>CM057826.1:124922291-129922291 GCA_030068075.1 Paguma larvata
CTGCATGCATGGTGCATCTTCGGTGCTCAAATGGATCTGAACACTGACAAATGCCATATCGCTTTGGTGTTCTAGGTCACGTCGGGCACCCCTGCCCTGCAATCACATCAAGCTCATCGATGTCGAGGAACTGAACTATTGGACCTACAAAGGAGAGGGAGAGGTAAACTTAGGAATTTAGCCATGCATGTCTGTGGATGCCATGGAGAGTGAGTGAGAGGGAATTATTCTTCTTTCACTTTACATGTAAAGTCACTTTAAAGTACTGATTGATTTTGAATTCAGCATTTCGTCTCCTGTTCGTGAAGCATCCAACCCCCGAGGCTGGGACTGGGCTGGTCTAAATCAAGACTTGAAAGTCCCAAACTTATTTTTTTAACTCATTTTTTTTTTCCTAACTGACTTGGCCTGTTACTCTGTGTCTGTCCCAGCAGAAACAGAGCCACTTGCAGCTAGGCCAGAAGGGGTAGGTAGAGCTGGCCTGTCCTTGTTTACTCCTTAGGAGTAGATGAGAAAACTGACCGCCTACTCATGAAGAAGAGGGGTCAGGCATCTCTGAGGAATCAACCAGCCACCAATCCCTGAGGAGACCCCATCCAGTGTCACAAAGCAGCATATGCTGAAGGGAGGTAGGGAAGGAGGCCTGGGGTGGCCAGGACAGGGAGAACAAATTGCAAGGACAGAAGATTGTGTTTAAGAGAAGCAGGAGACAGGTGACAGTCTGCTGTTGGCTGCTCCTGTCCTCTTTGTTCATCACTGCGTTCTCTGCAGTGCATTCCCTGAGGGATAGGGCACCTTATTCTACGTGTGCCTCGTGACAGCCTCCCTTCAGGACCCCTTATGCTGTGGGCTGACAGAAGCCTGGTGTTTGTCCCCACAGATATGTGTGAGAGGACCAAATGTGTTCAAAGGTTACCTGAAAGATCCAGACAGGACAAAGGAGGCCCTGGACAGTGACGGCTGGCTTCACACTGGGGACATTGGGAAATGGCTGCCGGTGCGTATATATGTTTGCCATCGCGGTGCACCATACCTGCGGGCGGTGGGAGGGTGTGTAATCTGGTTCACTTCTGAGTCTTCTCCATATCTGCCCTGACAATTAGCCATTCATGAACACCTTCGGGGATTGGAAGGTTCTTCCTTACCTTGCCCCAACAACTTTCTTGTCCATCTCCTGATAAAGGGGATAGAGATCTTTATGGGAGGGAAGAGCTGGAGTTTGAGATCGAGCCCCTACCTTACCTCCCTCCCTGATACAGATCAGACAGTGCTGTGGAATCCAGTGGGTGGAGTACAAGGTTCATAGCCCTGGGAGGTCTGAGAAAGGCAAGGCCCAAGAGCCGACAGATGCCGGCCCCTTGCTGAGAGGTGGCACCGAGCAGTGGGAAAAGCTTGGAGCTGGGTGGGAGGGTATCTTGAGTTCCTTTGGCTCTGACAGCAGTTGCTTTGAGACCTTTTCCCAAAGCCTCACTCCTCTCTGGGGCCCCCGACTTTCTCATGGAATAAAGAGTAAGGTTACGTGACATTCTTTGGCTGTGACCCCCCAGCTTTTAGCCAGACCCAGTTATTGAGCCTCATTCTGGCATCTGTAAAATGGGAATAATGACACTGCTCACCTCTATGGTTGTTGTGAGGAACAAATGAGTTACACCTGTAGAGCAGTTAGTACAATGCCTGGCACACAGGACATACTTAGATAAAAACAGTGGCCAGAAAAAGGGTCTGCCACTGGAACCAAGAGCCCCTCGCCTGATGCAGCCCACCCTAGCAATCTCCCCTGTGTCTTCGGGAAGTTACCAAGGTTTGGGGTGGCCGTTCTGAAATGTGGAGCTTGTCGGGCACCTGAATGACGCTGAGCCCTGCAGTGGTTCTCTGGGCTGGTGAGGCGATTTACCCCTGCTTGAATTGAGAAACCCTCATTCCTGTAGCAGACAGAAGTATCCCGGGTGTGTGCCCTTGACTAGGGACTCTGCTCAGGGGGAAAGATGCATATTTAGACAGTTCACAGGCCAATACGATGGGCATAAGCTGAGGGCCACGCTCACCCGGGAGAGGTGGAGGAGGACAAGCACCTGCCGGAGTCTTCAGATGTGAGTCATGTTCCGAGGAGAGAGAGTGACAAGGACTGTGAGGGCAGGACTGAGAGCACATGCTGAGTAGAGAGAGACGCTGAATTGGGGAGGTAGGCGATTCTAACCGAGGCCCCCCAGGTGTGGAGGAGGGCAGCCAGAGAAGCAGCTGGGGCCTGCAGGCTGGCTGAGGGGGAATTGTCTCATCGGCTCAGGAATCTTGGGCTCAGGGCCCCTCACTTGCAAAGGTACCTTCCAAGCCTCTACCCTTCATTTCGTCTTAATTTTCTCAAAGAGGGAGGGCCTTAAAAATTGGAAAAACTTGAAGCCCCACAGAACCTTGGATCTGCTACCGACTCCCTATGATTTGGATACAACCACCCGCCTTGCAGGGTGTTATAAGAAGCAAGTAAACTAATTCACTTGGAGACCTAGTGTTGTGCTTCCATTAAGAGCCTAAGACAGCAGGCAGGTGGTCTGGAGGAGTCCATTTTTTAAAAAATTATTGTTTTGAAATAGTATTAGCTAGATTAAGGAAAAGATATAAACGTCTGATCCAGAAAGACCTAATTCAAACCCTGGTTCTCCTGCCTTCAAGCTGTATGGCTTTGGAGGACTTAACTACCCTCTCTAATCCTCACTTCCATCATCTGTAAAGTGGAGGTGACGACGACCAGCTGAGGGGATGCCAGGAGGCCCAAAGAAACCAGTATAGGGAAAGTGCCTGAGGTCCAGCCGGGGTTTTGAACAACACAGGATCTGTTGGTTTTTTTTTTTCTAGAGAGATTGCTCTGCTTTGGCTAATCAAACAGATGGAGGGGAGAGACAGAGTGTACGCAGAAGCCCAGCCAGGAAGTGGTTTGATGATGGGAGGAGGAGGTGGGTGTGCGAGGGATTTATGACAGAGGACAATGAGCCTGATTGTTAGAAGTCCCAGGAGAGGCAAATAGCAAAGCCATCTCCCAAGTTTGGGGCGTGGGGGCTGCGACAGGCATGAGGAAGACAGCCATGGGCTTCCTTAGTGGCCTATTTGCAACGTGCAGGGCAAACACTCTGGTTTCTGAAGCGTTCTGAGTGTTAGGTTCTAGCCTGCAATTCAGTGAAGAGGTTTGGCTTGAAGGTTAGGCAGACGTGGGAATGGCCAATGAATGAAGAAATAAATGGAGGTTATTTCAAGTAACATTGTTAGTGGAGGTAAGAAAAGTGCAACATTCAAGGGCTGAGCCAAAGAAAGAGACCCACCTCTTTACCTGAGAAACTCAAAGAGGTTGAATGGAGTCAGTGAGGTGGGGGTCAAGGGGGGGTTCTAGAAGCCAGGGGCACAAACGCTCACTGCCCCAGGGGTGGCCTGCCTGCTGCAGAGGCCCTGGAGGGTGAGGACTCCTGATGCCGTCTTGTCTGTCAGGTGGGAGCCTCTACCAAGGTGTGCTGTATGCTGGGCAAAGGAGAGGCTGCTCTTTGGGAGTGGGGGCAGTAGTTGTTTAAAGGAGTGAATTTGAAGATGGTGATGAGAAAAGGGACAGGTGGAGCAAGGGCCTGGGGGAGAGGGGAGCCAGGATGGGCAGGTAGGTGGGCCTCCTGAGGAGGGAGACATTTGTTGCTGGGCACGAGGGTGGCAGGCTGGGAGCGGAGTTTTGGGAGGGGGTGGTAGTACGGGCTGAGGGAAAAGGACCGTGGGCACTCAGGCTCCAGCAGATCTTGAGAACCATCAACTGCAGGTGCAGGGTGGCCCTCTCTGGCCACACAGGGGACATGCAGAGATCTCAGGCAGAGAGCAGATCTAGGTGGGGTTTGCAGGGTGGGATGGGACAGGGGTGAGGAGCTATGGCACCATCGAGTCAGGGGTTTAGGCTGAAGCATGCCGTCTTTTCACAACGCTGTTTGTCCAACTCCACAGGCGGGAACTCTTAAAATTATTGATCGGAAAAAGCACATATTTAAACTTGCTCAGGGAGAATATATCGCACCCGAGAAGATTGAGAACATCTATATCCGGAGCGAGCCTGTGGCACAAATCTTTGTCCATGGGGACAGCTTAAAGGTGAGTCCCCGTGCTTCAGCCCTCCCATGTGTACTGGGCCTGCTGAAGAATCTAGAGTTATTTGGGAATAATTTCCTGAATATTTGATATTTGATTACAGTGGTAAACATTAATTTCTAGTCAGACACTGATATTCTCCTATGTTTTAGATCATGAGAGAAAATTCTTTAAAAAAAGTAATAAACGTTTATTCATTTTTGAGAGGAGAGAGCATGGGCTGGAGAGAGGTATAGAAAGGTGGGGACAGAGGGCCTGAAGCAGGCTCTGAGCTGACAGCACAGAGCTGGATGTGGGGCCTGAACCCACAAACTGTGAGATCATGACCTGAGCCGAAGTCGGACGCTCAACTAACTGAACCACCCAGATGCCCCGTAATTCCTTTTTTTAAATGTTTATCTATTTATTTTGAGAGAGAGAAAGAACAGGGGAGGGGAAAAGAGGACGAGGAAATTCCAAGCAGGCTTTGCACTGTCAGTGCAGAGCCCAACATGGGGCTTGATCCCATGAACCACGAGGTCATGACCTGAGCTGAAATCAAGCATTGGTCAGTTAACCAACTGAGCCACCCAGGCACCCTGAGAGAAAATTCCTTTTAAATGAAATTCTTACTTGCTTATAGTTTGATAAATTGCAATTAGGTAAAGAAGTTGCTAGAAATAGTAGCAATGAACATTCCCACTACTTTTAACTTAGGCTCCACCTACTCCCAAGAGGGATTTTGAGGTAAGATGTCAAAGCAAGATTCAGGGTTTCTGCTCTTTAGATTTTGAAATATACAAATGAACTTTACAGACAAATGGATACAGTACTGCAAATAATGGTGCTGATGATAACATAGCTTAGTATGTTGGCTCAGAATGTTAAGCTCATATGTTAACATAGTCTGAGATTGATTATTTGCAGAGGTTTTATATTCTACTTTCAACATCATTTACACTTGAAAGTCAACGAGATCACTGTCAACATAGTCTGTGCTATCATTGCATTTATATAAGCAAATATTATTAAATTACTTTTTAAGAAAATGCCCTTAAAAATTAAAATGGAATTCTTCATGATTGGGGACCATATTAATAAAACATTTTCAAAATGGTGGGAAACTCTGAGAAATACATGTGTTTTGGTTCATAGCATTTTTTGACTGGCATCCTAAAGTTGTACTCATTTAAGACAGGCAGGAGAGGATCTCACGGTTTGTAAATTTGAGCTCCACACTGGCCTCTGTGCCGACAGCATGCAGCCCCCTTGGAATTCTCTCTCTCTCTCCTCTCTCTCTGCCTTTCCCCCGCTCTATTGCTCGCGCTCTCTCTCTCAAGAAAAATAAAAAAGATTGGCATGAGAATCAGGTATATGTGGTCCTAACGTTACTGATTCTTAATCTCCTTAAGCTTATCCTTTATTAACTTTTTTTAGAAGTTTAAGGCGGGCACCTGGGTAGCTCAATTGGTTGGGCATCAGACTTCAGCTCAGGTCATGAAGCTACAGTTACTGAGTTCAAGACCCGCATCGGGCTCTCTGCTGTCAGCTCAGAGCCCACTTTGAGTCCTCTGTCCCTCTCTCTCTCTCTCTCTGCCCCTCTCCCCACCTTGAGCTCTCTCTCTCTCTCTCTCAAAATAAATAAACATTTAAAAAAAAAAAACGTTTAAAACGTTAAGGAAGTATATCAGAAAATAAACAGTCAAGGATGTGTGCCATATTGATAAAATGTTTCCTAACACAAGCATATACTTATTTTTAGAAAAGGGTGGAATCTGAGAATACCAAGAGATTATTTTTAACGCTGTGACGCAAATAACCACTTTAAAAGGTTTTGTAACCGCTGTGTTTTCCTTTGGCTGGGATTGCAGGCCTGTTTGGTGGGCATTGTTGTGCCTGACCCTGAAGTCATGCCCTCTTGGGCTCAGAAGAGAGGAATCGAAGGGTCATATGCAGAGCTCTGTGCAAATAAGGTCTGTACCTTGGCTGCTGGACCTCTTAGGATGGTTCAATGGGAGGACAGAAACACAGGAAAGCGGTGGATTTTGAACATGTAGGGAAGTTTCTCACTTTCTTTTATGAATGATAGAAATCCTAAACTAGAGGTTCGTCTTTTTGTTACTGTTGTTGAAGGAAAGCAGGTTTCTTCTTAGAGAGTTGGATAAGCTATTGAATTTTAGAGCTGGGAGACATCCCAGGAAGCTTGTCCGGCCCTGCCGTCTTACAGCCTGCGGGAGAGTCCAGAGAGAGGGGGCTTCCTGGAGGCCACAGAGCCGACAGAGCTGCTTGACAGCAGTATCCGGTATGACAGTAGGCCTTCTTACTCATTGGCCTTGCTCTCTCCAAATGTGAGGTGGCTCTTGTACGCACTGGGCTTAGAGAGACAGTCGTGGAATTGAAAAAGTAACTCAGTTCTTTATGCTTTGAGCTTTACCGCTCGCACCTGCCCGAAGCCTGTTGGGCACATGTAGGGTCCTAGAGAAGAGATCCCTGTGCTCCGGCTCAGCATCACCTCCTCCAGCATGTGGCCCAGTTTTCAGCAGCATCCGTTGACCCCAGTGCTCCCACTGGGTCCTGATCTCTTCTGGGGGTGACAGGATCCCCGGGACTCAGCAGGCTGAACTGAGAGCCACTTTAGAAAATGCTTCGCCTTTTCATGGTCACTCCTTTGGCCGTGTCTGGCACTTCCTTGCCTGAGGAGAGGTGGTGACTATGTGTGGCCCGGAGCGTCAGCCCCGGGGAGGGAGGTGGGTTTGGGGTGGGTGTTGGCACAACCACCGGTTGCACTTGGCTCAACGCTCGTTGTTTCCTGTACCTCCATTTTGAAATGTGTTTTCGCCTTGTAATTTTTCCTTTATGGTTCAATTCAGGAGCTGAAAAAAGCCATTTTGGAAGATATGGTGAGGTTAGGAAAAGAGAGTGGACTCCATTCGTTTGAACAGGTAACTATTACCTTCCCCGTACCTTGTTTCAGTCCTTTAGGCAGTGACGAAGATTAAACTAGCCCATGGTGACCCTGACCTAGATTCTCCCCCTCCGTGCTGCAGCCCGTGGGCAGGCTGTGTACCGACAGACCCTGAAGGCCTGTTCCGAGCCGACTCTGTGGCAGCCTGCATCCTGAGCTAAAATAGGTCATATGAGACTGCACTTGCTGTCCTCCTGATCACAGGCGTTCGTAAAACTGAAATACTACCCTCACCATCACTAGCAGAGCATGTGCACACATGGCTGGCCCGTCTCCAAGCTGCATGCAATACTTGAGACCCGAGTCCTCTCTTATTTTTATTTTTATGGGGACTGCCTTCTTGGCTGTGGCAGGCAAGTTTACTCACTAAGACAACGAAAAGATCGTGCTCCCTGAGCCCGTGATCAGGCAGCCCAGCGTGTCTCCTGCAAAGGGGAGGAAACATAGAATGTGTTGGGAGACTACCCCGCAAGCAATACTCTAAGACTCTGTCTTTGCAGGTTTGGGTTCTTTCTGTAACTGAGTCCCTCAGCATGCTTGGTCCTACTTACCTGTACCATTTCTGCATTCTCTTTCATCAAAAATCCAAAAACCATTTGCAACTACATGGATGGAACTAGAGGGTATTGTGCTAAGCAAAATTAGTCAGTCAAAGATAAATATCATATGACTTCATTTATATGAGGACTTTAAGATACAAAACAGATGAACATAAGGGAAAAGAAGCAAAAATAATATAAAAACGGGGTGGGGGATAAAACATAAGAAACTCTTAATATGAAGAACAAACAGGGCTACCGGAGGGGTCGTGGGAGGGCAGGTGGGCTAAATGGGTAAGGAGCATTAAGGAATCTACTCCTAAAATCATTTTTGCACTATATGCTAACTAAGTTGGATATAAATTAAAAAAATAAAAAAAGTCAAAAAGAAAAATTCTTCAAGTAGAAAAATATTAATATTCTGAATTTTAAAAAATTTTTTCAGCATGTCTTTAACATAATCATTTTTAATAAAATTCTATTTCTCCAATAGGGTCCCTGAATACAGTGTTAGGGATCTGCATGGGTTGTGAGAATTTGGAGTTTTGTATGTTCATTTTGATGAAAACCTGAAAACCTTTTTAAACTAGTTTCCAACATGAAGCTCTTACAGCAAGTATTTGCAATCAAAAACCATTTCCGCAGATTCAGACTTTAATTTCTAAAGTTTGAAACTGATGAAACCTAAGCATAATTTCAGAATTGTTTTCTTTCAAATGGATCTTTATATAAATCTAGTTCGAGAAACACTCCTTTACCCTCATCTGTCAGAATCTAAGGCAAAAAAGGCTCCTATAAGTAAATCTTCATTTTAAAAAAGTTAGACAAATTGGAGGCACTCCGGTGAGGTTTATTTATCTTTCTGAATGAGAGGTCTTTTCTGGCGTAATTATTTCAATTTCCAAATTGCTAGGACTGACTTCCGTGTCCTTGCGTTAAGGGGAGCTGTGTGACTGGGTCATTATGATGATATAGAGCAGGGGCCGCATATGGGTGACCCACGACCCATTTGTTCTGGGCCTACGTGTTGGATCTGAATGGGGCGCGATAAAGGCCCTTGGGGACGCAGTGCCTAAGCCGATTAGATTAGTTCCGGCCGCTCCCTTTGTGATTTCCGAGGCCGGCACGCCCCCTGCTGGGTTTTGGGCTGCATGACCTGCCCCAGAACGCGGAGAATCTTAGCGTTTAGATTCTTATTCATGGACTATCAACTCTTAAGATTATGCTGAAAGGGGACCTTTGGTTAAGTTTCAGATAGTAACCATTGCTCAAATTAGAGCTTACTGAGAGGAGATGTATTTTTGTTTTCCCATATTCCTTAAGCAGTTTCTGCTCTAATAACCTGCCCTCACCATGGTAACCTCGAATACCCGGAAGTCATGTGGGTATTTCCGAAGGCCTGCGTTTTATCGCCAACAGTGTCACCTCTTCATTTTCTCTGCTCTCCCTCTCCTCTTTGTTGTTCTGTGTGCATCTTCCCCGCCACAACTTCAGCTGGCCACGGGAGAGCAAAAACCGGACCTTCATGCCTGGGGAGAATGTGTGCCTCCCAGTTGTGCTCCGAAGATCAGTGTAAATTCTTTGAGTTAATCTGTGATCCGTTGTCAGCTTGTCCGTTTCCTTTTTCCTCAAAAATGAGTGATCAGCTAAGGCTTAACCCTAATGTTTTGAAAACCACACAAACACAAATAGACGACCAAGCCTCAGGCTTAAATCATTCGCCACAATCTTGAAGAGTGCAGGCTACTGGGCAGGGTTGATCTGAATTAACATTTGAATGGATAAAAAATTAATGTAACATAATTTCCAGAAACAGTTCCTAGCACGAGGCCAATCATTATTCATTTATGGAGGTCTTTGGAGGATATACTTTAATGAGTAGATAGGAAGCATTTAAAATAACTCCATCAATAATTAAATATGTAGGTGCCTGAGAAGTTTCTGAGCACACCTAACAATGATTTAACCATTTTCTTGACATTTATAGGCCTTCCGAGTTTGTATAGACGATGCAAAGTGAACTTTGGACCCTTGATAGATTTTGCACATTCTGGTGTTTTCACCGTCGATCAAAATATGTTATCGTATGCCCTGTCACTGAAATGATCCTTATCTAAACCAATTTGCTTTTAAACCAGAAAAAAAAAAAAAAAAGAATGGAGCACTTCCCTAATTGATTTCAGTGTTTGTTTTTTTTTTTTACTTTATGTCTTCTGCCCTAAATTATTCACTCTGTGTTTATTATCTCCAAGCAATACTATGTGTTTCATTCAGTAATACCATTGAAAAGTTAAATACCATGTTTCTTCTCAAAATTCTGGAAAGTTTGTACTTTAATGAGTTGCATAAATTGACACCTTTTTAAGTATTTTATTCCAACCTACAGAATCACTTTCCAGTGACAAGAGTATAGTTTCAGAACAAAAGCTAACATTAAGCGTCTCTTTCCTTCCTTAACAAAATTTTGCTTATTACAAATTGGAAAACGAGTTTCAAGTTGTGTTTGGCCTTAAGGGGAATAAAGATTCTTGTTCCTTTTTCCTTTTTTCTTTTTTTTTTTTTAAAGTTTATTTATTTTTGAGAGACAGAGTATGAGCAGGGGAAGGGCACAGAGAGAAGGAGGCACAGAATCTGAAGCAGGCTCAGGCTCTGAGCTGTCAGCACAGAGCCCAATGCGGGGCTCGAACTCACAGACTGTGAGATCATGACCTGAGCCGAAGTCGGCGCTTAACCGACTGAGCCACCCAGGCGCCCTCTTTTTTCTTTTTCCACAAATCGACGGTTTGGTTTTATTAGAAAATATGTAATTATTTATAGAAAATGAAAATTTGTTTTATCATTTATCATTAAACAGTTTTTTAACATTTATTTACTTTTGAGAGACAGAGAGAGAGCGTGCGTGCACGTGAGTGGGGGAGGGAGAGGAGCAGAGAGAGAGGGAGACACAGAATCCAAAGCAGGCTCCAGGGTCTGAGCCGTCAGCACAGAGCCTGACGCGGGGCTTAAAGCCACAACGACGTGAGGTCATGACCTGAGCTGAAGTCAGATGCTTAGCCCACTGAGCCATCCAGGTGCCCCTTTATCATTGGTTGACTTCTAAAATATTTTATAGGTTTGGCACCACAGTTCAGGTCAGTATTAGTTAAAAAACTGGTTTGACCCATTTTTTCCCCCACTTACTGACTGGACTTTGAGTCACTCAGGCAGTCTGTATAGGTATTTTTATGGAAGAATTAAAACAGACCCAGAGCTGTCAGTCAGACTGGAGCAGGACCTGGCAGCCTGGCAGCAGAGTCCTTCTCATCTACTCACTAAGGGAGTTCAAGGTGAGCCAGATGCTTATCCCTTGGCTTCCCGCAAGGCCTTTTTTAGTGATACTCCCTGCCCTCAAGCGGAGGGACTGTCACTAAATACTGTTTTGTAGGGAGCCACACTGAACTGCAGATGCCCCATCAGCCTCTAGGCTTGCTGGAAAACTACCTGTTGATTCAGTCCTTTGTTCCTAAGATAATGTTTTCTTTTATAGTCTGTCTAGCGTTAAATAGCATTATGTAGCTCTCCCTATGAAGTTCATCTTCCCGGTACTTATTGTTTGTAGCTTCTGCTTGTGACTGCTAGATTTTCAAAGGTGCTCACCCCAAGTCCCCGTACTGAACATGCACTCTTGTCCCAGTTACACAGTGTTCTCCATATGCTGTTAGGAGCTCAGATGAAACCCAGGCTCCAGGGACACGGCAGATATCATATCTTGGCATTTGCTTCTCCTTTTACGATTATATTACTAATTTCATTTACAAAAGAAGGTGCATGGATCATTGGCACTTACCAAAAGTCTTTACATGATGTCATTTCTATCAGAAGAGAGTTTCAAAAAGAAAAAAAAAGTTAAGGAAATTAGCACTGTCAATTTTCAGCTTTTCATTATGACAGTAAACATGAGTTACTAAGTTAAATCACGGCATCTAAGAGTAAAGTTTGATTTAGATCGTGTTCCTATTTCTTCAAGCTAGTTATTTTTGTTGTCAAGTGGTGATTCCCAAACTTCTTTAAGTAGCAGGGCTTAGATGACATCTTATCTGAAAGTAGAGCTTGTACCAAACCCAGAGCAGTCGTGGCTCCGATGGGGTTGGGACTTGAACCAGAGGCTTTCTCCTCCCTGACCCCCAACCCAATCACTTCACTTCATCCCTCCTCCACCCACCTCCACCCACCTCTGCGTCTCCCCGGCCGCATCCCACCCCCACCTGGCTACACCTGCCTGCACGTCTGCACCACGCAGAGCAGTGACCTCCACAGAAGCCCTACCTCTTAGTATACTGTATCTGAAAATGTCTCCTTTGGGACCTGTTTTCAGTGAATTTGGGGTCTTCTGGAATGGTTTCTGTTTAATAAAAACAAATTAGGGGAAAAAAGTATATTCCAGAGGAGACAAAAAATGGCAGCCCTGTTCCTTACCAAATCTTTGCTTCTTTGAACATCGGGAACACTGAGAGTTTTCAACCGAAACATTTTTTACGAGAACTTTAACTCACCTCGAAGCATGTGACAAGACCCCTTTCTAGCCAAGAGCCTCAGGTCTCCAGCTATTTATATTGAATATGCAAGTAGAGATCCTTTCATTATGTAAAGTCAAGTACAGGCAGCTACTGAAAATACTAGCTCGAGTGTTGGCCTAACACTCCCTCCTCACCTTTCCCTACACACAGGAATCCCTTCAAATGCTATTCTTTTTATAGCAAAAGTGAATCCTTCATTCGAACAAATGTCTAAGAAACAAAGTGAATCTGACTTGTTAATACTGTGCTCATTTGAAAACTTTCACATTTTTGAATTTACAAGCCTGGGTTTAAAAATGCCAGAATTTGTTAGAATGTTTCTTTAAGGATTTTTTCAGAAGTTGGAAGTATAGCTGTTTTAGGAGTCTTCTTTGTATATTAAGTTTTGGATGTGAATAATCAATGAACATAATGCAGAGATTTCTGAGCAAAGAATTCTTTGCCATCTCAACATGCCCACCTCAGGACACAGGTCTGCTGTTAACATCAGAAATTTTGAAAACAGTCATTGATATATTGAACATCTTGCAACTATTTGTGTCCTCTGATTTAAATTTTTCAATTTTTTAATTGTGGTAAAGCACACATAACAGAAAGTTTACCATCTTAACCATTTTCAAGTGTACACTCTAGTGGTATTAACATGTATTTGTAATGTTGTACAACCATCACCACCATCCATCTCCATAACTCTTTTCATCTTATAAAACTAAAACTCTGTATCCATTAAACAGTAACTTTTAGTCCCCCCACCCCAATACAGCCTCTGGCACACACCATTTTACTTTCTGTCTCTATGACTTTGACTAAGTACTTCATATAAGTGGAATCATACTGTATTTATCTTTTTGTGACTGGCTTCTTTCACTTAGCATAATGTCTAATGCTTAGCATAATGTCACTTAGCATAATGTTGTAGCATAGGTCAGAATTTCCTTCCCTTTTAGAGTGAACAATATTCCACTGTATGCACATAATCAAATTTCGCTTCTTCATTCATCTGTCAGTGGACATTTGGGTTGCTTCCATGTTTTAGCTGCTGCGAACAATGCTGCTATGAACATGGATGTACAAATACCTTTTCCAGATCTTGTTTTCGATTCTTTTGGGTATATACCCAGAAGAGGAATTGCTGGGTCATATGATAATTCTATTTTTAATTTTTTGAGGAACTGCCATATTGTTTTTCCACAGTGGCTGCACCATTTTATATTCCCGTCAACAGTGCACAAGGGTTTAGATTTCTTCACATCCTCGCCAACGCTTGTGTCATTGTCTGTTTTTCGGATAAGAGCTATTCTAATGGGTGGGAGGTGGTTCATAAATTGATTTTTGAAATAAGGCATTTCCTGATTGTGTCCATGGATTTTATTAACAAGTTTTTTTTAATGTTTATTTTTTATTTTTGAGAGAGAGGAGAATGGGGAAGGGGCAGAGAGCAAAGGGGACAGAAGATCTGAAGTGGGCCCTGTGTTGACAGCAGGGAGCCCTATGTGGGGCTCAAACCCAAGAACTGTGAGATCATGACCTCAGCTGAAGTTGGATGCTTGACTGACTGAGCCACCCAGGCGCTCTGATTCTATTACAGTTCTTATATGGACAGTAGCATCTGACAGAGTGCCCTCTCGTTCTTATTCTCCTGCCTTTTATAACCCACACTCTAGTTCTTTCTACTCCTCAAGTCCCTCCTGTCTCAGGCTCAGGCTCCTGCTCTGTCCCACATTCTCATTCTAATATATCCAATACCCAAAAACCACACGGTTGTCTCAGAAGCATTTCGGACTTGAAGATGAATACTTGATCCTCCCACCTCCAAAGAGTGTTTCTGCTCCTTCAGTTTCTCTGCTCAAGCAGAAACCAAGAACCATTCTTACTCTTATTATCTCTCTTTCTTTACCACTTAACCCACACAAATTCTAAGTCCTGTCCTTTCCAGCCCCCAAATCCATTTCCATCTCTGCAGCCAACTTTTTATAGCTCAAATTACCATCAGTCTTGCCTCTTGGCTGGTCTTGCAGCTTCCACTTTTATCTCACTTCAACCTATTCTTAGGAGAGTACTCTTTCCAAAGAGTCATTCTGTTTCTCGCTGCTTAAAAATTGTTTAAAGAATCATGTCCAAACTCCCTACTTGGGCGTATTGGTCCTTTATAATTTGGCCCCAGTCTATCTTTCCAGCCCCATTGCTTTCTTCTCCGTCTATACCATATGCTTCAGCCTACGCTTGTAATGCCTCGAAGGTGCTTTGGCACATGTTGCCTCTACCTAGAGCACCCTCCTCTCTTCAGGTCATATAGCAACCACTCCTCCTTCCCCTTGCTATCTTCATTGGCCTAAAGCTGACTTATCCTACAGAGTTTAACTCAGGCATCTTTTTTCTTTTTTTTTTTTTAAGTTTATTTATTTATTCTGAGAGAGAGTGTGTGCGGGGTGGGGCAGAGAGAGAGAGAAGGAAAGAGAGAGAACCCCAAGTAGGCTCCACACTTTCAGCACAGAGCCCACTGTGGGGTGCGAACCCACAAACTGTGAGATCATGACCTGAGCTGAATTCAAGAGTTGGATGCCTAATGACCGAGTCAGGCGCCCCAGGCACCTCTTTTCTATGAACCCTTCCCGAGCCTGGGTGAGGTGCTATATCAGAAATGAATTCAGCTCTAACAGAAAACACATAGTGTCTTAAACACATAGAGTGTGTTTTTGTGGGTTGTTTTTGTTTTCTCATATGAGAAGTCTGAAGGTAGGCAGTCCAAGGAAGGTACAGGTCCTTAAATACCTACACTCTACCTATCTTTCCACTCTTCATTCTTAGTATGTTGGCTTATCATAAGGTGGCTGCTATAGCTTTGAAGATTGTCCATATTCAAGGAAGGAAAAAAGAAGAATGGGTGGAGAGATCTATGTCTGAACCTTACGTTAGGAAAGCAAAAACTTTCCCTTATCGTCAGCCAAAAATGGATCTAATGGCTATCCTCCAGCTGCAAGGGTGGCTGGGAAATCAGGGAACAAGATCGTCCTGGTTGACATAGACCGGTTTGGTTTCATTAGCATGGAAGAAGTCAGGAATGGTTATTGGCAAAGCACCGATTCTGCCTGCGAAAGCTGACCCTCTCTGGGCTCGGCCCTATGGTAGCAACATCATACCGCAGCGTCTGTCATTAGATTCTAAATCCATGAGGGCAGGGACTGTGTCTTGTTATTCTTTGTATTCCTGGTGCCTGACACATAGGAGTTGCTCGATAAATACCAGTTACGTAAAACAACAAATGAATGTGTATGTGCATTTAACACATAGGTTTTGAATTAATTTTCTAAATGCCTGTGAGAGTTGACTATTGAACAACATGAGTTTGAACTGGAGGGGTCCACTTGGACGTGGCCGTTATATATATATATACCGTACTATAACTGTAAGTGTATTTTCTCTTCCTTATGATTTTCTTTATAACATCTTCTCTACCTTACTTTATTGTAAGAACACAGTATATAATACGTCTAACATATAAAATATGTGTTAATCAACTGTTTATGTTATAGGTAAGGCTTCCAGTCAATGGAAGGTTATTAGTAGTTAAGTTTTGAGGAGTCAAAAGTTATACATGAAATTTCACTTGTGCAGGGGTTCAGCTTCCCTAACCTCGTTTTTTTGTTCAAGGGTCCATTGTACATAGCAATGGAGTAGTTGGGATGTGGTGCACTTCTTACTAGTGCTACCTGGGCTTTTCTGCCAGAGGATTCTGAGAAAATACTCGTTTCAGTTTCAGAATTGCATTTTAGACTTTGAATAACATGCAGGACAAAACGGTACGAATGTTTGGCAAATGGTATTTGTAGTCATATTGTGTCTCTGTGCCTCAGGTCCATGGCAGTTTTACTTTTCAGAAGTGTAATAAAAGAATAGTTATTAAAAATTCTATGACAGCAATTCATAACCCTGTTTGGTATTTAATAATATGGGTCTATTATCTCAACAAAAATCATTTAATTTTGACAACTGTCAGTCGGAACATGATTTCCAGTATCACTCAAGGACTCAGCTCAAGCCCAGATCATAAAATTCTCGTGGAACTGTCAGAGACCCTTTCAGATGGAGCCCCACGTGGGAGGAGTCAGCCCAGGCCCTCCTACATTAGTTCATCTGTCTCTGGTCCTCAGTTCATCATTGCAGAGGGACTTTGCATGAGGGGCCTCGCATCTGCCCCATAGAAATAGGAAGTGTGAATGCTAAACCTGACTCCTCCATGCCTCCTTCCAGTAGATGCGGTAAAATTCCATGGTGAGACATTTTTTTCTTTAACCTAGACTCATCATGTACCCTCAAGACTTTATATTCCTCCTGTGGATTGTAACACCACCCGTGTACCCATCCAAACCAGAAACCCAGGGGTCATTGAGGCTGCCTCCCTCTTTACTACCTCTCGCCCATGGAATGGGTCTCAGAACTCCTTACGTGTCTCTGTCTCTGCCCCTAATCCAAGTGTAGGTGCTTATCTGGTCTCCCATGGATTGGTCACATCCCTCAGATTGGTTTCCCTGTTTCTAATCTTAATCTTCTCAAAAAACATCTTCACATTTCTCTTGGAGAGATCTTTCTAAAATGTGCATGTAGCCATGCCACTGGCCTGTATGAAAACCTTCAGTGCCTTCTTCCTGACTCCAGCATAAAGTTTGAGCTCCTCTATAAACTGGCATCAACCACTTCAGCTTCATCTCTTACCCCTTTACCTCCTGCGTCATGTAACTACACTAAGAAACCACTTGGATTTCCATTTTCATGTTCCGTCTTTTCTCATTCCCATAGCTTTGTTCTTGGGGTTGTCTCTGCCTAGAATGCCCTCCACCACCCACCTCTCCCCTTTTGCTGGTGAATGCTTACACATCCTTTAACACTCATCTAATTGGGGAAGGCTGCTCTTTTCCCCTGCCATCACTGGCTTAGGCGCCTGTCACTCTGTGCATACCCCGCTGTCTGATAAGTGCCCAGTGTGTCTGCTCTGCTGAATGCTAGTGTGCACCCCCTGAGGGCAGGGGCACTCATGATTCTTGTGTATGTCCTCAATGCCTGGCACAGAATAAGCAGCCAGCTCATTTCTGTTGACTGGCTACATGAAGGAGCAGGAAGGGACAGAAGGTGGCTTGCAGACATATTAAATAGGCTGAAATGTTACTATCGTAATTGTGACTTTTAAAAAGAGCATAGTGTTTTTATATCACTGTATCTATTCTTGTATGCCTGTTTACTTTTATCATGTGTACTGTAAATGCAATGTTATATTCCTGATAAAGACATATTCTGCATTTGGTTTTTAGGTTAAAGCCATTCACATCCACTCTGACATGTTCTCAGTTCAGAATGGCTTGCTGACACCAACATTAAAGGCTAAGAGACCTGAGCTGAGAGAGTACTTCAAAAAACAAATAGAAGAGCTTTACTCAATCTCCATGTGAAGTTCAAGGAAAGTTCTTCTCAGTGTAATGGACTGTGTAGCAATATTATAGTTACTCTTGAAAGTAATGAATCAGAATGATGCAGCTGAAAACGAATAAGCACGTGATCTTATGACTGAGCCTTTTCCTGTCCCAAGAGGTCTTTCACAATATTTTCTCTATCATCACTGAGTACACTTTATTTTTATTAAAATGATATTGTAACAAGCTGCTAAAAATATCACAAACGGCAATGTAAAAATCAAGACTTTTCTCAAGGACTGTGTACCACTAAAAGTAATATATTCTCAATGTTCACAGAACTCTTATTAAACGTAAAGGAAAAACATAACTGATATACTGTACTTCATTATTTGTGGAATAGTAACCAGATATAGCAAATATCTAAGCAATGTGGACTACCTCATTAGTAACTGATTGTCAAAAAATCATAGTTAAATCAGACCTAAAAAAATTAAAAATAAGTGTATAGAATCATGCTAAAACAAGATATAACGCACATTCTACATAGCTTCAGATTCTTTATACCTGACAATTCTTACTGGTGTGAACACGTTTTCCCTCTCGTTTTTACTTTTATGCATGAAAAATGTGAATTCAGATATTATTGAAACAAATGTTATATTTATATAACATTTATATAACATCTTTCAACATATTTTCTCATTTATTAAGCTCATTAAAATATTCAGGAACTACCTAGAGAAAAATATACAACTGCTTCAAGGATAATATGTGCATATCCATGGACTTCTTACCACATCGATTCAAAAGGTGTCTGTTGACTCTACAATGAACGGACCTTTGGGGAAGACTTGGGAAAAGAAACCCAGAATTATTTCTCAAGATAGGCAGCAATTAATATACCTGTGTTCCTTGCTGGGCTCTTCGGGCCTTCCATTCTCAGTATGTCCAGGCCAGGCCTGGGAAACCAAATATGGCCGTAATCCTGAACAAGGGGAGGAAGGGATGTTTTTTCCAAAGAAAATCATTTTTCCACAACTGAATTTTGAAGAACCTCTTCAAAATACCCCTACAAAACTTTTAAAATCCATCATAGGTAAATATCTCCTAGGGCATAATTCCATTCATGAAATCTTTAAATGCTTTCAAGTTCAATCATGGAAACCTCCTTTTTTTTCGCGTCGTGTATTTAGACATTTCTCGCACCTGAGTGCCAACAACTTCTTATAATTAAAACCCCGCCTGGACGGCAGTTAGGTTCCAAGCTCCAGCCTGTGCATCTGAAGAAGGAACCATCCCTAGGCAACTGTTTTCTTCCACAGAGACAGGACTCTGAAAGCAGACGTGGGAAAAGTGTCCACAGTCCAGAAGTTCCTTTCCGCTGGAGCAAATCCAAGCCGTAAATAAATGCTATCGGTTAAAAAACTGCAGCATCACATGGGCCTACTGGATGAATCTGTATCAGTGATTACACACTTACATTTCAGTATTGGCAAAAGTGGATCGCACCTTCATCCGATGCATTTATCCAATTCTTTACACATTCCTTTGGCATATTCTTTCTGCAGATCCTCTACCTACACTTACAAATTTGACTTTTAGTATAGAAGCTAGTTCTATGCATATTCCTTCTTAAAGGCATTTCTGAATGAATAAATTCTAAAAATGTCCAAGGCCACATCGATATGGAATAATTTTTTATATTTAGTAGGTTTGACTAACAGAGAAAATCATTATCTGAATTAGATATTCATACTCTTTTAAATAAGGCAAGTTGCTTCATATCTTGAAGAAAATGGAGCTGTTTCTCACTGTCCTTTCACTCAAGAAACATTTCATAGTTATCTCTGATTCCCCAAAGGATTTTGGACCCTGTAACAGAGGCAAATAATTTAACACTTATTTTGATTCTATTTTTACCTCATAGTGGTTAGGTATGATTGATTATAGACAGCTAAAGATCTCTTGTTTTTCTCACTTTAAAGATCTTGTGTTTCTTCCGGCCTTCCTGACTTGTGTGTAAAGCATCACACTTGGGCCAATAAATAGGTTACAGCAAACGTGCTGAGAAAAGTAAACAGTGGGCCCTAAATACACTGCAGGTACATTTGACTAGTCCTCTGTTCAACTCCAATGAATTTTTGAATAAAGAAGAAATGAAACAAGATGTGTTCATGGAAAATCTCTCTTGCTTCAGATTTCCCAACTTTATTTTGGGGGGAAAATTTTTGCATTTCTCTCTAACCAATAGAGGAAAAGGCTATGTACTTAAGATGTTCACATTTATAGTGGACATGAAATCCGATAGAAGTCTAGAGGTATAAAAGATCAATTCTAAAAAAAAAAAAAATGTTCCTAAACGTTTGGCCTTTTATCTGTTTTTCATTCGAATGTACATTATTGATGTCATTAGTAATATAAATTAGTAATTTTCACATTTTACAAACCAATCCCGTGTATATTTTCAAACAGAATATACACCATTTTTTTTCTTTTGCCATTAAAGACATCGTTATACTGTATTGTGATTCCCCTCCAGGTGAGAGAGGAAACTATGACCGGGTGTGGTGTGGAGGCCTAGTTTCACGTATATTACGAACTCACAGACTCAGAAGTTCAAGGAATAAACATACCATGTCTCCCTCATATGAGCAAGTTAACCTTTTATTCTACATTTAAGTAAAACTGCAAGCATGAGGAAAAATAGAAATTTCCATTGCAATTTTTATAGTCAGGTAATGTTTCAGCACTCAGAGTTTGCACTTAATTTGGTTGTATTACCCATTGAAGAACTGATAATCTTTTATTTTTTTTCCACGGTAAAGAAAGCGGACGATTCTTCGTTTTCCAAATGTGTAAAGCACAAAGGTGAAATAGTTATTTAGAACACAAAATACTATGAGATGAATGTAAACAATGAAAAACTGTATTTTTTGCATGAAAACAGACGACTTACAAACTTGCTTCCTATCTCAGGAGAAAAAAAAAGAATGAATAATCATATAAAATTGATAAATTATATGTCGAGCTAAGTTGCTATATTTTCTTGCCTGTGTTTTTATTTTAAGGAAGCATAAAGATGAAAAGAAAAATGATTCTGATCATTTGAATGATCTCTCGAGGAGGCTTCACAGTCTTTTCTGTGATTCTACGATTAACTGCAGTAAGAATGGGATTAGCGTTCAAGCGAGGACAAAGCCCTAAAAGAAATTCTCGAGTTAGAACAATGAATGGTTATAACCCAGAGGCAATAGATAAATACCTGGAATACAACCATTTCTAAACCTTATCCTGAACTGAAAAGGTTTTGATGAGGTGATAGTGGCTTTTAGACATTTCATTTGACTGATTAATTTTCCTTGTAAGTCATTGCAACAACTGCACGGGGTGGGGAAAATGGGTATTTTTTGAAGAATTGCTGACTCTACTTTCAATTTTTAAAACTTGAGGAAATTAAAATACTACCTTTTAAATATGCATAAAAGGATCTTAACTGTAATTATCTTTTTAGTTGCTTTGTTATGATAGCATGTCTATCAAATATGAAATGCATTTATGAAAACTTTTTGTAAAAAATAAAGATTTTTCATTTCTCAAAGTTGCTTATAATTACTATTTTATATATTTACATAGCAGAATCCTCTGATGCTAGTATATTAGTAATCATTGATCATAGGGCTTATGGTAAACGTTATATCAAGCTTTACCACTAGTCAGCTTACTCTACATTCTCTGTAAGGGTCCCCTAACTCCAAAGATTTACAGTACCCCCCCAACCCCTAAGCTCTCCTTTTCTTTGCCCATTTTCTATTACCAAATGTGTCCTGGATTTAAATGTGTCCTGAATTTAAATCATTTTTAGCCTTTTCAAAGAATAAATAACTGTATTCAAATTTTCCATTGTGATGCCCCTGAAACAGTAGTTCCGTATTTTTTTGCCCATATACAAGCTAATGGTTGTACTTTCTCAAAGGGTACATTCTGCCATGCCTGAGTTATGCCCATGATTCTGCCTTCTCTGTATATTTGCTATTGTCCACTCCTCCATTCTAACGGCTATTAGTATAGTTCGGACCATTCCCATCTGTTGTCTGGAATATTACTGTTTTTCCTTAATGAGTTTTCCTGTTTCTACACCAGCCTCTTTAAATGTCACCATCCACATTTCAGTCAGCGTGATCTTTCTAAATTGAAAATCTGGTCATGCCACCCTCCTGCTTAATATTCCTTCCATGACTTGCCATAGTTTCCAGGAGAAAGTTCAGAGTCCCTGGTTCCGCACACAAGGCCTAGCATCTCTTCTCCTGTTCTTCCTCCATCGGAGCCTTGGCTCTGATCATATCTACTACTTTATGTAGTGCCCTAAA
Organism: Paguma larvata; assembly: GCA_030068075.1. NCBI lineage: Eukaryota > Metazoa > Chordata > Mammalia > Carnivora > Viverridae > Paguma > Paguma larvata. The sequence goes on from CM057826.1 coordinate 124,944,213, forward strand.
AGCATTGTGCTTTTCTGTGCCTCCATGTGGCACATATGGTCCCCTTTTCATGGAATGCCATAGCCTTTAATCTCCCTAACTGCCACCGTGCAGCTCGTAAAACAGCTTGGTTATCCTTTTCTCTGAGAAGATTCCCTCTGCCCCACTCCTACTCACACTGTGAGTTGCTTGAGGTTACAGCCCCAGTGCAGAAGGTCTGGCCCATACTGGATGCTCAAGAAATAGCCACTGAATGAAAAATCCCCTTGGCTCTTTTTTCATATGTTGCATAGCATTAAGATCGCAATACCTGAAGATACATTTCATCTATCACTGTGGTTTTTTACTTTCTTGTCAAGTAAGCAAAAATAAACTGGTTTCCAGTTGGGCCCTGAAACTTGTGTATAGCGCCGCAAACAAAACTGCTCAATGGGTCACTTCAACAGAAGACGATTTCTTCTGGGCTCCGGGGAATCTTAAACCCATAAATGGGGTGTTTAAAAAAAAAAAAACTTTCTTCAGAAATCTCTTCAAAATTTGGAATTTGTTTCCCAAGGAAGTTAGCATCTCCATAACTGTTCTGAACCTAGTCAACCCCATCGTGTGACTGAACTGAAACACTTGATAGCAGAATTCTGAGTCTAGATATGGGAGGAGTACAAAGGGAAATGGGAGAAGTTCAATTTAACACTCCTGGATGCATGCTTGCACTGGGATTTGTGTATCTGGGGAATGAGGGGAGACAGAGTGATAACTGAATTGAGATATCTCTGCCCTACCTTATCCTTTTGTATGGGACACATCTCCTTCCCTTTTATAGGCTGACGCTGGGTGAAGCTTTAAACAGACCAAGTCTGTCTACAGTGTCTTTCATTCCCTTGCGACAGAGGGCTTCAAGCTCCTTTCTTGCTCCCCTGACCCCTTTCCCAGCCATGTGTCAGGAGGAACGGGGGCAAGACAAGCACACTAGCCAAATGCCGGGAGACTCGTGCCACCTATGCCAATCATCTGTCATAACGAGCCTCCCTAGGGTGAAGTTTCCTCAGCTGCAAAATGAGGGGTCAACTAGATCATCTTCGAGGACCCCTTTTGGCTCAAGAAATAATCCCAAAGTTTATTTCCAGTTTTGAAACCCTATGCATTCACTTCCATAAATCTTTACTTGATGGCATTTCAGTAAATGCAGACCAGTATAGTGAGACAGACTCCTAGGAATAGGGTAACCAAAGCACAGATCAGCTTTTGCTTTAAGCTGTTTTCCTTTTTCATTATTTCTTCCATTTCTAGGTATAGGGCATGGAAGGCTCCAGACCTCCCACAAGTCATTTAAGAACTCCAAGTTTTTTTTCACAACAGCTTCCAAAGAGAGAGAGGAGAGCCTGGATACTTGACTCGTAAGCTAGAGACTGCTTGTCAGCATATTATGGATGTCACTAAAGAAAGGAGGTTGAAATATGGTAATTGCTTTGTATTGTAACAAGACTTTGAGATTCTAGACTGAAGGACCATTTCTAACACACCTCTGTAACCCCAGAACCTACCACAATACCTACCACAGACTGAAGTGCTAAGTAAGTATTGATTCAGTGACTCAAAGCACTATCTCTAACTAGGTAAGAATGCCCACCTTCTGTTCTTTAAAAGCTAAGTTTTAATAATTAATTATATATTAAATCAATTGTAACTTTCTATGAGCATATTTTAAATTTAAAAGAGTTCAGACTGATTTAATTAGGAAAATATTGTGGCTGTATGTGTGCTATAGTCACATATACGATCTTGGAGCATCATAAAAGAAGCCTTTTGAGTTTTTGTAATTTCATTGCTACAAATGCATTTTTAATGTTGTGAAATGTCATTTTCAAAAATAGCAAGATGGTTATTATGTGCACATTATGCTTATCAGATGCAGCCAGATGGTTCAACCAGGGTGTACGGAGAGAGGGAAGTCATTCCTTAAGTTCCTAAAATGAGGCAGAGCAAACAAGCTGAGCCCCAGGATGTTAGGAGGTAAGGAATTCTCTACCTTGACTATAAAGTTGCCCAGATGTCCAGGAGATAGCTCCTGGATAGGGGCGAAGGGATTCTGCTTATCCCTAAGAAATCTCCTGGAAGCAAGGTCTTGGAATGCTAATTCTCAAATGCCCCAGTAAACCGGTGGCCCTGGGACTGAAGTGAACTGAACGGAAGACATTCCCTGCTGGTTTAATGTGCCTTCCTTCCTGTCCGACGTTCTCTCATTGAATCAGGCTGACCCCACCCCTCACCCCCTGCCTGCACAGACTCCCTATGTTCAGAGACCTAAAACATTACCAAGGCATTAATGCAATGTTGATAATGAGATGGGCTAAGCCATCGGTAGTACACTCATGATGAGCCCATCACACTAAAGGAAAAATGAAAAGCAAAAGTGCAAACTCCAAGAAGAGGAAACGGCTTTTTCCCATAAGCGTCTCTTAAAGCGTGAGATGAGAGAGCCTGTGCCCCTGGACTGGCAACCACGCGGGCCTACTGCCAAATACCCGGACGCTGTGCCTCCAGGAGGGCGGGGCCGCCTCCGAGTTACTCTGTTTCCCAGAAGCCACCGCACCACTTGGAGGAGATAAAAAAAAAAGGCGGGAGCAAGGCAGGCGGCTCCAGTCAGTCCAGTGAAGGAGTTGGAGCTGTGCGCTGTCGGCTTTCCTTCGCCCCGCTCGTGTCATACCGTCCCACAGGCAGCTTCTTTGACTGGACGCTGACTCACTAGTTTGTTTCCTCAGGAAGGCGACGAGAGAGGCTGCTGAGGGCCAAGAGGCCCCTAAGGCCTTGAGGGGGGTGAGGTGGCAATGTGGTCGCTACGGGTCTATACCCGCAAGAAGCGGGCTGGCCAGAGGCTCAACCTAACCCCGACGCCGGACGTAGGCCCCACCGCGAAGGCGGAGGCCCCTCCGGGTCCGGACAGAAGTCACCCTGCGCACTGTAAGCCCGGGTGGGCAAACCTGTGGAGCGGCCTTCGGTGTGGGCAAACGCGAAGGGCGGGGGTGGCTAGGCCTCGGCCCAGGGACACCCCCGAGGCCGGCAAGCGGGCCTCCAGGGCTTTGCCCTGAAATATGCCGCCCTCTCTTAGGCCTGAAAGGAGAAGCGCACTGTTTGCCGAAGATTTCCGAGAAAGCCGAGTGGAGCGGGCGGGGAGTTAGCCACTCTAGGCCAAGGAGGTGCGTAAGCCACGAGGTGCCCATGCCTCTGGTCCCCTCAAAATTTTCGTCTTCGTTTTCTGCCAGTTGCCAGCCTCTCATAATGCGAGTCAACGAAGAAAAGAGGTGGAATACTGTGATTTCGCCATTCCCACAACACAGACCCAGAATTTTTTTTTTCATTTTTTATTTTCAAATTGGTTTCCATACAACACCCACTGCTCATCCCAACCTGTGCCCTGCTCAGTGCGTCACCCATTCTCCCCCCTCCCACGCCCCCTTCAACCCTTGGTTTGTTTTTAGTATTTAAGAGTCTCTTATGTTTTGTCTCCCTCCGTTTCTGTGTCTTTTTTCCTTCCCCTCTTCCCCTCCCCGCTGGTTTTCTGTTAAGTCTGGCAAAGTCCACCTATGCGTGGATACATATGGTATCTGTCTTTCCCAGAGTGTTTTAAAAAGCAGTTTTGCCAAGCTACGACGTAAAAGCAAGTGAGCTCAAATCTTCAGGAAAGCGTTCATGGCATCAGTTGGGTATTGGTGCAATTAACCCACTGGGGTCTCTTTCTTAGGGATGTCCCCACATTGCCTTTCAAATTCTGAACTGTATGAACAGAGACTTGGAGAGCCATGTCCAGACCGTGCAAACTAACTTCGTTTTTTGGTTGTTAGCATGCAGTTAAGAGTTACAGGACGGAAGAGCCTGCGAGGAAATAGCACTAGCGAAGAGGCGCGGGATGAGAAGATTGCTCCATTGAGTGTATGTATATTTCTCTTATGAACCTTGGATAGACATAGAGCAGAGACCAGCCGTCAGTGACGTGCCTGCAGAATAAACTGTAGTATGGTTTTTGTTCAATAGAGAATACATAGCTTCCTAGCCATTTTGGAAACCTTGGTGTTTTCTCTTTATTTTTTTTTCCAATCTATACCTTTATTATTTTAAGAATGGTATATAAATGGAATCATACATTACATAACCCCGGGGTACTGCTTTTATCTACTCAGCATAGTTCTCTGGTGATTCATCTATGTTATGCATATCAGTACTTTGCTCCTTTTTATTGCTGTACAGTATTCCACAGTATGGCTGTACCATGGTTGTTGTTGTTGCTCTTGTTTTCTAACTATACACCCATCAAAGGGTTGTTTCCAGTTTTCTTTTCTTTTTTTTTTTGAGGGTGGTCACCATTTTATTTTTTTTATTATTTTTTTAATAGTTTATTGTCAAATTGGTTTCTATACAACACCCAGTGCTCAATCCAACGAGTGCCCTCCTCTGTGCCCACCACCCACTCTCCCCCCTCCCACACCCATCTCTCCCCTCAGTTCTTTCTTATTCCTTGAGAGTCTCTCATGTCATGTCTTCCTTCCTCTCTGTGGCTTTTTTTTTCCCCCTTCCCCTCTTCCCCTCCCCCCTGGTTCTCTGCTAGGTCTTCCAAAGCCTACCCATGCGTGGGAACATATGGCCTCTGTCTTTCTCTGCCTGACTTATTTCACTCAGCATAATATCCTCCAGTTCCATTCATGTTGCCACACATGGCCAGATTTCATTCTTTCTCGTTGCTGCGTAGTAGTCCATTGCATATATATATACCACATCTTCTCTTTAGATAGGGCCTTGAATGTATGATTCTGGCAGATTCATAGGCACATTTTTTGTTTTTAATTTCCCTTGACAAAAATTTGAGAAATGTGCATTACTGACTAATTTTCAATGAGACAGGTATATGTCAGTTTTTCTTAGCAACTCCATTATGTTTAGGAGCACTTGAAGCATTTTAAAGCCATTTTCATGTTTTCTCATTTGACTTTCTTTCCATTAACCAGTAGAAACAGTGTTTGTTACCATTAGCATATTATATAATTTCTTGATCTACTGTATTTTATATGGATTCTGTACAGTATTTTAGATAGCAGTAGGGGCGCCTGGGTGGCTTAGTCGGTTAAGCGGCTGCCTTCAGCTCAGGTCATGATCTCACGGCTGAGTTCAAGCCCCACGTCGGGCTCTGTGCTGACAGCTCAGAGCCTGGAGTCTGCTTCACATTCTGTGTTTCCCTCTCTCTCTGCCCTTCTTCTGCTCGCGCTCTGTCTCTGTGTCTCAAAAATAAATACACGTTAAAAAAAAAAAAGATACATAGCAGTAGTTTGAAGAAACTCAGATTTTAAAAATTGCTTGTGACTCATATACGGTTAGCGTTAAATAGTCATGTTACAGTGCTCTAGCTTACATATCTCTAAAACATGTGTTTTGAAGGTGGGCAGTTTCAACAAAGGCATTCGTTAAAAAGCTTTTACCCCAGATTTTAACACTGCTAAGTGTTCCTTATAGATGATTCAGACTATGCAAAAAAAAAAAAAAAAGTGTTTAAAAAGTTTCTTCTACTTTTTATATATTTTTCTACCATTCCTTTTTTGTGTTTTTTTTTTAAATTTACAAGTTGTTTTCTCTTTGTATATTCCTCTAACATTAATTGGTTTCTAAATATATTATTTTTAGTGTCTGCATAGCGCTTTATCTTATAGATAGATGTACTGTAATTTATACGACTTTTTTTCTGTAGTTGGAGGATTGAGATTGTTTCCAAGGTTTTGGCCAGTTTTGATATCAGTGGACATTCTACCATAGAAGTTTTTGTGTATACTCACATTGATACTCTAAGATAAAAACATTTTTAGTGAGTCAAGGTTTGGATCATGTTTAACATTTTTAATTCAAGATGGGCAATTGGCACCATTTTATCTCTTACTTAAAAAATACATATATTTAATAGATAAAAAGTAGCATATTATCTGATTTTCCATTTCTCTGGCTACTAGTAAAATTGATACTTTTTTTCTCATTTTATTGGCTATTTGTGTTTCTTTTTTTGTGAAATGCTTATTCATTATACATTGAAGATAGTTGCACTTTTATACACATGTATAACAAATATTTTTATATTTGCTTGACTTTAATTGTATTTCTGATATTTTAGACTTACCAGTCTTTTGATTTATTTTGCTTTCTTATTTAGAGAAAGAAAAGCTTTTCCTCTCTAGGTGTTGAGAAAAATATTTACCTTCTAGGTTCTGATTTATCCCACAGTAGTTAGTTGACTAGTATATTGCTGACTCTGTCTGTAGACATGTCCACATTCTTACATTTTAATATTTATTTTTAGATTTAATATTAAGTGTCAGATTACATCTATGATAAGTAAGCTGAAAGAATCTATTATACATATGAAACTGATACACAAAGTTTAGTTTTTCATTTTCAAAGTAACTAAATCAATGTGATATAATACTAAAATATATATTAGTCTTATAATATATATAATATTTAGTCTTATAATTTGTGCTATATCTTTAATTCTTATTTCACTTAGGAATCAGTGACTGATGACCTCCAGGTTGACAGTAGTTCATCAAATAGTGAGCTAGTATCAGGTAAGACTGCCAGATATGACCTCCCTCAGCTTTCTGTTCTTACAAATATAAGCATCCATTTGTATTTTTGCTTCATTTTCCCATCTTAGTGGAAGAGGTATCTTTGTCCTAGTCCAAGGTGAATCCTTCTGCCTGTGCAATGGACCTCATCCCCATAGCTTTCAAGTACACACCAGTAAATTAAAATTGTGATAAATGCTACAAAAGAGATGGACTTGAATGTAACAAGTTAAGTTTAGCTGCAGAGATTAGGGAAAGCTTCTAGGAAGGAATAGCAATTGAATTGAGTTTGGAAGAAAAGGAGAAATTAGCTATGCAAAGAGGTGAGTTAAGAACCACTCTGGCAGCGGAAATAGCATGTGCAAAGACCGTAACATGGGATTAAGCCTTATGTGTTCAATGAACTGAAAAAAGGCCAGTGTTGCTGTCATTCACAGAGGAGGGGGAAATGCAACATTATGAAAAGGCTGAACAGACAGAAGCCTTGCCGAGCCTTGTAGACCGTGTCAAAGATATTGGTGTTTATATTTGGAGTAGCAGGAAGCCACTGAAGTCTTTTACTTAGGAAAATATATGAACACTTTGGCTACAGTATGGAAAGTAGCATGAATGGATGCAAATAGTCCAGATGGGAGGTAATTACAGTAGTTTAGGGGAGAAATGATGGCACTTTGCATTAAAGGATGACATTGAAAATGGAAAGAAGTGAGCAGAGCTTATGTGGACAGCTTATTTTAGGAAATGAAACTGACAGAATTTGGCAAAGGAAGAATGAAGGAGATGAAGGTATCAAATATGACACCTGTTTCTGGCTTGCATAACTGTATATAAGGTGATCCCATTTACTGAAAAAAATATCTTGTTTGAGGGGAAGGTCATAGATTATGTTGTTAATATATTAGGTTATGGGTGCTTTTAAGATGACTAAGTAGAATGCCAAAGAGGCAGTTGCATATGGAGGGCTGCTCATAGAAACTTATGAGCCATCTACATATTGGTGTAATTGAAGTTATTTTTGAAGACAAGAAAGGATGCCATCAGCACACCAGAAATACTGAGGAATTCTTAAAAGCAGATGAGATCAGATTGCTGAATATTTGAGAATATTTGAAGAGCAGAGAAAAACCACTGCAGAGATAAGAATAGCTCTAGAGACAGTTGGTCAATAAATGCAAAACAAACAAACAAACAAACAAACACACTAATAAAAAGGACCCTGAAGGAATTGTCAAGGTGATAGATGAAGCCCTGCTTCCCCGCACCCCCCCCACCCCCCGCCCCCTGCTCTGAGACCTGGTTCCTCTTCCTCATCCTTTGTTTATATTGGAAACATTGGCAGCTGCCAAAGCATGCTGCCAGGATAAACCCTGAGAACTAAGGGTTTGTTTCCTAAGTGTCAATGTTGGGGATGGGGTGAGAAGCATAAGAGAGTCTAAAGTCACTCCAGATTACACAAGGATAACAGAGGGAGAAAAGGGTAAAAGAGATAGATTATGCTTGTTAACCCCAGGATAAAGATGTAGTATGGGTCTCTGGATGGGAATTCTGATAAGGGAGCTTTCTAGTGTGTACACTAGCCAGGCACTTAAAACAGCGCTCCATTTTACCTACAATACCCAAAAATGCAAGTGGATGTCACCATGCAGAACACAGATTCTCAGCATGTCTCATTACTCTTCTAAGAAATCTCCAGAAGTAGGCTGCTGTTGCAGCATTTATACACACTGTCATATAAATAAAGATTTTAAAGCAGAGATATGAACAGACAACTAGGAGCAGCCAAACCTTCTAATAAAACCAGTGACATGGAAGAGAGGCAACAAATCGAGCAAACAGAATAACTAACACTTGAATAACTGGAGAAAAACTAAATACCTCTTAGGTCCATAATAAAACAGTTCATTTTAAAAAATTAATGTTCCCTGGAAACTAAAAATATCATCAAATGTAAAAACTCAGTAAATGAGCCTAATATTGAAATGAATTCAGCTGAAAATCAAATTAGCTAGCTAGAAAATAGAATAGAGAAATATTTCCTAGAATATAGTGCAAAAAAACCAGGAGAGGTGCTCAACAAATGCTTTTCCTTATATCTCTCTTCTTTACCTGGTTAATTTCTACTTGTTCTTCAAGAAAAAAAAAATTCTGGTGCTATCTCTAATGGGAACCTCTCCTTATCCCTCTTCTCTCTTTGTACATGAGTTGTTCTTTCTTGGAAGTTCTGTGGCACTTTTTGTGTACTTCTATGAGGACTTAAAACAGCAGTATAATTGTTTTTGTTATTCTTGGATCTAAAGCCGTTGACAATGAGCACTACCTTTTATGTTCCTGTCCCATGTTTGGGACATAATATAATTTCAGATCCTTGTTGAATGAGTTTTATACTCTGTATAGAGAAAATAAACTAATCTTAATTATTATTTTCTAAAATTGTAGTTTAAATACATGATATATGTCCTTGGTTACTAGATTTATAAAGTTGACATGTGAAAAATACAAGGAAATAGAAAATAGGTGGTCTTTAATTTACAAGCTGGTTGTATCCTTTTTTTAAATTTATTTATTTAAATTCAAGTTCATTAACATACAGTGTAGTTTGGTTTCAGATGCAGAACTCAGTGATTGATCATTATATAGAACACCCAGTGCTCATCCCAACAAGCACCCTCCTTAATGTCCATCACCCATTTAGCCCATTCACCCACACACCTCCCCTCTAGCAACCCTCAGTTTGTTCTCTATATTTAAGAGTGTCTTATAGTTGCCCTCCCTCTGTTTTTATCTTATTTTTTCTTCCCTTCCCCTATGTTCATCTGTTGTGTTTCTTAAATTCCACCTGTGAGCAAAATCATACGATGTTTGTCTTTCTCTGACTGACTTATTTCACTCTAGTTCCATCCATGTTGTTGCAAATGGCAAGATTTCCTTCTTTTTGATCACTGAGTAGTATTCCATTGTATATATAGGTCACATCTTCTTTATCCATTCATCGGTCGATGGACATTTGTGCTCTTTCCACAAAATGGCTATTGTTGATAGTGCTACTGTAAACATTGGGTTGCATATGCCCCTTCGAATCAGCATTTTTGTATCCTTTGGATAAATACCTAGTAGTGAAATTGTTGGATTGTAGGGTAGTTGTATTTATAATTTTTTGAGGAGGCTCCATCTTGTTTTCCACAGTGGCTGCACCAGTTTGCATTTCCACCAACAGTACAAAAGGGTTCCCTTTTCTCTGCCTCCTCACCAACGTCTGTTATTTCCTGAATTGTTACTTTTAGCCCTTCTGAACAGGAGTGAGGTGGCATCTTATTGTGATTTGTATTTCTCTGATGATATAGGCTCATTGCTTTTTAAATGGAACTATTAGAATTATCCCTTCTTCTCAGCTTGTTTATAATTAATGAGTTACTTATATATAAAACTTGCATTTTTGGATAAAAAAATCACAACTGAAGCAAAGGAGGGGAAGGAATAACATAAAACTTGGGAAAGCAATGGAAAAAGATTATGATGCATTTTTCTACATAAAACACAAATTATTTTCTAAGGTTGGAGTTAAAGTGGTGTACAACTATATGTCTCTTCAGTCATTTACGTAAGTAATTTTACGTTCTCTGCATACAACTGCATGTATGTTTATACAAATTTGAGTTCTTGGGATTTTGATTTTACTATTGAAACATTTTACCTTTTTTGTTTATTCTATAGGACTAAGTTTGCAGCATGATATTTCTAGTTCTCTTCTGAGCTATTCATTCACAGACTCTAACACAGAATACAAGAATTTTGAAGAGAGTTTAAGTAGTTTCCCATCACCTGAACTCTTCAGAGGATCAGATAATTTAGGTGAGAAAATAATTTCAACTTTAAGCTGACCCACTATAAAAATTGTTCCTTTGTCCACAAATCTTCCAATGAATAATATTCCTTTTGAGAAAGTGTGGTTGTCTTCTTCATCAAAAACTCCTTCCCTTGCCCACTATCCACTGTATTACACGCTCAATCACATAGGATTATACATCAAAAGCCACAATAAGAAAAGGATGAAGATATTAGGGGAATGATCCAGAAACAAGCTAGTTTGCACTATAGTATCCCAGAGAAGCTCACAATTTGGGTGCACCAATACTTATAAAAAGATATATTTGAAATGTGAAAGATGTGATGACTACTTTCTTACTCAAATGGAGCCTAGAGATTTATTCTTTTGCATGTTTTGAAACTGAGGAACTCAGGAATGGAGGATCCTAGGCACTGTTAATAGCAAGGATCTGTGGAATTTGAAATGTTGGTCCCAGTTATTCATTCCCCTGGAGTAGTATCATATATCCACACTCTTGCCATATCCTTTTAGTGGTGGAATGAACTTTCTCCCTCTTTGGCTTTGGTAAAGCAATGGAAATGTGACTTGCTTTGGGCAATAAGATATAAACAGATCTTTGAAATATGTTTAAATGGTTGGGTTTGTCCTCTTAAACTTTTAACATTTTAAGATGACTATATCCTAACTATCTTCTGCCTCTCCTGTGGGGATCCCAGAATGAGAGGTATGGGACAGAACAGTCCCAGACAACCTACAGACTGCAGAGAACTGCCCCATCTTATCAACAGGTCTGTAATCTGAAGGAGACCTGCCTGAGGCAACCAGTAGAATGAGAATAAGAAGTAAATGCTTTCATTTTGTACTAATGAGATTTGGGGGTTATTTATTACGCAGAAAAAGCCAACTGTTTCAGATACTGTACTGATTGAAGAAGCGGGGAAATTAAATGAAAATGTACATCTGAATTATGAGCCCCTCTCACCTAATGCCTATTTGCATCCCAACCCAACATCCCATTTCTCTGCTCAGCTTCCAAAATAGTGGCACCCAGAATTGAACCTTCCAGGTGGAAGTACGGAAGATTCTTTCCTAACAAATCTGAGGAACCATAAAGAAAATACCTAAAGATACTGACCTCAGTACCCCTTCAGTGAAACTGACAAGAACACTCTACAATGAAGCCAACTCTGTGACAAGTCCAAACAAGGCCACAGAGATTCTACTTAGCCTTTTAGCGCTCCCTCTTAGATATGAGTAGAGAGCGAGCCACGGATCATCAGTCTTCCTGAGGAAGTCTTCTAAGAAAAAAACATAGCAATCAAAACAAAGGAAAATATGGAAGTGACATCAGCAAGATGGTGGAATAAGAAACCCTGGTCCCTTCATCCCCCATGGACATACTAATTCAACAGAAATACATGGACTCATTTCCTTTGTGAGAAATCTGGAAACTGGTTAAAGGGACTCTTGCACCTCAGGCATGTGTGAGACCAGCCGCGTCAAAGCCAGTAGAAAAATTCAAGACATTCTCTTACCATAAGCTGTACCCACAGTTTATTGCCACACAATTGGCAGGAAACCCGTAGGCCTCAGCCTCAGGGTGGGGACGGAAGAAAAGAACTGAACCATTCGTGAAATGTAAATTTTCTGGGAGCTTCCCGAAGAATTGGCTACTCTCTTGCCTGCCTCAGAGTGCTACCCAAGGGAATGGCTTCTGTCTCATTTGTCTCAGAGTGCTAATGGGACCTGGTATATTCTAGATGCCTATTGGCCACTAACAACAAATGTGGTGTGTGAGGAAACCATAAGAGATTCATGGAACACAATCAAACAGAGGAATATATACTTTATAGGAGTCCCAGAGGGAGAAGAGATGAGGGAGGGAGGGAGAGAAAGAAGGGAGGGATAAGGGTAAAAAGAAAAGAGAGGAAGGGAGAGGGAGAAAAGGGAGAAAGGGAGAGGGGAAAGAGTAATGGGCTGAAGGGACGGTGAGGGAGAAAGAAAACCTGCCAGAAAGTTTATTCACGGAAATGATAGTAGCAGACTTCCCAAATTTAGGGAAGGAGATGCACATGCACACCTATGAAACCCAGTGAATGTCAAATAAGGCAACCAAAGAAATCCACACGGGGATTCATATATTATCAAAAGTCAAACTTTTAATAATTTGACTTTTTGATAATTTTGACTTTTTAAATTTTGAAAGCAGTAATAGAAAAGCAACTTGATATGTACAAGGGAACCCCTATTAGACTATCAGTGGGTTTCTCAGCAGAAATCTTGCAGGCCAGAAGGGAGTGGAATGATCTGTCACAGTGGTGAAAGAAAGGAAACTGTCAACCAGCAAAACTATCATTAGAAACAAACAAAACAAAACAAAAAAAGGAATATTATTTAGCCATGAAAAAAATGAAATTTTCCCTTTGCAACAATATGGATAGAGCTAGCGAGTATAATGCTAAGGAAAATAAGTCAGTCAGAGAAAGTCAAACACCATATGATTTCACTCATAAGTGGAATTTAAGAAACAAATGAACAAAGGGAAAAAAGAGAGATAAGTCAAGAAACAGGCTCTTAACTATAGAGAACAAACTGATGGTTACCAGAAGGGAGGTGGGTGTGGGATGGGTGAAATAGGTGATAGGGATTAAGGAGTGTACTTGTTCTGATGAGCATCAGGTGATTAAAATAAAAACTTAAAGAAAAAGAAATCAAGAGACAAGGAGATTTCCAAAAAAAAGCTGAAGGAGTTAATCACCACTAGACTCACCTTATCAAAAAAATGGTAAAAGAAGTTCTTTAAGTTGAATTAAAGGACTCTAAACAGCAACACAAAAGCATATGAAAATATAAAACTTGCCAATAAGTATATAGACAAATATAAAATAATACTGTAACCGTGGTATTTAAATCTCTTTTAATTCTAGTATAAAAATTAAGAGATTAAAGTATTAAAAATAACTATAGTAAAAATATGTTAGTGGTACACAATATAAAAAGATATCAACTATAAGATCTGTAACACAAATGTGTGTGAAGGGAGAAATAAAAGTATAGAGTTTTTGTATGTAATTGAAGTTGCTATCAGATTAAAATAGATCGTTAAGACTATATTTTATATAAGCACCATGGTAACCATATATAAAATACCTATAGAAAATAGACAAAAGAAAATAGAAAGGAATCAAAACATATAAGTATTAAAAAAATCAATGAAACACAAATGAAGATGGCAAGAGAGGAAAAGGGACAAAAGAACAATAAGACAGAAAATAATTAATAAAATGGTAACAGTCTTTCCCTATCAATAATTACTTCAAATGTAAATGTTTTAAATTCCCCAATCAAAAGACTAAGAGTGACTGGCTGGATTTAAAAAACAAGGTCTATATGCTATCTACAAAAGACTCTACATTTCAGGACACACTTAGGCTGAAAGTGGAACAATAGGAAAAGATATTCCATGTAAATGATGACCAAAAGAGAGCAGGAATGGCTCTACTTACCAGATAAAACATACTTTAAGTCAAAAACTATCACAAGATGGGAATGCAAACTGGTGCAGCCACTCTGGAACACAGTATAGAGAGTCCTCAAAAAATCAAAAATAGAACTACCCTATAACCCAGCAGTTGCAGTACTAGGTGTTTATCCAAGAGGTACTAGTATGCTGTTTCAAAGGGGGCACACACTCCCCAATGTTTATAGCAGCATGATCAACAATAGCCAAAGCATGGAAAGAGCCCAAATGTCCATTGATGGATGAATAGATAAAGAAGATGTGGCATATATATACAATGGAGTGTTGCTAGGTAATCAAAAAGAATGAAATCTTGCCATTTGCAACAACGCGGGATGAAACTAGAGGGTATTGTGCTAAGCAAAATTAGTCAGAGAAAGACAAATAACATATAACTTCACTCATATGAGGACTTTAAGATACAAAACAGATGAACCTAAGGGAAGAGAAGCAAAATTAATATAAAAACAGGGAGAGGGACAAAACATAAGAGACTTTTAAATATGGAGAACAAAAAGAGGGTTACTGGAGGGGTTGTGGGAGGGGGAATGGGCTAAATGGTTAAGAGGCATTAAAGAATCTCTTGAAATCATTGTTGCACTATTATGCTAAATGACTTGGATGTAAGTTAAAAAAATAAATTAAAAAAAACTATCACAAGAGACAAAGACATTATATAATGATGAAAGGGTCAATTAATCAGGAACATACGATGAATATGAACAAATATGCACTCAACATCAAAGCACCCAACATATAAACACTGACAGACCTGAAGGCAAAAATAGACATCCGTACAGTAATGAAGACTTCATTACTCCCACTTTCAATAATGAATAGGAACAACCATACAGAAAATTGACACTTTTTTTGAATTCAAAATATATTGCAAAACTACAGCAATTATAACAGTATGGTATTGGCATAAAGACAGACATATATATTAATAGAATAGAGAGAAATGAATTCATGCTTATATGGTCACTTCATTTTAGAAATGGTGGCAAGAATACACAGTGGGGAAAGAATAGTCTCTTCGACAAACAATGTTGGGAAAACTGGACTTCCATCGCTTCTTGACCTTTTTTTTTTTTTTTTTCCTAAAATCAAGTGTGGGAAAACTGGACTTCTACGTACAAACGAATGAAATAAGACCAATACCTTACATCATACAAAAAAACCCAACTCAAAATGGATTAAAAACTTAAACATCAGATCAGAAACCATAAAACTCATGGAAGAAAACATAGGAGAAAACCTTCATGATACTTGTCTTAATAATGATTTCTTGGATGTATCACCAAAAGCACAGGCAACAAAAGCTAAATCAGACAAGTGAGATTACATAAAACTAAAAACATACATAGCATAGGAAACAAAAGAGTGAAAAGGCCACAAACAAAAAGGGAGAAAATGTTTGCAAAAAACTTATCTGGTAAGAGATTAATATTAAAAATATATATAAGAAACTCCTATAACTCAGTAGGGGAAAAAATGAACAAATAACCCAAATACAAAATGGGCAAAGGACTTGAATAGACATTTCCCCAAAGAAGACATACTGATGGCCAACAGGTATATAAAAGATGCTCAACATCACTAATTATCAGGGATATGCAAATCAAAATCACAATGAAATCCTACCTCACCTGTTAGGATGATTATTATAAAAAAAAGTAAGTGTTGACAAGGACGTGGAGAAATTGGAACACTTGTACATTGTTGTTTGGATTGTAAATGGTGCAGCTGCTATGGAAAACAGTGTAGGGTTTCTTCCAAAAATTAAAAATAGAACTACCATATGATCCACCAATCCTACTTGTGGATATTTATCCAGAGTAATTGCTATCAGGATCTTAAAGAGATGTTTGTGCTCCCATATCTATTTCAGCATTATTCACAATAGCTAAATGTGGAAACCATCTATGTGTTCCTTGATTTACGAATGGATAAGGGATATATGGTATATGCATATGGTGGAATATTATTCTGCCTTAAAAAAGGGAAATCCTGCCATATGCAACAACCTGGATGAACCTTTAGAATGCTATGCTAAGTAAAATAAGCCAGTCACAGAAAGATAAATACTGTATCATTCCACTTGCATGAAATATCTAAAATAGGAATTAGAGAGTAGAATGTTGGTTCCCCTGGCCTAGAATGAAATAAATATGGCAAGCTGCTATTCAACAGGGATTAGGTATCAGTTTTGTAAGATGAATAGGTTCCAGAGATCTGCTATACAGTGCTGTGACATACTATACTAGAGTTAACAATACTCTATTGTACACTTACCAATTTTAGAGAGTACATTGATGTTAAGTGTTCTGACCACAATAAATTTAACAATCAAGAAAAGGAACCAAGCAGAAATCGGAACACAAGGAGAAAAAAATATTCAAAAAATAGTCTCACTGATGTAAAACGTATATTGCATTCATTATGTAAGAATAGGGTGCTATAAAAAAAAGAATATTCAGGAAATGAATGCAACAGCAGAGAGAAACTCAGTAGAAGGATTACAAATTAAGGATGAGGAGAAAAAAAAGTCAGAAGGAAAATAAAGATGAAAGGTTGCAATTTAACAGAAAAAAAATAAGTTAATGGGGGAGTATATGATATCCAATATCATCAAATGAAAGCAGTTTCAGACAAAGATAATAAAAGAAACAGGAAGAAAGTTATCAATGTTATAATTCAAAAACATTTCCTAGAGTTAAAGAATATGATTTCTGTGTTAAAAGGGCCACAGTGTGCCTAGCACAATAGATGAAAAACATCAAGATAAAGACTTATGAAACTTTAGAACACTAGAGAATGGAATGAAAAGAATGAATTTATAGAATTTTGTAAGGTTTGGGATTAAATAGATGAAAAATACAGAGAAAACGAAATAAACAAAAAGGACTAACTGACTCCAGGGGAGAGAAATGATTGTTACTGTGGAAGACAAGAGTAAATAGCATTTTTATAGCAGTTTATTATTATAATGTCTGTACCGAATATTGATCTAACTAAATAATGTAATAATATCAGGACAGTGGAAAGTGTGGGGAAGGTGGGGACAGGGATGTAAGAGAGAATACTTTTCATTCTTCCCTAGTGGGAAGTTAATGGAAAGCTTAAAACTGACATCAAGTAATACTAGCATGTTATTTAGTGATAAGATATTTAATGGAACCTAGGTATAACTTACACATAAAATATTAAGAGGAACCTCCTAGGTATGCTGTCTGTCTCTTAGGTCAATAATGTTTATGGGGCAAAAATCCATGAAAGAAAGTAGGTTACAGTACTGAAATAGGCCAAAGAATATTTTCTATCCTGATGCTATCAAGACTTGTCTTTTTTCTCTGTCTTACTCAAATGTTTAATTACCACACCTTGGTATGGCTGAGACCTTTAGGGTTGAGGAGGTAACCTCCTATCTGTGTGCTGTTGTTCAAAGTTGTGTGCCATTTCTGCCTGCTGTTTTAGATTGGGAACGTCCCAGGTTGGAAGAACAGATTCAGTGCAAGAATTCCACTCTTCTGGATACCAGTAAAGCAGTTCCAGTAGAGAAGGTACCACAGTTTTCAAACCTCTCTGCAATTTTGGGTGAGTTTTCACATTCGTTTTTCTTATGTCACAGGGGAAAGCCCTCATTGATATCGGAAAAACAAAGTAATTTTTTGAATGATTTATAACTAAGTTTATCAATTAGGATTATCTTTGGCTACAAATAATATCTGACTAGTAGTACCTTAAACACATATGTTTCTCCTTTTTTATAACTTTTATTTTGAAGTAATTTTGGACTTGCATAAAAGTTGCAAAAATAGTAGAGAATTCCCATATACATCTCACCCAGCTTTCCCTAATGCTGTCTTATATAACATTAGAACAATGATCAGAATCAGGAAATTAACACTGACGTAAACTACTAATTAAACCTTATTCACCTTTCACCAGTTTTTCCACCAATCTCTTTTCTTGTGTTTCAGGATCAAACATTGCATCTGATTGTTACTTCTCACTTATAGTCTGTAAGAGTTTCTCAGTCTTTCTTTGTCTTTCATAATCTTGGTACTTTTGAAAATTACTCATCAGTATTTTGTAGAACGTCCCTCAATTTGGATTTGTCTGATGTTTTCTTATGATTCTACAATATTTTAAAGAACACTGCAGAAATGATGTTATGGCCTTTTCAGTACATCGTATTAAGTTCTTGTTGTCAGTATATCATATTATGGTGATACTAAATTTCATCATGGTTTTCTGAATGATTAAGTTAACAGTTTGCCTTTGTGGTTAATAAATATCCGGAGAAGATAGTTTGAGACCCTGTAAATCCTGTTTCTCCTCAAATTTTCATTCTCTGATATTAGTAGTCATCAGAGGAACTTAACTATGACACTTCTACTCTGGTGTTTGTTTAATGGTGATTTTCTATTTTACACTTTCCTGCTACATTCACCAATTGAAATTCTACTGTAAAAGAACTGTCTCTTTTCTGCCATTTATTCAGTTGTTTATAGCAGTATGAACCCATAAATATTTATTTTATTTTATGTGTTAAAATCTAATACTTTATTTACTTATTTATATAATCCAAGCATACACAAAGTTATGTAGGTTATATATATTTCAGTGCATTTTGTTAATCACTTGGAATATAGTTAGATTATTTGCTAGTGTTAGATTCACTTGTTGGTTTTATATCCTATTTCGTTTTGTTTATTTGGGAAGAAGGGGCTATGTGAAGGTATGTGAAACATTGCTATGGTTCTAAGAGTCAAAGCTATAAAAATATATATACTCTCAGAAAAACTGAGAGTTTTTCCTCCTTCCTGCTACCCTAATCCTATTCCCCTCTTCTTTCAACCCCTTCTCCCCCCCCAACCCTTGTAAGTACTAGTCTCTTTAGTTTATGGGTTTCTTTTATTTCTTTTGTATGTATTTTCTTATATCCTCTTCTTTCTTTCTCTTTTAATGTTTAATTTATTTTTGAGAGAGAGAGCACAAACAGGGGAGGGGCATAGAGAAGAGAGGGACAGAGGATCCAAAGTGGGCTCTGTGCTGACAGCAGCTAGCCCAGTGTGGGGCTCAAATTCACAAAACGTGAGATCGTGACCTGAGCTGAAGTCTGATGCTCACCCGACTGAGCCACCTAAGTGCCCCTATATCTTCTTTCTTGCATAAAAGTTAGGATATTTATAGATACTTTTTTATTTTCTTTTTTCCACATACTAGTATGTATTAGAAATTACTCCAGGTGGTTTTAAGGAGGTCTTCCTCATGTTTTTTCAATAGCTATATAGTAATCCTCTCTATGGATGTATTTTTGTTTATTTAACCACTCACCTATGAATTAGATATTTAGGGTTTTTTCCCGGTATTTTTCCACTACAAACAATGTGTCAATGAATAAACTTATTGCATCAATAATACAAAAATATATATCATATCTTAAAAGTAGATTCTCAGAAGTAAGATGCTGGGTCAAAAGGTAAGTGGATATATATTTTTGTTGTGTATTCCCAGATTTTCCTCCAGAAAGATTATACTAGTTTGCATTCCCACCAGCAAAGTATCACAGGTGAGGATATGTTTCCTCATATCATCATATCCTCACCAACAAAATTTATTGTCGTATTTAAAAATTTTTGCTACTCTATTAGGTGAGACATGGTATCTCAGTGTTATTTTAATTTGCGTTTCCCTAACTGGATATGAGTTTAAACATTTTTCATATGTTTGAAGGCTATTTTTATTTTCTGTGTGTGTGTGTGTGTGTGTGTGTGTGTGTGTGTGTATGTGTGTATTTTCTTTTCATGCTTCCCCCCCCCTTTTTTTCCTGCCTGTTTTTTTATCCTTTACCCTCCATTTCTAGGTTTATTGGATATTAAGAATTTTAGCCTTTTCCTAAATGCTCCAATCAAAAGATATAGGGTGGTAGAGTGGATTAAAAAACAAGACACATCTATATGCTGCCTAAAGGAGACTCATCTCAGCCCTAAAGACACATACAGAATGAAATGAAGGGATGGAAAAACATTTACCATGCTCATGGAAATGAAAAAAAAGGCCAGGGTAGCAACACTTATATCAGACAAAATAAACTTTTTAAAACAAAGACTATAATAAGAGACAAAGAAAGGCATTGCATATTATAAAGGGATCAGTCCAATGAGACAGTATAAGAATTGTATATATATATGCACTCAATATTGGAGCACCTAAATAAATAAAGCAAATATTAATGGACATAAAGAGAGAAATTGATGATTTTGGTAGGAGACTTTAACACCCAACTTAGATCAATGGACAGATCATCCAGGCAGCAAATCAATAAGGAAACAGTATCAGGGTTCTTGGGTGGCTCAGTTGGTTAAGCGTCCAACTTTTGCTCAGGTCATGATCTCATGGTTTGTGTGTTGGATCCCAGCATCAGGCTCTGTGCTGTCAGCACAAAGCTGGCTTCGGATTCTTGGTCTCCTCTCTGTGCCCCTCTTTGACTCTTGCAGGTTCTCTCTCTCTCTCAAAAATAAATAAACATTCAAAAAGATATATAAGGAGGGGTGCCTTGGTGGCTCAGTCGGTTGAGCATCCAACTTCGGCTCAGGTCACGATCTTGTAGTTCATGAGTTTGGGCTCTGAATCAGGCTCTGTGCTAAGAGAGCCTGTTTTGGATT
Source organism: Paguma larvata (assembly GCA_030068075.1). NCBI lineage: Eukaryota > Metazoa > Chordata > Mammalia > Carnivora > Viverridae > Paguma > Paguma larvata. The sequence goes on from CM057826.1 coordinate 124,964,811, forward strand.
CTTTGTCTCCCTCTCTCTCTGCTCCTTCACTGCTCATGCTCTCTCTCTGTCTCTCAAAAATAATATTTAAATTTTTTTTGAAAAAAATATATAAGGAAACAGGGTCTTAGAATGACACATTACACCAGATGGTAATGTGTCATCTGTCATTATAACAGATATATACAAAACATTTCATTCAAACAACAGAATATATATTCTTTCAAGGGGACATGGAACATTCTTTAGAATAGATTAAATGTTAGGCCAGAAAGCAAGTCTCAATAAATTTAAGAAGATTGAAATTACTATGCATCTTTTCTGCCCACAACAGTATAAAACTCGGAATGAATCACAAGAAAAAAACTGGAAAAAAGCACAAACATGTGGAAGCTAAACTACATAATACTAAACAACCAATGGGTCAACATAGAAATCAAAAGGAGAATAAATAATTACATGGAGACACAAGAAAATGAAAACGTAATGGTCCAAAATCTGTAAGATGCAGAAAGAGCAGTTCTAAGAGGGAAATATATAATGATATAAGCCTACCTCAAGAAACAATAAAAAGCTCAAATAAATTACCTAAACTTAGGGCACTTGGGTGGCTCGGTTGAGCATCCAACTCTTGATTTTGGCTCAAGTCATGATCTCCTGGTTCATGGAGTCAAGCCCTGTGTGGGCGTTTACACTGCCAGCACAGAGCCTGCTTGGGATTCTCTCTCTCTCTTTCTACTCCTCTCCTACTTGTGTGCGCTCTCTCTCTCTCTCAAAATAAATAAATAACATTTAAAAAAATTATCTAATCTTAAACCTAAAATAAATAGAAAAAGAACAAACACAGCCCAATGTGAGTAGAAAGAAGGAAATTAATAAAGCTCAAGGCAGAAATAAATGACATAGAGACTAAATCAAAAACAAAAACCAATAGAACAGTTCAATGAAACCAGGAGCTGGTTCTTTGAAAACAAACAAAATTAATAACCCCTTAGCCAGACTTTACAAGAGAGAAAGAGCAGTGACCTAAATAAGTAAAACCAGAAATGAAAGAGGAGAAGTAACAACCGACACCACAGAAATATTAGATTTTAAGAAGAGTATGAAAAATTATATGCCAAAAGATTGGACATCCTAGAAGAAATGGATAAATTTCTAGAAACACACAGTCTAACAGACTGAATCAGGAAGAAACAGAAAATCTTAAACAGACCATTAGAAATAACAAAATTGAATCAGTACACAAGAGATTACCAAAAAATAAAATTCTAGGACCAGGGGATTCACAGATGAATTCTACAAAACATTTAAAGAAGAGTTAACTCTTATTTTTCTTAAACAATTCCAAAAATAGGAGAGGGAGGAAGGAAATCTTCCAAACTCATTCCACAAGGCCAGCATTACCATGATACCAAAACCAGACAAATACTCTAAAAAAGAGAGAGAGAGGGAAAGAAAACTACAGGTCAAAATCTCTGATGAACATAGATGTAAAAATCCTCAATAAAATATTAGTGAACCACATTCAACAATACATTAAAAGAATCATTCACCACTACCAAGTGGGATTTATTTTGGGGATGCAAGGATGGTTCAAGATCACAATCAACATGATACTCCACATCAACAAAATGAAGGATAAAAATCATATAATTATCTCAGTAGATGCCGAAAAAGCATTTGACAAAATTTAACATCAATTCATGATAAAAAAAAAAGGAACTTTCCATAATCTGGCTTTAGAGGGAACATACTTCAACATGATAAAGGATGAAAAAAAATTAAAAAGCACAGTCAGGCTTTTTATCATACTCTATGGTGAAAAACTGAGAGCTTTTCCTTTAAGATTTAAGATCAGGTACAAGATAAGGATGTCCTCACTTACTACTTTTCTAATACTATAGCACAGTGCTAGACGTTCTAGCCACAGCGATTAGACAAGAAAAAGAAATGGGATATCCACATTGATAAGGAAGAAGTTAAACTGTCATTATTTGCAGATGACATGATAGTGTACATGGAATACCCTAAAGACTTTACCAAAAAACTATTAGAAGTAATAAATAAACTCAGTAAAGTTTAAGGATACAAAATTAATATCCAGAAATTAACAACATTTGTGAGCTTTAGATAACGAAGTAGCTGAAAGAAAAATTAAGAAAATAACTCCATATGTAATTGCACAGAAAAAGAATAAAATACCTTGGAATAAACTTAACCAGGGAGGTAAAAGACCTGTACTCTGAGGACTATAAAACTCTGATGAAAGAAACTGAAGAGAACACAAACAAATGGGAAGATATTTCATGCTCATGGATTGGAAGAATTAATATTGTTAAAATGTCCATACTGCCCCCAAAAATCTGAAGATTCAATGCAATCCCTATCAAAATACCAATAGCATTTTTCACAGTATTAAAACAAATAATCCTAGGAGAGTGGGTGATGGGCACAGAGGAGGGCACTTGTTGGGATGAGCACTGGCTGTTATATGGAAAACAATTTGACAATAAATTAAAAAAAAAAAAAGAACAAATCATCCTAAAATTTGTTTGGAACCACAGAAGACCCCAAATAGCCAAAGCAATATTGAGAAATAATAAAGCTGGAGGTGTCACATTCCAGATGTCAAGATATATTACAAGCTGTAGTCAAAACAGCATGATTCTGGCACAAAAATAGACACAAAGATCAATGGAACAGAATAGAGAGCCTGGAAACAAACCCACACTTATACGGTCAATTAATCTGTGACAAGGCAAGAAGATACAGTGGGGAAAAGACTGTCCCTTCAATAAATGGTGCTGGGGAAATTCAACAGCTACATGCAAAAGAATGAAAGTAGACCACTTTCTTATACCATATACAAACTCAAATGGAGTAAAGACCTAAATGTGAGACCTGAAACCATAAAAATTCTAGGAGAGAACATAGGCAGTACTTTCTCTTATATCAGCCATAATGGCATTTTTTCTATAATATGTCTCTTTATATATAGGTTTCGGCTCAGGTCATGATCTCACGGCTTTGTAGGTTTAAGCCCCGCATTCAGCTCTGTGCTGGCAGTGCGGAGCCTGCTTGGGATTCTCTCTCTCTCCTTTTCTCTCTGCCCCTCCCCCACTTGTGTTGTCTCTGCCTCTCTCAAATAAATAAAAACTTAAAAAAAAAAACAACTTAAAAAAATAGGCAGAGTACCTGAATAGACATGTTTCCAAAGAAGGCCGACAGACATATGAAAAGATGCTCCACATCATTAATCATCAGGAAAATGCAAATCGAAACCACAGAAAGATACCACCTCACACCTGTCAGAAGGGCTAAAAGAAAAAGACAAGAAAAAAGAAGTGTTGATTAGGATGTGGAAAAAAAGGAACCCTCATGCACTGTTGATAGGAATACACTATCAGCCACTGTGGAAAACAGTATGAATGTTCCTCAAAACATGAAAAGTCAAAATACCATATGATTCAGTAATCCCACTACTGGATATTTACCCAAAGAAAACAAAAACTCTAATTTGAAAATTTATTACAGTATTATTTGTATCAGCCAAGATATGGAACTGGTCTAAATGTAGAATGGATAATGAAAATATGGCCTGTGCGCGTGCGCACGCACACACACACTATTACACACCCATAAAAGGTTAAGATGTTGCCATTTGCAACAATATGAATGGACCTAAAGGGTATTATGGTAAGTGAAATATGTGAGAATGATAAAGACAAATAACATATGATTTCACATGTGTGGAATCTAAAAACCAAAGCAAATTAAAAAATAAAAAACATAATCAGACCTATAAATACAGAGGACAAATTAATGGTTCCCAGAGGGAAGGGGGATGGCAGGGTGGGCAAAATGGGTGAAGGGGAGTGGGGATTACAGACTTGCAGATTTGGAATGAATAAGTCACAGGAATAAAAGTCACAGCATAGGGAATGTAGTCTGTGATATTATAATAGCATTACATGGTGACAAATGTAGCTACACTTGTGGTGAGCATAATATAATATATAGAGAAGTTAATTCACTATGTTGTACACATGAAACTAATGTAATGTGTTTAATCTATACCTAAAACAATATTTTTACGAATATTAGGGGCATCTGGGTGGCTCAGTCAGTTAAGCATCCGACTTTGTCTCAGGTCATGATCTCACAGTTTATGGGTTCGAGCCCCGCATTGGGCTCTGTGCTGACAGCTCAGAGCCTGAAGCCTGCTTCAGATTCTATGTCTCACTCTCCTTCTGCCCCTCCTCCACTCATGCTCTTTCTCTCAAAAATAAATAAACATTGAAAAAAATTTAAAAAAGAAAGAATATTAGCCTTTTGTTTGTGGTTTATACTGTGAATATTTCTCCCAGTTTATCAGTTGTCTTTTTGTGTATGCTCTTTTTGTCATGCACAAAAGATTTGTTTATATTGGATTTACTTTTCTTCCCAGGCCAGAGTTAGTGTAGCAGCTCACTAATATCATTAAGATTCTATACTCTTTCTATCTTTCTACTACCAAGTGTGTTGGCTTGTTACCCCATAGTTGTAGGATGGTTGATAGGCCTCTAGGCACCACAACAGTGTTCCAGGGAAAAAGAATTAGAAAAGGTAGTACTAGCCACATACATCTTTTTTTATCAGAAGAGCAAAAACTTTTCAAATAGTTCCCCAGCAGACTAGGTCGATTAGACAGGACTGAGTCATGTATCTACTGACTACTTGGAAGTCTTCTTTGATAAAGTTTATAAAAATCCATGTATTTTATTCTTCTAGCCTCTATAGTGGTAGAAAGCCAGGGAAAATGGATAAAAATAGAGAGGGGGAATAGCAATGGGTGTTGTCAGCTCACCTATAAGAGCCTGACAAAAAGCAGGGATAAATAATATCGGTCAAAGAATTAAGCATTGATTACGGGGTCCCTTAAGGGAGAGTTGGTAGCTATCTGGATGGCAGTATTTCTAACGGTTTGAAAACCTTGTGTTATGTGTCTTTTGCAACTCCTTTGCTGATATAAAGGACCCAAGGAAGCAGCCTATCTCTTTAGCAAATGTTTTAATTAGCTTCTTTGTCCACCGTAAGTGATGACAAAAAAGAAAAAGAAAGAAGGAAAGAAAGAAAAATTTTAAAAAATCAATCGTACCTCAAACTTTATTAGGCTAAAAAATGAAGTTATTACCACATATACCTGAAAAATCTAGCAGTATTTCACAGCAATTACAATTTGATCCAGGCTTTCTTTAAAAAAAATTTTTTTTAATATATTTGTTTATTTGAAAGAGAGAGAGAGAGTCAGAGAGCCAGCAGGGGAGGGGCAGAGAGAGAGGGAGACACAGAATCTGAAGCAGGCTTCAGGCTCTGAACTGTCAGCACAGAGCCCGATGTGGGGCTCAAACCCACAAACTGTGAGATCATGGCCTGAGATGAAGTTGGACGCTTAATCCACTGAACCACCCAGGCGCCCTGATTCAGGTTTTCAAATGATATCAGTAGGACCCAATTTCTTTCCATCTCTCAGCTCATGGCACTAATGTGTGAGGTAAACTGTCAGCTAACCTTCCTTCATTATAGCGCTCTTTTTAGGTCCAGATCTGTATACTCACAGCCTCAAATCCAGTGAACAAAAGTGCTTCTCTTTCCCAATGATTTGAACAAAAGTCCTGGTCTTACACATTGGCTTAAATTATTTCATATGCTTATCCTTGAACAGTCACTTTGGGAAGGGAGATGCAGGGCTCTGAGTCACAGGCCGTGTCTGGATTATCACAAGGAACAGCAAGAGACTACTATTAGCAAAAGCAGAGGGTAGATGTTGTTCACTGTAGTCCTTTATATTTGGGGATCCTCCTTTTCAGGGAAATACTTCTAAATGACTAGTAGGCGCCATTCACTTTATATTCTTCAGAAGATTACTCCCACAGCTGTTTATGTGCCTAGTAATATCATAGAGTACCTAGACAGCAAAATATTGACTGGTAGACATTTTATTGACTAATCAGTCTACTAATAGTATATGTATATATTTGGTACTGGATTAAGAACCATGAGATCTGAGTTTAAGTTCCAGGTACACACCTGTTAATTTTATAACTTGACCAGTTATTTTATATATGTATTGTGGGAATAGTAAATTGTTATATTTGCCTCGTGGGACTGTTATAGGAATCGAGTAAGATAAAAAAGATTGGAAAGGACTTCAAAAATTATAAGTAATTATCCAAATACAGATAGATGTCTGCATCTCATAAAATTTTGTAACAATTTTATTTTGGTGTTTTGAAAATACTTCTACATAATTTAAGTGACAGATAAAAACAATACAAAACAATAAAATAATAAAAGTAAACTGCACTATCACCATATATTTTAGAGGAAATATTTAGTTTTACCTAGAGTAATTTTGGCCTCTGGTCTGCGCTTGAATTATATTTCTAATAGATTGGTGTTTTTTTCCCCCTTTCCTAGGTCCACCTTCAAAAGACTATCAGAAATGCCATAGAAAAATGTAAGAACTAACATTTTAAAGTTGTTGTGCTTTTGAAAACCCTGTGTTATAATAGTTATATAACTGGAATGATTGTTAGCCCACAAATTCAGGTGTTTATTTATTCATTGTTTGCTGTGGAATCCTTATGTGCCATAAGCACTCTTATTGCTAGGGATACATTGTAACGAATGAAATTGATTAATTAAATGAAATTGATTGATCAAAAACAAAATCTCTGGCCTCAAGTCCACATTCTAGTTGGACGGGATAGATGATAAATAAATGTGAAAATTTATTCTGTTCTATATGGTAACGAATGCTATGGATAGAAACAAGATGGGAGCTAGAGAGAACTCGAATGGGGGTTCACTCTTTTAAGTAGTATGGTCAGAGAAGTCATAACTGAAATTTGAGCAAAGATGTAAAGAAGGAGACAGAGAAAGACGTGATTCACAGGAGAAAAGAGCATTCCAGGTGGAGGGAATAGCTGGAGCAAGGACCTGAGGCAAGAAGGCCTGGGCTCCTGGGATGGAGTGTGGGAGAAAGAGAAAGGAGATGAAGTAAGAGAAAAAGCCATATCATATAAGGCATTGTAGGTGACCATAAGTGGATTGGAAAGCCTTTGAAAGGCTTAGAAGAGTAACATGATGTAACTTGGGGTTTAAAAGAATCACCCTGCCTACTCTTAATAAGAGACAAGGAATTAGTGAGATTATAGTTAAGAGACTGTTGTCCTAATCTAGACAAGAGATATTGGACCAGAGTGGCAAGAGTAAAGGTAGGTCATATTTTGGATATAATTTGAAAATAGAACTAACAGGATGGTCTGTTATTCATTGATGGACTGAATGGTGGAGTATGAAAGTCATCAAGACTGACTCCACGGTTTCGCTTAAGCAACTAGAAGGATGGTATTGCCATTTATTAAGGTGGGGGAGACTGAGGAGAAACATTAATGGGCAAAGATCAAGAGTTTGGTTTGGGGCCTGAGGGTAAGGTGTATGTGAGAGAGACAGTATCTACATTCAAGGAGGTGGTTACAGTCTGGATCATGAATGGTCTTAAAGGCCGGGAATTTATTTTCTCCTGTCCGTGATGGGATTCTCTGAAAGATTTTCAGTAGGACTGTAAAATATAACAAGAATTTTAAATATTTTAATCTTCAGAGGTTGAAGGAACTTACAAAAAATTCATACAAGTTTAAAAACAAAGTCAGGGGCGCCTGGGTGGCTCAGTCGGTTAAGCGGTCGACTTCGGCTCAGGTCATGATCTCGCGGTCCGTGAGTTCGAGCCCCGCGTCGGGCTCTGTGCTGACGGCTCAGAGCCTGGAGCCTGCTTCCGATTCTGTGTCTCCCTCTCTCTCTGCCCTTCTCCTGCTCACGCTCTGTCTCTATGTCTCAAAAATAAAATAAATGTTAAAAAATTTTTTAAAAAATACAATAAAATAAAATAAAAACAAAGTCAGAAGATTCCATCAATACTAAGGAGGGCACTTACTGTGATGAGCACGGGGTGTTGTATGTAAGTGATGAATCACTGAATTCTACTCCTGAAATTAATATTGCACTGTAGATTAACTAAAATTTAAATTAAAAATTATAATAATTAAAAAAATAAATATAGAAATGATTAAAAAAAGAGAGATACTATCAAGAAAATGAAAAGACAATCCATAGAATGGTGTAAAATATTTGTAGATTATGTATCTGAAAAGAGACTTATATCCAGAATATATAAAGAATTCTTACAACTCACAATAAAAGGAAAAATAACCCAATTTATGCAGGCATTTCTCCATAGAAGATATATAAATGACCAACGAACACATGAGAAGATGCTTATTGTCATTATCCATTAGGAAAATATGAGTCAACTTCGTGAGAATCATTTTACAACCACTAGGATGACTATAATAAAAATTACTGATAATAAGTATTGTATTGGATGTGGAAAAAAAAATTGGGACTGTCATACACTGATCGTGGAAATTTAAAATGGTGAAGGTGTTTTGGAAAATAGTTTGGTAGTCCCTCAAAATGTTACATGTGACCCAGCAATCCACTCCTAGTTATGCGTACCTGAGAAAAATGAAAACACATGTTCATACAAAAACTTGTGCGTGAATGTTCACGGCAACTTTATTGAAGCCAAAAAGTAGAAACAATCCGAATGTCCACCTATTGAGGAATGGACAAGTAAAATGTGGTATGTCCATATGGAATATTACTTAATAATAAAAAAATGAATTTCTGATAGATGCTTCAACATGAATGAACCCTGGACATATTTTAAGTGAAAGAAGCCATTCATATAAGACCACGTATTTTATGGTTGCATTTGTATGAGGTATCCGGAATAGACAAATCTGTAGAGACAGCAGATTAGTGATTGCCCAAGAATGGGGGTTTTTGGAAGAAATAAGGAGTGACTGGTAATGGGTATGTGTTTCTTTTTGAGGTGATGAAAATGTTCTAAAATTAATTGTGATGACAGCTATGCAATTCTCTGAATATACTAAAAGTCATTGAATATACACTTTAAATGGGTGAATTGCGTGATAAGTAATTTATATCAATAAAGCTGTAAAAACCAAAAGTTAAGACCAAAGAAACCAAGGAAATATAATTATTAATAGAAAATATAGGTAGGAAAGAGACCAAAAATAAATAAGCCATAATAGTTAAAAGTCAGGTGATTTAATTGTAGCATATTTAGGCTCTCAGCTCCTTAAGATACAAGGAAAATGTCTATAGCTATTTGTTGGATTTTGTGTCCTTCAAATAATCATATGCAACTCTTACTGTCTTATAAGTTATTTTTTTTCACCACAGTTAAACGGTAGGTGATACAATGTTACCTCCTTTGGTGGAGATTTATGGTTTAGGTATTCTGTGCTGATGAATTTGTGGGGATGAGGACTGATTTACTTTTGAGTGTGGGTCTCTGTGAAACTTTTATATTACCCAACCTGAATTCTTCTTGCCTGTTATCACACCTATTCACAGAGATATGCATGATAATATATCTGTATTAGAATAATCACTTTTGCAACAAAGTAAAACATGGAATAGAAGGTGTGATTAGATTGAAGAGATGACTATTGTAGCATTTCAAGAGAGGCCTATTAAGACCTGAACTTTATCAACAAGGATAGCAAAAAAAAGAAAAAAAAAAAACCTTGAGAACAATTCAGAAGGGATAATAATAATAGTTTTAAATAATTGGTTAGTGAAGGGAGGAAGGTGGAAGTTGGCCCCCAGCCCTCTGTCTTAGGAAACTAGATGAATGATGACTAATTTGCTGGATGAAAGAACACAAATAGAAAGCAAGAGTGAACTGGGTGACAGATGATTGTAGTATGAAAAACACTGAAATACCTACAGCCCTTTTAAGTGGATCTATTGGGCAAGTAATTGGATATTCTAGCCTATTTAGCAAGGGAAAGATTCTGGGCTGAAGGGATAGTTACCACCTAGGAAATTGTGTAGAGTGAGAAAGGAATGGCATTAGTATGATAGCCTCCTCATAAATACGCTTGTATCTAAGTGGTAAAAAATTTTTGAAGGAAAGGTACAGGCATACCTCGTTTTATTTGTACTTCTCTTTTTGTGCTTCAAAGATTTTGTTTTTTACAAAAAAAAAACAGAACAAACCTTTGTCGAAGATGAGCAACAGTGGAAATTCTAAAGATAAGCTATTGATAACACGAGAGAGAAATGGTAATTGATGATTTTTAAATCCCTTCCACAATTTGCCATGCAATATATTCTTAGGCAAGAGGGAGAGGTGTTTGGATAGTAATGATATCAGTCTTGACCATCTGTTAACTATTAAATAGTTTGGCATTTTCTTTAAGTAGCACATTCATAAATTTGTAATCCTACAGCTTTAGCATAGTACCTAATGAAGAGAGTTTTGTGTATATTGCTGAAAAGAACAGTTTAATGACTGTTGCTTGTATATTAATGGAGCAAATATAATACGGTGCTTGATTATGTGTATCTGATCTTATTTTCTGTCCCTCTTAAATGTTGCCCTATGTTTAATAAATAAAATGTACCACTTGGATATATAAAGAAAATATAGGTAGGCTTCTCTCTTTCTCTCTCTCTCTCTCTCTCTCTCCCTCACTCCCTCTCTCTTATTTTTAAAGTTTTTATTTGAATTTCATTTGGTTAACATACAGTATAATATTAGTATCAGGTGTAATTTATTTTTAAAAATAACTGACCTAAAGTTATCATAGGCTCTCATCTCTCTTCTCTCCTATTTACCTGGGAAATAATGAGTTAAAACTTACCTATTAATGCCCTCCATTTACTTACAGTTAAAAGTCTTCCAGGTAAATGCAGAGTCTTAAAGATTTTCTCTCCATTCCGTATTCCTGAGGATGACATATAGGTAGATTATCATACCTGTTGATTTGTCTGGGACATTCCTAGTGTGTGACTATTTTTCTGACACAAATTTTAGTAGATATCCCCTTTACTCTTGGAAAGGTCCCGGTTTGCATAAATGGTCACCCTAAATATAGGTGTATAGACATAGGAGCAAGCTAAAGGTACGAGAAGGGTAAAGCTGGGGTTTAAGGGTGTCTGGGATCCACAAGTTGTTTCTGTACTTTTATTGATTTATGCTTCAAGTTTTAAGACTGGTTCTATACTGGGGATATACTCTACTGATAAAGTCTTTTTGCCTTATTTAGGGCCTGAGGTCTTCCATTGCTGATTTTTTCCTAGCATTAGGTTTTGTTGCTACCTGAAACTCCTTGAGTCTCATTGACATTCTCCACCCATATTTTGACTTGATTGCCTTTCTGCAGCCTTTGTGGTAGAGTCACCTAGGCACAGCAGCCCTATGCTAGGTTTTCTAGTTCTAATTTGAGAACTTTCTGCATTGTCCTTGGTATTTAGAACTTGAGAACTCATTCACAATCTACAGAAATCTAGAAGGGCTGAGGTCTCCTCCCTGACTGAATATTCTAAACTCTTATTTTTGTGTTGAGTTTCCACTCTGTGTGGATGTCTCCTCCTAAAGTGATTTTGGCACATGCCCCCTCTACTTTTGGCATTTTCTTCACCTCTTCTAATGACATCTTCCTGCCTAGCACCCCCACCTCCAGATTTAGGGCTTGATGGAGAGAAGTCAGTTCCCACTGTCAAGCTGCTTATTTCCCAAGCCTCTGTCCCCTTTTTCTTAGCAATAATCCTCTAGACTGGAAGGCATGGAGGAGGAGTCTGTCTTTAGTCATATCCTGAATATTTTTTACATTCTGTACCTAATAGTAAAACTCTGTGGTTTTCACCTACATATGTTAACAGAAACTTCAGGAATGTAGCAGGACATTAAATGTGGCTTTCAAGTAGTAGAGTTTGAACAGTGACCTCAGTAGATGAAAATAAAATAAAATGACAATTACTTCCTCCCTATCAGTGTAGATTTTTCTATGTACAGATTGTAAAACATGGGGTCAAAACTCAATGCTTCATGAATTTGCCCATCACCAATCTGCAAACTATTTAAGAGAAAGCCAAGGGGCACCTGGATGGCTCAGTCAGTTAAGCATCTCACTCTTGATCTCAGCTCAGGTCTTGACCTCATGGTAGTGACTTCAAGCCCCATACTTGGTGCCATGTTCGTCATGGAGCCTACTTAAAAATGAAAAGAAAAAAAAAGTTGGGGGGTGCTGGGATGACTCAGTTGGTTCAGTCTCAGACTCTAGATTTTAGCTCAGGTCATGATCTCATGGTTCATGAGATCAGGCCTGTGTAGGGCTCTGTTCTGACAGTGTGGCACTTGCTTGGGATTCTCTCCCTCTCTCTCTGCCCCTTCCCTGCTTGCACTTGCTTGTGTGTGCTCTCTCTCAAAATAAATAAATATTAAAAAATGAATAAAAAGCACCAAGAATGCACCGAAAGGATGAAATGACCAAGAATATTTCTTTAATAAGAGTTATTGGTGTTATCAGCAAGGAGGGGATTAGACTTATCCATTCACCTCAAGAGAGGAAGCTCCAAGAGAACCATTTGAAAAGTTTGACGTACTTCCTCTAGAACTTGGTTTCTCACTGACATTTGGAAAGTCTAAAGGCAAGAGTGTCTGTTAGCAGTCTCTTAGATGCTTTGGAATGGCAGAATAAAGAGGAAGTTAGATGTACTTTCAGAGTTTGGCACAACGAAGATTTGTGAATAATGCATATGGGTCAGATACAGATCCCGCAGAAGAGAGTCAGTTATGGATCATCTTGGAAAGAATCGTGCCCAGTATGACTTCCTATGAAGGACAAGGTAAACTCATTTGGACAGATTTGAAAGTTCTGTCATCAAATGCAAAAGCTGAGGAGATCATAAATAGTAGCAAGTGAGAGAGCCCCAGGCATAAATAAATCTTATCACTGAACCCCTCAAAAGATTCCACATTTGAAAGAGTCAGCATTTGGTTGTTTGCCACACCCAGAGGGTAGCAATGTTATAATAGTATCAGTCAAGATGAAGAAAGACCTTTTATGTCCCTTTCTACAACTCCTTTCCTATACTCCAATGCCAGAAGACTTCAAAGAGTAGTTACCAAACAGGGGAAGAAAAGGAACAAGAAATAGAGAAGAAACCAACCATGGTTGATTTCCTCACTGCAGGTTTTGAGTCTAAATCTGTGCTAAGTTGTGAAAAGGAAGAAATGTAATTCGATAGTATGAATTTGATGCGATATTACACTGGGTGTTTTATTCCCCCCAAATGACTGTTTATTACAAGAGAATACCACAGAAGCAATGGAGTACACCTGAAAGTTCATTCAGGAGCAAGAAAGTACTATTTTTGACAGGATGAATTTAAAGTATAAAATAAAATAAACAGAATAAAATTGTTTTTTGCTTACAGAGTTCAATTGTTCAATAAACCAGCAATAGGAATTTAGAAAATCATCTTCTCATATTTGGTTTTCAACTTCATTGTCTTGCTAGGGACTTAGAAGTCTCATTTTGGTGGTCAAAGTCTGAACTTTCATCCTTTTGTATTCCTCTTGCAATGTTCTCATACACATTTGAATCGAATTGGGTGGTGTCGTTTCTAAAACAGAAAAGGACTTTAATTTAAGAAGTACTATCTTCTCTGTTACTTGAGATTCTTACCTCAAAAATCCTAGGACACAAGATTGCCATTCTATTTTGTGTAAATGAGGGAACCAAGAATCAGGATAGGTTAAGTAAGTTTTCCAAGGCCAGTAGAAAAACTGACCTTTAAACTTAGGTCTTTTTGATTCTGCACCCTCTACCTTGTCCTCTCTATGTATTGTCTCACACTGAAAAATATATAAATATATTGCCTCTTATTAAACTATTTGTTCATATGATATGGTAACACTTTTTAACCAGTTATATTCTTTCTCCAGATATTTGATAGTATATAAATGTTATTATTGTAAGTATTATTTGAGGATTCTCGAAAGTTACTGAAAGATTGAGAATAATCATTAATCTGTTCTTATTATAGAGTGATGACATTAGTGGACAAAAATATTTCTCCAAAACCAAAGAGTACTTCACCTTCAAAATCAGGTAATAAACAGTGAAACTAATCATTTTCATAATCCTGTATTTCTTTATTTTTATGATAATGCAGTATATTTTAAGAAAATTGGTAGCCCAGGAAATTGAGTGCTTTTTACTTGGTTATATTTTAAGAAACGAAGATATGTGAAGTTAGAAAGTGGATCTTTAACTACCACTTAACCACCCATCATTAATTCATTTCATGAACATTTACTGTGTATATACTCTGTATTCGATGTTGGCTGAAAGTTCTGTCATCAAATGCAATATTTGAGTAAATATTAAGGTTTTTTAAGTAATTAAGTAAATATTGCATCAAATGCAATAAAGAGTAATATTAAGCCCTTGCCTCCTAAGTTTCAGTTGTGGGAGAGGAAGATAATCAATAAATAGTTATATTGCAATTATGTGTGATGATTGAAAATAAAAAGAATAAACACAGTGCCTTGCATTATAGGCACTGTATAATTTAGTCTATTATTGGAATAAACTTAGCCAAACATTTCCAACCTTATTAAAACCATGCTGTATCTCAGATTTCCGTTTTTATTTCCTCAATCAAGTTTTATAGCATTTATTTGTGGGTAAACAAAGAATTGCTGCTTTTACTCTTAATAGGTAAGTTGTATGAGCTAAAAGAAAAAAAAGCTTTTTGCATCATTTTTACTTTATGAAAACTGCTAATGAGTATTTTCTAAATGTCAAGTATTATTAAGAATTCTGGTTATAAAAATGACTAAAATAGTTGCTGTTCTAAGGGAAATTAATCAATTAATTAATTTAGATAAAAACTAAACTTGTAGAAGCGCCCATCTTTCAAAAGAGTAACATCTTCTATGCTGGAGGGTGAGCGTTAGAAGCGGAATTTTTTTGTATAGATTTAAGAGTAAGGGAGCTTGTGAACAAGAGAAGAGAAGTTATCAAAGTGAAAGTGGCAAGGGTTCCAAAAGCAATCATGATTTTGCTTAGGTCTTGCCCAATAAAAAGTTTTGCTTTGGCTGTAGAAAATATTATTTATAAAGCCCGGTAGTGAAGCAGAACAGTGATTCTGGAATTACGTATGCTTTTGTATTCTTACTTTTATGTGGTTTATTAACTCGAAATTTAAAATTAAATCACATCTTGCTCAAGGATTATTTTTTACTTCCTTAATTCAACAAATCAAACTGTGTTCCTATGCCAGGTTCTTTACTAAGTGTTAGAAAATAGTCTGGTCATAGAGACAAACACATAAATGGGTAACTACTTCCCAGGTAGCTCCTGTTCAATCTCCTTTGCAATCTAATATGCTACTGTTAACCATTAAATGTGGGAGTTCTTCAAGGCTAGTTCCTAGATTTTGATCTTTTTAAAATTTACCCCTAATATGTGCAGGTGTCTTATACAAAGCAGGGTTTCCAAGTTTTCTCTCTTTCCTCTGAGACTAAGACCCTTATATGCACCTGCCTTCTGGACATTTCCCCTTGGATGTTTTAGAGACACCTCATCACACCATTCATTAATTCCATTCATTCAACAAATATTCATTAATCACCTACTTTGTGACAGAAAGTATTTTAATTGCTGGGGAACAGGACAGAGTCCTTACCCTAACGGAGTTTGTTACAGTGGAGGAAGAAAGATAATAAACAGATAAACAAATGAGTATACATCCACATTAGAATAAGAGTATTAAAGGAAAATAAAGCAGGGTAAAAACAGGGTATGAGTAGGAATACTATTTTATTTTTTTAAGTTTATTTATTTATTTTTAGAGAGAGTGTGTGAGCAGGGGAGAGACAGAGAGAGAAGGAGAGAGAGAATCCCAAGCAGGCTCCGTCCTGTCAGTGTACATCCAGACATGGGGCTCGATCCCACAAACCACAAGATCATGACCTGAGCCAAGATCAAGAGTCAGATCCTCAACCAACTGAGTCACTTAGGCGCCCCTAGGGATACTATTTTATTTTATTTTTTATTTTTATTTTATTAATTTAATTTTTTATATATAATTTATTGTCAAGTTAGCTAACATACAGAGTATATGTCATGCTCTTGGCTTTGGGAGTAGATTCCTGGGACTCATCGCTTACATGAGACACCTAGTGCTCATCCCAACCAGTGCCCTCCTCAATGCCCATCACCCATTTTCCCCACCCCTCCACCCCCTTCCACCCGCTGTTTGTTCTCTTTATTTAAAAGTCTCCAGGATAAGTGTCTCTGAGGAGATGACATTTGTATAGAGCTTGAATGTGGGTCTTGTGAAAATCTGTGATAGAGTATGCTGGGCAAAGGGAAAAACATGAGAAAAGGTCATAAGACAGGAATGAGCTCAGCATGCTTGAAGATGAAAAAAGAGGTTACTATGACTGGAGCAAAATGAGTTTTTAAAAAAAATGAATGACTACAATTGTTGTGAGAGTTAGAAACGTGGTATAATGTAAAGTCTCCTATGCCATTGTAAGGAGTAAGAAGTCTATTCTAAATGTGCTGAGAAGTGGGATGAGTGGGATGAAGTCGGACACTTAACTGACTGAGCCACCGAGGCACTCCTTGGATACATATTTTAGAATAATCGCTCTGGCTGCTATGTGGAGAATAGACTAAGAAGCCAAAGAGACCCTGTTAAACTATTGTAGTGGTCAGATAATGATGTATGAGACTACAAGTGGTAGCAGTGGTCTGATTCAAAATATGTATATTTTTAATGTTTTATTATTTTTGAGAGAGAGAGAGAGGCAGTATGAATAGGGGAAGAGGAGAGAGAGAGGGAGACACAGAATCTAAAGCAGGCTCCAGGCTCTGAGCTGTCAGCCCAGAGCCCAATGCAGGGCTTGAACTCCCAGACCGCAAGATCATGACCTGAGCGAAGTTTGATACTTAACTGGCTGAGCCACCCACGTGCCCCTGGAATATATTTCAAAGCAGATGCGCTAGGATTTTCTGATTAAGTTGGATGTTGCGTAAGAGAAAAATAAATGTCAAGGATGAGTCTAAAATTATTGGTTTAAGCAAGTGGATGAATGATGGTATCATTTCTTGAGAAAGCACTGGGGGACAGAGCAAGTTGGGAGAATGACTAAGAATTTGGTTTCAACATTGAATTTCATCTCTCTACTTCTGTACGTAATGTTTTATGAAATAATGCAGACACAAACATGTATATACTGTATTTGGGTAGTAGAAGTAAGAATAGTGGTCATCTTTGGGAAGGGGGTGCTGATTGGGAAGGAACATCTAGTAAACTTCTGTGGTGTTGGAAATATTTTATACCTTGATTTAGGTGGTGATTATATGGGTGAATACATATACATCTAATATTCGTGCCTATTGCTGTGTACATAGAGTTCTTCAGTAAAATATTAAAACATTGAGAGACTTTTTAGCCTTCAAGTAGAGATGTAATGAAAGCAGTTTGTGATACTAGAGTCTGGAGTTTAGGGGAGAGATTGGAGCTATAAATAAATATCTAGAGTCAAGAATATAGATGTTTAAAAGCCATAGGATCAGATGAGATCACCTAGGAAGTGGAATAGAAAACAGACATGCAAAAAGAATGTAAATGGAACACTTCAGCATTTAGAAGTAGCTATAACAAAAGTTACCAAGAGATGAAATAAAGCAATGATTGAGGACTGAGAATTGTCACAACCAAGACCTAACCTGGTCTTCCACCTGTGTCCTCCATGTTATCAAGTGTACCTTAGCAAACTGGAAACATGGGGATCATCCTTGACACCTTCCTCTTTGTTACTTCCTAGATTTAATCTATTACCAAATCTTGGTTCCAATTTTGTCTCTTACAGAACTCTCAAACCTATTACTTCCCTCTCCTTTAGGAGACGAAGATGAGTGAAGTGATTAGCCTCAAGCATTGCCAGATTTAGCAAGTAAAGGTGCAGAGTGCTCAGTTAAATTTGAATTCAGAAAAACAGCAAAAAACTTTTAATATAATTATGTCATAAATGTGGAATATGCTTGTACTATTACATGGCATATACTTATACTAAAAAAATTATTTGTTTATCTGAAATTCAAATTTAAAGGAGTATCCTGTTTTGTATCTAGCAACGTAATTAGTCTCTGCAGTGAGGCTGGGGATGTATAAGTATTATAGGCAGGCATCACAAAAATCAGGATTTTGTATGCTAAGAAGCTTGAGTTTTAACTTGAATGCAGTGGAAAAATCTTGGAAAAGTTTTAAGGAGATGATATTAGACTTGTATTTTAGGTATATAATGTGGGCAGTGGAGTACAGAGGAGCTAAATTGAAAAACTACTGAAATAATCCAAACGGAAATCTCTTGTTGCCTTAAAGCAAGGTACTAGTATTAAGAATAAAGAAAAGTCAGATTTGTGATATTAAGTACACATGCTATGTAACATATACACAAAGCAGACAGTCATAAGATTTCTGTTGTTTTGGATTGAGTCTGGAGAGTGAAAAAAAGACAAGAGTCAGGATTGAAGAGGAGCCATAGAAGGGACCAGAGGGAAAATGTTCATGCTTGTTGTACTGGTGTCCAGTAAGTCAGGGCGGGAAAGTTTTCTGCTCATATTGGTGGGGCCTGAAATTGGATTGCTGTGGATTTGGGAGTAAACAGAGGACAGGAAGTTATGTTAGTATATGTGGACATGCCTGTGGTAAGAGGAGACAGGGATGTAGCATGAAGGGATATTGGGTACAGGTAAAGTTTTTGGCAAGATGAAAGAGTCCCGACTGTATGTTAAATGCTAATAGAAAAGTTGCAGTAGAGAAGTTTCAGGAGAGCCGGAAAATACAGGAAAGTGGAAATGAAAGGATAATTAATGAAGAATTTTAATCACACACACCTTTCTCTATTAATTGAAAAGTAAACATTTTACATAGAACTTATTTACTCCTGTGAAACCTGGAGCTCTTATCAATTCAGATTATTCAACATAGTTTTTCTTCTGAAACTATTATAAGATGCAGTCATTAAAATCAGGTTTTTGTTTTTCAAATTTGAGTTCTATTTTCTATACTTATAAAGAGAGGTTAAATAATTAAAATATTGAAGTATCTTTTTCTTTACAGATAATGCAGCTTGTGAAGTTTTACTTGCTGAGAAAACTTACCCTTCAGCCCCTGAAAACACAAAGAAAAAAGCAAGTGTTAAAGCAGAATAACTACATAAACCATAAATTTCATTAATATAGAGCATATTCCTAACCAACAGTTTTATAGGAATTATTTTTCAGCTATTTAAGTTAATAATTTCAAACATTTTTTTAATTTAGTAACTAATATTATTGTTACTGGAATATATACTCTATATAGGTTTAATGAAAGGGATTTAAAATTTACAGGTTTGCCAAATTCCTTTTGGATATTTTGATGTCTATTAAACATTAATTTAAGGTGAAAATAAGACATTTGCTGTGTAGCCAGAGCAGGGTTTTCTGCTGATGAGTATTTGTAAATTAGTAGTTTAGTCCTAGAGTCTAGAGGTCTTTGGGGAGGAATTCGAATTTTGTTTTGTATGTAATAGGAGTTACTGTTTGAGTTACTATTCAATGCTAAGCATTATTCTAAGCACTTTTTATAAATTATATCTTTTCTTTATAGCATTCCTATCACCTAAGTTTTTGTTTTATTTTGTTTTGTTTTGTTTTCACCTATTTTATAGCTGAGAAAAATGAGATTTAGATATTAATTAGTATGTTTGAAGAGTTTGTGGCAGGTCTTTCTGGATCTAACACCTATATTCTTCACACTACACTTTACTGCCATTGAAAAGGGCAAGCCTGTCAGTAGTTAAGACTCCTTAGTATCAAGTTGCAATATTTTAGGTGCAAGATTGTGGCAGCTTTGAGGAGCCTGGGTGGCTCAGTTGGTTAAGTATCCAATTTGGACTCAGATCATGATCTCGTGATTCATGAATTCAAGCCCTGAATTAGGCTCTCTGCTGTCAGGCAGAGCCCACTTTGGATCCCTTGTCTCCCTCTCTCTCTGTCCTCCCTTGCATGCATTCTCTCAAAAATAAACAGGGGAAGAAAAAAAAGATTGTAGTGGCTTCAACTAGGGTAATTTGTAGGAGAGATGGAGAAACGTGCATGGATTCAAGATAAGTTTGCCTGTAGAGCTTATGAATCAGATATAGAGGGTAAAGGAATGAGAGGTGTCAAAAAAGACGTGTAAGTTTCTGTCTTAAGCAACTTTGATGGATAAAGGTGCTATTTAGTGTGATAGCTGTGCTTTCCCACCTAAGGAAGTGTGAGAACTGAGAAACACTAGTGAGTTTTACCCTCCAGGAGCACAGGCTAAACAAAAAGACCTAATCACAGCCCCATGAATGCTTCCCCTCCCCCCCACATCTTACCACTACATTACTAAAGGCCTATTTACCACAGTTCCTATTAACCAGTACATCTTGTCTACCTTTTAGCAAAAAATTACAAGGTATATTAAAGGCAAAACAAAAAAGCAAACAAAAAAACACAGTTTGAGGAGGCTGAATAAACATCAGAATAAGTGTCAGATGTGGCAGTAGTATTAGAATTATCAGACCAGAATTTTTAAATAACTACGTTTAATATGTTAAGGACATTATAGAAAAAGGTAGACAACATGCAAGAACAGATTAATAATATGAACACAGAGATGGAAGTTCTAAGAAAGATTAAAAAAGAAATGCTAGAGATCAAAAATGCTCTAGCAAGAATGAAGAATGCCTTTGATGGACTCATTACTAGACTGGGCACAGCTTAGGAAAGAATACCCTAGTTTGAGGATATGACAGAAGAAACTTCCAAAACTGAAAAGCAAAGACAAAAAAGACTGAGTACAAAAGAACAGAATATTCAAGAACTCTGAGACAAGTACAAAAGATGTGACATACCCATAATTGGAATCAGAAAGAAAAGAAACAGAGAAAGGAACACAAGCAACATTTGAAGCAATAATGACTGAGAATTTTCCAAAATTATTGTCAGATACCAAATCATAGATTCAGGAAGTTCAGAGAACACCAAGCAGATTAAGTGCCCCCAAAACTACATCTATATTTATTATATTCGAACATGAGAAAATCAAAGAGAAAGAAAACATGTTCGAAAGAAGCCAGAGGGAAAAAACACCTTACCTATAGAAGAGCAAAGGTAAGATTTACAGACCTCTCCCTAGAAACTATTAAGAAATAAAAGACTGAAGTGAAATATTTAAAGTGCTGAGAGAAGACAACCACCAAGCTAGAATTCTATACCTTGTGAAATTCTCCTTTAAAAGTGAAGGAGAGTTAAAGACTTTCTCAAACAAAAATTATAATTTGTTGACAGTAGGCCTACCTTTTAAGAAATATTAAGGGAAGTTCTTTAAGGAGAAGGAAAATAATGTGCCAGTATAGGTTTATCTAGCCTAATAAATGTAATACTGTGTTGCAGTACATTAAATAAGGAAGATTGTGCATGAGTGGGGTCAAGGGGTATTTGGGAACTCTATACATTTTGCTTAATTTTTGTGTGAACCTCAAACTTGTCTAAAAAAATTTGTTAATTTTTTAAAAGGCAGTTGCATTCAGAATCAAAAAGGAAACTGATGAGTCTAGCAAGAATGATTTTAGTGGACTGGTGAGAGTCAAGCCAGATTGGAATAGGTTGAAGAGTTATGGAAAAGAAGGAAATATAAAATATAAAAAGAAGTAAGTTGGGACACAAACAACATAAAACATATGTGGGGGTGGGGAGTAGAACATTTTTATGAGGTTGAAGTTAATTTTTTATCAGATTAAAATAGACTTTTATAACTATTTTGAAAACCCTATGGTAATCCCAAAACGAAAATCTTTAAGAGACTCACAAATGATAAAGAGAAAAGAATCAAAGCATACCACAATAAAAAACATCCATTTTTAAAGAAAGACAGCAAGAGAGGAAGAAAGGAATGAAAGAACAATAGAACAATCAGAAAGTAACTAAAAAATGATGATAGTTCTTACTGTTAATAAGTTCTGACCTATCAATAATTACTTTAAATGATTTAAATTCTTTATTTAAAATACATAAAGTAGGGGAATAAAAAAAATAGTGCAACTACATGCTGCCTACAAAAGACTCACTTAAGCTTTAAAGACAATTAAGCTGAAAGTGAAAGAATGGAAAAAAATTTTCCCTGGAAATGGAAACTAGAAGAGAGCAGGAGTATATTTCTGCTGATAAAAGTTATCAGACACAATAGATTTTAAGTTAAAAACTGTAATAACAGTGTTATTACATAATGATAAAGGGGTTAATGTGTCAAGAGGATATAAAGTTAAATATTGAAGCACCTAATTATATTAAGTAATCATTAACAAGTCTGAAGGCAGAAATACATAGCAATGCAGTAATGGTAGGATACTTCTATTCAACAATGAATAGATCAGCTGGAGAGAAAATTACGGAGGAAATAATGGATTTGGACAACACTTTAGATCAAATGGACCTAACAGACATATACAAAACATTTCGTTCAACAACAGTAGAGTTAACGTTCTTCTCAGTGCACATGGAACATGCTTGAGGATAGATCACATGATGTGTCACAAAACAAGTCTTATCAAATTTAAGAATATTGAAACTGTATCAAATATATTTTTGACCATATTGGCATGACACTAGAAATCTGTAACAGAAGGAAAGTCGGGGAGGTGTCTGGGTGGCTCTGTCACTTAAGGTACTGACTCTTGGTTTCGGCTCAGCTTATAATCTCATGTTTTCATGGGTTTGAGCCCTGTGTCTGCATTGTCAGAGCCTGCTTGGGATTCTCGCTCTCTGCCCTTCTCCCACTCACGCTCATTCTCTCTCTGTCTCTGTCTCAGTCTCTCTCTCTCTCAAAGAGACTTTAAAGAAAAAAAAGGAAAGGGAGAACATTCACAAATATGTGACAATTAACACATTTATGAACAACTAATGAGTCAAAGAAGAAATCAAAAGAGATACCAAAAATATCTTGAGACAAATGAAAATGGAAACACAACATACCAAAACTTATGGGATGCTACAGAAGTCACCCAAGGGAGAACATTATAGTGATTAATACCTACCTTAAGAAAAAATTAAGATCTCAAATAAGCAGCCTAACCTTATGCTGCAAGGAACTAGAAAAAGAACAATGTCCAAAGTTAGTAGAAGGAAGGAAATAAAGAAGAAATAAATAAAATAGAACTTACAAAGACAGTAGGAATCATTAACGAAACTAAGAGTTAGTTTTATTAAATGACAAACAATTGAAAAACTTCTGTCTAACTTAAGAAAGAAAAAGGGGTGCCTGGATGACTCAGTTAAGTGCTCGACTCTTTATTTTGGCACAGGTCATGATCAGGTCATGAGCAGTTTGTGAGTTCAAGCCCCATGTGGGGCTCTGCACTGTCAATGCAGAGTCTGCTTGGGATTCTTTCTCTGTCTCTCCATCTCCCTTTCTCCCTTTTCCCCCACCTCAAAATAAATAAACTTTAAAAAAGAAAGAAAAATGACTCCAATTAATAAGATTATAATGGAAAAGGAGACATTACAATTTGTACCACAGAAATGTAAAGGAACATAATAGACTACTATGAATAATTATACATCAACAAATTAGATAACTCAGAAGATATGGATAAATTCCTAGAAACAGAAAGAAACTTACCAAGACTGAATCATGAAATAATAGAAAATCTGAATAGACAATAAAAAGCAAGTAGATTGAATCAGTAATAAAAAATCTCTGGTAATTAAAATAGACCAGATGACTTCACTGGTGAATTCTACCAAACATGTAATTTAAATTTTTTTTTATTTTAGAGAGAGAGCATGAGCTGTGGGAGAGGGACAGAAGGAGAGAGAGAGAAAATCTTAAGCAGGTTCCACACTCAGCACAGAGCCTGATGCAGGGCTCAATCCCATGACCCTGGGATCATGACCTGAACTGAAATCAAGAGTTGGACGCTCAACTGGTTGAGCCACTCAGGCACCTCATCTAATGTTTAAATGTTTAAAGAAGTATTAATATCAGTCCTCAGATTTTTCTAAAAATTGAAGAGGAAGGAACACTTCCAAACTCATTTTACAAGGCCAGCATTACTGTGATACCAAATCCAAACAAGAATACTGAGAGAAAAGAAAATTACAGGCCAATATCCGTGATGAACATAGATGTACCAATCCTCAGCAAAATACTAGCAAACTAAATTCAAATGCAAATTGAAAATATCATATATCACAATCAAATAGGCTTTATCCCTGGCATGAAAGGATAGTTAAACATAAGAAAATCAATTAATGTGATATACCACATTAACAGAATGAAGGATAGAAATCATATCATTTCAATAGATGCAGAAAAGCATCAGGCAGAATTCAACATCCTTTCATAATGGAAACTTGAAACAAATTAGGTATAGAAGGAATATACCTCAACATAATAAAGGCTACATATGACAAGCCCACAATTTATATCATACTCAGTGGTGAAAACTTAAAAGCTTTTCTTCTAAGATTGGGAATAAGATGTTAACTCTTGCCATTTTATTCAATATAGTACTGCAACTTTTCACCAGAGCAATTTGGTAAGAAAAAGAAATAAAAATCATGCTTATAGGAAAGGAGGAAGTGAATTATCTGCTCGTAGATGGCATGATGTTATGTATTGAAAACCCTAACGACTCCACCGAAAAACTATCAGAACTAATGAATAAATTCTGTAAAGTTGCAGAATACAAAATCAACATTAAAAATTTGTCATATTCTTGTACACTAGCATTAAACTATTTGAAAGAGAAATCAGGAAGCAATCCTGTGAGATAAGAGGAAATACACATATTGGTCTCGGCCCCCATTTCCTGGCACAGAGCTCCTAAGTGCTTGTAATTTCCTAAATGGTAAGAACACCAGGAGCATCTCTTGTTTTAATATTTGGGTTTTTGACCCCATCCCTGACACAGGGATCCTAAAACCATTGTAAATCCCTAAGTTATAAGAATACTAGAGGATCTTCTGTTCATGAGACAACTCTGAGTGGACTCATGGATGGCTTCTAGATGGAGCTGGTCATCAGAAAGACCATGCCATAATTAAAAGCTTGAAATTTTCAACCCAGTCACTCCCTTCTTCAAAGAGGGGAAAGGGGCTGGAATGAAGTTAGTAATTGATTATGCCTACATGAGGAACCCTCCATAAAATTTTTAATGGTAGAGGATTTGAAGAGCTTCTAGGTTGGTGAATACACCCACACCAGGAGGTGACAGATCACAACTCCACAGTGGCAGAAGTGCCTACACCTGGGACTCTCCCAGACCTTGCTCTGTATTAGTATGTATCCTTTATCATATCCTTTAATAAATTAGCAAATGTAAGTGTTTACCTAAGTTATGTGAGCTTCCCTAGCAAATTAATTGAACCTGATAGGGTGGTGGGTGCTTCCAATTTGTTGCCAAATTGTACAGAAGTTGGGGATAACCTGGGGACCTACTACTTGTGATTGACATCTGAATTAGGATGGGAGCAGTCTTGTGGGACTGAGCTTTTAACCTGTGGGAGCTGATACTATCTCCAGGTAAAAGTGTTAAAATTGAGTTGAATTGTAGGACATCTAGCTGGTGTTGCAGAGAAATTTTGTTGTGGGGAAAACTCCAAACACATTTAGTGACCAGAAGTATCAGAAGTGTGAGTGTTTTGAATGAGTATTAAAGGAGACTTACAAGAGAAAGACTCACTGGAGGGAAGAACTGTGTTTTTTTTCTTTCAAAATCCCGTTTAGAATCTCATCAAAAACAATAAAATACTTAGAGATACATTTAACCAGGGAAATAAAAGACCTGTACACTATAACCTTTAAGACATTGATGAAAGAAATCAAAGAAGACACAAAGAAATGGAAAGATATCCCTTTTTTTTAGATCAGAAGAATTAATATTGTGAAAATATCCATCCTACCCAAAGCAATCTACAGAGCCAATGCAGTCCTTTCAAAATTCCAGTCACATTTGTCTCAGAAATAGAAAAACTGTCCTCAAATTTGTATGGAACCACATAAGATCCCCAAGTAGCCAAAGCAGTCTTGAGAAAGAACAAAGGTGGAGGCATCACATTTCTTGATTTCATATATATTACAAATCTATAGAATGGAAACAGTGGAACATAAACCAGTGGAATAGAATAGAGAGCCCAGAAATAAACCCATGTATATACAGCCAACTGGTTTTTGACAAGGGTGCCAAGAACACAAACTGGGGAAAGGATAATCTCTTCAGTAAATGGTAATGGGAAAATTGGATATCCACATGCAAAAGAAAGAGATGGGACTCCTATCTTATACCACTCATGAAAATTAACTCAAAATGGGTTAGTTACTTAAACATAAGACCTGAAATTTTAAAACTCTTAGAAGAAAATATAGGGGAAAATGTCCTTGACATTGGTCTTGGCAATGATTTCTTTGACAAGACACCAAAGGAACATGCAAGAAAAACTAAAGTGAGACTACATCAAACTAAAGAGCTTCTAACAGCAAAGGAATTGATCAATAAATTAATTTATTAATAAATTTATAATTTAATTTTTAATAAAATAATTAATTGAAAAAGCAACCCACAGAATTGGAGAAAATATTTACAAGTCATATATATTACAAGGGGTTAATATCCAAAATAGTATAATTAAATACCAAAAAAAATCAAATACATAATCCAATTTAAAAACGTGCAAAACACCTGAATAGACATTTTTCCAAAGAAGATGTACAAGTTGTCAAAAGGTGCT
The DNA here is from genome assembly GCA_030068075.1 of Paguma larvata. Taxonomy (NCBI): domain Eukaryota; kingdom Metazoa; phylum Chordata; class Mammalia; order Carnivora; family Viverridae; genus Paguma; species Paguma larvata. Next base: position 124,991,537 of record CM057826.1, read on the forward strand.
TAATATCACTAATAATCAGAGAAATGAAAATACAAACCACAATGAGATATCACCTCACATCTGGTAGGATGGCTACTAGCAGAAAGATAAGGGAACAAATATTGGCAAAGATGTGCAGAAAAGGGAACTCTTAAATATTGTTAGTGGAAACGTAAACTGGTACAAGTATTGTGGAGAACCGTATGGTGGTTCCTCAGAAAATTAAAAATAGAACTACTTCGTGATCCTGCAGTCTTCCTTGTGGGTATAGATCCAAAGGAAAAGGAAATGAAATCGGTATCTCAGGGAGATATCTGCACTCCCATGTTCACTGCAATATTATTCTCAATAACCAGGATGCGGAAACAGCCCAATGTCCTTCAACAGATGAATGGATAAAGAAAGTGTGATATACAATATAGATATGGATATAGATAGATAGATCATGGAATATTATTCAGTCATAAAAAAGAAGAAAATCTTGCCATTTACAACATATATGAACCTGAAAGGCATTATGCTACATGAAATAAAACAGAGGAAGACAAATACTGCATGGTATCACTTATATGTGGAATCCTAAGAAAAAGCAAAAAAAAAAAAAAAAAAAACACCAAAAAACAAAAACAAAGCAAAACCAATTTCATAGAAAATAGAATGGTAGTTGCCAGAGTCTCGAAATCTGGGGAAATGGAGAGATGTAGGTCAAAAGGTACAAACTTTCAGTTACAGTGAGAGTAAGCTCTGAGGATCTAATATATAGCATGATGATGATGATACACTATTACATACTCATAAGTTACTGACAGTAGATTCTAAGTTTTCTCTCTCACACACAAAATTAATATGTCAGGTGGTGGATATATTACCTTGATCTTGGTTATCATTCGACAGTATATATGTATATCATACCATTACTTGTACACTTCAAATATTTATAACTATATTTGTCCATTGTTTCTCAATAAAAATGGGGAAAAAGAAGTGAGGAAGTGAGTATATATAGAGCTGGACTCTGAAGGGAAATTAAGAAAAAGCACAGTAATTAGGAGAGGCAGGGTCAGAGGAAACATGTTTTGTTTTGTTTTTACTCCATTTTTAGTTGCAGCAGGGCCACCAAATTGAGTCCTGAGTGGTCACATCTGTTTGATTTCTTCTATCGTCGTGGGGGAAGTGTGAGGTAAGGCTGTCAGCTGAGGATGGGAGAGGGAAGGAGGCCAGAGGTTTCAGGAAAATTGGAAGAGAGTGACATAATCATGAGAAGCTAGAGAAATGCAGAAGAGTGGCCAGAATGTGGTTACTCCTTTTGAGTTCGTGATGACTTTGATATGCCAGATTGTTTGGTTTTCCCAGAACTCACCTGCAGTGGAGGTACAGAGGATATAGATGTCAGGAGTCATCTAGGGTTGGGGGTTTGTTGGGTATCTATGATAGAAGAACGGATCAGAAAGTAATTACAAGGATGGATGGTGGTAGATGAGGAAGGAATAAGACAGAAGAAGGGTAATATATCAAGATAAAATGGTAGGATCGGTAAATTGGAGACTTCAATGAGGGGGAGTTTACTTCATGAAGATAATTGAACATGGGTTGGAAGGATATAAGAAGCTATTCAAATTGATGATTCTATAATTCTGTTGATGGTAAGAGGTATGTTTGATCACAGAGAGACTAAAATACCATGAAGTGAAAAGGTTTTTGAAAATGCAGAGGTCAAGCAGTTAGAAGGCCAGTTAGATGAGTTATCAACTTGCACGATGAAATTGCTGAGAATGGTGACAGGAGTGAGAGAAAAAGCTGTTTGCGTGGTACACATGAGAGAAGCAAGTCAGTAGATGCCAGTGAATACCTTGCTATTTGCTCTATACTCTTGTTCTTTCCCTTGCTTAGAATGAACCTTATAGCTCCTTGGCTTCCTTCCTTCCCCTCCCCTTCTCTACCATTGTGTTTATCCCTGCAGCCCCAACTCAAACTACTGTCATTCATTCAGGACCCGACTCAAATTTTACCTCCTCAGTTACGTGGAATTTATATAAACTGGGAATACTGTATTAGACAAGTTACACAGGACAAGCAATCACTGAGCAGTCTGCAGTTTTTGGTGCAGGGATTAATTGGTAAAGGAACATGTTTTCTTACAGTTGCAGCTTCCTGAGGTCTTAGTACTTTTGGTTTCTTAAATGAAGATGATCTCATAATAAATATATTTATATAAATACGTTTGATGTTTTCTCTAAAATTTAGTTTTAACTATTGACAGGTAAACAGATTTAATATTGTTTGTTTTCATGGAACACTATTTGAGAGACATTACTTAAATGTGGTAGGGAAATTTTTTGAATTGTGTGTATTTTTTTTAATGGTTTTTCATTTTTTGAGAGAGAGTCGGGGAGGGAGAGGGGCAAAGAAAGAGAGGGAACACAGAATCCGAAGCAGGCTCCAGGCTCTGAACTGTCAGCACAGAGCCAGACACAGGGCTTGAACCCAAGAACTGCGAGATCATGACCTGAGCTGAAGTCAGATACTTAACCTACTGAGTCACATGGGTGCTCCTCTTTTTTTTTTTTTTTTTTTTTAATGTTTATTTATTTCTGAGAGAAAGAGAAAGAGTGTGTGAGGAAGAGAGAGGCAGAGAGAGAGGAAGACACAGAATCTGAAGCATACTTCAGGCTCTGAGCTGTCAGCACAGGGGCCAAGGTAGGGCTCAAACTTATGGACGTTGTGATCATGACCTGAGCCAAAGTCATATGCTTAACCGACAAAGCCACGCAGGTGCTCCGAGTTGTGTGTATTTCGAACTATTTTGTCTTCCAAGAGATTTTATTTTTAAATATGTAGTAAACTTCACTTTTTTTGTAAAACATTTATCTCTAAGTTGAAAACTGTTTTTCAAGTTGAGGAAATAAGAATAGAATTATATATATAATATTTATATGATTGATATATAGATATATATATACCCTATTTTAATTGTAATAATTATTACATTTACATTACAGTAAAATAAGACATCTGCGAAGTGCTGCAAATAATTTTATAGTGTTTTTCATGATTATGGAGTGTATTTCATGATTATTGATTTATTTCAGCCTGAAAAAGATCCTGAACCTACAGATAAAAATTTTCAAACAAAGTTAAGTTCTCGTCATCTAAAAATCAAGGTTCCATCATCTCACCAGAGGTCTGTTATTGAAATCAAGACAGGTAGATCAGTTTCCAAAGTTCTGTTGCCTCAGTCCCTGGAACCTGCATTGGTAAGCCCTGGCCTTCTGTTAACTAATTCTTGAAAAGCCTATACCAAGAAAAAGTACTTATTGGGAAGATTTAGATATACACAATTTGTTAACAAATCTAGGAAAAAATGCAGAGAGCTTTATATTTATAGCTGTATACAGGCAGATTTTTTTTAGATGAATTGATAGTTAACAATTAATTATGTCTCTTGGGTATTCAAGTGGTATACTGGAGGGGAGAATGGCCGAGAAAGGAAAGTAGGGAGAAAGCAGTATTGGGCAGGAATAGTCTCAGCCCTCACTGCACGTGTGCCAGAAGCTTTCCCAGTAAGGAGGTCTGGAGCAAAGGCTATCTATTACATGATTCTTACATTGGGCTTCTATGCTCAAACGCTGACTGAGGGTTGCCCGAGAAGATGATGGCCTCAACCTCAAAGCTGAAGCAGATTCCAGAGAAGTTAGAGGTGTCGGGGCGGGGATTGGGGGTGGGGTGGGGCCAGCTAAGTGCGCTCTTTACAGTGGAACAGCGGGTTCTCTGTTCAAGAAGGTCTGAACAGAGCACATCCTTGGCAGCCACAATAATAAATACTAGCTATCATTGAGTAGTTCCTACCTTGCAGGCACTGTAGGTTCTCTTTACATGTATTATTTGTAGCCTTTGCACAGCAATCCCTAGGGGTAGAATAATCCCCCATCATTCCCAGATGAAGAAAGATTAAATAGCTAATGAATTTGAGAGCTGGCAGTGTACCAGCTAGATATACATAAAATTTTTTGATAAAAATTTCCTAATAAACAATCCTATCTTATGTCTTGAACAAACAACTATTTTAAGAGAGTTTAAGCCAGAAAGGAAAGGAAGAGTGAAAGAAAGAAAAGAGGAAAGAAAGAAAAAAGAAACCTAACACAAACTTGCCTATGATGTTCAAGTTCCATCTCTGAATTTGTGTTCCAAAGTTGGCGACATATAATAAACACCTATTCAAAGAGATCATCAGAGGGACGGTTGTTTCATGGAATCCAACAGTTGAAAAGACAGCTGATTGCTAGAAATAAAATTATCTGTCTTCTGTCTTTTTGAATATCTCTGTCCCTCTGTTTCACAGCTCTGCCTCTCTGCCTGTTAGTCTTTTTCTTCCCTGGTTTTTTATCTTAGTCTCAAGCTCTGTCTCTCTTTGTCCTCTCTCCATCTGTCTTCTCTGTCTCTGACTCTGTTTCTCTGTCAGTTTCTTTCTGTTCATAGTTTGTTGGTCTCTATCTTCTTCATCCTTCTTCTCCCTCCCTCTCTTCTCAGTCTTCCTCTTTTTTCCTTCCTCTCTCTTGTCTCCTCATTCTCCCTCTCTCCCTTTCCTTCTCTCCCCATGTACTCCCTCCTCCATCCCTCTCTCTCACTCTTAAACTTTTAGTTCTCTGATCCTGTCTTTCTCTTGCTCTCTCATTCTTTCTTGATTTGTCCACCTGTCTCTCTGTCTTGCTTCTTTGCATCTTCAAAAAATAGGAAATGAGCCTTTATAGTTTCTCTAACTTTGATACTGTATGTATGGAAGTGTTTGTATACATTTATATGCATGCATTTTAAACCAATTATCCTTATTACACATATTTTAAATATTTTTATTATCAGAAATAATTTATATATTTTATAATTTATAATATTTTTATTATCAGAAATAATTTATAATCCCTTTCCATAAAAAGTAAAATAATATACTAGGAATTAAACAAATACTAAAAGTAAAATACTTTTCTTAGCAGTAAAAAAGATAATCAAAGCACCATTTCCTGGTTCAAAACTTAAATTAGCTTTCCTTCCGAAATTAATAGTGGTTTCACCCAAAGTATTCTTGTATAGTTCTTGTCCTACATAGAGCTCTCTTCGGAGTTTCTTGACTTAGCTCAAGCCAGAAAATTTTTTAGTTACTTGTCTACTGGTTTAAAATTTAATGAGCAGATTAAAATTTTATTACTCTGACACGTTATGATCTGGTCTACTAATTTTATATTGTGTTTTTACTTTATTAAATTAGTTTATTTCTTTCTGCTATTCAATCCCCTATTTCACAAAACATTTATAGAATCCAAATTCTAGTACTCCTGATAAGAAAAGCAGAGGCCTCTTAACAAGTACTCCATCTTCGCAAACTGCTGATTTAGTGGTAAGTATTAGCCTTTGGCCCTTATATCTATTTTCTGGTTCCCCCTTCTCCCTATTATTCTTTTTGTGCCACATCAGGGGAATTTTATACATACGGAATGATGTCTGTGGTTTTCTGTTGTATAAACGTGCTTTTGCTGGAAGTACTCTATATACTGCTATACATGAGAGGAAAATTAGAAAGGTGTTTTTTTTCATTTTTTTAATTGTGGTAAAATATATGTAATATAAAATTTACTATTTTAACTCTTTTAAACTATGTAGTTCAAGTACATTCATATTGTTGTGCAACCATCACTTTTCTTCATCCAGAACTTTTTTCTTCTTGCAAAACTGAAACTCCATACATTAAACAATAACTCCCCATTTCTCCATCCCGTAGTCCTTGTCAACCACTATTCTAACTTCTCCCTATGATTTTGACCATTCTAGATACTTAATATAAATGGAATATACAGTATTTGTACTTTCGTGACAAATTTCATTTACCATAATGTCCTCCATGCTGTAGCCTGTGTCAGAATTTTTGTAGCCTGTTTTAGTCTGTGTCAGAATTTTTTTCCTTTTTAAAAACCGAATATGGGGCACCTAGGTGGCTCAGTCGTTTGAGCGCCTGACTTCGGCTCAGGTCACGATCTTGCAGTTTGCGAGTTTGAGCCCCACGTCGGGCTCTCTGCTGTCAATGCAGAGCCTGCTTCATGCCCTCTGTCTCCCTCACTCTACTCCTCCTCCAGCCTCTCTCTGTCTCTCAAAAAGAAATATACATTTAAAAAAATTAAAAAAAAACCCGAATATATTACATTATATGTATGTACCACATTTTGTTTATCCATTCAACTGTGTGTGGACCTTGGGTTGCTTCATCTTTTGGCCAGTGTGAATAATGCTGCTTTGAACATGGGTGTTCAAATATCTCTTTGTGTCTCTTCTTTCAATTCTTTTAGGTATATACTTCAAAGTGAAATTGCCGCATCATATGGTATTTCTCATTTTTAGCTTTTTGAGGAACTGCCATACTCTTTTCCATATCAGCTATACTATTTCACATTCTGCATAAAATGCACAAGGATTCCAATTTCTCTACATCGTTGCCAACGCTTGCTATTTTCTGTGTTTTTCTGTTTTGTTTTGTTTATGATTTTCATTTTATTTCTTGCTATAAGATGGCATTCATGTTTAATCATATCCACAGACTACCTTAATGAACACAAATATGTTACATATCTTTAAATGAATGAATGTCAGTATGTTCCAAGGGAAAAAAAAATTAGTTACATCATGACACAAAATTGACACCATAACACGTTAACTCTGATCTAAGATTTTGAATATATTTTTCTTTAGAAACAGGCATACATATTTCTTCAATTATAAAACACACGTTCATTGAAAATATAAATTTCAAGAAAGGCAGAAAAACATAAAGAATACACATATTAGTAGTTTATATTGTCCAAGACACTTTTTCTAGAGTGTATTTAATTGTGTCTGATTTTATTTTTATTTTATTTTATTTTTTAATTTAAATTAACATTAGTTAATATACAGTGTAATCTTGGTGTCAGTAATTCATCTTTTATCTATGACACCCAGTGCTCATCCTAAAAAGTGCCCTCTTTAATGTCCATCACCCTTTTAACCAATCCCCCCCCCAGCCACCTTCCCTCCAGCAATCCTCAGTTTGTTCTGCATATTTAAGAGTCTCTTATGGTTTACCTCTCTCTCCATTTTTATCTTATTTTTCTTTCCCTTCCCCTATGATTATCTGTTATGTTTCTCAAATTCCACATATGAGTGAAATCATGATATTTGTGTTTATCTGACTGACTTATTTAGCTCAGCATAATACACTCTAGTTCCATCCACATTGTTGCAAATGACAAGATTCCATTCTTTTTCATCACCAAGTGGTATTCCATTGTATGTATGTCCATATATATCTTCTTTATTTATTCATCAGTTGATGGACATTTGGGCTCTTCCCATAAATTGACTATTGTCAATAGGACTGCTATAAACATTGGGGTGCATGTTCCCCCTTCAATCAGCATTTTTTTTTGTCCTTTGGGTGAATACCTAGTAGTACATTTGCTGTATTGTAAGATAGTTCTATTTTTAATTTTTTGAGGAACTTCCATACTGTTTTCCAGTATGTGGCTAAACCTGTTTGCATTCCCACCAGTAGTGCAAAAGAGTTCCTCTTTCTCCACATCTCCGCATCATCCCTGATGATAAGTGATGTTGAGCATCTTTTCATGTTTTTGTTATCCATCTGGATGTCTTCTTTGGAAAAGTGTCTATTCATGTCTTCTGCCCATTTCTTCACTGGATTATTTGCTTTTTGGGTGTTGAATTTGGTAAGTTCTTTATAGATTTTGGATACTAACCCTTTCTCAGATATGTCATTTGCAAATATCTTCTCCCATTCTGTCAGTTGCCTTTTAGTTTTGCTGATTGTTTCCTTCACCATGCAGAAAGTTTTTATCTTGATGAGGTCCCAGTAGTTTATTTTTGCTTTCGTTTCCTTTGCTTTCAGAGACGTGTCAAGTAAAAGATTGCTGTGAGCAAAGTCAAAGAGGTTATTGCCTGGGTTCTTCTCTAGAATTTTGATGGCTTCCTGTCTTATGTTTCAGTCTTTCATCCATTTAAGTTTATTTTTGTGTATGGCATAAGAAAGTGATCCAGGTTCATTCCTCTGCATGCTGCTGTCCAGTTCTCCTAGCACCATTTGCTAAAGAGACTGTCTTTTTTCCATTGGATACTCTTTCCTGCTTTTGTCAAAGATTAGTTGGCCACATATTTATGGGTCCATCTTTGGGTTTTCTATTCCATTGATCCATGTGTCTATTTATGTGCCAATACCATATTGTCTTGATGATTACATATGTGTGTTTAGAAAAAATTTTTTTAGTGTTTTTATTTATTTTTGAGAGACAGAGAGAGAGCACAAGTTGGGAGGGGCAGACAGAGAGGGAGACACAGAATTTGAAGCAGGCTCCAGGCTCTGAGCTGTCAGTACAGAGCCTGACATGGGGCTAGACCTCACAAAGCACGAGATCATGACCTGAGCCAAGGTTGGACACTTAACCGACTGAGCCTCCCAGGCGCCCCAGCTATGCATTTTTTAAATCGTGGCCATCTTCATGGATGTGAGATGGTATCTCATTATGGTTTTGATTTCTATTTCCCTTATGGGTAGGGATGTTGAGCATCTTTTTACGTGCTTATTTGCCACGTATGTATCTTCTTTTGAGACATGTCTGTTCAAGTCTATTGCTCATTTTTTAATCAGCTTGTTTATTTCTTGGTCAGTTGTAGGAGGTTTTTTTTGAGATTTTAACTTCTTATAAGATATATGGTTTGCAAGTATTTTCTCCCATCCTGTGGGTTACCTTTTCATTCTGTTGATAGTATCCTTTGATACAAAAGCTTTAATTTAAAAAATGTTTATTTTTGAGACAGAAAGAGAGAGAAAGAGAGTGGGGGGAAGGGCGGAGAGAGAGGGAGACAGAGGATCCAAAGCAGTCTGTGCTGACAGCAGAGAGGCCCATGTGGGGCTCAAACTCATAAACCATGAGATCATGACCTGAGCTGAAGTTGGATGCCTAACCAACTGAGCCACTCTAGGCGTCCAGAAAGCTTTAATTTTTATGTAGTCCAATTTATCTATTTTCAGTTTGCCTGTGGTTTTAGTGTCATAGCCAAGAGATCATTGTGAAATTCAGTCAATAAATTTCCCCCCTATTTTCTTGTAAGAGTCTTAGAATTTGGCTCTCTCCCAGTTATGGTTCTTCTTATGTTCAACTAAACAACGGGAATATGATGTGCAAGCAGGGCAACAGGTGTTCCTCTTTAGTGGGATCAGCCTTCCCAGAAGTCCGTGAAGGAGTTTACTTGGCAGTCTGGGGACAACTCAGCTACAAGATGAGATCTAGTGTCTTTTTAATAGCACATAGACATAGCTTCCAGAGTCTCCACAAGAGACATGCCAAATTATAAGAGTCAGAGAAATTCAGGGGCTCCCGGGTGGTTCAATCTATTAAGCATCCAACCCTGGCTCAGGTCATAATCTCGCAGTTGGTGAATTACAGCCCTGCATCGAACTCTTTACTGACAGCTCAGAGCTTGGAGCCTGCTTCAGATTCTTGGAACCTCTCTCTCTCTCCTGCCCCCACTCCCACTCTGTCTCTCTTTCTCTCAAAAATAAATAAGCATGAAGAGTCAGGGAAATTCAAAGTATGGTGCTTTTCATAGGGGTTATTTACATATAGTGCATTTATCATTTTTTTCGCAGTGCATTTATAGCCCTTCCTACTCCAAATACAATTTATCATCATTTTTACCATCAGCAATGTTGACATTGTTAACTTTATCACTCTCCTAATAGAACAGAGCATGAGAATTAACCATAGATCAGTTTTTCAAGCTAAGGAAAAGGGTCGTTTATAGGTTTACTTATTCTGGCTATTTTATATAAACGGAATCAGAATATGTGGCCTTTTGTAATTGCCTTCTTTCACTTAACGTAATGTTTTCAAAGATCATCCATGTTATAACATGTACTTTCTTCCTTATTTATGGCTGAATAATATCTCACGGTAAGGATATACCACATTTTGTTTACGAATTTGTCAGTTTGGTAGCATTATGAAAAATAATACTTCTATGAACAATCATGTGCAAGTTTTTGTGTGAATATATGTTTTCAGTTGTATTGAGTATATACCTAGAAGAGGAATTAGAATTGCTGAGTCACATAGTAACTGTATGTTTAACACTTTTTTGTAGCGGGCTTTTTATTTTTTTATTTTTTTATTTAAATTTTATTTAGTTAACATACAGTGTAACATTGGTTTCAGGAATAGAATTGAGTGATTCATCAGTTACATATAACACTAGTGTTCATCACAAGTGCCCTCCTTAGTACCCATCATCATTTATCTAGCCCATTCACCACCCACCTCCCTCCATCAACCCATAGTTTCTTCTCTGTCACGAAGAGTCTCTTATGGTTTGTTGCCCTCTCTTCTCTCTCACCTCCCTTCCTATATGTTCATCTGTTTTGTTTCTTAAATTCCACATAGGATTCAAATCATATAGTATTTGTCTTTTTCTGATTGACTTATTTCTCTAGCATAATACATTCTAGCTCTATCCACATCATTGCAAATGGCAAGATTTCATTCTTTTTGTTGGCTGAGTAATATTCCACTGGGTATATATACCACATATTCTTTATCTATTCATCATTTGATGGCCATTTTTGCTCTCTCCATAGTTTGGCTATTGTTGATAATATTGGTATAAACATCGGAGTGCATGTATCCCTTCAAATATGTATATTTGTATCCTTTGGGCAAATACCTAATAGTGCAATTGCTGGATTATAGGGTATTTCTATTTTTAATTTCTTGAGGAACCTCCGTACTGTTCTTTGGAATGCACCAATTTGCATTCCCACCAATAGTGCAAAAGTGTTTCCCTTTCTTTGCATCCTCGCCAACACTTGTTGTTTTTGGTGGTGTTAAATTTAACCATTCTGACAGGTGTGAGGTGGTATCTCATTGTGGTTTTGATTTGTATTTCCCTGATGATGAGTGATGTTGAGCATCTTTTCATGTGTCTGTTAGCCATCTGGGTGTCTTCTTTGGAAAAATGTCTATTCATGTCTTCTGCCCATTTCTTAACTGGGCTGTTTGGTTTTGGGGTGTTGAGTTTGATAAGTTCTTTATAGATTTTAGATACTAATCCTTTCTCATATATATGTCATTTGCAAATATATTCTCCCATTCTGTAGGCTGCCTTTTAGTTTTTTTATTTTTTTCCTTCACTGTGCAGAAGGTTTTCATCTTGATGAGGTCCTAATGGTTGATGTTTGCTTTTGATTCCTCTTGCCTTCAGCGATGTGTCTAGTAAGAAGTTGCTCTGGCCCAGGTCAAAGAGGTTGCTGCCTGTATTCTCCTCTAGGATTTTAATGGTTTCCTTTCTCACATTTAGGTCTTTCATCCATTTTGAATTGATTTTTGTGTATGGCATAAGAAAACCATCCAGTTTCATTCTTCTGCATGTTGCTGTCCAGTTTTCCCAACACCATTTGTTGGAGAAACCATCTTTTTTCCATTAGATATTCTTTCCCACTTTACTGAAGTTGAATTGACCATATAGTTGTAGGTTCATTTTTAGGTTTTCTATTCTGTTCTATTGATCTGTGTCTTTTTTTGTGCTAGTACCATACTGTGTTGTTGACTATAACTTTGTAATAGAGCTTGAAATCTAGAATCGTTCTATCTCCAGTTTTGTTTCTCCTTTTCAGGATCAGAGTCTTTCGTGGTTCCATACAAATTTTAGGATTGTTTATTCTAGCTCTCTGAAAAATGCAGGTGGCATTTTGGTAGGGATTGCAGTAAATGCGTAGATTGCTTTGGGTAGTATAGACATTTTAACAATGTTTGTTCTTCCAGTCCATGAGCATGGAATGCTTTTCCATTTCCTGGTGCATTTTTTAATTTCTTTCATAAGTGTACTATAGTTTTCAGAATATAGATCTTTTACCTCTTTAAGTTAGGTTTATTCCCACATATCTTGTTTTTTGATGCAATTAGAAATGGGATCAATTCCTTGAATTCTTTTTCTTCTGCTTTGTTACTGGTGTAGATAAATAAAACAGATTTCTGCACATTGATTTTATATCTTGTAACTTTGCTGAATTCATGTATTCTAGAAATTTTTTGGTGAAGTCTTTTGGGTGTTTATTTATTCTTGAGAGAAAAAGAGACATAATGTGAGCAGGGGAGGGGCAGAGGGAGAAAGAGAGGGAGACACCAAATCTGAAGCAGGCTCCAGGCTCCAAGCTGTCAGCACAGAGCCCAATGTGGGGTTCAAACTTACCAACTAAGAGATCATGACCTGAGCTGAAATCAAATGCTTAACTGACTGAACCACCCATGTGCCCTTCTTGTGGACTTTTTAAAAACAGCTTTATTGAAATATAATTCACCTACCATACAACTCACCTATTTAGAGTGTGAAATTCACTGTTTTTTAGTATATTCACAGATATGTGCAATCATCACTACAGTCAATTTTAGAATCTTTTTATCACCTTAGAAAGAAACTCCATGCTTTTTCACAAAAAATGCTTCTAATGAAATAGTATTTCAACTTCAAGTACATAAAAATACTTGCTATTGCAACACTTCACTTCTGTACGAGTAATATATTTTTTGTAGATTGATTTGTCCTCAGTTCAGAGAGCATCTTTTGAAGAACTATTTCCAAATGTCAGCAATTATGTTAATTCAAATGAAATTATTCCTGTGTCAAGTTTGCAAGAAAATTCTTCAAATGAGGTTAGTATTTTCAATTTTTCCTTCAAATGCTAAAAGAAATTATTATTAGGTGCTTTGTAAATGAGATACTCTAAGAAATCTGTAGCTCATTTGTGGCTAACGTCATCTACATGTAGAGGCAGCTATCAGTTACAATTCTAAATAAAGAATATTATGCTGCCACAGCCAGAACACTTTACATTGTCAAGACTTGGGATTATTAAACAACTGGAGGAAACTGTATTAACCTACTTTGATCCCAAACACCATTTTAATCTGCACATAAAAATTGTGGTCACCAATTCCGTTGCATTAGAATGAATACACAGAAGTATTATGCTTTATTATGAAAGAAGACATAAAACTCATCAAAGTGCCAGAGGGATGGGAGTAGAGATAGGAGATGAGCAGAAAAAGAGAAAACAGAAAGTGGGGTGTGGAGAGAGAAAGATCCAGAGAGAAGAGGCGTGGGAACAAACAGAAGAAACACATAGTAGGATAAAGAGGCAGGGAGAAAGAAATAAAAAGGCAAAACTTCAGGGATATGTAGTGGTGTAATGTAGCCAGAGCTTTTCAGTGAGGCCCTGAAATGAGGATGAGAATCTGGATGGTGAGGAGAAAGTTGGTGATGAGATTGTAAAGGTAAATAAGGGCCAAGATTCCAGAGGGTCTTTAATCCACATTAAATAATTTGGATCTTTTTCCTGAGAGGAGCTAATAAAGAATTGTGAACAAGGGATGATATCATATGTCCTTCTGGCTCCAGGGGTGGAGAACAGATTATAAAAAGCTAAGACTAGAGACAGTTAGAGGTATAATTTTCTGAGAGAGAGAGAAAGACAATGTAGTGTAAGAGGCTCAAGGGAAGTAAAAAGAGATTGAAATAGGGACTTGGAATGGAAGAAGTAGGGAAACACAAGGCTATAGCACATTATATCGAGAGGCCAGATGAAACGGGAGACTTTTACCTTTTTAAAAAAACATCTATGAGGCACCTGGGTGGTTCATTCGTTTGAGTATTCAACTCTTGATTTCAGCTCAGGTCATGATCCCAGTGATTGAGCCCTGTGTCAGGCTCCACACTAAGTGTCAAGTGTGCTTAAGATTTTCTCTCTCTCTTTTCATCTTCCCCTCTCCCCAACTCGCATGCTCTCTCTCTTTAAAATAAAAAGTGGTGCCAGGGTGGCTCAGTTGGTTAAGTGTCTGACTTTGGCTCAGGTCAAGATCTCATAGTTCATGGTTTCAAGCCGCGTGTCTGGCTCCATGCTGACAGCTCAGAGCCTGGAACCTGCTTTGGATTCTGTGTCTCCCTTTCTCTCTGCTCCTCCTCCACTCACACTCTGTCTCTGTCTCTCTCTCTCAAAAATAAACATAAAATAAAGTAAAATGAAATAAAAAATTAAATTAAAAAGTTTTTAAACATCTTTATTGAGAAATAATTACAAACTGCACACTATTTAAAGGGTATAATTTGAAAGTTTCCACATATGTATGCAACTGTGAAACCACCACCACAATCAATATAGTGAAAATATCTATCAAACCAAAAGTTTCCTCTCGTTTCATAATTTTATCCTTCCTACCCCTGCTCCCAAGCAACTACTGATCTAGTTATGGTAATTATAGATTAGTACATTTTTCTGGAGTTTTGGGGTCCCTCAAGTGAGAGAGTTGGAGAATTTTTGGTCTGGCATCTTTTACTTAGCATAATTATTTTGAAATTCATTCATGTTGTTGAGTGTATTGGTAGTTTGGTCCTTTTTAGTGATAAGTAGTATTCCATTGTGTGGTATACAAAAGTTTATCCACTCATCCATTTATGGACATTTGGATTGTTTAGCTATTGGGAACATTCACATACAAGTATTTGTATTGACAAAGATTCTCTTCTTGATCTCACTGTAGTTATGCTCCTCTGAGCCCTCCTCTCAACTAGGTCTTGACCTTGGGCTTCTGTGTCTATTCTTGCTGAGTATAGTTTTAGCAAGAATTTTCTATATTTACAGAGAATCTCTCACCTTAGATATCTGATCCCCTGGGCCTGCCTTTGGTACTGTAGCCTATTAGGTCTAATTAGGTTCCTGGACACACTTTCAAAGTGTGTGTGTGTGTGTGTGTGTGTGTGTGTGTGTGTGTGTGTAGTGGGGCTCCCCACACCTCCAACAAGCAATACTCCTATCATCATCTCGGTGTCCTAGAATTCAACTCAGTTCTGACACTACCCAAAGATATCATCAGATTCTACAGGTAAAGGGCTTAGTCCCACAAGACCACCCTTCACTTCAGATCCCACCTGTAAGTCTAAGTTGTTATCTCTGCTTCTCATCAACTGACTTTAAATCACAGGTTCCCATGGCCCCCTCCTTGGATTATATTAATTTTCTAGAGTAGCTCATAGGTCTTGGAGAAACATTGAAACATTTTACTCATTAGATTATTGGTTTATTACAAAAGAATATAACTCAGGAATAGCCACGTGGAAGAAATGCATAGGGCAAGGTATGGGGAAAGGAGAAGGAGCTTCCATACTTTCTCCTAGGTCACCACTCTCTCTGGATCTCCTTATGTTAATCAACCCAGATACTTTCTGAACCCTATCCTTTTGGGGTTTTACGAAAGCTATGTAATTAAACTAACATGAGTTTACTCCTTGGTAAGACATGTAGAAACTACACCAGGTAGAGTTGTCACACAAAGGAAACTTTATTTGCAGCAAATAATGAGATCATGGGGAATAACTTCCAAAGCCATGACTCCCCAGAGATGGTGAATGGATCACTTTTATTTAGGGTTAGGATGAATGTTTAGGTAAGGGAGTTTTATCATCATATGTGGAGGCAGGCACAAAGTGGTGCGTGCAACTTAAGGAAACAAGCTTGTACATACATCATACGTTATGTAAATGAGGCTTGTGTTTCTCCTTGGGCAGAGATTTTGGTGTTATAATGAGGTAAATGTAACTGCCAATCTCTGCGTGGGTCATTCCATAGTACGTCTATGCAAGCGTGAGTCAGGGGCAGGATGGTTATGCTCAAACTGGTTTGGGTGGTCTGGCCCCAGGAGCTCTTCCAGGCAGTCATTCTTGCTTGAGAGTAGTTTTGGTTTCCATCACAAGATGCTGTGCCCATTGGTTCTTTGCCTGTGTTAAGAGATAAATTGGAAAGAAGAGCTTAAGGGAAAATGTGGGACATTTTCCCTTAAATGTGGGTACAAGTGGTGAGCAGTAAAGGTCAGGTCTTGGAGTTTAGCTGGTAAGAGCTTCATTCTGTAGGTATGGTTGATTAAGTCATTGGTCATTGGCAACTGAATAAACCTCTAGTCCCTCTCCCCTACCTAGATTATGGAGTGGCCCTAGAAATTCCAACCTTCTAATCCAGGGTGGATTCCCCTGGCAACCAGCCCCCATTCTTAGGTGTATTCTATAGGTTTCATCGCATTAGCAAAAACACCTTTATTGCTGTTATCACTTAGGTAAATCCAAAGGTTTTAGAAGCTCTGTGCCAGCAATGGGGCAAAAACCAAATAAATATTTCTTATTAAAAATCAAAATATCTCAGCTCAGTTTAACAAAAATCTCCATCTCCTTACCCTTGATGTCTCTTTTTGGTAATTTTCCAACCGCTGTCTTCCCCATTCTGCTCATTAGCTATAAATCCTTTGCTGTATTTGCTGTATTTGGATTTGAGCCCAGTCTCTCTCCACTATTGCAATATCCTATTACAATAGTCTTTTTTTTTTTTTGAAGTATGGTTGACATACAATGTTACATTAGTTTCAGCTGTACAGCATCCTGAGCCCCACATCTAGCTCTCAGCTCTCAGTATGGAGCCGGCTTCAGATACTCTGTCCTATTGATCTTTTGTCTATTTTTATGCAAGTACCACAGAATTAAATAATGTGGCACTACAACAATTCTTGAAATTAGATAGTGTTGGCCCTCTAACTTCGTTCTTCTTTTTCACTTGTTTTGGCTATTCTAGGTCCTTTGCATGTCCATATGAAATTTTAGAATCAGCTTGTTATTTTCTACCAAAAGAAAAAAAAATCCTGATGGAATTTTGATTTAGAATTGCATTAATCTGCAGATTCATTTGGGGATAACTGACATCATGACATTATTGAGTCTTCCAACCCAAGAACAATGTAAAGCTATCCATTTTTTTGAGTCTTTAATTTCTCTCTGAAACATTCTGTAGTTTTCACTGTTTAGGTCATTATTCCTACTTGATGTCATCATTTCCTACCTAATGTTGTATTTCATATTCTTGCTAGTACTATAAAAGGAATTCTTAATTTCAGTATCTGACTATTAATGCCAGCATATAAAAATACTTTGTGTGTGTGTGTATTGATCATCATATTAGTCTATTTGGGTTGCCACAATCATATACTGTAGACTGGGTGGCTTTCACAATAGTAATTTATCTTCCCACAGTCTTGGACCTTGGCAAGTCCAAGACTAAGATGTTGACCTAGTCAGTTCCCGCAAGGGCTTTCTTCTGCCTCATAGATGTCCACTTTCTTGCTGTGATTTCACATGGCCTTTTCTGTCTTTGCACAAATGAAAAAGAGCTCTGGTATTTCTTCCCCTTCTTAAAAGGGCACCAGTGCTCTCAGATTAGGACCTCACCCTTACTAATTCAGTTAACCTTTATCACCCTCTCACAGAGCCTGTCTCCAAATACAATATCATTGGGAATTCAACATACAAAATTTCTTTAATTATTTATTTATTTAATATTTTTAACTATTTATTTATTTGTGGAGAGGGAGAGAGTGCATGTGCATGAGTTGGGGAGGGCCAGGAAGGAAGAAAGAGACTCCCAAGCAGGCTCCGTGCTCAGTGTGGAGCTCAACGTGGGGCTTGATCTCACAACTGTGAGATCATGACCTGAACTGAAACACTTCTATTCATAACAAGTATTTTGCAAACTTGCTAAACTTAATTATTAGTTCTAGTAGTCTCCCATACCCCCAAGATTCCATCATGCCTTAGGCAATTATTTTATCTGTAAAAAAATGGTTTACCTCTTCCTTTTTAATCCAGATGGCTTTTTTTTCTTGCCTAATTTCATTGGCTAGATTTTCCTCTACAATGCTGAGAGAGTAGTGGGGAAAGCAGATCTCCTTGCCTAGTTTCTGTACTTTGAGGGAAAACATTCAGTAGTTCACCAGTAAATAAGATCTTAGCTATAAGTTTTTCCTGTGTTGAGGAAGTTCCCATCTTCTCCTAATATACTTAAGAATTTTGATCAGGAATAATGTTGGATTTTTGCCAAATGTACTTTTTGTAACTATGCAGATGATAATAGAATTTTTCTTTTTTAGTTCATTATTATGACGAGTTGATGATTATGAATTGAATATAAATATTGATTTATGTTCTAATGTTTTATATATATGTATTTGATTTATGAAAAATTTTTTAGAATTTTTCTGTCAGTGTTCAGGAGGGTCTTTAGTTTAATTTATTTTTTGATGTCTTTGTCTGAGTTTGGCATCAGAGTAATGCTAACCTCATAGGACAAGTTAGAAAGTACGCCTTTATCTTCAATTTTCTGGAAAATAACTGGTATTATTTCTGCCTTCACTGTTTAATAGAATTCACTAGTGAAGTCATCTAGACCTGGAGTTCTTTTCTTTTTTTTCTTTATCTTTCTTTTTTTTTTTTTTTTTAAGGAAATAAGCTACTGTTAAAAATCTCTTTCAGACTGGGATGTCTAGGTGGCCCAGCTGGTTAAGCATCCGACTTTGGCTCAGGTCATGATCTTACAGTTCCTGCATTCCAGCCCCACAACTTGTTCTCAACTCTCAGCTTGGAGCATACTTCAGATCCTCTGTCTCCCTCTCTCTTTGCCGTGTGCCCACATGTGCTCTCTCTCAAAAATAAATATATAAAAAAAAATCTCTTTAGGGCTCTTCAACTTACCTGTTTCTTATTGAAAGAACTTTGGTAGTTTGTATGTTTCAAGGAATTTGTCTATTTTCTGTAAGTTTATTGTCAAATGTTCTTTATAGTATTCCCTTATTATCCTTTTAATATATTGGTATCTGTAGTCATATAACCTTTCGCATTCCTCATATTGGTAATTTGTGTCTGCTTTTTTTCCTTTCTTCATATCTAATCTGGCCAGACGCTTGTCTTTTTTATTTTTCTCTATTGTTTTTCTGTTTTGTGTTTAAATTTTTTTTTTAATGTTTATTTATTTTTGAGAGACAGAGGCACAGCGTGAACAGGGGAAGGGCAGAGAGAGAGGGAGACACAGAATCAGAAGCAGGCTCCAGGCTCTGAGCCATCAGCACAGAGTCCAACCGGGGCCCGAACTCACAGACCGTGAGATCATGACCTGAGCTGAAGTCGGCCGCCCAACTGACTGAGCCACCCAGGCGCCTCTGTTTTGTGTTTAATTGACTTCTCCTCTCATGTTACTTTCTTTTGTCTGCTTACTTTGGGTTTAATTTGGTTTTCTTTTCTCACTTTCGTAAGGTAGAAGATGAGGTCATTAATAAGAGAACTTTCTTGTTTTCTTTTCTTTTTTAAAATATTTATTTATTTTTGAGAGAGAGAGAAAGAGAGAGTGGGAGAGAGCACGAGCAGGGAAGGGGCAGAGAGAGAGGTGGGTGGCTCAGGCTCCAGGCCCTAAGCTGTCAGCACAGAGCTCAACGCAGGCCTCAAACTCATGAACCGTGAGATCATGACTTTAACCGAACCACTTAACCACTTTAACTTAACCACTTAACTGACTAAGCCACACAGGTGCCCTGACCTTTCTTGTTTTCTAATATAGGTATTTAATGCTATAAAATTCCCTCAACTATTGGCTTAGCAGCATCCCACAAGTATGGGATGCAGTTCACATACTTTCCACTTAACCTATTTATTTACTCTTTGATCCGTGGCCTGTTTAGTGCTTTTTCTTGTCCACATACTTGAAAATTTTTCAGAGATCTTTCTGTTAATAATTTCTGATTTAATCCCATTGTGGTCTAAGATGATTCTTTGTATATCCTACATGCATGCTTTCTTTGGGACATGTTTTCTAACCCACTTGGTTTATTTTGGTAAGTGTTCTGTGTGCTCATGAGAATAATTTGTATTCTGCTTTTTTTTTTTTTTTTAGTAGAATGGTCTACAGTATCAGTCATATCAAGTTGATTGTTAGTAATGTTCAAGTCAACTATATCTTTGCTGATTTTTTTGCCTACTTGGTCTATCAATTATTAAGAGATATGAAAATATCAGACTGTAGGGGTGCTTGCCTGGCTCCACTGGAAGAGCATGAAACTTTTTTTTTTTTTAACATGTATTTATTTTTGGGGCACCTGGGTGGCTCAGTTGGTTAAGCGGCCGACTTCAGCTCAGGTCATGATCTCACGGTCTGTGAGTTTGAGCCCCACGTCAGACTCTGTTGCTGATGGCTCCTCAGAGCCTGGAGCCTGCTTCAGTTTCAGTATCTCCCTCTCTCTCTCTGCCCTTCCCCTGCTCACGTTCTGTCTCTATGTCTCTCAAAAATAAATAAACGTTAAAAAAATTAAGAAATAAGACATATGTATTTATTTTTGAGAGAAAGAGACAGAGCATGAACAGAAGAGGAGCAGAGAGAGGGGGAGACACAGAATCCGAAGCAGGCTCCAGGCTCTGATCTATCTGAGTCTGATGTGGGACTCAAACCCATGAACTCCGAGATCATGACCTGAGCCAAACACTTAACTGACTGAGCCACCCAGGCACCTGAGCATGAAACTCTCGATCTAGAAAATATCACCCTATAATGGTGGATTTGTCCATTTCTCTTTTCATTTTTATCCTTTTTTGTTTTATATATTTTGAAGCTCTGTTACTAGGTATGTAAACAGGATTGTTAAGGATTGTTATATTGTCTTGATTAATTTACCCCTTGTCATTATGAGGATCTTCTTATTCCTGATAATAATTCTTTGCACAGAAATCTACTTTTTCTGATATTATTATAGCTATTCTAGCTTTCTTTTGACTGTTATTAATGTGATATATATATATATTTTTATATCCTTTAACTTTTTCTAAAAGATTTTTTCAATTTTTAAAAAATTATTAGGCTTATAGCAAAATTGAGAAAGAAGGATACAGAGATTTCTTATATACCCACTATTTCAGTATGTGCATAGCTACCATCATTATCAATATAATTCACTAAGCGGTACTTTTTTTTTTTTTTTTTAAATCAAAGGTGAACCTACTTTGGCACACCGCAATCACTCAAAGTCCAGAGTTTAACTTAGGGTCCATTCTTGGTATTGTGTTTTATTTGGATTTGGACAAAGGTTTACTGTTGTCAGTATTTTAAATAATGGTCATTCTAATAGGTGTGTAGTAGTATCTCATTGTTTTAATTTGCACTCCTTGATGAGGAAATGTCATGTGGAGCATCATTTAATATGCGTGCTTGCCATCTGAATATCTTTGGTGAACTGTCTGCTAAGCCCTTTGGCCTGGTTTTTAATTGTGTTGTTGTTTTTTATTGTTGAGATTTAAAGAGTCCTTTATAAGAGTTATGACCCCTTGGAGTATCCTTCCTGAGCCATGCCAGATAGTTTATGCTAACAATGTGATTTATGGTACATACCTGTTTTTGATGCCCGAGGCTTTGGGCTACCTCTGTATCAGTTTGACCTCTGGGAGCCTGGGGTCTGAATCAAGGTTTACTGGACTTCTGATGTTGGCAACACCTTGAACGTGGGAAAATTAAACACTATCCATGTGACTCAACTAGGAGAGGACAACTAGAAGCTTATCATTCTGTTTTGAGCTCTGTGTACTTTTTCTCCTGCCTCCCCCATGTGCCTTTTCCCTTTGTGGATTTTAATATGTATTTTATTGTGTAATAAACCATAACTGTGAGTATACCAGCTTTTTTGAATCTTGTGAGTCATTTTGGCAAATCGTTAAACCTGAGGTGGTCTTGGGGACTGATGTATCTTTCTTTCTGGACTTTTTAAAGTTCTCCTTATTGTGAGTGTGCTATAATTTCACTGGAATGTATACTTGAAGAGATTAGTATTGTGTTTGCTGTTGTTTTTTTATTCTAATTTTGCTTGGAATATTAGGCTTCCTGAATGTGTATACCCATATCTTTCATCAGTTTGGGAAATTTCTCAGGTTTTTTCTGTTTTATTCTCTCTGGAATTGTAATTAGAGTAAATTAGGCATCTTCTATCCTCCATATCTTTCAAAGTCTATTTAATATTTTTCATTTATTTGTTAGGGCATCTGGGTGGCTCAGTCAGTAAGCATCCGCCTCTTGATTTTGATTCAGGTCATGATCTCATGGTTCATGGATTCAAGCCTCACGTTGGGCTCTGCAGTGAAGTTCAGGGCCTTCTTGGGATTCTTGCTCTCTCTCTCTCTCTCTCCCTCAAAAATAAATAAACATTAAAAAAATAAATTTAAAGAATATTTTTCATTTATTTGTTGTATTCTGAGTAATTTCATCAGTAATTCTTCGATTGTGTCTATTTTGCTGCTTAAGGCTTCCATTAAATTTTGTATTTCAACAATTTTATTTTTCATTTCAAGACATTCTAGTTGTTTCTCTCTTAAATCTACTTTTCCCTCCAGTTAGTCTCTTGTTGTTGCTCATCCATGAGATTTCAATTGTTAATTCTTTAATAATTGCATACATTGTTATTCTATTCTGATTTGGCAGTCTGATATATGATGTTCTTGGGGCTTAACTCCACTGTTTGATACTGTACAGTCTTCCACATAGTAGCTTGATTTGTCATGAGTTTGGTACTTCATTTATTATTGTTATGATAAACTTGGAGGATAAGGTGAAATATATTTTGTCCATTTTTTCTGCTTGGAACTATTCTGAGCTGAATCTTGAAGAACAACTCTGATACTGACCCTGATCATTTATTTCCTTGCTCTTAGTTGATCAAATCCTATGAGCCTAAAACGGGATCCCATGCTTCTGAGAAGATTTATATCTATTTCTACTGTAACAGCTATAGCTAGGGTTGAGTATCAATTTAGGACCACTTTAGTCCCCTCATGGATTTTGGCTTAGTGCCAAAATCTCAATTTTAGCAATTCCTTCTTCCTGATGGCCCATTTACAATGTCCTTGTCTCATGCCTGGTTGCATGGCATATAGTGTTTGGCTAGTCTGGGTCCTACAGCCGTCTTGGTGCCCAGAAGTACTATCAGTTCCACCTGAGCCATAAGGAAAGGGTGGTGTGCAGCCTAGGAGAATGAGTAGATTCTTTCAAGAAAACTCTGGTACTGTTTGGTATCAGAAGAATGGAAAAGATGCTAGGCAGTAAAATAGCAGATGTCCACCACAGAGAATGATATGAATCTTACAATAGAAGATGTTTCTGTATCAGCTTTAATTAAAAGGGGAGGAGCCCTTGATAAATAGTTATCTCTACTTCTGAGTTCTAAGAAGTAAGATATGTCACTTTAATTCTAGAGACTGTCTTGTCTGTTTGATGGGCAGTTGTCAAAATTCATTGAGTTGAGAAATCAAGGAAATCTAGTGTTTGGCTGAGAATTAAATTAAATTTGTGTTTTATTTCAGTAAATTATATAAACTTACTCTCACACTTTGGAATGCTTGAATCCTAACTCTATCTTTGTCTCTCTGTGTCTTTAAGTAAGTTATCCAAATTCTTTGAACCGAAGTTTCCTCATTTTACAAATAGGGTTAATATAATCTACACTGTCTGCTTCTGGTGATGATCAAATAAGCAAATGTTTTCAAACCAGTTCATTAGTGTCTGGAGTGGAGTAAGCATTTCATGAATGCTTTAGGTCATTAATATGTATGAAATACGGATGCTGAGAATATTTGCCTTTGAAATAAAACAACATACAAATATAGTATGTGGAAGAATTATGCATTATTTGCTTTTTTTTCTTTTTCAGTTTCCTTCAAATAAACCAGAAATATGTTGTATTATTAGAGCAACACCAGGATCTAGACAAGCGAAAAGTAAAGGTGTCGTTGTAAAGAAGAAGAAATACTCTCCACCTAAAGATATTCCCCAAGGTACTACAGCGAGAATGCAGAGCCTATTTTTTGGGTGATATAAAACATTCTTTCATGGTAAATTCCTTATGTACATAGGAAGTCCACCTATAAATTGTATTTTGAGAGCTCTTGTACAAAGTGAAAATGATAAAATTATAAAAAGCTTGGTTAGGTGTCACAACCTGATTAAAATAATTTTTTAATGTCGAATACTTAATATTTTGAAAAATTAGCTTATGCCACTGATTTAAATGTATTTATCTAGGATACTATTCTTATAAGTATTTGAAATTTAGTGTTGTTGGGTTTCACTTTTTATTTATTTTATTTTTTAAATTAATATCTAAGTTAGTTAACATATAATAATGCTTTCAAGAATAGAATTTAGTGATTCATCACTTACATATAACACTCAGTGCTCCTCCCAACAAGTGCCCTCCTTAATGTCCATCACCCATTTAGCCCATTCCCCACCCAACACTCTGCCAATAACCGTCAGTTTGTTCTCTTTATTTAAGAATCTCTTATGGTTTGTCTCCCTCTCTGTCTTTATCTTATTTTTGCTTCCCTTCCCCTATGTTCATCTGTTTTGTTTCCTAAATTCCACATGTGAGTGAAATGATCTACTATTTGTCTTTCTCTGACTTATTTTTTTTAGCATAGTACACTCTAGTTCCATCTGCATTGTTGCAAATGACAAGATTCCATTCTTTTTGATCGCCAAGTAGTATTCCATAGTGTGTATATATATATATATATATATATATACCACATCTTCTTTATCCATTCATCAGTTGGTGGACATTTGGGCTTTTTCCATGCTTTGGCTATTGTCAATAGCGCTGCTATAAACATTGGAGTGCATGTGCCTCTTGAATCAGCATTTTTGTATCCTTTGGATAAATACCTAGTAGTGCAATTGCTGGATTGTAGGATAGTTTTATTTTTAATTTTTTTGAGGAACCTCCATAGTGTTTTCCACAGTGGCTGAACCTGTTTGCATTCACACGGGCAGTGCAAAAGGGTTCCTCTTTCTCCACATCTCCCAATCTCCAACATCGTTGTTGCCTGAGTTGTTAATTTTAGCCATTCTGACAGGTGTAAAGTGTTATCTCGTGGTTTGATTTATATTTTCCTGATAATGAGTGATGTTGAGCATCTTTTCATGTGTTTGTTAGCCATCTGGATGTCTTCTTTGGAAAGGTGTCTCTATTCATGTCTTCTGCCCATTCCTTCACTGGATTTGTTTTTTGGGTGTTGAGTTTGGTAAGTTCTTTATTTTTGGATACTAATCCTTTATCTGATAATGTCATTTGCACATATCTTCTCCCATTCCCTTGGTTGCCTTTTAGTTTTGCTGATTGTTTCCTTTGCTGTGTAGAAGCTTCTTATCTTGATGAAGGCTCAGTAGTTCATGTTTGCTTTTATTTCCCTTGCCTTGGCAACATGTCTAGTAAGAAGTTGCTCAGTGGAGGTCAGAGAGGTTGCTGCCTGTTTTCTCCTCTAGGATTTTGATGGTTTCCTTTCTCACACTTAGGTCTTTCATCCATTTTGAATTTGTTTTTGTGTATGGCGTAAGAAAGTGTTCCAGGTTCATTCTTCTGCATATTGCTGTCCAGTATTCCCAATACAATTTGCTGAAGAGACTGTCTTTTTTCCACTGGATATTCTTTCCTGCTTTGTTGAAGATTAGTTGGCCATATATTTGTGGATACATTTCTCGGGTTCTCTGTTCTGTTCCATTGATCTATGTGTTTGTTTTTCTGCCAGTACCGTACTGTCTTAATGATTACAGTTTTGCAATACAGCTTGAGGTCTGGAATTGTGATGCCTCCAGCTTTGGATTTCTTTTTCAACATCACTTTGGCTATTTGGGGTCTTTTCTGGTTCCATACAAATTTTAGAATTGTTTTTTCTAGCTGTGTGAACAACGCTGATGTAATTTTGATAGAGGTTGTATTGAATATGTAGATTGCTTTGGGTAGTACCAACATTTTGATAGTATTTGTTCTTCCAATCCGTGAGCATGGAATGTTTTCCTATGTTTTTTTGTGTCTTCTTCAATTTATTTCATAAGCTTTCTATAGTTTTCAGTGTATAGATTTTTCACCTCTTTGGTTAGGTTTATTCCTAGGTGTTTTGTGGTTTTTAATACAGTTGTAAATGAGATTGATTACTTGATTTCTCTTTCTATTGCTTCACTGTTGGTTTATAGAAATGCAGGGGCGCCTGGGTGGCTCCCCACCCAGTCGGTTGGGGTTAAACGTCCAACTTCAGCTCAGGTCATGATCTCAGGGTCTGTGAGTTCAAGCCCCACATTGGCCTCTCTGTGCTGACAGCTCAGAGCCTGGAGCATGCTTCAGATTCTGTGTCTCCCTCTCTTCTGCCCCTCCCCCACTCATGCATGCATGTACATTGATTTTATATCCTGCAACTTTGCTGAATTCATGGATCAGTTCTAGCAGTTTTTCAGTGGAGTTTTTTTGGGTTTCCTGTCATGTTATCAGTGAAGAGTGAAAGTTTGACTTCCTCCTTGCCAATTTGGATGCCTTTTATTTCTTTGAGTTCTCTGATTGCTGAGGCTAGGGCTTCCAACACTATGGTGAATAACAGTGGTGAGAATGGACATCCCTGTTGTTTTCCTGACCTTAGGGGGAAAGCTTTCAGTTTTTCCCCAGTGAGGATGATATTAACTGTGGGTCTTTCATATATGGCCTTTATGATCTTGAGGTATGTTCCTTCCATCTCTACTTTCTTGAGGGTTTTTATTAAGAAAGGATGCTGTATTTTGTCAAATGCTTCTTTTGCATCTATTGAGAGGATCATGTGGTTCTAATCCTTTCTTTTATTTACTATTTTAAAATTTTTTTTAACATTTATTCATTTTTGAGAGACAGAGCACAAGCAGAGGAGGGGCACAGAGAGAGAGGGAGACACAGAATCGGAAGCAGGCTCCAGGCTCCACGCTGTCAGCATAGAGCCTGATGCGGGGCTCAAACTCACAAACCGTGAGAACATGACCCAAGCCGAAGTCAGACACTTAACCAACTGAGCCACCCAGGCACCCCCTTTCTTTTATTAATGTGATGTATCATATTGATTGATTTGCGGATATTGAACCAGGCCTACATCCCAGGAATAAATCCCACTCAATCATGGTGAATAATTGTTTTAATGTATTGTTGAATCTGGTTTGCTAGTAGGGTTTTACTTTTCTTTCTGAAAATATTTTTCATACATTTTTACATTCACTTAACATTGATTGAGCACTTCCTCTATGAAAGGCACTGAGCTAAGTATTTATTATATCTCATTTATTTCTTACTATGACTTTATAATAGGCAGATGTGTATTATCATTCTCATTTTATATGTAAAGAATATGGAACTTAAAATAGTATGTTTTGTCGAAGATTTTACTGCTGTTGGGAAGTAGAGAGGAATTCAGTCTCTCAAGGTTTTTTTAACTCCAAGGTTAGGTTTTTCTGTACTTTCCTGACTGTATATCAGACAGAATGTCTGATTAATCATTGGAGCCTGGGAACTTTTTATGAGTAAGCAGGTAATGAAGCAATTGAAATTTAATAGATTATGTACAACTTCAATCCAACTAAACTGTCTGCTTTTGATCTTTGTCCCCATTTCTACTACAGAGCCTGCTCTGAGTACTCCCTAAGTCCACAGAGGTCTTTTTATATTTTTCGATTCAGTGCTACTCATTTGACACTTAGTAATATATTACTACCTCACATAATTCACAATGCTGACTTTTCATATTCTTCAGGTTATGAAGTTTTCAAAGATAGAGACCCCATAATGGACTTTTTTCTGTCTCTATCTCTGATGACATTAGCCTGGTGGTAGGGAATAGTAGATGTCATATCAGTCAGGTTTTTCCCAAAGAAGCAGAACTAGTAGGTTGTAAACACACATAGACATATCTGTATACAGATACATATAAAGAGAGGTATCTCAAGAAATTAACTTATGTGGTTGTAGGGTCTGGCTGGAAACTGTAGGGCAGGCTAGAAACTTTGGGGAAGGAACTGATGATGCAGTCCTTTGGAGGAATTTCTTCTTTCTCAGGGAAACCTCGGTTTTGCTCTTAAGGCCTTTAAACTAATTGGTGAGGCCCAATTATTAAGGATAATCTCTTAAAGTCTGTTATTATACATATTAATCTTATATACAATTATCTTCATGGCAACACCAAGATTATTATTTAATTTAATTGGGTAATAGCCTAACCAAGTTGACACATACAACTAACCATCACAGTCTACTTCATGTCAAGTATGTATTCATACACATCTCCTTAAACCATATTTAATCTGTAAATAAAGACAATAACAAAGTCATACTTCTTCCTACATACAACCCCAAATGCACTAATTCCTTTCCCAGAAGAGGATCCAAAATCCTTGGGAGAGTGTACTCTTCTTCTTGATACCCAGTAATTCAAGTACTGTGATATAAAGTTAACTATTTATTATTAAGATATTTTATGTTAGATGATATGGGAATAAGAGAGGGAAGAAAGCAAAGATACTTGCTTAAACTCGTCATATGGACATAAATGGTATTTATAACTACATTTATCCACTACCCATTTCATATTTTTTTTTTCTCTCAGCAAGCACTTCAGCTGGTTATAGTTCTTAAATGAGTAGGATGATACGAGCCTCATTTTAAATAAGGTCTGGGCCATTAGTTCTGCTTGGATTGGGTTGTTGTTATTTTCCAGTGACCTTAATCACAGGGCATGGTAATACTAAAAGATGCCCTAAGGAATCTCTTGTATTCTGGACATACTCTTCCTTGTCTCTACTGTGGAGGATATTTCGCCTTGGTAGTCAGGATCAGTTGCCCCAGCCAGCACAGTAATTCCCTTCTTTGTCTGTTGATTCAGAGGTCTGAGGAACCCAAAGCAGCCGACTGGCAGTCTTAACTTCCAGTTCAGTGGAATCATTGTTGTGTCTGTTGGTGGATGCACAGCAGAGCATAAAGTCATGGGAACAGGAAGCAAACAAGTTTTGCTAGTGGGTAACAAGGGGTTATATTGAGTGATCTCAGTTCCACCTCCATTTCTTGATTCCTGCACCTGTGAACCCTGGCTGTGGGAGAAATAGTACCATATATTTGATGCTGATTCAGAGCATATACAACATACTGGAGAACCTTGTCCCAGCCCTGCCAACTTTATGGTTTGGTGCATCAGACTATGCACAATTCATGATGGGAAGCTTAGCTCTCTTTGTAATTTGGTGTTCCTTGGTTAAGTATTCAGTCTCTACTAAGGTCCAATAGCAGACCAAAAGCTGCTTGTCAAAAAAAATAGTAGTTATTCACAGAAGATGCCAGAGATGAGCTCCAAAATCCTAAGGACCTGTGCTGTGATTCACCTACAGGAACCAAAAAACATGTATATCTCTCACTGACATTTCATGCGCCACTGGATCTGCCAGATCTTTTGGTACATGTGGCAGAGCATCTTGCACAGTAGCCTGGACCTGTTGTAGAATCTTCTCTTATCCTAAGGCTTTCTCAAAACCAGTAGCCTTTAGGCACTGGTAAATGGGTAAAGTATTACACTCAGATGAAGAATATGTTGACTCCAAAACCTAAAAAGGCCCAGTAGGAGGAGCCAGATGCAACAACTTACCATTTATCTTAGGAGGTGTATTTCTTGTATCACTAGGCCCCTAGAAATTTCACTGAGGTGGAAAGAGACCCTGCAATTCCATTTGTCTGTACCATGGAGTCCTGGCATTTCCACTTCCAAGAGTATATCCCACTGTAATGTGTTTATATGTGTTCATTAAAAGATGTACACTAGAATGTTCATAGCAGCACTTGGATAATAGCCCCAAACAGGAAATAATCCAAGTGCCCACCAGAGGTAGAATGGATCAATAAACTGCGTTACATTCATTTTCATTGGGAGTGCTATGTAGCAGTGAGCATCAACAGTGTGCAGTTACATGCAGCAGTATTGATCACATAAAGAGCCAGACACAATAGAGTACATTTCACATTACTTATATTTAGTACAAAGCTAGAAGAAAACTAAACTATGATGAAAATCACTATAGTCGATGTCCCAGTTAGGGAGGTACTATTAACTAGAAAGCATTATGGAGAGGTAATTCTAGGATGCTAGTAGTGTTCTGTTTCATTATCTGAATGTTGGTTACACAGGTATGATAAGTTTGTGAAAACCCATCAAGCTTTATAGTATATATATGTATACTTTTTTTCAGGTGTAACAATAAAAAGTAAAAAATAAAAATAGAGGGAGGCACTTGGGTGGCTCAGTTGGTTAAGCATCCTACTCCTGATTTTGGCTCAGGTCATGATCTCATGGTTCATGAATTCGAGCCCCACTATGAGTGTGGAGCCTGCTTAGGATTTGGGATTCTCTCTGTCTGTCTGTCTCTCTCTCTCACAAAAAATAAACCTTAAAAAAGTTTTAATAAAATAAAAGAGAGGAACTTCTTTTAATTTTATGGCTGTTCATATTAGTCTATGACATGAGGTAATTTCACAATTCTGGGCTTAAGTATGCAACAAATCAAGACTAAAATGTGTCTGGAATGTTCTTCCAAGGGTTTAGACCGAAATTTTTAGTTGGATTCAGAGATACCCCTTAATGCATGCTGAACGAATTATGCCACCTCCTGGCTTCTTTCTAGGCTCTCACCTCATTTGCCAGCCTCTTCATTTAAGTAACTCCCTCTCAGCTTCTAGCCACTTGTCTCTGCCTTTCCTTTAGTAAAAATAGCAAAGCCCCAAGCTAACTAGTGATCGTGTTATTTTAAACATGTAACGGCCTATTTTTAGTCCTGGCATTTAATGTTTTAGCTAGTTTGGCAGTTATCTAATCAGGACGGCAGTATGAAGCTTACTTTTGATGGTCTAGGACCCCTGCTCATCATGATGCTTGATCATTAATAATGCTATTAGAGAAAAAAAATGTGGTGAAAGTGAACCACGGGAGGAATCCAAGAGATGTGATAGAGGAGGTGGTGTGGTTAAGTACAAGTTGGAGAATGGTGACAACCATGTGAAGGAGGCCTTCGAAAACATCCAGTACGAGGTTTCTTGATGTGTGGTCCTCTGACCACCTACACCAGAATTACTGCAGACCTGGCAAATTACATTCTCTGGAGATATGGCATAGGAATCCACAATTTGAAGAACTCTCAAGTGATTCCAATAAGCACTAAAAGTTTAGAGCCAGTTAATGATCTAGTCTATTTTGCTTATTTTACATATAATAAAAATGACCTAGCCAGATGAATAAGTGACTTGTCCATATTCACACAGCTAATTGCTGGCAGAATCAGAATCAGAACTTTGCTTTCTTGGTTTTCAGTAGTTTGGGTAGCTGTAATATAAGGCAGATGGGGTAGAGTAGATATGGCTCTGAGTTTCTTAGCTCATCTTTACAGAACAGTTTTGCTTCTCTTCGTTTTATACTTTGGGCTTCTGTATTACAATTAAACAGAAACTTTTTTCTTGATTCCATGTCAAAAAAGATGAAGTTATGCAGTTAATTGGTTCATTTATTCAATAAGTTCATTGAGTCTTGATGTCATGTGTTAGTGGTTGGTAATACTGAGATAAAGACATATTTGTCTTTATGCAATTTGTAATCTCATAAAGAAAGTCGGATAGGTAAAACAAGTCCTATAGGTGTTTTCACATATGTAAGACTGTGTTGGGGTACATGGGGATATGTTTTGATGGGTGATCTGAAGCCCTCAGGGGCATTCTTAGTATAGGCTTTCTAGGCAGAGGCACCAGCATAAATAGAAGCACAGAGGTTTAAAGTATCGCCAGGTAGTTAAGGAACTGAAAGTAGTTACATTCGGCTGGAGTAGAGATTGGACTCTGAGAACTGAGTCTTGAGTAGTGATCAGAGGACAGATTGTGAAGAGCCTCCACATTGACTTTTGACTATCCTGGTCAAATTGCTTTTTAACTAGTTCATTCTTGTTATAAGTGTGGGAGCGACTTGGAAAGATGTGAGCTTGCAAACAGAAAGAATAGGTGGGACTTTTTCAAAAGTCCTAAAGAATAAAGTTGAGAAAATAAGGATCTGAGCCAGTGTATTGCAAAGTGGTGGTGTTTGGACCACCTAGGTAATTTACAAATAATGCAGATTCCCAGGTAATTGGTTCAGCAATCTGATTCAGTACTTCTGAAGTTTGAGAACCAGTCAAAACTAACCATATTTATTGGCATAATTGCTCCTGCTTAGTGATTAGGTACTGGTACAAGGTGGTGAGAGAAAAGGACAGTTAGAGAATCTGACTCTCAGGTCTCCATTATTGCAAAGTTTCAGAAATGATGTGTTCAGGTGATGTCAGGCCTTTGATATATGTTTGAAGTCTTAGAAAGGGTAGGTGAGACTAGATAGTTGGGTGGGCTGATTACTCAGTTGGGAAGTTATTCCAGATTACTATGGAGTAGATTACTATGGCCCAGTTTTCAAAGTGTTTAATAAATGGGCAGAAAGTACCTGAGATCAGGAAAGACAACCAAAGGGAGGAGTAGAGGGTAGAATAGACAGTGTTTCCCAAGTTTTAATGTACTTGTGAATTGCTTGAAGATCTTGTTAAATTGTCTGAAGATCTTGTTTGGGGATTTTGATTCAGTAGACCTGGAATGGAGCCCAGGATTCTGCATTTCTATAATTGAATGAATTTACAATTGAAAAAATTACTGGTCCATGGACCATAGTTTGAACAACAAAGATAGAGGTCTCTGGTGTTCAAATTTACCTGTGTATCAGACTTTTCTGGATATTTGAGTCTCTTCTCCAGAGATTCTAATCTGATTGGTATGAAGTGTGGCCCAGATATCAAGACTTTTAAAAGCTAAGGTAATTCTAAGGTATAACAAAGTTTGAGAATCATTGATAAAGGCCAAGGGGTGACATAAGTCATAGTATGAAAGTGGTAATGGAAATAGGTAAAGCCGGCTCCCTTCAGGATCTCCTGGTAAAAGATTTGAGGGGAAGATCCCAGAATCCTGTATTGGGAAGAACCTGGGTTTAGCTACAGCATAGAGGAGTAGAATACAATGGGTAGGAACATGTGAGGATCTTCTTCCCGGGTGGTGGCTGAGGAGGACAGGGATGAGAAGCACAACTGGATCGACTCCTCCAGGTTACACGGCTGGAGTTAAAGTCCTTGTGATGGCTACTGACAGCCATCTTTGCTGGGATTCCCAGTGGAATGTTATTGTCTGTCTCCAGAGTGGTAACCTCAATATGTCCAAGAAGGAGTGGGCCAGCTATTCCTCTTTTTATTTTTATTTTTTAACGGCCTCTGGATTTGTTTAATAAAGGACAGGGTGAAACTAGATTGGTTGGGTGTCAAGAGCTCATGCACCCGGGGACAGGTTATTAATATTTATTGGTCACCTTTTTGTGATACATATGAAATAATCTATTATTATATTTTTCCCTAGATATTATAATAAAAACAAATGGCAAGATGTAGTAGGCGTGGCTGAATTTTCATCACTTTGAAGATATGCATGAATGTGAAGCCAAAGTCCATAAATTAGAACGTCTGCCTGAAATTATATATGTAATTCAAAAATCAAAATTCTCTAATTATTTGTGATACATCCTGGCATTGAAATTCTACCAAGATTCTTATAATTTACTTTTAATCAGTAAAGAGATGTTCTTCTGTATCTTCTTAAATATGTGTATTTGTATTGTAAAATAAGAACAAATGTCTTAAAAGACTGTACATTAACTAGATATTTCAGCTATTATAAAAAGCCAAGTACCAGAATACTATGTAACTTCCTTTGTTTTTTTCCCCAAAGTTTATCCTCTGTATGGATTAAAAGTAGTAAAGTTGTTGAAGCACTAAAAATGAAAATGCTTATATTACAAGCTATTTTTAACAGAACTTAATTGAAACCACATGAGTGAGAGACCTAATTCCAGGTCTGACTGAAAGAAACTCTATACTCAAGTTTGCTGAAGCAGGGAATGTATAATACGTACAATCAATCATACACTAAGTATTTGATATATTACCTCATCCTCAAACCTTTAACTAATACTATCTGTAGGATTTTGTGTGTTTGTGTATGTGTGATATTACTCGTTTCCACACTGCCCTTCCTAAAAAGCAGCAGCTCTGTTGTCAGTGAACATAGTACAGTTGTATAACTGTTGGTGAAATTGTAACTCTTGATGGTTTACTAATGTTATTATACATAAAAGTAAATAAGAATCAAATTCTCAAAGCTGCTTCAATAAGAAGGAAACCTCTAAAATCAATGAATTAATTTGAGGTTATGTAACCAATATAACATTCATTTTTAAAGAAGAGTTCCATGAAGATATTTTTGTAAATTACTTGACAAGGTCTTAAGCGACTAACAAAGCTATTTATAATTTCTATTTCACATTTCCATCTGGAGGTGAAATACGGGAAAGTTGTTAGGAAATGTAGAAGAGAGCATTAAAGATGGTGGCTAAAACCAAATTTAGATCTGAATTTTAAATCAGTGCTGAACTAACAACTCTTGTGATGGTTTTAAAAGCAGAAATGTGACAAGCAATAAGAAGAAAAAGAAATAAAATAGAAGGCTTATTCCCTACTTTCAAGGAGTTTATAATCCAAATGGGAAGGGAAATTTACTTGATAGTTTCTAATCAGGTCGTAGGTTCTTGTGAGAAAGAATGACACCTGATTCTTAGGCTGGGCCTAGTGAGGCTGGAGGAAATATGTACTTATTTCATATTGTTGATAAGGAAAATAGAGCTAGCTCAGAGAGAGGTTAGAGGCTCATGTGACAGAGCCTGGATTTGAAGGCAGGACTATATAAGTCCACTTTGTTTTATCAGCTAGAGCATAGGAAAAAGTGAAAGGGAAGGAGTTGCAATTGGCATTCAAGTCTTAGGGGTGGAGGTATGACTTAAAGTATGGTTAAGAGAAAGGTAAGTTGAGGGGCACCTGGGTGGCTCAGTCGGTTAAGCATCCGACTTCGGCTCAGGTCATGATCTCACCATCTGTGAGTTTAAGCCCCGTGTTGGGCTCTGTGCTCACAGCTCAGAGCCTGAAGCCTGCTTTAGATTCTGGGTCTCCCTCTCTCTCTCTGCCCCTGCCCTGCTCACTCTCTCTCTCTCTCTCAAAAATAAATAAATATTAAAAAAGAAAGAGAGAGAGAGAGAGAGAGAGAGAGAAATGGAAATCAAATAAGTTTGATTGTTGTCTAGAAGACATGAGAAGTCCAAAGAGGATTACTGTTGGCAAATCCTACAAGAAGCTTGTATTCTTCACTTTATATCTGTGGGTAGGCCTCAGAGGTCTTTAAGTGAACTTCCTTAGAAGACCATTAGAAAAAGAGTTCTTTTCTAGAGAGGGTCTCCATCATTTTCATCACATTTTCAAAGTTGTCTGTGATCTAAAAACAGTTAACAATGGGACTGGACCCCTTTACTTCAACATATAACTAATATTAATTTCAAGCATTTAAAATTTTCTAAATTTTCTTCATGAAAAAAAAATTCCAGGTCATAAATCTCCAGAAAAACTGGTTGAAAGTGCCTGAAAGGGCAGATATAATGTCATTTTTATTTAGAAATTTTTAACTGGAGTGTTTTTTCACTTCTTCAAGGTGTAATTCATCATGGTTTGTTCACTTGTGAATGGCCTCTTTATCTCATATTGTATATATAGCATGTGTGTTTCTATGAAGGATATAATGCCCAGACTTTTCAGATAAAAGTTATCTACAACCTCTTCTACTCTAATGTTGCTTTCTAACCTGCATTTTATTTTATTCTTTTCCTTTTTAAGATTGTTTATTTTTATGTTTTAATTTAGATCCAAGTTAGTTAGCATATAGTGCAATAATGATTTCAGGAGTAGATTACAGTGATTCATCCCAACAAAAATGTCTTCCTCAATGCCCCTTGCCCATTTAGCCATCTCCCCACCCACAAACCCTCCAGCAACCCTCAGTTTCTTCTCTATATTTAAGAGTCTCTTATGTTTTGCCCCCTCCATGTTTTTCTATTATTTTTGCTTCCCTTCTCCTACATCCATCCTTTTTGTATCTTAAATTCCACATGTGAGTGAAGTCATATATTTGTTTTTCTCTCACTAATTTCATTTAGCATAATACCCTCTAGTTCCATCCTCGTTGTTGCAAATTCTAACCTGCATTTTAACATGTTGATTCATTTTACATCTTAAATTCTCCCTTGACTCCATATGTTCTTCTATGTACCCATTCTTCACTCTTTTACACCCAAATATCCTAAAAAGAGTGCTGTCTACTTTCGCACGTATCCCTCACTCCTTAGCGCATCCTCCTTCTCCACCTGCCCCCAATATACACAGAGTCTGGCTTCAGCTCTGGTTCTCCACTAACATAGCTCCCCTCACAGTTACCAGCAATCTTCTTGATGCTAATCTAAGAGGTATTTTTTAGTTTTCATCTTACCTAACCTCTCTCTCCCAACTACTAATACTGCAGACTAGTACTTTCTTCTTGAAAGCCCCCAGAAAGGAATGACGTCTCTGAAACATTACTCTCCAGGCTCTTATCCAATCTCCAGCTCTTTTTCTTCTCTTCCTTCTGAAGGCTCATTTTTCTCTGTTCAGTCTTTAAATTTTGGTGCTTCCTTGGGTTCTATTCTAGGGTCTCTTCTCATGTTACATAGTCTCACTGGGTGATTTCATCTATCTCTGACTTCAGTTACCATCTCTGTGCAGTTGACCCTAAATCTTTGTCTGTCAATGCCATGGATATTGGTAGTAGACATGTGTGGTGATTGACTCTGCATCCGTTCCCCAAGAGGTTAGTTGTCTTTCCTTGTATCCTCACAGCATCCTATACTTGCCCATTATCATAATGTTAATTATAGTAATCATAATACTTATAGTTAATTGTCAAATTCTGTTTTTTTCTTCCTAGGCTGTGAAGAAACTTCCTAGGCGAGTGAAGGAACTACACCTGGTCTTTATTGTATTTTAATTCCCCTCTACTTCCATTCTAATTGGGTTTTAAATTTCCAAGCCATATGGTTTAGGTGAGATTGATCCCTTCTTTAGTTTCCGGGCTGGGCGGTTCATGGTTTAAGTAAACTAGCATAGCCCACCCAACTCTGGCACAACGATTGGTTTAGGAATGGGGCCATGGCCTAAAATCGTCCTATTGGAATCAAGATCATTGTTTTTTTCTGGGAATGCTGGGATATAGACTTTTTCCTTTTTACTCTTGGATTTTTACCTGAAAGGAAAGCTGCTGGAACCACCTGTGTCCACACATGGAGGCCTGGGAATGGAGTTCACATAGAGAGATTAGAGCTGCGATAGAGGGACTGGATTCTTGAAATCACTGGGGCAGTCCCTAGATGCAGCTGTGCCTAAACTTTCCTTCTCCTTTAGGTCAGATTAGGAAAGCTCATCAGTTTCTTTTTAAAATTATGCTAGTTTAGTTTGGTTTTTCTGTAATGTGTAATACAGAACATCTTGACTGATGAACTCGGCCAACACCTGCTTTGAGTTGTAGATCAGTGTAACCAAATGCTTACTTGTCATTACTGCATGGGTTCTCATGGTATCTGATATTCAGCATACCCCAAGCTGAACTAATTTTCCCCCTTGAAGCAGTTTTCTGTTTTCTGTTTCAGTGTTAGATATCTTCATCCACCCAAGTTACTTGAGCCAGGAATTTGGCCATCATCCATGATCCCTCCCTTTCTCCTCTCTTCTCACAGGCAGTCATTCATGAAGTCCTGTTGGTCCTGAATCCTAGAGTCCTTAGGGTTTTCCACTCCCCTCCGTTCCTGTGGCTATCTCTGAATCCATGGGAGTATTTTCTTGTCTGCTTGAGTGTAACAGCCTTACCACTAGATTCTCAACCTTTATTCTTCTACCCTATAGTTAATTTTCCACAAGGTATCAAGACGGAGCTTTCTGAAATGCTCATCTGAAATGCTCATCAGAAATGTCTGCTCTGAATTCTGCTCTGTTTCTGAATAAAGTATGATCTTTTAAATTTATTTTACATAATTTTCTTAATCTAGTTCAGTGTTACCACTAGATTATATTATAGGCCGTTGAATTTGTATAGTTTCTTTTGCCTGCAGCCCTGCCTGTGCTGCTCCATCTGCCTGAAGCACAACTCCCCCGCCCACATCCTTTTAGCTTCTATTTTAATTTTTAATCCCTGTTCGTTCCTTCCTTCAGAAAACTCTCCTTAATTCCCCCAAAAGGCTGACTTTGTATTCCCACATTATCCTGGACTTGTCCACATCATAGCATTTGTCACATTGTACTGTAATTATCTGTTGAATTATATTTTCCCCCTAGACTGTAAGCTCTTCAAGTGTAAGAACCAGATCTTTTTCAACAGTGAATTTCCATGTGCTAGCATAGCTGCTGGACACATTAAACATATTATTGTATTAGAAAAATATTTGTTCAGGAGTATAGTGGCTCAGTTGGTTAAGCATCCAACTTCAGCTCAGGTCATGATCTCATGGTTCGTGGGTTCAAGCCCCACATTGAGCTCTGTGCTGACAGCTCAGAACCTGGAGCCTGCTTCGGATTCTGTCTACTATTCTCTCTGCCCCTCCCCCACTCACACTCTGTCTCTCTCTCTCTCAAAAATAAATAAAACATTAAAAAAAGAAAAAAATATTTGTTGAAAAAACGTTTGTCAAAGAAGTGTGGCATTATATAAAGGACCTTCATTTTATAGAATAGAATGGAATTCTAATAGAATTCAAGATCAGGATTTCAAACTGATTTATTTTATATTGAAGTAAAAGTTTGATTCCTTAAAAGCACTTATCACAATACGTAATAACTTGTTTGTTTACTTGTTGCTTTCTTAAGGGCAAGGGATATACCTGTCTTGTTTGTTATTGTACTCTTAGCACCAAGAACATAGTAGGTGCTTGATGTCACCATCTCTTTTTGATTGTTTCTGTTAGCTTACAAAATTCTGTTATATTTTGTCTTAAAAAAAGAAATAAACCAAAAAAAAGAGAAATAAACCAATTTTCCCTTTTCCTATCTCCTCTCACTCCTCTTTTTCTCTGCTCCCTATCTTGGCAAAACAGAGGAATTTTCTATACTTGCTTGAACACTTCCTTTCTACTCTTTATTTTTTTGAACCCACTCCCTTCAGGCTTTTGCACAGATGACTCCACTGAAACTACTCTTGTCAAGATGTCCGTGTTGGGACGCCTGGGTGGCTCAGTCGGTTGAGCGTCCGACTTCGGCTCAGGTCACGATCTCACGGTTCCCGAGTTTGAGCCCCGTGTTGGGCTTTGTTCTGACAGCTTAGAGCCTGGAGCCTGTTTCAGTTTCTGTGTCTTCCTCTCTGTGCCCCTCCCCCACTTGTGCTCTGTCTCTGCCTCTGTCTCTCTCTCTCAAAAATAAACATTAAAAAAAAAAAGATGTCCGTGTTGACAAATCTAATGGACACTTAAATTTTCAGCAACATTCAACACAATTGATCCCTTCCTTCTTTTGGGAACATTTTCTTCTCTATTCTTCTCTGTTGGATCCTTCTCTTCAAGGCCTATAAGCGTTGTCTTTGTTGATTCTTAATCCTGGACCCTCTTCCACACATACACATTCTCCCTAGGTGAACGCATCTGTTCCATTATTTTAAATGTTTTCCACATTTAACTTTCTAATTCTGTCTTCTCCCCATATATTTTACTCAGAATCTCTACATGGATGTCTAATAGACAATTCAAACTCAGTATACCCAAACTTAATATGCTTGATTTTCTTCTTCAAGCCTGTGCTTTTCCTGGTCTTTTTATTGGGAAATAACTTCCATTTAGATACTTAAGGGAAAAACCTAGGGGTTAATCCTTGGTTTTTCTTTTCTTCACTTATATCAGATATCCTATTAGCTCTATCTCCAAAATAACTCCAGTTAGCCATTATTTGCTTTCACTGAAAATACACAGTCACTTCCTATACAGTTTCTCTGCTTTCGTTATTATTCTTCTATAATCCTTTCTTCTTAGAGCAACCAGAGTAATCTTCTAGAGTCATTTATTGTCCCTCTCTAGTTGTAAACTCCTGCAATAGCTCTCCTCACATTTAATCTAACCTCTTTCCCATCATTTACAAGATCCTACATAATGTGGCTCCTTATATCTTTGTAATCATCTCTCAAACATCTTCCTCTTCCCAGAGTGCACTCAGCTCCTCTGGCCTCTTTTTTTCTTCTTCAAACAGGACAAACCCATTTCTGCCTCAGAGCCTTTGTACTTTTTTTTCTCTCTGCCAGAATGTTCTTCACTACGTTCTTTCCACAGCTCGTTCTTCTTCATTGTTCAGACTTATTTTTTTTTTATTTTTTTTATTTTTATTTTTACTTTTTATTTATTATTTTTAAATTTTATAATAGTTTATTTTCAAATTGGTTTACATATAACACCCAGTGTTCATCCCAACATGTGCCCTTTTTAATGCCCATCACCCCCTCTACCCCCTCCCTCATCCCCCTCACCCTCAGTTTTTTCTTAATCTTTGAGAGTCTCTTATGTTTTATCTCCCTCCCTCTCTGTGTCTTTTTTTCCTTTCCCCTCTTCCCCTCCCCCTGGTTTTTGCTTAGTCTCACAAAGTTAATTTTTTTTTAACGTTTATTTATTTTGAGAGACATAGAGACAGAGTATGAGCAGGGGAAGGGCACAGAGAGAGGGAGACACAGAATCTGAAGCCGGCTCCAGGTTCTGAGCTGTCAGCACAGAGCCCGACGCGGGGCTTGAACTCACAGACGGTGAAATCATGACCTGAGCCGAAGTCGGCCACTTAACCGACTAAGCCACCCAGGAGCCCCCAGACTTATTTTAAATACCATATCTTTGGAGAGGACTTTACTGACCATTCTATCTAAGTATGGCCTCCTCCAGATGCTTGCTACCAACTATTTTGTTCCCAGCTCCTAGCACAACTTGCAAACATCTTGTTTATTTTGCCTCTTCCCACTGAGAACTAAGTTCTCAAGAGTAGGCGTTTTTGTTCAGCACTGTGTCCTCAGCTCCTACAAGAGTCTGAGACCTTCGAGGTCCTCAAGAAATATTAGTTGAATAAATGAACGTTTTTGTTTTTGGGCCTCAAACTACTGCCATTCCCTTAAAAATTTTTTTTATTTAATTTAATTTTATTTTTTTAAGATTTTGTTTGTTTGTTTTTTTTAACGTTTATTTATTTTTGAGAGACATAGAGATAGAGTGTGAGCAACGGAAGGGCAGAGAGAGGGAGACAAAGAATCTGAAGCAGGCTCCAGGCTCTGAGCCATCAGCACAGAGCCCGATGCGGGGCTCGAACTCACAGACAGTGAGATCATGACCTGAGCCGAAGTCGGTCGCTCAACCGACTGAGCCACCCAGGCGCCCCCCAAATTTTTTTTTGAAAGTAGGCTTCACATCTAGCGCAGATCCCAGCACA
Source organism: Paguma larvata (assembly GCA_030068075.1). NCBI lineage: Eukaryota > Metazoa > Chordata > Mammalia > Carnivora > Viverridae > Paguma > Paguma larvata. The sequence continues at coordinate 125,032,713 of CM057826.1, forward strand.
GGGCTAGAACTCATGACCCTGAGATCAAGACATCAACTGAGCTGAGATCAAGAGCCAGATGCTTAACCAACTAAGCCACCCAGGCACCCCTGCCATTCCCTTATTATATAGCAGTTAATCATCAGTTGGTTTAAGAGTTTTTAAAACTGAGGTACCCTGAGTCCTTCTTTGTATTATTCAGGCAGTTTTACTTAATCATCTTGATTCTGAATGTCTTGTTCTCTGACATATTGGTGAAAATTGAACTCGTTTCATGAGAATTTAGCATAATTGAGGCACGCTTATTAGCACTGTGATTAAGGGCGCAAGATTCCAGTTTTATTGCCACCTTTCCCTATATCTGTAACCAGAAGAGAGTGCCCCTGTCTTTTATGTTATTGGAAGCAGGTGGACACAGATCCATAGGCTATTGGGGTTTGGGGGAGGCTGAGTCATCTATTCCTGAGTGAAAGTTTAGGCCTTATGTCTAATCTAGCAGTTACATATTCATGTAATGTTAATGAATACAGAACAATTACTTTATTTCTCACATTTCCTCCTTGCTGATTCCCTAAAGTAAAAGAGGCTAAGACACCTCTTTGTGAGAAGAGGCAGTGTTAAGTAAAAGAAAAAAAAAAAAGATAATATACGCTGTTACTGAATTTGAAATTTTCAATTTAATCTGCATAATTAAGTATAGTTATGTGTCTTACAACAAACTTGTGTCATTTCATTGCTCTATTATGTAATTTGAATATTACACCGCAACATAAAGGAAATGTGATGAATGACAGCAAGTTAATTTAGTTTTTTCTGTACCTTTCAAACGTAAATCTAAATGAGACTAAAGAAATGAAGTTATTACATGATTAGAGAATACTAAAACAAAGTATCTCTTATGCAAGCAGTAATGTTCTTTCCCTTACTATTAATATCTATAATTATCCATGAAGTAACTTTTTCCCAAGATGAAAGCACACAAGGTTATTGTATTTAGAAACTTACTCCTGAGAGGACAAGGAAATACTCTTCTCTCTGCCAGCCATGGACCAGCCATGAGTCCTCTGTGTCATTGGTTCTAAATACACAGGTTTGAGTCTGTGTCCACTCTAACTCATCTTGTGTAACTTACTAATAATATAAAGGCAAAATAATATACCCCTAAATGAATGATTAATTGACTTACAGGATGTGCATACTCTCACTTTTAAATATTGCATTGATTTTGTTTTTTATTTATGAAAATTTTATTCCATATTCACATTTCTTTTCTTTTTGGAGAAAAATACCATTAACCCTTGAGCAACACAGGTTTGAATCTTATCTGTAGATTTTTACAGTTCAGTACTATAAATGTATTTCCCTTATGATTTTAATATTTTCTTTAACTTACTTTATCATAAGAATATAGTATATAATACATATAAAATACAAAAATATGTGTCAATCAACTGTTGATGTTATTGATAGGGCTTTTGGTCAACATTAGGGTATTAGCAGTTAAGTTTTTGTGGAGTCAAAAGTTATACTTGGATTTTTGAGATTGCAGGGGTTGGGGCCCTTGCCCTCTGGCCCACTTGTTCAAAGGTCAACTCTATACATAGTTCATTTTGCCTTAGTAGAAATCTTTCTGTGTTTGGTGCCAGAATCTCAAGGATTATCCTTATACATGTACAGTCCTGCTGTTTTGAGCCTCTATTGCTCCATAAGTTATGGAACTTGGTGAATGAATCTTAACCTGAGAACCTTATATGCCATTTTCTCAGAGAGACCTTCCCCACTTCTCTCATTTCATTACTTAGGTCTCATTCACAAGCTAGTCTAAAATTACCTTGTTTACTTATTGTCTCCTCATATAAAAAGTTAGATCTGTCTTCTTTGTTTACTTTGGATCTCCAGTACCCAGACCAAGGGCACTTAAGCATTTGTGGAATTAATAAATTAATTTCTTAATCACCTATAAATAGTGCTTTAAAAAAATCTTCTAACAGTGAAACTCATCATGTTAACTGCTAAATTCTCAGTCTGCCTTTTTCTTTTTTCTGTAGAAGACCTCTTACTTTAGCGTTTAAACTCTAGCTGGTGGAAGTTGGTAGCCTCTCAAGGAAAAGACAATTTGATTTGTCTGCCTAGTTAAATGAAATTTTCAATGCAGTTTTTTAATCGAGCCTTCCAACCACATACCAGTCATTTACTGACATCCATATTTGTCAGAGATTTTCATCCCACGGTACAAAAATTTCTATTCCGGAGGGGGAGTGGGTGAATAACTGGGGGTACTGAAAATTTATAAGACCAGTTTGATCGGAACCCTGATAAATTTTGGCGTCCTGGGTTTAATAAGACTGTAAGATCATTTTCGAGCAATGTTCCTTTCTTTGGAAAGTGGATTTCCTCCTACCAAATCCATTTGTGTACAATTCCACTGTAGAATTCCTCTCTCCCTACATACCTAGACGTTATCCTGAGCTTCCTATCATTAGCTCTCCCAGTGTCTGGGTTCGAGGGTTCGACGAACTTGTGGTAAACCCTGAAGGCGGCTGCCCACAGTCCCTGGCCGAGGCCTTCTTTGCTGGAGGTCATGGCTGTGGCGGGTGTCTGGGCAGGGTTCTCCATCAGACACGCGCTGTCAAGCTCTGAGCCCACACCCTTCGCGGCCCGGGGCGGGCAGGCCCTTGGCTCCGCACTCAAACTCTAGCGCGCCTTCCCCACTCAGGGGGCAGCCGTACCCGGCCAGGCGCGGGATGGAGGTACGAAACCTCGGAGGCCGAGGAGGGGAGGGCGGGGAAAGGTCGGCCCGTGGAGTTCTATGCATCTCTCTTTGTCGTGGGTGCAAGCGGCCGAAGCCTTCTGCATTCCAAAATCCCGGGCGTCGTTCCCGCGCCACCGTGCCGTAGCCTCAGATAGCAGCAGACAGCAGCAGACAACGTCACGGAGAAGGACCGCGACCCGAGCGCGTCCCCCCTTCACTTCCCCAACCACCTCTATTCCCCGCCCCTCCATTCCTTTCCGCGCACACCCCGCCCCGTGAGCTGCCACGTGAGGGAATCCACTCGTTAGCCTATGGGGGCCAGCTCCGCCCCCCGCCCCCGCCTTGCCCCCTGCTCTGCGCGCCGCCACGTGATGCGGCTTACCGCCAGCCAATGGACGCCGGTCTTGCCTCGCGCCCCGCCCCGCGCGCCGTGGCCGTTTGAAGTGACTAATTTCTGTCATATGACTGAGGCGCTCATGGGGGTGGCGGGGCGGCTCTAGGAGCGGGGGCCTAGCAAGCGCCCTAAGGAGCGACCCTGGTCTGGCCGTGGTGAGCATGGCCCCTACGCTGTTCCAGAAGCTCTTCAGCAAGCGGAGCGGACTGGGCGCGCCCGGTCGCGACGCTCGGGACCCAGATTGCGCGTTCAGGTAGGGCGCTGCGGGGCGGGGGGGCGCGGAGCCGATGGCCTTGTGGGCTTGGGGCTCCAGATGTGCAGGGTCCTTCGGTGTTCGTGCCCGCGCGGCAGCGCCGGCCGGGACTCAGACCTGGGCCTCAGTGAGGCGGAGCTGGGCAGCTGGGGACTTGTGCTGGAGGGCTAGAGTGGGGTCCTCCCTCCCCACCACCCCCATCCCCGCACTTGCCCCTTCCCCCTCCTCCCGGTCGGTTTGTTTACGTCCTGCCTGGCTTCCACGCGCGGCTGTGCCTTCCCCACCGAGCACCGCGGCCTGAGCATAGGGTCCACACTCCTTGGCAGCGAGTAGAGTTGGGAGCGGGCTGGGTTGGACCTCAGCCTCCGTCCTCTGGGCCGAGAAGTTCTCCCCTCCTCCTCGCGACCAAGTCGCCCTCTGGGTGCTCCATTCCAGCTTGCTTGCTCTTGTGGAGAGAGCTGCACGTTTTGGGCTACCTTCTGAGGGCAGAAGGCTGGAGGAGCGAGTAGGCAAGGTGCCATTCTTTCAGGTTTCTTGGAAACTAATACTGGAGGTGTGCAGTTGCCGGAACGAGCGATCTTAGTGTTAGCGAAGGAGTAAGGTGAAACCTAAGAGGTTGTGGTTACTACTGACTGGACTGAGTCAAATGAAGCACGGCCTTAGAATTGACCATCGCATCATCCCGTTAGAATGTCCCAAAAAGGAGTCTAAGAATTGAAAACGATGGCAAAATATTTTGTGATATTACAGGCTTTGTTCATTTTTGGTTGCACTACCTGTTGCTGGCAGAAAAACTTCGTAGAATCGTAAGACTTAATGTAATAGAGACGTGAATTCAAGGTAACATTTAGTCTCCAAACCGCATTTGAAGAAGAGATTATGCCTTTCACATAGCCTTCATACTTGCTGCGGTGTGGAAACTTGTAAATATAACTGGGCTAAATGTCACGTATCACTCAAACCTGGTAGGACGGCAGACAGCCCAGTTGTTCGGTAGTAGTAGGAAAAAATGAGAGTCTGTTAAATTTTGCAACAGACAAAAGTTTGAAATGACTGTACCACACTGGTACAAGGTTTTGGTATTCTTAAAATTATTCACTCTCTCTTCATAATGCAGGTCACATTACTAAACATTGAGTAATACATGTGGAATTGTAGTATTAAATGGAAAGAAAGTCACTGACTTTTAGAGGAGGACAAATCTCAGTGTGGACGTCTTGGAAAGGTATTTAGTAAAAGACACTTTCCTAGGTTCGGGTCTTTTCCACTTGGAAATACATGTCTTGCCATGCTCATCTAATGCCTTTTAAAAAACATTTCTTTACTGATTTTCTTTTGAAAAAATGAAAGTGTAATCCAGGTAATAGTACACTGAGACAACCAGTAAATCAGGGGTCAGTAGAAAGCAGGTTGAGAATATTAAAAAGGTGACGTTCGTTTAGGCTTTCTATTTCCAGACAAAGATTGGCTTTGGGATACTCAGGTTTCCAAGGGCCTCAAGTCAGTAGCTCAGGTGAAAAACTCATTTTCCTGTCTATTTTTTAAAAATGTAGAGCCTGCTATATAGTTGTGTAATACTACTTTAGAGTTGCCAAAGCACTTTCTCATTAGTTATCTCATGTGATATTTCACAACAACCTTGTGAGATAGAACAAGTAGCAGTATAGATAACTAGGGGATCCTTTTTCCAGTGGAAGTAAGAATTATGTGTAAGCCCAGTAAGCGCAGTACGATTTAGAAATGATTGCTTTAAAAAATAGTAAGTGTACAAGTGTACATGTGAGAAAATGGAAACTAGTTAACACTCACACAGCTAGTAACTTGCAGATTTAATTAGCCTAGGTAATTTTTTTTTAAACTACTTCATTGAGCTATAATTTACCTGCAGTGAAATTGAGCCATTCTAAGAACACAGTTCTGTGAATTTTGTTATATGTACACAGTTTTGGATTCACTACCCTGGTGAAGTTTTAAAATACTTGCATCTCCAAAAAGTTCCCTTATGCACCTTTGAAGTCCATTCTTAACCTGTCATCACTCAGGTCAGTCACTTATTGGCTCCAATGACAGAAGTTTTGACTTTTCTAGAATTTCCTATAAATGTGATCATACCGTTTATAGCCTTTTCTGTCTGACTTATTTTAAATCAGAGTGATGATTTTGAGATCATCTAAGTTGCACTTAGTGCAACAGTAGTTCTGCCTGTTTTGTTGCTGAGTAGTATTCCATTGTGTGGATATAGCAAAATGTGTTTATCCATTCACTACCAATTGGTAGACATTTGAGTTGTTTCCATATTTGGGCTGTGATGAACAATGCTGCTATGAACATTTGTGTAGAAATCTTTATGCAGACATGTTTTCATATCTCTTGGATGGATACCTAGGAGTGGCAATGCTGGCTCACATGCTAGGTATCTGGTTAACTTTTTAAAAACGTGGGGTGCTGGAGTCGCTCAGTCGGTTGGTTGTCCAACTCTTGATCTTGGCTCAGGTCATGGTCTCAGGGTCATAAGATCCAGCCCCGTATTGGGCTCTGCCCCAACAGTGTGGAGCCTGTTTGGGAGATTTCTCTCCCTCTCTCTTTTGTCTCTGCCACTCCCCACTCATGTGCATGCATTCTCTCTCTCAAATAAGTGAACTTCAAAAAGGAAAGAAAAATTTTTTTAAAATTGCCAAACTTTTCTGAAGTAATTGTACCGTTTTGTATTCCCACCAGCGGTGTGTGACGGTTACAGTTGCTTTATATCCTCTCCAATACCTGAATTCGCTGGTCTTTTTTTTTTTTTTAAAATTAAGTTTTTTTTTTTTGGTATACTAAAGAACACCTAACAGTATTTACTGTGTTGACCATTTTGAGTCTTTTTGATTACAGCCATTTTAGTGGATGTAGTGGAAACTTATTGTGGTTTTGATTTATAATTCCCTAATAACAAATGATGTAACTCAGGTTTTAGAGATGAAAATTTCATTCCAGTATATCATGCTTTCCTTTCTAGAATCCTTTTTTGGTTTTGTTTTCCTTTAGTCAGCTTAAGTTGTTAAATCTGACTTGGACACTGTTAGCCAGTGGCAACTAACCATAGTTCAGCAGCTAAGAGTGAGTTTCTAGAGTGAGCAGTATACAAGGCTCATTGGTAAAAAGTCACAGTAGGGCTCTGGGATAGAAGAGACTTTTGATATGAAGTTTTAAGAGCCTTAAAATATTGTCTTTCAGGGTTACCCCATTGGAAAAGGTGGTCAGGGATCAACCCCTTCCCTTCCCTTTGCAGTGGAAGAAAGAAATAGGTGTACGTCCAGTAACTGTAGAATGTATAAAATGATTGCTTTAATTTAAAAATAAAATTCCTGGAAAGAAGTCTAATTTGGTGAGGAAGTTTGTTTCAGAGTTAAATGTCTGTAGGACATAATTACTGTTTTATTGAAAAAAAAAATCCTGTATTTTTTTTTTATTCCTAATGCATGAGCATTTGCTCTTACTGTCTGTATCAGAAATTCTTACCCCATTGTAACAATCTCTTAATTGTTCTTTTTTTCTGTCCCTCTTGCCTTTCTCCAAAGTATTCTCAACGCTTCATCCTTTCAAAAAAGGCAAATTCTGATTATGATCAGCATGCAAAATGGTATAGAGTTTAATATGTGCATTACAGACTTATTTTAAGGATTCTTAGAGATAAGTCAGGTTACGTACTTACTGCAGTGCTTAGCACATGACATTCAGAAACCAGAAGTTGTTGTGCTATGAATTCCATGTTTATGTGTAAAACCATTCTGTTTAGGCCCAGACTCCTTAAAGTGGCCCTATATTGTGTGGCTTTTGCAAAGTTTCTAGCCTTGACCTTTTTTTTTAAAATTAACTTAAGGTCATTTTTAAAAACATAGCTGCCATTCTATTATTAGAGATATTTCTTATTATTCTCTATTAAACTATATTAATATTTTTTAGTTGTTTCATTTTATCTTTTTTACAGTAGATTTGTTTTAATTAGAATCTTAAAAGGATCTGCATATTACATGGGCAGTTATGTCGCTTAAGTAATTTTGATTCTGTAACAGCTCTCTCCCCCTTTTAAAATAGGATTCGTTGTTGAAACTGGGTTACTTTTCCTTAAAATTTCCCATATTCTTTATGTTTGCTTCCTTATGGCTTTGTTTAATTCAGTGCTTCCCAGCAATGTGTGTTTTAACAAGTTCCTTCCAGGTTATTCTGACGCTCAAGTTTGAGGACCACTGCTTTAGCTTATTATCTATTTCCAGAGGTAGTATCGATACTTCATTAGATTCGGGTCCAGTTTTTTTTTTTTTTTTTTATAAAAACATTCCATAGATGTGTGTCCTATACTTCCTTTCCATTAGAATTACATAGTGTCGTTTGGTTCCCCTTTTAGTGATGCTTAGATTGATGAGTAATTTGATACTGTATCAGCCTTGTTTTTCCATTATAAGATTCCCCTTTCACTAGTGGTTGTAGCGTCCTTTGTTGATTATTGTCTGAATCCAGTATCTTGTTAGGGATTGTGAAATGGTGATATCCTGATTCTTTAATTCTTCCCACATTTATTTCCTGGAAGAAATTTCTCTTACCACCTATTTGGCTACTCTTTACTACAGGAAAGGTAGCATACAAATTTGATTGTTTGCCTTTATCATTTGTCAGAATAATTTATAATGAGTTGGTCAGTGAAAGTTTTCATTTTAGTTTTCATTTTTTTGTCATCACAAGCTTCTGGATTTTGATGCATTTTAATTCATTATAGTCAAATTGTTCCATATTTGGCCCATAGAAGAGTTTTCACATTGACTTCTGTGTGCCCTTGTGACATGATCTCTTTAATCTTTGATAACTTCTGCTTTCCTTTGGCCTTTTCTTAGCCCCATTTCCCTCTTCTATGATTTTATTACCTTGGACATGTTTTAGAGGCTGTGTTGTGCCGTGCTGTACTGTTCCCTGTTCTTGACATAGTCATCTGTACCTTTTTTGTTTAGCTTTTTGTAGTGATCATCTGGACTTATCCTCATTGTTCTTCCTCTGGGAAGCTTTTTCTCATTTCTCCCGGACTGAGTTAGGTTTCATTGCAATTTTTTTTCCATAGATTAATGCATTTCTTACTGTGACATCTGGTATAGTTGTCATTATTTGTCCATTTCTGTCTTTTTTGCTTACTTATGTTGTCTTCAACTTCAAGGTGGATTTTGGAGTTAAAACCCTGTAGAGATTTAAGATTATAGAAGCATGTCTTAACTAGTGTATCAGTAGCAGCTTTCTCCCTTTCTCTGTATCATAAAACACAATTTATATTCACCATAGGTCTTTTTATAACTTACCACCTATCTCCCCCAAGTTCGCATTGTCGCACCAATATACATCACAGTGCCTGAACATATGCTCAGTAAATATTTATAGAATGAATGTATGAAATAATTTCAAGAGCAGAGGGAGAGTCAAAAGTTCTATTTTGGACATTTGGTCTAGTTTTACTTGTCACTGAGATACCCACTTCGAGATGTCCAGTTGACAGTTTAATAAATTAAATCTAGAATTCACAGCAGAAATTGATTCACAGTAGAGTTGGGACTGGAGATAGGAATTTGGGTTTATGGTCAAATTAAAGCTAAGGGCAGGGATGAGATCATCCAGGAAAAGGTGCAGATTGAGTATTGGAAAGAACAGGGCTTCGCTCTGAGGAAATTTAAAAAATACAGATGTAGGAGAGGAAAGTCTTTTCTACAGAAGAAGATGGCAAAAGAAACCATGGGAAAGCCGAGGGCATGTGATGTTAGGAAAGCTCCACCGGGAAATGTTCGAAAAATGATGATATGATGACAGGTCTTGTGAGATGACAAACAGAAAAATGTCTGTTGGGTTTGTCAAGTTGGAAATAGTGACCTTAATTTTTTTTTGTTTTTGAGGTGGGCATGTTTAGGGGAGAAAGTGAGATAGATGTGGAGTAAATGGGGTGAAAAATGGCTTTGCTGCTAACACTTTTTATTTTTGTATGCAGAAGCTTCTGGAGTGCTGTGTTTCACTTTCAGTATTCTGATTTTATATCACATTTTAAGCTTCTGAAGTTTTTAAGCTGGCTTTTTAATGTCAATATTTGTAAGAAGTGTAGTTCAGAAATTTTGTTTTCTTTAATGTGATTTTTAAAGTTTTGCTACATTTACAAGAGCTTTTGTTATTTAAAAAATACTACTTCTCCATAAATTGTTCCTTTTAATTCTATTTTAGAAATAGTAGACTGTTTTAATATTTTTTTCAGAGAATCCTGCGGGATCATATCTTTCTTATTAAAGTGGGAAGCGGAGAATTGTAAGTAATTTCATGTTAGTGCTCTCTGGCAGCAATATTTGGTCCTAAAAGTCTAAGTTTGCAGTAGAATTGCAAACATTATATTTTATTGTTAATTTATTTTGCTTTTCTATCTTTAGTAGTATTAGATTTATTTTTCAGAATCAGGTTTATTTAAGGAAAATAGGTGATTGAAATATAGCTTCAGAATTTGGACCTTAAAGGGACATTTTAAGATAGAGGTGTAGGAAGATCTTGAACTCACCTCCTCTCAACGGACACAGCAAATCTACAGCTACATTTGAAATAATTTCCTCGAAAAAGGTCCAAAACCAGACAAACAGTGCCTCCACAGCAAAGGACAAAAGGGCCACATTGAGATGAGTAGTAGAGGCAGAGATAACACTCTTGCCAGAAACCACAACCCAGGTACAGTGACCCACAATCAGAAGGGATCTTAAAAATCTTTCCCCTGAGGAGCAAGTTTTTTGTGCTCCACATCAGGTACCCCAGCCCTTGGGTTCTGCACCATACCAAGAAGCCCTCCCAAGTGTGAGACCAGTGGAGATTATATCCAGGAGAACCATAGAACTTTAGGAAATGGAGAACCTCCTCTTAAAGGGCTTACAGGCAGACTCACTCACCCCAGGTGAGTGGCACAAAATTGGGCACATTGAAAAGTGCCTGGACCATACGTGAAGGAGACAGTCTTAATCTTTAATCTTAAGGGGACTGTCTGGTGACAGAATTGCTGTCAGATGCTATTTTTGTCATCTCAGTCTGTCTTGTTAATGCCAGCATTGGTTGGCACCATTTTGGCAGTCTCCTAACCTGCTAGTGCAGGTGCGCGTGCTCCACCCACATGTGCCATATCCCAGCCAGCCTGCAAGCATCTCACACCCCCTGGGCTGCAGCTGCACCATAGCTGGCTGAGCCAATACCTGCCCCTCTGGCTGCGCAAGTGCACCCCACTACCCACATTGTAGCTGCAGGTTTGTCATATCCACCTGTTGTGTTAGTCCCACTTAGGGGGTGCCCCTTGAGTGCGTAGCTCTCGTTGCTAGGTGGGAGGAGGATTGGGCTTCTGGGCCCCACACGTCTTCTCTTACAAAAGGCCACTACTTCAAGACTGTGAGAGGTAGCTATTTCACCTAATACAAAGAATTAGAATCAGGTAAAATGGATAGACAGAGAAATATGTTCTAAACAAAAGAACAAGACAAACCCTCAGAAAAAGACTTTACTGAAGCAGAGTTAAGTAATCTACTTGATTAAGAGTTCAAAGTAATGGTTATAAATATGATCACTAAACTCAAAAGGGAAATGAATGAACACAGTGAGAACTTCAAAAAATATACAAAATATGAGAAAGTACCAATAAGTCACAGAGTTGAAGAATACAGCAACTGAACTGGAAAATATATGAGAGGAGTTCATTAGCAGACAGGATGAAGCAGAAGGATGGATCGGTGTGCTGGAAGTCAAAGCAATGAGAACTCACCTAGACAGCAGCAAAAAGAATGTTAAAAAGTGAAGATGCCATAAGGGAACTTCCCAAAGAGTTCTAAATAAGGTACACTTAAAGAGATCCACACTGAGACAGATTATAATTAAAATGTCGAAAGTTAAAGAGAGACTTAAAAGCAGCAAGAGAAAAACAACTTTTTGTATACAAGGAAACCCCATAACACTAGTAGCAGATTTTTTAGCAGAAACTTTCCAGGCTGGAAGAGAGTGGTGTGACATATTCCAAGTACTGAAAGGAGAAAACATGCAACCAAGCATATGCTTCCTGGCAAGTTTGTCTTTGAGAATAGCATTCTTTCCAGTAAGCATAAGCTAATAGAGTTCATCACCAGCAAACTGGCTTTACAAGAAATGTTGAAGAGATTTCTTTAGGGGAAAATAAATGGGACTAATTATAAAAAAAACAGTAAAGTTAAAATCTCATTGGAAAAGATAAATATACAGTAAAGGTAGTGATTTAATCACTTATAAAACTAGTATGAAGGTCAAGAGATGAAACTAAGACTACAATAACTTACTAAGGGATACATAAAAATGTGTAAGCTGCAACATCAAAAACATAAAACATTGTGGGGAGAATGAAAATGTACATTTTTGGAATATGTTCAGATGTAAGTTACTGTCAACTCAAAGTAGACTGTCATATACAGAGGATGTTATATGAGAACCTCATGGTAACCACAAAGCAAAAACTTACAGTAAATATACAAAAGATAATAAAGGAATCTAAACGTAATAATAAAGAAAGTTATCAAGAAAGTTACCAAAAGTGGAAAAAAAAAGAAGAAAGGAGCAGAGAGGAATTACAAAAACAGCCTTAAAGCAATGAACAAAATGGCAGTAAGTACACACCTATCAATAGTGACTTTAAGTGTAAATGGACTAATTCCCCAATCTGAAGACAGAGTGGCTAAGACGATTTTTAAAAAGGCTCATCTATATGCTGCGTTTAAGAGACTCACTTCAGAATAAGGACACACATAGACCGAGAGTAGAGGGATGGAAAAAAATATTCCATGCAAATAGAGATGCAAACAAAGCTGGTGTAGTTGTCCTGTCAAAATGGGCTTTAAAACAAAGAATGTAATAAAAGACAGGGGCAATACATAATGGTGGTTAATGTAGCAAGAAGGTACAGTATTTATAAATATAAATGAACTCAGCATAGAAGCACTAAAATATATAAAGCAAATATTGAAAGACCTAATGAGAGAAATTGACCACACAATAATAGTAGATTACTAACATTCCATTGAAAAATAGCAGAATACACATTCTTGACAAGTCCACATCAAACATTATCCAGGATAGATCACATTGGTCCCAGAACAACTCTGAATAAGTTCAACAAAATTGAATCAAGCATATTTTTAACCACAGTGGTATAAAGCCAGAAATCAGTTAAAAGAAAAAAAATGGAAAAACCATAAAAATGTGGAGATTAAGCAACATACCACCGAAGAATCTATTGGTCATTGCGGAAATCAAAGGAGAAATAAAAGAATATGTAGAGATAAGTGAAAACCGAAATATGACCTACCAAAATCTTTGGGATGCATCAAAAGTGGTTATAGAAGGGAAGTTCATAGCAATAAGGATCTGCCTCAAGAAACATGAAAAATCTCAAACAATCTAACTTTACACATAAAGGAACTAGAAAAAAAGAAAAACAACAAGTGATACCCAAGTTGTAGAAGGAAGACAATAATAAAGATCTGAGTGGATATCAATGAGGTAGAGACAAAAAGACAATAGAAAAGATCACTGATGCTAAGAGCTGGTTCTTTGGAAAGATAAAAATGACAAACCTTTAGCTAGACTCCCTAAGGAAAAAAGAGGGCTCACATGGATAAAATCAGAAATGAGACAGAAGTTACATCTGATACTACGGAATGCATAAAATCACAAAAAACTATGAACAATTACACACCAATAAATTGAGCAACTTACAAGAAATGGATAAATCCCTAGAAGCCTACAATCTTCCGCTTGGACCCTTGGGCTGCTTCCATATCTTGACTATTGTAAATAATGCTACCATAAACATAGGGTCCCATGTATTCCTTTGAATTAGTATTTTCATATTATTTCTTTGAGTAAATACCTGTAAGTGCAATTGTTGGATCACAGGGTAGTTCTATTTTTAACTTTTTGAGGAACCTCCATACTGTTTTCCAGAGTGGCCGCACTAGTTTGCATTCCCAAAAACAGTGCAACAGAATTCCACTTTCTCTGCATCAGGTTTCTCGTGTTGTTGATTTTAGCCATTTGACCAGTGTGAGGTGATACTTTATTGTCATTTCGATGTGCATTTCCCTGATGATGAATGATGTTGAGCATCTTTTCATGCATCTGTTGGCCATCTGTACGTTTTCTTTGGAGAAATGTCTATCCATGTCTTCTACCTATTTTAAATTGGATTTTTTGGGGGTTTAGTTTTATAAATTCTTTATATATTTTGGGTGCTACCCCCTTATCAGATATGTCGTTTGCAAATATCTTCACCTATTCTCTCAGTTGTCTTTTAGTTTTGTTGATTGATTCTTTAGCTGTTGATTGTTTTATTTTACTACTATTATTATTTTTTTAACGTTGATTTTTAAGAGAAAGAGCAAGAGTGTGAGCATGCACGGGCAGAGACAGAGGGACAGCAGATTTGAAGTGGGCTCTGGGCTGACACATTGAGCCCATTGTGGAGGTTGAACTCACGAACTGTGAGATCATGACCTGAGCTGAAGTCGGACACTTAACCAGCTGAACCACCCAGCTTTTTATTTTGTTGTAATCCCAATAGTTTATTTTTGCTTTTGTTTCCCTTGCCTCGGGAGACATATCTAGAAAGAAGTTCCTATGGCTAATGTCAAACAAGTTACTGCCTGTATTCTCTTCTAGGACTTTTATGGTTTCAGGTATCCCATTTTTGTCTTTAATCTATTTTGAATTTATTTTTATGTATGGTGTAAGAAAGTGGTCTAGCTTCAGTCTTTTACATGTTACTTTCCAGTTTTCCAAACACCATTCATTGAAGAAACTTTTTCCTATTGGATGTTCCTGTTTTGTTGAAGATTAATTGACTGTATAATCATGGGTTTATTTCTGGATTTTCTTTTCTGTTCCATTGATCTATGTGTCTGTTTTTTTTTAAAATAGTTTATTTTCAAATTGGTTTACATATAACACCCAGTATTCATCCCAACATGTGCCCTCTTTAATGCCCATCACCCCCTCTCCCCACTCCCTCACCCCCCTCAGCCTCAGTTTGTTCTTAGTCTTTGAGAGTCTCATGTTTTATCTCCCTCCCTCTCTGTGTCTTTTTTTCCGTTCCCCTCTTCTCCTCCCCCATGGTTTTTGCTACGTCTCTCAAAATCCACCTATGCGTGGAAACTTATGGTATCTGTCTGTTTTCTTGCCACTACCATACTGTTTTGATTATGACCACTTTGTAATATAGCTTCAACTGTGGAATTGTGATGATGCTTCCAGCTTTGTTTTTCTTTTTCAAGATTGCTGTGCTATTTGGGGTCTTTTCTGGGTCCATACAAATGTTAGGATTGTTTGTTCTAGTTTTGTGAAAAATGCTACTTGTATTTTGATAGGGATTGCTTTAAATCTGTAGATTCTTTTGGGTAGTATTGACATTTTAATAGTATTTGTTTTTTCAATCCATGAGCATGGAACGTCTGTCCATTTCTTTGTGTCATCTTGAATTTCTCTCCTCATTTTTTATACTTTTCATAGTACAGGTCTTTCACCTCTTTGATTAAGTTTATTCCTAGGTATCTTATTTTGAGTGCAGTTGTAAATGTGATTGTTTTCCTAATTTCTCTTTCTGCTGCTTCATTCATGATATATAGAAATGGAACAGATTTCCATAGATTGATTTTGTATCCTGTGACTTTACTGAATTTGTTGGTCACTTCTAGCAGTTTTTTGGTGAAGTCTTCTGGGTTCTCTGTATATAGTATGATGCAAATAGTGAATGTTTTATTTCTTCATTACCAATTTAGATTACTTTTATTTTCTTGTCTGATTGCTGTGGCTAGGGCTTCTGATACTCTGTTGAATAAAAGTGGTGAGAGTGAATATCCTTGTCTTGTTCCTGAACTTAGAGGAAAAGCTCTGTTTTTCCCCCATTAAAGATGATGGTAACTGTGGGTTTTTCATAGATGGTCTTTATTATATTGAGGTATGTTTCTAAACCTATTTTGTTGAGGGTTTTTTAATCAAGAATGGATGCTGTACTTTGTCAACTGCTTTTTCTGCATCTATGGTAATCATGTGGTTTTTATCTTATCTCCTGTTGATGTGATATATCACACTCATTGATTTGTGAATATTGAACCACCCTTGCAACCCAGAAATAAATCCCCTTTGATTGCGGTGATTTTTAAAATGTATTGTCGAATTCGGTTTGCTGGTTGTTTATTGAGAATTTTTGCATCTGTGTTCATCATAGATGAACATAGTTCTCCTTTTTAGTGGTGTCTTTTATCTAGTTTTCATATCTGGGTAATGCTGATCTCATAGAATGAATCTGGAAGTTTTCCTTCCTCTTCTATTTTTTGGAATAGTTTAAGAAAAATAGGTATTAACTCTTTTTTATAGCCATCTGGTCCTGGACTTTTGTTTGTTGGGACATTTTGTATTACTGACTCAATTTCTTTTCTGGTCATTGGTTCAAATTTTCTGTTTCTTCCTGTTTAAGTTTTGATAGTTTGTATGTTTTTAGGAATTTGCCTTTTTCTTCTAGATTGTCTAATTTGTTGGCATATAGTTTTTCGTAGTATTATCTGATCGTTTGTATTTCTGTGGTGTTGGTTATTTCTCTTGTCTCATTTGTGGTTTTATTTATTTGAGCCCTTACTCTTTTTTTCTTGAAAAGTTTGGCAGGAGGTTTATCAATTTTATTTTATTTTTTTCCCAAAGAACCAGCTCCTGGTTTCATTGTTGTATTGTTATTTCAGTTTCTATGATTTATTTTTGCTCTCACCTTTATTATTTTCTTCCTTCTGCTGATTTTAGGTTTTATTTGTTGTTCTTTTTCTAGTTTTTTTAGGTATAAGATTAGGCTGTCTGAGATTTTTCTTGCTTCTTAAGGTAGGCCTGTGTTGTATAAATTTCCCTCTTAGAACCCCTTTTCCTGCATCCTAGAGGTTTTGGACTGTGTTTTCATTTTTATTTGTTTCCATATCTTTTTTGATTTCTTCTTTGTTTTCTTTGTTGACTCATTCATTGTTTAGTAGCATGTTATTTAACTTTCATGTGTTTGTGATCTTTCTAGATTATTTATTGTGATTGACTTATAGTTTCATAGCATTATGGTCAGAAAATATGAATGGTATGACTTCAGTCTTCTTGAATTTGTTGAGGTTTGTTTTGTGGGCTAATGTGTGATCTGTTCTGTAGAATGTTCTGTGTGCAATTGAATAGAATGTGTATTATGTTGTTTTATGATAGAATGTTATGAATATATTTGTTAAATTCATCTGTTTCAGTGCGTTATTCAGAGCCATTGTTTCCTTGTTGATGTTCTATTTAGATGATCTGTCTATTCATGTAAGTGGGGTGTTAAAGTCCCCTAGTATTATTGTATTATTATCAACTAGTTCGTTCTTTCTTTCTTTCTTTCTTTCTTTCTTTCTTTCTTTCTTTCTTTCTTTCTAATTAGCTGTTTTATGTATTTAGGTGCTCTTAGGTTGGTAGGGTGCATAAATATTTACAATTGTTATATCTTCTTGTTGTGTTATCTCTTTTATTATTTTATAGTGTCCTTCTTTGTCTCTTGTTACTATCTTTGTTTTAAAGTCTATTTTGTTTGATATAAGCTTTGTTACTCTGGTTTCCCTTTGACATACATTTCCATGATAGGTGTTTCTCCATCCTCTCACTTTCCGTCTGCAGGTGTATATAGTCTAAAATGGGTCTTTTGTAGGCAGCATTTAGATGGGCCTTGTTTTTTTATTTCATTTTATCACGCTTTGTCTTTCGAGGGGTGCATTTAGTCTATTTACATTCAAAATAATTATTGCTAGTTATGTTTTATTGACATGTTACTGCTTGTTTTATGGTTGTTTCTGTAGATTTTTTTCTGATCTTGTCTTTATTTCATGGTTTGTTGATTTTTTTAGTGATATATTTTGATTCTTTTCATCTTATTCTTTGCATATTTGTTAGTGGTTTTTGATAAATGGTTACCATTAGGTTTTTATATAACCTCAAATGCATATAGTAGTCTTTATTAAGTTGATGGTCATTTAAGTTTGAACCCATTTTTTTCTTCTCTCCTTCCCACATTTTAGGTATGTTATTGTATTTAATGTTTATTTATTTTTGAGAGAGAGAGAGAGAAAAAGAGAGACAGAGTGTTGGCAGGGGAGGGGCAGAGAGAGAGGGAGACACAGAATCTGAAACAAGTTTCAAGCTCTGAGCTGTTAGCACAGAGCCTGATGCAGGGCTCGAACTCAGGAATGACAATATCATGATCTGAGCCAAAGGCGGACATCCAACTGACTGAGCTACCCAGTTGCCCCTGTTATTATATTTAAAAAAAGTTTTTTTTTTTTTTTAAAGTTTAATCATTTATCTTGATGGAGGGATGGAGGGAGGAAGAGGAAGAGAGAGAAAAAGAAGATGAGCAGGTTAGGGGCAGAAAGAGAGGGAGAGAGAATTCCAATCAGGCTCTGTGCTATAAGTGCAGAGCCTGACGTGGGGCTCGAACTCATGAACCATGAGATCATGACCTGAGCTGAGATTAAGAGTCAGATGCCCAACTGACTGAGCCACCCAGGCACCCCATATATTTTATATCCAATTTTTGTGAGTTCCTTGACTGGTTTTTTACAGAAACAGTCATTTTTACTACTTCTTGTTTCCTACCTCTATATTGTCACTTTAGGCCTCTCTCTTCCGTTGAAAGAGTCCCTTTTAATATTTCTTGCAGAGCTGGTTTGGTGGTCATGAACTCCTTTGGTTGTTGTTTGTCTGAGAAATTTTAATCTCTCATTTTATTCTGAATGATAGCGTTGCTGGCTAGAGTTGCCTTGATGGCAGATTTTTCCCATTCAGCATATTGAATATATCATGCCACTCCTTTCTGGCTTGCTAAGTTTCTGTTGAGGAATTTCCTCCTAGCCTCATGGGTTTTTCCCTTATAAGTTAAGGCCTTCTTTTGTCTTGCTGCTTTTAAATTTTTTTATTTATTGCTATATTTTGCAAATTTAATTGTAACATGTCTTGGTGTGGATATGCTTTTGTTGATTCTGTTGGGGCTTCTCTGTGACTCCTGAATCTGGATATCTGCTTCCTTCCCCAGATCATAGCTCTTATTGCTTTAAGTAAATTTCCTGGCACCCTTCTCTCTCTTTTTCTGGAACTTCTCCTATAACATGACTGTTATTACATTTGATGGGGTCACCGAGTTCCCTAAGTCTATTCTCATTTTGCATCATTCTTTTCTGTCGCTTTTGTTCAGCTTGATTACTTTCCATTACCTTGTCTTTTAGGTCACTAATTTGGTCTTCTGCTTTTTCCATCCTACTGTCGATTTCATGAAGTGTGTTTCTCATTTCACTTATTGTGCCTTCTGTCTCTTCTGTGTTATTTTTTGTCTTTTAAGAGTCTCACTCTTTCTGTATTCTTTTCTCCAATCCAGTGACTGTCCTTATGATAGTTGCTTTTAGTTCATCAGGTGTGCTACTTATATCTGTTACACTTAGATCGCTGGCTATGACCTGTCGTGTTCTTTCATTTGGAGTAAATTTCTCTGTCTCCTTATTTTGTATTCCTCACTGTGTTAAGAAAGTCAGCTGTGTGTTCGCCTCTTGAAAGTAGTAACTTTATAAAGAAGAGGTCCTGGAGTGCCCGGCAGGGCAGTGTCCCCTCTTTTTCAGAACCTGGCTTTCAGGAGAGCATCCTAAGTGTGTTGCTTACTCCCTGCTGTTGTGTTTGAGTCTCATTTCCTTTCAGTGTGGTCTCTGCACTGACTCTCTGGCTGTTGTGGGCTGTACTTTGTTTCTGTGGTGTCATTGGGACTCAGGCAGGTCAGCTCAGGGGTGGCATGCCTGCCAGGGAACTTGGGAGCAGGGTGGCAGCGTTAGCAAAATTTGCAGTGGGCCAATAGTCCTGTGTCGAATCCCCTGAAGTACTGCGGTGTCTGGGGACTGTGCGCCAGAGTGGTCAGGGGCACATGGCTGTGTGACACACAAGAAAGTGACTGAGGGTGCACAGCTGGCTGCAGTGGGGTGGATGCGCACAGTGACAGCTGTGCACTAGGCCGACTGGCTGGGGCGCCCCTGCAGTTTTAACAAAATTTGTCCTGAGCCCAGGACTGAGGCCAGCAGCCTTGGAGTGGGTGAGTTCTCCTTAGAACTTAGCGCGTGGTGCACTGCTAGCCGGTTAGGTAGCTAGCGTCTGTGCAGCCCTGCTTCCTGCAGATGTCTCTGTGTTTATACCGTGGGCCAGGAGAGGAAACCGGTGCCTAGCACTGCTCTCATTTTCGGAGAAGTCCCCCAACACACTTAGAAATAATTGTGAAGAGATCTGTGTCCTCCTTGCCCCAGTGTTGTGTAAATTGCCTTTGTTGTTGTTGTTGACACTGTGTAGGCTGCTGTCTCTTTAAGGGTAGTGACTGGGCTATCCACTTGCCTTCTGGGCTCAGTGGTGCTAAGTCAGCTGATCTCCAAAGCTCCAGGTTCCTAGCCTCAGTGGTTTTACTAACTCACTGAACTCGGCTCCTCTGGCTTTTAAAGCCAGACATTATGGGGCTTAGTTTTTCCTGTGTGAGCTCCCTGGTGTGAGGGCCCTTCCTCTGCCCTCTCTGCTTGTGCAGCACCCTGCCTCCTCTGGGCAGCCTCCCTCTGCCTTTCTGACCTTCCTAACCTTTCAGATGCAATTTCTTCTCTATATTTAGTTGTGGAGTTTATTCTGCCAGTCTTCAGTTGCTGTCTGGTTTATTGACTTGGATGTGGGTGATAACTAGTTGAAAACGTGGAAGGGGCTGAGCTTAGGGTCCTCTTACTCTGCCATATTCCCGTGCCCCTTTCTTAAGGTTCTATTATCTTTTGAGAATGAAGATGTTAACTGAAGTATGAAGTATGCATGGTAAAATTTCAAGGCTACATATCTAAATGAATAAAAGTAGAGTGTGTAATTTCCAGATTATTAGAGTGAAAACAGAATATAGAAACAGAATTAAAAAGAATGTAAGAAAGGCTTTGAAAAGAAACATAAGTTACAAAACAAGTACAAAGCAATAGAGTAATGTAGTAGAAATAAATTCCAGCGTATTATAAAGACCGCATTAAGTGAAAGCAGACTAAATAACGCAGAGAAGACAAAAATTTGTTGGACTGGAAAAAATAAAATAAAATCTATTTGTATCTGCTGTTTAAAAAGCATATATTTAATATATACAAATATAGAAAGATTGAAAGCAAAAAAACAGAGAAAGATACTGAGACAACCAAAAGAAAGCTGATAGCCGCAGTCACATCAGTTAAAATAGACACAAAAATTACTAATGATAAATGTAATAATAAAAGGTTAACTCACCAAGAGGATTATTTTTGGAAATACGTGCAGAAATGTCAAGGAGAAATGGACACATCTACTATAGTAGGTGATTTTTTTTTTAATGTTTATTTGTTTTTGTGAGAGAGAGAGAGAGAGAGAGAACATGCATAAGCAGGGGATGAGCAGAGAGAGGAGACACAAAATCTGAAGCAGGCTCCAGGCTTTGAGCTGTCAGCATAGAGCCTGATGAAGAGTTTGAACTCGTAAACTGTGAAATCATGACCTGAGCTGAAGTCGGGCACTTAACCTGACTGAGCCATTCAGGAACCCCATAGTAGGTGATTTTTAAACATATCTCTTCTAGTTATTGGAGGTCAAGTAGCAAAAAAAAATTAAGAATAAAAAAAGATTTTCGGGGCACCTGGCTGGCTCAGTCAGTGGAACATGGGCTCTTGATCTTGCTGTTACCCGTTCAAGCCCCACTTTGGGTGTAGACATTACTTAAATATAAAATCTTAAAAAAAAAAAGTCTTGGAAACAAAATCAATATGAAACTCTCAATTAGAGGAAACACATTTTTTTTTCCTGTAACATTCATAGAACAGTTAGGGAAACAACGTATGAGTCAGGGAAAAGAAAACCTAAATGGAAATTTAAAATAATTAGAATTGAATTATAATAAATTCCATATTTCAAAACTTGGATGTAGCTAAAGCTTCACTGACAGTAAATTTATAATGTTTATAGTAAGAGAAGAAGGAACTGTTCAAAATGTGAGTTGAGTGTTCTACTCAAGGAGTTAGAAAGGAGAAAACAATGAACTTGAGAAAGAAATAATAAAGAGCCCCCAAAATAATGAAATAGAAAATCAATGTACAAGAGCAAAAAGACTGAAATTTAATTTTTTTTTGAAATAGACAAAACCTGCTAAAAATAATAAAAATAAACAAGGCATGGATAATTAATACTAAGAATAAGAAATGGAATCTATCTATAGATAAGTGGAGATGAAAAGGTAAGAGAAGGTTAGCAAAATATTTATGTAGTACTTTATGATGTTCCAGGAACTATTTTAAGGACTTAAGATCTATTACTTCATTTAGTCGTCAAAACAGCTCTACAAGGTAGGTAACATTACCCTTCTTTTATAGATGAGAAAACTGAAACAGCAAGGTATTAGATAACTTGATCAAAACCTAATAGGTTTCAAGGGAGAATTAACCCAGACCCTGCAACCTGATTGTTCTTTGTTGTTTGGTGGTGGGACCTGTGCCGAGTAATTAAATCTCTGTGTCTGCATTTCATTATCTGTTAAATGTTACTAATACTTCACTAATTCATTGGAAAGATTGAATGAGTCAGGATATGTAAGGCAGTTTCAACACTGTCTGCTTATTGAATTATATAAGTGTTATTTTAATTATTAAAGGAGGAAGACTATTTGATTAGTCAGTAGATGCAAATTTATTTGATAAAATTCAACTTCCATTTATAATACATACTCTTAGCAAACTAAGATCAGAATTCACTAATCTGGGTAATGTTAGGTGGGTAAAGGGTATCTGCTGAATTCCACAGCCAAAATATTTGGGGCAAGAACAGTGCAAGCAGATTGACTTTAGTTTGGCAATGGCCAAAAAGTTGGATGGTACGAAATATTAACAAGAATGTGGAGCAGTGTGAATCCCTGTATAGTCCTCCTGGGAGTATTAATTGGTACAACTTTGGAAAACAATCTGGCATTGTTTAGTGAAGTAGAAAATACTCACCTTAACACCTAGCAGTTCCATCCTGTGGCAGATTTGTTTACTTCTCACCAAATTTTCATACACTCTTCCATATTTCACAGTTCTTATAAGCATATAACACCATATGGCACTTGCGACAAATTTGGCATAAATACTATTTACTTGTGTTGTTTCTGGCCTGAAGGTTGAAGGATAGTGTGAGTTCTGCATGCTATTATCTGCCATGGAAATAGCCCATATCCCTAACTCTACCTGTTGGAAGGAAGTTTCTTTAGAGGACCAAGTAAGCTCACAAGGGACTTTAAGGTAGAAAGAAACTTATTTATATGTTATATTTATATGCATGGCTGACCAAGAGATGGATATATGCAGGAATGTTAATAGGAACTGGAATGATAAAATTTCTCGGATGTAGTGTAGAAGCTGCAGAGTAGGAGAGTCATTGCTTCTAGGGTCATAGACCAGGCAAGTGACTGTAATAATGATTTTGTCGGTAAGCAATTTCTTCTCTTCAGATTAATTGCCTGGGAGTCTATCATTAGAACTTTGAATTTGTATTTACTTTTCTGTTTTTGTAATTTAGTTTCTTTTTTTAAACTTTTTTTTAAAGTTCATGTATTTTGAGAAAGAGCATGTGAGCAGAGGAGGAAGAGAGAGAGAGTGAGAGAGAGAATCCCAAGCAGGATCCGTGCTCTCAGCACAGAGCCTGATATGGGGCTCGAAAACACGAACCATGAGATCATGCCTTGAGCCGAAATCAAGAGCCAGATGTGTAATCAGCTGAGCCACTCAGGCACTCCAGAAATTTAGTTTATAATTTTATGACCTATAGTTTTCTTGCTTTGTTTTGGTTTACCTTTATATTGGATTTGTGGGAGCCAGCATGCTTTACAAAAATTGAAAGTACCCAAAGCATTATAACACTGTATCAGTAGTTTTCCACTCTAAGTATTTATACTATAATGTGTTTTCTACTTTGCCTTGGTATGCTTGTATTAAGATATCATGTATTTAAGTGATGTTCAAATTCAATCTGATGTATAGTAGGAAGTTGTTTTCAACTGTAGCTATTCATTAAAACCATTAGGGAAGCTTTAAAAAAATTCTGATGAGGGTCACCTGAGTGGCTTAGTTGGCTTAGCATCCACCTCTTGATCTCAGCCCAGACAGGTCATGATCTCACTCACGGTTTGTGAGATCAAGCTCCTCGTCGGGCTCTGCTCTGACAACACAGAGCCTGCTTGGGATTCTCTCTCTCCCTCTCTCTCTGCCCCTCTGTCATTGTGTGCATGTGAGCTCTCTCTCTCTTTCAAAATAAATCAGTAAACTTAAAAAAATAAATACATAAAAAATAAATAAAAAGATTCTGATGTCAAGGCCCTCCTCCATACCAGTTTTATGGTTCTCATGTGCAGCTGGGTTTGAGAATCATTGAACAAGAAGAAAAGATGGATGTCATTGACTAGATATTCCAGGAGTATGGGCCCAGTGATGATACCATAAACCAGAAAAACAACCAAGAAAAAAAAATTTTGATCATGTTTCTGTAAGTACATTAGACTTACTTAAAAAAAAATTTTTTTTTTAGCATTTATTTATTTTTGAGAGACAGAGAGACAGAGCGTGAGCAGGGGAAGGGCATAGAGAGAGGCAGACACAGAATCCGAAGCAGGATTCTGACAGCTCAGAGCCCGACGCGGGGCTCGAACTCACAGACCGTAAGATCATGATCTGAGCCGAAGTCGGCCGCTCAACCGACTAAGCCACCCAGGTGCCCTTTAAAAATTTTTTTAAGTTTATTTATTTTGTGAGAGAGAGAGAGAGAGAGAGGGAGAGCAAGTGAGGGAGGGCCTAAGAGAGAGGGAAGCAGAGAGAATCCCAAGCAGGCTCCATGCTGTCATCGTG
Source organism: Paguma larvata (assembly GCA_030068075.1). Lineage (NCBI taxonomy): Eukaryota > Metazoa > Chordata > Mammalia > Carnivora > Viverridae > Paguma > Paguma larvata. Next base: position 125,057,069 of record CM057826.1, read on the forward strand.
GAGCTGGATGCAGGGCTTGAATCCACGAAACCATGAGATTATGATCTGAACTGAAACCAAGAGTTGGACATTGAATCAGTTGAGACACCCGGGTGCCCCACATTAGACTTATATAACTGGCAAAATCCATATTCTCGAGTAATTCCAGATTTAAGTAATGCTACCATTATATAAATTTAGGATTTTTTTTCTTTTAAAATTGAGTAAATATTTTTGGGTACTGGTAACCTTTTCAGTGAATTAGCCACTTTGATGTTTTACTTATTCTTAAAATTAATTTTTATTTTTATACAACTTTATTGAAATATACATTCAATAAAATGCACCCAGCTTCGCCTCAGATCATGATCTCGCAGTTCATGGGTTTGAGCCCTGCATTGGTCTCTGTGCTGACAGCTCAGAGCCTGGAGCCTGCTTTGGATTCTCTATCTCCCTCTCTTCCTGCTCCTCCCCTGCTTGTGCTCTCTCTCTCTCTCTTTCTTTCTCTCTCAAAAATAAATAAACATTAATAAAAAAAAATATAGAACTTTGTGTCACTCCCAAAGTTCTCTTGTATCCCTTTATAGTCAGTAACCAACCCCCAACTTCCCTGGCCCCCCAAATTCTGATCTGCTTTCTGTCACCATAGATTAATTTTCCCTATTCTAAAATTTCATGTAAATGAGATTCTACAGTATGTGCTTTTTTGTATCTCGATTCTTTCACTCAGCAGAATGTTTCTTAGATTTATCTGATGTTTCTGCTTGTATTTTCACTTTGAGGGAATATTATGTGTAAAGCTCCTATGAACACTGAGGCACGAGTCTTTGTGTGAACGTGTTTTTATTTCTGTTGGGTAGATATCTAGGAGTAGAATTGCTGGGTTGTAAACAAGTATATGCTTAACATTATAAGAAATCGCCAAACTGTGTTCCAAAATGGTTGCACCATTTTACTTGCTCACCACCTGTGTATGACAATTCCAGTTATCACCAACACTTAGTCTTTTTTTTCTTTTCAAATTTTTATTTAAATTGTAGTTAGTTAACATACAGTGCAGAATTGGTTTCAGGAGTAGAATTCAGTGACTGATCACTTACATAACACTCAGTGCTCATCACAACAGGTGCCCTCGGTAGTACCCATCATCCATCTAGCCCATCTCCCACCCACCTCCCTCCATCAACCCATAGTTTGTTCTCTATCATTAAGAGTCACTTGTGGTTTTTTCCCCTCTCATCTCTCCCTCACTTCCCATATGTTCATCTGTTTTGTTTCTTAAATTCCACATAGGAGTGAAATCATATGGTACTTTTCCTTCTCTGAGACTTATTTCACTTAGCATAATTCATTCTAGCTACATTGACTTTGTTGCAAATGTGATATCAGTCTTTGCGATTTTAGTAATTCTGATGAGTGTGTACTAGCATCTCTTTGTAGTTTATTTTGTCTTTCCTTCATTCCTAGTGTTGTTGAGCAATTTTTGAGCTCATTCGGTATTTATATATCTTTTCTTATAAAGTGTCCAAATATTTTGCCATTTTAAAATTGGATAACTTGCTTCTTAGTATCAGTTATAAGACTTCTTTATACATTCTGGATAAAAGTTCTTTGTTAGATAGACACATTGCTGATTTTCTCCCGGCTCCAGATTGCTTCTGTGTTAGTAATGTCTTTCAAAGATCAGAATTCTGAAATTTGATGAAGTATAGTTTTGGATATTTTATCTATTTTTATTATTTTTTAAATGTTTGTTTATTTTGAGAGAAAGAGAGAGTGCACGTAGGGAAGGGGCATAGAGAAAGAGAAAGAGAGACTCCTAAGCAGGTTTTGAGGTGTCAGCACAGAGCCCAGTGTGGAGCTCGATCTCACCAACTGTGAGGTCATGAGTGAACTGCAGTCAAGAGTCAGAGGCTTGGGGCACATGGGTGGCTCAGGTGGTTAAGCTTACAACTTCAGCTTAGGTAGTGATCTCATGGTTCATGAGTTCAAGTCCTGCATGAGGCTGTCTGCTGTCAGCATGGAGCTCCCTTCAGATCCTTTGTCTCTCTCTTTCTCTCAAAAATAAACATTAAAAAAAAAAAGAATTGTAGGCTTAACCACCTGAGCTCCCCATGCACCCCTATGATATTTTAAAAAGTTTATGGTATTATGCTGAGTGAAATAAGTCAGAGAAGGACAGATATCATGTTTTCACTCATATGTGGATGTTGAGAAACTTAACAGAAGACCGTGGGGGAAGGGAAAGGAAAAAATAGTTACAGAGAGGTAGGGAGGCAAACCATAAGCGACTCTTAAATACAGAGAACAAACTGAGGGTAGATAGGGGGGTTGCAGGAGAGGAGAAAATGGGTGATGGGCATTGAGGAGGGCACTCGTTGGGATGGGGTGTTGTATGTAAGTGATGAACCACGGGAATCTACTTCAAAACCCATGAGCACACTTTATACACTGTATGTTAGCCAGTTTGACAATCAGTTATGTTAAAGTAAATAAATAAAAGTTTATGGTTGAGTGTGTATGATGTAAGAAAATTTTGCTCTTTTCCAAGATCAGGAAAATATCCTGGCTTTTTTGTTTGTTTGTTTTTTTTGTAGAGATTTTATAGTTTTTGAGCTTTCATGTTTAAGTCTATGACTTATTTTGAGTTAATTTTATATGTAGAGTGAGATAGGGTTGAGGTTTTTTCTCTATAAATATCTAGTTTACTTAGCGCTAATTGTTGAGATGTTATCTTTTGAAAAGCTTTGTCTAATTAGACTATGTTAACGTAGATCTCTCTTACAGATACATTCTGGTTCAGAGGGAATTTCCCACTGGGCAGTAATAAATGCTATCCATCCTGTACTTGAAGTACTGTTGTGAGGTCACCTGGGTGGCTCAGTCGGTTAAGCATCTGCCTCTTGATTTCAGGTCAGGTCATGATTTCACAGTTCATGAGTTTGAGCCCCGCTTTGTGCTCTGCACTGATCTTGCAGAGCCTTCTTGGGATTCTCTCTCTCTTTCTCTGCTCCTCTTCTGTTTGTGTTCTCTCCCTTGCTCTCAAAATAAATAAACTTAAAAATTTGTACTAAAAAAGTACCGTTGTGTAGGATTAGACATGTTTTTGAAATGTAGAAAGAGACACAATAAGGTTTTATTTTTAATAATCAGCCAAAGCACAATGCCTTGTATATAATATGCTTACTAAATAAGAATGTTTGCTTCGGAACTTAGCCTTAACTGCACAGAAAACTGTAAATATTTTTATTCAGGTAGTCTGACCAGTCTAGGGGGTGAAAAGCAATAGAAGAGTGCTTTCAGTAGAGTCTCTAATCCTGCAAAATTTCGAATCCAGGAGCAGAGCTTCTGTACGTATCTAAAGAGAATATATATTTGCTAATATTTGGGAAAAAGAATGACCTTTATTTTCTAATTTGCCTGTGGTTATTGCCCTGGGATGTACCTCAGAATCACCAGTGGACCTTTTTAAAAATCCTTCAGATTGCCCTACCTGGAATTAACGCTCAATCTTCTAGGATTTTTGGGCAGGTGATTATTTCAATTTGTTCTGAATCTCTCCAACATGCTTCTGATGTACAGCCCTAGTTACCTGATACCTCAGTATAACCACTAATTATACTCTCTCATTTTCTCATTTGACCTCTCAATCACCCAGTGAGACTGGCGCACTTTATATATAAAGAAGATAAAAATGTGATTAAATGTCTTCCTTCACAAGTGAGTTAAACAGAATTCACAGAAGACATTCTTTTAAAGTCTATTTATTTTGAGAGAGGGAGAAGGAGAGTGGGGGAGAAGAGCAAAGGGAGAGATCATGAACTGAGCTGAAACCAAGAGTCGACGCTTAACCTAGTGAACATTTGAATAATGTTAACCTCAATAACTGAAAAATAGAAATTAAGATAATATCATATCTATAATTTACTAAGCTGTCAATCTGATAATATTGGAAAGAATAATACCTTATTATGGCAGAAGAATGATAAAGCAAGCCCTATTTTATGTGAGAGTACATATGAGTGCATCTACTTTGTAGAGCAATAGTTGTGCAAAGGTAATATATAAGCATATTCTGATGTTTATTGAAGAATTATTTGAAGTTTCCAGTTTAAGTTGTTACTGTGTCCATAATTATGGTGAATAAATAATATGGTTTATACATTGGAACACTATAGCTATTAAATAGAATATGGTCATTCTGTATTTCCTAGTAGAGATTTCCACATACATTAAGTTAAAAAGTAAATCATAGGGTAGTATGCAATATGATTTTACTTTTATAAATGTATGTTTGTTTACTCTGTTAACATGTGTATTTGTCCATATATAGGGAAAGTCTAGAAGGAAATACAAAAATGTCGAAGGTGGCTAGATCTGGGGAATAAGATTGGTGGGATAGTTTTCTATCTGTTTGTTTTTTGTATTCCCTCAGCAGTAAAGTAAGTCTGTTGCCTCTATAGTTTAAAAAATATATAAATATGAAAAATATGACTTGCTCAAAATCAGTACAACTGGTAAGTGGTAGTACTAGAACTTGGAATTGTCAGACTTCAAGGGAGGATTTTTTTCAGAGAAATATTTACCTCTATACTAAGAATTTTAACTGATTTGCAGTAGGAAAACAAAGTTTTTATTTTTAGAATTTATATATAGTAAAATTCCCCCATAGCACTTATAGTCCTACAAGTTTTTAAATAAAATTTTTATTGAAGAATGGTATAGTTAAGAGAAGTGTACATATTTTAACCATTGAGCTCAATGAATTTACACACAGTGCCAGATAACTAGTACCTAGCTCAAGAAACAGTGGTGCTTGTATACCCAAAATACCCTTAGTGACCTTTTAAACCTCCATTATCCTCACTTCTAATATCAGGAGTTAATTTTGCCTGAATTTGAGCTTTATGTAAATGGAATCATACATATGTATTCTTGTTTGGCTTCTTTATTGCTCAACATTATGTTTGAATTTATCCACATGGTTTGTGTTGTACAGTTCATTCTATTAGGCTCTAGGCTAGAATTTCTCCTGTTTAGACAGGATAGTTCTCTCCTGTACATTGAAGGATGTTTATAGCATCCTTGATCTTAACCCACCAGATGCCAATAGCACCCCCGAGTTGTGACAATATTAAATGTCTCCACACATTGCCAGATATCCCCTGAGGGAAGGGGCGGGTAGCAGAATCATCCCTGGTTGAGAACTACTGCAGTGTAATATTCTGTCGTGTGAAAATACCACAGTTTATTACCTAGCCTATTGCATCGATGGATATTTGGATCATTTCCTGGTTGATACTCTAATGAATAACATTGCTTTGAACATTTTTTTAAAAAAATTATTTATTTATTTATTGAGAGAGAGAGAGAGCACATGCAGGGGAGGGGCAGAGAGAAAAGGAGAGAGAGAGAATTCTAAGCAGTCTGGAACTCACGAACCATGAGATCATGACCTGAGCCAAAATCAAGAGTCAGACACTTAACTGAGCCATCCAAGTGCCCCTGCTTTGCATATTTTTATACCGGTTTTTCAAGGGAAGTATGTACGTATTTCTACTAAGTATGTACCTCAGGTTGAATTTATAGGTCATCAGATATGTATATGTTTAGTTTCTTTTAGATTTTGCCACATTATTTTTTCAAAGTGGTTGTACCGCTTTTCCACTCTACCTCTCATGTGAGAATTCCGTTTGCTCCGCATTCTAGTGAGGTTTGAATTGAACTACACATTTTTGAAATTTAGAGTATACCCACTGATTGTCACAGTAAATGGCACACAGAAGATGCCCGTTGCGGAGGGAATAAAGCCATGAATTCTGGCCTTTGCTTTAATGTTCTCTGTCTTCCACTCCATCCTGGGCTGCTCTTTTCCTATGTTGTAGACAAGATCTCCCTCCCTGCCAACAGCAGCAGCTTATGGGCTCTGTAGCTGGGGCCATGTTTTCACTTCTTTTCTGAGTTTCATGTAGTGACAAAACTATCAAAGCCACATGTCAGTAACTGTGATTTGAAAGGTTAACAAATTTTGTGGGCTTTTTAAGAAGTTTCTTTATATATTTTGAGAGAGAGAAGGATTGAGCATGAGAGTGGGGGAGGGGCAAAGAGAGAGAGGGAGAGAGAGAGAGAATCCCAAGCAGGATCCACACTGCCAGCACAGAGTGCAATGTGGGCTTGAACCCATGAACTGTGAGATCATGTCCTGAGCCAAAGTTAAGAGCCAAACACTTAACTTACTGAGTCATCCAGGTGCCCCTAACTGAAATTATTTTATTTTTTTTTTAAAGGAACGTATTCCTTTTTTTTTTAAATGAAATTTAATGTTTATTTTTCATAGAGAGAAAGACACACAGCACAAGTGGGGGAGGGGCAGAGAGAGAGGGAAACACAGAATCCGAGGCAGGCTCCAGGCTCTGAACTCAGTACAGAGCCCAACGTGGAGCTTGAACCCACAAACTGAGAGATCATGACCTGAGCTGAAGTCAGACCCTCAACCTGCTGAGCCACCCAGGTGCCCCTGAAGTTATTTTTAAGCTTTGTCATTTAAACAAGACTTGCTGGTTAAATGAGAATCTGTGTTTTCCTTTTATGCTGTGACTTTATTTTTACAAAGAGATGGAACTTTTTTTTTTACACAGTATGTTTAACTATTCTAGGTGTTCTGCATACTCTGTAAATGTTGAGCATGTTGAAGGTAGATACTATGCCCTCCCTGTTTTTTTTAAAGTGCATCTCATTACCACTGTGACATCATCATCATCATCATTGTCACTATCATTATCACAATTATGTTGCCTGTGTATGAAGCTTTGTGTATATGTATTTACGTGTATAATTTATTGAGGCGAAATTCATGTAACATAAAATTAACCATTTTAAAGTGAACAGTTCAGTGGCATTTAGTACATTCATAGGGTTATGCAGCCACCATCATTACCTATTTATAGCTAATTCTAAAACATTTCCATAACTCCAAAGTAAACCTTGTTCTATAAGCAATTTCTCTTTCCTTTCCCCTTCAATCCCTGGCACCCTCCAGTCTGCATTCGGGCTCTATGGTTCTATCTGATTTGGATATTTCATATAAATAGAATCTTATATGACATTTAATGTCTGGCTTCTTTCACTTAGACATAATGTTTTCAAGGTTCATCCATGCCGTGGTATGTTTCTGTATTCCATCCCTTTTTATGACCGACTAATATTCTCTTGTATATTGTATATGTGCCTTGATTTGTTTATCCATTCACTCATTGAGGACATTTGGGCTGTTTCTACATATTGACTACTGTAAATATATTTTGCTGCTAAGAACATACATACACATGTACTTGCTTTCAATCTTAACACGTGACTAGATTATTATAACCACCAGCACTGATAGTGAACAATGTCAGTGCCTCTAGAAATCTCTCAGGCTACCACCTCTGCAGTCAGATCCTTCCCTTCCCCACTAACTCTTGGAAAGCACTGATCTCTTCTTTGGCTTTATAGCAGTAAGACAGGGTGCCTGAGTGGCTCAGTCGATTAAGCGTCTGACTTCGGCTCAGGTCATGATCTCGCGGTATGGGAGTTCGAGTCCCGCGTTGGGCTCTGTGCTGACAGCCTGGAGCCTGGAGCCTGCTTCAGATTCTGTGTTTCCCTCTCTCTCTCTGCCCCTTTCCCACTCATGCTCTGTCTCTTTCTGTCTCTCAAAAATAAAAAAACGGTAAAAAAAAAATTTTTTTTTATAGCAGTAAGACATTTAAGCGGTATCCTAACTGTGTAGTCTGGCTTTCTTTAAGTATAGAATGGATTTTTCACGAGTAAAATATTTTTAATTAGGGACAATGTTTTAGAAGCCAAGGACTAGCAATACTTTATATGTATTTTCTAAATTCACTTTCTTCACCTTGCTAATTATGATAACTGAGTTAAAATTACTAGTAAATAATTCTTTATTGACCTACATAGCAGAGATAACTGTCAAAAATATTATCTTCCAATATTTTCAAAATTGAACATGCAATTGTTAGATAGATTTTTAAATAATTTTTTTTTACTGTTTTAATTGTGTACAAAAGATACTTTGGGGAGTTTACATTTTCTTCCTGCCAAAATCTTCAGTGACATACATACTGATATGTTTACATGTTAATTTTAAAAGCTTAGAGGAAAGATTATGCAGCTTTGTGAAACCATAGCATGCACAATAAAATAACTGTTTGCCAGGGTGGAAAAAAAAAGCCCTGTTGTCTTCTAGTACCAGTTGGTATTACGTAGGTTTGTTTCGTGTCTCATATCTTATTTATAGTAGTTTGGAAATAGAAGCTAGATACTAAACAAACACTGATGTTCCATTGTAGCTTAACGATGCATTGGAGTCTTTCTTTGATCATATATATGCTTTTTTTTACTTGTGTGTATATTTCCATGAAAGTTGAAACTTGTGAGAAAGTGGCAACTTTCTGGAGTCCAGTCCATTTCTATATAAAGACAGAAATAATAGGTAGCACATCTAAATGCACTCATTTGTTTAGATGGTATTTATAATAGCTTTGTAACATTAATAACTTATGAATTAATAGAAGGTATTTAACGATTATCCCTAATTATTAAGAGAGAGCATGAAAAAACATTTATTAGTATTGTTTGCAGAGCTATAGAAGCTTCTCAGACTCCTCAAAAAAGAACTTTTCTTGGGAGGAATTTCAAATCTGATGACTTTTTCTTAAAATATTTCAGATATATACTAAATATTTTAGGACTCTAGGAAGTTGCAAGAGTTTAAAAATCATAATCCTGGATAACTTTAATTGTGCATTTATTCTTTTCATGGTATTTAGCTGTTGTCTAACCTTGCTTGCCTCCAACATGCACACCTGTGCTTTGGGATGTCTTTGTTTTGTACTGGGAGTGACCTTTATGTGTTGGCTTGATTACTCCTTTATAATTACAAAGAGCCTTTGTAAATGAATTTTCCAAAATCTTAAAGAACATAATGGAAAAGTATGAAATGAAAAAAAAAGTAGACATAAGTTGTGTGGCTTTCAAGCGTTGATTTTAGGATATGTGGGTGATCTGGCTGTGACATCTGTCACCAGCCACATTGATCACCAGGTTTAATTCGGCTGATCTGGCTGGCGAGGCAGTGTCCCTGCCTCCCTTATTGCTCCATGTATGTCCCTCCCGAGCTTGGTCAGAGAGGAGGATCACCTTCCTGGATAGAGAAGGATCGTTCTTTTGTCAAGAGTACTTGAGTAGCTATTCTCCCTTACTAGAACCTCCAAATAAGCTCTTAAAAGTTAATCTTAAAGTTAGATCTCTTAAAAATCTATCACCCAAGACTAATACGATGTTACTTTTTTAGAGGTAACTTAGATGCTCTATCTGCTTTTTGTCTTTATACTATTTAGAAAATAAAGACTATGACTGTGTTTTAAAAATGCAAAGGAGTTAAAAATTTGATTTCAAACATACATTGCTTCATTCATTTAGTGAGCATATTTTGAGTTTTTGTTGTTGTTTTTATGCCGGATACTGTCCTAGGCCTTTGAAGACGAGTCAAAACCTGTGGAGTAGCCAGAGACTTTTACAGCCTGGTAAAGCTTAGAGACCTCTTCTCACAAAGATATTTATAAATGTTTAAAATTCATAGGATTATAAAGGAAACTCAGTATCTTGAAATTGTTGTCAAGATGCTAAATTTGTGATATAGTAGCCTGTATACATGTTAACTTGTTAAATATTAAGAGTTAGCAGTGGGGGCGCTTGCGGGGCTCAGTTGAGCATCCGGCTCTTGGTTTGGACTAGGATCATGGTTCCAGGTTGTGGGATCGAGCCCGTCATTGGACTCCCCACTGAGCACTGAACCCTCTTGGGATTCTTTTTGTCTCTCCCTCTGCCCTTCTAACCCTGCCTGCGTGAATGCGCGTGCGTGCTTGCTCTCTCTCTCTAAAATAAAATAAAATTTAAAAACATTTTTAAAAAAGAGCTAGCAGTAGATCTAATAAGTATATTAATTTTGAAGTAATGATGAGCATAAACTTTTCTAGATTATCTGCATCACCTATAGTCTGATGAAACTGATTCCTATTGGGGATCAAAGTTATAGTAACTGCTAATATTGCTGAGGCTTGTTGTGTATATTTTAATTGAAGGAAATGTTAAATTGTGGTTAGAGATGGGTGCAAGTGAATATATCATTTTTTCCCCCTCTATCCAAGTTCATTTTCCACACCAAACCACATACCCCTTGTGGGATCCATAGACTTGACCTTAAGCTCTCTTTTAGGACGTGTGAGACTGACATGTAAGTAGTCAGTTATAGCGGAAGTCTGAGCAGGGATTTTATCTCTCTCTTCTTTGCATTTTCATAATTCCAGAATGCCTGGTAAACATTAGCCAGATGACTGTAACATGCTCTAATAGAGCTATATAAATAAATCTGAGAGTGCCGAAGGGGGGGTAACCTTTGCTTAGTGGTTCCTGCTGTTTCTTTTACAGAAGGTGGCATCGAATTGCATCCTGAATTTAGGATACAATCTTGGAATTTTCAAGTTGAATAAAGTAAGGAAGAGGCACTTACAGTTGAGACAAATTCACAGGCATAGCCTAAGAAAGGGATATGGCAAGCTTAGTGATTATTGACAGTTTCAGGATATGCATATAAGGGAATGACAGGAAATGAGAAGTTGGAATAATGGTGGAACTTAAATTATAAACACAATTTTGTATATTCTAGGCACCTGGGAACTAGCAGTGATATGATACAGTCAGCTTTGTGTTTTAGGGTATTATCTCAGATGGCATTGTGACAAACACATGGGACAGTAGGAGAGAGAGTGGAAGCTGATACTAGTGAAGGCACTGTTATATTTGTTACAAGCTTAGAGAAGGTAGGTCATGACAGTAGTAGGGTGGGAAAGTCGGAGCTATAGATGGGAGAAAAGGATTCAGTCTTTGAATATGGAAGAAGGAGTTGTGGGTGAATCTACTTGGATCAGAGACTTGGCATGAAAGATAGTAGTGCCATTAACCAAGGTGAGGAAGAAAGGAGGGAAGAGGAGCATGGTAGAGAAGACAAGGAAGTTTGTACTTAATAAGTCTGAGGTGCCTCGGGATTCAGGTGGCAGTTTTGTAGTAGACAGTTGAGACTAGAGATAGAGATTTTGAAATCTTAATATCAGTGTACTTATAGTTATCTGTAATCTTTCATATTTTAAGGTTTTTACCAAGATGTAATTTACACGCTTTAAAATTCACTCTTTTTTAGACTTGTAGTGTTTGATCAGTTTTACAAATGTGTGGTCATATAATCATCACCACAATTGAGATACAGTACATTTCCATCATCTCCCCCCAAATCCCCTCATACTCTTTGTGCAGTGATTCTCCTCTCTTCCACATCCGTTCCCTGACAACTACTGATGTCATTTTTCCCCCATAGTTTTGCCTTTTCCAGAATGTCATGTAAGTGAAATTACATATTATGTAGGCTTTTGTATCAGGTTCTTTCACTTAGTATAAATGTTTTTGAGATTCATGTATATTACTGTCTTTATCAGTAATTTGTTTTTGTTACTGTATAGTATTCCATTGTATGTGTGAGGGTTTTTAAAAACATATATATCTGGGCTGCAAACCCTAGTATCAGGATTCAGAAAGATAGGCAGGAAATGGTAATGTATTGCAAACAGGATGTGATGACAGTCATTGACTAGAGTGCAGGGATGTGACAATGCACACTGTGGTGTTGTGCAAAGTCGAATGGGGCATTAAGAAGTTGTGTTAGGTAACTTTTTCAAGTTTGATTTAAAAGAGAGAGAAATGTGTCAGTCACCTGGAGATTTTAGAGATAAATGGATGGAAGAAACAAGTCTGAGTGAAAAGAAACAGGCAAGATTGAACAAGAAACTGGAAGGGATGGAAGAATCACCTTCACAGATTTGGAAGATGGAAAGGATCATCTTTCCCTTTAAGGTAGAATGGGAATGTGTCTGTGACATGATAGGGCTCTCTTACAGGTGAATCTAAAGATGATGGAGGATTGGTTATTTTAGAAAATTTGTAAGCACAGATGTGAAAGGAAATAAGGAGTCATAGCTGGTTTTGTAGCAGTGGAATGACCTGATGAAGCATTATATTCCTAGAAAACCGGAATGAGTTGGGAACAGAGAGCTTTAAGTTGAAAAGATGGCTATATCTACTTAGGATAAATTGAGGGCTTGGATTTTAGGATGGTCAGGAGAAATGAAATGATAGATACTAAAGATATTTTCATGTTTTGTGGTCCAGAGGTTATTTTGGGAATTGTTAGCAATTTAAACTATGAGATAAAAAATTATATTGGAAAATTGAATAACATAATGGAATTGGTATTATTGAGATAATGTTTAATTTTGCAAGTTTTTGCTTTTATTATATGCGCCTTAGGAATCTCTCTGTAATTCTGAATTAATTTATTTTTAGTTCTTATTTGTGATGTTTTCTCTGAATAGCCTATAGCACATAGACTCCTAAAATCTACCTCTGTATTTTAGACAACAGTCCAAACCTCAAGTATTGATTTAAGCTGATATTGAAAAATGAATCATTGTAATTGTTCCTTTTTGGGAATTTGGAATACTTTATGTATGTAAATATCTATCAATCAGTCAGTTACTTTTCAGATTTTATTACAAAAAGGAGAGCATGATTCCAGCCTCAGTTTTAAAATAAAAGTGATCAACTCAAAGTCTGATTTGGTCAGGACCGGGAATTCAAAATACTTTAATATGACAGTTCAGTGATATTTGTTTTCTTTCAGATAACTTCTTGATTCTTCTATTCCAGAAGCATTTTGTGCGACCTTCAAGTTGATTATTAAATATATAAAATACTAAAGACTAGTTGTAAAACTTTTTTCTTCTGTAACTTAGAAGTTAAACCTTTGGCAAGCCAGTAGCTAAAAAAGGGACATTTTTAGGCTTTCTGCATTTTTTTTTTCAGTTTTTCATGTTGTCAATAATGCTGAGCTTATTTTTTGCCCTAAAAATAGATTAATTTCTTATCGTGGGATCATTTCAAAAGTGGAGAGAAAGAAAAGAGAAAAGAAAAAAAAATTTTACCCTAGAAGCTGTCAGTTGTCTGCTGCTGATTTTCAAAGTTATATCTCTGGTCTTGACTTCACAGCAGACACACACACATTTTTAGCTTCCTTTGGGACATCTTCATTTTGACATCTCTCCACCCTAGGATAATTATAAAATCAAATTATTTAGGCTTCTTATTTCTACTTGAGGTTATCTTGAAGAATAGTTTGCACTGCCCTAGTACTTTCACTAAACTATTTTTATTCTTGCTTTTTTTTAAGTTTATTTGTTTTGAGAGAGAGCACAAGTGGGGTAGGGGCGGAGAGAGAGGGGGAGAGAGAGAATCTCAAGCAGGCTCTGTACTCATAGCGCAGAGCCCAATGTGGGGCTGGGAGTCAATCCCAGGAACCTTTGAGATCATGACCTGAGCCAAAGAAATCCAGGGTGGGATGCTTAACTGACTGAGCCAGAGACCCCTCTCTGTTACATTTTTAACAGCACCTACATTGTGTTACTCTCTTGCTAAAGAATGTGTAATATTCCTGGGTTTTGTGTTTTTTGGCTTTTGGGGTTTTTGCTCATATCTGAAAGTTTTAGAATTCTTATATGTGACAATTTTGGTGTGTGAATTTTACGTTTCCATCTTTATTTTCTGAATCATGCACAATCATTGGGTTTAGTAATAAGCCTTTGAACCTGCTGCTTATATTTTACTCTGATCTCCTAAGTTCTAGTCAATGCCATGTGTGTCTCCTCATATCACACTGTCCCCTTAACTATATAAATTTATAAAAAATGTAGAATATATCTTATATTGTAAACTCCATCATGCAAGTGATTAATATTTTGGCGTATACCCTGTCTTCTTAATTAGAGTATAAGCTCTTCCAGGGCTGAGATGGCTGTTTTTAACCTCGGCAAAAGCCTTTGTTTTCACTTTTCCTTACAGTAGTAATAAAAATAGGTAATTTCAATGCTAATATTTCTGTAGCATAGAATAATTATGTATATTTTTATATCTTAAGGTTAGTGTTATGCCTGGCACAAAATAGGTCTCTAAAGTAGGAATGTGTAGTGAGTAAAATGCAGTTCGTCAGTTAATAATAGCTACCTTTTATTGTATATTTATAGCATCCTAGGAGTTGTTCCAAATGCTTTATACTAAATTAAGTTTCTCTGAATCCTTACACAAGAATGAAATAAGTATTGTTATTTACATTGTTAGTTGTAATATTTACCAATACAGCAATAAATGGCAGGACTGGGATTTTTGTCTCTCTGCTTTTCAAATCACTTAACTACTGTGCTGAATTCCTTTCCATAAAATGTGTTTATTTGAATTTATGTGTTTAAGATTTCTAAGTTTATATTAAACATCCTAAAACTATCTCATTTTCAATGCATGGTTATATATATAAAGCTTGCTCTGTATATTTATGCTCCTCAAATATAGCATAGTGATCTATCCTATGAATTGTTAATAAAAGGTCTGGTTTGAAAAAAGAGGGCGTTGTATATCAATAATAAATCAGAGTTGAAGGTGGTCTTCTATGGATTTTGACCTCAGAAAGGGAAAGCAATTTGCCTCGGAAGCAAAGCTTCGTAACAGAGACTGCAAGATATAGTAAAATAAGATAAAATTGTTTCTTTCATACATTAAAAAAAATGTAGGTAGGTAGTTCTTGGCAGGTAAACAGTGTAGTTGTATGAAGTCATCTAGTGTTCCAGACTGGTAGGTTAACTAGGACAGCTCTGCCATATTTATCATGTGGTTTCCCTTCCTGAGTCCAAAGAGACTGTGCTAGTTATTCTTGTTTTGTAGCTATCAGGAAAGGGGTAAAGAGAGAAGGAAAAGCATTTCACATTTCAGGAGATGACCTAGAAATTGCATACATTAATTCCTATTGTATCACATTAACTTGAATATAGTAGTATGACCACACTTAGATGCAAGGGAAACTGGGAAATCAGCCTCTAGCTAGGAAGCCACGTGCCTCTGGAATCTGGTAGTTCTGTTGTAAAAGGAAGGAAGGGAGAAAGGAAACTCCAGGGAACAGTTAACTACAGTCTTAGTTTAGTTTTCAATCTGAATGACTGTAGAGATTTTAGGATATAATGAGGAACTCCTAATGGTGTTGGATAACTATTGTAGCACTAAATGTGGAGTATTTACATAATGAATAAGAGGTAAATTAGAGGGCTGCTATGGGACAGCAGTGGTTCATTAGATTACGATACAGATTCTGGTTTTCTGTAGCAAGTCTCTTTAGTTGAGGGAGCAAGGTTATGGAGAGGAATCTGGTGGGGGTGGGGATTCAGGATTGGAAACAGCCAAGAGTAGAAGAAGGTATGGAATCTGGGAAAATGTAGTTAGTGGCAAAGGAAACATTGAAGCGCCAGGCTGCAGAGATTCTAGCTCAATCAGAAGGCATATATACTAGAACTAGTAAAGTGGAGGGCTTGTGTAACTAGAGGGACAGGATAGGATTAGAACATTTTATTGCATAACTGAGCAAAAATATTTTTTCCCTTTTCTTTTTATATGATACTGGGTAGAGTAGGACTACTTTTGCTTTCATATTGCGAACTTAATGCCCTTTCCAGACAGGAATACTACTTATTCCATGAATACATTTTCTTTACTGTGTTGGGGTACCACAAGACCTCCCTCAGCCTTGGCGATTCACTGGAAGAACTCACAGAACTCAGTATATGGTCATACTCAGAGCTCAAATTTATTACAGTGAAAAGATACAAAGTTTGTACAAATCAGCAAAGGAAAAGGCCCATGAAATAAGGTCCAGAGGAAATTAGGTGCACTTTTTCAAGTGTTCTTTTCCAGTGGAGTCACACAAGATGCTTTTAAATCCTGTAGCCGTTATGTATAATTACTGGGGACTGATCAGGTAGTGCCTAAGGTTTTTACTGGGGACCAGGCATATAGGTACCTCTGACTAGCGTGGACCAAGATCCAGATTTCCAGAAGAAAAGCAAGTTTTCAGCATAACCCACCTTGTACAGGTTAGTCACAGTAAGCTACACTTACCAGTGAGGGAACGTTTCATATCTGGGTAGGGAACTGTTTACCTGTCAAGTTCACAGATGCCAGCCATAGGCTAATATTGCAAACTCGCCTTTCTAAGGATAGCAGTCTTAGGCCTGCCAGGTTAACTTTTTTCTACACTATTCTCTGGCTTTATTCATGGTAGTTTTCTAGGTTTCTCGTAGAACGAATGCCCTGTCCCCAAGTAGACAGAACCGGAAGTAATACTTTGTAGATTGCTCTCATGTATTTTGATTCTCCCAACAGCAACTCTGTGATTGGGGTTGGTAGAGGAGAGGAATTTTATTAATTTTATGAATCATTTTGTGGATGAGCAGATAGACATTTAAGGAGCTTAAACGATGTTCAAGCCTCCTGAAGGTTAGAGGCCAGGTTCTGTGAGTTACAAATATTTAAATATTCTTTTTTTTTAAATTTTTTTTAATGTTTATTTATTTTTGAGAGACATAGAGGCACAGTGTGAACAGGGGAAGGGCAGAGAGAGAAGGAGACACAGAATCGGAAGCAGGCTCCAGGCGCTGAGCCGTCAGCACAGAGCCCAACATGGGGCTCGAACTCACAGACCACGAGATCATGACCTGAGCTGAAGTCGGCCGCCCAACCGACTGAGCCACCCAGGCGCCCCTAAATATTCTTTTTAAAAGGTTAACATATTAAAATTAGATCAGCATTGAGTAAGAAAATTAAAGGAAAAAGAAGGGGATATGTACAGTCAAATTTTCCTATAGCTTCCCATAAAATCTCCCTAATATGACTTGGACCCTCTCCCTCCCAAGCCGTTCTTGGAGTAAGAGAGAAAAGAGAATTGTATAGGCAGTTTATATTTTATTTACAATGATTTTTCTCCTTTTTGTGGATAAAGAATTGAGGAGAATAGTGAATCCATTACCCCTTGAAATAACTATATACCTCAGAGTAAGTATGAGCAAGTAGGTACTGAAAGGGTTGTTTTTATTTCATTCTCATTAAAAAAAGCCACTAAAATCCTATGGTAGTGTTTTCTTAACATTATTCTCAAGATAAGAAAATTTATCAGAAAATAGTTTTGGCTTGTTGCCAACCTACTAAGTATCACCCAGTGTGCCAGAGAGTGGAATATACTAGTGTACAAGAGAGAAGTATGGTCCTGTCCTCACAGGGCTTATGGTCTGATAAAAATGGAGACAATAAACAGGAAATTACGTCAATAGTCTGTTAAGCACTAGTATAGGGTATGTACAGTGGTACATCCACTGTGTGTTCACTACAGTGGTATTTTAGGGCTTTCTGTTGGGGGAAAGAGAGACAATTATGCTTTGGAGGTTTTTCCCACTTTGGCTACACTGTGGAGAGGAAACTGAAGGGGAGCAGAAGTAGAGGTTGGTAGTAGTTAGATGCGGTACCTCACACAAGAATGGTGCTAGGTCGGGGTGGTGGCCTGACATGAGACATTTTGGAGGTAGAATAAATAAGACTTGGTAACTTCTACATTTTTGGTTTGAGCATTTAGGTAAAAATACTTTAGTAGGTTGATATTAGAGAAATAAGTTAATTCATTTACTGGCTTTCCTGTTTTGGAACACTTCCTTTTTCTTCCATTTTTTCTTAGTTTTGTGGTCCTTTACTGGTTTTTGAGCTAGTGGCTATTAAGCTTTTCTCTGACTAGTTCTTCAGTGGAAAAACAGACCATGTCCTTCTCTAAGATTATGATGGTTTTGCTACTTTGTATTCCTTAGACAAGAGAGAGTCTTGGGGAGTTAAAGAAGTGCTTATCGAAATGAACGTGAAGTTTTGTTACCAGATTAGAGGTAAAGAACATAATTTGAAAATAAGTGTCTCCTTTCCTTTTTCCATTTTCTATTTTTATCCTGGGGGATCACTTCTTTTAACAGGTACTTGTATATCTTTGTATTGAGTTTCTTATTTATCTTACTTGAAAATCTTATTTTATCTTCTTTTACTTTAACGTACATATGAGAATCTTACGCTTATGTTTATTCTCATTCACTATGATGGTATACATACTGTTTTGAACCTTGTTTTTCTTCATGTAGTAGTTACCTTGGAGATCTTTGTATACAGCTGTTTCATCCTTTTACATGCTTGCACAGTATTCTACCTAATGAATGTAGTGCAGGTATTTATCAAGCCTCCTATTGATGGGCACTTTAGTTGTTTCTAGTTTTTTCCCCTTTAATACATTTAGTGCTGATGTAAACATGCTTATATTATGTGTGATTATAATAAACCCAGATTTGTATTACAGGCCTATTATGGATGACATGTGACATCTTAGATCTGTTAGACCTTGTGAAATCATTCAATTTACTTTTGTGCCTGTATGTAGGTTCTAACTTCAACAATCCAAGGTGGATTTTTATTTATTTTTTATTTTATTAAAGAAATGTTTTTCATTAGAGTGTAGTTGACACGATGTTGCATTAGTTTCAGGTGTATAACTCCACTGGTGGTTCAGCATCTCTCTACATTATGCTGTGCTTTAGGTTCCCAGCAAAATTGAGTAGAAGATACAGAAATTACCCCCAAAGATGAAAGATGGATTTTAAAAGTTTCTGCCTAATGAATTGTGGAGAAACTGCTAGTACCACTGTGGCAGATATTTACATATTTCAACAAGTACAAGGATTATTAGAATTAATTATAAAGTATTACAGTTAAAATAAAGTTAGAGTTTTTACAATCGAGACAAAAAGGCAGTGTACTTGGAAGAGACCGGTAATTCTAGTAGCATGTCAGTAATTCACCAAATGTTATTGAACTCTAGATATGTGTGGCACACTGTTAAGTGTTAAGGAGATAAAAACACAATGCCTGCACTTATCATAGAGATAGTCCTATCTTACAGATGGGTAATCTGAGGACCAGAAAAGTTAAGGGCATTTTCTAAGATCACAGTCAGTTGAGATTTAAATCTAAGGCTGATTCAGAGCCCATTCTTTTGTTTCTGCCATGTAGGTGTGGGGAATGTATCTTGATCTTAGCATATTGGCCATTAGGTTGTGGATTAATAGCCTATTGAATTAAGGCATTTCTCCTACTACAGTAGTCATATCAGCATAATACACAGATGGTTTCTTTGCTTTTTCTGAAAGAACATGCTTATGTATGTTAAAATACAAACCCAGTGAAAGACTGTTTTTAAAGCAAGCTGAAATATCTCTATTTCAGAACCAACCAAGTAATGTGACATGGCAGTTTTATTGGATTATGTAAATAAATATATTTTTATTTTATTTTTATATTTTAAATGAATGATTTATATAACAAATATAAACTTTATAAATTCAGAGGTCATATTTTGTGCTAGACTTACCTGTCTGAATTCAACACAGAGTTCAGACTAGTGAGCCAGTTTACATATGACCGCTCTGGGTCCTGTGATCATCAGGGATTGCTTTTTCAGTTGCTTGTCATCTGGGTAGAATACAGGCTTGCTGTGGCTTCCAAGAGTATGTGTGTGTACTTGTCTGAAATGGCAGAGTTGGACACAGAGAAGTTAAAAAGGAGCTATTCTGTTTTCTTGTTGATTAGATGAGCCTAAGTTCCTTATAGATGGGAATTGTTGAATTGCTGGAAACTAGCCATGGTTGGCTCTGCGCAGACCAGCTATTGTTGAGTTAAAGTACCCTTAAAAAAAAATTGGCATTCCTAGGCTGCAGCAGCTGCCAGGGCAGACACAATACTTAGGTTGATTTTCTTTAATCATATATTTATAGTAGAAGAGATAAAGGAATTGAAATGTAGTCATAATTTGCTTCTATAAAAATCTCAGAGTCTTCAGCGAAATAAAAGAATGAGATCCTAGCTGTGAAACGGTAGGACGGAAAAGTTGGAGACTTTTGCAAAAATACATTTTGTCATGGGCAGTAGATTTCCCAAAGACTCTCGGTCTCCCATGGTTCTGTTGCTAGGATTAAGCCTTTTTCATTGCAGCATGGAGAAGGTTTTATTTGAGTTAAATTCAGACTTCTCGGTATGTCACCTGACAGTCTTGTGGTTTCAGATGAATATGGTTCATTGCTATTATTAACCTGAGTTGGCAGTTGTGCATAACTGGAGTTTTTAGGGATTTTGAAAAGTGGAACTGTGTAAGAGAAACAAATGCTACTAATGTACAGTTTAACTTAAGATGTTATTTTCAAATGTTGTTAACCTCCGAATTAGCCCAAATCTAGTTATAAATTTTGTAATAAGTTTACTTCAAAATGTCTGAAGCAAAAAATTAAATGCTGAGGCTTTTAGATATACTTTTTTTTATGAAAAGTAAATTAAAGTTGTGATGATAAATTTAATTAGAAGGAGTTCTTGAGAATGTTTAATGCAGGTGGTTTTCATTGTTTTAAATATATAATTTATAAATACTATATATAAGTTGTTGGTGTATATG
The DNA here is from genome assembly GCA_030068075.1 of Paguma larvata. NCBI lineage: Eukaryota > Metazoa > Chordata > Mammalia > Carnivora > Viverridae > Paguma > Paguma larvata. Next base: position 125,077,551 of record CM057826.1, read on the forward strand.
TGTCTTACTCTGTTTCTGTCATTCACTGCTCTTTTTTCTCATGTTTGCATAGCAGCAGTTACTACAGACATTTGGAAAGCAGTATGCTGTTGTGTTTGTATCATATTCATATGTATAAGTAAAGTTTAATTTAAAAACCTATTATATTTATATACCTACTATATATATTATAATCTATTTTTTATAATGTTATTATTTTTATAGTTAATATTATTCTTTAATTTTAATGACATGGACTTGAATTTTTCTGGTAATGTTTTTTATGCTCTGTGAACATCTTAAATATGTGTCCCAATTAGTCATTTATGACTGGAATTAAATAATCTGAATTAGCAGTAAATTTAGACTAAGATTGTTTTTATATTTTAAATGAATCCTACTATGAAGTTTAAAGTATTTTTTTAATATGTATAACTTGGATACTGGCCCTCTGAATTGTTTAACTCATTTTAACATAATTTTGGTGTTCCACTGCAGTTTCTTAATTTCTCAGGTATATAGAATTAATGTCAGAGAGTTAAAAACTGCATAGGTCAGGTATATTTCAATTAGGTGTATGTAATGCTGAAGAATAGTAAGTAACTCTTATAATAGATGTGATATATGATATCTTTTAATCATAGTATAGAAATTTACTCTTGCTGAGGTTCCATTTCAACAAGAATTCATAGTACAGATTATTAATTTGTTTACTTTGAAATACTTTTTGTAAAATTTTAACTTCATATATATGACTTTATACATGTTAAATTAGAGGGTAAGTATAAATGATTTTGGGGATCTTTAATGCTGGTAACAGTTTATATTTTTACTTCATGTATAATAATATATGTTTTACTTTATGTTATATGTAAAATATAGATTTTACTTTATATATAATAAGATACATTTTTTATATTATCTTTTTGACAAACTCGAAACAACTAGTTTGATAAAACGATGATAGTTATCTTACAGCCAAGTAGCTGACTATACTTTTCATTAAAATGTAAGTGACAATGACAAACGTTAGGATTTCATCAATATTCTAGGTATAATTGAATTCACTGTGATTTAAGATAAACAGATGAAAGGTTATCTGGTGTTACTATAATATTTAGTTTATTAAAACATAATTGGAGAAAAATACTTGGATATAAACAACTTACATAACAATTAAGATTTTTTGGATAGGAAATGGGCAAGGCCTAAACTGATAACTCATTTCTTTGGAACTGAGTTCAACATATAAATCATGGGATTATTTTTCTGTCAGGTTAGAGGATTTTAGTTCCTTAGAGAGAGAAATAATTAGAAACACACAGTTTCCTGGATGAAACAGGTGATAGGGATTAGGGAGTGCACTTGTAATGAGCACTGGGTGTTGTATGGAACTGTTGAATTGCTGTATTGTACACCTGAAACTAATGTAATGCTCTGTTAACTATATTGGGAGTTAAAAAAAAGAAACATTCGCTTCTTGAATTGAATTGGTGCTTCCTGATACAGCCATTCATTCACTCCCCTGTTACAGAGATTAATTGAAGGTACATGTATTCCTTATCTCTCTGATTCTCATAGTACTTAGTACCATACTGAAACATAAAAAACCAAAACAATATATACAGTAAAATTTGTGATTAACAAGTTATCTATCTGGGAGGAATTTTCACTGTTTACAAAATCCATTCCAATTCTATTGAAAAGTGAGTCGCCTGTGTAGCTCAGTCGGTGTCAGACTTCAGCTCAGGTTATGATCTCACAGCTGTGAGTTGGAGCCCGTGCTACAGCTCAGAGCCTGGAGCCTGCTTCGGATTCTGTGTCTCCCTCTCTCTCTCTGCCCTTCCCCTGCTCATGCTCTGTCTCTGTGTCTCTCAAAAATAAATAAAACATTAAAAAAAAAAAAAAAAAGAAAGGCTTCTTTAAAAAAAAAATTTTTAAACTTGCTTGAAAAGCAGAATTGGTACAATAATGATGTCTTGTCATTGATAATCCTACTTTCTTAAGCAAAGGTATTTTAAACAATTCTTTAATATGTGACTCCTAGCATAAATACAGTGATACTCTGAATGGTGATTTATATTTTATCTTAATTGTTTTCCATACTTGTAAAATTTTGTACCGTGTAATTTTGACATGTATTTTATGGTTCCTGTAATCCTATATATGATTTGTCTAATTTTGTATATATTCTGATGTTAGGTGTTTCAACTCCTGAGTTGTAGTAGATTTATTGAATTAGGTCTTTGGCTTTATAAAAACATTTTATAGAAACTGTAAACTGAATAAATAATTGATGAATAGGTAGTTTTGTTTTTCACAAGTATATAGATATTCTTTTCATTAATACTGTATTGAGTTCATAATAGCCTTTAGTCATATTTTCTCAGTTACTGGATTCCAAATTTTTTTAAATATTAAAATTGTGTCCTTTTACCAGAAATTATCAGGAATTGCTTATACAGACACATATGTTCACCATTATTTTTTTTTCTTTAGTCCTTTCTGCAGACCTACACCATTATTGTTTATTTTTTAATTCACAGTAAATATATCAAAAGGAAAATAAGGTACTTTGTTATCTGATAGAGTTGGAACTTCCAGATTAATATAAAAAGTTAATTGGAGTGAGGAATTAAAAAAATTATACTTGTTCTGATGTTTTATTTTTAGCGTAAGACCTAAATATGCATTCATTTGCCAGTTCTTTGCTGGTCACTATGTTTTAGAGGGAATAGTGAATGTTATTTTATTAAACATTGACTAGTTGGCGGCAGATTTCTCTAAAGCACAATCTATCTACAGGTTTTAAAAAATGTCATGGATGCCTGGGTGGCTCAGTCGGTTAAGCGTCCGACTTTGGCTCAGGTCATGATTTCACAGTTCCTGAGCTGAAGCCCTAGGCGGGCTGTGTGCTGACAGCTCAGAGCCTGCTTTAGATTTGGTGTGTCTCTGTCTTTCTCTCCCTCTCTCTCTCTCTCTCTCTCTTTCTGCCTCTCCCCCATTAATGCTTTGTCTCTCTCTCTTTCTCTCTCTCAAAAATAAACATTAATTTAAAAATTTAAAAAAATAAAAATTAAAAAAAATAAAAAATTCAGGTCGCCTCCCCTGTATACAGAATATCTTATCTAATTGAAGATGGTGCTTTTGGCTGCTGTGCTTTAGGGTTCTGATGGTGACCACTTCTTGCCATGTTGTTATGTTGAGAAAGGTTTTTGCTTATCTTTTGTAGCCTGGTTTAGCATTCTTCTCTCTTTCCCTCCTTCCCTTCATCCGTTCTTCACTTCTTTCTACAGTAATTCTTTTTTTTTTTTTTTTTTTTTTTTTTTTTTTACCAAACTCAGAAATTGTTTTTCTGGTACTGGGGGGTTCTCTAATTCCGCATGTATAGGTACTTGGCTCCCCTCTCTCTCCATGTCTTGTAAGAGCATAAGATTTTAATTGTTGCTCAGTGTTAGTTTGCATCATGTTTCCATTTCAGTGAGACAACATTGATGGGTAAGGCTCAGGAAAGAACAACTAACATAATACCAGGTCCATAGTAGGCATTGCAAATGATTATGGAATAAGTAAACTTATCATGTCTAATAAATATACTCTATAGTAAGAGATTATTCTAGACCTTTTGATGCTAAGAAGAAGTGAAAATGTCTGGATGATCAAATGAAAGTAGGAGTAGAGGAAGAGAAGAGACTAGGTGGTTTTCTACAAGTGCATGAAATTCAATTGTTGAGGCAAAAGAGTTAGTCAAATAGAAAAAAAAACGGTGAAATTAATTAGGTATTACATCTAAGTGTGACAGTCATTAAATGTGTTGAAACAAACTAGCATTTAGCCTGATGTTTCTCAACCCTTTTTTTTTTTTAACCTTTATAGTCCTCCTAAAGAGCCTTTAAGATTGTTTTGTCCACCAGTATCATATGACTTCACTCATATGAGGACTTTAAGATACAAAACAGATGAACGTAAGGAGAAGGAAGCAAATATAATATAAAAACAGGGAGGAGACAAAAGCACAAGAGACTCTTAAATATGGAAAACAAACAGGATTACTGGAGGGCTTGTGGAAGTGGGGGGATGGGCTAAATATGGGTAAGGGGCATTAAGGAATCTACTCTTGAAGTCATTGTTGCACTATATGCTAACTAACTTGGATGTAAATTAAATTAAAAAAAAAAAAAAAGATTGTTTTCTCTCCTTCCGCCTAACCCTCTTTGGAAGCCGTCTTGCTCCCATCGAGAATGATTTGGTAGTGTCAGTGTGTTAAGGAAGGTGTCGATTCTAGCATGTTTATTTTCTATTAGCATTCTTTGAAAGTGTCAGATAAAAAACATGCAGAGCAGATAAGCTAACATGAACTGTAAATAATATCTGTGTAGAGTCTTAAAATAGCTTGTGGTTTATCGAGTAGTTTTCTAACGTTTAAATTATATTAAGCTGAACACATTAGCTTAATACTGAGAAAAGTTTTGCTATAGTATATAGATAATTTCTGTAAATGGTGATAGTATGCTTATCGCTGTTAATGATTTGCTTTAGTTATGTCTTCAGTTAAATTTTGATAAAAAGAGGTAACATGATAAAGTAGAAAGCGTGGTGGATTAGATATCAAAGATTAGGTTTTGGTTTAATAAAGGATTATGGCATACTGTTTATGTGCTGAGTGAAAGTGAATACCAGTGGGAGATAGAGGTTGGAGTGAAAGGAAGGGGGAGACCAAACAGCCTAATCAGAACAGTGACGTTAGTTGGTCATTTTTGATTCACTTTCACTTCTTTCATTTGAAAACTGAATAAATTTAAGATTACTGTTATTATTTGCCTATTTAAGGAGTCACTTTGGGGTTGTTGTGTTTTAATATGTTCTCCAAGTATATTTCAGATAGAGATAATTTGTCAGGCACCTTTTTGGTAACAGATCAATGTAGTCAATTTCAGTTCAGCGTGACTATAAATTTCAGGATTCACAACTTTTTTCCATTATAGGATAAAGGAAATCATAACTCTCTGGAGGAGAGTAAACCCTCTCCATTTCAGGTACTTGCTTAGTCTTCTGAATCACAATTCTCTTTCCAGGTAACTTTTTTTCTTTTTAATTTTTTTTTATGTTTACCTATTTTTGAGGGACACAGAGAGGCAAAAAACCATTTCCAGCACTTCCGAAGAAAGGGTCCACTTTTTATTTTTAATGTTTTATTTATTTTTGAGAGAGACAGAGACAAAGAGTGTGAGCGGGGGAAGGGCAGAGAGATAGAGGAAGACAGAATCTGAGGCAGGCTCCAGGCTCCAAGCTGTCAGCACAGAGCCCAACACAGGATACACGAACGAACCATGAGATCATGACTTGAGGTGAAGTTGGATGCTCAGTCAGCTGAGCCACCCAGGTGCCCCTCTTTCCAGATAACTTTTGATCAGATTTTTTTTTTTTTAACAGTGAATGACTGTAAGGACTTCTGTTGTCAGACCAAAACAACTTCACACAAGATTTCTATTTAAATATAAAGCTGTTTTATTTCCATCTCTGTTATTCAGGCATATCCCACAGCCTTAGCCCTGCAGGTATTGAGCTTTCTTCATGTCTCCATCCTTCCCTTGCCCATCCATTAATGCCTATGCTGCCCTTTGTCTGCACCATTTAAAATTCTTTGTGTTTTCACTTTCTTTACAATTTCTCCATGTTTTTGCCATCATGGGCCACAATTCCTCCTTTTGCCCTTTCAGTATGAAATGTTTATTTTTCCACACACTACCCAATACTGGCCATAGAAACTTGGCCCCTACTGTTGCTTGAAGATTGTTTTTGTGCTCTCATGAAAACCTCTTCTTTTCTGAGGCCTTCGCCATAGGGCCACACTTTGTTTTGTTGGTGGCATCTGCTGACCTTCTTCCAGATGGCTCCCTCGTATTCTTCAAGAACTTTGACTTTTAGGTGATAGTGTTTCTTTCCCGATCACTTTGCACCATCGTAATGGGCAGCCCACACATCTAACATTCTGGCTTCACAGTACCTTCTCTTACTCTCTCTTACTCTCTACCTTCATCTATTCTTAGCTGTGCCTTGAGCCTAACTATGAACGGACTCTGCTCTCTTCTTGGGATGCTCCTATTCTGATCACAGCTTCATATCCTTTGATCTTTCATATAAATTTGTTCTCTAACTTCATTGAGACTGGTTTTTTTTTTCCTTCCTTCTATCACCTCCATCCTGACCGTGTTTTCCTATGCTGATATGTCCAGAATTTCTTCCTCAATATCACTCTTAACAGCCTTGCCCCTGGTTTTCCATTGCAGCTACTCACAAAATTTAAATTAAATTTAAATCCACTGTCTACTTTTGCCCCTTCCATACCTAGGTTCACTTGTGATAATTTAGAAAATCCTATCAAAGATTTATGGATTTTAGCTCAGCCGACTTGACAGTGCTTTGGCTTATGCTTTGCTTAGATTAGCACTCCCCGCCCCCCACCCTTTTTTTATGACTTTGTCAGACCTTTATCTCTCAAACCCTATACCCCAGTTGAGGACACACATCTCATATATACTTAGGTACATGCTTGACTTCTACATTTCAGAAAAAACAGAAGTGTTCAGTATAAACGCTTAGTTTCTTCTCTTCAACCTGCAAACCTGTCTGCAGTTATTTGCAGTTGTAGATCCTTTTTTTCCTGCCTCAGTAAGTACACTTTGTAGTTCATTAGCCTTACCCGGGATACTGTGTCCTAACTTTTTTTGAGTCTTCGTCCAACAGAGAAAAATCAATCCAGAGAAAATTCGTCCAGAGAAAATCAGTCCATAGAAAATCTGGTTGCGTTTAGACTGTTTCTTTCATTCCTTCCCATAATTTGGAAATATATACATTTAAGTGTATAGCCTTTTTGGATAGAAAGATAGGTAGATAAAATGAAAGAATATATATAAATAAAAATATATGTATGAAAATATGTATGAAGATCTATCTACATTTTTTTTCCTTTAAGGAAAAGACTCTTGTAGCTTCACCTCTTTTTCTACCTGTCTGGGATGACCATAGACCTTGGTTACCCAAGATGATCTCAGTTTACTCCAGTGTGTTTAGGGTCCTCCTTTACTTTCAAAACTCTGCAGTTTACCTGGTGAGTTATATGGTCACATTATTCCTGTCTCTTCCCTTTTCACAGGGAAACCTTTCCAAATAGCACATACTTACTATCTTAATTGTCTCAGCTTTTTTCCCTTCATGCCATTGCCATTGCTATGTGATCACCCCCACCCCACCCCACTTCTGCACTGAAAAGGTTCTTGCAAGAGTACCAAAGACCCCCAAATTGCCAGATCCCATGGACACTTTTAGTCTTTATAAATTTTGGCTCTTGGTACTGTACAGTATTCCTTTCTCTATCTTCTTGACTTTTTTTTTTTTTTAATCTTTCTTGACTTTTGAAATAACATTTTACCATGGGTTTTCTCTTCTCTCTCTAGTGGTCCGTCTTTACTGATCTTCCTTGGCTTCTCTGCTTTTCTCTCCATCCTTTAATTATTGCCATGTCTTAAAATTCCAGTTTATTGGTCTTTCACTTTCTTTTCTCTCTTCAACTAGTGTGTTTTTCCTGAATGATTTCATTACCAACTATGTATCAGTACCTCCTGTGTCCAAAACTCTAGTCTCAGTTTTCTTCCTGTGCTCCAGACTATTTTTTCATCAGTCTGTTGGACACTTTCTGCAGCTGTGTTTTAGACTCTTTAAACTCAGTCTCTTTATGCCCTTATCCTTTACTTGCTTTCCCCTGTATTCTCCACCTTGGCTATCTGTTTTCATCAAATTGGAAACCTGAGAGTCAGCCATCCTCTTCCCTCATGCCCCATATACAGTCTCTCAGGTCCTATCTCTCTGTCTCCTAAATAATATCTAGCTCTGTCCCTTTCTTTCTGTCTTCATTGCTGTTATTTTGTTGAGTTTGTAACATTATTCTTACCTCTAGATCTCCCACCCTAGTTCCTTCTCCAAGTTTCTGTCAGTGTGATTTTCTGAAATGCACAAATGATCTTGTCACCTGTTGTTTGACACCCTTGTTTACTCACTGCCTGAATGATCTGGTTTTTTGGTGTTTCTGTGAAGTGCTTCTGAGTTTTGATCTGGCACCAACCTGTCTTTGTAGCTCTGCTTGTTGCTTCACTATACACTCCTGAGCTAGAGTCACTAAGAATTACAACACATGCTGTTTTCTTCTTTCAGCGAAGAGAATGGTTAGCTTTAAGTAGTACTTCCTGCTTAATCTATAGTACTGAATAATCATTAAGATCTTGTGCTCCAGAGACATACTACCTGGAATCTAAACCCAGCTTTGCCATTTTTAGTAGGTAGCTGTGTCATTATGGACAAGTTACTTAATCTCTCTCTGTTTTAGTTTTCTTACCTGTAAAATAGGAATACAGTTGCTGTAAGATCAAAAGAATTAATGTTGTGAACATTAAATGAATTAACATGTAATGCACTTAGAACAGTAGTTGATATATAATAGATAATGTGTGTTAACTTTTGTTATTTATTGTGTATCATTTATTATTAATTTTTAGTGAGTCCTTACCAACCTCCCTATGCAAGCATTTTGTCTAGATTTTAAGTTTGCCTCAGTCGTAGACTATATCAGATTGATAAATTGATTATTTTTCTATTAGACTGTGAGCCTTCTCATGGTATAGTCATCTTTTCTTTTCATGCTTAATGAATGCTTTTAAGTCAGTGAAAGAAGATGAAGAATATGACAACAGAAATATTCCCAGCACCTGGCATTGTGCTTCGAGTGTGGTAAATTTTTAATATCTCTGTTTTAATAAGATGTTTGTAATGTAAATACATAGTTGGGTTACATAATAGTATTGGGTTTTTCCCCCTACAATCCTCTTTAATTTTTAAATTTATTTTTATTATTTTTTTATCCTCTCCTTTTTAAAAATTGAGGTACAATTTACATAAAATGCACGTAATTCCAAGTGTACAATGTGATTAATTTTGAAAAATGTATACATACACGTGTTTAACTAAAACCCCAATAAAGATCTAGACTATTGCAGTTGCTCCATAAAGTTCCTTCATGGACTTCTCTAGTCCATTCCCTTTGCCCTGCGCCCCCCACCTGTGACCAACCACTGTTTTGATTTCTATCAGCATGAATGAGTTTTACCTGTTCTAGAACTACATATACATGAAATTAACAATATGTATGCTTCTGGGGTCCCTGGGTGGATCAGTTGGTTAAAGCGTCCGACTTCGGCTCATGATTTCATGGCTTTTGAGTTCTAGCCCTGTGTTGGACTCTGTGCTGATAGCTCAGAGCCTGGGGCCTGTTTCAGATTGTGTGTCCTTCTCTCTTTGCCCCTCCCCCACTCACATTCTGTCTCTGTTTCTCAAAAATAAATAAACGTTAAAAAATTAAAAAAAAAACAATGTGTATGCTTCTTTGTCTGGATTTTTTCACTTAACAATATTTTTAGAGTTCATCTATGTTATTGGGTTATCAGTGGTTCATTCCTTGTTATTTTGGAGTAGTATTTCATTGTAGAAATGTATATTGTAGGTTGTTTATTCATTCTCCCATTAATGGTCATTTAGGCTGTTCCCAGTTTTTTTGCTATTATGAATAAAACTGGAGGGGACATTTCTGTGAACATTTATTTTTATTTCTGTTGTCAGGAACCAATGAGAATAATTGCTGGGTGATAGCTGCCAAATAATTTTATAAAATAGTTGTCTCCTTTTACGCTCTTACCAAGAGTGTATGAGAATTTCAAATGTTTTGTATTCTTATCATCAACTGGTATATTAGTCCTTTTAATTTTAGCTATTTTAGTAGTTGTGGAAAGTTCTAATTTGCATTTCTCTGTTGATCGGTTCTGATGGCATCTTTTCCATGTGCCTTTTGATCATTCATTATTCACATACATACTTATGTAAAATGCTCTAGTCTTTTAATCTCACTTTAAAATTGGATTATTTTATTGCACTGTAGGAGTTCTTTGTATGGCTGTTTACAAATTCTCTCCTCATTTTATACATTTCAAATAGTTTCGTCCAGTTTATGACTGGACCTTTTTTTTTTAACTCTTGATATGCAACTTTTAAATTTTGATGTAGTCCAATTTATCAGCTTTTCATTTATTTATTTAAGTTAGTGTATTTATTTTGAGAGAGAGAGAGAGAACAAAAGCAAGGGAAGGACAGAGAGAAGGAGAGACAGAATCCTTAGCAGACTCAGTACCATCAGCACATGGCCCAATGTAGTGCTTGAACTCAAGAACGTGAGATCATGACCTGAGCTGAGCTGAGATCAAAAGTTGGACACTTAACAGACTGTTACTTGGGATTATGTAGTTTTACTTATTTAATGTGCTTGAATCTAGGAATTCAAAGATGAAGGGTGCCTGGGTGGCTCAGTAGGTTAAGTGTCCGAGCTTCCACAGAGGTGGCATTTAAGCTAGATCATTAATAATGAATGGGAGTTTTGCCAAGGTGGTTGAGGATATTTCAGGTGGAGGTAGTAACTTGGATAAAGGCGTGGAACTGTGAAATTGTGTGGTATGTCTTTGCACCTTTGAGATGAGTATGTTGATATCATGGGTAACACGAAGCCAGATTTTGATCATTTTTACATCTAAGCAAAGGAATTTGATTTTATTCTTTGCGTGTCTTGAGATCACAGGGAGTTGGATGAATGAGATGGCGGCCACTGCTCATTCAAGGTCTTTTGGAATACCTTATATCTAGCAAAGCCTAAGTTTTAATTTTCTTCAGAAAATTTTGTCCAGATAGGCACTTAAAAAAATGAATATACCTCTCTGACTCACACAGCATTTCCTTACTACCACATTCTATCACAGTTTATTGATTTCTTGTTTTGATGTCTTTATTCCATCAGCTAGTTATCATGTTCATTTATTTCTTTACTTTGGTACTGCTGTTTCTTGCTTCCAGAGGAGGTTCTTACTTATCTCGCCCTAACCAATGCTTGGCACTTGGTAGGCACATATTCGAATTGAATGAATGAATCAACTATTCATTTTAATAGTTAATATTGTAAACCTCTAATATCTTAAATCTAGTGTTCTACCTATGATGATGGTTTACTATTCCTTGTCTTCCTGCCTCCCCACTAGCTCTTCATATTATTTCAGCACTTTGACTCCACTGCCTTCATTTTCTTCCAATCTTTTAGCTCCCTGCTGCTCGCTTTCTTACCCAACTAGCCTAGATTCCACTGTCCGTCATTGCAGGTATATTTTTGTCAGTCTTTTGCTCCATCTCTGAGGCTTCCCTTTGTTTTTCTCCTATTTCCCTATCATAATCCTTCCCTTGGCTCAATCTAATCCAAATTCAAGAATAGGAGTGTGTGTTAGAGAAAACGACCTGTGTAGTTGGTGGCACGTATATGTTCATAGTCTTAAATATCATGTAGACTTTCTGAATTGCCCAGAAACTTTATTTCCTAGTCATCAAAGTTTTTATTCCCACATCACTGTTCTCTATTTTACTCTCTATTTTCTCCACATTTTACAATTTTTATTTCCCTTCATCTACTTTACAAAGAAAACAGAGCCCTTAGAGTGAATTTTCTCAGCATCTTACCTTTATATTTACAGTTCTTTCTATATCCATGTCCGCCTTTGCCTCATTTCTTCTCCTTCCTTAGAAGTTTCTTTGCCATGGTCTACAGTGACTTCTTTGTTCTAAAACTAGTGGGTGCTTTTTAGTGACTGTCATGGTATTTCTTCTTCCTCTCTAAAATGTTCTTTCTGGTTTCTGTAAGATCTCTTTCCTCTTACCTCTGCGTTGGTGTATTCTTTTATAGTTTCCTTTGCATAATAGCAAACCGCAGTTTGGTTAATCAGTTCTTAATACAGATGTTTACTAAGGATTAGACAGGAAAAAATTAAAATTGTGTTTACTGTCAAGAATTTGGAATGAAGTTATTTTATGTTGCTAGTTATGGATCATGTAAGACGCATTGATAAGGTTAGCATTATGGTTCTCTTAAGGAGATGAAGGAACCCAATCAAGAGTTGTAACTGATGGATTGTGAGAAATTGACTATTCAGCCTGACATTAAGTAACAACAAACAGCCCCTGGAATAGCAGTTCGCAATTGTCCCATCGTTTGTAGTGTATTCAGTTCACTAGACAGGTATCTTTACCATACAGCTCATTGTTATCTCTCTTTCTCTCTTTCCCCTTATCTTGCTCACTTTATTAATTTTTGAAATTATGACTAAGAATGCATATACAAATGTACATAAAACAAATGAAGTGGCTTTCTTTTTAATACTCTAGAGTGAATATTGATGTAAGCACTGTCTAGTCTAAAAATAGAACATAGTGCCCAGTTTACCTGGTATGTGCCTTCCTGCTTACACTACCACCACCTCCAACATTATCCCCAGAGGTAACCACTCTCAACCTTTTGAAGCTATCACTTCATTTTCCTTATAGTTTTAAAAACTAAATATGCATGTCTATATAAAACTTTACCTGATTTAAACTTTGCGTAAATGAAAAAATACAGTAACTGTGTGTGTGTGTTGTGTGTGAGTGTGTCATTGTCTGATTTCTTTTGCTTAGGGTTGATCTGTGTTTCAGCATATAGCTGAAGTTCATTCATTGTATTTGTTGTGTCTGAGTATTTTCTGAATATATATATATATATATTTGTAGTCTGAATATAACCTAGTATTTTATCCATTCTACTCTTGATGAACATTTGCCTTGTTTCCTTAACAGTGCTGTTATGAAGATTATTATGTAATGGCATGGCATGGAATTGCTAGTAAAACTAAATAAGTTTCACTAGATTTTGTCTATTTATTATATATATTTTAAGGGGCACCTGGGGGCTCAGTTGGTTGAGTGTCTAACTCTTGATTTTGGCTCAGGTTGTCATTTTACCATTGTGGAATTGAGCCCTGCATCAGGCTAAGCAGTGAGCCTTGAGCCTGCTTGAGAGTTTCCCTCTTTTCTCTGCCCCTCCCCTGCTCACACTCTTTCTGTCTCTCTCAAATCAATAACCTTTAAAACATCAAAAAAAGCTTGATTGGAAAGGCTCACTGGAGGAGCATGGGAACAACAGAGTTGGATATAGAAGTTTATTTTTTTTTATTTTTTTTTTTAAAGATTTATTTATTTTTGAGAGACATAGAGACAGAGCACAAGCAGGAGAAGGGCAGAGAGAGAGAGGGAGACACAGAATCCGAAGCAGGCTCCAGGCTCTGAGCCATCAGCACAGAGCCTGATGTGGGACTTGAACTCACAGACGTGAGATCATGACCTGAGCTGAAGTCGGCCACTCAACCAACTGAGCCACCCAGGTGCCCCTGGATATAGAAGTTTAGAAAAAAGTCTACTTGCCAGGGTGCCTGAGTGGCTCAGTTGATTGTATGACCTGATTTCAGCTCATGTCATGATCTCATGATTCGTGAGTTTAATCCCTGTGTCGGGCTCTGTACTGTCCGTGTGGAGCCTGCTTGGGATTCTCTCTCTCTTCTCTCTCTGCCCCTGCCTCCACTTGTGCACGCGCACTCTCTCTCTCGAAATAAATAAACATTAAAAAAAATAAGAAAAAATAATAAACTATTCTCTAAGGAAATTGAGTCAATTTTTACTCACATGAGCTTTATGTGAGAATTTCATCAGCATTTGATCATTCCTCATTTTTTTTTTACTTGTTGTTTCTATAAGTACTTAGCTGCTGTTACTTAATCTGAAAACTTTGTCTGTTTTTACCTTTCTGTATAAAGTATCAGAATAAAACTGTTTAAAAATTTGGATTAACCTTACACTATCTGGGTCCATGCTATGAAACAATGTGTATTTTCATTACATTAAATGTAGCCACATATGTTTATTAAATTAGCCATTTTTAGATTCATATGGGATGACTATATTTTATGTATACCTGCCACAACTTTTGTTTTTACTTCGTAATCTAAAATGTCATTGCTGTGTGAATTTTTAGTCCTAAACTAGCTGGTGGTGTTTAGTAGAAAGAACTGCTATATATTCTATAGCAATAACATAATTTAGGGTTTTATTATATAGGTTTTATTTCTAGGAATTTATGTGGAATATTTATTAGAGTAACTAATGGATCTTTATTTTTCTTTAAAGTTGGCCTTTGCCAGAGTTTGATCCAAGCCAAATTCGACTGATTGTGTATCAAGACTGTGAAAGACGAGGGAGAAATGTCTTGTTTGACTCCAGTGTTAAGAGAAAAAATGAGGACATATCAGTATCGGTGAGCATCATTATTGATTTGGTTGAAATTTAATGTTACATATTATAATTCAAGAAAGAAGGAGTAAAATTTCAATTATGGCACTTTTGTTTGTCATTACAAAACATCTTTATCATATTTTCAAAATTTAGAGCTGTGACTTTGGAAAATTTTAAAGGAAAAAACTTACTTTGTTATCATTCTAGCACCAGAGAGCATTTTAGTTTGATTATTTATTTTCCTACATAACTGCATAGTGAGATATGACTACAGCTCCAGAGATCCTTATAGAGGATCTGGCCCAAACCTCCCATCTTAGAGTTGTGGAAAGTGTGACCTAGAGAGGTGAATTTATTTGTCTAAAGGAGCAAAGCAAGTTAAATCTCTAGCCCTTAGTTCATCATATTTCCCCCTGCTCTACAGTGATAAAAAGAGCATCTGTTTTGTTAACTTTCAGTGTCATATTTTGAGATATATTATGACTAGTTTAGGGGTAGCACATGGACATTCACTTAGTTGTCCAAGAAAATGTTAACCTTAAAAATAGATATAGTTTTTTTCTTTTTACCAGCATAAGGTGGATTTTTTGGGAATAAAAAAAATTGTAATCCAGGACAAACAAACTGAAGCAAAACCATAGGCAAGTCTAAGGAACAAAAGAGAGACATGCTTTTTTAAGGAGAAAAAGGGTAAGTTGGGAAGGTGGTTCAGAACTAAAACTCCATTGGGGTAAACTGGCGAGTTTGAAGTGTCATGGCTTCTCACTGGTGGGGCTCATGGGTGGCCGCGAGGGAGGAGAATGAGGAAAGCGTCTGTTCTTTGGCTAGAGTAGTGGAGTACCATCCTCATGCAGGGTCAAGTCCCTGTAAGGTCAAGTCTGTCTCTTCCTGTTGAGTCTGCAGTTAGCTAAGAGTGCTAGGGCATGAAAGCTACCCCTGCTGAACCTCCTGACTCCATTTTAGTGAGGTTTCCCATTACTAATTTTCACAGAAACCTAGGTGATTAATAATTATCTTTGCTTCAGCTACTGTAAAGACTCATTCCCTAGATCTCTAATCTGGAAATTGAAGCCTGGAATAGTGTTTTCTAACCCTTCCTCTAAATTAATAATTTTCACTAACATTTTGGTAAACAGCTGGAAACAAAATACTTTGGGAAGGCTTTTCCTACCAGTAGAATGGTCTGTTAAAGCCAACAAATATTTATTTTTTGAGACTTAGTATTTTATATTTGAGATTTTGTGTTGTTAAAAATATTTGATATATTGGCCATAGTCTCTTTTATTTATAACTGCATCCTCAGCATCCACTACAGAGGCATATAATAGGAACTTGACTAATTTTTGAGTTAATTTGATTGCTGGGTTTTATAATGCCCCTTCTAATTAGTAACACATTGCTCAGTTTTCTGGAGATGGTGCTTTGTTTAGATTTCTTAGCCATTCTTTGGATACTTTTTTCAATCTGATTAGAAAAGAACATTGCAGAATGTTCTTAAAGTGTTGTTATTTGTGCAGATAACTAAGTATTTGTAGGTACTAGGCACTTGAAGATTTAGCAGTCTCTGCTCCTTGGTGCCTACAATAAGGTATCCTTTTAGGCGAAGTAGACCTCAAACAAATGAGTACACAAATAAATAATACCAAATTATGATTAAGTGGTGTGAATGAAACACACAGAATGCTTATGAGATTGCATAGGAAGGAACCCAGTTTTCCTCAGTTTGGTTGTAGGGATATTAAGAAAGGTCTCGTGGAGGAAGTGCAATACACACTGACATCTGAAGAAACCAAAGGCACGGAATAGGGGATGAATATTCCTGGTAGAAGGACTTGCAAATGCAGCCTACAGGGGAAGTTAGCAGCTTGGTGAATTGAAGGAACTAAAAGAATGTCAGTCTGGATAGATAGTAAGTAGCTAGAGATGAAACTGGAGAAAGAGAGTAGGAACCAGAGTATTTAGGGCCTTATCAGTCTCTGGGTTAGCAGTTTAGATTATGTCTTAAATGGAGAGTGAAGCCACTACCAGGACCTTGTTAACATTTCAAAGAATCCTTTTGATAGAGAGCCCAGAAATAAACCCATGCATATGATCAATTACTCTATGACAAAGGAGCCGAGAATATACAATGGAGAAGGGACAGTTTCTCTAGTAAATGTTGGAAAAACTGTACAGTCACATAGAAAAGAATGAAACTAGACCACTATCTAACACTGTACATAAAAACTGACTCCAAGTGGATTAAAGACTTGAACATAAGACTCCTAAGCATAAAACTCCTAAAAGAAAACATGGACAGTGACTACTGATGGGAGAAAATATTTACAAGTTATATATCCAATAAGGGGTTAATATCCAAAAAATATAAAGAACTCAGTAGCAAAAAACCAAACCACAACCAAAACAAAACAACAAGCCAGTGCGATTAAGAAATGGACAGAAGATTTGTATAGAAATTTTTTCCAAAGAAGACATACGAGTGGCCAGTAGTACAGGGAAAGGCACTTATCATCACTAATCATCAGGGAAGAGCAAGTCAGAACCACAATGAGATATCATCTCACACTCGTCAGAATGGCTATTATTAAAAAGATAAGAGGGGGCGCTTGGGTGGTTCAGTTGGTTAAGTGTCCGACTTTGACTCAGGTCATGAACTTGCAGTTCATGAGTTTGGACCGTGTCAGGCTCTGTGCCAGAGCCTGGAGCCTGCTGCAGATTCTGTGTCTCCCTCTCTCTCTGCCCTTCCCCTCCCACCTCTCTCTCTCTCTCTCTCTCTCTCTCTCAAAAATAAAGATTAAAAACAAATTTTTTTAATACAAGAAATGACCAGTGTTGTTGAGGGTGTAGAGAAAAAGGAACTCTCGTGCACTATTTATGGGAATATAAATTGGTGCAGCCACTGTGGAAAACAGTAGGGGGGAATCCTTTAAAAATTACAAATAAAACTACCATGATATTATCTAGCAGTTCTACTTTTGCATATTTATACAGCAAAAACACTTCAAAAACATAAATGCACTCCCATGTTTATTGCAGCATTATGTACAATAGCCAAGACATGAAAGCAACCAAAGTTTACATCAGTGGATGAATAAATAAAGAAAATGTGTTGTGTGTGTGTGTATATATATATATACACACACAGTGCAGTATTACTCAGCCATAAAATAGAAGGTACTTTTGCCATTTGTGACAACATGGATAGACCTTGAGGGCATTATTCTAAAAAATAAAAGAGAAAGATAAATACTTTATGATCTTGCCTCTATGTGGAATCCGGAAAAATATTAAAGTCATAAATAGAGAAACAGGAAGTAGTTGCCAGAGGGAGAGGGTGGGAGGTGGGCAAAATGGGTGAAAGGGGTCAGAACGTTCAGACTCCCAGTTATAAAGTAAGTCATGGCGATGTAATGTCCCGAGTGGTGATTATCTTTAAAAATATTGTATTGTTATTTGAAAGTTGTTAAAAGAGTGAAAGTTCTCGTCATGAGAAAAAAATTGGTAACTCTGGATATTGATGGATGTGAACTAGATTTATTGTGGAGGTCATTTTGCAGTATATAAAAATATTAAATCATTATGTTGTACACAGAAACTAATATAATGTTATAGGTCACTTATATCTCAGTTTAAAAGGTATAGTCAAAAAAAAAATCACTGCCTGCTATTAGGGGAATGGCTGGATGTGGGGGATGAGGGATCTCTGAAGGAAGTGTTTGGCGAATCCACCAGTTTGGTTTGAATAATTGATTGCCTCATAGTGACAGGATTGTGGATGGTTAGGCAGACAGTTGAAATCTAAGGCTGTAAGTGTGATAAGTATGTCTTCTTTGTATTTAAATTACTGATAGCTCAGCAGAACTAGACTGAGGCTGACAGATGGATATTTGATAAATACTACTTTGATTTTTTAAGGAAATATTTATTGAAGTTTTTCTTGACTTGATAGTGTTCCATTGAATTGCACATATGAGCTCTCATTTATTACTTATCTTGATTAATGCTTATTCATTATGTGTTTTTTCAGCATTATTACTTTTTATCTTATGCAGCCTTGTGAGTCTTGATTCCTGCTGTTACTTGAACCCTCCCTGCCCACCTTTTCTGGAATGATGCTTTATTGGTTCTTGTTAGTCTTCTCTCTTGCTGATGTCTTTCACAGTTAACGTCTTTACTTTGTAGACATTCACAAAGCCTCTTTACACAACACCAGCAAAATTATTATCCTTTTACTTTCTCCTTCATGTCTATGTCCTTCTTTTTCGTTTTCTGACTGTGTTCTTCTCACTCTTCATTCTTAGCATCTGTTGCTGTCTCTCAGTCTCTCTGCCTAACTGTCAGGCTATCTTTCCTTTCTGTCTCCTGGTCTCTCTGCCCCTCCCCTGCTCACACTCTTTCTGTCTCTCTCAAATCAATAAACTTTAAAACATCAAAAAAAGCTTGATTGGAAAGGCTCACTGGAGGAGCATGGGAACAACAGAGTTGGATATAGAAGTTTAGAAAAAAGCCTACTTGCCAGGCAGGGTTCCTGAGTGGCTTAGTTGATTAAGTGTCTGACCTGATTTCAGCTCATGTCATGATCTCATGATTCGTGAGTTTAATCCCTGTGTCGGGCTCTGTACTGTCCGTGTGGAGCCTGCTTGGGATTCTCTTTCCCTTCTCTCTCTGCTCCTGCCTCCACTTGTGCACGCGCACTCTCTCTCTCGAAATAAATAAACATTAAAAAAAAAATAAGAAAAAATAATAAACTGTTCTCTAAGGAAATTGAGTCAATTTTTACTCACATGAGTATTTGCAAAGCTCTGCTGGCTCTGATCTCATACCACCCACTCATTCCTCATTCTTCTGAAATTTACCTAAAAGCTTACTACTTTAAAAAAAAAAGAAAAAAAAAAAAACCTGTTCTTGGTGTGCCTGCGTGACTCAGTTGTTCAAGCGTTTGACTCTCGATTTCAGCTTAGGTCATGATCTCACAGTTCATGAGACTGAGCCCCACCTTGGGCACTGTGCTGACAAAGCAAACCTGCTTGGGATTCTCTCTCTCCCTCTCTCTTTGTGCCTCCCCTGCTCACGTATGCACACACTGTCTCTTTTCCACTCAGGTCATGATCTCACGGTCCTAAGATCAAACCCTGAGTTGGGCTCTATGCTGGGCGGAGAGTCTGCTTAAGATTCTCTCTCTCCCTCTGCTTCTCTCCATCTTTCATACACACTTGCATTGCATTCTCTATCTCTCTCTCTCAAAAAACAAAACAAAACTAAACTAACTAAAAACCAAACTTTTCTCTAGACTCATTGACAAACAGCCTTGAATATCTTCAGTCTCTCTTGTTCAATAAGTCCTCATCCTATGTGCCGTCTCCCTAGATGAAGATTTATCCACTTTAAGGGTTCATTTTATTAGAACTTTATAACTCCTTTCCGATTCTTGCAGGTATATTTCTTTACTCTTCTATCAGAATTCTCATAATCCTTTGTTCATAGTTTGTTCATAGACTTCTGTATTATAGCTATATCTTTATGTGCTTCATTATTAGATGGGAAAAAAAGACAAAGTAAAAAAGTCATCTGTTATTTACCGTAGTTTCCTAAACTGCACACTACGTCACATGTGGTAAGAAGTACTCAGGACATGGTTTGATCAATTTTAGTTATAGTTAGGAAGTTTATTATCAAAATCCTGTAAATACTTTCATGAAGATTTCATATGTTCCTTTTGAACACTGTGAATCACATCAAAATACTCATTGTTTCCTCCAAATTGCAAGCTGTTTGAATCTTTAAGTGATTTTTTAAAATCTACTTTCCTATTACTGTGCCTTTGGAACATCAAATCATGAGCGTTCTGCATAGGCAAAGAAGGACTGTGTGAGTAAACGATAGATTTTTTTACTTCTTACACAATATTTTGAGTCCATACATAATGATGAGACAGTTTAGATATTAGCAGTTTGCTGAAAAAAGGCAAATCATTCAACCTTGTCTTTGCAGAGCAACATTTTATTTTCATATGATAAATATTGAAGTCACTTCTCATTTCCTTCATCTTTCTTAGTTTAAAGCAGTCTACCAGAGAAAATAAGGTTTACAAATATTAATTTGGACATCTATTTTACCAAATATTTTATTGAGAAAGTTTTGTCTTAAAATTGAGAAAGTAATATCATAAATTATAAATGGAGAATTAAGTTTTATAATGTAATTCATATGAAATTGCTTTACTATGTTTCCTTTATCCAAAAGAATTTAACCTTTTCCAGTTTGGAAACAGCTTAGGTCAGTTTGATTTCGGCTTAGGTTATGATCTCCTGGTTGTGAGATTTGGCCCTGCGTTGGGTTTTGCACTGGGAATGAAGCCTGCCTGGGATTCTCTCTGTCCTCCTCCCTCTGCCCCTCTCCCTCTCACACTTGCATGCATGCCTGCGGACACTCAATCTCTCTCAAAAAAAAAAAAAAAAAATGAGCACTATAAAAATAATTAATGAGGTTCCTTTAAATAAGACACATGACAGTTTTCTTTGTAAAGATGATTCACTTTATTCACTTTTTTGAGTATTTTTTATTTGGGATGGGAGGGAGAAAGGCAGGTTTTATTTTCACAATGGCATACTGATTCATATATGGATTTGGTTGTACCAAGGAATTCTCTGTGAAGAGCAGAATAGCACCTTAGAAGGATAAACAGATTTTATCTGCATTTCCATGTAAAGAAAATACTGTCTCTTTAGAATATATTTAATGGGTTTGATGGGGAAATGAGGGAACTGTGTGTTGTACCTTTTTAATTCTTGTAAGTTACATGAATGCTTTGATTTTGTGTTAGAAATTAAGGTACTTTGCATGCTGAAATGTTGTCCTGTAATGTTAAAATAAAATTATATTGGTCACCGTGTAGATTCTCAGAACATGTATATTTCAGTTTTATTGTATTTTATGAAAAACGAGTATTGAACTACAAAGATTAAAGTGAATACATTCAGTGATTTTAATAAAGTAACTTACATTATTTGTAAAATAATTATTTTTACTTTTATTTTTTTTTACATTCAATCCTCAGACTTTATTCATTTTATAGCTGAAATGTAAAAATCAGTGTGGTGTCATTTCTTCGAACTAAATGTGTCCTGTGTGATTTGATCCTGTGGTACTCGCCTTATCTTGGACATTGTTTTTGTTTTAATGATAGCATAATGCTATTTCATGAGTTCTCAGTGAAATTCTATGCTTGTTTACGTGCTTTAGCTTTTATTCATTATATACAAGTATAAAATTGTATATCAAATGCACGTAAGTTTGGAAAGGTGGCCACAAATGACGATGTGTGAGAGTTGTGTACACTTTGAGGCATTGTATAAGTGCTAATAGTTGAGTCTTAATTATGATACCAAATTTGGAACTTCGGATTTTAGGTCATTGGAGCTGTGTAAGAGATAATATACAGGAATCAGTAAGCTCCATATACACTTACAGATTTCAGTTAGATGATATGAAGGAAGCTAAGACAACATTTAAAATAGCAATTTAAAAAAGTGCCTGTGCATAAACTTAAAAAGCAAGCAAACAAACAAACAAACTATGCTTTCAAAACTTTAAAAGTCTCTGAAAGTATATAGAATCTTACTTGAGCAAAGGGAAAGGCAAAATATATTTTTGGATAATACTCACTGTCCTAAAGTTGTCCATTCTCTCTAAGTTGTTTTGTAAATTGATGCAACCCCAATAAAATTTGCCACCCTTTTTACTTTGTTTTGGGTGGAAGGCATTGTGTGGAACTTGATAGAGAAACCTGAAGTGCAAATGGAAAAAAATAAGCAGTAACTGGTTGGGAAACTGTAAAAGTACAGTAAGGGTGAGCTAGCTGTACCAGATTGGCAAAAATACCTTAAGTTTCAATAATTTAAACAGTGTGTAATTGGCACATGAATAGGCAAAAAGATTAACAGAGTAAGATAAAGGAACACAAATAGATCCACGTACACGCAGAAATTAAGCATATGATAAAGACATCGTCTTAAATCAGTGAAGATTAATAAATGGTACTGAGTCACATAACTAGAGTAAAGATAAATTTGGATTTATACTTGAAGTATATTAGACATAATAATGTGAAGTATATTAGACATAATAATGTAAAAAGTAAAACTACATTACCCAAGAAAACAAGTTCCTGTATTTTTGTGGAATGAAGAAGACTTTTCTAGCTATGACTTAAAATACAGGAGCCATAAAGTAAAAGACTCATAAATTTGACAACCATTACACATTTAATAGGATTTATATTCTCATTACTAATAAAGGAAACAAAAATTAAAACTATAATGTGATTTCAGTTCTTTGCTTTTAGATTGGCAAAAACTCACATGTTTAATCATGGTACTTTGCTGTTAAAGAGAATGAGTAAAGTGATGGTCTCTTTGGTGATTAATCTTCTAATGTATACTAATATTGTATCTGTTTTTGCTTTTTTTTTTGGTGTTGTTTTATTTACATCTGATTTAATCCCTGCCACACAAAGGATTTAAATTGCCTTACAAAATGTATAAACTGTAAGAAGAGCGCATTTTACCTATCTATTTATTAAGTTTATTTTATTTATTGAGAGAGAGAGGAAGAGAGAAAGAGAGAGGGGCAGAGAGAAGGGAGAAAGGGAATCCCAAACAGGCTCTGCATTGCTAGGACAGAACTTGATGGAGGGCGGGGGCTCCATCTCACCAACTGTCAGATTATGATCTGAACTGAAATCAAGAGTGGGACGCTTAACTGACTGAACCATCCAGGCCCCTCAAGAAGGGTACATTTTAAATAGGTAACGAAAAATAAGATAAAGAGTAGTTAAGATGAAGCTTATTATTTTTATATTATCATCATGACATCAAGTAATGAATGTTCCTAGTAGGAGAAACTGATCCAAAGAGGATGAAGAAACAGTCTCTAAAATAGTAATCGATTGTATGTAAGTAAGGTACCACACAAGAGCTAATCAGTTATAATAAGCTCTTTCATACTTTCTTACCACAGCATGATACTGTGGAGAAAAAACATTGACTTTAAAATCGTAGTCCCAGCTTTTTTTTCCAGCTTTATTGAAATACAGTAGACATACAACTTTTTGTGTAAGTTTAAGGTATACACTGTAGTTATTTAATGTATACATATAAATGGAAAAGAGATTGCCATGATAAAGTTAGTTTTATCACATCCATCATGTCACACAGTTAAATTTTTGTGTGTGTTTGTGATGAGAACTTTTAAAATCTACTCTCTTGGCAACTTTTGTACTGTTAACTATAGTCAACATGTTGTGACTATACATCCTCACAACTTACTCATCCTGTACCTGGTAGTTTGTACACAGCTCCAGCTTAGAATCTGTGCAAACCGTGGTGATGGTAATATCTAGCTTGAAGGATTATTGTACAGAAAAATAAGACAATGTGTGTAAGGCCCCAAGCATAGGCACCAGGCAAATGGTACCTTTCTTCTTAAAATTCAATTCTGTTCATAGAAAAATAGAGCTAACTAAAGTTTAGGTCATGAGAATGAACAGATTTTAGAGTAGGGAGAAATCCTATTTGTGTTCCTATCCAGTGATTGTACGTGACAGTGGCTTGGGGCAATTGTTAAAAATACAGATTCTTAGGCTCCATCCCCAGAGATTTTTTCTTTTTAATTGTAATTCCAGTATACTTAACATACAGTGTTGTATTAGTTTCAAGTGTATGAAACAGTTATTCAGCAGTTCTGTGCACTACTTAGTGCTCATCATGATAGTACTTTAATACTCTTGACTTATTTCACTCATTCCCAACCTCCTTTCTGGTAACCATCAGTTCTCTATAGAGTTTTGTTTTTTTGTTTTTTATTTTGGTTTGTCTTTTATTTTTCTTTGCTTGTTTCTTAAATTCCACATTTGAGTGAAATCTTATGTTATTTGTCTTTCTCTAAATGACTTATTTCATTTAGTTTTATACTCTCTAGATCTCTCCATGTTATTGCAAATGGCAAGATTTCATTCTTTTTTATGACTGAATATTCCCTAATGTACATATATATCCCTCACATCTTCTCTATCCATTTGTCTATCGATGGATACTTGGACTGCTTCCAGAATTTGGCTATTGTAAATAATGCCACAATAAACATAGGGGTGCGTTTATCTTTTTGATTTTGTCATTTGTATTTTTTGGTTAAATATTCAGTAGTGGAGTTACTGGATCATATGGTAATTGTATTTTTAATTTTTTGAGGAACCTCCATACTGGTTTTTCCACAGTGGTTTCACCAGTTGGCATTCCCACAAACAGTGCACGAGAGGTTCCCGTTCTCTGCATCTTTGTCACCCTTTCTTGTTTCTTGTATTTTTGATTTTAGCCATTCTGACAGGTGTAAGAGATATTTCATTATACTTTTGATTTGCATTTCCCTAATGATTAGTGATGTGGAACACCTTTTAATGTGTCTTCTGGCCATCTGTATGTCTTTGGAGAAATGTCTGTTCATGTCTTACGCTCATTTTTAATTGGATTATTTGTTTTTTTGGTGTTGAGTTGTATAAGTTCTTTTTACATTTTGTATACTAGCCTTTTATCATACAAATCATTTGCAAATATCTTCTCCCATTCCGTAGGCTTTTATTTTATTTTATTTTATTTATTTATTTATTTATTTTTTTAGCCCACGATCCCCACCGCAGTCCAGGGGCAGTGTACACACATCAGGGTCCTGTAGGGTCTCCGAGTGGCTCTTAGAGACTTCCACGTCCGTTTTCTCAGGGGAGAGCGCACACTGTCCTTTGCTCTCTCCTGAGCATCGCTCTGTTTTGATCCCTTCTTTCTTTCCCTGCTTTTCTTCCTAAACCCAGAGCTTCCAGCTGGATAACTGCGTGCCCTGAGGCTGGAGGACCATCCCTCGAGTGCAGGCAGCGGCTGGTCCAGGGCAGAAAGCCCGGGACGAGTGCAGGGCCCAAGGAGGGAAGGGGTGGAACTGCCAGGTCGCAGCTGCTCCCTGCCGTGTCCACGCAGGCGTGTGGCCGAGGGGCCTGGTCACTCAAAATTCCCAGGTCCGACGCTCTGCTGCTGAAGTCTGGGGGAGAAGAGCCGTCCAGACGCTTCCCCGGCGAAGGGGGCGTGGGCGACACCGGGGGCTGGAGGAATAACAGGGAACTTCACCGCGCCCCTCGCCCCTCCGTACCACTTCACCTCTGACCCCACCAGCGCGTGGGCGGGCGCCGTCCGGTGGGGCATGAGTGGGCGGGTGGGGGCGGGGCTGGGGGGTGCGGAACGGGGCTACATCCTGACCAGAATGGGTTTTGGCTGAAGGGCTGGCTAACTGGGGGGTGTGGTGCGGCCGGAAGTGGGGAGCGAGGAGCCCATTACGTAGGCTTTTAAAAAATTTTGTTAATTGTTTCCTTTGCTGTGCAAAATATTTTTATTTTGATGTAATCCCAGTAGTTTATTTTTGCTTTTTTTCCTCTTGAAATAGAAAAATGTTGCTATGGCTGATGTTAGAGAGGTTACACCTGTGCACTCTTCTAGGATTTTTATGGTTTTCTGTGTCACATTTCGGTCTTTAATCAGTTTCGGGTTTATTTTGTAAGAAAGTGGTCCAGTTTCATTCTTTTGCTTATAGCTGTCCATTTTTCCCAACACCATTTGTTGAAGAGAGTGTCTTTCCCATTGTATATTCTTTTCTCCTTTGTTGAAGATTAAAATACTATATCATTGTAGGTTTATTTCTGGTCTCTCTATTCTGTTCCATTCATCTTTGTGTCTGTTTTTATGACACCATACTGTTTTGATTACTATGGCTTTGTAGTGTATATTAAAATCTGGGATTGTGATACCTTTAGTTTTGTTTTTCTTTTTCAAGATTGCTTTAGATATTCAGGATCTTTTGTTGTTCCATACAAATTGTAGGATTATGTGTTGTAATTCTGTGGAAAATGCTGTTGGTATTTTGATAGAAAGTGCATTAAATCTGTAGATTGCTTTGAGTAGTGTGGGTATTTTAACAATATTTGTTCTTCTGATCCATGACAGTGGAATAACTTTCCATTTGTTTGTGTCTTCTTCAGTTTCTTTAATCATTGTGTTAACAGTTTTCAGAGAGCAGGTCTTTTATCTGCTTGGTGAAATTTATTACTTAGTATTTTATTATTATTATTTTTTTTAATTTAAAATAGTTTATTTTCAAATTGGTTTACATAAAACACCCAGTGTTCATCCCAACATGTGCCCTTTTTTAATGCCCATCACCCCCCCTCCCCCCCCCATCTCCCTCACCCTCAGTTTGTTCTTAGTCTTTGAGAGTCTCTTATGTTTTATCTCCCTCCCTCTCTGTGTCTTTTTTTTCTTTCCCCTCTTCCCCTCCCCCTGGTTTTTGCTTAGTCTCACCAAGTCCACCTGTTCGTGGAAACATATGGTATCTGTCTTTTTCTGACTCTTATTTCACTTAACATAATACCCTCCAGTTCCATCCATGTTGCTACGCATGGCCAGATTTCATTTTTTCTCATTGCCACATAGTAGTCCATTGTATATATGTACCACATCTTCTTTATCCACTCGTCAGTTGATGGGCACTTAGTTTCTTTCCATGTTTTGGCTATTGTCGAAAGTGCTGCTATGAACATTGGGGTACACGTGCTCCTATGCATCAGCAATCCTGTGTCTCTTGGGTAGATTCCTAGCAGGGCTATTGCTGAATCATAGGGTAGCTCTATTTTCATTTTTTTGAGGAACCTCCACACCGTTTTCCAGAGTGGCTGCACCAGTTTGCATTCCCACCAACAATGTAGGAGGGTGCCTACTTCTCCACATCCTCGCCAGCATCTATAGTTTCCTGATTTGTTTATTTTAGCCACTCCGACTGGTGTGAGGTGGTATCGCAGTGTGGTTTTGATTTGTATTTCCCTGATGATGAGTGACATTGAACATCGTTTCAAGTGTCTATTTGCCATCTGAATGTCCTCTTTGGAGAAGTGTCTATTCATATCTTCCGCCCATTTCTTCACTGGGTTGTTTGTTTTTCGGGTGTGGAGTTTGGTAAGTTCTTTATAGATTTTAGATATTAGTCCTTTATCCGATATGTCATTTGCGATGATCTTTTCCCATTCCGTTGGTTGCCTATTCGTTTTGTTGGTTGTTTCTTTTGCCGTGCAGAAGCTTTTTATCTTGATGAAGTCCCAATAGTTCATCTTTGCTTTTAATTCCCTTGCCTTTGGAGACGTGTCAAGTAAGAAATTGGTGCGTCTTAGGTCAAAGAGGCTTTTCCCTGCTTTTTCCTCTAGGATTTTGACGGTTTCCTGTCTCACATTCAGATCTTTTATCCATTTAGAATTTATTTTTGTGAGTGGTGTAAGAAAGTGGTCTAGTTTCATTCTTTTGCAAGTTGCTGTCCAATTCTCCCAGCACCATTTATTAAAGAGGCTGTCTTTTTTCCATTGAATACATTTTCCCGCTTTATCAAAGATTAGTTGACCATATACTTGCGGGTCCATTTCTGAGTTTTCTATTCTATTCCATTGGTCTATGTGTCTGTTTTTGTGCCAATACCATACAGTCTTGATGACCACCGCTTTGTAGTAGAGGTTAAAGTCTGGGATTGTGATGCCTCCTGCCTTGGTTTTATTCTTCAGTATTATTTTGGCTATTCGAGGTCTTTTGTGGTTCCATACAAATTTTAGGATTGTTTGCTCTAGCTTTGAGAAGAATGCTGGTGCAATTTTGTTTGGGATTGCATTGAATGTGTAGATTGCTTTGGGTAGTATTGCCATTTTAACGATATTTATTCTTCCAATCCATGAGCATGGGATGTTTTTCCATTTCCTTGTGTCTTCCTCAATTTCCTTCATAAGTTTTTTATAGTTTTCAGTGTAGAGGTCTTTCATATCTTTGGTTAGGTTTATTCCTAGGTATTTTATGGTTTTTGGTGCAGTTGTGAATGGGATTCGCTTCTTTATTTCTCTTTCTGCTGCTTCATTGTTGGTGTATAGAAATGCCACCGATTTCTGTACATTGATTTTGTATCCTGCAACTTTGCTGAAATCACGGATCAGTTCTAGTAGGCTTTTGGTAGATTCCGTCGGGTTTTCCATGTAAAGTATCATGTCATCTGCAAAAAGTGAAAGTTTGACTTCCTCCTTGCCAATCTTGATGCCTTTTATTTTGTTTTGTTGTCTGATTGCTGATGCTAAGACTTCCAACACTATGTTAAATAGCAGTGGCGAGAGTGGACACCCCTGTCGTGTTCCTGATCTCAGGGGGAAGGCTTTCAGTTTTTCCCCATTGAGGATGTTATTAGCTGTGGGCTTTTCATATATGGCTTTTATGATGTTTAAGTATGTTCCTTCTATCCCGACTTTCTCAAGAGTTTTTATTAAGAACGGGTGCTGTATTTTGTCAAATGCTTTTTCTGCATCTATTGACAGGATCATATGGTTCTTATCTTTTCTTTTGTTGATGTGATGTATCACGTTGATTGATTTGCGAATATTGAACCAGCCCTGCAACCCAGGGATAAATCCTACTTGATCATGGTGGATAATTCTCTTTATGTGTTGTTGGATTCGATTTGCTAGTATCTTATTGAAAATTTTTGCATCCATATTCATCAGGGATGTTGGCCTGTAATTCTCCTTCTTTGCTGGATCTCTATCTGGTTTGGGAATCAAAGTGATGCTGGCTTCATAGAATGAGTCCGGGAGATTTCCTTCCGTTTCAATTTTTTGGAACAGCTTGAGGAGGATAGGAATTAACTCTGTTTTAAATGTCTGGTAAAATTCCGCAGGAAAGCTGTCTGGTCCAGGGCTTTTATTTGCTGGGAGATTTTTGATAACTGATTCTATTTCTTCACTAGTTATGGGTCTGTTCAATTTTTCTATTTCTTCCCGTTTGAGTTTTGGTAGCATATGGCTATTTAGGAAGCTGTCCATTTCTTCCAGATTGCCAAGTTTGGTGGCATATAATTGTTCATAGTATTCTCTGATGATTGTTTGTATCTCTGAGGGGTTGGTTGTAATTTCTCCCTTTTCATTCACGATTTTATCTATTTGAGTTCTCTCTCTTTTCTTTTTGAGAAGCCTGGCTAGAGGTTTGTCTATTTTGTTTATTTTTTCAAAGAACCAGCTTTTGGTTTCATTGATCTGTTCCACTACCTTTTCTGTCTCCATATGGTTAATTTGTGCTCTGATCTTAGTTATTTCTCTCTTTCTGCTGGGCTTGGGTTGTTTTATTTGTTCTGCTTCTAGTTCCTTTAGGCGCGCTGTTAGAATTTGTGTTATTGATTTTTCTTGTTTCTTGAGATGGGCCTGAATTGCAATATATTTCCCTCTCAGGACTGCTTTTGCTGCATCCCAGAGCGTTTGGATTGTTGTATTTTCATTTTCATTTGTTTCCATGTATTTTTTAATTTCTTCTCTGATGGCTTGGTTGACCCAGTCATCTTTTAGTAGGTTATTTCTTAGCCGCCATGTTCTTGGATATTTTCCAGGCTTTCTCCTGTGGTTGATTTCAAGTTTCAAAGCATTGTGGTCTGACAGTGTACACGGTATGATCTCAATTCTTTTATATTTATTCAGAGCTTCCCTGTGCCCCAGAATGTGATCTATCTTGGAAAATGTACCGTGTGCAGTTGAGAAGAACGTAAATTCCTTTGCTTCTGGATGAAGGACCCTAAAGATGTCTGTGAGGCCCATCTGTTCTAATGTGTCGTTCAGGGCTATTGTTTCTGTGGAGATTTTCTGATTTGTGGATCTATCCAATGCTGAGAGTGGAGTGTTGAGATCCCCTACTATTAGGACATTTTTATCGATGAGGTTGCTAATGTTTGTAATTAGTTGTTTTACAAATTTGGGTGCCCCCAAATTCGGTGCGTAGATATTTACAATTGTTAGCTCTTCCTGCTGGATGGTCCCTGAGACTATTATATAATGTCCTTCTTCATCTCTTATTACATCGTTCATTTTAAAGTCTAATTTGTCTGATATAAGTGTGGCTACTCCGGCTTTCTTCTGCCTTCCAGTAGCATGGTAGATAGTTTTCCATCCCCTCACTTTCAATCTGAAGGTGTCTTCAGGTTTAAGATGAGTTTCTTGAAGACAGCAAATAGATGGGTCTTGTTTTTTAATCCATTCTGTTATCCTGTGTCTTTTGATTGGCGCATTTAGTCCATTTACATTCAGTGTTAATATTGAAAAATATGGCCTTACAGTCACTGTATTATCTGTAGGTTTCATGATTGTAAGGCTGTCCCTGGCAGTTTGTGTTCTTTGCAGGTTTGCCTTCATAGAATGCCCCTCAGGATCTCTTGTAGTGTTGGCTTATTTGTGATAAATTCTTTCAGTTTTTGTTTGTTGGGAAAAACCTTGATCTCTCCTTCTATTCTGAATGACAGGCTAGCCGGATACAGAATTCTTGGTTGCAGGTCCTTCTTGCTCATCACATTGAAGATATCCTGCCATTCCTTTCTGGCTTGCCAAGTTTCTGTAGATAAGTCTGCTACTACCCTAATAGGTCTCCCTTTGTATGTTAGGGTTCTTTTGTCCCTAGCTGCTTTCAGGATTCTCTCCCTATCTTTGTATTTTGCCAGCTTCACTATGATGTGTCGTGCAGAAGGTCTATTCAAGTTACGTCTGAGGGGAGTTCTCTGTGCCTCTTGGATTTCCATGCCCTTTTCCTTCCTCATGTTGGTGATGTTCTCAGCAATGATTTGTTCAAGAACCCCTTCGACTCCTTTCTCTCTCTCTTCTTCCTCTGGGACTCCTATGATACGGATATTGTTTCTTTTGAGTGCATCGCTCAGCTCTCGAATTCTCCTTTCCTGTTCCTGGATCAGCTTCTCTCTCTTTTTATCTGCTTCCTCTTTTTCAATGATTTTGTCTTCTAAGGCACTAACTCTTTCCTCTACCTCTTCAATCCGTGCTGTGGCTGCTTCCAGTTTCCCCTGTATTTCTTCTAATTTCTTCTTTAATTCTTCCTGCCCGTTTTTAAGGTCCTTGAACTCTGCCGCGCGGGACCCCTTGCATTCTTCTAAGCTTTTTTCAAGGCCAGCGATTAGTTTTATGATTATCATTCTATATTCATGTTCTGTTATGTTGCTTATATCTGTTTTCATTAATTCTTGAGCTGTCACTGCTTCTTGTGGATTCTTTTGAGGAGAATTCTTCCGTCTCGTCATTTTGGCTGGATGTGTTTTGGGTTGTTTCTTGAAGTTGCCCTGGAAAGGAAAACAGACTGACAGACAAACAGAAAACAGAAATACTCAAATGTACTAACAAATGATACAGACAAGCAGTTCACAACAGCAAAAAGAATAACAAATGACACTCTGAGGACAATGTCCTGAAATACCAGCTACACGGTAAGGACAGAGTGTGTACTGTGCTGGTGGCAGAGCGTCTACAGAGAGAATAATGACAGTTCCGGGGGAAAGAAGGAAATGGTCTTTGCCCAGGTAGAGTGGCTAAAGACCTTAATCCAGACTGAGAGAAATCAGAATAAGGACGGTTACAAGGAAAAAGGAATGAAGACAGAAATTGCTCGGGTGAGATTATGTGGCCTGGTTATTCCAGAGAGAGAATAAGGGAAGTACAGAAGGAGATGAAAAACATGCCTTTAGAGAGTGGAATAAGATTTTGTTTAAGTCAGCCAGGCCCCTGGATAGTCAGCTCAGGAGTGGGGATCAGTAAGAAGAATAACGGGGAGCATCTATTTTAAAAAGAAATGACCTGGAGTTACTCCAGGCAGCGGTCTGAACTTGGCCTCTGTAGCTCCCGCGGAGAAGTGTCACTCCTGCGCAGATGGGCGTGGTTTAGTGTAGGGGGAGTTCTCCACTGAGGCAGGGATGGCTCTGGGAGTGACTTCCTGGGGCTGGTGCTTGTGGGCCCGTAAGACAACAGTGGCGTCCCTTCCGGCCTTTGTTCCCAGTCCCAGGGCTTCCACTCGCCCCCTTGTTTGTGTCCTTACTCCGCTATGGGCACCGGCGCAGTGCGGTCCACTGTAAGGTGGGCGCCTGCCTGCTTGCCACCCCCCAACCTTCTGCAAATGTGTCAGGGTTAGAGGTGCTCCACAGGCGACTGAGGGCACCCCTGGCAGCCGGTTGCGCTGAGGGCTCCGCGCTCGCCTGGCCGGGGTGACTTGTGCGCAGTCCCCACTCAGGCGACCGCGGTAGCGGCAGTCCCAGTGTTTGATCGCACCCCACAGGGCCCTCCGCGGCGACTAGCGCCTGATCCGGGCTCCGGCGGGCAGCGGCAATGGTCCCCGGTCGCCGGCTCTCCAGGGGATGGTGGCGCGACTGGCGCACAATCCCTGTTGAGGTGGTCCCAGCGATGCAGCGGTCCCAGCAGTTTTTCGCTTTCCACCGGGCGCCCCAGCGGCGAATAGCGCGCACTCCCCGTTCCGCCAGCAGCAGCGTGGCAGTCCAGTGGTTTTTTTGCTCCCCACCGAGTGCGGCGGCGACTAGCGCGCACTCCCTGCTCCGCCGGCAGCAGCCCGCGATCCCGCGGTTGTTCGCTCAGGGGGCCGGAGGCAGCAGCGGTGCCTGGCACGCACTCCCCGCTCCAGCGATAGCAGCGGCAGAGGTCCCGCTATTGCTCCCTCCTCACGCTGCTGGCGGCTAAGCAACTCTGGGCCGGGCGGGCTGACTGTGCCTCCGTCTGCGGTCCAGCACAAGGAGAGTTCTGCTGGGTTCTGCTGTTAGACACAGAGCTTCTCCTCCTAAGCCCTGTCTTTAGGGGCTGGATGTTGGTGGACTACCCCTCTCTTTAGCTCTCCTTCGGATGTTGGGGACTTTCCCCGCTGTCCCCGGCTCACCCTCCCCCCAGCTCAGTTTCCCGAGTTCGTTTTGTCCGTTCTCGGTTAGACTCACGGTCTTAGGGCGTTGTCTATGTTTCTTGCGTTCCTTGTAAGCTGCTACACCTTTTCTGCCAGGTTCTTGGAGTTGAGAATCTCTCTGTTTCGGTCCCTCTCAATTCAAAAAAACAAGGGAAACTTTGGTCCTCCCTACTCCTCCGCCATCTTGGTCCCCCTCCGGGCGTATTTTATTATTTTTGGTGCAGTCATAAATGGGATTGTTTTCTTAATTTCTCTTTTGGCTGCTTCATTATTAGTGTATACAAAGGCAATGGATTTCTGTATATTGATTTTGTATCCTGTAACTTTACTGAATTCATTAATCAGTTCTAGTAGTTTTTTGGTGAAGTCTTTAGGGTTTTCTATATATAGTATAATTAGTGAAATTAGTGAAAAGTTTTACCTACAATTAGTGAAAGTTTTACTTCTGTCTTACCAATTTGGATGGCTTTTTTTTCTTTTTGTTGTCTCATTGCTGTGGCTAGGACTTCCAACACTATGTCGAATAAAAGTGGTGAGAGTGGACATCCTTGTCCTGTTCTGATCTTAGGGAAAAGCTCTCAGTTTTTCACCATTGAGTAGGACATTAGTTGTGTATTTTCCATATATGGCTTTTATTATATTTCCTTTAAGCCTCCTTTGTTGAGAGTTTTTATCATGAATGAATAGTGTACTTTGTCACATGCTTTTTTTTTGTATCTGTTGAAATGATCATATGGTTTTTATCATTTATTTTGCTAATGTGATATGTCACACTGATCGATTTGTGAATATTGAACCACCTTTGCAACCCAGGAATAAATCCCACTTGATTGTGGTGGATGATTTTTTTAATGTATTGTTGAATTTGGTTTGTTAGTATGTTATTGAGAATTTTTGCATCTATGTTCATCAGGGATATTGGCCTTAGTTCTCTTTTTTGTTAGTGTCTTTATCTGGTTTTGGTATCAGGGTAATGCTGGCCTCATAGGTTGAACTTGGAAACTTTCCTTCCTCTTCTATTTTTTGTAATAGTCTGAGAGAAATAGGTATTAACTCTTTTTCAAATGCTTAGTAAAATTTACTTGTGAAGCCATGTGGTCCTGAACTTTTGTTTGTGAGAATTTTTCTGATTACTAATAAAATTTCATTGCTGGTATTGGTCTGTGCAAATTTTCTATTTCTTCCTGATTCAGTTTTGGGATGTTCTATATATCTAGAAATTTTTCCATTTTTGATTAGTCTGGCCAGGGTTTATCAATTTGTTGATCTTTTCAAAGAGGCAGCTCCTGGTTTCACTGGTGTGTTCTGTTGTTTTTTTAGTTTCTATTTTGTTTATTTCTTCTCTCATTTTTATTATATCCTTTCTTCTACTGGTTTTGGGTTTTATTTGTTCCTCTTTTTCTAGCTTCTTTAGGTGTAAGATTGTTTTATTTGAGATTTTTCTTGCTTCTTGAGGTAGGCCTGTATTGCTGTATCTTTGTGCCCTATATTGCTGAACCTCTTTTGTTGTATTTCAAAGGTTTAGACCATTGTGCTTTCATTTTCATTTGTCTCCAGTGAGTGGGAGGGGCCAAGCAAGAGGCGGAGAGGGACTCCTAGGCAGGTTCCACTCCCAGCGTGGAGCCCAATGCAGGGCTCCATTTCATGACCATGAGATCATAACCTAAGCCGAAATTAAGAGTCAGATACTTAACTGACTGAGCCACCCAGGCACCCTTTCATTTCCTTTATGATTTTTCAGGTGACCCATGCATTGTTTAGTAGCATGTTACTTAACCTCCATGTATTGTGTTCTTTCCAGACTTTTTCTTGTGGTTGATTTCTAGTTTCACAGTGCTGTTGTCAGAAAAGATGCATGGAATAACTTTGATCTTTTTGAATTTGTTGAGACTTGTTCTGTATCCCAATAAATGATCTCTTCTGGAGAATGATCTGTGTGCACTTGAAAAGAATGTATATTATGTTGTTTTATGATGTAATATGATATATATATGTAAAAATATATATGAATATATCTGAAGATATAAATATATTTGTCGGATCTCTCTGGTTCAATGTGTCATTGAAAACCACTGTTTCCTTGCTGAATTTCTATTGGTTTGTCTACCTTTTGATGTTAATAGGGTGCTAAGGTTCCTTACTAGTACTGTATTACTATCCATTATTTCCTTTATGCCTGTTATTAGTTGCTTTCTGTATTTGGGTGCTTTCATATTGGGTGCATAAATATTTACAATTGTTATATCTTCTTCTTGGGTTGTTACATCTTCTTGTTAAAACAAAGACTGTAACAAGAGACAAAGAAGGACAGATCAAAATATTGAAAAAATATCGCAAATTTGTATGAAAGACTTGTAAACTGACAATACCATATAAGTGCTGGTTATTTATTTGAATTTCAGTTGTGATATAGAATCTGGAACATAAAATATGGTTATGTGTCAAGTTTAAAAATTTTAATTCACCATGTCTTTCTTCCTCCCACCCATTTCCCGTTTCTGAACAATTTAATCCTAAAGCCGTTAGGTAGGCCTGAACACTGATGTCGGGTGGTGGAGGCATGGTGGTCTAAAGCAGAGTATTAGAACCCAAGTAAGTTGAGGAGGGCATCTCCATAGGTGCTGCCCGATACAAAGTGTCAGTGGCCAAGTGGGATCCATCTTGGCTGGCTGAGCCTCAGGAAAGAAACTGTCATGCAGGTAAGGGAGGGAAAAATGAAAGATTGGTTTCATATAAGGGAGTTTATAAAATAAATATATACGAAAGATAATGAAAAGCATGTTTTTATGAATGTTGAAAAAACGAGTTATAAATAAGTAGACAATTAGAAGAACCTTGTGGTGTTGGATTAGAATTGAATTTATTGGTGTAAATTTATGTTTTAATATATATGTACACACACATGTATACAAAAATACAATAAATGTAGGTGTAAACTTGTTTATGGATATGTTAGATACATGTATACTCCTTAGCTCTGTCAGAGCACTGAGAGCAGAAAAACAATGAGACCCCAACATGTGGGCATACCTAGTATCTAGATCTTAATGTCTAAATTCCGTTCTCCACTGGAAGGAACCAGGGGTCTTTAGGAAAATGACTGGTCCTTGGGCTGGAGCAGGGAAAGAAAAAGATAAACCTGGAACCTGTGGCAAAAGGAAAAAAAAATGATGAGAACATGTCAGAGGGACATAGAAATCAGCTTGAAGGGGCTGTCTCTGGCTAAATAGAGAAAACTCTAGCATAAAAGTAAATAATGATAGTAGCAGATTATAACCCATTGGATGAAATAGGAAACCGTGAGTTTATGCTGATATAAATAAATTGAAAGTTTGAGGAGAAAGAGCGTATTTATGGCATATAAATAAAATAGCTTATGAACTTCATCATTCCCCCCTTACCAAAGGATTATTAATTACAAAGGAGGAAAGAGTTTCTTTACAGTGGAGATGCTTGGTAGGTGCCACCTTAATCAAGTGATCATCAGTATTAAGAATATTATCATTAAGGGCGTTGAAATCATATGCCTCATGAAAAGTGGCTGTATTGTGATTATGGAAGGGAATGTCCTTGTTTGTAGAAAATGCACATTCAGATATTGATGCTTTACTTCATAGCATATCAGGTAGTCAGCTTACTCCCATTTGGTTCAGGAAAAAATAATTCTTTGAACTAAATTTGCAACTTGTTTGTGATTATGTGAAAATGAAAAAAAGATGTTAATAAAAATCATAATCCATTTATAAAAAGCCAGGTTTTTTTTTCTGTGATGTTTATAGCTTATTTGTTTTTTTTTGTGGGTTAAAAATAAAGTATGGCATCATTCATTTAGGAATGAAAGTGAGATAATAAAAGAAAACTGAATCATTTTTGCTCTCTGGTTGTGCTTAGAGAAGGCCTGTGTCTACCTGAGGGTTGCAGACTGTGCCCTGTCCCCTCATTAGACCATCTTCCTCTGAAGTTGTTGCTTTTTGGATTCAGAAAAACCATGACTTTAGAATGAGAGAGAGACAAGACTGGACAGCTGTGGAGTTGCTAGGAGAGAGGAGTTTGTGTGCGTGTGTGTGTAGTAAGAAATTTTATGTACAGTTTTATGCACACATTTATACTTCAATCCTGAAACTGATGTATGTTTGTCCCTTTCCTCCCCATAGCAGATGGCCTCATGATTCAGAGATTGAATATGCAGAGTGCCCTCAGCCTGGAATATCTTTCTAGCCCTCCCACTCTGCCTCTTTCACCTTAACTCCTGTGCTTTTTTGATAGTCCTGGCTTAAATGTCATTTTCTTGATCTCCCTAGACTAGGTTAAGTCCTCTCTTGGGCGGTTCACTTAAGTATCATTGATCCTTAACCTCTTCATTTTAATATGGGGATAATAATAATACTTCCTAGAGTTGTTGTGAGGAATAAAAGAATGACTGTATGTAAAATGGAATAGTACCTGAGCAGATAGTAAATACAATGAGTTAGCTATTGGTAACATAATAGAACATATTTGAAATATATCTTTCATTATACATAGTTGTCTAATTATATGTTAAATGTCTCTTTCTCTCATTAGATTGTTAGTTCCGTGAGGAAAAGAGCTGTCTGTTTCATTCAACTGTTTTTTACTTTTTGGTACACATAGTATTCAAATTGAGTTTTATTGAGAAATCATTGACATGTATCATTCCATAAGTTTAAGATATACAGCCTGATGGTTTGCTTTACATATACCATGAAATGGTTACCAGCATAGGTTCAGCTAACATTTATCTTCTCATATAGACAGAATAAAAAGAAAAAAAAAGAAAAAAAAAAGGAAAAAATTCTGTTTATGATGAGAACTATTAGAATTTACTCTCTTAACAACTTTCCTATAATCTTATGAAGCAGTGTTATCTATTATTTTGTTGTACATTATTACAACCCTAGAACTTACTATCTTATTTCTGGTACCTTTTGACCACCTTCCTCTAATTCTGCCTCCCCAGACCCCCTGCTTCTGGTGACTACAAGTCTGAACCGTATTTGTTTTTCTTTGTCTGACATTTCACTTAGCCTAAATGCTTTCAGGGTCCATCTGTGTTTGCACAAATTGTAGGATTTCCTCATTTTTTATGGCTGAATAATATAGTTTGTGTGTATATTACAACTTCTATATCCATTCATCTGTCACTGGAAACTTAGGTCCTTTCCATGTCTTAATTATTGTAAATACAGCTATTTTGAACATGGGCGCACATATATTTTTGAGTTAGTGTTTTCATTTCCTCTGGATATGTATTCCCAGAAGTGGAATTGTTGGATTGTAATTAATTTTTTGAGGACCCGCCATGCTGTTTTTCATAGTGGCTGCACCAACACAGTACACAAAGGTTCCCTTTTCTCCAGATCCATGCCAGTATTTGTTATCTCTCAACTTATTGATGGTGGCCATTCTGACAGACATGAGGTTATACCTTATTGTGGTTTTAATTTACATTTCCCCAATCACTAGTAATGTTGAGTATCTTTCATGTAAAACCCCCTGGTTTTGCCTTTAAGTATATTATGTACTTGCTCGTTCTTGTAACTTTGGTCAAGTTACTTAAACTCTCTGGGCTTCATGATTCTTATGCATTAAATCGGATTATAATATCTACCACCCTGACCCTGAGTATTACAGAAAATGTTTTTAAAGACCTAGCATTTCAATGATGATCATTAAGTAGAAAGTTATTAAGATGTGGCCAACAATATTAGTACTGAAAATATCAATAGTTTAGTAAGTGTCTAAATGAAATAACAGAAATGGAAATATCTTTTGAAGTTCCCAACTCCAAAGTAGGTATTCAATTATTTTAGCTCCTACTTCAACTTTTTTCTAATAGTATTTATAGCTAAAAATGAGTAAGCACATGCTAGTTCTAGATGCTGTATAGAGCACTTTATATATTTATTTATATTTAAGTACATAATGAGACAGACACACACCCACCCACACAAACACATATCCCTTAAGTGTCACAAATACTCTACCCAGTAGATAGGGTTTTTCTTTCCATTAAATAGATAAGCTTAGCAAAGTCAGTAACTTGCTAAGGAGCCAGGATTTAAATTCAAGTCTTTTTACTTTTAAAGCCCTTATTCATTTTAGTTTCTTATGCTGTCTCTCTACATTTTTGGTTAGAGATTTTGGAATTACCAGGTGTTTCCTTTTATAATGCCTTTGGTGATGATGGCAACTGTAAAACAGCTGATCTTCAAAAACTATGATTTCAGTCAGATTACTTCATCCAAAAATGTACGTGAGGTCTGTTACACAGTGTACATACTGGTAACTGTGATAAAGCACGAAAATATTTTTAGGAGTATCGAAG
Source organism: Paguma larvata (assembly GCA_030068075.1). NCBI lineage: Eukaryota > Metazoa > Chordata > Mammalia > Carnivora > Viverridae > Paguma > Paguma larvata. The sequence continues at coordinate 125,116,941 of CM057826.1, forward strand.
TCCTTGGTAGATTGCACCTTTGGTAGTTGTGAGCAATGAAAGCTCTAGAACCTGGGAGTGGGAGAAAAGCAAGAGGATGAAACAAAAGGAATAGAAATACATTATGCTTTCATACTATACCCCTGTACAGCCTTCTTGTCCTAAACGTAACTGTTATTAAAAATTTGACTGTTCAGAATGGGAATCAAACCATAAGAGACTTAAATACAGAGAACAAACTTAGGGTTGCTGGAGGGGAGTTGGGTGGGGGGATCAGTTAAATGGGTGATAGGCATTAAGGAGGGCACTTGTTGGGATGAGCCCTGGGTGTTATATGTAAGTGATGAATCACTAAATTCTATCCCTGAAATCATTATTATACTATATGTAAACTACCATGGATTTAAATTTTAAAAAAGGCAAAAAACAAAACAAAACAATGTAACTGTTCAATACATGAATACATTCTCGTTTCAAAATAATAAACATGTATGTTTAATATATGTAAACACACTACACGTGCATTTAGTAAAATATAAAAGGTTTGTTTGTATTTCTCCTCCCATCCCTACATCTCTCCATAGAAGTGATTTTCCTTAAAAATGTTACTTATGTTTACTTGTAATGGGTGTATTATATTTTAGTAAATTAATATTTTTAAATTTCTCAGTTTTATTATCTTTTATGGGAAAATAGTGATAGATCTAACTCATAATCAAAAGGCCTAAAGGGAGTTTGAGATCAGATACCTTGAAAACTGCTGCCGTCTCTTGTCACTTGTAATGAATATTGTTGTAGACAATAATAATACAGTAAAACTCTCTTGATTTAACAGTGTTTATGAGAAAAGCACAACATAAACTCCACAAATATTATTATAGTTGTGAGACAAACAATAGAGAACAGTACTGGAGAAAATGTAGTAAAATGCAAATATTAAGGCTATATTTTGAATTATTTCATATTTAGTTTTTCCAGAGGTTTTATGCTGTAACTAAACTTGTATGTGGTGAAAAGTCTGTTAAAATATGAATGGGAATAATATCTCTGTTTCAGAAACTCTGTAGTGATGCTCAAGTAAAAGTCTTTGGGAAATGCTGCCAACTGAAACCTGGAGGAGACAGTTCTTCTTCACTGGATAGTTCTGTGACTTCATCTTCTGATGTAAAGGACCAGTGTCCTAAGTACCAAGTAAGATCATTGATGTCATTTATTTATTCATTCATTCACAAGTATTTTTGAGTGCCTGTGATGTGTTATGCACCATCCTAGGGATTGGCAATACAATAGGAACTAGTCCTTTCCCTCCTGGAGCTTATATTAGTAGCTATGGAGACAGATAATTAAAGGAGTATGTTTATGCATTTCGACAAACGTTAGGAGAAGTACAGAGAACTATGGGCATAAGTAGCCAGGAGTATTTTCTCCCTTTTATTTCTCAATCAGATTTTTTTGACTACCAGAATAATTTATTTTAGATATTTTTGATTTATTTAAATAATAAAGATTAATATAAAATAACAATACAGTTTGGCTGTAGTATGAAATTTAAAGTATGACTGGAAGTGTACATATGCAGAAATGGATGTTTTTATTTTTCAAAAGTACTATGACTCTTCTTTTAAAATACAAACTTAAACAAAATAGTACCTAATAGGAACTTCTCTTTAAACTTGTAGTATTTTACGTAAGGTAAGTGTTTGGTTTTATACCAAGTAAATGTCATCTATGTTAATTTACTCATGTCATCCAAGCTTGCTTGAGTGAATCACAAGTATTTTGTATTTACTGGTACCAAAATGGAATCCTGGGCTTTTAAATTATTTGTAATTAGATAGTTGTGTTTGGATGGGAAGTGACCCTCATATGATGTCAATATGACAGTATATATGAAAGAGCTCTGAAGTTATTAAAATCCAGATATTAGGAGGTACTACATAGTCGCCCCTGTCCTACTTTATTCCTCCTCCAGCTTAAGCATCATACCTTAATAAGTTCCTAATAGTGCTATGCTATGTGACATCATCATACTTATACCAATTTGGATGCTTGCTAATTTGATGAATTGTGTAACCTTGCCTTTCTTCCTAATATTATGAAGTTAAAAATGAATATTAGCACATGAATCCAGATTATACAAACCCTGAAGCATTGAGTAATTGGGCTTTCATAGTGCATGAAGATCCCTAGAGATTTTCGTTTTTAAATTTAATTTTTAAAGTTTATTTATTTTGAGAAGGACAGACACAGTGTGAGTGGGGGAGAGACAGAGAGTGGGAGATAGAGAATCCTAAGCAGGGTCTGCTCTGCCAGCGCAGGGCCTGATGTGTGGGGCTTGAATTCAGAAACCGTGAGATCATGACCTGAGCTGAAACCAAGAGTTGGACGCATATCTGACTGAGCCAACCAGGTGCCCCAAGATTTTGTTTTTTAAGGTACAGATTCCCAGGCTTTGTGCCCAGATATTCTGATTGTAGGTTCAGTATGGTCCTGAAATTCTGCTTTCTTAGTAAGAGAAATTGAATTATTGTAGCATACAGTTCACTATACTTGATAAAATGTGATTTCAGGTAGCTAGAACATTATCTTTGATTTACACAGATTACTACAGATTAATAGCTTCCAGCAGTGAGTATTCACAAAAAATTTCCCTTTTAATAAGGGCCTTATGAAAAAAAGCATGAAAGATAATAGCACTTTTAAAGTTATAACTTTTATTATAGCTTATGTCATATATAATACACCAGTGACATTCATGATAAATATTTGATGTGTATTACAGCAGGCAAAGAGAATCTTTACTAGCAAACTATATGGTCTAATAAAATTTAAACACCATTTTATTTTTACTGCATTTTGGTTTCTGAGGGCTCTTTTCTAGTTTAATACTAAAATCTATAAATGCTTTGATACTTAAATTCATAATAATTTTAGTCAAAATCAGAATGGAGTTAGCCACGTTATAGTGAAAATGAGCTTGTAAGAGAAGGCTCTCACTTCTGTTATTAACCAGAGCAGTTTAGGTTGCCAAGTAAGGTTAACATTGATTTTTTTTTTTTTTTTGAGAGAAGAAGGAAACACTAGCTGGGGAGGAGAGGAGGGAGAGGGAGAGAGAGTATCTTAAGTAGCGTGGAGTCCAATGCAGGGCTTTTTGTGACCTGAGTGTGAGCCACCCAGGCGCCCCTTGCATTGATCTTTTTTTTAGGGGGGAAAAAAAGACCCTCTCACTTGATCATTAAAAAATTATTCAGATCTATTTGTAAAATGTTACTTTTAGTACTCAAACTTTTGTGTTTTGAAATAATTTTATCTTAACCAAATCCCTAGATGAGTTCTTCTATTAAATAGGATATAAAAAGTGGGTTTTTTCCTTAAATATTAGCTTTGTGTCTTTATTAAAACAAAATTAAAACTGTAGCACTTAAGAGAGAAAAAATATGTAAGTGGATATATATTAAAAACTAATATAAAATAATTATATATAATGAAATGGATTGCTGTTTGAAATGTCTCTTTTAAGAAAGGTTGACAAATGTAAATATATAGATTTCTTTAACCCAAATGGACAGTAAATAAGCAAAAGAGTAGAAGAATCACATAAAAATAAAAATAGTATGCAGATGTATTTCCTGTTTTCCACATGTAAGATGAGGGTCCTCATCACTTTATTGTTATCATCAGAAGAATCTTGTGTTTTTTTTAACTCGTAATTCTTGATTTTTTATGATAGAATGGTTTAATGAAATTTGTGAATACTTACTATCTTAGATAGTTACTTAGGCCCTTTTCTCATCAGTTTTATTACATAACTGTAAGTTAGGAATTACATTTTTCCTAGGGATTATTTTCTTTACATGGTGAGAAGTCTGAAGGTAGGCCATCTAGGTATGATATATGGGGTTCAAGGTGGCTTTAGAGATCAAGGCATCCTTATCTTTCTCCTTACCCAGAGTTAATGTGGTAAATTGTTAAATTATTGCTCTGTGGTCCTAATATGGAATCTCCATCTCCAGTGACTTTCATTAATATCTCATGCATATAAATGTGTAAGTTGAGAAAGCTGCTACTCCGACCATTAGTTTAACCCTAGAAATGAAACCAACTCTAAATTTGTCTTTCTTAAAAAATTTTTTTAAATCTTTATTTTTAAGTGAGAGAGTGTGAGCTGGGGAGGAACAGAGAGATAGAGAGAGACAAATATGAAACAGGCTCTAGGCTTTGAGCTGTCAGCACAGAGCCTGACGCAGGGCTCGAACCCAAGAACCTTGAGATCATGACCTGAGCTGAAGTTAGATGCCCAACCGAATGAGCCACCCAGGCGCCCCTAAATTTATCTTTAAGGGAGGCTGTGAAATGCAGTTTTTTTTTTTCCACTTGGGTACATTGCTGCCCTGAAACAGATTAGACTTCAAAAAATAAGGAATAAGATATTTCATGGGTAATTAGTGATGTTTACCACAGTATCTAATTAATAATCAAATGGATCATAATTAAAGACAATTAAAGAATGATGGAAAGGAATATCTTTTAATTAGAGTTATTTGAGAATGAGATATACTAATGTTTTAAATAAGTCCTTTTAAAAAAAATACAAAGTAAGGGACACCTGAGTGGCTCAGTCATTTAAGTGACTGACTTTGACTCAGGTCATGATATCACGGTTCATGAGTTGAAGCCCTGCGTCGGGGTCTGTGCTGACAGCTCAGAACCTGGAGCCGGCTTTGGATTCTGTGTCTCCCTCTCTCTCTGCCCCTCTTTTGCTCACTTTCTCTCATTCTCTCAAAAATAAATAAACATTAAAAATTTTTTTAAATAAAAAATGCGAAGTAAATATGAACTATCATGTTTGTGAATATCTCTTTTTGCACAGTAGGAGTGATAAAAACAGTTCTGCATGTTCATTGAATTCTCTTTCTTGTGTTCTGTCCTGGAGAAACATTGCATACACACAAGATGTGGTTAAAAATGTTCATTTAAGGGGCACCTGGGTGGCTCAGTTGGTTAAGCATCCGACTCAATCTCAACTCAGTCATGATCTCATGGTTTGTGAGATCAATCTACACATCGGGCTCTGTGCTGACCGTGTGGAGCCTGCTTTGGATTCTGTGTCTCTCCCTCTCTGTGTGCCCCCCTCCTTCCCACCTGCTGTCTCTCTCTCCTTCTCTCTCTCTCTCTCTGTCTCTCTCAGAAATAACTAAATAAACTTAAAAAAAAAGAATGTTCATTTAAGCATTAAGCATTATTGTAATAGCAAAAACCTAGAAGTAACCTAATTAGCCCATCGATAAGGGGAACTGTGGTATTTTCATACAGTAGAGTATTATGCAACTCTTCAAAAGGAATCTTTGTATAACAATATGGTGAGATCTGTAAGACATGGTGGAAGGAAGAAAATCAAGCTATAGAACAGTGTATACAGTATAGAATCACTTAAAAAAAAAACCAAAATGTAGAATAATTGTAGCAAAGGAATTTTCAGTAAAATTCAATATTGAAAATAGTCATAAGGTTTTAAATTATGCAGTTTTATCAATGTTACGGGTTTTCTTTTAGGGTTCTCGGTGTTCTTCTGATGCCAATATGCTTGGAGAGATGATGTTTGGCTCGGTAGCAATGAGCTACAAAGGATCCACCTTAAAAATTCATCAGATCCGGTGAGAGCTTTTCTGATTTTCATTATCCCTTTTAGAATATGTAATTTTTGAAAATGAGAGAACTTCATATAGTTCATGCATATTGTGCATGGCAGATACTCAGTTATGATACTTTATGGGGTTCATGCTACTTCATGACTGTTGTACTATGCAGTGAAATGTCTGTGACCTACACATTTTGATTTATAATAAATTGAGAAGTTCCTTGTTTTAGTTTTGATCTCTCTTTCTTTTTCTTCATAGTTCCCCTCCACAGCTTATGCTTAGCAAAGTTTTCACTGCACGGACTGGCAGCAGTATCTGTGGAAGTCTCAATACGTAAGTGATTATGAATGCAGGGAGAATGAATTATTTAGGATGAGCAAAGTAGGAAAACTGTAGAGTATTCTGAGGGTTTCAGCTTAAATTGAGATTTTCTTCCACTCCTTAAGTTTGAAAGTTCACAGAGGCCAGCCTTTTTTCTTCCAGCTTTATTGAGACGTAATTGACATGTAACACTATATAAATTTAATTTGTGATAACACATTGATTTGATAATTTCATATATTGCAAAATGATTACCACCGTCGCATTAGCTAACTAACACTTGGATCCTGTCACAATTACCATTTCTTTTTTGTGGTGAGAACAGTTAAGATTTAACTCTCTTAGCAACTTGAAAGTATATAGATTAAGTATTATTACCTATAATCAGCATGCTGTCCATTAGATCCCAGAATTTACTAATCTTATAACTGAAGTTTGTAACCTTTGACTGTTATCTCCTCATTTCCTCCACTCTTAGCCCCTGGTAACTACCACTCTTCTTTCTGTTTCTCTGTGTCTAGTTTTTTTATATTCCACATAGAAATGATATCATACAGTGTTCGTCTTTCTCTGTCTGACTTATTTCACTTCTCATTATGCCCTTAAGATTTATTTATGTTGTTGCAAATGGCGGGATTTCCTTCTTTCTTTCTTTTTTTAAAATTTTTTTTTAATTTTTACTTATTTTTGAGAGACAGAGCGTGAGCAGGGGAAGGGCAGAGAGAGAGGCAGACACAGAATCTGAAGCAGGCTCCAGGCTCTGAGCCATCAGCACAGAGCCCATGCAGGCTCAAACTCACAGACCGTGAGATCATGACCTGAACTGAAGTCGGCCGCTTAACCAACTGAGCCACTCAAGCGCCCCTTGATTTCCTTCTTTCTTATGGCTGAATATTATTCCATTTTTTGTATGAGCACGTGCATGTGTGTGTGTGTTGTGTGTATATGACATCCATTCATCTGTTGATAGACACTGTTTGTCTCCATTTATCGACGGTTGTCACTAATACCACATTGAACACCTGAGTGCAGATATCTCTGTGGGAGCTTCATTTCAGTTCCTTTGGATATATACCAAGGAAGTGGGATTGCTGGTATATGGTATGATAGTTCTATTTTTAATTTTTTTAAAGAACTTTCATACTGTTTTCATAGTGGCTATATCAATTTTTGTTCCCACCATAAGGGCATAAGGGTTTCCCTTTCTCCATATTGGGATATCTCTTGTCTTTTTGATGTTAACCATTGTAACAGGTATGAGGTAATACCTTGTTGTGGTTTGATTTGCCTTTGCTTGATGATTAGTGATGTTGAGCACCTTTGCAAATACCTCTTGACTTTTTGCCAGATGTCTTCTTTGGAAAACTGTCTAGTTAGTTCTTCTGAATATTCAGAGGAAGTATTACTTTTTTAGTCAGGTTGTTTTTTTTTTTTCCTCTTGATTTCTGAGTTCTTTATATATTTTGGATATTAACCATTTATCAGATACATGATTTGCAAATAGTTTTACCATTCCATACACTGTCTTTTCATTTTGTCATTTGTTTATTTGCTGTTTAGAAGCTTTTTATTTTTATGTAGTCTCATTTACTTATGGTTGCTTTTGTTGCTCATGCTTTTCTTTTTATGTCGTGTCCAGGAAATTGCTGCTACAATCAATGTCAAGGAGCTTTTTCCCTACGGCTTCTTTTAGGAGATTTGCAGTTTGGAAGTCTTATGTTTATGTCTTTAACCAATTTTGAGTTCATTTTTGCGAGTGGTGCAAGATAGGGTTCTAATTTCATTAATCTGCATATATATTTATCCAGTTTCTCATAATCCTTTATTTAAAGCACTATCCTTTCTTTATTAAGTGTTCATGGGTCCATTATCAAATATTATTGACTATATCTGGAGAGTTTTTCCCTGAGTTTTTGATTCTGTTTCATTGTTTTGCGTATCTCTTTTTATTCCAGTACTGTGCTGTTTTGATTACTTTAGTTTTGTAGCATAGTTTGAAATCAGGAAGTATGATGCCTCTGGCCTTGTTCTTTTTTCTCAAGATTGCTTTGGCTTTTCAGGGTCTTTTGTAATTCCATACAAACTTTAGGGTTGTTTTCTTACTTCTATGAAAAATGCCATTGGAACTTTGATAAGACTTGCATTGAATCTATAGATGATATTGGGTAATACGCACATTTTAACATTATTTGTTCCTCCAACCTACTTTTTTGAGGTTTTTTTTTTCATGGAAAGATGTTGTGTTTTGTCAAATGCTTTTTCGGCATCTGTTGAGATGATCATACAATTTTTATGTTTCATTCTTTCAGTATGGTAATTCTCACTTGTTGCCTAGCATTTATTGAAGCATCCTTGCATCCCAGAGATAAATCCCACTTGATGATCACATTGAATGATCCTTTTAATGTTCTATTGAATTTGGTTTCCTGATATTTTGTTGAGAAGTTTTGCATCTGTAGTCATCTACAGATGACAGAAAAGTGATCTGTAATTTTCTTTTCTTATAATGTCCTAGCCTTGATGTCAGGACATGCTGGCCTTGTAAGATTAGCTTGGGAATACTCCTTCTATGGTTTCTGGAAGAGTTTGAGAAGAATTGGCATCAATTCTTCAAATTTGTGGTAGAATTTACCAAGGAAGCCATCTGATCCTTGACTTTTCTCTGTTAGGAGGTTTTTGATTAATGATTGATTCTACAATTGTTTCTGGTCTTTTCAGATTTTTTATTTCTTCATGATTCAGTCTTAGTAGGTTGTGTGTTTCTTGGAATTTATCCATTTCTTACAGGTTATCCATTTCGTTAGCATGTAATTGTTTATAGTAGTTTCATGATCCCTTTTTATTTGTATGGTATCAGTGTAATGTCTCTTTGATATCGATTTCATTTATTTGAGTCCTCTCTCTCCTTTTTTTTTTTTCCTGAGTTAGTCTGGGTAAAGGTTTGTTGATTTTGTCTCTTCAGAAAACTAACTCTTAGTTTAACTGATCTTTAAAGTTATTTTTCTTTTTTCTACTTCATTTATTTCCCCTCTAATATTTATTTCTTTCCTAACTTTGGGCTTTGCTTTTTTTTCTGGGTTTTTGAGGTGTAAATCAAGGTTGTTTATTTGAGATATTTCTGTCTTCTAACTGTAGACATTTATCCCTATAACTTCCCCCTTTGAAATGCTTTTGCAGCATCTAACAGGTTTTGATATGCTGTGTTACATTTTTATTTGTTTCAGAGTATTTTTCAATTTACTTTTTTATTTCTTCTTTGACCCATTCGTTGTTCAGGAGCATGTTTTTTAATCTCCACATACTTCTGAATTTTGCAGCTTTCCCTGTGTTACCGATTTCTATTTTTATACAATTATGGTCTGAAAAGATACTTGGTATGATTGCAGTCTCATTAAATTTGCTAAGACTTGGTTCGTGACCTATCATGTGATCTGTGTTAGAGAATGTTCCATGTACACTTGGGAAGAATGATATTCTGGTGCTCTTAGATAGACTGTTCTATCTATATCTCTGTCTATGTATCTGTTAGTTCCATTTGGCCTAGAGTATGGTTCGAGTTCAAAATTTCTTTGTTGATTTTCTGCCTGGATGATCTATTTATTGTTGAAAGTAGACTCTTAGAGTCCTCTACTAATTATTGCATTGTTGTCTCTTCAGATCTGTTAGTATTTGCTAAATAAATCTGTTTAGGTTCTCTGATGTTGAGTGCCTTTGTATTTTTGATTGTTATATGTTGTATCTTCTTGATGAATTGCTCCTCTTGTCATTATATGACCATTTTTGTTTCTTGTTACTGTTTTGGTTTGAAGTCCTTTTTTCTGATATGAGCATAGTTATTTCTGCTCTTTTCTGATTTCCATTTACCTGGAGTATCTTTTTCTATCCCTTCACATTGAGCCTATATGCATCCTTAAAACTGAAGTGAATCTCTGGCTTGTTTTTCATTCATTCCGCCACTCTGTGTGTGGAGTCCAGTTTACTCCTCATTTTAGTTAGTTGAAGAATAGGAAAGTGCTTTCTTATTCTCTGATTTGCTTCTGGGAGCTATATCTGGAAGTAAAATGTTGACTGCATTTTCATGTTAGCATAAGATACTGATTTTCCATTCTGTAGTGCCATGCTGAGTTAGCACCTATATGTTGTGGTCTTTAGTTTTCAGATCCCATGCAGAATTAACTCTACAATCAGGAGTGATCTAGGTAAGCAATGGTGGGGCAAGATTAGAATAGTGAAGGTGATAGATTGTTTGCAAATATCTTCCAACCCATTCTGTTGGTTGCCTTTTAGTTTTGTTGCTTGTTTCCTTCAGTGTGCAGAAGCTTTATAACTCGATGAGGTCCCAATAGTTGATTTTTGTTTTTATTCCCTTTGCTTCCAGAGACATATAAAGTAAGAAGTTGCTGCAGGTGAGGTCAAAGAGGGTGCTGCCTTTTTTTCTCCTGTAGGATTTTGATGGTTTCCTGTCTCACATTTAGGAATTTCATCTAATTTGAATTTATTTTTGTGTATGGCATAAGAACGTGGTCCAATTTCATTCTTCTTTATGTCACTGTCCAGTTTTCCAATACCATTTGCTGAAGAGACTGTCTTTTTTCCATTGGATAGTCTTTCCTGCTTTGTCGAAGATTAGTTGGCTGTATATTTGTGGGTCCATTTCTGGGTTCTTTATTCTGTTCCATTGACATGAAAAGATTCTCAACATCATTCAACATCAGGGAAATACTAAGCAAAACCATAATGAGATACCACCTCACACCTGTCAGAATGGCTAAAATTAATTCAGGAAACAATGGATGTTGGCAAGGATGCAGAGAAAGGGGAACCCTTTTGCACTGTTGGTGGGAATGCACTGGGAAAGCTGGTGCAGCCACTCTGGGAAACAGTATGGAGGTTCCTCAAAAAATTAAAAATAGATCTACCCTGTGGCTCAGCAATTGTACTACTAGGAATCATTCCATAGGATACAAAAGTGCTGATTTGAAGGGACAGATGCACCCTGATGTTTATAACAGCACTATTAACAGTAGCCAGATTACAGAAAGAGCCCAAATGTCCAACGATTGACAAATGGATACAGAAGCAAGCGTACACACATCTATATCTCTCTATATCTATATCTATGTAATGGAATATTACTTAGTGATGAAAAAGAGTGGAATCGTGCCATTTGCAACAATGTGGATGGAGCTAGAGGATTTTATGGTAAGTGAAATAAGAGAAAGACAGATATCATATTATTTCACTCATATGTGGAATTTGAGAAACATGACAGATGAACATAGGGGAAGGGAAGGAAAAATAAGACAAAAATAGAGAGAAGCAAGCCATAAGAGACTCTGAACTGCAGAGAACAAACTGAGGGTTGCTGGAGGGGTGGTTGGTAGGTGGGTGGGGGCATGGGCTTAAAGGGTGATGAGCATTAAACGGCACTTTTTGGAAAGAGCCCCGGGTGTCCTATGTAAGAAATGAATCAGTAGGTTCTTGTACTCCTGAAGCCAAGACTACACTGTATGTTAACTAACTTGGATTAAAAAAATGGAATAGTAAAGCTGGAACAAAGGCAGACATGATATTAGATTCGTGGGCTACATGCCAGAACCTAGTAAACGAAGAACTGAGGCTAGAATGAGATGTGAGGGGACCACAGTGATGGATTCTGCAGGGACCGGATCAGAACTCTGGCTAGCTAGTCCTGAGGGATACCCGAAGTCAAAAACAACAGGAGGTAATAAGGAGCGTACTCGAAACTAGAAAAATTCTCAAAAGATTCCATTAATTGTAAATGTTCCTAAAAGACTTTACAGGTGTTTTATTAACTACGGTTCTAATATTTGTAGCTTTTGCTAGCTTGTCTTTTAGGAAGGAAGGGAAAGGAGAGATATTTTTCACTGTATTTTGGATGCTTAAAAAATACTGATGGTAAAAGTGCTAATTTTTAAGAATTTAACACTAAAGTAGAAATTAGAGATCCTACATTGGAATCACTGATTTTATCTGTAGTCCTCTCAGTTTCTTCATGTTTTCTAATTTTTTGTTGGTGGTTTTTAAAATCCTTAGGACAAATACTTTGTACTAAAAGAATAAAGTAATTTTATTTTTATTCTGAATAATTTATGAACAGGAGCAATCTAGTTCATTTATAATGTGTGAACTAAAGATAGTTTTTGGATATTTGGTTGATTCTTGTTCTTTTTTTGTCTTTTTTTTTTCTGCCAGAAGTTTAAAACATAATTTAAGGTCCAAGATATGAGGGGAAACTTTACAATTTAGATTAGGGTTGGTAACCTTTTTCTGTAAAGATCTTGAGAGTAAATAATTTTAGTAGGCCAGACTAAAGTATGTCTGGTTTCTCAGCTTTCATTGTAACATGAAAACAGCCATATAAAGTACATATATGAATGGGCATGGCTGTGTCCCAGGAAAACTTCATTTACAAAAACAGGCAGCAGACTGGATTTAGCCCTCAATGTGTAGTTTGCCAATGATTAGATATGTTATAGTCCTATTACGAATACTTAAAACTTAAAAAACTGTTTGACACTTTAAATTTCACTGAAATATACAAAGAATTGCCATTAAGAGCATAAAATGAATTTGCAATTTATTGTTTCTCTTACCCCCTTAGGCTGCAAGACAGTCTTGAATTCATCAATCAGGACAACAGTACATTAAAGGCTGATAGTAACACAGTTATTAATGGACTACTTGGAAATATAGGTAAATGGTTCCTTTGGTTTTATAAGTTTTAGATAAGGTTAACAGTATAACAGGGATTTGCAGTTAATTCTTAATGTAGATCTTTTATAAGACCATAGAGTTTGACATACTAGAAGTGGAAAAGGCATTTAAGTTGCAAGTATGTGTAACATTTGTATTATTTGAAATAATAATTTTTGTATATTTGAGCATAATATTTATTTTGTATATGAAAAAGGAAAACTTAAAGATATATCTGATTATCTGATTTGTTTTTTGTTTTTAACTTTGATGCATCTTTGAAAGGCATTGTTATCAATATAAAAAGTCTTTACCAGCTTTCTTGAATATTTCACCTGAGGAAGACTGGTATCACACTTTGTCCCTTCTCTCTTCCCTAACCATAGAAGTAATTTTAAAATGGTGCTCATTTTTGTGACCTGAATTCAAACAGATGAGCAGATATTCAAATGTGATTTTCCTTAAAAGATTTATTAAAATAACAGCTTATTTAGTAATTTAGATAGTTGATTATTGTTGTTATTTGAATTCAACAGTTTGAAGTGACAACATGTTCCTAAAATTTCTGGCCATTTGTTTTACTCTAGGAAGCTCAACTAAGTTGCTGCTGACCATATTTCTGGTATATAAAAAATTGTAGTGTCCCAGAATGTGAACAGCAATTAGACTAGGAGAAATATTTCTCTTATTCTCTATTTAGTGAGATTTTTTTATTTGGAATTAATTTTAATAAATATTAGTTTTATATGTAAATAGAAAACAGTTTTACTCCAACTTGAACTCTATTGTATTCTATTATTTTTCATAATTCCTGTTTATTCAAATGAGCAACCATTTATTCAGCACATAGTATGGGCTCGTTACAGTGTCAGGCATGTACTTTAGAAAGTTTGCACATTTTTTAGAAAAATAGGAGTTCTGCTTTTTCTTAACTCACTTGATTAATTATATCTTTGGCTTTAATAAAGTAAAAATGTGACAAGGAAATAAATGAACCTTTTTTCTTTATAATTTGACACTTTTCAGAGCTTAAGAGGTTAATTAAAAGCTGTTTATTTTAATAATACAAATGTATTATCACTCATAGTATATTACCTTATAGATGCTAGATATACTCATCTTCTCTGTTTTAATATAGGGTAGGAAATTAATCCATTTAACAAAGTATAGACTTTAAATAATGAGCGGCTTTAACTTCCACATTTATAATTGTGAATTAAGGATATTTGAGGACCATCTCTTATTTTCTGTACATTTTTAGTTAATCACCAAATACTTATCAAGCACCTGTTATATGCTAAGCACTCTGCTAGGCCCTGAGGATTCAGTGGTAAACCAGACACAGTTCCCGCCTCAACAGATTTATAGTTAGTGGGAATCACACAAGTAATACAACAGTTACAGTATATCCAGTTAATTCTTGGACATGTTAAACAGCGTGTGTGATAGAGATGAGGAGGAGTACCTAATTCAGTCCTAGAAAGTCCCAGAAGACTTCCTTGAAGAAGTGAGGCCTAACCTTGAAGGATTAACCCTATGTTTAGATAGACATGTTCTAGGAAAAAAACGTAATAGTATGTGCACAGGCCTAGGAGCAAGAGATGATGGCATGAGGAAAGAATGTGAATAAATCAGTGTTGATGGAGCCAAGAATAGGAGTAAAGGAAGTTGAAAGAAATCAAGAAGTGAGTTGGAAGTAGATCACACAGGGCACTGTGGGCCTTACTGAGGAATTTGGATTTAGGCTTTAAGCAGTTGGGTAGCAGTGAGAGTGTGTTAGTTTGGGTGCTCCACCTGTTTTTTAACAGATGCCAGGACATGATTAAATATGCAAGGATATTTTTAGGGGAAATGACTGTGTGAGAGAAAATGAGGAGGGAACTGGGAAAGGTTGAGAGAGCCCTCAGATTGTGATACAAGTGTTGACCTCAAATGAAAGAGAGAATAGAAGATTGAATGGAAATGTCCAGTCCTACCATGCAGTCCAAGGAAGGTTTGGTAAGCCCATTGACAAGTCTTTGAGTTGAAGTTTGTTGTCAGAAGTGACCCATGTATTGTCGACATGTGTCTGCCTTACTATTCCTCCTGTGTTCAGTCACTGACTAGGAGCAGCCTATGGGATATGTGGCCTTGCTCAAACATCACAGTAGATTTCAGAATGCAGTAGTTTGGGGGTACTTAGTTAATTATAGTCCTTATAGCTGGAGTTCTTTGCTGTGCATTCTCAAGGCCATTACAGAGGAGTTGTCAGGATATAGAAAATGATTGAATTAGATTTATATCTGTAAGAGTATTGATTGCAGTGGGAAAGGATTCAAGTGAACCAATGGGACTGAAGAAAAGATCTATATTAGAAGCCTGCTTATGATAATCCAAGTGGCAGATAAGGAGACCTAGAGTAAGATTATGTCAGTGAGGATAGAGAGTTATTGAGGGGTTCATTATGGGAAATAGAGTGGACAGGACTTGACTTGGTATTTAGATGGAATAGGGGAGGAAAAAGGGAGGAATCAAGGGTGGCACTTTGCCATCTGGTTATATAAATGCTTGGATATTAGTGCCATTTATTGGGAGAAACAGAAGAAATTAGGAATTGGTGATTTTAGGTTTAGGGATGTTGGAATGGATGTATTGGTTGAGTGTTCAAGTAAAGATATCCAGCATAGTTAGTTAGTAGATGTTGTGGTAGATGCTATAACATAAAAATCCATGAATGTGTAATAACTTTAAAGCAATGAGGGTTTTTTCCAGCCATGTGGAGTTCAAAAGGGTGTCCATCATCAATTAACAGTTTTTTTCCAAGCAGTGTTTTAGAGTTCCTTCTTTCTTAGAGTTCTACCTTCTTCATCGTGTGGTTTCCAAGCTTGTGCTCAGCTGCACTAAGCCAATGGAAAGGAATTGAGAATGGAAAAGGCACTCCATTTCATAACCAACCTCAGCCTGCATGTGACATATATCAGTTTTGTTGACATTCCATTAATGGTAACTAATCACATGACTTCACCTACATATAAAGAGATTTGAGAAATATGATCCCTAGCTGGGAAGCTGCTTCCCAGAAACTACTTGATACAATAGAAGGGAGAACACAGTTCTTTGTTAGACAATTAGCTGGATCTGCCATAGATTTGTGAATCATTAGCATGGAAATGCTAAGTAGAAGCATACGAATGAATGAGATGACCTAGGAAATGTTGAAGAATGAGAAGGGAAGATTGTTGAAGATGAAACCCTGGGAAATTCTGGGTTGAAGAAGGAGTTGGAGAAGAGAAGCACATAAAGAAGATTAAGTAAAAAACGTAGTGTGTTATCTTTGGGAACTGTGAGGGGAAAGTTCAAAGTGTAGTTTAGCATCAAATATGCTCTAAGGTAATACAAGATAGCATGGACCACATTAATCAATAGGAAGGCTTTTGGTGGCCTATGAGAGGAGTTTCGGTGGGGAGAATAGAAGCCAGAGTTGAGGAGAGACTCAGAGGTTAGACTTTTTTCCAAGATTTAGGCAGTGATTCTTTTTGGTCTCAGGACCCCTTATACACTTAGAAATTATTGAGGACAACAGAGAGTTTTTGTTTATGTGGGTTACATTTGTTGATATATACTGTATTAAAAATTGAAACAAAAATTTTAAACATTTATTAATTTATTAAAAAATACTAACAACCTTTTTCATGTTAATATAAATAACATATGTTGTGAAATGATTCTTTTCCAAGAAAAAAATAATGAAGAAGAGTGGCATTGTTTTATATTTTTGCAAATCTCTTTAATTTCTGGCTTAATACAATATAGCCTGTATTATCTGCTTCAGCATTCATTCTCTTGTAATATGTTGTTTTGGTGGAAGTGTATTAAGAAAATCTAGTTTTACACAGACCCCCTGAAAGTGTTGCAGGGACCCCAAGATGTCTTTAGATCACATTTTAAGAACCTTTGAACTATTCTATAGGATTAGATACATGGAGAGAATAATTTTGTTTGTGTTTAAATGTTGATGGAATAGGAGATTATAAGGAGGGTAAGGCTAGAGAGAGAAGTGGTACTTGGTAAAGTTAGATTTTTGAAGGCCCTAGCTGACGTACTAGAATTAGCTTTGGAAGGGAGAGAGGAGCCTCCCAGGATTTTTCACGGAGTAAGGTCCTAGCACACAATAAGACTTGAATAATGTTCCCGTCGTTACCGCTCTGGCGTCATGGAGGCAGGTAGGCCAGCATTTGATTACGTTTGGAGATAGGGTGGGAGGAAAGGGAGAAATCCTCTCTGGCGAATTCCGTGTGTGTGCACACATACGCATCTGCATCTGCATACTTGTGGAGACAGAGTTGTATCCTGAGAGTAAGGAAGGAGATGCCAGGTAGAGACGGAGTTTAAAGATAGTAGATAAGTTTTGAAGGGACTAGAGAAGGATTGCCTTCACATGCACTATAATTTTAGATTTTTTTGTTCTAGAAAAATATCTATTAGCAATTTGAAAAATACATTTGTCTCTTGTTAGAACAGGAAGCCCCCTATTCTTTCCTAGGTAAACCTCCTAGGTGGCTCTTTAGGCAGTCTCAATTAAGCGTAACAGGTGACTCAGCTGCCTGCCTCCCGGCTATAAAGTTGCCCATTTGCAGTCTTTAGACTCCGTTATCTTCATTTGGTCCAGTGTGTGGCAGTTGGATTCTGGCCTTAAATGGGTGCATTGGCATTCCTCCTGCCATTGCGGCTGACCCTAGGCCTAGGAACTTTGGTTTCTTCCAAAGTTCGTTACTTGGTAGCATTACTAGGTTAGAGAAAAACAAGTTTCATACCTGTTTGTCAGTAGATCTCTTTTCTGCTCTTTGTTGTATGTTGTGTTTTCTTTTCTCAGCCAGGCACTTAGGTGGTTTTCTCCTTTGACAGTAGCAGGAGAATGTTGTAATCTTAAAACTGACTTTTTAAAAGATAAATTTATTTGGCAAATGTCACATTACATAGATAACATGACTGTACTTTTTTGAATCTTTAAAAACATTGTTTTAGGTTAGAAAAAATTGAACATTTAAATAACTTTTACCTAGTATAGTAGAAGGTTATTTTTATTATCATATGTATAGGTTTATTAGAAAATTGTTCTGTTTGACATCAGCTATGACCAGAGGAAAAGCATACTGTTTCAAAGAAAGGAATAGTGTTTGAATTATTCTTACTTAATTTAAAAGTTTCCATCCATATCTGTTGCTATGCCTTTGTGCTGCCTAAGCTCACCCTTTATTCCTGACGCTTTATGGCTTCTCTAACAGCCTTCTTTCATATGTATTTTACATTTTTGCCATGTAGGTCTTTCACAGTTCTGCAGCCCCAGGCGGGCATTCTCTGAACAGGGTCCGCTCCGCCTGATCAGGAGCGCCTCTTTCTTTGCAGGTTTGCGATGTGCTGTGTGGGTAGACTAGTTGGTGTGCCCCAGTGGCTAGAATCTGTAGTTAAGCTGTGGAAACAAGAGAGTAGATAAATGCATTTGGGGAGGGTGTAGTTAAGAAAACGTTGTTAAGCTAGTATAAGAACTTAATTCCTTTGTACTGAGTAGGTTCTTAAAAGTTTCCAGAAACTTTCAGTTATCAGTGGAATTGATATTTTCAGGAAATTTCTTATCTTGTTATGTAATAATGATTTTAACTTTAGAATCCTAAACCAAATTTTAGTATGAACATTATTTCTTATAGTAACAGCTAGAATTTCTAATTTGACACTCTCTTGTTTCCATGGTTGAGTAGCTTTTGTGCTCAATAGTTCACCAACTGCAGAAAATATCCTATCTTATTATTTTAAAATTTCTGATCTACATTATTTCATAAGAACGATTTTTCTTGGAGCTAAGATTTAGATGAACAAGCACCATTATATTGATCTGTAAAAGGCGTATGTGAGTGTGTTTGCTTATGTCATTACATTGATGATTGTAGAGTGTGTTCATGCCTCTGTATCCAGGGACTTGTGTTTGACTTCTTGTTTTAATTAATATTCATATTCCTTACAAATATGAGACAGGAACAATACATATTTATTACAGAAAATTTGTAAAATAGGCAAAATGGGCTATATGTTAGCCATCGTGTCAGCTAGAATTAACCTTTACAAAAAACAAAATAGGGATCATACTATTCAAATTGTTTTCTTGCTTAAAATTTTTATTATGGAGAATTTTTAAACATACATTAATATAGGCAGAAGAATAAAGCAGACCGTTGTATACCCATCACTTACTACCAGGACCATCATTCTTACTGTTTAGCAGCATGCTTTTTGGTCACTTAATAGTGTATTGTGAATATCTTCCTTTTAGTCCTCCTCTGCTTCTTTAGATATTGTGTCATGTTTTCATATTATATGTCAGATCTTCACATAAATCTTAAAGCTTGTTCAACTGAGTAATAGCTCTTGGTGTTGGGTTTGTGCCATGCTATTGAAAAATATAAAGGAATGCAATGAAATAAGCATGATTTCATTTGCTATATAAAAGAAACAGTGTGACCCTGAATAGCATTATGTGTTATAACTGACAGTTTTGTCTTTATTCACAGTTCACAGCAATCCAGTGGACATGCCTGGAAGAGAGCTGAACGAAGATAGAGACAGCGGCATAGCACGCTCCGGTAATGCCACATTTACGTGTCAGTCTAGATTTTTTGAGATCAGTGTTAGTCAGTGTTGATTTTTATTTTTGCCTTTATCATCCAGTTTCATGTACACAGTTTGTTACTGTTGATATTAGCCTTATAAGAGAATTGTGGCAACATAGAGAAATATTTTTATTTTGTTTTATTTTATTTTAATTTCATATCATTCCATTGTTTTGTTTTGTTTTATTTTATTTTATTTTATTTATTTTTTTTTGAGAGAGAGAGAGCACATGCGAGCTGGGGAGAGGGGCAGAGGGAGAGAGAGAATCCCAAGTAGGTTCCATGCTCTGCATGGAGCCCAATGTGGGGCTCGGTCCCACAGCCCTGGGTTCATGACCTGAGCCGAAATCAAGAGTCGGATGATCAACCAACTGAGCCACCCATACACTCTGAGAAATACTTAAAATTTAGAATTTTCATGTATTATGACATGTGCCTGGTGGAGTACTGCCTGGATGAATGCACATTGGTTTGGGCTTGGCCAGTACAGGAAAAAAATATTACTCAAGAGACTCCTTAAACACCATAGTAGAAAAAATCCATTTGCTCATATCTGCTTGCTCTTAACTAGAGTTTAAAGTTTGACTGTCTCCTGCCCAGAAAAGCTTAGGCATTTTGAACAATGCAATATATACTGCTTTCAAATATGGATTCCCAAAATTTGTCTAAGAAACTTTTATTGCAACATGCTAGAGATTTAAAAAAAAAAAAGGAAAGCTCACATTCTACCTTTGAGGATCACAGAGTCTACTGAGAAAGGAGTCAGGAAAATTGTCCTACATTGTGTGATATGTTCTCTGACAGGCCTGTGCAAAGAGGTTTGGAGAACAGGAACCTAACTAACTTAGCCTGGGCCAGCTGCAGGGGGCTAGTAATGCTTTACGGGAGATAATACTGGAGTTGTATCTTGAGATGTATGAGTTACCCGGGCAAAGGCATGGAATAAGGGCTTTCCAGTTAAAAGGAAAAGTGTTTGCCAGGGCCCAGAGATAGAATAAATCAAAGGAGCATCTTAGGCTTGCATTATCGTTAGGTCTGAGAAACTTTATTCACTGTATTTTATCCATATGAGTTGTCACATTACACGGCTCTGCTGTCCAGATTGTTTATAATTCAGTTTTGAGTATAGATGGGAGTCCAAATTTACCAATATTGTAATCCCTAGGTATGAGTTAGAATAATACAAAGTTGAAAAAAAAAAAAGTTCGCATGCCTTAACTCTTCTCTGAGACTCTTATGTAGCCTAGAGAAGGGCTTATTTATGCAACTATATTTGAAAAACATAACAAAATGAAAAACTCGCTATCTCATTCTGATAGACAACTAGAGTTGAGAACCCCTTCTCTAATATGAAAAATCTTTATCTTTCAAATAATCTCACTCTTCCTTTCTTTTCTTTCTCTTTTTTTTTTTTTTTTTTGACAAGAAGTAGGATTTCTTGGTGGGCATGAATAAGGAGGGGTTTCCTGAGTGCAGAACACACCATTTGTCCAAGAGGCTACGATTAGGGATATATTTCATCTCACAGCCATGTGGGATGAGCCACGTTTCAGCTACCATGCCTTCAAATTCACCTGCATTAAACTTAGTAAAGCCCCACTTCTTGGAAATGATCTTCAGGTGGCCAGAGAATTTAAACTTGGCCCCATGTAGGGCCTCATTTAATACTCCTTGTTCTGCAGCTTGGTATGGATGGACATGATGGCTTGGCCAGTGTGGACCCTGTCCACTGTGCCCTGGGGCTTTCCAAAGGCACTTCATATACCTGACTGGAGCTTAGACTGGAGATAGCATGATCACCCTTCTTTTCTAATTGAGTTTTTTTTTGTTGTTGTTCTTAGGAATTAATCTAGAGTATATTTCTTTTAATAATCATTGCTTCGGTGTATTCTAGGGAATTCAGTTTTCTCTACTGTGGTAGGAAGTTAGTTCTTATTTTATCCAGGATTTCAGAGGTGATAAATTAATTTCTCCACTTCATTTTCTTTAGTTTAAATTAAGGTCCTGGCTGTATTGATCTGTAAGACTTTTTCAAGTCATTAAATTCACATACTCCTTTTAAATTAATTGTGTATTTTCTTCTTTTTCCAAAGTAAGGTTATTTTTAATTACAGAGTTTATTAACACATAGCTCTTCCAAATTCAGGTTAGCATTTGATTTTTCAGTGAAGCCATACCCAAGTTAGTTATACATACCCAATCTAGACTACAAAATTTTACAGTACTTACTATGATAAAAATGTAGTCTTTTCAAGAAAGTAGTTTAGAATTAATGCGTTGGAGGGAATTAAAAGTAAAAATGAACTACTGGGACCTCATCAAGATAAAAAGCTTCTGCACGGCAAAGGAAACAACCAACAAAACTAATAGATAACCAACGGAATGGGAAAGGATAATTGCAAATGACATATCGGATAAAGGACTAGTATCTAAAATCTATAAAGAACTTACCAAACTCCACACCCAAAAAACAAATAATCCAGTGAAGAAATGGGCAGGAGATATGAATAGACACTTCTCCAAAGATGACATCCTGATGACCAACAGAAACATGAAACAATGCTCAAAGTCACTCATCATCAGGGAAATACAAATCAAAACCACACTGAGATACCACCTCACACCGGTTAGAGTGGCTAAAATGAATAAATCAGGAAACTATAGATGCTGGCGGGGATGTGGAGAAGCAGGCACCCTCCTACACTGTTGGTGGGAATGCAAACTGGTGCAACTGCTCTGGAAAACAGTGTGGAGTTTCTTAAAAAAAAAAATGAAAATAGAGCTACCCTATGACCCAGCAATAGCACTGCGAGGAATCTACCCAAGAGACACAGGAGTGCGGATGCATAGGGGCACGTGTACCCGGATGTTCATAGCAGCACTTTTGACAATAGCCAAGTCATGGAAAGATACTAAGTGTCCATCAACTAACGAATGATAAAGAAGTTGTGGTACATATATACAATGGAATATTATGTGACAGTGAGAAAGAATGAAATCTGGCCATGTGCAGCAACATGGATGGAACTGGAGGGTATTACGTTAAGTGAAATAAGTCAGAGAAAGACAGATACCATGTGTTTTCATGCATAGGTGGATTTTGAGAGACTTAACAGAAAACCATGGGGGAGGGGAAGAGGGGAAAAGAAAAAAGCCACAGAGAGGGAGGGAGACAAAACATAAGAGACTCTCAAAGACTAAGAACAAACTGAGGGGTGAGGGGGGTGTGGGAGGAGGGAGAGTGGGTGATGGGCACAGAGGAGGGCACTTGTTGGGATGAGCACTGGGTGTTGTATGGAAACCAATTTGACATAAATTAAAAATAAAAGAAAAAAATCTAAATAAAAGAAAAAAAAAGAATTAATGGTCCACTAGTTGTATGGCACATAAAGCTCTTGGTCATTGAATTTCTTAGTGAGAATTGAGATGAACGGATCCACATAATGACAGTCTTAGTTTTCATTCCTGATGTCCAAAATAATATATCATCTGACATATACCTTTTTATAGATGATAATAATGCCAGCTTTTGATTACCTCACAAATTTTTCGTGTGTGGTTGTAATCATGAAGATAAGAATATAAAATATTGCCAAACAAATGCAAGCTCTTAATGTCTTTTCCTCTCTGGAACCAGTATAGAAAAAGGGAGGATTCATAGCCTAAGGAAAAATGAAGGGTCATAGCTTTTGACACCCTGGTCAAAAAACACTTTTTGCAAAGAGAGGTTTGGGAAGACAATAAACATCACAATTAGGGGATTGCAGCAATTATAATCATAATGGGCTCTGTTGGAATATGTCTATCACCCCTTTGAATGCTCCAGAGAGCAATCTATAGGATTTAGTCTTTTTGGAGCTTTGTAGGTATAGTCCTGACTGTTATTAAAAGTGGCCAAGCTGGGCATCTGGTTGGCTCAGTTCCTTAAGCTTCTGATTCTTGATTTCAGCTCAGGTCATGATCTCAGAATTTGTGGGTTTGATCCCAATGTATGGCTCTGTGCTGACAGTGTCAAGCCTGCTTGGGATTCTCTCTCCTTTTTCTCTGTCCTCGCCAGCTGGTGTGTATTTGGGCATGCACATGCGCTCTCTCTCTCTCTCTCTTTAAAAAAAATATATGTGTGTGTGTGTGTGTGTGTGTGTGTATATTCCCAAGTGTGTGTGTGTGTGTGTGTGTGTATATTCCCAAGCATTCAGAAGCTTGACTACCTGTACACAAGCAATTCATGAGTACTGTTGACCCTTCAGTAACACAAGGCTTAGGGATGCTAACCCTCTCCTCCACCCCTGTGCAATAAGAAAATTTGTGTATAACTTTTGACTTTCTAAAAACTCAAATAATAGTCTTACCAATAACATAAATAGTCAGTTAACAAATATTTTACATATCATTTGTATTATATACTGTATTTTTATAATAAAAGAGCTAGAGGAAAGAAAATGTTATTAAGAAAATCATAAAGAAGAGAAAATACATTCATAGTAGTATACTGTATTTATTGAAAAAAACACAAAAACACGTATAAGTGGACCTGCACAGTTCAAACCCACGTTGTTCGAGGATCAGTGGTATTTTATTTTATTTTTATTGAAGTATACTTTAAATATAGTTGTAATACACAATGTTACATCCATATCACATCAGGTGTACAACATAGTGATTTGACAACTCTGTATGTTATGCTATGCTTACCACAAGTGTAGCTACTGTCTGCCACCATACAACTATAAAATATCATTGACTTTATTAACTACGCTGCCCGTTTTATCCCTGTGACTTATTCATTTCATAACTAGAAGCTTGTATCTTCCATTCCCCTTTATCCAATTTGCCCTTCCCATCCAACCACCTCCCCCCTGGCAACCATCAGTTTGTTCTCTATGTTAATGGGTCTCTTTCTGCTTTTGTTTTGTTTTTTAGATTCCATATGTAAGTGAAATCATATGGTATTTGTTTTTCTCTGTCTGACTTATTTCACTTAGCATAATACCTTCTGGGTCCATCCATGTTGTCACAGATGGCAAGATCTTATTCTTTTTTATGATTGAGCAGTATTGTGTGCATCTTACTTGTTCATTCATCTGTTGATGGACACTTGGGTTGCTTCTGTATCTTGGCTATTGTAAATAATGCTGCACTAAACATGGGAGTGCATATTTTTAAATTAGTGTTTTTGCTTTGTTAGAGTAAATACCCTGTAGTGGAATTACTGGCTCATGTGGTATTTCTGTTTTTAGTTTTCTAAGGAACCTTCATACTGTTTTCCATAGTGGCTGTACCAGTTTGCATCCCCGTTGCATAACGGTTCCTTTCTCTGCATATGCTTGTCAACACTTGTTATTTCTTGTCTTTTTGTTTCTAGCCATTGTGATAGGTGTAAGATGATGTGCCTTTAAAAGACATCATTAAATGACATTCAAGCACTTATTTTCAAATATAACTTTTGTTCTTAAAATCTGTCTGCTGTGTTAAAACTGAATCATATCAATTCAGCAATCGTACTACCAGATATTTACCCAAGGAGTATAAAAATACTAATTCAAAGGGACAGGTGCAAGTTGATAGTTTGCAATGCTTGTTTATACCAGCATTATCTACAATAGCCAAATTATGGAAACCACCCAAGTATACATTGACTGACAAGCAGATAAAGTTGTGGAGTGTGTGTACACACACACACACACACACACACACACACACACACAATGGGATATTATTCAGCTATAAAAAAGAATGAAATTTTGGCATTTGCAAGGACATGGATGGTTCTAGAGAGTATGCTGTGTGAAATAAGATGGAGAAAGACATATCATTTGATTTCACTCATATGTGGAATTTAAGAAACAAAACAAAGGAGCAAGAGGGGAGAAAAAAGGGAGAAAAACAAAGAAACAGACTTTTGACTATAGAGAACAAATTGATACTTACCAGAGAGAGGTGGGTGGGGGATGGGTAAATAGGTGATGGGCATTAAGGAGTGCTTGTCATAAGCAAGAGGTGTTGTATAGAAATATTCACTCACTATATTTGTGCACCTGAAACTAATATTACACTGCGTATTAACTAGCTAGAATTTAAATACAGACTTAAAAAAAATGAAATTAAAAAAATGTTTAAAAATGGAATCACATTATATTTATTTTAATTGAAGTGTTTGACTATGCTCAGGGGCAGTCTTATGTCCAAAGAGATAGTGCTTTGTTTGAAATTAACCCTTTCTTCTGAAGTGGGTGGAGTGAGGTTAAGAATATAAAAAAGAATGTCTCAGAGACTCTTGCCAACACATTGTTGGTATATGATTTTTCTGTTCTGAGACTTTGCTCTAACATTGACATTATTTTTTTTAATAGAAAAATTTTAAGAAGCTCATGAAACAAAATGGAAAATTTCAATCACTACTGTTAAATTTGTTAAAAATAAATTTATGCTTAATTATTATTGACATATTTTTAAATGCTTATACTTGTTTTCATTTTGGCTGACAGCATCTCTGAGCAGTTTGCTTATTACACCGTTTCCCTCTCCCAACTCCTCACTTACTCGAAGTTGTGCCAGCAGTTACCAACGACGTTGGCGACGCAGCCAAACAACAAGTTTGGAGAATGGGGTATTTCCTAGATGGTAAGTTGGAATCTTCACTTTACAGTAAAATTGAGTAGTTCTTAAACACAATTCTGAATGGTTTTTTTTTAGAGCCTAGGCTTGTATTTTGTGTATTTTAAGCCTTGAACCTTTTAAAAACTTTTGGTAAATTGTAACCAGTATTAAGTGTACATTCAGTGTACCTTCACACTGTTTTGCAACCATCGTCACTCTTCATGTCTGGAACTTTTTATCTCCCCAAATTGTACCCATTATACAGTTAACTCTCCATTCCTCCCTCCCCTTAGCTCCTGGCATCCTCCATTGATTTTTTTTTTTTGTCTCTATGAATCTGACTGCTATAGTATCTCATATAAGTAGAACCATAACAATATTTGTCCTTTTCTGTGTCGCTTATTTCATTTAGCATGTCTTTAAGGTTCATCTGTGTTGTAGAAGCTATTAGGATTTTATTTCTTTTTATGGCTGAATGATACTCCATTGTATGTACATATCACATTTTGTTTATTCACTTATTTGTTGATGGACATTTGGGTAGCTTCCACCTTTTGGCTTTTGCAAATAATGCCGATATGAATATATGCATATAAATACCTTTTTGAGTCCCTGCTTTCAATTTTGGGGAATGTATACCCAGAAGTGGAATTTTCGGGTTATATGGTAATTGTATGGATAAGTTTTTGAGGAAATGCCATACTTTTTTCCACAGTTGCCATTTTACATTTTTGCCAATAGTTACTATTATATTTTATAATAACCATCCTAATGGGAGTGAAGTAGTGTCTTATTGTGGTTTTGATTTGTATTTCCCTAATGCAGTCATATTCCCTAATATTCCCTAATGGCTAGTAATATTGAGTATATTTTTATGTGCTTATTGGCCATGTGTCTATCTTTTGGAGAAATACCTATACAAGTGTTTTACCCATTTTTTAATTAGGTTGTTTGTGTTTTGTTGTTGAGATATAGTTCTTTATATATTCTAGATATTATTCCCTTATCAGACATTTGCTTAGCAGTATTTTCATTCTGTTGACAGTGTCTTGGATACCCAATAGTTTTTAATTTTATGTAGTCCAGTTTATCTTTTTTTTTTGTTGTCTGTACTTTTGGTGTCATACCCAAGAAATAAATGCCAAATTCAATGTCATAAAGCTTTTACCCAATGTTTTTTTTTTTTAAAGGTTTATAATTGTAACTATTCTGTTTAGGTGTTTGTTGAATGTACTGCACGTTTTGATATTTCAGTTTTTTATGTTTCTGATTAGGCAAGTGAATTCATTCTTAAGAGTTTTTTTTTTTTTTTTAGCCTATGTTAAGTACAACTGTAGATTAAATAAAGCTTGTTGTTTTCTCTTTTAGTTACTCCCTTTAGTCCTTGATTTTTTAAATTTTACTTTTGGAATCAGAAAGAGACACAAGTAGATCATAGAACAATGAATTACATCAGACTTATTTATAATCTTAAAATTAAGGCACTTTTAGGTGAGTTATAAATTGGGGATTCACTCCTTTTTTTTAGTGACTTCTAACTGAACAAAAATGTTTCAATCTGACTCTCTGTTAAAATGTTTTATAAAAATGTGAGCATGAAGAAATAGCCAGTAGATTTTTCAAAGACAGTTGGTCTGCATTTTTAGATTTACTTGATAAAACAGCAGAAGCCTTTAGCTTATGTATATTAAATTAGCAAGGAGATAAAATGGTGAATTTAATTATTTTTGTTTTTTTTATATTAAAAGAAAACATTTATTTTTAAGGTCTATAGAAGAAAGCTTTAATCTGTCAGATGAAAGCTGTGGCCCTAACCCAGGAATTGTGAGGAAAAAGAAGATTGCAATTGGGGTAATCTTTTCATTATCCAAAGATGAAGATGAAAATAACAAATTTAATGAATTCTTTTTTTCACATTTTCCTCTCTTTGAAAGCCACATGAACAAACTAAAGAGTGCAATAGAACAGGTAAGCATAGTCATGTTGCTGGTTTGTTTATGTCCTTTATTTTCCTCTGAATCTTACTCTCCTGATTTAGTATTATGTGTATTCATCTTGCAGAAAAATTAGCAGCCACAGTGCAAGTACCCTACAAAGTGCTCTGGAGATGCAAAATAGACTTTAACTGGTTTTAAGGAACTTCCTGCCTAATAAATTTTGTAAAGTCATTCATCCATTCTTTTAATAAATTTCCAAGGGCCCCTAATGTGGCAAACAGTAATCTAGTAACTGAAAATAATATGGGGGGAAAAAAGCAACACTCTAGCAAATAAATTAATATGTAAGATTTTTGATGATAATAAATGCTGTGGAGAAAAATAAAACAGGTTTATAAGGAATGCTGGGTGGAGTTATTGCTAATTTTTATTGGCTGCTCATGAAGGCTCCTAATAAAATGATACTTGATCCAGAGATAGGGAGGAAGTGAGATACAACTATCTGAGGGAAAAATTTTCCAGGCAGGGGCAGAGGCTTTGTGTCAAGAGTAATCCTGATGCTTGAGCAAAGTAAGGAGGCTGAAGTGGCTGGGTTAGAAGTAAGATCAGTTATGTAGGGACTTTTAGGAGATCATTGTAAGGGCACTGGCATTTACACTTGAGAAAACTGGGCAACTATTGGAGAGTTTCAAGCAGAGGAAGGACATTATTTATGAGGATTGCTCTTAATTCTGGTGGAGAATAGATTTCTAGGGTCAAAGGTGGGTGTTGTGGGACCCAGTTAGGAGTCTGTTGCAGTGAATTTTACTTAAACCAAGTTAGTGATGGAATTGGTGGGCAGTGGTTGGATTCTGGATATGTTTTGAAAATAGAGCTAATGAGATTAGCTGATGGACCGAATTAGCTGATGTACTAGAAAGAGAGCAGTACAGTTTGGCTCGGGAGTTTTCAGTTGAGCAGTAAGAAGGATGGAGTTGCTAGTACTAAAAGGGGAAAGATTAATATGGGACAGTTTCGGTGGAGGAAATAACTCCTGGACACTATATGAATCTAGAGTTTAGGGGAAAGGTCCAGGCTAGACCGTCATCAATGTATGGATGGTATTTAAAGCCATGAAACTGAGGAATAAAAAAAAGTAAAGGAGATCCTAGGCTTGATTTGTGTAGCATTTCAACAGTTAAAATTTTAAGAGTTGAGAAAACCCATAGAAGAAATGGGGTTGGGCATTCAAGTAATAGGAAAAAACAAGATAGAGTACTTTTTTAGGGGGATCCAAGTGAAGGATGTGTGTTAAGAAGGTAGGAGTGATCAATTGTATCTCGTGCTGCTGATAGTGTGCATAACATTATGTATAAAGTAAGAAAATTGTGAACATAAGATAGAACATAAGAATAACAAAAAGACAAGCAAAGTTGTTTAGGAGTCCATAGGAAAGAGCAATTATTTCCTATTGAGAAGATGTTTCATTTGGACTACATCTTAAAGCATGTTTGGGATTTTTTAAACGTAAAGTTTTGAAAATTGGATATAGCAAAATAGCAAAAAAAATTGATATACTTGCCACCCAAAAATAACTCCGTAACCTTTTACCGAAAGTCTTACCCAGGCCTTTTCTGAGTATATTGTATTTTTACTTGATTGGTATTGTTCTGTGTCCATATTCTTTTTATTATGTACATATTTAAAAAAAAATTATCATTGTAGTGGTGCTTGGGTGGCTCAGTCGGTTCATTGTCTGACTCTTGATTTTGGCTCAGGTCATGATATCACAGGTTTATGAGATTGAGCCCTGAGTTGGGCTCTGTGCTGACAGTGTGGAGCCTGCGTGAGATTCTTTTTCTCTCCCTCTCTCTGTGCCCCTCCCCTGTATTTGCGTGTGCATGGACGCTCACTCAAAGTAAATAAACATTAAAAAAATTTTTTTAAACAAAATGTCATCACTGTAACACGTCCATTTCTCATGTCATTATAAATCATTCTTAAATATAGTGGATTTCCTTAAGTAAGTATTTCTGCTAGGTTATTTCTTCTTCACAATATAGCTACACTGTAGTTAACATCTTGGTTAAATTTTTAGAAGAGATTCCAAGGAAGTTAAACTAATGAATCAGTGGATATAAGTAAATTCTTAATCCCTTTGATGGTATGTGGAAGGGAAAGGATACAAAGAGGAGTAGTGGGCGGTATAGCTGGCAGAATTAATGGCAACCAGATCTCAAAGAATGCTTGCCAGAAGTTTTGACTTTGTTGTTAAACCTATCTCCAAATTGTGCTTTAGGAAGATTAATTTAGCAGTGTGTTTTTTAAAAGAGAGTAGAATAAGAGACTGGAGAGAGGAAGACTAGTAAGACTAGAAAGCCAAGGATGCATTTTAGTAACTTAGCAGCGACTGAGGCTCATCTGCCTCTCGAGAGTACACTGATGTTTGTTACTCACATTGTCTGTCAGAGGACGAAGAGATCGTTACCAGTACGCTTTTACTGAACAGATGAGTAAAGGCCATTTTCACTTCCTTTTTCAGAAGTTAGACCTTCGTGGCATTTTCTTCAGTTGACTGCTGTCCTTTTTTAATTATGTGGTTGCCAAAGTTTGTACACATAATATTTAGCTGTGGCTGAATTGACGTTTTGAGTTAACTGGGAGAATTGCAAAGTTTTGTATAAAACTTGATATATTCAGTAATACAGAACTCATTAAGGATTAGTTTTTAAATGTTTTAATCCTTTGACTATTTTATAACCTAAAAGTGTACATTGCAGTACTTACAGTTGTTTGGATATTTGTTCAAGTTTAACATCTTATTTCTTACAATACCTGAAAGGTAAAGCTTAATGAGTGAATACCTTTATATAAGGTTTCCTCTCTGAGCACCTTGAAAATTATTTTGAAGCCTGTGTTACCTTTTGAGATCTGTAATGTAATCTTAATATTTTACTGCTAGTAAAATTAAGAATAGTGTTCAATTCTACGTAAAGAATATTCACTTTTTTTAAATTGGGAATCTGTCAACAGTTTGTAAAAACAAAGTAAGTTTTACTTCGTTTCTGGATATACATGAACATGATTTCTAGCTCTAAAGTAATCCGACCTCTTAAACAGATGTTTAAAATTTTTTAAATTGATTTTTAATCATATAAGTGATGCAGAAGTGCATTCCCTTTGAAAAAGCCTAAAAAACTACAAGGTAATTTTTGACATCTGTATCCTAATCCTGATCCCCTTTTTGTCTACCTAAAGCAAGGCCTCTCGGCCGTGGCTCAGTATGTTTTAAGAAAGCAAATATTATATATAGCTTGTGATGTCTTTCAATAGAATCTTGAAGTTCTAGGTTTTATAAAAGGCTTACTCAGCAAGTCATTATCTGTGAAATATCAGAGGAAGCCATGAGCTGCTGTTACTGAGCTATCTTTGTATCTTGTTCTGTTTGTTAAAAAAAAAGAAAGAAAAAGAAAAGAAAGAAAGAAAGAAGTTTTATCTAATCCAGAAACTTTCAATATCATTTTCCCTTTGTATGGACGTTCTGTCACTTGACAGTTAAAGTAAGAGATTTAACAATAAAAAAATTTGAATTTTGTTATACTTGTTAATGATCAACGGTGCAAAAAGCCACTGTCAATATATGTGCCTTCTTTACATCTTTCCAGAAACACAGGATGGTAGAGTATTGTGGAAAGTGACTTTGTCTTTCACTTTTTTTTCTTCAGTATTTTGTCTGTGATCAGTGTAAGAATTAACTGTTTCATTACTTTCAAGGCTATGAAAATGAGCCGGAGATCAGCCGATGCCAGTCAGAGGAGTTTGGCATATAGTCGAATAGTTGATGCCCTAAATGAATTCAGGTACATATTCTCTAGCTTTTCATAATTTAGAGTTGTTGAGCAGTATACACAAGATTTATTTATTTTCTTTAGCTTATTCTAATAAAATTTAATTTTTTAAATTTCTTTCTCCCATGGCCTAATGAGGGTGTATAAATCACTAGGCCACTGGGTTTTGTGTTATTAAATACCAAATGGACTAGGGATTCAGGCACATTTGAGATTTGTCCGTGGGATAGTGTTTAGTACCAAACCATTCTACACAGCAAATATGGCCAGAGGAGATCCTTGTTCCAGCAGAAATGTACATATCTTCCCGTTGGGCTCCTAGAGACTGGTTAAGTGTACCACCAGTAGTTATTATCACCAGTAGTTTATAGATCTCATTTTTAGGAAAACTGGCTTCGTATTTGTTCATTGATGACTGAATGGTCCATATTGGGGCAGGGATCTCCTGGATTGTTGGTTTAAATAGACTACCACATTTTGAAGTGAGAACCTGTTTTACCTCGTGCTGTTTCAGGATTGCTGTGGTAAACTGTAGGCATGTCACACCCATACACACACACACCCATACACATATATCTTTTGTTAATGGAGATTACTAAGGAGTGTTAAATTTGACAGTAAGAGAAAACCTTTGTTTTCAACTTCTTTTTTATTCTTAATTTTTCTCATACTGTGGAAGTAAATTGTGTCTTTTTTTTTTTTTAACCTCTCTCAAAATGAGAGACTGTATTGCCTCAACAATGTTTTGTATAATTTTTGAAATTGAATTACAGATAACCATTAAATAGAAATTGCATGGTAAAAATAACCTAACCAATTATGGAATATTTTATCATGTTTTTAATTTATTTAAGTTGAGTTTACTTTATGGCTGTTGTGTGGTTATCATCCACTGGTCTCAGCTACTCAGGAGGATAAAATTTTCTAGTCATTCATCTTTTATTTACCATCATTTTTAGGATAAAAGGCATTAAAAGTAAGTTTAAATATCTTCCATTTTTGTTCATTAAATTCAGTGGTTAGGGAACGTGTAGAGAAAAAAAAAATTAGAGACATAAATTTCAATCCGTGTTCTTTCTTTTTTTGTCTTAGAAGGAAATAATTTGCATAAGTGAAAATTATATTGGAGCTGATATTTCTAGTATTTTATGTATATGTTAACATATTAACTATCTGATAAGAACAAAATCTGTGTCTTAGATGTCAGTTTGATTCTGAT
This sequence comes from Paguma larvata, assembly GCA_030068075.1. NCBI lineage: Eukaryota > Metazoa > Chordata > Mammalia > Carnivora > Viverridae > Paguma > Paguma larvata. The sequence goes on from CM057826.1 coordinate 125,149,818, forward strand.
GCTTTGTTTCTTCAGACAGTTTTTATTGTCTTCTAGCAATTTTTTGTTGATATAATATGGTGGTAAAGTATTGGTAATGGAGGAGGAAGTATTCTATAATCTTGTGATTTAATTGTAGTTCTTTTTGGCAAGCTTGAGTTCCTGGGTTTTGACCTTCAAAAGTGTTTCTTAGCCTTTATTTTTCTCCATAGATGAGTGAAGAATGCTAGTAGGGATTGGAGTTGTCTAAATGCCATTTTTTTTAGGTCAGATAATGGTCTGGTATAGGTGAACTTGGACTCTCAGAGAACAGATGTTTGTTTTGGAGAATGACCTAAGTGTGCTTAAATGTTGTTTCCTCCCTATCTGAAACACAAAAGGAATTTTCTTTAATCTTCATCATGGAATTCTGATGGTACTCCATGAAAGTGTGGCAGTCTTCCTAAGACTGATACCCAGCACATTTTTTTTATCACTCACTGGTAGATCATACTCATTGTGCCAACCATTAGTCAATTACTGTTTAAGTATTCCTACCAGTTATTGGCCCTAAAGGCATCTGCTTCAGGTAAGGTGATAACAACTATGATTCTTTGTATTTACCTATTTGTTTAGTTTTCAGGGTAATGAATTACCCTCTGACCTCAATTCTGTGATCTGGCTAAGAAAAGTCATAGATTTTCAGTTTTTTCAGCTTTTTTCTGTGAGGATTAACGTGATGACTTCCAAGCTCTGTATGTGTCAGCTGCATTTGGAAGTTCAGATATTTTTGAATATTTTTATGTAAGAACACACTAAATTGAAATAAAAACCAGTTGATTTTGTTAAAACTCAGGTTGAGTTTGTTTGGAACTTAAACTACATTTCAAACTTTCAGTTAAAGAGAAAAACATAGTGCTCAGCTGATCCCTAGGGAAACGTGACAAAAATGTTTCCCCAAATTGTGGAGTTTGAATCAGCAGGTCTCGAGCCTACCATTTGTATTTCACAGTCTGTATGGAAATGTTAAACTGTTTCAAGGGAGAAAAATTACCAAATCTGTACTACTACAATGTTAGGTATATTTGCAAGCCTTGTAGGTCTGGTCATCTGTATTTACAGAGCTGGAGAATTTTACTTCAACGGTATAACTCAAAAAAATTCTAGAGTGATTTCTCTATGAGAAATCTATAAAATATGCCTTTGTTATGAATATAAGTGGTTTTCAAGAAGTATGTAAAGTTATAATCTTCTCAATTTCTAAATTTAATCTGTAATTTGCTTGAAAGTTTACCCAAAGATTCTTAAGAGTTGTGCTTTTCCTGAAGTGGATACTATACGTTTATTGTAAAAGAAAGGTGCCATGAATGATTGGGTATTTTGTTAATAATTTTTAAAAATTTTTATTGTTTCATTTGAGTTGTTCCATTGATTTTAGACTGGAATTATTAAAAATAAATGTTTGAACAGTCATTTTGCTTATTTGCCTAAAAGAATCCTGTAATATTCTTTCTGAGTTTCACATTTTAACTATTACAAGGCAGTGAATCTTTGCCCTTGCACTCGTAACTGCTTCTTACATTTTTGAATTGACAGTTTTTCCTCTGCAGTCACAAGCTTTGTGGGAAAAAGCCAAGAGTCCCTATTTTAGATCTTGGGAAACTCTGCCATTAGAGACCCAGCTGAGGTTACCAGAATAGCAATATTGTCATAAGATTCATTCCTAGTAGAATACTGATTTTGCTCTTTGGTTATAAAAATTTTTATTCAGAAAAATTTTAAATACCTGTGAGTTAATTGCTGTATTATTGGGTAGTACAAATGGCCTAAGACAAAAGTCTTAGAATTTTAATATTGCCTAGAATTTACAGTATGTATGAGTTATAAAACCATTGAAAATGTAGGTCATGACTGTATACCTTTCCTTTTGTATTAGTTTGATTATTTTACTTCAGTCACTGTACAAACATGAAAATCTATGTAAGTCAGTTAAGCATTCTTAAAATATTAAAAATACTTTATAAACTCATAATTTTTATTAAGACGTCTATCATTAGAAGTCCTTAAATAATTACATTTAATCCTGTTGCATACTGACCATGTATTTGTGAATTCACCTACTTGCTGAAATTTATTTATGACCTCAAAATATACTCACAGTGTTTTAATGATCATTTGTAACATGTGCAGAACAATGAAAAATTTGAGTAGCCTGATACATTCCTAGATGAGGTTGAACAAGGTGTTACTCTGCCTTCTTGTTTCAGCTCTCATTCTGTAAAGAAGTATCCTTTTCGTATCTACTTAGTGGCACTTCTTTTTTCTTTTTTTGCATTTTGTGCTTTTTATTAGTGATTTTGCTATTAAAAATCACCCTTGGGGTGCCTGGGTGGCTCAGTCAGTTAAGGGTCTGACTTTGACTCAGGTCATGATCCTACCATTTGTAGGTTTGAGCCCCACATTGGTCTCTGTGCTGAAGCTCAGAGCCTGGAGCCTGCTTTGGATTCTTTGTCTCCCTCTCTAACTGCCTCTCCCCTCCTCACCTCTGTCTCTCAAAAATAAATAAATGTATAAAATATTTTTTAAAAAATCACCCTTAAGTATACTGCTGAAATGCTATTTAATGTTCCTAAGTTTAAGAAAGCAGTGATGTGCCTTACAGAGAAAATACATGTAACGTTCATGAATACATGAGTTATGGTGCTGTTGGTTGTGAACTCAGTGTTCGTGAATCAGTAGTATATTAAATAAGGTATCGTTAAACAGAAACCCACATGAAAAAAGGTTATGTATTGAAGGGTTGACAAAAATGTTGTGATGAGAAACTCACAGGAACCTGACTGTGCATTTTCCCCAGGTACAGTGATTCAGCGTTCACTAATACATTGTTTGCCTCGGCTTTATAGAACATTACTGCAAATAATGAGAATCTGTCTTAATTTTTAAATTAAGTGATTATTAAAAATTAGCAGTTAGGTAATTTTTAAAGTATGTGATTATTTGAGACCAGACGATTAATGAATTTGGGGTAGTTGAGAAGAGGAAGGAAATGATTCACATGCATGCAGAAGCCATGAAACTTAGACAAACAGGAAGCATGTTTAGTTAGCAGTGCCATCTGGCAAAGACGAGATTCTTGGACTCTCACTTAGACTTGGTGCCTATCAAAGAAAACTAAATCAGGCCCTCAGTTTACTTCCACCTAAAGGAGTCTTTCATTCTTTAGAGACAATCAGGAAAAATAAGGGGTCAGGTGACTAAAAATTCTTACCGCTGAAAATTAGGGCATAATCCTTAGGGGAGAAGAAAGCACTATTGCTTCTAGATTGCTAATGACAACAGAGAGTTGTGTATAATGAGAAGCACCATTGCGTAATTAATTTATTTGCCTTCTTTGCATTTGATACACTCTCAGGTCATAGTGTAGGCCTGGAGCCTAGAGTCTAGAGCCTGTTTCAGATTCTGTGTCTCTGTCTTTCTCTGCCCCTCCCCTGTTCACACTCGTGTCTCTCTTTCTCTCAAAAATAAATAAACACTTAAAAAGGTTTTTTAAAAATCTGTCTTCAAATCCTTAACGGCTGTTCATTTGGGACCTCAGAACTGAAAGGGTTAAATGCCTTCAACACCAAAGCATGAAAGCTAATGAATGTCCTCAGTGGACCGCTGTCCTAATGTTAGCGATCTCGCTCTGGCCCATGACACAGGGACTTGTAGTAGTCTCTAATATGCTTAAGAAACTCGTGGAAAATTAATCGAGCGGCTCATTCATTCATTTATACAGTGTTTCTTTTAATCAGAAAGTACATTCACATGGTTAAAGAGACAAAATATGCTGAGAAATCTAATAATGAAAAAGAAATGAACCATATTTTACCTCTCCCATCCATCCCCTTTTTTACTTCCCAAGAACACTGTTTTAACTCTTACCTATTTCTTTTATTTACCTCCACATTATTGAACAGTTTACTTAATATAGCTATTTCTTGATTTATCAATTTTGGAGCATTTTTGTTTCCTGCCATTAGTTTATACTTGCCCCTTGGCCTTTTAGCTTCAGTATAGCTCTAGCACTAGCTTGAGTTGTGGTAAATTTTCAGTTCTGGTAAATTTTCTACTTTCTTTGGTTATTTATTTTCCTCTGTCTTCTCTCTTTTGAATTCTTTTTGTTAGTAACTGGCATTTCTGAACTAATCTTTTATGTCTTTTTCACGTTTTCTTTTTTCTGTTTCCTTTGGAGTCATTTTGTGTGAGCGTTTGTGTGTTTCTGTTGTTCTGTTTGTGTCGCTCTCTCCTTGGAGGCTCTCCCTCTGTATCGAGATTTGGGTTGCCCTTCCACAGCTGAGAGTAAAGCACTAAAATACAGATTGGGAGTTCTGTACATAATTAGGCACAAACTGGAGAACTTCACTTTAGGGTGGTGTTTCTCAACGTGTTTTCATGATCACTTCCCGAAGGAGCATACATAATACATTTTTTTCTCCTAATTGCTATCCCTTCTTCCCATGAAATTTTAATATCACAACAAGATTTATTGTATGTCTCTTTATATAATGGGAAATCTTGAAATATCAGCAAGGCTTTGAGCAATGTTATTTCTCTGGGCTAGTCAGTTGCTACATCTATTCTTATGTCTCTAGTCCTTCTGTGGGAAAATATGGTGCAGAAAGGGGTCATCAGCCATTTCCAGACCTTGAATTAGTCTCCCTGTTTATAGTCCTATGTAACTCCTGCCCTAACTTTACCAGGTACTTGTGAGTCCCAAGCCTCTTCTTGTTTCATTGGAGCAGATTAGCTATTTACAATGAGCGCTATGACCCATATCATTATCTCCCTTACCACTTCACTTAACATTCTTCTCCATGTTTTGTGTTCTAGAATTTTATTAAATGTGTGATTTAAATTCTAAGTCATTTTACTCCCCATTTTTATTTGTTATAGTAATTTATCTGTCGGGCACCTGGGTGGCTCAGTCGGTTAAGTGTCTGACTTCAGCTCAGGTCATGATTTTGCAGTCTGTGAGTTCAAGCCCTATTTCGGGCTCTGTACTGACAGCTCAGAGCCTGGAGGCTGTTTGAGATTCTGTGTCTCTGTCTTTCTCTGCCCCTCCCCTGCTCACACTCTTGTCTCTCTCTCAAAAATAAACTCACGGTTAAAAAGATTATTGTATCTGTATTTGATCAGAATCAAATCCTGCATTCATTTGGGACCTCAGAACTGAAAGGGATAAACATTGGTGCTTACTTTTCCATCTTATCTGAACATCCTTAATAGGCTTTAAGAATAAGCATTTTCAGATATGCCTAGTTTATATTTGAGTCATATTTTTCTTTGTAAAATGCCTTTAATATTTTTCCATTTGTTTATTTTAAAGTTCTCAGCCATGATATTATGCCCTAACAAGAATTCATTAATGTGACTTGCGTTTGTCACTTTTATCCATTGTAATATATGTGTTCACGCTGGGTCAAGATTCAGTAAAACTTGTAATTCTTTTCCATTTTTTGGATTCTAAGTGTTAGAGAATTATGCTTGGGGTTATTGGGTGGCTCAGTTGTTTAAGTGTCCAGTTTCAGCTCAGGTGATGATCTCACAGTTCGTGAGTTCTAGCCCCGCGTCAGGCTATGTGCTGACAGCATGAAGCCTGGAGCCTGTTTTGAGTTCTATGTCTGATTCTCTCTCTGCCCCTCACCCGCTCACACTCTGTCTCTCTTTTTCTCTCTCTCACAAATAAATAAACATTAAAAAAATTGAAGAAAAAAGAATTATGCTGAAGTAGGTATTAGACCTGTGGTGATCTCAGATAACTTTCTAGAGGTGTACTTTCTAATATAGTAGCCATTAGCCACATGTGGATACTTAAGTTAGGTTTTTTTTGATAACTGAATTTAAATAAAGTTAAGGTTAAAATCAGTTTCTCAGTCATACTGACCACATTTTAAGTGTTAAGTAAACACATACGGCTAGTGGGTGCCATCTTGGACAGCACAGATATAGAACATTTCCATCGCTGTGAAAAGTTCTGTCATGTAGCACTCTTCTAAGAGAGTGGAAAGTAGGACACAGCTCTGTATCTTCCAAAAGATCAACTAGTTTCATAAGCCTCAACTTTGTAGGAGTTGCTTAATCTAGTGAGTGTATAGGATTTTGCTGAATAGATATTAATGTGGAAGGAAAATGATTAATATCTTAAAGGTGTCCTTGAAGCCTTAAAGAGAGAGTGCAAGTCCAGGAGACAGCCAGAAAAGCATCATCGTAATTGTGCAATAATGCTCTTTTGTGTTGATTCGAGGAAGAACTTCAAAAGATTGAGAGTCAAACAACACAGTATGCAGATATAGTGTCCTCATCATCCTTCAGAACTTTACTGAAGAGTCTCAGCATAGGCAACAAAATGATGCCAATAAACTATTGTTTTGAGGGGATATATGGATAAGCTATTACCAATTCCAAATATTTTTCTCTTCTGGGTTGTTGATTATTTGCATTCTATTTAAGTATGGTGTATACCTTAGAAACATAGGACTGGAAGGGCTTTAGAAATTATCTGATGCTATACTTTCATATTAACGGGTGGAGGAAACTGATGCTTAAAGTAGGGAAGTAATTTACCCAAGAGCACACAGTCATCAGGGGCAGAGCCAGCATCAGAACCAACATATATTGAGTTCATATGCAGATCATTCCTGTGTTACTCTGCTGGTGACAAAGAAGGAATGATTTTATTGATTTTGTCCTCTTGAAAGCTTTTATAATCTACCTGTGAGGCCCAGCCTGAGAACATAAACCTTAAAAGTTATGTAATTCCTGGAACTATGAATTTCATAATGTGTTTTCCTCTTTTTAGAACAACAATTTGTAACCTTTATACAATGCCACGAATTGGAGAGCCCGTGTGGCTTACAATGATGTCAGGGACTCCAGAAAAGAACCAGCTTTGCCATCGTTTCATGAAGGAGTTCACATTTCTAATGGAAAATGCTTCCAAAAATCAGTATGGCTTTCTTTCTTTTTATATATCTATCTTAGCTATTATTTACTATAATGTGATTATCTAGATCGTGATCAAACCCAGTTACAAAAGTGAAATAATTAACTGTTATTTTTGGAATTATTTCATATTATTAATAACCAAAACAGAATTCCAAAAGATAATTAATAGGATATGGGGGCTCCTGGGTGGCTCAGTCAGTTAAGCATCCGACTTTGGCTCGCGTCATGATCTCACGGTTTGTGTGTTCGAGCCCCACATGGGGCTCTTTGCTGTCACTATGGACCCTGGTTCAGATCCTCTGTCTCCTTCTCTTTCTGCCCTCCGCCCGCTCATGCTCTCTCTGTCTCTGAAAAATAAACTTTTTTTAAAAGTTAAAAAAAGTTAAGACATGGAGAAAGTCCACAGAACAGTATGAATGAAAAACTGTAAAAGGATCTTTAATTATGTGTTAACTTAAAGTTCCTGACAACTTACAGAACTCTCTGAGGCTTCCCATATTTTGGTGAATTGTATCCACTTACAGTTTCATTCTATAGAAAATAAGTAAAAACAAACAAACAAAAAAACAAAACAAAAATAAAGGAAGTGCCAGGATTCCAGTGATATTTAATGTGATATTTTATCATACTCTTTTCCTCTAAAATTCATCAGATTTCTAGAATTCAGATGAGTAATATGGATGTTTTATTCTTTCAGATGGTAGACAAAGTTCACTTAATATGTTCCTGCATTTTCCCATTCAGTAATATGGAAATGTATAGAATGGTTGGTTGATTTGTTAATTTTGCAGATGAAACACTGAAAAGAAACTAGTTTTTCAAGTAAAATGGCATTTTTGTTTTGTAATTATGATCAGAAATAGCTCTGTGTGAATATTGCTTTTACAAGGAGTTTTTAACCCCTACACAACAAAAAACCTTATTAATACTTATTTTCATCCAGGTGATGTGCCTGTCTTTTCTTCTTTCCTCTCCTTTTTTTATGCTGTTTGGCTACATGAGAATATATACTCTCTTTGCTTTATTCTGTTGCTGCATTTTACATTAGGTCTAACGGAGGCAGTTTGGAATATGATACCTGTGTTTTTGTTTTCAGATTCTTGCCAGCACTCATTACTGCAGTTCTGACCAATCATCTTGCCTGGGTTCCCACAGTCATGCCAAATGGACAACCACCTATAAAAATATTTTTAGAAAAACATTCCTCTCAGAGTGTGGACATGTTGGCAAAGACTCATCCATATAACCCACTTTGGGCACAACTAGGTATGTCTGAAAACCCTTACATTATGCATAACACTTAGACGTTTGTGTAATGGTCTGGAGTTATTTTATAGCAAAAACAACCAAAAAAAAATAAGATGTTCTCTTTTATCTCCTCCATTCGAAAGCACTTCTTTACTTGTCCTTTCATATCTTATCCCCATATTAAGTGATATCAGTTCCTTAGAGATCTAGACCTGCAGTGGGAGCAAGAGAAGCCGGATGGAGACTGGTTCGCTAGTAACTTCAGGGTCTTGCGGGTGTTCTACATTACATACTTGGCCTGGTAGGGTGAATCCCATCACCTGTGATAGCTAGACTAAATCTGGTTAACTGAGAAGTGGTCCTTGAGGTTCCTGTTTTCCACTTTAGTTTTTTTGTTGAGTAATTTTGCAAAATGTTTCCTTTGTGCAAGACCCCAAAATAAATGGATAACTGAGGACGGAGGGAATAGTTGATAAGTTGACAGTCACTAGGAAGGTGAAGTTTGTTCTTGGTGTCAAGAAGTGGACAGTTTATTACTGAAGGTAATAAATATGAGAACAATAATAGTAACAATGAGGAATTATCCTTAACAAATACGAGGATAATTCAAAGAGGAACTCTGAGAGAAATGAGAAGTTGAGTGAGAGTTCAGTTAGGGAGGTTTACTTTTTGCCCAAGAGAGGATGCTTGGGTGGGAAGCTTTGGAATGGCAGAGGTAGAGAGGAAAGGGCAAGTAGATAGCATGAGGAAAGTGGTCTTCATGTTAAAAGTGCTGAGTATGCTCAGTGTTTCGGTTTATGTAGTCTGCTTTAAGTGGGACTTTGTGTGAATAATGATGAAAAGCAGTAACTATAAGAAGATAAACCTGGAAAAGTAAAGTGGAACCAGTCATGAGAGTCTCACTTGCCATGCCAGAGCTGTTCAGTTTATTTGGTAATTCGTGGGAACCGTGGGAGTAGTTTTGAATAGTGGCATGATGGCCTTAGATCCAGTGTATTAATGAGAGGGGAAGAATTGTCATTATATTGTTTATAGGATATATTTTTCTGAGACTGTGTATGTTCGTTCCTTTAAAAAGTGTAGAGGTTAGGTTTTAAAGTGTATACACAGATAACTTGCTAAAATTGAATTAAATTTAAATTAATGACTGTATTCTCCATTTTTAAGTGTACTTTGGCACCTGTTTCTTCCTCTAATTTGAGCTATAGCATAAATACAGAAATTACATTGATGACTCTTAGGTTCCCCTCCTCCCCTTTTTTATGTAATGGCTCTTTAAGTCTCCTGTGGGTGTAAAAGTGAAAATGAACCACATGGCTAAATATGTTGCCCTTTCTTTTCCTCTTGGGATAGATAGGTGTCACTCTTCTGGTCCTTTCTTGTCTTTTCTGAGTACTCAACCCTTTAAGGAATGGAAGGGGGAACTGGACTTTTAAAAACTAGGCTAGCTAGCTTGGGGTCCTCAGTAGGGCAACAACAGTTGTTGTTCACAGATGTGATTTAAATCAAGAAAGGTTAGATGTGTGATATGACTACTCCAGTTCTGCTCCATTCTACCACTGCTCCCTTTTCTCCTGGCCCTCCAGTAGATGTTATGCTTTCTCTCCCCCACTGAAGTGCTCTATGTGGGGACTGGCACAGAGAATATTCTTGGTAAATGTGACTGTCACAATTGACTCTTTGGTTGAAGTTTCAGAACCAGTAGCTGCTTAAAGGGGAATGTAGAAAACCCCTCTATTCACCTTTCTCTTTGGTTAACAAAGAGATTCGTTCATCTCATCCTATCCTCCTGAATAGTTACTCACCTATGAAAGAACTAAGAGTAAAACCTGAACTAGTCCTCCTACAATAAGAGTAGCTTTCTGATCATTGAACATAGCCTGCTTAGTTAGCTACCCAAATAGACGATGAGTCCATTAACCGATTTTTCCATTTCAGGGGACTTGTATGGCGCTATTGGCTCTCCTGTACGATTAGCAAGGACTGTAGTGGTTGGCAAACGACAAGACATGGTCCAGAGGCTGCTTTATTTTCTTACTTATTTTATAAGATGCTCTGAACTTCAAGAAACCCATCTTTTAGAAAATGGAGAAGATGAAGCCATCGTTATGCCGGGCACTGTAATTACTACCACTTTAGAGAAAGGCGAAATAGAAGAATCTGAGTATGTGCTTATCACAATGCACAGAAACAAAAGCAGTTTGCTCTTTAAAGACCCAGAGGAAACAAGGACTCCTAATTGTAACTGTAAATATTGCAGTCGTCCACTCCTGGGGCAAAATACAGAGAATGTTTCACAACAAGAGAGAGAAGATATTCAAAACAGCTCTAAGGAGCTGCTAGGAATTTCAGATGAGTGCCGTATGATTTCTCCCTCTGACTGCCAAGAAGAAAATGCTGTTGATGTTAAACAGTTCAGAGATAAATTAAGAACTCGCCTTGACACCAAGTTAGAGACCGTTGTTTGCACAGGATCTGCCCCAGTAGACAAATGTGCCTTGTCAAAATCAGGCTTAGAGCCAGCGGAGGAAACATGGCATAGTGAGGAATTGCTGGGGTCAGGTATTCACACAGGCAAAGTGTTGAGATCCCCGGGAATGGTTGTGGAAAAGAAACCTCCAGATAAGCTTGTGACTGCTGCGTTTTCTTGTGAAGCATCCCAGACAAAGGTTACGTTCTTAATTGGAGATTCTATGTCACCTGACTCAGATACTGAACTCAGGAGTCAGACAGTGGTGGATCAGATTACCAGGCACCACACCAAACCACTGAAGGAAGAAGGAGAGGCTGTTGTTGATCAGCAGCATCAAGAAACTACACAAACCACTAAGGACCAATCTGGAGAGTCTGATATACCAAACGTGGTTTCTGGAGAGCCCTGTGAACTTCCCTGTTGGAATCACTCAGACCTAGAAAGCATGAGCTTATTTGATGAATATTTTAATGATGATTCCATTGAAACCAGGACTATTGATGATATTATTGCAGTTAAAACAAGTACAGACAGTAAAGATCACTGCTGTATGTTAGAATTTTCAAAAGGATTGTGTACAACAAATAGCAAACAGAACAGCGAATTTTGTAAATGTGTACAAACAGTTCACCAAGATTCATGTAAAACCTGCTTTCCTCAGCAGGACCAAAGAGATAAGCTCTCCATTCTTGTCCCCTGTGGGGATAAAGAGAGTTCAGAGAAAAAAATACCTGTAGGAACTGAATGGGACATTCCAAGGAATGAAAGTTCAGATAGTGCCCTTGGGGATAGTGAAAGTGAAGATACAGGTCATGATATGACTAGACAAGTCAGCAGTTATTATGGGGGAGAGCAAGAAGATTGGGCAGAAGAAGATGAGATACCTTTTCCTGGGTAAGTAAGAAGTTTTAACCTATAATAGACCCTCTCTAAATATGTACCATTCTTTTATTTAGTTGGTCCTGGAAGATTGGTAGTAACGAATATAAAAGAAGAGATCATTGTCCTGGACAGATTCTCTTTCATTAACATGTGCTCTTACTCACAGAAAAGATTAAAGGCTAAGCCCTCCAGGCACCCCAGAAAGGCTCAATGAAGGCATTAAAGACAAGTATGTTTGTGCGTGGGAGATTCTTTACTGCTTAGGAGTTTTCACACCATTTAGGAATGAGTTATGCCCCCAAATATATGGTGAGTCCAGCAACTAGAGAGAGCTAACCATGGAGAAAGTGGTCAGTGGCTCCTGGAAATAAGTTTGGCCAAGACTAAAAGGAAACCAGGGAATGTATACTCTCAGTCAAGTATACAAGGAGGATATTCATATTAGAGAATGTTATATTCCAAGCTTTGGGTTTGTGATGTACTTAACTACTTTGTTTTGAATGATGGCTTTCGTTTTCTGATTGTATTAAGAATGTATTACATACAAGGGACAGCATTCCTAATGACTGTTAGGAAAGTTTTACGCTCACCTCCTCACTTAGTTGTTCATCTACCCTCTTTTCTTGATAGGAAGGAGTATTTCATGATCTGATTGATCACGTAGGCCAGTTTTTACTAAATGATGATTTTACTCTATTTTGTAGAAAATGATGTTACTAGAAATACGGAGTAGTAGACTCCAAAAAATTTTTTATTGTTAAATTATGTTTATTACTAATTGGATATGCCTTCTTTTGGGACTTTTCTTCCAGATCAAAGTTAATTGAAGTGAGTGCTGTTCAGCCCAACATTGCCAACTTTGGGAGGTCCTTGTTGGGCGGCTACTGCTCGTCTTATGTGCCTGACTTTGTTCTTCAAGGAATCGGAAGTGATGAGAGGCTCCGTCAGTGTCTGGTATCAGATTTGTCCCATGCTGTGCAGGTGAGTTACCTTCTCTGCTCTTGAATGTATTTATAATGAACTTTGTTAACCAGTAGAACCCCAACTTATCTTACATCTTTGGTGATACTTTGCTGTGTACCACAGTCATTGTACCCTGAATCTGCCGCTTTTGCACCTGCATGTTTGTACCTGTCACTATGAAAGCAGGTAGGGAGTTTCAGGAATCTCTGCAAATAGAAATGTGAAATACTGAGAGTATTACATGTATCATAAATGTTCATCATCAAATCATTTATGGTATCCAAAAATTGCAGGTGCTTAAATGTGAATGCAGTTATTTTCTTAATTTCATTTTCAGATTTTCATTGCTTGTATATGAAGTACAATTGATTTTTGTATATTGATCTTATGTTCTCCAGCCTTGCTGAATTCATTTATTAGTTCTTGTAGTTTTGTATCTGGATTCCTTAGGTTTTTCTACATATAGGTTCATGTCATCGATGAATAGACAGTTTTACATTTTCCTTTCCAGTGTGAATGCATTGTATCTTTCTTGACTGATTTTCCAGGCCAGAACCTTCCCTAATGTTGCATAGAAGTGCTGATAGTGAACTTCCTTGTCCTTTTTTCTGATATTAGGGGAAAACATCGAGTTTATTTAGTTGACATTATTTAGTTGATGTTAGCTGTAGGATTCTCATAGATGGCCTTTATCAGATGGAAAAAGTTTCCTCCTATACTTATTTTTTCCTCTCCCCACACCTTTAAATAGTGAATGGGTGTGGCATTTGTTTTGTCTAATATTTTTTCTGTGCCTACTAAAATGATCATTTGGTTTTTCTTCTTTAAACTATTAATATGATAGATTACATTGATTGATTTTTAGATGTTAACCGACTCTTGTATCCTAGGAAAAAAATCCCACTTGGTCATGGTGTATACTGCTTTTATATATTACCGAATATGATTTGTTAATATTTTGTTATGAGTTTTGGGATCTGTATTCATGAGGGATATTAGTCTGTAGTTTTGTTGTGATATATTTGTCTAGCTTTAATATGAGAATAATATTTGCCTTATAGAGTGAGGTGGGACATATTCCCTCTTCTATTTCCTGGAAGAATTTTTGGAAAATTGGTATTATTTTTTTCTCCAAATGTTTCGTAGAATTCACCTGTGATGTCATTTGGACCTGGACTTTTTAAAATCAGAATTTTTAAACTGTTGATTCAATTTCTTATTCCAGATCTATTCCAGTTTTCTATTTCTTCTTGAGTCAATTTTGATAATTTTTGTCTTTCTAGGAATTATTTACATTTAAGTGATCTGATTTATTTGTTGGAATAAAATGGTTCATAGCATACACTTATAATTCTTTTAGTTTCTATAAAGTCATTGGTTATGCCTCTTCTTTTATTCCTGATTCTTACTATCTTTGTTTTTCCTTTTTTTCCGCTTCTAAAAGTGGATATTCCAGAGAAGAGTTCATGGCTTGACTTCTTTAGTAGTTATTTTTGTCCCATATGCATCAAAGATGAGTAGACTGTGGCCCATGAGACGAATAGACCTGCTTTTTGGTAAATTAAGTTACATTGTAACATGACCACACCCATTTATATATTCTGTGTCTGTTTTCCTGCTTCACCAGCAGAGTTCAGTCATTGAGACAGAACCCTTATAGTCCCTAAAGCCTAAAATATTTTCTGTCTTGTTCTTCATAGGAAAAGTTGGCTGATTCCTTATCCTTATGTGTTAATTTTGTTAATGTTTTCAAGGAAACAACTTTTGTTTTCACTGGTTTTTCTCTGTTGCTCTGTCTTTTGTTTCATTGTTTTCTATCCTAATCTTTATTAGGGAAGGGAAGAGGCTTCGCTTCTGCTTGGTTTGGATTTAGTTTGCTCTTTTTTGTTAAGGTGGAAGCTTAGGTTATTAATTTGAAGCATCTTTTTCTTTTCACATATAGGCATTTAGCTCTAAATTGTCCTCTAAGCACTACTTTACCCAAAGCTCATACATTTTGATATGCTGTTTTTGTTTTCATTCACTTCAAAATATTTTCAAATTTCTCTGACCCACAGATTACTTAGAAGTCTGTTTTTAGTCTCCAGGTATTTGTAGACTTCTTAAATTTCCTTTTCTTGATTTCTAGATTAGTTCTTTTGTGGTCAGAGAATAGAAGTTGTATGATTTTAGTCCTTTTAAATTTATTGAGTCTTGTTTTATGACCCAGCATGTGGTGTATCCTGGAGAATGTTCCAAGTGTAGTTGAAAAAAACAGTCAGCTCTTGTTGGGCAGAGTGTACTATAGATGGCCGGTCAAGTTGGTCGATAGCCTTATTTAGGTTTCTACATCCTTGCTGATTTTCTGTCTAGTTTGTTCCATTGTTTATTGAACATGAAGTATTGAAGTCTCCACTTTTGTTGAATTTTCCGTTTCTTTCTTTAATTCCATGTGTCACTCTAATAATTTTTTTAACAAAACCTTTCCCTTTTCCCCTATAAGAACAATTTTAAACAGGAATGGAGAAAGTCAACTGGGAAATCATGAGTGAGAAAATATGGCTCAGTGAGCAAGCAGTCCTTTAATTATTAGCTAGAAAGGTTTAAACCTGCTGTGTTGGTAGTAAAGTATCTAAAGTTTTAAATTTTGGTGTTTTATTATGTAGTAGGGGAAATTATGAAAAATCTAGATGAAAACAAAGTTTGAAAGAAAACTTATCAAAACTCAAGTTTATTTATTTAACTCCCTCCTGAGGGAGGGGCAGAGGGAGAGAGAGAAGGAGAATCCCAAGCAGATTCTGCACTGTTAGCTCAGAGCCCTACTTGGGGCTTGATCCCACAAACTGTGAGATCATGACTGGAGCTGAAATCAGGAGTCAGACACCCAATGAACTGAGCCACCCAGGCACCCCAAAACTCATGTTCTTTATAAGCCATCTTGCTCAGCCCTTTAACACCAATCAGATAAATATTTACTGACATACTTTGTTCTGAACATGATGCTAATAGTCCGTGGGATGTACAGATGAAAAAGAAACAGCTTCTGATCTCAAGTTATTTACTCACTAATAGAAGAGGAAGTTAGGGAAGTATATGAATAAGTATAGTACAATGCATTAAAAAAAATAATAAAGTCCTGAGAAAGATAATAAAAAGTAATTTAATGCTTCACAGAAAAGAATTTATGTCAGTTAATAGTGTTTGTCCTTCAAAGTACAGCATCCATTTCTGTTTTTTTCTCTTCTGATCTCCCGATGCCTGACGTGTAGGATGTCATAGTAAGCAACTGTTGAAGTGCTTGGTTAGGAAATCCAATGTGGATCCTTCTAATGCTCTGTGTGTCCTCTTGTCTTTCTTTATGTCTGAAGTCAGTTATTCAGTCCCTTTTTTTCTTTCATCTGTACCCATTAGCACACACTATGTTTTTTGATAATTGTCTCTGGAAGCCTGGTTTTGGAAGGGGTGACTGTCTCCTATTGAAGACAGAACATTTCCATTTTAAGGGTTTTTACCTTAGGAATAGAAGGATTAGTAATAATAATAAGCATTTGGTTTTTATTGTGGCCTTAATGGGTGCCAGGTACTTAAATGTAATACTTCACCTCATTTTATGGTAATGATTTTTATGGTGCTTATTTTTATCATTCTATATTTCAGACTTTGCACAGAGAGCCTTTTAAGTTACATTAGATAGGGAACGGCAGAGCTAGAAATCAGTCCTGATCTGCTTTTAGTGCTCTTATGCTTCTGTGCTTAATATATACAAAACACTGGGACGCCTGGGTGGCTCTGTTGGTTAAGCATCCAACTCTTGATTTCAGCTCAGGTCATGGTTTCGCAGTTTGTGATTTCAAGCCCTGTGTCAGGCTCTCTGTGCTGCCTGCTTAGGATTCTCTCTCTCCCTCTCTCTGTGCCTTTCACCTCGCACATCTGTGCTCTCTCTCTCTCTCAAAATGAATAAACTTAAAAAAGGAATATACATATATATACACATATATAAACACACACACACACACACACACACACACACACACAGAACCCTGTCTCTGAAACATACCATCTCTAAAACACATGAACAAAGTTAGTGCAAATAAAATAATAACAAAATTGGCATTACAAAGACAAAACTTGCAAGACTTTTATATTAGTGGTCGGACTTCTTTAGCTCTTAGAGTCATTCCATTGTGGCGTAAAAAGTAAGCTTTCTGGGGGTGCCTGGGTGGCTCAGTCGGTTAAGTGTCCAACTCTCGATTTAGGCTCAGGTCATGCTCTCACAGTTTTGTGAGTTCGAGCCCTGCATTGGACTGTGTGCTGACAGTGCGGAGCCTGCTTGGGATTCTCCCTCTCTGTCTCTGCCCCTCCCCTACTCACGCTGTCTCTGTCTCTCTCAAAAATAAATAAATAAACTTTTTTTTTTTAAAGTAAGCTTTCTTTTTGTAATGAGAACTTTTAAGATCTCTTCCCTTAGCAACTTTCAGATATAATGCAGAATTGTTAAGTATAATCTCCATGCTGTACATTATATGTCCAGAACTTACTTATCTTATAACTGAAAGTTTGTATCTTTTGACCAGTTTTACCCCTTTTTCCCTCATCCTGGTCAACCTCCAATCTGTTCTCTGTTTCTATGAGTTTGGTTTTTTTTTTAGATTCTACACGTGTAAGATCTTTCAGTATTAGTCTTTCACTGTTGGACTTAGTTTACTTAGCATAACGCCCTCAGGGTCCATTCCTGTTGTTGCAAATGAATGAATAGTATTCTCTATCTGTGTGTGTGTGTGTGTGTGTGTGTGTGTGTGTGTGTGTGTATTACATCTTTTTTTAAACATTTTTTTAAGTTTATTTATTTTGAGAGAGACAGAACATGAGCGGAGGAGGGGCAGAGAGAGAGGGAGAAAAGGAGAATCCCAAGCTGGAGGGGCAGAGGAAGAGGAAGAGAGGGAGAATCCAAACCAGGCTCCATGCTGTCAGTGTGGAGCCTAACATGGGGCTTGAATCCTCAAAACTGTGAGATAATGACCTGAGCCAAAATCAAAAGTTGGATGCTTAACCGATTGAGCCACCCACGTGCCCCCATATCTTCTTTATCCATTCATCTGTTGATGGAAACTTAGGTTGTTTCCCTGTCTTGGCTATTGTGAATCATGGTGCAATGAACATGGGAGTTCAGATATTTCTTCGATAGCCTGCTTTTGTGTCTTTTGAATATATGCATACACAGAAGTGCTATTGCTGGACGCTATGGTAGTTCTGTTTTTGAAATTTTCAGGAACCTCCATGCTGTTTGCCATAGTGACTGTACCAATATACATTCCTGCCATCAGTGCACAAGGGTTTGCCTTTGCCAACACTTGTTACCCTCTTGTCTTCTTGATAACAGTCATTCTGACATGTTTGAGGTGATCGCATGTGGTTTAGATTTGTGTTTCCTTAACAATTTGTGATGTCGAGAGCCTTTTTATGTATCTGTTGGCCATTTGCATGTCTTCTTTGGAAGTGTCTTTTCAGTTTCTTTGCCCATTTTTTAATAAGATTGTTAGGAATTTTTTACCTTTGCTGTTGAGTTATATGAATTCATTACATATTTTGGATTTTAACTTATTATCTGATATATAGTTTGCAGATATTTTCTCCCATTCCATAGGCTGCTTTTTCATTTTGCTGCTGGCTTCATTTGCTATGCAGCAACCTTTTAGTTTAGTTTGCTTTTATTCCCTTGACTTTTTGGTGTCAAATCCAAAAAACCATTGCCAAGACCAGTATCAAAGAGCTTACTCCTCATGTTCTCCTAGGATTTTTATGCTTTTGGGTCTTATGTTCAAGGCTATGATCTGGTTTGAATCTTGTGTATGGTGTATGATAGGGATCTGGTTTCATTCTTTTGCATGCAGCTGTCTGGTTTTCTTAGCACCATCTCTTGAAGAGAGTATCCTTTCTCCATCCATCTCCTTTGTCATAAATTAATTGAGCATTATGCATGAGTTTATTTCTGGGTTCTCTATTCTTGATTGCTCAACTTTGGAAAGGTTTTCTTCCTTTTACTTTTATAAATAATATCGATACTGTTTCTGTGTTTTGAAAATTTAGGATTATTTCTTTTAGACTAGATTCCCAGAAATGGGGTTATTGACCAGCTTTTAATAGTAAAAGCTGTTCTTGATGTATGTTATTTTCATGTTCTAGATGTATGTTAGTTAGTTTCTTCTCCAAAAGGCAATGCCAGTTTAAACAGCAATTTGCAGTGTCTCTAAGACCTATTTGTTCCACAGCATTGTGGTTCTCATTTTTATTGTGAGAAGTAATTGAAGAAACTGGCTAGTTTTGAGAACAGTACACTGAAGTTAAGTTGGTACATTTTTAGTTTAAAAGTGCAATTTACAAGGCCATGTTTGAATACTTAGTAAGCAACTGAATAATAAGGTTTTGTAAAGGATTGGAGATATGGAAGTATCTGCTGGAGAAGAGATTAGAGAGTTTATGTATTGACACTCTGAAGATGCCTGGGAGAGAAAAAAGGCTGGTAAAATTGAGGGTGAATGTGTACTGTAGAAGTCATGAAACTCAGAAAAGAAGGTTTAAGAAAAATATGGCTTTTTGGGGTGCCTGAATGGCTCAGTTGGTTAAGAATCCAACTTCGGCTCAGGTCATGATCTCATGGTTTGTGGGTTAAGCCCCGTGTTGGGCTCTGTGCTGACAGTGTGGAGTCTGCTTGGGATTCTTACTTTCTCCCTGCCCCTCTTCCACTCATGCTTTCTCTCTGTCTCAACAATAAATTCATTAAAAAAAAAAAAAAGAAAAAGAAGGCTTTATATTTACTATTTCTCACATAAATTACTTTCCATTTTATGACTAGAAAGTATCCGAAGCAAGATACAAGCTTAAGGTTGTGGAAGAGGCCACTGCAAGGTCTGCCTCGAGAAGATGCTCCCATTTACTATAGTCTTTCTTTTACAGAAGCTGATGATGAAGAGAAAGACTAGGATTGTTTAAATTGAAATTTTCTCAGATTAGGACCTTGCATTTGACAGTCTATTAAATGAAAACTAGCAATCAGAATCAATGACTGTCACTGCCTCCAGTTTTGTTTTAACAACTTCTAAAGCAAGTTTGATTTGAATTATTTCTGATCATTAGCTTGGAATTTAGGCCCTTCTCGCTTGAGAGACTACCAACCTGGGACCATTTTCCTTTTCCTTACCAAAAAAATAGCTTTTGTACATTTTGGTTAGATACATTTCGCAACAACAAATAGATGAAAAGGCAAACCAAGAAACAGACTCTTAACTATAGAGAACAAACTAGAGTGGGTGCGCGAGGGGAGGATGGATGAAACGTAATGGGGATTAAGGAGGACACTTGCTGTGAAGAGCCCTGGGTGCTGCATGGAAATGATGAATCATTAAATTCTGCACCTGAAACTAGTATTACACTGTATGTTAACTTACTGGAATTTGAATAAAAATTTGAGGAAAAAAAGGAACAAAAGTGAAAAATCTTAGCCACTTGCCTTTTGATTGAAGGCCTATACAGTTAATTTCTAAAGTGGTTTATAACCTTTTAAACAAGGTATGTTTTATAGTAGTTTCCTCATTATGTGTTTAGGCATTTCCTTGTGACAATAATGGATGTACCCCTTTCATAATTTAATCTTCTAAAGGTGCCCACTGCTTTTGAAAGTGGTATCTGCCTTTAACAGTTTGTTATTCCACTTTGGTTTTTTGATCATTCCTCTTGCCTTTTTTATAACCATAGAGATACTTACATTAAAATATATATTTATTATCTTTTTTTTTAAGTTTATTTGAGAGAGAGAGAGAGAGCAGGGGAGGGACAGAAAGAGAAAGAGAAAATCCCAAGCAGTCTCCCTGCTGTCAGTGCAGACCCCGATGCAGGGCTCGATCTCAGAAACTGAGATCACAGCCTGAGCTGAAATCAAGAGTTGGGCACCTAACCACTTGAGCCACCCAGGTGCCCCTGTTACCTTGTTTCTTAAAAATGTGTGGTGTACCTTACATCTTTAGATATATGTACCATTTCCAGAATTTCATTTCGGTAATGAAGTTGATGAATTGAAAAATGTTATATTCTTGGTAAAAGTTGAGTACTATTTTATAAAAACAAATATAAACTTAAGAGTGTTGTGGAAGGTTTGCATAGTGTATCTTTCCAGGCTTTTTCTTTACTATTTTCTTCTTTCCAATGCTCAGTATCATTTTTCACTAATTTAGTCACATGCATCTACTTCTTTCTTTTAGGTCTTCTCATGGTATTGTCTATTACAGAAGTATCCGTATTCCTCTCGATCCAGTCCATACTTAAAAGTTATGTCCCTTCTACTGTAAAACTCCAACTCACACAGAACCCATTATTGCCCTCCTCTGCCACCCTTCACCTGACACCTGTTTTGTCTGTTACACATAGGTCTTTTTATAGCCAGTTGTATTTATTTTTATATCCCACACAGGGCTGTGAGCTCCATTGTCTTTGTTTACTTAGCTTCAAGCCAAAAGCTTTATCCAAAGTGGTTGTTCATTAATAGAGGCAAAGGGATATCCTTCGGGTGTCCCAAACCTGGGTTTACCAAGGAGCAAGCCTACATTCTTTGCTATAAAATGTGGTAACAGTACAAGTTTGAAAGGAAAAAGGCCACTGGTTTAAAGTATTTCAAATGACAGTTTTTAATCTTAGTTTTATTGCTGCCATTCCATATGGCCAGTAGTAAATAAGTCGTTAGCTTTTCAAATATAGAAAGATGTCGCAGTGTTGAGCATGTAGGAGCATGCTGTAGGAGCATGATTTCCTTTTTCTTTCTCTTTCTCTTTAGGACCATTATTTCTTTTTGATAGTGGTGCTGTGTACTTGATTGTCTTTTTTGGTCTTGTGTATAAACCTTGAGAAGCCAGGGGCACAGCCATATGCTTGTGGTCCTTTTAATGGTATATGTTAGTTGAAAATATTTTTCATTTTCCCTTCAACCT
This sequence comes from Paguma larvata, assembly GCA_030068075.1. Lineage (NCBI taxonomy): Eukaryota > Metazoa > Chordata > Mammalia > Carnivora > Viverridae > Paguma > Paguma larvata. Next base: position 125,171,289 of record CM057826.1, read on the forward strand.
TCTAATTATAAAAGTGTCATTTAGGTAAATGCTTCTGATAGAAATTTAAAGAATATAAATATACACAAAAGGAAAAAGAAATCCTTTTTTGTACTCTTAATATTCCACACTTCTTCACAGAGATCTTCATGATGGAGTTTGATTTGAGTATTTTCATTCTTTTCTTTACACATTTTCATTTAGATATAGTTACAAATTTTAAAAAACATAACTGGCATATAATATGTATATGTGTGTGTGTGTGTGTGTGTGTGTGTGTTTTGGGGTGTTTAATGACTTTTTTTCCTACTTCACCACGTGTCTTGGAGAGTGATTTGTTTCCTTTTTAATTACTATATTCATGGTGTGGATGTATATTGGAGAAAAATAGGAAAACTCAGGGAACATAGGCAGCAGGGTATTTCGTGGAATCAAGTGGTAGCTGCTGAGGTGCTCAAGCAAATCAATGTCTGACAAGGTGGGATAATTAGCACAGAACCTTACTGTTAACTTGTTCATGCGAATTCCTTTTGGACCTCTTTTTAAATGTTTAGCTCTTTGAAGGTAAAAAATATTTTCTTTCAATTGTCTGACATGCAGTTGCCACTCAGTAAAATCGATGAACGATGAAAAGACTAGTGACAGTTAATGTCTGGAATAAAGAATGCAGAGTTCAGGGGGCGCCTGGGTGGCTCAGTGGTTAAATGTCCAACTTCAGCTCAGTCATGATCTCGCAGTTCGTGAGTTCGAGCCCCGTGTTGGGCTCTGTCCTGACAGTGTGGAGCCTGGAGCCTCCTTCGATTTCTGTGTTTCCCTCTCTCTCTGCCCCTCTCACACTCATGCTCTGTCTCTCTGAAAAATGAATAAATATTCAAAAAAAGTTTAAAGAATACAAAGTTTGGCAAACTGATAGTTACGGGAATGGAGGTGGGTGGAAAGATGGGTGAAATAGGTGATGGGAATTAAGGAGGGCACTGATGATGAGCCCCAGGTGATGTTATGGAAGTGTTGAATCATTCACTGTATTGTACACCTAAAGCTAATACTACACTGTACCTTAACTAGAATTCAAATGAAAACTTAAAAAAAAAATAGAATACAAAGTTCTGGTAATGGATTTCTACCAATGATGATTTTTTTAAGTTTTTTTAAATTTTTAATTTTTTTCCAGTAATGATTTCTATAAGATATCTCAGGGTATTTGTTACTGAATTAAATATTCAGTTTTCCACTGTCAAGGATTCTTTGGCTGTAGCTGTCAGAATTTAATATTCTTTTATTATGTTTTTGTTTTGTATCTCTTCCTCGCCTTATTTTCATTAACATTTGAAAACCTCATTTGTTTATCTTAAGATGAATTCTTCTTTTCAGCATCCAGTGTTGGATGAACCAATAGCAGAAGCTGTCTGTATTATAGCAGATATGGATAAATGGACTGTTCAAGTGGCGAGTAGCCAGAGACGAATGACAGATAATAAATTGGGAAAGGAAGTATTGGTTTCCAGTCTTGTTTCCAACCTGCTTCATTCCACTCTTCAGCTTTATAAACATAACTTGTCTCCAAATTTTGTAAGTATGTATAAGGCTTGAATTATTTAGCACTCTGGTAGGTGACTACATTTTAGTATGTGCCTACATTGAATACTGCTGTTAGCTTCTTCACTGTTGCCTGGAAGAAAGATGTTATGGTCTGAATGTTTGTGTTTCTCCAAAATCCATGTGTTGAAGCCCTAACACCTGGTAGGATCTTCTTTGGAGATGGGCCTTTAGGAGGTAATTAGGGTTAGATTAGGTGATGAAGGTAGGGACCTCATGATGGGATTAGTGGCCTTCTAACAAAAGCAAAAGAGATTGTGAGGACACAGCCAGAGGCAGTCCTCTGCTTGCCTGGAAAGAGTTCTCACCAGAACTGGACCCTGCTGGCACCCTAATCTTCAGACTTCCAATGTCCAGAAATGTTTCAGTCATTGAATCTGTGCTATTTTGTAATGGAAGCCCAAGCTCACTAAGTCAGAAAGGGATGTAAACATTTCTGTATGTTGTATGGTTGTAGTAACTAGAATTTAGTGCCTGACTTGTATCTTGTAAGGTATGGGTATTCAGTGCCCCCTCCCTCCCTCCTCCACCAAGCTTTGTGCACAATGTCTAGAGCCTCATTATTGTGTCAGGACTTCAAATGATCCCTCTTCTAACATTGAATAACCTCTTCCTGAGGATACCATTTTCAACTTCCAAAGTTCTTTTTTTTTTTTCTTTCTTGGTAGGAGAAATATAATACAGCTTAGTTAAAAACATCTGTAGATCAACATGATAAACGCCACATGTAACAAATCTACAGCTGACATTATTCTCAGTGGTGAAAGATTGAAAATTTTACCTCTTAGATCAAGGACAAGACATGGATGCCCACTTTCACCACTTCCGTTCCACATAGTACTGGAAAGCCCTAGCCAGAGCAGTTAAGCAAGAAGAAGAAACAAAAAGTATCCCAATTGGAAAAGAAGAGGTGAAATTATCTCCATAGATGACATAATCTTAAAGGTAGACAACTTAGAGATTCCACAAAAAAAAACAGATAGAGCTAATAAATGAATTCAGCAAAGCTGCAAGATAAAAAAAACCAGCAAACAAAGATAGTTGTGCTTCCATATACTAGCAATGAACAATCTAAAATGCAAGTTAAGAAAGCACTTAAAATAGGATCAAAAGAATAAATTACTTAGTAATAATTTTGACCAGGCTCAAACGGCTTTTATACTGAAAACTAGAAAACATTGCTGAAAGAAATTAAAGACGTAAATAAACAGAAAGACATTTCATGTTCATAGATTGGAAGACTTAGTATTATTAAGATGCTGTACTACCCAAAGTAATATACTTACTCAGTGCAATCGTTATAAAAAATCCCAATGACTTCCTTGTTTCGAAGAAATAGACCAAGTATCCTAAAATTTGTATGGTTCCTCAAAGGACCTAAAGAGCCAAAATAATCCTAAAAAAAAGAACAAAGATGGAGACCTCACACCTCCTGATTTCAAAACTTACCACAAACTGACAGTCATCAAAACAGTGTGATACTGGCATAAGGACTGTCATATAAAGCAATAAAATATAATAGCCCCAAAATAAACCCTTACTTACATGGTCAGTTGGTTTTGGACAAAGGAGTTGAGACCATTCAAAAAGGAAAAGAGCCTTTGCAATAAACCATGCTGAGAAAACTGGATATCTACATGGCAAAAGCGTGAAGTTGAGCCCTTACTTTATGCCACATACAAAAATGAACTCAAACTTGAATGTGACTTAAACCTAAGCTTAAACTATCTATAAAACCGTTTGAAGAAAACATAGGGTATAATCTTAATGACATTTGATTTGGCAGTGATTTCTTGAATTTAAAACCAAAGGCACAGGGGCACCTGGGTGGCTTAGTCGGTTAAGCATTCCACTTTGGATCAGTTCATGATCTCATGACTTGTGGGTTCGAGCCCCCGAGTCAGGCTCTGTGGTCACAGCTCAGAACCTGGATCTTGCCTCACATTCTGTGTTTCCCTCTCTCTCTGCCCCTCCCTTGCTGGTGCTCTGTTTCTCTCTCTCTCTCTCAAAAATGAACGTTAAAAAAAATTTTTTTTAAAAAAGCACAGGCAAGAAAAGTAAAAAGTAGATATAAGGGACTTCATCAAATTACCATTTTTGTACATCAAAGGGCATTATCAACAAGTGAAAAGACAATGTGCAGAGTAGTAGAAAATATTTGTAAATCATGTATCTTCCAAGAGATTGGTATCCAGAATAGATAGAGAACTCCCACAACTCAACAACAAACAAAGAAAAACTCATTTTAAAAATTGAAATATAGACATTTCTCTAAAGAAAATGTACAGATGGTCAATGAGCATATGAAAAGGCCTTCAGCATCATTAGTCATTAGGAAAATGCACATCAGAACCACAGTGAGATACTCCTTTACTCTGTTAAGTATGGGTATGACCAAAAACGAAAATAACAAGGATTAGTGAAAATATGGAGAAATTGGAACTCTTGTGCATTGCTGGTGGGAATGTAAAATGATGCAGTTGCTGGGGAAAACACTTTGACAGTTCCCTAAAAAGTTTAATATTGTATTGTTCTGTGATTCAGCAATTCTCCCTCTGGGTTGATACTCAAAACATTTGAAAGCAGGGACTCAAATAATTGTAGTATCATTTTCCTGGCAGCATTATTTGGAATAGCCAAAAGTTGGAAACAACTCACGTCCATCAACAAATGAATGGATAAACAAAATGTGGTATAATACATAGAATGGGATATTTGAGCCATAACCAGTAATGAAATTCTGATGCCTTTTGATACAACATGGATGAACCTTGAACACATAATGCTAAGTAGAATAAGCGAAAAGGACAGATATGATATGGTTCCACTTAAGTGAGGTATCTAGAATAGGCAAATTCATAGACATAGAAAGTAGTTAGAGATTACCAAGGGCTTGGGGGAAGGAGGGAATGTACCCATTATGTAATGGGTATAGAGTCTGTGTTTGGGATAATGAAAAAAAGTTCTGGAAATGGGTAGTGATGATGGTTGCACAATATTGCAACTGTACTTAATGCCACTCAATTGTATACTTAAAAATGGGTAATATGGTAAATTCCCAGATATATGTACATTATATATAAAGCTTATGTGTGTGTGTGTGTGTGTGTAATTTCTATTTGTTTTTCCAAGAAGAAAATGGGTTTTTATTAGCAGTTGTTTTTTTTGTTGTTGTTGTTTGTTTTGGCAAACACTGTGCCCAGTGTGAGGCTCAAACTCACAATCCTGAGATCAAGTGTCGCATAGTCTACAGACTGAGCCAGCCAGTCAGTCACACCTGTTAGCAGTTTTAATAGTTGATTTTCATCCGAAAGGAGTAGTCTGCAAGAATTTAGTGGTTTTTGTTCGTTTTTGTTTTAAATATTTATTTATTTTGAGAGAGAGAGAGACAGAAGGCACACAGCAGGGGAGGGGCAGAGAGAGGGTGAGAGAGAAAATTCCAAGCAAGCTCCAAGCTACCAGGGCAGAGCTGGACATGAGGCTCCATCTCACAAACCATGAGATCATGACCTGAGCCGAAATCTAGAGTCTGCCGGTGAACCGACTGAGCCACCCAGGCATCCCGAGAATTTAGTATTTTAACATCATGAAACTCATGTTTTGTCCTCATACATGTATATCATCAATTCATGTGAAACATCACCTATTTTATTAAATTGAGCAAGTTAGTTGATAAATGGAGTGTATATGTTTTAGTTTTTAATATTCTAGCTTAGAAACTTCTCTTTTCTAGTAAGTACTACTTAGCGTTCTCCGTGAGCTGTTGCAGACTTTTTCTTTAACTCCCCACAGAAGAATGCACCCTTTCCTATGTAAATATATTTGAAATGTATCATTTTATGAGTATTTATCAAATTTGGAATAAAAGCATTTTTTAAAGTATGGAAGTGTGTAGTGGTACATCTTTTTGAATCTACTTAATGCTTCTCAATTGTACACTTAAAAGTGATTAAAAAGCCAAATTTTATGTATAATTTACTGCATTAAAAAGAAGCACACACACACGGTGTCTGGGTGGCTGAGTCAGTTAAGCATTTGACTCTTAATTTTGTCTCAGGTCATGCATGATCTCATGGATTCATGAGATTGAGCCCTAGAATGGGCTCTGCACTGATAATGTGGTGCTGGCTTGGGATTCTATCTCTCCCTCTCTGTCTCAGAAACCTACCTGCTCACACTCTCTTTGTCTCACTCAAAATAAATAAACGTTAAAAAAAAATCTGTAGGATCTAAATGTTTGATAAGAGCTAGAAAAAAATTTACACTCCTTTAGCTAAAATGTGCTCCAAATTTTAATTTATATACAAATAACTAAACAGATTTGTCAAAACTGCGATGCTTTGGAATTTGCGATCACTTCGAGTTAGAAACCATTTTCTGACCTGGTTCTTTTTCCCCCTAACTGCAGTGTGTGATGCATCTTGAAGACCGATTACAGGAGTTATATTTCAAGAGCAAAATGCTGTCTGAATACCTGAGAGGACAGATGCGTGTCCATGTCAAGGAACTAGGAGTGGTTCTAGGGTAGGTTTATGATTTCTTTTCTGGCTTTGTTTTCTCATTACACTTTCTTTAGGCAAGGAATATTCTTCAGAATTGCCTTTTTTCCTTTTAAGCTATTTTCCTGTTAGAAGCTGAAAGTTATCAATTGGGTTGCTCTATGCCATGTAAAAGGAGATCCCTGGCCTCCACTGATCTGAAAGGCATTGTCCCTTGTACTATTATAGTAAGTTGAGAGTATGGTCAAATAAAAATGAATTAAAATCTAAATTTTCATCTTAGTCAAAATAAGTAAATATTCATTTTTATTCATTACATGTGTTAAAACTCATCATTCCCAGCATATGACCTGCCATGCACGTGAGCTGACTGAAGTAGGACCGTTCTGTGCATGGTAGAACATCGTCTACGTATTAGTATTCATTCCCTATTCCCTTCATATTGTATCGTCTACTTTGCAGTTACTCCTGGGGAGAAGACACTTTTCTAAAATGCTAACTGTAGGAGGAACAGGAAATTGGTGGGAGGCATTATATAGCCCTTTTCTTTATATTTTGTAGTCACTTTGCCTGTGTTCTGTGGCTTCTTTGTGTGTGTGTGTGTGTGTGTGTGTGTGTGTGTGTGTGTGTGAATTATTTCTTGAAATCCTGTTGAATAAATTAAAACAAGGTAGAACTTTTTTAAATTAAGCTTTTTAGAAGGGAGGGATTGTCAACATTAAGGAGCAACTGTACATCAGAAATCAAATTAAATTCTTTCATTAATGTTGACCCTCATCATATAGACTGGACATAGATGATTCTGTGTGTGTCATGCCTTTATTTTTTTGAAAATTTAAACTAGCTTTGATGTATTATGCATATAACCAAATTTTACTGTGCATTTTGACATAAAAAGAAAATTAATTCATCATTGTCTTTTCCCCAACGTCTAACCCTCACCCAAATACAGTTAATGGATTATCTCTTCTGACAGAATTTTAAATGTATAGGATAAAAAATATAAATTGGCTTATATTCTGTATATCATCATACAACTTGCTTTTGAATAGATCTTGAATATTCATACAAACACTAATTTATCTCGTTATTTTTAAAGGTTGTATCATTTCATGATATGGTAGAATTTAGATTATTTTCAGGTTTTTTGCTATTACAAATTAATGCTGAAATGAATATAAAGCTTTGAAGTTTGTAGGATAAATTCTTAGAATTTTTGGTTAAAGGGCATGTGTATTAAATTTTTGATAGATATTGTTAGTTATTGTGATAGGTAATACTAAAGGTTATCCAAAAAATATCAGAATAAATTCTAACAGACAGCAGGAAGCTACCTCTTCCTACTGCTGCCTATAAGCAATTTTTTTCATCTTTTTTAAGCCACTAGCTGAAAAAATATAATTTGATTTTATTCAGATTTATTCTATAATATTGAATGAGTCTGCAAAACTTTTTCAATCTTTATTGGTCTTTTTTTCCCCTATGAATTATTTGTGGTAGGATGAATTTTTAAGAAGCTTCCATTACTTCTTCCCAGTACTTCTTTTTATAAAAACATTTGTATCCAAAACAGTATGGGTGCACACAGTTTTTCTTTTATTATACTTCATTGTATTTCTTACTGTCCCTTGCCCTGATACATGGTTTCATTAACAGGTCAGTGAGATGCTTTCCTACATCTGTGATCTTCTTACTGTTGGGTTTCAGAGACTTTCTTTTTAAAAAATCTTTGACTCTGGTTTTTACTTACTGAAAACTTTCCAGCTTGTGTTATCTTCAACTCTCTTCTTATCCTTTTCCTTTTGGCCAGAATGCCCTAAGTTCTTGACCCCTGACATACAGTGACATTACACGTAGCACTTATTGCCCGTAGTACACATGTTCTGGGTACAGAAAGCTTAAACTGAAATCTTTTTTTCTTTATTTCAGGATTGAATCCAGTGATCTTCCTCTTCTGGCTGCTGTAGCAAGCACTCACTCTCCATATGTTGCTCAGATACTCCTTTAACATAAAGGTCATTAAAATTAACTTTGGTAGAAAAAAATTAAATAGAAACTAAGGAAGCAGATGCAACATGCACTTACGGTATTTTTTTCCCCTGTTAGACTTCCATCTGAATGAGTCCAATGCCTGGGTATCCTGCGTTGCAGTACATATTGTGTGATCATTGGATTGCTTTTTCCTTTCGGCTGGACTTTTGGGTGGTGGTATATTTTTAACCAATTAAAACTAAAACAATATAAATAATATTTAGGGAAAGAATTTGAAAAAGCCAAAGTATAGAAATTTCTACAAAATGAATAACATCAAGGAATTTCATATGATCACTCCTGCATTGCCACACTCATAAATAGCAGTGGATATCTCACAATTAAATGGCTCGGAAATAGTCATTTAATTAATTTTAATTCCTTATTTCTAAGGTATGGAGATCTATAAAAGCTTGATTATTTGTTCTTTTGTTTTTCAATTCAAAATAGCTAATTTTAGGGTATTTCTCAAACTATTTTAAACAGCCTGTTAATTATAATAATCCAGAATAACGAGTGTAAATGTGTGTATGTTATCCATCCAAGTGTACATATGTATCTATTTTTTAAAAAAACAAAGGTAGAAATATAAGATTGATTGGTAAACATGTCTTTTTAAAAATAATATTTTCAACTAGTATCAGTTGTAAATAGTGTTGAAATGTTACTTTCTGGTGAATTTTCTGTTTCACACACCCTAAAAGATAACTAACGCCAATCTTTTTTTAAGGCTGAGGAATGTAGATTCCCAAAATAAAAATACTACTTTATATCATTTGTTTGTAAGAATAAGCTAATTCTTATAAATGTTAATATTTACATATTTGCATCTAATTTAATAAAAATTAGGATTAAAAATTGCACCAAAGCATTGGGAAAAATAATACTATTTCTTTAAAGTGCTCAGGTAGCCAAGGCCTTTGCTTTCAGTATCAGCCCTTCTTGAACCCATAGGTACTGAGTATTTGCTCCACTGCTTCATAATAATTAGTTTACACTAACAGAGCTTATTAACTCTTAAAATTACTGTCTTTTCTCTACTAGCTCCTCCTTCCAAACTCTAATTTTTTTCAAATATTTTGATCTTCCAATTGTTAATTTTTTTGTATATATTGTAGAGTGTTGCTTATGAGAAAGGCTAATTTGGAACCAAACTCTTGTAAGTAATGTAAATAGAAAGATGGGTAGGTAAAGTTTTCATTATGCTCTACTACCTCAGTTTACTTGAATACTACATTATAGTTTATTCTTTCCTTACCTGATCTAATAAGATACTTTTAATGGTAAAAGTGAAATTGGTTTCTTCTTTCATGGATTATTTTCATCATAACTAATTGATTAGCTTAAAAAAACTACTTGCTTATTCTCTTACTAAATACAACTACTGTATAATACATTCATTCTTGCTGTTTGAATTTTCAATAACTAAGGAAGATTTCTGTGGTTTGTTTAGTCTTTGGCCTTGAATTTATAGTGTTGGGTCACATTTTGCCTTGTTCTTTATATATTCAAGAAATCTCTAATAGAAAAGAAATGGTTATTTTAATGGAGTGTAAACCTGAAATTGTTGTGCCTGCAATCACTCTTGCTCCTGTGTCCTGTCACCTGGTCCCAGTTAGTACCTGAGTCTCCCATGGATGACATGCTGCCAAAGAGTATTTATAGATCTCTTTTCTTTGGCTTAATCTTTTTATTCCATTAATTATTGAAATTCTTCCCTCTTTTATTGTTTGGGATTCTGTGAGTCAATCTCTTTGGCAGAATTCGGAATATAGACAGATTCCTATGTGGGCCACTGTACATTATTTTTTTTATTGTAGTTCAGAATGATATGTAGCAGGTAGATAATGTCTGGTTTTGCTCGTTCCTTCTTTTTGATTAATCATCAGACTATTTACAGTCCTGCTTGAAATCTCTAATTATCATTTAGGAACTCTAGTCTTCAATAAATGGATGGCCCATGCTACTACCGTTCCTTTTAAAACTAAGCTTTGCTCAGATGTAAGAATCTATAGTTTCTTAATGGAATCATTAATCCTTATAGGATTCCTGAGTTTTATAATTCCTAACCTTCTGCAATTTCTACTGCCTTCATCATAGTCATGTTTCTCCTTACACAAAGCCCAAGGACTGAGCTGCTACTTCTTTAAAGTGTGATCATTATGATGAATGTGAAAAGAGTTCTGGCCTATTCAAAATAATTTTTTCAACTTCTTATGGTACAGACAGTTATCTGTTACATATTTTAAAAACCTGTTTGTTGCAACAGGGAATAAAAAAAAAACCTGTCTGTTGCAACAGGAAATGAAAAAGGGATCTTTTACATTATAGATTTAAAACTAATTTTTCCTTGTATATAAACTAATTGGTTTGATTTGAAATATTTTTGGCTTTTATTAATATGTCTTAATTTTGAGTTTGAAAACGTTAAGTGCAATAAACATACTAGCACAGATTTCATTTTGTTGTAATTGGCATACACTGGGGATGATCACTTTAAAAAAAAAGATTTTACACAATGCCTATTTTTGGTGGATGTCTTATGAGCTTGTTCTGCTTTCTCTTAAGTTATTTAGATGGTGGGATATGTAAAATGTACATACTTGTTCCTTGTTCTGTATACATTTCTCAAATGTACACTTGTATTATAACAACCTCCCAGTTCTAGGGGAAATTTGTGCAATAAATACACGTCAATTTGATGAATGATGTTAGTCTTTCTTTCATGTGTTAATAAGGTATATGTAACATCAAGGACTTTGGTGTCAGCTCACTTGGATTCTTTTCACAAGTGTGGCACTTCTACAAATATGACCATGTTCGGGGCGCCTGGGTGGCTCAGTCGGTGGGGCGACCGACTTCAGCTCAGGTCATGATCTCACGGTCTGTGAGTTCGAGCCCCGCGTCCGGCTCTGTGCTGACGGCTCGGAGCCTGGAGCCTGCTTCCGATTCTGTGTCTTCCTCTCTCTCTGCCCTTCCCCTGTTCATGCTGTGCCTCTATGTCTCTCAAAAATAAATAAACATTAAAATATATATATATATATGACCATGTTCATTATGTCCTTTTTTTTTTTTTACGTTTTTATTTTATTTTTGAGAGACATAGAAACAGAGTATGAGCAGGGGAAGGGCAGAGAGAGAGGGAGACACAGAATCCGAAGCAGGCTCCAGGCTCCGAGCCATCAGCACAGAGCTCGACGCGGGGCTCGAACTCACAGACCGCGAGATCATGACCTGAGCGGAAGTCGGCCGCTCAACCAACTGAGCCACCCAGGCGCCCCTCATTATGTCCTTCTTTAATCCTAAATTTCTTTATTGGTGTTTAGTAGAACCTGCTTTTCATGGTTGTTGTGCGGATCAAGTGAAATAGTGAACATCAAAAATTTATCTTAATGCATGGCACACCCCAAGTGCTCAATAATTCTTGGCTGCTGCTCCTCACTAGGTATTCTGTCCAGTCTCCCCTGTACGGTCCCCAGCTCTTGAGGGAGAGTATAACATATGTTCTTGTGAATGAAACCATAGTCACAAAAAATATACTGGTATAATGTTACATTTGACCTGTTCCTCATGATGACAAATAGAAAATCCTTTTAACTTCTTTTTTTGAAAACAAACTAAACATCATTTAAAACCTAGAAGAATCCAAGTAAACCTATTAAGAACATGTATTCAATACAAAGTACCCCTGACTTTGTAATTAAACAAAAAATTGGCCAGTTGGTTTGGGTTCTAATCCTGGTTCGTTCACTCATTTTGTATGTGATTCTGAGCAAGTCTGTCCTCTTCATCTGCATTATGGGGTAAGTCAGCTCTTCCATCAACCCAGAGTGCCTGCTTTGCAGCAGTGATTCAGCCCTGAGCAAGCTGTTGAGCTGCTACCTTATCTGACTCAGGCTGGTTGATTTGGGCAGAGTTATGCCAGGAGGTAGCATTAAATCTGTTTTCATATCATTTTATATATACGACTCTTCAATTTGACCAAAGAAAATAAGTGCACTATTTGAAAGCAGAGAGGAAGTATCAAGTATTTGGGTAGCATCCATCAGATATTTTAAAAGTTTATCATTGGTACCTGTGTTTATATGTGCTGTTCCTGCATATAAATGATATCTTATAACATTTCTGAGAATCATAGGATGATTTTGGTAATAAGAATCTGAAAACATAGAATTTATTTATTTATTTATTTTTTTAATGTTTATTTATTTTTGAGAGACACAGAGACAGAGCATGAACAGGGGAAGGGCAGAGAGAGAGGGAGACACAGAATCCGAAGCAGGCTCCAGGCTCCGAGCTGTCAGCACAGAGCCGGACGCGGGGCTCGAACTCACAGACCGTGAGATCATGACCTGAGCCGAAGTCGGCCGCTCAATCAACTGAGCCACCCAGGTGCCCCTGAAAACATAGAATTTAATCTGAGATCGTACAGTCTTTCCTTTGAGGGTTTGTTTCTCAGACCAGAGTGCTTTCCAACTACTATGTGGTGACAAATGTATTGTAAAAGTTTATCTGGTATTTCTTTGTTTTTGCCAATATAGAATGTAAGAGTGGGATGGCAAGTGGGACCAAACTAGGTGAAGGTTCAATGGGAACTGGGGATTTGTCGTTCTGAGTAGGAAGGACTTAGATAAAAAGGCAGAGGTTGACGGGGAGCCTGGGTGGCTCAGTTGGTTAAACTTCTGACTTCGGCTCAGGTCATGATCTCACAGTTTGTGAGTTCGAGCCCCATATCGGGCTCTGTGCTGACAGCTCGGAGCCTGGAGCCTGTTACCAATTTTGTGTCTCTGTCTTGCTCTCTGCCCCTCCCCTGCCCACACTCTGTCTTACTCTCTCTCTCTCTCTCTCAGAAATAAAAACATTAAAAAAAAACACTTAAAAAAAAAAAGGCAGAGGTTGAGAGGATAGAGCTTCTTATCTTTGCTTTGGAGTGCAGACCATGGAGTTGGTCATATTTGTTCTAGGTTTAACATTTGAGACTAACCTAAAAAAAAAAAAAAAACAAAGAAAGAAAGAAAAAGAAGAAAACAAACTATAAGGAGCCCAAAAGATGTTTTTAAATAATGTGTGAAATATCCACTCATTATTTGTCAGGAGCATGTTGGTGATCTTAAAGCATATGCTACCTCCTGATACTTGGTCCCTTCTACTTCTTTTAAAAGAGACTCTTTGGGGCACCTGGGTGGCTCCGTCTGTTAGGCGTCCGACTTCAGCTCAGGTCATGATCTCGCGGTTCATGGGTTCGAGCCCCACGTCCGGCTCTGTGCTGACAGCTCAGAGCCTGGAGCCTGCTTCAGATTCTGTCTCCTTCTCTCTCTGCTCCTCCCCCACTCATGCTCTGTCTCTCAAAAATTAAATAAACATTAAAAAATTTTCTTAAAAAAAAAAAAAGAGACTGGTGAAAGTATAAGCCTAGACTGATACCTTCATCAAATTGCAGTCTCTAGGTTAACACTGATTAGACCTTCAACACATAGACCTTTATTTACTCTAAGGAGAGGATTAAGAGCTTCGAAGAGGGTGGAGCCTCCTTGTTTTCCAAGTGACTGTTTCAACAAGGGCAGTCCAAAAATAGGTCTATGTATTCACCTCAGTGCTCAAATTCAGATTCTTGGTAAAGGCAATGTTACCTAAATAGTCTCCAGGGGAATAACATTGTTGAAATGTGTAAGTATAAGGGAGATATTCTTTTCTCAAGAAACTTGTGATGCCACTCTTGTGTCACACATTTAGTCCAGCATTTACAGGTCAGTTTCCTTCACTGTGTGAAAGGTCTGGAATTAAGTTGGGTCAGACTAGTCCAGAACCTGAGTTAGTGTCAAGTAGTTTTCAAACCTGGTCACATATTAAAAGTACTTGGATAACTTTTGACAAATACTGATTCCTAGACCTCACCCTCAGATCCTGATTTAATAACCATAATTGACCTTCCTTAAAGATTTGGGCCAGAAAATGCTCTTCTTTTTCCTCTAGTAGTGACTCAATCTCCAAGCATATGCCACATCTCAATTCTTTATTTCATTCCAGGTGCTATTAAAAACAGTGCTCTTTATTTGCATGTTGTTGTTGGTTTGCTATTATTTCATTTTGGAAAATAGCCATTATGAGTATGTCTGCCTAATTAGGATTTGGTTTTGCATAGAATATTTGCTTAGCCAGAACTTACTTTGCCACTGGAGAGCTATCAAGTGCCTATCTTTTGTTACAGCAAAATCTCCTCTTAATTACTTAGTCCTTAAGTAGTTCCATTTATTCATTCAACAAATACTGTTTGAGCACTTACTATGTGCTGGGCTCAAGTTTGGGTGCCAGTGATATGCCATTAAGTAACACAAGCCTTCTGTGTTCTCATGGAGTTTATGTATTTCCCACTGGTGGGAGAGATAGACGAAAATATGGTGTCAGGTTGTAGTACGTATAATGGAGAAAAATAAGGTAGGGTAAGGAATTAAGCCATTTTTTCTTTTTAAGATTTAACCATGTTTTGTTTTTTCTAGGATTTAGTGAACTGTTTGCTTCTGAACCATTATGGTTCCTTTCAGATACCAGGTAGTACTGGTGAATCCCATCTCAGAGGTTGCCTTTTCTCTGAAAGTAGCTTTCACTGTCAATTCACTTTTTTCGGCATACCAGAGCATAAAAGATGGTAAGGACAAGATAGATTTTGAAACTATCCTTGGGGCGCCTGAGTGGTTCAGTCAGTTATGCATCCGACTCGGCTCAGGTCATGATCTCACAGTTCATGGGGCTCTTTGCTGACAGCAAGGAACTTGCTTGAGATTCCCTCTCTCCATATCTCTCTGCCTCCCACTGTTCGTGCACGTGCACACACTCTCTCTCTCTCTCAAATAAACTTAAAAAAAATGTGCTTAAGTTTCCATTTGTGTAGCTACCATGAACATTAATATATTGTTTCTACTGTTCTTGTCTTATAGTAAAGCTTAAATGTAAGTTATTTTTGTATAGTTAATTCATTTTTTTAATGAAATACTATATACAGAAAAATGAATTTACGCTAATGTAACCATCACTTAGGTCAAGAAGTAATTTTTAGTAACCTAGAAGCATCTTCCTCCATGTGCCCTATCCTGATCATAATCTCCTCCCTTCTCATTTTTCTAACTACCAATCTGACTTTTGTGAACATCATCTCCGTTTTTCTTTAAAATTATTATTATCTATCTATGCATCCCTATGTGATATAATTTAATTTTGCTTGTGTTTGAACTTTGTGTTATAAGTATACTTGATATTTTGTAGTTTGCTTTTTTTCCTCTCAACACTGCTGGTGATTCATCCATGTACTATGCAGTCGGTATGCTACTGCATGCATATACCATAATATACCCATTCTATTATTGATGGACGTGTTATATTTAGTTTTTGGCTAATATGAACAATGAACATTTTTCTTCATCTTTTCTGGTGTATGTGGGTATTCTTCAGGACATACATCAAGGATTGGACTTGTTGTCAAAGGGTATGTTTCAACTTTACTACATAAATTTTTTGCCAAAGTAGTTTTCCCAGTTCACACTTAATCTGCAGTTTGTAAGTTCTTCTTGCTCCACATCTTCATGAATACCTTGTTTGTGAAAGTGAATGAAAAAAAAAATTAGGCATTTATAAAACCTTTCCAGTTCTTCAAACTCAAATGTCTCTTTTAGAGAAATCACTTTTCAGAGGTGAATAGAAATAATAATGAGTGCTTGCATTATGCAGGCAATATCCTAAGTACTTCACATGAATTATCTCATGTAATCTTGAGAATCTCAGAGCAATGGGGCCCTTTACTATTCTCATTTTTACAGATAAGGGAATTGAAGTCCAGAGACATTAAATAACTTCAAGTGATTCAAACAGAAATGGCCTATCAAAGACATACATTCAGGTGTTTGCACCTGAAGTCCAAGCTCATGGTCATCATGCTTTAATTCCTCTCTACCTTCTTTCAAAATACTTATTGGACCTAGAAACTGATCCTTGAAGAATGTAAGGGCTAAACCTTTATGCTCCTATGCAGACTTTTGAGAGGATGTTTATGTGCACAAAAAATGTAGAAAATGGGTCATAACAATTCCTTGTGATCTCTCTACAATTATTTTATCTCCAGAATGGCTGAGCCACAACTTCCCTGGTAAGGTTTTGACCTATACTCAAAAAAGAAATGTGCTAATATTATGTTGTAAACTTCAAGTTTGGGCAAGCCCAACGACTAACGGAAAACAAAACTGTTATTAACAGCCATCATTACCAGGTCCCAGAAATGGTAGAAGTTGCAGCCTAAATTCTCCTTTCCTTTTTGTTGCTCTAAAATATAATTTTAATTCTTACCACGTCATTAAGTGAATAACATCATAATCATAAATCACTTTGAGTTAGTAAACTGTGCTAATTGCTGTGAGAAATACTAAGATGTACGTAGATGTGGTATAAACCTCAAATTTAGTAAAAAGGATTATGCCTATGATTGCTACAAAGTAACCCACTTTGAGATCAGCGCGGCCCATCTGTGCGCGAAAAAGATAGCGGTGAAAAATACTGTTTTGGAACGATGGATTCTGGAATTCGATCGGTCGTCTCACAGTGGAAACATCTGAAGATGCCTGGCTATTATGAAGAGTGGTCTATTTTTCTTACCAAGAGACCAGTAGTTTATAAATGGAAATTGGGTTTTATTCGCGCTGTTGGGAAACAGGCTAGCAGGTAAAATGTACTGCGAAATCGGTGACTCGAGTCCGGACGACCCTAAACCCCACCCGCCTGAGGAAAGGACTGAGCTGAGGGAGGACTCAGGGCAGCTGGGCATTGGTTATGTGAACACAGTACAGACCTGACTTCTCGAACTAGCACTAACCCTGAGTAGGCCGCGCCATCAGCGCCTGCCAACCTCTGCTCAAGACCGCGAGACTTTGATTTCTCTGTCCTGATCTCGGTACGTCCGTAAAAGACAGGGCAAGTACTTCCCGGAGGCCTCTCTCCACCAGAGATTCAATTTATTAAACGTAAGAAAGAAAGGGAATGAACTTCCTTGCTCGCTGAACGATAGCGGCGAAGTCTGCACTTCGAGGGCGGGGCGCCGGTGTTGCAGAACTGGAATTTGGCCAGGGCCTGGCCACGCCCTTAGCTTCCGGATCTGGGCACAAACAAAACCTCTACCAAGAACGCTTACCCCACCGTTCTGCCCCAACAGACTACTTCTGCTCAGCCCGTCGTAGCGCGTTTCCGGCCGCTGCACCGGAAGTTGAAGCAGCCGAAACCGCAAATCCGAGGCGGATCCTGTGACCGGTGTAGGTGAAATCTCGCGACGTTTCTTCAAATCTCACGAAAAGTCGGAAGAGTCCTAACTGCACCACCCCAGTTTTTACGTCATCACGGAGACACGCCCTTGGGCGCCCGTTTGCGTCCTCGCCCGTCTTACGCATGCGCAATCACCCTTCTTCCGCCCCCGTGCGGGCTTCCCTCTGGCCAGTCGCGCGTGGGCTGAGGCCCTGGGCGGGCGTTGCGAAGGCTTGTTTGCTCGAGCGCTGACCCCGGGGCGGTTCAGAGCTTTCTACCTCGGGGGTGGAGGGTACAGACCCCCTACCTAAGGTGAATGTGCTGTTTCGTGGGCTGCTAAGGACAGGCTGGGGAGCACGGGGGCCGGGGCAGCGGCCATGAACTCGCCCGTGGACCCCGGCGCTAGACAGGCGCTGAGGAAGAAGCCTCCCGAGCGGACCCCCGAGGTAAGGTTGGTGGACGCTAGCTGTCCAGCGGACAACATCCCCTTGTCGGTCCGAAAACTGCGGAGACTGTCTCCTTCCTAGATCCTCGCACCTGCCGCCCGTGTATCTGTTCTCTGCGTCCCACCGCCCTCACCCAGGCCCCTCTCGCCGAGGTGATGACCGCCTTTCTTGCTCGAGGTGCCGCCTTCCTCGTACACCCGTCTTTGCTGGTGACTTCCTAGTATTTTCGACCTAGTATTTTCGATAAGAAGTCACCATTACAAAGTTGTATTTTCTCAGAGCAAAGTGTGCGTCTTGGAGTGAGAGTGTCCTTAGGTAGATAGAATTTGAAAAACGAAGTAGGCATTGCAAGTGAATAGTCATGTTACTAAGAATTAACTTATTTCCTAGACAAGAAAGTTTTCAAAACCAGTTTAAAACTGCATCCACTCACATGATGAATTCTGGTAGTGGATGATGCATATTTAAAGATCTGTTCTTGTACTACTTTCTCAGAGTGTCAGCGGGAAATTTTACAGTATTTTGTGCTTGGATCCAAAATTTGGTGTATTGGGTTAGCATCAGTGTCATTCGCTTAAATGGTTTTCATTTGACCTGAAGGCTGATTTTCAGGCTGGTATCTGAAACCTTTTAACTTTGCACAGCCTTATAGAGGCCTTAAATTTGGGGGTGAGGAGAAGTTTTCCTTGATTTGGAGCAGTTTCCATAATAAATGGTATGTGTCCTAAATCAAAAAGCAAAACTGACAACAGTGTGAATGGGTTGGGTTGTTGGATTTTCTTGTATATAGTTGCAGTAGATGAAATTAAATACTTTAATTCTTACTGAGTCACTTTGGAGGTTTTTTCAGATTTGTAGTGCTTTGCATAGTGGTAACTTCGGGCTGACCTTTTGTGATATGACATTAGTCAAGCGGTAACTGTCCTTGTGGTAAGTCGGGCTTTGTTTGGGGGGATCCTGATCTCTGCATGGAAACAAGCCGTAATCTGCCACTTTCCAGAGTTCTCATTTTGAGACCTACATTTATAATCCCATGTGTTTAGTTTCCCTGTGTTGATTCCTGAAGTCCTTGTGAGCTCATTGAAAGTGTTCACCTTCACAGGTGAATTTGCTATACTTTTTATATAATTAGAAACTGTTACGCGAGGCTTGCAATGCATAATGTAGGTTTTACTTTTTTTCTTTTTAAAATTTTTTTTAATTCTTTTCTCCTTTGTTTTTGTTATTTGTATTTATTTTTAAATTTTATTTATTTATTTTGAGAGAGAGCACAAGTGGGGAGGGGACGGAGAAAAAGAGGGAGGGAGAGAATCCCAAACAGGCTCTGCACTGACAGCACACAGTCTGACGTGAGACTCCCAACTCACTAACCATGAGATCATGACCTGAGCTGAAATCAGGAGTCTGATGCTTAACTGACTGAAGCAGCCAGGCGCCCCTCTACTTTTAAATATAATTTATGATAAATTCACACTTACCAGGAAAATCTTACTTCTCTTTCTTTTAAATATTTATTTATTCGTTTAGAGAGAGAGAGAGAGAGAGAATAAGTGGGAGAGAGTCAGAGAGAAGGGAGGACAGAGGATCCGAAGCAGGTTATATGTTGACAGCAGAAAGCCTGATGCAGGGTTCAAACTCACAAACCATGAGATCATGACCTGAGATCAAGAACCACGAGATCATGACCTGAGGCAAAGTTGGATGCTCTACAACTGAGCCACCCAGGCGCCCCTACTTCTCTTTAATAGCAGAATTAGCTAGTTTGAAATGGCCTGCTTTTGAGCCTTAGGAAATTTTCTGAACTATTCACAAAATTATATTGACCCATGTGTGCCACAGTAAGTACTTTATCTTGGTTTACTGGAACAGCAGCATTGCTTAAGGGAATGTTGACCAACTGCCCGCGATACAGTTGAGAGTCCTGACATCTAGCAGCAAAACATGTTAACTGCTTGATTCATTGGCAGTGCTTTTGAGTGAGCGTCGAATTTGTAGTACAAAAGTATATGAGCCGAGAAGTGGTAACCTGAATCTAAGTGCTGATTTATTTTTGATAACTCGGAATTCTCAAAAATTCTTTTCTCAGGAGATCTTTATTCTGTTAGTGGACTCTGAGATTTTTATTATGTGTTGATTACTAATTTAAAGAAGTATAAAGGAGTTGGAAGCAAGGGGCAAGGGCTGGGTTGTAGTTGAAATAAGATGTCAGTGTTGTGGTTTTTGAGAAGGTGAATTTTGATTTAAGGCTTGATGCATGTGATGGAATTAGCCCTGGAGATATATGGGGAAAGAGATTTCTAAGTAGAAGGAATTGTGATTGCGCTCCTAAGATGAGAGTATGTCTCGTGCTTTCAAGGAATAGCAAGGAGCTCTTAGTGACTGGAGAGGAGTGAACAAGTGTGAGAAGATGAAGTTTATTTAAGAGATGAAGTCAGAGAGGGAATGAATAGTAGTGGTAGAGGAGGGAGTATATCATTAAAGACTTTGTAAATCACTGGAAATTCCTTAACTTTTATTTTATGTGATAGAGGGGGTTGCCAGAGGCTTCTGGAGCAGTGATAGTCTCCTACTTAACTTTTTAAAGAGCACCCCCGCCCACCTGCCCCCCGTTGCCTGCTGGATTGGTAATAGACTATGTGGGAGCAAGGGTGCAAAGAAGCAGGCACATGAGTGAAAACTATCATGTTAAAGTCAGGAAGAGCTGATTGTAACTCAGACTAAGTGATAGTAATACAGGTGGTAAGAAGTCATCCATTATGGAAATAACTTCGAAGGTTTAGCCAGGAGGATTTGCTAATGATTTAGCAAACAGTGTAGTAGAAGAAAAGCCAAACCAATAGAGTGTATAACAGAAGGGAATAAAATTCATTCAGATTTTTTTTTCATGAATCACTGGTGGGTGCAAAACATTATGAAAAAATATGCAAATAGATAAGAATCACTGCCTTATCATCTTGTAGTCAGATGTTTGCATTGTGTAATTAGTCTACTGTGTTTCTGGGACAGAACTAGCAGTCCCTTTATTTTGAACCATCTGTTGTCCTTACATGAAACTATCATCTTAATCTTCGTGAGCCAGACTTTGAATGTGGAAATGTGTTTTGAAAGTATACCACTTAGAACTGTGTTCTAACAGTTTTTACTTTTCTGGCTATTTCTCCTGCTTTGTAGATCCAGCTTCACAGCACATTGTCCTGAGCTGGTTCTCTGATTTCCACTTAACAAAGACTTTTTTTTTTAATGGAAAATTTTTGACTTAAATACTCTGCAAAGCTTATTGCTCTAAATCAGTGAAAGCTGTTAAGGTATTTAAACCAAAGTTAAAGATACTACAATCAAAATTAAGGCCTCGATTTTGGCTCTTCCTCAACTCAGTCCATATGCAACATCATTCTTTGTAATCTTTCTTTTTACCTCCTTAACTCTTTTAGGGTTTATTTCCGTTAGTGTTTAATATCATGCTTTGCATGTACTAAGTAATGAATAAATGTATTAAAACAAAATTTAAAATTAATTTTGTGTGGTCTTCTTGTTAAATAGACTAGTTTCTATCAGTTAAAACTGCTGATTTTGTACCTCCTGGGAAGCCATTCAGGAACTTGGCTTCAGTTAATATTTATAGGCTGATACTTGGTCCATCTTACTGCCTTTCGTGTGCTTCGGATACATATATCTAACTACTAAATTGTCCTCCAGCTTCTTCAGTCACTAGCCCCAAATTGAAAACTCATCATTTCTGATTCCCCCTGCTAATCTGCTCTATATCCAACTGGCCATTAAACCTTGTTAATTTTATGCCCTGAATATCTATCTTTCTTTTCCCCCTGCTCTATTACACTAGTTCAGGCCCTCATTTAATTTTACCTCTTACTGTTTTATTTGAATTATTTTATTTATTATATTACTACTACAATGTTCTTTTTTTTAAATTTTTTTAAATGTGTATTTTATTTATTTTGAGAGAAAGCATGCCCATGAGCAGGGGAGAGATAGAGGGAGAGGAAAGGGAATCACAGGCAGGCTCTGCTCTGTCACCACTGGATCTCAATCTCACGACCCATGAGACCATGACCTGAGTCAAAATCAAGGGTCAGATGCTCAACTGACTGAACCCCCCAGGTGCCCCTAGAGTGTTCATTTTGATACTTATTTTTAATCGTGTTTCCCTCTTGCCCAGAATTACCCACTGCTTAGGTAAATTAGCAGTATAAGTTACCCACATTATTTTAAAGTGTTAATAATAATTATGTCAGAATAACAGGTTAAAGAGGGACTGTGTGGGTAAACTGAGTTGTATGGTTATCTCAACTAGGTAATGACTAATTTATCCTTTTATTTAATAAGTATGGCAGACAAATACTAAAAGCCATGGTTGTAGAGAGAAATTGGATGTAGTCCCTATTTTTCAGTGACTTGGAAGACAGTCATGAAAACATTAGTAAATGTTAAGGTTATTAGTGACAAAGGTACGGATAGGATACTTTGGCTGCAGGTGGAAGAGGAAAAGCTTTGAAGAGCAGTTAATTGACTCTTAACCATTGTGAGTAGCTGTCTGTATGATATCCAGAAGGGAGGTCATTCAGGCAGAGAGGAACAACAGCAAAGGCAAAGTATATGGGTAGAATAAGAAGCCACTCTGTCAGCAGGCATCCCTAGTTGGAGTGATACCATCCCCAAAAGGACAAAAATTATTTTTTAGGGGCATAGTGAAAAAATCTTAGACCTTAGTATGCTTGTAGCCTTCCAAAACTCAGTTCTACCTGACAGAATTTCATTCCTTAGTATTTGATTCGGGATGAGGCAGCATTTAGGAAAAAAGTCTAAAAATGTTCTTTGGGAGGGATGTGGTAATGAATAAGGGTTGCAAAACATCACATAATTGGTTGTGGGTGATGGTACATAGTGCTGGATGTTAAATGTTGAAGTTGGATATACTAGCTGGGTTGGATTATTTTAGGAATTTGAACTTGATTTTATGAATAAAGGAGAAACACTGGAGGGTTTAGAGCCTGAAGATAAGATTTACAAAGATTACTCTGGGCAGTGTAAAAGATGTATATGGGGAGAAAGGAGGGTGCTGTGACAAAGGCTTATAGCTAGGGCAAACATACACCATTTTGTCCAAACCAGCATACTTTCTGAATGAAAGATGAAGCTTTTAATGATTATACCAGGGTAACAGGGAAACCAGGAGATAGGGTCCTGGTTATAGGAAACAAATGAAGTAGTTGAGGTGTGAGATAAGGCAGTAGCATAAGGGATAACGAGATAGTGAGGAGGTAGAACTGGCCCAAAGTGGTCGGGCGGGCTTTTTTTTTTTTTTTTTTTTTTGAAAGTTTGAGATTGACTATAATACATGTACAGTAAAGTCCGCATATCCTAATTATATTGCCAGCTTAAATTTTACATAGGTATTTAGGTATCACCGAAATCAAGGTATAGGATATTACCACCACTCCAGAAACTCTCCCTTTGCCCCTTCCAGTCAATACCGTTTCCAAGAAGAAAACTCTGTTCTGACATCTTTTGCCACAAATTTGTTGTGCCTGCTTTCCAGCAACCAAGAGGACTGTGAAGCTACCTCGTTTTTTTGTGGTTTACCTCTGGACTGAACTTTGAACCTCCTCTCTTGGTGATTTCTTGGGTCTTCACCTGCCTCTGCTATATCTTAAGTCATCCTTTTGGCTACCCTTTTGAATGTTCTGCCTCACTCTGTTCAGACCTACTCTTGAGAGGGGATTCTCAGCCGCAGAAGTTGCATTTACAGGCCAGAATACACCCTGCCCTTAGGTTCCTCTCAAGCCTCTCTAATAGCACTAGGTTAAGTCTGGCAGAACCTTTCATCTGTGTAGCTACTTGGGAACAGGTTTGGAATAGTTGTAAGAGCAAAGCAGTTTAGGTCATTTCTGGATTCTCGATTTGGGTAACTGCATATTTAAGATTGCGTTATTAAGGAGCAGAATTAGGGTAGGAAGAGATTCAGTTTTGGAAGGGGTTTGAGACTCTGTGCAAGGGATACAGCATAGGGATGCTAGTAAGAATTTGGAGCTTCAGATCAAACCAGGCTATGGGTCTGAGTTGTTATGAGAGTCTACAGCCTGTTGGTTATAGCTGAAGTTATAAGATTGGTAGGAAGGACCAAGGTGAAAAGCAGAATGAGAATAGGACAGCCCCTTTAGGTGTTTTCCTGTTAAAGGGATGGGACAAGGAAAAGAAAACTGCAGAAGAGTGAAAAGAAATTGTTAAAGAGGTAGGAGAACAGAAGAGTGCTGCTGCAGGAGGATGTTCCCGACAAATCCCTTCTCACTGATGTCGGATACTGTAGAGAGTTCAGGAAAAGTGAGGACTGGTAAATTCTCTGCATTTTGTCTGTCAGAGTGGTTTCACTGGACTGCTGAATAAAGATCTTGATTGCAGTGGGTTGAAGTTGAGACCCAAGAAAGTGAAGGCAGCAAGTACCATTCGTGAATTTGTATAAAGTCCTCCATGATCTTTTGCTTGGCACTCTAGCCTTATCTCCTACCCCAAACATAGGCATTTTAACTACTTAAAAATAACACTGTACTTCTCAACTTAGGCTATATATATTGCTCAATTTAGGGAATTTTTAAAAACACCAATGCCCACCTTTTTTTTCTTGAATTAGAACCTTGTGGAATGGAGTGTTAAGCATTAGTCCTTAAAGAGAGCTTCTTAAGTAGATGTGATATGTAGATGGCAGTGAGAAGCATTGTTGATTATGTCATATTCTCCTATGTCTTTGCTTTACACAAGATGGGAAAGTACAGTGCAGTATTCATAGCCCTGGAATTTTGCATTTTGACCAGCCCGCTTCAAACGTGGGCTCCAGCACTGAGACTTTGAGTGCCTCTGGGCAAGTTACCTAACTTCTCAAAGACTCAACATCATTACGGGGTTTTTGTGTGCACTAAATGAGATAATATATGTAAAGTGTTGAGCAAATAAACATTCACCAAATGGTAGCCATACATACTAGCTTGCCATGTCCTCTGAGCGGAAAGCCATCTTTTGGCTTGGCAAGTTCACTTTCCTAACTTTTCCACTTCTCCGTGTTCCCAGGATATTTGACACCTTCCTCCACCGCAGTAATTACTGTGTTATGATTACTTGCATGTTTGTCTCTCTGGCTGGGCTATAAGCTCCTTGAAGACAATATATTCTTATGTTCCAGTGCCTAGTGTGCAATACTTAGTACATAATAGGTATCCAGATATTTGTGAATGACTTTAAAAACAAAAGGAATGGGAGGTGCCTGGGTGGCTCAGTTGGTTAAGTGTCTGACTCTTGGTTTCTGCTCACATCATGATCTCAGAGTTTGTGAGACGGAGCCGGTGTTGGGCTTTGTGCTAACAGCACAGAGCCAGCTTGGAATTCTTTCTCCCTTTCCCTCTTCCCTTCCCCTGCTCGCATGTGTGTTCTATCTTAAAATAAACAAACTTTAAAAAAAAGTGTGAATAATACTGCTCCCCAATTCTTCTAGTGGTGGTTTCTTTTGGTCTAACATTTGAAGTACTGGGATTAAAAGACTGGTGAACTTTGGCCAGAATGGCAAATGATAATTAAAATGTCAATAAAGTATAATTGCCATGAAGAGGATGTTTCATAATTCATCACAAACAGTACCGATAGAAGAAACTCCTTTTTTGTTTAGTTTTAAAACACACACACACACACACACACACACACACACACACACACACAAAACACATGCAGGAAACTTCAGAGAAGTATAGATAAATATCCGTTTTAATTTCTCATAGTATTTTAACCAGACGACTTTAAAACTTTTCCTGAGCAAATATTTCATGCTTAGGTAGGTGCTAATATAATTGCCTTTTTATAATCAGAAAAAGCCTTTAAAACAAAAAACAAATTTTGTTAGGAAATTTAAAGAGGGAGGTAGGAATGTAAGAAGGCAAAATTTAGTATTCTTATAGTTATTTATCCATTTCAGAATTCAGAATAATGATCTTTAAATGCAGACTTGTTGAGTTTTTTTCTGAATTGGCGAAAGTGCACCATTGTACTTGGAGTCATTTTTGAGTGAGTCACTGTGCACATCCCTGAGGGTAGCAGAACAAAGATTCTCTTGTGCTTTTCTACAGCAGATGCACATTCAGAGGGTTTTTTTGGAAAGTAAAAGAATTTATTTATGCTTGTGGGGCTCTTTGGTCTTCATTTGTAAATTGAAGTGAGTGGAAAGGGAATAGAGATCTGGATGGGGCTTTTATTAGACGACATCTCTTCCGGGTACCTCATTTTATGTGTAGTGGAGATTCCCACCGAGACAAAAAACTGTAGCCATTCAGGAGTTTAGACACCATAAAATTTTGTTTTGGAGAGACTGAGGAGCTTCCCCAAAAGAATTCTGTAAACAGGAGAAGCATCTAGGCATGATGAGCTTGATTGTGTGACAGTCCTGCTCTTTGGAAGGGATGGAGTGACTGAGCTCTGTAACATTGTAGGTATTATTTGTCTTTACCTTGGGCCAGCCTGCCTATTTATTTATTTAGGTTTATTTTTGAGAGAGAGCGCACAAGCGAGCGCTCGCAGGGGAGGGGCAGACAGAGAGCGGGAGATGCAGAATCCGAAGCAGGCTCCAGACTCTGAGCTGTCAGCACAGAGCCCAGAGCCTGATATGGGGCTCGAACTCACAAACGGCAAGATCATGATCTTAGCCGAAGTCGGACACTCAACTAACTGAGCCACCCAGACACCCCTGGACCAGCCTATTTAAACTGAAGTCTTGGGGCACCTGGGTGGCTCAGTTGGTTAAGTGGCAGACTTCAGTTCAGGTTATGATATCATAGCTGGAAGGCTTGTGAATTTGAGCCCCGCGTCGGGCTCTGTGCTGACAGTTCAGAACCTGGAGCCTGCTTTCAATTCTGTGTCTCCCTCTCTCTGTGCCCCTCCCCTTCTTATTTTTCTCTCTCTCTCATCCTCTCTCTCTCTCTCTCATTCTCTCTCTCTCTCTCTCAAAAATAAATATTAAAAAATAAAAATTAAAAAATAAATAAACTGAAGTCTTGCTGTAAATAAAAAGTGAATGAGCCACTTTATTAAGAACGTGAGATTTTGGACGCCCGAGCAGCCCCTATTTGATGTTTTCCACCACTAGGTACTCTCCACTGCTTTGCCATAAACTAAAGCTTTGGCAGCTGGAGGGCTTTACGCTTTGTCATGTGGCAGAGATAGTGGAGTTCATTGGACAGGACACTTAGTACAAAACTAGAGTAGCAGCATTGCCAGCATGTATGTGTGAGTGTATATATAGCACTCCTAGAAATACTTTAGCGGGTGAGGTCAAGAGCTAGTGAAATGAGTTGCATACAGATACAGGAACTGAGCTCCTGAGAGGTAAAACGGCTTGCTTAAGGTCACATGATTCATCAGTGACTTCCTTAGTTCAGTAGCACCCTGCTTCTCAGAACATTCAAGTTTAGGCTCTATTTTAAGCTTTGAACTTTTGTTTGTCATCTGTATAGATGTCTAATACTTTCCTGAATAAATTGTTCTTGTTTTATCTTGCCTGTGATGTATGCAGTACTTAAGGGTGCTGTATCAAATCAGTGAAAGATATCATTGTAATGGAAGTTCGGAATTCTCAAGTTTTACGTAGAATGAAAACAGGTGTGCTTGATGTCTGTATTGGTGATTTCTTTCACCATTCTATTTTATAACTTGTATTTTTGTTTTCAAAAGGTAGTAGTGTGTTCAATTTTGACTTTTTTTTTTTTTTGATGTTTGTTTATTTTTAAGAGAGAGACAAAAAGCATGAGCTGGGGAGGGGCAGATAGAGAGGGAGACCAAGAATCCAAAGCAGGCTCCAGACTCTGGGCTCTGAGCTGTCAGTACAGAGGCCTGTGAGGGACTCGAACTCACGAACCATGAGATCATAGCCTGAGCTGAAGTTGGACGGTTAACCGACTGAGCCACCCAGGCACCCCCAGTTTTGACGTTTTATGAGCATTCAAAGTACTATTTTTAAGTGCCAAGGATAAAAGATTAAAGTTCTTTCATTAGGGGAGGAGATAGGCAAATACACAGACAATTCAAATACCTTGTTAACTACCGGATAGCTGTAAAATGAGGCACTCAGGAGTTTACAGGAGGACTCTTGAGAGGGAAGAGTAAGGGTTGGCAGGTGTCTGTCTTGTTGTTTTAGAAAAGGGAATCCTGCGGCGCCTGGGTGGCTCAGTCCCGGTTGAGTGTCCGACTTCGGTTCAGGTCATGATCTCGCAGTCTGTGAGTTTGAGCCCCACGTCAGGCTCTGTGCCGACAGCTCAGAGCCTGGAGCCTGCTTCACATTCTGTGTCTCCCTCTCTCTCTGCCCCTCCCCCACTCATGCTCTGTCTCTGTCTCAAAAATAAATAAACATTAAAAAAAATAAAAAAAAAAAAAGAAAAGGGAATCCTGAAGATAGACTTACCATATGACCCAGCAACAGCACTGTTAGGAATCTACCCAAGAGATCCAGGACTGCTGATGCATAGGGGCACGTGTACCCCAATGTTCATAGCAGCACTTTTGACAAGAGCCAAATCATGGAAAGAGACTAAGTGTCCATCAACTGATGAATGGATAAAGAAAATGTGGTGTGTGTATGTATATATATATATATATATATATATATATATATGTATATATATATATATACAATGGACTACTATGCGGCAATGAGAAAGAATGAAATCTGGCCATGTGTGGCAACATGGATGGAACTGGAGGGTATTATGCTGAGTGAAATAAGTCAGGCAGAGAAAGACAGATACCATATGTTCCCACACATGGGTAGGCTTTGGAAGACCTAGCAGAGAACCAGGGGGGAGGGGAAGAGGGGAAGGGGGAAAAAAAAAGCCACAGAGAGGAAGGAAGACATGACATGAGAGACTCTCAAAGAATAAGAAAGAACTGAGGGGAGAGATGGGTGTGGGAGGGGGGAGAGTGGGTGGTGGGCACAGAGGAGGGCACTCGTTGGATTGAGCACTGGGTGTTGTATAGAAACCAATTTGACAATAAACTATTAAAAAAAAAAAGAAGAATTGGAAGAAAAAAAAAAGGGAATCCTGCCTTGAGTATAGATTAGGATATGTAAATGTTAGGTGAAGAAGGGACAGTTTGTGTTTCCTGAAAAGGGAACAGCATTTGTCAAGGCCATGAGATGAGGTTCACACAAACATGCAAGTTGCCTGGTCTGACACGTAGTACAAGAGATGAGGCTGGAGGCATAGCCAGGATCCAGATCTCATGAAGAACTGCTTTCTCTTTGTTAAGGAGTTTCTATATGCTTTTTAGAAAGATAACTCTGGCAGGAACATGAAGAACGGATTACAGGAGATCAGACTTAGATGGAAGAAGGCTGTTTTTTATTACCCAGTAAGAAGTAATAAATCTCTAAATTGCTCCAGGTGGGATGGTGAACAGAGATATTTATCAAAAGAATTGATAAGATTTCTGGCTGGAGCCACTGAAGAAGAGAGCATCACGTAAATCAGGGAACCTGGAAGAAGACCCAGCCAGGAGTATCAGTAATGAGTTTAGCTTTGCATTTATTACACTTGTGATGCTAATGTATCTCCCAGGTGAAAGTGTGCATTATGTTCTAGAATGTGTAGTTTGTGAGTTTTACTAGAGAGCTCTGGGCTAGAAATACAAATTTGGGCATCATGGGTATACATATGGTAGTTGCAACTATGGATGTGGAGGGTATTACTGATGGTAGAGAGTCTCTAGTGAAGAAAGGGTGAATGTCACAGTGATGGAAACATTTAGAAACATTTAAGGGAATAGGAAAAGAAGGCAAAGCCTGTGACGGAGACTCAGGAGCACCTGGAGCAGAAAGGCAGTAACAGTAATAAGAATGGCCATGATTTATATGCTGGGGTACTTATTGGATGCCTGTTACTGTTAAAACAAGACAAAACCAAACCTTGATACACCTTTAATCCTTCCAAAAACACTGTGAAACTAGGTGCTATCCACATTTTATGTATGGGAAACCGGAATCACAGAATAACTTGTCTAAAGTCACACAGCTAGGAAACCACACAGTCAGGATTCAAATCTAGGCATTCTCATTTCACGTTCTGTGCTTGTGATTGTTACTAAGTGTTTTCCATTAGGGCAAGAACCTATGGAGAACCGTATTTTGGAAGAGATGGGAGGAAAAGAGTTTTAGGAGGGAGGAGTGAATGAATGGTGAATGTGTCAGCAAATTCTATAAAACAAATGTGGTTAGAGATAAGGATTGAAAAGTGCATGTGAAACTTGGAATGGAAATTTTAGCTTAAAGTTTGAATTTAGAAGTAATTAGGTTCTTGATCTTTTGATGTATTATCATTTTGGAGATTAATTATTGGGAGTTTTCATGTGTAAGCATATCATTTGGGATTTTCATCTCTAAATATTAAAATTTCAGGCTATAATTTTTTAATGTTAAAGCTTTTATTAATAAAATTTAATGTTCAAGTAATTAACTAGGCAATGTATTTTAATCTACAAATAAAAAGTTCTAGTCTCCTAAAAGAAATGTATACCCAAATATATGAGACTAAATTCTCATATACTGGTGGAACGAAATAAGCTTTTCCAGAAAACATTGCTGGGAGTCGTGGGACATGGACACAGGTCAACATATGGTGATGATTGGTGATGCACAGGAAAAGATAAGGATAAAAACTAATGTAGATCATTGAATGAGACTTGAAATTTAAGAAAAGCTAGAAATGTCTGTCACCCTATGAATAAGCAGGACACAGTCGTATGTTGCTCACTCTCTCTTTCTTATTTGAGAAATTCAAAACTATAGAAACATGGGAAAAATAGTATCCCCCTAATTTTAGTATCCTTTATTACAGACTCTTGACTCAGTGGTATTTTGCCATATTTATCTTAACCTCCATCTCTCTAGCATATCCTTTATTTTGCTAAACCATTTGAAAGTAAATTGGAGAATTCACCATGATCAAGCGGAATTCATTCCTGGGCTACAGGGCTGGTTCAGTATTTGCAAATCAATCACTGTGATATATCATGTTAATAGAAGAAAGGAGAAGAACCCTATGATCCTGTCAATAGATGCAGTAAAAGCATTTGACAAAATATAGCATCCTTTCTTAATAAAAACCCTCAAAGAAGTTGGGATAGATGGGACATCTGGGTGGCTCAGTCAGTTAAGCGTCCGACTTTGGCTCAGGTCATGATCTCTGGTTGGTGTGTTCAAGCCCTGCATCAGCCTCTGTGCTGACAGCTCAGAGCCTGGAGCCTGCTTGGGATTCTGTGTCTCCCTTTCTGTCTCTGCCCCTCCCCCCAAAATAAATAAGCATAAATTGTTTAAAAAAGAAAGTCAAGACAGAAGGAACATACCTTAACATCATAAAAGCCATTTATGAAAAGTCCACAGTTAATATCATCCTCAATGGGGAAAAAACTGAGAGCTATCCCCTTGGGATCAGGAATACAGTAGAGATGTCCACTCTAACCACTGTTGTTTATAACAGTGTTGGAAGTCCTGGCCTCACCAAGTAAACAACAAAATGAAATAAAAGGCATCCAGATTAGCAAAGAAGTTACACTTTCACTTCTTGCAGATGACATGATACTCTACATGGAAAACCTGAAAGACTCCACCAAAAGGCTGCTAGAACTGATCCATGAATTCAGTAGTCGCAGGATATAAAATCAGTGTACAGAAATCGGTTGCATTTCTATATACCAATAATGAAGCAACATAAAGAGAAATCAAGAAATTGTTCCCATTTACAGTTACACCAAGAACTATAAAATACCTAGGAATAAACCTAACCAAAGATGTAAAAGATCTGTATGCTGAAAACTATAGAAAACTTATGAAGGAAATTGAAGAAGACACAAAAGAAATAGAAAAATATTCCATGCTCCTGGATTAAAAGAAGAAATACTGTTAAAATATCAACACTACTCAAATTAATCTATACATTCAATGCAATCCCAGTCAAAATTGCATCAGCATTCTTCTCAAAGTTAGAACAAACAATCCTAAATTTTATATGGGACCACAAAAGACCCCGAATAGCCAAATTAATGTTGAAAAAGAAAACCAAAACGGGAGGCATCACATCCTGGCCTTTAGCCTCTACTGTAAAGCTGTAATCATCAAGACAGTATGGTATTGGCACAAAAACAGACACATAGACCAATGGAATATAATAGAGAACTCAGAATTGGACCCACAGATGTATGGCCACTAATCTTTGATGAAGCAGGGAAAGGGTATCCAGTGGAAAGAAGACAGTCTCTTTAGCAAATGAACAGCAACATGCAGAGGATTGAAACTGGACCACTTTCTTACACCATACACAAAGACAAACTCAAAATGGATGAAAGACTTTAACGTGAGACAGGAAACCATCAAAACCCTAGAGGAGAAAACGGGCCATCGACCTCTTTGACCTCAGCTGCAGCAATTTCTTGACACGTCTCCAAAGGCAAGGGAATTAAAAGCAAAAATGAACTATTGGGACATCATCAAGATGAAAATATTCTGCACTGCAAAGGAAACAACCAACAAAACTAAAAGGCAGCTCATGGAATGGGAAAAGATATTTGCAAATAACAATTTGGGTAAAGGGTTAGTATCCAAAATCTGTAAAGAACTTACCAAACTCAACACCCGAAAAACAAATAATCCAGTGAAGAAACGGGCAGAAGACATGAATAGACACTTTTCCAAAGAAGATATCCAGATAGATAGCCAACAGACACCTGAAAAGATCCTCAGCCTCACTCATCATTAGGGAAATACAAATCAAAACCACAGTGAGATATCACCTCACACCGGTCAGAGTGGCTAAAATTAACAACTCAGGAGACAGCACATGCTGGCGATGATGTGAAGAAGTGAGAATCCTCTTGCACTGTTGATGGGAATGCAAACTGGTGCAGCAGCTCTGGAAAGCAGTGTGGAGGTTCCTTAAAAAATTAAAAATAGAACTGTCCTACGACTCAGCAGTAGCACTACTAGGAATTTATCCAAAGGATATAGAAATGTTGTTTCATACAGGCACATGTAACCCAGTGTTTATAGCAGTGCTTTCAACAATAGCCAAATTATGGAAAGAGCCTAAATGTCCATCACCTGATGATTGGATAAAGATGTGGTTTATGTATACAATACTACTTGGCAATGAGAAAGAATGAAATCCTGCCATTTGTAGCAACGTGGATGGAACTGGAGGGTATTTTCTTTCTTTCATAAACATTTCTGGAAGAGTCTGGCCAGTTGTGTTCTAGAATGTATCATAATTTGAATTCATCTGGTTTTTCATGATGAGATTTAGGTGAAATTACTTTCTCGAGAAATTATATGGGTGATGTTCTATACTTATTTTTTTAAGTTTATTTATTTATTTATTCTTAAGTAATCTCTACATCTAATGTGGGGCTTGAATTTACAACCCTGAGATTAGGTCATAAGCCCTTCTGACTGGGCCAGCCAGGTGCCCCATGGTGGTCTTCTAATACTGTCTCATCAGAAGACACATTATCAATTCTTTCTATTACGGCAGACGCTAAATAGGATTACCCATATTTCTTTGTTGTAAAGGTACAGTGCTGCAAGTTATAAGTGGTCTTTGAGGTGATACTTTGAGAATGTGTGGATATCTTGTTTTTTGCCAGTATTTGACCCAGTGGCTTTAGCACTCATTGATGATCTTTGCCTAAATAAGTATTATTTTGCTGTTACAAAGGGATTACAAAGGGATAATTTTCTAATTGTGTATTTCTCCCACAGTTATTAGCTGGTATTCTGTATAGAACTTTCCCTACCTCCTCCTTTAAAAAAAAATCACCGTGATATCAAGGATTATTTTTGTATTTTTAATATTGTCATTATTCCCTTTGATTATTAGATTACCCCTCGTTTAGCCAGTGAGAGCCCTTTGACATGACCTCCTTAGTCTATAAGTAATCTGTAACTTTCTGTCACAGAAAGATGTTCCAGGCTTGTACTTTTCTTGCTCTAATACCGAACTCAGCCACTTATCCATGGAATCCTGGTTCTTATATTAGGAAGTGGTGTTTAGATACCAGGGACTGGGCTCCAGGTGTGGTAAGTGTGTGTAGCTCTTTATTGCCATTTTGTAGAATATATTTATACCTGTATGGATGAGAAAACCAGTGAAATAGAGTTCTCTGTTGAAATCATGGTCTTGTTAAACTTGCACTATTGTCAGAAACATTCAAAATAGCTTTAGTAGTTTGCTGAATGTAATTTAATCTTTGTTTTGTAATTTTATGATCCAAACGTATATATAAATGCATAGTACTAACATTTGTTAACTATTCACCATGTCATAATCTCTGTGCTACACATTTTACATTTTATGTTCAAAGGGAGTTAATCATTCTTATTGTAAGATACTAAACATTAAGCAAATAAAGGTTATGTGATTACTAACTGACGGAGGCATAATTTGAATCCAAGGCTATCTCCACATTCCCAGGTTTTTAACCACATTGTCTTCAGTCTAACATTGATTTGTAGAGGATTCTTCGCCATAAGTTGCTATATACGCCTGTAGCTGCAGAATATATATATATCTTGAAATTCAATCTGTATTGCCCTTAGGATATACCTGAGTGATTTTTCACTGTTAAAATTCCAGGGATGGATTTGCTTTCTCAAGTAAAAAAGATAATAAATAAAATATCTTGGTTGATGAGTATTTTAGATAATTGATGCTGTATTGAAAGTTGTAGGTGATGAATTAAGCATATCATAGACAAGAAATTTGTTCTTTGTAGAATTGAAGAAACAAAAAGTGTTCCAGTCAGGGGCACCTGGGTGGCTCAGCCTTCCAGTTTGAGTTTTCCAAGTTTTGGTTGGGTTTGTAAGCATGTGTGGAATGGCTGTCAGCAGAATTAAAAGATGGAATTACTCTAGGAGCAGCACACTGATTGGTGCAAGAGTAAGGAAGGTGTGACCTCTTAATTAAAAGTGTATACTTAAAAGGGTCATTAATTCCTCATATAGAGCTGCAAATAGGAATTAATATATCATTTAAAAATGATATTGAAAATGAGTAGAATGGGGCGCCTGGGTGGCTCAGTCGGTTGGGCGGCCGACTTCGGCTCAGGTCATGATCTCGCGGTCTGTGAGTTCAAGCCCATCGTCAGGCTCTGTGCTGCCGGCTCGGAGCCTGGAGCCTGCTTCGGATTCTGTGTCTCCCTCTCTCTCTGCCCTTCCTCTACTCATGCTCTGTCTCTAGGTCTCTCAGAAATAAAAACTTTAAAAAAAAAAATGAGTAGAATGTACCTACAATGAATGCATTAGGTATGGATTGTTTGAAGAGTGTAAAAAAAAGATTGCTGCTTTCTTGTAGGATGACATTGTTACCACCCACCTCAGCTTGCTCATGTTCAGCCATATAACTGGCTTGGAGGGTATAGTTACTGAGTCATCACCACTTCCTCATCATTTTTTTGCCCAAGTGGAACCCATTATTTTATTCCCTAATCCAAAGCTGGTATTCTTCTCATAGCCCTGGTTGATTGCTGCAGTATGTTGTTTTCGTTACAGAACAGGTGGCTCATTCTGGTGTTGCTGATCTGGAATGTCATGACTTCCCTCTTTCAGGCTCAGTACAGCAAGCTTTCAGGTGCACATTGTGTAAACGATTAATAACTCCTTGAATCTAGCATTTACATATTTTACTACCAAGAAATATCTGTGAGACTTCTAGCCTGTCTCTGTCCAGTTTTTTTGTTCGTTTATTTTGACTTTGTCTATCAGCTTTTATTGATATTGGGCACACCAAACCTAGTAATAGTACCTCAAGCCTGTCTCAGAGGTAACTGGTACAAAAACTACCCAAGAAACCAGGGCATCTGGCTGGCTCAGTCGTTAAGAGCATGATAGGATGATCAGTACTTAACTTAAGGCTCGAAGGACACCATCTACAGGTTTCCAGACCCTGATTTATTTCTGGGTAACACTCTCGTGTTCTGCAAACTCTAGCCACTTTGTAGTCCCTAAACTGCCAGCTCCTTCTCCTGAACTAAAGATACCGGCTGACAGTAAGGTATCATCTTCATATGAATCACTTCATTTGTTTGTCCTCTGTCAGGTGTTAAACCGTCTTTTGTTTCTTCATGTCTTGCCTCATGAAAAATGTATTTCATGTATTTATTTTGATCTTTAGTTGTTTATGGTGGAAGATATGTCCAATTCCCCCTTACTCTGTCTTGACCTAAAGTTGAAGTCCCAACAGTTTGTCAGTAGAGGATGTTCTGAAATGCTCCTGATCACTGCACACCTAAGCATTAAAGTGGTAGTTCTTTGCCTCATCATAGAATTTATTGCCCACTCTCTGGAGTATTAGCGTGTTATCAAGGACTCCAGGGTACCAGCCTCCTCTTGGTTATTCTCTTGTTCATTCTGTCCATTCAGCAAGATATCATCTGTGTAATGGGTCAGAAGGTCTAGACGTTTTCAGATTGTATTATGGTAGAGAGTAAGAGAGTTAAAATAGTCCTAAGGAAAAACTGTAAGTTAATGTTGTCCCACATGAATGCAAAGTGTTTCTAATGATTTCTTGTAATTTAAATGGAAAAGAATATAGTCACCAAATCAATACCTGAGGCTTAGTAAGTTGAGAATAATATGTTATTATTATTATTATAACATCTTGTGTTGATAATAATATGTTATATTAATAATACGTTGAGAATATTGGTTGGCATTTGGTTAAGTCTCTGGCAGGCTACAATCATTTTTTAAATATACATCTGCTTTCTGAAGATGATGTATGAAATAGACCCTTACTCCAAATACTTAAGTCTTTATTTACTGGTGGCCCTAGTCTTTGCTATCCTTTGCCTCTCTGGAAGCAATATTGCCATTTATTTACTATCTTGTTCTGGAGAATGGGCAATTTCAGAGGTTTGTGGTTGGTTTTTTGCACTGTGACCGCTTTTACCACATAGGTCATGGACTCATTGTGGGGTTATTCTAACAAGCATGTATACATTCTAATTATAAACACAAGTAGTGGAGAGGGACTATTAGATGGGTCTGTAGGCTCAGTGAGTAAACTATGGGCCAGACTTTTGCCAGGATGCTGTTTATTACCTCAGTTCAGAAGTTTCTGGCTGGGAAATTGGTTCTTTTGCTCCACAAAACCACAACTGGTATCATCCTTTTAGTTCCATTCATTTAGTAGCTATACTGTTCTAAGAAGACATCGGTTACATATCTGATGTCTTGGTAGTCTTCTCTGTGGCCTTTGTTTATCCTTGAGGCTAGTGGACTTCCTCAGAACATTGGTGGTCTCAGGATACTTGAATCTTAAAAGTTACACATCCTTGCTGCTTTTGATGAGAACAAATGACAGGATCAACCGGGTCCATGGGGAAGGCATGTAAGATTCCAGTTCTTGGGGGGTGGGGAGACGGGGAGTGGTCCTATTGCAAAACAGCCTATAGGATAAGAAATAACCATTGTAGCCATCTTTGGAAATAGAGTTTACCATATCACTACTCCCATCTGGTGTCTAAACAAATTTTATAGACCTTCCTCATTTGTTAGGGTTTTCTCTTTGCATTTATCTTTTATATATACATAAAAATCTAAGTCACTCCCATTTTCGCAAGGATTTAGAGATATACGTGGTCATTGATGCCATCATGGTTAATTGGTACTTGTAATTTTTGGAATCAAAGATTATTGCTGTTTTACTTAGTGGCTTCATGTTTACTTACTAATCCATTAAAATATAAGTTGTCTGAGGTCTTCTTCGTCTCTGTCATCTGATAATTCTCTTAGCCAATTGCACATCAAAGCAGGAAGGGTGTGTTTGGGAGCAGTCTTTCTTGGTGTAAAGGCACTGTTCCTTATAAGAGAATGAGGAGGTACATTTTATATAGAAAATTTAAGCTTGTTTATAATCACTGTGCACCAACATTCTGCATAAGTGGTGAAGTACCCCATTCTGTCAGGACTTTGGACTACTCCCACATTCTTCCTTTAATGTGTCCTTCTTAGCTGAGGTTATACTGTATCATCCTGGGACTTTTTGTACCTAGTTATCTGAATAAGGGCTAGAGAAAGGTACTCTTCTTCCTCTTTCAGAGTGAGCAATAGGATTGTCTCACTGGACTTTTTTTTGTTTGTTTAGTCGTTGATTAATATCACTTTGAACCTCTTTAGAAAGAGATTTTTTAGAAAGTCATATTTATTGGGAATGTTGACAAACTGGTCATGTCTAGAGAAGGTTGGCCAGGGTACTTACAAAGATCTGGAACCTGCAGGGATGCCTGGATGGCTCAGTCAGCTGAATGCTTGGCTCTTGATTTTGACTCAGGTTTTGATTCCAGACTTGTGC
This sequence comes from Paguma larvata, assembly GCA_030068075.1. Lineage (NCBI taxonomy): Eukaryota > Metazoa > Chordata > Mammalia > Carnivora > Viverridae > Paguma > Paguma larvata. The sequence continues at coordinate 125,209,503 of CM057826.1, forward strand.
GATCGGGCCCTGTGTTGGACTCTGTACTGAGTATGGAGCCTGCTTGAGATTCTCTCTTTCTTTCTGTCTGCCCCTCTCCCCCTCTCCTGTTCTCCCCTGCTTGCTCTCTCTCTGTCTAAAACAAAAAAACACAAACAAAACCAAAAAAAAAAAAAAAAAAACCCAGATCTGGAACCTACCAGAAGTGAAACTTCATAATGTGGAGACAATAATAATTATAATACTTAGGATCATATGATAATTCTTTTTGGATGTCATTGAACAAGAAAGGTTACATCTTTTTAGAAATGAAATAGACTTTCATATGAAATAATGAGGTTTTGATTTTTGGCATTGTTTGAGTACAGGCTATCAGCCCAACTGAAGGGGAGTTTCTGCATGAGTGGAGGTAACTCTTCTCTACCTTTTCAGATTTATTTTAATTCAGATTTTATTAGTCTTCCTATAGTTACCAATTCTGTCATAAATGATTGTTGATTAATATCAGTTTGAACCTCTTTAGAAAGAAATTTTTTAGAAAGTCATATTTAGCTTAAAATCACAAGAAAGTCACAAGCTTAAAATCAGAATTGTGGGGTGTTAAGATTTTGAAAAATATATTTGAAAAATAATCTAATTTTTTTTCTGTTCTCCAGGATTTAAATACTATTTATTCTTATCTTCATGGAATGGAAATACTATCAAATCTCAGGGAACATCAGCTTAGGTAAGTGTGATGCTGTGTTTTAAAAGCCTGTGCTATGGAGTTCTTCAAATGAGTTTGGATAGATCATTGTAGGGGGTCACATGATTTGAGGGATTTTTTAAGATAAGCATAGAAATTTCTACTTTCTCATCAGTTTTTCTTACTGTGGAATCTTGAGCAAATCTTAACACGTAAGCTCTAATTTTGTTTTCCATGAAATAGGGACAAGAATATTATCTTTGTTAATAGTCTTTTGAGGGTAACATGAGAATAACCACCTGAAGCAAAGCACAGTGTTCAGTATTTGCTAGCCGTGAAAGCAAAACTGTTTACTTTCTGTAGGTTTTTTTGATATTTATTAGGTCATGTGTTCAGGATGTGCAAGGTGTGATGTAGCGCTGTATGAAAGTGGAAGGATCAGGACTCTTGTTTTGATATGAGCCCCTGTGAACAAGACCCATAAACTTTCTGAACCTCATTTTCCTATTCTGTAAAATAAGTTTACTTTCCTCCTACCTTATGTCATTGTCATTAAATGTATAAAAATGCTTTTGAGTTTTGTAAAGCACTTACTATTGTAACTTTGCATATAAAAATATAAAGTGCATTTTCCTTTCATGACCAACTTATCTGTTACTTTTTCTGGCCATTCTTTAAGTTTCTGGTTAAGGACAAGACCAGATTTTTAAAATATAATTGTTAGAGTTTATTATTTCCTTTCTTTCTGTTTTTTTATTTTGAGAGATTGAGAGAGCGAGTGTGAAAGGGGCGGGGCAGAGAAAGAGAGAATCCCAAGGAGGTTCTGTGCTAACACAACACACTTGGGGCTCGAACTCACAAACCTTGAGATCATGACCTGACCCGACACTTAACCAGTGGAGCCACCCAGGGGCCCCTGGGTTTGTTATTTTCTATTTTATGTATAACATAATTCAGATGTCAGCATACGTTTGAAAGAATGCTGAAAACTAGAGCGTTTAGTAATACTAAAAGCTTTTTTTAATGCATTCACTGTTATATAATTTTTTTAATGTTTGTATATTAGACTGTGTGTGCTTCTGCCAGTAATTTCTTTTATTTTTATTTTTGAGAGAAAGAAAGCATGAAGGGAAGAGAGGGGCAGATAGAGAGAGAGACATCTCAAGTATGGAGCCCAGTACAGGGTTTGATCTCATGACCCTGAGCTAAGCCAAAATCGAGAGCCAGACACTCAACCCGGTTGACTGAGCTATCCAGGCTCCCCTCTATGAGTAATTTCTTTCTTTTTTTTTTAATGTTTATTTTTGAGAGAAAGAGAGACAACGTGAGTGGGGAAGGAGCAGAGAGAGAGGGAGACACAGAATCTGAAGCAGGCTCCAGGCTCTGAGCTGTCAGCACAGATCCCTATGTGGGGCTTGAACTCACGAGCCATGAGATCACGATTCAGTAGTGAATCTGACAAATGTGTATTTTTCCATAATAGAAAAGGAAAATTGCGCAGTGTGAATTGGCAGATTGTAGAATATATGTAAGAGAATTCTATTTGTTGCCACTTAATATTATCCAATGGATGTTTTTGAAAATACTGTATTTGATGTCTATATTTCTAAATTCATGTAGTTGAATGATGAAGTTGGTGGTAGTATGATCATTTTCTATCGAAGTATGTAATTCTAAAACTTTTTAAAACAAAATTGAAGATAAAATAATCTTTAAATTTTTGACTTTTTTTTTAATATGTTAGATTAATGTCTGCAAGAGCACGCTATGAGAGGTACAGTGGCAATCAAATTCTTTTTTGGTAAGTATTTCCTTAACTAACTTAAACTAATAGCTTAATGTTAGTTTAAATGTTAGTTTAATTTTTGACTTTTAGCATTGAAATTCATTTGATTTGGTAAGAATTTGTTTAGAGCAGATTGAAATATATTCATAAACTGAAATAGAAGGTGCACGAAAGGTTTACAGTGCAGTGAAGTTTAATAAATACATATATTATATATTAGTAACTAATACCCAGCTGAACATAGAGAACAGATCTGCTCTCCCGAGGCTCTAGTCCGCTCCCTCGGAAAGGTAATCCATTTCTGACTTCCATCACCGTAAATTCGTTTTACCTCTTTTTAAGTCCACATAGATAAAAATCTTTTGGTCAGGCTTTTTTTACTTGACCTGTGTCTAAGATTCTTCCATGTTTTTGCATGAATCTTTCTGTACTGTTTTACAGTCTGTGTGAAAATAACACAATTCATTTTTCCTTTCTACCGTTGATAGACACTAAGGTTTCCAGTTTTTCCCTATTGTGAATAATAAAGTTTCTATGAAAATTTTATTCATGTCTTTTTGTGCTCTTATATAGTCATTCCTGGACCTTAAAGTGCATATTCTTAGGAATCGAATTATAGGAAATGCATGTGATCAAATTTGGGAGAGACTGACATTAGATTCTGACTCACATACTTCATTTTGTTGTCTCATTGTGATTTTATTTTACATTTCCCTGCTTATTAATGATGAATGATTTTCATGTTTTTGTAGGCTGTTTGGATAGTTCTTTTGTGAAACCTGATTTGAATTTTTAACCATTTTTTAATTGGGTTTTCTGTAGTATTTGTTTCGATAGTAGAAATAGTTTATGAATTCTATATCCCTGTCCCTTGTTGGAATACTTCTATTACATGTAAGTGCATCTCACTTTGTGGCTTGCCTTTTCACTCTGTTAAAGGCATCTTTTGAAGAGTAGAAATTTGTGTCTTTCTAAGTTTTTCTCTTGTGATTAGTGATTTTCATGTCCTATTTTAAAAAGTCTTTCCCTTTTTCAAGACGATGAAACTATTCTTACCTGTTTTCCTTCTAAAAATTTTTCGCAGTGGTAACTTCTTTTATTATATAGATTCACCAAGTATATTAGGATGGTATTGGCTTTAATATTTCATTGCCAGCTCATTATATTTACCATTTTTTAAAGCATTAAACTGGTTTCATAGGAATTTTAATAGCTGTCTTCATCCATTTGTTGATCAATTTTATTATTAAATGTTTCTCTGCTGTACTGTATGCTTACCTTGGTGTAGAATGGTGGGAAGACACAGTGTTTGTTTTTGTTGAGCTTATTGTTTAGTCAGGTAGAGAAAATTAATTAAAAGTTACACATATTTAAGGGCTATCAAAAAAAAAAGTATAGGTAAATAAATCATTGGAACAGAATTGAGAGGCCAGAAGTAAACGCTTGTATTTATGAACAGTTTGTTTTTAATGGACTCCAGCTAAGATCTTTACATATTGTGGGTATAATATGACTGAGGATTAAAAAGGAGCCAACCACCAATGAACAATTTATTTATGATAAATGTGCTAAAGCATTTCAAGGAGGTAGCATAGTTTTTTCAGGAAATAAGGCTGTGTTGAGTATTTAGTTGCAAAAAGTTAATATAGACCCTTACCTTACACTATACAAAATTAGTACATCAAAAATTAATGAGATATTACTCTGTACACATTTGAATAGCTACATTAAGAAGTGTGGACAGTAACAAGTATTGGCGCTGATACAGTAACACCTGGAATCCTATATATTGGTGGTGTGGATGTTAAATGGTAGAGCCATCGTGGGAAATAGTTTGACAGTTTTCCAGTAAGTCAAACAGCTTTACCACTTGACCCAGTAATTCTACTTTTACTTATTTATACTAGTGAAGTAAAAACATGTACATATAAAAACTATAAACAGATGTTCTTAGTAGTACTATTTGTATTTCCAGCTTAAAACTGGAAACAATCAAAATGTATAATGAATGGATAAATAAAACGTCATGTATCTGTATATTGGAATACTATTTGGCAGTAAAAAGGAATAAAGGCAACATAGATTTATAATGCAGCATGGATAAACCTCAAAAACATGCTAAGTGGAAGAAGCAAGATAGAACCTCCACATATTACATTATTCTATTTGTATGAACTGTCCGGGAAAGCCAAATCTATACAGACAGAGAGAGCATATTATTGGTTAGGAATACAAAGAAGTGTTCTAAAACTGGATTGCGGTGATCTTTGCACAGTTGTTTTAATTCTCATGCAAATTGAATTGTGTACTTAAAATGGGTAAATTTATGGTATTTAAATTTTATTTCAATAAAACTTTTATTTTTTTAAGTTTATTTTGAGAGAGAGAGAGACAGAGACTGAATGGGAGAGGGGCAGAGAGAGAATCTCAGCAGCGCTCTCTGCTGTCAGCCCAGAGCCCGACTCGGGGCTTGAACTCACAGACCTTAAGATCATGACCTGAGGCCAAGATCAAGAGTCACATGCCACCTAGGTGCCACAGCACTATTTTAAAAATATGAAGAGTTATACAGCTCTGTATCTGGTTAATAATAAGATAATTAAAAAAGAATGCGGAGTTAACTAAAGAATTTAAATTCAGAGATTGGTGAAGGCAGAGAAAAGAGTGTGTATACTTGATCTTAGGCAGCATGGTAGAAAAAGTGAAATTAAACTAGTGTGTACAAGCACCTTGAGGAAAGAAGAGGAAACATCAAGAGAAGATTCTGGAGAATCAAGTGGAGGCCATCTTAAGCGTATCTTGGTTTGTATCTTAGGAGCATCTGAAGCCTTTAAAGATAGAAGATCTGACACAATTAAGTATACCTTCCTTCTCTGGACTAGTTCATTCTTGGATTCCTTTGTTTGCCCAGAGAAAGGAGATAGACTGGCCGACATTAAAGCATTTTACTTTACTTGGGTTTACTTGTCCAAATGCGTTGCCACACCATGCTCTGAGAGTGAAATTTTTTGTCTTATTCATGGGCTGGCATGGTTCTCTTTATGGTAGGAGTGAAATTCAGGATTTTCTGCATTTATAATTGAATTTACTAACACCTTTGTGACCACTTCAGCTAAATGAGGTAAAAATTGGAGGCTTGTGGTGGCATCCAGTTATAACTTTGTTCTCTCTTAATTTGGGGCGGATTATTTCTTTGATTTTATTCCTTCTTGACTTTGTAAGTCAAATTTCACAAGAGTAAGGAAGTAGAATTTCTAAACAGGGAACCTTAGCTAGGAGATATGCAGCCATTTACATCTTGCCTCAATGAAGATTTGAAGAAATTAAAAAGAACTTGGAAGTATCTACTGGAAAGTTGACAAGAATTTTTCCCTTTTCATGGTGAGCGTTAGGATTGACCTAGAAACCTTACCCTGGGTGCTGTGTGGAATGTTTTGGAAGCCTAGGTTTCTGGTTGGAGGATAGCAGTATTCATTGAGGACAGAGAATGCTATCAAAGATAGAAACTTGAAGGAAAAGATAGGTAGATTTTGTTGAGTTTGATTTTTCTGTTAGACATTCAAGTTGACATGTCAAGTAGATAGCTAGATAGATCAACAGTTCTTCGTGTCAGAGGAATGATTTTTTTTTTTTACCGATATTACAATTTCCTACATATTAGAGTTAATTGAAGCCTTAGGTATGGTAAATAAAGATATTTGAGAGGACAGAAAGATTAGTTTATACACTGAGATCTCACAAGATTCTATGTTTCCATTAGAGATTTAACTCAAATGGTAAGAGACTTAAGTCATCTGGTATTCTTTTTATCCCTCAAACTCACATAAAAGATATTTTGTGTGTGTCAGAATAAAATTTAGAAGAAATAGATTATGGTTCACTTTATAGTTGACAGTGAAGATACAACATTGATGCACTCGTCAATTCCAAATATTGTCTTTAATATACATAAGTTACCAGTATAGGATTTTATGATATACGCATGTAGTACAGTGTTTTAAGTTTTAATCTGCTTCACGTTATGATCCACTACACAGAAATGAGGAATGTGAAGGTAATGATCAAATTAATAAGATTTAGCTAATAAACATATTCTTCTGAAGTCTGTATCTTAAGATCGTGATTACACTTTTTCCCACGTGACAGTAGTGTGTATAAGTTGGTACATTTTTTAGCAACAGGCAGTATGTCCCAAAATTCCATTAATTTTTAATGATTTGTGATATTATTAGATTATATTTCATGTTTTATATTTTGTATTGAAACTGTATACAGGTGAAATGTGTATATTTACTCATTAATTTATTTACTTGAACAGTTCAGAAACTGTTGCCAGATGTTGGTATATCCTGCTTTCTGGATCTGTGCTTATGAAAGACTCCATGGTCTTGCCTCCTTGCAGGTATGTTTACATTGGCTGCTTAGAGTCTATGGCAGGCAAAGTTAACATTACAGCTGTTTATTTTATCTCTTATTTTAAACTGGTTTATGTAGGATGTGTATTTTCTCTCAGGTGATATATTTTATAAATATGTTTGCTTACTGGTACTATTGGAAATAGTAGGAAGCAACTTGTGTTTCCTATCTCTGAGGGTGTGCTCTTTACGTCTTGACATAGTATCTTAACTTTGTTTGATCTTTAGTTTTATATGTGATTTGATTTATCTAATGGGTTTTGGATTTTTTGGTGATATTAATGGTTTTATAGAGGTGATATATTCTAATAGTTTAGAAAATGGTTTTTAGAGTAAGGCAGATGAGGTTAAAGTCTTGATTTATCGTTTACTGTTTATATGATTTTGTACAAATTTTAGTTTTCTTGCCTGTAAAATGAGTATAATAATAATACCTACTTGAGTGTCTCATTGAGGTTTTAGCAAGCTCTACTACTCAAATCTCTCAGCAACAGTCCGTAAACATTCACACAGCAGAGCCAAACTGCTTGAGTTCATGTCTTTGTTCTACTGTTTCTCCGGCAAATTGTGTAATCACTCCCCATTTATAAAATGGGGACAATAATAGACCCTATTTCATAGGTTACTTTTGAGGAATAAATGAGTTAATATATATAAAGCTCTTAGACTGGTGCCTGGCTGTGATAAGTCGTTAATTATCACCATCATAATTAATAGGTAAAAGAAGAGAAAAGTGGTTGGAAAAATGGTCAAATGTGGTGTTTTTCTAGAATTTGTTCTGTTAGCAATTCTTAAGATTTGGGAGCTTCACATTAAAATTTGGTGACATTGGGGTACCTGGGTGGCTGCTGGGGTCAAGCGCCAGGTCGGGCTCTGCACTGAGTGTGGAGCCTACTTGAGATTCTTTCTGTCTCTCCCTCTACCTCTCTCTCCTGCTCATGTGCTCTCTCTCAAAAAAAATTGGTGGCATAAAAATGTAATTTTTTAGTGACTTTTCCAATAATGTTTGGAAGAGATTTTTAGACTTTTAAAGTAAGACTTTAAATTGCAGCTATTAGTTATAAAACTATTAAATTTAAGTATCAAGGTATAGTCTATTTGATAGTTGGTATGGGTCATCTGATGTTTGATGTCATTTTAAAATTTCCGTCTTGGAGTCCTGAAACTTCACGTGGTTGGCCTTTCGTTTAATGAAGTCCATGCTGCTTGAACCAGTAGAATAAAACAAAGCATCTGCTATTTTTACAAATAAAGTACAGAGTAGTTCTTGGTTATTTAAGCCTTTTGACCGTTGTTTCTTTTTCCCTGTGTTTCTGAGACTCATTAATGAATTGGTAATGAGTTAGTCACTAAAGAGATTAAGCTGGAATGATAGAGATTTCAGTTAAGTTTTTGGAATATTACTATTAAATACTACTGTGATAAATGGTCAAGAATTTGTTGTTAAGACTTTCTGTAGCCATTAATCAGCCACAATAATTCACCATTAGCGCCTGGGTGGCTCAGTCGGTTAAGCAGTTAAGCATCCAACTTTCAATGTTGGCTCAGGTCATGATCTCACAGTTTGTGAGATCAAGCCCCACATCGGGATTTTTTCTTTACTTCTCTTTCTCTGTCTCTTCCTTGCATACACATGTGCTCTTTCTTTCTCAAAATAAATAAATATTAAAAAAAAAAAAGACAAGAAAGCTTAATTTTTTAGTAAGTGATAGAAATGGGGATGCATTAGGTGGCTCAGTCAGTTAAGTGTCCAACTCTTGGTCTAGGCTCAGGTCATGATCTCACTTTCATGAGTTTCAGTTCTGCACTAGCAGCGTGGAGCCTGCTTGGAAATCTCTCTGTCTCCCTCTCTCCTCTCTTTCTGCCCCTCCTGTAGCCTCATGGTCTCTGTTGCTGTCTAAATAAATAAATTAAAAAAAAAATAAGTGTAATAGAAATATATGAGAAATGTATGAGATTTTAAACAAATTCATGATACACATTAACCATCATGAACTTCACAGTAAACAGGATTATAGAAGTTTCTTTAGTCATTTAAAGGACAGTTCTGTGGGTACGTGGCTGGCTCATTCGATAGAGCATGCAGCTCTTGATCTCAGGATTGTGAGTTCAAGCCCCATGTTGGGTGTAGAAATTAGTTAGAAAAATAAAAATTTTAAAAAACAGTTTTGGGTAGTGGATGTACTTTTTTCATTTGACACATATTTGTGATAGGTCATTGTAAGGCGATTGTTAGAATTAATAATCAGTGCAAATAAACTTAGAATAATGCTTAGCATATATTAAGTATTAAATAATTTTTGTCTTCTGTTAATCTTGATTTTTAGAGCATAATAGCATTGGAATATAATCATTATGATACCAACAGAATATGAACACTGCTTAGTATAGGAAGAGTGATAGTAGTATTTTAGTTCATAAAAGTATAGCTTTTTTTTCTGGATTTAAAAATATTCCCTGTATTAGTCAGGAGACAGAAACCACACAGTAATTTGAACATGGACAGTTTAATTTAAAGCATTATTATTTCAAGAGATGAGGCACTAAGAAGGATAAAGTTGCTAAGGGAGAGTACCCAAATAAAGAACAAATCTGAAAGGGGGCCCTAGCCCCAAGATTTCAGATCTTGTTGGAAGCGTGTTAGCTTTAGCCCAGCAGATAGTGGAAAAATTCACTGGGTTGCCTTGTGCCAGACCTGGTCCTCAGTCATAGGGTCAGGACTGGCAGGAAGGAACTGCTGACCAGGACTGACCAGAGAACTTCCCCTCCCCTACTAGGGTGTGGTTGGGCCGTGAGGCTGGGGACAGAACCTCCCTTTGCCTTAACACACGCACATACTGGTACACGTCTCCCTTCCCTCCCACTTGAGAAAGATAATTTTTCTGTGCATTGTTCTTCTGCTAGCACCCTCTACTGACAAATCTCCCTACCTGCTCCTGGGTAAATTCAGTCTCTTATATTCCATAATAGCTTTCTACTGTCCCTACCTAGCACTTGTGGCTGGCTAACTATGCAGTTTATAACAGGAAGTGCAGGCGACACAGTCACCTGATGTCCTGTGGTTAGTCTATTCAGCGTCTGCTAAGGCCCAGTAGCAAGCCAGAGTTCGTTTCTCAAAAGGATAATAGTTATTTGCAGAAGAGGGCATAAATGTTGCAGAAGTTGTAGACATCTGCATAATCATTCTGATATTAGTGCTTGGGAGAGGTTCTGTAGAGCATCCGTATTTGCCATGGACCTTATAGGGACCGTTAGGTGTGCTGGTTCATAAGACTGCAATGGTACAGTGGCTTATACTCCGTCTTGAATCTGCTTGCATCCTTGTGGGCAACGCTAAGGATGGGTCAAAGTAGCATACTCAGTATTTGTTACCTCCAGAATCCCATGCTACCTCCAGAATCCCATGTTACCTCCAGAATCCCAAAGCACTAACCAAGCATTGTCCCCCCACTGCCCCCGTTTTTTGTTTGTTTTGTTTTGGTAGATGGCATTAGAGACAGCAACTTGTGTTTCACCTTGGAGGGGATATTTTGTGCCGTAAATTATGGAACTCTCAAAAACTTCACTGAGGGCAGAACATTTGAAATTTTATATGTATTTTAAATCAGTAAAATATTTTTTATTTATTTTTTTTTACAATTTATTATAAGGCATTATGTAAATGTCTTCTGAAATGAATTTAGTTTTTTTCTGGACTTGAGTTCACTTTATAGTTGCTACAGTAGAATCTGTAGCTCAAGAAAGTGTGATTTTCAAATAAAATTTAATGTATGTATTTATTCATTCAAACAATTTATGGAGCAAATAAGTATTGTCATTTCTCTATATGACGCTAGCATTGAGACAAAACACTGATTTTCTTTGGATTGGGATGACTCTTTCGCTTGAAAGATAGTTGTGGCAATGGATTCTACAGATAAGCAGCGTTAGTTAGGCATAGAAGAAAGGAACTAAGATTGAAGTCAGAGTATCTCCAGCACTAGGGCATTAATTCATATGGCAAACGTTTAGTGCCTGCATGTGTCAGGCATGCTGCTAGTCTTAGGTTGGTAAAGTCACCACCTTTAAAGAGCACTGTAAATAGTATTGTTTTTTTCCTAAAGACATACTTTTAAGATATTTTTTAACAAGTAAGTTTGTACCATTCAAAAGTGAAAACAGTAAGACAAGTGGTACTTTAAATATTATTATTCCCACTTTGAGTGTCCTCTACACCATTCAGCCCATTTACATAGATAGCTAACTACATTTATTAATATCTTTGCGGTTTTGTTTTTTTTAAATACATATGTGAGTAACAAATTCTTTTTTTTGCCTCTGTTTCTGACCCAGTAGGAACATTGTTCAATGGTTTTAAATCTTTTATTATGAAATATATGGGGAAAGTGCAGATAACCTAAATGTGCATTCAGGGAGTTACTATAACTTCTTGAACATTTGCCCCATTACTACCCAGAACAAGAATCTGAATATCATCAGTACCCTAGAAGCAGCCTGCAGTCTTTCCTCAAGTCAACTTTCCTAGTCCTCCCAGAGGACTGTTTTTTAAAGTTTTAATTAGTCTTAAATATCTGTAGAGTTTTAGCCTGATGATATGTATACCTAAACAGTGTAGTTTGGTTTTGTTTACTTTTGAACTTGTTATTAATGTAATCTTACAGTATTCTTTGGTGTATGGCTTCTTTGGGCCACTGTTGTTTAGGAGATGCATCCAGCTAGTTAGAGTTAAATCATTTTTATTAGCATGACATTGTCTGTATAGTTGAGGGCTCTTATAAGTAAAGCAGCTGTGAACATTCTTGTACATTAGGTGCACGTTGGCATGAGTTTCTGTAGGGTACACGGAGCAGAGGATTGATGGCCCACAGGATGTGCCTGTATTCATGTGAACAACATTCACGTATTGTTGATTACACGTTATATTCCAAAGCAAATGTACCAATTTACACACCTACCAACATCATATGAGAATTTCTGTTGTTCCACGTCCTCACTTATATTTAGTATTGTTGAGCTTTTCATTTATTTCTTTTTTTGCCTGCTGCATTTCACTTACTCCGTTGACTTTATATACTTCGTTATAGTTTTGATTTGCATGTTACTGATTGCTAATGAGTACATTTTTATATGAATACTCTTTTTTTTTTCCCAAGCACATCTTCAGGTCCATTGCCCATTTTTCTAATGCATTGTCTTTTTGTTCCTGAGATGTGAAAGTTCTCTATATATCCTGAATAAGCATCTTTGCTTGGTTATTTTTGTTGCAAAATCTTTTCCCTGTGTCTTGTTGTTTATTCTCTTAGCAATGTCTTTGGATGAATGAAAGTTCTTAATATAGAGCATTTCAGTCTTTTTCTTTTTGTCTTCTTTGCTTAAGAAATATTTATGGTACCTGCAGTCATGAAGGTATTTTCCTTTATTATGTTCTAGAACTTTAATTGTTTTCCTTCCACATTTAGGTCTATAATCTACTTAGGATGGATTTTTTTTTAATGTTTGTTGGTTTATTTTGAGAGAGTATGACCAGAGGAGGCGCAGAGAGAGTGAGAAAGAGAGAGAGAGAATCCTTGGGGCACCTGGGTGGCTCAGTTGGTTAGCAGCCGACTTTGGTTCAGGTCATGATTTCACAGTCTGTGAGTTCGAGCTCTGTGTCGAGCTCTGTGCTGATGGCTCAGAGCCTGGAGCCTGCTTCAGATTCTGTATCTCCCTCCCTCTCTGCTCTTCTCCTGCTCATCCTCTGTCTCTGTGTCTCTCAAAAATAAATAAACGTTAAAAAAAAAAAAGAGAGAGAGAATCCTAAGCAGGGTCCTCACTGTCAGTGCAGAGCCCAATGCTGGCATGATCCCAGGAACCATGAGATCATAACCTGAAACAAATCAAGAGTTGGACGCTTAACTGACTGACCCACCCAGTTCCCCTACGTAGAGTGAATTTTTGAGTATGATAATATTGCATGGTTTTCCATATGGATTTTTGTATATCCTTTTCCCATTCTTGTTGAATGCCACATTTTTGAAATAAACAAATACCCACATATTTGCCTGTTTCTGGGCTTCTAATCTCTACCATTTGTTTTTGTTCAGACCTGCTTGAATACCACACTGTTGTAATTCCTGTAGCTTTATAATGTATCTCGAAGTTTAATAGAGAAATTATTTCTGAGAAACTGCTAAACTGCATTCTGTAGCGGTTGTACCCTTCTAAACTCCCACCAGCAGTGTATAAGAATTATGTTTCTCTTTCTACATAGTCACCATGTGATTGTCAGTCCTGTAGTTTAGCTCTTCTAGTTGCTGTGAAGTGGTTTTAATTTTAATTTTCCTTCTTAGTGATACTGAGCACTTTTTCTTGTGCTTACTGGTTGTGGCTTCCTCTATATTCTTTTGTGAAGTGCCTATTAAATTTTCTTTTTTTGCCTTTTTTAAAGCTGAGCTGTTTGTCTTTATTATTTTGTAAAAATCTGTAGTACATTCATGCTACAAAATGATAGGTTTTGCACACATTGTATCTCATTTTGTGGCTTGCATCTTTATTTTGTTAATTTTTTAAACATCTTTTTAAAGGTATAATTGTAGACTAAACTGCAGATGTTTAAAATAGACAGTTTGATAGGTTTTGGCATATGTATACACCTGTAAAACCAGTGCTCTAATTAAGCTAATAAACATATCCATCACCCCCCCAAAATTGCCTGTGCCTTTCTGTAAACTTTTCCTTGCATCCTTCCTTGCTCTTTCCCTTGGCCCCCGGGGATTTTTCCCCCCCCATCACTATAGATTAGATTGTCCAGAATTTTATATGAAGTGAAACATAAAATACATACTCTTGTCCAGCTTTTCACAGTCATTAAAATCACTTTGAGATTTATCCACGTTGTAATATGTATCAATATTTCATTTCTTTTTTTCTTTAAGTCCCTATACTATATTGTACCTGAGATCTCCAGAAGTCACTCTTGTTGCATCTGAAAATTTTTTCCCTTTGACCTTCATCACTGTAATTCCTACTCCCCTGAGTTGAGTACCTGGCAACCACCATTTTAGTCTTTCTGTGAAATCAGAGTTTTAAAAAAAAGTTTCGGGACTCTTAGGTGTGACACCAAATAGTGTTTGTCTTTCCGTGCTCTCTATAATTTATTTCATTCAGCATAGTGCCCTTAGTGTTCATCCATATTCATCCATGACATTGGACAATTTCCTTCTATACCACATTTTCTTTATCCATTCATCTTTCATGTATTTCATTCCTTTTTATTTCAGTATCCTCTTGAATGAACCACTATTCGCAATTCAACTATTGATGGACATTGGGTGGTTTCCTGTTTTTGATTATTTTGACTTGTGCTATCAACGTTTGTGTACCTGTCTTTATGTAGACGTACGATTTCATATCTTTTCAGTAAATACATGGGCAGAGAATGGATTATAACTCTTATGTGTACACATAACTTGATTATACTTGAGGATGTAAGTATACATTTTGGAATGGCTAGATTATGTGGTAGAGGGATACTTAACCTCTGAAAATGCCATACTCTTCCACAGTTGGGCCGTTTTACCTTCCCACTGGCAATATATGAGAATGCCTAGATCACCTCCTCCTGAACACTTGTGAAGGTCAATCTTTTTAAGTTACATGTCTTCATGGGTATGTGATAGTATGTGATGGTTGTTTAAATTTTCGTTTCCCTACAGACTAGTGATGGTGAGGATCTTTTCATGAACTTACTTGTCAGTTATATATCTTTTGTGAAGTGTCTCTTTGGATTGTTTGCCCACTGGGGAGGGGCGGGTGCAGTTGTAAGATTTCTTATTTTTAGTTCCTTACGCTTTTCACAAGTCCTTTAACAGATATGTGCCAGACACACATTTTCCTTCTCTGGATTGTTTTTCAGAGAGCAGAAGAACTTAATTTTGATGAAGCTCAATTTATCAGGTATTTTTTCTTTAGTGGACTATAGTTTTGTTGTTGTAGGTAGGAAATCTTTGATTATGTAGGAAATCTTTGATTACACATAATTTTTTTTATAATTTCTTCAGGAAGTTTTATAGTTTCAGATTATGCTATGATAGATTTGTCTGCTATCTCTTTGTAGTTACTTTTTTACATGGCGTATCATGTGGATTTAATTTCATACCCCTACATATTCAATTATGCTAGTACTATTTGTTGACAGAACGACCCTTTCTTTGAATTACCTTTGCCATCTTTGTTGAAATTTAATTGACTATGTGCGTCTGTTTTCCAACTGTTTACTTTGTTTCATTGATTGATTTTTTTAATGCCGTACCATTGCTACATTGTCTTGACTCTAGCTTTAAAGTAAATCACACAATCTATGGATTCTACCAACGTTGCCAAATTGTTTGGGTCATTATAGGTTCTTTGCAGTTAAACACGAATTTCAAAGTTAGCTTATTAAAAAAAAAAAAAAAAAAAGAATAGCCTAGGGCATTCACTTTTGAGTGCCCCCTCTGTAAAAAGAGCTTTCTCTTTTAAGGAGGAAGAACAGTAGTTCTTCTAATCTTATATTCTAATAAACTTTTGCCTGCTGCTCAAAGCCTGGGATTTTGATTATCGACATCTTAACAGTTGACTCTTTTAAACCAGTAACAAGGTGTGTCACTTTTTTTGTTTTCGGTCTTTAATTTTTTCCAACAGTTTTCTCAGTGGTGGTTTGTAATTTTCATTGTGGAGGTATTGCATGTGTGATTTTATATCTTATAACCTTACTAAATTTCATGTTCTTTTTTTAATGTTTATTATTTTTGAGAGAGAGGGAGAGACAGAGAGCAAGCAGGAGAGGGGCAGAGAGAGAGGGAGACATAGAATCGGAAGCAGGTTCCAGGCTCCGAGCTGCCAGCACAGAGCCTGACAGGCGGTTGAACCCACAGACCGCAAGATCATGACCTGAGTTGAAGTTGGCTGCTTAACCGACTGAGCCATCCAGGCGCCCCAGCACATGTTAGTTCTAATAGCTGTCTTACAGATTCTTGAGGATTTTTCATGTGTTGTCTACTGATCTGTGAATTGACAATTTCTTTTTTTTCCCCCCTGCCTAATTTAAATGCCCTTTCTCTCCATTTTCCTGTTGCATTGCCCCGGTAAGAAATTACAGTACAGTGTTGAAGAGGTGTGCTGAGAACAGACATTATTTACTTATTCTGCATAGAAGGAGAATTAGGGATGGGAGGGTAGAAGCGTTCATTTTTTCACCAAGTGTATTCATAGATAGAAATTTTTTGCAGATGCCATTTGTCCAGTTGTCAGTTTATTATCTATACTTGATTGCGCCCTCATCATCAGGCAGCCACTGTTCTGCTTTCTGGTGTATAGATTGCATTCACCACTTTTTTTTTTAATGTTTATTTATATTTTTGAGAGAGCATGTATGTGCCTAAGTGAGTGGTGCAGGGGCAGAGAGGGGGACAGAAGATATGAAGCGGTCTCCATTCTGCCCAGCGCAGGGCTTGAACTCACAAACCACGAGATTATGACCTGAGCCCAAGTCAGACACTTAACCAACTGAACCACCCAGACACCTCACATCTACCACTATTCTTTATAAATGGAACAATAAGTTGTCTAGTTCTTCGTATTTAAAGTCTTTCACCTAGCATAATGTTTTGGAGATTGCTCCATGGTACTCTGTGTATCGATAAATCATTTTATAAAACTCCTCAATAATATCCCATTGTATGGATGTTCCACTATGTGTTTATACATTCTCCTGTTGAAAGACATTAAGGTTGTTTGCAGTTTTTTGCTATAAAAAATAAAGCATCTACGAACATTTCTGTACAAGTCTTTTTATGAACATTTTTTTTTCTTGGAGTAAATACCTAGAGTTCAGTATCTAAGACGTATGGTAGGCACTTTTAACGTCTTAAAAGAACTGCCAAATGTTTTGTTGACTGTTGTACCGTTTATATTGCCACCACCAGTTTATGAGAATTCCCATTACTCATTATCCTTTTCATTGCTTGATATGGTTAGTCTATTAATATGCATTCTCTGATAACTAATAAAAACATTTTTGCATGTACTTATTAACCATTCATATACCTTCTTTTGTGAAAAGTTGGTTCAGTTCTCGAGGGGTTGTCTTTTTATTTTTGAGTTATACGAGTTATATATCACACATAAAAATTAAGTGAGATATATCTGTTGAATGTATTTTTCCTGGACTTTTTCTTGCCTTTGCATTTTTCTCTGGTGACTAATTGTTACAAAACCCCAGGGATGATTTTTTTTCCCCTTTTATTTGTAGTAGATATGTGTTCTGATTAATCTTTGCCTACTCCAAATTTGTAAAGATTTTCTTCTGTTTTCTTAAACAGTTTTCTTTAAAAAGCTTTATTGGAGTATGATTTGCATACCAGAAAATTCATCCATCTTAAGTTCACAGTTGAATAATTTATAGTGAATGTATACATTGGTACATCACAGTTACAGTTAACTTCCATTGCCTGAAAAAGTTGCCTCTTGCTCTTTTGTGGTTAACCTGATCTGCTTTCTGTCACTGTATAGTTTTTGCAGATACTCAGAAGTAGTCTTTTGTGTTTGGCTTCTATCAGGTAACCTGTTTTCGAGATTCTCCCATATTGAGCACATATCACTTGTAACATACTTATTTTTTTTTAATTACTGAATCGTACTTCAATCTAGAAAGATACCAAATTTTGTCTAGCCATTTATCAGAAGATAAAAATTTTGAAAAATTAGACATTTTTTATTTTTTAAGTTTTGGAGTTTTTACAAATAATGTTACCAAGATTTGCTTACAAGTCTTTATATAGGTCATGTGTTTTCATTTGAAAACATAGTGTAGATTGATCTTTTGTATGGTAAGCATACATTTTAACTTTTGGAAAGGACCAAATTTTTAAAGGATGACCGTCCTGTTTCACAGTCCGACCAGCAACATATAGGGGATCTATTTTTTCCATATCCTCTCCATCACCTGGTATTGGCAGTCTTTGATTGTTACTGTTTCAGTGTGTGCTTAACAGCATCTCCTCTCCCTGTGTTTTTAATTTGCATTTCAGTAGTGACTAGTGCCTTTGTGGATCTTTCCTTGTACTTACAAGGCATTCCTATACCTTCTTTGCTGAATTGTCTGTTCAGCCCTTTTCTGTTTTCAATTGTATTGTTTGTCTTAGTATCAGGTGTGAGAATTTAAAGTTGATTCTCGAACAGCTCGTATAAACATCCATATACACGTTTTTGTGTGGACATCAGTTTTCGGCTCCTGTGGGTAAATTCCATGGAACGTGATTACTGGGTCATATGGTAAGAGTATTTTTAGTTTTGTAAGAAATTGCGAAACTCTTCAAATGCATCTGTGTCACTTCATGTTCCTACAGCAGTGATTGAGAGTTCCTGTTGCTCCACAACCATGTCACGCTTTTGGTGTTTTCAGGGGACTGGATGTTCACCATTCCTGTAGGGTATAGTGATGTCACATTGTTATTTTAGTGTGCATTTTCCTGATGACATCTGCTGTGAAGCTTTTCATCTTGTTACTTACCATCTGTATACCTTCTTTGGTGAGCTGTCTGTTAATGTGTTTGGCCCATTTTTTAATTGTTTGTTTCCTTCTTACTGAGTTTTAAGAGTTCTTTGTGACTTTGTATTTTGGATAACAAGGCTTTCTCAGATGGACCTTTTGCAAATATTTTTCCCCATCTGGAGCTTGTCTCCTCATTCTCTTGACTTTGTCTTTTGTGGAGTAAGTTTTAATTTTAATGAAGTTGAGCTTATCATTTATTACTTTTCATGCATCATTCCTTTGATGTTGGAACTAAAAGGTCCCTGCCATACTTGGAATCATTTAGATTTTTCTTATGTTTTATAGGAGTTTTATATTTTACATTTAATCTATGATCCATTTTGACTTAATTTCAGTGTAGATGGGGAGTAAGATCTGCGTCTAGATTGATTTTTTTTGACGTGTAGATATCCATTGTTCCAGCACAGTTTGTTGAAGAGACTGTCTTTGCTCTACTCTATTGCTTTTGCTCCTTTGTCAAAATCAGTTGAGCATATTCATGGAAATCTAATTCTGGGCTCTCTGTTCTGTTTTGTTGATACCTTTATTTTTTAACCAGTATCACAGTGTCTTGTTTCCTGTACCTTTATGGTACATTTTGAAGTCACTTAGTGTCACTCTTCTGACTTAGTTCTTCAGTGTTGCATTTGCTCTTCTGGGTCTTTTGCATGTCCATGTATACTTTAGAATTGGTTTTTCAATACAGTATTTGCAAATAACATGATGAAACTTCAACTGGAATTGTACTGAATATATGATTCAAGATGGGAAGTAATGACATCTTGACAACGAGGCTTCCTATCCATGAACATGGAATCACTCTTCATTTATTTAGTTTTTTTAATATTAAAAAAAATTAATGTTTATTTATTTTGAAAGAGAGAGAGTGCAAGCAGGGGAGGGGCAGAGAGAGAGAGAAAGAATCCCAAGCAGGCTCCGCGCTGTCAGTGCAGAGCCTGATGTGGAGCTCTAACTCATGAACCACGAGATCATGATTTGAGCTAAAGTCAAGAGTCGGGCACTAAGCTGACTGAGCTGTCCAGGTGCCCTATTTAGTTCTTCAGTATGATTAATCAGAGTTTTGTAATTTTAATCTTACAGATTTTCATTTTTTGGAGGGATGCTAATGGAAATCGCATTGTGTTTTTAATGTCATATTTGACTTCATTGAAAGTGTATAGGAAAGTAATTGACTTTTGTATATTAAACTTGTACCCTGTGACCTTGCTGTAATTGTTTATTCCAGAAGTATTTTTGGTCTTCCCTCCTCACTCCAGATTTTCTACATAGATAAACATGTTATCTGTGAACAGGATGGTTTTATCTTTTCCTTCTCAGTCTTAGAAACCTTTTGTTTCCTTTTCTTACTCTCTTAGCTAGGTCTTCCATTATGATCTTGAAAAGCAGTGGTTGAGAAGGGACATCCTTGCTTAGTTTCTGCTCTTAGTGGTTATTACTGATTAGTTTTTTGTAAATAGTCTTTAACAGGTTGAGGGAGTTCCCCTGTACTCATGGTTTACTGAGTTTTTATCATGAATGGGTTTGGAATGTTGTTAAATGTTTTTCTGCATCTTTTGATATATTTAAGTAGTTTTTCTTTAGCCTGTTGATATGATGGATTACACATTGATTGATTTTTGAATATTGAACTCTCCTTGTATACTTGAGTTAAATCCTACTTGGTTATGGTGTATATTTCTTACTATACATCCCAGCCATATTGGAGTCTGGTTCTGATGCTTGATCTTTTTCATCTGTGTCTTTTGTCTTCTAGTATACCTTGTCATTTTTTTTTGATAGCCAGACATGATGTACTGGGTAAAAGGAATTGCTATAAATAGGCCTTTAGTAATATACTGGTAAAGTGTGAGAGGAGGGCAGCATTTGATAGTCCTATGATTAAATCTCTTGGTGAGCCATTACCTCTGAATTTTGAACTTTCCATGTATTTCTCAGTTTCTCCCCCCTCCCCACCATACCCTCAAGTGGGTCAAGATTGCTAGAGTAGGCTGGAGTTGGGCATTTCTCTTTCTCCATATGGAAGATGGAGTATTTTCCTTTCTAAAGGTCGTTTAGGCTTGTGAAGAACAGCACACTGTAGGGTGTTTCAGAATGTTCCTTTCCTCCCGCCCTCTGCTAGAAGTACAAGGGGCTGTGAGACTCTGCTAGAGATCAGTGAGGTAAAACTCAAAAGTGTCGAGGCCCCTTCAGCTGACTGTCTCCCTGAAGTTTTTAACTCTTCAGAGTTGTCCGCACTGAGCTTCCAGCAGTTCAGCCATGATAGTTCGGTTTTGTTTTGTTTTTTAATGTTTTTATTTATTTTTGAGACAGAGAGAGACAGAGCATGAGGGGGAGGGGTAGAGAGGGAGACACAGAATGTGAAGCAGGCTCCAGGCTCCGAGCTGTCAGCACAGAGCCCGACGCGGGGCTCGAACTCACAGACCGCGAGATCATGACCTGAGCCGAAGTTGGACGCTCAACCGACTGAGCCACCCAGGCGCCTCTGGTTCGGTTTTTTCTTACCCTGGCACTAGTTCCTGCAGAAATTGCTCTTCTAAATTGTAATTTTCTATACTTGTCTGTCATTCCCTTCAATTTGGGGGCAGCAGTTTGCGCAGTTATCTCACTTCTCTTACAAGGCTAAGAAAAAGTTGGTGCTTTATTAGTTCATTTTTTTACTTGTTATTAGGACAGATAGCAATCTCCAAGATTCTTATATGCCAGAACAGAAACTGGAAGTCTAGAAATAATTTGAATCTATAGATTAATTGGGGGATAGTTGTAATCTTAACAACATGCCATTATCCAATCTATGGACATGGATTGTTTCTACTTATATTTACATCTTCTTTCATTTCTCCCAGTTGTTTTTTACATTTTTCGGTGTGTAAGTCATATTTTTGTTAAACTGTTCCCAGATATTTATCTTTTTGATCCTATTCTGGGTCCTATTCTTTTTGCTTAGTTTCCCGTTTATTTTATTCATTGTTAGTATAAAGAAACATTGCCAGGGAGTTTTTAAATGTTGAATGTATATCCTGTGATCTTGATACACTGTAAGTTTTCTAAGAAAGTTTATAGGTCCTTACAGTTTGCTACACTCAGGATGAGTTGTCTCTGGTAAAGACATTTATTTCTTTGTACCCCTTCTTTATGCCTTTAATTTTTTCCCCCTTTTGTTACTACACTGCCTGTAATCTCCAGTACATTGTTGGTTGGAAGTGGTGAGAATGGATAGCCTTGCCTTGTCGACGATGCATATTGTAATCTCTAAATGAACTATTAAAAATTTAACAATGACAGAAAAAGAGCATTTAAAAATCATCACAGGAATTAAAATGGTACAATGAAAACACTTGTTTAATAGAAATGATGGCAGTAATGTAGAAGCAAGGGCACAAAAAAGATGAGGCGTTTACAAAATAAGCAGGAAAATAAAACCATGTCACTAATTTCATTGCATAATTACAGTCTAGGCACTGCATTCAAAAGACAGATTATCACATTCTTTGGTCATCCAAGATCCAATTATATGCTTTAGGTTCAAAGCACAAATACATTTAAAGTAAACAGATGGAAAAGGATATAGTAGGGAATTTATATTCATAAGAGAACTCGAGGGGTCATATCAGTATCAGTCAAAATCAACTATAAAACGCAAAATATTACTAGCGACTAAGAGCAAATTTTCATAGTGCTAAAAGGGTGAATATATTAGGAACTTAAAACAGTTTTTACCATATATATTTTTCCTGATAGAGCCCTAAAATAAAAGAAGTAAAAACTGACAGAATTGAGAAGATCATTAGAAATTCAGCTCTTATTGCTGGGGATTCAAAACTCTGTCTATAATCAGTAGGACCACTAGATTGAAAAATTAGTAAAGATAGATAGCTTGAGAAGTACCATTACCACTGAGGTACATTGTGGGCTTTTTGTTTTGGTTTTTTTTAGACTTAGACTCCAGGATAGAGCATATTCTAGGCTATCAAACAAATCTCAGTAAATTTTAAAAGGGTGAAATAATTTAGGTTTGTTCTCTGAGTATGTTGGAATTAAATTATAAATCACTTCCAGAAAGAAGTATGGGAATTGAAACAACACATTTATAAATGACCCATAGGTCAAGGAATAGTTGACAATGGAAATTAGAAAATGTTTTGAAATGAATAAAAATGAACACATGTCTATTATTGAGATTCACCTAAAGCATCTTAGAGGGAAATTTGCTGCACTAAATTTAGAGCACCTTCATGAGAAAAGAAAAATGGTCTCAATTCGATAAGTATAGCAAAGTAAACTTGAAACAGGTAAAGTTTGAGTGGCAATCAGTGGAATAAAAACCAGAAAAACAACAGAGAATAGCAATGAACTGAAAGTTAGCTCTTAGAAAAGGTCAACAAAATTGATAAACTTTGGGATAGACTGACCATTTTAAAAAGGGAAAACACAAATTACCCAAATCAGGCTTGAAAGAAGAGATGTTATTGTCCTACAGAAATTAAAAGTATTAGAAAATTTTATGATCCACTTTATAACAAATTGGGCAAATCTTACAAAGACGTATATTACCATAAATAGAGTGTAAGAGAAACTTTGAAAAGTAAAGCAGTTGATAATTACATTTATGCTCACAGAGAAAATCCCAGGCCCAAATGCCTTTAGTGCTAAATGTTTTCAAGTATTTAAGGAAGCACCGTTACTGATCCTGTGTAAACTCTTTTGGAAAATAGGGGAAGAGGAAATGCTTAAACCTATTTTACCAGTCCAGTGTTAACCCAAGACACCAGACAATGACATCACAAGAAAAGAAAACCATCCATTGTTAATCTCTCATGAACATACATGCAGAAATAATTAACAAGATAACAGCAAACCAAATCAGCAATATATTAATAAAAGTATTAAAAGCTAAGTAAGTGGTTTTATTTTACGAATGCAAGAGGGTTTAGCATCCACAGATCAATTAATACAATGTACTCTCTTAGTAAAATAATAGACAAAAACCACATCCTTTCAGTAAACAAACAAAAAAGAGTGCTGACGGTTGAGGGACATAGTGTAAGAGAGAATCCTAAGCAGGCTCTGCACTGTCAGCACCGAGTCCGATGCAGGGCTCATGACCTGAGCCAAAAATCAAGAGCCGGACACTCAGCCGACTGAGCCACTCAGGCACCCCCTCATGATAAAAATTTTGAACATAATAGACATAGAGAAGGAAATTTCCTAATTCTGATCCCGGGCATTTTCCCACAGGAAATTTACCCAGAGGAAGCTGTTGTTTTTTCCTCTTTTAGGGATCACAGGCTTATCCTTTTTGTTTTCCAGTGTCTTGAAACTGTTGTTTTATATATTATGTTTAGAAGTAATTTTTTAGACATTAAGGTTTTGTTGCAGAATTGACGTGCTGCCTACTGCGCACTAAGGAGGCACATTAGGATTTTGTTATGAACGATTTTTTGTATACAACTTTGTGGTGAATTAACGTTTTTATAATACTAAACTTTTTCATAAAAGTACATGATAGGTCACTTTCTCTATCCAATTCCTCTTTCCAGTCTATAAAATTGCATAGTGTTTTATAAAGGACTTCTGTATTTCTTTATTAAGTTTACATTTTGATATTTTATATTTTGCATGATTAGTGGAGTTACTTTTTTAATTTGGTTGATTTGGAGTAATATTTTAGGTATTTTATAAGAGGTCATGGTACCTAATTTTCATTGATATAATATTTTAGATTGTTTAGATTTGCCTTTTAGGTATGTTAATATTGTATTTCTTAGATAATTAACAACTATTGTATTCCCCCCTCTCCACCTTTTAAAAAATTCAGTTTCTTTTCAAATGAAAACATTGTTTTTCCTTTATGAATGCTTTCTTTTTTGTTTTGCTGAGGAATCTTTGTCCCAGATGAATGTGGAAATATATTTTCTTTGAAAACGAATTCAGTTTTAGTTTTTTATAAAAAAAAAACTAGCCATGGACTCCCAATACTATTTTTGATTTTTTTTTAATGTTTATTTATTTTTGAGAGACATAAGAGGCACAGCGTGAACAGGGGAAGGGGCAGAGAGAGAGGGAGACACAGAATCCGAAGCAGGCTCCAGGCTCTGAGCTGTCAGCACAGAGCCCGACGCGGGGCTCGAACTCAAAGACCACGAGATCATGACCTGAGCTGAAGTCGGCCGCCCAACCGACTGAGCCACCTAGGCGCCCCTCAATACTATTTTTGAAAAATAAATCAACTCTTTATCTTAATACATTTATTTATATATTTAAATATGGTATATTTTCTAAGTTCTTTATTTGTTTTGTTACTGCTCCCAAAATATTATAATAATTTATTTTCATAAAATACTCGATAGTTGCGGCTTCATTTTTTATTAGGTGATTTTACTTTAATTCAACATTATACCAAAATCAAAACTTGAGAGTAGGCAAGTATCTCTTATAGTTAGTTTTAGAGACTAGTTGAAGGCATATATTTTAAAGGAATTTTTACAGAGACTTGTGTTGAGATCACTTACGTCATTAAACAAGAAGAAAGGTGATTTGGTTTTTCTATCACTTATTAACATATGTGATAGAATTAAAATTTCTTGGTTAACATCTAGAGGTTTTTTTGGGGGGGGGTTTATTTCCTGTGTATTTCATCTGTAATCTTTGCTAAAGAAATTGTTTTTTTGTCTTTATAGTTTTGGTAAGCAGTTTGGAGGAAAAAGAGGATGTGATTGTCTTGTATTAGAGCCTTCAGAAATGATTGTGGTAAGAACTCTAAAGAATGCTGAATTGTTTGTTTGTTTGTTTGTTTGTTTGTTTGTTTTGATATGCTTCAGTTTCAGCCTTAAATGTAGTAAGCTTTTGGGACGCCTGGGTGGCTCATTTGGTTAAGCGGCCGACTTCGGCTTGGGTCCTGATCTCACGGTCTGTGAGTTTGAGCCCCGCGTCGGGCTCTGTGCTGATTGCTTAGAGCGTGGAGCCTGCTTCGGATTCTGTGTCTCCCTCTCTCTCTGCCCTTCCTCTGCTCATACTCTGTCTCTGTGTCTCTCAAAAATAAATAAACATTCAAAAGAAAGAAAGAAAGAAAGAAAGAGAGAGAGAGAGAGAGAGAGAGAAAGAGAGAAAGAAAGAAAGGTAGTAAGCTTTTAAATACTTCAGGAGGTTCCAGTACTATGACTTTTAAAATATTAAGTAGCATCATACCTATATACCAAATTTGATATGTTTTTATCTACTTTAAATTTTTTCTGATCTTTGGGAGAATTTAGAAAATGATACATTACATATAACATTTACAAATTTGGTGATTTCTTTGACTACTTTTACCAGAAATTTTAAATAAAGGCATCCTAATTTTTCAAGTGTTTTCTCTTTCCTTTTCAATTTAGTTAATAATCTTTTGACATCCATGTTCTGTGTGCTGGACTTGACGGAAAGAGATTGAAAGAGTCACAATTATAACCAAATATGAAATAGTTTAGATCTTAATTTTTTTACTTAAAGAGTATATTTAAGGAATAATCCTTTTTGCTAAGATCTAGGTGGTTGATGTAACTTTAGAAAATCTAACTTTATTTTGTTTTTTTAACATTAAAAGAACCAAGAATACAGTTTCACCTCGTTCTGAGATGACCTTACTAGAAAATAGCTTATACTGAATGAACTCTCTGTCCTGCTAGCGTCTCCTGTGGATGATCCTGCCATCTAATTTGATTTTAAACTATTGAGAAGTGAGGTTGCATTCTTAATGAAGCATTTTGTTGTCCAGGCACAAAACTAAACCACTCATTTCATGGTGCTGTTGTCATGCACATCTTCAAATACTTTCTCTTGGCTCTTCCCTGAACTGGATCACCTACGTTATCATGCATTCACTGTCCTAAATTTCATATTTGAGCTCCTAAAAGGCAAAAATTAGTTCTTAATTAGTTTGTGTCTTTGTGAAGATTGCAGAGTGCTGCTGCCTGCATAGTAAGTATTTACTGAATGTTAATTAAGCTGAAGTTTGTTCAAGGCCTGCACTGCGTATTATGTTTAAGTGTTGGTATATATGGCCTATCTAGTAAGGCCTCAGAACTCTCTTTTAAATAAATGTATTGAGGGACATGGCCAAAAAACTGCCTCAGGCAGTACCGGTTTTCTCACTGATTTGTCATTTGATACATTTTTCATTTCTTTTACTTTATTAGGGAAGAATTAGGCTTTTTACTGTGTGTTCTCATGTACATTGTTTTTTTTTGTTTTGTTTTATTTGGTAAAATACACAACATAAAATTTACTGTCTTAACCATTTTTAAGTAGTTCACTGCGTTAATAAATTATGTAGAAACTAATCACA
The DNA here is from genome assembly GCA_030068075.1 of Paguma larvata. Classification (NCBI taxonomy): domain Eukaryota; kingdom Metazoa; phylum Chordata; class Mammalia; order Carnivora; family Viverridae; genus Paguma; species Paguma larvata. Next base: position 125,236,260 of record CM057826.1, read on the forward strand.
CATAAATTAATTATTAAATTAGTTTTCCCCTTAAGTTAAAAGGAAAGCTTTTTTTTCTCCCCAGATCTGAAGTTAGCCTTTTCTCTAAGGAGACTTGTGTGCTTTTAGTGGAGGATAGTATTTAAAGCCAAGATATGGCTGCCAGTGGTTTTCATTGCTCCACGTGCCCCTTTGCTTATAGGGGCTCTCAGTGACAGAGTTAGAAACTATATCTGTGAGTGTATGTATACCCACACACTTATGTGTACTCATATCTGTATTTCTTTCTTTCTATATGTGTTTAATACCTAGAGTTTATTCTGGCCTTTCTTTCCTCTTGTATTTCTTTCCTCTTATTTGTACCTTCTTTTTCTACCAGTGAGAAACTTGATTTCCATTATCATTGTACTTACTTACACAGAGTGATTTAAGAATTCCTTGCCGCCAACATTGGAGACAGCACTCAGTGCTGCTAGCTAGACTATTAATGTACACAGCTACATCTCTTCTAAGTGTACAAGTTGTTGAGATTTTACAAAGGGATAATCCTTATAATTTACCTCTATATCAAAGTATAAAATATTTTAATCATCCATCCTAAAAACAATACTCAGAGAATACTCAGAGATTATAGGGACCTGGCAAAAGACAGAGGAGCCAGATGAAAAGGACTCCTATTGGCCAAATCTGAGGCATTTGAGAATCCACGTAAAAATTCATAGTAGCTAATGTCACCCCTATATGTTATATAAGAATTCGTAAGTTCTCCAGATATGGTTGAATGAATGAGGGAGTTCTTCTTGATAATTGAATGTGAACTAATAAATACAGGAAGAATGATTTTAGAAAATAAGACTTGGGGACTAATGTTTTAGAAAACAGAATACTTACATAGTCTGAACATCTCTTTCCACAAATCATTTATGAAGGGAAAAATTACCAAATTTCTAATGGCGTAATATGGAGGATACCACTCTAACGAAAATCATTGCTACCACCATCAGTATGGGCACAAGCTGATAACATACTAGACCTGATAGGATGAGCTGAGAAGGACAGAATATCACCTTTGTGATAATTTCCTTCCAGAAATGCATGCCCGAATTTAGTCATTAGAAAATGTCAGGGCAAAAAATTGAAGATGTTCCACCAGTTGACTGGCCTATACTCTCAATATCCCAGTGTCAAAAACACAGAGAAAGACTGAGGAACTGTTGCAGATTAAAGGCAAATGAAAGACACGTAGCTACACAGACTGTTTGATCTTGTATTAAATTTTGGACATGGAGGGGCAATTTGGCTATAAATGCATTTGGTACAATTGATGAAAATTGAATATGGACTTGTGGATTAGTTAATACTGAATTTGCTGATTTTGAGAACTATACTGGGGTTGTGTGAAAAATCTTTGGTCTTAGGAAATATGTACTGGCCTATTTTGGGGTCAGTTTATACTAAGTTGTTTCAGAAAAAAAACTGGATGTGTGTATGTAATATCTTAAAAATGACCAAAAAATCACATCAGGTATTTATTGATTGTTGACTGGTTGGTTGGTAATTTTTAAATTCCAAAACCTCATTTCAGGAGCATAGTAAAAAATGCTTTACAAGTTATAGCAGAAAATAATACAAAATAGTTTTAAGATTTTATTTCTGAGATTTCTGAAGGATTTTATCAAAATGTTCTTTGAATTTTGATTTTCTCTCTCTCTCTCTCTTTTTTTTTTTTTTTTTTTTTTTTTGGTTTTTCACCATTATTACATCCTTTTTTTTTTTTTTTTTTTTTTTTAAGTAGGCACTATGCCCAGCCTGAGGCTTGAACTCACAACTTCAAGATCAGGTTGCATGCTCTACTGACTGAGCCAGCCTGGTGTCCCGATATTACATCTTTTGATTTGTAAAAACGTATTAAATATTTTGTACCAGTATAAATCTTAGGTACCTCTGTACTTTTTAGATGAAATTATTTAGAATTCCTAAAAGGTGGAAGTGCATATATGTTAGAAGTAAATGTTTCTCATTTTGATACGTGCTTTCAAATGGGTTGACTGTGTATTTGCACAAATTCAAATAGCTCCGATAGGGATTAGGAGTGCCTGTTATGAACATATCCGCGTGATCCCCTGTTGTGTTAGTCTTCTTAATCTGACGTGTTATAAGGAAATCTCCCTCTTTCAGCTTACTTGTGCATGTTTTCTTAGGCCCATGGGCAATTTTTTTTCTCATTGTTATTCTTCTGTCTTGCCCATTTTTCTGCCTGGATTATTATTTTTAAATTTTTTTTTATTAAGAGCTTTTTGGTAACAAATGAGCCCTTTTGCTTATACAGTGCGGTAAATATATCATTTTCTCATGTAAGCTAAAATGAATTTTGCATCAGGTTTTTTGTTTTTTGTTTTTTATCTTTAAAGATGTTTTCCTCTTAGAACTTTCTGTTCAGGGTCATGCTTATTATTAGAAAGACCTTCCCCATGACAACATTATTTAACTTTTAACCTGTATTTTTAATAGAATTTGTTCTGTTTTTGTTTTTAAAAAAACTTTTAGATCTTACTCCTCTGGTTAGCAGAAGACAATGGTAACCACTTAACAAACCGTCTCCCAACATTTCCTCCAAATACAGTGCAGAACTAGAAGAAGAGAAAAAGAAGTGTACACACATACCTTGCTCATAGCATAACTCAGAGGCAGAGAATGCCAGATTTTGAAAGTAATTGTCCAAGGAGAAAACCCACCAATTCTCAGCATGTTCTCTCTCCCACTCTATGTCTTTTCCCAACCCTTAGCCATCCAAGGCTTTGTGGTTAGCAGAGGCTGAACAGATTTGCAGAAAACACACAAGATGAAAGCTAACAAGTGGACTAAAGTTACCTGCACTGCCAGAAAGACTAACTGTACCCGAAATGTAAAATTGTATGTGTATGTCCTAGATCAGAACACAGATTACAGGGAAGTCTTTTAAAATGAATTGACTTGATAAAGTTGTCTTCTAAGTGTGTATCTTCAGGGCTAAGACAGAGTTAAAAAGAAGACAATCTCCTTTGGTATTTAAGTGCTGAAGAAGAAAAGAAACACATTGGGAAGTTTTAGCAGTTGAGATTTAGGCTTCCAGTTATGAAATGAGTAAGTCATGGGAATGAAAGGAATATAGTCAATGATATTGTAATAATGTGGATGGTGACAGATGGTAGCTACAGTTGAGCATGGCATAATGTATAAACTTATCAAATGACTATGTTGTGTACCTGAAACTAACCTTGGGTGTCAGCTATATTTAAAAAAACAAAAAAGGAAGAAAAATGAATGAAAATGACAAAAAGAATGAAGTAAAAGGTGTCATACTTGAAAGTTGCTGAGTGTGTAGATCTTAAACTTTCTTACCACAGAAACGAAATGGTAACTATGATGTGATGGAGGCATTAGCTGAGACAATGATGATAAATCATTTTGCAATATATAAATATCGAATCAGCACATTGTATACCTTGAATTTACACAATCTTAATTTTTTCTTATTAAGTGGATTTATTTTATTTGAGAGACTGAGCATAAGCAGAGGTGAGGCAGAGAGAAGGAGAGAGAGAATTTCAAGCAGGCTCTACACCATCAGCGCAGAGCCTGATGAGGAGCCGGAACCCACGGACTATAGGGTCCTGATCTGAACCAAGATCAAGAGTTGGATGTTCAAACAACTGTGCCAGTCAGGCACCCCTGAATTCATACAGTCTTATATGTGAGTTGTATCTCAAAGCTGAAATAAAACAAGTTTAAACAACTTTAAATACCTTCCAAAGACAGACAAACTGATTAAAACTTTTGAAAATCCACTGGGGAAATCAGAACAATGGACAAGTAGAGCAGCATTTAAAAAGAAGAAAGTGTAGAGGCGCCTGGGTGGCTCATTCAGTTAAGTGTCCAACTTCAGCTTATGTCATGATCCAAGGTTCATGGGTTTGAGTCCTGCATCCGGCTCTGGCTGACAGCTCAGAGCCTGGAGCCTGCTTTGGATTCTCCCTCTCTCTCTCTCTCTCTTTCTCTCTTTCTCTCTTTCTCTCTGTCAAAACTACATAGAAACATTCAAAGAATAATAAGAAAAAATAAATAAAACTTAGAAAGTATCAACTAATGATTTTATATCAGCCACATATATATTTGTCTTTATCAAATTATGGAAAAACAGGTTTCAACATAAAAGAACTTAGGGAACACACCCATGAGCTGTTTTTAAGTCATCTGCTAGAGGATCTTTAATCCACCTGAGAAATAACTGGGACAACCTCAGCAAAAGGAGTGTTTAAAATACATAAATGTATTGGTAAGACTAAAACTCAGGTAGGGCTGTGAGGGAAACACTGCTATTTATATGCTGTGATAGAATAGAAATAATACAACTAAAGGAAAAGGGAGACCGACATAGGAAAAAGAATAAGCTTTATGGATTGTTTGTTGCATAAAGAATAGGTGAGAGTGTTAAAATAGAATAAAAATCCTAAACTAAATAATTACCAGCTGTGGAATTTGATTACTATATAATCTAACAGTTTACTTATTTCATATATGTTGGCAGAAGACGTAAGACTTGTGGGTCAGAAGCAAAGAACTTTTTTACTTCTAGTATAGCAGGCAGCATATCATTAGCATATTTCTCTAGATTCCCCTTGCTTCCCAGGTCCCAGGAGGCAATGCTGGGTGGCTCACGTTGGTGCCACACACATAGTAGGTTTGCTTTGCAATAAGAATCACTGAGCTTGGGGAATATACTGCTTTTATAGAGAGCAAGCCTGCTTTTTCTTCCAGCAGGAAACTTTATCTCATCGTTCAGGATTGCTAGCTACAACAAGCTCAGTTCTGAGAAACGGCCCAGTTAATGAGTGGTTAGGACTCTGCATTCTTGGTAAATGCAGCACAAGAGGCGCAGTGAAGACTGTTTCCCTGCAGATAGTAAAAGAATAGTAACAGAACAGGTGGACCATAATAAGTATTGGCAAGGATGTAGAGAAATTAAAGCACTCATTCGTTGCTGGTAGAAATAGAAAGTGGTGCAGCCTTCTTGGAAAACAATTTGACAGTTTGTGAAATAGGTAAAAATAAAATTAACATGTGTCCCATCAGTTCCTTTCCCACCTGAATACCCAAGAGAAATAAAAATGTGTCCCTATAAAATGTTGTACAATAATGTTCTTAACATAATACCTGAAAAGTAGAAACAAACCAGGTGTCCTTTAACTTGATAAGCAGATAAGCAAAATATTTTATGTTATTATGGCATATTTTGCTGCATTAAATAGAAATCAAGTAATATCGATGAATTATAATTTAGATGAATCTTGAAAACATTGTTCTAAGAAAACTGACACAAAAAGCTGCATACTATATGATTGCATTTATGTGAAATATCCAGAAGAGGGAAATTCTTAGAGGCAAAAAGTTGATGCCAGTGAGCATAGGGTTACTTTCGGGGATGATGAAAATGCTCTGGAACTAGATAATCGTAATGGTTGCACAACTTTGTGAAAATAACAAAAACCATTGAATTGTATACTTTAGAAAGGTGGATTTAATGGTCCGTGGATTGTATCTCAGAAAAAAAAAATGTATGAGAAAGAAAAGAATACAAGGACAGACTTTTTTTTTTTTTTTAAATTTTTTTAACATTTATTTATTTTTGAGAGACACAGAGATAGAGCATGAGCAGGGGAAGGGCAGAGAGAGAGGGAGACACAGAATCCGAAGCAGGCTCCAGGCTCTGATGAGCCATCAGCACAGAGCCCGATGTGGGGCTTGAACTCACTGTGAGATCGTGACCTGAGCTGAAGTCGGCCGCTTAACCGACTGAGCCACCCAGGCGCCCCAGGACAGACTTTTTAAAAAGATTTAAGTACAACAGTAACCACTAAAACAAATATAAACATTTTCCTAAGTACCAAAAACAAACTTTTATTGAAGCAAAGAGTATACCTAACATAGAGAAATCAAGTATACACAATTATAAAATGTTATAAAATTGAGGACAGTAATAATAGTCATACCAATAAATGTGAATGGCTTCATCTACCCATTGTAAGGAAAAGATTTTCAGTTTGCTCCCAAAAGAAGACCCAGCTCTATGCTGTGTAAAAGAGATGCTCCTTAGATTTCCTGAACCAAAAGATGAAGGAATGCTAAAAATAAAGCAGTAGCTAGTGGCATACTAGACAAAATGAAGAAATGAAGATGAAAGGGGGACAGGTATAGTAATCTTAATACCAAAGTTGGATTCAATCCTAAAAGCATTAACTGTGATACAGAAAGATGTTTTTATTTTATTTCTTATTTATTTTTTATTATTTAATTTTTTTTAATTTACATTCAAGTTAGTTAGCATGTAGTGCAACAATGATTTCAAGAGTAATCATTAATGCCGCTTAATGCCCCTTACCCATTTAGCTCATCTCTCCTCCCACAAGCCCTGTTGTAATCCTCTTTTCTCCATATTTAAGACTCACTTAGGTTTTTGACCCTCTCTCTGTTTTTACATTATTTTTGCTTCCCTTCCCTTATGTCCATCTGCTTTGTATCTTAAAGTCCTCGTATGAATGAAGTCATATGATATTTGTCTATCTCTGATGAATTTCGCTTAGCGTGATACCCTCTAGTTCCATCCACATAGTTGCAAATGGCAAGATTTCGTTCTTTTTGATTGCCGGGTAATATTCCATTGTGTGTGTGTGTGTGTGTATATGTGGTATATATATATATATTCTTTATCCATTCATCCATCGATGGACATTTGGGCTCTTTCGATACTTTGGCTATTGTTGATAGTGCTGCTATAAACATTGAGGTGCATGTGTCCCATCCAAACGGCATAGAAAGACATTTTTTAGTGCTAAAACCTACAATCTATAGGGCGGATACAATACATGAATATTTTTGGCAGCAAATTACAAAGAAACCTATAAGAAAACACTCCAGAGGATTCAATGAGACATAGAAATATATTAGTAGAGAATTTAATTCTCTAAGTACAAAGTAGATGAAGTAGAGAAAAACTGAGATAGAAGACCTGGACAACATAAACAGTAAGGTGAATCTTATGGAGATGTGTTTGGTTCACATGTTGTTATTACCATATCTGTGTCCATGCCACATTCACAAAAACTGATCATAGATTTATTTTAAAAAACAGTAATTTTCATAAAGTAGATATGTTTAAAACACTTTCTGATTACATGCAATGATTCCAATTAATAAAAAAATTGATTGGCTCTTCCACTTGAAAAATTTAAGCCTATCAAACTAATTTTTTGTCAAAAGATAAATATATACTGAAATTAGAGTTTTGCGAAATAACAGAGAAAATACACTATGTATCAATCTGTGAAGTACGTAGAAAAGTACTGAGAAACCAGAGGGAAAATGGGCAAAAGGGATAAATTCACAGATCCAAATATTAGAGGTAACATGCCAGTTTTAAAACAGCTGACTGGTATTACAAGGATTTTAGTGGAGAGTTTTAGAAGATTGGAAGCTATGAAATGAAAGAATGAATTCCAACTTCTACAACCAGAAACATATATAGATGAACATAAAAACTCAGTAGGTGAATTTTACAGAAGGTAAAACTTGGCTGAGTAATGGTTTAGGGAACTGAATAATAAGCAGGAAGAAAAATGAACATGTGAAGAAAAAAATTTTAAAGTACGTAATGGAGTGTAGGAGACAGATAATAGAGAAGGTCTTACATAAGTGTAATTGGAATCATAGAAGAAGAGGAAAGAATGACAAGTATTAGAAGAGAGAATGGCTGAGAATTTTCCAAAAACTCTCAAAAGAAATCAACTAACAGATTGTTGAACTCTACAGTCTCAAGTCAGGATAAATACAAAGAAACTTTGGCATAAGCACATGACAGTAGAACTAGCGAAAACTAAAAAGTTATAAAAAAAAAAAAAAACGCATTATTTTTAAACCACCACAACTGGTAAAACACCAAAAATTTATGTTTGTTAAGGATTGAACAATTTAAACAAAAGCTAAGAACATTTTCATCTGTAGACAAGCGCTCAGTTTACTAAGTGGGAGTTTTTCAAGCAAAAAGGAATCACAGATGGAAACATAGATACGTGGAAAGAAATCAGGGCAATGTAAAGAATTTATAAAAATGTATATTGATTATAGAAACATATGTTGACAGTAGAAACAATGTCTTTTCTACGTTAAACACATGACGTAAGAAAAGGAATGAAAAATTACTAAGATGTTTGTCTTTTCTAGAAAGTGGTAGATATACTAATAGTGAATTTTAACAAATTAATTGTATATGTCATCTAAATACAGAGCGTACAGTTAATAAGGGGAATTGGAGGACTCCTCGGTGGCTCAGTTGCTTATCGGCTTACCAGCTGTTGATCTCAGCTCAGGTCTTGATCTCAGAGTTGTGAATTCAGGCCCCTCATTGGGCTCTCTGTTAGGCATGAAACCAACTTTAAAAAAATGGTGGGGGAATGGAATAATAAATGAAAATAAAACACAGGAGAGAAGAAACAATAGGATCAAAGAACATAAGATGATAGATTTTTTTTCAAGTAGATCAGAAATTACAGTGAATATAAATTAAATATTCCAGTAAAAAAGCATTTATCAGATTCATGTTTTTTTAATGTTTGTTTATTTTTGAGAGAGAGAGACAGAGTGCTAGTGGGGGAGAGGCATAGAGAAAGGGAGATGCAGAATCTGAAACAGGCTCCAGGCTCTGAACTGTCAGCACGGAGCCTGATGCAGGGCTCGAAATCACAAACTATGAGATCATGACCTGAGCTGAAGTCGGACGCTTAACCAACTGAGCCACCCAGGTGCCCCTCAGATTAATTTTTTTTAAGTTTGAGAGAGAGAAAGAAAGAGAGAGCATGCGTCTACGTGAGTGAGGACAGGACAGAGAGTGGGAGAGAGAGAATCCCAAGCAGGCTCCATGTTGTCAGTGCGGAGCCCATGGCAGGGCCTGAACTCAGAAACTGGGAGATCATGACCTCAGTCAAAATCCGGAGTCAGACCATTAACTAACTAAGCCACCGAGGCGCTCCAGATTAAATTTTTAAAAATTCAATTATATCCTACTTAAAAACAGCAGTTAAATATAAGGTTTGAGAAGAAACATCACTTCTCAGTCTTTTGGCTAAGAGTAAGTGGAGGAGGAAAAAAAAAGCAAGTGGAAAACAAATGTATGGAAGAAGTTGTGTTTTAAAAGCATTAGCCAGAAGAGCTGGTGTGTCTCCAATCTGCAAAGTGTAATTCAAAGCAAGAAGCTTTAATGTAAAAACATATTTCATAATGATAACTTGTATCAAGTTTAAACAATCCTAGATTTTTATATCCCTTATATATACAACTACGGGAAATATAAAAAGTTGTCATCGGTAAAAAGAAAACTTGACAAATCCACAGTGACAGTGAGAGATTTAAACATCCCTGTAAAAGTGATAAAGCAAGCATGAAGAATCAAAGGATTTTGAGGATTTGAACCTTTGCCCAATAGTCCTATAAAGAACATTACACCCATCGATAACAGAATGCATCTCCTTTTGAAGTGCACATGGATTATTTTTAAATGTGACTATACTCTGGAACATAAATCTCAGGAAAGAATTTAATTTTTAGTTTGTTTTTTGACCACCTTGGTATTAATTTAAAAACGAATTACAAAAACAACTAGAACAGAATATAACTTTTGAAATTCAGGAGTATACTTTAAATCACTTCTCAGAAAGTCACTATGAAAATAAAAAAATATTTGGAGCTGAATGAATATGATATATCAAAATGTATGAAATTTGTCTTAAATCTTAGCTGAGCAATTTACATCCACATCAAGAAATTAGCAGCAAACTATACCCACAGAAATTGGAAGACAAGAAACAAGATAAATTAAGAAAATCGGTGGTGTGTAAAGCAAACTTAGAGTCAACAAAAGTAAAAGTTTCTCAGAACAGAGAAATAAATTTGATAAGTCTTTGTCAAAAATAGTCAAGAATAAAACATGTTGCATAGCTTAATATCAGTCAGAAGGTGATATACTACCATGGATCTAATGAAAAACTTAAAAATAATAAAGGATATTATTAAAATCTTGAAGTAAGTTTAGGGGCATCTGGGTGGCTCAGTTGGTTGAGCATCCAACTTGATTACCGTCAGGTCATGATTCCAGGATCATGGGTTCATTTCTCTCCCCTCCTCCTCTCTCCCTGTCTCTCCTCTCCCACCCCCTACCCTGCCTCCCCCTGCTCCTCTGTCTCCTCACTCAGTTTTTAAGATAGAAATAAAAAAATTGTTTTAAACTTGTTTTAAATTTGAACTCGTCAAATTCCTTGAAAAATACGGCTTACCAAAACAAGCTCATGAAAGCATACACACACACACACACACACACACACACACACACACACACACACACACACTTCATGATGCATTATCCAGAAGGAAAGTGAATCTGTAATTAACAGACCTTTTCATTTAGAAATTGCCACCAATGTGGTTTTTCTGGTGAAGTTTTTCCAGCATTTAAAGAAAAAAGAATACAAAAAGTCTTAGGAAAGAAAAAGGCTAAATGTCTTTTTTTATGCGTCCAGTTTTATTTTTAGTGACATATAAGTGACATATAATGTGTGAGAGCCCAGTTTAATTGTGATAGCAAAATCTGACAAGTACATCACATCACAGAAAGGCACTATTACAGGTTAGTGGGTTTTTTTGTTTTGAGAGAGAGCAAGCTAGCAAGCTTCTGAGCAGGGGAGGGACAGAGAGGGAGAGAGAGAATCCCAAGCAGGCTCCGTATTATCAATGCAGAGCCCAACACGGGACTTGGACTCATAAACCGTGAGATCATGACCACAGCCGAAATCAAAAGTTGAACGTTTAACCGACTCACCAACCCTGGTGACCTAGTTTGTTTTAATGAAAAATCTAAAAATTCTAAAAGAGTATCAAATCCTGGTGATACATAGAATAAAGTATCACGACTATGTTGAATTTATTTCCAGAGTTGCAAGTTTGAATTAACAGGCATTATCTTTATTGTGCTTCTCAAATTAAAAGTTTGTGGCAACCTTGGTGAGCTATTCTGTTAAAAGTGTCATTTTTCAACAGCATTTGCTCACCTCTGTATCTTTTTAGTCCCTTCTTGGTAATTTTTGCACTGTTTTAGACTTTTTCATTATTTTTATATTTGTTACAGTGATCTGTGATCAGTGGTTACAATGCGCTGAAAGCTTAGATGATGGGTAACCTTTTTTACCAATAAAATATTTTGTAATTAAGGTATGTACTTTGTTTTTTTAGACATAGTGCTATTGCATTATTATTAGCCAACAGTGTTTTGTAAACTGAAGTTATGCATTAGGAAGCAAAAAATTTTATTTGACTCACTTTATTGCAATATTTGCTTTATTAAAGTAGTCTTAAATAATTAAAAAATTAAAGTAACAGACCTGCAATATCTCTGAGGTATACCTATATTTGAAAATCATTATGATTCACTATAGTAATATAATTAAAGAGTCATATGATCATCTATATAGGTACGGAATAAGCATTTGCTAGTACTCAAAACCCATTTATGATTTTTGAAGTTTTTAGCAAATTAGGAAAAGGAAACTTTCATAACCTTATTAAAGGTATTTGCATTAACATTACAGTAAACCTTGGAAATTTTATCCTTGAATTTGGGAATATGTGGAAAGCTCAGCATTACCAAAATCCCTGGCTAAGAGGTACTTAAGTGCATTTAGGGAAGGGAAGGAGGATAGATTGGAAAAGAAAATATAAAACTGTCCTTCACAGATGAAATGATTTGTATGTAGGAAATAAAACATACATACGCTTAAACTTTTAGAATTAATAAGTCATTTTAGTAAGGTCACAGGATACTCATACAGAAATCAATTGTATTTATATTTATGAGAAACAAGTATTTAGAAAAATCTAATTTAGTGAACATACCATTTGTAAAAATCAGGAAATCTATATACTTTAGATCTAACAAAAGTTGTAGGAAATAGCCATATAAACCATAAATAATTTTTGAAATCTTTAGATCTAAGTCAAGAGAGTCAGTATTTTTAAGATAGGAATATTGTCTCTAAATTCCTGTAAAATTGAGTGCAATCCCCATCAGAATCCCAGCAGATTTTTTTAGGGAGATCAAGAAATTGACCTGTTTTATACACACATACACATACATGTCACATTAGAGAAGAGTACGTTGACATAAAAATACTTTGCTATAAAATTAAGAAATTTGAAAAGACTTTGTTTTTTAACTACTCCCCAAAAGCAAAAAATTAAATTTGAAAAAAAATTATATATATATATAACCATGTTCTTAAATAGGGAGTTACCATCGCAAAATTATTAACTTTCCTTTGGTTACCTTGTAAATTTGATGAGGTCCCAATGAAAAATACCATCCGGTATGGTGGTGATTTTGTCAAAATTACATGCGGAAGGATAAAAGCAAGAAGAGCTAAAAAAAATCTGAGAAAATTATTTTAAATAAATAAATATTAAAAAATTTAAAAAATAAGTGAGAAAAAAAGAAATCTGAGAAGACTGACCTTTAGTGCAACCGTGTAAAGATTTTTATATACTTAAAATAATTAATAAAGTAGGAGAAAAATGTAATCTCTAATCAAAAACAAAACAAGTGAATTTAATATATGTAAAGTTGTCGATATAATTCTACCAAAATATATTGTTTCTTGTGACTTTAAAAGACTGTATTTTGTCTGTGCTTTTTTGTTTTGTTTTGTTTTGTTTTTTTGAGAGAGAGGGTAGCACAGGAGTGCAAGCTGTGGAGGGGGAGTGAAAGAGGGAGAGAGAAACTCTCAAGGAGGCTCCACACCCAGCACAGAACCCAGCACAGAGCTCACCCTCACCACAGCTAGATCATGACCTGAGCCAAAATCAAGAGTCGATGCTTGAATGACTGAGCCACCCAAGTGCTGCTTGTCTGTGGATTTCTAATGGGATAAGTCATAAGGGCAGAAAGAGCCAGTAGTCTTATTTTTAGTAGTGATGGCGATGTTAAAATTTTGTTAATTTCTATGTGTATATAGATACATAACATTATTAGACATAAACACACCTGTATGTGATATTATGTAATTATTATTGTGGTATTTGCATAAATCATTAGGAAACCAGACTGTGTACTACCAGGATGTTGGTGGTAATATCGATACTGTTAAAGCTCTTTTATATGGATAGGTAACATGTATATGTATATTATGAAAAGAAATCTACACCTTAAGATACATTTATTTGGGGTGCCTGGGTGGCTCAGTTGGTTAAGCGTCCAGCTTCAGCTCGGGTCATGATCTCATGATGTGTGAGTTCAAGGTCTGCTTCAGGCTCTGTGTCGACAGCTCAGAGTCTAGAACCTGCTTCAGATTCTGCGTCTCCCTCTCTCTCTGTCCTTCCCCTGCTTGCACTCTATTTCCATAAATAAATAAGCATTAAAAAAATTTTTTAAAGATCTATTTGGACATAATTGAAATTTGTAGCTTATTGTTAATATGGTGTAGTTAATAATGTACTGTGAGGGACGCCTGGGTTGGCTCAGTTGGTTGAGCGCCCGACTTCAGCTCAGGTCATGATCTTGCGGTCCGTGGATTCAAGCCCCGCTGTCGGGCTCTGTGCTGACAGCTCAGAGCCTGGAGCCTGCTTTGGATTCTGTGTCTCCCTCTCTCTCTGCTCCTCCCCTACTCATGCTGTGTCTCTCTCTGTCTCAAAAATAAACATTAAAAAAAATTTTTTTTTAAAAATGTACATATGAATAAATGTCGTTTTAGTAATCAGTTTTTTTCCAGTATGAAAGAGTTGTACAAAATCCTAGATATTTAGAAAAACTCTAAAGTTTGAGTAGGAAGTGTCAGCATCAACACTGTCTTTATTTTGCATTATTTTTGAGTATTGTGCCGTGAATGCAGTTTGGTGAGGAGAATCTTTTTTTTTTTCTCAGTGCTCAATATAGTCCCATTATTTTCTGGCACTTTTTTTGTGTGTTTTCGAGAAGTCATTTACTAATCTAGTTGACTTTCCTTTATAGGGGATTGACATTTTCCTTCTGGCTGTGTTAAAAGCCTTCTTTTTGTCATTGCTGTTTAAATTTGTATTTGTATTTTTTAATTATCCTGCTTGGGATTTTTTGGACCACTTTGGGTTTTTGTTTTTGTTTTAATAATAAGTTTCATTTCTCTTTGGACGTTATCTTGTTCTTTTGTCATCTTCTTCTTGAACTTGAAGTGTATGTTAAATCTTTTTAGCTTATTTATATCTTCTGTGATTTCCAATTTTTTTTTCTATCTCACCTTTACTTCATGCTGCATATTGTATGATTTCTTTTGGCTTTATCTTCCTGGTTTTCCTAATAATCTTTTTAGGTACATCTCAGTAACTGAGATGTAACTGTTTAGTTCCCTCATTTTTCTTTTTTTGCTCTCTTGTCTTTTTTTTTTTTTCCTGTATTTTAGTTTGGGTAATTTCTTTTTTCTTTTAACTTTACTGATTCTTAATTCATTTACATGACATCTTTTTCATCTTTAGTACCATGTTTTTTGTTTCCCACATTCTCACTTTACTCTCATTTTCTTGTGTCTGTGGAAATTTTTTATCTGTTCACATGGTCTACCTTTCTGCCTTTATTACATTGGTCATAGTTGCTCTAAATTCTCTGATAGTTTCAGCATCTGGATCATGTCTGATTTTCATGGATTGCTCTGTTGGTTGCTTTGTCTTGTAGCAGTGTATTAGGTTTTCGTTTTTGCTGTTTGTTTCTTTATCCTATTTATTTTTATATGAGTCATTATTTTGAATTTAATGTTACATATTGTGTGTAAGGTAATAGAGACTTAGGGTAGATAGTGTTTAAGCCTGCCACACCTCTTCTTCTGCTAAAATTGAGCTAGATTTGAATTTTTTTATTATTATGATAACCTTTAGTTCACTAATGCTTTGAAATTCTTACAGTCTTACTTCGTGGTTAGGGTTGGGATTGGTTTGTTGGAAGATTTTTCTAAGTATTCTTGTTCCATCCCTAGTTTTAGGCCTTCCTTGTGCTCTTTATGTTTCAAATAGGCTATCTCTCCATTTTGTGATCCTTTTCCTAAATGTAGACTGCTTTTGCTTATTACTCATTTGGTGGTAGCTTGGCTTTGGGGAGGAAGGGTACTTGGGAGGATTTTTTTTTCTTTTTTTTTTCTTTTTTTGACCTTGTCAAGCCTTACCTTCTTAGTTGCTATTTATAATCTCTGGCTCATTTCCAAGTTCTGTTTGGAAGTTTTGTATTATAACTTTATGTTTTCTGATACTTAAAATATATGAGTATTTGCTAGTGTGAGTTTGTTGTCCTTTTCTTGGCCATCATTGTTCATCGTGTCTATTATTTCCTCTTGTGTTAGGGTTTTGTTGTAGTTCGGTTTTTGTTTTGTTTTGCTTTTTTCTTGTTTTTTTGAGGGGGAAAATATGTTTGTCCATGAGGTCATATGTCTTGAATTTTAACTGTAGAAATTTTTTGAGGTTTGGGTTAAAGTTGCATTCTTGCAAAAGGATTTTAGATTTGTTTTTACCCATTGCATATGTACATTATCAGTCCTGAATGCTTTTAAATTTACTTACATGGTTAAGGTATTAACAAATTTAAAGTATAGACTTGCATGAGGGATAGCTTATATTTTAGATTCTTAAGAAAAATATTTTTTGTTTCATTGGTTGCTTTTTGCCCCCCTCTTCTCTCAGTGCCAAGCAAGTTTTCTTCCTTTCTCCCTCTGCAGAGTGGACTCTTTCCTCCCTACCCCTAACAATGAGGGTTCAAGTAACTGGGTTAGCTTCATGAGTAAGGCTCCTATTGGATTCCCCGTCTTTGATGGAGTTTCTATTTCTTGAGTTTCTTGCTCCCTACCACCATCAAAGTGGAGGGTCTAGTCTCTAGAGTTGAAAAATCTGGTAGATCAGAAACTCTTTTGGTAGCCTATCTCCTGGTGTTTGCTTTCACTTCATTCTTTGCCTTTGAATTTCTTACTTTTGTGCCATGAGGTATGTATTTGCTTGCTTGCCTTTTTTTTTTTTTTTTTTTTATCTCAGACTTCACTTGTATTTGGAGGGAAGTTTGTTAAGGGTACTTAATCCTTCATACATTGTTAGGTTTTTCTTTTCATTTGGTACTTTCTTAAAATTTTGAGGCTTAGATTAGAAACTCCTTTCTTAGATTTAATTTACTGTTTATATTTTGAAAAGCCTTTATTGTTTATCTTTGCTTGTGCTCAACAATTGGTTGATTTTGGAAGATTTAAGGGTTATATGACTTTGAAAGTTCACCTAAAGCGAGTAATCTAATTCATCCTTTGAGATGAGGCAGTATGAAGGAGATGAACTTTTTAGTAGTCACATGTGGGTTTTCAGTCCTTACCCACCTGTATGAATTACTTAAGTTCCACAAGACTCTGTACCGTCAATCAGAACAGAAAGAGTAGCTGTGTAATGGTGCCATGTGAGCCTTAACTTCAAGTTATACATAGTTATACATAGTCTCATGTATTGATTCAGTGAATCCTGTATTTCTCTCATCATTTTTTAGAAGAGCAAATTGAATCTCAAGGAAGTAGCATATATTGCTACCTATCAAAATTCTGTAGTTGTTGAGGTGGATATCATTCCCTTTTCTCTTCTGGATTTTACCTTTCAGAAGAGTAGCTTATTCTGGCTACCCTCATAGTTCTTGAGTAAGTGTTTCCAAGGATCTAACATGTGTGGGGAGAAAGGGAAAATCTAATGTATTGCCCATTTTGGCAAACTTTTTGAATGTTAAGTAAACAAAGATTAATGTGTAATACATTTCCTGTCTTATGACACTTGTTAGTTTGTTAGTGAGATGGTCTTATCTAGTAATAATTACGATTGATCTGCTTAGTGCTATAGAAGGAGTAGCAGCTTTCTGGGGCAGAGAAGGGCTTATTTGAACTGGGTCATGAAGTATGTGGAGGATGCCAAGACGTTGGCAAAGGAATAATGGGCTTTGTGGCAGTAGCAACAGGAGCATATGCAAAGACCTGACGGCGGTGGAGAGTATGTCCTTTTAATGAGAAATCTAGGTTGTATACACAGAGTAAAGTAGTCATGGTCTGAGGAGAAGAATGTTTTTTATGTTTTTTTATGGTGGTTATGGAAGAGATGGTCATTGAGATGTGTCTTAAATGATTGTTACTGTTTCAGCAAGTGAAGATAGAATGGGTAGGGTAGCACAAATTAAGGAAGTTGAATATGCTACTAATAGAGACCCGTGAATAGTCACACTGACTTGGCCACTACTTTTGAAGTCTCATACTTCTCATAACTGAAGCAGATAGACATCAGTTCTTTCTGAAAAATCATCAGTAAATTTTGCATATCTCACTAGAGCTTTTATGTGAGAGGGTTTTTGTTCGTTTGTTTTTTCACCATTATTACATCTTTTTTTTTTTTTTTTTTAAGTAGGCACCATGCCCAACTTGAGGCTTGAACTCCCAACTCCAAGATTGTTTTTGTTTTGTTTTGTGGGGAGAAGAATACAGGAGCCGTTTTTCCAGGCCTACTTATATAAGATAAAGTAATAAAATATTTTTGGGATCGAGTGTATGTGCCTTTTGAATATCAGATACAATAGTTTAAAATTTGTTTAGTACCTATTAGAGGTCCGTTGTAGCGTTTTTGAACAGGAGACATGATGATTTGTCTAGGTGATTGATTTGACCATTAGGATGGAATTGGAGAGTAACATTCTTGAAGCAGCGGGATTACCTCTTGTGTATAGTTCAGGACTGAAGTGAGTAAGACTTGAATAATGCATGGTAGTAATGGGAATGAAAGAAAGGTCAATGTGAGAGGAATTTTCTAAAACAAGAATTGACAAGTTCTGAGAAATGATTGAAGATAAGATTTGGAAGACAAGCAGGGGAATTAGGATTATTCATGAAATTTCATACTTGGGTAACTAGAAATGTTTGATGTTAGCAAAGGAAAGGACATTTGAAGGACCACTTGTGGGGGAAACAAATTATTATTTATATAATGTGAGGTTAATTACATGACATACTTTAGAACATCAGTATGCCTTTTTAAAAAATTTTTTTAAAGTATGGTTTAGTCTGATTGAACAGGCAGTGTTGTCTTGTATCAGTACCGTAAGTGTTGGAGACAGACCTGTATTCCAACTCATCTTTAAATTTTTCTTGTAATGTTTATTTATTTTTGACAGAAAGAGAGAGAGAGAGACAGACAGTGTGAGTAGGGGAGGAGCAGAGAGAGAGGGAGACTCAGAATCTGAAGCAGGCTTCAGATTCTGAGCTGTCAGCACAGAGCCTGACGTGGGCTCAAACTCACTAACCATGAGGTCATGACCCGAGCCAAAGACGGACACTTAACTGACTGAGCCACCCAGGCGCCCCACCAATTCATATTTAATAATGACTATCACAGTGTGAGGGTGGAAAGTCATCAGTCTCTTGGATTTTATTTTGTTCATCTGTAGACTAGAGGTAGTAATACTTGCTTACAGCACTGCTGTGTGAACTCAATAGTTTAATGTTTATGCATGCTGGCCCGTTTTAAGGCCTCAGTAATTGTTAGTTTTCACTTCTTTCTTAAAAGATGCCAGACTTGGGGTACCTGGATGGCTTAGGCGGTAGAGTGTGCAGCTCTTGGTCTTGGGGTTGTGAGTTTGAGCCCTACAGTGGATGTAGAGATTACTTAAAAATAAAATCTTAAAAATAAAAAGATGCCAGCTTTATTCTTGGCTGTTGTCATACATTAAGATGGACCCCAAAGAGTAATACATAAAAAATTTTTGTTTTGCCTTGTAGCATTTCACCGAAATCATAAATGATTGTTTGCTAAAAAAATGTATAATCAGACAGCTTATAATTAGATTAACTCGGGAGTGGTAATTATTGAATGTGTAGGTGTACTTAACAGCCATCATTTCTGGTAAGTGACTTTACTTAGAGGTTATATGTTTATGTGAGCGAGAGACACTATTTCCTGGAAGGAAACTGTGGTCTCTAGATTTTATTATAATGTCACCTTTAATCTTTAACTCGTGAGCATTGTCCTATAGAGACTGTTTTCTTGAGACAGTTTCTTGCAAGAAGTAAATGAATCCTCCTTATGAGCCTGTTAAGACTCCATAGACTGTCAGTAATATGGAAAAACTGGATATTTAATCAGGAATGTGACCATGTGTTTCAGGTAGAGAATTCCAAAGATAATGAAGATAGTATTCTACAAAGAGAAATTCCTGCCAGACAGTCTCGACGAAGGTTTCGGAAAATTAATTATAAAGGAGAGCGCCAAACCATCACCGATGATGTGGACATTAATAGCTATCTTTCTGTGAGTACATTTAGGAACATTTCATGGATTTTCCTTAATTTTTATATATAGTATCTTTAATTTACATATATTTTTGATAATAGCCACACTTTGGGCTTAATGGATAAAATTTTGAGACAAGTAAATATATATCATTTGTTAAAATACTTCTCATTTGAGTTTGGTAGAAATACTCATACGTGCCAGTGGGAGATTTGTTTTTGCTTTTGGTTTTGTTTAAATAGTGCTAAAAAAAAAAAAAGAAAGAAAGAAAAACAAACTAGAAATCGTTACCATGTCTTTTTGGAACTTACTTGTGGATTTCTTGACTTTTTATTGCCCAAATAGACTACAGATTAGAGTTCTAGCTGAGAACTCAGGTAGTAGACTTGTTGGGAGCTTTTTTCCTGATAAGCTGTAAGGCATGTAAAGAAGTAAAAATCTGTCACTTTTCGCCTTGTGGTATGGGAGAAATACAAATACTGCGTGCTAGTATAAAAACATGTGCAAGTGTTTGCGATTTGTTTTCACATGCAAATATTGAATAAAGAGAAGCAGATGAAATAATTAGCTTTTGTCACACCACATGAAACATAAGCTGTTTCTCCAGAAGTCTTCAGTTTTGTAATTGCAGAGAACTTCATTTTTTTTTTAAATTTTTTTAGCGTTTATTTATTTTTGAGAGACATAGAGACAGAGTATGAGCAGGGGAAGGGCAGAGAGAGAGGGAGACACAGAATCTGAAGCAGGCTCCAGGCACCGAGCCGTCAGCACAGAGCCCGACGAGGGACTCAAACTCACAGATGGTGAGATCATGACCTGAGCCAAAGTTGGCCGCTTAACCAACTGAGCCACCCAGGCGCCCAAGAACTTAATTTTAAAGTAAAAAATATTTTAATCAAAAAGTAAGAATAATCTAAGAAAGACTAAATCCAGGTGTATTTTATCAGTTTTGAAAGAAGTTGTTATCCCCCAAAATATAAAAACAGTCTAGAGATTGATTGTGACAAATTTCCAAAGGGTGTGTTTAGTTCTTTGGTTGTCAGGATCAGAAATTCCTCCTTCCTCTAGGAGTAAGGAGGATTATTTAGGGAGTTGTGTATAGTGGAGTTAAATTAAGTGTTAAATTGAAGGCAGCCCTAAGGATTTAGCCAGGTTTGCCTAACTTCTTTGATTCTGTACATTGTTTCCAGCAACAATGAGTAGCATGAAATGATCCCCTATTTTTTTCACCACATCCAGAGGTACACAAAGTTCATTTCCTGTTTTTGTTACTTAATAATTTCTTTAAAAAAATAATTTCTTTTTTTATAATAAATTCCCCCAAAATGAATCAATTTAAACTAACATATTTTGCATTATTATGCAAGTAATACATGTCTGTTTTAGAAAAATTTGCAGTTGACTAGTCATTACCACCCTATTACATTACTATTGATGATATTTTGTATATTCTTGGATTATGTTTTTTTCCACATAAACATATAATCTTTTTGGCTAACTTTTAAAATTTAAACATGTGATCTGCTTTAAAACTTTGAAACCTTACATCTTTGAATGCTATTAAAGAAATTTTTTTACATTACCCTTAATAGTGTCTCTTAATAGTGTCCTAGTATTCCATTATAATAATGATTATAATTTATATACTCCCCAATATTTGGTCATTTAGATTTTTTAGTTTTTTTCTTTTAAGTAAAATGCTAAGTATCTTTGTAGTTACATGTGTCCAGATGTTGGTTTCTTTAGAAAAGTTCTAAGAAGTAGAATTACTAAATTAAAGTTCCTTTAATTGTATTATATGGTTTTCCTTGTATGAGCTACAGTGCATAGTTCGTATGTGTGTTTGGATTACTTACTCCAGTCTCAGCACTAGTGTGTTGTTGTTAGACTATTTTAGTGTCCTCTCATGAAGCCTGGGTAGGTTCTGTATTTCCTCTAGGTAGCTATAGCTTTTGGTTATGCATCATTTACTTGTAACTCTCATCTGTGCTGAAAGTTGTTCTCTTGGAGTTATGCTGGTTTCCTGAATGGAGCAGAAAGAACAACAGACACACTGCTTGGGATCCAGTCCGTTTGATGACTCTAAGTGAAGTGCGTCATCGTTGTATTTAAAGGCTTCTATTGCTAGTTTTAAGTACTTATCCTACTAAGTACCGTCAGGGATTTGGCAAAGGGGAGGGCTAAGTTGATTCAGGGAAGTTAATAACTATGTGACTGAGTCCAAAGAGGATTTTTGGTCATGATACTTGCATTTGCTATTTCTTGAAATAATAGTTGCTGTTTGCTTTTGATTCTAAAAGGGATATATTTCAGGCAACTTGAAAAAGATTTTAAGAGGTTTTCATTTACTTTTCATTAATGTCACCAGTATGTAAAATCTGTGTGTCTGTTCAAATACCTACATATTGGTAATTGGTCTAGATAACGATGCTGTGTAGCAAAAATCTTAATTAATATTTCTGAAAACATGCAGTAGAAAGTTGGTTTTATGGCTGGTCTAAGGCCCTTTAGTTCTTTTGTTCTTCTATCAGCGATTCAGAGTGAAAGATCAAAAGGAATCATTTTTTCTTTTAGACAGCAGCTGAGATTAGACTGTTTTCTCTTTTCATTTGCAAACTGTCATCAACCTTTCCTTGCTAAAATGCTGATGGTCAAAAATTCTTAAAGATCTACAGAATATTTTGTTACTGTTGTTTGTCATAAGTATTATTAGTACATAACCTATACATCAGTTTTGTGAGTACTAAAGACTTGGCATGTTTTATTCTGTAACTGAATGCGTAGAATGATTGAAAAGGATGGTTTATTTATATGAATTATTTTCATAGTTTTGTCATATATTGCTTTATGTAAAGATGAAAGCCATAATCTTAATGGGAAAGTGAAAGGTTGTTTTTCTTAATGTTAAAAGAAGAACACTTCTCTAATAGCTGCGTTTTTGAAACTTCTTTGGGTATTGCTCTCAGAACTTGCAACAAATTTAAATATTTCCAAGTACTCTTTATTGAGAATATTTTAAAGTTTGGATCTTTGAGTAAGGTGTATTTCATATTTGGAAATAGGAAAAAGGTGATTGGGTAGTAATATTCAGCGAATAAGATGGATAATTATTTCAACTGGAAATAGTAGAGCACTTACATGGGAAATCTGTCTTGAATTCTTCCTTACTTTCTCTGTGATTGGGGCATTTCATCCAAGTCCATTGTGCTTTGGTTGCTTTACCTCAGAAAATGAGGATGGTAATATTTGGTCTGCCTGTCTTATGGAGTGTTTGCTGAAGTACACGGGAACGTGTTTGTACGCTCTTAGTCTAATCAGTCAGTAATATCTCTAGATACTTCCTCTCAGATGTTTCAAGATATATACCCTCTCGGTTTCCCCATGCGATTGCTTTAGTGTTCACTGTCCTTCTTTCTAGAACTCTTGTAATAGCATCTCCTGTACTCTTCCAGCCCACTTACACTGTAAAAGCAGTATTTTTTTCATTTTTAGAGATAAGGAAAATTTTTTCTCAGTTGGAAAGTGTTTCATAATCTTTCCCTTAAAAGATACCCAATTGATTACTTTATTTGATTTCAGGGTTTGTTTTGTCCTCTGATTTTCCTACTGCTAACCCTATTCCTTATCTTCCTCATCCCATCCCACCTACTAGTCCATTCGTTTTTACTTCAGTTCTAAATGAAACTCTGTCACTTCTTTTAAACTCTTAAATCTTTTCATGGCCTACTACCATCTACCAGAGAAATTCCAAAGATCTAATATATGAGGACCTTCATAGTCTAGATCAGTTCTCTCTAATAGAACTTTCTGCAATAATAGGAATGTTTTATATCTATTTCCAAATAGGTGGTAGTAACTAGCCACATGTGGCTATTGAGCACTGAAGATGTGGCTGGTATGACTGGGGATTTTAATTTAAAATTTTAATTTCAAATAATTAACATGTAAGTAACCACATGTGGCCAGTAGCTACCATATTGGACAGCTCAGGTCTGGACTTTGTCCACCTCTCTAGCTTTATCTTTTTTTCTACATATTCCCTATCTTTAGCGAGACTGAACAAATTCGCTAACCCTTGAAGGGACCACATTTGTATTTATTTTCAGCTTTTTTAAAATGTTTATTTAGGGGTGCCTGGGTGGCTCAGTTGGTTGGGTGACCGACTTCGACTCAGGTCATGATCTCACGGTTTGTGAGTTCGAGCCCCGCGTCGGGCTCTGTGCTGACAGCTCGGAGTCTGGAGCCTGCTTCAGATTCTGTGTCTCCCTCTCTCTGCCCCTCCCCCACTTGCACTCTGTCTCTGTCTCTCAAGAAATAAATAAATGCTAAAAAAAAAAAAAAAAAAAGAAAGACTCTTTTTTAAAAAAATGTTTATTTTTAGAGGGAGAGAGAGCAAGAGCAGGGGAAGGACAGAGGAGAGAGTTGGACAGAGAGAATCCCAAGCAGGCTCCTCACTGTCAGTGCATTGCCCATGCGGGTCTTGATCCCATGAACCATGAGATCATGCCCTGAGCTGAACTCAAGAGCCGCACACTCAGTTGACTGAGCTACCCTGGTGCCCCAATTTTCAGTTTTATTGAGATATAATTCACATATAACACTGTGTAAGTTTAAAGTGCACACCATGATATTCGATGTGCATATTATATTGCAATATGGTTACTATATATGTGTGGATATGCATGGGTTGAGGGATGAGAAACTTGTTGGTATATATGTGTTTTACATATACTGTTCCTTTTACCTAGAATGTTCTTTTATATTTTGTCTTCTTGGCAAAATCTTATTTGTGCTCAAGACTCGATTCCGTATCATTTCATAGGAGGACTCTGATTTTCGCTTGGGAAGGATTAGGTACACCTCTGTATCACACAGTATCCTGTGTATATACTTGTGCCCCTTCATTAGACTGTATAGTAATCCTTTGTTCAGTTGTCCACCTGTATCATCAGATCCTTACTTGCCTTAAAATGTGAACTGAACCATCATCGTTGTATCCTCTGAGCTTATTACCTTTCAAAATAAGATTGCCTTTTTTTCCCATCAGCTTGTTTAGATTCCTGTGTAAGTTTGGGCACATTTTGTAACTTTCCTACATCTGTTTTGATAAGTAATCTATAAATTTGCAAGAGGATTAAGTGAGAGAATTTATGTCAAAGGTTCTGCCTAGGGTTTGGTGCTCTGAAAAACATTCGCATTAGCAGCTTCTATTCCTGTTGTTATTGTAAATACTCAGTCTTTGTTTTTGTTGCTTACAAAATGATTTTCCTATTTATTTATTCTATACCTGAATATGAAGTATGTCCAACATATTTGACGCCTGGGTGGCTCTGTTGGGTAAGCATTCGACTCTCCGTTTCAGCTCAGGTCTTGATCTCATGGTTTGTGAATTTGAGCCCTCCATCCGGCTCTGTGCTGACTGTGTGGAGCTTGCTTAGGATTCTCTCTCTCCCTATCTCAGTCCCTCACCTACTCACTCATTCTCAAAATAAATAAATATTTAAAAAATATTTTAAAATATTTAAATATTATAATAAAAAACAAGCTAAAGAATTACAGCAAAGGGAAAGGAAAAAGAAAAGCAAGCTGACTCGAGGTTAGGACAACCAGTAGTCAGCCAACTACTACTTTCCCCACCCCACCCCACCCCACCCCACCCCACCCCACCCCAATTATTTCTGTAGTGTCTATTCATAGTAGCTCACTTCAAACAAGGTAATTTCCTTGTCCATCCTTAAAAGATAAAGTGGTTACTCAGTGTATAGGAAAGTCACTGAAGGAGTTGCTTTTACATACACAGTGAATAGCTAGAGTTCAGTTAAATGACAACAGGGGATGTCTGCCAAAAACTGATTACTGGTTTTGGAATTACTGATTTGAAGGCCTTCTTTGTGATAGTAGTTAGCAAGGCTAGTAGTTTAGCTCACGTGTCTTAAAATGAAGATTGCAAAACAGTCCTTGGACATGGGAAGAAAATAGAGTTTATATTTATATGTAGTATTATCTTATCCTTTTAAATTTCTGACAAATTTTGTGTCTGTTTCATAATGAACACAAAATATTTGTGCTAGTAATCCAGTATTAATTTATAAATATGTTAGAAATGTATCTCAAAATATTTTTTATTTTAAAAAATTTCAAGGGTTGCGTGGGTGGCTCAGTTGGTTAAGCATCTGACTCTTGATTTTGATTGACTCATGATCTCGTGGTTTATGGGATCAAGCTCCTCGTGGGGCTCTGTGATGAAAGCATGGAGCTTGCTTGGGATAACTTAAAAAAAAATTTTTTTGAGACTGGATCGTTTTTAAATGTCTTCCTCACTTGGCCCTAGTTTATTTTTTTAGCTTTCTAGCATCATTATTTTGTTGGCAGTCCCTTCCTTCGGTCCTGTTTTTCTCTCTCCCTGGAAGGTTCTTAGAGGCTTCTTTACCTAAAGTAATTCTGCCCTTTGATGAAGCAGTTTGAATTTTAACATTTGCTCCTTTTATCCAGGATGGTCTCTTCCTATGCCTTCTGGAAAATAAAATAAACAACTTATTTTAAGAATTTCCTGAATGTATTTTTTGTTTGTTCGTTTGTTTGTTTTACTTAAAGCTGATTGCTGTGTTTTAATTGCCTACAGTGGCGAACATTTTTCAAATGTAATGAGTTGAATTTTTAATACTGGTATATAGGTGAAGTTAAATGGTAAAATTAAAGAAGCACCAATAAGGAGGAAGTATCTTGGTTTCATCAAGGTCAAGCACCAAGTATGCCTTTATTTAACTTGAAATGATGTCCAAAATAAAGGAGAACATTCATGCTCATTTTTGTGGAAACATTATTGACTAAAATATAAATAGGGACTTTCTTCAAAGGTTTAAAAAATCTTATTGGTGTTCTGGTACTTCATTTATGAAGTTATATCCCTTTTTATTGATTTCTCCTTTCTTCTGCTATATTTTTGAATAATGAACAGTAAGGGTGTTTGGTGTGCATATTATCTTCTCTTAACTAGGTCCCGAGTTCCTCACTAGAGTACTTTTTTCTTTCTTGTCCCCTGTGTTGCTTTTTACATTCTCAGGCACAGGATAAGCCATTGGTCTTGCTTTCCTCTTTCTCCATCATAGCACCTGCGTGTAAGTGGAACCATCAAAATCTTCCCCAAAAGACACCTAGAAAGAGGGATTCCATGGAAGCATCATGGGTCATGGTTTCAAATTCAGAGGGCTTCCTTTTGCTCACCTTTCTTTATAGATCTTCTACCCAGTTTGTTGTTCTAGGAACGTACGCAGGTGGTAGGTATGGTATGTTACTCTAGAATCTGATTTTAGGTGCACAAATTATAATGAGGCTCTCCCTTGTTTGCTCCCTCTGTGATTTTACCTTAAATTTCCTGCTCTCCTGTGGTGCAAGTTGTTTTGTTTGGATTTAAAGCATATTTAGCAAGATTAAGACATAATTGTCAGTACAGTTGAATGGGAGGTGATTATTAGGACCAAATCATTTAACCACCTTTATGGTGGCTTACTGCAAAATGGCTCTGTCCTTGTACTGGGCCATGATTGTGATACTGTAAGTTTTTAGCAAAATGTGTTCTGTTTTGGTAGAGACTCTGAGTGTCTTATTGATCAGGTCATTCTTGTGGTAAGAAATGGGATCCTGCCTCCTGAACACTCATCAGAAATTAGAGCACTTTGGTCCACACATTTGATTCCTGAAATCTCCTCATGGAGGATGTCTTAGTCCATTCAGGCTGCGGTAACAAAATACCACAGACTGAATGGTTTGTAAATAACACAAATTTATTATCACAAGTCTAGAGGCTGGAATTTTAAGATGAGGCTGCAGGCATGTTTGGGTCCTAGTGAAAGTCTTCTCAGCTTATAGACTCCTAACCTCTCATTGTCAGCTCATATGATGGAAAGGGCTAGGGAGCTTTGTGAGGCCTGTTTTACAAAGGCATCAGAGTGCTCTGCTGTATTCTCTGTGGTGCTTTACACCTTCATTACAGATGAGGACTTTTCTCGCAATTCATGAGTGTCTAACATTCCTTTGTCTTCTGAGAAATACTGTAGAATTCTTGACAGGAAGTTCTTGTACCTAGTTAGAGGGTGATGAGTCCAAAAATGGACAGAGAAAAAACAGAAGGATGATACTGTAATCAAACTAAGTTAGGACAAATGCCTGCTTAGAGCAGTCAAAAAAAAATGTGAAAAAAAATGCTCATTGTAGAAGTGAAAAACATAAAAGAACGTTAAGAGAGAAACTTGCTGTAATCCTCAAACCAGAGATAGCTACTGTTGCTAATGATTTTTAAATATATCTTGATTAATTCAGATCTTCTAATTTAGATAATACTAAATGTTTATCCTACCTTTCTACTTCTCATGCAATTTTTCCCGAAAACAATCACATTAATATTATGTTATATGAGTGTAACAAAGGATTCCCATGCAGCTTTCACTTGTTCTCTCTATTACAAACAACTTGGAAGAGTAGATGGACTCGGATTCTTTTCTTAGGGTGGATTAATAGAAGTTAAATTACTGGATTAAGACTGTAAAAATTATTTTTAAGACTCTCCATAAATATTGCTAACTTCTAAATAGTCGCTTTAAGAAATTATATGGGTCATTCACTTTTTATGAACTTCAGGCATGTGGGGACCTCCAGGAGGGCCGGGGATGCTCTTCTGGTCTTTGTCTTTTAAAGGTAACACTCATTCATATGGGTCTGAACGGGAATCAGAATTGGAAAATTGTTTTTAACTTACTTGAAACTTTATGCAATAATTGCTAAAGAAACCTCTTCTGAAGATTGTTTAAAGCAACTCTGGTATTAATGTATACCAGTGGTCCAAGATAATGATTTTCAAGAACATTCTGGCTAGAAGAATTATAACGAGACACAGCAAACAGATTAATGCTGCATGTTATTGCCTTTTAGTTTGCTTTGTTATCTGTTCAGAAACTATGCTATGTTCAGCATTTGACTTTTATAGTACTAGAAAATGCATTATTTAAAATTAGAGAATTGAGGGGCACCTGGGTGGTTCAGTCAGTTAAGTGACCCGACTCTTGATTTCCTCTCAGGTTGTGATCCCACTGTTCGGGAGTTGGATCCTCACATGGGGCTTTGCATTGACAGTGCGGAGCCGGCTTGGGATTCTGTCTCTCTGACCCTCCACCACTTGTTCTCTTACTCTCAAAAAAAAAAAAAAAAAAAAAGATTTAAAGGTGGTCTCAAATATTATCCACGAACCTACAGATGGAAAGAATATTGTTAATAGTTTAATCTTTTAAATGATTTGTTTTTCTATTTATGGTCTTATTATAGCTTTTATTTTAGTAATGTGGTAGACCTCATTTTTTAAAGAAAGTAATATACTCTTTTAAAACTTTACATTAGCTTTGCACAGAGTGTATAGCATACTTGACTGTTTACTGTACACATAGAATGTAGGTGAAAAATGCTTC
The DNA here is from genome assembly GCA_030068075.1 of Paguma larvata. Lineage (NCBI taxonomy): Eukaryota > Metazoa > Chordata > Mammalia > Carnivora > Viverridae > Paguma > Paguma larvata. The sequence continues at coordinate 125,265,074 of CM057826.1, forward strand.
ATACAGCTGCACAGTGTAGGGAAAAGTGGAGGCATGGTGTGCCTTTTTATTGTTCCTTCAGTTTCACTGATCCTAATTATAGTAGCTTACATCACCTTAGTTGATGATGAAGGCTTCCCTCTCCTTTGCTTTTTCTTCCTTGATCACTCCCTAAGGAAGGCTCGTATTTCATAGTGCTTCTGTGTCCTGCTGGTAGCTTTAACAGAGTTTTCAACAGCATGGTGCTGACCGTTTAGTGTACATAGATGATCGTGTGCTGAAACACATTGTTTTCTTACAGAAGAATAGGAGGAGAGTGTTGATATTCTGGCTTCCCTTTTTTCAAAAGGCTGAAGAATAGATAGAATACAGTTTGAAATCAGGAATCCCTGTGGGGCACCAGTAATTAGAGTTAACCATGTCTAATAACTTAATGAAGATTCATTTCCAATGTTCAAGTTAAGCAAGGGGTGAGGAAGAGGTGGGAAAGCTTGCTGTGATCCTCTAAAAGGCCTTGTATATTACCTCTAACATTAATGGTAAACAGTCCTTCGTTTTCCAAGAGGATTAAAGTGTTTTTACTATATAAATCACTGCATTTAACAATTTATATTTTAAAGTCCAAATACATATAACTAAAATACAGAAATGAATGGCGTGTTTATTATGTGAAACTACATAATTTTTCTTTTGTTGTTCACATGCTTTTGAGGTGGATTTCTCTGAGTTGTGATTGCAGTATTCAGTTTGCAGATGGGAGATAAATGGTATGACTTTGCCTGAGATTACTATAAACCTTGTTTTTCTTATTGTTTTTTTTTTAATAATATCTGGAGTGTATATCCTCTGATAACTTATCTTTATCCCTGATGAGCTTTTTTCCCCTCCTTTTGTTGCTTATTAAGTGAAAAGTATACTTCTAGTTTAGTAACTATCAGAACCTCATTTTTGGTTTTCTATGCAATATGATTTCAGATGTTTTGGTTTGTATTTTTGTTTAGAGATAGTTTTACAGTTAACATAAATTTTAATTGTTAGCTATATAGCGTCTATATGTTTATAAAAATAACTTTGTCATGCTCCGAAGCTTTCAGAGCCAACATAGGTTGATTGCTTTATTTTATGGTGGTGCAGAGGACCCTGCTAAAGCTCAAGATTTCATCTTACGTAGCTTAGAATCATGGTGTTTGATGTACAGGGGAAATGTATTCTTAAATGGCTGTCCTGTGGTGATGATTCCTAGATAATGTGTAGATCAGGGCATTTTCCTTGCTGCACTTCTTCATTTGAATTGATAAGATAATGGAATGAGATCACAATAAAATTCTTAAAATGATGGAAGTGAAAAAAATGTTCCTACCTAATCGTATTTTTAATGATCTGACAAATTACTGACTCTTGTCTTCAAAAGATGTTTATTTCTTCCTTCATTAATTAAGAGGTCATGTTGTTCTTTCGGAAGGAGTAATGTGGTCTGGTGTATCATCAGAGCGTTGGTGAATACAGGACTTGGCCTGTTTGTTTTCTTCATGGTGTTGTTGCACAGGGAGAGTCTGCATGCTCGGTTCGCCATTCAGTTCCCTGGAACGGCACATAGTACGAGATAATGGGTAGAACAAGGAAAAGGGTGATGTCATCTTCACTTTCAGGCTACACTAAAGGAAAAGAGAATTGTTGCTTTATTGAATTGGTGTTCACAACAGTAGTTTCTAACATATGGCTTTTAGTGGATTGCATTTCACACAGAGGGCAGCAGTTTCTTCAGGCAGCTAAGAGATGGCTCTCCCTTACTCAGCTTGAGGCCCTTCTTTGTGTGCTATCAGCATGATTTAGTACAAAAAGGCGGAAAAGTGACCATTATGATTTTATTTTTGATTTGGTAATAATTTATCCTTTTGGTGCTCTACATTATTATCTGCCACTGAAAATGAAAGACTCTTTTAAGTCATGTTACTAATGTTTATGGACAAAGGCTTGTCTTTTAGAAATTCATCTTTAGGAATTGTTTGGCTTCATTTACACACAGAGTGACTGCTATCATTTTTCTGTTTTACAAAATGAGTGATTAAAATTAGATTTTAGTTAATTTATTCTTGAGTGCTTAACACTGTGGTGAAACTCCCAACTCATTGTAGTTTATTTAAAATAATTGAAAAAAATACATTGGTGCTTGAAACAATCAACCTGTATATATTTTCCATGTTTTATGTTTAGAAAGGTACTCATGCTTATCTGTGTTTTTGAAATTTAATTTTACATTTAAATGCAAAATTTTTATATGTATTCTTTTGAAATTTTTGCAGAAAACATAATAATTCTTAAGTTTTATGGAAATCTTAATTCATAAGTGATCACACATTTTGAAAGCATGACTTGACTTTGTTCAGAATAAGGTTTAGCTTTGCTAAAGTTAGTTGTAGTTTTGTAAGTAATAGCGTAATTCAGATTGGCAGCATAGTATTGTTCAGAAAGTGACTCATACTTTGCCCAGAGGTATTGAAGAACTCTTTTTATGGAGTGAGGGGTGCTAATGACAAGATGTTTCTTTGACACTGGAGTCCTTCGTAGTAACACCTGTCTCTCAGGTTATAATTTCTCCTCTTATGTTGCATACCACTTGCCCTCAAAATAGTGTTAGGTGAATAAAGCAGAATAGTTGTATTTGTCTGCTTTGTTCATCAATTTAAGTCTCATAATTTTGCTGTGTGAAGTTGTACTAAGCATTTTACCATTGGAAACTGTGTCTTTTTTTGACCATTGGGAGGCAACATTACCGCCTTTACGTGCACACTCTTCATAAGAGTATCTGTAGTAGATGCCTTGTGGCAAAACTGTGAAGAGTAAGGGTGGATACTAGAGGGATTGTGTTTTTAGATTAGACGGGGCGTGGCAAAATTTAATTTTTTTTCCTGTATTTTTTATAGTAAATTGAGATTAATTTTTAGTCTCAGCTCAGTTTTTTAGGCAGTTATAATTATTTGCTTCTCTGATTGCTTCTGAGTTGTACTGGCTTCCCGTGTCTTTCTAGGAATTGAGCATTGGGCTGTAGGAAAGTACCATATTGCATAGATTATTCTTCCTCAGAGGAGTTGGTACGTGCTGCCAGTCGGGTGTTGTGCCTGTGATGTAAAAGCTTTCCTTTGCAAAATGAAATTCTATTGTTTCTATTTAAATGTACTATTTACATAAAAATCGTAGTGCTAGTTTTGATATTTTCATGTTAATTTAGAGTATCTTGAAGGTTATACCTTTTAGAACAGTTAATTGATAAATAGGAAGTTTTGTAGGCAGAAATCCCTGAATGAGTAGTGTAACAAATACATATGTAGTATCTGAGAACTAAGCTGCCTTATGTATTTGTAGTGCAAGTGTATTACCAGAGCTAATTATTTTCCCTGGGGAGGACAAACTTGTGTTAAATTTGAATAATAATGTTAGGAAATTGAGCTTCCTGAATAAAGCTATATATCAATGTACAGAATTAAAAATCAAGATGGATTTTTAAAACTGAAATAGAGACTAGTTGCTGCTTGCCAATTTTTTCTTACAGAATTTAGCTTGCTGACATGTCTCGTGGAGGGGGGTGTGTGTGTGTGTGTGTGTGTGTGTGTGTGTGTGTGTGTGTGTCTGTGTGCTCTCAGTAAATTGCTTTTTGGGCTACATCTGCAGATACAGTAGCCAATTGATCTAATGCAGTTTCTGAAGGCTTTCTATACAGGTGATGTCATCCTTTTAGCTCTATTCTCCTCCCACTCTCTTTCCTTCTTATTAGATATTTCATCTTACTGCAGAGCATGGAATCAATAGGAGCTTCTCCTTAGGGAGCTGCTGTGAAACAGGCAAGGACAGTAGGAATTAAGACACTAACATATAGTCTTGTTTTAGCAGAAGATGTAGTGTTTTTGTATCATATCCTATACAAATTTTCAAGCAGAAAAGCCAGACTTAGATCAACATTACTGTCTTACTGATGCATTAGAACAAGAAGCAATACTGCTGGGCTGTAAATAGTGCATGTGAAAAGAGAACATTTTAATTTTGGAGATTTTCAGGCATTTTCCAGGACAAACTTGTTAGAGCATATGTATCTTTTAAGTACCATTTGCTTGCTCATCGGTTGATTTTTTTCTTTTTTTAAACCTTTGGTGATTGAGAATATCAAGAAGAAACTTTCATTTTAAGGATACAGTGTTCTGGTTTGCTTCTGATGCAGAAGAAATACTGCAGTGCTTGCTCTACAGAATGAAATAAGTTGAAGAAGAGACAAAGCTGTGTTACAGAGAGGAAAGGTTTCTCAGAATCCAGGAACACAGATTTGGTGCATGTTGCCTTATTTACGCTGATTGATACCGTATTAACTGTTGTGTTGCCGCTGTGCATGTCTGTGCCAGGTGCCTGAGGAAGCATGTGTGTGTCCGTATGTACTGAGCCAGAAATGTAAACATCTTCATTTGCTGTGATTTGCTTGTTAAAAGTGAACCTTGTGATGAAAACTGTTGCAGTTATTTAGAACAATACTCTGAGCTACTGAAAGCTCCTGATTTCAGTTTAAAAGGGATTTGGAGATCTGGGATCTGCCTTTATATAATAACACTGCAAATGGCGTATGATTTGTAAAAAGAAACTTAACAGAATTTTGTCATCATACTCATCCGTGTGGCTCTGGTTTGAAAAGGAAACTACCCTTTCCAGCCCAGGAAATGGCTTTTCTTGTTCGCTGTTATGCCAATTGTCTTCAGCCATGGGCCTCCAAAGTAAGTAATGTTTATTATTTTCTTAGAGATTAATATAATCTAGTTTTTAAATTTAAATTCTACTGTTTTGAGTTGTACATGAGCCTTATTGTGCTTTACCTTTTCTAAACTTTAAAAATAAGAATTACAAAGCAATCTTAAAAGCTCAATCTCATGGCCATTTTGTTTTTCAATTTAAAGGAATCTGAAGTATCCTAATGTACTTCTAAGAGGATTTGAAAAAACCTTCTTAACAATCTGTAGACTTAAAATGTAATGCATTTGAGGTGTACTGTCTTCAAACTGAATCATTTGGCTATAGTTATTTCTGTACTTTGCTGTGAGTGTACTCTTTAACTTGATGACATTGTATTGCCTCATCTTAAATGGTTGATGTATTTAGCTATGTTAGTCTAATCTCTAGCTTATGCTATACAAATTTTTATTACGTAGAAATTTTAGGAAGACAGGGTAATAACTCTTAATCATTGGAATATGAAGAAAATAATTATGAAAAGGACTTATGAAAATTTTTATAGTGTTCTTGAGCTTTTTAAAAATAGCAGTAAGTGAATTATTAGTAGCTTGAGACATTAAGATACCATCTGTTATATTTGTCATTTTTTTAAAGCAAACCTTTAACTCACAGTAAAGAAAAAATGCTACACAAAAGGACATGCTAGGTAGGTTTTAGGAAGATACACAGTGTAATTTAATAAACTGTATTGTTCACATTGGCTGTTTATATGGATCTGGAATCTGATGCCACTCAAGTTGTCTTTCCTGTTATGTAAATTTCAAAAACAAAAACAGAGTAGTATGAATTTTTAGTTTTGTCTTATAAAACTAAATGTTTCAGTAAACACTTTAATTGACTCTGTTAACATTGACTCTGTTAAGATTTCTTTATGGTTTTTTGAATAGAGACAGGCACAATAGAGGCATTTCCTTGGATGAAATCCTGTCTTTGTTTAAAGGTTGTCCTCCTGATGGTGACTAAGGGAGAAATACTAGGATAGCCTCGTAGTGTTCTGTTTTATCTGAAAGATGGCTCACTGCCTATCTTTCTTAAATGCAGCTCTGGAAAGACATTGAAATTCACTCTCAAACAGCTGATTGAAATGGAAAGAGATGGAAAGAAACATAGGTATATGCTTCATTTGTACTACCTGGTAAGGCATGGGTGGCCTCTATAGTACAAATGCCACCTGTGGGGCCCACGCTTTGTTGATGCTTGACAGCGACACTACTGAGATTTAAAACATACAGAAGGGAAATGGATGAGACCAAATGAAAAAGCTTTAAAGAAAATCAAGATTGAGATATAGGGGTTGTTTTTTTAGAATAACAACAAAAAATAGCCTTTGGTGTTTGTTATTGGTAACCAACTTATGATTTAAGATTTAACAAATGTAGAAGAGCCAAAGGGTATTTTAAGAAAAAAAATTAGATTTTAAGTTTTGATTAGATGCCAGCAATATCATCTGAGCAGGATTCTGTGATTAGTACTTGATTATGTAAATTAAGTATTTATAAAAGAGTACATGTCTCCTTTTCCCCTCTCCCATCTTTCATGTTATTCCTGATGGAATTTTAACTCTGGATTGCGATTAAACACATTAGGCCTGTGATTAATTTTTCATACTTGGTACTTTGGGTTTTCCAATACATCTTACTAATTTTTATTTATTAATTCATGTATTTTGCCCACGCTTCTACTTGGATTTCATTACTTCTGAGTTCATTTATTTTCTTAATAAGTGGTTCTAGCAGCAAGAGTAGGAGGAAAGGGGAGGAGATGAACTTTAAGTGCTTGTATGTTCAAAATGCTTTACTTTACATTTACCTATAAAATAATTGTTTATTTTATAAAATAATAAATCTAAAGTCTTTTCTTTTTAGCACTTTGAAAAAGTTAACACCTTGTCTTCTGGCATCCAGTGTTAGTGATGAGAAGTCTGGGGTCTTTTTAATTCTCACTCCTAGTTAAGTAATCTATTTTTCTTGTGGTCTGTGGTTAGTAGTGTTTTTCTTTGGATTTTATTTTTATCCTTTATGCCATGAAATTTTACCATGGATTGTCTCATTTTTGTTTTGTTTTGTGTTCTTGGTACTTGGAAGTCTCTTTCAAGCTGAAATTTCCCCTTGGTCTTCATTTATGGGAATTTTATTTTTTGAAAAATGAAGTTCCCGTCTTGCTGTTTCATATGTCAGAACTCTGGATCTGTCCATAATATCTCTAAACGTTTGTTTCATACTTTATTTTCATTCTACACATTTGCAGTCTGATCTTCTAGTTCACTGAGTCTCCATATGTGACCAGTTGCTGTTCTGGTCTTTATCTTTTAAATTCCTGATTGTAGTCCTCATTTCTGAAATCTCAACTGATAATTTTTCACAACCATCCTTGTTTAATAACTCATTTTCATTTTGCGGATACCATTTATTTCCCTCATTGTCTTCTTAGCTTTTTCTTTACGTTTCAATTCTTCTCTTAGTTGAGTGCATGTGGATTTTTTTCAGGAGGTGGATATTCATCGAGTGACTGAGAATTCACCTTGCTGGTCTCTGGGAATAGCTTGCCCAAAGGAACTGTTTACTAGATGGAAGAGGCATTATCTCTTTGGCTTCTGTTTGCCCTCTCTTAGGTGCTTTTAGGTCACAGGTCAAGGATGTGCTTCCGTTTTCATTTTTACACACAACTAAATCTATAGGTCTTTTTTTTTTTTTTTTTTTTTTTTTTTTTTTTTTTTTGGCCCTTATCTTACTTGACCTGTCTGTAGCTTTTGATGCAACTGATCACTCCCTTCTGGACAGACGTGATTCAGACTACAAGCCGAAGGCTTCACCATGACTCACTAGACAGCGTGTGACTCTTCTCCCTTTATCTTATGCTGTATTCCTCCTCGTTCATTGTAGCTACCCTGTTTTCTTGCTTGTCCTGAAAGTTACCACACTTTTTTTTTTTTTTTTTTTTTTTTTTTTAATTTGAGAGAGAGTTAGTGTGAGTAGGTGAGAGTGAGTGAGTCTTAAGCAGGTTCCACACTCAGCCCTGAGCCCAGTGCGGGGCTTGACCCCACCACTCTGGTGTCATGACTTGAGCCAAAATCAAGAGTCAGAAGCTCAACCAACGATTGAACTACCCAGGCTCAAAGAGGAAACTGATTGCCTCTTCACTCAACAAGTCTATCTACCCTTTAAGTAAAGTTACCATTAAATGCAAATGTTGAACAAAAGCCAGTCTTTGGTTTTAAAAATGTTAAAGTGAGGAGATATATGTGTTTTAGAATGGAAAAACTCTGAAGCAGGCTCCAGGCTCTGTCTCTCTCTGTCCCTCCCCTGCTCATGCTTTGTCTCTCCCGCTCGCTCTCAAAATTAAATAAAAACATTAAAGAAAAAAAAAATGGAAAAACTCTTAATACTTATTGTCGTTTAACAGTGACCCTCCTAACTTTACCTTTTAGTAAAAATAATGAATTTGAATTAGGAATGCGTGCTTCCCCTGTAGTTTGACTTGCCTCAGGCAGAGTGCTGGTGTAACATATGCTAGGCTACTGTGATTAGATAAAGCTTTTTCCTTTAGAACTTGAGAAATTTTAGACTGTCTCCCTAAAACAGGTTCCAGATTGTGCTTTTTGGGCCTTAGGATCTGTTTTTAATTCTCTCCCATTGTCAGCTGATACTTCGAGGACATGTCACTGTCTAGTCCTAGAAGCTTCTTTGTAAATCCGCTTTTAATTTCATAAGGCTTCTGTCTTCTTGTGCCTTGACTAATGTTTCTTGTCTCCCCTATGTATGATTGTCTTCCATGTCATCTTCTATGAGGCTAGAGTAATCTTTTTAAAAAGCAGCTCTCTTCTCGTCATTTTCTTGCTTAGAGCTTTTTAGTAGCTTTTTTCTTTTACAGGAAATCTCAAGAATACTACTTCTGTCCTTTCATCTTCTGTATCCCCCTGCATATATCCCTACGTGAGCTATACTAATTTCCTTACTGTTTTCTGATTGCATTATGCTCATTCAAGCTTACCTAGACAGGTAGGTAGGTAGGTAGGTAGGTATAGATATAGACACAGACACAGACACACACCCACCCACACACACACACACACACGATAGGAATAGAGAGAGCATGAGTGCCTCATTCAAAGGAATAGAGTGAAAACAGAAGTAACTTCACTTTCTATTCATTTTCAGCTTCCCATACAGGCTTTGATGTTTAGAGTTTTTGTTTTTACCTAATTTATGTCATTTTGTACTCTGTTTCTGGTGATTTAACTTACATGGTCATTCTCAGCTCTGGTTTGTATATCAAGTATGTTAGTACTTAGCATGTTCTCATAAGACATTCCAATAAAACTCATTTTTGACTCTTATTTAGTTTTTTCATCAATCCCACAATGTATATATACTATGTGTATAGGTATCCTTACATAGTAAGGGCTATAGAATTTCACCACATTCCAGTGTTTGTGGCCATTTTTAAGTGGGAAAGTAAGAGAAAATTACCCTCACATATTATATATGTATATTTGTTTACAGTTTTGAAAACATTTCAAAAAACTTGTTCATAGAAATAATAGAGGAATGTTTTCTTCATGCTGAAATTCCTTTTTGACTACCAGCCTTAACTTTTCTCTTTCACTAGAGAGTACCACTCTTGATTATCTGGAATATATTTCTCCAGATCTTTTCTCCCATCCCCTACATGAGTTTGTACCCAGGAAATATGTAATGGTATTTTTAGGCTTTTTAAAAAAATGAGTCTTATAATGATAGTTACTTTTTAATCAGTATATCAAGGAGATCTATTCAAGTTTGACTATACAGATCTACCTCATACCTTGAACTGTTGCACAGTATTCCATAATAGGATATAACAACTTAGCCATTCTCCTTGTGATCGTTGGTTTTCTTTTCTTTAAAGTGTTACAGTTTGTTCATAATGAATGTTCTTGTACATTCCTTTTTATGCACCTGTATGCCTTTTTAGGATTGATACCTGAAGGGGAACTGTTGAGTCATAGGTGTATGCATTTTAAGTGTAATAATTCTTAATGTTTGCTCTCCAGAGTGGCTACACTCCAAATCACTCTCCAGAGTGGCTGTCCCAATTCATAATTCCCATTAGCAGTTTATGAAAATATTATGTTCCTCCATAGCCTTGCCCGTATTTTGTATTATCCAGCTTTCTTTTTGCCAATTGGTGAAAAAAAGTTACTTGTTTAAATTTTTATTTCCCTGGTTGTTGGCAAGGTTCACCAGTCTCTTCCATGAGTTTTCCTCTCCTGTTGCTGACTTAATTGGTCCTGTATTGATATGGCAGAACCAAAAGCAAAGCAATATCGGAGTCTGCATATAAAGCACTTGCTCCAGGGACGCCTGGATGACTCCGTCGCTTCAGCGTCAGACTTCATCTCAGTTCATGATCTCACGGTCCATGATCTCATGGTCCGTACGTTTGAGCCCCATGTCTCTATGCTGACAGCTTGGAGTCTGGAGCCTGCTTAGGATTATGTGTCTCCCCCACCATCCTCTGCCCCCCCCCCCCCCGCAAATAAACATTAAAAAAATAATAAAATTCAAAGTACTTGCTCCAAATTGTTACCTGGACCTACAGAGAACTTTGAGTCCACAAAATATACATTTCGGTTCTCGTGTCACCGCCCTGCTCACAAACCTGGAGTCGCTCTCTGTTACCTATAGGAATCCAAGTCAGAATACATACTTTGTTTATCATTTAAGATTACATTCTGCCTCTGGCCTCTTAATGCATCGTTCCTCCTTTATATGTATGTACACAGAGCCTTCACCAGACTATGTACTTTCTCATAATCTGTGTCTGTATTCACGCTGTTAGCTGAAGAACCGTCACACCCTCCAAATAAGACTCTGTACCTATCCTCATGGACGTTTGAGCTCCAGCAGAGCTCAGAAGGTCAGGTATAATAAATGGATCATGGAACTGTGGAAATTAGGAGAGATTGAAAGACCCGATAGGCTCCAGGGATGGTGGTGAATTGAGATTGCTCATGAAAGGTCAGCTGTTAAGTCCCTGCTGGTACCGGGAAGAAAAGGGGGCAGAGAAGATTTAAGAAAATAAGAATTCCTGTGGGAGGAAACTTTTTCCCTTCTGCCTCTTTTGTTAGAAAGAAAATAGGAACTGTTAGGTGTTAGGAGCTCACAACTTACTTTCAGGAAACAATTTAGTAGGAAAGAGCAACTGATACATAAGGCTGTCTGGATTTTAAGTTCAGTTTGCCTGCTGCCTAGCTGTGTGACTGTGGGCAACTTGTATAACTTCTCTAGGCCTTGGTTTTTTAATCTGTAAATTGGGTATAACGATAGCATCTCCTTGTCTTGGTTGTTTGATGATTAAATTAGGTGATCTATACAAAAAGTGTAGAAGGATATATTTGCTAGCTTACGTATTTGGCACACATAGTGAGCAACCAAACATGAGCTGCAGTGACCATCATTATTATTCTTATCAGATAAAGAGGTTGAAAGGATTCCTATATGTAGATCTAAATTATCTTCATAAGGTAGAAAGGAGATGCTGTCTACTTATAAATCTCTCTCCACTCTTCGCTCTTAAACTGTGGTCCTTGTAGGTGGGACCCATCTGTTTTCATCGTTATGTTACCAGCAGAGTTGATGGTACAAAGTAGAATATAGCAGAGAGTAATAGACTCAGACCTGGGTTTGAATTCCAACTCCACTACTTACTTGAGTAAAAGATCACCTCAGTTCCTCATTTGTAAAATAGGGATGATACCGCCTGTTTCTTAGGGTCTAGTGCGGACGAAAGATTGCTCAGTAGGTTTTAAGTATCATTATCAAGCCAGACTTGCTCTTCTGGCTTTGGTTCATCATGTTACTTTTATGGATGACCTCCTTCTCTTTGGTCTTAACCTCTGTAGGAATTTTGGAATATAGATTATCTCTTACTCCTGACACCTGAATCAAACATCTGAACTTTGAAAACTATTTTCATGGTCTTTTCATTTACTTCATTCCTGTATAAGAACTTCTGTTTCTATCTTAATAATAGAAACTAAGCAGGAGGAAGATTTTTGACCTGAGACATACTCCTCTCACTATTTTTATATTACTATAACCAGTTATGGGTAGCTCATCGATTTTTCTCCTGCTTTTTAAAATATACATAATAGAGCTATAAAATGGCCTCTGACCATAGCTTTAGTTTATCCCACAGATTTTTGGAGGTTTTTTTATTATTTTTAATTTTTTAATGTTTATTTATTTTGAGAGAGAGACAGAGAGCAAGCAGGGGAAAGAGAGAGAGAGAGGGAGACACAGAATCTAAAGCAGGCTCCAAGCTCTGAGCTGTTAGCACAGAGCCTGACGTAGGGCTTGAACCCACGGACCGTGAGATCATGATCTGAGCCAAAGTCGGATGCTTAACCAACTGAGCCACCCAGGTGCCCCTATCCCACAGTGTTTGATATATAATTTGTTAATTTGTTTATTTAATTATTTTATTTATTTAATTTGATATAAATTTGTTAATTTGTTTTTGTTTCTTCTTTTTTTTGTTTTTGTTTTTTGTTTTGAGAGGAAGAGTGCAGGAGTGGGAGCAGGAGGAAGGGCAACGAGAGAGAGCAAGACAGAGAGAGAAACCCAAGCAGGCTGTACCCCTAGCATTGAGCCTGATGTAGGGCTCCATCTCACGACTTTGAAATCAAGACCTGAGCTAAAATCAAGAATCGGATGCTCAACCGGTTGAGCCACCTAGATGCCTCCACTTTTTTACTAAATTTAGATCAGAGGTTACAACAATGCTTCCTTTATCTTATCAAGTCTGTTGTCACAGTTTCGTGGACATTGCAGAGAACTTAAAGTACTTTTATAACTTCCTTTACTTTTCTCCAGCCTTACATTCTTTGGTTATGACATAGTTTATATATGTATTGTAAACTTTATGGGAATTTAATGTTACTCTTTATGCAGTTAGTATTCGTGTAGATTTACCCACACATTTCCTGGTTTTAATTGGTTTTCCTTCTTGCCTGCATCTAGAAATTTCCTTTTAGAATTATTTTACTCTTCCCAGTAGATTTTCTTCATTCTAGGTCTATTGGAGAGTATTTCTTTTCATTTTTGTTTCTCTGAAAGTATCTTTACTTTGCCTTTTCTTCGAGGACTGTCTTGCTGGGTACAGAATTTTAGCTGTTGTAGATATTATTCTATTATCTTCTGGCTTCCAGATTTCTGTTGAAAAGTCAACCCAACAGTTTAATTTTGCTCTTGTCGAAGTAATCTCTTTTTTTCCTGACTGCTTTTAAGACTTTTCTCTTTGTCTTTTTTTTCTCCACCAGTTTTAACCTAGTGTGCATACCTATGGTTTTGTTATTATTTATCTTGTTGGTAATTTTTAAAGCTCTGTGATCTGTGGCTGTATATTGTGTCCTTTTGGGAAAATGCTCAGCCATTATTTTCTGTACCTTGAATAGTCTTTTTTCTTTTTTCCTTTGATTCTGATTATTTATATGTTAACTTATCCTTGCATTTCCTGTGGTTTTTGCCCCTTCTCTCCCAACTTCATTTTTTTTTACCTTCATGCTTCATTTTGAATATTTTTTTCAAGCCTGTCTTCTTTTTTTTTTTTTTTTTAAGTTTATTTTTGTGAGAGAGAGAGCGTGCACGTCCATGCACATAAGTGGGGGGCGGGGGTAGAGAGAGAGTGGGATGGAGGATCCAAAGTGGGCTCTGGGTTAACAACAGACGCTGGGCTTAAACACACAAACCATGAAATAATGCTGAAGTCAAATGCTTAACCAGCTGAGCCACCCAGGTGCCCCTCCCCTTTACTTTTTCTAATTCTCATCTTAGTTCTGTCAAATATATTGAGTTTGACTTTTTAATTTCCATAACTTTAGTTTTAAATTTTAGATTTTTCATTTTATTTTTGGTTAATATTTATTTGCTAAAGTCAATTTTTCTTAGGTCTTTTTCTGTATAGAGTTGACCCTTGAACAGGAGTTCAAGCACCACTGACCCCTGTGCAGTCGGAAACCCAAGTATAACTTTTAAGTCCACAGAAACTTAAGTACTAATAGCCCACTTCGAGTGGAAGCCTTAACAATAACGTAGTCAATTAAGACATATTTTGTATGTTATATATATTTTTACAATGCAATAAAATAAGCTAGACAAAAGAACGTTATGAAGAAGATCATAAGGAAAATATATTTGTAGTACTACAGTGGATTGAAAAAATCTACCTGTAAGTGGACCCATTCATAAGTGGAGCCATGTGGTTCAAGCCTGTGTTATTTCAAAATCCAGTTGTCTTTATCATGGATTGCTATACTGGAACACATATGGCCAGTGAGCTGTATGACCTGAGAGCTAAGAATGATTTTTACATTTTTAAGGGGTTGTTTTAAAAAAAAAAGTCAAGGGAAAGTATGTACAGAGATTATATGTTGGCTGCAAAAGTCTAAAATATGTAGTCTTTGATCCTTTAAAGAAAATGTTTGCCAACAGTTATTTTAAAATCTGTTTACTGTGTTATTTGTAAGTTCTTCATTGTTTTCTGGAGTTTATTCTTAGGTTTCACCAGTGCTATCTTGTGTTCTAATATGCCTGGTTTTATTTGAACAATGTATGTTGTATATGCAAAATTTCTAAAGTAATTTGAGACCTAGTAGGATTTTTTTCCTGTCGTAAAGATTCATACTTGATTCTGGTAGTTGACTAGAAGCACTAGTAACCCTGTATAACCTTAATACAACAGCAGGTATTGAGATGGATTCTAAAATGGGCATCAGTTTACTTTCGGATCTCATTTATTACCTAAGTGTCATGTCCTTTCCAGGGTCCCCTTCTAGAGAATGCCCCTTACATGCTAGGTCTTCGAATGTAACTTTTGTCTCTTAAACCAATGACTGTCAGAAGTGCTTCTGAATCTCTTGATTTCATCTTTATGAATCAGCAAAACCTCAAAGGTCATATCGTGTGTTCCAGTTTTTCTGTTTATTTTAGAGAATTCATCTGAATTATGTTAGGTACTGTTATCAGCAGGGACATGTGTGATGTCATTTCTGTGTGTAGCTTTTTATAATTGCAGTGACTGCTGTAAAGATGATAGAATTCAGACTTGGCCATTTTTCCTTTAGGGTTTATTTAGTTTTTACTAAAACTAAATGCATGTTTCTGTAATGTTTTCTTGTACTAAAGCAGTGAGAATAATTTTAATAAATAAATAGATTTCTCTTAGTGTTCCTGAATAGCAGGTTGCAGAGAAATTATTTGGAAAATATATCATCATGCCTCCTGTCTAAAACTTTCTCTCACTACTCTGGAGCACAGTGGTTTGTTTTTTATCTTAATTCCTATAGCATTTATTTTGTGAGGTTTGTTGTTCTGTTTTGTTTTTGGTATGTAAGGTATGGTACAAATTTGCATCCCTCATAAAAGTATAACTACACTAAAGATAATGTGGTAGGATCATTTCCTTCCTATGTCTCTAGTATCCTTGCACCTAGCTTAGACATTCATTAAATCATGCTGATTACTAACAAATTTTTTAGGGTCCAACTACAAACTGCTAACAGTATTAGGTGAAAAGAGGTTATAAAATATTTGAAATTTGGAATGCAGTCTGCTGTTTCTTTTCTTAAGCCTTGCTGCCAGATGCTGTACCCAAGAAGATACTGCTCTTCTTTTTTCATACTAATGACCATTTTGTGTTAGTGGGGTGTGTGTGTGTGTGTGTGTGTGTGTGTGCGTGTGTGTAATCGCATTCTTAATGCTTTAAGGTGGCAGTAGCAGATAGTTTTATTTGAATCAAAAGAGGGGCAAAGTTTTTCCTCTGAAATACCATTATTAATGGTAATCTCTTCCAAAATCTACACAGTGGAATTCCTCTCTTGATCTGACTAACAGTGTCAGAGTACTAATTTGGTTCTTCTTATTTCCTAAGATTTTTCCTAAAAGTGGAGAATTTAGGTTAGAAATGGGGTTGCACAGTAATGTACATAAAACCAAACTTTTTTGCAGAAATTACAACATGTCAAGAACTCTTGACAGGTTTTTATTTAATTTTTTTTATTGTTTCTTACTCTAATTTACAATAATTTAATTATTGTTTCATAATTTACTTTAATTATGTTTAATTAACATAGTGTTATATTAGTGTGAGATGTACGATATAGTGATTCAACAATTCTGTGCTTATAAAGGTAGTTTAATGTTTAGAATATCTTGGATTATTTTTATTCTTCAGCTTCCGGCCGATCTTACCAAGATGCACATCACAGACAACCCTCATCCGCAGGTGACTCATGTGTCTTCTAGTCAGTCTGGTTGTAGCATCGCCAGTGACTCTGGGAGCAGCAGTTTATCTGATATCTACCAGGTAATCTGAGGAGTTGACGTGCCATACCTACGGCTTTTTTATTTTGCCAAATATCCCGTGTTTGTGCTTTGGGTGGTCACATATTTCAGGCAGAATGTCTGTGGGAAAATATGCTTTATTTATTGCTTCAGACTTGTAAGCCTAATTAAGAAAGTGATTGATCATTTGAGAGTTATTAAATATGGTTCAGTAATGTATAGCAATGTATGGATATAATATTCTTTTTTTTTTAAGTTTTTATTTATTAATTTTGAGAGAGAGGGAGAGCACTAGTGAGGGAGGACCAAAGAGAGAGGGAGACCGAGAATCCCAAGCAGCCTATCAGGTAGCACAGAGGGTTCCCCCCACCAAACCCCAATGTGGGACTCCGACTCAGAAACCGTGAGACCATGACCTGAGCTGAAATCAAGAGTTTGAAGCTTAAGTAATGGAGCCACCCAGGTGCCCTGATAATAATATTCTTTTTAATTACTTTTATCCAGGGGATTTCATAATATATAATTCTTGCTTTCTTAAAAAATAGTTCTTGAAACAACTGAATAATAACTTATAAAAAAGCTGAATTTTATTATAATAGACTAAGTTTTCTCTAAGTCTTGAAGAAGATAAGAGTTGCTATTTTTTAAGTTTTTATTTAAGTTCTAGGGATAGAGTTGCTTTTTATTGTAAAGGCTTTCTTAAATTTTTAGTAGACCCGTTTAAAAAGTGGAAGGAAAACCGGTAGAATTAATTTGAATAATATTTTATTTACCACAATATATCAACTTGGACTTCCATTAAGAGAATAGCCAGTGGATAGAAACAGTTTATGTTAAAAACAAAGATTAAAAACAGAAGAAACCAGGGGCGCCTGGGTGGCTCAGTTGGTTGAGCCCTGACTTTGGCTCAGGTCGTGACCTCACGGTTTGTGAGTTCGAGCCCGGCGTTGGGCTCTGTGCTGACGGCTCAGGGCCTGGAGCCTGCTTTGGATTCTGGGTCTCTCTATTTCTCCGCCCCTCCCCTGCTCACACTCTCTCTGTCAAACTAAATAAACATAAAAAAAAAATAGAAGAAGAAAGCAGTATGTTTAAATAAATAAATATACTTAAATACATATTTACATATATTGTATATATGTATAAATGGAATGTAAATCTGAATGAGAAAGGACCAAATGGTAATAATGTTTTCTGTTAGTGGTAGATTTGTGGGTACTTTTACTATGTTACATAGGCTTTTCTTACTTTTTTTTTTCCCATGAACATTAGTATTTCTCTCTTGAACGCGTTTTATCAAGGATGTAAATAGAGTGTAAGTTAAAAATGAAAGTTGCATTTGGGCGCCTGGGTGACTTAGTCGGTTAAGTGTCTGACTTCACTTCAGGTCATGATCTCACGGTCTATGATGGTTCGAGCCCCCCATCGGACTCTGCTGACAGCTCAGAGCCTGGAACTTGCTTCAGATTCTGTATCTCCCTCTTTCTTTTCTCCTCCCCACTTTGTGTTCTCTCTATCAAAAATAAACATTAAAAATTTAAAAAAAAAATAAAAGTTGGATAAAATTTTGAAAAAAATTAAAGTTATATACTAGGGGGTAAAAGGAATAAGTATAGAATAATAGATTGATAAAATATTACCCCCAAGTGCAGAATTTCTAGACCTACAGTTAAAACATAGGTAAGGTAAGTAACAACAACCAGTTCGTGTGTTTGTATCCAATTAGATCCTCAGACTAAAACGAAGGGAAGAAGAGTGCTTAGAGTTAAATTCAGTAGTGAACCTTCATCTTTTCTTGACCTCAGGCCTTGTTTGGAGTACTATTCAAGCTGTGAATACACCCTTTAGTTACAGGCTATGTTGTCTAACAACAGTTGAGGTAGTTTGGTTATCCAAATTGTGGCACTTGAAAGATGTTAAAAGTGAACACCTAACCCAGTCGTGGCTTCTAATACTATAAGCAAAGCCTTGTGAAATAATCCAAGTATTTTTGTTTTGTTTTGTTTTTTTAATGCAAGTATTTTTAATTTGGAGTTTTGAGGAGGAGAGAGAAGAGAGACATTCAAGTAGCACTTCTTAACAAGATACTTATTAACACCATTTTATATGGCCGGATATGGCTGTGCTCCTGTGCATTTCCTTCTTGAGAGTTTTCATGTTTTCTGCTTTAAAAATAATAGTTCTTGGCTCTCCAGGGAACTTCAGAATAAAGCATTTACCACAGTTTGGGGAAAATGCAAATTATTTTCGTATGAGTATGTTTCTAATCAGATAAGCTTAAAATTTAGGTAAGCTTATACATTACGATGTTAAATTGTTCTTGAAGTAAAAATTTTATGTATCTTCGTAGAATACTTAAATAAGGAGTGCTTCTTTTTAGATTCCTTTTTCTATTTATTTCAGTCTGTTTATACCAGCAAGAGCTGGAACATTGTGAAATAAAGCACTGGTCTTTTCGTTAACTTCTTTCTTAGGAACCTGAGGCACACATTCCTCCCCTATCTATCTTTCTTAGTTTTTCTGCAGGAAGTCAACATGGTCCTCAAAATCCCAGTGCTTCTGTTGCTCCCTCTATGGCAGCATGAATCCTTACTTCATGGCTCTACTGCCAGTCTCCAAAACTGTGGCACCACATTGCCACTGGGACGTTCGTTGGACATTGAGCTAGCTTTGCTTTACTGTAATATTCCTATTAAAAATACCTATGTCCTAGTCAAAATCTTTTTTATCTTGGACTATTCCAATTTTTTAAACTCCCACATGAAATAAATTCGAAAATAGTATGACTTGACTCCTATATTTTATTATTATTTTTAGTATTTTTAAAGTTTATTTTGAGAGAGAGAGAGAGAGAGAGAGAAAGCAAGAGTCAGGGAAGGACAGAGAGAGAGGGAGAGAGAGAATCCCAAGCAGGCTGCACATTGTCATTGCAGAGTACGACACAGGGCTCAAGCCCACAAACCCTGAGATTATGACCTGAGCCGAAGTTGGATGCTTCATAGACCGAGGCGCCCAGACGCCCCTCTCCTGTATTTTAAAAGCTTCAGTGCTTCACCATTATCTAATTTCTACTCTTCATTTCATTTCAAATTTGTATTCACATGCTAAGCCTTTGACTTCTAATTGTGGTCTGCAAGTCTGGCTTTATGTTCCACTACTTCCCACTTGAACATTCTAGATTCTGGTTCACAAGAAAATACAAATGTTATTCCCTGAACATGTTTGGTTTTTCCTAGCTCTGTGTTTAGGTTATGCTTTTCTACCTGTCGCTTAACCTGGATGACATTTTCATATCGTCTCTCACATCTTGGAACCCCACAGCAGTTTTTCTGTGGGTTGTGAGTGGAAATTCTCTGGAGGCAGAGTTTCTGCCCACTGTTGGCATTTAGGGAGTAATGTAGATTTTTTTTTTTTTTTTTAGTTGAATTACACTTGAAAGTAGAAACCTATATTGTTTCCAGGGAAAATACAGAGGATCACTACTAACTAAAGCTTGATTATCTAGGGCAAAGCATTCTTTACTTGACCTGCCTGGCCTATTGTAGAGATTATGGAATGGGCCCTTGCAGACAGCATTACTATGAAGGATCAATTTCACTGACCAGAGAGATAGGGAACAAGGACCAAGTGGTCCATGAAAAAGGTTAAATGAAGTACTCAAAATGAGAGTGCAGAGAAGAGAAGCACTGAAAATTAAGGTTCTGGCTGAATATTGGCTCTGAATTTGAAAATGTGGTTTTTGTAAGTTCCTATAACTTTTCATTCCAACCTGTAGTTCCCCTCATTCTTTATCTAGATGCAGACAGGAAAAGGATATCCTCTGGGTTTATTTGGGGAAGGCCAAGTCATCAGAAAATCACCTCGGACTGTCGGCCTCACCAAATTATATTTACACGTATACACAGACACACATTTATACCGCAGGAACAGAAAAATAGAAGTTTAATGAACTTTTTTTTTAATGTTTGTTTATTTTGAGAGTGTGTGCACATGCGAACGTGGGAGGGACAGAGAGAGCATGACAGAGTCAGATATAATCCCATACAGGCTCCACACTGTCACTGCAGAGCCTGCTGCAGGACTCAGTCTCCAGAACCATGGGATCATGGCCTCAGCTGAAATCAGAAGTCAGAGGCTTAACCAGCTGAACCACCCAGGCACCCGTAAACTTGTTCTATTAGCTTTTTTACCAGTATACTTTTTTCCTCCTAAACATAACTTACTTACTTGTCATTATCTTCTTGAGGTTCTGCTGTATTCCAAGTGTTAGGATAAAGTAGTTGAAAGGCCAGAGCTCTGACTTTTTGTGTACCCTGCGTTAACAAATTTGGGGGGCGCCTGGGTGGCTCAGTTGGTTAAGCGGCCGACTTTGGCTTAGGTCATGATCTTAATCTCTCGGACTCTGCTAAATTTTCTTTATGGCTCTCTTCCTTTCTTTGCCTCAGTTGGGGTAGTTTTTATATTGCCCCCCCTCTTTTTAAATAAATGTTTATTTTTGAGAGAAAAAGAGTACAGACAGGGGAAGGACAAAAAGAGAGGGAGACATAGGATTCAAAGCAGGCTCTGCCCTGATAGCAGCAAGCCTGATGTAAGGCTCAAACTTAGGAACCATGAGATCACAACCTGAGCTGAAGTTGGACCTCAACCCACTGAGCCACCAGGTGCCCCTTATTGCCTCTTTTTAAGTTTACTGTTGTCACAACTTAAATTTCTTTATTTAGATTTCCCATTTTCACCCTACTTATATTTGTATTTTCTTTTGTATCTTAGAACTTACTTGTAAAGTTGGAAGTTCATATCTCCTAATTGCATCTCTCTCATTCTTGGGTCTCTTTACATTGATTGCTTTTTCTCCTGGTTATATATTACATTTCCCTCCACCTTCTTCTGTCTTGTAAGTTTTTATTATATGCCGCACATTTTGAATAATACATATTTAAAATCCT
Source organism: Paguma larvata (assembly GCA_030068075.1). Lineage (NCBI taxonomy): Eukaryota > Metazoa > Chordata > Mammalia > Carnivora > Viverridae > Paguma > Paguma larvata. The sequence goes on from CM057826.1 coordinate 125,286,090, forward strand.
TACCTAGGTATTGGAGAATTAAACTCTTTCCACAGCTTGCATCCTGAGAAGTATCATGCAAGACTTCCAGTCCTGATGGTCATTTTTTCTCTGTTCACCTTAGGAGACCTGACTTCCCTTTGCTTAGTAAAAGAATTAGACCTTGGATTCTATGTAGCTTGTTTTTTTGTTTTTTTTTTTTTTTAATGTTTATTTTATTTTTGAGACAGAGAGAGACAGAGCATGAGTAGGAGAGGGGCAGAGAGAAGAGGGAGACACAGGATGTGAAGCAGGCTCCAGGCTCTGAGCTGTCAGCACAGAGCCCGATGCGGGGCTCGAACTCATAGACCGCGAGATCATGACCTGAGCCGAATTCGGAAGCTCAACCGACTGAGCCACCCAGGCGCCCCGTAGCTTGTTTTATTTAATTACTTTTAACTTACAAGATCTTTTTTTAATTTTCTAGCATGTTTTTGACTACTCTTCCTTTTTTATTTTTAATTCTTATTTTGCCTCATCCTTCTGGTATACTTTTAACATTTTATCATTTTAATCTCTCTTAAATGATGTTCATTCTTTTTCTTTTTATCCTACTTTGGAAAAAGTACAGTTAAAGAAGACAATTGTAAAGATAGGTTATATTCTTTACTTTGCAGGTGTCCTTAAAAGGTTTCTAAAAGAGTTCTTTTAGCATCCTTCTCACAATCTGTACCCTTGACTTCCATTCTCCCCTAAGAATTTTCTTTTTAAGGAGTGCCCGCATAGCACAGTCATTTAAACATCTGACTTGGGCTCAGGTCATGATCTCATGGTTCATACACGAACCCTCCATTGGGCTCTTTGCTAGCACTCACTCTCTCCTCTCTTAGAAATAAATAAACATTGAAAAAATTTTTTCAAAGAATTTTCTTCTTAAGTATCTTTACTTCTTACACCGATGACACTAGACTTTGCCTCTTATCCACATTCATGGATTGAATCTTGCTTATTTTTACTATATGCCATCTTTTTATCAGATAAAATCTAAAAGGTGGAGAGACTGTGTTGAAATAGTCTGAATCACAGAATGAAAACCTGAAATTGTGATGAAGATAGTCGTTTAAGAACCCAGATTTTATAAGGTGGACTGTTCTTAAAATTCGATAAAACAGAAAAGGCTCTTCTGGAGTTGAGCTTTTATATTCTGAAAAATTAAATAAACTTGTATGAAAAATATTGCTTTAGGATTTTTTCACACTTAGTTTCTTGGATTAAAATCCTTGCATGTAAATAAATTAGGTTTTTGAAAGTCATTTTAATTCTACTTATTTTTTGAAAAGAAATTAGAACTTGCTCACAAGTTCTAATGGTTCCAAGGATATATTATTTAGAAATAACTCCACCTAAACCCTAAAGTTCATAGCCAGAAAGCAGAGGCAGCTTTGGCCTCAGGGAACCTGGTTGCTTGCAGATGTGTGCCCCTGTCTTGTCTGTCTGTCTGTGTCTAGTTCTGTGGCTCCCTGTAGCTTGCCTGACTTTACTCCTTCCCCCGCCCCCAACGCTTTCGGTCACAGGTGCTCTTTACTGCACTTGCTGTGCTCTTGCTATCTCTGTCATGCATGTTCTATTCATATTGCTTTGTTGCTCTGTATCTTTCTATGTCTGTCTCTTTCTGTGTCTACCTCTCTTGTTCAGAGTCCTTCCTCCCCATTTCCTTGCCCCTTTCTGTGCCTATTGGTTCCATTTTCTCCCATCACAGAAAGGCATTCCCATATAGCTATAGACTCTTCTGTATCACATTCTTCCAATTCAGTAACCAGAGACAAAAGAATGCTCTGCTCTCTAGCTCCAGTTATAAAAAATCCAGAGAAGAGTTCTTTCTGCCTTAGCTTCCATAGTTATGGGCAGAATGGTGTTCTTCACTGGAATCTCTTGGTTAAGTTAGAGAGGAACAGTAAGTCCCTAAAAGAAGAAAGATACTCTTCTGAGCAGACAAAACAGTAAATGTTCAGTATAGGTGATGACACTTAAATATTTGAATGAAGATGCTGTAGTCTTCACTAATACTTGCTGTAGGCTTATTATTTTGAAATTCCTGTATGTTCAACCCATTGTTTCTGTAACTGCTTCAGTATTCTGCTGAAAATTGCTTTTTCATTTTTAATATGAATCAAGGGAGTATAATATTTAGGAGTATTACCTAATCATTTCAGGATAATTTTATTTCCTGCGAGACATTTTCATTATTTTCTCTGAATGACATTTAAATTTAAGTCTTTAGAAATCTTTAGAAATCTGCTAGTTCCTTCACAGATATCTGAGATAATATTTTTACAAATATGTTTCCAAAGTTGAGGTTGTAAATATAAATTTACTTTAAACATTGGTTGGGATAATCTCAGCTCTTCTTCACACTGTTAGATTCAACAAAAAGGTATTAGGACATTATATGTGGTCAGTACTTCACAAGTAGTCTGTTTTAGAGCTTTTCAGTTTTACACTTCTGTTCTTAATTTACATGGTTGCCTACTTACTGAACTCTGAATCTTTATGGTAAAAGAATATCTTATTTACAACACCCAGCATAGAGTAATAGATACTCATGAAATGATTGTTAGTAAACTCTTTCTTGCACTTTCTACTTTAGGAAATGTTTAACTTTTAAGAAATACACGTGTTGACTGGAAAACATTATTAATGCATTGAGTAGTGTTTACATCTCATTTACTTGCTGGCTCAGATTTGACACCTGGATGTCACACTGTGTAAGAATGAGCCTGTATTTTTGAGGAGTGAAATCTTTTCCAATAAGTATCGTTTGTTTTTGATAGAACACAATATTGCCTGATTGTTTATAGTGTTAGGAGGGGTAGTTTTGATTAATTCAGGCTGTGACATAAAATTTTCACAACATGAATAAGTGATCAAGATTTCTTTCTTTAGGCTACAGAAAGTGAGGTAGGAGACGTAGATTTAACACGTCTACCAGAAGGACCTGTTGATTCTGAAGATGAAGAAGAGGAAGATGAAGAGATTGATAGAACAGATCCACTACAGGGGCGAGATCTTGTTCGAGAATGTCTTGAGAAAGAACCTGCAGACAAAACTGATGATGACATTGGTAAGAAATACATCTAGCCACAGTAAGAATTTTATAGTTTAATTCATAGATAGTTAACCTCTTGCTGCATAACAAATTACCTGGAGCTCAGTGACTTAAAACAGCACACATTTATTTTCTCATAATTTTTTGTGGGTCAGGAATTCCGGAGCAGCCTCGTTGAGTGGTTCTGGCTCAGTGTCTCATGAAGTTGTAGTTAGAATGTCAGCAGGGGTTACAGTTCTCTGAGGGCTCACTGGGTCGAGCTAGAGGATATACTTGCAAGATGGCTACTCACATGGCTTTTCGGACACGACCTCCCTTTCAGGTGGGTCTCTCCATAGCCTCTTAAATATTCTCACAGCATGGCAGTTGGGTTCCCCCAAATCAGGTAATCGATGGGAATAGGAAGGCAGATGCCACATTGTTATTTGGCCTTAGGAGTATCACACAAAGCAATCCCGATACAGTATGGGAAGGGACTACATAAGACTGTGAGTAACAAGAGGTTTAGAGCTGTCTTCGTGGCGGGCTGCCCCATCTTGAGAGCTTGTTCAGAGTTTCTAAGGGAGAGTACAGCTTTTGGTATACCCTTGACTAAAGAACAGTCAGTCATCCCCTGTCTGGAAAGTCGATCCTTCCACTGAGCACACATGCCGGAGTCGTTCCTTGTTCCGGCGAATCTAGGGGTCCACGAAGGACGGACGGTCAGGCGAAATGAAGTGAGAGAGCCACGAGTGAGATGGAATCTGATGACCAAGCAGGCAGCCCTGGCAGTTCTGGCATCTCCGCCCTGCTGGTCTCAGTGTCTTTATTTAAAGGTAGTGAGTTACATTACAACAATGAGTGACATTCCATAGTTTGATCTCTTTAACAATAATCCGTTTTTACCAGCAAGGTGGCAACTTCCTTAATCTTGTATGTTGGTTTCAGGATAATTAACATATAAATGTAGGGTGGGGGGAGAGAACAGGGTGTTTCCTTTAAGGCCTTAAATGTTAATTATCTGTAAACAGGAGAAATCAGGGCGTTGTTTTGAGGACTATACTTCCAACTACAGTGGGGGAGGTGCAACCCACCCCCAGGATGCAACTTTAAGGTTACTTCTCAACCTGTGAGCCCAAAAACGGCTCCCAACACACACAGCTTACAGAGGGATGCCTATGGAGCATTCAAGGAGGAAGGGGACACCCGCCTGGCCAGCCAGATCATCTGAATCAATGCTGGTGATTTTTGGGGTTATAGATGTCACAGCCATATAGCGTCACATTGTGGCTGCTCCAGTTGATAAAAGCTTGACTGCTTTAAAATAATTTCCTCCTCATGCCCATAACATATTTAAAATACGGTACATCAGTGTCTCATGTCTAGCTTTTTTTTTTGAATTTCAGATGTTAGCAGAAGTCATGTTTTTACTTCTAGTTTGAAAAAAAATATGTTTATATGTAATTCGTGGATAAAAGTTTACGAATTTTCCCTGTTGTAATTTCTTACAGAACTAATTACCTTGGGAGATTGAATAATACTAACTGAAGATGCTAACGTTACCTTTAAGAACAAAGATTACTTAGTGGCATTATAGTGCAAGCAGAGTGGTGCAGTGGTCCAAAGCATGCTGGGCCCACAACCCAGAGGTCGATGAATCGAAACCATCCTATCCTAGATTCACTTAGTGTCATTATATATTGTTATTATTCAATTAAGATTTTATCCTAGATTTCCCTTCTATATCACTGTAATTCAAATCAGAAGATGCTGCTACTAAATAATCATAATCTTGTGAGTAAAGATGAGTACATAGGAATATTCCTTGCCATTTTAATGACATAATATAGTTAATTAACTTGCAGTTTAGACTCCTGTTATAAACATTGGACAGAAACCGAAAGTGCATTTTAATGATAAAGAATTGTTATCTATGCTATTTGCACAGTTTTTTTTTTTTAACTGAAATACAATTAACTCGCAGTTATCTGGGCAGATAGCACTTTATAGTTCTTTCTATTTCATCACTTAGCTGACTGCTTGTATGTTTGTTTTTCTCTTATATTTATCTTTATTACTCTTGTATCTGTACCAGGGAATGTTGGCCTCAGGCAGACACTCATAAGCATATGTTTGTTGTAAAGAGAGTTACCTTGAAGTTGATTGACAGTTTGGAACTAGAATTCACGCTTGTTATCCTTAATTACTTGTCATTTATTAATAACATTTTTCTAATTTTAGCCCGATAAGAACTAGACAAAAGACTTTTTCGTTGATCTGTTAGACTGAAGGACATCACTAACTTAACTACCATGGAGTGACATCTCAGGCTAGGAAAATTAGTGCATTGGAATCTGTGTGGTTTTCTGTGAGATTGCGAATCCTGGTTATCTTCCAGTTTGCCTTTATTTTCGTGTGAGTTTGAGTATATCTGTTAAACAAATCATTGATTCCTTTTTTAGCCAGCAGTCATCTGTACCTTAGTTCCTCTGTGTTAGCAACATACATTCTTAAGTTGATGAGAAAATTGAGTATTCATTTCTTGAGTTTATTGAATCTGTAAAGTAGTCTTTAATGGTCTCTTTACCAAAATTTCTGGGTTTTTTATAGAACAGCTACTGGAGTTCATGCACCAGCTACCTGCTTTTGCGAACATGACCATGTCCGTAAGAAGAGTACTCTGCTCAGTGATGATTTTTGAAGTGGTAGAGCAGGCTGGAGCTGTTATTCTTGAAGATGGGCAAGAGGTAGGCTAGCAAATGTTACATACTATTTAATATGGAAGTCGATTTTTAGGATGATTTAATTTCCTTACATTTTTGTAAATCCTGACCTTTGAAATGTATACAATTTTTTACATGAATGTTGAGTTTGGGTTAGTTGTAATTTGTGAAGTTACAAGTTTTTATTTTCATTTTTGGTTTACTTTGTCTCAATTTTTATTTCCCAGCCATGGACATAACCTAGCATAGAATAGATGAACATTTATTGAACCAAATTTGTTCTTCTCAAATTAAGTTGTAAAACTTTAAAAAAATTTTTAATCGTTCTATTTGTACATCATTATTTATTTATTGAGTATTTACTTTCTGTGTCCGTTTTCTCTGTTATATTTAAAAAAAAAAGTGAGGAAAACGAATCGATACCTATGCCTCCTGGTTGGCTGCGGTCAGTTGAAGCGTTTACGTGGTAGCAGTTGTCTGTTAAGAAATGCTTGGCTGGCAACTTTGCGTGGGTGGAGGAAGGATGCAGAGGAATTAAAAGGCATTACTGCTGCTAGGAATCACTTCACGTTTTTCTTATCAAACTGATAAAAATTAATGCTGACATATCAATTGATGAAAATTGTCATTTGCTGCTAATTAAGGAATATAAACAGTATTTCTGGAAAATCGTTTAGAAATTTTTAACATGGGCCTTGAAGAATTAACAGTTTCTATCCTATTTAACTCATTATGAGTGTCTTTGCTCAGTACCTAAGGTAAAACTCAAGAGTTATGCCAAAAGATGTTCAATGCAACATATTTCTAATAGAAAAAATTGGAAATGACTAAACTATAATTTGGTAATAAGCAGTCTTTAAGTAATTATTATACTCACACAAGATCTAATATTATGTAGGTATGCAAATTATTTTAAAATTTGATAGAAGCTCTTTGAAGGCAGAGGCTTTAGCATCTTTAACTTTATTTACATACTTTCTCCCCATATTCTAAACATCAGGCACATAGGGTATGCTCAAGAAAAAAACTTTGATGAACACATAAATACAGTATTAAATTTTCTTAAAAGACAAGACAGTATAAGTATTTCATCAGTATAAAGTAATAAAACCATAAGAGAGACACTAAACTTTTAACAACAACTTTGTAAACAGTGGAGTTTTGAAGAACTCTTCTTTTCCACAAATTTTTGTATTCTCTTAATTGTCCACAGTTTGTCAGCAAAAATTCGGTGTATGCCTACTTTGTGCTGGGTACTGTTCTAGGCACAGGAAGTGTAGTGGTGGAAAAACTCAACACAGTCCCTGTCCTCAAGTAATTTATGTTATCCATAAATTCCATAGTGAGTGAACTTTATATTTGAAATAACCAAAGCACACTTTTAAAAAAATATTTCTAATTGCTACTGATTCTCCTTTAGAACTCATAATCCAGGTTTCCCATAAATCACCTTTACACTATTAAAAGTTGAGGCTGGTAAGAGCAATACTAAAGGAAAAATGTGGTCTTTGACAACTACATACTGAGTTGTCTTCTAGGAGCATTATATGTTGCTGTATAAACGAAGGCACTATTTTCTTAACATCAGGAGAAATTTTGAATCTTTTGTCATCTATGCCTTAAAACTCAGAGTTTCTGAATTAATTACCAGGTACCTTTTCTTTCTTTTGATTGCTTGCTATGTGCCAGGCACTGTGCTAAGCATTCAGTATGCATAAACTCATTTAATGAACAGAAAGGCCTTAACAGGTCTGTCGTTAAGCCCATTTTAGAAATAAAGAAACTGGAATTTCGAGAGATTAAAGAACTTGCCCATATTCACTCTACCAGTTAGTGGCATGGTCCAGATTCAGATTTCAAGATTTGTGGTTTTAACTATTACATAATTTTTCTCTGAGTGTTTGGTCAATTATGAAAGTCCCCTGATGTCATTTGGTGACTAAAAAAAGAAAGAGTAAAATAAGCTTTATTAGTTTGTGTATATGGGCACAGAGTGTTTTCTGACCAAGTATAATGTAATATATAATCGGACCTCTATTTTTCTTTTTTAAATTATACAAATTCTATATGTTGATTATTTTTCAAAGTTAACAGATAACTCTATTTTTTAAAAGATTCTTAAAACCTGTCTTTTTCTCTTTAGCTTGACTCGTGGTATGTTATTTTAAACGGCACTGTAGAAATCACTCATCCAGACGGAAAAGTTGAAAATCTCTTTATGGGAAATAGTTTTGGAATTACTCCCACTCTGGATAAGCAGTACATGCATGGGGTTGTTAGAACTAAAGTAGATGATTGTCAGGTAAGTTTACCTGTTTGGTCTTATAACTCTTGTTTCTTGATTTAAAATGGCTGAGCCTGTTTTTTCTTCCTCAAAATAAAATTGCTCGACTTGAGAATTGGGAGTCCTCAAAAGCACACATTTTGTGTGTGACTCACATATTTGTGGGTTTGAATAAAGCATAAATTTTTAGAAGAGAACATTCAAAATGTTGGTTTGTTAAATTTCTATCTGGCATTAGCCAGCTTAGTCCTTTTTCTTCTTTTCTTTTTTTTTTTAAATAAAGGAAAGAAATAGGAACTTCTGAGTTGTTTGTTTCTAACTTACTCCTGCTTCATGTTTTCTTTGCCTCGTGTCAGTTTTGAGAGTAGATGTTCACTTCTCCTTTTAGAGCAGAATTCAGATGGATTTGACTTCTTTGGTCTGTTTGTACATGAATTATTTCACCTTGATTTTTATTAAGAGTTAAAGGGGTTTGAATAAAAAAGAACTGATGCCCCTCGATTTCTTACCTTTGTGCTCTGCCTTGGTGCATGGTGATATATTTATGTACTACAGGTTCATTAACTGTCCCCATGTTATTCTCGGACAGTTTGTCTGCATAGCCCAGCAGGATTATTGGAGAATTTTAAATCATGTGGAGAAAAATACCCATAAAGTTGAGGAAGAGGGAGAAATTGTTATGGTGCACGAACACCGTGAACTAGATCGGAGTGGAACCAGGAAAGGACACATTGTAATCAAGGTGGGTGTTTTTATTCATTATTTTAGTCACTGACAGAATGAAGCTTTCATTTTGCTTAAAAGGCTTTGAACCACTTTTTTAGTAGTGCAAGGTAATTCATTACCATTAGAATCTAATTTAAGCAAATGTGTTAGTTCTTTTGCTTTCTTCTGCGTTGGTTTTTACACATTTTAATAATTAAGAGTGACATTGCCATTTAATGTCAGTATGGATAGGATATTATTTTAGAATATACCAGTCAGTTTTTCAAATTTATTTTATGATCCATTGATAAGGGGAATTAATTTCACCAAAGACAGCAATAATTAGAAACAAAACAGAAAATGAAAGAACTACTCATAAAGGTATAAAGAATAGTGGTTGAAGATGCAGAGTGCTTTACTGGATATTTATGGCTTTAAAATAGACATTATCTTCTTGACACTCATTTTTCTTATCTGAAAACAGGTATGATATGACAGGGCTTTATTGGGTCTAAATGAGGTAAATCAAAAGCCTTAGTACATTGTAGAGTCTGAATGTTGATCCGCAAACTGTTTGCTCTAGTTCCCTTTCTCCCCTACCCTTTGCCCATTTGCCCCTTGCCTCCCTTCCACCCCATCCCCTTCATTACCCTGTCTCTTTGAAGACCACCGCATGTAAAACAGAGAAATTATAGTTGAAAGAGGAAATAAAGCGTAAAAGCATTGCTCTTTCCCAGCTAGTCCTGGTTGCAAAATTAGTAAATGTGGTATTATTCGTTACAAATGCTTGAGCTTATTTAATAACGTGGAGGACTGATGTCAGGTCCCTTTTTCCCCTGGAGTCAGGCTCTTCTGTAACGCTGTTTCTGTTCCTAAACTGATAGATCTAAACTTTCTGTTGTAGAAAAAAGATGAGCATATGGGTGGACTGCCGCAGGCTGTCTTTTTATGGGGGCTCATGTTTTTTAATTCTTTATTTTTAAATAATTAGAAACTTAGAGAATAGTTGTTGCAAGGACAGTATAGAGAGCTCTCTCCCTCAGATTCCTCAGCTCTTAGCATTTCACTGCATTTTCTCCATTATCGCTAGTCTTTCTCTGAACCATTTGAGAGCAGTCTGCAAATGTGATGCCTCCTCACTCTGAATATTCCATTGTGTATTTCCTAAAAACAAAAATACTCTCCTACATAAACACCGTAGAACCTTCAAGTTGAGAAATGAAAATTGAAAAAGTACAAGCATTCAGCCTGCAGACCCTGTTTAGATTTTCACCAGCTATCCCAGCAATGGCTCTTTCCTTTCTCATCCAGGATCTTATCCAGGAACACAGTTGCATTTAGTTGTCATGTCATTTCTTTCTACTCCAGGAAAGAACTCCTGTTCATATTCCCAGCAATTTTAAGGAATAGAGAGACCTTTTATTCTTTAGCATTACCCTCAGTGTGACTCTTCCTCCTGTTTCCCCATGACCAGATTCAAGTCAGGCTTTTCTGGCAGGACTCCCACAGAAATGATGTTGTATTTTTCTCTATGCACTATGTCAGGGAGCATGTTATGTCAGCCTGTCTCACCATTGGTGAAATTTACCTTAATCACCTAGTCATGTTGACGTCTGTCTGCCAAGTTCCTTAACTGCAAAGTCACCATTTTATACTTTGTAATTATTAAGTATTTAGATGAGAGGTGTTCTACAATTGTGTCAGTATGTCACGCAAACTTCTGTTTATGGGTCTTGGGTTGAATCATGGCTAAAATGGTGATTTTTGGGGCACCTGGGCGGCTCCGTCTGTTAAACGTTACGCTTTGGCCCAGGTCATTATCTCTCACAGCTTGTGAGTTTGAGCCCCGCATTGAGCTCTGTGCCAACAGCTCAGAGCCTGCTTCAGATTCTGTGTCTCCCTCTCTCTCTACCCCTCCCCAGCTCGTGCACTGACTCTCTCTCTCTCTCTCTCTCAAAAATAAACATTAAATAAATAAATAAGTAAATAAACAAACCTTGAAAAAATTCTTAATAAAAAATTTTAATAAATAAATAAGAATTTCCTTTCTCCCCCCATTTATTGTCATTTTTCCATAATGATGAACATTCTCTTCTCCCCCATTAATTCGTTTATACTACCATGGATTTGTGTGTTGCCCTCTCATAGCATCACTGTTGATCCATTGGTCAAGTTATCCTAGATTTGGTGAGACCTTCATCAGGCTGACTCTGTACTCTTTTGACATGTCCCCATTAGTTTTTAACAGCTTTTTTATTATCTGCAAAACAAGATGCTCCAGGCTCATATTGTGCTTTCCCTTTTCCAGCTTTGGAATCAGCCATTTCTCCAGAGAGCCCTAGATCCTACTAGGGGAGAATAGCATTTTTCAAAAGTTTATTTATTTGAGAGAGGGAGTGCACTCGGGAGCACCAGAGGGAGAGAGAGAATCCCAAGCAGCAAGTTTCACACTGTCAGTGCAGAGCCTGACACAGGCTGGATCCCACGAACTGTGAGATCATGACATGAGCTGAGATTAATAGTCAGATATTTAACTGACTGAGCCACCCAGGCTCCCTGAGAGTAGCTTTTAAAAGCTGAGGTCTCTGGGATGCCTGTCTGGCTCAGTCATTGGAGGATGTGGCTCTTGATCTCAGGGGTGTAAGTTCGAGCCCACGTTGAGTATAGAGATTACTTAAAAATCTTTTTTTTTTTTTTTTTTTTTTTTTTTAAATCCATGATCTGAGCGCTTACTCTGTTCGATGCTACTTAGGTGTCATTGGTTCTAGAGCCTCTGATCAGGCAGAGCTCGGAAATCTATGTATGTATTTACTATATTGCATTCACATCTGTAACTTTGTATAATTTTGTCTCCATTTGTCTCTTTGTAATAATCAGAAGTTCATAACAGTACTCCCAGTTCTGATACCACAGTTTTGCTTATTCTTTCCCTTCTGAGATTTGTAAATACCTTCTCTAATCAGTGGCTCTTGTTATGTTCTTTGTATTTACTTACTTGCTTTTCATAACCAGTCAGTCTCTGTCCTGCTGGTGTAACCATGCCAGTCATCTCGTTGGCCTGCCACTTCTCACCGTGTGTCCCAGAATCCCACCTTGTTGGATGCTAGTGAGCACTTCGGTGACACGCCTCTGCAGGACTGTGGGGCTCACCTTTAAATACAGTTCTGAATATACGCCTTAGTCTCTCCTAGTATCCTACCCCAGTGATTAGCCAGTCAGAATAATGGTCTTTCTTTAACATATTAATCAGTTCCTCCAGATTTAAAGAATTCAAATAGATGGGTGCCTGGGTGGCTCAGTCAGTTAAACGTCCACTTCTTGATTTCGGCTCAGGTCATGATGTCTCTGTTCATGAGTTCCAGCCCCATGGCAGGCTCTGCACTGACTTCATGGAGCCTGCTTGAGATTCTTTCTCTGCATCTCTCTCTCGCCCTCTCTCTCTGCCTCTCTGCCCCTCCCCTTCTTGAGACCTGCATGCGCTGTTTCTCAAAATAAAGAAATAAACTTTAAGAAAAAATAAAGACTTCAAATCAAGATTGGCCTGTGAATGATAAACCCAATTTGGTACTCTGATTTAGAGTGTTGCGAAGGGTAGAAGAATAAGAATGACCTGTGGTTGCCTTGTCCTTTAAATAGCTTATATGAAGACCCTCAGTTTTTGACTTTGTTCTAGAGAAGTGGTACTTTTTTTCCCCCAATAAATTCTTAGATAACATGGTTAGTATAAATGTATGTTTACCATACAGTTATTCTGGCCAATGAAATTGTTTGGATATACGCAACAAATTGAAATTGGAGGTTATGGACAATATTTGTTTTTTATATTTGGTTTAACATCTGGTTTATTTCTATATATGTTCTGTATAAACACTTAGAAAAGGCTACAAAGGTAATAAATTTCAACATTGATTCAGAAGCTCAAAGCAGAGCAGTACATAAATGTTTACATTCCTTTTTATAAGCTTGGAGACAGGCAAGTGGTTAAAACTCTGAATTAATATAAAAACTATATATAGAACTTCTGTTTCCTCTCAAGATGGTGAACTAGCATGGAGAAACCATTAAGGAAGAAACTTCTAGGAAGTTAAAACAGTCAAACACACTGTCTTGAATTAGTATATTGTTTCTGTATCTCGGGGCAGAAGAGATTTGAGGATAATTAAATATGGAGGAAAGCTTTTTTTTTTTTTTAAATTCAAGTTTAACTCACACTTCTTCACTTGGGTGTCTTAAGATAGTCATCTCCCCACTTCTACCAATTGTAAAAAAATGTCATTATTGCCATTTTTTTTTTTTTACCCAAGGCCACACCAGGGGTAATCACTAAAATTCAAAAACCCAGCTATGATAAAATGCCAGGAAAAACAGCTGCAACTGAGTAAATGCTTTTGGATATTTTTATTCCTCTGCTGTTTCTGTCCTCCAGCCTCTGGGTGCTGGTGGATTACAACCTATATAGACTACCTTCTCCCAGTGTTAAGAATTTTAAGGGTGAAACTCTACTCTGATAACTTATGTAATAGAGTGACTACAAAGGGAAGTACTCAGTAGAGTTTGTTTCCTGAGCTATTTGTTTATTTTATAATCTTTTCTATCCTTGGATTTTTAGGCAACACCTGAGCGTCTCATCATGCATTTAATAGAAGAACATTCCATTGTGGACCCAACTTATATAGAAGATTTCCTACTAACTTACAGGACATTTCTTGAAAGTCCTTTGGATGTTGGGATCAAACTGTTGGAATGGTTTAAAATTGACAGCTTAAGGGATAAGGTTGGTTTTATAAATATGAAGGGTATGAAAGTAATTTTAACCTTTAAATTTTATTTGTGAAACCTTTTGCAGTCAATAAATACTTATTTTGATAACAGGATTCACTTCACCTAAAAAACTTATCTCTACTTAGTTTTGTGACAAAACAGCATGTTAAAAGTGGAAATAAGCCTTAATAGGTACAAATTAAAATAGGCTGTGTTATAGCTATAAGCTAAGAAAACATGGTAGCTGCATGAGAGTGTTTTTGAACTCATCAAAATATTCGTTCATGAAGATCAATAAAAACTTAGAAGGTGATTAATAGTTTAGAAAGACTATTCACTATTCACCAAGTAAATTATTTTCAAGTGATCTTAGATTGTAAGCGCAAAAGAGCAATATGTTGATTTTGGGGGTTAGGCTTTTATCATCATTTTAAAACAATTTGTCTTTTTGTACTTAATATAGTCCTGCAGTGACTAATTTTTAATCTACCTTCGAGTATTTTTTTTCTTTTGCATTAAACATTGTTTGCTATTGTAAATAGATTATCTTATTTCATGGAGTGTGTAATTTAATGGAAAGACTAGCAGTACCTCATAAATTTGGTAGGAAGTTAGTTTTTTTAAGAAAAATTAAATGAGGGCCATAATTGCTTGGTGTTATCTTTCTGAGTTATATTTTAAAGGAAGTAATTAGATGCGGCTAGACTGGAATTCTGTTGTTTGGGAAATTAAAGTGTTCAGAACTATAGACTTGCACCACCACCACCACCCCCCCACCACCCCTGCCCCAATGCCCTTTGGTGTTATGTATAGGTACTTCAGTTGCTGAAGAAATAAAGGCATGCTAAATAAAGAATGAGCAAAATTAGAAGTGAGGGACAACTAAATATTTACATGCAAAAGAATGAAATTGGAAGTTTACCTTACATCATATACAAAATTAAATCAGAATAGACAGTGACCTAAATATAAGAGCTAACACTATAAAACTCTTAAGAAATTTAAAGTCATTGACTATATTAAACTTTTTTGTATTCTTATGTATTGTTTAAATCCTTTGCAGTGATCGTGTGCTTTTTTTATACAAATAAAACTTTTTTTCTTTTAAAACTTAAAAAACAATCATGACCTTGGATTTGGCATTAGTTTCTTAGATATGACATTCAGAGCACAAACAACAAAGGAAAGACACGTAAATTGAGCTTCATCAAAATTAAAATAGTAAATTAAAAGGAAGCTCATAGAATGAGAGAATGTATTTGTAAATCTTCTATCAGATAAGGATCTAGTATCCAGAATGTGTAAAGAACCCTTATAGTCCAACAACAAATATACAACACAACTTAGAAATAGACAAAGAGCTTTGAGGCATCTGGTGGTTCAGTCAGTTAAGCGTCCGACTTCAGCTCAGGTTATGATCTCACGGTTCATGAGCTTGAGCCCCACGTCGGACTCTGTACTGACAGCTCAGAGCTTGTAGCCTCCTTCAGATTGTGTCTCATTCTCTCTCTGTCCCTCCCCCACTTGTGCTCTGTCTTTCAAAATAAGTAAATGTAAAAAAAAAAATTAAAAAAAAAAGATAAAGGGCTTTAGTGGAGATTTTTCCAAATCAGATACTTAAATGGCTAGCAAACACATGAAAAAAATGTTTGAGGAGCACCTGGCTGGCTCAGTTGGTGGAGCATGCAACTCTTGATCTTGGGTTCAGGAGTTCAAGCCCCATGTTAGGGGTGAGGTTACATAAAAATCTTAAAAAAAAATAAAATGTTCAACATCATTCGTTATAGGGAAATGCAAATTAAAACCACAGTGAGAGGGACCCTTGGGTGGCTCAGTTAGGCATCCAACTCGATTTCAGCTCAGGTCATGCCTTCTGGTTTTGTGGGTTTGAGCCCTGTGTTTTGGGCTCTGTGCGTCTAGTGCGGAGCCTGCTTGAGATTCTCCGTCTCCTGTCTCTGCCCTCCTCCATGTGTACACTCTCTTTCTCAAAAATAAACATTAAAAAGAAAAAGCTTTAAAAAACCACAGTGAGATCCTGCTTCACACCCACTAGGATGGGTTTTCAAAAATGAAAAGAAATAACAAGCTTTGCCAAGGCTGTGACTGGAGAAGATGAAATTCTCATAAATTGTTGGTAGTAATGTAAAATGTTATAGCTGCTCTGGAAAACAGTTGGGCATTTCTTCAAAAAGTAAAACGTAGAATTAGCATATAACCTGGCATTTACCCTTAGTATTTATCCAGAAGAACTGAAAGTAGGTGTGCAAACAAAAATTTCCATGCTGATGTTCATAGCAATATTGACTATAGCCAGAAGGTAGAAACAACCCGAATGTCTATTCATGTATGGATAAACAAAATATGGTATAGCCATAATGAAGTTTTAACTCAGCCATAAAAAGCAATGTAGTATATCATGCAACATAGTTGAATCTTGAAAACATAATTCTAAGTGAAAGAAGCCAGACACAAAACACACAGTTTGTATGAAATATTCAACATAGGGCAGAATATCAGGTGACTGACCCCTTAATGGGTGATAAAAATGTTCTGGAACTAGGAATGGTGATAATTGCACACCATTGTAAATGTATTAAATGCCCCTGAATTGTATACCGTAAAATGGCCTAAGTGGTGGCTTTTGTGTGTATCCTACCAGAGTTTAAAAAATAGATGACTTAAATTATTTCCATTGTTGGTTAGGTACATTATTCAGTTCAACTTCATTAACTTTTCTGTTAATCTGTGGTGCACAGTAAGCAAATCACTTTACAATTTTGAAGACTTACAATGTTTCTAACAGTAGATTTCAGATGTGGTTTGTTGTAATTGAGATTAAATATGTTCTTAGGTATGTAAAGACTTGTGATGTGATTGCCTGCCCTTTAGAAGCTTGGATTTTAGGATACCGTGTGAGGTATACATTCTGTGTAGTTCTTATAGCTTAGCAAACAGGCTTGTGTGTTCTCACTCTGGGTACAGTCTTGGCTCTCTGTGTTGGTTGTGCACCTAGGGAAGCAAAAACTGAGACCAAATCATGCTTGTCTATTAGAATGAACCCTTTGTTTGCAGCATAGGGGGTGAAGGGGTTAGCCGTAAAACTCGGTTACCCCTCAGTTTTGGACATGCTTTTGCAATATATTTCTGCAGAAAGAATGCCTCTCATAACTATGCTGCCTCCTCCATGTTTCCACAGGTAACACGGATTGTGTTATTATGGGTAAATAATCATTTTAATGATTTTGAAGGTGATCCTGCTATGACTCGGTTTCTGGAGGAATTTGAAAAAAATCTGGAAGATACAGTAAGGCTCACGAATTTATCTTCTTCAGGATTTAGGGATTTCCCTCATCCTCAAATAACAGCAACTCAGAACACCTTTCATTCTCTTCTGTGTCTTGAATATCTACTCTGAGAACTTTGAAATTTATGTATTAGGTTCTGCTCCATCTGTGCCATTAACCCAAACAGAAATCAGGCCTCTTCCTGACTCTTCTATGTTCGTTGTAACATTAATGATGTTGCTGTCTCCAGTCAGCCAGGCTTATGAACTCTAGTGTATATGTGGGCCCCCCTCTTTCTCTTCCTTGAATTCCCTGGCCAAGATGTCCATTCATTTGATACAGTCACCGGGGTCACTAATTTTGACATACACTTATTTCCTACAGCCCCTCTCTGTCAGCCATTTCTTTTTCACTTCGCATTGAGGGCCTCATTTTATTATGCCTAATCTGTTAGAGTAGCTAATTTCATTTCTAGAATTTCTTTGTCCTAGCGATTTTGTATGGCCAGAGATTGTTTTTAAGCCACAGATAAGATGAATATTTCTCTGTTTTTAAATAAACTAATGTACTTCCTACCAAAGTAATTGTTCATCTGTATATTCAGGTCCCTCACCTACATCTTCAGTCTTTTTTCTGTGTACCCTTGATTTTAGCTAACCAGATTATTTTATGTTCTTTGCTAATTCTCTCAAACTTGAATTCTTTGCTTCTCCTCTTGCTCTCTGAACTCTTTGCAACCTTCAAGGCCTACTTTACATATCAGATCTGCATTAGACTTTCTGAGTTTCCCTTCTGCATGCGATTTCACTTGTCCTAAATATACACCACCTAAGATAATCCTCTCAAGGTTCTGTTAACTTTGACAGTAGTTATTTATAATTCGTTTACTCTCTCTGTCAAATATAAAACTATGAACTGGAACTGAATTGTGTGCTCCAACCACCTTGAGATTTTAGGAAGTAAATTAATAAAGCAGCTCATGAGTTAGATTGCCAGAAATAGCATTCAGACTATACCACATGTTAGATATGTGAACTTGGACAAGTTGCTTAACCTTTTTATGCCTCGGTTGTCTTATTTATGTGTAGTAGTCCCTAGTTTATGGGGATTGTTACAAGGATGATAATGAGCTACAATGAACATGACCATCTGAAGAGAAAACCCGTCACATAGCAAATGCCCAAGAATCATTGATTTTACTCAGAATATAAGTGGATGGAGTTGAACAAAGGGACGTTGTGGCAGATTTTTGTCCATTCCCTTCTCTTTTAGTTCTGTAGGCTTCCCAGCAGCACTCTGGCTCTGTACAGAATGGGAAGAATGAACAGAGGCTGGGAAGCTTAAGAGGCCATAGGAGCTTACCATCATTTCGGCTTTCCATTGCTGACTATGTAGATATTCATGGGCTAATGGAAAATAGAAATTGCCTTACAATCGTGGGATTTCTTTTTTGGTAATCATTCAGTCATCAGGTATTTATTAAATTCTACCATATATTCCAAGGTATTGCGCAGGATCAGAACAGGTATAAGGTTTGGCCCCTGCCTTGAAAAAACTTGAGCTGCTTTTTATGGACATGAGATATACACATACTATGCTATTGGAGAATAGTCGAATATTAAATTGGTGTTAAAATCTGGAAGTTAGAATTTACCAAGTTTAAAAAAGACCTAAGATAATACAGGAATAATGCACCTGGAAGAGGTAGAGACTTGAATGTGTCTTTGACTTAGTCACTATTCAGAAGGGTGGTTCGAGTCCTGCAAGGTTTTAAATGAAGGTTTGTCAAGATTGTGAGTTGATGTAACAGCCAGGAGACAAGCAAGATAATACTAGAGTAGGAAGGTTCAGGCCATGAGAAGTAATTGTTTGTCTTCCCTTTCTAAATGGGATATCATTTTGAAATCTCTTCTAACCTTCTAACTCTGATGATTTTAGGTGATTTTTAAAAGCCTGTTGGAATAGATACATACATTTATATACATTCTACCCTTTTTTGCTTTTTAGAAAATGAATGGTCATCTCCGGTTATTGAATATTGCCTGTGCTGCAAAGGCCAAGTGGCGGCAGGTTGTGCTGCAAAAGGCTTCCCGGGAGTCTCCTCTGCATTTCAGCCTTAATGGAGGAAGTGAGAAGGGATTTGGTATTTTTGTTGAAGGAGTGGAACCTAGTAGCAAAGCTGCTGATGCGGGACTGAAACGTGGTGATCAGGTAAATAAATACCCACCCACTTGAATTAAAGCCTACTTAAAACTAAAATGTCTGCTACTTTTTTTCTCATGTGATACTTCTGAAAGTAAACGTGACCAATCGAAGGAAGTTCAGTTCAATATTAAAATGTAAGTGGCCAAAGATTGCTGTAAATAACGGTTTCAGCTAAATAGTGTTCATATGGTAACAGAACTACATCCACAAGCAGGAGAAGCCAGGCGAGGAACTAGGAAAGAGGAGACACGGGGAGGAAGTTGATGGGGATTTATTCTCCCCATATAGGCATTAGGCAGCTGAAGAGCAGTGTATTCCAAAATGTGGTTCCTGACAACCTTGTTACTAAAAAATCCAATTCCTAAGCCTGACTTACTTCTACTAATTGTACTAGTGACGTTCTCCCGTGATGAGGTCCAGGAGTCTGTATTTTTAACAGAGCCCTCTAGGTGATTCGCATGCACACCAAAGAGTAATTTTTCAAATTAGCTGAATCACTTGGGAAAGTTATGTTTTCCCATTTTAAAATTTGGTTTGTTCTTTTATTCATTTAGAGTGTGGCTTTATTTGGCTTTTAACCAAACTTTACTAGCGATTACGAATGCATTTGCATTGTAAAAAGTTCTATGTTGCAGAGCAGCGCTTTTCAAGTGGGAGTGATTTTTCTCCCCCAGAAGACATTTGGCCTGTCTGGAGATGAAAATTTTCGATTCTCATGACCCGGAAGTTAATCCTAGCATATAGTGGCTAGAAGCCAGAGATGCTGCTGAGTGCCCTCCAGCACCCCACAGCAGGGCACTCCCAAACAGAGACATATCCAGCCCAGATAGCAAGACTGCAAGGGTTAAGAAGCCCATTTAAAATTGTCATGATCTCCTTCTTCCACTAAGGGAACTTTTTAAAAAGAGAGACTTCTGGGCCTAACCCCACACCACTCATTAACAATATTTAGTAGCTGGAATTGCAGAATCAGTGTATTTAATGTTTTAGTATTTTAAATGCATTTAAGCATCTCATTCTTCACAGGAAAAAAGAAACAAAAAAAACGAAATCAGATTATTTCATTCTTGAGAGGAAATTTAGCAGCATTTAATTTCTTCTTTCAATCTTCTCAGTTATTGTTAAAATTACCTGAAATTTTAGATCTAGATTATTAAGTCATTTTTAACATTATTTATCTTTCGAGAATACTATTGACATTGACGTTAAGTTTTGTTAAGTTATCACTAACAACCATGTAGACATTTATACTTTTCTTTCTTACTGATGTCATTGATCACCTCCGTTTCATTTGGGCCACGTGTCCCCATTATTGTGATTCATTTCACCGATGTCTTTTAGTACTTGTACCTCTTCTAGTTACTGTCTCATACAGGGCCAGTAGGTACTATAGTTTAATGTGTCCTTGCATGTTTGATAATGCTTTTGTTCAGTGGAATGTAAAATTCTTTGTTCACAGTAATTTATCCCTCCGAGCTTTGATGTTCTAGAAAAGTATCACATCATCTTAGTATGGCCCAAGAGAAGTCGAAACCAGCCTTTATTTTTTCTTTTCTAACTTCCTTTGCTTGTCCCTCTACCCCTTGCTCCAGCTTCACAGTGATGCTTAAAGATTTTTTGTTCACTGTCCTTGGAATTCAAAATTTTCTTTGAGATATGTTACGAAATAGATCTCTTTATTATCTTTGCATGATTTAGATGAGCCATTTCAATACGTGAACTCAAGACTTCTTTCAACTCCGCATTTTACTTCTGTGATTTCTTTTTCTTTTCATGATATTTTGTTTCTCAGTCTTGTTTTTACTGTGTTGGAATCATTGTGTCAGTCCCTGATGTCTGTCCTCTGTGCTGCTTTTCTGGTTTTTTTCTCATTATGTTGATCTCTTTATCCTTTTTTGTTAGAGTTAGTATTTTTTAAATAAGCTTTCTGTATGGTTTGGAGGCACAGTCAGGTTTGGGAAGCCTTCTTTAAAGAGTCAGCACATCATGTAGAAGAACCCATCCGAGTTGTACTTGCAGCTTTCTGACTTCCTGATTCAGCGTGAGCAAATGATAGTAGATGTATTTAAAGTGTCACTTTTGAATGAATTCTCTCTCTTTTAAAAGCATTGAATTTGCATTTAGAATATTTTAGTAATATTTGCACATACATAAGCACTAATTTTTATGAACTGATCTGTTATGATTTAAATTTTTCCTTAATATATAGAGGCATCTGGGTGTCTCAGTTAAGCGTCCAACTTTGGCTCAGGTCATGGTCTCACAGTTCGTGAGTTCAAGCCCTGCATTGGGCTTTGTGCTGTCAGCTCACAACCTGGAGTCTGCTTTCGATTCTGTGTCTCCCTCTCTCTCTGCCTCTCACCTGCTTGTGCTCTTTCTCTCTCAAAAATAAATAAACATTAAAAAATTTTTTTTTAAATTTTTCCCTCATATACAAACCATCCTCTGTTTTTAAAAAAATTTTTCTTACTTTGAGCTCAAAGGGAATGAACTTTCAAAAAACGTTTTTAGTAGAGTTTTGGGGAAATAGAATATAGAGGAATAACTTAAGTGGTAATTCCACTTCTCACAGAGATAACCATTGTTTAAATATGGATGCATTTTGTTCAAGTGTCATTTTTTTTTTAACCATTAAACTTAGGTTACAGAAGTAGCTAATACTGTTTCTGTCTCATTTGTATTTTTCTCAAGATAATGGAAGTAAATGGACAAAACTTTGAGAACATTACATTTGCAAAGGCCCTTGAAATTTTAAGGAATAATACTCACCTTGCACTTACTGTGAAGACCAACATTTTTGGTGAGTTTTCTTGTAAAAACCGAGGGTTTGTTTTTTGTTTATTGTTTTTGTTTGTTTTTTTGGTAATGAAAAGGAAAAGTCATCAATGAAAAGGAAAATAATAAAATGTAAACATGTTTGTTTTTGAGCTCTTTGAACATTTTTAGGAACTTTAGTGTTGATGTATAGTAAGTACTGTGTATTCTAGAATTTTCATTTTTCATTGTTTGCATTATTTTGGTATCTTAAAAATAAATTTTAAAAGAAGTGTACACATACATTTGGTTAGACATTTGAAATGTCTACTGAAGAGGTATTTTGTACTATACTTTGCTGGGAGATACTGAGTGAAACTTAGAATGACCTGTATGAAGCATAAAAATCATAATCAGGCTTTTATTCCCTCTGCTAATGTGCAATTCAGACTATTGCTCGTGTTTTAGCTAGCTTTCTGAAATAATGGTATGAATGCCAGATTGGCTGTTTCATGAAATAAATTGAGTAAAACAGTCACTGAATTCCAGATTTTTAACAACAGTGTACTCTGCCTTTCTATGTAAAAATGTTGATTACACTGTCTGCAGAGTATTTCTATCATGTTTCTATTTGAAGCAAAGACTAAAGCTGTGCTTGCATTTTTTTTTTCTTTTTTGTTTTTTTTTCCCCATTTTTGGGGAAGACTTATTGTAACTGGGTTTCTTTAAATACCATAGGATATTTAGTGAAATTCTGAGTAGGGCATCAATAAAAACAGCAAAATAGTTTGAAAATTATCAAAGAAAATTTAAAAGTCTCAGGTAGGGGGAAAAATCTTCCAGATCATTTGGTTTGCAGTTTAAAAGCTAGGAGTTGAATATAAAAACTTTGTCTATGGAAAAGGAAGTATGTTTTATTTTTTCACTTTCACTCCTCCTCATACTGCACTTAGTCATAATGAAAAATGAAACATTTGGGCATTTTTCCTCTTTTCACTTGAGTCCTTTTTACTGAATTATGTTCTGTTAAATCTGATCTATAACTCCGTTGGCAACTTCCTAATATTATATTAGCTTAGTGTCAGATAAGTAAGCCTTCACAGTTCCTGGGGTTTTCTGGAGTTGGGACTAGTATCTAGAAACATCAACTTTTGGATTAAATCAAAAAGATTCTGATATGAAAAGTCAGAAAGCAGAGCTCGCGCTGTCACTTAGAGCATGTGATTTAGTCTCTCCAAGCTTGAGTCTGTCTACCTGTATTTCATAGGGCTCTTACCAGGATCACAGACCTTGAACTTTATGTGACCGCACATCCTGGTATCAAATATTATTATCTATAAAAAATATAGGGATAGTACTGTTTGGTGATTAATGACATGGCCCGTGGGAAACAGAAAAAGTAGATCTGAAGGGTACAAAAGACAACCTCAGCACT
Organism: Paguma larvata; assembly: GCA_030068075.1. Lineage (NCBI taxonomy): Eukaryota > Metazoa > Chordata > Mammalia > Carnivora > Viverridae > Paguma > Paguma larvata. Next base: position 125,309,284 of record CM057826.1, read on the forward strand.
CCGTAAATGGTGAGAGACAGTCACCCAGCAGAACTCCGGATTGAATGGTAGAGGGTAGGCATTAACGTGGTACCGCAGAAGAGGACCCATGGCCTCAGTACCTCCTTCCTTTTTTTTTTTTTTTTAATATATATTTTTTAATTTTTTTTAACGTTTATTTATTTTTGAGAGACATAGAGACAGAGTATGAGCAGGGGAAGGGCAGAGAGAGAGGGAGACAAGAATCTGAAGCAGGCTCCAGGCTTTGAGCCATCAGCACAGAGCCTGACGCGGGGCTCGAACTCACAGACTGTGAGATCATGACCTGAGCAGAAGTCGGCCGCTCAACCAACTGAGCCACCCAGGCGCCCCCGTACCTCCTTCCTTAACCTCAACAGAAAATGGTCAGCCAGCTTCACCCCAAGCAAAACACCGAAGAGTATCTCAAAGTAATATGAGTAAAGCATTTTAAAAATGGAGCATTTTAGTATGGATGTGGTACCTGGAATGAAGCCCTGGTAATTCTGACATTACAGTGAAGCAGAGTTGAGGAGTTAGGTTGTCCTATTTGGACTTAAAGACAGAACACCTACAAACAGGAAAACTGTGACCAGAACACATATGTGTGTTTTTGTTTTTGTTTTTGTTTTTATTTTAATGTTTATTTTTGAGAGAGAGAGAGAAAAGAGTATGAGCACGGCAGGGGCAGAGAGAGGGAGACATAGAATCCAAAGCAGGCTCCATGCTCTGAGTTGTCAGCACAGAGCCCAACGCGGGGTTCAAACCCACGAACCATGAGATCATAACCTGAGCCAAAGTCGGTCACTCAACTGACTGAACCAGCCAGATGCCCCTAAAACTGACAGCCAGGCGTAGGAGAACCAGGATCATTGAGGGGGCATGGTGGGAAACTTAATAACTGGGGTTACAGAAAATTTAAGGAAGAAAAGAAGAACATTTCTAGAACTGTGCTCAGAGAAATTTAAAAAGTCATTCCTTAAAATAAGAACAGGATATTAGGAAAGAAGAAATAGTCACTGTAAAAGAAGTAACTCAGAGTGACTTATAACGGCAAAAACAAAAGAAAATGTGAAAAATAAAGTGTTGATGCAACAATAGCAGAGACTCTCTCTGAGTGAAAGAAGGATGCAAATCTTTTAATTCAAAGGGCCACCTAAAATCTGAGCAAAGTAAATTAAACTTGTTTTAACATTCTGTTTCCATTATTTGAGAACACCTGGAAAAGTTAGACTAAATATAAAAAGTAGATGCAAACAAGTGTAACAGTCCAAAAAGAGAGCTAAGAACTACTTGAGACAGAACAGAAAGCGAATGGAGAGATGTGAACTGGAGCTGTGTCAGCTCTGAGACGCTCACCAGTACAGGAGGGCTCCTGAGAGACAGCCTCTTTGGACAGTGGACTCCTGGGAAGAGGCTAGAGGTTTGGAATCCTGCAGTTGCTAGGAGCATGAAGTCTGGATGTGTCTCCTCTCTTCCCACCTCCTGAAACCGTATCCCAAAAGGATGTCTTTTTTTTTCCAGGAACATTTTCAATCCATAGAATGTAGCTGAGAGAAAGAACTGCAGGATAAAATTTCAGGTTTCTAGTTTAGAACCCACAAAGGCCAGGACGCTTGAACATAAGAACCTTTGTTGAGGATTGGGACCTTAAATGGCTTACTCTGAAGTGAACGTGGGCTGTACTCTAAGCAACTCAGAATGACCTCAGGTTTTGGCCTTGGCTCTAGCCCTGGACCTCAGGTGCCTGGCAAAAGAACATAAAAATCTTCTTTTGAGGATTCTAGCAGTAACCTATTATTTGGTTTTTTTATATGTTTTTTTTTTTAAAGATGATTTATTTTGAGAGAGAGAGAGAGAGAGAGAGAGAATCCCCAGCAGGCTCTGCACTGTCATTGCAGAGCCCACTGTGGGCTCAAACCCACAAACCACGATAGCATGACCTTAGCCAAAACCAAGAGTCGGACACTTAACCGACTGAGCTACCCAGGCGCCCCGTAACCTATTACTTGTAAAAATAATTTTTCAAATACAGAGTTAAGCAAACAAAGATTGTGAGCCTCTCTTAAAAGTCATTGTAGGGACGCCTGAGTGGCTCAGTTGGTTAAGTGGCCGACTTTGGCTCAGGTCATGATCTCACAGTCTGTGAGTTCGAGCCCCGCGTCAGGCTCTGTGCTGACGGCTCAGAGCCTGGAGCCTGCTTCAGATTCTGTATCTCCCTCTCTGCCCCTGCGCACACTCTGTCTCTGTGTCTCTCAAAAATAAATAAACGTTAAAAAAAAAAAGTCATTGTAATCCAGAACCAACAGAAACAGAACCAGAGGAGCTCCAGAATATCAAACACATTCTATAAGGTAACTCTCTCCTATCTGTGAGGATAAAAATCAAATTGAGGGTTCCATTTCTAGGTAAGATGGAGTAAACGCATGCCACCCTTTGTTTCCCACTCAGCTCAACAGTAAAACCTGGGTAGAATCATTTAAGAACTTGGAAAACTCAAAGTCCTACTGCCAGGAGTGAATTAATTGTTTTGTTTTGTTTTACTCCTATAACCCCTGGACTAGACTCAAGGCAAGCTGAAACTTGGATGTGTACATACTGATAAAGCTTCAGACGGAGAAGGCTGACTTGAGTGGGAAAGGGAATCCCCACGATTTTTCCCCCCTCTTTTTTTCTCCATTCTGTCAGGCCTCAGCCTCCAGGCAGTACAGTGGCCTGCAGCACAGGGCTGCACAAGCCGCAATTTCTGAGTGAAATCTACTTCACCCTTCAGTGGAGCTGCAGCTCCTTCATTGTTTTTTTTTTCCCCCCCACGCTCTCTCTGTCTTCCTCCTCAATGATCCCTAAAGAGCCCCAGTGGGCAATTTCTTTCTAAAGGATGAAAAGGGTAGCCTAAGGAACTGTGGAAGTAGTAGGTTGATAACTGAGATGGAGAAGACAACCCATAAAGTTCGATGAGATCCCGAGCTCCCCTCCATCCCGTGTGTGTGCATGGATGTGATCCTACTCAGCACCCCAGAGACTTGGGGAACTGGCATGCCAGTGGACCTCTACGCGGGTTCCAGGCAGACGGAGCGGTGGTGCAGCGCGGACTGGTGGAGGCAGCGCTGCAAAACTTTGGAAACTGTTCCACAGCCCATAGAAGGCTAAACAAAGACTGCAAAACTTTGTCGCAGTCATCACTTGAGGCATTGCCTTTGCCATTCTGTCTCCTTTCGTTGTGAGAGATCAGTTCCTTCTATGTAGAAGATGGAGTCCCATGCATCTTTCACAGACTTTTGTGTTCTTGCCATTTTTTTCCCTCTTTGTGCTTCAGTTTGGATATTTTCTAATGACCTGGGTGTAAGCAGAGTTTTGCTTTTTTTCTCCTATATCCATCCTGCCCATGAACACGGGCAGTGAGTTTAATTTTAGATAATTTTTAGTTCTAGAATATTTGTTTGAGTCCTTTATAAGCTCCGTTCTCTGTCGTACCATATATTCATCCATTTTATCTCTGTTTTCTTTAATATGTTTACAGTGGTTGTTATTATAAAACTCTTGTGTGTTATTTCCAAGGTGGATGTTATCTTTTATTCTCTGGCCCCCCTATTATCATAGTATCTTACAATTTTTTATTGTATGCTATACTTCATATATAAGAAATCTTAGCAAATAGGCAGATTATTATTTTCTCATAGAAAGGATTTGCCATTTCCTCTGTTTAAGCATACAGGGTAAGGGGAATTGAGCTGGGTCAGGCTGGGTTACAAAATTACTTAGACTACATCCAAGTTTCAAACTGAGAGTGAGATTTGTCATGTGCTTGATGCAGGCCCCTTCTCTAATGGAACTTCGTTCTGAGCACAGAGAGATTGAGGGAAATTATATTTTGGTTTGTCAGCCTTGTCCTCCTACCCTCACTCCCAGTTTCTCCCTAAGGGGTGGCTTTTGATTCAGGGTCCGGTAGCTTTTTATCTAATTTTTTATAGAATTTTGGCCCTTCAGAGATTAGTTTAGCTTAGCTCTTGAGCCTCCCACCCCAAGCAGAGAAATATGTCATGTGCTGATTGCACATCCTTCCTTGTTGTGTGACTTTGTCTCCTATATACCATGAGACCTAAGAAGTTTTCAACCCATTCCCAGCCCTCCTGCATGGTGTTAGGAGTAGATATGTCCCATGGAGAAGGCAGCACTGCTTTGGGCCTTGTTTTTATTCCAGTTTTCATCCAGTACTTGAAGCTATCAAAAATCCTTTTTCCTCTAGTAGAGTGTCTCTACCTGATCCCCACTTCATGTTTTCAGACTTCACGTTGAGAGAAGAAAACATCAGGCAGTCTTCGTTTACCATCTTCTTGCCCTGGTATTTTAGTTCATCTGTTCCTCCTGGCTTTCACAATTTTCTAACATTTGAAAATCTCACCACTCAGATAATTTATTATTAGCATTTTAGTGTTTTCATGAAAGTATTATATGTGTAAGTATTGAAAATTAAAACATTAAAGAAAGGTATACCAAAGAACCATAGTGTGTATAGCATTCTGGGTCTTTGCGCAGGAGTGGATATAGATACACTTCTTGTGTAATTGTTCTTCCATAGAAATCCGTTGCAATATCATTATAATCTGTTGAGCTGATGTATGGATGTTTTAGGTCGTTTTCAGCTTTTGCTATTTACAGTGTTGAAATAAAAATCGTTTGTACTTTTGTGCTTTTATAGATGTACCTGTAAGATAAATTTCCATAGTGGAATTAATTTTGACCATACTTCAGTTTCACTTTCCAAAAGTTACCCTAGTCTACATATGCTTTTGTTATCAGTATATAAGAATGCCTCCGCAGCAGGTATAATCAACTTTTTGTTGATATACATTTATTTTGTTGGTATGTATTTTTACTGATCTACGTTATTTAATAATGAGGGAGGTCGAGCACATTTTTTACATGTTAGCATTTCTTTTTTACAAAGTCTTTGTCCATTTTTATGCTGAGGTACTCTTTTTTTATTGACTTATTCGAATGTGTTGTAAGAAAGGACAATATCTTGTAGTCTTTTTTTGTTTGTTACTATTTATTGATTTGGGGAGAAAGAGCGAGCAGGAGAGGGGCAGCAAGAAGGGGAGAGAATCCCAAGCAGGCTGTGCACTGTCAGCACAGCCCGATATGAGGCTTGAGCTCATGAACCGTGAGATCATGACCTGAGGCAAAATCAACAGTCTGCCCTTAACCAACTAAGCCACCCAGGCATACCCATTATCTTTTAGTCTTAAGGGTTGCAAATATTTCCCCAGGCTGTCTTTTGATGTCTTGTTGTGTGTGTATATACCTAGGTACATATATGTAGAGATTGAGAAAAAATTAATCTTTATGTAGTCAAATTTATTACTTTTCTTGATTGTTGGGCACTTTCATTTGTGATTCATATATTTAATATGCTTTTTAATAGCATCGTAATTACATTTGCTCACCTTCTATTAATTTTTGTCTTGAATGTTGACTGATTTTTTAAATTTAGTATTTTCATCTATAAATCACAGTTTCTACAGTTTTATTTATAACTATATACATAAGTCCAGTGAAGATATAAGCTACTTTGTACACTCGAGTCGTCTTATATACACACCACAGGCAGGGATATCTGCTACCCATTTAAAAATTTCCTATTATTCTTCACAGAAAATTTAGACACTTCACTGTAGCATTTTTAGGCCCTTCCTTTGCCTTGTTCTCTAGTCATCTTAATTTTCTTTGTTTCCTTTTGCCACAGGGACTTGGAACTTGGGATTTCCTCTGCCTAGAGTCATTCTTCCTTCCCCTCCTTTTGCCTAGTTAAAATCGACTCACCTTACAGCGACTTAATTAGGGAAGATTTTTACTTTCCTGCTTTCTTAATTCCTCTGGTTATGACCTTTCTGTACCATATATTGTACACTTACTGTTCTGCAGTAGGAAGTACCTGCGAACAGATAGCATAGTGCCCAACATGTGTTTGTAGGTCAATAAATATTTTTTGTATGGATTCATTTCAGTTTTACCTCACAAAGGCATTTTCACCTTTACCACCTGACTTAAAACAAAATTTTCTAAAGAAACTCAAAGGAATTTTTTGCATTTTAATCAAGCAAAATATCTTTAAAAGTTGACTCCAAAGATTTTTATTATTTTGAAGGCAGAAAATGTGCTTTTCATAAACTTTCAGTATGGTTTGGTAATATGATAACATCCTGGTTGAAACTTTCAAGATGATCCACTTTTATAACTGAATACTAAGCTATTTTGTGTTGTAACGCATCAACTTTTAAGTCTTTGTCTATTGGATCTTACTTGTAACTCCTTTGATGTTGAAGGAAACTATTGATTTGTCTCCAGAACAACAAAAAACATCACAATTCTCTGTTTTTCAGTGGGCACATTTATACAATTTACTTTTCTTTTATAAAGGAACCAAGTAACACTACTCAAAGCTGCACCTTCTGAAGACCTTCATATTCAAGAATATGTAGCCTCATTTTTCTTTCCTGCAGACCCTCCCAGACACCAAGAGTTTTTAGGAAATTTACCTTCTGCATTAGCATTTCTCTTTTTAGTGGTTTTTCTTCCTCTAGTAGTTGATATGTCTTATTTAAGAACACCTATTTAAAACAACCAAAAAATATTTTCATGACATTAGTTAATGAAACGTAAGGAGTATAGGTTATCCTGATTAGAAAAGGTGACACTAATAGTTACTCGTTTGTCTTTTCTTCACCTGATCCCAAGGAGATATAGCCCCTCTCATGAGGTAAAAAATCTGACCTAGGCAAAGAGATCGCTAGATGGGCACATCTTCCACTGTGCTTGCACTCTTTAAGGATGAAATAACTCCTCAGACTTAGGGTCGACATGAAGTTGCCTAAGAATGATTGGTCGTTTACTTCAGACCACTGTAGTGAATGTTTATTAGCTGCTTTACTCAGTGACAGAAGTCTCATAAATGTGACCTTGAGGAAACTGTGATTTCTTATTAAATTTAGTACTGTTTATATCTGGTAAAAATAGGTCCATCACAACCCTTCTTTGTTTTTTTTTTTTTTTTAATGGCTAAATTTTACAAAACTGACCAGTACTACAGTACTTTTATCTCATATCAAATGATATGTATTATGATACAAAATAACATAAATAATAGAATCTAAATATCTAAGAGGATTAGCAGTCGTATTGCTAATTATTATCACATAGCAAATATTGCCAAATAGGAAGCCCTGAACTTTTCAAACATGCTGCTCGCCCACTTTCCATCTTTGCCACTGACTTTATCACTTTTGGGCTGTATCAGAAGTATAGGCAGTTAGAAAAACTGAAGACAGGGGCACCTGGCCAGCTCATTTGGTAGAGCATGTGACTTCGCTCTCATGGCCATGAGTTTGAGCCCCAAGTTGGGTGTGGAGCGTACTTAAAAAAATTGGAATATATTTGTAGGGGTGCCTGACTGACTCAGTTGGCAGAGCATGTGACTGTTGATCCCAGGGTCATGGGTTCAAACCCCATGTTGCGTATAAGATTACTTAAAAAAAAAAATTAAAAGGAACATCTCATTGGCTCAGTCACTAGAGCTTGTGACTCTTGATCTCAGAATTGTAAGCCTGAGCCCCACACTGGGGGTAGAGATTACTTAAAATCTTAAAAAAGAAAAAAACCCGAAGAGATAAGTTGGTGTAGCTGATAAAACATAGCTTAGAATTTAGAATGAAACTGTGAAAGGCCAAGTAAGAGAGCGACTGTATTTATCTTGAAAATTTGTTGTTTTTGTAAAAACTTGCTAATGAGAAGAAAATAAATGACATTTAATTATTTCCACAGTGTTCAAAGAGTTACTTAGTAGGACTGAACAAGAAAAATATGGCATTCCTCATATTCCTAAAATTGCTGAAAAAAAAAGTAATCGCCATTCAATCCAGGATGTACCAGGAGATATTGAACAGACATCACAGGAGAAAGGAAATAAGAAAATAAAAGCAAATACTGTTTCAGGTGGAAGAAACAAAATCAGGAAGATTTTGGATAAAACACGGTTTAGTATCCTGCCTCCAAAACTGTTCAGGTAGGTAATGATCATCTCAGTCATGTAGACATTTTCCTGTTGGCTGTAAAGTTTTTATTTGGGGTTTATTTGGGGTAAGGGAATTTCGGGTCAGTTTGTTTTTTATACAACTAACACATTATAAAATCTTCAAGTAATCTATAAAGAAGAAAATCTCAGTATCCTTCCATCATTTCCATGAAGTTACCACTACTCGATTGTATATTCTCCTAGTACCTTTGTTTTGAATTTTAGTAAAAGGTGACCATTTGATTTTACAAAATCTTTTCTTGTGTATTTTTTATCTAATTTCTGTCCTTCGGACATTTTTTTCCTTAAGTTTATTTATTTTGAGAGACAGGGACAGTGCAAGTGGGGGAGAGGGAGGGAGAGAACCCCAAGCAGGCTCTTCACTGGCAGTGGGCCTTGAACTCGCTAAACTGCGAGATCGTGACCAGAGCTGAAACCAAGAGTCAGACGCTTAACTGACTGAGCCACCCAAGCACCCCCAAATTTGGATGTCTTGAAACTTAAATATATTCACCAATGCTCGTTTTTTTGTGTGTTGTAGATCATCTTTCTTTTATTGCACTGTTTATTCCTTTCTGCATTCTAAAGCTGACCTTTTTATTTTTTAATCAAATCTATTTGTTTCCAAAATGAGATGTCACTAAAACTGAAGGAAACTTGGTGATATTAAATGTAATTTGAGGTCTGTAAAGTACTTATGAAATCAATTCACTGAAGTGTCATGACTAGAAATGAGTCTAGTACATATTATATATGTATAATTTACATTATCTGCTTCCTAAAGCAGTCACAAAAGTTTTAATCCAACTCAGTACCTAAGACACAGTAGATGCTCAGTATTTATTGAATAAGTTAACATAGTGAATTAACAAGTGAAAGAAAAGGAAAGAAAGAAAAGAGAAAAGGAAGGAAGGAAACATTTAAGGAAAACATACTCAAAATATTTTAGTTCCAAATAGTTCCCAGGACTATGCTCTGTGGTTCTTAGAGCTGAAAAGAGGTAATCGTTGCTTCTTAGGAATTCATATCAGGAATCCTTTATTCTCCACCTGCTTATTTATACACAAGGCACAGATACTGTCCGAAGATATAAATGTTGGAAGATCAATAGAGCAAGTTTCTTGTTCTCTACGAGGTGGTAATCTAAAAAGGAAAAGCAGACAAATGGTGCATTACAGGCTGATAAATGTTTTGATGTGTACAAAGACAGGAACATGCTTGGTAGGCAGGTAGACTGTGTGTGTACACGTGGAGATGAAGCAGGAGAGATAGGCAAGTGCTGCTACGTTATGAAAGACTTTGAATATTATGCTAAAGAGATGGACTTCATCATGTCAAAGTAGGAAGCCATAGAAGCTCTTAGCTGTATTTGGTGTGTTGGGGTTGACAGTATAACACATTGTCATCATAATAACAAGGACACTAATTAGGGGGCAACTCGGAAGTAGGTAAATGTCAACCCTCAACTTTTATGACATTCAAGATCTCAGAGATTGCCTGACACCAACATGCTTTTCTTCTTGAGTTCTTCTTTCGGATCAGGTAATGCATTTGTTCCTCATTTAATTTAGGGCTCACAGAGAATGAAAACATCTTGAGCTCTGTTCTTAATGTCACTCATTTCTTTTTTAATGACTGCTCTAGCAAAATTCTCATAATATTGAGCATATTGTTGTATGACTACAGCACAGCAAACATGTCTTCTTCTCATAAATGAGAGGTAAAAAGAATATGAGAGGGACTAGTTTACAGTGTAAAGATGGGAGACAGTTTTGGATGACCAGAAGTATGCATGACAGCACTGAGGAAAAGGGAAATGAATGGAGGACCAGAAAGAAAAGAGTTCACAAAGAGAATTCTCAGGAGGTATTACCCTGAGTTCCATTTCTAGAAACCCTAGTGGGTTTGATCTAGAATACATGTTTCCTTTAACTGTTTTTAATTTTGAACCGGGACATAATTGTGACATGTGTCATCTAGAACCATAGGACGGTGATTGTAATGGACTTTAGCTTGTTAGTATCAGATTCCACGAAGCTTTGTTCAAGTTTCAGGCAGCTAAATCAGACTCTCATCTCCATAGTATTTCCTTTAGGGAGTAGGAATTGGTTTCGCCTCATGGATTCTATCTTTCCTTATAGTAGGCATGGAAACGAAGGCAGCTGGGAGCAATCATTTGAGCATTTTCAGGCCTTGTTTCTTTGTATTGGTGCCCCTCAAAAGGAAAGATCTTGTGGAAGTAATTAACTCAGAAGGGAATTCTTTTTTTTTTTTTTTTTGGTAGTCAGCACATATTTATTGAATCTCTTGTGCCACTTGGAGGCTGTTTGCTGTGAATGCAAACATTAGTAAAATATTGCACTTCAGGAGTTAAGGTTAAACTGACTCTCTCTTCCAAACACGTTTCATTGAAGTAAAATGCCAGTAATTTCAGCCATATAAATGCCAGGAGAAAGATAGGTTATTTTAGTAGAAATCATAAATGTTTTCTGTTAGAGCCTTTTTTTTTTTTTTTTTTTTTTTTTACAGAGGACTGATTTGTTAGACTGGTCACTTTGCAATTTTGAGAATGAATGTGTGTCCTATTTCTTGGAATTTAATCATTACTCATGAGTTCAGGTGACTTTTAATAGATACCCCCCAAAAATCACTGAAACTTCAATAGAAAAATAGACAGAGAACATGAATCACATGTTTTGTGTCCATAATAATCAAGGACACATGATTTATTTTAAGACAGGACATCATTTGTTTTATCATAGATTGACAAGAGAATAGTCAGGGCCTGAATCAATAACATCAGATAGACAATAAGCTCAGACTCCTGTAGAAATATGAAATGATGGGGTATATGGGTAGCCCAGTCACTTGAGTGTCTGACTCTTGATTTCTGCTCAGGTCATGATCTCACAGTTCTTGAGTTCGAGTCCCACGTTGGGCTCTTTGCTGACAGTGCAGAACCTGCTTGAGATCTTCTCTTTCTCTCTCTGCCCCTCCTCCGGTAACTCTCTGTCAAAAATAACCATTAAACATAATACCCTCCAGTTCCATCCATCTTGCTACACATGGCCAGATTTCATTTTTTCTCATTGCCACGTAGTAGTCCATTGTATATAAGTACCATAACTTCTTTATCCATTCGTCAGTTGATGGGCACTTGGTCTCTTTCCATGATTTGGCTATTGTCGAAAGTGCTGCTATGAACATTGGGGTACACGTGCTCCTATGCATCAGCATTCCTGTGTCTCTTGGGTAGATTCCTAGCAGGGCTATTGCTGGGTCATAGGGTAGCTCTATTTTCATTTTTTTGAGGAACCTCCACACCGTTTTCCAGAGTGGCTGCACCAGTTTGCATTCCCACCAACAGTGTAGGAGGGTGCCTACTTCTCCACATCCTCGCCAGCATCTATAGTTTCCTGATTTGTTCATTTTAGCCACTCTGACTGGTGTGAGGTGGTATCTCAGTGTAGTTTTGATTTGTATTTCCCTGATGCTGAGTGACATTGAGCATCGTTTCATGTGTCTGTTGGCCATCTGAATGTCCCCTTTGGAGAAGTGTCTATTCATATCTTCCGCCCATTTCTTCACTGGGTTGTTTGTTTTTCGGGTTTGGAGTTTGGTAAGTTCTTTATAAATTTTAGATATTAGTCCTTTATCCGATATGTCATTTGCGATGATCTTTTCCCATTCCGTTGGTTGCCTATTCGTTTTGTTGGTTGTTTCTTTTGCCGTGCAGAAGCTTTTTATCTTGATGAGGTCCCAATAGTTCATCTTTGCTTTTAATTCTCTTGCCTTTGGAGACGTGTCGAGTAAGAAATTGGTGCATCTTAGGTCAAAGAGGCTTTTTCCTGTTTTCTCCTCTAGGATTTTGACGGTTTCCTGCCTCACATTCAGATCTTTTATCCATTTAGAATTTATTTTTGTGAGTGGTGTAAGAAAGTGGTCTAGTTTCATTCTTTTGCATGTTGCTGTCCAATTCTCCCAGCACCATTTGTTAAAAAGGCTGTCTTTTTTCCATTGGATACATTTTCCCGCTTTGTCAAAGATTAGTTGGCCATATACTTGCGGGTCCATTTCTGAGTTTTCTATTCTATTCCATTGTCAATAAGTCAGTCAGAAAAAGACAGATACCATATGTTTCCACGAATAGGTGGACTTTGTGAAACTAAGCAAAAACCAGGGGGAGGGGAAGAGGGGAAAGAAAAAAAAGACACAGAGAGGGAGGGAGATAAAACATAAGAGACTCTCAAAGACTGAAAAAAAACTGAGGGTAAGGGGGATGAGGGAGGGGGGAGAGGGGGTGATGGGCATTAAAAAGGGCACATGTTGGGATGAACACTGGGTGTTATATGTAAACCAATTTGAAAATAAACTATTATAACAAAAAAAAAAATAAAAAATAAAATAAAAAATAAAAAAAAAAAATAACCATTAAAGAAGTATGAAATGACACAACCTTTCTATTAAGGATTTGGACATTTAAAAAAATGTTTTATTTATTTTGAGTGAGAAAGACTGTGTGCAAGTGGAGGAAGGAGCCGGGAGAGAATCCCAGCTTGGAGCCTGACCTGGGACTTATTCCACAAACTGTGAGATCATGACCTAAGCCAAAGTGAAGAGTTGGAGCCTTAACCGACTGAGCCACCCAGGTGTCCCTGGGTATTTTTATTGAAGAGTTTTAAAAATGTTCATACCTTTGATTCATAATTTCATTTCTAATAATAATAATTGATGAAAATTTATATACAGATATTCTTAGTAGTATTATCTATAATGAAACAAAATTGGAAATACCCTAGAAGTCCAGCTACAGGGGATTGGATAATTAGATTGTGCTGTATATTGTAAAAAATAACTAAAAGGAAAACTTGATGATGGTTTTGTCTAGGGTGTGGTTTTATAGGTAATTTTTTTCTTCCTTGTTCACTATACTTTTTTAATTTTCTACTTTGAATATTTTTTAAGTGAGAGAAAAAAGTTTTAATGAGTTTAATTCCACAATTCTAAATATCTCCTGTGTGTCAGAGCTCTTTGAAAAGGTGCTTGGCTTCTGCCTTTGTAGCCCTCACTTCTCTAAGAATTGTTCTAGAAATACTGTAAGAAAGAGTGTCTACATCTGCGAAACAAGCAAAGAATATTAAAATAAGGAAGGAACAAATAGTTGAGATAAGAATAGAAATCCCCCAAATCCCTAACCATGACATAATCCTAAAATGAAAGAATTCTCCTGGATATTAGATTCCTGGATATTAGAAGTAGAAAAATAGTTTCTAATTTTCAGTAACATCATTGAAAAAAGGCAGTGGGCTTTTATTGACTTGAGAATATTTCACAGTTTAGGAAATCTGATGTCCTATTTTTTAAAATCATTGAGATTTTATTTTGTGTTTTTAATCACAAATTGCTTAATTAACAGCTTAATATTATTATTTGTAACAGTCCTAGTAGACTGTGTTGTTTGCTTGTCAGAAATTATTTTTTCTCACTATTTTTTCATCAGTGTACTTTGTTTGCTTTTAATAATTGGCATTATTTTTTATTAGCATACAGATGTTTACATAGCCTTCTTAGTTTCATAATGTGAAACTAAAATATACTTTTATTCTAAGTAAAGTTAGTATTGGGGAATTATGGAGGAATTTTTCAAAACTATCTTGTTTCTGTTACTGCATCATCTTCTCAGGAGACTGTTTTGGTAAGAAATGACATAATTACTATATTTGCAAATGGGCTTTATCAGTTCAGCTTCCAAACAAGCATGGATATTTGCCAATTAGATACTCTTTCATTCATGTCATAGCATGGGTTGTACATAACATTAGTATAGTTTTCATCTATACATGCTCCCACCTTAATTACCATGAATTTGTAACCAGCTTTACATTATTATATTTGTGCAGTGTCCTGTCTTTGGTTATTAAAAAGCAGAGGTAATGTGAAATAATATCAGTAAAAGAAATAAGGACTTTGAGTGTTTCATGCACTTTTCTTAGTCTTACAGTGAATTCCATCTTACTGCAACTTAAGACAGCCAGTTCCCTTTAATAGAGTATTACAACTTTTTAACATGGTTAAAGTTGATTCTACTCTGATTATTAATAGGGTCAGCTAACTTCTTCAACATTTTGCTTTGGATTTAATTATTTGACCCTCTGTGTCCAAAAATTGGCAGATTTGTTTTCAAAAATCAATTAAATTAGAAAGCCTGTTGAATTTTTAAACCGTACTTATTTTCTGTAAATTTAAATTGCTGCAGATTACTATACAAAGCTATAAATACAAATTTCTGTGAGAGCCTTCTTCTTTTCTCGTCCCTAACCTTGAAACATTTAGCTCTGATATTTATTAATACACACATGCACACCAAATTATAAGGAACCAGTTTAGCATAAGCACAAATACTTCATCAGATAATATATTTTCTTAGCCTTATTTCTTCTGTCTGTCAGATTAGGCAGCCTTCTCTCCCCAGGTAAACATTTCCTATTTCTTTGGTGCCTGTTATATCCACTGTGCCTTTTCTCTTTTTCAGTATGAATTGCTCAAAATCCTCTCCAGGTTTGTACTGTTCTATTTTAATTTTAGTAAAAGTAATTCACTATCTTCTTAAAAATTGAAATTGGTTTTTCTTTTGAGCCAAAATGTTCACCTACATTAGCTCATTTAATCTTTACAGTAGTCCCAGGGGAGAGAGAGTTTAGTCACATTTTTAGATGAGGAAACCAAGGTCCAGAAACAGAACGAAATTTCCCTGAGGTCATGTAGCTCATTATCCAAGGTTCGCATAGCCAGCTCTTGAAACACTTACTTTTGCTCTTTTCCATGTCTTTACGCTTTTCCCTAACTCCTCCGCAGTGTTGCTTGTCTAGCTCTCTCTTCCTTGTCTGGCTATTAGCAGCAGCCCTTTAGCTGTTTATTTAACCGTCCTCCACGCATATTTAATCTCGCATAGTTGCCTTATCTGCCTCAGTCCTATGTTTGACTCCTAACATTCTGAATGTATCCCATACCACTCATTTAATGCATTCCATGATAAGAGGTAAGTATTCTGTGATACCTTTTTATATGTAACAAGTACTGGGTAGAATATTACATTGAATAAAACCTAGATAAGAATTAATGTTAACCTAAAGAATTGGTTTAACCCTTAGACACAGATGGTGTTTTGATCGTTGATACTCATGGAAATCTTTTTCATTGCTGTCCTTTATATAGGACTGTTTCATTTATCCTTTGTTTTATAGAACTGGGGATATCTAAAACTTAAGTAACAGAGTTATGTTTTGTTTTGTTTTTTCCTGATGTTTTTCTCTTCGGTGGATTTAGAGGTGCCTGTGTAACACCTTTAAAAGGAAGAGTGTTTTATTTGCTTACATATGGCCCTTTGATTCATATTTTTGAAACCTTTAAAGGGAATTAACTTTAGATGGCTTGCTTTCTTCTGTGGTTTTGACATTCTCATCTAGGGAACAGCCAAACAGACCAGAGATACCACACAAGAAATAAAGTGTCCTTGAATAAACTTCAGAGGCTATAAAATTCTTTTTCCTTTATACTGATTTCTGGTCCTTTTCTTTCTTCTTTCTACTTGTCACATATGCCCATTGTTTGCTGTTCTATGTGCCATCTTTCTGTTACCTTTCCCCAGTTATCACTGATTTGGCCAGTTCTTAGGTTGTTCATGTGTTTAAAGACGTCTCTTATTTTGTCACTTGAACCTGGTCCCTTTGTTTTCTGCACCCTGCCATTTTTTGGTTTGGGTTTAGACCCAACCGCATCCTTTGCCTAAAAGGTCACCATCCGCTATGTTTTGAGTGTGAACCTTGCTGTAGTTCAAGGTTGTGCCTTGTTGGATGCATACATTAATTAGTGTCTACTGAAACTGGCCAATATTAATGGCTCCTTACACACCCAGAGTTAATTTCTTTACCAAAACAAACAGAAATTCAATATAACTCTTGCTTTATGATGTACTATGAAGTACATGTTTATGATATAATAGAATTACTTAGATTTAACTTACTTATAAGTTGAACTTTTAGTACAAAATTTGAGTGTATTCATTAGCATAGTTGTCCTATTTTTAAATTGCTGTAATACCGAATTTTTAAAATCACTACTCTGAATTGGTTCCATTATGCCTTAGTGTACAGACAACACAAACGTTTACCATTAAGAATTCTCAGTTACTTTAAAGTGATATATGACATTCTTTTGAAGTGATGGAGGCCTGAGCCAGTCACAGGATGACAGCATTGTGGGAACAAGACACTGCAGGCACAGTCTGGCTATAATGCCTATTCCTGGAACCCTTTCCTCCAGCAGCCCTGATCTCCTGCAGCCTACCACCAGCATGTTGGATTTTTCTAATCCTACAGGTAATTTTTGTTTGTGATTTTATATAGCCGTATTGATTCCCAAGTGACAAATTAGATGGCTGAGCCTTGTGTATCAAATAGATTTGCTTGCCTCCCTCTTCTCTTATCTCAAGGTTATGACTCCCTGCAAAACTCCAGACAGAACATTCATTTTGTCTTTTTGTGTAAGCTCGAGTGGTACTTGCTCCAATATAAAATAGTACAGAAGAAAGAGATTACATTTAGGTATGTTTTGGTAACCCTTATCAGAACAGTGGAAAGAAAGCAGGGATGCTGCTTCTTAGCCAAGAAATGAGTTATCCGTAATGCAGAAAAGGATAAGTGAGATTATTTCACCTGTCTCCTCCCTGACCATCCTCTGTGATGTACTGACATGTGTTAGTGAGTTCCTAGAAACCTTTTCGCCCAGCACCTGAGGCTAAAGTTGTTTTATTGTCATTTATTGTTAATTAAATATACTCCAGTATCTTTTCATTAGTGTTTAAATTTGGGGTTTTGGGTTTAAACATCCTGTGGGACATGGAGTTTATTTTTATGCCTCTGTTCATGCCCGAAGAAAAAATTATTTAACGATACAATGTAAAATTTTATCACAAGGAAGAAAATCTAGAAGAATTACTTTTATATCCATCACTTGAAAGGATTTGGGATAGCTTTCAGTAAAAGACACAAACAGTTAAAACCGAGATATATAGCTAAGTCCAAAGAGAAGGAGAGAGAAAAAATAGCTCTATAAATATTGGTGTAGTTTTGATTTAGTTTCAGTTTTAATGCTGAAGGTCCTAACAGCTAGTATAAAAAAGGGAGGAAACTCAATGACACGAATCTCATTATTAGAAAGGAAGGAATATATTAAATGTAATAGTGAAGTTTCTGTTTTATTATAGCAACTTGAATAAAAACTCATCATAATGTACCACAGTTGAGTGAAATTCATTCTCTACATTGTTTTTTGAGTTTTTAAAAATTTCATTTGCCTCTTAACTATTAATACTAAACCCAGTAGTCTGTCTTTGACACATCCTCCTCCCTATGTGTCTGTCAGTGTTCTTTCTAGAACAAAGGTTTTAATGAGTTGTTAGTTTGCTTAAGAATTCCTGGTGATTTCTGGATTAGTTGAGGTTCAGTCACGAGATAGAAACCACTCCAGATATTTAATCAGAATTTAAGGAGTTGTTGCCAAGGCCTAAAGTTAACTATTTACCATTTAAGTTCACTTAAAATGGTAAAGAAGCAACCCCTAAGGTATCACAGAGGCAGGAAAACTGCAAAGCAGTTTCATCTTCTGGTACATGAAAGAAATGCCACCGTAGCGTGAAGCCATGTTGCTGGGGTGGTACAGGAGGAACAATCCCACAAGAAAAAAGTAACATAGTAACTGTCAGTGTCCACTTTTCACAGCATGATTGTAAACCCCCTTTCTAGCCTTCTGTCCTGCCAGTGTCCTCGCTCTCACCTCATCTCTCTTTCCCGAGTGTGGCATGTACCTTCATAACTGTGATTTTCTTTGCTCATGCTGTTTGCCACCTGTCGTGTTCCCTCCCTGCATATCCAGTGAACTTTGTCTTATTCCGTGATACAGAGCTCAGACCTTACCTTCTCTGGGAAAGCCATCCCTTCTTTCCCAGAAATCTTTAGTGTATTTTCATCATCTGTTCTTATATTGCTTTCAGGTAGGAGCATGGGAATTTATTTTCATGTCTGTGTGTGTGTCCCACAGCAGTGGCTCTTACTTACACTACATCCACAAATAAAATATTGTTACACTACCAAAACACAAACTAAGTATACATACTTTGGTAAGATGAGTATTTAGGGGCAGATGATTTCCAAATTAAGTGATTTTTATGGCTGTGTTTTTGTCATTGGCATATCTAGAGGTGAGGGTGAGGACCTAAGGGATTGCTGTAGGGAGGGGACTAAGAGAGCAGTCAGCTGGGGAGTTAGCCAGGGGAACCAAAAGAAGAGGTTGAAATTACTAGAATTTAGAAACTGTAAGCCCCCCATTGCACTGAAATTAGTAGAGAAGGCGCTACTCAGTTCGATTGGATAACGAACTTATTGAAAACATGTTGAGGGGCACTTGGGGTGGTTCAGTTGGTTAAGTGTCTAACTTCGGCTCAGGTCATGATCTCACAGTTTGTGAGTTTGAGCCCCGCGTTGGGCTCTGTGCTGACAGCTCAGAGCCTGGAGCCTGCTTTAGATTTTGTCTCCCTCTCTCTGTCCCTCCCCTGCTTATTCCCTCTCTCTATCTCTCTCTCTCTCGCGCGCGCGCAAAAATAAATAAACATTGAAAAAAAATTTTTAAGTAAAAATCTAAAAAAAGAAAACATGTTGAAGAGCCAAAGTAACTTTTATAAAATCTACTGAGAGAAGGTCCATCTGCAGAGCTGAGTCTGCAGCCTGTGTCCATGCCAGCAATAGAAATAAACACATATGGGGCGCCTCGGTGACTGTCAGTTAAGCATCTGATTGTTGATTCCAGCTCAGGTCATGATCTCACAGTCATGAGATCCAGCTACACCTAGGGCTCCTCACTGACGTCATGGAACCTGGTTGGGATTCTCCGTCTCTCTCTGCTCCTCCGCCACTCTCTCTCAAATAAATTTTTAATGACAAAAAAAAAAAAAAAATGAACACATATAAGATAGGTATTTAACTTATATTTTTAAACCCCAAAATGTACAACTTTTTGAAACCACTTTTATGGTGCTGTTCATATTTATGTAGAATAAAATACTCATTAGCAATTAATTTCCAAATTCATTTACTTAAGTTACATATGACTGCACTGAGTTTTAGGTTAGCTGTGTACATCACGTGTGTGTATTGTAGTACATGTGTGACATCAGCCAAGTTTGACTAATTTACTGTTGATCTCAGTGTGTATATGCCGCTTGTTTAAAGTTGTTGTTAGCAGGTCGGGTGAAAGCTACAGAACTGTTAATAGTTTGCTTTTGATTGCTGACTGTTCTGTGATTTTTTTTCTTTGATTGTTTTTCTGCCTACAGCTGTTGGTTTTTACTGTAAGTATCTTGAAAACTGTGGTATTCCATTGCTTACATTTCTGTGTAGTGTTTTATTATTTTTAAAAAGTCCCCTGATACAGAATTGAATAAAATAGGAACCAGAACTTTTCTCCCCACTGATAAGCTTGTGAGTGTAAATTGGTTTGTGTTCTTTTCATCATTTTCTTTGAATACATATATTTTTATGGTATAGAATCAGTGGACATGCTGCTCTATAACTTGTAAATTTTGGGGGGGATTTTTTGACCTAATGTTAGATGCGGCCTAAAAGAACTCAGAGTGCAGCCGAAGGATTGTGAAACTGGGAATTTTTTTTTCGCCCAAGTCTCCATATAGAACTTTTTGCTTACTTTTTCATTTAATAGTACAAACCTTTTATTTGATTTCTTTAATACTTAGTAAACTTAGAGACAGCGTTACAAGTCTGAGTTATTTTAACTAATTTTTTATTTTAAAGGAACATAAAAATTTTGAAAACTCAAATTGCAGAGAAAGGATAGAGTATAAGTCTCCACTCCACCCTAGAATTAACATTCATATATCCTTCCAGAAATTTCAGTGCACATAAGATGTATTCACATTTTCTGTACCCCAGATGATACGCTGTTCTTTTCTTTTGCTTACCCATCTCACCTGGCAATATATGTTGAATACTTTCCTGCTTCAGAATGTAGTGTTCTACCACAGTTTTTTAAACAGCTCTTAGCATTTCATTTAACCAGTCCCCTTTTGGTGACGTCTACAGTGTTGACTGAATCTCTGTGTTTATATATCTTTACATTTTATGTTTGTGTTATTATTACATTTGTCTCTTGTCCAGCAAAATTTAAAATACTTATTGTCTTGCTCTTTATAGAACAAAAGTGCCAATTCTTGATCTGTATCATTATAAAGCTACCTTGTGTTTTCTTAGTGAAACTCTTCACTATATAGATTGTCTTCTCATTACCACCACTTACTCTCTCGAGTATGAACAGAGACTTTGTCCCATCTCATTTATTACTGTGTCTTTATCACTTGCAGCTCTCTTGACACATAACAGGCACTCCCTAAATATTTATTCAGCAGTTAACAACTTAAAGTAGAATCAAGACGGGACACCTGCGTGGCTCAGTTGATTAATGTTCCAACTTTAGCTCAGGTCATGATCTTGCAGTTGATGAGTTTGAGCTCTGTGTCAGACTCTGTGCTGATAGCTCTGAACCTGGAGCCTGCTTGGGCTTCTGTGTCTGCCTCTCTTTGTCCTGTATGTACATTCTCTCTCTCTCTCTCTAAGTCAAAGATAAAACAAATATTAAAAAAAATGAAGTAGAAACAAGAGGCAGCCTTTTGGGTTTGTTTTATCATCATCTTACCTAAAAAGGCCTCCCATTTTTACTGTACCATCAGAGTCAGTACATGCTTCCCTCAAGTATCTTATTTTTTTTATTTTATGCAGCAAGATTATAGTTAGCATTCTAGAAATTTTGCCTTTGGGTTGAAAGGCTAGATATCGGAGATCGCTTTTCTTGAATTTATTTACCTATTATGTAAGGTTTTTTTTTAATATGAACTATGAATCCTGTTGCTAATAAATGCTATTGTCCACCAAGAGCCTTTTTAAATATCTGTTTTCTCCTCATTGGGTTATATTTTTATATGCAATTTAGTTTCATGCCTAAAATTTGAAGTAATTGGATCATTTTTCTCGATTCAGCTTTATTCTAATCTCATGTCTACCATTCATCTGATCGTTTAATATTGAAGTATTAGGTTTGACATGTATGATGTCGCGCTGACAGCAAGCATGTTGGTGAAGAATATGGTGTTTTATATCTGTAACAACTCTAAAACAGGAAAAAAGGGTTTGCCCTGACAGTGATAGCAGTGCAAAGAAATGTCTTCCTCTAATGTTTTTCCAAGTAACTTTGCAGGTTGGCATTTATTACCTTGGCAGATTTATCAGGGTTTGGGTAATGGACTGGCTGCCCTTCGGATAATCCCTTTTATGGATCTCTTCTAGAGGTACCCATTCATAACGCCAGGTCCCTTTTATGTGATGTGATTATGTCACAGTTTGGTCTTCACATGGGAAACAAATCAGTTTAAGAAATCGTGACTTGTTTTTTTTTAACTGTTTATTAAGATACACAACTCTCGGGGTGCCTGGGTGGCTCAATCGGCTAAGTGTCTGACTTCAGCTCAGGTCATGATCTCTTGGTCTAGTCCACGAGTTCGAGCCCCACATCGGGCTCTGTACTGACAGGTGGGAGCCTGGAGACTGCTTCAGATTCTGTGTCTCCCTCTCTCTCTGCATCTCCCTCACTTGCGCTCTCTCAAAATTGGGGGCGCCTGGGTGGCTCGGTTGGGCGGCCGACTTCGGCTCAGGTCATGATCTCACGGTCTGTGAGTTCGAGCCCCACGTCGGGCTCTGTGCTGACAGCTCAGAGCCTGAAGCCTGCTTCGGATTCTGTGTCTCCCTCTCTCTCTGCCCTTCCCCTGCTCACACTCTGTCTCTATGTCTCTCAAAAATAAATAAAAGTTGAAAAAAAAAAAATTTAAAAAAAAAAAAAATTGAATAAATGTTAAAAAAATATTTTAGGAAAAAAAAAAAGATACACAACTCTCAGTTTCTTCCCAGAAGATGTTAGTAGTATTTTGGAAACAAAAGAAGAGAAAATGAAATGTGTGCAAATTCCCAGCCTGTCTTTGTGTATAAATTTCTCCGGAGAAATTAATGAAAGTAATCAGAGCGTCTCAAGGTTAGGCTGTCCTGCCGGCTGAAAGGTCAGTCTCCAAAGACCTAGTAAGCCAATCCAATTCTAGAGCCCCGGACAACTGAGGCCTACTTTTGTAAAGAGAATAGAAACAGTACAGGTGACAGTAGTAAGTTGTTTGACATTTTTTTTAGGGTTCAGGGCATAATGAAACCCTTTTATCCACTGTCTTTCTCTTAGCAAACTGGAATTTCCATCTACTTGAAAATATGTTCTAGCCAAGGGCAGAGAAGCATCTCAGTTTCGGTGGATCATAAAACAATCTAACTTTAAGCCTCGTAGGTTTACGAACCCATTGTCAGCATCACCTGAAGGATTGTCTTATTGCAAAGCAATATGAACGAGGCTTTTGGTGACTCATATATTTGCATACATCAAGAAAGGCAGTTTGTTGCATGTATCTTATAAAGGAGACTTGA
The DNA here is from genome assembly GCA_030068075.1 of Paguma larvata. Lineage (NCBI taxonomy): Eukaryota > Metazoa > Chordata > Mammalia > Carnivora > Viverridae > Paguma > Paguma larvata. The sequence goes on from CM057826.1 coordinate 125,331,934, forward strand.
CCGAATGTGTGGAACTTTCTGCTTCCAACTTGACAGTGGACCCAGAACGTTTAAGACTGCTTTTTCCTGGAATTGTATTCATATGTGTTCAGTGTAATCTTCTGGTTGGTCATGGGAATCTGTCTCTTTTTGTGCCATTAACATCACAGTGTTAATTTATTCTGTGAAATTATTTTCTACTGTGTCTATTACATTACTTTTCTTCCCTTTAATCAGAATTAGACTTCAGATGGCCTTATGGCAAATTTGTAAATTTTTTTCATCTCTTAAACTTAATAATGCATGTAATGCTAATAAGATACTGCTAGACAAGCCATATCTACTTGAGCCACCAAACTCGCTCAACCCAGTTGCAGTCATTACAAAAAACTCCACAAATAATACATTTTTCTTAATTAAAAAAAAAAAAAAGACAATTTTGGGGCACCCGATTGGCTCCATGGGTTAAGCGTCCGACTTCGGTTCAGGTCATGAACTCACAGTTGGTGAGTTTGAGCCCCACATTGGGCTCTGTGCTGACAGCTCAGAGCCTGGAGTCTGTTTCAGAATCTGTGTCTCCCTCTCTCTCTGCCCCTCCTCCTCTCAGGCTCCATCTCTCTCTCTCTGAAACATAAATAAACATTAGAAAAAAAATTAAAAATAAATTTTGTAACAATAATTTTAGGAAATTGGGAAATATTAACTTAATTTTCAGATTATTTATATTTATTTGTAATCAACGTTCAGTAATGTTAGGGGGAAAATACAGCATGTATTCATGCTGTCAGATCACTTTTTTACTTACACTGAATTATATTAAAAATTAGCCCACAGTCATCATATTGCATTTTTCTGGAAGTGTTGCCCAATGCTGTGTAATAAGAAAATAAAATAAGGTAGAATGGGGAGGATGAGATCATTACTTATTTGTGCATATCATATGGACATTTATCTTGAGGTAGGATTTGTCTACTGATAGTAGAAATCACAAAGGTAAAGGGGCGCCGGTGTGGCTCAGTCGGTTGAGTGTCTGACTCTTGATTTCACTTCAGGTCATGATCCCAGGGTCATGGGATTGAGTCCCACGTTGCTCTGCACTGAGCGTGGCACCTGCTTGAGATTCTCTCTCTCCCTCTACCTGTTTCACCCACTCATGCTCTCTCTCTTCTTCTCTCAAAAATAAAAAAAACTTAAAAGAAATCACAAAGTTTGAGTTTAACCATGTGAATATTTTAAATTTTCTATGTCAAATAAATATAAAAACAGGAAAACAAGTGCCACTTTATAGTAGACTAAGTGTTGTTATCTAGTATGGACATAAATTCAATAAGAAAAAGCATAAAGAATACCAAAAAGTATTTCTAAAAAGAAGGAATACTAAGAATGTAACTAAAATTGTTCTCTTTATATTTCACGTTGATAAAATATTATAACCTTTTTGGAGAACACTTTGGCAGTATATTTCAAAAGCCTTAAAAATAAGCATGTCCTTCCTTTAACTCAGCAATTTTCTCTCTCTCCTGCTCTTCTTTTCCGCCCTCCCTCCTCTCACCCCCCCCCCCCCCCCCCCCAGTTTTTGGATTTTCTTTGAGGAAATAATCAGATTGCCTGCAAAGGGTTATCTACTAGGGAAGGGGAAGAGGGCATTATTCATCATAATGTCATTATAAAAGATATGCAACCTAAATGTTTGTCATTAAAGGTTTGGATAATGTAAAAATATAAAATATGTATTATGGGGTTGCCTGGGTGGCTCAGTGGGTTAAAGCATCTAACTCTTGATTTCGGCTCAGGTCATGATCTCATGGTTCATGAGTTCAAGCCCCGTATCAAGCTTTGCACTGATAGCACGGAGCCTGCTTGGGATTCGCTGTCTCTCCACCCATCTGTCTGCTCTTCCTCTGCTCATGCAGATACACATAATCACTCTCTTTCTCTCAAAAATAAACGTTTTTTAAAAATGTAAATAAAATATATATTATGGAGTCCTGTGCCTCCATTAAAAACAGCTTATTTTTTTGTATGTGTTTTTCTGTGAACATATATTAGTATTTTGTCACCTGAAAAAGCAGATATATTCATTTATCAATGAATGCAACAGTGATTTCTGTTAACCTCCTGAAATAGAAAGATATGTATTACTGTTCAGAGGAAGCTTTTTGTTCTAAATTGCTATTTGAAGAGTTTAGTTGTCTTGAAAATAACAAGGCATATTTTTGTATTTATGTAGATATTCCTGATCAAGTTATAAGAGTTTTCAAAGCAGATCAACAAAGTTGCTACATTATCATCAGTAAGGACACTACAGCTAAAGAAGTTGTTTGTCATGCCGTTCATGAATTTGGTTTGACTGGTGCGTCCGACACATATTCTCTCTGTGAAGTTTCTGTTACTCCTGAGGGTGTCATAAAACAGAGGAGACTTCCGGACCAATTCTCCAAATTAGCTGATAGAATTCAGCTCAATGGAAGGTAAATGTGCTTATTAATGAATGTACTCCATTTCTAGATGTGTTTTTTTTAATGAAGTATAATTAACCTACAATGTTGTGTTAGTTTAAGGTATACAACGTGTTCAACAGATGTGTACATTACTCAGTGTTCACCACAATGAGTCTAGTCACCAGACAGTGTTATTACAGTATTATTGGCTCTATTTCCTATGCTGTATTTTCATTGCCTTGAGCTATTTGTTATATAACTGATAGTTTTTATACCTCTTAATCCCCCTTTATCTAGATGTGTTTTTGAAGACCATGTGTAAAAACAGACATTTTAAGTAGAAACATCATGTCTTAAGGTCATTGAATTCTCTCTAAAATTAAAGTAGCGTTTCTCTTTTTTTTTTTTTTTTACCTTTTCTTGTCTCCTTAAGTACATAAATGGAATCTCCGAGCATTAGCTCTCATAAGGACTACCTGAAAGTAGAGGAGGAGAGAGAGGACAATTTGCCAAGCTGTCTTAGCCCTCCTGCTGAAATAAAGTCTTAGAACCACTGAATTAGTCCAGTCCGTTTTAGAGAGGAAACCAAATGATACTCATCTTTATATGTATTTGAGAATATATGCATTAAATTATAAATTTGTTTTTATTTATTTTTTTTAAATTGTTTAATGTTTATTTATTTTTGTGAGAGAGAGAGAGAGTACGAGCAGGGGAGGGGCAGAGAGAGAGGGAGACACAGAATCCGAAGCAGGCTCCAGGTTCTGAGCCATCAGCACAGAGCCCGACGCGGGACTCGAACCCACAGACCGTAAGATCGTGACCTGAGCCGAAGTCGGCCGCTCAACCTACTGTGTGCCACCCAGGCGCCCCTAAATTTGTTTTTAATATGACTAAAATGTACTTGGGGCAAAAGAAGGCCTAGTTTTTGCATTTATTTTTCTAAGTAGTTTTCCTGCTGTGAATATCCAGAAACATTTTTAAGTTCTTTTAAATGAGCTCTGAAAATTATTTGATCAACTAGAACCCTTACAGCGATTGCCCTTCACGGCTGCTGCTAAGACAGTGGGTTAACGCTGCTTTGCTAGCTACACCTAGTGCTTAAGAGCACAGACCCTGGTGCCACAGTGCTCAGCAGTGTGGGTAAATTCTAGCTCTGGCTGTGTGACCTGGGCAAGTTATTTAGTTTGTCTCTGCCTCAATTTTCTCATCCAAAAAAATGGGGATGATAATAAATAGAAATTACCTCATCGGAATGTTACAAGAATTAATGAGGCAACCCACCCTATAAATGTTAGATACAATTTCATTAACTAGTGTCTTGGGTCTCAGCACATTCGGAGTATTTTCTCAGGCATGTGAACAGCATAAAAGCAGTAGAAAAAGAGGTATAGTTGCTTGACTGTAGAAAATAGATGAATAAAAACGGGCTTGGATCAAGTTGTATTTTAGAAAAGAATAAAATAAAAGCGACGTGTGACACAGCATGTTACCTCTTTGTCCCCAGCAACAGCTTTGTACAAGATATTTACCAACTGTGAAGCTTGTCTCTTAACTTTTAAGTGCTATAGAATTGTTGATGTAAAAAGAAAACGAAGGTCTTTTTTATGGTTGCTGATTAGTGCCATTTGCTGGAATGAGGTTTTGTATTTAACAAGGGAGAAATCGTTAGTGCAAGTGTTTCTCTCCTTTACAGGTTTTATTCTTTGCTCCTCTCGGGAATTCAGAAATGAAGAAGAAAATAAGTATAGGAACAACTTCTGAATAGATTCGTGCTGTCCATGAACAAATACTTACATAGTACCTACTATGCATCACATACCTTCATATAGGCCTTCTAGAGCTTTTATCTTCAGGAATACATACACAGTTGTTGACACACTGTGTGAGTAGGTTCATAAAATGATTGGGTTCACGGCACTATCAACATTATTTTTACTCTTAAAGTCTTCTCGTTTAAAATGTTTATTTCCTGGAGCACCTGGGTCACTCACTAGGTTAAGTATCTGACTCTGCATTTCTGCCCAGGTCACGATCTCATGGTTCAGTTGTTTGAGCCCCACGTCAGGTCCTGCCTGTGCTGACAGCATGTAGCCTGCTTACAGTTCTGTCTTCCTCTCTCTTTCTCTCCAACATAAATGAACCCTTAATTTTGCATTTCATCTATAAGTGAATAGTCTGCTAATGTTTTTGACCAAATGTTATTACATACAGTGACATTTTGACAAGTGATATGAAAAGTGCTCTTAAAAATGTGAAATCGCTTATAAAAACCATTTTTTTTTCTTTTAGGTATTATTTAAAAAATAACATGGAAACAGAAACTTTATGTTCAGATGAAGACGCCCAAGAACTCGTTAAGGAAAGCCAGCTGTCCATGCTGCAGCTCAGTACCATCGAGATGGCCACTCAGTTGTCCATGAGGGACTTTGATTTGTTTCGTAATATTGAGCCTACTGAATACATTGATGACCTTTTTAAGTTAGATTCCAAAACAGGAAATACTCACTTGAAAGAGTTTGAGGACATTGTCAACCAAGAGACATTCTGGGTTGCTTCAGAGATTTTAACTGAACCAAATCAGCTCAAACGAATGAAGATTATTAAGCATTTTATTAAAATTGCACTTCATTGTCGAGAATGTAAGAACTTCAATTCCATGTTTGCAATAATAAGGTAAGTTTGTACAAATAGTTGTGTATAGTTTTGTTGTATTAGACGTAAAGCTAATTTCTTGTGTGCTACATGACTAGGAAAAGTAAAGTCAAATTAATAGGTTTTTAAATTATTGTTAGAGTGAGTATATTTTCCATTCTGGTGATAGTAACTTTTTTGTTTTTTGTTCCATCTTTCATTTAAACTTTTTTTTTTTTTGGCTGAATAAGATTGATTTCCTTCCCATTTTTGTTCCTTTCTCTCTCTTTGATGGATCGTACTCTTTGGATGTATGCTCAACAGTTGGTCTTTATCATCAGACTCCAATAGTGTACATCTTTCAGTGTCTACCTCGCTGTGATTTGGCACTGAAAAATCATGGCGTGGTATCAGTACTGTAACCTAAAGTGGCTATTTTGAAACAACAACAGTAATAACGAAACTATTTGGTGAACTCTGATTCATCAGGCACTGCCTGAGGTATCACTGGATGTGTTGTTGTTGAAGCAAGGTGGGCCTTGGAATTAGAATTAGAAAAGTTGACAGTTTATAAAATCCCAGAAAGTGTGGATGGTTTATGAGCTGGGAATCTCCCCACACCCTATGCCACCCCACCCCACCTCCACCCCATGTCCACCCCCACCCCTGACTCACTAGGTTTGACTTAGATGGGTAATTTATCTTCTGATCCTCCTCTATAGTATAGTGCTGATCAATAGAGGGATTCCTCTTAAAGGAAGTCTGATTTTAACGATGGAGAGTAGTTGTAGTTTTGTGCATTTATAAGGCCATGCGATCCCATTCACAGATGTCCCCCACAGAATTTAATTATGGCTTGTTCCTACACTTACATGAGATAAAATCGGAATCTTTATAATCATAAATCTGTCATGGTAATAAGGAAGTCCTTTATGAAGTTAACCACAGGATGCACTTTAATTAGATGCTTTAGGAGGGGTTTGGGGCTAGGGGAGCGTTTTTTGTTTGTTCTTTTCCTTTTTTAGAAAGAGGATTGAATAGAGCCTTAGCAGTGACCTTTAAAATCAGCTGCACTTTTATCTGAGTCCTCCCTCTCTGGTGTAGTAGGAGTGTGTCAGTAGTTGAAGACCAGTTTTTTGTTTTGTGTTTTTTTTTTTGTTTTGTTTTTCTTCCATCTGTAAAATGTAGGAATCACACCTCCTACTTCACAGTATTTAACAGCTGAGTCTAAAACAAGGGAACAAAAATGCTATTGATAAATACTTGGAAGGCTGGAAATTGAAACTGATAAGAAGCATAGAGTTTGAGAATTTGAGAGTTACAGGCTTAGTTTTGGAGTAATCTGAAAAACACTGACACCAAGAGAGATCTCTGTGTAAAAAGAGAGTGTAAAAGATAAATGGCTTAAGACCCATAACTAGTGACCATCCTGAAAGTTGAGGTAAAGAAAAGAGTCCAGCCAAGAGATAGAGTACAAATAAAAGAAAAAAATGGACCAGCACAGTTATGATTGTGTCATTAAAGCCAAGGAAAGAATGATTCGAGAGAAGGTGGTAGACAGTAGCTAGGTATTTGGGCCAAGATGGGTATTTGGCCAAGAGAGGTTTGTTTTGTTTTAAAGAGCATTTTATTATACACATTACATATTTTCAGTAGTTCATGAAAAATTGCTTTGTATTCTCCTATATTATGTCAAGTGTATCAGAGAAGATAAAGTACATACTACCTTTCCAGCAGAGGTGACACAGGTGAATCAGTCAGTTCTGCCTGCTATTAGATACTCTAGTTTATTTATTTGAGTTCTTTTTCTTAGTGTTGCTAAAAGTTTGTCAGTTTTGTTTATCATTTCTAAACACTTCTTAGTTTCATTGCTCTTTTTTTATTTTTCTGACCTCTCTTTGATTTACTTCTGCTCTAATATTTGTTATTCCCTTCCTTTTCCTAACTTTGAGCTGAGTTTCTTCTTTTTCTAGTTATTTGATGTGAAAAGTTAGATAATTTATTGAAGATCGTACTTAGTATAGAAAGTGATCACTAAAATTCTGTCTTAGAAATGATTTTTGCAGCATCCCGTAGGTTTTGGTATGTTGTGTCTCCGTTTTTCTTTGTTGAGAGATACTTATTTCCCTTTTGGTTTTTTCGACGCATTGGTTGTTCAAGGTTATGTTGTTTAATTTCTGCCCATTGGTAGATTTCCACATTTTCCTCTTGTCAATTCTTAGTTTCAGACTGTTGTGGGGAGAAAAAAAAAAACCACTTAGCATGATGTCTGTCTTTTTAAATTTGCTAAGGCTTTTCCATTTTAGTTTATAATCTCTCCTGGAGATTTTTCCATTTATGCTTGAGAAGAGTGTGTAATGGTTCAAGACCTGTCCAATGTATATCTGTTAGGTCCATTTGGCCTAAGGTGTGGTTCAAGTCCCATTTCTTTATTGATTTTCTGTCTAGGTAATTCGTCCATTGCTGCAGGTGGGGTATTGAAGTCCCCTACTAGTGTATTGCTGCTCGTTTCTCCTTCAGGTCTGTTACTGTTTGCTTAATATAGTTAGGTGCTGAAATGGGTGCATGTGTGTTTATGACTTTTATGTTTTTTGGTTTTGTTTTGTTGATGAGTTGATGCTTTATGTAATGACCTTGTGTCTTGTTACCATTTTTAACTTAAAGTTCTTTTCATCTCATACAGGTATAGCTACCCTGCTCTCATTTGGTTCCCACTTTCATGGACTGTCTTTTCCATACTTTGACTTTCAGCTTATGTGTGTCCTTTAAGCTAAAGTGAGTCTTTTGTAGGCAGCGTATAGTTGGGTCTTGCTTTTTTATTCATCCACCCATTTGGTGAAAGAATTTCAGTCCGTTTACATTTAGAATGATTACTGATACATAGGGACTTTTACTACTGCCATTTTATTGTTTTCTTGCTGTTTTGTCGTCTTGTCGTTCCCTTGTTTTTACTCTCTTGCTGTGTTCTTTTCTGAATTGGTGATCTTCTGATGTGCTCTGGTATCCTTTTCTTTGTCTTTCAATGAGTCTGCTATAGGTATTTGCTTTGTGGTTACCATGAGACCTACATGAAACATAATGATCTATTTCATGCTGATACTAACTTCAGTCGTATGCATAACTCTACCCTTTTACTCCCCACCTTTTATGTTTTTAATGTCACTATTTGGCTTCTTATATTGTGCATTCATTTACAAATTATAGTAGCTATTGTCATTTTGATACTCTTCTCTGATCAGCTTTATTAGGGTAGTTACTAAGTGGTTAACACATCATCATACTACAGTGTTATCTGAGTGTAATTATATGTTTACCTTTATCAGTGTTGTATATTTTTATGTTTTCATGTTACTACTTAAGGTCTTCATTTTGAAGAATTTCTTTCAGCATTTCTGGTAAGCAGATTTGATGGTGATGCATTTCCTCAGCCTTTTTCTTGGGAAAGTACTTCATTTCTCTGGGCTAACCTTGCCAGATAGAGTATCCTTGGTTGACAGTTTTTTTCTTTAAGCATTTTGAATATTTTTCACACTCCGTCCTTGCCTGTAAGTTTTCTGCTGAGAAAATCTGCTGACATCCTAATGGGTGCTCCTTTGAGGGTTATAGGCTTTTTTTTTTTCTTTTGCTGCCTTAGAATTCTCTTTGTCTTTAATTTTTTACAGTTTTATTACAATGAGTCTTGGGGCAAATTGTTTTGGATTGAAATGGGGTGATCTGTTAGTTTCATGAACTTGGATGTACAGATGTCTTCTCTGGCTTGGGAAGTTCTCACCCATATTTCTTTAAATAGGCTTTCCTTCCCCTTCTCTCTTTCTTCCCCTTCTGGAACTCCAGTGATTTGGATATTGGGTTTTGTGGTAGTACCATAGGTCATATGGGCTTCCTTTACTGTTTATCATTCTTTTTTTTTTTTTTTCCATCTCAAACTAGGTTATTTCAAAGTCCTATCCTGTGTCATACTGATTCTTCTCTTTCATCTACTCTGATGTTGATACTATGTCATTTTATTTTTTTTTTCTTCATTGAATTCTTCAGTTCCAGAATATCCATATGGTTCTTGTGATTTCTCTACCTTTGGTGAATTTCTCATTTTGATCATATTATTTTCCTGTTTTCAGTGAATTATCTTTCTGAATTTTCTTATAGCTCATTGAATTTCATTAAAACAGCTATTTTGAAATATTTATCAGATAGATTGTAGATCTTAATGTGTTTGGATCTGATTACTAGTTTGTAATTACTAGTTTGTGATTACTAGTTTGTGTTGATTACTAGAGGATTAGCATGAACTTTTGGCCATGTAATGTTTCCTTGATTTTTTCATGTTGTTTAGAGTTTTGCACTGCTTTGGGTTTCTAATTTTTTTTTTCATTCAAATTAGCAGTCACCTCCCAATTTTTACTAACAGTCTTCAGGATAAAAATACCTTTCATCACTCTTGCTATAGATTTCCGAGGCTTTCTCAGACGTTGCATGGATATAACTGCTTCATGCTTCTTGTTCCCGTTTGTGGTAGAATTCTGAAGTTTGAATATCTTCTCTCTGTCCTCCAATATACCCTGTTAGCTGCTGATGGTCTCTCTTCTGTTTTCCTAAAGGTGGTGCTACAGCTCAAGTTTGTGGTCATAGACTCTGGCCTGTTTTCTGTGCTCTTTCTTTACCAGATTTTGCCCTCAGTACCTAGGACAGCGAGCCAGCAGCAGCGTGGAAGAGGGATGTGTGGGTATGAGTTGGCATGGTGCAGTGCATGTGCCAGTGGGTCAGTTGGGAACCTCTGATGGTGAGATGTTCCTGTGGTCTTGGGTCTAGAAGCAGTCGGCAGGACTTACCTTCCTTTAAAGTCCTCCAGGGGGGCGCCTGGAGGGCTCAGTCAGTTGAGCGTCCAACCTATTATTCTCAGATCATGATCTCCCAGTTCAGGAATTCAAGCCCCACATCTGGTTGTGTGCTGACAGCTCAGAGCCTGGAGCGCGCTTCCGATCTCTATCTCCCTCTCTCTCTCTCTTGCTCACTCTCTCTGCCCTTCTCCCTCTTGCGTTCTATCTCTCTCAAAATTAAGTAAACATTAAAAAAAAATTTAAGTCCTCCAGGAATCTTAAATGCTGATCTCCAGATCTGTTCCCTCCCCTAGTCATGGAGCTCCCGCTTTAATGGAATTTCTAGGAGTGAAATGAGCATCTTTGGCAGCATCCTACACAATTAGGGAAACCAGGCATGTACTCACCAGCTCTCCCTCTCTCTTTTGGGGAAAAATCACCGGCTATCTAGTTTAGCTTTCACCTGTGCTGCCTTGGAGAAGAGGTGGTGCCAGAAAAATCCAGCTCTTTACCTGCTTGAGTGTATCCAGACCTTGTCGTTTTTTTATATTCTACTCCAGCTGAGTGCTGGAACTTCTCTTCTGGAAACCTGGACGTCCACAAAGCCTCTCTTTTCTTTAGGTGCCTGCATTCTTGTTCTGCAGCACTCGCAGACCACACCCAAGAGGGGCACGAACCACTTCATAGTTTCATATAGGTTCGACCACCAGTACTGAAGACCGTCTGTCCTTTACCAGTACCCTTGTAGGCAAGGCTTTCCCGGGGCCCCTTGGAGAGTGGTGCTGGGTTCCACAGAGGCAGTGCTGTTCTTGAATAGATGCTAGACTTTTCTTGTTTGGTTGGAGACATAAAACAAGGGATATCTTAGGCCGTCATGATGCAGACATCACTCTGCAATCAAATCTTGAAGTTTGTTTTCCAGTCATTTTATGAAGATGGTCTTGTGGAAATTCTGTTTGCTGAATATATTCAAAGCATCTTTCTGTTGTCTTTGAACATCCATTTTAAAGTTTGACTTTAAGATTTTTGTCTCCCCTGTTATTTCTTGGTAACATCATAGACAGTAGGTCCATAACTAGCATTTTATGTAGCTGTTCAAGTCTCTGAGATTTCTCCCCATATTCTGTCCTTGTCTCTGATGTCATCTACCTTCACATCTGTATTTCTACATCCCTTCCGGTTCTCTGGAGCTGCAGCGCCTGTTCAGTCTGTAGGTTCATTTGTTTTTGTAGTTTTCTCAGGTTATACCTTTGAATATTTTTTCAGTTCCATTATTTTTATTTCCTTCTTCAAAAATACCAGTTATAGCACACTTTAGATCTCCATTCTCTTCAGTATCCATTATTTTCTTTCTAGTCCTTTTCAGCTCTGTCCATTTCCATTGATTGCTTTTGTTAATCCTTTCTCATTATCACTTGTGCAAGGGGGTAGCACTGTCTTTTTTTTTCTTTTGTAGGTTCCAGTGTGGCCTTCATTTCTGTGTTGGTTTTTATATTTCTTTCATTTCTTTTCTGAACTTGGCTAGTTTTGTTTTTTTTTTTATCAGCTTCTCTTGTCATATTTTCCCTAAGCTCTTTATATCTCGACATTTATCTATTTACTTTATGAATTCATTTGAAATCATGGCTAGGTTATTGATTAGTCCTAGTGCTGTTTGATTGGTGGCAACATTTTTCTTATTTGTGTTCTTTATTTAGTTTTCCTGTACTGACTATTTGCAGGAGGTTCACGTGGGAGGGGATCCAGGGCATTAGTTCAGGCTACCAGGAATTGAGCTTGAATATGAATTGTTTTACCCTTTCTTTCTTTCTTCTTTTATCCTTTCCTTTCCTTTCTCCTTTCCTTTCTCCTTTCCCCTTTCCTTTCTCCTTTCCTTTCTCCTTTCCTTTCTCCTTTCCTTTCTCCTTTCCTTTCTCCTCTACATGGAGACTGGCAGCTTTAGGGCTGCTTACCACTCAGAATTTCTACCTTCTATCCTGTCTCACTGTTAAAGATATTAAGATATATTGTCTCCCTCTCTATACTTACCCTGGCATTCCCTGGTAAAGAACACAGTCTAGCTCCCACCTAATTCTATCAGCCTGTGGATTCTGTTGTGTTGTTTCCAGTAGGGGATTGCTGCTCTTGCCTTTAGGGTGAGTTAGTCTCTTCAGAGAACTTTACCAGCTTTCATTGAGATCTTTAGCCATGGACATTCTTTTTCAGCTTTTGGCATTCTCTTGTTTAATCTTAACTGTTTGTTGGCAACCTTTTAATGTGTTTAGAAGTTACAGATATCTCTTAGCTTCCGTGAAGATGAAATTTTCATTTCCTTTACTGATCCTTAGAGTTCCTTGGGATGATTTCTGAGAGGCAAAGGGAACAAAGATGTCTTAACTCCACACCTTAAAGTCAGAAGTCAAGAGAACATTTTAAGTACAGTGGTGTGCATAAAAGTCAGATGCCTGGGAATAAAAGAGAGGTTAGCTGGCAAGAAAATTGAAGTGTTATATATGCAGGATTCCTTGGCAGCATACATATGTCTATGCTTTATAGACACAAAGGGATAAGGAGGAGCTGCCGCCTAATGGGCATGTTTTTCAAGGGAGGGCTGTCTGAGTTTAAAATCCTGTCAGAATACGACATTGAATATATGGAGGCCTTGGGGAACAGGATTGGCAGCTAGAGATAGAGAAGTATTTCAGTCAGGGACATGAGAGAACAGAATCTCGGAAAGAAGGCAGCCTCAGCTCTAGAACTTGCCTCGGATATTATAGCAATTGTGGCCAGCATTACTTAAACCACTTTCAAAATAGATGATGTGTCTATAAAGTTATTTCTAAGTAAAGCAAAGAAAACATTGTGATATTGGAAGGGTTTTTTGTATTTAAGTGTCTCTTTTATGGAAATATTATATTTGTCTCATACGTGCAAGCTGTAAAATAAAGGCTACAGTATACAACTATCGGCAAGTAACGTAGCTCCTTTGGAAGAAGTTTTCCTGATTGTAAGATCAAAGAGCCCCCACCCTGTTTCCCCCCCCACCCCCCATGGTTCTGCTCTCTTCATTTCAACACATTAGAACTATGTCCCTACTTATTTTAGCTTTATTAGAGAAACTTGTTGTATACGCTTTACTGCCCGGAGTCTTCTCCCTTATCCAAGTCCTTTATTAATGTTTTTATTCTCATCTTTGGCAGTGGCTTGAACCTGGCGTCTGTAGCACGACTCAGAGGTACTTGGGAAAAATTACCAAGCAAGTATGAGAAACACCTCCAGGATCTACAAGACCTTTTTGATCCATCTAGAAACATGGCAAAATATAGAAATATTCTTAGTAGTCAAAGTATGCAGCCTCCAATTATTCCACTCTTCCCTGTTGTCAAGAAAGATATGACATTTCTACATGAAGGTATTTAAAAGTTATTTGAAAATTAGTGTGTTTAGCTTCACCAAGTTCCACAGAATTGTGATTTATTATATTTAATATATTTTTCAGCCTTTTATGTCACAAAAGCTTTACCTAATTAAATGTAGCAAATTTTAGAAATCAAAACCCACATTATTGACAAAAACATATTTAAGTGTTTTCCCTCTGCATTCAAACATAAATTTGACTTACACCCACATCAGACTGTTCGATCGTGTATTTTATTTTGTTTAGCAATAGTTTTTCTTCCAACCTTTTTTAAATTGAATTATTCAACACATAAGATCCAGAAAAGTGCCCATAACAAGGGAACAACTAAATGAATTATGACAGAGCAAACCCCCATGTACCCAGCATGCAGGCCAAGAATAAAACGTTGCCAGCCTCACAGGAGCCCCAGTGATGCCCCCTCTCTAATAACCGTCCTCATTCTCTTCCCCAAAAGTAATGACTGTCCTGACTTCTAATACTATGGTTTAGTTTATCTGTTGCTGCACTTTATGTAAATGAATCACACAGTATATTTGTTTTTTTAAATTTTGATTTGGTATGGTTTGGTTTCTGGCTTATTTTAGTCAACATTAGATTTATGAGATTTTTCCATGTTTTTGAGTGGAGCTCTATTTCATTTTCAAAACTAGTATTCCGTTACCTGAATGCCAGCCAGTGGATTTATTATCCATTCTCCCAATGAGCATTCCATGGTTTCCCACTGTTCACCGGTTACGGATAACACTGCTTCGAATATTCATAGCATTCAAAGTGGAATTTATTATGGACGTGATATTCATAGAACCAACTTTAGAAAACAATTTGTCATTGTCTAGCAAAGTGCAACACTGGCAGTGTTATTAGAGTTATTGTTCATCTCTAACACCTGGTAAATTCATTCTTTTTATTTTTACCCATTTCGGTAGTGGTGCAGTTTAATTTGCATTTCCCTGATTCCTAATGAGTCTGAGCACTCTCTGATATGTTTATGTGGGGTTTTTTGGCCAATTATCAGTTCGAGATTCTTGTGTATTTTTATTAGGTTGTCTCTTGTTTAATATATTTTTAAGAATTTCTTATAAATTTTGGGTGTAATACGATTTGCCTTTGAGTCTCTTAAGGTTATCTTTCGATAAACAGCACATTCTCAGTTTAAAAGCCTATCATAATGGATCTTTTAGCATGTTTTACTTCCAGTCTCCCTGAATTAATTTTTGTATATGGTATTCTAGTCTGGTAACTTGCTGACTATACGCTCTTTTACTATTTTTTTAATGTTATACTAGGCGTTATATTTATACTTAATTAGTTGATATTAATTTGGTTAATATTCATTAGTACTTTTCTGTGTATTAGGCAATGCAAGGAATTTAGACTCCTTAAATTCCGTTTACTCACCTACCAGTTTATATGCACTTGCCATGCCTTTAACTGCTACATGATCTTGTCTTTTAGGGAAGTCTGTGTTTATTTATCTTTATCTGTATCATGATGATGTCACTTTTCATTCCTCTCTACTTCTCAAAGCTTCCATGTGGTGGGTTTTTTTTTCTTCCTAGAATACTATTTATTGTTTATTGAAGTGCAAGTCTGCTGGTGATGAAACATCTTGGTTTCGTTTATCTGAAAATGTCTTTACTTCATTTTCATTTTTAATGCATAATTTTGGTTCGCAATGGTCTTTGATCATTTTAAGAGACCATTTCACTGTGTCCTGATTTTCATCATTGATACTGAAAAGTCATTTGTCAGTCTTACCTGCAGCTCCTGGGACTGTATTCTGCCCTACTTACAATAGCTGCCTCATATTTTTCTCTTCTCTTGATCTCTTTTTTTTCTGTAGTTTTGCTTTGATGTAACTAGGTATAGCATTTTGGGTTTTGTTTGTTTTAGTCCTGATTTGTTTATAAGATATCTCGAAACCTGTGTTTTGATATTTGTCATCAGTTTTGGAAAATTCTCATTGATTTTGTCTTCAGATTGCTTACCTACCCTCTTCTGACTTCTGCTTTAGGGATTTTGATTTCACCTCTGTTGGACCTGATGACTGCCTCTCTTGTCTCATACCCTCTTCTCTCCGTTTCTCATTTTTTTGTCCTACCACGCTTCATTCTGGATATTTTCTTCCAACTTACTGTCCAATTCATCACTTCTTCAATTATGTGTAATTTACTATTAAATATATCCGTGCGTTCTTAGCCAGTTGCTGTGTTTCATCAGGTTTGCAGTTCACCTTGTTTTATCTCTGTGTTCTCTGCCACAGCTCTTGGTGTTGTTTTTCACATCCCTGCACATATTCGACATAGTTATTTTAAAGTCTGTGTCTAACACCTCCAGCCTTTGTGGGTCCTTTTCTGTTGTCTTTGTCTCCTGTTTTCACTCATGTTATCCTTCTCCTGATGCCCCTCGTTATTTTTGATCAAATGGATTTTGTGTATAAAAGAGTACAGAAATAATTTGAGGTTTCAGATGAAGTCCCCTTCCTCCAGAGAGAAATAAAACTTGATTTCGTCACGCAGCTAGGCAGCCAGCAGTCCAAAATCACCTTAATCCATTTTCACATTTTAAGACAATTTAACACTGAACTTTTGTCTTGGTCACATCAAGTTCAACTTTAGTCCCAGGAGAGCCCTTCAGCATCCCAACGCAAAGCACTGGAGGTTTACCAGGACCTAAGGTGTTTTCCTCTAACCTCAGAAGTCAGGTTGTCACCAGTTAGTTTTTTAAGCTCATCATCCTCTTTTCTGAATCAGTAGATGCCCTAGGGTCAGGGTAAACCTTCCCCAGATCTTCATTCTTCTTACCAATCTTCACTGCCTTGATAGCTTTTTGTTGCCTTAAGATACTTGTTTTTTCTATTTTTGCTCAACTTTTCTAATTATTCTTAGCAGAAGGATTGTTCTAATTATGTAGTCTAATTGCCCCCCTCTCTCATTATCACTCTTTTTTCATAAGGAAATATTCCAATAGGCTTCAAATATATTTTTCTGACGTGCTCCCTTAAGACATGTATATGTGACTTGAAAGTATTTTGGGTGATTATTTTGTTACCAAGTCACATGTTGAAACCCTGAACAACTCATATGTTCAATGTATAGTTGCTGTTTACCATGAGAAAACAGACCACCCTGTGTTTCAGACACATTAGTTCTCAAATTGCCCTTAGGGACTTCAGGTTCCACAGAGACCTCTCAGGGGCTACCAGAGTAGATAAATGGGATCACAGAAGCTATTAAAGACAGATGTGAAAAAGAAACACTGCTAAAGACAGTCATATTGCCTTTTAAACATACAGTTTTTGCCTTGTAGTCTGAACTTGGTAAGCCATCACATGGGCTAAGTCTGGTCTCATAGCTACCCTCTTCAAAGAAAAGTAGGTCTTTTTGTAAGTTGTGGGAATTTTTCCTAGAGCCCTACTAATCAGAACAGAAATAAAAATTATGGAACTTAAGAGGTAGCAAATTTGTGTCACTGATGAAAGTCACAATTGTAAATTCAGATTTCAGAAAAAAAGATAAATGGCAGACTAGAAGGTGTTTACTCTATCAGCCAGTCACCTTAATTTAACTAATAATTGCCATTTGGGTAAACAGGTCTACTTTTACTTAATCCCCCACTAGAACCCTCCAATTTTAAAAGCAGTCAGAAGTTTTCATGGGATATATTCCATTTGTTAAATGTTGACAACTCATTTAACACTTTTCTTAAAGTATTTTATTTTTTATTCTTTATTTTTTTCATGATTTTGTTTACATTATTTCAGAGGGTATTGTTCAGTTTTCAAACATTGAGAGATTACATAATTTTTTTAAGTTTATTTATTTATTTTGAGAGAGTCAGAGAGAGAATGCAAGCAGGGGAGGGGCAAGAAGAAAGAGGGACAGAGGATCCTAAGCTGGCTCTATACTGAGAGCGGAGAGCCCGATGAGGGGCTCAAACTCAAAAACTGCGAGATCATGACCTGAGCCGAAGTCAGACACTTAACTGACTGAGCACGTAGGCACCCTTTAAAGGATTTTAAACCAAAGAAAACTTACTGGGTTAATTAGGCCCATAAGTCACTCTTTGTGACCTCTGGCTAAAGCCTAAGTTTTCAAGTACTGTACCCTGCTGGCCAAAAGAGCAGATGTAGGTACCTGACAATGGACTGAGCATCTAGACAGTAAAATTTAAGGAGCCACACCTTTTATAGATGTGCCTTTAACATTGTGAAATTGTTTTAGAAGCTATGTAGCTTATCCACTTCTGGTACTTGCCATCACTGCTCCCATCGGAATAGAATTCCTCCCAGTAGCTCATTGCCTGGGAGCAGAGTTGAATCATGTATGTTTTTATCAGTTCTTAAAAACAGAAGTGACAGTTTCATAAAGACGGTTCAAATTTGTGCCCCCAAGAATAACTGGACTTCTACTACCTTTATATAGTATTTAATTTTGTTTTATTTTGAAAACGAAAAAGTTGCTTTTATTCCGTAGGAAATGACTCCAAAGTAGATGGTTTAGTGAATTTTGAGAAGCTAAGAATGATTGCCAAGGAAATCCGTCAAGTTGTTCGAATGACTTCTGCTAACATGGACCCAGCTATGATGTTTCGACAGAGGTATGGCATTGAAGTCTCTAGAAGTGTTACATCCAGTGATACTGTAATAGTATTTATCATTTATTAGCCATCTCCCGTTTGCTATGCACTGTCTGACATGGTTTACACATGTCAGTCTCCAGTAGTCATTTCTCACAGCAACCCTTTAAAGGTAGGTGGATGGGTTTCTTTGTACATTTGAAAAACTGATGCTCATAGCATGTAGGTAGTATGCATGCCCAGGAATATGTAACTTGCTGAGTTTGGAATCCTGGTTCTGTATTACTTTTTGGAGTATCTGGATAATTCTGTATTATTGTTATGTTAAATAACTGACTTAAATATAAGAAAATCGCTCATCTTTACTGAAGTTATCTTAGAGGACAAATTATCTGGTTTTCTATCTAATTTGTATTGTTCTACACACGCCTTTTATTTTTACTGAATATTTCAAAAATTCTATTTCTTTTAAAGTCTTACTTTATCCTTTTAAAATACCTTCTTTTCCTCAAGCCATAGTACTACTGTGTATTTGTATGCAAGTTCTTTAGCAGAATTTAGAAAGTGCAAATGTAAGCATGTTCCATCATTAATGGAAAATGTTATTTGTATTCCATTTTAACCTGATCTTCTAAGAATGAACGCTTTTTAAAGTTCATTTTTAATGTAATAACAAAGACTTTCTCAGACTGAGTAAAACATAGAAAAACTGTTGTCAAGCTCTCCTCAGTAATTTTTATAATTTTGGGGGTCAATAGATATTAGGGTTTTAATTTAAGGGACTTAACTCTCTTCTGGGCCTATGCGTATAGCTTCAGTGCAGAAGACTTTTAAAAATGAAAGATAAGCACAGCTCCTCTGGCTTAAAAAATATATATAGTATAGTAAGGAAACAAAAACACTTGGTTCTTTAAATATCAGAGGTGGGGTTTTTGTAATCAAACAGTATCAGTGTGTGTCAGGATAGGTTTTTTGTTTCGTTTTATTTAAATTACTGTTCAGGAGTCTTTGTTTTTGGAAGTAGTTGATCTGATAGTAGCTCTAGTGTAGAAATCCTCAGGGAACAGACGGAGTGGGGTGTCACTCTCCTCCTCCCTGCCTGTCCCACTTTACCCTTGAGAATCCTGCATGTACGGAGACATGTCGTTGCTCAACAGTGTGGAAGTAGAAAACAGTAAGAACCAGGGACCAAAGCAAACCTGAAGGAAGGTTTGTTGTTTGTTTGTTTGTTTTTTAAGTTTTTGCCTTCGTTGCATGTTTCTGTACAGTGGCCCCACTGCCGCCTGTCGTCTCACGTGGACCTCCATTTACTCCTGTACGTTAGCTCCCTCGTTCCCGAACACATGATGGATTCGTGCCCCTACCAGACCAGTAAATAACGTGCTAAATACCAGCCAGGCTTCAAAAGTGAACAAAGGAGGGAAAACTTAAGGAAAATTTAATAAACTTGGCTCTTTTCTGGGGCATGACCTGGGCTAAGTAGAATACAGAAGAGGGGAAAATAAAACATTCATAATTAGATTGGACAAATTGAATTGGACTGAACTTTTCCTGAATCAGTTTTCTTTTTTTAGCCACTGCTGAAATGCACTTTTTCTTTAAGCAAGAAATTATCCATTTTTGTGGTATATATTATATAGTGTGGAAAAAGTAACCTCTTTTGTTCTAATAGTAATCAGTTTGCTGACTGAACAACAGAGTCCTGGACCACCTACCTGCAGCACACTGAGGCCAGTGGGGGACCAAAAAATAAAAAAAAAAACAATCTTTATTCAGTCCATTGGTAGTATAAGGATATGCAGTATCTCAATCTGATGATATACTTTTACTTAAATTTTAAGTTGACTTGTTGGTCAAAATTTGTTTTAAAGTACATTGTCAGAGAAATTTCTGCACTTACAAATGACTTTATAGATCTTTATGTCCCTTGTAACTTCATTTTGTCACTGAAAAAGGAGTGCTCAAAAATCCTTTCAAAAAACATTCACAAATTCTCTTCCTTAGTTTAAGGTTTACTTCCCTTAAAAACTTTAAATTCAATATTTATAATAAGTGTTTTTTTTTCTTAAGTCTCTTGTTAACATAAGCCTATGATATGAATTAGATATTAGAAGTATAATTACTCTAAAAGCATATTTTAAAGAATATTGTTGGTTTGTTGGCCTCTGGTACCTATCCTAATTCATTTTACCTCTTCTGCATTCCATTAAAGTCATTTTGCTGTTAAGCTGCCATTTTTCCGTAGTAAAATGTTTCTGTTCTATTCTGTCTCCATAGTTTCTCTGACTCTCAACTGTTGTCTTTTTTCTGTGCTTTTCTATTCAAACCCATGCGTCAATGTTTGTGGCTCTTGCTTACAGGAAGAAGAGGTGGCGGAGTCTGGGGTAAGTGTAGAGATGAATGCAACTGAACCAGAGGTTGTGCAACTCTTAACACGTACTGCATCCTTTTCCTTAATGCACGCGGATAAACTGGCATGCGTCCCGTTAACCCTGTCAACCTGTGCTCCTCACACATGCCTTTTGCTAACAAGGTGAAAATAGCAATAGAACTAGCTTTTTATTCCCCTGGACTTGTCCACTGTTGATGTCCTGCAAGTCCCTTGTAGATTTTAATTTAGCAGGTCAGTTAAAGAGATGATGATAAATATTTGTTGTGTGCTTGCTATGTGCCATATATTGTTTGAAGCACTTCATAAGAATTATTTAATTCTCCATCCACCCTGTGAGATAAATACTGGTGTCCTTATGGTGCAGGTGGGGAAGATAGACGTGTCTCAGTTCTTACAGCTCATGAACGGTAGCTCCAGATTTAGGTAGTCTCATTCCAGAGTCCATGCCATTTTCTTTTCTCAAATGCCATATTTTGGGGCACCTGCTTGACTCAGTCAGTAGAGCATGCAACTCTTGATCTCAGGGTCATGAGTTCAGGCCATATCACTTTGGGCGTGGAGCCTCCTTTAAAAAGTTTATTCAAATGCCTGTTTTTATTAAAAAAATAAATACGTAATTACATATAAATGAACAAAGCATGTTTATAAAGTTTATGTTTCCATCAGTTAACCAAAAAGAGACAGCCCTTATTCAAACTATACTACAAAATTTAGTAAATGATTGAAATAGAAGATGATTTTAATTCCTCAGATCCACTAATACCATGTGACACAAACAGTTTTGACTGAATTTTATTTTAAATTTGTACCTTTTTAAATAAGAGACTCCCTTATCTCTCTTAAAACTGGTACAGTCGGGGGTGCCTGGACAGCTTAGTCTGTGGAGTATTGGTCTCAGTGTCATGAGTCAAAGCCACACTTTGGGGGCAGAATTTACCTTAAAAAAACAAAAAGCACTGTAATATAATCTGAAACTGCCACGTTTTGCTGTTCAGGTACCTTTCAGATCTCTGCTTATACATAGTTACCCCTTACCTAGAGCCCTAGAATGTTGAGGACCTTATAAATCGCCTCTTTAGTCCTTCCATTTTTAGATGAAGAAAGAGATGGTTTTTGTGAATGAAGGAAATGCATATGAAGGATTTTGTTATTTTAAGACTAGAGTGAATCATGAAGTCAGATGCTTTAATTACACACAAAAAGGATTTTTTTGTGAGCCACTTACTTGAACTTGAGTCTTGTCTTATTTGTGATCCTGTTTTCTGTTGAAGTTTGGTGAACTTGAATTTCCTTCTGTGTTCTTCCTTCTCTGTGTTTTTCTCATGTGTTTCCTTCTGTATTATACATTTATGTCTTGGTCTTTTCTGGTTCTTTTCACTGAAAATAGAAATTGATTCCTGGCGTTACTATTACGAAGAAGAATACTTGGTCCGTACTTCCTAGTGGGAATTTGGGGTGTTGAATGACTTATGTAGCACATTTATTGTTTGTTCACTTTTAGGGTTGCATTGTATGATTCTGCAGATGGTAGGCATTTTTATTATATCGTAGCATTCTGTTTTGGAAGTAGTTTAGAAGGCATTTTATTGTCATTTATTACAATGTTTTCCATTACTAGAATTTTGTATCCTAGATTTATAGACACCTTATATATATAAATTTTACTTTCACTATATATATATATTTGTATTAAAATTTTCTCATGAATATTGGCACTTGATTTTACTGCTTTTATTTGAATTGAAGTCCTCTTCAGTTGTTGGACACACCATTATTTGATGTATCAATAAGAAAAATCACTTAAATGCCTTCTTACCACTGAAAATGGTTTACTTTTTATGCTTATTAAAAGAGCTCTTCTGTAAACTTAGATATGTATTTTTGTCACATAGCACCCCTTTTATAAAAGAAAAATGTGAGCACATTAAATTGGTTTATTTAGACCTCTCAGACTTATTCATATTTAGAATATGAATCTTCTGAGTTAACTAGTTTCTGAGTGTTTTTCTCTGCACAGTATTTTCTTTTGTGCCGTCAACTGTGTTGGTAATGGAGGTTTTCTTAAAACAAGCCATTAAGGGAGTAAAGGCTCCTGGTGCTGGGCTTTCAGCTTGGCTTGCAGATACTTAGAGCTAGCCTCCTTTTGACAGCTGCTCTGAGAATGTCGTTGAACTTGTCAGATTCACTACCTTCTTATGATCATTCGGTTACTGGAGATTAAAAGATAATTCACTAATGTCATTGGATTTTCTTCCCAACTATTTTTTGAGTTTTGAAGTTTCTGTATGTACTAGTAGTGACAACCATGTCACAGATTCTGCCTGACGAGTAGCAATCGAAAGTTGCTTTCGAATGTAAAACACATCTTAATTCAAAGATGTTAAAATTGTGAAAGAAAAAAAATACGGTAACCGTCTACAACTTTTGTTTTGCTTAATTTACAATGAACACATTAGGGTCTTAGTGTCTGTTTTAAATAGTACGTGAGCACCGAAGATCACATTGTTCTTTGATTGTGTTCTGTGTATTTAGAATATTTTGGAGTAAATATGAGGCTAATTTAGAAAACCCTTAGATAACTTATTTTGGAATGAGAATTACATTTAGAATAAAAATCATTTAAGAACTTTGGGTTTCTAGCGTCATTAGAAAGGACAAATAGCGTTGCTTTTCCTGTTTTCCATCAATTCCAGTTGTGGCCATTGTAGAAAGAGGTTTGCCGTGAAGAGGTTGGGTGAGGTTATAGTTTGTTTGAACTGTGGTTATTTCTTCCCGACTTGCAATTCATCACAAAGGCATTGCAAAGAAAGTTCCTAAGTCCCAGATCCTCTCAGTCCTAGAACCACATACTGCATAACCATTCTGTGTGTGAGTGGAAGATTGAGTGGCTTTCTGTGGTACTTCTCGTCTCTGACTATATGGGATGGAATATAAATGCCTCTTTCATTTCGGTTGTTCTCTTTGAATATTGGCCAAAATCTACTTAGTGGTATAATTGGTTAGCATACTCAGAGTGGCCTGCTGTAGACAGGAATGGTGATGGCTATGACATGTCCAAAGCAGTACAGAAAAGCAAAGCTCCTCTTGAAACTCCCTTGCTGAAGAATCCTGGTGTATAGATCTGGCTAAGGATGGACTTGTCCTGACTCAGGCCCTTGCCATTATTTTCAGAGTGTGGATGGGCTCCTGGAACCACTGTTTACTTGTCCCAGTTATGCCATGAGTTGCATAGGGACAAACACAGATCTGATGGAATTTGTTGCCGGGCGCAGGGTTGGGGGCAGGGGAGGAGAAGTTATTATCTTATTCTTTCGAATTCTGCACTTTGCCGAATCTTAAAACTTAGAACATAGCCGTGTGTGCCATATTACTTTGCATTAATGCTCTTCATCTTTTAACTCATTTGCATCAGCATGCAGTAGCATTAACAGAACAAAATTCTTTTAATCCTCAATCTGCCACGTGTAATTCTTATCTTTACTTGTCCCTCATTGTGATATCCATCTTCCTACAGGTCACTGAGTCAAGGCAGCACAAACTCAAACATGCTAGATGTTCAGGGAGGTGCTCACAAGAAGAGAGCACGCCGCAGCTCTCTGCTTAACGCCAAGAAGCTATATGAGGATGCCCAGATGGCGAGAAAAGTGAAGCAGTATCTGTCCAGTCTGGATGTAGACACAGATGAGGAAAAGTTTCAGATGATGTCGTTGCAGTGGGAGCCTGCCTACGGTACCTGTAAGTACAAGTTTTCACTTACCACGATGTTACAGAGCACAACAAAATAGACATTTCTTTCTCTAGAGTTCAGCTGAAGTCCCGTGAAAATTAACTTTCTCTCAAAAAGATTTCTGCCATGGCCCAAGCATCAAGTGATCCTCTTACCCAGATACTGAATTCCGTCCGTTCCTAATTGCCATGTGTAGGAAATTGAGGGTTAAAGAATTGTTCTTTAAAAGCATTAGAGGGGCGCCTGGGTGGCTCAGTCGGTTGAGCGTCCGACTTCAGCTCAGGTCATGATCTCGCGGTCCGTGAGTTCGAGCCCCGCATCGGGCTCTGTGCAGACAGCTCAGAGCCTGGAGCCTGCTCGGATTCTGTGTCTCCCTCTCTCTCTGTCCCTCCCCCACTCATTCTGTCTCTCTCTGTCTCAAAAATAAATAAACATTTAAAAAAAAAATAAAAATTAAAATTAAAAATAAAAGCATTAGAGGGCGCCCAGGCGACTCAGTTGGTTAAGCATCTGACGTCCCCTCAGGTCATGATCTCACAGCTCGTGGGTTTGAGCCCCATACGGGGCTCTGTGCTGACAGCTCAGAGCCTGGAGCCTGCTTCCAGTTCTGTGTCTCCCTCTCTTTCTGCCCCTCCCTTACTTGTGCCCTCTCTTTCTCTCTCAAAAATAAATAAATAAACATTTTTAAAACATTATTAGAAAGTCAGGGCCCCTAGGTGGCTTAGTTGGTTGAACATCCGACTTTGGATCCTCGGTCTCCTTCTCTCTGCCTCTCCTGTGCTTGCACACGCATGCACACCCTCCCACGCTGTGTCTCACAAAAATAAACATTTAAAAAAATCATTATAAAGTGTTCTTATAAAAACTGGAACATTATAGAGGAGCCCTTCTGTTTGAGAACATTTTTATTATCTTCATCCCTAAATAGTAAAAATAAGTGAACCATTTACCTTCATTAAATTTTATAGATAATCTTATTTGTTAACTAGAAGTGGAAGAAATTTAATTGAAAGCCTTATAGATTATATATGGTAGTAAGTAAGGCAAAATAAGAAAAGTGAGGCACATTCTCATATTATTAAAATACTGGAAATGCAAGGGACAAAAGAGAGCCTATTCTCAATATTTTTTTTAATTACACACAGGCTTCCCCCACCATTTGTAAGTAGAGCATTCCCGTGAAACCTTTTGTAAGCCAAAATGACATAAAGGGAAGAAGCAGTTACCATTAATTTCTATGGGAAAAAATTTGAGTGTTCCCAGACCCAAAAAAATAACCTGTTAGGCTTTTTTGATCCTTTAGGACACGTCTTACTGACAGATGCACAGAATAAATCTAGATAAAACACACGTGCTCACACACACAGTTGAAAGTTATGGCAGTTTAATACTAGGTGCTGAGTTTAGTTTCTGGGAAAATATCTTGTTGGTTCTGTTCTTAATGCTTGGGGCTTACATTGCCTCTCTTGGCGAGAACCTCTTTCAATTTATCTGGGCTTTTCGGGCTCATTTCTAATGTCAGTATTTCGTAAAAGTGAAAAGGAGTAATGCAGACTTCTGAAAACTGAGATTACCCATATGAACAACAGAGGGTTTATGTGTCTGGGTCAAGGAAATGCTAAATACACTATATTGTAACAAACAAAAAAGATGATTAACTTATAAGTAGATATTATTTTACATATATATGATTACACTTTATGCCAATAAAAATTCAAATAGGATTCTTAGAACTTGATAAACTGCTGGCAGAATATAGTTGGGAGAAGTTTCACATTTTCTATTTCTGTGTTCCTTACTCATAGGAGGAAATGCTATTCATCGTGGGCGGATGCCGAGATTAGCAAATGGTATAGAATAGAAAAAGTTTATCAACAAAATGGAAAAGAAAAAATAGGCATGTAACCAAAAATTGATTTAAAATTTTCAGATATGACAGTGAATTTAAAGTACGTAGTAACAAGCCATTCAGTAAATGTGGTTATAGAAACAGTACTTTGGATACTTCTACCCATAGGAATGGAGCGTGATGGAAAGCCCACTTCCTAAAGGATGAAGACTGAGGTTGAGTGTCATTTATTATTTTCAAGCAAAGTTCTCTTTGTCCTAGACCTCGTCGTTTCCCCAAGTGTGTAAAACTTAAGGATTAATAGTATTTTTTATCTCACTGATTCTTTCTACATTAAACCTATTAAATTAGGAGAAAGAAATAATAACATCCAACAGTTATTGAGATGTTTCTGTATGCCAGCAACCATTAGACTCATGACAAACATTGCCATTTACTCCTCAAGCAATCAGTCAGGTGTCCAGTATCAGGGTTATATTCCATTGGGATAATGCACCCAAAAACCTGTTTATACAAAGATGTTGCAGAATGCATGACAGGGAGAAAGAAGCCATGCAGATAGTAAAATGCTAGAGAATAGTCAAGTACACAGTTTCCTTATCAGTATGCGGAATAGTAGATGGTCATTAAAAATAATGTGTATAGACTTTGAAGGTATCTAGGGAAATTTTTTACTACATTTGAACTATTAAGAATAGTGTCAGCCTTGTGAAAATGGCACGTGTCAAAAGTAAATGAAAAAGTGTACAGAATCTTTAATTATTTATTAATTATATTAAGATTTATTAATGTTTCAAGGGTCAAAACCATATATATAAATATATAATAATATATATTATATTAATTAAATTAAGATTTATTAATGTTTATTAATGTTTCAAGGGTCAAAACCATATATATATATAAATATATAATAATATATATATTATTTATATTAATTAAATTAAGATTTATTAATGTTTCAAGGGTCAAAACCATATATATATAATATATTATAACCATATATATTATATAATATATTATAACCATATATATAATATATATATTATTATATATATAAATATATATTGTTAATATATAATATACATATAATTAAAGTATTTTGACCCTGTCTTGAATCATGGGCCAAATTATGTTTTCCCAAACAACTCAATTATAGACTTCATCATCTTAGGGTTATGGAACACAGTTTAACCTTTCCTCAGTCAAAAGCAGAAATAATGTTTATATTTCGTTTTCATTATCTGCTGTTTTTTTGTTCTCTCAACCTGATTTGGGATACTCAGGAGCATAAAATCTTTTAAGCCTGGCTTATTGTTAAAATGCTGGGCCCTGAATGACTCCACACCTTCCTCTGCATCCATTCTGTTTTCCTCACTCTCTCACACCTGCATGCTTTTCTCACGCCCACCTAGACTTACCTGCCTTTTCTCATAACGCTAAATGAATAAACTTGTGGGGATCTCTCTTTAAGTTTTATGATAATTTATTTCAGTTGTGTATTCCTTTAATTTGGTTTGAGAGTCTTTATTTGATTTCTGTTGCATAAGTTATTTTTAAATGCTTAAGTATTTTTTAGTTTTAATGACTTTTCAGATGAGTAAATCTCAAGCCTATATAATAGTTGATTGCTAAGCATTTTAGAATTTCATTCTTCCTAATAAATCAGTATATATGTAGGTTTTGACAGTCATCTACACTTAAGGTGGTCTCTTGATTTTTTTTTTCTTTGTACTGTAGCAATTAAAATAAAATGTCCATTGAGACCTGATTAGTACTGAGAGAAGTAGAGAAAGTGTATTTCATGGATTTAACCCAAAGCTGATAACTTCTTGGATTCAAGTAGTTGAGGAGTCACTGTACATTATCCGCCAGGAGTCCCTTTGTTTTGACTTCTGAGATGTTTCCTAATTCTTAACACTCAAAATATACTCTCTAGACTCTGATAATAAAAGCATAGTAGATAACTATTATAGTCATGCTGGGATTGGTTGAATATGCTAATTCTGCTTTTATCTTGGTGTTTAAAACAAATAAATCATGGGTGCGCCTGGGTGGTTCAGTGGGTTAAGCGACCGACTTCAGCTCAGGTCATGATCTCACCGTTCATGAGTT
The DNA here is from genome assembly GCA_030068075.1 of Paguma larvata. Taxonomy (NCBI): domain Eukaryota; kingdom Metazoa; phylum Chordata; class Mammalia; order Carnivora; family Viverridae; genus Paguma; species Paguma larvata. The sequence goes on from CM057826.1 coordinate 125,359,866, forward strand.
CAAGCCCCACGTCAGGCTCTGTGCTGACAGTTCAGAGCCTGGAGCCCGCTTCACATTCTGTATCTCCCTCTTTCTCTGCCTCTCCCCCACTCATATTCTGTCTCTCAGAAATAAACTTTAAAAAAAAAATCTTGAAAAAAAAAATAAATCATGGAATACTGAGATCGGACCTACATTGAAACCATCCTGAATTCCTAGCTGAAGAATTAAAAGTACTACCTAAAGGAAAAATTTCTTTCCTTTGAGCTACCATATTGATTTTATACCAAGGCAGCAGCTTTTTATATTTTGAGTCCAGGTTCTCAGTTTTTAATTCTGACATTTTTTTGGTTAAATATTCTAACCATGAATTTATAAAACAATTCTCTGGTGTTCCTCTAACTATTGAAATAATTTCACTTGCTCCACAAATACCCATTAAACATCTGTTTTGTATCAGTCACTGCACACATAGGGAAATAGTTGTAAGCAAGATACACAGTCCTTAGCCTGTTGTTAGTTACAGCCTGGTCAGGGGGAGGCATTAATTGATTAATCACACAGGTAATTGTATCGTTACAATTACCAACGCTGTGAAGAAAAGATACAGGATGGCTTGAGAAAATAAAACAAGGGATCTTGTCTGGTTGCTGCACAGTGGGTAGTATTAAGGGGGCCAATATTGGCCCTGTGCTAGATCATGCAGGGCCTAATAGGCCTTGTTTTAGTTTTTTGCATTTTTATCCTTGAGAGCACTTTCAGGTCATCACAAGGTTTGTGTGGAGCATTTGGAGAAGAAAACTGGTACGATTCAATTTTCATGTTGGAAGAGGCAGTCCGCTGTTGTGTGGAGAATGGCTTGAAGTCATAGACTAGAACCGATCCAGTCAGGGAGAAGTATTTCAGTAGTGGAGATGAGAGGACGTAAGCTTGGCCTTCAGTGTGATGGTGGAAAGGGAAGCTTTTAAGTTAATGGGTTCAGAATGTATGGAGGAAGCGAAATTAACCACTTAATTCAGCAGACATTTTAGAAGTCACATTTCATAATACTTGCAATTATTTTTAGGAAGATTTAATCTGTTCTATTTTTTGTGTTAAAAAATTGATGGTTTTAATGCAGTCATTTATTATTGTCACTGGTGATAACCTTGCCTAAAAAAGTGCACAGTTACATATTTCTTACTCTCTTCCATTAGTAACTAAGAATTTCAATGAGAAAAGATCAGCCAAATCATCAGAAATGTCTCCAGTGCCTATGAGATCAGCGGGCCAAACAGCTAAAGCACATTTGCATCAGCCTCACAGAGTGAGCCAGGCACTCCAGGTGCCAGCTGTTAATTTGCATCCCATCAGGAAGAAGGGACAAGCAAAAGACCCCGCCACCTTAAGTGAGTATTCACAATTATTGCATTGATTTAATTAAAATGTCCAGGGGGAGTTAGAAGGAAAAATAATTACAAATATAAATGCTCCTATCGTTTGTATAATTTAATCATTGCTTATTTGCCTCTAGGTATTTGATAACAGCATACATATCTTAAATGCTGATAGTTGGAATTCCTGTAGTCTTAGCAACAGAAAACTTGGAGCAGTACACTTAGATACCAAGTGTTTGCTGCATTCAAACACTTACCTAGTGCATGTGCAACCTATGAGGATGAGGTTGCTTATTCTAAAAATGTATATTGTTTTTTCATTCATGATCACTCCTCAAGAAGCTAGTGAGGAGACAAGAAGAGATTATAAAGTATAGACCTTGCTTTATCCCCCCCTCTGTTAGGGCCTATAGAAAAGAAGCTACAGTTAGTTTGGTTCCTAACATTAGTACGTAGCCCATGAATTTTATATTTAGGACGTTTTAGTAGAACTCTGTGAATTTAATTTGATTTTGTTTTGAGATCCCATAGTTGAATAAGAAGTGCCCCTCACCCCCTGCCTTTGCCAGATTTTCTCTCTGGTGCTATAGCCACCCAAACCGGTAACTTAAATATAATGTGTTTGCTTTTATGCCTGGAGTATGTACAGAACATATAGAAAAGCGAAAGATGGCAAGTTTCTGGGGCACACAGAGCTAAATATAAAGTGCATCTTCAGAGCAGGCTTTGTGGAGATCACGCTAAGCAGAGTTTTAAGGGTTGATCAAAAGGGAGATAATTAGGCAAAAACCGCAAAGAAATTGCTTCAAGCAAAGGGAAGATGTGGTATCTGCAAGGAGCTACTGGCATTTTGCTGCCTCTGACTGCAGAGCTGCGGAAAGAGTGCTGAGAGGCGATAATTAAAGCTACCACCTACAGGGCACTGCCCGAGTGCTAGACACAATTCTGAGTGCTTTGCTAAGTTTATTATACTCATTTAACCTTCATAATAACCCTATAAGATAGGTAATACTCTCGTTCTACAGAGGAAACAAAGAAGGTCTCAGTAACCTACCCTCTGTCAGCGCGTGATGGAGCTGGGAGTCGAGGCCACGCTAACTGGCTCTAAAGTCCTTTCTCTCAACCATCCTACTAAACAGCCTCTTAGGATGATGAGAAGTGAAGTCCTCGGCAGGCTGAAATTATAACATGGCATGCCAAAGACAGTGGTCCGGGGTAGCTATTGCAGAGGTTTGACCAGGGGGAGGTTATGGTCCACTTTATATTGAAGAAGGACTATAGGACGGGGGCAGTGAGACTGCAGGTAGACAGTCCGAATGGAAAGCTGATTTAACGATTAACTGGATGTTGCTCAGAGCCCGAGCGAGGTTGATGGTTGTGGAGATGAAGAGATAATTGGATGCAAAATTGGTGAAGTCAGTCAATTTGCTGGTGGAGTGAGAAATAGGACGGGTCTAAGTCTGGCTTTTTACTTGGATGTCATCACTCAAGAGGCAGTATTACTTGTTCTGAGTAGCCCTTTTTTCGCTTGTTGTAGTATGACTTTTATTTATGTGATAAATGTATTCGTATTAAAAAAGCACCTAAGAGTAGTTTGAGTACAATGTGATAAATTTCTGCACTGTTAGAAAGGGTTGCTTGTTACTATGACAAATGCCCATCAAAGTTGGGCTTACTTTACTGCTTAAAACAGCGTCGATAGCTCTTTGACTTTTCTTAGAGAAAATCTGTAATATAAAAATGTCAGTATGGTGAAACCATTGCTAAGTTTGACCTACACTAAACAGGAACAGCTAGCTGTTTGACAAGAGTAAAGATAGAACTTTGCAGCATGTTTCCAGTGGGCTCTACATTATTTTTCTGTAAATTCATGATTTTTTCTGTTGTCTGCTTTTCTCCTGTAGTGTGAATTTAGTGCTGTTGAAAAGGGCTGGAATGGCCGCCCGGCAGCCTCTTCCATATGCCCACAGGTAGTGACAATGCCAGCCTCCCTACACTCCCCTGGCTTGGAGAGGCCACCCCTAGAGGGGAGAGAAGAGTTTGAATCCGTGCCTTCTCTATTAAGACTTCCAACAAGTGTGTCAATTGTGGGGGCTGGGACACTCAGACCGTTAAATCAGTTTCCCTTACACCACAAAACAGACAACAAAGAACTATTACAAGGTGGTTCGTGCTGACTAGCTGAATTGGAAGCAGTAACCTAGAGTGAGAATCTCTGTATGCCATTACCCAGTCATTTAGTCCCCGTTTGCCATTTACGCATTTTGGTTAACTACACTAGCCATTGTGGATCATAGCTTTAGTTAAGTACCATATTAGGCACCTTACAGACACTTTAATTGAGAAGTGATGCTTACTTGCTTCGTGGGTTTTATTTTTAGATACAAATTTACCTCAGAAAGTTTTAGGGACAACTGAAGAAATAAGTGGTAAGAAACATCCAGAAGATACGATCTCTGTGGCATCATCCTTACATTCTAGTCCTCCTGCATCTCCTCAAGGCTCCCCTCGCAAAGGTAAGACGTAACAGTTTAAGCTAGTTCTTCTTACACCAGACAACGCTTTGTGGCACATAATTTGTTTTCAGTCTCTGGTGATAATAGGGAAGAAACATGTACCTCCTAATACTTTTCGAACTTTCATGTTTTAGATTGAATTATTCAGATGCTTTCCAAGTATTGTGCCTTATATAAGCTAGGACTTCTGTATTCAGAGTGGACACGCATAGATAAGAATGAAGGCAGAAGTCATAGTTGATTCATTGTGTGCAAATTCTTGGTGGTATTCAAATTTCCGATTTTTTAAACATTTCTGTGGAGTATTTTAAAATAAAAATTTCTACAAGAAATTGGCTTAACCAACTACAAAATTCAGGGGAAAAAACATATTTAGGTTGATATATTCCTTTTTTTTAATAATTGTACTCCATTCTCACCTTTTTAGTAATCAGTAATTTAAAATAACTTACAGCCCTGTGGAGTTCACAGCGCACTTAAAGAGAACCTCTTGATGTAAGATACCTGAAATCGTTCTTGTTCATTGACTTAGGTTTTTATAATTCACCGTGAAGCTTTTTCTGTCTTGAGTAGCCTAAATAGTGTATATGCAAATACCATTTCATGTTAGCTGCACATGTACCATTTTAAATGGTGTGTGTATTTCTCACACTGGCTGCTCCACACTCTTTGTGTATTTTGGTAAAAAAGGCTCCTTAGTTCTGGCATCATCTTCCCAGATGTGAAAGAATCACACCTTTAAGTAACCACGGTACAAGAGAGCACATGGTGTTGGGGAAGAAAACCTTATGAGTTCTAACAGGAAGGAAAAGCTTCCAGAGCTTTTCCTCACCTCCCATGGTCTAAGTTTGATCTCACTTTTGCAAGCTCTTTTTTTATTATTTGCCATATTTGTGGCAGCGGTGTGGTTGGTGATGTCAGACCGGAGTTTGGATTCTGACTCTGTTCCCCACTATGGCTGCATTACTAGGCTCAGCTGATTTATAAGGTCAGGTTTCTGTCTGTAAGATGGAGCAAAGACCAGGGACCTCATACAAGGTTTAAATGAAATAATATTTATAAAACCTGGTAGACGCCAAGCGTTTAGTAAATTGAGGTGTGTCCTCTTTCTCGCTGCTGCCATTCCAGGGTGACGTAGCTTGGTTCTAACATGCCCTGTCCCCCTTCACACAGCTGAGAGAAGCTAGAATTTTTATTCAGGTTGTACTAAGAAAAGATTAGTAAAAATTAAACAGGACATATAAACAGCATATAATAACAGATATGTTTATAAGATCTTGTGGTGTGTAGCGCATGTATGGTTTTGACAGGCATGCTCGGTTTCATCCCCTGACCATCTGCCTGGTGCCCTCCGAGGGGCTCCTTACCACATTTGTCCCCACAGACGGTCCTGGTGAACAGTGGCCGCGTGTTCTTACTGCTCTTTCAGGCACACCTGTACACTCGCCACCCCTTCGGGTAGCTGACCAGAGGTCCCATCGTAGACAGTTCTTTAACCAGGAAACTAGTCGAATCAGATTTGGTGTTCTTGCCTGAACGTGACTTGTGAGAATAAGAATTTCCCCATGGCTCTCATTCCCGACGGAAAATCTACTCTCACCATTGGAATAGAGAGTCTTCGCCACAGTGTCTTTCAGTATGTGGCCTGCAATTGATCTTGAACTCCATAGCTTTGGGAGCCTGTCATCGGCATGTTGAGAACCTTTAGAAACCTGAAGAGATTATTATCTTTAAAACTGTTTCTAATTGTTCTTATAATATGTTTTATCAAAACCCCAACCAATTATTAGATTTCTTTTTGTTGCCATAGACATGATCTTGCCAGTAGGCCAACTGGACAAAAATGTTATTAAACTAAGAGTATATTAGTAGGATCTGTTTCTGGTTCTTGCTAAACTTTGGAATTTTCTGTTTTTTGACATTTAAGGAAATAAGCCTATCTTCATGTTTTTATATAAGGGGAATTTATATTAAGTAAGAACTTTTAAAAAATGAGACATCAGGCAGCCTTAACTTTCATCTTCTGTAGTGTATAAGGAAGGCAACCTTTCCACCTTGGAGACGAAACAGGATCAGAAATTGTGCTTTATAAATACTTACATTATACTTACTATTTATATGTCCTGTCTGGTTTTTACCAAGCTTTTTCTTAGTAGAATCTGCATGAAAATTCTAGACACAGTTACTTTCGAGAGATAATTCTGGTTACCTGATACTCCTGTCGTATTTTTCTTTATGATTTTACTTTCAATCAACAATGTTTTATTACCAGCTTGTTCTGATTAAGGTAATTTTTCTCCCGTGTCCTGTTTTGCAATGACTGCTCTATTTATGGTATATCGTAGACTTCTGTCCTTTAAAAAATACATTACTAGATTTCACTTTTTCCAGTATTGTTAAAGTGTTTGAATTTTTTTTAATAAAAAACTAATTCTGTAATAGAAACCAAGCTAATTGTGATTAACTGGAAAGAATTAATTGACCGTGACAGGGTTTTTGCATCTCTCCCTCCAGTTGGCAGTATCCTATCTGATCTCAGCATCCTGCTGCGCCTCTCAGGGTCTTCCTCATCCCCTCCCCGTGAGTCCAGCACCAAGATCAGTGGCCAGAGCTGCCCCGGCATAGGCGGGGTTTACTTGCAAAAGAAAATCCTTCAGATTACCAGGAGCACAGCCAAAAGGACAGACAGGACCGAGAAGGCCACTGAGGAGGATAGAGACAGGACAAGTTGTGAGAACACAGCCAGAAAAAGAGTGACGTCCCCGTTTAGAAGATTTAGGGAAAGAACTCTGTCAAGGGAGAGACTAGTCAACAGCAAAAAAGAGGACGCAGATCACAATCAAGCTACAGAAAGCTGTGAGAAAGTGAAGGATGTTGGAAGCAACATCAAAGATGAGAAAGGGAAAGACATCTTCAGTTCAAATAGCCGAGGCAACAGTCACACTTTAAACTGCTTCTATACGCGATTCAAGTCTAAAAGGAGAAAGACAATCTGATGGAGTTCTTTACTTAATTTTAGTGTGGAATTTGTTTTCATTTATTAATGTGAATGTAGCGTAAGTTATTTATCAAACAAATTTTAGGCAGAAATCTTAGTGTATAATATGATTTATATAGGCATTTTATGATTAGTGTTAAAGGTGCTCTGGCAACAAAGTCATATTTATATAAAGTGCCTTATTTGTACTTGTTATTTTCCTAATGTTAGTAAAATTTATACTCTTGTTTTCTGTAGTTGACTTTATTTCCTACTGATAGCTGCTGGTTCTGTGAATGAAATAAGTAGAGGTACTTTTTAAAAATCAATATTTACTTTCTCATTTGAACACCCAGTAATGACCTGATCACCACCTTTGCCTCAGAGAATTTTATTGCTCTTAGTACTGCAACTACTTTACGTGCTAAAGGAAAAAGAAGGCAAGAAGCTACATCTTGTCCACACTTTTAATTTTAGCCGTTTTTCATAAAAACCCTGGTCCAGAGGAGGAGATAGTCTAAAATAGCAAGTGAAAATCATGTGGAAATTTGTTAAAAATACAGTTACTTTGTCTACCACAAACCTCATAAATATTGAATTGCCAGAAATAGGCCCAAGAATATATATATATATATATATATGTTAATAAGCCTTCCAGGTGATTCTTAGAACTGATTATATTTGAGAAATACTGTCTAACAGACATAGGGATGTAATTACTCTTAAAACAGTAAAGCAGGTCTGTCCCCTAGGATAAAAGAGCAATGAATTTTTCTTCTGAGGAAGAACTTATGTATATTTATATTTATATATTTTTAAATTTACTACATCCATTTTCATGGTGAGTTTGAAAATTACCAGTCAGTTCATAAAGGGCCCTGAGAAGTAGGCGTCAGTGGTCAGAAGTCAGAAGACTGGCTTATTTCAACTTGTCCTGTGCCTGGCCCCATAAGCCAAATATAAACCAGCTGTATTCTTGGTCTTAATTTTTCTTTTGAAAGAATTAGTGGAACTACGCAATATGGTTATTGTTCAAAAATTTTTTCTTTAGTGACTTGAGTTATATGTGAATACAAAACCTATAGTTTTTCTTAATGAGATTTCTAGGGATTGTCCTAAAAGTCATGTATCTCTTGAACCTCATTTGTCCAATGAACAGGAAAATAATTGTTTGCTTCTTTGAGACCTATTCCTTGTCGGATTACTATGGCATTTTCTTTTATTTCTAAATAAAAGAGGTTTGGTTTACTTTTCTAACTTATCACAACAGACATAATGTACATTTAACTGTCATGCTGCAGCTTTATTTTTGGATGCTTCCATCTCATTCCATCTCTACCCCTTTATTCCAGAGAATGCAAAAGAAAATCTCTCTTGCTGTATCTGCTGTGCAGTAAGTCAGAGAACAATTTAAAACAGGCAGATGCTGTTTTTTTCAGAACGTATTTTTATAAATTTGTCAGTTTTGCTGCTTAATGCAATATTCTTCAAATCTGGTGAAGAAAAAGGAAACAGGTATAAAATTAAATCCATATTTATATAAAAATATGAAAATAATTGCTTTCAGCTTGGGGCAAGCAAGACTCCTTAGGTATTAAGTAGCATATCTGGGGTAAGTATATATCGTTGGAGAACGCAAAAATAGTTTTGTTTCTCTTGCGTCTTGATTCCCCTCCTCCGCCCCCACCTCAAGGTGATATTCTAGACATTCAGATCAGGCCACGAAATGTTTACGTTAATTAGAGAAGGAGAGACAGGTTTAAAAAGAAGTTGAGAAATTCAAGATGTCTGCTTTTTACTATTTTGAAATACATCTAATTTCTTCTTGTCTTATTAAATGCTAATAACTATGTGAGAACATGGGGCAGATACATATTTCGACTACTGTCCTCAGTAGAGCTGGATTTTGACTTGAGACTCCTTGAGTCTGGAGGTGGGTTGGTGCAGGATAGCGAGGGGGGTGAGTGGACACGGAGGGGAGGCATGTAGGAGATTGGCATCATCACAGCCACACAGATGGAAACTGAGATTGCTACTCACTCCGTCTTTTGCTGTTTTTATGCTTTTCTTCGGCTTCTCCCTGACCACATACCCCTACCTGTTTCCTTGTTTTGTAGTTTGATCACTTGTTTTTTCTCGTTTAGGTTGTACACTTGCACCATCAGCTAAATCTGACAACTTGTCTGACTCCAGCCATAGCGAAATTTCTTCACGATCCAGCATCGTGAGCAATTGTTCTGTTGACTCCATGTCTACAGCTCTGCAGGATGAACGGTGTTCTTCACAGGCCGCGGCGGTCCCTGACTCCACTGGGCCAGTGGAAAAAACAGAACACTCCTCAGGGATAGGAGACCACAGTCAGCTGGGCCCTGGGTAAAAACACACTCGCCTGTGTTCATATCAAAATCCAGGCTGAGCGGCCGCTGCAAGCAGTGCTTCCCAACTCGGCCCACGGGGTGGTTGCAGGGGGATCCGTAAAATAATATGATGGCCAAGCATATATTCTCCATATCGCATTTGCAAATAAGTACTATTTTATATATGGGCGCTCATTTTTGAAGTGTTAGTGAATTCAAGTAACTTTCCATCATGTCTGTTTTCAGTTAATAAGAACTCACAGAAGCTGCTGTTGGTACGGGGGAGGTGGTTCTTGCACTGTGGCCATTAAGTTAGAGAGTGCCTAAAAAGATTGTGTAATGGGAGGTACACCCAGTACTGTACGCAGTGTTGGCATGTTGAGGGAGTAGTTGAGGTCCTTGATCTTGAAAGTGTGATTTGGGAGAGTAAGAATTACCAGGTCGTGGAAGTCCAGAGTTTTGGGTTGTTTTTTTTTTTTTTTAACTGTAAATTTAAATGTAGAATCACATAAAATGGAATCTTTGAGAAAACATGGAGAAAGCTGATTCTAAGCTGATAAATAATGTTAAATCTGGTATTCTTTAATATGAAAAACTGAAGACATAGTAGTAGTACATATTAGCATATTTGTAAAAGTTTTTAAAGTATGATTCTCTAGACCAGAGTTTAGCAGACCTTTCTGTAAAAGTTAAAATAGTATATAATGTCAGCATGCCATCAGTTCTGTGTCACAGCTGCTCAACCCTGACATTTTTGCTCCAGGACAGTTACACGATACAATGCATAAATAAGTAGGCATGCTGTGTGCCAGTAAAATTTTGTTTAAAAAAAATAGGCCAAGGGTTGGACTTGGGTTGGGGCTCTAGTTTGCCCACACCTGCCCTATTCTGTAAATCAAAGGTTCCAAACATCTTTGGAGGTGACGGAATAAAGGCCTGATAGTAAATATTTTGGGCTTTGCACACTGCGTCTTTCCTCTGTCTCAAATCCTTTGGAATATTTTGTTTAAACTATAAAAAGTAAAAAACCATACTTTGCTCCATACCATATAGAAACATGCTGTTGGCCGGAGATGGCCCCCGAGCCTTAATTTGAGGACCCCTGCTATAAATAATAGAATTCATTCAATAGTTGTTAGTCAGGGAAGTTATTCTTTACTTGGCATTGTAGTAGGCTAATCTCAGGGTTAAATTGGAAAGGCAGACCTGGTTCCTGTAGTTGAGAATTCTTTATTCTGTATCCATGTAGAGAATCTAGCATTATATTGACCAAGAATGAAAATGTATACTTAATTTTCCTCATTTCAAACCTCATTTTTCATTTTCTTTTAAAATCAGTTCAAGAAAAATGCTTAGGTAACCTCGCTAAGTATTTGAGTTTCTTCCATGTGTGTTTCTAGCTAAGTATTAACATAAATGGGAATAGAGATTAAGTGATGATTAATGACACCGTCATTTTTTTTTTCAAAAGATTATTTCGGCCTTGAACATTTTGGATGCATGTTCTGTAATCTCTTGTAGGCAGTAATACTTGCATTGGTCAGGAGGTTTTTCCAGGAAGCCAGTGAATTACTTCTAATTGTGTATCCTTACCTTTGTTTTTAGGTGGACACTGTCAAAGCCATCTCTAGTCAAGAGTTTAGCTGTCTCATCTTCTCTGAGTAATGAAGAGATTTCTCATGAACATATCATTTTAGAAGCAGCCGATAGTGGTCGTGGAAGTTGGACTTCCTGTTCAAGCAGCTCCCATGACAACTTCCAGAGCCTTCCAAACCCAAAAGGCTGGGACTTTCTGAACTCTTACCAACAGAGCCATTTGGATGGCCCCATTGTTGAAGTTGAACCCCCTGACTGTGAACCCTATTCCTGCCCTAGAGGCTGCTCCCGAACTTGTGGTCAGTGTAAAGGAAGCCTGGAGACTAATCCGATGAGACAGAGTTGGGCCTCCTCCAGTTCTCTGTCTGACACATATGAACCAAACTATGGGACAGTTAAAAGGAGAGTGTTGGAGAGCACCCCACCTGAGTCCTCTGAAGGCTTGGACCCCAAGGATGGCACTGACCCAGTTTATAAAACCGTTACTTCAAGTACGGAAAAAGGCTTGATTGGTAAGTCGTGTGTTCTTTGTCGTATTGGTGGCGTTGAGAGATTAAATGGCCAAAAGGGGCATTGGGATAATGTTGGCCCTGGATTTTACTCTTGCAGATACCCCCATCTCTCTCTCCATCGTCTCTTCCTGCCCTCTACAAACAAGTTATTTTCAAAAAGTTCATGATTTCTCAAGATTTGGGGGGCATGAGTTCAAGCCTATTAAAATGAAAAGACTGGTATGAAGGTGCTTAATTAAGGGGACAGTTTCGTGTGTCTTGTTTTGTTTCTGAGGTCTCTCTGGCTTCGTTAAGGAAAGATTGTATTATTATTATGCAGTAGTAATGAAGGGACTGTTCTCTTTGTCACCTCATAAATTGTTTGGACCATAATTGCTTTGTAAAAATGGTAAAAACTTTGGTACTATTTTTAGATAGCAAAAGCGAGGGAAATTGTGTTTAGAGAGTCCGAATTTTCACTGTACATGGCGTGGGTATGCCAACTCCTGTCGTGGGCTCCATTCTGGCCACCCACAGCTCTCTTGGTGTATGTATCCTTTGAGTATTTAGCCCTCAGATACATTTTTTCATTTCTTCCTTGAATTATGTAAATATTGGGATATAGTAGCCCTTGCTTTTCTATTTATATGGAAGGACTATATTAGGACTCATATAGCATTTTCTCCATAACATATTCCTGAAGTCAATTTAAATTAGTGAGAACGTGAAAGATGCGCTGATTTTTATTGCACATTTGTAGTATATTTTTTACTTGTCAAATTGCATTTTTTCCAAGGATTTTTTTTATTAAATCCTTCTAGGTAACCACTGTATGGTTATATAAGCAGGTGTGTGCAAGGATATAAAATTAATCTCTTGTCCATTTAGAAAACTAGACTTATAAGAATCTTTATTTCATTTCTAGATGACTCTGGGCAAATTACTTAAATTCTTCTCTCTTGTCTCCCTGGTCTTGACAACTTGTGCTCTGCCCTGCCCCCATCCTCTCGGCCAGGGATGGAAACCCTTTAGGACCTTGGTAGCACATGCAGATATTTCTGGTACATTTGTAGAAATTTCAGTATGGGCGAACTTGATCCTCTAAAAGGAGATTTGATGTTAGAATTATTAATGGTCCTTTTTAATTTATTCTGCTCTTATATACGTAATGTTTGTGTTTTAAAAGTGAACTTACATCATCAGGGTATTCAGAGCCATCTGTCCGTTAGATCCTGTGAATCTGTCTTAATTTCACGAAACTTCCTCTTTTCTTTAACCCATTTCTGTTGCTTTTTGAAATGTTGCCTTAGTCCCAGCATTTACAAACTTAGGGAAGAGGATTTTAAGGCACAATAACTATTTTTTTTTTAATCATGGTTATTTTGAATGTCCACTAAGAGGGAAATTTAAGATGAATTTCCTAAAATGATGGCTATTTTTTTCTTTTTCACTTAGTCACAGATCAGAAGTTGGAGGGAAGGTTCTTGAAGGAATTAGGACCCCTGTTTCGCAGAAAGTTAAAGTTGTTGCTAACGCCGGGATTGACAGTGCAGCTGGGAGGTCATGAGCCAGTGGTTCGTGTCTCAGGGACAGGGGAGAAGAGGCCTGGAATAGAGGGCCCAGACGGCCGTCCCTTGAAGGCAGAGATGCTCAGGGCGAACCGCTAAACGTTTCTGGCTCTGTCATCCTCAAAGCCAGGGAGACATCTCCGTGGTGCAAGGGCCCTGCTGCAGAGGGGGGACCTGTCATGGCCTCCTTGCTCTCAGTTCTTGTCACTCTCTTCATGTTTATAAGACCTCATGTGATTTCTCTGTTTGAAAAACAGGTTTAAATATTAAGTTTTAAAATAATGTTTTTATAATCTGTCAGTGTATTCAAATATATTTATTCATTTAGTCTGGTTTTGAGTTCTGTTTTGTCAATGTAATAAGTTTCAGTATGTTGTTTTTTTTTCATTTCTTACATTTTTCATTAACATTTCCATTGCTTATTTTTCATGCCAGTGTACTGTGTCACCTCCCCCAAGAAGGAGGACAGGTATAGGGAGCCACCTCCCACTCCTCCAGGATACATGGGCATTTCTTTAGCGGACCTAAAGGAAGGACCCCACCTACACCTAAAACCTCCAGATTATAGTGTGGCAGTGCAGAGGTCAAAGATGATGCATAACAGCCTCTCTAGACTGCCACCAGCCTCTCTCGGTAGCAGCCCCGTGGCCTGTGTTCCATCGAAGATTGTAACCCAGCCTCAGAGGCACACTTTGCAGCCATCCCATCCCAAACTAGCAGACGCGACTGACGCAGATAGCGAAGCGGATGGTATGTTGACACACTACCTTGATGGGTCTTAAATGAATTGCTCGATACATTACTTGGTCTTTACTCTGTTATTTTACATAATCATTAAGGTTTACGTGTAAAATGCCTTATAAATCTCTGTTAAAAACAGAAATCCCTAAATACGGGGGTGTATTTTTTTAAGGGAGAAGTCAAGCTGCATGTTTCTGTGTGCCCTGTATCACCTTTCTTCTGGGTACAGGGTATTCTCATATTTGACAAAGAGCAGTCAAGAGGCACTCGACATTAGGGGAGTTGTGTCTCCCACGAACGCATGAAAACTGCAAAGTGCGAGTATCAAACTGCTGAGTTTTACCAGAAATCATGCGTGGATGTCGTTCCTCTTACCAGCCAAACTCTTGACTGACTGCAGCTGGGGCGGTATTTTCAAAAATGGTTTGCTTTATTAAAAAGAAATGAAATTTTGTCCTTTTAAACAATAGAGTAAATGGAGAGATGAAAAAGCAGTGAGGAAATTGCAATTAGTCAGCTTTCGTTGTGATCAACACTCATAAATGTGATCGTGATAAAATCAGGGCCCCGATGAGATATTCGAGAGGGTTTCTTTGTTGAAATTGACTAATTGTCTAAACAGGGAACTACATTGTAAGTCGACCTTCAGTAATACACCTCATCTGCCACTTTCCTGTGTTTTCACTGTTTCCAGAGAATGAACAGGTCTCGGCAGTCTAGCCTTTGGAGCGCCCGTTTGAAGTTTACTGAAAGTCGTCGGGGAAGGAGAGGGCAGAACCACCTCATGATTCCGCAGGCCGTTGCCAACCAAAAGCTTGCCGCTGCTGCTAACCGGAGGTTTCGTTCCCTGGCCCTGAGCGATGAGAAAGCCCTGAGTTGTGCTTCCTTTTATTTAATCCTTGCAGACGCGTAGTTTCCTCAGCTTTGGATGTTGTGCCTGGAAACCAGTCTTCACTTCACACACCACACCTGCCTTGGGACCACAGTTACTAGAACAGATTCACAGAGTCCTCCCTGTGTATATCAACATAGACTTTTCTTTAAGAAGTTATTTTTAAGAGAGTCATGGTAGCATTTCCAAGCCATAGCTTGGGTTAACGGACAGATGCACGATGTCTGCCAATACCACGGATGTTCTCGTGTATTTGAAAAGTAACTTATTATTTCAAATTCTGTGGTTTCCTTTGTATCGGGGAGCTATCATGAGTGGATGTTTATGTTTTAGGCCGCAAAACTGTCTCCAGTCTGACCAAACTGAAGTCATCTTTGCAGGATGATGTGCTTAATGTATACAGAGATGACCTTGATCTGTTGCACCAGTGCAGTGTAGGGTCTCCGTTTGAGCGAGGAAGGAAGCCCTTTTTGGTTTGAGGTGTTAGGAGGGGAGATACTGCCATCTGCTGATTTGGAAGGCCAAGTGAAGCTGCCACGTGGTTTCTGACCAGTCTTCGGGAAAGGGAGGCTGTCATTAGGTCGGAAGCCACCCTTATCTCTAAAGAATGAAATTTTCCTTAAACACGTATACCAACCCTTTCTGAAGTGAATGTCATGCTGCATCTAACTAACTGAAAGTATAAATCCATTAAGTAGAGAATGAGTTCTAGAGAGTTGTACAGAAACCCAAAACAGAAGTTTTTAAGAAGGAAATGCAATCACTGGTGTGTAATCATGGAGATGAATTAAGCTTTATGTAATGTTCTGGAACATTCCCTCCACTCCGTCTCACAGCATGAGTCTGTGTTCATAAACCCTGCAGCCGCCTGCAGCACAGCTCATTAGTGTACCAAGGTAATACCTGGTGGGAAATTTTAGGGGGGACAGAGGAGCTAGAATTCTGGGAATGGTTCTCTCTTGGTTCTAAGTAAAATTTCAGTGACTGTTTACTGGGTGACCTAGACTTCACACATTTTTACAAATTAAATACAGTGTTTTCTAGATCTTAAGTTTATATTATATCATTTGTTTTTAAATGTAAATGCAGGTGAGAGCTTAATTAACTTCTGTGACTACCAAAAAAAAAAAAAAAAAAAAGCCAAAGCCATTCTCGTGCACCACCCAGACCAACTTGGAGCCAAAGTGGGTTTATTTGCGTCGCAGGCGTCGTCGTGTGGGAATTGACAGCGTTTAGCTGCTTCGTGATTTCCTTTCCAAGACTTTGTTTCCTCGTTTTTTCCTAGCTGGCTCTTCCCGCTCTCCTTCGCTGTCCAAATCCCAACCCCGCTTTGTCGTCGTCGTTCTTGTTGTTGCAAAGTAGGCTCCATGCCCTGCGTGGGGCTTGAGCTGTCGACCCTGAGGTTGAGTCACATGCTCTGCTGACTGATCCAGCTAGGCGCCTCTCCTACCCCCGTCCCCTTCATGTTAACATCATGAATCGTTTCCAAGTGGTAAATGGCAGGGGTCTGTCTTTTCCACCAAAATGATTTTCTCTTCATTTTAGAAAAAATAGCTTATCCGAAAACTTCCTTTGGGAAAAATAAAAACAAAAAAAACACATCAATCTGAAACTTAAAGCCTTAAAAATCCACCCCCCAGGTGTGTTAGAATGAGGCTAATTGACTCTCTAGCTTTCTAGATTTCTCAAAAATCCTGGTTTGAAAGTCACACTGTAGTGATGTAACCTATAAATACTGGTCCTTTGATCACAAAAATGTTCCTTCACTGATTTACACAGTATTGTTTTCATGTCCAGAGCCAAACAAAGAAAATGAAAGATACTTCTGTTACAGTCTTTTTTTTTTTTTTTTTTTTTTGTCGGGTTTATTTATTCTCACTATTTTCTATTTGTTTGTCCAGGAAAAAAAAAAAATGTGTTCTTTGTAAAATATGTGTTTGTTTGCAGGTGTTTGAAATCATATGGGAGCCTTACCTGTCTTTGTCCTTAATGGTGTCAGTAGTGTCTCACAGAGAGTCAGAGCCTGTGCTTTGGGACTGCACCTCGTAGCTGACTTTGTGTTTCTGGCTCAGCTGCGAGTGTTGGAGTCAGCCGATCACAGTGATCAGGAACTAAAGCCAAATGCTTTGTAGTGTGACATGTGTGTATCCCTTGAGAACTCGTGGAGTTTGAATTTTTATATTTTAATTTTACCTTAGGGAACATTTCTGCCTTCTCTTCGTTTGTTACACGACTAGAACAAGAGAAGCCTTAACCTGTATGTGCTCCAGTTCTAAATCCCTGTTTGGTTTGGTTTTTATTTTAAAATTTTAAGAAAGAGACTAGTGCCCTCATCCCACCTCAACTCTGAATCCGCCGGGACTTACTGAAGCAGTAAATCCTCGGTGCAAAGTTTTTGCCAAACAAGTTTCAACAAAACAGTTTCTTCATAATAAGAGATTTGAACAGTGAGTAAATCCAGTATATACTTCCATAAAGGTTTATCTTAAGTAGTAGATTCTTACTTCCTCCAAATGATTACTTTGAATCTGATCTTTGGGGAGAAAAAGACTTAACTGGATTTTCATGAGGGAGATCAAGTCACACTGTCGTCATCTGCGTAACCTCCGTGAGACTCTCCCCGGCAGTAATCACGAGGGTTTCCAAGAACCAACCTGATTTTTATAAAGTCTTCTCTCCCCTGTAGAAAGAAGGAGAGAAAGAGTTTCCGTGTATATTTAAAACAATGATTGTTACTCTGCTACATTTTAGGTTTCTAAAAAACGTGATATTAAAGTAGATGTATCCCTTTAGCAGTACCTTAAAGGCTAGAAGAAAGGGATAAATCTTCAAAACAGTGTCACAGTACATTTTCAAATTGAAACTTGAGCTCCAGTTCATCTTTAGCTTCTGTTGTGCTTTTTTAAGGCTTCTTTATTTTTGATACACAGAATGCAGTTGTACTTGATCTTTTGAAACAGAAACAGGTGAGCTTCTCAGAAAAAGACAAAACAAACTGCACAGTTGTAATAATCGAAGGCAATTATACTGCACAATTCAGTGATTGTAAAGTATCCTGTAATGAGCAATGTTTGTCTCCTATTTTTTGATACCTCTTAAACTTATGTCTTTTAGAAAGACAGTGCCTCTGTATGCTTTTTGTATTTTTACTGAGTGTAAATATTTGTTATATTTTTGGTTAAGAGAATGTAAAAGTACCGTTTATTATTATCATATCTACTAATACATTGGTGGAATCAATAAAGAATCTACATTAACCTTCTCTGCACGTTACTACAAATGAATGGACACAGATCACTCAAGAGGGTCATTGGTGCGAAGGCCTTATTTTTCACATCTCCACAGGTGCTGGAATGATCCAGTGACTCTTGACTTTGTAGTGTCTATGAAACACCCACCTGTTGTGTGGTTCTTAAAGTGTGTGATTACAAACTGAGCAAGCGTGGTTACCCCCCACTAGGGCTCGTTTTTCTTTTATGACAGAAAAGTCTACGGGCAGGCCGCCCAGGGCCAACCAAGTGAGTGCTCAGTGCTGTCCAGGACTCAGGGCCCTTATCAGGACAGTGACCCCTCCCGACATCACCTGTGTTTTGTAGGAAGGGCTTAGGGGGAAAGGTGAAAACGTGCGTCGCTTTTTATTAGCAAAACAGCAGCCTTTCCAGAAGCTGCACTTGCTATTTCTGCTTTTATTTCACTAGTCAGAAATGTGTCACATTACCGGTAGCTGCAAGGAAACTTGGGAAGTAAACTTTTTTTTTTTAAGTTTACTTATTTTTGAGGGGGGGGGGTGGCGGGTGGAAGTGGGGGAGAGAAGAAAAGAGAGGATCTCAAGCAGGTTCTGTGCTGTCAACCTGGAGCCCGACGTGGGATTCGATCCCACAAGCCACCGTGAGAGCATGACCTGAACCAAGATCAGGAGTCGGACACTCAGCCGACTGAGCCAGCCAGCCTCCCCGGAAAGCGAGCTTTTTTAGCTGAGCAATCCACGGCTCCGAATAAAAGTGGGATTCGTTTCAGTGAAGGAGGAAAGAATGCTTGGCCCCGCACAGCCTGCCTGCTGCCCACTTCTCTAGTGGCAGTAAATGCAGCAGCTGCTTTTGTGGGATCGGATCCTAGGACCCTGGCAGACAAGGAAATTACGCTTTAGCATTCCTTTCTAAACCTTCCCCGGTCTTCAGTGTGTACCCAGAAAATACTGTTTCCATGATAGGTAAGGCTTGTCTCCTCCCAGGTAACCCCCTCCCAGCGCACACGCCAGGTTGTGCCTGGCCGATCCTTCCCCTGACCATCTGTGCGGTTTCACTGGTTGGTTCCTTTACTTAGAAAATACTAAACACGGATGTACTCAATAGGTTGAATAATGGCCACCCACAAAATACCAACCCCTAATCCCTAGAACTTAGAGATGTTGCATTTGAGAACAGGCTCTTTGCAGATAATAATGAAGCATTCTGAGATGAGATGACTTTGGATTATCTGGATGAGCCCTGTAGGCCAACACAAGTGTCTTTGTAAGAGAGAGAAACTAGGAGGATAAAAATAGACCTAGCGGAGAAGGCAGTGTGAAGACAGCGGATGTAGCCAGGAGTGCAGGGATGCCAACAGCTTCCAGGAGATTGTTCGTAACACCAATGGCGGACACCTTGATTTGGACTTCTGGCCTATTTTAATTAAGACACCCAATTTTTGGTCCTTGTTACTGTAACCCTAAGGAAACTAATACATGCTGCTTTATTTGGTATTGGGGACCCAGAATCTACAACCTCCCCACCATCCTCCGGAAGCACCTGATGAACAAAGCCCAGGGGTATTGGCCACCCCAGAAGCCCTCTCTGAAGCCGCCTTGTCCTGCTATTGTTTTTGCAAGTGTCTGCAGAAGGGACATTCCTATGATCTTTGCCAAACCTAGTATTTCTCATTTCAGACATTGTGGATGAGTGTGTACTGTTATCTTACTGTGGTTTTAATTTTCACAATGACTAATAATGCTGAGCATCTTTTCAAACTTACTGGCCTTTTGGATATTCTCTTTCATGAAGTGTTTTTTTAAGATCTTTTTTTTAATTTGTTGCTAGAATTTTGAAATACTGGGGTTTTATAAAGACCTGTATCTAGCAATCTTAATTCATTTATTCTAAGTTTGTGATTCTTTTGGATTTTTCTAGATACTCCCTGTCATGTGCTCATAATTAATTTTATTTATTTCCAGTCATTTTGCATTTCATTTCTCACCTAATCGCACCGGTCACTGTGCTAGCACAGAGTTGGATAGAAGTGGTCAGGGCGGAATTCCTTTCTTTGTTCCTGATCTCAGGGGTAAATTTTAGGTTTCACCATTGATCCGAATGACTGCTGTGGGGTTTTTGTAAGTATTCTTTATGAATTTAGGGTGTTTCCTTTTATCGATAATTTGGCAAGTGGGTTTGTGGTGTCCTGAATTTTGTCAAATGCTTTTCTTAAATCTGTTGAGATGATAGAATTATTTCTCTTGTGTCTGTTAGTGTGGTTAGTTCATAGTTTTTCCAGTGTTAACCCCTCCCACACCTGCTCCCCTACTTCACCATACCCTTTGCTAGAACAAACCCCACTTGGTTATGATATATTGTTTTTATAGATATATAAACAAGATCTATAGATATATCTTATATTTCTAGAGTGATTGTAGAGTGTTTTACTTAGGATATTGCATCTACGTTCAAGAGAGAGATGGTCTCTAATATCCCTGTCTTGTAATACCCTTGTTAGGTTTTGGTATTAATGTTAAACTGGATTCGTGGCAAGAGCTGGAAATTATTCTTTGTCTGTTTTTGAAGCTTATGGAAGATTGAACCCTAGCCACTTGCATCTTCCTGGACTCTCACCTGTCTCGTCAGCTCTGGAACACTGATGAGCTCCGCCTCAGTTTCCCCTCCCTTACATTACGGCCTGGAAATTTTCTTCAGGTAGTAAACTGGGGCAGAGGTAAGGCTCAGCTCTTCTTTTTGTGCTCTCCAGGATTGCTGTTCTCCAGTGCCTGATGTCCAGTGTCCTAAGTGGCATTGTTGACATGTTTTCTCTGGTGTGTTAGTTACTTGAGACGTGAGGGTGAAGCGGCGCTTACTCCATCTCGACCAGAAGTGGAAGTTCGTATGGAAAAATTGAATAGAACTCTGTCAGTAAATAACAGAAGCAGGCACACACACCCCGTCCCCCCACCCACCCACCCAGTATTATTTAGGATATAGACGGCAGGAACAACACAGTTAACAAACTATCCTAATGGATTACAGAACACTGAATCAGCGACTGTTCTTTCCAGGTGAACATAGAGCATTGACCAAAGTTGGGTCTCTCTTAAGACATAAGGTAACTAAAAAATTGCAAAAATTGAACTCCTGTAGAGAAGATTCTCTGTGCAGAATTAAGCTAGTAACAAAAACGATAAAAATTAGAAGTTAAGAAATGTTTCCCCCAATAACCCAGTGGAAAGTAGAAAAAAATTTTTAATGAAAATGGAAGCATGAACATTCAACACCTTTTGGTTGAGATTAAAGCCACACGTAAAGGGGAGGTTTGTAGCCTTAAGTGTATATATAAGAAAAGTAGAAAGGCTAAAAATGAATTAGACACCCTTCTCAAGAGACCAGAATAATAACAGCAAATTAAATTCAAATAAATGGAAGAAAATAATGAATTGATAACAGAAATTAGTGAAATACCTCACATGACCAACAGAAAGATTAACAAAGCACTAAGTTCTTTAAAAAGACCGATAAAATTGTTAATCTCTTGGGAATGACCAAGAAAAAAGAAAAATGGCAAAACTATTATTAGGAAGGAAAAAGAATCATTAGGATTAATGTCATTAAAGACATGAAACACTTAAAGCAACTAAAACGTAGATGAAATAAACGCATAGAAATAAAAACAACCTAGCAAGCCTGTAACAAGGAGGAAAATTTAGTAGTCCTATAGCTATTAAAGGAGTTGAATATGTCATTTTAAAAGCCTTTCCACAAAGAAAACTCAGGCCCTGGGTGGCTTTATCAAAAAATTGCACCAAGTGCTTACAAAAGAAACAATGCTTATTATCTCAACAAAATGTCAGCAATGGGACGGATTTCTGAAATCGGGTCCTCGTAAGACAACTCTAAAGGAAATGTTGGATGTGTTCGACTCTCAAAGACTGGTTTATCTTAAGATACCATCTAGAAACACAAGAGGCCATGGAGTTGGACAGTGTACTGTCCACACACCCCTTCAGGGGACCGGTATCCAGAATGTATGAAGTACATTTGTGTAGCAAGAGAAAGCGAGTCCTCGATAGAAAACTGGGCAAGACTTAAACTAATTACCAGAAGGGGAAATGTCCATGAAACATAGAAAGTTGCTTAATCCCATTATGAAAAACTACCAAGCTTTGGAGCGACGTGGACGTTGAGCTCTCCTGTGCTCTATTTTGACTGTGGCAGCAGATGCTCAAGGGCAGAAACCTTTATCCTTTGTAAAAACGTGGCCTTAAAGGGGAAGTTGTGGTAAAAATACACTGGAGCCACCAGATGGCGCCACACTACAGTCTGTCTCTTGAGGTCTTTGTCTTCAGAAAGGTAAGAAGAGCAAGGTAATACTCTTAGCCATCTTTCCCGAGATGTCTGCAGTCCACAGTGCAATATTCTGAGAGAGTTCTTCACAGAGGTAATGAAAGTGAAACGTTTCCAACTAGAGAAGAGAATTTTAGACATTCTGTTTGGATAAACTCTGGACGGGTGGACGCAGTGATTTCCTAACACGTCATTTGTACATTTGGACACAGGATTTGGAATACTTAATGAGTGTTGGTCTTTTCTAAGGCTCCTAAGGGAGATCTTCCAGATTTCCACATATGACCCAACTCTGAGCAGGAATGAAAGGCAGGTAATACACACCAGAACCAGTCAGAACCAGTCAGACTTCTAACAGTCTCCAGGGAACCACTGCCTATTCCATCGGCTCCTGGCAGCTGTCCGTCTGTTCTGACCACGTGGTATTTTTGGCATTTTTAATGTTGGCCATTTTGGTAGATACGTAACGGTATTTTATTACGGTTTTAGTTTTCATTTCCCTGGTTATTAGTGGAGTTGAGCTCATAATTTGTAGGCCATTTGATTTTTGCTTTTATGAAGTGCATTTTTTAGTCTATTTCATTTTTATCTGTTTGTGGGTGTTTTTTTATGTATTCTGGATATGACTCCTTTGTCAGTTACATCCATGACAAATGACTTTTCCCGCTCTGTGGCATGCCTTGTCATAATGAAAAAGAGAAGTTCGTAATTTTAAACTAGAGAAACTTACTCTTCTCCTTTATGGTTAATGCTTTCCTTGGTGTGATCTAAGAAGTGTTTCTCTGCTGCAAATGCATTAACATATTTGTGTTATTTTTCAAATACTTCAGTGTCTTACCTTTTAAATTTAGCTCTGTAGTTTATCCGGAATAGAATTTGGTGCACGGTGTAAGGTAGGGGTCAGGTTTCATTCTCTCACCTGTGGACTGTTCCTGTACTGTTTGTGGAAAGATAAATCGTTTGTTGCATTGACTACAACATGTGCTGTGAGCCAGCTGTCCATATATGTTGGAGTTCCTTCAGAGGTCCGTATTCTATTTTATCAGCCTGTTCCCTAATCCACACTGATTTTTTTTTTTGAGTGCTATTTTTTTTTTTTTTAATGTTTATTTTTGAGACAGAGAGAGACAGAGCATGAGCGGGGGAGGGGCAGATAGAGAGGGAGACACAGAATGTGAAGCAGGCTCCAGGCTCTGAGCCGTCAGCACAGAGCCCGACGCGGGGCTCAAACTCACAGACCGCGAGATCATGACCTGAGCTGAAGTCGGACGCTCAACCGACTGAGCCATCCAGGCACCTCTTAGTTTATTTTTTTAATTTACATCCACGATAGTTAGCATATGGAGCAACAATGATTTCAGGAGTAAAGTCCTTAATGCCCCTTACCCATTTAGCCCATCCCCCCTGCCGCACACAACCTCTTCAGCAACCCTCTGTTTGTTCTGTGGATTTAAGAGTCTCATGTTTTGTCCCCTCCCTTGTTTTTGCATTATTGTTTGTATTATTTTTGCTTCCCTTATGTCCATCTTTTCTGTGTCTTAAAGTCCTCATATGAGTAAAGCTGTATGACATTTGTCTTTCTCTGACAGACTAATTTCGTTTAGCACAATACACTCTAGTTGCATCCACGTAGTTGCAAGTGGCAAGATTTCATTCTTTTTGATTGCTGAGTAATACTCCATTGTATATATATGCCACATCTTCTTTAGCCTTTCATCCATCGATGGACATTTGGCTATTGTTGATAGTGCTGCTATAAACATTGGGGTGCATGTGCCCCTTCAAAACGGCATACTTGTGTCCCTTAGATACATACCTAGTAGTGCAGTTGCTGGGTCTTAGGGTAGTTCCTATTTTTAATTTTTTGAGGAACCTCCGTACTGTTTTCCAGAGCAGCTACACCAGTTTGCATCCCCACCAGCAGTGCAAAAGAGATCTTCTTTCTCCTCATCCTTCCCAGCATCTGTTGTTGCCTGAGTTGTTAATGTTAGCCGTTCTGACAGGCATGAGGTGGGATCTCATTGTGGTTTCGATTTGTATTTCCTGGGTGATGAGTGATGTTGAGCGTTGTTTCATGTGTCTGTAAGCCATCCGGATGTCTTCTTTGGAGAAGTGTCTATTCATGTCTTTTGCCCATTTCTTCACTGGATTATTTGTTTTTTGGGTGTTGAGTTTTATAAGTTCTTTATAGATTTTGGACACTAACCCTTTATCTGTTATGTCGTTTGCAAATATCTTCACCCATTCTGTCGGTTGCCTTTTAGTTTTGCTGATTGTTTCCTTCACTGTGCAGAAGCTTTTTATCTTGATGAGGTCCCAATAGTTCATTTTTGCTTCTGTTTCCCTTGCCTCCGGAGACGTGTTGAGTAAGAAGTGGCCGCGGCCAAGGTCACAGAGGTTTTTGCCTGCTTTCTCCTCGAGGATTTTGAGGGCTTCCTGCCTTACGTTTAGGTCTTTCATCCATTCTGAGTTTATTTTTGCGTGTGGTGCGAGAACGTCCTAATACCACTTTGTCTTCATTGCTCTAGCGGTACGCTGCACACCGACACCTCGCAGTGAAAGTTCGCCGACCCTGCTCTTTTTCCTATTAGCTGTTCTTTATCATTTGCATTTCCAAATAAATCTCACAGCCAGCTTATCAGCCTGCACACACACAATTACAATTTCAAATGGGATTTTTTTGAAATTATATAACAATTTGAAGAATATTAACGTTTTCCTAAAATTGAGGCTTCCAATCTGTGAATCCAGTATATTTCTGCATTTACTTAGATTTTCTCTGGACTTTCCCAGTTTTATTGTTTTGGTTTAAGGTCTTTAATATTTTTCATAGAAAATTTATTTTTTAAGTGTCCGATGTGCTTTGGGGCTTTTCCCCCACCCTGCTTTACTGAGGTGTGCTTGACACATAAAAATTGGGCATGTTCGAGATGTCGATTTGGGCTGCTGTAACAAAACAGTTCTGAAAGCTGGGAAGTCCAAGATCAAGGTGCCAGCAGGCTCACCGTTCTTGGAGGGCCGCCCTCTGGGTTCATGGATGGAGCCTTCTTGCTTTGTCTTCACGGAGAAAGGGCTTCTGTTATACGGGTACGAATCCCAATCACGAGGGCTTCACCCACTCGACCTGATCACCTGCCTCGGGCCTCACTTGCTAATACCCTCACCTTTAGCGATTAGGACGTCAGCCCAGGCCTCGGGGCGGGGCATATGCCTTCGGCGTGTGGCAGCACGCAGCTACACGTGATGATTTAGCGTGTGTGAGTGTTGTGAAACGGTTACCACAGTTAAGCTAATTACTGTATTCATTACTTCCCATCCTTAAAACGTATGTGTGTTGAGAACCCTTAAAATCACCTCCCTTAGCAAATTTCACGTATGCAATACAGTATCATCGACTCTGGTCCCTGTGCCATACGGTCGCGCTCCAGAACTTACTCATCTCGCGTCAGTGAGTCTTCGTTCCTTCTGACCAACATCTCCCCATTCCCACGCCCCTCAGTTCCTGGCAGCCACTATATCCCACGTGTGAGAGAGCGCATGCACTCTTTGTCTCTGCGGGCCTGGCTTGTTTCCCTTAGCACTGTGTCCTCCACGTTCATCCGTGTTTCCCACAGAAGGTGAGAGTTTTTTTCTTTTTCAAGGCTGAATACTGTTCCCTTGTGTGTACCACATTTTGCTCACCCATATCGTGGCAGCTGTGAATAACACTGCTGGGAACATGGAGGTGCGGACATGCCTTCAGCCCACGGTCAGGAAGCAGGTGGAACCCTCGGTTCTCCAGGGAATGAATTCTACCCACATCCAGGCGAGCTAGGACGTGGCTTGTTTCCTAGGTCAGCCTCCACATTTGAGCTCAGCACAGCTAGCGGCTCGACGCCCTTGGGAGCCAGACCCGAAGCAGATGACCCGGGCCAGCTGGGCCCAAACTCCCGACCCACTGAAGTGGTGTCAACTTGAGCTGCCGAGTTGGTGATAACTTACAGTAACAGGTAACTAATATTATTACTTACTTGTGGCATATTCTCTCTTAATTCTCTTGTCCACAAAGAGATTGCCAGCAATAACCTATCACATACTTACTGTTGCTTTGTGGGCGCAGTGAGTTCACACATGTATAATCCTTTGGGAGTGCCCAGCCACTTCACAAGTGCCTGTGCAGCCGCTCTCTCGCTCTCTCTCTGCCTCTTAACTCTCATCACACTTGAGTAGTTGTCTTTTTTGTTTGTTTAATATTTATTTTTGAGAGAGAGAGAGAGCACTAGCAGGGGAGAGGCAGAGAGAGAGGGAGAGACAGAATCCGAAGCAGGCTCCAGGCTCTGAGCTGTCAGCACAGAGACTGACGTTGGACTCAAACTCACCAACGGTGACATCATGGCCCGAGCTGAAGTTAGATGCTTAACCGACTGAGCCACCCGGACGCCCCCACGCTTGGGTAGTCTTCTACCTTGATTCTTCCCTTCATCCCCTTTTATAGAATGTCATTTCTTTGCCCAGTGGAGTCTTGGCTGGCCAGTGCCTCCTTTCTGAAGTGGCCGTTTATCTGACAACAGCACCTTTTGGAAATTTAATCAATATGCTCCCCAAACTAAAATTGGTTCCAAGTAGAAAATGCAGTTATTCTCGTGACCTGTTGATGAGACTGAGCGCTTCAGTGTTTCTAAGTTAAAACACACTGGGAGTCAGAATTTTAATAAGTGAGTGGAGAACTGGAAGGAACCATACTCCTAGAGCTAAGAATGTGATGAAGACACTCTGAGATGGAAGGAGCCTGGAAACTCGGACAAGGCACGGAGGAGCTCACCAAGCAATTTAACGCAGAGGCAGGCTATACTCTGGGGATCCGAAGGTATCACTGAACAAATAGAATGACGTGCTGGGTAAGACACTCCTCCTCAGTATGCTTTCACACGTAAATATATATTAGAAATATCTAATATTTTTAAAGATTTCTTAAAATGTATTAAAGATCTCTTGTTCAACAACAAAAACAATTTAAAAATGGGCAAAGGACCTAAAAGAAACTTCTCCAGAAAAGATACACAAATGGCCAATAAGCACATGAAAAGATGCTCAACATCACTTAATTATGAGGGAAATGGAAATCATAATCACACCCATTAAGATGGTTACTATCAAAAAAAAAATCCTAAGTGTTGGAGGAGAGGTGGAAAAATTGGAACCCTGTGCCCCGGAAGTTCCTCAGAAAATTAAAAATATTGCTACCATATGATCCAGCAATCCTATTTCTGGGCGTATATCCCAAGGAACTGAGAACAGAGCGTCGCAGAGGTATTTGCACACACGGGCATGATCCACAGTAGCCAGGGGTGGAAGAAATGCAAGTGTTCTTCGATGGATGCATCAAAAAATAAATTGTGCTTTATACATAAAATGGAGTATTATGCAGCTTTTAAAAGGAAGGATATTCAGACAGCTGGTATAGCATGAATGAGCTTTGAAAAAAGACGTTATGCTAAGGGAATTAAGCCAGCAAGCAAAATAAACAGTTGGGGCGCCTGGGTGGCTCAGTCGGTTAAGCGGCCGACTTCGGCTCAGGTCATGATCTCACAGTCTGTGAGTTCGAGCCCCGCGTCGGGCTCTGTGCTGATGGCTCGGAGCCTGGAGCCTGCTTCGGATTCTGTGTCTCCCTCTCTCTGCCCTCCTCCTGCTCACTCTCTGTCTCTATGTCTCAAAAATAAATAAATGTTAAAAAAAAATTTAAAAAAAAATGATAAACAGTGAATGATTTTGATTACGTGGGGTACCTCGTAAAGTCAGAGTCACAGGCGCAAAAAGTAGAATAGCAGGTCCCCGGGACTGGGCAGGAGGGAGAAATCAAGAATTATGGTTCAGTGGATATAGAATTTCCATTCGGCAAGATGAAAACTTTCTGGAGATGGATTGTATGACCGTGCAAATGTATGTAACGCTCCTGAAATGTACACTTAAAAATGGTTAGGATGATGATTTTATGTTCGTGTATTTTACCACAATTTTTTAATTGCCAAAAAAAAAAAAAATTAACCCAAGAAAGATGAGCAAATGAAATATTTGCAGTAGGCTCAGGCAGTCAGTAGGCAGTGATGGGTTTCAAGGCCTTTGAAACCAGAAGCATGTTTAGGGCACCTCCACCAATGCCTCATGAACCCAAACTCCGAATGATCAGCCCGCCTGCGTCTCATCCGTAAGATCCCCTAGGGCGCCAGAGATGAAGTATCTAGTCAGCTCTGAGGGGGCACCGGGGAAAATTCACAGGGAAATTTGACCTTGGATTTTAACTCCTGCTTGTCAAGAACTTCATTTCACTGAAGAACTCTAGGGCTTTGTCATGCTAAGGAGCGAAGAAAGCAGCTTTGAAAGTAGTTATTTTTCTGTCATCACCGAAGTCAGATCGTTAAATCTTAATTGAGCTCGTGGCTTCCCTCGAGAGGCAGAATAACAGACGAGAGGGCCAGAGAGCTCTTTCTGTGCCAGGGGGCACGTGGAAGAGAGAGGGATTGGGTTGTGGTCTAGAGATCGGCCAGGGACCCGGTTGTTTAGGATGACGAGAGTTCGGGAATCCTTTGTGCACTGCTCGGAGCGGCACGTTGGGCCCATGTTCTGGCTGCTGACGGCCCCAGAGCCAGCAAACCTACTGCAGCCTGGATCTTAGGGCGGGTTCAGCCACTACGTTGGTATTGGCGTTCTGGGTTCCTGCTGAATTTGTTTTCACTGGTTTTTGTTTATCTTTTTTTCATTAAAAAAAAAATGTTTCAGGGGCGCCTGGGTGGCTCAGTCAGTTAAGCGTCCGACTTCGGCTCAGGTCATGATCTCACAGTTCAGATGTGAGTTCAAGCCCCGCATCTGAGCTGACAGCCCAGAGCCTGCCTGCTTCGGATTCTGCGTTTCCCTCTCTCTTTGCCCCTCCCCTGCTCACTCTCTGTCTCTGTGTCTCTCAAAAACAAATAAATGTTAAAAAAAAAAAAAAAAAAAAAAAAAAAAAGTTTTGCAGTCAGTTCCTCGTGACCCTTGTCCTGTCTCCACCTTTTGTCTTTTTTTTAATTTTTTATTTTTGAGAGACATAGAGACAGAGTGTGAGCAAGGGAAGAGCAGAGAGAGAGGGAGACACAGAATCCGAAGCAGGCTCCAGGCTCTGAGCCATCAGCACAGAGCCCGACGCGGGGCTGGAACCCACAGACTGTGAGATCATGACCTGAGCTGGAGTCGGATGCTTATCTGACTGAGCCACCCAGGCGCCCCTCCACCTTTTGTCTTAAAGACTACAGCATCTTCTCCGGTCTCCCGGGGCCTGGGATGTTACTGTGTTGGGGATCCCAATGAGCACAGGATTGAGGCTTCAGAGCCAGGTGTCCCCCCTCCACTCAGGTGACAGGGAAGGAGAATTAGAAGCATAGCAGAGGGGCTATTGTCTTTGCTCCAAAAGCCTGTTCTCTTAGAGATCAGCGCTGGCAGGCAGCCGACCTATGTGAACTTGACCCCTTGTCCTTAACCCCAGTTCTCCCTTCTGCCCTCTGAATTTCCCTGCTTTCCGTCATTTTAGAACACTTCCCCAAATCCCGTTTTTAAGGCAACTATTCCTTCTCCAAGGCATTGTGTTCTGGCGGGACTTGAAGTGACAGTAACCCTCCCCTGCACATGTACACACACACACATACACACACATGTTGTGGGCACAACTGCAGGCAGGCTTGTGTGAGGCCCTCCAACATTCCCTAGCGTGTAGGTGTAGGTCGATTCCTGTATGCCGCCATGACTCTGCTGATCACCTACAAGACTAATACACCCAGTACGTAGCTGTTTGATTTTGAGCAAGTTATGTGCCCTCTCCAACCATCAGTTCCATCATTGGTTCAACAGGGAGTCAGAGTTCTCTAATAGGATGGTGGTGAGAACGAGCACAGCCCACGCGTGCCTCGCGCCAAGACTGGTGTTTACTAAGCTTGTCTCCCTCCCCTCCATGCAGTGGCCCGACCCCCAAGAAGCCCTGCAGCCAAGCACATCCACTGAGCTCCCCTTTCCCTGTGCTGTCAGGCCAGGTCTGTAAAGTGCTTTTGGCAATCTGGAACGAAGAAAAATCTGATGAACAAACCAGTCATTGAAGCTGTACTGGAAATTTATCTTCTGTGTTTATTTCTTACCGTTGGAAAGAAGGCAGAGCTTGTAATGAATTTCGTGCCGTCTATTTCACTAGGAGCTGATGCAGGTGATTTCTTCCTTTACCAGTCCCGTAAAACCTCATATTTAGGAAACAAAGAGGGTCTGAGAAACTTGCCCACAAGCAGCTTCGAGCTAGATTGAAACACCTGCTGGTTCTCTGGTTTTCTGTGCAGATTTGAGAGCTGCAAGTGGCTGGTGAGGCAGGAGAGAAACCTACACTGACGTCACAAGCTACTAAGCAGCGAGAGGAGGGTGCCGACATCACGGAAGGCAAAGAACAGCCCCGCTTTGTGAAATCCAAGTCAAGAAGATCATCGAGAGGTTTGTTTAAATGGAGGGAACACATTGTGCTCGCCGCTCACTGATTTCCTGGAAGAACTGGCTGGGCGGCACTGGGTTTCCCCTGACTCTCTGCCCGTCACGCCAGGAAAGCCCCTCAGCCATGTCACAGAGTTTGACACGTGGTGTTCTTCGCATGGGATGCTCTGACAAGATCTGTGTCTGACCCCGGCTGTGATCTTAGGCTTCATCTGAAAATATCAAGTGGTTTTTCAAAGCCTTCTAAGATTTGTTTATCCCCAAAGCCTACCCTGCGCCGGCGCAGTGAGGACGCTCTGTGGGAGCATTGTGTATTTTCTGTCCCGAGCGTCGAGCAGAGCCCTGGTAACGGTTTGACAGTCTGCAGCACTTGTGCTGCCTGAGGAACGAACACAGTTTAGTCCTGAGCTATCGGGCAGTTCCTATAGAGCCTGAGCTTCTGACATGGCCTCTTTTGGGGTCTCTGGTGCTGGTGAGAGGCATGTGCCCGTGTGCCTTTCAACGAGGTCTCAGTCCCGAAGGCATTTCCGCCGGCGTGCAGGGGTGGGCAGAGATGGACGATGGATTCGCGATCGTCCCCAGATTGCATTCCCATGGCGGGAACAGACAGGAGGGAGGCTGTCCGGTGCCTGAATCGGTGATCGGCATTTCTCAGCGGACGTCCACGTCTGCTCGGAGGCGGTTCTCCTCGTGCCCTTGACCACGCTCTGAATATCCTCCTTTGTTTCCCATCTCTTTATCTGTCCACTCTGCCATTGCTGTGGGTGAGTTCGCATGACCTGCTCTTTGGCTTTCTGCTTATTCGAATCTGGCTACTTTAGATAACTTTTATATTTTATAAATTTACATCAACTTATGTAAAAACACAGTATTTGTCTTTTTGTGCTTGGCGTGTGTCACCTAGTGTAATGTCTCTCTTCAAGGTTCATTCATCCATGTTGTAGGATGTCGGAATTTCCTACTTTGTTAAGGCTGAAGAGCATTCCTCTGCGTGTGTGCACACGTGGATGGGCGTGGATTTTAGTTTTCCATTCGGCTATTGCTGGTCTACCTCTTGGCTATTGGGGTTAACGCTGCTGCAAAAATAGGTGTGCAGACACCTCTGAGAGTGTGCTTTCACTTCTTTGGCATACACGCCCAGAAATGGGATGGCTGGACCGTATGGCAGTAATATGTTTAATTTTTTCAGAAAAGTCCGTACTGTTCTCCTGTGGCAGCTGTACCATTTTACATCCCCACGAGCAGTGGCACACGGTTCCAATTTCTGCACATCTGAAACTAACACTTGTTATTTTGTGTTTGTTTTACATATATATTAATTTTATATATATATATATTTATCGTAGCTATCCTCATGGGCGTGAGGCAGTCTCACTGTGGTTTTGATTTGCGTTTCCTTCACAATTAGTGATGTTGAGCATCGTTTTGTGTGCTTATCAGCCATTTGTAGATCTTCTTTGGAGAAATGTCTATTCAAGTCCCGTGCCCATTTTTTAATGGTGGTGTTTATTGCTGTTGAGTTGGAGTTGTCGTCTTTTGTTTTTAATGTTTATTTTGCGAGAGAGTGTGTGCAAGTGTGAGTGGGCGAGGGGTGGAGAGAGGAAGAGAGAGGATCCCAAGCAGGCTCAGCTCTGTCGACACAGAGCCTGACCCAGGGCTCGATTCCACGAACTGTGACCTCATGACCTGAGGTGCCCCTGGAGGGGTTCTTTATATATTCTGGATAAATGCGTGCAAACATATGTTCTCCCTTCCACAGGTTATGTTTTCATTCTGTTGTGTTTTCTGATGGATTTTTAAATTTTGATAAAGTCCAGTTCACATTATTTTTTTACTTTTGCCGCCTTTACTTTTAGTGTCATATCCAAGAAACTATTGCCAAATCCTCTGTCGTGAAGCTTCCCCCCCAAAGTCTTTCCAAAAGTTTTGTGGTTTTAAGTCTTAAGTTTGTGTCTTCAATCCATTTTAATTTTGGTATATTGTGTAAGGTAAAGATCTGCTATGGTCTAAGTGTTTGTGCTCCCCTCCAGCTGGTCTGTCAAAATGCTCTTTATGATGGTGTTAGTAGATGGAGCCTTTGGGAAGGCTCTGCCGTCATGAATAGAACTGGTGCCCGTAGGTCCCTTGTGCCCTTCCACCACGTGAAGATACATCAAAAAGGCCCTGGCTATGAGGTAGGGAGAGGGCGTCATCAGAAAGCCACCATGCTGGCACTTTAACCTTGGGCTTCCTGGCCTCCAGAACTTTATGAAACAAATTTCTGTTGTTTATAAGCTACTCGGTCTATAGCATTTTGTTATAGTAGCCCCAATAGTCTGTGACAAAGTTCATCGTTCTCCTTTTGCAGGTGTATGTCCAATTTCCCAGCAGCATTTGTTGAAAAGACTGGCCTTAACCTGTTGGTCTTGGCATCACTGTTAAAAATCCTTTGTACAGTAGGTTGAACATACACAGAAGAATTTATTTCTGGGCTCTATGCTGTTCCATTGAATTCTTGGGCTGTATATGTTAATCCCGTATGGACTTAATTACTATAATCTGTTTTCAAATCAAGTATGAGGCCTCTAGTTTGTTGTTTATCAAGATTGTTTGGCTCTTCAGGGTCCTTTGAAATTCTGTATTAATGTTAGGAGGGGTATTTTTGCTTATGCACAAAATGTCATTGAGATTTGATAGAAAGTGCATTAAATCTGTAGATTCCCTTGTATAGTATTGACATCTTAACAATATTAACTCTTATTATTCACAAACACAGGATAAGTTTCCCTCTTTTGTGTGTTTAATTTCTTTTACTAATGTTTTGTAATTTACAGTGAACAGTATTTTACTGCCTTGGTTAAATTTATTCCTAAGTATTGTTGTATTTTTTTGGAAGCCAATATAAACAGAATTGTTTTTTTTTCTTTAAAAATATTTTTTTTAAACATTTTACTTATTTTTGAGCAACAGAGACAGAACGTAAGCAGGGAAGACACAGACTGAGAGGGAAACACAGTATCTGAAGCAGGTTCTAGGCTCAGAGCCCAACACGGGGCTCAAACCAACAAACTGTGAGATCATGATCTGAGTCAAACTTAAATGCTTAACTGAGCCACCAGATGCCCCTGGAATTATTTCCTTAATTTTCTTTTTGGACTGTTAGTATATAGAAGCGTAACAATTTTCATGTGTTGATACTGAATTTGCAGTTTTACTGAGTTTATCTGTTGTAACAGTCATTTGTTTTGTGGGATCTTTAGGACTTTCGACATACCTGATCATGCTGTCATTGAATGGAGATAATTTAACTTCGTTTCTAGTATGGACACCTTCTTTTCCTTTTCTTGCCCAACTGCTGTGGCTATGATTTCTAGTATTTTATTCAGTAGAAAGGTGAAAGCAGGCAACCAAGTCTCATTCATGATCTTCGAGGAAAAGTCTTCAGTCTTTGACCA
Organism: Paguma larvata; assembly: GCA_030068075.1. Taxonomy (NCBI): domain Eukaryota; kingdom Metazoa; phylum Chordata; class Mammalia; order Carnivora; family Viverridae; genus Paguma; species Paguma larvata. The sequence goes on from CM057826.1 coordinate 125,393,848, forward strand.
TTGAGTACAATATTAGCTGTGAGCTTTCCATATACAGCCTTCATTTTGTTGAAATATTTTCTATCACTAGTTTGTTGAGTATTTTTACTGTGAGATGGTGTTGAGTTTTGTCAGATGCTTTTTTCTCTGTGAATTGTGACAATTATACTGGTTTTCTGCCCATCATTCTGTAAATGTCTTAATATTGACTGATTTTCTTACATCGAACCATTCTTGCATTCTAGGAATGAATCCCACATGGTCATCTTGCATAATACTTTATGGTGCTGATGAATTCTGTTAGTATTTTGTTGAGAATTTTTGCATTGGTTTCCTCTTGCTGCCTTTAAGATTCTCTTTCTTTGACTCTTGATAGTTTGATTATACAGTTTTCCCTTGAACCACCCGGGGGTTAGAGGCATTGACCTCCACCCTCCCATTATGTGTTTAAAAATCTGTATGTAATTTTTGACTTCCCCAAAACTGTAAACAGATTTTTATTGGCTTCTGTTGCCCGGAAGCCTTACCAACAACACGAACAGTCAGTTAACACATATTTTGTATGTTATATATATTCTAAACTGTATTCTTAAAATAATGTGAAGGTAGAGAAAAGAAAATGCTATCAAAATATTCAGGAAGACAAAATACACTTATATTTGTCCATGTTCACTTAGCTCACTGAGCATATGTAAGACCCCTGTTTTAAAATCTATGTCAAGTCAGAGAGCTGCCTTTTTTAAAGATTGGTTTTTAGAGATGTATTTTGTTGCTTTGAATGAGCCGTGTTTTTGTTATTTCTTTCTATGTCTTAAGCTCTTTTGTGGAGATCGGGGCATTTGAAAAAGGAGCCCCCTCTCCTTCTCTCCACCTTCACTCATCAGCCCAACTGAAAGGCTCATGCCTTCTCCTCTTTCCTGGGGGCGCATCTTCCCTGGGACAGCGTGTGCGCTTTTGTTCCAGTTCTCCCCAGATCAGCTGCTCTGACATGTTTTCACTTCCATAGGAGTTCCATTCCTGCTCCTTCTCAGAGGACTTGAATTCCTTTTGTGTTCCTCTGCCTGTGCTCTCTAGTCTCTAGCCAAACCCAGGGCTTCACACCGCCTGCAGGTCCACACACACCCATGCCTGTTGTTAGCATCCTCCAATCTGCCTTCCACATCTTGCCACCATTTCCATCAATGTTGAATCTGGCAAGATAAACCAGTCCCTCACGCAGCCCCCTGGCAAGCTGGAAAGTTGAAAGCAAGTTTCATTGTTTTCCTGGAGTCTTAAGGGAGAAACCCAGAATTAGGTGGTTTTCTCACAACCTAGCATGGTGCCCTAGAGCAAGGATGTGACAAAAGCCAACAGAAGGCCTCAACATTTCTGACCATTTTGAGCATGGACTTTTTTTTTCATGTTTGTTTCTTTTTGAGAGAGAGAGAGAGCACGAGCAGGGGAGGGGCCTAGAGAGAGGGACACAGAATCTGAAGCAGGCTCCAGGCTCTGAGCGGTCAGCACAGAGCCCATTGCGGGGCTCAAACTCACAAGCTGGGAGATCATGAGCTGAGCTGAAATCGGACACTTAACTGACTGACCCACCCGGGCGCCCTGAGCATGGCCTTTTCTGTTAGACGTCCACTTGATTGATGCAAGTGAACTAGTTTCTAGCATTTTCACAAAGCTGTTGTTTATTCGATGTTTCTGTGGGGGGAATAAGGGCCTGGAGTGTCCTAGCCTGCCGTGTTGCTCTAGACACTTCTCTGGTAATTATTTAAAAGGTAATGTTACTTTGTTTTATGTTACAGTTGTGAAATTAACAGTATAGAGAAAATGAACTCCAAACAGGATAGCCGGAACTGTATGAAAAATGCAAGTCTCCATGTCTAACTCCATTCCTACGTATACACAAGGCATTTTGCGTTCTTCTGCAGGTCACCTGCTTAACGGTAAATAACATAGGCGGTTTCATTTCTTGACTCATCAACTTTGAATCCTGTGAATGATTTTACAAAAGATGAGGCTTACAAGACTTTCTTTTCCCTCACTTGCTAGGTTTTTGTTAAGTAAGCTTTGCACCCAACACAAGGCTCAAACTCATGAACTCATGACCCCAAGATCAAAAATCACGTGCTGTATGGACAGAGCCAACTAGACACCCCTCGTTTGTTAGTTTTAATTTTTTCCAAGCTCTACTGAGATACGGTTGACATGTAACATTGTTTTTAACTGTAAAGGATAAAAATAGACATAGAGGCAGTACTTCAGGAACTCCCGGGATTTACAGAAGGAGGTTAGCACTTCCACTCTCCTCCACGCCTTTCCCCGCATTACGAGTTTTGTCCTTTTCTAAAACGTACGTTATGTTCTGTGAAAAATAATTTTTTTATGCTCTGCTTGTAAAAGATATAAATACTGTCATTAGGTACCTATGGACTCTTAGAGGCGATTATTCGTCACCCAAACTCTTACTTGCGTGGCTGACCCTGTTCCAGGATGTTGAGTTACATACACTATTCACTCAAAATCATGTCCTACCTTTGGACCAGTGTTTGGTTTCTACCAGAAGGTCAGGAACCGTCCTTTTGGCTCGCTGGCGGTAGAACGTGTTTTGTCACACTACTGCAGTCGTCTCCGTCTCGTGTCAGTCGCAGCCTGGTGCCATTTCCAACCGCAGCTCTTCCCCCATCTCCCCGGTGGTCTGTCCAGGCCACTGGTCACTTATAAGTAAATAGGATTTACTTACTGGCTTTAAGTCCATCCGTCTGCATCCCCAACGCTAGAATGAGCGCTCCCAGAAGTGAGAGGAATTTGTTTTGTTCACTGCTGTATCCCCAGTGTGTGAACAGAGCCCTGGGCACGTAGTGCTCAATAAAAAACGTCTCAATGCAGGAATCTTCAGCCAACGATGGAACGTTTTCTCATAACCCATTTTCCTAAAATCTTTCCCTTGTCTCTTCTCATCTAGATAGACTGCTACATCTGCTTCAGACCTAGAAGGGCTGAGGTTTCCTTCAATTATCCTCTTCAGTTCCGCCGGTTCTGGCTGAGCATACTACTCTTCGGTGCGTGTTTTCAGAAAGGGCGTGTGGAAAACTGTCTGACTTCCTGCTCCTCTGCTCGTCTCTATTTTGCCATCTCACCTTGCTGACAGTTTGGCTGTAGATAGAGTATGCAGGTTCAAGATAATTTTCTCACACGTCTGAGGAAGCGCTCCCTTAGAGGGTTCACTGTTGCCGCGGAGAAAGCTCCTAATCCTCAGAAGAAGAAATAATCAGAGAAATAATCTCCCAGAGCTGGATACAAGTCTTCAGAACAAAAGGGTTATTGAGGCTGCGAGGTGGGAAAGTGTAAAGGCAAAAAGTTTTTTGAAAGTTCAAAACACAAAAGAATGAAGGAGGCATTTCTTTTTGATGTTTTTGTTCCCTCCCTCTGAGGGCATGTTCTTGGCTTAGCCCAGCACGGCCCGCTTGAATCCTCCAATCCCTTTCACTTTTCATACCTCATGTGACCTAACGGGCTGGTTAGTTTTCCAAAATGTCTACCTGTCCTGTTAGTCTCTGTCAGAAATCTCAGACAGGTACAAGGGAGGCAGGGAGAGAAGACAGCTGGTTCCAGGAGCGCCTGATCCTGACAGGCCTGTAGCCTTAGCTCCGTGGTGCACAGGTGGCACGTGGCTGCATCTGAAGAGAGTTCCACTGACTTCCTATAGCTGCGTGCTCCACTCTGAAGGTTTGTGTCCCCCAGCCGTTCATGTTCGAATCCTAACTCCAGGGATGATACTCTTAGAAGGTGAGTCAGCCGGGAGGTGCTTGTCATGAAGGTGTCACTCAGGAAGAGATGCCTTATAAAGACATGCCGAGCCCCTTCACTCTAGGAAGATCTGAAGCCCAAACAGGGAACACGCTATCCAGGCAGCAAAACTTAGAGAAGCAGAATCTACAGAAATCTGTGGAAAATCTTTACATGACAGAATAGACATTATAGAAAACTCAAAAATCATAGTATTTGGAATTGTGAATGGGGGCGACTGCCAAAAACAGTAACCAGGGTATTTACCTCTTGGCTGCACTGTTTCTGAACAGTAAAACAGTTAAACAGTGATGTTTAAAGACACCACGAACAGCAACTAAAATGTCTTCTGAGCACGCTGCGGCAAAGAATCGGGCTGTAACGTAAACTGTCGGCTGAAACGTTTGAAAGGCACAGATGTGTAAAGAATGAATTTGTTTAGGTAACTAGGTGAAGCTTTGAGGAGTTTTAAGAGTTTTTTTTGTTTTTTTTTGTTTTTTAATGTTTACTCATTTTTGAGCGAGAGCGTGAGTAGGGGAGGGACAGAGAGAGAGGGAGACATAGAATGTGAAGCAGGCTCCAGGCTCTGAGCTATCAGCACAGAGCCTGACTCAGGGCCGGAACCGGTGAGATCATGACCTGAGCCAAAGTCGGAAGCTTAACCGACTGAGCCACCCAGGTCCCTGAGGACTTGTAAGTGTCGTCTTTGTTGTTCCTTTAAAGGCGCAAAACCAAAAATAAAAATCTTTGCTTAGGTATCCTTTCTGGGCTCCCAAAGCAGGGCATCGCATATTTATCCATTGAAAGCTGCTGCCCAGAGAGTTTGAGCAAGGTGTAAATCTCCGGTGGAGTTTACTGTGGAGTGTGGGTTTAGAGGAGAAAATGTGGGGTGGGCGATGGACACCGCCTTCACTCCGCAGCTGTGACCTCCCAATCAAACTCCAACCCCCTGCCTGCGTACTAGGGTCGTCAAACATTCCCATCTCCTTATTCAGACGGTAACTGAAGGCAGGCCAGACAGACGGAAACTGCTAAGGTCAGGAGAGTGGAGGAGGAGGGGAGAGGTCAAAAGCTAACTGGTAAGATGCAGTGAAAACGTCCTACGAGTGAAAAGTTAATGTGCTCAAATAAAAAGAGTAACGTGGTCTTACTGGACTATTTGGGGTGGAGACAATAAAGTGGAGGTAACATTTTAATTGCTTTCTTTGCAATGTGCTCAAAGCATACTTTAAGCAGAAGGTAACTGGTTTCCTTATCTTTGCCAGTTTCATAGATTTTTGCATTTTCACAAATTCCAGACCATTTTCATAGCTTTGTCCCTTTAGTGCTTGTGAGCCTTTGCATATTTTATTCATATCCTTTGAAAACGTGCTCAAAATAGAATTCTGGATAAACCAACATCAGTTTCTTAAGATACTTTTTTTCTTAATCATGATGTCTTAATTGTATTTAATCTTAACCCAATTTCCTTTCAGAGTATTGGGCCATGAAATGAGGACAACAGCTATCAAAACTTTTTGAAAAAATATATATATTTTTTATTACTTGTTTTCTAGAGAGACAGACATTGACTACAAAGCAGGCACTGAGCTGTGAGCTCAGTGCAGGGCTCCAACCCACAAACTGTGAGATCATGACCTGAGCCAAAGTTGGACACTTAACCGGTCACCCAGATGCCCCTGGAATATTGTATTTTTTCTCATTGATTTTTCTATTTTAGAACCATCATTACTCGACAGATCTCCTGGTACCCAAACCTGCCTGACCTGTGCACAAGGCCCAGTGCAGAGGGGAGTTTCTAACTGGATGTATCTGGTGAGTGTATACACATTCTTTGTCCTAAGTCAAGGTTTCTCAGCTGTGGCACCATGACACCTGGGGCTGGATGCATGTTTGGCAGCCCCCCACCTCTGTGTCCCCTCCCACCAGGTGGCAGTAGTGCCCCTTCCTAAGTTCCGATAACCAAAAATGTCTCCAGACATCGCCAAGTTTTTCCTGGGGAGCAAACTCACTACCGTGTCAGACTGCCTAATATAGTAGCTCACAGCTCCCTTAATGTATGACTAGAAATTTAAATCCTCTTTTAAAAAGTGATTGACCTTGCATAACAATAATTACCACTGAAAATACCGGAATGCTAAAAAGTGCTCTAAGAGAAATGAAAAACCAAACCAAGATGGAAAGAAAACATTTATTGAATCAAAATCAATACTTTCTTTTTAATATCTACAAGCCAACACTGAATGAACACAATGTACAAAAAAAGTATGCTTATATTATAAAAATATGTCAATTTTATCTTCTGGGAGCTGAGCAGAAGTCATTTTAAACAAAATCAAGGCAAACTTGCTCTCTATAATGAAACTGCTATAATTTAATAACAAAAGTAAAAGCTAATATATACTCAAAGTATCTTCAAAGGCCCACTTTAAAGGCGATAATGCTGCACTGGAAATGCCCACCCCATCCCTGTAGTTAACGTTTCCGGTCTATGCTCACTGGCACCACTTCGTGCCTCGGCCATGGGAAGCGGCGCTCGCACAGACTGCAGATCACAGAACCGATGGTGTCAGTCAGCCCTCCGTCCAGTTTCCCGCGCTTCTTGTTTGTTAGCATGTATTTCAGCAAACCACTAACAGTCAATCCTATTTATTTAGATTCAATTTTAAAATGAGACATGTTGCCCAAAATTTACAATTCTACTTACAATGTGGGAAAGCTGCCACCTTTCATACTCTGAACTATTTTTAAGCCTCCCTAAAAAAACCTGTGTCCAAGGTTAGTATGTTAAAATTGTAATTGTCTCCTTGAATTTATTGGCACCTTCCTTGGCATATGTTCTTGCACACAGTGTGGCTACTGCAGGCCAGTTACACACCGAGGAGTGCAGCCTCCGGGTTACCGGCGAGGAACACTCTGGTGCTCACTGGAGTATTTGGTCCACACAGAAGATATTAATTAGAAAAAAAGTAAAATCAAATGATGAATTCAAGAACAAGGAGCCTGGCTCCCACTGTGATTCCAGGAGTTCTATGACAAGTATAAAAGTTATATGAATTTTAAAAGTCAAAACAGATGAAAGAGCATCACTGACAAGGCCAGAAAAGTCCAGAATGCAGTATCCACAGAGTAAATTAAACCAACTGCAAAATGCCTATTTTTATTACTAAGCATAAATGTTTTTCTTCCCAGAGTCTCTCTGCGTGGGGATGCCACCTAAGAAGACTCAAAAGTGCAAGGCCACAAGCACCGAGTAATCTCGCACTCCCACTGCACTGGGTAAGTCCACTCAAAAGCACCGGTGGAGAAGTGCTGTCCTGTTTTGCCTATATTAACCCACTATTTATCCAGTAACCTATTTTCCTGGCTCTCTACATTTTCAATTAAGCCCCACCTGCTGCATGAAATACTAATCCTACAAAGTGTAGTCAGTCAGAACGGAACTGGATTTAAACATTTTATAATAAGACCACAAACCATTAACTGTCTTAACACTACCCTCTCATAGGGAAGGAAAAGTACTTATAGAATTATCTGACATACACATAATTTGTGAAGAGTAAGCATTTTCAAGCCTGAGCAAAGGTTTCTCACCAAAAGATTCAGCCAAGTCACTATATTGCTCTTGGTAACTTCCACTACCCTGGAAGAGGTCTGAATATGGAAGGCCAAGGACTCGAGTCTCCTGTTAGGAGCGCCAGCCAGGCGTTAAACAAAACCGTTAGTGGAAACAACTGGATCCCATAAAATTAAAATAAGAAACAAGTAGAAACAGAATGAGTACACAGGGAGACCGGATGAGGGCATCCCCACCACACGCCGACACAGAACCACACCTGTTTACAGTCCCTGGTCCTTGCTCTCAAAATAAATATATTGAACATTTACAACCAAATGAATGCCTTATGCATGCCAGATTTTAACTCTAAACTAAACTACAGGTTATACCTTTCTGTGTGAAACTGACGTGACTTGGTGCCACAGCTAACCTTTCTCTAATAGCAGCAGTTCCCCTCAGCCCACGGCGGCGAAGAAATACTCCCTTCTGGCATCCCAGGGGCGCCCACGTGAAACAACTTCATAAAGCATGCAGATGTCTATTCTGCTCAAGTTTCAAATGAATAAAAATGGTCATTGTGCTTATGGATGTCATAGCTTCCAAGATATACATAAACAGTGACAAATTAACAAATAATAGCAGGTCCTACCTTACCAACAAACTCATAAGGCAGAGGGCTGGAGATGGAATAGAAATGTTTAAAATGGCAAAAAAAAAAAAAAGCAAAATAGTGCTAGCATTCACAAAACAGATCATGCTAAGATCAGATCCATACTGGTAAAAAATTAAGCCACAATCCAAAGTCCGTGAGTCCAAAGGCATGCATGCCAGCTGAAGGAAATGCAGGGTTCATCTGACAACAGCTTCTTCCGAGCAGAACAAGAACGTCTCACTGGAGGAATCACAACAAGGTGGACAAGATGCCGTCACACTTCTTTTTGTATTTGAAAAGGAATCACAACAACAACAAAATTAAAGAAGAGTGAAAAGAGAAAACACAGAAATTCACAATGACCTATAAAACCAAAAGAAAAATCCAAATTATTTTTATACTTTAAAAAGCATTCATCCTTTACAAATCAAACTAGACAACTCTTTCAGAGCTCACCATGAGAGAGGTAATAATAATGCCGTGTAAAATACAAAGATTCTTCATGACACACAGCATTCCCCACAATATCAATACTCAAACTACTAATTTCACTCCTGTTTAAGGCACACAATCTGTCAAAGCCTCCTTCCCAATGGGATGTCTTAAAGCATTTGAGAAGAGCGACGTAAAATACTCAAACTGAAGTGCCCACAACCGTCGCTAGAACACTTAGTGGAGTAAAATATGTTATCTTCTAACTCCAAGCCCGCACGAGCTGTGCTGTCAGCGTGTGGGAGCCGGGTACTCACGGGAGAAGGGACGCGGGGCTATCCAGCCTTGGTGTCCACGAGCTGCATCTGTGCGCTGGCGGCCATGCCCCCCCCATAGCCCCCCTTGGACTGCATCTGGTTCTGGATGGAGCTAACCTAGAACAAGACGGAAACAGAATCGAGTCAGGGACGATGCAGTGGATGCTGGTCTCCAGTTTCCAGCTGAGCAGTTGTGGAAAGGATACTTTTTATAGAAAAAAATCTATTTTTATATACTTAAATTTTTGATTGCCCTCATGGGGAAGGAAAAACACTCGTTGGGCCGCCTCTTCCTCTCCCCACTCACAGAGACAAAATCCCTGTTCTGTAATTCACAATGTACTTGCTCTGTATACTTGTGACTGTTTCTGAAGTGTTCGCAACTGAACTTGAAGTATGTTAGTTTACAGACGCCTCAAGCATAGAACCACATCCATTACTTAGAGACAAAAATAATTATGACTGAAATCGGACCAGCCAAGTATCAACTCTGGATGAAGTATTTATCTTCTCTAAAGTATGTCTTCTTATCTGCAAAAGAGTCAACATGATAATCTGTCCTAACCACCCAAAAGGGCAATTTTCTGATGGACTGTGAGATACATAAATGGTGTCGTATTTTCTCTTTCTGTGCTGAATCAAAGGCACATAAACTCACTGACAAGCTGTGAAGTGCCCTAAGTGTACATCATTATTCATCTTAGTTCCTACCCCTTGGAGGCAGTGAATGAGAGAATCAGGCTAGAATGCTAGAAAAAGGAGAGGCGAGAAAGTTTCAGAGGTGCTGGCCTAACTGTGAAGAAGTCAGAGCCCCTGCAACCAACTCAACCAGCCGGTTCACACTTCATGGTTCCCAAGGGAGCGGACACAACAGGCAGCGTCCACTATCAATCTACTTACCAAATACTTACTGAGGACTTAATAGAAAACATGACTTGGGCAGTGTTTTTACTGGTGATCCTGAGTCAATACGCTTAAAGAAAATAGTTAACACTTGCCTATTTTCTGAGCAAGGCAGGTTTAAATATATTCTACCAAAAAGGCAAAATAAATAAATGCACAACTTATTTAGATCCAAAAGAGTTTAAGTGAGAAAATGTAATTGGCTCTTAAATGGGTACATTTTTATCCATTTACTGAAAATTTTACTCACTTGGAACACCTTATTCTAGTGATATCTGTCTTACCTATATTCACACTATGCAAAATGACTATGTTATTAAAAAAAACAAAACCTGAAGTCTACCGGTCAATTTCTTTTCCGTAAACATCCTCAGTCTGAGAGGGCTACAGTCCATAGGCAACAGTTCAAATTCATTTTCTATTCCTTTTTTGTGGTACAAATTTGATTTTTACCTACCAAATAATTTCCCACCTAACATGTTACTTTTTGTAGATATTTTATGACCTACTTATAAAAAATATATATATACTCTTTGTATTTTTACATAGTGGATTCAGAAGGGCATGCTACTTCTAAGCAAGGAAAGAAACTAGTTTTGCTCCAAAGTCAACTGATTTCAAACTACAGGATTTGGGTTTTCTAATGTATTATTTTGACTGTGTCTAATATTTTAACACAACAAAGCTACATTATTAAAGGAGTCATGGGATCTTTTTCTAGCAAGAATTTAGTATAAAAGGTAATCTTGGGAAGAACAGTTTATTTAGGGAAAAACAAATTCCAGGTCATCTGACCATTCAGTAGTCCAGTATTGCATGGCTGTTCCATGTGCACCAAGCCATGTCCCTAACACATGCTGGCTGCTCAGTTCTAGGATAAACCAACAAAGCAAACTATTTCTCTGGATACTATTATTGCACAGAAGAGCAGAATTCTTTGACCACATCAGGCTCATACAAGTTTTATCTATCAGTGAGTCCTTCGGGGATGGCATTAGGTTCACCCTAACAGAACTGCCTGAAGAACTAAGCCCGTGCTCGACAGGAGTCAGAGGCTATCACTGTGCAAACAAAAAGCTCATGTAGGCAGTGAGTACAAAAAGCCTTTGGGAGACACTTTTTCAAGGAAGGCTGCCTGGAGACAGCTGAGGGCCTGCCTTGATCCAGCTCATTCAGCTGAGCCAGAAGTAGATGCCCTGCAAGGGTCCATCCTGAAGTTCTACCTAAATCAACGGCAACAAGAGTCACCTACATCAATGACAGGCTCCTTGTGGAGACAAAATGATGAACAGGAATCTTAAAGGAAATTCTGAAACATACATCAACAAGATTTAACAAGCTAAATACCATGAACTAAAAATTTTATTCATCCTTGTTTTTTTAAAACCCTGAACTGGGTAAGACATTTATTAAGAAATAAAAATTTGCGGCACCTGGATGGCTCAGTCATTTAAGCATCTGACTTCGGCGAGTCTGAGCCCAGCATCGGGCTCTGTCCTGACAGTGCAGAGCCTGCTTCGTATCCTCTGTACCCCTCTCTTTCTAACCCTCCCCCGCTTGGATTCTATCTAAAAAATAAATATTTTAAAAAGTCATCAAAATTTGAAGCCATTCATTCTATTTATATGTATTAAAATAACCCTGTTAAGAAAAACCCTAGGTTCCCATTTGGTTATTTCATGCTGATCCCGGAAATGAAGCTACTGAATTGTATTTTGATAGCAACCTGACACCTCTTACATCTCCACAAAAGCAGTTGAGCAAAACATAGTACTTTTCCTACAGATTTCAAACAAACAATGTGTTTCCTTTCCAGGAAGCTACAAATGTTATTCCTCTGCTCACCTAGTAACTGATGTGACAAACTGTATGCAGTTTTGTATCCAGGATGCCCACCTACCTATTTTAAGTCTCTTATAAAGTCTTTCATTAATTCTGTCCAGTAAGTAAGCCGACAATGGGTAATTTTCAGGTTCTACACACTTGAGAGATCATTTAGTTACAGGTGTTTACTTTAGATTTGGGGGAAAGAGGCTCTCATACTTAATGGCTTATTACTTCAGGGCAGTGACGAGCCAGAGCCCTGACAAACCCTCATTTGGTGCTTCTGGTCCAGCGCACCGTTTTTCTCTTGGATGAAAATTAAGGACTTTCCAAGTTCAAGTGACTGAACCTAAAGTCTATTCTGAAATACACTGAAGGGGCGCCTGGGTGGCTCAGTCGGTTGAGCACCGACTTCGGCTCAAGTCATGATCTCACGGTTTGTGAGTTTGAGCCCCGCGTTGGGCTCTGTGCTGACAGCTCAGGGCCTGAAGCCTGCTTCGGATTCTGTGTCTCCCTCTTTCTCTGCCCCTCCCCTGCTCACACTCTGTCTGTCAAAAGTAAACAAACATTAAAAAAAAAAAAAAAGTTTTGAAATACACTGAAATCTCTATAAATAAGAGCAAATATACACAAATTTTGATCCTCTGCTTTGTATCCAAGTATTTACATTACAGTGATTAATAAATCACAAACATTCTAATATCAAGTAAAGGCTAATATTATATAAGGTAAAAGTGATAAACGTGTGCAAAAGACAACTAAAGGAATCTAAGAGAACAAAAAATTAATGTTACTAAAAGGCTGATGTCCAAGTCCCTCTGCTAGCAGGCAGGAGATTCAATGGACTACTAACTACCATTCTAAGGAACTCCAGTCATGGGGCACCTGGGTGGCTCAGTCGGTTAGGCGGCCGACTTCAGCTCAGGTCATGATCTCTCGGTCTGTGAGTTCAAGCCCCGCGTCAGGCTCTGTGCTGACGGCTCATAAGAGCCTGGAGCCTGCTTCGGATTCTGTGTCTCCCTCTCCCTCTGCCCTTCCCCTGCTCACGCGCTGTCTCTATGTGTCTCAAAAATAAATAAATGTTAAAAAAAATTAAATTCGAGTCCTTGAAAGTAATTTTTCAGAAGGTAGAAATAAATGCATAGTTCGGTGAGTTCAAAGAGAGGTTCAATTTTCACTGCTCGTTTTCTCCTCCATATACTCATGTACTTACGTTCAGTGTCTACACACTCACTGAGCATTGTAAAACCATTAAGAATGTATGCACCTGTCATACAGGTGATGCCCCAAGACCCCTTATCTTCCACCAAACACTTACTGAATTCATTCCACTGAATAGGTCTCCCGATCCTACATGAGCCGTGTGCACAAAATTTGTTGGCTCTCCAATCATACTTCGGTCAATCCGCCGGCGCCTTTTCTAAAATACAGGGAATAACGTGTAGAGAGATGATTTTATTAGCAACGAACTTATTTCAGTGGATTTATATACTATGGATGAATGATTTTAATAACATAGTAAAATCTGCCCAGGACACTAGGATCCCGACATCTTGGACTACCACAATCACCTCACATGATGAAATCCCCGAGAGATACATGCGTGTGCACGTGCGCGCGCGCACACACACACGACTGGTACAGCAGAACAATAGGTTACTATTCAGAATTTAAAATAATTTTTTTGGCCTAGCTTTAGCCACTGGCTTGTTTGTATGATAACCATTTAGGTTTCATTGTTTAAAAGAAATAAGACAAATGTCTTCTCATCGGTCACCACTATTGTTAACAAAGAATACAGTGTGTTTGAGTCCAACACTCTGATTTTTAACATCACTTTCTAGCTTTCATCGTTAATCGACATTATTTTGATGGTTATTCGTTATTACTTAGATTACACCCAAGAACTCTTCCATGCTGAAATAAGTCAGCTGCCCTGTTTGGAGGAGATCTGGTTCTACTCTGGTCAGTCTTTTCTGGTCTGCGCTGACTGGGAATGAAAACCTACCCCAACTTCTACTAGGCTGGGGCTTAGTAACGCCTAATTTCTGATAACCACGTCTTACACGGTACAGAATCCTGTTTCCTAGTAACTTCTGCTACCAGCTCCAACCTTCCCCCACCAATATGCCCATTTGCCTATTTAGAGGTATTTTCTTACCCTGCTGTTTCACTCATCATGAGATCATGAGAATCATGAGATCCTAACAGAAACCAAGGTGATCTTAACTCAGTCCCAAGTTTTCCATGACCCCCTTAAGACACTGTGGTCTCATATATTCTAGAAATCGCAGTGTGTCTACATCTACTGAAATGTTGGTATAATCCTGATAAATCCTAAAAACATATCAAGACAGACCCAAGTAACAGCCCCTCAGGATTACAAAACTTTCTACAAAGTCACACAAATGGGGAGTTCATGCATTAATTTTAGGAGCCATCACAAATTGTTTTACTGTCCTCTAGCTTTTACTGCTACTGTTTAGAATCCCAAAAGGAGCTTGAGTTTTTCCTTGAATCTTCACAGTTCGACGGTGACACTGGGCTATTTCCAAGTTCGCTGGTTTTTCTACCCAGGGTGCTCTAGGGCAGATGGTGGTCCTTGTCTATCTGAACACAGATTTACTGTATCTTGGGAAAGTTTTCTTTATGTTTTTTAATAATGCACCTTATGTTCCCTTTTGTAATTTCTGTAGTTCCTGTTATGTGAACAGTGGAGTGTGTGTATGTAGTCTGATTTTCTTGTACTTTCATCCATTATTTTTACTTCCCTTTATAGTTTTACTGTACTGGAAAGTAACTTTACTCGATCCTGTTCAGGAATCCACAGATTTTTTCTTACAGGCCAAGACAGTAAAGAAGCCATTTGGTTTGTCATAGCTTCCATCCCACTGTGGTCCTTTCGGCACGAAGGCTGCTAGAGACAATGCATACACACATTAAGTGGAGCTGTGTCCCGGTGAGCATTTAGCTACACAAACAAGCAGCAGCCCAGTTTGGCCCATAAGCAGTAGTTGGATGACTCCAGCTCTTGAACAGTTATTTCTTTAGTAATAGATATGTATTATTTTTCATTTATAGTTTTTTTTTTCAGAAGCTCTTTGTTAGGACATCACTGCAGTACTTGACTGTATGAATTATAGTCTATAAAACTAGGAGTAAAATATTCTCATTCGTATACTTCAAGGCCCATTTAATTACTTCAAGCCCCTTTCTGAAGGGTTGATAAGAAATGCAATCATTCTTTTGGGGCCCTGCTCCCTATGATTACAGAAAAATGTCACATTAAAATGGGGTCAGAAAACAGAGGGAGGGTCCACATCCTTGGTCTACATTCTTCAATTCTTCTATTTGTCAGCACAAAGCCACAGAAATCCCGCTATCTTTTTCTTACATGTTGCTACTTCGGGTGCCCTAAAGGAGCCTCAGACTGCCTGCCCCCCCCACCAGACTGGACACCCACAGCCTCCTTTCATCGGGGAGCCCCATTATCAGTAAGGCACCGTCCTTCCCACCTTGTTTTCCATCTTTTCCCCAGACTCCCAGTTTGTCTATTTCTACATCCCATTTAACGTACTTCCCTTCATAGTATTCTCATCTGGGATAACACAGCATAATGACCCTCGGGAAGTAATGCTTTCTTCTCTTTTCTAGGGTGAATGTAGGGAAAGAAGTTAATACTACTACTACTTCTGTGCCTATTTTCTTCTTGGCTATCCTGTTACATTCCAGTGAATTTGCCTTATGAGAAAGTTGTTTGTCCAGGCACACCCAAATGTATGCTCACCAGCAGAAGGTAAGAATTTTCTCACTACCCGGGCAAGAAAAATTCTTGGGGCTTCTTCCCCAGTAAACCCCTTGACTGACAGACAGAAATGACCTCTAGCTTCCTGGCACCCTCCACAAAGCAGGAAAGGGGGTATTGCTCTAGCTGAAGAAAAAGGATAGCAGTGAAGTTCCACGGGATGATGGCTTTTGCAGACCTGCAGACTTCCTCCTGAGGCCTGTGCAACCAGCCTGCAGGAGCAAGAGCTCCTGACAGTAGAGGGTGCCACTTGGCCCAGCCACAGGGCCCTCTCAGGCAGACAAGGGAAGGGCGTATTTCAGGAAGTAAGATACACTTCCAGGCCACTGGCAGTCCTGACCATCCCTTGCCCTGTGAACACAGAAGAGCAACTTCTCAAGCTTGATCTTCATCATTTCCCCTGGAAGGTGTGTTTACAGCCTAGCAGAAGGCTACACTTGGCCCACAGCTCCATTTATGAAGTGATTCATTCTCACAACTGAATTTCTGCAGGAAGATGTTGGGAGAGAAGTCAGCACGGGGCACTCAGGCCACCACCTAAATAAATCCCCAGAAAGGTCTCTTGAAAGGAATTAACAAATGAATCAGCTTGTGAATCAAATTCTAAGACTAAAACATTCTGAATATTGAGGGAGGATGTTCAACACACATTATTTTCTTACTGAAAAGCAAAGGACAAATAATTTGTAAATCTGAGAACACGGAGTACTGAGTTCAGAGTCTGGCTTTCCCTTACACATTGGAAGGTTTCTTCATGCCGTGTAATCTGAAATTGATTTAAGGGACAGATGTTGAAGCTTTCAGTCCTTCCTTCCCTGAGGACATGACAAGTTGGTTTTAAAAGACACTTCGTGATAACTGCAGCTGGCAGGGAGGCTGGGGGAGTGGGGGGTGGGGCAAAGGAGAAGTTATTACAGTAATGTTGGTAGAAAGAGATGACTTGGATTCAACCAACACCAGTTGAAGGGGAAAAAAACTGGATAGATTTAAGAGGTATGGGGAGGGGGGTTAAGATCAACAACACTTGGTTGCTGACTGGATTTGAGAAGGGGGTCAGAAGTTAAGAACATCTGAGAAGAATGTGCAAAATTCTCAGGGTCAGAGAATACTGGAAGAGGGCCAGACTTTCGGAGGAACACTGAATTTTAATTAATTATCTGTGAGACACACAAGTGAAGTTACCAAGAGGATACACGGATATAGGATTCTGAAAGAGGCTAAACTAGGATAAGAAATCTAAGTCTCACCAGCACAATAATTTTTTTTAATGTTTGTTTATTTTTGAGAGAGAGAGAGCATGTGCACGCAGAGAGGGACACGCAGAATCTGAAGCAGGCTTCCAGGCTCTGAGCTGCCGGCACAGAGACTGAAGCCGGGCTGGACCCCACAAACCGTGAGATCCTGACCGGAGCTGGAGCCGGAGCCGGATGCTTATCTGACTAAGCCACCCAGGCAACCCTCACCAGTACAAGAGGTGTACACCTTTAGGAGACTTCTGAGGAAGGAAAGTACACAAGGGAACCCTAAAATCAGGCAGAGAAAAGCCCTCAAAGGACGCCACGAAGAAGATGCCTGGAAAGTAGGAGGCAAATCAGGTGTGTCCTCCTCCAGGTGTCATGGAGGGATGAGACGCACACTGTGGGAAGCTGGGGAGAGGTCGGGTCAAGGCTGGAATATGCCTGCTCCATTCAGCAACACGCAGTGAGCACCTTCGTGAGGGCTAAGAGTGGAGGACCGCTGAGGGGGCAGACAGTGCGCAGGAAGCAGGAGCATTGGGACACAAACAACTGGACAAGCCTGGAACAGGAGTAAGAGAGCAGGCTGCAGTCCAAAGGAAAAAAGCTGTTTTTCCACTTAAGAGAAGAAAGGCTGGATTTATGCGTAATTTCTGATAAGACGCAGTAAGAGAGAAAAGTGACGATCAACGTGGTCAGGCTCCAGGGAAAGAAGGGACGACAGATGCCGACACAGGCTAAGCTGTTCTTCGCGTCTGTGTTCTAACGTTTTCAATAAATCGAAAACCTAGATTCCAAATACAATTTATTATTTCCAAAAAAAATGTCACTGTGGACGCTTAAGGAGTAGGACACCTTTGTGGTAAGACAGAGACAAGATTTAAATCGTGGGCAAACAAGGGGAACTCCACAGTTGGGCCTCTGCAAAGAAAAACAGGAAATGGTGCGCTCGCTCTGATATGCACTAACTGCTGTCGGCAGCAGAGTCATCGTTCTTCCTGGAAACGTACTCTCTTCTTTATAGGGAACTCTTTTAAGAATGTCGGCCTTCTGAATAATTGTTGCCATCCTTGAAATACTGTTATTCTGCATAAGGTCTAGGGAGGAGATTAGGAAAAATGTCTCTTCACATTTACTGTCACTGCTGCCTCGTTAAAACACTGTAATCTTAGAGACGCACACTGAAATTTTTTTTTTTTTTTTGAAGATTTTTAACCTCTACACCCAGTGTGGGGCTTGAACTCAATAAGCTGGGAATCAAGAGTCACGTGCTCTACTGACAGAGCCAGCCAGGGCCACATACTGACATACCGCGGGATGAACTTGCTCTAAATTCTCCAGCTGGGGAAGAGGGTGGAGAGGGTCGCAGGTGACCCAGGACGGCCCCCCATCGACAGCTAGGGAAGCTGGGGGCTGCGTACCTGTGAGAGGCGGTTTT
The DNA here is from genome assembly GCA_030068075.1 of Paguma larvata. Classification (NCBI taxonomy): domain Eukaryota; kingdom Metazoa; phylum Chordata; class Mammalia; order Carnivora; family Viverridae; genus Paguma; species Paguma larvata. The sequence continues at coordinate 125,411,766 of CM057826.1, forward strand.
CTCTTCCCTGTTTCTGTACACATGTGGCAATTTTCCTAGTCAGTTTTTTTAAAGTAAGTTTTTTAAGATTTGTTAATTTATTGAATTTTCTCCTACCCTTACAACTTAACACAAAAGCCTAAGTCTCGTTTACTAGGAAAAACTGTGTGATACGAGAATGAATAATAAAAAATATCTTTTCTGATTTCCACCAGAACTTAGTTTTGTCCTCCTTCTTTCTGACACCTTACGATTCTAAAATCATCCCCTACCTGCTTCCTGTCTTCTCCCCAAAACTACCGGGAGACAGATTTCAGGTCCTTGAAAACTACAGTGCGGAGCTCCCATGTGACGTGATGGCTGGCTACGCTGTCAGCTGAGGGTGTGCTATTTGCATCCATCACTGATGCATTCCCATCACATGTTCCTTCTCTGGAAAAAAAATTACAGCCGAAAAACAAAACTGGCTTATACAGTAAGGCCCAGTGGCGAGGTGTTCAGTGTACCCACGGCTTCCACAAAACTTCTCTACACTCTTCTCAGCTGTGCCCTGCTGTCAGCTTCAGTGTCAGGCTGGTAGCCAACAGAGCTGCAGCAAGGCTAAGGCCTTCGGTCCGTGTTTAATGACATTCAGAAGAATAGAGCTTTATTGAAAACAAGGCAAACTTCCCCCTGAGGTTTCCACGAAACTTCCTCGGGCATCTGAATTCTGTGCCCTGTCCTGAACCAACCCCTCTCATCCACAGAATGCCTTCCTTGAGCCAAATTCTGGAACTCGGTCGCCACTGACCTAATCGGGACTCACCAGGAGCAGGGGGTCTGCTGCGCAAACGATGGCTCTATACACAGAGGAGGGGAAGACTGGACGCTGTGGTGGTAACGATAACATCCCTCTAGGCAATTGTTATGAAATTACTAGTCAGATACTCATTTCGAAAACCCAGAACGTATACTGTAGAAGAAGGAGTACTCTGAGATTCTCCTTCCAGCAGATCCCTCTTCTCTGGTTCCTTACTCATCTACTACTTCCATCTCTGCGTATGTTCACCTCGTGTAAGCTGGCACCCTCGGTTTCTTTCCTTCCCTCTCGCACGTCTTCACCTTATCGAGTCTATGCTGATGACTAAGGAGCCTGTTTTCTACTTTCTGGGCTTGAGACTATACATTCAATGGCTTACTGACAAGGCCGGAGGACACTTAATGCAGCTGTCTTTGCGTAGCCCATTCCTCCGCTTCGGTCCCTGTTTGGTCAACGACATTTCTACCAGTATTTCCAGCCAGGTTTGAGGGCTGTCCCTCACGTCTCCTTCTCTCTCATATGATCACATCCAATTAAAAAACCATCCCTGGAGTCTGCCGCTTTCCTCCCTCCCGCACATTAGTGCCACAGCCTTCTTTCCGGCCCCTGAGCCTCTCACCTATGTTACTGCAGGAGCCAGGAGTCCTCACTTACCTGTTACAATATTCTTTCCCTTTCCAATATGCCTCACCTGAATCTAGAAGTACCTTTCTCAAGTATAAAACTGATCATGTTACTCACCCACCTATTTCAAATCCCTCAAAGGCTTCCCAAATTTTCAGGATACATTGAAAACTGCACAGGCTACGGAAATCCTATTTATTGCTCCACCCTCGTCTTTAACTACATTTTTCCATGCATTCTAAGCTTCCATCTGCTATTTCAAGTTCCCTAAATATACTATGCTCTTTCAGAACTGTGCATGGAAGAATCTTTCCAACTGTTCCTTATTTCACTAACTCAGGCCTGCCTCCTTTGCTCCAAGGCGTTACTCCCACTCAGTACTCCCAGAATGCCTTATATTCACCTACTAAAGCAGAATTCACATCTCACACCAAATTTAACCTGTCCCCGGGATAGCAGATGTGCTCTTACACAGGCAGGCACAGAAAGTGTGAATCCACAAGGGCCAGTGCCATACGTGGCACACAGCAATTTACCGACTAAGTTTTTACGAATGAATAAATTTATGAATAGTATTACATTCACTTTTCCAACGCATAATTTCTGTAGCAATATAAATACTCCCCCTCCCCAAATAAATATTCCACTCTCTCCTATTTCTTGAATACTAACCAAGTATAGTTCCTAGAGAAATAGTGACTACTTAATCACTTAAGTAAAACTACCTTCAGGACTACTGTCTGGGCAGTTGAGTGTGCAAACACACGCTCTGGAGGAGCAATTCAAGGCCAAGTCCCATGGGCCGCAGGAGGGGTAAGGTAAGAGCACAGGTAGGTACTTGTAGAAATGGGCACACAGTGAACAGAAGATGCACATGCCAGGGCACCTGCCTGGCTCAGTCAGAAGAGCTTGAGACTTGATCTCGGGGGCCTGAGTTCAAGTCCCATGTTCAATGTAGAGATCACAAAAAAATAAATAAATAAAACTTAGGAAAAAAAATGAATGTGCCTGCCACCTGGGGCAGTGAAAAAAGCTGGTGCCTTCAGGCTATTAGGTACCAATCACTCACACCAGTGCAGCCTAAGTAAACGAAGAATAGAAAAAGAAAGACATGCTACTGACAAGTTGGTGACATAGACCAAGTATAAATGAATCTCCCATCTGTGTATTTTATCGAATAAACCTATGATACCCAGCAAATATCCTGGGACCCCACAAAATATTTTCAATTTGAAGGAAACACAATGATATTCGACTTATGTATGATACTGTGTAAATAAAGGTAATTCAAAATTTCAACATTATGAAAGAGAACTTCAACCATCTCCATTGACTTCAGGCTGTACTTTCTAACTGATTAAGTTCTTCTTTCCAACTTATCTCTTTACTTAGGCAAAAAGACCCTGCGGGCAAACATCCCTTGAAGGGAACAGAAACTACTCTCTTAAGCAATGAGCAGAGAGAGCCCTGAGCCACAAGACCCCATGTGACTGACTCCAAGACAATGACCGACTTGGCCTTCACTGCCCACTTGTTTGTATCCAACATTGTTTATCCCACATTATAAACCTGGTATTTTCGGCACTCTAGATGGGATTTGAGATGTCATTCCACTCTCTTCCCAGTGTTGGACTCAATGAAATAAATCACTGTCTTGTTTCTCCCTGCCTTTGGATTTGGTCTGTGGCAAGTGGGCAAACCTGGTGTGTTTGGGAGCCCCCCCGCCCAACCCTCCGGGCGCTTGCAGCCCTCCACCCCAGGCCACGCCAGAAGCTCTTTCTAGTGGTCCATCTCTGCAAAGCAGTGCTTTCTGTGGCTGCTGTGAAAAAACCCCAAGCCTTGTACAAGACACAATATGGAACTAGAAAATAGAGTTGGTGGTATCCATTCTGATTCCATGGCTTGAGGAGTTGGTAAATACCTAACAGGCACATACATCCTGTCAGTAATCATGATTATATTCAAATGAAAATTTATTTTTTCTTTCAATTTCTGTTATTTTTTTAAAGCAACCAAGATGTTAGGACATACATGTTTATTAAGTTGTCTGCACAAAACTGGTTAATATGTCTGTAAAGAATTTCTCTTGGCTTAGAGGTACCATGAAAAAAGTTACTCAAGTATTAAAGGCACCAAAAAACAAACTTTGGGAACCTCTGAAATAAGTTTATGTTTTAAAATACTGACAGTATAATGAGGCAACAGGCATTTCTAAAACTAATTTTTTCTATGATATGGACACTGATTCCCTGGGGGCATGAGCTGCTTTTGAGAGGCCACCATCCAACCAGTTCATATAACAGAAAAAACAGAGTAATAAAAGCTATAATATTAAAATGGATTTGACCTTTTTTGGAGCAAACGTGGGTCTTCACTTGGGCAAAAAATGAAAACAGTAGCTTTTATAGCACTAATAATATCAACAAATACATGGAACTCCTTCACCCCAAACCTATTCTCACTTAGCAACTGCCCATTATCTCCTAAGACCCAGATCGACCTCAACCTTGCGAGCTATAGCTATTGGTTATCCCTTGATCTGAGCATTCAGAGAAAAAGGCTCATATTTCTATTATAGCACCTAAAAACACCTTCTCATAATTGATCTACTCAGAGTTTGATCTCCCTACCATACTAAGAGTTACTCCATGACCAGAGCTGTGCCTGACAAGAACTAGACAAGAAATGACCGCTAAATGAGTAGATGGCTTTTAATGAAACAGTGTCAGCTCCTTTCTCTAAAACCTAGAGGTCTTATTCAGTATTATGACCAATGATTTCTCAAGGAACTATTTTATGTGACAGATGTTTTTAAAAAGGGGAGAGGAACACAAATTCTGGTGTTCATATTTGTGCACAAAAAGTCTCTTATCTGTTAGCTTTTTTCCCCTTGGCTTCATAGTAATGTGATGCCCTAAAGACCTCAATCATCATCACTATTTTGGTTTTATACTGGGTAGAACCTCAAAAGTAGTGGTTCTCAAACTTCTGTGTACATCAGAATTCCTGGAGTTTGTTACAACACAGGCTGCAGAGTTCTACCTGCAGGAAGTCAGATACAGCAGGTTTGGGGAGGGACCAGGAATCTGCATGTCTAACAATAGTCCCAGCTACGCTGATGGCTCAATGATTTAGAAATACTTGTTCTAAAAACTTACAGGTGAATAGCTCAAAATGAATAATGGGTAATACTAAAGAGTCTTACTACATGCCAAGCACATTTCTAAGCACTTTAAACACAGGAATTCAACTGCTAATACCTTTAATAGCAGTATGTGATATTTTAATATTGCCTTCAAATCTCAGTACCTCTGGCAAATCTCACTTAGTATCCTGACCTTTCCTAAAGTCCATGCATTTATACTCCCATCTGTTCACCTGTTATACTCCCTGAATACAATTTTACACTTTCTGTGGGGTTTTTTTCCCCTTTATTTAGAGACAGAAAGCACAGGAGTGGCAGAGAGGGAGAGATGGAGGGAGGGGCAAAGAGAGAGAGAAGGAGAAAGAGAAGGAGGGAGGGAGGGAGGGAGGGAATGAGAATCACAAGCGGATTCCATGCTGTCAGTGCAGAGCCTGACACAGGGCTCAAACTCACAAACCATGAGATTATAACCTGAACTGAAATTAAGAGTCAGACCAATAACTGACTGAGCCATCCAGGCACCCCCAATTTTTGTGTTTTTAAATTATCTGGAAAGCCATTAGGTTGAGTGGTTTTCTTCATTCAAAATAATTCTACAACGACCAAGTCATCAGAGTTTTCTTTTTTTTAATTTTATTTATTTTTTTAATTTAGGCTTCACATGCAGTACTGAGCCCAGTGCGGTGCCTGAACTCACAACCCTGAGATCAAGGACTGAGCTAAGGGGTGCCTGGGTGGCTCAGTCGGTTAAGCTTCCGACTTCAGCTCAGGTCATGATCTCACGGTTCATGGGTTCTTGCATTGGGCTCTGTGCTGACAGCTCAGAGCCTGGAGCCTGCTTTGGATACTGTGTCTCCCTCTCTGCCCTTCCCCCTGCTCGCACTCTGTTTCTCTCTCTTGAAAATAAACATTAAAAAAAAGTTTAAAAAAAAAAAAAAAGAACTGAGCTAAGACTCAAATGCTTAATGGACTGACCCACGCATGCATCCCCAATGTTTTTTTTTTAATCAATAATTTTTATCAGAAGACCCTAGGGGTGCCTGGCTGATTCAATGAGTAGAGCATGCGACTCTTAATCTCAAGGTCATGAAGCTAAGCCCCACATTAGGTGGAGAGATTACTAAAACAATAAGTGAATAAATAAACAAGAGAAGACCCTAATCAATGTAGCAACAATGAAACACTTCTTAACCAGCTATACCTAGGCCTCAGCACAGAGGAGGCAGACACAAACTCCCATTTTTCCCTGGAAGCAGGCTATGTGCATACTTTAAAAGCTACTGTCTGAGTATCTGACTTTTAACAGGGCTGCATCTAGCTGCTAAGTTCCTCCCCTTTAGGACAGTGACAGGTCATGGCATACTGTTGAGGATCAGGAACCACTAACTAAGAGCTTACACAATCACACGAGGTTTTAGAGAGAACCAAAAACTTGGGCCAGGCTGGAATAATAAACTTCGACTCCTACACAAGCCCAGTCCATCATGACCAGAAGAGGTGGCTCTTTAATATAATGGGGAAAAAAACAACACCAAGTCAAGGAAAATGACAAAAGAGAAGAAAATGTTCGAAACAAAAGAACATGATACAACTCCAGAAATGTATCTGAAAGAGAGGTCAGTGATTTCCCTGAAACCACTACGGATTTCAAAACAATGGTCAAAAAGATGCTCAGTAAGGTGAGGAGGGCAATGTATAAAAGAGAAACAATTTCAACAAAGAGAAAATAAAAGAGTGTACCAAGGAAAAATCACAAAGCTAAAGAATAAATAACAAAAAAAAATTCAACATTTTAACAAAAAACTACACGAGTGGAAGAAAAGATGAACAAACTCATAAGATATCCCATGTTCATGAATTAGAAGGATTAATATTGTTTCTAAGTTCCTATTATCCAAAGCAATCTGATTCAATGCAACCCACATCAAAATTCCAATAGCATTTTTTCTTGTACATGGAACAAACCATCTCAAGTTTGTATGGAACTCCTCCAAAAAAATACCTGAGCAGCTAGAGCGATCATGATAAAGAAGAACAATGGTGAAGGCATCACCCTTTCTGATTTTGCACTATATTACAAAGCTAAGGTAATCACATCAGCATGGTATTGCCATAAAAACAGATATATAGTCAACAGAAGAGAGAGCCCCTAAATAATCCCAATGCCATATGTGGTTAATCCATTTACAACAAAATGAGCCAAGAATACAGAACACAGAAAACTGGACAGCTACATGCAAAAGAAAAAAAACTGAACTGCTATTTTGCATCCAAAATTCTACTCAAAATGAACTGAAGACATGAACATAAGACCTAAAACCATAAAACTCCTAAAGGAAAACATATGGGACAAGCTCTTGGCAGCAATTTTTTACATTTGATACCAAAAGCAAAACAATAACAACAAAAATAAGTGGGACTACATAAAACCGAAAACTGTGGCACAGCAAAGGCCAATGTCAACAAGAAGATAAAATGGCAACCTACAGAATGGGAGAAAGTATTTGCAAATCATTCATATAAGGGGCTCATATGCAAATACATAAAGAACACATACAACCAATGTATTTTCTCTTTCTAAAGATTTTCTTAATAATATTTTCTGCAAGGGGCGCCTGGGTGGCTCAGTCGGTTGAGCATCCAATTTTGGCTCCGGGCATCATCTTGTGGTTCCTGAGTTCGAGCCCTGCGTCAGGCTCTGTGCTGACAGTTCAGAGCCTGGAGCCTGCTTCGAATTCTGTGTCTCCCTCTCCCTGCCCCCTACAACACTCTCCCATTCACACTCGCATGCTCTCTCTCTCTCTCTCTCTCTCTGAAAATAAATAAACATCTAAAAAAATTTTTTAAATCTGCTTTAAAAAATAATTTTTTTTTCCGGGTACCTGGGCGGCTCGGTGGTGGTACAGATTCTCTTTCTCTCTCTCTCTCTCTCTGCCCCTCCCCTGCTTGAGCTCTCTCTCTCTCTTTCTCAATGAAATAAAACTTTAATAATATTTCCTTCTCTCCGACTTTATTGTATGGATACAGGGTATAATACATGTAACAGCAGTTTTTAGGGAGTTTCCATTGTGCAGGGGATTGGCCTCTACCTCTGCACTGTTTATGAGTCAACTCTATATATAAACATCAAATCCATTACATTGTGTACCTTAAACAAATATAACGTTATATGTCAATTATATGTCAATAAAATTGTGGAGGAAGAGGAGAAGAGCCGAGGTCTACCTTACAGACTAGAAATAGGTCCCTGGTGCTTTCAAATGATCTACCTCCAACCATGTTCATTCCTCACCTCTGGGCACTAACCAAGTTTTCCACAACATACTACAAGTGTGAGTCGTGGCTTTATTTAAATAATGATCTGATAAATCGCAAGCTTACCAGGATGATTATTCAGAGGTCACCTATCCCTAGGTACAGGTATCACTGATGATCTAACCTACCCAATCCACTATCTCCCATCTGTGTCCCTAAGCCCCTTTATTGCTGAGTCAAACCACCTTTGAAGGTAGTCTGTAAACGACAATATGTTATACTCTAAAAATACTAAGGAAAACCTTAAAATTGCAAGAAAAATTTCTGCAAAAATCAATAGACACACAAAAAAGCTGCTACTTTGGAAAAAAGTCATGTTATTATGACTTTAAAATATATAAAAATAAATAAATTATCGGAAGAATTTATTACCTATTAATTGACATGTACTTAGTGAGTTTCGATACATTGCTCAAAATGACACACTCTTACCATTTTAAGGGGAAGAAGGTGAAAACCATAGGAATAAACTGTGTAAGATAATACAGGAAGCCTCTACCTTTTACTCCTTATCTTTCATACAAATTTATTTAATTTGGCACAAAAGTCAAAAGGGCTTACCTAGCTTAGCTTTGCTAAAACCCTGCTGAAGGTATTTAGTTACCATCAGAACTCGAGCCTTCTTTTACCCTTTCACTTTGGTTATTCTGTAAGGTCGAAATCGGCTCTTCTCCCTTTCCTCCACAACAGAAATAGCCTCAAAGTTTATTTCAGTATTTGGTAAAGAGATACGAGTTTCTGACAGTATAAACTATCATTTACCAAAAGATAAAACGTTGTTTTATACAATTCACATATCCAAAACTCCTATTTCAGTGATTCAGGTTTAACTTCTTTTTTTTAACTTTTTTTTAAGCTTAGGGCACTCCAGGCCTACAACAATAAATTTTCTATTTTTCTTAAAGGATTTGAAGCAGCTTTTTAACATGCTTATCAGAATGATTAATAGATATCCAAACTAACCAAGTGAGATTTATCCTTGTGAATAAATAGACATAAATCTTATAATGGACACACGCCATTTTTTTCCTGCATACTTTTTATTCTGGAAACACCAGTCTCCTTCCTTTCCTTTCAGGAAATCACCTCTTCCCAAACCCAACCATATGATTTTGACAGGCTGCCAACCACAACAGTCCACAACCCTGATTACAAGGCTGTGCACATGACACAGAATGCTCCAGAATCCTTTGCTGCGAAGAACTAAACCAGGGAGAAGCCCTTTCTTCCTCATGGTTGTGAAACTGAGATGATGGACTTGGAGCTGAGGGTGACCATGTTTCCTACGAAGGAAAAACACCCGCCTCCAGTGAGAAAGAAGCAGAAGTGCCAAGAATCAAGAAAGAGACAGAGAGGAGTCTTTACTGTGCCCCAGGCTCTGGATACAGATATTTAAGAAGCCTGTGATCCAGCTTCCCCAGGACTAGTAATATGAGCTGATAAGACCACCTGTGGAAGTCTGGTTTCTAAGATCATAACCAAAAACCCCCAATTAATAGGTTAAGGGACAAACTGCCTGAAGAGAAGCCAGGAGGGAGATACTGCAGAGACTGGGAAAAAAAAAATCTGTTCTTCAATAACTCAGCCTACTTTACTTTCATATTCCCCCATAAGGGCAAAAGTTTTAAAAAATAATAAGGCTCTTCAGTATATGTATCAACTTAAACTGTAGCTTCCACTCTAGGGACGATAAATGATAATCCTGTTTTCTAGATGTTGGTGCACTCACTGGAATGCCAGCAGTGGCCCTCAGGTCAAAGGGTCTCTATGAAAAAGGAGCCCTTTCGATAAAAGATGGTAGTCACCACAGAGAAGTCAAAACACCCAACTAGAGTTATAACCAAGGAATCACCTCAAAGTACAACCAGCAGGATGTTTCATGCTGGAAATATTTACAGATGGTGGGTTATTGAAAATGCACTGAAACACCAATCCCGAGGACAGTCCTTTTTATTTTGCCCTTTAGAGTTTAGTACATAACTAACCTTTTCCCCACTCAGTATAAATTTCACAGTTGGTAACAGATGAGAAGTTTGCAGGAGGCCTCAAAATTTGCTTTTAAAAGGAATCTCTAAGCAAGTTTACAATGACCTTTCAAGGGCTAAATTGCTAAAAGCAAAACTGAAAGAACGAGCTACTCTCGCTCGGAGAAACCTGAAGTGCCCACGATGAGTTCTTTTGCTCCTTCTATTTAAAGTTAGCATCTGGATTAAACCACATGGTGCAAGTACAAAACAGGTTGAAAAAATAATCTGAAATTGGTTTTGTACATACTAATGACAGATATTTCGATGCTTCTGAGTATAAAAAAGCCTTTACAACACTAGAGATTTCTGCCACCATGAGTCGATGGGAGATTATTTCTGTCCACTGTATATGCAAGCATGTGTGTATACATGCATACCCTAGCTAACTTTAGACTGGCAAAATACCTTCTATCTTGTGCAAAGAAAATATGACATGAGTGGCTCGGTCGGTGGAACATCCCTCTCTTGATTTCAGCTCAGGTCATGATCTCAGGGTCGTGAGATCAAGCCCCACGTTGGGCTCTGTGCTGAGCATGGGGCCTGCTTGAGATATTCCGTCTCTCTGGCTCCCGGTGCCCCCTCCCCCACTGCACACACACTCTCTCTAAAAAAAAAATTAAAACAAGAAAATGTGATGGAATATGATGGCCTACATGGATCATAGCACAGTGAGACCTGTGTTGGACTTGTGGCCTCAGAAGTATACATAATACATTTGTGCTCGTTTAATCTACTAAACTTGTGACAGACAAGCTGCTACTGCAGCAACAGGAAACTAACACACCTAGGGAGATCACGTTACTTCCCCAGGTCCCAGAGCTGCTGCTAAAGCGCGTCTGGGAATCTTCTTGTCCACTATTCTCTCCATCTCTACTGTACTGACAGTTGCTCTAAAATAAACTTTAAGAGTATTCTCTTAAAATTCAGTGTATTCTTGGCTTCAGTAGATTACCATGCTTCATCACTTACATACAACACCCAGTGCTCATCCCAGTAAGTGTCCTCCTCAAGGCCCATCACCCATAAACATCTTTGTTTCAAAGAAAGTCATGCAATCCTCCCAAATGCCATGTAAAACAGAGAAAGAAAAAGCCAGTGTTTATATTAACTTTCTGTAAATACTGTTCCTAAGTGAGCCAAGCAGTGTTCCATAATTAATTTCTTTTCGTGTACTATGTTGAGTTGCTTCTTTTTCTTTGCTCCACGTTCTGCGAAACGATCATTAATTGTTCAACACCATCCATAAATATCTTGCAGTACAACTGGTTTAAAAGCTAAATGGCTAGTCCATATAGTCTGAAATTTCATCCAATAGGCCTTCAACCAAGAAATTTGTTGTTGGGATGCCTGGGTGGCTCAGTCGGTTAAGCGCCCAACTTCAGCTCAGCTTCACCGTTTTTGGGTTCGAGCCCCATGTCGGGCTCCGCGCTGGCAGCTCAGAGCCTAGAGCCTGCTTCAGATTCTGGGTCTCCCTCTCTCTCTGTCCCTCCCCTGCTCCTGTTCTGTCTCTCTCTCAAGAATAAATAAACATTAGAAAAATAGTTTTTAAATTAAAAAATTGTTGTTTCAGTTCAGTAAAATATTTCCGTATTGTTACTTGGTAATTTATTCTTGAAGGAATTGTGAAGAGCAAGGCAGTTAAAGAATGTTACATTACTTCTTGTCGGTAGCTCCTTCTTTAGGCAATTAGGTCATGTTCAGCAAATTCCTATTCTATCATCCACTTTTTATTATCTCTCTCATCCATCCTTATCTCTTTACTCTCTTTTTCTTTGGGAGTCATATCTTTTCATACCTTTTTGTTTTTTAAACTCCTTTAATGTCATGTAAAGTGGGTTTCAGGAGAGAGGAGATGGGGAAACTGTGTGTGTGTGTGTGTGTGTGTGTGTGTGTGTGTGTACACTTGGAAGATCCTGTTCATTTCAAATACAATGTACCTAAAAATAATCAATGGAGGGGCGCCTGGGTGGTTCAGCTGGTTAAGCGTCTGACTCTCAGTTTTGGCCCAGATCATGATCTCATGGTTTCATGTCTTCAAGCCCTGCATCGGGGTCTGTGCTGACAGTACGGAGCCGGCTTGGGATCTCCCCCGTTTCTCTCTCTCTCTCTCTCTCTCTCTCTCTCTCTCTCTCTCTCTCTCTCCCCTCTCTCTCCCTCCCCTGCTCACACTGTTTCTCTCAAAATAAGTAAACTTAAAATTTTTTTAAATAATCATCAATGGAGATAACAAGAAAAAGCAGGAAAAAATGTTTTTAAATGAAACAGCAATTTATCAGCTGAACATCTGTAATAAGGCTACTCTATAGGCCAGGCACTATGCTAAGCACTTTACGTGAATTACTTAATATGCTGAATCTCGTATCTACTTTAATATATTCAATCCTAGAAGACAGGATTATTACTTCTATTTTTCCTATCATTATTCCTATTTGCAAAGGGTTAATTAATCCGCTCAGGGTCAAACAGTCAAAGAGTATTGGCGATGGAATTCAAATCCTTATCTGAACCACTCTAAACCTCAGAGAAAACCACATCTCATATGACGAAGGTGGGGAAAAGGGAAAAATTTGTTTCTTTAAATGACCCTTAACTCTGAGGTTCCTAAAAATGAGATCAGTTTCCCACAGCTGAACACTACTGAAAGCACATTTGTCTTATGCTTCTTATTAACTTTATCTGTTCCTAAGGTAGGCAAGAAAACGGTATCTAGTAACAGCTTTTCTATGTTTAATGTAGAGAAGGTTCTGTTTACTTGATGTATATACAGAATTCACTCAGCTTGTATTTTTTTCCAGTATCTTAATCCCTGTTGGATATACGCATATAAGTGTATATGCAGAAGCATCTGTGTACATTAAGATCCCAGTGAGGAAATCACCCAACTACTACCCAAGCACTGTAAGAATAAATAAAACCAAAATCAAAACCAGACAAAGAATGGCAGAAAGAAAAATGCAAAGAGGGAGTGCAAATGACAAGAATGTGTACTATTAATATATATGAAAATATTTGAACTAAGAAGGTCTATAAAAATGGCAGATAATAATTAATATTTGGTAGCAAGGAGAGCCTTTTAAAATGTTTTAAGTGCTGGTTTCACCTCATCTTATTAAAACTACTGATGTATATTTGCATAGTTTCATAATTCAATTTCTTATCCAATATACATATTCACTTCCATTTGGGTAAAAGTTACCGAAACACACACTAGAAAGAAAACCAATCTTAAAGCACAAAGTCTGTACCATTAACTCATTAGTCTTAACTTAACTTTACTAGTTAACTTCACAGGGTTTCCAAATGTTCATGTGCGCAGCACACACAAGCATTTGACTGGACGTCAGTGCGAAAATTATTTTCCATTCACAAATGAAAACAGAAAACAAATCACAAATAAAAGTAGTAATGTCTTACCCTCTAAAAGAGAAGCATTTAAGCATAGCAATTAGCTTTTCAAATAACTAAAAGAAAATTCAAAAATTACAAAAGTAAATGGAACAAACACAAGAAATGTCTTATCTAAAAAAATCAAAATTTGTATTATGTACAAAGGTGGTAAGAGACCAGATCAACCTTGAGAGTTCTCAGTACTTCAAGGAGATATAGCTAAGATCTTAGAATCTGTCCTCAATATAAGAGCTGCTAATAAAACTGATCTCTAATATTTTCTACCTATTATAAACAAGTTTAGAGAAGGATAAAAAACAGAATGGTTTTTTCCATGTGTTTATATCACTGATGAACATATTCTTAAGAAGTGCTTCTAAAATTTTTAGTACAGTATAAACATCATAAGTATTTATCCCAGATAATTACCACTATAGCATTAGGTTCCAGAAATTATTTAAATTCTAATTTCTCCTTAGTAATAGATCAGTATAAATAAAATTTGCATGAAAACTTCATTTTTCTACAAAAATGAATAGTTTGTTACCTGCCTGGTATACTCATTTTTTTTTTCTGATTTTTAGAATAGTAAAATTTGTCTTCTTTACCAGTATTACTTTTCTTTCCTGTTTGTATAATACCAAAGCAATGTGAGAATCAGGACCCAATCCACACTAACTCTAGATATTGGCTTAATCTACTTCATTCTTGCGGTTTCTATGTTTATAAAATCCAGGAGTCAGTAAAACAAAACTTAATGCTATTGATGTTTGAGAAGGGCCTTCATTTTAGCATTTTGAGAATTCACTGTCTTAAGAAACGATGTAGACATTCACACTCTTTACACAAATGATACAACTTATAATTGGAGACTGCGTTTTCTCAATAAACCTAACAATATCCCAGATGTGGTCAGATGACTTGCAAACAATAGACCTTTTAAGAAATGCTTCAGTATTCATATAAACAGCCAATTAATACAAGCTCACACTACTTAACATGACAGATGAGGAAGATTTTCTTTATTAACATGAGAATATGTATTTTCTAAGATGCATATAGCAAAAAAATTAAGTTAGGACTTTGTTATATACACAAATACTTTTTAATTATTTGATCACAATGGGTTTTTTCCCTCCTGGTTCATAAAAAAATTCTGAGTTTTTTTTTTCTTTTCATTTTAGCAGTATTTTTAATCACAAAGAATATAAGATAATCTTGTTTTTGAACTCCAAAGCTCCATACTCTGACTTGTTCTGTATTCAACAGTCTGTATCATGGGAAATGCACACTAAGGGAGGCTCAAATGATCTGATGGATGAGAGAAGAAAATAAAAGAACTCTGATTTTCATTTTCCCTTTAGGAAAATAAAGCTCTACTAATATTTGGTAAATACACTGACATGGAAGCTTGGTGGCTACTGATGGCATGTATTTGTACAATGCTGTAAGACTAAACAGGAAGCACTGAATTAATGCTTAACCATACTTTAAATGCAAAAATGAAAACTGTTACAATATCAAGTCTAAAATTACCACGCTTCAATTTATCTAAATGTGTCTCTTCTGTACTCTTAAGTGATTTTGTGCTAGAATACAAATAGAATGTGCTGATGAACGAAAGTGTGGAAGAGCTGATTTGGGGAGTTATATTTCAAGAAATCTCTGACTTGTGTATAATCCTGAAGCTCACAATTGAATAGTCAAAAAAAGTCAGGTTACTTTTCACTCCATTATATTAAATATGCAAGATAACACAAGTTTAAACTTCAAAGAGATGCCATTACTTTCCTCCCAGAGTGATAAAAATGTAAAAGTCTGCCAATACCATGTATTCATGAGGATACAGAACAATGGTACCCTCAAACTGCCGGTGGGAATGTAAACTGGTCACACTAAACTTAAAACAGTTTGGTTTTGCACGGTAAAAAAGACTGCCCTTAGACTTCAAAGCCACGGATTCCACTCCTAGGTATATGCCCTAGAGAAACACAAGCATTTTCTCACTAGACAACACACACAGACAGGCACAAAAGAGCATTATTCACAAAGTCCCGTAATGCTAACAACTCATATTTTCAAAAGGACGATAGTGGATAAACATATTACGGGGCAGTGACACAACGAAAGAAAAAAGTTTAGCCACCTGCATCAATATGGACCAGTCTTATAAAGTTAATACTGAATTAAAGAAAACACAAAAGATTATATCCGGGAGGACTTCATTCACTTAAAGTTAAGAACAGGTAAACTAAATAATGCTGCTTGGGGATACATAAATAGACTGTAAAACAATAACACAAAGCAAGGAAGTGAGTACCCTAAGAACCAAGGTCCTCCCAGCGGTGGAGAAGGAGGTGTGTCTGGAAAGCACACTAAGAGGCTGCTGGGGTGTTGGCAGCGCTCCTTTTCTTAATTTAGGTAGTATGTGTTGCCGGACATATATGTTTTGTAATTATTTACAATGCTGTATGCTTAGATGTAAAACAAACTTTTAAATTATCAATATTTTGGTAGAAGAAAACTCATGGTTATGTTAAATTAACAGTCATTTATAGGAATAAATACTGACATATTTATGGATAAAATTATATAACGCTTGGGAGTGGTCTTCAAAATAATAAAGGAAAGGCAAAAACGGATGGAATGAGATGAACAAGGTCACGTGGGAACTGAAACTGTTGAAGCTGAGAGATGGGTGCATGGAATTCATTACACTACTGTCTACTTTCAATCCTGGTTATTTTTGTTATAGTCCCTTTTCAAGTAACTAAAAAAGACACAATCATCATACCGCTTCCTAAGAAATAGCTAGTTGACCTTGAGGTATAGAGTAAAAAACTCCAATCTAAACTGAACAAAGATCAATTTAAGTATTAAAGCAAACATTTTTAACATTTACAAACTTATAAAAGCATTATAATTTCTGCAAGTAAATGGCTTTCTACTACCTTCCTCTGCTCATCCCCAACTTGAACTCATATGAAATGCGAGGGACACTAACTTACAGTGCCTCCTGATTGGTCAAGGGGAAAAATCGTCCACTGTACTATGGTGTCAAGAGCCTGTCTAACTCATCTTTAAGCATGTACACACAAATTCAACCTTTTCCTCGGGATAGGAAGGGCACAGGGCACACAAACCACCACACTCCCCAGCAGGTGACTGTAAGGACATGGCGGCCACTCCTGAAGCAAGTCAGGAAGTTCTGGGGCATAAAACAGTCCTAGGACTGTTTAGTATACTAGTCTAGTATACTGTCTAGGTTTAGTATACAGCGGAAACATTTGAATTGGTCCTCTGCAATACCTTTCTAAATAGCAGGGATATTTTTCATTTCTCAACTGATAACGGTAATTTTTTTAAATTTTTTATTAAGTAAACTCCTCTATTAAATGCTTTGAGATGCTTGTAGTTACATAATGTGATTTTTTGTGAAATTAAGCAAATTAAGAGCATGTACTTTTTTGTTTTCAGAAGAAGGAATAAGGACAACACTTTTACCGTACTCACATTTCACATATGGTATATGGAACGCTATTCTTGAAAATGAAGTTCTAAGTGAAGCTGCCGTCTGGGGTCATTAGAACATGGTACCTATGGGGATGCACTGCACTTGAGTAAGTACTCTTCTAACCATATAAATCCCCCGAAATCACAGAATGCCCTCAGCTAGAGTTTCCTCTAGCGGCTTTTCACAGAACTGTTAGTTCATTTTCTGAGCCAGCAGTAATGGCTTTGGTGCCTGTGAGGGCGTCTATGGTCTTCTTTTTAATTCCTGTCTAGTGACCCAAGCCATCCCTTCCAATACCTCAACTATTTCCTTTCAAGAAACTTTAAACCCCTGAAAACACTGAGCATGGTGATCTTTGTTTTGCTGTGGCCAGGTCAGCAACACCCCATACACGCGTGCACATGCGCACACACACACACACACTCTCTCTCTCTCTCAATCACAGGTTAAGAACAACAACAAAAAAGGCAGAAAGAAAAGCCACTGAGGGAATAACAGCCTTACTGCTGAACACACTACAGGCTGATGAGGAACCGCTGGGTGAGTGTGCCGGGAGAAGACAACTCACCAGCCAGAGCCCAGCAGCCTAATGGTATGGTCAGTCGGGGCTAGCTAACTCTAAGTCTGCGCTTACAGTAACATTCAAAACATTATAAAAAGAGTATGTTCTTCCACTAGGTTTTTTGCCCAAAACCATGCAATGATTTCCCATTTCATAAAGAATAGAAACCATGAAGTCTTTTCATGGCCTGAAAGGCCATACAGGAGCAGGCCCTAAAAGCAACCTCTGTGACCTCATCTACTGGCACTGTCCCCTGGGCTCACAGCCATCTGCCTTCTCTGACGCTCATGTCACACACACAAACTCTGCACCTGCAGAGACCTACACTCTCAGTCCCTCTGACTACATGCTCCAGACTAAGTATCGTGTGTCTTATTCCCTACATCTTTGCTTAAATCTTAATTCACCAGAAAGGCCCTTCCCTGTATCCCCTCTTAACACCCCTATTTCTCTTCTATCTCCGTTCCCTGATTTCCTTTTCCACAGAGCAGTTCTTCTCACCTGACATTACAAACATTTATTCACTAAGTATCTCCTCACTAGAGTGAGAGCTGAGATACCGGAAACAAAGCCTGTGCGCTGTCAGGCCATCACTGCCTAGCTTACTGTAGAAATACCAGCAAATGCACTAACATAGAGTAACTGTGTGTAAGGCTTAGTTAAAATAACACATTTCAGAGACCAAAGAGCATTACAAAATATGTGATGAAATACTACAAATGGAAGGCATGTAATACGAATGGAAAAGTGGGGGAGGGTTGAGATTAATATTCACTGTTTTCAGAATACCTTAGAAGTTTATTACCTTGATTGTGATGATGGTAACACAAGCGTATGCTTATGGTCAAATTCACCAGACTGTATACATTAATTATGTGCAGTTTTTTTGTATACCAATTATACTTACTTAAAGCTGGAAGAAGAAAGAAGTCTGCCAGTACTCTGATGCACAATAGTAAGTAGGTACAGAATCACGAGAGCCCTACGAAGATCTTTTCATTTTTTAAAAAAATTAAGTTACAAGCAGCAACTATCCAATTTTAAATTTATTACTTTAGCTATATCTAGCCAACAGCAAGTACAACATTAATAAAATATAGTCAACTTGAAAAGTTAGGACTGCTATGGCTCAAACGATCTGAGACTATTATTCTCTGTACTGCGCTGTGCTGAACTGAGGAGTAGGAAGAAGAAGTAGGATCTCGTGCCACTGCACAGAAAAATGCATCTGTTTTCTTCCCATATTGGGTTGTTTCTTTTTCACGTGTGGAATGTGCAAGAGCAGGCAGTGGCAAAGAACAAGTGGGAGAGTTGGCATGCAGCACTTAATTTCAGTAAATACTTTAGAACACTTAAAAGATGACCAAGCAGCTTTCAAAAAAGGCACTCTTGATACTGTCTCCAAGAACTTCAAGGATTTGTTTTTGAAGACTGAAAATATACATAAAATTATCAGTACATCCTTTAAATATTTTTCTGATGCCAATAAGCAAGGTATTCTTGCACTATAACACCTACAGGACCTTGTTAAGTTTTGTGTTCTTTTTCTTGGCAAGCCAAAAATGAGAACTCACATGCCTGTGGAATTCTTATGGAATATTTCACATGAATATGTATTATTAAACAATAATACAATACTGACATGTTATATGTGTGCAAAAAAACTCAAGGTGCAAATCCTTTGTGTAACAGAAAACATATTTCTAAAGTCTCATATTTTAATTCCAAGGCTTCATGCTCCTGTTGTTTATACTCTTAACCTATATTTTTCTATTTTAGCTATTAGTGATTATTCCTACATCACATACTGGAACAAGACTCACTTTATTATATACATTATGAATAATGACAATGAAAAAGTCAATCTTAAAAAAAATTGCAATACTGACTTCTGGTTTCCAGGCTGGCAGGTAAGGAGCTTGGCAAGTTTCACTCCCTTCCACACACAAGGAAAGAGCTGAATAAACTGAAAACAAACAACTCTTCTTAGATCCATCAGAGAACTGAGATCACAGAGAGAACTGCGGACCCCAAAACCAGATAGACACAGAAAGTCACAACTTACTGGAGCAGAAACCCATGATGAGGAGCTTCCGGGTATCCAGGACCAGGGTAGCAAAGCCTTAACTCTAAGTGATGAATTACTGGAAGAGGAATGTACACGAGTCTGAGAGTTAAGAACTCCAGGGGGCCCACTCTTTGTTTCACCTCCAGGAACTCTACTAGATACTCAAAGTGAAGAACAAAGAAACAACCCCTTGTGCTTCAGCAAAGAGAGAGAAAAGTAGATATTTTTAAGTAAGGCAAGGCATTTTGTTCTTAACAAAGGCTACGCTTACGACAAACTCTTATACCAGAGCTAATGGACTGGGATTTTACCATCAACTAACTTGGAATCTCCAAAGAAGGGAAATATCCAATCATAGGCAGTCTAACTTTCCACATAGGCAACTCCAGCCACTTCTATAGGCTTTTGCTTCAACCAGGGAGCTCAAAACAAAACTAAGGACTTACAGGTAATAGCCCAGGGGCAAGGGTCACTAAAAACCTGAAACCTAACCACAGCAGCACACAATTCTGCGCCCCACACCTTACCAACACATCAACAAGGCTCCTATATAACAAGAAAATGCAACTGAAAGAAGTAGACATCTCAGACCTTATTTAAGAAGTCTCCAATAAAATGCAAAGAAAACATGGCACAAAAACCAAGACACTAGAGGAAATTTTATCCTCTAACACCTACAACTACACCTACACCTAACATTGAGACAGATAAACGTAAGATGGCCTGTTTACCTCAATTCCTTTACTCATTGTTACTATATCTGACTCTCAACAAATTATTACAAGGCATACAAAATAATATGGCAACAGCATTCAAAAATTCCGTAATTTTTTAAAACTGATGAAAATGTAATCCTTGATAGTATCACTGATATAAGTTATGTACAATAACTTAAATGTACATGTAAATACACATTCACTAAAATATATATTCGTATTATGCTTAAATGAGAACCTTTCCCACTAAAGTCAGGAGAAGCAATGATGTTCACACATCGCTGGCACTATTCAACATTACACTGGAAGTCTTCATTAATACAGTAAGAAAGCAACAGGACAAAAGAGTTACTTACCGGAAAAAGACATTAAAAAATTGTTACCATACAAGATATTTTGAAAATGTAAAGTGTTCAGTAAATTGTCTCGTTAAAACATTAGTGGATAAAAATTATTTCCTATATAGTAGGAATAGTAAAATTCTATTAGGGAATGTAACAGAAAAACAATTCGATTCACAACAGTATTAAAAAACCCTAATCTATTTAGAACAAATCTAATAAGAAATGTGCACAACGATGAAATGATGATGAATGACGAAATTTTAAAGCTTTACTAAAAGAACATTAAAAGGTCTATGTAAACGAAAACATACACTATGTTTCTCAAAGGGAGTGTCCAGAATTTTGAAGACATCAATTCTCATCTAATTACACTCTCTATATAATGCAATCCTAAAGTAAACACCTATCGGATTAAAAATATACATTATGGGGGTGCCTGCGTGGCTCAGTCAGTTGAGTGTCCGACTTTGGTTGGGCTCTGTGCTGACAGCTCAGAGTCTGGAGCCGGCTTCAGATTCTGTGTCTCCTTCTCTCTTTGCTCCTCCCCAACCCATGCTCTGTCTCCCTCTGTCATTCAAAAATAAATAAACGTTAAAAAAAAAATTAAAATGGGGCACCTGGGTTAAGCTTCTGACTTCAGCTCAAATCATGATCTCACGGTTTGAGAGTTCAAGCCCCGCATCGGGCTCTGTGTTGACAGCTCAGAGCCTGGAGCTTGTTTCAGATTCTGTGTCTCTCTCTCACTCTCTGCCCCTCCCCCGTCTTCTCCCTCTCTCTCAAAAATAGTAAAATAAACATTAAAAATTTTTTTAATTAAAAAAAAAATCTGGATTACAAAATACTTCACCTGAAGAAAAACCTAATAAGGAACCATATAAAAATAAGCCACCTCATCAGGCGGTTGAGCGTCCGACTTCAGCTCAGGTCATGATCTCGCAGTCCGTGGGTTCGAGCCCCACGTTGGGCTCTGTGCTGATGGCTCAGAGCCTGGAGCCTGATTCGGATTCTGTGTCTCCCTCTCTCTCTGCCCCTACCCCACTCATGCTCTGTCTCTGTCTCAAAAATTAATAAATGTTAAAAAAAAAATTAAAAAAACAAAACAAAAAAAAGCCATCTCACAAAATATTACCAATACAGGTGAAAAAGAAAATCTATGTAATAGGTTTTCTCCATGATACAGCAAAAACTTACTTAGGAACTACAGCAATTAAAACAGTATGGTAGTGACACAGGTATAACCATTATGTACCAAGAGAATGAGAGACACTTCAGGAACGGACCCTTAAATATATGAAAAAACATAATATATAGTAAAAGTGACATTCCAAATCACTAATAAAAAGGTTGTTTAATAAACTGTGTGTAGGGGCAACTGGATGGCTCAGTCAGTTAAGCATCTGACTTCAGCTCAGGTCATGATCTCATGGTTTGTAAGTTTGAGCTCTATGTTGGGCTCTGTCTTGACAGCTCAGAGCCTGGAGCCTGCTTCAGATTCTTTGTCTCCCTCTCTCTCTGCCCCTCACCTACTTGCACTCTGAGCCCTCTCTCTCTCTCAAAATAAATAAATGTTAAAAATTTAAAAAAAATAAATAAACCTTCTTTAGATACCTGGTTAGTATGAAAGAATAGACCCATACCTCACACCACACCGCACAATCTTCCATACTTCATGGATCAAAGAGTCAAATGTAAAAAACAAAATTATAAATGTTGTAAAACGGGAAATGGCAGAGTAAGTGGCACAAGGAATATGCGCCCAACCACAGCAAATACACTGGCAAAATCCATCTGACAGAAATATATTAGAACTCTGGAGTCTGTTCAAGACTTGCAACCTCCAGGGGAAGACTTGGAAGGTAAACTACAGTTAATTTCCCCTCAATCTCAGTTCTTACCACAGGAGCAGCTACCCATCCCCCACTCCTAGTTGTTTAGAGCAGCTTACACACATCCTACAGAGCCAGGATGGGCAAAAATGAACCTGTCCTCCAATTATCTGTGCTTCTCATCACAAAGGAGCAAAGATGCGGGCAGCCCTTGCACCTCCCCCTCTGATTCTGTCACTTGTAAGGGATTTAAAAGCAGGCATCCTTTCTCCTCTCCCCCCAAATCCCTTCATTTTTTTTCCCCTTTTGGAACCAGACTTGAAAGACTAAGACATTCAAAAACCACTGCATATCCAAGAAAAAAGTTAAAAGTGACTGCACATGCCCAGGAAAAGACTCAGAAAATATCTGAGAAGATTTTAAGATTACACCTCCTTCTTCCTTTTATGGTCTTACAAATGTAAACAATATAAACTCACTTATTCAGCCAGCCAGCTAGCTAACCAGCTGGTATGTACAGATACATTCTCCAAGGTAATAGATTTGATCCTGAAAATACAAAGTAAATGTGGTCAGGGCCCTTAAAGAATTAAAAATGTGGTGGAGAGACTGAACAAGCATTATTTACCATGCAGAAGCTCCATGTTATAACAGAAAAATGAACTAGGGAGCTAGCAGGAATAAAGATGAGACCATGACTAAGTCAGGAAAAAGTTGGAGATTTTATAGAGGTGACATTTCATATACACATAACTAAAGAATGAAAAGAAAATGAGACTTTGGAGGGCAAGATTTGGGAAGAGGTAACAATATGAGTGCACAGGTTAGAAGGCACAAGAGTGGGGAATGTACCAAAAAAAAAAAAAAAAAAAAGTCAGCTAAGACCACTTAGTATCTATAGGACTTAGAGCAAAAAACTCAATCTTTTCAACTGAACAATAAGGATAATGGTATCTTCCTCAGAGGTGCCATGAGCTGTGAGGAAAGAGAGGTGGCAGGTCAAGAAGACAGTGAGCGTGGTCTGGTGGCCACACCTTCCACCTGCTGACTTCCACGGCTGACTCTACTGTTTTATCTCAAATTGGAGCTCCACCTCCCACAGTTCCTCCAGAAGCCACCTATGTACTGGGGAGGAGAACAACATCCTCATTGATGTACAATGGTCTAGCACAGTTCTTGACACATGGTATTTGCCCAAAAAACAGGCATTTTTTCTTTTTTTTTTTTAACCAGATGTTCAGAGTTCCCCTGAACCACTTTCTGACCCTCCTGAGATCTGCCCTCCAATTACTGCTAAAGTCCTGATTCTCAGCTTAAGAACCAGTGGTATGTTTAACAAGCACTCCACCCAATCTATACACATATTACTTCATACTTACAGGCTGAGGCTGTTCTGCGATACAGCAGTTGAAACATAACCAGAATTCACTCATGCTTATAGTCCACGGTATAAATGAGCACCAATGAAGTTTTCAAATCTTAGCTCAGGAAGCTTCACAAAGCACGCTCTTTGAGATGCTGAATGTCCGATGATGTCAAAAAATAATTTTATTACTTCTCTGTGTTTTTGTTCCTGGAAGTCAAGTATCTTAATACAGTTAATTTAATGAAGAAAGTCAGGCTGTCTTTGCTTCTTTCTCTACAGAGACTTGTTTCTGAACCACCGGGAAGGTATAAAAATTCTTGTCTTGACTCGGGGCCTCTAACAGGTAATCTAAAAAAAAAAAAGAAAAAGAAAAAGAAAAGGAAACAAGTTATTTTACTTATCCTTAGATGTTTTTATTTTTTCAATCTGTGATAAAAATATTTCCCTAAAATGTAAGCACGGAAAAAGAAAAATCAAGATTTTAATAAACTGATATTGGACAAAAAAATTTTAATGTTTATTTTTTTATTTTGAGCACATGAGGAGGGTGGGGCAAAGAGAGGGAGAGAGAGAACCCCAAGCAGCCCCCATACTGTCAGTGCAGAGTCCCAATGGGGTTCAATCTCACACTACAAGATCATGACTTATGGTGAAATCAAAAGTAGGATGCATAACCGAGTGAGCCACCCAGACACATAACAAAAATTTTTCAACACTCTTTTGAGTGTTAGGTATTAAGAATACAACAGTGAAATAAGATGGAAATTCTTGTTTTCATTAGGCACCCAGTTTTATAACTGTAAAAGTACATAATTATTCTAATAAAACTATATACAATTCTAATAAAATTACTATATATTCTAATAAAAGTATATAAATATTCTAATAAATTTATTTTTTAATCACTACAACACTATGACTGCCATATAGCTCTCAAATTTCAAGAAACATACTGATTATTTTCATACAAATTTCTTCACTTGAACACTTTGTTTTCAAAAACAACCCAGAAATAACTGGTACAGCAATCAATTTTTCTTGGATAATCGAGCAACGTAAACAAAATTATCAGCTTCTCCACTGAAATTGTAACTGAACATGAAAGACGGACGGCATCTAATTTTGGTTTCATTCTGTGAATTGAGACATTAGATCCCTGCTGCCACCATCAGCAGAAACGGGGTTGGGAAAAACAGTTTATGTCCCACGGCCACGCTGAGTCCGTCAGAAGCCATGTCTGGAGATCTTCTTTGTGGAGTTGGGCTAAGAGAGAACCTATCTTTTCTTTTTGACTGCCAAGATGCTGACTTTAAGGCCTTAGCCAACTAAATTCCAAACTTCACGTAGACGACTGTTTTGAGACACTAATGCTAACAAGCAGATGAGAGAGGAGGAAGTTTAGAGGACATGAATCTCTGCTTCCAGTCGTCCCTAAGACCTAAGACACTGCTCTCTTTTGTGAGGCAGTCTTTCTCTTTAGCCTGAAGCTACTGAAGTGGATTTACATCACCTGCAGTCTAGTACAATTATCACGTGAAGATGTCCAGTAGACCACTGGATGTACAGCTCTGAAGACAAGGAAAAATCCTAGAATTATCAGGAGATGATAAATAAAGCAATGAATTAAAAATTCTAAAGAAAGCAGTATAAAATAATAATAATAAAGAAAGCAGTATCATGAAAAGCAAAGAGAATCTAATAGAGAACTCTAATTAAGTAATCGGAGCATTTACCTGAGGGGTAGAGAAAGAAAAGTCTACAAAGAATATTTGAGTGCTATCACAAAGACAGAGAGGAGGACAACCAGTTACTCTCATGATCCTGTTTCAGGGAGGAAGTAGGTAACAGAATTAACTGCCATGGAGATAGCAAAGACAGAAAACAGTCCATTAGAATGAGCAGCGTGAGGCCTACTTGGGATTCTCTCTCATTCTCTCTCTCTCTCTCCCTGCCCCTCCCCTGGTCTCTCGTGTGTACGTGCATGAGCACACAGACTCTCTCTTTCAAAAAAGATAAATAAACACGAAAAAAAAAAAAAGGAGAGGACAACAAAGAAGAATGGGCAGCAGACACTTGGTGGCCCTGGTTACATCCGTGTTAGTAAAGTAGTGTGAGCAGAAATTAGATGAGACTGGGTTAAGGAGTGAGTGAAAAGAGAGAAGCAAAGGCAACAAATGTTAGGAAAAATTTCCAGGAAGATTGGATACGAATTTTTAGAGGCGCCTGGGAGGCGCAGTTGGGTTAAAGCATCCGACTTTGGCTCAGGTCATGATCTCACAGTTTCTAAGTTCGACGGCTCACAGCCTGGAATCTGCCCGCTCTCTCTGCCCCTCCCCTGCTTGCGCTTGGTCTCTCTCTCAAAAATAAATAAACATAAAAAAAATTTTTTTAAGACACAGTAGAGTGGTAGATACAATGAAGAAAAAAAGTCACCCTGGAAATGAAAAGATCAAAGACCAAAGATGCATTAACAAGATTCCTCAAAGATCTGTTAACATCTTTGTCCTGAGCAGTCAAACAGGTATCGTATGTTTATAAATTTCTGAAAAAGCGATCATAAAATTATAAGCTATGCAAACTATAAATTAAAAGACACCTATTTTACAGGATCACAGACCCTTAACATTAAGTGAAATAATATTCCTCCTTTTCACTGTCTCCAAAACCATGACTAGAAACCTTGTATGACAAGAATACAGTAATTTTTTATATTTGTATAGATGAAGATCTTCAGCACAGATAAATGCATCTTATGTTTATGTCACAAATGTGGGACTCTGATTCTACAAAGTCCAGAAAACTAGTCCCCTAACATACCACAGAAAAACGACATGTTAAGATTTAAGCCTACACTCAAAGGGGAAGATCAGAAGGAAGAAAATTTACATTCTTGCCATAGTTAAAATTCAGAACAGGGAAGATTTACTTTCAAGCAAGGATAAACATTCCTCATCTCACCCAAACTTCCAAAACAAAGAAGTGGCGGTGTTGCAACTGATTCTGTCCAGTGAACTAGGGAAATGGTGTGAAGTTTTAAAAGCTCACTTACTTCCTTCTTAGGAAGAATGTAACAGGAAAGAGTTAAAATCACAATAACATGAACATTATTTCAGTGTTGCATTTAAGAAGTTTAATTCTACCCTGAATCAAAGACAAGTCACTATAAAATAAGTAAGTCACTGAGATGAAATGAGCACGGCAGAGGGAATACAGTCAATAATATGGTAATAACTTTGTATGATGACACATCGCAACCATACTTCTTGTGACGAGAATTTCATAATGTATGTAATTGTCTAATCTCTATGCTGTAAGCCAGAAACTATGTCAACTATAAAAAATGAAGTATCTTTTAACCAGTTCTATGAAAATAAAAATACACTTCTGTTTAAAAATTCTTTACGGTTATCATTGTTGCAACGCAGACAGACATGAAAAAACTGCTAATCTAATGAAATCTGATGTTTATTTCTTTTTTGTTCCAAGTTTTTATTTAAAGTCAAGTTAGTTAACATATAGTATAATATTGGTTTCAGAAGCAGAACTTAGTGATTCATCACTTACATACAACACCCACTGTTCATCCCAACGGGTGCCCTCCTTAATGCCTATCACCTGTTTAACCCATCCCCCACCCACTTCCCCTCCAGGAACCCTCACTTTGTTTTCTATAGAAAAGTCTCTTACGATTTGCCTCCCTCTCTCTTTTTAACTTGTTTTATTTTTCTTTCCCTTCCCCAAGTTCATCTGTTTTGTTTCTTAAATTCCACATATGAGTGAAATGCTATGGCATTTGTCATTATTTGACTGACTTATTTCGCTTAGCATTATACACTCTAGTTCCATACTGAAATCCCATGTTTAAAAATCTATTAATTTAATTTTCTTATCTACATATAAAGCCAGGTAAGTTCCCTTATTTGGAAATTATGTTTTCCAGAAACCACCTTTAAATATTAATTTTGGATTGGGAGGTGTTGTAGTTTCTGCTCTTTTTAACCAAGTGTTCTTTAATACTTAAAAATAATAAATGGCTTCCTTACAATCCTTAATACTTCATCATGCCACATTTTACCAAATTCAAAATTCCTTCCTATTTAGAGTAAAGCTATTCATTAATTTGTGACTTTTAAAATATACAATTTCCCGCTCTCAGGTAATACTCTGAAAATGACATTCACGAGACTTCTTCTTTCTTCATGTTTAGTTGAAGAATTTTTTTTTTGAAGGACAATAATTTGTGCTTTGTTTTTCAAAAAGGAAGTAATTTATTTCCATCTAGATAACAAATCTGGCAAAATATATTTTCAAACCAACAGGATATTTGCACAGATTTGATATTTCCACAGATTTTTACTTGTTAAGTAAATACATAAATCTAAAAACAGTTCAAACATGGCTTGGAATATCATGCTAATACATTTTCCATCTTCTTGCTTTTCTTAACTTCCTCCTTAGGCTTATTTTTCACAAGTGCATAGACTTAAAATATTTATATATAAACATCTTGAGAGAAGCACTAAATTTATCACAAAAAAATCCACTAATAATATGTATACTATAGTTACTTTCACTTCTTGAACTACTAGTTGCTTAAAACATGCCCAGTTTCAACACCTTAGAGTTTTTTTTAATGTTAACAAAAGGACTGTTACTCTTCAACAGCATCAACAACTACACTTGGCTTGAGACACAGCTTAGCACATGCTGGACGTGTAAGGGGTCAGACTGGTCTACAGCACCAGAGTATTTTACAAAAATTCACAAGATATAAAATTTCAGAAAAGCTTGAAGTGAATTATCTAGCCATTTAGCAACTGGGCAGAGCTTCCTTGAATTAAAAGCTCAGTCTCTTGACTTTTAAAGAGATTCACATGAATAAAAAACTGTAGCAGTATTCTCCATCATCAGCTTCCTCTCCTCCTCACTTTCTGCACTTAAATCAAATGCTACAGACATGTGCTCTATACTGATATAAAACTTTTGCTATAACAATTTAGAGAACATCCTGCCCACAATAAAACTGTTTTTTAAATCAACTTCCAAAGAAACAATAGGTGCCCCTCTGTCTTGATTTAAGACAAAGAGGGGCACCTATGTGGCTCGGTTGGTTGAGTGTCCAACTTTGGCTAGGGTCATGATCTCGCAGTTCATGAGTTTGCACCCCGCATCAGGCTTTCTGCTGTCAGCGCAGAGCCCACTTCGGATCCTCTATCACCCTCTCTCTGCACCTTCCCCGCTCACGCACCCCCCCTCAAAAATAAACATTAAATAACAACAACAGGACAATAAAGCACATCTTTAGCTAAATAATTTCTTCTTTATTGTAGCTTATTTTTTTAATTTTTTAATATTTATTTTTGAGAGAGACAGAGTATGAGTGAGGGAAGGGCAGAAAGAGAAAGGAAGACATAGACTCTGAAGCAGGCTCCAGGCTCTGAGCTGTCAGCACAGACAGAGCCTGACGCGGGACTCGAACTCAAAACCCCAAGATCATGACCTGAGGTGAAGTTGGAGGCTTAACCAATTGAGCCACCCAGGCACCCCTCTTTTTTTCTCCAATACTTTAACTCAGTTGAGGTATTGAGCATGCTCAGTTTTTATGAAATGTTAGGTTAGGTAACTTAGGTAATGGAATGCAGCACTACCAATGTCACAGGTCTCAGATGAACACTAAATTATATGATCATTATTAAGACACTGTATAAATTGTAAAGAGCTGTATTGCAGGATGTCTTTGTCATCAGAAACTAGATAGCACATAGCAAACTAAAAGCAGCAAAAAGAAGTAGTGTGATTTATAATAGCTGGAAACAACCTAAAAGTCTATCAGGAAAAAAAAACATGAAAAAAATGAACTGTGGTATATTCATACCAAGAATACTATACAAAATGAAACTGGTGGCTTCACACAACACAATGGTTTTTTTTAAAAAAAAATGTGTTTTTTTTTAACATTTATTTATTTTGAAAGACAGACGGAGAGAGAGCACGATTGGGGGAGGGGCATAGGGAGAGGACTGGACACAGAATCTGAAGCAGGCTCCAGGCTCCCAGCTGTCAGCACATAGCCCGCCGTGGGGCTTGAACTCACGGACCATGAGATCATGACCTGAGTCGAAGTTGGATGCCCAACTGAGCCACCCAGGCACCCCTGGATAATTTTCACTGACATGTTTCTAAGGGAAAGCTTGAGCAAGGTACAAAATAATATACATGGAATAGTTTCATATATGAATTTCAAAAAATAAGTTAAACTATTTTGTTTAGAGATACACGCATTGGTATAAAAGGAAAGCAAGGAAATTATTATAATAAATGCCAGGAGAGTAGTTACATCTAAAGTTGAGGGCAGGGACTGAGAACAAGCCCATCCATAAAAGGCTCCGAGAAGGCTGGCAATATTCTACCTCTTGATCTGAGTGATGATATACTTGCTTTATAATTATTTATTGAAGAATACATGTAAGATCTATGCAATCTTTAAAACATTTTTAAAAAACAATTTAAATGAAATGTAAGTAAAAGAAACAAATGCTAACAATTTCCACTTGATCATAGAATAATAAAGATCAGGAATGGAAATGCAAAACAGGGAATCAAGTGAAAATGAACATCCTTGCAGATTTTGAAGGACTTGGTGGACATACTGGGGCGGGGCAGGGGGTGAGGTCTCTGGTTCTACCAAATGCCAAAGAAGTGTCTGCCAAAAATGCAAACATTATTAACCAATGACCAAGCAAAAGCGCAAATTATCAATAAATCTTATTCACAGCTACATCTGCACTAAATCTGTCCTAATATGAGTAAACTGGTTCTTTAATACTGATATGTGATACAAGATCCTTTTGAAAAAATACCTACTTATCACAGATCTACTTTGCTGTGGCTAATCAGTGTTCCATAACTACTGAAATAAATGTGGTAATTTTTTTTCTTACATATGAAATGACTAATTATATGTTAGTCTTTCCTGTAGCTTCACATAAATCTAATCACAGAGTATGTGCTCTTTAAAAAAAAAAATACCTGGCTTCTTTCATTTAGCATTTTTTTGAGATTTATTTATGTTGCCTCTACTCTTTTTCCAAGTAGGTTTAACTGTACAGATACAGTACGATTTGTTTAACCATTCATCCGTTGATGGCTATTACTGCTTTTTGGTTATTAAAAATAAAGCTGTTATGAATTTGTGTATACAAGTGTTTGTATGGACATAAGTTTTCATCTCTCTAGAGTAAACATTTAGGAAAAGAATTGCTGGATCTTACTCTAAGTATAATTTTAACTTGGTAAGAAACTATTGACCAATGTTCCAAATCCATTATACCATCTACACTTGTGCTGTAAGTATGAGAGCTCCGCTATTTCACAAATACCAACCATTTGTAGTGACAGTATTTTCAGTGTTGGTCTTTCTAGTGGGTATGAAGTAGTATCTTGCTGTGCTTTTAATTTGCACTTTCCTGATAAGTAATGACAGTCTTTTCATAAGCTTGTTGGCCATTCATATATCTTGTCTGGTTATATGTGTTCAGATCTTTTGCTCATTTTTCAGTTTGGTTGTTTTATTCAGTTGTGTTCTCTATATTATTCTAGTCTATTGTCCAAAATATATACTATGAATATTTCTTCCTGGACTTTGTCTTTTTTTTTTTTTAATAACATCTTTCAAGAAAGTTTTTTAATTGGATGAAGTCTGGCTTATTAATTTTTTCTTTTTTAATTTATATTTTTGGATTGTCTAGGTTCTTTGCATTTCCATACACATTTAGAATCAGTTTGACAATTTCTACAAAAAGTGTCCTGCATTCTGACTGGGATGAAATTTTTCTAACAATTACAAAACAGAAAATCACATTTTAACAACACTGTGTGTTCTGATCCATTAACATGGCATATCCAATTGAATTTGTAGTTTTCAGTGTAGAGGCTTTACATGTACTTTTTTTTGCATCAGTTTGTTTCTCAACACTGTTTATACTTTTCATATGAAAGCATTAAAATCTTATGTAGTCAGGGGCGCCTGGGTGGCTCAGTTGGTTAGGCGGCCGACTTCAGCTCAGGTCACGATCTCACAGTCTGTGAGTTCGAGCCCTGCGTCGGGCTCTGTGCTGATGGCTCAGAGCCTGGGGCCTGCTTCGGATTCTGTGTCTGCCTCTCTCTCTGCCCTTCCCCTGCTCATGCTCTGTCTCTCTGTCTCTCAAAAATAAATAAACGTTAAAATAAATAAATAAATAAATAAATAAATCTTATGTAGTCAAACGTCAATTTTCATCCTGGATTAGGGGTTTATTTGACTTGAAAGGTTATTCCCTATTCCATTATAAACTATTATCTTATTATAGCCCTAGCATCCCATACAGCATTGCTTAGGTTTACTTTTATAAACTGACTTGAACATTAATCATTAACATTTTATAAGTTTCCTTAGGGAACATTTTCATAGTAGACTCAGGCTTTTTTCCCCTCACATCTTCCTTTTTCTCACTGAATTAAAACGAAGTATTTAACACCAAACATATATATACCGTTATGTTTAGGGATATAGATTTTTCTGGCTCAAGCATGTAAGGGTTTGCAATACAAAGAAAGTAATGTTCACTGACACCACTCTCTCATCCTCTACTCCCCACATTTCTTCTCTCCCTTGTATGAGAATGACTGCTATGTTTACCTTTTCCTCTCTTTAATAATCTTCCTCCTTTTCCTTTCCTGCTACTTTTTTTCCTTCTGTTTTTTGGCTTCTCTCCCACCCTTTTTCTTTCTCCCATTTCTATTTTATTCCCTCTCCTTAAACACTGCTTTAGTGCCTATATTAGAAGTAACAATTATGTGACACATGGCCTCTCAATGTATTACTTGACGGATTGAAACCTCTCTTACCACTCTGAACTTTCCTCCTGAGTCCAGGGAGACATTTACATTTACACCTGCAAAGGAACATCTCATTTAGTCTCCTACTTACCTAAAACATGGTATTTGAAAAACTGAATTCATTGCCCTTTCCCTCATGCTTGTTCTCATGTTACCTTTCTTGGTGGGTGGTACCACCACACACTGTTCACCAAAAACACACATGGAGTTCTATACCTGAAGTTCTCGGAATAAATCCACACTTGTATGATGCTTTCTAACATTTTAACAAATCTCTACCGTTACTCAAAATAATACAAGCACATACATTTTTAAAAGTCAAGTAACAGGGTGCCTGGGTGGCTCAGTCGGTTAAGCATCTGACTCTTGATTTCAGCTCAAGTCATAATCTCACGGTTCGTGAGTTTGAGCCCTGCATCGGGCTCTGAGACACTGATAGTGCAGAGCCTGCTTGGTATTCTCTCTCTCTCTTTCTCTCTCTCTCTCTCTCTCTCTCTCACACACACACACACACACACACACAGATACCATTCTGACCTCTATTGTTGCTGATGAGAAGTTCACGGTTAATCTGACTTTTGGTCCTTTGAATGTAAATGTGTTTTTCCCTATGGATGCTTTGAAGAGTGTCTTTCCATTTGGTTCCCACATGTGCTCTCTCTCAAAATAAATAAACTTTTTTTTTTTTTAAATGTTTATTTATTTTTGAGAGAGAGCGAGCAGGGCTGTGGTAGAGAGACAGAGACACAGAATCCAAAGCAGGCTCCATGCTCCAAGCTGTCAGCACAGAGCCTGACGTGGGGCTCGAACCCGTGAACCACGAGATCACGACCTGTGCCGAAGTTGGATGTCCAACTGACCGAGCCACCCAGGCATCCCATAAATAAACTTTTAAAAATAAAAATAAAATAATAAAAAGCTATTAAAATTATGTCTCAAAAAAAATCCACAAAAAAAAACCTCTTCATTCTGTAGGTGGTAGTCATTTTTAACTTGTCAACATATTTCTTCTGGTATTTTTCATTATAAATAGGATGCTTATTGCTACTTGTTGAGTTGCTGATTTTTGGATTATTTATTTATTTATTTATTTATTTTTAAAGTTTATTTATTTTTGAGAGACATAGAGACAGAGCGTGAGCAGAGGAACAGCAATGAGAGGGAGACACAGAATCCGAAGCAGGCTCCAGGCTCCGAGCTGTCAGCACAGAGCCCGACGCGGGGCTTGAACTCCCAGACTGTGAGATCATGACCTGAGCTGAAGTCGGACGCTCAACCGACTGAGCCAGCCAGGCACCCCTGATTTTTGGATAATTTAAACTGACTTTCTGTTAAAACATATTAGGATAAGTCTCTTCTTCCACCCATCTTCAAACTCTCTTAGGACTGTCATCATCATGAGATAATTACAATTTTTGGTTGAATGAATATCCAATGTTTCTGTTATTAAAACTGATACTGGGAACCTGGGTGGCTCAGTCGGGTAAGCGTCTGAATTCAGCTCAGCTCATGATCTCACAGTTTGTGAGTGCAAGCCCCACGTCGGGCTCTGTGCTGAAGCTCTGCTTCAGATTCTGTGTTTCCCTCTCTCTCTGTGACCCCCGACCATTCGTGCTCTGTCTCTCTCTCAAAACTAAATAAACATTAAAAAAAAATTTAAACTGATATTGCTAAAACAAGTAACATATTAAAATCAGCTATCCTTTCTTCAATCATCTTTTCTTTTCCCTGAAGTTAGTAAGTGCTCACCTTCTTTATTTGTTTTTCTATGCACCTGCATCAGAACTGTAAAATAATTAGAGCTGTAAAAGACCTGTAATTTCTCAATACCTAACCGTGAGCGTAGATGTACAAATCTAATTTTTGATTTCTTCACAAAACCTAGCTACTGGCCTCAACTCTGACTAGCTGCTTTCTAGGCATGTCTCCTCAGTTCCTTTCCTGTGTCTAGTAATTATATATTCCTTTTTCTTCATCCTCCTCAGCTTATTCTATAAAATCACATATTCCACCACCTTTGTGTAAGTGAAAATAGTTGATTTACTTAACCTTCCATAGTCCAGTAGGTTCTGAAGAAAGGGTATTTAAGAAGGAAAATGTTTTAACTCCTTGCATTTAACATTTGACTGAGCATTTGGTTGAGTATAGGATTTGAGAGGCACTGTTTCACTCTCTTCTACCTTCCAGAGTTGCTAAGAAGTCTGGTGACATTCTAATTCTCTTTACTTTCTAGGTGAAAAGGTTTCAGTTTTCTCAAAGGTTTAAAGATTTTCTCTTTACTCAAAATTCTCAAATTTCACAGAAGCATAACTTGGTTTCCTCCTTTTTCACCCAATGTGCCAAGGACTGAATAAGCTCTTTCAAAAAGGAGAATGGTGTCCTTTAGTTCAGAAAAACGTTAAGTACTAATGCCGTAGGGCTGTTGTGTGAATTAAACAAAATACTTACACTTGGCACATGTAAATAGAGAATGATGATGATGATCAATGGTTATCAACATTTACCAATTGCTTTGATAATCACTGTTTCTCAATCCTTCCTTTAAAAGTTGAATTTCTATTTTCATGAAGTATAGACTTTAGAAGTATTTTTTAATAATACATGCTTTTAATGATTATCTGCAAGTGGTAAGCTTCCAGTTGTTTCTCTAAATCGTGGGGGAGTGGGGTTTAAAATGTTTAATTTTGAAACAATATTCTTATAGAAGAGTTTCCAAAACAGAAATCTCCCATCTATCCTTCATTCAAATACATTGATAACACAGTTCCTATATGATGCCCTTATTCTTGCGTGACAGTTTAACAGCTAAGTACAAAATTCTTGGTTGACAGTGCTTGTTCACAGTTAATCTGACTTTTGGTCCTTTGAACGTCAAGGTGTTTTTTTGCCCTATGGATGCTTTGGATTATCTTTCCATTTGGCTCCAATTTCACAAAATCTCTAGATTCAGATTCATTTCTAATTATTAAAGATTCTTTCACCTGTTTCTCAACTGCTGTTTAATTTTTGATATTAATATTTTCCCCCAACTATTGACTTTTAATTCAATAATCAAAATTTTCATTTCAACAACTCTACATGGTTCTTTTGCAAATTCACTTACTTCGGGGTCTTAGTTGTTTATTTAGACACTTTAACTAGACTGAATTTATACTGTTTTTCTGATCTTTCTGTTAAGTCAGTTCCTAGTCTTCTAATTAGCCTTCTTGTGTTGTCTGCTAACTCTCCATCATGTTGGACTACTTCCTTATACTTCTATTACGAGTTCATCTTCACTGGGAGGTTGTTCTTCCAGTGAAAGTCCACTTTAAGCTTGGAAAGACACTATGGTATAGTGGTTTAGAACTTAAGGCTCTGAAACTACACAGCCAAAGTTCAAATCCTGAATTCCACTACCTACTAGCTGTATGACCTTGGACTTGTATGTGTCTCAGCTTCCTGTTTTATGTAAAATGGAGTTTATAATTTTGTCTGCCTCAAAGGTTTATGTCAGGGTTAAATGAGTAAAGTTGCTAAGAACAAAGGGTGGCAAACAAGGTGAAATAAATAAATAAATGGTACTGTTTTTACTGTGTTACCATTATTGTCATCATTATTACATCATTTTTTTTTCTCTCCTTGATGCTTACCTAGGCAGGTGGACAAACTTTTTAGTCAGTCTCCCTTCTTATATGGGAGCAGCACATACAAAAAAATAAATGGGTCAAAGAAACAAACAAAAAAACACAAACAATCAAAAAAAACATGAGTCTATTTATTATCATTTATATTTAACAGGGAGAATGAAGCAGGAACAGTAAAGAAAAACAAAACATGGGGCGCCTGGGTGGCTCAGTCTGTTGAGTGTCTGACTTCAGCTTAGGTCATGATCTCACAGTTTGTGAGTTCGAGCCCCACGTCGGGCTCTGTGCTGACAGCTCAGAGCCTGGAGCCTGCTTCCGATTCTGTGTCTCCTCTCTCTACCCCTCCCCTCCTCACACTCTGTATCTCTCTCAAAAATAAATAAAACGTTAAAAAAATAAAAAAAAAAAACTTACTTAAGCCAATTAAATTAGTCCCTTTGACAGTAATGACATATTTTCCACAAAAACAAATTTAAATGTATATATAATGTGTACGTCTATGTCATACAGTCAGATTAACAAATAAAGAATATTTGGTACATACTTTAAGTAATCCTAACTTATTTCATCAGTTATTATTTAAAAATACATT
Source organism: Paguma larvata (assembly GCA_030068075.1). Taxonomy (NCBI): domain Eukaryota; kingdom Metazoa; phylum Chordata; class Mammalia; order Carnivora; family Viverridae; genus Paguma; species Paguma larvata. The sequence goes on from CM057826.1 coordinate 125,448,530, forward strand.
TATATATAAAATGTATTTAGTCAGGTTTGCTCTTCTTGGTATAGAAGGCCTTGGCATCAGAGATTTAAACTTTCAGAAGGAAATGCTTGTTCAGTACCTAGTTACTGCCTGAACTGTCTGCCAAGTCTGTTTTGCAAAAGAAAGGCTGAGGGGAGGTAATTAAAAGGCTTGAAAAATGAGAAGTATGTGTAATTCATGCTTCTTAGTCAGGCCTGGAATCTCCTATCAATCCCCTGAGGATGTGAAAGTCAACTGGGCACAAACTGCGGGTCATTTATCTGGATGTAGAACCAGGTAAGGCAGAGACCAGTCTTTGATTCTGTGTTCCAGATTCATCCCAGAGAGAAAAGGTCTCTGTGCTTTTACATTTGATTCCTGCTTGCTTTGTGTTAATTGCCTGGGAACTTCTTGTTAACTTGATACTTTCCCTAAATAAATGAGGTATTCTCAGCTGTCAATGATTCTTTCGCAGGGACAAACTTTTACAAGATTAACTTGGATAAGAGAACTCTATCACACTCCTTAAAGAGCTCTCTTAGCTGTTTTAAATTACCCCAACACTACCATAAAAATTAACATCAAATTGTATTAACAAAGTGCCTAACATCTGATCTGGCACAAGGTTAGAGCTGACTTATGTTATTAGATTATCAAGTTTCTTCTCAAGTCAGGTAGTATCAACAGAAGGTCTAACACCAGATATAGTTTGTCCTGTAAGCTTAAAATGATTCAGTTTTTTTCTTGAAGAGACTAATACGTACAGAAAAAAAATTTCTAAGAATTACATATGTAATTTATGTATTTCTCATCTCTAGTAAGTTAAAGATGAACAAGGACACCACACATGACACGCGTATGCCCACTGCTAAAGACTAACCAGTCTACAGAATTTATTTACAGCTCTCAAACTTACCATCATTTATTATTCTTTCAGCAGTTGCTTAGGTCTCCATAAAGATGTTGCTAACGCTAATTAGGGTAGCCTAATTACCTTAGGTAAACAAAGGTAAACAAAAAGAAAAGGAAACGAGTGTAGAAAAATATGCCCTATATAAATGGTGTATCAAAAATATACCATTAGCTTTATTACAAATGAAAAACAATCAAGAAATATCATATTTATTACAAATAAAAATCACTGGAATCCTTATAAATAATGTGTAAGTGAACTATTGCTTCTGATATTAAGAAGATAAAATTCATACAAAAAGCTGATCTTCCTCATGCTTACCAAAGGGATTTTATCTACAAATGCACAGTTTCCACTGGGGGGAAAAAAAATTCTAGAAAACATCATACTGAAATTCTTTGCTAATTTTACAGAGGAAATGAAAAGAAACAAAATTAAGTCAATGTCACCAACTGCAAATCAGAACACGGTATCTTGTGTTCTTGAGAGTACAAAAAAGCAGGGCAAATGGGTAGCTCAGTGGGTTAACCATTTGATTCTTGGTTTCGGCTCAGGTCATGATCTCATGGCTTCTTTCTGAGCTGGAGCCCCACACTGGGCTCTGCACTGGCAGTGTGGAGCCTGCTTAAGATTCTCTCTCTCCCTTCTCCACTCGTGCTGGCTCTGTCCCTCTCAAAATAAACAAATTTAAAAATAAAAAACAACAAAAACAACAAACAGGAGTACAAAGAAACAATACGCTGCCTGGAGTCAGAATGAGTTTTTTCCAAAAGAAAAAAATCACTAAAATTGTTAGTAAAACATATTACAAGCGGATTAAGTTCATTAAAACTTAATGTTATGCCATGCTAAGATAATACAAAAATTCAAGCTGTCAAAGGGCAAAACTTGCTGTTATCTTTATCTTTTAAAGCGTTTTCTTATGAGGGGCACGTGGGTGGCTCAGCCAGTTAAACCTCTGGCTCCTGATTTTCCACTCAGGTCATGATGTCATGGTTTGTGAGATCCAGCCCATGTCGGGGTCTGTGCTGACAGGGCAGAGCCTGCTTAGGATTCCCTCTCCTCTTCTCTCTCTCCCCACCCCTGCTCATGCTCTGTCTCTCCTTTCTCTCTCAAAATAAATAAAAATGATAAAAAAATCTTTTTAAATTTTCTTATTATAAACACCCTAAGCACATTTATACAATTATTTTCAAAACACAGTGCAATTACATCCCAAAAGTTAAAGTATTATTTCGTATTTTAAAAGATCCTCAAAACATCTTGAAAAAAATTACTCAAATAAATCTGCTATTCGCCTTTCTTACCCACACATGAACTTTACAAGAATAGGTATATGTTTTACTAAAACCGAGAAACTGGGATTCTAGTCAGTGGTTAAAAACTACTGCCCTTTTTGGTTACTTAGAGAAAATAACATAAGGAAAAAATACTTCTCTAACACCTTTTATCTTCTAGCTCTAGAATGAAATTTAATTTATTTCCATAAATAGTGTGGAGACTTTACATGTAGGCAAAAACAAAAAAAATATTTTAGAACCGATTATCTTACAGTATGATAATCTCAAAGATAACAGTAAAAAATTCAATTTGGGACAACACAAAGAATCTGGAAACAAAGTATAAAATACCTCTCGCAGCGTATTATCAATGAAGTCTTCCATTGCTTTATTCAACTTTAAATGTGGTCTATCGTGAGGAAATTAAAAAGTACACTCTCATTTAGCATCTTTTAAAAGTATTTCTTTACTCGAATCATGTAATCAATACCCATCTACTAACTCAGAAACCAACTTCAGAAAATGGGATCAAGAGAATGGAGTAGGAAGATCTTTACCTCATGTTCACTCAAGGAAACACCAAAATCTACAAATACATACACAACTATCTTTGACAATAAACTCAAGACTAACAGAATGAATCATACACACTGGGATATTTAAAAAAAAAAAAAAAAAAAAAAGCCAAATGTTTGAGTAGGAGGAGCAGACAAGGAGTTTAGTCAAGACCCACACCCCAGTGATACTGATCCACAAAGAGGATGAATACCACAAATGCAGAAGCCATGTCTGATGAACGAAGGTCTGAGCCCCACATCGTTCTCCACAGCTCAGGGGGCGTACACTGGAAAGAGACACCTATGATGTTTGGCTTTGAAAACCAATGGGGTTTACATCCGAAAGAGCCACAGGGCGGATGGAAACCAAGACTCTGATCTTAAAGGGCACACTGAACCTCAATGGCTCAGCATCCCAGCACAGAAGATACAGTCTGAAAAGTGCCTGGGTTACGTGTGAAAGAAATCCACTAACTAATTTTAGGCTACGTAAAAGATGGGTTGCAATCTGTTGGTATGTTCTCTGGGGAGCGAAGTGCTTGTGGGTGCCCCTTTTCTTACCCTCGACTACTTAAGCTGGCCTGTAAGCACCATTTCTGACACTCTCCATCTACAACGCTAGCACCACTCACCCTGCTCCATCGCTCTCCTGTGTACTTGCCTCACCTAAACGACTCACGCAACCTGGAGTCCCTCCCAAGCAGCACCCCACTCACTCCTACCATAACTGGCAAGTGGCCTTAGTTGGCCCTGAGACCCTTCTAAACACTCTGCCCTGGGGGACCAGTCCCATACACTAAAACTCCCGTAACAAACACAACCTTACCTTACAACAAACTGCCCAAAACACATGCCTCCCCACCGGCAAACCCCAGCTGTTGCAGCATGGCCTTATATCCAGCCACATTGTGGGCTGACCCTATATATCAGTGCACCTATGACTCTCATAATTGGACCTCTCAGCCAGACGAACAGGAGGTCACCATCATGCAAGCAGCAGTTGATGGCTAGACCTCAACAGACAGCCAGACCAGGGGAAAGTCCCACACATCAGCAAATCCACATCAGCTGCAATCCACCCATTCATAACAGGAGGGTAAATGCAAACCACAGGGAGCATTCCTGGAGCTCGTCCCTCAGGTGACCGGGGGAATTTGCGCTACACGGCCCCAGAGGCTATCTTCTGCATAAAGGCACTATCAAGAGATGTAACTCTTGATCTACCTAACTAATAGAATCAAGCAAATGTAAGGCAAATGAGGAGACAGAGGGAATATGTTTCAAATGAGAGAACAGCACAAAACCTCAGAAAATGAACTAAATGAAACAGAGATAAGCAATCTACCAGACACGGAGTTCAAAAGTAACTACCCAAAAATGCTAATCAAGCTCAGGAAAAGAATGGACAAACACAGTAAGAACTTAAAATCATGGAAAATACTTGAAAAATAATAAGCTGAAGAATACAACAAATAAGTATAAAATAAACTAATGGGAATCAACAGCAGACTGAATGATTCAGAAAAACAGATCGGCAATCTGGAGGACAGCATAATGGTAACACCAAATCAAAACAGCAAAAAGAGGGGGAAAAGGTGATCTGAAAAATTAAGATACTTCCAGGGACCACTAAGAAAACATCAAGCATACTGATATTTGCATCATAAGTGTCCAAAAAGGAGAAAACAAAGAGAAAGGAACAGAAAACTTATAAACTTATTTGAAGAAAATAGTTGAAAACCTCCCAAATCTGACAAAGGAAAACTGACATCCAAGTCCAAGAAGCAAAGAGAGTCCCAAAGACACCCACACCAAGACACACTACAGTCAAAGTCTGAGCAGTTAAAGATAAAGAATCTTAAAAGCCGCAAAAGAAAAAAAAAAGAAAAAAGAAACACCTAATTACATACAAGGAAACACTCATAAGACTGATTTTTCAGCAGAAACTTTATGAGCCAGAAGGGAGAAGCACAAAATTTTCCAAGTGTTGAAAGGAAAAAACTTAAAATCAAGAGTATACTACACAGCAAAGTTATCACTCAGAACTAAAGGAGAGATAAGTAGTTTCCGAGACAAGCAAAAGCTAAAGAAGTTCACTGCTACCAAACTAGCCTTACAAAAAAATCTTAGAAGGACTTCTTTAAGAAACAAAAGGCCATAACCTTAAATGAGAAAATTATGCAAGAATAAAATCTCACTGATAACAGTAAACATATACAAACATACCTCAAAAATATTTTGAGTTCAGCTTCTGACTACCACTATAAAGCAAAGAAAAAACATGTGGAGGTTACACAACATGCTACTAAACAACCAGTGGGTCAACAAAGAAATCAAAGAGGAAATCAAAAACTATATAGACACAAGTGAACATGAACACACTGATCCAAAATCTTTGGGACACAATGAAAACAGCTCTAACAGGGAAATTTATTATCAATAGAGGCCCACTCTAAGAAACAAGAAACATCTTAAACAACAAAAACTAAGTTTAGCAGAAGGAAGGAAATAATAAAGATTAGGGCAGAAATAAATGAAATTGATATTAAAAAACAATAGGCAAAATCAATTATATTAATTATACTGGTTCTCTGAAAAGATAAACAACACTGATAAACCTGTAGTGAGACTCATCAAGAAAAACAGCTCAAATAAATAAAATCAGAAAAAGGGAAGGATGTCTGGATGGGTCAGTCGGTTAATTGTACAATTTTTTTTTTTTATTCTTTTTAGTGTTTGTTTATTTTTGAGAGAGAGACAGGGCACAAGCAAGGGAGGGGTAAAGAGAGAGGAAGACCTAGACGGTAAAGCAGGCTCCAGGCTCCGAGCTGGAAGATCGTGACCTAAGCCAAAGTAGGATGCTTAACTGACTGAGCCACCCAAGCACCCCATGCTCTAACTCTTGATTTCAGCTCAGGTCATGATCTCAACATAAATAAATAAAATAAATGAATAAATAAACTTCAAAAAAATTAATTAAAAGAAAAAAAGGAAATCAATACCATTTATAATCACAACAAAAAGAACACCTAGGAATAAATTTAAACAAGGAGATAAAAACACCTGTACTCTGCAAACTCTAAGATGATGACAAAAGAAACTGAAGACATAAATAAATAGAAAGATATCCTAAGCTCATGGATAGCATATGTTAATATTAAAACGTCCACACTACCCAAAGAAATATATACATTAAATTCAATTCGTATCAAAATACCAATGGCATTTTTCATTTAACTAGAACTAAGAATCCTGAATTCCATATGGAACTACGTAAGACACCAAGTAGCCAAAGTGGTCTGGAGAAAGAACAAAGCTGGATGTATCATGATCCCTGATTTTGAATTATATTACAATGCTCCTGTAATCAGAACTGTACGGTACTAACACAAAAAGACACAGGAAGGAAGGGAAGTCATGACTGAAAAGCCCAAAAAGAGGCACCTAGGTCTCTCAGGCAGTTAAGCTACCAACTTTGGCTCAGGTCATGATCTCAGTTTGTGGGTTTGATCCCCGCCCCAGGCTCTGTGCGGCCTACTCAGAGCCTTAAGTCTGCTTTGGATTCTGTATATCCCTCCTTCTCTGCCCCTCCCCCACCACGCTCACACACGCTCTCTCAAAATTAAACATTAAAAAAAATTTTAAGAAAAATAAAAAAATAGGAAAAGCCCAACGACCCAGATAAGATATAAGGAAAAATAACTCATTGCTGAAAAAATTAAGGTTATGTAAATTGGCAGTCCTTTTAGAAACTATCAATGTTTACATTTAATGTGTTAGTATGGCTTCTGAAAATCCAGAAATAACTGAAGACAATGCAGAAAATGCAAAATATTTATAGGCACAAAAATATTTTATTGCAATACTTCTTACAATAGGAGGGAAAACCACAGACACAAACTAAATGTTGGTAATAATAAATTATGGCTTAATGATAGATTCTACAGCCACTGTCAGTGTTCAGAGAAGAGAGTATGTTTACCAAATTTTATTATTTGAGGACACCTAAAGAGTCCAATAACCATGAGAAATTTACATTAAAAGTACTATGAGCATTTAATTCTTAAATTACTAAAACTTAAAAACCTGTTTTTAAAAATCTGATAAGCTTGGTAGCTTGTGCTTTGAACACTTTACCAAGAATGGGTCAGCAACAATTACTTTTTAGATCTAATTCACAGGAATATTAGCTTCCCAGACTTTACGAGTCATTTTTATACTAAAGGAGAATATAATGCAGCTACTCTTACTGAGTAAGCAGCTTATGACAGCTTTTTCATTTTGTAAATATTAAAATACAGTTCAGAAAATTTCAACATCCACTATGCCAAAGAAAGGGTCTTATTTCTGGTCGTATTTCTACTAAGTGCTTTATATTTTTATCACTTTCATTAGCTCAGCTCCACATGAGACCACTGCCTGCCTTCATTTCTGGAATTCTGCCCCAATTCTTTTCTCCTAGTCCATGTTGCCAGGGTTGCAGCTGCACAATCAATTCTTATTAAAATGTAAGTCTTTGAAATGCATGTCTATGGAAAAGAATATAAAGGATTTCATTATCTTTTCTCACAAATGACAGGATTAAACCCCCCACCCTCCCAAGCCTCACTACCCCTCGGCACCCTTCTTTACCAATTCACACACCAAGTACAGTAAATGCAACTGCTCTGTCTTAGATATTCAAATGAAAAGTCATAAAGAAGTTAATTACACAGTAGTGAAACTTAAAGTCTAGCAAAAATTATTTTTAAATGACTTCTAATACTTACAATATAATTGTAGGCTACAGCTACAGCTGTATATATCTACAGCTAGATATTCACAAAATGATGTAATACTTTTAAATACTACTACTAAGTACTTCGAAAGAATAAATGCTTGCAAGACAGAAGCGGCAATTCTATGACAATAACGCCAGAATAATGATTTCAGACACTTCAAGTCAGGAAAACAAAACTGCAATTAATTTACTTAAAATGGAAAACCTTTTACCAGGTATTTTGTAGTAGGACACTCATGCCCCTAAATTTTTTTGGAGGAGAAAAACTGAAAGACAATTATACCCCCTTTCCATTTTTCACTAGGGTCTCATGTACTTCTGTTTTCTGAATAAAAACCTTCAACACCTCTTGACCTTGCTCTTAAAAGAAAATTTATGACTGAATTCATCTTGTGAGAGAAGTTAACACCAAACTGTCAAGACCGTGAAAGTAAAACTTTCCAAATAAAAGTAAACAGAGGTGGGGGCGCCCAGGTGGCTCAGTTGTTTAAGTGGCCAACTTAGTCTAAAGTCATGATTTCTGGGTTGGTGAATTTGAGCCCTGCATCCTGAGCCCTGCATTTTGGCCCTAAATCAGGCTCTCTCCTGTCAGTGTAGAGCCTGTTTCAAATCCTGTCCTCCGTTTCTCTGCTCCTCCCCCACTCGTATGCGCTCTCTCTCTCAAAAATAAACATTAAAAAAATAATATTTAACATTTTAATGTTACAATTAACTGTTTACAATTAATTGTAAACAATTAAATTTAACATTTAATTAAACAGAGGTCTAATACTATGTTGGAAAGAAAAATGACATACAGCTTTTTATTTAAACATAGTATTTTTAATGCTAGTACACAGTTGAAATTCTTGTAACATGTAGAACCTGAGAATTTAAACTATGTGCAAGAAAAGTTGGCATAATTCATTGGGGTTAGGCATAGCCTAGTGTGTTCCTGGATCATTCAATCATGGTTAAATAGAAGAAAAAAATAGGACAGGCACAGTAAAGGGTGGTATCTCTTTAAGATCCGATTATACAATATACACCTCAAGTTACAACAACAAAGCATACTGAGAAACAGCTGTAAACACTGACTACTTGCTGCATTCTAGGGGATCGAAATGAAATCATGAGATTAAATATATTTGATAAACTTTTTTAAATATACAAGGAATTTATGATTATAATGCTTGTTGAAAATGTATAGTGGGATCACCTCATATCCATTATGATGGCTAGGATCAAAAACAAAAGAAAACAGACAATAAGTATGGGTAAGGATGTGAATAAATTTTGAAGTAAGTCTTGCACATTGTCGGTAAAACTGTAAAGAGGTGCAACTCCTGTGATAAACAGTACGAAGGCTCCTCAAAAATTGAAAAATAATACCACTGGGTGATCCAGCAATTCCACTTTCAGGTATATATTTAAAAGAAGTGAAGGCAGAGCCTCAAAGAATATGTACACACTCACATTCATAGCAGCACCATTTACAATAGCCACAAGGAGGAAGGAAGACAAGCATCCATCAGCCAGTGAATTCACCGACAAAATGTCATCTGTATACATAATGGAATACTATCAGTCTTAAAAATTCTGCCACGTGCTACATGGGTGAACTTTGAAGACATTATGCTAAGTGAAATAAGCCAGTCACAAAAAAATCAATACTGTTATGATTTCACTTGTATGAGTAATTCTACTTACATGTGAAGTACTCAAATTCACAGAAACTAGTACCAGGGACTAGCAATAGAGAGTAAAAGGAAGTTGTTTAAGGAGTATTCATGTCATTTTCACAAGATGAAAGTTAAGATCTGTTCACAACAATGCTAATATATTACTAAACTATACAAATGAAAAGGATTAAGATGGTGGAGCACCTGGGTGCCTCAATCAGTTAAACGTCTGACTCCTGATTTTGGCTCAGGTTGGCTCCCCTTCCTCATCGGGCTCTACACTGATGGCATGGAGCCTGCCTGGGATTCTCTCTCTCTCTTCTCTCTCTTCGCTTCTTCCCTCACCTCAAGCTCTTTGTCTTAAAATAAATAAACATTTTTTAATGGTTAAGATAGTAATTTTTAAAATAGCTTTTTAATTTTTATTTTAGGGAGAGAGAGGCTATGAGAGCAGGAGAAAGGGGAAAAGGGAGAGAGAGACCATTCCAAGCAGGCTCTATGCTAGCATGGAGCCCTACAGCAGACTCCATCCCACAATCCTGGGATCATGACCTGAGCCAAAATCAAGAGCTGGATGCTCAAGTGATTGAGCCACCCAGGGGCCCCATGATGGTAGTTTTTGTTATGTGTTTTACACCACAATAAAAAACAAACAAACTTCTGAATGTTAATTGAAAGTGGGTCTCACCCTTAAGACATTCTGATAAGTTGATAAAGATGAAAGTTAAGATAAATAGATTTTGTTTTGTTACTCTGTACTACATATTAACGTGTGTGTGTGTGTGTGTGTGTGTGTGTGTGTGTGTATTATGTGTTTCTTTTTGGTCTGATGAATAATATACCAATATGTTACCATGGTGTAAAACTCTAAAGATGCAAGAGTAAATTATGACAAATCTTCTCACTGTTATCTAGCCACCCAGTTCTTCACAGACACAGCCACTAATATCAGCTTCTAGTGTAGCCTTTCAAAGATATTCTATACACACAAAAGAATATAAATATGTATTGTTTCCTTTTCAAAATATTTTCATGTGACTGCGTATGTCATTTGGCACCTTGCTATTTTCACTTAATAATTAATTTCCTTGGAAAATAGGCAGCATTAAGAAGTTTTTAAAAACTGCCTACCTCAATTTTTCAAGGTTATATTTTATCATATGGGTATTAACCAGTCTCCAACAGGTGTAAAGCTGGGTTGTTCTAACCTTTCACTTCGACAAACATGATGCACAGAATAATCTTGTACATTCACACACGTGGAATATGATAGACTGAACCCAAAACCTACAAGATTTATCTGTGGTGGTGCATGAAAGAGTTTGTAGATTTAAATTGCAGCAGGTATTTTAGATTTTCACAGCTATTTTTCAAATCTCCCTCTAACAGAATATACCAAACTACAAGCCCACTAACAATGCATTAGAGTATCTGCATTTCCAAACTTTGAAAAATGTCTCCTCAACTCCAATAACATAAAGGGGGAAAAAAATCTGTCTTCCTCCTCTGAAGGTAAGGATCTATTTTGTTTGTTTTGGACCACTACTCTGCTATAATACTGCAATTTAAAAAAAAAATCATTTTCTCTGATCTGAAATGCATTTTTATCTTATTCTAAATTTCCATTTCCATTCAGAGTGATTATTCATGGATATGAATTTAAGTCATTATATTACCTGTCAAGTCATTTTTTGGGGAATTTTCTTTTTTTTTCTTTTCTTTTTTTAGAAAAAGAGAGGGAAGGAGAGCATGAGTGGGGGTGGGGAGAAGAACCAGAGAGTGAGAGAGAGAGAGAGAGAGAGAGAGAGGAAGAAAGAAAGAAAGAAAGAGAGAAAGAGAGAAAGAAAGAAAGAGAGAGAGAGAGAGAAAGGGGGAGAGAGAGAGAGAAAGAAAGAGAGAGAGAGAGAGAGAGAATATGTATCTTAAGCAGGACCCACACTTAGTGCAGAGCCTAACACAGGGCTTGGTCCCACAACCTTGAGATCACGACCCTGGCCGAAATCAAGAGCTGAAGGCTCAAACGACTGAGCTGCCCAGGCACCCCCCTTCTTTGCTTTTGGTCTTTCCTTCCCAAAGAGTCTCCTTTAGTATTTCTTGCAGGGCAGATTTAGTGGTCACAAACTCCTTTAGTTTTTGTCTACGAAATGCTTTATCTCTCTCCTTTTATTCTGAATGAAGCTTTGCTGGATAAAGTATTTTTGGGTGCATATTTTCCCATTCAGCACACTCTTAATTTCCGTATGATTTTGGAACAATTTCTATTCTATACCACTATCTATCTCATATACAGAATCACTATGTTTTCATCACTATAGTTTTAGAATACATTTTATTTTACTTTTTTTTTTAATGTTTATTTATTTTTGAGACATAGAGACAGAGCGTGAGCAGGGGAGGGGCAGAGAGAGAGGGAGACACAGAATCCGAAGCAGGCTCCAGGCTCTGAGCTGTCAGCACAGAGCCTGACGCGGGGCTTGAACTCAACTGACTGAGCCACCCAGGCGCCCCTAGAATACATTTTTAATAATCTGAGAAAACTAGTTCCTTTCTTTCATAACTTTTGGGTAATCTTATTTTTTTCACGTAAATTTCACTTTTTTTTTCAATTTTTTAATGTTTATTTATTTTTCAAGGAGAGAAGGAGAGAGCAAGCTCACACATGAGCAGGAGAAGGGCAGAGAGAAGGAGACAGAGTTTGAGAAGCAGGTTCCACGTTGATAGCAGAAAGTCCGACGTGGGGCTCAAACTCACAGAACCAAAAGATCATGACCTGAGTCAAAGTCAGACGCTCAACAGACAGAGCCACCCAGGTGCTCCTTCCATATAAATTTTAGATTCACCTAGCCTCTTTAAAACCGTTCTAGTATTTTTAATGGCATCACGCTATATTATAAATTAAAAGACAGTATTTTTCAGATAAGTATAATGATGAGTCCCTATCTCAGTCTCTTTTGAGTCTAAGGTGAATTCTCCCACAGGTGACCTACTTTTTGAGAAATAATACTGTATGTCCAACTAAAAAAACTGTGCTGGTTAAGGGACAAAGGGAGCCATTACACAGTGTGGCTATATCTAGAAGGGAAACTACAGCCTTTATAGCATATCTCAATACAAATTTGTCATGGTTAGTGAGGCCAGTAGAAGTTCTTCCCAAAGGCAGAAACTGTTCTCCAAATTACTTCTATGGTGTAAGAAAACAACTACAGCTGAAATAAAGGGTTGAAAATTCCAGCCCATAGAAAGAACTTAAAATGAGTGGTTTACTACAGGATTAGAGCCCCAGAATGAACTCGGACCCAGAATCTCAGGGAAAAAAAATTAACACTGGGGCTTGGAAAGATCTTCCTCCCACCCCCGACTTTCAACTCATTTAAAAGACGAGCATTTCAGGTAAGTATAGAGTTGCATAAAATACAAAACCTACGTGTTCGAGTAAGTAGCCGAAAGAAACGGACTCAAAAAGTCCCATTAAGTGACAGGCAGAACTTCAGCCTAAGAAAAGCATCCATGCTAACCATGGCCAGCTCAGTCTTGGCAGGCACAGCTTGGTCCTAAGCCTCTATCAATATCAACTTTCTTTACCCAAAAATCCATTCAAATTCTATAGAAACTGAAAGTATCACAATTCCAGACCTCAAGTTACACTACAGAACTGTAGTGATTAGAACAGTACGATAGTGGGACAAAAACGGACACATAGATAAATGGAAGAGAGTAGAAAACCCAGAAAGAAACCCATTAGTTATATGGTCAATTAATCTTCAATAGAGGCAAGAACATGCAATGGGAAAAAGTCTCTTCAATATATAGTGCTAGGAAAACTGGACAGCTACAGCAAAAGAATGACACCAGACCACTTTCACATACATACGAATAAACTCAAAATGGACTAACCTAATCATGAGACCTAAAACCACAAAAATCCTAGAAAAGAGCACAGGCAGTACTTTCTCTAACACTGACTGTAGCCACATTTTTCTAGATATGTCACCTAAGGCAAGGGAAACAAAAGCAAAAATGAACTACTGGGACTACCTCAAAATAAAAAGCTTCTACACAACACAAGAAACAACCAACAAAACTAAAACACAACTTACTGAATGGAGAAGATATCTGCAAATGACATAATCAACAGTATCCAAAATACATCAAGAACTTCTATAACTCAATACCAAATGAATTTACTAATCCAATTTTAAAATAGGCAGGGGCACCTGGGTGGTTCAGTCTGTTAAGGATCCAACTCTTGATTTTAGCTCATGTCATGATCTCACGGTTTTTGAGATCGAGCCCCACACTGGGCTCTGCGCTAACTCTGCTGGGCTTTTCGTGGGGCCTGCAGGAGATTCTCTTTCTCCCTGTCTCTCTCTGCCCCTCCCCTCCTCTTGCTCTCTCTCAATATAAATAAACTTAGAAAAAAAAATTTTTTTGTTTTAATAAAAATGGGCAGAAGAAGGGGTGGCCTGGGTGGCTCAGTCAGTTAAGTGTCGGACTCTTGATTTAGGCTAGGGTCATGATTCCAGGGTCAGAGGATTGAGCCCTGTGCTGAGTCCTGTGCTGAGTGTGGAGCATGGTTCAGATTCTCTCTCTCTCTTTCTCTCTCTCTGCCCCTCTCCCCAGTGTTCATGCTCTCTCTTAAAAACACAACAAAAAAGGGCAGAAGAAGACATGAATAGACACTTCTCCAAAGAAGACATACAGATGGCCAACAGACACATGAAAAGATGCTCATCACCCTTCATCAGGAAAATGCAAGTTAAAACCACCATAAAATCTTACTTCACTCCTGTCAAAAATCAGAAAGACAAGAAACAACAAGTGTAGACAAGGATGTGGAGAAAAAGAAACCATGCACTATTAGTGAGACTGCAAACTGATAAAGCTATTGTGGAAGACAGCATGGAAGTTCCTCAAGAAATTAAAAATAGGACTACCCTATGATCCAGTAACCACATTTCGGGTTATTTACTCAAAGAATGTAACACCACTAATTCAAAGGGATAGATGCACCACTATGTTTATTGCAGCATTATTTACAATAGCAAAATTATGGAAAGAGCCCAAATATCCACCAAGAGATGAATGGATAAAGAAGATGTGGTGTACACACACACACACACACACACACACACACACACACACACACACACACACAAGTATTATTTAGCAATAAAAAGAAAAGAATAAAACCTTGCCATTTGCATTGACATGAATGGAGCTAGAGAGCAGAATACTAAGTGAAATTAGCCAGAGAAAAACAAATCTTGTATGATCTAACGCATATGTAGAATCCAGTAAACAAAACAAATCAGCAAAGGGAAAAAAAAAAAAAAGACAAACCAGAAAAGACTCTTAAATATAGAGAAAAACTGATGGTTACAAGGGGGGAGGTGGGTGAAGGGATGGGAGAAATAGATGAAGAGGATTAAGAGTACAATTATCTTGATGAGCGCTGAGTAATACACAGAATTTTTAAATCACTATATTGTATACCTAAAACTAAAATAACATTGTATGTTAACTACACTGTAATTAAAATAAAATAAAATATCCAATGACAATATACATAGTACTTGTGTTGAGTTCTATGGGTCAACCATTTTTAAAGAAAACCATAGAAAAAGATAACCATAGGAATGTGGCCTTGAGTGGAAAATTTCTGTATCCACCCTGAGATCAAGACATTTCTTTTAATTAGTATCAGTTCCTATAAGCATTCTTCAATGAACATGTACATTAAAACCACTCAAAAATATTATTAGATGGCAATAATAAAATTAAAATAGGTATCTTGCATGTGACTATTTGGCTTCTTTTGTAAAGTCACATCTTATACCTACATAGCACAAAACAAGCAGAGCATTTTCTCATGCGCCAGGAAAACACTCTTGGATCAAAACCACAAAAGGGCTGCTTTTCTGACTTCCTCACAGAAATCATGGCCTTTACAGTGAGAACATAGAGCAATAGTTACAATAAATTCCAGCTGCTGTGGTAAGGATTATTATACTCTGGTTAGCTGCTGAGTGGGCCCAACACTGAGCCACCAATTCTATTTACTTAAGCAAAGGACAGTTCCTCAAGTGGCAATTATGTCCAGATAATTATACCCTGGACCATTAACCAAAATAACCAGAAATTTAACATCGGTTTCTATGCCCTTAAACTATAACACTATTATCAGACTTTCAAAAATATTTTCTAGCTATAGATAGAGACCGGTATTTTGGATCACAGAGACAAAACTGAAGAGCTAAAATCCCAACTCTTCCATCCCTAGATATCTCCAAAACTCCTCCTTAATGGGTATTCACAAGTTTAATGAGAGGAACTCTAAACCTTTCAGGAGCAATATTTGAATGGGACAATCACGTTCTACCTCTGTATTTTAATAATTTTCTATAATATGCATATTTCCTCATTTCTCTCACATCTGGTGAATGAATTAGCCCTTGTGTGCGTGTGTGTGTGTGTTTGTGTGTGTTATGTGTGTGTATGAGAGAGAGAGAGAGAGAGACGGAGGGAGGGAGGAACAGAGAGCACATGCGATAGAGAACTATCTAAGAGAGACAGAGAAATACCTAAACCCACCAGAGAGCTTCTGAAAGATTGGTACCTATAGAAAAATTCTATCAAGTCAGAATGGGAAAATGGTAGCATCACAAATCAACTAAATAACCATGAAACCAGGAAACTACAACAATACTAAATATCTATTTTCTGGGTTTTTTCCATTTCTAAAATTGATACAATATTTTCCTATCATTAGCCAAAATACAGGCTTACTATCAATATGCCTCACTAATCAGATAATTATAAAAATTAACACATTGAACATGTATTCGCTGAGCTCCTACAAGTTAGCCCCACACATAAAAATTTTTAAATACATATTTAAAATAAGGTAAATAACTCAGCAAGTTATAAATTATAATAAACTTACTTTTAAATGTATACAAATGAATATTGCCAAAGAGATAAGACATGTATAGACTATCGGTGATTAAAAATGAACTGTAGTGTAGGTAGGTAGAAATAACATTAATTTTTAGTTTGTAGCAACCATGACACAGCAACAATTAAAACTTTAAAATCTGGCCTACACAGATTATTTTAAAAAAGACTCTTAATAAAACAGAAGTACCTTGCTCCCTTTCTTATTTTATTTATGAAAAATACTAAGGGCTGGCTTCATGCTCAATGGTGAAATACTATATTCAATTAATGTAAGCATTTAGTGAAACATTAGATGCACTGAATTAATTAATAAGACAAGATGCTCACTGTAATCCCAATGTTCTAGAAGTTCTAGATAATGCAACTAGTAAGTGAACCAAGAGCATATAAAGTCTGAAAAGGATAAGGAAAATTCAAAATTATGTTTGTTTACAAAGAAGGACTCCATTCTCAGAAAAGCTAAGTGAATCAGCAAAACTATTAGAAATACTAAGTGAATTTAGTTAGGTTAGCTGACTAAACTTACCAATAATAAGAATCTTACTCATGTTAACAGTAAAGAAGTGAGTTCAAGGAGTACAGCACAATGAAGAGGCAGTGCAATAGAGGTTAATACGCACATGGATCTCAGAGCCAAACACATATGGATTATAATCTCAATTCTACCACTTCCTAGCTGCATAAACCACTGTAAAGTCAACTAATGTCTCTAAATGTTTTCATGTATAAAAATGAAAAGAGGCCTCTAGGGCTGAGTCCTTATCAATGCTGGCTGTGGAGGCGACGCCATGGGCATGGGGGAGAGGGGCACAGTAACTCACCACTGTGGCTGGTAGGAGAGCTGCTCCAGGGGAGGGGGTGTATGGGGGAAAGGAGGTTTGGGTAGCTGCACACTTGCTTTTTATATTTTTGGGGTCAGTGCAGCAGCTATCCCTCAGGCAAATGTACCTGGTTCCTAGAGTGACAAAAGACCCTGCCTAATCTAGAAAGAGAAATAAATGCCCACTGCTGAGCAGGCCTCACTGGTGGAGGAGGGGCAACCACAGAAAAGAAACTGGCTCCACTGGCCTAGGCGTGACACCCAGCACCACAGCCACCACTGTTCTAGCTTCCCTGAAGGAGCAGCTCGACTAAGGAGTCATCTCCTTGGAGATCAAAAGATGTGCCAAATACTGACATAAACAAATCTAGAGTTTCTGATGCCATCCATCCCAACAACAATCTCATCAGGACAGCGTCGGCACAAGGGACCCTCTATTCACCATGAAAGATCACTGGGTAACTCAAGAAGTTCTACACAATTGGAATTCTTATTCCAAAAGCGGAAACCAGCAAGCAAGGACTTTCCAAGACAGCCAGAATCTGGGTAAGACAGACACCAGACCATAGCATTCATTCACAGGTTCAACTAATAACCATTTAGTGAGTAATTCAAAAGCTGAAGGGCAAGCACTAGTTCAACCATCTGTTGGCCAATCAGGCCATGAGAAGAGTTAGTTCAACTCCATCTAGAGCACAGACTTTCCTATGTTATCAGGACAGGTATGTCTCCCTCAAAGGGAGAACTCTGGAAAGTGGATTTGGCTCTCTGTCACTGAGACTCTCGACCACTGAACCCCAGTGTATCTTCCTCCACCCCATTACTGCTCAGCAGGCAGCCTCTCCACACTCGGCACACAGTCATCTCCCCAACAGTTGTACATCAGACTGGATCGGTCTGTACTCCTCCAATCCCAATAGACCAATCCCTCAGTACCAAATTACCACAAGAGTAGGGTCCCCAGTGACCCTAATGGTCAAGCTCAAGCAGCTGCCCCATCCCAAGGCCAAGTGGGGTCACTGTCCCCCAAACAGTGATGACCACTACACCACACATCTGGGACCTTCACTGACAAGAACTGTCCATGTCACAGAACAATTCAGATAGCAGCAGCGAGCTGTTACAAGTATGGTTCCTCATCAGCCTGACAGCCTGACAAGCTTCGTTCTCTGTCTCCCAACCTGCTCATCACTACTGTATATGAAGGGAAGGCCTATTACGGCCCAAGGTTATCACAAACCAAACCACAAACCATGGAGCTCCACTGATTACAGGTAGCACTGTACTGCACAGGTACAGTAGGTATTGAAAATGTGCAGAGGATATCCAGCCAACAAAGCACCCTAACATACCAAAAAAAAAAAATGATGCTCTGAACACAACAGCTATCCAATGGAACTCTACAGGCCATGCCAACAGTGAGATCAAGAGTGCAGATGTAACAGGCTATGGCACGCAGCACCAGCTGATGATGGCACCACAAGATCCCCAGTAACAGACCGTAATCGGACAGACCCCAGGGAGTGCCGGGCGTGATCTGAAGTTGGGTCAAGTCCTTCACATGTTGCAGCACCCTTGCCATCAGTTCAGACAGGCGCAGCGGCCTACCTACATCATCTGTGCTCTGGCAACAAAATAGTGCAGAAGGTGGTGTACGGGTTAGGAAGAATCTGGTCCACCTTCTGGATGACAACAGTTTTGGAACTTTGGTGGAATGCTGTGGTACTCTCCAAAACCTTCTTTTTGCCAAGTCTTATCAGATGAAAATAAAATACCAATGAAGAATGTTGGTGGGATACCTGCCTTGTTCTAACTGATGAGAAATCTAGTGATAAAGTAAAGAAATTTGTTATAGGAGTTCTTTGGAATTTTATCTCCATGTGACGCTGTAAAGGTGACAATCCATCGAGATGCTTTCTCAACTTTAACGCTGCGAATGTTCCAATTCTTCTGAAAGCAGTAATTCTTCTTTTGATGATGATCATAAAATTAAATTTTAGACTTCACTTTTTCTGCCTAACTCAAGAGGACGCTAGCTCTGTAGTGGAGGAAGTGAAGAAGCAAATGCAATTCTATGAGGGGCTAGCAGACCCACTTTTGCATGTGATTCGCACATGTATGAACACATCTGATTACAACAGCAAGACTGTGGTGAACTGTGTTTGCACCCCAAGAAACCTAACCTATCAGCCAGGCTGCTGGGGCTGAATTAACTGGATGACTTACTAGGAAAAGAGTCTCCTCCTGGCAAGGACTTGGAGCCAGGCTGACAGGGGGAGAAGAAAAAGAGGCGGCCACAAGAAGATCAATGGGATAGAGTTGGTCATATCCCAAGATTGTCAAAGTCCTTCAAAGGGGATAAGATGCTGTGGCATCCATCAGTGGTAAAACCGTATCTGATTCTTCTATCAGAAAGTAACAACCCAGACAACTTGGAAATCTCTGCTAAATCTCTCTGGAACCAGTCTTCTGGAAACTAGATGTTTGCAGCGTACATCCTGGTGCCCATTCACAAAGAAAAAGGGCTGCCCATCCTTGTAGAAGTTGTGATGGCAGAAAATGTTAGAGCTTCTCCATGTGAAGCAACTGCTTTGAGGAATATGGTGCAAGATGTTCAGAGCAAGAAGCTCACAGGTA
Organism: Paguma larvata; assembly: GCA_030068075.1. Classification (NCBI taxonomy): domain Eukaryota; kingdom Metazoa; phylum Chordata; class Mammalia; order Carnivora; family Viverridae; genus Paguma; species Paguma larvata. The sequence goes on from CM057826.1 coordinate 125,468,132, forward strand.
AATACACCATGAGACCTAAGCGACTGGCTTCCCAGTACCCTCTGGTCCCAATGTGCTTTGTGATGAGATCATGGAAGCCATCTGCTTTACCAGGTCTCTCCAGCTTGGATCCAGCTCGCTCAGTGGTAACCTGCAGATGCAGGGTTGGATACAGACATTCATAGAACTCTACACAGACTAGGTCGGGCTGGTTCTGTCTGCATTCGAGGCCCTTCCTCTCTTCATGAAGCAGTTCTTTACATGGAGCACTTTATAAAGCTTTAGGCACCAATTAACTACACCAATAAACTGGAATTGGAAAGAAAAGAAAAGAGAAAAGAAAGAGAGAGAAGAGAAAAGAAAAGAAAAGAGAAGAGAAGAGAAGAAAAAAGAGGAGAGAGAGAGAGATAAAAGGAAAAGAAAAGAGAAAAGAATGGACGAACCTCTACACGAGTTCACTAGCAAAAACACGGAGAACAACAAAGTCGTTGCTGACTCAGGGGAGATAGAAAAGCTAGTGAACATAACCCAGGCAGAGGAGATAGATCATCACTTAAAGTGGTAAAGGCCGCAGCCCAGCTCTTGAATACATTATAGCAGTATCAGGACCTCCAAAGCATTCATGAAACGGCTGGATGCAGTCAAAACCATTTTACTACACCTTTATTATACACTGGAGACCAATTCAATTCACATCCTTCCTTGTCTACCACTGACCAACAGATGTCCCCCACCAGTCAGTCCGTCTGCAGCACTTCCTCCTCACCAGTACTGTTAAGAATCAGAGACCCTCACTCTGAATACAATGGGATCCAGCCACCTATGTGGTGTTACAAGAGCCAAAAGAAAACCACACATAAAGGCTTATACTCTGGCTCCAGCAAATCTTCACCGAATTACATCAGTTCCTATTCCTCCCTAGAAAGAAAACAAAATAGACAGGTACAGCATAAATAGATGATTTCAACAGAGGGGTGCCTAGTTGGCTGTTTTAAGAGTGCGTGGCTCTTGATCTTGGGGTTATGGGTACGAGACCCAAGTGGACTGTGGAGATTACGTAAATAAACTTTAAAAAAAAAGAATGATTCCAACAGAAAGAACTCTTAACATATACGGACTGTATTTGCTCTTTCCTCAGAGCTATGAAGATCCTTATGTTGATGACTGAGTCCACTTTCCAGCTATTTACTGATAATTCAATACAGAATGGACTGAAATTGACCACAAATTATATAGACTTTTATTCCACTAAAGGACCTTCCTAAGAGCAGAACAGTACCCAGGGTCCCCAGACTTGTGGGTGTAGCAACCAGATGCTCAGTAGAACTCTTTCTAATCTTGTTTAGATTAAGAAAAAAAATTCATCTTGCTGATTTGCTGATGAAATGTGAAAGTGAAATGGAAGGCCTGAGTGAAGAGGTGTTTTATTTTCTTTTTTGAAGACTTATCAATGAGTGAGGAAACCTTTAGGAGACAGGACCTTCTAAGCTCTATTTAGGTGTCAGATCTAATTACTTATAGATCCTGTAGTCTGGTAAAGGTGTGGGTGATGCGATGGGAGGTTTGAGAAACGAATGAAAAAGATGGGGAAGGTGTAGGTGAAATGACATTAAATGGGATTCTTAAAATGTGCATAAAGTTATGTTCTGATAGTATGAATAGACAGTCAGTAGAGTATGTGACTCTTGATCTATAGGGGTTGTGAGTTCAAACCCCATACTGGGTGCAGAGGTTACATAAGAAAGAAAAGAAAACAAAAGAAAAAAGAAAATGGATGTTCTTCATGTTTTATTGCTAATAGAAAAAAAAATTTGTTCAACAAGTAAGACAATGTTGAAAAGTGTACAGAACTTGGCATTTAGTTACTCATGTAAAGCATTATTATTTGTATTTTTTCTTTACATTTTTTAACGCTTATTTATTTGTGAGAGACAGAGAGAGAGAGAGACAGGGGTAGGGGGTAGGGAGATCAGAGAGGGGGAGAGACAAAGAAACTGAAGCAGGCTCTAGGCTCCACATGGTCAGCACAGCGCCCAACACAGGGCTCAAACCTACGAACTATTAGATCATGACCTGAGCCAAAGTGAGACCCTTAACCGACTGAGCTACCCAGGCACCCCTATTATTTGTATTTTTAATAACAGAAACCAACTTATCCCTTCCTAAAGTGAAAAGATATTAAATATACAGGGTATGCACTATATTAACCTTTCTAAAATACAAAAAATTCTGAAACCCTCCAAATATACCTGGCCTCAAGAGGCTGAATAAGAAAACTAAAAAGATTTTAAATAAGGGAATAAGGACTATATATTTTCTAATGCTTCACTAGGAAAAACTGATTAGTAATAATTTACATCTTTTTTTAAAGACTGCCAGACTCCAGGTTCCCCATAACTGTTTGTTTTACCAGCTTCAGAAGTACCAAGGGTTCAGTAAGAGTCTCCACCAAAGAGCTAATTACAAGAGATGATGGATACTCCTTTTCTTCCACAGTTAATAAGAGATCATGAGGGGCACCTGGGTGGCTCAGTCAGTTAAGCATCTGACTTCAGCTCAGGCCATGATCTCGTGGTCTGTGAGTACGAGCCGCATGTCAAGCTCTATATTAACAGCTTAGACCCTGGAATGTGCTTTCTTCAGATTATGTGTCTCCCTCTCTCTTTCAAAAATGAAAAAATGTTAAAAAAATTTTTTTTGAAAGAGATCATTAATCCTCAGTTGACAATGCTACTATACACTAGTAGGATCATTCAGGTAGTGAGAGCTTATTCCAGTTAACAACAAGCTCCTTAGCACTGGCATGGACTATGTACTTATTTACCACCTTCTGCTACTTAATCTTGGAATCCATCAATGAATGGTCTCCCTTATCCGCTACCTTACACACCTGATAATGGATTGCATTACCAGAGACTTATCTGCCTAATTCACAATCAAAATTTTATTAAGTCTCTTGAGTTATCATTATACAGTTTAGAATGGGTGATGATAAAGGATGTATCGGTCAAGATGTTTCCATATACAGGGGCGCCTAGGTGGCTCAGTCAGTTAAGCGCCCGACTCTTGGTTTCAGTTCAGATCATGATCTCACAGTTTGTGGGACTGGACCCCAAGTCAGGCTCCTCGCTGACAGCAGGGTGCCTGCTTGGAATTCTTTCTCTCCCTCTCTCTCTGTCTGTTCCCCACTTGTGCACACTCACCCTCTCTCTCTCAAAATAAACTCTCTTTTGAGAGAGAGAGAGAGAGAGAGAGAGAGAGAGAGAGAGAGAGAGAGAGAAAGAGAGAGCACACAAGCAAGGGAGGGGCAGAGAGAGAAGGAGACAGAGGATTCAAAGCTTACAGCATAGAGCTTGATGTGGGGCTTGAATATCATGACCTGAGCTGAGGTCAGACGCTTAACTGACTGAGACATCCAGGAGCCCCTATGTTTCTTACTATCTTTGTCCCGTATACCTGTAATTAGTACCAAAAACAGAAGATCAACTGTTCTGTTTTTATAACAGAGAAGATAGTGAAATTTATTAGACTGAAATCCAAAAATCAAATATACAGGAAAAGATCTGACTTTGACAGTCAAGTTGAAGAAAAACCAAACATTTGTTTAGAATGGAACTAGCCACTTGAAAATGTATACACACCAATCATTTTAAAAGCCAAACTTCATTTATAATCCTGCAGCGAAGTATTGTGGTTAAAGAAAAGGATTTGAATTAAAATACAATCTCCATAACTACTCAATTCTGCAGATTGGTTTCTCAAATACTCAACTGTTCAAACAACTGGATTCAGTAAGTATGCACTGATGGCTTCATTAAGAAGACAATACTGATCTAAGACACAGCAGGGATATAAACACAGCCCTTGACTTCACAAAATTTATAATGTGCTACAAAAGCAACATACACAAACAAGTATTACTGGACAGGACAGAACTTAATCAAGCATAAATAAATGCATGAGACACTAAAGACAGTGGATAACCAGAAAGTGGGGCAATCAAATGAGAGGATTTCTGCAGCAAGTTAACAATAAGGAAATTGATTATCTCACATAACAAGTTAGGGTAATTCTAGGTCTATTACATGGAGCCACCAGTTCTACTTCTCTGCACTTCTCTTGCCTCTGCCCTCCTTTCTAGAAGGGCATCACTTTCAGGCTAGTAGCAATATGGGTACAGCAGTTCCAGAGGTCATATCCAGATAAAACCTCCTTCAGGGAGAAGAGCAATCATCTCTTTTCTTCTTTCTCAAAACTAAGAAAACCTTTCCCGCATCCTCTTACGGACTTACCTTTTATGACCCAGTGGCTAAAACAATCACTTTCAAAGGCAATGACATCTACCATTAATCAAGATTAGAGTGGATGTCATCAATTATCATAATCATCGTTTTAATGTAAGCTGAGTATTTCAAGGAAGACAGGCCTTGGAGGATGGTATAATTTAAGAGGCAAAGAAATGAAGAAAACTAGAATGGCAAAGGAATGGATGTGCCTAACTTAAGAAAAAAGTCATACGTTAAATACACGGTTAGGGATAAAGTGTCTTCCTAAACTGCATTCTCTGTAATACAAAAATAAACTTACTACTCAACAGTGAGTAAATGCTAGGAACAGAGGAGGAGGAGTTCTCTTTTTATGGAAAGGATATAGTTAATTATCAGCGGGGATAGTCAAACTTACCACTCCTGGTCAATGGAGTCACTCATTCAGCTATCTCTGGATTGAGAACATTCCATATTACACAGATGACTACAGATTCTATCAACAGAATTTGTTTTCTTGAAGGCTTCTTCTCATTTGGGTTCAGCCAAAAGGGTTTCAGTTAAATGTCCACAAACTCACGACTGGCCCGATCTGCAAATGAAAGCATGCGAATTGAAGGCAAAAAGCTATAGGAAGCAATTCCCTCCTCCACCATCTATAAGTAACTGAGCTATAAGAAAAGTGAATTTAAATATCAGATTCATTAAGTGCCACATTCAAATTAAGCAACTTGCATTTCAAAGGTTGTAATGTGCTTATTACAGTTACCACACTTTTCGCATCATATAAATTTACTGTTGTGTTAGTATACCAGGTCCGTCTTACCACAGACTGCCCACTGGGTAGAAACTAATACTTATGTGTGGTGGACCTAAACAAGAATGACCTACATAGTGTGTTAAAGGATAGCTACCTATAAATCAACATGAAAATCAGTATTTCTAACCTCTCCTGAGAAAAAAAAAAAAAAGGTCAGAAGATCTAGCAATACTGGGCCACATTCGCACATGGTAACAATCTGTTGGAGCTGATTAGCAGCTAATCCTTCAGATGGGACATAGGCTTTGCAGCTGCCTGCAGATGTCATCACTCTCAGAACACGGCTCAATTATCTGTCTGGATCCTGCTGGCACGTGACTTTACAAACTCTGCTATATATTCATAACAAGCTCACAGGGAACATTTATTACTGTCCAAGCTAAGCATGGTTTTCTGCCTTGACAATACAACAGGGACAACTGTAACAGCTTTGGAGTCAAAGGGCCCTAAGTTTGAGTTCTAATTATGAATATAACTAGTATGGGACTTCAGGCCTATTTTTAACCTAAGATAAATGTCTTCATTTATAAAACTACAAACAAACACATAACCACTTACTACAGTCAACAAACAACAGGCCTAGAATCTACCATGTCCAAGCTGAAATGATAACCCCAAATTCACTGTTTCCTCAGTCTTCTGCATCCCAGTAAACTGCAATGTGATTCATGTGCATAAGCCTCGAACCTCAAAGTGCTTATTATCATATACTTTCCTTCATTCTCACAAAACCAGCACCAAGACCACCTGATTCTCTAAAATAATACTTTGAATGGACTCTTAGAATCCCCTAAAAACAAATAATTGCTCCTTCAGAATCAATTCCTTTCCTGAAATTGCCTACAAATTCAGCTAGTTCAATAATGGTAGTTTGAAGTTTCAAGGTTCCATATTATGAGGAACATTAGTATTTCGTTTTAAAAAATGAAGATGTCATCAGGTGCCTGGCTGGCTCAGTCAACAGAGCATGCAACTCTTGATCTCAGGGTTTTAAGTTACAGCCCCATGCTGGGTGTAAAGACAGCTTATAAATAAAATCTGGGGTGCCCAGGTGGCTCAGCTGGTTGAGCACCTGACTTCAGCTCAGGTCATCTCATGGTTTCTGGGTTTGAGTCCTACATCGAGTTCCACATTGACAGTGTAGAGCCTGCTTGAGATTCTCTCTTCCTTCTCTCTTTCTCTGCCCTCCCCCACTCATGCTTTCTCTCTCTCAAAATAAAAAAAATAAACTTAAAAAAAAATTTTTTTAAATAAAATAAAAGTTTTTAAAAAACGAAGACAAAATACTGGGGATAATATGTATCGCTCCTTGCAAGATACTGACCCATTACATTTCGTAAGTTTACACATTTCTTCCAATCTAAGATGACAATGAACTAGGACACTGCTTCATCTGAAAATGAAATTAAGCAACAGACGGCTAGAATTAAAAAATCAACTGTTTCTATAGACAGCTGTTCAAAGAAATCATGAAATTAATTTTCTAAAATAATTTTATTTAGTGTCACTGGAAAATAGGAAATAATTAGGAATAAATTATCAAATGATGTGCAAAGATGACAAATAGATACACTATTGTATTCACGGATTCAATGCTCTTTACTTGTCAATTCTAATTTGAGCAAAAGATTCCAGGCACTTCTAATCAAAATCCCAGCAGGGTTAACAGAAATTGACCAGCTAAATCAAAAATTCACGAGGAAATGCACATGAGCTAGAATGGCCAAAACAACTTCAAAGATCAATTATATTCGAAGATTTGTTATAAATCTGTCAAAATCAAAACAATGTAGTATTGAAGAGGAACAATTAGAGTAATAAAACAAAACTGACAGTCCTGAAACAAACGTACATATGTATGCTCCACTCATTTTCTGCAAAGGCAGATCACTAGGGCCTTTTCAACAAATGGAGCGGGAATGACTAGATATCCATACATTGTATCACATATAAAAATTAACTCAAAATCCATCACAGACCTAAAGGGAAAATCTAAAACTATAAAACTCCATGAAGAAAACACAGTGGAAATGTTTTGTGGTCTTAACTTAGGCAAAGATTTCTTAGATAAAACATAAAAGCATGACACACAAAAGACAAAAATGATAAACAGGACTTAATCCAAATTACTAATTTCTGCTATCTATAAGACGCTATTAACAAAATGAAAGACAAGCCACATAGTGAAAAAATATGTATGTAATTCACATTATCTGAAAATGGACTTGAATCCAGAAAGAATATAAGAATGCTCAAAACTCATTAAGAAAACCCAATTTTAAAAAGAGACAAATGATCTTAACATACTCTTCACCAATGATATACACTAGTAAGTAAATACATGACAATATGCCCTAACATCATTATTCATTAGAAAAATACCTATGTTGGCAAGGATATGGAGCAAATGGAACTCTCATAAGCGGTTGATGAGAATGTGAAATGGTAAAACCACTTTAGAAAACGGTTTGGCAGTTTCTTAAAAAATTAATACACACACTTACCATACAACTCAGCAATTCCATTCCTAGTTATTTACCTAATAGAAACGAAAGTCTACACGTGCCTGGGTGGCACAGTCAGTTAAGTGTCCGACTCTTGATTTCGGCTCAGGTCATGATTTCGGCTCAGGTCATGACTTCACAGTTTAGTGAGTTCAAGCCCCTAGTGGGCTTTGCGCTGATAGCGCAGAGCCTGTTTGAGGTTCTTCCTCTTTCTTTGCCCCTCCCCCCCCACACTGGTTCTCTCTCAAAGTAAGTGAACTTAAAAAACAACAACAACAACAAAAGTCTATGCCCAACAAGACACTATTAACAACACCTTTATCCCAGAACTGGAAACAACCCAACTATCTTTCAAGAGAAGAATGGATAAACTAAGTATGGTAGAGCCATTCGATGTATTACTACTTGTAACAAAAAGATAATCAACTATTATGGACTCATCAACACGGCTAAGAAGCCACACCAAGAGTATATATTGTCGAATGTACATGTGTATCACTCTAGAACCTTTAGTGATAGAAAAGCAGTTCAGTTGATTACCTGGGAAGAGAGGTGGGTGAACAAGAAGGCTGAAAAGAAAATTTTTGGAGGGGACAGGTAGTTTCATTATCCTGAGTATAGTGATAATTTCACAAGTATAAAGAGTTCAAAATTTATTAAACACTTAAATATGTACAGTTAATATTAAATGTAAAACAAATTCACTGCATATTAATACCTGGTAGCAAGACTGATTCATATGAAGGCAAAACCCTTTCAAGCCATTAACTTTGAAAATCATGTCCACCATCTTTCTTTTTGGAAAATAACTCCAGTGAAAAGTACACTGTATCAATGTTAAAGATCAAAACCATAATTACAGATCACAAAGAAAGCATATGCCAAAAACAGCACTCTAGCAAACCCCATATAATTTGGCAGGAGCAAGAAGATTTAGTGGATTTCAAAATTACTCATTCAAATACAGTCCACAAAGCACCACACAGTCTTTCATTACATTTGGTATGAATTACATAAAAAATAAATTTTTTCACTGCCAACCAAAAATATTTTAATGCAGTCATTTTATTAGCATTCATATCACTACTATAATGTAATTCACATTCTGCTTAGAATTAATGAAGAAATAATGAAATCAGATCCATTTTAATTAACTGCTGGCATCACTTGCTGCTTTTGTACCTCATTAAATGACACCTCTATCCCCATCTGCCTGTTATTTATACCGAAAACATATCAAACTGCATTATTTCCTTAGCTGAACTTAACTGTTGAAAAAACTTTTTAAATTTATTTATTCGGGGGGGGGGGCGCGTGGTATATGAGCAGTGGAGGGGGAGAGAGAGAATCCCAAGCAGGCTCTACTTTGCCAGTGCAGGGCCCAATGTGGGGCCTGAACTTACAAACCCTGAGATCACGACCTGAGTCAAAATCAAAAGTCAGACACTTAACCGACTGAGCCACCCAGGTACCCCAACCATTAAATTTTATTGTAGATAGTATCACAAGTGTGTAAGCCCGTCTCTATCCAAAGGAACCTATTCTCCACGTTAACAAGTCTCAGTTCCATCACAGTGCTATGAAAAAAAGCCTTCGACTTCAGAGAAATGAGTTAATAGCGCTACCTTAGAATACTTTCAGGGAAATCACAGAGAAAAATTATGCTAGTTCTGCATCGGAACAAATGGAGTGAATGAATGGAGGCTTTATGTTCCACAGATGAGAACATCTCTTCAAGTCACTGCTGCCTCTAGAGGCATGTCTGCCTTGGGACACTTATAAGCAGTAAGAGTGTTAGGGCAGTGATGTCCAAGTACCAGATCGAGACCCACTTTATGATACCTGGCAACCACCAGATCCTCTTACAAATTTAAAAATAAAATCTATGTTTAAATGCCCAAATCCACTTGAAAAGTCTTAGGTTTTGGGATACCTGGGTGGTTCAGCTGGTTAAGTGTCTGACTCCAACTCAGGTCATGATCTTGCAGTTTGTAAGTCGAGCGCCACCTCAGGTTCTGTGCTGACAGTTCAGGGCCTAGAGCCTGCTTCCGACTCTGTGTCTCCCTTTCTCTGCCCCTTCCTGGCTTGTGCTCTCTCTCTTTCTCTCTCAAAAATAAATAAATAAATGTTTAAAAAAAAAGTCTCAGGTTTCAGCTGGTCAAACTACAAGAAGCTAAAGCTCTAAGTCTCATAGTAACATTTTTGCTTAGTTTCTGCATTTCCCCAATGAATAATGGTTTAAATTATCAGGACTTTACCCTATTAAGTTACTCTGATACTGAAAGAAAAATATGTACTAAATATATGCCTCATCTCCTTGCTCATTTCATTGTGAAATGCTAATTCCTTTTTTTCTTCCCAAAGAAATACAGATCTGGCAAGAACAATAAAGATCTATAAGAAATCTAGTCAATTTTCTTCATCTCACATATTCAGAAAGGTTAACAAAATTTGCCCTGAATCTCTTAACTAATCAGTATACAGTAATACCTAGAAGCACTGCAGTAAGTCACTGCCATTTATACCCTTCATAAGTACACTGTAAAGGCATATAACCATTCACTTACACAGTTTAGGTGAAAAACTATCAGGGCAATAATATCATAGCCAGTGGTGATACCGTTAAAGACTCAAGACATTCTGCCTCTTGCTACTGTTTGCAGGTGCCGGTAACACTCTCCTGGACTCTAAAGTCTAAGACGTAGTACGGTTACAGAAATGGATAGAAATGAGTGTGTATTTCAGAGTACCTGTGAACGAGGCAAAACTTTTAAAGAGGGAAAAAGAATGTATTTCTAACTACCGGAGTTTCAAGAGTCCTGGGAAAGGCTGCATATGCCTTAATAAAAAAAAACAGAAAAAGAAGGAGGAGGTATTCGAGATGGACTACCAACAGGAATGCAAAATTGTACGACAACTTGAGAAACACTATGGCAACTTTCCTATATAGGTATACATACACTTCCCAGGCACCAAAACAATCCCACTCCCAAGAGAAATGAAATCAGGTCCACACAAAGAATATGGGCTAGAAGAGGCCGTACGGGATAGCAGTTTAAGAAAAGAGGCTCTGGAGTCGAACGGCCTAAATAGGAATTCTGCCTCTGCCACTTACTAAATGCACTTTGTTTAGGCAAGTTATTCACCATGCCTCACTCTCCTAAACTATAAAGTGGAAATAGTTCATAAGGCTATTTTAAGGTTTAAATTAGGTTAATACATGTAAAATGCCTAGAACGTAGTCTGGCACAAAGTAAGCCTTCAGAGTTATGGCTATCGGAAGGGGAATGGGACTTAATATGTGATCTAACATTATGAGAGTAACTTTCTGAGCAAGTCAGAGCAGACTTTGTAAATACATCTATACACGCATAGCCTCTGCAGTACAGTGTAATGTTCAAGAGTTTACGTGGATTTCGATTATGGGAAATATTAAGTCACTGCATTGTTTCCAAGTCTGAGTGCCATGAAGAATGCAGGCAAACTTTTTTGCGATTTCGTTTCATCAACTATAAATAAAAACAATGCCACTTACTTCAGAGGATTATTTTAAGAATGTAATAAGATGTTTAAAGTGCTTACTTAGTACAATGTTTGGCACACGGTAATGTTTGGCACAGGGTAGCTTAAAACTGACACTATCTGACTACACTATTATTGAAATAAGCACATTATAACTACAGTGACCATTTGTCCTTATGAGAGCTCCCGTTGTATCCAAGTTTTCACAATGTAATTACTCATAGCTATTCCCCTTTCTATCTCAGTATGTCCCAGTTTAGATGAAAAATTTTCTCATATGTCCTAGTTTAGATGATAAATCATATGGTTGCCCTAATTTATAAATGAAGTACTTTTAAGATTCTCCATCTACTTAGTTCCTTATCTTCTCAAATGTTCTCTTATCTCTTTTTAATGGAATTAGCTCTTTGTTCTCCAGCTCAACATCTCCATTTTACACACATACCACACACATACACAGTTTCTGGCTTTCACTCTCCTAATCTCTTTATTAGGTGCTTGGTAACCTCAATGCTCAAGTCTAGGTTTGTCTGTTACCCCAAACTCCTCAGGCATGTCATGTTTTGCAAATCTAATCTTTCTCCAATTCTTATCTGTCCCTTCAGTCTTAATTCCAGAAAAAAACCCTATTGACCCAAAAGTACCAGCACCACCACTTAGTAATGTACATGTCTACCCTGTAACAGCTAACTCCTAGAGAGATACAGCAGCCCTGATTTTTTTTTTTCTAATTCCCTAATAATCTCATCAAAAACACCAAAGGCTTTTAGCTTAAATATAAGGTAACAGTTCTTTAAAGGTTTTGGCCTGTGCCTTCCTCTTTTCACTCTACAAATGTGCCTCTGAATTGTGCAGGATCGCTCCTCTGAGGTCACTTACCGTATGTATATTGATGACAGCCAAATCCACTTTCCCGGCAAAGCTCTATCTAAAGCCCAAAGTTCTCCAGCAAAGAAGCATTTCAGCTCCACCCAGTTCCCCAAACCTTTCCATCTCTTCCCTGTACAAACAATAGGATTCTCAAAACTATTTTTCCAATCTGTTTCTTCTCACCCCAAGAGTCACTAGACAAGGTCTGAGCACTATCATATCTAAAAAACACCATTATATCTGCTTACTGACTTCCTGGCACATCTCGGGCCCTCTAATTCACTGTCATTCGGGGCAGAATGATCCTTTTAAAATGAAAGGCTGGTGGCATTTATTATTTTTTTATTTAAAACTCTGTTAATGACTAATATCCTCAGGAACATCTCCATCAATTCAATTTCTAAGGGCCTTTTTGATGTGGTCCCCAGTTTTCCCTTCAGCAACATTTACTGCCCTTTCCACTCAATGTTCCATAATTGTGCCATCCAACCATTCTGAACTTCATTCTTTTCATAATACATCAGGTTCTCCCTCTCATGACTACAGGGTATCACGCCTGAAGCATGCACTTAGCCTAGCGTCCTCTTCAGAACTTTACATGGCCATCATTTCCTTCAGCAAACTTTCCCCAACCCCTAAAATCTATTTTAGGTGCTCTTTGAATGTATCAGGCACTTTCCCTTTAGGGCACTTACATTAAAGAGGTTATCAATCCTGCCTGTACCCCCAAACCATCAAAGGAACTCAGGGCTAGAATTTCATATTCAAAAGTTCAGGAATATGGCCTCTTATTTTTAGATACCATATCTTAAGAGATATTAATAGGCCAGAATATATCCAGAAAAAGAAAAACAAAGCTAGAGGTATGACAATACCAGATTTTAAGATATACTACAACGCTATAGTAATCAAAATAGTATGGTACTAACATAAACACTGACGCATAGATAGTGGGACAGAATAGAGAGCCTCAAATAAACCCACCTTATATGGTCAATTAATCCATGACAGGGGCGCCTGGGTGGCTCAGCTGGTTAAGTGTCTGACTCTTGGTTTCGGCTCAGGTCATGATCTCATAGTTCATAAGACAGAACCCCGTGTTGGGCTCTGTGCTATCACTGCAGAGTCTGCTTGGGATACTCTCCCTCTCTCTCTCTGCCCCTCCCATACTTGTGCTGTCCCTCTCTCTGTCAAATAAACAAAAAAATCTGTGACAAAGGAAGAAAGAATATACAATGGGGAAAAGATGGCCTTTTTTTTTAAATGTTTATTTATTTTTGAGACAGAGACAGAGCATGAGTGGGGGAGGGGCAGAGAGAGAGAAAGACACAGAATCCGAAGCAGGCTCCAGGCTGCGAGCCATCAGCACAGAGCCCGACGCAGGGCTCGAACTCACAGACCATGAGATCGTGACCTGAGCCAAAGTCAGACGCTCAACCGACTGAGCCACCCAGGTGCCTCAAGATGGCCTTTCCAATAAACAGTGCTGGGAAAAACTGACAGCTACGTGTCAAAAAAATGAAACTGGACCAGATTCTCACACCGTACATAAAAATAAACTCACAATGCATTAAATACCTAAATGTGAGACATGAATCCCTAAAAATCCTAAAAGAGAACATAAGCAGTAATCTAACATTGGCCACAGCAACATTTTTCTAGGTAGGTCTCCTCAAGCAATGGAAACAAAAGCAAAAATAAACTACTGGGACGACATCAAAATACAAAGCTTTTGCACAGCGAAGGAAATGAACAAAAAAAGGCAACCTACTGAATGTGAGAAGATTATTTGCAAATGATATATTCACTGAAGGGTTAATATCTAAAATACATGAACAATTTCCCCAACTCAACACCAAAAAGCAAACAATCCAATTAAAAAATGGACAGAGGAAGGGCACCTGGGTGACTCAGTCAGTTAAGCTTCCGACTTCAGCTCAGGTCACGATCTCATGGTTTTGACTTCAAGCCCTGCATCAGGCTCTCTGCTGACAGCTCAGAGCCTGCAACCTACTTTGGATTCTATGTCTCCCTCTCCCTTTTTTTCTCTCCCCCACTGACGCTCTGTCTCTGAAAAATAAATAAATGTCCAAAAACGACATAAATAAATGTAAAAAAAAATTTTTTCGTAAATGGAGAGAGGACCTGAAAACAAATTTTTCCAAAAAGACATATAGATGCCCCACAGACACATGAAAGGATGCTCAAAATCACTAATCATCAGGGAAGTGCAAATCAAAACCACTATTAGGTATCATCGTATACCTACAAGAAGGACTACTTGAAAAAACACAAATGTTTGGCAAGGATGTAGAGGAAAAGAACCCTCAGGGGTACCTGGGTGGCTCAGTCGGTTGAGCATCTGACTCTTAGTTTCAACTCATCATGATCTCATGGTTTCATGCGTTCGAGCCCCACATCAGGCTCTGTGTTGGCAGTGGGGAGTCTGCTTGGGACTCTCTCTCTCTGCCCCTCCCCCAACTCATCCGGTCTCCATCTCTCTCAAAAATAAATAAAAAAAAGAACCCTCATGCACTGTTGGTGGGAATGTAACCTGGTATGACCACTGTGGAAAACAGTGTGAATGTTCCTTAGAAAATTAAAAAAAAAAAAAAGAAATACCATATGATTCAGTAATTCTACTACTGGGTACTTGCTCGAAGAAAACAGAAACACAAATTCAAAAAGCTTTATGGGCCCCTACAGTTACTGCAGCATTATTTACAAAGACCAAGATATGGAAGCAACCTCAGTGTCCATCAACAGACAAAGGGATGAGGAAGATGGGGTGCACACACAATGGACTATTATTAAACACCCTTAAAAAAGGATGAGACTGTGTTACCTGCAATGACATGGATGGATCCAGAGGGTATTACACTAAGTGAAACAAATCAGACTGAGAATAACAAATACCTATGATTTCCCTCATGTGGAATCAAAAGAAACGAATAAATAAACAAAAAGTAGAATGAGACCAATAAATACAGAGAAAAACACAGATGGTAGACAGAGGGGTAGGCAGGTAATGGGGACAACAGGCAAAGTGAGTCAAGACAAGTAGGAGATCTAGGATTCCAGTCACAGAATAATTAAGTCAAAGAAATAAAAGGCATAGCATAGAGAATATAGCCAATAATATTGTAAAAGCATCGTATGGTGATAGACGGTGGCTAACACCTGCGGTGAGTACACTGTAACAAACAGAAAGGTGAATCACTTTCCGTATATGTGAAACTAATATTAATGTCGTGCATCGACTATACCCAATTTATTTTTAAAAATTAGAAAAAGAATACATCCAGAGAAGAGAAAGCTGAAAAATATGTCATGTAAGAGTTAAGGGAACTAGAGCTTTATGACAGCTTTCACATATGTGTAGGCCGGAGCATACAGCATGTGAAAGAGGAAGCATGACTGTGGGTTAGCAAAAGAGGATGGAACCAAAGCCACCACGCAGAAGTTTCAGAAAGGTAATTTTTGGTTTCAAAAGAAGAACCATATAAAGTATAACTGTCCTCTCAAAGACAATGGGTTGGCTAGAAAAGTGGTGACTTCATACTTGCTAAAGTTAAAAAAAAAAAAAAACCCACTAAAATTAGTTCTACATTTGAGAGAATGTCAGATTAAACAATGTTGACAAACCAAATCAATTATAACATTCTAGGACACCTGAAATTATAAAATATTTTAAATAGGACGAGGTGGCAGCTGAATTAAAGTGAATTACCCTAGCCGACCCTGTTAAGAAACTTAATGTCCTAAGATATAAGATTTAACTGCCTGTTTCATAAAGAAATCAGAGGAATCACTCGCTAAAAAAAAAGCTTAATAGATATTTTTCTTATATTAATGAAGGTTTCAGAGAAAAAATAAAGCATTTTCAATAAGACTACAAGCAGGGAGAGTGTCCTATTTTTTATTTGATCCTATGTGGAAAAAAAAAAGAAACCTGGATGACAATTGGTCAGTTTATTCACATAGAATGCTCATTTCTCAAAGAATAAAAAGATACAGGAGTATAGCTCAAGGGGAAAACATCTGATTGCAAAGGATAAAAAGGTATCAAGAAAGGCTTATTTAGGATGTAATAACTTTTAAAAAGATTTTGTAGACTAACAAATATTTGGCTTCTGATTTATACCTGACAAAGAGAAAAGCAAGAAGGAACTTTTAAAGTTTTCCTAATGTCTTATAGAACTATGATGGCCATGGGTCCAAAATAAAAATTGAGAAGAATGGGGTTAAATAAAGGCTTTGTGCTCTTTGCCGCCACATTTGATTTTATCTTTAGATGAAACTGATCTGGAAACAGGCCATTTGTGCATGAGTGAGAACAAAAGTGCAAAAAAATATGTATTTATCTTCATGGTAAGACTTTATTAAAAACGCAAAAAATGTCTAAATTAAGAACTCACTGTCAGCTCTAACTACCTGTTTATAACCTCCACAGTTTTATTTTAGAACACTGAGAGAAAAAATATTTTCATTAAAACATTACTTTCACAGGCTGCACTCTTTAAGTCAGATTTTATTCAGAGATGGAAACTTTTCTCCTTACAGGAAAAACTTTCCTATTAAAATTAATATTATAAACAATACTACACGTCTTTAAAAATAAACTAAATTTGTAAAACATTATTTATCTTTCCATATAACTTTATAAAACTCTTTTGTATATACATAAAGCTATACCAGGAAAGCAACAAGCCTCCATTTTGGGTTAACTTGTGTCCATTTTCCCTATACCCCTCAAAAGATACACTGAAGTCCTAACCCCCAGGACCTCTGAATATGACCTAACTTGGAAACGGCACTATTGCAGATGGAAGTAGTTAAAATGAAATCATACTGTAGTAGGATGGGTCCCTAAACCACTATGATCAGTGTCTTTATGAGTTGTCAGTCATGTGAAGACACAAACAGGGAAAACACCGTATGATAAGGAAGGCAGAGAGTGGAGTCACCCAGCTGCAAGTCTAAGAATGCCAAAGAGTGCTGGTAAACCACCAGAAGCTAGGAAAAGACAAGGAAGTGTTCCCCTACAGGTTTCAGGGAGAGTGTGGCCCTGATAACACCTTAATTTTGGATTTCTAGCCTCCAGAACCATGAGATGGCAAATTTCAGTTGATGGTATCTCACTGTGGCAGCCCTAGCAAATGAAAATCGCTTTCATTTGATTAGAAGAGTGAAAAACCATCACATCACATGAATCTAAATGTTACCATCATGATCCTGCAATCCATTACCCAATGAAAACAGAACCGTGGTCTTGCTTTCTAACTGACTGTCAACAACAAGGTCTCCAGGTCAACAGAGTCCATGTTTCTATTAACTGTAGATTTTATTCACTCTCTAGGCTAGGCTGATACATAGGCCATTAGTTTTTATACATCTGTATCTGTTTTCCATCACTTTCTAACTCTGTATTTCAAATCCAGTATAGTTAACATACAGTGTTATATTAGTTTCATATGTACAATATAGTGATTTCACAATTCTCTATATTGTTCAGTGCTCAGCATGAGAAGTGTTCTCTTAATTCCTATCACCTATTTCACCATCCCCTCCCCCCCTCACCTTTCCTATGATAACCATCGGGTTCGTTCTCTGTAGTCAAGAGTCTTTTTTTTTGTCTCTTGTTTTTCTTAGATTCCACGTGAGTGAAATCATACGGTATTTGTCTTTCTTTGACTGATTCCACTTAGCATTATACTTTCTAGATCTACCTCTGTCGATGTAAATGATAAGATTTCATTCTTTTTTATGACTGAGTAATATTCCATTGTATATATACCGCATTTTCTTTATCCATTCATCTACTGATGGACACTTAAGTGAGATTTGAACTATTTCACCCTCACCTACCTACCAATCACCCTATTCTCTACTCCAAAGATAAGCACTATTAACATCTTCTTATGTATTTTTCCAAGGATACTTTATGTATTTATGAAGTTATTTTTGTGGATGTATAATTTTTGTGGTAGACATAATGGTAGCATGCTCCATTGATCATTCCATACCTAATTTTTATTACTTCCTATATCTTAGGAGAGGATTCTGTATAGGTAGGGCTTCTATCTTTATTTGCTGTGAAGTATTCCACTATACAGATGCATCATAATATATGTGACCAATCCTCTGTAGATGGATATTTAGGGTGCTGCCAACATTTATCTTTATCATAAATGATGCTTTAACAGCTGTCTTTTTATTGTCTTTTTGATGAGCCCTTTCTTTGCCACCCTATTTATAACTGCGATGTCCTCTTCCCTACCTTGACAGTCGCCACCTTGCTCCCATGCTTTATTTCTGCACAGAGCACTTGAAGTTTCCTGGCATTCTATATATTTTACTCATTCACTGCTTGTCTTCACCAACTAGAAAGTAGGCTCTATGAAGACACAGATTTTTGTCTCTTTGGTTTGCAACTGAACTCCTACTACCTGAGTCCCTAGAACACAGCTAGTGCTAAGTATTTGCTGAATAACTCAATTTTTTATTTAATCTCACAAAAGAAAAACCTACATAACTAAAAGGTACAACATATCTTCCCGTTTTTTTTTTTAAAGTTTATTTTGAGAAAGAGAGAGAGAGTGTGTGTGTGCACGTGCACACACATATATGCATAAGCAGGGGAAAGGCAGAAAGAGAAGGGGAGAGAGAATCCCAAACAGGCTCTGCACTGCCACACTGCCCCCAATGCGGGACTCAGTCTTACGAACTGTGAGATTATGAACTGAGCCAAAATCAAGAGTCAGATGCCTAACTGACTGAGCCACTCGGGCACCCAGCATATTTTACCTCTAAGGCAAAATAAATCATAGTTTCTAAACTGATCAATAAATCATAGTTTCCAAACTGATCAATAATTGCCCTTTAATAATTGCCCTGTATTAATTTGCTACATTATGGCAAACGAGATTGTGACATTTTAATTTGATCCAGATTTGATACACTCTCTGAACCCAGGAATGTCTCCGTTTATTTCAGTCTATTTGCCCAAGCATAATGCTTCCTGATCTTTCTGAATATTACTCAGTTAAAGGATGAGTCTCTGCATCTTAGTACGTAGTGGCCCTCATGCACTGACAGTATCATTAACATGCAATTTCTTCTACCAGCTGTGCATTTTCAATCACAAGACTGACTCAGTGTGGTATTATTTCTGGTAAATGCAGAGGGTGCTGAAATCATAACTTATTTTCAGAAAGTCAATACATTTTTAATTTATCCCAACTGCCTTCCCAAGGACTTAAGATGTGGTAAACTGCATCATTCTCTTGCAGAGCACTCAGAACGCATTTCAGTGAGGCCCTGGCACACCAGGGCCTAAAAGTGGTCACTGACAAACTGCTCTCTGGGGAGGGAAGGGAGGACACACTTTATAAAAAAAATAAAGAACCAAAGAAAAATAAGTTCTCACTTATTTTTATATTAGTAAAATTTAACAAATCTATATAATAAACTGAAAAGAACTCAACCATTCGATATTCAAATTAACAAGTATATATACTATTACTCAGTATGAAGATCTCCATCTTAAATCAGCTTAGTAATCAACACGGACAGTTCCTGAGTTAAAAATTTTCTGACTTTACCATGGGGAGAAAGCTACATACATTCAGTAGAAACGGTAGCTGGGCTAGTGACGTGGGGTACAATACTTTCTTGTGATTTGAGCAGTAGCAATGAGCCACAGCTCCTAGTCAGCCATGCTATCTTGAGGGTAAATGACAGATACATTTACAAGCATTCTGTTTTTCACTTACAGCATTCAATATTACATGAAACATTCCACATTTTATAATGAACAGGTTTTGTGTTAGAGTTTTTTGCCCAACTGTAGGCTAATGCAAACATTCTGATCACATTTAAGGTAAGATAAGATAAGCAATCATGTTTTTGGTAGGTTAGGTGTAGTAAATTTCTTTTAGACTCTGAATACTTTCAACTTACAATGTAACCCCATCCAAAGTCAAGGAGGATCTGTAGTTTATTCCAAAAGAACACAACAGACTAGTTCCCTAACCACTTCAATTCCACCCGCTCCTGTGTATGTACAACCTTGTCTGTTACCAAGAGGCAAATAACCCCCAAACTTAGCAAAGGAAGCATTACAAAGGTTCATGGGTATTGGGTCATGTTTGTTACAACAGCACTTGGAAGGGTTTTGTTTTTTTTTTTTAATTTATTTATTTTTGAGAGACAGAGAGATAGGGAGCACAAGTGAGGGAGGAGCACAGAAACCGAAGAAGGCTCCAGGCTCCCGGCTCTCTGTCAGGACAGAGCCCAACATAGGCCTTGAACTCACAAGCTGTGAGATCATGACCTGAGCTGAAGTCGGACGCTTAAAGGACTGAGCCACCCAGATGCCCTGGAAGGGTTTCTCTAAGCTTAAAATTAAAACGGAAAATATATTAAATTTGCAAGATAACTTAGATGTAAACGAGAATCTTGACGTTTTACATGTATTTTTAAAACTGTATTTGTGAAACAGATTAAGAATCTGTAATTTTTAAAAAAGTTATAGCCATAAAACAGTAATTTTGAGATTTACTTTTTTAATGAGAAAAAGTATAGTAGTCTTTCCCTTATTCCTGCTTTCAGTTACCCACCAGCAACCACATGACTCTACTTCTGAAGCATGGTCAGAAGGTCAAGAGTAGCCTAATGTTATATCACAAGACCCTCTGTCAGTCACCTCACTTCATCTCACCATGGAGGTATTTTTTCATCTCACAGCATCACAAGAAAAATGAGTGCAACTGAGGGGAGAGCCTGGCTGGCTGAGTCAGGAGAGCCTACAAGTCTTGACCTCAGGGTCTTGAGCTCAAGCCCCAAGATGGGTACAGAGATTACTTAAACAAAAAAACAAACTTTTTAGGGGAGCCTGGGGGGCTCAGTCACTTAAGCATCCAACTCAGTTTCGGCTCAGGTCAAGCTCTAACAGTTCATGGGTTCGAGCCCCATGTCAGCACGGGATTCTATCTCCCTCTCTCTCTACTCCTCCCCTGCTCGCTTTCTCTGTCTCTCAAAATAAATAAATGAACTTTTTTTTTTTTTAAAAAAAGGATATTTTGAGAGAGGGAGACCACATGCACATAACTTTTATTATATTTTTATCTATTTTGGAAAAAGATACACCATGGATAACGGGGATTACTATATGCTTGACAGCTTTGTAAAGTTTTCCCCACACTCAAGAGTTTTTAGACTGATTTAGGTGTTCTTCCAATATCAGTACGGTTTTCCTTTCTACACTCGAGGCTGAGAACCTGAACACTTAGCATGGTATAAAGCCTGAGGCGGAAAGCCAGTTTTCTTTTCCCCATTTCTGCACTGGGAATCACACCCATGAGGTTCTGACGACTGTGTTCACCGGCTGCAGAGTACTATGAAAACTACCTTTCATCACAATCGTCAGTTTTGCAGTCTGTCAAAACAAAAAGCTCTCAAGGCAGTATTAAAAAGGAGGCAATTTACCTAAAAGGATAAATACACAATAGCAATTAAAGCAGAAGATAAGCTGTTTCCTTAAATCGAGGATCTTCAACCCAGAGTAAGGTTTGATACTTTCCAGGTACTACACAGGATGAGCCTGGACAGTTGCAAGGAAATTCATTTCCAGATCTTCAACTTTCTTCTGGGCCCTTTTCTAAAAAGGATGTGCCTTGTGACGCCTGGCTGGCTCAGTCAGTGGAGCGTGTGACTCTTGGTCTAGGGGTCATGTATATACAAGCCTCGGGCTGGGCACAGATTACTTAAAAATAATTTTAATTTTTTAAAAATAAATTAATACAATTGATGTGTCTGAACATGAGTCAGTCTCTTTTTCCACCTAACCTTTCACAGTAACTCTTCTGTGCTACCGAAGAAAGCTGTACTTCTTTATTCATCTCAAACCTTAAGATGGTACAGATTTTTTTTTAATGTTTATTTCTTTTTGAGAGAGACAGCATGAGCAGGGAGAGGCAGAGAGAGGGAGACAGAGGATCTGAAGTGCACCCTGCAATGACAGCAGTGAGAGATCATGACCCGAGCTGAAGTCGGACTCTCAATCGACTGAGCTGCCCGGGCATCCCAAGATGGTACTGATTTTTAAGTCTCCAGTGCACCAAAGGCATAGATGGGAGTGTCTCATGTGAGCAAAGCAAGAAATACTGAAAGAAACTCATCGTAAGATTCCCTGCCTAATCAATCAATGTCAGAATTACAGTTTGGAAGTGAAAATAGTTGTGTGGTGGTTGTCAGTGCAAGTGTTACCATTTCTATTAGCACTGAAAAAGTCAGGTCACTTTGACAAGAAAACAAGCACAGTCTGGCTGGTTTGACAGCGAGGACTAACAAGTTATAAAGCAATATTTTCCATCGAAGTGAGTAAGAAGAATCCACAGGTTCAAGATGTTTGGCAATATACTCTTTAAAAACACAGGCAACATACAATAATCCAGAAATTACATCTTTGACAATTTTGTAAACTTAAGATGAAAAGTTTTAATGTCAGTTCTAAAATATATGAGGAAGTACAAAGGTCTTCAAAAAAGTTTTAGGGTGTACATATACAAAAAAGTTCAAAGATAACAACTTGTAGATAGAGAATAACAGTACTCTAGAACTAACTAGAATAGCAACAGAACACTATCACCTCTTTAAAATCAATCGATTTGGAAAGTAACTGGGAGGAAAAAATGGGGACCAACCCTTCAATTTTAGTGTCCAAAAATGCTTATACCAAAACCTAATTCCATGCTCCTTGCAAGCAGTCAACAGGGATTCCTAAAGCAGAATTAGGTTTCCAGGTCAACTTACTACTTTTTCTTGCAAAAAATAGAGGCCAGCTGAAGCTATCTCCCCAACGTGTTCTCAAACACTTAATAGTGAAGAACCTATGACATAGCATTTGACAGGTATTTAGCAAATGACTATTTAATGATATGCTCACCATACTGAAACTACTCAACAGTTTGGTATCTCACAAAATATGGTAGGTATAAATATAACTCTCTGATAAAAAAGCACACTAACTTGTAATACTCTCAAAATTTTATGAGCAAATAAAAACTTCTTTAAAAACCTCAGTATCAGGAGCGCCTGGGTGGCTCAGTTGGTTAAGCACTGACTTCAGCTCAGGTCATGATCTCACAGTTCATGAGTTCCAGTCCCACGTCGAGCTCTGTGCTGACAGCTTGGAGCCTGGAGCCTGCTTCGGATTCTGTGTCTCCTTCCCTCTCTGCCCTTCCCCCAACTCTCAAAAATAAACATTTAAAAAAAAAAATTAAAAAGACATTTCAATTGAGTAATTTCATTAACTCAATCCTATGAAAAACCAGCAGTGAGGGGGAAAACACAAGATTTTACAATTATATTCTTTGGAAATATTTCACCTAGTCAACCCAGAGGTAAACACTATAAAAGAAGTTTTACAAACACTAGTTTGAGTTTATTTCCAATTGGAAATATTACAATTGACATGATGCCTTATGAAAACAACGGAAAAGCAATGACTCACATTACAAGAAAAGAAAATTTTCTGAACAAATCAAGTCTAAGCTGAATTTTTTCATCTAACCGCCTTCAAAATACAATGCACATAAAGCCTTGTCACCTAACAATATGAAGCCAGCTGCTGAATGTTAGATAGGTTATTCAAGTAGCACTTGGCATTCATTCTTTCCTACCACTCCTTATGGATGCCGTCCTGTACCTCAGGAAAGCTGACACAAAATAAAACCAGAGAACTGCATTTCCCAGACTCCTCGTAACAGTTAACATTCGGAATGTAAATCAGGTTCTACCAGTAAGGCCTCATTGTGAGATGTGGAAAGTAAAAGTGAAGGAAAGAAAATTTGGAAGCTCTCCTTCTAATGTTAATTTAAGTGGTAAGTAATGACACAACAAAATTAATGACGGGAAACAGTTACAGAAACTTTAGTCACCAGATGGAAGGCTATCAAGATGCTGTCACGTCACAGATTCAGCATTCCTATGATGGGTCCCTGGTGTTATCTTCCTGACCCTTCAGATATGGCTTTATGCTCTTAAAAATAAAACCCAGTGATGGTCCTCTGACTTCGACTTTTCCAAACCATCCAATGATTTTTTTTTTAAGTATCAAATTCTCTGTATAAAATGACTTTCTATCTGAAAATCTTAGAATACAGTTTGTATCTTGCAAAGAATGCTCACAGATACAAGTTTAAAGTGTGAACGGGCTCTATTTATCTTCCCTCTCCCCATTGTAGAAGTGAATACCCAAGAATTAGTGTTATTCTGGACTAAAATTATGAAGTGTAAATTTGAGGTGAATATGAAGAATATCTTAGCTGTAGTATGAAATTACTTTACTTATGACAATTATTAGAGCAACATACAATAGTAACATTTAATGAAACCAATATTGCACTATATGTTAACTAAAACTTAAGAAAAAAAATTAGGGGCGCCTGGGTGGCTCAGTAAGTTGAGCATCTGACTTTGGCTCAGGTCATGATCTCACGGTCTGTGAGTTCAAGCCCCGCATCCGGCTCTGTGCTGACAGCTCAGAGCCTGGAGCCTGCTTCGGATTCAGTGTCTCCCTCTCTCTCTGCCCCTCCCCCACTCATGCTCTGTCTCTCTCTGTCTCAAAAATAAATAAACATTAAAAAAAATTTTAAGACAAAAATTAACATTCTCACACTGAATGATCTTGCTTTTCTTGGCTAAATAAGTTTATCAGTAATATACAAAGCTATAGCTATGGTCATTTAAAAAAATAAGTCTTTCACTCTGATTATAAAAGAAATATGTGCTGGGGCACCTGGGTGGCTCAGTCAGTTAAGCACCCAATTCCTGGTTTCAGCTCATGTCATAATCTCAAGGTTCTTGGGATCGAGCCCAACATTGAGCTCTGTACTGACAGCACAGAGCCTGTTTGGGATTCTCTCTTCCCCTCTCTCTCTGGTCCTCTCTGAATTGCTCTTTCTGGCTCTCAAAATAACATACATTTAAAAAAAATTTTTAAAGAAACATGTGCTTACTCTGAACTTTATGGAAAATACAGAAATGTTTTAAAATTTTGATAATCCCCATTCCCCACCACTACGTAGATTCACTGATGAACAGGTATACATGTACAACTTAGCACATGGACAATTATTTCCCCGTGAAACACTCCATAATAAATTATTAATGAATGCTACATGCAGACGTGCCTAATTTAACCATTCCCCTTCACTGAAAATATCAATAATTTTCAACTGTTCTTTCATATAAATAATGCTTCACTCATATTTCTGGATAGAAAGTTTTTTGGTTTTTTGGTTTCTTTTTGTTTTGTTTTGTTTTTCAAATTTTATTTTTAAGTAACCTCTACACCCAACATTGGGCCCGAACTTATGACCCTGAGATCAGAGTTGCATGCTCCAGTGACTGAACCAGCCAGGTACCCCAGAAAGCTATTTTTAAAGATAAACAAAAAATGTTATATATCCATAAAATATTATTCAGCTATAAAAAGAAATGGTGCAGTCTAGTAGTTCCTCAAAATGTTAAACATGAAGTTACCTAGTAATTCTGTTCCACACCTATGATAAATTAAAACATACATCTACACAAAAAGTTGCATATGAATATTCATAGCAGTATTATTCATAATAGCCAAAATGTGGAAACAACCCAAAATCCATTAACTGATGGATAAATAAAATGTGGTATATCCATACAACTGAATATTCATCCTTAACAAATAATCAAATGCTGATACATGCTACAACATTGAAGAACCTTGAAACATTATGCTAAGTGGAAAAAGTCACTCGCAAAAAAAACACATACTGTATGGTACCATTTATATAAAATGTCCAAGAGAGGCAAATTCGGAGAGACAAAGAATAGATTAGTAGTTGCAAGAGCTGGCAGAAATAGAGGAACGGGGAATGACTGCTAATTCTTTTTGGGGATGATGAAACTATTCTAAAATTGGAGAGTGCTGATGGTTGTACGACACTGACTTATATATACTTTAAAAGGTGAATTATGGTATCTGAATTACAATCCTGACACCAATTCCGAGGTGCAAAACACAAACACCAACCAATTCTCCAACTCCTATAATTCAACTCAATTCTAACACTATACCTAGAGACAACATCAGATCCCACAAGCTAAGGGGCTCAGTCCTACAAGACTGCCCCACCCCCCAGAGATCAATCTGAAGTCCAGACTGTTATCTGTGCTTCTGAAGTTCCCAGGACCCCCTCCTCAGTTGTAATTAATATGCTACAGCAGCTCACAAAAGTCTGAGAAACATTTTAGTTATGAGATTACCAGTTTATTATGAAAGAATTGTATCTGGAACAGAATTCTATCTGGAACAGTCAAATGGAAGAGATCAACAGGGACAGGAAAAGGGCATGTAGCTTCCGTACTCTCTGAGTGTGCCACTCCCCCAAGCACTGTGATGTGTTCACCTACCAAGAAGTTATCTTAACCTCATCCTTTGGGGTTTTATGGAGAGGCTTCATTACAGTCATGACTGACTGAATCACTGGCCACTGGTGAGTGAGTCTGCAGCCCCTGGCCATCTCTAGGTCAGAGGGTGGGTTCCCCTGGCAACGATGGATGCTGCCATCCTTAAGTGCTTCTGAAAAGTTACCTCATTAATGTTACAAAAGACACCTTTAAGGCTCTCTTAGGAAATTCCAAGGATTTTAGAAGCTCTGCACCAAAAACAGGGAAGACCCAAGATTATTTATTGTAAATGATAGTATCACGTAAATTATCGCACTACAGCTGCCATAAAAAAAATAATAACTCCTCCCTCAAGAAAAGGGTGAGGATTATTTCCTTTTGTCTCAGAGACAAAAATACTACTCTTTTATATACTGCAAACTGCTTTCGAAACAAAAAAACAAACAAGTGAAAAAAAGGTTCTACGCTCCCTCCAGCAATATATTTAGTACTTGTGTCCCTGTACTCAGGTCAACTGGAACCATTTCTTAAATCTTAAATCTGGTAAGAAAACTTATTAAAGTTAAAACACTTTTCCATATTTTAGTCTTTTTTCTTTTGCAAAGGGTCAGTTCTCAGCCTTTAAAATAGACATCTTTATGTACACAATTGTTATACTATACATAAATGCTCCAATTTCTCAAGAAACAAAGAAACTAGTTATTAACCATTTAGGTCAGCAATAATGTTCTACTTTGGCTTTTAACTTTACAACTTTCCTTGAAGTCAAAATACTTTTTTTTTTTAATTTTAACGTTTATTTATTTTTTGAGAGGCATAGAGACAGAGCGTGAGCAGGGGAAGGGCAGAGAGAGAGGGAGACACAGAATCTAAAGCAGGCTCCAGGCTCCGAGCCATCAGCACAGAGCCCAATGTGGGGCTCGAACTCACAGACTGTGAGATCATGACCTGAGCTGAAGTCGGCCGCTTAACCAACTGAGCCACCCAGGCGCCCCCAAAATACTTTTTAAAAATAGTCACAAAAAGCACTCTCCTCTTAAAATAGGCAGATTAAAAGGACATTACACTGAATCCTAGGTTACATGAACTTCCAGTTTCCTGACTGCAATTCACTTTTAAGTGACATGTCCAATGGACTCCAGAGATGTTTTAAAATAGGGATGCCTGGGTAGCTTAGTCGGTTGAGCACCCAGCTCTTATTTCAGCTCTGGTCATGTTCTCACAGTTCATGGGTGTGAGTCCTGCACTGGGTTTTGATCTAACAGCACGGAGCCTGCTTGGGACTCTCTCTCCCACTCTCTATGCCCCTCCCCACCTTGTGTGTGTGTGTGTGCTGTCTCTCAAAAATTAAAATAAAATTAAACTTAAAAAATAATAATAATATAAAGCAGCAGAAAGGAAATGAAATATTTATTAACTTTCTATTTGCCAAGTACTTACTATGTACCGCATTTAATCCTACCAAACCTAGTACCCTCGCTTAATAAAAAAAGAAAATTAAAGTCACCAAGACTGAGGGCTGACCATGCAGCAAATATGTGGCAAAGTTATGGATCAAACTAAGATGTGCTTGGGGTGCCTGGGTGGCTCAGTCAGGCTAAGTGTCTATTTCAGCTCAGGTCATGATCTCACAGTTTGTGGGTTAGAACCCCACATCCGGCTTCATGCTGACAGCGTGGGGCCTGCTTGGGATTCTCTCCCTTCCTCTTGCCCATCCTTGGCTCATGTTCGCTCTCTTAAAAAACAAACACAAACAAAAAACCGCTAAGGTGTCCCTAATTCCAAAGTCCAAATTCCTTCTGCCACTTTACAATGTTCCCAAGCCAATGACTCTGAAAATGAGACATTTCAACACTAGTACTGTCATTTACTATGTGACTAATTTCTGAGCTTTAAGATCATTTTTACAAAAACAAGGTATTTATTCACAAAATAAATACAAAAATGGGAGACTACAAATTCACTGTGAAATGGAAGTCTAAAAAAATACCTATTTCTTTTTTTTTTTTTCATTTATTTATTTTTGAGAGACAGAGTGAGACACGGTGTGAGTGGAGAAGGAACAGGGAGAGAAGGAGACACAGAATTTGAAGCAGGCTCCAGGCTCTGAGCAAGTGTTGAGCACAGAGCCTGATGCGGGGCTCAAACCCACAAACCGTGAGATCATGACCTGAGCCGAGGTCGGACACTTAACCGACTGAGCCACCCAGGTGCCTCAAAAAATACCTATTTCTTAAACAGCAAAATGTACAAATTCTACACATTTTTCTTGAATTTATATCAAGATTCACTGAACCTTCCAACATTTAAAACATGTGATCACTGGCTGAAAAATATTTTTTAGGAACTGACTGCCAGTCTCCACTTCAGACAAGAAATGCATCATTTCTCAGTAGAAAAGGCCACATCAAGCACAATGCTTTTATTCTTCTTTACCACATAAGAAATGTTTTCAGGAGTATATGCACCAAACAGGAAGTAGCACTACAAGTTAAGAGAAACGGCTACTTAGCTTACTTAACAAGAAAGAGTGCAGGAGCTTGTGAGCAAGCACTAATACAACAAAGAAAAAGACAAAGTCAAAGACAATAAAAACAAGGTAAGACATCAGCTTTCTACTCTATCAAACGTAATGAAAACGGCTGTGATAAAGGAAAAGTCATTTAAACTACGCAACTCTTAAAGGACTCTCTATGAGCATTAAAAACCACTTTTAGTCCCAAACAACTACTAGATAAGATTAGGACTGATTTCCAAAGCATGAAATACGCCAATACTTATAGTGATTCTTCCACAACGATCTGCACACTCAGGAAACAAAAATCAACTCAAACAATAATACAAGAATTCTTAAACTAAAAACCTTTCCAAGCACTCCTTCACTCCTCATCCTAACATATGAAAAAAGGTACCAAGGGGCACCTGGCTGGCTTAGTGGGAAGAGCATGCAGACTCTTGATCTTGGGGTTGTGGGTTCTAGCCCCATGTTGGGTGTAGAGATTACTAAAAATAAATTTAAAAAATAAAATAAAAAGGGTAGCAGTATCTAATGAAATTGTCTTGAACAGATGAAAGTCCTTAATAAAACATATTCTTCATCTAAAATTATTTTAATATTAAGGCATTGGGAGAACCTGGGGCAGACCAAAAAACATGAACTTCTGTACAGCCCCTTATTTTTTACCCTAGGGCTATTATTAAAATAAGCCCACTGTACAGAGAATCATGTACTGTTTTCCTTAGCTGGTATAACACAATCGAGCTATTGTGCAATAGTAAAAGAGCTCTTAAGAAAAAATTACTGCTGAAGTAATTTTTGAGTCGAGGTGACTTACCACATTCTACTCTCCATAAACACCACTGTTTTTAATCACAACTTTGCTTACAGCTTCACCCACTGTCAAACAAAATTTTCACTTTCCAAGGAGATCCTTTCAAACTAATAAAAGTAATGCTTTAAGATCACAGTATTTGCTAAATTGTGTACTAAGTGAAAAAATATTTACTAATTGATCTGCCTAAAAGGACATTCAATAAAACATTACCAGCTGTGACCTCAGTATGACATAATTATGGATGTTTTTTTTCTTTAGCATATATGTATACTCTGAGTCTCTGCATCATATAAAAGTTATGTTTTTAGAGCTGGTGCATAAGACACAGATCTTGAGTTAAATGATAAGAAATATAGGTGCCATATTTTAATTCAGTACCACCAATGCAAATCCACTTATTAACATAACGCAAATGTTGCTCAAAAACTGTCAGTAGGTCAACAAAGTTCAATTTTTAAATGAAGTTCCTCAGGAAAATTTTAAATAAACTTCCTCAGCTAGGTGCCTATAAGAAAGCAACCTTACGGTGAGGGAAGGGAAACTGTGAGATAAGGGTGAAAAACAGCCTGGAACATCCAAGTGATCAGAGGAAAGACAATAGAGAAAAACTACTAAAATGTGAGAAATAGGACATCATTTCATTGATTTAAAGATTCACAGAAGCAAGAAGTAAATGATCAGAGACAGCAGGTAAGCACTTAGAGGATAAGGGCAAAAGATGAAAACAAAAAAGCCAGAAAAAAAACAAAACAACACTGAACTCAGGTGTATTTTAGAAAAACGTTCCAAAAAGCAAATTTTAAAATAAAAGTTATTTGAATAACTTATGACTTAAATTGAATCAGCTCTGTGTTCTTCACCAGAAAAAGAACACCTTACAATGAGCGTAACAACTCAGTAGCAAAACCAAAAATACCTTCAGAGGCATCTCAGGGTCTTGTGTGCCTGATCTGGAAGGAACTAGTTAAAATAAGGTATGCGGTGAAACAACTGATACACAAACATACAACTAGCCAGTTTTTACACATTAAAAGAATCTACAAATCATCATCAAATGTGAAGGAAATGCAGTTTTAAAGAACAAAAAAGGTACAGCACTGAGGTAAATCCATGACTGAACTGACTTCTACAATGAAGAAATAATCTTTAAACCGAAATATGTAACTCTGTTAGGCTAAACCATGAAACACTGTCAGTATTCAAGCATTTTTATCCATAAAAACAACAATTTTATACGGTCTCACCCAGTGGTCTGCTGATAAATATGTAACAACCACTTCCCTGGAGAAAAGGTCCGATTTGTAACTTCTGCAGATTACCCTGTTGTAAGAGTCCTACCACAGCCCGTTTCCAGCCGCCATGGAGCTGGAGAGGCGCGCAAGATCAGCTCACCAGCTGCAATACATCCTTAGTTCTGCCCAATACTCTCATCTAAGCATCGTCAGCGCGCTTGCTAAATTTTCTCATCCTTTCCTTAAATCAGGCTTTATCTGAATAATCTCGTTTCCTACTTCGCTAGGTTCGAAGGAATACACTGTTGACACTTTAAAATATCAGTGCACTGAAATTCATTCACAATAAAGAAAAGACGAGACTGGTATGTCATTTTATTCATTCAACTCTTTTT
The DNA here is from genome assembly GCA_030068075.1 of Paguma larvata. Taxonomy (NCBI): domain Eukaryota; kingdom Metazoa; phylum Chordata; class Mammalia; order Carnivora; family Viverridae; genus Paguma; species Paguma larvata. The sequence goes on from CM057826.1 coordinate 125,499,508, forward strand.
AGGACACAATAAAAGAAATTAAAAATGTATTATTTTAAGGTCTGACAAATGTAATAGTGTGTAACAGTGATGGGAGGGTGCTATTTTAAACTGAGTGGTAAGGAAATGAGGTGATATTTAGGCTGAGACCTTAAAGCTTAAGAGGCCAGCCTTGCAAAGATCTGGGAACCATCATTTAGAACAGACAGGAAACAACTAGTATAAAAAAATCCCTGGGGCACCTAAGTGGCTCAGAAGATTAAGCTTCGCTCTGATCATGATCTCAAGGTTTAGGAGTTCGAGTCTCACGTCAGGCTCTGCACTGACAGCTCAGAGACTGGAGACTGGGTCTCCCTCTCTGTTCTTCCACGTCTGGCTCACTTGCGCTCTCTCTCAAAAATAAACAAACGTTAAAAAATTTTTTTTCTTAAAGCCCTAATGCAAGCAGAAGCAAGGCATGTTTGAGGAATTAATTTGTGTCTAAAGGCTTAAGGTAAGGAAAGGTGAGCTACCCCGACAGGTTGTCAGGTCCATATTACACAAACAGAACGTGAGTGAGCTGGTGTTTCCCTGGTGAGTACAGTCTGTATTTTATTCTGAGAAGACTTGAAAGAGTATCTTGAAAAAGCTGTTCTATGAATGAATGAATGAATGAATGAATGAATGAATGCATACTTTAACAACCTCTTACGAGGCCCGGTTCACAGCCTATTATTTATATTCACTTTTCTCAATATAATCATTTTGGTTACTTCACAATCCACCTAGAACATTATCAAGTTAAAGCAGACCATAGTCGGCCTCCAACTATGAATACTCTAAAATAAACTTAGAGATCTGACTACACATCAGTTCAGGAATAATCATCTTATTAATCCAAGATGGGTATTTCATATATGAAACGCTAACATATGAATTCAGGTAGGTCAATGTCAAATTCTAATGACAATTAAGTAATTAGTCTACAAAATAGAACGATTCATTCAAAACTGTAGGCAAACACTTATTAGTACGTCATCTAAAATGAACTTTACAAGACATGTAAATAAACTTTTAAAAAACTATGTCACATTTTATTTACTTTTTATGTCACATTTTAATATGAAAATTTTTATATTTTAATCTCCTATTTAATATGAAAGAAAAATATATCAAATCTGACTTAGAGATATTACTGCTTAGGAGTTAAAGTAACATATCTAGCATATACAAGTTTAGATTACATCTGCATATTACAAGAACTACAGACATACCAACACATACATACCCATACCTCTATGGCCATGAAAATTAAGTTCACATTATGGCCACGTGAAAGTTCATCAGACAAGTCAATCGAGTCAAATGATGGCATATAAAATAAAAATAGAGAAATGTTTAGATTGGTTTATGGAGAATAATGTATGCTTAATGCATAAAAATTTATTCATTTAGAAACTTCTAAGTCACCTATTTTAATAATCTACTTAAAGGATTTTTTTAATCAACAGAAAATGAGACTTAAAAAACTCAGAAAAAAAGAGTTTAAAAATAAATAAATTTTAGGGGCACCTGGTGGGCTTAGTCGGTGGAGCATGTGACTCTCAGTCTCAGAGGTGTGGATGTGAGCCCCACGTGGGGTGTACAGATTACTTTACAAGAATATCTTCAAAATTAATTAATTAATTGCTTTTAAAAAGAGTTTTAAAGAAATCTTGTCTCAGCATAATGAAATACTTAAAGTTTACATTACTTTCCTCACACTCCCATCTCCTACTTAAATATTAGGTAATTTACTGCCTTAAAAATGCATTTAAAAACATTCAAGTATTTTTCACTAAAAAACACAAATAGGCTTATAAACATTATTCAATAAAGTTGTGCACATTAACATAGCTGGCTGCTAGCTTACCACGGAACTACAATAAAGCTACTTAGAGTTCCCCCCTTTTTCACGGGGGTGATAGATGGGCACGGGATACCAAGAGGACAAGGCTGAAAAGCTCTAAAACCTGTGTGCTCGGACATCTTTTTGACCTCTCTCCCGACAAATTAGGAAATGCTAGGTTTTCTGTCAGGTAAGCCACATTCTTGAGCATAGTTTTCTTTAACAACAGGAGTCTGGCAATAGATAAGCAACTAAGTTTTGGCTCCCAATCTCACTCGAACCAGTATCCTTGATAAAAGAAAGCCATAATACAGCCCAGCTTGAAGAGCCTAATAAGTCCATGTAAACCACCAACACTGGGAATTCAATAACCAGCCCAAGAGCAGTATGGGGCAAGCCAAAAACTAGTTTAAGTGTTGTCGCCCTACTTCTGATCAGGCTTCCCTTTTCTTTATTCCAGTTACCTTACCTCTCTGTTTCTTTCCTAACTCCGTCCCTTACCATTTTCCTGTGTATTTTCACTTTCCATACACAAAAAGTGATTTGAACATACTTTTTCCTCTTCTATCTAAATGTCTTTATGGGGGCGCTTGGGTGTTTCAGTTAGTTATGTGTCCAACTTCGGCTCACGAGGTCATGATCTCGTGGTCTGTGAGTTCAAGTCCTGCATCAGGCTCTGTGCTGACAGCTCAGAGCCTGGTGCATGCTTCGGATTCTTGTGTCTCCCTCTCTCCCTGCACCTCCCCCACTCATGCTCTGTCTCTCTCAAAAATAAATAAAACATTAAAAAAAATGTTTAATACTAGTAAGATAAACGTCTTTATTTAATTCTTGTAGGACTATAAGGTTTCAGGTAAAAAAATTTTCATCAAAATACTTTTAGTTATAGAAACATACATAAAAGCTGTTACCAAAACCGTGACTAACAAGTGGCCGCTCATTTAGCAAATGTGAATGCTCATCCTAAGCGAGTCACGGTGCTGAATACGGAGGATCCTTCAAGGAAAAGAAAACTCTTTCCCCAAGGACACTACAGCAAAACTGTGCTTGGCAGGTTTGAGAAAGTTCGAGGAGGCCTGAGTACCTGGTGTGGAGTAGACCAAGGAGAAACTAGTAGGACATGTCAGGAGAGAGGCTGGAGGCAATGACAATGGAGGGCCTTCTATGCCCTGTTGTATTCTGGCTTTCACTCTGATTAAGGAAAGCCACTAAAGGGTTTTGAAGATAGAACTAAAATAATCAAACTTTCATTTCAAAAGGATGACCCTGACTACTATGTTCAGAAAAGAGGAGAAGCACCAAAGAGACCAGGAAGGAGACAACTAAAATAAGACAGGCAAGAGATGATGGTTGCTTAGAGAGAGAGGCAGCAGTTGAAGATACCAACTTATGGTTGTATTCAGCCTTGCGGTAGATTTTACGATAAACAGAGGACATATTTTCATGATACATTATTTTGAATTAGATGTGGGAGTATGAGAAAGAGAAGTCAAGAATGTCTACAAGGTTTCAGCCAAAAAAACTGAAAGAAGGAAGGAGTTGTCACCTAATAAGACAAGGGAGACTAGAATAGGAACAATCACTGGGGTGGGAGAGAAAGAAGGACGAGGAGTTCAGTTTTGACTTATTAAATGTGGAATGTCTACTTGGGAATGTTGACTTGTCCACTGGGTACACATGTCTGGAGGTTAGGAAAGAGAACCAGGCTGAAGATAACACTTTCAGTTTGAAATATATGATAATTCTAGCTAGAGGACAGGATGAGATTACAAAGACTACGCATAAATGTGGAAGAGGTTTAAACATAGAGCTCTGGGACACTGCCTCATTTCTTACAAGTTGGAACAACAAATCAGAATCAGCAAAAGAAACTAAAAATAAGTAGTAGTGTCCCAGAAGCAAAGGGAAAAGAGGTTTCAAAGATGAGAAAATTATCAACCACGTCAAATGCTGCTGCTACTACATGCAACAGGATTAAGACTCCCAACAGACCAGGGAATGTATCAGCAACGAGGTCATTAGTAACCTCAACAAAAGAAGTTACAGTGAAAAAGAAAAAAACCGCCGAAGGTAATGGATCCAAAGGACAGAGTACTGATGACCACAAAAAACTCTTTCAGAAAACAGAGGCTGAGGAAAAATGTAGTGTTGGGGGAGGTTTGTTTGTTTGTTTGTTTGTTTGTTTTAAGATGGGAGATATTTCAGCATATCTCTACACCGATAGGAAGATCCGGTAGAAATGGAAACAGTGATGACGCGGCTCACGGGCAGGCCGGAGACCAGTATGAAGACAGAGGCAATGCAACGTCCTTGACAGCAGGAGAACCCAGGGCAGAAGAATGGAGGCCACGGTCACAGCATAATAGAAAACCCAGAGAGTGTAGGTAGAGAGGCAGAATTTTTCTTCTGATTGCTTTCATTTTTAATACACAGGAAGTAAGGTCATTAGCTGAAAATGAAAAGAAGTTCTTGAGTTTTAAGGAGAGATGTAAAATGGTCATTTAGGGGAGCGGGAGGGTGATCGACCAGGGCAAGGCGCCAAGGCTACAGAGATGTGGGCGGCATGAAGGGCTGGTCGTGAACTCACCTAAGACCAGGTCGGCAGTGTCATGTTTTCCTCAAGCTACACTCAAGGGGATGTGCGGGCTGGACTAGATACAGAACTACACTGGGGTGAGAAGAGGGAGGTGGCCCGGTGAGGACAGTGAGGAAGTGCTGTAAGGAACTGAGGGTGTACAAAAGGTAGAAACTCTAACACAGACCGCAGATTCAAGGCACGGATGGGGCAGAAGGGGGCTCGGGACAGTAAAAAGATGGTTGGCAGCAATGGGCTACAGGCTCCAGACACAGAAGTACTGCTTAGGTGGGGATGATTTACAGAGGAAGCTGGAAAGGTACAAGCTGAGGTCCTGGTGGAATGCACGAAACTGAGTCGTATGAAACACCCTTAATAAAGTAAGGGCAGTCACAGCACAACAGAAAACTTTTTGGTTAAAAAGTTATAGAATTACTATAATGACTAAAGCAAAACCTCTCCCTGGGCATAGTGAGCCTGCAGATGAGGGCAACTGAAAGGTGAAGGGAAGGTAATAGAATTATATCTCAAGAATTGTGGCTGCAAGATTCCCAGACGTAGAATCCCCAAGAAAACCATTTCCGGCACTTCTTAAGAAAGGGTCCACTTCGAACAAGTGCCCGATTCAGAAGGCACCAAAGCCAAATCACAAGGGGAGGAGCCACATTAAAATCACGCCTTTTCCCCCAGTCTTCCTCCCCCACTGAGCTGGACCCTGGACAGGTGAACTGGACAGCTTATTAAAGAGAAGCTGGTAAAGTAAGGGACACCTACTAGAATTCCTGCTCCAAAGCAGGCTTCTAGATCTCAAGAAATTCTGAGCTAGAAAAGTTCTCAGTTGTTTAAGAGTTTTAACACTGAACATTATACTGAAAATAAGACTATTATTGACAAGAGAACACAAGAATTTTTATTACCTAGGAGAGACTAGAAAAGCTATCTGATCTTCCTAAACGATCATACACAGGCAGGGAAATCCTTAACCGACATAGACAATTTGAAGGTATAAAGGGAGAGTTGTTTTCTGCTTAAACTTTATCGAATCCCATCCACTACACATAACAGTTCCACAAATATCCATGGGTTCCCACTACGTATAAGGGCAAAATATACTCAATGCTGAATATACAAAAAAATTCAGTTTTGCTTTATTAAGCAAAAAGTGGAAGTAATTATGAAAGTAAATGAAAAAGAAATATGCTTTACTAAAAGATGCTTAAAATAATTCAATCCTAAAGATTCAACAGGAAATTTTAGCAGGAATTTCTAACTGGGAAAGATAGAAAATGAAAATATCAGTACTCATGGGTTAGTCATTTTCAAAGACACCTAAATTTAATATGGAATTATCTAATGCTTTCTAAGAATAAAGGACATTTACTAGAATCCGTTTTGACTAAAATGCATTTGCAGGTATTTTATGGTGTCACGATAAAGACAACTTATTAACAAGTCTTTTGGCTTTCATTTCAGAAACTCCCTTTGGATGGGATCCCACAACTCTTTCAGCTAAATCCTGCTCTGTTCATTATTTGTTAGTATTAGAGAAAAGTTCAAGTATTCTCAAGCTTTGAAGTGAGGTACCAGGATACATAAAGTTAATTATTAATAAGCTAAATTTCCACAAGGTTTGAAAAAAAATCAGAGTAAGTTCCCTCACCTAACTAGTAGGTAAGTCATGGATAAGCACACATTTCACTCTGTTCTTCTCTAGAATGCACAGGGAACCCATAATGTTCTCCTCCGTAACAGATATATAACATTACGAACACTTAACATTCAACAGAATGGTAAAATATTTCATAAGAATGGAGATTAAGAACACTGCAACAGATGAAAGCCAATATGCATTTCCAATTGTGAGAAAAAACTTACTATAAACCACTTTGAAAATGTTTTATACAAATGCTAATTGATACTGTAATAATCTATACAAATCCAAGAACAGCTGTGATACGCTTTTTATCAGCATCATTCTTAACCACTATTAATTATATCTGACAAAGGAAACACTTTGTATAGCATTCTCAAGGGTCCCAAAAAAACTTTAAAAATGAAATTTCCTACTCCCATCCTGTAACACATACACATAACCTGAAAAAAAAGCATAAACATTTCAAATTCTCCAACAATTATAAAATGGTATGATCCTGAAATTTATTTAGACTCAAAACACTCAAACTCCTCCCACGTAGAAATAATACTTTGAAAACACAGTATTTTTGAAGGTATAAAAACCCAGTCGTTACGGGTTCTTATGTCTTGAAGAAAAAAAAAATTACAATGTCTCAATACTCTTCACTTGATCTTAGCCAAAAGGCCAAGAAACAATAAAATGTCTCAATATTCTTAACTATCAGGAACTCTGATGAGGAAGTTCGTATCCAAACAAAATACATCAAGCATTTTTTTACTCAACATATCACAGCTTGCATACAGTTCTTAAAAATATTTTTTTCTTTATTAGAGGGTGGGGGGAGGGAGGGTGTGTGTCAGGGGAGAGAGGGGGGTGGGAGGTAGAATCTCAAGCAGGCTCCACACCCTCGGCAGAGCCCTCCTTGAAGCTCAATCCCATGACTCTGACATCAGGACCTAAGCCCAAATCAAGAGTCAGCCGCGCGACTGACTGGGCCACCCAGGCACCCCTTCTTTACACTCTTTTTAAACATCACTATTAGCATCTATTCTTACGTTTCTTATTAGCACCAGACTTATCACCAGTTTATTGTCAAAGTAACTCTTCCTACTATAAATATACATTTAAAGAAAAAGTATCACAATACTCTACCACTAAAAATTAAGGAATTACGTTCTATATTACTCCCAAGCACAACCACACAAAGTAGCCAATAAAACTAAAAATCTTAAGTTCTACCTGAAGGTACATATTATCTTCGACAACGTGTAAGGTATTAGCAAGTCAGAAGGGTCACCTAAACTGAAATGCTCTACATAAAAAAAAAAAATTATACTGCATTATTTTATAATATTCTAAACTGACTTTGGAACACATCAATTTGGTCTTCTGAAGAGGACAAATAACGTAAGCACTGTTTTGGGGCACCCGGGTGGCTCAGTAGGTTAGGTGTCTGACTTTGGCTCAGGCCATGATCTCACAGCTCATGAGTTTAAGCCCCACGGTCGGGCTCTGTGCTTACAGCTCAGAGCCTGGAGCCCACTTTGGGTTCTGCGTCTCCCCCTCTGTCTGCCCCTCCCCACTCATGCTGTCTCTGTCTCTCTCGCTCTCTCAAAAACAAATAAACATTAAGAAAAAAATATTGAAAATAAGCACTGTTTTTTAAATCCTACGTATATAAGACAAAAGCCATGCAACCTTATGTTAAGAATAAATTCAATACTACAAATCACATTTTCTTTTGTATTAAGTAGTTTCATCACAGTCGCAATACTAGACGAAAAATCCAAATATGGAACCACGAATTATTACTAATAGCCCTTCCCTTTTCAGCATGATCAAGTCAATATTGTATTTATTTGTAAATGGTAACTAAAAGGTCAAATCAAACTTCCTAATAGGTGCTTTATTTAAAACATCTTGTAGAAAAGGAACCCACTGTTTTTCCCTGAAGATTTTTAAAAACAGAAAATGCTGTAGAGCAAAGATTATTTACAGAAAACAACCAGAAGTACATTACTCTTCAATAAATACACTGTGTGAAAATCATCCAATGTGGAAGAAGAAAATAAAAATGCTAGGGAGTTCAATCTCTTCCACCCTTCGTTTTAAAATTAGATCGATTTTATTAAGCAGACAATACGAAAATGCATTGTCTCAGCCCTAGGAAGTTACTTATTAACCATTAAACAGACTGTTGGGCATCGACACTTCCTGCAGTCCACCTGACATGTTCCCAACCGTAAGTAGGCAGCAGGGGTACAAGACAGTTCCTTCTTGCAACATCGATAATGAGGAAAGAACTTCACGCTCGGGTTAAAGCGATAATTGTGGGTTTTGTTTGCTTCTGGAAACTCAGCAACCAGCTCAGGTGCCAGTACGTAATGGGTGCTTAATGAATACCGGTGGACTAGGGTTTGATAAGTGCAACATTAGTTTTCCTTCCCCCACTAACTTTAGAGTTCCCTCTGGATCCGAAAGCAACTTAAGAGCAGGCCACCACGGCCCCTCAAAAGCCCATAAATTTATTTATTCATAATACAAGAGAATTTGGGGGTCTCGAAGGATCAAAACACAATCCGAGCACCACTTCTTTAATTTATTCGCTCTTTCAAAACAAAATCAGAAATAACACTTGTTTTTAAATAACAGAAAACGTCTACCAACTTTCCTCAAAATGAAAAGTTCCACATTTCAACCATATTTTCTACACTTGTAACATGGATAACTGATTATCAACAGTGGGTATACGTTGGGTAAAAGTAACAAACAGGCATATAAAAAAAACCCTACATGTTGTTTGCCAACGTTTTTTCCTCTGGTCAGGAGGGCATACGTCTAAATTTTACTAGCTCTGAAAGCAGTTTTGAGGTTTCAAGATTCGCTCATTCATTCGAATGACTTCACTGAGCACCTACTACAAGCCAGGCTCCTTAACAAAATGTGTCAATCTTGTGAACTGAATCTCAGCACCGAATTCCCCTACAGAAGCTCATCATTTACAATCACAGCAGCTAAAGCAGCTAAAGAGAAATCCCAGTGTTGTTTCAAGTACACATGAAGTCAGCCCATCGGGGGTTCCTTTTCAGCTCGGAATGCGGCATCAGCGAGCCGCTACCTACCACACCCGTTACCAAAAATCACAACTAAAGCAGCAAGCGCTCGGTAATACAACCTGTAAGAGTAGCACGAGCTCCTCCGAGGAGGCGGTCAGTCGGGGCTTTCTCTCCGGGGCCCATAGGGAACCGCGGCGAGACCCGCGGGCTGAACGCGCCGCACGCCTCAGGCGAGAGTCCGGGCTCCGGAGGCAGGAGGGGCTCCCCGTCACCCCCCGCCCCAACCCTCACCTGGAAGACCCCGACCTTCTCCGCCCACCCCCTCGCGCCTCTCTCCTGACTCCCGGACCTGCAAAGTTGGGGGGAGGGGGTCTTTTCCTGTCCATTCTACATCAGGCAGGCGGCTGGCTCCCTCAGCCGCCCGCCTGTCGCGAATTTTGAGCTGAGCATGTAACCATTTCTTAGAAGGAAGGGAAGAAAAACCAAAGGCAGGGTCCGCAGGAAGACCTCGCCCAGACCTGAAAATGGAGCCGCAGGCTCAGCCCACAGCCCGCAGCGCGCGGGGGGCAGGGCCGGGCCGCGCTCCCCACCGAGCCCCGGGCGGCGGGGGTTCGAGGCTGCGGGCCCCCCGCCCTGGAGGCCGCGAGGGCGAGGGGTGGAGGCCGGCGCGCGACCCGGGCCGGCGCTGCACTCACCGTCGCCTTTGTCTCTGCCGCCCGCTCCGGCCGCAGCCGCTCTCGGTGCCGGCTCCGCGGCTCCTGCCACCCCCACGCCCGCAGCTGCGCTCCCCGGCGCGCTCGCCGCTTCCTGGCCCCTCCCTCCCCGCCCAGGCTCGCGCGCGGGCGGAGCGAGAGGCGGCGCGCGCCCCGAGGAGCGAGGGAGGGCTGCGCCGCCGCGCAGCTGCCGCCACGCCGGCCCCACCCCCTGCCCCGCCTGGGCGTCGGACCCAGCCGGCGACCCCCACGACGCGCAGCGCCATCCAGCTGCGCGGGTCGGGAAGCCCCCTCCAAGGAGAGGGGAGGCCCGAGAGCCCGGGCTGGAGCCCGCGCGGGAAAGGACGCGCCGGAAGATGGCGCCCAGGTCTGGGTGGGAGCGGACGACCGCCCCTCCTCGCCCTGCGCCGGGGGACTGGGCGACGGTGGCTCGCGCCCCCTCCCCGGACCGCGCGGAGGGGAGGTGTCTGCGCTCCAAGTGCGACTGCGGACGCTCCCAGGCTGGCGGGGGTGGGCGCTGAGCCGTGGCACCGCTTGTCGGATGGAAGCGGTGGAGAGACAGATGCCCCGAAATCCAATCACTGGACCACAGCTTTTTATTAATGTAAACGTCGTAATTGTTGAATCTGTCGTTAACTGGCTTTTCCGGCCTAGAACTTCCACCTGACGTTTGAAAAGAGTGAACGGACCCGTGTCCGGGATCTCTGAGTCTTCTTTAGCTGTATATTTTATATATCCCAGAAATCAGCAACACCTAAGAGTGCCCACCTAGCCGCCAACATTCCACCAAAATGCCTACAATAAGTTTTCAGGCCTACCACACTTGGCATACCATGTAGTAATACATACGACTTCTCCATCTAGATTGATTATATTCCTGCAAAATTAGTGTTCTTTTGTCCCCTAAGTTTATAATTCTCCCTTGCTCAAAAAGCAGTTCAAGACCTAGCCACGGTCCTTCCAGCTAGTCTCTCGGAACAAATACTTTGTGGAGTCCTTGGCTCCTTTCCTTCTCTCATCTTCACCTCCGAGCTGTCCAGCACGCCTGCTAGTTGTAGCCTCAAAATAAATCAGAATCAGACCGCTCATCACCTGCCTTATTTCCATTTTCTCTTGTCTGGATTCATTGGCCTGCTAAATGGTCTCCCTGCCCACGGTTCACTCAGTCCTTGTCAGAACAACCACCAGATAAAGAATACTCTCTTGGGATGCCTGTGTGGCTCAGTGGGTTAAGCACACTGCTTTGGCTCAGGTCATGATCTCGGGGTTTGGGACGCCCAGCCCTGCATTGGGCTCTCCACTACTGTCCGCGCAGAGCTCATTTCGAATCTTCTGTCCCCCCCCCTTCTCTCTGCCCATCCCATTCCTGTCCTCTCTCTTACTCTCAAAAATTAAAAAAAAAAAAAAACACTCTAAAAAACAATACTCTCTTATAAGAAAAGTCAGCGCCTGGCTCATCTGGTCAAAATCCTCCAACAGCTCCCTATTTCACTGCGTGTACAAGCTAAGTTCTTTACAGGGACCTACAAAGCCCTTGGTTTGCCTTTTCCCCTCACCTGTCCCACTCCAGCTCTAACCATCCTCCATCCTTTGTTGCTTGAATATTCCAGATGGACTACTACTTAGGGCCTTTGCGAGAGCCATTCCTTCTGCCAGGAACATTTTTCCTGTGTCTACTTTCCCTCTTTTAACTCCTTGCTCAAATCTCACCCTGATAGTGATGCTTAGCCTGACCACGCTATTTAAAATTGGAACCACCCCAGGGCACCTAGGTGGCTCAGTGGGTTAAACCTCCGACAACTACTCAGGCCATGATCATGGGGTTTGTGAGTTTGAACCCCACATGGGGCTATGTGCTGACAGCTCAGAGCCTGGAGCCTGCTTTGGATTCTGTGTCTCCTTCTCTCTAGCCCTCCCCTGCTAGCACTCTTTCTCTCTCTCTCTCTCTCTCTCTCAAAAATAAATAAATGTTAAAAAAATAACAAAAAACTTTCAACCACCCCAACCTCAATGCTCATTCCTTTCTGACTTGCTCTTTTTCTTTTCTTTCCGTGACACTTTATTATTTATTATTTTTTAATATTTTTTAAGTTTATTTATTTATTTTGAGAGAGAGAGAGAAAGTGAGCAGGGAAGGGGCAGAGAGAGAGAGTCCCAAACAGATTCTCACTGTCAGCACAGAGCCCAATGTGAGGCTCAACTCACAAACCACGAGATCATGACCTGAGCCAAAACCAAGAGTTGGATGCTCAGCCAACTGAGCCACACAGGTGCCCCTGTATGTTTGTCTTTTAAAGTCTGTCTTCTCCAACACAAGATGAAATTTTTTTTTGTTCAGCTGATGTATAGCAGTGATTAACATAAGTGAAAAATATATTTTTCAATCCCGAAATGATAAAAAGTTCAAAGAAAAAAAAAAGACCAATTTTTTATTTTAAACTTGCTCTTGTCCCAATTTCTCGGTTAACCATAAATCCTTATCTACATTAATATAAGCATTTTGATTTTCTAGTTACCTAAGTACAGTGAAAACTTGACATTTAATGCAGTTTTTCTACCCATTGATATACTAATATCCTATTTCACTAAATAGAAGTCACGTGTTAAACTAGAGAAAGCTTTCTGGCCTGAAATTCAAAGGCATATTAATCCTAAAAATTTCCCAGGACAAAAAACCCAGGAAATTCCTCTAACTGTATGTGAATCTATAATTATCTTAAAGTGTTTTTAAAAAATGGGATGCTAAAAAAAAAACGAAAAGCAGAAGATTCCTGAATTATCTGCTATATGCATTCGCAACACTTCCTTTGAATAGCAAAGTAGTTTTTTGTTTTAAGCTTTATTTATTTAACTAATCTCTACACCTCACATGGGGCTCAAACACATAACCCTGAGATCAAGAGTCCCGTGCTCTTCCAACTGAGCCAGCGAGGCACCCCACAAATGCAGTCATTTTGTGTGAATATCTTAAATAGTACCATTTCCTATCATTTATTCATAAAGGTTAATATTCATTATGTAAACATTCAAGTTTCCCATATTATGTTTCTAACATATCACATGCAATTGATTACCCTAATGATAGCTAATTTCTGTTGCTACAGCTATTCATACACCCCTCTTGTCAGTAGAAAAAAAAATCAATTAAGAATATAATTCTTGAAAGATACCTTCTGTATGAAAAAATTTCAATTAAGAATACAATTCTTGGGGCGCCTGGGTGGCTCAGTCGGTTAAGCGGCCGACTTTGGCTCAGGTCATGATCTCACGGTCTGTGAGTTCAAGCCCCGCGTTGGGCTCTGTGCTGACAGCTCAGAGCCTGGAGCCTGCTTCGGATTCTGTGTCTCCCTCTCTCTCTGCCCTTCCCCTGCTCATACTCTGTCTCTATGTCTCTCAAAAATAAATAAACATTAAAAAAAAGAATACAATTCTTGAAAGATTCCTTCTGTCTCTGTGTGTAATTATTTGGTATTATATTTATAGCATATTCTCTTTACATATTTATCTCTTATGATATAAAACAATTTAAAGCTATGATTGTCCTTACAGTTTAGATAATTTTTATAGAATTATCTGGTCTCCTTTTGTTTAAAGACCACTGACAATGTATTCCATTAATGTCAAAACACGGTGTGTCATTACGATAATACCAAATCATAATTTCACCCCAGTTCATATGATGATGTGTCTCTACTGTCCTTAAAATTGTTCCAAGGAAAATCTTATTCCGAAGGACAGGTAGAAAATACACACTGTTCGTGATTTTTCTACATAACGTATAGTGAAAATACTGCTAAAAGTAAACCCAACTGTTGCACTACAAAAGTTTTGTTGTAGTACAAACCGTTCTGCACACTTACTGGTTCATCAACAAGAAAATGACCTCAACAAAACTAACAGTATATTTGTGCCGTAACAAATGGAAATGCTACACTCATGCAAAGAACAACAGCAAGAATGTGTTTGTCACTACTCGTGACCTCACATAGCTGCCACATTGACTTATTTCTGCAATCTTTTATTAGTTAAATACGTATCCCTTTAAACATGTAAACACACATGAATTTTTCCTAAAAGTACGGTATTAATGTTTGAAAATTACTTTCCAAAATTTGATACCAGCTCTTTCTCACATGTAGGAGAGATGGTGTATAGAATCGGAGTCTGTAGTTCAAACTCTACGACAAAATAAGCCGGATGACCCTGAGCCAAGTTCTTAATCTTTCTAAACTTGTCTTTTCTTCTAATTTAATGGGACCATAGTAGTACTTACCTCCAAGAATCTTTTTGAGAAATCCAAGAGAGCACTCAACCGAAGTTCTTAGCCTTGGGCCTTGCACATGCTAAGTACTGGTAAATGCTAGCTATTATCATTACATAAGCATATAATTAAGCTCATTGCCCTATATTTTTATACTGAGAAAATGGCTCATAATAGGCACCAAAATGGGATGGTTTGAGTTCTACATCAAGATAGAATAATATGCAATTAAGTGAACATTATTAAAGAGGCACTCACATTTCTTCTCCCACCACCATGTGCCAGGCACAGTGCTACCTAACAAAGGAAGCTAAGAGAAATAAAGCTCAGACCTAGAATAGCTTTATAGTTCAGTGACATACAGCTAGCAAATCACTGGTAGTAGAAGCATACTTCCTGGTTTGTCAGGAACACCTTTTATCCTCACTTACTAGTTACTTGTGCCTCCTTTCATTCTCGATGTGTCCAGGTTCGGACAATAAATTATGTGGTCACCCCCTAACTAGCAGTGTGTACGGCAACATGCTCAGAAGACAGAGAAGGAACCATCGGTTCTGCGTTAAGCTCGAAAGACTTACTTTGTTCCTTGGAAGGAACATTCAAATTGGCCAAGTGGACCAAACGAAGGGGGAAAGATAGAAGGAAGATCTCATTTTTATTATTCCAAATCGAAACCGCAGAGCATTTGCATGCTTGTTAATAAACTTAGTAAATTCCCTTGACCGATGTTAACATGGATTAGTTTGGTGATTTCATATGTTTTCCTAAAGATATAACAGGACTACTCCAAGACACAAACAATAGAACAAGTATTCATTTCTTGATACAATAAATATCTATTATGCACCCACGGTCTGTCTTTGATGTGATAGAAGACACAAAAAATTTTTATAAGACACAGCTAAGCAGCATAAGAGCTAGTGGCAAACACCAAATATCTTAGCTAATAGATAAGGAGACACAGAGCACATGAAGTGTGGCTTGGGGAGATTGAGAAAAATTGGGAGACACCTGAAACTTACTGAGAAAGGGGAACATGACCAATTCAGAGGAGAATCATAATCCACGGCCCTTTCGGTGACTGAAGCGACCACAGGTAGAAGAACCTGAGACAAACTTGGCTGCACACTTTTACCCAGGGCTGCTCCTTGCTGGTCACCCAACCACAAATATTCATTGAATGCCTGCTGTTTGCCAGGTAGCATACCAAGTGCTGTGGGAAAACTTAGTATAAAGCATGGTCTTTGTCCTTAATGAAATGTCACACAGCAACATTTGAATAATTAGACACAGTAGCCTCATGAATGCAGTTGAGGGGATCACTAAGGCCTGTATTGTCAGAAAAGGTCCCTTAGAGGGAAAGGAATTCAAGGTGCGTCTCTGGGAAAGAGAGAGTCGGATCAGTGTTTTCTAAACTGTGGATCGCATACCTCTGGTGGCATGGGGGATGATTTTAGGTGACATACTTAACTGGGGCAGGGGTGGAGGGGGCGAGGACAGGGAGAGGTATTTTGGGGTACATGCATCTTCAACACAGAGCCTGAGATGTACAGTTGACCCTTGAACAACGCGGCAGTTAGAGGCATAGTTGAAAATCCACAGTTAACTTTTTTTTTAACGTTATTTATTTTTGAGAGACATAGAGACAGAGTATGAGCAGGGGAAGGGCGGAGAGAGAGGGAGACACAGAATCTGAAGCAGGCTCCAGGCTCTGAGCCGTCAGCACGGAGCCCGACGCGGGGCTCGAACTCACAGACCATGAGATCATGACCTGAGCAGAAGTCGGCCGCTTAACCAACTGAGCCCCCTAGGCACCCCCCAGTTAACTTTTGATTCTCCCTCAAATGAACTAATAGGCTACTGTTGACCAGAAGTCTTACCTGATGTGGAGAACAAAGACAAAAGAAAAAAAATTAAACTTGCTTACATCTTACAGACCAGTGATAAGTACTTGAGACAGAGTGACCTTCCTCAAGGAGCTTAGCTGCTCCATTGTTAACACTTTGCTAAAAGCAAAAGGCAACCTCCACTTGACATTAGCCCAGCCTCCAGGATCTTATCTATTTCCTTTAACATACAAAAGTCCCTTCGGAAACTTCCTTTATCTCTACCCACCTCCCCATGGATATATGTTTTCTTTTAATTTTTTTAATGTTTATTTATTTTTGAGAGAGAGACAGAGTGTAACTGGGGAAGGGGTAGAGAGAGAGGGAGGCAGAATCTGAAGCAGGCTCCAGGCCTTCAGCTGTCAGCACAGAGCCCGACGCCGGGCTCAGACTCACAAACCATGAGATCATAACCTGAGCTGAAGTCGGACATTTAACCGACTGAGCCGCCCAGGTGACCCTCAAGATATATATATTGGCAATCATCCTCCAAACATATGGCCCACTGATGGACATCTGAAGGGTCTCATGACTAAGGTTTTCCTACACAGTAAGAGATGACCTTCTCCTACCAACGCCCAGCCCCTCAAGGTCTTGGAAATCTTGCTTCCAAATTCCTTAGAGACTTACACTATCCCTAACACCCTCCCAACTTGAAAGCGTATAATCAGCCACTTCCCACAACCCCAGTGCAGCTCCTTCTGCCCATGGGTCCTGTCCCTGTGCTTTAATAGAATCACCCTTTTTGCACCGAAGACGTCTCAAGAACCCTTTCTTGACCACTCGTTCCCAGACCCAACATTTCACATCGTTACCTATTGCATAAACAGTTGTTTAACACGTATTTTGTATGTGATATGTATTTATATCATGTTCTTACAATAAAGCTGTAAGGGTAAATCGGGACTGATTCCATTTTGCTTAAGGGCAAACTGGGACTGACTCCATCGTGTTCTGTGTCCTCCACCTTGAGTCCCCAGCGCCTGCGCAGAAGCTTGACCCGTGGGACAGGACCTTTGACCCTTCCTCAGCCAATCGGCTAGGGTCACGACCATCACCCCTCCCGCTGCCCCTAGACCCCTTTAAAACTATTGTGTTTTTGGACGGAGCCCTCTCTCTCGACCCACTGCTGCGTCGGTGCGGTAGGAGATTGAGCTCGAGCTAGCTCGATTAAAGGCTCTTTGTTCTTGCATCGGACTCGGCTCCCTGGTGGTTCTTGGGGTCCCCGAATTCTGGGCATAACAAAAGCAAGCTGGAGAAAAGAAAATGTTATTAAGAAAAGATGAAGGAAGGGGAAATACGTTTATAGCACTGTACTGTATTTAAAGGGAATCATCTGTACATAAGTGAACCCACACAGTTCAAATTCGTGTTGTTCAAGGGTCAACTGTAGTTGCATTCTGGCCTCTCTCAAAACAAAAACCCCAAAACACAACACAACAAAAATAAAAACAAAAAAAGTGTTCGGGATTATAATCAAAACGCCCCCGTGGACGGCCAGAGAAGAAGAAAGGAGCCTTTTGAGAATCATTCTGCCATGTCAGGTTAGAGACTCGCAGTGACTAAGAATTCCCTTTTCTTTTTTCTTACGGCAAACACCTATATAGGGCAGGTAATTCAGATCCTCCACCTACGATAGGCAGAAAAGTCTCCTCTATACATTTGTTAATGTAAAAAATATGAGTCAGCGAAAAGGAACCTCTCAAGTAAACAACGGTAGCAATAAAGAGAAAAGGGGTGTGCCATTTAGGAGAGCACAAAGTTGGGCAAGCAAAACCTCAGTAATTAGCATTTCGTTAAAGGGGCGTACCCAAGGAGAGCAAGAGCCACAGCGGATTTTGGGCTGAGTATTGGCAGGTTGGCATAGGAGAGTGGGGAAAGAAAGCATCCAAAAGGCAGGTGCCGAAGAGGGACTGAGGCCTGCCCTGCGCTGGGAGGAGGGGGCTACTCCTTGCACCCGGAGGAAGCTCCTTGGCTCAGAAGAACCAGCAGAATTGGCCCCAGGAACCTGTTAGGAAGCCATTCAGAAGGCACAGCAGGACTCCCGCCTCTGCTTAAGCAGAGGACACGGAGGCTCCAACATACCTCAAAATGTCTGGACACAGCCGCCCTGAACACTGATGGGTCAGAAATGTTATAATTTCACCTAACACAGAGATCTACTTGTTGCTTTCACAAAGAAAGGTTTTTTTATAAATATAATTTTTTTAACGTTTATTTATTTTGAGAGAAAGAGAGAGAGAGAGAAAGGGGGAGAGGCAGAGAAAGAGAATCCCAAGCAGGCTCTGGTGCTGTCATCGCAGAGCCCAACCTGGGGCTCGATCTCACAAACTGTGAGGTCATGACCTGAGCTGAAACCAAGAGTCAGACACTTAACCGACTGAGCCACCCAGGCGCCCCTCACAAAGAAAGTTTGTGATGAGTAAGATTTGAGGGTAAAATTGGAAGAAAGGGAAGGTAACACACCAGGATCTTTCACTCCCAATCCTCATTCCTTCCCTGGCAAGTGTTACTACCTG
Organism: Paguma larvata; assembly: GCA_030068075.1. Lineage (NCBI taxonomy): Eukaryota > Metazoa > Chordata > Mammalia > Carnivora > Viverridae > Paguma > Paguma larvata. The sequence continues at coordinate 125,518,000 of CM057826.1, forward strand.
ATAGTAATACATCTCTTGCTTTTGTCCCCGTGACTAGCTAAGCGAAGTAGCTGGCAGAATTCTGATACTGTGCCCCACGCCGCCGCCACTGTGGTGGTGTATGTGCCCTACCTAATCCCCAGGACTGTAGTGGGCAGACGGCTGAAAACGCATCACCCACTCCCCCCAATATTCTGTGTCCTCATTCCTGGACTTGTGGCTAGGATGAGATAGTCCCACGATTCTGTTATATGTCATAGTGGACCTTAAAAGAAGTTAATCTGGGTGAGCCTCAGGCAGAGAGTTTTCTACCACTAGTGGCAGAAGGAGAGGTCAAAGAAATTGAAATCATGAAAGAGACTTGATGAACCGTTGCTGGCTTGAAGATGGGGTCGGGGATGGGCACATGGCAAGGAATACGGTCAGTCTCTAGAAGCAGGGAACGGCCCCTGGCTGGCAGCCAGCAAGGAAACAGGGACCTACCTAGGTCTTGTATCGACAAGGAGCACGAATACCGCCAACAACAATAATGTGCTTGGAAGCAGATTTTTCTCTCCGAGTCTCCAGATGAGAGCTCAGACTTGCAGGCACCTTGATTTCAGCCATGTGATACTACGAGCAGAGAATTGAGCGATGACATGCTGGACTCCTGACCTCCGGATAACAGGAGCTAATAAACGGGAGTTGCCTTAAGCCACTAATGGTAATTTGTTACACAGCAATAGAAAAGAAGACCACTGTCCCCTGAATTAACTCTTCTCTAGACAGGATGTGAGGGGGTGCTCCAGCCTCGAGTGTACCTGAGTTTCCACTCTATGGTCAATCCACAAGACAAAGAGATCAATACTCAGGCATTAGGAAACCACTCTGGGTTATTTATGATTATACAGGAAGCGGAACCATGGGGAAAAGACTGGAATTCCTGATGATGTGGCATATGAGGGACTCAAGTTTTATTTTCATTTGGGTGAAAAAGAAAATCGGATCTTATTTTGAAGTAATTGGCTGGTAAGACTTCACAAGGGTGGGTGGTATTGGAATTTCTGGTAGCATATGGTGTGAGTCTCTGAAAAGGAAAGACATATGGAAGTGTTCTCTCGTAAAAAGAGAATGATGTCTGAAGTCAGGCAGATATGAGTAAGTTTTATTGACAGGCAGCTAACTGTCTAATTGAGGGCTTGTAGAAAATTTTCTTAAACTCTTTTGAGCCCCAGTCCATCTATTTTAAAAGAGGAACAGTACTTCCCCAATAAGATTCATGGAGAATTAAATGGAGTTTAGTTCAGGTAAAATTTCAGGACTCACAGCACAGCAGACTATCAATTAATTTGTCTCCTCTACTGGGAGTGGAAATTGTCTCACAATTTCCTTGTCACGTTTTTAAAGTAAAAGTAACTAAATTATAGCGTAGAGTAGAGTAATGCTCTCTTACAGAAATATAATGCATGCGACACGTGTAGTTTCCAACTTTCCAGTAGCAACATGAAAAAAAGTAAAAATAAAGATATAAAATTAGTTTTAATAATGTACTATTTAACCCAAAGTGTAAAAATACTGTCATTTCAACAAGCAACCAATATAAAACTGTATTAGTGATAAATTTTACTTTTAACTAATAAGCTAAGCCTTCAAAGTTGTTTATATATTTTATACTTACAGCACATCTGAATTCAATACTGTCATGTTTCAAATGTTCAATATTGGCACATAGCTAGTGACTGTGGTGCTAGACAGCTCAGGACTAGATCTGTAAACAAGTATTTCAAAAAATTCTCTTTATTCTTTCTTAATTCTAAAATAAACATAAATAGGTGATAAATGGATAATTCTAGATGTATGAGAACACACAAGCATATACAGTACACTCCATCAAAAACTAAACAGATGTGGTTTTTTCTTGTTGTTTTTTTTTTTAAATCATCGGTTCTTAGTTACAATGAGTTGCACTTCAATCGAAAAATTAAGGTATAAGTGGTACATGGCTCCCTAATTTCAAATTCTAAAAATACTACAAAGCAGAGCTATATAGCCAAAGTAAAATAAGAGCAGACAACCATGACAGCGAGGAGAAAACAAAATCCTGTCTTGCACAAAAGAATACAGGTTGGCTTTTAAAGTAACTTTAGTCAAGGGTTATATATTCATTTTCTTTGCCTTTTCTTTCAAGACCCTGGACCAGACTTTTGGATTTTATAAGCTCGTGTCTTCTTTCTAAGTCTGTATCTCCATTATTGAGAATGAGAACTAAAGCGTATTGCAAATGGTGGGAAAGTAATACACAGTAGGCACCTAAAGGCTCACAGAAAATCTGTAACACTTCTACCAGTATCTTCAAAGCTGATTCAGACAGTGACGTAGCCCCGAGAGTGGATACGCTCAGGCAGGAAAGAGAAAAAACAAAACAAAACAAAACAAAACAAAACAAAACAAAACAAAACAAAAAACGCAGAAAACAAAAACCAACGGAACACATCCAAATATGGGTAATTCAAGGTAGAACACTGAAAGAAGCTGAGAGATAACCAGAAAACATATACCCTGAGTATATATAAGAACAAAAATCCTATTCAGTAGAAGTGAGGGAAGATTTCCTAGACAGGTATCCTACATGGGAGGTTTTTAAAAATAGTCTTTTTGTTTTTAACGTTTTATTTATTTTTGAGAGAGACAGAGACAGAGTGCGAGCAGGGAGGGGCATAGAGAGACACACACAGACACACACAGAATCTGAAGCAGGCTCCAGGCTCTGAGCTGTCAGCACAGAGCTTGATGTGGGGCTCTAACTCACGAACTGCAAATCATGACCTGAGCCAAAGTCAGATGCTTAACCAACGGAGCCACCCAGGCGCCCCCAAAATGGTCTTTAAAGAATAGTTAATAGGGCTCCATGGAATTCAACGGATAGATACTGCCTACCTAGTGTGCAGCAGGTCCCATAAAAAGCAGTAGAGATACAGCGATGGTGGTCTAGGCTTAAGCTGTTGGGCTGGGGTGGAGCATAGTGGAAGACAAGGAAAAACCAGCAAAAAGTCACGGCTGCGGATTCTAACAGCTCTTGGCTCTTCACACCACCTCTGACAGCCCCCTACCTCTGAAGTCTTCCCAGGTTCCGCCTCTTGTACCCACAAACAACTTCTTGCTTCTTCTCTGTTTCTGACCCTCCATGTACAAGAGCACTCTTGGTCTTACCTTGTCCGCAGGCCAGCCTGGCTGTGGGATGAGTGTTGCATCTGCGACCCCTGCCCTGCAGCCACACGCAGCCCCTGCCCACCCTTGCTCTGGCTCTAGCCGTCGTCAGGAAGCTGCTGAATCAAGAAGCTGCCACCGCAGCTTCCGGCTCCAGCGTGACTCGAGCGTGAAGAGGAAGTTGGGCAGAGTTCGGTAAGTATTTATTATCACAGAGATAGTTTGGGTAGGAGACGTGTGCCTCGGTCTGTAGGGATCCAGAAAGGACTCTTAAAAGATCAGACACTTGAGAGGAATTATCCAAAAGTGAAAAGAAGGGTCAGATTTTTTTTTTTGGCATAGAAGAACCAAATGAATGCAATCAGGGAGAGACGAGAGTGGGGTGCCTTTAAAGAACTAGGGGATGAGGGCAGAGAAAGGGGCTTCTGGGCACAGAGAGGAAATGATGCTGGACCTGCAGAACTTCACTACTTTGTAGTAAGGAGTGTGGCTTTCTACAGAATATGATAATAATAAGTAGGATGGAAAGACAAAATGCACGAATGATATTGCTTTAAGAATAAAGTTTATGTATATGGCCATGTCATTAAAGTAGCACATATAACCTTTGAACCTCAAAATATTCCTGCTTCAATAACATCCTTGATAACCTCCAGATAGCAGTTGTTCATAAAGGATAGTATGGGAAAAGTTGAAATGAAATTTTTTTCCACTTTATTTATTTACTTTGAGAGAGAGGGAGAGAGAGAATTCCAAGCAGGCTCTGTGCTGTCGGCGCAGAGCCCAACACGGGGCTCGATCCCACCAGCGGTGAAATCATGACCTGAGCCGGAATCAGAGTCGGGTGCCCAACCTACTGAGCCACCCAGGCGCCCTGAAATGGTATTTATAGTACCTACATGATTGTTTTATATTCATCTGTGTATGTGTTTAATAAATCATCAGTATTGTGGAGATTGACTTCTTCCTGGTTTATTCTCCATTACTAAGAACAGTTTTGTATCAGCTACAGTCATCTCCTTATGAGCAGAAATTGTGCACACGTGACATTCAATGGGCACTGTCAATTCCGTGAGTTATTCTGCTCTTCATGTATTGTCTCCAAGACCATTCCCCTCCCCCATTTCTCTCTTCTCTCATAATAAAGAATTGCATATTCTGCGTTACGAAAAAGTAGATTAAATGGGGGTGCCTAGGTGGCTCAGTCAGTTAAGCGTGACTCTTGATTTCAGTTCAGGTCATGATCTTACGGATCGTGGGTTCGAGCCCTGGGTCAGCCTTGCTGCTGTCAGCCTGTCAGCCAGTCAGCACGGAGCCCACTTCCGATCCTCTGTCCTGCTTTCTCTGCCCCTCCCACCTCCCCCCTCTCAAAAAATAAATAAAACAATTTAAAAATTAGGGAAAAGGAGGCGGATATCTTAAAAGAGAAAGGAAATTAACTTTTTTGAGCAGGGGATGTTAATATTTTGATCATTTGACAACTTCATGGGAATTTCTTAAGTGAAAAAACATAAAAGATTTTTAAAAAAATAATTACCTTTAGCAGAAAGAATGATCTCCACAGTGATTTCTTGGTTTAGAAAAGTCAAAAGAACTAAAGGAGCTTTTTACAGCTTTTTGCTCCAGGCAAGACCTGCCCACCATATTCTTTTGCCCACCAAGAGATAATTTCAGTCCTACTGCCATATTCTATTAACTAATAAAATGTAAAGCAGTAAGACAAATATATAAAATATTAAAATAAGTCATCTATTAGTTAAGAATTCTGACAAACAGCTATAGCGCTATTCATTATTTCTTCACTTGTTTCAATATAGTTTTACTGCATCTGCATATTCTTTAAAAGGGATTTTTTTTTTAATTAATGGACTTCATATAGTTTTAACTCTAGAGAAAAAATTGAGTGGAAAGACAGAGACTTCCCATAGAGTTCTCATTCCCCTACCTCTATAGTGAACATCTTGCATTAGTACGGTATATTTGTGTTATGAAAGGTATTTTTTATTTTTTTTTAAATTCTTTTTACATCTATTTATTTTTAAGAGACAGAGAGAGACAGAAAACAAGTGGGAGAGGGGCAGAGAGAGAGGGAGACGCAGAATCCGAAGCAGGCTCCAGGCTCTAAGCCGTCAGCACAGAGCCCGACGCAGGGCTCAAACTCACAAACCGTGAGATCATGACCTGAGCCAAAGTTGGATGCTTAACCGATTGAGCCATCCAGGTGTCTCTATGATAGGTACTTTTTAAACAAATTTTTAAACTTTTCTCTGTATACAGAGGCCTTGGGTATTTCTGTTAGATTCATTCCTACAGATTTGATATGCTCCAATATTACTGCAAATAGTTTCTTCTCTTTTATTACGTTTTCTAGGTATTTGGTGCTAGCATACAGGAATGAAACTAACTTTTGTTTTACATCTGACATCTTATCGACTTGTGGATTATTTTCGGTTTCCCATGTAAACAGAATCAACTGCAAATACGGACCATTTTATTCCCTTCTTGCCAGACCTTATGGCTCTACACTGCTTAGAATCTCCAATACAAGACTTAACAGAAAAGATGATCTTTCTCTCATTCCTGTTTTTATTTTTTGATGTTTTTTTTTTAAATTTTTAACGTTTATTTATTTTTGAGATAAAATAGAGGCAGAGTACGAGCCGGGGAAGGGCAGGTCCTCAAGGGAAGAAAGTGTGACTCAAGACATTTTATGCCTGGTAAATTACTCCTAGGTATAAGAGCAATAGAAGTACAGTTCTGAATACAGAAGAATTCAGGGAGTTCTTCTTCAGCAAGCTACTTCAGAATTTAATTTCGGCCAACTGAGACATAAATGGAGAAGCTGCCAAAGGACAAAGTATGCGATAGTGAATTCATTTAACAGTGAAAATAGAACAAAATAAAAGTTTGTGGTTAAACAAAAATACATATAAATGTCACAAACTCTAATGTTAAAGTAGTGTTACCTTTAACAAAATTTGGCACAGAAAGAAAAAAAAGTAGAGGCTCAAATAATATTTATAAGAAAATTCACCTGGCATTGTTTAGCTTTTTTTATGTTTATTTATTTTTGAGAGAGGCAGCTGAGCAGGGGAGGGGCAGAGAGCGAGGGAGACAGAGAATCCCAAGCAGGCTCTAAGTTGTCAGCACAGAGCCGTCTGTGGGGCTCAAAATTTGATAACCGCGAGATCATGACCTGCAGCAAAATCAAGAATCGGACGGTTAACCAACCGAACCGCCCTGGCACCGGGATTTTTAAAAATCCTTCTAGAAGATTCTACCATGTACCAAAATTTAGGAACCAGTGCACAATGGGAATAAGGACAGTCACTTTACTGTTTAAGCCTCAGTTGTCCGCGGTAAGTACAGCGAACACTGTTGACTTCCACCAGTCTCAGAACTGTTGAACAAGGAGATAGCAGTGGTAACAATCCTTATGTCAAATCCCGTATGAGATAACTAAGTATCTTTTTTCTTCTTGGTATGACACATTGTTTTAACATAACAGTCTCAGCAAGAACAGGCTGTTCTTGACGATGAATCAAATCGCCAATTGTCGTTAGAAGTCATTAACAGAGTTTCCCCTGCATAAATCCAACCAGGGTATCCTGTACCCAGAACATCCATATCACTCTTGGAGACAGACAAAAGAACAGTAAGCCCAGTATGGACCTAAAATAAATACATTAGAAAACAAACAAACAAATAAACACCAGAAATAACCACCTGTAAGCTCTGGTATCCAAAAATTCAAGAATATTTGGGGGTCTGTTCTTTGGGAGGAGAGGAGTGGGGAACTAACGGAACTTTGTCCTTCCTTTCCTGTACCCATAATTTTCGTATTCCATGCTGGGTTTGCTCATCAGCCTATGTGCTTGTCTGGGGTTTTGCTCCATAGAAGCAGCAAAATCAATTCCAGGTATTTCTATCAGCCCCTCAGGCTGGCTGCAATTCTGAGCCATTGGGAGCCAACATCTTTGCTTTTCTTCTACGTTTTCTCTGTATAGTACAGGAACAGCTCCTGCCACCCTATTGTCATTCCCCCTGTAATTCTGAATCACCAGCTTTAGCCGAAAAGAATACACATTCACGTGTATGTTTGGTTTTTTTGGTAGAAAAACTACCCAGAGTTGCCTTTCTGGAGTGAATTTACCTCTTTTCGGAGTGACTTGCACACTTTCACATTGTGAGGACGGTAGGTCTTGCTGCTATGATGTAACCCTCAGGGCTTAGAGTGGAGTCCTCAGCAGGCCCTCATGGAAATCTGTGGCTACTTCGTTCACTCCTAGCTGAGGAGACGTCTTAGCCTTCTGACTCCTTGGGACTTAAGACACCTGGCCCAGCCTCATTTCCATTTTTGAAAATGTTCTTTTGTGTGCTTGAAATGAATGATTTCTGCAGTTGTCAGTAAAGAGTTTTCTGTGTTGCATTAACTCAAGCTTCCAAATTATATTGTTTAAATCTTCCTTAGCTTTTTCTGATTTTTAAAACTATTTATTTATTCTCTCCCTATCAAAAGAGGTGGATTCATATCACCAACTATGATTTTGATTTTGCCTAAGGTCTATTTTTGCCTCTTAAAGGTGAGGGCCATGTTAAGTCTATACGAATTTGGAATTTTATATCTTCCTCGTGAACTGGACCAGGATCTTTTTTTAAATTCTTCTTTTTTATTTTAAGTTTTTATCTTTAAGTAATCTCCACACCCAACGTGGAGCTCGAACTCACAACCCTGAGGTCAAGAGTCCTGTCTGTGCCCTGCCGACTGAGCCAGCCAGGTGCCTCTGGACCTTTTGTTATTATTAAGCGTTTCTCTATCTCTAGGAGTAACTTTGCATTTTAAATCCTGATATTATTAAAGCTGCATCAGCTTTCTTTTAGTTAGCACTTGCATGGTTTAACTTTTGGCATTCATTTGCTTTCAGCTTCAAGATCTCTACTCAACACAATGAGAATCTGCCTACTGAGCCACCGAGGTGCCCGGAGACTAGTGGTTCTAAAGAGAAAAAAAGTGAATAAAAGGAATACGAAGCAGAGAAGGATTGAAATTTTAAACTAGTCAAGGTAAAGTTTACTGAGAAGGCGACATTTCAGGAAATGCTTGAAGAAGAAGCAGGTATTAGGAGAGCTGGGAGTGTGTTGACAGACAGATGTGAAGAGATTGAAGATAAAGGAGAAGAGGTAAATGAGGGATGATGGCTAAAGACAATTCATTTTCTGAGATCAGAGAAAATGATTAAAAAATGAATTCTGAGTGACGTGTCATGTAAAATGTTGATTTTATACAAAGTTAAGGTGAGGTTAGCAATCTCAAAACTCAAATGACAAAATCTAAAGAAATTGGGGAGGGGCGCCTGGGTGGCTCAGTCGGTTGAGCGTCCGACTTCGGCTCAGGTCATGATCTCACCGTTTCCGAGTTCGAGCCCCATGTCGAGCTCTGTGCTGACAGCTCGGAGCCTGGAGCCTGCTTCGGATTCTGTGTCTCTTTCTCTCTCTCTCTGCCCCTCCCCTGCTCATGCTCTGTCTCTCTCTCTCTCTCTCTCTCGAAATAAATAAATGCCAAAAAAAAAAAAAAAGAAAAGAAATTGGGGAGAGGGGGGCAGCTGGCTGGCTCAGTCAGCAGAGTATGTGACTCGACCTCACAGTTGTGAGTTCCAGCTCCATCTTGGTGTAGAGATTACTTAAAAAAAATAATAATAACAAAAAAATAGAGGTGATTAAAGAAGAGAAAACAATGTGCATATAGGATACAAAGGTAAAAATTTATAATTTGAAAGTTGAAGTATAGAATAGGGGAAAACAAGTTCATTTAGAATAATACATAAGAAGACAGTATTTAATGAATTATTAGTATTACAGCTTATAAAGGAAATGCCATGCAAAATAAGACCATAATTTTATAATCTTGAGAAAAACAAAATGTGTTTTGGAAATTCCGGGGTAGAAATTATCTAGCATGCACCAGAAATTCATTTATTGTCAACAAACACTGGTTTGGATTCCATGTTCCTTGGCAATGAAAGCAAAAGTGAATTACATTGTGGCGCATCTTATTCAGTTTCTGACATAAGATTGCATAAATAAAATAGAAAAACAAAGAATGCATACGAAATTGTTGATCCAGACACATATTTTTTCCAGAACTACTTTCGGACAAATTTACCCCTTTGATGTCTAAGGGGAATTGCATAACATAACAGACAACATTTTTACCATGACTGTATTAAAACCAGAAAACTGTTAGTCAAAATTTTATAAACCAGAAGTCATGACCTCAGATTGCAGGTGAACAAGGGTCTAGTTCACTTGTTTTTGTGATGATCTTACAACTCAGGGGTGTTTACCCTTAAGAGAATTTTGCTCAAGTTCTGAATGAGATCTGCCAAGAGTTCATAGCAGAAGGTGGAATTATGTTCATTGCGCCTCATTATATAAATGCACTTTCCTGATACCACTTACAAAGTTCTAAAATAAATGGTTAATAGAAATCTGATGTACAGCTTGAGAGATAACCAGGCAAGAATAAACATACAAAGGTTAGAAGTAGAGAGACTCGATACCGCTATGTTTATGAAAGAACAAAATGGAAAAGTAGTTTGTATTCTGAGCTAAGCAGAATATAATAAAAAACCATAAGATGAATTCCGAAATTCAGAAAAATGTTACCTAAAACATAGAGAAATGTTTAAAATGTTTAAAATTTTTAAAATGTTTAAAAATTCATAGGGGCCAGAAATGAAAGAGAATTCATTTCTGCTTTCGGGAGTATGGTAACTATTATTAAGGCAGACTACTGGATAAAATACTGACTCTATTGGCTAGAGACTGGGATTTAATCATCGCAGGAGAACATGACATAACAGCTTTGGCCCTTTCAAAGCAGGGTTATAGAACTGATACTTCCTATAAAAAGAAATGACCTATGGAACGATTTCCCCTCTGGGTAGACAAACTCTATCAAATCAGAGAAACGTCAAGGAAGTAAGCTCTGAGCAGGACTCTCGGAGAGCGAGCCCCACTCCCCCACCGAGAAACAAAACATAAGTTAAGCTGCTCTCAGATGTGGAATCTGAATTTATTCTACCCCTATGGTGAGGGAACTCCCAGCCAAGACATTAATATTAAAACTGGTGCTGGACCCCAGTGAAAAACACCTAGGGTGCCGGGCAGTAGCAAACTCCAAACTGCTCCATAGGGATGCATCTTCAGCAATGGTCACGTGAATTTTGTACTCAAGGTATACAATAAAAAAATGATGAAACAGGGGTGCCTGGGTGGTTCAGTCAGTTAAGCATCTGACTTTGGCTCAGGTCATGATCTCACAGTTCGTGGGTTTGAGCTCCCATCGGACTCTGTACTGACAGTGTGGAGCCTGCTTTGGATTCAGTGTCTCCCTCTCTCTCTCTTCCCCCCCCCGCCCCCCGACTCACACTCTGTCTCTCTCTCAAAAACAAAAAAAATTTTAAAAATAAACTATTTAAAAAATGGCAAAACATATGATATCATGCCCACAAAAAAAAAAAACCAATAAAGAGAAGGATAAGGAATCTCAAGAACTTACAGAAAAATATTCATGCAAAATAATTATCTTTCAAATGATTAAAAAATAAAAGAAAATAAAAAATTTTAAATTATTGTTATTAATAATAGTAACAATAATGGATTTTTGAAGTTTATTTATTTATTTTTGAGAGAGAAAGAGAGAGAGAGCATGTGATGAGAGAAGGGGCAGAGAGAGAGGGAGAGAGAGAATCTTCACTGTCAGCATAGAACCCCACATGGGACTCAATCCCATTTCATGAGCCAAAATCAAGAGTCGGATGCTTAACTGACTGAGCCACTTAGGCATCCCTCAAAAGTTAATTTTTAAGAGAAAAAAGACTAAAGAAAAACAGGAAACAAAATTACAGGATAATATATATGAAAGACAATATGCAATTTAGATTTTTAAAAATATTTAATTTGGGGCACCTGGATGCCTCGGTTGGTTAAGCATCTGACTTCAGCTCAGGTCATGACCTCGTGGTTCAGGAGTTCGAGTCCTGAGGTTCATGAGTTTGAGCCCCGCTCATGCTCTGTCTGTCTGTGTCTCTCTCTCAAAAATAAATAAAAACATTAAAATTTTTTTAATACATAATTTCTAGAAATGAAAAATTTGAAGTTGAAATTGAAATTGAAAAATTCAATTAACTTAATGTTAAAGTGCAGATTACACATAGCTGAAGAAAACAACAGTAAAGTGGATAACGGAGCAGGGAAAATTACTCAGAATATCATGAAATGATAAGATGGAAATAAGAATGAGTGCTTAAGAGACAGGAAGGCTAGGGTCACCTGGCTGGCTCAGTCGGTAGAGCGTGGGACTCTTGATATTAGGGTCATGAGTCTGAGCCCCACTTTGGGTGTAAGGATTAAGGAGAAAAAAAGAGACATGAAGGATAGACTGAAAGGCCCAATGTAGTCTGAAAAGATTTTCATAGTGAATAGCAATAGTACAGGAGAGGATATATATGAAAATACAATGGCTGAGAATTTCTCAAAAATGATGAACATAATAAATTCACAAACCAGAAGAGAGTGGAGACTGGAGAAGAATAAATAAAAATAAATCCACATTCAGACACACTGCAGTGATACCACAAAATGCATAGATTAAAAGGAAATTTAGGGCAACCTTGGGAAAAGATGGAGACTACAAAATACATTTCTTTAAGTTTATTTATTTATTTGTTTTTGAGAGAGAGAGAGCACAAGTGGGAGAGGGGCAGAGATACATACAGAGACAGAGACAGAATTGAAAGCAGGTTCCAGGTTCTGAGCTGTCAGCACAGAGCCTGACGCAGGGCTCGAACTCACAAACCCTGAGATCATGACCAGAGCTGAAGTTGGATGCTCAACCAACTGAGCCACCCAGGCGCCCCTACAAAATCCTTTAGAAAGAAAGAAAAATCTGAAAGACAACCTGGAAAAACGATTTCATTGATAACAGACATATCAACAGCAACTCGAGAAACCAGAAAGCAAACAATAATACTTTCAAAGTGCTGAATGAAAAGAACTGTCAGAACAGAATTCTGTCTTGAGTGGAACTATTATTCAGAAGTCAAGGTGAAATAGACATTTCACACAAACCGATTAACGCTGGCTGCCTCTCACAGTCTCTCAGGAAAAGGACTGTCTTAATCAAGAGAAAGTAGAACTAAGGTCGAGTGAGATGCAAGAAACAATAGTGGTCACAGGATTAAAAATATTAACCTAATAAAACAGCAGCAAAAATGACCAAAACACCAATTTGGGGTTTAAAATAGATGATGTCCCCTCCCTCCTGCAAAATTAGGTTATATATTTTTGAGAGCAAGATAGGCTTCATGTAAAGTTTACATGGAAAATTCAACCAGAATAGTTGGGAAAATTATGATACAGGACAGTAATGAATGGGAACTCTCTCTACAAGAAGCCAAACATCTTTACGAAGATTATAATGAGACGATGTGGTCTGGCATCTGAATACACAGACACATCAATAGAACAAGATAGAAAACACGAAACCTGTTGTAACGCGTGTTGGAATTCAGCATAGATTGTCCCCGACTTATGACAGTTTGACCTAAAATCGTTTGACTTTATGAAAAATCTCCCTGTTCTTCAGGAGAAATCATACTTCCAATTTTCAATTTTGGTCTTTTCCTGGGATAGCGATGAGCAGTACGGTACTTTCTTGGGATGCTGGGCAGGGACAGGGAGCCACGGCCTCCAGTCGGCCGTGTGATGATCATGAGAGTAAGCAACCAACACATCGATAAGCATGGTTTTTCACTTTCAGGACAGTATTCAATAAATTATGAGATATTCAGCACCGCATTATAAAATCGGCTTTGCGCTAAATGACTTTGCCCCACTGGAGGCTACTGTAAGTAGCTGTAAGTAGCTGTAAGTAGCTTAAATGTTCGAGCACATTTAAGGTAGGCTAGGCTAAGGTAAGATGCTCAGGAGGTTAGGCAGGGTACATTTATTTTCATATTACGATACTTTCACCTTACAATGAGATTATTGGGACATAACCCCATCCTAAGTCAAGGAAGGTCTGTATATGACAAAGGTAGAATGACAAGTCTTGTGGAAAAGACAGGTTAGGCAAATAACCTGTTAGAGTAACTGGTGGATGTCAGGGAACAAATAAATTTAACCTCTACCTACCTAAAACCGAAATAAAATCTAAGCGGATCAAAACCTAAGATGTAAAAAATTAAAACTATAAAAATACAAAAGGGAATATTAAAGAATATTTATTAAAAATCTTGAGTGGTTTTCTAAGTTTTTTTATTAAAAAAACCCCAGAAACTGTAAAATAAAATATTGATAAAGTTATTATATATAAAACCAAAAATTCCTGCACAGCAAAACAGAAACAAAATCAAAAGAAAACAACCAAAAAAACTCCCCCCAGGTCCCATAAAAACATTAAAAGAGAAATGACATCTGGGAAAAAAAAATCTTACAATTCATATCATAAAAAAAAAGAAAAAACCCAACGATTGTATGGAGAAATGGGCATAGGATGCGAAATGACAGTTCACAGAGAAGGAATTAGCCATGTTTCTGAATATATGAAAACATACGAGAAGACTTTTGAGTTGAGTCACCGTAAAAGAAACGCAACTTAAGACTCCAGTAAGATGGATTCTTTACCTATCTGATTTGTAAACAACACAAGAGCTTCTAAGGCACTGTTAACAGGGGTATGGAGAAATCTTTTTTTAAAATACGTGTTACTGGTAAAAACATATGCGATGAACCTGAAGGTGATCAGAGATAGTAACTGCTAGTTGCTGCTTCAAATAAACCCTACAATTTTACTTACTTAACAGAAGTGTATTTCTTGTATATGAAATGGTCCACCGGGATTTCCTAATAGTGGGAGCAGGTGATGGAGGAGAAAGGTATAGGCGAAGAGATCTGATTCACGAATTCACTCAGGGATCTAGGATGGTAATTCCGTCCTCTCCACCAGGTAGCTTTCAAAGTTGCCCTGAGGATCAATATCCAGTCAACAAAAGCAGAAAGAATTTGAAGAACTGTACGAGGTAAATGTCTTAACTTGGGCTACTTTAACAAAATACTATAGACAGAGTGACTTAAACAGTAGAATTTTCCCCCTTAGAGTTCTAGAAGCTGGAAGTCTGAGATCAGGATGCCGGCATGGTGAGAGCCCTCGTCCAGGTTGCAGATGGCTCATTTCTTGCCTGGCAGAAAGCAAGCGAGCTAGCTCCTCTGCCTCTTCTTATATGGGGATGAATCCTGTTCCTGAGGGTTCCGCCTTCATGACCGAATCACCCCCAAAGGCTCCGCCTCCAAACACCATTACACTGAGATTAGGGTTTAAATTTATTGTTAAAAGGATTTTTTTAATGTATATTTATTTTTGAGAGAGAGAGAGAGAGAGACAGAGCGTAAGTGGGGGAGAGGCAGAGAGAGAGGCACACAGAATCTGAAGCAGGCTCCAGGCTCCTAGCTGTCAGCACAGAGGCCAATGTGGGGCTCAAACTCACAAGCCATGAGATCATGACCTGAGCTGAAGTCAGATGCTTAACTGATTGAGCCACCCAGGCATCCCTAACATAGGGGTTTAATTCTGGGTATTTACAAACATTCAGTCCATAACAAGTTTTTTTGTTTTTTTAAAATTTTCACTCGCTTAATTGGAATGTACCAAACATCCTTCCTTCCATATTGTAACTTAAATGGTGTATTTAAGTGTTATAAACTCTTCGAATAAACTTTTTAAAAATCGAGGTTATAGTAGCTATATAACATCACGTCAGTTTCTGGTACATGATATAATGAGTCAGTATTTGTATACACTGTAAGATGATCACCACAGTAAGTCTAGCTATCATCCCTCACCATACAAAATTACACATTTTCTTTCCTCGTGATGAGAACTTCTAAGACTTAATCTCTTAGCAACTTTCAAATCTGCCATACGTTACTACTGATTACAGTCACCAAGCTACACATTATATCCCCATGTCTTACTTACTGTATAACTGGAAGTTTGTATCCCTTGCCTTCTTTCTCCCTTTTTGCCCACCCCCAATTGCCTCCCCTCTGGCAATCACCAATCTATTCTCTGTACCCATGAGTTCTGTTTTGTTTAGTTTGTTCTTTTTTTTTTTTTTCAAGATTCCACATACAAGTAAAATCATACAGTATTTGTGGTTCTCTTTATAACTTATTTCACTTAACATAATACCCTCAAAGTACATCTGTGTTGTCACAAATGGCAGGCTTTCATTCTTTTTATGGCTGAGAAGTGTGTGTGTGTGTGTGTGTGTGTATGATATATGTATATGTATGTCACATCTTCTTTATCCATTCGTCCATCAATACATACTTAGGTTATTTCCATACCTTTCTAAATAATGCTACTATAAACATCGAGGTGCATATCTTTTTCAAATTAATGTGTTCATTTTCTTCAGACAAATACCCAGAAATGGAATTGCTGGATCATATGGTAGTTCTATTTTTAATTTTTTTGAGGAAACTCCATGCTGTTTTCCATAGCAGCCGCACCAATTTGCCTTCCTACTGACAGTTCATGAGGGTTCCCTTTTTCCCACATCCTTTTCCTCACAGGCTCACCAACACTTTCGGAAAAGGAAGTTTTAATAGGGCACCTTATAGGAAAGCAGTGAAATACATTTGGAGAAAAATTGGCTGAAATTAAAACGTACATGCCCTGTGATGCATACCCTTTGAGGAATTTACACTACAAATATATACACATATATGCAAAACGATGTTTATGCAAATACGCTCACTTTAATATTGTTTCTGGTAGCAAAAACATTAAACAACCTAAACATCCAGTGTAGGTATCTGTGAAATACGTTAAGATACATGCATGTAATGGATATTATAATAAGAATTATAAAGCCATTATGTTATAACATATTTATATGTATAATATAAAATATATATTTATGCATGAAAGATAATTATATAAATTATTATAAGGAATGAGAAAGTTGTATATTTACTGCTATGAAATAATGTTGAAGAAATATTTTTGGATGAAAAAACATGTAGAACAATATGGGTCCTATACTACCATTTACATGAGGAAAGAAAATATTATGTACACACCTTATACGCTTGTCTATGAATATCCTGGCTCCCGATGGGTACATAGGAAACTGGATGGATATAGTAATGGTTGCCTGCACAAAGCGGGCCTTGAAGGCAAGAGACAGGGATGGGAAAAAATCTTTGACTGCACAGCTTTACGTATCTTCGAAAAAAATTGTTTTTACTATGTACAGCCTAGTCGAAACATAAGATATTTAGGGCACCTGGGTGGCTCAGTTGGTTAAGTGTCTGACTTTGGCTCGGGTCATGATCTCACGGTTTGTGAGTCTGAGCCCCACATAGGGCTCTGTGCTGACAGCTCAGGCATGGGATCCTGTCTCCCTCTTTCTGGCCCTCCCCCACTAGCACATGTGGGTGTGCTCTCCCTTTCTCTCTCTCAAAAATAAACATTATAAAAAATAAGATATTTAAAGATACACCAAAATATAAGAGAACAATAATATGGAAGATGCTGGAAGCTAGGCAGAAACATGGTGATGAGGATTAGTCAGAAAGTGGGTAGACACAGTTTTAAAGCAAATGTTTTAAAGACACCTAGGCAGGATAAAAGTCCAAGTAATCACTAATGGAACAGATATAAAATGTATAATTCTGAAATAGAGTTGGGGTAAAGAAAAGTTAATTACTTCAGCAGAAGGCAAAAAGGAAGAAACAAATTAAAAACACAAAACGGGATAGATAGTAATGATTCAAATATATCAGAAGTTGTGATGAATGGAACTGATCAACTCACAAATAAAAGAAAAGAGGGGGTCTCTGGGTGGCTCAGTTGGTTAAGTGTCTGACTCTTGGTTTTGGCTCAGGTCATGATCTCATGGTTTCGGTTTCATGAGCTCTACGTTGGCAGCCTGGAGCATGCTTGGAATTCTCTCTCTTTCTCTCTCTCTCTGTCCCCTCCCCCATTCACACTGTCTCTGTCTCTCTCAAGATAAATAAATAAACATTAAAAAGTTTTTTAAAAAAAGTAAAAGAAAAGAGAACTTCAGATAGGCCTTTCTAGATTGTCCAGCCTGTCAACCAGCAGAAATGTGAGAAAAGTCACATTAGACCACTGAATCCCCAAACTGGCCCAGACCAGAAGAGACCATCCAGTCAACTCACAGAATCCTAAGAATAAGAAACGTTAGGGGCGCCTGGGTGGCTCAGACTATTGAGCGTCCGACTTCGGCTCAGTTCATGATCTCACAGTTCATGAGTTCGAGCCCCGTGTCGGGCTCTGTGCGGATGGCTCAGAGCCTGGAGCCTGCTTTGGATTCTGTGTCTCCCTCTCCCTCTGCCCCTCTCCTGGTCACACTCTGTATCTCTCTCTCAAAAATACATAAACATTAAAAAAAAAAAAAAAAGAAATGTTAACCCATCATGTTTTGCAGCAAAAGCTAATCAATAGAGTTGGGATTTTCAAAATCATAATAAAATATCACAACAATTTAATGCTATTAAACTCAAAAACTTTAAGAAAAGATAATTTTCTAGAAAAATATTACTCCAGAAAGATACAAAAAGAAAGAAAAAATATGAACATAAACCATTAATTGAAATATATCCTCATTTAAAGCACTAGGTTTAGAGTTTACATGCAATTAAAAAAAAACTTCAAATAGTAGTTAATATATGAGAAAATACAAAAGGAGGAAAAACAAACAACTGATATAACTTTAATACATAATGACACAAGAAGAGAATGGAGGAATGAAAATGAAAGGGCAATCTTGCTGATAAACATAGATGAAAAGCCCCAAACACAAATGTTAGCAAATGAAATCATGCATATATTCATATGTAGAAAACACACAAGTGTATATATATGTTTACAAATACATCATGATTGGGGCGCCTGGGTGACTCAGTCGGCTGAGCATCTGACTTTGGCTCAGGTCCTGATCTCACCATTCATGAGTTCAAGCCCCACAGGAGGCTCCTTGCTGTCAGCACAGAGCCCGCTTCTGATGCTCGGTCTCCCATTCTCTCGGTCCCTCTCCTACTTGCACTCTCTCAAAAATAAATAAAAACATTAAAAAAAAAACCACCACGATCCAGAAGGTTTTATAGCAGGAATGCAAAGCACATTCAACGATAAGGTCTTTTAACATAATTTCCTTATTGTACTCGTTAAAAGATTTAAAAAGAAAAAGCCGTTTCAATAAAAAAGAACGAAAAATTGCCATTTGCAACTACATGGAGGGAACTAGAGGGAATTAGGCTAAGCAGTCAGAGAAAGACAAATGTCATATGACTTCACTCATATGAGGACTTTAAGATATAAAACAGATGAACATAAGGGAAGGGAAGCAAAAATAATATAAAAACAGGGAGGGGGACATAACAAGAGACTTTTTTTTAATATTTACTTATTTTTGAGAGAGGCAGAGTGTGAGTGGGGGAGGATCAGAGAGAGAGAGGGACCCAGAATCCAAAGCAGGCCCCAAGGCTCCGAGCTGTCAGCACAGAGCCTGACGAGGGGCTCGAACCCACAAGCTGTGAGATCGTGACCTGAGCTGAAGTCGGACGCTCAACCGACTGAGCTGCCAGATGCCCCAAGTGACTCTTAAATGCACAGAACAAACAGAGGGTTGCTGGAGAGGTTGTGTGTGGAGGCGGGATGGGCTGAATGGGTAAGGGGCATTAAGGAATCTACTCCTGAAATCATTGTTGCACCATATGCTAACTATCGTGGATGTAAATTAAAAACAAAACAAAACAAAACAAAACAAACTCTTACGTGACTATGACTGGACAAACCCCTTCCTAATCTGAAGGGTACCGTGCCGACTTTTTTGACTTTTAGCTGTCAGCTTTATTCCTGCACTTGGCTTTCGCCCTTCTGCCACAGGAGGCCGGAAGGCTGACAATTCTATTTCCCTTGCTCCCTTGCTGCTGTTTGCTTGGGTTCTGCCAATGGGAGACAATGGGGAGGATTTAAAAGGTGGCAGAGGGAAAGGAGCCATTGGCTCCCTCCTGCTCCCGGCCCCAGCAGCTGCACCAGCTGGGCCCCAGCTGCCGGGCAGTCCAGCATTCCTGGGCTCCGAGAAGCACTTTCACCTTTTTGCTCCTCTGTCTTTTCAACCACTCTGTAATTAGTTCTCTGTGTTAACTACCCTCTGTTTGACATTCCTAATGGTTTCTGTTTTCCAAACTGGTTAATAAGTGATACGAGTATCCATCAGGCTGCAGCAAACATCATTAATACTGGTGAAACATTGAGAGATTTTCTTGCCAAGACAAGAAGAGGACAAAGACGCTTGCCCTTACTGCTTTCCACGGAATATTGTACTGGAAGCCTTAGTCTGAGCAACGGGATAATTAAAAGGAAAGGAATTACAAGGAATTAAAAGAAGGCAAGAGAACTGTCAATTAAAAAAAATAGGATGTCTGGCAACAGTTCTTGGTGCTATATTAACCAAAATCAGTTGCATGCTTATAAATGCTATAGGAAGGATTTTTCAGAGAGGGCTCTCGGGGTCTTTGTGTAAGGGAAAGTGATCTTAAAGGATCAGGGCCCTGCCCTTATGACCTCATTCAACTTCAATTACTTCCTTTGAGGGCCCTCTCTAAATACAGCTGCATGGGACTTAGGCCCTCAATATGAATTCGTGGGGGCGGGGGTGGGGGTGGGGCAGGGACACAGACATTCAGTCGGGGACAAGAATGCACACCCTGAAAGAAGGTGAGAAGCGAGGCTGCCTGTGTTTGCACTCAGAAAAATTGAGGTATTCTTAATTACTTTTAGGTCAAATGTCTTTTATTAAAGAGAACAGAGCCTTTGAATAACTCAGATAAAGGGCGTGAGCCTCACGGAAAACAGAGACTGAAGCCAAAATTCCAGTGCATTTCATGGGAACCAGAAAGCCACCAGGGACCAAGGCTGCTCTATGTTTATAGTCTGTGGGGCAGATTCTTTATATGGCTCTGTAGGTTGGGCGGACAATGAAAGACAGGTCTCATACAGTTACTAAGCACGAAGTTAGTTGTGTACCTCTAACAAAATATTCCGTTCGTTCGTGCGTTTACTATCTATACCCATACATTTACTTATACTTAGCAGGAAAACTTAATGGAGATTGAAATATAAAAGTCCAAAATAAAACTAAATTCAATAAATTAATGTTTTCTTTAGTTTTCTAAAACAAATGTACCCTATGTGATATTGAGTCATGAGCTACCAAATATAGAAGTTACATTTTATACCTAGAAAGCCCTAATGTCTTTGTAAGACCACATCTTGTAAAGCGATCTTTATTATCACTATTTTTTTTTATTTTAATTCCAGTGTAGTTAACATACAGTGTTGTATTCGTTTCAGGTGTACAATATAGTGATTCAACACTTTCGTATGATACTCCACGCTCATCACTGTAGGTTTACTCTTTGTTTTTTTTATAATAGTTTATTTTCAAATTGGTTTACATATAACACCCAGTGTTATTCCCAACGAGGTAGGTTTACTCTTAACCCTCTTCACCTATTTCTCCCATCTCCCCAACCCACCTCCCCTCTGGGAATCATTTATTTGTTCTCTACAGTTAAGAGTCTGTTAGGGCGCCTGGGTGGCTCAGTCAGTTAAGCGTCCGACATCACCTGAGGTCATGATCTCATGGTCCATGAGTTCGAGCCCCGCAGTGGGCTCTGTGTTGACAGCTCAGAGCCTGGAGCCTGCTTCAGATTCTGTGTCTCCCTCTCTCTCTGCTCCTCCCCCACTCACACTTTGTCTCTCTGTCTCTCTCTCAAAAATAAATAAACATTTAAAAAAAAAAACAGTCTGTTTTCTGGTCTCTCTCTCTCTCTTTGTTCCCGTTTGTTCATTTATTCTGTTTCTCAAAATCCATATAAGTGAAATCATATGGTATTTGTCTTTCTCTGACTGGCTTTATTTCACTTAGCTGAGGGGACATGGCGGCTCTACTCTGAACTGTCCCCCTGGGCTCCACCTAAGCCACTGTCCACACAGGGGCCACTGCTTTACACTGCACGCCTGTTGTGCCTGTCACACTGCTTCACCTTGGGCCCCCACTCCCTTCCCGTCAGGCTGCTGCTTACGCTGGTGCTGCTGCCCTAGGTGCCCCTCTTGGTCCCTCCACATGGGTGGGTGGGGGCTGCCCCAGATGCTGTCACTCTCCCTGGATGCTACTTCTCTGTGCTCTGCGGCTCTGTCCTACCCCGTTGTTGCACCTTGTGCTTCAGCTCCTGCTTCTACCACGGCCGTCCTCTGTGGCCAGTCAGCACGTGTCACTGTCGCCACCCCTCTGCCCCAGGCTGCTCTGCTCACCTTCCATTTCTTTCTTTTTTTTTTTTTTTTAATGTTTATTTATTATTATGAGAAACAGAGACAGAGCATGAGCAGGGGAGGGGCAGAGAGAGAGGGAGACGCAGAATCCGAAGCAGGCTGCAGCCTCCGAGCTGTCAGCACAGAGCCCAATGCAGGGCTCCAGCTCATGGACTGTGAGATCATGACCTGAGCTGAAGTCGGACGCTTAACCGACTGAGCCACCCAGGTGCCCCCCATTTCTAAAATACATAGGGAACCAGTTTCCTCTTCCTGTTTTCTGTCCTCCTGTAGAATCCCATGTCAGGACTGCTTGGGGCCTGAGGCGTTACATAGTTTAAGGACTCTTTACCGTTAACCACACACTTCTCTGTCCTTATACACCCTCCATACTGGTGACTGGAATGGCGACAGAGCTTACATAAGGGAAGGTTGTGTCCTAGGCATTGCCCTTTACCCAGAAATCCTCTTGAAATTGCAGGCCCTATTACTTAGTTTAGTTTATCATGCTAGGCTTCCTTCCTTGAGATTGTGCCAAACTTCTGCCAGGAGCTACATAATCTACTTTTCTTTTACCCAGTTTTCCACTCAGTTTGAACTCCATTCATGAACACAGTTCAAATACACGTCCTAGAAGATGCATCCACTTGCGGCTCCATCAGTGAAGGCAAGGAGATCTGGTGGTAGTAGCTGTGGGCCGCACTCCACACTAAAATCCAGAGGCTAGTCATGCCACTATCAGATTTAAAAATTCTCACTTGGAAAAAAAAAAGCCACAGAGAGGAAGGAAGACATAACATAAGAGACTCTCAAAGACTAAGGACAAACTGAGGGGAGAGGGGGGTGTGGGAGGGGGGAGAATGGGTGGTGGGCACAGAGGAGGGCACTTGTTGGGATGAGCACTGGGTGTTGTGTGGAAACCAAATTGACAATAAATTATTCAAAAAATAATAAAAAAATAAAAAATAAAAAAAATTGTTAAATCCATGTAAAAAAAAATCTCACTTTGCTTTGTCAGAGAGAAACAACTCTTCTATAATGTCAACTCTTCATCAAATACATATAGCGTACAGATGCTTCCAGTCTGGACTTAAACAAGGATCTCTACCCTCAAGCAGCTTACATTTTAACGAGAATACAGAAGATAAATAACAGATATTCATACTAAGTAAATCACATATTAGCAGTGGATGACTGTAGAAAAAAAGGGAACAGCACAACAGCATTAGGATAATCAGAAGTGCCAGGGGTATGTGTACAAGCGTTGTCCCTGTGTGTGTGCATCCATGGGTGGGCACGGCTGTAGGAGTGAACCAGGTGGTGAGGGCAAGTCTCACCGAGAATGGTGCCTCACGAGGGAAGACGTGGAGCAAGAGAGGAAGTTAGCTAAGGAAAAGAACATTTCAGACAGAGGGTGTAGCCAGAGCAAGAGTGTGTCTGAGGTAAGGGAGTGATAGCAAAGAGTGCAGTGGGTGAAAGGCAGAGAAGAAAGAGATAAAGTCAGTGACCTTCGGCTTCCTTGTAGTAAGAGTTTTGCTCTTACTCTTGTTTTAAGAGTTGCCTTACTCTGCTTGTTGTAAGAGGTTTGCTTTTATGCTGAGTAAAATGGAAAGTTATTTGAGGATTCTGAACAAACAACAGGGTCTGTCCTACATTTTTAAACCTCATTCTGGCTACTAACATGGGGTTTAGGTTAGAGGAAGAGACACAGTGAGGAGGTTACTGGGTTAATCCAGGTGAAAGAGGATGTTGGCTTAAATCAGGGTAGTCACCAAGGAGGTGGTGAGTGATTTCATTCTGGAAATATTCAGAGGGAGAGCCAAATAGGAATTGTTGACAGAATGGATGGGAGAGATATACAACAGTCAAAGCTAACTCAAAGATTTAAAAAAATTTTTTTAAAATGTTTATATATTTTTGAGAGACAGAGCATGAGCAGGGGAGGGGCAGAGAGAGAGAGGGAGACAGAGAATCTGAAGCAGGTTCCAGGCTCTGAGCTAACAGTACAGAGCCCAATGTGGGGCTCAAACCCACAAGCTGTGAGATCATGGCCTGAGCTGAAACCAAGAATTGCTTAATCAACCGAACCACCCAGGTGCCCCAATCTCTAAAATTTTTGACCTGAGCAGATGGAAGGACAGAGTTGTCTAGGATGCCAAGATGCCAGTTTGAGAAGACTCCGGATGGGCCAGGTTTGAAGAGGGTGATCTGGAGCTCCAACTGAGACCTGTCAAGTTTGAGATTCCTGTTTGAGCATTCCAGAGATGCTGAACAGGCAGTCGGATATGTAAGTCAGGAATTCGAGAGGAAGGTCTAAGCTGGAGAGATACATTTGGGAGTTGTCAGATTAGAAGAGACATTTGTAGCCCAGAGAACAGATGGGATCACCAGGGGAGCGAATGTGGACAGAGAAGAAGGAAGAAAGGGCCCGCGACTCATCCTGAGACTTGCTCCAACACTAAGAGGTTAGACAGGAAGGAGGCTAGGTTAGCCAGAGGCTGAGAAGAAATACCCATGGAGGGAGGAGGAAAACCAAGAGTGCGGGATCCTGGAAGCAAAGTGAAGAAAGTAGAGGAAGGAATGATCAGTGTCATAAATGCTGCTAGTCAGGCAAGACAAGGACTGAGAACTGACGACTGGAATGATCGAATGAGGTCATCTGATGGCCTTCCCACAAACAAATGTGGTGCACTGGTGCGGGCAAAAGCCGACTGGAGTAGATTCAAGGAAGCGAGAAGGGAAAAACTGGAGAAAGAATTTACAGATGGCCGTTAAGAAATTTCACTGTAAAGAAAATGGGCAGCAGATGGAGGGGAAAGTAAGTCAAAAGAAGCCTTTTGTTCATTCTATTAAAGATGATAGCAGTAATGGCATGCTTGTAGGCTGGCGGGAAGGACTGCAGGGGAGAGGGAAGCAGGAATGACTGGAGAAATGTCTGATACTGGGAGAGAGGGGGATAAGATCTAGATAAGATCAGATAAGATCTGACTACCTCTACACAGAACAAGTGGGGTTCACCTGTGATAACGAGCCTTTTTGGGGGAGTTTTTGTTTTATGTAGAAAATTTCATTTTTTGATCTGATTTATAACTTGATCGCAAGAAAGCAGAACGTTTGTCAGATCAATGGAAAGTTACTGTCCAAGTTGGTAGTTGTCCCCCCAGACATCCTTCGGCCAGTACTCATCCTGCAGACAAATGTCCAGTCCCAATAGCGCAGTCCATGCCCCAGACATATTGGAGGGAGGCCAAAGAAGGCCAAAGATCACTTTTCTGATGGTCCTGGGGTGAAGATGCTCCAGGTTAGATTGCCACATCAGGAGGAAAGAAAGAATTGCATTTTACAATCAATTGAGTTCCATTTAGGTCTACAAAGGAAGAAAAAAGAAACAATTTTCTAATTTTTTTTTAATCTTTATTTATTTTTGAGAGAGAGAGAGAGACCGAGCATGAGCAGGGAAGGGGCAGAGAGAGAGAGAGACACAGAATGTGAAGCAAGCTCCAGGCTCTGAGCTGTCAACACAGAGCCTGACGCAGGGCTCGAACTCACAGACCGTGAGATCATGATCCAAGCTGAAGTCGGATGCTTAACCGACTGAGCCACCCAGGTGCCCCAAAAAGAAACAATTTTCTAAGTAAGTGGATAGAGTGATGATGAGTAAAATAAATTAGCTAAGAAACAGTGCTGGGAAGAAGGAGAGAAAATAATACACTATTCAAAAAAAAAAGGATGGGGTGACAATGATTTAATTACCTTAGCTAAGAAATGAGTTAGTTAGAAAATCTTCATCTCCATTCATTTCGTTTGCTATTGTACCTTTTACGGGGGGGAGGTCTGGAGACTTGAATCTGGGACAAATCTGGAAGCTTGGCAGCAAGTAGAGTAAGAAGCAAAGACTTGATAAATGGTAGAACATGATATTGTCATTTGTTTCTGTCTTACTGACGGAGTCACTGGGAATGGTATTGAGAAATTAAAGGTGCCATGTCCCACATTCATGTCCTCCATTTGCATCCATGTCAGCCCACATGTCACTCTGTTAAAGAAGCCTGGCTGCTGATGTAAAACAAATGGCCAAGAAGCAGATAGTGTGTCATCTCAGGCCAAAATGGGATTGGAGGGTACTCGTCTGCAACAGGCACACAGTAGACACGCAAAGGCAAATTCAGTAATGTGTGCGTCTTCACCTCCATTCACTTTCTTTTATGTTTTATTTAGGAATAGCTCTGGTTTCTTTTGATTCAGTGTCATTATCAGATAATGCAAATGACCGGTGACATATGAAGAATTTCCAATGTGCCAGGCACTGTTCTAAGTAGTGACAATGGTTTCTAAAAAATATTTTATTTTATTTTTATAGATTTTTTTTAACGTTTATTTATTTTTGAGAGACATAGAGACAGAGCATGAGCAGGGGAAGGGCAGAGAGAAAGGGAGATACAGAATCTGAAGCAGGCTCCAGGTTCTGAGTCGTCAGCACAGAGCCTGATGCGGGGCTCGAACTCACAGACCGTGAGATCATGACCTGAGCTGAAGTCGGCCGCTTAACTGACTGAGCCACCCAGGCGCCCCATTTTATTTTTTTTTTAAAGTAGAGTCCACAGCCAACATGGGGCTAGAATTCATGACCCCAAGATCAAGAGTAGCACACGCCACAGACCGAGCCAGGGAGGCACACCCTAAATAGTTAAAATGTATTAATCTGAATTAGGGACTATTATTTTCCCTTTACAGATGAGGAAGCTGAGACAGGGAGAGGTTAGATAACCTGAACCTCCACACAAACCTAGTGGCAGTGCTGTGTTCTTGCCTCGTCTGGAATCTCAGGATTCAGGGACTTTTGAATTGCTAAGCGCTTCTTACTGTACTTGGGAAAAATGTGTTTCATCCTTGGGGTATGAGAGCCTATCCTGATACTGGAAATTGAGCAGAAGTTTCTTGTCTTCAGAGAGATATGAAGGTAGAAAAACTTACTCTTTCCAGAAGCATTCATCCATGTGAGCATTACGCAATGGCGAGTCCGAGCTGTTTGAAAGGTTTGGAGAGTGATGTATTGTTCATATAGCTAATTGCCTTATCACACTAAAATTATAACCTACACAATGTTTATTGGGAATATTCTTCAGGTAGAGTTTAGTTATTTAAATGATTTCTGACTTTATGCATACATATGAATCAATGATACCCTGCAATGTTCTTTTCAATACCAGTATTTAACAACTAGTAAAATATTAAATTTACACAATTCACCTATGGAAAAGAGCTGATGGGAAATATGAAACAAGAGGGCCCCATATAGAGCAAAAAAGGTGTGAGAGAAAAACTTATTTGTATAAGTTAACAGAATCATTTTCCTCTTTCCTTTAGAAATTGCTTGGAGAGGAGGAAAAAATGAAACAAAGAAGACAGAAGAAAATCTGTTAGGCATGAAGCTTCTCCATCCTGTAACAGAAGTAGTCCCTGAGACCTTCATTCCATCCTCTGGAAAAACAGAGTGAATATTCTGGGCTTGCTTGTTTTTTTGTTTGTTTGGGTTTTCTTCTTTTTTTTCCTCAATGATGGTGTGCTCACACAAGAGAATACCATTACCTTTTAAACTCTGAGAGTGGGGTCACATTTCTTACTTCTTCTGTATTTTGCCTAGTATCTAGTGCTATGCTTTGCTTAATGGAGGTTGTTAATATTGATTTAGCTGGATGTGATGGTTAATTTTATGTGTCAACTTCACTGGGCTAAAGGATGTTAGTAAAATATTATTTCTGGAGAGCTAGTGAATCTCAGCTGGTAAAACATTATTTCTGGGTGTCTCTGGAAGAGATTAGGATTTGAACAGCGGACTGAGTAAACATCTCCCTTACCAACATGGGTGGGCATCATCCAATGGATTGAGGGACTGAATAGAACAAAAGGGAGAGGAAGGATGAATTTGCTTTTTGTTAGAGCTGAAACATCCATCTTCACCTCTCCTCAGACACTGGCACCCTGGTCCTTGGGTTTTTAGACTTAGATCAGGACTGACACTGTGGGGATCTCCAACCGCCATCTCTATCCCCAGGTCTTTGGATTGGACTGAATGACACTCCTGGTCTTCCTGATTCTCCAGTTTAGAGATGGTAGATGGTGGTTGGCCTCCAGAACAGATAATGCTTCTGTTTCTTCGAAGAACCCTAATTAATACCTGGGGTGATAGCATGGAGGAGCAGATATTTAGTCTCAGACTAGGTACTCTCGGAAACATTTTGGCCTTAGAGACACACACCCAAGCTGTGTAACTTGGGAGATTAGTGCTGAATATACACACGCACCCGTAATGTAGAACTGTGCCCTAGCAATGAGGCCAGAGCACGTGTTTCACAAAAATATCACTTGACGAATGGCTCATTGTGAGCAAAATTCCAGTAATAGTTCTGCCCTGATTTGCTTTGTGATCTTAAATAATTTATTACCTTCTGACATTCTACCTCATTTTCCACATCTATAATAGGATAGTCTATCAAGGTGCCACAAAATCACATGAGCTAAATGCGCCGTTGCAGACGGAATTAGGTGTTATGTGCTGCCTGCTTGGAAATCTTTTCTGAGAAAAAAGTCAAAAGTATTTTTAAAACAGGGCCATCCCTAACACAAACGACATAATTAAACGCAAGTGTATGAGCAGAAAGAACATTCTGTGCTGACAGCTTACACTTACAGAGATTCGATACTTCTAAGTAATTCCTGCATCAACCATTAGTCAGGCAGACGGATATAAAATACAGAGGAATTAGAGTGATCATTAGCAGAAATAATCAAAGCCTTATTCCAATATATTCCTACATTACAGTTACTGTGGCCACCCGCGACTTCTCTTTTCCTGCGCGGTGTGTGTATCAAAGCCACATGATGTTTTGGCAAACGACATTTTAGCAGGCCAGGTTCCAAGCACGAAAGCTAATGACCCATCTCGGTTAACTGTATTTTTCAGCCTTACTCGTTCATTATCTTGGAGGAAAATAATAAAGTGCTACAGTTCCCGGAAAAAATGGCCGGACTTTATTTTTAGCGTCAACAGAATTTTATTCTTTTGAAAAGGATATTGTAAGTAAAAAATTGTGGGCTGATAGAATAAGCTATTGGGAGCTTCCCAGACTTAAATGGTAATCAATTATGTTTTAAAAGAATTTATTTTTAAGTGATCTCTACACCCAGTGTGGGGCTCACACTCACAACCCTAAGATCAAGAGTCACATGCCCTACTCATCGAGCCAACCAGGTGCCCCAGTAATTGATAGTTTTTAAATCTTGAAATATGACAAAATTGTGGGCCTCACTTACTGGTTTAACTTATACCATTACCAGAGATGAAAAATGTTTTTTGTGTTTCATGTAAGTGTTATGTTCAAGTCACTATGCCAAGATCACAGACAGGGGCTAATGACTTAGTGTTAACTGCATGGTTGTTGCTTTTTTTTTCACTTTTTTTTTAACGTTTTTATTTTATTTTTGAGAGACATAGAGACAGAGCATGAGCAAGGGAAGGGCAGAGAGAGGGAGACACAGAATCTGAAGCAGGCTCCAGGCTCTGAGCCATCAGCACAGAGCCTGATGCAGGGCTCGAACTCACAGACCGTGAGATCATGACCTGAGCTGAAGTTGGCACTTAACGAACTGAGCCACCCAGGTGCCCCTTTCAGTTTCTTTTTAAGTAGAAATCTTTACTGTTAGCATAATATACATGTATACAAAAAAGCACACAAATTCCAAGTGGGTAAGCTCAAGGAATTTTCACAAAGTAAACACTGTGAAATCCCCCACTTGGATCAAAATACAGAGCATTAGCAATATTTTAATAGCTTGTTTCCAGTTTGGGCTAAAATATTCGTAACTATTTTTGAACGTCTTTGGTAAACATAGTTCCATAGCTCAGAGTGCAAATGCTGGGTCATAGGATATGTCCAGCTTTAGTGAACACTGCCAAACCGGATTCCAAAGTTGTGCCAGTTTCCACTGTGGTCACCAACATATAAAAGCTCCAGATGCTCCACATCCTTGTCCACTCTTGTTATTATCTGTTATTTACATTTTAGTCATTCTGGTGGGCATGTAGTGATGCAGCCTTCTACTTTTATTTTCCATTTCCATGATGAGTAACACAGTTGAATACCTTGTTCTCAGGTTCACTGACTAATTAGAAATCCCCTTTGGGAGATGTCTATTCAAGTCTTATGCCCATCTTTCTTTCTTTCTTTTTTTTTTTATGCCCATTTTTTCGAATGTTATATCTTTTGTATATTGATTTGGAGGAATTCTTACACATTCTGGATGTGGAGATAAATGTACTCCAAATGCCTTCTTCCACTCTGTAGTCTGCCTATTCATTTTCTTACTGTGTCTTTGGCAAAGAAGTTCTGAGGCTTAATGTTGCCCAACTGATCATTTTTTCCCCTTATGATTGATATTTTTTTGTGTCCAAGAAATTTTTGCCTATCCCCAAGTCATAAAGATATTCTCCTAGTTTTCCTTTGGAAATTTTATTGTTTTCTCTTTTATGTCTAGAACTACACCATTTGGGAATGGATTTTTTAGTATGGCATGAGATATGGTCCAATATTTTTTTCGTATTAATATCCTATTCACCCACTACCATTCATTGAGAAAAACTTTTCTAAATCATACTTTTGACACAAGCCTATATGCGAAAGCACACTCAGAAAACTTAAGTCTTTAAAAGAACTGTATATAATTGTGTGACTAATTTGGAATGCTCTAGATTGCCAATACAGATAATATAAGAAAATTAATTTATCTTTAGACCTGGATTGGCAAATTTTTTATGTACAGAACAAGATAGTAGGGGCACCTGGCTGACTCAGTGGGTAGAGCATGTAATTCTTGACCTTGGGGCCATGAGTTCAAGCCCCATGTTGGCTGTAGAGGTTACATGAAAAAAAAAATGAGCTGATAAATATTTTAGACTTTGTGGGTCACATAATTTGTGTCCCGACTACTCGCTGTTCCTACAGCGTGCTGCTATAGCAGAAAAATAGCTACAGACAACATGTAAATGGATGGGCCTGGTAGTATTCCAGTCAAACTTTATTTATAAAACTCGGCGGAGGGATAGATTTGGCCTGATGGGCATAGTTTGCCACCTTCTACTCTAGATGGCGACCAAGTTACCAAATAATTATGTAATTTTTCTATTTCCTTGTATCAGTGAAAACCTGATATAGGAATAGACCTTCAGCAGACCGATGGGGGTTGTTCACAGGAGTCGATATTGATTCGCCCAAGCTGAGCTACCCCTTAGCTGTTTCATGAGTATTTAAGGTCAGACTGAGTGAATCCATATCAGCTTCTCCAGTGAATCTTTCCTAGGCAGTCATTTAGTGAGTGTTTTCAGAATGGTTTGGAAGGATTAATATGGTATAAAGTTCCCTGGGATGAGAGGGAACAGAATTCTTGAGGACCTGATTGGATCATCCCCCCCAAGTCAGGTCATTTCCCTGGCAGCTTTG
Source organism: Paguma larvata (assembly GCA_030068075.1). Lineage (NCBI taxonomy): Eukaryota > Metazoa > Chordata > Mammalia > Carnivora > Viverridae > Paguma > Paguma larvata. The sequence continues at coordinate 125,549,074 of CM057826.1, forward strand.
GGGACCCGAAGATCAGGGAACTTAGCACATGGTACTGTTTGGGTGCAAATGAACTGTGTCCTCTACCTAAAGGCTGTATCCTCACCCCACGTCTAAAGCCCGTTTCTGTCAATCACTTACAAACTCTTATGACAGCTACACTCCTGGTTATAGAATATAACCTTCATGGTAAGTGAATATCAGAAATTGGTTTAAGCCACACACCAATCATGAATCAAGAAAAAATACCTTTAGGGATGCCTGGGTGGCTCAGTTGGTTAAGCGTCTGACTTCGGCTCAGGTCATGATCCCATGGGTCGTGAGTTCGAGCTCCATGTGGGGCTCTGTGCTGAGAGCTCGGAGCCTGGAGCCTGCTTCAGCTTCTCTGTCTCCCTCCCTCTCCCTCTGCCCCGACCCCACTCACATTCTGTCTCTCCTTCAAAAATATATGAACATTAAAAAAAATTAAAAAAAAAATCTTTAGTCCAAGTGGTTTAAACATTCACATTTCCCCTTCTGAAAATGTTCTTTTTGCACATCTTGATTTTTTAATTCCAGGTAAACACTGTCAGTTTTGTATGGGTGTAAATAGAAAAGTGAAGTTGTCAATGCACTTTGCCGAGAGATTTAATTGTCAATTAACTCCGTTAATTGTCAAACTCCCACTCACAATTTCTGTATTTTAATGACTACCATAACTTTAAACAAAATTATTTATTTATTTTGATTGAGAGAACACAGGTGGGGGAGAGGGAGAGAGAGAATCCCAAGCAGGCTCTGTACTGTCAGCGCAGAGCCTGAATGCGGGGCTTGAACTCATGAACCGTGAGACCATCACCTGAGCCAAAGTTGGATGCTTAACGGACTGAGCCATCCAGGTGCCCCAACCACCATAATTTTTAAATCATAGTTTATTTTTTATTTTTATTTATTTTTAATTTTTTTTAACGTTTATTTATTTTTGAGAGACATAGAGATAGAGCATGAGCAGGGGAAGGGCAGAGAGAGAGGGAGACACAGAATCTGAAGCAGGCTCCAGGCTCTGATGAGCCATCAGCACAGAGCCCGATGTGGGGCTCGAACTCACAGACTGTGAGATCATGACCCGAGCTGAAGTCGGCCGCTTAACCTACTGAGCCACCCAGGCGCCCCTTAAATCATAGTTTAAAGCATCATTTAAGAACCTGTGCTTACACCGGTTCGAGTGGCTCAACTTACATCAGTTCGAGTGGCTAAAATGAATAAATCAGGAAACTATAGATGCTGGCGGGGATGTGGAGAAGCAGGCACCCTCCTACACTGTTGGTGGGAATGCAAACTGGTACAGTCGCTCTGGAAAAGGGTGCAGAGGTTCCTCAAAAAAATGAAAATAGAGCTACCCTATGACCCAGCAATAGCACTGCTAGGAATCTACCCAAGAGACACAGGAGTGGGGCACATGTACCCCAATGTTCATAGCAGCACTTTAAACAATAGCCAAATCATGGAAAGAGACCAAGTGCCCATCAACTGACGAACGGATAAAGAAGATATGGTACATATACACAATGGACTACTACGTGGCAATGAGAAAAAATGAAATCTGGCCATGTGTAGCAACATGGATGGAACTGGAGGGTATTATGTTAAGTGAAATAAGTCAGTCAGAAAAAAACAGATACCATATGTTTCCACGAATAGGTGGACTTTGTGAGACAAAGCAAAAACCAGGGGGAGGGGAAGAGGGAAAAGGAAAAAAAGACACAGAGAGGGAGGGAGATAAAACATAAGAGACTCTCAAAGACTAAGAACAAACTGAGGGTGAGGGGGGTGAAGGAGGGAGGAGAGGGGGTGACGGGCATTAAAGAGGGCACGTGCTGAGATGAACACTGGGTGTTATATGTAAACCAATTTGAAAATAAACTATTATAAAACAAAAAACAAACAAACAAAAAAGAATCTGTGAAAAGTGAATCAAGTTTTACTTAGGTAATTGCTTAATCAAATCATAGGATTTGAGAGTTAACAGCAGTGTACAAGTTGGCTGTCATGAAGCACTGTCCTAAATATTTTCTGGAAACTTCTCTCACCACTAGGTTATTTGAATCCAAGGTTGTTTCCTTCATACAAATAAGGCCGACAAGCACTGTTCTCAGACAATCTGGAACTGAGACCAAGGGATTTTAGCCTGGGTGTGGCTGCCCTCTTGAATACAGGAAATGAAAACTGAAGAGCTGCTATTTGCATTACTTTCCTTGTGTGAACTGAAAAGCAGACTAATGGCAGCAGTAGTGAAGAATGAAGCAGGTGCAGAGGCTGGCGTGGAGGGCATCCCTGGCCGGCCTACAGCACTCCAGTCTGTTCCTGAAGCTCAGCTTCAACCAGCTTCTAGGAGATGCAGGTTTATTCTTTAAACTGATTCCCTCCTTTCTTTCTCTCAAGCTAGGTAAAGGGGGTTTCTGTTAATCACAACTAAAATCTTTATTTTTATTTTTGAGAGAAAGAGAGAGAGAGCTAGCGAGCACAGGGGAGAATGGCAGAGGGGAAGAGTGGGAGACTCCCAAGCAGGCTCCACACTCAGCACGAAGCCGACGGAGGTCTTGATCCCACGGCTACAAGATCATGACCTGAACCGAAATCAAGGGTCGAATGCGTACTGAGCCATCCAGGTGCCCCCACAAATAAAATATTTCTAACTAATAATCTAGTCCACACGTGTCATTGTACGGGAAAAGAAACACAAGTCCAGAGATGATAAATGATTGGCTCAAAGACCCCATCTTCAGTGACAGAGCTGTGACTAGAACCCAGTCTCCTCCCACTTATTTCCAGGTGATACTAGACGGACATTTACTGAATGAATGAATGAACGCCTCCCTGAATCAATTCACCTTGAATCTCGGTGTGCGATTAGCTCTTTTCTAACAGGTTTGCTCTCTTCTTTTGGTCAGAAAAGTAACAAATGGTCTCTGGGATACTTACTTCCCAGAAGGGGAAACATTCAGCTTTAGAACTGTGCTTCTCCTGCTCAAGCAGTATGAGCTGATTCTGGAGAGGCCTTATTTGGTATAGCATTCTGCGCACTGCCCAGATGTCTCCTTCGGAAGGAGGCATTCATCCCCCTAGCTCCTGGGAGTGCTGACTGCTGAGCGTTTACAACTCTCGCTCTTGCTAGTTGTTCCATTGAAGGGAATTGCTTCAGTGAGTTTATGCCTCATCACTGAGATCTGCCCGTCCTCAATGACCGCTGATGCCAGGAAACACAAGTCCGGTCCCCTGGCCTCAGCTCAGCACAATTCTGAAGGCCGATTCATCTCCAGGCCTCCTTTGCAGCTGCGTGGTAATTCCACAGCTCCCTCTGTCCAATCTCCCTTACTCCCTCAGAGGGGTTCTTCTTGAGCTCACTCCTTGACTTACATCTCCTACATGCACAGTGTGTTTCTCTGGGAATCTTATCTATGACAGTAGTGCTTTCATTCTGTTACCAGAATAAAAGCTAAGAGAAGGAAAAATGCTACATAAAGCAATTTGTGGCAGAAAGCTTAAGATCTCCCAAAGTTCTGCTCTTTGAGAAACAAAATCCTAATTTTTTTCATTCTAATTGATATATTTTTTAATTTTTTTAAATGTTTATTTATTTTTGAGAGAGAGAGACAGAATATGAGCAGGGGAAGGGCAGAGAGGGAGGGAGACACAGAATCCGAAGCAGGCTCCAGGCTCTGAGCCATCAGCACAGAGCCGGATGCGGGGCTCAAACTCACAGACTGTGAGATCATGACCTGAGCTGGTCAGCTGCTTAAATGACTGAGCCACCCAGGCACCCTTCTAATTGATATTTTAAAAATACTGTTAGCTGTGAGTTATTCTGTAACTGTTTACTTTTTTAAGATATTAAAAGCACATCATCTTATATGTTTATTGTATTTTACCAACCACTTTCTAATGAATTACTTTTTACATACCTAAAACTCGTCTTAATCTCTATATAGCAGTAATTATTCTCCAACTGCCTTCTTCCTTGCTGGTCTTTCCTGATAGATTGTCTTGTCTTTGGATCTCTAGCACCTATCTTTCAGATTGACCCCGGGCAATTCAGTTACCTTGGTTGAAAAAGTAAAAAAAGATTACATTCAGCTGAAATTAGGAAAAAGATTATAGCAGGAAAAAAATTCCTAAACTGCAGGCACGAATCACATTTTGTTGAATAAGATTTCTTATACTCAGAAGCCTTGAGATATTAACATTGGATTGTCAGACAATTGGATTAACATGTTAGAAACCTGTTTGTTTCTGGGGCACCTGGCTGGCTCAGTCGGTAGAGCGTGCGACCCTTGATTTCAGGGTTGTGGGTTCAAGCTTCCCTTTAGGTGGAGAGATTGCTTAAAAACAAAATCTTAAAAAAAACCCAAACACCTGTTTGTTTCTAAAAGAATCAGCATCTGGAATTCTCAGTTTGGCAACATGTGGACTAAGCTAATGTAGAATTTAACCATTTCCCCCAATGCTGAATGCTGAATGAGATTCAATTTTAATTATATCCAACTTTTAATTTTGAAAAATTTCAAAGCTAAAGAAAAATTCAGTCTGCTAAAAAACAAACAAGCCCTCCAAACCCATCTTTTTTCCTTCTTTCTCACTTTGAGTGTCTTCATGAACTCATGGGATATTTCATTTTAAAATTATTTACTTTTATTTTATTTTTTAAAGTAGGCTCCAAGCCCAACATAGGGCTCAAACTCAGAACCCTGAGATCAAAAGTCAGATAATGAACCAACTTGAGCCACCCAGGTCCACAGGTTATTTTATTTATTTATTTATTTATTTGGTTTCATAATAGTTTATTTTCAAGGGTTATTTTATTTTTAATTTATGTATTAGTCCATTTTAGTCTGAGTGTTATTTTTGATCCATAAATTGTCGCAAATTTGGGGCGCCTGGGTGGCTCGGTTGGCTAAGCATTCAACTTCGGCTCAGGTCATGATCTCACGGTTTGTGGGTTCGACCCCCGCATGAGGCTCTGTGCTAAGAGCTCAGAGCCTGGAGCCTCCTTTAGATTCTGTGTTTCCCTCTCTCTCTGCCCCTTCCCTGCTCACACTCTTTCTCTGTCTCTCTCAAAAAACCAAAAAAAAAAAAAAAAAAAAAAAAAAAACACCAAAAAAAAAACGTTAAAAAAAACTGTCCCAAATTTGACTAAAGAGTTCCTTCACTCTAGCTTGTGGGTCCTTTTAACATTATATCATTAGCCTTTTAGCATTTCTTTGCATTCTGGCTTATATTACATGGCTGAGCTCACAGGAAATGGAAACCCATTTGCTAGAAAGAAGAGAGAAATGAAAGTGAAAGCAGATTGTAATGCTAAGGTGACACCGAGGTAGCCTCGGAGGCTGTGAGGTGACCTGGAAATAGACCTTACTTAATAGCTGCGGGCCTAGATTTTAGTTCCAGCATATCAACAGGTAACGAGCCACTGAGCTTGGGTGTAACATGGAATAGAACTGAGACCTCTGTATAAAGCAAGTCTCCTTCAAAGTACCATGAAAGGGGACTGAGCAACTATTCACAAGGCCAGACAGAGAATAAAGATCCAGGGACTTTGGATGAGGGGAAAAATCATTGGTGAGAGAAGAAAATCACCACGCCATTCACTGATTCAGGATCAGTTCCAGATACCTGAGTGGGACGGAAATCTCCAAGGTACTCCTGGGGTACCTGGCAAAGGCATGCATAAAATCTCTTTGGAAGGACACTCCCATAATTTATAACTCCACAACTGACCATGAAAGAAATAACAATTGTCATTCAAGATATACACATAATCAAAAAATTACAAGACACATGAGGAAAGACCATCAAGAACAAAAAGGAGTACTGACAATCTAGACAGTTGATAAAACAGAATATTCTGAGACTATAACATTCGTATCTTTAAATGATGGAAGCTAGAAAGAACTATGCTTAGAGAACAAATCAGTGTGCAAAAGGAATAGTGTTTTAATATAAAAACCAAACATAATGACTAGAAAGAAAAAAGAGTCCCTGAAATTACAAGAGAAATGCCTGCGTGTTAATAAACAACTGATCAGAAACTAAGGAAGAAAGTGGTAGGGAATTAGAGTAGATACTAAACCAGTAAAACTGAGCAAAGTACCAGAATGAAGCACAATGAGAGATGCCTTAGAGGAGCTCCACTAGCAAAAGACCGTAGAGAATGTTTGTGAGATAATGAAAATATAGGGGAAAATACAGGGGTACTGACCGACACTTCGGTTACTGTAAATACACTGCAATAAACATGGAGCACATATATCTTTTTGAGCTAGTGTTTTCATTTTCTTTGGATAAATACACAGGAGTAGAATTGCTGGATCGTATGGTAGTTTTATTTTTAATTTCGTGAAAAACTCCCATTCTGTTTTTACACAGAGGCTGCACCAATTTACATTCCACCAACAGAGTACAAGGATTTCCTTTTGCGCACATTCCCACCAAAACTTGCTCTTGTCTTTTAGATACTACCCATTCTAAGAGATATGAAGTGGTATCTCATTGTGGCTTTGATTGGCATTTCACTGATAGCGATGTTGAGCATCTTTTTGTGTACCTGTTGTCCCTTTGTACGTCTTCTTTGGAAAAAAAAAATGTTTCTTCAGATCCTCTATTTGGTTTTTAAATTGGATTGTTTATTTTTGCTATTGAGTTGTAGAAGTTCTTTATATATTCTGGATATTAGCCCCTTATAAGGTATCACTTGCAAATATTTTCTCCAATTCTATAGGTTGTCTTTTCATCTTATTGATGGTTTCCTTTGCTGTGCAATATAATATAAATAAGTCTCCGCATGGATAAATGCTTTCATTTCTCTTATGTAAATACGAAGGAGTGGAAAGTGGATTATATTGGGGGTATATGTTTAACTTCTTAATAGGTTTTCAAAGTTGTTCTGCCATTTTGCATTCCCACCAGCAATGCATGGGAATTTCAGTTCCTCTAGATCCTTGTCAGTCTGTGGTATGGTCACTCATTCTTTTAGCTACCAGAAAAGGTATGCAGCAGTATCTAATTGTGATTTTAATCTCTAATGACTAATGTTGAGCAACTTTTCATGTGTCTATTTTTCCACTTCTATAACTTGTTGATAATTCTTTTGATAACTCGATAATTTTTTCAAATATTTATGTTTCAAAAATTAGGTTGTCTCCTGATTTTATAAGTTCTTTATATGTTCAGGATACAAGTTCTTTATCAGTGTATGATGTGAATATTTTTTCCCAGTCTGTGGCTTATCCTTTTATTCTCTTTACAATTACTTCCATAGAGCAAAGTTTTTTAATTTCGATAAAGTTGTTTAATTTTTTTCTTTTTTTTTTTTTTTAAACGTTCATTTATTTTTGAGAGACATAAAGACAGAGCATGAGCAGGGGACGGGCAGAGAGAGTGGGAGGCACAGAATCTGAAGCAGGCTCCAGGCTCTGAGCCGTCAGCACAGAGCCCGATGCGGGGCTCAAACTCACAGACCGTGAGATCATGACCTGAGCTGAAGTCGGCCGCTTATCTGACTGAGCCACCCAGGAGCCCCTAATTTTTTTCTTTTATATATGTTGCATTTTGGGTCATCAAAATTTTATTAGTCCATCAAAAAATCCTACTGCAATTTCGACTGTGATCACAATGAATTTAAAGATCAATTTGGTAGAATCAACTTGAGTATAACTTCCTCCAATTATTTCATTGAAATTCTCTTGCCTAAGGGATGAAACCCACCTCCACGTTTCTAAATTCTACTGGAATTTTCAGATTGCAATTACCCTGCAATCACTCTCTTTACAAGGAAACATTTTTTTCACTTGGCTTCTAGTACTCTACACCAGGGGTCTAAAACTCGTTCTACATGGGGACCAGATAGCAGTTTTAGGTTTTACGGGTGAAATTACTCAACGATGGCATTACAGTATGGAAGCGGCCATAGAAAACACGTAAGTGGACAAAAGCAGTAGTATTCCAATAAAAATTTATTTATAAAAAAAGGCAGCAGGTCAAATTTAACCTCTGTGAGCCACAGTCTGCCAACCTCCCTTCTACATTCTTTTTGTTTTCCTCCTACCTTACTGGGAACTTCTGTCTCTTGTGCTTGTTCTGAATCTCCTTAACCTCGTCACTGGAGTATCCCAGGACTCAACTTTCCTTCTCTATCTAAATACACTTTCTTGGTGATTTCATCCAATATTATGATTTTAAGTACTTTATATGTATTAATGGTTCCCAAATATGTATCTCCAGCCCAGACAACTTCTTGAACCCCAGATGTTACATTTAATGTCTTATCAGTATCTCCACTAGGATATCTAATAGGCATTTCAATCAATACATGTCCAAAACGAATTTCCTGATTTTTCACAAACCTAGTCTGTTTTTACCATAATAGTTGATGGCAACAATGTATTACTAGCTGCTCAAGCCAAAACTCTTGGGAATCATCTCTGACTCCTTTTTGTCTCACCTCACATGAGAAAATCATGAGCTCTATGAAAATATATCCAGAATCTTGCCCCTTCTCACTATTACTGCTACCACTCTGATCTAAGTCATTATCACCTCTTATCTAGATTTATGCAACAGACTTCTAATTCATATCCCTGCAATCAATCCTGCCCCGTAGTCTATTCTCAGCACAAAAGCCAACATGATCCCTTTAAAACTTAAAGTCAGATCATGTCACTTCTCTTCTCAAAATCATCTAATGGCTCTGTATTTTTGTAAGAGTGAAAACCATAGTCTTTGTTAATAGCCCAAATAACCTGGCATCTACTCTCCAGCAATTTCTATCGTATCGTTTCTCTGACTGCATCTACTACTACTCTTTCCATAAATCACTTTGCTCTTGTCACTGTCCTTTCTTCAAAGACAGTAGGCATGAACCAGTCTTAGCGACCCTGCACTAGCGGTTTGCTGTGTTTGGAAAACTCTCCCCTTAAGTACATACATCGCTAGGTCCCTCATAGCCTTGTCTTTGCTCAAGTATCACTTTCTTGGTGAGACCTTCCCTGATCGCATTTAAAATTGCAACACCTTATTGTTCCCAGCTTCCCTGTCTCCCTTCCCTGCCTTATCTTTCTCCACATTACTTATCACCTTCTTATTTTCTTGTTAATTTTGCCTATCACTGTCTCTCACCTCACCTTCAGAGGTAAGTTTCCTCAGGGCAGTGAATTAGTGAATTAAAATATGGCAGTTTGAAAAAAAAAAAATATATATATATATATACATGGCAGTTTGAGTAACATTTACATGTAAAGTGACTATTTATAAATCTATGAGTGTAGGGGAGCCCACGTGGATAGTAGCAGATAAGCTATTGCAACCTCAGGCCTGAAAAGGAAAGGGAAGCTCTTATCCAAACTGGAAGGGAAGAACTCACCTTGAGAGGAGTTTTGAGGGATGGTACAGCTTGAGGCAACTTCTCGGGAATACAGCCAGAAAGATCAATACCTGCCCTCACTCTCCTCCCTCCTCCTGATCTCCCGCCAGCATTCCCCTCAAGCGGAACCAACCAAAAGTCAGAGGGTACAGAAGAAACTTGAACTCATTCATACAGGTCAGTTCTCAGGGAGGAGGCAGAGAGCAGGGTCAAAAGAGGCTGAGAGTGGCTCTAAAAGGACAAATAGAAGACGGGGTAGGCATTTTTGTTACTTGGGTTCATGTCTGTATCATACTCAAAATAGGTTTACAATAAATGTCTAGGTCTCTGTGTTCAAAACAGAGAGAATGATTTATTACGCCAACTGCTGAGAGGATGAATAAAATAAGGACTAAAAATTGACCTTTGGACTCCTAAGTGGAGGTCACCAGTAACTGGGACAAGAAGGGTTTGACTGGTGTGGTAGGCGGTAAGCCTTGACTGGGGTCTGTATAAGACAGAGTGGGGAGAGAAGCGGTGATGCTTAAGGACAGAAACCTCTTTGTAAAAAGCGCAGAAAAAAGGTGTTAAATCTTGAGGGCAGAGGTGGGTTCAATAAAGTTTTTTTAAGAAGAGAAATAGTCCAGAATGTTGAATGCTGTTGAGAACAATCCAGTGGTGAGAGGGAGGAAAAAAGATTTTGGGGAGGAGAGGGATAATTTGTAGAAACCAAGTCCTTAAATGGCTATGTCCTTAAATGATTCCAATATACAGTAACTCTGAGATATGATCAAAATTGCTTTACATGTAGGGGCGCCTGGGTGGCTCAGTCGGTTGGGCGACTGACTTCGGCTCAGGTCATGATCTGTGAGTTCAAGCCCCGCATCGGGCTCTGTGCTGATGGCTTGGAGCCTGGAGCCTGCTTCGGATTCTGGGTCTGCCTCTCTCTCTGCCCTTCCCCTGCTCATGCTCTGTCTCTTTGTCGCTCAAAAATGAATACTCGTTAAAAAAAAATTAAAAAAAATTGCTTTACATGTAATCACAAAAAGGGCGCGCTCTCCAATAAATGATCCCAAGGCAAAAACTCCTCATAAATAAGATAAAATTGAATCTCTCCCTCATATTATAAACAAAAATAAATTCTAGATGGTACAAAGGCCCAAATATAGAAAGCAAAACCCTAATGTTCAGAGGAAAATGTTTTAGAACATCTTAATGCCTATGAAGTAGAAAATAGAACTTAAAAAGGTACAAAAGCAAAATTAACAAAAAATCTTTTAAAATGAATACACTAAAATAAACTCCCATAATACACGTTTATGATAAACAGCGTTAAAAGACAAGTCACATTATGGAAGAAAAGTATTTACATCACTGATAACAAACATAGGATTAGTACCCAGAATATATAAAAAGGATTAGTGAAAAAAAGCCAGAAAATCCAAGAGAAAAAAGAGGACAAAGGATATGAACACACATTCATAAAGGAAAACTGTACCAGTAAGCACAAGATGATCTCATCAGTAATCCAGAAGTCCAAATTAACACGATACCCTTTCAAGGGGCACCTGGGTGGCTCAGTCGGTTAAGTGTCTGATGCTTGGTTTTGGCTCAGGTCATGATCTCAGGGTTTCATGGGTTCAAGTCCTTCATCAGGCTCTGAGCTGGAAGCATGGAGCCTGCTTTGGACTCTTTCTCCCTCTCTGCCCTCCCCCACTTGCACTCTCTCTGTCTCTGTCAAATAAACTTAAACAAAAAATACCATTTCATATCCAAAGCTTTCACAAAAATGTGAAAAGTCTTATATAACAGTGAAGATATGGAAAAATAGGGCTTCTCATACAGTGTTGACTAGAATATAAAGTGGTAACAACTACTTTAAAGAACAATTTAAGGGTTACCTGGGTGGCTCGCTCGATTGAGCAACCAACTCTTTGTTTTGGCTCAGGTCACGATTGCAGGGACATGGGATCAAGCCCTGCCATTGGGCTCCATGCTGAGCGTGGAGCCTGCAAAATTCTCTCTCCCTCTTCCCCGTCCCCTGCTTGTGCTCTCTAAAATTCCAAAATTAAAAAAAAAAAAAAGAACAGAACAATTAAAAAATTCCTGCAAGAATTGAATATGTACATACCCTATGACTCAACAGTTCTGTTTCCTTATATATATTCCAGTAAACTTTGGGTGCAAAATCCATGTGCTGGAATATTTGGTAAATTCATTTGCAATATCAAAAAAACAAAGCAATACTACTGTTCATCAAGTGACATGTATAAACTAGTTTATTCTTACAATGGAATAAGACATAAAAGACCTAGCTATTTATGCAACAAAATAGATCAATCTTTCATAAAAAAAATTAAAAAAAATAGATTAATCTCTAAAATCTAATGTATGATAAAAATAAGCTACAGAACACATAAACCATAACACCATTTATTTTCATTTTAAAACAACAAAACAACACTATATACTGTTTTGAATACATGTACATTTGGTAAAAGTATAAAAACAAGTATGGGAATGATATCCACCAACTGTAAAACAGCGATTATACCTAAAAAGAGACAGAAGAAGGAAAAGGGAGGTAGGACTTCAGCTTTTTAAGATTTTGTGACTCACAAGGAAGATCTTTAAACAAATATGGCAAAATGTAAACATCTGTCAAATGTGGGAATTAGGTTCACAAGATGCTGATATTTGAACTATTTCATAATTAAGTTTTAAATAAATCACCAGCAACTTAAGTAGTGTCCTTTAAAAATTCTACACTGATACACTCGCTGTAAAAAATATTTAAACATGGAAGAGTTATCCTAATAAAAATCCTCAACGTACCAGTCCTGTCGTCAAATCTCATTTTCCTACCTACCTACACCTGACCCTTGAACAACATGGCGGCTAGGGGCACTGAACTTCGCGCCGTCGAAAATCCACATAGAACTTTTGATGCGCCTCCGAACATAACAGCCTACTTGTCGGCCTGACCAGTAATAGTCGATTAACACATATTTTGTATATGTATTATATCCTGTATTCTTTTAAAAAACTAGAGAAATATTAAGAAAATACATTTATAGTACTGTACACATATTGCAAGACATCGCTCATTTATCAAGTTAGCATTTATTAGAAATGTTTGCTTGTCTTGCAGAACACTCGCGGAACAAGTTACTTGCAATCCAAGATTTTATTATATATGCACAAACCTAGGCATAAATAGTTCTTTTGTATGTAAATGGATTCATAGAGAACGTATATTCTGTGACTTGCTTCTTTGACTTGATAATATACATATTTTGCATCAAGTTTTTTTTCTTGTTTGCTTTTATTTTAAATAATTTATTGACAAATTAGTTTCCATGTAATACCCAGTGCTCATCCCAACAAGTGCCCTCCTCTGTGCCCCTCACCCACTCTCCCCACTCCCACTTTCCTCTCACCCCTCAGTTTGTTCTTAGTCTTTGAGAGTCTCTTATGTTTTGCCTCCCTTTCTCTCTGTCTTTGCATCAACTTCTGAACTGCTGTATAACACCCCAGAGCTATACTTCCTTTAATTTCCTCCCCCCCAAATTTGGAAATTAAGACTGTTATCAAGTTTTTACAATTATCAACAATGCTAAAGAAATTTCTGTATATATATCTGAGGATTCATTTATTAGCATTCTTGTGTGCTATTGACATGAAGACTGAGCAATATATTTATTTTAAATTGTGATGTTAATTTTCCTTTCAAAAAAGCCCCATCACTTATATCCCTTCCAGAAATAGGAGATTGCCCGTTTCCTCACACCCTTATTACCTTTACCAATATTGGGTATCATCAGCTTCTTTGGCTTTTACAAATTTGGTGAAAAAAGGTTTCATTTTGTTTTAATTTGCATTTCTCTGATCACTAGTGAGGCTTAATATTTCTTCTTTTGTGAACTTTTAATTTACATCATTTGATCATTTTCCGTTATTTTTTTCCTGACTAAGTCATAGGAATATTTACGTCTTAACTATTTTTTTTAATGGTTATTTTTGAGAGAGAGAAGGAGTGAGGAGAGGGAGAGAGATGGAGAGGGAGAGAGAGAGACAGAGAATCTGAAGCAGGCTCCAGGCTCTGAGCTTTCAGCACAGAGCTTGACGTGGGGCTTGAACTCAAAACTATAAGATCATGACCTGAGCCGAAGTCAGACGCTTAGCTCACTGAGCCACCAAGGCACCCCACATCTTAACTATTTTAATCATTATGTTGGTGGCAAATATATTCCGTAAACTTTATTTATAGTAACTTTAACAAAGTGCACAAGTTATATATTTTTATTTAGACAGATCTTCAATCTTTGGGGATTTTGATAGGTAGCATTTAAAGAACTGTTCGTTTCTGTAATTTTCAACTGTCCCATCTAGTAACATAGTCTATCTTTCATTTTAAGTTACAGGTTTTTTTTTTTTAAAAAAGTCTTTTTTTAAAAATTTATTTATTTTTGAGACAGCGCATGTGCGCTCCAGGAGAAGGGCAGAGAGAGAGGAGACAGAGAATCCCAAACAGGTTCTGCACTGTCAGTGCAGAGCCCAATGCAAAGCTCAATCTCACAAACCATGAGATCATGATTTGAGCCAAAAATCAAGAGTCAGAAGCTTACCCAACTGAGCCATCCAGGCACCCCTATTTTATAGTTTTGTTTTGATAATATAAACAGGATCTTTTTTCTTATATATCTAAAATATCTATCTTGGAAAAATGTATCTTGGAGAAAAGCCACTAGTTTTAATAAAATAAATCTGTGAATTATTACTCTCTATAGCTCTTAATGGTAAGTAAAAAAAAAAAAACAAAATCTATTGAGATATTTAAATTAATGTGAAGACCTAAAAAAGACAATTAAGATTAAAGAGAGAAAGCTAAGAACTGCTAAAATTGTTCAATAATACCGAAATAATTAAAATATGTTAAGTTAACCTAGGTCAGGCAACTTTCCTCAAAATTACAATATACTTAATGAAACAGTAGTAAGTCAGGCAAATTACCAGTGATGGTGTTGTGACAACTTGCAGCATACTTTTATAAAGGCAAATTTCAAATAGGAAACAACTTTTATATTTATGTAGGTATAATTTCAACATAAGTAACAAATATATATAGGAGATGAAAAACTAACACAGCAAATCTTTTGACACGTATAAACCATTTCACAGACCACTAACTACTCTCCTCCAAAGTATCAGAAGGCATTAAGGATAGTCCATGGCTTAATGTTAAGTGTAATATGTCTAAGGAAGTTAGAAATATCTTTGATCTCCTAAAATTAAATTATTCTATCCTTTTTTAAAATTGTGTTAAAATGTAACACTTCATATCCGGAATGGATATATCCATGTTTTGCCAACAAACAAAGCTTGCATCAAGAATCTTGTAAAAATTTAGGGGTGCCTGGGTAGCTCAGCTGATTAAGTATCCAACTCTTGGTTTTGGCTCTGCTCATGATCTCACAGTTTGTGGGTTCGAACCCTGTTCTCAGTGCAAAACCAACCTCGGATTCCGTCTCTCCTTGTCTCTCCCTGCCCCTCCCCTGTTTGTGCTCTCTCAAAAATAAATATTAAAGAAAAAAAGGAACCTTGTGAAAATTTAAAACTCTGTAGTGTCACTGAATGGGAAAACTTATCAGGGAACGGGAAAGAACACACTGTTCACTAGGAACAGAGAATGGTAAAGATACACAGATAAAAGAGAAACAAGAAGATTATTAAATACAATTTTATAATTCCTACCATTAGATGGTAGAATGACAAACTGTTCTGTGATACTCCCAATCTCGTCAGGGAGGGATGGGACAAGGGGGCAGAAAAAAAGCCATTTATGTTTTATTGATTGAAATGGAAACAATGGAGCCATGTATTACATTTTCATAGTCAAGTCTAGCTGTGGTCTAAGTACAGCCATTTCTACTAAGGCTGTATTATATGGTTTGATCAAGGGTCACTCCTTCCTAAAAAAAATTAGGATTTATCCCACAGTGATCCTAGGTGATTTTGGTATTTTATTCATCTATCTTCAGAAGACTTATGAAAAAAAAATGTCTTTACAGGAACAGAGAGATACTCTATCTCTGAAAGGAAACTTAGTGATTATTTGTTAGCTACAGAAATAATTTCAGTGCTTTAGAGGAAACAAAGGCCACCTTCTACAGAGAGGTGGTACATGCTGTGATTTTTTTTTGACTAATTTAAGGTTTGTGGGACGAATCATAAATTTAATCTAATAATTTTAATCTAATAGTTTCAATTCACATGGAAGGAAAACCGACCAACTTGCCGAAACACTGCATTCTTAGTTACGGTGAGACTGAAATCTTCATCAAAGTCAAGAAGAAATGAGTACAACATGCTTCCCTAAGCACTCATTTTACTTTACATGTATTCTTATCTAATCCTGTCTAGAAATATTTAACTATGTTCTGCAGTTTTCAGCAATGTACCTTTAATGTGTAATTTAATTATGATACAACACTTTAATTCATTGATTTTTCAATAGGCCAGTTCCGAGAGAAATAGTTCCATTTCCTAAACTTTTGTCAGAGTTGTGTGTTTAAGATTAAAAACTACAAAGCTTGAGTTTATCCTAGAAAACTCATTTTTTCTGAGTTGGTGCATCACAATATGGCACATTTTCTAGAAGAAGTTCTTTCCTAGGAACCAATTCTGAAAGAAAAACAGAAAGAATAATTGACATCATGAAAATGAACACACACTCATCTGCCCCTAAAATTTTTAACAGTAAAATATTGAATTTTAAGGTAGATCTTACATAAATGTTTCATTTCAGTTAACTTCTAAGGGTGAAGTCCTTGATTTTAAATGGAGATTGTTAACAGAATTCTCATTTCAGATGGTATTAAAAAATATGTGATCAACTGAACCCTTTATCATTTATTAAGTGTGACTAGTTACCTGAACAGAATTCTACTAAAGCACATTATCACCTATCTGATAACAGATTACTAACAATTAAGATAATCAACAGGAAATTTGTTAAACTGCCTTCTATATAAAAAGCAAGACTGTTCCTCCAATTTAAAGATCCTAAATTCTACAGAATAGCGGTTCTCGCATGGGGGTGTTTTGAGTGGTCACACCAACTGAAGAACGCTGCTCGCACCTAGCGGTGGGAACCAGGGATGTATGGGACAATTTGGTGCAGTGAAGAACTATGCTGTTGAAAAGGTCACTAGTACCCAATGAGAAACTCAGTTAAACAACAACAACAACAAAAATATGAGTCTTCGGTAAGACATCTTACTGGAGGTCAACTGAGATACAGCTCTTAATTAAGATACAAAATTTTGAGATCACTGATTTTCTTTTTTTTTTGTCCAGAAGAGCTGAATTCAGGTATCACAATCAAAGAATGCTCACATCACTTTCTATGAAATAACTTGGGTATACTCTGTCAGGGGTGTCTGGGCAGCTCAGCAGGTTAAGCGTCCACCTCTTCATTTCAGCTCAGGTCATGATCCCAGGGTCATGGGACTGAGCCCTGCATCAGAATGTGCGCTGACTGTGGAGCCTGCTTAAAATTCTCTCTCTCAGAGCGCCTGGGTGGCTCAGTCGGTTAAGCGGCTAACTTCAGCTCAGGTCATGATCTCGCAGTTCCTGAGTTCAAGGCCTTTGTCAGGGTCATGAAAGAAAGATTGAGGAATTGCTCCAGATTAAGGAAGACTAAAAAACATGGTGACTAAATGCTATTTGTGTGATGCTCAATGGATCCTAGACTAGAGGGAACATTTTTTTCTTCTGCTATGGAAGACAGTTTAGGACAAGTGAAAACATGCAAATGATACAACTGTATCAATGTTAATATTGTGGGTTTGATAATTATACTGTGGTTTTAAAAGAGAATATCCTTGAAAACTTAGCAGCTAATATATATGAAAGTATTTTTAAGAAATACACTTTCTCCAAATCTAATCCTAGTGGCCTGTCATGATTTTAAAAATGATCATTTGGGGGTAAGGTGGCATTATGTCTGCAATTTACTGTCAGAAAAAAAAATAAGGGATAATAAAGCAATGTGGTAAATGTTAGCATTGGTGGAATCTCAGTAAAGGAAATATACATACCCTTCAACTTTTCTTGCATCTTTTCTGTAAATTTGAGTTACTAAAAAAAATTTCTAAAAGGTATCACTAAAATAAAATTAATTCAAAAGGAAAACATAACTGATCTAAATGATAATAATGTTCTTATGAGCCAATCTGTAAATGTGGCTTACTTAAATGAAAACCAGTTAAATAAGTATTATTTAATCACTGTTTATAGCTCATCTGCTTTTACCAAGTCTTTGGAGATGTCACTAGAAAGCAAATTATAGTTCAGCTTTTAACTTAGTAACAATGGCAGTAAGTTGTTTCACTTATCAAACATATACATGCCTATTTTATGATGAACATTACATCATGAAATGAATGTGCAGAGGTGAATATATAATAGTCTTTTCAATACAGCATGGTAACAAGAGTTAATAATACTGTACTGCATATTTGAAAGCTACTAAGGGAGTAGATGTTACAAGTGGTTATCCCAAGAAAAATTTTAAATGAAACTAATATAATATGTCAAGTCTATTCAGCCTCAAAGAGTCTACCATCTGGTGGAAAACACACTAACCGAAAGTACAACAAATGGTAGTTTAAAAAAGTGAGAGATTTAAGTTTCTAACATATCAAGAAATATGGACTAAGGCAGTCCTGGGCTACTGGAGGTTTTCGCTACCACTAAGAAGCCAGGCTCTTTTTAAATTCCTGTTGTGCCATCCTTCATGTGTGGTTTTTGTCTTTCCTGCTACTGTGACATCACATTTGTACTCCAGCAGAGAAGAAAGGAAAGGGCGAAAGGTGAGTGCTAGGTTAGTTTATGCCTTTTTAATGGGAAGACAATAGCTTTCTTGCAAGCAACATCCAGCACACGACTGCTTATGTTGGCCAGAAAGGTGTTTTGTTGCCTGAGAAATAACTTTTTTTTTGTCTAGGCACACTGCACCCTGAACAAATTTTTCAGCTAGTAAGAAGGAATAGACAGTGAAGAAATAACAAGCAGTTCACCCTCCTGTCTACACAACATAAATATATATACCTTTCACTTCATATACATAATATCCATTCACATTCTGACCCCCAAAGCCATCCAGGTTCAAATCGAGTTATTTCTGGCTGATGTGCTAGTCTTTCCATTAGGTCTAGGCAGAGCTCACATGGTAGTTACCTATCAGACTACAGTAAAGAATCAATAGAGCAATGAAAACCTGGAATAGGGAACACAGGGCAGTCACTGTCCCACAGCAAATCCTAAATCCTGCTGGACAGGAAGGGCATGGACTCCTTGCTTTCGGCAAGCCATAAATTCCCTAGCTAGCCACTTTGGCAGCACCTATCCTCTTTTCCGGGACACTAACAGACCTTCTCCTGACACTCTTCTTCAAGGGTCCTGGTTCTGTATGTGGGGACATCCTTGTCCAGAGGTGGATACTGAGGAAGATCCCCTTCTTTTAGAGCCTGAAGCTTTCAAGATCCACTTCTTACTGATATGAGTTCAGGGGCCCAGGGATGGCCTTAAGAGTTGAAGTGAGCTAGCCAGGCTTGGCATTTCTTGGCAATATAATTCATTTAAAAACTTTATAAGATCCAATTATTTTTTCTAGTTATTTCTATGTACAATTAGTCATAGGTTTTTAAGCATGAAGATGTTCATCCTTTGTTAATGGCCTCTATGTTATGTCCATTCCCCAACCCGTAGATTAATGCATATTTCTTAAAGTAATGAAAAACTATAGCCTCCAGTGAATAAATGCATTGTATATCTGATCTTCCCCTGACAAGTGAGAATGATTCGAGGCAAGGATGTTATTTCATGTCAGAACTCAAAAGCCCCTACTTGTATTGGCTATCGTGTTAGTAGATAAGAGCAATTCTCAATTTCAATGCTGCAAGACTCTAAGTCTAAAGTACAGGACTCTGGATCAGGATGTAGACAGAAAAGTGCTCTTAGAAAGATAGTACTTCCTTCCATCTTTGCTTTATAGCAGCTGGTTTAATCCTCATTCATCTTCTTTTTCAATATTTTGCTGAAAGCAGGAAGATATAACCAGAACACCATGACATTCTGGTTATTTCTCTTATTCCTGTAGCCTCAGCTGGTACTTGGTATGTCTCAAGAAACACTATGAGGCACTTATATAACACTGTACAACAAGGGCCGCCAGGATAAAGACTGTGAAGGTGAGACCCACGACAGTCATATCCTTGCCTTCCATTCAACTGATTGCACAGCACCTCACTTTCGGTAACAACTTCTGTTGTTCTTGGTTAAAAGTAACAGAAGCTGACTCTGGCTGATTAAGCAGAAAAGGCATTTATTAAAAAGGTTATTAGTCTAACTCATGCAATTATTGTGAAGGCTTAAGAATCAAGCAGGCTTAAGGCTACACTTCCAGGAACAAGGTACAAATCTGTATCACAACACTGGCCTGATGATGAAAACTGCTGCTGCCTATTGGGCCCTGTAAGAAACTGCCACCACTTTCACCACCATGGAACTACCTTTCAGATGCTGCTGGAAACTCAGTTTTGATACATCTGCTTCTGCCACCAGACCTATGTCACTTCTGAATCAGTAACTTGACTCTGCAGTCACTGCCAGCAAAACAGACTGTATGTCAACTATCTTCTCTCAAGTTCATTTTTGAATAGGAGTGAATGTACTGTACCTATGTCAAATTCCATGCCTGAACTTTAATTTTTAACATTTATTAATTTTTGAGAGAGAAAGAACACGAGCGGGGGAGGGGCAGAAAGAGAAAGAGACACAGAATCCAAAGCAATTCTGAGCTGTCAGCATAGAGCCTGATGGGAGGCTCGAATTCACAAGTCGTGAGATCATGACCGGAGCTGAAGTCGGACGTCTAACTGACTGAGCCACCCAGGCACCCCTCCGTGCCTGAACTTTAAAGAAAATTCACAGAACTGAATTTTCTAGATTCTTTTTTTTTTTTTAATTTTTTTAATGTTTATTTATTTTTGAGAGACAGAGAAAGACGGAATGCAAGCGGGGGAGGAAGAGAGAAACAGGGAGATACAGAATCTGAAGGAGGCTCCAGGCTCCAAGCTGTCAGCACAGAGCCCGATGCGGGGCCCAAACCCAGGAACTGTGAAATCATGACCTGAGCCAAAGTAGCCACTTAACTGACTAAGCCACCAGGAAGTGCCTGAATTTTGTAGATTCTATAATGGAAATTGAGAACTCACTGAGATAGAAATTTCTGAAACAAAATGAGCAATTCAGAAAGTGGTAAATAGCCAGAAAACCTGTCAAATATTCACTGCTCCATCCCTTAACCTAATTCACCTTATCAGGAATCACTGGAATCAAAAGGTGCACTATGATGCACTTTCATTAGGCCAAATAGATCACAGGTATATTTACATGCTGTATACTATTTTTCACTGTAATGTTGCTTTACTGATTATAAAACCCTTGACTTTGTTCTCTATGTTAGATATCAATGTACCATAACAACGTAAGTTTACTGAAGTTGTCAGATCTTGAAAAAGAACTACACTGAGATCATGATTTATCTCCTGTACTTTAGGCCCCTAAAAACCTTATTAAGGTCATATGAAATTTATCAGTTAATGGTAATTTTTAAAAATGTTTTATTTATTTTTGAGAGAGAGCCCAAGTGGGGGAAGGGCAGAGAGAGAGAGAGAGGATGCAAAGTGGGCTATTGCTACTGATAAAAGCGAGCCTGATGTGGAGCATGAACTCATTAACCATGAGATCATGACGTGAGCCACCCAGGTGCTCCAAATAAAGTAATTTTTTTTAAATTACTGTATTTTATTTAGTTTTTGAGAGAGAAAGAAAGGTCCAAGTGAGGGAGGGGCAGAGAGAAAGAGAGAGAGAGAGAAAGAGAGAGAAGCAGAGCTCACCCAAAGTGGGGCTCGAGCTCACCTGTTGCAGGACTTGCTTAACTGACTGAGCCACCCAGGTGCTCCCAAAACAGTAATTTCTTAAAATAAATAAATAAGTAAATAAAAATAAAAGAGGAAGGAATATTTCCAAACTCATTTTAGGAAGCCAGCATTACTCAGATACTAAAACTAGACAAGGACACTACAAGAAAAGAATATTAGAGGTCAAGATTCCTAATGAACATAGAAGCAAAATCATCAACAAAATATTAGCAAACCAAATTCAACAATACATGAAAAGAATCATACACCATGATCAAGTGGGATTTATACCAGGAATGCAAGAATGGTTCAACATCTGCAAAATACTGTGGTACCCCACTTTAACAAAATGAAGGATTAAAAAAAAGTCATAGAATCAACACAAAAGATGCAGAAAAAGCGTTCAACAAAATTCAACATGCGGTCATGATAAAAACTCTCAGCAAAATAGGTGTAGTGGAGACATATCCCAACATGATACAAGTCATATATGACAAGCCCATAACTAATATCATAGTCAATGGTAAAAAGCAGAAAGCTCTTCTTCTAAGTTCAGGAACAAGACAAAGACACCCATTTCCATCGCGTCTATTCAACATAGTACTAAAAGTCCTACCTAGAACAAGTAGGCAAGAAGAAGAAATAAAAGATATCCAAATCAGAATAAAAAAATGGTCTCTATCTGCAGATGATAGGACATTATATATAGGAAACTCTCAACACTTTACCAAAAACTGCTAGAATAAACAAATTCTGTAAAGTTGCTACTTTAGTACAAAAATAAGGTGTATGCCTATACGCTAATAACAAACCATCAGAAAGAGAAATTTTTAAAAATCCCATTTATGATTGTGTGAAAAACGATAAAATAGTTGGGAAGATATTCAAAGAGGTGAAAGCCCTGTATACTCAAAACTATAAGAGAGTGATGAAAGAAATAAAAGACAACACAAATAAATGGAAAAATATTTCATGCTCATGGATTTGATGAATACTGTTAAAATGTCCATAATACTCAAAGGAATCTACAGATTCAGTGCAATTCCTATGAAATTCCAATTGCATTTTTCACAGAAATGGAACAAATATTCCAAAAATTTGTATGGCACTACAAAAGACCCTGAAAAGCCAAAGCCATCTTGTGAAAGAAGAACAAAGACACATCACACTTCTTGATGTCTAACTATGCTACAAAGCTATAGTAATCAAAACATATGGTATCTGCATAAACACAAAACAGAGGGCCCAGCAATAAACACATGCATATATGGTTAATTAATTAATGACAAAGGAGGCAAGAAAATACAATGGGAAAGGAGCGTCACTTCAATAGTTTTGTAAAAACTGGACATCCACATACAAAAAATGAAAGTGGGCACCCATCTTACACCATACATAAAAATGAACTCAAACGAGTTAAAAGCCTAAACATAAGACTTGAAATCATAAAACTCCTAGAAGGAAATATAGGAGGATAAGCTCCTTGACAAGATCCAGGCAATAATTTTTTTGATTAGACACTGAAGGCAAAGGCAGTAAAAGAAAACATCAATAAGTGTGCCTAAACCCAACTAAAAAATTGATTGTACAGCAAAGGAAACAAAATGAAAATGCAACAAATGGGAACGTGAAAAAAATATTTGCAAATCATGTATCTGATAAGGGGCTAATATCTAAAATATACAAAGAGCTCATACAATTCAATGACAACAAAACAAAACAAAACAAAAACCTCAAACATATAATTAAAAATTAAATTAGGGGCGCCTGGGTGGCTCAGTCGGTTAGGCGGCCGACTTTGGCTCAGGTCATGATCTCACGGTCTGTGGGTTCGAGCCCCACATCGGGATCTGTGCTGACGGCTCATCAGAGCCTGGAGTCTGCCTCAGATTCTGTATCTCCCTCTCTCTCTGCCCTTCCCCTGCTCACTCTATGTTTCTCAAAATTAAAATAAAAACGTTAAAAAAAAATATTTAAAAAAATTAAATTAAAAAATTCAAGGAAAAAATGGGCGGAGGATCTGAATAGACTTTTTTCCAAAGGAGACTTATAAATGGCTAATAAATATATGCAAAGGTGCTTGAACTCATCATGAGAGAAACGCAAAGCAAAACCACAATGAGATAGCACCTCACACCTGTCAAATGGCTACTGTCCAAAGGACAAAGCGTGTTGGCAAGGATGTAGAGAAAAGGGATCCTTGGTGCACTACTACTGAAAATGTAAATTGGTGCAGCCACTGCAGAAAACAGTATGTAGTCTCCTCAAAAAATTACACGTAAAACTACCATATGATTCAGCAATTCCGCTTTGGGGTAGTTATCCAAAGAAAATGAAATCACTACCTTGAAAATATATCTGTACCACATGTTCACTGCAGCATTATTGATAACAGCCAACACAATGAAACAATCTAAATGTCCAGTGACAGATGAATGGATAAAGAAAACGTGCTGTGTACACACACACACACACACGTGCGCGTGCGCACACACACACACACACAGTGGAATATAATTCGGTCCTAACAAAGGGAGGAAATCCTACCATTTTTGACAACATGATGGGCTTTGAGGGCATTACGCTACGTGAAATTAGTCAGACAAAGACAAATACTGCACAATCTCACTTATATGTGGAATCTTAAACACAAAAACAAAAATAAAAAACTGACCTCACAGATACAGAACACAGATTAGTGACTGCCAGATGTGGAGAGCGTGGGGACTGGAGGAAATGGGTCAACGTAGTCAAAAGGTACAAACTTTTTTTTTTTTTAATAGTTTATTTTCAAATTGGTTTACATATAACACCCAGTGTTCATCCCAACACGTGCCCTCTTTAATGCCCGTCACCCCCTCTCCCTCCTCCCTCACCCCCCTCACTCTGTTCTTAGTCTTTGAGAGTCTCTTATGTTTTATCTCCTTCCCTCTCTGTGTCTTTTTTTCCTTTCCCCTCCCCCTGGTTTTTGCTTAGTCTCCCAAAATCCACCTCTGCGTGGAAACATGTGGTCTCTGTCTTTTCTGACTTATTTCACTTAACACAATACCCTCCAGTTCCATCCATGTTGTTACACATGGCCAGATTTCATTTTTTCTCATTGCCACGTACTAGTCCACTGTATATATGTAAAAGGTACAAACTTCTGACTTCGAAATAAATAAACGCTGGGGATATAATGTCCAACACGGTGACAACGGTTAACAGTACGGTATTATTTATTTAAAGATGCTAAGAGAGTAAATCTTAAAAGTTCTCATCATAAGAAAAAAATGTATAGCTATGTGCTTTCATGGAAGTTAACTAAAAACTTCTAATCATTTCACCATACATATATATATGTAACATCATTAGGTTATACACATAGAACTAATACAGTATGCTATGTCAATTATATTTCAATTAAAAAAATTAATGGCATGGTTTGTAACAGTTTGGTAGTCATAGAGGTGTTCAGAATATAAATAATTTATAGAACATTAAAATATTTAGAATATTTAGCTCCACAGTTCTAGAAATGTCTCTAAATATATTAAGCACAGAAATATAAATAAGCTCAAATTAAAGAACTTGAAGAAAAAACTTTTTTTCGAAGAACCTGTCCTGACCCACTGACTTTGGGATTTGGACCTCTGCCTATGTGCTTCCACACCTCTGCGTCTCTTATTGTGGCACCCACAGAACTGTGACTGAACACTTAAGTGTCCATTTATTTTAAAGTTTATTTATCCATTTTTGACAGACAGAGAGCACACAAGCAGGGGAGGGGCAGAGACAGAGAGAGAGAGAGAGACAGAATCTCAAGGAGGTTCGAGCCCAACGTGGGGCTCAAACTCACAAACCATCAGACCATGATGTGGGCTGAAATTTAGAGTCAGAAGCTCAACCGACTGAGTCATTTAGGCACCCTTCGTTGTCTATTTTCTACACAGCACTCTAAGTTCGACTAGGACAGGAACTAGATCTGTCTTGCTCAATTTCTATTTTCAGTGTCTAGCACAGTAAGTATTCAATAAATGTTGAATCACATGAACATGCCTTAGACCACAAACCAGAAGATAGTTTTAGGCAAAGAGAAATGTAAAAAACCACAGAAATTTAAAATGCACCTGAAATAGTTTCCTGGAACTTTTTGAAATATGTAGCACACATGTATATTGTTTGTCTCAAATATATGCCAGAGAAGAAGTTAAAAAATACGGATAATGCTATTTAGAAATGAAGTACAATTAATATATAGCCAGCTGAAGCCCTGAGTTTTCTTGGTCACAGTTTGTTCATCGCAGGTTTTCTTATTCCTAATTCTTTGTTATTCATAAATTTGGAGACTCTGTATAAAATACATGTTTGATAAAGGCCAAAAATTAAACCAGTTGCCAATGTTCATATTAGAAACTGGGTTTTGACAAATGTTAATAATCAATGAGCAAATGCAGAACAAGAAGATAACTTCAGTATTTTTCCAAGTCACAGTTACTATTTTTCTATACAATACCTAGGAAGGCTAGACTGGACCAATGATGAAAATAGTCTGAATCAAAGATTGTGATTAATCCAAATTCATGCACCCTGAGATATCAAACAAACAAACCACACACAGAAAAAAGTAGGAAATACACAAAAAGGAAAAGTTTCCCCAATATTATTTCTTCATCCTACCCCCAGTTTTCCCAATATTTTGAAAAGATTTTAAAATAAGGCATCAACAAAACTAAAAGACAACCTATATAGAATGGGAAAAGATATTTACAAATGATATATCCAATAAAGGGTTAGTATCCAAAATATATAAAGAACTGATACAACTTGGCACCAAAATCCCCCAAATAATTAATTAAAAATGTGTAGAAGATATGAACGGACATTTCTCCAAAGATATACAGATAACCAACAGATACATGAAAAGATGCTCAACATCGCTTCTTTTTAAAAAAAATTTTTTTTAATGTTTATTTATTTTTGAGACAGAGAGACACAGAGCATGAGTGGGGGAGGGGCAGAGAGAGAGGGAGACACAGAATGTGAAGCAGGCTCCAGACTCTGAGCTGTCAGCACAGAGCCCAATGCAGGGCTCGAACTCACGGACGGCGGATGCTCAACCAACTGAGCCACCCAGGCGCCCTCAACATCACTTATTAACAGAGAAATGCAAATCAAAACCACAATGAGACCTAACTCTACACCAGTCAGAATGGCTAAAATCAAAACGACAGGAAACAAGTATTGGTGAGGATGTGGAGAAAAGGGAAACTCTGTGCACTGTTGGTGGGACTGTAGACTAGCAAAGCCACTATGGAAAACAGTTCAGAAGTTCCTCAAACGATTAAAAATAGAACTATTCTAGGGGCACCTGGGTGGTTCGTTCAGTTAAGCGGTCAACTTCGGCTCAGGTCATGATCTCCTGGTTCATGAGTTCGAGTCCCACATCAGGCTCTGTGTTGACAGTCCAGAGCCTGGAGCCTGGAGCCTGGAGCCTGGAGCCTGTTTCAGATTCTGTGTCTCCTCTCTCTCTCTGACCCTCCCTCGCTTGCATGTTTGCATTCTTTCTCTCTTAAATAAATAAACATTAAACAAAAAAATAGAACTAGTCTAGGAGTCAGTAACTCTACTACTGGCTTTTCACCCAAAGAATAAGAAAACACGAATTCAAAAAGATATATGCAGTAGTATGTTTACTGTTGCATCATTTATAATAGTCAAATTATGGAAGCTGTTCAAGTCTCCAATGATAGATGAATGGATAAAGATACACACAATGGAGTATTACTCAGCAATAAAAAGAATGAAATCTTGCCATTTGCAACAATATGGATGAATCTAGAAAATATAATGCTAAGTGAACTGAATCAGTCAGAGAAAGACAAATAGCATATGATTTTACGCATGTATGGCATTCAAGAAATCAAACAAAAAAAGGGGACAAACCAAGTAAGAGACTCTTGATTCTGAGAACAAATGGATGGTGACCAGAGGGGAGGTGGGTGAGGGAAAGATTAAGAATATATTTACCATGATGAGCACTGAGTAACGTATAGAATTATTGAACAACTATGCTGTACACCTGGAACTACTATAACGCTATATGTTAATTATACTGGAATTAAGATTAAAACATTAAAAAAATACAAAGTGCTGACATTTTGCAAAATTTTTAAAATGAGTTTTTCTCAAATGATTAAATCATCAGGTCTATAATAAAGAAACTAAGGGGCACCTGGGTGGCTGTTGAACGCAGACTTTGGCTCAG
This sequence comes from Paguma larvata, assembly GCA_030068075.1. Lineage (NCBI taxonomy): Eukaryota > Metazoa > Chordata > Mammalia > Carnivora > Viverridae > Paguma > Paguma larvata. The sequence goes on from CM057826.1 coordinate 125,576,663, forward strand.
GTCAGGATCTCAGTTTGTGAGTTTGAGCCCGCATTGGGCTCTGTGCTGACAGCTCAGAGTCTGGAGCCTGCTTCAGATTCTGTGTCTCTTTCTCTCTCTGCCCCGCCCTTGCTCATGCTCACTCGCCTGCTCTCTCTCTCTCTCTCAAAAATAAAAAAAATAAACATAAACTAAATTATCTGAAAGGATAGGTATATGATTTTTTAAAGGAAAAAATGAGAAATTATTTAGTATAAAGAGTTCTTCTTAGGTGTCTGTATTTAATTCCCACCATAGTTATTAATTGGAAGGGAAGGAAAAAGAGATGGACTTAGAATTCATACATATAAGGTCATTATTCTTCAGGTGAAGTTTAATTTTATTATTTTCAATTTCTATTATTTTTTATATTGTGACATCACCTGATTTTTTTTAAAACACACTAGCGGGGCGCCTGGGTGGCTCAGTCGGTTGAGCGTCCGACTTCAGCTCAGGTCATGATCTCGCGCTCTGTGAGTTCGAGCCCCGCGTTGGGCTCTGTGCTGATGGCTCAGAGCCTAGAGCCTGCTTCGGATTCTGTGTCTCCCTCTCTCTCTGCTCCTCCCCCACTCATGCTCTGTCTCTCTGTCTCAAAAATAAACAAACATTAAAAAAAAAAAAATAACACACACTAGCACAACTCTCTACTTTCTAGCCAAGTAGCAGAATTTTAATTTATTTCTATATACCAGTATAAACACTGCTAAAACTTGTGGAGAGGTTTGCTTAAAGTAACTTTAATATAGATTAAATAATCCAATTTGTTGTATCTTGGACATAGGCATAAAGTAGGAAAAAGAGACCCACATATCTCTTAATACAAAGAATGATAAGGCCATTATTAAGGTAATATAGCACTATATACTAATTACCATGACAGAGTGAAAATTTTCAATCTTGTAGGAAAATTAAATTATACGGAAAACCAAAAGATAAGAAATTTAAACCAGTATCATCACATTTAAAACCAGGCATTCAAAATATAGATATCCAATTTAAGTGTTTGAAATAACCTAAATTTTTATTCATATAGATTTTATTTTATTCAAATAATAAAAATAACATTTAGCTGTGACTATCTGTATAAAATGTTGGCTATACTACACAAAAGCTCTAAAGATCATTATTAAGATGAAAGGTAATGACTAAAATTTTGATTAACTATGTTTACTGTCCTTATAAAAACAACTCAGATCTAATAATTTCTGATAAATCCACATGAACTTAAAAATAACTTCAGAGGAGCCTTGGTGGCTCAGTCAGTTAAGCATATGACTTCACCTCAGGTCATGATCTCACTGTTCATGAGTTCAAGCCCCGCATAGGGCTCTGTGCTAACAGCTCAGAGTCTGGAACCTGCTCTGGATTCTGTGTCTCCCTCTCTCTCTTCCTCTCTCCCACTCACTCTCTCTCTCAAAAATAAACAAACATTTAAAAAAATTAAAGAAAAAACAAAACAAAAACTTCAAAGCTCTATAGGACTTGAACTACTATATACGAAGATTTATTATGAGATGTATTATTAGTGTCTAATAATCAAGACACTAAGGCATATGATGGATGGATAGACAAACTAATTGTAGAGATTATGAACTTCAGAAACAGATGAATGCATATATAGTTATTTTATTTTACAACAAAGGTGACCTTGCAGTAGTGGCAAAGAGTGGTCTTCTCAATAAATGCTGGATCAACTGGACTTTCACATGTAAAAAAAATTCTGACCAACAGCAAATGATTTCACTTCTGTGTCAACCAAACCAAACCAAACCAGCCACACAGCAACGAACAAAAAAAGTGGAAAGAGACCTATAAATACAGAGAACAAACTGGTGGTTGCCAGGGGGAGAATAGTGGGGAAATGGGCAACAAGGGGTGAAGGGGAACGGGAGGTACAGTCTCCTAGTAATGGAATAAGTAAGTCACAAGGATAAAAGGTACATAGTAGGGAATACAGTCAGTGGTAGTGTAATAGTGTGTGGTGACAAATGGTTGCTACACTTGGGGTTAGCAGAGCATGGACAAGGTTATCAAATCACTATGTTGTACACTGGAACACTGTGTCAACTATACTTCACCTAAAAAAAAAAATCTTGATCCCTAGCTCATACTATATACAAAAATCAACTTCAGTTGATAGGAACAACCAACCATAAATGAAAAAAATAGATAAATTGCATTGCATTAAAATTAAGAACTTAGCATCAAAAGGCAACGTTACCAAAACCAAAGGCAAGCCATTAAGTAGAAGATTCTTGTAATACACAGATTCAACAAAGAATGTGTATTCAAAACATACTGAGAATTCCTTCAAATCAGTAATAAAAAGGCAGCTAACCCCTTGGAAAAAAGGGAAAAAAGACTTGACCAGTCACTTCATAAATGAAGGAACCAATGAGGAAGAATGAAACCTCGCCATGTGTAGCAACATGGATGGAAATGGAGAGTATTATGCAAAGGGAAATAAGTCAGTCAGAGAAAGACAGTTATCATATGTTTCCATGCCTAGGTAGATTTTGAGAGACTGAGCAGAAAACCATGGGGGAAGGGAAGTGGGGAAAGGAAAAAAGACACAGAGAGGGAGGGAGACAAAACATAAGAGACTCTCAAAGACTAAAAACAAACTGAGGGGTGAGGGAAGTGTGGGAGGGGGGAGAGTGGGTGACAGGCCGAGAGGAGGGCACTTGTTGGGATGAGCACTGGGTGTTGTATGGAAACCAATTTGACAATAAATTATTAAAAAAAAAAAGAAGACTTTGAAAAATTTGAATGTCATCTTTGTTCTTGTTCTCAAAGATACTTTAGGGAAGGAAAACAAAATATAATGTGAAATGAAAATTCTGCTGAAGCCCTGGAGGTATAGCGAAGGATCTTCAGTTATATTTCCATTTCCTGTAATCCCAATTCTTCTAAATTAAAATAACTCTAACCAAAGGATAAAAGGTAAAGAAACAGTCTAAGTAGGTAATAATTGATAATACAATTGTTAAGAACATCAAATAAATATGATGAAAAAATAGTCATACTGTTTTTGTAACTATAGTTCTGTAATATAAGCAGTAGTTAAGATTAAAAAAAAGTAAATTTAAAAAAGAAAAAATTAGTAAAGTTTCATAATCTAGCATTTTTAAATGGTAGCCTTATAAACGTATACAGAATAGTATATCACATTATCTGGCAAAATCAAGCTGTTTTATTATTCAGCATTGAAAGCACTGCAATTGCTCAATAGTTTAAAACACATAGAGGTCAGAAAACATTTTTTCTTTAACTTTACTTACTCAGTGTATTGTGGTCTGTGTGAATACCTTGTAGAACAGATGTTCTGAGTAACAATTCAACATCGGAACCTATTTTTATTAGCTGTTAAGAAAACCAAACAGAATAAATCCTTTTGGTGTTTTTTTCCAATGGTCCATACAGAATGCAATGATTTTGAAAACTGTGGGTATACTGTTAGGTAATACTGTCTTTAATACCGTCTTTTTAGGTAATACTGTCTTTAACTTTTTGTAACTATTCCAAGCATACAGAAAATATAGACATGTGTGTACTCTTAACTTCTATCTATCCATTACACATTTTGTTTTAAAATAGATTGAGTAATTTTTCTTGGAATATATATTTTTATGTTAAAAATGCTGCTTTTGGGGGCGCTGGGTGGCTCAGTCAGTTGAGCCCTTGACTCTTGATTTTGGCTCAGGTTATGATCTCATGGTCTTGAGATCGAGTCCCACATAAGGTTCCACTAACAGTGTCGAGTCTGCTTAAGATTCTCTCTCTCCCTCTGCCTCTCTTCGCCGCACGCTCTCTCTCTTTCTCTCTCTAAAATAAAACTAAAAAATAAAATAAAAAATTTTAAAAATACTGTTTTGGGGGTGCCTGGTTGGTTTAGTCTGTTAACCAACCGGCTCTTGGTTTCAGCCCAGGTCATGATCTCACGGTTCATGGGTTTGAGCCTGCACTGTCAGTGCAGGGCCTGCATGGGATTCTCTCTCACCCTCTCTTGCTCTCCAGATAAATAAATAAACTTAAAAAAAAAAGATAAAATGCTGTTTTCTTCAGGAGACGGCTGAATCTTTCTTTTATAGAGTTGGATGTACTAAATACCAGAAATAATACTGAATTAGGAGTCAGAATACTTGGATTCCAAATCTGGCTCTATCATTAAGTGGCTTTGGGTTAATAACCAACTCTGAGTTTCAGAACTCATTATATGCAAAATGAAGAAATGGACTACAACAACTGATACTTAAAGCTGTGGACCCTTGAAGTACCGTGAAACCCTTTCAGATATCGTGAAGTCAAAATGATTTTCAGGACACTAGAGCTTTCCACGTTGTTTGAGTTGTGAGCAAAAGTAGAGCTCTCTCCACGGAATACCATTTTGACCTGAAGGAACCACGTATGGACAAACTATGATTATTCAGACTTGGGTATCTGGAAAGCATTTTCATCAAAATGAGTAAGTGGACTCTGTTACTTCAAGAAAATAACTAATTATATTTGCTGACAATGACAAAATTCAAGTTTTCAAGAAAAAATTAGAATTCTAGGGAAATTGTTTCTGCCACCATGAGCTTGATACTTTCCCAATACTTAAGAATTTTTCTTATGAGATAGATATTAATATTAATAGATATAATTTTAAAATATTACAAATTGAGCTATGTTTACATTTGGAAGATATGCATTACTTAGTGAACCTGTACTTTCCAAGTCAATGGTGCATGATGTTACAAAATCATGTATTCATGGGTAGAAGATCCATTCCAAGAGAAAGACAGATTAAAGCTATTGGTCTTCTAAATAAAGACTTGAGGGCATGTTGGAGAAGAATATCCTAGGAAGAAGCAAAAGCATAAATGCCATTAGACAGCAAAGTTCTTGGTGAATTCCAGTGTCCTCAAAGAACACACCAAGACTGGACAAATAAGGATAGTAGGGTGAGCTGAGGTGGAAAGTTAACAGGGGTCAGATGATAGATATACTCTTACAGGCCATGGTAAGACTTGCTATGAGGGTTTTGAGTACAAGAGTGAAGAGATAAGTCTTTATATTTTTAAAAAGGCTCAATCTGGGGCACCTGAGTAGCTCAGTTGGTTCAGCATCTGACTCTTGATCCCAGATCAGGTCTTGATCTCAGGGTCATGAGTTCCAGCCCCATGTTGGGCTCTACACTGGATGTGAAGCCTACTTAACACAAAAATAAAATAAAAATAAATAAAAGGTTCAATCTGCTTTTAAAGGTGTTGAGGGATAGGCTCTAGGGAGTTAGGGAGGAAGCAGGAACACCCACTAGGAGGCTTTTGTAATAATCCAGTGAGAGATGATGGTGGGTTGAACTAGGAGGTAATGATGGGGAGGATGATAAGTGGTAGAATTCTGGATGTAGTTTGAAGGTTATGCCAAAAGAATTGGCTGACAGGTTGGATAAGTAAGCAATCAAGAAAGAGACCACCAAAGTTTTTAGTTTGATCACTAAAAGGAGAGAGACAGCATTAATGGATATGGAGAAGGCCAAAGAAGAGCAAAGCCTCACCTCCCAACAGACCTGAGAAGGGACTTAGGAGCAAAGAAAAAGGAAGAATATGAGTGTCCTCATCTGTTGGAAGTGCATAAACTGAATTGACTCATAGGTCTAAGGCTGGAAACAAAGCTGGATGAAGAAGAGGGATAAGGGGAAATCAGAGGATGAGCAAGAGGTGGTCTATACAAATTCACGAGACAAAAAAAAAAGAATCTGCCTATCTACTTATTCTCTGCACCCATTGGTCTAAGAGATAACAGAGTTCTATACTGCAACTAACCTTTAAGGAAATTTACAAATTGTTGAGGGGTAGTATCAAAGAATATTCAATTTATTTGAAAAGGCTATTCTATACTCAGACACTTTCCCAGCTACACATCTGTGTGAGGATGAATTTTCTTCATTTTTTTAATGTTTATTTATTTTTGAGACAGAGCGTGCATACAGGAGAGGGACAGAGAGAAAGGGAGACAGAGGATATGAAGCAGGTTCTGTGCTGACAGCAAAGAGCCTGATGTGAGGCTCAAACTCACAAACTGAGATCATGACCTGAGCTGAAGTCTGACGCTTAACCGACTGAGCCACCCAGGTGCCCCTTCATATATTTCAACCTAAAAAACACTGCACCAGACTGAATGAGGAAGCTGAAGAGATAATCTAGCTGACTGCTATTAAGTCAGACTTCAAAGAGATTTGTGAAATATAAAACAATGTCCACCCTTCTCACTAAATGTTTTGAAACTATGGTTATTTCCCATAAACAGTTTTCCTGTTAACATGTAATGAGGTTACTTGTAGACAATAAATACATATTTCAAACATTTCTTGGTTTTGAAACTATGGTAAATACTGAAAGACACACCAAATGAATAGCACTTTTTGGGGTCCTCAACTTTTACGAAAGTAAAAGGGTCAAAGAGTTGAGAACTGCTGGTGTAAAGGATGCCTAAAACTCCTTTTGGCATCAAGATTTCATTAACCCTCTAGTACACAACAATGTGATTAAGAACTACTAAATAATAAATGCAGAATTACAAAAATATACAGATATATATTTGATTAAAACAAATATCTAATTTCTATATTGGTTAATGTTAAATCAGTGTCTCACAAGTAAAATAAATTTAGAAGATTGTAGTAAATCTCCAGGTTTAGTTGATACAAAGACTTCAATTTAAATTTTTTTATGATTTCAAAACTAAAAAACAATTACCATATTCTTATTAAACAGCCTACTAGATAGCAAATGGTACAAAGTTTTGTATACATCTTTTACCTTCTCTTCAAGTTGACTTATGAATTCGTCTTAACTTCTGCCATGAAAAAAATTACATAGTCCCTGTTTGCCCTATCAAATGGTTAAGTGAAACCTTTCTCTTTATATTACAGGGATAGAAATACCCAGGCTACCTCATTTTGTCTCATAAATTTGATCATTACAGATACTTACTATTCCAAAAATAGTATCTTTCTCTACTGAAATATAAATGCATTTCTTATAAAAAAAAGTTAACATGTAGATTTTATTAAACGAAACCAGTTCTTAGAATTCTAACTACCCCTGCAAATAATTTTCCATTTTTTGTTTCCTTCCTAAGGGTTCTTTCACTACATTTATACAAAATGAGACAAAGAAACACTTAGGAAGTTAAAAAAAGAGGCAATATGTATGTATATGCGGTATGAATTTAAACAAAAAACCAAATCATTTTGCATTTTTTAAAATGAATATGCACTGGGAGTATTAGGAAGTTCACAGACTAGTGTCAGTAGCCAGACTGTCTTCAACTAGAGCAAGTGACCAAAACGCAAAGCAAGAATAGTTCACAAACTGGCTGATTAACTTTCACTGCCAAGATAGGAATTGAAAAAAAAAAAAAAAGAAAAAAAAAGTCTATCTAGTTGAGCTAAATGAAAAGAGAAGTTCTTTCTGCAGTTCTAATACTCATTCGCCTTAGTTCCAGTCACTTGCCTTACGTGAAGATAGAATTTCTGTGGGTTTCTGGACCGGTTCAGCTGCTCTTGCTCTGACCATAGCTACATCCACGTTCTTTTCACTCAGAAACTTGGTGAAAGGGGTGTAGGCAGATGACCTTGAAGACATGAGCCATACCAACCAAGTGATCTATAGATAGAGTTGTGATGCTTTAACTATGAAGTAATAATTTTTATTTCATATAACCCCTCCATTTTCATCATTTCCTCTAGTGGCTAAGAAAACTTATAAGGGCTTTTTCATAATTGAAAGTTTCAATTACTGTACCTCTTCTATTTTCTTGGGAGAAGTTTCACTTTTATTACTTTTGAATTCTTCGTTTATCTTTATTCTGGCTGCTAAAGAAAGAAAAATATATATCCAATTATTTCCTTTCTAATTTATAATTTCTGTCTCAAGAATTTATAAGTTATTCATTATGAATGACTCCTTCTCTAGTAGCCGACATAGTTTTGAGAGGATGGCAAATTTCTAATTAAACTGAATACACTCTAATACTCTAATATTTTTGTTTCCTGCTTTTTACTTCCAATTTAATTTGTGTACCTTCAGCAACTAGATTCTAATAAAACCCATTTAATGCTTTTTTCCAAAATTCTAAACATTTCAATTAAAATGCTTTAAGATGGCAACACCCAATATACACAAGGCTGTTAAACCACACAAACACACACACACACACACACACACACACACACACGAAAAAACATATATAAAAGTAGCTTGGCTAAGATGTAAAGTGACTGATAAATAAACCTTTTGTTCATGTACACCACTGACACTTTGGCATCATCATAGCATAATTTAGTCTAATCTGACAACTGCCTTATTGATGCTGTGAACATTTAATGGAGCAACCCATGTTAAGTGCTTAGTAATTATGTAATGTCACTTATTATGTCACTTAAAACACTTATTATTTCACTTAAAAACACTTAAAGTAACAAAAATGTGCTGTTGATGGAGAACAGTCAGAAAACTTTGCTTCTATGCTTCATCTATTTCAATACGTAAGATGGTGAAGATTTTAGCTTTGGAGCCAAACTGCTTAGGCTAAATCCCAGTTCTACCTCTCACTAAGTATGACGTGGGAGAAATCCTTTTACATTTTGTCAGTTTTCTCATCTGAAGAAAACAGAAATTATAATAACGACTACCCTACAAGGGATATAGGATTAAATGATTTTGGTAAAGTATATACACTATGAAGCATATACTTTAAGATTCAAGAAATTATTTTTGGTGAATTACAAAAACTTGGATTCCTAAGGAAGAGTGAGGACACTACCTACGTGTCCTCTTAAAGAGTTTCAGAAATATATGAAGATACACACTGAACATGACCAACACAGAAACCAGACTTTAGAGCTCTGATTTCCAGGTAAGAAAGAAGCCACTTAAAACAGTGAAATACTAAATCATAGTTTTTTGGGATAGATTTTCTTTCATTGCTGTTATCACCACTAGAATGAAACACAACATTAACTAAGTGGTAGTATCTGGTCCCAGAGAGGGTGAAAATGGAATTATGTAATAGAAAAATAATTTAATGGCTTGAACATAAAGCAAGCAGTAGATCACGCTGAAATTCTGATTTTTTCTGTTTATAAGAACTTGATCGTTAAAAATTTTTTAAGAAGATACTCCTCAAAGAACTATAATGTAAACTAATCTTTATAAAAAATAACATTAGGGGAGAGACAGTGAAGATCACTCTCTAAGATGGGTCTCGACCACACAAGTTTTCTTGGATATATTCATAGCCATGTGAAGGATGGACTTACTCCAAGGGGGCAAACAATAAACCTACCTTCTAATGCTCTGGTATCATTTTTAAAAACCTGTTGTCTGGTCCTGTGTAATGTTTTAAAGAGCTGTAAAACCTGTAAAAAAAATCATAAATCAGATCTCAAAAGAAAAAAATTCACTATTTGTATCATTATAAGGATTAAACAGTATTTCTTTTCTTTGTTACTTAGACTATTTTTCAAAGAGCTGGTGAAAATGAGGGCTTGCAAAAATAACTTTCCCTTCATTATTTATCTTTAAATAAAAAAAATTAGCTTTATTTAAAATATAATACCAAGTTCTTGGAAAAAACAAGGGATGGTTAAAAAGTTAATAATCCTCCTGCCAAAACCAGTCTACTATCAACTACTAACAAACTTTGTCAGTCTGGTTTATATTTGCTCTCACTTTTCTTAACATATTGAGGCCTTCATCTGTTCTTAAAGTTTTACACACCTATACACAAACTCATGACCCTGCTAAGAGACCAAGAAGGAAGATGTTTCAGATACTTTAAGAAAGTGTGATTGTGATTTTTTCAAAAGAGAAGCGGAACACTGGGACTACTGAATGTTCTAAGACTATGTTAAAGAAATAGACGAAAGAGTCTGACATTTGGGTAGAAAACAGACTGTGCAGAGGCTTTAGCGTTAAGCCAAGGCTACTTCGCACTTCTCAAATCTAAAAACATACTCAATCCTGTTCGCCCAATATCCCTTTTTTTCCTGTCTTCTTAATATCAGAGAATCTAATTTCAGACACTGAATTTCTCAAGCTTGAAATCTCTAGGCGATTCTTTAAATCTACATGACTTTTCATGTGGAAACTTTAGGAACGCCTCTCTACTATTTTCAAGAGTCTCCGCCCTTGAACATTATTTAAGTTCAGACTCTCCCATCTCTTGCTTAGACTACTGAACACAGATTTGTCACTCGGCCACCATTCCCTCCTTTCTTCCAGTCTACTCGCAAGACAAAATATCTAATATTTACCTACCAAGTATACCCTGGTTTTAAATATTTGCATATATTAGAAAACCTATAATATCAAAGGTAGACACCAAAACAGAAACAGGAAACACGTAGTAAAAAAAAAAGTAAAAATAAAACAAAACAAAAATCAAACCACGACGAACTTACCCAGAAACAAAGTCACTGCAAAGATGGAATTACAACAAAAGATGTTACAGTAAATTAAAAAAGGAACATTCAGAAAATTCCCAGAAGCTCTCAGAAAGCAAATGTGTGATACCAAATACTAAGTTGAGAAAAATAGCCGAGGAGTAGAATAAAAATTCAGAGGTAGAAATTGAGGGGAGAAAATATAAGAAAATTTAGAGCATAATCTAGATGAACCAACAATTACATTAACGGGATTTCCAACAATAAAGAATAGAGAAAACAGACAAAAGAAATTAGAAGGGGAGAAAATTAAGAAACTGTCACCAAGTAAGGCACTTGAGTTACTAGACTGATAAAGCTCCACCAAGTACACAACACAAAATCCATACCATAGTACATCATGATGTAAGCTCAGCACAATAGTGAAAAAAAAAAAGGAAAATCTCAAAGACAAAAAACAATTCACATATAAAGGACCGAAAAATCAGATTGGCACTTGACTTCTAAATAGCATCATTATCAGAAGACAGTGGTTTAAGACCTTCAAGTTTTGAAAAAAAATGTTCAGCTCAGAATACCATACATAGCTAAATTATCAACTAACTACAAAGGCAAATAGATATTTTCAAAAATGCAAATGCTCCACCCCAAGGAGATGAACAACCAAAGAAAAAAACCTGTGAGACAGGTGATCCAACTCAGAGATGATGGTGAAGGAGAAATACAGGCCAGCATTTGTGTTCCTAGGAAAAAATCAAACTGAATTTGGGAACGGGTAAGTAGGAAGCTATCGACTGAAACAAAATTATTAATTTCAAGAAAAACAAAGAATTAGAAAAGAAAAGCAATGTAATTATACATTAGAAGACTCAACTGCAGACAATTTTATACAGTCATAGTAATATCAAAAACGAAAACGGATTCACCAAAATTTATCTAATGAGAAGACTAAGGTATAAGGGGGGAGCCTAGTCCTTAACTTCCGTTGTTAAAGTCAGTAAATAATTCTCCTCAAAGAGAAAAAAAAACAATGAATAGCAGTTTAAACATGTTATTTAGAAACATGGAGATAAATACGAGAATAGCTAAAATGACTAAAAGCACTGATCTCTGAGGAGCAGGAACTGGGAGTACGTAGAAGGAGGTACACATTTATTGGTTTCTGTGTAACACTATTTGACTTCTTGAACTTTACACACTGATCACCTTTATAAAAACTAAAAAAATATATTTTAAAAAGAGAAAGGGAAAGGACATTATCAAAAAAGAGTTAAAGACGAGCACAGATTGGAAGAAAATATTTACCAACCATATATCTGGCAAGGGGGTAGTATATAGAATATAAAAAGAACTTTCACAACTCAACAATAAAAACACAGACAAAGGTTTTGAATAGACATTTCTCTAAAGATGGACAAATGGTCATTAAGGTCATGAAAAAATGCTTAACATAATGTGGCATCTGGGAAATCTAAAGTTAAATCTCAGTCAAACACACTTAACCCCAGCAGAATGGCTGTAGTGAAAATGAAAATCAGTAACAAGTATTGCAAGAATGTGCAAAAATTAGAACTCATAAGTTGTCGGTATGAAAGCAAACTGGTGCAGCTGTCTGGAAAACAGTTTGGCAGCTGTCAAAAAGTTGAACATAAAGTTATCGCATTATCTAGCAAGTCCATGCTTAGGTATATACCCAAGAGAAATGAAAACATACCTTGATACGAAAACTTGTACGTACCATTATTCACAAGTCAAAAAAGTAGAAACAACACAAATTTCTATCAATTTGTGAATAAAATGTGGTATATCCATACCGTTAAAGCACAAATTGCATTTCCCCCAAAGGACATACTGAAGTCCTAATCCCCAGGACTTGTAAATGTGACTTTATTTGGAAAGAGTGACTTTGAAGATGTAATTAAGATGAGGTCATTAAAGTGGGCTTCCATACAATGTAACTGGTATCTTTAAGGGGAAAATGTCATGTGAACACAGAGACACACACAGACTGCCACATGAAGATGGAGAGAAAGATCAGAGTGAGACAAGAGCAAGCCAAAAAGCCAAGGAACATCAAAGACTGACGGCCACCATCAGAAGCTGGGGAGACGCTACCCAATTTCAGAGGGAGCATGGCCCTGCTGGCACTTTCATTTCAGACTTCTAGCCTCCAGAACTGTGAGACAATACACTTCTGTTGCTTTAAGCCACCTAGTCTGTGGTACTGTTAGAAAAGCTATAGAAAACTAAAACAGATTTTAGTGCTGAGAAGTGGGGTTCCACTGTAACAAGTACCTAAAAATATGGAAGTGGCTTTGAAATTGAGATGTGTAGAGCCTGAAAGAATTTTGAAGTTTTGACAGTGGAGACTTCCTTGAAAAGACTGTAGAAATTTGGACTTTAAAGGTAACCGAGTATCACAGAAACCCAGGCAGTTTAATATCACAAGAGTGGGGGAACACCAGTTGCATGGGATTCAGAGAAATGTAAAGTTAAGTAAATTTTACATCCTGTTCAGGGAAAAAAGAAAGTAGTTTGATTAATACAACAGCCAGTGTCCCTAGTTTAAGAACTAGTATACACAAAAATAAATTCAAAATGGATTAAAGACCTACATGTGACACACGAAACCATAAAAATCCTAGGAGCAGTAACGTCTTCGACATCGGCCATAGCAACTTCAACCTAGATATGGCTCCCAAGGCAAGGGAAACAAAAGCAAAAATAAACTATTGGGACTACATCAAAATAAAAGGCTTCTGCATGGCAAAGGAAACCATCCACAAAACTAAAAGACAACCTATGGAATGGGAGAAGATATTTGCAAATGATATATCTGGTAAAGGGTTAATATCCAAAACATATAAACAACTTGTAAAACTCAACACTCAAAAATGAATAATCCAATTAAAAAGGGGCAGAAGACATTAAGAAATTTAAGAAATTTGCCCAAAGGCATACAGACAACTAACAGACAAATGAGGTGCTGAACATCACTCATCATCAGGGGAATACAAATCAAAACTACAATGAGATATCACCTCACACCTGTGAGGATGGCTAAACTCAAAAACACAAGAAACAACAGGTATTGGCGAGGATGTGGTGAAAGGGGAACCCTCTGGCACTGTTGGTGGGAATGCAAACAGGTGCAGCTGAGATCATTATGGAGATTGCTCAAAAAGTTAAAAATAGAACTACCTTGTGATTCAGCAATTGCACTACTAGAATAAAAAAAAAAATACTAATTTAAAGGGTTATACGCTTCCTGATGTTTATACTAGCATGATTCACAATAGCAAAATGATAGAAACAGTCCAAGTGTCCATCAACTAATGAATGGAGAAAGAAGATGTGTTAAATACATATACAAAATGGAGTATTACTCAGCCATCAAAAATTGAAATCTGGGGCGCCTGGGTGGCTCAGTCGGTTAAGCGGCTGACTTCGGCTCAGGTCATGATCTCGCAGTCTGCAAGTTCAAGCCCCGCGTCAGGCTCTGTGCTGATGGCTCAGAGCCTGGAGCCTGCTTCGGATTCTGTGTCTCCCTATCTCTCTCTCTGCCCTTCCCCTGCTCACGCTCTGTCTCTATGTCTCTCAAAAATAAATAAACGTTAAAAAAAAAAAATTGAAATCTTACCATTTGCAGTGACAGGGATGGAGCTAGAGAGTATTATGCTAAGTGAAATAAGTCAGTCAGAGAAAGACAAACACCGTATGATTTCACTCATCAGTGAAATTTAACAAAATAAATAAGCAAAGGGAAAAAAAAGGGTGAGAAGCAAACCGAGAAACAGACCCTTAACTGTAGAGAACAAAAGGATGGTTACCGGGGGGAGGTTGGGAGGGAGGAATGGGTTATATAGGTGATGGGGATTAAGGAGGGCACTTCCGATGAGCACCCGGTGTTGGATGGAAGAGCTGAATTACTATACTATACACCTGAAACCAATGTTCTCTTGTATGTTAACTGGAATTTAAATGAAAACTTAAAAGAACTAGTGTAAGGAAAAGAAAATGCCATCAATACTGCCTGGGAGCTGTAAGAGCTAATATTACCTAGAGTTAATAAATTTTTATTAAAAGGAAGAAAGCTAAGTCACAGATTATCTTCTCTTCCTCATTTGCTTATATTAATTAGATAATTCAGGTAGCACATATGGAAAGTGGTCTTTTCACAGGCAGATCAGTTGGAAAAGGACATTGACATTTATTGTAAGCTTGGACAAGTTACTCAGCCTTTGTCTCAATTTTCTTACATAGTGGACTAATATTAAGAGTCCACGGGAAATTTTCTGAACTAGGTCTCACCTAAAAAAATTTTTTAATGTTTATTTTTGACACAGAGAGAGAGAGAGAATCTGTGTTGACAGCAGAGAGCCCCATCCAGGGCTTGAACCCCTGAGCCATACACCACCTCCTCTTTTTGGAATACTCTTTCCTCTCTTATCCTAGCAATTTTTTTTTTCCTCCCAGTAAATTTCTTATCAAACCTCAGGACTCAACTTATACTTCTATGAGATACATTGTTTTGCATCCCTCCAGAGAGGTTAAATCCCAGTAATAAGCTCACAAAATGCAGTGTATTTTCCATTCGAAATCTCCGTGTCTGCTAAATTTCCTTATGAAGCAAAGATGGTCTGTTTATCTTGCACCACTATGCCTAGACAGTGTAGGCACATGCTGGCTCTAAAGTATTAGTGATAGCTATTATGGATACGCAATAAGTTATCTGAAAAACTTAAAATTGTTTCTATCGGTGCTGCGACACCAACTAAAATGTACTGCGAACACCAAATCCACTAAAACACGAGGCACCGCTTGTTTGTTCCTTATTGTTGACCAACCATAATCAGTGCTTTTCCTTACTACACTATAACGAGCTATTTTCACCTTTCCACGCTTATACTGCATCCACGAACAGCGACAGGGCCCAACAGGTCATGCTCTTATTTAACGTTAGGAATGGCTGGTCTTGAGAAGTGGGCCCCAGCCAGGAATGTGTATCAGTTTGATGAGATATGAATATGAGACCAGGTCCTCAGCAAAGTGCCTGGTGGGACCGTCACTTTCCAAGCTCATTCAGAGAACTCAGGTCGCACGGGACTCTGCTCTGTCTCCGCAGATGTTCATTTTTGGCAGGTGATTCTGGGAGGGACTCGGGTTTTCTTAGTTCCCAGACTACAGAGTGCCTTCCGGTCATCTGACTAAACTTCTCATGTTCATAGGAGGGTTGTGGCGCAGGACTGCCTTTGGCGTTTCATCCCCCTCTCAAGGATGTAAAAGTGGTCCCTCACACAAACGCTCGGTGTGGTGAGGAAACAGGGGCAGAACTCAAGTCGCATCCTTGCATGACTTAGAAACAAATACTTTGGCATCCCAGAAGAAGAGGGAGAAAACAATGGTGTCCCTGTCCCTCCGCACCAGCACAAAACCTCGACGACCCTTCGGCGTTGGTCAGCCGGTTCCGCACCAGCAACGTTCGCATCCTTCGTGAAGAGTCCTAAACGCAAATCTACTGAGGTTGCAGACAACCTTCGCAAGGCCACCATTTTCCCTCCCCGTCAGTACCGTACCCAAGCCCGGCCCGGACCCAGTCACCTTGGCCGGCTGACCCATGGCTCTCCGCGCCTCAGCGGCTACTTCTTCAGCAGTCGAGTCGCCCCGCCTCTCGACAACCAATCACTGCCTGGCGTGAACTGTCCAACCCCCTAAAGTCACGTTCCTATCGTGCCGCAACCAATCACTGCGCAGAATCCCCTTCGTAACCTCGCCCCCGCAGAGGCTCACTGGAGAAAGTATGGAAAGTGCTGCACTCTGGTAAAACCGCGAGAAGCTACCTAGCACGATTACTGGAGAGAGAACGGAAATTACCTGGACGCCATGTTACTTAGGGGCACAGTCACTTCCGGTCTCTTCAGAGCGAAGTCAGGGGGCGGAAGGTGGGTTACACATAATGGATGGCTTCTGCACCTACACATTATACTGTTTGGGGGTTGGAAGTTAATCTGTTAAATAACTCTTGTGCTAACGTTTCCCAGTTGCGAAAGTGTGCACAAATCAGGGCAAAACCCTAACAACTATACGGGTCGTTGATTGGAATGCTGATTCCTCAAAGTGCTTGTTTCAATTTCCGGAAAAGGTCTTACTTAAGACCATACGGCTAGGAAATAGGGGTCTAGGATACAAAACCCTACGCTGGACCTGAAAATCCTGTCTCACCCTCTACACATCCTGCTTACTTGGCTTACCCTACGCCTTGATTTTACTGGTCAAGAGGTTGAAAATGCTATTTAAATATTTTTTAACTTAGAGCTTGAAAGCCTCAGTAAAGAGCTGAACCTTTCCTCCATTGCATAATCATTGTCCGCCTTCCCTACTCCACAGCCTTTCAGGTTAACTTTTAGTTAAAACTGACTTTTTATTAGGAATGAAAGATGTGAAGCAATGGATCGTCAAAACCTTTTTCCTTCTCTGTAATTTACATCATTTTAAAGAATATTGCAAGTCATCATGAGAATAGCAAAATAATAGTTGACTTTTGAAATTATAATTCCTTTGATCTGCAGATGAGTGTTTAACATAACCAAGAAATTAAACCAAATATACTGGAAACAGAAAAAATATCCAGGAAACAATAGATGATCTTGTGATCTTGTGATTCTGCCTTCTGATTTCTAAAGAATGATTGAAACATGCTTTTTTTTCATTTCCAGTTTTGAATCCTAGCCCAATCTCCTGAAAATTAGTAATTTATTGTTATAATTTCTGGCTAACTAGGGTCCTGTAGTCAGTTAAATAAAACCCCTCACCAACCATTCCTGAAATATAGTTCCCTCAGTGCCTAAATCAGTTCATTACGGAAGCTTCTCTTAGATAAACCTGTATGGTTCCTTCAGCAATTCCATAAATGAGGTGACTATTTTGGTTATTCTGGGAGTATGTCCTAGTTTGGTAACATCTCTAAGTATGCAACGCAAAACTGAACAAGAAATTCCAAGTTGTTCCTTACATAAGTTCCTACAGCTACACAGTAGGCAGAATAAAGGCCTCTAAAAGATGTCCCTGTTTAAATCCTAGGAACTTTTGAAAATGTTACCTTATATGACAAAAGGCACTTTACAGGTGTGATTAAATTAAGGCATTTGAAATGGGAAAATTATCCTGGATTGTCTGGTGGGCCCAATGTAATCACAAGGATCCTTGTAAGTGGAAGAAGGAAGCGGAGTCAGCAAGAGGCTTGAAGATGCTCTACAGCTGACCCTGAAGATAGAGGAAAGGGCCTCAGGCCTTGAAATGAAATGCAGGTACACTCTAGAAGGTACAGTAGGGGAACTCTTCTTCTTCCCTAGAGCCTCTAGAAGGAACGCAGTCTTGCTAACACCATGATTTTAGCCCAGTGAAACTCAGACTTGTGACTTCCAGAATGCTACCTGTTTGGGGCCCCTTCCATCTTCAAAGCCAACAGGAGAGCATCTTCAATCTTTGTCACCTCTGCTTCCATCGTCATATCTCCTTCTCTCTCCTGTGTCCCTCTTTCACTTATAAAGTTCCCTGTGATTACATTGGGCCCACCTGTACAATCCAGGCGCTCTCCCCTACCGCAAGATCCTTAATTTAATAACATTTGGAAACCCCTTTTACCACGTAAAGTAACATATTCATTGGCTCCAGATATTAGGGCAGGGCATCTTCTGCCTACCACACCCAGTTGGGGTAAAGCTAGTTAATAACGTTGAAGTAGGAGAAGCAGTCATGGGCCTGATCACATAAGAACCCTATATGCCAAGGTGAAGACTTTGGATTTCATTCTGTGATAAAATGTCTTACCAGCAGGAGAGTGACATCATTGTATTATATAAAAATTGCTTTGTGTGCTGAATGGCAAACTGACTATGGAGGAAGCAGAGAGGCTAGCTAGGAGGCTCTCAAAGTACTCCAGGCAAGATATGATAATGGATTGGGGTGATGTAGTAGAGGAGGTGAGGAGCGATTAGATGCATGATATATATTGCGAGTATGTAAGAAAGAAGAGTTAAGGATAACTTCAAGGCTTTTGACGTGAGCAATTTGGTGAATGGTATTATATAGTAAATGTAGAATGCTGCAAGAGGAATTTTGTTTGTTTGCTGTGCAAAGAGTATAAATTTGAAGCGCTTGATAGACATCTGTATTGAGGTAGTGAGTAGGCAATAATATATACTGTAGACCAATCTGGAATGCAGGGGGTAATTCAGGTTCAGGAGATACATACCGGAGAATCATTATTCTGTATATGATAAAATCTGAATGCAAGATGATGACATTTATTATCCAAACCAGGATATATCTCTTCTTTTTAACTTTCTATTTTGATGATTTCAGTCTTACAGGAAAGTTGCAAGAGTAACAGGATTTGCACACGTGTCCCACTTGGATTCTCCCAGTGTTAACATTTTACTAAAAATGGCCTTATCTTTTTCTAGATCTCTATATATCAACATTTTTTGTATTTCTTTTCTGTTTGAAACCGAGCTGTAGACGTGATAGCCCTACACTCCTAAATATTTGTGGTTTTTATTCTGACAAAAAAGGTCAGTCGCTTACATCAGTGGGTCTCAAAGTTGGATTCCAGGGTCAGCAGCAAGTACATGACTTGGAAACATGTTAGAAACCTCAATTATAAGACCCCACCCCATATCCACTAATTTTAATAATTCTGCCATGGTTATATGAAGAAATGAACAGAACTTTCAAAGTTACTATCTAATTTATAGGCCTTTGATTTTGCCAATTGCCCCAGTAATGTTGATAGCAAAAGTAGCAAATGGAATATTTGAGATTCAAAGGATCTACTATTAATAATGTTTATCGGGAGTGGACAAAATAATAGAAACTGGTAGAGTATAATCACATAAGTAGTCCTGGAGGTACAGTTAATTTTTCTTAATAAGGATATGTTGAAATTAAACATTAGCTAGAGATGAGGGCCAAGAATTGAACCCATTGAGAAGTCTGGAACTGTAGGCTTACTGTGAAGGAGAAAGAGCATTCAGAGAGGTAAGAGAAAACTAGAAGAGTGAAGAGTATTCATGAAAAGAGGAAATGATCAACAGTAGCCAATGATACCAAGAGGTCTAGTATGATGAGAATTGGAAATGCCCATAGAATTTTTTAAGTGGGAGTTCCTTAGTGATATTGCAAGAGGGAAATGGGTTTAAAAAAGTGTGAGAAACTGGACAAAAAATAAATAAAACTTTTAAAAAGCAGCAAAGATTTGAAGGGGTAGGTCAAATTAAGAAAGGTATTATTGTTCCTTTCAGGTGGGGCATCTTAAATTACGTTGATTACTTCTGGGAAGAAGTCTTTGTAGAACAGTCCTGGGAAGATTACAAACTACTGATGCCTGGGTCCTAACCCTGGAGTCTGATTGAATTGATCTGGAGTGAGGCCAGATTCAAGAGGGTTTTTCAAAAGTTCCTCAAGTGATTTTAACGTGCCGTCCGAACCACTGCTAGAAAGAGAAAAAAAAAAAAAAAAACTGACGCAAGGAGGGCTTACTTACTGGAGCCAAGACCTTCCGTAGCTGAGAAATTACGTGTTACGGTGTCTGAGACAGCAAACATGCTTGATTATCAAATCTTTTCAGTTACGGTACCTCATTTTTCCAACGAGTGCCCATAAAGCAAGGGAAGAAGTGCGTATACAGTAACTCCACTCCCCAAGACACACTAAAGAAAGAAAAATGACCTTGATGTGGCTCCCTACAGTCTCTGACCAGGAACCTCCCTTCCGCCTTGTCTAGTCGGGCGGTTCTAGCGGGGTCCCGCGCGCTCGCGGCACCCTGCAGCTCAGGTCTCCAGTGCGCACGCGCCGGACCAGCTCCCGAGCGCGAGCAGCTGTCCCCGCGCAGGCTTGGCCGCGCACTCCCGCCCTCTGCCTGCTGCCCCGGCTCCTCCCTCCTCCGGAGCTTTTTCCCGGGGCGGCCGCGCGGGAGGGAGGGCGAGATGGCTGATGAGATCGCCAAGGCTCAGGCCGCTCGGCCTGGTGGCGACACGATCTTCGGAAAGATCATTCGCAAGGAAATCCCAGCCAAAATCATTTTTGAGGATGACCAGGTAGACACTGGGCGTCGCCTCGCTAGCGGGTTGAGGCAGGGCAGTCGCCCGTGGACACGCGGGTTTCCGTCGAGGGAAGGGTAGGGTCGGGCGGCGCTGCGGAGGGAAGGGACCCGGTCGCCCCGCGCGGCCTCTGCCTCGGGCCCCCAGCCAGCGGGCAGGGCCGCGGCCGCTCCGAGGCGGCCTGCCGGCGCGTGCCGGCGCTCTGGTTACGTGTTATCAGCCCGGGGCGCGGGTCAGGCTGCCCGGCGCCCGGGAGGCCCGCACCGCTGGGTCCGGGCGCGTGTAGGGGACGCGCTGGCTCCTCGGCGTGCTTTCCCGCCGGCTCCGTAGCTGCCTCGGACCTCGCCGGTGTCAGGAATCTCACAATCTCGCCAGCGCTCTGCCTGACAGGGAGAAATCCGATCGCGCGCTGACTCGGGCCCAATCTCCGCGATCTCCCGCGCACAGCGGGTCCGCTTGGGCTTTCCCGGGTGCCTCTCCGCGCCACGTAGCGCAGGACGGCCGGGGGCCGGGGGCCGGGGGCCGAGGGGAGGGGCGCTCGGGGGTCGAAGATCCGCCTCCCACCAGGGCCAGCCCGTCCACCCCACCCCCACCCCTGAGTTGAGTGGGTTCTGGGATTTGCTTTCCTTTGACCCCGCGCGGTAGCAATGGTTCCTTTCATGTTTGACAGGAAGCAGTTTTTCTGCCAAGGGACGGAGCATGTAGTTTTTGTTGACTTCATCGTAGGTGAAATTCTGGTTTAGAAAAGCCGAGTTGATGTGACATCTTGTATGAAATATTTAGTGGGCGTTTGTATTTATGGGTTTGGATCTGAGATAAAGCTGGGCAGGAGGGTGGCTGATTGAGACACAAATACTTTTGTAAACTTTCTGTTAAATTTAAGAAATATAGAATAAAAGGAAACATTCTGTTTCTGCTCCTATGGCATTTTTAGATTAAAAATGTTATCTAAGATTTAATTAGATTCCTCTAGGTGAATTTTATTTGGATACCTTTATTTGTCACGAGGAGGGAAGTTCTTTTGTTCTAGAAACTGCGTCGTTCTTTTTAAATATTTTCACTTGCTTTTTATAAATGACTGAAAGTTCACTTTTGAACCACCTATGTCCCAAGAAGAACAACTGCATGAAGCAATCTAAATGATACAGCATTTTGTGTGCAGTACTAAATAGAACTACTTCTGAGACGCTTGAGCAGGGCTAGGTTCTATTAAGCAGCTTCCACCTTCATTAGGGAACAAGAGATACAGAAATATTCGTGTGGTATATAATTTGTCTAAACGCTACCTGTTCTCCTTGTTTCTATGAAAGAGAATAGGTATATTACTGAAATAGTTGAGTAGGGTGGGGAGAAATAGGTATTAGTCAAATATCAGGCTAATACAAATAATTACAAAGCTGATCACTGCAGTTAAGGAAAAAAACAACAGGAAATTGCACAATGAGGGCTTCTAACCTAGGAAAGGTGGGGAAAGGAATCAGATTTCTTTCAGAAATTTTACATATGCCAGGAGCTCAGGAATGAATAGTGGTTTAAGTTAGACAAAGATTGGGGTTGGGGGGAAGATAGGACCACTGCAGTAAAAAAAAACTAGGAGGGCGGAGAGAGATGAGAGACATTATGATTTGAGACGGAAGAATTGGGTGAGATCAAATTGGAAAGGGAGTCATTAGCATGACTAATTTCTTCTTAACTTTTGGATCTCACCTTAAATTTTCCTAACTCAGAGGGTGCTTGGGTGGCTCAGTTGGTTGAGCGACTTCAACTCAGCTCCTGAGTCCTGCTGAGCTGTTAGCGCAGAGCCTGGAGCCTGCCTTGGACTCTGTTGTCTTCCTCTCTCTCTCCCCCTCCCCTACTTATGCTCTGTCTCTCTCTTTCTCTCAAAAATAAATATTAAAAAAATAAATAAATAAATTTCCCCACCTCAGAGTGGTTATCTGTGATCACTCAGTCAAAATTGTTTTTTTCTGTGATAATCATGTATTTCACCCTTTCCTTTGTAACAAGTAGGTAGGATCTTAATTATACCTTTATTTGTTTAAGGTCAGCCTTCCCATTAGACTGTAAGTTCCATGAAAGGGACCACAGGATCACATGTATTGTGTAAACTTCCGATTTCCTTAGCATCTACTATGCTGCCTCCCACGGGATTAGTGTGAAAGAATAAATTCAGCCTATAAGGTGATACACTAAAACTGATTCCCCCCTCCCCCTTTCTCTAGTGTCTTGCGTTCCATGACATTTCCCCTCAAGCACCAACACATTTTCTGGTGATACCGAAGAAACATATATCCCAGATTTCTGTAGCAGAAGATGATGATGAAAGTGTAAGTAAATTTCCCAACACAATTTATTTTCTTGCTTTGTTTTAAATTTGGAAGATGAAATTTTGACCTGAAAGTGGTGTCACATTTTCATTTTCTAAGGACATTACTGAGGGAAAAAACCAGGTCATCACTAGGGAGGTGCAATGTATAAATAGTTTGATTTTTTTTTTTAAATAGAGATATAGTTGACACATAATGTTATGTTAGTTTTAGGTGTACAGCATAATGGTTTGGTATATATATGTTATGAAATGATGACCACAAGAACTCAAGGTAATATCTATCACCACAGATTCTTAAACAGAATGGTTCCTAACAAGGAATAGTTGGTGAGACTTACTTTCCCTCAATAAAGAAACAGTACATCATATAGGAGAGATTTAGTGACTCTTCTGTTAATGCTCTTAAAGGAAAGAAAAATCATTATTTCGTTTTGCCAGACATACAGGCCTCAGTTAAGTATTTTCCTAATGCTCCTTGTGGTTGATTATATAATTGTTTATAAGTACTGCCTATTCTTCGGGGGTGCTTTAATACTTCCTGCCTCACTGATGTCAGGCCTGGTCATGTGACTTGATTTGGCCAGCAAATGCAAGCAGAAGTGATAATTTCTTGCACAGAAACTGCAAGAGCTAGTACCTGGTTTGTCATGTTCTCTCTTCCCTTTCCCACTTTGATCATGCAGAGACTACTCCATCAGCCTGGGTATCAAAGTGAAAAA
The DNA here is from genome assembly GCA_030068075.1 of Paguma larvata. Lineage (NCBI taxonomy): Eukaryota > Metazoa > Chordata > Mammalia > Carnivora > Viverridae > Paguma > Paguma larvata. The sequence continues at coordinate 125,600,264 of CM057826.1, forward strand.
GATCTATTATTTAGAATCTAGTCAACTTGTGATGAACATGGAGTGAGCACAGGAAATTATCTTTGTTCTAAACCAGTATTGGGGGTGGTTTGTTACCATAGCTTAACCCCACCTATCCTGAATGATATACTCTCCTGTTACAAGAAAGCAAGATATGTCTTGCTTTGTTAAGAACATTTAAATACCTCTTGGTATATGATTTTACAATTGTTTTAATTGAGATTTACCTCTCATTTGTTTATTGGAATTAGTAAGCATAAATAACCAATCTTAATGGGTTTTTCATTGTAAACCAGGTTGTATTAGTACTAAGAGTTTCCAGATAACTTGACCAGAGGGATATGTTTCAACTTGGTCTTTTAATATTTCACCTTGGTAGTATGTTATTTAATGGCAAGAACTTGTAGATTGCCTGTACTTAAGAAGCTTTTTTTTTTCTTTTCCAGCTTCTTGGGCATTTAATGATTGTTGGCAAGAAATGTGCTGCCGATCTGGGCCTGAAGAAGGGTTATCGAATGGTGGTGAACGAAGGTTCAGATGGGGGACAGTCTGTCTATCATGTTCATCTCCATGTTCTCGGAGGTCGGCAGATGAATTGGCCTCCTGGTTAAGCATGTTTTAGGGATAATTTTCCCTTCTCTAGGCAATGATCACTATTTGCAAGTTCCAATATGTTAAATAGTATACATATTTTTGCCTGTGTATGGTAAGATTGAGGGAATAATTTTAAAAGCCCATACATAATAAAAGATACTGTTGCATGGTTTATAGTCTCTCTGTATCCTGTATTTGATTTATTAAAAAAAAAAAGTTGGAATGTATGAAGGTAGAGTTCATAATTTGGGTATTTTTTTTTCTCCCCAGCGAGGACTAAACGTGTGTACATTGTTAAGATGGTATGACTGGTTTCTGAAGACAAATTACAAGAGTTCACAAATTTAGTTTCAGCTTTGAAATACTCTTTAGAGTAACATATTTGTCCAGGTGAAGCTTTTCTAGTCTAATTCTCTTATTTCTTAAGAACAAAAGAGTATCTGACGGGATTGATCCAAAAAGTGCAAGTTTTGGGTCTAAGAGCAATGTTTTTTGTCGAGTCCGTGTTTCCCCTGGACTCTTGGGGTAATTTGGAAGGAATGAAAGTAGATTTGTCACAGAATCTTTGAGGACCATATGAAGCCATACATTGATATTTCTTTCATTATCTAAACTCTGAATATTTATTATATTAGAATTAACATTCCACATTGAAAACTTACGTTTTGAATGTGCATGTGCACAGTAGCAAAAATACTTTAAGTTGTGCAAGAATCCGGCTGTGTGGAATTGAGAAGGGAATCCCATGGTCTGCGTTCTCCTTATGTAGACCAAACATTTTTAGTCTTGCCCTGTACGCTAGCCATTCTGAGGCTCCGCAGGGCGAGTCATTTTGCCTTTTGGCTTTCCTTCACACAGGTACTTTCCATTTTACAAAACTGATTTGATACTTCCTGTCTTGTTTTCCTCTTTCATTCTCTTTGTACTTACTGGGATTCCTTCCATCATTAATCTTTGTAACGACCATTTTAGTAGAGTTTGACACAATTTGGAAAATTTTTTTTCTACATTTTAAATTATGTTACTGATTTTTAAATATTTGTGGATTAGGAAAAATGGCCCTTTAGATCTTAAAAATAATTTCTTCCTAATTGTCATTTTTTAACTTTTTTATGATGTTTAAAGTATTTAACATAGTTAATATGTCCAGTTTTTAATTTATCTTTTAAAAAGTCTTTCCCACCCCAGGAAGATTTTTAAAAAATTACTATTGTTGCCCTAATATTTTTAATGGCTTTATGTACTTTCTATGGTGTTATTATTTTTTTATAATTTTCTTAATATTTACTTTTGAGAGAGAGAGGCAGACAGAATGAGAGCAGGGGAGGGGCAGAGAGAGAAGGAGACACAGAATCCAAAGCAGGCTCCAGGCTCTGAGCTGTCAGCACAGAGTCTGATGCAGGGCTTGAATCCTCGTACCACAAGATCATGACCTTAGCTGAAGTTAGACACTTAACCTGAGCCACCCAAGCGCCCCTATTTTATTTTATTTTTTTAAATAAGCCCTAGGCCCAACATGGGACCTGAATTCACTACTCTGAGATCACATGCTCCACTGACTAAGCCAGCCAGGCATGCTGACTTCATTCATTCATTCAATGGGGGAAGGTCTGGTAAGGAGTTTGGGAGGTTCTTATGCCACTATAAACAATGTAATAATGAGAAAAGCGTTTGTATATGTAGAAGAGGGTAGAGTCTCCCTTCTTTAGGCATTGATTTCATCCAATTTATTGGATTGGAATTTATTCCAAGTTAAATCTCCTTCCTGGCTGCACTCATTTATGGTACTTTATTATACTGATTCTAATTTTTTTCTTTTCACATTATGACTTAGAAAATAACAGATAATTTTAAAAAGCTCTTTTCTTATGTCATGGGTTTTAGTTAAAAAGAATAAAGAGTGGTGAAGTCTTTTTCAGATAGGTACTGCGAGTGTACTAGAGTTGATTGGAACTCTGCATAGCAGTCCTTTCATTAGTCTGGAAAGCAAACAGAGTACCAGCTGAGGGTAGTAACTGCTTCCTGAAATGGTTTGTGTGATATACAGGATCATTTAATAAAGAGATTTTTGCCTATACTGGCACAATGTAGAGATACTACAGGTTCTATTCCAGACCACTGTAATAAAGCAAATAACACAAAAGTTAAGTCGAATGATCTTTTTGGTTTCCCAGTGTGTATAAAAATTACATTTATACTATACTGTAGTCTGTTAAGTATGTGATAGCATGAATTAAAAAAACAGGGTACATGTCTTAAAAAATACTTAATTCCTATAAAATGCTAACCATCATCTGAGTTTCCATCAGACATTCTTTACTGATAGAGAGTCTTGCCTTGATGTTGATGGTTGCTGACTAATAAGGTTGGGTTGCTGTGGCGATTTCTTAAAGAAGACAATGAAATTTGATGCACTGATGCCCTCTTCCTTTCATGAATGATTTCTCTGTAGCATACAATACTGTTTGATAGCATTTGACACACAGTAGAACTTCTTTCAAAACTGGATTCAATTTTCTCAAACCCTGCCACTGTTGGATCAATAGGGAATATTCTAAATCCTTTACTGTCACTTCAACAATCTTCACAACATCTTCACTAGGCACAGATTCTAAGCACTTTGCTACCCTTAACAAGCAACTCCTTATCCATTAAAATTTTGTGAGATTGCAGCAATTCAATCACATCTCAAGCTCCACTTCTAATTCTAGTTCTCTTCTTTCCACCACATCTGCAGTTACTCCGCTGAAATCTTGAACCCCTTGTAGTTATCCATGAGGGCTGGAATCAACTTCCAAACTTATGTTCATATTGATATTTTGACCTCTTGCATGAATAAAAAAGGTTCTTAATGGTATCTGGAATGATGAATCCTTTTTAGAAGGTTTCCAATTTACTTTGACCAGATCCATCAGAGGAATCTCTTCCACGGCAGCTACAGCCTTAGGAAGTGTATTTTTTAATGGGTAGGTCTTGAAAGTCAAAATAACTCCTTGATCCATGGACTGCAGAATGGCATGAAAACAACATTAATCTCATTGTGCCTCTCCATCAGAGCTGATGACCAGGGTGACCAGGTGCACTGTCAATGAGCAACAATATTTTTAAAGGCCTTTCCCTCCCATCCCCCTTAGCAGTAGGTCTCAATAGTGGGCTTAAAATATTCAGTATATGTTGTAAACATGTAAACAGATGTGCAGTCATCCAGGCTTTGCCCGACTTATAAAGCAAAGACAGAGGAGAATTAGGGTCATTCTTAAGGGCCCAAACAATTTCAAAACGGTAAATGAGCATTAGCTCCAAATTCAAGTTTCCAGCTGCATTAGCTCCTAACAGACTCAGCCTGTCCTTTGAGGCTTTGAAGCTAGGCACTGACCTCTCTAGCTATGAAAGTCTTAGCATCTATTTCCAATAGAAGGCTCTTTTGTCTACATTGAAAATCTGTTGTTTGGTATAGTCGCCTTCATTAATTATCTTCTCTAGACCTGAAAAATTTGTTTTGACTTCTACATCAGCACTTGCTGCTTCCTCCTGCAATTTTATGTTATGGAGATAGCTATTTTCTGTAATTCTCATGAACAAACCTCTGCTCGCTTTAAACTTCTGGACCCTCCTTTCCTCTCTCAGCCTCCGTAGAACTGAAGAGAATTAGGGCCTTGTTCTGGATTAGGTTTTGGCTTAAGGCAATGTGACTGCTTTGATTTACTCAGACTTTTCTCCTTATCAGTGGTAAGGCTATTTGCTTTCTTACCATTCATGTATTCACTAGACTAGCACTTTTAATTTCCGTCAAGAACTTTTCCTTTGCACTTACAACTTGGCTAACTGGTGCAAAAGGCCTGGCTGTCAACCTATTTAGGCTTTTGACATGCCTTCCTCACTAAGCTTAATCATTTCAGTCTTCTGATTTAAAGCCAGAGACATGTGACTCTTCCTTTCACTTGAACACTTGGAGGCTACCGTAGGGTTATTAAGTGGCATAATTTCAGCATTGTGTCTCAGGGAATAGGGAGGCCCAAGGACAGGGAGAGAGATGGGAAGGGCTGGTTGGTGGAAGAGTCAGAACACAAATTTATCTATTAAGTTCACTGTCTTACATGGCTGTGGTTTGTAGCACCTCAAAACAATTATGATCACAGGTCGCCATGAAAAATACAATTATAATGAAAAAGTTTAAAATATTCCAAGAATTACCAAAATGTGCCTAATACATGAAGTGAGTAAATGCTATTGGAAAAATGGCGCCAATAGACTTGCTCAACATAGGATTGCCACAAGGCTTCAATGTGTAAAAAATGCAGTATCTGCAAAATGCAGTTATCTGTGAAGCTCAAAAAAATAAGGTATGTCCTTAATAGCTCATTCAGTTTTCTTCCTAAGTATATTTATTACAATTCTATCCAGTTCCATAAGATTTTCAGGAATAGTCAGATTTTTATGCGCATTTGTTTATTTAGAGTAACTTTTTTTTTTAAGTTTTTTTAAAGTATTTATTTTGGAAAGAGACATTGTGTACAAGCTGGAGAGGGGCAGAGGGAGAAAGAGAAACAGGATGAGCCCAATGTGGGGCTCAAACTCACAAACCGTGAGATCATGACCTGAGCCAAAGTTGGATGCTCAACTGACTGAGCCACCCAGGTGACCCTAGAGTAACTTCTGATGTTTCTATAGCTGGTTTCTTTGTTTAATGCTGAACATTAGGCACGTCTTCTAAGAAATCCCATTGGTTTAACATGGATTCATTGTACTTTGTTTGAAAATGACATGATAGTGATGAAACTGATGAGGAATGATCAGATTCCGGGATGTTTTTTGAAGTTAAAGCTGGAAAGATTTGCTAATGGGTAAATATGGGTATGAGAGAAAGAGGATGAAGGATTCATTATTTCTCAAGAGTCTGTGGACTGACAGGGTGGTTGTTCTGCTGCTTTGGCCAGAGCTTAGTTGTGTTGCTGTGTTCTCTTGAAGGTTGGAAGGTCCAAGATGACCCCGCTCAGATGTCTCATGTTGGTACTAGAAGTCAACTGTGGTCCTTTGATTCTCCTTTGTATGGCCCCTTATTCTCGTGTAGGTTAGACCAGCTTACATAATGGTCACGTGGTAATAAACACCCCAGATCCAGTGTAAAATAATTATTATTTCTCATCATTTTGGGTGTTGGTTGGGCGGTTCTGCTTATCTCACGTGGGCTCACTCGTGTAGATTGAATAGAATGGATTCTGAGAATTGGGATGGCTTGGCCTCTTTCCATGTCTTTAACCCCCAATATTCTACATAGCATAATGTTTTCAGGGTAACATTCAAACCCGATGCTGCAAGACTCTTGAGGCCTAGCCTTCAGAACTCAAGTAACACCACTTCTACCACATCTTACTGGTCACAGCAAGTTAGAAGGCCAGCCTAGATTCAAGGATTTAAAGATAGAATGAAGTATGCAAGAAATATATCTCTTTTTTATTTTCTATAACAACTTTTCTGTTGTGATTCTCTGATCCATCATGGTAGGAAATTCTTAATTTTAGTCAGTTTGGAGTTTCTCCCACCCATCCCCAGGTGTGTGCCTAATTTATGAAGGGTCTTGTATAATGGTATCAGCAGGTGCCATCTAGGCCTAAGTGTCATTGGTCTCTATAGTCTGCTGGAGACTTTTGTTATCTCACTTAATCCTTATTTACTGCTCCTTGTAGGTTGACATTTTGTAATAATGATGACCAAGATTATATAGTAATTATGATAGTTTTATGATAATATTAATAGCAGTTGCTATTTACTTAGTGCCTGCTATGGGATAGGTGCTGTGCTCTATTAAATATAGTATTGCTAAAAAAATCACATAATTCTGTATATATCTATTATATCCTGCAGCATTTGCTCAGAGTATTATATGTGCATTGGACACTTGTAATTATTGGTGTCTGGCATGTGAACCGTGTTCGCATCTCAGGGATTCCTCGCCTCCGAAAAGAGAAGCTGAAACGAACAGACACCTAGTATTCTAGCTCCTCTGCCAGCTGGGATGGAGGCCCTCGACTTAGGCTCTGCCAATCAGATACACTCATTTGGGATTTTGAATTTGAAACTAATGACACAAAGAAACAAGGACAGTGGAGACTTCTTTCTGGTGTCAGTGGCAAGAGCACCCAGTTGGCAGGCACAGCAGTGTCTGTGTTGCCAATCGCTGGATCCAGTATTGAATACCAGGGATGACAACAGTGCTAGCTGTGGTTCCTGGGTTCAGTGACAGTGGTAGCAGAGCCCTGCCAGACTAGCGCTCTGGTTCTGTTTTTGAGTGTGGTATTATCTGCATAGATTGTCTTTATTTCTGCCTATTTCCCCAGTTAATTTGTGACTAGCCATTAAATATGATTTCAAGAAATTAACGTCTGGAGAAACTTTTACTAGGAATGGTTAGAGACAATACACTCTCAGGGAAAGGCGAGATTGGGTGGTGGAGAACTGAGATTAGTTATTTGGCCTGGTTTGGGATGAAGGCAAGGAGAATCCAGCTAACATTAAGGAAATGTATTTTTATGGCCCATGGTAAATAGTAGTAAGTACCTAATTAAGTCGTTCTGTGGATCACTTGTACGGATATTGCCAACTGAAGGCAAGGCTTTGGGTCTCCAACCGCTACAGCCATAGGAAGGTATGAAGGGCAGGCAGAATTCAAGGATGGTGGAGGTATTGTGATTGTTTCTGACTGCTGAACAGCTTTAAAAAAAATGAATGACAAGATTTCTTTACTTTTTCTTTTCTTATTTCTTCCTTTCTCCCTTTCTTCCTTCCTTTCCTTCTTCCTTTCCTTTCCTTCCTTTCGTTTTTTTGACAAACTAAGATTTCTAAGTTACTAGTTCAAGTTAGCAATTGAAACCCAAGGGCTTTCTATGATAATGCTATAAAGATCTATGAGAGATCACACAGCTAGAGAATTGAAACAGTTGTAAGCCAAACAACATTTTGATCCTCAAGGGCGCCAAATTTTATAAATTCAATTCATAGCTTGCTCTAGACTCTTATGAGGAAGTTAGAGTCTCAATAAGCAAGGAATGGTATCTGAATACGTGGAATGAGCTATACTGGACAATTTGGCTGACTCAGGGCACCCAACTTCCCAACCTCCTGAGCCTTTCTTGTCAGCCGAAGCAGCCTCTCCTCCTGTGTAAAAGGTATTGGCTGCCTAAAGAATCTCCTCAATTATTTCTCTTACATACCGCAGCTATTCCTGTAGCTCACTCTTTAAAAAGAAAAGGAAACTCTCTCATGCCCAATCTCCCATGCATCTCTTGCATTTCTTTCTCTGCTGTTTTATCAGAAGATCCCAAGAGACCCTAAATGGTACTCTTGGGACACTCTCAGAACCATAGAAAGAGAAGTTGCCAGGCAAAACGAGCACTTTCTACTACTGACAGGAATGGAGAAAGGCTAAAGACACCCCAGAGTTCGTAAGCTAGAAGTAAATTAAAAAGATAAAAAGTAGAGAGAGGGGTGCCTGGGTGGCTCACTCAGTTGAGCATTTGGCTCTTGATTTCGGCTCAGATCATGATCTCACGGTTCATGGGATTGGGATGGTCTTTCCCACTCTCTTTGCCCCTCCCCCTCTTGCTCATATGTGTGTGTGTGTCTGTGTGTGTGTGCACGCGCGCGCGCACATTCTCTCTCTCTCTCAAAAATTAAAAAAACATTAAAAAAAGATAATGAGCCTAAAGAAAATACAAAGAGAACCAAATGAAATCAACTATGTATAAATATTAGAAAAAAACACACACAAAATATAATTCAAGTTACTTTTTTTAAAGTTTAGTTTACTTATTTTGAGAGACAGCAAGAGAGAAAGAGCATGGGAGAGGCAAACAGAGAAGGAGAGAGAGAATCCCAAGCAGGCTCTGCATGGTCAGCGCGGAGTCCAGTGTAGGGCTCAACTACACGAGCCGTGAGATCATGATCTGAGCTGAAATCAACTCTGCTTAACTGAATGAGCCTCCCAGGCACCCCTCAAATTACTTTTGAACACAACGCATGGACTCTAGATCCTAAACCTTGAGGACAAGGACAAATGGAAAAAAATCTTGAATGTTATCTCACAGGCTTGTTCTTTGCAGTATAGTTTGTAACTCTTTCTGTGTGTATCACAGGATAGAGCATATAAGCCAAGATACTGGTGTGAATGAGTGTCAGAGTTTTCATTGTGGGAGAAGGGAGATAAAGATACGGAACAGGAAAAGTCAAGAAAGAAAGTTGAGAAGTGTCAGTATACATGGATGGTTAAAAAAAAAAAAAGGCATAATTTTATCCACTAGACTTAGTGACAGTAACACTACATAACACCTAGCTTTGGTCTTTAACTCTTGTTCCGAACTGAAAGATTCCTTGAAGAAATGACTGATTCCGGATGTGGGGAAGGGAAACTACAAGGTGAGCATTGGATATCTTGTTCGGGTATGCTGGGCAGAGGGAATGCTCAAAGACTGAGGAGGTCATCTCAAAAGGACACAGGAATTCGACTGAATGAGCTCCAGGTGGCCAAATTTGGGACAGAGCATAAGGATAGTTAATAATGTGCATGATACATGGAGAAATAAATATGAAAATCTATATTGAGGGGTACCGGGGTGGCTCAGTTGGTCCAACTCTTGATTTCAGCTCAAGTCATGATCTCATGGTTTGTGGGCTTGAGCCCTGTGTGGGGCTCTGTGCTCACAGTGCAGGGCCTGCTTGGGATTCTTTCTCTCTCTCCCCCTCTCTCTTCCCATTCCCACCTCCACGCACTCTCTCTCTCTCTCAAAATAATTAAACATTTAAAAAAATCTGTGAGTCTATATTGATATGACAGAGAGAGAGTGCTTTTTTTTTTTTTAGCATAAGCACCAACTAGTAATTGTAGAAGAAATGATCAAATGGAAAAAAATCACAATTTTTCCACCCACTATATAACATATATATAACAACATAACACAATATGACAAATCAGTCAGCCAAGGGATCATCAATGAATGCTAACACTACAGGGGGGACATGGTCTCAAAGCAACACTTTGTTGGTTTGCAACCTCAGAGTTTCTCAGGTAAAATTCAAAACTGGGCCCTGACTGTGAAGAGCAAGGAAAAACTGAAGAAATAAGCAGATCCCTCCAGACTGGTGGGTAGCAGTTTTAATAAGCAGGGGAATCTACATGTGAGGCTTGCCCTGGGAGCCTTGAGATGAGGAGATCTCTGGATCCGTCCACTAGAATCTTAAATATTTAGAGGTCATAACAGAGCTTGGGCACATATGCCATCCGAACAGTCTCAACAACATGTTACTCTCTCAAGGCTGCATCCTTGAAGCGGCCGCTAGTATAGCAATCATAGGTGGAATGTAGATTCTTAGGATAGGGGAGAGAGTAAGGAGCCTCCAGTGGTTTGGGTCCACCTTGCAAGTCAACCACTGGTCACATCCGCTCAGTGACCTCCTCCAATACACTTCCAAATCACTTATTAGTTACAAAAGGAGAAAGTATGTATTCACAGTGAAAAGGTCTGCTGGTTATTAGCACATTAGATATGTGCACAAAAAATAGCATCACCAATAGTGGTGCAATAAGGAATACATGATGCTATCTGGGTATTATTCTTGCCAGATGTGTTTAATGTGAATCTAATATTGAAGAAACAATCGGATAAATCTTCAAATTCAGAATATGGGACATTTTCTAAGACAATTGGGTTAAACTCTTAAAAAAAAAAGTCAGTGCCATGAAAAACATCAATACTGCAACTATCAATATCAGAAACAATAACCACCACCACCAAAGGGTAATTATACTCTAGATTAAAAGATGCTAGAGATAGAGCATAAGACAATGTATTTATAATGACTGGATCTTGGATTTAAAAATAGCTGTAGCGGCCCCTGGGTGGCTGGTCAGATAGACATCCAACTTTTGATCTTGGCTCAAGTCATGATCTCATGGCTTAGAAGATCAAGCCCCACCTCAGGCTCTGTGCTGGGTACGAAGCCTCCTGAGATTCTCTCTCTCCCTTTCCCTCTGCCCCTCCCCTGCTCATGCTTTCTCACTCTCAAAAATAAATAAAGAAAAAAATAAAACGTTAAAAAAAGCCTGAAACAGCGATAAAAGACATTCCTGGAACAACTGGGAGATATGAATATAAACTGTATATTAAATGACAGTATTGAATGGTTAACTTCCCTAGGTGCGTTACTGTGTTGTAGTTTTATGGAGAATATCCCTGTTCTCAGCTTATGGATGCTGAAGTATTAAGGGATGAAGGGAAGTGTAATGATCTCTGTAACTTCTCCATGAGCAGTCATTCTCCATTTCCCTCTAAACCCATTCACCCCAGCCCTGAACAACCACTATTTTCTGTCTTTATGGAGGTGCCTTTTCTGAACATTTCAGAATCATATGGTATGTGGTCTTTTGTGACTGACTTCTTTAATTTAGCACCCATGTTGTAGCATGTATCGATACTTCATTCCTGTTTATATGACATGTTTTGGTTTTCCATTCATTAGCTGATGGTCATTTGGATAGTTTCCACATTTGGCTCTTCCGAATAATGTTGCTATAGACATCTGTGGGCAAGTTTTTGTGTGGATATAGGCCTTGTTTCTCTTAGGAATCTACCAAATGAACTGGAATTGGAATTACTTACATGGTTACTTATTTGGTCACATGGTTAGTCTATGTGTAACTTTTTGAAAATTTGCCAAAGTGGGGGGCTAACCCATTTTCCTATTTCACCAGCAGTGTATGACAGCTCCAATTTCTCTACATCTTGGTCAACAATGCCTTCTTTATTATAGTCATACTGGTGGGTGTCGAGTGGTATCTTATGGTTTTGATTTGTATCTTCTTGATGGCTGATGATTATCGTATCTATCGGTAATTTTTCATATGCTTATTGCCCATTTCTCTTTGAAGAAATGTCTATTCAGATCATTTGCCTATTTTATTTTTATTGTTTAGAACAGTTTTTAATGTTTATTTATTTTTGAGGGAGAGACAGATCATGAATGGGGGAGGCGCAGAGAGGGAGATACACACAGAAACTGAAATAGGCTCCAGGCTCCAAACTGTCAGCACGGAGTCTGACGCGGGGCCCAAACCGTGAGATCATGACCCAAGCCGAAGTCAGATGCTTAACCAACTGAGCCACCCGGGTGCCCCTCATGTGCCTGTTTTAAAAATTGCTTTTCTTATTTGTCTTTTTTATTAGGCCCTTATTATATAGATGAATTGTGAAAATTTCCTCATTCTTTGAGTCACCTTTCCCCTTTCTTCATGGTGTCCTTTGAAATACAATTTTTTTTACTCTGAAAAAATTTTTTTTCTAGTAAGGTCTATGCCCAGCATGGGGCTTGAACTCATGACCCTGAGATCAAGAGTCACATGCTCTACATACTGCGCCAGCCAGCCCCTAAATTTTTTTAAAAAATTTGAGTATAGTTGAAACACGCTGTTGCATTAGGTTCAGGTGTACAACTTGGTATTTGACAAGTTTTTACAGTATGCTGTGTTGACCACAAATATAGCTACCATCTGTCCCGTTACGTTGTTACTACAATATCATTGACTGGAGTCCTTATGGGGTCCCTTTTATTCCCATGAATTACTCTTCCCATAAGAAGAGACCTTGTATCTCCCTCTCCTCTTTGTCCATTTTGCCCAATGCCTTACTCCCGTCCCTTCTGGCAACCATCAGTTTGTTCTCTGTATTTATAGATCTGATGCTATTTTTTCTGTTTATTCATTTTTTTTTTTAACGTTTATTTATTTCTGAGAGACATAGAGACAGAGTATGAGCAGGGGAAGGACAGAGAGAGAGGGAGACACAGAATCCGAAGCAGGCTCCAGGCTCCGAGCCATCAGCACAGAGCCCGACGCGGGGCTCGAACTCACAGACCGCGAGATCATGACCTGAGCCGAAGTCAGCCGCTTAACCAACTGAGCCACCCAGGCGCCCCTGTTTATTCATTTTTTTAGATTCCATTTATGAATGGAATCACAGGGTATTTGACATTTTTCAGTCTTATGTCACTTGGCATGATACCCTCTAGGTTCATCTATGTTGTTTCTAATGGCACAACTTCATCCATTTTATTGCTATATAATATTCCACTGTGTGTGTGTGTGTGTGTGTGTACATATATGGTTTCTTTATTCCTTCATCTGCTGATGGATATTTAAGATGCTTCCATGTCTTGGCTAATCCAATAAACATAGGGGTGCCTTTTTTTTTTTTTGTTAGTGTTTTTGTTTTCTTTGGGTAAATACACAATAGTGGAATTACTGGATTATATGTTATGTCTTTTTTTTCTCTTTTTTCTTTTAGAGAGAGCAAGAAAGAGAGCACGTGTAAGTGGAAGAGGGCCCGAAGGTGGGGGAAGAGGGGGAGGGGGGGGAGAGAGAGGGAGAGAGAGAGAGAGAGAGAGAGAGAGAGAGAGGGAGAGAGAAAGAGCCTCTCAAGCAGACTTCACATTCAGTGGGGAGCCTGATGCGGGACTGGATCCCATGACCCTGGGGATCATGACCTGAGCTCAAATCAAGAGTCAGACACTCAGCTGACTAAGCCACCTAGGCATCCTAGATCATATGTCATTTCTATTTTTAATTTTTTGAGGAACTGTTGTCCACAGTGGCTGTACCCATTTATGTCCCCAGGTACACAAGCATTCCTTTTTCTCCACATCCTTGCCAGCACTTGCTGTTTCTTGTCTTTTTGATTTTAGCCATTCTGATAGTCGTGAGCTAATAATTCATTGCGGTTTTAATTTGCATTAGTGATGTTGAGCATCTGTTGGCCATTTGTATGTTGTCTTCATAAAAATGTCTATTCAGTTCCTCTGCCCACTTTTAAATTAGATTCTTTGTTTTGTGGTATTTAGTTGTGTAAGTTCTCTAAATATTTTAGATAAAAATGTTTATTAGATATGTCATTTGCAACTATCTCCTCCCAGTCAGTACATTGTGTTTTAGTTTTGTTGGTTGTGTCTTTTGCTGTGCAGGAGGTTTTTATATTTTGGGATAGGCCCGATAATTTATTTTTGCTTTTGTTTCCCTTCCCTTAGGAGATATGCCTAAAAAAAAATCGTTGCTATGGCTGATGTCAGAGTAATTACTGCTTGTATTCTCTTCTAGTAGTTTTATGGTTTCAGGTCTCATGTTCAAGTCTTTAATCCATTTTGAGTTTATTTTTGTATGATGTTAGAAAGTAGTCCAATTTCATTCTTTTACATGTAGCTGTCTGGTTTTCCCAGCACCATTTATTAAAAAGATGGTCTTTTCTCCATTGTATATTCTTGCTTCCTTTGTCATAGATTAATTGACCATATAATTGTGGATTTATTTCCAGGCTCTCTATTCTGTTCTATTGAGCCATGTGTCTGTTTTTGTGCCAGTACCATACTGTTTTGATCACTACAGCTTCTAATATATTTTGAAGTCTGGTATTGTGATACCTCCAGCTTTGTTTTTCTTTCTCAGGATGGTTTTGGCTACTTGACTCCTTCTGTAGTTCCATACAAGCTTCAGGATTATTTATTCTAGTTTCATGAAAACTGCTGTTTTTATTTTGATAGGGATTGTGCTGGATCTGTGGGTACTATGGACATTTTAACAGTATTCTTTCAGTCTGTGAGCATGTAATATCTTTCCATTTGTTTGTGCTGTTTTCAATTTCATCAGTATTTTATAGCTTTTGGAGTACAGGTCTTTCAACTCTTTGGTTACGTTTATTCTTAGGTATTTCTTTTTGGTGTAATTGGAAATGGTGTTATTTTTTTAAATTTCTCTTTCTGTGACTTTCTGTTAATGTATGGAAATGCTACTGATTTCTGGGTGTTAATTTTGTATCCTGCCACTTTACTGAATTCAATTTTCTGATGGAGTCTTTAGGATTTTCTATGTATATATTATATTGTCTGGAAACAGTGACAGTTTAACTTCTTCCTGACCAATATGGATGCTTATTTCTTTTTCTTGTTTGGTTGCTGTGGCCAGGACTTCCAATATTATGTTGGCTAAAAGTGGTGACAGTGGATAGCCTTGTCTTGTTTCTGACCTTAGGGGAAAATTTCTCAGTTTTTCACCATTCAGTGTGAGCTTAGCTATGGGTTTTTCATATATGGCCTTTATTATGTTGAGGTATGTTTCTTCTAACCCTCACTTGCTGAGAATTGTCATCATGAATCGATGTTGAATCTTGTCAGATGCTTTAGCTGCATCTATTGAGATGATCATATGATTTTTATCCATTGTTTTGTTAATGTGAAGTATGACATTGATTCAAATATTGAACCATCCTTATACCCTGGGAACAAATCCCACGTGATCATGATGAATTATCTTTTTAATGTATTGTAGTGGTTTGCCAAAATTTGGTCAAGGATTTTTGCATCTATGATCATCAGAGATATGGGCCTGTAGTTTTCCTTCCTCCCTCTTCTTTCCTCCCGCCTTCTTCCTCTATTTTTCTTTCTCTCTTTTGTCTTGATTTCTGTAGCTTTGTAGTAAGATTTGAAACTGGTACGTGTCTTTCCTCCAGTGGTATTTTTGTTTGTTTGTTTTTGTTTTTTAGACTGTAGTGTAGTTCACACTTCCGTGTTCTTTTTCTATATTGTTTTGGCTATTCTAGGCCCCTTGATTTTTGAAAGTAGACTTTATGCTCTAAAGCTTTATGTTTTAGAGCAATTTCAGTTTCATAGCAAAACTGAACAGAAAATGAGTTTCTATCTATCTCTGCCCCTACGATCAATATCCTGAACCAGAATGGAACATATGTTACAATCAATGAACCTACATTAGCACATCATGATCATACAAAGTCCACTGTTTACATTAGGGTACACTGTTGGTGTTTACATTCTATCCATCTGAACAAATGTACAAGGACATCTATCATTAGAGTATCATTCAGAATATTTTCACTGCCTGAAAAATCCTCTGTGCTCTGACTTTTCATCTATCCTTCCCCACTAAACACCGAACTTTTTATTGTCTCCATAGTTTTGCCTTGTCCAGAATGTCATTTAGTTGGAATCACACAGTTGGTAACATTTTTTCTCTTAGTAATATGTGTTGTAGGGCTTCTCCATGTCTTTCAATGACTTGATAGCTCATTTCTTTTTAGTGCTGAATAATAATCCATTGTCTAGATGAAACAGCTTATTTATTCATTTACCTACAGAAGGCTGTCTTGGTTACTTCCAGCTTTTGGCAATTATGGATAAAGATGCTATAAATACCTCTGCACAGGTGGTGTCTGTGTGTGTGAGTACATAAATTTTCAACTCCTTTGGATAAATACCAAGAAGCACAATCGCTGGATCTTACAGTGAAAGTATATTTAGTTTTTAATAAACTACTGAACTGTTTTCCAAAGTGGCTATATCATTTTGCATGCCCATCAACAATGACTGAGAGTTCCTGTTGTTCTACATTCTTACCAGCATTTGGTGTGGTCAGGGTTTTGGATTTTGGATATTCTACCGGGTGTGCAGGTGTATCTTATTTTTTATTTAATTTGAAATTCTCTAATGAGATGGGATATTGAGCATCTTTTCATATGCTTATTTGCCATATGTATATCTTCTTTTCAGGTCTCTTGTCAATTTTTAAATCAGTAGTATGTTTTCTTATTGCTGAGTTTTAAGAGTTATTTTTATATTTTGGATTGTAGTCCTTTATGAGATACATCTTTCCAAATACTTTTTGTAAAAACGGTATGCATGTTGGGATTTTGATTGGGATTGCAATGAGTATTTAGATCAAGTTGGAAAGAACTCACGTCTTGAGGATACTGACTTTTTCTATGAATGAGTATGGACTGTCTCTCTATTTCTTTAGTTCTTCTTTGATTCCTTCATCAGAATTTTATACTTTTCCTCATATAGATAGTATACATACATATATACATATTAGATTTATACCTAAGTATCTCAATTTTGGGGGTGCTAATATGTAAATGGTATTGTGCATTTTTAAAAAAAATTTTGAATTCCACTTATTCATTGATGGTGTATGGGAAAATGGGTGGCTTTTGTAGGTTAACCTTGTATCCTGCAACCTTGCTTTAAAAGCTTATTAGTTCTGGGAGTGTCTCATTGCTGTTTATTCCTTCTGAATTTCTACAAAGAAAATCGTGTCATCTGTGAACAAAGATAGTTTTATTTCTTTCTTCCCAATCTGCATACTCTTATTTCTCTTCCTTGTCTTACTGAATTAGATACGAATTCCAGTATGGTGCTGAAAAGGAGTGGTGAGAGATAACAGTCTTATCTTGTTCTTGATATTAGCAGGCAAGTATCTGGTTTCTCACCTTTAAATAGGTGTAGGTTTTTGTACATGTTCTTTATCCAGTTGCAGAAGTCCCCCTCTAGTCCTAGCTTGAGAACTTTTATCATAAAGCAATGTTAGATTTTGTCAAATACTATGTTCTTTTTTTCTTTTTTAGACTGTTGATGTGATGAATTACATTAATTTATTTTCAAATGTTGAACTAGTTTTGCATATCTGAGATAAATCCCACGTGTCATGATATACAATCCTTTTTATACAATCATCAATTGGCTAATATTTTCTTGGGGATTTCTGCATATAAATTCACAAGAGATATTGATCTGTAATTTTTTTCCCCCTCTGGTTTTTGTACTAGGGTAATTCTGGCCTCATAGAATGAGTTAGGAAGCATCCCCTCTGCTCTGTCTTCTGAAGAAGATTATAGAGTATGGTAAAATTTTTTTCCTTAAATGTTTGGTATAGAATTCACCAACAAATCCATCTGGGCCTGGTACATTTTATTTTGGAAGGTTATTAACTACTGATTAAATTACTTTGATGTTTGTAGACCTATTCCGATTGCCTATTTCTTCTAGTGTGAATTTTGACTGATTGTGTCTTTGAAGGAATTGGTCCATTACATATAGGTTACCAATCTGTGAGCAGAGAGTTGTTCATAGATAGTATTCCCTTATAACCCTTGTGATATTCCTGGGGACTGTAGTGATGTACACTCTTTCATTGTGGCTAATGGCAACTGGTATCTTCTCTTTTTCGTGGTTAGCTTGGCTAGAAGGTTTTTGTTTTTAGTGATCTTTTTAAACAATCAGCTTTCATCTCAATAATTTGTCTGATGTTCAATTTTTGCTATAGAATTTTACAATTTTATTTTCTTCTTTAACTTTGATTATTTCCTTACTCCTGCTGTCTTTGAATTGAATTTACTCTTCTTTTTCCAGTTTTAGGTGGAAGCTTAAATTAATGATTTTAGGGGCATCAGGGTGGCTCAGTCGATTAAGCCTCTAACTCTTGGTTTCGGTTCAAGTCAGATCTCACAGTTGGTGGGAATGAGCCCTGTGTAGGGCTGAGCTGACAGCAAAGAGACTGCTTGGGATTCTCCTTCTCTCCTCTCCCCCTCAAAATAAATAAACTTTAAACAAACAAAAAAATTTAATGATTTTACATCTTCCTCTTCTTAAAAAAATTTTTTTTGATGTTTATTCAATTTTTGAGAGAGAAAGAAACAGAAGGCAAGTGGGGGAGGGGCAGACACAGAATCTGAAGCAGGCTCCACGCGCTGACCTGTCAGGGTAGAGCCCAACACAGGGTTTGAACCCATGAACCACAAAATCATGACCTGAGCCAAAGTCAGATGCTTAACTGACTGAGCCACCAAGGCACCCCTAGATCTTCTTCTAATACATGCATTCAATGCTATAAATTTCCCTATAAGCATTGTTTTTGCTGTGTTGTACAAATTGTGTTGTTATATTTTCACTTAGTGCAAAATATTTTAAAGTTTCTCTTGTAATTTCTTCTTTGATCCATATGTCCACCTGTATTTTTGAACTACCTTCTCTTTTTTCGCAAAGAAGGCAGTTAGAATTCTTATTCTTTAATAGGAATAAATGATTTCCAAAGACTAAAATTACTTTGGAACCAACGAAATGCCAGCTGAGGTTTATAATACTTTTCTCCTTTATGTTCATTCTTTCTCTGAATGTGTCACTTCAAAACAGAAATAATTGCTACATGATTAACAATTCCTCCAGTATTTTTTAAAGATTTTTAATTTTTGAGTAATCTCTACACCCAACATGGGTTTGAACTTACAACCTTGATATCGAGTCACAGGCTCCACCAAGTGAACCAGCCAGGAGCCCTCCTCCCAGTATCTTTGATAGAATATTACAAAATATGTTTTGTCACTCTTCTTTTTCTTATTTCCTCTTTTTTGATATATTTATCCTGCTGTGAATAGCATCAGCAATTCCTGAAAATGGAAGAGCCCAAAGGCTCATTAGCTGTAAGAATGGTAAAAACCTTACTCTCAAGACCAATAGTTTATCCTTTTTAAATTATATTTTTTGTCACATCACATTAGACACTTGTATTTGGCCACATAGTACAGGCTGGGTTCAGGAGAGCATTAAGCTTTGCTAGACTGCATTCAATCAAAGTTTCATGGAGCACTATTTTGTTATTAAATAAACTAGGCTCTAATTCAAGAGGTGTTTCTCTGGGTTTTTGTTAATGCTGTGAATTTTTTTTTTATCTGCTATAATAAAAACAGTTGCATTGATTTTCCTTTCTGAGTTCAGGAAATGCCTCATTTAATTATTTGTTTGCTATTAACTACTGTTAGGCAGAAAGCAAAGGAATGAATTCTCTTTCTGATGGGAATAATTGATAAGTGTAGCATATAGTACGTATTTTTCAGTTTATACTACTTAGAGTCCATTGAACCGGGCTATAAGTGATCAGGGAAAGATGGTTCTCAGAGAATGCTCATGTTTGCTAAAGGGAGGATATCATTCTTAATACTGAGATATTGTATCTCTTCAAGAGTCAGCTATTTGGTGTGTTTAGGAATCTGTAAGAGGTTTCATTAAGAGTATACTTATGATGAACATGCATAGAATTGTTGAATTACTATATTGTACATCTGAAACTAATATAACACTGTATTTTAACTACACTGGAATTAAAATTGAAAAAAAAAAGATTTTCTTATTACTCTTCTGAGATCGTAATGATTAGCACTTCTCTCTGCAAAGTATTAGTTGCCCTATGTTGGAGTCCCCAGAAGGACTCCCAATAAATGCCATCTCTCTTCTTTGCTCGAGTTTTGGGCAAACTGAGAAAATAAAACCAAGAGTAAAGATAGAAGCCAACATTTTAATTACACCTTATTATTGGTAGAGACGAGGTTGGAGGATGTGACTCTAGGTCTGTAGCCATGTGTTCTTCCTAATATGCAACCTGTAATTAGACAGATTTGATCCAGGAAGGGTAAAGGAACTAGGGGAGGAGCAGGGGATAAGAGTTTCTTGAGGACAGTTGGCTTTTAACAGGAAGAATTTACATTAGTGGTTATTCTTCACAGATGTACCAAACAGATAAATCACCCCACTCTCTTGGGGTGGAGTGGAAAAAATGGAACAGTGTGCTTAGGAACAAGCCTTCCTCTAGGAAGCCAGGGGTAGAATAAAGGAATTCCATTCCTACATTCCCCAGTTCTTTGTTCTTTTAACCCATTTATTTAGTTATTAAACCTGAGTGTTTAGTGCCCCTTCATAAAACTGCTCCCCCTAAATCATCTACTTCTCTCTGGGCATCATTCTGGGCCTGTGAGTGGGAGTTTAGATTTTGACCCCAGAAGGCTAGGGAATGAGTGAGCAAATACACTTATTAGTCAATACCGAATATACTCCATTTCAAAGGCTGAAAACTAATTCCCCATGTTCCATTCCCAACTTTGTACAGTCACATGGCCCAACAGAGTGTTTCAAAGGTTCTGCAGGAGACTGGATGAATATATTAAGATAATATATAGTAATTAAATAACATAAACTCTGATAATATGGCACTTCATCAAATGTGAATGTAAATCCTTCCTCATTATAAAATTCCCAGAAAGAAATTAAAGTATAAAGATAAAATCTTTTTGTAAATTTTGTAGAGGCAATTATGTACAAAGGAATTAAAATCCAAAACCGACATTTCTGTTCTACAGAGTTACAAGTCTGACGTTAAATAATTTTCAGATCCCAAACTCATCCTCTCAAATTTCTTTTTTTATTTGGTTTTAGCCAGGGACTAGATGCTTAGCCAGGGACCATGGTGCCATGGTTTCAGCTGGCTCTCAAGTAACAAGTAGGCTTTCTTTAGAATTCCAAAAATAATACCGTTCAGAGTCAAGTTTATCCTGGGTCTCCCATTTTAAAAAGTTCAAAGTGTCCAAAGACCTTATTATAGCCACAAATTTAGGAAAGGAGTTGTCTATATCCCAGGAGCAGGAGATGGGGGAAATCTAGACCCCAGTTTGCTTCAGCCTCAATGAACTCAGGAGATGAGGAGTACATGAGCCCTTGGGCAGAGAGCTCCAAGCTGGAGAAAACCCCCAGTCAAGACGACCCACGCTCACAGCTACATGCAAAAGAATGTACAAAATGTAACCATGTACAAAAATAAACTCGAAATAGATTAAAACCTAACTAAGACCTGAAACCGTAAAAACTCCTAGAAGAAAACAAAGGCGGTAAGCCCTCGGATGTTGGTCTTAGCGGCATTTGTCTGGATCTATCTCCTCAGGCCAGGGAAAGGAAAGCAAAAATAAACTATAGGGACTACATCAAACTAAAAAGCCTGTACCAAGTGAAGAAAACCATCAACAAAATGAAAGGGAAATCTACTACATGGGGGATGTGCGCAAATGATATATTCAGTAAAGGGCTAACATCCAAAATCTATTAAGAACTCCTAAAACTCAACACCAAAAAAAGCGAACAATTTCCTTTAAAAATGGCTGAGGATCTAAACAGATACTTTTCTAAGGAAGGCGTACAGATGGCCAACAGACACGTGAAGAGATGCTCAACATCCCTAACCATTAGGGGCATGGGAATCAAAACCACAGTGAGATACCACCTCATACCAGCCAGAAGGGCTAGGATCAAAAAGACAAGAAATAACAAATGTTGATGAGAATGCGGGGAAAAGGGAACCCTTGGGCCCTGTTGGCAGAAATGTAAAGTGGTGCTGCTACAAGGAGAAACAGTGTGGAGATTTCTCAAAAAATTAAAAATAGAAATACCAAACCATCCGGTAATGCCACTTCTGGAGATTTACCCCAAGAAAATGAAAACACTAATTCAAACAGACAGGCGCACCCCTCTGTTCACTGCAGCATTAAATAGTCAAAATATGGACGCAAAGTAAGTAGTCCATCAAGAGATGAATGGATAAAGAGATGTGGTGTATCTACACAAGAACATGACTCAGCTATAAAAAAGAAAAACCTTGCCATTTGCAGCAACATGGATGGACGCAAATAAGTCAGACAGAGAAAGACAAATCCCATAGGATTTCGTTTATGTGTGCCATCTCAGAACGAATGAACAGACAGCAAAAAAAAAGAGCAAGAGACTAATAAATACGGAGAACAGATTGGTGGCTGCTGGAGAGGGGGGGGTGGGGAGACGGGTGAAAGAGGCGGAGGGGATTAAGTGGTGCAAATTTCCAGTTAAAAGATAAGTCAGGGGAATGAAAAGTCACATAGGAAAGACAGTCAATAAGAATGATGTCACCTTGTAAGGTGACACATAGTAACAAGAGGTATCGTGGTGAGCTTTTCCCAATGTACACAATCGTCAGATCACTATGTTTTGTTTTCTTTTTCCAGTAGGAACGATGCCCAAGGTGGGGCTCGAACTCACGACCCTGAGATCAAGAGTTGCATGCTCTACTGACTCAGCCAGCCAAGCACCCCACTACGTTGTCTTCTTGAAACTAATATATATGTCAACTATATTTCAGTTAAAAAAAACCCCACATTTAATCACCAAATACTTCCGTGTAGATTAGGGGTTTCCCCTTTGCCTCTGTATTTGTAGGAATATTCCAGGGAAACGACCAACGCAATACAGACAGATATAAATAGATATACAGATTTAGGTACAGATGAGGAAATTTATTATAGGAATTGGCTCACTGCGGTTATGGAGGCTGAGAAGTCCCATGATCTGTCATCTGCAAGCTGGAAACCAGGAGAGCTGTTTACTGACTTCAGTTCAAGGCCTGAAACCAAGGGGCTGCTGGTGTAAGTTCCAGAGTCTGAAGGCTGCAGAACCAAGAGTTCCAACATCTGATACCCAAAGGCAGGAAAAGATGGACGTCCTAGCGCCGGATGAGAGAGAAAGGCTGAAAGAGAAGAGAGGAAATTCTCAAAAAGGACTGAATGATACCCGCCCATTTTCGTCAGGGTGGATCTTCTTTATTCAGTCTACTGACTTAAATGCTAATTTCTTCCTGAAACAGCCTCACAGATGCACCTAGCAATAATGTGGGATCAGCTCTCTGGGTGTCCCTTAGCTCAGTCAAGCTGACATATAAAAATCATTGTCATAGCCTCCTAGGGAGAAACAGCAAAGGAAGACACTCCTTGGCCGAACTTACCCAACTCGGAAGTATCTAAGCCACTGCCAAAGGTCAGTGAGCTCCCTTATTGGTTCCCTCCTATCTCACTCACAGGACTTCAGGTTAAAATTAATCTAATTTTAATCCTGAGGACACCTGGACTGGAGGCTCCTACTAAAGGCTTAACCGCTGACTGGGGCTGGTGAGTGGGGGAGCCTTGATTTGTAGTGTTGGCTGATTTTCATGGCATAAATACTTCCACCGGGGCCAATATCAAGCTGCCAAAGGAAAGTGGAGTTGAGAGGAGTTGGGCAGCGGCACAATATTGTAAGACGTTTCCACCGTACAAGTAGAACACACATAAATATTATCAGGAATACAGATAATTGCAAATCGTAGTAACACAATTAGGAAGTGATGACTTTTTTGAGTATTGCAAACAAAAAACAATCCCTTTTATAAATATTTTTGATTTTAATTTCTTTCTCAAAGTTTTATTTATTTATTTTGAGAGACAGAGAGAGTGAGAGAGAGAGAGAGAGAGAGAGAGAGAATCCGAAGCAGGCTCCAAGCTGTCAGCACAGAGCCTGACTCGGGGCTTCATCTCACAACCCTGGTGTGAGTGGAAATCAGGAGTCAGACGCGGAACTGACGGAGCCATCCAGGTGCCCAAACACCTTTTTATTTTTAAATAATTCTAGACTCACAAGAAGTTGCAAAACAGAACCGGGAGGTTCTGTGTACCCATCACCCAGTTTCTAACTATGCTAACATCTTACATAATAAACATATATTATGAAGGCCAGGCGATTGAGATTTCATGGCCTTTGATTTTTTTAAATTTTAATTGTGGGAAAATACAAATAACGTAAAATTTGCTATTTTTTTTTTTTGCAGTTTTTCTTTGTTCACTCTAGGTACAATTCCTAGCAGTTAACATTTATTGAGGAAAACTGTATGCCTAGCATGTGCTTTCCATGTAAATTTGGTCCTCACAGCTATTTAAGATACCAGTTTTTTATTCTTTCTTTTTTTTTAGCGTGTTTATTTATTTATTTTGAGAGAGACAGAGGACACATGTGAGGGAGGGGAAAGGGAGAGAGAGTCCCAAAAGCTCCCTGCCATTAGTGCAGAGCCCAAAGTGGGGCTCCATCCCACTAACTATGGTCATGACCTGAGCCTAGATCCAGTGACTGAGCCACTCAGGTGCCTATCTTAACTATTCTTTTTTTTTTTAATTTCTTTTAATGTTTGTTTATTTTTGAGACAGAGAGAGACAGAGCATGAGTGGGGGAGGGGCAGAGAGAGAGGGAGACACAGAATCCGAAGCAGGCTCCAGGCTCTGAGCTGTCAGCACAGAGCCCGACGCGGGGCTCGAACTCACGAGAGATCGTGACCTGAGCTGAAGTCGGATGCTCAACTGACTGAGCCACCCAGGCGCCCCCATCTTAGCTATCCTTAAGGGCACAGCTCAGTACTGTTTTTTATTCACAGTCTTGCAAAACCACGCCCAGAATTTTTACCTTGCAAAACTGGAGCTCTATGTCCATTAAATAACTCCCCACTCTTCTACCCTCAGCCCCTGGAAACTAGCATTCTACTCCCAGGGTCTATGAATTTGATTACTCCTGGTATCTCACAGAGATGGGATCATACAGTATTTGTCTCTTTGTCTCTGGCTTCTCTCACCTGGCATAATGTCCTTAAGATTCACTCATGCCGTAGCATGTGTCAAAATGCACTTCCTTCTTAATGCTGAATGGGTATATTCCACATTTTGTCATCCATGATCTGCAGATGGACACCTGGGTTGTGTCTACCCTTTGGCTATTGTGAATAATGCTCCTGTGGACATGAGCATTGCCTTTGTTTTTAATATAACATATTTGTTAATTTGTACAGTTTAATTTTCAATAATGGCTGTATTTAAAAACTGCCTTGAAAAATTCCTGAAAATTTAACAATTGGCTTTTGGGTCACTTCACCAATTAGCACATCAGTGGATCTCAGCCACTTGGGCATGAGAATGGGCACGAGGTGTTCTAGACAGTGGGAGAAGAGAAGAAAAACAAAACACTATTTTTTCCCATTTCTGTTTTATTCTCTCCTGCCGGGCTGCCTCCCATTCTAGGCCAAAGCCACAACTCGCACACACCAGTTCAAAGTATTTCCCCCATCAATAATTTCTCACAGTTTTCCTTCTTTACACACTTGAGGTCAATCTTGGAGGAGGGAGCCAGTATTTCTGGCAGTTCAGCATCTTGTCCTACATTATCTCTACCGTTTGCAATGACAATTTTTTTTAATGTTTATTTATTTTTGAAAGAGAGAGAGCAGGAGAGGAGAAGAGAGAGAGGGAGACACAGACTCTGATGCAGTCTCCAGGCTCTGAGCGCTCAGCATGGAACGCAATGTGGGGCTCGAACCCACGAACTGCGAGATCACGACCTGAGTTGAAGTCAGATGCTCAACCCAATGAGCCACCCAGGCGCCCCTGCAATGATACTTTCAATGTGAAGCGTGACAGTAGAATGGCTGTCTTCTTCCATAGGAATATAACTTGTTAATGCTGGGATCTATGCTTCCTGGAGGCCTTATCTTGGAGGAGAGTGTATGCCTGGGCCTTGCAAGCACATTTTTTCTTTATATTGCCTGCCATTTTCTGGGGGATAGAAGTCTTTTCACTTGTCGACAGTGATTTTCCCCTTCTAAACAATTACCAATCTCTGGATGGAGGGGATCATCCCCTGAGGCTTCGTGGACTGCTTTCGTTTTCCTGAATGCCTAATGAGGTTAGAGAATTTCTGCTTCGATTGCAAATTGGGAGAATGGGCCTTTGGAAGTAATGAAGACACAACTCAAGTCGAGCAAAGAAGGCCTTATTGTGTTATGGCTTGTAGCACCCTGTTAATTTTCCAGAAAAGTGTATTTTTTTTTAAGTGCAGCATACAAGGAGAAGTTGCAGGGGGCCATTTGCAGGGTACGATGATACTTTTGGCGAGTGTTCTTCCTAACCATCAGCCATGTACTGCGGGGGCTCATTAAATTTCATTTAGGTGACACATTTAAAAATGTGTAGATCTGATAGGAAATTGTAATTAATCTCTGTTTCCCTTCAGGGAAGAAGCTGAGAAATGTAGCTGCATCTGATGAGGGAGAAGCGAGAGACTAAGTAGAGGTGAAAGCCCAAGGAAGGCAGCACACCGGCCTCGCTCGCCAGCCTATGGGACCCGGGACACTGGGGAGATAAGCCGCGTAGACCGATTTGCAGACGTTCATAGGAGGGTGTCCACACTGCCAGCTGTCTCCTCTCCAGGGGCTATCTATGTGGCAGTGTTGCCACCAGGGAACTTCCTTCTCCCCTTAGGTACTGCTCATGATGGGGCATTTCGGCCAATTATTTAGTAAGATTTACAAGATCCGTGTTCCTGTGCTATGTTTTTGCTGATTACACAGTATGTACCACCCAATGACATCTGACCATTTATTTACGGAATAAATTTATCTTGAGATTCTTACCACTTAGTCGGCCAGTGTGTTATTTCTCCCTAGGGAATGGACATTGCTTCCTGTTCAATATGCATCGATTAGGTCTTGGGCAGGAAGTCCTCCCTGCAAGAATATCATTTAGATGTATTAGATAAAAAGCTTGGAGCCATATTTTAGCACTAAGTAAAGGGTTATTTTAATTTATTTTTTGTTTTTCCCTTGTACCGTTCTCAAGGGAGTCCAGCTTGCAGAAGCAATGACTTCCTAAATTAAGAGAACTATGGTTATAGCTCAGCATACAAGGCCATCAACAACTCTAATTAGATGACATTTAGCTCAGTTTTGATTAAAAAACAAAACAAAACATGTTTCTGTGTTTTGGTAAAGGAAACCAGGGCGTGCCTCTTATTGTTGGTTTATCATGGAATGCAAGGATTTTAGGACCTTACTCTCTCTTCAGATTACGTATGTGATGAAGAGTCTTCCCTTGACCACACTTTACTCAGGCTCATTGGAACTTTTTTTTCTTAACTGGTCCTGACTTTTGGACTTCTGTGTCTTTCTTTGCTTTGCCACATTTTATTTTTGAGAGACATAGAGACAGAGCATGAGCAGGGGAAGGGCAGAGAGAGAGGGAGACACAGAATCTGAAGCAGGCTCCAGGCTCTGAGCCATCAGCACAGAGCCCGACGTGGGGCTCTAACTCACAGACGGTGAGATCATGACCTGAGCCGAAGTCGGCCACTCAACCAACTGAGCCACCCAGGCGCCCCTGCTTTGCCACATTTTAACAAGAGTCCTGTCAAGTTGGTTGAACCAGAATCTCCCACCTTCCATATTTGATCACCTTCAATATCTGAGTGGGTTCCTCATCTCCCAGGATTCCGTGGGGCGTCTGATCATGCTGGTCTGCCTTCATCGAGAATCCTGTTGGATGGGCTCAGCCAGATTCTTCTCTCACACCTGATGTTTCCTCTTAACGATGTTACATTCACCAACCCTGCCTTCTCCTGCCCCAACCTGGTTTATCGGCAATAAATTTCCGCTTTTCCCAGCCATATTTGGCATTCAGCCTGATTTCTCTCCCCACTTACAAAACTGCATTACAGTAGCTCCCTTTGAATAATTTTCCTTACCATCTTGAAAAGGTGACTGCGTATGTTTTTCTTCTGTTAACATACGAAAACTTGCTTAGTTGAATGGTAGATATAGTTAGGGTTAAGGATAGGATGTGTTTCTCTTTTTCAGGTGGTTAGAATTTATTAGTTTAACTTTCGGAGGAAAGCATTGATTCCAATTATTTTACAAAAGTTTTATAAAGATGTGTGTGCACGTGCACACACCCCCTACTTCGATTATGAGAACCTTATCACCTGTGATAGAATTGGACTTTAGCTAAACTATGGGCTCTTAAGTGAAGGAGTAGCAGCTGGGAGAAGCAGAAAAAGATTGAGGGAGGTGAATCTTGAGAGAGACTCCTGGCTTTATCCACACTTCTATATACTCTTATGCCGCGCCCTCACCAAACACCCCATTTTCCTCAAAGTTTTACTCCATTTTTTTAACTACATGAAATTCCACAGAATGAAAATTAACCTGAGTTAATGAATATTATTAAAAATATAAAAAATCTAGAGGGTTGAATAAGCTATATAGTTAGATTATAGTTATAGTTAGGGTGAGCGACTCCTTTTGTGTATTCTTCTTGAGCCACATGGGGCTCTGCTCCTGGGATAATTTATTCAGCCATGTCAGAGATTATATAAGAAATTCATGAGTTAATGCACATTATAAAAATGTCAAACAATTTGGGTATATGCAGAGTAAAAACACAATTCAGTTTTTTATCCCGATTCTTTCTTGCCCCATAGTTCTAAGCACGTACATACACACACACAAATATACATACACATGCACACATACAAATATGATTTTAACTAAACAATATGTCTTAAAGATGTTTCCATATCAGAGCACAATGATTAGTTAAAATTTAGGGGCACCTGGGTGGCTTATTCGATTAAGCATCTGACTCTGGCTTAGGTCATGATCTCATGGTTCGTGGGTTCAAGGCCCACGTCAGACTCTGTGCTGACAGCTCAGAGCCTGGAGCCTGCTTCGGATTCCGTGTCTCCCTCTCTCTGCCTCTCCCCAGTTCCTGCTCTGTCTTTCTCTGTGTGTCAGAAATAAATAAACATTAAAAAAATTAAACAGGGGGTGCCTGGGGTGGCTGAGTCGGTTAGATGTCCAATTCTTGGTTGCAGCTCAGGTCATGATCTTGCAGTTTGCGGGTTGGAGCCACGCATCGGGCTCTGCGCTGACAGCATGGAGGCTGCTTGGGATTCTTTGTCTCCCTCTCCCCGCCCCTCCCCTACTTGTTCTCTCTTAAAATAAATAAACATTAAAAAAACCAAATTGTTGCATGGTATCACATTAGGCAGACATAAAATAAATTATACACAAAAAGGTCGGCATTGGTTAAAATGAGAAAAAGAAAGTTTCTAAATCCCAAAGGTAAAAGAAGTCTTGAGGGGACCAAAGGAGGATGAAGCTCTTTATCAGGACATGTGCTTAGAGGTGGTTATCTCAAGAACGCAACAGACAAAACTTGAAGACAAAGTTCTTTTTTTAAATTTTTTATTTATTTTGAGAGAGAGCGAGAGAGCAAGTGGAAGAGGGGCAGAGAGAAAGAAGGAGACAGAATCCCAAGCAGCTTCTGCACCACCAGGGCAGAGCCTAATGTGGGGCTTGAAGTCACAAACTGTGAGATCATGACCTGAGCCGAAATCAAGAGTGGGACGCTTAGCCAACTGAGCCACCCAGGTGCCCCTAGGTTGATTTCTGTATGTAACTATCACAACATTC
The DNA here is from genome assembly GCA_030068075.1 of Paguma larvata. Lineage (NCBI taxonomy): Eukaryota > Metazoa > Chordata > Mammalia > Carnivora > Viverridae > Paguma > Paguma larvata. The sequence continues at coordinate 125,629,626 of CM057826.1, forward strand.
TGTGACAAACATCTTTGTATAAACTTTTGTAAATAGGTACAAATACATGCAAATAGGAGAGACGTCTAGAATTGGAATTTCTATGTCAAAACATACGTGCATATTATATTTTGAAAGAAAGTATCTGATTTAAAGGTTGTATTTTCGGGGCACCTGGGTGGCTCAGTCAGTTGAGCCTCTGACTTCAGCTCAGGTCATGATCTCATGGTTCGTGGGTTCAAGCCCCACTTCGGGTTCTGTGCTGACAGCTTGGAGCCTGGAGCCTGCTTCAGATTCTGGGTCTCCCTCCCTCCATGCCTCTCCCTTGATTACGCTCTCTTTCTCTCTCAAAATAAATGAACATTAAAAAGAAATAAACCATGACTTTAAAAAATAGGCAAAGTTTGTTTATTTCTAGCAGTATATAAGAATATCTTTGATGCAGGTGTGTCTGGGTGGCTCAGTCGGTTAAGCGTCCAACTTCAGCTCAGATCATGATCTCACGGTTGGTGAGTTTCAGCCCCTCGTTGGCCTCTCCACTATCAGTGCAGAGCCCTGTCATCCTCTCTCTCTCTCCCTCCCCTGCTCAGTCTCTTTCTCTCTCTCAAAAATAAATTTTACAGAAATTAAAAAAAGAATATCTTTTATGCAGTATAATGACCAGCACTATATTTTAAAATGTAGCTCTCCTGAAATATAAATCACATACTGCAAAGTGCACCTGTTTAAAATGTATAATTCAGTGGGTTTTTTTGTGTATTCAGAGTTGTACAACCATCACTACAATCTAATTTGAAAGTACTGTTTTCACTATAAAAAGAAACTTTCTCCCCATTAGGAGTCACTCCCTAGTCACCCCTTACTCCTGGTCTTTTGGCCCTAGGCAGCCACCAATCCTCTGTCTGTATAGATTTGGCTAGTCTGACATTTCACATAAATGGAATCATAAAATATATGATCTTTTGTATCTGGCTGTTTTAACTGAGCCTGATGTTTTCAAAGTTCATCTATATTGTAGTGTGTATTGGTGCTTCATTTCTCTTCATGTTTGAATAATATTCCATTAAATGGATATAACCCATTTCGTTTATGTATTCATCGGTTGGTAGACACTTGGGTTGCTTCCACTTCAAGAGCCAAAATTAAGAGTTGGATGCTTAACCAACTGAGCCACCCGGGTGCCCCTCCAACATTGCCTTTTATCAATATTTTAATTACTGGCAATCTGATAGGCAGAAAAGGTGGCTCACTCATTAATCTGTATCATTTTCTCCAGGTTGAACTCATTTTTTAAAAACGATCCTTTATTTTTAAGTAATCTCTACATCCAATGTGGGGCTCAAACTCACAACCCCAAGGTCAGGAGTTGCCAGCACCACTGATGGAGCCAGGCAGGTGCCCCAACTCATTTTTGTATACTTGCTAGTTATCATTAGTGCTTCTTATAGGTTGCCTGGTTCTGTCATTTGCCAAGTTTTGTTTGCTCCTTTTGTTTTAAAAAAATCTAGCTCACAAAAATTTGAATAAAATATTCTGTTCTACCCTCCTTCTTTGCAGATACACCTTTGTAAGGAAGGCTAGATTTGAATTTTTCAGACTCTTAGCAGATTTCCTTAGAACGCGGCACTGCAGGGAGGGCTGGTCCTCAACCCGGCTCTAGGTCCACCCTAGTGTCTTCCTGCTTTTCCCCTGAGGCAGTACACAAGGTGTTTATACCCTGGCTCTTACAAGCACCCTCCTCTTCTAACTCCCTGCAAAGGACTCATGTACCCCACCCCTGCTGAATCAGGGGGCCCAGGTGCCAGTGGAAAGGCGCAGACTCCGGGTGGGCATATCCCCATTGCTCTGCAGACTCCTGGCTCTGTGCCCCAGGCAGAGGGATGAGCCCAGTGAAGGCTCAGAGCTGGCATAGCGACCCTTCTTGCAGGAGCTGAATGGTATGCAATTTTTTTTTAAATAAAAAAACTCTACTAAAAATAAATGCTATTAGTACCAACATTAATTTGGGACAGCCGCTCACTATTTCCATATAAGTCACTTGTAAATCAACTTTTGTAACCCACCTATTAGTTTGGAACCGTGTTCTGCCAAGTCTGCGTTAATTCGACCCTAGACCTTGCATGTGTTAATTTATGTTCGCAGTTGCAAATTGTTACATGAGGATATGAGGATGGTCAGCCTGAAGCTGGGAATTAAAAAAAAATTTTTTTTAATGCTTATTTTTGAGAGAGAGAGAGAGAGACAGAATGTGAGCGGGAGAGGGGTAGAGTGACAGAGAGACGCAGAATCGGAAGCAGGCTCCAGGCTCTGAGCTGTCAGCACGGAGCCCGTTGTGGGGCTCAAACTCGTGGACCTCGAGATCATGACCTGAGCCAAAGTCCAATGCTTAACCGACTGAGCCTCCCAGGCGCCCTGAAGCTGGGAATTTTATTTTTGAAAGTGTAAAAGATGTAAAATGTCTCGATCTGGAGGAGCTGTTTGGGGGAAATCTGGCTAAATTTAGAAAGCAGTTTTCGAGTACAATTCACCACAAGGTTAAAAGTTATAAATCTAAATGATGGTCATCGTTTGCCCCAAAGCAGCCAGAAATGAAACTAAACCAGAACAACAAAACATAAACATAAACAAAAACAAAAGCAAACAAAAACCAGACTGAAAGGGGATAGCTTGTCAGGACCAAGTCATATCAGCCCCTTGACAAGTTTCATATCAGTGTCTAGAGGTTAGGAACTGGACACAATTTTTTTTATTAAATTTTTTTAACGTTTATTTATTTTTGAGAGACATAGAGATAGAGCCTGAGCGGGGGAAGGGCAGAGAGAGAGGGAGACACAGAATCTGAAGCAGGCCCCAGGCTCTGATGAGCCATCAGCACAGAGCCCGATGTGGGGCTCGAACTCACAGACCGTGAGATCATGACCTGAGCTGAAGTCGGCCGCTTAACCGACTGAGCCACCCAGGCGCCCCAGGAACTGGACATAATTAAGTAGATCATATCAATGGGGAGAAAACCTGGGAAAGTTCAGCTTAATTTTGGGTCTTCAGATGGGGCTTAGTGCCAATTATCTCACCTTAAACCAAGTCCACTTAGTGTATAACAGAAAAAATCATTATGCCTAATTAGCATTCTTTTCTTTCAATATTAAAAACAATAAAGAGAAAACCTGTAATTGTAAGCTGTAGTCATAACACCTTCTGCTTATTCAGTTCTGATAGGCATTTCTGAGTCAGGATTCATTGGGCTGACGGTTTTTCTTTAGGGCTGTACACCCAACACCTTTGCGCATACTGCCCTGGGAGTTAGGATGCCTGCCCTCTGATGCCGACTGTCACCTGACAGTTATCTGCTCAGCTCAAGGTCTCTAGGTGTCTTGCGTACCCTGAGGTTTCCTGTCTCCCTCACAGCACTGTGTAGCGAGCAACAGAAAACACTTATGTGAAAGCACTTTGAAAAGTATCAAGAGCCAGTGCTCTGTGTCATGAGTTGGCTGTGAAGATCAAAGAAATGACTGTCGGTCTGGTATCTGATAGATAGTAATGGCTCGAATAATGTTAATTATTATTGTTATCCCTGCCTCTCACATTTAAACCATATTATGTTTTATACAGCTTCAAAAACCTTACCTCGGAAAAATTAGAAGCATGTAGGAACATGAATTCCACCTTATAAGTGGATGAATTAAAAACAATTTGATGTTTGCCAATCACTTTCCCTTTAAGTCGTTTATATACTATTCCTTTGTATCCAGTAACACTATGCTCAGAAATATGAATATTTAGAGTGGATTTCTTATTAAAAGAGAAGACTCTGGGGGCATCTGAGTGGCTCAGTTGGTTAAGCATCCGACTTCAGCTCAGGTCATGATCTCGCGGTTTGTGAGTTTGAGCCCTGCGTTGGGCTCAGAGCCTGGGCCTGCTTCAGATTCTGTGTCTGCCCCTCCCATGCTCATGCTCTGTCTCTCTCTGTCTCTCAATAATAAATAAACATTTAAAAAAAATAAAAAAATAAAAAAACCTAGAGAGAAGCCTCTGGGGGCGCCTGAGTGGTTCAGTCAGTTGAGCGTTCGAATCTTGATCTCAACTTGGGTCATGATCCCAGTTTCCTGAGTTTGAGCCCCACGTCAGGCTCCGCGCTGACAGCACGGAGCCTGTTTGAGAATCTCTCTCTCTCTCTGCTCCCTTGCCACTCGCACTCTCTCTGTGTCTCTCAAAATAAATAAACTTAAAAAGAAAAAGAGAACCCTCTTTTTTATTTGTGCTTTGCCTGCCTGTCTGTCTACGGGCACGTCTGTGAGCTGATTGAGTCTTCTCATGCACTTCCCAGTGTTTCCACAGCAGGGCAGAGTAGCACCGTGAAACGAACACCAGCCGAGCTGAGCCATTAGCGTGCTAGGTCCGCTGGCCTTCACCTGGCTGGAATCGGCAGCCTGCTATGAAGCCCTGTGAACTGTGTTTCCGGTCGTGCTTATTAAATTTAACGGCTCCTTCCTGAAGCACTTTTATGCCCTTTGAGCATTTTGTGTGTGTATATGTTTAGTACAATCCGAAGGGCAACAACCTAATGTGTGCTCTGTGTAACTGCCCTTCACTAAGTCTGGTACTTTCCCTGGAAGGGAAGAGAAACCTCGCCCTGTGCTCGAGACAACCCCTGATGTTGCTGTTGTGACTGAGAGCAACCCTGTGAGAAACCATCAGCCTGAAGCTGCTGCCATTTTTTTCACTCCTTACAGGGAGAAAGAATTATAAAAGACTGTGCCTGAGGCTTACATGTTGTGGCCATAGCCACTGTTTAACACTTACCCCAGGAGCTAGACATGTGGTTGAGGCTTTCCCTCCAGCTTGAATTCTAGAGTAATCTATTGATAGGTGTCTGAGTGGACACTGATAAATTAAAAAAATTAAAAATAAATATAGTCAATGACCATATATGGGTGAAATATTACAAGGACTATTTGAACATAAACCTAATGACTCACTATTAACTCTTCTTTTCATCTTGGCAATCTTTCAGAAGAGGGCTGATAAAGAAAACATTTACTCAGCCACCTTGTTCTTCAGAAAGCCTAGGACCTTCCCTGATAACACCAGTGTTTTGTTTTGTTTTTAAATTTTTTTAATGTTTATTTATTTTGAAAGAGAGAAAGCATGAGCTGGGAAAGGGCAGAGAGAGAGAGAGACAGAGACAGAGAGAGACAGAGAGAGACAGAGGGAGACACAGAATCCAAAGCAGGCTTCAGGCTCTGAGCTGTCAGCACAGAGCCTGATGTGGGGCTTGAACTCACAAACCGTGAGATCATGACCTGAGCCGAAGTTGGATGCTCAACCAACTGAGCCACCCAGGCACCCCCCACCAGTGTTTTTCTATGATTTAAATAATGCCCCTGCCCCTGCCCCAGACTTTTTAATCCTTGTTTTGAGCAAGTTACAGTGGCGTGTGTGTGTGTGTGTGTGTGTGTATGTTTACACCTTATTTGACAGACTCACATACAAATCAACAAGTATTTGTTAAATACACGTATAGAACACTGCTAAAATGGGGGATTTCAATCAAGTAAAGAATGCAGACTCTGCAAAAGTACAGTTTGAGGCTGACGGATAAGACCTGTAGATATAAAATAACTATTAGCATTTTAAATTTGTGCCATTGAAAATGGATAAGCACTAACATTTCTCCAGTTGTAAAATTTTGATTCTATGATTTCGAGAAGAAAGGAAAGGAATACATATAACTAGATACTGAATTTTATGGCATGGCTCTAAGCACTGCCTTGGAAGATTGATGAGGATGATAATGATTTAGGGTTGATGTTTTTTGACCCCAAAACTGTTACTACTGATTGATTAAGGTACCGAAGGAAGCATTCTTATTTTTTCATGACCAGAGCTTTTCCACCTGCTGTGGGATTTTTCTATATTCTCATCAACAGGTACTTAGGATAAAAATTGAACGCTGTAAGGGCACCTACGTGGCCCTTATAGTTAAGGACCAAGAGTTAGTTAAGCATCTGACTCTTGATTTTGGCTCAGGTCATGATCTCAGGGTTTGTGAGTTTGAGCCCCAGACTGTGCTCTGTGCTGATAGCACAGAGCCTGTTTGGGATTCTCTCTCTCCCCCCCTCTCTCTGCCCCTCCCCTGCTCTTGGGCACGCACACGTGCTCCTCTCTTTCTCTCTCAAAATAAATAAACAAAAAAATTGAATACTGTAAATCCTACTCAATGCCTTTTTAAGGTATATTAATCATCTCGAAATGTAGCTGTCATTTTAATTTAATCAAGTATTTCAGGCCTCCTACTGTGTGCAAGACACAGGAAATACAAATAAGAATAGGCTTTATTTTTCTGCATTATATATACTGACTTTCTTGTGTTTATTGTGATTTCTAAAAAAAAAAAGTACTAATTGTGGAATATAGTCTGTCTACTCTTCTCTCTCTTGGGATATTAAAAACATAGGGAATGATTTTGTGTCCACATAAAAGAGCCACAATATCTGTGGCTTTTCAGAAGTCCGTGGCTATTCTCAGACTATAATTTCAATATTGGCAGAAACTTCGACAGATGACTTCCAAATCCACATCCCTAGCTTTGAACACTTCTGAATTCCAGTCACAGAACTCCAACCACTTAACGGAAAGACATTTGGAACATCCTGCTCACCTCGGTTGAACTTAATCGTAAGAGTCATCATTGACTGGCCTCCATCCTTTTTAGACTTCTCTTAATGGCACGTTTACCTAGTGTCGAAACTTTGGAGTTATCTTAGACTCCTTCTTCCTTCTATGCCGTAATCAGTCACTAAAGTCTGTCAGTTCTTCCTCCATAACTTCTCTCATGTTAGACTCCTTAATTTGACTTCTGCAGTCATCGTTAAAGTATATGCTAAAGTAGATGCCTGTATCTTCCGCCTCTTATCTTTTTACCCCCAGGCTTTCTGTCCTCGAATCTAAATAGTCACCATTTTCATATTAATCTTCTGAGAGCACTCCTTAGATCTTTAGTGGCATTTCCAGTTCAAAGATATTCTAATTCCGTTACTCAAGAACATTTAGAACTTCCCTGTTATCTAGAAGATTAAGCCCGAGTTGGAGTTCGAGGATTTCAATCTGGTTCCAACACATTTCCAACGATGTCCTCCATTACACTCACATCACGACCCTCTGCAGCAGGTTTGGCAATACATTCATGCCTTGGTACTTGTTCACACCTTCTTTATCTGCTCTTTTTTCTCTACATTCACATGTTAATCACCTGTCCAATTGAGTCCTGGTATCATTTTTAAAAAATGAATCTTCCCTGACTGCTCTATTTGTGGTGATTTCTCCACGGCTGAATCAAAAGCATTGTCTATGCTCACATATGGTGTGGTCGTGTGTGTCTGATGTTTATAATTCTCCCATTTAAATAGGAGCTATCCATTAATCTCCATATCCCCATGCAGAGAACACAGCTTTCGGAACTAATTTGTTGATTAGCCAACGGAACGAATGATTCAGTAAATAGAAAATGAATGGAAAGGTAGGCCCAGCTGACTTGAACTCGAAGCCCTACAGATGATTTTGACCACTGAAGACTTTAAGATTGGCATTATATTCTTCCCAAATGCCTTGACTGGACCTTAATAAAGTCAAGAAGAAGGTATCATCTGTCCCTCTGAGGAGATTATAGGCTTGGGAAGTCAGTCAGAAGTTTCTGCTGGAGCGCCCAAAGGTCTCTCATAGTCTTACATCCTTCTGAGCCTCAAGTCTTAGAATATTCTGTGAAGACTGTTGGACATTCGCAGAGAAATGAGTTCAAGATTTGCTTTTACTCTGTCCAGAATAAATTGAAACCACAAATTCATATCCCTGATCTTCTTCCCAGACTTCTGGAAAATGCTTCTGCCAAGAAGGCACCAAGCATCCCTCTGCATTAGATTGAGAGGTTCTGACGAATATCTACTGATCTCTGTTGGATATTCGCCATAAGAGCTGTCAACTTCTATCCCAAGAGATAGATGTCCAAGGGTCTGGCCTGACTAGAATTACCTTAAGATTAAAAAAAATTTTTTTTTAAGTATTTTATCTAGTTTTGACAGAGAGAGAGAGACAGCGTATGAGTGGGGGAAAGGCAGACAGAGAAGGAGACACAGAATCGGCAACAGGCTAGAATTACCTTAAGATTTAAGGGTAAAGATTTAAGCATTTATCTGCCCAGACTATCACACATGCAAGTCCACAGAACAGTTAAGGGCCTACTGAGGAACTTCCTATGGGTGATGGGACTGAGAGGGAACCTGATTAGTCCACTCTGCGCCTTCTTTACTGACAATATGATGTACCATTTAGCTTGTGAATTTGTATGGAGTAAGTACGATGAAATATTAAAAAGTTTTATTTTATTTTATTATTTTATTTTATTGAGGTTGTTTATTTTGAAATTGTTTCATTGTGTTGTGGTTCAAAAAGTGAAAAGAAGAATTTGGCTTAACATTTTCAATATATCACTAATCAATTATTTGAGTACATGATTCAGATATATCCTCTTGGCCCAATTTCCATGACATCACCGCTTTGGATTGATAAGGTTCTTGACCAAACAAGTTGACTTGTAATTCTATTATTATTATAGCTCTAATTATGCCACTTTTCTATGATTGGTTTCCTTTCTCTCCTCTTTCATATACTTGTTGTTTGGGAAGGGAGGGAGTCCTTTACTGACTCTGTGATAATGATTTACTGTGAGGCTGAGCTTTCACGATAATCAAAGAATACATATATAATTTCCATGTTCTTAACAGCAGACATTCTGAGCCTGCAAATATTCCTCTATTTTCCTTTTCCTAGGAGGTTCACTGAAGATCACCATATGTGAGACTGTGCTTCTTTAAAGCCCAAGCAAAAGTATTGTGTTTGCCCATATAGTCGCCCCTTCCAAAATTATTCCCTAAAGAATTAGTGCACATTTCCTAGTCTTTAAGGATCTTTAGGGTATAGTGATTTTTAGTGACTTTTTGTCAGTTTTAAACAGATATCTACTTAATATCAGCACCGCCATGGTGACCGAGCACATCACTGAGAAATGAGTAACACCAATAAATGATTGACACATAGTATGAGATACTGAAGATGACTCTTTTGACCAAGAACTATTCATTCATTCATTCAGCAAATAGTTCCTGAGCACCTACTTTGTGCCAAGTACCAAGATAGTAACTGGGGATAAAATAATGAACGAGGTAAGAACATTCCTTATCTTCAATGACCTTATGTTCTAGCAGTAAGACAGATTACAGGCAAGTAGACAAGTGGATAAATAAAATAATTGCACACTCTGTTATGTGTACGGAAATAACTAAGCACTGCAATTGGGTGGTCATAGAAGACTTCCCTGAGGAGGTGACATTTGGGCTGAGCCTTGAGGGCTGTAAAGAAGCCAGATACATGAGGAATCAAGGAAGATATTCTCCAAAAGATCAAAAAGCAAGTGTAAAGATCTTAAGGGAAAAAGTGAAACTAGAGAGGTTGGAGAGAAAGGTGGGATCCAAATTACGTTGAGAGAACCCTGAAGGATAAGGTAGAGAGATTACTCATTATAAAACTCAAAGTGGAATGGGAAGATCTGAAGGGTTTTCATCTGGGTTATGGGAGGAAGTGAATTTTACTGTGGAAGATCATGCTGGCTGCTGTGAAGAGGTGGGAATGAGGAAAAGGCTAGAGTTCACTTGGAACATACATGTGCTGAATGTCTCCTGCTTGCTTCTACATATTCACCTTATCCTCCATCCTAGAGGGCTAATGGGAATGGATTACTTCAACAGGGTTCCCATGCGCTGTGTCTTCAACACGGTTCGACCAACACTCAGCTGAAGATCAGAGAAAGAGAGTGAGCTTAGGCTAATTATTGATGTGGATTTTTTCCTGCAAGGGCTGGGTTCCTCAATAAAGGCTCTTGCTTCTCTTGATGTGGCCTATTCTTCTACGACTCTTTCTTCTTTGGGGTTCTGGTGACCTTTCCCTCCCCTCACCCTTTTGAGGTTTGATGACAGCTCTGATGCTGCTAGCCGAGGTTGCTTCAATCCTCCATTCCCTTTATTTTGTGTGCTCGTTTGAAGACACACTTGAAGTTTCTAGATTACCAGGGTTGGACAGAGTCTTTCAGGCTTAATCACTTCCAGGATTCCACCTTTCACTTTCTTTTTGGCTTCCACAGATTCCTTACTTCCTTGACCTCTCAGCAACTCATTCAACCTGGAGACTATTATTATTATTTAGCTTTTTTAGTATATTTCTTGGGTGAGTCTTAGAATATCTAACCAGCATGGTTACTCTCCATTTATCCTTGTAACAGACACAGAATTTCCTGATCATGGGATGAACACATGACACAGGCTGAGGCAATCTTGGTTTCCAATTCCTCTGGGCCAGTGACTGGTCCAGGCGGAGCAGGTGCCCCAAGTACAGACAATCAGAGACCTTCCTTGGGATTTTTCTAACCAAACCCAGGAAGGGAGAGAGATTTCTTCTTTTCCTGGGTTTTGAGCAGTAAAGATGTAGGAAACCAGGATTTCCAGCACTAATTTTTTCCCCTGCCATAGGGCAAAAGCTTGTTTGCTATAGGAGAGGTTGAAGGCAAGCAGAGATCAGCAAGGATTAGAGATGGGTTGAACAAGAGTGACGGTGGGAGGCAGGGGAGACTACTTTGAAAGTATCAGGTTTCCAGCTCTAATTGCTGAGGTCCTTGGAGCTGTATGAGTCCCCATAACCACCCCTTTGATTCTGTGACAAATTTCAATATCCTTCCTATAAATTCCTTAAGTCAGTATGGGTGGGCATCCTCTGGGACTCAGGGCCTAGGCACTGTGGGATACTCAGGAGGCAGCTTTATAGCCACACTTTATCAGTAGGACCTTGTTGGAGACTGGCAGTTTTTGAAAAGTAATTACGTGTTAGCTCTTCTAATCCCAAAGTACAACTACTCAGCAGCATGGCTCTCAGGCTAAGGATTCGGGATCAGAGTATCTAGTTATGAGCTCTGCACAGGGCACCTGATTCAGAAGCTAAATCAAAGGTAGCTGAGATGAGACTATCTACAAAATTAAAGCTGTAGCCCCTCACCTGTCAATCTAGAGCCTTCACCAGCTATCAACTCAAATTAACATTTAGGAGAAACTAGCTTTCTCACATTTTCTGCTGCATTTCCAGTCACTGCCAAAATTCTGGCAGACATGATATCTTAAAGGATGATTGAATATTTAACATATTTTAGAAAGTGAATATGAAGAATTAATTTCAAGATTAATTTTATTTTTTCTTTTAGAAAAAAAAACCAACACCAGATTTTATAAAACCTTTTAATGCTGTCTCAAAAAAAAAAAATAAAAAGAGAGAGAAGCACATTACATACATTAGTATTCGTATTCCACTTTGAAAGCCTGTCCGGTTCGAAGTCTTGAACAGCTGATGGGCAAAACGGAGTCGGCACTATAATCAAGTTACTTCCGGCTTGATGTCAAGGGGTTTCTCTTGCTGCGTTAGCTTTACCTGAACTGAAGCTGATAGGCGGGGATGGAGATGTGCAGCTCTCTGTTCTTTATCATTAACAAGCTCTATTTCCCCACAGCTTCCTGAAAGACTCCGTAAACTCTCAAGACCAGTCAAGATTCAACTCCAACATGACCATTACTGGAGCTCCTGAACTCTAACCAGGCAAAACACGTCAAAGTAATTACGAGCCTATGAGGATCGTGCCTCTACTCTCAGTCATTCTTTTAAAGACCAACAGGATCAAGTGAGATGATGTTCGATTAGCCTACGGCATCATCAAAAGGACCGGACGTGCAAACAGTACCGAATGGTGCCTCTGTCTCTCTTTCTCTTCCTCCTTCCCTCACTCTCCCAGCTACTATCCTTCCCCATCTGTACTAGTTTCCTGTTGCTGCTGTAAACAATTAGCACAGATATAGTGGCTTAAAACAACATGAAAGCTTTATCTTACAGGTCAGAAGGTGGAAATGGGTTTCCCTAGACGAGAATCAACTTGTTTTAACAAGGCTGCATTGCTTCTAGAGGCTCTAAGGGAGACTGCTTTTTCCGCCTTCTGGAGGTCACCTGCATTTCTTGGCTCCTGACCTCTCCAATCACCTCCATACCAGCAATGCCAATATTTTGACTGCTGCTTCCCTCATCGAATCTCCTTCTCTGACTTTGACAAAGACTCTTCTGATTCCCTGTTTCACTTTGAAGGACACTTGTGAGTTCACAGGCTCTGGGGATTAGGATGTAAACTTTGGGGGTATGTATGTGTGTATTATTTTGTCTACCACACTATGTCCCTCTTAAGCCATTATGCATCATAAGTAGTTTTTAAGGTCAAAAGTAAATCTGAGATGATGAAATGTTCCAGAATTAAGTAGTCGTGATGGTGCCCATCCTTGCAAAAATGCTAAAAACTACTGAATGGTATACTTTAGTTTTTTAAATTTTTTAACCTTTATTTATTTTTGATAGAGAGAGAGAGTCAGAGTGTGAACAGGAGAGGGGCAGAGGGACAGGGAGACACAGAATCCGAAGCACCTCTGAGCTGTCAGCACAGAGCCCAACACAGGCCTTGAACTCATGAACTGTGAGATCATGACCTGAGCTGTAGTCGGAAGCTTAACTGAAGGAGCCATCTAGGTGCCCCTGAATGCTATACTTTAAAATCGTGGATTTTATGGCATTTGGGTTATATTGCAATAAAAAAGTATATGTCTACGTACCCTGTGGACTTACTATATGCTGGTCAAGTGCTTGACCATTAAAAATAATGTCAATGGAAAGAAAAAATATATATGTATCCAAAAAGTCTCAGTTGACTATATGGGTTCTATTCACTTTGCTTATACCTAAGCAAGAAATATCACTCATAGTCACTCCTTCCCCAACTTCATCCAATTCAATTTTCTCCTGAGTGGGAAAAAGTTAATGAATCCAGATATATCAATTTCAAGAAAGATTAAAGAAGAGACAGATATGTAATAAAACAGGGGATACTGAAGCTTCAAAGAGGTTTTAGATAATTGAGGCTTTCAGCTCTAAGACTATCCTAAGTCATACACTAGCAGATCTTACTGGGTGCTACAGAATTTGGAATAATTCTCAAGTAAATGAGGTATGTGCTTCAAAATTTCCTGGGAAGGTATACATACAGAAGCTTAAATGGTACATGTTAGTAACTATTCTGAAGGAGGAAATATAGACAATTACAGATCAGCTGCAGCTGCATCCCAAGATAAGTAAGTCAAAGTCTCCTGCGGCCAAAGAGAATTTCAGGTGGGTTTTAATAACAATAAATTATGAAGAAAATAAAAGAAGAAAAGAGCTCCAGCGGTCCTTCCTTTGAGACCACGGGCTTAAATCACACAGAGAGACTAGTAAGCCTTAGTCTATGTGACACAGAGCCTCGGGAGAGATGGGAATGTTCAGGCGAGGATCCCGGGACACAGAGCACAGGGCACAACCATCATGTGGACAGGGGGTTCTGAAACCTTCTCTGTGCTGTACACCTCAAAAATCTAGGTGGAGAATATATGTGAATATCTGTGGCAAGCTTTCCCAGCTTCACTTCTCAAGCATCAACCTGGTCAGAAGGGAGGAGATATTAGAAGTGGGGAGGGTGGAGATTAAGAAGGTACGGTGTCAGTTAGTAGTGAAAACCCATCCCGTGAACGGCCACTCATGTTTAGGGAATACTATAATCAAAGACCTAACTAGTCACCCTAGCTGTCTCCTTTATCTCTCTACTCACCTTAGGGGAAATTCGAACCTTATGTTGACGAAAACGGTATTTGTATCTATTAAAACTATTTTTATTCCCTCTGTAAAGTGCCTTTATTCTTCAGGAAAAATCTCACAACATTTATGAATCCTCCCACAGTGCTGTCATAAAAGACAAACCTGAGATGAACTTTTTTTTTTTTTTTTTTGCTTTGAGTTTGCATTTAAAAGAGTATGATGCTGGAAGAGAGGTTTCAAGAATTCACAATGAACTCACGGAGTTATTTATTGCTGAACTTTTCCTTCGCTCTCACCAAGGGAACACATTTATTATATTTTCTTCCTCTGTGCATTTGCATTTCTGAGAAGTCTCCAGAAATGGGAGGAAGTGGGGAATCGGTACACTTGCTCTGCAGCCAGGGAGACTCTTCATTTTTTAATAGCTCATGATACCAGTGGGATGGTTGAATCAAATAAACTTCTTGGCCAGAGATTGTGTTGGTCTAGCTTGAGTTTTCAAACTGTAATCAACCCATTTCTACCCTGCTTTTACAGCTGGATGTAGTTTATATTTCAAAGTCTCTGAAAACATAGGTTACACATTTTCTGGTTGTAGAGAGGGTGGGAAAACCTTTTGATGTTTTTGAGGTGAAAATTACCCATCCAAGAAGTAGATTTGAGCATGTGCACTGGGGACAAAAAATATCCTAGTTCCATACTTGAAAACAAAGAAGGAAAACAAAAACCGAAGACTCTGTAATTCAAGGAATGAATTTTATTAATTTTATGCTTCCTTAGGAATATTGTCCTAATCTGTCATGGGCTCTAAGAAATGTTAAGACAATCAAACCAAAATTATCAGTAGGTTTATCATCCAAGCCATAACTTGCCCACAATGAATTATGAGACCTCAGATTGTTTTTGCATGCAATATTTTTGTACTATTAACCTCAAATCAAATGTCATTAGCCTAAACTATATAAACTATCAGGAAAAGTAAATAGGGGCGCCTGGGTGGCTCAGTTGGTTAAGCGGCCGGCTTCGGCTCAGGTCATGATCTCGCACTCTGGGAGTTCGAGCCCCGCGTCGGGCTCTGTGCTGATGGCTCGGAGCCTGGAGCATGCTTCGGGTATCTACCTCTCTCTCTGCCCTTCCCCTGCTCATACTCTGTCTCTATGTCTCTCAAAAATAAATAAACATTAAAAAAAATTAAAAAAAAAGTAAATAAACAATCACTTCCTCAAATAGGTTATCTGAAGTGGGGTTTCTCAAACTTGGCATTGTTGACATCCGGGTCTAGATAATGCTATGTCATCGGGGCTGTCCTGTACATGGTAGGATATTTAGCAGCGTCTCTGGCCTTTTCCCACTGGATGCCAGTATCACTCCTCCTCCATTTGTGATAACCAAAAATGCCTCCAGACATTTCCGTTAATTTCAGAGGAGTAGCTGAGAACCACTGATTGAGAGTAATGGAAATCTGGGGTTCTTGTTTAGGATCATTGGCTCTCCTGTTCCTCCTCCGTTCTCTACATGGATCGCAAGTGCATTCTCTTGTAAAGGAGTTTATGTAAAATATGGACATTTATGCAAAATCGGTTACCAGACTTATGCAAAACCCCATTCCTCACCCGACTAGCAGTTTCACAGAACCGACACCTTCCAGATTGACGGTTAGACTGTTTGGCTCACAAATTGTTCTGTGGTTCTTTTCTTTTTTCATTTAAACCCCTTTCCATCACGATGATCAAGCTAGCCATTCTCCCTGTGGTGCCCACTGAGAACCTTGCGTGACCCCCTGAAAATCAAGCCTTGTGTTATTTCTTGGTTCAATACTGCATTGCTTGCTTTATTCTGTGGGCCTTCCAGTTCCTCTCCATCCAGTAATATTCACACATTCTTGTGAGACACTTTCTCAGGAAAGGGCGTCTCAGACATACACTGTGTTACAGTGTAGTTTTATTTTGGTTGGCTGGCCCTTTAAAAAAGTATCTGTGTCTTTCGTTCCTGACATGTATGTATATATACTGAAACTGTAAAAAGAAGTTTCTAAGTGGCCTCAAGTCCCCCTGAGTCTTAAAAAAAATCATTTTACCTATTCTTTTTTTCCAGTTGTATTGAGATGTAATGGACGTATAACATTGTATTAGTTTAAGGTGTACAGTATATGACTATACTGCAAAACGATTATCACGATAAATTTAGTTGACATTCATTACCTCATATAGATACAAAAAAAGGGAAAAAGAAAAAAAGTTTTTTTTCCATGTGATGAGAACTCCTAGGATTTACTCTCCTCATATTGTACATTATACTCTTCCTACTTGCAGCTGGAAATTTGTAGCTTTTGACTACCTTGACTCAATTCTTCCTACCCTTCCCTCTACCTCTTGTAACTGCAAATCTGATTGTTTCTTCTTCTTCTTCTTCTTCTTCCCCTCCTTCTTCTTCTTCTTCCCCTCCTCCTCCTCTTTTTCCTCCTCCTCCTCCTCCTCCTCCTTCTTATTCTTCTTTTAAATAAATTGTTTATTTATAAGAGAGAGAGTGAGGGAGAGTACAGGAGAGGGGCGGAGACAGAGGGAGAGAGAGAATCCCAAGCAGGATCCACGCTGCCAGTGCAGAGCCCCACTTGGAGCTTGATCTCATGAACTGCGAGATCAGACATTTAACTGAGCCACCCAGTCGCTCCATCTTCTTCTTTTCCTTTTTTTTTTTTTTTCGATTACACATATAAGTGAGATCATATAGTACTCGTCTGTCTTTCTCAATCTGACTTGTTTTGATTAGCATAATGCCCTCAAGGTACAGGATTCCCACCGCCAATTTTGTTTTGGCTGAATAATATTTCATTGTGTATTCGTACACCACATTTTCTATCCATCCATTCATCTGCCAGTGGGCACTTGGGTTGTTTCCATTTGTTGGCTATTATAAACAACGCTGTGGTGAGCATGGAGGTGCACACATCTCTTTGAGACTGTTTATTTTATTAAGGGTTCCTTTTGCTGTGCAGAAACTTTTAAATTTGATGTACTCTCTATTTTTTATTTTTGTTTTTGTTGCTTTTGCCTATGGGGTCAAATCCCAAAAATCAATGCAAGACTAATGTCAAGGAGCTTATCCCCTATGTTTTCTTCTAGGAGTTTTATGGTTTCAGGTCTTACATGCAAGTCTTGAAGCCTTATATCTGTTACTGCTGTATCTTTAAATTTCTTACCCTTAATAGGCAATTCCCTGTTACTATAATCTCTTGTTACAAGTTAACAATTCTTTCAATTAAAATTTTCCTATTTAAGTACTGTGTGGTCTCTGTCTACTGATGGGACCCTGACTGATACAAAGTCTACCACCATTGATTTTATAAGAACTTGGCCATCCCATTATTTTAGTTTTAAAAAAAAAGGGTGCTGGGGCACCTGGCTGTCTAGTTGTTACAGCATGTCACTCTTGATCCCCAAGAGCTTGAGCCCCAAGTTGGGGACAGAGATTACTTAAAAATAAAATCTTTAGGGGCACCTGACTGGCTTAGTCAGTTGAGCGTCCGACTTCAGCTCAGGTCAGGATCTCACGGTTTGTAAGTTTGAGTCTCACATTGGGCTGGCTGCTGTTGGCCTGTCAGCACAGAGTCTGCCTCAGATCCTCTGTCCCTCTCTCTCTTCCCCTTCTCCACTTGCATTCTCCCCAAAATAAATAAATATTTAAAAAAGTCTTTAAGAGAAACAAATCCAGGTGCTGGTTTAGGGCAGGAAGAATGAATAACTCTCATATCATCTTCAGCTACCTCAGAGGTGGCCACACTCCCAAGCTGTGATGCTATAGCAGTGTGGCCAGTCAGATCTCCATTTGAGGGGCGCCTGGGTGGCTAGTCGGTTGAGCGTTGGACTTCGGCTCAGGTCATGATCTCACCGTTCTGAGTTCAAGCCCCACGTCGGGCTCTGTGCTGATGGCTCAGAGCCTGGAGCCTGTTTCAGATTCTGTGTCTCCCTCTCTGTCTGTGCCCCTCCCCCGCTCATGCTCTGTCTGTCTGTCTGTCTCTCTCTCAAAAATAAATAAAAACTTAAAAAAAAATCCATTTGAAAGAGACAGTGGTCTTCAGAAAACAAACAAACAAACATTCTGAGTATCACTGAAATACTCGGAAAAAAAATGATACTTTATTAGAAGGAATAGGCTAAAAGTACTAGAAATCCAACTTAAACTAAATTAAGAATACAAAGGAACTTATTAGAATGACATTTAGATTTGTCACAGACTCAAAGGAAGGGATGCAGGAACTCATGGAGCTCCAAAGACCTTAGCAATTAGAACTGGAAACCTGATACTTCCAAAGTGTTCTCTTTTCTCTCTCTCACTCTTTTTCAACCCATCTCAAATCTTTGCTGATTTCTGCCTGCCGGAAATTCTGGTTTCCTACATCCTCGCTGCTCAAAGCCAAGGAAAGGAAGAAATCTCTCCCTCCTATTGGTTCTGGTGAGAAAAATCCTGGGGAAGGTCTCCGTCTCTGGGGGAGCATGCTCCTCCTGGACTGACCCAGAGAAATTTCACTGACCCAGAGAAATTGGAAACGAAAATTGCCTCAGGCTCTATCCTGTGTCTGTCCTATGATCAAAAAATTCTGGGTCTGTTACAGGGATAAACGGAAGGCAAGCTTGTCATTTAGATATTCTAAGGATTCAGCCAATGAAATGACTACGAAAGCTAAATAATAAGCTGTTAATAATACATAGCAATCATCATGTTAAATAGTTGCTGAGATGGCAAGAAGGTAAAGAATCTACAGAAGCGAAAAACAAGTCGAAAGGGAATCCTGGGAGTGGTTTAGCCTGAAAGGCTGTCCAATCCTGGTGACCATGAGGGTCTATCTTTATTGGTACAGCAGGTACAAGAGACAAGATATATTTTTATTGTAAGTTTTTTAAATCATGGCTGCCTTATTATTGATGTTTCATTAAACACTAAAAGCAATCTTATCTTAACAATAGCTAGCCCTCCAAGGTTCTGGAGTTTTTGCTTTTAACATGCACGCATTCCTTAGAGCCTTAAGCTATCCCTAAATACCGCTAACTAAAAAGTATACAATCAGTTTTCCTCACAAGCCCAGTGCAGCTATTTCTGCACGAGGGTCCTGTCCCTGTGCTATAGTAAAAGCACCTTTGTGCACCCCCTAAAAAGGTTTTCGAAAAAATGGGACTTGAAAAGATGAGCAAGGAACAGGAGTATGTGAAAACGATCTAGCGGACTTGAAAAAGAGTCAAATCGAACTTCGCGGCAAAGACTGGCTGCCCAGATTTTGTTCCTGAAAGACAAAGGACGACTTTAAGCCATCACTCTGACGAGTCACTGATCATCTCTGGGGACTGTGAACTGAGGCTTTGAGCCTGTGATGAAACTGCCTTTCTGGGTTCCAAGTGATCCCTTTTCAGCTTCGTTTATTGACTCATTTTACAAATATGTCACCGCCAGGCTGTCTGTGCCACGAAGGAGGTCACGGTGTGATAAGAACTCGGCTTCACAATCGAATCACGACAATGCAGGGTGATAAGTGCTATAACAGAAGAGTGGACTGGAGGTGAGAGGCGTTCAAGAGGAAACTCCTATATCTACCTGGGGAGATAGGGGCCCTAGTGGCCGTTTGAAACTGTGATCTGAGGCAGACCATTGAGGACGGGCATCTTGGGAAGTGGGAAGAACACATGTAACAGCAGAGCCCCTAGGAAGGCGTGTGGTGCACTTGGCGAGTTTCCAGAGGTTCCGTGTTATTGACTCACAGTGGGGAGTGTGTGTAGAAAAGGGAGGAGCTGCAGGGACGGTCAACAGGGACCAGGCCGAAAAGACCTTGTCCGCCACAGCTCCGAGCTGAGATTTCGTCCTGTAGGGTGGGGGAAGGGTGTTACAGGATTTTAATCTGGGCAGTGACAGGAGAGAGGCTGCAGGGACGGGCACGCAGCCATGTGTAGCAGAAATCCACACCAGGAGTGGTGATGGCCTAAACCAAGGCCGTGGTGGCAGAGGGAGGAATCTGAGACACTTAGCAGGTTAAATCCCCATTTACTGAAAAAGTGCACTGAAAGAAAGAGAGGCAAGGTTTCTGGCTTGTGTAAATGGGTGTGGATGAAAGTGTGAGTAGATGTGGTCTCATGAAAGATAAATGTGAGTGAGAAGGAGAGAATTCCTGCCCTGCCCCCAACCCAGGAGAATATAATTTTAAAATTATAGGGAACCAGCAGCAAAAAATTCCAAGGAGGGAAAACAACGGCTTTAATTTGTCAGCCGAGCATAAAGCAATGTTATTGGACAAAAGTAGAAAGGGCTGGCTTTCAGAAAGGCTCAGGGCTGGTGAAATGAGCCAAAGGGAAGAAGAAGAAGATCTTCTTAGTTTCCCGGTGCCATAAAATGCAGCTGGGATGGATGCCCGGGTTCCTATTTTCGCAGTTTTAGCCTCCTCTAGAGACAGAATTCTTGCTTCTTCTTACTTCATCAATGAGGCCGAGAAAAGTTTTTAGTATTTTACAGAGAGTGGTTATTTCTCCCAAGGAAAAATAAAATCTTACAATATCCTGTCAGGCTTACAAATGTTTTAGTCAAAACATCAGGGCCATCAAATCTGCCTAAGTTAGCCTCACCTACATTTAACGGTGCCACTATCCCATTTTCTAGGTGGCGTTGCTTCCTGCTAAGGCTGGACTGTCCTCGGAACACAGACGCTCACATGTGTGTTTTCTAAAGAGATGGTGGGTAAAAGAACATGGTCTGATCTTTGCTGGGCTTGACGCTTGTCATTCTGCCGTCTCTTTCTCTATGTCTGGCTCGAGCCATGAACCAGGAAGCTGAGTCCTATCTTTAAGTTCTTTGCTTCTGCTACTGCTCATGCCTGCTGGCCGGACTGGCACCTCTGGATTTTTCCTCATCATGTCCTACACCTTTTATATGGAGTACTCTTGTAACCTGACTGAATCCAAAGGCTCCATGTTGCCCAATCTCGTTATGCTGCCACAATCAAAGAACTGATGAATCGGAAGTAATTAAACTTAGTTTGAACCTTTGCCTCTGCCCCCCAAAGAACATTAAAGGAGATCCAGTTCAAAACTCACAGGGCCACTGTTTAAACGAGCCACGTTCTCATTCTTTTCCTTCTCTATGGCTCTGACAGCCCCAGTGATGTTTCCATGCATGAGTTCTCTGTCAGATGCCTTAGTTCCTCACCCTCATTTATTATGTGTTTCTACATAATAGGACAGGGGTGACAGGGAGGGGAGGGGCATGCCAGAAATTCCGCCGTGGGCTGGGGCGGGAGACACTATTGGTTTTGGTTACAATGTCCTTGAACTTTTAATGCTTTATGATATTTTTTTATATGTTTATCTGTATCACCTAGATCAGCAGCCCTCCATAGAAGTAACCTAGCCCTCTAACGTGTTGGGATCGGGTTGGAGGAAGGGCTCGGGTTATAGTTATGGCTCCGGGAATGTGGTTAGCCCTCAGCGTATGCCAGAGCCCGGTGTGAGTGATCACGAAAATCTGGATGTATGAAGACAATAAAATCCTAGACAGTAAAAGGGTAGGGAAAGCTACTATACTCATTTCTGTTCTTTACCTGTAGAAGGAAAGAGTAAATGCATTTTCACAATGTAGACTGGGATTTATTTAATCGTCTTAAGCTCCAGTGGTTATAATGTTAAGTCTTAGTCATAAATTACTTGCTTTCGACTTGAAGTTATTAGCACAAATTTTATGACTCACATACTCCTAAAAGGAATACCTGTGGTAGGAAGAAAGAAGGCAAAGACCAATTCTAAACTTATCTGATGGATGTAGATTTTGGGGACCTTTCATTTTTTTTTTTCCTCCCGGACAAAAAATACTGACTCTTCCCTTATGAGTCCAGATCTCATGACGCTGGATTTGCTTGAAACTCAGGATGATATTTGCTGCTATAGTTTTCACATAACTCTGTATTGATTCTGTACTGAAGGATATAGAAAACTGGTTTTAGGCAAATAGTAAGTGTGTGCTGGACTGCTTTTCCTTTTTTAACTTTGCCTTGTCATGTGTTATTGCCAAACTCCTTGTGCTTATGTGCTCATAAGAGTTTGCATTTCTGGGTAGCATTCCATCTGATTTATCAAAACTGTGAGGCTGTTTCTTTGGTTTGGGGGAAAAACAGGAGATACGGTTTGGGCGCCAGAAAATGAAAAATCTGTTCTATTTCTGTTCATACTCATCAAGTCAGCAAATCACAAATCACCAGTAAGTCATATATATGAAAGAGAGTGATTGACTGAAAGTCCGGCCCCTTTCTCTGAAGATCGTATTCAAACATCCAAGTGTCTAAAAGCACCTCAAATACAATGTCTACAAAAGATTCTTAATTTATTTCCTTCCCAGTTTACACTTTTCTAGTGTCTTCCATACTTATAATAAATGGTAGCACCACCCGCCCAAGTGCAAGCACCAAAAGGTAGAAGTCATCCTTTTATTTTCTACATTTACCACCCTCCACACTTAACACATTAGTAAATTCTATGGGATCTACTTCCAAGATGTCTCTTGAACTTGACCATTTCTCACTTTGTCCCAAACTACCATCATAATCCAACTTATATCATCTTTTTCTTTTTTTTTTCCTCGACCTCTATAACAGCTGTCTCACTAGTCTTCCTGATTTTAATTCCACTCTCCACCCCGCCCTTGATAGAATCCATTCTCCACACAGAAAAGTGATCTTTTATCTTTTGATCATTATACTCTTTTTCTTAAAACTATCTAAATACTTTCTATTATATTTAAAATAAATCCCAGACTCTGTACCTTGGCCTGAATGGCCCTGTGTTCTGGGTTCTGACTGTCTGACCTCAGCCCATACCATGGTAACCCTCGCTACCATGCTTTGGCCATGACGAGTTTATCTCCACCTCAGCGCCTTTATATTGACTATGTTTCTAATGGTGCTTTTCTTTCTTATTGATGGAACAATGGTTCACTGTCAGAGATCAGATTTTCTGGAACATTGACTCTGAGATGGAGATTTATGTGCACAAAGTATACTGGGAACACTTGGGATCCATACCGGTAGGAACAGTATAAACGAGCAGGGTTAAGCGGAAGGAGAAGTTGAACTGTAATATAGTTGCAACACAGGCCTCAGCCAGTTCCAAAAAAATTGGCCAAATTGTAAAAAAAGAGCCCTAGGAGCACCCTGTCAGTTAAGCATCAGACTCTTGACTTTGACTCAGGTCATGATCTCCCGGTTCATGAGATCGAACCCCGTGTGGGACTCCCCACTGGCGGTGTAGAGACTGCGTGGGATTCTCTCTCCCTCCCTTCCTCCACTCAAGTGCTTGCGTGTGTGTACACACTCTCTCTCTCTCTCTCAAAATAAAGAAATAAACTTAAAAAACATTGTAATAAAATAGCTCTGGAATTGGACCCTGAATTGGGCCGAGGTGGCTGAATCTCTATAGTTTCATATCAGTCAGTCATTGGGTAAAAACTGTCCTGGGAAAATGGTATAATCTTAGCGGAAACAGTCTTTTTCAGCTGTGAATACTCCCTTGAGAGGGACTCAGGTGAGGGCTGTCATCAGGTAAGACTCCCAGGAGCTGACAGATGAATGATTCATTCCTGATAGAAGGGTCAGACTAGGTGTTGCTCCATTATAACCACTACAGCTTCAAGACTTTCTTTGGCTCCTGAAAGAGGGTGTTCATGACCTTCCTAAAATTGACAATACCCACCTCTTACCTTCCTCTAAAACTATCTTGCTAATTTGTTACTTTTATGCTTTCTATACTATAGTATACAGTGTATTTACATTAGGAAAACAGGGACCTTGGTTATCTTATTTAATACTATTGCCACAGTACCCAGAGAAGTGTCAGTTAGGCAAATAATTGATGTGAAAGAAAAATCTCTTGAAAAGTTCAGTCTCAGACAGGCAAAAGCTTTTTTCTTTTTCCTTCTTTCCTTCCTTCCTTCCTTCCTTCCTTCCTTCCTTCCTTCCTTCCTTCCTTTCTTTCTTTCTTTCTTTCTTTCTTTCTTTCTTTCTTTCTTTCTTTCTTTCTTCCATTCCTTCCTTCCCTTCCTTCCTTCCTTCCTTTCTTACTTTTTTTTTTGACAGAGAGCAAGAGTATGAGAGTCAGTGAGGGGCAGAGGTAGAGGGATAGATCAGAGAGAATATTAAGCAGACTTTATGCCCAGAGTGGAGCCCGACACGGGGCTCAATCTCATGGTCATGAGATCATGACCTGAGCTCAAATCAAGAGTCAGATACTTAACTGACTGAGCCACCCAGGTGCCACCAAAAGCTTTTTATATACTATACATATCTTTCCCCATAAAAATGGTAACCCACAATTCTATGCATAAAACTCTTGCAAAACTAATTTAGAGGAACTGGTTTTGGTGCAGTGAAAAGAAGTCCTGAACCATAAGACAGAAAGGTCAAGGCTTCCTGCTATTTAGCAAGTGAATATTCAACTTGGCTGAGGTCACAGCACCTATTTGGACGTCTATATCTTCATTTGTTTCAAGAGCTTCTATAATGTTGATATTGATGATGATTCTAAGCTGAGGGCATGGGGAATATCATAGAGAATTACCGATTAAAAGATGAAAGGATTCCATTTATGTAAATATAGCACCAATTTACAACAAAAATAAAATTGCATTATTAAATAAGACAATATTACTATTGAATAACTAGCGCTCAATGTGATAAATACACTCTTGTTAAATGTAAATAATGTAAATAACCAGAGTTTGATCAATTGCTTGTTTACTTCAAAAATAATATGGTTTTCAAGTAGTTCAAATAAAAAAAGGGCAGAGGACCTAGACAGACATTTTTCCAAAGAAGATATCTAGTTGGCCAACAGACACATGAAAAGATGCTAAACATCACTCATCAGCAGGGAAATACAAATCAAAACCACAATGATATATTACCTTACATCTATCAGAATGGCTAAAATCAAAAAGACAAGAAGCAGCAAATGTGGGTGAGGACGTGGAGAAAAAGGAACCCTTGTACACTGTTGGTGGGAATGGAAATTGGCGCAGCCACTGTGACAAACAGTGTGGAGTATCCTCAAAAATTAAAAATAGAAACACCATATGATCTACCAATTCTATTACTGGGTATTTACCCAAAGAAAATGAAAACATGAATTCAAAAAGATATATGCACCCCCATGTACACTGCAGCATTATTTACAATAGCCAAGAAGTGGAAGCAAATTAAGTATCCACCAATAGATAATAAAGAAGATGTGGGCACACACACACCCCCACATATATGTATGTAGATACATATATATATATATATATATACACACATATATATATAAAATGGAATATTACACAGCCACAGAAAGGACACGATTTTGCCATTTGTGACATGAATGGACCTACAGAGTATTATATACTAAGTGAAATAGGTCAGACAGAGAAAGACAAATACCATAAGATTTCACTTATATGTGCAATCGGAAAAACAAAACAAATGAATAAACAAATGAACAAAAGCAGAATCAGACCTATAAATATAGAGAAAAAACTGATGGTTTCCAGAGGTAAAATGGGTGAAAGAGAGTGGGAGATACAGGCTTCCAGTTATAAAATGCGTAAGTGACAGGGATGAAGGGTACAACACAGGGAATATAGCCAATGATATTATAATCGTGGTGTATGGTGATAGATGGTAGCTGCACTTTGCAGTGAGCATATGTTATTCCTAATAATGCTAATAGTATAATAAAAACTAATAAGTAAATGCTAGCCCAAAATGACAATATCCAAAATTTATAAAAAGGTCAGAAATTGTCCCCTAACTTAAAATAGCATTAGGATCAGGGCTCTGGGGTGGCTCATTTGGTTAAGAATCTGACTCTTGGTTTCAGCTTAAGCCATGATCTCATGGTTCGTGAGTTTGAGCCCAACATCGGGGTCCATACTGACAGTGTGGAGCCTGCTTGAGATTCTCTCTCTCCCTCTCTCTCTCCCCCTCCCCCACTTGCTCTGTCTCTCTCTCAAAAATAAATAAACTTTAAAAAATTAAAAAAATAAAATAGCATAAAGATCATTAAAATACAGATAATGTGTAACACACAGTATAAGAATATAGCTAATTTAAATGTCTATTTGTAAACACAATGTTGGTATAAATGAGGTGTTAAATACATCTCAGTAAGAATTAGGAACATCCCTGAAAACAGAGATATCAAATTCCAAATTAAGATGGCTAACTGAACAAAGTTATCAAATTTCATTCCTTCTAAAATGTAACTAAATCTAGAGTAAGGGATTTTAAAACATTAAGCCGCGAGAACAGTGAGAACAGAAAAAAGGAAAACATACGTGAAATTTTGGAAGCTAGAAAAGAGATGACTACATGGTAAGTAACTTAGCAGAATACAGACCTGAATACTAAGTCAATAATTGGCAAAAACTGAGACATGAACTGATTTTCACTGCAGAATATTTAAAGACTTAGGAACTGGCAGTACCAACTACCTCTGAAATGGATGCCAATGAGAATATGAAATCATATTGATTTGATGAAAACTATATAAAAATGATATTTCTAAACCCACTCACCATTATATGTTTCTGGCCAATGGATTCTACTTTACCCGTGCTAATTCAGGAGTGGAGAAAGTGAGACCCGGGGCATTGAGCCTGGGGAACGCAGGCAACATTAAAGGCACGGGTACAGAAACAAAAATACATAGGTTAAGCAGTCTTGGGCAGACTGTATATTGAGATCTCCAACTTCCTTCACTCACTCCGCAGCATTCTTGTAGACAAAACTTTACCCTCCAAAGAGAAAACAAAAGCCTTCTATTTAGAAAACGGAGGAGCTGAAGAAAATACCTAAACTACCGTATATCAGAGTTTCTCAGCAAATAACCTACCCAATCACTCTACCAGAGAAGGTTAACCTCAATGAATCAATCCACTTGTTCAGAACTTCTTATCAGCTTTATAAATGCTTGACGGAACACATATACAACAAAAGGGAAAATCAAGGCAACTTGTTGCAGATAGAAGTTATGGAGTACCCTCCAGTTCCATCCATGTTGCTACGCATGGCCAGATTTCATTTTTTCTCATTGCCACATAGTAGTCCATTGTATATATGTACCACATCTTCTTTATCCACTCGTCAGTTGATGGGCACTTAGTTTCTTTCCATGTTTTGGCTATTGTCGAAAGTGCTGCTATGAACATTGGGGTACACGTGCTCCTATGCATCAGCAATCCTGTGTCTCTTGGGTAGATTCCTAGCAGGGCTATTGCTGGATCATAGGGTAGCTCTATTTTCATTTTTTTGAGGAACCTCCACACCGTTTTCCAGAGTGGCTGCACCAGTTTGCATTCCCACCAACAATGTAGGAGGGTGCCTACTTCTCCACATCCTCGCCAGCATCTATAGTTTCCTGATTTGTTTATTTTAGTCACTCTGACTGGATGGAACCGGAGGGTATTATGTTAAGTGAAATAAGTCAGTCAGAAAAAGACAGATACCATATGTTTTCACGAATAGGTGGACTTGGTGAGACTAAGCAAAAACCGGGGGGAGGGGAAGAGGGGAAAGAAAAAAAAGACACAGAGAGGGAGGGAGATAAAAC
The DNA here is from genome assembly GCA_030068075.1 of Paguma larvata. Classification (NCBI taxonomy): domain Eukaryota; kingdom Metazoa; phylum Chordata; class Mammalia; order Carnivora; family Viverridae; genus Paguma; species Paguma larvata. The sequence goes on from CM057826.1 coordinate 125,656,967, forward strand.
ATAAGAGACTCTCAAAGACTAAGAACAAACTGAGGGTGAGGGAGATGGGGGGTAGAGGGGGTGATGGGCATTAAAAAAGGGCACATGTTGGGATGAACACTGGGTGTTTTATGTAAACCAATTTGAAAATAAACTATTTTAAATTTAAAAAATAAATAAAAAAAATCAATGTACAAAAAAAAAAAAAAGAAGTTATGGAGTAAAACAAAACAAAAATCCATGTAAGACTTAGATGAATATACCAGGTGTAGAATTGAGAGATTTAAATCTCCCAATAACCCTCAAGTGGATCTATAGATTAAGTGTAGTCCCAATAAAAAAATCAATGGAAGATTTAAAAAAAATAGAAATTAATAAGCTCATTCCAAAATGTACATGGAAATGCAAAGGGTCAAAAATAACTACGATAATTCTGAAGGGGGATGAAATTTGATATATTTTGATTTCAGATATAAGACTTATTGCAAAGATGCAGAAGATATGACAGTGTGATATTAAACAAGGATCGAGGGGTGCCTGGGTGGCTCAGTCAGTTAAGCGGCCGACTTCAGCTCAGGTCATGATCTCACGGTCTGTGAGTTCGAGCCCCACGTCAGGCTCTGTGCTGTTGGCTCATCAAAGCCTGGAGCCTGCTTCAGTTTCTGTATCTCCCTCTCTCTCTGCCCCTCCCCGGCTCACATTCTGTCTCTATGTCTCTCAAAAATAAATAAACGTTAACAAAATTTATAAAATAAACAAGGATTGATAAATAGATCAGTGGAACAGAGTAAGAAGCCAAATAAGAAACTGACATATAGACATATATACAGTTTTTTAATTCTACATGTAGTGTCATTTATGTAGTGAAGACAGCCATACAGAGAAATAATCTATCTAGACCTTTCCAATCCATATCCTATCTATTCCAGGAGTATCCTTTAGTATGGCAGAGTAAGCTTCTAACCTACTGACTCTCAGAGTAATATTAGCAATGGCAAAATGCCACCTTGACTATAGCCAATGAGAAACTTAAAGCCACTCATACTGGTAAGTTGAGAATGAAAGAGTGGTATCATTAATAACTTCAGCCAGAGTTGGTGATAAGCTTCTTTCAAGATTTTTCATTTGTAAGATTCTCACCGTTGGAAATACTGCTTTGACTGTACAAAGACTGAGTCAGTAATTCTTCCAGGGAGAGTGCCTGAACAGTCAAAAGTAGCCGCATTTGGGAGTCGTGTGTAAGTTGGAACTTCCAGATTTAATGATTTACAGAATTATATTTCATAATACTGTTCCTAAAACACATGACATATTAGAGGCAAAATGGACCACAAGTCCTGGATGTAAAGGCAGTAGTTGCTGGTAAGGGAACAGGAAAAAAGAGACTATTCAAAATGAGACCAGAACCAAGGCCTTACATTAGCTTGGTTACATATTAGGATCTCTATTAATGTCTTCTAAGTGGCAAGTTTTTGGCTCATCATTCAATGAATGCTGTTGAATTCAGATTTAAAATCACCTCTAATTGATCCATTGTAATAATTAGTTTCTCCGGGGGAGGTGAGAGTCATCGAAGTCTCAGGGTGATTTTTAAGGTCATTTGTCCACATAGGTACAATGGAAATGCCATTAATTCCACATATGCTATAATTCCCTGTGGTCTCATTTGATGAGATATGAATTTCCCAGAGGTTTTAAAACATACATATATTTTAATGTTTTATTTATTTATTTTGAGAGAGGCAGACAGAGAGAGGGACAGAGGATCCGAAGTGGGCTCTCTAACATGGGGCTCCAACTCACAAAGTGTTGAGATCATGACCTGAGCCAAAGTTGACTGCTCAACCAATTGAGGCATCCAGGTGCTGAATGTGTCTGGGTATAGATGGCATTTTCAGCAGTTGGTAAGATAAGGGTACTGCCTGCTGTTTGAGACAATCTAAAAATGGCATTAGAATAAGTTTCTTCTAACCTAACAATGATCACACGGAGGAAAAGAGAAATAGGGTCATTACAAATGGACAACAACAGGGATTGAATATAATCGAGAAGATAAAGGTATATCGAGAGCACTCACACTTGATTATGAACACAAGAGTCCTTCGAAACCTCTAGAAATAGTCCCTTTCGTGAACATTGATTGTTACAATTCCTTTTTTTGCAAAGCAAGTCTATCCCTATTAAAGGAGTGGTGTTACAGAGCAGGAAGAAATAGTTTTTAGTCAAGGGCCCAAGAATTATAATGAAGGACTAGGAAAAACGGAGTCCGTGGATTATTTAAAATACCTACAACCTGTGTGGTATGTTTACTTCGAGGAAGAGACTGAGCAAAGATGGCAGGCTTTAATGTAGAAAGAAGAATGCTAGTATCTACCACAAACTGATGAAGATTACCATCTATATTTATAGTGGATTCGCTCTGAGTGTTTAAGGTGAAGGCGGTAGACTGGATGCTTTAGCCATTCTCGGAGTATTCTCACTGATGTGAAATGAGGGATTTTTCTTTGCCTTGGTTTTCTTTCATAAGATGGATTAATGCTTTTTTAGGGGCGCCTGGGTGGCTTAGTCAGTTAAGATGGATTAACACTTTTTTTTACAGTACTTTTTATTTATAATATTTACAGAAGTTCTTGTTAATAGGTGATTTGTTAGGAAGTGGGCTATGTTGGGATGAGCATGTGTGTTATCTGGAAACCAATTTGACAATAAATTATTAAAAAAAAAAGGAAGCGGGCTATGCATCTTTGGTAACAGGAAGGCCATGTATGTTTATTTGTTAAGGGATTGTTTTGTTCTGGAACCTTTCAGAATGTCTCATCAGGTGTTGCAGGATCAATTCTCATTCCATTTTCTGCTTTCTAATTAGGTCTCTGGTTTCAGGTTCAATTTCATGGTTAAAGATAAGGAGAAAGATCTGCACTGGTGCCTTCTCTAACTCCCGAATGTTGTTGGAAGACATTTCTAGTCTACCCCACAAAAATCCTGTCATTCAGTATTCGAACTTTCTCCTGGAAAATCACAGTACAACCAATGAAATCAAAATCTCTGACAGGTCCTTCAATAAAGAAATTCCTTTCTCAAAGATAGAAGAAAGATGGTGGGAAATGTGTTGCATAAAACACTTCCGCAACTAAAAAGATCTATCATCGGTTAAGATTAATAAATCATTTCATAAAACGATATCACATTAGTTTGGTTATAGGACTCATTTTCACAGAGCAGGACTACAACTGATAAAATTAAACAACGAAACATACAAAGGTGAGGATCCAATTCTGAATTTTCACCTACCCGGTAAAGTGGTAAAACACGGGCGCCCTGAAAATTCAGAACAAATGTGATGTGTGACTGTCTCTTCTTACCACCTCGGCTGTGATGCTGCCCTGGAGGAGGGAATTTTAAGCTTAAATTGTATACTTTTAACATATTTTTAAAGGGCATTCTATATTTTGACTGAGTCCATCTAATTCACTAGAAGTGTGGATTTTGTTTGTTTGTTGGTTTGAATTCCAGTGTCGTTAACATACAGTGCTATCTTAGCTTCAGGTGTACAATATAGGGATCCAACCATGCCATACCTTACTCAGTGTTCATCAAGACAAGTGCGCTCCTAATCTCCTGGGATCGCCTATTTCATCCATCTTCCCACCCACCACCCTTCTGGTAACCACCAGTTTGTTTTCTAGTTAAGAATCTGTTTTTTGGTTTCTCTGTCTCTTTTTTTTCCTTCTTTTTTTAAATGAAAAACATTTTTTTAATGTTTTATTTATTCTTGAAAGATAGAGAGAGAGACAGAGCTCGAACAGGGGAGGGGCAGAGAGAGAGGGACACAGAATCCGAAGCAGGCTCCAGGCTCTGAGCTGTCAGCACAGAGCCTGACGTGGGGCTCAAACTCGCGGACCGGAATGCAAGATCATGACCTGAGACGAAGTAGGATGCTCAACTGACTGAGCCAGCCAGGTGTCCCTCCCTTTGTTTGTTTAGTTTCTCAAATTCCACATATGAAGTGAAATCATATGGTATTTATCTTTTCTGATTGGCTTATTTCACTTGCATTATACTTTTCAGATCCTTCCATGTTGTTGCAAATGGCAAGATTTCCCTCTTTTTTATGGATAAGTAATATTCCATTGCATATATATACCACATCTCCTTTGTCCATTCATTTATTGATGAACACTTGGGCTGCTTCCATAGTTTGGCTATTGTAAATGATGCTGTAATAAACACTGTGGCATATACATATATCTCTTAAAGGTAGTGTTTTTTGGTTTATTTGTTTTGTTTTGTTTTGGCAAATACCCAGTAGTGCCATTACTGGATCATAAGGTAGTTCTATGTTTAGTTTTAGTGGAGAGGACTCTCCACACTGTCTTGTAAAGCGATTGCCCAGTTTGCATTCCTACCAACAGAGCAAGAGGGTTTTATTTTTCCACATCCTCGCCGACACTTGTTGTATCTTGAGTTTCTGATTTTAGCCATTTCAGAGTGTGTTCTTTAGAATACTATCACAGCAGAGTATAAACAGGGATTATAAAAAAATAGGAGAGGAGGTAGGGAGAGACTGAGATCAAACGAGTTTAGGAAAAAGCAGTGTGCTAACCAATGAAAAATCCTTTTCTTTTTAATATTTCTCAAAGGATGTCCTTTATTTCAAAATGGAAGCACAAAGATTTATTTTTTAGTGTACAGGTCATGAAAAGCCATTAAAATGCACTGAGTCATGAAATTATGAGACAAGTCAATTGTGAAGAAGAAAATGGCTGCAAAGAAGTAATGAATAATTTGCTTAAATAGTTTGTGTCATTTAAGAAATAATGCCACAAGGAAAACAAAATAGACCTTTCAGGATTCTCTCTTGACACCTGTTGAATTGTGTGAAGACTTCAGTTTCAGAGGAATAAATCACTACAGCTGCCTTTCTGCCTTATTTGAATGGCATTTAGGGTCTGATTATGCTGAAGTTCATTCATAGCATTGATCACGTGGTCTTTCCTTTGAAACTGTGGAAATACTAAACTGACATTTATACTAGATAATATTTATGAAAAATGCATTTCATATTTTAGGATTCAATTCATATAACTAAGAAAAGTGAAATAGCTTGCATTCAGAAGATGGACTAGCATGAGTAAAACATTTAAAAGGGTATAAGTCAGGGTAGAAAAATTAAGCATCAGAGAAACGCATACAACACTAAAAGGGGCAATGAATATGATTATTAGGGAAGTTTAAGAAATAGTTGTATATGGAAAATTGTTCAAATACCATTCATGACACATTTTACACAATCAATTCACCCCTAAGGAAAAGAAATTATGCCCAGGTGTTAAGGGAAGGGAGCATAAAACTTCTACTGGGGAGTGGAAAAAACTGTAAATTGAACTGATTTGAAGTAAATATATTCCTTGTAGGATATACGTTCTCTTGCTCTCTCTTGCATCATTCCTCTTGCCCTCTCCTTATCCTTTAGATTTTGCTGGTGTAAAATACCATGAATCTTCCTCAAGTTAAGCTTTAAAATAAAGAGTAAAAGGAACTCTCAGAGCTTAGAGATATGGCTTTGTAACTAGCCAAGACAGGAGTCCAGGTAGGTGGTCAAGGCCGTAGCATCAGTAAGACTTTCAGGAACCCAAGTGGGTGCTGATGCTTATGAGGGAGCAGCATTCGGGATTTCAGAAATCCTAATATCATTACCTCAGGGAAAAGGGCAGTATGAATATTTTTGGTGAAGTTGCAAAGAATTCTGCTTGGATTGCAAAACAGCAAACTATCTGTAAGATGGAAGCATAGGTAAATAAAAAAATGTTTACCTGCATTATGAGCCATATTTTTTGAATTAAGCATTTTTTTAAACGTTCTTATTTATTTTTGAGAGAGAGAGGAGACAGAGTATGAGTGGGAAGGGGCAGAGAGAGACACACACAAAATCTGAAGCAGAATTCAGGCTCTAAGGGGTCAGCACAGAGCCTGACATGCGGCTCGAACCTGCGAACCGCAGGATCATGACCTGAGCCAGAGTCCGACGCTCAACCGACTGAGCCACCCAGGCACCCCAAATTAAACATGTTTATTGCTTGTGGTTTGTGTGCTTTTAAACTTTAGATGTGTAGGTTCAAAATAATTTATATATTTTATACAGCATCTAAGGTCATCTGAGGACCATCGAAAGGTTTTGAGGGTTTCATTTTGTCAAAGCAAAAACTGACAAAGTTAAATGGGCAAGGAAAACTTTATTCGAGGTTTCCCTTGAACAGGAAAAAACCCAAAACTGGCCTGGACTCTACTGAAACAAAGGGCCGAAGAGTTTTTCGATGCTGGGGTGAGCAGGAGAACACAGGCTACCTGTGTTTGCCAATGGACCTTACTCAAAGGAAGAACAAATTTTCTTTCATCTCTGTGACACGAGGTGGTTTTATAACTTGGATCAAGGCACTCACTGAAGTTAGGCTTCTATTCTCCCACAGGAACTGGAAGATAGGGGCACTGTCTTCACTGATGACTTGATGATTTTCCAGAAGGGATGGCTCCTGGGTCCTTAAGAAAGTCCTATATTGCAAGACTGACAAGAGGCTTTTAAAAAAATATTTACATCTTAAAGGGATAGAGAATAATTTAAGTGAAGTGAACACTCGAAGGAAAGACAGGTCAGAGACCCAGAGGCAGAAAGGAACCCGCCTAACATATGGCCAAACTGAGGGGAATGCTCAGATCATCTTGGTCAGTCCCCTCTTTCATTCAAGGGTAACCAGTTTAAGAACATTTCTGTTGTGGGGCGCCTGGGTGATTCAGTTGGTTGAGCGTCTGACTTCAGCTCAGGTCGTGATCTCATGGTTCGTGAGTTTGAGGGTAGTATCCGACTCTGTGCTGACAGCTTGGAGCCTAGAGCCTGCTTCGGATTGTGTCTCCCTCTCTCTCTCTCTACCCCTTCTCCACTCATGCTGTCTCTCTCTCTTTCTCTCTCTCTCAAAGATGAATAAACATTAAAAAAAAGGTTTTATTTTTAAAGAACATTCATGTTTTTGAAGGACTAGTTGAACTACCTGCTGACCCTTGGCAACAGAAAGTATTTGCTGGATGGTACAAGCAATTGGGCATTTAATGGGCAGGGGATTCCTATAGAAATAAAAAGAAAAACAAAGATTAGTGGTTGGAATAGACTTTAAACTCAGTTTCTAAGAACAGAGCTCAGCAAGTTGAGAAGATCTCTAGCTAGGCTTGAAGTGTGTTTAGATAGTGGAGTAAGGGTGGCAGTGGTAATCCGATGGACTTCCTGCTTTGCAGTCTGAATGTTTTTGGTGTGACGTGAGAGAGGTTTTGGTAAGACTGTCCATCGCCATAGCTATTTCCTGCAGCAGAGAACGGAAGTTCCAGTGAACATTCTGAGAGGCCCACTCCCCAGCAGGTCTAGGTGCAAAGCGTGCCCATACGCGATCAACTCTGGCATAAGCTTCAAGCAATCCAGCGTCAGCTCGCAGGGATTCTCCAGATCCTGGGGGCAAAGGTCAGCTAGGAACCGATACAGAATCTCGATAAGGATCTGGGCACTCAGACTTTATAGTTCTCAGCGATGCCAAAGTCAGGAGGGCCAGAAAAACTTGGAAGCGTACGTTAGTAGAGTTGTACTAAGATACCAAAAGAAACTGCAGACGTTTAAAATTTGGTAAGGCTTGCCAATCTGTGCAAGATGACAGGATTGAATGCAATGTATAGGCGAGCAACAAAATCATGTGATTTATATAGAGGGGAGGGGTTGCTCAAAGACAATGAACAGGAATCGGGGCACCTGGGTGGCCCAGTCCGTTAAGTGTCCGATTTCGGCTCGGGTCATGATCTCACAGTTCGTGGGTTCAAGCCCCACATCAGGCGCTGTGCTGACAGCACAGTCCACTTCAAGCTCTGTGTCTCTGCCCCTCCTCTGCCCCTGCTCACAATCTCTCTCTCTCTCACTCTCTAAAAAATAAACATTAAAAAAAATTTAAAAATAAATAAATAAAGACAAAGAACAGGACTCAAATCTGATAACTCAGAAGGGTGAGCTATAGTTTTCTACTGAAATATTCAATTCCTCACTACAGTTAATGCTCTTTCAGTCAAAGATCATCAAAGTAAGAATATGTTCAATCATACAGTAAGCCCGGTCTCATTAGATCTGGTTTGATTATTTATGTTCCTAGAGCATGAATGGTAATAGATTACACAGGCCTTTTAAAATTTACTTTACTGGAAATTTTCATAAGAATCCAAGCCCCCCCCCCCCAAAAAAAAAGGATCCAAGCCAAGAATTTGCTACCAGATTTCACTGGCAGTATTTACGGATTTAGGTGAATTCCTCTCCACCTGAGGTCCCCACGATACCCTAAAACTCCTTCATCTGCCAGGAGGTGATCTTCCTTACTCACCTATAAAGCTGGGAATGAGGTAAGCCAGATACCAAGCCAGTTTTGCCGAGAGAGCCTTATACGTACTGATGCCATTAAGTCAACCTTAGTTCCTTAAAACACTCTGACCATATCTGATTCTAGGCACATCCTTTTCAACTATGACATTCCAGTTAAAGTCTTGGTTACATAGCCAATGTTTCCAGTTATGTCCTGTCACAAGGAGGGCAGATTCTTATTGAACCTATGAAAATAATTATATTGCAATAAAATGAATATACAGTAAAATTTTGGTTGGTGAGCAAAATTCATTTCAGAAACAGGCTTGTATCCAAAGCACTTGTATAGCGAAGCGAATTTCCCCATAAGAAATCATGGAAACTCAGATGATTCGTTCTGCAGCCCAAAAAGATTCCTATAAAAATGATTACCATACTGTAATATAATCTAAAATAATAAAGAAAATGCAAAATACAAACAAAAATAAATTAATCTGCACTTCTCTTTGAAAACCGTTGTGGCTGGTGTGAGGAAGACAAGAGAAGAGGGTTATGGCATAGGATGACTTTCACTATCATTAACGGAATCACTGCTTTCTATTGGCTCAATGGAATCTTTTTCTTTTCATGCAACTGTAACAAGGAACCTATCCAATAACACTTGATTTTGCATCCCTTTGAGGATTTCGCGGAAATGTTATACTACATTGTCGTGAAACAGATTCATCGCTCGCATGGCTATAGCCTTATTTGGGTGGTGCTTTTTTACACTACAAAATTTTGCACTGTTTCCCACACTTTACACACCTCCCTAATCTCATTTGAAGCGAGGGATTCCTCTGCCCTTTTCTCCTCCTCTTCTGTGGACTAGATGCAGATGTAGACTTCTTATAAAGTCTTGCAAATTTGGCCACTTGCATACCTCATTTGTCCTTCTGGATAATTTCCTTCTTAACTTCCACCGTAATCATCTCTTTCTTTTTACCACCTTTCTTTTCAACTTTTCTCTGCATTGTATACACTTGTACGGGTGCTGACTGTAGCACGGTATTAATAAGCTCTTGTCATATGCTGTATCTCATGTAACTGGCCATAAGGGAGCAGAGGAAAGGGTCTCTATCTGTAGGCAGCCTGACCTAGAATGAAGTAAAGCCTTCCTAAGCTTCATCTTGTATGGAGAAACAGAGGAGAGTCCATAGGTGCTCTCAGCTGACAAAAACTACACTAGTGCCAGTTGTGGGCACCTTCCAACATTCTGAAAAAATCACTGATTTCTGCCAAACACTGCCTGAGACCAAGTATCTGGGCATCGGAGGCAATCGCCCACAGTCCCGCAGCAAGAGAGAGAGAAGAACCACTGGCTCGGTTGTGATCATGTGATGTTGGGCGTCACGTACTACTCGTATTGTAAGATGTTGCTTGTTTATCTAGTTAAAATCTATTAGAAACATTTGCTTGTCTTGTGGAACAACAAGTGGAACAATTTACTCACAAGCCAAGGTTTTACTGTACTCAGTAAGAGTTTCTGAATTCTGGAGGAATCAGGCAGGGAGAAAAAGATAAATATTTTGTTTCTGTTTTCAAAAGCTACTGTACCAAGTTGTTATGAGTTAGAGATAGTTTAAGAGAAGAGAAAGGAGTTCTGATATCCAGAAAACAGAACATTAAAACATCGGCAATATTCCAAACAAAACCCATAAACATCCTTCATCAGTTCCTTCACTACTATATAATTAATTCTTGTCTCGCTTGATCCTGGGTTAGCAGTCTCGTGAACCATCTGTATCTCCACCAGAGTTATAGACATTCTGACTCAGTCCAGTGGTATGGTCTTAAGGTTATTAACCAAGGTCCTTGGGAGTTTGTGCCTCAGAGTACCTGGCATAGTCCTTTCTGTGGGTCTCAGAAATAGTCTCCTTATGTTGAAGACAAAGAATTCTGATCTATAGCTAATTGTGAGTGCTTTCAGAGAAGGATTAGGGTAAACAAACAAGCAAACAAACAAATCTGGGGATAACCAAAGACTGGTTTGTTTTTTGTTTGACCACACACAAAAGGGCTGTGGCTAAAGATCGGATGAGAGTTCATTACAAAACTAATGCAACTGAGCAAGGTAGTTTGGTTGGTGGGAATGTTAAGTGGCATGGCCACGAAGGAAACAGTAGGGAGGTTCCAGTAAAAGATTAGAAATGGAACCACATGTGATCCAGCATTCTCACTTCTAGGTATATGCTCAAAATAAGTGAAACAGGATTTCAAAGAGATGTCTACACTCTCACGTTCACTGCAACGTTATTCACAATAGCCAAGAAGTGGAAGCAACCTACGTGTTCACTAACGGATGAATGGATAAAGAAAATATATATACATAGAATAGAACATTATCCATCCATTAAAAAAGGAAATCCTGCCGTTGGCAACAATGTGGACGAACTGGAGGACATTACGCTGAGTGAAATAAGCCAGATAGAGGAGGATAAATACTACATGATACCACTTACGTGAAGACTCTACAATAGTTGTTCATAGAAGAATAGTGCTGAGAGTAGAATAGTGTTTGGTCGGGCAGGGGGGAAGGTGAGAGAGGAAATGGGAGGTATTATTCAAAGGGTACAAGGTTACAGTTATGCAAAATGAATAAATCTTAGAGACCTACTACATAGCCTAATGTCCTTGGTTAACAATACTTTATCGTATACTTAAAAAAATTTTAAGGGGTGTCTGGGTGGCTCAGTCAGTTAAGCGTCTGACTTTGGCTCAGGTCCTGATCTCACGGTGCGTGAGTTCGAGCCCCGTGACCGACTCTGGTCTGACAGCTTGGATCCTGGAGCCTGCTTCAGATTCTGTGTCTCCCTTCTCTCTCTGCCCCTTGCCCACTCACACTCTGTCTATCTCTCACTCTTTCTCAAAAATAAACATTAAAAAAAATTTAAAAAAATTTTTAAGAGAAGACATCTTATGTTAAGTGTTTTTATCATAAAAAATAAAATAATAACAAATAAAGAGGGCCAGAGGAAACTTTTAGGGATGATGTTAATGTTTATGGGATTGACTATGGTGTTGGTTTCATAGATGTGTGCTTATCTCCAAATTTGTCAAGTTGTATACATGAAATATACATGTATGCCAACCATACGTCAATAAAGTATGTTTAAAAAGAAAGAAATTTTCCCTTAGGATTTTACTTCATGAAGAAAATATACCAAAGTTGTCCAGTTTGTTGGTAAACAAAATCATGAGTCACCCAGAAGCAATATTTAGTTACTTAGTGATCTAAGTGAAAATAAAAGATTTAAAAAGTAAATGTAAGATGTAACATGATGGTAAAAAAAACACTTTAAGTCATTAAAATAAGATTTGTTTCTCTTAAATAATCAAGAATATGATAATGTCAGCATAAAGAAAATAAATACTTTTTTAAAAAAAATTTTAATGTTTATTTCTTTTGAGACACAGAGAGACAGAGCATGAGTAGGGGGAGGGGCAGAGAGAGAGAGAGAGAGAGGGAGACACAGAATCTGAAGCAGGCTCCAGGCTCCGAACTGTTAGCACAGAGCCTGATGCGGGGCTCGAACTCACAGACCGTGAGATCATGACCTGAGCCGAAGTTGGCTGCTTAACTGACTGAGGCACCCAGGCGCCCCAGAGATACTTCTAAGATACAGATTGTGTTGTGTCCTGTGTTTTGTTTTGTTTTGTTTTTTAAGTTTATTTTGAGAGAGAGAGAGAGAGAGAGAGAGCAAGGGGGGAGGGGCAGAGAGAAAGAGAGAGAAAGAAAGAGAGAATCCCAGGCAGGCTTTGCATTGGCTGTACTGAACCTAACACAGGGCTCAAGCCCACGGACTGTGAGATCATGACCCGAGCCAAAATCAAGAGTCGGACACTTAACCGCCTAAGCTATCCAGGGGCCCCTGTGTTGTGTCTTGTAAGTCAATTATTCAAAAGGTAAAGGAAAAGATTCTGCAACTTCTCATTAGGAGTAGACCAAGAATCCAAGAAAAATTTTCTCAATGTAAGAGCCAGAAAATCAAACTCTAGTTTTCATCTTTATGCTACTGATACTAAAGCTTATTTTTTTAAAACTTTATAAATAAATCCATCAACTCTGTGTTGGCCTGTGTTTTTCTCAGGTCCACTGATTTGTCTGGACAGATCCCAAGCATACTAAAATGCTGGAGTTCTATATAAAAAATGAGAATCATAAAACTGGAATTTACGGGATTAAAGATAGATCTTTCTCCCTAAAAGCAAAGAGGATAGCTGTTAACGATCTCTCCCTAGTAGCACTGGGATCACATTTCATTCTGTTTGCTAGGTAAGAATTCCCTTCTTCCCTGACCAAAGCAATGCCCTGCCAAGAAGTTAGATGAATATGATTCTTTGATCAAGGATACCTACTTCTCTCCCCATCTATCCTTTCTGGAAATCCAGTCACTTGTCAGCACTAATTGAGTTTGCCATATGGCACCGCAGTATGACATTGTTAATCAATCCCTTCTTCAAGGAAGTTTTTCTTCCTGTGGTTTTTTATTTCCCCTTTTCTCCTGGAAAGTTACCCAAATAAGAAACCTCGGGTCCTTCTTATCTTTTATATTTTGTTTGTTGGCTCTCTAATTCTCACTCTGATATGCCCTTCTCTTTAGCAGAGGATTTTAACAGTGGGACTTGACCCAAAATGTAAACAACAGATCGGCTGTACGATCTTGGGAAATAATGATACTAATAATAAAAAAAAAAGAATAGAAATAAGAATAAGTCTGTGTATCAGACACTAATCTAAAACACATGTATCACCTCAAATACCACAACGACTTAATGAGATAGGTCCTATTATTCCTCTCATTTGGTAAGGAAACTGAAAAAACAGAAGTTAAAAAGCTCATTGAAGGTCACATACATAGTAAGTGTTCAACGAGGATTTAAATCCAGACTGAGTGAGAGTTCATGCTTTTAACTTTTTTTTTTTTTGGCCCCTAGGTTTCAGTTTGGTACCTACCAGGTAGTAAGCAATAAATATTCTAGCATTCATATTAAGCCAAGTGCATGACTGTTACCAAGATTTCATTATTTCTTCCCTACACTATTCTCAGTCTAACTGCATGTCCCTAGGTTAAGTGATCTCACAGTGCTGCCAAGGACATCTTTCCAGAAACAGAACTAACCATGTTACTTACGTGTATTAAAAACTTTTAATGATTTCCATTGAATCTACCAAATAATACTCAAGTACAGCACAGTGTTCAAAGGTCTTAATGGCTTTGCCCCAAACTAATTAATCTTCTCACTTCATGTTTTATTATTCTTCTTTACACACTCGTTCCACACCTGCCTAGTCCGCAGCCGCATCAAGAGTCTGATGGCCCACGTGGCTCTACAGATTGTTACGATGTGGTGTAAACTTAGTGACGTCACTTAACTATATTGGGCTGACAGTTGGGTGTTACCCCTAGGTCCAACTTGGTTCTAGTTGGTACGCATTGGGTAAGAGGGCCTCTGGGTAGGATCTGGTAGTGTGTGGAGGCCATGTAAGAGATGGGGAAGCCAGGCCCACGGGAAGAACCAGTGGGGTGTCCTGGCCACAACCCCAGATGTGATTCCCATGGAGAAGACAGCAAGCAGAAGCTGATGGGGCTTTTCCATAAAAGTCTTAGGGCCCAAGACCTGCTGCTCTGAAACTCCGAGACTAAGCTTAACATGAACCTGGGAGTAGCTACTCCTCCATATCTGAAACAAAAGCAAGACGAGTCCAGGTATAGAGGGAAGGCAATAAAGTGGCCCATTACTGGGCACCTGGGGAGTGGGAGCCCTGGGGAAAATGTCCTTGGGTGGGTAGAGGGTGGCCATGGAGAGGAACGTACGGAGCTGCTGGTTTTGAGCATAAGGGAAGTACTCTCGAGACCCCAGGAACGGCAAGGATAAAAACATGCCGCTTCATCCATAAGTGCGATTACTGAGCTGCTTAAGTATATGAGTCGTAATTCACATTCTGTGATCTACTCTACAACTGGATTCAGCTAAACCACCGTGTCCTATGTGATATTTAAGAATCATTATTCTTCCAGATTTGCTGCTACCCTCCTGGTAGGAGGTCAATATTTCTCAGGTTTTCCTCCGCACTTTCTGTAAGCGGAAAAATGAAGGGACCCAATGGAAGACTGGGTTTAGATCCTGTGTGGTTGAGCGTGAGCCTCGGGATTGAAGACGGATGACTAAAATCAATCTCGATTTATGACAGCCCGCAGTGGTGCACTGTGGATGCTAGAAGATACCAACACCTGCGGCAGTCAAATTCCAGGCGCCAAAATTAGAATTTCGTCCAGTTTGCTGAGCCTTTTCCAAGACACTCACAAATGATTCACACTCTTATTCCTTCCCCCAAATGGCCCCTCAGTCCCTCATCCTCCAGGGTGACTCACTCTGCTCCTGTTTTAGGCTGGATGACAGCGGACCACAGCTCTCTTCACATATGTCACACATGTCACGATTTTCTTGAGTGACATAGGTTTCTACAATGATGCTGGCACATGCACCCCTGCAAGGCTTCTCAAATGTGTGTCATTACTTAGGGCACTGGTCAGGGGTCTGGCATTTGAGATTAGCTTCTATCTCTAGGCATCACAAACTCCTTAACGGGGACTGTAAACAACCTCCTATTTGCTTTATGTTTTTGTTTAGTAGCAAAGAAACATGAACTTTTAGCGGTTGCAAGTTGTTAGAGTTCAGTGTAGAAGATGGACCACTAAGCCTTCCTTTAACCTCGTCCTAAGTGTCTCTGGCCTAAAATTCACTGCCCGAAACCTTGTTGAATTCAATTTTCTCTAATTACCAATGAAAAAAGAGAAAAATAGTTACTTTATTCTTTGCTATCTCTCTACTGTCTTACCTATGACATTCAATCTGGTATCACATAATGCTGAATCTAAGTAGCATCAGTAGAGCGTCATTATTACTATAACACCCTATATAATAATATTCTGCTTACTGTCTTTCCCTAAACTGTTGCCAAAGATGTCCATTAATACCAATTTTGCCACACTGTTTGATGTGTTCCACACACACGTTAAGTCTCTTCTTTGACGAGACTCTAGCTCTGCATGCATGCCACACGTTCCAATAACAATAGAAAAGGAAACTAGCAGAGCAGACATAAGTAAAAACATTTAAAATCATTCCACCCATGGATTTAAATGTCTTTAAAAAGTGTATTTATAAATATTAAAAACCAATAGAAACCACATAGGCAAATTAAAAGGTTCTCGTATCCTAGAATGTGATTCATCATCGACTTTGTAACTTTTTCGGTATTTTCAGACAGTGATGTAATCTGCATGAGGGAGAAATTCCATATGTATACATATGGGTACCAAATTGCCAAATTTGTAAAACGGAGATAAAAATATATATTCCCAGATATTATTTCCTAGGGATTTCATGTGGACAGATTTAAAAATCTAGGAGATTCCGTTGGCTTAAAAACAAACACTGCTTTTAGTAAAGAAAACAATCTTTCCTTTTACATAATGACTAGTCTGATCTCACTGATGGACTTAACATACCATCAAGTCACTCTCCGTGTGGCCAAGCAGGATCCTCATAATGTTCAGGAGTCGTTGCACATAATCTTAATCATAAGTAGCTAATTAACACTTCATGAAATCAAAGGTACCTAATGCATCGAAGTTCTATCCTTAAGTATGGTGTATATATTTAAAAGAGGCAATATGGTCTAGAAATTGCCAAAGGAAATATATATAAAAAAAAACAAAACAAACTTCATTAGAAGAAAGTTGTTTGACTTCCGGTGAGGGACTATTTGGGGTTGAGCTGAATGGGTGAGCCATGGAAGGCATGGATGTGAGTCTGTGTGGGAGCCTGAAACCTTGCACCCCACCGTCACCCCAGCAATAACTGTTGATGCTTTCCAGTCAAGAAGAAGGACACTTCATCCCGACCTAGTATCAAATCAGGTGGAAATCCAAAGGCACGGCCAAACCTCAACTAACCCAAACTAAACCTTTTGGACACCAGTGAGTCCAAGCACAGGGTTGTTGCGGCCACAGTAAACCACCACAGATGGAAACGTGACAAGAATATGGTTCCTTGAGGGCAGGGATTGACCACTCTTTCAGTTCAATTCTCAGGTCCTAGAATAGTGCCTGGCATAGAACAGGTATTCAGTAAATATTTGATGAATGAGTCTCTACTTCCTACATAATAACCATTCTGGCCACACTTGGTCTGCACAGACCAAATATCTGAGACATGAAGATCACCCAGCAATCTGAGACACACGGACATATTGGGCATATGTTTCCTTAATTAATTATTTTAAGAAATTAATCTTAATACAATGAGAAAAGGACAATCTCTTCCATAAATGGTGTGAGGAAAAGTGGACAGTCGCATCCGAAAGAATGAAATTGGACCATTCTATCTTGCACCATAAACAAAAAGTAACCCAAAATAGATTAAAGATCAGAACGTAAGACTTGAAATGATAAAACTTCTAGACGAAAACATAGGGAGTCAGCTCCTTGACAGAGGTCTTGGCAATGACTTTTTGGATTTTATACCCCAACTGAAGAGACCAAAATAAAAAATAAGTAAGTGGGACTACGTCAAACTAAAAAGCTTCTGCACAGCAAAGAAAATCATCAACAAAATGATAAGACAACATACAAGATGGGAGAAGATAGTTGAAATCATGTATATGACAAGGAGTTAAATATCCACAATATATAAAGAACTCATATAGCTTAATAGTGAAAACACAAATTGTTGGAGACCAGAAGACTCTGGCCCTGGTGACATTGCCTAAGGAGAAGACTCAGGCCCATAAGACAGTGCCCTAGACTGGGGCCCTCATCGGTGGATGGGGGTGCCTTGAAGCAAATGCCAGGTTGTAATACGACAAGAACATAATTGCTGGTCTGACTCTGAGGGAGGGCCGGTTAGCCAATGATGGGTAAGACTCCTCACAGCAGGGGGGCAACCTAAGACAGGCACGGTCACTGAAAGAGTCACCAGGACACCTGGCTATAGGGTCACTGGGCCTCTGTGTTGACTTGAGATTCATCCTAATATCTCCTGAAGAAGATGGGCCATAGAAAAACAGGAGTGCTCCACAGCTTCCTCCCCTATTAAGCCAACATATGCTGCTATACTTTATTAATAATAAAATCATATTGAGAATCATGGAAATAAAATCTTTAAGAAATCAGTAGAGTTTAGAATGTATCATTGATCTATTTTAGGATGATGCCAGACTCTCGGGAATGTGATTATTGCTGTGAGTCTTGGGACATAATTACTAGGAAATAGAAGTTAGAGAATGTTACAGAAAAATAAGGATGTTTTTCACATAATCTTTCAACTGTAACCAAAAGCCTTTGTGCTTGCTCTTTCAACCTATACCACTTACTAGAGTGTGCCTATTCGTTGTACCTTGCTTGCATGTAAATTGTTCTTGATCTTTTGACTGAAATTATTTTTGGACATTTCTATTGAATGTACCCATTTGTCATACTTTGCTTACGTGCGAACTGTGTAACCGAAACTGTTTCTGAACACTTCTATTGTAAATCACGGGAATAATCATGAGGGCTGAAATCATTTTTTAATCATTACAAAATATATGCCTGTACTGCTTCTAAAGCTACATAAAAACCCAGAGAGAAAAATAAACTTTGAGCAGTCTCCAAAAGAGGCTGTCTCCATATCTTTGTGTGTCTTTGTCTTGTCTTGTCTTTATGTTTCAGCCCTTACTTAGGGAGCCCCGGACCAGTCCTGATATGAGGCTGACTCCAAGAGACTGACTTCGCGCTTCTCTCGAGCCTAGACCAACCATCACGCAGGTGAAACCCTGGACCAGCCGGAAGCCCTGAAGTAGGAGCTGGCCTCCTCTCAGGGTGACCCCAGCAACAAATAATCTGCTTAAAAAATGGGCAGAGGATCTGAACAGACATTTTTGCAAAAAAGACATACAGATGGCCAGCACTCATGAAAAGATGCTCAACATAACTAACTGCCACGGAAATGCGAATTGAAACCATGAGACATTACCTCGAGCCTGCTAGAATCGCTAGGATCAAAAAGACAAGAAATAAGTGTTGGCCAGGATGTGGAGCAAAGGGAACTCTCGTATACTCTTGGCACGAATGTAAACTGGCATAGCCACTATGGAAAACTGTACGGAAGTTTCCCCCAAATTAAAAGCAGAACTACCATATGATCCAGCAATCCCACTAGTGGGTACCTATCCAAAGAAAATGGAAACACTTTATGAAAAAGGTGCATGTTTCCCTTCCCCCTTGTTCACTGTAGCACAGTTTACAATAGACAAAATATGCAAAAATCTAAGTGTCCCTTGACGAATGAATGGACAAGGAAAATGTGACACACACACACACACACACACACGCGCGTGCACGCGCACACACACACACAATGGACTATGGACCTCAAAGACATTTTGCTAAGTGAACTCACACAGAGAAAGACAAATATTGCACAATCTCAGTTGTATGAGGAATCTTAAATAAATAAATAAATACCCCACACCCCCATCAAAACCAAACCAAACACACGCACAGATACAGGGAACAGATTGTTGGTTGCCAGAAATGGAGTGACAGGTGGGGCAAATGGGTGAATGGAGTCAAAAGGTAAAAATTTCCAGTTATAAAATTAAGCATGGTGACTGTAGTTAGTAATACTGTACTCCATATTTGAAAGCTGCTAAGAAAGCAGTTTTTAAAAGTTCTCGTTCCAAGAAAAGAAATTTGTAAGTAGGTATGAGGATGGATGTGCACCTGACTTCCTGTGCTGATCATGTTGCAGTGTGTACAAATATCAAATGATGTTGTACACTTGAAACTAATATATTGTTGCACGTTAACTATACCTCAATAAAAGTTAAATTAAAACAAAAAGGAAAATTAATCTTAGAATTCCTACAACGCACAATATACTTTCACCTCTTTGAACCTCAGGTACTGCATAAAGGTGCCTTTAAAGTTGTGTATCCCATTTAAAAAAATGTGGTAAATGGGCGCCTGAGTGGCTCAGTTGGTTAAACATCTGACTTCGGCTCAGGTCATGATCTCACGGTCTGTGAGTTCAAGCCCCACGTCGGGCTCTGTGCTGATGGCTCAGAGCCTGGAGCCTGCTTCAGATTCTGTGCCTCCCTCTCTCTCTGCCCTTCCCCGGCTCACGCTCTGTCTCTATGTCTCTCCAAAATAAATAAATGTTAAAAAAAAAATTAAAAAAAAAACAATTAAAAAATATGTGGTAAGAACACGTAACATGAAAGCCCCCCTCTAAACAAAATTTGAAGGGTACCATTTACTGTTTCCAACCATGTTGTGAAGCAGATCTCCAGACCTTAATCATCTTGCACACGTGAAGCTTTACGCTTTTTGAACACCAACTCCCCATTTCCGTCTTCCCTCGGTCCTACTTCCCACCGTCCTACTCTCTGCTTCTAGGAGTTTGGCTTCTTTAGACACCTCCTAGAAGTGGAATCCTGCAGTCTGTCCTTCTGTGACTGGCCTATGCCACTTAGTGGCAGCTACTCAAGCTTCCTCCATGTTGTTGCAGCGCCGGGGTTTCCCTCTTTCTTAAGGCACCTTTCAGCCTTGATAGAACCTGTTCCTGTTTTCTGAAGCCTGTATCTTGCTATGAGAAATTGCTGATTGATTTCTTTAAAAAAATTAATGTATTTATTTACTTTTGAGAGAGAGACAGAGAGAGACAGAGTGTGAGCAGGGGAGGGGCAGAGAGAGAGGGAGACACAGAATCGGAAGCAGGCTCCAGGCTCTGAGCTGTCAGCACAGAGCCCGACATGGGGCACAAACCCATCATGAGGGCGGATCATGACCTGGGCCGAAGTCAGACGCTAGACTGACTAAGCCACCCAGACATCCCTGGTTGATTGATTTCTTAAAGGTTTATTCAGCAGACTTAAATGTCTTCTTTTAACTATACTGATAATTAAATGTACTAATAAATAAATGTGTTAAAATTTTATAATTAACTATACATTCTGCTACAATGGCAAGTGGTCCCTAGGGTATAACTTAAATAATAATCACAGGCACCATTTACTTACAGCTAATACGTACCAGGTCCTAGGTAAATAGCTTTCCACGCATTTCAAAATTTTAATCCTTATGAAACTTCTGTGTGGAATATACGATTATCCTCATTTTATAGATGAAGAAACTAGGGCTTAAGGAAATTGCGCATTCAAGAGAGTAAAGTTTATACATAGCAATGCACAAACTACATGTGATGGGACAAGTTCAGACAACGGCACGTCTGAACCATTTGTTATGGGTCCAACGCGACGTAAGAAGCTTGTGCTGGAAACTAAATGGAATGAATCCCGATTCATTTTCCCATTAACATATCAAAATTGTCAATTAGAAGGAATCTGTTATCCTCAGATAAAAACAGAATCCCTATCCCAGTATTTGGTAGTGTATTGACGCTTTGTTCACTGAGAAAGCCTTGCTTAAAAAAAAAAAGTCAGCTGAACTCGAGAGCAGTAAGATAACAGAGGGTGGGGAATTTAAAAAATCAGGGTCATGGCCTGCTTCATAAAGTTTACCATCTGAGTGGAGAGAAAAACTAACGCAAAGCGAAAAACCAAACCAAAACAAAACCTCATGATAGGGAGGTGTTAATGGCAAAGGTCTAGAAAGCGATGGAGACCACAAGAGCCAACACAAGCAGCTGAGGGAGCGAGCTTTGCGATGATCCGCCAAAGCTTTGTGCTAGAGGGCGAATATACTCAGGTCCTTTAATGATCAAATGCTCCTTCTGGGCTGAGAAAAACGTAGAGACAGATCAACCGTAATATTCCAAGGAAAAGAAGGGAAAGTACTCAGGTGGAGTGAAGACTTTGAAGGGACGAGGGAGAAGCCGACTAGGAAAGTAAGCTTTCCTTCGGGGACAGGAGGTGCAGATGCTTAAGAGGCATATTGAGTTTCTTGAAGGATAGCTTTTTATTGCAGAAGGCTGACTGTCTTCCTAAGTGAGCAGGGACGTGGGGCAGGGACGGTGTTTTCCATTTTTAGTATGCAAGGGTGAGCTCTCTGCATAATTCTCACTTTGCATGAATTGTCATGAATACCCTGCAGGTTTAGTTTTAGTTCAGGTTTATGTATTAAGGATGGGACGTTTTATGTATGAACAGCTTCTAAAAAGCCCTACCCTGGTCCATAATGCATATATTCATAGGCTTTGGAAGTATCCGATCCAGGGTTTAGGCCTAAATCAAAATGAATTTTCCTAGGGAGCCGTGAGTAAGTAATATCCTGGGAAATGGTCCAGGAATAATCAGTTTCTCTGATATTTTCCAAGTTTTATGTGGTGAGTTTAAATTGGGAAAGCTCCTTAAACTATATCCATTTGTTACAGAGGGAAAAACAGCCACCTTACTGGGGGCAAATAGTTCCTGAAGATTGAATATACATTTCCCTCTCTGTGAAGACTTTTTTTTTCTCTGACTTTGTTGTTATATTTACAAAACGCTAAACATATGAATCCCCAAATCTGAACCAGTGAAAGACAATGGCTGAATGTGAAGTGTGTTCCTTTCTATTTTAAAGTTCCAACGCCCTTCTCTGTCCTGATTGAGAAGGGAATCATTTGGGAATGTCTACACCGCCAGTCAGTCTGTATCTGCATGCAATTTGTGTGGTATAAGAAAAGCCTACAGCTCTCCTTATCTAACCAGTGTAAGTGACCAGCAAACATTTATCGAAAGATTTAATGACCTGGATTATTTCATGGAAGGAGGGAAATACCTGCCAGAAAATCCATTAACAGGCCAATAATTTCACCTCGTTTTAGGAACCGGTAAGGTAAAATCAAAATGGGCTGTATTTGCATTTCAGCTTAGAATAATACGCTGACATTTGCCTAACATTTCCAAGTGAATTTGCACATCTTTCCCCACAAGCATTTATTTTCACATTAGTTGCTTCTCCTTTCCAGATAGACTCTTGTGTCATTAGGGTTAACTTCAAACTAAGCCGGAAAAATTTGTTCAAGGGAGTGGGAGACTCTAGAGGGGGATGGGAAGGCCCCCATCAGATACACACACAGAGTGGAGAACGGACACCTGGCCGGAGGCACAGGTTGTACGATAATGAGGAATCAGAGGGGATGAGCCTATGGGAGGTCAGGGACAAGGAAGCTTTTCAGGAGAAAATCCACAGAAAGTGGAGAAAAGCGAACAGGATGACAAATTACAATCCAGAACTCTGAGCACAGATAGGACAGATTGACTTGCCAGTTTTACTTTAAGAGCTGATGGGACTAGGGGCGCTGGGTGGCTCAGGCGATTGAGCGTCTGACCTCAAGGATTGTGAGTTTGACCCACCTCGTGCTGGTAGGTGTCAGCATACAGCCTGCTTGGGATCCTCTGCCCCTCTCCCCACCCCCCCCCCCCGCCCCTCTGTGCGTGCGCTCTCTCTCGAAAATAATAAACATTAAAAAAAAGAAAAGAGGACACCTAGGTGGCTCAGTCAATTAAGCGTCTGACTTCCGCTTAGGTCATGATCTCATGGTTGGTGGTTCAGCCCCGTGTGGGGTTCTGTGCTGACAGCTCTGGAGCCTGGAGCCTGCTTCAGATTCTGTGTCTTGTTCTCTCTCTGCCCCTGCTCTGCTCACTCTCTGTCTCTCGCTCTCAAAAATAAATAAAAAAGTTAAAAAAAAAAAAAAAGGAGCTGACCACATACAAGAAGTCAGGACTTCTGGGATCAATTTTGGGATGAGTTTGCTCCATGGAAAGGGCCTGACCTTAGCGTGGGTCCTAGAAGTCAGAATTTCTCACAATGGCACTCAAAGAAAGCTGTCAAAGGTATACCTCCATGAGGGTTCCTGTTTGCCTGGGCGTGCACACGTGTACCCCCCACTGAAGAAGGGACTTACTGTCTAAAGTTCCATCTTTTTTTCTTGTATTAGTGAACTTCAGACACAAAAATCAGGGTTCAATAGGCAACCTGGGGTGGAAGTGTGGAAGGCAAGATTTTTCCAATGTAGAGTTCTGGAATGCTTCCATATGGCCTGCGACACTGCCTTCCTTTCTACCTTTTGCTGTCAATTATGAGTTCCCCTTCGCCTGCAGAGAAATCTTTTCATAAGCAGTTGGTTTCCTATAAGATAGAATAACACAGCTGACAGCATTCTCTGCTCTATCATTAATTTATGTTATTCCTGCTGGTTGCAGAGATTAAAACCAAGTCCCTGATGCATGTGTAACTCATAGAATTCAATCTGAATTCAGCATTAATTAATGTGCCATTAAGCATGTTCGCTTTTTTCCTCGACACTGCATGATATTAAATCCTTTTAAACTTTTAGTTGTTCTTAGTCATTTATGCCATTTGAAAATAATGTGTTGTGACATAGCAAAGCAGAAGTCAAATTTATAGCTGATTTAAGCCAATGTATTCCAAATCACAATTCATTTACTTGTTAATATATCAGAGTCGTCAACTAGAAAGTGTCTGTTATACTTATTATAGGAACAGAATTTCTATTACAGGGTTTGTCACCAAAACTTCATACCGAATGCTTCTGACATGCTTAAGTCTCATTCCTTGGGAGAGACTGTCTTGCCATGTGTGGAAATAAAAGTAGATGCCCTACAAATCCGATCACAGAGAAGAAGCCGGAATAAGAATATGACACTAACTTATTTGTTCTAAGGATTGGAAAGACAAATAAGTATAAGAGAATTGATAAATGACTTTCTAATGTTTAAACAGAGTCTACTGTTTTTGTATTATCATAAATCACCTGATCTTTAAATTCGGAGCATCTGTATGATGCATTAATTCATAGAGGTTTTTCGGGAAGGTCAATACTGAATATTTATAGCATGTGTTTATGCTTTTGTCTAGGAAATCAGTAACGGAGACGAGTCATTTTATCTCTGCATTTTGTGAAAAGTAGTACTCGACTAGGTGATATTGGTTCTTATATTCAAAGAATATATGCATGCCCGCACCCCAGTTTGAGAGCAAGCAGCTTAATGGTGACAGGCATAATACGAACGGTACCTGTTCAGGTCGCTTCTTTTTCATTTCCCCTCGGAAAAAGAAAAAGGAAAAGAGAGTCTTTACCAAAAAATTTTACCTGTTCTTCCTCAGAGAGGGCAAGTTATCTTTCCTTTTAAAATGACCTTGCATTTTGTAGAATCATAAAACCATAACTGTCACCACTAAAATTTGTCAAATGTGTTAAATGTAACATCGAACATGTTATGTGAAAAGCAGTCAGTGTTCCGCAGGTGAGGCTGACGAAGGTGTGCCGGGTACCCTATAGTTCCTTCTATAACACAGAAATGAAGAGCTGCTGAATCAAACAAGAAGGAAATGTTACTCACGTTGGTCTACCTGAGCCACCCGTAGCACACAGAAATTATACCATACTAGTGATCAATACCTTTTTTAGTCAAACAAATACATTAATACATTTCATTATCAACACAGCTCATAACAAAATTCGCGCTTGAGCCCAATCATTAAAAATCAGTAAAATTTTGACACAGTTTCACATACTTTTCCATTATTAACCCCAAATTATAGAAGCGAATTCTATTGGAATGTACAGTTCTTATACTTGAGGGACTCTTCAGTTTAAAACAGGAGACATCTTTGTGATGCTTTACATTGTGTAACTTCCCAGACTGACTTCTAAAGGATCAAATACATAAATACTCTGAATTATCTTCATGTCTCCAGCCAATTGCTACTTGCCAGAGTCCTGTTAGCAGTAGCCTTTACTTAAAAAAAAAAGGCGAAAGAAAAATGGGCATTGTTTTTAATGTGGTTCCTGGGTGGTTTTGTGTTCAGAGCCTGGAGTAATTAAGCGAGAAGCATACTTTCTTATTATTACAAGAAGAGAGAAGATGGAAATTGTCAGCAACCTCAGCCTCAACCTACTCCCAATATCAGTACGGTCAGGTGGATGAAGGATATACTCGGGGGGGGGGTGAAGGATATACTCAGACTGGACACTTGGTAGGAACTAGCAGGTCAGGCCTATCGGGGTGTCAGAAGTGGTCGTGTGAACGAGGTAGAGATCCTTGACCCAATCTGTAGTGACGGGGTCCGCAGGCCATCAGTTTGAATAGAACCCCTGTCGAGGTTTTCATAGGATTTTTGGATGCTAGGTAACCATTAGCTGAAGTTTTACCTGTGAATCACAGTCACCAAAATCTTGGGGGGAAATCTCTAAGTGTGGAATGTATACAGATCATTTAAAAGGTATATATATATCTATATAGGGTGCCCGAGTGGCTCAGTTACTAGGCATCTGACTTTAATTCAGGTCACGATCTCCCACAAGGGTCGAGCATGCGTCCCTCTTCGGGGGAGCCGTACTTCTCTCTCTACGCCCCTGCCTCTCGTGGGATTCTCTCCCTCTCCCTCTGCCCCTTGCTCACTTGCACTCCCACTCTCAAAAAAATAAAGGCGTGTTTGTGTGTGTGTGTGTGTGTGTATCTGACTCTGCAGACAAGAGAAATCTAAGTCCATCCTACCCAAGATCTGACCTAAAAGCATTATTATTTTGAAGCTAAATGAAGGGTGGGAAAAGGAGCAGCAGCCGTTTAATCTCTCACTTAGTCACGGAAGGAAAGACCCTGCATTTTAGTTAATTTTTTATTTTGTATTTACTTAAAATTTTTTTTTAATGTTTAATTTTGAGAGAGAGACAGAGAGAGAGAGAGACAGAGAGAGAGAGAGAGAGAGACAGCGTACAGAGAGACACATAGAATCTGAAGCAGGCTCCACGCTCTGAGCTGTCAGCACAGAGCCCACGGCAGGGCTGGAACTCACAAACCGCCAGATCATGACCTGAGCCGCCCAACCCACTGGGCCACCCGGGTGCCCCTGCATTTTGTTTTTAGAGTTTCAAAACACAGATGCTGATTCTCGTCAGCGATTTTTCACTTGGCCTCCTTTCTCCTGTCCCAACTGTAAGTCCTTCAGTTGCTGGGTGAAAGATCACAGTGCCACAAACGTGCCTAGTCCCTTTCTTGAAACAATGAAATGGAACCAGTATCTTCAGCCACGTGTCTCTACTGAATGTCAAAGATCTTGGGGTTGAAAAGTGTTTCCATCTCTTCAGCGTTTTGGATGATTAGCCCAATGGATGGTGCGGGCGCTGGTTAGGGTAATTTTCATCTGAGGGCACAATTCGAGGTTCCAAGCAGCACAGCATTATCCTTGGTGGGCCAGACAATACCACAGCGGGTAGGGGAATAATCACATACATTGCCTCACTTTAAATTTGTCCAGGCATTCGGCTACAGAAACGATTCCTCTTCACTTGGTCCTAAATGACAAATTGACTGGGAAAAATACAAGGGAGCACTAAAGAGATTTCTCTCAAATTACTGCAGGGAATTGAATTTGTGGCTCAACTGAAATAGGGAACCACTTCTATTTAACAGGCTATAAAGAGATATCAGATGGCGTCGTGATGTATGTTCCTTAGGATAACCTTTGGCGTGCTATGGCGGGTCCCGAGGCACTTGACCCCACAACTGATGGTACTACTTTCTTGTGACTTTTGGTGTTAACATTCTCCAGGAATCAGAGAAGTCAAGAGGTTGGTTTTTTATCTAATAGACTTTTTTGTGGGCGCTTATATCACCTATTGCTGTAGGAACATCAAATGAACAATGGTTTTTGGGAAAAGAAGGAGGAGATATTTGAATGGCAAAATTTAATACCGATAATCAAAAATAAGATGTGGACTGCGCTTGGTCTTCAGCGAGGCCTGGTACAGTACCCGCCATTTTGTATTTTACAGACATTATGTACATTATTTGAATCTAAAGCAATTTCAACTAACATATATGAGAAAAGATTATTATTTTCCCCAAGTAATTCTCTGACCTGACTTTACTGCAAGATAGTGATGCTGATTAATGTAAAGAGATCTGGAAAAAAAGACTTATGTAAAGATAACTACTCATAATTGAGATAATTTTAATAAATAATTATGACTTTTCCAGAATAATCAAAAAGTTATGTGTAGAATCGTTAAATACAATTTAGTAAAGATGCTTCTACTTTTTCCTTTAGGTTTTCAGAGCTATCATGTGAGAGTTAAAAATATCTCAAGTTTCTGAAATTAAATGTTATTTTTTTTTAACTTTATTTTCTTATTTTGAGAGAGAAAGCATGAGCAGCGGAAGCAGGGAGACAGAGACTCCCAAGCAGGCTCCAGGTTGTCAGCACAGAGCCTGTCGTGGGGCTTGAACCCATAAATCATGAGATCATGACCTGAGCCGAGATCAGGAGTTGGATGCTCAACCGACTGAGCCACCCAGGTGCCCCAAGAAATTAAATGTTATTTCTATAGAAAATGCCCTTCTTTACCCACAATTAATTTAAAATCAGCAGTATTCATTTTTTAGTGCTTCCAGGTTTCCATGAGGTTACCTAAATTACATATATTATAAATGGAATCATCCTTATCTTAGTCATCTTTCACAAAAGTTTTTTTAAGTTTTGGTTTTGTGAAACAACACTGAGACACTGGAAGCCTAAGATTCCGCACAAAGATTCACTTACGCTCAAAACGAAAGGAGGCGGAGGGAAGGGAGGAGGTTATTATGTTATTATCAAGTTAGTCGAGAAAATAGAAAGCAATATATAAGATCATTTTACGACAGCCACTATTTCAGATTTCATACTACTCCTCCAAGTGGAAACATGAAAGAAAATAAATGGGCAAGAAAATCCTATAGAGAATGGAAAAGAAACTAAAGCTCTTAGACGAGGAATCACTGACAAGTAAAAAGGAATAGCAGGGTAAATGAAGGAGCTAAATAGAAAGGGTGAGGAAAACAGACAATCTGCCTAAGAAAAACACTTGTGAAATATTCTTACCAGAATGTAAGGAAGAACGCTGCCTAGTTTCAAACTCAGGCACCATGTACGTGTGCAGAGGAAAGGGAACAACGTTATAATAAACAATTCTTATCAATTAGAAGTAATGGTTTCCAAAATGGAAAATTCAACAGAAAACAGGGATGATGACATGGAAGATACTCCCCAGCATGTGAATGAAAAAAAACTAGAAAAAAGCCAAAATATTAGGAAATACAGCATCATGAGAAATAGAGCATCACTTCGTCATTCAGCTATTAGGAATTCTAAAAGAAAGAAGCGAGAAAATAGAGGGAAGGAAATTAGCAAACAAGTAACACCAGAATCCATCTCAGAGTAAAAATATTTGCATGGAAAGGGCCCACTGAGCAATGCCATCAACAAATCAATCAGTATCAGATTAGCAACAGCACCTAAAATATAGGAGGTACACAAGCTGTATCTGTTAAGAAGACTGGCAACAATGGATGCTAAACAATGATGGTATCTTCAGAGTGTGGGAAAAGAAGATATTTGATCTATGATTCCACGCCAGCCCAACTATCAATTAACTTTGAGTGCTCAGAAAATTTTCGGAAATGCCAGGACTCAAATTTTGTCATCTGTACTTTTTTTTTTTTAAATGAACGCTTGAGGCTTACTCTATAAAAAGAAGAGGAAAATGACACAGTGAAATGAAATACTGATACTAACTCAGGAAGCAAAATGTAGTATTTTTTTTATTCATCAACATTTCATCATTGATTCTTGATTTTACAAATATCAAAACAATTCACTAACAAGCCTGTGTCAGAAGTATGATGTTAACACACGAAGTATGAATTATTTAGAGTATAAAAAAAGAACTGATGAACTTAAATCATACAGTGCACCATGAAGAATGCTGTATTGCCCCACTGGCCTAACTGGCAGGTAGCTTCTCAGATGCTATGACAGAAAGAAGATCCGTTACCAGTGGTCATGACAGCATCCTATGAAAACCCTTGAAATAATGCACTTTTATGCAAAGTTATGTTCTAATTGATTTTATCACTTATTACTGATATTATTTAAAGTGTTTTCCTTCTGCTACACAAATATTTCAATGTTTTAAAAATGGATGCAGTTGTACTGGTATCTACCAGTTGAATATCAGCCTTCAGTGAGACCAAGTGAGAACAGAAAGTGAAGCTCCTAAAAGAATATCTCCAAAAGAGGAGTCTGGGTGCTTATTGGGTTAAGGGTCCAGCTCTTGATTTTGGCTCAGGTCATGATCTCATGGTTTGTGAGTTCTGACTTGTGAGCACTGACAGCGAGGAGCCTGCTTGGGACTCTCTCTCTCCCTCTCTCTCTGTCCCTCCCTTGCTTGTGCTCTCTGTCTCTCCCTCAAAATAAATAAACTTAAAAAAAAAAAAAAGAGTATCTCCAAGAAAGAATAAGATGGAGTCAAACAGTTAATAACTCAGAAAAGTAGCTGGAAGATTACTTGTCTCAACGAGAAAACAGAAATGCAAGAAAGTCACGGTCCAAAACGGAAACAAGCTACAAAGATGAATTATAAGTGAAAATGGCCAATTTAACTTTGATGCTACATATATGCTCCTTTTAGAAGCACACGGATGATGATATCCGAACCCAGAACACGGAATGTAATTGGAGCATAATATCAACGTAAAAATGAGACGATCATATGAATACTGTTCATTTGAGCTCATCTTTTAAAATTATTCTTTTTCTATGACTTTTCTATAAACAAGTAATTACGGAAACAGGAGAGTGTCAGCTGTATCAACCATAACCATGGACATGAGGTGGAGCTGACAGAAGTTAAGGACACAGTTAGGAAGGATTGGTGAGAAGGACTAACAGAGAGCAAGGAATGTCTGGCTGTGCCTAGAACTGATGAAACAGTAAGGTGAGGTATACGCATGTTATTTAAAGTTACAAGTAGGAAAAATAAAAAATATTATCTCCATTAAGTATTGTGAAAGATGATGTTCAACTGGAATGAATCCTCATTTTTTACAGTGAAGAAGCAATAGGTACCATCTCAAACTGACAAAGCAACAAATAGTCATGTGTTTATATTGTTTAGAGGAATGAAGGTGACTTGCATGCACAAAAACTAAAAACGACAACATATGATGGCCCCTGGGTGGCTTAGTCGGTTAAGCATCTGACTTCGGCTGGGGTCATGATCTCATGGCTTGTGGGTTCAAGCCCTGCGTCAGGCTCTGTGTTGACAGCTCAGAGCCTGGAGCCCGCTCTGGATTCTGTGTCTCCTTTCCCTCTCTGCCCCTCCCCCACTCATGCTCTGTCTCTCTCTCCCTCAAAAGTAGAGCAACATTAACAAAATTTTTAATAGAAACAACAAAGTTTGAGTAGTTACTGATGGAGGACTGGAGCTCATATGAGGTGCAGAGCAGAATAATGCAAGCAAAAAGTATGTCGATTATTAATATATAAAAAGTCTTTTAATTATTTAAGTGCATAAAAATAAAGGAAAGCCATCACAGGAGATTTATAAGATAAGCAGCAAGACCCACATGGCTGGAGAATGGCGCTGTATAAAGGATGAATTACGGAGCTCGGCATTTCGATGGGTACAAGAGTTTTGAAAGAATGGTAGCAGAGCTAATTTTATCACCAGTATCTCTATAAAGGGAGTTGAGGCTTAGGCTGTGAAAATGATTGCTCAAATATTTGCCGATAGTAAATACGGAACAAGGAAGTAGAGCCTCATCTTCCACATTTTATGTACTTTGTATCCTTTGAGATTCACCCTTATTCTAAGCCCTTCATGTATTCTTATAAGAGTTAGAGAAACATGTTCCAAATCCTTTTTTCACATTGTTTTTGGTGCTGATTTTCCTGCAAAAATACAATCTTCAAAAAATTTTGCTCTGCCCTTAAAATGATTCAATTAAATCCAACTACAGAACATCTATCTAGGGACAGAAACCGTGCAATGCAGTGCAACACAATTTTCTTCCTACTGCACATCATTGATAATCCTTTGTCTCCCGTAAATTCTTACACTCCATTGCCTTAAGACAAAATAAGAATAGCTTAGATTTCTATTTAATAAAACATGGATTCTTTTTACATAGCAAAATCCAGTGTTGTATGTAGGAGATATAAAGTAATTCAGAAAGCCTAAAAATAAAGCGATGAGCAAAGGCATAACAGACAAATGAAGACAAGAAAAAAAGGAGTTGTTTCCTGATATTAAGCAGACTAGAATTCAGATAAAAAGGCATTGAATGTGAAAACAAATACGGCTTACAGTATTTGCTAAAATAAAATGGAAACCGGGCTTGACGGTCGTCAAGCAGACAACACTAGTTTAGCCATATATGCAAACCTTAATTTCATGCATATAAGCAAAATTTAACCTAGGTTATTTCTTGTAAATACTTCTGAAAAATCACAAATAAAATTGAAGTCATCTTCCTAAAATGATATAAGACAATCACTTTTTTTAAAAAAAGTTTTTAATGTTTATTTATTTTTGAGAAACAAAGAGACAGAGTATGCGCAGGGGAAGGGCAGAGAGAAAGGGAGACACAGAATCTGAAGCAGGCTCCAGGCTCTTAACCATCAGCACAGAGCCTAAGGCAGGGCTCGAACTCACAGACCGTGAGATCATGACCTGAGCTGAAGTCGGCCGCTCAACCAACTGAGCCACCCAGGTGCCCCAAGAAAATCACTTTTAGTCAATGCCCCACTGTCTGCAAATACCCATGGGAATAATCAGTCACTGTAAAAACAAGTCACGCTTTCTCACTTTAGAGGTTCTCCTGCAAGGACACGCCCCTGAAGGTCACACCTCCTTCTGGCTTGAAGTCTCCCTATTCTTCGACAGTTTATTTCTCACTCAGTAAAATCTTCACATCAAGGAAAGCTCTCTGAATTTTCTTCTGACATACTAAAAACCACAATTCACAGAGAAGATATGGTACTAATGAAAATCTATGTACCAGAAACAGCAATCGCTTTCACAGAGCAAAAAATCATAAGAAAAGGGGAATAGAGAGAAACCTATTAAAAACAGGAAACACAGTCATAACAAACTTAATCTAAAAGAGATCAAGTGGACAAAAAACCAGATAGGAATGTAGAAGACCTATACAACAGGCCAATAAGGTTAATATCAAAATATGTATTATACTCTATAACTCCCAAATAGAGAATATTCCTTCTCCAACACAATACAACTTGCAAAACTACTGACCAAATACCAAGCTGTAAAGACAGTCTAGGTAAATTCCATAAAATAGAAATAATACAAAAAAATTCTTTGATGACAATACAATAAACCAAAATTTAATAACAAAATCAGAGGGATCCTGAGTATTTATAAAAGGAAACTGTGTGTGAAATAATTCTTGAGTGAAAGAGAAAAAATAAAGTCTGAGTCCTGTGTTTCTTAAGGAGCAACGAAAATGTAAACATAGTATACTGGAATACAGGGAATGAACTGAAAGCCACAAATTCATAAACTTATTTAAAGAATAAGGAAGAAATGACCAGTGAAACAGAAGAAGTTACAACAAAGGGACTATACAAATTATGCAAAAATGTCAACATCTATCTAAAATTATTGATAATTATTTAGGAAAACACAAATTACTAAAATTGACTCCAGTCAAGACAGAAAGTTTGAGTAAATCAATTTCCATAGAAAAAATAAAAGGTATCAAATTTCTACTCAACAAAAAACGGCCAAGGCCCAAATGATTTTGTAGGGATATACCACCAAGTTTCTAAAAAACGGCTATATTAAATGTTGTTCCAGAGGGTAGGAAGTGAAGGAAAATTCCCAAACTTCTTCTACGGAGCAAGTATAACATGAACACCCAAACTTAAGCATGATATCTCTCTCTCACACAGGTACAGACACATACACAGATCAATATTACCTATGAATATCAAAGCAAAAATGCTAGAGTAAGAGCAAACATAATGGTACTAAAATTTAGATAAATAATAGTGCATAATAAATAGATAGGATTTATTTCAAGAATGCAAAGATGGTTCAATTGTAGGAATCCATTAGTATAATAAATTATATTAAGAGATCTAAGAAGAAAAATCAGATAATTAGCTCAGTAGATGCTTATAGGCCTTTAAAAAACTCAACATTTATTCCTTATGGAAACATTCAATAACAGGGAACTGATACTTCTTTGTTCTGCTTTAAAAAATACATACACATACATACATATATGCATACATATATATCCACACAACACATATATACATGTACATACATTATACATATCTATGTACATATACATAGACATGTAGTGTGTGTGCGTGCATGTGTGCATGTGTGTGTGTATGTGCACATGCATGTGGAGAGAGGAAGAGAGAATATACACATCGATACACACAAAATAGCCCTGTACTGTATTCTCCTTTTACTGGAGATCTCAGGGGAAGAAAATAAAATGACTCAAGTCAAATTCCTTTGAAAACAAGATAATATCCTAAAAATATATTAGAGCAAGAAGATCATAAGGAATCTTTATAAAATACTCTTAGTAGGATAGAGATTTTAAAATAAAATAGTTGCTTATTTTAACTCAGAAAAATATTGAGGGCAACCTAGACACCCAAACATAGGAGAAAAATTGTGCTTCAGGGAATACGATTCAGCTATATAAAAGAAGAAGAAAGGCCTCTAAGAACAGATATGAAGTAATTTCTAGGATATATTTTTAAGCAAAATATGTAAGATAAAAAGATCAGATTTTTTATTCTGCCTTTTGTATAAGAAAGATGTGCAAATATATGTACATATGGGTTTCTAACTAAAATTCCTCACTAAAAGAAATAAGGACTCCTTAGAGGTAATACCAGATATGAAGTAGGAAATGTTCAAAGCAAGTCTGGAATAATGTCTTGTGCCAGAAACTAAGAAGTGCCAAAAAATGATGTACAGATGCTAAAGGACACAATAACTCTTGTAGGAACTCTCACTTGACAATCATATATATATATATATACATATACTTGTGTATATATAATATATTCATATGTACAGGAATATATATGATTGTACACATGCACACACATGTATATATGTACACATATGTACACGATACACATGCACATATACATATACGTACTCACATATACATATGCGTATACACACATATATCATATATATCCATATGTATATGACTATGCATGATATATGTGTATACATGTACACATATGTATATAAGATATGTATATATACACATGTACACACATATGTGCATATACACACATCACATATTCAAATGTATATGAATATATGATTGCATACAAGCACATATGTGTATATGTGCACATACACACACAATACATATATGCACATATAAACACCAATATATACATCTACATACACGTGCACACCTGTAATATACATATATGCACACATATATACATATGTGTACACATACACATGCATATATACATATACACATATGTACATATATACATGTATATATAATATATTCATATGTATATGAATATATGATTGTATATATGTATATATATGATATATATGTACATAATATACATATATATGTACATACATATATATGATATGATAATAGGTTATGACATATTGAATAGAGAAGAACCTATGAGTCTTAGAAGGCAAAGTTCTTTTTGACAGAAGAAAATAAGCAAAGAAATGTGTAAGATATGATAAATGATAAAATGACAGTTTTGCAACTACTAATATGATAATTGATTCAGGAAAACATCATTAATAAATGCTCCAACCATTGAAAGGAAATTGAGGAATGGATATTCAATTCACATAGCTTGTACAGATTATTTATAAATTAGAGTAGTGACCTTTAAAAAGCAGATGTGTAGTAAAGAACATAACATTCTCTATTTGGTAGTGGTGTCACAAACATTTGAACTTGAAACTAATCGTAAGGAAAAAATCAAACAAACCTTAGTTATCAAAAGCTTAAAAACAAAACAAAACACCATGACTGATCTAATCTCTTTATAACAAAGCATTAAAACTAAACAAAAACAGGGGTACTATTCTAGGCTGATTTCAATGTAAACTATATGTTGTTAATAGACATTATTGTTTAAATGTTTAGTTTCATTAACGTATTTTGGTTATATAAGAAAATGCTTTATTTTTAGAAAGTCTTTAGGAGTGAAGTGTTTTGACATCTGCACTTTATTTTCAATTAATTCAATAAAAGTATGTATGTAAATAAGAAAGCAAAAGCAAATTATGAGAGAATGTTAACAATCAGCGAATCTGAAGGAAGGATATGTAGGTGTTTCTTTTCAATATTTTTTAAATGTTTATTTTTGAGAGAGACAGAGACAGAGAGTGAGCAGGGAGGGGCAGAGAGAGAGGGAGACACAGAATCCAAAGTAGGCTCCAGGCACTGAGCTGTTGGCACAGAGCCCAAGGCGGGGCCCAAACTCACTGTGAACTGTGAGATCAGTCAGACGTCTGAAATCAGATGCTTAACCGACTGAGCCACCCAGGCGCCCCTACGTAAGTGGGTTTCGTACTATTCCTTCGACCTGTCTACGCTTTGAAATCATTCAAGATAAAATATTGGGGAACATAGAATTTTCCAATGTGTTAATATTTTGAACTTTATGACCTGCCTACCTAATGATTCTAAGATTCCTTGTCTCTTTTTTTTGTGTGAAATTTACTACCTAATCCACACTGAACGAAACAGAATTGTACCCGTGACAGGGCTGCCAGATGGAAGTGGAAGCACGGTACAATGGAAAGAACAGTGCCTGGGAAAGAGAATCCAATCCAAGCTCTGTCGCTAATACATTTTATGAGTTCAGACAAATGTCTTCCCATCCCTGAGACTCTGTGACCTTATCTGTACAATGGAGAGTTTTCAAGTTGTGTTCTTAAGCATTTTTCACACCAAGGCTTACTGTAATAGACTACATCTTCAAGTTCTGATAACACTCATGATTGTCAGGAAATTAGTTCACATGGATTATCTCTCTGCGAATGGGTGGTTAATTAGCCGTGTTTTGTCCATACGATGCTGGCTTCTCAGAATTGCTATGTGATTCATGTACAGGGAGAGGAGTTCTGAGTGTCAGAGCGAAAACAGGTTATACTGGCTTATGATTTTCATTCAATTTGGAGTGCGGTTGCCTGACTCACTTATTCTACCATCAATTAATTTGGTACGCAAAATCTAGAGTTGTTCTTTATTTTTTTTATTTTATAATAGTTTATTTTCAAATTGGTTTACATACAACACCCAGTGTTCATCCCAACACGTGCCCTCTTTAAAGCCCGTCACCCCCTCTCCCCCCTCCCTCACCCCCCTCACCCTCAGTTTGTTCTTAGTCTTTGAGAGTTAGAGTAGCTCTTTAAGGCAGAAAATGCTAGAAGGTGAAGGGAGTTCATATTTAGGCACTTGCCCAATGAGAGATCATGACCCGAGCAGAAGTTGGGTCCGCCACCAACTAAGCCACCCAGGTGCCACTTTTATGGAGTCGCTAACTGTCTCATAGTATTCATTTAGGAAAACCAACTGATACATAAGTATGTTTCTAAAGAAGAATAGCGTAGAAACTTCCAGATAACTGCAAACCATCCAGCCTCATATTTCTCCTCCAGTTTTTCATGGACATCTGAAATCCCGCAAGTGTTACTTCACTCTTTGTTAGAATGCTACTATTAAGAAGAAATACAAGATGGATTTGTGTTATTTTAATCATGAATGACATAAATTTTAACATGTCATTTCTTCGGAAACTCAGGGATGAAGAGGTGAAAGGCAGAGGACATCTGGGGATGTTGGAATAAATGAGAGAAGAGAGAAAAAGCCCAGACAAAAGATGATGGGAGGCAGTGTAGACAAGCCAGTCACTCAGAGCTCTGTTGTCTCAAGGCCTTCCTGTGTGTATAAAAACCTTAAAAGACGCCTGAGGGCAAAGCCAATCCTAGCAAGAGACAAAGTGAGGTTCTTTAACTCTGGACAACCAGGGTGCCTGGGTGGCTCAGTTGGTTAAACGTCAGATTTTTGGCTCGGTCATGATCTCACAGTTGGTGGTTTCCAGCCCTGCACCCTTCCACCCCAGCTCAGCCTTGCTGAGCTGTCAGCACAGAGCCTGGAGCCTCCGTCAGATTCTGCGTCTTCCTCTTTTTCTGCCCCTCCCCCATGTGTGCTCTGTCTCTCAAAAATAACGAAATATTTAAAAACAAAAAATAACCTTGGACAACCCGAAAGAGCAGGTTACTATGATGAAAGGTAGAGG
Source organism: Paguma larvata (assembly GCA_030068075.1). Classification (NCBI taxonomy): domain Eukaryota; kingdom Metazoa; phylum Chordata; class Mammalia; order Carnivora; family Viverridae; genus Paguma; species Paguma larvata. The sequence continues at coordinate 125,694,503 of CM057826.1, forward strand.
CTGCTTTTCTTTTTCATTCCAAATGTCCTCAGCCTAGGATTAGTCAAAATTGTCCAGGGACTGTTAGAAATAAACTCCACTTGTCACAAATAACCTTGACAAATTTAAAAGCACGACATACGATGGTAGATATGGGTTAAAAAAAGGCTCCAAGTGGCATCATCTATCTCTCTGTGCTCTATATATTCTAAATCCCCCATCAAAATGTATTTGGCTCTGGAAGCTGAACAGTCCTTTTGCAGTGCTCTTTATCTCCCTTCAGTAGCCAAGTGGCCATATCTTCAGGAATAACATTCATAGAAAAAGAGACCTGACAGGACACAGTATATATTCTGGTGGTTCCTCCCGAAAGACCACATGAATCCCTTATGTAGCTTTAAAAAGAGTTTCATCCCGATTAACCATGCTTTGCTGACACTTCACCAGCCCGGAATGAACCTATAAATGGATCCCCATGTTAGGTTTCTCTGTGCACAGACGTGCCCCCCGAGCCTACTTCAAATATGCCAACAGCTAACACCTTGCAAATGTCAGGCGCCCCACCAGCTCATCCGTTAGAAACGATCTTGTTCTGTGTGGGATAGTTGGCTTGCGAACTAGAATCTAGCTCATTCGCTCTCCCTCTCTATCCTGGCAGGTGTGATGGATCCTCAGAGAGGTATCTCGAAAGCAGGAGGTGGGGGGTTAGGGCTGCTGTTGGAGCGGATGTGTAGCTGGACAGCTGATTATATTGGACCTGAGTGGTAACAATTACAGCCTCTCTACCTCTCAGGGTTTTAATGGGTTTCAGAAAGTCAGATAACTCTGAATGCCATGGAAACCTCTCATCTCAAAGCTGCAAGGGAATATGGAAAGTTTATTTCCTTCAGTCAGTGATTCAGTGAACTCGGAGTGAAAAAAGAGAAGCACCTTGGGTTCAATCTAATGTAGACACAATTTAGACAAAAGCAGTAGAAACAGATCAGGTTCTCTTTCAATGGGGCACCCATTGGTATACCAGACAATTACCAGGGAACAGAGAAAGAATTTTCAGTATCTTTAGAGCTTATTACTATTTTGTCATCTGTAGAAGAACTACTGCCTGCAAATGAACCCATTTTGTGAGTTTTGATTCTGTTGATTAACTTCCTCTACATCATGTTTTTTGTAAATGAGTTTCTGTACTTGGCCAGCTTATTGTCAGGCTTAGAGTTTTATCTTTTTATCCCGAGAACATGTTTGGCACAAGTTCTGTCCTTTTAAAGAAAATGGAATATTAAACAATAGATTCTGAGACTTATTGGAGGTTCATTAAGATTTTTTCATCCCTGTTCATAGCATTCTTCTCAGTCTAAATTAATTCCTTGAAAGAATCTAAGTATTAAGAAATATCCTATCAACTTTCATAATAAAATTGCATTTTCCTCTTTACAGAGGAATGTATGCAAGGGAATGTAAGTCATTTTAAACCTTCTCTGCTAGTCTGAGAGAAAAATAAGTGGCTAATAAAAACAATAATCAGAGATTCAGGTTAAAATAGCAGATTGAAAACACACATCCAAAAATTTATTCTTTCCTGAAATAGAAACTAATGGGATCTTTAAAAATAAAACACCAAAATAACAACAACAAAAATAAAATCTCTCAAACATGGGAAAAAAGCAGCTCCTAATTTATTAAATTAAAAACCAGATAAATGTATGGCCACTGATTAAGTAGATCGAATACAAGCAAACTCTTAATCCTGTAATGGAGAATAGCTGGAAACAGCCTGACTTTCAATGAACAATCCTCAAAAATCTCAGAAGCTGGCAACACCAGGGACTTCTTGTATTTCTGGAAACAAGAGTGAAAGGTGAGTGCAAGAATCAAATAAAGAGAGTGTGGTAAAAGCTGATTGAGAATCTTTTAAAATCTTAGATGGCCTCCCAGACTCCACAACATGGAGTCTCACTCAGTCTCCACCCCAAAAGAAATATGAAAGATTATTCTTCACAGTAGTTTTAAATGGAGGATCTCTGTGCTGGTCATACTAAGCAAAGTTGTGAGCCAGGGCAACTCATGTGGAATAGAAATGGTGAGTGCTGAAGATTGGAACCCTTGCCACCACAACTCTGCCCCCCCCCCGCCCCCGTCCCCCTTCCTCCACGCCCTGAACTCTGGCAGCCAAAATCTCCACCCTCTAGGCTAGAAACTGGGAGACCTTTCTTTGGGACATTTTACATATTTCTTTCAGCCCAGAAAGAAACATATAAAGATACTGACATATGGAGCTTTGAAGCTAATGGTCTGCCAAGACCAACCTACTGTGATATCTGCAAGCCTTGTTCCCATACTCAGAGCGTTCCGTCAGTTTTTAAACCTATCCTAGGAGCAGACAAGAAAGAATTCATAAACATCTAAAGAAAGTCTGTAAAAGAAAGATAGCAATCAAAACAAATAATCACAATCAACAAGGCCAGAAAAAAAAAAAGAAAAGAAAAGAAAAAAGAAAGACTTGGAAGACAATGTCTGCATGCGAGAAGAAGATAAAAGGAAAACAACTATTATTCGTATCTTCCCAAATATAAAAGAAGGCATGACATCCCTGATCAGGCCAGGAAATAATAAGAAAGAAATAATTAAAGAACAGAAAAGTAGTTCTTAGCATTAAAAACTAATGGCAGAAATGAAAAATGTCAACAGATAGGTTAGAAAAATAATTCCTCATAGAAAATGAGCAAAAAGACAAAGAAACAAAAAGGAGGAAGGAAAGTCAGTGAAAAAAGGAGCAATCTAGAAGGTTCAGTATCCAAAAAAGAGCAGCTAATTAGGAAAGGACTGAGAAAACAGAAGAAAATAATCCATGAAATGATTCAAGGAAATTTTCCAGGATTAAAGGGCAGATTGAAAGGTCCCACTGTGAGCCAAACACAGTGTATGAAAATACATTCACACTAAAATACAACACTGAGGAATTTTAGGACCTTGTTGGGAAAAAAAAAGAAGATCCTAAAACTCTTAATAGAGAGAGAGAGAGAAAATCATAAAGCAAAATGAACTATTTCTTTGTTAAAGCAAACAAAGAATAACAAGGAAAATGGAGCAACTCTGAATGGAAGTTATTTCCCAACTAGAATTCTATGCCTAATCAAACTCACCATCAATAAAGATATTTTGAAACAGGCATCAACAAAAGCAATGAAACGATCTCCTAAATACATTTTTGTGCACACCCAAAATGAGGAGGCAGATTAAGAAAACAGTTTACAAGGCAACACAGCAGAAGACAGAGGAATCACAATTGGTCCAATGAGAAGCAGGTACGGAGCTGTATTAGTTCGTGTACACAATAAGCTCTGTAATAAACTGGTCTACCATATACAGTAACTTACAGAAGGCAGAAGACTATTTTTTTCCCATGTAACTCCTCTGAGCAGAGCAAAGAGGTTGGTGGGACATCTGTGCCTCATGCAATCATTCAAGAACCCGAGCTCCTTTTGTCTTGTTGCCTGTCCAGATCGTCAGACAATTCTGCATATTCAAAACTTGAGGGCATATCCATGTACCCACCTGTGGAGAAGGGATGTGCATAAAGCCAGAGTGAAAAGTACTTTATACACCTGAATTCCACTCTGATACCATCAGTGATAACTTGGTCGCAGGATCACACCTACCGGAAGACAGCTTATGTGATACAGTTCCTATCCATATAGTCATGTGTCCAGTTTAAATTTTCTTATTACAGAAGACAGAAAAAGTAGATTTTGTAGAGTCTCTACTATAAAGAACAATCAGTTCAGGTTGCATCATGTTTTAAAAACTTGCAGACCAGACACTGTAGTTTCCCTATATCTGTGGCCATCCCTCCCTACAGAGTGAATGGACAGAGAAAATGAAATTAGTAGGATCACAAGTTTTAAACATAGGATCTTCAGTAATTCTGATATATGGCAGACAGTGAACAGTGAAACAATATAGAAGTGTGTTCTTAATGCGAACAGTGACATATAGCTAGAATCTTTGGGCTCTCTTCAGTGCATTGTAGAAGAAAATACAAATATTCCCAGGGAAGAGAAATTTCCTAATTCCTAATATATGCATATGTATTTGCATAGAATATCTCTGTTAAGGATATACAAGGAGCCCCTAGTAGTGGGTGCTTTTCGGAGGAGATTTGGTAATATTTTCACTGTTTTTTTTTTTTCCTTTTCGTTTTCCTTTGGGATTGTATATGTCATATGTTTCTATCTGATACAAGAATGAAAGAAAAATTTATATCCCATCTAAGAATAAAAGAAAATACATTCCCTAACAAAGAAATACAAGTGTTTATACCCTCTGACCAGCTAATTCTAGTTCTAGGAATTTACCCTAAAGATACATCAGTACAGCATTTTTTTATAGTTAAAAAAGGAAAGAAACCTAAATATTCAACAGTAGGAGACTGTGTGGAATTAATTATGCATATTTATATGAGAGAATACAATACAGCCCCCTGCCCGGGTCCTTGTTCCAGCGAATCTAGGGGTCCATGAAGGATGGACGGTCAGGCGAAATAAAGTGAGAGAGCCACGAGTGAGAGGGAATCTGATGACCAAGCAGGCAGCCCTGGCAATTCTGGCATCTCTGCTTTGCTGGTATCAGTGTCTTTATTTTTAAAGGTAGCGAGTGACATTACATCAGTGACAAGGCATTCTTTACAACATACATTTTTGTCACAAGACCTATGTAGTCATCTATAGGTTTATGGTATAAGGGAGGGTGGGGATGAGAATTACAAAAGGATTTGTGAAATGTTAACCTCAGGGAGGTGCTCAATATTTGCTGCTGATAAACAGTGCTTCTAACTTTTGGGCGAGGCTAACCTTCGGGGAAGGTCCTAAGTCTCTTTACAATCTTTCCCATCAGTGTGTTAATTCTGAGAGAAGCTTTACGGAGATGTGCCTTGAGGTTTTATGGTGGGGCTGAGGGGAACGATACCTGCAGGGAAAATCTAGTTTGGTTCAAGGAGTCTTGGGGCCTACGCCTCAATTTGTGTAACCTATCCCCAAGAGGCAACCTTGAGGTTACTTCTGGCCAGGTTACTCTCACACAGATTTTATCCATCAAGACATCACACTCCAGATCCCCTTTTGCATGTGCCATAAAACCAAAGAGCATTATATCCCTTAGGCCAATGTGAGCAATTCAAGAAATCCAGGCCTGAAAGATTATTTAGAAGGAGGTAAAACTAGGCACCAGTTTGGCTGGCGGGAGCTTTGCTTCAACCTTTCCCACGCAGGGAGGGGTCTCAACCTGTGAGCCCAAAACGGCTCCCAACAGCCTCCAAAAGGCATACATTTTGGAAATTATCTCAAATCAAAATATAAATTGTGATCAGTAACTACACAAATGATTAAACTGAATGTAGTCTTTGGCTCTGATCACAACTTGATTTCACAAACATTTAAAATATTAGTTTGAAGAAAAAGACAGTGTAAGACTGAAAATTAGTGGCATAACATGAAATTTAAAACACTTATGAATGTACGGTCATTCACCTTTTTCTGTGAATCAAAATCTACTCAAAATCACACTCTTGTGTAAAATAGCAACAGCAATCATACTACTGACTCAGAAAAGTATTACAGGAAGTCAGCAAAAACACTGGATTTGGTGTTTTTGACTTGGGTCAGTGCTCAGTTCTTTCATGTATTGTCTTGGCAGCCAATGCTATAACACATACAAAAGGTCGAAACCTAGAGCACAGTGAGGTTGGACTGGTAGGAAGGAGGAGAGAAGATATAACAGCACAGTCCGTGCGCATAATGGACTTAGTTACCCTGGAAGTTCAATGTGGGGAACCAGAAGTAACAGAGATTAAAATCGGGGTCCAGGGTTAGAAAAGACATAAGATGATAAAACTGAGTCCTGCCAGAGACTGATCCTGTGGTACCTCGTGTTTTCAATATGCTCTCTGGGCACAGTCAGGCTGGCTCTTTTTTGTAAGAGGTCTCCAGGTGCTGGCTGGTGTTTCCATAATCCTGGCAAAGGAATATCACCTCTAGGAGCCTCGATTTCCTCACCTGTGATATGTCAATAACCTTACATCACCTGGAAGGATGGACGGAAAAGGACTCTTACGAATGTAAAATAGTATTAATTTATTTACTACCTTTGTTTAGGGCAACTGCATTGAGTTAGAGTAAGAGTTACGTTTCTGTTAGTAGGACTCATCCCATCTCTATATGGGCAGAGCAACTGTGAAATCCAGTCTCCTGCTATTTTTCCGCATTTTACTGTGGCTTCTTCTTTCCAGAGGCTGTGCTTCATGGTGTCCTGATAACTTGCCTAACTCAGACCTATGTGGAGAGTTCCCTCAAGCTTATTCCTGCAAAAACTTTGTGGCTTATTGTCTGAGTTTTTCTGCCCCAAGCCATTAACTTCCTAAGACTGACAGAGAACGTGTGATAGCTGTAACACCTTAGGAGTTTCTTTCAGAATTTCCTGGGCAATTAGGGAAAAGAATGGTTCTTCAAAATTGTCTGGGGTAACTCCAACTGTAAAATTATTCCACAATTTCGTTAGAAAATCAACAGTTTACTGGTTCGTGTTCTGCCTGCATTCTGCCAATGTTTATGGTAGCTGTTAGCGTTCATAATGCCTATTTATGGCCTACGTCACCTCCTTTTGTTCCTTGTACTATGCAGATGTCTGTGCATATGCTACAGATAGAGTTGAAATATCCTGAATAGAAATCAGTGTATTTTGCCAACAGCAGTTGTTGAAGAGACGATCTTTTTTCCCAATGGATAGTCATTCCTACTTTGTCAAAGATTAATTGATGATGGAGTTTTGGGTTCATTTCTGGGCTTTCTAGTCTGTCCCATTGGTCTATGTATCTCAACAACAAAAACCAATCCAGTTAAAAAATGGGAAGAAGACATGAATTGACATTTTTCCAAAGAAGACATACAGATGGCCACAGACGCATGAAAAGATGCTCAACATCACTCGTCATTAGGGAAATACAAATGAAAACTACAGTAAGATATCACCTCACACCCGTCAGAATGGCTAAAATGAACAACACAAGAAACAATAGATGTTGGTGAGGCTGTGGAGAAAGGAGAAGCCTCTTGCACTGTTGTTGGGAATGCAACCTGGTGCAGCCACTCTGGAAAACACTATGGAGTTTTCTCAAAAAATTAAAAATAGAACTACCCTACGATCTGGCAATTGCACTACCAAGTATTTACCCAAAGAATACAGAAGTATTAATTTGAAGGGATACATGCACTCCAGTGTTTACAGCAGCCTTATCTACAGTAGCCAAACTATGGAAAGAGCCCAGGTGTCCATCGAAGGATGAATGGATAAAGAAGATGTGATATATAATATATAATGGAATATTACTTTGGTACAAAAAATAATGAATGAATTCTTGCCATCTGCAATGACATGGATTGAGCGGGAGAGTATTATGGTAAGCAAAATAAATCAGTCAGAGAAAGACAAACACCAAATGATTTCACTCATATGTGGAATTTAAGAAACAAAACATATGAGCGAAGGGAAAGTAAAGAGAGAAAGAGGCAAACCAAGAAACAGACTCTGAACAATAGACAACAAGCTAATGGTTGCAGAGGTGGGTGGGAGGGGAGGACGGATGAAGCAGGTGATGGGGATTAAAGAGGGTTGTATGGAAGTATTGAATCACTATATTATACACCTGAAACTAATATCACACCGTATGTTAATTAACTGGAATTTACATAAAAAAAGAGAAAGCTGAAAAGAAATCACTGTATTTTGATCAGGCGTGTCTTATAAATGACCATCTTGGTAAGAAGTAGCTGTGCTGGACAAACATATAGTATCTTAGGGTGTGTGCCCACAGTAACTGCTACGATCTGAAAAAACGAACATGTTGAAAGAACAGAAATTTAGGTCAGGCAAAAGTAAGCATTTTATTATAGTGCCATAAATTCAGAAGCAAAACACAGAGATTTATCACTGTGGCAGAAATGGTTAATTGCTTCCCAAACCCCATTCTCCCTTTCTGCTCATTTGTATCTGGGCGGTCTGCCACCCAGTGAAAAGCCTGTATTCCCTAGTCTCCCTGACTGTGTGGCAATTTCTTGCCTCAAATCCTCTATAAAATTTAATGGAGGATGAATAAATACGTATGAAAAAAATTGTAAACTTACTTATTTGTTTCAACAGCCTGGGAAGATGGTAAATCTTGTCTTTCGGCTAAGAGCCTCTCTAACCTGACCAATGGGGCAAGGTGATGAGAGTTGGCAAAGTAATTAAGCTTGTTTGACCTGAACATATATGCACTTGCCCATTTCTTCTCATAAACCACAGCCAGAAGGTGAAAAGGAGCAAACAAATCTGGAGACAGGTACGTAACTCTAACAATGATCTTCTGCTACTATAACGTATTTGACAAGACACCCTTGTTCTTCTGAGAGAAGAGAGAAAAAGGATAAGAAAGCATGTTGATTTAGAAAAGGATCAGACACAATGTTCAGAAAACTGTCTCTCTTCTTGCCAATTCTGATCTTGGCTCTTACTGCAGACACTATTTTGTTCACCCTGGTTCCCCAAATCTCAGTTCGGTGTCTGCTCTTGGCCCTAAACTTTGGGAAGTTTATCAATCCAGGTCTCCCAATTCCTGCTTCAGGACTCCTGGACTTCAAAAAGACACTAATTTGCTATGCAACTACACCAAACAATAAAGTTGGAGCTGGAGTGTCCTGAAATAATAATATGGGTTCATTTTGTAAGACTGTATATTGTAATAAAAAATTTTGGACATTGATATCAGTAAATCTAAGGACTTAACTGTAGGCGTCAAAGTATTACTATTTTCAATTTTATAAATGAAGCACAGAAAGAGTAAGAGACTTGTCAGAGACCTCTTTACTTGTTGGCGAAGAAAAGACAAGAAAAAAATAAAAGGAAGAAAAGACCAGAAATCAGGCAATTTTTTGTCTCCTAAAAATTGCTCTTTTCTATACTTCATGGAAGATGGTCACTTAGGCTTCTACCAAAAGAAAGACTACATTGCAGGAATTTCTTCAGTGTTACTTGTCACCAAGGGTAGTCATGGCGTTCTAGTGAAATGCGGTCAAAACAATGTTGTGTAACATACTACTCAAAATTAAGAGGATGAAACCAATAGTCACTTATTCTCACAGATCTGCAGATCAATCAGGATAGCGCTGCATCAGACTCTGGTCACTGGGATAGACTAGGCAGCTCTCCTTCATCTCCCTCTTACCTTTTTCCCAGGATCGGCAAACTAACTAAAGAACTAACATGAGATTCTGTCTCATGGTAATGACTGAGGCACAAGAGGACAGGTAGAAACACACGGTGCCTTTTTTAACACTTCCGTTGGCCAAAACAAGTTATACGGTCAATCCCAACATCATTAGGATAGGAAAATATACATCATCCATGGTGGCAGGGGGCACTGTAAATAATGTGGCAAAAGACGTGGAGGTACAATCTTCTCAGGGAGTGGTGGCAGCTGGGGCCAGGAGTCGCGGAATGTCAGGTGAAGAGTTGGAATCATAATCCAGTCTACCATAATATATTGGAAGAAATGGGAGTTTTTATAAAGGAATATTATTTGTAATCAGTGCCTATCACAGACGAAGTTCACAACATATTGTGTGACCCTTTTTAAAGATTCCTTTAAGGGATTCCATTTTCTAAAGGAATCAAATGTAGACCAAACACAAATGTTTTTTAGGAAAATTGATAAAGAAGACAAAGAACTTGATTGATAAAAATTGACTGCCAGCAGTGTTTTAAAAATAGTTCATTTAAGTAGCAGATAAATGCTAATTACATAAACAAAAAAAGATGAAGTAGGTGAAGCTGGGTGAATACTGAAGAGTTTTAAAATGTTGGTTCAATTAATAAAGTGTGTTCATCACCATGTGTGTGTGTGTGTGTGTGTGTGTGTAACAGGTATTTTTTTCATGCTGTGTCATATAGTTGTTAATAAAGTATTATCACTCTTGGGGTGCCTGGCTGGTTCAGTCGGTGGAGCACGTGACTCTTGATCTTGAGGTCATGGGTTTGAGTCCCATATTGGGCGTAGCGATCACTTAAACAAATACAATCTTAAAAAAATGTATTATGGCTCTTTATCAAGTAATTGGGATAGGTTAAATAGGTGAGGGCGATTAATAAAAAAATAAAGTATTATGACTCTTTACCAAGTAATTATTATAAGATACCAGACATAAAGACTATTCCTTTATTATTCCTTAAGAAGTCCACAAGGAAAAGGCAGAGAGGTTTTCTTATCTTTTGTTTTGTATTTGTTTTTTGTCAATATTGTTGGTGAGCTCGAAGAGGCAATGATGATGAGGCTAGCCTTTTATTTCAAAACAAACTGTCGTATCTTGTGAAACTTCTTAAACATCATAACGTAGAGATTCTTTTCTAAATAATATCTGATTTAAATTGACAAGGAGCATTCCTGCTTCTACAATCACAGCTGCGTGGTGCACTAATGCCGAGTAAATGTATTTACCATAAAAGTGTCAAGAATCAGAATTTAATTTATTGTCCAACCTTGCTGAGAAAAAACTCTGTGGGTCTCCTCTGGAATCAACTAGTACTTGATTTACAACTACTTGTTCAGAACATATTAATACCAGAAAAAAAATCATGTATGTTTTTATCATTTGGTCAAAAATTTAAAAAAAAATTAAAAATAAAAGTGAGGCCTGCTCTCTTCTTCACTGTTCAGTCAAGTAACACATATTAAAGAAATAAGTGTTATTTATTTTTTGATACCTCAATTGTATCAAATTAGCGCTCCTGATCATACCGGATAATACATTTGCAGTCATTCAGACTTACCATGGAGAGATTACACTGAATTTTAGGAAATGACTCACTGAGAAAAAAACACTCTTTCAGATTTGATTTATGGAGGCACTCAAACAGGCTAAAGAAGATCGCACTGAAGGTCACTTACAAGCTCTGCAATGAATCAAAGTTTTCTGTCTTTTTTTGCAGCCAGTTCATTGCTATTACAAGCAGTCTCTCTGAAGCCCAATTCACGGACATTTCAACCACTGCCTTGGAGTATAAGGCAACCAAAACTGCGTCTCTGGCCTCCACGGTGCCTTGGTGGTTTTCCCTTGATTATTTTTTGTTCTCAAAAAATAGGACACTCAAGCATATTTGAGGAACTAAATATGAATGTGGAGTGTATTAGGAATGTTTACATCTGGTACATCAATTCTAAAGAATTTCAAAATAGGGAGACTGTGCTGTATCCTCTTTTGTTACAGGTACTTAACACAACCCTGGAATATTACATGCGTTCTACTAACATTTGTTGAATAAAATAATGAAACAGTACTAAAGACAACAGCTTGTTTCAAATTAAAAGAAATATTTTGGCAAAGGACATGGATTTTCACAAACGGCCTTAATGTTGGTATTATAAGAATAAAAATAAAGTGTAGCCTGTTATCTGTGATATGAATAAGGAAACTCTTGTTCTTTGTTGCAGTCAAAATAGGCAAGAAACAATGATCAATCTCCATGCATTTCTCCTAAAAACCATCATTCTCTCCAAATCAATGGAACAGTATCCTTACTTATTAAAGTGGCTTGAATGTTCAATGATACATTTTTTGTCGTTATTCACAAAAATCACAATCTCAACATGTTCTTTGTTTCATGGAGACCTAACAGCGGAAATCACACATGTAAAGACTCCCAGCTGCCTTAATGATTACCAACTATAGGATTTATTTTAGCCATTACCCTCTTTATTTATGATTTTAGTTTGTTTCTAGTCTTTTATTTATACATATCTTTATGGAATGAATATAATACTCTACACAAAAGAGCTATCATTGCTTTTGAAATTTAAATTTAGAATTTCCCTATGCTATCAAAAACTTTTGTAAGTCATATGCTACTCGTATATAATAATCAATTAGATATATTTACTAAATCTTATATATCTACTACTCCCTAATTGTTAAACTTACTACACTACTTTTCATTTTAAATCATTTATACACTACTGTCATGTATATATACTATTGTTTTGGGCATTCCAGATTATTTTCTTAGGCTAGATTCCATAAGTGAAATTATCGGGCCAAATAATAGAGAGATTTTGAGACATTTTGTTCAAATTCCCAAATTACTTTCCATAAAAGTTAAGGACAGATAATTCTACCACTAGTTTTAAGTTTGATTGGTAGCCTCACTTGCATCTCACTAGCATATAGCTTGATCTTATTTTAAAGGGGACTTTGTTAATTTGAAAGATGAAAACATTATTATTGCTTTATATCTACAATTCTTTCATTACTACTAAAGTTAATTCACTTGTCTTAGTGATGATTTGTATATGGACAATGTCCAATCTATGACTGACTAATTTCCAAATAAGATTTCTTCAAATTAAGATGCTCTAGGTCCCATTTAGTTGCCTTTTCATTTGATATAAATCTCATTTCCTCTCATTGGGTGAAAGTTTGGTAAATACTTACCATCTACTGCTATTACGGCAGCTGGAGCCAGGCATCACTCGGGCCCTTCTCTGGCTGCACCCTGCAAGAAGCCCCTTGGGGCCAAGGGGACATGCTACCTGAAGCCTACGCCCCTCGCCACCACAATCTAGGTACCCAGCACCTGGAATTCTCTGCATGAATGGCTGCAAGTCTATTTTAGGGGTCACCTGGGCCCCTTCCATGACTCTATGTTGCTGAGGACCTCCATCTGTAGGTTTTCTGGGGAACTGCCAATGTTAACAACAGGCCCAGCAAGGACTCTTCCATATCTTACCTATTAAGTATATTGTTTCTGAGCTTACTCACAGAATTAATCCATGGAACTTTTACGTTTATGGTCAGCAAGTTGCAGGGCCAAGTTATGAAATGCATGAGATTTGGGGGGTATGAATTTGAATCCTGGCTCTGACACTTACTACGTAAGAGACTTTAAATAAGCAACTTAATGAATCTAACCTCATGGAGGTTCAAATCTAGAATGTAGACACTTCCTAATATTAGCATTATGGAATTATTTAGTGTATATAGTGTTTGGTGTATAATAATCATTTGATAAGGTATAGCTTTCATTATGAGAAGGAATAATCATGTATTAAGAAAAAATTAGGCATTTTTTCCATCTTCTGAGTATTCAGGCAGGTGTGCTGTATGTGTTCACAAATATGATCGCAGACAAAGAGGTTTAAACTAAAAATTGAATGTTAAAGATTGAATTTGGCTCGAAAGGTGCAGAAATAGCAAAGACATATTCAATCTACTTTGTATGAAATCATGACATGATGTACTATGCGAGAACTGAACTGAAAATCAGCAAGTCTTACATTCATATTGTACTCTTACAAGAGTAATCACTTTGGACTCCAATTTCCCTATCTATGAAATGGCAATAATGATCTTTCTCTGCCCATATGATAGTACGATTTGATATATTTATGTTTATATGATGATATAAATCATGAAATGTTATTCACCTTTAATACTAGTAGTAAGAGTAGTATCTAGGCTAGTTGTATGTGGTCCTGTGATTGGTTTATATTCACTACTCTAGTTAGAATATTTTCACCCAAAAGGTACATATATTCATTTTGGCTTTCAGGGTGTCTCGTTGCATTAGAATTAAAAATCAAATGGAGGGGCACCTGGGTGGCTCAGTAGGTTGAGCATCTGACTCTTGATTTCGGCTCAAGTCATGATCCCAGGGTTGTGAGATCAAGCCCTGCATTGGGCTCTGTGCTGAGCATGGAGCCTGCTTAGGATTCTCTCTCCCCCTGTGCCACTCTCCACAGCGTGTGCATTCTCTTTCTTTCTCTCTAAAACAACAACAACAACAAAAAGGAAAATAAATATATCCAATGAGACAAGAAGAGACGAAGTGAGTCTGAAACTTTGAGAGAGAGGAGGAGGAGGCCATGGCTTGCAGAAATACTAGGGAGAAACTAGTCACCACTATGAATCATTGTGTTTTAAAAAAGAAAAGAACTCTAGTCCTAAGAAGCATAAATAGAGCAATAGGTTAAAAACCAACTGTAGAGGGAGAGGAAAAACTGTCAAAATCCTGACTTAACATTAACACTCTTCGTTTCTTATCTATGGATATTGATAACTCACCTCTCACACCGGCACTCTTGGGTCTGTTTGGTCTCCTTCCCCTCATCCTATTAATCAGGGCTGGAATTTAAGGTCTGAATCAATGTTGGATGTACGCTTTTATTTTCTTTTCATTAATCCTGGTTTCTTCCCTTTTTTTTTTTTTTTTTTTGACAAAAACCACCCTTACGAAGATACTTGATTTTGATCACCTTCACTTCAATGTATCTTGTGTCATCTTGTAAAATGGTTTCCTGTTTCTCAAAAGCGCTCTTAATATCCATCAATGTGTGCCCGCCCTTCTGAGGTGTTTATTTTTTAAATGCCTGAGAGTATTTTCATCATATGTCCTCATCTGAATGGTGATTTGGCCAGACATAAAATTATAGATCAAAGCTCATTTCCTTTTATACTTTAAAAATATTACCCCATTATCTTCTTTTTTTTAGTATTACTGGTGAAAAGTTCAAAGTTACTATGCTTTTTCCTTTGTAGGTAATGCTCTAACGTTATGGAGTATTCTGTCTTTGTTTCTGATATTCCTAAATTTCTCTACGATGTTTCTACGTAGGGATTTTTTTTTCTTTTTCTTTTTTTCTGGATGTTCTATGAAACCGTTGTATCTGAAGCTTATTTTTTTTAATACTGGGAAATTTATTTCCATTATTTCTTCAAATATTTTCTTCTCTTCATTTTTAATTTTTTTTCCTTCTGAACCTTCCATTATGTCTTCTACTCCTATCCATCAAATCTTTTTAGCCTTTCTTTTTATTTTTTTAGGCTCTTATTATTTCCTGATGACTCTGGAAGAAGATTTCGGACAATGTGACTTTCCAATTCAAGTAAACTGGTCTTCAGGTGTATCCGTCATATTATTCATCTTATATATTAGTTTTCTTATTTTGAATAATATTTCATCCTTAATACTTCCACTTGGTTATTCTTTATGACTCCAGTTGTGTTTCAGATTGCTGATATCATTCCTCATCTCTTTAAGTTTAGCATGTTTTTTTTAAATGTTTATTTTTCAGAGAGAGAGAAAGAGAGAGGGGGAGAGAGAATGAGCGGGGGAGGGGCAGAGAGAAAGGGGGACAAGGATCTGAAGAGGATTCTGTGCTGACAGCAGAGAGCCAGATGCAGGGCTTGAACAAACTGTGACAGCATGACCTGAGCTGAAGTTGGACGCTTGACCGACTGAGCCCCCAGGTGCACCTAGCATGTTTATTTTAATTCATTGATCCAAGCACTAATTGGAATAGATTATGATGCAGTAACAAAAAATTCTCCTAAACTCAGTGGTTTAGGTCATAGAAAGTTTACTATACACCCAGGCAATGCTTCAGGGCAACACAAGTCGTAGCTCAGGAATCCAGACGGTTGCAGATTCTACCATCAAGTTGTCAAACCATCTGGAACATGCAACCTAAATGGCCAACACAGCAGGAAAAAAGTACTCTGGAGAATCTTCTACTGGCAGTTAAAAACTTCACCTAGAAATCATAAATCATAACTTTGATTCATAAAAAAAGTGACCTGGTACTAATCACATGGTCTTGCTTAACTGCAAAGGTGGAAAAGTATAGTCCTCTTATCCCCCTGGAAGGTCAAAAATGTGATGCAGATGAACATTACAAGCCACGAGAGTCCCTCTGTTCCAGCACTTCTGCTTCAGGCTACATACTCTGTTCTATTAATTTCCTTTTGAGGTAGTTGAACTCAGGTGTAAAGGAAGAGTCACCATGGTAATGGTTAATTTAATGTGTCAGCGTGGTAAGCCATGGTACCCAGATATTTGGCCAAACATTATTATATATGTTTCTGTGAAGGTACTGTTTTAGATGAAATGAACATTTAAATGAATAGACTTTGATTAAAGCAGACTACAATGTGGGTGGACCTCATCCAATCAGGTGAAGGTCCTGTTAGAAAGAAACTGACTGCTCTGTAGAAAGACAGAATGCTGCCAGGAGACTCTCTTTGGGCTAGAAGTACAACACCAACTCCTCCCTGGGTCATTAGGCTACTTGCAGATGGTGGACTTGCCAACCTCTACCGTCAAGTGAGACGATTCCTTAAAACAAACATCTCTCTCTCTCTGCATCTACAAACATATGCATTTCCTATTGGTTTTGTTTCTCTGGAGAACCCTGACTATTACACTATAAAGCCTGAGAATCATAGACTTTCACTAGCAAGTGGTTGTATATTTTTGTACACATGCAAAAGTAAGATACTTACATGCACTCAGTCAAGACTGCTGTATCTTTCCACTCCATTTCCATTTCCATTCCAATATATATGATTTGTAGTAGCTTCGGAGTATGGTTATTACTAGCTGTACCTGTGTAAAAATAGCTTCTAAGAATAGTGCGCTGAGCCAACTCACCCTGCATCTTGACATCGAAAAGGTCATATTGTATTATGAAAATGTTCTATTGTGTCCAGCATTGAGAGTCGGAAGGAAGTGGTTTGGAATGCACAAGCCAAAAAGTAATATGTGAAAAAATTATTCCAATGATCAGATATGGAAAATTCTAAGGGGAGAAGTTGTTTTTCATTGACCCTGCTCGAAATGTAAGTTCTCTTACATTTTGTTTTTAGAAATATAATCGAAAATTGAAAATAAACAAAATTTCAAATGTAACATAAAATTTCTCTTTTTTGATACAACTTATGCAAATAGGATTGATCAGATGTCCTTCCATCTGCACAAAGCAGAAAGCTATAGCAGCATTAAAGACACTTCAGTGGGGCGCGTGGGTGGCTCAGTTGGTTGAGCATCTGACTCTTGATTTTGGCTCAGGCCATGATCTCATGGTTCTTGAGATCGACCCCTGCATCAGGCTCTGTGCTGAGAGTGCAGGGCCTGCTTGGGATTCTCTCTCTCTCTCTCTCTCTCTCTTTCTCTCTGCCCCTTCCCTGCTTGCATGCTCTCTCTCTCAAAATAAATAAATAAATAAAACTTAAAAAAAAAAGACGAATCAGTGTGTGAAGCTTAATATTTTATACATTCAGATATCAATAATAAAAACAAAATTTGACCAATCACAATATAGAAAAGACTAAAATATCTTTTTTCTTTTTAAAATTGTAATTATCTTTGATAATGTAATTGTTGAAGAGGTGACCAGAAAGAATAAAGACCAAGAAAAAAGGAAAATAGTTTTCTTTTTTTTAGGTTTATTTATTTGTTTTGAGAGAGAGAGAGAGAGAATGTGTGAGCAGGGGAGGGGCAGAGAGAGAGGTAGAGAGAGAGAGAATCTCAAGCAGGCTCCATGCTATTAGCATAGAGCCTGACGTGGGGCTCAAACTCACAGACCATGAGATCATGACCTGAGCTGACATCAAGAGTTGGATGCTTAACTTGACTGAGCCACCCAGGCGCTCCAAGAAAATAGTTTTCTGACGATATGTCAGCTGGTTAATTAATAAAAATACCTTTTTGTAGATTTAGTGATGTTTGTGATATCTGTTAGTTTTTTAAAATGTGTATTTTGTTGTGATTTCTTTTGTCATCCTAAACATTGATTTTCAGGCCTGATTTTGTATTTATAATTTGTTTTTCTTTTATAAGATAAAAAGTGACATAATTTTCAGGCCTCAGAATCCTGGATTCACCCTTCTCAGAGTTTTGATCTCTGTCAGTTTGATTCTCGGTGGTCGAATCCCGCGGATTCCCCGGCAATCCCTCTGGGGTGAGACCAGACTAGGGGTCTCACAGAGTGACCCACAATGCCGGAGGTGCTGGTTGTCACTACTGGGCTCTTCTTTCCCACTGGAGGAACCAGAGGCTCAGGAGAGACCTCTCCGTGCGGTGCTGTGCTGGCTTGGGGGAGGGGCGACATGGTGGCTTTGTAGTGGCTCTTCTTTCCCTTCTAATGCAGTCGGCTTTGGTTTCTGAGGTGCAAGTGGTGCTTCAGCCCAACCTCCAGTGTTCTAGGAGTCCCTCAGTCGTGTTCTTGTCCATGAATAGTTGTTAGTTATTCTTCCCTTGAGGGGGAGCAAAGTCAGGAACGACCCATGTCACCGTCTTGATAACATCACTCTCCAGAGGTCTCGTCTTCATGTCTGATAAACACATGTCCTCTTGGGGATAACAGCTATTCTGTCTGGTTAATGTTGAAAGGCCCAGGATTAAACGCTGATTTGGATTAGGCCAGATTCGTTGGAGAGGCGGAGATAAGTGCCCAGGGTAGAGTATCTCGGGCTCCACAGAATCTTGGTGACTTTTTGGCAGTCACCAAAAAGCAGGCAGTCTACCTGAATCAGGTTTTCTTTAGAGCTGAGGTGAATCGGCAAAGGCAGGTACACTCTACTCCCTGGGCTGGAACCTGAGGGCTTCGGCAGAAAAATAAAAGCTGGAGAACAGCTGGTCACACCTAAGTTCCTAACTTTTTGCCCAAGCACAATTTTTTGCACCGTACAAGTAATGGGGAGTTACTGACCATCTAAGCTTCGCTGAGCTGCTGTAGTCATGACTGACTGTTCTAAGGCAAAGCAAGGCAAAGGCAAGTGAGGCTTAAAAACCTTTTCTCTTCTTAAACTTTACCATGTATCAGAGTTACCAGAAAAGCTTATTTAACATAAAGTGCCAGCTACTGCTTTAAGTCCCTGATTCAGCAGGTCTGGGATTGGCCAGTAAATTGTATTTCTAATAAGTTCTTTTTAAAAATAAACTTTATTTATTATTCTAGAGAGACAGCACAAGTGGCAGAGGGGCAGAGAGAGAGAGAGGGGGAGAGAGAGAATTACAAGCAGGCTCTGGGCCACCAGGGCAGAGCCCGACGTGGGGCTTGAACTCATGAAACCACGAGGTCATGACCTGAGATGAAACCAAGAGTTGGATGCCCAACTGACTGAGCCACACAGGAGTCCCCTGTATTTCTAATGGGTTCTGATGTAATACCAATGCTATCGGTCTGAGCACTTTACTTGAGGACCACGGTTCCAACCTCCCCCTCCCATTTGCTGCATCTGCTTTTGCTCTGCTCCAGGCTGTGACTGTTCACCTTTCCTGTGCAAATCAGTTCTCAGATGGCCTTCCTCCAGGAGGAGGAAGACAGTTTGACAGTTCCTTAAAACCTTACTTCAAACCAAACCAAACCTTTCCTAAAACCGTACTTTCCTCGTGCTTCTATAATTTCCCTAGGGTTTGTTTTGAAGGATGGACACTGAAACTTGTACTATTTCACCATCTCGGCAAAGCCAGAACCCACACCTCCTTTAATGTCCTCCTGTCTCCTTAGTTGTTTTTTTTTTTAATGTTTATTTATTTTTGAGAGACACAGAGACAGAGCGTAAGCAGGGGAGGGGCAGAGAGAGGCAGACACAGAATCCAAAGTAGGTTCCAGGCTCTGAGCCATTACCACAGAGCCTGACGCGGGGCTCAAACTCACAGACCGTGAGCTCATGACCTGAGCTGAAGTCGGCCGCCTAACTGACTGAGCCACCCAGGTGCCCCACCTTAGTTTAATATTTACCTAAAACCTTGGTGATGAATGACCCTGGCTTTCCCACATTAAAATGAAGTAATATAAAAAGTGCCTCATTAAACTATTCTTCATCAATTAAGTTGCAACATAAAGTATGCCAGTACTGTGGAGCTGTCACCTGAAATCATGTCCAACAACAGGTCGCCTCTATTTTAGCAAGTTCCCTCTGGAAAACACATTAAAATAAAAGGTCAGCTTGATGAAGAAGGGAGTGGCAAAAGATTGTGCAAAGAAAGCAGAGCAGTGCAAAAAAGTTTCCAAAACCAGGCCTTGTGAGCCCAAAGCTATCGTTACGTGAATTTTAGACCAAGAGTTTTCAAACTATTCAATGTTTCCCTTATGTGGGAAATAAGTCTTCAGAATCTTGACGATGCAGCTGTATGTTAATTATACACGTAGAGGGTATTTTTAAAACTATTGCCATTTAAATAATATGTATAATAACTTGTAATAAAATAAAGTAATAGTTTATAGTCAATGACTCACTGTAAAAGGAGAAATAGAACTTTTTTTTTAATGAAGGAAAACAAAGAGAAGAAGAAGAAAATTATATATTAAGTAAACTCTACAGTGAGACTGGGATCTTATCAAAGGCAAACTATTGATCTGTACTTGAATATCACACACACATACAGAAATAATACATTTCTTATCTATAAGGGTCTACTAATCTCTTTTCTGCTTTCCAGTGGAGTCTGCTGATTGCCCCAAGCACGCCCCCTACAGGATGAGCACTAAACTGCAGATTTGTACCTAAATAAAACTAAAGTAGGAAGCGATTTTTATTTTTAGTTTTTAGAAGTGATTTTAAACGATTAAATTTTAAACTACATAAATTTATAGAGTATAGGAGCAATTTCTTGTGGAATTATTCTCCTGGGACCTCTCTCCTTTTACCTCACTGTTTCAACGTATACAGGGATAGAGAACCCTCTAAAACTGCCCTAGCTAATCAAAAAATCTGAAATCAACAACGGGGCAGATTTAAAAGCAGGCTTATTTTCTCTTTAAATTGGGAAGAGCTGAGGATAATTTCACAGCTCCTCGGAGGCGGCTGTCAAGAGTCACAAACACAGAGCTCAGTGCCTAAGCCTGGCTGTCTTATCCCATGCTACTCTCCAAAGGAAGCCTCCTTGCCTGTGGCCCTGTCCTCCCTGAAGAATAACTAGGAAAGATGAGTGCCAAATTACAGTAATTTAAGACTTTTTAACTATTTTCTAGTAGCAGAAAATAATCCACAATTTGTCTGTAGAGTGCAGTAAGGTTAACAATTTAATCACATTTTAAATCTTTGAAGGAATCTTACTCTCCTGAAATATGCAAAAAAAACCAAACCCTCAATATACGTTGTTTTTGCAGTATTGTTAGCGCCCAAAGTTCCTAAGGAGAGCATTGTTTAAGCTAGTTCTTTGTTCACCATGTAAATTATTCCAATTCAGTGGTTCAAGAAAAGTGAGCACGGTATATGCTAAACTGCAAATTCCTTAATGCAGATCTAGTAACGTAGAAACTCCCCACTGTGGTCTTGACTGCGATGAAAGTTTCCATTGTACATGTCAGAAATGTTTGTCATGGCACTCCGTTATCAGGAAATGCCTTTATTTTTTTTTTCATCTGAAAACCCCAAAGAAGGAGCTTCAAATCCACGGTGAGCAGCTCTCTTTCTGAGAGAATGGTTTTATGAGGCATATGGTGACAATCCTCAGCCACAACAGAGAAAAAGGCCGCTTTTGGAGGTGCAACCAGGTTTGGGAAGTATGAGGGTGCCAGAGAAAATCACAGACTATGTCAATTGTTCTGCAACTTTTTGTGCCCACCTTCAATTTGCAGGACTTCGTGTCCTTGGAGGGACTTATTCTTTGTGGGATCGTTTCAAAAATTTCTTTGTACACGAATCCTTCAGCTCCCCATGGTGTCAGGAAGAGAGACTCAATAGGTGCTGAAAACAACAACAAACACTCCTGTGATGGCAACAGTACATTGTACAGTGGCTGGGGCACTTAAGAGGTTACATTCTCGGAAGGAAGATGCTCTGAATGCTCAAGAACAATGTTGCAACATTAGTAACTTGTTCACCGAGATAGCAACTCTGTGTATATTTTTCAGCCGGGCAGGGAATGTGTAAGTGAGAGGGGTAGAGTATATTCCTCTGCTTCTTCCTCTTGGAAAATAAGAAGTCCTCTGATGAAACTGCAAATTCAAAGAACACCAGTAACTATTGTTCCGTTCCCTCAGGGCAACATATTCATGGGTTCCTTAAGGATTTCTGAATCCACAGAACCTTTATTCAAAGAATGCTTAGTGTCGGACTTTCTAGAGTTGTGAGAAATCAGTTGGGAAGGCAAGGAGTTGAGTCAAGGCTCCCAGCAGAGTGATCTGGGGGTAAAATCCCACAAAGACAAATGACATTCTTGACCTAATTCTTTCTCTTCTCTGAGAATTAGGTTCCTTGTCTCTGAAATGAGGATTGACGAAATTCTCTCTAAGATCCATTTCGGTTTGAATATGGCATCTAAGAAATCTCCCCTTACAAAGGCACAACTGGGTCACTTGTAATACTCCATAATGTCATTTCTTTTCTACCTCTGGTTTCAGGTGGAGGCAGCATTTCGGTTAGGAGAGCTAAGCTGAGTCCGGCATGCCTGTGCCTGAGTACTGGTACCTCCACGTGCCAGCTGCAAAATCCTGGCAAAGTTGTCTAACAGGTCTAAGTCTCCGTTTCCCCACCAGGAAAACACCTTCTCTTAAAAGGCTCTTGGTGAGGATTAGATATGTCAATCCTGGTGATGCCTTGCAAAAGAACAATGACCATGTGAATATTCATACAGAACACTCCAAAAAAAATTTTTTTTTAAATAACATTTTACTCTTAGAAATGCATTTACTCTTAAGGAGATCAAAGACAGAGGCCCAGCCATTTTCGCATTTGGCTGTCAGCATCGATCCACATCCTTTGGATCCTTCCAGAAGCCTGTAACCATTTCAGTTTACACAATTGTCAGCAATAAAAATCGTTTCTGTTCCCCGAACTTTTTTCTCACTGCTGTTGCTGCAGATCTTTGTTTCTCTCACCTTCACTTTGAAATAACATGGAGAACACTATCGACTTCCTCCATTAAGGTAATACCAGAGAGATCTTTGATTTTATCGGGCATCCTTCATTTTATTTTTATTATTTTTTTTTCAAGATTTTATTTTCCAGCAATCTCTATACCCAATCTGTGACCTGAACTCACAATCCTGAGATCAAGAGTCAGATGCTCCACCGACTAAGCCAACCAGGTATCGCACACCCTCCATTTTGAAAACAAATAGTATTCAGCAAGATTTGAATTATTCTTTTTTCCCTCAGGTTTCCAAGATTCTTCATGTGCTGCCCGTTTTTTTTAAGTGTTTATTTATTTATTTATTTTTGGAGGGGTTGAGGAATGAGCAGGGGAGAGGCCGAGAGACGGGGAGAGAGAATCCCAAGCAGGCTCTGTGGTGTCAGCATAGAACCCTGTCTCACCAACCGTGAGATGATGACCTGAGCCCAAAGTCAACAGCCGGACTCTTAACTGACTGAGCCAACGAGGCGTCCCTGCCCATTTTTTTTTTAAACTGAGAAGAGAAGAAACATTCCTATAAACATTATTTTTTTCATCAAGAAAGGCAGTAGGACAAAAATGTTGGAGGTCAGGTGAGGGAAAGAATAAGTCTGTGAGCAAGAAGTCTGTCTAGTGTGTCTGAGAGTGAGAAGGAGAAATTGGAAGGAGAACTATAGGCACAGAGAAGGGAACAGATTGAGAAACTAATTTTAAGCAGAATCCACTAAAGGGAAATAGAAGATTTGAAAAAAAAATAAGAGAGTGGGCACCAAAAAGAGACCGTCTGATAAAGAGTAAAGAGAGATAAGAAAAAATTCATAGCTTTCATGTATATGACAAATTCAAACTGCAAGTGAATAGAAATGCCAAAAGAAGCACGAAGAAGGGCCTTAATGAAAGATTCTCATCACCCACATGAGATGGAGACTCTTTTCCCTAACCTTTATTTATTTAATTTTTGGGGGTGAAGCATGTTTATTCTCGAATTTCTAAAACTTATTACCCTCTCGTATTGCTTTCTCATTTCTCTTATAATTAAGACTAAATAATTCATCACAATATTCACTTGATCTTAGCCAAAAGGCCGAGAAGTGATCATCACCATATAAATATATGTACTATTCTGTACTTTTCCCTCTTCCACACCAAGGAGATAAATCACCATTCAAAGTATCTGTGCAAACTACCTACAGTGATGCACCAAGAAAACGGACTTAGACTTCTGTGTTTATCAGTACAACACTGTAGATTCCCCAAATATCATACCCACTGAACACAAATAAAAGTTATGGAAAATAAATATTAATCCATGTGAATTCTCCCTTGAGCTGGCAAGAAACTAAGAGGCATTTTCCGTGACTATGGGATCTCCCCGCTTCGCTGAGGACATTGGCTCTCAATGTCTCCCAGTCCCGATGACTCTTCCCTGAAGCCCCTCAGTGAGATGGTTAGATTCCACCCCTACCCCCACTCCAAAAGAAGAAATAGGGGTTGAAAAATGAAGTGAAAGAGAGAATTTACAGGGAAAAGTAAGGGTTCACCAACTGGCTTTCTCCTGGAGGAGATTGTTCACCCCTGGTGACGCTGAGTTTCTGTTTTGCTGCTATCACGGGAAGAGTGGACCAAAGACGAATCCTATTTTCTACAAGATGAGCAATGAAAAGGAGCGTCTATGTGACACTGGGACTCTAAAGGGCTACACCTTCAGTGCAACAGTGAACCGCACGTACAAACACACTGCACATGAAATCTGCCCATTTTTGTGGACACGGGAACAAAAGGAAATCCCCCTTTAATAACATGAACCAAAAAAAAAAAAAAAAAAAAAGGACCAGAATGGCTTATAATGCAAGTGCTAAAGGAGAGATCGGTAACGAATCGGTTGTTATTAGCTGTTACTTAAAAAAAAATTCATTATCTTGCCAAAATAAAGGGAGTGATGTCAAGATTATAGAGGAGGCAGGAATACTGAAAGAAAATGTGCTTCTTTCATTGAAATTTGGAGACACTAAGTTCAGCAGCAGGGGGTTGGCTCTTTGTACTCGTGTGTGGATAAAACACGAGGACACGGGCAGGGAATATGCATTTTTGGAGGTGCCAAAACTAATTAATTAATAGCCTTGCAATGGCAGAGATTGCAGGTTCTTATTTGGGGGCCCATTAGATGCAAGGCTCACTGAAGGGGCTGCCCATTCAGTTCTGAGAGGAAAAACAAATCATCCTTTCCTGATTTCTCCATGGGAGGCACGGAATCTGAATGCCAGAGAGTCTTTACTCTCTCTTACTCTAACTTCCTTAAATCTGAAACTCCATAGAAGAAAAACAGCCATAGCGATTCATACGTTCGTAGGGCATCTCTGGAGTATCTGCTCTGAGGCTGGCATTCAGATAAGGCAACAGAGGAAAGAATGAGATATGCTCTGAGCCCAGGAGGAGCTCGGTATGGGAAGAACGAGAACGTAGACGGAAGATCTCATGCACAATAGGGAAAATGAGATGCAACAGAGTTTGGAATGGCAAAGCAAGGTAGGAAAACGGGGAGCAGAGCTATTAGCTTGGATTAAGAGTGGTCGTTTCTCAGCTGAATCAGAGGAAGGAGGCCTTAAGAACAGGAGTAGAAGAGTTTTGTTCAGTGAGTCAAGAAGAACAGAATGGTATTCCAGGCATGAGACAGGGCATGGGAAAAGGCGCAAAGACATTAAAAGGATTTCGTGTAGTTTATGTTAAGATAAAATGTGTTACCAAGTAAAAGACCAGCCAAGTAACAGAAAGAAGAGCCACCTTCCCAAATGATAAGCAGCTGGGCCGTGGGCTGTGGACTCTGGCCTTGCATGGTGTGGTCAAGTTTCCCTTTACGGTGAGGGATGGGACTGACCAAACTGATCCGGGGACACCCGAAAATGCCTGGGGATGTCTAGATGCACCTCCCTGCAAAAATCCTATTATCCATTAATTTGGGAAGATCCGGAGTGGTACTTGGGGTTGTGATGTAGGCGTGTTGAGAAATGAATCTGCTTTTATTATGGGAAGCTCCTTACTCATAGATGTATACAAAATGAGTTCTTTTCTATATAAAGAAACCTGTCGAAGGCCACAAAATAAAAGACATGACGCCTGTTTTAAATTTTCTTACAATCTAGTTGAGGAACTAAGGTGTGCATTTATTTATTGATTCCTTCAACTAGTATTTTGGATCATTTACTGTATGTCAACTGTCAGTCTGGGAGCCGAAGACACGGCAAGGAAGAAGAGAGGACCACTGGGCACACGGCACTTATTTCCTCCTGGAATCATCAAGAACTTACGAGTCTTGATATAATTAGCTGTGGCAGTTAAACAGATATGGGGTAAAAGATGTTCTAAACTCGATCTACATCAAAGTAATCTGGAGATTTTTTTTAAATATGCAGAGCCCCAGGCCCTAATCGCCAAACATCCTGCACTTTTTAAGAAGTCCCCTGGAGAACCCTTGAGAGGCAGTCGGGCTTAAGTAACAGTAACATAGACCAGGGGTTCTTAAACCATCTATCATGAAGGTCCAACTTTTTGGTCATAAAAAAATAATTCTAATTTATGGTAGACCAAGACTTTAATAAATATAGAAAGAGATAAATTACCAGAAAAGTAAAATGCTACTTGAGCAACCTAGCGATATCAAATTGCTACAAAAGTCTGTCATTGTTGGGGTGCCTGGGTGGCTCAACTGGGGGTGCGTCCAGCTCTTGACTTCGGCTCAGGTCAGGATCTCACAGTACATGAGTTCCAGCCCTGCATCAGGCTCTGCACTGACAGCACAGAGCCTGCTTGGGATTCTCTCGCTCCCTCCCTCTCTTCCTCTCCACCTCTCATGTTCTTTGTCTCTCAAAATAAATCAATAAACTTAAAGAAAGTTTGTAATTGTTTACCCTCAATTACTGCCTTATTCTCATTGTGGTGGGCAGGTGACAGCTTATATATCAGCACCAGAATATTTTAAGTAGCCCTGGTTTAAATTATAAGTGTTTTTGTAGTTCATCAAGTGACTCCAGTGTTGTTATGAGACTCAGGAAGAGAGCATGAAGACAGAGAACAATTGTCTTCAAATATGCATTACATGCCCGTGGAAGGTATTATCTCAGGAAGTGTAGAAATTAACCAAGTAAACACTCACTTTTGTGAGACTGGGTTCTAAATCAACCAAGGAATGGTTGAACAGAGCTCATGTTGGTACAGAATAATTGAGATACACATACAAAATAAGACAGATAAGTATTTTATGTGTACTTATATAGAGTATGTATTTTATACATGCCTGTGTATGTGTACATGTGTGCTTATGCACCTGTATATCTTTTTCAGTGTATTGTGTCTGGGACTATTATTGCTTCTACACAACCATACCAATATTTTGCCCTCTTCTGTGTATACTGTTTGTAGACAGTGAAGAATGGGATATAGGAAAGGTAATTTAGAGGTGATCCATACTAAACCTTGTTTATTTATTTATTTATCTATTTATCTATCTATTTATTTATTTTAGCCTAGTACTATATCTTGCCTGACATGGCTTTTTGCCTCAAAAATCCCTTGGTAAGTCATTGGAGTTAAGTAAACATCTTATTGGCATATGAAACAACATATAAACAGTGCATTTCATTACTTTATGAAGCATTCTGAATATTCGTGCTATCTGCAGTAAGAACTTAAAAAGCAATTCAATTGCAGGAGAAGGTCACGATTAGAACCAGAGACAGGTGGGGTGAGGTGAGGGTTGACCTCTTTCTCTGCCTTATTTCTTTCCCAAATGCTCTGGGTCCTAAAAGATGACTAAGCCAAAGTGTAAAAGCAGCTGTATTTTTTCTTCCTTTAGGTCCCTTGATTAAATCCTCCCCAAAAGCATCTTATTATCAATTTAAAACTTCTACTGATTAAATTTAAACTCCATAGAGAATACTCCAAATGGAGACATTTAGATAAGAAAGATAATCTTAACTCCTTCAGAAAATAAAATG
The DNA here is from genome assembly GCA_030068075.1 of Paguma larvata. NCBI lineage: Eukaryota > Metazoa > Chordata > Mammalia > Carnivora > Viverridae > Paguma > Paguma larvata. Next base: position 125,722,168 of record CM057826.1, read on the forward strand.
CCTTCTGCAAAATTTTTCATTTACTTTTATAGATTTCCATTTATTCTATTCAGAGACCGAAAGGCAGAATTTCTTCCATTTCAATAGAAAAAATTCTATCTGGATTGTATGATACTGGAATACAGACTATCGATTAAATATTTTCTTCTTGGTTTCAGGAAGATGTTCATTCCAGAAACTTCTGATGTTTTACTTTAATGTATAAATAATTTACATAATAGTATTCACATAGGGTTTAATATTCTTAGAATAACATAACAGAAAACATGGATAACTTGTTTCAGTGATTTGGTTTAGAAGCCATGGTGGGATGTTCATGACTGATAGTCCGGAAGTTTCAAGTACAGTAAAACCATGGTTTGTGGTCATAATTCATTCTGGAAACATGCTTGTAATCCAAAGCACTTGTATATCCAAGCAAATTTCAAGAACCATTGACTCAGGTGTGATCACGTGATGTTTGGTATCACGTACAACTGCTATTGCAGACATAGCTTGTTTACCAAGTTAAAATTATTAGAAATGTTTGCTCATCTTGTGGAACAGTTACACAACAAGCTACTTGCAATCCAAGGTTTTACTATATTTCTCATAGAAGTGCTGGTGGTTTGGGGGAATAAAGAATGTGTTAATACACTGGGAAAACATGGGTTACCAATGATAACCCAAGCATGGGTTAGTTTGTGGGCTGAGATCAGAATTTGGAAAAAAGCATAACAGAGAGGTTCAAGTGGTATGCAAAATCAAGGAAAATCTATCTGGAAAAATACTTTTTATCTTTATGATTAAAAATAACGTGGGGCACCTGGGTGACTCAGTCAGGTAAGCATCCGACATAGGCTCAGGTCATGATCTCGCAGTCTGTGAGATGGAGCCCTGCATAGGGCTCTGTGCTGAAAGACTGTTTCGGATTCTGTGTCTCCCTCTTTCTGCCCTTGCCCACTCACATTCTGTCTCTTTCTCTCTCGAAAGTAAATAAACATTAAAATAAATAACAAAAATAATCTGAAATGTCACTACATCAGGTTTCCAATTGAGGAAGAGAACCTTTTAAGTTCTACAAATCAGTAACTTTCTTTTTTGTAAGCATTTTCTTATATTTAACAGACAAAGAACAGTTAAAGAACTCGAACATTTGTATGTTAGAAGTTAAGGAACACTCTTGCCTTCGTTACTATATTGTTTTGTTCTACTCCTGCATTGATTCATTACGTTAAAAATACTGAATTTTCCTTTATTCTCTTACTATTATAAGTGTCTCATGGGTGGGGATTCATTTCTGAAAGCAATAAAAGTTTCATTCGGTTCATAATAGAAGAACTGGCTGTGAATTACATTACCACAGCTGTTCCTGAGATGCCTGTCCATTAAAACAACATAGAATTGCCAAGAAACGCCCATTAAATCATAAAAGGAATTTTTTTAAAGATACCATTTTGAAAGACTGACTTCGTTATTGTGTCATTCAATATGCCCAAGCGTGGGTCCATTCTTTTAAATCCTGAGTACATAACCCATTAAAAAATCACGGCAAAGTGGCCTTAGACTACAGACAGGAGTCCTTAAGTAATATAAAAACCAACTGAATGTATGAATAGTTTAAATTCAAACATTTAAAAACAATGAACAAAATATCTTATGGTTTCTTCTACAAAAATCTTCTCTAATGTCTCTACACATCATTTCCAAACCATAAGTACCATTACAACAGACGTAAAGGGCCAATGGAAGGATTATTCAAATGTGTAACAAATTATTTGCAAAACAAATTATAAATTATTTTGGTTCTAAATGGAATCTTTGATAGGGAACTTTATTTAGTGATGCAGCCAGATGAACTGACAGTAGAAACTCCAAATTTCTACCTATGAAGGGGGTTAAAAATATGCATGGAATGGGTCCTAGAAGCTGAGCTTGCCAAACATTTTGACCCATCAACAATTCATGACTTGTCCACATGAAAAAAGAGGAAACAGATGATAGGAAGTTGAGGTGGGAGTGAGGCAGGTGTTAAAGACATAGGTCGCCTGGTACCTGGGATGAGGAGAATGGAAGTGATATGGAAGGAAAATGAAAACAAAGAAGGAAAATGAAGCAATCATGGTGCCCATATACTTAGTTTTAGTTCCACAGAAACTAGGTGGAGATACCCTTTCAGCTTTAATCATTTAGGAGAAATTGGTGCGGGTAACATGAGTCTTTATAGAAATTAAATTCCTTAATCTTCAGTGATCATTTGAAAGAACAGTACTGGATGTGAATGTTATTTTTCCACTTATTAGTTGTGCAATTTTGAGCAAGTTACTTAACCTCTCTTGGATTCTTTCTCCAGGTCTTAAAGTTAGAAATATTAACAATCAGCCCCTAGAAGGGTGTCTGGCACACAAGAGGTACTCAATTCACGTGGATGAATGGATGACTGAATCACTTCTTGCTTATCTCGCATGGGTGTTAAAAACCTAAATAAGAGTATGCAAAATACCTGGCAATTAGTAAGGACACCAGAGAGATTGATTTTCTTCCCATTTTACACATCCCACTACTTACGGCTGCAACCTCCCTCCTATTCTCTAATGGATCAAAGTAAAAGAAGTGAGTTGTTTAAGGCAAATATCTTCTTATTTTGGTTCCCAGAGAACATGCAACTGAGGAAGGTGGGAGAAGAGATAGCGATACAAAATCAAGAGATTCCTTCCCTTTCCCCCCTATTTCCTCACACGGAAGTAGTAAGCACAGCAGTGGGCAGAGCTATTGTCAGAAGCTTCCTTGGAGCCCTGCCTCTCCCAGTCTCTGGAGATCTCTCATGGCCAATGTTGACCAGAGGTTTGGACCCGGGCTCCAGCGGTGCCAAGGCACACTCAGAATGTGTAGTGACCAGTGATGATGACAAAACTTTGCTGGTAGGGCCAGGAAATACGTTAGCAGAGATCAACGCCTAGCTCTAGGCTTCTCCTTTCCAACCATTCTCAAGGACACCTCATAGGACCTTCAAGCCCTAAAAACCACATTCAGAGGTAACTCATGCTTCACAATAACACTTAGAATCACTCTAATATTCCTGGCCCCATGGGACCATCAGAAGCAGAGAGTCTGCCGGGAATGAACCTTGAAACATGATTCTGTAGGCTCCTGATACATACTGGACTTGCTTAAAGTTCTGAGAAAACCTGGTTTTAAAAACATAAAATTCTGTACTAGAATATCTTGATATTGTCACCAATTTTGTCTTTTGTACTGCAGTAAAACTGTGTAAACGAGGAATAAAAATTATTTAACATATTGGTAACACATATTCACCTTGACAACAGAAGGGATTAAACTCAAGCAACTGAAACTATATGCCTTTCTCAAAGATACTCTCATCTAAAGACTATACAGAGCAAAAACTGACAACAGGCATGCTTGCTTTCTTTCATGGAAATTGATTGAAAAACACAGTCTAAGTCTTGCCTCCACCTGCACTAAATGTATCTCTTATGAAAGTGTTTTTTAAAGTTTATTTATTTATTTATTTTGACTGAGAGAGAAGGGAGTAGAGGAAGAGCAGAGAGAGAGGGAGAGAGAGAATCCTAAGCAGGTTTTGTACTGTCAGCATAGGCCCTGACTCATGAACCCAGGAAATCATGACCTGAGCTGAAATCAAGAGTCGGTTGCTTAACCAACTGAGCCACCCAGGTGCCATGAAAATTAGGTTTTAATGCTAGTTCCTCACTTCGGGTCAGAACTCAAAAAGAAGACTCAGCCCTGGATTCTTGGGATCTTTGTAACAACCGTGAGCAGTCAATGATACGATACTGCTGCAAGCACATTCTAAGCACATACCAAAATAATACGAATAGAAGAAAACACTTATTCACTGCAATGGGTAGACATTAAAGTCTGTACAGAGAAAAACGAACTCTCCCGATATCAGAACTTGCTGGCAACAAAATCATAGAATGAGATGGTAGATAATGAAATTAAAAAAAAGCCAAAAAAAACCCCTAACTCTTCTTGTCCAATTGTTTTCTTCTTCCTCTTCCATTATGTCTGTAAGTGGTTAACATGCCTCATCTCAGACAAACGTGAGAACTGGAGGTAAGATGCTAATATCCTCAGGGTCACTAAGGTGTAGGTCTGCTGAAAAATAAAGTGTAAAACACATACTCCTGGAGTTTGTCTTCTAGACCAGCATTTTAGCCACCAAAAAGCTTTTGTACCAGACAAACTTCAGTTTTAATCATAAATCTTCTCCCGACTAGCTGTGTGGGCTTAAAATTTTTACTTAAACTTTCTGACCCTCGATTCCCCTTTTGGAAAAGAAATACGGGGAAAAACCAGCATTGTGGGAGTTTAAATTTAAGAATATGTACCTGGAGCTGGGGAGAAAATATTTTTATGTTTCAGCACAGATAGGGCTCTTTTTGGGGCAAATTTTACTCAAATTTGGCCTTGGCTAAAAGCAACCCATGGAGGTTAACTTAAAACTGATTTACACAGGGGCGCCTGGGTGGCTCAGTCGGTTGAGCGTCCGACTTCGGCTCAGGTCATGATCTCACCATTCATGAGTTCAAGCCCTGCATCGGGCTCTGTGCTGACAGCTCAGAGCCTGGAGCCTGTCTAAGATTCTTTGTCTCCCTCTCTGTCTGTACCCCTCCCCTGCTCATGCTCTGTCTGTCTCTCTCTCTCTCTCTCTCTCAAAAATAAACAAACATTAAAAAAATTAAAAAACAAAACAAAACTGATTTATGCAATGAGGGAACTCTGGAGTAGGAAACTGGAGCCACCCCCCTGGGTTGTGACGCTGGAGACCGTAGTCTTATCTTTGCTCTGGAGAGACTGATTTATATTCCAACAGGTTAGATTAAGAACTCAGGAGCCTCTCCGCTGGACTTCTAGGGAGACTCTATCAGTAGCATATATAATAACCCTCATTCATATTTTAGGGCTTCCTCACCTAAAATACAGACTCCTTATGTATAAAGTTTTAATCTTTATTAGACAGTGCTCTCGTCATATCACCCCATGTCTATGAACTGGACACAAGGGAATGTGGTTATTATTAGAAATAATAACAGGCTATGCTCCAGAAACCTCGTGTGTGCATTCAGGATACTTATACATATGGATCTTTTTCATATTTCACAAAATATAAATTATCTAAAAGAGTACTTGACATGGGGTGCCTGAGTGGCTCGGCAGGGTTCCGTGTCTGACCCTTGATTTTGGCTCAGGTCATGATCTCGCGGTTCATGAGTTTGAGCCCGGCGTAGGCTTTAAACATTTTTTTCAACCACAGAAACTCATCTGAGATATGTAGTTTTTTTTCCACCAGTCAGGATTTCAATATTAGATTTATAGGTGGGTTTCAATTTAATAAAATCTGACAGTCATAGAGCCAGATAAATTAGGAGCAATTGTTCATATTACAAATAGACTTTTCACTTCCTAATAGAAACCTGGCATGTGTGGAGGTCATTCTTAGAAGTTAATAAAATTTCAGCTTTTATTTAAAATGTCCAACCTCAACATATTCCCTTTTTGACATCTGGTTGTGTAACATATTTGGAGATGTTGAGCCACAGAAGCTCAAACAACAGAAACTATACGGACTACGTGTGCTGAATGTTGTGCTAGCAGTGATGGTAAGAGTAATAATCAAGTACTAGGAATAATAATTATAGCAAAATAAACAATTATTAATATTTATTAGACACCTAATATATGCCATGCCCTTTGCTAGTTTTACATGTTTTCTTCCATACAGTCCTTACTATATGCTTCTCAGTTACATGTTCTCTGTTTTGCAAATGAGGAAAATGAATTTTAATGAGGCTAAGTAATCTGTCCAAGATTATATAGCCATTAAGTAGCAGAGGATGCTAGGTAGGGCTGTAGCAGGCAAAGGACTCTGGCTTCCTGATACCATCTTTAAAACTAAAGTAAAGGGGCGTCTGGGTGGCTCAGTCCATTAAGCGTCCGACTTCGGCTCAGGTCATGATCTCACCATTTGTGGGTTTGAGTCCCGCGCTGGGCTCTGTGCTGATGGCTGGGAGCCTGGAGCCTGCTTCGGATTCTGTGTCTCCCTCTCTCCTTGCCCCTCTCCTGCTCAAACTCTGTCTCTCTCTCAAAAATAAATAATAAATATTAAAAAAAAAACCTAAACAACCACCCAAAGACTGTAATTACTGTAAATTATCAGAAGGAAAACGAAATCACTCACAATCATAAATCATTGTGTTTGATACTTCTGAGATACAATAAACTCTCCGGAGAATGGGTTAGTCATGTGACTATGTGCATAGGCTAAGACTTACACATACACACACAGACAGATGCATACCGTCATATCCTTTTATATGCAGGTACACATATATACATATTTACATACGGGATACATATAAGTACACATAATGCACTCAACTACTTAAACATCTAGATTTTCTTTCTTTTAAAAAAAATTTTTTTTAATGTTTATTTATTTTTGAGAGAGAGAGCATGAGCAGGGGAAGGGCAGAGAGAGAGAGAGGCAGTCGCAGAATCCGAAGCAGGCTCCAGGCTCCGAGCCATCAGCACAGAGCCTGACGCTGGGCTCAAACTCACAGACCGCGAGATCATGACCTGAGCTGAAGTCGGCCACTTAACTGACTGAGCCACCCAGGTGCCCCAACATCTGGATTTTCAAGGGAAAAAAAACCTTTCATGCCTATAAGTAAAAGCAGAACCTTACTTCTGATTCTCTCAGGATCTTTAGTTTTATTTCCCTTTATAATTCTAAGCAGCTTGCCTGGGAACACCTGCACCCGGCTCTGATATTTGTGATCCATGTGCAGAAGATCAGCTGCTAAGTGGAAACTTATTTTTTTTTTCTCAGTGTATTTATTTTGAGAGAGAGAGAGAGAGAGTGTGCACGCCTTAGTGAGGAAGGGGCAGAGAGAGGGAGAGAGAGACTGACATGGACTCGATCTCACAAACCATGAGATCATGAGCTGGGCAACATCAAGAGTCAGAGGGTTAAGTGACTGAGCCACCCAGGGGCCCCTGCTGTGTGGAAACTTCTGGTTCTGGGTGTAACCTAGCTCCTCTGACACTTTGAAATGATGAGGGTGTGAGCTCTTCTGCCATGGTCGGCCAGGCGTGGGGTCTGCCTGAAGCAGGAGCTGGGGGTCTGGAAGAAATGAAGTCCTCTCAAGAATCACTCTGAGCTAAGATGACTTTATCAGTTTTCCAAATGACAGATAAATGAAAGTTAATCATTTAAAGAATTATATTCCAAGAAAGGAGCTGCGCGAATTTCAGAAGAGAGAAGAATAGAGAGGCGAAATGCTGAAAGAAGTTAGGGGGTGAATTAGCCTACCTATCTTACTTAGATTCATGCTTTTCAGATGCCACCTTGTTAATTACAGTGTAGTCACTCAGAGATAACGGAAAAACAGAGAGGAGCTGAAGACCATTTCATCAGAGTTGCATCTAAACTGGTGATTTGATAGTGATGACTTCAAAAGTAGTGAGATATCACGAGAAAACCTCTGTTTTTGTACTAATTTGTTAGTTCGTGAGTCATAAAGACTTCTAATCCAACACATGATATGAAAAGAACTCTGAACATCTGGCCTATGTAAGGGCCACGGACAAGCTGTCCCCAAATGGGCCACTTTGGCATACTGACGATTTAAAATGAAAGTCACTTGACGTACAGTCTGTGCATGAACGACACCCATGACCTCCTTTGTCCCCCTAAAACCAGGAAATAAATTTCCCATGTGAAAGTTACCCTTCGTGTACCCGGAGATAAAGGGGCATCCTTGTCACCTGGGAGGGGAAATTTAGAACCAAGAAGGCTGGAGGTAAACAACACTTGTAACTTTTTATTACTTTACTACCTATACCCCAAAGTCTTTTAAAAACTCCTTATTAATTGAAGCTCCCAAAGTGTTCTTTGTTGGGTCAATTCCTAACAGAATTATTGCTTATGTGTCTTAAAAGTATAAAAACTGCCTGCCTTGGTCATTTCTTTAGGTCCCAATTTCATGATTGGGCCTCCAGGTACTGGCAATAAAACTTCCTTTTTTTTTTTTTTCCTATTCTGTCTCATGTAAATTTAATTCTTAGTCCAGCTGGAAGACATTGAGTAGAGAAGAATTTTTTCTCCCCTTCACCTATGTATGTAAAAAAGACATTTGTGAAGATAATTTTACCCCAAATGGAGGAAAGTGAGTCTAAGAACTGTTCTCCAATTCCAGCTCGACTAGAAAAACCCACTTCTCCAGCCATTTTTTGATAATTACATCTTGGTCTTGCATTCAACTTTTCCCCAGGAGCGGCCCATATAAACATCTCTGACTTAACAAACATAAACACTAATTGGAAAGAACCATTCGAGTTCTCTCCAATGCATGGCTAATATCTGTCTGAACTATTAACGTGGTCCAGGAGAGCAAAGCATATTCTTCCCTTCAGTGAATCTTCACGAGACTTGTCATAACAGGCTAGCCCCTGGGTGCCTGGCTGGCTCAGGAGGTTAAGCGTCTGACTTTGGCTCAGGTCATGAGCTCACAGTTCATGGGTTCAAACCCCATATCAGCTTGGTGTTGACAGCTCAGAGCCTGGAGCCTGCTCTGGGTTCTGTATCCTGTCTCTCTCTGCCCCTCACCCACTCGCACTCTGTCTCTGTCTCTCTCTCAAAAATAAATAAACATAAAAAAAAAAGAGGCTAACCCCTAATCATGAAATGTCTAATATGGTTGGAGACTATATATATATATAAATTAAATATAATTATCATGTATTTATATTAATATAGTACATTATACAATAATATATAATACAATTATATAATTAATACTGATTACATTTAATTAAATATTTATGTCTATTTAATTCTATAATAAATAATTATAGAAGTATATTTAATTATATATTAATTATATTAATATTGATTAAAACTATAATTTTATTATATATTATAGTATATTATATAATCCAATGATATATTAATTATATTAAAATTAATGTTATATGATTATATTTATTTATATTAAATTTTATATCATGATATTGAATTATATATATTATATTAATATAATATATAATTCCTTGAAACCCTTGCCATAATCTGATGAGATAGATACTATGATCTGTCATTACAGGGAAGAAATTTAGACCAAATTAATAGCCCAACATCATTCACTGAAGGGGGAGAACTGGTATTTGAAGCTAACACTCCCCATTCCATTCAAGCCGCTTGGAATCTTGTAATTTTAAATATGACAAAAATGTTCATCTAAATAATAAACAGCACCTAGAGCACCCCAGTCGCACACCCTGTGAGTCTCTTTTCATAAGAGAAAACCCCAGGCACCTGGGAAAGGAAAACATTCCAAAATAACCTCAAGGGCTTGATGCTTATTTAAACAGTGAGATGTTTCAGGAAAAGAAGCTCATGCTGCCAAGGAGAGTCAGATTTTCTCCAAAGCTTCAAGGTGAAGATAAATAAAGCTCTCAGCAGCATTACAGATAATGAAAATCATCAACAATTTCCTGCCCCCACTGTTTCTTGTTCATACTTTTGTTATGCAGATCGTCCTAATTGGATTGCAGGATTTTTTTCCCCTGCTGTTGCCAAGAACTATAAACGCAATGGGATGTAATAAAGTGGTGTTCTAGGTCTTTTATTATCATTAGTATTCTCCTTTGGTTTTGGAAATTAGATTTGACTGCTGGCTAAGAGAAGAGCTCTCCACCTTTTCACATAACGTGTGCCCCGTCAGAAATCTCCCACCATGTCACCTCCTATTCATCGCCTTTGCAAAACTGCCCTGGAGGAAGAGCCTTGCAAAGCAGACAGACGCCTGTAAAATCCATTAAAATCTCTTCTGAGAATGGTGTTTCTCTGCGACTGAGCCACATTTATTAGGTGACGAACACACCCTTCTGGCCATACTTTACTGGTAAAGTATGCTTAATAGTCTCCCATGACTCTCAATAACTGCCAGCCCACCTTTTTATTCTATTTTTTAGATCTTTTTATTTTAAACAATATCAGAATTAGCTCAGTGGTCTCCGTGCTAAGGAAAGGGCCAATGTTGGGTACCTGAGAGGCAGTAAGGCATCCTCAAAAGATACATAACCTACTTTCAAGCCAGACAACCTAAATTAAATGAGACCTCTGTCCTAACTATTAGCTATGTATTAGCTAAATTTTTTTTATAAATTACTAATTTATAAATTAGCTATGTATTAGCTAAATATTTTTTTTATAAATTACTAACCCTCTGCTTAATTCCCTCCTAGCAAATGGAGCTTATAATACTTCATTTGGTGATTGTAAGTATAAAATGAGATAATGTCTTTCAAGTACTTAGTATAATGCTTATTACTTAGTGCCAATTTAAAACGTGGTTGGTTGATAAGTATGTGCTTGTAGACGTATATAAAATTTAGCAACAATGGCAAAATGAAAAAGGATGCCTTTGCCATCAAAACTAAGAATTTTTATGCCTGGGTAAGTTTGAGAAATAAAGGTTTACACAAAGTGAAATAGATTTTTACCTGAAGATTTCACAAAACTTGTATTATGCTAATACGCATTAGGAACCTACTAGAGAAAGCTATAATAAAAGTAATAATTAAAAAACATGGAGCTTCACCGATGCCAACCAGTTGGCTGAAAAGAGACACCGAAATGTTAAATCAACACTCAGAAAAACTGTCACACAGAGGGTTACAAGGGAGGTCAGACCAATTCTCATCTTCACCTGAGAGAAAAACATCGAAGTCTGCAGAAGAAGCCCATGAGAAAGAGGACACGATGGATTCAGAGAAAAAGTGTTCTAGGGCTAATTACCTAAATTGAAGTTGATGCCTAGCCCTGCACACTCAATCCTTTCGGAAAACATCTGGTACAGATACATGAGACAGGAAAGTCAAGACTGAGAATTGTCTGGGGTATGTCACTGTGTACTGGAGCTCACTTTTCTCAGCATAGAAACCAACTATTCAAATCCACGGGTGTGACACAGTGATGATTAAATACGATACAGTCTTTCTTTAAACACCAAACTATTAGACATTTTTATATTGAACAAAAGCTGTGACCACTTAGCAGGAAACGGGTGAAGACAAGGCCAAGAATTACTCCAAAAACTACTGAAATAATAGAAGAGGAGCTTCTAGGGCTGCCTGGGTGGCTCTGTTAGTTAAGCATCCAACTTCAGCTCAGGTCAAGATCTCATGGTTTGTGGGTTCAAGCCCCGCATTGAGCTCTCTGCTGAGCCTAGAGCCTGCTTCAGATTCTGTGTCTCCCTTTCTCTCTGCCCCTCCTCACTCACACTCTGTCTGTCTCTCTCAAAAACAAATGTTAAAAAAATAATTTTAGAATGGGATCTTCTACTCAAAGTGTGATCTGTGAACTAGAAATATTGGCATATCAGCATTACCTGAGAAACTGCTAGAAAGTTATCTAGACCTGTTGAAAAATGATCTGCATTTTAACAAGACATCTAGGTGATTTGGGTACATATTAAACTTTGGGGAGTACCAGCATAGTAAGCTTACAGAAGTTAGCACTGAAAACCTGGTAGCATCTGAGCATAAGGAAATAAAGGTAAGAGTAAAACAAAACATGGAAACTCAAAAATCCATGACATAGAATTTTAAAAACTGTGTCTTAAATTCCTCTCTTATCAAAGAGGAAATACAAATATAAATTTCAGAATATTTAGAAAACGATTAAACATCATGTAGTCCAGACCCTCTGAAATACAGGTGAAGTGCTCAAAAAAAAAAAAAAAAGGCCAGCATGCTTAAAACCTGTAAAGACAAATAGGAATCTTAACTCTGTTAAAAAGATTCTAGGACTTCAGCTTCTGTTTGGTTAAAAAACTATAACTTTAGGGATAGAAGATAACTCCAAAGATCTATTCAAGTTGAGATTAAATGGGTGTCCCCAGATGACTCGGGGAACCCAAGGAGGTATATCCTTTGTAAAATGTTGAATGAAAAATAAATTCCATCTCAGAAAAGAAAAAGGAACGATTCCTCTCTCAGTCTCGGCATAGGATGAAAGAACAACAAAATAAACAGAAATGTGAAATATAAAGTAGAAAGAACTCAAAACCTGTCAGTAATCATTTCGAATAGAAAGAGACCTTCTGGTGATCTAAAATGCAAGGAATATTGGACTGGATTGTTTATAAAATATCAAAATACATGCACGTGATGTTAAAATTACATGGCTAAAACATTAAGACCACAGAGGATAAGAACTAAATATCTTAGAGACAGGTACCCTTTCACAGAGACTAAGCGGTAGGGGTACTATCTTTCTTGATGATTATGTTTTAAAGGGATGGCTCCCAGGTCCTTGAGAAAGACATTTCTTGGTTGTAAAACTGGCAAAAAGCTTTAAAAAATTTCTATCTCAAAGGGACAGAGAAAGAAATTACACTGACGAGATGTCTAAAGTAAATGCTCTAGGCGAAAGGATGTCAGGGTCCCAGAGTCAGAAAGAATCCTGTTTAGAGGTCAGCCAGGCTGACAGGAACATTAAAGCCTTCTCGGTCGCCAGTAAGAGAGTGAGAGCTAAAGTAAGCAAAAATAGTCCTTATAAACATAGAATACTCAAACGATAGAATTAACAAGCTTAATTTAATGATTATATATAAAATATTGCACGGGCCAATTAGAGAATAAACCTTTCCAAGCACTCTCAACACAGTAATACAACTAGATTTTTTTTTTCTAGGCCATAATGCAAGTCTCAAAACACATCAGAGGAATCGTAAAACATATGATAAGAGGTACATGGTACGACAACAGATTCTCTGGCCACACATAATGAACTTCAGTATCAAGAACCCAATGACAACTAGAAGAACCGAAACATTAAAAATTTTAAAACACATTCCTAAATAAATAACTCAGGAGTTAAGAAGAAGTTATAATAGGAAGTAAGAACTGTTTAGAAAGAGATGAAAATGCTTTTAAATTTTGGGAAAGAGCTAAATATTTAGCAGATATGTATCCTTGAAAGCTTAGATGATTAAAGAAAAAAGGTTTAACCTTAATGAAAGCACTATCTAACTTAAGAAACTGGAAATAAATAAAAAGTAAACTAAGTAAATAAAAAGTAAACTGAATAAAGCAGAAGAAAAAAGGTAGTGGAGTAAAATATAGACTTAATAAAATAGAAAACCAACAAAACACAGAAATTAAACGAAGAATAAAGGCTGCTTTTTTTTTTAAATGTTTATTTTTGAGAGAGAGAGAGAGAGATAGAGAGAGAGAGAGAGACAGTGCAAATTGGGGAGGGGTGGATAGAGAGGGAGACACAGAATTGGAAGCAGGCTCCAGGCTCTGAGCTGTCAGCACAGAGCCCGACACGGGGCTTGTACTCATGAACTGTGAGATCATGACCTGAGCCGAAGTCAGATGCTTAACCGACTGAGCCACCCAGGCACCCTGAAGGCTGCTTTTTTTTTTTTTTTTTTAAAGGCAATAAAAACGTATAAACATCTAGCCAGATTAATAAAAAGAGAGAGAGAGAGAAATTACAAAGAAGCAATGACAAAGGGATGTGACCACAGATGCCATAGAGGTCAGACAGATGGAAAGAGATATTATGACAAATTTATTCCATTTCAGACCCACCAAATTGTCAAAAATTAAAATTTTGTACAATAGTGTGTTCAAATATATGAAGCAATGGAAACTCTTAATACTTGTGGAAATGTAAACTTATTCAGCCATGTTGCCAAATGGTTTTAGTAGTAAGCACATAAATAGTATGTGGTATACCCTCAGTGGTTTAAAATAAAAAATGGAGACATGTGAACTTGTACAAAGAGACATGTACAAGAAGGCCCACCGGAACATTGTCCCAAACAGCAAAAAATGGGGATTTAATCCAAATGTTCATTCAGGGTAGAATGACCATATTTTGGTATATTTCTCAAAAAATATTTCTTTTTGAGAACTCAGAAAGAGACCCACAAATTTATAGGCAACTCATCTTTGACAAAGCAGGAAAGAATATCCAATGGATAAAAAGACAGTCTCTTCAGCAAATGGTGCTGGGAAAACTGGACAGCAACAGGCAGAAGAATGAACCTGGAGCATTTTCTTACACCATACACAAAAATAAAATGGATGAAAGACCTAAATGTAAGACAGGAAGCCATCCAAATCCTAGAGGAAAAAACAGGCAAAGACCTCAGCCGAAGCAACTTCTTACTAGACATATCTGTGGAAGCAAAGGAAACAAAAGCAAAAATGAACTAATGGGACCTCCTAAAGATAAAAAGCTTCTGCATAGCAAAGGAAACAATCGACAAAACTAAAAGGCAACAGAAAGAATGGGAGAAGATATTTACAAATGACATCTCGGTTAAAGGGTAAAGAATTTATCAAACTAAACACCCAAAAAACAAATAATCCAATGAAGAAATGGGCAAAAGACATGAACAGACACTTTTCCAAAGAAGACATCCAGATAGCTAAGAGACACATGAAAAGATGCTCAACATTGCTTATCATCGGGGAAATACAAATCAAAACCACAATGCTATACAACCTCACACTTGTCAGAATGGCTAAAATCAACAGCACAAAAAACCAACAGATGTTGGCAAGGATGCAGAGAAAGGGAACACTTTTGGGGCATCAGGGTGGCTAAGCTGGTTGAGTATCGGACTCTTGATTTTGGCTCAGGTCATGGTCTCACAGTTCATGGGATCGAGCCCCACATTGGGCTCTGCACTGACAGCACAGAGCCTGCCTTAGGATTCTCTCTCTCTCTCTCTCTCTCTCTCAATCTCTCTGCCCCTCTCCCACTCTTGTGCACATTCTCTCTCTCTCAAAATAAACAAATGTAAAAAGGTTTTTAAAAAAGGGAACACTTATGCACAGTTGGTGAGAATGGAAACAGCCACTCTAGAAAAAAGTATGGAGGTTCCTCTAAAAATTAAAAATAGGGCTACTCTACAACCCAGCAATCATACAATAAGGTATTTATCCAAAGGATACAAAACTGCTGATTCAAAGGGGCACATGCACCCGATGTTTACAGCAGTGCTATCAACAATAGCCAAGTTATGGGAAGAGCTCAAATATCCATCAAATGATGAATGGATAAAGAAGATGTGGTATATGTATTTTCAATGGAATATTACTTGGGAATCAAAAAGAATGAAATCTTGCAATTTGCAACAACGTGAATGAAACCAGGATGTATTACACTAAGCAAAATAAGTCATTCGGAGAAAGATAAATATTATATGATTTTACTCATGTGGAATTTAAGATGAACATAGGGGAAGGGAAGGAAAAATCAGATAAAAACAGAGAGGGAAGCAAACCATAAGAGACTCTTAAATATAAAGAGCAAACTGAAGGTTGCTGGGGGGGATGGGTTAAATGGGTGATGGGCATTAAGCAGGGCACTTTTGGGACGAGTACTGGGTGTTCTATGTAAGTGATGAATCACTAAATTCTACTCCTGAAACCATTATTAAACTAGAAGTTAACTAATCTGGATTTAAAGAAAATAAAAATAAATAAAAGATTAAAAAATTATTTTTGCTCACTAGGAATGGTGTTCCTAATAGCTAAGATAGGAAAGAATGTGACTTCATTCACAGTTAAATGTGTCAAAGTGGAAAAATTTTCTTATATCTTCCTAGGTTCTTTGGCATAATAATTAAATTGACTTATAACAGATTAATATGAGAGCAACAAATTTAATCTCATAGGCATGGAAGCCCACAAAAAATATGAGACCCAAAGACAAACCAGGCAACTGAGGTTTGTAAGCCATCCTGAGCTAAGAAACGAGAGAGGGGCCCTGGGCTCGAAGGGGAAGAGAGCAGTCCATAGGAAGAGAAGTAGAACAGACATTTGGTAATGAGATGTTTGCCCTGCCATGCAGGTATGTCTTTCAGATAAAAAACTATCTCTGGCTATGCCCCCTATCTAAATTCTTTCAGGCAGTTAAGAGAGAGGTAAAAGTTTTTGAGTCTGCTGGGTCTTGACTGCCTTCACCTCAAAATAATTCACATATTAAAAGTGGCATATTTTGGGGTGGCTTATTCTGTTCCTGTTCAAATGAATACAGTCTGGTATACTCATTCTTTGGAAAATACGTAGCTGTGAAGACAAGGGAACTCAAAAATATAGTACTAAACAAAAGAAACTAGTCTTAGAAAAATACAGCATGATTTCATTCCTATTATGTATAAATGATGGCAAAATTTACCAGTATATTGCTTAAGGATAAATATACAGGTAGTAAAACTATCAAGCAAAGCTAAGGAAATGAGTACCATAAACTTGAGGATTGTGTATTTTGTTAGGGGAAAAGAAGGAAAAAAGCATCAGAGAGGTTTATTCAGTGCCTAAGATAGGAGTAAAATTCTATTTCTTAACCTGTGCAATAAATACATGTGTGTTTATTATTACTACTTACCTTTTACATGTTCATTTATACTATTTATATGTCTATATTTAGCATAGAAAAAGTAAAACACAGTTTTATATAAAAAGAAGAAAAGAAAGATGTGTGAATCCTTTTTCCAGAAAAACTATGAATCAAAGAAACACAGAAAATAAAGATAACAGTTAAAAACATTTATAAAGAATAAAATACGACCTTATATTTTATAAATCGATAAAACATGTTACAAACTAATCCCAATTAAAAGAAGGGAAAGATCCAGTACACACATTTTTAAATAAAAAGAGAGCAGGAAAATTACTAATGAGAAAGTTCGAGGGTTTTCCTAGGTGTCGCCAAAACTCTACCATGGTCAAAATCCCCACCATCATCTTTCCTATGTAGGAGATTCAAGTATACGTGTTTTGGAAGGTAATGGAGAGAGTCACAAAGCAGGGTGGTGAGAAGACTTCATCTGGATGTTCCTCTTGATTTCTCCTCTTAATTCTCTTAGATTCAGTTGGATCTACTCACTTAACATAAACAAGATGCCTTTCATCTTCACCAGAGAACAAGAGGAAAAGCATTCTTTTTTTTTTTTAATAATTTATTTTCAAATTGGTTTCCATATAACACCCAGTGTTCATCCCAACAAGTGCTCTCTTCAATGCCCGTCACCCACTCTCCCCCCTTGGGAAAAGCATTCTTGCACGTCAATGACCACTCATGTCAACAGAAAAAACATACAGCAGTGGGTACGTTGGAGGTAACCTTGAGAGTGGACCGGCAATTCTGGACATCAACAGGGCAGTATTTTTTTCTTGTTTAGTTTTATAGTATCTGCAGAACCAGAAAACTAACACTTGGAGTGGTCCTGGGATTCTTTTTGAAATAATGGTGAGGGGCACCTGGGTGGCTCAGTCCGTTGAGCGTCTGACTGACTTCAGCTCAGGTCATGATCTCACTTATGGGTTCAAGCCCCACGTTGGGCTCTGTGCTGACAGCTCAGAGCCTGGAGCCTGCTTTGGCTTCCATGTCTCTCCCTCTCTCTGCCCTTCCCCTGCTCACACTCTATCTCTTAAAAATAAACATTAAAAAAATTAAAATAATGGTGAAACATCTCATTGTATATTTGCCAAGAAACATAAAATGCACAGCACAACAGTGAACACTGGTGTAAACTATAGGCCTTAGTTAATCATGATATCTCAGCATCGTCTCATCAACTGTAACAAATGTATTGCACGAATGCAGACGGGTAATAAAAGGGGAAACTGAGGAGGGTGCTGAGGCAGTGTACGGGAACTCACTGTCCTTTTGTTCATTTTTCTGTAAATCTCAAACTCCTCCAAAAAAGTCCATTTACTATTTTTTAAATTGTATTGAATAAATTTTTTAAATTGTATTGAGATTTGGAGATGGGGGGAAAAATGAGAAAGGCTTCTCAGAAAAAGATGCTGATATAACATAATGATAGAGTTTGAGGCTTAAATACCAGGCTGATTTAGGAGGGCATCAATGGGCTTGTTCCTTTTATTTAATATTTATGAAGAAAGAAGTATTTTATTAATATTTTTATTTTTTTAAGTGTATTTATTTCGAGATAGAGAGAAAGAGAGAGAGTGTGTGTGCAGGAGCCCAGAGAGACAGAGAGAGAATGCCAAGCGGGCTTTGTGCTGCAAGCACAGAGCCTGATGGGAGCTCAAACTCATGAACTGTGAGGTCATGACCTGAGCCAAAACCAAGAGTCGGATGCTCAGCTGATGAGCCACCAAGGTGCCCCTCAATAATCTTATTAAGGAAAGACAATTATTTACATCCAATGAAAATATGCATACTTTGTAGTTATAGTCCGAAGAGTATAGATTGAAGTTTATTTCGTAATTTGTTCTGATTCAAGCAGTTGCGGCAATGATAGAAAATGAGTAACTAAACAAAGTCATTTCCAACACTGTTAGCTCATGGAACTAGCCAAGGATGGCAAGCAACAGAAGAAAAGGCTAGTTAAAAGTACACATTAAAAAACCAGTCAGTGCCGGTTTCGCGTGCTACGTGCTAGTGCTAGGGCACTAATTCCTCCTGCGTGAAGGAGTAACAGGGAAACCACAGGGAAGGGTTGGCAAAGAACTTTACCTGCGGCACACTGCATTAAATTTAGTCCAGAGTAGCTGACCTATTTACTTCATAGGTTACTAGAGAGGCTCAGGTCTTTGTCTCTGCTAATGCACCACACACTGCAAGGAAACAGAGTGACTTGTTAAAAGCTCTCCAATAACAAAAGGGGACTTGTTTCTGAAGATTTTGTTCCGCTCCATTAGCTCTTTTTGGTGTGGCTTAATTTCTGACTAGGGTATAATGTATTATCAGATGCCAGGCTTTGGGAAGGGCTGTATCTGTTTCCTATGGCAGAGCAAAGGAGTGTCACAGGATCGCTTGGATTGCTATCATTCTTTTTTTTTTTTTTTTTTTTTAATTTTTTTTAACGTTTATTTAGTTTTGAGACATAGAGACAGAATGTGAGCAGGAGAAGGGCAGAGAGAGAGGGAGACACAGAATCTGAAGCAGGCTCCAGGCTCTGAGCCATCAGCACAGAGCCCGACGCGGGGCTCGAACTCACAGACTGCGAGATCATGACCTGAACTGAAGTCGGAGGCTCAACCGACTGAGCCACCCAGGCGCCCCTGGATTGCTATCATTCTAATCAGAGAGTTACAAGGTACTCAGGCCAGCAACTTTTTTCAAGATCCTAACAGTGACTGAATGTGAAACATGGCTCCTAAAATGTCCTCGCATGTTTTAACCCAGGTCACTACAGATTGAAAAATCCTTGCGGTATTAGAAACAAGCGACCTACTGCTTTGCCTTTAAGCGACTCCCTCAAATTCTTGTGTTGACTATCTGCAATCATCCCTAAGCACTTTTTTCCCCTCCCTCTCAAAAGATTTTCTGAGCCGTTGCTGTCATACTGCACTGCCCTTTGGGGCATTAGATTTTGGAAGATTTTTGCCACTTCTTGTCAAGAAACGCAGCTGGAAAGAAAGAAGAGCAGACATCCACGTATCAACAATGCCTGGCCACTCCATTTGCTAGCTTTTCTTGTGAGCAACCTCACAATGGAGAAGATTCTTCTCAACTCCGTGCCATTATGGTAAGTTTCTAAAATGAGGCATAATATTTACCCTGACTAATCTAAACCAATTAATTACAGAGATTTGTTTAATCTTGTATCTTCAGATTCACTGGCCCTTAAGAGGATATAAAGGTCAGAGTGAATTTGATTCCTTTGAAATCCTTTATTCCTTAATGGTTTTTTTTTTTTTAACACACAAAGTGAAATAAAAATCAAAATAAGTGAATATTTATTTTTATTAGATAAATAATGTTATAGAGGCATTGCTAATCTTCCCCTGCTTCCCCATTGGTTCTGAGTAGAAGAGCACAGATTAAATGTAAAAGCGAAAGGATGTGGTACCAAATGTTTTGAATGGTTCTTCCCGAAGCACGGAAGTCTTCTTTCTTCTTGATGAGTGCTAAGACTTTGTGTCCATATCAGCCCTTCGAACATCCATCTTAGATGTGCCTGAAGGGCTAATTAGAAAATTATTAAGACACTTATTTTTGTTTCCTTCAATAACAACGAGTTATTGTGAGTGGGAAAAGTCAGGTGAGACCTTTGGAAATATAATTATAGAAATTAGGATGTCAGTCTTTGATACAAGAAGAACCAGTTTGGCATAAAGGTACTAGCTTCACATGCCATTATTTAATAAATAGAAAATATTGCTATAATATTTGAAAAACTAGTCAATAGCCATAGGCAAAATGCTCTAAAACTAAGCAATCAGGAAACAGTTTTAAAAAATTAGTTCAAGAATGACTCTTCTCATGTCTTTAGAATTATGGACTAGACGTAGGCAAATGGGATAACTACAGAGGTCAAGTATTTCCCCAAATGATCCAAGTTATCGTGATATTTTTCTTTAGAATCCTGGCTGGGTATTTCATGCCCTAATCAAACATTTTGAAAGAGGTCTTGATTAGTTTTTGATTGCTGTGGAAAAAATTATCACAAAGATAGTGGTTTAAAAACAATATGAATTTACTGCCTCGGTTTCCTTGGGTCACGAGTCCGGGCATGGTTTAACCAGGTCTCCTGCTCTGGATGTCACAAGCCTGCAATCAAGGTATTGGCTAGCATGCAATCTCATCTGGAGCTCAGGTCCTCTTCCAGTATATCCAGACTGTTGGTAGAATTCAGTTCCTTGTGGTTATAGGCCTGAGACCCTCTGCTCCTAGAGGCTGCCCATTTCCCTATGTGGTTCCTGACATGGCTGCTTACTTCTTCAAGGCTAGCAGGAGAGCTTTTTGCTTTTACAGGGATCAACTGATAAAGTCAGCCTAATCTGCAAAACCCCTCCACTTTTTCCATATACTTTTCCATTTCCATTAACTACAACATAACCACTGAAGTGATAACCCATCATATACATAGGCTCCATGCACAGTCAAAGGGAGGGTATCTCCACTTCAAGGACATGGTCATTTGGGTTATCTCAGGTGGTCATTTGGGGTTATCTTAGGTCTATGATAGGCCCCTTCCAATGAACTTACTACTGATTTCTATTCTCTTCCTCAGACACAAGACTTCAATATACTATAGACCTCCTTTCTTCTGAGCCCCACATCTTTTTAGCCAGATGAATCTGTCATAAAGAGACTACACATCCTTCTTCTACCCTCCTACTTTCTCTGCTTCCCAACTCAAGTCCTTCAAAAGTTACTGACTCTGGACTTTCATTTACTTCACCTCCTGAAATAACAATCCACCTCTCTTGAATTGCTATCCATTCTGTTTCTACCAGTTTCCCACATTAGTATTGTTACGTCCAAGCCACATGTGTTCACGCAGAGTGGAATTTGCTAGACTGGGAATGAGAGAGATGCACATTAATACTCCATAGTGTTTTCTCGGGCACTGTAACTCCAGGAAACCAGAATCAACATTCTCTGAACCACTTCACAATGTAGATGTGATTACCAACTAACGATGGTAGGATTTTATGTCGGTTCAGATATTTTTACATACCAACAAGGTAATTACTTCTGTGTTACAAATGATAAAGTTTAAGGCTACTTTCTTCCAGTATTCTTGCCTTTATTGGTGTTTTTTTCAAACAAGAGCTAAATTTATTTATGAAATATGCTGTTTTTTAAAAAAAATTTTTAATATTTATTTTTGAGACAGAGCATGAGCAAGGGAGGGGCAGAGAGAGAGAGAGTCATGCACAGAATCAGAAGCAGGATCCAGGCTCTGATCTGTCAGCACAGAGCCCGGCATGGGGCTCAAACTCACAAATGGGGAGATCATGACCTGAGCCAAAGTCGGGTGCTTAACGGACTGAGCCACCCAGGCACCCTGCTCACTGTCTTAATACTTACCTTATTTTATATCTGAAGGAATCACGTTTCCTGTTTCAGAATATATACACATGAAATAAATTATAAAAATATGATAGAAATGTGGAACTCTAAATTTAAGATAATGGTTATTTATGGAGAAAGGGAGGGAAATGGGATAGAAGAATATAGGAAGTAGCATACAGAGGGCTATGATCGCCTCTATGATGTTTTATTTCTTAGGCTTCTTAGGCAATACAGAGTGTTCAATAAATTATTGAAGTCATTTTTTAAAACTACTTTAAGTCTTTGGAAATAATCCTAAAGATATACTGCAAGTGAAAAAAAGCTTCTTTAAGAAAATCTACTAAAAGAAAGAACGGAAGTAATCTGTGCCATTGGATCCACAACCCATTCCCTTCTCCCTGCTTCCTTGGCCAGTGTGACAGAAATTGCAATCCAAAGAACACAGGGCTCCTTTTTGCTCAAGCACCCCATCAAAGGCTATACTGTCTCCTCAAGAGGGGCAGAATGTCCATGTTTCTCATTGCACCCCACAGCTACTTCTTGCATAACTAAGTTCCTATTAAGTGCCACCAAGAGTTTGTGGCCTCCCTTTTTCTGCCCAGCCCCCATGTGTGGAGAGAAACGTTACATTTATGTGTTTATGACTCTACAAATACTGGGGCCCCAGCCCCAGCTCATTCATACATCTGTGTTTGCAGACCAGGAGAGGCAAGCGAAGAAGACCAGAGCTCACTCCCATCCAGTGCACGGTAAGGAAAGCAGGAATCACTCAGAGAAAAGCACATCACTATTCCCACCCCCAGCTCTAGACCCTTGGCTCAGAGACTGTGTCCAGAGGAGGAGGCAGCCATAAACTAGGGAGCTCTGAAGCTCTGTCCAAGAGAACTGACTATTTGAAACAAAATGTAAGCACATTCGGGCCTAAGGGCACTCAAAAACAATGGAGGTTCTAATGGAAAGTAATTAAGAGCAGGGCAGTAAGTAACGTCATTACGGATAGAAACTAATCCAGAGACAGCTAGTTTACTAGAGGGAACGAGGGAAAAGAAAAGCTAAGAAGAGCCATTCTAGGGTCAGAACAAATCTCAAAAATGGGCCTCAACTACTACCTCTGCAAGGGGCCTTGATTAAATAGATCAGTCTAGGGCACAATTTATACCACAGAGCCTCACCGAAAACCATGGAGCCATCACCCAGCCATTACTGGAGCTTAACAGAGGGATGCAGTCACAGAAAGAAAGAGTCAAAAAGAAAGAACCCTGCCCAAACTACTTACTGTAAGCATGCCCAAGGCTATCTACTCTGAAGGATGAGAGGGACCTGTACCCAGAGTTGCTAAAATGTCCCATTTTAAACCAGAATTATGAGACATGCAAAGAAATAGAAAAATGGAACCTATATACAGAGGGTGAAAAAGGAAGCAATGCAAACTGCCTGGAAGAGCAATCCAAGGTCAGATTTAATTGACGAGCATTTCAGATTAGTCACTGAATATAGTCGTTTAGTTTAGAGAACTAAAGGAAACCATGATTCAAGAAGAGTGTGAAGACAAGGTCACATCAAATAGAGAATATCAGTATAGAGCTAGAGGTTCTAAGAAACAATCAAATGGAGTTGGAAAGGACAACATCTGAAATGAAAAATTCACTAGAGGTGCTCAGCAGTAGATTTGAACAGAAGAATGAATTTCCAAATATTAAGATGAGCAGACATTACAGAATCTCGATTATGTAATCCAAGGAATATGGAGAAAAGAGATGGAAGAAAAACAGTCTCGGAGGAATGTGGGACACCGTTAAATTCAACAACATACATAAAATCAAATATTTAGAAAGAGAGAAAAAAGAAGACAAAATATTTGAAGAAATAATGACCGTATATGTCCCAAATTCAATGGAAGCCTACATATCTGAGAAGCTCATTGAAATCCAAGTAGAATGAACAGAAAGAGATCAACATAGTGACAATTCTTAATAAAAATGCGGGAAGCCAAACACAAGAAAATCTTGAAAGTAGTAAGAGAAAAATGTCTTGTCACTTACAAAGGAACTTCAATGAAATTAATCACTGATTTCTCATCAGAAACAATGGAGGCCAGAAGTGCTCAAAGGTGCTCAAAGGAAAGAAAAACACAAAATTTTCAACCGAGAATCATAAATCCAGAAAAATCTCATTTCAAAAGGAAGAGAAAATAGAAACATTTCAGATCACTAAAAACTGAAGGAATGTGTGTTGTTAGCAGACCTGTGTTATGAGAAATACTAAAGGAAGCTTTTCAGGCTGAAAGCAAGTAACCCTAGAGAGTCATTCAAACACCTAAGAAAAAAACCAAAAAGCCCTTGTAAAGGGAGTTACATAATTGTAAAAGACAGCATAAATGCATATTTCTTTTCCTTTCTTCTCATAATTGACCTAAAACGTAGTTGAATAAAACAATATGCATATAATAAACATTTTTTAAAAAGTTTTTTTTAAATGTTTATTTTTGAGAGAGAGAGACAGAGTGTGAGCAGGGGAGGAGAAGAGAGAGAGGGAGACACAGAATCCGAAGCAGGCTCCAGGCTCTGGGCTGTCAGCACAGATCCCCATGTGTGGTTTGAACTCATGAACCATGAGATCATGACCTGAGCCGAAGTTGGATGCTTCACCAACTCAGACACCCAAGTGCCCCTATGTATATAATAAACATTTTTAAAATAAATCACAGAGATGAAAAGTAGAGCACAGGGAATATAGTCAATAATATTGTAATAATGTTGTATGGTGATGACTGGTGACCACACTTACAGTGAGCTACAAGTAATGTATATAATTGTTGATTGACTATGCCGTATACCTGAAACTAATATATCACTGTATTATCATTATACTCCAATAAAAAAACAAAGGGTCACAGAAATGGAAAAAATATATAGGTACTCAAGGTAAACGCTCTTTTAATGAAAGGAAATTTTAAGTGTAAATAAACATCACTTAATTTACATGATTTTAACTAATTAATCAAATCATAAAATTATATGATTAAAAAAATTAAGAGTTAAAGGAACTGAAAGCCCTCAATATGTGTATAACCATATTGTTGGGCCTATAATATATAGAAATGTAATACATTTGCCAAAAACAGCAAGAAGGAGAAGGTGAAAACGAAACTATATTGGACTAAAAATATGATACTACATGTTAATGTGAATCCATAGGAGTAAATAAAAAGAACCAGAAATGGTAAATAAGATATTTATTCGTTAGTTAGATATAACAAATGCTATATACACATTACATATATATATTACATATATACATATATATGTTGCTTTCCTTTCTCTCTTAGCTTCCTGAAAAGAACCAGAATTATATAAAATAATAATTATAACAATGCACTGTTGATTTTGTGACACACAGAGATATAATATGTAAAACCACAATAGGACAAAACAGAGGAAAATGGAGTAGAGCTACATAGAATGAGCATTTCTGTGCCTCAATGGAATTAAGTTAATATAAATCGGATATAGTTTCTGATAAGTTAAGATGTATATGTTAAGTCCTACAGCAAAAAATAAGAAAAAAAAACTCAACAAAAATTATGAAAAAACACTAAAGGAATTAAAGTGTTACATCAGAAAATAATTAAGCAAAAGAAAGCATTAAAGGAAGAATAGAGAAATGACAAATACACGAGACATATAGAAAGCAAAAAGTAACACTGCAAATGCAAATTCAACTATATCAATAAAAACAATAAATATATATAGATTAAGCAAACCAAGCAAAAAACAAAGACTGTCCATTGGGCTAAAAAAGAAAAAAAAGCTCTAATATATGCTTTGTCTAAGAGACGCCTGTTAGATTCAAAGATAAAAACAGATTACAGGTAAAAGGATGGAAAGAAATACACCATGCAAATAGCAACCATAATAGAGCTAGAGTGGCTACACTAACATCAGAGAAAATAGACATTAAAACAAAAAATATTACTAGAGATAAAGACAATTGATAAAGAGTAACTTTTTATAAAATGGTAACTCTATTAGGAATATGTAGTAAGGTGTAAACCTAATAAGTGAGACATGTACTGAATAACCAAAGTCCTGAAGTGAACACTAACAGAAAGGAAGGGAGAAATAAACAATTCGACAATATTTGCTGGAGACCTCAGTACTTCACTTTAAATAATGGATAGAACAACTGGCCGAAGAATAAGGAAATGAAGACTCCGACAACACTATAAACCACCTAAACTTAATGGATATCTATAGAACCCTTCACCCAGCAAGAGCAGAGTATATATTCTTTTCCAGGGCACATGGCACATTTTCTGGGATAGGCTACTTGTTAAGCCATAAAACAAACCTGATAATATTCTCCAAAAATAATGAAACTTAGAAATCAATGAGAGAGAAATTTGGGAAACTCACAAATACATGGAACTTAAATAAAACACTTCTAAATAATCAGTGGGTCAAAGAAGAAATTAGAAGAGAGTTAGAAAATACTTTGAGATAAATGAAAATGAAGACACAGAATACCAAAACTTATGAAATGCAGCTACAAAAGCAGGGCTTATGGGGCAATTTATAACTATAAATGCCTATAATAAAAAATAAGAAAAATACCAAATTGATAGAATAATAACCTTCTATCTTAACACACAGAAGGGAAAAGACAAACTAAGCCTACAGCAAACAGAAAAAGGGGAATAATAAAGATTAGAGTGGAGATAAAAGAAATAAGAATAGAACAACAATAGAGAAGATTAATGAAACCCAAAATTATTTTTTGCAAAGATCATCAAAATTGAGAAACCTTTCAAAGAATACAAACTTCCAACTCTAAGATAAGTATGTTTTGGAAATCAAATGTATAGCATGGTAATTATAGTTTGATACTGTATTATATACTTGAAAGTTGCTAAGAGAGTAGCTCTTAAATGTTATTACCACAAAAAAGAAAATGATAATTATGTCATGTGATGGAGGTATAGCTGATGCTATACTGGTGAACATTTTGCAATATACAATTGCACACCCTAAATTTACACAATGTTGTACACCCTAAATTTACACAATGCTATATTGTTGTACACCCTAAATTTACACAATGCTATATATCAGTTATATCTCAATAAAGTTGGAAAAAAGTGAACAAACTTTTAGCTACACTTACCAATAAGAGAGAAAACACAAATTATTATTTTTAAATGTTTATTATTCATTATTGAGAGAGAGAGAGTACAAGCACGGGAGGGTTAGAGAGAGAGGGAGACACAGAACCGAAGCAGGCTCCAGGCTCCAAACTGTCAGCACAGAGCCCAAAGCGGGGCTTGAACTCACGAACCGTAAGATCACGACCTGAGCTGAAGTTGGATGCTTAACCGACTTAGCCATACAGGCGCCCCAAGAAAACTCAAATTATTACAATTAGTAAAGAAAGAGAAGAACATTACTACCAACCGTATAGAAATAAAAATCATTATTAAAGAATACTACGAACAATGTATGCCAATAAATTACATAAAATATTGAAATGGAAAAAATTATTGAAAAGACAAAAACTACCCAAACTGATTTAAGAAGAAATAGACAGAACGAAAAGATTTTTAACAAGTAAAAACACTGAATTAGTAATTGAAAACTATCCATAAAGGAAAATGCAAGCCCAGATGGCCTCATTGACGAATTTTACCTTATATTTGAAGGGATACCTAATGCACTCTATGAGGCTCTAACAACCCAGACCTGACAAAGATACCATAAGAAACTACAAACTAACATCTCTTAAGAATATAGGTGCAAAACTCCTCAACAAAAGACTAGCAAACCAAATCTAGCAATCTATAAAAAGGATTATATACCATGACCAAAGTGGGATTTATCCCAGTCATGTACTTAATGGTGAAGAATGAATTTCTTTCTCCCTAATATCAGGAACAAGACAAGGATGTCCCCTTCTCCCACTTCTATTCAACTTTGTACTGAAAATTCTAGCAAGATCAATTAGGCAAGAAAATTAAATCAATGACACCCAGACTAGAAAAGAATAAAATGATATTAGCATGACAGGATTGTGTGTATAAAAAATTCTAAGGAATCTTCTAAGAATTATTGCAACTAATAAATTCAACAAGGTTGCAGAACAGAATCCCAACAGAATACAAAAAATTTATTATATAAATCAATATACTTATAATTTATAATCCAAAGAGAAAACTAAGAAAACAATTCTAATTCTATACCATCAGAGAATAAAATATGCAGGAATAAATTTAACAAAAGAAGTGCAAAATGAATACTCTGACAACTTCCAACCACTGTTGAGAGAAAGTAAAGAAGATCTAAAGAAACAGAAAGGCATCCTATGTTCATGGATCAGAAGACAACATCAATAAGATGCCTATGATCTCAGTTTGATTTACAGATTCAGCATAATCCTGATGAGAATTTCCCAAAGATATCTATGGTAAACATGTGTATCACAAGATATTGTTAGGTATTCAGTGGAGACAAACAAATAAAACACCTTTCTGGTCAAGGATATCTTAAAAAATAAGTTAACTAAAATTAAACAATGTTATTTAAGGCAGAACTTTTTAGTAACTTTATATGCTTATGAGTACTCTGACGGCATTTTCTTAACTTATTTAACCACAGTCACCTTTTCTGGGGGACACGTATCAACACATCAAGAGCAATTAATGATCTCCAACACACATTTTGAGAAATGGTGTCCTAAGGGATATTAATTCACTCTGTTGGTCTACCTCCTCTTGTCTCCCCAGCTAACACAGTGAAGTAATCAGAAAGGAGAATCAGAAACTCAAGTCCATGTACATAAGTACACATATCTTAGACTTTCATTGAATCAAAAACTTGAGTGTATTCATTTATGATTATTTCAACAGGATTACAGAAAATCTTCATACAAATTGGCTATCTGAAACATACACACACACTCCTTTTCAGTGATGGTGCAAAAAGCTTGGAAATGACATGTGCAAATACCTGTGAACGATGAATGGCTTTTCTTTAAAAATTTTTTTTAATGTTTATTTATTTTTGAGACAGAGCATGAGTTGGGGAGGGACAGAGAGAGAGGGAGACACAGAATGTGAAGCAGGCTCCAGGCTCTGTGCTGACAGCACAGAGCCCCGCGGCGGGGCTCGAACTCACAGACCACCAGATCATGACCTGAGCCAAAGCCGGACACTCAACCGACTGAGCCACCCAGGCACCCTGATGAATGGCTTTTCTGATCAGCTTAAGGCTCACAAGACCTCCAAATTGCCAAACCATACACAAGAAAGTAATTAATAAAGCAAAATTCAGAGTGTAGGATTTCTATAGATCAAACAACCTGGGTTATTCAATGAATGAAGAGTAAGGACATAAAAAGAAGTGTGAGGGAACATTCAGATTAAAACAGATTTTAAAGATACCCTTTAACATGGGCAAAATTAATTATAATGTTTAGAAGTACACCAGTGATACACACTTGGGTAAAACTGTTTAAAGAAATGCAAAGAAGTAATTACTATGAAAATCCGAAGCGTGGTTACCATTACAAAGGAAAGAAGGGGCTGTGATTGGGATAGGGAATGTGGAAGAGTTTCTGCAGTGACTGGTTAAACTCTATTTCTTGAGCTTTGTGATGGTTCACCTTTTAATAATTCATTATGGTAAAATAATTCTTCAAGCTGCATATAATAATCCATGTGTTATATTCATTATGCTACAAGTAGTCTTCTTCATCTGTGTTTTGTTTTCTACAGAAGAATGTTTTTATAAAAAAGTATGCACCAAGAAGTATATATCTCTATTCCTTTCTTGCAGAAAATTGTGAGAAAAGGGGTGGATCTCAGCATGCTCTGTCCTCATATTCAATACCTTCTCATGTTACCACATTAAGGCACATTACATTTCCATGCTTACCAAAAGATATGTGCATATACCCCTCTGAGGACCCTGCTTTCTTGCTTTTCTTCTTTACACAGAGAAGTGAAGTATTTCTATATAGTGCAATTTTAAAAAAAAACAAAAACTGTTCGAAATAGCTCTTTTTTTTAAAATATTTATTTTTTAGAGACAGATACAGAGCAAGAGCAGGGGACGGGCAGAGCGAGAGGGAAACAGAATCTGAAGCAGGCTCCAGGCTCTGAGCTGTCAGCACAGAACGTGACGTGGGGCTCGAACTCATGAACCATGAGATCATGACCTGAGCTGAAGTCGGATGTTCAACCAACTGAGCCACCCAGGCGCCCCCTAAATAGTTCTTTATGGAAGTCATCAAAATTTATAATAAGGTTACTCATTTCTTCAGGACTATAAGACATTCATACTATGTTCTTCATGAGGTATGCAATTCAATTTTACTTTGAAAAGTAATTAAATTGAATTTTTCACCCTGTGAATAATTAAGTACTATGATATGAAAGGACAAGTGAGTCAACAGTTGACTGGAATGATTTAAAATATCACCAACATTGAAAACTGTGTCGCAAAATATTAAAAAAGAAACATTTTGTTATGATGCTCACTGTAATAAAATGGAGTTGATCTAAATACTATCATATATATTCAAATATTCTTAAGATTAAGTTCTCTTAAGTCCAATGAACACAGGGCTTAGATCATAGGAAATGAAGAGAAATAAATAAAATATGCTAAACTATGAAACACATCATTACCAAACTTCTTGCTTGTTCTTAGATATGTATGATGTGACTGGTTGACAGGATGATTAAATATTCAGCATCTAAATTCAGCCTAAAGTCTCTATTATCCCCACTAGAATGCAGGCTGAAATCAGATAATGTGAAAGTCATTCTCTTCTACAGAAAATTCTCAATAACCAGTGGAACTCTTTAATAAAGAAAACTAGGGGCACCTGGGTGGCTCAGTCAGTTAAGCGACTGACCCCTGCTCAGGTCATTGTCTGGCATTCAGGAGTTGAACCCCATGCGGGGCTCTCTGCTGTCATCAGGCAGAGCCCACTTTGGATCCTGTCTCCTCCTCTCTGCCCTTCTGGCACTCAGTTTTCTCTCTCTCTCAAACAAATAAACATTAAAAAATAAAAAATGAAAACTATATTGAGAAGAGTAACACACTAATCTATTAAGATTATATTATATACTAGCTATAGAATGTAACCTTCTAGTCGTTGGCAAACAAGAGGCAGAGAACAGATAGGACCTGGGGGAGGGGAGGGGAAGAGCCGATATAAAGGAACATAGCCTGGAGCAGGGAACACTGTGCTTAGATGACATAAGCAAGGTACTTTGGAGAAAGCCCTAGAACAGGACCACAGTGTGTGGACTGCAAGCGTCCTCATTCATATTGTAATCTATGTAACTGGTATCTGTTGAAAAAACTCTCTCTATTTTGAGATGGAACACTGGGGTCATGCCCTGGAAGGTAAATTTGAAAAGGATGACTTGCGCCGGTTTGGTAAAGGGAAGCAGAGAAAGTAGGTAGGAGGCTGCGAAGACACACTTCCTCTCTTTGCCCACGTCACAAGGCAACAGTGGACCTCCTTCCATCCCTTCCCATTTCCGTAAGTGCCCTCTTTAGTATCTGCAATTATGGGCTTAGTTTCATAAGAAATTATTGTTTCTTACTCTTTGGAAAAGTATTTAGGAATCCTGAGCTGGAGCATTTAATCAACAAGAAATTCTTCGGAACTCAATGGTTAACTGAAGCATGCCTATAAACGTAAAGGGAACCACACAGACATCTGCTTTGGCTTGGAAATGTGGCTGGCAGAAGGCCATGCTCCCACTGAGAACAATGAGCAAAACTGGGAAAAATACAGAAATGAACTATCTGAAGGAATCACACTGATAACGAATCAGCCAGGACGCGAGGGTCTACACTGCAGAAAGATGAGAAGCGAGTTGATAGAACCATAATTTCCTTCATGCCACTTTTCCTCTCGGGGGATGTGGCAGCACTCAGGAACATGCATCAGGCTTATGAAACAAAGGTGGCCGAGAAGTCATGGGAATTTTAAGCAAACTCAGGGATAGAGAGAGAGAATTTGAGATTTGAGGCTGTTAAGGGAGGCAGGATGTGTGCCAGCATGGAAGGGAGACAATATTCCTGGGACGTAAGGACACAGAAGAGTATAGCCAATATCGAACACTAGTTGTCACACGAGGTGTGTGCTGAGTAAGTTCTGTGGGGCAAAAGGCTAACAGGCAGAGCTAAAAGTAATTACAAAGTACAGTGAAACTTTTGACAATCTCAAGTACTGGAGATATGAAAATGAAAATTAGAGTTCATGGCTTATAGAAAAAGAGGTCCTTGGGAAGCACCCTGGGCACTTAGTGGGGACCTTGGAGGGCTTCACCCTGGGGGTCAGGGAAGAAACAGGAAGACCCTTATGAAGACTGCAGACGAGTTGGCTTGGGTTCTCACTGAGTTGGGATGACATGGCCCTCTGCTACTAGCACAAGGATGAAAGGAGTTTCCTAGGAGGAAGAAAACATCATTCAGAGCCTCAAAGTGTGCAAATGCAATGCCCAAATTTATTCAAGCATACCACATGCAGTAAGAAGCAGGACCAAGAAACAAAAGAGATAAATAGAAAAAGATACACGGTTGACCCAAATATAGGAGTTATGAGTCACTGACTTTGAGAACATTGTGATTATTGATGTATTTAAGAAAAATTACAAGAGCAAGAGTTTCAAATGGAAATGGCAGAACAGAAAAACACAATGACTAAAAATTAAAACTCAATTTAGTGACTTTAAAGGCATATGGGACTCAACTCAAGAGACAAAATTTTGTGATCTGGGAAGCAGGTCTGTAGAAAATGTCAAAATTTGTGAACTAGATAAAAGAAATAAAAACAGAGCATTAAATACATATAGAATATGATACATGGGGAACCCGGGTGGCTCAGTGGGTTAGGCAGCTGACTCTTGATTTCGGCTCTGGTCGTGATCTCACTGTTGATGAGTTTGAGCCCTGTGTTGGGCTGTGCGCTGACAGCATGGAGTCTGCTTGGGATTCTGTCTCTCCCTCTTTGTCTCTGCCCCCCTCCACCCCCCCATTAGTCTTCTCTTTCTTTCTCAAAATAAATAAACATTGGAAAAAATACAGAATATGATACAAACTTTTAATAAGATATAATTGGAGTCTACATGGAGAGGAGTGGGAGAATGGAGCAAAAGTAATAAATGAAGAGATTTTGGCTGAGATTTTTCCAAAATTGTAAAAAGACATCAAGTTAAATATTTAGGAAGCAGTATGACAGCATGCAGTAAATTATATAATAACAAAGAAAACCCACCTAGGAACCTCATAATAAAACTGCTGAACATTAGATATAAAGCCAGTGTTAAAACCAGCCATGGAATAAAAGACACATTTCCTTGAACAGAAATGATGGAAGCCACAGGATACGGTGGGATTTCTCTAAAGTCCAGAAAGGGATTAAGAAGCAAAAATGTCTTTTAAAAGTGAAGGTGGAATGAAGACATTTTCAGACAGAAAAAATAAATAGAGAATTTGTCAAGAGCAGAAATGTACTAAAAGAAATACTAAAGGGAGTTCTTCACAGA
Source organism: Paguma larvata (assembly GCA_030068075.1). NCBI lineage: Eukaryota > Metazoa > Chordata > Mammalia > Carnivora > Viverridae > Paguma > Paguma larvata. The sequence goes on from CM057826.1 coordinate 125,755,560, forward strand.
AAAAAAAAAACTGGTCTTGATCCAAGATGGAAATATACAATTGTAGGAAGAAATGAAGACCAAAAGAATGGGCAATAATATGTAGAAATCTAAATGAATATTGATCACATGAAACATTATATTTGGTAGGATTTAAAAATATATAGAGAGATGGGTGCCTGGGTGGCTTTGTCGGTTAAGCGTCTGATCTCAGCTCAGGTCTTGATCTCGTGGTTTGTGAGTTTGAGCCCCACGCCGGGCTCTTTGCTGACAGCTTGGAGCCTTGCCTCGGTCTTCCTTCAGATTTTGTGTCTCCCTCTCTCTCTGCACCCCCGCCCTTGCTCACTCTGTCTCTCAAAAATAAATAAACGTTAAAAACTTTTCTTAGAAGTTTAAAAATATATATATGGAACGAAAATTCCATCTAATAAAAATTTTAAGTCTGTAAATGGTAATAGAAGTAGTAAATGGTGATAGAAGGATCTGAAGTTCTAGTACTTTCTAGGAAGTGGTAAAAGTATTAATTTCTATTAGATTCTAAGTTAAGGATTAACTATATTAGATTCTAACGTTAAGGATTCATGGTATAACCTCTAGTGTAAAAAAAAAAGAAAAAAGAATAAATGTAAAGCAAATGAATAGTAAAAGAATGTATAATAAGAATGGGAAATTAGCAAAAATGTAATAAAGGCAAGGTCAAAAAGCAATCAAAAAAGGAATATGTAAAGGTGGAACAGAAATCAAATTAATTAGACAACAGACATATAGCAAAATATTCCAGGAATTACATCAATTGTAAGTGATCTGAAAGCTCTGATTAGAAGGCTTTTCAGACAAGGAAAATATACACGTCATAACCACGAACCTAAGAAGCCAAAAGAAAGCTGTTGTAGCATTTGCAAAAATAAAGAAGCAAAAGGCATTTCTAGAAATAAAAAGAATTCTTTCATAATGATAACAGGGCCAAACCACCAGGAAGATGTAATAATTCTAAATTTCAAAACACGAAAGGTAAATTGTACCATAATAAACTCTGAGAGAACTAAAATCAGAAATGGACAAATACACAGGTAAAAGAAAATGTTAGCACATTTGTCTCCTGAAGTGATAGAAGAAGACAAACATTGGTAAAGATAAAATCAGTCTGAATAAGAAGATTACCAAATCTGACCTTCACAGCTGATATATATGAAACATTAGGCTTGAAAATAAAGGAAGAGACATGGTTTCCAAGTGTGTTTGGAAAGCTTGCCAATACCGATAATACCCTGGGCCATAGGAAAAACGTCACAGTTTTAAATAAGTGAAATACTTGAGAGTGTTCTGACCACTGTACAATGAAACTAAATTAATACCAAAAAAATCTAAAAATCTTCTAAATACTTCTACATTCCTCAAAATAATTCTATACCATACTTTAGAATTATCATTAGGTCAAAGAGGAAACCATAATAAAACTTAGAAAATATTTTAAACTGAATAATGATGAAAATATTTCATAACACTTTTTATGAGGTACAGCTAATACTATGCTTAGAAAAAAAATTTGTCACTAAATGTATAGAAGAGAAAAGCCTAAAAATCAATGATTTAAGTATCCGATATGAAGACGTTTGAAAGGAAAACCAAAATTTTATTCAAAGAAATTAAAAGGAAGGAGATAATAATGAGAAGAGCAGAAATGAATAAAATAGAAAAAGAATGCACAAATGAAAAAATCAACAAAACCACAAGCTTTTTTTTTTTTTTTGGCAAAAGACTAATGAAATTGATAACATGGATAACACCTCAAAAGAGAACAAAAGAACACACATATTACCAAAATCAGGATTGAAAAAGAGGGCATCATTACAGATCCCATAAACATTAAAAGGGTCACAAGAAGACTTTTTCTTTAACTTATCCACAAAATTTAAAAATTCACATGAAAAGGACAAACTGCTTAAAAAAAGTAGAACTAATCAAATGCTACATGAGAAGATACAGAAAATCTAAATTGTCCTATATTTGCTTTAAAAGTTGAATCTGTAATAAAAAAAATGAAACCTCTACTAATGGAGTTTAATGATTTCACTGGTAAAATTTTCCAAATATCTAAAAATAAGAGTGTTTTTCAGGGAATAGAAAATAAACAAATGATTCCTAACTTGTTAGATGAAGTGAAGATAATCTCGTTACAAAAACCTGTCCAAAATGAAAAGAATACTAAAGGTCATTTATCTTAAGAGCATAAATGCAAACATTATGAAAAAAGATATCAAACCCAGGAACAAATTATTTTAAAAACTATATCACAGGGCATCTGGGTGGTTCAGTTAGTTATGCATCCAACTCTTGGTTTTGGCTCGGGTCTTGTGGTTCATGAGCTCAAGCCCCATGACCAGCTCTGCAAGCTGACAGCACTGAGCCCGCTTGGGATTCTCTCTCTCCCTCCCTCCTTCCCTCCCTCTCTCTCTCTCTCTCTCTCTCTCTCAAATAATAAATAAATAAACTTAAAAAGAAAGTATATCACAACCAAGCAGGATTCATTCTAGAAATGCAAAGTTGGTTTAACATTTAAATAAAAGGGGTGCCTGGGTGGCTCAGTCAGTTAAGTGGCTGACTCTTGATTTTTGATCAGGTTATGATCTGATGGTTTGTGGAATCAAGTCCTGCATTGGGCTGTGTGCTGCCAGTGCAGGGCCTGCTTGGGATTCTCTCTCTCTCTCTCTCTCTCTCCCTCTCTGTTCCTCTCCCTCCCACCACACGCTCTCTCTCTCTCTCTCTCTCAAAATAAATAAATAAACGTCCAAAAACCCAAAAGCCAATGCAATTTATTACCTTAACAGAACAGAGAATAATCATGTGATTAATTCAACAGCTATGGAAAAAAGCATTTATAAAATTGAACACCTACACCTGACCAAACAAATTTAAAAAATCTCTTAGCAAACTAAGAGTAAAGTGGTAATTTTCTTAAACTAGTAAGTAGTACTAACATAAAACCTACAGAGAACAACAATGGTGAAATATTAAAAGCTTTCTCTCTGAAACTGGAAATGAGATCATGATGCTTGCTATCACCACCTCCATTAAAAATTGTGCTGGAGGTCCTAAGAAATGATTTGAACTAGAAAAAGTAAAAATTTTAAGGGTTTGAAAAGAAGGAGTAGGTGCAATTCATAAATAACATAGTTTCTATTTGGAAAATCCAAAAGATTTATGATCCGGAATTAATAGATGATCTCGGCAAGGACGTTGGATGCAAGGCAAATACAAAATACTGACTTATTTAAATAATTAGAAAACAAAACTTTAAAAGATATACTATTGATAATAGCATTAAAACTCTTGAATATCAACGGATAAACTTAACAAAAGATTTACAAAACCTCTACTGAGATAATTCAATGAAGACCTAAATAAAGAGAAGATTGTATATTCTATTTGTGTATGACCATGTATTAGAGGCCTTAATATCATAAATATGTCATTTCTCCACAAGGTGATCTAGAGATTCAATGCAATTTCAATCAAAATCCCAGGAGGTAATTTTATACACATTGACAAGATAATTCTAAGATTTAAACAGAAATGCATACAACAAAAATAGCCAATATTTCTTTCTTTCTTTGTAATTTTTCAATCTGAGTATAATGGTACACAATGTGACATTAGTTTCAAGTGTACAACATGTGATTCACCTTCTCTATACTTCATGTTATGCTCACTACCAGCGTACCGGCCCTCTGTCACCGTGCAATGCCATCACAATAGCAGTGACTGTAGTCCCTGTGCTGTGCCTTTTATTCCTGTGACTTATTCACTTCATAACTGGAAGCCTGTATGGCCCACTCCCTTCACTCATTTTACCCATTCCCTCCCTACTCTACCCTCTGGCAGCCATCAGTTTGTTCTCTATTTTTATACTTCTGATTCTGCTTTTGTTCATTCATTTTGTTTTTTAGATTCTACACGAGTGAAATCATATGGTAATCTATCTTTCTCAGTCTTACTTATTTCACTTAATATAATACTCTCCAGTTCCATCCATCTTGAATCAAATGGCAACATCTTATTCTTTTTTTCATGGTTGTGTAAGATTAAAATTAGCCAATATTGAAAGAAAATACTCTATGTCAAGCATTATTTTTATTATACATGGCGTTATGTTTATATAGTACTATTACGTTTTTACCACAATGGCAGGTTTAATTCCTTTCTTCTGAGTCTAATGCAGGAACAAAGGCATAACTTAAATCTCAAGGATATGGTTGGAAGAATCCGGAAGTCCTAATCTATAGGTTTACTTATTCAGAATCTGTTAACTCACTTTGGGAATCATACAGAGTATAAGCAAAGGAACGAACAAAATCCTTAGGGTTTCATAAAACAACCAAGGTTCTTGTAGATGGTTGTAAATTTGGATTTGAGCTTTGCCACTTAAAGGCTGCATGACTTGAGCAAGAAATTCAATCTTACAGGGTCTCGCTTCCTCCACAGTAAACAGGAGATTTATTATTCCTCCCTAGAAGGACTGTTCTGAGGTAAAAAGATAAGATTTTAAAAAATACAAAAGATATTCATGTTGACAAACAGAAGATACTCAATGTTACTTACATTTCTTCCCACTTCAGATCAACATATTGACCTTGCTGTAGTTGCTGAAAATGATCAACTAAATAACAACGCGTTATCCAGGTTGCGTGGCAATTAAATTCAGCTTCACGTTGGATGGGAAAAGGAAAAGTATGTCCAAGTTTTTGTTTCCTTTTATCGCAAATACTGCTAAGTAGTTTTTGAATTTTTAGGGGAAGGGAACTCTGTGTGCTTTAAAATTTTATCAGTATAGCTCAGGGGTCTGGGTTTATGGGTACATCTTAGATCTCAGATGCTGAGTTTCATTCTTGAGGGAGAATGAAACTGTGAACCAGAGAACAAAAGGCTTTTAAAAAAATTTTAACTTTTTTTTTTTTAATTTGTTTTTGAGAGACAGAGACAGAGCACGAACAGGCGAGGGGCAGAGAAGAGGAAGACACAGAATCCAAAGCAGGCTCCAGGCTGTAAGGTGTCAGCCCAGAGCCTGACGTGGGGCTCGAACCCACAACTGCAAGATCATGACCTGAGCTGAAGTCTGAGGTACCCAGGTATCCCAAAAAGGCTTTTATTTTACCGCCACCACTCATCAGTTGATGGTGGCTGTCTAGAGCATGTATGGAGAAGGGTTCTGAGACTGAATCTGAACTCACCAAAAAAAGAAGCTACATCTGCTATGAGTTGTGGGAGGAAGGAATAGCAGTGCAGGCCATTTTGCTGAGAATCTACCCTACCCCCAAGGTACACGGCATTTCAGAGTAGGAGAAATCCTCTCAATGTAAAAAATGGTTTCAAGCTTCCTCATGATAGAAAAGTAGTACTTTGCAATTTCCATTAAACACTAAAACATACGATGACCAGAAGTTTGGGTTTCTATAACCCAGATGCCATGAAATGTCCTCTATGCAGCATTTTTCAAAACTAAGAAAACCTGTCGATGCTTAATGGATCAAAAATTAAGTGAGAAGATTTTTAAAAAGTCCACAGTGCCCTTATGTCTAAGAGTTGCCTGCACACTTATTCATTGAGCAATATTATGATTTAGGTTTATTTCACAATGAAAGAGGTGGTCTCGTGTGACAGAAAATGGACAGAATGGACATCATTAGGGGTGTATATTTGATTGCAGAATATAAGTATCTAAAATTCCTACTTTCCCACTTTTCGTCAAACACACACATGGCTCTTTCCCATTTAGTCCAAGGCATTCACACCCAGGAAGCACGGACACCGCAACACCATTCAGGAAGCTGATGGAGCACACTGTGTAAAATCACACAAAAATCAGAGGCACAGATCGAAAGACATCCCGAATGCCAACCTACGGAGTCATACTGTGTTACCAAGTTCATCTGCGTCTCTACGCGAGCAAGTTCCAGAAAATAAAGTAAATCAAGTCAATATGGATAGTCGGTCCTTCTTTCAGTGCTATGATTTATAAATATCAAAATTTATGTAATCTTGGCTCCATGGTAGGATGACGAATATAACACATTTCTTCATATACTGTAGGAGTTTTTGTGTTAACACGTCAGCACATTTTTAGTTACTTAGATGTAGCCATGAAATATCTTTTTTTCCTGTTAGTTGGCAATGTGAGGTAGAATTTTTTTTCAACATTCCTTAATATCGTCACTCCTTGCACACCAGCCTTATCTGAACTTAAACAGAAAACAACATTGCCAAAGCTTATAAACCATGACTCTTGAGACATTAGCCAATGAACAGTTCTGTAGTTTATGTTAAGCACCCACAAATCCTCTGGCTTTGGAGGGTGGGTAAAAAGAAGTCCAGATCTTCGCTCTCATTATTGTTATTATTATTTTTGAAACATTTATTTATTTTTGAGAGACATAGAGACAGAGCGTGAGCAGGGGAAGGGCAGAGAGAAAGGGAGATACAGAATATGAAGCAGGCTCCAGGCTCTGAGCCATCAGCACAGAGCCTGACGCGGGGCTCAAACTCACAGACCGCGAGATCATGACCTGAGCTGAAGTTGGCTGGTTAACTCACTGAGCCACCCAGGCGCCCCTTATTATTATTATTATTTTTTAAATCATTCTACTCTGGGCAATGAGGCCCAGGCAAAGACCTGATAAAAGTCTTGTTTCCCTTATCCAGTTATAACATCCTGTTTTCGTATCAGCGTAGACTGTAACCTCCCTATTTCATTCTCCTGTTGCTGTTTTAAATACAGCACTGTGCCAGTTTCAGACCTCAGTGCAAGGCTTCTGATTTTAAGATTACTAGACAGGAGTTCCTTTTTCTTAGAGTCATTAATCACTGATAGAGCTAAAACACTTTGAAGCCGAAGAAGTTAAGGCATCTGAGAACATCTAGGTATACCAACTTCTTAACTCTGTGTGAGGTGCCGTGCAAGATGCAAAAGACGTATGTTGACAGGATATGGTTCCTGTGCTCGGAAGCCTTCTATATGCCTATCAAATTATATCATCAAATTCAACAATGACTCATTGAGCATTTACTATGAATAGGACATTTTACAAGACTGCATGAGATTCTCTGTCCTTGCTCTCAAGTTGGTTATAGGATCATTTGGTTTCAAGTAGTTTAACATTTCTAGTGAAGTAAAAATATACATAGAATATTACAAGTGTTCATGATTCTAAATAAGTACATAATGTACATTCTTTTTAAAAAAATTTTTAATGTTTATTTTTGAGAGAGAGAGAGTGAGCACAAGTGGGGAAGGGGCAGAGAGAGAGGGAGACACAGAATCTGAAGCAGGATCCAAGCTCTGAACTGTCAGCACAGAGCCAGAATGGGGCTTGAACCCACAAACCATGAGATCATGACCTGAGCCTAAGTCGGACACTTAACCAACTGACCCGCCCAGGTGCCCCCATAATGTACATTCTTATCTCATCTTCTCAAATGGAAAGGTTTTTAAGGCAATGACTCTGTGATGCTCAATTTTAATATTTCCAATACCAAGCCTAACCCATGCGGATATACTTAAGGAGACTACCTGACCACTGTGGAAAAGAGACATGAAAATTTTTTTTCCAATAAAGTGTGGTAAGTGCCACAACAGAGGTATTATCAGGTACCAAAGGAGGATAAAAGAGGAAAAACTCATCTGGAAAGAGTAATAAACGCCAGTTGAATAAATGAATAAAAATATTAAAGTGAAGTTGCTTGCAATTTAGGAGGTTAAATTATTACTTTTCACTATACCTTATAAAATAGCCTGGGTATGACATGGCTTTTCAGAGCTAAGATTATTATTTTTATGTACACTCACTACCATGCCTTAGTAGTTGTATTTTGTTTTGCTTCAACCACAACAATGATTATTTGTCTTCGAATCAAAGAAAGCATAAAGCAAGCCACGGAACCAAAGACATGATCTCTTTGAGACATTCTTCTGAATTGAAACTTGAAGAAATTTGTGTTAGTGGCATTGCCTTAGGTAGAAATGTTTTGAGAATTTGAATCGGGCATCAACAGAGCCATCGGAGGGTGCCAAGAGAGGGTGGGTTATCCGTTAAATACGCACGGTCTATTCTGTGCCAGGCACCCAGGCAGACACGGTGAAGAACACAGACTAGTACACTGGTTCTGCCTCAAGAAGCTCACGACAAATAGACATATGAATGAGCAGGGAAAGAACAAACTTAAAATCTGGGCTACATTTTGCTTCGTTGTCATGCAGTCATGCACTCTTTACTGTAAGCTAGTGGTTCCCAAACTATGGACCCGAGACCCGAAGCATCAAGTATCATCAGCAAACTTGTCACAATGCAAATTTTCTTTTTTACATTTATTTATTTTTGAGAGACAGAATGAGACAGAGTGCGAGCAGGGGAGGGGCAGAGAGAGAGACACACACAGAATCTGAAGCAGGCTCTAGGCCCTGAGCTGTCAGCACAGAGCCTGACGTGGGGCTCAAACCCACAAACTGTGAGATCATGACCTGAACTGAAGTTGGATGCTCAACTGACTGAGCCACCCAGGCGTCCCTAAAAATGCCAATTTTCTGACCTCAGGCCAGATTTAGTAGTCACAAATCTGGGGGTGGGGCCCAGCAATTTGTGTTTTAACAAGTCCTCTAAATGATCCTAATAATGCACACGAAAGTTTGAGAATCCCTCACGTAGCCTTGCCCTTTCACCCTAGACATCAGTACTGCAACTACAACCAAAATCTTATCTTCCCAGTCATTATGTAAGTGAAGAAAGTTTGACAAGGTTATGTATATGAAACAGGAGCCCCCCAATTTAACATTTATTAAGCACTTAACAATATTTCTTCCCACCTATTCATGGTCTTGGCACAGTTTAAGTGGCAGGCTTTGGTTTTTTCCTCACCCTCTGTGCTACCAGTCGCAGTGCTTGAAAGTGGATGAAAATATAAAAGAATGTGGTTTTTAAAAACCTCAGAGATCTCTTGTATATTCTTTGCCTATAAGCTTGACTTCGGTCCAAAGGAATTAGGACCTTAGTACAAAGCTCTGGCTTCTTATAGACCAGTAAATGCACATGTGAAGAGGAGGCGGACGTCAAGAGTACACAGTCAACGAAATCTAAGATTATTTTCTCCTCCAAAGTGACGAATATTTAGCGATGCCATTCTATTCCATCATCAGTAGTGGCGGAGTCACCTCTGATTATTCAGACCACTTTAAAGAAGAAAAGCGGCACTCCATCAGGGCGAATCAGCCATCAGTTTATTTCTTTGAAGTCTTTTAGGGTCTTTTATGAAATGCATGTGCCTACCGTCATGAGGTTCACCCCCTGTGTCTGTCTAGCATAAGATACCTGTCTTAGAGGAGAGAAGCAAGAAGCACTATGGGAACTTCTCAGTCACAGTCTCGTTGGTGAAACTAACGAGATAACCTCACTGATAACCCTTTGAGGAAGAAGTGAAAGAAAAAAGCTAGAGGTACATTAAACAAGACGTGTCCCCATGCAACCTCATCAGTTCCACCCAGGAGTTCAGAGGTGAGTAGAAAAGTAAAGAACTTTGGGTTTGAGACTTTGCATTTTCTTTCTAGTCTCCTTCCGTGGCATTAATTCATCAGCCATATGGAACTTTCGGCCAGGAAGGAATGAACACAATAAACTGGCCTAAATAGGATTGCACTCAACACATACATTTAAGTAAGCAAAATTTAAACACAGAGTTTATTACAATATCTTCCAGGAAGATAGGAATTCTTTATGTTTTGGGGTATTTTGTGGCCTTTCCTGGCTTCCTATTTTGTGTGGTCTAACTTTTTTTTCTTTATTTAACGTTTTTATTATCCCTCCACATCCAGTCCGAGAATTAAACGTGTTGTGGGAGACACCTGTGGCAGTGCCAGTGTGCTGGCTACTCAGTGGTCCCACTTCCTCCCTATAAAGAGATCTCTAACTAAGGAGAGGTCTCAGGAGGAGTCTCCACCCACTGTTCCTGAGGATGAATCATAATTGATCTTGTTAGTCATGGGAAGTCCATTTAATTTGCCAGTAACTGGCCTGGAGTCAGTGCAAGACCCATTGGTGACTAATGAGATACAAGAGACAGTTGGAGGAAAAGTTTCCCTTCCGAGAAGGCAAAGAGCCATCTTCTGTGTTAGAATATTCGTATGAGGACATCTCCATGAGATGACGACGGCAAGAACTACAGGCAACAGGTAAGGATAGAAGAAGGGAAGGACAACAAGAGCATGGGGGTCTTGGTAGTATCTTTAAGCAGTTGAACCAATACCTTCAACCACCCACATCTGACTCCTTGCTTGGGGAACAAAACAAACCGCTGTTTGTCGAAGATAGCATGGGTTAGGTTTCCCGTTTTACACAGCTTAACGTATTTCTGGCAGCATGAAGTATATATTTCAAAGCTGACTTTAGTTGAAGTCCAAAGGCAACATCCATGTTTCCAGCGTATGTGCCCTATGGAACTGGGCAACAGATTCCCACTAATCAGAGAAAGGGCAGTTCTGAGCCTTCTCCTGGAACCCACAAATGGAGTTCTAGGAAGTTCTGCCATAAGAGTCTTGGCCACAAGCATTTTTGCCGCATACATTGTGACTGTGTAACTAAAATTATGAAGGCTATGATTTAGATAATATAAAAACGGGCATACCACATCAATGTAAAAATGAAACTGAACTGTCGACTGGTGATTTTTTAAGATGAAATCGCCTTATGGCCAATTAGTCATGTAGTGAAACTGCTTGTGGCAAAGGTACTTGAGGTGACAATTGTGGGCAGGCAAAAATGGTTCCATTTAATTAATTAATTAATTAATTAATTAATTAATCAGGCTTTACAAAAATGTTTATTTTTGAGAGAGAGAGAGAGAGAGATGCAAAGAGAGAGGGATGGAGGATCTGAAGTGGGTTCTGTGCTCTCCACTCAGAGCCTGAAGTGGGGCTTGAATCCACGAACTGAGATCGTGACCTGAGCCAAAGCCAGGCGCCAAACTGACTGAGCCACCCAGGAGCCCCAAAATGGTTCCATTTAAAAATAATGTGGATACTTATTAATTGTGAGGTAATACCTAATTTTCATTTTATCAAGTCCCCGTGAGGATTTTCAAAGTTTAAACTTGGTAAACTTATATATCACTGTATAGGTTTGTATTCATTTCATACTACAATCTTAGAAATTGTCTTAACTTTGACTCCCAGATCTTTTTATGTTTTATTTCAGCAATTTTATTCTAATTTCTAAGATCTTCTTCCTCTTTGTTTTTATCTCTTCAATTTTTTTCCCCTTGGTTCTTCCCAGATCTCTTTTAGAGAGTTGTAAAAAGGTTTATTTTCTCTCTGTTCCCTAAAGCATTTTTGTTTTTCCCACAATTAGTTTTCTAAAAAAAAATATTTAGTTTGTAGAGAGTGAGAGTAGGAGAGGGACAGAGAGAGAAAGCAGGGGGGGCAGAAGATCTGAAGCGGGCTCTGTGTTGACAGCAGTGAGGCTTGAACTCTCGAACTCACGAACTATGAGACAGCAACCCGAGCCGAAGTCAGACCGCTCATTCGACTGAGTCACCCAGGCGCCCCCACCTGTGGTTAGTTTTTAAACTCAGAGAGTTGGTGCTCCTTCTCGGCTTGCTAATGAGTATATATTTTTATTTAAGTAAGAGTGACCTGAAGTCTGAGAATAGTTAGAACGGGTTTCTTCTGCTGCTTAGTAAGTCTTTTTCATTCTCCATTGCTCTTTCCCTAAGAAGATTATGACAAGCTCAAAGCATGTAAGTTGTCCACTAGCAGGTTGGATTTACTTTTAGCTGTCAGAGGGCAGGTCCTTCAAAAGCCTGAAGGAAGAGGGCTTTACTCTGGAGCATCTACACGAAGCACAAAAGCCTAAGCTCTCTACAGACAGTTAATTCCATTTCTTTAGAGCACCATTCTCTTTTTGCTTTAGGGTAAATACTGTGTTCGAGTCACTCTACACGCGGAGACTGGGCAGGAATGGGGCAAAGACTCTGAAATGTAGCCGACTCAAACGCACACACTGTACTAACCCCACACCTTACCTCTGCTTCTTGCGCTCCAACTGCTTCTGGTTCCGCCAGGTTCCACCTTGTACACTTGACTCCTCTTTCCTCCAGTTCTCTAGAATGTACTCCAGGTTGTGATTCCACCACTATTTTTTTTTTTATCACTCCATAGCAACCTCTCATTCACTTTCCATCTCCCAGAAGTTTGTTGAAACCCCTCACCTTCTGGTATCATCTTCCTTTCTCTTTACTCTGAGTTTGCTCTTTCATTTACTTATAACTGCTCTTTTAGTGGGGCCTCAGGCAAGACAGAAGGCATGCCTAATATCAGTCCACAATTTCTACCATAATTCTATTATTTTTAAGTATCACTCACTTCTCCTACCCTCTTACTTTACTTCCTTAAAGGCACTTCCCTCCGGATGCCCTGCTCCAATTCTGATCTGTGGGATTCCTGTCTACCCTTCCTTCTGCTCTCTTCTGATTTTTTTAAATTAAAGATGCTCTACATAATCACTTTTGCAGTATTACAGCCTTCTTCTGAGGATGGTGGAAATATTCAGATGAAGAAACTAACATGATACAATAATAAAATTGCATCTGAAGGGTAAAGCAACTAGCATGACAGAACATAGATTTCATAGAGTCCCCACGGCAATGATTAGCTGAGAGGGACATGGAAGGCTCTGAAAACACATATGGTTTTTGTTTTAGCTTTTAGGACATAGATCCTAAACTGCCACTGGCTTGAAGTTGTGAAGCGGTTTGAAGATTTCAAAATACAAAGGAATCTTCTATGACTCCTAGCGTGTTAAGGTTTTCAAGGAAGAGAATAAAATGACCAGACATATCATGCATAGGACTAGCAAGCAGAGTGTTTGAGTGACTGAGAATATATGCAGCCTGTATTTGGAAGGCCTAAAACAATACCCAGAAAATGGACAGTACACCAGCCAGACTGAGGCCGTAGGTGAGCATGGAAGAACTCTGGAACCTTCAGCCTATAGTCAAACAGGAGCAATCGTTTTCTTCCTCTGTTGTGTTGGACAACTCCCTTGTGTCCAGCTATCCTGAACTCTCATGAAGGGAGTACACTCGAAGTAAATGAGTGAGACTTTCTGGAGCGAACCTTCCTGTTTAGAATCCCAGAGGCAATCACCACTGCTATCTTGTGTGCAAAGTGAAGGGGTAGGGAGGGAAATCCTTATCGTAAGGCTCATAGTAGCACGGATTCCATCAGAATTTGCAGTCACCCCCCTGCTTACATTACATGAGCAACACACACTCTCAAACACTGACAAAAATGGATCTCCTTGTTTTCCAGAGAAGTTACAACTCTGTCTAGCAAATTTAACAAAGATCGGATAAAGTTACAAATTTACAATTAGCGAGTTAGATAAGTAATGCCTATTAGATGTGTCTACTTTAAAAAACTTTGGCCTCTCCTTTTAGAAATAGTTTTTTAAAAATTAAATTAATTTCTCTTTCAAAACAATCACTAGTTTACCAAATTTAATTTTTGCTTTGTTTTTGTTCTATAACTGCAGCATAACGTAAACCCTTATCCCGATAACATTTACTGAAGATCTAATCTGTAGATCGCTGATGGTAGATACAAACATAAATACAGGGACTCTCTGATTGAGGGGTACTGAGCTTGCTTTCTGTAGCCAGAAGGATTACTATGGGTCATTCAGGTTACACTATCTGGAGATTTGGGTTTAAGAATGCCTAAAATCTCTCTCTAAACAGAATTCTGCATGTAGTCATGTCACCTTATGTTTTACCAAATTTTCTTTTCTGTTTTTAAAAGTTTACTTATTTATTTTTAGAGAGAGAGAGAGTCAGAAAGAGGGGGAGAGAATCCCAAGAAGGATCCGTGCTATCAATGCAGAGCCCAACGTGGGGCTCTATCCCATGAACTGTGAGATCATGACCTGAAATCAAGAGTCTGCAGCTTAACTGACTGAGCCATCTAGGTGCCCCTATTTTATAAAATTTTATTTTCACCTTTTACCAATTTGCCAAGTCTTTTAATTCCCATTAGGGAGAAAAATCCAGGGATTTATTACTAACCTGTCTTTTTACTAAATTATTTCCATCAATGCCACCTAGTGACAATTACACACAAGAGAGCTGCCAATTAATGTACATGTTCAAAAATTATCTGTATAAAATATGCAAAGAAATCTTAAAACTCAACAGTAAGAAAATGAACAACGTAATTTAAAAATAGGTCAAATACCTTCACAGAAACCTCACCAACAAAGACATACAGGCAGCAAATATGCATATGAAGGATGCTCAGCCTCATAGGTCGTCTGGGAAGCACAGATTACATCAGTGAGAGCCCAGTACGCCCCTATTATAATGGCTGGAATCTAGAACGCTGAAACACCGTATTCAGGAACTTTCATTCATTGCTGGCGAAAATACAAAATTGTACAGTCATTTTGGAAGACAGTTGGGTGGTTTCTTGGAAAACCAAACACACTCTTACCAGAGGATCCAGCAACTGTGCTCCTTGGCATTAACCTAAAGGAGCTGAAGCCTCACATGCACCCAAAAACCTGCACATGGGTGTTTACAGCAGCTTTATTAATAACTGACAAAACTTGGAAGGCAATCAAGATGTCTTGGATGAACGGATAAAAAACAACTGTAGTACATCTAGACAATGGAATAGTATTCGGCATTGAAATGAAATGAGCTATCAAGCCATGAAAACACATGGCAGAACCTTAAATGACCAATACCAAGTGAAAGAAGCCAATGTGAAAAGACTGCATGATTCCAATGATATGACACTCTGGAAAAGGTAACACTACAGACATGGTAAAAGGATCAGTGACTACCAAGGGTTGGCGAGACAGGAAGGACAAACAGGTGGAGCAAAGGGGTTTTAAGGCAGTGAACACACTTTTTAAGACAACATTATGGTGGATGTATGTCATTATAAGTTTGTCCAAACCCAGAGAATGTACAACACCAATAGTCAATTCCAATGTAAACGATAATGGGTAATAATGATGTGTCATGTAGGTACATCAGTTGTAACAGAAGTACCACTCTCATGGGTAATGCTGACAATGGGAAACCCTGTGCACGTGTGGGGACAGGAGGCATATGGGAAATCTCTATACCTTCCACTCAGTTTTGCTGTGAAACTAAAAAGGCTCTAGAAAATAAAATCTCCTAAAAAACTCAAATAACTCATTCACCATGACAACTGAGTAGCTTCCAAATGTGAAAAATAAAGTTCCTCCTGAAATTAGGACAGAATGATTCCAACTCCCAAAAATACATTATTTGTAATATTATGAAGATGTATGAATTATCCCATCAAGCCTTTGGAAACAGAAAATGCTAACGGCTACAAAGAAGATGCTTTGTTCTCTTCCCATTCTGGGCAGCACTAGTCCTCCAGAGTGGTAAGGAATGGACAGGAAACTAGCCAGCAAACAACAAGAGTTGTCCCAGGTCTGGGCAAACCTACCTGGGGCCCCAGCATGGTGAGCTTCGACTGTTCTCCAGTGTAGAGTTCTTCTAGGAAGATTCCACTGAAAAGAAAAAAAATGATATAGAAAGGAAATTACATCCTAAATTACTTACATAGACTTTGAAGCAAGGCGAGAGCCCCCGAAACGGACTTTTGGGTAAAATTTTCATGAGATTCAAATTCTTCCCCTTTGTGGACTCACCACTTTTTTACACAAATGTCTGTCAAACTCCTCCCCGTATACTTAAAAATTTGTGAAGAAGGTATATCTTATGTTAAGTATTTTATCATATTCAAACACATAAATAGGGTAGAAGGAAAGTTTTGGAGGTAACAGATATGTTTATGGCATTGATTGTTTCATGATGTATACTTAAGTCTAAACTCAAGTTGTATATATAGCTTAAACATATGCAGCCTTTTATATGTCAATCATAGTATTTTTTTAATCTCAAAACAAAACTTCTCCCCAAATCTTTTCAAAACAGATGGAACCAAATTTAATTATGTGTCTCATTATCATATATATTGTTTGCAAATAGTTCCTCATTTTTATCTCTTTATTATAATACATATCCCTTCAGGAGCAGTACATTCCAAATTTTAGTCTTTATTGAGAGGCCTGAACACTATGTGACTAAACTACTGTGTTCTTAAGGGATCTCAATTTCATGACTGAATAAAGCAAAGCATTCTTACTTGTCTTGACTATATTCTTTCATACTTTATTTCTCTCTCTCACTCTCTCCCTGGCCCTAATACTGTTTCTTATTGCTTCATAATGTATATATATATGTAAAATATATTCTCCTCTTTTTAATAAACAGATTCTCCTGTTGATCAGTACAATTTAACTCATCTATTTTTTGTCAGCTTCATAGAGGTGTAATTTACATGCAAAATTCAACAATATTAAGCATAGAGTGAAATAAGTTTTGAAAAGTATTACAATGGTAAGCGCCATTACAGTCATGATAGGGAATATTTCTGTCCCTCTGAAAAGTTCCTTTGTCCCCCTTTGTGGTCAATCCACTCCTATCACCCAAACCAGTAACAAGTACTAATCATTCTGTCACTATAGTCTTTTCTAAAAGTTTATACAAATGGAATCATATAGCATGTAGTCTTTATAGTTTCTTTCATTTAGCATGGTACTTTCAAGATTCACCCATGCTGCTGCACGTATCACTTGTTGGTTCCTTTATGTTGCCGAGTGGTATCATAATGTATGAATATATCAAAGTATGTTTATCCATTCATCATCTGATGGCATTTGGATTATCTCAAGTTATTTGTTCTTAATAAAGCTGCTAAACCATTTGAGTACAAGTCTGTCAAAATGTTTCGATTTTTCTCAGGTAAACAACAAGGGAGAGAATTGCTGAGTCATGTGGTAAGTATATGTTCAACATTTGAATAAACTGTCAAGTTTCCTCAAGTGGCTCCAATGATCCTTCTTCAACTATCATTTAGCACTATGACTAGCAATATACGGGAGTTTCAGTCATCCCATATCCTTGCCAACACTTTGTATTGTCAGTCCTTTTAATGTTAACCATTCAGGTGGGTACGCAGGGGAACTCAAAGTGGGTTTAAATCTACTATCTTGCTATTTGATTTTTATGTGTCCTATTTTTAATTTGCACCCTTTCCCTTATGTTTCTCTCATGTTTGTTTCTGTCTTCTTTTGGATTTCCTGATTTATTATTTTATAATATATCTAAACATATCTCAAATGAATTCTGATCAAGGCCAATGGCTTATGACTCTAGAGATTTTATTCGCTCAGTGGAAACTCAGTTATTTCATGACCCACCATCCTAAAATGGACTTGTGAACTTAATCAAACATGGTGAAATCAAATTTTTTTTCAATGTTTATTCATTTTTGAGACAGAGAGAGACAGAGCACGAGTGGGGGAGGGGCAGAGAGAGAGGGAGACACAGAATGTGAAGCAGGCTCCAGGCTCCGAGCTGTCAGCACAGAGCTCGACGCGGGGATGGAACCCACAGACCGCGAGATCATGACCCGAGACGAAGTCGGACACTCAACCGACTGAGCCACCCAGGTGCCCCAAACATGGTGAAATTAAAGAAGACATGGCTGCAGTTTGCATTAAAGGAAGAGTAAGAATTGGGGGAGTGCGGATAAGGGAAGCACGATGTGAAAACAAAGCTCTTGCAAATTCGGCTGTTTGTTTTTAAAACTATTACATAGTCTTGAAGCTATTTCCCTTTAAGGAAACTCTGCAGGCAGGAGAAGAAAAAAAACCGAATTATTATTATTATCAAGTATATTCTGTACTGATGTGACGAATTTTATTAAGGGTAGGGAAGAAGAAATCATCTTTAAGTACAATAAAATAGCTAAATACAAAGAATGGTGTCCTGATTCTTGGTAAAATAGTGTACATCCAGAGAGTAAATTTAGAGGATAAATGAATATGAAGAATATTCCCTATGAGTTGTACCTGGAGGCACAACAGCAGAAACACACAGAAATTCAATACGAAAAAGAGAGTTGTGTATGGAGACATGGTTCCTCCTCCTGCGGAGAAGGATGCCTTTATGGTTGGGAAAGCATAGCAGAGGAAATGAAAAGAGAAAGAAAGGAGACAGTGAGTCCTCTGAAGGACAAGGACGAGGATCTGTACTTTCTGCAAAGCAGGAGACAGTTCTCCAGCACTGATCAGAGCACATGTGTAACTACCTTTCTACATAGCTCCGTTGCAGCATGTTTGTGAATAAAATCCATTATTCAGAGAACAACATAGAG
Organism: Paguma larvata; assembly: GCA_030068075.1. Lineage (NCBI taxonomy): Eukaryota > Metazoa > Chordata > Mammalia > Carnivora > Viverridae > Paguma > Paguma larvata. The sequence continues at coordinate 125,773,837 of CM057826.1, forward strand.
AAGTTAAATGGCTGTATTTATATACTTACAGGGTGGAAAACTGTTATTTTATCTGGGTGTTTACAGCAAATAGATCAAAGAAATTAAGTCACGGGCACTGGAAAATTTCCTGGCAAGGAAAGGACTCAGCATGAGTGAATTCCTTTTACTTTATTTTCTTTGTGATTTTGTGATCTTTCTTTCTTTCTTTTTTTAAAAGTTTATTTATTTTGAGAAAGAGATGGAAGGAGCAGGCCTGTGTGTGTGTGTGTGGGCGGGGGGGGGGTGCGGGGAGGAGAAGTGGTAAGGAAGGGAGATTGAGAATCCCAAGCAGGCTCTGTGCTGTCACCACAAAGCCCTATGTGGGGCTACATTCCATGAACCAAACCATGAGATCATGACCTGAGCTGAAATGAAGAGTGAGATGCTTAACCAACTGAGCCACCCAGGTGACCCTCTTTTTCTTTTTTAAGCAAACTCTACATCCAATGTGGGGCTCAAATTCATGACCCTGAGAAGTAAGATGCACACGGTCCGCCCACCGAGCTGGTCAGGCACCCCTCCCCCTTTCATTCTTTTTTTTCCTTTCCCACCCACGCTGCCTCATCTCTCTTTCTTTTTTCAAGAAACAGCACTGTACTGGTTCTCAGTAGTATGTAACTGAAGGCAAATATAGAATCAGTTAAATTCGATCAAAGAATGGATGTCTCAAATCTGTTAAAATAAAGTAATTTCTGTAAAAGAGTCAATCATTTCTTCTGCTCTTGCTTCTTGACAGACTCCTCTGGAGATATGTAAACTATTGATTCCATCTGGTTTATTGCCATCAGGGCTGCTTCAGTGTTTATTTTTTGAAGGCAGGTGTAAATAAAGCTAAGTTAATTTCCAGAAAAGCTGCAAAGAAGGTTATAAACCCGAAGTGTAATTCTTCTCTTCCAGATGCCACCCCAGACCTAGAAATGTACCTTTTGGGGTCTCCTAAAGTGAGGAGCTCAGGGGAAAATTACCAACGTACAGCTGTAATCAATGACTTTGAAACGCTTTTTGAATGGCAAAGCAAAGTGGAGGGCATTATAATTTTTTTTTTTTTAATTTCCACCCCGTTTTTTGTTTTCTTGGGGCAGGGTAGGTGGAGGGATGTCTGATGTAGCTGCCATGTAGAGTGTTTTCCCTTCGTCTGACTGTGAGGGTATATTTCTTCTCCTACTACTCTCCTTGTTTTCTTTCCCTACCTACTTTCTCCTCCCATCATCTTCTGGCATGAAGCTTATCGGCCTCAAGACACCATTTCCAATCTAAATGGAAAATGTTGAAGAGGAAGAATCTTTTCCAAAGTCCCCTTAGGTTCCCAAATTAGCCCTAAATGAACTTTATTTATTTAAAAATATTTTTTTTACTGTTTATTCACTTTTGAGAGAGACAGAGCATGAGCAGCCAGGGGGCAGAGAGAGAGGGAGAGACACAGAACCTGAAGCAGGCTCCAGGCTCTGGGCTGTCAGCACAGAGCCCAATACAGGGCTCAGACCCACGAACTGCAAGATCATGACCTGAGCTGAAGTCAGACGCCCAACCGACTGAGCCACCCAGGCACCCCAGCCCTAAATAAACTTTAAATCAGCTCTAAATAAAAGGGTTATGGACAAGACTCAAATCCTACTCACTTCTCTGGGCCTGTGGCATCTCTCTGCTCTAATCAGAAAATGCATCATTTATGAATTAATGGCTTATTCATTGGTTATTGAACTAGTGGATTATAAATCATATTTAGATACTTAAATTGCAAATAATACTGAGATGTGGAAATAACCATGTGTGTTAGTACATTAGGCATAGCTATTGTGTCTATGTTGCCAATCCATACAGAAAACCAAGTTTGTGCTGGGCAATGGTCCAGGCATAATAAGCTCTGAGTATGGCTAATTAGTGAGCACAAAATAGATGATGTACTGTGTAAAATACCAAAGATTGTCAGATGGGCCAAAATAATGTGGAGGAAAAAAAAAGTAAATTCTTACACTGTGTTAAGCTTCTAAGATTTCCCAGTTAGTTATTAGTTGCGATTTTCCAGGACTTTATTCTGGGACATTACGTTCCTACTCTCAGGTAGTCTCTACATGTTCTAAATGTCAACAAACCATCTTGGTTCCCCCTTGCACCATGGAATCATCTTGATTAACTGACCCGTTAGGAAAAAAAATACCAGCGTAGCCGAAGTGAGACAATGTCGATGCGTGTTTACATTCATTCTGGTGTAGTGTAAAAGGCCAGAGATTTAGAACCAAACAGATGTGGGTTCTAGCCCCAGTCGATGCCAGTTACCACCGACGAGGTCCTGAGAAGTCTATTAATTCCCGTGGGTCTCAGATGGCTCATTTGAAAATGAGATTGTGGTGGGATTGCTCTGAGGATTAATATAAGGTATGCATAGCCCCCGTTTAATAGATCCTCAAATAATGAATGATAGCTCTCTCCTTCCATTCCGTTGACATTTTCAGCCTCTTCAGTAAAAAAGGATAGTTGGTTTTTAAGTTACACGAAACCCTTCTCTCTCTTTCTGATAGCATTTAGCAGATAGGAGGTGCTCAAAAAATGTGAGCTCCTTGTCAAGACTGCAGGCATCCACCAGGGCATCACCCTTCAGAAAATTACCTGACTCCATCCACATAGCAATTGTGAAGCAGACCATTCCTGAATTCCTCCCTTCTCATTCCAGAAGCAGTGAGTCAGGCTGAACAGAAAGAGTGGAGTGCATAACGATGTGTAAATCTGGGACGAACAACACCCATTTCTGGGGTAGATGAACATGATGGCACTGGTGCAGACACACAGATTAATGGAGGATGACACGTTAGAACGCATGTCCTCGGGGCGCCTGGGTGGCTCAGTTGGTTGAGTGTCCGACTTCGGTTCAGGTCATGATCTCTTTGTTCCTGAGTTCGAGCCCTGCATCGGGCTCTGTGCTGACAGCTCGGAGTCTGGAACCTGCTTTGGATTCTGTGCCTCCCTCTCTGTCTGTGCCCCTCTCCCACTCATGCTCTGTCTCTCTCTCTCTCAAAAATAAAAACAAACATTAAAAAAAAAAAGAAAAAAAGAATGCGTGTCCTCTTGTGTTTTGGTTACAAATCTTGTTTTGACCACAGCTAGAGAGTTACCACTGGAATCGTGGGTGAAGGTAGTGCTCATAACAAATGTTGTTCTTTTAATTTTTCAAGGTCAAACTTCAGTGACTTTGTGTATTATACTTTCAGCAGTAATAAAGCTAAAACAAGCAGAAAGGAATATAACGTTGCATCTCTTATTCAGAATATTTATATGCTGTATAACCCTATGAAGTTAAGGATCTTTAGCCTCATATACTCTGCTTTATTTGGGTTATTTATCAATGGATATGTGAATACAAGTCTATTTTAAGACACACTGTTCAAAGTAACATTTTAAAAGGGATAATACTTCCAAAAATATTAAACCAATGTACTTTTTTATTTACCATAAATCAACATCTCTATGACTCCCCACCCATTATATGAGTAATACTCATTACTTCAGATATTTCCTAGAACAAATAAGTCATTTTTCAACTCTGAGCTTCAAAACTAAATCATTCCTGAGTTTATAGCTAGACGATAGTATTGTGAACCAAGCTTTTCTGGGAGTAAAATGTTTTCTAAATTTCAAAATCTTCTTTTTACACCGAAAAAGCCAAACAAGAGAGTCAGAGCCTGGGTTTTTACTACCAGCCTCAGGGCACAGAGAAGGAAGGCTGCCAGGGAAGGCTCTGACACACAGCAAGAAGAGGCCATCCTACTGCAAACAGGACTTTGAGGGTTCTGGGGGAGATTAAATTAGGGTAACTTTGCTCAGATCCCTGAGATGAAGTCAGATACTCCTTCCACCCTGGAGCAAAGATAGAAGGAGAAGGAATGAGACAGTAGGAAGTGAAAAGCAGTGGGACCAAATACTTCCTTCCCATTTTGGCTAGAGCCGGAGCACGCCTCAGAGGTATCTTGCAGCCACTGGAATGGTCACAGGAGAGAAGACACAATCTGTGACTTTTTTCCCCCTAATTTTTAAAAGTTTTTTATTTATTTATTTTTGAGAGAGAGAGACAGAGAGCAGTGGAGGGGGAGAGAGAGGGACTGAGAGAGAATCTCTGACAATGCAGAGCCTGATGCAGGGCTCAAACTCACAAACCGTGAGATCATGACCTGAAATCATGACCTGAACCGAGACCAAGAGTCAGATGCTTAACTGACTGAGCCATCCAGGTGCCCCTGGTCTGTGACATGTTTATATGGAGGTAGCTACCACACCCTTGCTTCCACGTGGCACGTAAGATATTTAGACTTAAAGGACTCTTGGTGGACTGGGGCCGGGAGTGGGGGCAAGATGGGGGAGTTGGCAGGGAGCTAAGAATTCAGTAGCAACTTGCCTTCCAGAGGTGACTGAGTGGTTCAGTCAATTAAGCGTCGAACTCTTGGATTTGGCTCAGGTCATGATCTCACAGTTCGTGAGTTCAAGCCTCATGATGGGCTCTATGCTGACAGCGTGGGGCCTGCTTGGGATTCTCCCCCTTCCTCTCTCTCTGCCCCTCCTCTGCTCAAACTCTCTCAAATAAATAAGTAAACATTAAGAAAAAAAAAGCAGTAACTTGCCTTTCAGTGGTTTGGGGGGAGAAGAAATGGAAAGTGCTGGAGGGCAAATAGAAAATGTGAAGTCTCAGAGGTGCGGCCATTCCAACACACACTAAACTGCCACACCCCAATCCGAAGTTGGTGAGAGCCAACATGAGGTCTAGACACTTCCCTGCAAACCAGCACAATGTTACCTGAACTTGACCTTGTGTCAAAAAGGTTCTGATGGAAAAGGGGCAAGATGCTGGTAAAGATGTCTTGAAAGACTAAGTACCCTCCTCCCCAAAGAAAGTCTTTCACATTACAACAAAACAAAACAAAACAAAAAACAAAACAACAACAACAAATAACCCCACAAAAAACCCCGAGTAATCTCCAATGGGCTATTTTGTTTTGGCGACTATTAAGTATTTGCTACTGAGTGGAAAAGCAACATGAGGTAAGTGATATAAACTAATTTCCTGCATTTCTGAACTGTGCCCTCAGCTACTTTTTGCAGGACCAGTTAAGAAATTCTGGGTTGTCCCCAGCTCCATGCTTGCTTGCACTGTATGGATTAGGAATTAGAAACACCATTTGCTTACTCACATTACAAGATGATAGAGAGTGTCAGAGTTTTCAGAAGTAGAAAATAGTCTTCAGTAGTCTTCAACCGTAAACGCTATTAAGTATTGTTCTATGCACTCATTTTAAATTGTCTATGTGCGTGTTGTGACTCTTGTGTTTTGGGGCTTCAGTCAGCAGAGAGGTCAATCAAATTCATCATTTATTTTGCCCCAAAGACCCCAGAGGCATGAATATGCAGGGATCCCTATTATAGTCCTCCTAACACCTAGAGCCCCAAAGGAGCAGGCTACACTAGGATTAATTTATATCCCACAGTACAAGAACTCCAGCAACAGAGTACTTAAAAGAAATCAATCTGGGAAAAGCAAAACATATATCTATTTTAAATCCAACGCTATCATTCTGAAATGAGCATTTATTTTTAATTTGGTAGATCTTGACGGAAATGTACTGAGCATTCTCAAAAGTAACTCATTAACTTCAATTCAACGTACAACGCGATGACTACAGTTGACATTGCTGTATGATATACAGGAGTTTTTAAGAGAGTAAATCATAAGAGTTCTCATCACAAGAAAAAGATTTTTTCCTTTTCTTTCTTTTATTTTTCTTGTATCTATAGGAGAAGATGGATGTTAGCTGAACTTACTGTGATAAGCATTTCACAATATTTGTAAATCAGGCCAGCATGTTGCGTAACTTAAACTTATACAGTTTAAGTATAAGTTACTTAATTAGTTATAAGTAACTTATAAGTTACTTAATAAGTTATACATTTCTCAACAAAACTGGAATAAAGTAACCCACCAAAATCGGGGACTTGAAATGAGTTTCCCCAAAAACAGACCCTGAGATAAGGATTTGAGCACAAGTGGTTTGTTAGGGAGCAGATCCCAGCAGCACCACAGGGGAGTGGTAAAGGGAGACAGGGAAATGGAAGGAAAACAACACAGATAACGTGAGGTGCAGATGAGTACTGTGGGAAACTGAGGATCATCCACTGGGAATCTTGGAGTGAAGAGATCATTCCACATAACATGTGAAGGCGGAGGCAGCCACCATTTATTATCCAACGGCCTCTCTCCTTAGCTTAGAGCTGCTCTTGGGGCATCAACTTCCGGCACTCTGACCTGCCCCAGGCAGGAGCCAAGTGCATCAAGGAAAACCCTCTAAGGGAAAGTAAAAACCACACATAGTAGGAAGCTATCAGTGTGTGCATAGAAAAAAGGAGCCCTAACGATGTTAACTAGGAATCTGGGCAAATTAAAAGGAGAAAGGAGTGAATCAGGCATTTCTGGAAGCAGCAAAAACTATCCATGTTATTAAATGAAGGTGAACACTAGAAGGCACTAGGGTTCTGCTAATGTCCATGCACAATGTAACCTTGTACTATGTAGCTTTATCAGAATAGATGTGCTTAGCTTGTGGATTTAAGCTACCATTTTGTCTAATTATTCTTTGACATCTCGCTCAACTGAGTAGATCCATGAGAAGGTTGCAAATGACAAAGATTTTTTTTTAAAACAAATTGACTAGTGGAATCCAAAGCAAACTATGAAAGCTAAAATCCTGTGTATCCCTACTAACATGAGGGGAGGGGTAGACCAGTTATATTTAAGAAATGAGAAGAAAGCAACTTTCAAAAACCTTTGGTCTCTTAGGTGCTTAAATGATAGCACTAGGGAGGTAGGAGTCGTTTGGCTTTAGAATTAAAACTCAAATTATGGTTATTAATGATTTAAGAAACATACCTCTCCCCTTAAGTAATTTAAATTTAATATACAACTATGGGCGAACATCAGTTAAAGAAGACTGCTTAATTAATCTCCACAAAGGGGCAATCAATTTGGAAGAAGGAGTTCTTAAGAATGTCTCAAGGGGAAAAGGGTGTGTGTGTGTGTGTGTGTGTGTGTGTGTGTGTGTGTGAGAGAGAGAGAGAGAGAGAGAGAGAGAGAGAGAGAGAGAGAGAGAGAGAGATTCCTTTTCTTCTACTTTTTTAACTAAAAAAAATTAGTTTCAGCATTGGCCTCTGGTCACAACATTATCTTTGGGGTCAGTACAGGTGTGCTTAATTTATTTCAAGGCTTCATTTCAATTACTTCAAAGAAGTGAGGCCTGGAATTTATAAAATGTAATATTTTAGACGGTGCCCATGGAAAGAAGAGACAAAATCTGAAGAGATATTCAAGAAACATGCTCACATGCCCTTCCCAGTAGACTGACCCAGACGTTTAGGAGACAATGACAACCCAAACAGAGAGACTAAGCATGAGTAAGCTCTTAGAAACAAGTCACATTCTAGACACTTCGCTAAAATCATATGTAGAGTTCCTTATATGGAAATGTAGCACCTAGTTACTAGAAGGGGAAAAATACAGAAAAGTCTGGGTCAAGCAGGGGCCTTAATGACATCCGCGAATACTAACAATCACTTACAATAATCATTTTAAAAACTGGCTAGAACACATCTACAAACATTAAATGCTTCTTTTAATGCAAATACTTTAAAAATGAGTATCTTCAATATTTTTAATGTTTATTTTTTTTTAAATTTTTAACGCTTCTATTCATTTTTGACACACAGAGAGAGGCAGAGCACTAGTGGGGGAGGGGCAGAGAGAGAGGGAGACACAGAATCTGAAGCAGGTTCCAGGCCCTGAGTTGTCAGCACAGAGCCCGACGTGGGGCTCAGTCTCACAAACCATGAGATCATGACCTGAGCCTAACGTGGACACCTAACCGACTGCCCCTAAAAATGAATATTTTTTTATAAACCTATATTACTTAGAAAAATGTCATAAAACAGTAAGTATATCTCTAAAACTGCTTTGAATATAGTTATATCTTTTCAATGCAGAGTATTTAGCATATACTAAGCAGTATATAAAACAATTAACTGGAATGAAAGAGGTCAATAAAATGAGGGAAGAAAAAGGACTGAGGGCCAAAAAAGATTTTCTCACTGAGAGAAACATATAAACCTTATGGTACAGAGAGCATGACTATTACTCCTGCCACTATCCTCAAGTTATAGCAACGAGCAGATCCAAATGTTGTTCTATATTTAAAATAAAAACATTTAAAATTAATAGGAGTTACAAATTTGTACAAAAAAGATTTTGAACAACTGTTTATTTTTCTTCAAATTCCAGTATAATTAATATACAGAGTTATACTAGTTTCAGTTACTGATCACATGGTATTTCCATTCTTAACTTTTTGAGGAACTTCCATATTGTTTTCCATAGTGGCCACACCAGTTTGCATTTCCATCAGTGGTGTATGAGGGTTTCTTTTTTCATCATCCTTGCCAACATTTGTTGCTTCTTGTGGTTTTTTTTTTAATCTTTTTTTTTAATTTAAATTTTAATTAGTTAACATTTCAGTGCAATATTGGTTTCAGGAGTAGAATTCAATGATTCATCACTTACATACAATACCCAGTGCTCATTACAAGTGCCATCCTTAGGACCTATCACCCAGCTAGCCCATCCCTTGCCCATCTTCCTCCATCAACTCTCAGTTTGTTCTCTATCATTAAGAGTCTCTTGTGGTTTGTTTCTCTTTCTTCTCGTTTTTTCTTCTCCTTCCTATATGTGTATATGGTTTGTTTCTTAAATTCCACATATTAGTGAAATCATATGGTATTTATCTTTCTCTAATTGACTTATTTTGCTTAGCATAATGCATCGTACTTTCATCCACATCATTGCAAATGGAAAGATTTCATTCTTTTTGATCACTGAGTAATATTCCATTATAGATATAATGGAATATTTATATATATTTACATATATATTTATATATATATAATGGAATATATTTACATATATATGTAATATATATGTATATAATTTTTAAATACATGTATATATTTATATATAATTTATAAAACACACATTTATATATATTTATATTTATATACACACACATATATATGTATATATATATAAAATCTTCTTTATCCATTCATCAGTCAATGGACATATGGGCTCTCTCCATACTTTAGACTATTGTTGATAATACTACTTTAAACATTATGGTGCATGTAGTCCAGTCGTTCTGTGTTTTTGTATTCTTTGGATAAATAACTAATAGTGCAATTGACGGATCATAGGGTAGTTCTAGTTTTAGTTTCTTAAGGAACCTTCATTCTGTTCTCCAGAGTAACTGCACCGGTTTGCATTCCCACCAACAGTGCCCACATCCTTGACAACACTTGTTGTTTGTTATTAATTTTAGCCATTCTGACAGATGTGAGGTGGTATCTATTGGGGTTTTGATTTGTATTTCCCTGAGGATGAGTGATGTTGAGCATCTTTTCATGTGTCTGTTAGCCATCTGGATGTCTTCTTTGGAAAAGTGTCTATTCATGTCTTCTGTGCATTTATTCACTGGATTATTTTTTGTTGAGTTTGATAACTCCTTTACAGATTTTGGATACTAACCCTTTATTAGATATGTTGTTTGTAAATATCTTCTGCCATTCTGTAGGCTGCCTTTCAGTTTTGTTGATTGTTTCCTTCACTGTGCAGCCGCTTTTGATCTTGATGAGGTCCATAGTTCATGTTTGCTTTCATTTCCCTAGTAAGAAGTTGCTCCGGTTGAGGTCAAAGAGGTTGCTGTCAGTGTCATCCTCTAGGATTTTGATGGTTTCCTGTCTCACATTTAGGCCTTTCATCCATTTTGAATTTATTTTTGTACATGGGTGTAAGAAAGTGGTCCAGTGTCTTCTGCATGTCACTGTCCAGTTTTCTGAACACCATTTGTTGAAGAGACTGTCTTTTTTCTACTGGATATTCTTTCCTGCTTTGTTGAAGATGAGTTGACCATACAGTTGTGGATCCATATCTGGGTTTTCTATTCCATCCCATTGATCTATTTGTCAGTTTTTGTGCCACTACCCTACTGGCTTGATGACTTGTTTTTCTTTTTCAGGATTGCTTTGGCTGTTTGGGGTCTTTTGTGGTTCCATACAAATCTTAGGACTGTTCCAGCTCTGTGAAAAATGCTGATGGTATTTTGATAGGGATTGCATTAAATGTATAGATTGCGGGGCGCCTGGGTGGCTCATTGGTTAAGCGGCCGACTTCGGCTCAGGTCATGATCTCGCGGTCCGTGGGTTCGAGTCCCGCATTGGGCTCTGTGCTGACAGCTCAGAGCCTGGAGCCTGCTTCAGATTCTGTATCTCCCTCTCTCTCTGACCTGCTCAAACTCTGTCTCTATGTCTCTCAAAATAAATAAACGCTAAAAAAAAATAAAAATAAATGTGTAGATTGCTTTGGGTAGTATAGACCTTGTATTTTCTATTTTAGTCATTCTGACAAGGGTGAGGTGGTATCTTGTTGTGATTTTGCTTTGCATTTCCCTCACAATTAGTGATATTGAGCATCTTTTCATGTGCCTGTTGGTCATCTGTATGTTTTCTTTGGAGAAATATCTGTTTATGTCTCTTGCACATTTTTAAATTAGATTATTTGTATGTTTTTGGGGTTGAGTTGTATAAATTTTTAAAGATATATTTTGGATATTAACCCCTTTTGGATATATCACTTGCAAATATCTTCTTAATAGGAGTTATTTTAAAAGTAACATTTCTTTCTTTTTATTATTTTTATATTTTTATTTTATTTTTGAGACAGAGATATAGTCTGAGCAGGGCAGGGGCAGAGAGAGAGGGAGACACAAAATCTGAAGTAGGCTCCAGGCTCTGAGCTGTCAGCACAAAGCCTGATCCAGGGTTCAAACTCGTAGACTGTGAGATTACAACCTGGCCAAAGTCAGATGCTTAACGGACTGAGGCACCCAGGTGACCCTAAAGTAACTGATTTCATACTTGAATTAATAAGGTTTTAGCTTACATAAAAAGAAACATGTTTACTAATCATTAAAAATCATTAAAGTTAAAAGATGGCAATAATATATATAAAATCAATATTCATCTGGATGAAATTTGAGGAAAAACTTCCAGCAACTTCTAAGACAGTAAAAAGACCATTTACAAGTTTTAATTCATTAGCATGCCTAAATCTCACGCTAGTACTTGCTAATTAACTGTTTGCCCACAGCAAACAACCTAAGTATTCTAATTTGGGTTACGAGTAAATGGTTCCTATTCTATTAGACAAACCCATTATTTTTTTAATAGAAAAGCATTTATCATGGCATCAGATAGGCAGTAGATACCCAAAAATGTTACTTTTATCTAAGCAACTGTGTTCACATTTCTATGATAAGAAAGAGTAAAGTAGAGGAAGATAGAAATATCTGTTGCTGGATTCCATTTTTCATGAAATGAAGAAAGCTGCTATTAGGTTTTGTAAGCTTTGGGCAGGTAAAGTCCACCAGCCTTTAACATTTTGTCTTGTGGGACCTTGTGAGGAAAACTGCTGTATCTAGAACTGCCATATCAAACTTTATGTTAGCTACGATTCCACAAAAATACATTATGATTTGTTCTTGATAGAGTGCTTTGACCACAAATGAAACTTTTGCCCTGTTCGCAAAGTATCTAGCTTTAAAAATAGACAACTAACACTCTCAAGTTTAGTGGATTATTTGATATCCCTCAAATCTATAACAGTAGTTTGAGAGGTATTATGACTCTTATCCATCAAACTGAATCTCAATAAAAAAAATTTACTAAAAAGTTATCCATTCATTCATTGTCTAGAATGTGTTAACCTAAATTAAGCTTCTAGGATAAAGTGCTAAATAGGAAAGACTGGAAAAGTTTCTATTTGCAATAATCTTTAATTATATTGGGAAGAGAAGTAATGAGCAGATAAAACAAGAACACAAGGAAATTTGAGCTAGCAGTGAATATTATGAAGGGTGATGTAATAGATACTACTGGAGATTAGAGTTAGGGATATAACCAAAGAAATTTTTTGGATTAAAATCATAACGAATTGCATCATTATAAATTTTAAGAACTTAATGACATAATCAGGAATTTTGAGACATTATTGAAAAAGAAGAGACAAAACAGAAGCTGGCAGAACTGAAAAAAGAAGCAAAGAGTAACATACATCGTATTCCTCACTGGAATAACTAAAGCACTCTGAAGCTAACTAATAATAACCGACTATGATAATATGACGAGATTCATATGAATAGAATGAGAAATGTGAACAAAAATTCAAATTAGGAGTTCAGAATTATTAGATAAGTGATAGATATGGATGATTCAATACATGTATAACTGGAGAGTCCTAGGAGGGGAACTAAATTGATAGAACAAAAATTTTAGAAATCAAAATATACATCAATAAAAGTTTCCATAAATAAAAGACTGGTTCAATTTATGGATCAGAAGGATTTACTATGTCTTAGGAAAATCATTACAGAACCATCAACACTGAAACACTAGACTTCAAAAGTGAAGAAAGAATTTTGTGGATGTTGAGGACACACAATTAGGGTATTTGTCAGGGCAAAAAAAAAAAAAGAAAAAAATCAACTTGCAGTTTCCGATTGATTCAAAGAAAGATGACTTGGAGAAACATCTATAAGCCTTTGAAGAACAAAATGAGAAGGGATAACCCAATACTTTTATATACACCCAAACTGTCTTTTATGTGTTAAGTACCACATTCAGAAAAATCAAGAAATATACTTCTCTGAAGCTTTCTTGAAAAAATTAGTATGGTATTATCTCCCATGAAGATCACTAGGTGAACACTGCTACATTTTGTCTCTATGGCTTCACAATTTTTAATGTTTTATTCTTACCGCTTTCTATTATTGTACCACCACTAAGTAAATAAGAATGAAGTCATTCTTACTGCTTTCTGAGAGTCATTCCATGTGTGTGTTAACTAAAAGATAAATGTAGAAACTGAAGCAAAATGAAATCATTTAGTTGGGAGACTAAGAATAAAACCGTTTCCGAGATTACGGCTCAGAAGAGAACACACTTTGTAAAAATATTATTGTTACTTGTAAATAATATAGCTAACAAACATGTGGAAAAAGGAGTGAAAATGGACAGGCTTGTAAGTGGGTTGGTTTATTTTAAAGAAATGTCAACAGATTTTATGCTGATAAAGAAAGTAATGAAGTGTATGAATCAAGGCAGAATAGACTGGGTTGAAACATTTCCCAAATCCCAATCATTTAATGTGATAAAAGTTTATTTCACACTCACATGAAATGCCCAGCATGGGTACGTTGTGATTCTAGGCTACATCATCTTTAGTCCTATACAAACTGACAGAAAACCACATCCTGAAACAGTACCAGACTTACGATAGACGAAGGGGTCTCCCATCAGTAATGCCATTTCTGCTCACAACACACTGGCTAGAATTCATCACTGGAACTCTCCTAAACACAAAATGATCAGGAAAGGCAATCCTCCCACATGCTCATAATGAGAGAAGTGGATTATATGGCAAAGACACTAAGTGCAACCAGGAGAAGAAAGGGTAAAAATAAAGAAGATGGGAAGAATGGAATTGTACTCACAGAGGGGGGGTAGTGAATACTGATTAATGAAATAAAGAACTGAATATACCACAGATCTCTTCTGTCCAATAAGGCAGCCACTAGCCACGTGTGAATATTTGAATTTACATTAATTAAAATGAATATTAAAAAGTTTAGTTTCTCAGTTAAACTGGCCATAGTTTAGGTGTGTGGACATGTGGCTAGTAGCTCCTGCACTAAAAACCACAGACATATGACAGTTTGACAGTCTTAGAAATTTAAATTTCGATTCATAATGTTGCCTTTGAGGTTTACTGTTATAAATTTAAAAAAATAAAGAAAACCTATCATTAGTCTTGTAAATTATGAGAATGGAAATACACATACACAAAGCAGTCAAAGTGCAGCCGGATAGTAAAAGATAAAATGACAATTTACGAAACTAAAATGACAATGTAATATATGGTAACAAAGCTAAAAACAAAGATAAATGTCACACCAATAAATGTGACTACAATAATAAAAAACTCAGATAAGATCATGTGAATAAACTCAAATAGGTAAACATAAATAAAAATTGTTTATATTGTTGAACGCTTATTATGAGCCAGTCAACTAACATAACTGTGGTACATATTATTTCACATAATTATCATAATCAGTTATGGGCTGACTTGTGTCTGGCCCCTCCCCAAATTCATAGGCTTAAGTCTCAACTCCTAAAACCTCAGAATGTGACTGATTTGCACTAAATGGGTCTTTAAAGAGGCGATTAACTTTCAATGAAGGCCACCATAGTGTCCCAATGACTAGTGTCCTTGTAAGAAGAGGAAGAGACACCATAGGCACATGTGCACAGAGATGACTATGTGAGGAGGCAGCATGAGGGCAACCATCTACAAGCCAAGGTGAGAGGCCTTAGAGAAATCCAACTCTGCTGCCATCTTGAACTTGGACTTCTACCCTCCAGAACCACGAGAATTTAAATCACTGTTGTTTAATTCACCTAGTAAGTTATTTTCTTACGGTAGCCCTAACAAACTGATATAGTAGTATTAATATATCTGTTTTATTGTGATAAAACCAAAACACTGAAATGTTACATAATTTAACAAAAATTACAAAGCTTGAGGCTGACTGTGAAGCCACTCAGTCTGATTCCAGACTTTATCCTCTTAACCCATTTGCCAAAATTGGTCATGAATTGAACACAAAGCAAGCCTTAACAAATTTCATGATTAAAATAATTCAGAATATGTTCTCTGACCCTGGGAGAATTAAGCAAGAAATAAAAAAAAGTGTCTAGAAAATCTCTAATTGTCTGGACACTTAAAAATACATTCTAAATCATTCATTGGTAAGAGAAGGATTAGAAATCCAAAATTTACAGTAATGAATTATTAAGAAGACACTACAGATAAAAACTTGTGGGATACACCTAAAGCAGTATATGGAGGGGAATGAGAATCGTTAGACACATGTATTAAGAAACAAGAGAGGCTTTGGGGTGCCTGGGTGGCTCAGCTGGTTAAGCACCAGACTTTGGTAATAATATGAGCAAAGGGAAAGAGAGAGGTAAAGAGAGAGAGAGAGAGAGAGAGAGAGAGAGAGAGAGAGAGAGAGATATCAAGAAATAGGCTTTTAATTATAGAGAACAAATTGGTGGTTATCAGAGGGGAGGAGGGTGAGGGAATGGGTGAAATAGGAGATAGGGATTAAGAAGTGCACTTCTGATGAGTACCAGATGGTGTATGGAATTGTTAAATCACTATATTGTGGTGCACCTAAAACTAATAAAACACTGTATATTAAAAAAAAGAAGGGGGCACCTGGGTGGCTCAGTTGGTTAAGCACCGGAATTTGGCTCAGGCCATGATCTCACGGTTCGTGAGTTCGAGCCCCACGTCAGGCTCTGTGCTGACAGCTCAGAGCCTGGAGCCTGCTTCGGATTCTGTGTGTGTCTCTCTTTCTGCCCCTCCACTGCTCGCACCCTGTCTCTCTCTCTCTCAAAAATAAATAAATGTTAAAAAAAATTAAAAAAAAGTTGCATGTTAATATACTCATCAAAGATTCCCTAAGTTAGTCCTTAAAAGAAACAAAACTAAATAAATTATCCAAGATTTATTATATTATATTGTGCAGCTCTAATAATTAAAGTACTCTGCTGCTAATACAGGACTAAACAAATAAACCAAAGAGACAGAATACAGTGTCCAGATAAAGATTCATATGAATATGGTCACTACATTTATGACACTGCAGAGCAGAGACTAAGAGATGGTCTTCTCAATAAATGGTACTGGGTCAACTGGATGATACTGGAAAAAATTAAATTGTGACCTTTAATAAACAGTGTGTTTAATCATTAATTCCACATGAATTGTATATTTAAAAGTGAAAGGTAAAATGATAAAGCTTCTAAAAGAAAACATGGTCGAACCTATTCATGACCTTAGAATAAGAAAAGATTTTAAAAATAGGATATAAAAACAGCTAATCACAAAGGAAAAATTTTGATAAGCTGTATTACATTAATATTAAAAAATTCTGTTCATTCAAAGATACTATTTAGAGAACAAGAAGGAAAGCTGCATGTTGGGGAGAAGATATTTACAACATATAGATTTGACAAAACACTTCTGTACAAAATATAAAAACAAATTATATAAATCAATAAGAAAACAAAGCCTAAAGTAAAAAGGTACTCGATTTCTCTAGCTATCAAGAAAAGACAAATTAAAACCACAAAGATAATATCATTACATGCCAAAATGACTAAAATGAAGAATTAATAAATAAAACGGACAATACCAAGGGTTTGTGATCATTAGGAGCATCTGGAAATCTCCTTCACTAGTGACATAAGTAAAATTGAAAGCACTTTGTAAAACTTATTTGTAACATCTATTAAACATATGCCTACCTTAAAATTAAACAACTCTACTTTTAGGTGTCTAATGGATATGTAAGCATATATGAACCAAAATAATACATACGAAGCCCTATTCAAATATTCATAGCACTATTCAAAACAGTTGTCAATTACCCAAATGCTGATTAACTACTGAATGACTCCCAACGGCACAGCCATACAATGAAATAGTATAACAATGTGTCTGAATGACCTACGATCCTATCTACAAAGCATGGATGTATTTCATCATCATCTAAGGATCAAAACTAAGCCAGACACAAATGAAAAATATACAGTACAATCCCAAAATATAAAGAATACCTTCAAATAACCCCCAAAAAAGGGAGACAACCCAATATAAAAAATGATTAAAACCTTGCACAGGTAATTCACAAAAGAGAATATCCAAATGGTCATCAGGGAAATGCAAATTAAACAACCAGAATGGTAAAGATGAAAATGACAGAAAATACCAAAAGTAGGTGAATCGTGACAAGAACTAGAATTCTCATACACAGATTGGTAGGAGTGTAAATTGGTACAACTGTTGCGGGATTGTATCTACCCAAGTTAACCTATGTATATACGCTGTGATCCTTCAACTTCATCCCTTGGTATATAACCCCTAGAAATACATAAGTACAACAAAACATACATACCAGAATGTTCATAATAGCACTATTTATAACATCTCTTACCTAGAAATGTTCATAGTACCAAAATGTCCATCAATAAGGGAGCAAATATCTTAATTACAGTATTGCATATAACGGCATACTGCACAACAATGGGCATGAATGAATTATATCTACACACGATATAGATGAATCTCACGAACATAATATGGATAAAAGGAGTTAGGCACAAAAGAGTCCATAATGTATAAAACCATTCATAAAAAGTTAAAAAGACCTAAAACTACTCTAGAGTGTTAGAAGTCAGAATGGTGATTACCCTTAAAAGGAGGGAGAGAAGATAGGGCAGTGATTCAAAGGGACATGAGGATTTCAAGCATGTTTTATTTTTAATCTGGTTGCTACCTACATGAGCATATGCTCTTTGTGAGAATTTATGAAGGTGTACATTTATGATTTTTATACATTTTTATTATTATTTTGCATTTCGATAAATGGTTACGATAAAAATACAGAGGAGAACTAAACAACTATGGTATTGGAAAGGGAAAAAGTGGACTTGAAGGATTTGGGGGTCCTTTGATCTTAAAGAGGGTTAAATTACTAACGAGTAGTACACTAAATCAAGATCGTATGTTATACTCTCCAAACCAAACCAAATTTACATCAATTACTAAACAAACTTACATGGTCACATCCATACTTAGAGAATGAGATTTGTCCACAAGGAGGAACTTTCAAAGAAACTGACAAATGGTCCTGCCACCATTACAATGGCTCAAACACTTCCAGCCATGAGACGGGGGTCCTCTGGTGAGTACTATTATTCCGAATCAATGCCAACTTGGAGCATGTTATTTTCCCACTAACAAAAATCTCTACTCCAACTTTGGAAATGCTGATTGTCTTAAGATATGTCATGACCTGTGCAAAGAAGATAACTATGATGTATTTTCACCATGAACAGAACTTTGGGGACTTTATCATTAAATACCGGTTGCAAGTTTTTGTTTGGTGAATCCATCCTCCTGAAGCCTTGAAGCTCCTGCCTTCCATGCATGTAAGCTTTCCCCCCAACCCCTCTACATGATGTCTTCTCTGAACCTTTCTTGGACAACGCGAAACCCAAAGGTATTAAAAATCAATAAACTTAACAGTTGTGAGCTTCAATATACTATCAAAAATCTATCTGTTCACTTATTTATGTACTCTCTACCTCATGTGAAATAAACCCTCATAAGCACTAGTATTTATAAGTAAGGATCTATTAAGTAAATATTTGATTTAGGAATCTGAAGAAATAAAGATGTAGAAGAAAACGTAACACCTGCCTTCAAAGAGTTAACAAGAGATGGTGAGATGGGTGCTACAAAAATGGATGTACAGATGACAACTTCCCTTGTCCATGAGGAAAGGAAAGCAAAGCAATGAAATCTCTTTGGTAAGAATTTCAGTTAAAAGAAAAGAATTACTAAATTAACACAGGACATAGAATAGAGGAATACTTAGTAGCATTCTAAATGGTAAGTAAAATTTCAGGGGAATGATGTTATGAAGAATGGGCTTCTTCAACTACTAAACTCATCACTATTAAAAGTTTGCTACAATTGTAAATGGGATCAAGTCCTTGATTTCTCTTTCTGCTGCTTAATTTCTGTATGTTGATTTTGTATTCTGCAACTTGACTGAATTTGTGTATCAGCTGTAGCAATTTTTTAGTGGAGTCTTTTGGGTTTTCTACATAGAATATCATGTTGTCTGCAAATAGGGAAATTTGGGACTTCTTCCTTGCCAGTCTGAATGCCTTTTATTTCTTTTCTTGTCTGATTGCTGAGGGGAGGACTCCCAGTACTGTGTTAAACAACAGTGGTGAGAGTGTACATCCCTGTCGTGTTCCTGACCATAGAAGATAATATCTCATTTGTTCCACATTGAGGATGATATTAGCTGTGGGTCTCCTGGATAAAGCCTTTATGGTGTTGAACCTCTATCTCTACATTGTTGAGGTTTTTTTTTTTTTTTTTTTATCAAAAATGGATGCTGTACTTTGTCAAATGCTTTTTCTGTATCTACTGAGAAGATCATATGGTTCTTATCCTTTCTTTTATTAATGTGGTCTATCACGCTGATGGATTTGCAAATATTGAACCATCCTTGTGGTCCAAGAATAAATGCCACTTGATTGTGGTGAATGATGCTTTTAATGTACTGTTGCACCAAAAACCTTAAGATACTTAGGAATAAACCTAACTTAAGAGGTAAAAGACATCTATTCTGAAAACTATAGAACACTTAGGAAAGACACTGAAGATGACAAAAAGAAAGAGAAAAACATTCCATGCTCACGGATTGGAGGAAAAGATATTGTTAAAATGTCTGTATTGCCCAAAGCAATCTACACATTTAATGCAATCCCTGTCAAAATATCAACAGCATTTTTCAGAGAGCTAGAACAAACAATCCTAAAATTTGTATGGAGCCACAAAAGACCTCAAATAGCCAAAGAAATCTTGAAAAAGTAAAGCAGGGGCGCCTGGCTGGCTCAGTCAGTTAAGCTTCTGACATCGGTTCATGTCATGATCTCATGGTTTGTGAGTTCAAGCCTCACACTGGCTCTGTGCTGACAGTTCAGAGCCTGGAGCCTGCTTTGGATTCTGTGTCTCCCTCTCTCTCTGCCCCTCTCCCACTCGTGCTCTGTCTCTCTCTCTCTTGAAAATAAATAAACATTTAAAAAAATAAAAAAAAAGAAAAGTAAAGCAAAGCTGGAGGAATCACAATTCCATACTTTAAGGTATATTACAAAGCTGTAGTTGTCATGGCAGTATGGTACTGGCACAAAAACAGGCACGTAGATCAAAGGAATAGAATAGAAAACCCAAAAATGGACCCACGAATATATGGTCAACTAATCTTTGACAAAGCAGGAAAGAATATCGAATAGAAAAAAGACAGTGTCTTCAGCAAGTGGTGTTGAGAAAACTGGATGGCAATGTGCAGAAAAATGAAATCGGACCATTTTCTTACACCATATACAAAAATAAATTCAAAATGGATGAAAGACCAGGATACCTGAGTGGCTTAGACAGTTGAGCATCTGTCTTACTCTTAGTTTTGGCTCAGGACATGATCTCACGGTTTGCGAGATTGAGCTGTGTTGGGCTCTGCGCTGGCAGCATGAAGCCTGCTTAGATCCTCTCTCTCCCTTTCTCTGTCCCTTCTTCACTCAGTCAGTCATTTGTGTGCTCTCTCTCTCTCTCTCTCTCTCAAAAATAAGTAAACATTAAAAAAAGTGGATGAAAGACCTACATGGGAGACAGGAAATGTTCAAAATTCTAGAGGAAAACATAGACAAAAACCTCTTTGACTCCAGCCATAGCAATTTCTTACTAGACACATCTCCTGAGGCAAGGGAAACAAAAGCAAAAGTGAACTGCTGGGATTTCATCAAGATTAAAAGCTTCTGCACAGTGAAGGAAACAATCAACAAAACTAAAAGGCAACCTTTGGAATGACAATGGATATTTATAAATGACACATCTGATAAAGGGTTAGTATCCAAAATCTATAAAGAAGTTATCAAACTCAACACCACCAAAAAACCAAATAATCCAGTTAAGAAATGGGGAAAAGCATGAACAGACATTTTTTCCAAAGAAGACATCCAGATGGCCAACGGAGACATGAAAAGATGCTTAACTCACTCATCATCAGGGAAATACAAATTAAACTACAATGAGATATTACCTTATGCCTGTCAGAATGGCTAAAATTAACAACACAGGAAACAAAAGATGTTTGTGAGGACATGGGGAAAGGGGAACCCTCTTACATTGTTGGTGGGAATGCAAATTGGTGCAGTCACTCTGGGAAACAGTATGGAGGTTCCTCAAAAAGCTAAAAATACAACTACCCTACGAACCAGCAATTGCACTACTGGTTATTTATCCAAAGGACACAAAAATACTGATTTAAAGGGACATATGCATCTCAGTGTTTATGGCAGAATTATCAACAACAGCCAAATTATGGAAAGAGCCCAAATGTTCATGGACTGATGAATGGATAAAGAAGATGTGGTGTGTATATACAATGGAATATGAGCCATCAAAAACAATGAAATCTTGCCGTTTCCAAAGACATGGATGGAACAAGAGTGTGGCATTCTAAGTGAAATAAGTCACTCAGAGAAAGATAAATATCATATGATTTCACACATATGTGGAATCTAAGAAACAAAGCAGATGAGCATAGGGAAAAAAAAGAGACGCAAACCATAAAACAGACTCTTAACTACAGAAACAAAGGGAAGGTTGCTGAAGAGGAGGGGGGCAGGGGAGTGGGTAAAAGGGGTGATGGATATTAAGGGGGGCACTTGTTTTGGGGAGTGCTAGGTGTTGTACGCAAGTGACGAATCATGAAATTCTACTCCCGAAACAATATTACATTATACGTTAACTGGAATTTAAATAAAAACTTGGCAGAAAGTAAAAAAAGGTTGCTATAAGATGCTTTTATAATTTTCAGATTTACAAAAAAGAGGCAGTTTCTATATATCTAATTACATAAATGCTCGTACCACAGTGTCAGATACCGAGCGAGATATTTAATGTAATTCTCATATATAAACTGATCTTCACAAGGATTCTGAAAAGTAGGAATCACTGTCATAGTCTTAAACAAGACAAGGAAACTGAGGTTCAGTGAGTTTAAATTTGTTGCTCAAGGTGAAAGAGCCGGCGGTTGGCAGAGTGAGGACTCAGACCTAGGCTTGTTTGTCCCCAATATGTTCACCTTTTTATGCTACATCATGTAGCTGTCCATGGTTCCTCCGCACAGACGTTTCCATCATTCACGATAGAAATTAACATATCAGTGACATACTAGTGAAAGAAATTTGAAAGACGGAATCGGGGTGGTGGTGGTGGTGAAAGAAATAATTCTGTGCCCTTCAAATAACTGCCTCGGCAAACAGAAAGCTGGTCCCCTTACATTAAGGAGTTAAAATATATAGCCTGGGTAAACGAAATTAAAAGGGGGTGTATGGATCAAGTGCAGATGGATTTGGAGGAAGGTGCATTTATTATTCTGTATACCTTGGCATGTGTGATTGATGTCAATTTGGGAAGTAAAAACTGCTGACAACCAAGTGAGGCACTTTATTAATGTGCTATAAAAGGATAAATGAGGCTTGAGAAACTTTCTTTGCCCTAGACTCAGCACATTGGGAAGGCTGGCAAAGGTAAACGCCTCCTTGGAATGATCCATTGCCCCCCCTGCTCAGTTTTTCATATGCAATGTTTCCTTCAGATTTCTTAGAGGCATTAAGTCTCTGTGTTCACAGTTTCAAAATACTTGGTCTCATCTTGACACATCTCAAAATACTTGGCTAAGTTATTATACTCATGTACCTACCCCTCAAGCATTTGACGCATCCCTTATCCAAAGTCAGTTCTCCCAAAAGGAAGACTAATTAGATATCTTCTTCAGGACTTCTAGAGAGAATGCATGAGAAATGTGTATATCTTCGAGGAACAAATCAATGCTGTCATGATGGGAACCAAGAGCCCTAGGAAAATCAATGAGCTTCGCCCCCCTCCCCCACTGTCCTGTGCCTGTAAACCTTCTTTGTAACACTAGAAATTCATTTCTCTGTTCTTAGAGCTTTTAACTTTTCAAGAGTTCTTTCTCAAAATGCAAATACCCCAAATTATTATTAAATGTATCTGGGAAAAACCAAGGGAAAAAAAAGGGAAAAGAAGCGGTAGGATCACTAGAAGGAATTCAAAGGCAATCCATATATTTTCCTGGACTAAAGACGAATGTCTTCTTAGGCTTCTGAAATCGCCATCAGTACACTTTTCAAACTTTCTAGGACCTCTACTCAGCCTTTTCTTTTCTTGAGAATAAATTTGTTTCTCCAGGTCATGAGAAATGGCACCCATTGATAGGAACCATTCCACAGGGAAGTATGTATGCATTTAAGTCACATTTGGGAAAATAAACTGTGAAAATCTCAGCTTGCTGTGCTATTTGGGACCTGAGGGCATCTTTGTGCAAATTAGAAAAAGCTGTCCTTTCTGGGTAGTGGGAACACGGTTTAGTACACAGAGAAAGAGATGGATTTCAGCCCCTTGTCCTATTCTTGCCAGGAACGATTGTGCAGTACACATAGAAATTGCACAACCGTCCATGGGCCTCTCTAGGAGTACTGACTTGGTTTACTGAAGGTTGTTCACAGGCTCTGAGACTAGGCTTTGTGTAGCCATATTAATTAACTGTAATTTTTGGACTTTTTCTGTTACGCTGTAAGCATTTTTTGTTTCATCTGCTTCTGCTGCACTTTTTACACGAATACATACACATATAAACTAGACACACCTCCAACCACTTACTTAGCCACACTCACGCTCTAATGCAGAGCCCCAAACTCATACGGATGTATATGCACACCTGCAGGCACCCGGACGCATGTTCACCGAGACATACACTAGCACACACACAGACAGAACCGCACACACCCAGAAATACAGCACGTACTCATATCAACACACCTTCACCCACGCTTCTAGCCACACAAGCACACGCTCACCCCCATGCCCATAAAAATATCCGCACACATTTGCGCATAACCACATGTAATGCCTTCCTCCAATCACCGATGCCTTCATCTACTCGCAGGCACTGTACTATTATACAATGCCCTTCGCCAAACACCTTTCCTTTCTCACAAAGCTGCTCTATCCAAAACCATCCTCATGCCTGGGAAACACAACTGTGAGTCCTGCAGTTTTCTGACTTTTAATCTTCTCTCATCCTTTAGCTTCTAGTTCAACCAAAGCATTTGAATGCCTGTAGAAACCTCTGGCAATAGGAAATGGTATGTGAAAAGGTTCAAAAAATTAAACATTTACTATTCGACTTCACCTAAGCATTCACGTCACTGACCAACCAATTTGCTTACAAACTCTTTTGCTATTCCAAATAATTTTGCTGAGGCATAAAGGAGGCTAATAAGTGATATTCCTTTTCCTGGTCAGATCAAAGCAGGTTGAGAGCCAAAGTGTTAGGCAGAGTTTACTGTAGGTGAAACTGGATTGGAGGAAATGGCCTTGGAGAACAAAGGGGTTCCTAAAACATCCCTGTCCAGAATTAGACACTACCCACCATGCACAGGCAGCACAGAACAACGGCAATCTTTCCTCCACATAAACAATAGTGTACCAGGCTTCAATACAGACAGACAAATCTCAAAGAGGAAAGAAGCAGGCTAAGCATGTCTTGTTTCTTGTCCCAAAATCACCATTGAAGATAGAGTCCATTCTTCTCTCATTACGAGATGTAAGGGGCACAGAGGGGAAGAATGTCCCTCTATGTAGAAATACCAGGAGTAGGAAAGAAAGGTTTCCTTAGAACACTCCTCAGTGTCTCATCAATCTTTACCTCTTATGCTTAACCAATGAACTCATGCATAACCAGCGGTGGAAACATCTCCCTAAGGGGAGGAGACCTGAAGTCTATTACAGTGTCTACTCTCACTTCTGTAAGACCATTTGTTCATCCTCCTTGGACCACCTTGGTCCCAAAGAATGATGTTCTGGGACCATAAGTTAATTAAATGAACCCCGAGGCTACTTAGGAATTAAGGGTGAAAATTTACTCTGTATTCTACCTCTTATCCCAAATTATTTCTAGTCTTGTTGTCTAACAGAGCTTATCAGCTGTTTGGCAATAAGACCAAAAGCCATCATAAAGATATTCTGGTCATAATAAAATGAATTGAGATGCCCCGAATTTAAACATAATCCCCTTCCTAGAAGAAATTAGAATCCAATTATTAAAGTCTCAAGTAAATTGAAGCCCTAAATTCTTATGTTAGTGTCCAAGAGCCCATTATGGATTACCCCCCCCGCCAAACACTCTAAAATACTAAAGTCCTACTTGAATTCTTCTACATCTCAACTTCATCTTCTGGAGTAAGCTGTTGTTCTCTCAGTGCCCTAGGTCTCGAGTCAGGTTACAACAATCTTCTAAAGTGTCTGACCTTTTGCAGAGTACAATGAGTTAATAAAACTGAAAGGATGTCAGCAATGACAAAAGTTACTAGCCTTAATAAAAAGCCATTCCCCAGTGATTAATAAATCATCCAACACACAGTTATGTTCTCAGTATCTAGTTATTCTTTTTAGCCAAAGACTGTGGCAGAAAGTCGATGGCTTCTAAGAAAAGGAAGGTAGGTGGAGATCTTAGTTTTAAGTTCATTAGCGCACAGGTAGGTACAGCAATGGCCTAGAGTTTATAATCTCTTACAACTTTAAGTTCACACTAAAATTCAAGTGATAAAAATCTTCCATTAAAAGAATTACATATGGCGGCAATATTTAACTACCTCATCTGGAAAGAAACTTCACTTATGCACACTGTCTCCTTACTCAGAAAAAGGCAGTTTCCCTGCTTGGAAACTTTAGACAACGGCAATCGTGGCTGCCCCAATCATCAGATATTATTTATGCTGCCATTTGATGGAACAGATTTATGAAATAAGCAGCTCTCGATGTCCCAATATTAGCATCCAATTTGTTCAGTGGGGTTCATTCTTACCCTGTCCTTAAATAAAAGTGCAGACAGATTCCATGGCTTTTATGTCCTAGAAAGTGTTGGGATTATTTTAAAATGACAAGATTTTAAGCTGGAATTTGAAATGTCCAATCCACTGGAATAAGGCTTCTAGCTTCATGTATGGTTAAAACTCCACTCCTCCAATCGGAGCCTTTGGCAGACGGGAAGCAAGAGGAAGAAGTTCTGTGACTCTTCTCCCTACACCGCCTTATGGTCTATAGCCCTCCTACCTCAACTTGGTAATGATAGTTTCTTATCCACCATGTTCAAAACAGGAGTGGAAGGGGTAATAAGCAGGGACTATCCCACCTGACTGACATTATGGGAAGACAGCTTTACCTGACAGAGGCTCGAGTTGCTGTTCTCTGGCTGGGGTCTTTGCTTTGGGAACTTGGAGAGCCTCTCCATTGCTGATAGTCTCATTTACAGTTCCCTTGACTTGGGTGAATGCATACTTTTCTGGTGGATTCTTATTCCCTGCTTGGATCCTAGAAATCTGGAGGTTGAATTTCAGCTTGTCTGCTCACATTTGTTCCCCTGTGTCTAAGCAGGCATGTGGCCAGCTATCTAGGGTGTCCCGCCATACTGCAGGCACACGGACAACCACTTGTGCAAGGGAACACGAGTGCGTGGAGTCCCATTTATATTCAGGGATGTATGGAATTTCTCCTTGCTGTTGTGAGATCATCTCTCATCAGTTCAACCCCTAGCTCTATTCTTGTGGCTCTCGAATTAGTACCGCAGAGCTTTTGGCTAAGCTGCAAATGCCATTGTCCATCTTTCTGTTGGACATCATTACAATAAAGCTGTTGTCTTTTACTGCTCTCATCTAAATTC
This sequence comes from Paguma larvata, assembly GCA_030068075.1. Classification (NCBI taxonomy): domain Eukaryota; kingdom Metazoa; phylum Chordata; class Mammalia; order Carnivora; family Viverridae; genus Paguma; species Paguma larvata. Next base: position 125,800,446 of record CM057826.1, read on the forward strand.
CCTGCCTCCTAGTCTCAAATCAAATATGCAGAAAACAAACTCTGTCACCTCCTCCAGAAATAGCCATTAGAGCTATTATGGCTACCATGAGAATGTGTCATCTGCAGACCTCCAAGTGACCAAGGGTTTGAGCTACTGTCGTTTGAATTCTGTGGCTGCATTTATATGGAGACAGCGCTTGCCATGGGCTGCTCCTCAGAAACACAGGATTCCTAGGACAAATGACTAACTCTAGGACTTCCTAACAGTCTTGGGAGCTTTTCCTGGACCTCTCTTTCTTTCTCTCATTCACTCGGGGAAGGACGTGCATTACAGTCTGAAAGCTCTCTCTCAAACTCCCTTCCCATTTTTTCTCATGGCTCTTTGCCCAAACAAAATCCTTTATTGTTTAATGCTACCAGAGGTTTGCCTCTCCGAAGGCCCAATGAGCTTCTCACTGACAACCCTCTCCCATCTTCTTTTTCTTCTGACCACCGGTAACACTCAACATGCAGTCAGCTCCCTAGTGGTTGTGGCTTGTCTAGTCAATGAGTTGTGAGTGGAAGCGACATGGGTCACCTCCAGGCTAGAATGTTTACTTGCTAGTGTAAGACCCACCTATGCTTTCTTTCTCTGTACCACAGCACCCACTTACTGTCCAGACAGTGGCTGATCTGTCAGCGTGAGTCCCCAAAATGAAGAGGATGTGGAGAAGAAATCCCAGCCAGACCAAAATGGGCATGTAGCAACAGCAAGAAATAAGCCTTTGGTATTTTAATCTCTGATATATGAAGGTTAACATTAACACAATATACCCCAGGTTTTCCTTCCTATTCTCTAGCTATCTTTCTCCTTCTGTGTTCCCTCTCTTGATAAAAGTCATTCTCAGGCATGCAAGCCTATCATTTTTATTACATTCCTCTCCCCATGTCTCATCAGTCACTAGACTCTATTGCTTAATCCTCCCAAATGGTTTCAACATCTCCTTTTTATTTTCAAAATAGCTCTCGCTGTAGTTCTCATCTACGGTCAACTATGAAATTATATTCATATCTGGTTTCTGATCTTCCATTCACTTAATTGTGCAGCTAATCTTTCTATGGGCACGTTCACTGGCCTTGGACATAATGGACACTAAGTCACCAACTCCTTAAAACTTTCAGCGTTTGGCTACTGCTGATTAAAAATCTAAATTCCTTAGTAAAGTTTTTAATAAGATATTCTCAAACTAACTTCTTAATTGCATTTAGCATGCGAATTTACAATCTCATATATTTCAGGCAGCTTCTTCAATGGAGGATTCAGCTTTCAGGAGAATGGGAATAGTGATCATAGTTTCAGTTTTCAAAAAAAAAATTCTACAAATTCTAAGATCTGTACATCCTCCTACAGACTTGGTATAGGTCTGACGAATCCAGCCATCCATGGAGAGAAGCCTTCAAGATTCTATTCTTTAAGACTCAGGTCAAATGAGAAGTGTATTTCACTTGTTCAAGTATGTGATAAAGAGGCAATGGGGAATTTCTAAATTAGTGATCCAAGGTTCTTCCATCCTGAAGTATCCTTACTGCACTTACTTACTTCATAAGAACTTCCAAGTGCGGTATTTAAAAAGTATCTTCCTTCATTCTGTTTATCAGATTTTCTATAGCCATGCACTGTTTAAGATGACAACCATTCACAGTTGACAATAGACAACTAAGACTACGCCCCTGTAATTCAGTCACTCAACATATATTGAATCAGCACCTAACATAGGTGAGGGCAACATGTCCATGTTTGCATCTCAAGCAAAGAGCATCCTATAAGCTCATTAGCAGAATGGCCAATAAATAAATGCTAGTTATTGCCAAGCTTTGGGAACATAAGATCAATTATGCATGGGCCCTACCCACAGTGACCTTCACATCTTTGGGAGAGACAGTGAAATGAGCATGCAACAGAAATACAAGTACTGTACTGTGAGAGCCTGGGGAAAGAAAAAATGCATTCTGAGAATCCAGTAAGGTTTAAAAGACAAGGTTTCGTTTGAGGGAATGCTCAAATTTTTCACTGTAAGGGAACAGGGGGAAAGCATCGCAGAGTAAACAAGCAGTATAGCCAGTCTAACGAGATACAGAATTACCTGACATGATGGGGAAACAGAAAATACTCAGAATGCTAGATCAGAATACAGAGTGGAGTTATGGAAAATTTGGCTGGAGAGGTAACTTGTGGTCATATCATAAAAGAATCTTGAATGTCAAATTAAAAGCTTTTGAACTTACGTCTTAGGGCAACTGAATGATTACTGTTACGGCAATAACAAGGTTAAATAATTTTAAAACACGTTATCTCATAAAAGGATATATTTCCCTAAAGATAATATGTTCACTGTTTATTCTCTTAAGGATGCCTGAATAGTACAGTATTCTTTCCTCTAAGGCCTCTGAATGGTTTTGTAGGACTGAGCAGAAAGTGCATTTTTATCATGTGGTCCTGTTTGGCATTTAATCTGGTTGCCTTTGAGTAAAATATTTTTATATCAGTTTATAATAGTCAGATGCTCTTACTTCTATTCACCAGGTTTATGAATCATTTAAAATGATGAAGGACTAAGAAATCATAAATTGTTGTAGTGGATTAAAGAGTTCAAGGATGATGGTTACTGCTCTATCAACAGTTTTCCCATTGATGTGTAATTTATACATTAAGCAACATTCTCTCATGGCCAAAGTCATCTCTTTTGGGTTAGTGAGTATAACTGTCCTCCATCCTTGGCAGTCCTGGTCTCTTGCTTCTTTGCGATGAGGTCTGGTGTTCATAAGGCTATTTTCATGCTTTTCAGCCTAATATTATGTGTCACTGACGTGAAGGTCCTTTTCTGATTACAGTTATACAACGAGAGTTAATTGTTAGAACTGCGGTCTGCTCCAAAGATTTCAAGCCATAATTGTTTCACTTTGATGCCTTCCAGACATACAATGAGACAGCGGGTATTCAAACCTGGCTTTAGGGTCAAGCTGGTATGGTTTCATGAGTATAACATGTGTTCTTTTAAGCAGTAAATAAAACACTACAAACAAATCTCACAAGACGGAATTTATGGACAAAAGTTATATTTCTCGTTCAACATATCTCCAGACAGAGAAAAGGGAGTGCTAGCAGATAAGAGCAATTTCGTGTAGTTTCCAAGCAGTGGAAATCATACATCAGAGGAAGCATTAGTTATGCTCCAACTCCAGGAAAGTACAGGTCAAAACTTCACAAAGCTGCAGTAAACCCAAAGCCTCAAACCCCATTAATCTTTTCCACTTTCATGACGTTTCTAATAGATAATGCCAAAAAGAACATAGGCACTGCATAACAACCACATATGATGTGATTGAGAAAGTAGCATAAACTAATTCGAAGCTTCTCAAACAGTGTGGCATTTGCCTCGGCAGAGAGGTTAAGGGAGAGTAATTAATTTCTTAGTCATTTGCAAAATGACATGCACTGGGATGGAAGAAATTCTGGCAACATTTCAGTAAAGGACACATTAATAATGGCTGTTTCAAGGCCTCTTACTTTAAAGGAAAAAGACTTCCATTTTAACAGCATAGATGTTTATCATAGTCACGGGCAATTCTATTTTTTTTGTAATTTTATTCTTGTGTATTTAAGTGAAAGTATTCCTTAGCCTTTCCGTTATAGAACAATACGTACACTTTTATACCAATAAGTTAGGAAAAATTAAAGAAAGCCATATATTTTATTGACTCGATTGTAAAGAGAAATAAATTCAGTCACAAGGGGACATTTCTCATTCCTGACAGTGAAGCACCCTTTTTTCAGTAACTGACAGATCAAGGAAAAAAGGTAAGAATATAGCAAATTGAATCATATAAAAAATGGATTGAATGGACATTTAAAGAATCTTGTAAACAGAAAGTCCAATAAACATTTTTTTCACAAGTACACACAGAAAAAATACCACACGCTGGGCCAGAGGCATATCTCAATGATTTCAAAGGACAAAGGACTGAAATTATGCATATTTCACATGCGTGCTCTATGATGAAGGTACAAGCAAGCTAGGAATCAAAAAGCAAATAACAAAAGGTATTTTAAAAGAAAGAAAAGTCCATAGATTTGGCATTTCAGAAGAAAAAGACTTCGAAATAACCTATGAGTCAAAGAATAAAAATGAAAAAATATTTTGAATCAAACGGTAGATAGGGTATAAAAAGAATCTCTTACATAAAAACTTATGTGGATCAAGCAGTACATATGCGCACTGAAATGCATATTAGAAAAGAAAGAAAACTCAGACTCGGTGAGCTAAGCATCTCTTTTAATGTAAAGGAAATAGAAGATTAAATCTTGATAAAGTACAAAGAAGAACATAATGAATAGGGATTAATGAAATAAAAAAAAAACCAAAAAACAGAGTTAGCTAAGGCCAAAGTTGGTTCTTCGATAGGACCAGTTACGTGATAGATTCTTGCTCAGACCAATTAGAAAAAAAGACACAACTGATATGAGATGTCTCTACCAGTGAATTCTAACAAATTTTTAAGGTAGAAATAACATCGCTTTTAATAACACGTTTTGAGATAAGAGAAAAATATTTAAAATTCCAACCTATTTGATAAGGATGGCATATCATATCAAAAAGACAAGAAATAAACAAGTGTTGGTGAGGATGTGCAGAAAAGGAAGTCTTTTGCACTGCTGGTGGGATTGTAAATTGGTACAGCCACTGTGGACCAGTAAGGAGATTTCTTTAAAAATTAAAAATAAAAACACCATATGATCCAGCAATTCCATTACTCAGTATTTACCCAAAGAAAAGAAAAACACTAAATCAAAAAAATATATGCACCCCTATGCATGTAAAGCATTATTTACAGTAGCCAAAGTATGGAAGCAACCTAGGTGTCCCCTCATTGATAAATGGATTAAAAAAAAGATATGGCATCTATCATAGATATATATAATTTTTAATATATAATTTATATTTATATAAATACATAAATTTACATATGTAATTTCTTGATGACTTGGAAAATGATTATATAATTGCCAAAATGAGTATAACTATGTTTGCAAAATAAATAAAAATTATATATATAATTATATATATAAGCACATATATAATGGAATATTACTCATCCATAAAATCGAATGAGATTTTACCACTTGAGACATTTTGGATGGACCTAGATGGACTTAGTATAACACTAAGTGAAATAAGTCAGACAGAGAAAGACAAACAGCATCTGATTTTACCTATAGGTAGAATTTAAAAAACAAACAAATGAACAGGCAAACAAAATCCAGACTCATATACAGAGAACAAACTGGTGGTTGCCAGAGGGGGAGGGTGTGGGGAGATGGGAGAAATAAATAAAGGAGATTAAGAGGTAAAAACTTCCAGTGATAAAATAAATAAGTCACAGAGATGAAAAGTACAGCATAGGGAATGCAGTCAATAATACTGCAGTGATGTTGCATGGTGACGGATGGTGACAATATTTATTGTGATGAGCATGGAGTAATGTATAGGATTGGCAAATGAATAGGATGTGCACCTAAAACAAACAAAACGTGGCATGTTAACTACACGTCAGAGTCCCGAGTGCTAACCATTACACAATGGAACCTATGTTAACAACACTTCAATAAGACAATGCATACCACACACAGAAAAATAAGGCCAGCATACAGGTAATTATAAGACAGGAAATCCCAAGGCCAATTTCACTTCTGAATATAAATGTAAAAACTGAATCCAGAAGTCAATGACAAGATCAACCCATGTTCATACTTGCCATATTGTGTTCCTCTTTCAGATCCATCCCACTTGGGACAACGGAGGAATACTCTACAGGGACTGCATCGGCGAACTTCTCTTTCCTTAAGCTTTCATCTGGATTTGGCCACTAATGAGCACTAGTTAGAGATTAGAAGACGGGAGACTAAGGCTGGTTTATTAATTCCTCCAGCTGCTGTCCACGCATCCCTCTCCATGCAGCTCTCTTTCCTCTTGTTCTGTAACTACTCTCAACCCTTATGCCTGCGGGCTTCGGGACAGTAACAGGTCTCCACTATTATACTTCTGGTGCGGTTTTTTTTTTCATTTTCTTGTTCATGTTTTTTTCAAGCACTCTTCTGCCTGTCTTCAAAATACCTCTTTTCACTGGGTCATTGTTTTCCTGTCAGGACCCTATGACAAAGCAGGGTTTATTCAAAGAATGCAAGGTTGACTTACCCCAAGTCAATCAATGAGTTCATATACATGACGAGAATCAAGAAAAAAAAAATCATAACATCTCTGTAGATGCAGAAGAAACATTTTCTCAACATCCATTCTAAAATATTATATATTCTAATATATCCATTCAGCAAACTAAAAAATAAAGGACACTTAAAATTTCTTTTAATGTTTACTGATTTTTGAGAGAGAGAGACAGAGTACAAGTAGGAGAGAGACAAAGAGAGAGTGAGACATGAATCTGAAGCAGGTTACAGGCTCTGAGCTGTCAACGCAGCTGATAGCTGAGGTTCGAACCTACAAGTGTGAGATCATGACCTAAGCAGAAGTCGGACGCTTAACTGACTGAGCTACCCAGGCGCTCCAAGGAAACTTTTTAATCAGATAAAGGATATCTGCTAAAAGATCTGCAGAAAACACCATTCACAAAAGTGAAAGTTACACGTTTTCCCTCTGAGATTGGGAATTAAACAAGGATTCCCAAAGTCATCATGGTTCATCATTTTACTGGTGGTCCCAGTTAGTATAATAAGGCAAGAAAAATAAAATGTAAAAGAATTAGAAAAGAAGAGATAACAATTATTATTTATAGGCAATTCAATTGTGCATATAGAACTCAAAAAAGTAGCTAAAGCTAAATTATTAGAATCACAGATTTTAGAAAATTTGCAGGACAAAAGGTCCATTTACAACATCAAGTGGATGTCTGTATGTCAGCAACAAACATGAGAAAATAAACATTTAAAAAATATTTATTTATTTTTGAAAGAGAGTGTGAGCATGAGCAGAGGAGGGGCTGAGAGAGAGGGAGACAGAGAAGCCCAAGCAGGCTCCACGCTGTCAGCACAGAGCCTGATGTGGGGCTTGGACCCGTTAACTATGAGATCATGACCTGAGCCAAAATCAAGAGCTGGACATTTAACTGACTGACCTACCCAGACACTGAAAAATAAACATTTTTAAATGAATCCTTTCCTATAAAAATTTGAATATGGAGGAATAAACTAAGAAAAAATGCAAGATTTCTATATATGATACTATAAAATTAAAGAATTTTTGATGCTTAAATACTTAATTAAATAGAATTAACAGGTCCAAAATATTAAGATTCATGATTATATCGGAACTTGGTTTATGATAGATAATGACACATTGGGAATTAGACATTGGGAAATTTAAGGTCTTGTCAATAAAGGAAATTAAGGCAACTACCATTCAGAAAAAAATAAAATGTTTAACATGTTCTCTGTTACTTCATTTACTAAATTAAATTTCAAGAAAATTAAAGACAATTTTTTTTTATGTTTATTTCTTTTTGAGAGACACAGAGAGGCTGGAGGAGGAGTAGAGTGAGGGAGACAGAGGATCTGAAGCAGGCTCTGCATTGAGGGCAGAGAGCCCGACATGGGGCTCGAACTCATGAACTGTAAGATCATGACCTAAGCTGAAGTTGGGCACTCAACCGACTAAGCCACCCAAGTGTCCCTTAAATTTTTCGGTTTTTAATGTTTAAAGACCTAAAATTTTATTTATTTATTTTATTGAGGGGTAACTGACATATAACATTATATTAGCTTCAGGGTATACCACGAAATGATTTGATATTTGTATATATTGCAAAATAATCACTACCTTAAGTCTATCTAACATCTGTCATCATACATAGTTACATACATAGTTACAAAATCTTTTTTCTTGTGATGAGAAGTTAAAGATCTACTCTCCTTATGCTCCTCACCATGCTGCACATTACATCCCCAGGACTTATTAAGACCTACATTTCATTTTATTAATGTTTTTAAATTTATTTTGAAGGAGAAAGAGAGGCCGCAAGTGGAGGAGGGACAGAGAGACAGGGAGAGAGAGAATCCCAAGCAATGCTCCACATTGTGAGCACACAGCCTGATGCAGGGCTCCATTCCACAAACTGTGAGACCATGACCTGAGCCTACATCAAGAACTAGTGCCCCCAGGTGCCCCAAGACTTTTATATTTTAAAACAAAAATTACTGGAGATAAAGATATCCAACTGCATGTATACCCTTGGGTGAAAGAAAGAAAGCCTTCTTAAACATCTTCAAAAAGCAAAAACTAGAAAAAAAAGCCAGAAATGAAACAACACATTTAAGTAAAAAAAAAATATATATATATATTCTGAATAGAATAAAGCAAATGGCCTATGAAATGCAAATGACACAGGGAGAAAATATTTTTAATATATAAAGTAGGCAAAATTCCCTTAAATCATTTAAAAAACAAACAGCACATACACAATGGGATGGGGTAAAGAGTAAAAACATATAATTCATAAAAATGTAGATACTATTGGTTAATGAAATATATGGAAAGATATTTGACCTCAGTGGTATGGAGGGAAATGCACATTTTGGCTGAACTGATTTCTCTACTGTGTGATTAACTGACTCTGAGAACCTCCCGCTCTACCCTCTTGCCGATAAACCAAAAACACAGATTTGTGAAGTGGATATTTTTACAACCAGGCACACGAGTTTGGGCCAATGAGTATGATAAGTGTTCCAGGCACCTTACAACCACAGAGGAGCTTCAAAGAGCCAGTATCCTGAAGATTAGTGTTTCATAAACTATGCTTGCCCCAGGTACCATCACTATCTCCCTGCAACAAAGGTTAAGGGTATAGTAATGAAAATCTATGTCAATTGCAAAGTCTTCAGACACCCTTATGTAAACCAAAGAAATATTTCTTGCTTTTTAAACTGCAATCTAGAATTTCCCAAGAATTTTCAGGTATTCAGAAGCAAATATAAAAGCCTTGTAGGTTGGAACCACCAAAACTAAACTATAAGAAAATTAACGTTACAATTAAATAGATGTAGTAAACAGAATAACACTTTAAATAAAATTAATATCCTTCTTATCCATAATGAAAGAAACATGCCTTTAACTTTAATATAAACTATTTTGGAGCTTAAATATTAAGCAAACATAAATATATATAATCCTTAATAATATATATTTCATATGTCATCAATTTCATATAGGTTAAATGTTTTTATAATATATATAAAATAATGTATGAAGATACACACACAGATATAGGTTCATAAATAAATGCTGAATTTAAAAACACACATAATAATAAGCTGAAAATAAGAAGAAACTTAGATAAAATATGAACAAGTAAGATGGCAGACGGATTGAAAGGATTATCAAAAAATCCTCAAAGAATGCAAAAAGGTAAAAAATGGTGAAAAGGTAGGGAAGGAAAGTGGCATAGATAGGTACAAATATGCCCACCGCATCAATGTTGTAACATATAGAATGTCCTTGTTCCACGGTTAAATAATCTATGACACATTCCTATTTTTTAAATAGTGCATCCTAGTTGTATTAAATATGCTGTATACTGCATATTTTATATTAAAACCCGATGCTTCCATTTTGATGATTACATATATCACAAGAGTTGCTTTCAGTTGTAACAATTGTTTAGTGAGCAGTGGTTCAAGAAAATCAGGGTTTTTGTTGTTCCAACCTTATCTGAGGTATGACTAACAAATAAAAATTATATACATGTAAGATATACACTATATTTTAACATCAACAATGAATAAATACATTATGAAATCATTACCACAATCAAGCTAATTAACATAACAATCACCTCAAATAGTTACCTTGTATGTGTGTGTGTGTATGTGTGTGTGTGTGTGTGTGTGTGTAACACTGGAGATCTATTCTTACTAAATTTCAAGTATTCAATACATTAACTATAGTCTCCACACTGTGTATTATATAGGTCTCTGGAACTTAGGCACCTTACAATGGAAAGTTTGTAACCTTTGACCAACACTAGTCCCCCTCTTACTTAACCTCTTATAAGTCCATTCTACATTCTGTTATAAGGAGTTCAACTTTTTTTTTTTTTAATCTTTATTTTTTAGAGAAAGAGAGAGAGTGCTAGCGAGGGAAGAGCAGAGAGAGAGGGAGGCACAGAATCAGAAGCAGGCTCCAGATTCTGAGCCATCAGCACAGAGCCCGAAGTGGGGCTCGAACTCACAGACCGCAAGATCATGACCTGAGCCGAAGTTGGTCGCTTAAATGACTGAGCCACCCAGGTGCCCCTCAACCTTTTTAGATTTCATATGTGAGCTCATGGAATATTTGTCTTTCAGTATCTGGCTTATTTGACTTAATGTAACATTATATCCTCATGACTTAGTTTTAGAACTAGAAATTTGTGTCTGTTGATCCCTTTCACACACCTGGCCCCCTCCCTGGCTCAGACAACCACTGATCTTTATATTCATGAGCTCAGTTTTCGTTTTTTATTCTTTTCTTTTTTTTAGGTTCCACATATATATGGGAGATCATACAGTATTTGTCTTTTTTGGACTCATTTTACTTACCACAATGGCTACAAATCGATACATGTTGTCACAGATGACAAGATTTTCTTCTTTTTTTTAATGTTTATTTTTTATTTTTGAGAGAGAGGGAGAGAGAGTGTCAGCAGGGGAGGTATGGAGGCGGGGGCACAGAGGATCTGAAGCAGGCTCCATGCTGACAGTGGACAGCCCGATTCCAGGCTCAAACTCACAAACCATGAGATCGTGACCTAAGCCAAAGTCAGATGCTCAAATGACTGAGCTACCTGGGGGCCCCAAGATTTTCCCCTTTCTTTACGGCTGAATGATATTCCATTCATGTATACGTCACATTTCCTTATCTATTCATACATCAATGAACATTTAGGTTGTTCCCACACATTTGGCTATTACAGGATAATGCTGCAATGAACAGAAGGGCGCATGTAACTTTTTGAATTAGTGTTTTTTTCTTTGGATAAATACCCAGAAGTAGAATTGTTGAATCAAATGGTAGTTCTATTTTTAACTTTTTGAGGAAACTCAGTACTGTTTTCCAGAGTGGCTGCACCCATTTACAGACCCATCAATAGTGTACAAAGATTTTCTTTACTCCACATCTTTGTCAACACTTACTATTTTGTGGATTTTTTCTTTACAATAGCCATTCTAACAGGTGAGAGGTGATATCTCACTGGGGTTTTGACTTGCATTTCCCTAACGATTAGTGATGTCGAGCATCTTCCCATGTACTTGTTGGCTATTTGTATTTCTTCTCGGAAAAGATGTCTATTCATATCCTCTGCCTGCTTTTTACCGGATTATTATTATTATTATTATTATTATTTGCTAGTGAGCTATGTGGATCCTTATATACTCTGGATATTAACATTTATCAGATATATGATTTGCAAATATTTTCTTCTATTCGGTAAATTCCCTTTTCATTTTGCCAATGACTTTCTTTGCCATGTCTGAGGAATTCTCACTTACATATTTTTGCTTTTGTTGCCTGTACCTTTGGTGTCAATTCCAAAAAATTATTGCCAGGACCAATGTCAAGAGGCTTTCCCCCCATGTTTTCTTCTAGTCGTTTTACGGTTTCAGGTCTTATGTTCAAGTCATTAACCTATTTTGAGTTGACTTCTGTGTATGGTATAAGATAAGGGTTAAATGTCATTCTTTGCAGATGAGTAGAAGTCTGCAGGCATGGAATGTCAGGGGCACAATTGGCGATACACTTACCCTTTCTCTCATAGTGGAATCCTAGCTCTTCCAGCCATTATATCCATATTTTAAGGCAGCAGGAAGGAAGAAAAGGAAAAAGGAGAAGAGGAGTATCTGTACTGAGAAAACAAAACTAAGAAATCCCTAGCAGATACCTATCTGCCTACACCTCATTGGCAAGGATTGTGTCAATGGCCATGTCAATTGCACAGGACGCTGGTCAATAAAGTTGATTTCAGTGTTGTAGCTGGGCGCATGGCTGCTCTCAGTAAAACTAGGATTCTATTATAAAGAAAAGGAACTATATATTAAATAGGCTTCTATCAGTTACTACAAACTATAAAAAGAATGATAGTGATCTACAGAAATTAATGCAATATACTGTGATGACAGAAAACATATGTATAGTATCATTGTAGATAAAATGAAAAAAACCTCAAAGTATATTTGTGTTTTTAGGCGACTATGTGTATACTTAGGAAACTGAACACACAAAGGCATTGCATTTCATTGCAACATGGAAAAAAATTACCAGGGAAAAACCAGAAAATAATATCCTATGAAATATCAAAGTTAGTTATATCTGAGTGAGGAAAGTTTTAAAATATTAGGGCTCTTTTCCATTTTTTTCTACGCTCAGAATGTTTATTTTTGTAATCAAGAAAAAAACCAGCAAGGAGTTATGTGTAAAGGCAGGCATTAGCTAAGAGAAGTTTTATATAGCTTGGAGAGGTGGGCAGTCAGAACAATTTCAGAGGACAAAATATTCTCTGGTGGAAAATCTATTTCCCTCAGGATTTTTCCATTGTTTGCTTACCCCGTTTCATTTATTTGCTTGTTTTATCAATTCTGAATGACAAAACTATTTTATATTGAAAGTATTTATAAATAGAGGTACAATTTTAAAAACACCTGTTTACTTCCTGTGTAATGAATTCACACTGACTGCCAGCGTGCCACTTTGATGATCATCTCCTCAGGCATAGGAAGCCGGCGTTCTTTTCTGGAGAAAGCCAGTATGTTATCTAAAGCCAATACTTTTTACAAATGTTCTAAATTAATATTTTAATTAAGTTAATTTTTAATAATTTATCACAGATGCCAGTCGGAACTTTTATAACGTGAGTGTTCTCTATCTCTCTCCCTCTCTCCTTTTTTAATTTGTAGCCTACAGTTTAATTACCAAGGAAGCAGAGGCATGATCCTGGGATAGGAGATGAAATCTAATCAATCCATTTCCTCCCAAGGCTCATCGTCTAGGACATATCGTTTTTTTCCAGCCTCTTCATTTCAGTCTTGATTGTTTGATCTTTAGACTCCTTATATCTTATTCTTCAATAAGTCAGAGACAAGAAAGTATACGAACTGAGACCAAGGGGAGTACATCAAATATTTGGTGTTTTGAGCTGCTGTCTAATTCTTAGCATCTCCTTGAGGTATTTACCTCAAAGTAGTAAGCTGTGGGGAAAACCGATTTCTTCATCTGTAATAATGCCAGGTCATATTTATTTCACTGGATTGCTACAAAAATTAACTGAAATAGTTTAAATTAAAATAGTTTTAGAATATTAAAGAACATGAACCCCCCACCTCCAAATCTCTTCTTTCCTAATGGTATTTGTCTGTAAGATACAAGAGCCACTCCTGCTTCTAGAATATGCAAGAATTCTAGAAAATATTTTTAATTTCTTTGGGCTATGTCACATTCTAAAGCATTTCCTATCATCTGGCTCACCAACTTTCATTAATCTAAAGGATCATCAGTTAGAAAATACATTATCGATTCAGGAAAATCATTTTCATTCCCAGTGAGAGGGAGGCTCTTTCTCTCTGCTGGTTTGGAACTTGCTAAAATTTCGACTCTTAAAAGAGGCATTCACCTTTAAGCAGCACATCTCAAGATCAAGAATATTGGTAAAGGGTAAAAGTGGAATAACTAAAAATTTAGTCCCCTGATTTTTCTAATATTCATTCTTTAAAGTGGACATGTGCAGTTATTTTTTTCAACATTTCTCTCGATAAGGAGCTCCATGAACTTAAGCTTGAGGCAAAAGACACACATCTGCCTTATTTGACATTTCAGTGATGCCAAAGACATGAAATAAAGATTTGTATATAGTTATGGGTATGTTATTAGAATCCTTCTCTCTCTCTTTTTTTAATTGTGATTAGAAAGCAAATTCAACTCTTATTTTACCAAATTACAAGAATCAATTAATTAACTGACTTTGAAACATAGCAATGCTGCTTGAAGACTTTTCGAAAATATAAATGTTATAAGCTTTAGTTTGTCTCTAAAACTGTCTGTATTATCAAAGCAAAATTATGTGATCATGATGTGGTTACATCCACTGAAAGAAAACAATCCTTATCAAATAATGAGGAAGTGTCACCATCAGACAGGGCATACCTCTGCTTAGGACTTCCTCCTTATCTTCAGAAAATGCCAACTGTACGATACTCTTTAGTACTGTCTAAGGATCTTTTTTCTTTCTTTTTTTTTTCATTTTAATTCAGTGTAGTTAACACAGTGTTTTATTCGTTTTGGGTGTATAATATCATGATTCAAAAATTCCATCTATTACTCATGGCTCATCAAGATAAGTATACTCTTAAATCTCTTCCCCTATTTCACCCATCCTCCCATCCACCTTCTCTCTGGTGCCCATCTGTTTGTTTTCTACAGCTAAGAGTCTGTTATTTTGGATTCTCTCTTTTTTTCCCCATTGTTCATTTGTTTTGTTTCTTAAATTCCACAATTTAATTCTATGGTATTTGTCTTTTTCTGAACAGCTTATTTCGCTTAGCATACTACTTTCTAGATTCATCCATGTTGCTGCAAATAGCAAGATGATGATGATGATTATCATAAGGATTATTTTTATGGCTGAGCAATATTCTATTGTATATGTTATACCACATCTTCTTTATCCATTCATCTACTTAAGGACACTTAGGTTGCTTCCAAAGTTTGGCTATTTCAGATAATGTTGCTAAATACACGGGTGCATGTATCCCTTTAATTAGTATTTTTGTATTCTTTGGGTAAATACCCAGTAGTGCCATTACTGGATCATAGAGTAGTTCTAGTTTTAGCTATTTGAGATACCTCCATACTGTTTTCCAGAGTGGCCGCACCAGTTTGTATTCACACCAATAGTCCACGAGGATTCCTCTTTCTCCACATCCTCACCCACACTAGCTTCTTGTCTTTAGGATTTTAGCCATTCTGACAGGTATGAGGTGATATTTCATTGCAGTTTTTTTTTAATTAAAAAAAACGTTTATTTATTTTTGAGAGAGAGGCAGAGAGACAGAATGTGAGCTGGGGAGAGGCAGAAAGAGAGGGAGACACAGAATCCAAAGCAGGCTCCAGGCTCTGAGACATCAGCACAGAGCCCAATGTGGGGCTCGAACTCACAGACCATGAGATCATAAGTGAACCGAAGTTGTACGCTTAACTGACTGAGCCACCCAGGCGTCCCTCGTTGTAGTTTTGATGCGCAATTCTCTGATGATGAGTGATATTGCGCATCTTTTCATGTGTCTGTTAAAGATCTGTATATCATCTTTGGAGAAATGCCTGTTCATATTTTCTGTTCATTTTTAAATTGGATTATTTGTGTTTTTTGGTGTTGAGTTGTATTATTTCTTTATATATTTGGGATACTAACCATTTATCAGGTATGCCATTTGCAAATATCTTCCTCAATTCCATAGGTTGTCTTTTAGTTTTGTTGGTTGTTTCCATAGGTAGAAGCTTCCAATTTTGATGTATTCCCCAAAGTTTATTTTTCCCTTTGTTTCCATTGCCTCATCTCAAAGATGGTATGCCAATGTCAGAAAAATTACTGTCTGTGCTCTCTTCTAGGGGTTTCATTGTTTCACGTCTTGCATTTAGATTCTTAATATATTTTGAGTTTATTTT
This sequence comes from Paguma larvata, assembly GCA_030068075.1. NCBI lineage: Eukaryota > Metazoa > Chordata > Mammalia > Carnivora > Viverridae > Paguma > Paguma larvata. The sequence goes on from CM057826.1 coordinate 125,816,164, forward strand.
TGTGTATGGTGCAAGAAAGTGGTCCAGTTCATTATTTTGCATGTAGCTTTCCAGTTTTCCCAACATCATTTGTGGAAGAGTCTGTCTTTTTCCCATTGTATATTCTTTCCTGTTTTGTTGAAGATTAACTGACTGTATAATTGTGGGTTCATTTCTGGGTATTCTATTTTGTTCTACTGATCTATGTGTTTATTATGTGTCTGTGCCATAGTGCTTTGATTACCAGAACTTTGTAATATACCTTGAAGTCTGGGATTGTGATGTCTCCAGTTTTGTTTCTCCTTTTCAAGATTGCTTTTCCTATTAGGGATCTTTTATGATTTCATTCAAATTTTAGGATTGTTTGTTCTGGTTCTGTGAAAAATGCTATTGGTATTTTGACAGGGATTGCATTAAAGGTATAGATTGCTTTGGGTAGTATTGACTTTTTAACAGTATCTGTTCTTCCAAGCCATGAGCATGGAATTTTTGCATTTCTTGGAGTTGTCTTCAATTTCTTTCACCAATGTTTTATAGTTTTCAAAGTGTAAGTATTTTACTTCTTTGGTTAAGTTTATTGATAGGTACTATTTTTGGTGCAGTTGTAAATGAGACTGTTTTCTTAATTTCTTTCTCTTGTTTCACAATTAGTAAGCGGAAATGCAATGGATTTCTGTACATTGATTTTATATGATGTAACGTTAATGAATTCATTTGTCAGTTTGAATAGTTTTTTGGGGGAGTCTTTAGGGTTTTCTATGTACAGTATCATATCATAAAATATGAAAGTTTTATTTCTTCCTTATTAATTTGGATGTAAGGCACTTTATTCTTAGTCCATATATATGTTGGGTCTTGTGGTCTAGGATTGCATAGCTCTCAGGCAGAGTCACTCAATCAAGAAGAAAAATAAAATTAACAAATTTGGAAATTTAGCCTTTAGTCAAGTACTCCATCTTGTTTTCTTTCCTTCATTAGTGTGGCCAATATTTACACTCTCCTCTCCACAACAAAAGAAAGATCTTAAAAACTGGATAATACATTAAGATACTGAAATCTCAGGATGAATTTAAGTACATGGTTAGCTTTTTCCAGTTGAATTTTAATTATTATCTTTCAAGTTTTTCCCAATACAGGTCAGGAGTAACCCCTCTACAACCAACTTTTCCTGAAAAAAGATGAGCAAGAAGAATGTTAGAAGAAAGGGAGAGACATCAATTTTATGCAGTAGAGAGAATTAACACACCATTTGCCCCAAACCAAATTATACATTTTTATTACATTTCACTTTCTTCTTCCACAAGATAGGATAATTCAAGCCTCTTTCATAAAATTTTGTAACAAATGACCAATATGTTGGAAAAATCTAGAAATCACAGAAACTTTTTTCAGTTTCCTTTTCATACCTCTGCCCTGGTAATGATTTCTTTCTTTTTATTTCATTTCCTCTCTGTAGCTAAAGATCTGCTATCCACTAGTAAATTATCTTTCATAATTGAAATGTCAAATGAAACTTTTGCATCTAAACTGCAGATGGCACTTCTAAGCAAAGAAAAACAGGAGAAATAAACAGGATTCATGAATAACACACCCACGTTATTCCAACATCTTTCAAGGTTCTTTTAAATAAAATTCATTAACTCAATGCCAAGACAGCACCTTTTTGTTCTTCTCCGCTTTATATAGATACTCTGTCAAATCTCAGCATTCTTGTTTTTGACTTATTAAAAAAGAAAAGTGAAAGGAAACCACTCTGTAGAAAAATTAACGTGTTCATAAAAGGAAATGTTAACATCAGATTGAGAGGAGAGATTATTCACGAAGACACATGTTCACAATGTACATTATAGACTTTTGGCGAATTTCTTGTTATTTCATCACTGCTTGTTTATTAAAGGTTAAAGATAAAAACTCTTGATATGTATGGAAAATGTGAAGGTGAGAATGTAGAGTTTTATTTCTGACTCTGTGACATTAGTAATGTAGAAAGGAGGTATTCGTGTTTTCTAGAATTGAAAACATTCTTGGGTGGGTTAGGGGAACTTCCGAAACAGAGATAAGGACAGTAAGGAATAAAAATCTTTCCTCTGTGTGTGCATGTGGTCTAAATGTCATGATGGGTACAGGCGATATATTGTAGTGATTAAGAGCCCAAGCTCTGAGATCAGACAGTGTGGATTACTGAAGTCCAGTTCCCGCAGGTCTCAGCTGTGTCACACTGAGCACCGTTATTTGATATCTGTACAGCTCATGGTTTTTAATCTATAAAATGGAAAAACTAATAAGGCCTAGTTCATACAGTATTGTATCAGTAGGCATTTTGCTTTGGTTTAGAGTTTCATTCACTACTTTCGGGAAGAAGAATCCTTGAATATAAAATAAATATTTAAGTACATCAAGTATGAGAGGGCAGATGTTTTGAGTTCTTAACAACACTGAAAATATTTCTAATACCTTCATTGTCTCAAGCCTCACAAAATGGTTCCTCCTTAGCAATTTGATGATTTCCCCTCAAAGTTTACAGAGAAAACAGAAGCCATCAGAAAGAAATTTCATCATCTTCCCACTCCTAAATGAAAAAAACCTCCTTGCATTAACCCCCATTCCTTATCTTCCATCTTGTCTCAACAAAAGATTTGGCAATGCCTCTCTCCACAGAGAGACCCTTTGCTTTGACTCTAGATCAAATGCCCTCTCACATTTTTAAGGTCTGTACAATGTCAACCATCTGATTCTCTCCTGTGTAATTAATCTTTTCCCCTCTACATATCACTTCTAGTAGAATACAAACACGTTCTAGTATCTTTCATGTTAAGATTAAACAAAAACACTAGATGCTACATCTCACTACCTATTTATATGAGTCAACTATTCACAGTCGAACCTCTTAAAAATGTCAACTTTCGCTCTGTTTCCTCGGTGTCCTCTAACTCACTAATCTGAGCCACTGCAATACTGCTCCTTACACAACAATATACTGAAGCTGCTTTTTCCAGGATCAATTCTGACTTTCACGTTGCCAAATTCAATGGGAACTCTGTTCATTCTACTCCAACATTCACACTCATTTAATACGGCTGACTCTTCTCTCCTTAAAACTGTATCACCTCTTACCTTCAGAGATACTGTGTTCTCCTCCTACCTCAGCCTCCTCTGGTCTTGCTCTAATACCTGACTTCTCAACATCAGAATGTCTCAAGAGTTTGCCTTCCACTCTTCTCTATCTATACAACCTCCAACAGCAACCCATCCTTAAGGCTCTAATTACCATATTTAAGCTAACCCATTCCAAATTCATATTAAACTCGAACCTCTTCCCTGAGATCCAGACTCATATCCAAGAGCAGATGTGAAGTCCTCACCCGGATATCTCAGAGATTTCTCAGTGCTAATGTTAATTTTAATTTCATGTTAATGTTCATTTCTCACTGTTAATATGTCTAAGATAGAACCTTTAGTACAGTTTCCCATAGTAGTCTGGCCTTCCAGACTTCATCAAATGAGTGGTGTCATTGTCTTCCTAGTACCTCAGACCAAGAAAATGTAATGACTGCCCTTAATAACTCCCTTTTCCCTGGCTTCCATATTCTATGTATTAGTAAACTCTGTTTATTCTATATCTTAAGCATTTCTGTAATTCATATCAACAAAAATTATTAGGAGAGAGCTTTCACCATAGCATTTCAATATTTCCAAAGGTGTTTTGGTTTCTTGGTTGAAGATAATGGAGAAAAGTCTTTTTGCTGTACTCTCAACCCCATGAAACCAACTAAAAACATCCAAACGAATGCAAAAAACCCTTCATTTTCAGTTAAATTACAAAATGTGAGATATGTTTGCCATAGTGGGATATCGAGACCAAACAAGGCAGACATTAAGAACAGGTAGGTATGGGCTTAAGTGGTGAACAAGAAACACTTGTCTACAAGCTAATGATACTGTTCTAAGTGAGCAACAAGATTTGGAAGAACGAGAGGATTAACAAAGGTAATAGGGATGGTCAACTTGACAGGGACACAGGGAAAGTGCAAGAGAATGGATGCCCATTCTGGTCTATGACCTGGACTGCTCATGGATGGAGAAAATGGGGTCAAGGCAAAAGCAGCCCCCGTTACTGCACACCACTTAATCTCAGCATCAGAGATGGGACATAAAAGATCTGATATGTACGAAACTGCTAAGACACTGAAAGCTGAGATCAGAGGTGTCCCCAAACAGAGGAAATCAGAGGTTTTCTAAGAGGGCTTTTAAGATGAGAAAACTATGCCTAACAGTGATTCAGCTCACATCACCTCTACCTCTACTCAGTTCCCTCAACTAGATTTTTTCAAATACTTTGATCCATTAAAAGCAGAAGAACAAAATTTTTTAAAAAATATGTATATATGTGCCAAAGAAAGTAGAGAGGGAAGATAAAAAGCAGACAGATGAAGAACATATATTGTAAGAGCAAATGCCCAACAGATTAGGAGCCCTGAAAGTAAGACTCTATGGCCTCAAATAAATTTAGGTGACATTACCTGCCCATAAAAGAAAAGCTCACAAGAAAGAGAAGTAAGTTAGTTGCTAAGACAACAGAAGATAATAGGAGCTAACTAACTGCTGGAATAACATGAAAAGAGAGTGAAAAAAATCTATATTAAAAACAATTAAAAATAGGCTAGAGAGGACTTAACACATTCAGGTACATGTCAAGGAGACAGATGAAATTATAAATAAAGAATAATGGAAAATAAAAAATATATAAAACTAATTATGAAAAAATGGCAAACGGAAGGCTAAAAATCTACATGTATATATTTAGAGCTTGTGAAGCAGAATTGGTAATGAATGGAACGGGAAAACAAGCAAAGACCAAAAAAATCTTTTCAAATTTGAAATTATAGAAAAGTTTTAATCCACATGTCTAAAGAACAGTCTACTTCGCAGATGTCTCAGGAGAGTTTGCTTCAAGGATGATTGACACTAAGATATAACATGTCTTAGAACTTAGCTAAGGAAAGAATTTACCTGAAGAAAAAGGTGTTTGGTCATCCAGCTAGAAAACGAAGTGATGTAAACAGGGAAAACTCAGGTGGCCTCAGTCTTCTCTGTAGCTACTTTTCAGGCCATGAGTCAAGGAAGACATAGCTATAAGATTATAAGAAAGTGAAGTGTCACCCAATCATTTAAAACAGCCCAGTTAGGGGCCACTGGGGACTCAGTTGGTTAAGCATCCAACTCTTGGTTTCAGCTCAGGTCATGATCTCAGTTTGTGGATTCAAGCCTCACTTTGGGCTCTGTGCCGACAGCACGGAGCTGGATGGGGATTCTTTTTCTCTCTCCCTCTCTCTCTGTCCCACTCCTCCTCGCACTCTCTCTCTCAAAAAAAAAATAAATAAATAAAGATTAAAAATAAATAAATAAATTAATAAAAAAAATAAATAAAACAGTCAAGTTATCCTTCAAGTACAGCAGCAACTGACATACGCTACCAAACATACAAGAGTGTAGCATACATAAAATCCTCAGGAAAATAAAGAAAAGCCTAAAAAAAAAACAAAACCCAAAAACCTCTCCCCAAACCCCATCCAAATATACTGAATCAAAACACTGGAATAAGGAATGCAGGAAAACGAGACTGACATTAGGTTTCTCATCGACAATGCCAAATGCAAGTCAACAAACAAGTAAAGTTCGTAAGTTCTAAGGACCAGTATCTTAGAACCTAGACACCTCTGCACAAATCAACTACCATGTTTGCGAAGGAAAAATCTCAATGGTTTTAGACAAGGAAATAATTCAGTTTACTACCTACCCATAGACTTCCTCTGAAAGAGTTACCTTACAATGTATTCCAGCAAAAAGAAAAGAGAATTCATAAGGAAAAAGTGGGATATATTATAACAATGTTGAACAAATAAAGCAGAAAAACATACTGTTAATTCTCTTACTTGTTTTAAGGAAAGATAAGTGATAATGATTAATTCTAGATAGTGTTAGTAAAATACAAGTAGAAATATGTGTATCAGTCAGTTTTTACTAGGTAATATTGTGTTGTAAATAGTCTAAAACATCACAGTACTTCACAAAAACTAAGGTTTTTTTCTCTACTCAGTTTCATGTGGTCTATAGGTTGCTCTACATTTGGACTTGCATTGAAAGAGCTTCAAGGTATAATGTTAAATGGCCAAAAAGAAAAATACAGAAAAATATGTTTGTTATGACGAAGATGTAAGTATAACAGTGCTGTACTCAAGATACACTCAGTTGACTAGCCTTACTGGTGCATGATGAGGTAAGTTCAGGAAAATGACTGGGAGATTGGAAGGGGCAGGTTATTAATACTCTGTCAGGGCTTCAAACCTGCAATGGAAAAATCCAACCCTGCAGAGTCTCTTTTACAAAGTCTGGGCAATAAAAGGAGCTGGTTCTGTTTGAGAGAGGATGGTATAGAAACTGCGCATTATGCCCAACTGAGGAGAGGCAAGGCTTTGGCCTAGAGTGTGGCAATGCTCTTTTTGTTTTTAAGTTTGTTTGTTTGTTTATTGAGAGAGAGAGAGGAAGAGAGAGAGAGAATCCCAAGCAGGCCCCACACTGTCAGTATAGAGCCCAATGCAGGCCTAGATCCCATGAACCAATGAGATCATGACCTGAGCTGAAATCCAAAGTCGAACACTTAACCAACCGAGTCCCCCGGGGCACCGCCCAAACTGTGGCAACCCTCTTAAGTAGAGGTAGATAGATGAAGGCTACAACTTGGTATGGGTTCAAAGACTTGACTGACTTACCTGAGTGAGATGTGAAACGGGCTGCTGTATAGAGAGGACAAGGAGAGACTGAAGAAAGAGTCTGACCACTACAGCTGGGAGCTGGCAGTTTTAACAAGCAAGGGAACTTACGTACAAGGCTTGTCTTGGGTGGCCGCAAGCAGAGTAGCTCTCCATACCAGCCCGCCAGAATTTTAAAAGTTCACATGGAGGCCTGAACTGGGTTCTGTCATGTATTATCGTCCAGATGGTCTCAACAATGCACTGCTGTCTCTCAAGGCTACATTCTTGAAACAGGTCCTATTGTGGGTACAGTGGCCAGAACGCACCTTTCAAGGACAGGGGAAGGGGTGAGGAGTCTCTGATTACCCGGATCTGGTTTGTGGGTCAATCGGCAGTCATGTACTTCTGATGACCTCCTCCAACCCTTGGGTCCCTCGGGCTCACAGGAGCCGTGAACCGGCAGGAACGCTGAAAGGAGTTCGGCTACCGGAGTGACTGTCTCCCTACAAAGAAGCACCGCGTCATGGCCAAGACTGGCTGAAGACCGTGCCCCCTAGCCTTTTTTATTCACTGAGTGAACTTTGGAATTTATTTCCTTATAATGGAGGAGTGATGTTAGAGACAGAGCTGACCTTGGCACATGGATGGTAAGTCAAGATTTAGTTCCATTTAAGACAAGTATAAAATGTGACATATCTTATGCTGCCAGGATCGTGGAAAGATTGGTTGATTTTCTTTTTTTTTTTCAGGCGTGATACTCAGCAAAATCAATTACTTAATACTCAAACCTTATGAGACAACCATTATCATTAATCCCATTCTAGAGATGAGCAAACCAATGCTTAGAGAGATTTGTCCAAAAATTTGCAGCTGGATTTTGGCTGAGGCAGAGAGGAAAATGTCTTAAATATCAGCTTCAGATCGCTCCTTTAGGAAAATCAAAGTTTACCTACCTTTTATCAGGGAGCAATTCCCAGTAAGTCTTGAATGCATTAACCTTCAAGTAAGAGCACTTGTCAAAGTTTCTGGCTTACTGGAAGCAGGTATTTAGTGGCTGCAGGTAATCTTCTCATGCTTCAGAACTCTGAAAACCAATGGAAGAAATACGGGCTCTGGAGTTAAAAAACAAACAAACAGAGCTGCAATCCTAATTTTCCCCCTTATCAAGTGTATAACTGTGCAAAAATTATTCACCACCAGGGGCTTTAGTTGCTTCTTTGTTTCTTCACAGAATGATTTGACAAGAAAGTCAGATAAAACATGTGAAGCACCCTGTAGAATACTCAATATGGCATAAAAACTCAGTAGCTCAATAAGTGATTATTATTTTTATTTTAGTTTGCTTTTCGCATCTGTTAAATTTAGAGGAGGCTTCTGTTAACTCAAAGGGAGAGCTGAGATATACTTTTAAAGGCATGTGGGTGCTGTAGGGAAAGATTTCTTGATTAATTAATATGGCAGTTTTCTTCCCATTGTGTCCAACTAATTCACATTTTTATTCCTGGAAGGCAACTTTGCATGCTTTAGTACAGTAACTACTTCCTGGGCATTGACTGGTCCCATGCTAGGTTGTAGGAATTTAAAATGGCTAGAAGTTGGAGAGCCTTACTCCTGATTTCAGCTCAAGTCATGATCTTGCAGTCTGTGCTGACAGAGCAAGCCTGCCTGGGATTCTCTCTCTCCTTCTCTTTCTGCCTCTCCCCTCCTTTTTCTCAAAATAAATGAAAAATAATAAAAAACCAGGGGTGTCTGGGTGGCTCAGTTGGTTAAGCAACCAGCTTTGGCTCAGGTAGGTCATGATCTCATGGTTCATGGGTTTGAGTCCCTCACTGAGCTCGGTGCTGACCTCTTAGAGCCTGGAGCCTGCTTTGGATCCTGTGTCTCCTTCTCTCTGCCTCCCCCTGCTTGCACGTTGTCTCTCTCTCTCAAAAATAAACAAACATTAAAAACATTACAAAAAATAAAATGGCTAGAAGTCAACCTTGCTTTCAAAGAGAGGACTCCTGGGTAGTAAGGAACTCGGTCCAATCACAAATTCCATAAATACATGCAGGGTCTTCCTCACCTGTGTAACTCCTACGGCATCTAACATGCACAGAGCTTAGGAATGCTGCTGAATTTTACTGAATTTCTGCCAGAGTCCCATTTCCCCACAGCTTAAGTCCAAATTTCTCCTATAATATCTCATAGGCCTTTATCTGTGGCATGCAAAGATGTCTGGAATAGTTCCAGAGATGTTTTCATTATTTTTCTCATTTAAGCTGATGTCATTTCTCTAGATTTAAATGTGCCATCCATGTCTCTACAAAACCCATTATCTATTAAGTCTTTTCATATCCCAAAGACTTCATCTCTGTATAGACAAAAAATAAGAATCAAAAAGGAAAGATTAAAAACAGGAGAAGGTGACGGGAGAAGAGAATTACAATAATGAGATACAGAAAACAAGTTCTTGGAAGAATTATCAGTGAAGACATAATTATTATGCATTAACAGCCGATAGCTAGCATTAGTGTGAGGAAGCTCTCTGTATTCTCTAAGTACTTCAGACAATGTGGTATTCATTTATAAATTCTTGACAGCTCTTTAGATAAAGTGTGTATAATAATTTTGCAGCAATCCATTATCTGCCTGAATGTGCTTTAATTTTGGAGTTAGAATATATTTGAAATAATTTCCCCAAATCCTAAACATACTTCCTTTCAAATATATGACCTGCATGAAAAAAAAATCACTAAAAGAATTAAAATGAATCAAGAAGTTCCCCTCTTCCTTCTTTGGTTCTTCTCTGTTCTTTCTATAGGTCTTTGAACAGTGTTGCTGGCTTGATCAATTGGACCTGTGTCATTGTTTTGAAAAACACATTCAACCCGCAGGAAGGAACATCTACCGTCATCCTGCCCAGGCTGAGGCTGCGTGAATGTGCTGAGAAATTCTGATGAGGAAATGGTGCCGCCTTGGACTAATAATTAATTGAAAGGTACCAAATAAAAGCACCCCAGTAGACAATACAAAGAGACAGCTTATCATATATACTCAAAGTTGAACTCTCAAGATTTTTCAAAGAACCCAGAAATACCTGAAGTTGGTTTTCTGCTTTTTTATGAGATGACCCCAGGCATCCTGGTCAAAAGCAGCCTCTTTATGAGCTGCCAGAGAATCAGTTTTCCTCACATCCTTAACCTCCAAAATGCAAAAACAAACCTCACCAGTCGCAGGATGCCTATAGGTTTTTTTTTCTTCTTCTAATTTTCTTAGAAATCTTGCTATTTGAAGATTGTACAGTGGTTATCTCCTTTACATATGAATAAGCCGCTATTTTGTTCACAGCTAACTAAAATACCTGAATTGTTCTTCGAAATTCCCAACACAGGAAAGCAGCTCCATTATAAGGGCAAGTCCAGGAGGATTTTCTCAAAAGCCATAAAATAGTAATTAAGTATCATATAATGACAAAAAAGATCAGGCTGCTGAAAACTATGAAGCAAGTTAGTTGGGACTCATCATTTCAGTTTCTGGTTTCACTTGCCTTTTTGGCTGAAAGTAAACTCCTCTAAAAAAAAAAAAATGAGGGCACCTGGGTGGCTCAGAGGGTTAAATGTCCAACTCTTGGTTTTGGCTCAGGTCATGAGCTCATGGTTTGTGAGATGGAGCTGCTGGCTCTGCACCGACAGCGTGTGGCATGCTTGGGATTCTGTCTTTCCCTTTCTCTCTCTGTCCCTCCCTTGCTTATGCTCTCTCTTTCTCAAAACAAATAAATAAACAAAAGAATAAGACTTAAAAAACAAAATGAAAAGTAGTAGTGAGATAGCAGAATATGGGCATCATAGGTGCAACATGCATGGGGTATCTTCTTATGTTCAATTAAACATTCGGACTCACAGGACAACCATAAGCCCCACTGGCTTTAGTCAGCTCTGCAAGATAGAGGACGGAGCCACAGTTTGCTCGCAGGGAAGAGTGGCATCAGCCTGCTTCTTTGGGAGTAATCCTTACAGCAGTCCACTCAGCCATCCAGCGGCGGTCTCTTTTCTCCCTCACCTCAGCCCTGTAAAAGAAAAATTGCACTGGTCACTTGTTAAAAATAGCATGGAAGACTTCATTCAAGATTATTGCAATAGGGGAGAGAGAATGAACTCAACTCCCCTGAAATAAAAAGCTAGAGGATTAATTTTTTTTTTTTTAGTGTAGTTGACACACAAGGTTACATTAGTTTCAGGTGTACAGCATGGTAATTCAACAAGTTTATACAATATGCTATGGCACGATTGTACCTACCCTTTGTCACCACACAGTGCTATTACTCCTATGACTTCCTCATTCCATACCTGGAAATCTGTATCTCCCACTTCCCTTTACCCATTTTGTCTGCCCAATCCCTCTTCCCTCTGGCAGTCATCATGTATTTACAGGTCTGACTTTGCTTTTTGTTTGTTTATTCATTTGTTTTTTTAGATTCCACATATGAATGAAATCATATGGTATTTGTCTTTCTCAGTCTCACTTATTCCACTTATCGTAACACCTTCTAGGTCCATCCATGTGGTTGCAAATGGTAGACGTCATCCTTTTTTATGGCTGTATAATATTTCATTGTACATATATACCGCATCTTTATCCATTCATCTACTGATAGACGCTTAGGTTACTTCCACATTTTGGCTATCGCAAAAAAATGCTGCAATAAACACCGTGTGTGCATATATCTTTTTGAATTAGTCTTTTCATTTTCTTTGGGTAAGTACCCAGTAGTGAAATTATTGGGTCATTTGGTATTTCTATTTTTAATTTTTTAAGGACTCTCCATACTCTTTTCCAAAGTGGCTGTACCAGCCACAGTGTACAAGGGTTCCTTTTTCAAAGGTGTGAACATTTTTAAACACTGGGGTGAGCTAACGAGAGAGTACTGGAAGACTTAAGCAGAGAGGTGAGTCAATGTGATTAGGCCACTTTATTTGTTCTCTGTTCGCTAATTCCAACTTAAAGCTCACGGAGGTTAGATTCCTACCCTCCCAAAGAGGCTGGGGACGGGGGTCCCATCTTTCTTGAAGATTACACTCTACAGGGAAGGCTCCAAGGTCCTGGAGCAGACATTCCTAGGTTATAGATGATTTACATCTCAAAGAGGCAGAGAAAGAATTTACAATTCAAATTTTCTAATGTTAATGCTATAAGAATAGCCAAGTCAAGGGCCTATAGTCAGGAAGAAATTTGACCAAGTTTAGTCAGCTGAAGGGAGTGTTGAAGCCATCTTGGTCACCCTCAGTGACAGTTCAAGTACAAGGGAATGAAATACATTGGCTTAAAAGCTCCTGCCCCAGAAGATCCTGGATTTCTAGAAATAGTCCCATACATTCCCACAAGGGACACGTCTAACTACACAAGTCACCATGTTCCAGATAGCCCAGAGTTAAGGCTCCTTTCCAGATCTTAATTTTTTCGATCAAGACACAATTTACCAATGCTTCCTAATAACACAATGGCCATTTTATCTTTATTGGGTTTCCAAGGAAGAAAGAGCCAGAAATTTAACTGGGAGTCAAAATCTTATGCAGAAGAATGGACTTTTGTTATTTTTCACTCTTAATAGAATCATAAAAATGCTGTATTTCACTTCTTTGCTTTTTCTACAAATACCTTCCTTCTAATTTTCCAAAAACATGAACGTGCATGAGAATGCACACTATTAGGCACACACATCTACACATCCAATCTGTCGTCCTGTTCTCCGCCATTCAAAATTGGCTAAAATTCCTTCTTTGTGAGAGTTCTCTTGAATTTCACTCTTTTGTAATCCCACAAGTTAGTGTGTGATACATGTTACTGGTTATGAACATAGACTTAGCTCTCTCAGTCTTCTAGTTTTCTAGTTCATATTTTTTTTTTATTTCTAATTCATTTATTCTACCTTAGAAAGCAATCCTCCGTGGACATAAATATTTGTGTATTGATTATAGACCTCATCTATTCAATCTGCGTTCATCCAGTTTATATCTTTAGTGGCCAAACTCTCTTTCATGTGTGATATAACATATGCCCCTACTGTTGTGGGGGTTGGTAGTTGGGAGTACTATGGATCTAATTTCTTTCTAACACAGTTTGGCAAAAATTATTATAAAAGATATATACTGGGCTAGGAAAATAGAAAATTAAAAATGAAAACCAAGGAAAAATAGATTCAAATGTGTTAGATGTAAAGGTTAATATAATTGCTATAAGTATACCTTGGATTTAATTCTGAGTCTCCTATGAGTTAGGTATAAAAAAGCAAATATACCATCACACTGTACATTAAAAGAAATTGAAACAAAGTGATTTTTTAAATGAGAAAATAAAACTTGGCTTAATTTTTTTCTTTTAATAAATCCTAAAATAAATTTCTTACCAGGTTTATATAGGGAATGCTATTGCAAAAACTGTTAGCATATATTTTATAAAATACCTGCTTGAGAAGTAAAAATAAGATATCACTCAGTTGTTTCATAAAACAGCCTTTAAATAAATATTGGAGCAATATATGAATGTACAAGTTACTGAAAGTACTTGTAGGAGTGCCTGGGTGGCTCAGTCGGTTAAGTCTCCAACTTCGGCTCAGGTCATGATCTCACAATTCATGAGTTGGAGCCCCATGTTGGGCTCTGAGCTGTCGGCATTCAGATTCTGGGTCTGCCTCTCTCTTTGCCCCTCCCCGGCTCATGCTCTGTCTTTCTCTCTCTCTCAAAATATATATATAAATATTTAAAATAATTTTAAAAAGTACTTCTAAAGAGCAAAGGCATATGGTTCTGATATACAGATGTTTCATGTCTAAACTGAGCATAGAATATGACCAAGAGCAACCAAGACAAATGGTATCTCCTTTTCAAAACACTTTCCCAGCAGGATCCATGCAGCCAGATGAAAAGTGGGTGCCATGATGTTGTATGTATGTTTTAATAATGTGATGGGTACATTGAGGTTGCTTATTGCTGCTTGAGTGAAAATCTGTGTATTTGGGGGAGCAAGAGAGCAGACTGCAGAGTTCACATGGTTTTTCTGATTTTTGCTTCTTTAAATTTTCGTTGGTGTTCTCTCACAGAACACCTGTAATGGAGGTACAGCCCAGGAGTAATTAACTGCATTCACGACCAAGATGTTCTTTTGGGAAAAGCCTGGGCCCTCATTCGGCACTTGATCTACCAAGTATTCAAACAAGTTCCTAGAGACCAGCCTCTTAAGTTATGGGAGATGCTGGAACCAAGAAATGTTTTAATGTGGGGTGCCACCAGTCACAACCCTGTAGATGGGGGCACATGTTGATTGTTCCTCATCGGTATGTATTTCTGATCTCCATGACTTCTAGCCACGCATGCCAGAATTAATTAGCTACAAATGTACTTCATCTCTGATCAGAAAACTAGCACCCTGAAAGGAAAGCTTTTCCTATTTTGAAGAAAAGGTGGGAGAAGAAATGGTTTGTTTAATTCATATTGTGGAATTCTTTGTGGCAGTAGTGGGGTGGCAAGGCTGGTTATCTTTATGAGCTTATGCCTGGCTGGCTCACGATGGTAAACAGTAATGTCAGTACACAGTAGCAAATGTTCTCTCTTCTTTATGGATTGAGGGCATGGGTCCAGTTCATTTAGAAGGAATATCAAACAATAAAGTTGTAAAATAAAATTAATGGGTGAAAATAGTGCTTGGGGGTCATTCGCCCTTGCCCTAATTCTTGTGGCATTATAAAAATATATATTTTACCACATGCAACAATATTCGAGGATACATATTAAGGCCACAAATCTTGTCCTTTTATAAAGTTAATACTAGCAGAGCTGAACGGGGTGAAAAACATCTCCATCTACTCCAGCGACTCATTTGGAATACAAAGAAATCATTTTGCATTAAAACACAGATCACAATCACTCAGAAGAAGAGCTGATTTTGTCTGGTAAACTAGGGAAAAATAAATCAAGGAATAATGTGGGGAAAAAAAAGACCTAGATTAGTCACAGCTGATCACCCTCCACAGTGAATTTAATTTAGGCAGCAATGTAATTCTCAGTAACCCTTTGAAAAGAGCTACTTTCGTCAAAAGCAGTTCTACATTTTATTAACTTAGTTACCTAACTTAAACAGAATAATAAAAATTCTCTCTTAGGTAAAATTGAGAACCAGGATTGAAGTGGCTAGCCCCTATAAAAGAAGCAGCATTTTCACTTTCAATTTGGTGGAGCATCCCTGAGCCAGTGAAGTGGTTATATCTGTTTGATATATTGATAATGTGACTTCTAATTTTTTTCAATGTTTATTTATTTTGAGAGAGAAGAGTGTGTGAGTTAGGGGAAGAGGCAGACAGAGAGAGAGAGAGAGAAACAACACTGTCAGTATGGAGCCTGATGTGGAGCTCACTGCAGGGCTCCGTCCCATGAAGCATTGAGATCATCACCTGAGATCAAAAAGAGAGTCGGTTGCTTAACTGACTGAGCCACACAGGCGCCCCTGACTTCTAAGTTTTCGAAATCCCCCTATTATGCAGTAGTCATTCTGCATTAAGTCAGCATTCTGCAGGAATCCGAACTCCCATGGTGCTCTAAACACAGGATTGTGGTTCATTCTTTTCCGCATGATTCTTTTCATTGTGACTAACAAACAGGAGAGAGGTGGTTTTGAAAAGTATTTGGTAGCTTATTTGTTTACTTGTCTGTTCCACAAATATTTATTTGGTGGGCGCCTGCCATATACCAGACTCTGTGCTATTTGCTAGGGATAAAGCAACAAATAAGACATATTTGTCTTCGGCTGCACGAAGCTTAGTAAAATAAAAGAACAAACGCTCAACCAAAAATTATCGGGGTGGTGAAGTGCTACATTTAGGGGAGTTCCAGTCACGTTGGGAATAGGAAGGGCTCCTTCACGAGGCTGACATGGAGGTTGTGCTGAGACTTGAAGGATTAGCAGAAGGTATCCGATTGTTTTATTCTGTAGTTGACATTTATGTGAAGGGACCTTATCTGAGAAAAAAATTAAACATTTCCAGCTGTCAATTTATGCTTCTAAGTGTCCCAACCTACACAGATGCCTTAACATAAACAATAAAGGATCAAGGTCAATGGTTTCTTTTTCGGAGGTGTAGTTCTCCTGAGGGTTCTGAGCACTTGAAATACTTGTTTTCCATTCAGTCTTAAACTTAACTCTCGGTCTACAAAAAAGCTTAAAGTGTCACTGGCGATTATTTGAGGACTTTTTGTAACGCCTCTTCTCTACAACCTTTGTCTTCAACAAGGAAGGTCAACACAGAAAGTCACTGCTTCACTTTCAAACAGCAGTTCTTAATTCAGGGAATTCATATTTTGGATGGGGGAAAAATTACATCTATACTTTGATCTTTCTTTTACTTTCTTAACTTCTTAACTAAAATGCACTTCCTACGGAGTCAGCGAGGTGCCCCAAAGAGTTACCTTTATTGCACAGTAGGGGGAGTAAGATTTGCATCTTCCAAAGTTGGAGTGATTCTTTTTTAAACTACTTGGCAACACATTTATAGAGTGGGATAGAGATTCTCTAGGCATAAGTAGAGGAAGGACAATAGGAAAGAAGGCCGGAGAACCTAGCAAAGAGTACAGTTTGATGACAGTCCACAGAATCTAAACTTAAAAGGAAAGAAAATGAAAACAGAGAGAAGTTAATATGTCTAGAAGAGTAGGCAGTCCAAGGAGCTCTTAGAGCAAACCATGAGACTAAGGGTCAGGAGTAACACCATTGAAAGAAGGACGTAGAAGAGAGAAAGGTAAAGTTTATACCGTAGGAGTTAGAAGCTTTAACTTGGAGCAGACACCTTTATTTTTTAATCCAAGCTCTGCCATTAGTTATTGTATAACTTTGAGTAATTTACTTAAGCATTTGGAGCCTCGGTTTCTCTCTCAGCAAAATGGCATCATGATAGTATCTACCTCAGAGAGCTGAATTCAGAATTAAATAAAACAGTAAATCTAAATGTAATAGCTCAGTGCCCTGGCACAAAATAAGTGTTTAACCAGCTGTAGTTATTGTAATTAGTAAAGTAGTTATTGTTACAGGATCGAGAGTGACACAGTATCCACAATGTGGACAAAGACGTATTTGGCTGATGCGGAAGAGCACTTTAAGACTTTGGCGTTGAGGGGGTCAAGAATATGTTGGACGGCAGGCCCTGTAAACCCTGATGTCCTACAGCACAGGGGCAGAGAAGAATTCTGCGAGTTGGGTAACAAAATGTACACTGGCCACAGGAGTGACCAGAGAGTCAGCAATACTCATGTGGAGGAAGAGTATGAGCATCAAGGAGCGGGAATTTGGGCGGAGCAGAGTGGAAGACGGGGAACCCAGAAGGGACAATGGGGAACAAGGGGTTTGAACGTCACTGCCCACTGCTATATAGCACCTAGAGCACTGTGGGTGACTGAGAGACCGGGCAGTATCCACTTGAAAAAGATGCAAGAGGGAGGGTCCTCAGGGAGAACGAGGTTCAGTTAAAGCAATAATGTGACAACGTGTTGCAAAAAATGGGGAAAGGGGGCACCTGGGTGGCTCAGTCGGTTGAGCGGCCGACTTCAGCTCAGGTCATGATCTCACGGTCTGTGAATTTGAGCCCTGCGCTGGGCTCTGTGCTGACGGCTCAGAGCCTGGCGCCTGCTTCGGATTCTTTGTCTCCCTCTCTCTCTGCCCCTTCCCCACTCATGTTCTGTCTCAAAAATAAATAAACGTTAAAAAAAATAAAAAAAAATGGGGAAAGATAGTTGAATTTGTTTATTGTGAAAAAAATAAAGCAGAGGGCAACTGGAAACAATTGGAGAGGAAGAGAAGACAGGGGAATGGGAATGACTGGGGGAGAGCTCTGAACGGTGTTATACATCAGAATGTCTCCATAATGTTAGCCTCCTCCTGGCCCTGGAAGGCTTTTTCCCCGCCTTTGCCCCAAATCACCACCTCCTACCTGCTGAATGCACCATTACACCACGAAATGTCTCAAGGAGAAAAACCCGAGAAGAACAATCTCTAGCCAATCACGAGGGTCCAGCACCTCAAGAGGAACCATCACTAGCCAATCACAAGGATCCAACTCAGCTAGCCACCATATTTGGCGCCAACCCCAGCTGGAATCCAACCCGGAACTGCCACACCTTAAAACACCAGCCCTCGCCCTCCCCGGGCCTGACTTCCCTGACTCCCCTAGCTCCGAGTCACAGAACCTCGCCGGGGAATTTTGGTCCCCCCCAATAAAATCTCTTGATCTTTGTCTCCTTTTTTTTCTCTCTCTCCATTTCCGTGCCATTCTAAATTCTAACACATAAGACCCTGCAGAACCCTAAAGTTCACGTGTAACCCTTTCAAAGGCCTTTTTAAAAGACTCAGGGCTTCTCTGTACTGTTGGGGTTGAAAAGGCAAAAATCCATAAAGAATGAACATACACAGATTAAAGAGAAATTGGAGGAGATTCAAAAGCTAATTATCACATCAGTATATTCGATTATACAGTACTTGTCTATAATTCCTGCTTACAACATCCCAATTAAACCCTTTCCTAAAGAAATAACTACTCTGTTCTATCTGAAAAGTACCAGAAGTTACCTAGGCATATCCTTTTCAGTACAAGCACCGGCTGCTTGACTTGGCAGATCCCATAACCTGTGAGGCAACGGTCGGTTTTAGTAAGCCACTTAAGATACTTTGCTTCCTTCAGTTTAAAAAGTTTGGTGTTTAAACTGTCGCTGAGCGTGCCTCCCAACCATCGAGAGGTCTCTGTGTTGTCCAGGACATGGTCTCATCTCAGTGCCCTAGACACCTTTTAGGGAAACTGGAGAAATCTGCCTGTCTGAAAAACACGACTGCCAAAGTCAACTTGGACTGTGGCTTTGCTTCAAATTCCAAGGGCTTTTCAAACAGTAGGGGTGATACTGCCAAGGCCAAGTACCGCATATGAAATGAAAGAAACATCCATAATGAGGGATACGTATGAAGATAGAATCGTTGTTTCAGGAAAAGTAAATAAAGCAGTTACAGAGGGACGTTGTGAGAGGATCTGTTTCCTATTTAAATTCATTATTTTGCCACCTCCAGGTAAATTTACAGCATGAAGGGGAGAGAGATCTTTCAGCTTGTGCCTCGGAGACAAATTTTGTTAAAACGTAAGAGGGAGTGCAGACATCTGTGTGCCAGGACAACCAACTTCAGACCAGGGGAAACTCTCTTCAGCTCATTCAGACATTTGGAATAAATCACTGGCTGCCGGCTGGAAATAACTTTTTGGGAAGGATTTCCTGAGACACTAATATTATGCTCGGAAACTCAGTGCCACGGAACAAAGAGAGCACTGTTGTGGAGTTCTGCCACGAATCTGGCGCACCTGGGCGCTATGCTGGGGCGCCAAGGCCCTTGAAACTATTCGAAGTTGTAGGGGTCTCCTTCTGGGAGCACTGGGAACTACTGCATTGGTACTTGGTTTAGAAGAGAGAGTGTGGGAAGGACACGGAACTGAGAATCTGGCAGAACTGCACTGAAATTCTGTTCCATCACTCCCAGGGCATGTGATGTTGGAGTAGTTACTTAGCTACTCTGAGGTTAGTTCTATAAACTGGGCTAGGATCTGGAAGGAATTACATGAGATAACATACGTAAGGCAACCAGAAAAACTTGCAGTTTTTAGAAAACACTAAATAGTATTTATCCTATGAACAGAGCCCCAGACCTATATGCCTAGACGGAGAGAGCATGAGCGTGGGATGGGCAGAGAGAGAGAGAGGGAGACACAGAATCCGAAGCAGGCTCCAGGCTGTCATCACAGAGCCCGACTCAAGGCTCAAACCCACGAATCATGAGATCACGACCTGAGCTGAAGTTGGATACTTAACCGACTGAGCCACTCAGGCACCCCAGAGGATATCCATTATTAAGCAACTTGACTATAAGCTGATCAGGTAGTTCAAGTCAGTTCTCTAACTTAGGTTCCAGCATACCTTCCAGATTTTTGGAAAACCGCATGAATATAGAGGTTCTAGATTGGAATGCCTTAGGCTGTTCAACCAAAATTCAGGCCTTCAAGCAGTCTGAGTCCCTCATGCTAGACTCTGAAGCTTGCACATGACCACCATGTCTAGCCTTTAGAGAAACAGATGCTTCCTAACAAGGAAGTCTCTGTCATTTCTTTGCTCTTCTCCTCCAAAAGCCCCACCTTCTCTTAGCCTCCTGTAGAGATCAATTAAATGTATTGAGTTGGTTTCATTGTGACTATACCTAAGTGGGAGTGGGAAAGAGATTTCATGTGTCCCTGGAGCCTGATGAGGTAATCAGAGATTTTTAGATTGTGAAGACGAACCTTTTCTTAGCAGGTCTCACGGGAGTTAAAATATTTAAAAATTTCAGTCTCTTCCTTAGCTAGAAGAACTCCTTTTGCCTTCCTGGCTCCTACCAGCCAGGCTGTGTATGTTAGAAAGGTCGAGTGTGAGAGAGGAAAACAGTTCCACTCTGCCACACGGTTCTGATGGATTTCACTAAGCCCTCACAAAAGGAGGTACAGTGACCTCTTCCTAGTGGTTAAAGATGGGCTGAAGTATTCTTCTGCTCCTAACACCAGCAGTAAGCTCCCTGGCATGTTTAGCTCTTAAGAGGCTGTTCTATATGATCTTCCATTTGCCTTTCCACTTTGGAACTCTTTACAGTTTCCACACACCAATCTCTAGCACCTTGTACAAGATACACTGGCTGTTCCCTTGCGCTCTACTGTCACTGCTCCCTGCTTGAGAACTGTGAAAGAGGCCGTCTGCCTTTCTGTGTTGAAGTTATAGCTTTCCCATCCCTACCCAAGACCTCTTACTCAGTCTCCTCCTCTGCCATCATTCTACTCTCCTTTTTCAGAGAGAATAGAGTTGGGCTTTTTTCTCTAATGACAGAGAAGTCTGCCTGTTGATCTGGGTATATCCTATAAAGCATGGATGTTCTATTCTTCAATCCTCTAAATAATCCATCCCAGCCTCCTGATGCACTTTATAAGCGATGGGGAGCTTAACCAACCCACTAGAGAATGTAAGGAAACTTCCAGCAGTCAGCTACTTTATGCCTACCAAGAATCATAAATTCCACAGCAAAACTCAGCTCTCCAAGATTATTTCTCTTGGTATCACGGTGCTTCGTTTTCTTTCTTCCATTGTATATTATTATGCTGATCCATCATATCCATCAATCCATAAGCTACTAGAGTTTACTGCTTAAGTTAGAGGTCTATAGCAAAGGAAACTGGCCCCTATGGTCCCCTTGTCACATACTACAAACCAGACAATGGATATCCAGGTGTTCTTAAACTTTGAGAAACGAGACTCCAGTGGTGACGTTTCTAGCAGCGCTGTATACACAGACTAGGAAATTTGTATACTGACTCCATGAAGATGCCACTTCATAAAACCACTGCACTGCCAAAATTGGAAAGAGCTGGGACGACTATTTCTGGTATGGCTGTAAAGAAAAGGGTACTCTCACAGGTTAATAAGTATGAACTATTACATTTGCAAACATCTATTAAAATTAAAAACACTTGTATCATTTAATCCAGCTTTCAACTCCTAAGAATCTATCCCGTGGAAATGACATATTTCAGTCTGAGGAGACACGTGTGCAGAATATTTACTGTGATATTATTCACAATGGACAAAAACCGAAGACAAATTTAGTGTCTGTCAATATTAGAATGACCATATACAGTTTATACCATATAAAATATGATGGCAACATGAAAACACAAAAATTAGAGTTGTACCAAATTCACAGAGAGTCTTCCAAGAAAAAAGTTTGTTTTGCAAAATAATGACAAGATATAGATTTCATATGTATATACATATGTGGTATATATATATGTCACACATATGTATACATGTATCTTTATAAATATATATTTATATATTACATATAAACACAGATACATATCTTCATACATAGGTATACATGTGTCTTTATAAATATATATTTATATTATATATAAACACAGATATATATCTTCATACATATGTATACATGTATCTTTATAAATATATTACATATATCTATTATTATATTATATATAAATACACACATGTATATTTACAAATATACATATTTTTATTATATATATTATATATGTGACATATAAAAATACGCACATATATATCTTCATGAAATTCCACCAGTTGGGAGATAAAGATGGGAAGCTGTTAAAATAGATTATTCGTGGGGAGGGCCAGGCTTATTTTGACAAGAAAGACAAAATATATAGGTCTTATGTAACCTTAATTATAGTAGTCTGTAAAAAAACAAGTCATTATGCATGGGAATTTCTCTATACCCACAACGTTGACCTCATGTTCAATGCCCATGGCTGCAGACTCATAGGCACGAAGGCCCTGTACTGATAAGGTATCCTTGAGGCAACTAATAAGAAAGTTATTTTTGTTTATCTAGGGACTTCTTTGATCTATGGTATCAACTAAATCCCACAGACAGTTTTAGTTCTCTAGAATTGTTGTGGAACTGTGCTTTTTCTCTGTTAAAAACCACATTCTCCATGCATACCTTCCATAGAAATTGCAGGAATAATCCACTTCTCAACACACTCTGGCACCTTTGGTAGAACATGTTAGTAAGTATGAACATGTTACATGTTATTGCTTTTCGTAACTTTACTCAGCATAGCCTGTGACTGCACTGGTATTGTGAGATATATCCTGAAACTTACGAGACATAATTTAAGGCAAATGGACCAGTTAGTTTTGCAAGTTTAATTTAACATTGCAAAGATTATCCTGAACTCAAGGTAGAGGGTAACTAATCTTGCTCCTTTCACTCAGTGAAAGGACTAACCCACATTTACCATGCACACATAGGGTTTTGAAATAACCAGTATAGTATAGTTTTTTAATTCATAAATTAATGAAAAGTGAACTTCTGAAGGATGCTCTGGAAATTTCATGGCACTACAATTCTGTTCAGTGTTTCACATCTTTTGCACAGCCCATGGAGACAGAAGGCCATCCTCCTCCTCTCTGAACTTAACTCCTAACCCCATCTCCATTCTCTACTTGTGGATTAGGCATATATGAGAAGCTGCCTCTTTTTCCTCTTTCTTCTCTCTGTAGCATCATGCTAGTACATGGGTGATACATTAGGAAAGTAACAACACAAGGCTCCTCAGTCTGCTGGTGGTAAAATAGGCTGACTACCTACGAGAGGTTTAGATTGTACCCAATGAGCACATCTATTTCTGACTTGGCAGTGGAAATTTCAACATGCTATTTCAGATATATACTTAATTATCTCACTCCCACAATTTTCTTTGGAAATCCTAGTCCACGATATGCCCAAGATACAGGTTGATCTTCAATTAAAAAAAATATGATAGTGATTGCAACTCACTGTCCAATATTGCTTTTCGTAACTTTACTCAGCATAGCCTGTGACTGCACTGGTATTTTGAGATATATCCTGAAACTTATGAGACATAATTTGAGGCAAATGGACCAGTTAGTTTTGCAAGGTTTAATTTAACATTGCAGGGCCCTGAAAACATTGCCTTTAGGACCCAGTTCATTTTCCAAATGCTCGGAACCTTTTGCAACTTTTTCAACATTATGCTTTGATTTTCCAGACAAAGGGAACACTCCATTAAATTCGTATCCTTCTTACACTGGTTACAAAAATAGGAAGCCCTATGAGCTTGCTTAGAAACATCTCCCTCCGGCTCTCTCAAAAAAAATCCAGGACACCCTCAATCACCAATTTTTTCCCCGTGGGATGCTAATATTTCAACCTGATTCCGCAACATCTTCTATAATTATCACTAAGATGAAAACTACTCTACCCAATTCTAGTGTGTGTATGTGTGTGTGTATGCCGATTCTTAGTATGTAGTCTCAAATTTTTCTGCTTCCATGCGCTTTGATGGTAATAACTGGAAGACCACAGGGTCCTGCTGCCTGCGGTCTCTTGCCAGTCTGGATGTATTTGGCTTCCAACAACATGTGATTGATCTTTATTCACTTCTCTGTACAAGTTCCATGGGCCATTTCTTTACTCCTTTAAGTAAAACTTTTTTCTAATTTCCAAAAACACGAAGTCTTTTATCTCACTTTGCTGGATAGTGAAAATATTGGCATGCATTCTGTAAAATCCTAAGGCCTTAAAAATTTTGTTTTTTTGCCAAACAGATGGTTGAAAAAAGGTACCTTGCAGTTGTTACATTTCATATTTTCATGATTAGGAGTGAGGACAAGCAAAACTTCACATATTTAGTGGCCATTGTTTGTTTTTCTCTAAATGATTATTCAGAGCCTTTACCCCTATTTCCCTTGAGCTGTCATATTTTTTATTTTGTTTTATTTTTTTTGTCATATTTTTATTTTGAATGAGTATATCAACTGTTGGCAAGACTCTAGAACAGACATATACTGATTGCTAGAAAAAAACTGTCACCGGCACTTTGAAAAGCAATTTGGCCATATCTTCCAAACTTTAAACATGAGAGTATACTATGAGCCAGCAATCCATTCTCGAAGTCTATCTTAAGGAGAAATCTCCCTCATATTCTTAAAGAGATATAAAGCACATTCATTGCAGTAGTCTTTGGATAGCAAAAATTTAGAAATAATTAACTGTCCCTAGTTAGAAACAGCTAAATAAGTTATTTGCTCCACATATAAAGACAAAGAATGTCTAGAATGTATTAAAAACAAGCAATTCATGAATACATTATTCTTTTTTAAACAGTTTATTTATTTTGAGACAGAGAGGGTGAGGGAGAGAGAGGGAGAGAGAGCCAGAGAGTGAGAGCGAGAGCGAGAGAGAGAGTGAGAGAGAGAGAGAGAACAAGCAAGGGAGGAGTAGAATTCAGGGCTCCAACTCATGAACCTGTGAGGTCATAACCTGAGCCAAAATCAAGAGTCAGATGCTTAACTGACTGAGCCATTCAGGGGTCCCATGAATAAGGATTATTCCTGTAAAATACATCATAATGCTATACACAAAACTAAATCTCCCTTTCATTACTAGTCCCAATATCAGGTCCCTTGTACCAGGTAACCAATGTTATCAGCTCCCTCTGTACCACGTTTCATAGCCTTTTCCCCACCTTTCTACTAGTCTTATTTCTTTTTTTCTTCTTGGTTTCTAGAATTTTTATATGGTCTTGATATGAACTCAATTTCCATGACATATATTGCTAATTCTTTCTCCCAGTCTGTTGTTTATTATAGCTTTTTATCATAAAGAAGCCTGTAATTTTGACACCTGATTTATCACACGTTTTCTATATAGATTGTGTACCTTGTCTAATAAGGTTTATGCTATCCCAAGTTAAACAGTCAGATGTCTTCTACTGTTACTTTTATAGTTTAGATTTTTCATATAAAGCCTTTATTACATATGAGATTTATTTCTGTGAAAAACATGTAGTAGGAATATAACCTTAATTCTTTCCTAATGGATAACTAATTTCCTCAAAAATATTTACTGAATGCTTTATATTTTCTACAGTGATTTGAAACATCAATTTTACAATACAACAGATCATCAAATGTGCCTTGGACATTTCTAATGTTTTATTCTATCCTCCTAATCCTTTAAATTCAAAGAAATCAAAGAAAAATCTCAAAATAAATAGCAAAATATAGCTAGAATTCAAAAGGCATTCATGCAGAAAACAATATTAAATTTTTACTAGAATAATCTCTTCTTTCATAATAGTGGTTCTATTTTCCTAACTGAACACCAACTGACACAATTGTTTTAATTATGGTTTACTCCTTGGGAAGAGCCAATTGTACAAATAGTACATGTTGGACTTTATCATGAGAGATATAAGGAGCCAATGAAACTGACGTAGATATTTTAAAAGGCAGTAGAATAAGGGGGATTAATTAAGAAGAGGCAGATGTTTCTCTTTAACAGATGAGAAACCCGAGGTATAGAAAAGTTACTGAATTTCCCCAAAATCAAATACCAAGTGGCAGAGCATGATTTTAAAGAGAAGCAGTCAGTCTAGATCCCACATATTTAACCTAGAGGCCAGTGCCCACGTGCTTAACCACTACCTGAAGTAACTTCCAACGAGAATGAGATTAAACATTCATGAGTCCAGAATAGTACTTTGCTCCAAGCTGGTCTGTTTGCCTACATTTCCCTACTTAGCCCTACAAGAACAATCAGCAAATTTCTTCACAACTATAATTTTAAACGTTCTAAAACTTTGTTGCCAGGCAGTTAAATACAGCCAAAGAGCTTAGGAAAAACTGCTTTGAAATATACAGTCCTCTCTCATTAACACATGATTAGGCACCACAAATTATTCCAAGGCCTAGATAAGAGAATAACATAATAATAGCCAAAGTTACTCTGGTTCCAAGATCAAGTAGATTCTCCAGTTGCAATGATGGCATGGTTACAAAGTAATGTTTTTATGTAATGATCAGCACGTATCTAATTATCAGGGGAATCATTGAGATACTGGCACTGCCCATTAATAATGTGTCTAGTTAGTATAGGTTCAAACTCATTAACAAGGATGTAGTAGGTGTGATGATTGTAAATAAAGTCATTCTAAAAGATAGAAACGCAAGCAGAGCATATCCCGTTCTTAAAAACAAAAAGTAGAAACCTATAAAGGTAGAATGCATTAACCTTTCTTATTTTTTCCTGTACAAGTAATTTATTTATCTTTAAATATGAGATTTAATCAACATATAGATTATATTAATTTCAGATATAAAACATATTGATTTGATATTTGTATATGCTGCGAAATGATTTCCACAAGAAGTCTGGTTAGTAGCCATCAGCACACACATATTTTTTCTGGTAATGAAAACTTGCAAGATCTACTGTCTTAGCAACTTTCAAATATACCATACAGAATTAGTAACTATACTCACCAGGCTGTACATTATATCTCCAGGACTTACTTATTTTACAACTGGAAGTTTGTACTCTTTGGCCCCCTGCCTCTGGCAACCATCAGTCTGTCCTCTGTATCTATGAAGTTTGTTTTTGATGTTTTAGATTACAAATAGAACTGAGATCATATGGTATTTATCTTTCTCTGTCTGACCCATTCACCCAGCATAATGCCCTCAAGGTCATCCGTGGTGTTGTGTATGGTGGCAAGGTTTCATTATTTTTTATGGCTGAAGAGTGTATACACACACACACACACACACACACACACATTTTCTTTATCCATTTGTGCACTGAGACTTAAGATTGCTTCCGTCTGTTGGCTATTGTAAATAATGCTGCAGTGAACATGGAAGTACATTCATCTTTTCAAGTCAGTGTTTTCATTTCTTTGGGATAAAAACCCAGAAGTGAAATGGCTGGATCATGTGCTAGTTCTATTGGTAATTTTTTGAGGAACCTCAATACTGTTTTTGATAATGGGTGAAACAAGTTTTAAGGCACTTCCCTTTTCTCCACATCCTCACTAACACTTCCTGTTTCCTGTCTTTTTGATAATAGTCATTCTGACAGGTGTGAGGGGACGTGTCATTATGGTTTTGATTTGAATTTTCTTGATGATTAGTGATGAGGAGCATTTTTTCATGTGTCTACTGGTCATTTGTATGTCTTTGGGAAACTGTGTATTCAAGTCCTCTGCCCATTTTATACAGACCTGTTTCTTTTTGGTATTGAGCATAAGAGTTCTTTAACTGTTTTGGATATTAACCCTTTATCGGATATATGATTTGCAAATACTTTCTGACATCCCATATATTGCCTTCCCATTTTATTGATGGTCTTCTTTACTGTACAGAAGCTTTGTAGTTTGATTCGGTCCCATTTGTTTATTTTAGCTTTTGTTGCCTTTACTTTAGGTGTCAAATCCAAAAAAATCAACACCAAGACTAATGTTAAGGAGCTTACTGTTTATGTTTTCTTCTAGAAGTTTTAAAAATTATTTATTGTTAGGTAGAGAGAAAACGGATACAAGCAGGAGGAAGGATAGAGGTGGAGAATCTTAGGCAGGTTCCACGTACAGCATGAAGCCCAATGTGGTGCTCAACATGGGGCTCAATCTCAGACCTAGGAATCATGACCTGAGTTGAAATCACGAGTTGGATACTTAACCGACTGAGCCACCCAGGCATCCCTCTCCTAGGAGTTTTATGGTTTCAAGTCTTTGTTCAAGTCGTTAGTCCACTTTGAGGTGATTTTTGTGCATGGTGTAAAATTTGTAGTCTAGTGGTTTGATTCTTTTGCATGTAGTTGTCCAGTTTTTCCAACACCGCTTATTGAAGACTCTCATTTCCCCATTGTATATTGTTGGCTCTCTTTTCATAAATTAACGGAGCATATATTATGGGTTCATTTCTGGACTCTCTATATTCTGTTCCACTGACCTCCGTGTTAGTTATATTAACCTTTCTTCAATCCTGCTTTGCATTGAAATGTTCTCAAGGTTCTAGAAAATCTATAGCAAAGAAAAAAAAATCAATAATACATACGATTTTACTGTCACATCATACTGAATCTAAAATTAAGCTAAATCTCATTCAACAGTAATCTTGTAAAGGACAAAAAATTCACCCGAAGAAAGTTCAAAAGAAATACAGTTTTAGTATTAGATTCTCTGTTGTAATCCAATTACTTTGTGTTGTTTTAAAAATATTTTTAAAGTTTTTTTTTTAAATTTCAGATAGTTAATATACAGTGTAATATAGGGATCAGGTGTACAATATAACGATTAAGCATTTCTATACAACACTGGTGCTCATCACAACAGGTGCACTCCTCACTCCTCTTCACATATTTCGCCCATCCACCCACCCACCACCTCTCTGGTCACCACCATTTTGTCCTCTATAGTAAAGAGTCTGTTTCTTAATTTGCCTTTCTCATTTTTTTCCTTTTTGTTCACTTGTTTTATTTTTAAAATTCCACATATAAGTGAAATCATATGGTATTTGTCTTTCTCTAACTTATTTTGTTTAGCATTATACTCTCTACCTCCAACTATGTTGCTGCAAACAGCAAGAGTTCATTCTTTTTTTATGGCTAAGTAATATTTCATTGTGTATATATATATACTCACATCTTTATCCATTCATCAAGTGATGTACACTTGAGCTCTCTCCATTGTTTGGCTAGTGTAGATAATGCTGCTATAAACATTGGGGTGCATGTATCCCTTTGAATTAGTATTTTTGTATTCTTTGAGTAAATGCCTAGTAGTACAATTTCTGAATCATAGGGTAGTTCTATTTTTATTTGTGTGTGTGTGTGTGTGTGTGTGTGGGGGGGTGGGTGTGTGTAATCTCCATACTTCTGTTTTCCAGAGTAGCTATACCAGTTTGCATTCCCACCAACAGTGCATGAGGGTTCCCCTTTCTCCACATCCTAATTAACACTCATTGTTTCTTGTGTTACTGATTTTAACCATTCTGGCAAGTGTGAGGTGATATCTCATTGTGGTTTTGATTTGTATTTTCCTGATGACGAACAATGTTGAGCATCTTTTCATGTCTGTTGGCCATCTGTATGTTTTCTTTAGAAAAATGCCTATTCATGTCTTTTGCTCATTTTTAATTGGATTATTCATTTTTTGGGTTTTATAAAGTTTTATAAGTTCTTCATATATTTTGGATACTAAACTTTTTATCAGATACGTTGTAAATATCTTCTCCCATCCCACAGGTTGCCTTTTAGTTTTGTTCATTATTTCCTTTGCTGTGCAGAAGCTTTTTCTTTTAATGAAGTCCAATAGTTTATTTTTGCTTTTGTTTCCCTTGCCTCGGGAGATATAGGTAATAAAAAGTTGGTACGGCCAATGTCAAGGAAGTTATAGACTGTGTTCTCCTCTAGGATTTTGATGATTTCCTGTCTCGCATTTAGGTCTTTCAACCATTTTGAATTTATTTTTGTGTATGGTGTAAGAAAGTGGTTTCATCATTTTGTATTTTGCCGTCCAGTTTTTCCAACACTATTTGTTCGAGAGATTTTTTTTTTCCATTGGATATTCTTTCCTGGTTTTTA
This sequence comes from Paguma larvata, assembly GCA_030068075.1. Lineage (NCBI taxonomy): Eukaryota > Metazoa > Chordata > Mammalia > Carnivora > Viverridae > Paguma > Paguma larvata. Next base: position 125,845,893 of record CM057826.1, read on the forward strand.
GAAGATTAATTGACCATACAGTTGTGGATTCACTTCTGGGTTTTCTGTTCTGTTCCATTGATCTATGTGTTTATTTTTGTGACAGTACCATACTGTTTTAATCATTACATCTTTGTAATATAACTTGATGTCCAGAATTGTGATGTCCCCAGCTTTGCTTTTCTACTTCACGGTTGCTTTCACTATTCAGGATATTTTGTGGCTCCATACAGATTTTAGGATTGTTTGTTGTAGCTCTATGAAAAATGCTGATGGTATTTTGATAGGGATTGCATTAAATTTGTAGATCGCTTTGGGTAGTACAGACATTTTAACAATACTTGTTCTGCCAGTCCATGAGCATGGAATGTCTTTCCATTTCTTTGTGTCCTCTTCAATTTGTTGGCCTTTTTTTATTCTTCATCAATTTCTTTCATTAATATTTTATAGTTTTCAGAGTACATGTGTTTTATTCCTAGATATCTTATGGTTTTTGGTGGAATTGTAAATGGAACTGATTCCTCAATTTCTCCTTCTGCTGTTTCATTACTGGTGTGTAGAAATGCAATAGATTTCTGTATATTGATTTTGTATTCTGCCACTTTACTGAATTTGTGAATCCATTCTAGTAATTTTTTTGGTGGAGTCTTTCGGGTTTTCTTTGCTTTACTTTTTTTATGTTTATTTTTGAGAGAGAGAGAGAGAGAGAGAGAGAGAGAGAGAGAGAGAGCGCAAGCAGGGGAGGGTGAAAGCGAGAGGGGGACGATCTGAAGCAGGTTCTGCATTGACAACAGAGAGCATGATGCAGGGCATTAACTTGTGAGCTGTGAGATCATGACCTGAACTGAAGTCAGACGCTCAACCAATACAGTCACCCAAGTGCCTCTCATTCAGGTTTTCTATAGAGGGTATCAGTTCATCTGCTAACAGTGAAAGTTTTATTTCTTATTTTCTGATTTGGATGCTTTTAACTTCTTTTTGCTTAACGTTGTTGTAGAAATCCACGGCTGTGTTGAATAACAGTGGTGAGAGTGGACATCTCTATCTTTTTCTTGACTGTAGAGGAAAAGCTCTCATTTGTTCCTCATTGATGATGTTATTAACTGTGGGTTTTTCATATATGACCTGTATTATGTTGAGCTTTGTTCTCTCAAAACCTACTTTATTGAGGATTTTTATCATGGATTGAAACTGTACTTTGTCAAATGCTTTTTCTGCATCTACAGAAAGGATCATATAGTTTTTATCCTTTCTTTTATTAATGTGGTCTATCAGGTTGATAGATTTGTGAATACTGAACTACCCTAGCAACCCAGGAATAAATCACACTTGATCATGGTGAATGATTCTTTTAAAGCATTGTTGGACTCAGTTTGCTAGTATTTTATTGAGAATTTTTGCATTCATGTTCATCAGGGATATTTGCCTGTAGTTCTCTTTTTTAGTGGAGTCTTTATCTCATTTTGGTATCAGAACAATGCTGGCCTCAGAGAGTGAATTTGGAAGTTTTCTCTCCTTTTCTATTTTCTTGAATAGTTTGAGAAGAAAAGCTGTGAGCTCTTCTGTGAAGCCATCTGGCCCTGGACTTTGGTTTGTTGGGAGATTTTTGATTACTGATTCAATTTATTTGCCAGACATGGGTCTGTTCAAGTTTTCTGTTTCTTCTTGCTTCAGTTTTGGTAGTTTATGTATTGCTAGAAATTCATCTATTTCTTCCAGATTGTCCAGTTTGTTGGCATATGGTTTTTCATAATATTCTTTTATAATTGTTTGTATTTCCGTGGTGGTGGTTATTTCTCCTCTCTGATTTCTGATTTTATTTATTTGGGTCTTTTTTCTTTTGATAGCTCTGGCTAGAGATTTATCCACTTTATTGATTTTTTTTTTCAAAGAATGAGCTCCTAGTCATTGATCTGTGCTGTTGATTTTTAGTCTCTATATTATTTACTTCTGCTCTAATCTCTATTATTTTCTTTCTTCTGCTGGCTTTATGCTTCGTTTGCTGTTCTTTCTAGCTCCTTTAGGTGTAAGGTTAGGCTCTTTATCTGAGATTTTTTCTTTCTTCTTAAGTTAGGCCTGTATTGCTATATACTTCTCTCTTAGGACAACTTTTGCTGCATCCCAAAGGTTTTGGACCATTGTGTTTTCATTTTCTTCTGTTTACATGTATTTTTTAAGTTTCTTCTTTGCTAGCTTGGTTGACCATTAATTGTTTATTAGCATATTCTTTAACCTTCATATATTTGTGATCGTTATAAAGTTTTTTTTTTTTTTTTTTTTTAGTGATAGACTTCAAGTTTCATAGTGTTGTGGTCAGAAAAAAATGCACGGTATGATCTTACTATTTTTGTATTTGTTGAGGTCTGTTGTGTAACTTAATATGTGATCTATTCTGGAGAATGTGCCATGTGCACTTGAAAAGAATGTGTATTCTCCTGTTTTAGGATGGCATGTTCAGAATATATCTGTTAAGTTCATCTGGTCCAGTGTATCTTTCAAAGCCATTGTTTCCTTATTTATTTTCTGTTTAGATCATCTGTCTATAGATGTAAGTGGGGGGTTAAAGTCCTATATTACTATTATTATATTATTATCAGTTATTTCCTTTATGTTTGTTATTAATTGTTTTATATATTGAGTGCTTCTATGTTGGGTGCATAAATATCTACAACTGTTAGATCTTCTTCTGAATTGTCTCCTTATATTATATATAGTGCTCCTTTCCTTTCTTGTTATAGAGTTTGTTTTCAGGTCTAGTTTGTCTAATGTAAGTACTGCTATTCTGGCTTTCTTTTGATGTCCATTTGCATGACAAGTATTTCTCCAACCCCTCACTTTCAATTTGCAAATGTTTTTAGGTCTAAAATGAGTCTCTTATAGGCAGCATATACATGAGTCTTGCTTTTTTATCAATTCTGACATCTATGTCTTTTAACTGGAGTGTTTAGTCCATTTACATTCAGAGTAATTAGTGATAGATATGTACTTAGTGCCATTTTATTACTTGTTTTGTCACTGTTTCTGGATATTTTGTCTGTTCTTCTCTTGTCTGTGTCACTTTTGGTCTTTTTTTCTACTCAAAGGGTTCTCTTTAATATTTCTTGCAGGGATGGTTTAGTGGTGAAGAACTCCTTTAGTTTTGTTTGCCTGGGAAAGTCTTAATCTTTCCTCCTATTCTGAATGATAGCTTTGCTGGATAGGGTATTTTGGGATGCCATTGAACATGTTCCCTGTTCAGCATGTTGAATATATCATGCCACTCCCTTGCAGTGTGCCAAGTTTCTTTTGAGAAATCTGCAGCTGGTCTTATGGGTCTTCTTTTGTAATTTAAGGACCTCTGTCTTACTGTTTCTTTTTTAATATTTTGAGAGAGAGAGAGAGAGAGAGAGAGAGAAGAGAGAGCAGGCGGAATAGAGGGCAGAGGGAGAGGGAGAGAGAGTGAGAGAATCTTAAGAAGGCTCCACGCTCAGTGCAAAGCCCAATCAGGGCTTGATCCCACGGTCCAGGGATAAAGACCTGAACCAAAATCAAGAATTGGATGCTCAAGTGACTGAGCCATCCAGGTGCCCTCGTCTTGCTGCTTTTTACTGTATTTTGCTAATTTAATTACAATACATCTTAGTGTTGGCCTGTTTTCTCATCAGTATTTCTTAAGTGAAAAAAACAAACAAACATGTCATCTTGAGTCAATCAAAACTGATATGTTATAAAAATGGAAGAAATTATCATGGAACAGATTTTGAAAAAAAAAATTTATAGCATAGATAGATTTAAGTTTTGGCATTTTATTTTATTTTTCAAATTTTTTTTAGTGTCTATTTGTTTTTGAGAGAGAGAAACAGAGAGAGACAGAGAGAGATAGAGTGCAAGCAGGGGAGGGGCAGAAAGAGAGGGAGACACAGAATCCCAAGCAAGGCTCTAAGTTCCAAGCTCTCAGTACAGAGCCAGATGTGGGCTCGAACTCATGAATTGTGAGATCATGAGCTGAGATGAAGGTGACCATTTATCCGACTAAGCCACCCAGGCGCCCCTATGTTTTGGCATTTTAATTGAAATTTTAGGGTGGAAAGTTTTTCTGAAAGTGGCAGCACAAATTTTCTACCTTGGTGAGTAAGTATGCCAGGGAGCCACCAATCATCTCAGTCATTCTTTTCTATAATAAATGGACATGAATGAATTACGTAATAAAACAAAAGCTTGCCATATTCAGTCAATGTCTTGGGGTCTTACAGACGGACTGAAATAAAGCACTGTCCTGAAGTATTTCATGCATTAGCCAACAGAAAATAATCAGAGAGCAAAAATTCCATCTGATAGGCCACTATGAACAGATTTGTAGAAATGGAGGGGGAAATATTTAATAGTGGAAACAAGAATTAACCACAGAGCAAACGACTTCTGAGTACTATAGGAGAATCTTTCAGATAGCCAAGTGAGTCTTTCCTGCCCCAGAAGCACAGATGGGCATGAACACTTTGGCCGAGGCGGCAGCGGCAGTCATAATTGCAGGACCGCACAACCTGCGCAAGAACAAATGGAAAGATAGAAATAAGCAGAGCTGCAGACATAAGCCTGACCTAAATGCTGTGCTCCAACAGTGAACTTCGAGGAATTACTGGTATAAGAGAAATTCTTCCAAAGATCATACCAGCCCTGATGACAACGACCAAGTGTGAGAAATACAAAGTTAGGGCATACGTTGCCTTACAGCAATTCCAACATTATCCTACCTGTGCCATTCTTCTACCATTCTGGCCATGTCTGAGAGGTGTGGAGGAAGAGACAAGAGAGTTAAACCTGATGAGCCAGTGCCTTTGTCCAGAGAATGTGGAGTTTGAACAGAAAGACATGGGACCCTACATCCCACCTGGCACCTGGGCCGAGGCTTGACAATGGCAGAACTCTAAAAGATGCTCTACGAACGCCCATTATGGAAGCCCCAGACACACCTACCATGCCTGTCTCCCAGGAGCACAACTGTTTAGCTTTTTGGACTGTGTTCAGCTTTCCTCCAGGAAGTTCTTTTTCTGCTTTTTCTGCTTTTTCTGCATTTTCTTTCTGTTGGTTGCAATAAAATAAACCTTTCCTAATGTATTTGTCTTGCGTAAAATGTTGCACAGAACTATGTGCGATGTGAATGGGCATGAACCACACAAAATGAGCAAATGATACTAAACGAAATGCTCCCCTCTAACAACAAAGTCCAGATGGGTATTAGTCTTAGCCACACGTAATTAGCAGACAGTAACAGATTGATAGATAAATAAAAGATATATCCGTATATAATCTTTTTGTATTTAAGCCTAAGTTAATGGTTTGGCGCACCTGGCTGGCTTAGTCAGGAGAGCATGCGACTCTTGATCTCAGGGTCGTGAGTTCAAGCCCCACGTTGGGTGTGGAGCCTAGTTAAAAATCAAATAAAATCAAATAAGATCAAATAAAATCAAATAAACTCATAAAAAACCCTTAAATTATCAGTTCACATGTTTTATATAAATTATTCCACAGTGTGTGTCTAGTTCTTCTCAAAGGGTTAATCAAATTAATCTTTGGTGCCCAGAGACTTCAGACTTTTCAAAATCATACCTAAATAAGATTTTACCACTATCTGGAGTTTCTAGAGTTGTGTAGATAATATACATGAATAGTAAATCAAGCAATCTCTGATTATAAAGATCAAAGGGGAAAAATACAATGAAATGAACCGTGTCTTAATTTTGAAACAATCTGAACAGGTCAGGTACATCTTTAAGACGAGTGATATGGGGGCGCCTGGGTGGCTCCGTCGGTTAAGTGGCCAACTTCGGCTCAGGGCATGATCTCACAGTTTGTGAGTTCAAGCCCCGCATCGGGCCCTGTGCTGATGGCTCAGAGCCTGGAGCCTGCTTCAGGTTCTGTGTCTCCCTCTCTCTCTGCCCCTCCCCTGATCGCTCTCTCTGTCTCTCAAAAATAAATAAACGTTAAAAAAAAAAAAAAAAGACGAGTGATATGGAAAACTTAGGGCAGTAATTTGGTTGAGACTTGGGCAGTGATTTAATTGATATATATTTGCAAGGTAGTTTTCCAGGACACGGGTACCAATTCAAGGTATATTAAGCTAGAAAAATACATTTTACAGGATCGCTAAGTTTTGAAAGTAAGTTACAAGGTCCCGGACCGTCTTGTGAAACCGCATTCCCATTGGTTTTGTGGGAGAGCTGACTGCTTCATTACATAGCACAGAAGTGTAATCGGATTACTGGAATCTCTTGAAAAAAGAGTGTCAGCACTGTGCAACTGGAATTTTTCGAAATTAATATTTAAAAAACTTCTGGGTTTATTCCTTTATTGGATCCTTCTTACATTTGTTTTCAAGTGACCTTTTCAATGTAATTGCTGGTGAACTCTAGAGGCCTGTAACCTCTTTATGGTTTATATTCTGTAACCTAATTAAAAGTAATTGTCTTGAATCCTAATTTCATTTAACAAATATTCAGAAGTATTGGCATTGCTGAAGCACTTACTGTTCAGTTGGTGGGATTTAATTAAGGATTTAATATCCTTGATAAGACCAGGAAAGATCTTTAACTATTTAAATCTACCCAAATGGAGATACTATGTTTTATTTACTGGTCAAATTCTACTTCTTGGAAAAATGAGGAATCATAAAATGATTTTTACTCTGTTAAATGCTTAGTGAATTTAAAAACGCTTTATTTAAAAAATATAGAATACTATAGAAAAACATTACCAAGTCCTGTCTCTAGGTAACATTACCTAGTCCTTGTCTAGATTCTGGGTCTTTTTCCCACAGTGTCACAATATAACATATTACATTGCTACTGCTCAAAACCTCTTGTGAATTATTCTTTTGAAATCTTTTTCAGAATCAATTTAAGAGCCATCTAAAAGTCTAGATGGTGTGATACTCTGTGAAACGGGAAATGTGATGGATGTATTGTTTAGTCTATAAACTCATCAATAGAAATGCATTTGATAATGGGCATAGCTATTGTTCAAACATAAATGGAGACAGTTAAAAATAAAGCTCCATCCATTCATTTCCTCTGAAATTTTACTGTAAAAAATCACAAACACAGATGGGACACTACTGTGCACTTATGTATCCAAAGATAAAATGATTGTTATTCATGGTATTTTAACAAAGAAATTAGAAATTTAATAGTTTTCACAATAGTAGTATATGAGAGTTTTCAAAAATGATTTTCACATACATCATCTCACATTTGATAATAACAAATACACCACGAATTACAGCAAGTAATATGTCCTATTTAAAAGGAGAAATTTGAAACGTTCTTGCCCAAGACTGTTCACACTTGGGATTCATACTTTAGTTATCTGGTTCTAGATTCTGGGTCTTTTTCCCACAGTGTCACAATATAACATATTACATTGCTACTGCTCAAAACCTCTTGTGAATTATTCTTTTGAAATCTTTTTCAGAATCAATTTAAGAGCCATGAAAAAAAGCTACCTCACTACAACATACCGAAGGACTGAGAATTTTGTGAAAAGTAACTATTTTTCATTTCCAAAAAGCCTGGTGATTACAGAGATGGGCAAATTATTGACGACAGAAAATTCTAGTCATAGAGAAAGGTAGCTCACTCTTCATCCAGTCATGCAGCCATTAATTTAATGAATGTTTATTGTCTTGTCTGCTCTGTACAAAATAGTGGATATATTGGTAATGCTTAGTAGTGAACAGAAAAAAAAAATGATCTCACTAAGCTTCCTGAGCACAATGGCAGGTAGAAACAAAAATAAGCAATCGAAATACAATGTCATAAGTAATCTGACAGAGACAATACTGTTTCTGGAAGATATATTGGAAACTGTGGAAAGAACAACTGTGCCATCCTTCTGGACATACAAAGCACAACAAGAGAGCAGAGTGTCTAAGCACACAGACTTAGAGTTTCCATGCTTGGCCGTCAATATCTTGATTCTGAGCTGGGTGACTTTGGAGTTGGAGGAGTTGATTAATTTTACAAAGTCTCAGTGTCTTCTCATAAAAATGGGGATGCCTCACAAGTGCGACTGGGGGAGAGCGCAATGAGAGGAGGTCACTGCATTCAGAGGACTCGGCAAAATTCTCTCCTGTGGTGTCACTGCTTAGACAACAGATCAGAGTGGAAGGTGTGTCCTCGCACAGGGAGAAGATGCAAGGGCTACAGAGGAAGGAGGAGAAGAAGAAATCATCCCAGAGCCCTTGGCTGTGTGTTTGAGCACTAACAGATGCAAGAGATTTGACACAAAAGTGGAATTTAGGGAACCTCTACTGTATTTAATTAGTTGTATCTGTTAATCACTTTCGAGAAATCAAAGTAAAGGCTGGGTCTCGTGTTTCAATACATTTGTTGACTGGACTATGTTTCTTTGAAGATTACACTGTGTGGAAAATGAGTCACTTTGGAGCTAGGATTTATTTGAATCACACAGGTTGGTGTTAGACGGGTCAATGTTATAAAATACTCAGCATCGTGCTTAACACAAAGGGCGCGCTCAGGAAAAAAAATGTTACTGGCATTATCCACAGTGTACTGTTTAGAAATTCCTATTTTCCTTATTTATATGTCTCCTCTAAATCTAATTTTAATTTGAAGAAACCTAACAGAAATTCCAGAATCCAGCAATATTGAATCTATTTAAGAGAAACAGAGGACACAAGAAATTATATGCACCGATACTGAGCAAAGGCTGCAAAATCCTGAGCAAGGCTTGAATAGCTGAACATAAAACAAAGCTCTTTTCTTTCTACAGCTAAGGCAAAGAGGAAAATGCAGTTGATTACATGGGTCCAATTGGTAGTAAAGCATAATAAATTTTTTGGAGAATCAAGCTTAAATGTATTTAGCTGGAATTGAGGGCTAAAAGAAATTAGTCATTAGGATCTTTACATCAGAAAAACTGAACAACATAATGCTTAATACCCTTGACAACAGTACTAACGTGGAAAAGTGTACAGATGCTGGCCACATAGCTATTTATTATCACTCCTTTTGAAAGCAGAGAGCAAAATAGGTTTCTGTGAAGGCAATTCTACTGAAATATTACTTTCTGGTGATTCACCTTATCACTAAGATACAGCTTGGGAGTAATTTGGCCAATGAACCTAAACCAGAGCCACTCAATCAGAATCTCCAGGGGAGAGGCCCAGGATGGTGGATTTTTCAAGTTCCCAAAGTGACTCTGATGATGAGACATTACCGCTGGGACTGCTGATTGTTACCCCAGGTTCACTCCCTTCTTTGCTCTTACAAGAAGAGAACCCTTGATGTCTCCTGCCTCCTGGAAACCAGGACTAAGAACTAAGACATTTTCCAACCTCGTTTCTGTTGGGTGCTACCATAATAGTACATTATACGCAATAAACTATAGTAGAAACTGACCTCTTCTGGACTCATCCTTAAAGTAGAGACCATGCCATTTCTTTACCTTTCCCTCAGCTTGCTGTTTAACTGATGGTATGAAGCCTGGAACCCTCCCGTTGACCACAATGAGGGAAAGCACAGAGAAATAATGGGCAAAGAATGGTTTTTGGATAATCTCCTGGAGACAATTGACCATACCAGCCCCAGACGACCTGCTTCCTGACCATTATTTACAAAGGAGAAATAAGCTTCCATTGTGTTTAAACTATTTATTTGGCTAGTCACTTATTAGTGTCAGCAGTTCTCAGGGTAATTTTCTAAAATAACATAAACTAAAAATTGAATCCTTGATTTTGCCAGAACAGTTTGCATGGACATTTTAGATTGTATCAGTCTTGACTTTTGTGGACGTTTCTGGAAGGTGAAAATAGTATCACATTATTCACATACAGAGGATGATTCTCTTCTGGCCTGCTGGGATAGGCAGTGGCCATTTTGTCTGAAATCTATCAAGTCTTAGAAAGAGGAATGTTAGGGCTTATGGCTGACTTGGTCTTACACATACAGGAATACCTCTGTCAGAAGGAGGTTCTTACTGTCCATTTGAACTCCTAGAGTATATTTCTATGAAGGTTGTGAAAGTGTAAATGTTCAGATCAAGGTCAAAATGAGGTCATTTGACACCAGGTTATTTCTCCTGAACCAAATTGAGGCAAAGTCAAAAGGCAATACATGTCAGGAGAAATTCCAGATCATTTTTGAGTAGTTTACTCTTCAGCAAAGAGTAGATTAACATTAAAAATCAGACAATCTCTCCTCACCCAGTGCACTAGAATAAGCATCGCTCGCTCCTACAGTTTATAAAGAATAAAGCCAACACTTAAGGAGCATGTGTAAAAAAAAACCTGGAAAATCCTATCTCACCATTACAGGAGACTTCTTGACTATTTTCCAGAGAACATCAGGAAAATCGATGGATTTTATAAGAACACAGGGTACCTTAAAACATGGCCATTCCATTCCCAAGAGGTAGTTTATATTAGTTATGTGTGTGTGTGTGTGCGCGTGTTGAGTGTGTGCTAGGGGTGGTTATTCTTCAAAATTCTTTAGGTGCTGAGAAATGTGACATGCTTGCTAGTTTCTAGTACTTCCAGGGAAAAAGAGGTATCTCAAATTAGAAATTAAAATATTATTGAATGTCATCCCTGTCAGTTATTGTAGGTATAAATGAAGGAGGCCAGATAGTGACAAATGAGTTTAAAGTCGGTGACCTCAAGACATTACTTTTTAGCTTAAACTTTCATGATTCTATGGTTCATCAGAGCATATACATTCTGATATGTTTCTCTTAAACTTGAAACAAAGAAAGAAGGATAGTCTCATGACATCATGCTAGCCATCGCCAAGCTAAATCTGGCACAGAGGAAGAACAAGTAGTTGATGAACTTCTAGAAGTCTTTCCAAAAGTAAAAGGTGAACGTGTGCATAGACTTCTATGCAGTTCCTAAATAGCACAGAAAATGGGGCTCCCCAGCCAAGGGGAGGCCAAGTACACAGCACACAATATAGGGCCAGGAGGACTTTTGCATTCACAAAGAAAATCAAGTTAGTTTTGGTGCTTCATGACAGTGTCTACTTAGCCTCATCTTTAGTGAGATGCCAACTAATTCAGAAACCTGAAAATATTTTTCTAATGCCTTTTTGTTAATTTACAAGGACATAATCTCATCCCAGAAGTCAAGGATGTATATGTGATTTGGTTCATATATCTGAAGAGAGCACAGTCAATAATCCACTCACGGGTCTTTCCTTTTTTTTTAATATTAAAATTCTAATTTTGTGAATACCCCAGAGCTTCATTTAACTGTTTTGATTTTTTTTTGGCAGCCTAAGGCTCTTTGAAAGTTAGAAACTAAAGAATCTAAGTTCAGAATGGCTATTAAATACTTAAATAAATACTAATAAATTGGGGGTGGGGGTGAATTGGTAAAGAGAGCCCAAGTTTGGGAAATCTGCCACCTAAGTTCCCTACAACCAGAATAAAGAGAAAATAGAAAATGTGCCGGAAATAGACTCTTGAGTTTCAGAAAATGTACACAGACTTAGTGAAATTTACTTAATATTTGGTCAACAGGACAAGTCAAATAATGGTTTTTTTGATTCAAATATAATTTAAAAAAATCATTAAAAATCATTTACCACTAATCCTACTACAGAGAGCATTTATTCTTTCCCTGGAACAATGTCAATAACTTGGGCATTAGCAACTTTCACTGTACAAAAAACGGTTTTGCAAAAAAAGCACCTGTAAAGCTGATCCCAGGGTTACTGGAAATAACTGGGGTCAAGAAGAGAGATAAGCACTATGGTTGACTCCAACAATTCATATTAGAGAGCAGCTGTCCAGGCAATTAGTTGATCTACTTCTCTAAAACCTGTTCATTATTTCTCAGACTCACTTTCCAGTCCCTATTTTCTCAAGGTGTGCATCTTCAGCATTTTTAGGCTCGAAGCATAATATCAACTATCTGTTGTGACCTTTTGCAAAAAGAGTAGAGTGGGTTCAGGTGGTTTGACAAACTTAATTCTTTCGAGCAACAAGAGGCAAACAGAATCACTTTACTGTGCTGGCTCTGTAGGAAAGATACCTGGACCCGAACTTGGTGTTTTGCTGGTGAAGAGTTATTTTAAGCATAATTAGACACAGGCCTTGGAACACTGACACGGGATCTGGGCAAAGGGGATTCTAGGCTCATTCTGCCACTCCTTCGTTATTCACCGAGAAAAAGCATTTAACTTCTTTGGGTTTAACCCTCTTTATCTTGGAAAATAAATATTTATTAGAATAAGTATTTCCTAAAATTATCCGATGATAAAACTCTATAAAAGTTTATGGATCGCTGAAATAATTGTGTGTTTATCAAATAGACTGATTTTGATTCTTTGTTAATAAAACCAATCCTAAAGCCCTATGTTAAGAAAAGCACTCAGGGGCGCCTGGGTGGCTCATTTGGTTGGGTGTCCGACTTCGGCTCAGGTCATGATCTGGAAGTCTGTGGGTTTGAGCCCTGCGTCGGCCTCTGGGCTGACAGCTCAGAGCCTGGAGCCTGCTTCAGATTCTGTGTTTCCCACTCATACTCTGTCTCTCAAACATGAATAAACATTATAAACATTAAAGAAAATAAAAACAAAAAAGAAGAACACTTGGGTGGAAATGCTATGGTGTGGACGTCCTTTGCCATCTTTTCCGTGGGGGCAAAGGGCTTCACCCCGGCCACCTTCCACATCCTGACGGGCACATGTTCTTAGACACGGTGTCTTGAAAACTTCTTCCCAAAAGAAATATTTTGATAAATGGGCTTGATCTCCACCAGATCCTAGCAGAGTTCAAGCTTCCATAATAAATAATCTCAAAACAATGCTTTTCATTTCGAAAATAATTGAAAATTGTGGGGAAAAAAATAAAAAAGTAGAAAGTGAGAACAAGTTTCTCACAGTTTTCTTTAAAATTTATTTATTTTGAGAGAGTAAGAGAGAGATAGAGCATGACTGGGAGAGGGACAGAGAGAGAGGAGAGAGAGAATCCCAAGCAGGCTCTACACTGTTAGCACAGAGCTCCACATGGGGCTCAATCCCACGAACCATGAGATCATGACCACAGCCAAGATCAATAGTTGGCAGCTTAACAGACTGAGCCACCCAGGCGCCCCAATGTTTCTCACAATTTTATGACCCAAGGATCTTATTTGTTACTTTTTTATTGTTTATCACATCACAATGTTGTAGATATGAACAAATTTCATTGTGATCATCTGTAATATTCAAAATGTTATAATAGGACTTGTTAAATGTGAGGTTTTCTTATTGTAAGAACAATATACACACATAGTGTATGTTTGGAAAATAAGAGGGAAATGTTTAAAAGAAAATAAAAACATCTAAAATCTTATTTAAGAAGACAACTGTCTATATAAGGTTAGGGAAAACTTTAGGAAAGGGACTAAGTGTGAACACATTTGACCACTGGCACCTTGAGACTATGTATTGACTGGTCGGGGAGGGAAACCGTGACCATGATGGTGGGACCACCGGTGAGGCCATTTGTACTAAGGCCCTAACTCCTCATCTTCACAGCTAGATATTTGCAGTGTTGTTCGGTGTTGGGCATTTTGCTGCAAAACAATAAAAATGCAGAATACAGGAATAAAGCAAGACAAATACTAGCAAGTTTTCTAACTATTGCATATCTGTATGTATGTATTTTACGAACTACATATTATACTCAAGATGAGGCATTAGTACTGAAACTCCTAGAAGAGCCGCAACCTTAGCCCTACAGGCTAACACCTTTAGAGGTTTCAGGAAGGTAATTTAAAGGAAGTTCCTTGACTGATGGATACCGTGTCTCCCGAGTAGTTAATCAATACCTATGTCAGCACTTCAGACTCCTTCAGCCGTCCCACGACCGCACACATTGGGTACTTCCCTGGAAGGACTCACAGATCTCAGCATATGGTGTACTCATGGCTAAGATTTATTACAGCAGTATGGCAAAGCTACCCAGAGAGAGCAATAGGGGAAAAAGACATGCCTGGCAGAGCCTGAAGGTTTTCTATGCTCTCCCCCAAGGGGCCACACTCAGCTCACTCTCCCCCTGCAGCGAAACGCAGCCTTGTATCAGCATGGTTTCTGCCCAAGGAAGCCTGTGTGAGACTTGGGTCCCATGGCTTTTAGCTGGGGGCTGATCATGTGGGCACATACTACCTAGCCACAGCTACCCGAGCCCTGGACCCCCGGACTAAAAGCTGCTGTTCACCATAAATCGTATCGTCCAAGAGGACTGGCATAGCCATCTTATTACCAGTGGGGACATTCTACAGCCATTGCCCATCAGACACCAGCTCTGCCACTTGCTGGCTGTGTGGTTTGATCTCTTTTAGATTCAGTTTTCTCACTTATGAATTGAGAAATATCATAAGAAACAGGATTGTGAGATCCCAATGCTCACGACGGAGTTAGCATAATACCCGGATGGCAGCATTCTATGCAGGCTGTTTTTATCAAGTTAAATACAATTATATTAACGATATTTATAATGATTTACACAGGACGTTCAACATGAAATTTAAAGATATTGAGAGCAGTATGCAAGCTCCTTGCTAACAAAAAGAGACATTGTGTTGACTGATGCAATTCTATATAAGTATTTTGGGGGGAAGCGGTATTTAATAAAGCTATCCCAACTTTAGGAACCAGTGTTGGAACACTAGGAACCAGTGCTGAAAAAGAACAAGATAGGTTATAGGTTATGGATATAAGTGATCCTAAAACCTTTCTGAGTTTTCACTGGAATTGTGGTATGAAGGTTTGTTTACCTCAGTCTGGGAAAGGAAAAGTGGAAGGAGAAAAATGAGGTGATAAGTACTATCAGTTCAGACGGCGCCCCTAACTCATCGGTGTTATACCTGAGTAAATGTCCCTGTAATTTACTGAGTACTTTAATAGGTCCTGTACTGTATTAATACTTTTCGCCTTTATTTCATTTACGAATTAGGTATCATCATTGCAACTGTACTGATGAGGAAACCGTGACCCAGAGAATCTACGGAATATGCCCTACTAAGTGCAGGTCTAGGAATTTGAACAAGAAAGGTCCGCTTCCCACCAGGGCCCTTTCCCACGTTGTGTTTCTGTTTCTCTGGGCCTACAAGAGCTTTCCGTGTCCAAAAGGCTACTCATGCCAATAATTCTTGCATGTTGCCTTTATCTGTCTCTAAACATACAAACTGCCGGACAGACAGTAAAGCAGATTTATGTTAACCCAGGACTCAGGAGTCCTTTAGAGATCATTTAACTATCCTTCTGTTTTTTTCATAGGCTTCCCCCAAAATAATTCCATGCACATGAGTTTCTTTTAAAATGGCCATGCTGGGGCACCTGGGTGGCTCAGTTGTTTAAGTATCTGACTCTTGGTTTTGGCTTAGGTCATGATCTCATGGTTTGTGAGGTCAAGTCCTGCATTGGGCTCCAAGTTGACAGTGCAGAGCCTGCTTGGGATTCTCTCTCTTCTTCCCCCATCTCTCTCTCTCAAAAATAAATATATTAATTAAAATAAATAAAATAAAATGCCCGTGCTGCGCCCAATTTCATAAAAAAGTTTTATTAGAGGTAATCTCCTAGTGATGATGGAAACAAAGGCAAGAGGAGTATAGCTGAGATTAAACCTCCTTACAGCTTGCAGCCCACTGCTACACACCTGAAACACTCAGAGCCTGACCTTCCTCGAGGACTCATGGCTACCTTACTGCCTTCACGGTTTTGTTTTATTAAAGAGTAAGAGTAACCTTATCTTAACAGCAACTAATCCCTCAAGGTCCTGAAAGCCTTGCTTCCAAATTCCTTAGAGATTTACGCTATCCTCAACTCCCACTAACTTACAAGTATACAATCAGTCACTCTTCACCATCCCGGTGCAACTCTTTCTGCTCACGGGTCCTGTCTCCGTGCTATAATAAAATCACTTTTTTTGCACCAAAAATGTCTCAAGAATTCTTTTTTAGCCATCTACTCAAGAACTCTACTTTATAATTTCACCATTTTGGCACCCTTATGGGGGGCTTTGAGTCTTTTCATCTGGACGCTGAGCCTCAGTGCAAGCTTGGTGATTAATTCCTCTTCTCTCGCCTGACTTTCATTTCAGGGACTTTTCAAGGAGTCAAGTCTTATTGGAACACTTTCATGTCAATTGCTCAGGCTGTAATCCGCCAGCACGAGGCTACTCGACAGGGAGGAGAGAGCCTGTGTTTTGGCTGGAAGTTAATACCTGGCCAGAATGGTAATAAGACCCAGAAACTTCTTGCCCTCTCTTTATTCCTATTCTTGTACAAAGTTGTCTGTCTTGGGCACAGGACAGCCGCCTGAGTCACTGGAAGGCTGCCAATCTTACAGACCCCTGTGTGAAGTTTCTTCCTCATTGGTCTAATGCGATCGCCTCAACCTCTCTAGCCACTTCTGGCCGTGAGATCTCTGCTCGGAGCCAGTCAAAACCAGTACCTGATTGAATTAAAAGCCAACCAGGGGGGTGCCTGGGTGGCTCAGTTGGTTAAGCATCTGACTTCAGGCCAGGTCATGATCTCATGGTTCGTGGGTGCAAGCCACCCGTTGGGCTCTGCTGTCAGCACAGAGCCAGCTTCTGATTCTCTCTCCCCATTCTCTTGCTACCCTTTCCCCACTCACATGCTTTCTCTTTCTCTCTCAAAAATAATAAATAAGATAAAAACAAAACAAAACAAAAAACAACAAAAACAAACCGAACCAGGGACCATTTCCTAGGGAAGGAGACTGTAAAGACTACACGTGTTAGAAAGTCACTAAGACCAGATAGATTTCCATCTTTGCTATTTTTCATCAGTGTCCCCTACTGACTACTGAAGTTACCTCTTTTCAGGAAATAGGGCAAACAGACGGAGGTACCCTATGTCTAGTCCTAAATGGCCCTAAATCAGGACTCTAAGGGCCTCTTGTAGAATGTGTCTGGCCACTCACCAGGCTGATAAACTCCCTCCTGGTATACTGGATGATTGTCCAAACAGGCCTCCTCCTTAAGGAGCCCCTCCTGGGTAGCTGGAGCATTTTTCTTTTGTTTCAGTTCTGCCCTAAAAAATTCCTGTGCTCCTCTTAACCTTGTTCCTCGTTTCCGTTCTTTAGGTCTGACAGAACATGATCCTGGGTTTTAAAAAAAATCAGTTACACTAGGAAGTAAATGTTTTCAACCAACAAAAGGAATAAAAGGCAATAATGTACCTGGAAAAGCAGAGACCATTTTATCCAGAGTTCCTTTCTTCACAGAGATACATTCTTTCTGTATCGCTCTTTGCAGACTTTGGCTTGATGCTATTTTCTTTTCTTTCTTTCTTTTTTTTAATACATATTTATTTATGTTTGAGAGAGAGAGACGACAGCATGAGCAGGGGAGGGGCAGAGAGAGAGAAAGATACAGAATCTGAAGCACGCTCCAGGCTTTGAGCTGTCATCACAGAGTCCAATGCAGGGCTTGAACTCACAAGCAGTAAGATCATGACCTGAGCCAAAGTCAGCCGCTTAACCAAATGAGCCACTCTGGCTGGATGCTATTTTCAAGGTGCACAGAATATAGACACACACACACACACACGCACGCACGCACACACACATCACATAGTCAAAAAATAAAGAATGAAAAAACAACACAAAAAGAAAAAAACAAAAAAAAAAGTAGGATGCTTTAAAGCCACAGGGAACCTACATCCAATGCATTTTATGACCAGAGTTCCTGGTCTAAACAGGGGAAAATGCACAGTATCTACAACTTCCTGAGATTAGTGTCTGCATTTCAAGATCACTTGCGTAATATAGAGAAACATGACTCTGTTTGAAATAGTGAAAAGAGAAAATCAGGATACAGTGTGTAGGGTGTGCAATAGCGGGAGCTAGAGAATGTTCCTTCTAAAGAGTAAAAATAGGAGCACAGAACATGTAGAGAAGTTGCAGCCTTCTGAAACTGCAAAAATGCAGCGGGTCTGTGACCTCGAGAAGCTGAAACAATTTGACTTAAGGGAAGTAATGACATATTTCTCCAACTCTGTACTACCCATGGGAGTCCATGGGAGCCAAACTATATAAAACGCTCAGAGGTCGCTAGTTTTGTTTTCTTTTGTTTTAAAAGTTTATTTATTTAAGCAAACTCTACACCCAGCGCCAGGCTCGAACTCATGACCCTGAGACCAAGAGCTGTAGCCTCTGCCCAGTGAGTCAGCCAGGCATCCCCAGAGGTAACTAGTTTTAAACTGAAGCCTTGTAGAAGGATCCAGAGTGGTGTGGAATAACATTTAAAAGTAATTGTGTGCTATCCGTGTCACAGCACAGAAAAATTCTGGGGGAAAATTTCTAACATGATTTCTCCCCTTACTGTAGTGCCCACTTTGAATTTCTCTTTGCCTGTCGCTAAAGAGCAGCTCTTTCTAACTAGAAAGAAAGTGCAGGCCTCAAGCAGAAATTTCAATCTATGTAGGTCAAGAAGAGGAAAAACAGTTAGACAGAGAGAAAAACAGAGATAATAGACATAGATATAGCTGCTAGGTACTTCATTACACATGAAGATGAAGAACACCCTGCTTGTAATATTTATTTCCCTTTAGAGAAAAGTATCTTAACTTTGAACTCCACAGAACTGCTACAATCTTTTATTTTTTTTTTTTTAAACTCAAGCCCAATAGTGAGAGCTGTACTTACCTACAGTGTTAATGAGGCAGTCATTGCTGGAGGTATATAAAGCTTCAGACACATTGGTAGACAGAGAACTAACTCAGAGAAGCCTCAGAATAAAAGGCAGGAGAGGGAAAGCCCACAAGCCTTAACATCTTCCTTCTACCATTAATGGATTTGATGTTTCTTAGTGACCAGCGTCAGGATGACTGTAAGTTCTGGGGTACGCTAGATTTGTTATCCTGGTGTAACTACTAATAATGTCTCCTGTTGCTCTCAAAGGTGCCCCATTTCAGAAAAAAAAGAGAAGAAAACCAAGAAACAGACTTTTAACCACAGAGGACAAATTGATGGTTACCAGAAAGGAGGTGGGTGGGGGGATGGGTTAGATGTGGGATGGGGATTAAGAGTGCATTTATTGTGATGAGCGCCCTTTGGTGTATGGAAATGTTAAATCCCTATATCATACACCTGAAAATAATATTACATTGCATGGTAACTAATTGGAATTTAAATACAAACTTAAAAAAAGCACCCCATTTAAAGACATAGGGTCTCGATGATAGTGTTAAATAATTAGTTTTTTGTACTGTTACTATAGAAATTACTGTAGATGGATGAATGGATAAAAAAGATGTGTTACATATATTTTATATATAAATATATTACATGCATTATCTATTTGATATATTCTACATATTTATGTATTTTAATATATAAAATATATCTTCTTTATCCATTTTATATACGTATAAAAACAAATATAATGGAATATTATTCAGTCATAAAAAAGAATGAAATCTTGCCATTTGCAATGATATAGATGGAATTAGAGAGCATAATACTAAGCAAAGTGAGTCTGTCAGAAAAAGACAAATACCATATGACTTATTCATATGTGGGATTAAGAAACAAAACAAACAAAGGAAAAAAATGATGAGCATGGAATACTACATACAACTGGTGAATCACTGTATTATATACATGAGACTAATATAACGCTATATGTTAACTATTCTGGAATGAAATTTAAAAACTTAAAAAAAATACTTGAACAGGAGGCAGAGGGCTTTGCAAAAAAAATTACTATAATTATATGTACTATATCCAGAGAGGAATATGAATGCATACATCCAATATTTCCATCTAAAAACCTTCCTTTTTTAAATTTAATTTTAGCATAATTTTATTTTATCTTATTTTTTAAAAATAATTTATTGTCAAATTGGTTTCCATACAACACCCAGTGCTCATCCCAACCAGTGCCCTCCTCTGTGCCCGTCACCCATTCTCCCCTCTCGCACACCCCCCTCTCCCCTCAGTTTGTTCTTAGTCTTTGAGAGTCTCTTATGTAAAAACCTTCTCTAACACAAATTCAAATAGGCAGCACGTGTCTTTCGATAAATGCCTTGGAAGTCAAAGGCATTTTAACTGACTTAAGCAAGAACTTAAATAAGAACTGACTCTGTTAAAATGTGCCAAGAGTGTTTGGTTCAATATTATTATTTATTTGTCTTATGAATTGTGTTAGTCTGGTTCCTTCCAGATTATGGTAGCTGTAGACCATAGGAAGTGGACTGTGCTAGTCAGACGCTGTCATTAAGTGTCATTTTTGAAGTTTATTGTTCATCAGGGCTTCCCAGGACAACCTTTTAAGGGTGAACACTTTCATCGACTTCTTAGTGTATTAGTGATTCAGAGGGAACACATGTGGTCTAATTTTATTTCTTCTGTTTTTTATTTTTTTATATAAATTTATTTTATTTTACTTTTTAAAGTTTATTTATTTTGAGAAAGAGAGAGATGGACAGGGAGGGGGAGAGAGAGAGAATCCGAGGCAGGCTCCACATCCTCAGCATGGAGCCCAATATGGGGCTTGAGCCCAAAACCCCAAGATCATGACCTGAGCCAAAATTAAGAGTCTGTTGCGCAGCCAACTGGGCCATACAGGCGTCCCTCTCCTGGTTTTTCTTTGGAAGTTGGAATCCAAATTAAGTTATTTTGTTATAAATATTATCATTGTAATTCTTGCTATCTCATTTTCTCAAGCTTTGAAGAAAAATAAGGATTAAAGAATAGAAGACAAAAAGAACAGAAGCCTTCTATGGCAGAATAAAAAAGTAGCTATGATTTGTTGAGGGCTTATTAAATGCCAGGAGATTCTCCAAGTTACTTGCATTAAAAGTCTACAGCAGAATCCTATGAGGTAAGCAACATAACTTTCCCCACTTTACAGATGGGTAAGCTTAAGAACAAAGAATTCAAGTCGACTGCCCAAGTTCAAGGTACTGAATACCAAATCAGGATTTTATTCCAGATATGAATCCCAAGTCTGCATATTAACACCTTCGTGCATTGCCTACCTGGATTGTGACCACATACTTAATTCAGCACACATGTGGGCACTTGGTTCTCCTGAACCAAGCGCCAGTGTAAGTCACCACTCTGTGACCAAATCCGTGCTAAGCATCCTGAAGCACACAAAAGGAGTTTAATTTTCACTTCCACTCTCTTAGAAATTAGAGTGTATATGTACAGCAGTGGGTGCAAATTTGGCTGCACACTGGAATCATCTGGGGAGTTAAAAATAAATGATGCAGGGTGGGAGGTGTGGGGATGATGGACAGATGTCTTTAAGTCTAGCGGTTCTGATGTAATTAATTTGGGTGACCGTCTGGGCATAAGTATTTTTGAAAGCTCCACAGGAGATTCTAATGTGAAGCCATTGAGGCAAACCACTGCTGTACAGCAAATTAGCAATCCAGGTGGAAAAGTCATTCCAAACATTTTCTAAACAATCTAGTAGGTGAAGAAGACTTGAGAGTTGTGAGGCCAGTAACAGGCTGGAGTTGTCAGGGAAACCTGTGCAGGAACTTAAAATTGGCATTGGAGGCTATATGGAGTTTGAGTAGGTGGAAGAGAGGGCACAAAACAGAAAAAGAGAATGAAGGCAGTAATTAACTTGGTCCTAGGTGGAGGCAAGAGTAGGACAAAGCATATGCCCTGCCTCTTGCACACAGAAGCTCCCAGGAATTAGTCTCCAGGCAGCACTGTCCGTCCCATCTGGCCCACAGCTGCTTCTGGTAAAGAGACAGGATTTCTGCCAGAACAACCTCACTCCTGATGAGTAGATGAACTTAATGGCTCAGCACACCTTCCAGCTCTGAATTTGGGATCCGCCGATACATGGCATCTGAACTCCAAGAGAACTAACCATGTACCCACCATACCTTCCACACTGTACCTTTTAGGGAAGTTTCAGAGAAAATCAATAGAGATTTGTATTTTAAAAACGAGAAAATATTTCTTAGAAGTATCAGGCCTGTGGGGCGCCTGGGTGGCTCAGTTAGTTAAGCAGGCGACTTCAACTCAGGTCATGATCTCGCGGTCTGTGAGTTTGAGCCCCACGTTGGGCTCTGTGCTGATGGCTCAGAGCCTGGAGCCTGCTTCGGATTCTGTTTCCCTCTCTCTCTGCCCTTCCCCTGCTCACACTCTGTCTCTTTGTTTCTCAAAAATAAACAAAAATGTTAAAAAAAATTAAAAAAAAAAAAAGAAGTATCAGGCCTCTAAGGTTCCAATTATTTCTCAGCCCCTGAACCTATGTTCCCTTGGCAGTTCCAACACCCACATGAACACCATGAGCTGAGATGAAAAAGTCATTCCCAAGTTACTTTCTAGACTCAGGACTTTGAAGTGGGTTGGTCCCTGATTCTTCAACCATAAGCCATGTATTAAAACTGTATTATCTCCAACAGTACATTACCAAAATCATACACCAGGATGAAGTAGGATTTATTCCTGGGATGCAAGGGTGGTTCAATATTGACAAAACAATCAAGGTGATGAGTCACATCAATGAGAGAAAGGATAAAAATCATAAAATCATTTCAATAGATGCAGAAAAAACAGCTGACAAACACAACATCCATTCATGATGGATGCAAAGTAGGTCTAGAGGGAACATATCTCAACATAATCAAGGCCTTATATGAAAAACCCACAGCCAACATCATACACAATGGAGAAAAACCGAGAGCTTTTCCCCTAAGATAAGAACAAGATAACGATGTCCACACTCACTGCTTTGATTCGATATAATACTGCAAGTCCTAGCTATAGCAGTTCGACAACATAAAGATAAAAGAGGCATCCAAATTGGTAAGAAGAAGTAAAACTCTCACTATATGCAAATGATATGATATTATACAGAAAACCCTAGAGACTCCACCAGAAAACTACTAGACCTGTTAAACGAATTAAATAAAGTCACAGGGTATAAAATTAATGTACAAAACTCTGTTGCATTCCTAACACCAACAATAAAGCAGCAGAAAGTAAAATTAAGAAAACAATCTCATTTATAACTGTACCAAAAACAATAAAATATCCAGGAATAAACTTAACCAAAGAGGTGACAGACCTGTACTCTGAAAACTATAACACATGGATGAAAGACATTCAAGATGACCCAAAGAAATGGAAAGACATTTCATGCTCACGGATTGGAAGAATAAATACTGTTAAAATGTCTACACTACCCAAAGCAATCTATACATTTAATGCAATCCCTATCAAATATCATCAGCATTATTCACAGAAGTAGAACCAAGAATCCTAAAATTTGTATAAAACCACAAATAGCCAAAGCAATCATGAAAAAGAAAAACACAAATGGAGGTATCACAATTCAAGATTTTAAGTTCTATTTCAAAGGAATAGTAATAAAACAATGGTACTGGCATAAACAAAGACACATTGATCAAAGGAATAGAACAGAAACTCAGAAATAAACCCACGATTATATGGCCAATTAATTTTTGAGGAAGAAGGCAAGAATATGTAATAGGAAAAACTTGTTTTAACAAATTGTGTTGTGAAAACTGGACAGCCACATGCAAAAGAATGAAATTGGACGTTATACACTATACACAAAAATAAACTCGAAATGGATTAGAGTACCAAATGTGAAATCTGAAGCCATAAAAACCCTAGAGAGGGCATAGGCAGTAATCTCTTTGACATGGACTGAAGCAACATCTTTCTAGACATGTCTCCTGAGGAAAGAGAAGTAAAAGCAAAAATAAACTACCAGGACTACATCAATATAAAAAGCATCTGCACAGCAGAAGAAACAATTAACAAAACTAAAAGGCAACTTACTGAACAGGAGAAGATATTTGAAAGTGACATGTCTCAAAAAGGGATAGTATCCAAAATATACAAAGAACTGATACAATTCAACACCCCCAAAAAACCAATTAATCCAATTACAGATGAGCAGAGTACATGAACAGACATTTCTCCAAAGACCCAGATGGCCAACAGATACATGAAAAGATGCTCAATACCACTCATCATGAGTGAAATGCAAAACAAAACCACAATGAGACATCTCTTCTCGTCTGTCAAAATGGCTAAAATCAACAACACAAGAAACAAATGGTGTTGATGAGGATATGGAGAAAAAGGAACCTTTACGCACTGTCGGTGGGAATGCAAACTGGCCCAGCCACTCTGAAAAAACAGTATGGAGGTTCCTCAAAAAATTAAAAATAGAACTACCCTATGATCCAGTAATCTCACTACTAGGTTTTCACCCAAAGAATATAAGAACACTAATTCAAAGGGATATATGCACCCTTATGTTTAAAGCAGCATTATTTGCTATAGCCAAGATATGGAAGCAGCCCAAGTGCCCACTGATTGATGAACAGATAAAGAAGATATGGTATACCCAATGTAATATTTATCCAGCCATAAAAAGAATGAAATCTTGCCATTTGCAACAACACAGATGGAGCTAGAGAGTATAATGCTAAGCAAAATAACTCAGTGAGAGAAAGACAAATACCATATACTCTCATTTATATGTGGAATTTAAGAAACAAAATAAAAGAGCAAAAGAAAAAAAGAGAGAGACAAACCAAGAAAGAGACTCTTAACCAGAGAGAACAAAGTGATGGTTAATTATCGCTTAACTTTATTCCATGAAACTTATCACAAAGTGAAACAAGGCAAAGAACAGTATTTTAATAGTTTACTAAAAGCGATTGCACTAGTGCCCTATTTCCTAAGTAATAAATTCTGTTACCACTCCCCACATTACTAAATTCACATGAACACAAGTTCTTCCCACAGGGGACACACTATCACTCGAAGATTCTGATAACATGAAGCAGAAAGAAAAGGACATTTAAAGTCCTGAGAACTATTTGTGGTTCTGCTACAAAATGCTTGTATTAATTCCTGTGAACATGTCCCTCTAACTTATCTGGGCCTGGTTTCCCTTTCTTTAAAGTGTGAGTAGATGATAAAAACCTTTAGGTCACCTCCAACTTTAGAATGCCCAGATTCCTGGATCTAGACTGTTTAATTCCCTGAAAACACTTTGGATGGATCAAAGTGTTCATGTGTGCATGGAACATAACGTGGTTAGAAGGACTATAAAACGTCATTACATAAGTTGTGTTATAAGCCTGAATATACTTATTCTATTAATGTAGGGCTTGTTTTTCATCAAATCTCCATTTTAATTTAACATTAGTTTTAGCCCCAACCTATCAAAAGTACAGTAAGAGAGCCATTATCTGTGGTAGCTAATCTCCAAAAATGGTCCTCAATGAACCACATCTCCAATTGTTCACATCCTTGCATAGTCCCCTCCACTCTCTCTATTTAACCAAGAGAATACAACTGAAGTGATGCTGAAGGACTTCCACGGTGAAGACAAAGAAGACTTGCAACTTGCTCCTTTGATCATTCACTATGGGGGAAGCTAGCCATCATGAAGTCTGAGTACTCTGAGATCACCATGCTGTAAGGAAGTTCAAGGTAGCCATGTTGAAAGGCTGTTAGAGCTAAGAAATGAATTCAGTAAAATTGCAGAACATAAGACCAGCAAAAGGAAAAATCAGTTGTGCTTCTATAAACTAACAATGAACTATATAAAAGAGAAATAAAGAAAGCAATCTCACTTGCAATAGCCTCAAAAACAATAAAATACTTAGGAAAAAATTTAACCAAAGAGCTGCATATTGAAAACTCTATGACACTGAGGAAAGAAACTGAAGAACATACAAATAAATGGAAAGATATGCCAAGTGGCTATATGAAATTTACAATAAATAATATGTGTGGCATATATCTTTTATATCATTAAGCTTTATATTAACCAATGTACATATATATATATATATGCATATTATACACTCATATGAACACTTCTTGTTTTTAGAGAGCTGATAGCTAAACATTTATCAGCAAACCACTGGATGTATTTACATAAAAATAACACACTGGTATAAGCCAAAGGCCAAGGAACACCATGTAAATATTCAGGAGAAAACTCTGGAGCAGAATTGAATCATCATGATTTTAACAAAAATGCTGAAGCCAAATACTTTTGAACCATAACAATAGCACCATATTCAAGCTGAAAGCAAAAAATTAATTGAAGTATAATAATATTATCTATGACATTAAAGTTATTAAATATTTCAGTTTAATAGGTTTGTTTTAATACACTTAATACTGAAATTTGTTTTGCATTAAAAAGAAATTTTTTTTAACATTTATTTTTGAGAGACAGAGAGAGACAGAGTATGAGCAAGAGAGGGAGACGAAGAATCTGAAACAGGCTCCAGGCTCTGAGCTGCTAGCACAGAGCCCGATGCGGGGCCTGAACCCACAAACTGTGAGATCATGACCCAAGTCGAAGTCGGATGCCCAACTGACGGAGCCACCTGGGTGCCCCCGAAATTTGCTTTGGATTTTATAGCCAGATAAGAACTATGAGCATTCATTCATTCGTTTCCCCATGAATGGATGGACAGAGTTAATATATGTCAAACACTACTCTAGGAGCTAGGAAATATCAGTGAACAAAATTTCAAAGTTTGTTCCTATTTTGTTCATTCTTCTGCATGTTGCTGTCCAGTTTTCCCAGCACCCATTTGCTGAAGAGATTGTCTTTTTTCCATTGGATACTCTTTCCTGCTTTGTTGAAGATTAGTTGGCCGTATATCTGTGGATCCATTTCTGGGTTCTCTATTCAATTCAGTTGCCCTTTATGTCTGTTTTTGTGCCAGCAATATACTGTCTTGAAGACTACAGCTTTGTAACATAGCTTAAAGTTCGGAATTGTGATGCCTCCAGTTCTGGTTTTCTTTTCCAATATTACTTTGGCTATTTGGGGTCTTTTCTGTTTCCATACAAATTTTAGGATCATTTGTTCTAGCTGTGTGAAGAATGCTGGTGGTATTTTGATAGGGATTGCATTGAATGTGTAACTGCTTCGGGTAGTATTGAAATTTTAACAATATTTGTTCTTCCGATCCATGAGCATGGAATGTTTTCCCATTTCTTCTTGTCTTCTTCAATTTCTTTTATAAGTTTTCTATAGTTTTCAGCATACAGATCTTTTACCTCTTTGGTTAGGTTTATTCCTAGGTATAGTATGGTTTTTGGTGCAATTGTAAATGGGATCGATTCCTTGATATCTCTGTCTGCAGCTTCATTAATGGTGTATAAAAATGCAACCAATTTCTGTACATTCATTTTGTATCCTGCAACTTTGCTGAATTCATATCTCAGTTCTAGCAGTTTTTGGTGGAGTCTTTTGGGTATTTTTTTTTTTGCTTTCTTTTTAAATAAATGTTCTTTTAAAAAAATGTTTCATTTATTTATTTTTGAGAGAGAGAGAGGGAAAAAACAAGAGACAGAGAGAGCAGACTTCACACTCAGCACAGAGTCCAATTCAGGGGTCGATCCCATGACCTTGAGATTAGGACCTGAGTAGAAATTAAGAGTTGGACACTCAACCAACTGAGCCACCCAGGCACCCCTGGGATTTACTCATCTGCTAAGAGGGAAAGTTCGACCTTTTCATTGCAGATTTGGATGCCTTTTAATTCTTTTTGTTGTCTGACTGCTGAGGTGTTCATATTTAAGTACTACTCTAATTAAAAAATATGTATAGTTCAACAGTGGATATTTCGAATCTTTTTCTTTAGAAAAAGCCTATACATTACTCAGATTTGAGAAAAAAAAATCCACTTAAAGCCCTTTTCAGAAGTTGGACATATGGTCCCTGGCCTGTTCAGTGCTGAGAGAACTGCACATAAAACTCCTAACTCAGTCAACAGTCAAGGCTAAGGGGTAGGAGTAGCGGGAGGCTGGGCTTTGTCACTATTTCATTTTAATGTGTGTGTGTGTTTCTTTGTCGATCATCAAACAATAGACCACACTAGATATTTATCATTTCCAAAATAATTTTATTGGTGACTAAGCCCTTACACTAAATCTTTTTCTCCTTTTAAAAGGATAGGGTTTTAACAGGGCAATTTAAAGTAGATAAATGTATAAGCGTTCTCCAGAGAAATACAATCATCAAGCTATGTAGAGATAGATTGATATACAGCTAGCTCACTAGCTATATAGCTAGAGGTTAAGGAATTGGCTTATGTGACTGAGGAGATTCAAGTCCAAAATCTGCAGAGTAGTCTGCCTAGAGACCCAAAGACAGCTGCCATGTCAGTCCAAAGGCAGTCTGCTGGCCAAATTCCTTCTTCCCAGGGCATGTCAGTCTTTTCAAAATTAAGGCCTTCAAATGGAAGGACGAGGCCTGCCCATGAGATGAAACGTAATCTGCCTTACTCAATATTCAACATTATCACAAGTTTGTTCAGCATGTATTAATTAGTAATGGGCAAAATACATATAAAATACTTAGAATATTAAGCTTATCTCTTACTTTGAGATAAGAAATCATTTCTAGCAAGTCACTATAAATTGAATACAATTCTGGCCAAGAACCATGATTTGGATTCCACTACACTTAAACTCATATTAGGTTTTCCTGTTGTCTGTTAAATAACTCTGACCTGCAACAAAATAGAAAGCAAATAAAACTGAAATTGTTGAAGAGTAATTTAAACTCAGAAGGAAAAACGAAAGTGTTCGATTTGGAAAAGAACAGAGAGAAAGAAAGGTCAATTGTTATACTTACATTTTAAATTCTTTCCCTAAAATAAAGGGCATGATGGTAATTTAAACACATGCATGAACAAAAGATAGGGAGAGGTGAGGAATACAAGAGCTAAAGGTTTGGCCAGCATGTCAAAGGAAGGAATTGCCGGGGAGGATCAGAAAACTGCAGAACAGAAATGAAGTCAAACAGGGAGTGATGAAAGGGCTATAAAGGTTCTCAAGCTATAAAGAAGAGACCAGAAAGAGAGGCATCCCATAGATTGCCTTAAGAGCGTTTGGCCTCTCAAACAATAATGTGCTGAGCTTTCGGGCTCAGGAAGCAATAAAGAGACGGTCAGAGTACAGCCAACGTGTGTAAATCAGTGATGATGCATTTTCTGATGCCTTGCTCCTAAGACCCTATGCCTCGACTAGAACTAACTATATGCCATTTCCACCGACAGCCAACTTGGCAAGCATCTTGGGACCCTACATTTTCATTTCAGATTCACAGCCCAGCCATGGCACAGAATGAATCTTCAATTTTTCCTTGTACAAGAGAAATTCACTCACTCTTTAAAATAAGACGGTTATGATCAGTATAATAGACACTGGTCAGTGCTTTACCCAAATCACCTGTTCTGCATATTCCTCCTTAGGCCTCTGGTGTACTTCTGCCTCCACAGGCCTAGACACAGGACCGCCCCCTTCTGGCATACCTGGGCTGCAGAAGCAGAGAGCCGGCAGGTTTCCATGTGTACCTCCCAACTGCCCTCCCCCAACCAATGACTGGCAGAAGAGGATGAAAGCCCATCTCTTCTACTCAGGTCAGGATAACTCTGAGGTTTTCACTTCAACACTTTCAATACAGGAAGTGGCTAACCCTCCCCAGAGGCGAGCCCCTGGCTTGGAATCTGTCCTGTATCCCCCCAGACCCTTAACCAGTTTCTTCTGGAAACCCTTCCCAATAAACCACTTGAACAGACAATCTTTGTCTCGGTCGATCGGTGAAAGACAAATCTACAATTTATATTGTTTCGGTCTTTGGGGTTCTGTCCAAATAATACATGCGAAACAAGATAAAACAAACAAATCCAAGGCTTTGTTACAAGGAGCCCCTCATTCTAGAGCCAAAGTCAAACAGTGAGTTAAAGGCATCTCGACTCCATAAAGCCACCAGTAATGTCATATATGTTATTGCCAGTGGCCTGACAATTTTAAGGTTGAAAGCAATATGATGTTCCAGGGAGACCATGGACTTCAGAGCCAATGGGCATGGATACAATGTTGGCACAGCAAATTTCCGGTCTTGTACCCACTGGAACCCTTAGGTTCTGAATCGATAAAATGAATCTATAAAATACTGACCTTGAAGAATTTTTTAAAGTTTAAGTTTTTTAAATTTTTTTAAAGTTTATTTATTTTTGAGAGACAGAGAGACAGAGCGTGAGCAGGGGAAGGGCAGAAAGAGAGGGAGACACAGAATCTGAAGCAGGCTCCAGGATCTGAGCTGTCAGCACAGAGCCCGATGCGGGGCTCGAACTCACAGACCGTGAGATCATGACCTGAGCTGAAGTCGGCCACTCAACCAACTGAGCCACCCAGGTGCCCCAGAATTTTTTAAAAAGTAAAGGAATAACTGTTTAAGGCACCTGATACACAGTAAAGACAAATTACTGCATTTTGTTTTCTAAAGGGAAAAATTTTGCCACAAGGAAAACAGAAGTTGATTGAAGCATCTGTTTCCATACAGTGAAAGGCCCTGAGGCACGGCCCTAATTAATTTCTGTCATTAGCCATCAGTTTATGTGTGGGAGAGACTGACACGGCAATTATGACTGTTTACTAGCAAACTTAAGGTTCTCTTAAATCACTGAGGTTTGTTTCATTCATTCATTAATACATATTTACTGAGTGTTTATATCCCAGACTCTGGGATATACAGAGATAAAACAGACTAATGCACCACCAACAAGCAAATAAATAAATAAGTATTCAAAATAATTACCATGGCATAAATACCATGAGAGAAATAAGCAGGAGCATGGGATAAAGCAACTGAGTAAGAGAAGGAAGCAACATTAGACAAGACAGTCAGGAAATGCCTCTTTGAGGGAGGGATGTTTTAGCTGGAGCCAGTCTTGTGAAGATCCAAGAAAGAACATTCCAGGCAGAGAAAACAGCAAGTCTTAAGGTGGGAGAGACCTTGGTGCCAGTGGAACTAAAGTGATCTGAATTCAGGAGAGCACAGAGAAGATTAAGCAAGAGAAGTGGGCAGGAAAAGATAAGACAGCTCCTCCCGGGTATACCAATGGCCTGACTCAATGGAGTACAGACATGGAAACTCTTTTTGGTTTTGCTCCTATGCATATTTAATCAAATCCCTCTATGGTCATTTATGCAGTATTCGCTTCTGTATGTATTTTATCCAATTTCTTGGTAACATTTTAGGTGGTAGAGTTTTACAGCCAATTTCAGGTATAAAATAAGCCAGTTCAGTAAAATTAACTACAATATAAAATTTAACCCTCGAATAGTTCAATGCTCTCTTCCTCCCCTGGCTGAGACCATTTACTAGCTGTCCAACAAGCACTTCTCCGCCTCCTCCCTCTCCTGCTTCTGGGTCTCTCCTTCTTCACCAGGGATGTAGAGCCTTGGAGAAGATAAGAGGAAAGGGGGCAAATGTCTCTAACTTCAGCGGTACTGCTGCTCCTGTACCTCATCTATCGATGCTGGGTCGCAGACATTTGAGGGCTCACTCTCTCACAGCAGAGGTATGTGTGGGTTCTTCAGGAAGCCCTGTGGAGAAGAGCCAGATCCTTGATGTAGACAATCTGCCTAACTTGACCTCATCCAGTTCACTCTTGATAGGTGGTACCAAGTACTGAGTGCTTATATCCCAGACTCTGGGATATACAGAGATAAAACAGACTAATTCAGTGGTAGGTGCTGTAACCGCTTTCTTCTTGCAACATGACTGAAGCCTGGTTCCCTTTCCCATAGCTAGATGGTCCATGGAAGCATCATGATCCTTTATGTACTAAGTAGTGAAGATGTGAGTTCCCTAATACTCAACTTTGTTCCCTTTATATTTTAATTTTAGAGAGAGCACAAGGTGGGGAGAGGGGCAGAGGGAGAGGGAGAGGGAGAGACAGAGAGAGAGAGAGAGAGAGAGAGAAAGAGAGAGAGAGACAGAGAGAGAACTCCAAGCAGGTTCTGTAGCCCATTGTGGGGCTCAATCCCACAACCCTGGGATCATGACCTGAGCCGAATTCAAGAGCTGGATGCTCAAGTGAGCCACTCAGGCACCCTCAACCCTGTTCCTATATGTCTCTTTCCACTTGTGTTTTCACACAGGCACACAGGGAAATGAAGAAATCCACTGCATAAGCAAATGTACAGCCTGTAATTCAGATGTAACTCACAACCTTCAGATCATCCCAGTTCGTGAGGGGATCTCTTCAAGTGCCCATCCTCCTCACCTGGATGAAGCAAAACAATCCCCTCTCGTTCTTCAAGAGAAGGAAATGAGAAATCTACAGCAGTCTCCCACAGACTGATAATTTAGTAACTAATGCCTAATTTGGACTCAGGTAGACTCGTAAGAAACAAGTAAGGAAGACTGGTAAGTGTGGTAACGAAACTGATGCTGCCGGGTGCCTGGGTGGCTCAGTCTGTCAAGCGTCAACTTGGTCTCAGGTCATGGTCTTGCAATTCAGTGAGTTCGAGCCCTGTGCAGGGCTCTGTGCTGAAAGTTCAGAGCCTGGAGCCTGCTTCGGATTCTGTGTCTCCCTCTCTCTCTTTGCCCCTCCCCTGCTCATTCTTTGTCTCTCTCTCTCTCAAAAATAAATCAACCATTTAAAAAAAAGAAGCAAACTGATGCTGCTTTCCGAACCTAGTCCTTGGGCACTATGTCTGAGGCCACACTTTACAACACAGAACTACTTAACAGCTATTTCACTTTGAATACAATCTTCTGTATTGAATACAACACAGAGTTTTTCTTTCTGTATACAATATGCATGATGTACCTATTATTAATAAATGCTTGGTGACTACCGCAGAACTTGTCATTGGAATTCAGATATAATAACTGTTCATTAGTTCAACTGAACATATTTATTTAGTCATTAGTGTGATTTTTCTTCACTGGAATTTGAATACATCCCTATTGCTTTTCCTAATTAATCTTTTAGTGCCTCAAGGGCAATGACTATGGAACAGTTGTGACCTTTAAGAAACTCTCTAGCAAGGATAGTCAAACTTTGACTAAGCCCCCACCCAATCATCCTAAATGGGTATTTTCATCTCTCTCACACAATTCTCTTACAAACAATCTCTTCTAATACATGCAGAAACCTGGAAAGCAGCATGATGGGGTTCTTTTCTTTTCCTAATTAAGCTTCTAGTTTTTATTTATAATGAGCTAGAAAATTAGGTAAGCTGGATGCCTTGGTTTCAAACTGTGTAAGGAAAGAAAATAGTAGAGTTGAAAAATCACTTATTAATTAACCAAAGCTAATGCATAGCAGGTTATAACAAGAAAAATTAAGTATATGAAAAAAGAAAAATTAATGTAAAATTGCTTTTGATCCTCAAAGCAAATGAAAACCTCAGGAAGTCATAGAACCACATTAAACCTCTACCTCTGACAGTCAGTCATGACAGATGATTAAACTAAATCATAAACCCATAAATCGGCACATCATTCTATAGCTAATGTGCCATGTATCGTGTACAGAGTACATGAAGCAAACTGGCTTCTAGGAATTTGAAGCTTCAATGAGTTCTAAAGACAGTAAAATTCAGAAATGGCTTGCATGGCATCATAGCCATAGGATATTGATGCCCAAGTATCCATTCCAGATTTCTACTTAAGCACAGGTCTAAGTAGTAAAACACAGTGACCTAAGACAAGAAGTCGGACCATGGTTTCCTCTAGCATGCAGGTATAGCAGATCGGGTGCAGAAGTAACACACCCCTTGCTCTCAGGGGCCTACCCCTACACATGTAGTCTTTGATTTCAGTAAAACTGTGAGATGATTAAAGTCCGTTGTAAAACACTGGACTGCTGTCAAATAAGGTGAAATCACTTTATGTCATGGAAGTGAATAAGAGAGCTCTTCTTCTTATGAGGAGAGAAAAGAAAGAGATAAAAACTCTTGAACTATAACACATATTATCATTTATAGAATATTTTCTGTGAAAAATAGATCTCTAAAACAATGAAAAAGGAAAATCTATGTGAACCTGGTTTTTACTGATTTGCTTTACTGCTCTTATTCCAAAGTCAACAACTCAACAAAAACAGAGAGAGAAGGAATAAGAATCAAAGGCAGGGGCGCCTGGGTGGCTCAGTCGGTTGGGCGGCCGACTTCGGCTCAGGTCATGATCTCACGGTCTGTGAGTTCGAGCCCTGCGTCGGGCTCTGTGCTGATGGCTCAGAGCCTGGAGCCTGCTTCGGATTCTGTGTCTCCCTCTCTCTCTGCCCTTCCCCTGCTCACGGTCTGTCTCTATGTCTCTCAAAAATAAAATAAAAACTAAACAAACAAAAAAAATTAAAAAAAAAAAGAATCAAAGGCAAAGGACAGTCTCCTCACTAAACGGTACTGGAAAAACTGCTGAGTCACATGCAAAAGAATGGAACTGAACTATTACCTTACACCACACACACAAATCAACTCAAAATGGGTTGAAAACTTGAATGTATGACCTGAAATCATACAACTACTTAAAGAGAACATAAGCAGTAAGCTCCTTGACATTGGTCATGATGATGAGTTTCTGGATCCGATTCCTAAAGCAAAGGCAGGAAAAAGTAAACCTAAACAAATAAGACTATAAACCAAATAGCTTCTGCACATTAATGGAAACCGTCAACAAAAGGAAAAAGCAGCCTATGGAATGGGAGAATATACTTGCAAGTCATGCACATGATAAGAGGCTACTATATAAAAAAATAGATAAAGAAATAATGCCACTCAATAGCAAAAACAAACAATCGAATTAAAAAACGGACAGAGAATCTAAATAGACATTTTTTTTCCCAAAGAAGAGACATACAGATGGCCAACAAGCCAGACAATAAGATGTTTAGTATCACTAATCCTCAGGGAAATGCAAATCAAAACCATAATGAGATTCACTTCACACCTATTAAAGGTGCTATCACCAAAAGGACAAGTGTTGGTGAGGATGTGAGAAAAGGGAACCCAGGTGCACTGCTGGTAGAAATGTAAACTGGTTCAGCCATTAGGGAAAAAAGTATGAAGGTTCCTCCAAAAATTAAAAATAGGACTACCATATGGTTCAGAAATTCTACTTCTGGGTATTTATCTAAAGGAAATAAAAACATTGACTCGAAAAGATAGATGCACCCCCATGTTTATTGCAGCATTATTTATAATACCAAGATATAAAAGCAACCTAGGTGTGCACTGATACATGCATGGACACAGAAGATGTGGTGTATCTTCTGTAGAATGAAACACTATTCAGCCATAAAGAAGAATGAATCTTTCCATTTGCGACATGGAAGGACCTTGGCGGCATTATGCTAAGTGAAATAAGATGGATAGAGAAATATAAGTACCATATGATCTCATTTATATGTGTAATTTAAAACAACAACAGCTACAATAAATCAAGCTCATAGTTAGAGAGAAGAAATTGGTGGTTACCAAAGGCAGGAAATAGAAGGGAGGAAATGGATCAAAAGGTATAAACTTCCAGTTATAAAATAATTAAGTCATGGGAGGTAACATATAGCATTACAGTATTAATAATATTATAATGCATATTTGAAAACTGCTAAGAGAATAGATCTTAAACGCTCTCATCACATGAAAAAACTTTTGTGACTGGATGGTGACAGATATTGGGGTTGATTGCGATGATCACTTCACAATATATATAAACATCAAAGTATTATGTTTTCTACCTGAAACTAACATAATGTTGTATGTCAATTATACTTCAATGAGAAAAACCAAACGAGTAAAACATTAGATGAAAAAAAAAAATAAAAGTGAAAACAGAATTACAAGAATTAGCCAAATTGTTTTTTTAAAGTTTTGTTTTAATGTTTATTTATATTTTAGAGATAGAGAGAGACACATCACAAGCAGGGGAAGGGCAGAGAGGGAGACACAGAATCCGAAGCAGGCTCCAGGCTCTGAGCTGTCAGCACAGAGCCCGACGCAGGGCTCGAACTCACAGACCGTGAGATAATGACCTGAGCCGAAGTCGGCCGCCCAACCGAGTGAGCCACCCAGGGGCCTCTAGTCAAATGTTTTGAAGCTTCTCGAGGAGCTACATTTGGGAAATATAATAAAGGCCTATAAACATATAATTTTTTGTTATTGTTATGTCAGGAGCATATCATCAGTAACCTAAGAACCACTGTTGTGATATTAATCCTTAACCAGGAAGGCCCAGCAATCAGTTTCCTTGGGTTATATAAAGGAAATAGCACCACTTTCATGGTAAGTTGTCCAAATTTGACTTTCTCTCTTCCTCCTGGTCTTTGCATATGTCATTCCTTCTTACTGAAATATTCCTCTTGGCCTACCTCCTTCTCATCCTTTACGTGACAACTTAAAGAATCACTGCTTCTTTAGCACCTTTATGGAGGGCAGTCATGCTGGTTTTGTACCTTGTTGCAGCTCAGCACCACACCGTCTCTTCTATGTTCTTTTACATAATGCTTAAGCTGGGACTCTCCAAATGATCCTTTCCAGACTCCTTTACCAGAGGCTTATGTTAGATTCAATCAAGAGGAGGCATCAGAGAGAGAGACGGGAAGGGAGAAGGAGTAGAGAAGGGCTTCTATTTAGTTTGTGTGCTGTCTGTGTTGCTACAACACTGGTAATTCATCTCAGCAGAGCGGTTGCATCTAGACATAGATAACTTGCAACACTCACCGAATCAACTTCAGAAGCGTTAGCAGCAACCAGATGGACCTGCTCCTCAAAGGTCTGACATCCAAGTCTGTGGGGTCCCTCGTCCGGAATCTTAGGTTATGGTAACATGTTGTTTCACCCAGCCTCAGGAATGGCATCTGATTCCTGTAGTTGTTATATTTGGGTGATCTCCTTGTTATGATTTTGTCAATCCTTCAATAGCTATGTATTCAATTCTCAATATTAAATCTGTAGTGTAGAAATTCCTAGTGTGATTTCTTTTTCCTAAGTGAACCCAACTGATATAGCAATTGACAGACACCATGAATGAAGTTAAGAAATAGATTTTCTAAGATAAAATCCTAGGACTGATTTGGTTATGCCCTTAGCCTTGAATGCTAAGCAACTTGAAAATTTAAATGGGTACAGGCATATGTTGGAGATATTGCGGGTTTGGTTCCAGACCACTGCATATAGCAAATATCAAAATAGAGTTAGTTGACTTAATTTTTATTTCCCTGTGCATATAAAAGTTATGTTTACACTATGCTGTAGTATATTAAGTGTGCAATAGCATTATGTATAATGAGCAATGTACATATCTTAAATAAAGATATTTTATGGCTAAAAAATGATAATCATCATGAACTTTCAGTGCAATGCAATGTTTTTGCTGGAGGAGGGTCCTGTCTCAATGCTGACGGCTGCTGACTGATTGGGGTGGTGGTGCTGAAGACAGACATGGTTGTGGTAATGCCTTAAAAATGAGACAACAATGAAGTTGACTGCATCGATAGACTCCTTTCACAAATGATTTCTGGGGAGCATGTTGATAGTGGTTTGCCCACAGTACTTCTTTCAAAACTGGAGTTAATCCTCTCAAACCCGGCTGCTGCTTTATCAAGTAAGTTTATGAAATATTCTAAATTCTTTATTGTCAATTAAACAATCTTCAGTGTCTTCACCAGGAGTAGATACCATCTCAAGAAACTATTTTCTTTTTTCATCCATAAGAAACAAATATTCAACTGTTAAAGTTTTATCAGGTGATGGCAGCCATTCAGTCCTGTCTTCAGGCTTAACTTCTAATCCTAGTTCTCCTGCTGTTCCCACCACCTCTGCACTGACTTCCTCCACTGAAGTCCTGAATCCCTCGCAGTCATCCATGAGGGCTGGAATCAAGTTTTTCCAAGCTCTTGTTTATGTTGATATTCTGATCACTTCCCATAAATCACAAAGGTTATTAATGGCAGCTAGAATGGTGAATCCTTTCCAGAAGGTTTTCAATTTAATTTGCCCAGATCCATCAAAGGAATCACTATCCATGCAGCTAAAGCCTTAGGAAATGTATTTCTTCAATAATAAGACTTGAAAGTCGAAATTACTCCTTGATCCATGGGCTGCAGAATGGATGCCGTGTTAGCTGGCATGAAAACAGCAGTAATCTCAAAGTACACCTCCATCAGAGTTCTTGGGTAACCAGCTGCCCTGTCAATAAGGAGCAATATTTTGAAAAGAATCTTTATTTCTGAGCTTAGGTACCATAAGTGGTCTTAAAATATTCAATACACCATGTTGTATACAGATGTGCTGTTACTTTGGCTTCCCATTTATAAGGCATAGGCAGAGTATATTCAGCCCAATTCTTAAGTTCCTAGGATTTGTGTAACGGTAAATGAGCACCAGGTTCAACTTACAGCTGCAATAGTCCATAATAAGAGAATTGACTGGGGGCGCCTGGGTGGCCCACTGACTCTTAAAGGTGGCTCAGTTCAATCATGAGATCAAACCCCACGTTGGGTTCTGTGCTGACAGTGTGGAGCCTGTCTGGGATTCTCTCTCTCTTTCCCTCTCTCTTTCTGCCTTCTGCCCCTCCCCCACACACGTGTCTTCTCTCTCTCTCAAATTAAATAAACAAACTAAAAAAAAAAGAAAAGAAGAGAGTCAGTCAGTCCTTTGAAGTTCTGAAGGGTTACTTTTCCTTTCTAGTTATGAAAGCCCTAAGTGGTATCTTCTTCCGACAGAAAGCTCTTTTGCTTACACTGAAAAGCTGGTGTTTAGTGTAGCCATCTTAGTTTGTTATCTTAGCTAGATCTTCCGGGTAACTTGCTTCAGCTTCCATATTAGCACTTGCTGCTTTACCTTGATTTTATGTTATAGGGATAGCTTCTTTCATTAAAACTCATGAACCAAACTGCTAGCTTCAAATACTTCTTCTGCAGCTTCCTCATCTCTCTTAGCCTTCCTAGAATTGAAGATATTAAGGGTCTTGCTCTGGATTAGGTTTTGGCTTAAGGGAATGTTGCAACTGGCTTGATATTCTCTCTAGACTACCAGACTTTCTCCATATCAGCAATAAGGTTGTATTATTTTCTTATCATTTGTGTGAACACATGAGTCACTAGAATAGCATTTTTAATTTCCTTAAAGA
Source organism: Paguma larvata (assembly GCA_030068075.1). NCBI lineage: Eukaryota > Metazoa > Chordata > Mammalia > Carnivora > Viverridae > Paguma > Paguma larvata. The sequence goes on from CM057826.1 coordinate 125,884,791, forward strand.
ACTTTTCCTTTGCATTCACTACTTGAGTAATTGTTTCATGCAAGAGGCCTAACTTTTGGCCTCTCTCAGCTTTCTACATGCCTTCCTCACTAAACTTAATCACTTCTAGTTTTGATTTAAAGTGAGAGGCATGCAACTCCCCTTTTCACCTGAACACTTAGAGGCCACTGTAGGATTATTAATAGGCCTCATTTCGACATTGTTGTGTCTCAAGAAATAGGGAGGCCCAAGGGCAGGGACAGAAATGGTGGAGGAATCAGAACACACAAAACATTCATTGATTAAGTCTGCCATTGTATATGGGTGCTGTTCATGGCACCCCAAAACAATTTCAATGGTAACATTAAAGATCACTGATCATAGACCGCCATAACAAATAATAATGAAAGTTTGAAATATTGGGATAATTGCCAAAATGTGACACAGAGACATGAAATGAGCAAATGCTATTGGAAAAATGGTGACAATAGACTTGCTGAATGCAGGGTTGCCACACATCTTTAATTTGTAAAAAATGCAGTGTCTGCAAGGCGCAATAAAGCAAAGTGCAATTAAACGAAGTATGCCTTTACTAATCGTCTCTGGCATACAGTTTAAACTGTGTCATCAGAATTTACTAAATTCTTAGTATAGTAAGTACATTAAGGTGCCTAATAAAGCAAGTATCTTGGGAAACCACAGGCCTCCTGCCCTGACCTTTATGGTGATAGCAATGACGACAAAACTGTGGGGTGAGACTTATTTTCTTTCATTACACCTGTTGGAGAACTTACAAGAAGTAAATAAGCTCAGGACTTTTAAACTCTCAGTTCAGGGAAAAGAGACCTTCTATGGCAGTCCTAAGATAATTTTTGATTTCTTATAGCTGTGGGACAGAGACTGATTACAACCAGATGCCAAATTTAATTGTGCAGTTTGAAAGACTACAAGAGAGATTGATTTCACAGATACAGAGCCTTCTTTGTGAAAGTCAGGGCACCAATAGGAAATAGTAGGTCCTAGACCTGTGAAATGAGGACATCTAGGTAGATGTGGATGAAAATGAGACTCATGAACTTCAAAGTCATTCTCAGTCTCTCCTGCGGAGACTCACCTGCTCTTGCTTGAAATTCAGTAATAACTCACGTGAAACAGGTATCTTGCAAGAAGATGCCCACATCCATTATCCCTTATAACATCTACTCCTAGAACATGAGTGTAATGATCCAGGGGAGATCGTGCAAAAACTAACAAAGACGGAGATCACTTACACTCCAAGAGAATTACCTGATTTAATTAATTTACTTTGACACAAAACGGAACAGCATATGAGAATAGATGCTAAGAGTGTTAGACCAAGGAAGATGGAATATAACCAAATGGAGCTTAACATGCTGACGTGAGAGCACTTATCAGGGGATATATATTTAATGTGAGATTGAGATGCTAAAAAGTCCCTGGGATGCAAATTAAAGAATTACAAAGATACCTCTCTTTCTCTCTCTCTCTAAGATATGCGCACACACACACACACACACACACACATACATATATAAATACATATAGATATACATATACATATACATATACATATCTATCTTAGAGAGACAGAGACAAATGTAGGAGTGATTGAGTGGATTTATAATGTGCAACTGCCCATCTACCCCCATTTCCATTATTCATCCAAGAAGACCAAGAGACTAATCCTATCCCCAAAGAATTAAGAAATACATTAAATAAAAGAGCAACGACATACTTGAAAAACTCAATACTGCCAGTGAAGTGATTCTCTGCTTTCAGTAGGGATGACAGAACCCCAGTGACCAAAACTAAGTGCAGTATTTAATTGCCATAAACAAGGGGAGTGCAATGACTTTAGTCAGAAGCAGGATAAAGAAATAATCAGAAAATTTTGACCACAAGGATCTTTGTCAGCAGCCAACTAATTATGGTGTCTATAGGAATAAAATGATAAGTAACCTATTAAAATACTATGTGATCCACGTAACCGGAAATCTCCAAATCTAGGGGCCAGAAACTTGACTTGAGCCTCCACGATGAGCCTCACAGTCTCTTGAAAGGAATCCAGGTCCCCTTGAGAAAATGTAAACAAACTCTGCAGCACTGCCACATGTAATGACCATGAACCTTTGTGCAAGCCTTCTGCAAACGGAGTTGAGGTCATTAACAAGTCAGAGTGATTGTGCATTGAGGGAAAGGAAATATCCCAATCTTTTGGAATGAGACAGTAACTCTGAACTGACACTAATTTTTGTGGACCAAAAGCCTCCAGAATTCATTTTTCCTTCTGACAACATAACTTCTCACATTCAAGATACTTCAGGAGTCTGGGTTCCTTAGTGACAACAGGCAGTGTCCCCCTGTTGACCTGTGATAGACATGTAGTGAAAGAGAAATGAACGTTTGTTGCTTTAAATCAGTGAAAAAGGGGAGTTATTTGTAACCATAGCAAAGCACTTACTTTACTTACTGATGGTTCCTCATGTACAAGCCTAGGCTTCTTAGCACAACACACAAGATCCTTCAAGCCCTTGCCCCATCCATCCTCCTTCCTCACCTTCTGTCACCCACTCCTTTACACTTCATGCTCTAGGAGCGCCTGGGTGGCTCAGTCGGTTGAACATCTGACTTTAGCTCAGGTCATGATCTCACTGTTCACAATGGGCTCTGGGCTGAGAGCCACATTTCAGAGCCTGGAGCATGCTTCAGATTCTGTGTCTCCCTCTCTCTGTGTCTCCACTCACACTCTGTCTCTCTCTCTTTCTCACTTTCAAAAATAAATAAACACTAAAAAATTTTAAACTTTATGCTCCTATAACAGAGTTTCTGTGTATACTCTGCCTTTTCACAATTTTTTCACCATATCTTCCTTGCTTATAACTCTTTTTTTTTCTTATCTTCACGTTGGCTAGAATTGGGTTCAGCATCACTTTCTCCAGGAATCATTCCTTGATTTAGTTTGGAGTTTAGTTTGGAGTTACCTAAGAATAACTCTATTGTAGTACACACCACAGTGTATTGGAATGATCTGTTTACATAACTTATTCCCAATTGGATGTGATCAGCATGGCCAGGGAATGATCTATTCATCTGTGTGCCTCCTAAACCTAATGCAGCATCTGGCACAAGTGTCAAATAAACATTTACTGTTTAGCTTAATCTAACTTGTGTATTCAATTTAGCCATCTTACAGCTTCCAAATTTGAACTGTAAATCAAAGCATCTGTGTCCAATACTTTCTCTATGCTCCTTTAATTGTGACAGCGTAGTGAAGAATGTTCATTTCTCTGAGTCGTTCGATAACTGATTGTATCGGTTGCTCTACCATTATTTTTGAGATGACATAAATCTGTCTTCTTTCTCTTCTTCTTCTTTCTGGAATCTGTCTAGACCATGTAAAGAATAAGAAAGGGGTCTTGACCAGTACAGCTGAGCTGAGGACATGGAAATAAAAGAGTCAGACATTCTTTTGAAAAAGTAACACATAGGAGACAAATTAGAAGGAAGTTAGCCTGTATAAATAAGCTAGATTTTCTTTTACATAAAATTCTGAGGAGAAATCTCAGTAAGGGCTTACCTCGCCAATCTTTCTACATCCCTATTCCTCATCAGGACTAGATAAAATTCAATGCATAACAATTCCTCAAGAGCCTGAACTCTCAAGAGAGTAGAATGAAGTGAAGCAGAGAGGAAAACCAAAAAGCAAAATGTACAGAGAGGAAAGAGGGAAAGGAGATAAACCACAAAGGGAGGACATTCTGTTAGGACAGAGAAGGGGACTTGTGGTTGCCATGAATATCGAAAATGGAGCTTCCAGGCCCATTAAAGCAAATGGTAGGAGGAGGAGTTGAACAGAAGCCACTTCCAAATTTTCACCTTTTCACGATCAGAATGGGTTGGACAGTGCTTCCATATCTAAAGTAAAGCAATGTTTGCATATTCTTTTGATTCGTTAAATGTGTTTGAAGGCCTCACAGAAGAGCATTCAGTCCCAGGATAAGTGACACTTCTCTCCCAGGCTATGGATTAGAGGACTAGGTCTGCATTTACCTACCAACTTTGATACTGTGCAATTATCATGAATACGACAGACAAGGTTTCTGTCCTCAAGGAGCTATAAAGCAGCACTGCCCATTTGGTGATGTCAAGGGAGACAGTTCATTCAAAGATTCCAGGATTTCTATAGCATAGCTCCTTAAGACTCCCAAAGCTGCTACCTTAAAAAACCTAACTAGGCAGGGAGACACCCAGAAATTTCTAGAGGGTGGAGAAGATACATACCAGATGCATTTCTCAGAGAGTCTTTTCTAAATCCTTACTTCCTATTATCAGAGGGGCCACATGAGACCTATGAACTTTTTGACAAGGGCCAGGATGTCATATGTGGACTTTATAGAAAGTGCAAAAGATGGCAATATATTCTAGTGGCTAAAATTCATGTACATTTTGAGTCCCACAAATATGGGTTCAAATTCTTGCCTTTCCAATTACAGGCTGGGAAATCTTACAAAAAAGTCTCCCCATCTCTAAGACTCAATTTCTGCATTAGGATATAAGAAAAACAGTGCATACATTATAAGGTTTTTTATAAATATCAAATAATAAACTAGATTAAAGCACATTACCAAATTGGCTCACAATAAGTATGTAATCATAAGAGCTAGAAGTAGTAATGAGAATAGAAGGATCATTCTTCTTGGTATTCATTTATATACCAAATATCTCATAAGTGCCAGACACTATGCTAGACAAGAGGAGACAGCATAACAGTCAACTTTACCTGAAATGTCATTCCAGGGGATACTTTTCTTTATACCTCCCACCATGCCAGATCTCTCTATTACCTGTTCCCATGAAGCAGAGCCTTTTGTTCATTTCGTTCACTGCTATATCTCCAGTTCTTATCAAGGAGCTATAAATATCACACATAACAGGTGATAGATAATTAATTTTGGCTGGATAAATAGCATCCATTACCTCCCCTTAGCTGTAGACAACACAATTTCAATTAGTTATCTGTCCAACTATTTGTTCTTTGTTTCTATCTTTTTATACTAGGCAATGAACAACAGTGGAGACTGTCTCTTTTTCAATACTGTGTCTACTTAGGCTAACTCAGTACGATGCCTGGTACGTGACAGATACCAATTAAATGTCTACTTTGTGAAAGAAAGAAGGAAAGAAAGGAAGGAAGGAAGGAAGGAAGGAAGGAAGGAAGGAAGGAAGGAAGGAGAAAATAAAAGAAAAGAAAAAAAGAAAAGCAAATAAAAGAGGGAAGGAAGGAAGGAAGGAAGGAAGGAGCAAATAAAAGAAAAGAAAAAAAAGAAAAGCAAATAAAAGAGGGAAGGAAGGAAGGAAGGAAGGAAGGAAGGAGAAAATAAAAGAAAAGAAAAAAAAGAAAAGCAAATAAAAGAGGGAAGGAAGGAAGGAAGGAAGGGAGAACAAAAATAGATGAAAGAGGAAACATAGGTGCTATGGAAACACATAGTCCACAAGGCATTTCAGAGAAAATGTCCCCAGGAACAAGGGGAGGAGCTGTACTCCAGAGTGGGGTACTTCTTGCAAGGGAGAAAGCAGATGGTAACCAATCTCATCTCCCTCTACACACTCCATGCTTCAGTAACACCAGATTTTATTCCCTTCCACAAAATATATCATGCTCATTAATAACTCTACATCCTTTGGGGGGAGTAAAAAAATGCTCTTCTTCCATGTCTCCATCTGTCAAAAATTCAATTTCTCAGTGAGTCCCAGATCAAATACCACCTCTACTGTAAAATACTCCTGAATTCTCCTCAGCGCAAATAAACTGCTTCTTCATCTGTATTTATCATATTTCCTGCTGCCTCCACTGACTGGAGGGTTTAACGTATGTGTGGTTAACTGCAGGTGTCTGTCTCCACCTAGATTGGGATGTCCTTGGAGGAAGGATTCATTTATTTCGCTTTGTATCCCCAAAATACTTGCAGAAAAAAATTATTTAATACTTGTTTATCAAACCGAATTGAAACAAAATCCAAGAGCTACCTCAGCAGGAGTGATAAATTAAAGTATCTTTTATTCAGTCTTTAACACCGAGCTTACTTCCGAAGCTCTCTTTATCTTTCTCTTTGCCTTTTTCCAACTGCAGCTCACAACTCCTAACACCTACTTTACAGACACTGCAAGGATCAATAAAGCAATAATACTTGGCACTTTTAAAATTAAAACATAAAAGATCCTCCTTTTTGTTTGCAGAAACTGCACTATCTTCATCTGTATATTGTTAGCTTTCATTGGAGACTTGTTAACATAGAATCTGCTTTTTTCGATCTCTCCACCTCCCCCACCCTCTTCCCTTCTTATTTTCAATCTCACCCAAAAATAGGGATACTCTCTTGTATCTGTAAGTACACCAAAGTGAAAATCTATATTGTTGTCAAGTAATATTTTACATCCTCAATAAATACAAGAAGTATGAAACATCCGTATAAAATAATTTAACGGAGTTAGGACAATCAAACTCTCTGTCAGTAGATTCTGATGTTTCGAACATATTTTAACACCTTTTAGCCTAAAAAATAATGTTAATAATAAAGTGCTTGCCTTTAAAAACTGAGACTGGACTGAAAGTAAAGTTACTCAAAGAAGCAAGGAGGGGTGGGGATATTCTAGGCAGAAGCAAGGAGGCATGTGAAAGCCCCGAGGCAGGGAAGGGAAGAACTCTGTCCTCAGAGAACCTCTAGAAAGGCAAGGAGCTACAACTGTGAAAGAGGTTGTGAGGGAAGCAAGATAAAGTCTGCGAGGTAAGCAGGGGTCAGATCATTCAGGGCTTTGCAGGCTCAGTGAAAGATTCTATTTTCATTTCAAGTGATCAGGATTTCTTTGAGTTTGTATTTCTAAAATATCACTGTGGCTATTAAGCGGGGAATGAATTGATAGGGAATTTGACCGAGGAATAAGACAAATGAAAGTAGATTCATTCTTTCATCCAATGAATACTTATACAGCACTCAAAAGTCCTCTTTTCACAGAACATTCTCAAGGAGAGATCATAAGGTGAGCTATGAAGTAAGCCTTAACAAATCTAAGAAGACAGAAGTCATCTCTAGTAAGTATCTTTCCCAATTATAATGGTATGAAATGAGAAATCGACAGGTGGAAAAGTGAAAATTTACCGATATGTGGAAATTAAACAACATACTTCTGAACAATCAAGGTATGGAAGAAGAAATAAAAAATCAGAAAGTGGAGTGCCTGGCTGGCTCAGTTGGAAGAGCATGTGGCTCTTGATCTTGGGGTTGTGAGTTTCAGCCCCACATTGGGTGCAGAGATTACTTAAAAATAAGTAAATAAGCTTAAAAAATTAGAAAGTAGCTTGAGATAAATAAAAATGAAAATACAACATGCCAAACTTTACGAGATGCAGAAAAAAACATTTCTAAGAAGGAAGCTTATAGCAATAAATGCCTACCTAAAGAAAAAAAGAAAGATCTCAAATAAACAACCTGATGTTACCTTTCAAGCAATTAGAAAGAAAAAGAAAACTAAACCCAAAGTTAGCAGAAGAAAGAAAATAATAAAGAGTGAGCAGAAATAAATGATGTAGAGATGAAAAAAATAGGAAAAAATCATGAAAAAAAATCATGAGTTTGTTTTTTGAAAAGATAAAATGAAATTGGCAAACCTGTATCTAGACTAACCATGGGAACACATAGGATTAAAAGAGTACAAATACTCTGTTCCAATTAAATGGGTTGCTTCAAAATGTAAAACAGGAAAGCCTGGGTGGCTCAGTTGGTAATGTGTCTGACTCTTGATTTTGGCTCAGACCCTGATCTCAAGGTTTGTGAGTTTGAGCCCGATGATGGTCTGTGCACTGACCCTGCAGAGCCTGCTTGGGATTCTCTCTCTCTCTTTCTCTCTCCCTCTCTCTCTCTCTCTCTCTATCCCTTCCTGCTCATCCCATGTGTGTGCTTGCTCTTTCTCTCTCTCTCTGTTCCCCCCACATACTCTAAGAGAATAAATAAATACATTTTAAAGAAAGCAAAACAAAAAAAATGTAAAACAAAAAAATACACTAACAAATTAGATAACCTGGAAAAAATTCCTATAGACATGCAACCTACCAAGACTGAATCATGCAGAAATAAAATGTCTGAGAAGACTGGTAACAAGAAAGGAGATTGAAGCAGTAATCAAAAACTTTCCAACAAAGACCCTCCCCCACCCAAAACCTGATGGTTTCAGTGGGCATCCTGCCAAGCATTTCAAGAAAAATTAATGCCAATCCTTCTTAAACTCTTCCAAAAATTCGAAGAGGAGGGAATACTCCTAAACTTATCCTATGTGGTCAGTGTTACCAAAGCCAGATACTGACACCGCAAGAAAAGAAAACTAGGTAAAGGTCCCTGATAAATATAGATGCAAAAATTCTCAACAAAATTCTAGCACAGGAAGTTCAACAGCATATCAAAATATCAAACAGGATGAGAAAGTGGGATTTATCTCTAGGATGCCAAAATGGTTCAATATCCACAAATCGATAAATGTGACACTTGCATTAATGGAATGAAGGATAAAAAGCAAAAGATTCTCTTAAGAGACGTAGAAAAAGCAAGTGACTAAATTCGATATCCTTTTATTATAAAAACTCTCAACAAACTGGGCACAAAAAGGATGGAACTCAACATAATATAGGACATATATGACAGACCCACAGTTAACATACTCAATAATGAAAATCTGAAAGCTTTTTCTCTAATTATAGGAACAAAATGAAGATGCCCATGGATATTACTCTTAATCAAAATAGTTCTACAAGTCCTAAGTAGCCAGAGAAAATAGGTAAAAAAAAAATCATAAAAGGCATCCATATCGGAGAGAAGGAAAATTGTCTCTGTTTGTGGATGACATGATCTTATATATAGAAAACTAAACACTCCACCAAAACAAGGTTTGAACCAATCAACAAATTAAGTAAAGTTGTAAGATACAAAATCACTTGCATTTCTATACATTAACAACAAAATATCTAAAAGAAAAATAAACAAAATAATCCCATTTATGATAGCATCAGAAGCAATAAATACTTAGGAATAAATTTAAATAAGGAGGTGAAAGATCTGTACACTGAAAAGTATAAGACATTGATGAGAGAAATTGACGAAGTCACAAATATATGGTAAGATATCCCAAGTTGGTGAATCATAAGAATTACTATTGTTAAAATTTCCAAACCACCCAAAGCCATCTATAGAGTCAATGCAATCCCAACAAAATTCCAGTGGCAGCTTTCACAGAAATAGAAAAAACAATACTAAAATGTGTACAGAACCACAAAAGACTCCAAAGAGCCAAAGCAACATTGAGAAAGTAAAACAAACCTGGAGGACATACTTCTGGATTTCAAACTATGTCACAAAGCTGCAGTAATCAAAAAGTATGGTCCTGGCATTAAAGGAGACACATAGATCAATGGAATAGAATTGAGTGCCCAGAAATCAACCTATGCACATATGATCAATTAATATTTGACAGGGAAACTAGGAATAATCAATGGGTAAAAGGTAGTTTCTTCAAGAAGTGGTTCTGGGAAAACATGAGAAATAATGAAATTAGATTTGTATCTTACGCCATTCACAAAAATTAACCCCAAATGGATCAATTGCTTAAATGTAAAAGGCCTGAAACTGTAAAAGTGCTAGAAGAAAACAGGAGAAAATCTTCTTGGCATTATTCTTGACAGCGATTTCTTGGATAGGACACCAAAGACACAGACAACAAAAGCAAAAATATATAAGTGAAACTATATCAAACTAAAAACCTCTGCACAAAGACACTATCAACAAAATGAAAAGGCAATCTATGAATAGAAGACAGCATTTTGAAACGATATGATAAGATGTTAGTATTCAACACATATAAATAAAGATAAGATGTTAGTATCCAGCATATATAAATAAAGAACTCATACAACTCAATAGCAAAAACACAAATAATCTGATTTAAAAATAGGCACAGGAGCTGAAGAGACACTTTTTCAAAGACATAGAGATGGCCAACATGAAAAGATGCTCAACATCACTACTTATCAGGGAAATACAAACCAATTCAGAAATAGAACTGCACAAATATGGACACAATGGGCTTTTAACAAAGGTGCAAATAGAATTGAGTAGAAAAAGTATAGTCCTTTCAACAAACGGTGCTGTAACAACTAAACATTCATATGGAAGGAAAATTAAACCTCAACCTATACCTCATATCTTGTTCAGCAATTAACCCAAAAATGGACTGTAGATTCTAATGTAAAACATAAAATTATGAAACATTTAGAAAAAAAATAATGGAAGAAAAGTTTTCTTAACCTTTGCTTAAGCAACTAGCTTGTAGGTTTGACACCAGAAGCAAAATTCTTTTAAAAGAAGAAAAAAGAAAAAGACTGGGGCACTTGGGTGACTCATTTGGTTAAGCATATGACTTTGGTTCAGGTCATGATCTCACAGTTTGTGAGTTTGAACCCCACATAGGGCTCTGTGCTGACAGCTCGGAGCCTGGGGCCTGCTTTGGTTTCTGTGTCTCCCTCTCTCTGCCCGTATTGCGCTTACACTCTGTCACTCTATCTCTCAAAATAAATGAAACATTAAGAAAATTTAAAATAAAAGATAAATTGGGCTTTATTAAAATTAAAACCTTTTTATTCTCTGAAAAAGACAGTGTTAAGAGAGAGAAAGAATAAGGTAAAGATTGGGATAAAGCATTCACAAATTACACATCTGTGAGGAATTGTATATAAAATATATTAAATGTTCTCAAATCTCAGCAGCAGGAAAACAAACAGGATAATATAAAACGGACAAAAGACTTGAATGGACACTGAACCAAAGAAAATATATGGATGGCAAAAAAACTCACAGGAAAGATCTTCAACATCATCTGCACACAGCAAAATGCCAGTCAGCTTCGGTGAGATAACACTATAAACCTACGACATTGTCTACAAAGAAATGGGAAGGTAGAGGAGGAAGATGAGAAGAAACAGAAAGAAAGTTAACATGAAAAGAAACTGATGATCCTAAGTACTAGGAAGAAAGCAGAGCAACTGGAAATCTCATGGGAAGAATATTGGTAGGTTAAAAAAAAAAAAAAGAACGCTTGGTGGACAGAGATGCAGGTATTTGCTAGGAACAAAACTGTTACTTAGAGTAAACAGAAGTGAAGCTAGAATAGATGGGGACAGACATAAGTAGGTGAGTAGATGTAGTGGGTGTCTCAAGATCTCTCTTGATTGCTTTAATTTGTTCTCAGTGAAATAAGAAGCTGAAAGTCCTGCTGAAGGAAGAAGCGTTACATGAAATTAACATCTAAGAGTGTGGGAGGATGGACAGATTAGGGGAATACAGTCTAGGGAGATTCAAGAATTACTGAATGACTCAGTGATGGCGCAAGCCTCTGAAAACTAATTCTCATCCAGGAGAAATATGTGGTTTTAGTCTTAAAAAGAGAACCTGGAAAACACAGTAGGATTAAGTGGGATCAAAACCTGTGTTCATGATAATGACCTCTAAATGAAAAGGAATTTCTGCGACCAGAATCCAGAGGCATAATCATCCGAGATAAGAAACATCCAGATACAGTCTTATATAAATGTCTAAAAACAGAATATTAACACCCCAAAGGAATTCCAAGTGATTATTTATTATTGAAGTGGCAGTAATAAAAAACATGACACAGGCTTGCAAATGAAAGTACACTAAAGACAAAGCTATTATTTGGAGGTACTTATTTAAAACCCAGCCACATTCAGAATGAAACTTCGACATGTCTGTAATTTGGGTCTTTTAATTTCACAGGTGAGAAAAAGTTAAGAAGGGTATGCGGAGCTCATTAATACAGGTATAGCTGGTACATGCCTCAATAAATAATTTAAAATTACCGGCAACATCCTAGACATGGGAGAAAAAAGTCATACATCATTCCTCTTTCAAGGACATTCCACTTAGAGTCCACGGAGAAAGAAAGAGAATTAACTGCCAAGCAGCATCCAGTCCACAACAGCCACCTTCAGAAGCAAACTGTTCTTACTAAATCCAGAAACTACGCCCAAAGCAAAAGATTTAAAGGAAGAGATTTCAAAGATGTGAAATGAGGCTCATCATATGATTAGGGGAAGATGGCCAAAGCACCTTAGGGACGCATCCAAACTTGCGATGGCCATATTGTCCTTATAAATTATAAAATCACACAAGGAAGTATGTGCTTATCTACTTCCATAAGCACTACTACTAAATGAATAAATGATCTATAGAAGCCGGGCTCTGAAAATCACATTGGAGTCATTTGGAAAATGACAGCAGAATGGTTACCCTGCCCAGGTTAGTGGCCTTTTCCTATCCATAGAAAAGTCAAGAGATTAAATACAGAAAAGGAAAACAGTCACCTCCTCCTCAAAAGCATTTGCCTTCACTTTTAGGCAGGCAGCTAAAGGTGGGAAAATGTAACTTCTAACACAATCACCACAGAATTCTACGGGATTTTGTCACACCTTTTAAAAATGAAACCATTGGTGAAATTAAATAGTCTGCCAGTCAATTCATTCTCACTATTACTTTTTATGTAGTTCATTACTTATTTTGCTTCTCACGGTCATCAGGATAAGGGTTCCAACAATACTCGACTTTGCCGTCAGTGTGGACCAACTGTTTCAAGAAAGAGATGACACTGCTGTAACCCTCGAAGCAATGTAACATAAACTGCACGCTGACTTATTTGGCAGTGCGCTGTGTGACTAAAAGCCAAGCATTTAACGGCGACAAACAAGGAGGAATGTCAGGCAAGGACATAAAGCGATAAAGGCATTCCACGCTAAATAATGGAGAACATTCTGCCATTGTTTCTTTGGTTTTGCTGATGAATAAGTGATGGTAAAGTTCTTGTACTGAATGACAGGCTATTGAGAGTCTTTTATCTATGGCTTGGGATGGGGGAAGCAGTGAATTAGTCTCCCTCTTACTCTATAATTAACAAAAACAACAGCCCTCTTTAAAATGATTTTTCCCTGATATCAAAGCCTTCTGTTTTAATTGATGTTCACTGGATATTGCCTCAGCAATTATCAAACCATATTTATCTGTTTTTTCCTTATTGGACTTAAAATGCTTTACTATTGGCAGCTCAAAGTCTACAAAAGACACACACGCACACACACACGCACACATGCACACGCTCAACTACCTAAAAGCATGAGTGAACATTCATAGACAAATGATTGAATCAATGTGACTGATTTAAAGACCAGATTTTTCATCTTTTTTTCTTTCACTTGGCATTTTTAAAACTTTATGGCAAAGAAGACTTTTGGGTTAGTGGATTTATTCTTGTGAGAGAAGTAGACGCTGTGGAAATCTTTTCTCCTCCAGCACCGTGCTGTGCTGTTTCTTCTCATGACAAATTTTTAACTGATACTGAATTATTTCTACAAAAACTCTGACTGAAAATGTCAGGAGGTTCATTGGGATAGACCAAAGACATAGGGAGAATTCTTGACAGTCAATGAGAGCTAAAGATTGCCTCTCAGGACTGGAGCATGAGTCCTCTCCCTGAGTAAGGACGTAAAGAGGAGATAAAAATACATAAATGCATGCTTTTAAAAGTGTAATTGTGACTGGGTAGCTCGGTCAGTTAAGCTTCCAACTTAGACTCAGTTCATGATCTTTGTGGTCCACAAGTTCTGTGTTGACAGCTCAGAGCCTAGAACCTGCTTCAGAGTCTGTGTCTCCCTCTCTCTGGCCCTCCCCCACTCGCTACCTGTCTCTCTCTCTCTCTCTCTCTCTCTCTCTCTCTCTCTCTCTCTCTCTCAAAAATAAAAATAAAAAATAAGAAAAGTGTAATTGATAAAACATGGATAATTAATAAAACCTAATTGATAAAAAAAATCCAAAATTTAGAATTTAGCCTTTATTCCAAACACTAACTTACATTATTTGGACATACATTTTCCCCATAGAAACAATGTTGTACGTAGTGCTTCAGATGCAAAATTTTAGCTGATAAAATTATTTTCAACACATAATATAAACATTCCAGATACTGCATCATTTTACTTAAACATATGGTATTAGCGGTATAAGCTAGGACAACTCAGCTGGCAGTAACAGAAACGAATGCAAGCTCTTACAGACACAGAAGAAAGATGTATTACAGGGATATCAGGAAGCTTTCTGCAATCCCAAGACACGGGAGTATACCCGAGTCCTGAAAAGAACTGGAGAGGTACCTTGGCTTTCTCTTCAACTCCAATCCCTACTTATCTCAGTGAACCTGCTTTCCTTTCTTCTCTTTCTCTGCAGATGGTTTTTCTAAAGCACACACAAGCTGCTGTGTGCAGCACACCACAGGGGCAAAGACGGAAATAAGGCAGACGAGAGCTCTGGTCTTTAATCCTCTTGATCTCAGACAGAACAAAATTGACAGGTGATTACAGATTCCGAGCAAGTAGGACTGAGCAAAGGCATGCAAATAGTAGGTGGAAATAAGAGAAAACCATAAAAAGTACAGACAGATCATTGAGGGGGAAGGAAATTGGGGATGATAAAAGTAATGGAGGTAATATTAGGGAAGGAAAGACAAGTATGGTGCATAGAACTCTCCTAATTCATCCTGAGATGGGGACTTACCCTAAATTTAGGTAGGCTAGACATTATTCACCAGGCAGAAGTATGGAGACGGAAAATTCCTGGTCATGATCCAGAAGTCCAGTTTTCTTGGACAACTGTAACCTAGGCACTTGAGCTCCTTGCGGGCTTGTTCCCTCACGTGGAACTGTGCGATATAACTTCTAAAGAACCTTCTTGCTGCTATTGATTTTTACTCTAAACAAAAATGACAGAACTGAAGATCACGACTTTGTCCTGAAAGTCAATCCAGTTAGCATTATAGATGCCCTGAAGACTTTGAAATGAAGTCTAGGATAAGAAAAGCTCTGGACTTCATCAGGAGGCCAAACACTGATCCGAACAGAAAACAAAATCTCGTCCTGATTAAAAACTCATAAAGAACCCACACCAGAAGTACCATGTGACTTTTCTGGTTAATGAACCAGGTAGTGAAAAGATTTAACGAGCCTCCTAAGAATAAAGTGAACTTAAGAAGGAATGATGGTGACCTATTTTTGGAAGCCAGAAAAAAAGATTAGAGAGCAAGAAAAACCCCAAAAGGAGGAAACCAGAAGCTGGCTGTTCTAGGCCTCAAAACACAAGAAATTCTCAGAAATTAAGTGGTGTCTTAGGGGGTGAGACTGGACTTGATACAGAAGGGTTGTTAAAGAATTTATATAAAGAAGCCGTGAACATGGATTCTGTCCTCCATCCCCACAGAGGACTTGGGGAGATTAAATCAGGGAGACTACATAGGAGGACTCCAGGCAAACTGGAAAGCAGGGTTAAGTGAGAATCTATACCGTGAACAATGAGATACATGGCTCCATCCTCCCATTTGTCTTCAGAAGCACTAGTAGACATTTTAGACCATCCAGACAAGATTTTAAAGCAGTTGTCTCTGAAGTCAATGATCAGCACAACTGGTGGGGGCGGGGGAGAAGGGGTGACCTACAATAACCATCAGAATTGTATTCCAGGAAGAGCCAAGCCAAACGACACTTCAGTGACGACCATCAATAGCAGCCTATGTGTCTGCACCCGGCTCCCCAACGCACGAACTGACACACAGGCCTCCCAGTCAGCTTTCTAGGGCATCACCCTTAACTGTGAAGACACTGAACACTTCAGAAAAGCCTCCTACATGAAGCAAAGATGAAAATGAACTGGGATGACAGAAAAAGATATCATAAGGGAAGTCAGGTATTTGTTTTCTTTAAAAAGGGAAAAGAAAAATCTACGTTTATTTTAGAAAAAAGAATGGCAAAGTTTTAAGGAAAACTCAAAAATCAATGACGGAGGTCTTGGAAATTACAAATCAGATAGATGGAATGAAAAAATTGAGAAGAGTAAGAGGATGTGGTCAAGGCAATCTCCAGAAAGTAGGATATAGATAGAAGTAGAAAACAGGAGATTAAAAAAGAAAGCTTCAAAGGTCATTGCAGAACGCCCAGCAGCCAAGTAGCAGAAATTCCAGAAAGAGAGAAGAGAAAAAGAGAGGGAAGGAAATGATGTAATAAATGATTCAGAAAATGGTCCAGAAGTGAGTAAGTTTCTTTACTATGAGTGCGTAATACATTAGACAGAAGAGGACCTACAGCAAAGCAAAGCATATCATCAGGAAGTTTCTAACGGTGGGGATGAAAAGAGTAGATCGGCAGCTTTCCAAGAGAAAAACTGATACATTAAACAGGGCACAAAGGATCAGGCATCGGAATGGCATTGTACTTCTCACTGGCAGAAACGACACAATGGTGAAACGCCTTCAAAATCCTGAAAAGAAAATTTATTTCCATCCTTAAGGACTCTTAGGTAAAAAATAAAGTTATTTTTTGGATATGTGAGGCATCAAAAATTCTGTCTTTCATGTACTGTTTTCAAGATGCCAGAGGAAGCGTCTTACCCAAATTAGAGGGTAACCCACCAAATGAATTTTCTATGCTCCTGTAACTAATTACCACAAACTCAGGGGTTTAAGACAATACAAATTTATTATCTTCCAGTTCTGGAAGTCACCGGTCCTAAAATCAAGGTGTAGGCAGAGTTATGTTCCTGCAGGAGGCTGTAGGAGAAAATCTGTTGCCTTGCATTTTCTAGCTTCTAGACGCTGCCTGTTTTCCTTGGCTCATGGTCCCTTCCTCAATCTTCAAAGCCAGAAGCATAACGTCTTCGATTCTCTCTTTGACTCTGAGGCTTCCCTCTTTGACTTATGAAGACAATGGGCCTGCCTGGGAAATTCAGAATAACCTCCCCAGCTCAAGAGCCTTAAGCACATTTGCAAAGTATCTTTAACCATGTAAAGCCGCATATACATAGGTTCCAGAGGTGAGGATCTGCACATCTGTGGGGGTAATTTTTTTGGCCTACCATACCCAAGAGAAAGGTATACATGAAATCCAAGATACACAACTCCCTATTAAAAAAAAAAGAAAAATGGAATCTCAGAATGATAAGAAATCAACCAATTCAGATTAGAACAAGAGAATGCAGGACTCAAGGACAAAGGTTTCTGAGAAAAAGTTGAAATGGATAGACTACTTAATGCGTTTGCAGATTTGAAAGGAGATTTATAGTTCTGAGGGAGAGTTTGGATACGAATTAATGATACATATGTAGAAAACAAATTAAAGTTTAAAACACGTCAGGGGTGCCTGGGCGGCCCAGTCGGTTAAGCATCTGACTTCAGCTCAGGGTGTGACCTCGTGGTTCATGAGTTTGAGCTCCGCATCAGGCTCTGTGCAGACAGCTCAGAGCCTGGAGCCTGCTTCGGATTCTGTGTCTCCTCTCTCTGCCTCTTCCCTGCTCACGCTCTTTCTCAACTCTCTCAACTAAATAAACATTAAAAAAAAATCTTTAAAAAAAGTTTAAAATGGGTCAATTATTACCACTTGGGAAGAGAAATGAAGATTTAATCACAGTTCCATGGCTCATATGTGACGTTGTATTTACCTCATTCCCTATCATAATATAAACACAGAACCAATAACCCTAGTGATCTAACTGATAATAGATCTAATCAATCTAAATTGATTAAAAGGATCTAAATTGATCTAATTAAAATCGATGGTAGAACTGGTTTGAAAAGATAGTGAGAGAGAGGACATGCGGGAGGAGAGAATAAGAACATTAAAATATCAGTTTCAATAGAATACATCAGTACATGACATAGAAAACTGAAAAATCAAGGCACTATATACACCTGTTACTTTGAAGTAATGGAGGCAAAAGCCTGAAAAAATAGCAGAGATTGAAAGTGGTTGTCTCTGACAGTAGGAAGCGCAGGTCGGAATGAGTGTAACAGAAGACAGTTCTTTTTCCTATTAAGCTTTTTCAAAACTATTCGACTTTTTAAATTCTGTATATATGTAACTCGATAAAAATAAAATAGAAAAACATGTCTTTTGTTTTATTAAAGTCAATGTAAGTATATGACTTTGGATCTTTATCCTGAAAAAAGGAAGAGAGAGAGAAGAAAACACTTTTGAGTGAAAAGAGAATTTGAAGTTGTTTTTCTCTCTTTAACTGGGGTTTAATAAAAGGATGCTTCGCTTAGGTTTTGTTTTGTTTTGTGTTGGTTTGGTTTTGGAAGGATTTCATATTGTTTTTAAAATGTTGATACATTTTGAAACATTTATTTCTAATTGTTAATATTAATGAGTAGAATGTGAACTCTTCAATTCTCAGTTCTAATGTCATCTCCTCTGAGAAGCTTTCCCAGGCTCCGCATCTAAGGCAGCGTTGCTCCACAATTACAATCCAATCATCTTCCTTTATTCTCTCATAGCTCTAACCATTATCTCACACTTTCTTATGAATGGAAACTACAATAATTAGCAAGGCAACTATGTCCCCTGACATATCTCTATCTTTTGTAAGATTGCTGGCCCTCAGTAAGACCCGATTAATATTTAATAACATCTTCATATACTGTTATGTGACTTACTTGTTTCCCCAACTCCTCTCCCAATTATTTCTAAAACTAGAACACTGGAAAATGTACTCATCTTAAACCTAACCCTGAGATCAAATCACATTTAACAGGCAGAGCTTCAGACTGGAAATTCTATTATCTGGTTTGGAACCCTGGGTCCTTCCTCCTTTCTTAGCTGTGCACACTGGAGATTAGCCTTCTTTCTAGGACTTGGTTATCTCAGCTGTAAAATGGTGTTATTGATAATAGCTATGTTGGAACATTTCTTAAGGATTATTCACTTCATTTTTGATATGAGAGGAAAGATGAGTCATTCCTTCCCTCTCATTCTTCACACCGTTCTGAGGGAGGCCAAGTTCACACAGAGTTAAGAAGATGGTTTAGCAAGTGGTGAGCAACTTCCGGGAACAGACATAGCCACAGTACCCCTTTTAACAATTTCTGAAGTTCGGATAATGTTTTTTTTCTGAGCATCCACATAATCTTGGTGTGATGTAGTTCAGGAAGAGATTCTCAGTCAAGTGAATCCTAAACAAGAGCTCAGTGAGAAGTAGGTCACCTTGACCTAAAGAGTCTATGCAAAGCAGGACTCTGAAAAAGAAAAACCAAAAGGTAGGGGGAAAAAAACAAAAAAAGGGCCTAAAAAAGGGAATACTGCATCAAAGTAGACAAAGTGAGTCTGAGAGGTAATTAACACAAGAAATGGAAACAAGAAATACCAGCAAAGGAATGGTAATAGAGACAAGAAAGCAATGATGACTTTATTAGGAATCTGATCTGGAAGGAGTCAAAAAGATGAAGGGAAACAAATGGGCTCCATTTTACTAAATAAAGCTAAGATGCAGTGTGCCACTGTCAGGTGACAAGTGTCAATATGAGGACAAGGAAAGGGCCAACTTGCTGTTAAATGTCACCTCAACGGCATACTTGCTCTTGAGAGTAACAGACAACAGGGGTAGCTCTGATAAAAAAAAATGCCCTGGGAATTTCCCTAATATCCCATGGCAGAAGCAAAGGAATGCTTTGAACTAGGAAACAAATAACCAGAGCCAATGAATTTTCTCAAAAGTAAAGTATCTAATTTCCTGCAAATATCCCCAGAGTCTGAGGCAAGAGAAGGACAACATTCTGTGCCCTTCCTATGATGCAGCATCACAAATAACTAAATAATCCCCATCGGCAGAGCACAGTCTATAGATGTATGTCTTAAGGAAACAGCAGAGTTGAGGTATTTTTAGTAATTCAAGACACCACCGGCTCTGAAATTCCTCAAAGGTGATTGCATAGCTGGGATAAAATTACTTTTCATTTGTTTGTAGCCCATGGGCCAAAATACACACACACAAAAAATACTGAGTGTTACTTGAGTTGTTTCTGTTTCTCAGAAAAAATTACAATGATTCTGCCATCAAGAGAGTGGGACTTTTAATACGTTTTTGAGTTAGGCTCTAGTTCAGTGCCTACTGGGGTTTGTCGGTATTAAAATAAGGCTACTATGACTATTTTGTTAGAGTTTAGTTGTCTTCACAAATAAGTAGGAAGCAGGAGGATACAAGATGTTTTAGGGAGTTCAGCATTCACTCAAGATGTAAACACTTAGGAAACATTTGCCTTTTACAGGGTGTTACATAACGTCCAGGGGAATTAATAGTAAGAAAAAAAAAACAACTTTCCTTCATGGAATGTCCAATTCAATGGGGAAAACAGACAAGTAAACAGGCAATTAGAGATGGTAAGTACTAAAGGGAGGTTAGTACCAGGCAAAGAGGGTTTTGCTCATCTGACCTTTGCCCAGCAGCCCAGTGACTCCCTCTAGGTCAAATACCACTGAGCACACAACTTGAACAGGCAAGAGAGCTGAGCAACACAGCACCAGCAGAAAAATAATTCAAGATGTATTTTCTACTGATAGTGGCATTGAATACAAATTAGTAGATTATAACAGTATTAGAAATTAGTAAGACAAGATTTATTTGGGTCCTTTTCAGGTATTGATACAAGAAAAGGAGGGCCAATAATAAAGAGGGGCTATGGCAGGCAGGGAGGACAGTAGATTGACGACAGACTCTGCCTCTCATCACCTCCCCCAGCCTCCCTTTGCCCAATGCCAACAATTTCTACTAGTATAGGAGAGAATCAAAGGGAAATTTTACCCTAAAGAAGGGATTTTTAAATGCTCTGGCAAAGCTCTCTGCTAGACACCTTGCAATTGCAAACACTGCAAAGCACAGATTGGGTCAACAAGAAAGAAGTAAATTGTACTGTCATGCTATGTGTTGTGAAAATTTTGTGTTTGGTTATTTATTATACCCTTCCATTTTATATAGCATATATATACGTGTGTGTTTGTGTTTGCTTGTGTTTCACAGACATGTATGACAATGCAACAGAATGAATTTTGGAGCCTAGCTTTGAGATGAAAAAGGAGATTTCTAGGCTTAGGTCTATAGACAATTCTGATATGGTTAGGGATAGATAACTATTTATAATCTGAGTCATTTTGTTGTCCTAGTGCAACAAGAGACACAGACAAAAAGCAAAATCCATTTTTATAATGAAAGGTACTTATCAATGGATTTTAAATGGGCTGGTAATCCAACTTGATCTTCTCTTGCATGTAGACTGGTACAAAGACCTTTGAGCTGCTGTGATGGCTCCAGCAAAATTGAAAAAAACAGTGGACCACAAATTACAGCCATTTAACGAGAGAAGATGTTAATTATCTTATTTTATTTTATTAATTTAATTAAAATTTTTAAAAATATTTTATTTATTTTTGAGACAGAAACAGCATGAATGGGGGACAGAGCAGACAGAGGGAGACAAAGAATATGAAGCAGGCTCCAGGCTCTGATCTGTCAGCACAGAGCCCGACACAGGGCTCGAACCCATGAACTGTGAGATCATGACCTGAGCCGAAGTTGGATGCTTAACCGACTGAGCCACCCAGGCACCCCAAGATGTCAATTATTTTAAATGGCAGTTGGAATCCCAAAAGAGACTAAAGCTTTAATAAAAAGGCCTAGAAAGCAACCTATTTTGTAAAAGAACTTGCTTCCCTACAAAGGACAAGTCACACAGGTGATGGGAACGTAAGAATAGCAATGTGAGATTATAGTAAAACTGTTAGGGCAGAGATGCAGTACGAGAAATTGATAAGGTTTCATTCTCAAATAGTATAAATTGATGACTTACTGATGACATACCATATGAAGCAAGAGGTTTTGTGTAACGAATTAAAAAGCAACTGCTTCTTTGTCCACATTGATGAGTCAACAAATTCAAGCTGTACCATTTGTATAGGTCTTTAGATTTGCAAATGGTGGTGAAATTAGAAAAAAAAAACATTATGCATTGCAAAAAGAAGCCCTGAGGGTGAAAAAAATTTTCTGGCATTAGACAATGGTGTGGTTGCATAATCATATGAATATACTTAAATTCACTGAATTATACAATATGAAATGGCTGATTTTATGGTATGTGAATTATACCTCCCTTCAAAAAAAAAGTGCCCCAAATAAGCAAAGGTGAATATAAATGACGAAAAAATTTAAGATACAACTAAAATGCCTTTCCCTGCCCCTTACCCTTTCCTCTCATAGTACGCTTTTTCTTTATTACGGCCCTTCTCAAGGCTGACCTGTGTTAATAGTCAGCTTGGGATTTCTCCAACTAGATTTTAACAAGCTCAAAGCATTTCTAAGATATATTTCTTTTGGCCAAGTATTACCTAAGAATGCTAATTAGTTTCTATTTTGCCTGGGTGGCGTTGTAATATCTTCACTATAGTAGTTATTGAATCTTTAGGTAACAAGAATTTGGCCCAGACCAACCTATGCCCCACCAGAAACATGAGGTTGTGAGGTGTGCTTTTCTAACCAAGGTTAGGTCTTTGGCCAAAGAGATTAGCCAGATAGACCTAGTTCACTAAGAGTCACTGTGATAGTCAATTTTCTATGTCAGCTGGACAGGACCCTGGGGTGCCGAGATATTGGGTTTTTGTGAGAAACATTCTTGTGGGTGTTTGTGAGAAAGTGTTTTGAATGAGGTTAGCAGGTGAATCAGGAGACTGAGTAAAGTAGAATGCCCTCTCCAGTGTGAATGGGCCTCAACCAAATCAAGGAAAGCCTGAATAGAATGAAAAGGTTGAGTAAGGAAGAATTTTCTCTTTCTGCTCGTCTCTAAACTGGGACATTGCTCTTCTGTCTTCAGATCCAGTCTTGGACTAGAACTCACACTCTATGCTCTCCTGGTTCTCAGGCATTTAGAATCAGACAAGAACCCTTGGCTCTCCTTGGTCTCCAGTTTGCTAACTGGAGCTCTCGAGACTTCTCAGCCTCCGCAGTGGCATGAGCCAATTCTTTATATTTCATTTTTTATATATGTATATTATCTGACTGGTTCTGTTTCTCTGAAGAACCTTAACTAATACAGTCACCCAAGGAGACTGAAACAGTCTCCAATAGAGTGATGTGTGTAGATCAAGTCAAACTGATGGCCATGCAGAGGATAAGTTAAGAACCCAGGACAGGCTAGATCTTTGCTTTCCTCGTTTCCTTGGTGTATCTAAATCTGGAGAATACTTCCAAACTGATGCAACTCCAATAAACATTTTAGTCTCCCAAGCCAATGATCAATTCTGAACACATATGTCACCTCAGTTTGCTCCTAGGGTTATCTAAATCAATGGGCCATAACACTTGAGTATCCAATGGATTATTTCCTATATGAACAACCAGATGTATGGTAACAATGACCAAAGGCAAGTTACAGAATTTTTACAGAATTTACCTGTTTTTTTTTTTCCTCCACACTCTTTACAGCCTTTGTCACCCAAAGGAAGACTTTTAACTTTATGCTAGACATAAAGGCCTCATATGTCTGCTGTGCCCTAAATATGCCAACCTGTACATTGCTTTTCAAGCATATTTCAGTTTTAAAAACCAGATGATATAAGCACAATATATGAGATTACAGACTATCTCTAAGCAGTGAGAGAATCAGTAGGAAGACAGCCCTAAAGCCTATTTGACAGGAAAAGTCAAACAGTTCATTAGGTAAATGTGGTTTTCTCCCTTCCAAAATCCCTCCATAACTTACCAGTGTTTCTGTGGCTCCGAACTTGAATAGTTCCTCTTCACACTAGCAAGCCTGAGGTTTTTTTGTGCCAGAGTTGGATTTAGAGAGCACCCTAGGTTAGAAAGTCACCAATTTGCAGCTCTCAACCAATGCAAGAGGAATCTTTCAAGAGTATTTTTTTCTCACGTTTCTGTCTACCTTTGGACACCGTCCAGTGCCTTTGACTAACTGTCTGTAATAATACTGTCTGGTTTTTAAAAAAACTCTTTCTGGAAGAAAATGCCCCAACTCTTTTTGCCATCATTATTAGAAATCCCATTTCTATTAAGCTTGGAATTCATTTGGAAAAATTCAGCTGTTAAATGTGTCCCTTAACTCTCCCCAGTGATGACAGTATTACACAGTTTTCTTCACCAGAAGCAGGAGAGAGCAGAAGGAAGCAAAGCAAAGGTGAGAGGGAGACACTTTTGACATCTTTATCAAACAGACTAAAAGATTTTTACACAGCGACATCATCGTCACTCAAAATATTTAACTATATCAAAGCTGTCCGAGGAGCTAGAGAATTAACTAATAAGGTTCCTAAACTTTTATCAACCTCTATGTCTTTTCCAAATCTGCTGCATTTTTAAAATAATTTTTCCTTCTCTCTTTAGAGAAAGTAATTCTTAATCAGAGATTGAGGATTCGAAAGGACATTTCTTAATCTCTGTAGGAAACATTTTTGCCCCTTCGAAAAGCTCAGAATATTCTGAGTTGCTCCACTGAGGTGGCTTACTCTGCATCCTCGGCCTCCTTCATAATGACAGAGAAAAAATTCTTAGGCCGTTTCATCCAATAAGATTCAATAATGTAAACAAAAGGAGAATAGAGAGAAAAGACTGGGGGTCCTGCCTTCAGGCTGTCTGTGTTCAAAACCTGCAAGGTCTCTTTTTAGCTGACTGCCTTTGAAATCACTAAAACCCCCCAAGCCTCAGCTTCTCCATTTACGAGCTAGAGGAAAAAAAAAAAAACAGTATCTATCTCACAGAATTATGCTGAGGCCTAAATGAAATAATCTATCTAATGCACAAGACTACATTGTCTCGTGGTGCAAAGTAATTGCTCAATAGTCATTAGCTATAATTATTAAGGAAAGGGAAAAAAAAGGGAGAAAGTTACCAGTACTCATCTTTCTTTCAGCAAAGCATTAGATCTGAAAGGACAAGAAGAAAGTGTGTTGATGGGGGGGGGGCTACTGAGCGGGGGCCCGGGGAGAGAGGGCGTTTGGTTCATTTATATAATTGCCTGCAGTGTCTCACTGCTACCTACCGCTGCTGGATCTCTTCTGCTCTGATCACCAAGAACACTCACAATATCTTCACAGTCCCACTGGGGGTTCAGCATCTAGCTTGGGAAACAATGACCTAGAAAATAAAATCAAAGGCACAGCAGCTTCAGTACTGGAAGCATTTCCCAAAGTCTGAAATTTTACTTTTTGCCAATGTCATCTTTTTCATATTAACACTGACTAAATCTTGGCATACGAGTCTTTTATCAGGGCATTTCTTAGATACTTTCCTGTTATTCTAATGCAGTATAACAAGCCACTGTTTCCATGGGCTACTACAACTTGACTACAGCATTTTATGAAACAGAACATGATTCGTGGTATGCTAATACTTTAAGGGCATTTTCACTTTAAGGGTTTGGATTAAGAAGTTTTAACACACTGAAAGTTTCATAACTTTTCATGCACATACAAAGGAGAATAAAAAGAATTCAATAAACAAATGGCATATTCCATTTTCAAAAAATTAATTCTCATTGTCAGGATCCTATCTTCAACCTTTAATATGCAGATTAGCCCAAAGAAAGACTATTTCATACAGTAAGCCCTGAGGGCGCTGTCTCTCCAAATAAGCTTGTCACTACTTCAATACTAGAGATTTTGCAAAATGTGAACTAAAAGACTGAGTGTATAGTGATAAAGATGTTAACCTAACTCTAATTTCTCAGAAGCTCATTGATATACAGAGATTTGTTATTTCAGTTTGGCATTATCCCAAATTACTCCCAAACAGCAAAAACCATTAGAAAACACAAATTAACACCAAAAGTCAAACATCACATTGGAATGAAAAAAGGGCTGTATAAATTCTCTATTATCATTTGTGTTGTATTATAAAAATTCCTAGCAGACTCTAGAAAGCTGGGAAGATGGCGGAATAGGGGGACCCTAAGCTCTCATCCTCCCATGGACACAACTAGATAACGCTCACATCAGTGTATATAACCCAAAAAAAGATCCATAGACTGGCAGAACAAACTCCACAACTAAAGGCAGAGAGAAGGCCACCAAGAAGAAGGTAAGAAGCATGGAGACATGGTTTGGAAGCAAAACAACAGTGGTCGACAGCAGTCAGGATGGAGCTTGGATCACAGAGAAGGGTGAGAAACAGACTATCACACCCAGGATCCTGTGGGGAAATGAATCCTCATAACATTTGGCTTTGAAAGTGCGAGGCGAGAATGTCATGAGTTCCTACCAAGAGGAACTTAAAGCCTAGAATTTAAAAAATCAGCAGGCTTGGCCATGGGAGAGCTTGGAGGGCATTAGGAAACGGAGTCCTTGCCCTTAAAAAGACAGCATAAAACATCCATGCAGATATAGCATAGACCAGCAGTTTGAAAAACGCCTAAGACCCACTGAAGGGAGACTTATTTACTCATCTCAGCGTGTGGCCCAGAGACCCTAGGATTCACAAGGAGACTCCCCTGGGAACAAAGGAGCTGGCATGTGCCATTTCCCTTTCCTGCCCCTCAGCATACACACAGCCACCAGCTAGAACCAGCGCCATGCCAATGTTCGCTACCTAATTTGCTTATACCAAGCTCCAGCCTGCACTTTGGCAGAACCACCCTTCCCAGTCACCTTGCAGGGTCCTTCTCCCAGAAGCCTGGTACAAATCTTGCCAGCATCACATCTCCCCGCCCATGCTTTCTGCCAGGTCTCAGTTCTGAAGGTGGTGGTGGCAGGTCTCATTTTGCAGTCAGATCACTACACATCTTGTGAAAAGGCACCCAATCCGACTGGCAAACAAACACTGCCCACGAGTGGCAAAGAAAGTCTCTACAGATGAATGGACTGAAGTAAAAAGAGGCCAGAACTCAATAGCAGGGCACATACAACAACATATATAGGAGACACTCCCTGAAGTGCCAGGTTCTAGGGTGCAGGTGACAGTGCACAGCACGGCACTACAGGACCTCCTCTTCATAAGGTCATTACATTCAAGAGCGACAGATGTAACTGACTTTCCTAACACGCAGAAACAAACACAGAGACTTAGACAAAACAAGGATGCAGAGGAATATGTCCTAAATGAAAGAAAAGGAACACACTACAACAAGAGACCTAAGCAAAATGGAAAAGAAGTAATATACCTGATAGAGAATTTAAAGTAATGATCATAAACATACTCACTGGCTCTGAGAAAAGAGTGGAGGACATCAATGAGACACTAAATAAAGAGACAAAAAACAGCCACTCAGAGATAAAGAACACAATAAGTGTAATTAAAAATACATTTGATAGAATAAATAGAAGGCTAGAGGAAGGAGAGAAACAAATTAATGACCTGAAAGAGTAGTGGAAAGTAACCAAGATGACCAAATAAGAGGGGGAAAAAAAAAACACCGCAAATTGAGAATAGTCTCAGGGAGTTCAGTGACTCCATCAAGTGTAAAAAAAAAATTAGCATTACAGAAATCCCAGAAGAAAAACAGAGAAAAGGGGGAAGAAAATACATTTGAAGAAACAATAGCTGAATACTTCCTACATGGGGGAAAAAAAACCAGATATTCAGATCCAGAAGGCAAAGAGATTCCCCCCAAAAAATCAAACCAAGGAGGTCCATATCACGACATCTAGAAATAAATAAAGATTAATAAAAGAAATAAATAAAGAAAAACATTTTAAAGCAGCAAGAAAAAAACAGAGAGTTACCTACAAGGAAAATCCTATTAGTGGACTTTTCAGCAGAAACTTTGCAGGCAAGAAGGGAGTGGCATGATATATTTGAAGGACTAAAAGGGAAAAATCTACAGCCAAGAATGCTCTGTCTAGCAAGGCCATCATTCAGAATGGAAGGAGACATAAAGTTTCTCACACAAACGGGCTAAAGGAGTTCATGACTACTCAAGAAATATTAAAGGGGACACTTTGAGTGGAAAAGAAAAACCATGAGTGGGAGTATGAAAAGTAAAAAAACCCACAGATGCAGTAAAAATAAGTATTTTTATAAAAATCAGTCAAGGGATTGATAAAATACAAATATGTATAATATGACACCATATACTAAAACGTGGTGGGGGAGATGAATAAATAATGGATTCAAATTTAAGTGATCACTTGATATAGACTGCTTTATGCAGGTATTACATACAAACCTAATGGTAAGCACAAATCAAAATCTAGTAATAGACAGGCAGAGAATATAGAGAAAGGAATCCAAATGTATCACTAAAGAAACCCAACGAACCCGAAAGGGAGTATGAGAAGAAAGGATCAGAGGAAAACTCCAAAATAACTGCAAAACAAGTAAAAGAATGGCAATAAGTACATATCTGTCAATAATTACTTTGAATGTAAATGGACTATAGGCTAAAACTGATAAGTGACAGAGTGGATTAAAAAATGGATCATATTTGCCCATTAGAGACTCATTTCAGACCAAAAGATACATGCAGAAAGTGAAGGGATGGAGAAACATTTTATCATTCACATGGATATTAAAAGAAAGCCAGGGTAGCAATACTAATGTCAGACAAAATAGACTTTAAAACACAGACTGTAATAAGAGACAAAGAAAACACTATATAATAATAAAGGAGGCAATGCAACAAGAAGATATAACTATTGTAAACATTTATGCATTCAGTATGAGAGAACCCAAATATATAAAAAAAATAATAACAAACAAAAGTCAATTGATAGTAATACAATAATAGTAGGGGAATTTAACAGACTGCTTACAACAATGAACAGATCATTTAAACAGAAAATCAACAAGGAAACAGTGGCTTTGAATGCCACTCTGGGCCAGATAGATTTAACAAATGTATTCAGAATATTCCACCCTAAAACAGCAGAATACACATTCTTTTCAAGTGAACATGGCACACTCTCCAAAAGAGATCACATATTAGGCCACAAAACAAGTCACAACAAATTTAAAATGATCAGTCATTCTATGCATGTTTTTTCACCATAAAGCTATATTAGAAATCAACCACAAGAAAAGAATCCAGAAAGAACACAAATACATGGAGGTTAAATAACATGCTACTAAACAAATAATAGGTCAATTGAGAAATCAAAAAAGAAATAAAAAATTACAAAGAGAAAAAATGAAAATGAAAACACAGCAGTCCAAAATCTGTGATGCAGCAAAAGTGGTTCTAAGAGGGAAGTTTATAGCAATACAACTCTATCTCAAGAAGCAAGAAAAATCTCAAATAAATAAACTAAACTTACACCTAAAAAAGCTAGGAAAAATAAAAACACAAAAAACCAAACCCAAACCAGCAGAGGAAATGAAACAATAAAGATTAGAGCAGAAATAAATGATATGGAAACTAAAATAATAATACAACAGATCAATGAAACCATGAGCTAGTTCTCTGAAAAGGTCAACAAAATTCATAAACCTCTAACCAGAATCATAAAAATAAATAAAAAAGAGAGAACCCAGATAAATAAAAGCATAAATGAAAGAGGAGAAATAACAACCAATACCACACAAATACAAATAATTTTAAGACAATATTATGATAAATTACATGCCAACAAATTATACAACCTACAAGAACAGAATCAATTTCTAGAAACATATAAACTACCAAAACGGAAGAAGGAAGGAATAGACTAATTACCAGCAAGGAAAGTGAATCAGTAATCAAAAAGTTCCCAACAAACAAAACTCCAGAGCCAGATGGCTTCTATCTGGCCAGATATGCGAATTTTATTAAATATTTAATGAAGAGTTAATACCTGTTCTTTTCAAACTATTCCAAAAATGGAAGAGGAAGGAAAACATCCAAACTTATTCTATGGTGCCAGTATCACCCTGGTACTGAAACCAGATAAAGACACCACAATAAAAAAAAAAAAAAAAGGAAAAGAAAAGAAAGAATGAATGAACAAATTACAGTACAGTATCTGTGATTTAGAGAGATGTAAAAATCTTCAACAAAATACTAACAAACAGAAACCAGCAATGCATTAAAACAATCATTAATCACAATCAGGTAGGATTTATTACCAGGACACAGGGGTGGTTCTATATTCACAAATCAATCCATGTGATATGTCACATTTAATATATCACATTGGATAGGAGACAAGATAAAAACCATACGGTCATTTAAAAAGATGAGGAAAAGATACTTGATAAAGTACAACATCCATTCATGATAAAAACCCTCAACAAAGTAGGTGTGGAGGGAATATACCTAAAACATGATAAAGACTTTACAGTGAAAAACCCACAGGCAACATCATATTCAATGGAGGAAAAACAAGAGCTTCTCCCCTAAGGTCAGGAACAGATAAGGAAGTCCACAGACACTACTTTTGTTCAACATAGTACTTGAAGTCCTAGCTACAGCAATTAGACAACATAAAGAAATGAAAGACATCCAGATTGGTAAGGAAGAAGTAAAACTCCCACTATATGCAAAAGACATGATACCCTATATAGAAAACCGAAAAGACTCCACCAAAAAATTGCTAGAACTGATACATGAATTCAGTGAAACGGCAGGATACAAAAACAGCATAGAGAAATCTGTTGCATTCCTATACACCAATAATGAAGCAGCAGTAAGTGAAATTAAGAAAACGATCCCAGGGCACCTGGGTGGCTCAGTCAGTTAAGCATCTGACTTTGGCTCAGGTCATGATCTCATAGTTAGTGAGTTCAAGCCCTGCATCGGGCTCTGTGCTGACAGCTCAGAGCCTGGAGCCTGCTTCAGATTCTGGGTCTCCCTCTCCCTCTGCCCCCTCCCCCACTCACACTCTGTCTCCCAAATAAACAAACATTAAAAAAAAAAAAGAAAGAAACAATTCCATTTACAACTGCAGACGCTTAACCAGATGAGCCACCTAGGTGCTCCTAAATACATGGGTTCTTACAAAATCTAAGTAATGGTGAGTGGGGGCGCCTGGGTGGCTCAGTTGGTTGAGCGTCCGACTTCGGCTCAGGTCATGATCTCACCATTCCCGAGTTCAAGCCCCGCGTCGGGCTCTGTGCTGACAGCTCAGAGCCTGGATCCTGTTTCAGATTCTGTGTCTCCCTCTCTGTCTGTGGCCCTTCCCTGCTCATTCTCTGTCTGTCTCTCTCTCTCAAGGATAAATAAACATTTAAAAAAAAATTAAAAAAAAAAGTAATGGTGAGTGTGTGTATTTCCAATGTGCACAGTGGTATTGTGTTATTATTATTAACTCTTATTTTTTACATCTTTTTACATAAGATGTGAAATGTGATCATATTGTTTTATACATAGCCTATTACTTCTCAGTGCAAAAATGGATTTCCTGATGTGCAAACTTGGTATTTGAACTACCCATCCATAGAAAAAAAGGCTCAAATCATCTCAATTTTCCTGCCATCACAAGCAACACAGTGATGGACACCCTGGCAGATTTCTGGAATAAGGATGACCCAGGAAAGTCCTGAGTCAGCAGGTTGATGTCCACTTCATTTGACCAGGTCCAGTGGTTCCCTAGGATGGCTGTCTTCACATTTTCGCAGGCATTTCATTGAACTTCCACGTACATATAAACATGCCATCTCTTATCTTAGCAGTATTCAGCACTCCAGAATCTCGGTTCTGGGCTATTATGGATATATTCTTAATCACTGTGTCTCTGTCCTGTTGGATTGCATTACAGGAGAGGAACACTGAGCTTAACATATTCACTATTTTTATAGTAAGAGGAAGGAGCCCTGCTCTTTGTCTACAGAGAGATATTGCGACATCTGTCAAGGTTACTTGCAGCAAACATAACCTTGAGAAATGATCGCAGGCAAGAGTGGTTAGGGCCTTGCATTTTGATTTCTCCAGCCAAGAACATGTGGGAAGACTTAGGGTCCCTGGCGGTTGTGTTTTCCAACAAGAGCATTTTCCCACATCTTTAAATTTAGTAAATTTCGGCAAGTATGAACTTGGTCCACAAGCTCAGGTGTGCCCAAAATGGAACGCTTATGTTCCTTTTTGCATCAACTTGATTCTATTCTAACCTTCATGACATTGGAAAAGCAGGAAATACAACCATGGCCATGCTTGGAAGAAAAAAATGAATATTCAATAAATTACCTTTTCCAAAGTGTTGTCGTTGTTGTTATTGTTATCAGCAGCATCATTATTATCATTATCCTATTTCAAATGGTTATTTTAGTGGTTTTTTTTTATGTTTACTTATTTTTGAGAGACAGAGAGGGAGAGAGACCAAGAATGAGTGAGGGAAGGGTAGAAAGAGGGAGACACAGAATCCAAAGCAGGTTGCAGGCTCCAAGCTGTCAGCACAGAGCCCGACACAGAGCTTGAACCCACAAACCGCGAGATCATGACCTGAGCTGAAATCAGATGCCCAACCGACGGAGCGCCCCAGGCGCCCCATTTTAGTAGTTTTGATACAGATAAAAGTTTTTTTTTATTCCACAAAATTTTATGCCAGTCCTCTCCCCTTCCTAATCACTTTTTTTTTTTTTTAGTGTGTATTTATTTTTGAGAGACATAGAGACAGAGTATGAGCAGGGGAAGGGCAGAGAGAGAGGGAGATAAAGAATCTGAAGCAGGCTCCAGGCTCTGAGCCGGCAGCACGGAGCCCGACGCGGGGCTCGAACTCACAGACCGTGAGATCATGACCTGAGCCAAAGTTGGCTGCTTAACCGACTGAGCCACCCAGGCGCCCCACCCCTTCCTAATCTCTTGATACTTCTCTCTTTAACCAACCTCACCACTCACTCACATACTGCTTACAAATGCTTAAGATTGATCAATATTTAAAATTCAGTGAGAAATAAAGTTTATTGGGTTTTTTTGGTACTAATTCTGTTAGCCAGAATTTTACACAAAGCTAAAGGATAACTCTTGCAAAACTCTTCATCATTGTTCTCTGTACAGATGGCGAACAATGAACCTCCCCAAACTGTGGCTCCTGCGTAATCTTTGTAGAAGACAGTTACTGTTGTCAAACATAAAGCCAGAGGAAAGAAATGAATGCTAGGAAAGCAATGTGAATGACACAGGTGTCTGAAAAAATAGGGACATGTTTGCAATACACACAAAGCATTTCAAGGCAAGACGCAAGATACACTGCTGAGCTTTCCAGGCTTTATTTCTCAGCATCCACTCCTATATTTCACCACTTACAGGAGGAATGGCCAGATAGTATGAACTTTGCTTATAAATGAGGTAACTAAGTTTCAAAGTGACTTATTTAAGAATATTATATTTCAAGAGAATTTTGTTGTTCTTTGTCCCTCACACCAGTCATAGCATATGTGCTATAATACATCAAAATGAGTCCTCCATTCTGAGGGGGCTACAAAAAGACAACTCTGGAATTTGGGAAACATCTCTCAATCAAATGCCACAAGTTGGAACTGCTCTTAAATTTCATCTACTTATTCTTGCTGGTTCAACAGCCATGCATGCCACTCCTGGCATTCAGATCTCTCAAGAAAGGCTAAGAACAATTTTAATGTCTTCTAATGATCTTCTGATGAGGCAGGTAACACTGCAAAGGTGTAAAATAATTCATTTTCCTCTTCTAATAGCATGTATCCTAATTCTCTAAATTTTGAACCATAAATGTAATTGTTTCCCAATCTCTCTGCTCTTGTATAAGACAGTTGTAAATACTTATGTAACTACTGTAAGGAAAAACAGCTATTCTTCCTCCCCCTAACAGAACATGCACAGAAATCATTTAACTATTATGAAAATTTTCAATGTGGAACTTACAAGGTCAATTTTGATGATGTTAAGCAAAGTTGTTCAAATGTAGTCCCAGTTTGTCCCCTAAAATTTTGTTTTTTTAATGTCTTTTCAGTTCTACTAATTGCTACACAGGAAAAGCCTAAAGATAATGCAAATCGTATTTTATCTCTGTAGGTGTTATGTAAACTAAGGCTTTGGTTTTCCCTTCTGTAATTAGTACCTTTTTGGTTCAAATCCTTACCTGACCACCTGGGAAACCCTCTGCCCTGTGAAATCTGTCATATCACAGCAGGACATAATTAGTTTGTAAATAGGAACCTTTAATGATATTGACTTTACCATATATTCCCATGATCATATTCTTTTGAAGATCCCAGAGATTTTCAAAATCTGAGTCCTGCCCTCCCTGGGCAAGGAAAAGCTCAAATAAAGAATCTAAATTACACCTAAAGGAACTAAAAAAAAAAAGAGAGAGAACAAAGCCCAAAGTTAGTAGAAAGAAGGAAATAATAAAGATCAGAGTAGAAATAAATGGAAAAGAAACAAACAAACAAAAACACACAAAAGATGAATGAAAATAAGAGCTGGTTCTTTGAAAATGTAAGCATGACTGACAAACCTTGAACAGGATTTGTCAAGAAAAAAAGGAAAGAGGGCTTATCAGAAATTAAAAAGAAGTCACAACTGATACCAAAGAAACACAGAGAATCATAAAAGACTACTATGAACAATTGCATGCCAACAAATTGGACAACCTAGAAGAGAACGAATAAAGTCCTAGAAAAATACAATCTTCCAAGACTGAATCAGGAGGAAATATAAGATGTGAACAGAGCTGTAACTAGCAATGAAATTTAATCAGTAATCAAAAAACTCCTAGCAAACAAAAGTCCAGAACCAGATGGTTTCATAAGTGAATTCTACCAAACATTAAAAGAGTTAATACCTATCCTTCCCAAACTATTCAAAAAAAAAAAAAAAAAAAAAAAAAAAAAAAAAAAAAAAAAAAAAAAGAATGAGGGAAGGAACACTTTGAAGTTCATTCTATGAGGCAGCATTAGCCTCATACCTAAACCAAAGACATTACAAAAAGAGAAAATCACATGGATGAACACAGATGCAGAGATTTGCAACAAAGTATTAGCAAACTGAATTCGATCCTGTGTTAAAAAGGATCATAATCATTATCAAGCGGGATTTATTCAAGGGTGTTTCAATATTCACGAATCAATCAAAATGATATACTACATTAACAAAACAAAGGATAATAATCATATAATCATCTCAATGGATGCAGAAAAACCATTTGACAACATTCAATGCCCATTTATGATAAAAATATCAAATAGTGGGTATAAAAGATACATACCTCAAAATAATAAAGGTCATATATGCAAAGTCACAGCTAACATACTCAATGGTGAAAAGTTGAAAGCGTCTCATCTAAGATCAGGAACAAGACAAGGATACCCACTCCTACCACTTTATTTAACATAGCATTGGAAGCCTTAGCCACAGCAACTGGATAAGAAAAAATAAAAAATGGCATCTAAATTGTAAAGGAAGAAGTAAAACTTAACTATTTTCAGGTGACATGATAATATATATAGAAAACCCTAAAGCTTTCACCCAAAAATTACTAGAAGTAATATGTGACTTCAGTATAGTTACAGTACACAAAATCAATATACAGAAATCTGTTGCATTTCTATACACTAATAATGAATTAACAGAAAAAGAATTAAAGAACAATTTACAGTCACATCAAAAAGCATAAAATACGTAAGAATAAATTTAACCAAGTAGTTGAAAGACCTGTACTCTGCAAACTCTAAGACAATGATGAAAGAAATTGCAGATGACATGAATAAATGGAAAGATATACTGTGCTCATGAATTGGAATAGTTAACATTGTTAAAATGTCCACATTACTCAAACCCATATTCGGATTCAATGTAATCATTATCATGATACAAATGGCATTTTTCAAAGAACAAATAATACAAAAGTTTGTATGGAACCACAAAAGACATCGAATAACCAAAGCGACCTTGGAAAAGAATAACAAAACTGGAGGCATCACAATTCCAGATTTCAAGATATACAACAAAGCATTAATTATCAAAACAGAATGATAGACTGGCACAAAAACAGACTCATAGATTAATGGAATGGAACAGAGAGCCCAGAAGTACATCCATGCTTATATAGTCAATTAAAATATAATCAAGGAGCCAAGACAGGAGGAAAAGACAGTCTCTTTGATACATAATGTTAGGAAAATTGGACAGTTAAATGCAAAAGAGTAAAATGGACTGCTATCTTATCATATACAAAAATAAGCTCAAAGTGGATTCAACACTAAAGACCTGAAACCATAAGTTCTTAGAAGAACCCACAGACAGTAAGCTCTGTGACACTAGTCTTAGACATAGTTTGCTTTTGGAGATGGCTACTCAGGCAATGACAAGAAAAGCAAAAAAGAAATGGGAATACATCAAATTAGTAAATGTTTGAAAAGTGCAGGGGAACTATGAATGAGACAAAAACACAACCTGCTGAATGAAAGAAGATATTCCTAAATGATATATTTGATAAGGGGTAAACATTCAAACTATATAAAGAACTAAAGAATATTTATATACAACTTAGCATCAAACAAACAAACAAAATAAAAACAATCTCATTAAAAAGTGGGCAGAGGAACTAAACACACACTTTCCCAAAGAAGACATACAGATGGCCAAGAGACACATGAAAAGATGTATCACTAACCATCAGAAAAATGCAAATCAAATCCACAGTGAGACATTATCTTACATATGTCAGAATGGCTGTTACCAGAAAGACAAGAAACAACAAGTACTGGCAAGAATGTAGAGGAAAGGAAATCTTCAGGCACTGTTGGTGGGAATGCATACTGACGTAGCTACTATGGAAATAGTACAGAGATACCTCAAAAAATAAAAATTAGAACTATTTTATGATCCAGCAATTCTACTTCTAGGTATTTATCCAAAGAAAATGAAAACACTAATTTAAAAACATGTATATACTCCTATGTTCATCATGGTATTATTTAGAAGAGCCAAGACATACAAGTAGCCAACATGTCCACTGATGGATAAAGCAAATTTGGTGTATACACACACACGCATGCACAAGAATATTATTCAGCAATAAAATAAAATCTTTTCATCTGTGACAACATGGATGGATCTATAGGTTATTATGCTAAGTGAAATAAATCAGATTGAGAAAGACAAATACCATATGATTTCACTTACACATGGAATTTAAAAAACAAAACAAATGAACAAAGCACAGAAAGAGACTCATAGATACAGACATCTAGCTGATGATTGGCAGAGGGCAAGGGGATGGGAGGATGGATAAAACAGGTAAGTGGGTTAAGTGTTACAGTCTTCTGGTCATAAGACACAGGATGTAACATATAGCACAGGGAATATTGTAGAACTCTGTAAGGTGATACATTGTAACTAGACTTACTATGGTGACCCTTTCCTAATGTATATAAATACTGAGTCACTGGATTCTACACCTGAACCTAAAGAAAAAAAGAACAGAACACCAAATGGAAAGTGTTAGCTGGCCTTTTTCCTTTTTAACAATCAAACGGGTTACTGCATTTCAACAATGTTTGTATAAAAGCCTAATAGCCCAAAATGTATATGGACAATAAAAGATTTGTCTTATTTTATTTATCAGAAAATTCCTATCCCCAAATCTTCCTGAACCAATAAAGTTAACTATTATGTGGACCTCAAAAAAAAAAAAAAAAAAAGAAAGAAAGAAGGAAAGAAACAAGGCATGCATGGTGGAAAAATTTTATATATTGTTTATATATGAAGATTATATATGTAATATGTACATAAATATATACACTTTATTTGTTTGAATGGTCTCTTGTATTAACTATGTGCTTGATTTATACATACCCAGGAACTCTTTATATATTAAGGATACTTATTCTCTTATCTTTAATAGGAATCAGATATTTTCTTATTTTTTTGGTAAACTTTTTTTAAAATTTAAATTCAGTAAGTTAACCTACACTATATTAGTTTCAGGTATCCAATGTAGTGATTCGACACTTCCATACAACACCCGGCACTCATCATAGGTGTGCTCCTTAGTCCAATCACCTATTTCACCCTTGCCACCACCCACCTCTCCTCTGTTACCATCAGTTTGTTCTCTATAGTGAAGAGTCTATTCCTTGGTTTGACTCTCTTTCCTTTCCTTATTTTCCTTTTGCTCATCTGTTTTGTTTCTTAAATTCCATATATGAGTGAAATCATATGGTATTTGTGTTTTTCTGACTGACTTCCTTCGCTTAGCATAATATCTTCTTTAGTTCAATCCACGTTGTTGCAAATGGCAAGGTTTCATACTTTTTGGCTGAGAAATACTCCATTTTATATGGATACCACATCTTCTTTATCCATTCATTGCCTTATGGACATTTGAGCTGTTTCCATAGTTCGGCTACTGTTCATAATGCTGCTGTAATTATAAGGGCATGTATCCCTTTGAGTTAATCTCTTTTATTCTTTGGGTAAATATTAGTAGTGCAATTATTGATTATAGGGTAGTTCTATTTTAAACTTTTTGAGGAACCTCCATACTGTTTAGAAGTGGCTGCACCCGTTTGCACTCCCATCCTCGCCAATACCTGTTGTTTCTTGTGCCATTCTGACAGGCATGCGTGCGGTGGTATCTCTTACTAGTTTTTCGATGTGTGTTTCCCTGATGATGAATGATGTTGAACATCTTTTGATCTGTCCGTTGGCCATCCATATGTCTTCTTTCGAGAAATGTCTATTCATGTCTCCTACCACTTTTTAAACTGGAGTATTCATTTTTCTGGCGAAGAATTTTAAAAGTTTTTGATATATTTTGGATACTAACCATTTATCGGATACGTTATTAGCAAATATATTCTCCCATTCTGAAGGTTGTCTTCTAGTTTTGATTGTTTCCTTTACTGCACAGAAGCTTTTTCTTTTGATGAAGTTCCAAGAGTTATTTTTGTTTTTGTTTCCCTTGCCTCGGGGGACATATCCAGTAAGAAGTTGCTATGGGCCATGTTTTAAAGCTTGTGTCATAAAGTCTGTTTTCGGCTTTAGGATTTTAATGGTTTCATGTCTCAAATTAGGTCTTTATTCTATTTTGAATTTATTTTTGTGTATGATATTAGAAAGTGGTCCAGTTTCATTCTTTTGCATGTTGCCATCACCAACACCATTTGTTGAAGAGACTGTCATGTTTCCATTGGATATTCTTTCCTGCTTTGTCAAAGACTGATTGACCATAAAGCTGTAGGTTCATTATCAAATTTTCTACTTGTTACATTGATCTATGTGTCTTACTTTGTGCCGGGACTGTACTGTTTTGATTACTAAAGCTTCGTAATATAACTTGAAGTCTGGAATTGTAATGCTTTCAGCTTTGCTTTTCTTTTTTCAAGACGGCTTTGGCTATTTGGGGTCTTTTGTGGATCCATACAAATTTTAGGATTGTTTGTTCTAGCATGTGAAAAGTGCTGGTGGTATTTTGATAGAGACTGCATTAAATCTGCAGATTGCTTCGGGTAATACAGACATTGTAACAATATTTGTTCTTCTAATCCATGAACATGGAATGTGTTTCCATTTCTTTGTGCCCTCCTCTATTTCTTTCAAAACTGTTTCAGAGTACAGGTCTGTCACCTCTTTGGTTAAGTTTTTTCCTAGATATTTTATTGTTTTTGGTGCAATTATAAATGGGGTTGTTTCCTTAATTTCACTTTCTGCTTGCTTCATTACGGTGTATAGGAATGCCACAGATTTCTGTATGTTGGTTTTGTATACTGCAACTTCACTGAATTTGTGTATCATTTCTAGCAATTTTTTGGTAGAGTTTCAGGTTTTCCATACGCAGTATCACATCATTTACGACTAGTGAACATATGACTTCTTCCTTGCTGATTTGGATGTCTTTTATTTTTTTGTTGTTGTTGTTTGATTGCAATGGCAATCATTGTTCAGTAGCATGTTGTTTAACCTCTATGTGTTTGTGCTCTTTCCAAATTTTCTTACGGCTAATGTCTAGTTTCATAGTCAGAAAAGGCACATCATATGATTCGAATCTTTTTGTATTTGTTGAGGACTGTTTTGTGACCTAATATGTTTCTCCATCCCCTCACTTTCAATCTGTAGATGTCTTTAGATCTGAAATGAGTCTCTCGTAGGTAGCAGAGAGATAGGTCTTGTTTGTTTACCCATTCTGATATCT
Organism: Paguma larvata; assembly: GCA_030068075.1. Lineage (NCBI taxonomy): Eukaryota > Metazoa > Chordata > Mammalia > Carnivora > Viverridae > Paguma > Paguma larvata. The sequence continues at coordinate 125,924,725 of CM057826.1, forward strand.
TACGTCTTCTATTGGAGCACTTAGCCCACTTACAAGTCCATTTTATTACTTGTTTTCGTATTGTTTCTGGAGGTTTTCTCTGATCCTTTCTTGCCTTTGTCACTTTGATTCTCTCCTTTCCACTCAAAGGGCTCCCTTTAATATTTCTTGTAAGGCTGGTTTAGTGGTCACGAGCTCCTTTAGCTTTACAAACCTAGGAAATTTTATCTATCCTTCTGTTCTGAATGGTAGTTTTGCTGGATAGAGTATTTTTGGCCATAGATTTTCTCCCATTCAGCACTTTGAATATATCATCCAACTCCCTTGTGGCTTGCCAGGTTTCTGTTGAGATATCTGTCGACGGCCTTATGAGTCTCCCCTTGTAGGTTAAAGACTTTGTAGTCTTGCTTCTTTTAAGATCTTTTCTTTATCAATACGTTTTGCAAATTTAATTACAGTATGTCTTAGTGTTGGCCTGTTTTTGTTGATGTTGATGGGAGTTCTCTGTGCCTCCTAGGTCTAGATGTCCATTTCCTTCCCCAGGTTAGGAAAATTTTCAGCTATTATTTCCTCAAATAAATTTTCTGCACAATTTTCTTTCTCCTCTTCCCCTAGGACTCCTATGATACGAATATTATTACATTTGATGGAGTGACTGAGTTCCCCAAGTCTACTCTCGTGTTCTATAATTCTTCTTTCTCTCTTTTATTTAGCTTCATTATCTTACATTATTTTGTCTTCTCTATCACCTATTTGTTTCACTGCTTCTTCCAGCCTGTTCACTGCATCAAGCCTGTTTCCAGTCTCAGTTATTGCATTCTTTATTTTTGAATGATTCTCCTTTATCTCTGTGATAAAAGTCTCCTCTAGTCTTCCATTCTTTTCTCAAGCCCAGGGAGTATCCTTATGATTGCTGTTTTAAATTCACCATAGGCATGTTGCTTATATCTGTTTTGCTTAGATCTTTGGCAGTCGCCTTATTTGGTTTTTCATTTGGGATGAGTTCTTCCAAGATGGCATCTTGTCTGTCTCTGCCTTCTTCTCTGTGTTAGAAAATCCAATTATGTTTCCTGCTCCTGGGAGTAATGGTTTTATGAAGAAGAGGTTATGTAGCATCCAGTGCCTGGCTCCACAGGGAGCATCTCTGGTGTGTGCTGTGTTCTCTCTGCTGTTCTGTTTTGGCTGCTGTATCCTTTAAGCCAGTTGTCTACAGAGGCTCTTCCTTGCCTGCAGTGGGCAGTGTTTGGTGTTTGGTCAGAACATGGCAACTTTTAACAAGGTGTGTGCTCTGGTCTGCTTGTTACATGACACCTAACGCTACTTTCACTAGAATCGAAGCCCTGCAGAACTCTCTATTTGGGAGATGTGGTGTGGACAGGAGTTTCTGCTGGTTTTCTGAGGAACGGGCCTGCTGTGCTGGGACTGAGGCAAGTTTGACTGAGAAGAGCAGTCCCATCCGAGCGAGCGCAGGGGTGTGGGCTGTGGTGTAAGCAAGTGCGGAGCCTGTGTTGGTGCTTTGCTGCTCCCCACAGGTGGCTCGGCTTTTGTGTCCTTTTGTGTCCCGAGAGAGTTAGCTCCAGGAACACTGCCCTGAGGGAAGCACTATGAGAAGAGCTATAATCTCCCTGCTGTGTGTCCCAGGCTTTTTTCAGATTGCTGTTTCCACGCTTTTTTGCCTTCCTTTTCTTCAGGAGCAGCACGGTACCCTCTGGGCTCTATCTCCGCCCAGCCCGTTGACCTTTAAAACCTCAGCCTTTAAGCCCTGCTGGCTGCAAGGTCTCACAAAAATCAGCCCTTCACATTTTCCCGGCTATGGCTTTGGGGGAAATGTTCTCCTTGTGCGTTCCCCTTTGTGCTCCTCTCTCTCTTGCTCTTCTCTGTGACCATGGATGGTTCCCCTTCATAGCACCCACAATATGTTTCTCCTCTAAACCACATCTGTGCAATTTCCACCTTCTTGGATGTAGCTGCTTCTGTCTGTGTAGTTGTGAAGTTTGTTCTGTCAGTCTTCAGGTTGATTTCTGGTGTATTTAGTATGATTGGAAGGTTACCTAGTTGTGTCCGTGGGATGAGATGAGCCTAGGGTCTGCCTACTCCATCACCGTCTTCCAATCATTGTGTATCATAGATACTTTCTATCGGACAATCATTTATATTTTGATGATGTGTATGTCTTTTGTAATACAATATATATAAATTATTATATAGCCCATTTTTATTCCTTTTTGACTCTGCACATGTATATTTATACATTGCCTAATATACATATATTTCTTATATTTATAATATTAAGCCTTCTTAAATTAATTTGTGTCTATGAAGTGAGGTGTATGCACATATCATATATATGACATATATACACATTCACTGATAGGCTTTCTCTTATTCTCTTGATCATACTTATTAGAAGTTTGTCTATTACAGGTATATTTTCAAAAAATTAGGTTTTATATATATCTCTTTTTTTTCTTTGTTTTAAAATTCTTTAATTTCACAATTTTCTTTGTTGTTGTTTTTTTGGTCTTTTAGTATTTTATTACCCTCAGTAAAATTGCAAACTGAATGGGAGATATAACTACAGATACCCTATAACACACACAAATCACCGTTCTCTTTATACACTGACAATAATCAAACAGAAAATTGGAAACTGTAAGAGAAATAAAGATACAATGACTGATGGAAGTGTGTGTTAGTTTCCTAGATACCACGACCTAGGGGTTTAAACCATACCGCTTACTGCCATGCAGTTGCAGAGGTTGTGAGTCCAACATGGGTCTCAGCGGGCCAAAATCAAGGGGTTAGCAGAGCTGCATTCCTTTCTGGAGGCTCCAGGGGAAAAGTTATTTCCTTGACTTTCCCACCTTCTAGAAACTGCCCGCAATCCTTGGTTTATGATCCTCTTCATTATCAGTGGCAGAAACAACAATATCCTTCTCATATTTAATTACTTTGAACTGTTTATGTCACCACACCCCTGACCTCTCTGCTACTTCTCCCTTCTGTTTTTAAAGTCCCTTGTGATTATGTTAGGCCCGTTCAGATGATCTAGGATTATCTCCCCATCTTAAGGTCAGCTGATCAGCAACCTTACTTCCATCTGTAGCCTTAAGTCCCCTTTGCCATGGAACCTAACATGTTCACTGATTCTGGAAACTAGGCTACCGTTATCTTTGGGAGTCCGTTATTCTGCCTACCACAGAACAAGCCATATAAAATATGAAGGAACACATCTAACACATGTGCAATACTTTTAAGGAGCAGAATGCCTTAAAGACCATAAAAGATGCCTTGGATGAGTGGACAGCCACGCCACATTCAGGTATGGGAAATTTAGCATTGTATACATATTAAATGTTCTCAGATAATCATTTTTTAAAATTGTTTTACATAAAATTCAGTAAGCTGTCCCCAAATCCAATGGAGTATAAAAAGCTAACAATATTAAAGATAATTTTGACTAAAAAGAAAGGTGATAGGATTTGTCTTAGTGTATGTACAGAAAGACCTATTTCAAACTATAGGAATCAGGGTACTAGGGCAGGAGTACAGTGATGGTCACAGTAGAGGACCCAGAAAAGAACTGCTCTCTGTGAAAACCTGGAATAAAACATGGCAGCATGTCTCAATAAATTGATGGGAAAAGGAGAGACCATCCTAAAATATCTATTTGTTAAAGTTTTGGAAAATTTTAATAGATCCCTATCACAATACCATGCCTAAAACTAAAATTCAAAACCTAAAACAACAAATGTTAAGAAAAATATTGTCTCTGGGAGAGTATGATTCTATTTATATGAACTCTGAGAACAGGCGAAATTAATCTGTAGTGAAAGAAATTAGAGAATGTTTGAACATGCAGAGGAATTGATGGGAAAGGAGCATGCAAGAATTTTCTGGAGTTATGAAAATGTTCTTTTAATCATTATTTAGGTGGTGATTTCACAGATGTATGCAATTCTCAAAAATCATCAAACTATACACTCAAAATCTGTTCATTTTATTATACGTAAATGATAATAAAATCATCATATGAAAATATAAAAAGCAAATGGCATATGTTTAAAATTCTCACAATATTTATATAAAAGGTGTGTGTGTGTGTGTGTGTGTGTGTGTGTGTGTGTGTGTGTGTATAACTTCTGGAAGAATACACAGAATTCTTTTTTTATGTAAGCGGTTGCTGATAAAAAAGCAAGCATGGGACTCACTGTAAGAAGAGACCTGCTTTTCACTTCATCCTTTTTGTTCTGTTTAAATGCTCTGTCTCTGTGTAGGACAATAGATGCTATCAACCTGTATTTCATAGCAACATACGGCAGGTCTGCTACGGAAAAATAAATTTCTTTAAAACTCCTTTTAGATTTATTATAACTCCAGGTAGCAGTAAGTTATTTAGAGACACCCATCAGTGAATCCAAGAAATTTGTGAAACCATATTAAACAAATCTTATAAGATAACTGCCAAAAAGCTGATAAAAGATGAAATGGGAAATACAAACTCAGCATTCAATGAAGTTATTGACTACCTTTAGATTTATATTCTTTTTGAAAGATGGGAGACAAAAGCTGTCACTCATGTAAAGAAAACAAATTCAATGAATATTATTCCTTTTTATGTATATTTTACTCACCTACTTGAGCCTAAAAAAGAAATTGTTTCCTGAAGCTTATAGTTATAGGGCCTCTGAAAACAAACATATTTTATTAGTGCCAGTCAAACACCCTAGAAGATACGAGAGCAAGTCAAACAGAACTAGGATGAATCTCCAAATTTCAGATATTATTTATTATGCAACATTATGTGTCTCAAACAAATAGGAAATACATGAGAGGGAAATGTAAGATTCCATCACATTCAAAGTTTTTTTCATATTTGGCAGAAAAGTACTCATACGTCTTACAAGTCAAAAGAATGAAAAATCCAAACTGGTGACACAGTTACCTGGGTGGGAGTTAAACACTATCTTAATCAGATTCATGATTTGTATATCATGTGATCTGAATTCAGTGCACCTAAGCGATGGGATAACCCATGTGAGATTCAATGATTTTGCCACCATGCTAGTCAGGGCTGTCAACAAGAACACAGGGAAGTCTGAACATGAACAGAGGTACTGTTCTCCTCCAAAGCAAAGGGCAGGAAGGCTCACTGGCCACTATAAAAGACTTGGGTTCTCTAAGCTCAAGATTTCTCTCTGTAGCACAACCCTACTGTGTACGCAGGTGACACCTGGCTCTCTTTATATCAAACTAGGCATTGGGGCTCATGGAATGAACGGTAAAATCAGTGGATTTTGGGGGCACCTGGGTGGCTCAGTTGGTTAAGCGGCCGACTTCAGCTCAGGTCATGATCTCGCGGTCTGTGGGTTCGAGCCCCGCATCGGGATCTGTGCTGACAGCTCAGAGCCTGGAGCCTGCTTCGGATTCTGTATCTCCCTCTCTCTCTGACCTGCTCAAACTCTGTCTCTATGTCTCTCAAAAATAAATAAACGCTTAAAAAAAAAATTAAAATCAGTGGATTTTGAATTCCAGTGAAAAGATACTCAAATGCTCTTAAGCAAAAGCTTAATAACTGCTACTGATACTATGTATGGACGTTCAGACCAAACAACTCATATACCTTGGAGACCTTGAATAATTACGTCTAATAGCAAAACCATAAGTTATATTATTAAGAATTAATAAACACACACACAGCAACGTAAGGATCCTTTGGGATTTGTTAAAATAATTTTCTTCTCTTAGTATCTTACCAAGAGTGATTCCTAGAAATCCTAAGCTCTGAAATATATATTGTCACCAATCAAAGAAATTTCAGTAAGCAACACAACCAAAAGATTTGGGAGGTAATCAGGAAAAACACCAACTTCATCTGTGCATATATAAACAAATGTAATCTTAGGAAAAAATATTCAGTGAAGGTTTTTCTTGAGCAGTGACGTGTGTAGTCTTTTCTGCAGTTACAGAGCAATTAAGGCCCTATACCTTGTCAAGGGACTTTCAGTTAGCAAATGGGTGAAACTGGGAAAACAGCTGGATAAATCTCAATACTACAGAAAAATTGACTTGATCTTCCTCACTTGGATGGACGACGGAGGGTATAAAAGACTGTATAGGGAATGAGAGAAGAACGTTTATATTCTGACCTGCCGGGTTTCCCTTTATAGTTGCCATGATTATTTAAAGCAAAGCAAAGTAGGCCCCTATTATCGCTTCTCACTCGCTGTAATCTTCCTCACAAGTCTTATCTTTATGGGTTTTCTTAAACTTCTTGAACACCAATCATAATTGAGTTTCTGCTTCTCTACCTCTGTAAGCCCTCCCCTTGGCCCAAGACCTTCAGAAAGTGTATTTTCTATTGTCTAAGAACATCTATATTATTAATTAGTAATTAGTGAGATATGTATACCAGCATTTTACTTGTCTGCCTTGGGCAAAAGACTTTCAAACAAGAAAGTCTGTCTCTGGAGTGGATTCCCTTTATCAGGGGAAGTGGTACTAACATGTATTGCTAAGAAACTTAAGATCATGAAAACCTTTATATTTCATAGAATCAGCCTCTTCTCTAAGTTGCTTCATTACTTAACCTCTTATTGTTAAGACTGCACTTTTAAGGATTGAGAAAAATACTTTCTATTAGAAATTCTTCTGTGACAATAAAATCATTCTTGCAGCCACCACGCAAAAATAAACATTACTAAACTGTCATGTCATAAAATGTTAAGGGCTAATAACTCATCTTGTGGTACTTAAAACTAAAACTCTCAAGAAACCCCAATGATGTATGCTCTTCTGCCCTCTTCTCTAACCTGACGCTCTGGACTACTCGTTGTCATGTACCACTATTCGTGCAATTAGAAAGATAGAATTTTCCATCTCTTCAGTGCCTGATGGGTTCAAGGAATATGATTTCTTTGTCTCATCCTTTTATTATCTCCACATTTAGGGAAACTTTTCATCTCTAATCTCGAGTCTTTTTCCAGATTTATTACCACCATCTGTTTCCACACAGTGTGAGGATGTCGATAAATCACTGGCCAGGTGTCCTTTCATAACTGTCAATGTGCCCTCGGTTATTAAATTTTACTTACGATAAGTTAACTTCTCTTCCATTGTCATTCCATGAGAGTTGCTTCTAAAAAATTGGTAATAAATTGATTCCATAAATTTACTTTTTTTTTTAACCCGAGTTAAAAAAAGATCTCACATGAATAGTCTAAAGATTCTCCAGAGAGAATTCTCCCTCCCTAAGGTGCAATAGTAACAAAAAGCATTTGTTTTGCTCGATCTGGCAACATCCAATGTGCTCTTTCTTCCCTTCTCGACTTCGTATCATTAGGGAATTCAAAGTGCATCTGTAAACCTCTGCTGTCATATGCTATCTGGAGGGACAGCAATCAGAGACCGGTTGAATTTCCAGAAAGTTTGGGAAATGGTCTAGTCAACACGATTTTCATCTAGCAGAGGCCTTAGTTTGATACCCTAATTTTATGAGTGGGAAAAGAGAAGCCTAGAATGCATATTTTTGTTCAAAGCACACAGCTAGCTAGTGTCAAAGCAAGTAAAGAGCCCAAGTCTCCAGATTATTTGGGCATGGAAGTCCAGTATTTTGGTTAATCTGGAATTACACAGGAAACAATTTTATCTCTTAATTCCTATAAAAAAGAAGTTGATGCAAAGTCTTCAAGGATACACAGGAATTTGCTGAATGGCAACGAAGAAGAGGAACATTACAAACATAGGGAATACCAAATCCATAAGCAGAAAGACATGGAAAAAGGAAAGGGTGTTTGTTCATTTAAATGCAAGTAGCTGGATATTTTGAAATCATAGTGTACAAGGAGGAATACTACAAAATATATTCAGTAGCTAACAAAAATATCATTGGCAAGAAATCAGTGTGAGCAAATAGAGGCCATATTGTATAAAGCTGTGTAGACTCTTCTAAAAATGTTCCTTAGATTTGTGCCTTGCATTCTCTCTCTTTAAATCCCATAAATACATTAAATACCCTATCATATTCTCAGCACTTTCCTAACTATCAAAAATAAAAATAACCTAGTAGGAGTTAGCAGGGGTTAAATAGAAGAGTGAGAAAAAATTAAATGCCTCTGCCTGGAAATACATTGAAATATGAATCAGTTTTAAGAGTGGACATGATTTCTTCCTTTAAAGTTTTGTTACAAGAAATTCTTCAGGGAAGATGACAGAGTTAGAAGCACAAGGAATCGCTCTATTCAAACAACAATTACACCAGCAGAATCTCATGCAACAATTTTGGAACTCTGGAGTCCATTGAAGGTTTGCAACTTCCACGGGGAGGGAATGAATAATAAATTGTGGTTAATTTCGGGGAATTTCACTCCTTAGCACAGTAGCCCCTACCCTAACCCAAATCTCATAGCAGGCAGCTATGCATAACTTACTGAAATAGCTTGCACACAGGTTGTGGGAGCCAAGATGAGCAAAAAGGACCATGTGCTCCAAATACTAGAGGATCAATGCTCTGATTGCTAATTGCCTCTTCTGGTCATAGAAGCAGAGACATTGCCACTGTTAAATGCAATGCCTATGGTAATCACAAACTATGCAAAATGAAATGAGGAAAGAACTTAAACGTTTCAGTACATAAACTAAACTCAAAAGAAGAGAGTACTGTATGAAAAGAGAGACAGAAAACAAATAGTAAAGTGACAAATCCTTCCTTATTATTTTAAATATAAACAGATTAAACTCTTCAAACAAAAGATAGAAGTCGGCAGAAAGGATTAAAAAAAAACATACAACTACAGGTCGTCTACAAAGACACTTTAGATTCAAAGACACAAATAGACTGAAAGTAAAGGATGGAAAAAAATCTCCAGGAAAAGACTAACAAAAACCAAGCAGGGGTGTCTAGAGTAATATCAAAGAAAAAAAACTTTAAATATAAAAAATTTACAAGGCACAAAGAAGGACATTAAGTTCGATATGTTACTGGACTCCCAATATGAGGTTCTTGAGTCTCATTGTCATAGAAATGAACACCAAACTTGAGAGAAAAGAAAACAACCAGATGGAGTTCATTAGAGATGGCTTGTATACAAGGGAGCCAACAAGAAAAAGGAATGTCATTCCTTGCAGAGGTAGCATGTAAGGCTTATAAAGGCACTTTTCCGAAGGGTGAGGGGCTAGGAAATGGGGAAGCGCCCTTCAGGTCGTTATCTTGTGGATGTTACTTTTCGGTGGACATAAGACAATCACAGGATGTCTTTTTCATGACTGACATCCTTTTAGGGCTCTTAGAAAACAGAAATACTTGTGCAAGCTGGTTTTAAACTGTTACTTTTAATTTTGCCCAGATAGCCAACACTCCCTAATGGCTATTATCTCTCATTTGTTTGCTTTCTCAGAAGGAGGTATTTGTCTCTAAGTGGATGGAAAGTTTTAACCCTTGCTTCAGACCAGTGGCTTTACAGGAGTTAAGTCCCTCCTGGTTTTCCTATACTGTCTCAAATATAGCAAGAAGATATAACAATTAAAACGTTTATGCATCTAATAACAAACAATAAAAATATATGAAACAAAAACTGACAGAACTGAAAGAAGAAATAGATAATTCTATAATAATAGTAGGAGACTTCAATATTCCAATCTCAATAATGGATAGAAAAACCAGAGAAAAGATAAATGAGAAAGTAGAGGACTTAAACACACAATAAGCCAACTAGATCTAAGAGGCAAATAGAGAATACACTATCCAACAATAACAGTAGTCATATTCCTCTCATGTGCACATGGGACATTTCTCATATGTTACGTCACAAGTTAAGTCTTAATGGATTTAATAAGAGACACCATACAAAACATTCCTCTGACCACAATGGAATGAAGTTAAAAATCAATATCAAAAGTAAAACTGAAAAATTCACAAAACTGTAAAAATTAAACTGTACACTTTTAAATGACAAATGCATCGAAGAAAAATCACAAGGGAAATTAGAAAATACTTAGGATGGATGAAAATGAAACATAACATACTGAAATTTATGGGACTCAGTGAAAGTGGTGCTGAGAGAAAAATTTATAGCTATAAATGCTTATATTAAAAAAAATTAAAAAGATGTCAAATCAACAACCTACTTTTACAGCTTATGGAACTAGAAAAAGAAAAACAAACTAAACCCAAAGTTACCAGAAGAAATGATATAGTAAAGATTAAAGTAGTGATAAAACAGAGAACACAAAAACAAAGAGAAAAACAAGGAAACCAAAATTTGGTTCTTTGAAAAGATCAACAAATTCACAAACTGTTAGGTAAATGGACTAAGAAAAAAGGAGAAGAATCCAAATTACAAAAATCAGGAATGAAAATGGAGGCATTACTACCAATTCTACAGAAATAAAAGGAATACACAAGAGAACTAAGAACAACTGTATGCCAAAAAATTGGATTAGATGATATGGACGAATTCTTAGAAGACATAATCTCTCAGGACTAAATAATTAAGAAGTAAAATCTAACTGAACCTACAACTAGTAAGGAGATTGAATCAGTATTAAAAAAAAATCTCTTCCAAACAATAATACCCGATTGGACCTATAACTAGTAAAGAGTTTAAGTCAGTAATCAAAAATATCCCAACAACAAAAACCCCGTTTTACTGGGGAACAAAAAATTCTACAAAGTATTTAAAGAACTACAATCCAGCTCAAACTTTTGCAAAATATTGAAAAGGGAAATTTCCTAAATCATTCTATGAGACTAGGATAACCCTAATATCAAAGCCAAAAACACTGTAAGAAAACTACAGATCAATATCTTTAATGAACATTGACATAAAAATTCTTAACAAAAAATTCTTAACAAAATACAGAATCCAGCGGCATATTAAGGGATTATACACTATAATCAATTGGCATTTATTCCTGGAATTCAAGAATAGTTCAACATATGATAATCAATGTGGTGCACCATTTCAACACAATGAATGGGGGAAACACACACACACACACACACGACCATCTCAGTTGATGAAGAAAAACATCTGACAAAATTCAACCCTTTTCATGATAAAGACACTCAACAAACTAGGAATTGAAGGAAACTGCATGAAAAGTCCATAGTAAACATCTTTTTCCCAAAAATTTTTAAATGTTTATTCATTTTTGAGAGAGAGAGAGACAGAACGTAAATGGGGGAGGAGCAGAGAGAGAGATGGAGACACAGAATCGAAAGCAGGCTCCAGGCCCTGAGCTGTCAGCACAGAGCTTGATGCAGGGCTCAAACCCATGAACCGTGAAATCATGACCTGAGTAGAAGTCGGAGGCTTAACTGACCGAGCCACCCAGGTGCCCCACCCATAGTAAACATCTAAATGGTGAAAGACTGAAAGCTTTTCCTTTATGAGCAGAAACAAGGCAAGGATGCCCTTTCACTAGTTCATGTCAACATAGTAAGTTTCAATCAGAGCAACTAGGAAAAAGAAAGGAAGGAAGGAAGGAAGGAAGGAAGGAAGGAAGGAAGGAAGGAAGGAAGGAAGGAAAGAAAGAAAGAAAGAAAGAAAGAAAGAAAGAAAGAAAGAAAGAAAGAAAGAAAGAAAGAAAGAAAGAAAATAAATAAATGGTATCCAAAATGGAAAGGAAGAAATAAAATTATCACTGTTTGCAGATGATATGATCTTTATGGAGAAAACTCTAAAGGCTCCACAAAAAGGCTGTTAGAACTAATAACTGAATTGCAAAATAGCAGGATATGAAGTCAGCAAGCAAAAATCAGTTGCATTTCCATATACCAACAATGAGTAATCTGAAAATATGAAATTGTCAGAACAAGTCCATTTACAATAGCATCAAAAAGAATAAAATATTTAGAAATTAACTTCACCGACGAGGTTAATAAAAACTACAAAACATTGCTAAAAGAAATTAAGACATAAATAAATGGAACACATCCCATGTTCATGAATTGTAAAACTTAAAATTGTTAAGATGTCAATATTACCCAAAATGCTTTACAGAGTCAATGCAATCCCTATCAAAACCCCACAGATATTTTTTTTCAGAAGTAGAAAACCCTATCCTAAGAATCATAAGAAATTTCAAGGGCTCCCAAAGCACTAAAACAATATGGAAAAAGAAACTGGAGGACTCAACTCACACTTCCTGATTTCAAAACTTATTGCAAAGCTACAGAGCTAGAGTAATCAAAACATTATGATATTGGCATAAAGACAGACACACAGACCAATGGAACAGTACAAAGCCCAGAAATAAACCCTTGCATATGTGGTCAGAAGATTTCTGACAAAGTTGCCAAAATCATTCAATTAGTAAAGAACAGTCTTTTCTATAAATGGTCCTGGAAAACTGGTTATCTACATATAAATAGGATATTAAAATTGTCTTTATTATCCAATTCTTCATTGATAAGCTATTAAACATTTTTTGGTACAGACTCCTTAAATACATGTATACAGGACCTTATGTGCAACCTGGTTACTCCTATTTTGAGGCACCGGCTTCAAATTTGAAGGCAGAGAATGTGGAAGTTTCCCCACATAATAAAAAGAACCTCAGATAATTTGAGCCAAACATCCCCTCCAAAGCATACAATATGGAGAGGGAAATCTCAGGAGGCTTTCCTTTTTAATGTCTTTTAATAAAAAATTGCCAGCCTCATCTGCATTTCCATCTTCAGAATATTTTGAAGGTTCCAATTCCTAAGTCCTTCTAGGACCTGCCTCTTGGCTTCCACCCAATGCTAATCACCTGAAACCTCATGGTTGGAAAATAAGAGATTACCCAAAGTCTCCCTTGCTTAAAACTCACACATTCCACCATACTGCCTCCCAGCTCACGGTATTTAAACAACAGTATAATAAGGGAATACAGAGATAAACAGTATTTCTAAAAGAAAACAGATAAAATAGTAAAAAGAATATTCAGAGGTCACAATTAAATATACACACAAAAGGATAAATGGAAAAAATGCATTTTTTAATTAAAAAGTTTTAGTAACTTTTTAATAAAAACAGTCATGACCACAAAAGGAATATGTGTCTCTAACCTTGTCTCCCTTTAACACTGAGCAGGTTGGAGAGTTACTTTGAGTGGAACTAGGTACACCAATAAGCAAAGCTAGTCCAGAACTTCTGGTAGGAAGCAAAGGGCAAGCAGATAAAGGTATCTATTTACTTATACAGCAAATACTTAACAACAATCTTCTTCTGACAGATACTGTGCTTAGCTTTGGAACAACCAATGGGAGCAACGCAGACACGGTCTTTACCCTCACTGAGCTTAGAGTTCAGCAAAGAGGAAAGATCATGAATAAATCTTTATAAATAATTATTGTGTTTCCATTTGTCTTAATTCTATGAAAGAGAAGAGCAAGATGCTGGCAGAAGCAACAAAGGGGAGTACACCTGAAACTAACACCGTCTCTCAACTGTACTCAAATAAAATGAAGAAAAAGGAGGCAATAGGGGACCTAGCATAGAGTATGGATTAGGTGGTAGTATTTAAAACCAGTTCACCAAAGTGTGGTCCCTATGTTAAAATCTGAGAACTATTTATTTACAATTAAACTTGAAGGATATATAGGAGTTGACATGGAAAGAGGAGGTAAGAACAGACAAAGAAAGTATTAAAGGGGTATGGAAAAATTCCATGGGCTACCAGCGGGTTCAGAGATTACTTTTCGATTATGTCCATTTCTTTTTTATTTCACTTCTTCTACTTGGCAGGTGCAGACCATCAAAACTAATTTTCAGTGAATTCCAGAGCCAGAGAGTAATTCAGCACAGTGGTTCTAAAGTTGGATGTACATAAAATCACCTGTAATTCTTACAGACCATAGATTGCTGGCTTTTCATCCAGTATGTTTGAGTGGAGTCTGAGAATCTGCATCCCCAACAGTTTCCTAGTGAAACTAACACTGCCAGGGCAGGGACCACACTTTGAATCTCACTGCTCTAGCACATGTTTTTAAAACTTGTCTGATCATAAGAGTCATGTGATATGATTCATTCCAAGTTGCTTACAATGAAAATTGTGATTAAGAAATCTGTAGTTTTAATTTGTATTTCCCAGATGATGAGTGACGTTGGTCATCTTTTGATGCGTCTGCTCACCGTCTGTATGGCTTCTTTGGAAAAATGTCTATTCATGCGTTCTGCCCATTATTTAACTGGATTATTCATTTTGGGGGTGTAGAGTTTTATAAGTTCTACTATATTTTGGATACTAACCCTTTATCAGATATGTCACTTGCAGATTTCTTCCCCATCCTGTAGGTTGCCTTTTAGTTTTGTTGGTTGTTTCCTTCGGTGTGCAGTAGCTTTTTATTTTTGCTTTTGTTTCCCTTGCCTCAGGAGACATATCTAGGAAGAAGGTGCTATAGTCGATGTTAAACAGATTACTGCCTGTGTTCCAGAACTTGAACGGTTTCATGTCTCATATTTAGGTCTTTAATCCATTTTGCATTTATTTTTGTGCATAGTGTAAGAAAGTGGTCCAGTTTCATTCTTTTGCATATTTCCATCCAGTTTTCCCAACACCATTTGTTGAAAATGACAATGAGATATCACCTCACACCTGTGAGAATGGCTAAAATCAACAACACAAGAAACAACAGGTATTGGCAAGGATGTGGTGAAAGGGGAACCCTCTTGTACTGTTGATGGTTATGCAAATGGTGCAGCCACTCTGGAAAACAGTACGGAGATTGCTCAAGAAGTTAAAAACAGAACTACCCTATGATAGCCATAGCACTAGGTATTTATCCAAAGAATACAAAAATACTAATTCAAAGGGATACATGTACCCTGATAATTAGAGCAGCATTATTAACAATAGTCAAATTATGGAAAGAGCCCAAATGTCCATTGCCTGATGAATGGAAAAGATGTGTTTGTATATATATATATATACACATATATATATATAACCACAAAAAAGAATGATGTCATACTCTTTGCAATGATGTGGATGGAGCTAGAGAGTATTATGCTAAGCGAAATAAGTCAGTCAGAGAAAGACAGATATTATATAATTTCACTCATATGTGGAACTAAAGAAACAAAACAAATGAGCAAAGGGGAAAAAGGGAGAGAGGCAAATCAAGAAACAGGCTCTTAAGTATAGATAACAAATTGATGGTTGTCAGAGGGGGGCTAAGTGGGGGGTAGGTTGGATCGGTGGGTGATGGTGGTTAAGCCGTGAACTTGTAATGAGCACCAGGTGTTGTATGGAAGTGTTGCCTCACTATATTGTATATCTGAAACTAATATTACACTATATGTTAACTAACGGGAACTTAAAATTCTGTGGGGAAGCTCAAGATTCTATTCTTGAGACAGAGGTAAGGTGATCCTTTCGATGAAGCAAGACTGGGAAATAAGGTGCTAGCTACAAGTCACCTTTCAGGGCCCTTCCCATGAAAACCTCTGTTCTTTGTTACTCTTTGTTCTATATGTAAATTAGAAATTGCTGATTTATATGCCCTTATACATTACCTGTACATTCAACAAAAAAGCAAAAGGCTATGAGTTTCTAATTTCACTTATTAAAATATTCATTTCTAATAATTCTATTTTTCACATTTGCTACATAGAATAGACTGAAATTAACCTCTTATCTTTTTACACTTATCATGAATACTTATTTTATAAACTATTTTGAGTGATTCTAATACCCAAGGTCTTCAGTGTTCTAATTCTGCAATTGTTTGCTTCTAGTTAACGCTCACTAATAGTCGCTTATTTCTCCAACTGTTTTTGTGTTTGCTGGTGTGTGTGTGTGTGTGTGTGTGTGTGTGTGTGTGTGTGAGTATGAGAGAGAGGGAGAGGGAGGGAGGGAGGGAGAGAGAGAGAGAGAGAGAGAGAAAGAGAGAGACACGTCATTTTTACAAAGATTTTCCGTATTGGGTCTCTTTGAAGCTTGAATTGAGGGTATAATCCTCTAGACAGGATTTGTATTTGCATAACCAGGTTAAACAAAATACTTGGCTTGGGGTTTCTCTGGGTCACATGGATAAAGTGAATTCTGACTCCCAAATGACTGTGAGATCCAGCTCATAGTTACAAATTGTCATGGAAATTTCCCCTCTCTCAGAGCCACAGTGAAGACACACAAGGTTCCATACTATCTCTCTGTAGAATTATTTTTTTTCTGGTTCTCTCTTCGGCTAAAGGTCACTTTCCAGGGATCTTGACTGTCTCCTAGAGTCTCCGGTAAATCCACAGGTCTCTCTGCGTACCTATCCCTGACCTATTTACAGAAAAGCTTCAGGCCACCGGCAATCACAGATTTGCCCAGGGCAGCCGCTAGGTCCGGTGCTGCGACCATGAAGATTCATACTTATCATTGTGAACTCAAAAATCCCTTTGCACCCTTGCAAACCCAGCTATACATGTAAAAAGATGTATGTACAATACATGCATGAGAGAGTGTGTGTATGAAGTATTTTCAGTGTTCATAAACTATCTAGTCTACAACACTGCTGTAAGTGGAAGTTGCTCCCCACTAGATTCTTATCTGTAAGGCTGAGGCGGAAACTTCTTGATTTCTAAGTCATGGAAAGTACAACTTGTCTTCTCGATCCTTGGACTCTGAGTTCTAGAAAAATTACCAGAACATTCATCTTGTGGTACCTTCTTACTTCCAATTTTCTCATCTCCTAGTGTCTTCCTTTATTCCTCCTGTCTCCCCTCTCTAAGCACACGGTCTCTGTGCTGCCCCCCACATCACACCAGCACCCAGCCCAAATTCCACAAGTCACTTTCACTTCTCCCCCTCCCATCCAAATTGTACCTCTCCTTAGGTCTACCTGAAACTTCAAACTATTGTCTAGCTTGGTTAATCAAGGTTAGAGCCACGTTAATGCTCCAAGAGTACTTTATATATAAAGAGAGTGTTTTCTACATATATATCCAGCTCCCCCGTTGACAGAATTCCAGGTAATTTTTTAAAGTAAAAATCATGCTAACGGGAATGCTACCTTGAGGCCAAGGCCTTCCCCCATGTTCCCACAAAGAACACAGATTGGAATCTACGTCACATATAAAGTCAGCCACATACTTATAGCCGGTATGAGGGTCGGGAGGCTTTAACGGTGAATGTTTAAAACACAAAGTGTCAAGAAGACTCAAAAAGAATAAAACTGGAAAGTTACAGAGTAAGTTGTAACATATGGTACATTTGTTTAATGTCTTTTGTTAATGAACCAAAAAATGTAAGCAGCAAATTAATTACATGTGCCAATGATAAAAAATTAAGACGTGACACCAGTGGCAGGAGGACAGAAAAAGAAGGAAAATGGTCCATGTTGAAAATATGGAGAGAAAAAGAAAATGGGCTTTGGGACCACTATAAACAAACCGCCACATTGTATAAAACATAAAGATGCTGTATACAGGAAATCTGGGAAAACTTGGTATGCAAAGGCAGATGCTGAGGGGAAAGAGGGAAAAGTGACAATAAAGCAGCCACTTGCAACGTGAACGAAATATCATCAAAGCACGGGAGGGGACCAAAAGCCTCTAACAGTGGCGGTGAAGTGTCTAGGAAACAACAAATCACAAAGTCTATTATTATGGACTTTGGAATATTTGAGCAGGACTTTGGAATAATTAAGGGGAGGGATGTCAGAGAAAAACACTGACTTTACACTTTGGGGAAGGTTTATTTGTCAAAGCACAGCTTTCAGGGCAGTTTTATTTTGTTATATCTTTACCATAGCAAATACCCCAGCAAATAAAGCAGCACTTGGGGACCTACTTCGCCCAGAGCTGATGTAAAAGAAATTTAACCCTTAGATACTGACCCCACGAATAGATTCCTGATCAAACTCGGGTTTTCCTCATCTAGTAATGACATATCAGGAGCAGGAAGATGAAAGCAGTGTCCACCACCACTGACCAACACACGGATCGAGGGGTAGGACCACTCTCCCTTTTCACTCGCCGAGCTTTCCCCCTTCTAACTATCCCCAACTCCTTTCCCTTGTACATGAGGGCATGGACCTCTCTCCTACTACCCCACATTCCCAATCACTGGTCTTTCTCAACCGGGTTCCTCATCTGAACTAGAAAACACAGGAAAACAATTACAGTTGATTATTTTCTCAGTTCTCCTAAGGATGCTACCAACTAGTAAGATTCCAAAAGCAGGCGAGAGAATTAATTAATTACATACAATAAATACCGTGTGGCATTACAGTTCAATTCTCACAGTTCTCCGGTATTTTTCTTTCCCTATTCTTTGTTTTTTCTGTGTCGTTCCCAAGTGTCTCTAGACACTTCCTGTAGTTTTACAAGATTTAGCTTCCTCATACAACAGACTGGAAATACTAGTAAGTATCTCATTGGCTCGTTGTGAATAAAAGATGAAATAAAGGATGAAATTTATTCTACACGTAGAATAAATAGTATTGTACATAATAAATGCTAGTCCATTTTTCCTAGAAAAATAAGATGTGCCCACCTGAGAGAGGTGAGCAAGAGTGCGAAAACAATTACTGGTAAGTGCCGGATGATAAATGATGTGGGTGGTAAATTCTGTTATTCTAAGTCTCATTATTGATCAAGGAAGTGAGTTCTGCTGTTGATAAGAACCAAATGATAAATGACATACTCAGTAACCCCCTTTCAGAGGAAGAAAAGGATAACTCAACACTGACTGTGGTGAACTTGAAAAGTAGGTGTGGGAGGGACCGTAGAGCCTGAAGGATGGGATTATTCACTTTGTGTCCAATTTATTTTGTATTTTATTGGTAATTAACATGGAATAAAATGAACATCTTTTGTACAGAGTTCTATCAGTTTTAATTCCTGGACATTTGTATAACAGGATACTGAACAGTTTCATCACCCCAAACACCTTCTGCTACTGTCCCTTTATAGTCATATCCGTCTCCCTCCTCTAGCACCTGGCAACCACTCCTATCTGTCAACATCTTGGCCACACAGCTTTGTCTTTTCAAGAATGGCATATGAGTGGCATCATATAGTAGACGACCTTTGGAAAGTGGCTTCCTTTACTCAGCAAGATGTCTTTGATGAATCCATACTCCCGCGTGTACCAAGGTATCATTCCTTCTTGTTGCTGAGAAGTACTATATTCTATGGATGTGCCACCATTTATCTACTCTCCCACTGAAGTCCACTGGGTCACTTTCAGGTTTTGTGACTAGAGTCACCATAAAAGTTTGTGTGAACAGAAGTTTTCATTTTTTAAGGTAAATACCTAGGAGTGGGATTGCTGGGTCATAGAGTAAGTAACTGAACATTAACTGTATAAAAAAAATGCCCCCAATTTTTCCAGAATACCTGTATCATTTTACATTCCCACGAGGAATATATGAGCATTCCAGTTTTTCTACAGATTTTTACGTCCACTTAAAATATGTTCACGTGAAGGAGTTATTAAAAATTCTAATTAAAAAATACTTCCTAAAAGTTGAATTCTCTTATGTCAGGGGTATATTTCATTCATTGTTGTGTGATTAATCTTTGCAAACTCTTTTTCATTTTATTTACAGCCCCCTAAAGCATAACAGACTTCTTTGACCACACAGCATATCCCAACCATAAGCATTCCCTTTAAACTGTATATATGTGAATAATAACATAGCCTGATCCGGCCAACATTAAGAATGGCCGCTTCTCTGGTATCATGCTTCTTTTACCCATAATAGTGATCAAAAACCATCCAATTGCTAGTATTCTTAAAAAATTTAATGGTAGCTAATGTTAATCTCCTCTAATAGATGCTCAGAGTTTTGCTCTGAAAATTTATTGTTGTTGATGTTGTTTTGGGAGAAGGAGTCAATTCCTAATAATGAACCATTATTTTGGTGCCAGGAGTAGATTTCAAGACCAAAAAACAGGTAACTCCATTTTAATCCTCACTAGTAACGTAATAGTGTACCCTGGCACTGTATCCCAAGAAGCTATATACAGTGATGTAAATGCTACTTTCAGCCACTAAAACTGTATTTACTGTATGATCCCAATTTTACTCTTAAAAACACTACACATCACTGCTCGTATTTACATTTGCAAATATATATATTGAAAAATTAGAAAGAAATATACCAAATTATTCATTATAGTTTTGTTAGGTTTTTATAATTTATAGGTTTATAATTATAGGTTTTTTTAATTTAAAAAAATTCTCAGGGTGTCTAGGTGGCTCAGGGGGTTGAGCCTCCAACTCTTGCTTTTGTTCAGGACATGATGTCACAGTTCATGAGTTGGAGCCCTGCGTTGGGCTCTGTGCTGGCAGTGTGGAGCCTGCTTGGGATTCTCTCTCTTTCTCTTTCTCTCTCAAAATAAATAAATAAACTTGAAAATAAATAAATAAATTAATTAATAAATAAATAAAAAAATATAAATATAAATAAATAAATAAATAAGAATTATGTGTTTTTCATATTCCATTTAAAAACACAACTTCTAGGGGCACTGGATGGCTCAGTCAGTTAAGTGTCCGACTTCAGCTCAGGTCATGATCTTGTAGTTTGTGAGCTTGGGCCCCGCATTGGGCTCTGTGCTGACGACTCAGAACCTGAAGCCTGTTTCAGATGCTGTGTCCCCTTCTCTCTCTGCCCCTCTCCCACTCAGACTCTGTCTCTGTCTCTCTCAAAAATAAATAAACAGGGGCGCCTGGGTGGCTCAGTTGGTTAAGCGGCCGACTTCGGCTCAGGTCCTGATCTTGCGGTCTGTGAGTTCGAGCCCCGCGTCGGGCTCTGTGCTGATGGCTCAGAGCCTGGAGCCTGTTTCGGATTCTGTGTCTCCCTCTCTCTCTGCCCTTCCCCTGCTCATACTCTGTCTCTATGTCTCTCAAAAATAAACGAAAACATTAAAAAAATTTAAAAAAAATAAACATTAAAAACAAAGAAAAATAAAAACATAACCTTTGTAATTAGGAAATAAAATAACAAATGTCATAAAGGAAACATTTTAAAACATAAAGCACAACCCAAAGAAGATATGTAGATGGTGAAAGAACACCTGCAAATATGTTCAACATCAGTAGCCATTAGGGAAATGCAAATTAAAACCATGATACAGTACCACTATACACTTATTAAAATGGCTAAGTTAAAAAATATATACTGACAGTACTAATTGCCTCTTTCTCTGTATCATGGATTTTCACTGCAGCCTTTGCCACACTTGCCCTTTTCTTAGTTTCCCATTTCAAACCTCTAGGGGACAAATGTGAATTCCCCAGCTCATACTTTTGCTAATGGTTGTAAAGTATAAATAAATGCTAGCCTGTGGAATGACAGCCACTGTGTACCTGAGTCAACCTGGGCCAACCTGGTGTGAACATACAGCTGCCTCTTTTATACCAAAGCTGATGGTAGATATCAGAAAGACAATGGTTGAGACAGAATTTATGTTTACTCTGAAAAATATCTGTTCCTTATATTGAGCTGTTTCATCAACATTACAGGTATCCAAGAATGTTGTGTGAGCCTCACAATAAAATGGTGAGCAGTAAGAATTCACTCATTTGTGGCCACTACTGACCTTTATCCATTCATTTCATCTTCAGTTTCCATTTTAGAACACTAACAGAGTTAGTTTAACGGAATACAAAGATGATAATGATGATGCGGGTGATATTTTATATACCTAGTGTTTATTTTATGCAGGTACTGTTCTAAGTACTTCAGTCTTATCACCTCAAATGACTTTCACAGGAGTGCCATGAGACTGTATTACTATGATGATCCTCCATTTTACAAACGTGGGAAGAGGTACTGAAAAGTTAGGTAACCTGACCAAGATTATACAGCTAATAAGTAGTGGAGTTAGTATATGCAACAAGACAGTCTGTGTCTAGAACTTGTTCTCACAATCACTACGCAGCACAACCCATGCCAACCCTACCTGCACCCTCAAGGAACTCAGAGACCCTGTGACTGTTGCTCTTTTCTGCCAAGACAGATGGTGTGGAGGGGAAGGCTGGAAAGGGAAAAGAGAAGCCTTTCTCATCTTTGAAATTACAAACCTTGACTATAATCTTAATAAGATGATGTATGGTCAATAGCCATACACACACACACACACACACACATACATGCACACATATGTGTGTGTGTGTGTATATATATATATGTATATATATATATACATATATATATATATACACGTATATATACGTGTATTTTTTTTCCTAAAAACGAACTCTGAAAAACTAGGTCATTGAATTTTAAAACTTTTAAGAAAGTGACTTCAATGTTAAATAAGAATATTACAATTTTGGATGATTTATATTTTCTGTTTTTCACTTATATTTTTCAACTTCCCACAGAAAAAGTGGCATTAATTATTTAAAATAAGTAATGCAGGGGCGCCTGGGTGGCTCAGTCGGTTAAGCATCTGACTCTAGCTCAGGTCATGATCTTGCCGTTTGTGAGTTTGAACCCTGAGTCGGCCTCTGTGCTGACAGCTCAGAGCCTGGAGCCTGCTTCAGATTCTGTGTCTCCCTCACTCTCTGCTCTTCCTCTGCACATGCTCTGTGTCTGCCTCTCAAAAATAAGTAAAAGTTAAAAATATTAAAAATAAAATAAAATAAGTAATGCATTACATAGTATGAAATTCAAAAGCCACAAAATGAAATACAGTGAAAATGAAATCTAACTCCTATCTGTAAGCCCTAGTTACCTACTTTCTTTCAATAGAGGCAATCACTGTGATAAATTTATCATATTCCATTAGAAATACTATATGTCTACACAAGTAGTTTCCCATGAATGGAGGGGAAGTTTTCTAAAAAAAATAAATTGTATTTACTCTGTAGACAAGTCTGGTTCACTGTACTCTTATAAAGCAAAGAAATAGATTCCCAGACTGTGATTCTACATTTGTCATTACCTAACCAACAATCTCTCAGTATTTAATTTTTAAATTTCTTGGAACACATCTGGCTGGCCAAGCCTAGGTCAGATATCCACCCTTGGTCTGAGCAGCTATCACAGGGGAAGAAGAGGTAAATGGAGCATTGTGGTCTATGCAGGTGCCCCTCATAAATACTGTGGGTGAAGCACACCCTTAAAGACCATGTATAAATGAAGAACCGGTGACTCACACATTGCCTGAAACATTTTAAAAAGTAGCACCAGAGTTGCGAAAACCAGTTTAAGAAAATGTTATGATTGACCCTACTAAGATTTATAAACAAAGTCTCTGTTACAGAGGTTTTGGCTTTTTGTTTTGGTTTTGGTCTTCAGTTGTCTGAACTGTAGTGAGCACAGCTACGCTGGTTCTGCCGGGAAGGATAAGGAGCAAACACCTACCAGACTTGTAGAAGTTTTCGTGCAGCTGAATTAAGGCAAAGCTAACAGTCCCACTCTATTCACTCCCAGAAAGTATTTCTTATGAATTTGCTGAAACTAAACTTTTACGTCAAATTTTAGTCATTTCTAAATATACGGCTAAGCTGTGATCTCCTAGAGAGTGTATAACCATGTAGTGACAACTTGAAGTTGACGAGGACTTCGTTTCAGAACGGTAGCATGGCCACCGACCTCTACCAGACATATTCCAGACATATCCTTAGAGGGCTTGTCAGAAGGGAGAGGAGCCAGCACCTCTGCCACCACTCCAAACAACCCCTAACCTTTATCTGTGGACCGGAAATGTGAGAAGTAATAAATAGAAGAGAAAATGTTTCGGCCTAAAGTAGAATGTTAAGAGATTTACCTCTGCTTTACTCTAGTGAAGAAACAGGGGATGTCTCTTCCCACCCACCAACCAAGTGAGAGGGTGTCTAAAGAGATTTAGAAACTATTAGAAACTATTCTATTACATAGAATAAAAATTGATTCTAGTACACTGAATAACAAAAATTAAGGAACTCTTACAATGTTCAAAACTGTAATCCAACTGAGCAAAGAATTTAGTTACGTCATGGTGAACAAATACACTTATAACATATATCTTTGCTATTTTGCTTCTGTCTCATTTGTTAACATAAATAAAAATGTCAACCGACATTCGTTATCTGAACTATATTGTTCTTCATTTGTAACTAAAAGTCGGCTACACATATGCAATTGGCAAAAACCAACTATAGCATTCTGTGAGAATCAAACAGCTATATGGAATTTACAATAAAGGTGTATTTTATTATTATTTAACCTTTATAATAGCAAAATCCTTTTCATCAGTATAATGTATAATAATAAAATTATATTTTCATATATTTATGAAATACATACACATACATACATATGTATGTGTGTATATATATATGTATATATATATATGTATATATATATATACATATATATATATATATATATATAATTTTTTAAGACACCCAAACAGCGTGTTTTTCAGAGTGCAGGTTGTTAAACACTTCCCAGCACACCACTGCCTGCCACCCAGCCTGCCATCTGCTATAGCAGCACTAGTTAGGAAAAAAAAGATTTTTGACCCCGTTAACCAACCAGTCCCTCATGCTTGGCCCCTGCACATCAAAAGAATTGGGACTTAAAAGAAGGAGAGAAGTTTGCTTAAAAGCATGGACAGCAACCAGTCTCCAGTGCAGGACACTTGGGCTATGGAAACACCATACCGGATGAACTTTAAGTATTCAAGTGGATTAGACTGGTATATGCTAGATTTTTCAAGACTGAAAGTAATCAGAATTCAGAATTCTGGGAACCTGCCCAAGATGTAACAGGTAAGGAAAGCAAGAGCAGAGCGGGCAGCAGTCTGTAGGACACATCCTGAGTCCACTCGTTCAGCTAGGGTCATGGAAGACAGCGTCCTGCTGCAGAGGTGACCCCCTGGAGACCCCAGCAGTTAAGGAAGTTGAACTAAGTGCTCAGAAATAGAGAAGCTAGAGGGTCAGAAGGCCACCACTGCTTGAGGTCAAAGAGAGGGCCAATTTCCCTACCGTGAGGGACACTGATCTAACTCACCAATGAAAACGACTTCTCAGCTAGCTCCTCCACTCCTGGCTCCTGGGGAGAAATGAGAACTGAGACACAGAAGGGTTCAAGTCTCCTCCAGACACTCCCCACTCCCGGGAAGGGAAAACTTGAGTATAAGATTCCTACTCCCATAAAGAAAAGGAAAAAGGGTCTCCTCCTCTTCCGTCCTTAAGTCATAGGTCAAGCAAAGCTAATGATTCGGGAATTAAGCAGATTGAAAAGGGGTTACAGAGAACACCACAGGTACAGATTGGCCGGCAATCTAGAGAGATGTTTAAGGAATTTTTCATGTAGCCCAAGGCCAGGAGATTACAGAGGCTTTGACAGGAGAGAAGATCAGGGCAGTTATTTCGTTTTGTTTTGTTTTTACAAAGACAGGAATCATTTCCTTGGTATGAGAAAGAGTCTGAGGTAAATGTAGCAAATAAAAGTGTGCCAACCAGACTCGTGGATAAAGAACGGGGACGTCAGCAACGAACGAAGGGTTAGGAAACCTGGGTGGCAGTGGCAGCCACTGTGGCTGCACTGCTAAGCAGCCACAGACCTCCGCGATAACCATACCACTCCCTTCCCCGGACATCAGTTCCTCTGCACATAAAAGTAAGTCATTTGCTGCTCCAATACTGAATAATTTTAGGAAAGGAGCTCTGATGCTCTGTGGGTTTGTTTGGTGACTGGTACGATGCAGAGAACCTCCTCTTTGTCGTCCAGGAACGAAAAATGTAGGGATCATTTATCTTTCCAACAGCAACAGTGAAGTACATCTTGGACCAGGAATATCAGTTCAAATACCATCCTCTAGTCCAAGAAATGCAGGATGTGGTCTCCCACAGGCAGGTAAAGTGAAGTAAGAAATTGCATTAAAACTCCGCAAGCAGGCTCACCCTTCTTTCCCTATTTTTTGAGGAATCTGTGAAACAAGAAAATGACTCCAAGAACAGGGCCTGCATGTGAAAATAATGATACATGACACATTCTGAACAATTATTTATACGATTTTCCTCCTATGCCTGCTTTTTCTCTCTCCCAAGCCCACATTTATAAAACATTGCAGGAAAAAAATGTCTTCCACTACGAAAACTGCTTTAGGAAAGAGAAGACCTTGTTATTTATTTTCAGGCCCTAAAACTATTATGTATTCAGGAAACTGAACCTTGGAAGGGAGAAAAAGATTCTGACTTATCCCCCAAACCTGTAAACTCCTCTGAAAGATATATCAGGCAGCTGCCACATGACTCTTTCAAAAGCCATTTCAAAAGCCAGCCACACGACTCTTTTCCCTTCTCCAGTAAAGAAACCAAAGACTCACATTTGCGTCTCTAGACTGTACCATTCTGAAAACTCACAGATTAAAAAGTAATTTTAAAAAGATGACTTTGGTTGGCCATGATAGTAGGATTATTCTCGTATTCATTTCTAGAGACCAAAAGAAGGAAGACTTCTCCAAGATGGCCCCAACTTCTGGATGGGTTTTATTATTACTTATGGAGGATGTGTCCAGTCTGTGGGAATCACAGAGTGGCAGAGGCGTAGCCCTGAGTCCTATGACAAACTCTTGGGTGAGTTTCTTTGGGCTTGAGTTTCTTTGGGCTCTCAGAAGACTCTGACAATGTTCATGGAGCTGTTACTAAAAGGGATTCTCTCTCTCTCTCTCTCTCTCTCTCTCTCTCTCTCTCTCTCCCCCTGTCTCTTTCTCTAACTCTGAAATCAAGAAACCATTAAAAAGATGGCACTCCTGGGAATACATAATTGCTGCTGGAAGCCCTTGTTTCTTCTGCAGTTGTTTATATTTCACAACGAGGATCCGAATGGCGTTACCTTACAGAGAGCCCTATCCAAATACAATCTCATTACTAAAAGAGTCTGGGATCAAATGACTACTCCAATAATAGACTTCTTTTCAGACACTTGTAGGATTTTCCAAACATCAAGAATTTAGCTTGCTACATCATGGTCAGGTGAACTACAAATTTTATACATACACACATACATATAGATATATATACATATACACATATATGTATACACACATATGTTTTATATGTGTGTGTATATGTGTTTCTTGCTGAAAAGAGAAACTGAGAGGTTTATGAAGTCGTCCAAAATAGGTCCAAAATGTGTTTTCATCACATTAATGTTCTGGTTCTTTTAAAGGTCCTTTCAGAGAACCAGAAATCCCTGCCTTGCTGCAGACCTAGTTTCCGGTCTTGACACCTGAGTCCACTGACTCAGACCTGTCATGGTCTCTCGTGCATTGCTAACCCAGACTACATGACCACTCTTTGGTCTTGACTTCCCTGCTTAACCCTTTGGCCATTACCTAAGGGTGGCTGACTGGGGAGAATGCTCCTTCCATGCTCATTCTGCTGTCCACTGGGTCTTCTTGTAAGTGGACTAAATTCTGAGAGTCCCCTTGCCTTGGTCTTCTGAATGCCTGGGCTTGCACGTAACAATGCACTATGGGTCATCCCCGCTAAGAGAGAGAAATTTTCACAGACAACACCAAACCCACTTTGGGTAAGAGGTAAAACTGCAAAAAATTACTGCCTTTTGGAGATTTCATTAACTAGTTTGTCCAGATATTTTTCCAGGAATGGTAGAGTGACAAAATAGATTGTTTTGAATTAAATTCCTCATCTTGTATGCAAGAGACTTCCATGCTGTTCCGCCATCTTGGCTTCTCCCTTAAATTCCTCATCTTGACAAAGTTCTTCCTAATGAATGGGTGACTGTGAAATTAAAAGCCCAGAAGGAAGAGGAGAAAAGAATAAGGGAATTTGGGTGACTGACTGCTGAATAACTAAGAAAAGATATTAGATGGTGTTAAAATAGAAAGCTTGAGCATATCACTGGTTTGCCCTTTGAAGAAATTAAGCCTGTGGTCTAATTACAACTCAACAAAAGTGATGTAAAAATTGAGAATGACATATATTTATTTCATAATCCTAAAACATTATATTATATAACAATCCTAAAACATTATATTATATAACAGGAAGAATAAAGATAGTCATTCACTCAGATTTATCAAAGACATCATCCCTTCCTATTGAATATCAAAAGAAATTCTGAACAAGTGATTATATCATAAATTATTATTTGAAATTAAAATGGGCATCTTTGCCAGAAAACTAAATAGTACATTTCGGTTTCAATGTCATTAAGGTTTTTTGTGTTTTGTTTTTTTTTTAGTTTTAATTTCAGAATAGTTAACATACAGTGTTATCCTAGTTTCAGGTGTATAATAAAGTGATTGAGTATCATTAAGTGTTTTTAAATATGTATTTTTCGCAGAGCAAAAAGGTAGGACACAGAGTAGTTACTTCAACTGTTATAGAGCCTCTTCTCATGGTGATGGCTACGTGGAGATTCATTAGTCTATTCTCTCTACTTTGTGTATGTTAGAAAATTGACATCATAAATTTTTTAAGTTTATTTTTTCAGAGAGAGAGAGAGAGAGAGAGAGAGCGAGGGAGGGGCAGAGAGAGGGAGAGACAGAATCCCAAGCAGGCAACACACTGTCAGTGCAGAGCCTGAGGTGGGGCTCAAACTCCCGAACCACGAGGTCATAACCTGAGCCAAGGTCGAGAGTAGGTTTCACCCACAGAGCCACCCAAGTGCCCCTACATCATAATTTTTTTTTTTAAAGAAGATACCGTATCCTTATAAGACAGAGGTGAATGAGACCTCCTCACTTCAATTTTTAATTTATTCAGCCTTCAGTCTCTCTCTAAAGGCACTCACTTCCCTGGATCATTTGAGCATCACCTGCTAAGGAAGGTGAGAGTTCCGAGCTGCTCTCCCTGTCTTATTCCTCCATCCCCTGTAATAACTGTACTGCTACTACTGACATCTGAGGATGGCAAACAGACTTAGCAATCCTGAGGACTGTGGTCTAAGCTCCGCTGTGTACCATTCCATCATGTGAAACGGATGCTAGCCATACCCAGCTATCAGCAAAGGCCCATCCTTGTTCAGCAAGAGGAGAAAGAAAAAAAATTCAGAGATAATGCTTGCTGGCTTGAAGGGGTTTAAGTACAGGCTCTTTTATCAGCTGAGGTAAACACTGATCCCGCGAAAAGAGTCAGGTTTTGCATCAAGGACCTCTCTACTGCCTTTTACCTTCTGTATGTGATCTAGAGACTTGTACAACCAAAGCGTGCTCTGGCCCAATATTCCCCAGAATGAATGATCCCTTTTTATCTCCCTGAGTTCCCACAGTACTTTATCTATATGATTTTTCATGACATTGGTTCCTTTCTACTTCATATCTCATCTCTCCCTTTACATTATAAATTCCAGATAGCGAGATGCCCCCTTTTGGCTTTGAGTCACCCATAGCATCCAGCACTAGATGACAATTATAACTCTAGATATTTGCAGCATTAATACTCCCAATTTTGTCCTCATCCCAGCCTATCCATAGTCATAACTCATAGAAAAAGACTCAAAGATAGGCAGAAGAAAAATAATATAAATATCATCAAGCTACCAAATAGAAAACTCTTTTCTTTTAGTCAGGTCCCAATTATTAAAGTTTTGTTCTAAAAAATAAAAAATTAAATAAAAAAACAAACACTAAAAGCAACATTGGCTAATGTATTAAAATATGTATTTATTTTTAATGTTTATTTATTGAGAAAGAGAGAGAGAGAGAGAATGTAAGTGGGGGTGAGGGGCAGCGAGAGAAGGAGAGATAGAATCCTAAGCAGGCTCCATGCTGTCAGAGTGAAGCTCAGTGGAGCCCAATGTAGGGCTTCATCTCACGAATCGTTAAGATCATGACCTGAGCCAAAATCAAGAGTTGAACGCTTAACCAACTGATCCACCCAGATGCCCCTAAAATACGTGTTTCTAGAAAGAGGCTGATAAGATAGATATCATACAGCAAATAACAATCCTGTGTAGATTTACCAAGGAAGAGCCCTACCAGAATCTATTCCAGACTCTTGAAGCCCTTAGTTCAGCCACAAATATAAAAGGGAACAGAGAAGCTGGCAAGTTTGAGGAAATGGTGACAGTCTTTCTTTGGAGAGGACTCCCCTCACGCCCAATATTTTTGATGATGGGTTGGGGTGGGCAGCATTCTATCCCAGAGCTTGGTGGGGGGAGTCTGGGGGCACCTCTGCCAAAACTGTGAAATGTGCTCCTGGGCTCTGGAGATGCAGAAAACTAGTCCCTGGGAGCTCTAGCAGGCTAGGGGACCAGCCTACACCCTGCCTACATGTCCATAAACTGACTAAGTCCTTGGGTGATGAAACCAAGAGAGGGCCACTACACTGGGACTGGTTGGAGGGATGCCTCCATGTTTTATATCATGCATATGTGAGGAAGGAGAGAACACAGGAGAGGGATCATCCTATCTCCCAGCTAAAAGGGGTACCTGGAGGAGGTTGGAGCAGGAGGAGGTGTGTTATGGATGCCCGGCCACATATAAGGCACAACAGAAACCCTCTGAAGAACTCTAAAAGACCCATGGGAGAAGAATCAGCCTCACCCATCTTCAACCCCAATATGGGGTATCAGCTTTAACTACCTGCTGTGTCCAGAGAGAATAAAACCCTCTAGGCAAGCAATGCTCTCTCTTACACTCTCTCTTACTCTCTTGCCCTTAACACTCTAGCAATTCCAAAAACAGTAGTTAGTAAAGTAGGGAGGAGGTGAGTTGGGGAGAAGCCAGTACCTTACCCTGTATAGAGCAGGTACAACTTGAGAAACAGAGAGGTTGACCAAGGTCAGATCGTTAGTATTCCAAGGTCAGGATAATCTCATTACTGAACTGTGAGTGAACCTGTGACCTTAAGTGTTTGTAGGACTGTCAGTTAAGAGTGAGCAGAGAAATCATGGGACTGCTGAAGTTTCCCTCCAGGGAAAGAGGAAGATATTTCCACTAAACAAAGTTTAAGCATTAAGTAGTAAATAAAAAGAAAGCTGTGTTTTTATTTTACCACTATCCAAGAACCTCACTTGTGTAACATATTGGTTGTGTATATATGATGACATTGATTTACATGCTTTCAAGTCTTTTCAATGATAAATATCACTGTGTTGAAGATTTTGCTAGTCTAAGACACTATGTTAAGTACACCCTATATCAATCAGTATCTCAGAAAAGAAGGTACGGTCAAATTACGACCGTCGTAGAGGAGTTCAATAAAGAGTTTAATATAGTTTAATTGGCAAAGATGTGACAACGTGCAGGGATAGTGCTATACCCTGGGGACTAGTAAAAGTCCTACTCTTAGTCATCCTTAGGTCTGAAGGAAAGAGATGGGGGAATAATTGCCCCGAACATAGAAGAAGAGTCTTGTAGTAAGTTTCTGGAGAGAAACAGAGACACCTAAAGCATTAATGAAGGGCAAGGGTTCAGAATAAATGCCCAACCTCACTCCCAGCCCTTTGTCTGATCTTCAGTCTGGTTTCCTTCTTGGCCAAACTGATGGGGCAAGGGACAAGGGGACCTCCTGTGGTCTGTGCAAGTCAGCCTCCTGGAAAGTAGAGCAGGGAGAAGAAGGGAGAGTGGATGTGGGGGAGGGGGGAGATGAGGATTCTGGTGTGTATGCATGTCTCATTTAATTTGCACAAAAATTCTTATTATTCACATTTTTCAGATGAGAAAATGGAGGTCTAGAGAGATTTAAGTAACCAGTTCACAGTCAGAGGGTTACTAAGTGAAGGAGTCAAACACCGTCCAGCTCTGTCTGGAGACTATGTTCAAAGTCATTGCTATGCTGGCAGTGTCTTATCACTGAGAGACAGTTTCCATAAAACTTCCCATTTTACCTAACTCAAATCATGCTTGCACTGACACAGTGGCCAAAGAAGTGTTGGCCAAAGAATATAATAGCTACCAAGCCTGACATAACATGAATCTCTAAAACATTTGTTCTTTTTAAATTTTTAACCAAAGTGCTCAAATCTGGGAAAAACTCACAGATGAACTAGAAAAGGAAAGTAATCGGTAGAGCCTAGTTTAGGAATAAGTCTCTGGAATTTTTCCTTCTTTCTTCGGTAAACGTTTCTCATCCTTAATACTCCTTCATCTGACAAAATCTGTAGACGCACAGAGAATACCATTTTTTCTTTCTAGTTAAGCGCCTTAAACGTTTGGGTGTTGATATCCAGATATCATATGAAACCAAACGGCAGCAAAGGAGACATGATCAGTCCAAAGGTAAAACATGCAGCCTCATTCATACAAAAATTCTTGCTGCCGGATACTTATAAACGAGTCATGACATACAACCTGTACTGCTATAGAGCAGCATATTTATATCAAGTTTTAAAAGTCTTTCCATAAAGCAGTGGTCTTTGTGTTGTGAAGAAAATTTATAGTGAAAATCATAGGGTGCTTTTTAGTAATATTTCAAAAACAAATTAAATGAGTCTCAAAGAACAGAAATAACCGAGATATCAATATCTAGAGAAAACATATAATTTACACACATATTGTTCCTTGTTGACAAAAACTGAGACAGTTGAGGAAAACCAAAAATGAAAAAGTTAAGTTAAATCCAGCGACAATCTAATATCTAACAGTATACCAAAAGAAAAGTTATTACATGATTTTCATCTTTAGCAACATTTTTAAAGAGTAGGCCAATCTGGAGCCCTCAGTATAGTTTCATTAATTCTTCATGAAACAGAAATATAAACCTCTAAATGCTGGAAAACACTGTGCTAAAGGCTTGGGTTTGCAAAAATTCAAAACCACTAGAAAAGACATTGTGCATTGCACTTCTAGAGTGCTCCTTCCAATCCATTTAAAATAATATCCTAGACTTCATAAAGTCGGCTTTGGCTTTTTAGTGCATAAAACTGAGACATGGGAGGAGCAGGGTTGAAATCATAGACAAGAAGAAATTTCCTAAAGATGGATTACACCACGTCTTCTGATTTCATGAAATTGTCCCGCCAGAGATCCGCCTGGACAGTGCCAACTCTTCCAGTCATGCCTGAGGAGGCTCTGGGCACGTGAGGGAAGCAGCCATCTTGAAAATCTAGCCCAACTTTCAGAAACTTGACTGATTCGATACCTGAATGTGGCCTCCAAAACGACTGCAAGTCAAAATTGCCTAGAATGCCCACTGTATGCTAGCCGGCACAATCACTGGGCAGAACCACAAAATAATAAACGATTTTAAAGAACAAGATTTTAGGTTAGTTTGTTATACAGCAGCAGATAACTGAAACTCTACTTAGTCTCTTCTTAGAAGAATAATATGCCTGGCCTTCAAACCCATCTAATTACTCTTTACCCAAAACCAAGAAAGATAAAGTTTTGGGGAAAGACACTTGAAAATTTTTCTATAATCCTTTGCTATC
Source organism: Paguma larvata (assembly GCA_030068075.1). Taxonomy (NCBI): domain Eukaryota; kingdom Metazoa; phylum Chordata; class Mammalia; order Carnivora; family Viverridae; genus Paguma; species Paguma larvata. The sequence continues at coordinate 125,957,969 of CM057826.1, forward strand.
CAATGTTCGGAAAATTTGAGAGTCAACATCTCAGTCATTATTTGGATTCAGAAAAGGCCTTCTACAAGAAATACCTCCAGGGGCTAATGACAAATTATCAATCAGCCCAAAAGAAGACTCAGAAGAATTTAATGAGGCAAAAAGTCAAAAGAAATTCCTTCTGATATGTATGATATGAAGGTAAGTGGGGACTGCCATTAACAAAATCATAAGGAACCACCAAATCTCTAACTGAGAAGTCTTGGTGTATAACTAGACTTTAGGGTCACCAAATCTGGAACAAAAATCAACCAGGATCTAAACAAATTTACCTCTCCAAAATAAGAGTTGTTTTGTATATGAAAAGAGATCCAGTTAATTATCAGAGGGACCACACAGGCTGATGAAAGTCTTTTGGTTCTGTTTTATTTGCTGGTAAAAACAGAGATCATCAGGCAATGGAAGATTCGAGTTACCTTAAAAACTCCATGTGCTCAGCAGAAATGAATTGGAATAACCTCAATTCTAAAGAGGCTTCACTGTAAAATCCTCTATAAGATCTTACTTCTGTTACTATTTCCTCAGTGGTTTGGTTCTGGGGTTTGGGGAGTAGGAAGAGTAACTCTCAAATGTCCCCCAAGAACGATGCTGCATGACTATTTAGGGACCTGCGAACATTTATTGCCACAGAGAAAGCCAATTATTTTTTAAATTGGAGGGCTGGCAGTGGGATCAGCACTATTAGTGCTCAACGTCACTAATCTCTGTCACCTCCCCTAAGATTCAGTTTTAGAAAACGCAGGCAGAAATAACTAATTTGGATTTCTTGACCGTGATAGGGGTTCTCTCCATATATGAAACCATTAATTTGTAGAATTACAGGGATGTGCGGGTCTGTTATATTTAGTAGGCTATTATTTGCCTTATAGGTTAGGGTGGATTTCTGAGTAATAAACTAACATTTAACTAAAATTTTCTTTTTCTTTTTTTTAATTAATTTTTTTAATGTTTATTTATTTTTTAAGAGAGAGACAGAAAGAGATAGAGCACGAGGAGGGAAGGGGCAGAGAGATGGAGACACAGAATCCAAAGCAGGTTCCAGGTTCTGAGCTGTCAGCGGAGAGCCCCATGTGGGGCTGGAACTCACAAGCCGTGATATCATGACCCGAGGTGAAGTCGGACACCTAACCAACAGAGCCACCCAGGCACCCCTAAACTAACATTGTCAAACAATGTGACATTTAACTAGAGAAAGTGAATGCATTTTAACTGACTTGAATGTTACATGAGGATGGTAGTGCTAGACAATTTCATCACACACCGTTAGAAGTAACAGCGAATAGAGAATCCACCAAATTTCTATCAACACATTTAAAACTGTTCTCCTTTACTTTCAACCAACAAAACCCTAAGGATTTAGGCATCATCTGACACTAATTTTCTATTGGTTTTACAATCTTCCAGAGAAAGGATAGGTTAAAAGATTTGGGAAAACGAGAGAGGCCAGACCAATTAGGTTCAGTGTTTAGGTTCCACTTTACTTAGTATAAATACATTAATGCATTTTTTCTCTTGGTTTCTTCTTTTCTATGTGAATATACTTACAAAATAGGAAATATACAGAATTATATATATATGGAAATTGAATACATGACACCAAAATGGCATTTCAAACTGCTTAACATATTTTCTTTTGGTGGCTGTTTCAACTAGCTTGTCATTAAAAAAAAAAGGAGAAAAAAGTAAAGCTAGATGCATGAAGCAAATTCCAGATGATCAAACACTTCAAAATTAAACCATGAAATCCAAAAGGACTAGAAGAAAATATGGAAGAATTCTGAAATGTATTTTCACATGAGGGAAGGTGTTTCAAGCAACACAAAAACCAGAAAAGAAAGACTGATCAATTTCACTATGCAAAAACTTAAAGAGTTTTTAATGGTTAAACAAAACAACAACTAAACTTCATCAAAGCTCAAAAACATATGACATATTGAGAAAAAATTACCTTCAACCAGTAAGACAGCAAAAGGAAAATTATCCTATAATATACAAAGTACCCTTAGAAATCTGTAAAGAAAACACCAACAGGGCAATTGTTACCATGGGGAAAGGGTATGAGAGGACTCTTTATATATACACACGTGCCTGAACACACTTGCAAACATACAATTACAAATATTTATAATTGAAAACATGAAGTTAAAATAACAGTAAGATACCTTTGAACCTATCTGACAAAGATTTAAAAATTTCCTTGAAGACACTGTGGGTGAAAGTGTGAATAAATAGCTACGTACAGATTTTCGTTTGAGTATAAACTGCTATGGACATCTTAGAAGTCTTTGTTACGATCAAAACTGTAAATACAGTCAATTCTCATTATTTGTGGTAGTTATGATCTATAAAGTTGCTGCACACATTGAATTAGCAAATAGTGAATCATGGCTCCTAGGAGAAATACAAAATTAGGTTTCTGTGAGCCGCTGGTCACAATACTTCCATCATCTAATCAATAAATAATCTTGTTTTATGTGTCTTTCTCTTTAAAGACACCTTATTTAATGTGTATTACTGATTCATTAACATTGAACTCATGGCCAAGAGCACTATAATTCATGCCCAAATAAAACTTATTTATTGAACACATGTATTTTTGTCCTAAGGCACAGCATAGACTTTCTGTGCTTCGGGATACCGGACAGAAGTTCAGCACTATGCTTGGGGACAATTTTAAACAATGAAAATCAGCAATAACAAGCACGAGAATGAAAAAAAAACAAACATGAAACTAATTAGACCTCGGAAACGATACTTGTTCCCAGGGTAAGAGCTAAAGCAAGAAGGCATTGCATTATCTTCTTCAATCACAGCTAAGAAAGGACACATCAGGCAATGGTAATGTTTTGCTGCACTGCACATGTCCACGAATGACTGTAAGAACATAGTAAGTACCGATTTTGAACTTACAAATAAATTCGGGCAAGTAAGTGAATTCACAAATACAGAACTTGTCAGTAATGAGTATCTACTGTGGATGTGCTCTGTAAACTAGACTTTCACCTATAAAAATGCACCCTACATTTCACACGTATACTTAAACTGCCTTTATAAGGTTAATCATATAACACTGTTTGCAATAAAAATAGAAATGACCTAAATATTCAGTGGTTACATAAATTATAATGGAACAATTAGAAGGAATGAACTCTATGTAGTTCTATTATATTAAAGGTTTAGTGAAAGATTTTAAAAAGATATCCCTGTTACTGTATCCATCATTCACAGTAAATTTCTTAGAGAACACCCAAGATAAAAAACACACTTTAAGGCTAAGAAGTGTGAGACTGAAAGTCTGGTTTGGGGATTTACTTTATATTCTTATGTACTATTTGCATTAAAGAAATAATCTGATAAGTAGTGTTTTTGTTTTTGTTTTGTTTTGTTTTGTTTTTGATGTAGCATCCTCACAATGCAACAACTCCACTTGCTCTTTAAAAGAGAACAAAGAACTCAGTCTTCCCAAGACTTAAAGATTCAGAAGGGGAAAAGCAGCAAAGCTGACCAGGTAGAAAGAGAGGAGGGAAGTCAAGTATTCAGAGAAGCCAGGTCTACAACTGTACCAAAACTCAAATGGGAAGAAACAGAAAACTTGAACAGACCCATAACTAGTGAAGAAATTGAATCAGTTATCAAATATCTCCCAACAAATAAAAGTCCAGGACCAGATGACTTCCCTGGGGGAATTTTACCAGACATTTAAAACAGAGTTAATACCTATCCTCCTCAAGCTGTTCCAAAAAATTGAGACGGAAGGAAAACCCCTGAGCTCATACTATGAAGCCAGCATCACTTTGATTCCCAAACCAGATAGAGACCCAGCAAAAAAAGAGAATTATAGGCAAATATCCTTGATGAATATGGATGCAAAAATTCTTAACGAGATATTAGCAAATCGCATCCAACAGCATATAAAAAGAATTATTCACCATGATCAAATATTCATCCCTGGGTTGCAGGGCTGGTTCAATATTCGCAAATCAATCAATGTGATACATCACATTAACAACAAAAAAATATAAGAACCATATGATCCTGTCAATATATGCAGAGAAAGTGTTTGACAAAATATAGCATCCTTTCCTAATAAAAACTCTCGAGAAAGTCGGGATAGAAGGAACATACTTAGGCATCATAGAAGCCATTTATGAAAAGCCCACAGCTAATATCATCCTCAATGGGGAAAAACTGAGAGCCTTCCGCCTGAAATCAGGAACACAACAAGGATGTCCATTCTCACCACTGCTATTTAACATAGTGTTGGAGGTCCTAGCATCAGCAATCAGACAAGAAAGCAAAATAAAAGGCATCAGGATAGGCAAGGATGAAGTCAAACTTTCACTTTTTGCAGACGACATGATACTTTACATTGAAAACCCAATGGAATCCACCAAGTCTGCTAGAACTGATCCATAAATTTGGCAAAGTTGCAGGATACAAAATCAATGTACAGAAATTGGTTGCGTTCCTATACACCAATGATAAAGCAATAGAAAGAGAAATAAAGAAGCGAATCCCATTCACAATTGCACCAAAAACCATCAAACACCTAAGAATAAACCTAACCAAAGATGTAAAAGATCTCTATGCTGAAAACTATAAAAAACTTATGAAGGAAATTGAAGAAGACACAAGGAAATGGGAAAATATCCCATGCTCATGGATTGGAAGAATAAATATCATTAAAATGGCAATACTACCCAAAGCAATCCACACATCCAATGCAATCCCAATCAAATTGCACCAGCATTCTTCTCAAAGCTAGAACAAACAATCCTCAAATGTGTATGGAACCACAAAAGACCCCAAATAGCCAAAGTAATATTGAAGAAGAAAACCAAAGTGGGAGACATCACAATCCCAGACTTTAACCTCTACTACAAAGCGGTAGTCATCAAGACAGCATGGTATTTGCACAAGAACAGATACATAGACCAATGGAATAGAATAGAGAACCCAGAAATGGACCCACAAGCATATGGCCAACTAATCTTTGACAAAGCAGGAAAGAGTATCCAATGGAAAAAAGACAGCCTCTTTAACAAATGGTGCTGGGAGAACTGGACAGCAACATGCAGAAGAATGAAACTAGACCACTTCCTTACACCACTCACAAAAATAAACTCTAAATGGATGAAGGACTTGAATGTGAGACAGGAAACCATCAAAATCCTAGAGGAGAAAGCAGGAAAAAACCTCTTTGACCTGAGCCACAGCAATTTCCTACGCGACACATCTCCAAAGGTGAGGGAATTAAAAGCAAAAATGAACTTTTGGGGTCTCATCAAGACAAAAAGCTTCTGCACAGCAAAGGAAACAACCAACAAAACTAACAGACAACCAATGGAATGGGAAAGGATAATTGCAAATGACATATCGGATAAAGGACTAGTATCTAAAATCTATAAAGAACTCACCAAACTCCACACCCAAAAAACGAGTAATTCAGTGAAGAAATGGGCAGAAGATATGAATAGACACTTCTCTAAAGATGACATCCAGGTGGCCAACAGACACATGAAATGATGCTCAAAGTCACTCATCATCGGGGAAATACAAATCAAAACCACACTGAGATACCACCTCACACCGGTTTGAGTGGCTAAAATGAATAAATCAGGAAACTATAGATGCTGGCGAGGATGTGGAGAAGCAGGCACCCTCCTACACTGTTGGTGGGACTGCAAACTAGTGCAGCCACTCTGGAAAACGGTGTGGAGGTTCCTCAAAAAAATGAAAATAGAGCTACCCTATGACCCAGCAATAGCACTGTTAGGAATCTACCCAAGAGATACAGGACTGCTGATGCATAGGACACGTGTACCCCAATGTTCACAGCAGCACTTTCAACAAGAGCCAAATCATGGAAGCAGACCAAGTGCCCATCAACTGACGAATGGATAAAGAAGTTATGGTACTTATATGCAATGGAATACTACTTGGCAATGAGAAAGAATGAAGTCTGGCCATGCGTAGCAACATGGATGGAACTGGAGGGTATTATGTTAAGTGAAATAAGTCAGTCAGAGAAAGACTGACACCGTATGTTTCCACGCATTGGTGGATTTTGAGAGACTTAGCACAAAACCATGGGGGAGGGGAAGAGGGGAAAGAAAAAAAGACACAGGGAGGGAGGAAGACAAAACATGAGACTTAAAGAGACAAAGAACAAACAGAGGGGTGAGGGGGGTATGGGAAGGGGGAGAGTGGGTGATGGGCACAGAGGAGGGCACTTGTTGAGATGAGCACTGGGTGTTGTATGGAAACCAGTTTAACAGTGAATTATTAAAAAATGGAATTTTATTAGGCTTTAGTAGATTTTTAAAAGTTTATATCATTAAGTAGTTTCTGTTTAGTTTTGTTTCAGTAATACAGGTGAGTACAGTTAGGCTTTTCTTATTTTTTTTTTTATAAAATTTTTTTTTAACTTTATTTATTTTTGAGAGATATAGAGACAGAGTGTGAGCAGGGAAGGGCAGAGAGAGAGGGAGATTCAGAATCTGAAGCAAGCTCCAGGCTCTGAGTCATCAGCACAGAGCCCAACGCGGGGCTTGAACTCACAGACCGTGAGATCATGACCTGAGGTGAAGTCGGCCGCTTAACCGACTGAGCCACCCAGGTGCTCCTAGGCTTTTCTTATTTTAAGGACATGTTTCAAGTCCCAGCTCTGTAAGTAATAAATGTCTGTTCACTTGTGAAAGACTAAATTTCAAAAAGGTGTAATAATTTGCCTAAAGTCTTCTAGTTAGCAAGCAGACAATTCTATTTGAGTACAGCTCTATCTGAAGTCATTGTGTTAATTCACTATGAAGCTGCTAAGTTGAGTTACCTTAGCAAATCTCCCTCATGAACACTAATGCAAAATTCCTTGACAAAATATGACTAAAGTTGGCACTGTATAAAAGACATGATCAATTTGTGTTTTTCCTAGGAATAAAAGTGTGATTTAATGTATCAAAATCAGGGGTACCTGGGTGACTCCATTAGTTAAGCGTTTACTTTGGCTTTGTGATCTCGCTGAACTGGGTTCGAGACCCGCATGGGGCTCTGTGCTGACAGCGCAGAACTTGGAGCCTGCTTCAAGTTCTGTGTCTCCCTCTCTCTCTGCCCCTCCGCCACTCATGCTCTGTCTCTCTCTGTCTCAAAAATAAATAAACATTAAAAAAAATCAAAATCAATTAATGTAATTCACAACCACTATATCAACACATTAAAGGAAAAATACATGTAAATATTTCATTAACTGCAGAAAAAAGCATTTGACAAATACAACATGAATTTATAATATAAACTCTCATAACGGGGAAAAGAAAACTTTCTCAACTTCAAGAGAGGCATCTATGTAAAAACTGTAGCTTATATAACACCTAACAGTGAAATAACCACTCCTCTTTAGCATCAAAAACAAGATGAAATCTTTGTTCTCACCATTCTGAATTCAGTATTTAACTAGATGTTCCAATCAGCACAATAAGACAGAAAAAGAAACGATCGTGTAGAGTAGAAAGATAAAATTTTTCACTCTTTTCAGATGACATGATTATATATGAACAAAATCCTGTGGAAGTTATCAGAATAATATAGAAAGTGATCATCAAACTTAGCAATGTGGCAGAACATAAAGTCACTATTCAAAATACATAAATAAACAAAGCCAACCAACGATTCATTTGAAAACGAAATTTTAAACTTTTGATTGTAGCATCAAAACATCAAATATTTTAAGCTTTTACATTTAGAAATATTAAAAAAAATGGAGAAATGATGTACAAGATTCCTGCATGGGAAACTAGAAAACATTTCTGACAGAAATTAGAGAAAACTTGAATAAATGAATAAACGCTATGTTCAGGAATCAGAATACTATTGTTAATGTTATTAACATTTTTAATTGGTAAGACAATTTTAAATTTTATTTGTAAAGGCCAAGGGCGAAAAATATCTAAAACGGTATTTGACACCAAAAGTAAAGATAACAAAAGCAAAAATAGACAAATGGAATTACATTAAATTCAAAAGCTTCTGCACAACAAAGGAAATCGTCGACAAAGTGAAAAGGCAACTTAGGGGATGGGAGAAAAATATTTGCAAACCATGTATCTATTAAGAGTTTAATATGTAAAATATAAAATCTGATTAAAAATGGGCAGAGGAACTGAATAAATATGTTTGCAAAGGCATAAAAATAAGCAACGGGTACATGAAAAGGGGCTCAACATCACTGAGTATCAGGGAAATGCAAATCAAAGCCAAAATGAGATATTACTTCATATCCATTATTATCAAAAGATAATTAAAACCTGGAGGACATTATGCTAAGTGAATTAAGCAAGAAAGAGAAAGAGACTGGGGCGCCTGGGTGGCTCAGTCGGTTGAGCGGCCTACTTCGGGTCAGGTCATGATCTCGCGGTCTGTGAGTTCGAGCCCCGCGTCGGGCTCTGTGCTGACGGCTCAGAGCCTGGAGCCTGTTTCGGATTCTGTGTCTCCCTCTCTCTCTGCCCCTCCCCCACTCATGCTCTGTCTCTCTCTGTCTCAAAAATAAATAAACATTAAAAAAAAAAAAGAAAGACAAATACTACATGATCTTGCTTAATATGTGTAATTTAAAAAAAAAAAAAGAAGAGTCAAGCTCATAGAAACAGAGACCATATAACTGGATGCCTGGAGCTGGGGGGTAGGTGAAATGAGGGGAAACTGACAAAACACGGCAAACTTTAAGTTGTAAGATGAATATATTTTGAGGATCTAATATAAAACATGGTAACTACATTTGATAACACTGTTCCATATAAGTGAAATTTGCTAAGACGGTGTTACTTATATGTTCTGATCAGTCAATTAATAAGGTTTTAATTAACTAGATGGGGTGAATCCTTTTCCATTGTTTATGTATATCAAATTATCATGAGGTACACTTTAAATATGTTACAATTTTATCAATTATACCTCAATAAATCTGGAAACATTCTTTAAAAAGGAAAAATAGCTAAAACAGTGTTAAAAAAAAAAAAGATGTAGGAATTATTCTACCTGACTTTAAGACTTACTATAAAGCTATAGTTACCAAAAGAGTAGGGTGTTGGCAAAAGAACAGACCAAGATCAAGTGAACTGAAAAGAGATTCCATAAATAGATCCTTGGTTTTTGACACAAGTGCTAAAGTGAATTAACCGAGAAAGATAAATCTTTTCAATAAGCCATGTGGGACAAATGGATATCCCTTTGACATAAAAAAAACTTTGATGTCTACCTCACACTATACTCGAAGGTAAATCAAAATGGTTAACATTCATATGTAAAAACCAAAAACAATAAAGCTATTAGAAGGAAATACAGCAGAAAAATTCTGTAACCTTGAGGGTAACCAAAGATTTCTTGGCAAGGACACAGAAAGTAAAAACCATAAAAGAAGTAACAGACTTTTAAAATTTATTAAAAGTGTAAGTAAAACCTAAACTTTGCTCTTTAACAAATATAATCAAGAAATAGATTTAGTTTTTTTATTATACATTTTAAATTTTTCGTTTTTCAAAGAGAGAGAAAGGGAACGAGCGTGGGAGAGGGGCAGAGAGAGAAAGAAAGAGAAAAAGAAAGAGAGAGAGAAAAAATCTGAAGTTTCCATCCCCTCACCTTGAGATCATGACCATAGCTAAAACCAAGAGTCAATGCTCAACTGAGCCACCCAGGTACTCCAACAAGAAATACATTTAAAAACCACAGACTGAAAGAAAATATTCATGACACACAAAATTGGCAAACGAATTATATGCAGAATATTAAAAGATGCCTGCATCACCAAATTAAAAAGATAAACACGCCAATTTAAAAATCAGCAACAGGGTCGCCTGCGTGACTCAGTCGGTTAAGCCTCCAACTTTGGCTTAGGTCATGATCTTGCAGATTGTGGGTTTGAGTCTTGCATGGGGCTCTGCACTGACAGTTCAGAGCCTGAAGCCTGCTTAGGATTCTGTCTCCCTCTCTTTCTCCCTGTCTCCCACTCATGCTCTCTCTCTCTCTCTCTCTCTCTCTCAAAAATAATAAATAAACAAGTAAATACAAATTAAAACGGCAATGAGATACCAGTGCGTACCCATTAGAAGGACTGAAATGTAAAAGACGGACACCACCAGTTTGAAAGGACATGGAGCAACCGGAGGCCTCGTGCATTGCAAGGCAAAGTGTCAAATGCTACAACCGTTTTAAGAATTTTAGGAAAATTGGCATTTTCTGGAAAAGTTAAGTATACATTTATTCTCTCCTCCAGCATTCCTAAGTATTTGGCTTCTATTTATCCAAGGGTAATGAAAGTATATATCTACAAAGTAGCTTTACATCAATGTTCATAACACCTTTATTAATAATAGCCCCAAACTGGAAACAACCCAGTGGACCATCAATAAGAGAATGGATTAAAAAATAATAATGTCATATTCATACAGTTAATACTTCTCAGTGATAAGATGGAATGAATTACTGACACCCACAAAAACACGGGTGAACTATGAAAATGTTATGTGAAATAAAATAAGCAGATATAAAAAAGTGCATATGTATGAATGCAACTACATGATTTCTAGAAGAAGCAAAACTAATGTATGGGGCTAAAAATGAGCTCAATGGCTAATCCTCAGACTGGGAAAGGGTGAGAGGGAGTTTCTAAAATGATGGACATGTTGTGTTTACTGATATGGATTCATCGTAATATACTGAATGGTACACTTAAGATCTGATTAAGCATTGTGCTGGATGTGATCTTTACTTTAATTTAAAAATGGAAAAATAAAACGTAATTGTAAGGCAAAATTAACACTGAAACTTTTTATGCTACCACTCTGGTTTTTGATATGTAACCATGTATTTTATCTCTGTATTACTGGAGAGTATAAAGATTCTTAGTAAGGGAATAGTCTACAATAGCATATTTATAATAATACTATATATAATATATCTATAATACTACTAGTATTAATATCAGTTTTGTGGGTTTTTAGTATTAGCTTGGTTAATCTACTAAGCTAATCTAGAGGTTTACTACTATGTTTTTGTTTTGTTTTTTTTCTTGGCCATACATTTCCAAAAATTAAGGAGGGAAAATGCTTTTCTTAGCTGGCAATGTCTCTTTTTAGCAATACTAAAATTATCCCCTTGCCAAAAAGGAGACTAAACATAATGTGATAAATTGGAATCTTATTATAATAACAAACTATACGTAATAGAAAAACTATTTCAGTAATAACATTTTAAACACCCCAACGTACACAGTATGGTTCAACAATTCTTGACTTGATTCAATTTCAAAGAATTTCACAGCCACATCCAGGCAAATTAGTCGGGTGACATTTAACTGGCCTGACATTTCAATGGTTCTGGTTGAGTAAAACAAAAATACATTCCTGAAACTGTGCTTCAAGACCTATTGGAGTTAGGGAAAACCACAATCAGTCCATTGGCATGGCAGCATTAATTTGTCCAAAAGGTCCATTACTTTCTCAATTTTTATCTTAGCCGTGACCTCATGTCTTTCTGTCTCTAGGTGTTTATAGGGCAAAGCTCTTACAGAGACATAATGAGCTAGAGTAGTTTCATTCCGCATCAGACATGCTCAAGGGTGCCACCAGCTGGTTAGAAGACTGATGATCAAACCGCACACCTAGAACAACTGGGTCTATGACCAGGCAGTCAATAGAAACATGACCTATGTAGAATGCGACCACAGTGTTTTAAGAAACTTTATAAGAAATAGTTTTAAACAGAGGCAAGTGTTACTCATTTTGTTCACATCAGTTTCAGAAGAAAGTCAAGTCCGCCAAAGACAATCATCCTTACACTGTAATGCCAGTGTTTTGGTGTGTTTCCGTAACTTAAACACATCAACAAGTCATTAGAAGAAGCCAAAAGTAACAAATATTTTTAATAACACACCTTCAGGAGATGATGTGCTCCAAATATTCCATTCCCAAGGGGCATGTGTTAGAGATTATTAAAGATTTAAGGAATGAATGTAGGGTACGAGGTCCATTTTCCTTTTTCATTTATTACTGGTGGAGGTTTTGTTTCACTGAAAGTATCATGTTTAAGATTATGTATTTAAAACACTTAATTGAGCTCTTTAATTCTCATAATCTCAGTCACTGTCATCCCAAGTCCATCAAAGGATACCACTAGTTTGTCTTTAAACTCGTTATGGGAACTCACACAGCTTATATTTGCTTTAGGCTTCTTGCTTCAGGATGTCCTGAATTTTCCCATTTCTGGAAGCTGAGCATCACGAAAGTCTGCTAATGTGCATTAGCTACCAAGTACCTCTGCTGCTGTGGCTACATTTTACAAAAGGCCATTAATTTTAAGTGCTCAGAGCAAACTTCTCAGAAAATAAAGTTTTCGTTCCATGTAGCTGCGGAGCAATTTACTTGTTTAGGATACTCTGGATTGCTTGGAAACACCTTTGTTCCCAGGCCCACATTAATCTTAGAGAGGTACAATCAAGGTCAAGGAGTTGCAACAAGTGGAAGCCTAGGCCCCAAAGGAATCTAAATCACACACTCTTATTGATTCATTCATTCATTCAGCTGTCATTTAGTGAGCACTTACAATGAGCTTGGCATATTGTGCTCTTTGTCTACCTGCCTCATGTCCAATTGAATATCTACACAGGGAATTCTTCCAAGGTCAGAAGCAGCCTCTGTCCCCTTTTGTATTTGTTCGAGAGTTTTAATTCCTGTAAGGGAAAAAAGCTATCACTAGTTCCAAAGTCTTTTCTGTTTCTACTAGGAAGCCCAGTGAAATGTAAGACAAATAGGAGGCTCATGTCCTATGTCAACATCCGGACATCCGCTAGGTTAGCATACACGTGAAGCAATGCTCTGTCTCTAGCTATTCTACTGTAACCTTGTAACAGTGAGACTGGCATACAGATATTTTTCTGTTTTACCGCAGCGTACTTGGGAGTGTTTACTGGCTAATGCATTGATTGTTTCATTCTTGACACTATAAAATAATTCTACTAAAAACTACTGTCAAGAAAGTGAAAAGTCAAACCATAGTATGGTAGAAAATATTTGCAAATCATGTATCTGATGAGGGACTTATTAACAGAATAAATAAAGGACCCATACAATTCAATAGTAAAAAGGCCAACAAATGATTAATGGTCCAAAAACTTTAATAAATATTTCTCCAGAAAAGATATACAGGTGGCCAATAAGCATATGAAAAGATGCGCAGTACCATTTGCCATTAAGAAATGCAAGTCAAAACTACACCGTGATACGTCGCATCCACTAAGATGACAATGATCAAAATGACAAGCCCCAAGTGTTCGCAAGGATCTGGAGCAACTGGAATCATCATAAATTGCTGGTGGGAAAGTAAGATGTGGTATCTTCTGTGAAAAATAGTTTCGATATTCTTTAATTTTTTTTTTAACATTTATTGATTTTTGAGAGACATACAGACAGAGCGTGAGCAGGGGAAGGGCAGAGAGAGAGGAAGACACAGAATCCAAAGCAGGCTCCAGGCTCTGAGCTGTCAGCACAGAGCCCTACGCGGCGCTTGAGCTCACGAAGAGATCATGACCTGAGCCGAAGTCGGCCGCCCAACTGACGGAGCCACCCCTGGATATTCTTTAAAAAGCTAAACATGGAGTTATTATATGACCCAGCAATTCTACTTCAAATATATACCAAAGAGAAATGTAAACAAAAGTCATGCAAAAACTTGTACATGAACGTTCATAGAATGAATTCACGACAGCTAAAAGGTGGAAATAAGCCTAATGGACAACAGCTTATATAGGAATAAGTGAATATTATTTAGCAATAAAAAGCAATGAAGTACTGATATATGCTAAAATGAATGAACCTTGAAAACATGGTAAGATTACAAAAGATTACAAACTATATGATTACACGGATATGAAATGCCCAGAAAGGCAAATCAAAAGGGCAAAAAGTTGATTAATGAGTGCTGAGAGGTGGATAGGGTAAAATTAGAGGCAACAGCCAATGGCTTCTTCTACAGGAGATGAGGATATCATGGGATTAGACTGTTATGATGACTGTACAACCTTATGAATGTACTTTGAATTGTATACTTAAAATAGATGATTTTTATAGTATGTAAATGATAGCTTAATGAAGCTATTTTTAAAAGTTAAATTATTCTATTTCCAAAACTTAAATTATCTATAAAAGAAAACACATCTGTATATTTAAAAAAATTTTTAATGTTTATTTATGAGAGAGAGAGATAGAGACAGAGCACGAGCAGAAGAGGGGCGGAGAGAGACACACACACAGAATCTGAAGCAGGATCCAGGCTCTGAGCTGCCAGCACAGAGCCTGACATGGGGCTCAAACTCACAGACTGCGAGATCATGACCTGAGCTGAAGTTGGACGCTTAACCAACTGAGCCACTCAGGTGCCCCGCACCTGTATATTTTAAAGCAAACAATTTTAGATATGGCACCAGAAGCAAAGACAATAAAAGCAAACATAAACAGATGGGACGACATCAAATTAAAAAGCTTCTACACAGGGACACCTGGAAAGCTGAGTTAGTTAACATATGTGACGGTATGTGAGCTCAAGTCCCGCTTGGGGCTCACTGCTGACAGCTCAAAGCCTAAAGGCTGCTTCATACTCTGTGTCTCCCTTTCTCTCTGCCCCTCCCTTACTCACACTCTGTCTCTCTCTCTCAAAAATAGACATTAAAAAAATTAATCAATTAAAAAAAGCTTCTGCACAGCAAAGGAAACCAACAATGAAATGAAAAGGCAACCTATTGGATGGGAGGAAACATCTTCAAATCATATATCTGATAAAGGATTAATATCCAAAATATGTAATGTATTTATATAACTCAAAAGCAAATAAAAACCAATTCTTTTAAAAAGTGGGCAGAACATGTAAATTGACATTTTTCCAGAAGACCTACAGATGACCAAGAAACACATGAAAAGATGTTCAACATGACTCATCATTAGGGAAAATGCAAATCAAAACTACAATGAGATATCATACTATATTGCTATTAAAAATATAATTCAAAAGGTTGTTTTCAAAAAAATAAGAGATAACAAGTGTTGGTGAGAATGGAGAAAAGGAAATCCTTGTGCACTGTTTTTGGAAAGGTAAATTGGCACAGTCATTATGAAAAACAGTATGGAGGCTCCACAAAATAGTAAAAATAGAACTATATTTTGTTGGGCAATTTCACCTCTGGGTACTGAACTGAAAAAAAAAAACACTAATTTGAAAAGATTTATGCACCCCTGTGTTCACTGAACCATTATTGAAAACAGCCAAGATATGGAAATTACCTAAGTGTTCACTGGCAGAGAAATGGATAAAGAAGTTGTGGTATATATACAAAGAATTGTTATTTAGTTATAAAAAAGAAGGAAATCTTGCCATTTGTGACAACACAGATGGACCTTAAGGGTGTTAAGCTAAGTGAAAGGAGTCAGACACAGAAAGACAAATATCATACGACTTAGCTTATATGTAGAATACAAAACAAAAACAAAACAAAAAAAATCAAGCTCTTAGTTACAGATAGCAGATTGGTAGTTGCCAAAGGTGAATGCCAGAGAATTACTAAAATGGGGACGGAGGGCTAGGAGATAAAAACTTCTAGTTATAAAATAAAGTCATGGGGATATGATGTACAGCATGATGGCCATCGTTAATAATATTCTATATGGTATAGTTGAAAGTAACTAAGACAGCAGATCTTTAAAGTCTGCATCACAAGAAAAAGAAGTTTTGTAACTATGTATGGTGACGAATGTTAACTAGACTTACTGGACTTATTGCGGTGACTAGTTCACAATGCAGTGTATTTACGAATATCAAATCATTATGTTATTCACCTGAAACTAACATAATTGTATATGTCAGTTATAGTTCAATAAAAATAATTTTTATTTTTTAATGTTTATTTATTTATTTTGAGAGAGTGCAAGTGAGCAGGGGAGGGGCAGAGAGAGAGAGAGAGAGAGAGAGTTTAAGCAGGCTCCAGACTGTCAGTGCAGAGCCCGACACGGGGCTTGATCAAGAAATGAATGCTCAACCTACTTAACCACCCAGGCCCTACGAAATAAATAAAATTTAAAAAGCTCTTGGATGTGAGCAAAAATATCATGGAACACCAAAAGCCTACCCTTCCAGAGAAGCAATAAAAAAGCAGTCAAAAAGTTGCAGAATTCTGAAAATCAACCAAAAGCCGGTAGCAACCTGAGGAGTACTTATTTAAGAAAAACGTTGAATCTCAATAGGAAAACTGAGCACTGTGGAATTTCAGTTTAGCCTAGCATCGTCCCCTGCTGCCCATCCCCTGCTGTCTAGAATCATCCCCTGTTGACTTAAAAATAACAACCGACATTCTCAGTTCCAGAGACAACAGAAACAGATCTCATGTGAAAATAATTTTCATTTTTTAATTTTAATTTATCTGCTAACTCCCTGGAAGACTAGCTCAACAGGCTTGCTCTCACCTTACATAAATCAGAACTCATCTAATGCTAAAGCCTCTACAATGGACATTTGTCAAAAAAACTTATGGGCAAATGTTTTAGTCACTGCTGGCTGAGGCAATGGATTACAACTGGGGGAAGCAATAGACTAACCAAAAATGTTGAGAGGAAAGGCCAGGGAATGTGATGCTTTGGGAAATAAGGGCTTTGAAAGCATTGACATATTCCGGCAAATCTAGTCCACACAAAAGCCCAAATTGTGTGCACACTCAGGCAAGACGTGCGAAGGTCCAAGATTCTCACTATTCCTGACTTTGAGACAGACGTGTCAACTGCCTAGTTGAGTGCTAAAGGATTTTTCCAAAACATACAAAGCGTAACTCCTTAAGGGCTAGATTTTTTTGAACTCAGGCATTTTAAGGAAATCTCAGTGAAATCGTCCACTGAGTACTAAGCAGAATAGACTTCGGGGGCCACACGCACAACAAAGAATACAGACTTTACAAAATTTGTTCAGAAAAGTCACTAAATAACTACAACTACAGTAAGGAGCAACAACAAACAATAGGGGAGGGAGAGCATCATATTTTCAGAGATGCCACATTATAATATTCAAAAGGTCCACTGTTCAACAAAAATTTATGAGGTATGCATGGAAACAAGAAAATATAGTCCCTACATGGGGAGAAAAATAAAAGAATCCATAGAAAATGTCCCTGAAGAAATCCAGACAGGAGACATGTTAGGCAAACACCTTATACTGGTATTTCTAATTTATGTTCAAATTTATGCTCAAAAAGCTAAAGGAATGAATTTCTAAATAAATAAAGGAAACCATAAAACAAAAGTCTCAATAAACATAAAATAACAATAAAGTGATGGAAATTATTTAAAAAAAAAAACACCAAAGAGAAATTCTGAAGTTGAAAAGAGTGATAAATGAAAAGTGAAGTGGAAATTTATTAGAAAGACTCAACAGCAAATTTCATCAGAAAGAAGAAAGAATCAGTGAATTTGAGGTCAATTGAGATTATCCAGTCTGAGGAACAGGAAGAAAAACGAATGAAGAAAAATGAACAGCACCTAAAAGGTCAGTGGGATACCATAAAGCATCCAAACATATGCGCAGTGAGAATTCGAGAGGGAGAGGAAAAAAACAAAGATGAGGAAAGATTATTTGAAGAAATAATTATCAATTTCCATGATATGAGGGAATACATGGATCTATAAATCCAAGAAACACAATGAACCCCAAGGAGGATACAACCACAGACACCAGTGCTGAGACATATTATAATCTAATGCTCAAAAAACAAAACCGAAGAGAAAATCCTGAAAACAATAAGAGGAAAGCAAGTCATCACATACAAGTGATCCTCAATAAGTTTATCAGCAGATTTCTAAGCAGAAACCTTTCAGAGGAGAGGCAGGATGATGATAAATTTAAAGTGAGGAAAGACAAAACAAATCATCTACTGAGAATACTGAATATTGGGCAAAACTGTCCATCGAAAGCGAAAAAGAAATCAACATTTTCCTAGAAAAACATAAGCCGAGGGAGTTCATTACCAGTGAACCTGTCTTATACGAAATAATAAAAGGATTCTTCTATATTGCAACAAAAGATAACTAAAAGTCATAGAAAAATATAAAGTTCTCCAGTGAAGGTAAATACATGGAAAAACATAAAAATCAGTATTATTGTAATTTTGGTGTCGAACTCCACTTTTTATTCTTCTAAGAATTTAAAAGACAAAAACATAAAAAGTCATTATATATATGTTAATAGGTGTACAATAAAGAAAGCTGTATTTGGCATATCAATAACAGAAAGACGGGGCAGAGCTATCAAGGCGTATAGTTTTTGTATGTGGTTGCAGTATCAGTTTAAAAAGATTCTTATAACTTTAGCACATTATATGTTGTCCCCATGGTAACCAGAAAGAAAAAGGCTATAGAGTGTACACAAAAGGAAATAGTATGGAATCCAAATATGTCACTATGAAATATCAACAAAACATAAAGGAAGACAATAATGAACTAAATGAAGGACAAACAAAGGGGACATACAGAAACTAAATAATGGTAATAGTAAGTTATTCCCTACCAGTAACTGCTTTAAATAGAAATGGAATTAAACCCCCCAATTAAAGGATATAGATTGGTAAAACTAGACTGAAAACAAAATGAAACAGGTCTAACTAACTATGTCACCCACCCGACACCCGTTTTAATTAATTAATTAATTATTTAAATGTTTACTTAGAGAGAGAGAGAGAGAGAGAGAACAGGAGTGGGAGAGGGGCAGAGAGAGAAGGAGAGAGAGAATCCCAAGCACGAACTGTGACATCATGACCTGAGCCAAAATCAAGGGTCAGGTACTTAGGTGACTGAGCAACCCAGGCTCCCCAAGACACTTATTTTATTTATTTATTTTTTTAAATAATTTATTGCCAAATTGGTTTCCATACAACACCCAGTGCTCAACCCAACGAGTGCCCTCCTCTGTGTCCATCACCCACTCTGCCCCCTCCTACACTCCTCTCTCCCCTCAGTTCGTTCTTATTCTTTGAGAATCTCTCATGTCATTTCTTCCTTCCTCTCTGTGGCTTTTTTTTTCTCCCTCCCCCTCTTCCCCTCCCCCCCTGGTTCTCTGCTAGATCTTCCAAAGCCTACTCATGTGTGGGAACATATGGCATCTGTCTTTCTCTGCCTGACTTATTTCACTCAGCATAATATCCTCCAGTTCCATCCATGTTGCCACACATGGCCAGATTTCATTCTTTCTCATTGCTGCGTAGTATTCCATTGTATAGTATTCCATTGTATATATATACCACAGCTTCTTTATCCATTCATCAGTTGATGGACACTTAGTCTCTTTCCATGATTTGGCTATTGTCCAAAGTGCTGCTATGAACATTGGGGTACACGTGCCCCTATGCATCAGCACTCCTGTGTCTCTTGGGTAGATTCCTAACAGTGCTGTTGCTGGGTCATAGGGTAAGTCTATTTTCATTTTTTTGAGGAACCTCCACACAGTTCTCCAGAGTGGTTGCACCAGTTTGCATTCTCACCAACAGTGCAAAAGACTGCCTGTTTCTCCACATCCTTGCCAGCATCTATAGTTTCCTGATTTGTTCATTTTAGCCACTCTTTAGCCAGACTGGTGTGAGGTGGTATCTCAGTGTGGTTTTGATTTGTATTTCCCTGATGATGAGTGACCTTGAGCATCTTTTCATGTGTCTGTTTGCGATTTGAATGTCTTCTTTGGAGAAGAAGACACTTATTTTAGATTTAAGTACATATTAGGTTAAAAGTGAAAGAATGGAAAAAGATATTCCAAGCGAATAGTAGCCAAAAGAGAGCAAAAATGGCTATACTAATCTCAGACAAAATAATCTTTAAGACAGGAACTATTAAAAGAGATAAAGGATGTTATTTAATGTTAAAAGGGTCAATTCACAGAGAAGATAGAACTACAAATACACATACATTAAGCTTTAGACCCCCTAAATATATGAAGCAAACATTGAAAACACAGGGAGAGACTTCAGTCCCCTACTTTCAGTTATGGACAGAACCGCCAGACAGATTAATAAGAACTTGAACAACACTACAGAAATATTAGACCTACCAGACATTTACAAAACACTCCGACAGCAGAATACACATTTTTTCCCGTGACGTGAAATATTTTCTAGTATAGACCACATATTAAGCTGGAATGAAGGAAGTGAAAATCAGTCGGGATAGCTTGAGAAAAAATGGAAGGAAACATTTGGAGAAAGTGACCAGAGACTGTTTTAAGAAAGACATCAGAGACTCTTCACGAAAAAGAGGTAGAAATATAATCCATGGCTGGAAGAAAGACATGAGAGCTATATAGTGAGAATCCCATAGTAAAGCAGAGCAAATTACGATGTGCAAGGGACAACCTGGGAAAATAGATTCTTCAGAAGAGAATGGAAGGATGGGCTTCAAACTACATTTGTTATGATTAACAAGAGAATGTAGGTACGGATGCAGAAAGGATGGTAACAAATCTGTTGGCCAGATGATGAGGGAACTCCCATTTGAAACCTTCTATTTAATTGTAGATGATTGAAATGAAGTGACTAGCTAGACTGAGTGAAGAGGGAGTCTTAGAAATATGAGGAGAGAAAATAGGATGGGATTAATTACTAGCGTTGAGCGATCATTTGTGTTCAAAAATCTATAGTGAAACCAGTCAACAGGCTTCTGTAATTTTCTCTACTTTAGTCATTAATATGATAATGGAATGTAGAAAACAGATTGCTTGGGTTCAATCAGAGGGGGAAAGTTACAGGATAAAGAGAAAGAATAAGCCAGATACTAAAGGCATTACTGACTGAAGACAGTGAGCTGGAGTTCAGCAAAGAATAGCAGGAAGTAGTACTAGCTGGTGGCAGACTTTTCCAATAGGCATCAATTGAATGGTGTTTTCGAAGTGTGCAGGAGGAGAAATGGTTCGAAAATAGAAAGCAAACTAAAGTGTACAACTACCTTAACTTTACAACCTTAAAATAGTACAGTATGAGGAAAAGCAACCTTCACTTGAAAAAGGTGGAAAGGAAGTTATGTCCTCAGGGAATACTCTGGTTACAGTTTGCGAAAAGATAATCAATGTGTCATCAGAGGAAGTTGAGATATTGCAGAATTACCTGCAGATACATCCTCAGTTGCAACAAGACGGACGACTTAAGAGGATGGGAAGTTGAAGACAGGTTTGAAAAAGATCTGTAGACAGACATACAAAAGCGGTTTGTCTGGGTATGAGGGAGAACCTGGGATATCTGGCTAGATGCCAAAGGCTCTCCAAGTGATAACTGAGAAGCAGAAAATGTTCCGTGTTAGGGTTAAAGCAGATATAACGGAAAATTACCTGGGTAAAATGGAGGCTTAAAGAATTAATCACAGGGAGAAAAATCACACTCGGGTGTCAAATGTACTGAGCTCAGTATGAATTACACATTTGTAAAGGATCGTAAAAGATAGTTCGCCTTCTAGAGAACTGCTGTATTTATAAAATGCTGTGTTTTTAAAAATACCTATTCCTCTTGTATTCTCTCCGGTCATTTTACATGCATATTTCCACTTGGCAGTAATTAGCCTCCCAAAGAATATAGAGACGATCAATGTGTTTCGTTAGAGAGGATGTCCAGAGCTTGAAACAGATCCATTAGAAATCCCAAGACTTACTTATATACTGGAAGAATCAATCAAGGAAAAATTGCTCTCCCTGGGTCTTTTTGTTTGTTTGTTTCTTCTTAAGAAGCATAAGCTTATGAGGAGCCTTAACAACCAAACGTGAAAACTGAGGTCTAGTGTCGGGGACAGCAAAATTTTCAGCTGTACGTGGAGGCACGGGAGGACAAACAGTCCCTTATTTAATCAGGATTGCTTTCTACAGTTATATGTACCTGTGTAATAATTTGTTGTAGAATTTATAGTCAATAATTTCAAGCAGCTATGCCATTTGTTCTACAGGAGTGGTTTTATTCCTCAGAAACAAATCCAGAATTTGTAAACAGAGGTAGCAAAGCATATATTTACTGAGGATATCACAAATTTGGAAACATAAGGTTAATCTAATAAATTATTACTGTTATAAAATTGTAGGTAATGGATAAAGTCTGTATCTCAGTTAACTTCTTTAAACATTCCTGTTAACTGAACCAAAGAACGTTTATTAAATCCTACTAACAGCTAAGAGTGAAAATACACCGCGTTACACTGGTTTCTTTCCTCCATACCACTTCCCCATATTATTAAGTAAAGAGAAACTGTAATCAAACGCCTGTTAATCTACTGTACTAGGTTCGGTATAATACATAGAAGTACCTGCCTTCATGTCTTCAAATGATTTTATACAGGAGAAGAAAAAAATCCAGCTAACCCTTATTGAGTCTTTTATGCCAGGCATTCATTATATCATTTAATCCTACCCTGTGAGATTAATAATATTTCATCATTGTTGTTTTACAGATAAAGGGGAAATATTTTGAAGAAGCTCATCAAAGTTTTAGAATGTATACTTGTGCTTAATTTTTTAAAAGTCAGGCAGATACCAGATAACCCCTTAGGAACTCCCCACTTATCCAACACAAGGCAGCTGCCGAATAAATTAACTGAAAATTACGAGGAATTCATCACACATTCCCTCAATTTTTATCAACACAAGAGTGGCAAGCACTAATTAGTGTCAGTAGAAGGTATGGTCAGAAACATTCTGAATGGTTTCACAAATGAATACAGATCTAAATTAACATCGTGAATGCTTCCTTCAAAAACTGTGTCTTTGGCTCTATCCTGAAACACTCTGGATTAAAAATAAATGATCCTCAGTGCTAATCACAGAGCAAGCTATTTCCCATTCTCAAGTACACTCTTCTGATTCAAAGGAATGAGGGAGCTACCCCAGGAGTGAGAAGTCCATTTGTATCTGGTTTTATATTGCAATGTGGAATTCAAGTCACAGCAGCGGTTTGACATTTGGCTTCTTAGGTGTCCACCATTTTGCTATATGCACTCTTTAGTCACCAAAATATTCAGGGAGACTGAAAAAAAAATCTATTTTTCCTACTGACATTTAACTTCTTTTGGACAGTTCATAATAATCAGCAAATAAAGTAAGTGTACTATTTTACTAACTTTCTTGAATAAGTCTCCCTAAAGTTTATACATAAACATAAAGAAAAAAAGTGTTGATGCTTTAGAATTAGTTTTATTAATAATAATAAAAAAAGTCGACTAGTTGACTGTTTCAAAAGAGGGAAAAAATGCAATGTACCAATTCCAGTTTTTTATTGTGCTTTAAATATTTTTAAGGTAAGATTCCTAAATATTACTAACTATTGCCTTAAGTATTAAAATTATAAATTTTATTTTTTAGGTAAACTGGATTTAAATTTTTTCCATTATGGATAGAATCTTTAAAATATTTAGAAAAGTTTTACCAGAATTCCAGAAATCACTGTAAAAACGATTCTAAGGATATGGATGGAAGTGAAATATTGCCCGACAACTTCTTCGAAGTTTAAAGTATGAGGCTTAAATTAATTGCATATTTTTTGGATTATTTATCCTGTACATTAGTCTTAATTTAAAAATTATACACCACTCTGAAATTTCAAAAGCCTTATGATTAATAAAGTAAATTAATTTAAGAATTTTCCCTTTTATCAGTACACTGAACTTTTAGATAGTGTTATAGATTTTTTTCCCATGAAAAGTGAAATATATCTTAAATTATAAATACTGATAAGCAAAGAAAATTTTAGAAAAAGAAACACAGGGGCACCTGGGTGGCTCAGTTGGTTAAGTGTTTGACTCTTGGAGCTTGGGTCAAGATCTCGTGGTTGTGGGACTGAGCTCCATGTTGGGTTGTGTGTGGAGGTGAGCATAGAGCCTGCTTAAGATTCTCTCTCTCTACCCCTCTCCCCTGCTTGCACTCTATCTATAAAATAAAATTTTTAATAAAAAAAGAAAAAGAAACACAATATGGTGCATCTCTCTCTTGAGAGAGAGAGAGAGAGAGACACACCATATTGTGTGTGTGTGTGTGTGTGTGTGTGTATATATATATATATATATCTGGTACAGAAGTCTTCTAGGATTTTAAAAAATTATCACTTTCAAAAACATTCAGGCATTACTAGTCCTGATTTCATTTACACTGTATGGTCTGTTGGCTATTTGGTAAACATTATGGCATGGTTCAGAGTGTTCCACTCTGGTCATCTCAGAAATGTGTTACATAGAATGCAAAGTCAGCATTTTAATAGTTCTTAGGTAACGTTAATGCCTGGCAGCAACACCTTGGGAAACAGCAACATCTGTCCGTACATTTTTAAAGAGTAAATTGAGGTCTGTCTGTGTAGTTCAGTCACAGTTTTCTTAGTTTATTACCAGGTCGCAGGTGTATCATTTTGAATTTGTTCAGTGGAAAATAAAGGTTAGCTATTTAAAATTTAGGAAACGACTTTATGACTCTTAAAAAATCTACTCCTTTCTCTTTTGGAATTTATTAAGTAATTTCCAGAAAGCAAGTTAAGAAGAGCCATGTACAAGGCCAAGTAGGTACTATGACTTTATTCCTTACGTTTGAGTGATGTTTCTGGTTTAGATTCTCACAGATATATAATTACAGTATGGAGATTCCTCAAACAATTAAAAATAGAACTACTCTATGACACAGCAATTGCACAACTAGGTATTTCTCCAAAGGATACAGACATGCTGATTCGAAGAGGCACACACACCCCAGTGTTTTATAGAGCACTACCTACAATAACCAAAGTCTGGAAAGAGCCCAAAAATGTCCATCAACTGTTGAATGAACAAAGAGGATGCAGTATATATACTCAATGGAATATTACTCAGCAATGAAAAAGAATGAAATCTTGCCATTTGCAACAACATGGATGGAGCTAGAGTGTATTATGGTAAGCAAAATAAGTCAGTCAGACAAAGACAAATATATGATTTCACTCATTTGTGGAAGATACAAATGAACATAAGGGAAGGGAAACAAAAATAATAAAAAAAAAGAGAGAGGGAGAAAACCATGAGAAACTCCTAAATACAGAGAGCAAACTGAGGGTTGTTGGTTGGGAGGAAGGGCTGAAGGGGTGAGGGACATTAAGGAGGACACTAATAGGTATGAGCACAAGTGTTATATGTAAGTGAGGAATCACTAAATTCTATTCCTGAAAAAAATATATACTTTGAAAATAAATAAATAAACTTTAAACAAAAATAAGGAGACAACAAACATTTGAAAACTGAAAAAAATGACATTGTTCTCTATTTTAATATTCTATGTTATAACTGTTTTTATGATTATACCAGAAGTACATGTTATACATAGAAAAATCAGAAATTACAAAGAATGTAACATATAAATGAAACTAAATATGTTAATTAAAAGACACTAAATGTAATAAAAATAACATTGCCCATCTTCCTTTAACACAGAGAGTGTGAAAATTTTTATTTGTTAATTAAAGACCCTTGCTTAAATGTCACTGCTTTGTAGCCATAGCATTTTTCTTACCAAGAACAAATTTATTCTCCTTGTTTTTCTAGATATAATTCCAGGGACACAGGAAAAGGTGGTAGAGCAACAAAGAAGACCAGTCCCACAGAAAACATGTCACTCAACATGAAACTAATTACAGAAGGGAAGTCACAATATCAAAAAAAAAAAATTCTATGTTTCCTTTCCAGACTGTGAATGCATCCTAGCAAAACTGTAAAGATGTAAATTCTCCAAATGGTTTTGTATTTCTTTATTCTTGCTCTAGTAAGAAGACTTGAATTGAAACCCATGGACATTTCTTCCACGATCCCTTGGTTCATATACATTCTTTTATACATACAGAGAACACCAGATACTCTGATTTTATTACAGTTTAAGGCTTTCAATTTGAAATGATGGCTTACGTGATTCTCCAAAATTTGACAAGAAATTTGATATTAAGAAAAGTTGTAGGAAAAGTGAAGAGGAAATTAAAAGGTTGTTTTTGAAAAAAGTGATACTTGAGGAAATGAATTTTCTGTGATTAAAGTTTCCTTTGAATGATGAGATTCACTGTTAACAAACAAAACCAGTAAATCAAACGCAATAGAGTTGTCCGAATTTGTGACTTGTGGCAACTTTCTTCTGCTTTGCGTCAACTCAAAATTCACTGGGAAGAGCCTTGGACAAGAAAATAAAGTTGAAAAATTTGTTTTCTTGTTAACAGCCTCCTTCTTTTCTCTATCGGAGTCTCACTATCATCTTATTTTC
The DNA here is from genome assembly GCA_030068075.1 of Paguma larvata. Classification (NCBI taxonomy): domain Eukaryota; kingdom Metazoa; phylum Chordata; class Mammalia; order Carnivora; family Viverridae; genus Paguma; species Paguma larvata. The sequence goes on from CM057826.1 coordinate 125,984,297, forward strand.
CTCACTGTCTCTAACACGATGCATAGAGACAGAAGTTGATAGACCCATTTATGTTTATTCATTTACCTACTGATTATATTTCAGTGTAGTTTTCCCCACTTTATTTATTAAATTAAATGAATCTACAATTTACATAGTAGGTCTTTTATCTCTACTTGTAGACTGAACTTTTTATCTCTCTTGTAATAATTTTTAATTGGCAGATAGGGAGCTAATAAGTGAGAGAGATGGAGGGGCAAGTAGCAATTCTAAAATCCTGTGTGGCCTGCCCAAATGGGCTTTCCTAAAGACAAAAATATTCTAGTTTTTCAGGATGGTTCCATTTTCTTCTGATGGAATGCCAAATCTTAAGACTATGGTGCTACAGGGCCATTTTGGGGAAGTGCCGGCACCATTTTCTACCATGTGCTTCCGTGAAGACTTCAGTCTCTCACTAATGACTGTGATGTCTCCCCCAGGACACCCCATCCCTCCAGACCTCTGCGCTACGTTAGCTTGGCATTCCTGGCATGTGTAAGCTCCTCATAACCCTTCTTAACCTCCTCCTGCTTCAGACATTCCCAGATATGTATGTGATATCTTTCCAAATATCTGGGTCTGAAGATGTATTTATTTTAACTCCATCCCTTGTCCCATGCCTAAGCCTATTTATCTGTCTAACTCAAAGTATCCCTAAGAGGCTAGAAAGGCATTCCTACAGCTCTGGGGTTAGTAATGGCATCTTTCTTCTGTACTTTTGTTGTTAAGTAGGCAATGGGTGTGGTATTAGGTTAGGTTAGGCTTATATATCATAGACATCCAGGGTGCCTGGGTGGCTCAGTCGGTTGGGTGTCGGGACTTCAGCTCAGGTCATGATTTTACGGCTCCTGAGTTTGAGCCCCGCATCAGGCTCTACACTGACAGCTTAGAGCCTGGAGCCTGCTTCACATTCTGTGTCTCCTTCTCTCTCTGCCCCTTCCCTGCTCATGCTCTGTCTCTCAAAAATAAATAAATAAATGTAAGAAACAAATTAAAAAGGGGCATCTGGGTGTCTCAGTTGGTTAAGCGTCCAGCTTCAGCTGACGAGATTATCCTGCAGTTGGTGAGTTCAAGCTCTGCTTCGGGCTCTGTGCTGACAGCTCAGTCTGGAGCCTGCTTTGGATTCTGTGTCTCCCTCTGTCTCTGCCCCTCCACTTCCCTCTCTCTCTCTTCCTCTCTTTCTCCTTCAAAAACAAACATTAAAAAAAGATCATAGACATCCAATAAACGATAACAAACTGGGTAGGGCTCTTATAATATTTAACTTACACTGCGACTTGCATATACAGAGAAAATTCACTTTATATTGCCAGTAAACATTCTGGTCATTTCTCCCTGAGCCACTACCTTCCTGTTCGTGAGGACAAGCCTCAGTCTACAACTAGTCCAGGCCTAGTCTGACCTATTCATTAAAAAGACATTAAACATACCAGTGTTCAGACTCTTTTACCTAAAACTTCTTGGGTTCTCTGAGAATTCTCTTCACAGACACTACAGAATGGTTTCCGAGAGGTAGAAAAGAATCTGAGTCCTGCCTATGACACCCTCCACGTTCTCTGGTTTTTGGGACGAGGGTTCACTTGGATGTGCTTCTCCTGCTGGACAATCGTCCGCCAGTCCTAATCTGGGCTCTCTGTTTCAGTCAGGGCCTAGTAGTCATTACTTGTCAGCCTCAGTCTCAGTTCCCGCTGGGGCCACGGACAGTTCTGAATTCTGGCTGGGGCTTCCAATGGCCCCACAGTGGTCTCTCCTGTCACCGTCACTGCACCTCACTCCAGCTCAACAACACTCCAGTGTAAGTGCTACAGCCAGACTCTCAGCTGCTTCTGGATCATGTAGGAAACACTTGTGATGGGAAGTCCCCTGACTATGCCTTGCTTCATGTGGCTGTGACCCAGGTGGAACGGCAGCAGCCTGTGATAGAACCTTTTGTTTCCAGGGCCTTTGAGACTGTGTGTGTGGGAGAAGTACGTATGTGTGTGGTGTGTGTGTGGTGTACGTGTGTCGTACGTGAGTGTGTGTGGTATGCGTGTGAACTATGCGTGGATGTCTGATGCCTGTGCGGGTGTGTGGGGGCACGTGGTGTGTTTAGTGTGGTGTACGTGTGTGCTATGTCATCTTCACTTATCTAACACATCTCTTCCTCTGGGGGCCAAAATCTGGATTATGGGAATTTGAGCCATGAGTTCACATTCCTTGTTCTTTCTCTCTTTCTTCCTTTGCTATAATCACAAGACTGGTCTTTACTCATTTTTTCTGCTTTGCTTGCCTAACATATCTTCTGAAATGCCAAATCCAGAAATTAAGGAATTTTAAACAATTATTTCATGGTAAACTAGTCTTTGCAAGATTCTGTCCTTGAATGTTAGAAGCAAAATGATGCCTTCATCTTATATTTATTATTCCTTCTCTAATAGGTGCTCATCTCCATTCAGATGAATGGGTGCTTCTTGTGGTCGTGTGCTCCTTACAGAAAAAAGAAAAAGTACATCCATAATATTCAAAATTTTACTCCCTTTGCAACTATAATCTGATCTTCGGGGCATACTACTTTATTATTATTGTGGGTTTCCCTTTCAGTAGATCTTTCTTTTTTCCTTCCTTCCTCCCTCTCTTCCTTCCTTCCTTCTTTCTTCCTTCCTTTCTTTTCCCTTCCTTCCTTTCTTTCTTTCTCCCTCCTTCTCTCCCTCTCTATCTCTCTTCCTTCCTTCCTTCCTTTTTTAGAGAGCAAGAGCATGAGTAGGGGAGAGGGGCAGAGAAAGATGGAGAGGGATAGAGAGAGAGAGAGAGAGAGAGAGAGAGAGAATCTTAAACAGGCTCCATGCTCAGTGCAGGGCCCGACACAGGGCTCAATCCCTGGAATCATGACCTGAGCCAAAATCAAGAGTTGCATGCTCCACCTGACTAAGCTACCCAAGTGCCCCAGAACACCTTCATCTTTTAAAGTGATGTAAAAATAGAGTTGTTTGTAGGAAAAACATTTGGATAGCAGAATTGGAGACTAAATAAATAATCTTCACGTTACCCTCCTCAGTCTAAAATTCTATTTCTGTGAATCTAAGAATCAGAAGTCCTCTATCTCGTTTCTACTCTTCAACTATGTGAAACTGTGTTCCATTTTATTTTGGCTCAGTCCTTGCTCCCCTACAATCTATTCCAATACAATGGCCAAAATGACTGTTCTAGATTAAACCAGATCATGTCTAGTCTGCTCAAAACTCTCAAATGGCTTCCCACTGCACTTATAATAAAGCCAAAAATTGTACCATGGCACATAGAGCTTTGCAGATGTTCTAGTTCGTGTCCAACTCTGATTCCATTTCCACCCACTTTCCCTAGAGTGTTAAACAACAACAAAATCACTTTTTTTAAAATGACACATAGAAAGAAATACGATTGACTTCATGTACATACAAACATTGATACACAGTGAAGGAAATATCTTATGAAAAATATGTTTACTTTATCCAATGAACTCTAGTATCCTTCTTTTCAAATAAACTTTATTCTATTCTACACTTTGTTTAAAAAATGTTCTTAATGGGGGTGCCTGGGTAGCTCAGTCAGTTAAGTATCTCTGACTCTTGATTTTGGCTCAGGTCTTGATCTCACGCTATATGGAATTGAGCCCCATGTCAGGCTCTGTTTGGACAGAGCTGAGCCTGCTTGGGATCCTCTATCTCTTTCTCTCTGCCCCATCACTGTTCACTCTCTCAAAATAAACTTAAAAAAAAAGAGAAAAAAGTGTTCCTAATGGACTAAATTTATCATCTTATTCACAGTTTGGGTAGCAATGCATATATCAAAATATTATCTTCCCTCACAAGTCCAAAATAGCAGTTCCGGGATCTTTTGTAGTTCCATACACATTTTAGGATTGTTTGCTCTAGCTTTGGGAAGAATGCTGGTGCAATTTTGATTGGGATTGCAACGAATGTGTAGGTTGCTTTGGGTAGTATTGGCATTTTAACAATATTTATTCTTCCAATCCATGAGTATGGAGTGTTTTTCCATTTCTTTGTGTCTTCTTCATTTTCCTTCATAAGCTTTCTATAGTTTTCAGCATACAGATCTTTTACATCTTTGGTTAGGTTTATCCCTAGGTATTTTATGGCTCTTGGTGCAATTGTGGATAGGATCAGTTTCTTTATTTTTCTTTCTGCCGCTTCATTATTGGTGTATAAAATTGCAACTGATTTCTGTATAGTGGTTTTGTACCCTGCGACTTTGCTGAATTCATGGATCAGTTCTAGCAGGCTTTTGGTGGAGTCTGGGGCATTTTCCATGTAGAGTATCACGTTGTCTGTGAAAAGTGAAACTTTGGCTTAATCTTTGTCAATTTTGATGCCTTTTATTTCATTTTGTTTTCTGATTGCTGATGATAGGACTTCCAACACTATGTTAAACAGTGGTGAGAGTGGACTCCCTGTAGTGTTCCTGAACTCAGGGGGAAAGCTCTCAGAAGTAATAGTGAAGAAGAAAGCCAAAGCGGGAGGCATCACAATCCCAGACTTTAGCCTGTACTACAAAGCTGTATCATCAAGACAGTATGGAATTGGCACAAAAACAGACTCAGAGACCAATAGAATAGAATAGGGAACCAGAATTGGACCCAAACATGTATGGCCAACTAATCTTTGACAAAGCAGGAAAGGGTATCCAATGGAAAAAAGACAGTCTAACAAATGGTGCTGGAGAACTAGACAGCAACATGCAGAAGAATGAAACTAGATCACTTTCTTACACCATACACAAAAATAAATTCAAAATGGATGAAGGACCTGACTGTGAAATAGGAAACCATCAAAACCCTAGAGGATAAAGCAGGAAACAACCTCTTTGACTTCAGCTGCAGCAATTTCTTACCCAACACATCTTCAAAGGTGAGGGGATTAAAAGCAAAAATGAACTATTAGACCTCATCCAGATAAAAAGCTTCTGCACTGCCAAGGAAACAATCAACAAAACTAAAAGGCAACTGACGGAATGGGAGAAGATGTTTGCAAATGACATACTGGATAAAGGGTTAGTATCCAAAATCTATAAAGAACTCACCAAATTCCACACCCAAAAAAACAAATAATCCAGTGGAGAGATGGGCAGAAGACATGAATAAATACTTTTCCCAAGAAGATATCCAGATGGCCAACAGACACATGAAAAGATGTTCAACACTCATCTTCAGGGGAACACAAATCAAAACCACACTGAGATACCACCTCACGCTGGTCAGAGGGGCTGAAAGGAACAAATCAGGAAACTATAGATGCTGGTGAGGATGTGGAGAAACAGGCATCCTCTTGCACTGTTGGTGGGAATGCAAACTGGTGTAGCTGCTCTGGAAAACAGGGTGGAGGTTCCTCAAAAAATAAAAAACAGAACTATCCTATGACCCAGCAATTGCACTCTAGGAATTTACCCAAGGGATACAGGAGTGCTGATGCATAGGGGCACATGTACCCCCATGTTTATATGAGCACTTTCAACAATAACCAAATTATGGAAAGAGCCTAAATGTCCACCAACTGATGAATGGATAAAGAAGATGTGGTTTATATATACAATGGAATACTACTTGGCAATGAGAAAGAATGAAATCAGGCCATTTGCAGCGATGTGGATGGAACTGGAAGGTATTATGCTAAGTGAAATAAGTCAGAGAAAGACAGATAGCATATGTTTTCACTCATATGTGGATCTTGAGAAACTTAGCAGAATACTGTGGAGGAGGGGAAAGGGAAAAAATTAGAGAGAGGGAGGGAGGCAAATCATAAGATACTCTTAAATACTGGGAACAAATTGAGAAATGATGGGGAGTGGGGGAGAAGGGAAAGTGGGTTAATGGGCATTGAGGAGGGGACTTGTTGGGATGAGTACTGGGCGTTGTATGGAAACCAATTTGACATTAAATTATATTTAAAAATAAAATAAAAAAAATAAAAACAAAAAAATAAAATAGTTCCTTTTAGACTCAGTTTTCCTACTCTGTTTAATTTTTCCCACGATACTTATGAATCTAATATTATGTCATACATACATTGGCTTATTGACAATGCTTAGCTTTATTTTCCTACTTGACCACCTAGCATTAACCAGGAAATAAGCTCGATGAATGCAGAGGTTTTCAATATTTTGTTCAGTGATGTATTCACAGTGCCTAAAACAGGGCTTGGCTTCTAGAAGGTGCAAAATAAGCGCCCACAGGGAATGATGAACCACAAGGAATTCATACAATAGTTAAGAACTTGTACTATGGAGCCAAAGAGACTGGGTTGAAATCTCAGCTCTGTAACTTCTCAGTGTTTCACCCTGGACAAGACACATACACTTTCTAGCTTACCCATTGTAGGAATAATAATGAGCCATTACTTAGGTTATGGTGTGATTATGAACATTAAATTAACTTGTATAACATACCTGAAACAGTGCCTGGCACTTAGTAAGTGGCAAATAAATATTTCCCATTATTATTTCTATTGTTTATAAGGGGGGATGAATGCAGAAAGTTATAGATGCGGAAATCACTTCACAGCTGTCATTACTAATCATCTTAATTAATTAATAACATAGATACTTAGGTAACTAATGTACAAAAATCGTGTGGAGGGCGGTGATGATAAATGATGAACCTGGCACAGACAAATAATTAGTTCTTATATGTAAAGTGATAGGCAAGAACAAATCTATAAGTCTTTTCAGAAGGAGCTTTCATTAGAAAGACACGGGGGGAAAATGAAGTTGTTCAGAAGAGCGAGAGGCCCCCTAGCTTCTCAGTTGGTCCCTGTGGAGAAATAAAATTGCCTTTTCTTTCTCAGCATTCTAGTAAAGAGCTCTAGCCCCCTGGGACTCTTCATATACCGTGAGATTTAGATCTGTAGCCATTTGTCTAGTAAATTGCTCTGACTCAAAAGGATAATAAAACTCTTATCTTGACAAGAAGGCTGATGGCTACAACCTAGACTAGGTTTCTATGTTAACCCTTCACTGTGCCGGGAAGACTGGAACTGCTACCTTTCTAGATGTTTTTGTTTCAAGAAAGAATTAGGCGGTCTCTGGAGACAGTCTCTGGCTTCTGGAAAGGTTTCATTTACATACCAAAGGGCAGGAGCCAGAAGGAGATCCTTTCAGGAGGTGAATAGACATCTGTCTCCTGCCACTTTATAAGCAGAGAAAAGTACTTTTTCTCCTTTCTTGCCTACAGAGGAGTCTGGCCACTCGGGTAAGACCAGTGACTTGGCTCTTATCTTGTCAATCTCGGGGTTGGGACTAGGACATAGGGAGAATAACTCATTTTTTAGTTAGCATAAAGTACTTCCTAAGAAATTTGTCTTTGGTCCAGAACACCTCACAGCATTCCGGATAACATAAATAAATGTGAAGATTAAAAATACAACAGTACCCAAATACTTTATTTCAGATGTGTGAAGGCCCTGGGTCCCCCTTTAAAGTAAATTTAGATTTCGTTTTCTCTAATGAAAGAAGTAATTATTGTTAACACCCCAAAATTATTCTCCATTCACCAGGAAATTTAGTCATAGTTGATAAAACCAAATACAATGGCATTAGACTTGAGTTGAATTCCTCATTAGGCCTCAGACTCCTTTGTTATATGAGAACATTAATAGTACACGCCTAATAAAGTTATTGGAGGCTTAAATCAGATACCCAGCTATGTGACTGAGCTTGGAAACAGACCGTCCAGCGTTCGAATGACCGCAACCCTGACTGAGGGCTTTATTCCAGTCACAAGACAGATCCTGAGCCAGAACCAGCCAACTAATGGTTCCCGGATCCCTGACCCTCAGAAATTATGAGACAGAATAAATTTCATTGTTTTAAGTTGCTAAAATTTAGTGTGACTTATTACACAGCAACATATAAGGAATATAGATACTATATGTAAAATCATTTTCATAATACTTGGCATATATTGCGAAAAAAGCTGGCCAATAGCGGCAGCAGCAAAGCATTGCCTAGAGGGAAGAAATGTGATTACATAGCAGGGTGCTTACGAATACAAAAAAAAAACAGCTTGTATTTCAAAACGAAGCCATTCTAACCACTATATAAAAGCAAAAGACAATCTTCATAGCATAATAATGTGGCCTCTGTAAGCAGATAATGCAAAGGCAATCCCTTACTGGAAGGACAAAGAGAGTACACAAACTCTCACCTGGCTCTCACCCAAAGAATCACATCTCTAAAGAACATTAGATTTCTGACCCACTCCTGACATGCCAAACAGAGAAAGTTTTCCCTGAGGGGAAAAGATTAGAAGTTCTCCAGACCAAAGAGTAAACACTAAGCTTTTTTTCTTCCGTGACAGTGATAAAAACAATAATGGGTTACAGACAAACATAATATGTGACATACACCAAATAGGTTCAGGGTAGAAACTGTGTTCCAGAGTCATGATTTCATACATTCAAATAGCCTTATAATTCCATCTATATTGAGGGTAATAATGTGGGGAGGGGGACAGAGACTAAAGTACAATTTGAAAATGATAATGCACAAGTCCATGATATTTCTTTGTAGAAACACGGCAAAGTCAAAAGTAATGCCCATCGATCATTATTTGGCGAGAACTCCGGGTGAGTAAAAGTGATTAGGGCAGATGAGCGAAGGTTTATTTATTTTTATGTCACTTTATTTCACAGGGGACCCTAGCCCGGTGATGGATCATCAGTATCAAGGAAGCTGCAGTTTAATAATAAATGAAATGTTTCCATGCCTGTCAGTAGGATCATGAGTAATAACCTTTTTCCCCCTGTTTACTCATTTTAGAAATCATTTAATCCACCATGGTCATCTCCAGTAGGACAGAACAATATTCAACAGATCATAGACTTGAATTGCCTAAATTTATTTCTTTTTTATTTCTTCATTTTTTTTATTTCTTCATTTCTTCTTTTTTCTTCATTCATTTTTCTTTTTTTTTTTTTTTTTTTTTGAGAGAGAGAGAGAGATAGCAAGTGAGCCTGTGAGCAGGCGGTAGGTAGGGCAGAGATAGAGGGAGAGAGAATCTTAAGCAGGTGCCATGCTTAGCCTGGACCCAATGTGGGGCTTGAACTCTCACGACTACAGAGTTCGTGACCTGAGACAAAAATCAAGAGTCAAAGGCTTAATCAACTAAGCCACCCAGGAGTCCCTATTTTTTAATTTTTAAAAAGTTTTTGTCATTGATTCATTTTTAAAGGTATATTTATGACATATCCTTCTTAGGTTAGTGGTCAAGACCTTCTGAAAACCGATCCTAGCCTGACTTTCTTACTACCATACCACCTTACACATAACCATGTTCTAGGGTAATGGAAATACTTGCCCTGAACCGCACTGCTCTATCTGACTCTATTTCAGGTCTGCGTGTTTAAAGACATCCACTATTTCAAGAATGTTACATTCTACCTCTGAATTGCCACGAACAACGGGATTCCTAAGCAGAAAATCCATTAGACTTGACATTAAAAAAAAAAAAAAAAAAAGCTACTGGAACTAATCAGTGATTTGGCAAATGTTACAGGATACAAGATTCATATCACAAAAGGCAACTAGATTTATATCTTTTAACAACAAACAACACTTGCAATGAAAAGATAACATCAATTATAATACATTAAGGGCATGAAAAACCGTGGGATAAATCTGACAAAAGATGCTCAAAATGTTTACGTTAGCAACTACGAAACATTGATACACCATATTCTGAGTTCAGAAGACTCAACATTGCGAAATATAAATTCTTTCCAAATTTATCCATATTTAATGTGATCCTAATAAAAACTTTAGCTAGACATTTTACAGAGTTTAACGAGTTGATTCTAAAATTCATCTAGAACTTCAAAGGCCCTACAATTATTCAAAACAGTTTTCAAAAAAAAAAATAGTTGGAAGAACTACCTTTACCTTATTTTAAGACATACTATAAAACTCTGGTAATCTAGACAGTGTGGTCAAGAAATAAAATACATCAATGCATCTAAATGAAGTTTCCAGAAATAGACCCACACCTACACAGACAACAGATTTTCTTAAAAGGTACCACAGAAATTCTGTAGAGAAAGGATAGCTTCTTAACATACGGTACTGGATCTACTGGGTATCTATTTGCAATTAACGTCAATCCATATCTTATATAATATACAAAAATATACTCAAAATGGATCACAGAACTAACTGTAAAACCTAAAAGAAAACAAGAGAGAATCTTTGTGACCTGGTTCTGGCAAAGATTTCTTAATTATGACACCCAAAATAAGGTCCATAATAGAAATAAATGATAAATGAAACTTCAAACTTAAAAACATTTGCTTTTTAATGGAATGAAAATACAAGGCAGAGAATAAAAAGGACATATTTTCAAGTCAAATATCTAATAAAGAATTCTATCCACAATAAAAATCACACAATTCGGTAAGAAAATCCATTAAAAATCAACTTTAAAATTTGAAACTCATTTTTAAATGGGCAAAACATGTGGACAGTTCACTAAAAATATATATAAATTAGCAATAAGTAATTAATATAAAAATTAGCATCGATAATCATTAAAGACATGCAGAATAACTCCACAGTGTGATACCATTAACAACCTATTAAAATGTCTAAAATTAAAAAGCCTGGCCATTCCAAGTTTTGACAAGGATGGAATAAAAATGACACTCAGACATTGAGATTGGAATGGAAGATGGCAGGACCAATTTGGAGCGAGGTTTGGCAGTTTCTTCAGAAGTTGAATTTACAACTACCACAGGTTCCAGCCATGCCACTCTCAGTTATTCTCCAAGAGAAAAGATACCTGTGTACAGAGAAGGACTTGTGGCTGAATATTTGTAGCAGTTGTATTTGTCAACAGCTCCAAAAAGAAAATAACTCAAATATTTCTCAGTAGGTAAATAAACACACACAATGTAGTATATCCATACAATAGACTCAAAGGGACAACTGCATGCAATGACTTGAGTGAGTCTCAAAATAATTATGCTGAGTGAAAGAAGCTAGACAAAATAAAGTACATAAAGTAAGATTTCTTTATATAATATCATTTCTTTTATAGAAATTCCTAGGAAATTCAAACTAATTTATAGTGACAGAAAACAGATCAGTGGTTGTCTGAGGACAATCAATCGAAATCAAGCCAAAGGAAAAATGGATTAGGAAAAAAACTTTTGACCACGTCAGAAATGTTCATTATCTTTATGTTACTGATTTCACAAGTGTATATATGTGTCTGAATTCAGAGGGCTATATACTTTAAATGTGTATATTGTGCAGTATATTGTTTATCAGTTATATCTCAACAGAACTGTTAAAGCAAGAAAGACACACTGTCTTTATAATCCAACTCTATGCTATTTATAAGAGATATATATACAAAACATTAACCCATGGAAACTTTGAAATAAGAAGCAACAGAAAAAAAATACCTTGTAAATAATAACCGAAAGACTTTCATATAGGCAGAATTATAACTGTTCCGTATCTTAACTAAGTCTGTATCAGTAGAGATACTGTACTTGAGTTTTGTAAGTATAGTTTTGTAAGATGTTTTCATTGGGTAACGTGAGGGAAGAGGGTATATAAGCTCTCTGAATTCTTACAACTACATGTGAATCTATAATTACCTGAAGATTTAAAAAACTCAATTAAAAAAAAAAAGAAAGTCGTGTAGCCATATTATTATCAGGCAAACTGAGGAAAAAGCCAATGCAAGAGGAAAATGGGTAACTTTCAACAATAATTAAAGTTATATAAAGTTATATAAAAAAGATATAAAAATTTAAGTTTGGATATACCTAATTAGTCTAAAATTTCAGAGCACAAGGAGAAGCAAACTAATCAGTAACCATGGCAGTATATCCTAATATTTTTAGTCACTGATAGAACAAGCAAAGATCAGGGAATATAAAACATTTTTAAGACGGCTTAAATTATCTTGAAAACTGATGCTCCAATTAAAATCTTCGAAAGCACATCTTTTACAATTTTGTGCACTCGATTTTGTTTACTCTTCCTAAAGCAATTAAATAATAAATAATTGCACCTTCTGGATTAAAGTTTATTTTCTCTCTCACGTTTCCTTTCTTACTCTTTTTATTTTATGTTCTACCATAGTTTCTTAATTTCCATTTCACACCTGCATTGACAAATTCTTAATTTTATTACCATATTTTAAGAATTCCTAATAATTCCTTCTTATTTTTATGAAGTATTTCTTTTAAAAAGAATCCTGTTCTTTTTAGAGACGTAATATTCTCTTGAATTTCTTGAGAGTGGTAATTAAATGTATTTAAAGTTATTTTCCGTTCCCTGAAACATTTCTGCTTCCTCTGGGGTCAGGTTTTAAGTTTATCATGATTTTTCTTTTTTAACTTTAGGCTTTCTTCAAGTATCTAGTAATTATTAATTTTTCAATTGGAATTTTCCAACTCTAGGTAAATTTTCCTGATTCAGTTTAAGAGCAAATATGATGCTGACTGGGTGCTTGGAAATGGAAGGGTTTTCCTTTCAGTTAATAACAGTCGCATTTACATTTGTATGTGACTGTCCTCAGATAGCTTATTCAATGTCTAGAAAGAAGAACCACCTTTTGACATTATTATATTTTGTTTGTTGGGCAGTAAATACCTAGATGGTAAAAAAAAAATGTGCACATGCTAAGGAAACTACTATGTCTTGGGAGGAGTTTGGATGACTTTTCAGTATACAGATTTAAATCAATAATTTGTCCAACCTTCATCGTATTAGCCTCTTAAACATTCTTCTGGAGAGGTTGTCTCCTCCTAGTCTGAAGCCCTCACCAAGAACATTCTAGATGCTGGCCTCTTCCTGTATGCTTCATACCTTACCATGATCTATAATATTTTAATTACACTCAGCTATACTTCTCTCTTATCTCTGTAGTTGTGTGCTTATGCTTTTAATTAATGTTATATAGAAGAGTCGATATAGTATATTCTTTGTATGATCTTATTAAATAGAATCCAATTGAAACTTTTGTGCACGTGTTTTATTTTGTTTTTTTTTTGTTTTTGTTTTTTGAGCCAGTGTGTGCACACGCGTGCCTAGTAGGGGAGAGCTTAAGCCAGCTCCACGCCCAGTGCAGAACCTGATGCATGGTTTGATCTCACACTGGTAAGATCACGATCTCAGCCAAAATCAAGAATAAGACACCTAACCGACTAAGCCGCCCAGGTACCTCCAACTGACAACTGAAATGTAGTCAGGATATGCTGTCAGATTTTTAAAAATAAATAATTTATAGACATTTTTATGTTGGTCACTATAACATTAGTTCACTGCTAATTTCTTGTATTTCTTCCCCCCAAACTTCAAAAGGAAAACTGAGTGTAGATGTGTGTCTAACACTGTCATGTGATTTTCTTCATTTACGGGCAGGAAAACTTCATCTATTTTAAACCATAATTTCCATAGACTAAATTCACTTAGCGTCTTACCTAGGTCCCTGATAATCTATAATCAGCAGGTAACTGGAGAGCTGATGAGTCATCATAAAACCCACACACACAAATGGCAAACCGAAGTGAACCTTTGGCAGAGATGGGAGTGGCAGCAGACAAGCCCACAGCGATTGAGTTTACAAGCACAAGTGCTCATTACTAGCAAATAATAAGTAACTAGATTAAGGGAAGCAACGCAAACAGGTGAAGTATTAAAAAATCCATTCAACTATAAGAATACTTCTGCAAGATAAGACTGTCAGGAGAAAGGCTATGGAATTTCCAGAGTTATTTGAGGCTAAAAGGGTGACACGTGTCTAATGGGGGGAATAATTAAAAAGTAATGGTATCAATGCTGCCCAGCCACTGTGTGAGATGAGCCTCTTAAGAAAACTTACATGCCTCAAACGATTCTATATATATTCACAACTGTCACTTCTCCTCTACTTTAGAGGATCCCAGGTCTCAGTGGGTGAGTCATGTCAGATCACATTAGCTCTTGACTGACGGATGCCTGTGATGTTGCTTGTGTTTCTATAGATGAGGCAGATGTGACTCAGCAAGTGCTAGTCCTGAGCGTAGAAAATGCTGAGCGGGGTGTTCCGCGTTTACAGGCTGAAACCTACTGAGCAAGAGATTTCTAGTCCTTTTTCTTTTTTTTTTTAATTTCCTACCCTTCTCAATTACTAAAAATGTAACTATGACTGAGGAAGATGCTGAATGCCATTTTATTGGTGTCCATTTTAAACGAAATTCTCACCTGACTTAAAATACAAAAATGGGTAATAACTTTCAAATTCTCTTTACCCCAGCAGTAAATGGTTTTGCATAAAAATGGTGATCTGATGGGGGCGTCTGGATGGCTTAGTCGGTTAAGCGTCTGACTCTTGATTTTGGCTCAGGTCATGATCTCACCGTGGAGAGACTGAGCCACATATCAGGCTCTGTGCTGATAGCATGAGCTTGGGATTCTCTCTCTCTCTATCTCTCTTGGCCACTCCTCAACTCGTACACTTTGTCTCTCTCATAAAATAAATAAATAAGCTTTAATTAAAAAAAATAGTGTTCCAGTGTAAGTGAAAACAAATATCATCACCCTGTATTCAAAACAAGAATGTAATGTGCTCGCGTCGGCAGCACATACACTAAAATTGGAACGATACAGAGATTAGCATGGCCCCTGCGCAAGGATGACACTCAAATTCGTAAAGCGTTCCATATTTTTTAGCAGCGCTTTCAACAATAGCCAAATCACGGAAAGAGACTAAGTGTCCATCAACTGATGAATGGATAAAGAAGATGTGGTATATATATATATATATATACAATGGAATACTATGCAGCAACGAGAAAGAATGAAATCTGGCCATGTGTGGCAACATGGATGGAACTGGGGGATATTATGCTGAGTGAAATAAGTCAGAGAAATACAGATGCCATATCTTCCCACGCACAGGTAGGCTTTGGGAGATCTAACAGAAAACCAGGGGATAGGGGAAGAGGGGAAGGAAGGGGAAAAAAAAAGCCACAGAGAGGAAGGAAGGCATAACATGGGATACTCTCAAAGACTAAGAATAAACTGAGGGGAGAGGGAGGATGGGCAGGAGGAGAGTGGGTGATGGGCACAGAGGAGGGCACTTGTTGGGATTATCACGGGGTGTTGTATGGAAACCAAATTGACAATAAATTATTCAAAAAAACAAAACAAAACAAAACAAAACAACCAAGAAAGTGATTTAACAGTGACCCAAAACTGCATGTGAAAAAATATTTTTAAGTTTATTTACTATTTAAACTAAAGTGAGTGCTTAAGCAATATCTCAGATCCAGATGGTGGTGATTTAGGTGCTAAGCCCAAATTTCCTAATATTCTAAGGGCCTGGGATTTTAGACAACACTCATGCAGCATGTCAACACTTCAGGATAGACATATAAAGGGATAATAAAAAGAGTTGGAATTCCAGAGGTTGCTCCCACGAGAAGACAAGGAAGAACAAATCATTAAAGAGTGCTTGGGAGGAACTGTTGAAAGCTTTACAAACTGTAAGAGCCTAACTAACACCTATTTTTAGTTTGAACCATATTATTTACTCATAATCTAGTATAAATTCAGTGTAAAACATTTTTTTGTAAAGCCAGAATGCCATGCTTAGATAAAGTAAAGGAATTTTTTCTCGAGGAATAAGTGAGAAAATGTTATGCACCAAGGTTCATGAAGAAAGCACACCTTACTTTTCTGTCATTAGTGGTAGTGATGAAAAGTTAACCCAAGTCAAACAGGAGGGAAGATCTTGTATGGGTGTTCCCATAAGTGAAGTCCCCATGATATCAGTGAAGAAAGTTCTGGAGTGCTCTGAAATTGATGATGATGATATGATCGAAAGAGGGTGCTAACGCAGACTCCATCATCAAGTGTGGGAAACCGCATCGGCAAGGGCTCACCTCACAAAACGTGAGCAGAGATGCCCTCCACCGCTGTTCTACGAGAGACCAGTTTTCTTGTTTTCCCTTTCATATCACGGCAAATATTCCTAAATACAGATCTATGAAGTTGATATTTTCAAAATCCTGGGTACAGGCAGTCAGTAATCAACATTAGCTCCTACCACACAGATGCACAAGTGCGATGGGGACCTGTTTGCAGTGGCATGGCCACCTTTTTTTAAAACTGGCTGGGAGCTCTTAATTAATTTTTACAGGGTTTGGATTTGTATATGAGTCTGCCTGTGCATCAGGGATCCGTGATTAAGTTTTCTAATGCTGGACTGAAAGCGCACATGCTCAGTAGTGCACTCCAGCTCCGAAAATCCATCTGTATGTCACTCATAAGCTGAGGACATGATCAAGGAAGACGGCTACAGAGAAAAGGTAATACAGGAGTTAATGATAATTGGAAACTTTATTTTTATAAATTTTCTTCCCTCCTTGGTCCTAATAGGCATCCCGACTTTATTTGGAAAAGATGGGGAACTCTGCCTGCCTAACAGATGCCAAAAATTTCTCTTATGGGTGATTAGTGTGACAACTGCCATATAACTAAGCTACAGAAATCTAAAGATGCTGCTTTGTGACGGTTCAGTCTACTGCAGGGGTCAGGCCTTCTGCACAGACATAAACACATATATGAACAGCACATGCACAACACAGATATATATAGGCAGGTGCACACACATACACACACACATGCACATATCACTCTGTGGTTGAAATTGACCTTAGGTTAAAATGCATACGGAAATGAACTCCAAATTTGTCAGTTTCATGGATGATACTAGGAGGCAAAAGAATGTTTTTCATTTTTCTAGGGTGCTGAGTTAAATTATGCCTAAAACGGGAAGAAAAGTAGCAGACTGCCCACCTGAGAAGAAACGATTTGAAGCTGTTTGATAAATCTGATGTAGATATACTGAATCAAGGCTTTGGTTTTTAAATACCTTTTTCTAAACCAATTAGTAGCTCAAAAGGCAACTCACAGAATTATGATGTTTTCTTTTATACTTTGGGGTGCCTGATATGCAAAATAAATTGATGTATTTTTTTTAAAGAGTAAAAATTTTGCTATGTAATTTTTTTCTCGCACATTGTTTTTTTTTTTAATTTTTTGGCCACTCCTCTGGAGAGAATTCCTACTCAATGGACAAAATATTTTCTATTTTAATAATTGTGAAACTGTGTCTGCAAGCATTACTTGAAAGAGTCATATAAAATATTCCATGTCAACTGTACAGTGAGTTTATCAAACCTATTACCAAAATTAATGAAGGAGCATGAAATACGGTTAAAGAAGAATCAGTATTCTGAACTCCACAGCCTCAAATCATCTTCGGTCCCCCGAAGACACTTTTAATCACCAAAAGACATTAGAAAGATTGTTGGCTGAAACTTCCAAGCAATAAAGCCAGAAATAAACGGCTAAAGGTCTAGCCTGCATTCTCATCACTGCGTGTGCAACCATTTATCACACCTATGTGAGAACCAATACTTCATCTTCTCTTGATGGCATCTATAAATATAAAGATGTGAATAGATGCTTAGGGAGCATGTTTGTGAAGTCATATAACCTCTTTGTAAAAACATCCCAAATACATTATTTCAATTACACACCTTTTGTTTTTTCCTCCAGAGTAACTCTATCCCAGTAAGATTCTCATGCCTCCAGGTTCATTTATATTAACAAACATAATGGGAGTGAAGTCAGGCCACGCAAGTTGTCACTAGTTGGCTCTCTTTAGATTATCTACGCTACTGTGCTAGAATCTCGCTTGCCTTTCCAAGTCAGGGGCTCATCGCTGAGGTCCAGAAATCTTCTTGAATCAGGGCTCATTAGCATTTATGTTCAGTATTAAGAATTTTTGTCAGAATCAAAGGAAAAGTTATGTGACATGTTGCTAGACAGGGTAAACTCCCACATCACAAATAATGTAATGCCTAGCTCTCTCTCAAAATATAAAGTTGGCCTTTAATAAATGTTTAAGTGTATTTTTGCAAATATATACCACTTATGTTGATCAAAACTTAAAAAAATATCTCAAAATGGAATTTTACCTTGTATAGAGATTTTCACAAACCGTGAAATCATGACCTGATCCAAAACCAAGAGTTGGATGCTTCACCGACTGAGCCGCTCAGGAGCCCCTGCTAATTAGATGTTGACAAAATTTCTATGAACTCATACTAGCAAATGATATATCAACTCATATCAAAAGATAAGAAAATTACTGACTTCTGGGACTAATTCTGAAAGAGAAATGGCTTATAAAATTTAGGACTGAAATGACTTACAGATCACTGAACCCAACCTCTTTCTATATAGACGGTGAGCATGTGGATATGACAGCTTGAGGGCACCATCAGGCTTGTCCGGCTGTACGACCTCCCAGGTAACACATGACCTACAGAGTCCAGCGACTCTAGGAAAGGAGCCAAGTGGTATCTGAATCCAAAAACTGAAGGGCATTGGTTCTTAAATTGTGGTCACCAGACCAACGGCATCAGCATCACCTGGGAATTTGGTAGAAATGTAAATTCACAGGCTCCACCTTACAGCTGCATCAGAGAGTCTGTAGATGAGGCCCAGTGATTTGTGTTTTAATTAGCCCTTCCAACGATTCTGATGCATGCTGAGGTGTGACAACTACTGTGAGAGGAGATTAGTTCAAGAAAGGAGGTTTTTATGTTTCCTATTCACATTTACAGAGCATTAAAAAGAAGAAGACTGAAATTGTAAAAATATTCTGATCAAACATTTATAATTATGTTGACAATAATTTTCTTCTTTTTTTTTTTTGGTATAAAAAGCCAACTGGGAATAATGTTTAAAAGGTATGCTAATTTAATTCACAATTCTTTGCTAAAATACATAGGTGAAGAAGATTAAGACATACAAACTTCGTGTTATAAAATAAATAAATCATGAGGACGAAAAGTACACGATGGGGAATACAGTCAGTAGCACTGTAATAACACAGCCTGGTGACAGATGCGATTACACTTATCCTGGGGAACGGTGGGAAATGTACGGAACTGGGGAAGCACTTTACTGCACACCTGAAAGTAATAGAACATTATAAGCCAACTATAATTAGATAAAAATAAATAAAAATAATACCTTAAAGGAAACATAAAATTTAACATATCACAGTTATATAATAAAAAATTAGTCTTCAAAAAATGCTTATTTTCTTTTTTTCAAGGTTTTTTTTTTGGAGGAGGGGAGGGTCAGAGAGAGAGGGAGAGAGAATCCCAAGCGCTGTTAGTGGAGACCCTGATCCCACAAACTGTGAGATCATGACCTGAGCCGAAATCAAGAGTTGGACACTTAACCGACTGAGCCACCAAGGTGCCTTAAAGAAATGTTTAGTTTTGGATGAAGACAGTCTACCCGGAGACAATGAAAGCTAGCTGGTTAGGTTGCCCAAAACCACTGAAGGAATGAAGCGGAGATCATGTTCTATCCTGCTGAATTCTCACTTGACAGATTGAAAAACGAAGGTTCAGGGAGTTGCTGAAACTTGCCCTCAGATGGACAACTACTCTGGAGCTGAGCCAAGTCTAGGAGCAGGGTTCTTCTTAGCGGTACAAACACCCCCATCTATGTGGCCCCTCATAGTTTACAAAGTACCTCCTCAGCTCCATAACCTTGTTTATTGTGTTACATCACAGCTTATAGAGATGGCCTTTGTTTCCCTTCTTCTCTTTGGGAGCGTCTAGGGAGTTGTTTTTGGTTTTGGTTTTTTCCTCCAATGCTTTGCAGCTGATTCTAGAAAGAACCTTAGATAAAAAGAAAAAAAATATCCATACACATACATGTGTCTGTGCATGTGTGTGTGTGTATATACATACATATATATGGAAGAAGCCTCATCATGTCTCTCGGGTCATTCACTGCTGGCCAACTCTTAGCAGTCATGAAGAACAAATGGGGAATGGATTTCAGTTTGAGAACAGCAAGTTGCTTTGGATGCTTTGATAATAAAGGGCTCAGAAGTGTTTGTGCTTTCAAAAAGGCAAGATACTCATTCATAAGATACCTTTTAACGAGTCTCATTTTGAGAAAAATGAGAATTTTCCAGAAAAGGCAAAGAAAGATAAATCCAATTTAGACTTTTAGTCAGCTATGTGGACAGCAGTTCATGGAAGAGTACATTGTTATGGGAACACACTCAGTTTTTCCCATTCCAACCATAATGCTTGCACCCACTGGATGGGGAAAGATAACCAAATTTGGTATTTTTGAGATCCAGTTATTAAAACATCGAATGAGATATCTTAGTTCTTAAATGTGTAATGGTTGTTTGCAGAGTCATCAAAAAACGAACACCAAAACAAAAAAACTACTCTCTTAGTATGTTTAGCATCTCCTCTACCAATCTCTTTAGGAGGTCTCCTCTAGAAAGAGTTAGTCACCCCAAGTTCCTGTTTTCCTCAAATGTATCAAATGGACGTGGTTTGTGACATTCAAGTTCTACTTGAGGTAGTAGAAGTCAAACAGCCTTGGTCCAGAATGAAGGCCATGAAGATTGCAGAGCCAGATATATTCCATGGGCTGGGGAGTCCCAGTTCAGACCGGGGCCCGGCTTGGGGGCACTGCCCAGAACAGGAGGCTGGTGGGTCCTCCATGCTGAGTTTCCAATGTATTCACTTCTTATACTAATCCTTTGTTGGTTGTATTTGTTGAACATATCTTATTATAGTATGAAGTTTGTTCTTACATGTATCTTATGATATTTCTTCATACCAATACTTTAACACAATTAAATGGGTCAAATTTTCTTTTAGGATTATTGCCTTTTTAGTGGCCTGCTTAAAATATTATTTCCTACCTCAGAGTCAGAAATATATTCAATGATGCATTCTCAAAAAGTCTAAGATTTGTTTTTACTTTTAATTTCATACTGCATCTGGATTTGATTTTGTGCATGATGTGACGTTCAGGTCTAATATTCTTTTTTTCTAAAGGGAAATTCATTTTCCCAAGCTTCCTTTATTGAATATTCCTCCATTTTCCACAGATTAGTCAAGCCAACACAGCCAAATGTCACACTGCCTGTGTCTGTCTAAATCCTGATAAGGAGTAGGGCGAATTCCTCCTCCTCTTGTCTCATCTTGTTCTTCTTCTTGTCCTTTCCCCAGTTCCTGCTCCATGAGTAGTGTCTTGTCTATTACTGAATCTTTTAATCTTCCATAAAACTATTAGAAATGTCCAAGAAAAAGATGTACCAAGGTCCAAGAAAAAGAAAAGCTCCACAAACTTTTTACTGGAATTACTCTGACTCTGTAGCTCAAATTAGAAAAACTGGTATCTTCACAAGTCTTCCATCCATGAGCAAGATCTCTCTCCATTTATTTAGTATTCTTTCATTTATTTCTGAAAATTTTTATAAATTTATGCATACAAGTCTTAGACATAATTGTTAAATTTAATGTTAGGTATTTTGTGACTTTGTTGCCATTATGAATGAAGCTTTTAAAACATAGTTTTGAGTTGTTGTTGATTTATAGAAGTGTAATATCCAGTCAGGTTGCCAAAATACAGTACTTTCCTGTATATTATTCTTGGTTTGGGGTTTTTGGCTTTTTAAATTTTTATTTTAATTACAGTTAATTAATATACAGTCTTATATTAGTTTCAAGTGTTCAAGACAGTGATTCAAGAATTCCATACATCACCAGGTGCTCATCACAAGAAGTGTACTTCTTAATCCCCATCACCTCTTTCACCCATCCTCTCATCACCTCCCCTGGTAACCATCAGATTGTTGTCTATAACTAAGAGTCTGTTTCTTGATTTGTGTATGTCTCTTTCTTATTCCCTTTGTTTTTTGTTTCTTAAACTCCACATATGAGTGAAATAATATGGTATTTGTCTTTCCCTGACTTCTTTTGCTTAGCATTATACTGTCTAGCTCCAATCATCTCATTGCAAATAGCAAGATTTTGTTCTTTTTATGACTGAGTAATATTCCAGTGTGTGTGTATCTTATATACCACATCTTCTTTATCCATTCATCTATAATGGACACTTGGGCTGCTTCCATATCTTGGCTACTGTAAATAATGTTACCGTAAACACAGGGGTGCATGTATCCATCTGAATTAGTGTTTTTGTATTCTTTAGGTAAATACCTAGTAGTGCTATTGCTGAAGCACGGAGTAGCCTTATTGTTCACTTTTTGAGGAACTACAGGGAACCTTTTCAGATACTAAGAGTCCTCTCTTTCCATTAGCTCAGGGGAGGAATATATTTCTTTGTCTCTCTTTTCTTGCCTTCTTTTTGATTGGACGAATCATGTTCTTTATCATTCCCTCTTTGAACCTACTTGGAAATGTGCTTCATTCCTACATTTTTAGTGGATAACCTAGGAATTAAAACATGCATATTTACTAATTTCTGAATCAATAAGATGTTCAAAATATGCAAGATAATAATTTACCGTATAAAAATCTCAGGGAGTGGGACATAGAAACATGTATTTTAACAAGTTCCCTGAGTGATGTTTATATATGATAGATTGAAGAACCAGATTAGGAAACAATTATACCAGAAAAAAAAAGCCTAAGTTAGGCTAAAGCAATTAAATTTAAATTTTATCTATTTATTTCTTGGTAGCCAAAATGAAAGCAGATATTACTGAATTTCTCATTATTTAGCAGAAGAAAATATACTACATGATAAGGGAAAGCCTATTTTTGTGTTACCAATGAATTTGAAGAGTAATTTTCTCTGTCAGATTTTAAATACATTTTCAAATAAATTTTTAAGTAAGGACATTGATCAACATAATGGACTGTGTCATCAGGAGCTATTCTACAAAAGATAAAGAAATATTTTTCATATCATCTATTGCTTAAAGCCAAACCCATTATGTTTAAATCACATTGCTGCAAAGAATTTTTTTTTCACAGCTAAAGTAATTTCTCCTGAATGTGCCTTTTTGAACTCATGCAAGAGTAGAAGACAGAACAACTCAGGCTTAACATGTCACTAACACAGGGAACGATTTAAGGATTTATTCTGTACTAAAAACTATGATGCACTGAGCATACAGAAATGGCTAGAAAATGGCCTCTGTCCTTAAAGAATGAGAGTCTAGAGAGAAAGAGGAGTCCACAGAATAGTACACTGTGCTGTGATGACTGCTTACTTACACATGTTCCACAGGCATGTGAGGACAACAAGTGACTGATTTTTACATGCTTCAGTAAGGAAGTCTTCACATAGGGGAAGACACTCCTTGCCTCCTGAAGGATGTCTGCACATAGTACAGAAATGTTTTTGACAGGTCAGCCTCCGTTTCCTCTTTTTCTAGTAAGAGAATTCCTTAACTCCTTATGCTAACTGCTCGTCTTCCATCTGAATGGACTAATAATCACTAAGTCCTGGGTCTCCATCAAAGAAGTCATCATGAAACCACAGCTTCAATGAGAATACCCTATTCCCACAGGTTCAATCCAAAAGTAGGCATGACTTGGGTATGGCCAATCAGTTTTTTTTCGCGAAGTATTCCGGATGCAGGGAAGAGTAAGAGTGGCTAGCTCTCTTTCTGAGGTCAAGAATACTAAGAAAACATTTCCCAGGAGCTGTCCCGTGCTGCCTTTGCTGCCGTTTGGAGAGCGCCCGCTTCAGTACAACAGTGCAAATTTTCTAAACCAGATACCCAGGTGCAAATCTTACAAAGACAGGAAGGAAGACTATGCCAGGAAAAGATAACATTCTGTATGTAACTATGTGTCAAAAGAACTTGAGAAGTTTGTTTTAGCTCAGAAGAGTTCTCAGAGCTGAAATTGGAAAATTTCAAAAGCAGGTCTTTGCCTTTAATTTGGCTATAACGGGAAACGGTATAGATGAGCAAATGGCGATCGTGTCTTCTAGATCATCGATGCTGAAGACAAGCTGTCTCAAGCGAATTTTAAAGGAACTACATAAAGACATTCCACTGTCGAGATATTGTCCAAGTGGTGAAGTGTAGACATATTCTGCATTATTTACTGCTTTATATACTTCCAGTACAAGGTGTGTAGATGGCAAATATAAATTTCTTAAAAATTAAAAAACTAATTTTTCTTACTGAGGTGGGAGGTCACTTCTTGTGGATAGGCCGCAGAAACATACAGAGTATGTTACAACTTTTTTTAAGTTTATTTATTTATTTTGAGAGAGAGAGAGAGAGAGAGAGAGAGGGAGCATGAGCAAGGGAGGCACAGAGTGGGGGAGAGAGAGAGAATCACAAGCAGGCTCCGCATCATCAAGGTTCCTATATTCCCAATATGGGCTCAACTGAAGGTCCATAATCCTATACTACAAACCTTAAAAAAAAACCATGCCTGAAAATATTCAAGAAGAGATATTACTGTTTCCATTAGAAAACAGGTTTTCTAATGGCTCCAATAAATTGTTCAGGTTTTGAATAGGACTCTATGTTGATAGGCCAATCGAGATGACAGTGCCAGAATCGTCATCCACTGGTAACTAGTTAGGGAAAGTTGTGGAAATTCTTTAGTATGATCCATCCATCTTGAAGTGAAAGGATGAAAGCCACAAGTCACAGTCTGAGTTTGGTATAGTTGATACAAACATGTTTCTGATGGTAATTAATTATGTATGGCATGAATCATGCATGTTAACGTACGAGATGATACAACTTACCCTCTATTTACTAATACAGGACTGCGTGAGAAAGTTTATCCAAAACTTGTATCAAATATTTAGATGAAAACAAAAAAAAATAGATTTGACATTTATTTATGCCAGGTTATGATATGCCATATAAAGCCAACTTTAACATAACAGAAAATGTATTTGTTAATCAGTAAAAAGATTCCGTGGTTTTGAAACTCAGGTATGATTCTTCCTCTTATTTAAACTAAACTCTCTTTCCTTACACCTAAAATGGATATAGTTAAAGGTATCCTTATAGGTTTATTGTAAAGCTTACAAAGAGATAATAATATTAAATCCTTCTGTAACTATAGAGTACTATAAAATAGAGGTAGCATTTTTGTTAATACGTTACTATATAATTGTACATATTTAAACAGAGAACTGACAATGTTGCATACAAATCTATGTTCTCCCTTTAAATGTAAGTAGTACTTTCATTATAAAGAATATTTCCTCCTACCCTACTTTTTAAAAATTAGCACTGGAAGTTTAATTCTTTGATGCTTTTTAAAAATTTTTCTTAAGCTGCTAAACCGTCAGAGCTTAACTGAGTTATGACGATAAATATTTACAATCAAACAAAATCAAAATTCAAAACATAGTGTTTAAACATTTATATGATCATAGAAATAATTTAAGTCTGAAATTATATTTGCCATGGTACCCAGTGGTCACTGTGGATCTCAGTTGGTAGACTGCTGGAGACCAAACAAAAGCTCATAAAGCATTAAATATTGATTTTTTCACAAGGAATTTGTAATGGATCACCACACATATCAATAGAGGCTCTGCTCAAATATTTACACCAATAACTAATGCCGATTCAGGGACTCAGTTTTTTTGCATAATTTCAGTGAGAATTATTGAAGCACAAATTCCCATAATGAACAGGTGATGTATTCTAAACTACGTTATTGTGAATTCTGCTTACTATACGTATGTGTTTAGATGTAAGATCACCCATTGATTATTTATTATGTGTATGTGTGTTTGTGTTTTGGTCTAAGATCCGTCCCTGGATAGAATTTTAGAACGCTTCTTACCATATCTTATCCAATTAACCACCTTTAAATGAAAAACTTCTGCCATATGAACTGCTTAATTATTAAGTGGCAGATACTCATCATCCTGAAGGCACTTACTATTACTGATGCATACGTTGTTATGTTATTGTGAGCGACGGTATGTCAAGGTAAACACAAAGACAGCACTGAGAGAAACAACACAAACCATATCTAAGAGGCACAACTTTCACTCATTTATCCCCTTTAACGACCCAAGTAGGAAATCAGAAAAAATATAGAAAGGGTAAGAAAGATATTAATTCCCAGGTTCAGGGATTAGTCACTCTCCACTAGCCCCTGACCCATGTGTCCAGTGACCAGTTTGGGGATGACTTCACAATGAAATGGAGTTGCCTTATGATGAATGTGGGGCAGTATGCTACCAGTTCCACATATTGCTGGAACACGTATGCTGCAAAGACACACATAAAGTATGTTAAAAAAAGAAAAGTTAAATATGTGCTTTGTCAATTCTATTTGCATTGTTTATAATTTATATTTGATTTATATATTTTTTTATTTCTCTACAGTAGCATTTTTAATGCGTTTTATTTTTTTTATTTTTAATGTCTATTTATTTATTTATTTATTTTATTTTTTTATTATAATAGTTTATTTTCAAATTGGTTTACATATAACACCCAGTGTTCATCCCAACATGTGCCCTCTTTAATGTCCGTCACCCCCTCTCTCCCCTCCCTTACCTCCCTTACCTCCTTCACCCTCAGATTGTTCTTAGTCTTTGAGAGTCTCTTATGTTTATATGACTCAATTTTAAATGCTTTATATTTTCCTATTATTCTTTGCATCAGAGTTCTGTATTTGTTGTGTATTCACAGTAAGCCGTCATCACTATATTTATATTATTGCCTAAACCTCGAGTACGTTGCCCTTAACACATGAAATATGGAAGTTGGGGACTGGATGTAAAATGCATTAAGTACTCCTTGGCACTCTTCTGTGACCACCCCCCCCCATTAAAAACACTTTGTAGAAATACACAAAAAGAAAATTAATTTAGAATAGCAAGGAGATTAGGAGGAAGTAATCATGGAAGCAATTTTAATGTACCTGTAGAAGAAGAAAAGTGAGTTAAATTTGGTTTATAGGCGAAGCTGAGGAACGGAGGAGAGAATGCATGGCGGTAACTCTTTCAAGCAGAATCCTACTTATGAGCAGTAAGAAAGAAGTAGAAGTAAGTAAGAGGAACAGAAAGTGGCCATTAGTGAAAGGTCTTTCTTAGTGACAGTTACTACCAGTTTTCACACCTTTCTGCCGCTATTCTAGACTCCCTGGGAGACTCAGTTTTATCCTCAGATGGAAATCCTGAGGATTCTTCTTTAATGGCTTCTGATGCGGGTTCTGGTGCCCTGGGAGAACCAACCTCAGAGCACCTGAGAGGTCCTCAGTCTCGCGTCATGCTCCAGACATACGCACCCTAAGCTGACTTTCCAGAGGAGAAGCCCGCCAGGGACTTAAATCTATCCACACGACAGTGGGGGAGGAAATCCTTAACCATTTTCCGGAATAATAATGCTATGCTTCATTAATAGTATGTACAATCAAGAATCAATAGAAGTGAAAACAACAAATAATAGATAAAAAGACCAGAATGAAAAGAACAAATAAATCTAAAGGGAAAGTATCTGACCAATGCGAATTTAAACCACAATATGATACAAAAGCGTATCTGTCAGGATACCACCATTCTGAATTTGTTGGAAGAAAAATGGCCAATGGACAGGAATGGTCTCTTCTATATCTTCCTTTCCCTCCATTAGTATTTAGCACATTTATCGACAGATAATAGTCATACAAGGCATTTGGAAGTTGAACTTTAGAAAACAGTAACTCATGCCAAGTTTGGAAGGGTAAATTAGAACACATAATTTGTGGATCATAAGTGGTTGATGTCACACACTGTAGCCACTCTTATTTGACTACGTAGAGTATGAGTTAGGTCTATGAACCCTAACCCCAGGAGTGGTGAGGACTGTTCATGCATCTGTGATAACGGACATTAGAGATGATGCATCAGACTGTTGCATACTGAGGAGACCCTGCAGAAGCAGTCTGAGAATCTTCACTTCGAATGTGGCCTAAACATCTGCCAAACGGATGGAAAATAAGGGAGTTAAACACATCAAAAGAAACATCCTTCTGGGGTGTGTGTGTGTGTGTGTGTGTGTGTGTGTGTGTGTGTGTGTATGTACAGAAAATCTACTAATTAGTACCTTGAACATCAGAATCATGGAATCAGGGGGGAAAAGAACTCAATTCTATTACTTAGAGACCATTAAGTTGATCTCTCTGTGCCTCAGTTTCCTCACTTTTATTAAAAGAGAAGAAATAATTATACTTACCTTGTAAGATTGTTGGGAGAGTTAAATGAGAAAATAAAATTGATAGCACATACAGAAAGTACTTGGGGGAATGACTGGAATACTGTGAAGGCCCAGTAAATCTGTGTGAGTCTAGAGATAACACGTAAACAATGAGAGGAAAAGAGAGGGTGGCAAAGAGGGGATGAGGAGGAGAAAAGGCAGCAGAGGAGCGGAAGTAGGCTTTTCGGAGGGGAGGGATGTACATGTTATTAGACTGCCAGAGAGGAGGGTGGAGAGAAGGACACAAATATGGTGTGGTGGTAAGACAGAAGAATCAAGAAAAGGGGGAGGCCTACAAATATCAAGGGAAGAACAAATTCTGAAGAAGCAAAGAGCTGATGGTTGTGAACACACATACATGCTCATACCAAGTGACGTACTGTGATAGTCCTAATAAATTGGGAAATTCTTTCTCTTTTAATAATACTCAGTGTTGAATGATGGACAATGTTCGGGAACAAGGAATGAGAAGTATGTCACCTCTCCTAGTGAGTCACACTGGATGTGCCATAAAGGACCATTATTTTTGTCTACTGTCCAACTCCACTTCTCGGGATTATTTCATATTAAAGTTCCATAGGTAGAGCCTTAAAGTTCAAAGAACAGCACTTTGCTTCTGCATCAAAACAGCTTCTGAAGCATCGCCGGTCATTACACCAGTGATCTCCGGTTGTGATGACGGTTTATTACAGCTACATGACTCATCAAGTAGGAGCCTTTCTTGGAATGACAGGGTTTTTAAGCTTGTCTCACAGAGTACCAGTGCCCACTTCCTGCTCAATACCAGCGGCTCTGGAAGATGAACTTCCCATTACTTACACCAATCACGTTTGTAGTAAACATGTTTTATAGTTCGTTGCTCATTTGGGGACACTTTCACAGATGAACATCTGAGTCACACTTGATGAGTCTGAATCATACAAGTCTTTCCCCTAAATAACAAGTCGTAATTAGTTTAGCGACTTTATACAATTCAGAATAAAAATATTGTAAAAAAAGTAAGAGTAATAGTAAGATTTCATGGTGCATAGGCAGGGCTGATAACACAGCTTAAAACACTTTTGTTAGTATTGTAAAATATTCAAAGTACAAAAACTTAGAAAGAAGCAGAGGGGGAAAAAAGTGCTTATGGTTCTATCAATTACAGACATATCTGGTTACACTTAGGCCTGTTTGCTTTCTAATGTTTTGTATACGATTATTTTAAATACTGATGATCATGCTGTATTTGCTATTTTTTTAAATATTGTGTTTTCCCTGTATTAAAAAAAAACCTGTTCATCATCTTTAATGGCTATATACTACTCAACTGCTTAACCAACGTAAATCATTTTAATGACTATATCATATTTTAGTCCTTGGTATACGCTTTTCAGTTATTTCTTGAATGCATGTTATATCTTATTGACATTAATTTTGCTCCATCAATGATCTAATATTATAGCAAACTTATTTTTCTCTTTTCTTAATTATTCATATGCTTTTGCCCTTTTATTTTTGTTGTAGGTGTTTTATTACCATAATCTCCCTATACAATCTTGGTGTTATATTCCCTTTTAACAACTACCACTAATTTATCTTTTCTCCTTTTTCCTTGGTTAAGGTTAACAAAACTTTATTTTATTCACATATTTCTAAAAAGATGACCTTGACTTTCTTTAATGATTAGACAGTTTGAGTATTGAAAAAAATTTTTCTGATTCTTTTATTCTGTTTTAATCTATTTCTTTTCCCATGCAGCTTTTTAGTTTTTTTTTCTTTTCAGATAATTCATGAACTCAATGAGTAGGTTTTAATTTTAACAACAAAAATGTTATTATAAGGATTTCAAAACTAGTAAAGATATGATTTTATAAAAATGGTCCAATGACTTACCAAAAATGAGTATTTTGTTGTATTTGCTATAGACACATTGTTTTTTTTAAAGAAATAGCTAAATAACACTAATATTCTTTTAATCTTACACCTTCCTCAGTAAGCACTACTAATGCCAATATGTACCATTTCTATAAAGATTTTTTTAGAAGTTACAACAAATATATATGATTATATATTGCAATGTTTGCTTTCTTTTGAAATTTATATATAATATGATCTATATTTTTGCCAATAGTCTCATGTGCTTAATATTATGCTTTTGTGATACACTCCTGTTGACACATATAAATGGAGTTTAATCATTTGAATCAGAGTTTCTGAGCCTAAGTATTAATGACATTTTGGGTGGTATAATTCTTTATCGTGGAGCATGTCCTACACATTTTAGGATGTTGAGCAGCGTATGGGGCTTCTCTATCCACTGAAAAGATGCTCACCCTTAGAGGTAAGCACAGCCTGTGGAATCTTTCATCTACAGTTGTAACAATCGTAAATATCTCTAGCCACTGCCAAATGTGCCCCAGAGGGCAAAATCATCCCTGGTCGGGAACCACTGATTTAAATATGTTACATTCTAAGAAGGATTGATTCACTCCCATTTGATAATTAGCTTGCTTACAATTTTCAGTGTGGCAAACAATGTTGCAAAGAACAACACAGTGCTTGTCTCCTGTGGCCTTACGCTAGAATTTCAGAGGGCACGCTCCTACTGGTGGCTTTGCTAGGAAGTAAAAAAATAAATATTCAAATTTAACAGATATGCCAGTAACTTGAGAACAGTTAAGCTAATCACCAGCAATGTATACATTTCATGTTTCTTCACATCTCTGTCATTATTTTATCAAAATTTAAAAATTCTTAACAGTCTTTTATATAAAATAATAACTTCCTGTTCTGTGAATGGCCTACTAATCTCCTGTGCCCTTTCCCAATCAGGTTTTATGCATCTTTTTCAGCTCCGTTTAGAATTTCTTTATCCTAGAAAAAGGCTCTCTTTTTTTCACTTGCGCTTTAGTTGTGACTGCTGTTCTTCAATTAAAAACAGTCAAAATTTCCAGCTTTCACTTTTGGGATTGTACTTGATATATTTGATTTAAAAAGTCCTTTGGCCACTACAAATTTTTATTTTATTTTATTTATTCAGTGTTGAAACCTTGCTTTCTCTCATTTTGGTCTCTAATTCAACCAAATTCATTTTTTAGGTTGATTTATTTATGTTTGAAAGAGAGAGAGCACGTGTGTGAGAGTGTGAGGAGGGGAGGGGAAGAAAGAGGGAGAGAGAGAATCCCATGCAGGCTCTGTGCTGTCAGGGCAGAGCTGGACGCAGGGCTTGAACTCAGGAACCATGAGATCATGACCTGAGCTGAAACCAAGAGTTGGGACACTTAACCGACTGAGCCACCGAGGTGCACCACAACCTAATTCATTTTTAATAGATTACCATGTTTTAACAGGAAAATATACAATGAACTGCTTCTATTTTTTTTAAGGTGTATAATTTATATATGTATAGACCTGCAAAACCATTACCAAATTTAAGATAATGAATGTATCATTCTCAAATGTTTGTGTATCTTTTTTAAATCCTGTCTTCCATCTCCTTTTTGATATCACTCCCTCCCATCTCTAGGCATGCAGTAATATGCTATTTGTTGCTAAAGATTAATTTGCATTTTCTGGAATTTTATGTAAATGGAAGCATACGGCATGTGTTGTTCTTTGTCTTCTTTCAAGCAGCATAATTACTCTGAGATTCACCTGTGCTGTGGAACGTATCAACAATTCATTCTTCTTTAAGTATTTTTCTATTAAATAGACATATCACAACTGATCTATCCATTCACTTGGTGATAGCATTTGAATTGTTTCTAATTTTAATCATTAAAAATAAAGTTTTTATATACATTCGTATACAAGTCATGGACAAACTCTTTCATTTCTCTAGAGGTATAACGGCTCAGTCATGTCATAGGTACACATATAACTTTATAAAAAACTATCAAATCATTTTCCAAGTGATGGTGCCATCATTTCATAATCTCATGAGAGGTCAAGTTGTCCCACATTTTTGCCACTCACTGGCTTGGTCAGTGTTTTAAATTTAAGCCATTTATAAAGAGATCTTTACAAGTGCTTAGATATTTGTACTTTTCTGTGTTTCTAATTTTCTCATACAGATGGCAAAGAAAATGTCTATATTTGAGCATATAGGCTGCATACTAAAAATTAAAATATATCCATATGCTATGTTGGTGTGTATCTACTTAGCTCTTAGAATCCTTTAGACTTTCTTCAAGTTCATGTTAAGCTAAAATGATAATATTTAAGTAATATATTTGGCTTAACATTCGAAGAGAGTTAAGTATACAGATGCTCTCACTAATGTACACTAACTGCAGAGATGAAAACTTAGAAAAAAGCATTGTGAAAAAATCATTATACCCATGCTGAAAAATATAAATTTTTATTTCCCAATTTTCTATTTGCCTATTACATTAGACAAATGTCTGGCCTCTTTGGACCCTTTCTGGAAATCAAATGTGTATTCTTGTTTTATTGTACTGGTATAAAAACATTTTCTTTTACCTCTACATACACCCTGCAGTCAGGTTTATTTTTTTTTAAGTAAGTTCTTATTATACAGGTTTAGTCAATGTAAACTACAGTAACTGTCTTAACCCTATTAGTTTCAACTGTCAGTTAAGGATACAAATTAATGAGATAGCACTATTTTGATTGTTAAGAGTTATAAGGAATTTATATAGTTAAATTCTACTGTGGAGGATTACAAAAATATTCTACCTTCTTTGCAAAAGTAAGTTGACAAATTTTAAAACCTAATGGAAAAATGTTTCATTAATATTGATTGCTGCAGTTTAAATATTAATAGTTCCATTTTATTTACATTACCTGAACTGTGATGTATGAGGAGATACGACACTGGGAAATAGCAACACTTGAGTACTGAAAACTAAGCAGGAGCCAAAGTGTTGACAATACTGCAAACCAGAGAGAGAAGGTGCTTCCTCTGCTTTTGTTGGCAAGTGGTTACATGTTAAACTGGGAAAGCAAGTGTTCTCTGGAATGTATGCAAATCAAAAACAATTTTTAAAACCCAATATATATAGGTTTCAGGAAGACCACGAAACCCATTGTTTTTATATTACAAACGGACCACTCCATTTTAGTATTTCATATGCGATCACAAAGTTACAGCTATCTTTTCAGAATAATAACTTACATTTTCTGTTTTTCTATTTCAAAACCTCAATCTCACCTTGTGAGTTGTTTATGCAAATGTGCAGAGATAGCTTATAATTAATGTAAAGAGCTGTGAAAGAAATTTTTGGGACTCAAACTGCGTGCAATTATTGTTACCAGCTTCAGAGTGTCTACTATTATGGCGTGATTACCCAACTTCTCTTTCATGTGCCCTTTTATTTCTCCCAAAATAGCTTTAAGGGATGATGGTGACAGTGGTTTCTTTGAGGCATGGAAGAAGCAAGGAATAAAGGCAAAGGGGCCTGTTCCAAGCTTTGTCAGTTACCTTTAAAAAACTTTTCTGTGAATACCTGCTTACGATTCACTATCTGCTTCTATCCCATTGGCTACCTCTATTTGTAAAGGAAATTGGGAAATGTAGGTTTTAAATGCACACACGTACTGGGGCGTCTGGGTGGCTCAGTTGGTTAAGTGTCGGACTCTTGCTGTTGGCTCAGGTCATGATCTTATGGATCGAGCCCCACATCAGGCTCTGTGCTAATGGTGCCGCAGGATTCTCTCCCTCTTTCTCTCTCTGACCCTCTCCTGCTTGCATGCTCTCTCTCTCAAAATTAAAAAAAAAAAAAAAAACTTAAAAAAATGCATGCACATATTAAAAAACAAAGAGTTCTAATGATAAGGAGGAAGGAGAAGAAATATTTGGTTAGTAACTAGTGTTCTCTGGCACAATAAAACAGAAGACCATGGTGAGAATAATTAATGTCCTCTAAGAAATGTTAATAATATGTGATTGTTCCACACTGGAGAGAAATGCAAATGCTCAGAGACAAGTTTTCATTTCTTTTTTAATCAAGTGAAGGATTTACATATCCTGTTTCACTTATCCTAGTAATAGTCTGTATAGTAAATAATGCTAATAGAAGGATTTAGGTTACATTCTCTCGAACTTCCTTTTTGAAAGTTAAATCTGATTATTCTGAAAGGTGATTGACTATACACACTGTTGTCTCCTTCTGCTAACCCCTCTTTGAAATTCCTCTTTGGAATATAAAACTCCTCTGTCCTTCAGCTCTCTCCCTTGCTCCCTCGTGTCCCTGAAAGCACCAGTAACTGATGACCCGGAGAAAGAAAATGCCCAGTAGCAAACCCAGTAGAGGAATACGTGAAAGAGGAATTATACTCGACCAACAGTGTGCTGTATAATTTATGATCTGATGGACAGATAGGAATTAATCATGTCTATTTGATAATTTAAAAAGTCTTCAGTTGAGTATAGCACAGAATGTGGCTGCCTATAATAACTTTGTAAAAAAAAAATCACCTCATTCTCCAAACCTTAAATCTATAACTAAAAATCAGACTTAGGAGGCCACCTTAATCATGGAAGGGTTTAAAATTACTCCACTGGGTATGCAAAAAGGAAAACAAAAACGGTTAGAAAACTAAAACATGAGAATTTAAAAAATATGGCATGAGGACAAGTTCAAGGATATACTTACAAGCAAATTAGTCAAATAATTTCATTACGTAAGGGCAGTTTTTAATAAAAGAAAATGAATGTAGTTATGCTTGACGGTATTCTGGACTAGCCTTTAGCAGAGCAACATTAAAAAAGTTTTTTTTTAATATTTATTTATTTTTGAGAGAGAGAGAGACAGATAGACAGAGCATGAGTGGGGGAGGGGCACAGACAGAGAGGAGACACAGAATCCGAAACAGGCTCCAGGCTCTGAGCTGTCAGCACAGAGCCCGATGTGGGGCTCGAACTTGGGAACGGTGAGATCATAACCTGAGCCGAAGTCGGACGCTTAACCAACTGAGCCGACTGAGCCACCCAGGTGCACCTAGCAGAACAACATTCTTATTAAGAAAAACTAAAAAGCCAAATAAAATGCAAAACTATCCTTCTAAGAGAGCTATTGCAGTAACGAAGACCAAAAAAGCCGAAATCCAGGAGAGGAAACTGCAGACAGGTGAGTTCTTCAGGATTATCTACTGAAGTTAAACAGTGACATGTTCCACGTCTTAGTAATTTCACCGTTGCATGTACAGCCAACCAATTCCAATGCACATGCATCCCCAGAGATAAGTGTCTGAACAGTCACAGCAGCACTGTTTATAATAGGTAAAATCCAGAAATACTAATCTCCAGTAAAATAATTGAAGTGTATTCACAGAAGGGAATATTATAAAGCAATAAAAATAAAATATAAACGGTAAATCTCACAAACTTCATATTGAGAAAAAAGCCGACATAAGAAAATACACAGAGTATGATTCTAAGTATGAAGAAAAAAATCACAAGTCTGATCTATGACGACATTAACAGGATAGTGACAACATTTCAGGAGACAGCGGGAGGGGTAACCGCGAGGAGGCATGTCAGGGTGCCTTTCGCATACTAGTAGAGTTCTACTTCTTAATCTCGCTGGTGGTAAAATGGATGCATTTATTTTGTGGCAATTCGCCTTTTATGATTTTGCATCTTTCCATACGTGTTGTGTTTTAATAAAAATGCAATGACGATAAAGTGATATTTTAAAATGAAAAAGAAATCTGAATTCAGAATTTTATGTTTGGCTATATTTTTATTCAGATGTTAGTGTAGAATAAAAAATATTCAGAAGTACACAAAGGCCCACAATGAAAACTCTCTTGGAGGAAGTTTTCATGCACTAGAGACAGTGTTAAGCAATTCTGAGTGATAAAATGTCCTGGTGAAGTTTATTATTCTACCATACCAAACAGGTGAACAAGCAAATAAATAACACTAAGACCAGATAAAAGAAATAAGGAGAAGATATACTCTCTTCAACTATATAGAGATAAATTATAATTGTAGGCATTATAAACACGAGGCTTTGGAGACCAAGAATACATGGAAGGGAGTAAAGGATATTACTTACTTACGGATACTGATAATTTCAAAAAATAACTGTGAGTGAAGAAATATGATCATACATGTTACAGACAGCTAACAAAAATGAAAATTAGTACATATAAGCAAGCATTAAACCAAAAGAAAATAACTATCCAACAGAAATCAGAAAAGGAAAAAAAAAGAATAAGAAAGTACCACAAATGTAAGATATAAAAAACTTATATTCGCCAAATAAAAGGCAGTTCCCCCAAATGAAGGAAATTAAGCTCCAAAAATATTCTGTCCATATGACACGTAAAGTTTGAAAATAAAGCAATCTTAGTGCCTCAAGATACAGGTGGTACAATCATAAGCAATAAAGATGAACTTACATCCTGTAAAGAGCAGATAAATAAGATAATGGATAAAAAAATAGATACAATTAGTAGAGATGAATGGAACATACATATCGTGTGTGTGTGTGTGTGTACAGAGATACAAACACACACATAGTGAAACTGGGACCATCAAGGGTCCTCGAAGGAAAGAGAATATTTTCATAAACTAAAGGTAGGAAAGGATTATTTTCGATAGTTCTAGCAAGAAGGACTAACAATAAAAGGAAAAATTTGATAAAATGGACTTGAACAAAATGAGAATATTTTGCTTTTCAAAGGACACTATTCATGAAATAAAAAGGTAACTCATACACTGGAAAAAATATTTGCACAACCTATATCTCATGAAGGACTTCTACCTATTGTATGTAACGAACTC
Organism: Paguma larvata; assembly: GCA_030068075.1. Classification (NCBI taxonomy): domain Eukaryota; kingdom Metazoa; phylum Chordata; class Mammalia; order Carnivora; family Viverridae; genus Paguma; species Paguma larvata. The sequence goes on from CM057826.1 coordinate 126,021,121, forward strand.
CTACTATTCAGTAATACAAATGATAACAATAATAAATAATAATAATAAAAACACCTCAAAATTTGAATAGACCTTTCCCAAAGGAAAACATGTAAATTATCAGCAAGCACTTGCCAAGGCACTCGGTGTCTGGAAACCACAAGCTAAAATCTCAATGATGACAGTCTCCTCTTCCCCAAAACACTATTCTTTCCTCAGTCCACTCTAACATGGAATCCGTCCCCACCACCCAGTGAAAATGCTCTTGGTAAAATAATCAACATTTCCCAAGGGCTTATTTCCCTGTGGCCATGCTTCTCTTTTCAGCAGAATTCCAAGGAGTTGCTCACTCCTAATTTGAAACATATTCTTCTGTTAGCTTTTCTTTTTTATACTCTCAACGGAGACTTCTCTGAAGTGAGAAATCATGTAGCCAACGGCTTACCTGACACTTCCACTTATGTATCTCCTGGACAGCCCACACCAAAATGGCCCAAGGCAGAAATCTTGATGCTCTCTTCTCTATCCAATTTTCCTATCTCTCTTGATAAGCCAACTCTCCACCCAGTTGCTCAAGCAGTAAAGAATAATCCTTGACTGCTTCTTAAAAAAAAAAAAAAAAGATCACCCGCACCCAATTCATCAGCAAATTCTACAGGTTCAGCCTTCAAGAAAAGAAGGCTGGCTGATTTTCTCAGTTTTCACTGAGAAACCAGGCTGGCTGGTTTTCCCAGTTCTATCCACAGATATTTTTGTCTGGGCTATTAAAATATCTTCCCCACTGTCTTCCTGCTGTCCCTTTCGTTCTTCTAGAGTCCACTCTCCAAGCAGCTACTGGGAGTGATCATTAAAATCTGAAAGATTCCTTGTCACTCTTTTCCTTAGACCTCCTTTGTGCCTTTTACCAATGACTGCACTGGCTCCTGGCATAGGGTCCAAGCTCCTTAATATAACCTCTAAGTGCCAAAGCAATTCAGTTTCCAAACACTTCTCTTGTTCAACTTCCATTCTGGCTCATCTCTTATCCTCTCCCCTTCACTTCATATGTCCTAGCTCTCCTGGTCTCTCTCTCTCTCGTTTTCTAACACATAAATGCTGTTCTAAGCTTAGCAGGAGCTTACTTGTTCTCTCCTTCACCAGGAATCCTCTTAACCTTACCGGTCAATGCAAGGCTAGTTCCTTCCAGCATTTTAGGTTTCAGCCTTCCTAACCAGCAGGTCTAGAGAATCTCATCTCTATCACAGATTCACATTTATTTTCTTCAGATTACGTACCTGTAATCTGTACTGTTCATTTAACTGCTTTTTATTGTTTACCCCTCTCATGAATGCATGGGAATGTCAAAGTAAGAAGAAAGATTTTGCTGTCTTTGTTCGCCAGTGTATTCCGTGTCCAGGAATGGGGTCCAGTAAATGGTGAGTAAATTAGTACGTGGAAATCACCTTTGAAACCATTGTCCTACATATACAATTGACATTATTTAGCCACTTCTCTGCAACCCCTTGTGAGCTAAGATGTAAAGGAGGAATAAAGATTATAGAGCAAAAATATAAATTAAAATCTAACTAAATGAAATTAAAATAGCTCAGATTTGAGACAGGGAAGATGGAACTGAAAATAATGACATTTTAGTTTATTTGGGAGAATGTGAAATGAAATGCAATTTGGCCTTTAATGGTTTTTGTTCTATAGTTTGGACATGCATTTTTGTCTAATTAGTTGTATTAACAGGAAACCAAATTTTGGATGCTGATTCTAGAAATTTAAATGTAAGGGAGATAAGTTAAGTTTGTGCAATTATTCAAGCTGCTGAAGAAAAGCTATTGGTAAGCATATTATTTAGGCTCTCAAAGTTAGTAGCCAACGAATCTCAGGCCATGGTCTTGTTCCAGGGACAACACTCAGAAAGGATTATTTTTGGAAAAACAAAAATAAAAACAAAACTCTGTTGTTGTTTTTTTAAGTTTATTTTTATTTATTTTGAAAGAGAGACAGAGATCAGTCAGAGGGGAGGCAGAGACAGGGACAGGCAGACTCCTAAGCAGGCTCCATGCTATCAGCAGAGAGACGGAAGCAGGGCTTCGAACTCACAAACCCACAAACTATAAGATTACTGGTAGGGAAAAGATAGGATAAAATAGGCAGAGAGGGAAAGAAGAGGACCTGAGGTACCTGTGGGGCGGAGGGGGTGGGAAACACATTTTGGAACAATGCTGGTAGTGTCTGACCATGTCAAGCCCCCTGAGGTGTAAGGTTATTCTTAAGAATGTAACAGATACCACCTACTTCTTCTCAGGTTTCCCTAAGAAATTTGACAAAAGATCTGAGTAAAAATAGAGCATAAATCATATGTATGATCCACAAGGAACACTATGGCCACAGGCCTCCCCTCGCACAATGGAAACGAGCCAATCAGGAACGGAAAACCGAGCCCCTAGAATTATCCAGCCAATAAGGGTGAAACCTAAGAACGAGCATGGGAGAACACAAGAGGGAGGCTGCCAGAACCTTATAAAACAAAGACTCTTGCCTATAGCCAGGGGTGGGGGTGGGGGTGAAGGGGTGGGGAGCAAGGGTGGTGAAGGGATTCACTTTTGAATGTCCCCTCTCTGTAAGGAGAGCTTTCATACTATTCTTCCTTTCTGATATTATATCCTAATAAACTTTTGCCTACTGCTCATTTTGTGTCCACCTCTTCATTCCACGAAGCAGTAAGACAACGAACCTCAGCTATTGAGGTAAAAAACCCTGCAACATTATGACCTGAGCTGAAATCAAAAGTTGGACGCTTAATCCACCGAACTACCAAGGTGCCCCCAAAAACTCTCTAATTAGCCACAGGAATGTAAAAAATGTGTATGTATTTTGTAATATTTACTGGGAGGCCTAATATTTAACAAGGAAAGGTGCTCATTTAAGTGGGCTAAGTAACCATGGAATTATGAGTTATTCCATATGTTTAAAAGGAAGGAGAAATAATTACTAATATGTAATGACTGAGAAGACATTTTCTACCCATCAAAAATTCTGAATATCTCTTAATAAAAATTATTTAGTTGTTTATAATGTTATTTTGAGATTTACAGGTAGGTCTTGAGAGGTTATGAACGCTTGGGAAGGATCTATTTGTTCACTAAGATAATGGTAACATTGCAGTCTCTACAGTAGTATCTATAGCCTCATAAGACAGAGACCTGTTTCTATTTAGCTTTATCTTGCCATCTCATCATCTCAAGGACCATGTGCTCAGTGACCTGAGGAAGGACATATCATTATTTGTTTTCTGATCTCCCACCTGCAATAAAAGTAGAAAACAGGAAAAAATATAACATAATGTGAAGCACTTGACAGATTTGGAGGGAACTATAAAGGTTAAATAACCATTTGACCGAAGAATTAAAATGATCATTTAAGATACACCGACAACAGATAACAGATTCATAGTGTATACTGCAAGTGAAAGGTGAGTCTAAACACCATGTTGGACTCTGTCTCTAATCTGTTATTTTGCACATTTGGGAAAACAACAACAATAACTCTATTTCCTCACTTTTTCTTGCACAAATACCTGGTAGAATTAGCAGTAGCTTGATTGCTTCTCACCATTGTGTTGTGGAATCCTGTTTTTTCACTCATTTGAAAAATCAAACTTGGTTTGATATCTCGGTTTTTGTTATCGAGGATTCTTTCTTCATATTAATTTTCTGCTCGCTTAACTGAATGGTCAGTACAGATTTTTATCTTTCAGGCCCATTATTTTCTACCGTGGTATACCTTATCAGCACTCTGCTAGGGTGACCGACTTTCCTGGTCTGCTTGGGATTGAGTGGTCACCCAAGATACTGGACTTACAGTGGAAATTTTGGACAGCCTGGGACAGTTGGTCATCCTAGCACTGAGAAAGAAAGAATTTGTAAAAGTCTCTGAAAACATGAGATCAAACAAGAGAAGTTAAGGTGTTTTTAAACATTTGGGCTTTTTGAACTGTATGTTCCTTTGTCAGCCCATTTCTGACATAAGAATGCCGTCTAAAGTTTAGGATTTTTAAAAAATGTTTATTTATTTTTCAGAGAGAGATAGACGAGTGCGAGCAGAGAGAGAGACACACACACAGAGCCTGAAGTTGCCTCCAGGCTCACAGCTGTCAGCACAGAACCAGACGCAGGGCTCGAACCCATGAGACGTGAGATCATGACCTGAGCCGAAGTTGGACGCTCAACCGACTGAGCCACCCAGGCTCCCCGAGGATATTTTTAAGTGAAAACATCGAGGTTTAAAATTTTATCAACCTAAAAGCAATGAGAAATGTCAGGATGGAAAAACGTTCCACCTAGAAGTGGAAACTGCCCGACATGAGCTGGTAGCCTCAGTGCTCTACTAAATACAAACTAGTTTGAAAACTTAAATTCATGTTTTTCTGAATTCGCCCAAAACTATCTGAGTAGTCGGTGATCCTCTACCTGCTATCCTCTGTAGGATTTTTCCCATTTTATTTAGATTTATTTAAGTTTTACTGTATTTATGATTTATTAGAGAGTTAATTTCACATATTATGAACTCTTAAGGAGGGGATCATGGAGCCTGACATTGGGGAGCTAACTGATAGATCTTTGATACATCCTTAACCTTCTTAATCTTTTTGAAATCATTTCCAGTTATACTCACTGGACACCACTCTCCCTCATTTTCCTTTTAATTTTCAAATATATCCTTCTAAAAACTCCTTCTCGGGAATCTAACAAGCCGCTTCAGTGCTGGGATTTCCTCAGTCCTTTTCTTATTCTCCTTTACCTTCTCTTTCCTTCCCTTATGCTGCCTTTCTTTCCTCTACCCTACCCTTTTTTGTTCTTCTTTTTCTCCTCGTTTTAGAGACGGTGATCTTAGATCATACTTAGGGGATAATCTCACCTATTCTCACGGTGTCAAATGCCATCTAAATATTTGTGACTCTTAAGTTTGTAACACTAGCCCACATTGTTCTTCTGAGCTTCAGACTTCTGGATACAATTGCTACTGGCTCTATACAACCAAACTCAGGTGTTCTGCAACATCAACACGTTAAAAAAGAACTCATGATCCAAATGGCTCTTTTTCCTGACTTGCCTTTTCAAAGCACGGCACCTCCTTTCCCTGAAGCCTGGAAATTAGGGCTTATCTTTTTTTCTTATACCCATCTAGTCAAAAGTTTTGATCGGTTCTGAACTTTCTATGCTTTATATGTCTCCGTCTTCTTTGCTGCATGCCATCATCCTTGCTCAACTGGATTCCTTTTTTTTTTTAAATAATGTCAAGTTCTTTTTTTTTTTTAATATAAGATTCTATTTTTAAATAGTCTCTACACCCAACATGGGGCTTGAACTCACAACTGTGAGATCAAGAGTTACACGCTCTACCTACTGAGCCAGCCAGGCACCCCTTTAATCTGTCTTTCTATTGATGAATAGCCTTGCCCTTTCTTTAGTAAATTCCACATACTTCAGCCAGGTAGCTTCCTAAACTATGAATCTTGTCATGTCACTCTCAAGCTAGATATTGTTCAAGGCCAAAGTCCAAATTCCCTTAGTATAAATCATATAGACTTGAACAATCTCATCTATTGCCCTGTCTAGCACCTTTCCTGAATACTCATCAGTTCACTTCCTCCCCACCTGCCTGCCTCGACCCCTACCCTCAGATGTCTCGTCCAGTCAAAGCAAGATGCTCACAATTCCTTAAGCAGCTATTTGCTCATGCTCCCCCTATGCCGGGAGTACTTCCCAACCTGGCTAACACTGTCCTTCCTTCAAGATTCAGCTCAGGCATCACATTCTCAAGCAAGTGTGTCAGTTCCACTATGTAATATAGTACCTGTGTGCACCTCCTACATAAGCATTTATCACAGTTTATTACAATTTTTGTGACTCATTTGTCTCCCTCAATTAAAGTGGAATCTCCTTGCGAAAAGAGACTATAAAGTATTTATCTTTGTGATTTCACCTTCTAGCGCTGAAGGTAGTACACACCAGGTGCCTGGCAAATGTTAAATCAGTATCTGCAATGTAAGCCATAAAAGCAAACACGACTTTCTAACCCTGGTGACTATAGATTTGAAGCATGTCTACGAAATCTTAAGGAACAAAGAAAAAATTCTTCCTGTTTGCTTCTCTTATGTTGCCAAGAATAAAGACAATGTTCTATGTGTTCTGTAAGGTTTGGTTTCTTTTTTTTCTTTTCCTCTCTTGAGTTTCCTCAAAACGAATGTGTTTTCTATTATATAACAGTCTCTCTCACACGAACATATATATATTAGAGTATGTTTTATATGTAGACTGCTTAGATCAGGGCGATGGTAAAATAAAAGTAAAATTCTATTCTCAAGTCAAAAAGATCAGGGTTTGAATCCAGACACCGCATTGCGTTAGCCTATAATCCTTCACACATAATTCACCTTCTTTTATTCTTAGTGTTCGAATTTAAAATGGTAAAATGGGCATAATGTAGCAGCTGTAATTCTACCACCAAACTTAATTTTTCTGCACCCCGTAAAGGAGTAAAAGAAATAGGAAATTCTTAGAGTGTGAGCAAGATTATATTTTTAAATTTGCATTGTAACAAGAGCAGCAAACTGTAGGCCTATCATAATAAATGATCTGAGTTCTTATTGAGGTTGATATTCATATATTTACGCTTTGAAAACCTTTCTGAAACTCATGTCAAGTATTGTATTAAGCATTATGGGAAAATGTAAAATATTGAGATAGCATATCATGACAAAAAAGCTTAAAACTCATTCAGTAAGCTAAGAAACATAGAGGTAAAAATACTCAACTATAATGAGCAATTTTTACTGAGTGTATTATTAAAAACAATTATCAAACATTCAGAACTTCAAATAAATACCCAGAGTATCACTTTACATAAAATACTTTCTGATAACCAGACATTATTAATTTAAATAAGGGAGTATATGATACATTTACTCCTTTTATGATTTCATTCAATATCCTGGTTTTAAATACAATTTTTGCTGATTACTTCCAAATTCATATTTCCAGTCTGGACTTCCCCTGAACTCCAGGCTCCTGTATCCAACTGCCTCATTCAATCTTCATTTGGACATATGTCACTTAAATTTAAAGTGTCCAACAATGAACAGTGACATTTCTACCTTCCTATCATGGTCTTCTCCATGTCAGTAAATAGTACCTCCATTCAACCAGTTTTTCAGTATTTCTCCCAAAATACTTAGTACCATCCATCCTTGATTCTTTTCTTCCCATTATATATCCCTAACAGCAAATCTCGATTGCCTTGTCCTTAGACTATATCCAGAATCCAAAAATTTGTTACTATTTTAACTCTTAGCCTAGCTTGCAACTTTATAACTACAATATGAGTTACTGCAATGGCCTCTTCCTGGTCTCTCCGCTCCCCTATAATTTGTTCTAGAAGCAGCAGTAGTCAGGGAGCCTTCCAAAAACAATTCAGATCCATCAACCCTTTGCTCGACGCCCCCTTTTGGTTTCCCATCTAACTCCCGGTAAAAGCCAAAGCTCCTGCAATGCCTGATGAGGATTTGGCCTCATTACTTCTTTTAACCTCATACCTACCACCACCCCCTTATTTATTCTGTTCCAACTACACTTGATTTCCTTGTTGTTTCCTAAACTCGCTAAGGACCTTTGTGCTAAGGCTTTGTGCTTGTTCTTTCTACTTGAAACATTTTCCCTTGACACATGTCTGACTGTTTCTTCACCTGTCAGGCCTCTTTTCACATTTTGCCTTGTCAGAGAAGCTCATCTATAAAATAGCAACATTCCTGGGGCTCTCTCTTCTCCTTACTCCTTACCACTTATCTCCACCTATTATCTTGGTATAAAATTCTTTCCTGTGCTGAGAGCAGAGAGCCCGATGTGGAGCTCGAACTCAGGAACTATATCATGACCTGAGCTAAAGTTGGATGCTTAACCAACCAAGCCACCCAGGTACCTCCTGGAATAAAATGTTTTCTCTCTTTTTGCTAAAATGTGAGCCATAATGGCTTTCCCACGTTCCGGGCTTTACTCCCAGTGCCAACACACAACAGTGTCTGGCAAATGATAAGCACTTAAATATAAACTGAACAAATCACTGGACGAGTCTTACTGGTCTGTTATCGGATGAAACAAAAGCAAACAGCAGGTATGACTTCTCCATGCATTTTTACTAGGGTGTTCACTCTGATACCAATAAAACTATTTACTCGCCATCAATTAATCATGTTACTGATTGCTATATTCCTAATTTTCATTTGCTAAGCTTGGGCCGAACTATGGGCTGTACTTGTAACATCTTAACTAAAATGACATTTTTGGAAAATAAAGTTTTCAATTTTACTTTGTAAATATTCAAGTTATCTTTGTAATATTCTTTTGAGGTTCTAAATAACAGCCTCTTTTCGCTGCTTCGAAAAAGTCTTAAAGAAGTATTTACCTTCTTGTGATCTATAAAGCATTAGTCTGTCATTAAGATTTTTAAGGGGTGTCTGGGTGGCTCAGTTGGTTAAGCCTCCGTCTTCAGCTCAGATCATGATCTTACAGCTAGTGAGTTCAAGCCCCGCGTCGGGCTCTGTACTTACGGCTCAGAGCCTGGAGCTTCAGATTCTGTGTCTCCCTCTCTCTCTGCCCTTCCCCTGCTCATGCTGTGTCTTTATGTCTCTCAAAAATAAATAAACATTAAAAAAATAAAAAAAAAAGATTTTTAAAACCAAAGTACATTTTTCTTTACTTTGCAGAAGACAGGTGTGTTAAAGCAGTTCAATAAATTTACATAGGTTTTTCTCAAAGTTGTGCTATGTATTGAAATAAGCTACAGCATTTTCTTAATAAGGTTAACATTTAAAATTAAAAGTTTTGAATCGTGTCCTTAGTGGAATATATGTGTGTGTTTTGGCGTGAGTAGGGAAATGACGATTATGAATGTAAGAAGAATTGTCATAGATTTTATTAAATTTATTTAATATTTTAGATCCTGAGATACAGCTCACACTTTGATGTTGTAGCCTATCTGCCAAGAGATACGTACCTTTCACCCCTGAGTTTGATATTCACACTGAAAATTTTTTTTTTAAGGATTTTGGAGACATTAGGGCTTAATTGTGTTTAAATTTTTTTTTAAGTTTTTATTTTACTTTTGAGAGACATAGTGACAGAACGTGAGCAAGGGAAGGGCAGAGAGAGAGGGAGATACAGAATCTGAAGCAGGCTCCAGGCTCTGAGCCGTCAGCACAGAGCCCGACGCGGGGCTCAAACTCACAGATTGTGAGATCATGACCTGAGCTGAAGTCAGCCGCTTAACCGACTAAGCCACCCAGGCACCCCTTAAAATTTTTTTTTAATTTTATTTAAATCCAAGTTAATTAATATATAGTGTAAAAATGACTTCAGGTGTGGAATTTAGTGATTCCTCACTTACATACAACAGCCAGTGCTCATCCCAAGAGGTGCCCGCCTTAAAGCCCATCGCCCATTTAGTCCACCCTCCAACCCTCGAGCAACCATCAGTTTGTTCTCTGCATTTAAGAGTCTCTTATGGTTTGACTCTGTATCTGTTTTATCTTATTTTTCCTTCCCATCCCCTCTGTTCATTTGTTTTGTTTCTTAAATTTCACATATGAGCAAAATCATATGATATTTATCTTTCTCTGATATATTTTGCTTAGCATAATACACTCTAGTTCCATCCATGTTGTTGCAAATAGCAAGATTTTGTTGTGTGATCGCTGAGTAATACTCCGTTGTGTGTATACATATTCCATTCTGTGTATATATACACCATATCTTGTTTATCCATTCGTCAGTCAAGATATTCACACTTTTCATCACACTATGAGAATCCTGCAGAAGAAAGGACCTTGCAGTTTGTCAGACTGAGTCTTTTATTGCCCACTCCACCTCATTCCAGCTCTGTGATAACTGGCAAGTTATTTAACCTTTTTGTGCTATAATTGCAAAACCTACAAAATGGATTATTTCATGTTCAAATAAAAATATGTTTGCTAAGCACCCACTCAGTAAGGAGGCTGACGTATACTTCCTGGGTGGCTTCCAATGTGGCACCACAAGGTAGCTCCCACCTCTCCTGGACAGGCTTTGGCGCTGTCTCATGGACAGGCCTGAGGTCACATCCTTATCTGGAGCTCCAGGTGTTCTAAAATGCGTAACAGTTTTGAGCACATGAGCGGCGCAGGAAATTGTGCTGGGATGGCAGGAAGCTTCTTTGAGGATTCCTTACTAATGCTGCTGCTCTTCGGCCTCAGATTTCAAAAGTAACATAAAGAAACCTTCCAAATTCCTCTGTGAATAGTTCCTTGCAGGCCATGGCTGACCTGATTATAAACAGATCCTCTCATGTGGGTTAACATGAAACACTGAGCCATGAAAATGTTCGGACCTGATTCACACTCCATGATTCCCACATTCTTTTAACCACTGACAAACTATGAAGAATGCCAATCTTCCATATGGCTTAGTAATTGTCTTGAGTTTAGGAATTAATTTCCAACCTTAGATAGTAGCCAAGCAAACACTGGGCAAGAATTTGCCAGTATGTGAACGGTAGAGTTCTCGCGTGTAGAAGCTAAGCCTCTCAGTGGGTGTCAGTAACTTCCTTAATGAATTGACTATGTACCCATTCAGGTATATATTCTGTCTCCAGCCCACAAACATACACTGGCACAGTAAGGACATTATGGTAGGCATTACTCAGCCCTTTTCCTCAAGTCTGTTCTTAAAGTACCATCAGAGTGATTTTGCTCAAATTCAAATCTGATTAGTTAGATCCAACATACACAAAATAAAACAAAACACACACAAAAACCCGTAACAGAAACAACAAGAACAACAAAATCTTCATCAGTTCACTACTGACAAGAAAATTTTTCTGGTGCATTATTATGACATAAAAGATCTATCTCCTATTCTTTTGCAACTGGTACTTCACGAGTACCAGCAAATTATAAGTTCTTTTTGTCAATTGTATCAGTATAAACACTTACTTCTGCCTAGAAATTTCCTATGCCTTTTTCTTTTTAAAGTTTATTTATTTTGAGAGAGAGGGCAAGTGAGAAAGGGGCACACAGGAAGAGGGAGAGAGCGAGTCCCAAGCAGGCTCTGCACCAGCAGTGTAGAGCCTAATACGTGGCTTGAACTCACAAACCATGAAATCACAGACCTGAGCCAAAGTGGGACACTTAACTGATTGAGCCACCCAGGGACCCCTACTTTTTAACATAGCTTGCAGTTCAGGGGTACCTGGGTGGCTCAGTCGGTTAAGCATCTGACTCTGGCTCGGGTCATGATCTCACGTTCTGTGAGTTCGAGCCCCGCGTCGGGTTCTGTGCTGACAGCTCAGAGCCTGGAGCCTGCTTTGGATTCTGTGTCTCCCTCTCTCTCTGCTCCTCCCCCACTATGTCTGTCTCTCTCTCTCAAAAAGAAACAAACATTAAAAATTAAAAAAAAAAAAAAAAGATAGCTTGCAGTTCATCTCTTCAAGTTCCTTCTCCAGATAAAATCTTGTTCAAAGTGCTCGGAGAGTACATTTTCATGGTTCTGTTTGAGCTCTGTACATGCTACTTTGTATTTTATCTCCAAGTAATAACAGTGAGAGGTAAATATGGGAGAAGGGAAAGTAGACAAAGATAGAGGGTTAGAATGTGGTGGGAAAAAGAGAGGAGAAAAAAAGGGAAAGAAAAAGAGAAACAAAGGGAAAAGACCCCTATACGAATCTAGGTATCTAAAGAGATTATAGTCCTAGGTTGTCCATCTTTTTTTTTTTTTTTTTGTTAATGTTTATTTATTTTTGAGACAGAGAGAGACAGAGCATGAGCGGGGGAGGGGTAGAGAGAGAGGGAGACACAGAATCTGAAGCAGGCTCCAGGCTCTGAGCTGTCAGCACAGAGCCCGACGCGGGGCTCAAACTCACGGACCGTGAGATCATGACCTGAGCCGAAGTCGGACGCTCAACCGACTGAGCCACCCAGGCGCTCCTAGGTTGTCCATCTTAAAGTACAGCACACATACTGCCATGCGTGAAGAGAACGAGAGTACCTAGGATGGATTTGTTAATGATCCTTGGAACGTCAATTTTCCTTGAAGACTAAATTAAAAGATTTTTTAAGTAATCATACATTTATATATCATAGAAGACAACGCCAAATGTAAATGAATGGTTATGATATTCAAATTGGTTTTATGCCTACCCACGTTTTTTCAAGCTGAGCTTACCAATCCTCTTTCTCAGCCTTGGCCTAGGTGTTCACCCTCATCCTCTGATAGGGATAGCTGCCTTTAGTGATCGCAAACCATGATGTATTTTCTTAACATGAAACAGTCTTAGGTATAAATTTTAAAAGGTGCAAAATACCATGGAAAGAGAAATCGAAGAATATGAGACATGACAGGAAGAAGGAGTTACTCTCCGTTAACTGGCAAAGGGTTGATGAACGGCATTTGAATTTGATCTTGAAGGAAGAGAAGCTCTTTCGAGAAGCAGACACCAATGGGGGCCTATGCATGTGCGAGGTTTCCTGGGGGAAATGCTAATGAAGCGTGAAGAGTGAACGTGCAAGAGGAGACCGGGAGCGCCTGCGACCCTGTTGCAATCTTGCCCCATTTGGTTTTTTTTATTTAATTTTTTTAATGTTTTATTTATTTTTGAGAGCAGGAGAGACAAAGTGTTAGCAGGGGAGGGGCAGAGAGAGAGGGAGACACAGAATCTGAAGCAGGCTCCAGGTTCTGAGCTGTCCGCACAGAGCCGGACGCGGCGGGGCTCGAACCCATGGACCGTGAGATCATGACCCGAGCCGAAGTTGGACGCTCAATCGACTGAGCCACTCGGTGCCCCCTTCCCCCTTTTGAAAGGTTAAAGGGAAGGAGAATTAAGTCACCAGAGCTTCTGATGACGGCACAGTTTTGAGAAAGTCTCAGGCGGGACACGGGCTCCGGACCAAAAGTGGACTGAGAAATACTGTACAGGGTAGGGAAAAAGCCAGTCCTCCTTACCTGCTGTGCTCACCCACTGGACGGAGGAGCCCAGGGAAACATGGCCTCAGCAGTTCCAGGACTGACCCCCCCGCAGCTCTGCAGTTAACTCTGCTCTCAGGAGCAGTTTCTCTTAGAGACTGAATGACAAACCTCTATGGCTGCCCTAGGGAGGGATGGCGATCAGGCACAGAAAGAGAAACGGCAAGATGTCTGTGACAAACGGCAAGACCAGACTGTGTGGAATTGAGCGTATGTGAAACGCCGTGGTAAAAATAGATTTTAAAAGACAGCCTGAGAGCAAAATTCAAAAAACTTTGACTAATAAAACGGAGAGTATAGATTTAATAATCTTTCATAATAATGACTTGTTACGAGTTTAATTTTTTAATCAGAATAGTGATGCCATCTGACTGTCATGTCAAAGAGTACTGCAGAAATTCACAACGTTGATTTTAGGCAGGAAGGAGATGGCAGGTTTAGGTTTATGTCTAGAGCTCAAGGCCTGGAGAGGAAATTTAATTCACCCATTCCAAAGTGAGAGTTGAAGTGTGAGGCTGAGTGGCGCTGCCTAGCAAGAGCACAGACAGAAGAAAAGGGCAGAAAATGTCCTTGAAAAATATGCATTTAATTATGAGAAAGCATTATTTACATGTTCAAGAATCTTATTTCCTATCTTATTTTTAGAAACTACTATTATTTTTTTTATTATTAAGAAAACTTTTTCTCTCTAATATACGAGGTCAACTTTTCATTTAAAATTTTTCCTAAGTGGATGCCTGCGTGGCTCAGTAGCCTAAGCGGTTGACTTGAGCTCAGGTCATGATCTCACGGTTCATGAGTTCCAGCCCCGCATCAGGCTCTGTGCTGACAGCTCAGGGCCTGAAGCTGCTCCGGATTCTGTGACTCCCTCTCTCTCTGCCCCTCTTCTGCTTGCACTCTGTCTCTGTCTCCCAAAAATAAAAAAAAAACGTTAAAATAAATTTGACAAAATTAATTAATCACTAGCAATGAATGGTATTCAAGTACACACTAGGTTGGTGAAGAAATAATAATAACTTCACCTGTGGTGCTGACTGTCCTCAACACGCATCTGTGCCACACAGGTTTACACACTCAGCACACGGCAGTTTCTCCCCACCTCGTCCCTGGACCTTGGGGTTTGTCACGATTCCTCCTCCTCCTCCTTTCCTTCACCTTTCCCTTTTCTTGTTTCTTTTTCTCCCCTCCTGCTCTGACACAGTCTCTGAGCAATGCAGATCCACGGAACTCTACTTCTCTTCATCAAGAAAGCCCTTACTGAGGCACAAATTCACTTTGCAAGCCTTACTCTTACCTACTAAATGTAACTTTTTTTGCAGATCTTGGCAAATATTATGAAATATGGCAGGTAAAACAAACACTTAGAAGACCCGAGGCTTACAATGAGGTCAGTAAGCTTGAAAAGCTGATGACGAGGGTCGCAGTGGCCAAACTCCAGACCAAACAGTTGCCGGGAGGGGGCAGGGGTGTCTAATGTAAATAACCTTCATCTGGTCGTGAAATGCAGTTCTCACCAACTGAAAGGTGTACTGAGGCACCTTGTGAAGCTACAACGGCCTTTTTTCTTACTATAGGGTTGAGCCACTTAGAGAAATCTATTTTACTTCCTCAAAAATCAAACCCAGCACTTGCACCTGCAGGGAGGAAGGGTTTCAGAAATAGTTGAAGCGAACTCCTTATTTGAGTAACAGGAAGCTGATACTTCATTCCCTGGTGGACTTGCAATGAACACTAAAAATTCATTCAATAGGCATCCACTGTTGGCCAGAGCTGCAAATGTGATTGCATTCCTGTTGGAAGCTTTGCTTTGAAATGACTGCTGACATTCTTTTAAAGGTCTTCGTGCTTAAACCAAAATGCGTGTTAGGTTCTCTCCTCTCGGTCCAGCTGAGGTGTGTGATTAAAAACGTCAGGCACTAAGGATCTGGCAAAGAATAAGACATTATAGGTCTCAGGACAGCCTCGCGTTCCTGGGGCCACATGCTTTCAATTCACTGTCACATATACCATCTTAATAACCTTTTTGTTAAATCACAAATTTAGTCCTGAGATCAGACCTGAAGATAATCGCATGCCTTATTTTTTCCCCTTCCTTTAGGAATTTCACTGTTCTCAATGATTAGAAACCATGTATTTTTTCTCCAACTGAGGAGTTTTTTTTGAAGATCAAGAGGTATAAATCATGACTCAAAATCTCATAATTTTTAACACCCAAGCACAATATCTTCCTGAAAATTTGATTAGGCAAGGCATCCAGCTATAGAAAAATATGAAGTGAAATGCTTTAAATATTACTGAAATTGTTCGCTTTAGCAAATGTTTTAAAAATTACCTTAGCCAGAAGAAAAGAAGAGAAACCAGATGGACTACTGAAAAATTAATGTGAGTAGATTCAATTGCCAGGGGTTCCTTCCCAAGCAAGCAGAATCCGCTGAAATTACTGAACGGAAAGGGGAGAAATCAATGGAAATCCTGTTGAAAACCTGTTTGGAAGGAAAAACTTGATGGGAAATGGAAACAGCGTGATGATTACAAGTTACTTATATTTTCAATTCTCTAGTAAGTGAATCTGACTGTAGGCTGTTTTGCAGTTCATTCAGGTTGTTCTTGCTGTTTCTCCCACAGAGACTGAAATAAGCAGACGGGTCATCCTTGATCCGTTGTTTTCCTTCCCAAAGCCCATTCAGTTCACCAGCAAGTCCTATTACCCCCTGCTTAAAAGACACTCTGAATTTCAACTTCTCCTCATCTCCATGATAACCTTCTCATGCCAACAATATCTCTGGCCTCGATGCCCGCAATGGCCTCCTGACTGCTCTCCCCAATCCCACTGCCCCCCACAGTTTTATATTAGCACAGAAGCCATATTACAATTAATCGAATTGTGGTCCTGACGGGAAGTCTCCAGTGACCCACTCAGGATGAAGCCCGTATCTATTACTGTGTCTTTCAAGACTCCATCTATCTGGTTTCTATGCATCTCCTTGACCCCATCCCCTACCATTGTTCCCCTTCCTCAGGTTTCTGCACCTCGAGCTCCCCTCTAAGCTGCTCTAGACATGTTAGACTATTCCCGGCTTCAGAGCATTCATTCACACTTGTTCTTACCCCAGACCTTGATTTGCCTTATTTCTCATAATCTGAGTTTCTGCCTACCTGTCACTTCTTTGGACCCCTCCGTCCAGCATTCAACATCCCTTTATCCTGCTTTCTTTCTGGCAATTATCACATTATACTATTACTGCCTATCTACCTCTTTGCTTCCTCTCCCTCCCTTTAGAATGTAAACTCACCAACTAAAGGAAACTCGAGAGACATGACAGTTAAGTACAATGCGATACACTGGATCAGAGCTTGGGACAGGAAGAGGACAATATTGGTAAACACCGGCCAAATCTAAATAAAGCCTTAAGTCTTGTTTATGAAAAACTAAATAAATGGGGTGTTTTCACCCCCCAAATTTCATAACCCCAGGCTAACATATAACATTGTTACCTGTTTCTCATGTAACAATGAGAAAACATCACACGAACCTAAATTCAGGGACATTTTATAAGATACCTGACCAATAATACACTTTAAAACTGTCAACTTCATGAAAGACAAGACAGAGAAATTGTCATAGATCAGAGGGGACTAAGCAAACAAGATCACTAAATGCAATGTGGTATCCTCCACTGATTAGACCCTGAAATAGAAAAAGGACACAGGGGCACCTGGGTGGCTCAGTCGGTTAAGCGGCTGACTTCGGCTCAGGTCATGATCTCACAGTCTGTGAGTTCGAGCCCCGCATCGAGTTCTGTGCTGATGGCTCAGAGCCTGGAGCCTGCTTCAGATTCTGCGTCTCCCTTTCTCTCTGCCCTTCCCCTGCTCAACTCTGTCTCTCTGTCTCTCAAAAATAAATAAACGTTAAAAATTTTTAAAAAAAAAAGAAAGAAAAAGGACACAGTGTGAGTAAATTTGTAAATTCTGAATAGAATTGGCAATAGTGTGTCAACGTTACATTTAACAAATGCGCCCTGGTGATAAAAGATGTTAACATCAAAGGAAGAGGACATAAGTTATCTGTACTATTTTTGTAACTTCAAAAATAAGCAGAATGCAAACTCTATGATAATAGGGTAGTTGTTCTTAGTTGTACTGACAGCATTTAGAGTAAGGCCTAAAGTGGGTGTTCAATATATGTTAATTCAATGAATTAGAGGGTAGGTAATGAAGGCAAGTAGTTACCACTTATATCTCTTAAATCAGCAAAATGGCATTTCTTTACTGTATGTGCTTTCAAAGTCGTTATTTCAAAATCATCACCAGGAAAATGGAGGTGTCAGGTGGTGTGATGGGCACTACAACGTACAGGAATATTGATGGATGTATATGAAGATGAAGGGAAATAAATCTCCCTCTGCGCAACTGGAGCCAATTTCTTAACCCACACCTCCTTCCTTGCTGTGACCTGAGACATCAGACTAGGCTAGACCGTCCATTATGTATTTTTTTCTTTTCTCCCTTTGCTATGAAATCACCAAGTATTTGTGATGTAGGGTTTGGTTACTGCTGCTATTGCTGTTACTGTTTTATTAGTGGCTTTGATTTCACTGTGCACATTAGGAGGTAATCCAAAGGAAGAAACTTTTAAGTTTTGGTAAATCTTACTGTTACTTGACTAGTTCTTGCTTACGTGAGCAATGGAATACAGTTTGGTGGCACGCACACTCAAGACAGACTAGCTGAGTCTGACTCCTCTTTCAATTTCCTTCCTAAAGGATCTGATTTTATAAATTCTTCATTATAAAATATTAACAGTAATGAGTATAATAATATATACATATGTACATGTATAGTTCTTGTGGGCTCAGTGACTTAATATTTATTAATACTCTTAGAACAGCTCTTTGTACAATATGAGCATTCAAAAAAACTAATTTTGAGTTTCTTATTGTATAAACTTCCCTAAATAGAAATGATTACTGTGCTGCATACAAAGAAGCCTCCATTTTAATGTCTACATCAAAGGATCAAAGGATTCAGATTTGGAAAACTTGGCTTCTGCTCTTTGAGAGATCAGATAGCCAATGCTTCCACAAATCCTATTAAGGCCACAGAAGTGGCATACTTTCAAAACATAGTCACATTTCCAGTGACTCTGGGGTAGAGGGCGACAATGATTAAATTTTCTGGAGAGTAGGGGCTCATTCTTTGTACAAAGTCTCAACACTTGCATAATCAATTTGACTGAACTGATCTGCTGTTTCAGTCATACAACCCGGCAGTTGGTAAAAATTGCAGCAAACTACTTATATTCATAGTTGAGACCTATGTCATCTCATCCTTTGTTTCTTATGGCATATGCATACAAATCTTGTGATAATCAAGGTAAACAGGCAGGGCATATTTGGAATGTGTCTGAGGAAAAAAATGAGATTGGTATGAAAATAAGAGGATGAAAACAAAAGAGAACAGAGAGGTACAGGATACATATTATTCTTATTAAAGTTCTAAAATAATTCTCAAATGTGACACTCACAAACTATTTTAGGGATTATGAGACATTCATTTGTTGATTTGGGAACCTTTAGGGTTCAATAATAGAAAATTTATTCAAAACGGGGCGACTGGGGGGCTAAGTGGGTTAAGCATCTGACTTGGCTCAGGTCATGATTTCACAGGTCCTGGGTTCAAGCCCTGCATTGGGCTCTGTGCTGACAGCTTAGAGTCTGGAGCCTACTTTGAATTCTGTGTCTCCCTGTTCTCTCTGTCCCTCACCGGGCACACTGGCTCTTTCTCTCAAAAATAAACATTAAAAAAAATTATTTTTATTTTTTTAAGTTTATTTATTTATTTTGAGAGAAAAAACAGAGAGAGAGAGAGAGAGAGAGAGAGAGAGAGGGAATCCCAAGCAGGCTCCACACAGTCAGCACAGAGCCTGATGTGGGGTAGGAACTCACAAACTATGAGACCATGACCTAAGTTGAAACCAAGAGTTGGTCGTTTCACCGAATCAGCTACCCAGGCACCCTGAAAAAAATTTTTTTTAATAAGAAAAAAGAAAATATATTCAAAACTAATGTGGTGTTAGTGATAAAATGTGTGATATAGTTGTATACATGCAGCTGTGGACATAGCCAGGGCATTTTATAAAACAATAGACAAACCGTGGCTTAGCAGACAGATCCAAGGTTAGGATCTCTCGGAGTTGGCTGAATTAGCTAGCTTAGGTAGTGTTAATAACGAATGCAAGAATATAATTCTGCTTCATGAACTTGAGTACATGAGAAAGGTCGTATCTATTTTTCTTTTTTATCTTTTCTTTAAATCTAACATAATCTGTCCTCAATCTGCCTAGGCTGATAGACAATTTTATCTTAGCCACTCCTGGTACTCCAGCTCATGCCCTTGCCCAAGGGTGTGCAAAGATCTCAAACATCTTTGCAAGGAGGGACCTTTGAGAAGTCACTGTTATCCCTGGTCTTTACTTGCCCAAGCCTACATACTTCTTAAAGTCCAGTGGCTCCTCAAATCCTATTCCTTGCTTTTGTTTGAAATGATCAATCATCAAGAAAATGCTGGAAAGGTCATTCAAATCTACCACTGGAAAATACAGGAAGGAAGACCATGTCGTTCTGCCATTTTCAAATTTAGTCCATAAGAAACAGGTAATTCAAGTGTTACACTAATCTAGGCTATAGAAAATGATGGGAAATGCCCCATTAATTTTATAAAGTTAGCATAAAATAACAACAAAAACGCAGCAAATACAATTAAAAAATTATAGATCAAAGGTCACAAATGAAAATACATGAGAAATTTAAGTAAGAAGATTTCATCTATGACCCATCAGCATTTACTCCAGGTATAAAAAAAATTAAATTTTTTTTTCACATTTACTTATTTTTGAGAGATAGCTGTCAGCACAGAGTCTGACGTGAACTTGGACCTGCGGACCCTGAGATCCTGACCTGAGTTGAAGTCAGATGCTTAACTGACTAAGCCACCCAGGAGCCCCTAAAAAAGTTAAATAACAGAAATATCCCATAATAAGGTTAATAACAAATTGAGAAAATTAACAAAACCCACTCAGTAAGTATGTTAAGGCACTTAATCTAATTCAGTAGTGATTTATAAGAAATTCTCTAAGGAAAATAAAAAGTATAAAATTTTAGTTTTTTTGAAAATAATATAAACTTTAAATGACAAAATGTTAAAATAATTGAAGAAAAAGCAAAAATAAGACAAACATGCCCATTACATTTTTAAAAATAAATTTAAGTTTATTGATTTGACAGAGACAGAGAGGGAGAAAGAGAATTCCAAGCTGACTCCAGGCTGCTGGCACAGAATCTGATGCAGAGCTTGAACTCATGAAACTGTGACATCATGACCTGAGCCGAAACCAAGACTCAAGACGCTTAACCAACTGAGCCACCCAGGCGCCCCTAAACATGCCCATACATTTCAACAATGAATTGCAGATTCGAGTGAATGCAGTAAGGGAAAAACAAGAGTATAAATGTAGGGAAGGAAGAGCTAAAAGACTGATTTTTACTATGATATAGATTTATCCCTAGAAAAACAAGATAATTCAGAAATACCGTGCTGGAATTAACAATATATTTGAACAATGTTGCTGGATTCAAGGTGTAAGTAAAAAAGTTAATACTTTTTCTTTATATAAGTAATATTCTTCTACATGTGGTAATAAGAAAAATTAATTTTAGAAAAACTTAGAATATAAGAGATTAGGAACACATTATTAAATATTATTGTTTTATTAAGACACCAGAGCTATCTAAAGAAAAAATTAAAAAATTTAAAAAAATTATAAAACAAGGCTCATATCATATTCTTAGATAAGAAGACTTAAAGTCACAAAAGTACTAATTCTCTACTGATATTAGTAAAGGAATTTAATGCAATTTCACATTGCATTAAAACAAGACTGACCAAATATTTAAAAATTTTTTAAAAACATTTGTTTATTTTTGAGAGAGACAGAGCACTAGTAGGGGAGAGCAGAGAGAGATGGAGACAGAATCCAAAGCAGGTTCCGGGCTCTGAGCTGTCTGCACAGTGGTGGACGCGGGGCTCATGCTCAAAAACTGTGAGATCGTAACCTGAGCCGAAGTTGGACGCTTAACCGACTGAGCCACTCAGTTGCCCCCGAACAAATATTTTTATATTTATATGGAAGACTAAGGGATAAACATAGCTTTTTTTCTTAGCACAATTATTATCTTAGGAGACAAGAATAGAGTCCCTTCTTCATACTTTCACAGATACCACCTTAGCGGCAGTTCTCACTGGAATTCTACTACCTTACTAGCATTGAACGGTGTTACTCATGCAGGTCCCTAGCTAACTACTTAATAATTCTTTTTCCCCTTTTTATAGTAACTGAGCCCCTGTTGTTGCATATAGCAGTGTATAATAGCTTTTGTTCCAGTTTGAAGTAGCCAGTAAGTTGAAAACAAGCTGTGGGGTGGGATGCCTGGAAAGCTCTTTGGAGGAAGTTGACTCAGCTGGGTGATCCAATTTTTTCCCCTTTCCCTCTTTTCACTTTTGATGAGTGGTATGAAGAACAGAAGTGGATATTCAGTTGTCCTCTTGAAGTGACCTTGATTTCAGCCATGCGCTAAAAAAATGTTAAACAGAAAGATGCTAGATCAATTCTGTGTGTTGCCTACCTTTGCACGTGACCAGAGCTACTTTGTGACGTCTGTTAGATTCAGCCAAACTTAATCTAGCTGATGTAGCGCATCCTCAAGCCAATCTCCATCTTTGTAGGGACTTCCTAAGTGTCCATGTAACTATGTGCATCTCCTGCTTACAATACTTTCTTAAATCCTTACCGTTTAGAGGATAACACTGACCGTCTTCAGACTGCCATTTACTATCCTCTGTTACGTGACCCTCTCTTCAATCTTCAGCTTCATCTCTGTCTCCAATTCAGATTCCTTCCCAAAATATAACATGACACGTAGACTTCTGAAGAGTCATGTGTGATTTTCCAAGTTCCACTTTAAAACCCTCTCTTGGATGATTTCGGAATCCGTGAGTTCCTTTCTCAACAGGTTTTAGTTTTCACTTTCTATTTGTTATTTGGTTGCATTCCAACAAACGGGTGGTTTACTTGAATACAGATGCAACGTCCTCCTTTTTCACATCTCCAGGTCCTTGTACATTAATTGGAAAATATGAGACATGCCACAAATGTGTTGCATTATTGATTAGCCTATACGTTAACTAAATTGCCAATAAAGTTTTCCATCTATAGCTTTCTTGCTCTGTCCATCAATATCTCCTCAGACAGACCCCGGAAATCCTACTCCCTGGGAGAAAGTCTAATTCCTTGCACACTGGGATACAGAATACTCATGGAGCACTTACGAGGCGCTGGATACAGTGCTCAGCACCTTACACACCTTTTTTCCTACAGCTACAGTTTTAAAACAACCCAACGCAATAAATTTTACTAATATCTTCTTCGCTTTGCATTTTCAGAATCTCGAGATATCGGAAAATAAATGAAAGGCCCTAGATTACAAAGATTGTAACTGGTTGCGCCAGTTGTGACGCAAGGATTTGACCTTGGGCAATGACTAGAGCCGTATGCAGTGCACTGCCTCCCCAGCGTAGATACTAACTGTTCAGCACTGGAACCAAATGGGACCCAAGTTTTAGTCACAGCTCTGCTACTTATTACTTATGGGACTTCAGGGAAACCACTTAAATTTATCAATTCCTTCATTTATAATGAGATAATAGTTATGCCATTGTGCGATATGCTCTAAGAATGAAAGAGTTGTTCAGATTATTCTAACTCACTTTTTCGTAAAATATGGGGTGTCTTTGCTTGTTTGTATTTTAATTTTTTTTAACATTTTTATTTATTATTGAGACAGAGACAGAGCATGAGCATGAGAGGGGCAGAGAACGGGTGAGACACAGAATCTTAAGGAGGCTCCAGACTCTGAGCTGTCAGCACAGAGCCCGACGCGGGGCTCGAACTCACAAAACACAAGATCATGACCTGAACCGAAGTCGGACGCTTAACCGACCGAGCCACACAGGCGCCCCACTTGTTTGTATTTTAAGGCATCCATTTTGGGGAACTTGAGAGAAGGTGTGATATGTTTTTTTCAATATAAATTTTAGTCTTATTTAACTGTTAGCCTCGGATGTTTGAAAAGTGCCAGCAAGTCAAGTGATATTCTTAATGTTCTGTATTTCAATAGCATTGTGGAGTTAACCACAATGAAAGAGTATCCGTTTTAGCTCTTACAAGGATTAACCAAATCCTCTCCTAATTAAACAGATCAGTTAATTATGCATGTTCAATGTGATGACAGAAATGCTCATATCTTCAAGGACTTCAGGTTAGTTGATTCTGACTGAGTACAAGTTTGTCCTTTTTTAAATAAGAATTAACAAAAATAGATATACTGCTTCACCTGAAATTTTTATTTCTGCGTAAACCCAGGGAGAATTTTTCACATTTTCTGAAAAAAAGTATTTAGAATCTTCCTAAGTCAAAATGATTTACAGGAGGAAAATTCAACATTCAGAACTGACTAAGAAAAATGATTCCTAGTAAGGACGGAAAAGTTCAAGAATGGTAGTATTATCTTATGTGTACGGTTACGGAGAAAATCAAGAACTGAGCAATGTGCAAATGAGCTTTGTGATCAACACGTGTCTTTTTGGGAAATGACAGAGCATCTGTTTTAAAGTACCACGTCGATTAACAGAACAGAATCAGGGTGCAAACTAGCAGCTTTCAAAATAGTATTAAAGGTTAACACTCAAGTTTTCTCAAGGAAAGTGACAAGAAATTCTGGTGTTACGTGGCTAACGTAGGGACACTGTTTAGGAATATAACTAGCAATTTTATGTGGTAATTTGTGACAATTGCCACTACTTCTCAACTCTGAGAATTCTCAGCTGCAGTCCTTTTTAACTGGGTTTTTTTGTTTGTTTGTTTGTTTTGTTTTGTTTTGTTTTTGCCAGAAATTGAGTGACCGGTACCTCAAAACCCATAAACACAGATCCGTATCCAGTGCGCACGCAGTCTCCTCCCTTTGTAATTACGGCATTACTACTTTAATAGAGGAAACAAGAAATTAACAATGGTTAGCCTCCAGAGGAAGGAGGATTGGTTACCATTATCAGCACAACATGCGTACTTTTCACCTTCAGAGCCCAAGACCTAGACTGACAGCTCTGAAAAACAATTACGTTTACTGCCATCGGCTCGGGCAAGGTGCTTAGGGTCCTCAGCCACACAGGGCTTTGAGAACTGTTTTATGACCCATGTTTATTTTATCTAAGAAAACAGCAAATTTTGGCTACTTCTTTTTACACCCGATCCAATCAGCAATGCCCCTTCCATCTGTCAGGTCCCCAACTCCTTCCAGCTTTATCGGTAAAGGAAACTCTCAATGATTAGCTTCTGAGAAATGGCCACGCATTAACTAGGCATGCATTCACTACTGTTCTTTTTTCACTTTACACTTCTTTCAAGTAATTTAAACTCTGAAGGATCTTATTTTATTTGCCCTTCGGCCAAAAAATGGCTTCTACTAGGTTATTTCCAGGACGCCCCTCTATTTTTAAACTAATTAGTAAATAAAAAAGCAGTTTCTTCTTGTGTTTTAATTGCATACCGAGCATGTCATCAAGGAGCTTTCCTTAGAATTAGGATTTGGGGTTTTCAGGGTTCCATTTTTTAAAAAATATTTATTTATTTTTGAGAGAGAAAGAGAGAGAAAGAGAACGTGAGCAGGGGATGGGCAGAGAGAGAGGGAGACATAGAATCTGAAGCAGGCTCCAGGCTCTGAGCCATCAGCACAGAGCCCGACGTGGAGCTCGAACCCACAGACCGCGAGATCATGACCTGAGCCAAAGTCGGATGCTCAACCGACTGAGCCACCCAGGTGCCCCACAGGGTTCCATTTTGTACTGCCCACGGCACACTCTGAATGCCACCCCCTCCCCTCTTCAGACATCTAGAGATTCACCTGTGCTATTACAGTGGCAGAGTGCTTACACTCTACTTTTCTTTTTTCGGTTACTTTTCTTGATTAGTAAAATAATACCACATATACGGTTTGTTTTTAATATTTGATACTCATGTCTCATAACTAAGTGAGAACTAACAGTGATCCTCTGTCCTTTTCTATAATATTTCCCATTTAGAGTTAAACTAAATCTTACATAAAGGTAACGTTTGATATATGTGCCAGGTTTAAAGTATTAAATTATAACTCGATAGCTTTAGAACATGAATGTTGCTCAGTCTTTCACAGGGTGAGTCATGTCATTTGTTCTTACTTCTCCCCATTTCACTGCGAGAGACTGCTGAGAGAGGTGAAGTGAGAGTACAATGGTGGGGTGCCGCAGACCTATTCAATAGACGACTTACGGAACATAATTTTTTGATGAAAAAAATGCTAGCAAATCTTATTTCTAGCAAGATGACTGGTACTTTATTCATAATAGAATTACAATACTCTGAAAAGCAGTCACATATCATATGCATATGTATATGTATATATACATCATATATCATGACTGATATATCAATTCAACAAACATTTACTGAACACCTACTTTGTGTGAGATTGTTCAAGGTAACTGAACAAGCCTGTGAGCAAGATGGACCGAGATCCCTGACCTCCTAACTTAGACTTATATTCTCGAGGGGGAAGCATACAAGACAAAAATAAGTATTACTTATAACATGTCAGGGTAAAAGTGATAATGAAGAAAATATAAAGCAGGGTAAGTATATAGAATATAAAGAATCAGGCGCGATCACAGAATGCGTCTTTGAAGAGGCGACATTGAAGTGGAAACTGAAGGAAATGAGTCCTTGAACTAAAAATATCTTTGGAGAAGACTTCCAGGCAGAAGAAACTGTGAGAACAGAGATCTTAAGGCAAAAGCACTTGTGATTTGTTTGGCAAAAAGCTGCGGAGCTATTTGGAGAAGTAGCTGGAGGCCAGGTCAAGTGAAGCCCAATCAACTATAGCAAGGAATCGAGATATCGTTGGATGAGTCATGATACACTAATCTGGATTTCTGCAAAGGACTAAGTTATTATTCTGCATATTGTGTGAAGAATGGGTGTAGGGGGAAGCAGTTGGTCT
The DNA here is from genome assembly GCA_030068075.1 of Paguma larvata. NCBI lineage: Eukaryota > Metazoa > Chordata > Mammalia > Carnivora > Viverridae > Paguma > Paguma larvata. The sequence continues at coordinate 126,047,285 of CM057826.1, forward strand.
TCGTTATGTTAAATCAGCAACTGCAGAGGAGCCCACTGCATCATGGGGATCAGGAGTTCTGGAGAGAGGTCGGACTAGAGGGTGCAGCTGGGAGTCATTCGTAAATATGGTATTTAAAAGCCAGGACAGTAGAAAGATCACCCAAGGATTCCACATCTTCAGGCCCTGGGGTTCCCCAACACAGTGGCCGGACAGAGAGTTACCTGAAAGTGTACTGGGAACATAGCATCCTCAAAGTCAAGTGTATCAGGGGAGAGCAAGCAGTCATTTATGTCAAATGCTGCTGAGAAGCCAAGCAAAACAAATGCCAAGTAACTACTGGATTTGCAACCTAGAATTTATTATTTATTTTTTTCAAGACTGTTTTTTATGAAGTAATAGAAAATAAAGCCTAATAGAACTGAGGTACCACTCAAAATTTTTTCATAAATTTAACATTCTTCCTTCTTTGTTTCAAATTTGTTTGTAGAATAGGTAAAATTTTACACCAATAGTTTGAAACCTCCCTCTCCTTTTTTCTCTGACTTCTTCCCTAAAGTATCATGACTGGGGTGCCTGGGTGGCTCAGTCGGTTGTGTCTGACTTTGGCTCAGGTCATGATCTCACCATTTGTGAGTTCAAACCCCGCACTGGGCTCTGTGCTGACAGCCCAGAGCCTGGAGCCTGCTTCGAATTCTGTGACTCCCTCCTTGTCTGCCCCTTCCCTGCTCTCACTCTCTCTCTTTCAAAAATATACATTAAAAAACTAAAAAAACAAAAACAAAAACAAAAAAAACAAGTATCATGACTATACTGCATTGTTAAAAAAATTTTTTTTCATGTTTATTTATTTTTGGGAGAGACAGAGCATGAGTGGGGGAGGGGCAGAGAGAGAGGGAGACACAGAATCCGAAGCAGGCTTCAAGCTTGGAGCTGTCAGGATAGAGCCCAAAGCAGGACTTGAACTCAGGAACCACGAGATCGTGACTTGAGCTGAAGTTGGACGCTTAACCAACTGAGCCACCCAGGCGCCCCATACTGTACTGTTGATATTCATCCTATGATCTTGTTTGTAATGATAAAATATCTTTTGTGCTTTCAACAATTATACTGTGACTATTAAATTATTATCTATCATTTTGTGATTTGTTTTTTAAAGATTTTTTAAATGTATCAATTTTCCATTTTGATACATATATACACGCAAATACTAGTAAATTTAAATATCATAATGTACCCAGTATGTACCCTAAATTATTTATGTATTTCCCAATTGATAGATGTTTACACTTTTGATTTTCTTTTCCTATTAAAATTGATGTAATAAACAATCTTGTATATGTCTTGGGTATGTCCTTGGGTACACGTATATACTTTTAATATATAAACCTAGAAGGGGAATTGCTGGCCTTTACATCCTCAATTTTATCTCACACAGTCAACTCTGTTTCCCCCAAGAAACAAAGCAGGAGTGTTTTCATATGTTAACTTACTCATTTTGTCTTTGATGTCTCGTAATTATATTGTTTTCTCTCCACGTGAGTTTCTTATATGTATCTTCTACTTTTCTATTATCTTTAGCTGTGTCTGGTTTGTTTCTTTTTGAATCTATTAAGTTTTTAATTTCAATATACAATGTAAATTCAAATGTTCTTTTTCTAAATTTTATTTACTTACTTATTATTTGTTTGTTTGTTTATTTATTTATTTAGAGAAAGAGAGACAGAGTGCAAGCAGGGGAGGGGCAGAGAGCAAGGGACACACAGAATCCGAAGCAGGCTCCAGGCTCCCAGCTATCAGCACAGAGCATAACGTGGGACTTGAACTCACTAACTGGAAAATCATGACCTGAACCTAAGTCAGCCACCTAACCAACTGAGCTACCCAGGTGTCCCTTGCTTATTTTTTCTTTAAGTTTATTTACTTATTTTGAGAGAAAGAGAGAGAAACAGCACAAGTCGGGGTGGGGGGGGTAAGCGGGGGGCGGTGAGTAGAGGAGGAGGACAGAGACAGAAATCAAGCAGGCTCCATACTGTCAGTGCAGAGCCTGATGCGGGGCTTGAACTCACAAACTTTGAGATTGTGACCTGGGCCAAAATCAAGTTGGATGCTTAACTGAATGAGCCACCCAGGTGCCCCTCTTTTAGGTTATTTTTATAAATCTGTTTATTTGTTCTATCATGTAGTATCTTTGAAAAAGTTATGTTTTCGACTTCTTTATTTCTTTAATCATGTGACACATATTCATTTCACAGCCTCTTTCAGATCTTCCTCCTACTTCGGCGTCTGAGGGTGCTAATTCTTGCATCTGTTGATCCTTCCTCAGTATGGTTCACTTTCTTGCACGATATACAACATCCTACTGTGAATTCAGCTACCATAAGAGACGTCTATTCTCTGGGAACTCCTGTGAGCTACATTCAAGTTCTGGGGACTCAATTTCTACTTCTTTTAAAATACATTTTCTCTCTATTTCCATGTTCCTGTAGCAGAACAGGTGGCATCTATTCCAGTTCGGCCTTCGCTGTTGCTCTGGAATCTTACATTTAACTAGGTCCTACCTGTTGCTCACCACATTCTCAGGCCACTTTCTATATCCTTCTCTATTACTAAACTCACCACGTTTTTGGAGCATTTCCATGTTTTTTTTGGGTAGGCCTACTGTGCTCTTTCCTGGGACAAGTTGAAAAACAGCCCTTTGGGAATTATATCCTCTGTGTGTGTCTGCAAAGTCTGTGGGTCGCAGAGTTTCTTACTTGACAGCAGTTTAGACCTGTATCTGAACCCTTTGCAGGATCATGTGTTGAGATTGTAGTTGATTTTTTGGAAGAGTGAATTTAGTGCTTAAACCTCTAGGTAAGCAATGCAACTGTTCTAAAAATATATACTAAGTATCTGTTAACTTTTTTTTTTAATGTTTATTTATTTTTGAGACAGAGAGAGACAGAGCATGAACAGGGGAGGGGCAGAGAGAGAGGGAGACACAGAATCCGAAGCAGGTTCCAGGCTCTGAGCCGTCAGCACAGAGCCCAACTCGGGGCTCGAACTCACAGACCGCAAGATCATGACCTGAGCCGAAGTCGGACGCTCAACAGACTGAGCCACCCAAGGGCCCCTTTTAACTTTTATAAAACATAGTATTGAGTTTATTCTCTTTCTCTGACAGGTCATGGGGGTTAGCAAGGAGTTATGTCACCTGGATTGTGGGGGTGCTATTATCGGGGATTGACTAACTGTCCAGAGTAATGACTACATCTCTGACCTCACCAGTTAGGCTTCTCTCATCATCCCTTCCATTATTTTATTTATTCTTATTTATTTATTTTGAGAGAGAGCATTCAAGCAGGGGAGGGACAGATGAGAGAGAGAGAGAGAAAGAGAGAGAGAGAGAGAGAGAGAGAGAGAGAGAGAGAGAGAGAGAGAGAGAGAAAACAGAGTTCCCAGCAGGTTCTGCAATGTTAGCACAGAGCCAGATGCAGGGTTCGAACCCACAAACCATGAGATCATGACCGGAGCCTAAATTAAGAGTCAGGTGCTTAACCGACTGAGCCACCTGGGCACCCCTATTAAAAGATGTCTTACTTATGGCCTAACTATGGCATTAGACTTGCAATTTTTACTAGAAGGAACACAAACAATATTATTTTCTTGATGTGATTAATAACAACAACCAAAGTCCCCAAGAATCGCGTACGCAGGAGAGAACAGCAACAATGGACTGCTGCTTTGGAGTTCCCAGTTTACCACCAACCCATGCTGGACGCAAGCAACCAGCTAGAAAACTGGGATCTCCACGCTCCGGAATATGCTTCCTGCAGACTGCAGTTTGTCAACTTAGCATAAGTGAGAAAAAAATCCTGTAAGTTTTCTGTTCAATAAGTAACTTCCTGGTATACATTCTGTGGCAACTTAGCTATGAACTGTGCAGTTTAAAATAAATGTTGTTTCAATGCCAAATAATACATATGAATTTTATGCTCTTTGCTAATCCAATTCAAGCAAATCTTGAAAAAAAAAAAAACACTGGCGTTCATATGGTTCCCTAAGGACTGTTTCAAGGACAATAAAAAGAGATGATGGATCTGACACTCCTGTACAACGTCCAAAAGTCACCCTAAGACAGGACTTAATGGCCTCAAAAGCAGTCAGTGAGTGCGATGCTAGTGGTGAAGAAATTTTATCGAAATAATGAACTGGGAACACAGAGCAATTCCTCTTCAACATGGCACCACTCTATCTTTCCTTAAAGAGAGATGGAGCAAGAGTCACATATACAGATAATTTACGAAACCGAAATAAACAGGTAAGATTTCTTTCCAGATAAACAAGGTAGCTATTTTAGGAAGTAGGTAAATATTAAACAGCTCGCTGTACTTTCAATTTGGGTGGCGGGCATTTCTGCTGTCAATGTGGTGGGACATTTGGGCTTTACCTTAGTTTTCAAGATTACAGTTACAATTCTGAGCTCAGCCAAAAAATATAAATTAAGTTAAACTGAAAGAGTAAGCCAAGAAGACTACTGGCCCCAGAATGGTGAGTAAAAGGTTTATAAATGATTCCTTTTTTCCTTGCTGCTCCTACCTCTGATTAGAAGCGATAAATAAGAGATACCCATGGAGGCACACGAGGAAATCCTATCTGTAATAAATCTCAAGTGTGACAAATATGATACAGAGATCAGTGAATTTTCACAGTAATTAGGCTAAATCAATTTATACCTTTTTTGGGTATTGCACAAACCTTAATACAGCCCCTACCAGCTTGAAATCCCTCATCCTGAGGACTCCTGAGACACAACAATGAACGAAACGCTCTGGTGAGAAGGGAGAAAAAAATATAGCAGACTGTGAATTCAGACCCTTTCAAAATATAAAAACAGATGAGCTAAGTGGGTAATAGTAAATTCCATAGAGCTCCTGGTGACTAAAATACGCAGAGTATCTCATGTACAGAAAGGAACACCACCAACTGTCAAATGGGGTATACAGTAATCTCCTCGTGACTTTTTCCAGTGGCAATTACAGAAACTATGTCCAGTACAATCCATGAGAAAATGTCTCTCAGGATACGCGACAGCACTGCCCCATTATAACTCGCCTAAAGTCTCTATTCAATTTCTTTAATCAGGTTTCAGGTATAATAACATTACATTTGCATAATAATTTTGGCTGTGTGAAATGCTTTCTTACCCAAGATCTCTTAGGATTCGTGTATAATTGTATATTGCACACAATCCAGAGCTCAAAATAAATCTGGGGACCAATAAAATTGATAGTATTATTTATTTTTTCCATATCCTGGATTTATGGACCCAAGTGTGCTAGTGACATAACCCTGGAGGGGATGGAGTGCACCTGGAGGAGTAAGATTAAAACTCACAAGCTTCATGATAACTAGAGATTCGTTAGTCATAAATAGAAGAGGTCCTATCGGAAAAACCGGACAGGGTGACATGATAAAGGAGGCATCTTGGTCCATTCGGGCTACTATATACAACAAGAATACCATATACTGAGTTGCTTAAACAATGAAAAGTTATTTCTCAGAGTCCTGGAGCTTGGGCTGTCCATGAACCAGGAACCAGCAGACGCAGTGTCTGGTGACAGTCAAAAGGACACAAGCATTCACTTGGCCACAAGAGGCAAAGTTTGTTTTTGTTTTTGTTTTTGAGGAGGCAAAGATGATTTCCTGTAATCTTACCCTCTTCTATCCTTCGGGGGTACAAACTCTGGAATCTCTGTCCGTCCTCTCTAAGAGGTCTCTAAAATTTCTAAGATGCACTTTGGTAATTGGAATAACGCCCTCCCCCCTCAAGATGTCCGTACCCTAACCCCCAGAGCCTGTGACTATGTTACCTGACATGGCAAAAGAAGATTTACAAATGTGATTAAGGATATGAACCTTGAGCTGGGGAGATTAGCCAGATTACCCGGGGGGTCCTACTCTAATCATAGGAGTCCTTAAAAGGTTAGACACTTCCCAGCTGTGCACGGGATATGCAACAGAAGAACGACCAGAGCACTGCGGCATTACTGGCTTTGAAGATGGGGAAAGGGCGGGGGGAGTGGATAAACTGAGGAACGCACGTAGTCTCCAGAAGTCTGAAAGGCAAGAAAATGGATTCCTCCTAGAGGCACCAGAAAGCACTGGTGCCCTCACACTAGCTCAGTGAGCCCCATGTCGGGCTTCTGACCTACAGATAACGACAGTTAATTTGTACTGTTGTAAACCACTAAGTCTGTGGTAATTTGTTACAGCAGCTAAAGAAAACTTACACAAATACTAAGGGCAAAATAACAAAAACCCTTATCAATAGACATGTGAATCAGTTCCATTCTGCTGTTTATGAAATGTGATTGACACTCTTCCGAGCAGAAAAAATTGGCCGCATGCAAAAAAAAATAAACTTTTTATGCCAGTTATCAACATTTCGGAGTTTCTGTAAATGGATGACAAAAACAGTGATGGAACATTGTTAGCAGAGCTTAATAAGAGGCTATTTAGGTTGCATACCTGATTGTCACAAAACAATTTTTCTTAACAGGAGAAAACTAACTAAAGGCTTTTTAAAAGGGAGTCCTAATTCTCTTCCATTTCTGAAATCTGAAAAATCAGAGAGGAGCTATAGGCAGGTACTGGGATTTTAACTCCATTATTTGATTTCTTTATTCATTTATTCATTTGTTCAATCATTCAATAAATATTTGCTGATGACTCTCTCTTTGCCAAGCACTGGGCAAGAAGTGGAGGCATAAATGAAATATGTTACCAGGCCTGCTTCTCATAAAGCTCTTATTTTTATTGAGAGATTTCCTGGGATGAGGAATGATAGGCTGAAATGCCCAGTTCAAGCCTTTGTTAAAGCTGAGTTTGGAGCAAAGCAATTAATAACCAGGTTGGTTGAAGAATAAGTTCCTTTTAGCTCTGCAAGAGAAGACACCTGCTTTGAAGAGGTATACTGAAATTACGGAAAAAAATCTTGGATATTCAAATGTGAGTAAGATAACTCAAATTTTTCTCTTAGGCAGAATATACAGGAGCACTCTAGTTAGTAGCTGAATGTAGAGAGGAAACAAGGCTAACTGCTAACTAAAGCACGTATTTCTTTAAATCTTTTTTTTTTAATTTTTTTTAACGTTTATTTATTTTTGAGAGACATAGAGATAGAGCATGAGCAGGGGAAGGGCGGAGAGAGAGGGAGACACAGAATCCAAAGCAGGCTCCAGGCTGTGATGAGCCATCAGCACAGAGCCCGATGTGGGGCTCGAACTCACAGACCGTGAGATCGTGACCTGAGCCGAAGTCGGCCGCTTAACCGACTGAGCCACCCAGGCGCCCCTAAATCTTATCTTATGCTGCACTTACTGGCTTCTATTTTACAAATATATTGTGTGTTCAAATGTGCATTTTGTTATTGTAATGAAGGATTGAATTCTTTTAAAATAATAATTGTGAAGATCTTGCAGTTCTTTCAAATTCCCACTTCTGAAGATTCTCTCTACAGAGTCATGTATCACTAAAAGGTCACCAGAGTCGCAGGCAAAGAACCCATGAAGGACAGGGTCAACCTTCAGGGACATAGGCAAGGCAGTAATGGGAAGCAAGCAAAGCGGTGGCATGAGGAAGATGCATATCTATCTCTTTAAACAGGAAGAGACTAATGAATCTTTTAGTGGGGATTTACAAAATAACAATTTCTCATACTTTTGAGCAGTAGGAAAGGCTATGTATTTCTTTAGAATGTGAACTAATACTGTTTTGTAGAATGAGAAAGCAGATGAAGAAGAGGAATATAAGAAATATGCCCATATGGAAGGGTGCCCATCGTAAGCAGATAAACAATCAAAATTGTTTCAAAAATTACCCTACTCTTCTCTTTAGAACGCTTTTTGCCTATTCATTTCTACACCCACATTTTTTACTTTTATTTTAAAATGGACTAAGGGGCACCTGGGTGGCTCAGTCAGTTAAGCGTCTGACTTCGGCTCAGGTCATGATCTCGCGGTCCGTGAGTTCGAGCCCCACATCGGGCTCTGGAGCCTGCTTCAGATTCTGTGTCTCCCTCTCTCTCTGCCCTCCCCACTCATGCTCTCTCTTTCTCTCTCTCTCAAAAATAAACATTACAACATTTTTTAAAAATAAAAATAAAATAGACTAAGTATAGTTATTGAATTCTAGGAAGGAAGTCAAGCCTCTTTTTCCATGTTTATTTTTTTCCTTTCTTGCCTTTTGCCAAGTTGGGGTAGTGTTAACTATATTTTTCTTGTTAATCGACGGAATCCATGTCTGGAATCCAAAAGTTTTTAAAACTGTTGTATTTCACAAACAATATGTAATCATATGAATGTGAGAAGAGGGATGCTCTTAAGATACTGTATGTGCGATTGCTCCTGTGCATGGAAGTCATTTCTTCGTGATGAAAGTTTATATCCCATGTCAACTTTATTTGGACCTTGTGCTTCCCAGAGACAGTAAGAAAGTTTTGGTTGTATACTATTATTATATCCTTCCTTTCACCTATTTTCCAACTTCACAAATAATCAACACATGTATTAGAGAATCCTAAAACTTCATAATCCATCCGGAAGTGAATTGTGAAAAATTCTAACACTCTTTGGTGTATCTTGTATCTGTCTTCCTATTGTGAGAACTGTGTTTAATTTAATTGTTAATGGTTAGAATGTTTTCTGGAACATTTTCTCAGATAAATAATTTGGCAGGTAGACCTGCTAAATCCTTTCATGCCTAACATGTTCCTCTTTTACTGGACAGATAACTTGTATCTCCACTGGATACTCTTGAAACACAATACTTAGGTCTCAAAACTCTGTAGCTAATTACCCAGTATCTTTGCATCCCCTGTGGAAGATGCAAAATCCCTCGCTTACATCGACTTTTTAAAAACCGTTTCTGTCAGGATGCTTGTACACTTTTCTTCTTATCCTTATAGTTCAACAATTTAGCCGCAGTGTATCTAAGAAGCATGTCTCCTCATTCTCTTTCTTCTTCTTCCCTTTCCTCTTCTCTCTTTTCTCCACCAAAACTTTCGGCAAACTTCCTGCTTCTTTAAAGTCTGTTTTTTGATGCCACCTCTCTTGGTTTTCTTAACTTTTCTTGTTGTTGTTGTTATTTCTTCTCAGCTGGTATCTCTAGGACTCTGTCTTCCACTCTTCTCCTTGCATGCATTCTTTCTGGTTGATTTTGTTTGAATTCTTGGTTTCTACTACCCTCTAGTAGTCAAGAACTCTTAAACGTGTCTTTAGTCCTGATATCATATATGCAACTGCTTTCTAGTTTTTCCTACTTTAGTGATCAAGTGAATCAAAACTCAACAGGTCCAAACCTAACTCGTACTAAGCCTTCAAAACTCAGCCCTACCCTACAATGGCTTCTTTCATTTTTTAAATCTTTTTTTCTCACCTGTGCGTATCTTTCCTTCCCTTTTACTTTGAAATAATTTTAGCTTTACAAAAATATTGCAAAATACAGAGTTCATGTATGTTTTTCATCCAGCTTTCCTAAACGTTAGCGTTTTATAGAACCATATTTAACGTTATGTAACTTGTAAACACTAAAAAATAAAATTGAGATAGTGTTTGCTAAATGGTGATTCTTCTATTTCCTTCACTATTTCTACATTTACTGAAATTACATAGTGACGAAGAGCTGTCCCTTCTTCTCCATTAATTTATATATTGCATTATTTATTTATATCTGTATAGATTAATGGGTATTTATTTTATTTGATGGGGTATAACTCATCACTACTGTTGTTTATTACACCTCAAACTGTCCCAGATTTGGTCAGTGGGCACACCTTCACATTAGTTTCTGTGTTCTTTTTATATGCTTCATGGTATCAGTATTATGTTTAATGTTTCTTAGGGCGCCTGGGTGGCTCAGTCGGTTGAGAGACTGACTTTGGCTCAGGTCGTGGTCTTGCAGCCTGTGAGTTCAAGCCCTGCATTGGGCTCACTGTTGACAGCTCAGAGCCTGGAGCCTGCTTGGGATTCTGTGTCTCCCTCCTCTCTGCCCCTCATACACACACACTCTCAATCTCTCTCTCTCTCTCTCTCTCAAAAATAAATAGATATTAAAATAAATTTTTTAAAATGTTTCTTTACTTCCTGGTCCCAGAAGATAATACAGTTGCATTGAGTATTGAGTATAGTCTAAAAAAAGCTTTGGTTCCTTTTACTGGAGAATGGTATTTACGGCAGGTATACACAATACACGTGCTAGTTGTACATACTGCTGCTATGATGTCATTGCTTCCTGGCATTCGTAGCAGAAAAGGTCAGAAAAACATGCACTGGGCACACATACAACACAGTACATAAACACACACACACACCTATATATCTACGCCTGTCCATATATTAAGAATCATGAGTTCAAAGCAATAGTTCCATTTCCAATATAATAGCACAGGGTTTATTTTAGCCTTCCCTTTCTCCTAATTTCTTTCTGTTGGTGAAAAACCTGGCTCTCCTTATCCACAAAATATTTATTTATTTTCCCATTACTAGAATAAGCATAAAGTTGATCCAGAATTGAATTGTTAATCCTTAACTCTGTGAGAAACAAACTTACTAAACAGCATACAATATTTATGTACATTATTTTTAATCGACTGTATGGTCTGGTGAAAAATGCAGAGTTTTAGGCATTCCAAACTCATTTGGCTGTTTTGTTCCTCAACTCCATCAGGATGGGTCTATTATTCATTTTTTATAGAGTTAGATTCATTTGTTACTTTTTGTATTTTATCCCTTCTCATTCTCCTCCCCAACTTCTACATACACACCTGGTTGAAATGAACCACTGATGGATTCACTGACTGGTATGTTAATTGTCACCACAATACTAACAGTGAGACGACTACAAAAACATACTGAAGAAATGTTGCTCCCCTTTGATGGCAGAGAAAGAGAGAGGGGGGGGGAGAGAGAGAGGGGGAGAGAGAGAGGGAGAGAGAGAAGGGGGGAGAGAGAGAGGGGGAGAGAGAGAGAGAGGGAGAGAGAGAGAGTGGGAGAGAGAGACACACACACACAATCTGAAGCAGGCTCTACGCCCAGCATGGAGTCCCACATGGGGCTCAGTCTTACAACCATGAGATCATGACCTGAGCCAAAATCAAAAGTCAGACATTTAACCATCTTAACCACCCAGGGACCTCCCTGGGAAAAAATGGCTTATCTTAATTATATTCCTATAGTTATTTACTTTAACATTTTTATATACTAATACCTATCATTTACTTAGCACTTATATTTCTTTATATATATAGATACAGATATACATATATTTATAAATAAATAAGTATTATGCATGTGTAGTGGTTCTATTTCTCTGGGGAATGGTGAGGAAGAGAGATTCCTACATGCACTTCACTAAGTCCGGTCCATTTTAAAAACACAGTATGGTAACATTTACTACACACTTAGAATATAATGTGCTAAGTATTCTATATATTTGTTCAATTGTCACGATTATCTTTGACACTAAGTGCAATTATGCCAATTTGACAGAGGGGGAAGCCAAGTCTAAGAGAAGTCAGTACCTTGTCTAATTATTAAATTAGTGGTAAGTTTCAGAATTCGGTACTCTGAAGCCAAAATCTGCAGTCTTACTTTTTTTCCAGTAGCAATAATCCTCCATCACCAGGTCTATCATTTTAGAAAGCAGCTTCTCAACAGCTTTTGTCTTAGACCACAAGCATTCATTTACATTTTATTGATAACCTTGAATTTCAGTGTAATATTTAAAGTGGCATTACTAAAGATTAAAACTGTCCTGAGTGCTAGATTGAGGAATAATGTAGCTGATTTTGGCGACTCAGGTTTCTTTACGTGGCATTTTTTCCATGGGGAGCATTACTTAGAACTTGAGAAACTGCACAGACTCCGCATTAATGAAATGCAAAAGAGGCCGTTCACGTGTCCCTTACAATGTGTATAAAGAAGAAGATAATAGGACTAATACAAAAATTGTTATACCCTTTAACTTAGAGTACATCCCTGAATTACTTTTCTAAATACGTTTTTATCTTGGCAGCTGGCCAGACAATTGGTGCTTTATATTCCCAGCCAATATTAGCTTAAATGTAAAGTAAATGGCATATTCTATTTTAGAAATGTGCAATGATAAAATGGCATCATAGGAAATGCATAAAAATTTCCATTTTAATAAGCTAAATCATCCATAGAATGCTAAAGAGAAAAATAAGTTAGCTATTTATGACTTTAAGACATTTTCGACTTAAATGGATATGACATGTTGTAAGAATTAACCTCCTGCATTGCACTTTTATTTTGCCCTTAGAAAAACTTGATTTAAATCGGAAATAAGACACACACGCCAAACCCTGGCTGTTCCTTCACACACTTCTGCGCGGCTCGCTCTCTCATCGGCTCTATGTCTTTTCTCCAATGTCACCTTCCCAGCGATATTTTCTCTAACCGTTGAAGACTGAACTCTTTGCTTCCCCCGTTCTCCCCCTTGGATTCCTCTACCACCTGCCATGCTCTAGTTCCTCCTTAACGCTTACCATCTTATTTATCTTACTTACATCTTATTTATCTTCTGCTCCTCCCCACCAAGAATGTAAACTTTCAGGAAAGCAAGAAGCTTATCTATTCGGTTCACCTATTCTAGAACATTGCCTGACATGTCATAATGGTGACATCGCACATATTTCAAATTCCCTTTTCGATTTCTTTCATGATTTTCCGTTGACATGGATGTACTGGGTACTTTATCTTTCAAAAATTATGGAGAGTAATTATTCTGCTACCAATTTCCATCTTAATTTATTGTTGCAAAACAGTGTGTCCAATGGTACCACTTCTTTGACATTGTTTTTCTCTCTGCTTATGTCTTAATAGTGAATTTCTGCAAATTTCCACAAGTACTTGAAAAATAAACTTTATTTTTTAATTATTCAGTACATGGACCTATAAAATTATTTAGACAGACTTTTCAAATCTATATACTTAGTGTATTCTGCTTCATCTATCAATTACTAAGAGAAATACATGTATAATTTTTCAGAAAATATCAAATGGTGGATTTATTCATTTCCCTTTGTATTTGTGTTGCTCTGTTTTATGTCTTTGTGAATTTAGCATTATATCTTCCATTGAATTAAACCTTTAAAATTATTTTAAGGTAATCTTTAATTACCAGTCACTTTTTTGCCTTAAAATAAGCTTCTCGTATGCTAATATAGCTAAGTCAGTTTTATCTTTTGTCTCTATATTTCTGGTGGGTTTTTTCTCCCATATTTTAACTTTTAATCTTCCTTTGCCACGTAGGAACAACATGGAAAACTTAAAATTGCAAGCCTGCATATCGTTTATTGACCAGAAAGATTTAATGTGAATACCAGATCCTTAGATATAATTTAAGCCTAGAGGGAAAAAGTGACCTAATATGATACTATAATATATCTTTTCATTTGTCTTATGTATCTTCTATGTCATAGTGTGTACCAGACCTTATGGTAGGCACAGAAGAATAAATATCGGCTGAAATGAATGTATCAGATTCTTACAACTTGGTGAGACAGTGAAAGTGTTATCTCTCTATTACAGTTGGGGAAGTAGAGGCTTAGACAGTTGTTAATGATTTTTCAAGCTTACTCAGGTTGCAGAAGAACTTAGAATCGATATCTTTAGACTTCCATTTAGACTTCCTGTCTAGGTTTCTTTCACTCCACGACAATGCCTCTCTCTAGTAATGATATTTTTCAAATAAGTAAATATAGGAGGTGGAAGATGGCTGCAGATAACATGTAGCTGTTAAATCGCTAGATAGATGTCTGCTACTCACCACAGGCTCCTTGATGGAGTCATCACAACTAAAACTATTATTAACCCGCTTGCACAGAAGCATATTGGAAATAATTAAACTAAGAGTTATGCTAATGAAGGCAAGAAGAAGAAAACAACAACATAGAAAATACATTAGCCTTGATAAGCCTCTGAATCTTTCCTTGTCTGTAATTAATTTTCCTTTAACCTCCCACCAATGCGTGCGCACTTAATATTCCTTAATAACCAAAATGAAATATAAGGCCACTGAAAAGTTATAGTTTTAATAATAAAATCACTATCTTTGTATTTAATATATTCTCCTACTTTTTATTTTATAGTTTGGTTAAATATTGCCTCCTCCCAGTAAATAGAAACATTTCTATAACTAAGCTTACTTTATGCAGCAAAGTACAGAAATAGCCTTGCAGAGCTGGGTATTTAAAGCAATCAATTGCATGTCTAGTTAAGGAAATATGCCATAATCATTAAACACATGAAGGGTAACAAGCCATTTCCTTAATGAATCCCTATTAAGGTATATTAAAGCCAGCTTTACAAATAGCCTTAAAAAATCATTTCGACTAACAGAATTTATCTAGCCTGCCAGATTAGCAGAGTTCACAACTAGCAAGCTTCTTCTGTGTTCTGAAAACTTACCCTCCCTTCTTGGACAATCCTATTTCTTACTGCTACAACTAACAATATCTCTCCAAATCCTTCAACTTTGCTCTTAGGCTCTGTCTATTGCTCATTCCTCTCTATGGGAGAGGACGTGGTAATAAGTGCACCCTCCTTAATACTCAGTTGCACTTAGTGGACATTATCTAGGCTTATAACATTTATGTCTTTTGACACCTGCAACCACGAGCTCTAAAAGGATCCCTGTCCTAGAAAGAAGGGGAGAGAACCCTATGGGCCAGCACACTCACTGTTCTAGCACTTGGGCCTCTGGTGGCAACACAGAGAGCAAGCCTTGCCATTGAGTATGGCTGCAGCTATGGCAGAGATGCCGGTTACAGATCCGTAGTCTGAGTGGTGGCTCCACACACCAATGAAGCCTCTTAGTTGGCTGTGCACAGAGCAAGCACTGCTCTTTGATAGCCTATAGCTGTGGAAGAGAGGCTGATGGCAGACAGCTAATGTAAGGGTCAACCTGCCCACTAACAAGCCCGCAGTGGCCTCAGAAAGGCCTCTCACCAGTGCAGGAACCAAATCTTGCCTGGTGCATCCACAGCAGACAAGGTGGGTCATTATAGCTGACTCGACTAAAGGCAAACGCAGTGCAGCAAAACAGTAAGGCACACAGAGCCCACATAGGATCAAGAGCAGACTAAGGGGTACAGAAGAATGGATCAGCAATCGGGAACACAGGGTAATGAAAAGGACCCAAGCTCAACAGCAAAAAGAAAAAAAGAATAATAAAAAGTAAGAATAGGTTAAGGAAACTCAGTGACGTCATCAGGCATAACAACGTTCGTATCATAGGGATCCCAGAAAGAGGAGAGCGAGAGAAAGGAGATGAACATTCATGCAAAAATCCTCAACAAAATATTAGCAAACCAAATGTAACAATACATAAAAAAAAACTATTCACCACGATCAAGTAGCATTTACTCCATGGATGGGGGCAATTCAATATTCACAAATCAATCAACGTAATATACCACATTAACAAAATGAAAGATAATGATCACATGATCATCTCGATAGATGCAGAAAAATCATTTGAAAAAAATTCAACAGCCATTTATGATAAACATAAAACTCTCAACAAAGTGGGTACAGAAGGAATGTGCCTCAAAATGATAAAGGCTATATATTAACCCCCAACTAACATCATACCTAATGGTGAAAACCTGAGAGTTTTTCCTTTAAGATCAAGAATAAGTCAAGGATGTCTACCTCCATCACTTTTATTCAGTGAAGTACTACAAGCCATAGCCATAGCAGTAAGACAAGAAAAAGAAATAAAAGGCATCCAAAATGGTAGGAAAGAAGGAAAACTGTCACTATGGGCAGATAACATGATACGATATATGGAAAACACTAAAAATTCTACCAAAACCTATCAGAACTGATAAATGAACTTGATAAAGTTGCAGGGTACAAAATTAACACTCAGAAATCTGCAGCATCTCTATATGCTAATAACAAAGTAGCAGAAAGAGAAATTAATAAAATAATTCTATTTACAACTGCACCAAAAAGAGTAAAATACCTACAGATAAATTTGGCCAAGAAGGTAAAAGACCTATACTCTGAAAACTACAAGTCACTGATGAAAAACAATGAAGACAATACAAACAAAAAAAAATATAAAGTGGTAAAGAGGTGGCAGAATAAATATGGCAGAAATGTTCATACTGTCCAAAGCAATCGGTATGCTCAATGCAATATATATCAAAATACCAATAGCATTTTTCACAGAACTAGAACAAATAATATTAAAATTTGTATGAAACCAAAAAAAAAAATCTTCAAAAAGCCAAAGTAAACTTGAGAAGGAGGAACAAAGTTGAAGGTATTATAATTCCAGGCTCTGTGATATACGGCAAAGCTATAGTAATCAAAACAGTATAGTACTGGTAGAAAAATAAAACAGGTAAGCAGAACAGGACAGAGACGCAAGAAATAAACCGATACCTATATGACAGATTAATCTATGACAAAGGAGGAAGGAATATAAAAGGGGGAAAAGACAGTCTCTTCAATAAATGGTATTAGGAAAACTGGACAGCCACGTGCAAAAGAATCAAACTGGGGGTGCTTGGCTGGCTAAGTCTGTACAGCGTGTGGCTCTTGGTCTCAGGTTCCGGAGTTTACCCTAATTATACTTCATTTCAAAAAGTTAACTAAAAGTAAATAAATAATGATTTCCCAGGTTAAAAATAAAAAAGAAAAGATATCAAATCAGTGAAAGTGTATGGAGGAAGTATGACTATTCCTATTTTACCTATGTAGAAAACATGGCCCCCAGGCATTAGAGGATTTTTACCAAGAAACTGACAATTTATGTGCAAAGTGGAAATACATTCCAGGTTTCTATTTTTCACTGTCATTACTTTTTATTCAGGTACATTTAAATTGAAGATGGGGGAAGATGAAAAGACAATGCCGCTCACTTAATTAGAATACTGGAAAAGCACTAGAAGAGAACGCAGGTAGTAATTTCTTTGACATTAGCTGCTGTAACATTTTTTCCAGACATGTCCCCTGAGGCAAGGGAAACAAAAGCGAAAATAAACTATGGGACTATACCAAAATAAAAAGCTTCGGAACAGCAAAGGAAACCAGTATCAAAATAAAAGGGCGACCAAGTGAATGAGAGAAGATATTTTCAGTAAGGGTTAAATATCCAAAATATCGAAAGACCGTTACAGGCCAACAGCAAAAAACAAACAATGAATTTAAAAATGCACAGAGGACAGGAACAGACATTTTTCAAAGAAAGACATTACAGATGCCCAAGAGACACATGAAAAGATGCCTGACATCATCAGGGAAATGCAAATCAGAACCACAGTGAGACATCACCTTATGACTGCCAGAATGTCTAAAATAAAATGGACAAGAAATAGCAACTATTGGTGAGGGTGTTGGAGCATCCTTGGGCTCTGGTGGCAGGAACTGGTGCAGTCACTGTGGCAAACAGTATGAAGGTTACTAAAAACCTTAAAAATAGAAATACCATATAATTCAATAATTCCACTACTGGGTATTTACCCTAAGAAAATAAAAACACTAACTCAAAAATACAAATGCACCCTTGTGTTTACTGCAGCATTATTTACAAAAGCCAAGAAAGGGAAGCAACCTATGTCCATTTATAGATGAATGGATAAAGAAGATGTGGTGTATACACACAGACACACACACACATTAATATTATGCAGCCATAAAAACAGATGAGATCTTGCCATTTGTGACAACATGGATGTATGGATGGACCTAGAAGGTATTATGCTAAATGAAAAAAGATGGGAAAAACAACTACCACAAGATTTTACTTATATTGGGATCCAAAAAACACAACAAATGAATAAACAAGTGAACAAACAAAAAGCAGACCTATAAATACAGGGAACAAACTGATGTTTACCAGAAGGCAGGGAGGTGAGGGGATAAACAAAATGAGTGTAGGATTGTGGGAGATACACTCTACAAGTTATAGAAGGAATAAGTCATGAAAATAAAAGGCAAAGCATAGAGAATATAGTCATTGGTATAGTAACAGTGTTGTATGTGACAGATAGGACCTACACTTCTGATAAGCATGGCATAATATATACAAATGTTGAATGACTATGACGTACACCTACAACTAATGTAACATTGTGTCAACTATACTCAAATTAAAAACAAGTTAAAAAGAACAATGCAAACACCATCGATATATCTATCATTCCTAACGTTTCCTTGGTAATCCTTTCTTATCCCCACTACCATCCCTGGGCAACCAGAGATACGCTTTCTGTCATTATACATTAAATTTGCATTTCCTAGAATTTATATACACGGAAACATAGTGTGTGTACTTTTTTTGGTTTGACTTCTTTCACTCAGCATAATTATTCTGAAATCCAGTTAAGTTGTACGTAACGTGTATTTATGTTTTGTTTGTTTTGATTGCTGAAGAGTTTACAAGGATATGCCAGTTTGTTTACCCACCCACATGTTGATGGACACTGACATTTTCTCAGTTGTGAAGATTACATAAATAGATGATACAAACATTTAAAAGGCAAGTCTTTGTATGGTCATATGCTTTCATTTTTCTTTGATAACTTCCAAACTATTTTCCAAAACGCCTGCACCATTTTACATTCCTACTACTAGTGTATGAGAGGACCTGTTTCTTCACATCCACACCAATACTTAGTATGCTCAATCTTCTTAATCTTAGCCATTCTAGCAGGTGTGTAGAGGTATTTAATTGTGGGTTTTAATCGTATTTTCCTAAACACTAACAACATTGAGCATCATTTCTCACACTTATTTTCATCTATGTATCATCTGGGGTCAACTGTCCATTCAAGTCTTTTGTCCTTTTCTTGTTACCTTTTTTTTTCAATGTTTGTTTTATTTTTGAGAGAAAGACACACAGAGCATGAAGAGGGGAGGGGCAGAGAAAGAGGGAGACACAGAATCCGAAGCAGACTCTAGGCTCTGAGCTGTCAGCACAGATTCCGATGTGGGGCTCAAACTCACGAACTGTGAGATCATGACTTGAGCCGAAGTCGGATGCTTAACGGACAGAGCCACACAGGCGTCCCTCTCATTACCTTTTAAAAATTTGTTTTCTTATTGTTGAGTTTTAGGAAAGTTTACGTATTCTAGATACAGGTCCTATATCAGATATCTGCTTTGCAAATATTTTCTTCCACTTTGTGGTCTGTCCCTTAAATTTCCTTATCCATGTATTTTGAATTCTAGAGGCTTTAATTTTGATAAAATTAAATTTATCAATGTTTTCTATAGATTGTGTTTTTGGTGTTATAAAATCTCTTTGCCTAACCCAGTGTACACAACTCTATGTGTAACTGTCACCCCAATCTTAGTAACTTAAAATGACAATCATTAATTTTGACAAGTCTTCAGTTTTCCCAGGGCTTAACAGCAAAGGTCATCTTTACTTCAAGTGGTATGATATGCTAACAGGTGTCATGGGTTCACTGAACATTGGGATTCATTTCAAGATGACTGTCCAAATGGCTGGCAGGTAGACAATGTGTATCAGCTGAGACTCACTTGGAGTTATAGGCATGGAACCTCAGTTTCCCTCCATGTGGGATTTCCATAGGCTGCTTGGATATCGTGGCTGGATTCTCAGGATAAATGTCTAAAGTGAACAAGGAAGAAGTGAGCATTTTTATGACCTAACCGTGGATGTCACATAACATCATTTCTGCCATATACTGTTGGACAAGTCAGTCACAAACATCCAATGAAGTTTGGGGTGGGGGGGCACATTTCGATGGACTAGAGGTAAAATTCTAGAAAACGATGCAGGAAGGGAGATATTATTATGGCCATTCTTGCTAAATCCAATCTGCTGTATTCCTGAACATCAAAATATATACGATATACGAATGCAACTATTTTTTTTTCTTTCTCTTTATTGTTTTTTTTTAATTTTATTTATTTATTTTAAAAAATCCAGCATAATTAACAAACAGTATTATATTGAAAATACTAAATTCAAATATATGGTTAAGGCAGTTACAAAGTTTCACCTGACGGTTTCAAGGGGAGAACTTAGGTGCCACTCATGGCAGCTGGTACAGAAAAATGTCTACCAGTTATCTATTGTTATCTAAGTCAGCCAAGAGTGAAGATGGTGGATCATCAAGTAAGGTTTTTGTTGCCTCTCTTCCCTTAAATGCAGCACCTGGCACACCTAGAAAACTGATTTGAGGATTAAAACAACAATCTGCACAACTTGAACCACAGAACTCAGCAGTAATTCACCCCAAAAGAAAGAACAGGAAGAAATGACAGACAGGGACTTAATCAACACAGATACGAGTAAGATGTCTGAACCAGAGTTTAGAATCACGATAATAAGAAGACTATCTGGGGTCAAAAAAAGCATACAATCCCTTTCTGAGGACATAAAAGAAGTAAAATCTAGTCAGGACAAAATTAAAAATGCTATAACTGAGATGCAATCTCGAATGAATGCCACAGCAGCAAGGACGAATGAGCAGAGCAGAGAATTAGCAATATAGAAGACAAACTTATGGAGAATAATGAAGCAGAAAAAAAGAGGGAAACTAAAGCAAAAGAGCCCAAGATAAGAATTAGAGACCTCAATGACTCATTAAAAAGGAATAACATCCTAATAATAGGAGTCCCAGAAGATAAAGAGAGAAAAACGGATAGAAGATTTATGTGAGCAAATAATAGCAGAAAACTTTCCTATACCTGGGGAAAGACACAGACATCAAAATCCAAGAAGCTTTGAGAACTCCCAGTAGATTCAGCAAAAACCTACTATCAACAAAGCATATCATAGTCAAATTCACAAAATACTCAGACAAGGAAAGAATTACGAAAGCAGCAAGGAAAAAAAGTCCTTAACCTACAAGGGAAGACAGATGAGGTTCACAGCAGACCTATCCACAGAAAACTGGCAGGCCAGAAAGGAGTGGCAGGATATATTCAATGTGCTGAATAAGAAAAACAGGCAGCCTATGGGGCACCTGGGTGGCTCAGTCAGTTGGGTGGCCAACTTCAGCTCAGGTCATGATCTTGCCATCTGTGAGTTCGAGCCCCGCGTCGGGCTCTGTGCTCATGGCTTGGAGCCTGGAGCCTACTTCAGATTCTGTGTCTCCCACTCTCTCTACCCTTCCCCTGCTCACGCTCTGTCTTTATGTCTCTCAAAAATAAATAAACACTTTAAAAAAAACAGAAAAGAAAAAAAGAAAAACAGGCAGCCAAGAATTCTGTATCCAGCAAGGCTATCATTCAGAAGAGAAGGAGAGATAAAAAGTTTCCAAGACAAACAAAAACTAAAGGAGTTTGTGATGACTAAACAAGCCCTGCAAGAAATTTTAAGGGGGACCCTCCGAGGGGAGAAAAGACAAAAAGAACAGCAACAACAAAAAAAAAGACCAAAAGCTACAAAGACTAGAAAGGACCAGAAAATACCACCAAAAACTCCAACTCTACAGGCAACATAATGGCAATAAATTCTTACCTTTCAGTACTCACTCTAAATGTTCAAGGACTAACTGCTCCAGTCAAAAGACACAGGGTAACAGAATGCATAAGAAAACAAGATCCATCTATATGCTGTTTATACGAGACCCATCTTAGATCTAAAGACACCTTCAGATTGAAAGTAAGAGGCTGGAGAACCATCTAACATGCTAAAGCTCACCAAAAGAAAGCCGCAGTAGCCATACTTAATATCCCACAATCAAGACTTTAAAATAAAGACTGTAACAAGAGATGAAGAAGGTCATTCTATAATAATCAAGGAGTCCATTCACCAAGAAGAACAACTGTAAACATTTATGCTCCAAATGTGAAAACATGCAAATATATAAATCAATTAATCACAAACATACAGAAGCTCATTGGTAATAATAACGTAATAGTAGGAGACTTCAACACCCCATTACAGCAATGGACAGATTATCTAAACAGAAAATCAACAAGGGAACAATGGCTTTGAATGACATGCTGGACCAGATGGACTTGATATATTCAGAATATTTCATCGTAAAGCAGTAGAATAAACATTCTTCTTGAGTGTACATGGAATATTCTCCAGAATAGATCACATACTGGTAAACAAATCAGCCCTCAACAAGTACAAAAAGATCAAGATCATACTTTCCATCTTTTCAGACCACAATGCTATGAAACTCTACATCAATAAGAAAAAATTTGTAAAGACAACAAATACTTGTAGACTACAAAACACCCTACTAAAAAATGAATGTGCTAACCAAGGTTAAGGAGGAAATTAAAAAGTATACAGAAGCCAATGAAAGTGATAACACTGCAGCCCCAAACTTCTAGGAAGCAGGAAATGCGGTCATAAGAGGGAAGTATATAGCAATTCAGGCCTTCCTAAAGAAGGAAGAAAGGCCTCAGATACACAACCTAACCTTATACCTTTTAAGAGCTGGAAAAAGAATGCCAAATAATGCCCAAAACCAGCAGAAGATGGAAAATAATAAAGATTACAGCAGAAATTGATGATGTCAAAACCAAAACAAGTAGAACAGATCAATGAAACCAGTAGCTGGTTCTTTGAAATAATTAACACAATTGATAAACCCCCCGCCAGTGTGATCAAAAAGAAAAAGGAAAGGACCTAGATAAATAAAATCAAGAATGAAACAGGAGAGATCATAACCAATGCAGCAGAAACACAAACATTAATAAGAGATTATTATGAGCAATGATATACCATTTGGAAGAAATGGGCAAATTTCTAGAAACATATAAATTACCATAAGTGAAAGAAGAAGAAATAGAAAACTGAAACAGATCCATAGCCAGTAAAGAAATTGAATTAGTAATCAAAAACTCCGAAAAAACAAGAGTGCAGAGCCATATGGCTTTCTAAGGGAATTCTACTAAACATTTAAAAAAGAGTTAACAATTATTATTTTGAAAGTTTCAAAAAAATAGAAATGGAAGGAAAACTCCCAAACTCATTTTATGATGTTCTAGCATGACCTTGATTCCAAAACCAGACAAAGACCCCATTAAAAAGGAGAACTACAGACCAATTTCCCTGATGAACATGGATGCAAAACTCCTCAACAAGTTACTGGCCAACCAGATCCAACAATGCATTAAAAGAATTATTCACCATGACTAAGTGGGATTTATAACTGGGATGCAGGGCTGGTTCAATATCCACAAACTAATCCATGTGATACATCACATCAATAAAAGAAAGGATAAGAACCACATGATCATCTCAATAGATGCAGAGAAAGCATTTGACAAAACACAGCACCCTTTCTTGATAAAAACTCTCAAGAAAGTAGGGATAGAACGATCATACCCCAAGATCATAAAAGCCATATATGAAAGACCCATCGCTAATATCATCCTCAGTGGGTAAAAAACTGAGAGCTTCCCCCCTAAGGTCAGTAACATGACATGATGTCCACTCTCACCACTGTTATTCAACATAGTAGTGGAAGTCTTAGCCTCAGCAGTCAGACGACACGAAGAAATAAAAGGAATCCAAATTGGCCAGGAGGAAGTCAAACTTTCACTCTTCGTAGATGACATGCTACTGTATGTGGAAAACTCAAAAGATTCCACTAAAAAACTGCTAGAACTGATCCATGAATTCAGCAAAGTCGCAGGATATAAAATCAATGCACAGAAATCGGTTGCATTCCTATACACCAATAATGAAGCAACAGAAAGACAAATCAAGGAATTGATCCCACTTACATTTGCACCAAAAACTATACAAAACCTAGAAATACACCTAACCAAGGAGGTGAAAAATACTGTACAGTGAAAACTATAGAAACCTTATGAAAAAAAATGAAGAAGGCACACACACACACACACACATACACACACACACGAAACACAAAACAAAACAGACAAGTATTCCAAGCTCATGGATTGGAAGAACAAATACTGTTAAAATGTTGATACTACCCAAAGCAATCTACATATTCAATGCAATCCCTATCAAAATAACACCAGCATTCTTCACAGAGCTAGAACAAACAATCCTAAATCCTAAAATTTGTATGTAACCAGAAAAGACCCCAAAGAGCCAAAGCAATCCTAAAAAAGAAGACCAACACTGTAGGTATCACAGTCCCAGACTTTAAACTGTATTACAAAGCTCTAGTCATCAACACAGTATGCTACTGTCACAAATACAGACATGGAGATCAGTGGAAGAAAATAAAGAACCCAGAAATGGACCTATAAACGAATGGCCAACTCATCTTTGACAAAGGAGGAAAGAATACCCAATTGAATAAAGACAGTTTCTTCAGCAAATGGTGCTGTAGAAACTGGACAGCGACAAGCAGAAAAATGAACCTGGACCACTTTTTCACACCATACACAAAAATAAACCCGAAATGGTTGAGAGACCCAAACGTAAGACAGGAAGCCATCAAAATTCTAGAGGAGAAAGCAGACAAAAACCTCTTTGACCTCAGCCGCAGCAATTTAGTCAATATGTCTCTGGAGGAAGAAAGGGAAACAAAAGCAATAATGAACTATTGGGACCTCATCAAGATAAAAACCTCTGCACAGCAAAGGAAACAATCAGCAAAACTGAAAGGCAACCAATGGAATAGGAGAAGGTATTTGCAAATGACATAAAGAGTTAGTATCCAAAATCTATATAGAACTTATCAAACTAAACACTAAGAAACAAGTAATCCAGTGAAGTAAAGGGCAAAAGACCTGAATAAACACTTCTCCAAAGAAAACATCCAAATGGCTAACAGACACATGAGAAAATGCTTGGCATCACTCATCTTCAGGGAAATAAAATCCAAACCACAATGAGAAACCACTTCACACCAGTCAGAATGGCTAAAATTAATAACTCAGTCAAACAGAGATGTTGGTGAGGATGCAGAAAAAGAGGATCTCTTTTTCACTGATGGTGGGAATGCAAACTGGTGCAGCCTCTTTGGACAACAGTATGGAGATTCCTCAAAAAGTTAAAAATTGAACTACCCTATGACCTAGAAGTACACTACAAGGTATTTATCCAAGGTATACAGGTGTGCCATTTCCAAGGGACACATGCACCCAATGTTTAAAGCAGCACTATCAACAACAGTCAAAGTATGGAAATAGCCCAAATGTCCATCGGCAGATGAATGGATAAAGAAGATGTGGCATATATATACAATGGAGTATTACTAGGCAATCAAAAAGAATGAAATCTTGCCATTTACGACTATGTGGATGGAACCAGAGGGTATTGTGCTAAGCGAAATTAGTCAATTAGAGAAAGACAAATATCATATGACATCACTCATATGAGGAATCTAAGATACAAACAGAAGAGCCTAAGGGAAGGGAAGCAAAACTAATATAAAAACAAGGAGGGGAACAAAACATAAGAGACTCTTAAATACAGAGAACAAAATAAGGGTTGCTGGAGGGTTGTGTTGAGGGTATGGGATAAATGGGTAAGGGGCATTAAGGAAGACACTTGCTGGGCTGAGCACTCAGTGTTATACATAGAAGAGGAATCACTGTAATCTACTCCTGGAATCATTATTGCAGTATATGCTAATTTACTTGGATGTAAATTAAAAAATAATAATGAATTAATTAAATTAAATTTTAAAAAAGCCACCCAAATTAATAATGGCTTAATTCAATAATAATCACTTATTTTTTTACATTTAAGACTCTGAGCAGGGTTCAGTAGGATTAGCTCATGTTCCATGCAGTGTTAAGTGGAACAGCTCTACTGGAACTGGAGGATTCTCTTTCAAGATGGTTCACTCACATGGCTGGCATATTGGTATGAGTGGGCTGTTCTTCTCCATGTGGGTTTCTCCACAGGGAGGCGTGCGCTTCCTCAGAGCATGATACTTAGCTTCCAAGAGAAAATATTCCAAAAGAACCAAGCAGAAGTTGTATCACCTTTTATGATCTAGACTTAGAAGTCACAAAATGTTGTTTCCACTGTGATCACAATTATGTGCAGATTCAAGAAATGGATACATAGATCCCTTCTCCGAATGAGAAGAGTGTCATAGTCATACTGTTAGAACAGAATAGAGGATGAGAAATCTCACTGTGGTCATGTTTGAAAAACATAGTCTGTCATGGTTGCTCCACCCAGCAGCATACCAGGCCAGAAGACAAAGAATTAACAGCCACCAGGGGGCAATTCTTCAGCTATGACTATGTTGGTATCCATTGGAGGTACAATTCTGAGATGTGTGTTAGGCATCATACTCCAGAGTTTCCCTACACGATTAAACTCCGCTTGCTCCATCATGGTTGGTTCCCCTTCTGTTTCTCTTCCTCACTAGCCTGCCAATGTCCTTACAACTTCCCAGATAAACTGCTTGCACCTGAATCTTTAACTCTTGGTCAGCTACTGGAGGAAACTAAGACAATCAGTACTAGTAAGGAAAATCAAAAACAAATGTTTGCTACAGAATAATTAAATGATATATGTGTGTGTGTGTATGTGTGTCTCCGTGTCTGATTTAACAAAAGCAGTTTTAAGAAGTATTTGTAGCTTCCTTATAGAAAGAAAGTAGATACCATTCTCACTTTGGATTCTTGGGAGAATCTGTCGAGTGAACATCTTACATGTGGGTGATTCAGTATGACGAGTTTAGCTCAAAGATATAAACTCTCCTCCTTTGGAACATATTTTCAATCACCTTTCCACTGTGTTAAAAAAAATTCCGACCTACATGCCATAAGAGGAATTTAGAATTTTTTCAGGAAAACAGGAAATTCAGAGTTTAACACTGACTCCAATCACAAGCTCCAAGACTCAGGGGGCCCATCTGGTGATTTCGTCTCATTGTGAGCTCTCATTATCTTATAATAAACAATGGCCTTTCTGAGTAGGGTAGCCATATACTTCAATCCCTGCTCCCCTATTAAGCCTATTTAATCTTCAGAAATTATGGATTAATTCAGCATCTTACTATCATCACTGAAAATTCCCCAGGGGATTCAAATATTTAGCAAACAAAAATACTGTATAGCTTCAAGGAACCTTACCCAACCTCTGCGAATATACCCCAATAAAAGACAATAAAATAATCGAAGACAAAAGTGAATCCAGGGTGCCAGCAGATTAAAAAATTACCCACTGCAAAGGAAAACAGAGAAGGCAAGAAGGCCAAGGCTGCTGCGAGATGTTTATTCATGGTTTGTTAAGGTACGTTAGGTAGGTGCCCAGTAGAGAACATAGCAGTTCTATCTGGATCTTCTCCTTTCTAGTTTCACCACCACTAAAACAACAATTATTAAATTACGTTTAGGTAACAAGCTGTATAAATATAAAGATTCTGCACTAAAGAGATATTTTCAGTCACAAAACACATTAATCACGAAATTCTATCTTTCTGAACTTATTTATATTTTGAATAAATATTAAAGTACCACATAACTGATATAAATTTATGGATTATTTGAGCACCACTGACTGCTAAGAGTTTTCAATACTGAAACATTTCCCAAACTTTTAGCTTGCAAAATTGGACATTCAAAGAATACAATACAGGAAAGGATAGCCTTTAAATTAGAAATAAATGACATCATGACACAGACATTTCATATCTTTTCCTAGAGCAGGTGTTGTACAATATTCTCACTTTGCCCCTCAGGAATCAGGGGGAGTGGTCTGTTAAGTGGGAAGGGAAAAGATGTATACCAAAGCAGATGACAGTGTGACCTTTAGGGGACAACCTTGGATTTCATTTGCAGCTTGGTCATTCATCCTGATAATGCTGGAAAATTATTTGATCACTGTATACCTTAACTTCTTTAATTTCAAAAAACAAAAGCTTATATCCTTGGCTCTTGTGATGAGTAAGTGATAAAAAGCATACAAAGCGGTGAATATGTATATTTATTGAGAAAAAATTACACAAAGAATGACAGGATTTTTAGAGTTGGACAAGCCCCATACTGTGAACCAGAACAGATGTGTTTGGTTCAAAATTTTAAAAGTACATTTTAAGGAAAGTCACTCTTTCTCTGTCTCTGTCTCTTTCTCATCTTCCCCTCTCCCTCCCTCTCTCCTATTCTCCTTCTATTCTATTCTCTTCCTATTCTAATCTGTTTTGTCACTAATGCTTCTACCTATTCACATATAATAGATAATTACCACTTATTTTCAATGGCAATAGGAGTATAAATAATAGTGTATAAAAATAATAAGCTTCAATATTGAAGCAAAGTAGGCTATCAGGAAATACCTAGTCTAACTGTCTCATTCTATACATAAGGAAAGACTTCCATATGGGTGGTTCTTACATTCTTTTTGATTCTTTTATTGTGTTTTATTATTTTTAATTTAACATATAGTGTAATAATGATTTCAGGAATACAATTTAGTAATTCATTACCTACATATAACACCAGTGGCCATCCCAACAAGTGTCCCCCCCAATGTCCCTTGCCCATTTAGCCCCTGTCCCCATCTAACACCCCGCCAGCAACCCTCAGTTTATTCTCTGTATTTAAGAGTCTCCCTCTCTGTTTTTATATTATTTTTGCTTCCCTTCCCTTTTATTCATCTGTTTTGTTTCTTAAATTCCACATATGAGTGAAATCATATGATATTTGTCATTCTTTGACTGACTTATTTTGCTTAGCATAATACAGTAGTTCCATCCATGTGTTACAAATGGCAAGATTTCATTCTTTTTGATCAGTGAGTAATATTCTAGTGTGTGTGTGTGTGTGTGTGTGTGTGTGTGTGTGTGTGTGTGTGTATCACATCTTCTTTACCCATTCATCAATCGATGGACATTTGGGCTATTGTTGGTAGCGTTGCTATAAACACTGGGGTGCATGTGACCCTTCAAATCAGCATTCCTGTATCCTTTGGATAAATACATAGTAGTGCAATTGCTGGGTCACAGGGTAGTTCTATTTTTTTTTAATGTTTATTTATTTTTGAGAGACAAAGAGACAGAGTATGAACAGGGGAAGGGCACAGAGAGAGGGAGATACAGAATCTGAAGCAGGCTCCAGGCTCTGAGCCGTCAGCACAGAGCCCGATGTGGGGCTCGAACTCACAGACTGTGAGATCATGACCTGAGCCGAAGTCGGCCGCTTAACCAACTGAGCCACCCAGGCGCTCCGGGTAGTTCTATTTTTAATATTTTGAGGAACCTCCATACTGTTGCCCAGAGTGGCTGCACCAGTTTGCATTCCCATAAACAGCGCATTAAGTCCTTCTTTCTCTGCATCCTCACCAAAATCTGTGTTTGCCTGGGATGTTAATTCTAGCCATTCTGACTGGTGTGAGGTGGTATCTCACTGTAGTTTTGATTTGTACTTCCCTGATGATGAGTGATGTTGAGGCATCTGGATGTCTTCTTTGGAGAAGTATCTATTTATGTCTTCTGCCCATTCCATCACTGGATTATTTATTTTTTAGGTATTGAGTTTGATAAGTTCTTTATATATTTTGGATATTACCCCTTTATCTGATTTGTCATTTGCAAATATTTTATGCCATTCTGCTGGTTGCCTTTTAGTTTTGTTGTTGTTTCCTTCATTGTGCAGAAGGTTTTTTTTTATTTTGATGAGGTCCCAATAGTTCATTATTGCTTTTGTTTCCCTGGTCTCTGGAGACATGTCAAGTAAGAAGTTGCTGCAGCCAAGGTCAAAGAGGTTGTTGCCTTTTTACTCCTCTAGAATTTTGATGGCTTCCTATCTTACGTTTAGGTCTTTCATCCATTTTGAGTTTATATTTGTGTATGGTGTGAGAAAGTGGTCCAGGTTCAATTTTCTGCATGTTGCTGTCCAGTATTCCCAGCGCCATTTGCTGAAGAGACTGTCTTTTTTTCCATTGGATATTCTTTCCTGCTTTGTCAAAGATGAGTTGGCCATATATTTGTAAGTCCATTTCCGGAGTTTTTATTCTGTTCCATTGATCTATGTGTCTGTTCTTGTGGCAGTAGCATACTGTATTGATGATTACAGCTTGTAATATAGCCTGAAGTCTGGAATTGTGATGTCTCCAGCTTTGGTTTTCTTTTTCAGGATTGCTGTGGCTATATGGGGTCTTTTCTGGTTTGATAAAATTTTAGGATTTGTTTGTTCCGGTTTGATACAAATTTTTAGGATTGTTTGTTCTAGCTCTGTGAAAAATGTGGGTGTTATTTTGATAAGGGTTGCATTGACTATGTAGATTGCTTTGTGTGTATCAACATTTTAATTATGTGTTCTTCCAATCTATGAGCATGGAATGTTTTTCCATTTTTTTTTGTGTGTGCCTTCTTTAATTTCTTTCAGAAGCTTTCTACAGTTTTCAGGATTTTTCACCTCTTTGGTTACGTTCATTACTAGGTATTTTATGGTTTTTGGTGCAACTGTAAATGGGATCAATTCCTTGATTTCTCTTTCTCCTGCCTCATTTTGGTGTATAAAAATGCAATCAATTTCTGTACATTGATTTTATACCCTGGGACTTGGCTGAATTCATGGATCAGTTCTAGTAGTTTTTTGGTGGAATCTTTTGGGTTTTCCATATAGAGTATCATGTCATATATGAAGATTAATGAGATAAGTGAGATTTCCATTCACTTCATTATATAATTTCATGTTATTTTCTTATAATGACTGTGCATTGATTTGGTAATCAGGAGAAAGAAGACCCCATTCTTTCTTGCTAGCAGTTTCCTCACTTATTCTAGCACTGGGGATTTCTTTGTCTTTTATCAAACTGAGATCTAAACATATATAATTCTTTAG
Source organism: Paguma larvata (assembly GCA_030068075.1). Taxonomy (NCBI): domain Eukaryota; kingdom Metazoa; phylum Chordata; class Mammalia; order Carnivora; family Viverridae; genus Paguma; species Paguma larvata. Next base: position 126,078,013 of record CM057826.1, read on the forward strand.
AAATATTTTAATCAGTATTTCTATGTCCTTTGTTTGTTTGTTTGTTTGTTTTGTGATTTCACATTAGTCAGCCATGTTGCTGGAACAGAGCATTCTATTAATTTTCTCTTTCCAGTATACCCAAAATTTCTGTTTCTCTGACGACACTCTTTTTTTCCTATTATGTTAGATTTTTGTTTCTTTTCTCATCTCTTCTATGTTCCTTTGCCACAAAAGAAATGTGGTGGGCAAAGTAGAAAGAAGGTTCAGTTTATCTCCTTAAAGATCTGTAATAGTTATTATCACTGACCATGTTTGAGATCTTGGGGTGAGCCCTAAAGAAACATGATGAGGCAGATTATATGACTATAAAGATATGGAGAAAAAAAAGAGCAGAAGTATTGCATCCACTGACCACTATCTACCTTCCTTCCTTTGTTCCTTCATTTGTTCCTTCCTTCCTTCCTTCCTTCCTCTCTTCTCTCTTATTTGAGAGAGAGAGAGAGAGAAAGAGAGAGAGAGAGAATGAGAAAGGGGGGAGGGAGGGAAGTAGAGAGAGAGAGAAACCACATGCATGGGAGAGAAGCAAAAGGACAAGGAGAATTTCAAGCAGGCTTTACACTCAGGGCAGAACCGGATGTGGGGCTTAATCTCATGACCCTGGGATCATGACCTAAGCTGAAATCAAAAGTCACTTGCTCAACTGACTGAGCCATCCAGGCCACCCTCACTGACCACATCTTTACTGTGCAGATCACAGTAAAAAAACTGCTATAAATTACTGTATTTTGTCCTTACAAAAATCCTCTGAGATAGATTTTGCTCTTATTAATTTTGTAGGCTATTTTAACAAATTGCCAAAAATTAGCTGGATTAAAATAACAGAAATCAATTTTCTCAGATTTCTAGAGACCACAAGCCAAAAATCAGAATCGCTTGCCCAAATATCAAGGTGTCAGGTGGGCCACAATTTTTCCAGAGGTTCTATGGCAAAATCTGTTCCTTGCCTATCCAGCTTCCGGGGGCAGTTAGCATCCCTGCCCTGTAGCCACCACACTCCAATCTTTAAGGTCAGCATCTTCAAGCCTCTTTATGTTCCATCTTCATATTGAAATCCTTCTTTGTGTTTCAAATTTCCTGTTGCCTCCTATTAATCAGGAAGCTAGTGATTGCCTTTAGGGCTCATCTTGTTTTTCTCTCCAATTTCTCCCTATACTACACATGTCCAGGTACTATGTATTTTGAAAGCATGTAAGTTGTCTAGTTTCACAGAATCTAAGCTGCAGAGGAATTCTGCACCAAGATGAATCATATCTCAAGTCTCACCCAAACCTGAATTAGATGATATTTACATGAAATTCTGGAATTAGAGTTGAACTGGAATCAGTTAAGACTTTTGAACCTAGTGAGATGAGATGAATGTATTTTGCATGAAGAAATATAGGAATTTAGGGGTGGGGGTGGAAGGTGGAATATTATGGGCTGTTCTGTGTGCCTTCCTCCAATTTATGTATTAAAAGCTTGACTTCCAGTACCACAGAATGTGACTGTATATGAAAACAAGGTCTTTAAAGAGGTAATTAAAATGAGGTGACAAGTTTATGCCCTAACACAATCTGACTAGTGCCCTTTTATAAAGAGGAAATGAGGACAACAGCACAAGCAGAGTGAAGATGTTATGAAGACATATGAACAAGATGACCATCTACAGGTCACGGAGATAGACCTCGAAAGAAACCAATTCTGCTGACTGCTTAATATCAGATAGAAATAGAATTTTTAAAAATTGGCTTAGTTTTGACTATTTATAAGGTTGAGGCAGGATTTAACCAAAATAGAGGTGACATGAAAATCGGTGTATTAAATCCATAACAGTAATGGAAAGCTGAAATTATAGCAGACACTGCTGGAAAAGGGCAATGGAGCTAAGTCCTAAGAGAATATTCTATATTTCGTGTATCTTATCTGGAGTATATAAGAACTTTTTTTTTTTAAAAAGCATGCTTGATGCCCAGCATGGAACCCAACATGAGGCCTGAACTCACCACCCTGAGATCAAGACCTGAGCTGAGATCAAGAGTTGGATGCTTAACCCACTGAGCCACCCAGGGATCCTACGATCATTCTACATATAGTATATACGTAGAATATTGAGCACAGAGGAAAAAGTAACACTCCTCAAAGGACATTCCGTGCCAGAATCCTGTAAGCAAATCTATTTCAAACCCTTTTCTACAGTTTTTCAAACATTTATTTCAATACATCCCTTGGTTCAATACATCCCTTGGTTCACACTGGGTAGCTTATTCTTTCAAGGAGTTATTCCTTTCCAACACATTAAAAAAATTAAACTTTGTTCACACATCTATTCGCTCCCATGTAAAAAACAACAATTAAAAACTCTTCCAATTAAAAAAAAATCAGCTCTACAAAAATGACAGATAATTTGGCAGCAAGCATCAGTAGCCCAAAGAACTTCTACACTTTGTGAAGTGTGTTTCTAATTATTACTGAAAACTCTTCAAGCATGCAATTTGATTTCTTTCATGCCTGACCTAAAGTTTTCTTAGTTTCAGCCTGTAGGAGTATGCTAATTTATGAGTTATGAAGAATTTATTGGAAACTCATTTCAATTTCTACAAGCAGCACCCTCACAAACCCTCTGAATTCCTCTCTACAATTAGCATCAGTAATCAACGATCCGGGCCATTGCCAAATCTTCATGGACTATTTACCTGTAGTTTTTAACACATTTCATACAGAAATTTTTTCTTGGCTTTAATTTGTTAATCTTCTACATAGGTTTTCTGATTTCTTCTCTCCATAAATTTCAATTTCCTTTCTGTCCTCTTCTTTTGTGTTAGTTGAGACAACTCATGTTAGACTATTCATGATTTTCTTCCTTCTTCAGAACAGCAAGCCTTGAACTTTCATGTCTCCTATGAAGCCATGAATTACTATATCACACATAACTTATATGAAGTATAAGTTAAAACATGAAGCATAGCTTATATTATTACATATAATATTAAATATAAAGCTTATGTTTTACCTTTATTCTTATTCACAATCTTAGCTCAATTCTATGAACTAGATCTTTTTTCTTGGACAAGACACTGGAACTTTCTAAATCCCACTGTCGGTATTTAAAAAATTATTAACTTTGACTATATGCTTATGTAGTTTTCACTTCCGTGACTCTTAATTAATCATCTAAGAATTATTTGATAAATACTGAATACTTCTCCTGTCTGAATCACTTTAAAGATGGAAATAGTGTATACTCATCTATTAGTCACAGAATTAGTGCAAAAATAGAGTTAAAAGGCACTATAATATGTTTGAAAATAAGTTGATGAAGAAAACAAATACTATTTATTATCTGTTCAAAGTATTATAGATGAAAACTTACTGGCAAGGTCAAGAAGCCTTGCAGAAAAAAAAAAAACTCGAATGACTCATCTATACATTCATCTACTCATTCATCAATGAAACAAGAATTTAACTGAGCCCTGTGGCAGGTGCAGGGAGACACAGAAATTAATTAGACTTAAATCCTGTCCTCAAGAATCTTAGCAAAATTTTACTAGGCATAGAGAAACATGGAAAAAGAAAACACAACTATTTTAAAGGTGCTGTAAGTATTTGTATAAAAACGGTGGTCACAGAGGAAGACTATGGATCTTATATTTGGAACACAGAGTAGGTAGTATCATTTGGTTTTAAGTAAAAAGTATCAACCTTCAAAAGGAAGGATTCATGTTAGGGATCTAGGATGCTTCCAGAGGCCATGAATAAAAATGCAGGTTGGATTCTGGAAGGAATGGGAATCAGAAGCTCAAAACTAGTGCCAGGATTAACTCTAGGTTTTGTGCCAGCTTTTGCCTGTTAGTCAGTAACAAAGAAAAGTAACAGGGGAGCCTATTAAAAATCAGAGTGGCAGTATCAAAATGAGAGAATGAGAAGACTCCAGGTTTAATCTCAAATTTTCGGTTTGTGGAGAATCTGGATTATTGTTCTTAAGCACCGACGCTGAGATTCTAGAATGTGAGCAGTGGGGCGCCTAGGTGGCTCAGTCGGTTGGGTGGCCGACTTCGGCTCAGGTCATGATCTCACAGTCTGTGAGTTCGAGCCCCGCGTCGGGCTCTGTGCTGATGGCTCAGAGCCTGGAGCCTGCTTCGGATTCTGTGTCCCCCTCTCTCTCTGCCCTTCCCTTGCGCACACTCTGTCACTATGTCTCTCAAAAAATAAAATAAAAACGTTAAAAAAAATAGAATGTGAGCAGAACTAACTGCAAATTTACAAATAAATTCATTCTGACATTTATCAAGTTTAATGTCACTGTGGAGCTTCTAGGCAGAGATGAGCAATAAACACGTGGATATGTGGAAATGGAACTCAGCAAAGATGGTGCTTATAAGTGGATTCACTGAACTCAGTTATTTCAGAGACAATGGTGGCGTATACTCTGAAAATTAAAATGAGAGGTACTGTGTAATGTGTAGAGGTAGGAATAGTTATCTACGCCTCTCGGCCTGTGTGAAAAGAAGTATGAATAGTATAAATGGAGAGACTAAAGAATTTGTGAGGTAACTTAACCAAAGAACTTAATTTTTTCATGTATATAAAATTCTTGTACGTTATTTTCCCAGCCAAACCATAAGGCAGCAACCGTGTTTTCATTATATGACATGTTGCCTGGATTGGTATAAGTGTTCAATAAATATGTGTTGAATATATGAATGAAAAATCACTTCAATATCAGGGACTAACAGTATGTTCAGGAAAATGTCACACTTGCCACAAGGCTTCTTTGAATGACTGGCTTTGTGTGTGTTTATCCTTCCAATGAATGAGAGAGTTGGTAAAGTACTGTACTAATAATATTGCTTATGGTCGTAGAAAAATAGAATCCATAATTCTTTGTATAATCCAACAAGAGATTATTTCATAATGATTTTTACTTTTTATAGCTAAATATTCTGAACTATATAAATGATGTGGTTTGAAGTGTTGGGCTTCAGAGATGATGGCCATGAAAGAATTCCTGAGATGTAGTTGGTGCTAAAAGGAGGTTTTATTAAAGCATGGGGACAGGTCTCACGGGCAAAAAGAGCTGCACTGGGGTTGTGATGGATGACTGATTATATACCTTCAACTTGGGAAGGGATTAGGGATAGCGTAACTCTCTAAGGACTTTTGGAAGCAAGGTTTCCAAGACCTTGAGAGGTTGCCTGCTGTTAGGAAAAGGTTATTTATTATTGTTCAGTAAAAACTCCATCTTGAGACCCTTCAGGTGTATACCAGGGGGCTATAAACTTGGAGTATGATTGCCAACATGTATCTGGGGACGGTAGAGATACAGAAAATTTCCAAAGGAATTTTATATGTTAAAGCAGACTTATAGGATCCTGGAGGGTTGGGATAATGTTAAAATAAGATTCCGTTTTGTCCTTAGCAAAGTGTCATCACTGAGGCAGCTGAGTGTCCTAGAGGAAGGTCACTGCGTGTCTTACAGAGTGACAATGGTCTGTAAGTGGCAAGGAAGTTTAATTTTTTCTTTTGCCTTCGTTTCCCATATCATAAATACCTTTAACATTTGAAATTTAAACAGGGAAAATGTGTCAAATATGTAAATCTTGCCTTTAACTGACTGAAATGACAGATTTTGTAATTTGATGTCTGCTCTTGTAACTTTGCTTAAGAACACAATTGTACTGAACAGAAAAGGCTGAAGATACTTAGTTTTAGTATCCCATATTTTTATTCCTCACTATTAGGACAAATGTCTCTGATAAGACAATGTTTAGTATGCAGGTAGAAAAGAGGATGATTACCCAGGAAATTATCCAAAGTGATGCTTTTGGCCTTTACCTGATAAACTGTCTTGTTCACAGAATACAAGATTCAAGACTGTAAGATCTCTCATAACTGATCTATAGACCTAATGCCATTACATTAAAAAACTAACATGCAGTTTCCAAAATTTATATGGAAATACCAAGCGCTAAGGATAGCAAAGGGAGTCCTGAAGGAGAACAAAATGAGAGAGCTCCCGAATAGCAACTCTTTTTTTTTTTAATTTTTTTTTAATGTTTATTTATTTTTTGAAAGAGAGAGAGACAGACAGACAGAGCATGAGCGGGGGAGGGGCACAGACAGAGAGGGAGACACAGAATCTGGAACAGGCTCCAGGCTCTGAGCTGTTAGCACAGAGCCCGACGCAGGGCTTGAACTCGGGAACGGTGAGATCATGACCTGAGCCGAAGTCGGACACTTAACCGACTGAGCCACCCAGGCGCCCCCCGAATAGCAACTCTTGTAGTGAAGTCACATTCTTTATAAGAATAAAAGAACAGAATAAGGATAGTCAAATTGTCCAATGGAAGAGAACAGATTTTGATGATTAACATACTTATAAATTTTGCGTAAAGGTAAAGGTAGCTTTGCAGAGCAGGACAGGGGAGCAAAAAAAAAGAAAAGAAAAAGAAAGAAAGAAAAAGAAAAAAAAAAGCCTGGTTACGTGGATATTCAAATGTAAAGAAAAACTAAACATTACCTATTCCTCATACTAGAAATAAAGTCAACTGCAAGGGAATTGTAAGTCTAATTATGAAAGGTAAAACAATGATATACCTAGGAAATAACACATACAAATATCTTGCTGATTTTTATAGACCCAGAAATTTCTAAAATACATCACAGAAGGCACAAAACAGACAGCAATAATGGTTCAACGACATTAAAATTAGGGAAATCAGTTCATCAAAAGCCACCCTCAAGAAAGTGAAAAGTCAAGCTGCGTAATGACAGAAGATACTTGTAAAACATACAACCCACAATAATCTTTCATACAACTATATAAACAACTCTTACAGACCAATATGAAAAAAAAGAAAGATAACCCAACAGAAGAACAAGATACTATCTGAAGAGGCACGTTGCAAAAGAATATGACAAAATGGCCAAAAACCTATGATCGGGTCCTCAACCATGTTAATCATTCAGAATTATAGTTAAAATCCAAATGAAACCCCACTTTACCCACACCACGATGGCTATTACTTTAAAAATACTGACAAAATCAGTAAACAGGCCAAGAAACTGAGACATTACTATGTTGCAGTTAGAAGTATAAATGAGTATAATTAATGAAACCATTTTTATTTACTTTCTTTTTAATTTATATCCAATTTAGTTATCATATAGTGCAATAATGATTTCAGTAGAATCCAGTGATACATCCCGTATCCGTAATACATATAGCACCCAGTGCTCATGCCACCAAGTGTGTTCCTTAATGCCCCTCGCCCATTTAGCTATCCCTCCAACACACAACCTCTCCGGCAAGCCTCAGTTTCTTCTCTCTATTTAAAAGTCTCTTATGTCTTGTCCCCCTCCATTTTTATATTATTTTTGCTTCCCTTCCCTAAGTTCATCTGTTTCATTTCTTAAATTCCACATATGAGTGAAATTGTACGATATTTGTCATTCTCTAATTTTGCTTAACATAATACTCTCTAGTTCCATCCCCATTGTTGCAAATGGCAAGATATCATTCTTTTTGATTGTTGAATAATACTCCATTGTGTGTGTATACATATATACACACCCATATACATACACATATATACCACATCTTCTTTATCCATTCATCTTTGATGGTCATTTGGGCTCTTTCCATACTTTGGCTATTGGTGATAGCATTGCTATAAACATTGGGGTGCATGTGCCCCTTCAAAACAGCACACTTGCATCCTTGGGGTAAAAACTTAGTAGAGCAATTGCTGGATCACATGGGTCACAGGATAGTTCTATTTTTAATTTTTGAGGCACTTCCATTCTGTTTACCAGAGTGGCTGCACTAGTTCACATTCCTACCATCAGTGCAAAAGAGTTTCCTTTTCTCCACATCCTTGCCAACATCAGTTGTTGCCTGAGTTGTTAATTTTAGCCACTCTGACTGGTGTGAGCTGGTATCTCATTGTGATTTTGATTCGTTTTGCCCTGAAGATGAGTGAGGTTGAGCATATTTTCATGTGTCTGTTAACCATCTGGATGTCTTCTTTGGAGAAGTGTCTATTGGTGTCTTTTGCCCATATCTTCACTAGATTATTTTTTTTTTTTGGGTGTTGAGTTTGATAAGTTTTTTTATATTTTAGATACTACCCTTTACCTGATATATCATTTGCAAATATCTTCTCCCATTCCGTTGGTTACTTTTTGGTTTTGCTGATTGTTTCCTTCACTGTGCAGAAGCTTTTTATTTTGATGAGGTTCCAATAGTTCATTTTTGCTTTTGTTTCCCTTGCCTCTGGAGACATGTTGAGTAAGAAGTTGCTGCGGCTAAGGTCAAAGAGGTTTTTTTGCTTGCTTTCTCCTTGAGGATTTTGATGGCTTCCTGTCTTATGTTTAGGTCTTTCACTCATTTTGAGTTTATTTTTGTGTATTGTGTGATAAAGTGGTCCAGGTTCATTTTTCTGCATGTCGCTGTCCATTTTTCAAAGCACCATTTGCTGAAGAGACTGTCTTTTTTTCTATTGGATATTCTTTCCTGCTTTGTCAAAAATGAGCTGGCCATACGTCTGTAGATCCACTTCTGGGTTCTCTATTCTGTTCTATTGATCTGAGTGTCTGTACTTGTGGCAGTAGAACACTGTCTTGATGATTACAGCTTTGTAATAGAGCTTGAAGCCTGGGACTGTGAGGCTTCCAGCTTTGGTTTTCTTTTTCAAGATTGCTGTGGCTATTTGGGGTCTTTTCTGGTTTGATACAAATTTTAGGATTGTTTGTTCTAGCTCTGTGAAGACTCTGGTTTTCGTTTTTATTTTGTTTATTTGTTTTTGGATTGTTTTGTTTTGTTTTTGATAGGGATTGCATTATATATGTAGATTGCTTTGGGTACTATTGACATTTTGGCAATATTTGCTCTTCCAATCCATGAGCTATTTTTTTGTGTCCTCAATTTCTTTCATAAGCTTTGTATAGTTTTCAGTGTATAGATTTTTCACCTCCTTGGTTAGGTTTATTCCTAGATATCTTATAGTTTTTGGTGCAACTGTAAATGGGATCGATTCCTCAATTTCTCTTTCTGTTGCTTTGTTATTGGTGTATAGGAATGCAAATGATTTCTGTGCATTGATTTTATATCCTGCAACTTTGCTGAATTCATGGATCAGTTCTAGCAGTTTTTTGGTGGAATCTTTTGGGTTTTCCATATAGAGTATCATGTCGCCTGTGAAGGGTGAAAGTTTGACTTCCTACTTACCAATTTGGATGCCTTTTATTCCTTTGTGTTGTCTAAATGCCAAGGCCAGGACTTCCAATACTGTGTTGAAAAACAGTGGTGAGAGTTGACATCCCTGTCATGTTCCTGACCTTTGGGAGAAAGCTCACAGTTTTTTACCCATTGAGGATGATATTAGTGGTATGTCTTTCATATATGGCTTTTATGATCTTCATAAAAGCCTACTTTCTATCCCTACTTTCTTGAGGGTTTTTATTGAGAAAGGGATACTGTAATTTGTCAAATGGTTTCTCTGCATCTATTGAGAGGATCGTGTGGTTCTTGTTAAAGCATTAATTCTATTTGGCAGAATCTAAAGTTGAGCATGTAATGTAACCTATAAGCCAATGATGTGATTCACAAGTAAAAAGCCAGAACAAATGGGTCCATGTGCTGGTAAAAAGACCTAAACCAGAATGTTCAGAGCAGCATTACTCATACTTGAATGAATAATTTGTGATATATTCATAATCCAGTGAAGAAAATGAATAGACTACCTCCATGTGGAGCAGTTTGGAAAACACTAAGACATACAATATGAGCAAAAGAAGATTTAAAAATTAAAAAGTACAAACCGTATTATTTTATTTATTTAAAGTTTAAGACAAATCTTTGGTGTCAGATGGCAGAATGCCTGAATGTGACTACAGAATGTGACTACAGAATGGAGAAGGGTTATTTGTGACTGGGAAGGGATATGAAAAGGTTCGTGCAGTGGAAATAATGTTCTACTTTATTTTTTTTTAATTTTTTTAACGTTTATTTATTTTTGAGACATAGAGACAGAGCGTGAGCAGGAGAAGGGCAGAGAGAGAGGGAGACACAGAATCCGAAGCAGGCTCCAGGTCTCGAGCCGTCAGCACAGAGCCCAACATGGGGCTCAAACTCACGAACCCATGAAATCATGCCCTGAGCCGAAGTTGGATGCTCAACCAACTGAGCCACCCAGGCGCTCCAATAATGCTCTACTTAAAAATCTAGTTTACAACTGCACGGATGTGTTCATTTTTTCATAATTCTGATATCAAGCTTTCTGACATTTGAGGAAACCAACTGAATATTCATGAAGCAATTTGGTCAGGAGAGCATAAATTAGGCTTATTTGTGCTTTTGTGCCTTCTGGGTCAAAAAACATTTTGAGGGGCGCCTGGGTGGCTCAGTCGGTTGGGTGTCCGACTTCGGCTCAGGTCATGATCTCGCGGTCTGTGAGTTCGAGCCCCGCGTCGGGCTCTGTGCTGACAGCTCAGAGCCTGGAGCCAGCTTCACATTCTGTGTCTCCCTCTCTCTCTGCCCCTCCCCCACTCATGCTCTGTCTCTCTCTGTCTCAAAAATAAAACATTAAAAAAAAAATTTAAAAAAAAACATTTTGAGAACTAAGTGAGCAGAAGGCCCCCACACTGACTATTATATTACAAAGGAATGCATTTATTTTGTATAAGTGAGGTAAACATAAGTTTACGTATCATGCCTCGTGGAACTGAGAACAATCTGTTACCATTATCATCAGCGGCAGCAATATCATTTTGATGGACTTGAAGTGTTAAAGACTTAAATCAGTTTCAGAAAGGTTTCCTAAAATTACTGAATCAAATGTGACTAGAGAATGTGCGGCATGTTTGGACTTTTCATTGACTCTTATTTCTAGGAAGATGCTGAAGAGGAATTCTTAAACAATTTTTCAATAAATTGTTCTCATAATTATGTAGTTTTAAAAACTATTTAAATTCTATTATTGGCCAAAACATCATTTTTTTACCTGTATTAAAAAGGGTTTTTAAAAGATATATCTGTACATGAAAGAGCCATTTTTAGTGAAGGAGAAAAAGAAGAGAATGAGAATAAAGAAAAAAACAGGTCAAGATAAAAATTCAAAATTACATTTCAAAAAATAGAAAGAGAATATGAATCAAAATGACATTTCTGATTAGTAGTAACATGAACGCTTTAATTTTTCATTTTGCTACAATCTATTTTCTAATATTCTCAATGGGTATTTATCATTAATTTGTTACATAATAAGACATTATAGAGCTTCACATGAATGTGTGGTTGTTTACTGACAATCGATTCAATATTGACAAACCTGTAGTACTCAAGAAAAACCTTCAAATTTGAATGTACTTGTTGGCCCAATGATCCTAATGCTTTTGTACTTTCAGACTCAGAGGAACCGTGTTCTTTCTGGTAGAATTCAGCTCAGTAAAGGAGAACAAAGAAAATAAAGAGAGTTCATGAAAGCTACCTTTCCACGCTAGCAAAGAGTGACCTATACAAGGCTCCTTGCATATTGTGCCTTCCAAAATGAGAGAAGACTTTTCAGTCATCCTGTTTTTACAGTGAGTAGCCTGACATGCAGCCGTTTGAACACTAGTCACTCTGCTGTGCTGTTTGGATATTCGAAAATGGGAGAATGTGAAGAGATAATAGCATGAAAAATAAATGATAAGTCAATTTGCTTCAGGCATATATTTGCCTGTCAGAATACCTGATTTTCTGAAAAGATCAGAAAGCTCTAGGCGAAAGTAACGGACTGATTAATTTTCAAAATGCAATTTAATGGGTTAATTAATTTTATTTTTTCCTATGTTCATAGTGGGAAACATTAAACTTTATATTATTATCTGCCAAGAGTAGATAATGTCATTTATTATTTCACTGAAGATTGTATTTATGATGAAAATTCCCTAAAAAACAGTGAGACTAGAACATAAACTTGAAAAATAATACATATCATAGCAAAAATATACCATAGCCATCAAAAATTTATGCCTTATCTGTGAATCCATTAAAAGATACATTCGCTGGGTGTTTAGGGGAGAAATGGTCATCTTAGGATCTACAGAACTTCCTATTTCCATTGCTAAAATGTCATAATAAGAGTTCAGTTTTGAATGAATTCTCTATAACACTGACACACTGGGGATAACCACTGTAGCTGTGGAGTTTGATACGCACAGTTTTACATGACATGACTACCTTCAGGAATACTTAAAAAACATACTGTGTAAAATATAAAAAATATAAAGAAGCTGGTATCTTAAGAAAGATAATTAAAGCTTTTAATTTATAACCATTTTAACTGCTTGAATGCACACACTGACATAATCTGTTGATCATAATTTCAAAACTTTCATCAGATGCTCCACTGTATTCTTTTATTTATTACATATTGTTTCCTTGTTTGCCTTTTTTCCATGTTGCACAAAATAGATGAAGTATGGGAATCACCCATTTTATTTAATCAATGTGTCTATGTGCTAAGAATAAGAACTCAAAGTGGGTTTGGGGGATCTTAAACACCAAGAGTCAGTACCCATGCTGTGAAACTGGAAACCTAACCAAATCTCTCCTCTGTAAGTCTCCCATAAGGGACTGAGAAGGGAATCACTATTCCTGTGAATATCATTCGTGCTCTTGAGAAATATCTATCTATCCTTTACTTTTTAACAGAAATAAAGAGTTTTACTAGGCAAGATAAAAGAGATTTTACAAAAAGAAAGAATCCAAGAATAAAGAAGAAAGCCCAAACCACTGTCAAGAGACGGATACATCAAATACCATAATGAAGAAAAAGGAGGAGGATAAAAACCCTTCAGAGCTGCATTTTTACCCACTGAAAAGAACAATAAAGCTGGATGCTCTGAGAAAATAACAATAACAAATATCCAGTATAACCTTAAGATGAATAAACAGTCCCACATAAAAATGGTTGCATCCTTTTAACAGCTCCATGGAGAAAAGAGTTTTCATTTTTAGTGAGTCTCTAAAAGCAGACATGAAAGAAGAGAAAACTAACAATAGTGGTTGTCATCTTCAAGGTGTTGGGTTTTCTTAACAACAAAAATGATTTATTTGCAACTGACTCCATCACCTCAATATAGCGTAAGAGGGGAAAAGAGTCACGCTGCAAGTCCAAGGCAAGGCAGAACTCTACGCCTCCCAAAACAGCAAGCCCATAACCTCCAGACACCTATGCCCAGAGCCAAACTGAACACACAAATCAGCACGCCCAGAATCAAGTTGGGCCTGGGCCTCAGCACATCTCACCCTTGAATATCAATGTATTCAAAAACCCTCCAAAAAATTTTCAAATCCACTGACATCAGCTGACTCACATGGGAATGAATATGTCTCTAGTCTCTTAAAAACAATGAAAGGAAACAGAGCAGGACCAAAGTGTTCATTTTGTTTTTATCTTCTCTTCAATTTGACATCTATTCTAGCACTCACATATCTAACATAGTCTCCCTTTTTTTCAGTTTTTTCCTTTCACATCACCTTATTTCCTTTAAAGCCCTGCTAACATTCTGTAATTTTTTTGTATTTAGTCATTTGCTAGCTGTCGCCCTCGCACAAGTGAGTTCAGTGACAAGAATGCTGTTAGTCTTGATACCACTTCAACTCCAGAACCGATTACATGTTTGCTGAAGTAATAGTTTCCAAATTGTTTACTTCAAAATTTAACATACTTGACACTGTAGAAAAGATTATTTCATAGATGATGGCTAGGATATTAGATGGTGGGCTCTCACCAAGAGGCAAGGTACTCTCTAGGAAATTAGCATGAATGTTTTTGGTAGGCAACAGAGTATATTTATCAAAGCACTGAAGTGAACTTTGAAACCAATAGAAGACTACAATCCTAAATTACATTAGACAGCCATATACTATGTAGGACGAAGCTGTATTGTAAAAAGGAAGAAAAGAGTGTGGAAAATATTTCAGTAATTGCCAGGGGGAAACTAAAGATGGTGGTCAGGAAAAATACTTATGTGTGTTCATATGTCATACACGTGCTATGAGTGTGTGTGTGTCTGTGTGTGTGTGAGTATACATATACCCACACACAACACAGTCATATACCTATGGCATTGTATGGACGTATATCTATGACACTTCATATATACACATAATACACATGTTATAGATATATGATTTCATATACATATGTTGTACTGCATACAGTGTAGATGATAGAAGCAGCTTGACTTTAAAACAACAAAATTTATTTGTTCTCATGAATAAATCTGAGACTTCTGAGCATTATTTATGGCCTTTGTATGAGAATCAGAAATAAACTGGCATTTAGGACTTAAAAATAATAGCCTTTATTTGTGCAAAAATTCAAAAGTGGTGGGATGGATTCAGGGTGGAGGCTGACCGTCTACATGCTAGTTAACACCAAGGAAGAAAGAAGCAGTATTTCAGGGGGAATAAATATGCTACAGATTCTAGCTACATAGAGAATATGGATCATTATAGCAGCAAAATAGATCAGTGATTAAAAAATATCAACTACCTAAACCTCTAATGGTAATCATCTACTAAGAGTGACTACACAAGTTAGAATATGGAGCAAAGGTTATTGTTGATCTTGATTTGTTTCTGGAGTTAAAGAAGAAATGGCTAATAATACAGAAGTAATAGCAAGTTTGGGAGAAAATGAAAATAGAATTTTGATTATTCTAATACTACAGGAACTGAGTAATTAACACATTCAGAGAAATACATGCACATCAGGTTTTAAGAAATCAGATTAATTTTTAATACAAGAAAAGCTACGTTTTGTATCACAACGAGAAACTCTAAAGTGTACTCTGACTGAAGGTGGTAAGGTCATCAAATAAAGCTTTATAAAATATAGACGAGGAACAAAATCAGCCAATTAATAAAAAAATTTGCCAAGATGAGAAACCTACTGATAGACGATGATTTAAAGAATTAGGAAATAGCGGGTACATGATCAAAGAGCATTACCAATGTTAAAGGCTGGAATTCACTAGACCAAGAGCCACAATGTTTTATTGAAGCTTAAAAATAAAGAAAACTAAGAAGACTAAAATCAATTTTAAAATCTATGAGTAAATAAAAAAATGGAAGGAACCAACTCAATTTTGCATAAAGTCAGTAATGACAGATGAGAAAAAAGAAATACTGTTACATGTGCTGTGTTTGCCTCTGTCTTCTCTATCTACCAGAATTGCATTCACACTGGAAGGAGCGGGACAGATATCACCAACATTATAAAGTGATCACAGAGTGAGATACCAAATAAGACAGTGAAGTAATGCATCTTTCTAAATGAATTCGAGCACCTGTATTCGGAGAAGTAAGTTACAGGCTACTGAGAAAATAAATTCATCAGACGTGAAGAGAACGTAAAGCCTTTCAGTAAGTTTTGGGAATCCGCTGCCTACAGGAGAGCGGCCAGAAAGCTAAACACCAGCACATGTTGTTCCAGATTTTCAGACACGGAAAAAGGAATTTTATATGCTACAGTTAAATACATTTAAAATATACTTTGGCAAAATTCTAGAGAAGATTTTTGTACAGATGGCTCATGAACATTTAAATAAAGATACATTTTCTAGGAATAAGAATGAATTGACTTAGAATGTCATGGAAAATTAAAATAGTTTGTTTTTTTGAGGCTAGTTTCCAAATTGGCAGATCAGATGAACAGAATGTATATAAAATAAATTTAAAATTTTGTCTGACATTTAATAAAGTCTTTTAGTACATCCTTATTGAAAGCACAGAGAATGTTTTCACATAGTAATAGAGTTTGGGGAGACCTAATGGACTGAATAAATGAATGAAAATAATGTTTATCAATAGGTTGGTATCTGAGGTGCATGCTAAAAGGGTGTGTGAAGGGATATGGGAAAATGTGCTCAATATCGGGAACAAAACCATGGAAGGCAGATCTTTTAAATTTCTGTTTGGCACATAATGGGAAGAAGTGTCATGATTTGAAGGAGATACCCTGATAGCCTCGAATTATGGCCAGAAGCAGTAACATATAACTTAACAGGGATAAATACAAACCTCTTGTTTTAGGGTAAATTTTAAAGTATACAACTGTAATTTGAATGTTGGAGTCGTTAATCAAAGCAATTAATGTAGAAAGCCCTTGAGGATTTTGAAGGACCTCAAGCTCATTGTGAGCCAACCAGGATTTGGTACATGAAAACTAAGGAAGGTTTACAGCATCAGCACCATGGCAGTCAGGGCAATGGAGGATATGAAATGAGCGCCTTGAAGTATCAGGCTACATTTTAAGAGTCTCATGCTCTACCTACTGAGCTAGCTGGGCAGTTCAGGCTACATTTTAAAGATGGCAGCTGGCAAAGTGAAGTGTTGAAAGAAACAGAATGGTGAGTAGCTGTGAAACTATTTCATAAAGGTAAGGTTTGTAGAAAACTGCAAGGAAGGGAAGACTTGAAGGCGTATGATATATATTTTCTGAAGGCCGCGATGGGAGTAAGGAAAAGAGGGAAGGAGAGAAGACAGGGAGGAATAAGTTGATGGACTACTTTATTTCTTTAAAGAATATAATTAAAGAAGGAGAACTAACATTTAAATGCTATTTTTTTCCAACAAGCTTTTAAAATACTCGATTCATTTATTGGTAGAGGAAATGGTAGTTTTCATTTTGACAGGAAGATGGAGTAGATACATCATTTAGGTGACAGAACAAAATACAATGTATAGAAGTTAGAGGGGAGATGTTTTTGATATAGGAGGAAGTAGAATTTTATAAAAATTACAGCTATCTGGAAACAACAGCACAGTTATTCTTACTTTTTGAAGGGTTATGGCAAATTCGAGGCTTCATCAGTAATTATCACAGGGCTATTCTGAAAGCAATCTCCATATTTGGAAGACCAGTAATGAAATAACCACCAAAAGCACCTTGAATACCCAAACATATTGCCTCTTTATGTTAGGAACCAGGAAAGGGTCTAAAAACAAATCAAAGATAGTTGCTACTAGCTAACTTTTGATTGGGAAGAAAAGGCATGAATATTAAAGTCTAAACTTTAAGTTACTATTTTACATTTTTCCTTTTCATTCAAGTCCTAAGGACTAAAACATTATGTTTCAGGGTTGAAATGCTTTTCTTTATAATAATGATATTATATATTTACAATGACTTAATATGTGCAAGGCATTGTTGTGAACATATTAACCATATTAACCCATTTCATCCTCAGAATAACCCTATATCTTAGATATCTTTATCATTCCCTTCTTACAACTGAAGAAAGTGATATAACTAGAGATTAAATAACATCCCAAGATCTCAAGATCTCACAGCTATTAAGTAGAAAAACCAAGATTCCAGAATTTAGGCTGGTAAATGCTTCTCTTTGTTGCCTTTTTATGTCCCTTATATTTGGATGGAGTTGATGAAAAGAAATAAAATAAACAAAACACTGAAAAGAGTAAAAAACAGTCTGAGGTGCCAAAGCAAAGGTCTACCTACATGTGTAAGTAGTCAAGCCGCATGTAACTGTATTTACATAAAAGATCACCTAGACAGAGTCATATATTTGCTATTTCAGGTAAAACCTAGAGACGCAAAAAAATAACTATTTTCTTTTACCAAGGTAAGACATTTTTATGCTCATCCAACAGTATGGCATTTTCTCTGGACATATATGACCACTGTATATAACTAAAAATGTTAAATATCTTAAATGCATCGAAGAACTGTCAAAAAAGTAAGCAATCATCAGATGCTGATAAAGGTAAATGGAACATGAAGGCTGATTTTTTAACCCTTAAGGACATTATCAAAATGAATTAATCTGAGCTTTAATTTTTAAGCGTTTCGGAATTCAGTGGTTAGGAAACCAAGCCTTGGTGCCACCAAAACTGAGATGCCTGATGAAAGATCACCACCATAAAATTAGATCTTTAAGGTTCATATCTATAGAATAATAGTAAACTTTAATTTTCCCTTAAAGAAAATCGTCTGTTTCAAACTCTGGCACTTTTAGAATTTATAACCATAAGCTTCTCATCACATACATTGCTACCAAAATTCACCCTATAGAGATGGTGTTAGAGAAACCTTATTGTGACCCCAAAATGGGAAGGCAGACGTTATTCAGGACCATCACAATAGGTAGAGGGTCTATGGCAATGGGGTTTTGCAGTCACGGAGAAAGAATGTGCTCAACTCTAAATACAAGATGGAAAAGTGGGAATTTACAGCCCAGTGTGTGGTATATAGAAAGTTATTAAGAGGAAGCACTGGGGTAGGAGAGAATTCTGGATAAACTGTCCAAATAGGATTCTAGCTGAAGGCAAGCCAGTATGATCACACATCACCTGGGAGATAGCAGGGGATGAGTAATCAAGGGTGAACAGATATTGTAGGTGGGAATTCTGGCTAAAACGACTTAGCAGGATTCTTGCTAAAACTGGGCTCTTGAGGACATGCCCTCAGATATGACCTAGCTGAAACAGAGCTCAGAGGAACCTGACTACAGTTTGGTCGAGGAGAGAATGTTTGTCAGTGATTATGAACTAGAAGCATTTAGAGAAGGAGAACGGAGAGAAAACAGAGCAGAGCTGATACGTGAAGAGATCATGGTTGAAGAGTCTTTGGAATCTATAGAATTAAGAAGTCCAGTTATATAAAGGTAGACAGATAAAAATATATCTAAAGATAAGATATAAAATATAGCTATATATGTTAAGGGGGGAAGCATTAGAAATACAAATCACAATGATATTAAAAGGACCCAAAATTCTGTAAAATCCTTCCCTCCCTGCCAAGTTCTTTCAGGGAAATGCATTGTTTTCTGGAAGGTTCATGTATAAAACATAAAACATAATATACTTTAAGAGAAAACCAAAGTTGGAGACAACATACGTGATAACAATATAGCATATGAATAGGCAAAGTGTTCTGGAGCAAAAGTGTTCTAAGATCCCTGAGGTCTCCAGCTGGGAGATAAAGTTATTATTAACTTTTCCTATGAAAAACCTTAAGTATCTCTTTTAAAATTCCTAGGTAACTATTAAAGAATAAGAAAAGACTGTACAACATGAGAGTAGGAAAGGAAAATGGAATTTACAAAGGCAGACATGCAAAGGAAGACAAGAAAAGACAGAAGAAGCAGAGCGCAGGACAAGGAGAAAACACAAACTGGGAGAAATAAATGCAATTACAATGGTAATTACATTAAGCTTAAAATACAAATTCAATATGTTAAAATCATTTGAATGTCAAACTTCATCAATAAACACTGAAAAATTATAATGGAAAGATTACTCTTTACAATAAAAAATGACTAAGTTCTTTGGAACATACCCATAAAACACGTGCAAGAACCGTATAGATAAAATTAAAATCTTTCTTCCAAATCACTGAACAACTTCTAAATAGATGAGGAGGTGCACCATTTTACTTTCAACGATTTGGAGTATGCAAAACAGAGATGGCAATTCTCCCCAAAATGACCTATATAGACTCATATGGAACGTCAACCAAAAACCAAACGCAATATTTTGATGGAGGTTTGTGGATGGGGTGGAAAACCTGACAAGCTGACTTTAGTATTCATAAGGAAAAGCTTATGCATTGTGGGTTTGGCTTTCAGATTTGTCCAGCAAAAGCCGAGAACGGCAGAAAGGATTACTCAAGACTCCGTGCAAGTCAAGAGAGGTGAGAGGAAGGCTAAGGGAAGTGTCCCCGAGTTGCTTTCAAGCTCCCATCCGTACTGAGCTTACATTTAGGGTAATATTGCACAATATTCAGTGGGCTATGTGCCAACCAGAACGTACGGAAAACTTGCAGAGAAACCAGTTAAGAAAAGGTGAAACATTTCATGCGGGAACATGGTCTAAGAGATTTATGGGCACAGGCAGGACCTAACCCCCAGATATACATTAACTAGACAAGCGAAGGGTGGCATGCTGTTTTTAGCAAGGCCCAGAAGCAGTTTTCTGCTTTGCAACGGGTTCCCTATAATCTTCTAACCTAGGACACAGCTATTTGATTTCCTACAATGAATATTATGAAAGAAGGGTTAAAAAGTCAAGACATCCTTCAGTGTGAATAATGAGAAGGGGGAGACTTGCTCTCGCAAATATTTAAAAAAATCTATAAAGTTATACACTGGCATGGGAATAAAAATACCGACTAATGAAATATGAACATGGAAGTGATTTAGAGCATTCGTGAAGGGCAGAACAGTGGAAAAATGTAATGTTCAGTACATGTTACCAAAATAATACTCAGTAAAGAAAAAAAATAAAACCATGTCCCATACTCCATAGGATATATGTAGATATTTCTACTAATATTAAAGATCTAGATGTGGAAAACTATTTGTAAAAACTTTAAAAGTTAATGTAGGAGATTATCCTTATGAATTTGGAGAAAAGACAAAACACAAAAAAATTCAAAATGTATCAGAAAAAGTGGTAAAGTTGATTACATTAATTGTAATGGCTGATTCTTAATATGTATTACTTTTATTCTAACTTCATCTATTAAATATTTTATATTTGTTTTCTCATCCAATATCAAAGTTGGTGCCTTTCAAAATCATTTTCCTCCTAACTCCTGGAGTATAAGAAGGAACTTACTAATCTTTTTCCACCTGACTCTTCTCTCCCTTCCTCAAGGTAAGAGATATCACTTAAAAGATTGACGTAATTGGCAACTACTGCTTGGAACGAGGTAGAAGAATAACATGAATGAAATTATTATAAATTTAAATACAAATACAATTACTAAGCTTATAAACTGTATGTTTAAATACTACATTAGAATTGGCTTAGTTAGCAAAGCACTTTTCAAATTTTAACATTCATACAAATTACCTGGAGATCTTGTTATATTTCAGGCTATATCTCAGGAGGTATAATTTAATAGATTTGAAAACTTTCATTCTTAACAGAGGCCTCTGTAACACTAATTATGTCAATCTAAGCACAATAGTTTGATTAGCAAAGGCCAAGGATATTTAATGACAAGATATTATTTTATGTGAATAAAGAACGACTCTGAGGACATAGTTTAACTTCAGAAAGATAAGAGAGCAAATTGGAAGATTAACAGGTGACAAAAAGTGAAAGGGGGATGATTAAAAGGCTTAATGTCTTAGAGGTCCAACTCAACCCCTATTAAAAAGAATATATGCTACAAGATAAAGCTTGGACCCATAATCTATTACTTCCACAAAAGGAAACTGGACCCAAGAACTCTTTAAGAGCAAATCTCTTAATGCCTTAGGAAACTGAAGATATGAGCTATTGTAAAATTCCTATTAGACAGGTAAAATTCGACTTACGGAGTGGCAACATACAATTTTGACAGAACTGAAAGAGAAAGGCCAAGAAGATCAATGAGAACACATGAAGCTTTACACAGTGTATTTTAAAGTAGTAATTATTTGAGGTAGGAAGGAAAACCAAGGCAGTTTTAGAGTCCGGAATCCAAGTAATGACTTACAGTACAGCTTACAAAGTAACAAGGAGTCAAGCATGTCCACACTAAGCACAATGGAAGCCTGGTTTAAATGCTGGCTGAAGGAAGTCTGAATCTCTGGGTCTATTTTTCCAAGGAGTTAATGGTGGGAAGGATTTGATTTTTAAATAATATGTAAGTTTTTCTATGAATAAATAGAAGACCCTACAGTACTGAATTTGGAGAAGTACGTTAACTAATCAAGCATGAGAGATCTAAAGCAGAAGGAAGGAAAGACCACCTATATGCCTGATATTGAACAATGAACAAACATTTAGATATATGGGGTCTATAGAGAGTTGAATGGTGGCCCCAAAGATAACATGTCCTAATCCCTGGAATGTTCCTTTATTTGGAAAAAAGGTCTTCACAGATGTGATTAAGTTTAAATTAAGGATCTCTAGAACAGCAGATTACCCTGTATTATCTGGATGGCCCCGAAATGCCAGCACACGGATCCAGGGAAACACAGAGAGATATAACACTGTGGAGAAGGCTATGTTGAGACAGAGGCAGAGATAGAGTACAACTGTTAGCCAAGTCACCAGAAACCAGAAGACGTGAGAAATGGATTTTTCCCTAAAGTTTATAGAGGGAGTGTGGCCTTCATGACAACTTGATTTTAGCCCAATGAAAATGATTCCAGACTTCTGATCTCCAGAAATGTGAAACAATAAATTCTGTTGTTTTATGCTACTAAGTTTGTGGAAATTTGTCATAGCAGCCACAGAAAACAGAGTCCCAGGAGAAGAATATGAGAGTAGCGTTCATTGTAAAAAAAACAGAGATAATGAGATTGACTTGGGAACACGGATCTTGAGGAAATGATCAATCACCATAGAAAAATGAAATGAAAGGACTAATAAGACAATAACACAGATTTATTTCCACATTATATTATCAAAATTATATTGTTCATGGATTTCTTTTTCCCAGAGGTGAGCTACTTGCTCTAATGGAAGGGTCCCAATCTCAGGAAACTACAGAAATTTTGGAAGTAGTTAAAAACTGGGGCACCTGGGTGGCTCAGTTGGTTAAGCAGCCAACTCTTGGTTTCGGCTCAGGTCATGATCTCACAATTTATGGGTTCGAGCTCCACGTTGGGCTCTGTGCTGACAGCATGGAGCCTGCTTGGGATTTTCTGTCTCCCTTTCTCTCTGTCCCTCCCCCACTCATGCTCGCTGTTCTCTCTCAAAATAAATAAATAAACTTTAAAAACAAACTGAATTTTGAAACAGAACTTCAGATGCACTGGAGAAAGCAGTAGACCGAGGCCGAGTGATTCAATCCAAAAATGGTGAGCCGAAAATTAGGATGCACAGATCTCCTGGTGTTTTACGAGGACTGGATCCATGAATCTCTATTCCAGGGAGTGAGTATATTAACGGGTGGGTTCTTCTCGTGAGCAACTGGGACTCAATTCATGAGGTAGAAAATTTTGTTTTAAGAAATGTTAATCATTTTCACTAACATTCCGCTTTGGGATTATGGTCTTCCATGAACCGGCAGAAGTCTGCCTTGTTTAAAAGGGAAGCTCCAAAACCACAGTCTTTCTGTATAGTGAATGTTTGCTTCTCAGTGTCTACTGCAGAGCTAATTGTAATGTTTCATTTATTCACAGTCTATTCATGCTGAAACTGATTCTCACAGTTATGATGTCTGGGCGTGTGTGTGTTTAAAACCTGATTTTTCTACTTTCTTATAAGGGCAACATGTACAATGGCTTGTATGTACATTTATTTAGTGTGTGTTTCTGATTTATTGTAATGAAATTATTAATTAAAATATTAATTAAATGTATGCACATTTAGATATGATTATAAGAAAGGCATCATTAGCTCAGGTACTTAAATTGTACCCTCACCTCTTGGACAATTCTGTACGCTGATTTTTATCTGCAGGGGTGTATGTTTGTTCATCCTCAGCTTTATTTATCTTTCATTCCTTTTGGCAAAAGTATTTCACAGATTATGGTTTAGAAGTGTGGCTATCTCCTATTTTCATAGGCAATGGAGTTTTCTTCTTTTTTTTTTTTCTTTTGCATTCAGTATTTCTCCCGCAAAAACAGGAAGGATTTACTTTACCATCTTCAACAACAGTCCAAATGTGATCATTTGCTCAGTACCTAATGGTTCTTGCAGTGGAGACTAATATATGTGTATACTATTTCCATGATATCATAAAAGGGTGCTGACAAATCCCTGGGCCTGGGAATTAAAGGGTTTTAAATGTTGATTTCCCAGCTGCTAATGAAGAAGCTGTCATCTGATTTACCTGAGAGATAATACATTACTGCCAAAGAATCAACAGAACCATATTCTCTGGCTTCTCATTCATAAACTGTCCTTTTTTATTATAAACTGGAATGAAGATATTCTAGGATCATTTGGGAAGTTAGCACAGCTGTGAGTTTGAAATTCCAATATGACATAAACATAGCACTGGCATCTGGGAAGAATGACATTAAGACATGAAAACTGTGTTTTATCTATTTTGGCTCATAGGTCTGGTTCCAATTCATTATCAGGCATTATCTACCTTTATGCCTTGCTTTAAAATCTTCATTTTATGATCATTAATAAATGAAATGTCTTTAAAAGGAATATATTAAAGGGTAAATCTCAGAAAGAAAAACCTCCACAATTAACTCCTGCCACCACACACACACACACATCATTAGGTTCTTTTCTCACACGGGTGCATTCAGTGTACTGTTTATATTGCCTCCTATGCCTATTCTTATTGTTTGCATGTTAAATAAGATATTTCAACAGTTAGATCACCTTTTTTCAATAGTCAGATACAACTGATGACTATAAGATTTCCTAACTAGACAGTAGACAGAGTCTCACAGAAATAAGTTCACACAGAAGAGAGAAAAAAAATAAAAAT
Source organism: Paguma larvata (assembly GCA_030068075.1). Taxonomy (NCBI): domain Eukaryota; kingdom Metazoa; phylum Chordata; class Mammalia; order Carnivora; family Viverridae; genus Paguma; species Paguma larvata. The sequence continues at coordinate 126,102,441 of CM057826.1, forward strand.
CTTATATTCTACAAAGTATCCCTCTTAAGTATGTGAGAAAAATAAAGTCAATAAGAGTAAGGACTTTTCCTTTTTATCGTCAATATCTAGAACATCACCAAGATCACTGCGCCTTTCATATACTCATGAAATATTTCTGAATGAAAGAATGAATGAGGGGCACTGGGTGTTGTATGGAAACCAATCCGACAATAAATTATTAAAAAAAAAAGAATGATTTATCTCCCTCCCTCTCTGTGTCTTGTTTTCCTTTCCCCTCTTCCCCTCCCCCATGGTTTTTGCTAAGTCTCTCAAAATCCACCTATGCGGAGACTCTCAAAGACTAAGAACAAACTGAGGGTGAGGGGGGTGGGGGAGGGGGGAGAGGAGGTGACGGGCATTAAAGAGGGCACATGTCGGGATGAACACTGGGTGTTATATGTAAACCAATTTGAAAATAAACTATTAAAAAAAAGAATGAATGAGAAAAAGAATAATACTTGATATCTATATATTATTTTTGGTTTATGATCTGTATTTAACTAATAATATTAATTTGTATTTTTGAACCACAGAACATCTTTGTTTTAGCGATTGCTAACTCTAGGTCATAAATGAGAAAATCCCATTTCAGTGGCAGCACTAACTAGGCATGGACACATATATTCCAGCACTCGGGGCAAAGCTGGACCACAGGAATGTGGTTTCCTTAAGGTGCTCACTAGATGAAAGCGAGAGGGTCATAAGAAAATAATGACAAATACATTCATCTATTGTTATGACAGACGAACAAAGGAAGAGGAATGTATCACATTATCAAATGTAGCATCAATAATTGCTATTTTAAAATCACAAATAATAGCTCCTAGGAAGTTGCATTGTTTCTTTCTAGAGAATACAGGCTTTTTTCCAAGAGAATACCAGAATAAGCAAATAGAAGTTCATGCTTTACAAAAAGACAGCAAAACAAAGTGATAATCTCTCCGTGATAAATTCAGAAGGACAGGGAATAAAAGAGAGAAGTTGTCAAAGTAAAGGAAAAACAAAGGGGGATTTACCAGCAGGGTAAACAGGGACCATTCTACATGACTACAGAAACCTATTAGTAAGATGTTCCTAGTGGGAGGCTTAACTAAAAGATTTTTTTTAACTGCAGCAACACAGCCCCCTTTGCTGTGTACCATGTCTTTATTAAAACCTACTGCACACAAATGGTCAGTGTGCTTTCCGTTCTGTGAAACCCTGGAAAGACTATGCTCTGTGACCTGTGGAGCAAGAGAAGAAGAAGATAGCTAAGTGATGGGAAATATGAGTGAATAATAAATCAAAAGCAAGAAAAACTAGTACTAGAAAAGATCTTCTTATCATCCTTCTGAAATTCACATTCACACTTCCCAAGATAAGGGAAGCATATTTTATTTCCCACAAAATGTGGGAAAAGAGGATGTAGTAACATGAAACATGAAAATTTAAAACCAATTAAGGTAAATATATAGTCAAATTCAGAATACTCTATTACTATACTACAATGTATAGTAGTACATATTACAATGCAATACAGTGCATTAATCATTAACTATTAGAAAGGTTAAAGGAGCAACATATTTACAAACAACTATACCTATAACACTTTGTTAAAGGATACACAATATAAAAGATCTAAACTGTGATATCAAAAACCTAAAATAAGAGAAATAAAAGGTTAGAGTTTTTTATGTAATCAAAAGTAAATTGGTATCAATTTAAAAGAGACTGCTACATCTATAAGATGTTTTATGCAAACCTGATGGTAACCACAAAGCAAAAACCTAGAGTAGATACACAAGATAGAGGAGGGAATCAAAGCATACCATGATGGAAAATCATCAATTTACAAAGGGAAATAGTAAGAAAGGAAAAAAGGAACAAAGGAACTAAAAAACATCCAGAAAACAATTAACAAAATGACATTAGTAAATCCTTACCTATTAGTAATTACTCTAAATGTAAATGAAAAAAATTCTCCAATCAAATGATAAAGACTGAATGGATCAGAGAAAAAGACCAATTATATGTCACGTAAAAGAGACTGACTTCAGCTTTCAGGACACAGATAGACTCAAAGTGAAAGGATAGAAAAAGATGTTATATGCACATGGAAACCAAAAGAAAACAGAAGTAAGTGTCTACACTTCTAACAGACAAAATAGAGTTGATGTTAAAAAACTGTAACAAGAAACATAGCACATTAATATACAAAGATAAAGAAGTCAATCGATTCATCAAAGGATGTAACAACTGTAAAAATTTATGTAGCCAACAATGAGGCACCTAAATATATTAAGTAAACATTAACAGATCTAAAGGGAATAAATGAAAAGAACACTAATAGAAGAGGATTTCAATACTGTACTTTTAAGTGGGTGGATCATCCAGACAGAAAATCAGTAAGGAAACAATGGACACAACAGACCATTCGAACAGCACCAGAATGTACATTCTTCTCAAACACGCATGGAACATTCTCAAGGACAGATGATATTAGTCATAAAATAAGTCTTAGCAAATAATATAAGACAAATCATACCAAGTATCTGTTTGGATCAAAATGGTATGAAACTAGAAATTGATAAAAGGAGGAAAACTGGAAAAATTCACAAATATGTGGAAAGTGAACAACATATTCCTGAATAACCAATGGGTCAAAAATTTTTTTTGAAGAAATAAAAATACATACTGAAATAAATGTAATGAAAACAAAACATACCAAAACTTATGGGATGCAACAAAAGCAATTCTAAGAAGGAAGTTTATAATGATAAGCACCTACATTAAGAAAAAGCAAGGCGTGCCTGGCTGGCTCAGTTGGTAAAGCATGTAACTTTTGATCTCAAGGTCATGAGTTCAACCCCGAAATTGGTATGGAGCCTACTTAACGAAAAAAAGAAAAAAATGAAAATGAAAAAACCAAGATCTCAAACGACTTGACATTTTACCTCAAGGAACTAGAAAAACAAGAGCAAACTAAGCCCAAAGTTGTGAAAAAGAAGGAAATAAACCAAGGCAAGAATAGAAATAAGTGAAACAGACCCCAGAAAAACAATAGAAAAGATCAACAAAATTAAGAGCTGGTTTTTTTGGAAAGATAAACAAAAGTGACAAATCTTTAAATGGACCAGTAAAAAAAAAAAGTGAACAAAAGATTCAAGTAAATAAAATCAAGAATTAAAGAGGAAACATTACAACTGGTAACACAGAAATATAAACTTAAGAGACTACTATGAAAAATTAAATGTCAACAAACTGAATAGTTTAGAGGAAACAAATAAATTCCTACAAAGATAAAAGCTACCAAGCCTGATTCAGGAAAAGAAAAGCTGAACACACCAATAATGAGTAAAATATTGAATCACTAATCAAAACCTCCCAACAAAGTGAAGCCCAGGACCAGATGATTTGCCTGGTGAATTCTACCAAACACTGTATTAAAAATACTACCCAGTATGGTAAGGGCAAGAAAAAGAAATAAAATACGTCTAGACTGTAAAGAAAAATTTTAAATTGCCTTTGTTCATTTATAACACTGTCTATTTAGGGAACTATATTAAAAGAGATATGCATGACACTGTAGCTCTAAAATACTGCTTAGAGAAATAAAAGAAAACTAAATAAATATAAATTTGCTGTATTTATAAATCAGACAATTAAATATTCTGTCAATTCCCCCAAAACTGAGAGACCCAATTCAACTGTGTTAAAAAAAAATTCATATTTTTTGTAGAACTTAATATGCTGATTTTATAATTTATAATGTGGAAAGACAAAAAAAAATACAACATCAAAGATGACTTCATAGAAGAGTCTTTGAAACTTCCGAAAAGAAGGTATTATCTGATTTCGATATTTTACTGCAGTTATCAAGACAGTGGTGCTCTGGCATAAATAAATGGATTAAATAAACAGAATAGAGACACTAGAAAATGATATACACATGTTTAAACAACTGATTTCTGACAAAGGTGAAAAGATAATTTAGTGAAGATGGTATAGTCTTTTCAACAAATAGTGCTGGAACATTTAGATATCCATAGGCAGAAACATGAACATCAATCTGTACCTTGCGATTTACAAGAATTGACTAAAAAATTTATGCCAGACCTAAATGTAAAACTTCTATCAATTTCTAGAAGACAACATAAAGAAAAACATTTGTGACATTGCATCAAAGATTTCTTAGATATAGAACTAAATGCAAGGTCCTTAAAAGAAATTTCTAATTAGCTTTCATAAAATTTAAAAATTTGCTCTACAAAACGTCCTGTTAGAAGAACAAGCAAACACATGCATGCTCACGCACCCCAAACACATGCACATACTGGGACAATATTTACAAATCATGTATCTGATGAATTAGTTGTATCTAGAACACATAAAAAAAAGCTCAAAATTCATCACTAAGATAACAAGTTACAAATCATAGATCTCATGAAGTACTTTTATCTAGAATGCATAAAGAACCCTCAGAATTCAATATTAATGTAACAAGCAATCCAATGAAAAGAATGGGCAAAAACTGTACAGACATATGGCCAAAGAAGATAAATACGTAATAGATTAGCACTTAAAAAGATGTTCAACATCATTAGTACAAGGAAAATACTAATTAAAACCACAAGGGATACCAGTACTATTTGGAAGGCTAAAATTAAAAAGATGGCTCATACAGGTGTTAGCAAGAATGTGTTGGACCTAGAACTCTTATTCAGTGCTGGTGGGAATGTCAAGTGGTAAATGACTGAAAAATAGTGGCAGTTTCTAAAAAATCGAGCATACACCTACTACATGATTCAGCCGTTCTACACCTAAGTATTCACCCAAAGCAAAAAGAAAGTGTGTCTGTACAAAGACTTGTACTTGAGCAAGCTACTCTTGTATGCAACCACAGGGATAAATCTCCAAAACACAATGTTCAGAGAAGGGAACCAGACACCAAAGAGCACACACTGTTAATACTGTTCATACAATAGGATTCTATTGTATGAAGTTCAAAAACAGGCAAAACTCATCAGTGATGATAGAAACCAAAGCAACTGGTTCTGTGAAGTTGGGCACTGTCAGGACAAGGGGACAAGGGAACTTGTGATGTGATGGCAATGTTCTGTATCTTCACTGGGAAGGTATTGATATTACCACATACTTGTTAAGCTTAACAAATCAAACACTTAAAAATTTGTGTAGTTCACTGTATGTAGGTATACATTTTACATCAATTTTCAAAATATATGTGGATTAAGAAAAATCTAACCTTTCATCATGACTTGCAAGGTCCTGACCTGATGCTGTCCCCGACATCCCTTGGACCATCTCCAACTTCTCTCCTTCATGGCCAAATTACACTGCTTGATGTTGTATGTTTCTTTTGGAATTTGAAAATTTTTTTTTAATTTTTTTAAACGTTTTTATTTATTTTTGAGAGACATGGAGACAGAGTGTGAGCAGGGAAAGGGCAGAGAGAGAGAGAGAGAGACACAGAATCCGAAACAGGCTCCAGGCTCCGAGCCATCAGCACAGAGCCCGACGCGGGGCTCGAACTCACAGACTGTGAGATCATGACCTGAGCTGAAGTCGGCCGCTTAACCAACTGAGCCACCCAGGTGCCCCTGGAATTTGAAATTAACTATGAGATACTAAAAATCAGAATTCTGTTTAGAAGACAGTTTTAGGACCTTTAATGTCTAACATGAGTCTTATCTGTCAGGTTCTTTGGAGGAAAGCACTGAGTCAAGGTCTAGAGAAGCCTGTGGCCTCCTTGACTGCCAGGCTTGTCATTTTTCTGGTGAACCTAAGAATGGAGCTTCCAGGCCACCTACAGAACTTCCCTAACACCTAACAATACAAAATGGATCTGGATTATTACAAAACTGAAGGAAAAGAAATTTCTGGCACTATCATTCAGGGTACTGTAGACAGGTTTTCTTCCTCAAAGATTAATCAAAAACTTCTGAAAACCACATGGAATAATTTTGCAATAAACAGAGGATTTTGTAAAGGCCTAGCTCTTTGCAGTTCATTAGAAAATTTGGCCTATCCTTTTTGTTCACAAAGGAAGAACTATACCAAATATCTATTGTACAATCAACATTTCCCACTTAGTAAAGAAACATCAAAGATGTTTAAATGATCTTTTCTAGGACATAAAGACCACTGATAAGATAAAAAACTTTTAGTGCCTAATAAAGTATCTAACAGAACATTTTAGTCTTTATGATTCCATAAATGTAACAAATTTCTCACTTTAGATATTACAATATATTCCCTAATTTTAAATATTACAATAAATTCTTTTAATTGGGTACAATCAAATTATGATAAGTTCTAGTGAGGCAACCATTCTTGATAATAGTAATAATAATAAGTTAAGCACTAATAACTTAAGTTTATGGAGTGTTTAATATGTTGCAGACACTCTATTAAGTACTTCACACACATGTACGCATTTAATCATCACAACACTCCATGAGATGGTGGCTATTATTATCTACTTCTTTACTCAATAATTATAAAGGACTAAATTTTATAAATTCACATAATGAGTAAAAAAAGGAGAACCTGAGTTAGAAGTCTGACTCTAAAGGTTTTATTCTTAATTATCATGTAAATTTGCTCCTCATTCATTCACTTTCTCAGCAAACTGTCTTGAATGCTTAGTATATGCTAGAGGTACAGTGCTTGAGGGCGGATACAAAGACAAAATGTTATTAAGAAACTCACATTAGGGAAGAAGTCAAATATAAAACATCAAATAAGTCATGGGGATGAAAAGTACAGCATAGGGAATATAGCCAATAATACTGTAGTAAACGTATATGGTGACCGATGGTAGCTACACTCCTCTTGGTGAGCATTCTATAATGTATGGGATGGTCGAATCACTATGTTATACACCTAAAAGTAATATAATACTGTATGTCAATGACACTTCGATAAAAATTAAACTAAAATAAAATATAATTACAGAAACCCTTTCTTATTATGAATAAGATTATAATTAATTTCCATCTAATTAAATGTTGTTTGGTAAAGAAATAAAATGTTTAAGGGAAAATTATTAATTCACACAGAAGTTATGCTGCATTGAGAGTGTACACACATTTAATAACGTAATGAGATGGAAATTAAGAGTAAAACATTATTCTCACTATATCTTAGTAAAGTGTCATGTCCGACCATGAGATACCACTGCTCAGTAAGCATACTGTTTACTTCAGGAGCTGGTTCTCCAGCTGAATCTCAGAAGAGGCACTTCCTTTGAGTTAAGACGCCATGTTATCTTATACACTAGAATTTTTATACACTAGAATCACATCTGGTTAGGGTGAATTCCCACATGATGTGAGGTTTTAAGGAACTGATACACATGAGAGATCACCATTTTTTATCTCCAATGACTTGTTCACTCTCAGTGGATGAAAGGGAAGGCAATTTAAGGATTTCTCTATTTAAAAATATTTTTATTCCTGTATATCCCATCTTCCTATTTACCTCAGTCTAAACAAATAACATTCTGAGTTTCATATTTATCATTATTTTTACACTCTCTTATTATCTATCCATGCTCCAGTACTATACTACCTAAAATATTATGGCTTCGAAATACGTTATTTGGCAAACCCCCATCCTGGACTTATTTAAATGAGCCCTAGCTATTTATTGGCTCTTTATCCTTTCATATAAATTTACTAATAATCTGAACAAGTTCCGTTAAAAATGACTCAAAAGGAATTTCTATAGGAATTACATTAAATCTGTAGGTTATAATATTAAGTTTTCCTAACCACATATATAGTGTATTTCTACAGGGTTTTTTTTTTTTTTTGTTATTTTTAAGAGTTTTTAAAGTTTTATAATTTAGCTATAGAGATTTTATTTATCTTATGATAGGCTAATTCTTATATTCTTCTATGGTATTTCCACTACTGTAAACAGTGTCGTTTTATTTTTGTTTTCTAGGTGTTTCTGATGTATATAAATGTTAACTCTATTGTGTCCTTTTGCTAGATTTAAGGATTCTTTTGCATTTTCTATGTGAATGAGAAACATTATTTCCAAATAATTTTTTGTTCTCTTATCCTATATCCTTAATAGTTTTTTTCATTTCTTCTTATACTACCGAGGGCCTCCAATAATACATAGAATAGATGTGGCAAGAGTGAACATACCTGACTATTGCTACCCTAATTAAGACAATGTTTGCTCAGGATTTTCATGAAATTCTTTTCTTAGGCTTTGGAAATCTCCACATATTTCTAACATACTAAGTGTTGTAATTTTTTGTTTTGTCTTATAATACCGTATTAAATCACATATTGAAGGCAAATGCCTTTGCTGCATCTACCATGCTCTGAGGGTTGGAGATGTTATATAATTAAAACCCATTTGGCTCCCTGAGACTAGTTCTCAGGGTTTTTGACTCGGCCTTCTGTAAATTTGGTTCCAGCCTTTGAGTTATCCCTCTTCTAGGAGAAATGGTCCATATTTGCATCTGAGTAGTTCTCTCAATTTTCTCTCCACGGAAGGATGGGGGCCAAGAGGCCTCTTTTCATTTTGAACAGTCTCTCTCATTTTTGGCCTAGGACAGCACAAATCCATTAAAAATTTGCAGGCTTACTGCATAGTAGATATAATCCAGTCCATTAGACAAAAGCCATTCCTAGACATATCTTTGATCCAGTCTCATTTCTACTGGAAAGTCAAGGAGCTATGAGACAATGCCCTTTTACTTCTTTGAAGTCCTTTTGTCTAGCTGAGAAGCTATAGGGGCCACCACAAATTTCTCAAGGTCTTAAGAAAGAATCGGACTTGTATCCATGACTTAATCTGATCTCAACTAGATTTTTAAATAAAATCCCTTTAAAGTTCTTACTTGAAAGACTTAAGTCAATTTTAGTGGTTAATTAAATGAAAAGTAAAAAAAACTGATTCTCATAAAAAATATAAATATATGAATAGGAAGTGTACGAAAAAAAAGAAAATTACTGTTTTTAAAGCGGCAGTAATGACGACACATCACTCAAGGGCTGGTTAATTTTGCCTCTTAATCTTCAAATGGAAAAGCATTTGGGTGGGAAGACAACCTGATTTTTTTTACCTCATGAATTATAAATTGTTTCTAAGGGGCAAAGTCACTGTCTGCATTCTTCCTTTCTTCTATCAGTTTCTAAAAGGATCAGGTACAGAGCCTCTACATTAAGATCAACTCTTTATGGGAAGAGTCTGTACTATACCAATTATTTCCTCCTGACAAAAGTCCTCTGGACCAACTAAAGAAGGGAACAGGAGTTCATGTAAAAATGTGTTCGTTAACTGCTCAACTGGATTCATTGAAGTGGGTTTTTTTACTTGCAGTATTTAATTCTCATAATAATCACTGATACATTTTAAAAACTCAATTGATGGCTTTTAAAACCAAAAAGAAAAATCAATTTTCATTTAAATTCAAGGCAAGAGAGACTGTTTCTGGACAAATTCAATGTCTAAGAAAGAGACTCACAAATCTATTAAAATGGAAAGATCAGCCATAGAAACTCGAAGTAAATCAACCACTAACCAGCCGTGGCTGTTTCATTACCTTCAAGTGAGAGGCCATCTCTGGAAACTGTGCTTATGATTAATATAATTTACATGGCCTGCTTTTACTTCCCTGCCAAATGTTGTCTGCAGAAAAATGAACGACTATCAAAGTTTTCCTTTCATAGGTAGAAAGAGACAAAGGTTACAAAAGTTTTGTCGGAAGGAATTCATTAATTTAACATATTTGTAAGGGCTAGTCCCTGAAAATACCTAAACTCTGCATGAATGGAAGGCTTTTCTATGGGAGAAGAAAGATAGGGAAGATGACTCTGCAATTCAGAGAGTGTGCTCTCATTGTAATTAAGGATGATGGAACTTATTTCAGAAGTGTACCGATTTTATGCAACTCATAATGTAAAACTTTCTTTAAATAGTTTAAATAAAATGAGGTATGAAAAATTATTCTAAATGTATATTAATGGTGAACTATATACCTATGAAAAATAACTTTTTTACTATTTGTTAGGAATTCAAATTTGTTATCTTTAATGTTCTATCAATGGTCCTCTCCTAAGAGGTTTATAGATGTATTTATTGATAATGAAGGCCAAAGACACTAATTAAACAGAGTCAGTTAGTTGATGTGGGTTGTACTTTTCGTATGGCATTAATTAACATTTTTATCTCGGAATTTCTCTATGCCAGATGTCAACACACTTCCTGTAAGGGGTCGAGTACTAAAAATCTGAGGTGAGGGCTAGTCTGTAACAACTACTCAGTTCTGTGGTTGTAACTAGAAAGTAGTCACAGACGATGCATGAACAAATGAGTGGATCTGTGTTCCCATAAAACTTCATTTCAAAAACATGAGGTGGGCTGGATTTGGCCTGTAGGACATAATTTGCCAACCTGATATATATGAGAAGTATATTTTCTTTATTATCAATTGCAAAATCTCTTTCCTTTTTTGCATGTATTTTATGTGCTCTTTATTTAGTCCTTATTCTTTTTCAAAAAGTAACAGTAAACCTCAAATAAAATTGATATTCTCATTAAGCATCTTTTCATACCTTAATAATTTCAGACTTTAAATTTCCTGTGAAGTAATGACTTTTATTACTGCATGATAGCATACCTAAGTTTATACATTTTGCTTACAGCAGCTTCCACTGAAAATCTTAACTTTTATTCAAGAGAATATCATGTAACTTTGGAACATCAGGCCAGGGAAAGATAGGTAAAGGATTTTTCCCGGGCTTACCAGGAAAAGAAATTTTCCTAACACGCAGGATGTTGTTTTGAATACTATACCATGATAATTTTGAAGCTGACCTTACTTATTAATTGGCCTCATTTTCACTTACATTCATAGTTCTTTCATTTCTCAGTAGGATCTCTGTATCACTGAAGTAATTTCAGTGAACGTTATTTCACTTCTCTTTACAAACATAAATAGTAAGTGTTTTTTTTTGGCATTTTTCTCTGTAGTTGACTATATAATTTGCATCCTTCATAATAAAAATGATAAAAGAATACAGGCTCGATCAGAAAAACATTTAGACTCTTTTATATAAAGGGAATATTAGATGTATTTCTTGATACTTTACATAGTAAAACCTAGAGCTTGACTGAATAACTTATATTCCGATTCATAATCATGTTATTTTCCTTACTAATTATAGCATTTTCTTTTGCAAAATGTTTTCAAGTTATTTGGCGGGGGGGGGGGCGGGGGGGGGGAACAAGGAGTGCCGCACAAAAGAAATCCCTAAATGCTAAGGCGTTATATGTCTGTTTTTTCACATCGTTTGGTGTGACGAGTAAATCAAGACTCTATGATCAACGATGTCACATTTTCATAGTAGAACAGATCTGAAAAAAAATATTTTAGTATTCCTACCCAGGACTCCTTCCTAGCATTTACATTAAAATTTTAATTAAAGCAATAAATTAACACGATTATCCTGAAAGAGATATTTTTACCAAGCTCTCAAATTTATGCTTTTTCCTCTATGTCTTCCGATGTTTAACTGATTTTTTAATTGTATTTTCCTCCCAGGAAACAACATTTACAAAGATCTTATTTTTAATGTTTATTTATTCTTGAGAGAAAGAGAGAGAGAAAGAGCATGAGCAGGGGAGGGGCAGAGAGATGGGGAGACACAGAATCTGAAACAGGCTCTAGGCTGTGAGCTGTCAGCACAGAGCCTGACACAGGGCTTGAACCCATAAACTGCGAGATCATGATCTGAGCACAAGTCGGATGCTTAACCAACTGAGATACGCAGGCATCCCTTAAAGCTCTTATTTTTAAATCAAAGCTAAGTTTATATGCATGTGTGTAGAAACATTATTTTCTCTTAATTGCTAACTGGTTGACTTTTTTTTATTATAAAGATTTTAGCAATCAGTAATATAAAGAGTAGCTTATCCATTTATATTTGATTTAAATAAGATGAAGAATCAAGTAGAATTTTTGAGGGATAGAGGTAAGAAGGAGGAGTTGCAGAGGGACCCTAGGCTTGCCTCATCCCTCAAACACAGCTAGATAAATACGAAATCATTCTGAACACCCAAGAAATCGATCTGAGGACTGAAAGAACAAACTGCACATCTAGAGGAAGAACAACGGCCACATCGTGGAAGATAGGAGCTGTGGAGAGATTTGGGAGAGAAAAGCATTGTGGGTGCTGCAGAGGAGAGAGAGCCCTGATGGTGGAGAGAGGAAACAGAGAAAAAGAGAGAGAGAGAAGGTTGGGAAAGGAAGAGCTGATTCTCATAAGTTTTGACAAGCAGCAGAGCTCAAAATCTGAAGTTTTAGAAGTCTGTGCCTGTGCCTGGCAGGCCCAGAGGTGCTCCTGTGGGGAAGGAAGGCGGAGGCCTGGGAGTGGCCAGCACGGTCTGGGATCTCCCGGGTCCTCATGTTGTGCAAATGGGAGGAATGGCACTGCTTCCCTTTAGCAGAGCAGCATCTGTCGAAGGCAGCTAACTTGGAAGTCAGCTTTTGGCTGTCCTTTGCTGTAAACCCTGAGCCCGCTGTGCGGTCATGTCACTGCCTTTCTGGGACAAACTGGCACTAGTCATAGCATGGTGAGAGCCTCCCCCAGAGGATCAGCATGGGTCAATGCCATGCCCTTAAATTTTAGAGTTTCTGAAACCCAGCCATGCACCTGAAATAAAACACAGGAGTACTGTGCCTCCAGGCAGGCAGATGGCTCGGGACACACGGTAAAAGCAGGGTTCTGACGGAAGCCTGGGACACAAGACAGGAGACTGTTCACTTACCTGTGGAGCGGTTCCTGAACAGAGGCAGGTGTGAACTCCCCTCTCCAGGGAGGAGACAGCAGGATGATGCAATCCTCCCCCATCATTAGCATGGACAGACTTCAGTGAGCATTAGAGTGCCCCCCAGTGGAGGCTGAAGTCACTTACACCAAGCCCCGCCCTACTGTGCCCTGCTGCAAGTGCATATTTAGTAGGGCAAGTCAGCCTGAGAACCTGAGAGCGGTATGCTCCTCCCCAAGAGGATGAGCACAAACTCCCTACATGCACCAGTCTACTAACTACACAGAGTGCTGCAAATCTTCATCACTAGCGGAAATATGATCAAGCTTATTTAAAAAATCAGAACAAAGCATACCTACTTAAAACACCACACATGGGACAAAGTCCAAACACTCTCCCCTGCTAGCAAAGAGAAACTCTGCAGAGGACTGACCTGAGGGAAAGAGCAGCCAAAACACAACAGCAGAATGCACACTCGGAAACACTTCCTGAAGTGCCAGGCACTGGACAGTATAGGACTTCTTCTTCATACAGCCATCACTCTCAGGAGCAAGATTTATTTATTTCTAGTTTAGTTTATTTATTTTGAGAGACAAAGAGAAACGCTGCGCATGAGCGGAGGAGGGACAGAGAGAGAGAGGGAGTGAGAGAATCCCAAGCAGGCTCCACGCGGTCAGCACAGAGCCCAACCCAGGGTTTCATCGCATGAACTGAGAGATCATAACCTGAGCCGAAATCAAGAGTCAGATGCTTAACCAACACAGCCACCCAGGTACCCCAGGAATAAGAAATTTAACAGACTTTTCTAACACAAAAATACACAGTGGCCTAGATAAATTGAAAACACTGTGAAATTCACCCCAAAAGAAAGAACAAGAAGAGATCATGACGACAGATTCAATTGAAACAGATACAAGTAATATGTCTGAACCCGATTTTAAAACAACAATCATAAGGATACTAGCTGGGCTCAAGAAATGCAAAGACACATTAGACAATTCATTATTGCAGAGATAAAAGAACTAAAAACTAGTCAGGCTGAAATAAAAAATGCAACAATCAAGATGAACCAAATGGATGTAATGATAACATGCAATGACAGAGCAAAGGAAAAAAATGAGTGATGTAGAAAATAAAATTATGGGACCACGTGAGTGGCTTAGTCAGCTAAGCATGTGACTTTCGGTTTCAGCTCAAGTCATGATCTCAAGGTTTCTGAGTTCAAGTCCCGTGTTGGGCTCTGCAGCTGGCAGTGCAGGACCTGCTTGGGATTCTCTCTCTCTATCTGCACTCCCCTGCCCACTCACACTGTCTCTGTCTCTCTCAAAATAAATACTTAGCTGACTGAGCCACCTAGGCACCCCTCAAAATAAATAAATAAGCTTTACAAAAAGAAGATAAAATTAGGGAAAATAATGAAGCTTAAAAGAAAAGAAAGGTAGTGGACCATGAATATAGACTAAGGAACTCAGCAGCTCCATAAAGTGTAATAATATTCCTATCATAGGAGTCTCAGAAAAAGAAGAGGGGAATAAGTGGCAGAAGGTTTATTTGAGCAAATTATAGTTGAAAACTGCCCTAATCTGAGAAGGAAACAGACATTGAAATCCAGGAGGCACAAAGAACTCCCATCACACTCAACAAAAGCTGATCAACACCAAAAAAATCATAGTAAAAATTTTAAACTATAGATATAAGGAAAAAATCCTGAAAGCAGCAAGGGAAAAGAAACTACAAGGGAAGATAAATCAGTTTCACAGCAGATCTCTCCAGCGAAAACTGGCAGGCCAGAAGGGAATGGATAATATACTCAACATGCTGAAAGGGAAAAATATGCAGCCAAGAATACTTCATCCATCAAGCTATCATTCAGAATAGAAGGAGAAATAAAGAGTTTCCCAGACAAACAAAAACTAGAGTTCGTGACCACTAAACCATGAAGAAATATTAAAAGGGATGCTTTAACTGGGAAAGAAAGACCAAAAGCAACAAAGACTAGCAAAGAACAGAGAAAGTCTCCAGAAACATTAACTTTACAGGTAACACAATGGCACTAAATTTTTGTCAATAATTACTCTAACTGTAAATGGACTAATTCCTCCAGTCAAAAAACATAGGTTATTAGAAAGGATATAAAAACAAGACTCACCTATATGCCACTTACAAAAGACTAAGTTTTAAACCTAAAGATACCTCCAGATTGAAAATGAGGGGATGGATGTTAAAAAAAAAAAGCCAGAGCAGCCATACTTATATCAGACAAACTAGATTTTAAACCAAAGACTATATAACAAGAGATGAAGATGGGGTCTATATCATAATTAAGAGGTCGATCAAACAAGAAGATCTAACTATCTATCCAACTTGAGAGTACCCAAATATATAAAACAATAACAAAAAGAAACTCATTGATAATAATACAGTAACAGTAGGTAATTTTAACGTCCCCCTTTACAGCAAGGGACAGATCATCTAAGCAGAAAATCAAGGAAACAATGGCTTTAAATGACACACTGAACTGGACGGACTTAACATATATATTGAGAACATTTTACCTAAAACAGCAGAATACACATTCTTTTCAAGTGCACATGGAACATTCTTCAGAATAGATCACATACTGGATCAAAAATGAGGCCTCAACAACTACAAAAAGATTGAGATCATACTATGCATATTTTGGAGTCACAGTGCTAATGAAACTTGAAGATGAAACTTGAAGTCAACCACAAGAAAAAACTTGGAAAGACACATGGAGGTTAAAGAACATTCTACAGGGGCGCCTGGGTGGCTCAGTCGGTTAAGGGTCTGACTTCGGCTCAGGTCATGATCTCGCAGCCTGTGAGTTCAAGCCCCGCATTGGGCTCAGTGTTGACAGCTCAAAGCCTGGAGCCTGCTTCGGATTCTGTGTCTCCCTCGCTCTCTGCCCCTCCTCCACTCATGCTCGTGCGCGCGCTCTATCTCTCTCTCTCTAAAAAATAAGTAAAACATTAAAAAAAATAGTGGCCTTTAAAAAAAAAAAAAAGAACATTCTACTAAAGAATGAATAGGTTAACCAGAAAATTAAAGAAGAAATTAAAAAGTACATGGAAGCAAATGAAAATGAAATCATGACAGTCCAAAACCTTTGGGATGCAACTAGGCAGTTCTAACACATAAGTATACTGCAATACAGGCCTATCTCAAAAAGCAAGAAAAGTCTCAATACACATCCTAACCTTATACCTAAAGGACATAGAAAATGAACAGCAAAACAGCCTAAATCCAGCTGAAGAAGGTAAATAACAAAGATTAGGGCAGAAATAAACAATATAGACACACACACACACACACACAAAACCCAGAGCGCTTTGGTGGCTCAGGTGGTTAAGCATCCAATGGATGGTTTGGGCTCAGGTCATGATCTCAAAGTTTGTGAGTTCAAGTCCTGCATGAGGCTCTATACTGACAGCATGGAGCCTGCTGGAGATTCCTGCTCTCTCCCTCTCTTTCTGCCCCTCCCCTGCTCATGCACAAGTGTTCTTTCTCTCTTTCAAAATAAATAAATAAACTTTAAAAAAGAAGAAATAAACAAATGAAAAAACATAGTAGAAAAGGTCAATGAAACTAAGAGCTGGTTCTCTGAAAGAATTAATAAAACTGATAAACCCTTACCTAGACTTATCAAAAAGAAAAGATTGGGATGCTTGGGTGGCACAGTTGGTTAAGCGGCCAACTTCGGCTCAGGTCATGATCTTACGGTCTGTGCGTTCAAGCCCCGCGTTGGGCTCTGTGCTGACGGCTCGGAGCCTGGAGCCTGCTTCAGATTCTGTATCTCCCTATCTCTCTGCCCTTCCCCTGCTCATACTCTGTCTCTATGTCTCTCAAAAAATAAATAAATAAATGTTAAAAAAAAAAAAGAAAAGAAAAGATAAAGGGCCAAAAGAAATAAAATCACAAACAAAAGAGGTGATCACAACCAAAACCACAGAAATACCATTATAAGAGGATACTATGAAAAATTACATGCAAAAAGCTAAGCAATCTGGAAGAAATACACGATTTCCTAGAAACACATAAACTACCAAAACTGAAACAGGAAGAAATAGATAATTTGAACACACCTATAACGAGCAAAGAAACTGAATCAGTAATCAAAAATCTCCCAACAAACAAGAGTCCAGGGTCAGAAGTATTCTCAGGGGAATTCTGGCAGACATATAAAGAAGAGTTAACATCTATTCTTCTCACACTGTTCCAAAAAATAGAAGTAGAAGGAAAACTTCCAAACTCCTTTTATGGGGCCAGGATTACCTTGGTTCCAAAACCAGACAAAGACTTCACTAAAAAAGAGAATTATAAACCAGTATCCCTGATGAAGATAGATGCAGAAATTCTCAACAAGATACTAGCAAACTGAATCAAACAGTACATTAAAAAGATTACTCACAACGAGTAAGTGGGTTTTATTCCTGGGCTGCAGGGGTGGTTCAATATTTGCAAGTCAATCAATGTGATACACATTAATAAAAGAAAAGATAAGAACCATGTGATCCTCTCAAGAGATGCAGAAAAAGCATTTGACAAAATACAGCATCCATTCTTCATAAAAAAAAATCCTCAACAAAGTAGGGATAGATGGAACATACCTCAACCTCATAAAGGCCAAATGTGAAAGACTCACAGCTAATATCATCCTCAGTAGGGAAAACAGAGCTTTTCCTCCACCGTCATGAATAAGACAGCAATGTCCACTCTCACCACTGTTATTTACCATAGTAATGGGAGTCCTAGCCAAAGCTAGCAGACAACAAAAAGAAATAAAGGGCAACCAAATTGGCAAGAAAGAAGTCAAAATTTCACTATTCACAGATGACATGAAACATATGTAGAAAAGTTGACAGACTCCACCAAAAAATTACAGGGACCAATACACAAATTCAGCAAAGTTGCAGGATACAAAATGAATGTACGGAAATCTGTTGCATTTCTGCACACCAATAAGGAAGCAGCAGAAAGAGAAACCAAAGAATTGATCCAATTTACCCAGAAATAAGATACTCAGAAATAAACGTAACCAAAGAGGCAAAAAGATGGCAAAAGATCTATATTCTGAAAACTACAAAACACTGATGAAAACAACTGAGGAGGACACAGAGAAATGGAAAGATATTTCATGCCACAGACTGGAAGAAAAAATATTTTTAAGCTGTCTATACTACCCAAAGCAATTTACATATTTAACGCAATTTCTATGAAAATATCAAAGCATTTTTTACAAAACTAGACCAAACAATCCTAAAATTTTTATGGAACTAAAAGCAACCTTGAAAAAGAAAAGCAAAGCTGGAGGCATCACAATTCCAGACATCGAGTTAGATTACAAAGCTGCAGTGATCAAAACAGAACAATACTGGCACAAAAACAGACACACAAATCAACTGAACAGAATAGAAAACCCAGAAATGAACCCACAACTATATGGTCAATTAATCTTTCACAAAGCAGGAAAGATATCCAATGGGAAAAAGATCGTCTCTTCAACAAATGTACTGGGAAAAATGGATGACAACAAGCAAAAGAATGAAACTGGACTATATTATACCATGCACAGAAGTTAACTCAAAATAGATACAAGACCTAAATGTGAGACATGAAACCATAAAAATCCTAGATGAGAACACAGGCAGTGACCTCTTTGACATGGGCCATAGCAACTTCTTGCTAGATGTATCTCCTGAAGCAAGGGAAACAAAACAAAAATAAACTGTTGGGACTACATTAAACTGAAAATCTTCTGCACAGTGAAGGAAACAATCTACAAAACAAAAAGGCAGCCTACAGAATGGGAGAAGATATTTGCAAATAACATATCTGATCAAGGGTTAGTATTTCAATTACATAAAGAACTTATGAAACTTGACACCCAAAAACCAAATAATCTAATTAAAAAGTGGGCAGAAGATAGGAGTTGAAATTTTGCCGAAGAAGACACACAGATGGCCAAAAGACGCCTGAGAAGAGGCTCAAAAGCACTGATCATCAGGGATATACAAATCAAAAGTATAATAAAATATCAATCCACGCTAGTCGTAAAGACTAAAATGAACAACACAGGAAACAACAGGTGTAGGCGAAGATGTGGAGAAAGGGGAACCCTCGTGCACTGTCGGTGGGAATGCAACCAGTGCAGTCACTCTGGAAAATAGAATGAAGGTTCCTCAAAAAGTTAAAAAATAGGAGCGCCTGGGTGGCTCAGTCAGTTAAGCGCCCGACTTCGGCTCAGGTCATGATCTCACCATTTGTGGATTTGAGCCCCGCACTGGGCTCTGTGCTGATGGCTGGGAGCCTGGAGCCTGCTTCGGATTCTGTGTCTCATTCTCTCTCTGCCCCTCCTCAACTTGTGCTCTCTCTCTCTGTCTCTGTCTCTCAAAAGTAAATAAATGTAAAAAGAAAAAAAGTAAAAAAGTTAAAAAATAGAATTAACCTATGATCCAGAGATACATGCAACCCAGTGCAAACTATGTAAACAGCTCACATGTCCAGCAACGGATGAATGGATAAAGAAGATGTGGTATATGTACACATACAATGGAATATTAGCCATAAAAAAACACTTTCCACTTGCAATGATATGGACGGAGCTAGAGAGTATTGTGCTAAGTGAAATTCGTCAAGGAGACAAAGACAAATACCATATGATTTCACTCATATGCAGAATTTAAGCAACAAAACAAACGAGGGAAGGGAGAAACAGAGAGGGAGGAGACGAACCAAGAAAAAGACTCTTACCTAGAGAGAACGAACTGATGGTGACCAGAGGGAAGGTGGGTGGGGGGGGAAAAGGTGATGGGGATGAAGGAGGGCACTTCTGATGAGCACCAGGTGCTGGATGGAAGTGATGAATCACTATATTGTTCACATGAAAGTAATATTACATTATATGTTAACTAACTGGAATTTAAATAAACACTTAAAAAATCAATGCCTTTTAAGGAATGCACTATGTGACTCAGGACAAATGGGAGAAATGATTGACCTTTCACCTAAAAGAGGTTACCTGAGGAAATCCATCATGTTTAACTTTGAATACACACTTTTCATATTATTATTTATGGTGCAGTAATGTTCGAATTTAAATAAATTTGCCTTTATTTAGGCCACATATCCTCGATCCAGTGTTCACTCATTAAACCCAAGATTTTCTACTTTAGTTTCCAAGCCACAAGAGCCTGATAATGCACAGGGGTTGGGGGAAACTTAATTTCTTTCAAAATCTTTTTTTTTTCTTTTTCTGCCACTTTCGTACGTAATTTTTCCAATGCTAATTTATACAGCATGATTCTGTGAATTTCTTCTTCATCTGATACAATGAAAGTTCTGATATGCTTGAGGTTTCTGCTCTGGACGTTAGTCGTTAGTCACAGTGTGTCATGACTTTCTTTATCCCGTAAAAAAACCTAACTGAAAACACTGAAGGCAGGCACTGTATTACTCAGATCTTTCTATCCCCGTCCTCCCTCCACACTGCATGTGTCAATGATGACCATACTGACACTGCACTTAAGGTCTAGCTCACGTCTCAGAACTAAGTTTGTATCACTTTTACAAATTATGGCAAAAGAAACAGAATTAGAGGACGTAGTAATGGATTACGACATACCATCAGAATCAAAATGTAGGAAGCTTTTAAAGGCAGAGGAAAACTTCTAAAACCCATCTCTGTTAAGAAAAAGTAATGAATTTATGGATAATGCTAATGTCTATGATTTTAAGTACACTGGAATAAAAAGTATGGTTAGCCAGAAACACATTTTTATTATCATTTAGGATCTTTACTGCACTAACATCACTGTAATCAAACAAATCATAAAGTACTACGAATCACAGCTATATCTTACTTAAAGCTATGAATTCATTCCATATTACATTACGCTGGACAAGGTATCTATGTGAAAAACTGCTTAATAACTTACTCAAATTGAAAGTGAAAAGAGAATGTTCTATATATAAAGTTACTTTTAAAAAATTTTGTAGAGTAAAATATATGTAAATATTAAATGTTTCCCTTAAAAATTTTAAGGCCTTATACTGACTGCATGTTAGAAAAAGATAGGACGCAAGGAACTCTCTCAAAGAGCTCTTTCAAACTTACTAATCCCTCTTGATCTTCTCTTTCACAGAACAATTATCTTTCTTATCTTATTTCAGCTTCTTCTAAGTTCTATATTTGCTGTTTATCATTCCATTGAAAGCTCTCTATAAGGTCACCCGAATTTCCAAATTTATGAATACAGAGAAAAGTTTTCAGCCTCTCTTCCTTGACCATTCAATGGTATGTCATGCCATTCACCACCCCTTTCTTCCTGTAAACCTTTGCTCTCTCGGTTTCTTGGCTTTCTCTTAGAAGTCCCCTCAGCATGTCCTCTCAGTGGCACTGAACCTCAGGCTTTCTGCCTTCTGCTCCTCTTTGTTATCTCTGAGAAATGTTAAACTATTCTTCTTCGGTTTTGGCTTTCATGATCCAGCCCAATGTGATAGAGAACTGTAGGATTCATTGCCACTTTATCTCCTGCTATACGCTCGTGAAATAAAACAGACCCTGTTTAGAAGTTATTCCAGATTTACTCACTTCTTGAATCTATCACATTGTGAATTGAAAATAGGGTTCATTTCCCCAGATGAAGTTTAATAGTCATGTGCAAATCTTAACCAAGGGTATAGAAAGGAATCCACAGAAATGTAAACTAGTTGCTGCTGAGGGTCTTTTTTTGCCAGAATACAGTTCATAGATGGCTCAGCAGTTTTACATTAAGAGAATACCTACTAGGCACACAACATCACTTCCAGGAGCTCTGGGACTTTTACATTCATAGTTGAAATCAAAGGAGAATAACAAAAATACTGTTAACAATGAATCAGGGGCGCCTGGGGCGCCTGGGTGGCTCAGTGGGTTAAGTGTCCAACTTCAGCACAGGTCATGATCACACAGTTTGCGGGTTTGAGCCCCATGTCAGGCTCTGTGCTGACAGCTCAGAGCCCAGAGCTTGCTTTGGATTCTGTGTGTGTGCCTCTCTCAGCCACTCCCCTGCTCGTGCTCTGTCTCTCTCTCTCAAAATAAAATAAAAAAATAAAAAAAAAGAGAATGAATCAAATACGGGTAACTTTCTGGCTTGGGCACTCTGTCTTCTGCACGTGCATTCCTGTGTGTCTGTATTTCCTATGTTTGCTACTTAAATTCAAAATGTATCAGCATATTTTCCCAACATATTTATGTAATTTTCATTGGACTATAATGGCAAAGATCAATAAGTTTATATAAAAATTATATTTCACACAGAAATGGAGTTTGTAAATAATTATTGAGATGATAGTGTTAATTATCAGTTAGTACTCAATAATACTCTGATATTTAAAACTAATAATCACGAATGCCATTGTCTGAAAAGTAAATGTTAACAGACAGCGTGAAAAAGTACAGACAGAATGCAGAATTAGTTTCTTTGATTATTCATATCAAAGCAAAGATAAGTTATTTTATTAGAGGACCATGGAATTTAATCACTGGGGACATGTTAGAATTTTCACCGAAAGAAAATGTAAGAAATTATCATTTGTAGAGGAGGCTATTGTGCCTAGGGAATATCTCTTGCTTAAGCTTTAATTTTTCTCAGTAAAATCTCTTATGAACATGTTTATCAACCAACGTTAAAGCAAGAATTAAATTTCTACAATAGGTAACAAAGTGGCAGGAACAAGACTATTTTTAATTAGATTATTCCTATCTCTGTTAAGCTTTCTTCAAAATAATTAAGAAACACTGCATTCACGCAGAATAAAACATTGAAGCAGAAATAGCAAGATAAATACATGAGAGAAAAGGGGATGAACTGCTATTTGACTCGATGAGCTGTCGGCATATTTATTTGTTTTCCATTATGTGTAAGGTGTTTCAGGATTATGAAAATGAGATGGAATCATGATGAGGGCTCTCTTCTCACAGCAAATGACTTTTTAATACAGCAGTTAATTGAACTGTTTTCCCCCAGAGAAGGTCACAGACAATATTAACTATCAGAACTTTTAGAGAAAAGTGTTGCATTCTTGCTAAAAATTAGGAAAAACATCTTGTCACATTTAGTTGTATGAAGTTGCAAGAAAAACCTAAACATGATCTTAAAAACAAACTACATGCAGAGCTACAATTTCATCGCTTATTTTATTTTTTTAATTAAAAAAAAGTTATTTGGAGAGAGAGAGTGTGCACACACATGCTCTGGTGGGGAAGGGACAGAGAGAGACAGAGAGAGAGTCAGAGAGAGAGAGAGAGAGCCCAAGCAGGCTCAGTGCTGTCAGCATAGAGCCCCCCAAGCAGGGTCCCAAACCACAAATGGTGAGATCATGACCTGAGCTGAAATCAAGAGTCTGACGCTTAACCAAATGAGGCACCCAGGCGCTCCGGTCACTTATTTTAAACAATTCTGCTCATTTTTCATTGTCTCACTGAGACAACCTTTACTGAGCATCCTGTTATGGAAATACTGTAATACCAACATTAGAACCTGGAAAAGTATCTTTAGGAGTCAAGGTCTGAATATAAACTGGTACTTCTCACAAACAGAAAATATAAATGACCACATAGACTATAATCCTTAAACTTGGGAAAGATTGTACCTTGGCTTGGATGACATTCTTCAGATGGCCCTTCTCTGGTTTTCCTTTCACTGTGCCTTAAGGGCTACAAGTTGGGAGGCCAAGGGACAAGCTCACTGTGATAATGTATGCTGCCTCCATCCCCCCGTCAGTAAACCATGTATCTGGAGCCTGAAACCCTGGTAAATTTCCTGCCCAAATGGCGCCAAGCGCATATCAAACACTTGTAACCAGCCCTTTTCCCCAGGCGCAACTTGCTGAACTTAGGTATCTTCAGTGTGATCATTCGTAGATTACAGGAATGGCCAAGGAATAGAGGCTGCTTGAGAAAATGGAGCTGGAGAAGACATACGGCTGGGGGAAGGAAAAGAAGGAAGGTGGGCTAGAGACCAGCTTTTCCCCTGGGCCACCTCTGCACCTTTGCTCAAGCTGTTACCTCCATGTGTTGCTCTTCTTACTTTCCTGGTAAATTCTTATTCTTCCACGCTAGCTTCAAAGCATACCACTGACTTCTCAATCTATACGTGTTTCTACTATTGTACTTTTGACATTATGTTCCTTTGCTTGTCTATTTCCCCCTTTGAGCTCTCGAGTGCTGATAAAATATTTTATTAATTTTTTGTACCCCGACTGCCTTCCCAAGTGCATGTTCTAAATTATCATATGATGAATTCTTTGGAGCTACATAATAATACATAATATGCATTTAAATAAAATCTGAGATTCAGTTCCAGCTGTTTAGTGAGGGACTCTTATGAATTTATTGTGTAATATCCTTGTCACTGTGGAATTGCTATTCTAAACATGTTTTATGAAATATGTAGGGAGGTTCTGATATAATATTCTCTTTGTTAAATTGGCATGTGAGTACAAAGGAAAAGAAAAAATGGCTAGAATTAGGTTAAAATCAATTAATTCCAGAAAGTTCTGATTAATTGTTGAACTCAGAAAGTACTCAGAAATCTAGAAGATGACTATTAATGGACACAAAAGCTATGGTGTAACAGAAGTTTGCGTTTTAGGCTATTTCAAGGAGACTTCATCCTTGGTACCATATATAAAGCTATCATCCACAGTAGGAGGAAAAACTCCACTTCTGTGTGTCTTATACTACTGTGTGGCAAACTGTGTCTCATATTATTCTGTATGATTCTGTGTAAAACTGTTCATGTGAAATGCTAAGTAAGGCACCACAAATAAGACTTATAGAAAGTGTCAGTAAGTCTATCAACCCGCCAATATTTGTTTCCACAATTATGATGACTTGAAATTCCTGCCTAAACATCACTCCATTTAATATTTCCAGTAAGCAAATCACAAACTCTACTACTGAAACTAATGTTACACTATATGTCAGCTAACCGGAATTTAAATAAAAACTTAAAAAAATATCTTCAGGAAGCACCTCTTAAAGTTCTATTCAGTTACCATACTGAATGTCTTTTTTTTTTTAATTTGGCCCTAGGCCATACAGGTTCCAAAAGAAATAATAATATTGTATGTCATAATTCAAATCATGAGGACTTTCTAGAAAACAAGATCAAACACGCTTGGAAAAACAGAAAGGAACAAGAATAAAATAAAGTACTCAGCATGTCTGGGCCTTGAAAGGTAGGTAGAAATTAAATAGTTAAAGGGAGGGGCGGGGGCTAGAAGTGGATCACGGACCTCTGTAAGAGGGAATACTGTTAGGGCCATGCAGACCAGAGTGAGGAAAGAGCTGGTTTAAGATGACATTTTAACTCATTAGAACCAAACATTAACCAACTGTCTTATTAGACTGGCTCAGAACGGGACACAAGAGATAGTAAATTTGATTGGAAATTAAAAAAGAAAAAACAAAAAACCCAGGTCATTCTAAAAAAAAACACGACTTATTCATTACTATACTATTTAACCCAAGTTAGTACAGAAAAGGAAAGGCTCTGTGATGCACCTTCCAGAGGCTGGACTGGGCCTATTTGACTGGTGGCCTGAGACGTCTGAATACGGCTTTTCCACGTGTGGAGGATGAGGAATGCGAGGAACACCGACGACTTCTAGGTCACAGATTTCAGAAGCGGGTTCCAGTGTTTTACTCAATAATATAAAAAGACAGGTAAGGGTGGCTATAAAAAAAGATTCACAGCAAGGAAACAAATGCCGTATGCATGAGTTTTACTTGAGTTGTACTTAGTTCTGAACATATGATATTATCCGTAGAAAGGAGATTTCTCTCACAAAATCTATATATTGATGGTCTCTAAATATATATTAGAGGGGCGCCTGGGAGGCTCAGTCAATTAAGCATCAGACTTCAGCCCAGGTCATGATCTCATGGTTTGCGAGTTCAAGCCCCGCTTTGGGCTCTGTGCTGACAGCTCAGAGCCTGGGGCCTACTTCAGATTCTGTGTCTCCCTCTCTCTCTGTCCCTCCTCCACTAGCGCTCTGTCTCTCTCAAAAATCAATAAACATTAAAAAAATAAAAATAAAAATTAAATAAATATATATTTGAAACCCAAATCACTCCTCTGGGTTCTACATGCCTATTTCCACACGAACTCCTAACATTTAGAAGTGAATATTTCAAACAGGTCGAACTCAACGTGCTGAACAGAATCCTTTATTTTCACTCATATGTAAGCTTCGCACTTATGATTAAATGCTCTACCATATATCCAGTTTAAGGCAGAAATTTAGAAGTTAGTATATTCTTCCAGTTTGTTGCCAATCCCTGCTTGCTACCACATCCACTTTGTCATCAAGTTTCAACGGTTTGTTTTAATTGATCGACCTCTGAAATATATGAGGAATACCTCTACCTTCCTGCATCTACTGCTACTATAGCTGTCAATCCTGTCAGCTCTCATCTGAACTCTTGTAGCCTCCTTTCAAGTTGTCCCCCTGTGCCACCACCCTACTTATCACCTCTGTTCCGTATCTACTTGAAACTCAAAGGTTTCCCATTGCACTTGGGATTGAAATTCAAATGACAAACACACCTTCTGGTCCTTTTTTGTTTTTGCCCTGGTTTATTGCTCCAGAAGACCTGACTGCATAACATACCATTGATCAGTGTGATCCTGCCACAGTTTTCATTGCTGACTTCTTCTGTTTGCCACTCACGCAGCTACCACCTTCGATTTATTCAATTCTCAGTTTAAACATCCATTCCTCAAAGACACTTTCCCACAAACAAACTAATTCCATTCTACATGCACACACGCACACATTTTTCTCCATTCCACTTCATTTCTTTAATACCATTGACCACAATTTGTAAAGACTTTTTCATTTGGTAGTTTTTATGTCTATGTCTTTTATTCTGTGAGAGCAAGAACTGTGTCTGCTTGATTTGCTACTGTATCTCCAACACACAGCATACTAGCACATACTAGGCACGCCAGTAGTATCTGTTTAGTAAATACGTGGGCTTTTTTTTTTGTACATTTACTGATACACAGCCTTCTGAAGCACCCTAAAATATTCTAACTTAAATCATACTTATATTTTCCACTTAAAACTGTATTAAGAAAATATGGGATTTAAGTTCATAAACAATCAAGCAATACAATTTTAGGTTTAAGTTAGAAAAGGTAAAATGATATAGCCAAGTGTAAAACAGTATGGAGATTCCTCAAAAACTTGAAAATAGAACTGCCGTATGTTCCAGCAATCCCACTTCTGGGTATGTAATCCAAAGGAAATAAAATCAGTACCTTGATAAGATATCTGTGCGCTCATCTGCACTGGAGTATTATTCACAACAGGCAAGATATGAAAATAATAGAGGTATCCATCAAGGGATGAATGAATTTGGCAAGTGCACGCACACACACACACACACACACACACAGGAATATTATTCAGTCATAAAGATGGAAATCTTGCCACCAAGACAACATGGATGAACGTAGAAGACAGTGTGCTAAATGAAATAAGCCAGGCACAGAAGGACAAACACTGCATGACTTCACTTACACGTGGAATCTAAAAAAGCCGAACTTGTGGAACCAGAGAACACAACTCTGGTGGCTATGGCCTACAGGGTAGGGAAAATGGCGAGATACTGGTCAAGAGTACAAAATTTCAGTTGTAATGAGTAAGTTCTAGAGACCTATACACAGCACGGTGACTGTAGTTAATACAACTTTTTGTATCCTTGAAATTTGCTAAGAGAGTAGATCTTAAGTGCTCTCACCAAACACACACACACGCGCACACATACACACACACACACACACACACACACACACACACACAAGGTAACTATGAGGTGATGCATGTGTTAATTAACTTGATTGTAGTAATCAGCTCACAGTATATACCTATATCAAATCGTCGCTTTGAATACCTTATATATCTATAAGACAAGACAACATGGATGAATGTAGAAAAATCATCGCTTTGTAGACCATTTATATATATATATATATATATATATATATATATATATATATATATATAATTTTATTTGTCAACTTGGCCTTAATAAAGCTGGAAAAAATAGTGAAAGTAGTATATAATTCAATACATCACTATTCTATAACCCTCAGTAATCTTTGATGTACCAATCAAGAAATACCAATGCTTTTCAAAACACCCATCCTGAAGATAGTGAAAGGCATTTGCTCTTTTCAAACTAGGTTGATTCTTATAATTGCATTTGAGGAAGATGAACCTCTTAAAATGTCAGATTTCATCTATAATTTCATATTCCACCTCATAATTTAAAGGTGACTTCCATCTGTCAGTGAGGTATCTATCAAAAATACGTCTATAAATATCCTTTGCTCATTTTCGAAATGAGGGAACTGAGGTGTGAAAGAATATTGAAAGTTTTTGCAATTTCATGCAAAAAATAGTCAAGTTTTCTGACAAAAAAAAAGCTATTCTAGACATGCTTGTTTTGCATAGTTTGGTTTGGGTTAAACAACACAATAGATCAAATCAAATATGTTGTGATATGCTAAACTAGTTAAATATTTTAACGATGTGCTAGATTTTGTCACATGCATGTAAACAAAACCTGTGCCTCAATGCTGAAAATGAAGTGGATGTTTAAAACGACAATGATACCGAATGTATGACAATGATACAGATGGCCAGATCAAATGACTGATAACTCAGATCTTAATTAAATGCTCCTTTGGGCTGAAATTTTCAGGTAACTGAAATAGAAAATGTTTTCTTTGTTTTGTTTTTAACCCAAATAACCCCAGAGTTGTACTTGTTTGCTTGGTTCTGGTGTAGACTCAGTCTATATTTGGCCATTATAAGACCCAAGAATTTGTCCTTAGGTATAAAATGGAAATACATATTAATTGGTGTTATCGCTACAATTCAGTGTCTCGAGGAGAATGCCAGCAAAAAGACCTTGAGAGTAGTAATGTGAAAACAAACCATGCTAGATAGGGTATAAAATGAGATAAATTTTAATACTTATATGTTTATTCTTCTCTCTTCTGTTGAACCTTAGGGAACAATTGAATTCTTATGAAGCAAAGAAATATTTATAATAACAATTACATTACTGAACGACACATTTTGTGTTTTAATCTTACTGTTTTGAAGCAACTTCTCATGTTGGGACACGCCTCACTGATTTTTCTACTTGCTACGAGTGAAAAATTTCAGAACGCTGACAGACAGGAAACAGTTAAAAGATTTATAATTCTTTTTATGCCCTATGAAAAAAAATGTATAAACCGCATTCAGCTATTCTTCATGATGGTATCCACTATCTTTGCCTGTTGTGGCAAATTCAACAGTGCATGCAGACTTAGGCCCCAAGCTGTCGGTGTTTTGATATTTTGGGGGCGAACAGGGGAGAGGGTGGATCAGAGCCTCTGTCTGCCTGAATAATTAAACATGATGTGCCAGTCTATTTTTAATCGGCTAATGTGTCCACAGTGTAAGAGGGCAAAGTTGAGGCAAGTGATAAAATTCATAGAATGCCACGCTGTGGTATACTGTAATTCCTAAGTAATTTCTTAAACAGAGCGATAGATATTTTCCCAAATAGCTCCAGAAAGAGCAATCATGAGGTTTTTGAACTAAAAAACTTAAAACCAGGACATACATACAATAATGTACAATAAACTTGTTACATATTTTTACAGAAAAAAGGGGAACTCTTACTGAGAGCAAAGTTTATAATTAAAAAAAGATATTTTTCCTATAAGAAGAGATATTATGTGGGTGGAAAAGAGATTAAGGTTTCCCCTAAATCTTGAAAATCCCAGACTACAAAATCGAGACTGAACCACCCTATCAACTGGATCTGTATTAACACCGGAATGAATTTTATATTTAGGAATCGTCATAAATATAAAAACCACATGTAAGCCAGGACACATAAACCATTATAAATATTCTAGCTTATTTTGTCCATAGGAAGACACTATGATGGAGGGAAGAAAGACATACTTTTGTGCACCACACATTTTTAACGATTTCACTTGATTCAAGTGATTTTTTGCCATACGACTTTTAATAGCAAGATGGTTCACAAACAAGCAAATTTATAAGATGTAGCTTACTGAATGGTATTAGCCAAAGCATCTAGTAATCCAAAGTAAGAAAAAGTGAGGCTTAAATGAGGAGAATACTTGAATTAAATCAGCATATCTGTCTGTGAATCTAATGAGCTTACATTATAAGTATTCTTTGATTCACTCCAGCAATCCAAAATTGCTTAACATTCAGCTGAGTAGTAATTTTATTTGAAATTACTTGGACTTCATATATGTAGATGGTTGTGACTTGTATTTTTATCCGTTCTGAACCAGTAAGATAGCCTTCCTAGATATACTAGAGGTAAACATTCTATTTAAAGGTTTCCTTTTAATAAAAAGTTCTACATTTATCTCCAATAAACTGCATGCTCTTAGCGTATTCATGAAATGCTCTGTCTCACCAGCTGCACCCAAAACAGGTCATTAGTTAACACATCCGTCCCATGGCTGTACTCCGTCCGCCTCCTTCCTGTTTCCCTACAGATTCTTCTATACTTGTGTACACCTATCAGCACCCAAGTAACAGTGATTTTCTTCCTGAGAGTCACAGCCAGGAGGGGATTTGTTACTGCTACGGAAGGTCCAATTTGGCCAACCCTCCCAAAAGGACATGCAACGAACATTTGCAGTTTTGCCACACGGAAGAAGGCTAGACCTGTGAAAGTTCAGGCATCTTTCAGCACATTAAAAGGAAGAATTCTAAAAGGTTAGCTATTCGGCATCCCTCAGAAATTATGGTTGCTGTCACTAGAGTTTTCAAACAGATGGTAAACGGCCAGTTAGTCTTAAATGTCAAAGAGATTTGTATTCATCCATTGAGGATTATGTAAGGTAACTACTAAAGTCTCTTGAAGTCCAAGGTCATCTTTCAAAATATTTAGTCCTTCTGATTCTGGGAGGAAAAAAATATTTACCCTCAGTTTTCACAGTTTAAAAAGTAATTTGACAAATACGGAAGCTAGTCTTTAATATATATATATGGGCAGTCTTTAACATATGTATTTGGTCTGGAGTATGTAACAGAGTACACACTGGGTAAGTCCTACGATGCAAAGACATGAGACGGACTGGAGTGAACAGGCCCACAAACAACAAAAAAATCAGAGCTTAAGTCTTCTATTCTACATGCCCAACCTTGGGGAAAAGTCTTAGCTAGCCCAAGGTCTTCATCAACCCATCCGCAAAATAATGTGGACGGACATTATTTTCTTCATCAAATGTTTCTTGAATCTTCTCTGCATTTCAGGGCCTGAAGGTAAAGGTAAAGATATAATCTTCCAAGTACTTACAGTCAAGTTACATATGGTGTGATGGAGCCCAGTGGGGATGGCATTTCAGGGAAGCCTTCCTGGAGGAGGCGAACTCAGAGTCTGAAAAAGATAGGGACTGAGTCAAGGAGGTTATTGAGAATGGGACAGATAGGAACCCAAAGTCTGGCACAGCTGGAAAGTATTAGTGGGCAAAGTGTGTGTGATGGGATGTGGGTAACGGAGAGAAACAATGACAAGTCCTACTAAACGTGTAGCTCCTCTGATTGTTTGCTGCTATACTGATTTTTAAAAGTTTATTCACATTCTACTTTCCCACTTCATTGTTATTTCTTAATGAGACAGATCGCATTTTAATATTGCTTTGAATTTTTCTTCCTTTCCACTCTAGCTTTCTTTTTTTTTTTTTAATATTTTCAATGTTTGTTCATTTTTTGAGAGAGAGATGGGGACAGTGTGAGTGAGGAAGGGGCAGAGAGAGAAGGAGACACAGAATCTGAAGCAGGCTCCAGGCTCTGAGCTGTCAGCACAGAGCCTGACGTGGGGCTCGAACCCACAAACCAGGAGATCGTGACCTGAGCTGAAGTCAGATGCTTACCCGACTGAGCCACCCAGGTGCCCCCCACTCTAGCTTTCTAAACTCGACCCTACTACCCTCCACTTACAGTGACTGTTTCTGGGAGACTTCACTAAGCAGACTAACAAACAGATGCCAGTCTCCTTTTCCGCTACTTGAGGGTGCACAAATCTCTAGACATTTAAGTGTCCCTTGGCCTTTTGCATAAACAAGTCTTGGTTCTCCTTCCCTCTATTCCACCCTGCAAAGTTTTTTGTAATTTCCCTCTACTTCCTCCCAACTTCTGTACCTCAAAACGATCTAAATGAATTGGTATCATGGTTAAGGGACATCACGGTGAAATGGAGTCTTGAACCGTGAAAAATACTATTTAACATCCCCTCAGCCCCCCTGGATGTAGAACCTATGAAAGTAGTAACGGGGCGCTAAAATCTGGTGGCAAATGAAGAATACAAATGAAAGGCTAAGTCTGTTTTGTCAAGCGTTCTGTGGCACTAGCTTCAGAGAAACTATATACAGGAACGGTCCAGAAGGTGGTGAAGGCGGCTACAGTGCACGAGACACAGGTTTGCTATTGAGTATTTCTGTGCCAAGCTAAGGAATGAATGTCTTTAAATGGGCACTTAACATACAATTACAGGGATTTGATTCACTTCAGACCCAGTAAGTATGAGTATCAGTCAACAATCAACATACTCTGTATTTTTATCCAGCACAGGAGTAGTAAATTCTCCATGTGTCAAGTTAAAAAGGAATCTTTCATTAGCGCTGCTAAGGGGTGTGTATTTGAGAACAGTCCTTGAAAAAGGACTTTCAACTTATTCTGATGGTTTAAATGTGTATGGTCAGGTCCAGAGTCTGAATCAGGTGAAGTGATTTCCTTTTAGTGGGGGGGGGCGGGGGGCAGGAGAAAGAGTCATTTGTCCCATCACTAGAATATATTGATTTGGCACTAGAACAGAGTAAAACAAAGCAGCCATGAGGGCTATGTGTCTCACTCCCTTTAACAAACATTGACATATTTTGAGCTAGGAAAAAAAAAAAGGAAATCCTTATGGAAAAACAAGAGAATAATACAGAGATCTCTCTTTCCTGGACATTTTAAAGTAAAAGATGCTTCAAGTCCACAGAAAACTACATAATGGCATTTGTAACGACAGTTCATTAACATAGGTTAGTGCTTTGAGAAAGGTATTTAATACTTTTGTACTTTCCTAATAAATGGTGACACAGGGTACATTTAACTTTGTATAGGACAATTTTCTCATTACTGACAGAGGGGGAAATTACAGAGTACTTTTTACTTGTTAAGTCACTAGATATTGGTAAAGAATTCCTTGAACAACTTCTGTCCTCAGTTTAACACCTGTGGAGAGGCACGGTAGCATATGAATTTTATCATAAACTTGGGAGTCACGCAGAGCTGGGTTCAAGTCCTATCTCCACTACTGTATCACAAAACACAGTTTCAACTAGCTTAAGCAACTGAAGGGAATTTGTTTGCACGTATAATTGAAAATTGCCAGCCGAACTAAAACTTTGTACCCTTTGACCAACATATCCCTATGATCTCTACTCCGCAGTCCCTGGCAACCAGCTTTCTACTCTCTGGTTCTGTGAGTTTGACTTTTTACGCTTCCACATAGAAGTGATATCACACAGTATGTGTCTTTCTCATTCTACCTTATTTTACTTTATATAATGTCCTCCAGTTTCATTTATGTTGTCACAAATGGCAGGATTTACTCCTTTTTAAAGACTGAATAATATTCTTGTGTGTGTGTGTGTGTGTGTGTGTGTGCGTGCATGTGTGTGTAAAGAAACATATTTTCAAGGTTTCAGTTATGGAAAGTGAATAAGTTCAGGAGATATAAAGTACACCATGATGACCATAGTTGTTAATAGTGGATTGGGTACTTGAGATTTGCTAAGAGAGTAGATCTTTTTTTTTTTAATTTTTTTTAACATTATAATTTTATTTTTGAGAGACATAGAGAAAGAGCATGAGCAAGGGAAGGGCAGAGAGAGGGAGATACAGAATCTGAAGCAGGCTCCAGGCTCTGAGCCATCAGCACAGAGCCCGACGCGGGGCTCGAACTCACAGACCGTGAGATCATGACCTGAGCTGAAGTCGGCCGCTTAACCAACCGAGCAACCCAGGCACCCCAAGAGAGTAGATCTTAAATATTCTCACCACACATACACGCACGCGTTCACACGCGCGCACACACACACACTTACAAAGGTAACTGTGAGGTGATGGATATTTTAATTAGCCTATGAAAATCATTTCACAATTTATACATATATCAAAACATCACCTTAAGTATATACAACTTTATCTGTCAATTATACAATAAAACTGGGGAAAAAAAGAAAAAATCCAAAGGAATCTGGATTTAGGGAGAATCCAAATTCAAGGATCAAACAGTATCATCAGGAATGCAATTCTCTCCAAGTCTTGTCATGGTTTTCTCTCATTTATGTTATGACTGTATTTATGGTGAAAAATGACCACAGCTCCATATTCTCTCAGGTTACATTCCAGCCAAGAAGACCATGGGCTTGTAGAGTGTGAAAAACACATGATCTGAAAATTGAAGGCTATTATTGCAGGCGAAGTAAATTGTTGCTTGGTGACAAAAATGCTATTTCCCCGTAAATTCATTTACTAACTGTGTGATCTTGGACAACTTCATGAACCTGCTCAAGCTTCAATTTCAATTATAAAATGGAGATCACAATGTTGACTACTTTCTAAGGTGTACTGAGATTTAAATAAATTTGTAAAGAACAGTTTCTTGAAGCTCTTGGCACAGTGTATGACCAATAATAACTAGGGGATGGAACTGCTGAAAAATGTTTCAGAGGGAGCTCGGAGAAGGAACACGAGGTCCTGATCTCAACCCCTGGCCACTGGGAATGAGGATCTCTCTAAAGCAAAGCACCACATTTCTGCGACAAAAATGCATTTGAAAGTGTGTGACTAAGTGAACACAACAGCTTAAACTTGCCAAAGAAAATTACATCAGCGTTTATGAAAGAGGTAGCATGTTAGGCAGAGAGAAAGAAATAGAAAAAAATAACCATATCCTTGTACATGAAAAATCCATCACTTGTTTTTAATCCTTCCACTTACAGGGGAAACGAAGAGAATTCAGGACAAAACCACAGCTTCATGCATATGCATCATTTGGGTATAGAAAATTGGTGAGATTTCTTTGTATCTGGCAGTGATCTACAGAAGGATGGTTCAAAGTCACCCACTGGACTAGAATGATAAGAGAGAGACAAAGAAGGAGGGATTGAGAGGGAGGAGGCAGAGGGGAAAGGGAGGAAGGAAGAATAAAACAGATATACACATTATTCCACGCTGGGAAGGGAAGAAGGGGCTCCTGATCTCCTTGAAAATGTGCTAACAACCTTCCTGATTTCCTTGTAAGCAATATGTATTTCCAGGGGAGCAACAAGAGATAACAGCCCTAATTAGAGAAATGATTAAAAGGGAAGCAATGATTCCAAAATGGTCTCTTACTAACACTCCTGGGGTGCCTGAATGCAAGGCACATTTTCTGGAGGAAGAGAGTAGACTATGGGGGGGAAACGTGGGGGTTATTCCAGCACTTGAGGTATGCTCACATGGTAAAGACAGTCCAGAAAGTCCAACAGGGCAAGCTGGTTGATATGCTATGATAGGTTTGGCAATTAGCTTCTTTTCATCTCTGTCTCAAAGTCACATTGGGCACAATACACGTTTTTACAGAACGATGTGCAATATACGTGTATGTTTTGCCACAGGGATACTTCAATTCATCAGCATGCTGTCATACTCAAGTGTGGAGCAGCTTGGAATGGATAATTATTGAGAATAATTTAAACTACTACCTTGAAGATACCCTTATGATTGAATTGTTAGGGGAAAAAATATTAGGAAGAGCAGTTAAGGACTCCGATCATTCATATGACAAATAAAGAATGGTTGATAAAGCCCCTAAAACTCAAGACCTAACCCAGCGTTTGAAGTTTGGGGGAAGCACAAAAGATGGAGCATCCACCCATTTTACCTCTTACTAACCTTGCCACTAAACAAGAAACCATCCGCTGATGTTACATGAATCTCAAATATGTTGTGTTCTTTAAACTTTAAATTGTCAATTATTTTTATAATGATTAAAATTAAGAAAAAAATATCTTTTATATTTACCCTTAATTTTACCTTTTCTAGTTCTCTCATATTCTTTATGTGGACCCAAGTTTCCATTTTTTGTCAAATTCCCTGTGCCCGAAGAGCTTCCTTTAATACTGCTTGGATGGCAGGTGTGTTCGCCAGGACTTCTATCATGTTTCATTTTTCTAAGAAAATCTTTGTCTTTTTATTGAAGAATATATGTGCTGACTATAGTAATTTGGCTGAGTTCTTTTAATATCAGAATAAAACAATATTTTTTTGACTTATATATTTTCTTTTTTTTAATTTTTTTTTTAATTTTTTTAATGTTTATTTATTTTTGAGACATAGAGACAGAGCATGAGCAGGAGGAGGGCAGAGAGAGAGGGAGACACAGACTCTGAAGCAGGCTCCAGGCTCTGAGCCGTCAGCACAGAGCCGGACGCGGGGCTCGAACTCACAGACTGCGAGATCATGACATGGGCTGAAGTCGGCCGCTTAACCGACTGAGCCACCCAGGCGCCCCATGACTTATATATTTTCTGATGAATAGTATGCTATAATTCTTACTTTGGTTTCTCTGTAACAAATAATTTTTTTCTCTGTATATTTTCAAGGTATTTTCTTTTTTTCTGAGGTCCAGAAATTTGACTGTAATGTGTCTAATTAGTGTTTTGTTTTGATGTTTATTTTTTAAATTTTTGTTTATTCTAGGGTTTTACAAGTTTCTTCAATATATTCTTTTCACCGATTTTGGAAATTCTTGGCCATTACCTCTTCAAATATTCCTTCTGTCATGTTCTTTCTGTCTTGTCTTTTTGAAGTCTAATCACATCTATGTTAGACTCTTCAATATTGTCACACGGCTGTCTGTGCATCATAGGTTTCAAATATCTCCGGTCCTAGGCTGCTGTTAGCTTGTGTTCAGTATATGGCCTGAGATGCCACAGTATTTTACTCACTGTTTCTATTCCACCCTCAGTTTCCAGTACTTCCTGATGTCTGTGCCACAGAGAGGGCATTTTCTTGCTTGCTCCATCATTGTTAAAAAACTTCTGGGCTTATGTAGTACAGCAGGCAAGATCTCAGTTCTATTTGTTGAGCTTCAATACTATGGAGGCTTGTGCTGAGCACTGTATAATGGGACTTTCAGCATTTCCACCTCTCCTCTATTTGGCAGCTAAACTCTACCTGTATCCATGTGGGGTCTTGGGCAGAAGAAATGGGGTGCGTGGGCAGCTCAGTCCATTAAGCAACCAACTCTTGATTTTGGCTCAGGTCATGATTTCAAAGATTCATGGAGTTGAGCCCCTTGTAGGCCTCTGTGCTGATGGTGTGGAGCCTGATTGGGATTCTCTGTCTCCCTCTCTCTCTGCCCCTCCTCTGCTGGTGTGCTTTCTCTCCCTCTCTCTCAAAATAAATAAATAAACGTAAAAAAAAGAAGAAAATTTCCTGCTTCTCCCCCAGTTGAACAGATTTCTGTTTTGTGTGGATCCCAAAGCCTGGAATCATGTCAATTTCCTGCTCCTCACCTGGGACAGAAGGCTTTTTTCTCGACCCTTCTCTAGAAGCAGTGGATCTTTTTCTGGGTCTTACCATTGGGAGGGTTTTATTTTATATGAAAGTAGGATCCAAAAA
Source organism: Paguma larvata (assembly GCA_030068075.1). Taxonomy (NCBI): domain Eukaryota; kingdom Metazoa; phylum Chordata; class Mammalia; order Carnivora; family Viverridae; genus Paguma; species Paguma larvata. The sequence continues at coordinate 126,140,034 of CM057826.1, forward strand.
AGCAGACAGTGTTTTGCGCCTGACCTAAATGGCAGTTGATAACCATTTGCACACCTGAACAGTGAAGGAGGCACTTTCCAAACTAATGCTTTATCATGGGCACCAGGAAGGTAACTATGGAAAAGAGCTTTCAAGTAAATACGGCCTCGCCTCCTGACTGGAGTTCCTGGTTATTCTAAACGGATCTGCCAGCCCTGGTTAGTTGGCCTACTTATTACACAGCTAAAAAGGAGGCAAAGGGCTACGGGGCTACACTCTATTACAGAGGATATAACCGCTGCCATGAATGCATAGGAAATCAGGAGAAGCAGCTTTTTTCCTCATGCCCTTGAATAAGTGCCTTACTCGAAATTAACACAGTTTAAGAAATCAATTTTCAAATTTTTAAGCAGCATAAATTCTTTTTCAAAATAAATGTTAGGTGGAATCTCAAAAACCAAGAGAAAAGAACAGAAATTTATTAATATTATTTAACTATGTTGGATTAAATGCATAACATTTACTCTTTAAAAACCAAATGAAATTACAAAGGTCGTTTTTGGTGAACACAGGCATTTACAATTTGGAGTCATGGACAATGGCTTAAAATAATATGTGTCGATTTCACTGACATAGACAACTGAGGGGTTCTGGTAAAATGTTTTTAAAGTTTATCTTGAAATCTTAGAATATTCTTTAGTTAAACAGAATTGCCAAGAAAAGATTTTCTCCCTGAAAACTGCATAAATATGAAGAAATCTGATGTAAAATCAGCATACTCATCTTAGTATGTTAAACTAGGCTACACAAAACATTTATGTTTTTAATTATGGTTTTAATAGTATGGAAACATATTTAGTGAAATTTGAGTAAAATTTCATAGAATCTGAGAAACCATCTCTAGAAACCTAACATCTACCTGAAGCATTATTTTATAAGAAAGAGTTACCCATAAAAGTACTGAAATAAAAAACACATATAATTTCTAATTCATCTGATAGAGATAAATATACTATACTGTCTCATCTCTCTCTGACAGAGATAAATACACTATACTATACTCTCAACTACATATTTAGACTAAGACTCAACACCTGGTTTGCTCTCACATTTTCCTCCGAAATATTTAGTTACGATTATAGGATATTCAAGAGTTTTTCAAGAAATTTAACTTCACAATATCAGCTAAAATAGTTTTCTTGAGATGAACTGAGCCATTAAATTACTTTGGTAAGGGCATTCAAGTTATTTTTTTCTGTGTATAATTAACTTTATCTAAAATCATTTTGAAAGAGAGGAGGGAACAACTCCCAGAATTTGGACAAAAAAAAAAAAAAAAAAAGGAAAGAAAAGAAATATGTATTGTTGTGCCGTGAAAACCAACACAAGATGTAAAAGTCAAGGCCTTAAAATGATCATGTTTATGCCCAGGACATATCTGTTTCAATGACAGCTTTATCCATGGGAGACCACATTTTAGCTTTCCAAACTCACTGCTGTAAATTCGGCCTCTACCAAATGAAGAACGTTTTAATCCCTCCACAATACACTCTGGCTAGAGATTTAGACACCTTTCAAATGTGAAGTGATTAGCATTCAAATATTTCTGTCTTTGAAAAAAAATCTTCTGGACAAATTCATGTGTAAATTGAACAAACTATCAGCTCCATCTCATTATTAAAGAACAGCATTTTGGCACTTTCTCTGTCGGGTTCTTTGTTTTCTTAAAAACCAGCCCACTATTTATGATAGATGGAGTCCACTGGCTTGTTTACAATGCTTTCATCAGGTCTCCTGTGTGTCTTGGAGACCAGCTGACTCTCATTTTCCTTCCATTTTGGATTATACATTTGGAGTACCATGTAATGGCCTTGGCTATGTGAGTAGTAGCAGAATGATTCCAGAACTGTTCCAACCATTGCTTTCAGCTTTAATTCTCCTTCATTAGTCGTTGATTGTGTTGACAAGACCCAGCTGTGAGTTTGATTATTAATGCTTCTATAATGTCTTGGTGCTTATGATACCATCAGTGCAGGAGAAATCAGGATGGGTATCTTAACTAAACAGATTATAACTTAAAGTGATTTTAAATTATCTAATAACAATGTGATGCCACTTTTCGACCAAACAAAAGATGATTCTTCTGCCAGAGCAAAGAAAAAGGAGAAAAACTTTGTATATACCAACATTATGGTTTTGCTCATGGTTTTGAACAAATGGGAACTGTAGGATTCAAAAGTTAATGACATACAGTTAGAGAAAGACCAATATCATAAGACTGCACTCATATGAGGACTTTAAGATACAAAGCAGATGAACATAAGGGAAAGGAAGCAAAAATAATATAAAAACGGGGTGGTACAAAAACATGAGAGACTCTTAAATATGGAGAACAAACAGAAGGTTACTGGAGGGGATTGTAGGAGGGGAGATGGGCTAAATGAGTAAGGGGCATTAAGGAATCTACTCCTGAAATCATTGTTGCAGTATATGCTAACTAACATAGATGTAAATTAAAACCTAAATAAATTACTTTAAAAAGTTATTGACATAAAACTAGGATTAAGCAAAAACAATTCCCATTAGCAAATATTCTAAAAAGCCATTATTATACAAATTCCTATAGAAAATCATATCACTATTACCTTTAAGTTCATTTTTAGCCTAACTCATTCTGTTAGACGTGTGGGAAGATCATTTTGATGGCTATTTGCTTAAGATTTTTTCCAGCTGTGGTGGATAAAATTTCGGATTTAAATCATGTATCATTTGGGGTGGGGGAATTGCAATGGCTATGTAATGTCTCACTTGATTAAGATGACAATTAAATTACTCAGAATTGCCTTTTTTGTATGTTTCCAATTAAGGTGAGCCAGAAGGAAATTCTTGCAACACTTGGAAGCACTAGAAAAGGAAGCAGCCATTTTACTGCTTACCTGTGCTGCCGCTGATTGCTTAACTCATCTTAAAGGCATGAAGTACCTGTAATTGTTCTACCTTCTCTAGGTTCACTTTCAGTTTTTTTAATTCCTAAGGCAAGTATGTGGTTAGTTCTGCAATAAGACTTCTGCAGGATACTCTTTTCACCAAGGTCAGAGGCAAGAAGAATGGACGCAAGTTTCAGTTCATCTTTGTGGAGTTTCAGCACGTACTCATGGGGTTTCAACTTATGCTCACAATCTTCCTTAAGTGGAATATTATTATTATTGTGGACTTCAAGTCCAGTTTTAAATGTGGAAACAAACATAGCTTTAAAAAGACTGTTTAACTAGTCCTGATGATTGTGTAAGCCAATTACCTGTAACAAATCTGTGTAAGTATACATAGGTATGTATGGGTATATAAAATGTATCTTACTGCATCTGCTTCCTTGGTTGAGGCCAGAATTCCTAATCAAGTACTGACCCTAGCCGAAGAATATAGAATCAACCCTATATGGTTGGTATGGAGGTATGGTATTTTTTTGTACTAGAAGGAGGGATGGATGTATCCAGAAAAAAAGGAAATGGAAAAGACTAAGATTGTGGATGGTAAAAAGCATGTGCATACAGTATACAATATTCTCCTGGTTTTGTTTTTTGTTTTGTTTTTTTTTTTTGTTTTTTTTTGTTTGTTTTTGTTTTTTTGCATCCTGTTTGTCTCCCCTTCCATGAACTCAGTGTATTTACTTAAAGATTTGGATATCTAAAATTTATCTTCATTTCTTTTTCTCATATTCAATATAATACTATTTCTGCAGTTAAAACCATAGCTTGAGAGACAATACTTTTATTACCTAGTTACATAAACAGGGTGCCCCCAAAGATACCAGAATTCTCATAATCAGTATAACTACCATCAGTACTCTAGAAACTAAGAGCTAGAAAAAAAATGGACAAATATCTTCATAGCTCCAGGGGGAAATAATTTTGAATCTAGAATTTTATATACAGCCAAATGTTTAGTCAAGTTGAAGAAAAAAATGAAATAATTTTCGGCACAGAAGAACTCAGGCAGCTTTCCTCCTCTATATATTTTCTGAGAAAATTAGTTAAGAGGGAAGTCTATAAAAGCAAACAAATCCAAGAGAGAAAGTACATGGAATCAGAGAAAAAGGGAAACTAAACCACAAGAGCAAATGAAAGAAAATTGAGGAAAGACAGCTAAGCAGTAAGCCTGAAAAGTAGCTAGTCCAAAATGGATGAGAGAAGTCTTAAAATTTCAAGACTATCCTTAAGAAGAAAGTCGACTTACTCCAATAAATAATATGATGAAGACAGTGAATAATCTTAGGGATAAAATTAATTCTTACCCTCTTCTTTTCATCAAGAAAAAAGAAAATTTTTCCATATCTGGAGTTTTTGTCCCTGAATCTGTAACCAACCCTAAGGCAGACATCCCAAACTGATATCTGCAGCCTTCCTTTCAGTCACATTTGTGATCCAGGCTCTGGCATTCAGATCCACCTTGTAAAACCTTGATTTGAAAGCAGATAATGTGGGGCGCCTGGGTGGCTCAGTTGGTTGAGTGGCCAACTTCAGCTCAGGTCATGATCTCACGGTCAGTGAGTTCGAGCCCCGAATCGGGCTCTGTGCTGACATCTCAGAGCCTGGAGCCTGCTTCGGATTCTGTGTCTCCTTCTCTCTCTGCCCTCCTCCTGCTCACGCTCTGTCTCTATGTCTCTCAAATATAAATAAATGTTTTGAAAAAAATTTGAAAGCAGATAATGTGACAAAGCAAGCAACATCATCTATCATGGAGTTGGCAGGAATGTCCAGCATTCACTGAGATAAAGCTGGAGAAGGTGATAAGACAGACCACAGGTTGACCTGTGAACAGGACCTGGGCAGTTAGAGGCCTCTCACCCTTCCTCTGTCCTTGGAACATACATTCTCCCTACTGTTCCCCTAGTGGGTGCTGTTCCAAGGATATAGTCTTGAGAGAGTAAAATGTTGTTGAAACTCTCTTGGTGGAATACATGACTGAACCCAGTGAAGGCCTCTATATAATTTGGCTGGTAGGTGTGGAGATCTTCTCGTCATGTGGCCACTCCAGACAAGCCTTATATATAAGTCCTCTTGTTTATCAAAACCGCCACTCGCCAGTCTGGAGTGGTCTACCCTGCCCTCTGTCTCTCCCTGCCTTCTGTGTATGGAGTCAAATTATGAACCAACAGAGAAGAGGCAGAAGTTTAAACATCAAGTGGTTAGGATATACAGAGGTACTCTGGAGCCTGGGTTTTGGGTGGTAGCAGTGGGGCTTTGCTGGAATGTTTCCACAATAAAATTTATCAGTGCTGCTCCTTATATAGCTTGCAGACCTCACTGTCTTGCCCTGACACAGAATCTGTAAATGAATTTATTGTCCGTTTAAACCACCCACAATAGGTTGTGCCATTTTAAATGTAGAAAAATCACTAATATACCAATTGTATGAACGATGGTGGCAGGAAGGAGAATGTGAAGGAAATGAGAATTGACAATTGGTTATCTGACATGAGTGAAAATCTCACTACTATTTGGGCATCCAACCCTGGCAACCCATCAGTGACATAGGTAAAATAGCTGAATTATGAAGTGTAATTTCCTGGAATAAAGAGCAGACTGAAGGCAAAGCTTCTGAAACTTATAATTGCTGCCTATTAACAATATAAAGAACCTTTAAACACTGGAAAAATTAAAGAAATAGAATGACATGTTCAATGCTCTAAATTAATGGCTCAAATCATGGATAAAAAGCCAGGGACTTTCTACAACTTTACTAAGAAACTTTCTAATATCTTGCTTTCATAGTGATGAAGTAACCTAAAAATCAGTAATAATTTAACTTTATAAATTGCTAAATTATAGCATTTAAATTTGATATATCGGCTGGGCTTTTATGGGACAATTAGAACACTGGTTAGAAAAGAGTAGCATCCATGGGGAGCCTGGGTGTCTCAGTCTGTTAAGTGCCCGACTTTGGCTCAGGTCATGATCTCGCAGTTTGTGGGTTCGAGCCCTATGTCAGGCTCTGTGCTGACAGCTTGGAGCTTGGAGTTGGCTTCGGATTCTGTGTCTCCCTCTCTCCTTGCCCCTTCCACATTCACACTCTGTGTCTTTCAGTCTCTCAAAAATAAATGTTAAAACATTAAAAAAAAAAAAAAAAAGAGCAGCATCATGAGAATTAAAATGGGAGCCAGGTAGGCATATTGGGAAGACACAGAAAAATTGGAACTTCAGGGTTCTTGAGTCATCTTAACAAACTGGCAACCCCTTCTTTTCTGTCTGAGAAGGCTGTTCCTCCCTGACACAACTATCCACCACTTTTTTCCTTCTCTTCTCATTATTCTTTCTGGAATACTAGATCATGGTTAACAAACCTACCTTGTTGGGAGTTCAATCTATCAACTGACTCTTTACACGCTTTTATACTCCTTTATAAACAGGCTCTTATAAGGAGCTTGGAAGTCACCACAACATGCTAACAAGTAAAAAGCTGAATTAAGCGAAAATTCAACAACTCTTGGGGCACCTGGGTGGCTCAGCTGGTTAAGTGGCCAACTCCTGATTTCTGCTCAGGTCATGATCACATGGTTTATGAGTTTGAACCCCAGGTCGGGCTCTGAGCTGATAGTGCAGAATCTGCTTGGAATTCACTCTCTCTCCCTCTTTCTCTGTCCCTCCTATGTGTGCACATGTGTGTTCTCTCTCTCTCTATCTTTCTCTCTCTCTCTCTCAAAATAAATAAATCAACTTAAAAAAAAAAGAAAGAAAAATCAACAACTCTTCTTAGGGCCATAGGAGAAGTGAAGTCACAAGGCAACCAGCTACTTCTACAACTGGAGAGGCCAACAGATAAACAGAGAATCACAACTTAGAATAGAAACTCATGAGCCAAAACCTCTCTGGGAACCAATTTCTGGGAGGAAAAGCTGAATTATAATAAAAAAATTGCAAGAGGTTCAGAGGAAAAATCTGAGAGTTAAGATTCCCAAGGGACTCAGAAAAGGGGGGAGAGGACACAATTTTAAGTTTCATCTCCAGGAACTTTACCACAGTATCAAAATAAATATCAGTGAAAAATGCCCTCATGCTTCCTGCAGGGGGAGGAACAAAGGAACCATTCTGAAAAACTTCCTAACGGTCTGTTCTTAAAAAGGCCTGGTATCAGGAGAAGCCAGTTAACCAGAACCTGACCTGCTGGAGTATTATCAGAGCCTAAATGGCCTGGAAAAAGACAAATACTGAACTCTAGCCCTCTTTAATCATTCTCTCCTACCTGAGAAGGAAGATGATAACTGAGAAACTTTTATGAACTCATAGTCCAGAGGTTCAGGCTCACTAAAAGACTAAAATAAATCAGAGGACTATAGCTCATCTCCGCTCCCCCACCCCCAGACCTCACCACATTACTAAAGGCCAAATTATAGAGTTTTTTTACCCAGTACATCATGTCCAGTAATCAAGAAAAAACTACAAGGTATAGCATGAGGCAAAAAACAAAAACAAACAAAAAAACACCCCATAATTTGAAGAGATATGTATCAAAACCAAGCATGACAGAAATACAACATTCAATAACAGGTGGACAGTGTAAACAGAAATGCGAATCCCAAGAAAGAACCAAAAAGACATAAATAAACACTCTCAGAAATGAAGAAAGGCTTTAAAGGGTTTATTAGCAAACTGGATTCATTTGAGTAAAAAAAATCTCTCAGCTTGAGGATATCTCAAAATGAACCTCTAAAACTGAAAAGCAAAGAGAACAAAGATTGAAAAAAACAATATCCAAGGATTACTATATGTAATATACATATAGTGAGATGGCTGGAAGGAGAACAAAGAGAAAGAAAAAGAACAAGTATTTGGACAATATAACTGAGAATTTTCCCAAATTAGTGTTAGTCAACAAAACACAGATCCAGGAAGTTCAGAGAACACCAACCAGGATAAGTGACAAAAACATGACACAGAAATCAAAGATTAAAAAAATGCTAAAAAAGTCAAAGGAAAAAAACACCTTCCCAAAGATAAACAAAAATAAAAATTACATGTGACTTGTCCTCAGAAATCATGCAAACAAGGAGTGGAGTGAAATGTTTGAAGTGTTGAGAGAAAGAAACCATCAATCCAGAATTTTATACCCTGAAAAATTATCCTTCAAAAGTGAAGGAGAAATAAAGCCTTTCTCAGACAAAAATATCAAGACAATTTGTTGCCTGTTAACTCGACTTATGAGAAATATTAAAAGAAATGCTTTAGAGAGAAGGAAATAATACAGGCGAGAAACTCAGATCAAATGAAGAAGGAAGAACATCAAAGAAAGTAAAATAAACATTTTTCGTTTTCTTATTCCTAATTGATCTGATAATTTTTCAAAATAATAATAGCAACAATATATTTGATTATGCAAGCTTATGCATATATATATATATGTATATACAGATGTATGTATATGTATAACATACATACACACATGCTTTGTATATTTATATACAAGTGAATTGAATGAGAGTAACAGTACAGGAATGTGAGGCAGGGATTAAGATTATTTTGCTAATATGAGAAACTCACACAACTCATGAAGTGCTATAGTGTTTATTTGAAAATGGACTTGAATTAGTTAATTGTAAACTAATTAGTTAATTGTAAATTGTAAACTCCAGGGCAATTACTAAAAAAAGCTAAAAAAGAAGTATAACTCATATGCTAAGAAATGTAATTAATATGCAGGAGTCCTACCAAACTAATACGGTAGGAATGTGAAAAATTTAGTATTTATTATCTATCAAATAATAAATGCCCCATATAGAATGCACAAAGGTTTTATACTCATCATATATAAATCATGTCTACATTTCAGTACCAAAAGGTAAATGAATTGATTAAAAATGGACAAAGACTAAAATAACAAGGCACAGGAGAAGTAAAACCAGCCCATGTTTATACAAAAAGATGCTCTACCTCAGTAAAAATCAGAAAAATACGTATTAAAACAACAATATATATCATTCCTCAGATTCGATAAAATTAAAACTATTGTGGAACAATGGTATGTGAAAGTCACAGGAAATTAACAAAATTATTGATAGCAGTATTCATGGTGCAATTTTCTTTGGTATATGTGCTGTCAAGCAAGCACTGGTGCAATCTTCTTTGGAAGTAAAGATTGAAACAAACACGGGATTTATATATTGTTGGACACAGATCTAATTTTGGAATCTGTTTCACAAGAATATCTACATCTATCTACCTATCTATTTATATATCTATATTTTTAATGTTTGTTTATTTTTGAGAGAGAGAGAGAGATAGAATGTGAATGAGGGAGGGGCAGAGAGAGAGGAAGACATAGAATCCAAAGCAGGCTTCAGGCTTTGAGATGTTAGCACAGACCCAAAGTAGGGCTTAAACTCATGAATTGCGAGATCATGACCTGAGCCAAAACCAAATGCTTAACCGACAAAGCCATCCAGACGCCCCACTGTAACACAGAATCTCTAAAACTATCTATAACATATGTATAAAGATGTTCATTACAGTATTGATTATATTAGTAGAAAACTAGAAGAAACTTAAATGAATTAAGTTATCTCTATAGAAATTTGTATAGTAGTTAAATGAATCTGCATGTTCTGGAATGGAAAGACTGCTAAATCACACTGCTAAGAGTAAAAAGAAAATTAAGAAACATTTATAGCATGATTCTGTTCAGGGAGAAATTTGTATTTTTCTCTATATAATTTCTATATTTTTATAAATCCATAGAAAAGTCTAAAAGGTAGACATTAAACTTTTTAAAGTGGTTAAGTTTAATGGGACTGGGATAGAGTCTAATAAAGCAAATTTCCCACTCTTTCCTTTAAACCCTGTGATTATATTATATTCATGTTATTATTGTATATTTACTTTTTAAAAGTCTATAAAAAACGTTCAACTTGTGAATAATTTTTCCTATTAGGATATTCTTGCACCCTGGACATTCCTGCACCTTGTCATTAGTATATGACAAATAATAGATACCATTAAATATTTTGGAGTCAATACATAGAAGAAAGATGAAAGAGGTAAACATAAATCTTAAAAGAAAAATTATAAAGAATGTCAAAGGCATAAAATTAAAAAAATAACAAAGAATAAGATAAGGTTAAGAGAGGACAAAACAGAGTTAAATATAACTGTATTTTGGAAATCGACCAGTTAGGGAGAAGGGATACAAATCAGAAAAATCAAGCTGGAAATAAAACCTGCTTTTCTCTCCATATAATGGATGTGGGGCCAAGCAGTATGTGAGAAACATAAATATCATAGAATTTTTACAGCTTGACTTAAGAAAACTTGTGTTCTTTCCATGTAAGCAAAATGAATTTATTAAAATTCTCCTACTATTCTCTGGTCAATTAATTCGCATATGCAAAGACTTTCTCTAACATTTCTTCAAATAAATGTTTTGTTATGTTAATAAATAGAACAGAAAAATTATGAAGAGAGTTGGACACTCTACATAGCAATTGGTAAAAGTAAAATCATCTATAATAAAGCATTTCTAAAATAAAGAGTGAACCTCAGGTTAAAATTCTACTTGCTCTGCGGGTGAGTGAGAAGACCTATCTCTTATACTTAATAAACTGAGTAAACTCCTGTTTTTTAACTTTTCTAATTTGTGTTAGAATAAGCAGGTTAATCAGATCTTTGGTATGTGAGATGTGGTATTATAATCAAGCTAACATCCATACCACTTTAGCTAGTATTTTAAAATTTTTTAAATAAGAGTTCATATTCTCTTCCTTTGAAAAACATCTCGCAACCTAAAACTAAATATATGACATTGTATTTACTGCTTTAAAAAGTATTTTTTAAATGTTTATTTATTTTTGAGAGAGCAAGCGAGTATGAGCAGGGGAGGGGTGAAGAGAGAGAAGGATAGAGGATCCGAAGTAGGCTCTGTGCTTACAGCAGACAGCTGGATCCGCGGCTCACCCTCGCGAACTGCGACATCATGACCTGAGCTGAAGCCGAACACTGAACTGACTGAGCCACCCAGGTGCCTCAAAAGTATTTTGAAAAAAACTTTTGTTTGCAACTGAAATGATAACCTTACCAATATTGTCAATATTCTTTTTAAATGATTAAGATCAGATAAATGATCAAATAACAGCTATCTTTACCACTTAATGAGAGCTTGTTATAATATGTTAGAGCTCTCATAAAGACTCTTGAGAACAGTATCCTCCAACTTATTAGCTAAAAATTTTGATGTAGAAAAACTTTTTGACTAATTAACATTTATCTTGGGATTTCTAACCTTTAGTTCTATATTCCTTCTCTCTTTATCAGAGCTGTGAAAAGGGGAAAATTTCAAATCATCCTATGTAATTAAACAGCTGCTCCATCTTCAAGTAAGTTCAGCTTTCCTAATCTTATTTATAAGATCAAGTCCCTTAAATTTTCAGAAGCCAGTCTCTTCCTCAACATCAAAGACTAAAATATCCCTTGTATTCATAGGACACATAGGAACAGATGTTACATGATTAAATTCTTCCCATTTAGAGCATTTCAGTAAATTTTACCACTGGTTTGATATAGTGTGATATTTGATATTTTCTGAATCCTGAAAGAAGTGTCTTACTTCACATCTCCCAGGCAATACTTATTATATCTTATGTATGAAATTATGGATTGTTATTTTCCCATTGTCTATATGACACAAAATACAAATTTCTAAAGGTAAAATCTTATATACTGTAAGTTAATACAAGGCCATGACCCAACAAGGTCATTTTCTATTATTCAGAGTTCATTGCAGACAACAGATATCACTTGTGGTATTTAAGCAAGAAGGGGTTTAATATAAGGAATTATAATAGCATTCAAAGAACTGAAGGAGCCCACTGTAAGCAAAAGCTCCAAGAAAGACTTCCAGAATAATGAAACTATTGAAAATAAGGTTAGAATAATGAAATTATTGAAAATAATGAAACTATTCAATTTGCGACAGCATGAGAAAGAATAAAAGACAAAAGAATAAATTTTAAAAAACAAATGCAAAACTTAAAACAGAATTTAAATTTGGCCAAGAAATTCCTGAACTGAAATGAATTTTTTGAAAATATCTAGACAAAGTTGCCTACAATAATGCAAATTAGAGCTTAATTATAAAATATATAAAATTTCATTTTTTGACATCTGATCTTGCAGGTCACTGGAACTGTGCAGTTACATGAATCTATACTCTCTGAATTTCTGAATTCACAAAAACTGTACCTTCATATTCGGAACACACGAGCTTAACTGAAATCAACCCAATGACTTTTTAAAAAGGTATTTAAAAATCTACTAGATAATGAATAATTAATTTGACTCAGTTTTTCACTTCCAAACAAGCTGGGTATTTTTCTTGCAGGATATATGGCAAATACTTACAAAATATAGATATTGGCAAGTTTTTATTTAAAAATACAGCTTTATTCATTGTTTCAAGCTCATTTCTTTTGGTTCTCACTTGATTGCTACTAAGCCCATAGGGTGTTACAACACACTAACAGTTTATTAATAATATTTTTGTTATGGAAATTAAAGTGTAACTGCAATTAAAGAATACTGTATCATATCCTAACCCAAATTTACTTAACTGCATGAGGCAATTACACTGAATTTTAGCATCTAAAAATTCTGTAGCACATTCAAGTCTTCCTTTCCCATTATTCAGAGAATAAATTACAGGAAAAGTCACAAATGAAACCTATTCCCTTAGCCTAGTGAGTGACGATGGTATAGTTAGTTGTACCCAAAGTGAGTAAGACCGTGGAGCATAGAGGTAGAAGTTAAGCAGAAACAGAAGAGGGCCATAATAGCTGATATTACAAGGTATCAAGGGAAATCATCAAAAATGATTCATAAAGCTTTCAAAGTAGACAAATGGTCCCATATATGCTATTACCCTTAAGAGCATCTATTTCCACTTTTGAAAGCTCAGAGGTACAGGAAGGAGCTATTAGAGGCCATCAGCAACTACTTGTTTGATTCTGTTGTACCTGCATCATTTAACCAATAAAAAAGAAACTCAAAGTAGGTGCGGCTAGAAATCAATTTTTCCGATGCTTCATTTTAAACATGTTATTGGCTAAGTCAGTACTGAATTATAAGGCAACTAGATTTTTTTCACTGCATTTAGCGAATTCTTGAATTGAATTTTTGCTTCTAAAGGCTCTACAATTAGATATCTTAATTTGTGTACACTAAAATGTTACGGTTCATTAAAAATCTGTCCCTCTGTTCTAGGGATTTCCTAAGACCTCATATTTTCTAACTGGGAAAGTGACTTCTCTCTCCCTAAGTTATTTGGGGGTAATGAAAGCTAAGCAGAAAATTGGAATTTATAGGTGATTTATATTCAGGATGTAAATATTTGGCAGTGAGAGAATTATTTTCTATAGTGCTTATGTTACATTAACTACATTCTCCCTGTATGTTTAAATATTCTTTAGAATATTATGTCTTTCAAAATCTGTGGTTAGGGGTCATTGGTTTTAACTTCCCGTGTCCTACCAGAGCACCTAACCTTACATGCAGTTATAGAAGACTGGAGCTGGAACAGGATCAATCCAACACCCTCACACCACAGACAAGCAAACTGAAATCTACCAGTTCAGATGACTTTCTCGAGGTCAAAGAATCGCCAATGTACCCACCCTCAGCTCCAGAGCCCTGATTTAGAGATTTTTGGGGGGAGGGTTGTGGAGAAACAGATATCTCCTAACCTCTTCCCAAAGGAATTGATTTCACAGGAGAAAGTGAAGCCTAAGGCATTCTAAAAAACTGTAGAGGCTGCAGTGAAAGGAAGAGAGGCGATTTCAAATACAGGCTAACCTGTAGGTTGCCTAGTTTACAAGAGAGAAGAATTGTAGAGAACTGTATAAACAGAATATCAGCAAAGAAATAGAAGACTTGGGCAACTATAAGCCAACTAGACCTAATGGATACCTATGGAATATTCCACACAACAGCAAGAGAATATAGGAGGAGGCAGTTCAAGATGTCAGTGTAGAAATATGGGGAACTCCCCTCCTCCCACGGACACGAGAGAACTACAGCTACATATCCAGCCATCCCCCCTGAAAAAGACCTGAAAACAACCTGAGCAGCTTCTCCACAACAAAAGATAAAAAGGCCACATCAAGATGGGTAGAAAAGGCAGAGATGGGATATCACCAAAAACTCCCACACCCAGCATGGCAACTCACAAATGGGAGGGATCTCACAATTCAGAAGCTTCTTCTTGAGGAGCAAGCTGTTTGTGCCCCACACAAGGTGCCCTGAGCCTTGGGACCTGCCTCGCAGAGAGAAGCCCACAAAACATCTGACTTTAAAGAACCAAGAGGGCTTATATCTAAAACCATAGGGCTGTAGGGAATGGAGATTTCAATTCTTGAGGGCTCATGTGCAGACTTACTGCCCTGGGACTCAGTGCAAACACTGAGCATTTGAAAAAGCACCAGCATCATAGTAGAAGGAGATTCATTACCTAATCTTAAAGCATCTTCTATAGGGGCAGGGGTCTGTTAGAACTTTCCCAATGGGACTGAGGCAATGGTTCATTTGAAAAGCACCAACATCATAGTAGAAGGAGATTCATTAGCTAATCTTAAAGCATCTTCTATAGGGGCAGGAGTCTGTTAGAACTTTCCCTGGGGACTGAGGCAATAGTTCATACCATTTATTGCATTCTCCCTTTGCCTTGCTAGCAGTGGAAGCATGACCTACCCCCACGCCACTCCTAAGGACTGAGTAAGGACAGGATGAATGAATCGCCCCCACACCACTCCTATGGCCAGATGCATGGCCCGCACAGGGTATGCCCCTTGAGCACCTGGCTCTGATGGCCAGGACAAATTGCATTTCTGGGCCCTATGGTTTTGACATAATCAGAAAAACACTTCTTGGCAGGCCCCGAGGCCAATACACAGAAAGCAGTCTAAAACAAACCTCCAGTCTTCCTGTAAAAAAGGCTTATTTGTCCAGGAGCCTCAGGCTAAGGGACAGACTTCAGGCTAACCACATATCTGGAGTCTATGGACGTGCTCTCAGGAAACAGACTGGAAGATGCTATCTTTGTACTTTCCCTTGGCCTCACCACAGCTTGACAGTACCTCCCAGAAACGACCTTATATACTTGTCTGGAGCCCTTATTTTTCAACTGTTGCCAAGGGAACCCTTTAGACTGCCTGTTCTGGAAGCCAGCAGGATTTATAACTGTGGGGTCATAGGACTGTATCTATTTTCATACCTTAATTGATGCTGCCTGAAGGTTTGGCTTCCAATCAGCCTTAAACTAGGTGCTAAGATCCCTCCCTCTGGAACACTGACCTTGTTAGCACATCTTCAATAGCTGGATCCTTCCAAGAAGAAATCAGGCTCCTTAGTTCATCACAAGGTTCCAGATACAATTAAGAGCTAAGGCAAGATTAAATAGTGAGGTTCACATCCTATACAAGGCTGAAAGAGCTAAAAGACTGAAGAGCTTATTTTGCTTAATACATAGAAACACACACACAAAGTCAAGTAAAATGAGAAAAGAGAGGAGTATGTTCCAAAGAACATGATAAAATACTACCAAAACATAGTACCTTAATGAAACAAAGATAAATATAAGTTTAAGCTAAAAAGAAAAGATACAAATTAATAACAAGAAAACACACGAAAGTAAAAATTTCACCGGTAAAGATCAATATATAGAAAAGGTAGCAGGCTAAACATGTACAAAACAAGAATGAAGGTTAGACAAAAATGGTAAAAGTAACTATAACTAGAATAATTAGTTAAGGGGTTTGAAAGTAAAAAGATGTAAATGTTACAACAAAAACATAAAACAGGAGAAGAGGAATGTAGCATTTTAGAATGTGTTCAAACTTAACTTGCAATAAACTTAAAAGAGACTATTATATATGTTAGCTATTCTACTTGAGCCTCGTGGTTATCAGAAAGCAAAAACATATAGCGGATATATAAAAAATGAGAAAGGAGTCTAATCATAACACTACAGAAAGACATCAAACCACACGGGAAGAAAGCAGAAGCAAAGAGGAACAGAGAGGAAGTAAAAAAAAAAAACAGCTAGAAAACAATTAACACAATTGCAATAAGTGTGTATCTATCAAAAACTACTTAAAATATAAATATGCTAAATTCTCCAATCAGAAGACATAAAATGGCTGACTGGAATAAAACAAAGCCCATCTATATGATGCCTTTCAGAAACTCATTTCAGATGCAAGGACATACTCAAACTGAAAATGAAGGAATGGAAAAAGATGTTTCATGCAAAGAGAAATCCCTGCTCCCCCAATAAAAAGCTGGGATAGCTACACCTGTATCAGACAAAACAGACTTTAAAAAACAACTGTAATGGGGTGCCTGGGTGGCTCAGTCGGTTGAGCTTCCAACTCTTAATTTCAGCTCAGATCATGATCCCAGGATTGTAAGAATTGAGCATTGGACTCTGCCCTGAGCCTACCTGGGATTTTCTCTTTCCCTCTGTGCCTCTCCCCTGATCACTCTCTCTCTCTCTCAAAAAAAAAAAAAAAAAAAAAAAAGACTGTAATAAAAGACCAAGATGGGTATTACATAATGATAAAGGGGTCAACCCAACAAGAAAATATAATATTTGTAGGGTGCTGGGCAGCTCAGCCAGTTAAGCATCGAATTCTTGATTTCAGGTCAAGTTATGATCTCACAGTTATGAGATCAAGCCCCAATGTAGCCTCTCCTCTGGGCCTGGAGTCTTTTTAGGTTTCTTTCTCTCCTTCTCCCTCTGCCCCGCCACCCCTCAAAAAAAAAAAAAAAAAAAAAAAAAGAAAGAAAAAGAAAAAAGAAACAGAAAGAACAGAAAATATAACATTTGTAAATATTTATGTACCCAACATAGAAGAAGCACCTAAATATATAAAGCAAATATTAACAGAACTAAAAGAAGAAAATGATAGCAGTATAATAATAGTAGGGGACTTTAATACCCTAATTTTAGCAATGGATAGATCATCAAGACAAAAAATCAGTACAGAAATATTGGTCTTAAATGACATACTGTACCACATTGGATTTAATACATATCTACAGAACATTCCACCCAAAAGCAGCAGAATATACATTTTTCTCCACTGCACATGAAATATTCTGCAGGACAGATATATATGAGGCCATAAAACAAGTCTCGATAAGTTTAAGAAGACTGAAATTTTACGAAGCATTTTCTCTGACCACAGTAGCATAAACATAGAAATCACTTAATCTTTTTTCGATGTTTACTTATTTTTTAGAGAGAGAGACACAGTGTGAGCAGGGGAGGGGCAGAGAGAAAAGGAGACATAGAATCTGAAGCAGGCTCCACACTCTAAGCTACCAGCACAGAGTCCAATGTAGGGCTCAAACTCACGAAAGGTGAGATCATGACCTGAGACAAAGTCAGATGCTTAACCAACTGAGCCACCCAGGTGACCCCAAACATGGAAAACATTTAAAAATCATGAACATGTGGAAATTAAACAATAAGCTACTGAACAACCTATAGGTCAATGAAGAAATCAAAGGGGAAATAAAAAAGTACCTGAGACAAAAGAAAATGTAAATACAACAATTCAAAATCAACTGAATGCAGCAAGAGCAGGTCTTAGAGGAAAGTTTATAGTGATATAAGTCTACCTCAAGAAAGAAAAAAAATCTCAAATATACAATCTAACTTGACGCCCGAAGGAACTAGAAAAAGAAATATAAATAAAACTCAAAAGCATAAAGAAGGAAATAAAGATTAGAGCAGAAATAAATGAAAGAGAGAATAGAAAAGACAACAGAAAAGAGCAATGAAACTGAGAGCCAAATAAAGTTGACAAACCTTTATCTGGATTTACCAAGAAAAACAAAGAGAGAGCTCAAATAAATAAAATCATAAATGAAAGAGAAGTTATAAGTGATACTGCAAAAATAC
Source organism: Paguma larvata (assembly GCA_030068075.1). Classification (NCBI taxonomy): domain Eukaryota; kingdom Metazoa; phylum Chordata; class Mammalia; order Carnivora; family Viverridae; genus Paguma; species Paguma larvata. The sequence continues at coordinate 126,157,953 of CM057826.1, forward strand.
AAAACGTATCATAAGAAACTCCTATGAACAATTATATACCAACAAATACAATAATCCAGAAGAAATGGATTAATTCCTATAAGTGTACAATCTCCTAATACTGTATCATAAAGAAATAGAAAAGCTGAATAGGTCAGTTACTACTAAGGACCAATTACTCCTAAAGGCACTAAGGTGCCTGAGTGAGTCAGCTGGTTGAGCGTCTAACTCTTAATTTCAGCTCAGGTCATGATCTCACGGTGTGCGGGTTCAAGCCCCTTATCAGGCTCTGTGCTGATGAAAGCGGATGCAAAAAGCCTCAACAAAATCTTAGCAAACCAAGTTTAACAATACATCAAAAGGATCATTTACCATGATCAAGTAGGATTTATTCCATGGATTCCAAAGACAGTTTAACACCCACAAATCATCCAATGTGATATACCACATTAACAAAACAAAGGATAAAAACCACATGATTATCTTAACAGATGCAGAAAAAGCATAACAAAATTCAACATCCATTTATGATATCAACATAAACCAAAGTGGATAGAAAAAATGTACATCAACATAATAAAAACCAAAGATGGCAGGTTCGCAGCTAACATCATACCCAAAGGTGAAAAGCTCATAGCTTTTCCTTTAAGAAAAGGATGCCCACTCTAGCCACTTTTATTCATAGTCCTGGAAGTCTCAGCCAGAGTAATTAAGCAGAAAAAAATAAATAAAAGGCTCCCTAATGGGAAAGGAAAAAATTAAAGAGTCACTATTTGCGGATAACATGGTTTTATATACAATAAACCCTAAAGACTCCATTAAAAAAAAAAAAAAAAGCCAGAAATGGGGCATAGGTCCTTTGGGTTGCTGAGTTGGTTAAATGTCCCACTCTTGGTCTCAGCTCAAGTCTTGATACCAGGATGGTGAGTTCAAGTCCTGCCCTAGGCTCCATACAATGCTGGGTATGGAGCCTTCTTTAAAAACAAAACTATTAGAATAAATACAGCAAAGTTGCAGGGTATAAAATCAATATTTGTTTGTGTTTTTATACACCAAAACAAATTATCAGAAAAAGAAATTAAGAAAACAATCCCATCCACGGTTGCAACAAAAACAGTAAAATACGTAGGAATAAGTTTTAACCAAGGAGGTGAAAGATTTATCCAGTGAAGCAGTAACACACTGAGGAAAGAAGCTGAAAAAGATACAAGTAAATGACAAGATAGGCTATGCTCTTGGATGAGAAGAATTAATACTGTTTAAATATTTATATTACCCAAAGCAATGTAAAGATTCAATGTGGTTCCTACCAAAATTTGAAAAGCAGTTTTCAAAGAAATCAAACAATCCTAAAATTTGTACAGAACTACAAAAGATGCTGAATAGTTAAAGTAATCTTGACAAAAAAGAATAAAGCTAGAGGTATCATGCTTCTTGATTTCAAACAATAGTACAAAGTGGTAATAATTAAACAGTATGGTACTGGCATAAAAATAAATACAAAGATCAGTTGAACAGAGAGCCCAGGAATAAACCCACACAAGTATTGTCAGTTAATTTACAGCAGAGGAGCCAAGAATATACAATGGGGAAAAGGCAGTCTCTTCAATAAATAGTGTTGGGAAAACTGGACAGCCAGTTCCAAAATAACACAACTGGACTTGAATATAAGACATGAAACTATAAAACTCCTAGAAGAAAACATAGACAGTAAACTTCCCAACACAGGTCTTGGCAATGATTTTTTCGATCTGACTCCAAAGGTGAGGTCAACAAAAGCAAAAATAAACAAACAGGATTATATCAAACTATAAAAGTTCTGCATAGTGAAGGAAACCATCAACAAAAGGAAAGGCAATCTAACGAATGGAAGATAGTTGCAAATCACATGACTAGTAAAGGGTTAATATCCCCCAAATATGAAGAACTCATACAACTCAGTAACAAAAAAACAACCATCTGACCAAAAGATGGGCAGAGTAACTAAATAGATATTTTTCCAAAAAAGACATTTAGACGACTAACAGGTACATGAAAAGATGTTCAACATTTCTAATCATCAGAGAAATATAAATCAAAACCAAAACGAGCTACCAAAGAGGTAAGAAACATCAAGTGTTGCTGAGGATGTGGAGATAAGGGAACCATACACTGCTGGTGGCAATATAAATCGGTGGAACCACTATGAAAAACAGTATGGAGGTTCCTCGAAAAACTGAAAATAGAAATACCATATGATATAGCAATTCCACATCTGGGTATTTATATGAAGAAAACAGAAACACTAATTTAAAAAGATACGGGGCACCCTGCATGTTGTTCCAGGATTACAAAATCCTTGGGGTCCTGATTTTCTACCCTTCTGTTTATCTACTAATGAACGTGTCTTCATAAAGTCATTAATGAAAATGTTGAATAAAAAGGGTCTAGATCATAGACCTTTATTATTCCAATGAAGATACAAATTCACCTTTTTATACTATAATCTGTTCCATTTAACCGATTTATACAATATTAAGAACTTTTCCCCATTTTTTTTATTAATACCCCACCTCTTAGTCTATTTAGGCTGCTCTAACAAAAACACCATAACCTGGGTAGCTTATAAATAACAGAAATGTATTCCTCACAGTTCTAGAGGCTGGAAAATCCAAGATGAGTGCAATGGTAGATTCTGTGTCTGATAAAGGCCCCTTCCAGGTGGTAGACTGCCAACTTTCTTCTCTAGCCTTGCATGGCAAAGACGCAAGGGAACTCACTCAGGCCTCTTTTATAAGAGCATTAATCTCAGGGCGCCTGGGTGGCTCAGTTGGTTAGGCATCAGATTTTGGCTCAGGTCACGATATCACGGTTCCTGGGTTCAAACACCCCATCAGGCTCTGTGCTGACAGGTGGGAGCCTGGAGCCTGCTTTGGATTCTGTGTCTCCCTCTCTCTCTGCCCCTCCCCTATTCGTGCTTTGTCTCTCTCACGCAAAAATTAATGAACATTAAAAAATTTTTAAAAAAGAGCATTAATCTCATTCATGAGGCATCTGCCCTGATGAACTAAGGCCCTCAAAGGCCCTCTCAAAGGGCCTCTCAAAGGCCCACCATGAATACATAATAATAACAATAATAATAATTACAATTATTATTAAAGCCTAATACTATGGTAATAATATAATTTTATTATTACTATTATTTTAGTCTAATACTTGGGCATTAAGATTACAACTTATGAATTTTCAGAGCCCACAAACATTCAGCCCACAGCACCTGGTATATTCTCATCTACTTCAAGTTTCTTAAAAAACAATAGCAACAATTACAGCCATAAAAATCATTTACACTTTTTAGCTGCTAGCATGTATCACACAGTGTTCTAATGGTTTTAAACCTAGTATTCATGTCATAAGAGCTCAAAACATGAAAGTGAACATTATTGCTATTGTTGTTATTATCCTTACAATTACTTCTATTTTTATTGTCCTTAGTATTTCTATAAAGTACCAATCTCATAACCTTGTCAGAAAAAAATTATAGCAGTTATTCTGACATAGTTTATTTTAAGGAGGCCATGTGCTCTAATGATTACTGCTTTTTTTCCCCACCTGCTCACATATCAATCTTTTAATAATGAGTTTTAAATTTGAGCCTGGAATAAAGGCCAAGTTTTCTGGCTTACGGACTGTACATATTAGAACTACTTTTTTCCTATTTTGTTTGGTTTTGTTTTGTTTCTGCAGACTACTTTAGATTTACGTAACACTATCAATAAGAGAAATAAACAATTCTTGTAATTCTGGGGTCAAATTATTTAATCAAATACTATTTATTTGAAAAGCAGGAGTGATTAATACTTCAGTGCTATTTAGACCACCAAAGTACTGATTAATGTGTCTAAGTAATTCAATTTATATATTCTGAGGAGGATTATATTACTCTCTGTATAGGCATATGTGCTTATCTGAAAATTTTTGAACATTAAGTTGAAATTATCTTGAGTACAGCAGAAGGCAGCATTTAGACATACAGGCAGTCTGTAAACAGGTTATTTGTTATGACTAACATGTAATATTATGTAGGAATATCCATTCCCCGGGTTTCATTTTTCCATGCAGAATAACAATAACAATAATAAAGACTTCTTTCCTCATCCCTTGTTTATTCCACTCCATATAGAAGGAGTGGAATGCATATGTCCTTGATTATGAAGGGTCTGACAGGCATTGATCCATGTTTTTTAATTAGCAAAACTCATCTATTAAACATCTGTAAGAACTAGGGATTATTTTTTTTCTTCTCTGTCCATTTAAGGCAATTACCCTGGGTCAGTATATCTGCTTAACAGACCCAAAGTTTCCCTTGAATGAGTCTTATCAAGCCCTGTGGTCTGCCAAAATAAAGCCATATGCTATGATTAGCTTTACCAGTATCAAAGACAATATTAGATCTCTGCCGGTCTCTTTTCCAGGCTTCTAAATTCAAGATGAAAAAAAGATGTGATTTTTTGGCTTCCCTACACCTCTGCACCTTCACTTCCTGTCTCTCCTCTTGTTTCCTTCAGATTTCCAAGCACCTGCCACTCTGCAGCCATGCACTTAGAGGAACCCATTTCACTACATTACTCTAGGCAACTGGCACTGACTTTTCCAAATGGTTGCTCTGGGCTTTGTGTCAAGGAACTACACCTACACTAAATATCCAGTTCTTACAATGCCCATCCTTACCAACAAACATGTGAAGATGGGTGTATATAATGCATCATCTTCAAATTACAAGTAGATGAAGTGTTTCTCGCCAACAGTCTTCCTCTCACTCATGTACTCTCTCTCTCTCTCTCTCTCTCTCACACACACACACACACACACACTCACGCACACACAGAGTGAACTAATGTGCATATTGTACCATTTCACAGAATGGACAGGGGTGAAGATGATTTTTCGGAGCTGAAAAAGCAACAACTATGGACTCCTAATAGTTACTGATGGGGAACAGGGATGATAGGAACTTCTGGAAACTTCATAATGACCTATTTCTTGATCTGATTGGCAGTTACATTGGCAATGAACACTTAGTCAATTTTCACTAAGCTGTACAACTTGTGATTTGTTCAGTCTTTAGAGTGTATGTTATATAAGAAAGAAGCTTACTTTAAAAGTCAGGTAAGAATGAAACAAATTAAACACTGAAAGCTCAAACAGTAGATTAAACTCAAATTTGAAATTTAATTGAACTCTAAAATATTTGTAAAAAGAATGAAGTTCCTATTTTTATAGGATGTACGTAGATTTTTCGACTGGAATGTTATACCAAGAAGCTCTATATTCTTGCAGCAATTACACCTGACAAGTACTGAAAATAATCACAAATGGTGGGAAATTATTTGATGTTCTCTAAAAATATTTGTCTAAAATTGTAGTCTGCATGAAAACACAAAGACTGTACCTGCAGCAATATTTCTGTTAAAATATTTTCATATTTTATTATAAAAAATTATAACTGACCATAGTTTTCATTTAGTAGAATTTGCTCTGAGCTTATCAGGGATTTCTTAGCCACAAGAATGCGATTTTAATAAGACTAGAGGAAATGTTATGAGAAAAAAAGAAAGAATAAGGCCATTAAAAATGCATTCTTCACAAAAACTCCATTGACCTGATACTAGAGATAAGGCTGGAAAAAGCTAAAATTACAAATATGTACTAAAAAATAATTATTTTGCTAATGTCATTTTCAAGATCAGGTAATCAATATAAAGAAGTTTTGTTTTAATGCACACAGCCATATGTTATCCTTATCTTTCCAAAGAATTTTGAAAAATAGTTTTCAATAGGTGGATATCATAGATTCACTAGTACATTAAAAGCAATTTGTAAATTCTCAAAAAATGTAATACTAAGCCATGGCATCTAGATACTTCACAATCCTGCAATCTACAAGCAGCATGCGAGAGAGCAGAGTGGTATATCAAGGGAGCTTCCCCAAGTCTCAGATCTCCAGGGCTAGACTCTAAAGGCAGGGCCACTGACGGAAGGGAAACAGGAGACATCAAATCCCCTACTGTTAGAATCTTATATAACTTACTTAATCCTCTATTTCTGACTTTTCTAATTTATTAGTCTCACTTTAATTCCACTTGGTTCAAATCTATAGCCTCACTGACAGAAGAGAGAATGAAAACTTACTCTATTTAATCATGCAGATATTTCTCAAAGCAAATTTCCAAAGCGTCATTTCTTGCCCGGTCTCTCCTTCCACTCTCATGAGGTGGAAGCCATGCTCCATACTGGCCTAGTGATTCAATTCTTAAAGAGAAGCAGGAGGTTAGACAGTAGCGTGCTGTTTTATTTTTGAAACATGGTGGAAAATAGAACAGAAAATGTCCTAGTAAGAAAGTAAAGACCTGTTCAATTTTAAGTGATACAAACCCCATTTCAGCTAGTTTAAGCAAAATAAAACAAAACAAAAAGGAACTCAATGTCTCTATTAACTGGGAAAGCAGGAAAGGATGCAATGCTACAGAAGTGGCAGGCAAGCACCACATTCCACTACTTTGCTTCCTTCCATGCACACACAAACCCCCACATACATACTTCTTCCCCAATATCCAATGCAGTTTTTAGTGATTGTTTGGTATTATTATGCAATTATACAAGGACTATAAAATTTTTTTTAACATTTATTTATTTTTGAGAGACATAGACACAGAGCATGAGCAGGGGAGGGGCAGAGAGAGAGGGTTACACAGAATATTAGGCAGGCTCCAGGCTCTGAGACATCAGCACAGAGCCCGACGTGGGGCTCGAACTCACAGACCACCAGATCATGACCTGAGCTGAAGTCGGATGCTTAACTGACTGAGCCACCCAGGTGCCCCCCATACAAGGACTATAGAATGCATTCTCATTGGTAAAAAATGAAATATTATAGATTGAAGTAAAATCTACTTTGGCTACCACAGATAATCCCTGTTATCAGATTGAGTATATTTCCAGGCTTCTTTATGTTTTAAATACACACACACATACATTCACTCAAGTATTTAGAGAAAGATACAGTGTTAATGTGTGTATGTGTGTGTTTGTGTTTTTGGCAGAAACGCCATATTACATGTATTATTATTATTATTATAAATAGGGCTTCCTTCCCTATTCCCCCTTTCGACCACAATAATTCCCTCAGAAACTTTTTCATGTCATTTTCAAAACTGATATGTAGTATAACATAATGTGTCCATACCATGATTTATTTGTAGCTTAATTATTTCCCACTAATGGAAATATGGGTTGTTTCCAGTTTTGTTTTTTTTTTTTTACAAATAAAAACAACATAATGAAAATCTTTTGTTCCTTCTTGTGCTTAAGTGTACTAAAACTGGATATATAACAAGAAATAAAACTATTGGTCCTAAGGCACACAATTTTTAAATTTTTTGAGATTACTTATTTCCCATATGTCTATCATATTTAATATTAAACTCTTTAACCAATTGAAAAAAATGCTGACTGTTTTCATACATTTCTTGACCATATGCATTTTCTGCTGTGTAAATAGGGTTTATATCCTCTGTTCTGTTTTCCATTCATCTGCTATTTTCATCATTTTGTAAACCCTTCACATATTTTAATATGAATCCAACGTCTGTTATACATGTACTCTTTCCCATCTGCCATTTTCCTTATAATACTGTTTATGGTAGAGTTCTTTGGTAACAGAAACTTTTTAATTTTTATATAATCAAATTTATCAATCTAGATTTATGGCTTATAATTTTGGTTTACGTAACCCAAAGTCACAAAATTATTCTCAATTATTTCCTTGTAAAACTTAAACATTTTTATTATATTTTAGAACCTTAACCCAATTAGAATTCATTTTTTGTGACTTAAGTGGTGAGGGTGGATAACTACAGGTTTTACCAAATACTTGTCAGTTTTTCCGATTTTTAAGTAGTCTGTAGGTTCTCTACTAATTCAAGTAAGTTATAATTATTCAGTAACAATTTTCCATATACATGCAGGTCATTTTCTTTCTAACTGATCAGTTTTTTTTAATTACGTACCAAATAACCACTATTTTCATTATTTTCTACTATAGCAAATTCTCTCCTATTTTAGCTGTAAATTGTCTTAGTTGATTTCTACTTTCAACTGAGATGGAATGGGAGGGTCCAGACTTACCCTCCTAACATAAACAACCAAAACAGTGGATGAAATACATAAAACAATATTTTTCAAGACATTTAATATGAAGTAAAAAAGGAGAGTGATCACTCACAGCCAAAAAAACAGCAAAATTAGCCCTACAATTACCACAGCCCACCATCTTGAATGTTCCAGAAAATGGAACAGGGAGGGGAAGCCCACACACAGCCGAGTAGACTTCCTGACTTGAGAAGTTGGAGCTGGGAATCCAAGGAAACCCAGGTAGCTATAAATAGGCCTGACCTAAGGCTGCTGTGTTACTTACCTAAGAAACCTCACAAGTAGGAACTATTGCCAAAACTTAACTGCGTCCCAGAATAAGTCCAATCATACTTATATCAATACAAAAATGCCCAGCACCTAAGATGGTAAAATTTACAACATCTAGCATTCCATTTTAAAAAGGAATGGAGAAAGAAGTACGACTCTGAAGTAAGAGAGAAATGACCAATCAAAGGTAAACCAGAACAAGGTATTAATATTAAGGGTAATGGCATAAAGTTGGTTATTACAACTGTATTCCACATACTTGAAAGTTAAGGGAATTATAGTAGAATATGCTGAGTATAGACATTGAAAAACATAAAAAAGATTTTAAAAAGTCCAAATCTAAATTCCAGAGCTTAAAATTACTATGTTAGAAATGAAAAATCCTCTGCATGGCTGATTAGATACTGTAGCAGAAATAACTGATCAACTTGAAGACCTAGCAGCAGAGACTGTAGAATATGAAACAGAGAGCAAAGGCTAAAAATATAATGAAGAGAGAATTACTGAGCTATATGACAACTTCAAAAGCTTAATGTAGAAGTGTAATTAAAAGTTCCATGGGGAGAGGAGAAAGAGGGTGCAGAGAAAAAACATTTGAAGAATACTGGCTAAAATTTAACAAGTGTGAGGAAACTATAGATGACTGTGTGAAAAATTTCACAAATGCAAAAGACAAGACATGTACTTAAAAACAGCACCAGGGGCGCCTGGGTGGCTCAGTTGGTTAAGCGTCCGACTTGGGCTCAGGTCATGATCTAGCAGTTTGTGAGTTCGAACCCCACATCAGGCTCTGTGCTGACAGCTCAGAGCCTGGAGGCTGCTTTGGATTCTGTGTCTCCCTCTCTCTGCCCCTCCCTTACTTGCGTTCTTGCATTCTCTCTCTCTCTCTCTCTCAAAAAATAAATAAAAACCTTAAAAAATAAATACATAAATAAATAAAAAAACAAGGCACCAAAGCATTTCATGATCAAATTGCTCAAAGCCATTGATAAGAGGTCTTAAAAGTGACCAGAAAACAAAAGACACATTACATATAAAGGAATAAAGATAAGGATGACAAAAGATTTCTTATCAGAAACATTGTGAACCTAGTCATAGCGAGTAACATCTTTAAAGCGCTGAAAAAAACCTATCAACTAGAAATCTATACCTCGCAAGGGAGGTAAGGAAGAAGGGATTATAAAGGACACAAGGAAATTTGGGGGGCGGGGGATGATGAATACATTCACTGTCTTGACTGTGGTGATTTCACAGGTATATGCATAGGTCAAAATTTATTAAAACGCACATTTTTGGAATTTGAACTTGAATTCCACTGATTTATTATACAATAAAAAATTATATACTTTTAATTTTGATTTTTTGTTGTTTGTGTGTGTATGTGTGTCCATCCTGGCTATCTCTGAAAATGTTGAATTATATAAGACTGTGACTTTTCAATTTGTAGTTCATCTTTGAGCATACTTATTTCAAAAATGCCCCAATGACTTCTTCAACATATAAATGGTAGTGGAATTATCCCTTCACCCAAGGACAGCATCTGGTTTTCTATCCAATAACATCAATTTATTGTGCAGTAATCTCTAGTTCCTCTACACCATTTGAAATTTAGCACCTCCGATTGATCAGATTTGGAAGTGGTTTCTCAGGATTCCATAAAGTGTGATGATTTTATCTAAAACACAAAGAGAGGAAAAGGTACTGGTAGCAGTGACTATGGTCCAGAACGTAGCTCACATCCAGATGGGCACGAGCAGCAAAGTTTTCCTCCTCTGCACTTAGTGCGAGTTCCTCTTTCTGCGTAGCTGGCTGTCCCTGGCTCTGCTCCCTGGGAAAACTTGCCCTGCTGGTGACTATGCCAGTTCAGCAGTCCAGTTGCTCTTGATGCCAGATTTATGGCCACAAAACTCAAGATAGGTATTGGGCAATCAGATGCCCTGGATGCCACCCTCAGACTTCTCTGACAATACAACTCTCATAAAACTCCACTTGGCTGGCTATTCATTTTGCTTTTAGGGCTTCCATCACCCACAAATCGAAGCCAAAATGTTTCCAGTTACCACTTGGAAGTGAGGGAACGTCGGAGTATTCTTTATCCCTTAGCAACTGGCATGCGGGTTTTATCCTTGGTCCTAATTACCAACTTCAGAGGTAGTGTTGCATGCTGCCTAACAGCAAGATAAAATTTATACACTGGGATTTGAAGAAAAGCTAATTTGTACTCCCCCACCCCCAACATTTCATCCCAGGAAATGCATATTTTAATGCAGGAAATTATTGATTGTGTTGCACAGCAGAGAGGATTGCCTGGCATCAGGTGGCGGTGAATAATGCTGCAGCCTTCCTTTCAGTCACATTTGTGATCCAGGTTCTGGCATTCAGATCCACCTGTATCCAAGTGAGTTGATTTCGTGTATGCTGCCAGATAGGGGTCCAGTTCGCCCAACATTATGTATTGAAGATTGTATCCTTTACCCATTGTACATTCTTGGCTCCTCTGTGGTAAAAATTAACGGACTATATATGCGTGGCTTTATTTCTGGGCTCTCTATTCTATTCCATCGATCCATGCGTCTGTTTTTATGACAAAACCATACTATTTCATTATAGCTTTGCAGTATAGTTTGAAATTTCAAAGTGTGATGCCTCCAGCTTTGCTCTTCTTTCTCAAGACCACTTTGGTTATTCAAGGTCTTCTGTGTCTCCATACAAAATTAAGAATTGTTTATTCTATTTTTGTGAAAAATGCCACTAGCATTGTCATAGTGATAGCACTGAATGAATGTAAAATTCACTTTGGTAGTATGAACATTTAAAAAAAATTTTTTAAGTTGATTTATTTATTTTGAGAGAGAAAAAGAGCAAGAGAAGCTGAGAGAGAGAAAACCCAAAGCAGGCTCTGCACCGTCAGAGAAGAGCTCAACGTGGGGCTTGAATTCATGAACCATGGGATCACGACTTGAGCCAAAACCGAGGGTTGGATGCTTAGGTGAATGAGTCACCCATGCGCCTTTGTAATTTTTTTAAATTTTATTTTAGAGAGAGAGAGAGCTGAGTGGGAGAGAGGGGTAAAGGGGGAGAGAGAAAGAGATGACAGAGAGAGAGAGATGAGAAAGAGAGAGAGAGAGAGAGAGAGAGAGAGAGAATCCTAAGTGGGCTCCATGCTCAGCTCAGAGTCTGATGTGGGGCTTGATCCCACAACACTGGGATCAGGACCTGAGCTGAAATCAAGAGTTGTTTGCTCAACGGCCTGAGCCACCAGGCGACCTAGTAGTATGGATATTTTTAACAATATTAATTCTTCCTATTTATGAGCATGGGATATCTTTTCATTTATTTGTGTCTTCTTCAGTTTCTTTCATTAGTGTCTTACAGTTTTCAGTGTGCCAGTCCACCTTGGTTAAATTTATTCCTGAGTATCTTCATTCTTTTAGATGCAAATGTAAATGAGACTCACTTCCTAATTTCTCTGATACTTTGTTGCTACTATATAGAAATGCAAGTAATTTTTATACATTGATTTTGTATCCTGCAACTTTACTAAATTAGTTTGTTAGTTCTAACAGTGTTTTGATAGAGTCTTTAGGGTGTTAGATATGTGATACCATGTCAGCTGCAGAAACAGGCAGGGTTACTTTTTCCTTTCTGATTTGGAGACTTTTTACTTCTTTTACTTGTCTAATTGCTTTTTACTTCTTTCAGTTGCTATAGCTAGGCCATCCAACATTATGTTGAATAAAAGCTGTGAGAGCAGGCATCCTTCTCTTTTCCTATCTTAGAGGAAAACTTTTTAGCTTTTCACCATCAAGTATATTAGCTTCGGGTTTGTCATATATGGCTTTTATTATGTTAAGGTCCATTCCTTCTATACCAACTTTGTTAAGAGATTTTATCATGAATTGATGTTAAATTTTGTCAAATACCTTTCTGGCACATATTGAGATAATCGTATGACTTTTATTCTTCATTTTGTTAATATGATGTGTCACATTGATTGATTTGTGGTACTGGAATGATTCTTGCATCCATAAAATAAATCCCACTTGAACATGGTGTATGATCCTTTCAATGTATTACTGAATTGTTGTTGTTGTTGTTGTTAAAGATTTATCCATCTATATTCATGAGGGATATTGGCCTCTAATTTTCTTTTCTTGTAGTGTTCTTGTCTGGTCATGGTTTCAAGGTCAATAGAGACCTAGTAAAATAAATTTGGAAGATTCCTTCCACTTCACTTTTTTTTGCAAAGAGCTTGAGAAGGATTGGTATTAAATCTTCTTTAAATGTTTGGTAGAACTGGGGAGCCCTGGTGGCTTAGTCGGTTAAGAGTCTGATTTGATTCTGGCTAAGATCAAGATCTCATGGTTCTGAGATCAAAGTCCAGCCTGGAGCCTGCTGGCTCTCTCTCCCTCCCTCTTCCCACCGCCCTTTCCCCACTCACGTGTGCACTCTCTTTCTCTCTTTCTCAATGAGTGAATGAATGAATGACTGTTTGGTAGAATTTACCAGTGAAGCCATGTGGTCCAGGACTTTCCTCTAACGGGAGGTTTTAATTACTGATTCAATCTCTTTGCTAAGTAATCAGTCTGTTCAGATATTCTATTTCAGTAAGCTATATGTTTCTAGTTTATGCATTTCTTCATGGTTGTCCCAATTTGTTGGTATATAACTGCTCATTGTAATCTCTGTATTTCTCTGCCTTGTTCCCAAGATGAATCCTTCTGCTTCCCTCTATGTGTGTGTCTCATTCCCTCCTCTGTACATGAGCAAAAGATGAGTGAGGGGTGACACATATGCATACAGCCTCAGGTTTACGTGATGCCAGCTTACTGATCCCAAAGTATGCCTTGTCACCTCGTATTTATATATTAATATCCATATAAAGATAAGCTAGCCATTGTTTTGTCACATTTAGACAATACACTGGTTGTCTGGCCAGACCCTGATTATATTACCCTTGTTAGGTTTGATGGAATATGACTGACATCCCTGTCAGGGAGGGGAAATTTTCAAAGGAAATTGTGTGTACTTACGAGAAGGTGGAAACGATCCTCAGCAGATAAAAGAGTAAATATTTCTAATGGGAAGAAAAAGAAAAGCTCTGAAAGCAAATGAATCAAGGACTGACACGACCTCACGCAAACCAGTTGTTTCCTTTGAGCCTAAATGCCGCCAAGTGAACAAATGACCTCTCACATCTGATAGAGATTCCAGTGGATAAACAAAAATATGTACGTGCTTATCACACCAAGGATTCTTTGTTTTGCCCTTGCATTTTCTGATTACAGAAAATTCATGCTTCTTAAGTAAAAATTAAATATTAATAATTATCAACAGTTATACAGTGTTCATTATTCGCTGCATTCTGTTCTGAGTGCTTTACATATTTAACTTATTTAACCTTCCCTGTGATGAAGCTATTATTAATATTCCCAGTTAAGAGATTGCAAATAGCAGAACTAGAAATGAGACTCAGTCGTGGTCTGCTGGGGAGTGTGATCACCTCCCTCTATGTTTCTTCTACCTCAGTACGTAGTTGACTCACAATATGACTTTTCAGAATGGGAGAGTACACAAGAAAATATAGGCATTAGAAAAGAAGGGCTTTGTATAATTTCTTAATCATGAAACACTACCCTTTTCTGGGTAAATTTTAAGGCAGAATTTTAATTCCCTTCAAAATTTCTCCTAGGTGGCTCAGTTGGTAAAGTGTCTGACTTCAGCTCAGGTCATGATCTCATGGTTCATGGGTTCAAGCCCGGCATCGGACTCCATGTTAGGAGTCTGCTCGGGATTCTCGCTCTCCTTTTCTCTCTGCCCCTCTCCTACTAGTGCTTTCTCTCTTTCAAAATAAATAAATAACCTAAAAAAAATTATTCAAAAATTTCTCAACTAGCACATTTGGTTTTAGAAGAGCTGTGTTTTTTATCTTCTGGGTATTCTTAAGATATTGCTCACTTCCCCTTTCTAATTTCATGTGTTATAGATACTCTGATGCATTCAATCTTTTGGAAGTACAGAAAGTGCTTGCTACTTAAGAGTTGCTTAATCACAGGAAGAATCTTAATTCTATATACTCCTTCACTAGAGATGAGAGGTTTTGAGGAGGTTAACAATTTCTTCACTGCTGTTTCACAGGGATAATAATTTGGGTGCCTATCCTGTGCCAGCTCCCATGGTAAGTCCTTTTTCACCTCTATCACCCCTTTAGTCAGAGGTATAGAGTCAGTTCTCCATAAGCAAAGGCTGTTCTGTGTACACACAGAATTGTACGTCTTCTTATCAAAGGAATTCTCAGGCCCTCCTTCATCATCATCACAGGCAGAATGCTCTTAATTGAGCTCAAATCCTCTAAGTGGGTCTCTGAAACAGGCGGAAAGTAATTTTCTGCTGAATTAAGCAAGGTTGTAAACTCAAAGAGAAGAGCTCCCTACAAAGGCTTATGGGATTGCAAATCAATGTAAACAATTTACTTCAAAGGCCTCTGTCTGAATCGGCATTTAATGGTGAAAGGTGCTTCAATAGTGCTTCTAAGGTTTAAATACAACTGTCATATAGAGTCTCCACATTTCCAGACAAATTATTATAATAATTTGACAGATTTTAACAATCATCGAGGCATTTAGTTTGACTTAATGTGTAAGGACAAAACAAAACCAACAGGAATTCTCATTATTCAAAAGGAATAACACGACTTTTGACAAAGCCATTTATATCATACAAAAACACAAGTAGCTGAGCTACAAATTTTACAGAAGTTACCTATGATTTTTGCATTTTTATATACCGAGGGGAAATTTTGTTTTTTCTATGATGTCCATATTTTCACTGTGAAACACTATTAAAGCAGACCACCTCTAAGAATAAGTTTTATCATCCTTTTATTTGTGAGTTGGGTGGGAATGTAGTAGATCAGATAATTTTTCAATCCAAAAGAAAGAAGATAATAGTTTATAGAGAGGCAGTAAGATTATTAGAAAGTCACTCCTCTTTTCCCTTCTAACCTAGAAAACCACATTTCATACGGGAAAAAGTGAAGACATAGGGTACTGAGTAACATTATTCTAATTTTTGTTTTACTAATTTACTCTAATACATGAAATTTCCCTATTCTAAGGGATATATGCCTATTATAAAGAACACCTATTCCTACAAATGAAAAGTCCAGATTCCATTATGTGGTGTTTTGTACCCTTAGATAAAATATATATATTTTTTCTTTAAAATTATTTTCCATATTAAACTAAACAAAAATATTTGAACTCGCCAATTTCTCAAAAAATTTTAGAAATGGTACATACGTTATATGTTAAAATAAAATTAAAGATACAAAATTATACAAATCTGTTTAAATACTTTTAGGTAGGGGGAAATCTGCATGTAATTTTTTAAAAAAGTGTTATTAATCAAAGAAGTTAAATTAATGACCCTCTGAATTACCTGCATGGTATCAATACCCATGTTACCTCTCAAGTAACACAGAGGTTTTCAGTAAAGATCTGACTAACCTACAGGTTAGTCTCTGAATCTATCATTTAATAATTCTACAGAAGTTTGCTTGCTTAGAATCAAACTACAGTAATATTTGTTGTTTTGAGTATACATTATAAAATAATAATGAAAATAAATAAAAATACTTCATTCTACTATGAAACCCCTGTTGTGAAGCCTGTGAACAGTGTGTCAGAAAAGCACAGAGTACAGTTTTTTGAATACATCTCAGCTCAATGTCTACAAGTGTATGCTCATTAGTGATTGAATAATACAAGGTAATATGCTGGAATTTTGCAATATGATGTCTTATAACTTATGATATTGAGTCTGTAGTTTAAAATCCACTATTTTACTTAATTTAAAACCAACAAACCCATCTTTTATTCAGAATGTACCTGAGCACCAGCTGAAGATGAGAGCATTCTTGGGCATCTCTGCCCTAAAGAACTTTAATTTTGTCTTCACATATGGACTACACTGCTTGTGCAAATATTCTTCAAATCAACAACCTGTATTTAATATGTGTGAAAAACAGAGAAATGGAGTTCAAATGCTTTGCCACAGACCTATTTTCCGTTGTTCTGTTTTCTTACAAAAAGAAGTCAGCCAGGGCACCTGGGTGGCTCAGTCAGTTAAGCTTCCAAATTCAGCTCAGGTTATCGTCTCACGGTTCATGAGTTTGAGCCCCACGTCGAACTCTGTGCTGACAGCTCAGAGTCTGAAGCCTGTTTCGGATTCTGTATCTCCCTCTCTCTCAGTCTCTCCCCTGCTCATGCTGTCTCTCTCTCAGTCTCTCTCTCAAAAATAAATAAACATTAAAAAAATAAATAAAACCACTCAGCCATGCGTATTTCAGAATTTTCAATTATTTCATTATTGTATCCTTACTTTTGACTACATTGAGAAGAATCTTCGTGGACCAAGTTTCAGGAAACTTTACTCTCAAGTAAACCAGAATAACTGACACAAATTCTCAATGTAAACAGGTTTATAAAATTTCCTTTAAAAAAGACTTCACACAATTCTAATAACATTATTTTCTTTAAATTTTGAACTTAAGTATAGAAGTTTGTACCTAAAAGGACAATGCAAGAAAACTCATATTTTAATTTTTTATCCCCATTTTCCCCTATTTCTGTACCTCCTTCAACTTCTACACCCAAACAACCATTCTATACTTTACATGATATATTTTGTTTTTGTTTTTTGTTGATATGTGTTCTACAAAACATATACATGTTTTATGTATATGTATTTTTAATTTATATGAATGCTATTTGGCTTCATCGCTTACTTTGTTTAACTCTCCTCATATGAGCACTTAGGTTTTGGTTTTGCTTTGGTTTTGATTTTTTTATCATGATAAAATTTACATGCAGTAAAATGCACAGATCTTAAGAGTACATTTTAATGAGTTTCAATAAAAGCATTAATTTGTGTAACCATTACCCCAATGAGATATAGAATAGTTTGATCACTCCACAAAATTTTCTTTTCACTCCTTTCATCAGTCCTCAACCACTATTTTGATTTCTATTAACAATTTGAAGACAAAATTTACAAATCAGAAAATAGTTAAAATTATTCCAGAACAAGTAAAGAACTGAACAAATTGAATGATAAAATATCAAAGAGTTTATAAGATTTATTCCTGAAATCCTGTAACTGAATTGTATGCTATCATGACTTGTTTGAAGAATCTTTTGACAGAACTATTTTTAATTGGAAAAATTTACATTCTATACCAGAGTAGAATTAAATTATGAAGGTCTATGATTTACATCTAAAGTTGGTAAAATATTCAAAAGGATTTTAAATAGAATTTATGAGTTTGGGCTTGAGAAAGAAAAGGTCTTATCAAAGAAACTTCTTCTAAAGTGGACTAAAAAGGCAGTACTTGGAAGAATATATGGATTAAAATATTTATATACTTCGATATGGGCAGAATAAAGACTGAGAATATTTTCCATTTAGAAAAAAAACTGCATGGAAGTTTCCAGGTGGCTCACCATGGAAAGAATATTATCTCTATTTTAAAAAGTACGGTCTTTAGAGGAGAGTTCATTAAAAATATCAAATGTTTCAAAATTACTAATTAAAAAATTGCTTTTGTTTTCAGATTTTATTTTTTTAAATAATCTCTGCACCCAACATTGGAGTTCAAACTTACAACCCTGAGATCAAGAGTCACATGCTTTATTGAGCCAGCTAGATACCTGATAATAAAATTACTTTTTAAAGTATTGGAATTATCTGGGAAAATAAAAAAAAAACCTGTTGAAAAAAAATGTCCTTCAGAAAAATACCAGTAATACAGTATTAGAAACTATTAAAGTTTAAAAACTGATTAAAATATGTGCATATGTACCAAACTCAAATATTCAAATTGTGCTATTTTAGTGTTACAAAATCAACGATTTAAAAAAATTTTGCTTTAATGTACACAAATGCATGTTATTTTCATTTTGAGAAAATTAAAATTAAAAATAATTTTTGAGTAAAAGTATCTTATAAATCCACACAGATAATAAAACTAATTCTCAGTCAACAAATATTTAAAAACTAAATTACTTCAATTATTTTAATACCTTAGTGCCCTTGTTTAGACAATAAATTATAGTCATCCTTATAAAGGGGCAAATTTATGTACTTATTCATTCATTCATTCATTCATTCATTCATTCATTCATTTGAGCCAGAGAGAGCGCACACACACAAGTGAGCAGGGGAGGGCAAAGAGAGAGGGAGAGAAAATCCTAGGTAGGCTCTGTGACCAGCATGGAGCCCTGGAGCCCAACATGAGGCTCAGTCTCACTAATCATGTGATCATGACCTGAGCCAAAATCAGCAGGCAGACGCTTAACCTATGTAGCCAGTCGGTCACCCCTCCGTGAGACTTTTTATACATGACAGTTGCTCTCCAAGAACATAAAAGTACAATGTTCAATTACAGATTACCTTGTTTCTTCTTTGGATACTTGGTCTTCCCTGGAATGGTAGCTCTCTAAGGGAGCAAAGGTGTTTCTGTCTCCTTCATTGCTTTAAGGCTGAGCATTTCGAATACTCCCAAAAGTAGTAGAGGATGACTAACAAATTTTTAAAAAATGGTCTTTCGTATGGGATAGGTTCATTTTCATTAGAACCAATAGGAATTTGCATTCCCACTGTACCCACTTACATGAAATTGTTTTCATTTGTGACCAGATGGTCAGGGCAGTAAAATCAATTTTACCACATATTTATTATTTATAACATTTTTAAAACTATTTTTGTATTACTAATTTACCATAAAAGAAAATACTTATAATACTCTAGAGTTTTAAAAATTCGGTATTAAAAGATTCTCTACTTTTAAATACAGCCAGAATTTCCCCTGAAATAACAGTGCTACAACTTTGTGTCCTCAGAATTTATTGCAATATTCAGTTTAAAACACAAATGACCCCAAAGGTAAGAGCATTTATGTCCAAATAAGGTCACATTAACTTAAGTGACATTTATTGTCACCATTACCATGCTTCCAAACTACATAAAGCAGGATTTTTATTCCTACAATTAAAAGCTTACATATATATACCTCATTATAAAACCAGAACTTCTGGCCCCATCTCCTTCATGTAGGTTTTATTTCATTTTGTTTTATTGTGTTTTCTTTCCCAAAGGCCAATCCTTCAAGTTTTGCTCAGCCTGCCTAAAATAATCAATGGTTCTGCATTAATATGTATTTACCATATCAGTCATCAGTATTGGAAACTTGTGAATTAGTGATTCACAAATTACAATGATTTCATGTTTCTAATGGGTAGCAAGAGGCATGAGCAGTCAAAGATCACCTAAACTCTAAGGATTGAGATTTTTTTTTTGAAGATACATTTCAGTCCCTCCAAGTAGTGAATTATGAGGCCAATTTCCAATCACAAGATAGAAACCCCCTTAAGTTTATCCCAGCATTTGAATCTGCTTTCTTCCTGCAAACATGTAATGATTCCAGAAGAGGAGGCAAAGAGATTAAGAAAATGAGTAGTGCTTTTGATAGCCTGCAGGGCCAGAAAGACAAAAAATAAGCCTATAATTATTAGTTTCCCTAAGAGGTTTTACTGTCCAGCAGATGACAGACTTACCTGTGCTTTTAACTCATTTCTTAAGAATATTTCATGATTTTTTAATACAACTATGTTTTTATATAGATCGTATTAACTTTTCCCTTTTGAATATCATTAAGGAGTGTCAGATTTTCACAGACTCAATTTGTTCCAATTAGCAATAATTAATAGTCTTTTTGAGTCTCACTTTGTACCAATTTCGCTAATGGAAATGCCATAAAGTTGGCTTCTTCAATGCTATGCTAGTATTTCAAAAGACCTTTGCCTTGAAATAATATATTTCAAACACTCATTATTTTTAAAGTTTCCCTGGCCAGAGACATAAATCAACTACTCTTCAAATAATACTTTTTTTTTTTCAATGTTTATTTATTTTTGAGAGAGAGAGAGAGAAACAGAGCATGAGCAGGGGTGGGCCAGAGAGAGAGAGAGGGAGACACAGAATCTGAAGCAGGTTCCAGGAGGCTCTGAGTTGTCAGCACAGAGTCCGACATGGGGCTTGAACTCATGAACCATGGAGATCATGACCTGAGCCAAAGTCGGACGCTTAACCCACTGAGCCACCCAGGTGCCCCTAAATAATACTTCTAATGTAGAGTGAAACATAGTCTAAAATATAGGTACTAGGTATGAATATTCTATTTTTCCCTCAATATCAACAGCTGATATTTACATTCCTTTGGTTTTCTTTGGTGACAATGCTGAAAAATACACTTTTTTTTTAAATTGAAGACTTTTTGATTGATTGATTTTTTTTCATTTTTTAAAATATAATTTATTGTCAAATTGGCTAACATACAGTGTGCTCTTGGTTTGGGGAGTAGATTCCGTGATTCATTCCTTACATACAATACCCAGTGCTCATTCCAACAAGTGCCTTCCTCAGTGCCCATCACCCATTTTCCCCTCTCCCCTAGCCCTCACCAGTACATGGATGGAACTGGAGGGTATTATGTTAAGTGAAATAAGTCAGTCAGAAAAAGACAGATACCATATGTTTCCACGAATAGGTGGACTTTGTGAGACTAAGCAAAAACCAGGGGGAGGGGAAGAGGGGAAAGGAAAAAAAGACAGAGAGGGAGGGAGATAAAACATAAGAGACTCTCAAAGACTAAGAACAAACTCAGGGTGAGGGGGGCGAGGGAGGGAGGAGAGGGGGTGACGGGTATTAAAGAGGGCACATGTTGGGATGAACACTGGGTGTTATATGAAAAATACACTTTTGCTAGAGTCGTGAGCTCATTCTCTTATTTCCTAATGAACCTCAATTAATTTTTTTCCATTATAAGATTTTAAGTAATTTTTCTACATTATACCTTCTTGGTTTTGACCATTCTCCCAAGTTTTAATTTCTCCCAAGTTCCCTTATTAGAGTTTACAGTGACTTTACCTACACACACACACACACACACACACACACAAATAACCTACTACATTAGATTCAGCTCAGGCTCAAAATGATATCACTACTAAAAGCACAGTAACAGAATTATCTGTGAACAATTAACTGGGATGTGAACTTATTTTTACTATTAGGTCAAAACCACATTTGCTGACATTATAGTTGTTATACCAAGTTAAGCCCCGATCAAAATTATGGAAATCCTTTACCAAGTATCATCTCTAATTTTCATAATTTCTCCAATAATATTTTCTTCATGTCCCTCCCTTAAAGAATTTAGAGTCGTTTCCTACTTCTGGTCAAATGAAATTTACTTACTTCAGGAAGTATTTAACTGTAAGTTAATTTTATTTTTATAAAAGGGTTACAGGTACTCATAATAATATGAGAGTGAAAATAGAACTTCCTCTTCTAATAACCACAAGGAAGGTAATTCAAACCAACGGTCCCAGAGAGAACAACGAGTAACTGGACAAAATATTAAAACTATCTGCTGACCACACCGGAGACCCAACAAGGCACTAAAAAGTTTCGAGGCCCAGACCCAAAAGAAGGCAGTGAGGCGAGTCCAGCATTTGGAGCTACATTTCTCCAAATATTCCTTGCTGAAAAGAGGCTGAGAAGCTAAAGAGTTGAGCTATGATTCTGACAACCTCAAGCCAGTGGAACAAAATTAGAGTCTGAACATACCAGGAAGGGGCACCTCACGTGTCTCGAGTCTCTGTGCTGGCATCGGTAATAAGGGAAAAAGGATGAATCTGACTTGCTCGAGGTGCCTGTCAGAAGCAAATACACTCCTAGGAAGGAAGGACATCATCCAAAGCTTAAGATTATTTCTACGTTTTGTTTTCATACTCCATGGATGACTATCATTCAAAATTAAAGTGACATATGAGGAATAAAACAGCATAAATATTAAAGAAGAGAAACAACAGGCAATAAAAATGAATGCTCATGGAACACAGATAATGAAGGCACAAAGCATATAATTAAAATAAATGTATCTAAAATGTCCAAGGAGGTAAGAAGAAAATAAAATAAGGCTTACAGGAGAAAATGGGAAAAGAAAATCTAAATTCTCGAACTGACAAACACAATTTCAAAAGTAATAACTGTAAAGATGGATTTAATAGCATATTATAAAAATAATTATTCACTTATGAAAAATATTCAACAGAAAATTTCTAGAAATAGGTATGGAAAGATTTTTCTAAAAAAGGAAAGAAAAAAGTAAAGAAAAGTACAAAAGAAAGAGTAAAAGATCCAGGGGACACAGAGAAAAAGGATAATATACGTATATGTGTAATTGGAATGGCAGAGAAAAGGGGACAGAAGATAGGGAGGAACAAGACTGGAAAAGAAATGGTGGAGATATTTCAAAACTGAAGAAAAAAAAAATCAAGCCATAGTTGCAGAGTACCCCACAAGTTAAATCAAAAGAAAAACATACTGGCTATCCACTTCCATCCAGATTCACCAAATAATAAGAAACAAGTTAAAAATCACACACAATATATAAAAGAATGGCTTTTAATATATAACACATCAGGAAATGAAAGATAATGATTCCTGAAAGAAAGGAAATGAATGTGCTGAGGCCTACAGCTGCCAGAGTTTACTTCCTGGATAAAGAATCCAGTTCGCAGGCAAGGAGTGGGAAGCCAGTAGTATCTTGGTTCCCTGAGGTGAGGTGACAGGGCTGTGAGTCCAGGGAGCCCTACATAGCTATAGCAGATAGGGTAGAGTCCCGAGACAAGAGGGCTGCACCAAGAGAAACTCTGGAAACCTGCAGAGGTTTCAAGTCTTCAACGGAGGACTGATAAGCACAGGTGTACGAGGTAACTATATGAAGACAGAAAGAAAGGACCACTGGAAAAAAAGGAGAGGAAACAGCACTGGTCTTGCTCCAGCCAAAGTGATAAATCTCAAATACAAAAATAAAACACAAAATATGCGGCGCCAAGAAAGTTAAAATTCACAACGTCTACCATTCGATAAGAAATTATTAGAAAAAATGGGCAAAGAATAAGGAAAATATGGTACTTAATAAGGAGAAAAATCAATCAAAAGAAACTGACAGAACTATAACACAGATGATAAAAACTAGTAGACAGGAACATTAAAACACTTTTATAACTGTACTCTATAACTTAAAAAAAACTATAGGAAATAATGATTTGTTAAAAAGAGATAAGGGATATGTATTTTTTTAAAAGACCCAAATTGTACTTTTAGAGTTAAAAATAACAATGTCAAGAAATACACACACATACACACACAAACATACACACACACATATTAGCTATGATTAATGGCAAACTGGACACTGCTGCCAAAAATATTAGTGAACTTAAAAACCAAAAGAAACTGCACAAAATAAAATACAACAAATAACTAAAAACAAATGAACAGCGTGCAAGTGAGCTGCTGGATAACTCTGAATTCCCTAATACACACGTGCCTGTAGTTCATGAGGAAAAAGTAAGAAAGGGAAGAAAAAAACCATGTACCTGAACAAATAATGGTTGAAAATTTTCAAACTCAATTATAACTACCAACCACACAAATTCAAAAAGCTCAAATGACCAGAAGCAAAAGAAACAAAACTACATCAAAACACTTCCAAATCAAATTGCTTAAAACTAGAGGTAGAGAAATAATCTCGAAATCAACCAGAGGGAAAATACACGTGATATACACATGAGAAGAAATAGAGATGACAGCATACTGCTCACTGGAGGTTAGGCAAGCCAGAAGACAAAAGAATAACAGCTTAAAGGACTGAGGTAGGGTGGGGGGAAACCTGTCAGTCTAGATTTATATTTCCAGCAAGTATTTTTAAAAGATAAGAAAACCTGAGGTTTCTTCATCACTCGATATCCCAAAGAAGTATCACCAGAAGACTTGCAGTTAAAGAAATGTTTAAAGATGTCCGTCCTTAGGGCAGAAGGAAAACGATAACCAGATGAAAATATGAATCTACACAAAGTAAGAGAGAATACGGGAAATAACTTTATGGGTATCAATAAAGTACATTCTTCTTATTGTTTATATATTTCTGAAAGATTACTGAGAGCTTAAAGCAAAAGGAATAACTCCACTGTGGGAATTAGAACACACTGGAGAAGGAAAATATATGACAATGAAAGTACAAAAGCCAGGCAAAGAGAAATGGATACATTCAGTTTTAAGGTCCGTGTATCATATATGAAGTGGCATCATGTCTACTTGATAGTTGACTGTGATAGATCAATGATGGATACTATATAACCCCAAAACAACTATAAGCATAATACCAAAAAAGTTATAGCTTATAAAATAACAAAGAAGAGAAACAGAATACTAATAAAATTAATTAATTCAAAGAAGGCAGAGAAGAACAAAGAGAAATAAGAACAGATTGGAAATAGAAAATTAACAGCAAGGCAGTGGATTTTAACATCATCATATTAATAATCACGTGAAATGTAACTAGTCTAATCATTCCCATTAAAAAGCAAGGACTGTCAGGGGATTGGGGGCTGGGAAGATGGTAGAGGAAGAGGACCTTAAGTTCACCGGGTCCAAAAGACACGACTAGATAACACTCATATAAGTGTAAATAGCCCAGAATACTACAGGAAGACTGACGAAACAAACTTCTACCAAGGTAGAGGAGAGGACACATCGAAGTGGGTGGGAAGGGCAGAGATGCAGTGGTAAGCTAAAAGGGACCACAGAATTCACAGGACGGAGGGACCTGGAGGCACAGAGAGGTGAGAGAAACAGACTATCACATGGAGCAGCCCACACAGGGAAGATGAATCCCCATAACATTTGGCTATGAGAGCAAGAGGGGCCCAATTTCCTGAGTTCTTACAACCAATGGGACTTAAAGCCTGGAATTTAAAAAATAAACCAGCTTGGTCCTGGGAGAGTCCCAAGGGAGATGAGAAGTTGAATGCCTTCCCTTAAAGAGAAAGCACAGAAACAGCCTGCAGAAATATAGTGTTGAACCAGCAATTTGAAAAATGCCTGGAACACATGGGAGGGAGAGTTATTTACTCATCTTACAGAGTGCCTGGAAGGGCAGGATTCATAGGAAGACTTCTCCAGTAACAAAGGACCTGGAAGTCATCATTTCCCTCCTTTGACTCTCGGCATAAATACACAGTCACCTGTGGGAAGCAGCAAAGCACCCACACTTGCTACCTAACTTGCTTACACCAAGCCCTGCCACCCATGCACTTTGGGGGATCTTCTGTTTCTAGTCACATTTGTCCCAGTGTTGGTAATGCTGGTCCCCTCCACCAGAGGACCGACACGAACCTTGCCAGTACAATGTCTCTCCACCTGTACATTTTGCTCACCTTGGTCTGGTGCCAGCAGAGAGCCCTGTGGAGCCTCACCCACACTTTGTTAAAACTGTGCACCCCACCTAGGCATACTTTGTGGATGGGCCAAAGCAACCCTGGTCCAAGTGGTACCAGGGGAAGGTCTTATTTTATAAGCAGACTGTTACACACCTTGTTAAAACTATGTAACCAGTCCTAGCCAGGGACCAAACACTGCTCACCATAGGCAAAAGAAAAGCCACTGCAGATGAGTGGACTGAAGGAAAAAGCAGCCAGAATACAACAGCATGGCACATACAACATAAGTATGAAATAACCCTGAAGCACCAGGTTCTGGTGAACAGGGGACACAGCACTGCACTGTACTATGGAACTCTTCTTCATAAGGTTATTACTATAATGAGTAGGGCAAATAGCTGACTTTCCAAACACTGAGAACCAGACACAGAGAATTAGACGCTGAAATGAGGAGAGAGAGGAATATATCCTCAATGAAAGAACAGGACAAAATCACAACAACAGATCTAAGAGAAATGAACATAAATAATATGCCTGATAGAGACTTTAGATTAATGATCATAAATATACTCACTGGACTTGAGAAAAGAGTGGAAGACATCAGTGAGACCCCGAACAAAGGGATTAAAAAAGAACCAATTGGAGATGAAGAACACAATGAATGAAAGTAAAAATACTCTAGATAGAAAAAATACACTAGAAGAAGCAGAGGAATGAGTAAGTGATGTAGAGGACATACTAGTGGAAGGTAATCAAGCTGAGCAGATACAGAAAAAAATAGATACAAAATTAGAATAGACTTAGGTAACTCAGTGACTAATCAAGCATAATAACATGTCCATTATAGGGATACCAAAAGAAAAAGATAAAAGGGGGCAGACAATTTATTTGAAGAAATAATAGCTGAAAACTTCACTAACCTGGAGAAGGAATTAGATATCCAGATCCAGGAAGCACAGTGATCCCCCAACAAAATCAACCCAAGGAGCTTCACACAAAGACACATAGTAATTGAAATGCAGTGATAAAGAGAGAAAGCAGTGATAAAGAGAGAATTTTAAAGCAGCAAGATAAAAGAAGACAGTTACATACAAGGGAAACCCCAAAAGGAAACATCATAAGTAAATTTTTCAATGGAAACTTTGCAGACTACAAGGAAGTGATACTATATATTCAAAGTGCTGAAAGGAAAAAATGTGCAGCCAAAAACACTATTCAGCAAAGCTCTCATCCAGAATAATAGGAGAGTTAAAGAGTTTCCCGGAAAAACAAAAGCTAAAGGAGATCTTGACTATTAAATTAGCCCTACAGGAAATGCTGAAGGGGATTCTTTGTGTGGAAAGGAAACACTATAAGGAAGAGTAACAAAAATTGGAAGCACAAAAGCAGTAAAAATAAGTATATCTCTAAAAATCAGTCAAGGGACTCACAGAGTAAAAGATGTAAACTATAACACCGTATACCTAAAATGTGGGGAGTGGGGGATGGTGGTAAGAGAAGTAAAGAATGGGTTCAACCTTAAGTGACCATCCTTAACATAGGCCACTATATGCAATTGTTATATGCCAACCTAATGGTAACCACAAATTAACAACCAGTAATAGATATGCAAAAAATGAATAATAAGGAACCAAAGTATATCACTAAAGAAAGCTAGCAAACTATGAGAAGAGACAGCAAGAAAAGATCAGAGAAGAACTACCAAAACAACTATAAAACCAGTAACAAAATGGCAATAAATACCTCTCTATCAATAATTAATCTGAATGTAAATGAACCGAATGCTCCAATCAAAAGACACAGGGTGACAGAATGGATAAGAAAACAAGACCTATCTATATGCTGTCTATGAGAGACTCATTTCAAACTCAAAGACACATGCAGACTGAAAATGAAGAGACGGAGAAACACTTACCACGCAAATGAACGTCAAAAGAAAGCCAGAGTAGCAATACTTACATTGGACAAAACAGACCTTAAAACAAAGAGTGTAACAAGAGACAAAAAAAAAAAAAAAAAAAAGAATAGCAAGGAATAATAAAGGGGATAATCCAACAAGAAGACCTAATGTGTAAATATTTATGCATCCAACACAGAAGCATCTGACTCATATTGGGCTCCAAGTAAGGAGCATATTAAAAAAATAAATAACATGTGACTAAACAATGAATGGGTCAACAAGAAATCAAGGAATATCAAAATATACATAGAGAAAAATGAACATGAAAACACAACACTACAAAATCTTGGGGATGCAGAAAAGGCACTTCTAAGAGGGAAGTTTATACTAATATAGGTCTATCTCAAGAAGCAAGAAAATCTCAAACAACCTAACGTTATACCTTAAGGTTACTTTAAGGTTACCTTAAGCAACTAGAAAAAGAAGAACAAACAAAACACAAAACCAGCAGAAAGAAGGAAATAATAAAGATTAGAGCAGGAATAAATGATCTAGAAACTAAAAAAAAAAAAACAGAATAGATCAATGAAACCATGAGCTGGTTCTTTGAAAAGATCAACAGTATTGATAAACCTCTAACTAGATTCATCAATATATAAAATAAAATAATGACCAACACCACAGAAATACAAATGACTGTAAGAAAATATTATGAAAAATTATATGCCAAAAATCTGGATAAGAAGAAATGGATACATTCCTGGAAAAGGAAGAAAGAAAATTTGAACAGATGGATTAACAGCAAGGAAATTCAGTTAGCAATCAAAAAACTCCCAAAAAACAAAAGTACAGGACCAGACAGTTTCATAGGTAAATTCTATCAAACATCTAAAGAGGAATTAATATCCATTCTTCTCAAACTATTCTAAAAACTAGAAAAGAAAGGAAAACTTCCAAATACATTCTATGAGGCGAGCATTACCCTGACACCAAAACGAGATAAAAATTCAACAACAACAAAAAAACTACAGGCCAATATCCCTGATGAACACAGATGCAAAATATACAGCAAAATATTAGCAAACTAAATCATACAATACATTAAAGGAATCATTCACCATGATCAAGTGGGATTTATTCCAGTGATACAAAGGCGGTTTAAAAGGTATAAATCAATTGAAACAATATGTCACATCAATAAGAGAAAAATAAAAACCATATGATCATTTTAATAAATGCAGAAATATACCTGATACAGTACAACATCCATTCATGATAAAAACCATCAATAAAGTAGGTGTAGAGGGACATAGCTCAACATAATAAAGGCCATTTGTGAAAAACTCACAGCTAATATCATACTCAATGGCGAAAAATTAAGAGCTCTTCTCCTAAGACTGACAACAAAATAAGGATGCCCCTTCTCACCACTTTTCTTCATCACAGTACTGGAAATACTACCACAGCAAGCATATAACTAACTAACTAACTAACTAAATAGATAAATGGCATTCAAGTTGGTAAGGAAGAATTAAACGTTCACTATATGTAGATGACATGATACTATATATAGAAAACCTAGACTGCACCAAAAAACTCCTAGAACCAATGAATAAATTCAGTAAAGCCATAAGATACAAAATCAATGTGAAGAAATCTTTTGCATTTACACATATTAGTAATGAAGCACTAGAAAGAGAGATTAAGAAAACAATCTCATTCACAATTGCAACACAAATAATAAAATAGTTAGAAATAAACGTCACCAAAGAAATGAAAGACCAGTACTCTGTAAACTACGAAACACTGATGAAAAAAATTCAAGATGATCATGAAGAAATGGAAAGCCATTCCATGCTCATGGATTGGAAGAATACACTACACTATTCAAAGCAATCTACACATTTAATGCAGTCCCAATCAAAATACCAAAAATATTTTGCACAGAAGGAGAACAAGTAATCCTAAAATTTGTATGAAGCCACAAAAGACCAAGGATAGTCAAAGCAGTCTTGAAAAAGAAAAAGAAAAACAAAACTAGAGGTATCACAATTTCAGACTTCAAGTTATATGACAAAGCTGTAGTAATCAAAGCAGTACAGTAATGGCATGTTCTGTTCAATGGAACAGAACAGAAAATCCAGAAATGAATCCACAATTATACAGTCAGTTAATCTTCAGCAAAAGAGGGAAGAATATGCAATGGGTAAAAGACATTATTTTCAAAAAATGATGATAGGAAAACTGGACATCTTCATGCAAAAACAACAACAACCACAAAAACAAACAAACAAAAAGAACCTGGACCCCATTCTCACTCCATACACAAAAATAAACTCAAAACAAGTTAAGGATCTAAATGTGATATGTGAAACCATAAAAACCCTAGAAGAGAGCACAGCCAGTAATTTCTCTGACATTGCGGTAGCAATTTTATCTCCTGAGGCAAGCGACACAAAACCAAAAATAAAGTATTGGGACTATATCAAAATAAAAAGCTTGTGCACAGCAAAGGAAACAGCCAACAAAACTAAGACAACCTACATGATAGGAGAAGATATTTGCAAATGACATACCCAAAATATGTAAAGAAATTATACAACCCAACACCCAAAAAACAAATAATCTGTTTTAAAAATGGGCAGAAGATATGAACAGACTTTTCTCCAAAGAAGACTTCCAGATGGCCAAGAGGCACATGATGCTCACGATGTTAATGCTCAACATCACTCATCATCAAGGAAAGCAAGTCAAAACTATACTGAGACTCACACCTGTCAGAATGGCTAAAATCAAAAATATAAGAAACAGTAAGTGTTGATGAGGGTCTGGAGAAAAAGGAGCCCTCATGCCCTGTTGATAGGAATGAAAACTGGTGCAGCCAGTCTGGAAAACAATTTGGAGGTTGCTCAAAAAATTAATAACACAACTACCCTATGATCCAGTAATCACACTACTGGGTATTTACCCAAAGAATATGAAAACACTAATTCGAAGGGATACATGCACCTCTTTGTTTACTGCAGCATTATTTAAGATAGCCAAAGTATGGAGGCAGTCCAAGTGTCGATCCACAGATGAATGGATAAAAAAGATGTGGTTTATATATACAATGTAATATTATTCACCCATAAAAAAGAACGAAGCTTTGACATTTGCAACAACATAGATGGTTCTAGGGAGTATAATGCTAAGGGAAATAAGCCAGTTAGAGAAAGACAACTATCATATGATGTCACTCAAATATGGAATTTAAGGAACAAAACAAATGAATGAAGGAAAAAAAAAGAGAGAGATAAAGCAAAAAACAGACTCTTAACTATGGAGAACAAGTAGGTGGGAGAATGAGAGAGATAGTTGAAAGGGACTAAGAGTACTTAATCTTACTTTATCTAACTGAGTGCTGAGTAATATATAGATGTGCTGAATAACTATACTGTATACCTGAAACTAATACAGCCCTGTTTATTACCAAAACTGGAATTATAATTTTTAAAAATGGAAAAAAAAAAGATTAAAGGGAAATAATGGTAGGGGAAAAGCAAGGATTGTCAAATTGGATAAAAAGATGACATTTAACTAATATGCTGCCCAAGAAAGACTCCTTAAATATAATACCACAAAAAAGTTAAAAGAAAATCAGTAGTAAAAGATATTTAATGTTGGGGTACCTGGCTGTTTCAGGTGATTAAATGTGCGACTCTTGATTTCAGCTCAAGTCATGATCTCATAGTACATGAGTTCAAGCCCTCCTTTGGGCTCTGTGCTGATGGTTCCTGATTCTTTGTGTCCCTCTCTTTCTATGCCCCTCCCTGTGCACACATATGCTTTCTCTCTCTTGCTCTCTCTCAAAAATAAATAAACATTTAAAAAAGATATTTAATATTATGGTAGCAGTAATTAAAGACTAAAGAGTCTATCCTCTTTAGTAGATTACAGAGAAAAATATTACCTGGGTAAAAGAAGCTCATTTTATAATGATAAACGTTAATTTATCAAGAGGACGTAATTTTAAACATTTATGCAGCTGATAACAGAACTTTAAAACACATGAAGCAGAAATTGATAGAAATGCAGGAAGAAATAGACAAATCCACATTCAGATGTTGGAGATTTTAACAGCTCACTTTCCATAATTAAAGGAATGAACAGAAAATCAGGAAAGGTGAGGAGCACTTGGGTTGCTCAATGGGTTAGGCGTCTGACTTCAGCTCAGGTCACGATCTCATGGTTTGTGAGTTCGAGTCTCGCATTAGGCTCTATGCTGACAGCTCAGTGCCTGGAGCCTGCTTCGGATTCTGTCTCTCTCTCTCTCTCTCTGCCCCTTCCATGCTCACACTCTGTCTCTGTCTATCTCTCTTTTCCTCTCTCAAAAATAAATAAATATTAAAAAAAAAAAGAAAGAAAATCAAAAAGGGTGAATATTCCTCCAACAACAACAGAATACGGTTTGCATTCAACTCTACATGGAACATTTACTAGTTAAACTATAACCAAGTCTCGATCAACTTTAAATAATTCAAGTCATACAAACTATGGTCAATGGAATTAAATATCAATAACAGAAGGATATCTCCAAACACTCAGAAACTAAGAAAACTTAACTCTCAATAATCCATGGATCAAAGAAGGCATCACAAATGAAATGAGAAACTATCTTTGATGAAAATCGAACACAGAATACATCAAAATTTGTATAATTCAACTACAGCAGAATTTAGAGGGAAATTTATAGTATAAAACATTTATTTATATATAAAGAGATACTAAAACTATGGCTTCAGCTTCTACCTTAATAAACAAAAGCAAACAACTAAAAAGGAGTTGGGGGCGCCTGGGCGGCTCAGTCGGTTGAGCGTCCAACTTCGGCTCAGGTCATGATCTCGCGGTCGGTGAGTTCAAGCCCCATGTCAGGCTCTGTGCTGACAGCTCAGAACCTGGAGCCTGCTTCGGTTCTGTGTCTCCCTCTCTCTCTCCCCCTCCCCCGCTCATGCTCTGTCTCTCTCTGTCTCAAAAATGAATAAACGTTAAAAAATTAAAAAAAAAAAAGAAGTGTAAATGAAATCCAAAAGAAGCACCAAAACGGAAAAGATAAATATGAGACCGGAAACCAGTAAAATAGAAAACACCATCAGTAAGTGAAAATAAATGAAGACAAAAGTTGTTTGTCTTAAAGAACAATATAATTGATATTGCTGTCACACCTAAAATGCACATTCTGACAAAACAAAGCCACTTCTAGGAAGTGCCCTATATAATAGAATACTCCTGAATTTTCACCAAAATTTATATACTCATTTTAACATGAAACATTATAGCAAATAATTATAAACGACCAAAATAACTACATCCAGTACAATTACTGGAATGTGAGGTGTTGGGATATATTCTGACACCTTATTTTATGTTTACAATATGATTTATTTTTTCTTGTTTTCGCTGAACTTCCCTAGTGGTTTGTCATACAGATGAGGTTTTCTTAACTCTTTTCTTCTTCTGGTTACCTGGAAATTATAAATTCTATTTCTAAAGTTTTGCTGATTACTTGCGAATTTTCCGTAAACTTATGTAAGCGTATCTTTTCATCAGTGTAGTCAAACATGCATCTCCCAACTAAAAAAGACAAAATCTTCAGTGCCTTCAAGTAGAATATGTTACACATCTCAACCTAACTTGTTAAACACTCAACTCTGGGTTACCTCCTACCTAAAGCTATTTATTCATGGTTTTCCTCACCTCAGTAGATACCGCCACCACCTACCTTGTGGCTCAAACCAAAAATCTAAGAATCATCCTGCTACCTTGGTCCAAGATATCACTCTTGTCCAGACTACTGTCACAAACCATTCATTCGTCTCCCTTCTTTTCCATTGCCCCTATTTAATTATTTTCCACATAGATGATATACTGATCTTGTAAAAAAATAAAACCCAGATGATGCCACCTTCTGGGTAAAACCTCTGATAAGAAACATGATCCAGACTCTGCGTTGTCGCGCAGGGCGTTTCTTGATATGAACACTGCCCCACCTGACGTCATTCATGCCCGTTCTTATTATGCTTCTGTCACACTGGCCTCATTTAAATTTCTTAAAGATCACTTCCTTCACCCTTCCCATATAAACAGTCCCCATTTCTTACTATTCCTCTGCTTGGAATGCTCTGCCTTTTAACTTTTCACGTTTGGTCATTATCCTTCAGCTTTCAACTCTCTACTCTCTAGCATCTCCCCTGAATTTTAATCTTTTCTAGCCTTTATCATAATCTGTACATTTGTTTGCTTATTTATTGTTTGTATCCTCTAAATTTTAACTCTTTGATGCCAAGCACCCTGCTTGGTTTGTTCATGTCTGAGTATCTCATGCCTAGATCAGTGCTTGTCATGTCCTATGGACTCAAAAATGTTTTAGCTAAATCAAGTGATTAAAAAGAGAGAATTCTAATAACTGACACAGGTAGCTTACTTGAATTGCTTAAATAACTGTGAAACTAGTTTTCCCACCAGGCTTCTTTATGATGAAAAGGATGGAATTTGACTCTCTATAAGTGGGACTTTTTTAGATAAACGGATGGGGAGTAGGCATTCAAGACAGGGCCCCGAAGATAGTTAAAGCAAGGGAAGAACACCAAATGCATCTGCCTTTCCTTCCTATTTTCTCTATTTTCACTTTGGTTTTACCTTAGGCTGTGACTTCTTTTCTTCTATCCCAATGCCCAGTGAGGTGAACGCCCACCTTGCTTAGTTTATTGTATTATACCTGGCTTGAGTTTACCGAAACCAGACAAAGACAGTGCAAGAGAAGAAAGCTACAGGTGAATATCCCAGATGCATAAAGGTCCAAAAACTCACAACAAAATTAGGCAACATAAATTCGACAACATATTAAAAAGGACCATACACCATGACCAAGTGGGACTTAACTGGGATGAAAAACACACAAGTCAATAATGTGGTATATCATGTTAATAAAATGAAAGCTAAAAATCATATGATCACCTCAATAGGTGCAGAAAAAGAATGACAAAATACAACATCCTTTCATAATAAAAACTGTCAGCAAATTGAGTACAGATGGAACAAACCTCTACATAATGTAAATCCTATACCACTAACCCACAACAGTGAAATACTGCAAGTTTTCCTCTAAGATTAGGAATGCCACACCACTCTCATTCACCAAAGTACTAGAAGTCCTAGTTACAGCAATTAAGGCAAGACAAAGAAATAAAGGATATCTAAATCTTAAAGGAAGAAGTAAAATTGTTATTATGTGCATATGGCATCTTCTTATATACAGATAATTATAAAGCTCGAGTCAAGTTTCCGATTCTAAGAATTTCTGAGAACTCAACTGGCATGTCCTACCCAGTACCTGACAGGAAGGTCTGTGTGATCACCAATATTCTCCTCTTAACTCCACATTTGGAATTTCTACCGGGAAAACCAATCCTCAACTCTGCAGGAGATATATGCATTGTGTACATGGTTTTAAGTGACTTTGTTTTAAATTTACCTATCAATCCCAAATCATCTTTTTACTGTTATCCAAAGGTTCCTCAAAGAGCAACTATTCCTGTTTGCTGCTGCTGCTTCTTTTTCTTTCTTTTAGTAACTCTTTGTTATTTCAAAAGGAATTTGGAGACAGGGGGAAATGGGAATGCCACATTTTCGATGTGCCATCTCAATCAGATAATCATTAATACAACGTTGAGTAGTTCCAACTGTACATTTAAAAGAAAACTGGCCATGGAGGGTGGGTTCAGGAAAAGACCACCACAACATGAAGTTGCCTGAAGAAGAGTTGGTGA
Organism: Paguma larvata; assembly: GCA_030068075.1. Classification (NCBI taxonomy): domain Eukaryota; kingdom Metazoa; phylum Chordata; class Mammalia; order Carnivora; family Viverridae; genus Paguma; species Paguma larvata. The sequence continues at coordinate 126,193,451 of CM057826.1, forward strand.
AATCAGCTTAATGTGTGATGCTCTACAGGCAGTAAAATTGAACTTATGCAAATGAAAGGGACCATAAAAGTATGATACCGAATTTCTAACTCAGACTAAAACTTAGATGAATATTTCCCTACGTTTACATTGAACTCTTTAAGAATGGAATCCATGACTTATTCATTTCTTTAGTCCCAGCGTATGTACAGGATCTTTCTACATATTCAGGCAATGTTTATTCAATAACTGAAAATAAAGCCTAACATTCTAACATTTGCACTGAATTTTAAGCAGCAGGGGCACAATTTTATTTACATTTTTGGCAGTGGCTCAACATTTCTATCAGTTTGGAGGCCCTTCCAATTAAAGATTTTTTTTTTTTTTTGAGTGAGAATGCATGAGCAAGAAAGACGGATGGGGTGGGGGTGGGCGAAGGAGAGAGAGACAGAGACAGAGAGAAATCCCTAAGCAGGCTCCATGTTCAGCACCGAGCCTGATGTGGGGCTCCATTCTACACCCTGGGTTAATGACCTGAGGTAAAATCAAGAGTCAGCTGCTCAGCCGACTAAGCCACCCAGGCGCCCCTATGATTTTTAATTTTTAAGTCACATTTGTTTACCTTGTGCTTCCCTGATAATTATAAATGAGTATAACAAGAAGTGAAGGAGCATGGAGACCAGGAAAATACTGTTCCTGCTAGAAGAACAAATCTGTCATCATGTACCAACTTTCAAAAACAAATAAAAGCATGATTTTATTGGGTGAATGTATAAGAATCCAAAAAAATCTGAAAAACACTGCTCTGCTGACTAATGGTCAGAATTTTTTTTGTAGAAATTTCCAAAACAAGTTTGTGAGAAAGTGTTACCCTTTCTGTCCCTTTTCTGGCTTGCGTTTGATTTTAGTTATTTTCATCAGTGTTTTTTTCAGGACTAATGAGGTTGTTTTCTAGTCTCCCCGTGAGACAGCAAATTAATCTGAATATCCTCTGAGACATCTAAATAGCAACAGCAGTCAATATTCATCATGTGGACTTCATAATGGCATCTTGAAATGTTTTGTTTTTTTTTTTTTACACAAATGATTACCATCCAATATGGTATTAAAAACAAAAGAGGGCCATGGATAGATTTTGCGTCACATTGACAGGGGAAAAAAGCAGAACTGTGGGATTGGTGATAAGCGCTGAAGAACTCACCTGCAAAGCTTCAAGGTTTATCAAGTATACTGGGAACAGGAGAACTTGGGTTTATGATGACTCAAATGAAATGAATGAATGAATTATGGATTGACTGGATAAATGTCTGCTAAATGCTAATTTGTAATGCGATAAAATTTCAAACCAAATAATTTTCTATTGACGCCAAATATTCATCAGACTTATAAAAGTGGACGTCCTCAGATGGTAAATAGACCTCTGCAGAATGATATTATGTGACTCATGATTTATGGAAAAAGCTTTATCTTGAGTCACATTCAGTTAGTAGATCTTGTTTATTTGTTATTAGCGAATGTAAAAGAGAAAGAAATGAAAGAAAAAGGGAAGATGAATAAAATAACAGAGGACTGAAGTCACTGAAAATTTTTTAAATGTGCTTTATTGGTTGGGTGGTGCTTGTTTTTGGCCTATATTTTCGCCTTTCGTGTTTAAAATAAACTTTAAAAGCTAGAAAAATAACTAAATCTGCCAATTGTTGTGGTCACTTTTCTTCCTACCACTTTTCTCATTAACATTTTCTTGGAAAAAGAACAGACTTCAAGAATTGGTGACAGTAATTTTAGTTCCATGTGTTAAGTTTATTTTATTGAACTGGTGGAAATTTCACAATTTCAGGCTAGCTTGATATCAAAATTAATATATTTAAAATGTGTTTATCTCTACTAACTACCAAAAGATTTTTAAATGCATAATTTCCAAACAAATAAAGAGAAAAGAACAACAACTCAATGAGTTAGTGAAAAGCAGGAAAGCTAGAAAAATTAAATAAAAAAACCCAACCCTTCAAAAAAAAATAATAATGTAGGTCTTGACAAATCCAGAGTGTCTGTTAGTTAGATTGACTGACAAACTATTTGGGGCACAATTTACATATTCTCTCCTTTATAACCTTTTCTTAAAACTCCATTAAATACTGAGATTAAAGGGTCCACTGGTTCTGTTTTCCTGGCAAACAGAAGAGTTTCCATTTTGTCAAACATTTGGAAATCAAATGTTGGTATTTTTCTTATAATTATTGTCAAGAAACATTTCCTAAGGGGTATCAAACTGGTTACCACTGGAAGGGACTCAAAAAACACATTTCTCCATTTGTTCTGCGTCTGTACCAATCGGTAATGAAAACACATCTGAACAAATTAAAACTAACAATCTGAACAACACCCAATGCCTTCAGAAGAGGCCAAAGAAATGTCACTGGTGCCACTAGTATAATTTGAATTTAGATGCATTTAGGCTTTGACCCCTGTTTTATTTGCTGAAATCTGATCTGTTTGCTGCTATTTCTTGAAGATCCTTGTACTTCACCAGAATGTTTATTTCAAAGGCACCGTAAAAATTATTCATATAAGAACACATGACTTTTTAGAGATTCTTCACGTATGCAAAAGGACTTTCCTGGTCTCCTTATTGTATATGGGGGGGGGCAATAAAGTTTCCAGAGATGGCTAAGGAGAAATCAACATTTAAAAAAGAAGTTAAAGTAGGAGTATTACTTCTATCAGTAATTATAGGTGCATGTTTTCTAGAAAGAGGTGAATGAAACAACACAAAGCTAAAGTGAGAGAAAGATTAAAATGCATGGTTTTCTTTTTTTTCTTTTTTCTGTTTTGGTGAAAGAAAATACGAATATTTAATTAAATATGTTTGAATATGTAGGAGTCCCAGTTCATGTTTATTAAGAAGAATTTATCCGGATGGACTCTACAGGTTCCGGGGCAGAACTAGAAGCTGAATAAATAACAAGTATTGCTATAATCTACTGTAAATTAGAAAAGAGGTTGAAAGTCAAGGTTAGTCAAATGAGTAAACTCAGGTTTCCCGGGGAAAAGTCTCAGAATACAGGTGATTGAGAAGTATAAAGATGGAAGTAGAGAGGGTTTCTCCAAAGACTGATGGACAAAACAGAGAATAGACTACTTATGAATGATGAAATTTAATAAGACATATTTAAAGATGGAAAGTACCCCTAGTGACCTAATCATGAAATCAACCACACTGATGGTTTAGTTTTTTGTACAAATAGCCAAGAATAAAAAATCCTAATATTAAATAGCATATTAACATAGGTACTTGCATTCACTAGTGATTAGAGTGCACATCTTCCTAAAAGTTCCAAGGAACAAGTATATCAAGAATTGTGGCAGTGCCTGGGTGGCTCAGTCAGCTAAGTGTCCGACTTCAGGTGAGGTCATGATCTCATGGTTCATGAATTCGAGTCCCTGTGTCTATCGAGACTGTGCAAACAGTTGGAGCCTACTTTGGATTCTGTATCACCCTCTCTGCCCTCCTCTGCTCACACTCTGTCTCTCTCTCTCTCTCTCTCAAAAATAAATTAACAATAAATTAAAAAAAAAGAAAGGTGGTGGTATTTACCCCGATGAATTTAGATTTTAATCTTTATTTATTTTTCAGGGAGAAAGAGACAGAAAGAGAGTGAATGAACATGAGTGAGGGAGGAGGAGGGGCAGAAAGAGAGGAAGACAGAATTTGAAGACAGAATTTGAAGACTGTGAACACAGAGCCCAACATGGGGCTCAAACCCACGAACAGTGAGATCATGACCTGAACTAAAGTAGGACACTTAACCAACGGAGTCACCCAGGCGCCGTCCAATGAATTTATCCTATGTATCTATATATCATTATTTATTTTTGTGTAATGAGAAAAAAATCTAACTATTAGAGAATGACCACATTACCCTTGTGGATATCCTAAAAGAAACACTGTGCAGGAATTAAAGATGTTTATTACACTTAAAGTAACGTGAAAATCTTAAACTGTTATAATGATAAAGAAAACACAGAGGAGAAATTTGTATATAAAGTTTGATTGAAAGTAGGTAAACCACAGTCTAGGCATAGAAACACACCAAAACAGTCACCAACGTTTTCTTCAGGAGCTGAAGCCATCAATAATATGTATTTCTTTTTTTCCTACTCTCCTCCAAGTTGCAAATTATAAATCTTGCAGTACGCTTAATTTTTATAAAATGTAAATTTTCTTTACCATCACCTAAGCTATGTAAAAGTGTCCATTTTTTTCTCTTTCCAGATATTATTTATTATCATTGCATAACTTACCTCTCCTGGTGAGTTAGAAATCCTTTCACAGCTCCTGCAGCTTTTCTTTCATCTGTTTCTTCTTTAGCCTGGATTTAAATGAACCAAAGAGAAACAACTGACAAAAAACTGACAATAAAGAGTAATCATTTTGTTTTTTTTCCAAATGACAGATTAGATCTTTTTCTTTAATTAACTGAATTATTTGACAGTATAATGCTTACCCCAAGAGCTGTATTCTATCTTTTCAATATATTCTTCAACCATGATATAATTAATGTTACTGCCCCCAAATATGATATCAGAAGCAAAACAGTGTCACATATGTAAGCTGAGAGAAAATTGTACAACACCAAAATTTAGTTTTTTAGGCTAGCAACAAGAGAACCCAAAAACAATTTATCCCATTAAACCTGGAATTTAGTTTGCTCCTTTCTCTTCATTTCCTCAAGTATTTCATCACATTTTAAGCTTTAATTCTCTTCAGTTTTTAAATAATTATTTTAATAGAGAGTTTTTCCTGAAGGAAAAAGGTCATTACAATAAAAGATGACATCTATTTCCAGTCTTTAATGATATGAATAGCAAGGCATCTAGTCACAGTTAAGACATTCAGAGTATATGGGTCTCCTGGCTTCCTTACATTTGGGACTTCTGTAGAGTCAAAGATTTTATATCATTTCTTTTAATTTTGCTAATTAAGTTTCATAAAGGCCAAAGTTCTAGTGTATCCCTAAATCCTAATGATTTCAATTTGTGTCTAAATTTTGATAGTACTTCTATGCTTAGTTGGAAATAAAATACATAAGACAAATGACTGTACCTAATTGGTCTATTGTGACAGGTGAAGATATTTCAATGCTCATTAAAACTTATTTTAAAATATGAGAAAATTTTCTTCTCACGCTAATTCTATTTATACATGATTAAAGACCAAATCCAACATATTCCAACACAAGAATAGAAAGGAAAAGAGAATGTAATAAGAAAAATTGTGACTGATTGGTGTAATTGCTCCTATTTGCTTGACGGCAGTCCCAGTTTTGCTCATATATAGCAAGTATTTCAATTTATGAAAGTCTAAAATCATCGTGGAAATCAAAAATTAGAAAGAGGAAACCAAACGTATAAAACATAATCATGTAATTTGTGTAATATGCCAAAATGCAGTATCTCATGGTGAAGATTTTGTATTGAGGGCCCCTGATTTTCGGACATCTACAATTATGAGTCAATGATGGTTCAGTCAGGGAACAGGAAAGAAATTCTGTTCTAATTAGAGGGCCTATGAACAGAATCAAAAGACACATATTCTTTCTGCATACATTTTGAGAGTACAAGCGTTCACAGTTTTATTGATAATCCTTTATTGATAAAAGCAAAATTTTATACTCCTTTGTTTCCTTTCTCATAGAATTTCATTGTCTTCCCATAACTGTCTTCCAAGGATAAAGAAGGGTAGGGATAAAGGGTAGGATAAAAGTTTTGCAAATGGAGCCAAGTAGTCACCTTTGCGGCTTGGTTCTCAAGTAACCCAGACCAATTGTTAACTTTTCTGAACATCAGAGTCTTCCTCTAAAAAAAATAGTATCATCTGTCTGTATCTCAGTAATTTTGAGTTTCAATGGAATTATGTTAGTATAATCACACTGAAAAAGTACAGTAATATAGTTACAGTATTCAATCTTAGCATGTAGAAGCTTATTAATAATCATTTCAGGTATCAGAATGATTACTATACGTAGGATAGCCAAACAAGTTATTGCCCAAAATATATAATGATCACTACAGACAGCACATGTATGATCAACCAACTTAAAACTACTGAGCAGAATGCATCGTCAGCTTATAATTAAACACAAATTTAAAACTTTAAAATTGTCAACTTGCCAAATGCCATATATATGTAAACTAAGTGAAATGGAATATTAGTGTTATTATTTGAACAGTCAAGTTCAAATGCCATTTTTTCTCTTTCATAATTGCTTTTGAACTTAATTTTTTTAAGTTTATTTATTTATTTTGAGAGGGGGTGTGGACAAAGACAGAGAGGGAGAGAGAATCCCAAGCAGGGGTTCTGACAGTGTGGAGCCTGATGCAGGGTTCAAACCCATGAAACATGAGATCATGACCTGAGCCGAAATCAAGAGTCAGATGCTCAACCGACTGAGCCAACCAGGTACCCTGAACTTAATGTTTTTTAAGTAGATTTAGTCTGTTTTTCACTAATTTAATTTTCTAAAAAGTCTGCTTAGTGCTGTGCATAACTTCCCTACCATATAGTAATATTCCTATGTAATTGGCGTTATCATCTTCATTTTTCGGACATGGAAACTGAGTTCCCAGAGGTTCCACAAGGCTTTGCCTGAAAAAGACAAGAATAAGCTATATTCTGGTGACCATGTACCGTAATAAAGATATGCTCCCTAAAAGTACAATGAAAAACATGGTTTGTGTGAATCCAAATTAATGTACTTCAGTACTACTCGGTATCACTTTTTAAAAATAGTGCCTGGCATATAGCAATTTCCAAAATGGTTTCTATCACTGTCAATAACAACATTTATAATCATCACAGACAAAGTCATAAGGAATTGCCTCATGATAAAAGAGTCTATATAAAGATCTCTTATAATATTATAAAATTATTCAAACGATATTTTGGTCAGAATAATGAAAAGCCAATCACTTTGGCAAGTTAGAGTGCTTTTTTTGGTCATAATTTTACAGGTCGCTTATAGGAATATTGTAAATTAATCAAATTTCCTGGGCTCTGGCAGCATATCAGAATTAAACTGCCTAAAGTGTTCTTTTGAGAGAGATCATTCTATTGTCGCACCATTAGATTAACACCTTCATTGTTTGAGAGGAAAGAGAAAGTCGTTTAATTTACAAAAGTGATAAATTACTTTGATTCAACACTGAATTAATCTGTAAGTACACATTTCAGAAACAATGAAGTTCAAATCTTCAGTAGACTTACATCCCCTTTTAAAAACAAGAATGTCCATTATCTTCAATTCTACAGAACATCAAATATTACCAACAGTAAAATATTTCTATTAAAATCATATTCATTTTTAAAATAGTTGTAAAAAGCAATTAGCTATTAAAAACCCATATATATCCACATTTTAGTACTCTACTGATAACTGTAGCAAAAAACGGATTTGGCTTTCTAGACAATTTAGATAGCTAAACATAATAATCAGAAATTTCCAAAAACACATGGGAAGAAAGTTTTCCTTTTTAACAAAAGACAAGATAGTACACTAATTGGAACTGTGTCAAAGGTCCACACAATGTTTACTCTTTAAAATTACTACCCTGAGTTTCTGGTTGGTTGTTCTAAACATGAACTTCATCTTGCCTGCATTTGGGGCAGTTACTGAAGAACCTCATGAACTTGGGGCCATGAAATGAGCTACGCCCCATGTTCTCTCCCATGGGTTGACTGGTAGCACAGAGACAGTAGCAGGAGATGTGACAGCTGCATGATGAACCCATGATGGAGACAGCAGAAAGGGACACAAAAGTCATGAGCCACATGCAAATCTTCCTGGTGGCATAGTGAAGTTCTTGAACTTGCCAAGCTTCGTTCTTAGACCAGACACTCAATTAGAGACAATTAAAACATGGTTTTATTTTCATTTTTTTTTTTTTTCATAGTGGTCCTGGTTGCTCCTCAGATAACATGACTATTCAAATGACGTCAGTCTCCTGAGAGGCCCAGCTTGGCTTACTGCAGGAGACAGGCAATGAAGGAATTTTCGCCAAAGGAGTCACCTAAAAATTTTTTTTTCATGACACAGCTTTGGGGGCCAAATCTTGTTATGGCATCTTCCCAGGTGCCCTGTTCGCCAGCACTTCTTGCTTCCCTCTGAAGATTGTTTCCTCAGACTCCCTCTTGACCCACTTAGTTGGCTGCTTCTACATGTTCTTGCTCTGTGCTATCAATGAATTCTTAAGGTGTTCATTACAGAGGACCCAGGAAGATGATAACCCCTACGGAAAGTCGTCTGATTTCCCCATCCACCGAAAAAAGCCTGTTGTTCAGGGATTTGGTTGTCCAACAGGCTTGTACTACCTGTGCAAATGGGTCAGCTTGGGCGACTTGTCTTTTAGAGAAATGAATTCAGTATAATTGCTACCTTCCTCCTGATGACAAAAGAGAAATTTTCCTTTCTTCCATTCACATGGAACAAATCAAATAAAGAATTACATTACCACTGAGTTTTTATGAACTCCCTAACTACCTTAGTCTTGAGTACGGAGGAACTGTGCCACCCGCTTGGCCAATCCACCGCACTAACCCACAGCAGTCCTGAGAATGATAGTCACTGCTGCGAATGATCACTGAAGCTAAACTTAGAAACTCATTCATCTAGTCCTCATTGGGTTGCTTTAGTGACTCTAGAGCAGTGAAGCCAGTGATTTGGGGATTCAACTTAATTGTGCTGCAGGTAATAACATGGGTGACCTGGACTATGGCAAGTTTACTGGCATGGTCCGACTGGAATATATATAGAAGGGTATCTGCACTAGAGTTCATGTGAATGCACAGTGTACACACACACAAACACACACGGACATGTGTGCACATATGCAGGTGATGACGTTAGATGACAATGGGTTTTCATGACAAATAGCGTACTTTTTATTTTACACTATCTTTTAAAATATTTTTTTCTAGGAGCATCTGGGTGATTCAGTAAGGTAAGCATCTGACTTTGGCTCAAGTCATGATCTCAGACTTTGTGGGTTTGAGCCCCACCTTGGGATCTATAGTGACAGCTCAGAGCCTGGAGACTGCTTTGCTTTCTATGTCTCCCTCTCTCTCTCTCTCTCTCTGTCCCTTTCCTGTTCATGCTCTGTCTCTCTCTCTCTTAGAGAAAAACTTTAACAAAATATTTTTTGAGCCCACGGTCTACTAAAAAAAGCAGAATAGTTTAGTTCACATCTCATTCTATAGATATTAAGAGAATACACTACAGAGCATCAATTCGGGCTAAGGAAAAGAATTAGATTCAATATAAGGAATTACAATTGTAAGCATTTTTAGTATTTAGGATAATTATGATAATAACTGAACATTATTTAGGTAGTATATGTGTGCCAAGTATTATGCTAAGTGCCACACATGAAATATTTAATTTGTTGCTTTTAGCAACTTTGAGGCGAATTCTATTATCATCTCTATTTCTAAAATAAAGAAACAGCTCAGAAAGGTTAAGTCCCTAGCCCAAAGTAAACAGCCAAGAAGTGGCAAGGCCAGAACTGGAACACAGGTCTGCCTCTGCCCTATGCCAAAAAGTCTTACTTCTCTGGCAATACTTTAGAACATTTTTCCCCTAGTTCTCCGGGTCCCAGCCACTCTGGTCTTTATCCAATTTCTCATACTCTTTATGTTCCTTCATGCGTTAGGATCTCTCTCTATAATATTCCTACTCCTGGACATACCCCATTATATTTCATTATCATATATCCATTGTGATTATTTAATTTCTTTCTCCACCACTAGTGAAAGCTAAGTACCATGTCTATTTTGCTTACTCTTATTTGAGAAGAAACACTCAGTGAAGCCACCTTCACTGGTGGCTACTCAAGCTATGATATTGCCTACCAAAACTTGAGCCAAGGGTTAGTGCTACTTAATCCCGAGTCAAGAAACAGACATCCTCTCTTTGGATCCTCTGAAAAAGGTTCACTCACAAATGAATATTAATGGAGTTACTTGGTACTAGCATCTTCAAATACTTTTTTTTTCTTAAGAAAAAGAATACAGAAATTCATCAACTACCTTTCAGCTCAGAGAACCTCAGAGAAAGTTGAAATTCAGAAAGGTTAAGGAACTTGAGCAAAATCACACAGCAAGAAAAGCAAGGAGTGTGACTGGAATACTACACCACCTCATTTTATTCTTGCATATTTTACTCCTTATTCAAAAGCACAAACTACCTTCTAAAAGAAGGATAATAGTTAAAGGTTACATTTTTAACACAGTGAAGGCAATTAGTAAAGATGTTAAAATATCATCAGTAAATGTGGTTTTCTTTCAAATACGAAAAATAAATATTAAAACATTTTTGGCATCTTTTTGGACATCCACACTCTGAGAACAAACTAAGGCTATAGTTTTAGTCATGCTTCCCCTGGAACATAGCTGAGATTTAGTGGGTAGATGAAATTTAGTTTAGGGCTACTGTCTGTCATTGTCTCTTTAAAAGCAGATGTTAGATCCTGTCATTGTCATCATATTTGCAGAAAAGTACACTTCCATTGGCTTTAATGTGTGAAAAAGACCTTTGTTAATAGAGAAAGCCTGGAAGCCATCTGTCCAAGGGGAAGAGTGTATTCCCAAGATGACTATAAAAGCATGAAAAGTATTTATTCACACTTAATCTTAAAATCCTGTGATCAGACATTAAAGGTCAGAGCCAACCTCATTAGGATCTATCTTGCCCATAAGAATAAGCTGGGTCCACTAGGAAAAGCAGTTAAGGAGTGAACCCAGAAAAGAAAAGTGAGTTTTCCTGATCTTCCTTTAAGTTGAGACTCAAATACACAATGAAAGGTCCACTCACCAAGACGGCCTTAACATTCCCCTGTTTGACTGAACTTTAGACAAGTTCCTTTCTCATTATGACCCCGAATTCCTTTACCGAGACCATGTACTTTTGAAACCTTGGCATTATAAATTCTTTCTCTGTCTTTCCGAAATGTAAATCTTCCCCCGACCTCTTGCCATTTTTACAGCTCAGGAAAGTCTTTCTTGAGGTCCTGAGAGCTATCGCTTTGAAAAGAAACATCAAGAAAGATACAGCCAGAGCCCCTACCTCCCAGTTTCATTTTGGTATGAGTGTAGGCACCTAACATAGATGCTAATTAGTAAACACAGCATGCAAATTGTGTTCTCATGAATTGTGAGATCATGGCCGGGGCAGAGATCAAGAGTAAGATGCTTAATCGACTGAGCCACCCAGGCACCCTAGATTTTATTAAGTAATCTCTACAACCAAGATGGGGCTTGAACTCACAATTCCAAGATCAAGAGTTGATGTTCATGGACTGAGCCAGCCAGGCACCCCCCAACCTTTGTTTTTTTTCCCCCAGAAATTCAGTTAAATCTCTTTTCGTCTTGCAATAGTCTTGAATCATAATTTTCTTATCCATTTATCTCTGTCCAGTGCAATTTTTCTTTGACACCAGAGAACTTCTTTCAGAAATGTACTGCAGAATGGTCAACTCTCTAAAAGCTCTACTTTCCACTCTATAATCAAGTTGTCAATATATTTCTAATACCCACTCCAGCCATTATACCCTATTACTTGTTTTGTGTATGTTTCCAACATAGAACAAGTAACACCAAGTTGTGAGTATTTTTTCTTCCCTTGAACTATAAACTACTGGAAGGAAGAAAGTTTTTATTCACCTTCCTATTTCCAGTGTCTTCAGATGATGCCTAAAGACACACTCACATCCTCCTAGGGGGGCACCCAGGCAATCTTCTAGTTCCTTATATGTGGAGTGACCATATAATCTATCATCTACATCAGGAATTTTGAGAGTAAAAGGAGGCACTAAAATAATTTAATAAAATTTTTCAAATATTTTTACTTTCAGATAAATTCATTTCACGAAGTTATGGTTAAGAAACCCCCCAATTTTTTTTTAATGTTTCACTAAACTTAGATGATAAAAAATCAAGGCCTTCTTCTTCTTTTCTCCTTCTTTTTTTTTTTTTTTTTTAAATAATAAGCCTTCTAAATTTCACCCAGTGCAGTATGGAATATCACTTTAAACTACAAATACAACTTCAAAGATTTTTCTCCTAAGTGGAGATATTCCAAAGCAGAGTTAGAGAATTTCCAAATTCATCGCATATATCATTTGAATTTCTCATCATTCCATTTCTTTAGTATATCCCTTGTGTTTCCAAGGATAAATTTCAATGCCTCTGTTTGCAAGCTTTGTTTTCAAAAATTCAATTTGATAAAGCTTACTTTTTTTGTACCCTATCTGTTGAATACTTTTACTAAAGATTTTTAACTGATAAAAAAACACAAAATTTGTTTTCCAGCAATGGTCTCTACTATTGAAAAACATTTAGATTGAAATGTTCTCCCAAGGATCAGCACTAATAAAATCTCTCTGCTGATGTATAGCAAAGAAAGACAAAGAGTCATGATAAAATATGTGTTCTTAAGCAACATGACTTCATTAGGAAACAACTAGAAGTCCGGTTACTATACACATTCTCGCTTGTATATTTTACTTATTTTTGCCTCCATGGATATTGGTAATGTATGTCAGCTTGTTTGGACACATTACGAGTTCATTTCTGCACCATAAACGCTTTAATTTGTTAATAACATTTTTTTTAACTATGATAGTCTGAACTACCAAAATCTGTATTTATATTATCAGCACAAAACAAAAATCATTTTCACTTCATTTTAACTACTGAATCAACTCATATATCTTCCAGTAATGTCACTTTTGACTGAATTAACTTGCGAAAGCTTTCTTTTCTTCCACAGATTGGATGAAAAAATGGAATCGGTGTTAAAATTCCCGGGTTTCTATTTCAAAGAAGTGAGGACATTGACATAAAAGTGCTATCACTGAGCAAATGTCCTTTTGCGAATCATAATAGCTATCAGTTCATTCTATATACATACGCAAGAAAATATGAAGTCATAACAAGCAAAAGTGGTATTCATGAAGAACAGTTATTTAGTCTAAAAGAAAAGTCATGTCTCTAAGGTGATAGGCAAAATGACTTTTGTCATTGTCTTTGGTCACCGTCCTAAAATCGCTAGTTCTAAAATGCGGAAGATTCTTAAACAGATTTGTGTTCTCTGCTATCTCGATTAACAGTTTTATCATTTTGGTGCCCTTGGTGGATAGATGCTAAATGTTTGCAAACATTTTAAGTCAAACATGGAATATCAACAATTATGAACAACAAAAATGTATTCATTTTTTTCATTAAATATGTGCTTTAGTTTTTTTTAAATGTGTTGCTGTCAAAATGCTTTAAAAATGAAAACATTACAAAACAATAAAATGAATAGCTGTACATTTCCAGCCCAGAGTAAGTGACGAAATGATTGCCGGGAGACAGTGAATCTCCCTTTCACACACTCTGGCCTGTAATTCCCCCATTTGCTCTGACCCTGCCCTGGGACTGGCTCTGTAGCTTTTTTTTTTTTTTTTTTTTTTTAATTTTATAATAGTTTATTTTCAAATTGGTTTACATATAACACCCAGTGTTCATCCCAACACGTGCCCTTTTTAATGCCCATCACCCCCTCTCCCCCCTCCCTCCTCCCCCTTACCCTCAGTTTTTTCTTAGTCTTTGAGAGTCTCTTATGTTTTATCTCCCTCCCTCTCTGTGTCTTTTTTTCCTTTCCCCTCTTCCCCTCCCCCTGGTTTTTGCTTAGTCTCACAAAGTCCACCTATTCGTGGAAACATACGGTATCTGTCTTTTTCTGACTGACTTATTTCACTTAACATAATACCCTCCAGTTCCATCCATGTTGCTACACATGGCCAGATTTCATTTTTTCTCATTGCCACGTAGTAGTCCATTGTATATAAGTACCATAACTTCTTTATCCATTCGTCAGTTGATGGGCACTTGGCTCTGTAGCTTTTAATGGTAGTAGGCTGAGACACCAAGTGGTCAGCAGGAAAAGTAGTGGCAGAGCCCATCCTCACTAATTCCTGGGAGACTTCTTGAGGATAAAGACAAAAATATAAATCCAAGCTTACGCACAACTCTTTGAAGGAAGCCTGTGCTTGTGTGGGATCCTGAATCTTTAGCATGATTAACTCCACCGTAAAGCAGCTTCTGGGAGCTGGCCGAGCAGAGAGCTGTACTCCAGCTGAGCAAACAGGAGTTCTAAGCACCCCGGTTCGACAGAGAGTAACAAGAGATGAAGTTGCTGAGGAAAGCAGGAACCAGGTCACCTAAAAATGTATAATCTAGGAGGAGGAATCTGAATAGGATGAACGAATAAATAAGTGAATGAAGGAATGAATTAGGAGGAAAAGAATCGTTCTTGGGTTTGCTTAAAGAGGATGGGGACGAGAGGTGGCGCGGAGAATGATGGAATCGGGCCAGAGGTGCGCAAGTGAAGCCCCATGTCGCGGGATCTTAGGAGACTCAGGACACTGGCAGGGAAGTCTGGGATGAAAAACACCTGAGAGCTCGGTGGTCAGGACAGCTTCTTCCAGACTCTCTGTAAGGAGGTGGGCTCGCACCAGCCATTACAAAATGCTGAGTGTTTGTGGACGCCTCTGTACGCCCCCACTCAGAGTCACGGTGTAGGTCCACCTGCCCCAGAAAGCAGGCACCGCACTCCGGCCCTGCTGTGTGGGCCCCGCTGTGTATGGGAGTGCCCCAACCGAGCCAGAATTCGAGGGCAAAGTGCCCTTGCTCTGGGGCAAAATCCTATCGCTTTCCCAGAGCACTAAGGGCTCGGGGCAGGGACCCCAGCCTCTGCCGTGGCATCCCAGGGCCCCACTCCTATGGCTCCCAAGGTCCAGGGCCTCGGCAACCCAGATGTGCTTTTCCATCATGATTCATTCCTCCCAGCATCTGCGAAATGTCTAAAATTTGTCCCGGGGGACTATTTCTGCCTGTTCCTGGAACATTTGCTTGAAGAGCAGCCTCAGGGCCTTAGTGTCTCTCTGTTTCTGACCCAGCACATCTATCAGCACCCTGAGGTGGTGCACTGCTGGCTCCTTCACCAATCTCCTCCATCACGAAATATTCTTTCTTTTTGAATTGCATGGTGGATAGAATGGGCCAAGTTCTTTTCTGGTAGGTAGAGTGTGGGATTTCCCAGGAATGACTAGAGAGTAAGAAAAAAGAGAGATTGCTTCTTTAATCCAAAGGCAGCCATCTAATGGTACCCAACAATAGAAACCTAAACCATTGGCTGGGTGAGTGTCTGTCGCCGCCATGACCATCCTGACTCCATTTTCTCATCCACGGAGGTTGAGAATTGGAGTAATGTTGCTTAGGCCTCTAAAACTGAGTTCCGAAATTCTCTGAAAACATTCTCCTTTCCTTATACTAACTCTGAGATTGATGGGAATAGATTTTCATTACTCCCTAATTCCAAGGTGGATTTTACTTATTGTTCTGTGATATCTTTTCCAATATTAGGATGCAGTGCTATTCAATCATTTGTTTTGACACATGTGATGACAATTTATATACGGACTTCTTGTCAACTACAGCCTCCATAAGAGCAGTGACAAAGACTTACTCTGCTCTGAACCCCCTCAAAGTGACAAGCAAAGTGTCTGGCACATGTCTATTGTATCAGAAAGACTTTGCCACATTACAAATCACTCCAAAATTTAGTACCTAAACCAACAGATAGTTATTATTCTCACAGTTCAGGGGTCAAGTTGGCATTCCTCCAGTCTGGACTGGCTGGGTTTAAAAGGGTCTTACCTACATGTTGCTTAGTCTATGAAACCTTGGCTAGCGTGGCTGCGATGGTCTCCCTCCTGTGATCTCTCAGCCTCCAGGAGGCTAGTCCAGTCTTGTGTATCTGGTATAAAAAATGTTCCCAGTGGGTACAGAAGTGAAGCTCCAACTTACAGGCACGTTTCATTCCTCTGCCTAAATCATGTGTGCTAACGTGATCCCAACAGCCATACGCACACCCAGATTCACGGGGTGGAGGAAGACTCTACGTCGTGATGAGATGAAATAAAACACTAGTATTTCTAATAAAAACCAGCATTCTGTATTAGTATTTCTGCTTCATGCAGGCAACGTTGTACCAAGCATGCAAGGATTTTCCAATATATTCCTCTGTCCATGACCTGGTTGGACTACAGTAAGTCCCCCTCTTATTCTTGGGGGAGATACTTTCCAAGACCACCAGGGGATGCCTGAAACCACTGATAGTACTAAACCCTATTTACGCTATGCTTTTTCCTATACATACACACCTATGATAACATTTAATTTATAAATTAGGCACAGTAAGAGATTAACAATAACTAATAATAAAATACAACAATATACTGTAATAAAACTTCTATAAATGTGGTCTCTGAAAATATTTTACTGTACTGCATTCTCCTTTCTTCTTGTGTGAGCTGATAACATGCTTACACGATGAGATGAAGTAAGCTGAATGATGTAGGCATTGTGACACAGTGCTAAGCTCCTACTGGCCTTCTGAGGGTATATAAGAAGGAGAATCATGTGCTTCTGAACCACAGTTGACGGCAGGTAACTTGAAAGTACAGGGAGCAAAACCATGGAGAAAGGGGTGAGGGGGACCAGTGAATAGGTTTGGGGGAAAACAAACAATGTGGCTCTGTTTACGGGTTAACTGGAGAAGAGAAAAGAAACATTTCCTCCTTGTGAATATTTCCAGTACTGTAAAAATACTGGAATGGAATAGAAGCCAAACAAGAAACCCTGTTACATTTAGCTAACTGATGTTCAAGAAATCCCATTTTAAAACGTTCCATTTTATACAACCAAGGTCAGTTAATGTGGATAAATGCAAAGAGTATATATTTTGGTATTTTTTAGATCGTGATTTGAATTCTATCTAGGGCATTTACCAGCAAGAGACCTTGATGAAAATACTTAAACACTTATCCACAGTTTCCTAATTTGTTCAATGAGATCATCATACCACAGAAGACTGCTCTGAAGATTAAACAATGCAACATACATGTTTTATCGATGTTAAGCACTCACGAATTAGTTTCCTTCCTTTCTTAGATTTATACTTACTTCTTTGATTTATATAATATTATGTACTTTTAATTCCTTAAGTTTTCAAATGCTTTCTAGGTTACTAGCTAGCACACACACATATGTATGTATATAGGTATATAGTAACACGATTAAGGCTCTTACGAGGTTCTAAATGTTCTATTGAAAGGAATTCATTTAAACCTCACAAGCGATTCCTGAAGATGGTAATATTGCCACGATTTAACAGAGAAAAAAACTGGAGAGAGAGACATCTGTAACACCTGGAAGAAATGGAGCTGAAATCCCAGTCCAGGGCAGCGTGTCCTGGGATGTCCTCCCCACCGCTGCGGTCACCTGCCGTGCGATCTGTGACAGCGCGTCACTGCAGCTGTAATTTCGAACATGACTTTAAAAACCGATCTGTTCTACTAACGAAACTTAAATGTAATTGTGTCTAAATTAAAACAATTAGCAGATACTTTTCCATATACTTGAACTTATTCCCCCTAACAAAATGACTTTGTTTCAGTGGAAACATTGAGAAAAGGAAGTGCCATCCACACTGAACTGCTTGTTTTCCTAAAATTGTTTCCGGAGATGGCCTAAATTCGAGCAAAATACCGTGGTGTTAGAGTCTTCACTGGTCACTACGGTGCCTTGCAGTTCAGAACACGTAATGTTTTAAGTTTGCCCTAACAAGAACAGGTTGAATACATAAAAATGTGCCTCGACCTCAGTAAATTTTTGGTATTAAAAATGGGTCATCATTTCGAAAAGGACAAAGATGTGGTAAAATATTCAAAAGGTCAAAGGCAAATTTTGTTATACCTAAAATAGTCGTGCTTTTTCACCCAGTTATAAATACCGCCTAGGGCGCAAAACTGTACAACCATTCTAACTCTATTTCCATTTGTGAAATGCTAAAAACAGACTGGACATGAATTTTGATAGAGATTGTACAATATATTTTTTTTAAAGAAAGAAATTCTTTCTTCCAGAGAATTCAATTCAGCATTAACTAATAAAACCAAGTCAACGAAATGTACTCATGTAGTTCAACACCGAAAATGCGTGATCGGAAAAATCCAGCCTCTCTTACTTTACGAGGACAGAGCACATTGTCTTCCTCTGGCACTGCTTCCTTCCTTGCCAAGATTTCCTTTTCTGCCACCTTTACTCAGTTCATCAAATGTTTAGTGCCCTTCCTCAGCTTAACAGAACGTTGCTTACTCTGCAATTTTCTGCTGAAGGGACCATTCAACCTTCCCTACCTTAGGTACCTCAAGACTCAGGTGAGGCTAAGACTGGCAGTCTTCCTGCACGGCACTGCTATTTTTCCCCTAGATCACTGCCCATGCCTCAAGCTAAAATCCCTGCATTTCTGAGATTCTGTCACTGGGCTCTACAGCATAATACCCTCCTGTCCTTCTGTTCTGAACACACCCCATATTTTGGGCAGCTGGTTTGACACTCCCCTCTTTATTCTGTGTTACAGATCTACTCTCCGATTTATTCACTTCTTCAGGTTCAGGAATCTTCAACTCCGCTCTCCTAGGGCTACTCACACATACATCGTCACTTCCAACCTAGCTATTACCCAAAGACGACCTCCGGAATAAGCTCCTAGAGCTTAGTATAGTATTTCCGGGGTTGAACATTGTGTTATCAACAATCAGCATAGCATCTGGTATAGATTAGGTGGTTAAATAGCTATTAAATAAATGAATACATTAACCATATTATATCGAAAAAAGTTGAACGCATCATTTTTTCATCTCTTCCTATCTTTCTAGCACTCTCAGTTCCCCAATGCCATCATTCATTTTATATCACAATAACTACTATCCCCATCCTTTCTCTATGTCCTCCTCATCTCTCAGCCATCCTCTGTGTTCCGCATACTTCCTTGACCAATACCAACAAGATGAACCTCTCCTCACCAAACACTCCTCCCCGTTAATGAGCCCATTCCTGCGGAGTCACTTGGTAAAACTCTCACTCTGGTATTGATGCTACTCCTTCTTCCACTACTACTGTATAAGAGTAAGCACATTTTGTTTCAAGTTTATTGATTTGAGAGAGACAGAAAGAGTGGGGAAAGGCCAGAGAGATGGGAATCTGAAGCAGGTTCAGGCTCTGAGCTACCAGCACACAGCCGGACGTGGAATTTGAACTCGTGAACTGTGAGATCACGACCAGAGCCAAAGTTGGATGTTCAACTAAATGAGCCACTCAAGTGCTCCTAAGAACAAGCACATTTTAAGATGTGGTTCTGGAAGTCAGAATTGAGACTTGCAGAATTTTAAAATACACAAAAATGTGTCTTGTAATCATGTGTGTCTATAAAATGGCAACAGAAATGATTCACTGTGTATTCATACAGAAGACTCTTAATGAGAGCCTATTCTCTGCTGGGAATTCAACCAGGTTCTGAGGTGATAAAGAAGAAAATAGGTGTCCTTCTGCTTTGAAGAGTTTGCTCATAATCTACGAAGTGATAAATATTCAGACCTGGTCCTCTGCCTCACTGTCCTGTAATCCCAACATATGCTGTGAAGATGGAAAATTTGACAGCAGTATAAATATGGTGTAAATTATAGGATATCAAATAGAGACTATGAAATACATTTTATTTTATGTAAATAAATTCGTGTCCAGAAGTAAGCCTGAGAATGACTGACATACCAAACTGCCAATACAAATTCTTTACTACAAAATAATTAGAACTATTTTAAAACAAATAACAAGAAGCATTAATATCAATTTAAAATTAATAAAGGATGTTATTTACTATCAAATACCGCTCATTCACTATCTAATCCTAATGTCTGAAGTCTGTATTCACCTTGCAGAGGCCATTCTGAAAAAGCAGACACTAAAGCCTAGAGCAAGTTAGGAACTAAATAAATACTAGTTCCATTGCACTTCCTGTTTGTTATCCAGTGCTGTCACAGGGTGCCTAAGGCGATGAAAAGAAAAGCAATTATCAGAGTATGAAATTCACAAAAATTTTGGGCAGTGAAAAACTGAGAGGTTAAGACTGAGTTAGGAATCTCACCAGGATTAGAGGAGTTCTTGGATCAACAGATGGTATTTATTGCAGGTATTAAACCACTTTAGTCCGTTCTTACTGAGATTTTGTTACTTAAGCGTAACCTGAGGTCCGTATGCATCAGGCTCATGAAATGCCCTATTATCCTTTGGCTTTTTGAATCAGTGATTTTGAAGGCACTGGTAACCTCCAACCCTTTCACAGGATCGAACTTTCTCTAATATATGTTTTAAAAAATTAGTGACATAGTCCTATCAAATCTGTCATAGCTTAGTGAAGTTAAATTATCCCTGAGATGTGTAACATGTTTCATCAGGAAGCTGGAAGAACTGGGGTTAATATTATCAAATAACTTAAACAAACAGAAAAAGTGAGTCTGCCTCAAGAGAATTCATTCCAGGAATGGTTCTCAGCAGGAGGGTTGCCTGAGGAAGAAATCCACATCTCCAAATGACTAGTCTTAGAAATGCCTTCTTTGATGTAACTAAACTTAAACTGTTGGCTTATCGCAGAAAATTCTTTTCAGAATTTTTTTCAGTTTTATACCAGAGCCAAATAAAGACCCCCCAAGAATGCTCCTTCCATCAGGCCCACTCTTGACAAGTCTGTATAGAATCTAACAGACCAGTAAGGTACAATTAAGCAAGGCAGTATTTGTGATATTGTGATATTGTGATAAGAAATATATGGGGCGCCTGGGTGGCTTAGTCAGTTAAGTGTCCGACTTTGGCTCAGGTCATGATCTCTGGTTCGTGGGTTCAAGTCCTGCATCAGGCTCTGTGCTGACAGCTCAGAGCCTGGAGCCTGCTTCGGATTCTGTATCTCCCTCTTTCTCTGCCCCTCCCCCTTTCATCCTCTATCTCTAACTCTCTCTCTCACACACACACAAACATTTTAAAAAATTAAAAAAATATATACATATTTGGTCTTTGTCTCTGTTTCTGGCACAGAGCTCCTAAAATCCTTGGAATTTCCTAACTAGATAAGAGCCATCGAGGTGTCTTTCTTATGTTCATGAAGAGACATCTGGAAGGCACCTAAAATTGGGGGTTCCTTGCCAATGGATTCAACTGTGTCCTTAGAGGGTTGGAACTTGCAGTCACAACACCCACTGACGAAGAGGAGAGAGGAGGCTGAAGACTGAATCAATCACCAATGGTCAAAGATCTAATCAATCATAAGTATGTAACAAAGACTCCGTTAAAATGAAAAGGATGGAATCTGGAGACCTTCTGAGCTGGTGAATACATGGAGGTACTGGGAGCACTTGTGGAAGTTCTGTGACCTTTCCCCCTTGCCTGATGTGCCTCTTCCACCTGGGTGTTCCTGAGTTATACCCTTTTATAAAAAACAGTAATTTATTAAGTATAATGTTTGAATCCTGTCATCTGCTCTAGCAAGTTAATTGAACCCATGGAAGGGGTGGTTGGAACTTCCAATCTATGGCAGGCCAGTCAGTAGCATAGGTAACAAACTAGAATTGTGACTCCTGTCTCAAGTTGGGTGCAGTCTTGTAGGACAAACTTTAACCTGTGGAATATGATGCTATCTCCAGGTAGTGTCAGGATTGAGTTAAATCTCAAGATGGTGCTAGAGAATTGCCTGGTGGCCTGGGATCACCCCAACCGAAACACACATTGTTAGTGATGACCAGCACTGTTAGTATTTAACTTATGACTCATTGACTTAGGACTCTATGAAGGCATCTAAAGATACACAACACTAATTTTATGTAAGAAGAGCTATAAACATTTTGTTTTTACATACTAATGAACTCAAGTTACAATGAGTATCTAGTGGATTCTGATATCAACATCCAGACATTCTATACTAAGGCATCAATGACAATCCTTAATTGAAACGGTTAGGTGAAGAATCTCTGTATTCACTTCCGGGAAGCTGTAGGGGGGTCCACAAAGACCTTGATCTATAGACACTCTAGACTTGACTGAAATAGATACTTTATTCTTAACAGCCATTATTCCAGTATCCGATAATTCTTAGAATTTCCTTAAGGACAGGTTTATAGAAAGAGAGTTTTATTTATTCTCTCCAGAACGGACTATGACCGTGTTTTAGCTCTGGCTCTCTGACCTCAGTGTTTTCTTATGAGCAATCTTTGTTACAATGAACGCATTTTCTCTGTAAAGTTACAAGAGGGAAAGATCTTTTCTTGTCGTTTTTGGAGGGAATGATTTTTTTCTTACTTGCAGTGTGAAAGGAAAATAGGTTCCTCATTTTTACATCATGGTACTTCCTGTGCAACATCATAAAGCTTCCTCCAGGAATGGCCAACACAGATGAATCATTTTATTATCACTTACAGTCACAGTATACTTAGAACCCAGGAAAACTTCTCACTCAATGTAAAACACTCCAGGGTGGATGCCTGCAGCCCTTTCTGGAAGACTCCTGGTAAGAAAATGTAGGGGCCAATGGCAGGCTACCCCCAAGCTAGCCACTTTATTATGAAGATTATTCTGAGCTCAAGACAAAAGAGACCCTACAGGCTTGATGAAGTTTTAGGATGATGGTAGGGGGTCCAGAGTCGACAACCAAGAAAGAATTCTTGAAGATGTCTTTGGTGTGAAAAGGTGATTTTATGAAAGCATGGGGACAGGACCCCTGAGCAAAAAGAGCTCTACGGGGGTTGCCTTTACCTCCCATATAGAGTTATGAGAGGTAAAGGCAAAAAAGATGACTCCAGAGGGACTTTGATATGCTAAAGAGGACTCCTAAGATACTTGAGGCTTTGTATATTATCCAGCTAAGGTTGTTTTCCTTCTAGTAAGGCATTAACATTAGGACAGTAGGGCCTACCTCAAGTATCTGTCAACAGACTCCAGGTTATAAGGACATTTAATTTTACCTGCCATTTCCTTCTTGGCTTTGTTCCCCACATCACTGTAGAGGGGTCATGTTGGGGCTCCAGGAAACGAAGTCTATAGGTTTCTGGAGATTAGCCTACTGATAAGATTGCCTTTTTCTTATAACTTACTAAGATATTTGTAAACTGATGGAAACCCATGTCCTCTGTAACTGTGATCTTATCAGTTGGCCTTTGTTTTCTTTCCTTTTCTTTGTCCTTAGGCAGCCAGGAGTGCCTGAGGAGCATCCCACCTACAGAGGTGGGGGGTGTACTAGCATGTATTTGGCCCTCAGCCTGCTTTATGCTCCCTCATTAGGCTCAAGAGAAACTTTTACCCCTCCCTTAAGTACAAAGTGTTGTGCCCAAATTCTGGATCCCAAGAAGACCGCCGAGAAGCCGGGACTGATGCAAACGCAAAGGGTCTTTATTCGAAGCTCGAGCTCGGACTCTTGCACCTCCCGACACAGCAGTGCAGTGGCAAGAGCCCCGAGCCAGGTTTACACAGGCTTTTTATCAGGGTTCGAGTACACTTTTTGGGCGGGAATGGGGATCCTTTGAATTGATTGATTGGCATTTTCGCGGGCTAGTTTCTGATTGAGTATTTCATATTTGGCGGGCGCGGGCTAGCTATGGATTGGCTTAGTTTGGGGGTCCGCGCAGATTCAAATGGTCAGCTCGCATAGGCTGGACACTTTTTAGTTTTGCTAGGGGCTATTCTAGGAATCTGACCTCCTGTGGTTTCCCTGGAACTCAAGGTGGAGGCAGGGTCTGCTAATCAGGGTCCAGTCCCACCCGGGGTAGTGACAGGGTCTGCTAATCTGGGTCCGGCCTCTTGGCTACTCTGTTTACTGGAACCTGGGGCAGAGTCTAGGGTGACTTGTTTTCCTGGAACTCGGGGCCCAGAACTGCTCTAAGATGGAACTTAAACCAAAATGAGTTGCCTTAGCCCTAACAGCACTATACTTTCACAACATGGCAATTCTCTAACACAGCCAACAGGGTTCACAGCAATCACAGCAAACGGGTCAGAAGTCTAGTGCATTCCTAAGTCTCTAAATCTAATACCTAACAAGATTTAATACACAGCAACTTAGTCTAATACATAGCAAACTAAACAGGCCTCACAGCACCCCAAAAAAAGTTTCACTGTGTTCACAGCAAACAGCAATCAAAACAGAATTCTCAGCAATCATAACCCTTAACAAGGTTCACAGTAAGCAGAAGTCTGGGGCACACTATCTCTAACACAGTACCCCTCTATGTTTAGCAGAAAAGAGAACTGGCTTCAAACTAATGCAGGGCTCTCACTTAGGACAAGAAACGTAAAAACGCTCTCTTGAAAAGAAGACTCTAAATTGAGGGTCTTTCCCAGAATAAGGGTTATTAGCAGAGATAAATTTTACCCCATGACCCATCTGGATGTTAGGACACACATGGAATTACCACGAATCTGCCTTTCTTCTTATTGCCCTATATATTGCACTCCTTTTTTCTGAAGTCCCAGACTCCTAACGCCTCCTCTTCAGTTCAGGATGACCTATACACCTCATTTAGCCTGAGTGTCTTTGGAATTTCCAGGTCTGTATGGATTCCCGGTACACATGCTGTTAAATTTGATTTTCTCCCATTAATCTGTCTCAGGTCAATTTGATTCTTCATCCAACTAGAAAGACCTTGAAGAGGATGGGATATTCTGGCTCCTAAATAGAACAAATCTGGAGAGCCTGAGGAAGGTCTTATTTTTTCAATTACTGTATTTTTCTGAAAATGTAGGTATATTTTTACATTATTTTAAGCCTGAATTTATGTCTCTAACTGGAACTTCCATCTCTTGATTCAAATTTACTTATTTCAAATCTGTAACATGACATGAAGCCTTTTAGCCATTAGAGGAGAGTTACCACACTCTCTTCCTTCTTCTTGCCCTCTGTTTTATACACTTTCTATTGTTTGGAGGATAAATGAATTAGTCCATTTTTCTCTATTTAGGTGGTAATCTTTCGTACTAAAGAAAGGAACAAAACACATATTGTTTCAACAAAAAAAAAAGGAAGAATTCTTAGAAAATTATATGGATATATCCAGGATTACAAGAGAAGGGCAGACATGTTCCTTGAAGGTTTTCACAGGGAATAAAAGCCACCAGGAATAGAGGCAGAAGAGAGATTTCTCTGGTCCTTTTGCTCCAGCAAAACGCCCTCTCAGACCAGCATGGTGGACTCAGAGTCAGTTTTACAGCACTTTTTGGTTGAACTGACCAATGAATGATTTAGTCTTTATGTCCTAATACCAAATTCCCAGAGGAAGCATATAATTATCTTAGCTGAGACTATGGATTGATATCTACTGATTTGGTCAATTACCTTGACAGCAGGAATTCACCCATGGTTTGAAGGTGAGAGTGAGTGTTTGCAGAAAAGGAGAGTGAAGAATGAACAGAAGTTTGACAATATTTTTCCCTCTCATAATGATCTATAACCATAATATGGTATTTCAGATGTGATATGAATACAGCAGACTGTGTAGATAGGCCCTGACTTCTCTATCCCCGCACACCTTATAGCTCACTTAATGAAGCACTAGACTGCATTTCAGCACTATTTTGGGAACATTAATAACTTAATTATCAAAGAGACCAATGATTGCAAAGCTTCTGAAAGCTTTTTCTTTGATATTTGTTTTATTATTTGATTAAAGAATGGCATTAATATATATTTGAATAGTTACAATTCAATGCTGTGAATACTATGAATCAGTGTTACTTGTAGTATCATTGAAACAAACCATTAGCCACATGTGTTATTATTGAAACTAGTTAGGTTATGGTATTACTTTTGTCATGCGACTTGAATCCTGAGCCAAGAAATCTTGCAGATCATAAATGGGTGCAGTCGCTCTGGAAAACTGTATGGAGGTTCCTCAAAAAATTAGAAATAGAACTACCCTATGACCCAGTAATAGCACTGCTAGAAATTTACCCAAGAGATACAAGAATGCTGATGCACTGGGACACGTGTACCCCAATGTTTATAACAGCACTTTCGACAATAGCCAAATCATGGGAAGAGCCTAAATGTCCATCAACTGACAAATGGATAAAGAAGGTGTGGCTTATATATACAATGGAATACTATGTGGCAATGAGAAAGAATGAAATCTGGCCATTTGTAGCAATGTGGATGGAACTGGAGGGTATTGTGCTAAGTGAAATGAGTCAGGCAGAGAAAGATACCTTATGTTTCCATGCATAGGTGGATTTGAGAGACTTAGCAGAAGACTATGGGGGAAAAAGTCACACAGAGGGAGGGAGGCAAACCATAAGAGACTCTTAAGTACTGAGAACAAACTGAGGGTTGGGGGGTGGGGGAGAGGGGAAAGTGGGTGATGGGCATTGAAGAGAGCACTTGTTAGGATGAGCACCGGGTGTTGTATGGAAACCAATTTGACAATAAATTATAGTAAAAAAAAATAACAAATCTTGCAGATCATTAATGCATCTTACCCAAGTCTACTAACCAATTATTTTGATTACAGATTAAAGTACACAAGTTTTCTTAAGAAGATCATTAAAATGGGATACAATATCAAGTAATTAAACTAATGAATTATTATTAGTCCATCCTTTATAATGAATCATGATGATTTATGACATGAAATACATGTGATAAATAAAGCTTTAGTAATTTTCTTTAATATCTTTTCAGAAATTTACCATATTCTCAGAAAATAATATTTTCTTTACCAAATTCTCAGACAGTATTGAGGTAGCAAACTTAGCCATGAAAACATCTTGCATAGTCTAAACTTTCAAATACACTGCTTTTTATTCCTGAACCACCTGTTCTAATAAAAACACATTCTTTTACTGTATAGAATGTTTTTCTATTCAATTTTTTTTCCATTTACTCCCCAGATAGATTCATTTACTGCACTATTTGTATCACTGGCTTAGTACTACTTCAAGAGAATGAATGAATAAATAAAATTATTTATTTAGTTTACAGTGTGACAGGCACTTTGTTAGGTAGGGATGCTGAATGTTCAATCTTAGAAATCTTACAGTTACTGAATTATTGGTAAATTCATTAGAAGTGTGGCAAAAGCCTGAGAAATTAACAGTGACAAAAAGAAGTCACGCAGTTGAAATTCTAGTTCGTTCTTGTTTTCAACATTTTAACTGTCAAGAATCCTGGTAGTGTCTGCTCTCCTTTTTCATTTGAAGACAACAGGAATACAGTGAACTTTCTGCCCAATATTAATGAAGTTTTTTGAATATTCAATATATGTATACTTGAAACATACTTTATAGGTTGGAATTAGTCACTTACTTCCGAAAACAAAGTATGAAACGGGAAAATAGGAACTTCATAGTGGAGAAAGTGAGCAGACACTGCCTCAACTAAGTGACCAAGTATAACATCAGCAGTGATGTCTTGTATCCCCTAACGTGATGTGAACACAACACTTCATCTCTTTCCCAAAACTCATCAAGTCCAGTCTAATCATGCAACAGACACCAGACAATTCCTAATTGAGGCAGTCTATGAACTTGACTCCTCAAACTGTCAAACTTATAAACCAAGGAAACTTGCTGGACTGTCCAAAACTGTTAAGGTCATGAAAAACAAGGACAGTCTGAGAAACTGTCACTAATCAGAGGAGACTGAAGAGACATGACAACTAAGTGCGATGTGATATCTTGGATTGAATCCTGGAACAGAAAAGATGATGATGGAAAAACTGTTGAAATCAAAGTTATATCTTTAGTTAATAGTAATGTACTAATATTAATTTCTTAATCTGAACAAATGTTCCATGGTTACGTAAGTTGGGAACAAGAGGAGAAACTAACTGAAGTGTATGCAGGACCTCTCTGTACGATCTTTGTAAATTTTCTGTAAAGTTAAAATTATCCCCAAAGAATTTAGTTAAAAAAAAATGATTTAAATAAACATGGTTTTACCCAGGAGAGCTACTCAAGTCTCCATTTTTCAATTTTACCATTTTATACTTTATCATTTTTCTATGTTGTTTTATTTTTAAAGGAAATAAATGTGTGGATGTTTGAGAATTCTTGAAAGCATTTTGCTCCCCAGTTTTTATATGGATATGAGGACAAAAGAAATGATGGCTATATAAAAGGTCCATCGTGCAATCCTTTAGAAACTTGGAGCAAGAACTAATTTGCTAACAACATTTAGGATAGTTTTAAGTGTATTTGATGATACACATTATAAAAAGGGCTATAACTGTTCAGTGTTCTTGAAAGCCTTTTAGACAAACAGTACAAAGTCTCTTCAAACAGCCTATCATTATTTTTCTTTTGCTAAATTTATTTCAAATGTCACACTCAGTAATGTTCTGAAGGCAGAGTATTGACAGTTCCCATTCATGGAGGCCTTGCCCTTGCCAGAGCACTGACAGACTATTTCCCCCACAGAATGCGTTTCAATGTTATTTCAAATATAAACATTTTTGGGTAATATTCCAATTGTTTCTTCTTTGCACAAAAGGTTAAGGTAAGTGGTTATATCTCCCCACATTAAACTGAGATGCATGAGCAGGGTTGGTACCTTTGGTGTTTATTAATTTTAAATGCAAATTGTCATGTCTTGCTTTTAAGAACTTCTTGCTGCATTATCCAAGGTTTCTGTCCAGCTTTTGTGAATAGCAAAAATCACAGAAGGTGGGTAGAAGGAACAAACAAGTTGGATGGGCACATGTAATAACAGAAACTTCTCTAAAAACAGCCTATCATCAAAGGGTATCCAGAATGAGTCTTTGAACAGAAAATTCAGGGCTCCGTGTTACAGATATCTTCTTTATCATCAATAAAACTCACTCTGGATTTTACTGAGAGTCTAGTCAATGCAAAGCGGCATGAAAAAAAGAAATAAAAGGCAGAAATAAAACTGTCTCTACTGAGAGCTGATATGATTGCCTATGTAGATAAGTCCATTAAGTCTACCAAAAAAAAAAGCCATTAGGATTAATTAGTAGTTGTAGCAAGGTAGTAAAATATAAAGTCAATGTACAAAATCAACTGTATTCTTATGTAGTAGCAATGAACAACTAGAAATTGAAACTTAGAAGTTTATAACAGTACAGAAAAATGTGAAATACTTACATAATTAATCTAATAAATTCTTAGTAAAACACATATGCTGTTCATTGCAAGACACTGATGTTAAGAAAGCAACAGAGACCTAACTATGTGGTATATACTGAGTTCATATGTAGAAAACCTAATACTGTAAATTATCCCCAAACCGATATAATGTAATCTCAACAAAAAATCCCAGCAAAAAAAAATTTTTTTTTGCAGAAGTTAGGATTTGGGGGGGAGCCTGGGTGGCTCAGTCGGTTGAGCGTCCGACTTCAGCTCAGGTCATGATATCATGGTCTCTGAGTTCAAGGCCCACGTCGGGCTCTGTGCTCACAGCTCAGAGCCTGGAGCCTGCTTCACATTCTGTGTCTCCCTCTCTCTCTGCCCCTCCCCCACTCATGCTCTGTCTCTCTCTGCCTTAAAAATAATTAAACATTAAAAAAAAAAAAAGAAGTTAAGATTTGGAAACCAAAATTTATGTGAAAAAACCGACTATCTAGAATAGCCGAAACAATTTTGATAAGAAGCAAAGGTAGAGGAAATCAGACCAACTATCAACACATACCCTCAAGTTACAGCAACTGAGACATTGTGGTATTGGCAAAAGTATGAACAGAAAGATAATTGGAACAGAAAACTGAGTCCAAAATAAACCTCACATGTATGTGGTCAGTTGATTTTGACAAAGATCAATTTTTGACCAAGGCAATTCAATGGATAAAAACAGTGTTTAACACAGAGTGCTGGACATTGGACATTCATACGCGAAAACCTATAAACATCTATCCATGGGCCACAGACCTAAATTTAAAACTGAACTGTATAACCCCTAGAGAAAATAAAGGAAAAAACTGTTTCTTAGATGTGATACCAAAAGTACAATCCATGAAAGAAAAGGCATGATAGACAAAACGAACTTCACAGAAATGTGAAAACTTCTCTTTGCAAAACAATGTTCAAAAAGAGAATACGCAAGCCACATAATCTGAGAAAATATCTGCAAAGCCTGTATTCAAAAAAAGAAAGTACATATATATCCACAAGATATAAAGAATTCTCAAAACTTCTTAATAAGAAAACAAGTAACTCGATAAGTGGACAAGAGATGTGAAAAAGCAAAAAGATATACGAAGGGGACATAATAATTAGGAAAGATAATACACCATGTTCAACATTAAAATCAGTATTAAACATTAAACATTAAAATCAGTAAGATGTCACTACCCACAATATTGGAATGACTGTAATAAAATTAGTCAAATTATCACCTGATGATATCAAATGCTGGTGAGGCTGTTGTGCAACTAGAATTATCTTTCCTTTTTTATTTTTTTTTTAACGTTTATTCAATTTTGAGAGACTGAGACAGAATGTGAGCAGGAGAGGGGCAGAGACAGAGGGAGACACACAATTCGAAGCAGGCTCCAGACTCTGAGCCGTCAGCACAAAGCCCAAAGCGGGGCTCTAACCCACGAATCGTGAGATCATGACCTGAGCAGAAATCGGATGCATAACCGACTGAGCCACGCAGGCGCCCCGCAACTAGAATTTTCTAACTGAACAACTGGAATTCTCAAACACTACTGATGGGAATGCAAAATGGAGAACATCCCGACATTTCTTATAAAACTGAATATCCATTCACAGAAGCCATCAATCCTACTCCTAGGGATTTATCCAAGTGCAGTAAAACTTAGGTTCACAGGAAAACTTAGGTGTGGATGCTTATAACAGCTTTATTCATAAATTACCAAAAGTTGCCAATAATTCAGATTTCCTTTGGCTAGTAAATTAATAAACTAACAACAGAATGCCATTAAAAATAGGAAGATATAAACTGCTAATACAGGAAACGAGATGGATGAATTTGAAACGTATTATGAAAGAAAGAAGCCTTAAGAAAGAAGCCGGACTCAAAGGGCCAAATACTGTATAATTCCAATCACATGGCATTCTAGAGTGAGCAAAACTGTAGGAAGAGAAAACTAATGCACAGTTACTAGGCCTTGTAGATCAAAGGAGAG
This sequence comes from Paguma larvata, assembly GCA_030068075.1. Lineage (NCBI taxonomy): Eukaryota > Metazoa > Chordata > Mammalia > Carnivora > Viverridae > Paguma > Paguma larvata. The sequence goes on from CM057826.1 coordinate 126,224,507, forward strand.
TTTGGTTTTAAAAAGACACCAACCTTTTAATCCAAACAGCAGATGATATATTTAAGATGAGATAGCACTTTAAGCAGTAAGTAACAGTAGTTCAGTATTAAACATTTGGCCTTATAACAGATTTATTAAATCAACATTACGGAGGCCATGTAACCAACATGCTTTAGGTTGACCATTTCCTATCTAATGTTTCCAATTCCTATGTCATATTTCAAAAAGGATATTTGAAAAAAAGACATAGAAGAGGATGTCCGAAATTAAGTGTTTGATAACCATGTAATAATGTGAGTATCTGCAAAAAGGTTTAACTTAAAATAATTATTTTTAAAAGGGAGAGAATAAAATAAAAATGTCACAAAAAAGCACCAATCTGTACACTCTTTTCCCCAGAGAACCCAGACATGTTGTTGAATGTTGAAGCTATAATGAGGCATCCTTAGGTCCTAAATAAAGACACCCAATAACTCAAGGACTTCACAAGAAGTAGCAACATAATTATACCTGAATTCCTTCAGTCAAAAATTGGGTAACCATATGCTTGACTGCTTTGAAAGAGATTATTTTATTGATGAGCAATTTAACTAATTACAGGGGCTATGCTAGTGGTCATCACTATTCACGCAGTAACTATCAATGTATTGAACATCAAATATAAGATAGGTATTGTGGGGGCGCCTGGGTGGCTCAGTCAGTTAAGTGACCAATTTCAACTCAGGTCATGATCTCATATTTTGTGGGTTCGAGCCCTGCATGGAGCTCTGTGCTGAGAGCTCAGAGCCTGGAGCCTGCTTTGGATTCTGTGTCTCCCTCTCTCTCTGCTCCTCCCCCATTCATGCTGTGTCTCTCTCTCTTTCTCTCAAAGGTGAATAAATGTTAAAAAAAAAAAAAAAAAAAGATAGGCATTGTATACAAGGGACAGGCAGTCTACATTCAGCCTCCCTCATAAGAAAATTTCTCTATCTAATGGAGGAGAGTAACCATGGTATTGTGATTTATAATAAGAAATGTGTATTTGGTCATTGCCCATGGTTTCTGGCTCAGAGCTCCCAAAACCCTTGGAATTTCCTAAGTGATATCAGAACTGGAAAGGTGTCTTTTGTTTTGTTTACGAGACACTTGGACTGAACCTAAGGATGGATGCTGGTTGCCAGGGCAGCCAACCATGTGATGAAAGGATTAGAACTTCCAATCCAACCCCTCTTCCTACCACCTCTCAGGAAGGAAGAAGGGCTGGATATTGCATCAATCACCAATGGCAAATGAATTAATCAATCATGCCTTCATAAAAATTCAAAAGACCTGGGTTCAGAAGCTTCTAGGTTGGTGAACACGTGGAGATATCAGGAGAGGGCACTCAAGCTCCATGCCCCTTCCCACTTATCTTCTCCTATGCATCTCTTCCATCTGGCTGTTCCTGAATTACTTCCCTTTACAATAAACTGGTAATCTAGTAAGTAAAACGTTTCTCTAAGTTCTGTGAGCTGCTTTGGCAAATTAATTGAAACCAAGGAGGGGGTCGAGGGAATCTGATTTAGAGCTGGTTGATCAGAAGCACAGGTGACAACCTAGGCTTGCAGCTGGCATCTAACGTGAGATGGAGATTGAGGGGTTGAGCCCACACGTGTGGATTCTGACGCTATCTCCAGGTACATAGCGTCAGAACTGAGTTGAACTTTGATACACTTAGCTAGTGTCCAGAGAATTGCTTGGAACTGTTTGGGGGAAAGCCCCCTAAACCCCCCCCCCACACACACACACTAGAATTGGGTCTAGAACCTAATTTAGAGACATACACAAATGATTATAGTACAGTGAGGTAACCACATATAAATTTATGCAAAGAATATGAAGAATACTAAGGAAAATGAAATTGACTAACACTCCCAGCCCTCTTGATCCAGGGTAAGAGACTGTTTCCACACAGGGAAGAAATGTCAGCTACGAGGGTAAAATGACTGGTTTTAAAACGGAGAGAACAGCTTGTGCTTTTATAAAGCCATGGGAAAGAGACAGCCATGTTCGTAAACCACAAGTAATGTATCTCAGCTTCGACCGTGGCCTACAAACCTGGCAGAATATTTAGACTTTGAAAGCATATGAACACATGGTAAATATTAAGGGATTTATTTTTAAACCCTTAATTCTCTAAGTTTGCTTTCATAAAACTGACGTACTTAAGAAAGCACCCTTTTTTTTAAGACCTTATGGTGGACGGAGAATCGGAACATCAAGGCCTGTGTTGGGATGTTTTACATTTCAGTGTATTGTGCAGTGGGGCCGAGGGAATGATGCCAATTATCATATAAAAAACCTTGCTGCTTCTCATATTAGACTTTCTAAAAACATATCACTCTCAAGGGAAAGAATTAGTAAGAAATATGAAAGCCGGCAGGACATTATTTTCTACTGGTGACAAACCCATGGCAAGGTTCTGGGCCTTGCCCATCTATCTTATATGAGATTTTCTCAGACTTGTATGAAGCAGGGAGTAAATACCCAGTCTCTGAGAAGCAGCTCTTCTCCTACATCCTCGTTAAAACACTGCGTGGGGAGATCTCTCATACATCAGTGTCTTACACGTTTTGTATAACATTAAGCATGAAGAAACTTAATAATCCTACTTCTGTTTCTGACAGATCAATGTTACATTTTCAAATAAAAGAAAACTTATAAAAGAGGCTAGTTAATGCTTGAAAGATTCGTGAACATTTATTCAGACTCACTTAAGATGTGGTTCCATTAAAGTTTGCCATGAGATTTATTGGAAGCTATAAATCCATTCTCATTTTTCATTCAAATGAAAGTTTCCTGCTCGTTGTTACTTGTCAGACACTTCTCTGCTTCTTTAGTCACTTGAACTAAATGCATATTAAATGTAGATTAGCTTAATCTGAATGTTTTGGGTCCTACTTTAAATAACACATATATTAAGTCATTAACGAAGTTATGAGCCCTTATGTACCAGTGGGTCAATGCCTTGTCTTTTGTGGCTGTTAACTTCAACAAATGAGATGAACTTTCATTCTGAAAAATGGAAAAATCTTTGTTCATATATTTATAAGGCAAAAATGCTCCCAGAATTCAATTTAAGACATAATGTCCTTAACCTCAGAAAATTGTTTTATTTCATTATGATTAATTCCCCCATCTTGCATGTTGACGTAATGTTTTAATTCTGTTAAACCAGGTTTATAACCATGAAATAGTATTAAAAATCTAGCTAAGGGTAATAATCTTCAAGTGCTCATATCGTGGGCCTGTGTGGCATGCCTTCATAAGGTCCTTCTAGATAGCCTAGAGCATTAAAATTTGGCCTGAATATTAGCTCTTTGTTCATGAAGGAAAAAAGTCTTCCAATATGTATGAGTTGGTTTTTTTCCCCAGGGGCATACACCATAAACGATGTGCCTTCCAAGGAAAGCACAACAAATAAAATTATCTTTGAATAAGTCTTGGTAAAAAATTTTTTGGATCATCTCCATGAAACTCAAAAACTAAATGACTATAATGATAAAATAACAGCTGTTTTTCAGTTCTGGTTATTTCGATTTCTTGCATTCAACAAAACTGAAGGAAGTCTAATCTAACAGTCGAACACTTTAATATTTTATGATAGAACACAATGTGATTATTGTCATGTAACTCAGGAGTTCAAATAATGAGTGACTTTGAACTAATAAAATTTCTTCCAAAATTTCTTTGCAACACAAAGAAAAGCAAGGCCATCTATATAGTTAAGGGATAGAGTTCTAATGAATTATTAATTTCTAAGTTGGATACCAACTTAGACCAATATATCATTTTGTTTGCTGTTTTGATAGAATATTTACTATTAATACTTGTATCATTAGTTCAATCCAGAATAAATATATTTTTTAAATTTTGTTAATGTTTATTTATTTTTGTGAGAAAGAGAGAGAGAGAGAGAGAGGGTACAAGCAGAGCAGAGTCAGAGAGAGAGGGAAAAACAAAATTTGAAGCTGTCTCCAGGCTCTGAGCTGTCAGCACAGAGCCCAGTGCTGGGCTCGAACTCACAGACCCTGAGATCATGACCTGAGCCGAAGTCGGACGCTTAACCGACTGAGCCACCCAGGTGCTCCCAGAATAAATATTTTCACACTTAACTACATTGGTCTCAGGAAACTCAAATCAATTTCAACGTTTAAATATATTTTTGTTGGAGAACCTCAGAAAACGGATGTCGTCATCTGGCCATGTGGAGGGGGAGAGCAGAAGAGAGTTTTAAGAACAACAGGACTGAGAGAGGGAAAAGAAGGAAAAGAGCCAGAAAATTTAAAACAGCCAGAAGCCAGAGAGGTAAGAGGCAACTTCAAGTGAGAGCTTAGGATTCAGACATTTTAAGAAGGAAAAAAGTAAACAACAAACAAACAAAAAAACTCCCACTACCATCAAATACTTCTATGAATAAAGTAAGACAAGAACTAAGTCCTATCTATTGGATTTAGCAATAAGGAGGTCACTGGTGATGTTTTCAGTGCATTACAAGCCTATCTCAAATTGCTAAGAAACTTAAAAGATATTATCTAGAGGTGAGGAAAAATATTATACTCTAGCATTGGCGCCCCAAAACACAAACAGTCCTGTCCAAGAGATTAATAGAGTTTATTTCTACATGAGATTTACATGATTATTTCTGTATCGTCTCTGCAGCTTCTAAAATAAAAAATATTGGTTTAGCCCAAACGAATCTACCCAATGTATTCTCCTATTCTATGAATGTTTTTGTATTAAGCGATGGTTGGAAGTCTTAATTCTAGTCTTTCCTAATAATGGTTTATATTTAGTTCACGCAGTGCCCTTACGTAATTTCAATAGGACTCACACGAGAGAAAAATAAAAGGTGTGTGCTTGGGCATTAAGGAAGCAGTGGAATTCATTATTTTTAAGGCAAACAAACTCACATCAGTGCATTATTTAAAGGTATAGTCTCAAAAGAGTACTGAGCTAAAAAGAATAAACAGAAAAAGCTACTGATTTTTCAGTAACATGAAGCTGAAAATACCCTGAATTTTAGTAACGAATGTTTCAAACAATATTCTTTAGAAGCAGACTTTGACAAAGATACTAGAAAGTGGCTTATTTCCTATTTGCCAGTTGGCACAAAACATACATTACTTATCAACATGGTGAACAAACTTTATTTTTAAATTGAAGAAATTCACTAGTATATATCAACATTTCTCAAGATCTACATTTCTATAAAGAGTACGAAAACAATAAAACAAACAATTTCACTGAAGACGGTCAAAAAAATTGCTTTGAGACTGGCTGACAATTTAGAGGAGCAGAGGCTCCTCCCAAAACAGAGACAAATTTTGCAAGGCCTAAGAAATCATTTTAAGAAATACTTGACTTGAGGGGCACCTGTGTGGCTCAGCTGGTTATGTGGTTCATGGGTTTGAGTCTCAAGTTGGGCTCAGCTCAGAGTCTGGAGCCTGCTTCAGCTTCTCTCTTTGTCTCTCTGCCCCTCCCCTGCCTGTGCTCGCTCTCTCAAAAATAAACTTAAAAAATTTTTAAAAATAAATGTTTGACTTCCTTTAGGGTTGAGCAGCGCTCTCGAGGTGGACGAAAGAGTCCGCTGTGCCCTACCTCCTTCCCTCCAGTCAATGCACTCCTTTACCAGCCTAACCCTGAAGGTTTGGACTCTCTATCCTGAATTAGAACTTTATTCTTGTCATACTGAGCAAAATGTAAGTCAAACACAGGGAATTTTAACACCCATATTTAAAGAGATGTGCTACAATTTGTTGCTTTGCCATCCTGGGCTTATATGTTTGAGGCTAGCAGTCATGTGATAAGAATTCAAACCATGTGATATAGATGTATAGTGCGCTTAAGAGAAACTAATTGATGCCGAGTTCATCAAGGTTCCTTTTTGTCCTCCCAACATGAGACACTTGAGGGATATGGCAGTGTCCAGTGGCATATCAACAAAATACCTTGATGTCTGCCCAAAGTTACTGACCTGTTGGCACTGTGCAGAACTTCACTAGGTGCTCACTAGGGAAGAATCTAGTTTTAATGGCAGAATCAGTAACCTAGGCAGATAAGTTGTGTTTTAAAACATTTTTATTTTTTAAAAAAATTATTAGAATGAGTTTAGATTTACAGAAAAGTTGTGGGTGGTAGAGTTCCCATACAGCACATGTTCAGTTTCCTCTATTAATAGCTCACGTTAGTATGGCGCATTTGTTTACTTAAGGAATCATTTTTGATGCAGTATTATTAACAACAATTCATTCTGGATTTTCTTAGTTTTCACCTAATAATTCTTTTCCTGCTTCAGAATCCCATCCAGGATATTACTTTATGTTTAGTCGCTGTGTCTCCCTAGTGTGACAGTTTCTCAGACTTTGTTTTCCAGGACCTTGCCAGTTATGAGGAGTACTGGTTGGATACTTTGTGGAATGTCCTTCAATGTGATTTATCTTAAGTTGCCTCGTGATTAGACCCAAGTTATAGGATTTGGGAGGAAGACCGCAAAAGTAAAGAGCTATTTCTGTCATGTTCTATCAAGGGTATATACTGTCAGTATCATTTACCTGATGATAATGAGCTTGACCATCTAATACAGTACTTGTAAGGTTACTCTACTCGCAAGAGAACTCTTTTTCTTCTCCTTTTCATACAGTGCTTGTTGGAAGGAAGTCACCATGTACGGCCAATAGTTAAGGAGCAGAGAATCCTGTGTCACCTCTTTGAGGGTGGAGTACCAATGTAAATTATTTGCAAGTCTTCTGCAGCTGAGATTTGTCTATTCTCCCCCACTGATTTATTTATTCGATTAGTTGTTTATGTCAGTATGGCCTCATGGCTATGTATTTCATCCTTTGGGTTATAATACACTACTACCTTGTTTGTTTTGTCACTCCAACTGTTCCAGCTTTGGCCACAGGGAGCTGTTTCAGTTGATACATGCATCACTTCTACATACCTCATACCCAAAGCAGGGCTTTTTTTTTTTTTCTATTCTTTTTTAGTATTTCCTTAGTTTCTGGCACTAAAAGATGCCCCAGGAATATTCTATATATTTCCTGTTCCAGGTAAAAATTCTAACGAGTGATTTTTCAGGCTGGGGGGAGAGCCTTAATTTGTGGCAATTGCTCATTTCTGTGCTCTCAATGCTATTCTGTGGTCAGTTTCAAACTGCCAACATGATGCGGCACAGGCAGGAGCACATCGTTATATGGCGATTTACCCACACAGACCCAACGGACTTTGTGCATTTCACTCGAGAGCACAGATACTATAGATTATAGTAAAATGATTATAAAAAGAGATCTTTTCAGTATTAATGTTTATATTTTATATAATGTAATTGTAAGTTCATCAAGTTAAATTTTTAATAATAGCTATGTTTAATAACAGTCTCAGAAGTTTGTGAAAATTCAACAACTGACTCTCACAAGTCAGCTGTGGCATACCACTGAACCTGGCGCTAGGCAAATACATAGAATTTAACATAATTACCATGATTATGAAGAAAGAAAGAGGAGGATGAAAAACCTGTTTGAGACACGCTTGTGCTGTCAGAAACATGTGAGCATTTTATATGCATTGTTTTATTTAATTTCACAAATAAACCCATGGGACAAACAGAATCAAGGAAATGAGGAACCTCAGGGCAAGAAGTAAAAGATAATCGCAATAAATCAGTTATGTTTTTTCTTTTAAAAAATTCCCTTTCATAATCTCTCCTTATGTCCCAAATTTACACTAAAGAAAGGGTAATATATCTTCCCTTTAATATTTTGAAAATTGATTAGTGCCACTTACACTTACATGTTTATCTTTTACTTAAGCCATACAGTGACAAATAATTGGCTACTGACTTATATGGATTAAGGAGGGAGGCGAGGGTTATAGAAAACATGCAAGTTGGCATAGAAAATAAACATGATGTAGTAATTATATTCAATGTAATTCAGTTATAATTAGTTACAACCACAATATATCATAGTAATTAATTCCTTTTAGGATACTTTGTGATATTAAAGCAGTCTTTGATAATTTAAAAACATAAAATTTCACGCAGCATTTCATTAAAAGCTTTAGAGAAGTCTGTTGGCACTGGCATTTGGATGGGATTATTAATAAGTGCCCCATAATAAAAGGCGAAACTAAAGACGGTGAAACCATCTGAAGTTTCTTTACTTTTAAAAATATGCAAGATGTTTTTGCATTATTACTGGCATAAAAATTATCAAACTGTTCCTATCCACATAAAACCTTCGCTGAAAACAAACTCCCTCATAACACATTACTACTAATATGGGCAGTGCTGATTGTACATAAAGTCATTTCTGAAGCTAATCAAACAAATGTTGAAACGCCCTGGGTATAACCCGAATCATAATGAGGCCTCATGCTCCAATGCAACCAACCTGAAGATGCTTAAGAATGTGGCCAGGTTTCAGAGCCCTGTCCTCCAAGATGCCACCCTGGTTTTTACCCTTGGTAATCAGCATTTATTTGGATAGATGATTTCCTATCATCAGTAACAATTTTATACTAAATTGCTCTTTTAAAGGTTCCTTATGTAAATTAATGATATATTATTAAGCATAGTTGTGATTTTAAATGTTGTGATATGTGTGTTAGATTCTTTAATCCGTAATAAGGTCATTTATATTATACCAATTATAACAATCCCCTGAATAGTCGAATACGAAGAACTTTACACTGGTCCTTCCAAGGTGGCAGTCACTAGCCAAAGTGGCGATAGGAAGCATGAAATGTGGCTAGGGACACAGGCTGAAATAATAATATTTTGAATCTATCAGATAAAACTAAATATATTAATTAAATTTATTTTGCCTGTTTTTTTAATGTGGCTACTAAAACATTTTAAATTAGGCACGTAGCATGCTTTATATTTCTACCAGACAGTACCAGTAAGCTATGCCCACTCAAAACATACGCCAGAAAGGAGAGAGAGGCTTTCATTATCAAGAACAAATGTCAACTCTGAGAGGTGGGCTCCTGGACAAGAGGGTACTTTCCCCACGGAGAAAAGCCATTTGGCTGAGAGTTGAGGGAAGGGACTTGAGCATTAAAGGGGTTGGGGTTTAATCTTTTGTTTCGCTGAAGAATTTCATGGCTCTGGACAAGTTATTTAATATAATTGTTCACATTTCTCTCTGGTAAAAAAGATGATGATATTAATTTTATGTTAGGAGTGCTCTGGAGAATAAATGAAACAATAGCTATGCGAGCAATGAGGTTGTTGCTATGGCACACGGTAAGCACAAAATAAATGCTAGATATATTGTTGGCATTCTGATTATGATGATTATTGACATACATGAGGTAGACGCCGATAGGGATTAGATAGTGATAAATGATGATCGACACCTGGAATAAAAAATACAAAATGTATAGCAAGCATCTTCTCTATCAGCCATGCGCCAGGCACTGTGCTGAATACGTTAAGGACTTAACAGTTAAAGCAAAACAACAACCAAAGAAAAATGATTCCTGATAGCCGTTTGGTGGAATCAAGTACGGGGATCTTTCCTCTTTAAGATAGGTAAAAGTTAACTTGTCTGTAGTCTGCTGAAGTTTAATTTATGTAGACTATGACCAACTAGGAAGTAAACGTTGTTTCACTAAAAGTTGTTAAGAGTGTCTTTTGACACTGATCAACTATTTGAAGTCAGTAAATATTTCACAAGTCAAATGTTACCCATTTTTGTAATTTCAATGAGTAATTAACTGGATAGACGCTTCTCTATAAAGGCCTTATTTAAAAATCTTTAATATAAAGACCTTCCTATTTAAAAATCTTTAATTTAAGCTATTAGATGTGATGAAATGTAGCTTTCTATTTATTTTATTCAGTGAGAGTACTTGTAAACTGTACATTAAAACTGTAATTGTGTTAATGATCATATTCTAATAAACTAAAAATGTAATATAAAGTTAGTAAGACAGGTGAAAGTCTAGCAAACCCATTGCTAACAGAACAAAAACTCTGTATCTTATCCTTTCAAGACTGATTTTGAAAACAGAAGTTCCTCTTCAACCATCAGAGGGGTTTTATCTCTGAGAATGGAATATAATTTTCTTATAAATGGAAAAAGGGCCATTTCAGATGTTCTTGCAGACTAACATCACATTACTGGGCAATTTTGCTTTCGTCATGGCTAAAAGGTGAAGGGAGAAAACAGATCTGGTAAATGCCAATAGAGTCTTTCCAGCTTCTCAGGTTGTAAGCAAGTAGTAATCAATTCTCTCCTGATGGAAAGAAGATTAAAGGCTTTTAGAATAGCCTTTTTTTCCCCCTGCAAAACATGTACTTTAAGCACAGTTTTAAAGGCTTCTGGAAGGTAGGAGTGCTTCAAAATTCTAAGATGATTTATTTCAAATGAAATGAACCAGAATGGAAAAAGAAGATTTTTCTCATGACTACTCTGATCAGTGACTCCTAATATTAAAAATTATTGAGAAACTGAGCCTGGATTGCTCAGTCCATTGAGCATCCAATTCTTGATTTCAACTCAGGTGATGAACCCAGGGTCATGGGATCAAGCCCTATATCAGGCTCTGCGCTGAGCAAATAGCCTGGTTAAGATATTCTCTCTCCCTCTCTCCCTCTCTCCTTCCCCTTATCCCCCTCCTCCCTGCTCACACTCTCTCTCTCTCTGTAAAGTAAAAAATATGTACATATTGAGAAATATACTTGAATTGATCCTGTGTTTAGTATTTCTTTAAATCAGAAGCAACTATTACAATTCTTATAAATGAATTGTTTAGAAACATCGAATGTTTATGAGTCTCCTCTTTTTTCAAAGAATTTTTAAAGTTTATAGATCTTTAAGGTTAATATAAACACTTATGATATGGGGCAAAACCTCTAGGTATTTTACATATATTATTCCATTTACTTGCTCGATTCAACCAGGAAGTAGGTGGCATTGTTGCATTCAATTTTACAGTGAGAGAGTTGGGATCTAAAGAGGTACAGTAATGAGTCCAAGGGTTAGAGCTGGCAGACGTAGCCTGTAAGTGAAATAGCCAAATTCCAGAGCCCAACGTGAGCAATTAGAAACCATACTGTAAATTAGCTTCATAGACTCCCAAACTCCTGCCCAAAAAAGTCCAATCGAGAGGTCTGAAGAGGGGTCCAGTAACCTTCCTCTTTCACAAGTATAATAAATACTGTGTTGGTTTGGGTTGGTCTTGTTTCTCCAGTGTTGTCTCCATCCAGTTCGGAGGCCCTGGAGAGAGGCCAATCACTTCCCCTTTCTGAACAGCTTATTAAAATCTGTACCTATCACTTCCCTTACTGGAGTTCACACTCTGGGCCACTAAATGCGCACCCTAAATGCCCCCGGGGTCAAGTACCAGACACAGCCCTATACCCTGCAGCCCTTGAAATGATTCAAATTAGTCAGTCCCCAGGAAGGGCGCAAAACCTAGTTCAACTCACCTCTTTGGTGACAGGCCAGCATCCCTCTGCTGCTGCAGTTTACCCATGTGTGACCCGCTATGGGCCGAGCCTGGCGGCCTTCTCTTTTGAGTTCTGTCTTCCAGCTATTCAAGAGTCAGTGTGTTGTGTCTCACCATCAGAAGAATCTTGAAGTCCTACAATTGGCACAGTGAGCAGGATGGCATGGCCATAACCACTGACTCTTGAATAGCTTCTTGGGGGTCTGCTCTTGGTTTACAATTTCGTTCCAAAGCAAGCCAAGAGCAGCTTGAGCAGGGACTTGAGCTCCACTTTAGACTTGGTGCTTACATCTCTGTCTGCCTGTTGTGGTCGCCACATCTCTCTGTTGGAATACTCAATAAAAGCGGTGCTAATGGCTAAACCCCAGGGATTTAAAAACTAGGCCAGGTGAAACCTTCTGAAGGCAGTAGGAGGATGGGTCTCTTGCGCTTTACTTTACTGGGATTAGGACCTTTCATATAGGACCTAATTAATGAACAGGTCATTAACCTCACCCCTTTAGCACTGGACAGTCCAAATCTACCTGTTCTTAAATCTGAAAAAAATAAGTGGTGCCTCACAGTGGATTACTGAAAACTCAATGCTGTGGTACCATCCATTAAGGCCTGAAACCCAATACCCAGTATTATTAAAATTTAACTGTGTCTAATCAATAACTGGTAAATACGTTGTTATTACAGATTTGGCTGATAAGGTCTGGTTGGTACTTTTTCACAGCTTCTTAGTCACAGTTCACCTTCATCTGTGAAGGGACACAATGTACCATCATTAGGCTACCATGGTGCACCTGAGCAGCCATGTCATGACATGCGGTCTTAACAGACATCTTAACGGCATCCATCCATCTTTCTCTAGGAGCACAGGTATGACATTACACTGATGACGCCTCCTCCAAGGTGTATGGCTCACATACTCATTAAGTACATACAAGAGGACCATCTTTTAGTCCTTTTTGGCTTTGGAGACAGCATATCCCTCATTTACAAATTTTACTTCATCTCACTGATGCTGCTACTTACGAGCCAGTCCACTTTGAATGGGGCCCGCTCCAGCGAAAGGCTCTGGAATCGGTCTAAACTAAAATCTATAAGCATTCTTGTCAGTGCTTCACAAACTCCTACACTATAGAAGTTTCAGAAGTTCCTTCTCACGTTTCCTGGCATCTGTACCTAGAATCAGATGTTTGATTAGCAATGGTCCCTAGTGCACCTGGAAACATGACTGTACCGTACTGTTGACCCATATTTATACAGGTGACATCAAATAAAAGTTGTAAGAGAGCATTTGTAGCTAGAAATATGAGGTTAAAAAAAATTGAGGGAAAAGTCCAATTTACTTTGGTAAGAATAGAATTTGGAAGGATAAGGAGAGATGGAAGTTTTAATTTTTTTAAGCATAACTATTTTTTTAATCTTTTTTTAATGTTTATCTTTTAGAGAGACAAAGTGTGAGAGGGGGAGGGGAAGAGAGAGAGGGAGACACAGAATCTGAAGCAGGCTCCAGGTTCTGAGCTGTCCGCACAGCTTGAATTCACAAACTATGAGGTCATGACCTGGGCCGAAGTCAGATGCTCAACCGACTGAGCCACCCAGGTGCCCCAAGCATAACTCTATTTGAAGAGAGACAAAAGCTCAGAGAGAATAGGTACAAATATACTCTCGGAAGAACTGTGATGTATTAAAAAACGAGAAGTGCCTAAATTAAGAAAACGATAGTGGGGCTAAAAAGTTCAGTAACTGTTCTGAGACAGAGTCTAATCAACTGAAAGGAGTGTTGGCATTAAACAATTATTTGTGGAGGCACCTGGGTGGTTCAGCTGGTTAAGGATCTGACTCTTGATTTCAGCTCAGGTCATGCATGATCTCAGGGTTCGTGGATTCAAACTCCACATCAGGCTCCGCGCTGACAGTGTGGAGCCTGCTTGGCAATCTCTGTCTCCCTCTCCCTCTGCCTCGCCCCTGTCCTTTCTCTCTTTCTCTTTCTCTCTCTCTCTCAAAATAAATAAATAAACATTAAAAAAAGAGTTATCTGTGAAATATTAGATATTTAACATGAGAAATAACATAGCTGGTGACAACTGTCAATCATGGTGCAAGAGCTAAGGCTCTTTTCTAACTTTCTTGAATTGTATAAGTTCTAAGATTCTGTCCTGTCGGAAAACAGAGGGATGATTTCCTAAAATAACTACCAAGATGCGGTATTCTGTCAAACGTGGCTCTGTGGAGGCCAAACAACATGTGATATATTCAGGAAAGAAAAAAAAGGGTGGTGACCACATACCTCCACTTACCTGAGAAGAATTGACCTTAAGCCACTAGATTTATCAATTAGGAGGTCTTTGCTACCATGGCAAAATTAGTTTCAATATAATGTGTCTCTTTGGTGGCAGGTGGGGGATGTTTATGCTAGGCATTTTGTAAGGTATATAGAGTAGACTGCCTTTGTTAACGGTTGACAGCGTGGGGCGGGGGGGAGGTGAGGGTATAAAGTGTGGGATAAGATGTATGTTATTTTTGTTTGATTGTTTGCTTAAGACTTATTTGAAAACGGAGAGGAAAAAGCCATAAGAAAGGTAAGTACATGAAATACAGAAGAACATTGGAATGTCCCAGGAGCAAGTACCTGGTACACAGGATTTCTAATCCATTTTATCAAATTTCAATCTTCCTCACAGATTCCTATTCCGACTATATTGAATAATTTTAGAGAAAAGTCTGGAAAGTGATCTCTGCCTCTCATTTAAATTTCAAAAAATTGGGGTGCTTCGGTGGCTCAGTTAGTTGAGCGTCCGACTTCAGATGAGGTCATCATCTCATTGTCCATGAGTTTGAGCCCCACATGGGGCTATGTGCTGACAGCTCAGAGCCTGCAGCCTGCTTCACATTGTGTGTCTCCCTCTCTCTCTGCCCCTCCCCCACTCATGCTGTCTCTCTCTCTCTCAAAACTAGATAAACATTAAAAATAAATAAATAAATTTCAAAAAATTATAATGCAAATAGGATAATAAAAGTAGTCAAAAATATTTTCATGAAAAATCATTTTGGTTACATGGAAGTGACTCAGATAACCAACAAAAGATTTCACTGATGGATGTAAGAATCACTAGAAGAAAAAATTATTGAGTATTTTTAAAAAGTATAATGGTAAAAAGTGAGTCATTGGCCCAAATTATTAACTAAAGAGACAGATTGGTTGAACTTGGTGAAGCAAAATAAACTATTTTAAAATGCATTACTTCATTGCCACTGATGAAAGAACTGAATTCATAAGAGTCACAAAATATTTTTAGGAAATCAGTATTATTATTTAATCAGAAAAAGAAAAAAGATGGACAGCATTCATATCTATGTAGAAGGAAAAGAAGAGAACTTTGCAAGATGAAGAAAAAAACCATTTAAACCAAGTTTGGGGGGTGCTTGGGTGGCTCAATCGGTTGTGTCTGACTTCGGCTCAGGTCATAATCTCTTGGTTCCTTAGTTTGAGCCCCGCAATGGGCTCTGTGCAGACAGCTCAGAGCCTGGAGCCTGCTTCAGATTCTGTGTTCCCCTCTCTCTATACCTTCCCCGCTAGTGCTGTCTCTGTTTCTCCCTCAAAAACAAACATTAAAAAAAAAAAACAAAACACTTTAGCATGAATATATCATACTGATAGAAAAGCAAAGAGATGAGCCAGTGAGAAACTGCTTTTTGTAAACAGAATAGCTGTTAGAGGTGTCTGACTGGCTCAATTGGCTGAACATCCAACTTCAGCTCAGATCATGATCTTGCAGTCCATGAGTTCGAGCCCCACATGGGCCTCTGGGCTGACAGCTTAGAGACTGGAGCCTGCTTCAGATTCTGTGTCTCCCTCTTTCTGGCCCTCCCCTGCTTACACTCTGTGTGTGTCTCTTTCTCAGAAATAAACATTTAAAAAAAAATGTTTTTAAATAAACAGTAGAGGATTAGATCAGTGGTTCTCAATTGGGGCCAATTTTGCCCCCCAAGGGACATCTGTCAATGTTTGGAGACATCTGTGGCTGTTACAACTGGACAGTACTACAGTGGTAGAGGGAGAGAGTAAAGAGGGTAGTGGGTAGAGTTTAAGTTTGCTGCTAACCATCCTATGATGTACAAGATATATCAGCTCTGCCACAACCAAGAATTACCCAGTCCAAAACCTAAGTAGAGCCAAGGTTGGCAAACCATGGCCTAGATTAAATTAGAGTTTGGTTTCTTAGAAAAGGAAACAAAGAACCACCAGACTGATCAGCTGGTGACACGATGTAATCATGCTAAGAGTGCCTGGACTAAAAGCGAAGTGGAGGAGGGTGAGTGAAGACAAGGAAACAGGGAGCAGGGAAGGTCCCTGCAGGTGTGAGGAAATGCTGAAGGAGTCTGGGCTGCTACCCCGGGCAGTGGAGAGGAAGAGCTCACCAAAAGGTATATTCTGAAGAAAAAAAAAATCTCATAGAAGTTGCAAATAACTGATTCAATTCTTGAGAAGGAAAGACAGTATTTCTTACTCTGAAACCGTGGAGAACATTTTTGAAACCTGAGTCCACGTATAATTGATTTACCTCCAATTTTATCCTGTATCAACTAACAAGACTTTCAAGTTCCTCAGTATTCCTAATCTAGTTCTTTCATTGTTACATCGTTTTAAGTGCTTGGACAAAGGGATTTTAAACTACTGCATTTCCTGGTTTCTTTTTTTTTTTTAATTTTTGAATATGTAATATTTTTTACAGGGTTCTTAAAATAAAAATGTACAGAGAATATAGTGTCTCCCTCAGCTTTGTTTTCCAGCTGATGGCTCCCATCGCCCATTTCCTCTGAAGTTTCTTATAGATACTTATAGGGTTTTTTCCCTCCTTAACTAATTCAACCAAGAGATTCATGTACTTTTAATCAGTAACCGTTTATCAATTCTAAGATAGTTCTTACAAGTGGATAATACATTTACCAAAATAAATAAATAAATAAATAAATAAATAAATAAATAAATAAATAAATAAATAAAAACGTTTGAACTGTTTGAGTAGAAGAAGTACAGAAAATAAAAGTGGGAAATCAGTTATGTTACACTATTCTTACATAAACACTATTTTTACCCCTTTTTGCTTTTATAGGATTTTTTTTTTTATTCTTGAGAGAAAGAGAGAGAGACAGAGAGCGTGCGCAAGCAGAGGAGGGGCAGAGAGAGAGGGAGACACAGAATCCGAAGCAGGCTTCAGGCTCTGAGCTGTCAGCACAGAGCCCGATGCAGGACTCGAATTCGTGAACCCTGAGATCATGACCTGAGCCGAAGTCGGACACTTAGCCAACTGAGCCAGGTGCCCCTCCCTACCCTGCTTCTGTGTGCAAAGAAATGGATATAATGGGCAAAGCACTTCTACAACTGCAGAGTGAAAGAGAAGTTTCTTTTGATAGCAAGACTGAATCACTGAATATGTTTCCAACACAACTGAACTGCTGAATAAATGGCTCACAATACGTTGTCAGAGAAGATGTGGCAAGGTGAGCAGCCCAAAGGATCTGATATCTGAGTTAGAAGTCAAACTGATAATCCCCAGAGAACTCTGATCAGATCAAAAAGTCTCTACACATACGAGCTACAAAGTCCGACTGAAACCAACTGAGGATAAACGATGAAAACTGTTTAACAATCGAAAAGGTGTTGCTGTGTTAGGATTATACGTACATAAGTATTAAAGTTAAAATATGTTATTAACTAAGACAGAGAAGAATTCTATATAAGGGTTATGACATGAAATAATTAGAAATGGAAGTACAAAGATTCCAAGATTTCTTCTCGACAAAGAGGAAATGGGATATTTAAGTGTAAAGTTGTGTGTGTGTGTGTATATATATATATACACACACGTATACGCACACACATTTTAAAGCATGACAAAAAGACTGTCTAAAACACTTCACTCATTTAACAAATATTTTTTTCAGCTCCTCCTGGTGTTTGGACTGATCCAGGTTGTTGTGAATCCACCAAGGCATGCAGCAAAATTCCAGTGGGCATCATGCTGATATTGAATGGGCAAGAAAGGAGACAGGAGGTGAGCGAAATGGATTAGAAACAAAAAGTACAGAAATTAATTCCCCTGGAATTCCCTTAGAACTTGGGAAGATGGACAAGGAGGAATACTCTCTAGGTCCGGTTTTGTTTTCTTCTCCCTACAAGAAGAATCACATTCAAAGTGGAAAGGCTAGAGAACACATAAAGAGCAAATCATAGGTCAGAAGACATGAAGATATAAATTAGAAATGAACTTCCCCCAAAATCTTATTTCGGAGTACCGAAAAGATGTGCAGATATAATCACAAATCATTAGCTACTTTTTGGAGTTTTAACGAGCTAAATGAAGCTCCAACAAACTGGTCAGAAGTTTCTAAATTAGGGTAAAACAGTCATTTTATTAAACTTTGGATCTGCAAGTTAATTATTGATCCCTATGGGAACTCTAGAACTAAACATTACATAGACTGGGTCTAAATATTTTTGTAAAGGATGTGTTGACCACTGAACTGTCAAAGGGTTAACTATGGCCAAGGTATATAAATTAGAGGAAATATCTTGAAATATTTTACCTTGATTTATCAAAGTATTTGCAAAAATTTCTCCTGAGACTTTGGGACAAAAAAAATATGGCTTTCTGATGTTCATAATGTTTCAAATGACTAAAGTGACAAACAAAAACTAAGAAAAAATTTAGTAGATGTATGTATATAACATTTGCCCTTAAAAAAAAACTTGGGGAGGGGGGAGTTCCTGGGTGGCTTCCTCAGTTAAGCGTCTTACTCTTGATTTCGGCTCAGGTCATTGATCTCACAGTTGGTGAGTTCAAGCCCCACATTGGGCTTCGGGCTGACAGTGTGGAGTCTGTTTAGGAATCTCTTTCTCCCCCACTCTCTCTGCCTCTGCCCTGCTCTGCTCATGCTTTCTCTCTCTCTCAGAATAAATAAACTTAAAAAGCAACTTTGGATATATCCACACGGAAATAAAAGATAGCGATAACTCAAATCCAACATTTTTCTGCTGTAATTAGGAAAAAATAACCAAACGGCATTCAACTCCTGAAGGACATACGTAACCCTACTGATGAAGTCATCTTGCAAATAAAAACTGAACTGAATCTAGTTTCCTCATTTATTTTTACAGAAACTCATATAAAACATTTAAGGAAAACAATATACTTCAGCTAGTTTTTGTGAAAGCTAATATTTATACCTAATCAGGGGAGAACAGAGGAGGCTGAGTGGACACCCATTTAGGAAATTGCTCCTGGGAACATGCCCATTAGCCATCTGGAAAGCTTCAGAAATGGCTGGTCAGATAATTTGAAAGAAGTTCACGTGTGGAAATGAAACTGTTGAGTACATGTTTCAGTAATTTGGCCTGCAATAGTGATTGCGATGAAAAGTTGCCTTCACTTGACATTTTACCTCAGCTCACATTTTCTCTGGCGATTCCACTGTTGCTCTTCATACCACACCACTAACGACCTCCAATGGTGGTTCCCTGTCCTTGTCTTACTTAACCTATCAGTAACGTCTGCCCATTTGACCACACCCTCTTTCCGAATATACTTTCTTTATTTGGCTTTTGGACATCACTCTTTGTTCTTCTTCTGCTTCACGGGACATTTCTTCTCAATATCCTTTAGAGAGATACCTTTTCCTTCTAAATCTCCAAGTATTAGAAGTTTACATAACACTGATCTTTTCCTCAGAAAATCCTGAAAGCCAATGTCTTCCAAATACATCCCAGATCTAACCACTTATCACCACTATGGCTATCACAATAGTTCATGTGACCATTATCCGTCCCCTGTAGTACTGTAAATGGCTACAAAACAGCTGTGTCGGTGTTCTCTGTTGTTCTGTAACAACAGAATAGAACAGAATATTGTTCAGCCAGAAGAATTCTCATCCTGTGACTTAGGTGCTTAAAACCCTTCAACTAAATTTACTTCTAAGTTAAAATTCACAGTCCTGTCTTTAAGGTTGTGATTACCTTCCTGCCCTCATTTCAAGTCACTCTTTGATGTCCTCCAGCCACCCGGCCTCCCTTCTATGCCCTCAATTCCCCATACATACCAGGCTTCCACCCCAGAGCCTTTTTACTTGCTCTCTCAAAGATAATCCTATCTTAAATAATTCCCACTATCACTTCTTTTCAATTACCTCACTCTGTTCTTCAAATCACTTAGAAATAATTGAACTTCCAGCCTAAGTCTATGTGCTTAGGGTCTACCTTCCTTCATTAGAATGGAGGCTCTACGAATATAACATCTTTGTCTCTTTCCTGCTATGGCATATCCCTAGCACAAGCAGGATGTCAGGCATAGAACAGAAGCTCAATGGATATTTGTAGGATAAATGAAACAACAAGTGAATAGCAGAATAAAGTAATAATCCCACTATACTGTGCTCTGGTCAAAACGTATTCAGAGTATTTTGTTTAGAATTTAGCACCACATTTTAAGAACATTGGCAAGGTAATACCACAGGCGGCTGACAATGGTGTTAGGAGTTGACCTGTGTCCCCTTCCCAAAATAAGATATGTTCAAGTCCTGCTCCTCATCCCTGCCAGTGGATGTGACCATATTTGGAAACTGAGTTGTGGCAGATATAATTAGTTCACATGAGATCTTACTAAAGGAGGGTGGGCCCCTGCTCCAGTGTGACCGGTGTCCTTATGAGAAGACAGCTTAATGAAAACACACAACACATGCAGGAAGAACAGCACATGATGACAAAAGCAGAGATTAGCATTATTCAGCCAAGGAACACCAACATTTGTTAGCAAACCATCAGAAGCTAGGAAGAGGGAAGAAAATATTCCCCTATAAAATTTGAGGGGGAGCAGTGCCCTGCTGACAGCTTGGTTTTGGACTTCTAGCCTCTAGAACTGAGAGATAATACATTTCTTTTGTTTTAAGCTGCTCACTTCAGAACACTTCATTATGGCAGTCCTAGGAAATTAATACAGATGGTGAGTCTAGAAAATCATGTTTGTGAGGTAGACATCTTTCACCTAGAAAAAAAATGCTTGCATAAGAATATGATTGGAAGCAAATACTAACAAGCAACTTTAAATGCCTTGGTAGGGCAATAAGTAGAAGAGAATGTATACTGTTTGAATACCTTTGAAGGACATATCCTAGTTTATGTATTAACTAGAGTAGTATTTGAACGAATTGTAAAATATTGGGTATTCTGGGTCTCCAGCTTGAGCAAGGGAAAGCCAGATATGTCTGGTCACATCTGGTGAGAGAGGATGTGCCAGACGCTTATGTAAATGGGAGCTGATAGTTCTGCTGGCCAAGAACTCAAGCGGTATACGCTGGGGAAGTTCAAACACTTCTGTAAAATTCTGGCCGGCTATCCGAGTGGAACCAAACTATTCAGTGTTTAGGGAGTACTGAAGAACCTCCAAGGAAAAAAATCTCAAGAAAAAGCAACGAAGCATTCTGAGGGTCCGTTAGTTAGGTTCAGCAGAGAAGGAGAGCTGCTGTGAGGAATACAGAGGGTTACTGTGAGGGTTGGTTCTGACCCAACTGGGGTAGCCGGTGCAGAAATCTACCGAAAGCAGCTGCTTCTCTCTCTCTGGTGGTGGACCTGAATTTACTGCCCATCAGTGAGACCAGAAGAGGGGATGAAGTGCCGTGTGAGGTAGCGGAGAGAGAGGATAAACGAGAGCCAAGAACCCACAGCAACAAACTGGAATCACAAGGTCAAAATTTAACCCGCATCTATCTCTCACCACCATGGATTTCAACCACATGGGAGATCTTCAGAAGAAAAAGATGGCCTGCGTGACACATTTGTACATGTATCTGTCCCAGCATCAGAGAAGCTGGAGGAAATCTGGCAGGAGCTGGATAGAGGGCCAGGAACTGAGGCTCTAGGCCCTAAGAACTAGTCCCTCATCCATAGTCTCATGAGGTGCCGAAAAACTTAGTAATCAAGATGGATGGTGTTTTAATGTAATACTGTAAAAGTCAAAATTTGTGCAAAAAAAAATCTGTGTGGGACAAAATATCAACATTTTAAATAAAGACAGTGAGTATCCAACACAGATTAGAGTAAGGTTAGTGAGAACAAGTTATCCAAGGGCAGGTTCAGGTCCTATATTTGAACAATTTTAAACATTAATAGTGTACATTTTCGTCAATATGACAGGATCCTTTTTCAAGAGAACCCAGAATCTCTGTCATTTGAAGGTCTCTGAGTAGTTGAATCAACCTGAGCCTGGGGAGTGGCTGAAGAGATTCAGTTCAGACTTTTATTTACCAAATGAGAGACTGGATATTCAAATCAAGTAATACTTAACAGTTTGCCTCATGTATTTCAGTTCTAGGGACAGCTTAATCAATCAGCCAACACCAACAATCTCTGGAGATCAAACCCATTCTACTTACTCCTCCTCTGGTGCCTGTTATGGTGCCCACCTTGTTGCTGGCAACTTCCTGCTACCACTTAGCTTCTAGCACTGTAGGATCCTATCCTCTCTACCGAAATCATGCCTTACATTTGATAATGGAAGTTCCCAATGTCATTTCTTGCCTCTGAACCAAACCTATGGCAGAGCCCTTCAAGGAAGCTAATGTTAATTTCTCACAACTGTAGTTGAAGGCACTGTTCTCTGAAGTTGTGTAAGTAACTTACATGATAAATCCACTTGCGAATCCTGAAATCCTTAAGCCTTTAGATACCTTCCTCTATGGTATACCAAATAACTTCTGACAGCTCAACTTTTTTCAGTGTGGGGCAACTGTGAGCCCAAGTTTCTTTCAGTCGACCAGCGAAAGGAAATTGCCAGAGCAACTGAGCTGCCCAACTTAACACACTGAATCCAGAATCTCTGCTTAGCAAATCCAAATTTATAAATTCAGTTCCGTCCCACTTTATATTTCTATAACCTGATTGAATATTTCTTGGGACTCACTCCCATATTTGTTTCCAAGATTTGTATCAATATGAAATGGCAAAATCTTTGAAATACTGATGTGGTTTGAGACTCCTCAGAGGCTGTACCTTTTCTCTTCTCCCCTGGGGCTTTCCGGGACTTGAACCCCATTACAGGTCTAGGAGGAACAGAAGTATTGGAGTTAAGTCCTTAGGAGGATCAATAGTCCCTTGTAATAAAACCACCACCAGGGAAGGAGGTAAGGGAATCCTAACCTGAAAAGGAGGGAAAATTATGTCCACTTAGCAAAGAAAATTGGTTGCTGCCCTGATCCTAACAAAATAAGCCAGCAGATCATGACCAATGTGCGCTAGCTACGGATGAGGGTACCCAAGTGCCATACAATGAGCTCAGGACCTCGAGGCTTATCCACTTCCCCCTTCCAAATCTTACAATTTCTCCTGTGGCCAACTCCCATTCAAGACCATAAGCGTTCTTAGAAAAGTAGTTTCAGCATGGCTAAATAAGTTTTTGTTTATCTATTTATAATTTTGTACATCAAATCACAGTACACTAAATCTGATACTTCTGTTTTCTTACGAAAAAGAAACATGTTTTTGCAAATATGCTTGTGGGAAGGGTACATTTGGATAGCATGCAAAAGAAATAAATACATCATTTATCTTATTTTTACATTAAGGCTCAAAACGTTTCATCATTTTCACATTAGCCTAAACCTTGGAGATACTTTAATTTTGACTCTTTATAACTGACTCACTTTAATTATCATTAATCACCAGAGAGTAGAAATTGGTCGTGTTTCTAACCTCACCATCTCCTGGATACCACATAATAAAGGAATAAGAAAAGAAAATTACAGAAAGAATTCAATTTCACATGCTCCACTGTAGGCTACTGTCAAAGCTATTTTCTAATATATCAGTCAGTGTTTCCTGAGACAAGACAATAACTGGTAGGAGCGTAAGCACAGCATGTACGAAATGAGGGCAGGACCACTGCTTGCTTTCAGAAAAACGGTTATCAATTTCTACCTGTGTAAATAAATACAGCGGTTAGCATCTGCCAAAAAACACATAGTTCTTCAGACTGCAAATCTAAAAAAGAAGCATTTATAGAGCTATCACAGGCCAAGTTAGAATATAACTAAATTCTGAAGCTTAAATTAAGAAAGAAGGGCATAGTAAATCATTACGGTTTATTGAAAGAATCAAATCACAAGTCTGATAAAGTGAGAAGTGTGTTAAGCGTGTTTTTCCATGAGAAGCCATTTAATCATCCCGCTCTTAACTCAAAGTGTACATGTGAACTTTGGTACGGTGTAAGTTGTATTATTCTAAGTTGTGAATTAGTGGGACCTCAATGATTATTATTATACTTAATATTTTTCTCTCTAGAACTTGAAATACAATGAAATCTACATAGGTAATTTTACTTCCTCTTTTACTATATGCTGTAAAAAATGTAAAACTTGAGAAAAAAAAGAATATATGTAACACATAAGTAAGTTAAAAAATATAAAATAAAAAGGACATCCCTAATGCCAATAACCAATTGAAGGTCTAAGATCAGGACCAACACTTTGTATCTGTCTGTCTGTTCCTCTCCTACTTCATTCCATTTCACTATTCCCTCAACGATATCCTACATTTATTAATCTCTTGCTTTTTCTCTATAAAATTTTCTCACATATATACATATTCCAAAAACACATGCTGCTTGGTTTTATTTGTTCCTGAGATTTATTTATGTATGTGGAATCTCTTTAAGTACTTGCTTGTTTAGTGCGAAATTAAGTTTGTAGGTAATTTCCTGTAGTCCTCCTTTATATAGTATTCCATTATGTACCTATATGGCAATGTATTTATCCATTCTCCTGCCAATGGGCATTTTGGGAGATTTCTGGTACGCCGCTAGTAAAAATAGTGGTACATTCTTGTATAGGTTTAGTGATTCCCCTTTGTGGGGTATGCCTAGGAGTAAAATTGCTGGATTTTCAGTAATGCAAACATTCAAGACACAATAACATTAAAGCTTCTCCCATAGTGGTCGTATCAGTTCACTCTGCAGCCGTGTGTAGGAGTTCCCATTTATCAGTATACTCTCCGCCACTTAGTACTCTCAATTTAGTAGATATTAGTTTGTATCTTCAATTTAGTAGATAATTAGTTTGCATCTTTCAAATATCAAATAAGGTTTAGCACAATTTTAGAATTTTTATTCAAGGTTCACCTGTCTACATTTATACCCATTTTCCTACACAATTATTTGTCTTATTGATTTTTGGCTCTTTCTTATATATTCTGGACACTTATCTTTTTAAGTTTTATGTTTTGAAAATAAGGTCACCAAGCTTGTTACTTGCCTTTTGAAT
Source organism: Paguma larvata (assembly GCA_030068075.1). Lineage (NCBI taxonomy): Eukaryota > Metazoa > Chordata > Mammalia > Carnivora > Viverridae > Paguma > Paguma larvata. The sequence goes on from CM057826.1 coordinate 126,249,278, forward strand.
TTTTAATTCTGTATTTTGATGAACATAATTTGTTAATTTTAATGCAGTCGACTTAATTTATCTTTTTTTGGTCTTGCCTATTTTAACGACGGAAAGATATTGAATATATGCTTTTAAAATGTTTAGTTGTTTTCTTTTGCTTTTATGTACTTAGCTGAAAATTGTATTTTGCATTTTTTTCAATATCAAAAAATGCTCATCTCCATCTCATTCATTAAACAGTTATTCATTTCTCAGTGACAAGAGGACATTTTCCATCAAACATAGGTCTTTTTTTACTTTCTCCATTCTACTCTCTTCCCAATTTGTCCAGAACTGGTATACTGTATTTACTTTTGTTTTTTCTGACTTGTCAGACCTTTATTCTGATTGGTCAGAAGTCTATTTTGACAACTTAGCATCAAGATTTCATGAATCGTTAAAAACTTTAATGTTTTCCCAGTTGGACCATTATATACTATCTTGATTATTATAATTTGAGAGTCATGATAAATCATAGGGCAATTTCTTATATTATGCTCTTCTTTTAAGAGGTCTTGGCCACTCTTTGGGCTTTGAACTTCCATATAAATTTTAAAAGAGATTCTCTTTTTTTTTTTCTTAGTTTATTTATTTGAGGGGGGTGGGGCAGAGAGAAAGGGATAGAGAACCCCAAGCAGGCTCCACAATAACAGCCCAGAGCCCAAGGTAGGGCTCAAACATACGAACCATGACATCATGCTCTGAACCAAAACCAAAAGTCAGATCCTTGACTGACAGAGACACCCAGGTACCCCTATATTTAAAAGAGATTCTCAAGTTCCATATAAAACCTGGAATTCTGATAGAATCACCTTAAATGTAAAATTGGGAAGACTATTTATTTATGATTTTGTTTTTTCTTTCCAGAAGTATGGAATACATATATTTATTTATTCACAGCTTCTTTAATATCTTTCAATATTTGTTTTCAGATAAGTCTTACTCATTCGGTTACTAATAGTTTTGTTTTAATATTATTAATTTCTTTATTAATGGTGTTTCTCCTAATTATATTTCTAAATTCTAATTAGTTTCTACTCTTTGCTTTTTCTGATTTATTTATAATCCATTCATTTTTACTGCGGCTGTTAATCTCTTCAAGCTTACTTGTGTTATCTTAACTTTTTCTGTTTGTCCTACTTGTCTATGTTATTGCCTTTGTTATTTCTTCTTACTGTTTTACCAATCCTATATTTCTTTTAGCTTTTACCCTTGAAGATCACTGAAAAATTCTAATATTGAACAATTAACCCCTCTTCAGAAGAATATATGACTTTTTTTTAGGTTTATGTATTTTGAGAGAGAGAGAGTGTGCGAGAGTGGGGGAGGGGCAGAGAGAGGGAGGGAAAAAGAGAGAGAGAGGGAGAAAAAGAGAAAGAGAGAGAGAGAGAGAGAGAATGAGAATCCCAAGTAGGCTCCTCACTATTAGAGTAGTACCCAATGCAGGGCTTGAACTCACGAACCGTGAGATCATGACCTGAGTTGAAAACCAATAGTTGGTTGCTTAACTGACTGAGCCACACAACCACCCTGAACAAATGACTCTTAAAATACTTTAATGAAACACTATACACACATATACACACATTCAATTGGTTTAGGTTTACATATATTTTCCATTTCATTTGATACCAGTTACCTTATATTTCAGATTTTTCTCTCCCTTAAAAGCACATTGTTTCGTTGGAAGAATTTCCTCAGACAATCAAGTCTGCCATTCTGGCAAAAGTAAAGTATCATGTAATTAATTTCAAAAATATTCTCAAAGAATAAAGCTCATTTATTTGCTCTACCCAGGATGAACACTAAATTCAAAGACTTTTTTTCCTAAAGTTTTAACTATTCATTCTTTAAGCAAATTCCAAAGCTGGCAGAAATATACACCCAGTTGGTGTATGAGACAGTGCTATCAGCACTTCTAACTTCATATAATATTTTATTTTATAGAAGTTCTTGTCTCTATTTCAGAGATGCTTCCAAAAGTTCTGATTTGTTCTCAAAAACAGCGCTCTGTTCAATAATCAGGAAATAGGGGCGCCTGGGTGGCTCAGTTGGTTGAGCGGCCGACTTCGGCTCAGGTCATGATCTTACAGTCTGTGAGTTCGAGCCCCGCATCGGGCTCTGTGCTGATGGCTCGGAGCCTGGAGCCTGCTTCGGATTCTGTGTCTGCCTCTCTCTCTGCCTTTCCTCTGCTCACTCTCTGTCTCTCAAAATTAAATAAACATTAAAATAATTTTAAAAAAAAAACAGGAAATAGTGTTTGTTGTCTGTCTTATGGCATTATGTCATTTGTTTTATTTTTCAGAGATCTCTTCTGAACTATGATCACGGTCTGAAATATTACAGAAGCACAATGAAAAACTAACCTAACTTTCCTTTGAAATCACAAAAAATGTGAGGCTAGTTCACTAAGAACCAATAGAGTATACAAAAATTATGCTCAGCCAGCTATATTAGAGATAATAAAATGGCATAGGAATTTAAATAGATCGAATGCATTATTAGTGTGGCCTTTTTTGCCATTTTGGTCATTTACTTATCAAGGAAACCTCAAGGTCAGCGTCTGCATTCTTCACTACCTATAGTGTTGCACAAAAATTCTGTGAAGTATCTATGCAGCAAACAATTAGTTTCATTTCTAAAGGAAATGATGGCATTCTTACGTAGAGTGTTCAAAAAATACTTTTGTTTGCCATATAGTGCTAGCAAAAAGTATATTTCCACGCTTCTCTGAAGAACCACATTTTAATGAAAATTTCCCCAGAAATGTTGGAGATACTCTATGTATTTGTGACAACAAAAAGTATTTCTTAAAGGCTGGGTAAGCAAATGACACTAGGCGTTACTACTTAAGAGTCTGGTTTTAAATAAAACTCTCGCTAAGTTACTAAATTGCTACACATAATACCGTGCAAAACAGTAAGCATTTTACCAATATATTCCAACATCGAGTTTTTACAATTCCTGCAACTGCCTCTGTCTGTCTTTCTCCCTTGTCAGTGGCCCACTGGTACCAGGTAATCCTGGTATTTTCAAGTTTGGATTAAATAACACACGGCAGGGTACGGGGCATCACTGTTTGAGTCGTTGCTGAAAGTCCACGTGATGTAGTCCAGAATCCTCACCCCCTTGCGATAAATATTGAAAAATGGTAAATGGGATAGAAGGAGTCAGTCAGATAAATGTCTCTCTTTTTTTGTCTCCTACAGGTTACCCCAAATTCAACTCTTCGTGTATTTCTTCCTGAGAAACTCTGCACTCGGCCAAGTAAGTAGGCCTCATCACGGGTATGTATCATATTGTATCTCTTGTGTCACTTCTATTTTCTCTCACTTTCCATGCCTTGGGCTTGTATTCCCAAATTACTGCCGAGAATAATTATTGCCTCCAGCTCTGTTTTCTAGAGGCAAAAGCAGAAGTAGTGCAACTGTATAACAAAGATTATACATATAATTAAAATTATACATGTAACTGGGATTTAGTAGTTACAGGAAAAACATATTGTGTCTTTAAATTTTTTTTTAATGTTTATTTCTGAGAGAGACAGAGAGAGAGTGAGCTAGGGAGGGGCAGAGAGAGAGGGAAACACAGAATCCGAAGCAGGCTCCAGGCTCTGAGTTGTCAGCACAGAGCCCGATGCGAGGCTCGAACTCACAAACCGCGACATCATGACCTGAACCGAAGTCGGACGCTCAACTGACTGAGTCACCCAGGCGCCCCATATCGTGTCTTTATATAGATATGTCTGTTACCTTAAATTCTTTTCCTTAGAAATTAAAATCTTTCAGGGGCACCTGGGTGGCTCCAATCGGTTAAGCATCTGACTTTCGGTGTCAGCTCAAATCATGATATTAAGGTTCATGGGTTCGAGCTCAGCGATGGGCTCTGCACTGTCAGCAGAGCTTGGGATTCTCTCTCTCTTGTCTCTCTCAGCACCTACTCTGCTCGCTCGCTCACTCTCAAAATAAATGAATAAAATTTTTTTAAAAAAAGAAATTAAAATCTTTCTCATATACCAAAATTTCAAGAAAGACCATTATTGAATTAAATATTAATTATGCTAAGGTATAATATTCAAATAGATTTCCAAGGTTTGATTCAGGGCACCAAGACAAGCCAGAATTTACAGGCAGATAATGAAAATTATGAAGTACCGTGATGTGGTTTTGGAGTGGTGGGGGTTCAGAGCCGATGGTCAAGAAAGAATTCCTGAGATATCTTTGGCACAATGTGATTTCATTGAAGCACGAGTACAGGAGCCGTGGGCAGAAAGAGCTATACTGGGGTTGTGATGAGTGAAAACTCAGTCATGAGATCCTTCAGATGCGTATCAGTGGGCAATGAGCTTGGAGTATTGCCAATCTGTATCTTGAGGGGCGAGGGAGGGGTTTGAGATAAAGGAAGTTTCCAAAAGAATTTTTATATGTTAAGGTAGACTTACAGGATGCTGGAGGGTTCGGCTAAGATCGCCTTTTACCCCTAGCAAAGGGTCATCATCAAGGTAGCTGACACCCCAGAGGGAGGTCACTCTGCCTGTTTCAAGGAGTTGTCAGTGGCCTGTAGACGGTAAGGAAATTTAACTTTTCATGTGCCCTTGTTTCCCACATCGATTCAGTAAAAAGATAAAGTAAGAGTTCCCAGAATAAAGTATAAATAACAATAATCTTTAGATAAAGTTTCTTCTACTTTCTAAAATTTCTGTTCCTTCACATGTATATAGTGTTATTTGACAGGGTGAAGTAGTAAGTGAAAGGAGAATTAATGAAATATTCTATAGTGAAAATAAAACAATCCTTGTATGACTTCTGCTCGGAGTCAGGCTTGGTCTAAGAATTTCCTTGCTTCTATGAAATAGGAAATTCCATGAAGAAATGCAATCACCTAAAGTTGGTACAACCTATTGCCTCTGCTTTGCAGATTTTTGTTTTTAATTAATAGCCCCAAATAAAAGAGGACTTACATATAGGAGTATGTTTCCTTTGAGCAATAAGTAAATTGAAGCCTAAAGAAGTTAGATTATTTCACCAAGTTGTGTCTAACTGTGAAGTTTCTATTTCATTAGACCACATGTAGTAAGTGATAAGTATAAAGTAAGGGGTACAAATGAAAATTGGCTAATATTTAACTTAATTCTATTGGAGAAGTCACAAATGTTTGTGAAAACTTTGCAAAAGATCAGTTTTGATAATTTTATTTAAAGTATAATAGTTATACTGAGTATGGGATATTTTCCTAACAAGACCTCATTTTCTTTTTTCTTTTTAATTTTTCTTTTATTTTAGAGAGAGAGAGAGCACAAGTTGGGGAGAGGAGCAGATGGTGAGAGAGAGAAAGAGAGAGAGAGAGAGAGAGACTCAAAGAAGTTCCATGCTCACCACAGAGCCCAATGCAGGGTTGATCCCACAACTCTGGGATCAAGACCTGGGTTGAAATCAAGAGTGAGACACTCAACCAACTGAACCGCCCAGGCACCCCAGACCTCACTGTTTTTCTAAACTATCATTAACTGGCAAAAGATGATTCTGAAAAACTATGGTCTCATTTAAGCTAACTTGTGTGTTGCACGGCCAAGACACAAATCTACAAACAAAGACCACAGAAAGTAAGCCTTCACATACTGTTAAGGTTGAAGGGTAACACAATGTTCAAACCCCTTACTATTCTCACAATAGTCCTGGGACTGGCAGCACAGGTATCAGCTGAAACCTTCCTAGAAACGTAGGAATTAAGCCTTACTCCATACCTACTATACTAGAAGACCATTTTAATAAGGTCCCCAAAAAAGAATATACAGAAATGTTGGGTCCAGCTACAATCAAGAGAAGCATGAACCCAATAAATTGCCTATTTAACTTTCGCTGAAAGAGGATATGAAAAACTGATTTCCAGTTTGTTATATTTTTTCCATGTATATATGTATCCACACACATATAATTTAAAATTTTTAAATATTTTATATATATATATATATATAATTTTGTAAATAAAATAGCTAAAATAGCATATATAGATGTCTATGTAATAGCTATATATGGAAACAATATACTTATATCTATAAATATATGAGAGCATAACATTTATTGGAAGGAAACAGCTCATGCAGTTATGGAGGCTGAGAAGTCGTAAAATCTGTATTTGGCAAGCCGGAGACCCGGGAGACCCAAAGGTATAGTTCCAGTTTGAAAGACCCAGGAAGAGTTGATGTCTCAGTTCATGTGTGAAGGCCAGAAAACACCAACATCCCTGCTCAGGCAGTCAGGCAGGGAGAAAATTCCCTCTTAACTAGGCCTTTTTCTCTCTTCTGGCTTTCAAAGGATTGGATAAATCATCCCACATTAGAGAATGCAAACTGTTTTACTCACTCTACCAATTCAAATGTTAATTTTATCCAGAAACACCCACAGAGACACACCCAAGATAATGTTTGACCAAATACTGGGCACTCACTGGCCAGACATGGAAAACTGACACACGAAATTAACCATCACATCTGGTAGGGTCCAGAACTAAATGACGGTAACTCCGCCAGACAGTGTTTAACTATAAATCACTGAAGAAATAACCGAAATGCAGACCTGGAACTAAGAAAGCAGTCCTCACGGGGTCAAGGCAGAATCATTTCCCAGTCCTTCATTTAATTTTCATTGAGTTTTAAAGTAAAATAAGTCCTTCAGATCTAAAATAGATTTCAAATTAAATGCCTAGAGGCAGGTAATTCAAATGTAAAACGCAGAGCATGGGTAAAAAAAAAAAAAATCCAACTACCAGAAATATAATCTCAGAATAAACATTCAGCAAAATAAAATGAAAGTAACACTGTACAAAAGAAAGAAAGAAGAAAAGAAGAGAAAAGGAAAGAGAAAAGAAAAGAAAAAAGAAAAAAGAAAAGAAGCAATAATGGACATTACAGTTTAAATTATAGCAATATTTAATTCTTACATTTTTCTTTCCTGACATGTTACTGCTTTGACTTGTAATCTGAAAACTGACATATTTCTATGGCACAAACTATAAAAATCAGGAATTATTTCAGTTTTTGATCCTTTAACTTGGTGCAGTATTTATTTTTAAGTAGTTCCTTACTTGAAAAGAGTGGGACACAAAAATAGGTACTTATGAGCATGGATAATATTTTGCAGCATGATTTGTATTTTTATAGATATGACTACGAAGAGAGTTATAGAATTGTGGTTTCTAGTATTATCCCATTTCATTTCAATACTATGTAATCCTATAATTCAATAATATCCGTTAGTAGTTATGCAGTCACACTTTCAAATTTGAGAGAAAAGTGATCTGGAAATTTATAGTTTATGTTCATCAAGTTTGTAATCAAAGGGGATCTTTTTGAAAATCCCCAATTTTTTGGAATGCAACTCAAGCCATTACTTTGATTTTGAAAACCAACTTGGGCTGATGGAGGCAAACCAGTATGTACCCTGCAAAGATCCTCCTGGAATCTTAATTTCACAACAAATAAGCAAATCAAAGGACACAACGGTATAAATTCTTTTAAAGATCTTGCTAAGAAATGGTGTAGGGATTTTAAGAAGTTAAAATGTTCATCCAAAATGTTTTGATCCAGTCTTCACTGGTTAGCTGTTTTTAAATGTTTTAAAATTTCCAGAGGATTCAGCACCACTTCTTAAGAAAACCACCTAACCTCAGTTGAACAGAGCCAACCACCATACTGGGATTGCACTTCATCAATCAAGACCGAACTGTCTCCGGTTCCAGCCGGGAAAACACATCTAAGATAACAGTGCCTGTTCTCATCTAGCAACTACATCCCTTTTCTTCCATCCCAAGAGAACCCTGATTTTTTTCCTAAAAAAATCTAAGTGTTCATGTGTCTCAGGGGAAAATGACCCATCTGAGGCTTTCAGGACAGGCTTTACTGGTATATATATAAGTCCTCTTTATAGTGATTGATATCCATCTGGACATTAGCATTTTTAATAAATGTGTTCAGCACCTCATCAATCAGACATCTTGCTAAAGCCTGAGCATAAAATTTACATTGAAAAGGAGCACATGGGTGGCTCAGTTGGTTAAGCTTCTGACTCTTGATAATCGGCCCAGGTTATGATCTCACAGTTCGTGAGATGGAGCTCAGAATAGGCTCTGTGCTAACAATGTGGAGCCTGGTTGGATTCTCTCCCTCTCTTCCTCTCTGTCCCTCCCTCTCTCTCCCCCCACTCCCTGCACCGTCCCTCCCCTATGCTCAATCGCATGCATGTGCATGCTTTCTCTCTCTCTCAAAATAAATAAACATTTTTAAAATATTGACATTTAAGATGTATATGGAGTTTTTGATCCATCAATCCTAAAACCCTCCCTTTCTCTGCAAGTTCTGCTCATGAAATTATTAATTTTCCTTTTTTTTAATGTTTATTTATTTGTTTTTAACAGAGAAAGAGAGAAAGAGAAAGCATGAGCAGAGGAGGGGCAGAGAAAGAGGGAGAGAGAGAATCCCAAGCATTCTCAGGGCTGTCCGTGTGGAGCCCAACATGGAGCTCAAACTCATAAAATACGAGTTCATAACCTGAGCCCATACCAAGAGTCAAACACTTAACTGACTGAGCCATGCAGGTGCCCCAATTTTCCTATTTTAAGCCAATTTAAGTTGGAATATTGTATTCCTTGCACTGATAGAATCTTATATAATACATGAAGGCTCTCTCTTTGAACTTTTTTTTTTAAGAGAGCTCAATGCCCAATGTAGGGCTTGAACTCATGACCTTGAGACCAAGAGTCACATGCTCTAATGACTAAGCCAGCCAGGAACCCCACTCTGAACTTCTGAATACAATTCCATCCTGGTGAATGATGCAATGAACTTATGTTCATGCGTTATCACAATACGTTGTCTCCTTTTATTTTTCTCTAACAGATCCAATGTCAGAAGGACCATACAATGCATAGGCACTGTTAACAATTTTCATCGGTCTGTGTTAAAATTTATAAGATGCTTTTCAAAACAAAAATACAATGTTCTTTATGCAGTGTTTGTCATGGCCATCATGTCTGAATGTTTTTGATCATACAAGAGTCCTATCCAAATATTATCTAGGTGGCATTATTTACATCTGTATTCTCGACGCCCGCCAATGAATAATACCACAAATAATTTAACTCTTTTCAGGCAATTGTTCTGGGATTATCAGCTAAATCTTTAACATGCTGATGAGTAGCATTACTGGAAAAAATTAATTCAGAAACTTGATTTGTGGTTTTAGGTTCACCTTTTTCACTGCATTAATAAATACTCTCATCTGTCAGAGGTTTTAAAAACCTAGATAATATTTTTGCTTAAGACATAAATGCATTCCACATAGTACTAGTTATTTTTTTCACATACTAAAAACAAGTAAGACTTGTTAAAATTACGGTCTTTTATATCCTGGACACTATGTATTTTTTTTTTAATTTTCAAAACTTATAATTCTGACCAAAGTAATCATGTTTCCTAATAACGTCTTTGTATTTTTCTAACACACATGCATTTGGTTTGCACACAAACAAGTAGGATTCTCTTCCATTCTAAAAAAAATATATGATTCTCATTTTTCTTTGAAAAATATATTGCCCTCCCATTTTTATTTCCTAAATTTGAGAGAGAAATATTTCTCCTGACTTCACTGTAAGAAAGCAAGAGCACAAGCACCGTGATAAATGCCAACCTACACCTCGTTTCATGGTCAAAGAGAAAACAGGAACTGGTAGAGACTGGAGAGAACTAGAGAGGGCATGACACAAGTGAAATGGGCTGTGGCTCTTTAGTGCCAGATAATTTGTGTCACACTGGAAGGTGACTCAAGCGTTGCCAGAGTCTGATTTTTCAATAGAAACCGAAATTCTGTGTGTATGAATCCCCCAATTTTAGATGATGGAACAAATTTACATTTGAAAGGCCCTCTTTGGACCAACATTGTGCAAACCATTAAACACACATCTGTGAGCCAGGTATAAACTTCTAGCTACAGGTAGGAAACCACTGGTCTAAATGTTAACAAGTGAGGATCAAATTCAGCAGGGAATATCAAATAAAAGGTCAGTATCCAAAATATATCAAGAACTTAAGACTCAACACCAAAAAAAAAACAAATAAAATAACTTAAAAATAGGTAGAAGACATGAACGGATATTTCTCCATAGAAGACATACAAATGGCCAACAGACACATGAAAAGATGCGCGATAACACCTAGCATCAGGGAAATGCAAATCAAAACCACACTGAAGGTACCACCTCACACCTATTAGAATGCCTAAAATCAAAAACACAAGAAACAACAAGTGTTGGAGAAGATGTGGAGAAAAAGAAACCCTCATGCACTTTTGGTTGGAATGCACACTGGTACCCAGTGTGGAAAACAGTATAGAGGCTGCTCAAGAAATTAAAAATAAAAATTATCATGTGACTGTAGTAATTCTGCTACTAGGTATTCACCCAAAGACCACAAAAACAGTAATGGAAAGTGATATATGCATCCCTATGGCCACTGCAGCATTATTTATAATAGTCAAAATATTGAAGTAACTCAAGTGTCTATTGATAAACAAATGGATAAAGAAGATGTACTATACACAATGGAATATTAACCAGCCATAATAAAAGAATGAAATCTTGCCATTTGCAACAACATGGAAGGTCCTAGAGGTATAATAAGTGAAATAAATCAGTCAGAGAAAGAGAACTATCATATGATTTCACTCACATGTGTTAAGAAACAAACAAAGGAAAAAGAAACAAACCAAAAAAAAAAAAAAAAAACAGAATCTTAACTATACAGAATGAACTGTTGGTTAGCAGAGAGGAGGTGAGTGGGAGGGTGGGAGGAATAAGTAGGTGAAGGGCATTAAAAGTACACTTACCATGAGGAGTACTGAGTAAAAGAGAATTGTTGAGTCACTCTATTATACACCTGAAATGAATATAAGAGTGCTAACTATACTGGAAAGAAAGAAAAGAAAGAAAGAAAAAAAGGAAGGAAGGAAGGAAGGAAGGAAGGAAGGAAGGAAGGAAGGAAGGAAGGAAGGAGAAAAGAAAGAGAGAGAGATAAAGAGAGAGAAAAAGAGAAAGAAAGAGAGAAAGAAAGATTGATTCATCAAGGAGCTGTTACAGAGGAATCACCAACAAGCTATAAGCTAAGAAGCCTCAAGATTAGGGTCTCTTTTTAAAATGTAAATTTACCTTTTACTTTTCTAAAAGATATTCATGCACAGTTTGAAGGGTAAAATGGTAAGAAAGCTTTACTATGAAAAACAGTACTGCTTTATCAAAAGAAAGCTAGAGTAGCCACACTTATATCAGATAAACTAGATTTTAAACCTAAGACTGTAACAAGAGATGAAGAGCAATATATCATAATAAAGGGCACTATCCAACAAGAAGATCTAACAGTTGTAAATATTTATGCCTCCAACTTTGAAAGCATCCACATACATAAGATAATTAATAAAAAACATAAAGCAACTCATTGGTAATAATACTGTAATAGTAGGGGACTTTAACACCCCACTTACAGCAATGGACACACCATGTGAGCAAAAAATCGACACAAAACAATGGCTTTGAATGACACACTGGACCAGATGGACTTAACAGATATATTTGGAACATTTCATCCTAAAGCAGCAGAATACACATTTTTTTTCAAGTGCATGTGGGACATTCTTCGGAATAGATCACATACTAGGTCAGAAATCAGTGACAAGTACAAAAAGAATGAAATTATACCATGCCTATTTTCTGACCACGATGCTATGAAACTTGAAGTCAACCTCAACAAAAAATTTGGAAAGACCACAAATACACACAGGTTAAAGCACCAATTCTGAAAAAATTAATGGCGCAACCAGAAAATTAAAGAAAAAAATCAAAAAAATACATGGAAACAAATGAAAACACTACAGTCCAAAACCTTTAGGATGCAGGAAAAGCAGTCCTAAGAGGGAAGTATTTAGCAATATAGGCCCAACTTAAGAAGCAAGAAAAATCTCAAACAATCTAAACTTACACTTAATGGAGCTGGAAAGAGAACAACAAATGAAGCCTAAAGCCAAAAGAAGAGGAAAAATAATAAAGATTAGAGTAGAAATAAAAGTTATAGAAACAAACAAAAACAGTAGAACAGAGCAATGAAACCAGGAACTGGTTCTTTGAAAAAATTAATATAATTAATAAGCCTCTAGCCAGACTTACCAAAAAGAAAAGAGAAAGGATCCAAGTAAATAAAACCACAAATGAGAGAGGAGAAATAACAACCAACACCACAAAAATACAAACGATTATAAGAGAATATCATGAAAAATTATACAACAAATGTACAATCTGTAAGAAATGGATGAATTCCTAGAAACATATGAAATACCAAAATTGAGACAGGAAGAAACAGAAAATTAAAGAGATCAACAACCAGCAAAGAAATTAAATCAGTAATTAAAAATCTCCCAACAAACAGAAGTCCAGGGCAAGATGGGTTTACAGGGGAATTCTGTCAAACATTTAAAGAAGAGTTAAAGGGGAGCACGTGGTGGTTCAGTCAGGTAAGTGTCTGACTCTTGATTTTGACTCAGGTCATGATCTCCAGGTCCTGGATTGAACCCCACAAGGGGCTCTGCAATGACGGCGTGGAACCTGCTTGCTTCTTTCTCTCCCTCTCCTTCTGTCCCTCCCCCACTCATTCTCTCTGTCTCTCTCTCTCCCTCTTTCTCTTTCCCCCTCTCTCTCTCTCCCTCTTTCTCTCAAAATAAATAAACATTAAAAAAAGTAAGAGTTAATACCTATTCTTCTCAAACCATTCTGAAAAATAGAAAAAGAAGAAAAACTTCCAAACACATTCTATGAGGCCAGCATTACTCTGATTCCAATATCAGACAAAGACTTCACTAAAAAAAAGGGAACTATAGGACAATATCCCTGATTTTCAAGAAAATGCTAGCCAACTGAATCCAACAGTACATTAAAATAATCGTTCAGCACAATCGAATGTGATTTTTTTCCTGGGCTGCAAGGGTGGTTCGATATTTACAAATCAACCAATGTGATACATACACCACATTAATAAAAGAAAGGATAAGAACCATCTGGACCTTTCGATAGATGCAGAAAAAGCATTTGGCAAAGTACAACATCCATTCATGATAAAAACCTCAATGAAGTAGGTTTAGAGGGAACACACCTCAACATCATAAAGGCCACGTAACAAACTCAAACAGCTGGTATCATCCTCTATGGGGACCAAATGAGAGCTTGTCCTCTAAGGTCAGGAAGAAGATAGGGATGCCCACTTTCAACTGTTATTTAATGTAGTCCTTTAAGTCCTAGCCTCAGCAAGCAGACAACAAAAACATATAAAAGGCATTGAAATTGGCAAAAAAAAAAAAGAGTCAAAGTTTCACTATTTGCAGACAACATAATACTCTACAGAGAAAACTCCAAAGACTCCATCGAAAATTTGCTACAACTGATAAACAAATTCACTTAAGTCAGATAATAAAAAATCAAAGTACAGAAATCTGTTGCATTTTATACCAATAATGAAGCAGCAAAAAGAGAAATAGAGGATTCAATTCCATTTAAAATTGTACCAAAACCCATAAAATATCTAGGAATAAACTTAAATAGGTAAAAGAGCTATAGTCTTAAAACTGTACAACACTGATGAAAGAAAGTGAAGAGGACATAAAGAAACTGAAAAGCTTTCTATACTCATGAATTTGAAGAACAAATATGGTCAAAATGTCCATACTACCCAAAGCAATCTACACATTTACACAATCATATCAAACTACCACCAGTATTTTTCACAGAACTAGAACAAATAATCCTAAAATTTTCATGGAACCACCAAAGATCCTGGATACCAAAGCAATCTTGAAAAAGAAGAGCAAAGCTGGAGGCATTAAAATTCTGGACTTCGAGTTATGTGACAAAGCTGTACTGATCAAGACATCATGGTACTGGCACAAAAACAGACTCATAAGATCTTTGGAACAGAATAGAAAATCCAGAAGTGAACCCACAACTATATAGTCAACTCATCTTTGACAAAGCAGGAGAGAATATCCAATGGAAAAAAGACAGTCTCTTCAACAAATGGTGTTGAGAAAACTGGACAGCAACATACAAAAGAAAGAAACTGGACCACTTTAATACACCATACACAAAAATAAATTCAAAATGGATGAAAGACCTAAATGTAAGACAGGAAATCATCAAACTTCTAGAGGAGAACAAGGCAGTAACCTCTGTGACGCCCACCATAGCAACTTCTTACCAGACTCATCACTGGAGGCAAGGAAAACAAAAGCAAAAATAAACCAGTAGGGCTTCATCAAGATAAAAAGCTTCTGCACAGCAAAAGAAACAATGAAGAAAACTAAAAAACAACCTTTGGCATGGGAGAAGATAAGATATATGCAAATGACCTATCTGATAGTGTCCAAAATCTCTAAAGAACTTATAAAACTGAACACCCAAAAACAAACAATCCAGTAAAAAATGGGCAGAAGACATGGGTAAACATTTTTCCAAAGAAGACATCAAGATGGCTAATAGATATATGAAAAGATGCTCAATATCACTCATTATCAGAGTTACACAAATCAAAACTACAAAGAGATATCACCTCACGCCGGTTAGAATGGCTAAAATTAATGACACAGGAAACGACAGGTCTTGGTGAGGATGCAGACAAAGGGGAACCCTCTAGCACTGTTGGTGGGAATTCAAACTGGTACAGCCACTCTGGAGAACAGTATGGAGGTACCACGAAAAGTTAAAAATAAAATCACCTAGGTATTTACCCAAAGGACATAAAAATACTCATTCAAAGAGAAAGCATGAACCCCAGTATTTATAGTGGCATTATCAACAACAACCAAATTATGGAAAGAGCCCAAATGTCTGTCAACTGATGAATGGATAAAAAGTTGTGGTGGGTGTGTACACACACACACACACACACATACACACACACAGAGGAATATTACTCAGCCATTAAAACTAATGACATCTTGCCATTTGCAACAATTAAACTCCACTGTAGGTGTTTCCATTCACTAAGACAGATTTTAGGCAAATTTGGAATATCTCTCTCCTCCTATTTGAGCTTCCCAGAAATCTCTTACAACCTAAGTAAGATCACAGCCCTTCTCTACTTACAGTGTCCTAAGGCTTTCCATTTTTTAAGTTAAAGCCAAAGTCACTACAGCTTACAACGCCTTACACAACCTGTAAGTTCCCTTTACTTATTACTTCCATCCCTGCTGCTGCTTTTCAACTACATGTCCTTCTTGCTCTTCTTCCAAACTCGAGCACAGTCCCACCTTAAGACACTGCACTTACTATTCCTTTTGCTAAGGAAGTTCTTATCTCAGATTTCAGTCTATCCTTACTTAATTCAAATCTCTGCTCAACCGTCACCTTATTAGGGAGGCCTTCGCAGACTACATGGATAAGACAGCAACCTCTGCTCACAATGGTGCTGCCTCCTTATCTCGCTTTACTTTTCTTCATAGCATATAACATACTCTGACAGATTTGCCTGTTTTGTTTTCTGTTTCCTCCAATGGAATGTGGGTATGGTACTTTCCATCTCCAGTACCTGGAAAGGCACCTGACACTTAGTAGGTCCTCATTAAATACTCACTAGAAAACTGAATTCCTAAAGCATTTGTTACGATTTCTGTGTTGCTCATTATACTCAGATTCCCACGGCAGTTCGCATTCACACCTGGTTTGTTTTGCGTATCACATTGCCAGATCTCTGAGTAATGAGATTATGCAAAACCCCAGTATGAGCACATAAGAATGGAAGGGATAAACAAATGCATATTGTTGCAGAGAAACAAGATACATTCCTAGATAAGAAAGCATATGCTTAGAGAAATAAAGGACACTTTGAAGAACTCAAATATATACAGGGACATCTTTCGTCCATACACTTAGTTCATCCAGAAGGTTGATAGTGATCAATAACTTAAAATATACTGAAATATTGAGGACCTCAGGAGACCCTTCTTTCTTTCACGTAATTCACCTTACTCAGTAGCCTGTATGCTCCATCTTTATAATTGAGTTCTATTTAATTTAGTCCAGAATACTCTGAGACTGATATATAATGAATAAAATAATTGAGAAGCAAAATAGGATGAAGTCATAATTTTTCCAAATATCTTTCCCCAGGGAAAGTTCTGCTTGTTACTACTAGCCTGAGTTGATCTGAAGGCTTAGTAAGAGAAAATGAAAGATTTGTAAACGGTTCTGTTTGTTTTAAGTAAAAGTAAAAAGGCATTATTTTTATTCTCTAGGGGGAAAAAATGCAGCAACTTGATTCTACTCTTTCCACTGCAGCAGCCAGAAGCAATTTCTTCATAAGCATTTCCATTCTTTTTCTCCAAGTTCTCTATTAAGTATTTTAACAGCACGACGTCTGCTAAAAGAAACAGGGGAATTACATGAATATAAAACTAAAGAGAGTATTTAGGTTATTCAGGTGAAAAAGGAAATCAATATGATCTACATGACTCCTACTTTGGGGAATTTATTGAGATTTTTGGGGGGCGGCCTAATAAATAATCAGTTCTTGTACAAGTTTTATGGGAATACACACAAGAAAAGTATTCTCTGTTGTCGGGGTATTGTGTGGGAGACACACTGATTAGGTCGACCAGCTGATTTATCATATAATGCACTCTCACACACGCTGGTCTACCTCTTCAATCATTAACTGCCAGTTTATCTGAATTCACCTACAACCATTATGAATTTCCACTAGCATTTTGCTTTATGTATTTTTGTGGTATGACGGTTAGTAAATACAGATGCTTCAAAGTTATAGGCTTCTTGCGGATTGCATGCTTTATCATTTAAAGGGCCCTCTTTTTCTCATTTAATATTTGCTTTGAACTAAACTCGCTCACCAGTCCACAGCTTTGTTAAATATCCAAATACATCCTTCATTCCATTAGTAACTATTTCCCTACCTGGGTCTTTTTTACTCTTCTAAATTGAGTCACAGTGCTACCTTGATACACTGAAAACTCAGAACTAAATTATAAATTTAACCACCACCAGTCCATGAAATAGTAAGGGAAAAGAAAAAAGGGCGGTAAATTGATTAAATTCACGAATATACAAATACCAAGAATGGACACAAACAAAAATACAAAGTTTGTGTTAAAATTGATTCTTCAACGGGTATTGAGGTCAGAGTTGGTATCATAGAGTCAGGTTCCTCAGATACAAATCCTTCTCCCTGTGGAGGCTGAGCCTTGGTAGTTTTGGTGATGGTTATTATTATTATTTTATTACTATTATTATTATCATCATCACTGGTTTGTTTGAAACCTCCATGAACATTTCAGCCGGATGTGTAAGTGCTAAGAGGCATCCCGGGATTTCCTTGAGTTTCAGACATATTTCTCCTTTCCTCTACTGTCTAATAACATCGATCATATTCACTCTGGGATCAGTCACCACAATTTATCAACTCCCTTCTTATTAATGTTTCAAGGGCAGGAGAAGCCCCAAAAGTCGACAGACAGCATAAGCAACGAGGTCAACTGAACCATTATTTTGCACCCTTGAGAAAGCATTCCTGCCTTGGAAACCAAAAATTCTGAGTTTTCAAAAGCCTAGACAGAGAAAGAATGAAAGCAAAATCTTGACGAGAGAGTGAAATCATGAAAAGTACCATGCCCTTCGTGGCTATATTCTGGCTCCAGGGCAAAAGAAAACAATCAGATTTTGGCTACTGGTTCAAAGGAGATAGAGCGCCCTGTGGGGCAGCACTTGGAATTTGAAAGTGGTTGTCCTATTGAAGTCATTTATTGACCACTGCACCATTCTGTAATGAATTCTTTAAGCATCCGCATGTTTTCCCACTTTTTCACCATAAAATAGTTTCTTTATTAAAAGCAATATATAAGGGATTCAATTATGGAGAATGAGGCATGGACGATTGCCTAAGAAAGACGAATCTGTCACTAGAATGAATGTTTATTCCAGGAGAACGGAATTTCTGCCCCATCCGTGCTGAGGTGGTTGGTGGTTGGGTCCTATTCTCTCCAACATAAGGACAAAGGGTCAGTTTTTGCCTCTGCCCTTAGCAGGTGAGGCACTTAGCAGGGGCGCCAGCCAGCTGAACTTTGCTGAGGGAAAGCTAAAATTGATGAAAATCCTATAAATCCCATCTTCACCACCGTGGCCACTTATTAACCCAACAAGCCAACAAAGCATGGAGATAACTGGAAAGAATCACACAGACATCAAAGAAAAAAAAAAAAAAGAGTCATGCTTCCACCTGACTATTCAAAACCTATTCTGCAAAGAGTGCCCTTGATTACTATTCAAATGGGACACAGGTATTCTTATACTCTGGGCCATTCTGAGAAGACTATACTTAAAGTGGGCTCTAAGCTTGTTCCTAGTCCCCAAATACTTCTTCCGAGTAACTGACCAGTCCATGCCAACATCGGCCACTATTCATGAATCAGTGTATATTCATAATTCTTGCCATCTTTGTCCAAGCCCTCCAGATAGATCATATTAAGACATAGCCAACAGGCGACTACCGCTTCTTCTTACCGTCCAAGGACAAGCCTGAGACAGTACAGAAGTTCGTTTCAGGGGAGTACCATCACACTGTGCACACTTACCTGCGAATCGGGTTTAACGCTTAACTTCGGCAGTGGACTCTGTCTCTGGGAGCTTGACGGGCGGCCACGCCAACAGGCTGAGGACGAGAGAGCAGGCCAACCGCGGGAGATGCCCTCAACATCCAACTGCACGCACGTGTGGAGTCGGCGACTTTTCAGCAGGCCTGGGCCTACGAGCCCTCCTGGGCTGCGGGGCCGAGGTCTGTCCAAACCCCCCAACTATTGTTTTGGGTGAGGGGACCCCCTCACAATACAATACTGGGACTGCAAATGAGAGGGCAGTTAATCCGCATTCGGTCAGGCCACCGATACGGTCACGGGCTTCTCCGCAAACCAGCGCTCCCAGGTGTCTCTCACTCTGTGACCCGGTCACGGGCTTCTCCACGAGCCAGGGCTCCCAGGTGTCTCTCATTCTGTGACCCGTAGTCCTCGCCAATGAAGGCGGCAGGGCTCCTGTATCTGGCTTCGAGAAGAATAAAAGTCCCTGTGCAGGTGTGGACGGAGACCATGGCAGATGCCTAGTTTGCCCAAAGAGTGTCCGAGTGGAATGTGGAATCTGGCCTCTTCTGAACTGGGTCACGCCCCTGGGTTTCATCTCCTCTCACTCCAAAGAGCCGCCACCAGCCAGCCCGCGCGGGATCTGGCGCGCCTCAGCCTGCGCAACCGCTCTCCGAGGCCCCGCCCCCTAGCAACCACGCCAGCAACCGGGATTCCCAAGGGTCTCTTCCGGGAGATTCCCGGCGGGCCCCTTCCCATTAGACCCTGGAAAGACTTTTGCATTCCCTTCAGCTCTGCCTTCACCGGGAGCACGTGACATTAGGTAGGGTAGGGTTTGCAATTAGGTTAGATGCCTCGGGCACCTCATAAACCCCTCCGGAGATCTGGCTCTGCCCTACCCTTCAACTGTTCCGGACCTCAGCTTCCCTGAACTTCAAGGCATGGGCATGCACAGAACGGACCTTTCCCCTAGGCCTTGGGCTTCGGGGCTATCCAGGCCTGTGGGGCCTTGCTATGTCCAAACCTCCTGTGTATTGTCCCGGGTGGCGGGAGTCCCCTGCGACACCATCTGAAATGGGGACTACGAAGGTGGCGGCAGTCCGTGCTTTGGAACCTTCACGCAAACTACACAAAAGATATAAAATAAGACAGGTACAAGCACCTGAGACATCTGAGACACCAGTACAGGGTGTAAAAATGGAAATTTCTAGGCTAGTGGCATTTGTCCATCTGATTACGTGTGTCTACAGAGTGAGAAGAAAATACAGGAGGTAGTATCACATAGTGGTTAGAATTGTGAGCTCTGGAGACAGAATATACCAGTCCAACCACTTAATAACTGCATCTACGTCCAGTTGAAAGTTGGGGTGATGGGGATGGACGTGTTGTTAAATTGGATGTTAGGGCACCTGGGTGGCTCAGTCAGTTAAGCTTAGTACTCTAGATTTCTGCTCAGGTCATGATCTCATGGTTTGTGAGTTCAAACCCCATATCCGGCTCTGGGCTAACAGTACAGAGCCTGCTTGCAATTCTCTGTCTCCTGTCTCCCTTGCTGTGTGCCCCTCCCTAGCTCGTTCTCTTTCTCTCTCAAAAAATAAATAATAAACTTAAAAAAAAAAAAGCAAATTGGATGTTTATCACAGGCGCAGATACAAAAAGGCTATACTCTATAAATGATTAGAATTAAAATACACCTCACCAGGACAAGGATGAATTAATTACTTACTAAATTTTTACTGATTACCTGCAGGGTGCTACGTCCTATGCCAAATCTCAAGACTAAAGAGATAAATAAAATACGATCCCTGCTTTCCAGAGCTCAAAGTGCAGTGGAGGAAAGACAAGAAAAGCAACCACTAATAGTGCAGAAGGAATAAGTAATTGTAGAGGTAAAAACGTCGTTCTTTAACAGAATAAAGGAAGACTACAGAAGGAAACGTGGTTGAACTGGAAAGACTGAAAATAGCTTTTAAGAGATTATTTTCCTCATTCGTTTATTCATTCATTCAGTGTTTAACAATCCCATGCAATAATTCCTGATAGCATCTCAAAGAATGAATAGTGACTGGTCAGGAAGACAAAGCAGAAAAAAAAAGGGGAGGGGGCAAAGATAATATAGTCACTTGGTATAGTTGGAATACAATGTGGACAGAGTATACACTCCAGCTCACTTCCTTAAAGATAAAAGGAATTGCTTGAGGAAAATATGATGGGAAGGGGGAATTACATATACAACAAAGCAGGAATTACACTGTCCTTATGTTTACATGAAAAATAATCGAGAAGTTGGAAAATCAGGGAGTGGTATATTTGCTGTATATTCTCCCTCTTCCTGTCTAGGACTCCATTCTTCTTTCCTGGTTCTTTTCCCCAAAAGCTGGTTTTTATGCACTGCATCAACTAGACCACTTGTCCTCTGGCCGCTGGAAGGTTTCAGCCAATGGCAATGAGTAGAATCAGGAAATAAAGACGGGATTATTTATTCCCCTGGCTTCCTCTCTGCCAGGCCCTGCTGTGACAATTACTGTGTTCCTCTACCTAAGACCACAGCTGCTTCTCACCAATTCTCTCCCTCGGGATGACACATTTTTTGAAAAACTGATAAGAGAAGTGGCAAGGTCTTTAAATGAAAACTGACATCATTCCCTCTGCCCTGCTACACAATATAGAACCTTCCAACTGAAGGTCGCAATGCCTTGAATCTCTATCTACCTTGAGGAGGACTTAAAAGAAGGCACTTTTGCAAGCACATTAAATCTGGAGAACTTGAACATCTTGAAATAAATCCCTTAATATTTACCATGTGTTCATACTCTGTTAAAGTCTTAATATGATACCCATGGTTCATAAATCCAATGTGAAGACTGCTTTCTAGCTATAGTAAGTATATTAAGTACTTATGGTTTATGAGCATATCCCATGTCCAAACCTAGTAAATATTCCCTTCTCTTAAGTTTCTTCATTTCTGCATTTTGAGTATGCCATCTCTTTCCTGAGAGAAACATAACTAATAGAGGTAATGTAATGAAGTTTTATGAACCATGTTTTCATGCTTCTTTGCACCATTAACTGACCCCATGATTCAGGTAGTGGAACAGTTTCAAATATCCATTGGTTAATGTGGAATGCAAATAGATGTAGAAAAAAGAGTTAATTTAGCTCTTAACAGAAATGATCATCTTAAAAACTGCAACTCTTAATTTCAAGAGCTAGAGAAAAGACTTTCTTGAATTCCAAATGATTGACTTCTCATACTGAGGACCAAAGCCAAGAGACCGATAAATACAGGTTAGTAACATAAACCATAAAATAGGAAAAGATTCAAGATTATAATATGAGAACAGTTTCTTTGCCAATGTGGAGAGGGACACTTTTTGAATTATAAAAGGAGGAGGTGGTATTTTGGAGAGAAATGTCGGAAAAAAAAGTAGAAAAGGAGCATAGATGCAAACGTGAAATCCTGTCTTCTGTTCTCCGTTGGAGTGAGATCCCCAGGATTAGGCTGGAACGAATTCCACAGAGGTTTGGGTGAATCTGAGAATAGATTTATTCTTCACCTTGTGTACTCTAAGGCTTTCTTGTGCCTCAGAGGCAACATTTCTAAACCGTACCCAGGCAAGGGCTGAGTGAGTGACCAAGGCGAATGGTCCAGAGAGCAGATTCCAGGAGTCCTTCATATCCCTGACGGAAAGCACTAGACAAGACCAGGGCTATCTGGTAGCTCAGGATGACAGAGATCAGGTGTGATGCTCCTACTCCACAGAGGCCAAAACCAAGACCCAAAGGGTGTGACCACATGATAACTATCTCTTAGTGCCATGATGGTAAATGGCACATTAGACTCTAGGTATATAACCAAGAAGTAAGAATGAGAAAGACTTCGTGGGGACATTGATTGGACTGGATATTTACCCAAAGTGATTGAATTCTAAAGCAGACATGACTGAGTTAATAGAATTGGCATATTTAAGTGTTCTACCATTGACAGAACTAGCAGTGCTTGATCTTTCGAATTGATTTATATAGAAATACTTTCATCTTCATACTTCTAAATATTGTGGATTGTCGTAACTGGCAAAGATGTAGTGATGGACAGAATTCCAGAGCAAAGCAAGCCCTTGACAGGTAAACAGAGGCCATATCATGCTCAGAGAAAGGTGACTGCTACGAGTACAGGTAGGGGTATAGGGGACATTGGAGACACTTTGCATGAAGAAGGGGAAATCATCTGGGTTTTTGAGAATAGGATGGATTGCAACTAGAAGAGAGTTAACTACAAGAACAAACAACTTGGTCATTAATTCTCCTCCATCTTTTAATTTTGCTCAGGAAACAACGTTAAAGGAGGGACTGTTGAACAAAAAGAAATCACACAGTGCATCATCAAGGTAATTGGATTCTGCAGCCCATTTAAGTTGAATCCAAAGGTGAACTACAAGTATCTAAAACTTCTGCCAATCCTGTCCCTACACAAATAATGAATCTATCAAAGAGTTGGCACCTCAGGGAATTGTGACTTGAGTTAATCATGGTGAATTCAATCTATTTACAGCTTCAGCGTAGGTCCAGCTCAACATGTCCGGGGAGGAATCTGCATAAACAGCCCTGAACCAAGCTGCTAGACACAGGAAAGGGCTTGTAGTCTCCGAGAAGTAAACAAAACATATACATTCAGTCTCCAATATTCTTCTATACATAATTCTCAGAATACAATAAAATACATTAAGAACATATAAAGAAAGTGGAAAGTGTGACTCAGAATCAAGAGAAAGAGTCAATAGAAGCAGACTTGCAAATAGGCAAGTTACTGACCTTAGCAGACAAGAACTTTAATACAATTATTAACAATATGTTAAATAATTTAAAGGAAAACATGGATGTAATTTGTGAAGAGATAGGACATTTTAAGAAAAAAAATAGGAACTCTAAAATAGACCTAGGTAGACATTTTAGATCTTAAAACTCAGTAACAGAAATAAAAATTTTAATGGATTGTTTTTCTTGCAATGCCCAGTCTGTTTCTAAGTCACGATCCAGTGATAGCTCAGTAAAGTGAAGTCAAAACCAAAATAAATTTCAGAAAAACTAAAATTAGAAAGACTTACATGTACGGGAGAAAACCAGTTTTCATAAATAACTGATAGGAGTATAAGTGAAATACTAAATCACTCTGAACAACACTTTGTACCTACTAACAAGATTGAACATATACCTATTCTATGTTCTAGCAATTTTATTCTTTGGCTTACATGACAAAGGGAAACAAGGGCACGTACACACAATAAGTGTTTATTCATGAGAGCTCCCAACTGAAAACAATTCAAACATCCACCCGTAGTATAATCGATTAAGAGTTGTGATATACTCAGACAACAGAATACAGCAAAGAAAAGGAAAATTACCGATGCATGTAACTACATGGATAAACCACAAAAACATTACACTGAGCAAAAGAAACGGGACTCGAAGAGGTACTTACTGTATGCTTCTGATTGTAAGAAATTCAGAAAGGGAACAAAACTAATTTATGGTGGCAGAGTTTAGGATGGTGGTTATATCCGGGTACACGGTTAGTTATTTACTAGAAAGCATTAGGGGAAGACCACTGGGGAAAAGGGATATGCTTAGATCTGGGTGGAATTAATATGTGTACATATGAAAATTCATCAAGTTGTACAAAGATTTGTGCATTTTATTGAATTCACATTATACTGCAATAAATAAAAGGAGGACGCACTTTAGCATCAGCTGTTACAGCCAAAGGAGACATGTTGTGATTTCAGGGTTACACAGCTAAATAAAAAAAAATAGAAAAACAATAAATAGGATATGCTTAGAAATTATCAGGACGATATCTAGTAAGTGGCTACTGGTACCATACTTTGGGGGGTCTCTTATTTGAAATAGTTTACAACTTCTGAAGTCTTGGTGCCTGTGTTAGAGTCCTTGGTGTTTCACCTCCTGGCCGAAGGAAGTGGGCCCAGTAACTGGATCTGTGTTTCTGCGCCCTCATTGGCAAAATAGACACAATCACCATACCTACCTTGTAACGGTATTATAGAACTACATGGGAAAATGTCTATTATTAGTAGAGTACTAGAAAATGAGTAGATATCAATAAACTTATTTTTATTATTATTTGGTTATCTAAAACCAACGTCCTTTTCAGACATAAATATTGGTTAAGAATAACCCATGTATATGTTTCAAAGAAGGTCATAAATACCGGATAAGGAAGTCTTTCATAATAAAATATTTCTGGGGATTTGCTCTAAAACATATGAAAAGATATGCAGGGAGGCAAACTCATTCAGATGAAAAGGTCTGGGGAAGGGAGAGCCCTTTGTACTCACACACACAGCCACAGAGAGACAATTTTATAAACAATATGTTGAAAACTTTCACGAAATTGAAGATCGAGGTCACAGACTTTAACATTTGGTTATGAAAAATAATTCTAAATGCATGTTTATTCTGGTCATTATCTAGCCCTTGTTTACAGAATAAATTCCAAAGTCCTTAGTATGACAGGAAAGGTCTTTATTTGGCCTTTTGTGGAGAAGATGACCCTGCCTGCTCTCGTTTGTCCACAAGGAAAATTTGCAGAGTCTGTTGAATTTCCAGTGCATTCCTCTACCGTGGCATTTCATGTGTTTTGCAATGCCTCTTTGCTCTTCTTCCTCTTTTGCTACACTATGATTTCCTTAAGGGCAACAGCCCCATTTTCATCAACATTGTAGGACCAGAAATTAGCGCCGTGGTCATATGGAGAGGAATAGTGGGCACACCAAAACCATTTCCAGTATGTTTTAATAGTCTAGAATTAATAAGAGAAAGTGGGAAGGGGAAAGCCAGAGAACACACACAGTTACCTAAAATGATCAGAAACATTTATTCTTTAAATCCATGTATAATATGAAGAGCAGGAGAGACAGCGTCTGCCTAAGGGGAGAATACTGAGAAATAAAGATAAAAATAAACACTTCTTTGTTTATCATTTTCAGAGCAATAAGCAGTTATTGGGAGCCATTCATCAACAATGACTTCAGGGGAAAAATGATGATGATGTTGATTTACTACAATAGAAAAAAAGGAAGGAAATAATTTTGAAAACCCCATTATTGAAAATTAAAAGTTTCCATGAATATTGAAATGCATATAAATCAAAACTGTTCTGAATGATTAAAAAAACCCAAAAACCCCAAACGTAGGGTACAGAACAGGCTGACAGATTACAAGGAAACAAATCACTAGACTTATGAAGCCCATGCATGTATTGTCTATTGAAGTATAAGTGATATTGTTCAGTTGTAGGGCAAGTTGAAACATGTAATTTATCTATCATTCTTTGACACGAAAGAGAGTTCCTGTTTGTTTTTCAGGTTATCTTATGAACTACCGATAAACAAAAACGCTGGATTTACCTGTGTGAAAGTGCCACATTCCTCAGAGCACTTGAAAATGGCTGGACAGGTAAAGCAAGCAAGTAAACAGGATCTTCGGAGATTTAAGTTTCCTATGTCTAACACTCTTGTCTAATCACGACTCGATTGACACGTTCGCCCATCCCGGCATTTGCAGCCTGCTAGAAATCCTTTGTCTCTGTGAGAGACTGACAGGCAACGTGATTTAAAAAAAAAAAAAAAAAAAAAAAAGTGTGCTGTGAAGTGCTTTTTAAACCTATTTTCCATGAATACACCTGCCTTCTTCTTGAGAAAAAAAAAAGTTCACTCTTGATCCTTTTCTTTACAGTTCAGTACATCATCGTTTTGTTTGTTTCAGTTTGAGAGTATTGAGATTGAAATTTCGAGCTTCCAAGATAGTTGGTGTTTCTTTCCCTAGCTTTGATCTCCAGTTTTTAGCAGGAGGGCGGAGAAGATCAATAGATTTCTATGCATCCTGAGTGTATTGTAGATTTAAAAGGGCCTCATGTTCTGTATAATTATTTCCAATGACAGAGAGAGTGGAATCCTCCCCCCCCCCCGCCCCGAGTGACTTGCTTGATGAACAAACAGAATGTGGCATATTTTTTTTAATGTTTATTTACTTATTTTGACAGAGAGAGAGAAAGAGAGAGAGAGGGAAAAAGCGAGGCTGAGTGGGGGAGAGGCAGAGACAGAGGGAGACAGGCTTCCAGGCAGGCTCTGCGCTGCCAGCACAGAGCCCGATGTGAGGCTCAAACCCATGAACCATGAGATCATGACCTGAGCCAAAATCAAGAGTCGGACTTTTAACCAACTGAGCCACCCAGGCACTCCAGTGTGGCAGATTTCCAAAGCTAGGTTATAGGAAGTTTTCCAGACTCAGTCTAGCTCTTCTGGAACATTTGGTCTTGGCCCTCCAAGCTGCCTTGTAAGAAGCTAACTATCCTGGCGCAACCATGCTTTCCAAAGCCCTAGTCACATGAAGAGGTGCTCTGGAGGATTGGACACCATATGGAGAGAGACAACCAATGGCAGCACAGTTCCAGACATTTCTGTGAAGACACCATCTTGGTCGTGGACCCTCCAGCCCCAGCCATCCCAGGGGATGCCATGGGAACCCACCAAGCCCTTCCTGTATTCCTGACCCATGACATTATGAGCAATAAAAAATGTTTGCTTTAAGCCACTAAAGCTTTTGGGAGTAGTTGATTATGTAACAAGAGTTAACCAGAACAAATGTGAATCTACTGGAAACTTCTTAAGACAGATTTGTAGCATCAACCTTGCCTTCTATTTGAGCTTCAGTAGACCGTTTGCATAAATAATAAAATAGTGATTAAATTATGAAGACTGGACAAGTCCAATTTGCATGTGATAAGGTCACTCAGAATACACCTTTTGATTGCAGGAACAAAAAATTGATATTCTTTACACCTGTCCTCAATTTTCACCTGAGCAGCGATGAAGTGTCAACATTTCTACTACCTAAAAATTTCTGCAGGATAGTGTGTGCCTTTTTGACCTGGTTTAGAATTGATGAGAGAAGAGGATGTCAAGTTCATAAAAATGACAAATGCTTCTGTCATTAGCAGATGCATTAATCTCTGTCAGGACAAAACCTTTTATTTGAAAGATAAGTTCAATAAAATTCTAATGCTGAAATCCCATTTCAATTGAAAATAACCCTTTATTACCTAAACTTTCATTTGGGGTGAAACGGTTTTGTTTTGCTTTCCTCATAAGTGTTAACATAAAATAGTCACATTTCCACTGAAAGAATAAATTTCCAGTGAATGGTTCCAGATCGCAAAGTAAACCATGACAGAGGGAATTCCAGTTACAAGTGAGTATTTTTTCAGGAGAAAGTTTCTAAGTTTTCTAGGCAAAAATATTAAGTCACACTTGATTTTTACTCTTTAAAAAATATTTTGTCGCTTCTTTTAGTTTTCTGAATCAATAGAAAAGTGGGCCTTCAAAAATCTAACTTCATGAGTTATTGACAGGTAAGTGAAGGAGAACACGAGGAGACGCTCACTCACCCTGATCTCCAACGACTAAAAGAAGTAGCAGCATTTTATTTTTAAGGTTTTTAAAAAATATTATTATTTTGAAAGAGAGAGGGGGAGAGAGTGAGGGTGAAGGGCAGAGAGAGAGGGAGACACAGAATCTGAAGCAGGTTCCAGGCTCTGAGCTGCCAGCACAGAGCCTGACGTGGGGCTCCAAACCATGGAATGCAAGATCATGACGTGAGCTGAAGTCGAACACTTAACCAACTGAGCCACCCAGACGCCCCAAGGAGATGAAGCATTTTGAAACGGGGACTCACACAAACTATAGTTACTTCCCGACCCAAGAGAAAACAGTTTATGGTTCCAGACCCTGCCATGTTGTGTCATAGAATGTCACCTCACTAGGAGGCAAGTCCACGGAGTTTCAGAAGACATCGTTCCGTGACCCCTGTCATGTTTCTTTATGGTCAGAGCCTTCCGAGAAGACATTGCCAGCAACCGGGGTTAAGATGAAAGAATGGTGCGCACACCATGGAAGCTAAGTTGAGATACATCAGAGAGAAAGACTTACATATTTAGTGTCCCTGGAACAAGAGTTTAGGTTACAAGGGCAATGGTTCTGGCACTCTTGTCCTCCTCTGCTCAGAGAGGATTTGTTCATATTAGAAGGATAAGGTCTCTCCTTCTCCTCAGTGGAGGATGGGCAACTCTGCCAGGCATTCTATAAAAGCTCCATGATTCATAATTTGAGAGTTCCTCTCCTGTGATACGAGCTTCCACCCCTTACACACCCTTCCAGCCTTCATGGCATCACCCTGTAGATGGCTGGGATACAGGAAACCGAAGCACAATGTTCCATAAACAAACAATCAGCCTGTTCTCTAAGACAGAAACTTCACCTCTTCCATCAGCACGACATGAATATAAGTATAAAAACTTAATGGGATTGGGGTCTATGGGGGTAAATCCCCATCCTTACAGTGAACGTTATACTGTTTGCGACTCGGAGCTCCCCGAGTCTGCTTAACAGGTTTCGACTCTTATTCTTTTTCTATAATTGCCAAAAAATAAAATATGTTAATAAACGCAGTGGTATTTGTTGGGAAACATTATGAATGATAAAAATTGAGCATTTCTAAAATAGAATCATATATAGATTTTAGCTAGACTCCCATGTTCTGTGCAGGACTTAGAACTTGATTGCAAGGGCAGAAGTGGTCACCAGTGAAGTGGAAAATTATTTCTCCCACTTACATGAAATGGAGAACGGGAATGAGGTACATGTTTTGGCAATTTCACAGGTCTAACCTGGGCACAGAACCTTGTATTAGCTAGTTTTAATAAACTCGAATGGAGGTGTGTGGTTTCTGGGACTAAAGACCCACCCCCAAACCTCACAGGGCCAATGTAAGGATGAAGTCAATCTAAAGTAATCTGTAATCTAACCATACTGAACACAGCCCTCATACAGCCGTACTGTCGTGATAGAAGAATAATATGCATGCGAGCTAGAATAGGGGGCACGAACAAGAGGCATTTCTTACAGTACCTCCATCATTTCAGGGAGACTGGCAGACTGGAATTTTCTAGCTGCTTGGTAATTACTTGCCTACAGTTAAGAAGCCAGGGCTGGCCTGGATTTAGTAAAGGTCAAGGTGAAAGTCATGCTTCAAACGGTTTGTTTTCTGTAGAACCCAATTCTGTCTCATTTATACTTGCATGTGTGATGGATATGACATATCAATTAGCAATTAGTCATTAGCTGTGGCTACTCGCTTTCCCAAAAATGTAGAAGTTGCTGCCTTCACGTACTGCTTTTTTTCAGTTTAGTGGCAAAGCACACATTTGATCGCAAATTTCAGTTGGGTTAAAACAGACTGTGTAACTGGAGTGAGTTTAAGGCACTGAAAACTTCTGATTATGTTTCTCTTTGTCTTTTCAGCCCGATCATTAGTCACCGATGCACGTTCATAAGAAGGCAGTTTTTTTAATAACTGCTCTTGCATTGAACGCAAGATTTTAGTTGGCCCTAGCTGATATTTTTAAAATACAATTTAATAAGCTCTGAAGATTGAAATAGTCCAAAATATTTTGCCCTCTAAAAAATGGCTGTACATGCACTGTGATATTAGACTGTATTCTAACAGCGCTGGAACCGAAGCAGGAATATAGTAACGTGCATGAGAAGAGTGCAGTGGAAAGGTGATTAGTACTCCATGTGAGAAAAAGACTTCTCCAGGACAAGGGAGGCTCTTGCTTTACTCCTTCGACCCTCAGACCCTCAGAGCTTGATGCCAATACGGCCTAAGGTCTTCCCCCCTTTTCATTAACTCCAAACCTGTGCTTACCAGACGCCCCTTTTTCTTGAATTTTGCTTCCAGGAAGGCTTTGGCTATTGAAAAGATATGAGGCCAGCCAATATGCCTTTGGAAATTAATCAGCATTGTGGTCTTGGTATGAGGAACCATTGGAATTCTTCGCCTTGTAAGATTTGTTAACACAGATCAGTCAATCGCAAAATCTGCTTAAAACCCCTTGATAAGAGGGATCCCTGAGTCCAGGACGTCAGTGATAGACCCCAGGGCTGTTCGGATTTCACAGAAGTGTAGACACTCTTAAATCAGAGTCTTGGATCTGCAACTTCAAACATAGGAAGGATTTGAGAGCATGGATTAGGTGATAGTACAATCATGCCCGGCGACCTGGTTTCTTTCCATACTTTGGAAATAAAAACAACTTTTACAGGGAAGCCCTGCCACAATGTGCAGAGTAGGAAGAAGAAAGAAATAAGCAATAGAATCCTTGCCGATATCCTGAAGAACCCTTTGCACTTGGGGTTGGTTTCTTTGTGCTTCGTTATTCTTATGAGGAGGGAGGTGTTTTTCCCCCTGTATTGTTTAGTATTTAACAAATATTCAGCTTATGCAGAAAGATGAAAAACTTGCTGATGGATGGGCAGAGGAGTAAAAGGGATAAAATGATGCATGACACTGAATACAATGAAGCTAGGAATTCACAGGGCCAAAATAAGTGAAAAAGGTGCATTAAGGAGGAAGAGTAATTACAGGGATAAAGAGAGAAATAGAGAGGAGCCTGATCAATACAAGCAGTGTTCTCTAAGTCAAGGTCATGCTCCCAGCCTTGAGATCCCTGAGCCAGCGCGGGAATTCAGCCAGGCACTCTTCTAGAGCCTGAGCGCACAGCACTGAGCAAGGCAGTGATGGCCCCTGCTCTAATGGAGTGTATTATTTAGACAGGAAGGAGACAAGGAGAGAGGTATATAAAAAAGCAAACAATGAAAAAAATACCAGATTCCCACAAACCGAATATACCAGACAAAGGTATATGATATGCTTTCTCAGAGAGAGAATGACGCTCTGTTGGTGATACACAGAGGTTAAGGAACATAACTCGGATGAGGTGGCAGAGGTTGCTATTTAAGACTGGTGGTTAGGGAAACCTCTCGCAAGAGATGACTTCTGTGGCGAGACCCGAGGTACAGAAAGGGAGCCAGCCATGAGAAGATCAAGGTCTCAAGGACAAGTTTTCCAAGTTCAGGAGGCAAGCGGGGCAGGGGCTTAAGCATGGGAGAGAGTGAGTTTAGCAGGCTTCAAAATCAGAGCAGAGGCCAGTGTGATGGCAACAGAATCCAGCAGGGTGTGAGTGAGAAGAGAGGGGATGGGGGTGGGGGGTGGGGGGGATGGGGAAGCAATGGCAGATGACCAAGGTCAAGTCTTTAGGTTTTATTCTAAGCAAGCTTGGAAAATGTTAGAGACTTTCAAGAAGAGAAGTAAAAATGAAGCTATATATAATCAGAATTCTGGTTACTTTTGGGGTTTTATAACATACTCACTCAAACAACCATAACTTGGGTCTTCAGAAGTCAGGGCTGAATCTTATCCGAATGGAGATTAGATATCCTTAGATACTATTTTTTTCTCTTTTTTAAAAATTTAGATTCAAGTTAGTTAACATACAGTGCAGTATTGGTTTCAGGAGTAGGAACACCCAGTGCTCATCACAAGGGCCCTCCTTCATGTCCATCACCCATTCAGCCCATCCCCCGCCCACCTCCCCTGGATCAAGCCACAGTTTGTTCTCCTATTTAAGAGCCTTTTATGGTTTGCCTCCCTCTGTTTTCATCTTACATTATTTCTCTTTTCCTTCCCCGATGTTCGCCTGTTTTGTTTCTTGAATTCTCCATTCATTCTTCCATTCTCTATTACTTTAAAACAAAGATGAATCCGGACATTTCTAAAGCAAATTTTAGTTTGTAAAACTACCCTTACAAAGCGCATCTGAAGCGGGGATAAGGGTGCCTACTTGAGAGCTGACGAAGCTCACAGGAGATGGTTCCCAAGTAACAGTGCAGAGTAACGCTTCACAAACAATACTGTTTTGCCGTCATAACAATGAGTCAAATACATAAACAAATCACTTTGCGTTTCCCCTTTCCTTATTAAAATGACTTCTTACATGAAGTGAGAGGAAGCAGAAATGTTTGGAGACAAAGGGATCCTTTTCTGAATTAACTGCACGTTGTCTAAGGGTTGGGGGTAAAAAGAAAGGATGGGTGATTATGAGCCATAATGGTTTCTTTCCCTTTGGAGCTTTCTGTCAGTCTTAGCCTTCTTAAAAGAATTCTGCTTATCTTCTGTAAATATGAAAATATGAACATTATTGATATGGGGAAAACATACTGATACGTTTACAAATCATATAATTATTTGATATTCTTAAGGAAGGTCTATGTAATAATGGATTACCAGACGGGTGCTTGGGAGGCTCAGTCAGTTAAGTGTCGCACTCTTGATTTCGGCTCAGGTCATGGTCTCAAGGTCGTGAGATGGAGCCCCGTGACAGGCTTCAGAAGCCTGGTTGGGATTTTCTCCTTCCCTCTCCCTCTGCCCCTCCCCCATTTGGATGCATGCATCCTCTCTCTCTTAATTAAAAAACTGGATTACCAGAAAAATTCTATAAAATATATGTAAGTTGATCTCTTTCATGATAAATTTAGTTCACAAAAGCAAAACTATTTCAAAAAGTACACATTAAGATTTATTCCTAAAATCGATTTTCTTTTAACTGAATGAACAATTAGCTCAGTAAACATTTCGATGCAGTGTTTTTTTCCATTAAAGCCCAAACGTGAATTTAATGTTGAATGGATTAATGGAGAAACGGGAAGCACTTGGAGCGGATCGAAGAGTTTCAAAGTTCTGTTCTTTCGGTTTCTAGTGCGAATGCGCAAGGGGCTTTGTAAAACTCCGTGCTCTTGAGATCCCAGTTGGCTAACGAGGAAGATAAATGAATCCCAGCATACTTTAAATAGACCAGGATTGCTAATGAAAAAGAGCTGAAAAATTTATCTTAACTTCAGCCCTCAAGCTCATGACTTATACGAGTGTAGTTTCTCAAAACCAGTACCAGAAACTTGCAGTCTAAAGCTTATACAGATAGTACCAAGTAACTCCTGAGTGGGAGTTGGGGGAGGGACAGGCAAGAACCCAGGGGCAGAGTAAATAAAAATACTAAAAAGAAGAGTCAGTTATCAGCATATTAGAATGGCATGAAAACTAGGAAGCAGATGAAAAAGGAAATAATTCACGGATACACAGCACACCATCCCCCCTGCCATTTGCTTAGTATTATGCTTTTAACATGTGAGTTATCACCGACCAAGATTTTCCTTTCAGAAACAGGGGTCAGAGCCCCTTAGGGAGGCATGGGAAGGAAGGGGAAATAAACTTGAGGCTGATTGTGGTCACGGAACAGTTAACAGATTAGATACGAAAAGCTATGACTCCTAACGTTGTGGTATGTATTTTCCCTTTTATATGAACTTCTGGCCCTAGTTATTTTTGTCTGATGTTAAGCGGAACACCTGCTGCCAGAATCAAGGCAAGAATCAAGGTGGGTTCATATTTCTATATTTGAAATTCACCTACAGATCTCAGCTTCTATTTGGCATATGCATTTTCTTCTCCCCACTTGGATAAAATAAGGAAAGGTGATGTTGATGGGGATTTAGGAGATGGTAGTTGGGGAAGACCTGACAAGGAAATGGAGAACAGCTCCACAGGCGGCCCGAGAGAAGCTCCAGGTTGGCCTTCAGGTGATGCATATTTTCAGTCTTAGAGTTCCTGTTTGAGCTTATTGTTCCCAAGAAGTTCTCAATAAATATTTGCTAATTGGCTAATACTTCAGAAAAGAACCAGCATTCTAGGAAAAAAGAAAAGCATCTTTTTTTTTTTTCTGATGAACACTCTCTTTTTATATAATGGGTCCATTTCATGTTATTGCTTTTTAAATGTTCATTTATTTTGAGAGCGAGAGAGAGGGAAGGAGGGGCACAGAGAGAGGAAGAGAGAGACTCGTAAGCGGGCACAGTGCAGAGCCCGATGTGGGGCTAGATCCCACGAACCCTGAGATCATGACCTCAGCCAAAATCAAGAGTCAGACGCTTAGGTGACTGAGCCACCCAGGGCACCCCAACAGGTCCGTTTTAAATACAGCTTTTTCCTTCCAATCTTAAACTCACCAATTCCGTCAAAACTGATCCTGTAATGACTGCAGCTGGGAATGGAATAGGAAGAATGTAGACCTGTACATGACGAATAGTAAAAACTCAGTATCTCTACTTTTTATTTTTCATTTATTTAAAAAAAGTTTTTAAATATTTGTATTTGAGAGAGAGAGAGAGCAAGAGACAGAGCGTGAGTTGGGAGGGGCATAGAGAGAGTGGGAGACACGAAGCAGGCTGCAGGCTCCAGGCTCTGGGCTGTGAACACAGAGTTCGACTCAGGGCTTGAACCCGCGAACTGTGAGATCATGACCTGAGCCGAAGTCGGCTTAACCCACTGAGCCATCCAGGCACCCCATCTCTGCTTTTTAAATCAACCCACAGACGAATACATTTCTATTTAATTCAGCAGAAATAAAATCCTTCCTGGAACAGAACACTAAATATGGCAGAGCCCTTGGCAGCTTCCAACATGAGAAAGGAAGAGGGAAACAGACAAGTGGATGTCAAAATTGAAGATGGAAATGAAAATGCTGGCAGCTTGGCGCCAGCGCCAGGTGGCTGGCAGATGTGACTCTGTCGCCACCTGGGGGCATGAATCACTGCCGAAGGAAGTCTCCTCATCCCCACCATCTGTCAAGGCAACGTTGGCAGTGCAGCTGGCGCCTGCGTGAGGCCGGGGACGGGGGCACACAGAGGCCGAGCTGCACCGGCATCTCTTCTGCATCTCCGTCCTGCCTCTACTGTTGCCACTGCGCAAAAACTGAAGATCTAGAAGGCTTCTGGACTCAGCACGTATGGTATGTTTGACAGTGATCGGGATGCTAATAAGAGTGGAGATGGGGAGGGCAGACAAGTCAGCAGCGCTAAGAAGCGATCACAGATGCCCATATTGTCCCTTAGGACACTGTTTTGCCCACTCGCCTTGTAATATCCATAATCACAGGCTACTCCCATAGAGATAGGCCTTCGATAATCAAGTACAAAGGAGAGCTGAATTGCACAATTCCCCGGAGAATTAGCAGCCGCTCTTGAGATATCTCTAGGGTAAGAACTTGCAGGGGACTTGCAGTGACTCAGAAAGCAGCACGGGGTAAGGCAAGAAAGGGAGCTTAGCCACATAATTCAAGTGGGTTGATATCTTCCTTCTCCTGTACAAATCTCACCGCCATGGCCGAGATAGAGATATACTTATTTTACCAGCTCTTTGCAACTCATCTTGGTATATTCTACCTGCTTAGAAGTATTTTCTGTTGGGTGGAGAGAAGAAAAGAGGGAAGACACCAGTCTCTTTCTAGGTCCAAATCTGGCGTAGGCCATTCTCTCGAGGACAAGGCAGTCCCAGGTGAGGGCTCCAGGGAACAGGACAACCTCCCATCTGGGCAATCCAAGCCATTAGAAAGGATTCTGGCCTCCTGGGTCCTCCTCCTGGAAGAAGGAGCTGCCCAGGCCTGACCTGAAAATGCAACCACGTGAAACCAGAGCAGCCCAGAACGGGGGCTGCTGACTGGAGATGGGCTCCAGCTTTCTTACGCTAAAAACAGTGCGACTTGATAGTTTACCTCTCCAGAGAGCATTCATTCTCTTCGTGGGACTATCAGTTCACACACTTGGGGATTTTATTCCCACAGTTCCCGGTCTCTTACTAGGCACAAAGGGCTCGACTCTCAGATTCAGAAATAGTTCTGACAAAGCTGTTTTATGCCAAGTCTGTATGGGTCAAATGACAGAAAGAGTCACACAATTACATGGTGGGGCTCGTGGTGGACAGCTTCCATACTCGGCAGGCTGACGCCACAGAGATAAGGGCTGCTGCTGGCATCAGGAACGCTCCGCAGTTTTCTACTGGCTGCTATCCAGTGACCGGGAGCATGCGGAGAGAAGTAACCTTTCCCCAACGCAGTGGTACTCAGAGGGAGCTGGCAAAGTGGTGGAAGACCGGGAGGAAAAGCCTGAACAGGCTCTTCCTGACCAAACATCAGCAAACTTAGTGTGGCCCAGAATGAGCACATGGCAGACGCAAGCTGAATGGCAGATCAAACATGTTCGTGGTGACAGCCAGACCTTTGCCCACTGTCTTCCACATCTCCCCAACAGCTGAGAAGCCTTGGGTTCGCGTGTCCAGATCTGGACAAGCGTTAACTTAAATCTTAATGATAGTATGCCAGCGGTGTCACTCACGACATGCTACTTCATTATTCATGGCCTCGGTTTCCATATCTGTTGAATAAAGAAAATAATATCAACATTCTGAGAGACGTGGAGAAGATTATGTTTAAAAAGACAACGCAAGCGGGGGCACCTGGGTGGCTCAGTCTGTTGAGCATTGAACTCTGGATACCGGCTCAAGTCATGGTCTCATGGTTCACGAGGTTGAGTGCCGTGTTGAGCTCTATGCTGAGTGTGGAGCCTGCTTGGGATTCTCTCTCTCCCTCTCTCTGTCTGCCCCTGCCCTGCACATGCTCTCTCTCTCAAAATAAAGAAACACACTTTTTTTTTTAAAAAAAGGACAATGTAAGTAAAATGCTTAGGACAGTATCAAGTGGGTAGAAGATGATCACTAAGATGGAACTGTTATTGGAGCGACGCTTAAACAGGACACTCACAGCTATCCGAATAAGGTAATGGCGGTAACATACATATATGATGCTTCAGGTTGCATTCATGGTGTGTGTTGCCCTTCAATCTTAAAGGAGCTTTAAATAATAGATACCACACAGATAGGAAAACACCCGTAATTTCACTAGTATAATTCCAATACATCTTCAGTCAGGAAATATTGCAGTGCCTGGAAAAAAAAAATCACAGGAAAGCCTAAAGCAAAGTCGCAAAGCAGAACTTAAATGCACTTATATTACTTTTAGTACAGTATGCATGGATGTAATTAAGTTCAGATGAGATCTCTGCATTTCCTTGTTTCACCAGTATAATTTCATGAGCATGATGGAGAATTCCACTGCATCCCTGGGTA
This sequence comes from Paguma larvata, assembly GCA_030068075.1. Classification (NCBI taxonomy): domain Eukaryota; kingdom Metazoa; phylum Chordata; class Mammalia; order Carnivora; family Viverridae; genus Paguma; species Paguma larvata. Next base: position 126,286,891 of record CM057826.1, read on the forward strand.
CTTGCCTCACGACTGGGGCTGTTTTTCAGTTGCCTAAGTTAGACGAGCAGAACTTGATTTCTTTTCTTCATTAACGAAATAATTAACAATTATTAGTTTGCAGTAGATCTTCCCAAATGACTATCTTCACTGCACGTTAATATATTTACTGCTCGGGAAAATAAAACCCACTCAAAGAGCTAAGCCACATGATGTAGGAAAATAAGCTATTAGAGTTAAGAGTTTAGGAAGGCCGAGAAACTATTAGAGCAGAGATCAATTCTGAGTTGTCGGCCCTGTCAAGATTTTTAACGTCTAAAAGTGCCATTAATTCCCTTCTAATGAGTCTGACATCATTCAGATTATAGGTTACGGTCAAGGAGAGTGCCATCATATTTGTCACAACATTGAGCAATGTTTTATCTTTTTGTGAGGCTCCCCAAATGTCCTCACCATTACCCTGTACAAAACCCGTCGCTAAGGCAAATGTTGTATGGGCTCCGGGCAATCAGTTCCAAATAACGGTAGCAACTTACAACTTTCAGATCAATTTTGATGCAAACTTTAGGACTATTGTGTGAAGAAAAGAAAACCAGAGTGTAGAACGGTATGTACCATGTGCTGCATTTTGTGAGAACCCAAATGAACCCAAGTTAAAGGCAGTTTCTGGCCTGTTCTTGGTTCAGTGTAATCACAGAGCTGACGAGATTGAGGAAGAATTCTTCTCCCGGAATGTAAATTATTGAACAAAGAAGCCACTCATTTTAATCAGTTGGGAAGGCCAGGATTTAAAGCATAATAAAACAAACAGTATGCCCGTAATCCCTTGTTAACTTTTCCAGTCTATGTAGGAAGCACATTTTGGTGAGTACCACCCCCTAAGAAATCCATCAAGGATGACCGAAAGGAAACAACGCACTTTTCAGTGTTTTTGAAAAACATTACTGTTATACCTGTGTTTTATTATAAATAACCAGGTTCTGTCATATTTTATCTTCTTGCCAGCAAATGAAGGATATCGTTTCATAAAGCTCCTAAAATGTACATGAATATTTAATTAAATCGTATTTCCTTGAGAAAATAAAGTTCATTCGCATTCAGAGCCGACAGTTGTGAGGAGTACATAACTGTCAGAAGACCAGGGTAGCCCGTACCGGTTGCTTGCAGAACAAAACTCCTCAATTTTGAAAACTTTGTTTTTTTTTTTTTAAAAATAAACATACGATCATAAGTGTTCATTTACTTTAAAAACTCTAAAGATGAAGAAAATTATTGTCTATGTCTTTAAGTCCTTGTATAAATTACAAAACTCAAGTTTATGTTACAGAGTCCCTTCCCCATAGGAAGCATAAAGCACTTTTGTGTTACCTTTCCCCAGTAAATATTCGTATCACATTGAATTTAACAAACGAAAGAAAAGTCGACATTGCATCTTTAAGTCCCAAGAGAACATTCTTTTAAGCTGTCTCTCACGATGAATGGGCCTCGAAAGTCATTTGATTGCCCCAATTTAACTCGATCTTGAACAAAGATATATAAAAGTAATCCATAATTGACTTCAGTAGAAATCTGAAATATCAGTGAACTGCAGACTCTTCTTGCTCGAGGTCCACAAACACCCTTTGGAAGACAACCAAGAGGAGTTGAAGACCGGGATAACACAATAAAATTATAACAATAATAATTATAATAATAAAAATAACAATAATAAAATAAAAATAACAACAACCAACGATGAGGTAAGCTCCCCTTTAGAAAGGCAGTATGTGTTGCCTGGACTGTCAGGAGAGAGTTCGATTATACCTGAAGCCCAAATGTTTTTCCAACCAGAGTTCAGCCAGTTGCATGGTTGAGGCAAAAGTACTTGCCTTGGATCCTAAACACATCTTATACTGCTTAGGGTCCAAGTTAGGGTCACAATGAACTGGATGGAAAATATGCACCACTCCTACTTCTTGGCTTCTGAAGGGCCTTAAGCCAGAGAGAATGACTTTATTGTAGAGATCTACATCTTCCAGTCCCCAGCCTTGTATTGAGGTATCAAATCCACCTGCGCCCAGAAGATCACTTTTATAAATACAGGTAATTCCATAGCCATAGTCTCTCCAAAATCCAGTCTTCTTTGAGAAGACAAAGTCATCATCAGTGGGAGGATTTCCCCCATTGGTTACCTTTGGGTCATACTGGCTAAAGATGATGGGGTAGTACACCTGTTGTCCCTGAACTGTATTGTCTCTGCATCGTTGGAGAAAGTCTCCTCTGAAGATCAAGTCAACATCACAAAATAGCAGCAAAGTATCATTGTCAAACTGGGAAGAAGCCATTTCAAGACCGAGACCTCTGGAAAACTCTCCCTTCATTGGGATCAGGGTCATTTCTGCTGTAGGGTACTTGTTCTGATATTCCTTTATCAGCTCAATATGCTTGTCGGAGTCTTGGCCGGAATCCCCACTGAAAAGGGTGATGACCAGCTTTACATTCTGCTTTGGGATAAGACAGGTTTTTTCAAAGTTGCCCATGAATCTCAAGAAAATGTCATACCTTCCGATGAGAGGAACAAGAATGTGTATTTTCTTTTCATTGTGCCCTCCCATGTCTTTGGCACCTTGAAAAGAAGATAAAATCTTTAAAGAATTAGATATAAAGGAGAACGACGGAGTGTCACTGTTAATGCTCTCCACAAGCCTGTTGACGTCCAGCTCTTCAGTTTCTCTGAAGAAAGGCTTGCTGAACAACTGCTGAAGATAGGCGTGGCGTCTCACTGGCACGGTCAGTTTCCTCCCCTTGTGTCTCTTATAGAGGAGGAGCAAATCCAAAATGTACTCCACCCCATGCATGGGATCAACCCTGCGGTAGCCATATTGAATTTCCTTGAAGTCAATGAGCCGGCCCCTACTCTTGGCATTTTCATTGATCATTTCCATCACCTGTAGGACCGTGTCATCCAGTGCTGTTCTTAGGATGCTGTTGATGCTCTGTCGAGGAGGCTGGTTCTCAGATGCCGAGTAAAGGAGCTTCCCCGTCAGGAACTCCCATTCGATCACTTCATCTCTCTCCCGAGGCTGGAAGTGGTTGAAGGAAGGCGTCACTCCCAGCTGCTGGTCCTCTTTACTCACCTCACTGTTACTGAGCTTGCTCATCAGAGCACTCTCCCGGTGGAGCTGGATGGTGCGGTAGCGAAGTTCAGAAATTTTGCGGCTGAGCATGTAATTGTGAAGCCTGTATTGGTAGGCAGGCCTTTTGTTGGGGTGAAGTGTGATGGCTGCATGGATTTTGCTGTTGTGAAGGTCCTGGATATAACCCTTCCGATTATGTTCGTAATTTTCATGGAACAGCTGTTGCATCTGGAAAGTAAAAGAAATCGAGATGTTAGAATAAATTTAAAAAGAAGCAATAAATGAAAGCCTCTAAACTTAAAATATTTAATAAAGATTGCTTATATGACATTTCATAACAAAAATGACTTGTAAAATTTATATTTAAAAGAAATGAAAACAATTTTAAAATATTAAATTCATACACTCAAATACTGCAACCTAACCTCCTGTTATATACAAACTCTGTGCACCAAAGTCCAGCTATGTATTCCGAAGTAAAGAATCTTTGTCTCTCTATTCCTTTTGAAATCAACCCAAAATATCAAAGAAAATAAGAATTGAATATACCCCAAACCCCATAAAGGATCATTGTGAGGGAGAAGCAGTGTGGATAGAGCATGGGCTTTCCAAAATAGAGGGGTTGCCCTGAGAAGTAAAACCCATGACCTGTTGCTTGGAATGGCCATACTAGACCCAGAGGAGACATAAGTTTTACTGAGCATTCTGACAAACCATCTTTACAGAGTAAGTTCCTTTTTTTTCTTAATTTGTTTTAATATGTATTTATTTTTGAGAGAGAGAGAGAAAGTGTGTGTGCATGAGCAGGAGAAGGCAGAGATAGAGAGATAAAAGATCTGAAGCAGGTTCCAGGCTGTCAGCACAGAGCCCGATGTGGGGCTCAAACTCATGAACTGTGAGATCGTGACCTGAGCTGAAGTCAGACGCTCAACTGAGTGAGCCACACGGGCACCCCCAGAGTAAGTTCTTGTTAGGCTAAGGTGGAACAGAAATTATATTGATCTACGCTACTGATCTAAAGGATCATGTCCAAAATTAGACATGTTTGACATCCTTATGAGCCAGAAAGTTTCTGTGCTAGTGTTTAACAAGTTCACTACTTCAAATAGAAACACAATGAGGAAAAATGTAGGGTTATGAGATCATACTTCAAACTGCCAGCTGACTCTTCCTTTTCTGTCATTCAATAAAGAAACCTCCATTACACCCATTCAAGAGAAAGACCAATGGAGAAGGAAAAGGAGGAGGTGGAAAAAGGACAGAAGGAGAACTACGGGCGGAAGCAGCGACATGAGATAGCTGTAGGTATAGTGATGAATAAAGAGGAAAAGAATATTGCAAACTTATGAATACATGTCCAAAGTAAGTAAAAATGAAAGACAATTCAAATAAATTAAAGAAAATACAATCTCCATAAAACGAGAACTCAAGAAATAGATACATGAGCTTAAAGAAAAGAAATAAAATGAAAAAAATGGTCACATTACAAGAACCCAAGAAAGAGATTTGTGGAAACACAGGAAGAAGAGACTTGAGAAAATTCAGCAAAATAATGGAAACATAAAAGAGAGGTTAAAAGTTTGGAGATAAAAATCTTTGTGTATATATATGCATACATATATAACAATATAAATATATGCATTCAAAAGCTTGAACATATATTCGGTACACATGTTTATATATTTAAGAGGATAATATGATATATGTAAAATATATCTGAGGGACATGTTTCCCTTAAAACAGAGGCAGATATATATTTATTTGCCATTAGGCCAAGAGGAAAAAAGAACAGAATGAACAAACAAAACCCAGTTTGGTTCTAAGTAGGAAAAGAACAAATCTTGTTGCAACATTTTCCATAGCAACATCAATGCTGAAAAACAGGAGCGTACAGCCTAGGAAGACCCCAAGGAAGCAAATTAATGACAATTATTTTTTAGTCAATCATGCTAGAGCTCAAGTTTCCTGCAAAAAATAACTAGCTTCTAACATGTAAAAGAACTTGTGGAAGAATGAAGATAAATTCTCTGATGCTCCTCCCGTCAAGAGATGAGGTCTTTGTCCCTTTCTCTTGCACCTCAGCAATTCTGTCACTACTTTAACCAAGAGACCACCCTAGAGATAACACGGTGCCAGTTTCTAGATGAGCAGCTTCCACTTTTTTGGAACTCCCAGTCCGCAGAAGCCAATGGTGAAGTCTCAAGTCTGAGTTAGCCTCCTAATTTCGGGCCAGGATCTTGAATAAAATGTAGTATAGTACAAGCTTATTCCAATCCCAGACTCCAAGAAGAAGTTGTCAATTTCTCTCTTTGAGGCATTAAGTAAGTTCCTTTTTATTTCTAGTTTGCTAAGAGCTTTTATTATGAATGACATTTCAAGTTGATCAAAGGCTTTTTCCTGCATCTATAGGGAAGACTATGTGATATCTTTTTTTTTTCTTTCTGTTATGGTGAATCACTAATTGAAATTCCACTATTAAACAATCATTTTATCCACTGACTAAACCCATCATTATCCTGATATATTATCCTCTTTATATACAGCTGGCCTATATTTGCATATGTTTGTTTAAAATATACTGTGAAATACCAATTCTCCTCAATTTGATATATAGGTTCTATGCAATTCAATACAAAACCTACCCTTTATTAAAAAGAAAATGTTGCTCTTGATATTAAAAGATGCATATTCTATGTAAATTAATATTTAAATGGAAATGAGGGGTGCTAATCAGTTAAGCATCTAACTTTGGCTCAGGTCATGATCTCACTGTTCCTGAGTTCAAGCCCCACGTTGAGTTCTGTGCTGACAGCTCAGAGCCTGGAGCCTGCTTTGGATTCTGTGTCTCCCTCTCTCTCTGCCTCTCCTCCATTCATGCTTTGCCTCCCTCCCTCTCTCTCAAAAATTAATAAACATTTAAAAATATAATAAAAAATAAAATTCATATAGAAATGAAGAGTCAAAGATATTCAAGACAAGGTTAAAAAAATACCATAGATTAAAAAGTTATAGAAATTTAGACAGTATGATCCTGATACAAGGATAAACAAATAGAACAAAGGACCAAAATAATCCACCAACAAATCTATACATGATTTATAACATCACTTGATTTACAACAAATAAAGATAAAGAAGAGTGGAGAAAGGATGGTCTTTTCAGTCAATAATGCAAGGACAGTTGGATATCCATGTGGAAAAAAGGAAAAACTGATCCCCTCCCACTCTGCCCCCACATGGGGACTCTATCCCAGAGGGACTGTTGATATAAATATAAAAGGTTACCCACGAGAATATCTGCATGACTTTTGAACTCTTAAATTTGATGCAAGATAACAACCATAAAAACAGATTGATGAATTGGACTACGTTAAAATTAATAACTCTGTTCCTCAAAAACACCATTAGAAGATTAAAGGGTAAATTATATACATCTGAAAAAAAAAAAGAATTCACACATGCACGGAGACACACACACACACACACACACACACACACAGGTAAACTACAGAGTGGGAGAAGACATTAAAAAAATCTTTGAGAATGAGAGCGAGAGAGAGTATGAGCAGGGAAGGAGCAGAGAGAGAGTGAGATACGGAATCTGAAGCAGGCTCCAGGCTCTGAGCTGCCTGCAGAGAGAGCTGAAGTCAGATGTTTAACCGACTGAGCCACCAGCCGCCTCTTTTTAATTATTTATTTTTTGAGAAGACATTTTTTTTTAACAGATCTTAGCAAAAGGGACTAATACCCAGAATATGAAATGAACCTATACAAATTAGTAAGAAAGAAGGACAAACCCAGATGAAAAATGGGAAAAAAAAAAACCCCAAACCCTTAATGGGTGCTTCACAAAAGAGAATATGCAAATACCCAATTAACATACAGAAACATTCTCTAACTCATTCATCATCAGGGTAATGCAGTTTAAAGTAATGACGTGGTAACATTACAAACCTACAAGAATGGCTAAAACTAAACAGATTATTAATGCAGTATCAGAATTTGGAACTTTCAAACATAGGTGATGAGGTTGTAACTTGGTTCAACCAGTGTGGAAAATGTATCAACTAAAATGACTACACACATCTCCTATGAGTCAGTAATTCTACTCGTAGATATGTACCCAATATAAATACATCAATCCATACACCTAAAATATATATATATAAGAATTTTCATAGCAGCATTATTCAAAATACTGCCAACTGAAACCAACCCAAATGTGTAGAAACCAACCCAAGAGAAGCATAAATTAATGTCGTATATTCAAATAATGACAAATAATAAATCAATTAAAATAAACACACTACCACAATAATGCAGACAAATCTCACAAAGAAGTGGAAAAAGACCTACACAAAAGAATACATTTTGTTCGACTCTATTTACATGGAATTCAGAAACAGGTAAAGTTAACATATGCTGTTAGTTGTTAGAATAGTAATAAAAATTCAAGTCAGAGGTCAGGGAGCTCTAGAGTGCTGCTACTTTCTATCTGTTGGTCTAGCTCATGATGACATGTACCTATTCTGTTTGTGAGCATTCATTGAAAAGTTACTTAAGATATGTTTGTCTGTTATACTCCAATTAATAAAAGATTTTATTTTGAAACTGTGATATACATGTATGTAGAATTAGGTAGGTTTTTCTGATCTGTATTTATATAAATATGTATGGAGTTGTGGGTGGAGAGGAGGAGAGAAGGGGGAAGATAGGGAGAGAGAGAGAGTAAGAGAGAGAGAGAGAATATAAATCTTACAAGTTTTCCTATAGAAGGTCACCTAAAAGGGGCAGCACCTGCCCAAGCCTCAAGCAGATTCTTTAGCTCCAGGACTTCAATTGAAATACTCAGGTTTTCAAATCACCATCATGCGACTCGACTTTGAAGAATATAACAGTAGATATTTTGAGAAGGATTTTGGATTTATTCAAGATACAGCTTAACTTCATCCAATATTTTTTTATTCAAGATACAGCTTAACTTCATCCAATATTTTTATTTCACATTCTGATTGATGATAAATCAAATTAAATCCATAATTTGCAGTGAGCTGTGATATCTCCATTTTTGTGGTATTATGATTTTTTACCTGAAATTGCTTTCAATATTTTACTTTATTTAATTTTCCATGCTTTTTTTTTAAGGTAAAAAAAAAATTCCGATCACATACGAAAGACTAATTATACCATCTGTAAAAGGTATGTATATGAATCTGTTCTTTCTTAAGACATGCTAAATTAAGCAGGCAATGCTAAATTAAATAGGAAACAATGTTCAGAGGTGAACTGGGAAACTGCTGACTTAGCCTCGTTCTTTGAGTGCTATTAAAGTGATTACTAGTGCACAATTTGATAAAGGTGACATTTTATTACAAAACAAATACTATCTAAGTGTTGAAATGTTTAACTAACTCATATCACTCATATCATTATCACCCAAGCTGTATCCATGGTGCTTATCTTTCTAATGTAATCCTTTGCAGAAAGGATTACAAATAGACAAAGACCATGAAGGAGGCAATCCTTGGAAATTGTGTGTGCAGACACATTCCAGGGAGTACAGTAATGATGAAAGTGTCTTGAATTCATGCCATGTTTTCCATGAAGAAACAGAACATACCCAAATTTCCTATTTTTATATGTAGGGAGGTCCAAGCTACACAGAGTAAATGCGAGAACATTGAAGAGCCTGGCTATAGAGTTGGCCAGATCGAGATTTGAGTACTGGCTCCACCTTTCCTAGCCATTTCCTAGCCAAGTTGTCTAAAATTCAGCCTATGCTTAAAGATAAAACTGCCACAATGTATATTAAAATGTTGCTCTACAAGAAAAATATGGACACAATGCTTAACGTTGTGTCTGGCATATATAAAACACTCAGGAAATGGCAACTGTATGTAAGTACGGTTCAAGGATTTGCCAGTCTTCTCCTGAGGTTGTTCTTTTTGGCTAAGAATTTTCAGAGAAGGAGAGCGGTACCCTTTCACTGGCTTGCCTCATCTTGGCTCCTCTCTGGAAATGCTTGGAAATAGTTACAGTTTGGCTGCGTACACCTAGTGCTTCAATATACATAACATGCCACTGAGGCAACTTCTCCTAACAAGAGTCCTCCACATTTTACTATAAGAAAGATAGGTTGTCGGGGAAATTTCAGGAAACCAAGGCTCATGCTTAAGTGATTTAACCCAGGGTCAACTGAGATACAAGAGATCACAGCTACAACCAGAGCTACAACCAGAATAAGCCGCTGGTTTTATTACTTATCACACTAAATTGTGACTGTAGCAAAATGGTTCTGAGAAAAAGTGTATAATTTACTTTTAAAATTGTATTAGCTTATTTGAAATAATTCAGGACCTCCAATTTAGGCGGGCTTCTTCTTTAAAGAACTTTCAATTGGTTTCACACTACTTCCAGAGATTGATATGGGAAGGAGAAAAGCATTCCACACCAATAGAATCACAGCAATAATTAACATCACTGTGTCCTGACAGACCCCAGTGCTTCAACTGTCCCCCTGCCCCAAATTTCACTCTCTGATAAGAAAATTACAGAAGAAGCTATAGAAAACTCTATTAAAAAATCAGAGAGAAGAATAAGTGCCAAGATACAGTTGTATATGTAGTTTTCTACTCTGTTAACCTTTCATTTCCCCCTTAGATTTATGAATAATGAAAACATAGCACAGATAATTTTTGGAATGATCATAGCCATATAAGTAAGGACTTCTATTTCAGCAATTACATCTTCAAAGAGACAGTAAGGGATTGACGGCACACAGGCACAACAAAGTCACTTTCGGAGCAACACGGCGTTCAGAAAACTAGATTTGTTAATGGTTGCACAACTGTATACATATACTAAGTATTACTAATCTGTACACATACAGAGGAGACTTTGGTAGAATGTAAGTTAGACCTCAATAAGACCATTTTTAAAAGACATGGTGAATATTAAAAATCATATACAGTCAACTCCACCTCTAAAAAATGAAATGACCAGAACAATACGAGGTGACAAAAATATGTGTAAGTTTACCAACAGCTGAGGTTGAGCAGGGTCATCTGGAAGCAACTGGGGACAAAAGGCCAAGCAGAGCAAGGTTGGGGAAAAAGGGTTCAAAGGACAGAAGATCTCAGAAATAACAGGAAAAAATACGCTGCCTGACAACATAGGGTATAAAACTTACTCTGTGTATACAACCATGGGTGCAGGAGCTGAGGCAATCTGGGAGGACCGGATAAGCCCTGATGGAAACAGTATGTTTCAGAGAAGATAAAGAGTTACAGAACTCAAAGAATTAAGTCATTAAGTCATGTTTAAAAAAATTTTTTTTAAGTTTGTTTATGTATCTTGAGAGAGAGCACATGAGCTTGAGCCAGGGAGGAGTAGACAGGGGGAAAGGAAGAATCCCTAGCAGGCTCTGCGTTGTCAGGGCAGAACCTGATGCAGGGCTTGAACTCATGAACTGTGAGATCATGACCTGAGCAAAAGTCAAGAGTCTGACACTCAACTGGTTGAGCCACCCAGGTGCCCCTAAGCCATGTTTTCATGAAGCAGGCTTAATGTGAGGTAGGAGAGAGGACCCAAGCCTTTTCTTCACTGAAATCAGTAAGCCTAGAACTCTAACAAACATCCCTGCCAAAATGTCTAAGAGCTTGTCTAGGGAAAAGGAATTTTTCCAGGAATAAGTATGTTTTCCAAAACAGAAACACGGTATACATTGCCACAAAGTTTCTGTAAGAAAAAAAGACTAGATGAAAACCTAGCCTCTGCCCTCTCTTCCACACACCCTCAAGTGTTTTAAAAACATAAGAAGTGTTTTCATCTATCTTTGAAAACAACAAAGTAGAAATAAAATATCTCCGAGATGTGATGGGGAGATGAAATGTCAGTTCAAAGAACTAAGAAAGAAAGCATAAAAAATAAACTATCACATACATGAAATCAAAATCAGAAGGAAAGGAGGAGAAAAGATATGATAGAAAGTTCAGTAAGGGACAGAAAAGATGGAAAGTAGGAAAGCTTAGGGGTGTCTTGCTGGTTCAGTTGGTGAAGAGTGCAACGCGATCTCGAGCTTGTGAGTTCGAGCCCCTGTGGAGTATAGGATTACTGAAAAAAATAAAATCTTAGGGGCACCTGAGTGGCTCAGTTGGTTAAGCAACCAACTCTTAATTTTTGGTTCAGGTCATGATCTCACAGTTCGTGAGTTTGAGCCCTGTAGCGACCGCAGAGCCTGTCTGGGATTCTCCCTCTCTTCCCCTCTCTCTCTGCCCCTCCCTTGCTTGCTCTCTCTCAAAAGAAATAAACATTTAAAGAAAAATAAAATCTTTTAAAAAAAGTAGGAAAGCTTAAAAAATGGAATAGAAACAGTTACAAAGGATTAGAGAAATTAACTTACCCAGAAGCGTACTTGTATTATAGTAACTGCCATTAATAAGAGTTATAATAACCATTAGGTATGATTATTAGTGTAGTTGTTATTTGTTTTTACTATTATTAGTGTAGGTATTGAAAAAGTGAACCAATGAGAATGGCCTTAAGCTTTCCTTAAAAACTAATTCAAATATGCTCAGTGGAGCCACCATTTGACTTCAGATCATTATCTAAAAACTAAAAAGCTGAGTGGTCTTTATGAGGTCTCTGTGGAAATAAAGGAGAAAGTGGAGGCCGTGCCATTATCAGAAACTTGTTTGTGAACATCTTTCCTGTTCTCTATTAAAAACGTAGTTGCATTAATTTTTTCTCTATCAAGGAGAAAATGTCCTTATTTTATTTGTGTAAAGAAGCTCTATTAACTGCGTGCAAATTCTTTTGTTCTCCTTATCCCGCTCCACTCCATTTATTATTAAAAGAAAGGATCTTCCAACTGAGAAAATTTTCTTTGAATCTCTTCCTACAAATGAGATTAAGGAGGATCTGTAGAAAAAAAAAAAGCATTCTTGTTCTAGGAAGTACAGACTCTGTAAATCAGAATCATGTATGAATGTGAACAAGAAATAATAAATCATTAAAGCGGTATAAAATATAATGGCAAACGTGTACCTAAGGGTAGGGTAATTTGCTTTGCAAATGTTCAAACTCATTTTATTCTCTATGATGTAGCAATGCGATACTACATAACTAAATGGGAAGTCTTATTACCCTTAATGCAAATGCCTTATGATCTTTCTTTTATTTTATAAAACCAGTAAACATGAAGTTTATAGGCACAAAAAGTGAATTTTCAAATTAACGCTATTATTTTCCCTCAATTATTATCTTCAAATATTAAGAGTAAAGTTCTTAAAGTATGTCCTATTTCTCCAGTGATACTGCCATAATGAAAACTGTACCTAATTTTAATATTAAAGAGAAGAAATGAGTTTGGTAAAAATAAATATTCATATATCATTCTCTAATCATATAGTGAACGACAAAAATCTTAAAAGATACAGGTTGGATAAGTCGTTGAATGCAAAGATCTAGTTTTTATTTTTATTTACATTTTATTTAAAAATTTTTTTTTAAAAAGTAAGCTTCGTACCCAGTAGAGAGCCCAATGCGGGGCTTGAACTCACAACCCTGAGATCAAAATCTGAGTTGAGAGGAAGAGTCAGACGCCTAGTCGACTCAGCCACTCAGGCACCCTTCAAGGATCTAGTTTAAATATATGGTAAGATAAATTCTTCCTCATATCATCTGTATATGTTTGTCACATATAGTTAAGAGCATTATTTTGCTACCAGCATTTATAAAAATAATAGCATCTTGGAAATAGCCACATCTAATCCACCTACTCTAAAAATTTAATGTACAAGCTGTGATAAAATTGCATGGAAGTAGAGACACGTGTGTGTACATACCCACACACAAAGATAAATGCCGGGGAAATTGCAGCAATCTGAACAGGATCAGTGGAATTTATCAATGTCAATACCCTGGTCATGATATTTAACTACAGTTTTGCAAGGTTTTGCCACATTAGGGGCACATGGGATTGGGTTTCTATGCAATACTTTAATTTTTCTTTTACGGAAGTACACAAATCAATAATTACCTAAAAGTAAAAGGTTTAATTAAAAATCACATGCAAAAAATTTAAAAGAAAATCTTTTAGGGGCATCTGGGTGGCTCAGTCAATAAAGCGTCCTTCTCTTGATGTCAGCTCAGGTCACGATTGTCAGGGTTTCTGGGTTCGAGCCCTTCATCGGGTTCTGTGCTGACAGTGAGGGGCCTGCTTGGGATTCTCTGTCTCCCTCTTTCTCTCTGTCCCTCCTGTGCTCTCCTTTGCTCTCAAAAATAAATAAACATTAAAACATATTTTGCCACATTTCTGGTTTGTTTGTTTTTAATCACCCCCAAAAGATACTAAAAACAACAAGTGTTGAAAACTTGTAGTTCAAAGGACGCAGATGTGATGTTGTCTTTTTTTCTTGGTAAGCCAATGTTCTAAATGAATTTGAGTTTAAAAATGTGAAGTGAGCAGTGCATTTTCCAGCTCTTGTCAGTCTCATAGACTTTCTTTATGTTTCCTTCATGAATTTCAGTTGCCGGAGGGTATCTGAGTTCTTGGATATCCTCTTAAAGTAACTTAAAAAATCTTAAAATGTCTTTTCCCTTTGAAATCTTGTCACATGCTACAACATAGAAGAACCTTGAGGACATTATACTAAGTGAAATAAGCTAGTCACAAAAAGACAAATTCTACATGAGTCCACTTAGACGAAGTACCTAAAGTAGGCAAACTCATAGAAACAGAAAATAGAATGGTTGTGTCCAGGGGCAGGGCGAGTGGGGAGTGGAGAGTCGTTCAATGGGTATAGAGTTTCAGTTTTGCGAGAGGAAAAGTTCTAGAGATTTATCGCACAACAATGTGAATATAGTTGACACTATTGAATTGTACACTTAAACATGATTAAGATGGTTGAAAAAAAAGAGTTCTTTGTTTTTTATTTCACATGATCCTCACCTCTCCTAAACAGGAACACAAGTCACAGTGCGGCCAATTAATATACTTTGTTATAAATGGTTTACTCCAGAAAAGCTTTATTTATGGACTGTCTCTCCTGAGAGCAAGAAATGGTTCCCTTTGGCCACGGGTACACATTTTGTACATTATAGTTCCACAGAAAGAAAAGCAGAGTTTGACACCCACACAAGGGCAGAGAAGGGACACAGGAAAGACTGAACGCTGGTGAGAGCAACGAACCCATCACCGAGCTGTACCTCAGGCCAGATCACTGTCAGACTTTCTGGTTTCCAGGGATAGTACTTCCTTTTCTGTTTCAGGTAGTTTAGCTCTGCAGCTTAACTTGCAACCTAAAGTTAACCTGTCACAAATGATCCGATAAGTCGGTATTTTAATTTCATCTCTGCACTAACGCCCTGTATGGTTTGCCCCTGTTTAATTAGCTAATTCGATCTTGATTGAAATGCTAGGGGCAGTTCGTACCATTAAAACTGGTACTTGTCTTCCTGTTTCATTTCATTTTCTTAGCTATGTTAGTTAAAAAAAAACAAAACTGTCAGACAACACAGAAAATAGCTTCCAGATACCAACTCTTCTATGTAAGTTTTCTCAGCACTATATATTCTCTACAGTTTAAAAATACTTCAGACAACACAGAAAATAATCGTGTGATATAGATTCCCCAGCAGGGAAATTCTAAACGCATGCTTTCTAAGGCAAATATCAAAGAGATTTAAAATCAGAAAGAAATCACTAAGCTAATGAGCTTTCATTTCATAATGGTCTCACGGCACATAACCATTTCTTAGTTTATTTCTTTTAATCCTTATTTATTTTTCTTGAGTAAACTCCAAGCCCCATGTGGGGCTTGAACTCATGACCCCAAGATCAAGAGTTTTATGCTCTGCTGAAGGAGCTGGCGAGGTGCCGCAAGCATTTGTTAGTTTAAATAAACCCATCTACCTTAAATAGAATAAAATAAATAAATAAAATAATGCTTCCATCAAAATAAATAAAATAATACTGTTATAAATAAAATAATAAATAAAATAATACTCCAATCAAAAACACAAAACGAAACTAAGGATAATGAAACTTGGCCACTCATTAATTTGCTTGATTTAGTCTGGCTTACCTACATTTAGGAAGGGACCATAAAGATGCTTCCTGATACACAGTTACGATAATAATCGATGATTGTTGAAATGTAAACAATTCGTTTCCCTTATAGACGTTTTTAAAGTTTTGGTAAATTGTCAAGTAAAGGTTTTGTACTCACTCTTTCCTTAAACCTTTTTTTTCCACTCACAACTTGTTAGAGAGAAGAGGCAGAGAGGAATTTTAAGGCGTCTTTAAGTCGCCACTTTGCAAATATGCACACAACCTTTATGCATATAATACCAACAGAAGTTAACTATTCCCTTTGCTGGTGATTTAATCATCACATCATAACTAATAACAGATTATCTAAGAGATACAAACATGTTGATTCTAAGGAGCACACGCACCGCAATGTTTACAGCAGTGCTATTGATAACATCTAAATTATGGAAAGAGCCCAAATGGCCATCGACTGATGAATGGACAAAGAAGCTGTGGTGTGCGTGTACATATATATATACACACACACAATGGAATATTACTTGGTGGTCAAAAAGAATGAAATCTTGCCATCTGCAACAACATGGATGGAACTACAGTGTATTATGCTAAGTGAAATAAGTCAATCACAGAAAGACATATCATACAATTTTACTCATATGTGGAATTTAAGTAACAAAACAGATGAACGCATGGGAAGAGAAGCAAAAATAAGATAAAAACAGAGAGGAAGACAAAACATAAGAGACTCTTAAATACAGAGAACAGACTGAGGGTTGTTGGTGAGGTGTCAGGTGGAGGATGGGCTAAATGGGCAATGGGCATTAAACAGGGCTGGAATGAGCACTGGGTGTCCTATGTGAGTGATGAATCGCTAAATTCTATTCCTGAAATCATTATTACACTCTATGTTAGCTAACATAGACTTAAATAATTAAAAAAAGAGTACAAAAAATTAATAATAGACAACAGAAAGGTGGGAGGTTATCACCCCCCAAATAGGCTTTGAAGACCTTTGTAAAACAAATATAAAGATAATGAGTTGTCACAACATTTTGAAAGACATAAACACAATTAATGAATGTAGTGTCTCCAAAGGAGGAAATACAGTGACTACTTGAAGGCACTGACCATACATAAAATTATACCTCGATTTCCAAATCAAAAAAGAGAAAATGATTTCTTTTTTAGCTCATGGGTTTTATTCCAGTTATGAAAGCTTTCAAATTCCAAGTAGAGAGCTACTTAACTAAAGTTGAGTGCTGAAGTTAAAAACAAAGATTTTCTTTGTTGTTGTTGCTGTGTTTTTATGTCCTTTTTTCCTAAATTCAAGCCATCAGCCATTTATCCTAATGAAAGACTTATCATAACTTATCTAATTCTGTATGAACATGAGGTCATCCACTAATGCAGAAGGTATAAGAATGGGACATATAAGGCCTGGGGCTGTTAAGATAAAAAGACGGAAGAGTGACCAGCCTTGAAAATTCCCTGAGCTCACAAAAGCAGTTTAGGCATATGAACCAAACTTAATTTAGCTTCTTTGGCAAGACCAGCTTGATCTGGGTCATTTCTTGCTTATGCCCCTGGAAATCATAAACAAAACTTGAACAAATGTTTCCCAAGATTGATATGAGATAACCACTGAGCAATTCCTGACCATTAAAAAAAAAAAATCCTAACATTCTAATCAATCCCTAAAGAATAAACAGTCACTGCCTTCTCACTTATAAGGTGCTTTATAAAAATGTACCCCTAAGTTTCTTTCTGTGTTTTGGTTTGAGTGCTCCCGGTTTTCAAACTGTCTTTTTGGTGTATACATGACAAACTTTTACTGATCGCTACTTCCGGTGATTCACTGGTTTTACTTCTGCTATTTCTGAACTTTTGACGGGGCAAACTTATGATATTTTGTCTAAAGAATGACGTATACTTCTGTAATTATGGACTCTGGCTACAGGATGACTTTTAGTGATGGTCATTAATATCCCCATAGTAACCCTCAGGGCAGTTTGGAGTGCTGTGTGTAGGAGGCTAAACCTTGAACTTCCAACGAATAAAAGGAGGGCCGTTACACAGCATTCAATGTTAATTGGTTTGTGCAGTTTCTTCTGTCAGTAGAAGGTGTAGGTTCAAATATAGTTTGAAATGAAAAATGAATGAGTAAAAACTTCTTATTCGTTACGTGTAAAATCGACTTCCATCGCCAGTGCATTCAGAGTACAGTCTTATGGATAAACTGGGTCAGAGAACACAGGGAACTCCCACGTGCCCTGTAGATGCTCAAGAAAGTAAGTGGAATCCATTTGATATAAACATTGAACACATGAGAAAGATCACGTAAGAGATTCTATGGCAATTTCTTTTGGTCACTTCCCTGCCCACACCATTGCTGATTCGGTCCTCCCCAACCTTTTGGTTGCCTCTCTTACTTACAGAATAAATGACTCTTTTGTTCATTGAAAAATATTCATTGAGTTTCTAAAATGTGTCAGTGGCCATGCATAAAGCCACAAAAAAAACATGGTCCCTGCCCTCATGGGGCTAACTGCCTACTGAGGAGACAAACACTAAATATATAGATTTATAAGTAGCCGTCTAATTTTGACAGGTGCTCACTGCACTAATTATACCATATTGTATTTGCTGCATTACTTGACTGCGTGCCTTTCTAGATAGCCTATTCCCAGAGGGTAGCCTGGGCCTAATACTTGGTAAAATATTTCTAATTAATTTTTAATAAGGTAACATATTCCACCACCATCCCCCAAAGGAGTTAATAACCTAAACAGAGATCAAAACATTTACTGCAAACACTTTAATTCTCTCATAGAAAATTCTCAGCATTCCACATTATTTCCTAAGCCTCTAAATGTTTCCTCAAGTTAAAAAGTAAAATGTAACAGAAGACTTCCAATATCTATGTTGTGGAAGGCTTGGCACTTATCTTAAAGCTTTTATATCTTACTTAAGTAGCGACTCGCAGTCCAGTACTACCGTACCATGACTGATGGCGGCCATACATCTCTTTACTATTTCCGTAATAGATGCAGTCATCCGAGCAGGGAGAAAGGTCGAGGACACCCATCATCATTTCTGCTTTGTGCCACTGGAATGTGAAATGATCGTAGGAGACCAAACTGATTCTAAATCATGCTGGGTTCTGTCCCATTAATAATTTCTGCTCAAATAAAGAAGACTCTGCTGGGAGACCACAGTTAATGAGAAGGAAAGCAATGCTAGAAGGAGGCCTTTCCACCTGTACGGAGAGAAGAGTCTTCCCTTCAAGAAACAGAGTGATGGTTTATGTAGGAATCGTTAGAGACTGTGGATAGGCCTGGCCTTGGGGGACACTTCAATCACTTCAAGGAAAGGAAAAGGAGAAAGGAACCTCTCCTGTCTGTCTCTCTGTCATTCTCTCAGCTTGTGCTCCTGCGTGTCTATCTGGAGCTAAAATCCTGGCTTTGCAATTACAGGCCCGGTTTTGAGATGTGTTCTTCCATTCCCAGTGTGACCTAGAACAAGTGACAACTTCTAAGAAAAGAGAAAGTGCTGGACTATTTTCTATATTATACGAAACATAGTTAAAACACTAGCTGGCATAGATTAAGTACTCAATAGATGTCTCCATATTATCGCTCAGTAAACTTTAGATGTTGACATTTCTTGCACTCTACAGCAGACTGCAAAGATAACCCCATTTTCTTTAATTTGGTAGGTTACTAATGAGCAACTTTTAGTTATACATAAAGTTTAAAGATTGTCAGATTGTGTATCCATTTGCCTGTGAAGGGGACTTCTGTTTTTAGATCACTTCTCAGATTATCAGGTAAAATCTAGAAGTCCATCAATGGATGACCAACATGGCCTTAACACTCCCTCCAACTTGACCTAACTTTGGACAGGTTTCCTTCTGACTACAGGTGTCTGACCTCCCTTTTCTTAGAGTCTCTATTGTAGAAAACTCACATACATTCTTCCTCTACTCCTTTGATTTGGAAATCAAGCTGGCCTCTTGCCAGCTTTACAACACAATAATGTCTTTCCCAAGGACTGGGAACCATTCCTTCAAAAGGTAACCATTAGGAAAGAGCCCCTGTGTCCCAGTATTTGTGGGAGGGTAGGGAGCCCAAGTTCAATAAGCACCCATTAACAAACAGAGATGGCCTAATAACACTGACCTACATTCCTTGCTAAAGTCCCCCAGTATCATTTCATTAGCTCATCCTAGTGCTTAAAATCTCTCCTGCCTTCCATTTCAGCAGTTCTTGAAGTCAATCTCTCTTCCATACTGCAATAGTTCTGAATAACGTCTTCCTTGTCTGTTTAACTCTGTGCGGTGTAATTTTTCTTTCTCGTGGGTCACAGGCAACACTTGGTGAAACATTGTGTTACAGCCCTTAGATCCCTTGATCTGCTTAAAACTCTGCTCTCATTAGCTAAAAAAAAAAAAATAAATAAATAAATAAGAAGAGGAAGAAAAAAGATAGGCTCAAATTAAGATCCTATTCCTTATGGTGTAATCAAGGAGATAAGTAGTGCTTCCTTCCAGCTAATTTTATTAACATTAAAGTTTTATGATAAATTATGATGATCCCTAGAGCTAAACACCCAATTAAAATAACATAAGCATGGCAGGATGTCTATTATAATGTTTTCCTAGAAGAAAATTCCTAATTATAGTGCTGTAGACTTCTGCATGGGCATACCACTGCTGGGGGAATGGATGGGAATCACAGCTCTAATTAGCAGGTGGGAGTTTCCAAGATGGTGCTAATTCAGAATAAGTGAAGCCTAATCTTTTAAAAGTCAAGTGTTCTGGAAATGAAAACACAAGGACTTGAGTCGTTTTGACCTTGCTAATTACAATGACATTTCCTTACTCCAGACTGGGTATAGCTCATCTGTGTTTCTCATATATAAAGTTGTCACGACAGGAAAGAGTGATTTACATTAAAATTAATAAAACCATTTCAGGGGACCCAGTAAGTTTCACAACACACTCATTATCTTTGGTAAAAGAGTCAAGGATCATCTGGGTTTTGCATGTGCACAGCGATCGTTCAAAATGGGTTAAAAGGAGTTTAAATCCTTGTTATGCTTGAGAAGATAAAATAAATGACGTATTTTTAGTCCTAAAAGTCAAAGGTAGAATTCCAAGGAGAAAATGAAAGAGAATTCAGGAAAATAATAATGATTAGTATATTCAATGAGTTAAAAAGCTGTATTTGATAAATAAGAAAGCTACGCACTCCAAAGCTCACTACCTACTGGATTTGTTTTCAAGACTCCTGCTCCCAACATTGGACAGCATTTTAAATTTGTCTTATATAATGTTTACAGTGTTATTTTTAAAAAACAGATCACTGGGCGCCTGGGTGGCGCAGTCAGTTGAGCTTCTGACTTAGGCTCAGGTCATGATCTTGAGGTCCGTGAGTTTGAGCCCTGCGTCGGGCTCTGTGCTGACAGCTCAGAGCCTGGAGCCTGCTTCAGAAAATGTGTCCCCCTCTCTCTCTGTCCCTCCCCTGCTCACACTCTGTTTCTCTAAAAAATAAATAAAAATTAAAAAAATATATATATCTAAAAAACAGATCACTTATAATTTTCAAATGAATATGAAGTCCAATTTTTTTTATGTTTTGCAGGGCTAATCTTGGTGGAACATTCATTGTGAAAATAGTTCACAAAAAGGCAAATGACTCTGAATCGCAATTTGATATATGGGTTATATGACAGTTAACTATCTACAAGGAAAAATCAAGTCTTTAGTTCTTTCCCTACCTCACATCTTATATTGAATACATTACATACATAGACATATGCATATGTTTATGTGTACATACCTATATGTGTGTGTGTACTTCAGATGTATTAAAGACCTAGATCCTGTTAGTACTACTCCTACAAAAAGAAAAAAATGCAGTAAAAGAATGGAAAGAAAATGCAGGTAAACACTTTACATTTTCTAAGCATGTGGGGAAGTCCTTTTTTTAATTAAAAACTTTTTGTTTTTAATGTTTATTTATGAGAGAGAGAGAGCAAGAGCCCGAGGGAGGGAAGGGCAGAGAGAGAGGGAGACACACAATCCAAAGCAGGCTCCGGGCTCTGAGCCGTCAGCACAGAGACTGGCGTGGGGCTCAAACTCACGAAGTGTGAGATCGTGTCCCTGAGCCCTGGGAAGTCCTTTTTAAGCACAAACAAAAAAGTATAAACAAATATAGAAATGAAACACAATAGCTTTCAATTATACATTAAAATATCCCCATATCAAAAGCACCATAAATAAAATTAAAAAGCAAACATTAAATTGGGAAAGTTATTTTTGCAAAGATGATGCCACATCAAGCGATATTATCCTTAATATGTCATTCATCTAAGTTTGCTTTCCTTTAACCCTCATCACCAATTCCAATCTGTTTTACCTTCTAACTATCACTTGAATCTTGATTCTCTTCTTTACACCTTCAGGAGACCTGCTCTGGTTCAAGACACCAAGAACCTTCTCTGTGTTTCTGCAGCAGTCACCTGCCCGACTGTGTTTCATCTGGCCACGCTCTAGACAGTTCTCCATAATGCAACACTAGCCATCATTCCAAGACCCAGATATGATCATGTGACTCTCCTTTTCTGTATCAGCGACATCCAGTGCTCTTAGAATAATAATGATCTTAGAAAAATGCATTCCTATCCAGCTTTCTCTGTTACCCCTTCCCCTCTGTGCTTCAGCAATAATGGCTTCTTCTTTCCTTAGTGTCTTTGCGCATGTCCTTCCCTCTCCTTGGAATGGTCTCCTACCTATTAATTCCATTTCTTCTTCTATTTAAGTACTACTAGCTTGACTATCACTGCCTCATGGATCCTTTCCTGACTAGCTCAGGACGGGTAGATGTTCTGGCACTAGGTACCATTCTGCCCCACTTATTTAGCTCAGTTTTAATTTTACATTGGTTTATTCATTTAAAAATGAATTTGGGAGTTCTCTGAAGGCTAGGACCAGGCCTTCTTATTATTCTATCTCCAGGGCCTAACATGCGGTAAATGATGCGGGACTAGGGCTGTGTGGGGATAGGAGCCTTGAAGCGCATCACGTGTCCATGAGTAGATTCCAGATTTTCAGACAAGATAGACACTTAAAGATCCAACAAATATAAATTTTGTCCTTAAGTCCCTGTTTTAAAACCCATCTCAGCACACTGATATATTACTGAAAGGGGGAAACAATAAATAAAACATATACATAGTAAAACAAAGAAGCAAATGTAGTTTCTTCTGATTTCCCAGTAAACTGCCTGGTACAAATATTTTTCTTACTGATGTATATACATACACTGATTCATCACTTCAGCAACATCTCAGACTACTTTTTTCTACTTCCCACCATCCTTCTCAAAACATTTTATTTCTTTTTGACAAGTGCTGCCTAATTATCCTTTCTTTTTCTTCCCCTTTCATGGCTTGGATCATGGTTCAAGTCTGAATTACTGCAAACATCCCCATTATGGGAGGCAGACATCAAAGAAGTCACAGAAGATAAAGATACAAATGAAATTTCATGGATAATTTTGAACACGTGAAATCAGGAACTCTGGAGAAAGCAGGGGGATATATTAGCGACACGCTGGCCCTCCCTCCATTCTCAACAGCTCTGATTTGAGCTGTTAGATACTAGGTTTGTAAGTAATATTTTACTTGAGAAGAGTTTTTGCAAAAGGTAATAAGAGTTTGAAAATCACTCTTCAATCACATGAAGTTGCCCTCTCTGCATTGCCCTGCCAATTCAAATGCCACTCATCCTTTAATTCCAGCTACATTCCTAATACACACACACATCCTGTATCAAATCTAGGACAGGCTAACCTTTCTTAGCAAGGTTATCACAGAACTCCCGACATCATGCTGTTTAGTGTTTACCATAACATCTGCTTTCTCATTTTTTTCTTTTCTCAATTAGAGATCTATCTATCTATCTATCTATCTATCTATCTATCTATCTATCCAATTCGCTAGTTATTTTCAATCCTCCCCTATCCACAGTTAGATTGTAAATTTATTTTGGCAAAGATGTTATCCAACAGATTTTAAATTGGCCTCACTATTACTAGTTTCAGGATGATTGAACATAACAAAATCTGATTAAATGATTATGATATTAATGAGGGAGACAAAAGAAATACATTGTTTTAGGGAAAAGAAATACTCTGAGACAAGAATATTGAATAAATAAGAGCAGCTCTTTGGGACCCCAAGTTAAGAAAGATCCAGAAGATGAAGGGGAAAAGGGCCCTGATCCGCTGGGAGTGAATCCCATGGGATTGGCATTGGGCATTTATGGTAGGAAATCAAATTCGAAGTTATTCTCTTTCTGCTTAAACGTCTTCTTTGTTAAACAGAACTCCTATGTATGTTTACACGAGTTACCTAAAAAGAAGGAAAAATTTTAAAAAATAAACAAAAAGAAGGGAGTGGTTGGATGGCTCAGAAGTTAAGCACCCAACTTTGACTCAGGTTGTGATGTCATGAGTTCGAGCCCTGTGTGGGGCTCTCTGCTGTCAGCGCAGAGCCCATTTGGAATCCTCGGTCTCCCTCTCTCTCTCTCTGCCCCTCCCCCATGCTTTCTCTCTCTCTCAAAAATAAACATTTAAAAATAAACAAACAAATAAATAAGAAGAAATTAACCAAAATAAACTTTATGTTCATCTTTGACAAATATTTTCCATTTCTCTAGAAAATAAAATGATGTATGTTACTAATAGGTTTATTCTACTCTTCACACATTAAATATTATTTTGAAAAAAATTAATTTGGAGAATGAGAACCAACTCAGATATTCCATTTCCTTAAACTTCTTGATCTTTTTTTTTTTCTTTCAGGAGGGTGGAGCTGGCCATTAAGAAGTGCGTGATAAATGAATTAAATAATTCATATACCAGAGTGCTGATTTGCACAAGCTGCACTGATTGAAAAATTGCTTGTTTGATGACAAAATAAACTTGAAAGTAATTGCAATTACATAGAGAAGGCACAATATTGCTACATTCACATCACCTGAGTTTAGATCTAAGTTGATTGTGCCATTGTAATTTCCCCCCTCTGTATTACTGTGAGATCAGCACTATGATTGGCATGGAGCTCTTCTATCACCTCCCGAGAATCCCTTCTTGGGTGTCCTTGTAGCTCTGCCCCAGAAGGGCCACTTGGAGAAAGCGTAATGAGAAATAACATACAAATGAAGACAAAAGCAAGGATATAACTCTTGATTCTTGGCTTTTTGGCTTTTTAGGAAGAATTGGAGGAAGCAATTGATTTTACAAGACCATTGGACTGGGACTCTACTCATCAGCTGTGTGAGAGTGAGCACACCCACATTATTTGTCTGTGTCAATCTTCTCACCTATTAACTGGGGAGAATAAACCATTGTCCATTCCCATGTACAATGTTGGTGTGAAGATCAAAGAACAGTTATGGGACACAACAGTGGCTCAGTTGGTTGAGTGTTCAATTTTGGCTCAGGTCATGATCGCATGGTTCCTGGGTTCCAGCCGTGCCTCGGGATCTGTGCTGACAGCTCACAGCCTGGAGCCTGCCTCAGATTCTGTGTCTCCCTGTCTCTCCCCCTCCCAACTTAATTGCTATATTAGTTATAAATGAATGAATTAATTAGAATTTATTAAAAGGCCTTTTTCAGTAAATAATGAAATTCCAGAAAATACAGCAACTTTAAAAAAATGGCATTCGAAAGGCTTATCCTAAAATATCTATATTGGTTGAATAAAACCAGACAAGTTTTGAAAAGAAGGACATCACATTTCTTTGACCAATGTAAATAGTGTGGTAATAGTATAAGAATAGACAAATAAATCAATAGAATAGAATGAAAAAAACAAAAAGAGACCTACATACATATGGAAATCTAATAAATTAAAAGGTAGTATACCTAATAGGTAAGGAAAACATAAATTATTCAACAAATGCTATGTCCATAATATAGGAAAAATACATTTGATTCCTAATTTTGAACATACCCACTAATAAACATTTCGGATGATGAATAATCTGTATGCAAAAACATAAAATTATGTAAGCATTAGAAGAAAATTACCTTTATCGCATGTGTGCTCTTTTAAGATGGGATACTTTATTTATTTTTAATGTTTATTTATTTTGAGAAAGAGACAGAGCATGAGCAGGGGGAGAGGCAGAGTAGAGAGAGAATTTCAAGCAAGCTCCTTGATGTCATCATGGAGCCCCACGTGGGGGTCACTCTGACAAACCAAGCGATCATGACTTGAGCCAAAATGAAGAATAGGGCACTTAACTGACTGAGCCACCCAGGTGCCCCAAGATAGGATACTTTAGACTTGAATAACAAGAAAAATGATTTTCATAGGGGAAAAGAATGGGGTATACACAGGAAAAAGCACCAAATGGATCCTAAGCGTTCTGTTTTGCCACTTTGGGACTTTAACTTCATAGGAAAAGACTCGGATTAAAACATTCTACTCTTTGTTCTTTTCAGTAAACACACTGAGTATACATATCTGTGGGACAGCAGGACACTTTTTGTTGAGACTTTTTAATGTTGTCTTTCTAAACAGATTACCAAGAATCTTGCAGCAAGGATGAGTAGGCTGCCTCTGGTACCATATCGCCTGATATGATCTAGATAAATCCTTTAATATTTCTTTTTTTAAGTATTCATTTATTTTTGGGAGAGCACAAGCACGGGAGGGGCGGAGAGAGGGAGACAGAGGATTGGTAGCAGGCTCTGCGCTGACAGGCTGATAGCAGGGAGTCTGATGTGGGCTTCAAACTCACGAACCATGATTTCATGACCTAAGTCGAAGTCGGACACGTAACCAATTGAGTCGCCCAGGGGCCCCTCATTTAATATTTCTTGATCCTGATTTTCTTACCAGTAAAATATGAAAAACATTATGATGATCATGAAGGGTACAGAGTATACACGGTATGTTCAGACTGCCTGGCAGATGGTAAGTACACAATAAACAAGTTTTTCACCATGAAGAGATGTAGGAATTGACTATCGCTGTGAGCTCATACCCTAAGCCCACTGGAAAGTAATAAAAAGGACCAGAAAACTTTGCTCCACGTTCTGGAGCTGCCCCAGGTCTTCCCTCCAAAGGTTTCGCTGCAGATGTGATGAAACCCCCTCTCTTGACCACCCCCTCATCCTCTACCTTTATCTTTTTTTTTGCCAAGTGAGCAACACCGTCTAAGTTAGAACTTTCCTAACAACTGAAGATTGCTTTCTGGAGGCACAGACCTGATACCAATTTAGGTCCCTTCTAGCTGCCGTTAGGGTGTTGCACTGAATGAGAGGCACAAATGGAGGTCTCTGTGAATCTTCCCTCTGTGATAATGAAAGAATCAAAACTCTTTGGCTCAGAGACAGGAAGCATAGGAGAAAAGACACTTAGTGAGTTACAGTAAGAGACAATGAGGCGAAAGGGGTGCAGACACAGCAGGAGTGAGGATTGGTGGTGGGAAGACGAGGGTTTGCCTACAGGGTGACTTCTGAGGAACTACTTGCAAGTAAGGCAAGTAAGGGCAATAAGACGGTCAGGGAACTTGATTGCTGTCGATTTAACTCTGCTTGGTTGAAATGAGTAAATCTGTGGTTCCGATTTACATAATCTTTCTACGAATAAAAATAGGATGCGAAAACTCAATCTGTTCCAGACTTAGATCCCAACTGGAATGCAAGATATGACAGAAATCATCCTCAAAGATGGAATTGTCTTTAAATGGTGCTAATGAATCTCAAAATAGATTATCCTTCAAACACATATGCCTCCTTTTTCTGTAACCAGGGTGACACCTTCAAGCTCTTTTCAAACCACTACGCTGCCTAGGAATTTGTAAAACAAAACAAAATGAAAACAAAACACAGAAACTACGATTAGGGATTTTTTTAGTTGGAAACATTCCAGAGAAGGTATGCCCTTCTTTCTACCAAGAGGCTGTTCCATGGGAAGTATTGCCAGTAACCAATTACACGGGATGCATTTCCTGGCTGACCTACAGTAATCACTGATGCCCATCTCTAACCTTCCTTGCCCTTTCTTTCATATACTGCCGATACCCACGTCCCACCGCTCACACCTCTACTCATGCGTACAAAACTGCTAAGTATAACTGACATGCTAATTTGGTTACTTAAAGTCATTAGATTTAATTTATATTCCTATAGAGAAAAGTCATATTACCTAATTAAGACGCCACACTCAAGCTTTTATTTCATTTATTCCTGATGCCTCAATTGAACGTGTTGAAAGGACGCAGGAGAGAAGATATGATACATAAGAGAAAAGTACTTGCAACTAAATTTATACTTGTCTCCGGTACAGCTTCTGGGTGAAACATGCTTTAAAACATCTTACACAATGAAGGAATGTGTTTTTAAAAATACACTGAAAAACCTCCCTGATTACAATTTTCTCTTTTTCTCTCTCTTTTTTTTTTAATGTTTATTTATTTTTGAGAGAGACAGAGGCAGAGTGAGCTGGGGAGGGGCAGAGGAAGAAGGAGACCCAGAATCTGAAGCCAGCTCCAGGCTCTGAGCTGCCAGCAGAGCCCGACATGGGGCTTTAACCCATAAGCTGTGAGATCATGGCCTGACCTAAAGTTGGACGCTCAACCAACTGAGCCACCCAAGTGCCCCTCTCTTTCTCCCTTTACACTTCAATAATACTTTCAGAAACATGGTGCAGAAGCTCGGAGACAAACTTTCAACTCATTTGTACTTTCCTTTATGAAATATCAGCACTTACAAAATTTATTCCCCTGTTTAATGGCTGCCCCTGATTAAGAAATCAAAGGCTCTCTAGGGTAAAATGTTGAGCCCTTTGAAGCCCATCTTGTCTAAGTCCTCATTTGATGTTAAACGCATTCCATTAGATCCCTTTAAACTAAGAAACTGACATGAAATATTTACCAGTTGCTCTTGTAGGCTGTGAAGTACTCCAGGACATTTAATGTAAGGTAGACTCTGGCATTACTTGTGTCTTTAAGAGCAAGGTAGCCTCATATCAAGTGGCAGAGTTGACATTCACACTGTGGTGTGTCAAGCTCCAAAGGCAGGCTCCTGCCACTCACTGAACCAGTCAAAGGACTGTAATGATGGGGACCTGGTACGTTGCAGGTTCACTGATTTATTGCTTGGATACAGCTGACCATCCTGAAGACGCTCTCTCCTAATATCTTGGGCCCTCTAACTCTTAACCACTGGTGTTAATTTCAACATGTAGGGCCTACCAATAAAAGAAAGCTGCCGGACTGAAATGGTGTCACTTAGACTGAGTTCCCAAATTCAGGGTTAATACCCAATCAAACTGCAGTTTCAACCTCCCTCAAAAATGTGGCCCGGACTGGTCAAGTTGGGAAAATCTTTCTTGCCATCAGCACCTATGAGTCTGTCACCTGGGTCCTCTCCATCTCCCAAAGAAAGAGGAGGTAATCTGCATGTTAAGATGCCTGGCTTCTCCAGCAGCAGGCAGCCTCCCTCGGAGCAATCCTTTTCTTTCGCTAATAATGCCCTTGCCCTGTCCTCTGTCTATAAAAACCTTCCATTTTGTACAATTCCTCAGAGTGTCTCTCTATTTGGCAGATGGGGTGCTGCCGGATTCACGAATTGTTTAATAAAGCCAATCGAATCTTCAGATTTACTTGGTCGGATTTTGTGATTTAAAAAAATTAATGTTTATTTATTTTTGAGAGAGAGATGGAGCGGGAGCAGGAGAGGGGCAGAGAGAGAGGGAGACACTAAATAGGAAACAGGCTCCAGGCTCCTAGCTATCAGCACAGAGCCCGCTAGGGGGCTTGAACTCAGGAACCGTGAGATCATGACCTGAGCTGAAGTCGGACGCTTAACCCACTGAGCCACCCAGGTGCCCCTGAATTTTGTGATTTAATAAGCCAAATCTAGATTCTATTCCTTCTCCCACACACACTCTTTCAGGTAAAAGAGGGCTATGATCAATGGGGACCGCGGCTATACAACCTAAATCGTTCCTATTGGCACACCGGTCACTCATGCTAAATATGTTTCTGCTGGTCTTTAGTACTCCTGGAGGATAATAACCCAAACGAAACACTCACTGGCTCTTTAGTGTGGCCTGATTGGCATGCCATCTGATTTGCCTCACTGTCTTGGCCTTTTGGAAATGTAGCATATTCTAAGGGCACCTCAGTGGCTCAGTCGGTTGCGTGTCCGACTTCGGCTCAGGTCATGGTCTCATTGTTAGTGGGTTTGAGTCCCGTGTCGGGCTCCGTGCTGACAACTCAGAGCCTGGAGCCTGAGCCGATCTCTCTCTGCCCCTCACCTGCTCATGCACTGTCCCTCTCTCATTCTCTTTCTCTTTCTCTCAAATATATATTTAAAATATTCTTTTTAAAAAAGAAAATTTAGTGTATTTTTATTCTCCTAACACTTATGCTATTAATCAACACAAGATTCTTTTTTTTTTAATTTTAGTGTTTTGAGAGAGCACAAGCGAGTGGGGGAGGGATAGAGAGAGAGAGAGAGAGAGGGAAAGAGAGAACCTCAAGCAGGCTCGGTGCCATCAGTACAGAGCCCAACATGCGACTCAATCCCATGAGCTGTGATCACGATGATGACCTGAGCCAAAACGAAGGATTGGACACTGAATCGACTGAGCCACCCAGGCGTCCCAGTCTACACAGGGCTTTTAAACATGATGTGCTTGCTTTCTGTGCCTTCACCTGAGCTACTGATAAGAACAAGAGAGAGAGAAGTCAGTGCTGGGTAGCTTGCCGGTAAAAGTCTCTCTCCAGACTGAGGCTTCACCTCATCGTCTGCACATTTGGGAACCCACAAGTAAACCACTCCTGAACCCGTGTTTGGATTTAAGCCTTAGGTTGAATCAGTGAAGTCGTCTGGACAAGGCATTTAACCTATAAAACTTAGTTTCTTAAATCCACAAACTGTGACTGGTAATACCACCTCGGAGGTGTCACAGCAATGACATTTGTAGATTCTAAGATCATTTGCATGCAGAGTGGATTGCCATGATGTCACTGAGATGCTGTCAGCAAGCCTGTTGTACGGTTTTAGTCAGCAGGTCTCCACGTGACACAGCTGGCTTCCACGCAGGAGAGCCAGTTCATGGAATCACCAGCTAGATGCGCCTGAGCGGCTGAGTCCGCTGAGCCTCTGACTCTCGATTTCGGTTCAGGTCGTGACCTTGTGGTTCCTCGTAGGACGGAGCCCGGAGTCAGGTTCTGGACTAACTGCGAGCCTGCTTGGGATTCTCTGTCTCTCTCCTTCTACCCCTTTCCCCCACTTGCTCTCTCTCTCTCTCTCTCTCTCAAAATAAATAAATAAATAAACATTAAAAAATAATCAACCAAGCTCTCTAATAACTTGTCTTTTTGCTGCTTGAGCAAAACTATCTTTGCACTTACTAATAATACGCACCCTCCGAACACTGGGGGGAGGGGCCCTAATGCTCAAGAGAGGGCCATGTGCTTCAACTCGAGGGCTGGTTCATTGAGTCCATTCCTGGCTGCCTTGGACTTGCTGTATTTTCTCTTCTGCCATCCCATTTTTCTGATCTGTAAAATGATGATAATGATAGTGACCTCCCTCAAGGCCTCCTGTGAAGAAATACTAATTAATGTTCACAAAACACTTTGGAAATGCAAATGGCTATTTAAATGCTAAATATGTGTATTCGACAGAAGACAAGCATACCTTGGGGTTAACATGCCTAGAGGACAAAACGGGCTCCACTCGCTCAAAGTGGGAGACCAAATAAACAACCTGACACCTGCTCAAAACCCGTACTTGGTCAGGCTCCTACTCTATTTTGAAGCAACACAATTTTTATAGCTTTTGTGGCTGCAAGTTACAAAGAAGTGGTAATGTGAAGGTCTCTCTTTTTAAAAGGTAGGGGCTAGCCTCTATGGGAATGTCAGAAAGAGAAGCCACTACACGGCTCCGCGGGGAGGAAATGATTTCAGGGAGTATATGGTTAGAGACCCGACAGCTCAGGGGTCTTCGCTGTAAAAACGCAATATGAGGAAGAGAGGTAAAACCGCACCCTTCTTATGCAAGGGAGCCATTGATTTGGATGAATAGACACAGCTAGCTCTCAAATTTGAAACTGTCGGATTAAGAAAACATCTCGAGACTGCAGAAGAGATCAGCAGCATCAAGGATTCGAAACCAGGAGACGACACGAGCCACCGCAGCCTTCTGCTAAGCCCGCGCTTCCGGGATAGGAACAGCTGTTCGGCAGAGCGTCACTAACGTATGGCACCCCGGGAACCACGCAGCGGCCTCCACGGGCTTCTGGGAACAAAAGAGCTGCGAACTGTTCCTCCAAATGACTTTCCACTAACTCGTCCGGTGTAGGATGCCTCCCTTGCTTGGAGAATATAAAGCACATCATGCCTGAACCATCTGGAAACGTTTCATTCGAGTTGTCTTTTTACCCCACCAGGGGCCTGTGGCAGGATTTGCATGTTTTAGGGCTTTTCAATTTTAAACACTTAATCATCTTAGAGGATAGGGGATATGCAAAGCTGGCAGCGTTTCTTGGGAGACTGGATAGAAACTCAGGAGAGGAAAA
Source organism: Paguma larvata (assembly GCA_030068075.1). Classification (NCBI taxonomy): domain Eukaryota; kingdom Metazoa; phylum Chordata; class Mammalia; order Carnivora; family Viverridae; genus Paguma; species Paguma larvata. The sequence continues at coordinate 126,318,651 of CM057826.1, forward strand.
GAAACATTTTTAGTTTGAAGGAGAAGGTTGCATTAAACATGAAATAAACACTCCTTCCTGTACTGCCAGAGTCTAAAAATAGGCCCCCGAACAGATTTTCAAGTGCCGTTCCACGCTTTCTCCAATGAAGCCACTGGCGCTATTAGCCTGATTGCTCCGCGAGGAGAGAGCCAGATGGCTTGCCCTTGAACTAAAATCAAAGGGTCTTCTTTTATGTGAACATTTAGGAATATGGGATTCCTAAATACATAAAGGTCCCATGTTTACTCTACACAGGGAATCCGCCGGCCCGTGACAAACTTGTACTCCAGATCCGGTCTTCGGTTTTCTTGGCACAATGAATACTTAAAGCCAAAGTTAAGTAAACCATAAGCGCCTCTCACCATCCATTCTTCAGATGACAACGCGTCCCAGAGAGGTGGTCTCCCACTTGGCCAACAGAAAATTCTCTATTTTTTTTAAACAGGGGCACCTGGGGGGCTCCGTCGGTTGAGCGGCCGACTTCGGCTCGGGTCATGATCTCACAGTTCGTGGGTTCGAGCCCCACATTGGGCTTTGGGCTGACGGCTCAGAGCCTGGAGCCTGCTTCGGATTCTGTGTCTCCCTCTCTCTCTCTCTGCCCCTCCTCCACTCATGCTCTGTCTCTCTCTCTCAAAAATAAACCTTAAAAAAGAAATTAAACATTTATTTATTTATTTAATGCTTATTTTTGAGAGAGAGAGAGAGAGAGAGAGAGGGAGAGAGAGGATCCACAGCAGGCTCTGTGCTGACAGCAGGAAGCCCAATGCAGGGCTTGAACTCACAAACCGGAAGATCATAACCTGTGCCGAAGTCGAATGCTTAGCCGAATGGGCCACCCAGACGCCCCTGAAATTCTCTGTTGAAGAGCCAATTATATAGGAGTTCCTGTTCAAGGTGTCAGCATGGGCATCATCTCTTGGGGCTTGTTAGAAATACAGATTCTCAGGGCCCCACATGGACCGTATGAATAAGAAGCTGCAGTTTAACAAGATCCCTAAGCGAGCTGCAGGCAAGTTAGAGTTTCAGCAGCAGCAGGTTAGTTAGTTTCCATCCATCTCTCTGGGTCCTCGGGAAGATCTCTAGGTCCTTGAGCGGTTCCATTGTCTTACCTTACCTTCAGTACAATAACCTGAATGCCTCCTGCTACAGTATAATATTGAATGGAAAAGAATTTAATCTGAGAGTCCTACAGTAATACCACAGAGACACTTCATGTTAAAGTCACTTAATAACCACATTGTAGGCATACCTGGGAGATACGGCAAGTACAGTTCCGGACCACTGCAACAGAGCAACTACTGCAGTAAAGCAAGTCAAATTAACTTTTTGGTTTTCCGGCGCCTATAAAAGTTACGTTTCCACTGTACTGGAGGCTGTTAAGGGTGATACGTCTATGAAAACATGTACATACCAAATTTAAAAATACTTTATTGACCCAGAGACCCAAAATGAACTAATGCTGTTGGATAACGGACACCGATAGATTTGCCACAAACCTTCAGTTTGTAAAAACTGAGGTATCTGTGAAGCACAATAAAATGAGACGTGGCTTGACTACTGATTGAATGAACATCTATGTGCTATGTAACATTCAGAAATAAAAAAGACACACTCTCAACCCAAAGAGTTATCAATGTAGGAACAATCACATTGCTGCTAGCTAGGAGGCAAGAAATTAGGAGGGTTGAACGCTATCAGTAGAAGGGTGGAGGGAGAAGGAACAAAAGCAAGGAAGAAAGGTGTTTTGTTTTGCAGAACCTGCAGTTCCCACCAAGGGGACACCCAGCTAGGTGTTTCCCCTGATCGCCCCTTATGTGAGCCAGTTTGAGCTGGTTTGGAGCTGAGGACCTCTGCAGAAGCCCCCCCTGAGTTGTCCTGAAATTACTTTCAGCGCATTATAATACAAAAGTCTCCACCTATTTGCAGGGTCTTCTGCCATTTTTAAAACATATGTATGCGGTATGTGCTAGCATGCTGACACGCTAAGTATGCGCAGTTGAACTGGAGTGCTTAACAGAAGATGTGTAAGTTCCTTGATATGTACAAATTCGCTGCCTGTGCCCCAACACATTACATGAAAGCTTCCTGCACGAACCCCAGGGAGAGACAGTGCTTCGAGAGCTGTTTCCCTCCCTCCTTAGTTGTAATAAGTAATAAAAGCTGTTTGTTTTTCAGCACTTCCTTGGGTTGTGTTCAAGTGAATGCACCGCAAGTGGCGAACCCCTTGAGCTCCTTTATAGGGCTGGCCGGATAGACTCAGAGAAACATGGCATTTAAGGAAGCTCTGAATGCGGTCAAGTAGGAGCAGATGAGGGTTCATGGAGATACAGAGATACTCTAGGATTACCTATCTGATGTTTGGCACTCCATTCAAGGGCATCTGTGATTTCAATGAGGGGGCAGGACACAAATTCCATTAGGGTCAGGAGCAAAAAGGCTAAGGGGATTCAGTGAAAAGGTATTTGTCCTACTTGAAAGGTCAGCTCCAATCTGTTGGGCCTGATGCTGCCCTATCTTCTGACTTTTAAAAATGGCCAGAAATCCAGATTCGTACGGCATGTGCAATCACCTAACTTTCAAATCCTGGGTATGAGCAATCAATCAATCAATCCATCAATCACCAACCGACCAGCCAACCATGAATGGACCAAACAGAACACTGATCTGGGCTTAAGTCTGCAGCATCTACTTTATTTTTATTTATTTTTTTAAACTTCTAAAATGTTTATTTATTTGAGAGAGAGACAGAGTGAGAGTGAGAGAGAGAGCATGAGCAGGGGTGGGGCAGAGAGAGAGGGAGACACAGAATCCAAAGCAGGCTTCAGGCTCTGAGCTGTCAGCACAGAGCCCAACACGGGGCTCGAGCTCACAACCTGAGCCAAAGTCAGATGCTTAACCAAGTGAGCCACCCAGGTGCCCCTGCAGTGTCTACTTTAAACTCCAGGGTATACTGACCCACCAAAGACTGCGCAGCAGCCTCACAGGGGAGGTCCCATGATGAGTAAGACTGGCTGTCACTTTTCCAGGGGCAGACGGCATGCGGAAGCACGGTGTGATGTGTGCTGAAATAGAAGCCTGCGTGCAGGCAGCTGTGGGTGAAAAAGACACTCACTTCCTGGAGCAATAAGGAAAGGCTTCCCAGATTGGGATTATGAGCCAAGGTTTTAGGGATCAAAAGGTGCGAAGTAAAAGGGAAGACAGTCAAAGGCAGAAACTGTTTCAGATCAGAAAAATGAATTTGCAAAACTTAAAGGCTTGAGAGAGAATGATGTTTTGATGAAATACCAGAGTTCAGAATGACTAGGAGGAGAGTACACACAGGCAACAAATGTGCTTCGCTTTAAACAGCTGGTGAATAACATCATATGATTTCTTCTTAAAAATAATCATTCTCCAGGATGGGGCAAAAAAAAGTAGGGAACTTTCTTTTATGAGCAGTTGTTTTTATGTGATGTATCTTTGATTTGACTGGAGATATGGAGAAAATGCACATAGAAGAATTTTATAATATTTCGCCGAATATGAACTCGTCACGCTCTACCAAAAAGTTTACGACAATTCCTTCAGTTGTTAGAAATTACTGAAGGGGAGCAGAATTTGTCACCCCAAAATAGGCTTCTTTGGCATCAGGATTGTCTTGAGCTGATTATTTTTAACAAACAGCAGACACAGGAGAAGCTCTGAAAACCAAGTAGAATATACCCTTTTTTTGCTAAGGGATGTTCACATTTATAGGGGAAACCTCCATTTGTCATGATGTCTCCCCTCTGTACCAAGAAGGAAAGGATGACTAAATCACTAGAATCTCGTCAATGAGGAAAGCAAAGACACAAATATGCTAACAACTTTACCTTTGCTTATTGTACTTTTCTAATAACTTCTGTAACTGGTCTTCTCCCAGCCCCCAACATCTTATTTTGTCTGGAGATGGTACTTAAGGTGGTGTCTTGGGCCATTTTGGGGACTTAATTTTCCGGGGTCTCTTCCATGTATATGGGAGGTATATATGTTATTAAACTTGTTTGTTTTTCTCTTGTGAGTCTGTCTTTTATTATAGCAGGGTCTTAGCCAAGAACCTGGAAGGGTGGTGGGAAATTATTTTTCCTCCCCTACATTTACCAAAAATGAAAGAAGAGATTTTTAACAGATGTTCAAAGGGCATTAAATGTTATCAATCAAGATGACTTCATATTTCTTCCCCAAACAGCTTTAAACAACAGCTGTGATTCTTTTACTTGCTGCTTTTCAAGAAAACTTTTATGTCTATTGCTATATCTGTAATTTTAATTGTAAGTATTCCATCTGTGATTTTTAATTATTTATTTGCCTCCAATGTGAGCAAAAGAGCATTGATTAGGGACTTAAATTACTCTCCCCCTCTTGCTCACCATCATAGAACTGATAGGAAAAATTTTAATTACTCTTTAGTAAAGAAAAAAATACTCGGCACAAAAATATCTATAAAAATTACAGGAAGAAGAAAAATGATGAAATTTATTAGAGTATTAAAACATGCTGTTAAGCACATTTTACTTAATTTTTAATATGTGCTCTGGAAATCATTAATACAGTCAATGTGAAGCTACTTCTTTCTGAATATAGAGTGTTATGACGGGAAGACCAAACCTTTCATGGCAAGTCAAAAATTTGGTTTGGTTATGGTCACAAGTTTGCAAATTACCCTGGCCTCAAATATTTTGCTCTCTTTATGTCGGCATAAAAGACATTAGAAATAAATGCCTGTACCAGTGTTTTTCATTTATTTTTATTTTTTAAATTTAAAAACATTTTTAAGTTTATTTATTTTGAGAGGGAGAGAGAAAGAGGAAGCAAGAGAAGGGCAGAGGCAGAAGGAGAGAATTCTAAGCAGGCTCTGTTCTGCCAGTTATTTTAAATTAAATTTTAAATTAAAAAAATTAGAACCACTTAACTGAGGTATGAATGACAGGAAAAAGATACATTTAATATATACAATGTGATGAGTTTGGAGATAAGTACACACCCGTGAAATCACTGCCACAATCAAGGTCATAGACATATCATCCATTACCTCTTAAAATTTCCTCTCATCACCTCACCATTATTATTATCATCTTATTATTATTATTATTATTATTATTATTATTATTATTTGTGTATATGTGCATATATTAAGAACACTTAATATAAGATCTATCTTCTTGGATCATTGTTTTTTATTAATTTTTTAAGTTTACTTATTTATTTTGAGAGAGGAGGAGGGCAGAGAGAGAAGGAGAGAGAGAGAAAAATCCCAAGCAGCCTCCATGGCCAGCACAGAGCCCAAAGTGAGGCTCGACCCCACGACTGTGAGATTACGAGATCACGACTTGAGCCCATATCGAGTCAGACTTTAACCAACTGAGTCATCTGGGTGCCTCTGCTTTCATTTTTTTTTTTTTTTTAAGGTGTCCTAAGTGATTTGATGCAAACGGTTTCAAAACTACTTTTTCAAAGATGCTGGGCTAAACGTGCACACTGAGTGTCTGGCCCAGCCAAGTCTTCATGGAATGAAAAGCTTTAGAGATGGACCCACAGTGATAATGCAAGAGAATACAAACTCTGTGACAGAATGGATTTTGCTCGTTTTGTTCACAGCCATGTCCCCAGCAATGAGATCAGGATCTGGCACAAAGGGGGCGCTCCGTAACCATTGGTTAAGTGAAATACAATAAGAATGAATTGAGCATGTCAACGCTTGCTTTCTGAAATTCATGAGCTTCACTTGGTTGGTTCTCTGTCTCACACAAACCAGCAGGCAGATAAAGGACTCATCACAACTGTTCATTAAAAGTGTTAAGTATCAGCATGCTCAGAATGATGACATTCTGCACAGCCATCAGCAGTCTTGAAACTATAATGTGAATTAGAGTTTTCCTCTATGACTACCTACAAAACTGAGACTGTGCCTGAAAGAGCTACATATCTTTGCTGGGTCATGATGAGTCAGCACCCACATTCCACATATCACATAAAATATGGCACCCATAGTCCTAGGAAAATGTTGTGTGGATCTGAATGATAGTGAACTACAGTTTCTTTTTCTTTTTTCCAGACATCGTGAGCTTGTGAAACGTTTCTGTATTAGTCGTCGAGCTCTGAAACCAATTTGGTGTGGTGTTGCAACTAGATCTAGAGATGATGGGGGTGGGGACCCACACAAAAACATGATTTCTGTTAAAAAAAATCTTTTATTATTTCTCTAGGGTGCATGGAAATATTTTTATGGAGCCTTAAAGTTACGTAAAACACAGAAGGAGAAACCAATATAGCTGCAAGTTTTATTTCTCCTTGGGGATTCAGAAGAGATGGAAAATCCATGATATTAATACTGGAGCAGATCCAGTGCTACTTCAAATGTGCTTTTCATTAGCAAGAACATAAGTGCTAATGCAGTTTATAGTTCTGACTGAGGTCCTAATTTATCCTGTAAGTGAGCACACTTAGCATAAAAGGTCACCATGCTCTTAACACTATGGCTAAAAGTAATCCTTCAGAGACTGCCTTAGCTCTAAATATCATGTAATCATTAGAATTCTGTTAATAAGTATATCATCAAGTATTTACTGTTATTAGTCAAGACCAGTTGACAAACACTTCACTGCTTATCAATAGTATTTCCGTGGTTTCTCTAGCACATAATAATTTCTATTATATTGTTCACTTTAAAGTAGTAAATAGTAAAGCCAAAAGAAAGTTGGAGTAGCCATATTTGTATCAGATAAAAAAGACTTTAAAACAAAAACCGTAACAAGAGAGAAAGAAGGATAAAACATAACGATGAAGGGGTCAATCTAACAAGAAGATACAACCTTTGTAAATATTATGCACCCAACATAGGAATGCCTAAATATATAGCAAATGTTAATAGACCTAAAGGGAAACATAGCAATACCATAATAGTATAAAGCACTAACATCAATGGGCAGATCTCCCAGGCCGAAATTTAATAAGGAAACATTGGCCTTAAACAACCTGTTAGTGTAGATAGACTAAACAGATATTTATCGAACATTTCATCTAAAGCAACAGAATCACATTCTTTTTCAAGTGCACATGGAACATTTTTCAAGATAGATCTTATGTTAGGTCATAAAATGAGTCTTAACACATGTAAGAAGGTTAAAATCATATCAAGTATCTTTTCTGACCATAATGGAATGAAATCTGTAATTAATTACGTGATGAAAACTGGAATGTTCACATATGTAGAGATTAAACAACATGCTAACTGAATAACCAGCAGGTCAAAAAATAAATCAAAAGAGAAATAAAAAAGATACTTTGAGACAAATGAAAATGGAAAAGGAACATACCAAAATTTATAGGATGCAGCAAAAATTGTTCTAAGAGGGAAACAGGTTGTTACCAATGCCTACCTCAAAAGCTGAAATAAATGAAATAGAAACTAAAAAGATAATAAAAAGACCAAAGAAAGTAAAAGCAAATTCTTTGAAAAGATAAACAAAACTGACAAACCTTTAGCTAGATTCACCAAGAGAAAAAGAGAGGACTCAAATAAATGAAACCATAAATAAAAGAGGAGTGGTTATAACTGATACCACACAAATTCAAATAATAGGGAGACTACCACGAAAAATTACATTCCAATAAATTGGATAACCTAAAAAATTGGATAAATTCCCAAAATTACACAACCTACCAAGACTGAATCATGATAAAACAGAAAATATGAATAGACCAATTGTCAGCAAGGAGATTGAATTGGTAATCAAAAACCTCCCAATAAAGAAAAGTCTGACATAGATGGCTTCACTGGTGAGTTCTACTAACTATTCAAGGAATTAATACCAACCCTTCAACTCTTCTAAAAAATACAAGAGGGAATAACTCTTCCAAACACAATTTAGAGGCCAGCATTGTTCTGATATGAACCAGAAATGGGTGCCACACAAAAAAAGAAACTTACTGATTAGTATCACCGATATACACAGATGCAAAAATCCTCAACAAAATATCAGCAAACCAAATTCAACAATATGTTAAAAGATTCTTTCATCATTATCAAGTAGGATTCATTCCAGGGATGCAAGATGATTCAACATCCTTTTATGATAAAATCTTAACCAAGTGGGTATAGAGGGAATGTACCTCAACATAATAAAGGCCGTATATGACAAGCCAATAGCTAACATCATACTAAATCATCATACTAACATCAAGCCAATAGCTAATATCATCATACCTTTTCCTTTAAGATCATGAATGAGACAATGATGCCTACTTTCGCACTTTTATTCACATAGCGCTGGAAGTTCTAGCCAGAGCTATTAGGCAATAAAATAAGTGTCATCTAAATTGGAAAGGAAAAATTAAAACTGTCACTATTTGCAAATGACATGATATAATCTACAGAAAACGCCAAAGACTCTATCAACAAACTGTTAGTACTAGTAACCAAATTCAATAAAGTTGTAGGACACAAAATCAACATACAGAATCTGTTGTGTTTCTTTACATTAATAACCAACTATAATAAAGAGGAACTAAGAAAAATAATGATTTATAACTACATCAAAAAGAATAAAACACCTTGGATTAAATTTAGCCAAGGAGGTGAAAGTCTTGTATATAGAAAACTGTAAGACATTAAAAAATTAAAGAAGACACAAACAAATATAAAGATATTCTGTGCCCACAGATTAGAAGAATTCATATTGTTAAAGTGTCCATATTACCCAAAGCAATATATAGATTTAACGCAAGGCCTATCAAAACTCCAATGGTATTGTTCACAGAACTAAAACAAATAGTCCTAAAATTTGTATAGAGTTTCAAAAGATACCAAAATGCCAAAGCAATGTTGAGAAAGAAGAACTAAGCTGGAAGCATCATGCTCCCTGATTTCAAACTATACTACAAAGTTACATTAATTAAAACAGTATGGTATTGGCATAAAAGCTGACACATAGATCGATGGAACAGAATGGAAAGCCCAGAAAAATATAGACAACTAATTTATGACAAAGGAGGCAAGAATATACAATGGGGAAAGGATAGTCTCTTCAATAAATGACATTAAGAACATTGGACAACCACGTGCCATACAATGAAATGGGACCAATGACAAAATACACAAAAGCTAACTCAAAATGAATTAAAGATTTGAATGTAGGACCTGAAGCCATAAACTTCCTAGAAGAAAATACAGACAGTAATCTCCTTGACATAGGTGTTGGTAATGATTTTTTGAATGTAAGATCAAAAGCAAAAGCAACAAAAGCATAAATAAACAAGCAGAATGGCATCAAATTAAAAAGCTTCTGCAGAGCAAAGGAAATGATAAAACACAAAGGCAACTTACTGAATAGGAGAAAATAATTGTAAATCATATATCTGATAAGGAGTAATATCCAAAATAACACAGCACTCTGACAACTCGACGGCAAAAAAATCAAATACTCTATTAAAAAAATGGGAAGAAGATCTGAATAGACACTTTTCCAAAGAAGACATATTGCAGATGGCCAACCAGTACATGGAAAGATGCTCAACATCATTAATCATTAGGGAAATGCAAATCAACAACACAATGAGATGTCACCTCACACCTGTTAGAATGGCTGCTATCAAAAAGACGAGAAATATACAAGTATTGGCGAGGGTGTGGAGACAAGGGAATCCTTATGCACTGTTGGTGGGAAAGTAAATTGGTGCAGCCATTTTGGAAAATGGTACGAAGGTCCCTCAAAAAGTTAAAAATAGAATTCCATATAATTCAGCAATTCTGCTTCTGGGTATCTATCTAGAGAAAATAAAAATACTAACTCGAAAAGCTATATGCACCCACATATTCATTGCAGCATTATTCACAACAGGCAAGATATGGAAACAACCTGTGTCCATTGACAAACGGATAAAGAAGATGTGATCTATATATCCAATGAAATATTATTCAGCAATTACAAAAATGAAATCTTGCTATTTGTGACAACATGGATGAGCCTTGAGGGCATTATTATGCTAAGTGAAATAAGCCAGAGAAAGAAAGACAAATACTATGTGATCTCTTTTATATGTGGAACCCCTAGCAAACAAACAGACACACACCAAAAAAAACATGCCCATTGATCTATAGAACATTCTGGTGATTATGAGAGGCATGGGGTCAGGAGTGGAAGAAATGGGTGAACTGTTATTTGTTTTGTGTTTTGGTTTTAGTTTAAATTGAGTACAATTTTTAAAAAATTCTTTTTTACAAAATTTGGGAAGTTGTCAAAAAATTGTCAAAAAATACTCTTGCTTCCAAAATCACGAGTCACTATTAATATCTTTATATATGTGTTTTTAGTCTTTTTCTACACATAGTACAAAGGTGTGATCATAAGGCATATATCATTTCATGATCTACCTCTAAAGCTAGTTATTTCAAAGAGTTCATAAGCATCATTAGTGACTGCACAAAAATTCTGATCATAATTTATATTTAAAAATTACTGTAACATCCCACTTCACTAAAGAGACTTTGAGATAGAGGCTGGTGTTTCTCCTAATAAATGCACAGCAGCAACTCTGTCCAATTCTTGGAATTGATATGACCCTTGGTATATCAGACCTTGTATCCAAAATGCAGTTCTTATTCTTTGCCTGCTCAAAACTGGTCCCATTTAATGCAATAACCTGTCGTAATGAGATGCCATTACATGTGCAGTCAAAATCCTCAATGTTGTAGAAGTTAAAGACATTTTAACTGAAACTTGAGAAATGGAATATTACCTTCTAGTAGTATTAACTAAGACACTTAATCTTTCTTTGATTCGATTTCTAATTTTTTTCAAAAGAATACTAATATATCAATTAAGATAAAGCAATCATGCAAATTGGCAGTGGTACTGAATACCTGAAATCAATAAAGCCCAGCTAATACAATCATAATTCATATTTACTTCAAAGATTGGTTCCCAGACCAAGGTCCTCCTGTGGGAGGAAGGAGCTTGCGCTCTGAACATCTGAACCTCAGGTGAAAATTGGATGTGGAGAGATGTTCTCTAAACAAAGGTTTTTTTTTTTTTACCTTTTAACTGCTCAGGATCTCAGTTGTATCATGTGAACAGTACTGTCATTAGTAACAGTATGTGAAAACCTGACAGGATTTAGAAAGATATTTCTGTGATCCATTATTGGAACATGCATATAAAGTACCATTATTTGTATCAAAGTCATTAAAAGGGTTGCCATTAGGAAACATGGAAGTACTTCTGAATAATTTTAAATTTGGAAGAATGTCTTTAAGAAATAAACACATCTTGAACTCTTCAAGGAGAGTGACCCAAAGGTAACCTACAAATCACTCCCTTTAACGTCTATATACCCTTAGATTGAATACATTAGAAACAGAAGACGACAATGTGACAGTGCCCCTCTGATGTTTATTTTGTGACATGAGTTTTCCTGAATATAAAACTAATACTTTCATGCGCTATTGGTAGAAGTATAAAACTGGTTCGACCACTTGGATATTATTTCGGAATATCCAAATATAGCTAAGTATTTGTCTATTCCGTGACTATTAATTCCATTCCTTGATATGTAAAAAACATGTATATATGTTCACCAGAAGGTATGTGTAAAAATTTTCATAGTAGTAAGAGTATGTCATAGTCCCTCATAGTGGCCATAACCCCAAGTGGGACACAAATATCAATCAACCAGTAGAATGAACGTATTGTGAGAATGAACAAACCGGAACTCCACAGAATAGCATAGGTGATTCAAGGGTAATGCTAAATGGCAGAAGCTAGATACAAAAGAGTACCTACCATAAGAAATCATATATTTAGATTTCAAACAGCTTATATTAATTGAACCTATCTTTTGACTTCTGGTATCTCAGCAGGTCTTTTCAGACTTTTTGGTTTCATGTTCTACTTGTTTTTCCTAGTGGATTTCTTACATCTCGATATTACAACCGTTCTCATGCTTAGCTAACTCTAGAGGAGCACTCCTCCTTTGTTTCACCTGATGAACTCCGACTACTGCCGTCAGACCAGCAGTGAGAATGATCAAAGGAAAGAAATAGTCTGAAGAAAGTACTAGCTCCTTCTATTAAGCAATGACTACACTTTTATCTACAAAGAATTTCTCTATTACAATTAAGGATTTATTTTTTTCATATAGACACAAAGAAGTCATAGCAATACATGCTAGTGAGAAAACAAATGTATTTAGGCTTTAACACATTTCCATACATGTAGAGAAGAACGCAGGACCAGTTTCAGGTACATGATTTCTGTCCCTTGAAACTGTGATTCCTTGTCTCTTTTTTGCCATCTCCTATGTTCTGACTGATGGGAAATCAAACTCCACCCACAGAGTTTCATCTGATTTTGCCCTGTTTCCTGGAGCTTAGCTCTTCCAACTACAATAGAAAACTCACTAATGCAGTTGTTAAGGGGAAGGACACCAATTTTCCATCCTTGGAAAGCAGAGATTTGAGTCTTGACTGAATGTTCTAGGAGCTCCCTACATACTTAATAGCAGCCAAGATCATTTTTGCTCAGAAACAGCCTGAAAAGTAAGGTTTTGATGATTTGTCTCTTGATATCACACATTTAATTCCTACACTACCACTACCACCACCAATAACTCTTTAAAAAACAGATTGGCTTTGGGGTGCCTGGGTGGCTCAGTCAGACCATCTGACTCTTGATTTCTATTCAAGTTATGATCCTGGGGTCATGGGATTAAACCCTGCGTAGGGCTCAGCACTGAGTGTGGAGCCTACTCAAGATTCTCTTTCTCTCCCTCTGCCCCTCCTCTGCTTCACTTGCACACTCTCTCAAAAGGAAGGAAGGCAGGGAGGGAGGAAAGAAAAAAGAAAAGGGAACAGATTGACTTTGACGCCGTACTTGAAAATAATTTTCTCAGATCTAATCATGTTGGAATATTTTATTTTCTCTTCAGCTAAAAGCAACATTTTAGAAAAGCAAGGTTTCAATTTTCCAATTGTAAGAGAAAAACTATAAACAAAAGGCTAAGATTCTTACATCAGGGAACAAATGTTTCAGTCGACAAGTGAAATTATAGCTATCAAATGAAATCAAAATTTGTTTTAAATAGATGAAATCATTGTCAGTCTATCTATCTATCTATCTATCTATCTATCTATCTATCTATCTGTCCGTCCATCCATCCATTCGTCCGTCCATCCATCCATCCACCCACCCATCAATCTACTGAGTTTCAAAGTACTATAAGATCCCCATCTCTTCTACCTGTGGCTTTAAGTGTTGGCCTTGTGAGCCATGGTCTAAATAAAATTCAGAAAATACTGATTGCTAGTCTAGCGATGTGAAAACCATATTACTATTGCAATTAAAAAAAAATGCTCCAAAAACCCCGTCAGTGACCTTGACTTGATGGCTAAATTTTATGAAAAGTAGTTGCATTTTAAGATAAGGTTTACTGTAAACACAATTATTAGTTAAAAATTTGTTTTAAAACCGCAGTACTATGAAATCTGGTAAGACAGAAGCCTTAAAAATGGTAAGACAGAAGCTTTGGGACACCTGGGTGGCTCAGTGGGTTAAGTGTCCGACTCTGGCTCAGGTCATTATCTCACGGTTGGCGGGTTTGAGTCTCGCGTTGGACTCTGTGCTGACAACTTAGAGCCTGGAGCCTGCTTTGAATTCTGTGTCTCCCTTTTTCTCTTCCCTCCCCTACTCCTGTTCTGTCTCTCTCTCTCTCTCAAAAATAAACATTAAAAAATTTTAAAAACTATATTAGCTTTGCTCCCAGTTCCCCACAATAGTCAACATCTATTATGATGGCACCCCTAATGATTACTGTGAATATTCTTTGCCATATTTTAAATACAGAATAATCAGGGTGTAACTTCATGGTTTTGGTATTCTGTTGTAATAACTCTGCGGCAGCCACATGTTCCCGACAGCAGGACAGAAGAAAAACTCTTGAACGTAACGCAGCAATTATTCTCAAAAAATGCTTTTGTTTAGATCTTCTAACAAAGTGTAAGTTAATGCTTGTCTCTTATGATTAACAGCTTTCTGCTGTACCAGCCACCTCGGCTTCAGTTTCAAGATGCAAAGTTATCATATTCATTCTCACCAGGAGCTCGCTCTAAGAATTCAGTGTCCTTCTGAAGTATTATAGAGCCCACACAGCTTGCTCTGAGCTTCTGAACCTCATAAAATGGGAAAAATCATCACCTACTGTTCTCTAGATTTCTCTCTTCAAGGTTATTTCCCATGTGTCTTGCGTAAGGGAACTCTTTGATCCAATCAAGTACTAGCCTTGGTGGAATCACGGTTTTGGATAGATTTCTTTTAATAGTCTTATCACTGCTCTATTTGGACAAAAGGGATTCAGGTCCAACCTGCAGGAACTGTGTGGCTCTTGAGTTAATACATCATTATCTCATAACTCATCACGATTTTAGCAATCTCTTGCTGACTGCTAAATCAGATTAAGGGATTATTCCCCATGTGGCCTCTATTATCTCTATATTATCAGTGCCAATGATTATGAAATATAGCCAGATTGGCTACAATGATCCCTTTTATATATAAATTACAGAAGACTGCTCCCCAAAAGATATTTTCTTAAAAATTTATGAGTATGATTTCACAGTTAATATTTTAATATGTACTAGTCTACCCTTCTGGGGGCTGCAAGTAAAAATAAACAAACACTGACCTCAGAAAGTTTTCTTACCATGAAACAAAATCTTCTAATCCTGTTATTAATCAACATTCTTATGAAAAATGCATCTCATAAGCACAGATTAAGAGGGAAATTTCATTTATCTCTCTCTTAGAAGACCTTAAGCCACCTTCCATACTGTGAAATATTCATTCACCCAACAAATACTAATTAAGCACCAACGATCACCATACACCATATCAGACTAGGTATAGAGAGGCAAGCTCAATGATGCGACACTATCCTCCAGAGTTTTCTCTGGGCTACTTTCTTTTTCTTTTCATATAGTTGATTTCAGAATCTTATAAGGATTATCAATATTAGCTGTAATTATGAAATCAGTTAACTTTTGGTTATTATATTTCCGTTCTTATCCACATAGACAGATTAAAGTGATTTTTAAATGTTGTAAAAGTTCCTAGAACCCCCCTTCCTGTCTACCTCTGGAGAAAACATAATTACATATAATGAACCCTGTATAATTTTTGAAGCATATTTCACTGAAAAACATCTAGGGTGCGATAGTCCTCCTGGTTTGACTTCCTAAGGAAAAGATAAAACAGTTATATAAGAAGAGTTTTGGAAGAGCAGCTCAATAGAGATCTTTGATCCAGGATTCCTTTCCCTAAGGCCCACCCCTTTCCAGAATCTCTGATTTTCTTATGTAAACCTCATTTTTAATTTTTTTAAAGCTGAGTCAAGGGAGAGAGAGCAAGAAAGTGTACCAGAGATTTTTGCATACAAACATTTCTCTTATAGGAATTCTGTTTTAGGAATATAAATATACATACATGGGCTTTAAATTTATATATATATATATATAGGCTATTTGATATATAGCATATATAGGCTAGGGAGATTATATAATATATATCTTATATATCTTATGTATATAAAAATTCTAACCTTGGCTGAATCAAGATTTTCCTTTGATAGTTTCATCATTGCTCTACTTTACTAAAGGGGAAGATACACACACACGCACACACACCTATTTGCATATTTCAAATAATCTTTAATCCTAGGGTTTTTAGGTACAGAATAAAACTGCCTCTGTGATGATGTACCTTTTTTTTTCTAAATTTTTGTTTACCACACTTCTGTTTGCCCTGTCCTCCACTTTGTCACCTGCAGCCCGCCCCTCACCTTCTACCTGCCAGGTTCATCCTCACTCTCAGCTCTGGAACCAACCCTATTTCTGGGTATAAGGAATGTAAGGGACTCGGCTAATAGTTCGGCACCAAGTCACCCTTGCTGTCTGCTGTTCTATTACCTGCTCTGTCTTGCCTTCCCGGAAACCTACTTCTGCCCTGCAAACTGTATTAGTTTCAGAATTTCTGCCTGGCCGACTCCCTCTCAATTCCCTGTCTCAAAGCTATGGCCATTACCGGTGCTTCGATGGGGTCTTTCTTCCTTGCTGTACAAGACTTTCAGGGAAAGCCTGCTTACGTTTAGGTAGTTGTGAGACCGCCTCACTGCTGCCGACAGCCTATGTTACCTCCGGGCAGAGTCTGCAGCCAGACCCCTAAGGAGATGCTGCCCTTGGCTCATTTGATATGTCCTGGCACCTGGTCCTGGCTCAGCCCTTGCGCGGCCTCCTCAGCCCAGCTGTGCCTCTTTGGCTCCACACTTCTGCCAAATGAGCTTCAGTCCTAAAAACAACATCTATAGCAGTGGCTGGTAAGCAGGAGTTACAAACCTGCCGTGTCTGCCCTACAGAAGTACTCATGTGTTTTGTTTGGCTAGAGCAGTGTTGATACACGGAGATTTTTTCCTTTCTTGCTTTCTGTTAAGTTTACTACTAACTTTTGAAAATTAGAAAATTTCACACAAAAAAACAAGCAAGAAAAAAATGCAAATTTTCAGGCTGACCTGAAGGTGGAAGTTATAACACGTCGGATCCATGTTGCCACGTGGCAACCCTCTACTAGAAATGATTCCTCAGGTTGTGTGTGATTTCTCTCTCCAGATGGTATGGTTGCTGGGTAACCTAAGGTCTTCCTCAACTGTAACCAAATGTCAAGGACCCTGGTTGTCGTGTTGGTACCATTGCACCATTGCATGTTTTCATCTGTCAGATTTAAGTGGGAAGCTGGTAAAATCTTCTAACTTGTCTCAACTCAAAGTAGGAAAACAAGTACTTGATCCAGTTACATGCTAATAAAGAAGAAGAGAGAATAGTTCTAAATGGGATGGAAGCATTCCTGAGTGTTCAATATGCATCTCTGCATATTTCTGACATCTCTCCAGTTGAATTCACACATTCACATTACTAGCCCAATTCTTGTTGGCATTTAAGATAATCTATAAAACAGAACACCTTGGAGAAAAGGGTCAGGATGGTGAAATGATTCAGGACCAAGCAGAAATACTGAGAATATTGAAATATGGAGTTGGAAAAGAGAAAACTTAGCAGGTCACGATAATCTTCACATATCTGAGGAGTTGTTAGAAGAAGAAGTAATTCTTTTTTTTTTAATATTTTTTACATGTTTATTTATTTATTTTGAGAGAGAAAGAGAGAGAGGAGTGTCCATAGGTGGGGGAGGGGCAGAGAGAAGGAGAGACAGAATCCCAAGCAGGCTCCATGTCATCAGCACGGAGCCTGATGTGGGCCTCAAAGTCATGAACAGTGAGATCACGACCTAAGCTGAGATCAAGAGTCAGACACTTCATGGACTGCGTCACCCAGGAGCCCCAAGAATTAACTCTTTCTGTGTGGTTTCACAGGACTGATGACGGGAAAGAGTTGTAGGGAGACATATTTTGGATGCATGAAATAGTATGGAAAACCACAGGATGCGACGAGTTCTCCATCCCTGCTTATGTGCCAGAAGGGTCTACAGCGACACCTACAAACCCTTTCAGACCTAAATGCCTATGTTTCTTCAATAGGAAGAGACATTACACCAAGAATATCGATTTTTTTTTAAAAAAAATAAGTTTTATCTAAAGAGTAGAGACTGGATTAAGGGGGCGTGTAAGGGGAAAATGCAGAATGAAGGTAGGTAGGAGTTCTGAACATTAAGTATTGTGTGGAATCAATGGAAGATAAGAAAATCTTAAGAATTTTGAAGGTATACCAGTCCTTTTCAGACTTACTGGGCTTTTGGCACTGAAGTAAACTCTTCAATTCAGAGACAATACATTTGGGTCTTTCTATTTTTTTCCCATTCCTAAAACAGGCTTCGGTGATTCATCATAATGGTACCTACCATTTCCGTACAAGTTAAATGCCAACCAAGGCCATTTCACATTTACTTGAGACATATGTACAGATCATCAAAATAATATATACTTCTTAACAAGAGTGACTCTTTTGGTAAAAATATATTCTTGTCCTTGAAAATAATCCCTAGAAAATACTCTGTGCATATCAATTGAATCTTTTACTCTGGAGTATGTTTTGTTCATTGAAAAAAATAAAAAATCTAAATATAATAAATAGTTTCCATTATTTTTTCCTCCTCATGTATAAGTTTTTGGTGAGTCAAGGTATATGTCTCCTTTGTGTCCATAGCACATAAACCAAAACCCTGTGTACAGGGGTAGTTTCCTGAGCATGTTTTATTAAAGAAATCTATATTAACTATCCTGACATTTTTACATGTGACCCCCACATCATTTCAGTTGTTCAGTTTAGTTTTGCCTCAAAATTCACATATGATTATGGATTACTCTAAAATCCAAAATTTATTTCCTTCATACATCATTTTATCTATATATCAGCGGGCATTAAGATGACGCTTAATTATAAGCAATTAATCTGTTTTCTAAATGTGAAGGAGAAGAGTATCAGGAAAATAACGTGATCTTAACAAAATATGTAGCCATGCAAATCTAAAATCTCTCCAGCAAAACATGAAAATGCTTTATTTAGCATGTTTGGAATACGCAGGCCATGCATGCACTCTGTTTTATCACAGCCAATAAAATGGAGCCACTATCCCAGGAAAAGAGCTCCCATCACTCAGGGTGATGAGCAAGAACCCTTCAAAAGGAGATCTATATTAAAAGGTTTCCTAATAAACAATTCAAATGATATTCTCTTATTGTTGTCTTTCAGAGACCAGATTTCACATTCTCTGTGGGATTTTTTTTTTTCCCGCTCTCACTTCTTATCTTTGAGGAGGAAATGTTAGGAATATTTAGAAAAAAACAACTTGTCAGTTGGAAAGGAAGCATTTCATCAAAGATAAAAGGGGAAAAAACCCACTTTATTACTGGTTCTACAGCCTTCTCTCATATCTCCTTGCAAACCTAAGCCTTGAAGATTTGATGACCCCATGAGAATTTTGACATTTTGTTTTCCAGTTATACAATGCATTCGCCAATGCTTATTTATCATTTTGTGGTATATCTGAACACTATTATATGGCACAGTAGGATTATCTATTTTCCTGATATTTTTAATTTGCGACTGACTAAAGGAATAAAAAAGATATATATGTATATGGATGTATGATTATATACATGATACACATATGATACACACACACACACACACACATATATATATATATATATATATATATATATATATATATATATATATATATCAAGGACCCATTCAACTCTGTCTTTGTTCTGTCTCTGAGCCAAAGCTTCCTCATTTGTTAAACATAAAAAAATACTATCATGTTTACCTTATTATTCTTTAACTATGTCCCAAATGTCCATCTTACGTACTGCATAGACATAGTGACAATACCATCTATACCTTATGTCTTCTTATAAAATTTGAGGAAGTAAAGGCTTGAATATTTTTTGATGCAATGAAACTTGCCTCTAAAGTGAAAAGGAAAGTCGCAAATTGGGAGAAAATATTTACAGTACATACAGGAGACACAAATTTAGCGTATAGTACACACACACACACACACACACACACACACACACTAACCAAATCAACAGAAAAATAGGCAAAAGACACAGATATTTCACACAAGAAGAACATGGATGGCCAGTAAATCTTGAAAAGCTGTCAACTGCAAAAGTAATCAGGGAAATGCAATGAAACCTCAATAAAAAATCATTTATAATTATCCAACTTGCAAATAGTAAAAAGCCAGAAAGTATCAGTGATGACTGGACGATGGAAGGACCTGTACACTACTGCTGGAAGTGTGAGCCAAGACAATGACTTAGAAACAATTTTGCATTACTTGGCCAAGTATAACCCTACAGCAAGTCCATTTCTAAGACTATAAGGCAGTCCTTCTCAAAGTGTGTCCTCAAACTTTTTTTACTGTCTGCAATAAGATAGGCATACATAGAATAAAGCCACCACCAAAAAAGAAAACTACAGGCTAATATCTCTTATGAATATTGATGCAAAAACACTCAACGAAACACGAGCAAACTGAATCCAAACATATATTTAAAAAAATCACACACCATAACTAAGTGGGATTTACTCCCAGGATACAAGGGTGGTTCGATAGTCCTAAGACAGTCAACATGATATGTCACATTAATAAGAGAAAGGATAGGTGCCTGGGTAACTCAGCTGGTTGAGCATCAGTCTCTTGGTTTTGGTTCAGGTCATGATCTCACAGTTTATGGGCTCAAGTCCCATATCAGGCTCTGTGCTGCCAGGGCAGAGGCTGCTTGGGACTTTCGAATCTCTCTCTCTCTTAAAATAAATAAATAAAATTTAAAATAAAAGATAAGAGAAAGGATCAAAACCATAAGATAATTTCAATAGATGCAGAAAAAGCATTTGACAAAATACAACATCGTCCTGATAAAAACTCTCTGCAAAGTAGATCTAGAGGGAACACATCTCAACATAATAAAGGCCTTATATGAAAAACCTGCAGTCAACATCATACTCAATGGAGAAAAACTGAGAGCTTTAACCCTAAGGTCAGAAAGGATGTCCACTCTCACCACTTTTATTTAACATAGAACTCGAAGTCCCAGCCGCAGCAATTAATTAGACAACATAAAGAAACAAAAGACATCCAAATTAGTAAAGAAGAAGTAAACTTGTCACTATGAAGACGACATGATTATGTATAGAAAACCCAAAGACTCATCCAAAAATCCCTCCAAAATCTACTAGAACTACTAAATGAATTCAATAAAGTAAAAGGATAGAAAATCAACATATGGAAACCTGTTGCATTCCTGTACACCAATAATGAAGCAGAAGAAAGTGAAATTAAAGCAATCCCATTTATAATTGCACCAAAACAGTGAAATACCTAGGATAAACTTAATCAAAGAGGTGAAAGGCCTGTACTCTGAAAACTGTAAAACACTGACGAAAGAAACTCAAGAGGTTGCAAGGAAGTGGAAACACTTTCCCATGCTCATGGGTTGGAAGAACGAATATTGTTAAAATGTCTAGCTACACCAAGCGTTCTTGTGATTTAATGTAATCCCTAAAAAAAAAAATACCAACAGCATTTTTCACAGAACTAAAACAATCCTAAAATTTGTATAAAATCACAAAAGACTTTAAACAGCCAAAGCAATCCTGAAAAAGGAAAACACAACTGAAGTGTCACAATTCCAGATTTTAAGTTATATTACAAAGCAGTACCAATTAAAACAAGATAGCATTGGCAAAAGAACACACATAGGTCAATGGAATAGAACAGAACACTTAGAAATACCCCCACAGTTATGCAGTCGATTAACCTTCAACAAAGGAGGAATGAATAAGCAATGGGAAAAAGACAGTCTCTTCAACAAATGGTGTTGGGAAAACTGGACAGTCACATGCAAAAATATGAACCTGGACCACTTTTCTTACGTCATATACAAAGATACCCTTAAAATGGATAAAAGACCTAAATGTGAGACCTGAAACCATAAAAATCCTTGAAGAGAGCATAGGCAGTGATCTCTTTTGACATCGGCCTTAGCAACATCTTTCTAGATACGTCTCCTAAAACAAAACTAAAAGGCAACCTACAGAATGGAAGAAGATATTTGGAAATGACATAACCAAAAAAGGATTAGTATCCAAAATATAAAAGAACTTCTAGAACTTAACACCCCAAAAATGAATAATCCAATTAAAAATGGGCAGAAGACATGAACAGCCATTTCTCCAGAGAAGACATACCGATGCCCAACAGACACACGAAAAGATGCTCAATATCACTATCATTAGGGAAATGCAAATCAAAACAACAATGAGTTGTCTATCACCTCACACCTCTCAGAAAGAGTGAACTCGACACACGAGAAACAAGTGTTGGAGAGAATGTGGAGAAAAAGGAACCCTCTTGCAGTGTTGGTGGGAATGCAAACTGGTGCAAACACTCTGGAAAACAAGGTGGAGGTTCTACAAAAAATTAAAAATAGAACCACCCTATGATCCAGGAATCGCACTACTGGATATGTACCCCCAAAATACAAAAACACTAATGCACCCCTATGTTTATTGCAACATTATTTACAATGCCAAACTATGCAAACAGCCCAAGTGTCCATCGACTGATGAATGAATAAAGAAGAAGTGATATATCTACACAATGGAATATTATTCAGCCATAAAAAAGAACAAGACCTTACCATTTGCAATGACATGGACAGAGCTAGAGAGTATAATGTTAAGTGAATTAACTCTGTCAGAGAAAGACAAATACCATATGATCTCACTCATATGTGGATTTTTTTTAATGTTTGTTTATTTTTGAGAGAGAGAGAGAGTTAGCAGGGGAGGGGCAGAGAGAGAAAGAGACACAGAATCCAAGGCAGGCTCCAGGCTCTGAGCTGTCAGCACAGAGCCCGACGTGGGGCTCGAACTCACAGAGTGCAAGATCATGACCTGCACTGAGGTCAGACGCTTAACCAACTGAGGCACCCAGGGACCCATCATATATGGAATTAAGAAAGAAAACAAATAAGCAAAGGAAAAGAAAAAAGAGAGAGAGAGAGATAAAGAAAAAACAGACTCTTAACTATAGAGAACAAACTGATGGTTACCAGAGGGGAGGTGGGGGGGAGGGGAATAAGGGAAATAGGAGATAGAGATGAAAGAGTACACGTGTCAAAATGAAAAAATTAATAAAATAATGAAAAAAAAAGAGATAGGCACAGAATAAATTCCTTTGACAGAGTAAAATGGATTTTATATTTTTTTCATTAAAAAGTTAATTTTTGTTGTCTTCTCCTTGTTTCTTTTACACAGGATATTTTAAGTCTTTGAAGTATTAGAGATAAGACAACTAAACAAGAAAAACAAAACCGATTATTCAACAAAGTTTGTGAAGCCCTGCCCTAGACAACTCTCACTACTAGCAGGTGGTCAGGAATATTCATCTTGATACCGTTTGCAACAGGAGAGAAAGATCAACAAAGACCTTGAAACCAAAGGTGAAACAACCCACTCTCCCTCCCAAAAACATAAAAGGGAGAATAGGGAGGTAGGATAGGTAAGTAAGTTATGGTACACTCACACAATGAAACATTATGCAATAGTAAAAATTAAGGAGCTATAATGATGCAAAATAACAGGAATGAATCTTTAGAAAAGTAAAGCTCAGCAATAAAAGCAAGTCCCAGAAAGCTCTAGACAGAGTGACATCATTTTATAAAGCTCAGTGACATAATTAATTAACAGGTTAATTAATGTATTCATTAATACAATTTTTAGGCATATATACTCTCATGATAGAACTAATTTCCTTAAAGCGGGAAAAAGATGAGCTCCAATCCATACAGCGGACAGTATGCTGAAGGAGGGGATGAGTATAGGAAGAAATAAATAGATAGATCCACTTACTGTGATGACCTGGTTCTTGAGTTGGATGATGGGCTCAAAAATGTTTACGTTACTAGATACATTATATTTTAAGTAAGTGTCATGTAGATTTTGGGGCATAAAATAACAGAAAAATAGAAAAACTGTTCCAAATAAAATCCAATTTCTTTTGGAAAAGAACTGTCAAGAATATTGTGGCTACAGTGTACAAATAATGAGATGCTGCCTCAAATCTAAAGATAACTAAAATCTCCACTTAGGCTATGCAATCTAAGTGTAAAATATTTGAAGTTAGATACTATAGTAATACATACTAAGATAAAAACATATATAAGACATAGGAACATAAAAAATGGTCATGATCTTTCTGGAAATGCACACTGAGTTGCAAACAGGAATAAAGCCAACACTTAGACGTCGCATGTATATAAATAAAAACACATCTGGCCTAAGGAATCTGACATTCTTTCATAGTTCATAGATTTCTCAAGCACTTAATACATCTTGGGCACAAATCTGGGGGTGGAAGTACAGTGGGAAAATCAAGAGGTAAAATCTTATTTCACTGTGCATCAAGATGGCGGGATGTAGGACAGAAAAATGCAATACCAAATAAGCAACCAATCAGAATCACTGTGGTATGTGCTATGAAGAAACTAAAAGAAGGGTAACGTAGTAGAGATGACAGGGATGTCAATGAGGAGGGTCTAATACAGGGGGCTCAGAGATGTCTTCTCTGAGGAAGAAGCCATCAAGCAGAGTGTTTTCTGCAGAAAAAAAAAAATGTTGTAGTTTAATGGCCTTAAAGGGGAATGAAGTTTTGGAGTATGAGAAAAATACAAGTTCTGTCAGCCCAAAGCCAGGAAGAGGTCACAGGGGGAGGTCATACAGCCTTGCCCATCAGTGAAAGAGTTTTTCACAAGTTTGTTCATCGACTTCTTTGGGGCTCCTTTCGCGCATTCTGCCTGCACATTCTGGTTTATCGTCATCGATTCAGCCACCAACTGGACTTCTCTGCTTGATATTTCCACGGGCTCCTGAAGCCCGACAGAACGCAAACCTACCACATCATCTCACCCACTAATGCAACCCATCTGGTGATGCTCCTGTCCTTCTTGGCCTGGTTGTCCGTTGCAGAATTTAGGAGTCATTCTGAACTCTATGGCTCCACTCACGCATCTAATTTATAACTGAGTGTTACTGATTCTAACTCATAATATCAGTCTTCTTTGCCTCCTCATCTTCTTCTGACCGTTAGGTGAGCATTGTCGCCTCACCTAAATTATTCAGCTGGCCTTTTTACTGTTCCCCTCGCCTTGATTCTTTTCCTAACTCCAAGCTGTTTTTCATATGATTTTCATGGTAAAACTGTTTAAAAAGGCATATCTGGCTTAAAACCTGCCAACTGCTGGTCCCCTGGGTGGCTCATTCAGTCAAGCGGCAGATTTCAGCTCAGGTCATGATCTCACAGTTCATGAGATCGAGCCCGGCGTCAGGCTCTCTGCTGTCAGCGCGAAGCCTGCTTCATTCAGGTCCTCTGTCTCCCTTTGTCTCTGTCCCTGCTCCCTCTCTCAAAAATAAACATTAAGAGGCAAAAAAAACCAAAAAAAACAAAAACAAAAACAAGCAAACAAATAAACAAAACCCAAAAAAACTCAAAAAACAAAACAAAACCTGCTAACTGCTTTCCTTGCCTAGTGGACAAAATCCAAACTCTTAATGAGGCATGTGAGGCCTCTTAGATCTGTTCACTGACTCCTTTTCATGCCATTCACGAGCAGGGTTCCCGCCTGAGACCAGGAGTTCCCAGACAGAAGTGATTACTCTCCCGTGGTCCTCGTTGCACTGAGTATAAACTCCCAATGCGGTGTGGAGAATGTCATGGCTCCTATTTCGTCCGTTTGCTTCATATGCTCCACAGATCTTCAGGGTTTGAGGCAGAGCCTACTAGTCAGTAGGTCGTGAGTACCTTCTTGCTGAATGACTCAGGAGTGAATTAAGCCCGGTCTGTTTAATTTCTAGATAAAACTCAAACTATTTTTTTTCCATCATCCCTGCCAGTACTTAGGTCTGTGTCTCATCAGCTTTTGCCTGGACTATTTCAGTAGCTTCTGAAATGGCCCCGTCTCCTCTTTCTCCACTCCATCTGCCACACAGCTGCCAGAGTGAAACTTCACTGCTACCGCTCCCTGCCTCAAATTTTCGGTTGCTCAAAGCTCCTTGGCAGGAGGCTCCATGACCGTCCTGGGATTTCTCTATAGCCACTGCACACGCAATGCATTCCAATTATACCAAACTACTTACAGTCTCTCAAATATATTATGCTGCTTCTGACCTTGGACTGAGTTCATTCCTTGTGCCTGGACCCTTCCCCGCTCCTCTACCTCTTGCACCACCCCTCCCCACCCCTTCTCTCTGTGGCTTAATCTCCTCAGCCATTAAGATTCAAATCAAGCATTGCTTTCTCAGTGAACCCTTCTACTGACCCCTACACCCCTACGTGGCTACATGAGAGAGTGTTCGGATTCCCACAGTACCAATGCAAACCCTGATGATATAATACCGTGGCCGATTATTTTTAGCCACTTGCTTATCCCCTTCATCAGCTTTTACCAAAGGCAAGGGTCTGGCATTTTCTTAGTGAATCCTGAACACATGGCGTAATACCTAGGAAATGGAAAGTCTTCAATCAATGTCTGGAAGAACAAAAAATATTTAACGTTCTTAATTTTGGTATATTGGTCAGAGACAGTTTCTAAACAGTTACATACACAAAGCAAACAATAATGAATTTTTAAAATTCCTGTAAGTCTGAGTTTAATGAAGGTAGCGAGATAATTTTCTGTCTCTTTTGTCTTTACGAAGAGATATATAATCAAGACGTGGTCCCTCTTGAGAGGGGCTACCTTATTTCCAGAGAGATGAGTAATGAGTTCAGTCCTAGTTGAAAAGCGGGAGAGCTTTCTGAACCGGATTTCAGTGACAGGTTTGACACGCAGGGACACCAATTCATTGTGACACGAGGAGGCGGAGCAAAACGATGGGAACAAACAACAAACATAATTGAATCTGAAAGTGTCAAAAGTCGTGAAAGGATATGACGGGCATGATCTCCAACGTTGAACACATGAAAGTATGTGAAAAAAGAATCAAACGGTTACTTCAGACAGTTAAAATGCTGCTTACTCTGATTTTCCAAAGACAGACCTCAACATCTTTACACCCATTCATTTTGTAGCCCTTAAAAGGAATAATATAAATTTGTGTTTGTTAGTGTGGAGTAGGTTTTAAGACAAATTGAAGTTTTGAGAAATACTATTGAGTGAAAGTAAACTAATCTATTTATACAATACTTTCATATAATATCTTCACCATTACGGTCACAAAGAAGTGACTAACCTACACACAAGTATGCGTCTGTGTCTGTATATAAATATGAATGGGTATATCTATAGCTCTACCTAGCTATGTCTATATGCAAATATTTTTTTTGGAAAGTTAAGATGGACTCTGTGGAACGGGCTTTAAGAGTCTGGTGTTTCAAAGAAACACACTTTTCATTATTTACCTTTTGTAGCTTGTGAATTTTTAGTCACATCTGTGAATTTTGTGCCGCATGATAATCAAAGAAAAAAAGTCCACAAAACGTGAATGAACCCTTAAGTAAATAAAACCAGAGACAAGTGTGCAATTTAATCATTCACATTGTTTTAGGGAAACTCTGTGGGTCGTTATCCTTACATTAAAACAATGATATATGATGTTTTGTGGGCAGACAAATGCTACAAGCAAAACTAGAATTACTGGTTTTTTGTTTGTTTGTTTTGTTTTGTTTTTTAGTTAAAACCTTAAATCAGAAGATCTTAAATAAATCATCATAGCGGTTTTAATAGTAATTTGTGATTTCAAGATGATGTAATGATTTTTAGGAACAGCACTTAAAATTTTTAAATTTAATTTTAGAGAGAAAGAGAGCACAAACAGGGGGAGAGGGGCAAAGGAAGAGAGAGAGAGAGAGAGAATTCCAAGGAGGCCCTATGCTCAGTGTGGAGCCCAGTGCAGGGCTCAATCCAATAGCCCTAGGATCACAACCTGGGCTGAAATCAAGAGTTGATCACTCAACTGACTGAGCCACCTAGGCACCACAAGGGCCACCTTTTAAACTCAGCTCAGTTTTTCCTCAGCAGGTAAAGGCCCTCTTCAAGAAAGGAAATGTCCTCCACGGTGTAAGCAGAATGGCTCATAAACTCATAATTATAGTTTACAATTGGTGAAGATCAACGGGATTCCGAAAAATGCTATGTTCTTCACTGTTACTTGCTAATGTCAAAGTCATAATCCAAAATCTTTTTGTGCCTTACCAAAATGGTAAATGATAGATTTCAATGTCTAAGGTTCCCCTTCTAAAATTATCATATAACTTAGGACTTTCCCAATGGAAGCCAAAAACAAAACCAATTAAACTGTTCAAATGTTAAAATAAATCGCCACACACGCTAGGATAGCAATACCTGGGATATTAGGACCACACACTGCCATACGCCACCAGACAAAGCTGGGTTTGAATCCAGATCTTCCCCTTACAAGCTCTGTGACCCCAGGAAAGCAATATAGCTTCTTTAAGCCTTATTGTCCCCTTCGGAAACAAAGGAACAAAAATCACTGGGTTGTTTAAAAGATTGGTGGGATTAAGATGCGTGAACTTTCAGTTATAAAATAAATAAGTCATGGAGACAAAAAGTACAGCATCGGGAGTATACTCAATAGTATGGTAATTACATTGATGCTGACAGATGGTGACTACACTTATGGTGGAGAGCAATGAGGAAGGTGTAGAACTGGCGAATCAATATGTTGCACACCTGAAGGTAATACAACATTGTTCGTCAATTATATGTCAACAAAAAGATTAGTGAGGATATGTAAATAAAACCTTAGGTAAACAGCATTTGGTAGATGGTCAAATGTCATTGATCTAGTAACACTAATCCTTAATAGGAGTTGCTAATCATAATAATCTGCTATTCTTTTTTATGAAACAATTGGAAATCAAGATTTAGAATTAAGCATCAGGTGGAAAGCAGGCAGTCAGAATAAAGGGAGTGTAGATTTTGGAGCAAACCGAGACCAGCTTTGTCTACTGCTTCTCCCTCTCAGGTGGTTAGCCCATTATCAGAGACATTTTGATTGTTTCTTACATTATAAACTTATCTCTATGTTTAACCTCTTCTGAAAAACCTACTTTTTTGAAATACAGTGAAAAATCATAATATTCCATTAATTCTGAGTTCCTGACAGCCAAAAGTATAAATTATGTGTCCCGGATGACATCCAAGGCCACCCAACAGTCACACACATCTATGCACAGCAAGGGGTCAATTCCAAGACCAACGGAGAGGAGAAAAATTTTATTACAAGTAATCTGTACAATTATCTCACAGACGATTGAGAGTTTAATGGAAGCAAAATTATTAAAACTTTCCAACTCTTGCCCTTGTCATAATGCTGAGAGTACGAGTCCTTCTTATATCTACCAAGAGGAACTTTCAGTAAATTGGCAAATGACTATATAACGTTTTACATAAAAATCTCAGGACTTGGTGTTAATAGCACCTCTCTTCAACATGTCCTGTATTATGGAAAGAGTCAATAAGGGGCACAGTTTATACTCCCACAGTAATTTCTAATAAAGATTTTTCTGAGTGAATTAAACCTAGTAAAGGGCCTTAGAAAATATTAACTGTAATGTTTATGGTGTCTTTGGGGAAAGACTACAGAAGCCTGATTCTGTGACCGGTATTAGGCTATCTCAGGGTTTTCTATCCTTGGTAATATTGGTTTTGGGGGCTAGAAAATTATTTGGGGGGTGTGTGTGTGTGTGTGTGTGTGTGTGCATGTGCGTGCAAAGGAGTACACCCTACACTGTAGGATGCTTGGCAACATTCTGGCTTCTACTGACCAGAAGCACCTCTCCCACTGTAACAACTGTAAATGTCTTACTGGAAAATGTCTCCTGGGGTGGGAGATAAAATGGCCTCCAGGTTAGAAGCATTGGGCTATTTGTACGAGCCAACTCAACTCTTGCTACCTTAAGTCTATTCATTTTCTATGAGAATGTATATAATAAATATTTAATTTACTTCAAAGGTGGGGGAGAGGGAGGTCCCAGCCTTTTAAACTGTTTGATAATTTTATTGTACCCTCATCAATTTACTTATTCTATTTCTAAAGAAATGATCAGCAGCTATAAATACTATTTTAAAAGCACTTCAGTGATATTTATGAACCTACACTGTCAGAAGGATGAAAACTTTAACAAGGTTTTTAATTTTTTTTAATGTTTACTTATTTTTGAGAGAGAGATAGACAGTATGAGTGGGTGAGGGGCAGAGACAGAGGGAGACAGAAAATCTGAAGCAGGCTCCAGACTCTGAGCTGTTAGCACAGAGCCTGACACAGGGCTTGAACTCGCAGACTGTGAGATCATGACCTGAGCTGAAGTCCAACGCTTAACTGACTGAGCTACCCTATTTGTTTTGTTTTATTTTGATTTAATATCCTACTAATTCTCTTCAGTATAAATAACTAGAAAAATGTCTTAGATACTAAAATAATTATTTTTATTCTCCATGTTTAATTTCTCATCGTGGACAGAAGTCCACTGTAAATCTTATCTACTATGTTGGCTATTTTGACACATCTATGGAGAGATACGTATGTATCTTCACCCCCACACACACACACGTGTGTGCAAGTCCACACACACCCATGTGGAAGCATAGGATGGAGACTAGAGGTAGACGGGATATGCCACTAGTTTCTGGGGAAGGACCTTGTGTGGCTGATAGCTGCAGCCATCTCTCAATATGGATTTGGTGCTCATTTTTTAAAAAAAATATTTAAATTCAAATTAGTTAACATACAGTGTAGTACTGATCTCAGGAGTAGAAACTAGTGATTCATCACTTCCATATAACACCCAGTGCTCATCCCAACAAGTGCCATCCTCAATGCCCATCACCTATTTAGCCCATCTTCCCCCCATATCCCCTTCATTTTTAAGACAGATTATTGAGGAATTCAACAAAAAAGGGTAAAGCTAAGTTCATTACAGTGGGAGTATGAGGTGCTGTAGACAGAGGGTGAAATTAGATCTCTGGGGAATTGGGGACAATTGTTGTATGAATAGAGTGGAATTAGATACAGAGTTACAAGAAAGAATGGAGAAAAAGAACAAGGCAGGGGAACAACAGACATGACAGAAAGCATGCCTTCTAGAAAAGTCTACTTATTGTGGAGTCATTTCTGCTGAGGCAGAAGCCAGAGCTTGAGAAAGAGCTCACACCAGCAGGAATCAGCAAGCAATATCGTGTGCAAAGCAAATTGCTACTTGTCCTGTGAGCAAGGTCAAAATCAAAGCAAAGAGCATCTTCTCGTTTAAAGATTTAGGGGAGACTATAGTTCAGATCCAACATGGCTCCCTTCCTGAGTATCTATCTAGGATATTATACTACATATATTATGTATATATATATTGCAGGCCTGTCAGAAAAGAAAAGGTCTAGCTACTTATATCGACTTGGATTTTGGCACTGTGTCTTAAGACACCAAGGACAATGGGTTATTCTGTAATAACTTATCATCTTATATTATAATCATTTGGTGGCATGTTATTTTTTTAAATAATTTATTGTCAAATTGGTTTCTATACAACACCCAGTGCTCAATCCAACGAGTGCCCTCCTCTGTGCCCATCACCCACTCTTCCCCCTCCTACACCCCCCTCTTCCCTCAGTTCTTTCTTATTCTTTGAGAGTCTCTCATTGGCATGTTATTTTTAATATTTCTCCTTGTTGTGGACCGTGAGTTCTCTGAAGTTCAGGATCATGTTTAAAATTCTCATTGTGGTATCTCTAGTTCCTAGCTTAGAATGGGTCTCATAATAAATGACTTAATATCTTTGGAATTCATGAACATACCAGGAATAACTATGCTTGTTTGAGATCTCTGAGGGTAAAGAGAGCTGAAAGCTGAAAATGGAAAGTTGATTCATTCAACAAATAGTTCTTAAATGACAGCAATGGGGGACACTAGATTTGCAATAGTAAAAATGTCTATGCCCTTGTGGAGTTGACATTCTACAGGTAAGTAAAAAAGGAAAAGAATAAACTGGTTAAAAATAGGTCAAAATTGGGATACACAGAAGGAATGAACTTAGTTGAATGATGAGGTAAGAACAGTCGGATACGACTTACTATAAGTAGGGTGGTCACTGGGGACCGTTTTGTGGGGTTTGGGAATAAGGATCAGTTTAGATAAGGACAGATGTCTCTATATGGTATGATTAAGAATTGTGTCCAGGGGGGGTGCCTGGGTGGCTCAGTCGATTAAGCATCTGACTTCAGCTCTGGTCAAGATCTTAAGTCTGTAGGTTTGAGCCCCGCATCAGGCTCTGTGCTGAGCCTGGAGCCTGCTTCAGGTTCTGTGTCTCCCTCTCTCTCTGCCCCTCCCCCGCTCATGCTCTGTGCCTCTCTCTCTCAAAAATGAATAAACATTAAAAAAATTAAAAAAAATAATAAGAATTGTGTGCAGGACTTTGTCCATGGGAGGGGGGTAAAGCTTGCCTCCCAAGTACACACGTTGTTCCATATTGGGCAGACATAGCAAGTAGTCAAGCTAACTGACATCTTCCTCCTTGTGGAGCTTATGGTCTAGTGGATACAGTCAGGCTGAATGGGTGAACAATGGCCACCTGTGCAGTGCTTTTGAGTAGCAACCTGCACTCGTGATAAGAGACTCTGCCCCTCCCGTGCTGATGCTCTGTCTCTCTCTGTCTCTCAATAATAAAGAGGAATGTTAAAAAATTAAAAAAAGAGAGAGAGAGAGAGAGAGAGAGACTCTGGAGGCAGCTGCCTGGGTTTTCATCCTGGATTCGCCAGTTACTCTTAGCGATGTTGGACAGGTTTCCTGTCTTCTCTGTGCCTCAAGTTCCTTTTCTATTCAATTAGGTTATTAATGGCTCTTCCCTCATGGGGTGGTTGTAGTTAAATAAATAGATACATTTAAATATTCATTATTATCTTGGCTTCGTAAAGATACTTTCTTTTTTAATGTTTATTTATTTTTGAAAGAGAGAGACACACAGCAGAGGAAGGGCAGAGAGAGAGGGAGACAGAGGATTCAGAGTGGGCTCTGCACTGACAGCAGAGAGCCCAACATGGGGCCTGAACTCACAAACTGTGAGATCGTTACTCGAGCTGAAGCTGGGCACTCAACTGACTGAGCCACGCAGGCACCTCAAGATACTTTTCTTTTTTTTTTTTTTAAGTAGGAATTTAAACGTTCCTGGGTTTTAAATAGGCAAATGGCACGATCTGATTTATAACTGTAGAGGTGCTTTTGGGTTGCTGTGTGGGGAGCTGAGTGAAGACAGCTAAGCTTAGATAGAAGGGTATCGCTCACCTCCCTAGTAAGAGGCAATGGTGGTGTGGAGACCAAGAGAAGTGCCTCAAATGAGGATATGTTAGGGACGCTAGTGAGACAAAGGGAGAATTCAAGAACATTCTGGAGACTTCAACTTGACCCATTCAATGATTTCTTAAGGTGGAGAAGACTGTGAAGAAATGAATTTGGGGGAGACATTCCAGAATGTAATCTTAACTGTGGCTGGCCCTGCTTTTGGATGTCTGAGTTGGTGATGAGCAGGCAGTGGGCTTTACAAGCAGTGAGAGTAAATGGTATCACTTAGAGAGATATATGGAAATGAAAAAGGAGAAAGGGTGAAGAACCATCTCTGAAAAACCTTCCGGGAGCAGTGAGGACATACCAAGTATGGAGAATCACGACAAGAGAACCTTTCTGGGAGACTCCCATAGGGAGAACAAGAAACACGATACAAGATGATGCATTACTTCTCAGACACAACTTCTGCTATAAGTGGGTCAGACAAGTAGCTCTTAAAAGAAAACGAACACTCGCGTGGAAGTTTGTGGACGTGGAGGAGTAAAGAGGGAAACACGCATGTGAACACAGAGAAAGTGGGAGAGAATTAGTCACCGCGGGGATAAGTTCCAATTGCCTGGGCGGATTGGAGGCAAGCACGGGCGCCCTTGATGTCACGAACCAAGGGTTGGTCAGGAAGTGTGTTGGAGTGAACGACAATAATTGGGCCATCTTCTGTCAGTCTCTGTCAAAGGCTAGGAAAAGTCTTAGTGTTGCAAGGAGGAGATGTGACTGGAAGATGGGCTTTTGTTACCCTAACGCTGGCTCCTGAGGAGAAATGAGTGAGTGACATAATGACAAGCCTAAGAAAAAAAATGATTGTAGCATCCCAGAGATTGCGAGAGCTGGGGAGGGAACAACAGAGCAGAATTTCAGGTACACACCATAGATTTAAGAATATAGGTTTTGAGGGGCGCCTGGGTGGCTCAGTTGGTTAAGCGGCCGACTTCGGCTCAGGTCATGATCCCACGGTCTGTGAGTTCGAGCCCTGTGTCGGGTTCTGTGCTGACGCTCAGAGCCTGGAGCCTGCTTCAGATTCTGTATCCCCCTCTCTCTGCCCTTCCTCTGCTCATACTCTGTCTCTATGTCTCTCAAAAATAAATACACGTTAAAAAAATTAAAAAAAAAAAGAATATAGGTTTTGAAATGGTTACATGGCATCGAATTCTGGGAGAGAGAGTTCAGAAGAATTGGGAAATCAGAAATGCATTAACTGGGCAAGTCCTATCAAGAGTATAAAAGCAAGGTGACCAGGGGAACATTGCTCAGGTATGTAACCTCCTGGTCATGGGCTAGCACAAGTCATTCTGCCCAGATTACATCTGGGTCTGATGTCAGGAAAGCAAATGAGAGGTGGTGGTGGGGGGAAGAAGGAGAAAGAGGGAAAGAAGAAGAAGAAAAAGAAGGAGGAGGAGGAGAAGGAAAGGGGAGAGGAAGGGAAGGAGAAGGAGGAGGAAAGGGGAGAGAAAGAAAAAAGAAGAAATGAGAAAAGAAAAAAGGAAGGAAGAAGTAAGGAAGGAGGAAGTAGAGAAGGAAGAAAAAACAAAGAGAATGAAAGACTGAAGGGAAGAATGAAAGAAAAAGCAAGAGGAATTAAACTGAAGGAGGGATATATACTGAGAGTCTGAAATTAAAACAAATAAATGATTCAAATGAAAATATGTATTTAGACCATTTGGTTTACAAACCCTGATTTCCTAATAGAATAAACATTTTAAAAAGTTATATTATAGTTAATTAATTTCCTCTATTTCTAGTTTTTCATAAAATCCTTTTGGTGTAGAAATTTGTGAAATTAAGTGGTCTTTAAAAATCATTGTAGGGGCGTCTGGGTGGCTCAGTGGATTAAGTGTCCGACTTCGGCTAAGGTCATAAACTCGCAATTTGTGGGTTTGAGCCAGGCTCTCTGATGTCATTGTGTAGCCCATTTCGGATCTTCTGTCTCCCTCTCTCTCCCTCTCTCTGCCCCTCTCCCACTTGTACTCTGTCTTTCAAAAAGAGATAATCATATAAAAGAAGTCATTTTCCCCATCAAAAGCCAATTTTGTTTTACGAAAGATTCAAAGGAAAAGTATGTCAAACGAAATATTTTTAATACTACCAGTTTATGTGTATATAGCATGTTACAACTTCTTATGGACTGTAATGTGCTTTCTTTCACTGTGTAGCCATGGTCACTCTGAATAATGCGGCATCATTGGTGCCTTCCTTATAAGAAAAAAGAGGCTCGGATGCTACAGCTTTCTTCAGGCACACACAGCTAGCAGGTGTCAGATCGCCTGTTGTTCTTCCCACTATAACAGGTTTTATGACAAAACCTCAAATTAATTATTCTAATATTTATTTTTCTAAACTTCTATGTGTGCTTACATCATTGCATCTCTACAGTTGGCTAGAGGCCTAAAAATTTTACTAGTTTTGTAAATAGCACATGTATAAACCACAGATGGGAAGATTATCATTCTATTTTGTGACCGAGAAAGACAAAGGGGATAATGAAATTCTTGTGTCTTCTACATTAATTTGTGTTCTGTAAACAAGGAGTAGGCCTGACAACGCTAAGTGATTCCTTTGCTCACCTAAAAGTTTAGGGACATGTAACTGTATGCTACCAGTAGCGCACAGTGAGTAGAAAGCTGAGAAGCCCTTGTTTAACTAACCCTTTTAGAGCGATGCCACATTTCAAGTTGGTCAAACAGTGATTCAACCAATCTGACACGGCCTTTCAGTCAAGGGAAGATCTGAGCTAAAGTGATGATATCTTTTGTCAGTGTTCTACTTTAGGGATACTAAATAGTGGAGAATAATATAATAAGCCCTTGTGGACTTCCCACGTAATCGGTATTGATAATTTTGAGAGAACTTGACACTTGGGACTGACTTTCTGTACCTGGCCAGTTAAGATGTGTATCCCTAGAAGAGAACAGAGCAGGCAAGTATTTGCCTGTGCACGTTTCCCTAGAGTAGTAGTGTCGGGAGCCATCTTGGGCTCACAGGTTGAGACTTCTCTCTGTGTGAATAAGGCAGATATTACCAAGTCTCCTGCTGACTAAAATGGCATCCCAATATTGTCTTCTTCTATTAATAACCGTTCAGGCCTGGATTTCTTGAACTGCTCTCGTTGGCCTCAAGGGATATAGTGCTCTTTGATTTTATGGCATATGAAAGAGGGGACCTGGATTCTGTACCTGGCCACTAGAAGAGAACAGAGCAGGTAAATGTTTGCCTGTGCACATTTCCCTAGAGTAGTGGCCAGCTAGAATCACCATAACTCTGCCTGATGATTCTCTAGGCAGAGATGTTGAAAAAAGAGAAAAAAAAAATCTCAGTTTCATCAACACACACACCTCTTGCCTTGCCTTCAATGAGAAATAAAGGTCGTTAGGGAAAATCCTTCAATCTTGGTAAACTCTGAGAGCAGAATTTTTGAAAGAGACTTACATTGTTTTCTTTTTACTTTCTTTCTTTCTTTTTTTTTTTTTTTTACTTTGTGGGATTTTGGTGTTTTCATTCCTCAGTATGTGTTCATTGTTCGAACTGGAAACATTTCCTCAGAACAAGCTGAAAACATTACTTTTTGTATTAAGTGCTCCATAAAGATGAAGTTGGGATACATTCCTTTCAAACTCTGTGAATAATGTGAAGTTGCAAATTGTCAGTGTGGTGGTAATAATTTAGGTACATGCTTCCTTTCTTGGTTGATAAGGTGCTAGAATTGCACCTCGCTGCTATATTTTAAAGCATATATTTATAGAATTGAGAACACCAATAATGTAAAATCATAATAAAGCATCCCACGCTCTGAAATAATCTTTAGGCTAGAACAAAACCTTGTTAGTTCATCTTCATGGAGAAAAATCACAAGAAACAGGTTAACCCTTAAGCAGCTAATGCTGTGTTAACAAGTCCTTACTTACCTAATTTGAGTACTTGTTAATTTTGTGACTGACTACTTTCCTAATTTATGACTTAACAGTGGTAGAAGTAACATTAGAATAAAAAAGTTTATTCATAAAAATATAGAAAATGGCTGCAATCAGATAGCTCAGGGCAAAATATAATTATGTTTTAGAGAGTCGATGGTGATTCTTAATTAAAGAAGACATCAGGGCTTACTAGAAGAACATGGGCTTATAGTTGGACAGATCTAGGACACAACCCAGAATCTACAGTTTACCTGACTAGGCAAATTTCTTAATTTCTCTCCTCTTCTTTTTCCTTCCAGTTTCACACAGGAATACAACACTCAGCTTGCAGGAGTGTTTTAATTATCAGAGATAATGCATGAAAGTGTCGGGCACAGTGTGTGGCATCAAATAGAAACTTACTGTGGAAATATTAATATGATCGGTATAATTACCCACAGATTGAAATTTAGCAATTTCATTAAGTCCATGATGATTTCACATTTCAAGAGAAAAATGTGAAATCGGTTACACTTATTCATGCTCCAGCATTTTTGTCCATCGTGGTATGCTCATAATATATGGACTTGGAAAACAAAGTCGCTGCTTGATTTGGATTAGATTCCCTGATAGTGTCAATCTCTGTATCAGAGAGAAATAAGTACATGGGGCGCCTGGGTGGCTCAGTCGGTTAAGGGTCCAACTTCAGCTCAAGTCATGATCTCGCAGTCTGTGAGTTCGAGCCCGCGTAGGGCTCTGTGCTGATGTCTCAGAGCCTGGAGCCTGCTTCCGATCCTGTGTCTCCCTCTCTCTGCCCCTTCCCTGCTCACGCTCTGTCTCTATGTCTCTCAAAAATAAATAAATGTTAAAAAATATAATAATAAGTACAGACTTTGCTGAGAGATGCTGACATCCTTTATATCTCTTTGAAGGATGTTCCACTTGATGCAAAGTCAGAAGACACTAGGAGAGGCATACAACCGAGAGCAAACGAACCACACCAAGGCCCTTTCTGCCATCTGTTGACATCAGATCAGGGGTGCCTCACAAATGAAGTAACAGCTCAAAGGAAAAAAAATAATGACAAGGTGACTTTCCAGTGCCCAACTGTACTTTTCATTCTTACATAATTATAAAAGTGTCCCTTTTATTAGCCAAATGTCCTGGTTTGTATGATCTATTATATGGTCTTATGACTATTGGATTTTATGACCAAAAAAAAAGTCAAGGCATGAAATATGAATGATGTAACCATTCAAATTTTAGCCCACCAGAACAAAAACATAAAATCCTAAGATCAACGTGCATTTTTCTGTTTACAGACAGAGCAGGGTCGAGCTCTTGCTCTCTCCCTTCTAAGAAAATTATAAGCCAATCTTACAATTACAGGAAAGAAAAGACAGATGGATGCCATTCTCACTAGGACATTCTGATGAATACCACAAGCATAGTTATGTCCTCATTGATTCAGAGTTAGTATCATAATGATACAACCAACTGTGTAAGAATCTGGAAGCCCAGCAGCAAGATTATCTAATGTCACAGCTTAATAACACAACATTTTCTACCCAATATAGATAGCCAATCATCATTGGTCTTTCTTCCTCAGGTAAGGTTAATGAGCCCAATAGAGGACATTCAGCAAAAAATCAATACACACATACTTATCAAGTACCTGCAATGTATTAGGGAACCTCTATTGATAAGAAAGCCATACCGGAGGTAGACAGGAAGTCAGTTTTCATGCAACCTCAAACTGCAACTATTAATTAGAATAGCATTCATCAAAGAACAAATGAGAATATACGTATAGAAAAAAGGAACTGCAAGAGCTAAACCCAAGTTATCCTAATGATCAATATCATTTATATATATATATATAAATCAGTGTGTGTGAGGGAGGTATCTTCAAAGCTGAGAGGCTACTGTCAGCTTAAAAGCTCTAATTAACTGTGCTCATTTTTATTAGCTGTCAAGTGGGAGGGATGACATTCCTGGGATCCGTTTGCACAATTATAAGAGATGGATTCATAAAATATAAAATTCAGGCTTGCTATCCAAGGGAACCTTAGACAGCAGCACGCCCTCCCAAAAGCGGCTCTCTCTGGGATCACTTATCGCTTTGCTTTTGGTTCTGCCACCATCAATCCAACAATTGGATTGGTGATTCCAATTCCAAGATTCCCAGGCAAACAGAGCAGCTCCCAAGTGACCATCATACTTGGGTACAGCTTTGGGACCGGACTGGGGATCAAGACGCTAAATTTTGTCTTCTCCCCCCCTGATTCTTATCTTAAATTACCTATTTACTTGGAGTTCATCACCATATCTCTAATGAAACTTTATTATTTATAGCTGAGCATTTCATTTCTAACCCTTACTCTTTTGTTCTCCAGGGATAAAGTGAAAAAGAAGAAAAATGCGGCGGGGCTGCTATTTAATCCATTTGTTTTTTAACAAGCATTTTCTCTGCTAGAATTTTTACTGACACTGACAGCAAAATGTGAGAGAGAGGCCTTAAGAATAAGGAGAGAGAAATCACACTCAGAGACAAATTTAAAGAGCTGCATTTTTAAAGATTACAGAGTTCAACAGGCATGTTTTTGGTATTCTTATTGAAATAACTTTCCAGCAAATTGAAGCATGGATATGTTTCTAAGACACAAACATTGCTTCCTCTATTTTACAGACACAATTATAAGATTGCTACTGTTGGTTCATTGTCAGTAAGGGTGCTCCCATGAAGTGGATTTAGGGGCAGAGAACATAGTAGGAAAATAGGGGATGCATGTTGGACCATATAGACTGAGTGAAGTTGACTCAGGGAGGCCATTTAAGACCTCTGAGACACTATGTTGACACCGGGGCACATACCCTGGTGAACCCACGCTATCCAGCAAATTCCATCTTCTATTTTATCACATGACTTAAAAAAAATCTTGTATTATTCAACCCATTCTACACTTTCCCTCCTTTGCTCTTAGAACTGCGCATCCTTATTCCTTGCATTAATTTTGTTACCACTGTGTTACAAAGTCTTTTCGGGCACTGATTGTGTCTGTGTGTCCTGGCTCTAGAGAATCTGAGAGAAAGACAGAAAGAACAGTAGCTAATGGGCTCTAATAAGCTCATCTGAAAAGCCACCATATTCAGTAGATTGAAAACGGTGAATTGAAAACCTACTCCTGTTCTCAGTCTCCCTACCCTG
Organism: Paguma larvata; assembly: GCA_030068075.1. Taxonomy (NCBI): domain Eukaryota; kingdom Metazoa; phylum Chordata; class Mammalia; order Carnivora; family Viverridae; genus Paguma; species Paguma larvata. The sequence goes on from CM057826.1 coordinate 126,358,708, forward strand.
AGTTTCAAAGGAAATGTTTTCAAATTACTATAATTTTATTTTTAACACTGTGGCAACTCTATAAAACTAATCTTTTGTTATATAAATATCTGATGGAAACATTTTTAGTTGACGGTTCTCTGCTATTAAGCTTTTAAATTAACCTTCCCCCCCTCGCTTTATTGGGTAGGGATTACACCTACCAATACAAGAAAGGGCCAGTAGTATGGATCCCAGAATATTCATTCCAAGTATATAAAATCCAAAGGTGGGACAGCATCTACTAGCACAGAAATATTGTCATGTGGTAAGTCAACCTTACCTCCCTTGACCACTGAAGGGAGAGCAAATAGATACTGGAAATGCATTTCTTGTGTGGGTTATTTTCTCACATTATATACTGCTTTTAATATGTGTTGGTACGAAAGAACATTTATAAGTGACATGAAAGGACAGCGCACACTATGCTTTAATAAGCTTATTCCTGGCAGGCAACCACCTTTTTTTTTAAATTATCATTAGATATTTACATAGGCTGAAATACTTACCATATTATCATATCAAATATGATATGATATCCAGAAAACTATGCAATTTTGGAAGTGACATAAGCAAAACTGACAACCTCAACCCTCCACCTAACAACAAACGCTGGCTGTTGCCCATCTCCGGCTATGCAAGTGTCTGAATGTTTCTCTTCCTAAACCGACACAAACACCTTCTGAGAGACAGTGTTGTTAGGAAGCCGAGCACTGTCATTGTGTTACTTGCCCCAGGCTATCGGAGAAAAATGGATACTTCTTTCTTCCTTTCTTTCCAGAGGGGCATCATGGGTGGAATGATACTCACCATTGAGTAAAGGCCACACGCAACCACAGTTCTGCTCAGGTGAGACCGATCTTTTGCTTTGCCCAAATCTTCTCTGAAAATCTAAAAAATGTTCTAATTCAACTGCAAGAAGAAATATGGTCTAATAATGACAGAGATGGGGCAAACAACAAAAATAGCAATAAACTGATGAATGTCTACGTCTCCTGTTATTGCAAATGGATGTTATTTATGTATGTCTGTATATATGTATTCATTCATTCAATTACTCATTCCTTCAAGTACTTATGTACATCAGGGCAAGTCGCACATGTTACTGACTTGAGGATGGAAAAAGGAGGCTGGAGTCAACTAGTTCGAGGTACTCCCACTGCCTCGGGTACAGGGGCCTTTACACACACTAAGCACTCAATACATACACGCTGGGGCATGAAGTATGCAGGAAAAAGCACTGAGGTTTGCTGCTGGCTCCATGATGCCCAGACGCATCCTTGTCAGCGGCCTCCAGTTCTCCATTTCCAAAATGAGATCGGCAACTGGGAGATGTATGTGGCTCAACAAAACAAAATGTGTTTGCTCTTACTGCCCGTCTATCACCAATGACAAAGTGTGTACTTGCTGTTATTTCTTGAGGGAAAACGACTAACCCTGAAATGAATGGCTTCGAGTCTATTCAACAAGATTTCTGCCCTAAATTCGTCAAAAATTACATAAACGTCACAACAGACAAATAATTTATAGCAGTTGTTTTAAAATGGGATGCATCCCCTCTATCTATCTCTCTATGTCTATGCTACTGCGGAGGTGAGGCTTTATGATTAGGGCTAGAGGGGAGCTCTGAGCAAAAACACAGAGAACGCCTCTCATGGATTTATAGTCTGGCCTGAAATTATTAAAAAAAAAAAAAAGTTTACCTAAGGAAAAAAAGTTCACAATTCTACTCTGTAATTTTACCTTTTCTCTAAATCAGGGAAATGGAAGTTTAGGTCTCTGGTATGTATGAAATATGGCTTCATTCCTCCATCCCTCTCTCTCTCTCCTTATCTTCCATTTTCCCATCTAGTCAAGCATTCTGTATGGAGCCCCTCCTGTAGGTTAAAAACATGTCAAGAGTTTAGAACCTTGCTATTCATAAATTTTTTTTAAAGTTTATTTATTTTTGAGAGACATAGAGTGAGCAGGAGAAGGGCAGAGAGAGAGGGAGACACAGAATCCGAAGCAGGCTCCAGGCTCTGAGCCGTCAGCACAGAGCCCAATGCAGGGCTCGAACTCACAGACCGTGAGATCACGACCTGAGCTGAAGTCGGCCGCTTAACCAACTGAGTCACCCAGGCGCCCCAGGACCTTGCTATTCAAAGTGTGGGTCAGTAGCATCAGTACCCAGAACCACCTTATCAGAACCTGCACTGGAACAAAACCCCAGGTGAGTCATATTCGCATTAATGGCGGGGAAGCGCAAGGAAGACACAGTGCCTTCCATCTGAGATGTACGAAATCTCTCAGAGGAAACAGCCAGGGCCACGGCCAGCCCAAATAGAGCTGCTGGACCCATTTTCTTTTGATGTTTTACTTGGTTCTAAGAGAGAGACGTGGAGGGGGAGGGGCAGTGATAGAGTGTGACAGAAGATCCGGACCGGGCTCTGTGCTGACAGCAGCGAGCCGGATGCCGGGCTCAAACTCATGACCTGTGAGATCAGGATCTGAGCTGAAGTCGGATGCTCCATTGACTGAGCCACCCAGGCGCCCCGGTCGGGCACATTTTTAAAAGGTGCTGATCCCCAGATGAATGAAGCCCTGTGAGCACATGGCTTGGCAAGTGGAGGAGTTTTTATGCAAATTATAACAACGAGTCTCTACTTCCAGGCAGTCTCGTCCATGTGTTTGGATTCAGGCCGGTAGAAAGCAGCAGGCGGGCCAGAGCCTAGCAGTCAGACTGACCTGTGCAGACGACAGTGCTGTACAGTGTGTCCCTGAGACAGACACTTTTTTCTTCCTCCCTCCCTCCCTCCGCTCCTCTCTGTTTCTCTTTCAAGAGAGATTGATATTACGCCCCGCCTGCGCCCAGCCCCCAAGGAGTGGGTTGTAAATATTCTGGGAAGACTGTATGTTATCTAAAGGCAACAGAGAGCATCATAGGGACAGGCCAAATTGTGCCAGGATCAGGTCTGGTTTTCAGGACGGTGACTGGTAGCAATGTAAGAAAAAAACATAGATATATGTGAGGGAAGTCCCTAAAATTATCTAGGCAAGAGGTAATGAGGCCCTGGAGGAGGTGAAGGTCACCAAGGCTGGAAGGCTCTCCATATAAATGGGCAAGCGGGGACAGGAAGGGGCAGAGGGGTGGTTTCTAATGGAGGAAATGTCATAGGTGACGAGTCAAGAATACAAGCAATGAACCTCCACCGGGGAAAGAGAATTCCTTCTGTTGGGAGTATCAGGTTGAATATGTCACACAGAAGCCTGGAAGAAAGATGGAAGTTCAGGAGCCAGCGCTGCTCCAGGCAAGAGAGGGCATATGAGCGGACAGGAGGGGTCTTGTCAATGAGGTCTGAGGTTCCTCAAAGGCATTTCACACATTCCACACCCGCGTGATGCATCACCCGCACAGAGGAATAGCTCTGTTAAGCGCAGTTCTGTTTTGCTCAAGCACTCGACCCTGGCTTCTGCAGTCATGGCCACAAAACGCCATGTTTGTGTGAATCATCTGGGAGCCGCTGAAGGCCATGGATGGAGGAGACAGCGTCTGCCCGGCGGTCAAGACACTCTGGAGTTGGACTCCTAGACATTTCACTTTCTAAATAGGATGCTGGAGCAAATGATTTATCCTATTCGATGGGAAGGTCTGATATTCTTGTCTAGGAGTCAAAAATAAGATGACCTCATTTCTTGGTGTCCCCAGAATATTCTTCATTTATACCTATTGCCCCTAAGTAATTATTAACAATGTCTGCTCTCATTCTAAGATGTGTCCAGTTCGAAAGAAAACTGTGCGCTCACTTTTAGTTGTAGGGACGTTAAATGACACGATCTGGGTTTTTAGTCATCATTCTCCTTCCTATCTGTAGAAGAAAGAAGAAGGAAAAATTGGCAGGATCTTCGTTACTGCGGCCTCCCTTAATGACACACCTGGAATACAAAAGCATCATGCACTCCTATTTCATGGACGCTTAGCTAAAGAATCACTTAGGAAAGTGCTTTACCCAGGGTAATTTAGGGAGGAAAATTTCACCTCCATTAGAAGAAAAGCACAATTCTTCATTTTTAGGTTACATGTAGAGAAAAGAAATTGATAGTAATTCACAAAAATACTGCCGAAAAGTATCATACTCTGTAGTCCATGCTCGCACCCAATTTATCTTCTCCATATTGAAAGAGCCCAAAGTCAATGCTGATCGTGATTATTAACATATGTAGTAATTCCAGATGTGCTAATTTTCTGTGTAGAATAACCTGGATTATTGATAAAAACAACTTGGCAAAGTCTACCTGCTCTAATAAGTCTATTTGCATTTAAAACCCTACGAATGCCCTGATTTACATGCATTGAAAACAAAGCTAATGTATTAATTCTTAATGTCGAGGATGTTGTGGAAATGCAGGAATATTACTCTGAACACCAAGAAAAATGATCTGGAAGCATCAGTATTCACCAGATGTAGGATATGCGTTTTAGGAGATGGGTTGTTTATTCCTAGCTCTGCCATCATCTAACCATAAGATCTCAAGGGGACATCTTTGGACTTCAGTTTTCATTGGCTGAACTTAAACGGTTCCTAACGGTTTATTTCCAACAGTTCTTCCACCACTAAAGTTCCATGATTACATGGTTCCTTAGTGTAGAGATTAGTAAGACATGACACATCTTCCGGGTTCCTATACATCCTGAAGACACGCCAAATCCACTGCCCTTCCACACCCACTAATTCCTTGTGCTGATCAGGAGGGCGCCCGCACGGGCATCTCATTGCTTTCTACCACTTTCTGCTGTGGGTTTCTCAGTTCTCCTTGACGTGCTCCCATACAACTCCATTCAGGTGACAAGGGGTTGCTAAGTAGAGGAGGGAAAGACTGGAAGAATCAGGATTCTCTCTATTCCCTTTTCACCTCTCACCTCTGTCCTTCAAAAGGTAGCCTTTCTCCCCCTGAAATCATGCCAAATTTCTTTATAAGCTACAAAAAATAGAACACTTACTACTCAATCAATGAATCTGTTTTTGCTGCAAAAACTTTTCTTAGTCAGATGATTTAAGCTGAAGCTCAAAGGTGATTTCCACTTGGGGCCAGTCAGCCGGTCCCTTATACTGCTGACTGAGCTCTCAGGAGAATCAATTCTGAATAAGTGGATCATCAGATTTTCACCTGCTGGTGCTGCCTTCGAGCTGTCATTCCTATGAGTGGCACGCATCTAGGTTCTGTGTGATCTCAGGTGATACATACAGGGAGTGAACTCTCCATTTCAGGAGGAGCAGTGGACTACTGAAATCAGGAAGAATCAATTCACTTGGCATGTGCCAATTACCCACAGAGGTGGAGGAATTCATCGCAGTCAAGTTCACTGACCATTACATCAGGAAGAAAGAAAAGCATGTGCCAATTAAGCTTCCTACCCAGGCTGCTAAAGTCACAGGATTAATTCTGCCCATTAATCCTCCCCACTCTTTGATTCCTATGAAGTCCTGTTTGGTCCATAGGAACCAACACACCAGAAGAATTAAATGTTGGATATAAAAAGTGACAAAGTTGTTTCAAGAATACATTTAAAAGCATAGTGTTTGCTCTGATCGAGAAGACCGTATTTATAGCCCAACTGTGTCAGAGTGAACATTACAATTAGCACTCTGTCCTTGTCACATTTTTGTGAAGTCCTTTAGGATAATTAGTATGATTGCTTAAGACTGTGGGAGTATAACCCTCCTCTTTTTACTGCTGGAAATGTTGTTGCTATTTGGGTCAAATATCTTAAAACTTCCCAGAAAGGTTTTTCAGAAAGAATTCCGGAAGGCAAATGGAGGAATCATCAGGGAGGTTCTAGAGAAGAAAAAGGCACTGATGCACTTAGGCTGGGTCACTTGAGGATTAAAAGCCTTCCCCAGATGAGAAATGAGAACCTCTTGCACCATTGGTAAGCGGGGAGACAACTTGGAAAGAGGAAGAGAGGCCTCTCTGAGCCATTATAAAAGGATGTTGACATGAGAGGCCATTCTGGGCTCCTGAAGGCTGTTTGTCTGGAGGAAGAATCCAGGACACTGCCATTCCAAAGAGCAGCTCTGTCTTGAGCATCATCACATAATCTGACTGAGCTCAGTCCAAGTGTTCTTTATTTTTTTTTAACATTTATTTATTTTTGAGAGACAGGGACAGAGCACGAGTGGGGGAGGGGCAGAGAGACAGACACAGAATCCGAAGCAGGCTCCAGGCTCTGAGCTGTCAGCATAGAACCTAACGCGGGGCTCAAACCCACAAACCATGAGATCATGACTTGAGCCAAAGTTGGACACTTAACTGATTGAGCCATCCCGGGGCCCCAAGTGTTCTTTAGCACTAATGATCACATGCACTTTATTCTTAGTTGTTCAAAATTCACTAACATAGCTAAGCATAGACGAAGTCATGAGAGACAATGCTACCATAACCCAGGTGAGCTATGGGTAATTGGGCCCTAAACTGATAAAATGTCAACAGATCAGAAGTGCTTAGGGAAGTAAAAGATGCTTCAGGAACACAGTGAAAGGCTGAATCAGTGGTTTAAGAAAGAGGAGGAAAGAACGACAGCAAAGTTTCAAATTCTAGCTCAGGTAGAATGATCAGGGCCTTCAAGTTCAAGCAGTATCATAAGTAGGTAAGAATTTGATTTTGTAATCTAGGGGACTCTGGAGATATAAAATATAATGGAAAATGTTAGAAAGTGGTAACATGGAAAAGCACTTGATGGGAATTGGGAAAATATGAAATTCATGCATCACTTTGAAGTGACTTTTTCTGATCTAATACTGCCACTTAGGAATATAAACATGTTGCCACCAAAACTTTAAAGTTGGTTATTTGCTCACAAAATAATTCTGTTCTCTGTATTTCTGGAAGTAAAGACATGGAATGCAAAAGAAAAACCTAAAATCCTTTCTTCCTAATGTGTGTGTTGGCAGGGGATGAGAGAGAGGGAGGGTTGGAGATGGGCTTTTAAAAAAAAAAATCCTCTCTGCAATCGTTCATATTATAATCTTCCATTGTGTAAGACTTGTAAAAAACTGAAGAAAAGAAATAAAATCACCTAAAAGTCAATAAACCCTTCTTTAATATTGGCTTAAATTTTTCCCTGCACATATGTATATTTATATATTTGCATAGCTGTCTGCATACTGTACACACAATGTTTTTATCTTTATTTGGGTTTTCACATGTCAGTTGCACGTTCCAAAGTGATCGCTATGGAGCTCAACTGAGAGCTGATAGATCTTGGACTAATTGAGGGAGAACTGTTCCATCCAGACCAGAGCGGCATCTTCAGGAGTCACCTAAGGACAGATGTCCCTGCAGGCAACAGTCAGGAAGAGAAACAGGTACAAGGAAAGGGAGCAGGGAGGGTCATGTCACTCAGCCCAGTACCGCAGGATGATGTCCTAAAGGACAGCTAGAAGGGAGAACAATCTGAAGAGTTCTTGCAGACACTCTGAAAATGGCAGGGACAAACTAAAGGGTGAAGCTTTGTGCTTCCAGACCATCATCCAAAGAAGCTTTCAATGAATCTATTTCTGGTTAATTCATCTTGGTATTTCTCAAACACTTCCACAGCACTACATATTCGTGACATCTCTGTAAAGTGGATGATAAAATTATTCTCACTATGCAGAGATTTAAAAAGTATTACGTGTTTTTACATTTCTCATCTCACATAAAGGCTCTAGGGTCTTAAGAAGCCAGAAGAACATCTGTGGGGAATAGGTTTAGGAATACCCTGAGCTTGTTCCAATGGATTAACAATGCTTAAGATGAAAGTGTCCAGAATAGGTAAAAAGGGTAAAAGCGCCCCCAGCATAGAACAAAAGTCTAAGAGTGGGAAGCTGCTTTCACAGGACGGAAGTGTCCAGAATAGGTAAACAGGTAAACAGGATGACAGACAGCCACAGCAGGGTGAAATTGCCTGAGCAGAGCTAATTAGCAAAAGAAAGGTGCCTTGTTGACCCTGAGGTAGCATGCTCTGTCTTATCCCCAAGGCAAGTTAAAGTAAACAGACACACCATGATTTTGTTTTGTACTGATCCAAACCCCTAACACCACCTTTCTCTTGAATGTATGAGTTAATGATCATTGTTTCATTGTCTCTTTCTGCATTTCCATCATGCTTGTAAGCCTTCTGATTGTAATAAACACAGAGCAATGACCCTTATTCAGGGCTCTTATCTTCTCCTGGACACTAGCCTCTCTCGTATTCAATTCTGCATTCGCTCTCTTGCTGGATAAAAGGGAACTCCAGACTCAAAGTCTACAACAAACAGCAAGGTCCAATAGGTCCTCACTGTATTACTCATTTATTATACACACTTCTCATGCCTTCTCTTCCAAATCAGTAGCCATCACAGGAATAACCCAATTCATAATTCTCCAGCTGGAAAACTCCCCGGGGTTCTGTTTTGCTGACTTTATAAGCCAATATTAAGAACCGCTCGAAATAAAGTTTAATAATAACTGCATTTGGGATACACTATCATCTGAGGTTTCCAGATCTATAATGATATTTTTCAGCCTGCTTTACACAAAGCATTTAAGGCAACAATGAAGAAAAAGGATATGAACAAAACTCAAGTCTCACAAAATGATGTAAATGATATAAAGCAGTAGGGGCAGCATCATATCCCCACATTCAGAAAACATCATGCACTTCTTATGGTGGCAGTGGCGAAAGGGGACTATTCTGGAATTATCTATCTAATTCTTATTGATTCCACTAATAGAATTTTTAGCACTTTCCTGTTCTGTAGTGGTATTTTTTTAGACGGAGCAATTTTTGTAGAAAATAGTTGATTTTTATGTACCTGTAAAAAAAGCACTACAAAAATGATTCCGTTTGCTGGTAGCTATGGTTGGTGAAACAGCTTTGGATGGTACAGTCTCTCCTGCAGGTCTATCATTCCTATAGCTTTTGGGAAGCACCGGACTGCAGATTAAAATGGAGAGACCGAACCATATGCCAGACAAAGCAATCAGGAACCAGGAGCAGAACTCGTCAGACACTGGATGCCTACTCTGCGTGTGTGAGGTCATGGGATAAGACGGTATCCATGTTTTCTACCTGCTAGCTCTGTATTTTTTTTTTTTAATTCTGGATTACTAGTAATAACAGAAAACAGGATTTTGTTGAATGAATTAAAAATGTTGTTTTAATAGTTCTATTTTGCTTGTGAGTTTAAATACATATTGTGACATTTATCGATTGAGAGATAATGAAGTACACAGAATTGTACTGAAAACACATTCCTAGAGAGATCGAAACTCACTTGCAGCAGACGAGGCCATCCCAAAGATCCAAGCTTGGATAAAAATGTATTGGGATATTATGCCCGATTTATACAGACACTAACATTTTTGGAGCTGAAATATTAGCAGAGAGATAATCTATGAATCCATCATGTGTGGTCTTCCCTGCTATGAATATTAGCTGAAATTCTGTCTCATGTTCTTAACAGAAAATTTCCCTCTTTCTCTTCCTCTCCCCTTGTCCCTCTCCCTCTCCTCTCTCACATGTATACAGTTAGTATATCACTTTTACAGCAGGACTCAGTATTATAGAATTCCAAATATATCTCCCACCCAGCACAGCTGTGCAAAAACAAAAGAATAATACTACTAGCTTAAAATGTGACTTCTAATTGCCTCTAAATATCAGCTACAAATGAGACCATAATAGTAATTTCCTGCATTATATTGCTAACCACTGAATTATTTAGCTAAAGGAAAGAGGAGTAATAATGACTTGAAACAAAATATCTAAGAGGGGAAAAGAGTTGGATTGTGGCTAAAAACAAAAAAAACAAAAAAAAACAAACGAGTGAAATGAGGATGCCCTGTATCTTCGATGTCATTTGTCTTTCAGTACCTTTTGTTTGCTAACTCTCACTTTCCGAGTCTCTAATCAAGAACTCAGTGGCAGCCTGTGCAATTTACACACGGAGTTATCAACTCCAAACGACGCAAGCCCATGCCTCTCTAAATAAATAGAGGTGACTCTGAGTAACAAAAATATTTTATAGTTATTGAGACTTGGACTTTTTACACTTACGGTGTTCCATAGTTCACAAGAGTGTTCTATACTGGAGCATGGCTGGGCGATTTACGGAGACTCCACAGTGCAGAGCAATGGTTCTCCGGGTGACCGCCATCAGCAGGGGCAGCAGCAGCACCTCAAAACTTAGAAATGTAAATTTTCAGACTCCCCAGCAGGTTTAAGAATCTCTAGGGATGCGGTAGGAGAATTCGCATTTCTAACAAGTTTCCAGTTGAGACTAACGCAGCGAATTCAGGGACCACACTTGTAGAACCAAAGAACTGAAACATAGATTCCAAATCCAGGCTTAGCCCCCCAGCTAGCTGAATAAACCTGAGGAAGTTGTTTTTCTCAAATTTTCTGATCTGTAAATGGGGAGGAGTTAGTGCATACATCACAGAATTCCTGGAAGGGTCGAATGAGTCATGAGTCAACTGCTTAAATTCTGCCTGACATCTAGCAGGTTCTGTATATAGGTTTAAAAAAAAAATAAAACGTGTGAAATTGATGGCATCTGTTATATTTCACCCCCACAGTCAACTCATTTTACCTGCTTAAACTCTGCCGGCAGGTTATTTTCAAGTGGCTGAAAGAAATCAGTCTAACCCGGTGGTTCCCAGTCGCTGCTGATTATTAAGCATCATCTTGGAAGCCTTCGAAATTTTTTTGATTTCATGGTTTTGACTCATTTGATATAGGCTGGAGCCTAGGTATTAGAATACTTGAAGTATTCCCCCAGGATGTGCTAGTATTCAGCCAGGATGGGAACCTATTGGCTTAACACAAAAAAACGGTATGTTTCTAGAATACAATGTCATATTTGTAGATCTTCTGTTAATCAACATGAAGAACCTTATGCTGAATAGAGCAAAGGTCTACTGCCAATACAAAGAGCCATTTAAAACCTTGGGCTGATCGCATAATGTGCTCACAAACTTAATACCATCTGGAACTTGATGTGTCTGAGGCCTCAGGATAAAATAAAGCCTATCTATTCGGGGTTAAAACAGGTATCCTCCCAGACACTCCACTTTGACGTGTACAGAATATTAAACACCTGTCTGGTTGAAGAGGCGACCCTTCAATCTTGCAACACTAGTGAAACAAAGTATAGCAGGTTCTTGGCATTTGAGGGTTTAATGTTACCAGTTTTTCATTCCGAAGGTCCACAGCTATGGGCATTATGTACACTACTGAAACACAGATTTGAAGAACGCATGCCTTAGGGCTGTGAGCTGGATTCAGGAGCTACTCTGCTGGCGACTGAGCCTCACCCACGGCTCAGCACACTTGCCACAGTCACATATCACGTATTCCATGGACAAACACAGGGAGATTTGTATATGGATGACAGGTAACACGTAAGAAATCAAGTGTCAGTGAAAGTTGAAAAGGTAGCTCTAAAAAGATACCCACAGCAAAAACTCAATTGTTAACAAAAGCAGAAGACTCTCCAAACAGGTTTACGTTCCCAAGCGTGGGTATTTCTAAAGACCCTACATATATTCCTTCTGAAGATACCAAGAATACACTGTACACAGAGTTTGAGTCTTCTATGATGCTTCATATTTTATTTAGAAATATGCATTTCTAAATATAGATTTAATAAATCCCCAAGTTAATTAAATGTAAAAAAGCAATGCTTCTTACATGAAATAGAAAATGAGCTGGATGCATTTTTCATCCAAGTTATTATAAAAAACTGCTTCTAAGTGTCCATCCACTAGAATCATTATCTCCCGATGACTCAAGGTAGACCTTATGAGAATGGAGTTTCACCTATTCATTTATGTCCGCAGAAAAGCCTCTGGGCAGAATGAAAGCCACAGATTAAATTGTGGTTTACCTGGTTCTCCCTGGAGAAATGTTAGAACATATTTCTCATGAATTACAAAAGCTTAAAGAAGCAGCCGTTCTCAGAGGCAGCCACCTCTCTCTGTGTTATCATGGGCACAGCAGCCAGATGAGCAGATCGGTCAGAGATACGGTTTTTTCTTAACCCTGAATCGAGGTCTCCATTGCAGTTACGATGCAACCCTTTATGGTGGAAGACTTGACTAAAGGCAAAACAGTAGCCAAAATTTTGTCAGGAAATTAAACGGTTTCTCACCGACTTAAACTACACAATGGTGACTATCAAAGCCACGTTCACTAGAAGCCAATGCTAGTTTTCCAAGTCACTACAAAAACACGGTTCTCGAAATTTTCTTTTAGAGTAATTCCAGGGAGAAGAATTCAGAGTCAAATAAGTTTACTATCAATACCCACGATCTCTCAATGTTTTGTCTTTACGGGACTGATCATGTGTTGTTTGGAATCTTCAACTCCAGTCTTTAAAAAAATTTTTTTTAATGTTTATTTTTGAGAGAGAGAGAGAGAGAGAGAGCGCGCACGTGCATGCAAGTGGGGGAGGGGCAGAGAGAGAGACACATACACACAGAATCCGAACCAGGCTCTAGGCTCTGAGCTGTCAGCACAGAGCCTGATAGGGGGCTTGAACTCAGGAACCTCAAGATCATGACCTGAGCCGAAGCGGGATGCTTAACCGACTGAGTGACCCAGTCGCCACCTTAAAAGTCTTTTTCTTTAGCAAATGGTAAGTGATAGTATGCCAAACAATTTTCAACCTCCCATTCTCTATCCCACCTTCTCCTACTGCCTAATATCTAATCTCCAGCCCACCTCCTCCTTTGGAGCTTTGGAGTGTTCAAGTCATTGGCTGTGAGGACTACTTGAGACAGTGCATGAAAACTGCCTCCCACAGGGTCCAGCTCTGAGCACGTTGTAGTCCTTGTCAGATCTCAACCTCTTCCTCGAGCCTCCACCCAGTTTTTCCCAATATTTATCTGCACGCTGTTTTACAAAGTATTCTATGTGCAAAAATTGGTTTTTGAAAATTATTCTCTCCAGAGCAAGAGACTTTGTTCTTTAAAGAATAAAGCAAGGGAAAAGGTCTCTCTGATAGAAATTCTACTTACATTCTACACTGATGAGAACAAAATCTGCACTCCTATTTGGAAACGGAGGAAACAAATGCTTGACTAACCTATTTAAGTTTCAAAACTGTGGGTTTTGTGTATGTATAATGAAGATTTTAGAGTTCTCCTTCCAGAAGTCAACTTCAAAGGTATTAATTTTATTTTCTCTTATTTTTCTTAAAACATTTTATTTCAGAGCTTTCTACCAAGAATTTCCATTCTCATTGGTAGGGTGTTTTCAAACCTCCTCTTCTTACTACTTTCAATAGTAGGTCACCCCCTACTGGAAATGCAGTATATAATATATGTCTGTGTTTCTCTGGTGAAGATTTAAAGGAAATCCAGCACACTTAAAGTGGTGTTTATACTCCTAATCAGAGACTGAAAGGGGGCTTTCTGTAGGCAAACTAGATTTCTAAATTGTAGTGAGTCTGTATTTGTAGAAGAATAAATTAGTTGATAGTTTTATAGTTATATTGTTGAGACTTGTATCCTAATGCACAAATTAAAGCCTATTTCCATTAGAAATTTATCTTATTTTTTATTATATTTTCAAAGAATGGTGTAACTATCAACGTAAATTAGAGAATATAACTTTAGTAGATTACGATCTTACTTTTGTCCAAGAAACTTGAAGGCTAAGGCATGGTCAAATAAGTAATACTCATGCTTTAGGTTATTTGAGCCCATTTGGAGAGGTAGGTGTCCACAAAATATGAAATTAATATTTACTTATATTGAATAGATGCTGTATATCATGACTATTCTGAATGCTTTACAGATGTTATATTCTACCTAAAAATCTTCAAAAATACTTTGAAGGACAATGCTTAATTGTTGTCTCTGTTTAGGAATTTACTTGTGGTAAATGTTCTAACAAAAACTCCAAGTACCAATGCAGTTATTCTTCCAAATGCTATAAAATCTTTATCACATTTACAAAACAAAACCAATATATTCAATCCCACTGTTGATTAAATTTCACATTAGGGGTGCCTGGGTGGTTCAGTCGGTTAAGCGGCCGACTTCAGCTCAGGTCAAGATCTCACGGTCTTTGAGTTCGAGCCCCGCATTGGGCTCTGTGCTGCTGGCTCAGAGCCTGGAGTCTGCTTCAGATTCTGTGTCTCCCTCTCTCTCTCTGCCCTTCCCCTGCTCATTCTCTATCTCTATGTCTCTCAAAAATAAATTAAAAAAATTTTAAAAAAATTTTAAACTTCACATTAATAAATCACAGCCTCACATACATATGATCACGTTCTTATTATAATAGAACTCTGACATTGCCTTACAACCTTAATTAATTGCTAGTTTTATGGTTTCTGTCATTCTAGGGAAATTTGATTACAAGTATTATTCTTGAAAGAATAAAACTGTAATCTTAGGTAAATGGGAAATTAGCACTCAATACAAAGTAGACAAAGGAAAAGTTATTTATTTGTATTAAGATATGTTAATAGATTCTGGATTGCCCTACTAAACGTATAATATATACTATATGCCCTAATATAAATATTATAATATAAAACATTAACACGGGAAGGTAATTTTAAAAAGGACTCTCTGGAATTATACACAGAAATTACAAAGTGAGTATGATTTTTACAGATACTTTCAAACACATCGTCAACAAATTTAAATATATATGTATCTGTATGCATTCTCATTATGTAAAAATGAGTGTTTGCGAGTGTTTTAAAATTAAACATCCAACAACTAGAATGGGTAAATTATAAAATTAGGCAGGAATATTAATTCTTGCCTCACTTAACTTACAAGGCTACTTGGAGTACCAAAATAATAATTTAAAAAAAGTATCTGAAAGCCCTTTCTGAAAAGCCTTCACAAATTATAAAGAATTCTGAAATTGTCAGGTGGTGTTACGTTTGTAGTCAGATGAATTGTTTTGATAATCAAAGTACTTCTCATCATGAGTGCTAAAGGCATCTACCAGCCTTATGAACATGTGCTGAACAATGGAACAGACATAACCCTTTGGCTCTTCAGTTTCTGGCAAAAGGAGGTCGGTGAGGAGACAGAACCAAACAGTTGATTTGGGTAATTGCGCGGAGAGGTGGGAGGTGAGATGCTGATATGCATTCACGATACCAATAATTAGACTTATTTACCAAACTGAACTGATCTATCGATCAAATATCACTAAGTTCTGCACTGTCTCTATTCCAGTCTAGTCCTGGATTTTCTGAGACCTGCCAGGGTCTGGCGCATATGCTGGCAAAACACATTTTAGCAATACATATGTAACTTCTCTAAGAGTGAAGTCAGGGCTACTGAAGCTGACGACACATTTGCACTAGTGGTATATGTACGTATAAAGCAGTAGGAAGCCAACTTATTTTCAAATTTATTTCTATATCGGTACCTTTTCCTTTATATAGATATATACTAGCCTTCTAAGGAATGCTTAATTATTCAGTAAGAGGGACTGAGAGCAAGTCACCTTGATTTTTAAATGTATACTACTTACTTTGCTGAGCTAGTGGGAATTCTGCATTACTATTATTAACATTAGCTATGGTAACATTCTGAAGAAGGTCAGGGGAATTCACCCTTTATATAAGGCTTGGATGGCAAAACTTCAGTTCAGATCAGTTTTATCTGTTTTTACAGATGATGATGAAATAATTGAGGCTCTGACCCAAATAATACAAGTCAGAGAAGTAAAAATCACGTTTCTCCTAAAAAAAATTCATCAACTGAAGCAACTTTTAAATGTTGTTTTAAATGCTATATTAATAATTTTATTAACATTAATAACCATATCAATAACCTTAGTTACTCGTATTTTAATAAAGACTTAGGATCCTTCAATGGTAAAGCCAGAAATACGGGGGAAAAAATGACAATAATTAACTAAATTTCATTCAATCTCCACTCCTCAAAGCATAACCAAAGTATAACCAAAAAGGTCACTGGGATTCTAGAGCGTATGTTACATTAAAGCTACTTAGACCAAAATGATCAGCCCTCCCTGGCATTATGCAAAGGTAGGCTGATTCTCTCTCACTGCAATTTTTCTAACCAGGCTAATTTCCAGGCTCTCCTGCCCATGCGAGTAATAAATATATTAATAAAGTAGTGTGCTTTTGAGGTACTTATCATTACTCCCAGAACAGGAATAGCTGAGATTAAAAATCTGCTTTTAGGGACAAACGTTAACTCTATCAGTGTGTCATGCAAGAACGAGGGTTTATAATACATGATCCCAAGTCATATCGAAGACTGTGTTCAATACCTTCCTGCCAACGATCCCTTCTCACTCCCCCGAGCGACTTCAATTTCCTTCACAAGGCTTTATTACCACCTAAAATACATTCATGTGATTACGAGTTTACTATCTATATTTCCGCAATAGAATAAAAGCTGCCTGAAGGTAGAGACTCAATCTATTTTATTCCCCGCTGTATCCCTGGAGCTTGGAACGGCGTCTGGCAAACGTTCCAAGTAATGAGTTGGCCCATGGGGTGTGATCTCCTCCTGGATTGCTGGAAGAAGTGCGCCCTGAATGCAAAGTAAAGGATTTTGTGATGAGGTTGATGATTTACATTTCAAAAGCACTGAAATTAGGTGACTTAATGAAAAAGGCATAAGTACATGACAGTATAATACACCCACGTAAGCCATTGCAAAGCAAAGCATTGTCTCTTCATATGAATAACAGAATAAAATTCTCTAACAATTAATACAGTTGATTAAAAGCATCATGTGGTGAATTAAAATAATATAATTGGCAGCTCCTTTGCACCCCGAGCCTCTCATTGTCATGTCTAAATCCATTTGGGCTGTTTTGAGAGGCTAAATAAAAGTCTCAGTACAAGTGAAACTTTTTCACATATTCACAATGAAAACTATCTAAAACCAAAACTAAACCCTCAAAACTCTGTTCACTACAAAGAAATGCTTCTGGGGAATGCTAGGGAGTCATGTTGACACAATTATCAATGGACGTAAGTACGAACCATTGGGTTTTTCAGATCAGAATACTTGAGTTGCTACGTAGCACCTTGTACAGATAATTTGATGTTCTCCTTTGTTTTATTTTTTAGTTTTTGGTGTTTATTTTTGAGAGAGAGACAGAGAGAGTCAGAGCACGAGCAGGGGAGGGGCCAAGATGTGGGGAGACACAGAATCTGAAGCAGGTACCAGGCTCTGAGCTGTCAGCACAGAGCCCGATGATGTGGGGCTCAAACTCGCAAACCCTGAGATCACAACCTGAGCCGAAGTCAGACGCTTAACCTACTGAGCCACCCAGGGGCCCCCTACACCTTTGTTTTAGTGCCCTTGTTTCACATCTGATGTTTTCATAAGGTACTCTGAAGATAATTCAATGCTCAACATAGTGGCAGGAAAGAATCTGGCAAGTAAAGACCGAGGATGGTATTTAGTGAACTCCAACCAAATTGTCAACAGTCAGGATGCTATAAATGTAAGCGTAATTTTTAAATATCTAGTTAGTAGTTACTGCAGGGTAGTTACGTACATAATATGACAGCATAACCACAACCTACTTTCAGAATGAAACATTGCAGATGATTAAAAGTTACATTTAATTCCATGCCACCTCGTTTTGAAAATGTGTTACTTCACGCAGGCCCTTCTTGATGTTGGTAATAAATCTATTTGTCCTCTTTTTATATTGTTGGATCTGAACTGACTCGGAGAATTATAAACCACATCACGTTGTCAATGTCAACATGAAGCAAACAAACAAACAAACAAAAATACCAACAAGTACCCAAAACAGGGGAAGGAGGTGCATTAGCCTTTATTGCTGAAAGAGGTCATACCTTGTCTTCCTATAAATTCCATATTTGTATTTTCTACTTTCTATTGTTGTCACTTAATCACCTCCAAAAATTACTCAGGTCACCCTGCTCAAATGGTAAGGATAGGTTCTTACACCTGATGACTGTAACCCAAACTCCCCCTTCAAATGGAGGCCTTTCATAGCCTGACCTCTCATTTTTCTGCCGTTAGCACTCATGACAGCATCTTAAAAAGGATGTCCTGGAGAACCCAGGGGCCTACTCACTCCATCCCCTGCCTCTGCTAAGGGCGCTGTCTTCCACTGCTCTTCCATCTCCGTTCACCTGACAACTCAGCCCACGAGACTAGGACCCTTGCACGTCGGCTGCGGCTTTTGGTAGGAAGTCTCTCCGGAAAAGAGGTGATCTCTCTCTCGTAGCCCGCAAGGCCCCCATTTTTCTTTTTGAGTTTCACTGTGTTTCCCTAACAAAGCACATTACCATGATGGAAGGTGGTATTTGAAAACACATTTAGTTAATTTGATCAAGAGTGTTAATTCATTCCCGAAGCCACATATATATGTGTGAGAGAGCTCTTTAGTGAGAAAGGATTCCCATAAGAAAACACCACCGCGGAGATGGGCTGAAATATGTGTTTAATCAACAGCTTCAATTTTAATCTCCTGGCAAATACTGTAGAAGCATTTTTTTTTTATTAATCTCAATAATCAAGCTATCAGTGCTTCTGCTGAGTTTTATGGGCTGGCAATATAAACGATAAGAGGTAAACCCCCTGAAACAAAAATAAACTTAAAAAAAACCACACACACTGAGGTTAAAAATGTGCTTTTGAGTTTAACAACCAAAAGAGCAGATGCATTTGGTCATTTATGAAAAAGGAAGGCTTAAATTTGAAGTCCATCAACACATTTTTACTCTTTGCCTAGAGCAAGCTGCTGCTTTTAAGATAGAAGACGCTTTTAAGATATAAGAGACTCCTGGCAACCCCATTATTAATGTATTATCGCGGAGCGATGTATCTCCATCAGCTCCAGAAACGTGTACTGGGGCATGTATGAAGCAAGGGATAGCCAGAATCAGGGTGGTATTTTATAAAGAGAGTGAAATGCAAAAACAAAAAGCAAGGCTTACCTTTGTGTAAGAAACCAATGCCCTCAGGTAAACTTAGGCATAACATTAAGAACTCCCTATTTGTAGGGGCGCCTGGGTGGCTCAGTGGGTTAAGCATCTGACTTCGGCTCAGGTCATGCCACTGCAGTTTGCGAGTTTGAGCTCTGCATCAGGCTCTCTGCTGACAGCTCAGAGCAGGAGCCTGCTTAGGAGTCTGTGTCTCTCTCTCTGCCCCTCCACTGCTCATGCTCTTTCTCTCTCTCTCTCAAAAATAAACATTAACAAAAATTCATAAAGAATAAAAGAACTCCATATTCGTAGTAGTAACTTTTTATGTAATTTTTAAGATGGTTTACACAGAAACATATTTAATTTTCAGTTAAAAAAAAACACTTTTTACACACACACACACGGATCTATTTTTTTTCTCTCAACAGTGAGATTTTTCCCCCTTAACATATCTGATTATACGAGGCTACGCAACTTTCTAGGTCTGAAGTATGCTCAGCAAAAAGGTGGAACTTGAGTGGACCAAAATATAAAAGAAGATTAATGATAATAATAACAAAATGGCAGCTCAGAAAGAGAGGATTGACGTAAACCTGATAAGACACACTCAGCCTTCACACATTGAGCTTACTCTCTCCTCTCAGTGTGGTGCAAAACCATAGAAGCAAAATATTCAATTGGAATAATCCTAATCTAATCTTCATAACACATTAATTACGGAATCCCACAGATCCCCTCACCTCTGGATTGTGTACGGCTCATCTCCTACACAAGTAGGATTGTCACACAACTTGCAAATATGGCCAGAAGGCTAAACAAGACCACAGACTATGCCGTGGCTAGAAATTTTCGACATTCTAGAAATGGCTCCGAACGTGCATGGCGTGTTCCCAGGAGGAGTCTCTTAATTACTCTCTGCCATATGTTCATCTGGCTGAATCCACAGTTGCATCTAGGAACAAGGAAGCGAGGCAGTCCTCCTTTCCTAGGAGGGCATGGGATTCACTTTTTGTTAAGTGAATAAATAACCGTTTGGTAGCCCTTTGAGTTACTTGGTAAACGTTTTCCTCCTCCCGTGAAACTGTAAGCTGAAGTCATTATAGAGCCTTTGCTCAGGGAGCAAGCTTCCAGGAAAACATGGAGGTAAGAAAACGCCTACAAAACGGAGCACAATAAACTTCTGAAATAACGTGAGCCAGAAGATTCCGGAGACTGCATCCCCACATCGCCTCCTCCATAACCAGGCCAATATGTCGGAGCTTAAATTCCAATTAAGCCATATTCATAACTTGTACTTCGGCTTTAGATTCAAGTATTATTCATGGTCAACACCAGTATCGCACCTTATTAGTTAATACCAGGCATGTGCTTAAATACCAGCAAGGACACTCGCCCCATCTAACACTGAATTTATCATCTTGCTTTTGCTCTGGACCATAAAGCAAACAGGGTTATTTATAAAACAAGTCAAAATACTACCGCTAACTAGTTGAACTTCTGTTTTTCTTTTTTTTTGTCGGGGGATAGTGGCTAAAATACAAAAAGAGATTCTTTCTTAACAGTTAAGTGCCCATAAGATTTTCGATTATACTGATTTTTTAATGGATTTCAAATGACATTGATTTATAAACAGTAAGCATTTTACCGTTTGATTACAACAGTAATCAGGATTGATGATAAAGTAATTTTGAAAGATTTAAAGTCCATTTATTAACAATAAATACAAGATTAATGATAGATATAAGATAATTATCAAACTTGTGATAGATACTGAGCCAATTCTTCCTGTCTATATATGAATGTGTGTTTGTTTTTTGTTTCCAGCGTTATTGAGATACAATTTACATATAACACTGTGTACCTTTAATATGTACAATGTGACGATTTGATGTATCTATATAGTGCAAAATGATTCCAACAACAAGCTTAGTTAACATGTCCATCACCTAACAGAAGTACCTTTGTGTGTGTGTCTGTGCGCGCGCATAGGTGTAGCATTTAAGATCTTATTTTTAGTAAATTTCAAATATATACTATGATGTTGTTAACTACAGTCATCATACTATATATTAGCCCAGAAATGATTCATGTTATAACTGGAAGTCTGTACCCTTTGACCAACATCTTGTTGGAAACAATATCACTGACATCTTCTAAAAGAACGCACTTATATGTAATAATACCACAAATAATACTGTTTTTCTTTATATAGTCTTTTTTTCAACATCGGTTGAAAGCTATAAAATGCAAAAGTAAAACGGTGCTTGGAAATATTTTGCTCCTTTAAAGGTAAATGCAGAAGGAGCAAAGTCATCTTGAGAAAGCTCACTGAAAACTAAAGAATAATATAGACTTAATATGGTTTACTTTTCAACCAGTGACAAATTTCAATTACATCTAAATCAAAATACTGAAAGAAATCAGTTGCGATTGTCCATTTTAATCATATAATCACTGAACTATATCTCCCTATTTGTGAATTTCTAAATATAATAACTTACTTGAGCTATCTTACTTGAGATACTTATTCAGTATCTCCTTTCAGAATGATATACTTTGAAAAATAATTATGTAGACTTGATTGATATGATCATGTCTTTTCAGTGATTTTTTTTTCCAGGAAAAACTTTTGTGCTGGCCAGTGCTTCTCAGAAGCTTGTAATAAATAACTGCTGAACCGATGGTAACAATGAGTAATATATACCATTCTATTCGATAGCGGAAGGAATAAACTATAAGATGGCACTTATTTGGTCTGGCTGGAATTACTCTGACAGAATTAAATTGACAAAACAAAACCATGGATGAGTTTTTTTTAAGGGTTTGGGCAGTGTGATCACTAGTGAGAAAATGGAAGTATAAAAATAGTTCATCGAATGCTTGTTCTTTAGAGATACTCGCCCTTTCAGACAACTGCTAGCAATCTTGGTTTCGATTAAAGAGCACTTGAGGACCTGTTTAATACCCTTAGATACAAAGGGATAGTTTATACTCTGGGCAACTCAGTCGGAGAAGTTTAGGCCAGATTAGATAAATGAAACATTAACATTCTGAGGCAAAGTTGAGGTGAGCTTTTTCATTACTGTTACGGTTGATGTTTGATTACGTAAATGATCAGATTGTGCCTTTTCTGAGACTTCTCTAAGAGGGTTGAGATAGTAATTATAAATTTACAAAGTATACATTTCCCAAATATTTACAACTGTGTAAGTTTTTTTTGGTCTTATTTAAGCCTCAATTTACTTTACTATGACATTTATAACGAAACATCAATTTCATAAGGTTGGTTTCAGGTTTATTTGATTCATGTAAAGCACTGAACCCAGTGCTTAGAACATAACAAGCACTCAGTTAACGGCAGCTACTTTATTTAACTATTATCGGTAAGGGACCTAAATCTGACTCTTCTATTCAAGCTTTAGGTGGAATCCAGAGAAACATCAGTAACTAACCGACAACTGGATAATTTGATAATTAGGTATAAAGAAGAATAAAATATATAAATGATTAGAAGTCCAAATCTTCAAATAGAGTATATTTAAAGCCTTATTATCTCTGTCCTTCTATGAATACGTCCATTCCTTGTCCTTGTGCTCATGAAAACATTCTCCCATCAATTCCTGATGTTTTCCCAAATACAGTATGTATTTTCTAAGTATCCCCATGCAAAACTTTGTCTATTTCCTGTGGTCACATTTCATATAAAGGAAAGACTAAACGGCAGATGCCCAGGGATTTATCACAGATGAGAAACATCCCACGAGACTCTGCGCAGTCTATGACTGAGCCTGATTTAGCCTGCACCGGACATTCTCCTATGGTGACCAGTCAGATATAAACCTCTGGCAGACATTAACTTTAAGAGATCGACATATGCCACAGCTTACTTCATGATTTTAGCCTGAAAAATCTGAGCAAGGAAGATTCCCCAGCAAATGTTTCGTCATTTGCCTCTGACCCAGTATCAGGTTCACGAATGCGATTTATAATCGATACTTCCTCGTGCATGTATAAAAGAAAGGAAAAGATGGAATGCTCAATGTTTTATAGGTAATGACTTGCATATAAAAAGAATACGTTACACGCAAACCAGAAACGTCACATACTCATGTGTGAACCAGTATATTTTTTCACTTATAAAAGCAGGGGAATTCCTACTTCAGTGTCATTGTTAAACCATATAATTTTGAGAATTATGTAAGACTCCACAAAGGCACTACATCCCTGGAAACCGTGGTAAAATGTAGTCTAGTATTAGTTTAAAAAAAAATCACTAACAAAGGACACATCTATTTTCCTCTGTATTGTTACAGCATGCCGAAGAAGGAGAAAAGGACAACAGCGCCTTTCAAAAAAATACTTTCTCACAGAGACCTGTTTGAAAAAGAGTGCTGGAAATGCCAGCGGGAAAAAGATTCAATATAATTATTCCATTTTTATCAACTGCTAAAGAAACATTAGCAGAGAGGCTTCCAATCAGTTTGTGGGAGGTAGAATTAAGGTTTATTTTAGATGTACACAGCTGCATGACTCACGGGGGGGAAGGGGAAGAAATGTGTTGATTTACCAATATGTTATATCAATTATAGACAGTGCTCTGCCCAAATGCTCTTGAGATCTGGATGCTTTAGAGAGAATTAATTTAAATCTCTCCAGGTGCACATTTAGGGTTGTGTGTGCAAGGTAAAGCTAAACTCATACCATAAAATAAAGGCTTCTGAAAAAATTTTATTTGAGAGAGCATACACACACGCGTATGAATGCAGGAGGGGCAGCAGGAGGGGGAGAGAGAGAATCCCAAGCAGGCTCTGCACCGTCAGTGCAGAGCCTGACACAGGGATCGACCTCACAAAAAGAACCTTGAGATCATGACCTGAGCTGATACCAAGAATCCCGTGCTCAACTGACCAAGCCACCTAGGCACCCAAGGCATTTTTCTGAAGGGAAAATTCTGAGTAATTTAAGAGCTTGAGGGACACGAATGGATAGGTTCTGAGTGTAGAAAATGAAAAGTGAATGTCATTGCTCACTGCTATTCAAAGTTAAAGTACTGACCAAGAATCATTTCTAAGTTTTGCATAACTCTATGGTCAGTAGGTGTGGAATGTGTGGGGGTAATTTCATACTTTCTCAATATCTTAATAATGATTCCTTTTGGTGAATCATCTTCCATAATTTTTTTTTCCTCCTGGACTTGTACAGGATTTGGATGTCACTCGCCTTTTCCTTGTCTTCTGCACTCCACCAGGGCCACCTCTGCCATGGAATAACTCCAGAAGGATCAGTATATAGCAACTGCTATGCTGAGTAACTACTTAAATCATCTCACGTACTTCCCTCTCCAGGACTTTAAGGTACACATGTCTTCTTGTTACTTCCAGCCTTCCAGGTAAGAAAACTTGGTCTTAAAGAAGTCTCCCAAGCTGTCCAAGATCACATAGCTAGGAAGGGGAAGTGTGATAATTTGATCCCTGGTAGCTTGGTGCTGAGCTCTGTGAATCTGCCACCAAACCATGAATGTACCAATTCTCACAAACACACAACTTAAAAATCAATGTTCTTCATATAGTCTACAAATGTGGTGCTATCTCTGACTAAGTCAGCTCAGCGTCTCATGTGCCCCTCCAAAATTCTTATGTTGAAAGTTAATCTCCAGGGCGCCTGGGAGGCTCAGTCAGTTAAACGTTCGGCTCTGGCTCCTGTCATGATCTCACGGTCCGTGAGTTCGAGCCCCACGTTGGGCTCTGTGCTGACAGCTCAGAGCCTGGAGCCTGCTTTGGATTCTGTGTCTCCCTCTCTCTCTCTCTGCCCCTCCCCTGCTCACGCTCTGTCTCTCTCTGTCTCAAAAGTAAATACACATTAAAAAATACTTTTTTTAAAAAAAAGAAAGTTAATCTCCAATGTGATGGTATTTGGGGGTGGGTTCTTTGAGAGATGATCAGGTCACGAGGACAGATTCCTCATGAATGAAATTAATGCCCTTACAAGGCCCCAGAAAGCTCTGTTGCCTCTTCCACAAAGCAGGGACATGGGACCAGGAAGCTGGCTGCCTTGATCTTGGACTTCTCAGACTCCAGAACTTTAAGAGAGAGATGTTTGTCATTGAAGCTGCCCAGTCTATGGTATTTTTGTTATAGCAACTCAAACAGGCTAAGACCTCCTGGTGGTG
Organism: Paguma larvata; assembly: GCA_030068075.1. Taxonomy (NCBI): domain Eukaryota; kingdom Metazoa; phylum Chordata; class Mammalia; order Carnivora; family Viverridae; genus Paguma; species Paguma larvata. The sequence continues at coordinate 126,383,824 of CM057826.1, forward strand.
ATGTTGTACTATGGTTTTCTAAGACATTTCCACGGAAGGAAAACTGAGTCCTGGATATGGGGGTCTCTCGGTGCTCGTGCTCACAGCTGCAGGAGAACCTACGATTATCGGGATACAGGACACTTAACAGGAAACAGCGCAGGTATTCTGACAAGGAGTTACATGAAATGAATTTGAAATACAGCCTAAACAAAGCCAACCAGCCAGGCTGCTCTTTGAAAAATCTAAATACAGGAGAAAAGCCCAAAAGGCAGCTATGAAAGGTAACGAAATTCTGCAAGAGCACTGGACCAATCAAGCTGTTCTCAGAGAGAGCAGGAGAGGCCTACAGCGAGGCTCATCGAGATACGCTAAGAGGACAAAAACAAGCTATGGCAGTCAGGCCTGAGACTGATCCTCTGTGGGACTGCTCCCCAAGGGAGACAAAAAGGGAGGTGGGGGTCTTTCTCCAAGTCTTGTCTGGCCATATTGAATAACTGGCTGTTCTGGGCAGCCTAATATTAGATATACATAATAGATGGTATCAGGGCTGTTAAGTAATTATAGTTGGTGACTAGGGCCTCTGAAGGGGACACTCGGCAAGCAAAGGGGAGTACAGTATCTGCTACACTATAACTTTTTTTTTTTAACGTTTATTTATTTTTGAGAGACATAGAGACAGAGCATGAGCAGAGGAAGGGCAGAGAGAGAGGGAGACACAAAATCCAAACCAGGTTCCAGGCTCTGAGCTGTCAGCACAGAGTCCGATGCAGGGCTCGAACCCACAGACTGTGAGATCATGACCTGAGCCGAAGTCAACCACCCAACCAACTGAGCCACCCAGGCGCCCCTGGTATACTATAACTTAAGTACCGTCTAGCCACCTAGGGCTCTTTTTATAATCAATAATTCCAAATTTCTTAGCAATTTATAGCTAAGCCACAAAGTTATTGAAGAAAACTTCTTTACCTTATAAATATGTGTATGTGTGCCCAAATGGGCAACAAAAAACAAAAAACTAGGCTCCTAAAAGCAGTACACTGGAATACAGTATATAAATATAAAAATAATATAGACCACAAATTATAATAGAATTAAAATATTAGTAAATAAAATATTAGCACAGCAATAAAAATATTAGTGCTATAAGGAGAAAAGAATAACAGTTATAATTTGCGGACAATTCAGGGTCTTAGTCAAGGCACTTCTTCCAAGTATGTCTCCCTGTTGTTAAGACCATCTGGAAATCACCAGTACTGAACTTGGGATAAAGAGGCTAGATTTCGTCACAAGTGAAAGACCTTAAAATCGCTTCTAACTCTAGGTACTGGTTATTCATTTGAAAAGATACTGGGGGCACTCGGATGGCTCAGTCAGTTGAGCATCTGACTTCTGCTTAGGTCATGATCTTGCGGTGCATGGGTTGGAGTCTTGTGTTGGCTTCCACACTGAGCGTTAAGCCTGCTTGGAATTCTCTCTCTCTCCCTCTCTTTGCCTCTCCCCACTCACACTTTGTCTCGCTCTTAAAAATAAATTAATTCAAAAAATAAAAAAAGATAATAAAATGGCTCACAAAGGTTTCACATGATATCATAGAAAGCGTACTTGGTGGAAAAATATCAGAGCAAATAGTTTTAACTTTTTATTTTGAGATAACTTTACACTTACAGAAGAGTCACAAAAATAGTAGAGAGAATGGGTGGGGCGCCTGCGTGGCTCAGTTGGTTAAGAGTCTGCCTTCAGCTCAGGTCATGATCTCATGGTCTATGAGTTTGAACCCTGCATCGTGCTCTGTGCTGACAGCTCAGAGCCTGGAGCCTGCTTTGGACTCCGTGTCTCCTTCTCTCTCTGCCCCTCCCCTGCTCACACTCCGTCTCTCTCTTTCTCTCAAAAATAAATAAACTCTAAAAAAAAATAGTAGAGAGAATGCCCATACACCCTTCACCCAGCTTCCCCTCCGTTAATCTCTTATGTAACCTCTAAAAATGAAGAGCTTTGATACAATCTGATTAACTAAAGTACAGAACAGAACTTTTTCAGTGTTCTCCAGTTTTTCCAGTGATGTAATGTTTCTGTTGCAGGATCCAATTCTGGATTGCATTCAGTTGTTACGCCTTCTGAGTCACCTTGAGCCTGTAACAGTTCCTCAGTCTTCTGTGTCGTTCATGACCTTGAGACCTTTGAAGAGTATGATCAGTTACTTTGTATATTCTTCCTCTATTTAGCTTTATCTGATACTTTTTTCATGAGAAAATTGAGACTGCGTATTCTCTGGAGTGATACCACATGGATGTGTCCTTCTTGTACCGTATTAGGTGGTTCATTATGACCATGTATACAGCGGTGTTAACTCTGGCTAAGAGGGTAGCTGCCAGGACTGTCCCCTGTAAAGATACTATTTTTCCACTCGTAATCATTAAGTATTTTGGAGGAGGTACTTTGAGCCCATGCAGATCTCCTGCTTTTGCTTAAACTTTTGCCCACCCATTTTAGCATCTGCTGGTGGATCTTGCCTGCAGCAATCATGACTGTGGTATTCTAATGGAGATTTTCTCTTTCCAATTTGATATTTCCAATGGAGTTCCCTCCTACCTTTATAGTAGGTATTCTTTGGCAAGAAAGAGTTGTTGCTTAACTCCGGTACCTACTTATTCAATTATTTAGTTATTTCTATTAGTTCAGGCTCATTGCTATTTATTGTTTTCTTTGGATCATAATGTAATACTATCGTTCTACCACTCAAGCTCTTCCAGGTTGGGTTCCTGGACCATTTTCAGTTATGCCTCATCCCCCATCCCCTGCTTTTAGCACCTCTCACTTCCTAGTGTCACCAGATGCTCTAAACTCATCTTGTTTGGTTTTTTTTCCTACCCCAACTCTGGCATAAACAAATCGACCAAGTAGATTTCAGGGCTTTGTACGGTTCTCGTGGACTTGGCTTACAGCATCTAGTCACACCTCTGCTTTCCAAAGTTAGTCACATCCCCTTCAGGGTGGCTATGTGGTTCATACGTAACACAGCCGGATTCATCTGTCAAGTCTACATTCTGTCTTTCCCCTCATCTTTGGTTTTTCTTTTTTTAATTACAGAGTAAGATTCACTCTTTATGGTGTACAGTTCTGTAGATTTTGACCAAGGCACAGAACTGGGTTTCAATCTCCACAGTCCACACAGAACAGTTTCTTCAACCTCCGAATTTCTCTGAGCTACCCTTGTATAAATACCCCTTCTCCCCAAACCCTGACCAAAGCAAGCCTTTGTTTCAATTATCCTCATATATGATTTAAATTCTAAATTAGAATTAAATAGTGTATTTTTTAAAAATTTTCAACATTTATTAAGTTTTGAGAGACAGAAACAGCATGTGCATGGTAGGGGCAGAGAGAGAGAGAGAGAGAGACCCAGAATTCAAAGCAGGCTACAGGCTCTGAACTGTCCGCAAAGAGCCTGACGCGGGGCTCAGACTCACAAACCGTGAGATCGTGACCTGAGCCGAAGTCGGATGCTCAAACGACTGAGCCACCCAGGCGCCCCTAAACAGAGTATTTTAACCATGTTCTAATAATAATGTACCTCAAAGTCAAAAGAGACAAAGCCTAATCTGTAAAGCTACAAGCTACTGTTGTTCTAAACAACAGTAAAGCTGAGCTTTGGGCTTTAATTGGATCTAAATAGCTGAAAAATTACACCATGGAATTTTTGTCATTGTTAATTTTTCCTTCTTTGATTGCTTATATTTGGAATCTTCTAAGTAGTCTATAGTTGAGCATCACTATTTACAGAAAAGGATGGAAATACTTGTTTGCTCTTTTATTCCTCCATGTAGTAGACAACCACATTTCAGATAACAGGTGACTGGAGCGTGTTCAGAGAAGGAAACAAAAGAATATTTAGTACTTTTTTAACAGCAAAAACCAAAAATTTAAAAACCACCTGTAATCATCCTTATCATGATGTGATTATCATTCTTTGGCCATTTTTCTGTGCCTAAATAGCAATTTTTCCAAGTTTACTTCCTGGTAGTTACTACCTGTGGCTATAAAGATATATATGAATGAATAATGAGTGAAATGATCATGAAATAATGAATGAAAATGAACCCGCCCTTTGAGAAGACTCTCTGTCTCCTTGAAGAGGAGGAGGTAATGTCCAAAGCACAGACTTGACAGTTGCCCTGGACCAGCTGTTACGGGATTCTGTGCAACCTACTATATCTCTCATTGAGTTTCCTTCTTCATAAAATGAGCCACAGAATACATAACTATCAAGGCAGTTGTAATAATTAAGGAAGGTTGAGCATTTGCCACACCTAGAACATGCACGCATTTTCTTAATGATACGGAAATCTGATTATATGAGAGTCGCAGTGTTTAATATTTTCATCCAAACATATATTTGTATTAAATAACTATGATTCCAAGGAAGTTCAGTGTGCTCAGGTCATTCAGATAAACTTAATAGCGCCTGTATTTCAAAAATGATGAGATAATACGTAGTGATATGTCTAAATTTTCCTCTGTGGTTGCTATCTTACAGACTGTGCAAATCCCTGGAAGACCGACCCGTGCCTTTTTCTCATTTATATGTATAGGCCTTCCAACAGTAGGAAAGCAAAACCAGTCTAACGAGTGAATAATAAATGTTCAGATCATGGTGAAGGCCAATATATAAGGTGAAAGATAGGAAATGCCCTGGGAACATTAAAAATGTCTATGTTTTAAGTTCTTTGAGGAATTAGAGTAACCATCTTAGGATGAGTGAGGATGTAGCTCATCTGAGTCTACATTTTTTTTTTTGAGGTAAAATTCATATATTAGTTTAGGTGCAGAACATAATAATTGGATATTTGTATATACCACAAAATAATCAACACAATAAGTCTAGTTAACTTCTGTCATCATATAACTGACCCCCTTCATCCATTATGCACACACTCCATCCCATTTCCCTTCTGATAACCACCGACCTTTATTCTGTTTCTATATGTTTTTTTAGATTCCACAAATGAGTGAAATCATACGGTGTTTGTCTTTCCTGTCTGACCGGTTTCATTATTAACAAAATGCCATGGAGACCCATCCATGGTGTTGCAAGTGGCAAATCTTTCTTTTATTATGGCTGGGCAGTATTCTACTGTGTGTGGTGTGTGTGTGTGTGTGTGTGTGTGTGTGTGTGTGTGTACGTGTGTCTCTTCATCCATTCACCCATCGATGGACACGTATGTTGTTTCTGTATCTTGGCTATTGTAAACAATTCCACAGAGAACATAGGGGTGCTTTTATCATTTCAAGCCAGTGTTTTGTTTTCTTTGCATAAATACCCAAAAGTGGAATTGCTGGATCAGATGGTAGTCCTATTTTTAATTTTTTGAGGAACATCAATGCTGTTTTCCAAAGTGGCTGCACCAATTTACATTCCCACCCACAGAGCACATGAGTTCCCTTTTCTCCATATCCTTCCCAACGCTTGCTATTTCTTGTCTTTTCGATAATAGCTATTTAACAAGTGTGAGACAACATCACATTATGGTTTCGACTTGCATTTCCCTGATAATTAAGCATGTTGAACATTTTTTCATGTGAATGTTGGCCAACTGTATATGTCTTCTTTGAAAAAATGACCATTTAGATCCTCTGCCCATTGTTGAATTTTTGTTTTTTGTTTGTTAGCTTTTTGCTATTGAATTCTTTATGCCTTTTGATTATGAATACCTTATCAGATATATGACTTGGAAATATTTTTACCCATTCACTAGATTGCTATTTCATTTCGTTAAAGTTTTCCTTTGCCGTGCAGAGCCTTTTTAGTTTGATGTAGTCCCCTTGTTTATTTTTGCTATTGTTTACTTTCGAAGTGAGATCCAAGAATTCAATACTAAGAATGATGTCCAAGAGCTTACTGCCTATGTTTTCTTCCAGAAGGCATATCATATAAACTTCCCTCTTAGAACAGCTTATGCTGAATTCTCCAAAATCTACAGATTTTGGATTGTTGTATTTCTGTTTTCATTTGTTTCAATTATTTTTAAATTTCCTCTTTGATTTCTTCATTGACTCACTGATTGTTCAACAGTATATTTTTTAATTTTCACACATTTGTGATTTTCTAGTTTTTTTCTAATTGATATTTAGTTTTATACCATTGTGGCTGGAGAAGATGGTTGATTTAATCTTCTTAAATTTATCGAGTCTTGTTTTGTAGCCTAACATGTGACCTATGCTTGAGAATGTTCTAGGTGCATTTGAGAAGAATATGTATTTTGCTGCTTTTGGATGGAATGTGCTGTATATATCTATTAAATCCATCAGTCTAATGTGTCATTTAAGGGCAAGGTTTCCTCGTTGATTTTCTGTCAAGATGATCTATCTGCTAATGAAAGTAAGGTATTAAAGTCCTCTACTATTATTGTCTCACTGTCAATCTTTCCCTTTAGGTCTGTTAATATTTGCTTATATATTTAGGTACTCCTATGTTGAGTGCATAAATATTTATAAATGTTCTATCTTCTTATAGAATTGACTCCTTTACTGTTATGTAATGTCCTTCTTGGTCTTTTATTACAGTCTTTGTTTTTAAAGTCTATTTTTTTGGTATAAATACAGCTATACCAGCTTTCATTTCCATTTGTTTGGAATATCTTTTTCCATAGATTTTCAGTCTGTATGTTCTTAGATCTAAAGTGAGTCTCCTGTAGGCAACGTATGGATGTCTTGATTTTTTTTAATCCATTTAACCACTTCATGTGTTTTAGAGAATTTAGTCCATTTACATTTAAAGGAATTATTATAGTATGTATTTATTGCTATTTTATTCATAGTTTTCTGGCTGTTGCTACAGTGACTCTGTTCCTTTCTTCTGCTCTTGCTCTCTTTCTTTGTGATTTGGTGACTTTCTTTAGTGTTATGTTTAGTTTTTTTCTCTCATTATTTTTTGCATATCTACTATAAGCATTTGCTTTGTGGTTACCATGAGTTTCACATATAACAGTCTCTATATAAAAAACAGCCTGTTTCAAGTCAGCAACAGCTTAAATTTGAATGCATAATAAAACTTTACATTTCTGTTCCACCCATATTATTTCTGATGTCATGTTTTACATCATTTTATCTTTTGCGTATCTTAACTAGTTATTATAGTTACAGTCAATTTTACTACTTTTGATTTAACCTTCATATTAGTTTTATAAGTGGCTATTCTACTATCTTGACTGTATATTCACCTTTATCAGTGAGGTTTTTACTTTCATATATTTTCTTATTATCAGCTAGTGCCTTTTCTTTTCAGCTTAATGAAATCCTTTCAATATTTCTTAGAAGACCAGTTTAGTGGTAATGAATTCCTTTAGCTTTTGCTTGTCTGGAAAAACTCTCTTTCCTTCAATTCTGAATGATAAACTTTGTGGAATAGAGTATTCTTAGTTAGAAGCTTCTCCCTTTCAGCACTTTTAATATCTCATGCCACTCCCTTCCAGCCTGCAAGGTTTCTCCTGAAAAATCTGTGGATAGCTTCTGGGGGTTCCCTTGTGTACAAAAAGTCGTTTTTCTTTAGATGCTTCTAAGAGTCTATATTTATCTTTAACATTTGATATTTTGATTTTCATGTGTCTTCGTGTGAATTTCTTGGAGTTCATCTTATATGGAACTCTCTTGGCTTCCTGGACCTTTATGTTTGTTTTCTTCTCTAGGTTAGGGAAGTTTTCACCCATTATTTCTTCATATAAGTTTCTGTCCCCTTTCTCTTTCTTCTTCTTCTTCTTTTGGGACCCCAAAATTGTGAATGTTATTCGGCTTGATGGTGTCCCATAGGCCCCTTAAGTTATCATCACTTTTTACAATTTTTTTTTTTTTTTTTGCTACTCCGTTGGGTTGGATTCCACTGCCCTCTTTTCCAGTTCACCGATCTGTTCTGTTCCTTCTAGTCTGCTCTTGAATCCCTCTAGAGTCTTTTTCAGTTCAGATATTACATTCCTCAGCTCTTAGACTTTTCTTTGACACCTTGTTACATTTTCTATTTCTTTGTTGAAGTTCTCCCTGTGTTTGTCCATTTACCTTCCCAAGTTCAGGGAGCATTTTCGTGGCCATTACTTTGAATTATTTATCAGGTAGACAACTTATCTCTGTTTCATTAAAGTCCTTCTCTGAAGTTCTCTTGTTCTTCCATTTGGAACGTATTCCCGTTTCCTCTTTTTGTTTGGCTCTTTAGTTGTTTCCGTGTATTGGGTGAAACACTCATCTCTCCCAGTTCTGAAGGAGGGGCCAGTGTAGGAAATGAGCCACGCCGTTCTTCGACCCTGCTCTAGCTCTTGGTTGTCTCTTCAATCTTTGTGATTGTCTAAGCAGCCTGATATATTCTTGATAGGTTCCAGTTGTTGAGGGTAGGACTAGGCCTGCCAGTGTCCCAAAGGGAGAATCTCCGTCAGCACATAGTTTCAGGCTGACTGGAAGCCAGATTCTCAAGCAGCAGCTTTTAAAGTATGCCAGTAGACAACCCTGTGGGAGTACAACAGTAAACCCTGCTGATCTCCACACTGGAACATGGAGGGGTTGCCTGTTTGATTTTTACAAAAATGGGGCTTTAGATGATTGTCTACACTCCTTTCTGGGAGTTACAAGCAAGCTGTGGCAAGGGAAGGCTCAAAGATGGCACTTCCGTCTGTTCCCTAAGAGCTCCTTTACAGCCTCGAGGGTGTGGCAAACCTAAAGCCTCTCCCTCAGGTTGCAGCTACAGGACAAATAGGTGGGCTTTTTTTTTTCTCAGGCAGACAGGTGGTGTACTTGAGTCTGCTCTCTGTGCGGTGCCCCAGCTGTGGTAGCCTGCCCAGAATAGTCTTTCTGATTGTTACAGTCCTGCAGGGCCCAGAAAAACAAGCCTCTCTCTGGCCACAAGGGCCAGATGCTGAAAGGCATTCTCTGTGTGGACTGTGTTCGCTGGCTTTCGTGAGGCTGTGGGAGCGTTCCTGGGGCAGGCCATGTCTGTGACTTGCGGGAGGCGGGGGGGGGGGGGGGGGGGGGGGGGGGAGGAACACTAGAGGCAGGACACACCTACAGCTATGAGGAGGCCAGGAAAGCACACTGTGGGGGCAGGCACACTTGTGGTTTTCAGGAGTCCAGAAAAGACTGCGGGGGGCGCAGCACGCCTGTGGCTGTAATGAGGCTGTATCCATGAATATCTGTCTGTGCTAGCGAGGGAGAGCACAGAAAAGGTGAGCGCCAGTGCCAGAAAAGTCCAAACCTGTCACTGCCCCTCTAGCAGACACTTTCAGATTAACAGATGAATGTCCTCCACATGGTACACAGTCATGTTTTAAGGGCTGCCTTTGCGCTGGGTGCCGGCAGGACTGAGTCTGCATGTGAGTTTCTCCAAAGCAGTCTCTTATAACCCCACAGCCTCCCAGGGTCCCCTGGACATAAGCCCCATTGGCTGCTTTAAAAAAATTTTTTTTATTGTTTATTTATTTTTGAGAGAGAGAGAGAAACAGAACACAAGTGGGGGAGGGGCAGAGAGAGAGGGAGACACAGAATCTGAAGCAGGCTCCAGGCTCTGAGCTGTCAGCACAGAGTCGGACACGGGCCTGGAACCCATGAACCGCGAGATCATGACCTGAGCTGAAGTCAGATGTTCAGCCGCCTGTAGCACCCAGGCACCCCAAGCCCCACTGGTTTCTAAAGCCGGATGTTTGGGGGACCTTTTCTCTCTGGCACAGGATTGCATTTAGAGTGAACAAGGCTCTAATAATTTTACACAGAGGTGCAAACCCAAACTTCATCATCACAGAGGTCCCAGCTTAAGACTATGATACAAGCACTGGGAAGTGTGGCCAACTTCTGCAAGTTGGGCTTGCTAGCAAAGTGGACCTCCAGCACTTACTATATCATGCTTCTGTAACTTGGATGACTTAGCTTGATCCCTCAAACTAACCTCTTCTCTACTGTGTGCTCAAATATAGCAGGAAGGGAAGACACCATTCTCCCATATCATATGCAAGGAACCAGAATGGGATACGGTGTTTTGAAGGTTTCAGGGATTATAGGCCCTCATGCCTTCTTGAGGGATCTACCCCACTGGAGCCCAGCAGCACGGGGGCAGGGGAGGATCCAAAACACTGGGACGGGGGGGGGGGGGGGGGGGGGGGGGGGGGGGGGAGGGTTTCCTAGGATTCAGCAACAGACCTCACTCAAAGAGGCGGGCACAGAAAGGGAGCCAATGACAGACTCCAGACAGGCACAGACTGCGTTTCTTTATGAGAACAAATGAGAGCCTTCCTTCTCTGGGGATTCCTAAATACTAGTGCTGGTGACCTGACACGGGCAGGAGTCAGCAAGATAGGGATCGTCACTATGAATGCGATGCCGTTTCAAACCCTGGGCTAGGTAGCCTCACAAAGTCTGAGGGATCCAGAAATGTTCATTAGCTTTGCAAAGAGGCCGATAAAACCGGCATTAAAAAAATTTCCCTTTCTTCGAGCGCGGTTTTAGAAGCAATATTTTCTTTTTTGCAAATATACTGCATTGTTAGAGAGAACAAGCATTTATTTCATGTGTCCTGTTTCAGGCACTGTTATACCAGATAACGTCCCAATGAACTTGAATGCAGTAGAATTGGCTTGTCTTACAGATAAAGCATATGGAAGTTAAAGATGTGAATTTTTTTTCCAGAAGTTCATGTTCTTATCCTGTATAAAAGGACAGACCTAGAAGGATCTTCAAAAGATCATTTGGTCTTGTCCTGCCATCACAGCTGTTTTGCAAATAAGGCAATGGATGCTTAGACATTTCCTCCTTTTTTTTTTTTCTATTAATTTATTCCAAGATTAATTCTCTTTACCAAGTAGGAATTCAAACTCCTGTGTTTTACATTTGGGCTCACAAAGGCACAACTAAAAACAAAATGCTGCAAAAAGGTTTCCAAAGCAAAACAAAGTCCTGCTTTCTGACAAAAATAGAGAGATTCTCACTTTAGCAAATCAAGGACACTTGGGATAATTACACGCTAAAGGGACTGAATCACGGTCCTGATAAGAGGAAAGCAAAAGCCTACATAATTAAACAGAACAAAAGCAGAGAATTTTTTTTTTTTAAAGTTCAGAAACAGCAGACACGGTACTTTTGGCAACTATCCACATTCATTTCTGGTAAACAGGAATTATAGAAACTTCATAAATAGAACATCCCAGAAAAAAAAAAAAAAAAAAAAGGTCTGAAAAGAAAGAAAGTACCGGCATGTCAGACAGATAACTTCCAGCAGGCTATAGGAACGACATGCTTCAAACCATAAATTCATTCACTTGCTTCACTGGTGAAAGCAAATTAAGTTCCCCTTTATCCACACACACACACACACACACACACACACACGTATAAAGCTACCATTTGGAAAGCGTCAATCTGAAATAAGGCACTTTTCATTAAGTGATCGCTTCCTTCTCTCCTACCAGTGAGACCTTACCGAAAGAGCACGGCACTCTTACACGGAAACAACTCCACGATCTGTGTGCACCATGAATAAAGAAATTACGTGCATTCAAGTCCATGGACAATGAATGTAACCCCTGGGCAGAGAAGTGGGTGGGTCATGCAAACGTGATACAGGCTCTTCCGAGTTTGGAGGCGTCAGGGCCTTGGGACGAGCACACAGCTGAAATTGTTTAAATACTCACTGGAGCTCCTGGGACCTGCAGGGTGAGGCCAGGGTATTAACGGTGAGAGGTGGACCTTTAAGAAAGGAACCCAACCTTGCCTCTTCCTGAAAGAGACTCCGCCCACACGGACACGTGGATGGGAGAAGCTACCAGATCTGAAGCACTGGCAGCCAGGCACTGAGGGGGAGTGAGCTGTAGGTGGCTGAATGGAGGGGCCTTGAGGATGGCAGGGACTTGGAACACCCCAGGGAAGGGCTCTTGGAGAAACCCAAAAAGCACCACCCAAGGAAAAAAACTGCATTTGCATCTCCAGCCCTCTCAGAGGGGCACCCGCCCTATCCCAGCCTTATCTTCTCTCCCTGTGTCCTCATCTCAGTCTCCAAAGCACAGGCCGCCGGGGAGTGTAGAGGAGCCCAACAGTGCAGAAGCTAAGGGAAGCCAGGGCAGGGGAAAACAGGAACTTGCAAGCTAGTAAGAGAATGAAACTTTGACATTAGGCTGGAGGGCACTTCTTATTGCCTGAAAAACAAAACCACTTCTCAGTGCCTGCAGCGAAGGCACAGTGATGGCAACTGTAAGGAATTTTAGCCAGGGGCATGACGGAAAGATGGTAGCATTAAAGAATAAAGATGCGTGCCCCCCGCCGCATTCAGCTAGTTCAATAAATCAGTTACGATGGCATTTTCACACCGAAGTGTAAATATTGGATGAACAACCTTGTTCGTCCACAGTTGTTATCTGGACACATGCTGACAATAATAAGCTTCCATTTCTCTTATCATCAGGGCTTCATGGCTGCCAATTTACAGAGCTCTGTATTTCCTCTACTGATCTGCCTCCACACATCCACACAGAGAGGAATGCATATGGTGACACACATACAAGTAACAGGAATCCTGTTTTCGAAAAGTAGATGAAAAGAAATCCAACAGGCAGGGTCAAGTCCGGCGGTGCCTATTCCTCTAACACCAATTCAGCAAATAGTTTTCAACTAAGACCTGTGGGTCCGCTGTCACAAACAGATCACAGATACTGGAACTGAAATCAACCGAATGCATTTTGTACTGTTTGCAAACTGAAACTATTAATAAGCAAAACTAGACTACCCCACTGTAAGGCAGTGTTTTTTTCTTTTGTTCCCTTCATGCTTAAACTATTAAAAAGCGGGTTTTCTGGTGTTGAATAAAATATTGCCATACCAGGTGAGACAGAAAATGATTTAAAAACCTCTGATTTAAAAACCATCATAATTAGGGGCATCTGGGTGGCTCGGTTGATTAAGCATCGGACTTCAGGTCAGAGCGTGATTTCATGGTTCCCGAGTTGAAGCCCCACATCGGGTCACTGCTGTCAGCCTGTCAGTGCAGAGCCCACTTTGGATCCTCTGTCCTCCTCGCTCTAGCCCTCCCCTGCTTGCACGCTCTCAAAAATAACTATTTAAAAATTAAAAATATAAAAATCATCATCGTTATACACAAAGTTTCTAACACCAAACTAATTTTAATCTGTGAAATTTTGAGGGTGCTTTACATAACACCACATCCATATCGATATTTGGTTAACAATATGTATTACATTTTCCTATTTAACAGTCTAATACAAGAATTTCCCCCTTGTTGCAGAGGGTATTTTCAGCAATTTCAGGTATCTGAAACAATCATAAACCCAGAAGTAAGTGGAGAAAGGGCTTCTTTCAGATGATCACAAAGCTAATGTCAATTATGTTAAGGAGACTATAAAAATTATTAGACTATAGGAAACTTTAGATGTGCCTACATTATATTAATTGGTTTCACAGGATTAGTCTTTTGGCTATTAAGGGAAAGAGAAGCAAATATGAGGGGTGGACAGCAGGACTATTTGAAGGATAAAACTACATTTTTCATATTTAGAGAAAGGAAAACACTTGAATATAATCTCCAATTGAAAAAAAAGGAACGTGTTGGGCGCCTGGGTGGCTCAGTAGGTTAAGCTTCCGACTTCAGCTCAGGTCATGCTCTCACGTTTGTGGGTTTGAGTCCCATATCTGTGGGTTTGAGTCCCATATCCGGCTCTGTACTGACAGCTCAGAGCCTAGAGCCTGCTTTGGATTCTGTGTCTCCCTCTCTCTCTCTGCCCCTCCTCTGCTCATGCTTGGTCTCTCTGTCTCAAAAATAAATATTAAAAAAATAATAATAAAATTAAAAGGCAACCTACTGAATAAGAAATGATGTTTGCCATGATATATCTAATAAAGTATTAGTATCTAAAATATATAAAGAACCTATATGACTCAACACCAAAATAACAATCCAATTAAAAACAGGAAGAGGGGGCACCTGGGTGGCCCAGTTGGTTAAGCATCCATTTTCGGCTCAGGTCATGATCTCACAGTTTCTGAGTTTGAGCCCTATATTGGGCTCTGTGCTGACAGATCAGAGCCTGGAGCCTGCTTCAGATTCTGTCTGTCTGTCTCTCTCAAAAAAAAAATAAACATTAAAAATTTTTTTTAATTAAAAAAAAGAAAAGAACATGTACAAAGAAAGCAGAAAGACCAACACAAGTCTGCTGATAAAAATGCCAAAAAATGCACGCCCCTTAAAAGCTTCTGAGGTATTCCAGTACAGAAAAAACCCAAAACAATAAAAATATTTGTTTCTGATAATGATCTTTGTTCATCATAAAAATGTTTGCTGATATTCGGAATAATATATTTCAAGAATTCACACGATATAAACGTATTCTGGAAAGATGTATTACAAAAAACTTACTAAAATTAAAAAAAGCATTTTTAAGGAAATAGTACTTTACCATCTAAAACATTCATTTATATTTATCATCTAATTCCTTAATAATTCCAGAAAAATTAGATGTTGCTTCACGTGATGAGCCAAACTGATTTTACTATTTTTCTTGTCGTATTTATTGCTAAGTGAGAATACCTGCTTATAACGTGGAATCGTTATTAGCCTTAGGGGAATAGAAATGAGTTTTGAGAAAAGAGAAAGATACATGTATTTTCCTATGGATACATTTCCATAAAATGCTAACAAAGCAGAGTAACATTTTTACGATAATAGAACAGGACCCAGTGAAAAACATGACTTGCCAGCCCGATATTTGCTTATTCTCACATGAGTATCTATGTAGGAAGATGAGGAACTGAGAAATGATCATCTTTACTGATGATCAGATGTACAGCCCCCACATACAAAATAAAGTAACACAAAGGAGACAAAACAGTACTTTTGAAGGAAGTAATCCCTTGTTATATTAGGAAAGAGAGACACAGTCAGGTGTTGAGTGCATTAGGTTTCCTCACTGTGTTCACTGGGAACTTGCGGCACTGAAAGTAATTGAAGCTCCTTATTTCTGTCACCTCTGTTTCTATGACAAATACAATTCCTTCTAAAAAAAAAAAAAAAAAGATTCTCAAAGATCAGTGATTGCCAGGGGTTGGAGGATGGAACGAACAGGAGGAGGATGGAGGATTTTTAGGGATGTAAAAATACTCCGTATGATACTATAGTGATGGATCTTTGTCATTATTGTTTGTCTAAACCCATAGTATATACAACATGGAGGGTGAACTCTAACTCTGGACTTGGAGTGATTATGATACATCAGTGTGGACTCATCAATTGTAACAAACAAGCCACTCTGTTGGGGGCTGTGGATGGGGGAGGCTATGCATACGTGGGGGCAGAGGGCGGATGAGAAGGCTCTGTACCTTCCTCTCATTTTTGCTGTGAACTTAAAACTGCTCTCAAAAAAATAAAGTCTTAAAAAGTTGTCCAGGATCTCAGGAGAAGTGCTGTCACCCAAGCATATGAGAGTAATTAAACGCACCGCATTTCTGTAATTAAAAAACTAATGTTTATCCTGTGTTTGTTGAAGCCTTTTTATAAGCACAGCCCCAAACCTGAGAGCGTTCGTTCCCACCGTTGCTCCACCCCTGCTCAACCATTCATGATCTTTGGGGATAAAACACAGTACGCTCATAAGGTAAACGCCATTTTTTAAAAGTCAGTAGACAAGGACTTTGGTTAGATTCTTTAATTTAGAGATTAGCTCTAATGAGATTTATTTACAAGCTCTCATAGCAATAGAAGAAAAGTGATTCCTTTCACAGCATTCAGTACCAAAGATAAAGCATTAAAAGTAAATATTTTATTAGATCAAACATATGATTTGAAATAAACTCCACTGTGATTTGGATTTATCTCTGAATAAAATACACTAGCAACTGCTTCTCAAATTTGCCATAGCCCAAATCCCTTATATTGATTTTCCTACAGATTCATGGGTTTAAAAATATAATTAATCATATTGCAATGATCAATAACTTGTTACTTTCAAAAATCAAAGCTCTTTTCCACATAAAAGTAAAAAATTCAGCTATCTGCCCTAAATGCCATTTCTGCTGAGCTTCTGAAAAGTGACCATCATCATCATAATTCCATGAACCTCCAATAGAGATGACTAATGTCGCCACTCAGGTGTCCATTAGCCTGGACTCGAGGGAGAAATACAATTTCCCCTGTCTTCCTATAACATGCACCGGTCTGTGGGTGTTTCTCAGAGAAATATTATGTTCCAGGTAGAATGTCTTCAGGATTTACTTCTGATGAAACACACATAAGTAGAGATAATTCCCAGTTTTAGCAATGACTTGTAATTTTCTTCCTTAAGTCCTCCGTCGAATGGTTGTAGCAAATACGTGAAAAGAGGAAAAGAACAGAGGTTGAGTACAAGATGCTGTTTTGAGATATTATGCAACATATCTAATTTAATCTTCATTCTATGCCTTTGGGGTATACAACATTCAATTCCAAAACAGCGGATTGGAGAGTCTAATTGACTAAGACTGCACTGTACGTGAAGCATCTTGGACGTGCTCAGTTCTTCTCAGCCTGAGTGCAGCCCATAATTTTTAGGTATTAATGGAATGAAACAATACAGATGGTCCTTTTTAAAGAAGCCAATCTATTCAGCTCAGCACACGCTGACTTCTGGTCTTGATTATTTTCCAAGGATTACATTAAGTAATGGCTGAAATTTTGTTTACTTTCCCAGATTTTATCTAATATCCTAAGAACGGGGCCAACACATTATCAACAAAATAATGTACTTGGTATGAAGTACCTTGCCTGCAGAAAGAAACTTTGAGAAGAAACAAATTCCAGCCGGCTTCAGTTGGCGACTCATGGAAACAGGCCCAGGTATAAAATAGTCTCACAGTCAATGTGGATGAAGTCCCTACTGTGTACAGGCATTGTGCGGGGGATGGGCAGAATAGATGTCACCACCGAGATTACAGAGCACTGGAGACGCCTTGGTCACACAGAGGGACAGGTACACAGTGCAATGAGAGTGTGTAACAGAGGTGCGATCTAGTTAGAGGGAAAGGAAGGGCTGCCTCAGTGAGGTGGTTAATATTATATAACTATATTATATTATATTATATTATATATAACTGTATTTGGAGATCAAAAGAAGGGATACATTAAAAATCGTTTAGATTGCAAACTGGGAGTTCATCTATATTCAACTTTTGATTTTTTAGATGAATAAACTGATGGCCAATTGACTCATCTTGGCCTCGCAGCCATTAAACGGATTAAGTTCTTTGTGGCTTGTGGCATCAACCTTGTGACACACAGATGGACAGACAGATGTGTAAGTGTGTATACACACACATTTTACGCATATGTTTAAGTGTATGTATATGTATATAAACATTCAGGTGTATTTCTTTAGGGAAAATATTTTCCCAAGCATGGCTAACCATAATCTTGCCAAAACAAGAAAAAAATGTAATGGCTTCATAGCACCATTTGGATCATTAGAAGGAAGCCAGTAAGAGAAATGTTAGCCTTCTCATTCCTGTACTGATGCTGTACCCATAGACTTCTTTGCTTTTGATACATATTTAAAAAATTTTTTTAACATTTATTTATTTTTGAGAGACATAGAGACAGAATATGAGCAGGGGGAGGGCAGAGAGAGGGAGCTACAGAATCTGAAGCAGGCTCCAGGCTCTGAGCCGGCAGCACAGAGCCCGATGCGGGGCTCAAACTCACGGACGGTGAGATCATGACCTGAGCCGAAGTCGGCCGCTTAACCAACTGAGCCACCCAGGTGCCCCTTGATACATATTTTAAAAGCACACAAGCATCATGAGGAATGATCATTCATTTAAAACTTGTACCCCATGTTTCATATGAATACCCAGTCTCCTCATAACATCTCTAGGCTACATTGACATAGGCAAGCTTGACCATCATTCTGTTTTTACAGAAGAAAAGATAAAGATATACAAAAATCCAGGTGTTTGAAGTCAGGCAGTTAGTAAGCGTCAAATCCAGTGTTTGAACTCAAGTCTGAAAGATTTATTATCTATATTCTTAACTGTGGTCCTCTTCTGTCTCTCTCTAGAACCATTTTCCGTAGAAGCTGGGGTAGGACTGCATTCGCTATATGAGGACACCATCGAAATCGCAAATGCAAGTAGCACAAATATTTGCTTTTAAACCTAACAAAACATTCTGTTTTCCACATACAGGCGGAAGTTTATCCCAATGCCAAAATTAAAAATACCACAGCCAGGAACAAGTGTTCCTTGTGAGATGTGGTTTCAAGTCTTTTTAAAAAAGAAAGTTCCATTTGCCTATCTATAGGTGCATAACATAGAGTGTTTGAAAGGAAACACTCTTCTTACAAGAGATGACGGCAATGTAAGTCGGACATCAATGCCTAAGGAAAACTGCTCTGGTCTCCACTTTGAGGCTTGTCCTCTTTACCGTCTCCACACCAGCTGGGGAAAACGGAAGGACGAGTGTTGTCACGGGTCTCGAAGGGAAACGAGAGAAAAAAGCAGAGAAGAATGGGGTTCTGCTTCAAACATAGCAGCTCTTGCTATCCGGGCAACGCTTTTCATTTGATGTTTGCTAGAAACTTTCACAAACATAATCTCATCAATCCTCAGAATAACATTTGGAGGAAAAGGGATCTCAGTACTTAATGCCCGGCTTTGATGACTACGGTATATTGGACAAGCGAGCCCAGAGGGATGGGTGATTAAAGAGGCTGAACAGGAAAGACAGGGTGGGGGGTCAAGTACCAGTGGATCCATCTTATCCTCCAAGGCTCTGGTTCTCATTCCTGACGGTTGCAGCAGTTTTCTAGACAGACGCCTGTCTTCTTCCCTCTCCTCTGGAGCCCAGCTGGGCATCAACCAAGGTTCAAGCACTGAGCAAAACAATCAGGCCTGCTTTGACGAAGTCAGCACGAATTTACTTGGGGGTTCTGCATTTTGGTTTTCTAAGGTCCAGCTGCTCATCCTCTATCCGCGTGGGTTTTGACACATTGCTTCTATTTCGATCATAGTGGCCAGGGAGCAATCTGGCTTAGCAAGGACTGGCTAGAGTGTACAAGGAATAGGTATGCTTTCTGAAAACCTGATAAAAAGTAAGTGTCACCTCCCACTGGTGACAACACTGATGTGTGAGCCTTTAAAAACCTTTCACAATGATCTCAGGACTGAATCCCTGTTGAATCCCATCATTGAGAAGTGGCAGCTCTGCGGAGACCACAACATGCGTTTCTTTAGGCGGCAGCTCTGGAGCCAAGCGCTCACTGTTCTTTTCCTGAAACAACACACGGGCTCAGGGGGTAAAAGCATCATAGCGTGAGGGGCATAGAGAATTTATGGAAATGATATTCGGTGTTCCTGAAGCCCCGGGTGGTAGGCTGGCAACGAGGCATTTCTGACTCAGGCACCAAAGACGGGACAGGTAAAGTCTATGCATTATCCTCTGGCACCTGTGGTGTATGGAGGACCTGCGATCAGACGGCCTGATGGAGAACCCTACTGCAGCAATCCATAAGCTCCTTGGGTGAGTTATTTGAGGTCCCTATCTCTCAGTTTCCTCATCTGCAAAGTGGAAACAATACTTCAAAACTTCAAAGTATTATGGTGCGGCTAAAGAGAATGCATGTAAGTTACTTAGCAGAGTCGACCGGAAGTGCTCAAAGATGTCAGTTGTTATGGCGACGTATTCATCTTAAATTTTCCTTAGAAACAGTCTTACTATAAGGTTTCTCTTTGGTCTCTACAATAAAATACCAAACAAGTTTCTTCAGTGTAATTTCTGAATGAAAAAGGGATATGCAAATTTATGTGTGTAGACACACACATATATGTTAAAACGCTAGGTTAATTAAAAAGTTAGATACAAAAATTAGGTATCATGAATTTAAAGGTCATAAGGGCTTAGAGTGGGTAATATGGGTACTTCTGAATTATCTCTCTTGATATTCAGACTTCTATGATAATTTCACATGATCGATATCAATATCACAATATTGACATTCACAATATCAATTTCTAAGCACCTGCTTAGAAACAAATTATCATGTACACTAAGAAAGCATTTTCCAACTTTTCCTCTTGCCCACCTTGATCTAAACATACCATCCTGAATAGTGGAGAAAATTAATTATATTTCATATATCCTTTATATACCTTTACATATAGCATACACAGCCGTTGCTGGGCCAACATCTCCAGGAGGAGAACTTCCATGTTCATTCTACTAGCTTCATTTAAAATTCTTGTTTTGGCTTTTGCTATCCTCTAGCCATGTATTGGTATCTGGCCGCTTCACACTAGAAGGCAGGGGCACTGCGTGTATACTTTCCTACTATGCATCTGTATGAAATTAAAACAAACTCCAGCATCACTGGGGGTATGGACAACGGGAGAATTTTAAAAATTCACAAAGCAGGCCTTAAGTCTCTTCCAGCAAGATGTATCTCTTTAACTACTGTCACTGTTTTTCCTCGTTTAAAATCTTTAACTCCAAGGAACAACTATTACACTCCACCCCCAAGCATGTTACATTTAAATCGTGGAGGAATAATATAGCATTCTTAGGAAGAAGACATGCTTTTTATACCGAGAGTAAAAAAAGTAAAATCCTGTGTGTGTATCTAAATATACATGTTACTTCTTTAGAACATTTGTAAAGAGCGTATATAGAAATATTTCCAAAAATATTAATCTCAAGAAAATGTTAAACCATTTACGTCTGAAATTATCTATGGTTATGCATTCATATATTCATTCATTCATACACAAGCAGATATTTCTACCTTACTCCACAAGACTCAAGATAGTCAAATGAAAAGGAACAGTCCTTTTGTTTTAGTGCCTTTATAGCTAGTTAAGGAATAAGGAATATTCTCAATTAATCATTATGTGCTGTAGCATAGGATAGAGGCACCGAATAGAAACTGAGGGATATGGGATTTTAAATAAAGGCATTCACTTATAGCTGTTCTGAAGCCAGATCCAAAGGTACATGGTACAAAAGATGACAGGCGAGGTTCATGGACAAGGCTGCATCTGAGACAGCTGTTGACAGCCCTCCATCAGTCACTGTAGAGGAAAGGCATTTCAGGTAGAGGAAAAGAGAAGCAGGGTGCCAAAGAGCGATGGCGTCAAGCGTGCTAATAAAGCGGGAAGTAGTTAATTCGAAGCAAGGCTGGAAGCAGGAAGGCAGCAGACAAAGGATAGTTGCAGACAAGGCATGAATCCTGTGTTTATTGAGTCTGTATGGAGACAATGGGAAGATGTAAAGATTATAGACTTTAAGCCTCCATAGCCAAGATGGCGGGAGTGGGGATGATACCCTTAAAACAGGAAAATCAGGTTAAACACAAATAGTACTTTTTGGAAACCATGACAATTTTAGGTTTTATGTCATTGAATTCGAGGTGCTAGGAAAGCAAAAAAAAAAAAAAAGAATCACAAGTAAGATGAATAAATGCCTTATGTCTTATGCCTTAGTCTCATACCACTGAACCTTTTCCTCAGAGATGACACAGCAAGTCCTGTTTCATTTTCCCCAAGGCACTCCTGCATACTTTGCATTTTGAATTTCAATATGTATCTGTAACTGATTCGCCTTTATCCTGTTCTATGCTAAGCAATTTGAGATAAAGGTTTACAAGTTTGATCACTATATTCTTCATGGTGCTTAGCAAAAGGTCTTCTCCATATAACAGTCCCTTGCAAAGCAAAAGCTCTAACGGACTGGAAAGGAAACATGTGTACCTCTAGAACCTAAAGCAAAGGAAGAGAAAACGCACAGAGAGGAACTCTGGTTTATTTCAAAAGGAGTTTTTCCGCAGAGTGAAGACTACTGCACAAACTGAATTCATTGAGGTATAGGGTATATAAATAAAGCCATCTCTTTGAATTTTATACTGCTTTTTGCATTATCACTGCATTTCAATTTGTTTTGAAACATTGTGAGCACCAGAATGTTCAAAACAAAACAAAACAAAACACAATGTGTGCGGGGGTTTTTTTGTTTGTTTGTTTTGTTTTGTTTTGTTTTAATTTTAGGTCCAAGATTACAAAAAATGTATGCTTAAATTTTGTAAAAGCAATGAGAAAATAAAGAGTGGAGTATATCACTGGGACTGAATTATTTTATGCACGTTTACGGTAGATATACCACAACATCCTTATGGTGTTGTCAAACAAACATAACCGCACTTTTAAAACAAATGGTATAGCATCTCAATGTGTATTAGACTTTTAGGGTCAAAAGTGCTTTATGCCATTTCATTCTGACAACATTCCAGTAAAAGAGGAATTCTTTTTTTTTTTTTTAGTATCATTTTTGTAATTTTTTTTTTTTTTTTTTGAGAGAGAAACAGAGCATGAGCAGGGGAGGGGCAGATAGAGGGGGAGACACAGAATCTGAAGCAGGTTCCAGACTCTGACCTGTCAGCACAGAGCCTGACACGGGGCTCAAACTCACAGACTGAGAGATCATGACCTGAGCTGAGGTCAGATGCTCAATCAACTAAGCCACCCAGGTACTCAAAAGAGGAAATATTTTTAAAAATAAGTTTAATTGGGGGGTGGGGGGTGGGAAGGGAGGAATCCCAAGCAGTCTCCAAGCTGTCAGCACAGAGCCCAACACATGGAACTCCATCTTGTGAACTTTGAAATCACGACCTGAGCCAAAATCAAGGTCTGACGTTTAACTGACTGAGCCACCCAGGTGCCTCTAAAAGAGGAATTCTTAATTCACTTACAAATGATGATGGTGAACCTCAGGGTAAGTCCCCCAAAGTTATATGGTTACTAAATCAAACAGCCTGATAAGTAATCATCTTCGGATTTTTCTTGCTGTTATTGTTATGTATTTATTTAACTCCAACTGGCTATTCTCAAAAATTCAGCTTTCCTCCTCATTTAGCAGAAAAGCGATGCTTCCAGCTGCATTCAATAATGGATCCTAAACATAGAAGCAATATTTTTGTGTGGCAGTACTGAACATTTATGACACTGCTAGGTTAATGTAAAAATCGAAGGTCTTACAACCTTTAATAAATTATTTCTTCGCTCAAGAGCATTTACTAGAACAAACTGTTTCCTACTCTCAGGGCCAAAAAACAGGAGTATTCCAAATATTTTCCACACACATATAGTTAGATCTTTTATATTGACCTTCGGGGGAATTATAGAGCAACTTTATATTCTATCAAGATTTTATAGTTAGTAGGCCCTAGATTTTAAGTGAGCTAATTTCATTACTTCCAAATATATTTTTTTATATTGTTATAGTTTTATATTACTCTGTTGCTGTATCTTTTAGAAATGTGGACCACATTTTCTACTAGGTAGTGCACAATTATAGAAAAGAAATGATAGCTGAATTCTAGCTGAAGGAGAACTGTTAAGACTGTCCAATGTGATACCATTTTGCTAGGAGGCAGACAAGGAAACGAAAAGTCAATCAACTAAAAAGGTCTGATTTCCCACTTGGAGAATATTGCCCTTTCCACAGGACTTCTGCAAACTCGGGTTTGTCACTTCAAATTTCTTTATCTCATGTCTCCTACATGTGAGGTTTATTAAGAGAATAAAACTAAATGTGAATATGCCTTCAAGTTTATTACAATAATTAAAAAAGTTAATGTCAATATGCCTTGAAAACTATGTACAATGTCCTAACATGAAAATTTGGGGGGATGCTATTATAGTTTATTTCAACACGATTTTGTGGTATCTTGGGTCCTGTACTGTGGGGTGAAGTGAATCTGTTTAGTTTTCTCATGAAGACACGATGTGTGTTTTCACTCACCTCATTCATATCTAGGCTCTCCAAAGGATGGACTCAACTCTCTTCCCGACAATATGCAAATATCAAGTTTGAAAATTAATTCTCAATGAAAACTTGCATTTGTTTCCATGCAAACATCTAACTTTAAAAGATTAGGCCACAAAAAACTAGGTAGTATTTCACTTAACGTGTGTGGCTTCTGTTGTACAGTTATAAAATTTGCATTAAATGATTTTCTAATTAGTTAAGAAATAAAAGATGCACTTATGAGCTTCCCTCTATCTTCATACTGATATTACTGAGAGAAAACTGCGCTGACGTATTGGCAATGAGGGGGATCAGGCTGAATTCCAAACTATTAAGCTGATTTCGTATTGAAAAACAGAGTTAAAAGGCATTACATATAGATATATAAACACACTGACATCTGCCAAAGGTCCGTGAAACCTTGAAACCCTTCCCCCTATAACTGAAAATGAATCAAATATAAGTGACTTCCAGTCTTTACTAAGGCATCAATAAAGCAGATCTGCATTTGAAAGCAGTCAAAATCTGACGGTTTTTATTGTGTTTATTCCAAGCCAGTTTTCTTTTGGCCACTGAAGACAGCTTTAACGCTACTGGGATTTATCTTACTTTTATTAACATTTCAACAGTATTGAAGAGCTGTATATTTTCCCAAAGAAGTAAAAGTTGAATTTATTTTCCTAAAACCATAATAAATAAGTCAAGAGTACAGCCTCTGGCCAAATAAATGAGTAGTGACCTTAAAATTAGTTTCTAGTTTCAACCTCAATAAAATCAATTGCATTTAATCATTCCAAAACTCCATTATGACTTCCATAATTAATCGCATGTTTGTACCTAGAAGATTTCTTTATTTGATGATTTTAAGGCAGCAAAGAGAAAATATCCTAGGATGAAACAGGGAAGTCTGGCTTTGGAGGATGCATTGGAGCAAAAGTCTTTGCTTTTCAATCACTGCGCCCTAATCTTGACTCAGTTTTGGCTGAAAATCAGATATCCCACTCTCTTTCCTAGCAAGCAGCCTGATAATACAAGGAGTATAAGCAATTCTGGGAACAACTCAAATTGCTTGATTACTTTAGTAGCTCTCTTTTCTTTTAATGTTCTTTGACAATGAGTACCTAACAATAATCCCAATGAAATGATAAAAACGAATATGCATGCTCTTCATGAAAATCATATATACATCTTACACATATCTATCGTATATACATATCTGATTTTCATGAAGAGAAATATTTGCATACATAGAAATCCCATAGGCTCATATCGAATGAAAAGATGTTTCTCAAGTTCTGAAGAATGTGCTATGCTTGTACGATAGCTCATAAACTAGAAAATCCAACTTTCCATTATGTCTAAGATCGGTAAGTTTTCATACACTTGTTATTTCTTGCGTTCTTAGACATGGTTATTTTTTTATGGCACAAGAACTGTCAACCAAAATCTTACCTTAGGAGGAAAAAGATGGGTGAGAAGAAGAGGAATATAAATTCAGGTGGTAATTTTTGTTTTTCCAAACTCTAAGATTCCTCCCTACTAGCTTCAACTAAAGCACAGACCACAATATGTTGTGTTTCCTGGAACTTCAATCTAATGAGAATACTAATAGTAAGAAGTTAAATGATAAAGGATACACTATACAAATACAGCCATGAAATTATATAAATATGAAAGAGCCAAGTCAACAAAGATTCATACGCATACACTTGCCAGATAGGACTAGGCACATCAAAAAGAAAAAAGAATTTTCTATGAGAAAATGGCTCCTTTTAAGTTCTTCTTCTATCTTTGCTTAATATAATTAATGAAATGCAAATATATATTTTATTCCTGCCTGTTCTTTTGGTTGCAAATCAATATTAATGATAATTTCCCCCTTGTAGTCTCCTGTGTTCAAATCCATTTATCTCTCACGGCTGGGAAGATAATACACAGGCTGCGTGTCCAGGTGTTCATATACAGTCTCTATGATGTTAAGCCTGAACTTGGACGTGTGAGTCACTGTAATAACATTCTCCATCCAAGGAGCTAACTAGTACTTATGTATTCAATTTCTGCTAACTTGATTTAAAGGTGATTAAATCCTGGAGAGTCTAACAGAGAATTAGGGACTTTCTATGACAACTTGCCTACAAATAGAATGAAAGATGCCTACCTTTTGGGCACTTCATCTGTTTATTTATTGATCCGAAAAATAATTATTGAGTTCTAGCCTGGTAATGGACTCTGGTACTAGAGCCCGTAGATGTTCAATTGAATAAAACTAAATCCCTTTCCTCAGCAAGCATGCTTTATAGTGGTTACTGATCTACCCATATAAATCACTTTTCTCACCAACTTGGAACTGTAATTTTTCTTTCAGAAAGTCTAAAACATAAACATGAATTAATTACATAAATAATCAAAAAAGGCTCATAAACCTTGTTTTTTTGATACGTGATAATTCTAAGCTCTAGATGACCAAAACCAACAAAATACAGAAATCATTATAGTATGTAAATATTATTGTTAACAAAGTTTTACACTGTAAGTTGTCCTAAGTAGAGTGAACATTGTTCTTCTTGGTGTGTGTGTGTGTGTGTGTGTGTGAATGATTTAAGTTGAGTGGAATTTCTTATTTTCCCTTTGAGGGAGGCCAATACAGACAATTCTTGCAGATATTTCTAAAGATGGCTGTCCACTCACCTCCACTCCTTTCTATAGGCATGGACTTCAAAGTCTAATAGTAAATTCGTGACCAGAGCTCAGTAACTCAGGGTAAACACCCAGGTTTCGAGCTGGAGCATTCAGATTCTCTCTCTCAGGAATTTAAAATTTGAAGCTCACTGGCAGTCAACTGTTGTAAATGGCCAGCAACTCCTCCCGCTGGGGCATCCGGAGTTATCCTTGCTCTTGGCCTATTTACGCATGTTTTTCAGCAATTTCTTCAACTAGGCAAACCACCCAGTCTTTTCTCATTCAATCCCTTGCTGCTGAAGTGGGCTATGGTCAATTTATATCACCTGCAAGACATTTAACTTACAGAACATATACGGAATGTGGTGAAGGGTGGGAATGGAGGAACAAAATACAAGTACTTAGCCTCTGGTCTGTGTTCATTAGAGACGATATCACCAAGTGTGAGATGACAATTACCTTTTTAAAGAGCCGGACTGTTTAGAAAATAGCAAACTGTGAAGAGAACTGAAAGCACTAATATATAAAAAAACAACAACAACAAAGCAAAAGGTACAAAGCCTCTCCCTCCCTTTTTTCTAACTTTACAAAAAATAAAGTGGTTCTCAGTCTACTTAACTTAAAACTGTGAAGTAAAAGAAACTCACTTTAGTGAATTTTTTCATTGATGAATATTTTCAAGTTAAAAGATGAGACTACGACATATAAAAGAACCTAGCATTCTTGCACAAAATCATTGTATACAT
Source organism: Paguma larvata (assembly GCA_030068075.1). NCBI lineage: Eukaryota > Metazoa > Chordata > Mammalia > Carnivora > Viverridae > Paguma > Paguma larvata. The sequence continues at coordinate 126,411,019 of CM057826.1, forward strand.
TCTAAATAGTACTTGAGTCTTTAAAAGAATCTTTCTGGGGCGCCTGGGTGGCTCATTCGGTTGAGCGTCCGACTTTGGTTCAGGTCATGATCTTGCTCGTGGGTTCAAGTCCCATGTCAGACTCAGTGCTGACGGCTCAGAGCCTGGAGCCTCCTTCAGATTCTGTGTCTCCCTCTCTCTCTGCCCTTCCACGGCTCATGCTTTCTCTCTCTCTCTCTCTCTCTCTCTCACTCTATCGCTCTCTCTCAAAATAAATAAATACCAAAAAAAATTAAAAAAAAAAAGAATCTTTCTCACTGAAGCCATACTTTTAACCTTTTTAAAAAAAGTAGCAACAGACTACAGTAGAGAGAAATAAAGGGGATATGTGAAACAAGGTATATCTGCCTGCATAAATATTACAACTGATGGCAGGACAGAGGTCTGAGGAGAAAGGGGAAATATATTATGAATATGAAAAAAAAGATCTAGGGTTTGATCTCTAATGTATCTTCCTCCCACTGCCATCATTTGTGGGGAAAGGTGGAAGGAGAGTTGAACAGTCAGCTGGGCTACAGGGGCTGTGTGTACACAAGACAAAGAGGCGTCCAAATGACCTGCAGAAAAATAAGCATCCCTAAAGTTTGGGAGACTAAGAAGAAAACGGAGAACAAGTCACAGAAAAGGATTTGAGGTTTCGGGTAGAATTCATGGTAAGTCCCAAAGACGGAAAAATTATGTAACAGGTAGTAGAGAAAACTGAAGTGCCAAATGGGTGAAGAATGTATAGGATTAATTGGCTCTATAAAATTTCCAGTTTTCCTGCTTGCACATATCATATCCTAGAATACAGAGAAATTACAACTCATCCAACCACTTAATAAATGTTTGAAAGAATGAAGGAATGAATGAAGTGTATTTGGAATGCTGGATATAATTAGACCAATGAGGAGAGTGGTCACTAAATGGTTGCAAGGACAAGTGGAAGTTTTCATGGATCTGTGGGTAAATGAAAAAATACAGACAAGTCGAGTGTATGGACTATATTTATTTATTTATGTGTGCGTGTGTACACACAGAGACATCCACCATTTTTCTTAAAAAAAGGACTAATTTTCATTAAATTTTTTTGAATCTTAAAATTATGACATAGTAAGAACATATGTGTTAATGTTTTTCTATTTTCTTAAATATCTCTTTCGCCAAGATAAAAGACCATTAATTCTAGGAAAAAAGAAAAGTTAAATACTGTTGAGATAGGTATTCAACTGTACCTTTAAAAAAAAAATCTACTCCAAACTAAATACGTATTTGCTGTGTTGTTTGATGTTTACTAAAATTGAGATGCTTTAAGAATAGATGAATTATTATAGGCCCTGTACCTTATCATATACACAGACTATTCACAAAGACACTTCTTTATTTAAAAAAACATTAATATTTATTTATTTTTGAGAGCGAGACAGAGCCTGAGCAGGGGAGGGCCAGAGAGCGACATGGAGACACAGAATCCGAAGAAGGCTCCAGGCTCTGAGCTGTCAGCACAGACCCAGACATGGGGCCTGAACCCACGAACTGTGAGATCATGACCTGAGCTGAAGTCAGACGCTTACCCGACTGAGCCACCGAAGCACCCCAGGAAAACACTTCTTTAGAATGTATCTGGTCTAATCTTTCTTAGAGAACACTGCAAACGAGAGGACTGAAGACTTCTACTGAAGACTTCCTGGAAATCTGGGAGTTATGCAGTACTGGTTTTGGTTCCAGTTTTGCAAATAACTACTTTTATGCATTTGAACATTTTCATTAACCTGAAATATCTCCATTTCATTCACTTAACATGTATTTTCAATGAATTTCTACTAGAAACAAGAGCCTCTATTAATTTGGAATGTGCATTCCTCTGATAAATCTGCATAACAATGTTTGTACCTACTTTCCTGATATAAAAATCTTTGAGAATAGTTCACTTAACATACCTGAGTGTGCATTAGGAATACAGCAGGGTCAGACAGTACAAGGATGGCTGGCGTACTTGATCTTCAAGGCCATCTCAGGTATTGACATAAGCACTTAATAAAATATTTTTAATCAGTAAATAAATTACTGAATGAATATATATAAGACTATCAAAACAATCTTGTTTTTCTTTTAAGCTTATTTATTTATCGTGAGAGACAGAGAGAGCATGAGAACAGGAGGTGCAGAGAGACAAGGAGACAGAAAATCTCAAGTAGGCTCCGCACTGTCAGCACTGAGCCTGATGTAGGGCTCGAATTCACGAACCGTGAGATCAAGACCAGAGCTGAAACCAAGAGTCAGCTGCTGAATGGACTGAGCCACCCAGGAACGCCCATCAGAACAATCGTTAGCAACTAATTAAACTGATGAGGACATAGCCTTACTTGTTGAACAGCTTGATTATGAGGAACTTGGTCTTTGGGGCCAGTTCAGTGTGGTCTCCCAGCTCAGACTGCCTGTCTTGCCCCCTCTGACACCTACTAGTTTTGTGACCCTAGGAAAGTTACTTCTGGATTCTGGTTTCTTTATCTGTGCAAAGGACTTAGTAACAGTTCCCATCTCCTTGTGTTTTTGCAAAGATTCAGTGAAATAATACATAGAAAGTGCTTAACACAGTATCGAGCATTTAGAGAGTGGTCAACAAGTGTTAGTTATTTTTAGTACATTCTATCGGGTCACCTAAAGTGAAAGCACAGCTCTTTAAGCTAGACCCTGCTAATGGAAGACTATAAATAAGTTGACTACAAACATCCCATACCACCATAACTGATTAAAACTTCTAGAAAATATTTTTATAGAACTATGTTATTCAAGACTCTGTTCTTCATAAGAAACATAGTGTGGGGTGATCCTGCTTCGTATTTTCTACACAGATTTTTCTGCCTCACATTCCTTTTGCCCTGCTATGTTCCTTCCAACAAACACTGAGGGATGCTAAGTGACAAAGATTTTTAAGTTACGAAAAGGAGTAGAAATTCTGTTACATAGTTTTTTGAGCATTCGAGAAGCAGTATTTTTCTTACAGGGTTTTCCTGTTACTAACAAATAGGAAATTGGCACAACTGAAAACCGCCCATCCTGCGAGCACCTGGGCCATAATTTATAGTCAGAAGCATCCATTCACAGCAGCAGAGAGATGCTTCAGTAATTATGAAATCTTGTGAAAGTGAAATAGGCAATTAGTGGATTTCCATTTTATTTTTTAATTTTCATGGGAAACTCAAGTGTATTCAATTCCTTCCCTTGCAATTATAGGCCTAATTAACAGGAATTGGTAGTGCTCTGTGTATGATAATGACACTAAGTTGTGGGTTGGAAAACCAATAATGAATTACAAATGAAATTAAGTTCAATATGAAAACAGGCCACAATGAAGAAGGGGTGAGAAGAGGAGCTGGCATCTGAAATATCAAATTGTTATACACGATATACATTTACAGTTGCCTGGACATTTATGAGCCAAAGACCCAGTTATTCATTGGGACAGTTATTCATAGACAGGCAAACATTAAAGTTTCACAAACCTAAACTATGGCTGAGATTTATTTTCCAAAAATGTGCTCGATTGTTTTTGGGAACCTATACAACATTAAATCATTCAACCATGCTTTATTGTGACAGATGCCTGGAACCCAAATACATTCTATGCCTCTGATACACAACAGGGTGAAAAAAAAAAGGAAAAAGAAACAGAAAAACAATACACCAACATCCATAATCACTCATATTCTCAACCTCTACCCTGATCATTTTTCTCACCTCCTTGTCTAATGTCTCTCTCACAAGGGTACCTCTTTTCCTGGAACCTTCTTGAGGAGGCTCTTTCTCCTCCTAAAAGCTCAGTACCATGAAGTACAGAAGTCTGGTAGTGTCTTAACTGCCACTGCTCTTACTCCCCTTTCTCCCTCCACAAAAACACCCACTTGTGAATTTGCTATCATCAAATTATGTCTACTATATCTTCTGGTCACAGTCAACTATGGCAACTCTGGATGACTGTCCTTCTAGCTCTGAAAATTTTAGTTTATGGATTCCTGTATATATATATTCAAAGCTGTCATAATTCTTTGTAATAGCAACGTCCACAAAAATTAACCTCCCAATACTCTGGCCGCTCAAATCCTTAATGTCTTCACCTCCAATAATATGATAATCTTATCACCACAGCCCCTCCCAACTCCACTCTATCTTATCATCAATACATGTAACCCATCCATAAGCTCAGTTTCCATAATCCCATTTTATTACCATCATCTTCTATCATTACAACTCACTCTGGTGCCACCATAATTATTCAACTCCTATAAGACCAAGAATTCATTGACTTGATCATCACTTAGGTCCTTAATTCCCCTTATACTTAGCTTAAAATCTATGGTCTATTATTGTAAGCTTCCTAACACAATACACCCTTAACTACTGCCACTTTCTTGAGTCACTCATTTAAAAAAAAAATGTCTATGAATATATCTAACTCTGTACTTACTACATGCACAGTTCAAGAAATGGGAGATAAAACCACTTTCCACATTATCCTTCTCATCGCAATGGCGGCCAGAATCTTTCCAGATGGTCAGGTAAAAATATCTGAAGTTATCTTTAACTCCTCCCTTCTTCTCACATAGCCACATTCAATTCATCAGCAAAGTCTGTTGGCTCTGTTTAAAATATATCCAGCATGGGGCGTCTGGGTGGTTCAGTCGGTTGAGCATTCGACTTTGGTTCAAGTCATGATCTCACATGCTGTTGAGTTTGAGCCCTGCATTGGGCTCTGTACTGATGGCTCAGAGCCTGGGGCATGGCTTGGATTTTGAGTCTCCCTCTCTCTCTGCCCCTCTCCTGCTCACATTCTCTCTCTCTCTCTCTCTCTCTCTCAAAAATAAATGCACATTGAAAAAATTTTAAACAATAAATATCTAGCATGGAGCACCTGGGTGGCTGTCGGTTGACTGTCTGACTTTGGCTCAGGTCATAATTTCACAGTTTGTGAGTTTGACTCCTGCATCAGGCTCTATCCTGACAGTGCAGAGCCTGCTTTGGATCCTCTGTTCCCTCTCTCTGCACCCCGTCCCCCACCTTCTGCTCTCTCAAAAGTAAATAAAGCATCTAAAAAAATCCTTAAAAAAAAAAACAAAACATATCCAGCATGTACACTTCTCAACACTTGTCCTGCTGACACCCTAATCCAAACTATCATCTCCCCTGTGGATGGATGGATTCCTGTTTCTTGCACTGCCTCATTAGGCTATTGTAACACACCATCTCCTACTAGTCTCCTCCTTGCTCATTGCCTATTAACCATAGTAACCTTTTTGTTTTTCCCAGAATAATCCAGGCACAGGCCAGGGCTTTGTCCTGACTTTTCCCTCTGCCAGGAATGTCCTTCCCCCAGAGCCACATGGCTGATACTCTCAGAGTAGATGGTATTTATAGTATCATAATCTAGAAGATGGGATCCAATAAACTATACAGAAAAAAGATGGCAAGAACATGAAGATGGTAAGATGACTTAGCAGGTATGAAAACTAAAGAATCAAATATAGGGTGAGAAGCTAAAGAAAAAATCCAGGGAGGAGAATGGTCCATCATACCCCTGTAAGGATCTAATTGAAACATATATCCTTAAAAATATAGATGGATCTAGGGGTCTAGCAGTTTGACTTTGATACGGTTACATATTTGAGTCACACAACTTACCACCTTCATATTTCATGCTTTCCATAACACTATTTAAGAGTTCCTATTTTCATTTCCTTTCCATTCCAATACGGAATGACCTCATTACTTTAATGTTAATGCCCATCTACTAGGTGTTCATTCTACTCACTGTTTCAGGAAGTCACCACTGTTGTTATAATTTAGTATCTCAGGCACTGGTCTACAGGCAAAGAATGTAGTGATCGCTGATGTATATATGTTACACTTGATATTGTACATATTTCTAATTAATAAGGGGCCATTTTGGCATCAGCCTCAATAAGTTTATTTTGTGTAAAGAAAAGACTGTTCATCAGTATATTGACTTAATGTTGGCGTTCATTGACAAAATGTGGTCCAGTCATAATAAGTCCCAATGTAAAAGGTCTCTTCTGTACAGGCACCTTTTAGTGCCTTCTGCCTCACAGCACTCACCATGGTATGTTTCCATTTCAAAATCACAATGAATGTGAAGAAAACCTCAAGAAAAATTTCTATACTCATCATGGGATGTCAGGCTGGCACACAGTCTATTGAAGTTATAGTTTATTCCAGCAGAAAATAATCACAGAGCAAAACGGCACTTTGAAATAATATATTTGGTCCTACAGAGTCATAGGTTTTTGCATGGAGGGTAACAGGACTGAGGTGGAGGTTAAATCAGAAAGAACATAAACAATTCCAAATTTACACCTAAAAATAACATTATTTCATCTAGTTACTCAAAAACATTGGTTTCCTTCCCATCTCCCTCCTGGTTATATACTATGAACAGTTGTTCTTCTAAATGCATATTTCTGCCCTAAAAAGTTTGTTTTATAGAAATATTCTAGATTCATGCTTTTATTTCAGAGCTATTTGAAACATCAGGAAAGAGAACAAAATGTCATTATCTCAAAGAGTCATCCAATCAGAAAATATTTGAGTGCCCACTGTGTGTCAACCATTCTACTACTTTTATAAAGGATGTGCCAACTTTCCAAAAGGTCTCTGCACTCAAACCAATTACGAAACAGAAACAGAGAGGCATATCTAATAAAAATACAGAAAGTGGCCAAGTCATACAGAAATTTACAAGATACAAAATGGTTGTGATAGAGCTATTTTGCCAACGGAACGAGAGAAGGCTTTAGGAAAGCCCCACTTGGGAGTTTTAGCAAACTACAATGCAACAACTTTAGTAAAGAATCATTTGCCATTCACGGCCACTACAACTCGGATGGTACAAAATGCATATTAAAATGATAAATATAAAATGCAAGCAGGACGGACAACGTAAGTGTTAACTCATGAAATTCTCACACCCTGTTATGAAACACATTTCTTCTATTAATAGGCCATTCAAAAGGAATCTAGCACCGTGGTCTGGCTGGCAGTAGCCCAGGCACAGGATGAAACAACACCCTTCTGGAAGTAGCCACCATAAACCTATGACAGACTTTGGGTCCTGGCTGGTGCCGAGAAGTGTCAAGACCATGAGGAGAGTTGATCCCTTCATTTGGGCCTTTCCCTGACCTGAAAGGAAGCTTACGTCCTCAGAGAGGACTCTTTATTTTTTTCAGGGAAAAGTTATATTATACGACGAAAATCACCGAAAAATGTCAAAGTGCTTATGCAAGTGAAATACAAATCAGAAATACAAAAAGGAGACTAGGTAAGTTTTTACGTGCCCAGGGATTGGGTGAAATTCCTGGAGAGGCGAGGAGAGCTCTTTCTGGGGTGGTCAAGTCTTACTGTCCCAAACATCCAAGTTCCATTTTGTTTCGAGAGTGGAGCAGCATAGAAATAAGAGTGGACTTACAGTGAGGGGTCCTAAATTCATATTTCGGGTGCATTACTAATTTGTTGTGGACCTCTGGACAAGTCACTTAGCTTTTAGGCTCATTAGTTCTCTCATTCAAAAGGAGGGAGGCTGACCAAGAGGTCTCTATGCACCTATCATGCTCTGTCATTGTGGGGGTAGCAAAAGATTATACTCAGAGTGTTCTGAAATAATATCCAGTATAGTTATGTATGAAATCAATAGGAAGAGAAAATTTTGGTCAGGAGCTAAATTATTGCCTAAATATCCTCTAAAATACAACAAAAAAGTAAAACTATAAATGGGGATATTCAAAAGGAAGTAATTTTAATTTTTAGCAGGAACCTCCAAAAGAAGCATAAAAAAGGCTGATTTGAGGAAGTCTGGAGAAATGTGGGCAAAGATTCATGACTTTTTGGGTTGGTGCAGTCTCAGGACATGGTGTGTCCAATTTTCGGTTTATTTTCCATGGTAGAAGCCAGTATGGGTTTGGGAACAATGAGTTAATGCAAGACAACTGAAAAAACATTGGGGAGATCGGAGTATAATTCAAAGCAACCTGAACAAGGAAATTGTTTAGAATTAGGAAAATTTGGGCCGTGAATCAATGTGACAAGGGAGGGTTCTCTGTATGAACGAGACATTTCGGTTAGTAAGATGGAATCTCACCAAACCGGAAAAGTGAATGAAGAGTTCCAATTAAACAATGACGTCAGATAATACATTTAGGAACATATTAACAAATTGGATGAAAGGTCAATCTAGAAGTACATTTTTCTCCAATTCTTTGACCCTGTGGTTTAACGTAGTGATAGCTTAGGTATCTTACACTTAGCCAGCTTTTCTTGATTTACAGAGTTAATCGGTAAGGTTCTCAGGAACGGTCTTCAGTAGTCTGATCTCTATCAGTTTCTCGGATGCACCCATGAACAAGGAGCTGGCCCAGGGCAAGGTGTCACATAAAGGATGGACATTAGTGAACTCCAGACCATCAATGAACAATCACGTTTTGTACGAAGTGCCTTAAAATTCCTGTAAATCAGAATTTTTTTTAACTTTTTTTAATGTTTATTTATTTTTGAGACAGAGAAAGACAGAGCATGAGTGGGGGAGGGGCAGAGAGAGAGGGAGACACAGAATGTGAAGCAGGCTTCAGGCTCTAAGCCCTCAGGACAGAGCCCGACTCGGGGCTCGAACTCACGAACCTCGAAATCATGACCTGAGCCGAAGTCGGACGCTCAACCGACTGAGCCAACCAGGTATCCCCAGAATTTTCTAGGAAAAGAAACAGAAAAATGCTCACTGACCTACAAAACTTGTTTTTTTTTTAATTTGTTTTTTTTGAATCAGGCAGGGAGCTGAGAGCTACTGCTAATTCTTCAATGAATATTCAAATATTGTTTAAAAAGGACTTTACAAGCCGGTTCTAAAGGTCAACGTTGTTATTAGCCTGCCACAGCGTTCTTCCTTCAAAGTGAATTTATTCTTTCAAAATAATGAACATTAAGTTCTTATTCTTAAAGGCAAACCCAAACAACCATCGCAAAAAAAAAACAAAACACATTTCTAAATAAATAAAATTGTTCTGAGGCATTTGCATCTGTTGACTCAGTGGCGGCAAAATAATGGACTTCTTCCAGATGAATGAGTTACAGAAAGCAAGTTCTGTTCACAGCATATGCAGAAATCATTCCGCACAGAGTAAAGAGGAGAAGAAAAAAGAAACGGCTCTTGCAAACTGATATATGCAAAGCATAAACTATACATGGATCCCTGACTGTTCAAAATAAAAATATTCCCCCTAGGCAGCTACTTAGGCACTTCCTTAAACTTAACACAGAAAGGCAGCATCAGAAGAAGGGAAGAGAAAACAGTGTGTTTCATATACAGCACGAATATTTGGTAACCTCTCCAGTTTTCTCTATTCTCATGGTAATGACTTTGGACTTAACTTTCTAGGCCCTGCGCGTTACTTGGAAGCATTCTGGGAGCAGCCCTTGCCCTTGGGCACTCTCTCAGATTTCATCCTGGGTAAAGATTCCAGCATATGCATATTTAAACATCACATATTCATTATGTAAAACGTGAAGTCAACAGATAGCGGACAAGATTTCCATCTGTTTCCCAAATTAAGTAAAATTATTTGAACTGTTTTCAAAATTCTTAACATGTGTCACAGTAGACTTGCTTCTGAAACATGCCTAGAGCAAATAAAGAACGTTTCAAAACCACCTCTTTTACTCCAAACCCAGAATGGATGGCCAGTGAAGAAGTGGAACAATAGACGGACCTCACCTCCAGTCCTGGCTCAGCCACTGCATAATCGTGTGCAAATTCCATAACCTACGGTCAGCCTTAACTTCGCCATGCAAATTGGACCTTATACCTTCTTGACAGGCCTGCCACAGGGACAGGGAAGAATATGCGTCAATCACCTGGCAGGTTTCCAACGGAGTACGTGCACCTAAAAATAATTACCAGCAATACTAGCAGACAGGAATATCTATTGGCTTATGGGATAATGATGGAAATATTGTTCAAATGTAAAAATGTCTCCGGCCCAAAGGACAAGTCAGGTTTGTTTGTTTTTTTTTAATTCTTCATTAGCACACCTTTGTGTTAATTTGCCAAGCCTCCTGTAATTCCTCTTTCTGTGGAGCCTGAATAGAAAGACATAGTTAGGGTGATTGCTTCTGCAGTCATCTTCAAGTAATTTACTGTTAGAAACCTCCTTGTTGACATTCACTTCCCTAAATATCCAGGAAACGGAAATACTAGTTTTAGAAAAAGATCGAATACGCTTTTCAAATATTTAATACAACAATAACAGTAACAGGTTCCCAATAGGAAGAAGATGGGAATTTAGGGGAAAAAGAGGGAAGAGAGATACAGAACTCCAACTCAGATATATGTGTGAGATGTCTGAACAATAATAAATCAGATGAGAACCACTTGAGTACGGTGGGAATTGAACCACTGAAATACATCCAATATTGGACCTTTTGACATTGGTGTATAAGTATTAATTAAAGTATAGGTCCAAAGGTCTCCTTCCTTCTTTTCTTCCTTCCGTCCTCCCTCCTGTAGGGTTCATGCTCACTACAGAGCCCAATGTCGGGCTCATGACTCTGAGATCAAGAACTGAGCTGAGATCGAGAATCAGATGCTTCACTGACTGAGCCAGTCAGGTGCTCGAAAGACTATTTTAAAATCACACAGCTCACTCGTTTATGCTCTGTTACTTTATTTTCAGCTCTTACCCCACTCCTCAGATCAAATACCTGATGAGTTTCAGGTCAGTAAACAATTCACTAAATTATTACTCAGATATTTGACTATAACAATCTTTTAAAATTATGCTGTTTCAGAAAGCTGAGAAAATAAATTAAAAATCAAAATAATGTAAACTTATAAAAGAAATAAATCATTTAGGGGCGCCTGGGTGGCTCATTGGTTATGCATTTAACTCTTGATTTTGGCTCAGGTCGCAGTTTCATGGTTTGTGAGTTCGAGCCCCACATCAGGCTCTACTCTGACAACACAGAGCTTTCTTGGTATTCTCTCTGTCTCCCTCTCTCTCTGCCCCTCCCCACCCTCTGTCTCTGTCTCTTTCTTTTTCTTAAAATAAATAAATAAACTTAAAAAAATCATGGGGTTATAATTTACAGGCATGGTAACTATAGTTAATAATACTGCTTTGCATATTTGTAAGTTGCTGATAGAGAGGACCTTAAATATCCTCATCACAACAAATTTTTAAAAATCTAGTTATTTAATATAGAAGACCAAGTTCTATCGTTGAATCTTAAGAAATTTTGAAATGCAAGAAAGGAAAGAATGCTAAAAGGAACCACACTCAACAAAATCCAGGAGCTATTTATTATTCACTGAATGTAAAATTATTTTTAAGTAGAAATCTGTTTTTTATTAGGCACTGACTCTTCTTTGAAAAAAATCCTTACTTTCTCAACATGCTTTAAAAATTGGACAGGAGGCGAGGAGTTAATACATACCTTAAAAATAGGGTCATTACTTATTGCAGTCTGATATACAAAGAGCTTGAACAACTTATTCACTGGAGGAAACTCTTCATCAACTCTGTCAAATATGCAAATTATGAAAACAAATATAATATGTGCTAACCTCTAGGCTTAATATTTAGAAATTGGGTTTCTAGTTTGTAGAAAGATGGATTTCCTTGTAAAGTACTTTCATTTTTTTTTTTTTGAAGTGTGGCACAAAATTCTAGATTTACGTAATGAATGCAGCTACGTACATGAATTTTAAAGCCACAACTTACTACCCATTACAACTTTCTTTACTCTTATAAAAGTTCAATCTGGCATACAATCTGGCATTCTTTGATGTGAATAAATTAATTTTGTACTGGTAATTGTTTTGAGAATTGTTTCATCTCTTGGAAAACTCAATAACATTCTGTGCACTCCTAACATCGAATAGGAATTTCTAATTTACAGAGTAGTTGCACTCGGCAGGAAAAATGGCCCTAAAGATATTCATCTTAAGTTCCTGAAACTTTTGAATGTTACCTTATTTGGATAAAAGGGTCTTTGCAGATGAACTAAATTAAGCAGTGGGAAATGACATCATCCTGAATTATCTGGTTGGGTCCTGTATTAGTCATTAGTCAGCGTTCTCCATTGAAATAGAACAAATATAATATGCATAAATAGAGGAAAAGAGAGAGAGGTTTTAAGGAACTGACTCGTGCCACTGTCAAGGCTGGCAAGTCTGAAATCTATAGAGCAGCCTGAAAATTCAGGTAAGACTTAACATAGTCTTAAGTGGGAGGGTGTGCCAGCAGGATGGAAACCCAGGCAGGGGTTTTTACATTACAGCCTTGAAAACAGAATTCTTTCTTCGGGAAACCTCAGCTTTTGCTCCTGAGCCTTTCAAGTAATCCCATGAGGCCCACCCCCATTGCTGAGGATAATCTTGAAGTCAACAGATTGCAAACGTTAATCACATCTACCAAACCCCTGCAGTACATACATCCAGACTAGCGTTTGACCAAACAACGGAGCATCACAGCCTCTCCAGGTTTACACATAATATTAACCCAAGTGTCCTTAAAGACACACAGAAAAGAAGAGACAGAAGAAGGCCCTAGGAAGATAAAGCAGAAAGCAGCAGCCACAAGCCAAGAAAGCTGGAGATAACCAGAAGCTAGAAGTGGACAAGAAGGGATTCGATCCTGGAGCCTCAGAGGGAGTGCCCGACCGACATCCTGATTTTAGAAGCCCCGCCTCCAGAACCATACAAGAGAATATCTTTCTGTTGCTTGAAGGCATCCAGTTTGTGGAATACATTGTAAGAGCCACAGGAAACTAATTCAGCAGCTATAAATAGAAAATTAATATCTACCTCATCTCAGAAAATTACTTTCAGCCATTTAATCTAAACTTCTTCTCATGTTATTTTATGATATGATAGGATGTTTATCATCCCCTGTCCATCTTTTATCTACCCACACCTAAAGGATAATTAGTCGATGTAACATTTAAAGCAATGTGCGTCTTGCATCTAGATCTGATAATAAAAAGTAATTTGGTCAATGGACACAGATGGTTAAATACAACTTACGTATGGAAAAAGGACATCAGAAATTGAGGATATTATCCTGAGTCATGACAGGTATGGAAAAGAAGGAATATAAAATGCGAGTCATTCCATGGTGGTTAGAATGGAAGAATACAATGAGAGTGACTTAAAAGAAAAACCGCTAAGATTTAGTCGCCTGCTGAATGAGTGGAAGGAAGGGATTGGAACTGGGTGATGAGGAACAAAGGTACACCTCAGAAGGGAGTGGCTGTGTGTCTGTCTACGTGTGCTAACACAAGGGGAGTAAGGGAAGGGTTGGGGGAGATGATAGGTGGAGGGAAAGAAATATAAATGAGGACTTAAGTTTAGAGTATATTGAACTTGAGGGATTGGATAAACATCCTGGTATGAATATTTTCATCAACAGAGTCAGTAATAAAGAAGACACAAAAAGAAGGCAAGCCAAGAAGGATAGACAATTTCACGACTGGTCTTTTTATGTTTACATTAAGGGGTATTGCCATTCAATGCATGTAAAAATTTAATGTGAAATTTTTTTTGGTACCGGCTCTGAAAATGAGTAAAAATGCTACAATATGCTGAGCCATTCTATTCGTGACAAATCTTGTTATGGGACTATGGTAACATCTTCCTTCGAAAAGTAGCATGTCACGTATTTGGTACTTTTTATACTGAGCCATCCAAAGGAGGGAAAACTATTTTAATTTCAGAAAACAATGATACTCGTGGGGCGCCTGGGTGGCTCAGTCGGTTAAGCGTCCAACTTCGGCTCAAGTCATGATCTCGTGGTCTGTGAGTTTGAGCCCCACCTCGGGCTCTGTGCTGACAGCTCAGAGCCTGGAGCCTGCTTTAGATTCTGTGTCTCCCTCTCTCTCTCTCTCTGAAATCCCCTGCTCATGCTCTTTCTCTCTCTCTCAAAAAGAAATAAGCATTTCTAAAAAATAAAGAAAACAATGATACTCATAAGAAGAATAATTGTTTAATTGCCACATTTCCTAAAAAGAATCTGGGGAGTTATTTAGTAATCATTTATGACACATGATGTCAGAACCATAAAATATATTCCACAAACAACTTCAGAAATCATTTCATTTTATACAGTCTAAGAACTTCAAGATTCCCCCAAATCTCAGGTGATTTCCTTTAAAAGAAACACTAATAGGAAACATAACATATATATATTGTGTGTGTATATTGCTTCCATATATACAGTCATTGTTCCATGTACTTTCTGTGTATTGACTCAGGCGGTCCTCCTAACAATTGTTGCAAGCAGATAAAATTATTATTCCTAGTTTATATAAGAGACATTGAGTCACAGGGCAATTACGACTCTTGCCCAAGGCCACAAAGCTAAGAAAGGGTTTACACCAGGATTCTACACATGATCCCAGTCACTAAACGATACTCCTCTATGCCATGCCTGCCCTAAATAAAGGCTGATATTCACTTTAGCAGAATGTAATAGGTACGAATCCTCAGGTTCTTTCTTTTTCATATTTATTGAAGTGGAAACTGGCTGTAAAACAAAACTATCAATTATGAAAGTCAAGCTTCCATTTATCCTTTGCTTTTCTACTGAGATCAGTGAAGATTCACCTTTGGCTCCTTTGGAAATGCCTTTTCTTCCCTTCAAAGGAAAATTTGAAATTTCCTTTTTTTCTTACACAGTGCTATAACCCAACTCTATCAAAGCTCTTTAAGCAAGAGGAAAAAAAGCCCAAAGATGGGAACCATAATAAATGGAATGCTGTCATTTTAACAAAAGGGCAACGCATTTTAAATCGAACAGAACACTGAGAGCTGTCAAATAAACTGCTCGAGTTTTTTTAGGTTCCTTTTTTTTTTTTTTTTTTCCTTTTTCAAACTTTTGCTTCTGATGAACCAGAACTTTCTTCAACTGGCTGAGTCAGAGAGTTCGTTTAAGAGCCAAATCAATGCAGTCAGATACTCTCTCTGGGTCAACAAATTGCCTCTACCCCAGCGAAATTAGGATGGGCAAAGGAAAGAAATTACAGCATGAGGTTTTCAAGGCATGTCACCCAAACCTTAATCCTTAGATGGGGTATTGTAGGCATTCCCTTCTTCTGCTAGGGAGAATCTTAATAAGCACCAAATCGGAGGGAACGTTAACATTCAGGAGGACAAAAGGGAAAGAAAACCAACACTAATTCTTTTCACCCCTTCCCATCTTTCTACTGGTATCATTTTTATCCAACGTCATTTCTTGGTGTTGGTGACCAGTTGCCACCATGACGGCTCTGCAAAGGAGGTATGAAAGTGTCATTGCCATCACCCTGCACGAGCTCAGACACCGGACACATCATCTCTTCAAAATGCCCAGGCCTCACTGGCACCCTGCTCGGAAAATTGAGTCCACTCACACCATAGTGTTTCCGGCTGTTGCCGTCGGGCTACTAAACTCCTGTGCTCCCCAGAGCATCTCATCTGGGGACGTGGAGGCGGCACGCAGATACTATTAGGTGCTGTGTTCTCTCATCTGCTCATGCTGACTTTTTCCCTTAAAGACATTATTTTGTCCCATGAAAGCAATTAACACAGGTCAGTGGGCTAAAGTAAGTTGAAGAAACTCTGAGGTCTCTTCCGACATTTCATTAATACCAAAGAGCCGGGGACTTAGGATGTTTTCCAGTGGCTCCCAACTCTTATTTCTAAATTTGTGAGTGAAAATCTCAGCTCGCAAGGAAAAATCTATACTCTATGGTATTAACGGAGACGTTGAGACACTAGGGCCCCGTGTCGTAAGCTGGAGAATGGAAACAAAGACCTTATCTTTATACCCCTTTTGTGGACTGCCAAACCCAGAGCTAAAAATGACCATTTTGACAAGAGGCAAATACTAAATACCTTCTAGGAAAGAAGATGCGTTAAAAATGCATGATTGTTTGTCAAACAGTATTAAGCCACTTGCGTTCGAAACAATCGCTGGGGATCTCCCAGGTGGAAGAGTCAGGGCACAGGCTACACTTGACTTTCTCATCATAAAGCTCTACAAATGACATGATATATAGAGATCCATGGGCAGACACGCTCCCAATAGGAGCGTGAAAAGTAGAGGTATCAGATTGGAATGGCTGAGGGGTCTCTCACGTGTATACACACATACACTCAGAGTGAGAAAGAACTATCGTGCTCTCTCATCCGCATCTCCAGACTCCACCCACCCCCCTGGAACAGTAAGTGCTTCGAGCAGCTGACTGTATTCTGGAGCATTAGAAGGCCCCTATACCTAGAAGACAAACCACTAGTAGACTCCCCAGCAGCACAGCCTAACATCTCATACAATCACTGGAGGCTGGCTACGATAAAATGCTTCAGTAATCACATAATATTAACAGCTACTATTTATTGACATGAAACATTTCATTACTCTCCTAACATTAGAAGTGAAAGTTTCTGGAGCAGTAGGGGGAGGGTAAGGGGGTAGCCTGCCTTCCAAGAGCTTTGCATATATTCGTCATCTAGTTATCACAAACACCTTGTGAGGCAGGGATACAATTGCTTCTTTGCATACATGAGGAGATCGAGACACGGAGATGGGTCAAGTCACATCCCAGGCCATGGGGCTCTGGACTTTATGCGCGTAACCGCTTCACTAAACCTTTTTTTGAGCTAACAAAAACTCTTGATGACAAGATGAGCACACAGGAAAGCCAACATCGTGAAAAAACAGGTAATAAATATTAATAAGTATGGAAACAAAGTTAACAGGAAAATCGGCTCAAGAATTTAGATTAAGTCTAATTAATGTCATCAGGGAAATAAGAAGCTGTAACAGCCACAGCAAAGAATTGACTAGTTTGCAGAGAAATGACAAGAGTGATCACTGACATTTAAATCCCAATGGAGGGGCACCTGGGCGGCTCAGTTGGTTGAGTGGCCGACTTCAGCTCAGGTCATGATCTCACGGTCTGTGAATTCAAGCCCCATGTCGGGCTCTGGGCTGACGGCTCAGAGCCTGGAGCCTGCTTCAGATTCCGTGTCTCCCTCTCTCTCTGCCTTCCCCTGCTCATACTCTGTCTCTATGTCTCTCAAAAATAAATAAACGTTAAAAAATTTTTTTTTAAATAAAAAAAAATAAATCCCAATGGACAAGCTACATAAGAGAACAGGCACCGCAGAGGAACAAACTAGAATGAACCAAGTAATCCTCACAGAAGCAGTTAAAAATACAAAGACATAGAAAAAAGGAAAAGAAAGCCAAAGGATGTCGAGGACTGAGTCCAATATGTGACAATAGGCTTTGCAGAAAGAGAATAAGAGAATACGACAAGGGAACATGTAAATAAAACAAAATGTTCCAAAACTCTGGAAAGTTTTAGATTCTCGGATTTATAAGCCCCAATGAATGCTGGGTAAAATGAGTAAAATGGACACATCTTGACACATTATGACAAACTTTCCAGATTTATTAAATGTTTGCACTTTCACTGCTTTTGGTCACCTCTCGAAGGTAATGTAACTAAGACTTGTATCTCAAACTGAGATTATCTAATGTAAACAGACTTATTTTAATTTCCCTATTTCTGTCACCAGTATTAATATTCTTCCAATTCCCCAGTCACCTTCTTTAACTTTTCCTGACTGCTACCCTGCTGCTGCCTGAATCATGACCCCTGCAAATTTAAATGTTGAAGCTTTAATACTCAGAGTGATGATTTGTGGAGAAGGGAATTTTGAAAGAAGAACAGGATTAGATGAGGTCTTGTGGACAGGACCCTCGGGATGGGATTAGTGCCTTATAAGCAGAAACACTGGAGAGTTTGTGTTCTCTCTCCGCCCCCCCCTCCCCCATAGTGAGAGGCAGCTGTCTACAACCCAGGTAGAGAGTTCTTACCAGAACCTAAATATACTGGCATTCTGATTGCAAACTTGTAGCTCCAGAACTGTGAGAAAACACATTTCTGCTGTGTACGCCACACTGTTCATGGTATTTTGTTACACAGGCCAAGCTGACAGAGACACTGACCATACTTATTCATTATTCTAATGTTCCCATTATAAAGAACAGAAACTCACACAGGTCAGTACAGGAGGCAACGTGAAGACACGTGACGTGATAAAGGTGATGGAAGTTCACGACTGAAAGACTTCACGAAACTGGGCTCACAGTCAGGAACTGGAAGCTAGTTGTGGAACCAAAGCAGTATCTACAGATCCGAGACTCATAAACATAAGGAATGATCATCATTATTAAAGTTCAATTCTATTCTATGAATTCCTTCTATAGATCTGCCTCCTTGGCATTCCTACCTCCAGTTCACTAATTCTTATCTTTCATTCTAAACCACTTCCCCTTATTCATAGTTCGAGATTCCCTATAACTTTGAGTGCTGTGCCCCATTTTGGTCCTGACTCTGTCTCTGCCCTCATTGTCTATAGCATCCCTTTGCTGCTTAAAATCAATCACATCCTAGCTCTGGTTTTCTTGACTTAGTCTTCCCGTAGTCCTGTTCTCCTTTAGGAGGTAGGTTCTGTCAACAGTAGCTAGTTTTCCTTTCACGACAAATTCTTTTCTAATTGCTCAATTTAATCAGAACGTCTCTGTATGGGAATACATAAATTGTTAAGCATTTCCAATCTTTCTCTGAACTTGCAATATTATCATTATACAAAGGACTCACTAGTTAATCAGGGGTTTGCTGTCCAATTCATGACTTATTTGCTGTCTTTCATAATTATTAAATTGTTACATTGTTTACTTATCATGGTTTATAGCTTCATGACCCTTCTAGGCATTCCTTCTAGTATCGGAGCCGTTCCCATTATCCATTATATGCAAACTTATGTGTTTATTGATTCAAATCCATTTTTCTCAGTTTTATGTAGCTTCGAGAAGATGTAAGCACTTTGGCTCTTCCATTTGTAACGCAGGAATGGAAAGGAACAATCAAAGCCTGTAGATAGGAGCTGATTACAACATTTAAGTAGTATTAAGGTACAAAAAGCCAAGGCTAAAGAGGTAGTCTCCATTAGAAGACTAGAAAGAAAAATCTTTCCCGAGACTGGTTTCAGCTCTTCTTGATTAGACAGAAGTCTATGTCTTTCCTTTGACTAAAATCCCGGCTTATTTTCACTCACACCAGAGGAGTCCATGAAGCAAAAACTGTTCTTAGTGATGGTGAACTGCTGTGATCCATGCCATGGGACCCGTGCTTTGTCACAAAGTATTTTTTTTGCCAATATTTTCACTGATGATAGTTGCAAGAGGAAAATCTCCACAAGGGCTATTAGATGGTTAATAGTTACATAGTTAATAGATGGAGAAGGAACTCAACCCTCCACCTCCTGCTGTCTCTGGGAATTGGATCCCCATAATGGGTGAACCAACAGGAGTCATGATTACACTACGCAGCTGCTTACGACTCATTACTGGTAGATTGCTAGATGGATGTTTGAGCCAAGCTTGGCGGATCAGATACATCCCTTGTTGTCCTCCTTGTAAGGAGAGAGTGGCTCTGCCTATGGGGCTACACCATGCAGAGTGGGAGCCCTGGCAGTAACCATCTATGACAGTGTGGACTGAGAGACCACGGAAGCTCACCTGCAGAGAAAAAGGTGCGGGTGACACCGATACATCCAGAAAAACAGAGAGGGGGCAAAGGACGGTTCTTGGTAGGCTCCACTCCAATCCTTTTAGTATATTCTACTTTTGCTCTCAAATCTTAATACACACAGTTATCATTTTCCCCTCTCCTTCCAAACTGGCTCCGCCACTTCAGGGTACTGCACTGACATTTCCACTGCTCGCCATCTCCTCTGGAAACTCCAGTTCATAATCCAGTTCATAATCTCTGGATTATGAGACCGTTGATGATTTACCACAACCCGCTTCTCTCCCCTTAGCTTCTCCAAAATGCTTCAACAATTCTACGTTGCATCTGTCTTGATCTCGGTTCCCTGAATGTGCCTTAAATGTTATCTCCACATTTGCCCAAAAGTTTGCCCCTTTCTTCAAATCCCTGATTCTGGCTTACCGCTCCAGGTAGTCAGGCTTGCCCTACTCACAGGAAATGTTTCTGTCCTGCCCCCCAGCGTTTTAGGACATGCTATGATAGTCTTCTAGATAGTTCTTTGGTTCCTATGACATACATCCATGGGGTGTTAGTTTTCTCCCCCGGTATGTGATAACTTGATTGCACTGTTGAGCACCGAGGGCTCACTGTGGGACCCCAATCAATGAATTTAATAAGATACATTCTCTTTCTTTTCAAAAACGTATCTTTCGATGACTAGGTAAGTGAAGTAGGCTGGAAAGAACCAAAATTTAGTGCAATCCTAGAGATGGAAGTATAGCATCTAAAGAACTTTAGTTTCTTTTTTTAAAAGTTCTAGAGTGATTTAACAATGAAACAGTTTTTGGTGATTTTCAAAAATAGCCCTTATATTTTACTTACAGAATCAACATGTGAATATATCTTTACCCTAAAAACAAATCCAAATGACAGAATTACACAAAATATAACACAAGGCCTTCCATCATGCAGCAGCCCTCCCTCCATCCGCCCCTGTCCACAGAGTGAACACTGTTAAGAGTGTGATATAGCGTACCAGATGTTTCACTGAGAATGTACTTATAAATACAAATACGTTTTTATTTTGTTAAAAATAAGATCTTACTCTATAGTATTCTAAAATGTAATCTTTTTCTGTTTAAGAAATATGTTGTTCAGTATTTACTCAAAGAAAATGAAAACACTAACTGAAAAAAGATATAGGCAACCCTATATTGATTGCAGCAGTATTGACAATAGCCAAGATACGGAAGCAACCCAAGTGTCTGGTGACAGAGGAACGGATAAAGAGGATGTGGTGTGTGTGTGTGTGCGTGCGTGCAATGAAATATTACTCAGCTGTAAAAAAGGATGAGAATTTGCTCTTTACGATAACATGGACAGACCCACAGAGCATTATGCTAAGCGAAATATGTCAGAGAAAGATAAATAGCATATGATTTCACTTAAACCCGAACAAAGATATAAAAAAAAAGCATAAACAGATCCACAAATATTGAAAACAAACTAACGGTTGCTGGGATGTGGGGTAGGCAAAATGAATGAAGGGGAGAAGGAAGTACAAGTTTCCAGTTATGGGAGGAATAATTCAATAAGACATTTAAACACAATGAAAGGTACAGCACAGGGATTACAGTCATTGGCACTGTATGGTGTTCTATGGTGACTGGTGGTGACTACACTTGTGGTAAGCATAGGGTAACATAATGTACAGAACCATGTGTTGTTTGTCGTGTCTTTTTTTTCTTTAAGTTTACTTATTTTGAGAGAGAATAGGGGTGGGGTGGGGGAGGGTCAAAAAGAGATAATCTCAATCTCTAGCCTCAAGACATGGGGCTTAAACTCACGAACCCTGAGATCATGACCTGAGCCAAAACCAAGAGTCAGACGCTTAACTGAAGGAACCACCCGGGTGCCCCTATGACATACAGAATTGTTAAATCACTATGTGGTACACCTGAAACTAATGTAACATCGTGTGTCAACTGTACTTCAATAAAAAAATATATATATTGTTTATCTTGCTATGATAAGACATATAAATATACCATATTCATTTAATAGCTGTAATAATTGTCCAAAGATATATGCCTATCAATTAATGCAACTATTAACTTACTGGGGAGCACAAAAAGATGATAAATACATTGTAGTGATCTCATTTGTTAGTTGAATTTGGTGACAATACTACTATTTGTTTTCCTGCCAGCCTTGATGACTCCTACTGGCAATGAGCCTACTCACATAGGCCAAGTCCAAATTCTTACTGTCTCAACTGAAGACGAGTTCTGATTGAATTTTGTACCCAAACATGTATGATTCCAATGGCCATGTTCCTTTCATTTTATCAGGTTTCCAGTTTTAAAACATGTGTTTTTTTTTTTTTGCTCCATTAAACGTTAGTACTTATTAAATCTTTATTATAAAGACTAAAACTGGACTAACTATTGTGTAATATTCATTAAAATCACTATTTCTTTAGCAACTGCTGGTATTTCAAAAAAGCCAGTGATTGAATCAAGATTTTAACATAAAAATGGGCATTCTTTGTGTAGACAGAACTGCACTCCCCTCCAGTTGGCATATGATGTCATTTATAAATGCCCCTTTTAACTATAACATATTGTCTGAAGACACCGCAAATGAAATTTAAATTATTTTACAACAGGCCAACATAACAAATGAAAGCTAACTTGAACTCTCCTCACAAAATTTTTAACAAGACATAGTAGAACATAATGGACCTACTACTGGTATGCCCTGGAGAAGACAAGGACAAGACAAGGCACTAGAACAAACAGTACCACTTAAATATAATCCTGCTAGAACTGCACATGGGTTCATCTCTGTGGAGCAGCTAAGCCAAATTCTGTAACACTGGGTAGCTTTGTAGTAATCCTTTTGTTCTCACTGTTCACATATCAAGGAGACACAGCTTTATACATCAGATCGACAACAAGTTCTCTCAGCTGTCTTGAAAGGATTGAAGAGAGAGTCTTAAGACACAAGGTTCTAATTTAAACCCCTCTGACAAGCCATTCAAATAGATACAAGCCATAGAGAAACTGGACTCTCCAACCAAGACAGTGCAAGGGAAGTACCTACTATCCCCCCATGCTGACTTTATGAAGGAGAAGAACTTTAGGTCCTCCCATTTGTGAACTCTTAAGGAAGAGACATTTATGGACGACATCGCAATTATGGACATGTGGATATAGGTAGGAAATGTTTTATCATTGATTGATTGCTGGTTGTTGAAGAGAACCATCCAGTTATGCACTAATTAATAATTGTATCAAATAGCATTTTACCATGACATTTACAAAGCAAATCCTCACGGAGGAGTTTATCCTTATTCTTCATCAGTTAAGTAAGCTTATTCTGCAACGAGAGGACTTTTGACAGCCCCTCTTTCCATCAAAACAATATATATTCAGTGTCACATAAACACCTCGAAAGGTTTTTCCCAGAAGTCTGGTTAGACTTGTTCATGTTTGAGGAGCTGCTACATGGGTAGCCTTTGGCTCTGCGCGATTTGTAAGGGAGCATCTGAGAATGATTTCTTGTTCTTTTTCATGGCATGGGCCAGCTATTTGTAGGCAAAATGAAGTGGAAGCATCTTTAACAAATTATTTTCTTTCATAAGAGAGCTTTATACTACGCAAGCATGTTTCCAGCTGACAGAAAGGAAAGCTCCAGTCTCTGTCAATGAAAGCATTAAAAAAAAAACAAAAAATGTTCTTGGAGCAATAATTTCTTTCCAACCATGAAAACCAAAATTCCCCAGGCTGGCCAATAACTGTCATATTTTATCTTTTATTTAGAAACTCTACATCAAGTTCTAAAGGGAGAGGTTAGAGATTTATTAATATATCTCGTGACTGGGGGTCAGAATATAAATGTTGCCAATTATGTAACCGCGATCCCACCTCTTTTCCTGCAACTTTGCGACAGGGAAAACAAGAGCGCACTAGAGGGTTTGGCTCACGATCTTCATATCTAGCCTCACCATCTCACCCCAAGGCTGAAAGAAATTCGGGGAAGATAAGAACTCGGGGGAAAATGTAAATAACAAGTGTAAGGAAGAAAAAGAAAAACAAAAAACAAACAAACAAACAAAACAACAGAGGAGAAGCAAGGGAAGGAAAAAAAATGAAAGGGGAAACGTGCCAGGGTAATTCGCCCAGATCTGGACATGGTGTGTTCCCTAATTGAAGACAGGAGTTCACGTAGAAACCTGCAGAGACAAGGCTCCGTCTGCCCAGTTCTACCTCCACCGCGAGCTGAGGGGACGCAGAACAAGAAGAGTCACATCTGCTGAAGTGATTATGTGCGGGGTGATCATTTTTCAGGGACACACACTGAAAATTAGATATATTGTTTTGTATTAAAATCATATTTTTATATTTTACCTTATATTTACTTTATATTACTTTGTATTAGTTTATATTAAAAAACTCGTTTTTAAACTTTTTCCTCATGGATTGTTTTGCTTCCTTCTCTTTTATTTTATTATTATTATTCTTTAAATGTTTATTTATTTATTTTGGGAGAGAGCGTGCCCATGCATGAGTGGAGGAGGGGCAAAGAGCCAGGGAGAGAGAGAATACCAAGCAGACTCCATGCCCAGCATGGAGCCCGACACACAAAGTTCCCTTCTTTTTTATTTTTATTTATTTTTTTTAACGTTTATTTATTTTTGAGAGACATACAGACAGTATGAGCAAGGGAAGGGCAGAGAGAGAGGGAGACACAGAATTGGAAGCAGGTTCCAGGCTCTGAGCCACCAGCACAGAGCCCGACGCGGGGCTTGAACTCACAGACCGTGAGATCATGACCTGAGCCGAAGTTGGCCGCTCAACCAACTGAGCCACCCAGGCGCCCCTCCCTTCTTTTTTAAAGCCATATGTTTGCAAAGGAGATAAAGCTATCCTTTGTTTAAATTTTTATTTATTTTAAGAAATCTCTACCTGAGATCAAGAGTCTCATGCTCTTCCCAATGAGTCAGCCAGGTGCCCAAGGTTACACTTTACTTAAACTTAAGAAGGGAAGAAAAAGATGGATACTCCTTAGGTTTGCGAGTTAGAAGAAACAAAAACGTGGCTACATAGTCTGTTCCGTAAGCACATATAGTGAAATGTTGTACTAAAATATGAGTTTACAAAAGCAATTAAACATGTACACATCTCTACATGTATAAAACAAGAGTAGCATCTTATCTGACTTGATTAGATAATGACAGAAAAAGACTGCAGATGTAACATATTGGTCTTTATTTCTCAGTTTCTAGAGTTCAAATGCGATTAGATATTACTTTTGCTTTGCCATTAGTGAGAGTTCAATATGTTGCTGAGGGTTTTTAGAATATACTGTGTAAGAAGTAGGTTATCTTTGAACTTTATTCGCCTCAGCTGGTGAAGTGAAACCAACAGGAATTTTCCTATTATACAGAAGTGGGATCTTGCTAGGAAAAAACCGAGATGATGAACAAAGGATTAAGAAGATCTACAGGTGGCCAATGAATTACTTATATCAACTATTTTGGGAAATAGTTTCTCCTATATATAGTATTTAACTTGTAATTGGTCAGATTCTTGTATTTGTAAGATCCTATGGCTGGAGGCCTCTGTCTGGTTTGTCTTGATATTAAACTCAGAGCTCACATGGTACTTTATATAAAGTAGATAAAAAATAAGTGTTGAATGAACGACTTCTCACCATTTCTAAAAGTAGTTAAATCTCAAGGGAGCAATATCACATAAAAGGTAAGGTGAGCTAAACTCATTTCATGTGAATATGAAAGTTTACGTTGGTCAAAGACAAAACTAAAACTATTTCCTCTTTTATTTTTATCATCCCAAGGTTGCTGCAGAACCAGATCTCACAGCTTCTCAAATAAACTTTTAAGTTTGACTTATTTTATTTTTGTTGTCTTTACAGAAGATACGGGAATACATGTACTCACTGAAACAGAATAGGAGAACCAATGCCCCACGTTTTAAACTTTTCATGATTTTAGTGAATCTTACAATTAATTTAAAAATGAATTTTAAAAATCGAATTTCTTCCAAACTGATAACTGGCAAATACATTGAATTTATTTACAACTAAGCTGGCACCGAAGAGGTCACAAAAAGTGATCTTTCTAGACAGTTTAATCAGGAATTTAAAAACCAAAATTCTGATTTCATATGGAGGTCTCTGAAGATTATTTATTAATGCTTAGATTTCCATTTGTTTGTGAGGTCTTCCAATGTGGGTGATTAGAGTGTTACAACTGCCAACAAACTGTATCTTTTAGATGATAAGTTCATTCAAATCAAGATACATGCCATATTTAATATTGTACCTGCAGCAACAGCTTCCCTCAAACTAGCTGTTCAACAGATATTTGTGAAAATCACAAGATCAACTCTACTGGCCTACAAGTTTAAGGTCATGGTAAAAAGACCAAGTTTTGAAGCACCTTAATAATGAGCCAGGTTTCTTTTCTTTCATGATGAACATCCTTCATCTCTTCAAACCGTAACCACTTACTGCAGCATATGCCAAAAGAAGAGCAGAGCACACCCGGCATTTAATTATTAACTGGTTTAAGTTTTGTTAGGAATAACATAGTTCCCCTTCATTTCTATGCCCCGTTGCTTCCTTACCTTCAAGGAGATTAGAATGCAAGAAATCTGAGTTCCAAATGCAGGGTCATTTCTACTTAAATATAGTGTGATAATAACAAAGTGGCCTCCCTCGGCCACTGGGTTTTTTCCCTTCGATGAGGTAATTTTTAAAGACATTAGTATAACAACGTGAGTTATCATAGTTGCTTCCCACTCTTTAGCTTATGAGCCTTGGCAGAGTTGAGACGGTTACTTTTACAAAATGGGCAGGAAAGGAGACTGAAGTCACAACAGATGAGGCACGGTTGTCGAGAGCTCAGCAGGGCTAGACATTCGTGAGAGTCCATTCCCTTGACTCCTGGCCCCGCCCCTGAGCGCAGGGAGCTGTCCATAAGCAATCAGGTTTGAAGCATACCTTGGCAGAATGGAACCTTTATCCATTCTGAGTGAGCAAAGGGTATTCATATCTGCTGACATAAGAGTGACATATTTTCTGTCTCAGATGACTCGCCAGATTTAGCAGGATCCCGACGGGGGCTAATTAAGAGAGAAGAGGGCAAAAGGCTTCCTCGTCCTTCACTGGTAATAACAATCTCAAAGCCTGGCCAGCACCATGTACTCTCATGGAGAGCACAAAACCTTCCCCTTCAGATTAATTTTCGGGGGTGCAGATAGAACGGATGAGTCTCCCTTCCAGAGTGATGATCTCAGGACAAATTTCATCTTGCCCCACATCCCTGGCCACCAGCAGAAAGCAAACCTCCCAGATTCTATCATTCCACCTTTCATCCAGAGTTTGTCCTGTGCACGCTTGCTAAATCTCCACTCTTGTACTCCTTTCTCAATGCTTGAATGTGTCCTTTAAAACCCTGTACCTACGATCACTAAGCTGTCTTCTACCCTCAATCTCTTCTCTAATGTTTCATTCACTTCGCTATACCTAAAGTTCAATGTACCCTGAGCACATTGTTTTTGGGTTTTAGGTGAACCAGCCTGCCCTAGAAAAGGCTTTAAAATTTCTTTTTGAGTATAGCCAACACACACAAAGTTACATTAGTTTCAGGTGTACAAAATAGTGATTCAGTGCGTCTCTGTGTTACACTATGCTCACCACAGAAGTAGCCATACAACACTTTTCCAATATCAATGACTGTATTTCCTACACTGTGCTGTTCATCCTCATAATTACTCATTCCATAACCTGAAGTCTGCCTCTTCCACTCCCCTTCACCCATGTTGTTCATCTTCCCAACACTCCCACTTCCGGCAACCATCAGATTGTTCTGTATTTAGAGGTCTGATTGTGCTCTCTGTTTATTCATGGGTTTTACTTTTTAGATTCCACATATAAGTGGATTCAAAGGGTATTTGTCTTTCTCTAAGTTATTTCACCTAGTGTAACACCCTCTAGGTCCATCCATGTTATCCCAAATGGTAAGAGCTCATCCTTTTTTATGACTGCATAGTATTCCTCCCTCCCTCCCTCCCTCCCTCTCTCTCTCTCTCTCTCTCTCTCTCTCTCTGTGTGTGTGTGTGTGTGTGTGTTAGACAAACAGAGAGGAGAGCTATCAATCTGTATCTATTCACCAATCAATGAATACTCGGCTTTCACATCATACCCACATCCTGGATACTGTAAATAAATGCCCCAATAAATGTAGGGGGTACATGTATCTTTCCAAATTAGTGTTTTTGTTTTCTTTGGATAAATACCCACTAGTGGAATCAGGGGATCTTATAATATCTCTATTTTTATTTTTTTGAGGGCGCTCCATAGTGTGTTTCACAGTGGTTGTACCAACTTACATTCCCACCAACAGTGCACGAGAATTCCTCTTTCTCCCACATATTTGCCTACACGTGTTCTTTCTTATCTTCTTTACTTTAGCCAAGCTAGTGAATGCTTTTTTTATTTTTCTTTTTATGTTCTATCTGTCTCAGGGCCAGGAAGTGTTCATGAGTATTTTGCTTTCTCATTTGTGATTGAGTGAGTCCCACTAAAATCCCTAGTTCCTAATGCCACCCAAATATGTCACCCATTATACCTTCTCACCAGTGTCGTTCGTCAAAGTTGGGTCATTCACTGACAACACAGGTATCTTCTTCTCTGCCATCCTTCAGAGCGGCATCGACATGCGAACATCCATCCAATACTCTGATGTCTCAATGCCTTGGCTTCAGCTCTAATAATCTTTTTCTACTCCCTTTCTCAGCCTCGACTCTCACAATAACGTCCCAGTTCTGGTTTTCACCAGGAAATATGCCACTTCCTCCATCTGGCTATACAGGCATCTTACTGTGACTACACCCTCCTCAACTTTTCATTTACTCAAATATATAATTTTCAAATTCTACTACCTCATGATGATTTTCACTGACCCTTCCACATTTTCACTGCCTATTACCATCCTCTGAGATTCACGTATTTCCTTACATGGCTTTAGTTCCATGGTCCATCATTATAGTCACTGCCTTATAAATATTTCCAATGTCTTGGCCGCCCAGAAAAATTCTGACCTAGTTTCAACACAGTTTTCTGTCATTATCTGCATCTGTATTTGAGCAGCTAACACTGCTGGAAGAAATCGCACAATGGTACCACGTTCGATTCGCAACAACAAACATCACACAACACTCAAAACTGCCAGGACATTCTCTTAGGTTTCCTAACACACCCAATTTTCTACTCTTAAAAATGATTCTTTAACACTTTTTATTCTCTACACTGTCCTAGTTCCTTCTCCTACTCATTCTTACCCAGTGATTATACCTTTCATTATTATTATTTTGAGAGAGAGAGAAAGAGAGAGAGAGGGAGGGAGAGAAAATGAATGCATGTGTGCGTGCAAGAAGGGGAGGTAAAGAGAATAAGAATTCGAAGCAGGCTCTATGCTCAGTATGGAGCCCAACATGGGACTAGACGTGGGGCTCAATCTCACGACCATGAGATCATGACCTGAGCCTAAGTCAAGAGTGGGATGTTTAACTAATTGAGCTACCCAGGTGTCCCAGATTATATCTTTTATTTGACAGAGATAACAGAAGCTACACCTGACGATTCTCCATCTACCCATGAATGAATGTATAAATCTGCCTGTATCTGTGCTCATCCTCTCTGTCTTTCCTCCCATCACCACGAAGGAGGAAGAGTTTCTTCTTTGACTAAATGCCAATTTCTCCAGTTATGCTCTAGATCCATTTTCTTGTTTCCTCTGGGGTTTTGTTCTTATAAAATAATATCTTCGCCTTGTATCATGAATTTTTCCTTTCTATTAGTTCGCCTAATCAGTATGCAAAAACATGGTTAAGAATTTTATATCTTTAAAAAATATGTATCTCCTTGGCCTCATATTCTCTCCAGTATCCATTTTTCTTCTCCCTGCTTCAGAGCAAAGTTTGACTTAACTTTCTTCCTGTCCCTTTTTTCTCCTCAGTAACACTCCAATCTGATGTCTGTCTACCATGCCTTCTGAAACAGCTTATCAAGGTCATCTCCAATACCCATGTTGCTGACCTCAATGCCATTGGCTCTTGCTTCACTTTTTAGCCACAGTGGACACAGCTGACCTCCTTTCTAGTCTGTTGCTCTCCAAGATACTACACTGTGCTGGTTTTTATCCTGCACGATGAGCGGCTCCTTGGTGTCATTCCCTTGTTCTTTCTCCTCTGCTTGACCTTGAAAGTTCCCCAATAATTAGTCCCAGACCTTTCAGATTTTCCCATTCCATGCTCTCTTCTTAAACTTAACTGATCCAAGGCCTTATATTGCCATCTATATAAACTATACTCATGGACATCTATCTACACATATATTTTAGTATCTATATTTCCAACTCTGATCTATTCTTTAAGCTGTAGTCTCAAGTCAGCCGTGCATGTGAGATAGCTCCATTCTGATATCTACCATGAATTTTAACCTCAGCATGGCCAAATCTGAGTCTTGATTCCTGCCTTGATACTACCGCCCCAGTCCAACCTCTAGCCTCCGTCACCTCAATAAATGACACCCCCCACAAACCTAGTTTACTAAAATTAAAAAAAAAAGATATCTTTAGTTATTTTTTTCCTCATTCTGATTTAGCAAATCCCACTGATTCTATCGCCAAAATGTATCAGGAAGCCATCAACTTTTATCTATTGCCACTGGCACCACAGTCACCGGTATGCATCTCAGCAGCCTAATTGATCTTGCTGCTTCTACCCTTGTTCCCCAATCCTAATTTTCCAGACAGAGCCAGAGAAATTCGTAAAAACGGTAATTAGATTACAATGCTTCTGCGCTTAAAAACTTATGAATGACTTTCCACTCTTCCGACAATGAAACCCTCCCAATTTGTCTACGAGACCTTGTAAGATGTGGGCCCTGCCTCCCTGTCTGGCCTCATGCTCCAACGTCCCGGGTCTGCCTGGTATGCACTGGTGACCCGGTCTTCTTGGCTCGCCTCATCTCCAGCCATCACGCCTTGCCATGGCAGGTTCCTCCCGCAGCAGCTCGCTTCAGGTAGCCTCTTTCTATCACCTCTTTCTGTCATATCACCTCTTTAACTCTCTTCGCTGCATTTTTCAGATTTACATTTATCTTGTTTGCTTTCTGGTTTATCTGTCTCCTTTAATGGGTTTCACATTTCACAAGAGCAGGGATCTGCTCTCCTGTGAACCTCAATGATCCTGGCACTCAGCAGGATGAAGAGCACAGAGTAGGTGCTCAATAAATATTTGCTTAGTGAGCAAAATGAATGAAGACAAGCATGAGATCACCAGATCCATGCTCCACATTCTCATGTAGAGTATATCGTTTGTTACAGAAGCACAAAGCTGACAAAAGAAGCCACGCGTGGTGAAATGTTTTTTTTTTAACATAAAAATACACTGATCTTGAATCTAGAATTAAATGGCAATTAAATGCAGAAGCCAATATTTTTCTCCAAGTAAATTTTAAAGGCTGCTCTTTTTCCAAGGTCTGGAGCACAACCATAAACATGGTAAAATTTGGAAATACGTCAGGTCGTTTTCCAAAGGTATCTCCAACTAATTCTGCTCCGTGAAATCAACTGCAATAAACAAATCACAAGCATGAGATGTGACTTAATTCCATGCTAGAAGGAAAAACACTCTCTAGCGGTAGAGCCAATGATAATTGCACTGTGAGTGCCCTCCCCTGAGGATGGTAGATGGCCAGTGTTCTAACACTTGACTTCGAGGGAGCGTGTGCATTATTCCTGTCTGCCAAAACAGAAAATGCAAACAGACCTACCTAGGTAAGATTGGGAAATTGGGGAAATATCTCAAGTAACCTGCTGCCTACCTCCAACTCCTGGGTCCTCTATTCTTAGGACATCCGAATCCATGCAAAACCCTCCTTCCAATCTCTATGCCTGTGTTCAAATGAATCTGTGGGGAAAGTTCTGATGAATCACCCACCTGGGATTATAAATTGTAGGACAAGCCTATTTGAACATGTAATATAATCTAAACATTTAACAGTAAATACAGTTCCCTTTTGGCACGGCAAACAAAACAAAGTATAAAAAACAACAAAAAGCCATCTTTCAAAAAAAGTTTTTTACTGTTTACTTATTTCTGAGAGAGAGAGATGGATGTCAAGGCAGGGAGGGGCAGAGAGAGAGGGAGAGACGCAGAATCTGAAGCAGGCTGTCAGCACAGAGCCCGACGCGGGGCTCGAACCCACAAACTGCGAGATCATGACCTGAGGTGAAGTTGGGACGCTCAACTGACTGAGCCACCCACCCAGGTGCCCCTCAAAGGAATCTTTTAAAAAGGGAGATGTTTGCATTTCTGACCCAGTTAGTGGAGGCAGTCTTGAATGCAGAAGTCCTGCTTAATAACGTAAAGTTTCTATAACAAGATTTTGTATCAACATTAAGGAAAACATCTCAGCCCGCTCACTGGGGCAGCAAGTTGTACTTAAGCTTCATGTTTTAGGATAACTACGTGAGACCAGCTATGTGACTCCCTAGAGTCAAAGCTGGCTGTGTCACTTCCTGAAGTAGAATTCTGTGAGTTACTACCATGAGCCTGCTGAGGAACCAGAAAATCAAACTCCTTTTCTGAATACATTTTTGTTTTTCTACTAATGAGGGTTATATAAGAGGTGCCATTGTAACAAGCAGAAACTCCTCCAGGGTCCTGCACCCTAGGACCAAAGTAATATATTAATGTTTATTGGGTATATAAAGAGAGAGGAAAATTAAAGACGACAATGCCCCACTTTGCCCTTTATTAATTCTATCCTGCTACCTGTAACTGTTATATATTCCCCTACAGGGGAAGAAAGTGATCAATTATATCTGTAAAGTGTTATAATTTTAAAAATTAAGAACAAAACTTAACAAGCATCTTTATCAAACCTAGGACATCAACACCATATAGCTTAACAAAAACCAGGTAAGCGCTGAAACCCTGTTTCATATGTACAGGGGTACTGGCCAGAGTGATGAGCTATGCTTCTTACAAACAGTACACAGAAAGAACTGATACCACGAGGAAAATCTATCATTTTAAAATTCAAATAGGAGGTGCAAATAATTCAAAATTAGAGTGGAAGAATATTTATTTTGCCTTGATCTAATTAAAGATTTGCCTGAATAATTACTGTCTTGGGGGAGATGCATATTAGTTAGACGCTATGCTACAATAAATTTATATGCAAATTAAAATCTAGACAGTAGAAATGATATCTGGTAACAAAAGAGATTCTTGAATCTTAATTCCAAGCTTCCTTGAAATTCATAGGAAGTTTTTATCATTTCTACCACCGTTACCCTTTCTGTGCTCTTCCCAAAATATAATTTATAAAGACACAGGCATCTCTAAAAGAAGTGGTAAAAATTTTTACATCTGTTAAAATTTAGAATGCAACACCGAGCATTTTATTTCCATCGATGCACTGTTTATCTGCACCTATATTAAAATATAACTTCCTGGCTTTCAAATTAAAAGATGACAGAAAAAGAAAATTCAAGGACCCACACGCCTGTGTTTTAAAGCCACTATTTGTACCTTTGTTTTTCACTGAGCCTCATCTTCACAGGACTGGGATACACTTTTTGAGAAAACACTCATTTTTATCATTCTGTCAGTTTAGTATGCTGATTAGAGCTAAGGAATGGATGGCTTTGGTTCACATCTGGTGTCTCTTACATTTGATTCTAGCAACGTAACAGTAGAGCTGAAGAAACGCAGCATTCACCTTTGTCTTGGGTTGTGCTGCCGAGAGGCAGGTTCAGGTGTACATGCCTTATGAGGGGAG
Source organism: Paguma larvata (assembly GCA_030068075.1). Lineage (NCBI taxonomy): Eukaryota > Metazoa > Chordata > Mammalia > Carnivora > Viverridae > Paguma > Paguma larvata. The sequence continues at coordinate 126,444,520 of CM057826.1, forward strand.
CGCTCTTGGGGAGGAGGAAGGAAGAGAAGTGTTTACAGCAGAAGGACCTAACCTCGGCGTGGTCTACCTGGAGTCTAGCTCCAGCCTCACTGCTTGGGCAGCGATGGGTGTCAACTGCCAAGCAGAGTGTATTCCAACTTAAAGCAAAAGGGCTGCCTTCTCTATCTGTATACCCGGGTGTCAGTCAATCCTTGGGTCAGGAAGGAAGCATAACCTCCAAGAGGGGTAAGACAACTCTTGTCGTGCCACGCGCAGTCCTCCAGAGAAAAAAGACAGCTTGACCTGTCGGCAGTCAACACTTCGAGGAGCTTGCTTCCTGGCTCGATGGCGGTACAGGTGGAGGTCGGAACTCCATCCCCACAGCTCAGACAGTTAGAATCTTCATTAGCTGCCGTATCTGTTTATCAGTACTAATTCCCTTACATTAATGAAATGGCCAATTTTCTGCTTGAGATTAAGAGATACCATTTTCTCTTCTGACAATAAATAGACCACTTTATGTATTTAATTACGTAGCTGGCACCCCAAAGTGATCTGGGTGCACTGCACACTGAAAGTGTTCAGGAAGAATACTGAAAGAACTACTTCTCTTTCTTCAAGAAATACTGTCAACCTCGGTTGAAAACTATTCATTTAGGTATTTGATGTAGAATTGGTTTCTCTGAAACCTAACCATTTGCTCATTTTGAAGGCCCATGGAGTTTCACATAGTTTGTCTTCCTAATTTCCATCATTATAGTAGCATATTATGACTTATGGCTTTCCATGACAGAGTATTAAGAAACATTAGTGCCGTAGAGGATGCATCCGAGAACATGTGAGCAAACATTCTGCTGATGAGAGACTTCCTCGCCACTTGGACATTAAATACGGGCAAAGAAAGGCAGTTTTGACAGTTCGAACCTTTTCACAGTCTCCAATACACATTATTACATGTCTGAAGAACTTGGGGGAGTACATTTCGGAATGAATACTTTGTCACACGATATGGAAATTGGTGCTCCGGAAGCCTGATGACAGTGTACTGCTGATAGCTGGGCAAAGAAAGCTTTCCCCATGACTCGATTTCACAGGTTATACTCAAAATGCAAGACAAGTACTTGATACTTCCATGAAAATGGTCACTGATTAGTGGCTGAAACTCAATTTATTGTGAAAGCGGCTTTAACTCAGATTGAAAGGAAAGGCACCTGAAGGCTCTGATTACAGTTCACGCGGCCAGGGCTTCCCAGGACCCAGAGGCTTCGCAATCAGTGATGTGGTCAATAGAGCACGAAACCCTGGTCTATACTTCGAAATGTTTACAGTCACAACTTCACTTTCCTCAAAGAAGAAACGGAATGCTTTCCCCGTTCCCAACCTCCCTACAACTACAGCGTCGATGGGAAACTTTGAACAATTTAAGACTATAGCTAAACTGCTAGGAATCTACCCAAGAGACACAGGAATGCTGATGCATAGGGGTATGTGTACCCTAATGTTCACAGCAGCACTTTCGACAATAGCCAAATCATGGAAAGAGACCAAGTGCCCATCAACTGACAAATGGATAAAGAAGTTGTGGCACATATATACAATGGACTACTACATGGCAATGAGAAAAAATGAAATCTGGCCATGTGTAGCAACATGGATGGAACTGGAGGGTATTATGTTAAGTGAAATAAGTCCGTCAGAAAAAGACAGATACCATATGTTTCCATGAATAGGTGGACTTTGTGAGACTAAGCAAAAACCAGGGGGAGGGGAAGAGGGGAAAGGAAAAAAAGACACAGAGAGGGAGGGAGATAAAACATAAGAGACTCTCAAAGACTAAGAACAATCTGAGGGTGAGGGGGGTGAGGGAGGTGAGGGGGGTGAGGGAGGTGAGGGGGGTGAGGGAGGTGAGGGGGGTGAGGGAGGGGGGAGAGGGGATGACGGATATTAAAGAGGACATGTGTTGGGATGAACACTGGGTGTTATATGTAAACCAATTTGAAAATAAACTATTATAATAAAAAAAATTAAAAAAAAAAGACTATAGCTAAGACCTTTTGAATGGGATCCTGGAAAATCAAGTATTATAAAAAGACGAGGGAACCACAGATTTGTTCTTCGGGACACACCCTTTTGCCACAACTGCTGTTTAGGATTAAAAAATATTTATACCAGGGAGAAACATTCTGGAACCCAGAAAAGGAACCATAGCAAAATTCCAGAAGATGAAACCATCTTGTAAAATGTTTAACATTCAACAGCATAACCTCAAGAATATCATCGAACAGTTACAAAGCTCGTACCCCTCCCCACTCCAACCCCCTCCCCCGCCATACACACATACCAATCTATCATTTGTTTTTACTCTGTGAAATGTGCTATCGCTGTAATTGTAGCCGAGGAGATGCTCTAAGTAACTGCCAGGTCCCACAAAGGTAGTGTGCCACACACGTGCCATCTTCTTCTTGGTGAATCTTTCATTAGAGACAGACAAGTGTTTGGAAAATTTTTTAACTCTAATCTCTGAATGTTTCAATTCTTTTTCTCCGTCTCTAATAATTTTAGGAATCATTATGTTGCAGAATCTAAACTTCAGCATTGCTTTTAGTGGCGCTTCTGTTTCTTTTCCTATGAAGAACTAGAAGTAAATTTAAGTATAATCCATGGCAACATAGACTGAGAAGTGACCATAATCTAGTTAACGATGCTTGCTTCTTCTCCTTCCTAAGGACGTCTGTTTCGGTGCTACTAAAACCAGCCCTCACCCTCGCCCACGATAATGCTGCATGTATCGTGCAGTGCACTGCAGAGAAACATTCCCTGTCCAGCCTGCAGCCCACTCGTTGTGCATTCTCTTGCAGATGTAGCGGGAATTAATCATTTGGCAAAGGAATAAAAGAGGGAAACGGTTCAACAATGTTCTATGGAGAAGAAGGGAGAGAGTCCCTACAAAACAATTAGCTGCCTCGCAGCATCCTGAAGGCTCGGATGTCCGTCAGTCTTTCCCAAGCTCTGCATGCAGGGTGCAAACCTGTACATGCAACTCTTTCTATTACTTGCTCTTTTTTGTTAAATACAAATTCATGGTCATATGTAAGAGAAAGTTTATCAAACCTTTTTTTTTTCCAGTCATAACTATGACTAAGAATAGTGTAGGGACCACAGGCAGGCTGCCCTAAAATGTGCCACGTTGGACTATTGGTTATTTTACACTTATGTAAGAAACAGCCACAGTGCCAGACACTCAAACCCTCCTCTACTACCCTGAAAGTGGGAGACAAATGTCCCACATGAAACAAGCCCTCCCTATACTAAGAAGTAAAAAGGTATCCTCATCACGAGAGATAGGGACTTTAAAGCAGAAAAAGCAGTAAAGATGAACTTCATTACTTTTTTTTTCCAGCTAGTACCTCAGCCTAAATTCTGCACAAGATTCCCTACTCCTTAAGGCTCCCAGACACCCGTTTTCTTCATCCTGTCAACTCCTCACAAATTTATTTTGTCTTTGTCTAAAATGTATAAAAGCTGCCTGCCTTGGCCATTTACTTAGACCTCAATTTCAATATTGGCCTCTGTGCCTATTAACCAGTCTTATATAAATTTAATTCTTATTCCGGAAGACCTTGAAGGGTAGGGGAAGAAATTTTTCTTCCCTACAATAGCATAGCATTTCTGTAGGTTAAGAGGTATTTTCAAGTATTTGGGGAGCCTAGGTGGGTCAGTTGATTAAGCATCTGACTCCTGATCTCAGCTCAGGTCTTGATATCAGGGTTGTGAGTTCAAGCCCCACATTGGGCGCTGAGCGTTTGGCATTGGATCATGGATATGAAGCTTACTTTAAAAAAAAAGTAGTATTTTCAAGTTTAATAACACTTGATGGCTTTTATTACTAGAAGGTAACAGAACAACACTGCCTTTTAACTTTACAAGGAGATAAACGCAAAGAGGTGTCTTTTTCACTACCACCGAATCCTTTTCCTGGACAAATATTCTGATGATAGGAAGGAAAAGATAATTACACAATATTAATACTCTGCCCTTCTCCGGGGCAGAAGTATCTGAAGTCATTTCCTACAGAGAGTTAAATACAAAGCGAATGTAAATTTCAGCAACTCCCTCTGCGGCAGAAATTAACCTAGTAAAACAGGTGTCTTCTGAGTTCACTGGCCCTCCACATCACAGGGGCTAATGAAAGATCAAGTTCAGGTTAATAACATTTATCTCACTTAATATCCTCTCACAGCCATTTTTTAAGAGTCGAAGAGCAACAGAAATTAAGGGTCAAGAGGATAAGCGATTCTAAAAATAAATATCTCATTACCAACACTAATGACCCTTGGACTAAAACACAATCTGCATTCTTTTCTCTATACACGATCAGATGACTGCTTTTAAGTGCAAGTAGGATTCAAAGAACTGCACTTCTAAAATCCTAAGGGGAAGGTTATCTCTCATAGCAGGTCAGGCTCTGAAACACTACTATTATAGTATTATAAACCCAGCACCATGCTGGGCCCTTGAGACAAAACAGTCTTTTTCCCTTCACTTAAAAAAAACTTTGAATAGTAAAAAGGAGTAAAGCATATTACTAATAAAGAAATTAAATGGAATAGGAAATTCTGAAGTGAAAAGGAAAGGCCCCTTCTCCACCACCTTCATGAAAAGTAGTCACTATTAAGGTTTCACTACACATAATATCACAGAAATAGATCTGCTTGGTCAAAGAAAACGTAAACAGACATGGCCAAAGTCTTTCCCATTGACTTAGAAGCTTGTTTGTCCGAAGAAATTGAGTCTTTTGCTGTTTTCTGTTTTACAAATAATGTTTCCAATGTGTCCTTTTCTTTTTATTTCAACAAATGTAGCAGCCTATGCCCTGAGGGTGCAACTTAACTCAGCTTTATGCGTCTTCCCTGCAAGAGGGGGATGAGTGCAGGGAGAGCGATGGGCTCCAGGGTCAGGGTTCCCCTCAACAGCCTGCTCACGTTGTATTCCGTCTCAATAATCTTTTGATGGCTTAATAAGGAATATCGTTTTTAAGCAATGAGCAAATCGACTTTATGTTTACGAAGGAGAACATCTGCTTATTTTTGCTTTTTATGCCTTGTGCTTTAAGAGTCTTATATTTATGTCTTTATTCCATTTCAAGGTAATATTTGTGAATGGCTTAAGATACGGGTCTGCTTTCATTCGTTTGCGTGTGACGGTCCAACCTCCCCTGTTTATTGAAGAGGCTGGCCTGTCTCCACTGAGTCTTCTTGGCTCCCTTGTCAAATCAGAGTGGACCGTTCATGCACGGGTTTATCTCTTGAGCTTTCTGTTCTGTTCCATTGGGCTCTGGATCTATTTGTGTGTCCGTACCATACCGTTTTGATGACTACAGCTTTGCAGTACGCTTGAAATCAGGATGAGCGAGCCTTCCTATTCTGTTCTTTCTCAGAACTGTTTTGGCTATTTGGGGTCTTTTGTGGTTCCATATAAACGTTGTGACTTTTTTTTTTCTACTTCTGAAAAAAAGCTACTGGAATCTTGATAGAGACTGCAATGAATCTGTAGATGGCTTTTGGCAGTATTGGCATTTTAATAACATTAATTCTGGAAAACAAAGGAAGCCATCCACAAAATGAAAAGGCAACCTATGGAACTGAAAATAGTTGCGAGCCACAAATATGAAAAGGGGTTAATATCTGAAATATATAAGGAATTCAAAGAACTCGATAGCGAAAAATGAAGAATCCGATTAAAAACTGGGCAAATGACTTGAATAGATATATTTCCAAAGAAGACAGACAACGGACAATAGGTGCTAATTCTCAGGGAAGCTACAAAGAGATGCGGTTTTGTTACAACAGCTGTTATGAGAATGACAAGATATAGTATGAGTGAGGGTGCATAGAAATGTGGACCCTTGTGTCTTGCAGGTGGAAAGGTAAACTGAATGCAGCCACTATTGAGAAAAGGATGGAAGTTCCTCCGAAAATTAAAAATGGAGCTACCGATGGGGTGCCTGGGTGGCTCAGTCGGTTAACCGTCTGACTTCAGCTCAGGTCATGATCTCAAGGTTCATGGGTTCGAGCCCTGCCATTGGGCTCTGAGCTGACAGCCCAGAGCCTGGAGCCTGCTTCAGATTCTGTATCTCCCTCTCTCTCTCTGCCTCTCCCCCACTTATGATCTGTTTATCTCTTTAAAAAAAAACAAAATAAAGTAAAAATGGATTTACTATATGATCCAGCAATTCCACTTCTGAGTCTCTAGCCAAAGGAAATGACATCACCATCCCAAAGAGATATCTGTACCCCCGGGTTCAGTTCAGCATTATTTATAATAGCCAAGACATAGAAACAATCTAAGTGCCCCGTGATAGATAAATAAAGAAAATGTGGTATACATGAAATGGACTGTTATTCATCCATAAAAAGAAGGTATAGGGGCCAAGGGCAGGGCACCCCCAAATGTGCCACTTTGTCATATTAATTATTTCAAATAAAAATTACTTGGGGCGCCAGGGTGCCTCAGTTGGTTAAGCCACTTCGGATCAGGTCATGAGTTCGAGCCCCATGTCGGGCTCTGTGCTGACAGCTCAGAGCCTGGAGCCTGCATCGGATTCTCTGTCTCCCTCTCTCTCTGCCCCTCCCTGCCGTGCTCTGTGTCTCTCTCTCTGAAAAATAAATAATAAACATTTAAAAAATTAACAACAAAGAAATAAAAATTACTTAAGAGACCATCTAGGCAAAAAGGAAGCCTGTACCCTCTTCTGCCCAGTGAAAGCAGGAAAGAAAGGAAGGGTTCCCTCCCTGTACCAGGAGGTAAACACACATCCTTATTACCAGAGACAGGAACTTGAGAGCTGGAAAGGCTGTGTCAACAACCCGAGTGACTTTTTACTCATTTACTGTTGCAGTCCCAATTGTGTTTGGAATTGCTTACTAACTGAAGTTTTCGAAGTTAAGTTTTCCCTGTCTTGTCAATTTCTCAAAGATTTATTGTCTCTTTCTCTAAAAAGTATAAAAACGTCCCCCACCCTTCCACCTCGGTCACGTCTTTGGGTCTCAATTTCATTAGTAGCCCTCCATTTGCACATCATTAAACTTCCTTTTTTTCTCCTGTTAATCTGTCTCAAGTCAACTTAATTTGTAGACCGGCTGGAAGACCTTAAAGGGTAGAAGGAAGTAATTTTTCCTCCCCTACCCAGCAAATCCTGCCATTTGCGACAACATAAATGAACCTTGAGGGCATGAAGCTAAGTAACAGACGTCAGATAAAGACAAATGTTGTATGATCTCACCTAGATGTGAATCTAAAAAAAGCTGACTTACAGATACAGAGGACAGACGACGGATGACTGCTAGTGGGCGGAGGGAATGAGAGAAGATGGTCAAAAGGTAAAATTTCTAGTTATAAGACAAATACGCTCTGGGGGTGTAATGTACAGCACGGTGACTAGAGTCAAGAATACTGTATTGAAAGTGGCTAAGAGTAGATCTTAAAAAGTTCTCATCACAAGAAAATAATTTCTAACTCTGCGAGGTGATACATGTTATATATATTTACTGTGGGAGTCATTTCCCAATAGATACATCTATGCCATATGTCAATAATATCTCAATCTGGCAAAAGAGCTAACATAAGAAAAAGAGAAGCATCTACAGTACACCAACCCCAAGTCATTGTAAACAGCACTCGTTTCAAAAGCACACTCTGTGCATTTTAGATGCTTTCTAAATGTGGTACTCGGGATAAGTTATGATATGTTAAGTAGATGAAGGGAAGACATCTATTAGGGAAATAATACTTAGGAGAATTTAAGAACACACAAAAACGTAAATCTGGTCATCTCAAACAGGCAAAATGAGAAGATACGATTCATGGAAAGTATGGAAAGACTGTTGCTACTGTCTTTACTCGGTATGTTCCCGAAAGAGTGCATGCTTTGTGGGTATTATTGAATTAATTCTCCCTGATGTCCTGGAGACAGTGTAAGAAAGTGTTCACCAACTATTGCCCTGTTAGATGAGACCGTGGGAGAAGGCTGAGAGGCTAAACCCATCTGCCTATATTTTGTTACGGCAGCTCGTCCATCTGGACCCAAAGCTACCCTCTTCGCCGGCCGCGATGGAGTAAAGTGACTTGTCACAGTTTTACCGGGTACAGCTTTTTAATTCGGGACAATCGTGCCTGACTCCGCGCTGTTCATGAACTCCACACGATGCAACACTAAATGAGAAGCAAACTCAGTGATCGGGTTTGGAAGGTGCTCTAGAATTATCCTGGGGGTTGCCAGGAGTCTCATCAACCACATATCTTGTTCTTAATTTCAACGTCACAGTAATTAGCAGCACAGATTTGAAGACGTCATTTGAATTTGAAAAGAAAGGAATTTAGCTAGAAGCAGTTGTTTTCAAAGTGACTGAAGATCTGATCTAACTACAAGAATTTTCACGAACAGGGGGCGCCTGGGTGGCTCAGTCAGTTGAGCGTCCGACTTCGGCTCAGGTCATGATCTCGTGGTCTGTGAGTTTGAGCCCCGCATTGGGCTCTGTGCTGACAGCTCACAGACTGGAGCCTGCTTCCGATTCTGTGTCTCCCTCTCTCTCTGCCCTTCCCTCACTCATGCTCTGTCTCTCTCTGTCTCAAAAATAAATAAAAACATTTAAAAAATTAAAAAAAAAGAATTTTCACGAACAGGAGTGATTACCCCCTTCACACAGTAATTTCTACTCATTGCCAAAGACCTCAGCGCCTTTTCTGCTTTCTGCGTCTTGAGGCATATGTGTCGTATCATTTATTGCCACTTACTGTCTCAGCATCGTACACAGCCTAAGGTCATCCACAGGCCTCATGTTGCTTTACTTTAACTACAGCCAATGTAGTCTGTCTTTCTCTCTCTTGTCTAGCAATACCTTGTACTCCCTGTATAGACATATGATTGGATTGGAGCAATCACATATTTTGGCAAATTCCTCTTTTCGGTTGTTCAATACCAAAAATCTTGAAGGCAGGCTGGACTCTTTGTTTCATTTCCTCTGCCAATCCTTCAGGAAACCCCACTGATTCGATCTTCAAAACACATTCCAAAAAGGGCCTCTCCTCCCCATCTCCTCATTATGATGGCTGCTCCAGGCCACCATGGTCTCTCGCCTGGATGATTAACACAGTCTCCTACCTAACCCGTCTGCTTTTGGCCTTTGCTATAGTGGATTTTCAATATACATGGAAATGGAAGTCATACCATTGTCACTCCTATAATAAACATACTTCTGTGCACTCGCATCTCATTCAGCATAAAAGACCTAGTCTCGAAAATGACCTTACAGGACCTCACCTATTACTTCTCAGGCCTCGTCTGCCCTGTTCACTGCTCTGTGCCCTCCACGCTAACCTCCCTGCTCCTTCTTCAATTTGCCAAGCGAGTTCCTCCCTCAAGACCTTTGCACGTGCTGTTCTCTCTGCCTGGGATGTTCGTTCTCTAGATACTTGTCTGACTCCTTCCCAGACCTCCATCAAGTCTTGACTCAAATGTCATTTTTCTCAGCGACCACTTCCTACTTTAAAATGACAACACAATGTTCGCTCCCAACCCATCGGCACTTTTTGTCCTGACGTCTCGTTTCATTTTTTTTCGACGCTGCACTTACCATCATCAAAGCTAAACGTTTTTACTTTTAATTGTTTATCTCACCTCTCTAGAATATAAGTGCCATGAAGCGAGGGGCTTTGTCTGTTTTGTTCATGGTTTTATCCATACCATTCAAATAGTGCCTCTACCATAAATATCCACTGGATGGATCTTTTCTTGGTTTTGAAAGGAAACCAATTAAATGTCAGTGATGAGAATGGTGACAAATGCTCATAATAAAATGTTGCTAAAATTGTCAGTGCTCAGATTTCTATTTGGGGAGATGAACCATTCTTTTAAGAAATGTAAAGTTGTACCTCTTATAAATATGGAAGAGATGAATTCTGAATAACTTAGGAAGTTAATAATGATAGAGTATCCCACAGGAGAATTATCGCAAGATTAAAAGCTAAAAACTATAGGAATATGCACTGTAAAAGGAAGTAAAATTTGCTTCCACTTCATTGGTGTTCTTTGTAAACAAGAATAGCCATCTTGATGTCCACATTATTTTAACATAAAAAAAAAATACAACTGGCCACGATAAATGTTTATTCTATTTCAAGTAATAAACACTAAAACAATTTGCCAAGAAACATCTGGGAGACCTTCCTGTATAGACATATTTTAGCAGCAGCCCAAGGCAAGGTTTAGTGAATCAGATCTCTTACTCTCAGCAGCTTCTTTTCTAACACATTCACTCTTTTTGCAACTTGCTAAAATGTGGGGTTTTTTTCCTAAAGCAAAAAGTATATTTTTACATTTAAAACTACCTTTCTAACACACAGGCAACTGCAAGTTAAACTTGGATTTAAGAGAGTTAACTGTGGTTACTCACTTAATTTGTACTATAATTGATAAATATAGACCAGTAACTGAGAAAAATTAAAAAAAAAAATGAAGAGTGGAGTGGAGCAAAAGTAATATAAAGTACAGAATGTAGAAAACATACAAATAATCCAGGGGCGCCTGGGTGGCTCAGTTGGTTAAGTGGCCAACTTCGGCTCAGGTCATGATCGCACAGTTAGTTCCTGAGTTCGAGCCTTGCATCAGGCTCTGTGCTGACAGCTCAGAGCAGAGAGCCTGCTTCAGATTCTGTGTCTCCCTCTCTCTCTCTCTGCCCCTCTCCCATTCGTATTCCCTCTCTCTCTCTCTCTCTCTCAAAAATAAAAACATTAAAACAATGAAAATACAACAAAAGCATCTAATACTTTTCCTCTTTTCAATAAGTACCATTTATTACAAAATAGTTCATGAGAAAGAAGCAGTAATTGCACGCTTCATGGGCCAGAGAGACCCCAAGAGTATCTCCTCTTTCCACTAATGCCTATTCCCTCCGGGGGCAAACTGGAAGGGCGAGAAACTACCTTGGGCAAGTGGTGGAAAGAAAGTTAAAGAGCAAAGAGAGGTCAGTGGTCAAATATGTGCTGAGGGTGGAGGGAAAAGAAAACCTTTGAAGAAAATTGAACATTTTGAATTATTACAGTTGACTGGAAATTTTAAATTACTTAGATGGGACGAATTTGTGACTACAAGTACACCAAGGATTTTTATTTTCTGAGTATAAACAGAAAAGCTAGGGGACTCGTTACACATGGAGATGCCCCACCCAGATGTCCCTCTGAGAAAGCACTCGGTGCCTCTCTGTGAGGAGTGTGGTTAGTGGAAGGCCTCCAGCCATCAGCTGCATCCTCAGCTTTTATGCCAAGGGCACAGTCTTCTCAGGGAGGCCCCCAGCCCATGCCTAAGCAAGACCTGGTATGAGGACCTGGTCATTTCCACCCAACAGGAGACTCTTCTAAAGTACCCTCTGCTCAGAGCTCCCTATTGGGCTGACAGAGTCACTGTTAGGTCTGCCTGGCTGTTTGATGGCTTCTATGGCAGGATCGGTCCCACTCCCCGCTTTTTCTTCCACAGATGCTAACTTTGCAAGAAACCTTTTGTGCTAACTCTGTCTAGGCACCTGCTTTCTGGAGAATCCAACCTGTGATAGGACTTGTGTGAGATTCCACTTGGGAAGCTCCATCGAAGGTGGAGAGTACACCTCTTTCATTTGCATTCAATTTTGATTTTTCTGGGCATGTTTTAGACACGGGTCCGCTACACCTCTAAACCTCAGGGACTTATTTTATGCCCTCAGAGGAGACGGCTCAAACCCTGTCTCTCTTCACCTGAAGTGAAGAGGGTAATACTGGTTGGCAGGTGGGGATGAAAACACACAGCACAATTCCCTCCGATAAATCTCCTCAAAGACTCTATCACTATGTTCGGGGCAGAGAGGACATGCTGACTCTTCTCATTTGAGAAATAGGGTGAATACTGAGTCACAGTAGGGTTCTCTCTGAGGGAAGCCTAAACAAGATCTACCTTGATAACGCATCTCAGCCAAAGTTTCCATTTTAACATCCTCATGCAAAAATAAATGGGCTAACAAAATACTATTAAGTTGGAAGTGCTGAATCTCTATATAGTACACCTGAAATTAATATTACACTGTATGTTAACTAATTGGAATTTAAATAAAAACTTTAAAAAATAAATAAAGGAGAGTATAAAAGGCTGTAAGACATACAGAAAACAATGAATTAAATGGAAATAATCCTTTCATATCAATAATTACTTTAAATATAACTGGCTTAGGAGTGACTGGGTGGCTCAGTTGGTTAGGCATGGGACTTTGGCTCAGGTCATGATCTCACAGTTTATGGGTTCAAGCCCCGTGTTGGGCTTTGTGGTAAAAGCTCAGAGCCTGGAGCCTGCTTTGGATTCTGTGTCTCCTTCTCTCCCTGCCCTTTCCTGCCCATGCTCTTTCTCTCTCTCCCTCTCAAAAATAAATAAACATTAAAAACCTTTTTAAAATATAACTGGATTAAACTTCTCAATCAAAGGACACAGTTTAGCTGAATGGATCAAAAACAAATTCTAACAATATGCCTTCTGCAAGGAGCTCACTTTAGATCTAATGATACATGTAGGCTGAAAGCAAACGGATGGAAACATTTTTCATACAATGGGAACCCACAGAGAGCAGGGGCCATTATACTAATATCAGACAAAAGAGACTTTAAGTTAAAAAAATTGCAAGAGATAAAGAACACTTTTTAATTAAAAGGATTAATTCACCAAGAAGATATAACAATAGTAAGTAATTATGCACCACACATCAAAGCTCCTAAAAACATGACATAAACATTGACAGAATTGAAGAGAGAGGTAGAAAGACAAATAGTATCAGACTTCAACCCTCCAATTTCAATAACAGATATAACAACAAGCCAGAAAATAACCAAAGATATAGGACTTGAACAACACTGTAGTGAAAAGCAGCAAATATTCCAGATTGACTGGCCAGATACAGGTGTGTCAAGTGACGAAAATAAACCCAACGAAAATTTACAAAATACAAAATAAAAATAAGCACAGCCTAACAAAATACTATGTTATTTGATACATATGATACAAATAATCTAGGTGCTATGAATACTATCTTCCAAACAGTAACTGTTTCAGGAGGGAAATATTCTCTTATTGCTTCAAGTTATTTCACATTCTGAATATGTGGGGAAAAGAGGACCTACAGATGGCTCCCACTGGAGACCGTAACTATAGGGAATAGATGATACTCACAGAGAGAAGCAAAGGATACATTTCAAATCGGCCAATATGTAATCACAGAGTTGGGCTTACTGACCGTAAGTAGTACAAGAGCAGGGATCAAACAGAACTGAAATACAAATTTGCTTTTACTCGAATCTGCTTCCTGTTTAACTGAATGCTGACGACCTCCCATTTATCAGGTTGCAAATTTATCGAATTAAATACATGAATTGAAGATCATATCTTTTGCCTAAGAGTTTCTAGCCTATCTCTGGGAATAGCAAAATGTCTGGCTTGGGCCTATTTCTGTTAAAACAAGTTTATTTTGACAGAGATAATTTACTTTAAAACTGAAAGCAGCTGATCCTTCCGTATTCACCCAAATGTTACTTTGTGACACCACTGCGCATGGTTTACAGGGGCAGCTGTCATATCACTTTGGTTCACTTTTGTGTCTTACATAATTCAGGTACAACGTTGAATGAATGAGCTAACTTTTATCAAACCATTCACAGGCATTAGAAATACCTTCTAGAACAATGTACATGGTATTCACATTTTGATGCAAAATATGCAAGCATGAACCTCAAGCAATTTAAAAATTGTAATTCACACGAATGCTGATTACCAGTGACAAGTTTATTGCTTTCCTATCCACGGAAATGTTCCCACATGGAGTATCATAAAGTATACAAATAACCTAATCAACTATTTTCGAAATTTTACAGTATTTTTACATGTAAAACGTTAATGTGGGGTGTCACTCTATTATAAATCTTGTGCGCACAGTGAGACAACACTATGGTATAATATTTCAAATGTAAAATTTCCATACATCTGTAAAGGATGCGAAAGCAAGTAACTATATCTTAGATGAATAAAAACAATTAGAATTTAATAATATCCATCCTTGAACAGACCTTCAGGCCCCTCGTGTCAGTAAAGGTGAGAAAAATTAAGGAGCTGTCCAGCAACACATAAAGAGCATCAGAGTCCAAGTACTGTTTTTATTATAAGATCTGCAATCTTTAATTAAGTCTTATTCCTATTTTTCAAAGGAAAATAAAGACCTGAGATTTCATTCTTCGAGAACATATCTATACTTCTGCTTATAGTCTAGCCATTAAAAACAAGACAGTAAACAATATTCCCTGTTCTGCTTCTGTAGTGCTGTGCGATTTGGCAAAAACCTTCTGCTGTTTTTCTTGCGGCAAGATGTTTTATACAAAACTAATATGGTAACATGTCTTACCGACTATTCTTCAGGCCGTCTTCAAACCTTCAAAGGAAGGTTCAGAAGCCAGAGAGACTAGGCTCATAGTTCTCTAGGAAAGCAACCCCAGGAGGGCAACCCGGAATCCCCCAGAGCTAGGCGAGACTATGCTGACTCAGTGAAGAGCGCACCCAGAGGGCTCTGTGGGATTAGGTCTCAGATAAGAGCCTAAGAGTATTTCCAAAGTGGATTTGAGAATTAAGAATCACTACTAATGCAACATTTTCCAAAAAGTATTTAAAGTGGTATTTAAAAACCACGACAACTTGGTTATTTTCAGACGAGATACTAACGAAAGAGTAAGATTAGAATTTTTCGATCTTTGAACAGTGAGCCAAACAAACGCCAGCAATTATAGCAGAGTGGTGACGTACAATCCTTGGGAGGAAACAGCCCTGAAACGGAGTTTATGCAATAAAAGTAACTTTTTTCACCTTTTTTTTTTTTTAATGTTTGTTTATTTTTGAGAGATAGAGACAGAATGCGAGTGGGGAAGGAGCAGAGAGAGAGGAAGACACAGAGTCCGAAGCAGGCTCCAGGCTTCCGGCTGTCAGCAGCACACAACCCGAAGCAGGTCTCAAACTCAGGAGCTGTGAGATCATGACCTGAGCAGAAGTCAGCCGCTCAACCTACTGAACCACCTAGGCGCCCCTATTCAACTTCTTTTAAACCATGCTGCATCCCTTGGTAGAAGGAATTAAAGAATATCAACTTTTTTTTTTTTAAAGCTCTTCTAAAAAGTATGAAGACAGTTAAAAGACAGTGGTTGCCAGGAATTTCTGTGGGTATGGCGAGGATGAAATATGTGCAGCATGGAAGATTTTTAGGGCAGCAAACCTCCTCTGCATGAAACCTTAACAACGGATACATGGCCTTCCTTATATACTTGTCTAAACCTGAAGAGCGTACAACGTCAAAAAAGAACCTAATGCAGGGGCGCCTGGGCAGCTTGGTGGGTTCAACATCTGACTTCTGCTCAGGTCATGATCTCACTGTCCGTGAGTTCGAGCTCTGCATCGGGCTCTGTGCTGCCAGCTTGGAGCTTGGAGCCTGCTTCGGATTCTGTGTCTGTGTCTCTCTCTGCCCTCTCTCCCTTGCTTGTGCTCTGTCTCTGTCTCTCTCGAAAATAAAAAATAAAATAAAGAAGCCAATGTAAACTATGGTCTGCATGATTATGATCTGTCGATGTAGGTTCATCAATTCTAATAAATGTCCAAACCTGGTGTGGGCTGTTGATAGTGCAAGACACTGTACAAGTGCAGAGGCAGAGGATATAGGAAGAGGAATCTCTCTACCTTCTCCTCCATCTTGCTAAGAACCTTAAACTGCTGTAAAAAAATTGGGCCTTAAAAAAATTCTTCTAAGCCTACATGCTTCACGAAACTGGCTAAATGTCACACAACTAGAAAACTATGGCATTTAAATCTTCCTTTTTCAATTCATTAGAATGAAATATCAGTGATGATAAAGATATTTTAAGAGAGAAAATCCAATTTTGGTTAAAATATACAAAATGATAAAATATACAGACCAGCCCAGAGAATACATTAAAGGATCTCTCAAAAGGAAATAGAAATAATGAGAAAGAAAAAAAAATCAAAGAGCCAATGAGGAAAAAGATTAATTTCAGAACAGATACAAATATGTGTGCCTATAGTAACTGTCATTTATAATACTCAAAGGAAAGAGAGCTAACTCACGAATTCTTACAACTTTAGCTGTAGTACCAGGATATGATTTGGCATGCTGTTGAGGATGAGAAGTCCTTGGAATTCAAATCCCTGTTTCTGAAGGAAAATATGAGTGGGGCTGGGGGCTGGTTAGGGAAACGGACACTTTAATGCAGGGCAACAATGCTGCTTTTCTCTCTGATGCTAAGAAGAGACTAAGTTACTAGGAGCTCTGATAGAATCTGAGACAATGTGTTAAATAAAGCCCCATGTTTTGTTATTAAAACACAAAATAGGGGCACCTGGGTGGCCCAGTTGGTTGAGCGTCCAACTTCGGCTCAGGTCATGATCTCACCATTCCCGAGTTCAAGCCCGCGTCAGGCTCTGTGCTGACAGCTCAGAGCCTGGAGCCTGCTTCAGATTCTGTGTCTCCCTCTCTGTCTGTGCCCTCTCCCGCTCATGCTCTGTCTCTCTCTCTCAAAAATAAATAAACATTAAGAAAAAAACACAAAATAGAGCTGAGAACTTTTGGAAGGGGCAGAAGGTGCTTAAATACATGTATAATATGTTGCTGATCAGTTGCAAAATTAACATTATAAGGACC
Source organism: Paguma larvata (assembly GCA_030068075.1). NCBI lineage: Eukaryota > Metazoa > Chordata > Mammalia > Carnivora > Viverridae > Paguma > Paguma larvata. The sequence continues at coordinate 126,461,256 of CM057826.1, forward strand.
AAATAGTATAAATATCTAAATCAAACATCCTATCTTACGGATGAAAAAATGGAGACCCAAGAACTGAAATTTCTAGTGAGACAGTGGCATGTTTGGAATTAAGAGCACAGGGTTGGGCCGGTCTATTTTATCATGCCAGTTCAGATGCTTATTTGATATATCCTAGCAAGACGCTTCATTTTTCAGAACCTCAGCTGCCTCATTTATTGAATGGGGTTAAATATAATTCTTAGTATTCAAAGATGTTATGCAGATGTAATAAGATTATACAAATATGTAGAGAAGGGCCTGCTACATAGTAAAAACGTAACAAGCTACAGTATTTAGTACCGTTACATACGATCCATTTTGAATCCAATAGATTTTGGTGGACAAAGGCAAAGGGAGGTAACCGGACTTTTGCTGGAGGTATGGAAGAGATCGTATCCTCTTTTCTGTGGAGTCACAGGCATGGATTGCCATTAAAATGGTCAGAAGCCATCCTGACCCCAGAGTCTAGAGAGAATTATAACGCCCACAAAGGAAAGGAGCAGGGGGGGAGACAGAATAGGTGAAGAGACAAAGCCAAAGGGATTCATCCACAGAGAGAGAGGAGGGAAAGAGAAGAACACAGGGCAGGGGTGGGCTGGGAGAAGGAAGGCAAGAGGAAAGACAGAAAAAAGAGACAGATGTAAAGAGGCAGAGAGAAGAGAGAAAGAGTGGTGGAGAGACAGAAGTAGGAAGAAAGAGATAATGAGAGAAAAGATGAAGGGAGACAGTTTTACAGAAGGACAAAAGACACACAGAAGAAAACAGAGGTAGAGACAGAAGTAGAAATGAAAACAGAAAGTAAGAGAGACAGTGAGAAGGCGGGCGGGGGGGGGGGGGGGGGGGGAGGGAGGAGGGAAGAGGGAGGGAAGGAGGGAGGACTGTAGCAGCCCTAGGGAGGGAGGATCCAAGGGTCTCATGGTTGGGTGTGTGCAGCCCCCAACCCGGCCTCCCTGACCAGGCTTCTGTCCTGGGCGCAGCCCTATGCTACTTGCCTGGCACTCAATGATTTGCCTGTTAGGGGCCTGACCTGATACATCTTCCGGAAGAAGGAGAGGGAGAGAGGGAGAGGGAGGGAATGAGAGGGAGAGGGAATGGGGAGGAGGAGGGAGGGAGAGAGATTGGAAGTGGGGGAGGGGAATGAGGAAGGAAGTGTGGGGAGAGAGAGAGGGAGCGGGGAGGGAGAGAGAGGGAGAGGGAGGTTGACTGAATTTTCCTAGCATCCTTCGGATGAACCTGAAACCAGGAGCACTCCTGGACTTCGTAGCAATATGAGACAGTAAGTTCTCATTTTCACTATAGCAATTTAAATTGGATTTCATCTCAACCAAAATCGTTATTAAGCAGCTATTATGTATGAGGCAGCATGGTGGATAGTCGCCCATAATTATTGAAAGTTATTATACATCTAGTGTGTTGCTGCATCTGATTTAATTTCATCTGCACGGTATTCCCACTACGACATTTTTCAGGAGCTATCCCAGGATCACACACATTTTAATAAGCAGCTAATAACCAGCACTGCGATGGCTACTCTCCTTCCTAACGATGCTCTCCTTTAATAAGTTTGACCGGGGTTTTAACTTTTCTAGGTATCAAATGAAAAACTAGATCCTTTAGCCAAGCATAAAATTCCTTCATCTTGTCCCAAAAAGTACCAAGGAGCTAGAGAACCTAAAAGGCTGAATTTCCCATCATGCGTTGGGGCACATATTCGGTCAGAGTCCTAAGGGACTATCAGGGAGTCACATGACATAGTGTCGCCTCATGATGAGTGCCATTAATGCAGAAAAGAGGGCACCAAACACCCAATTTCCATTATTTTAAATTAGATTCACACACACATGCACACACACACACACAGTTCTTGGGAAAATGATATTTTCTTCTCACAACTTACAAAAAAGTGAACTAACCGATATTTTTTAAATGTTAGAATAAATGTTTTAGGTGTTTTGGTTCACTATATATTGCTATTTAATTAAAATCTAAGTAGACTGATCTGCCAAACTTTCATAAGGAAGGCAAACTTCCACTGTAATTTGTTTATAATAACTTAATTTTTAACACACAACTGAATATAAAATGCCCACAATTTACATACAATTTTAAGCACAGCAAAACCCCATTTCCAGAGAATTGGTTCTGGACTATGCTTATTAAACAGGATTTTCCTGTAAGAATGCAAATTGGCAAATTAGGTTCAGAAATTACAAGGCATAAATCCACTTACATCAATATCACTATAATATATCACCACTATTTATAGATCCCATCTGACAGTCCACAGTAACACTTTTTTGCTGATGTGAAGTAATGAATTCTATTGAAAGAAATCTTGCTTACCCATGTTTTCAGCAGGCAGTCAATTTATTTAAAAAATGATCATCTTCCTTTACTATAGTATTTAATTATAGTGAAAGCAATTGAGTTTATATTTTAATCACTTCATAACTCACATTTTAATACTTGTCCAAATAAGATGCAAAGTTTTTCAAACTGTTGGACTGGTAATTAAGAGGAGATACTATGGATAAGCAGTAATTCCTATCTATGGGTTCCATAGCCAACTGCTAAGGAATCCATGGTAATGCAGAAATTTCAAACAAGAGTTTGGGTTGCAGAGACCAGAGATCAAACACCATCAAAAACGATGAACGGAGACCCTGCTTTCTTTGAGGCAACACGGCCCCATAAGATTCCCTTCACATTCACTTACCTTTCTTCTTCAGTATTCTATGCCTCGGAGACACCATCCTCTCTCAACTGGATGCCTGCAAGGTGCTGCTGAATTTAGTAAAACAGATCCATACCTGCTTCCTTCTTGGCCCCTCAATCCATTTCCAACATGGTGGCCAAAAATTAAAAAAATCCATTAAAAAAATTTTTTTTAATTCGTTTATTCGTTTTGAGAGAGAGACACAGAGCGTGAACGGGGAAGAGACAGAGAGAAAGGGAAACACAGAATCCGAAGCAGTCTCCAGGCTCTGAGCTGTCAGCACAGAGACTGAGGTGGGGCTCGAACTCAAGGACCTCAAGATCATGACCAGAGCTGAAGTCAGGAGCCCAAATGACTGAGCCACCCAGGCAATGATCAATTTAAATATAAATCAGATACTATCACTTTTCTTCTTTAAATAATTCCTCACCTTCTTTTATTAAAAGAAAATCTTCTCGTGACCCAACAAGGGCCTACAAGATTTGGCTTATGTAGATTCTCCCTCCAGTTTATCTGGTGCCCCCCTCTTCACTCTGGCCACAATGGCCACCTTTCATAGGCGGGCGCTAGTAGTGTGCCTCTCATGTGTTTTTTTCTTTTGTTTAGAACACCCTTTGCTGCCTTTTTCTACATGGCTAACTTCACATCAATTCTCAACCTAAAGGTTACTTCTTTACAAAGGATTTCACTGATGCCCCTAACAAATCTAACTGAGAATGCTCCTGTTATTTTTTCTCATGCAAAGTCAGATCAAGGGTCTGGCCAACCAAGAAGAAGCTGAGAGCACTAACCCATAAAGGTCCCTTATATAACACTGGAAATGACCATTACATGGTGAAGAAAGTGTCTATTTGTCCAAGTACGTCTCAAGAACTCTTTGCTTTAGTTTTCACTGTGTGACCTGCTCCAAATCAGAAATTAATCATTCATCAAACATTTGCTCAATCAATTAATGAATCCTGGGGAGTCATAAAACAGAATTCTGTCCCATCGCTGTTATTTCAGTTTTGATTCCGTACAACTCTGAAACTCAGATAACTTATTTGTAAAACTTCAGTTAAAATAATAGCTGTCCGACCTATTTTATGCTGTTTTTCAAAGGATTAAATTAGATAGTACACGTGACCACCCACTGGAACTCTGTAAAATACTTTTTAATATTTGCCAACATCATAACTTGCCCAGTTAATTCCCACCAAAGACTATTCCATCTCTTTTGGCGGAGAGGATTGTACCTGGGGTTGGAGGGCTACTTCTGGGCTCAGTGATATCAGTTACCTTTTGAATTTTCCTATTATTCACTAAAGCTTATACATAGTAATTTACAAAGCAACAGTAGAGACCAGTCAGAATCTGCCTATCTCAAACTTCAGATTTTTCACAGATGCCACCTTAATGTTTTGTCTAATGTTTTTTCTTGCTACCCACGGTTACAAAGAACTTCTCATCTCTTGCCACTTCTCTAGGTATGTAGAAGAAAATTAACTCCCCACATTGTCCGTAAGAAATCAGCAAAAACACATCATGTAAAATGTAAAACTATCTTGTATTGTCGGGGGCCTGGGTGGCTTAGTTGGCTAAGCGTCTGTCATCGGCTTAGGTAGCAACCTTACGGTTCGTGAGTTCGAACCCCACATAGGGCTCACTGCTGTCAGTGCAGAGCCCGCTTCAGAGTGTCTGTCCCCTGCCTCTGCCTTTCTCTGCTTGTGCTCTCCCTCTCTCAAAAATAAATAAGCATTAAAAACAAACCAACAACTCTGTTATAACAGAGACTAGATTCTATTCTGAGACCCTGCACGAGGCAGGAAGCCGGCCTCAAGATCTGCATATTATTTCTGTCCTACAAATAAACTCTCCCCAAACTAACCACTTGTAAAGTCAAAGCACTCAAGGTTTTTGTTTTTTATGTTTCTTTTTTGTTTCTATTTTTTGTTTTGTATTAACAAAGTAAAGGCTCAATAAAATAGAGACCTCTGCCATGGGCTTTCACATTTAAAAGATTTGGATGAACTATTGTTATTTTGAAATCTTATCACATTCATTTAAATTGGATTCTATCTCTGCGAAAAACCCTGGGGAGAAATTGAAAGTATTTTATTCCTATTGAGGTAAAAATTTAGATTTCTTCCGGGGGTGGAGGTTCTACAACTACACAATCAGCAGACAGGCAAGGAGAGAGTCCCACATGGATCAAGAGCAGTTTTTAGCATCTTCTGGCTGTGGATCACAGACGGGGATAGCGCCGGATTAGTCAAGAGGAGGTGAAAGTAGGAGTCAGAAAAAGCATCTATACTAGTTTCATATTTTATATGGAATAAACTGTTCAAAAAAACCTTGACAGACACTTACAATAGCTAGTTTTAAGAAAATGTGATACTATGCGTCATTATAGTAATTCATGCTGTTCAAATTGCATTTCTCTTCGAAGAGCTATTTTGTTTTGTTTCTTTAAAAAAAAAAAAAAAAACCTTTGCTGTGTTTTGTTTAAGTACTGTGCAATTTAATGTTGCAGATTTAAAGAACAAGTGTTTCCTGCTATGTTAGTTTAAAGGGCCTGACTCATCTGCCCTTTCTGCATACTTTATTAACACAGGAGACGGAAAACAGAAAAAAAGGTATAGGTATTATGTTAAGGCCTGGGGGTTCATTTCTACAACACTCTTCCCAAGACGGTCTTCATTAGCTTGTGATGATGGTTTCAGACCTCACGGTCTTTGATTCACTGCTTACATACTTTTCTACTGAAAATGTGCAAATCTGAAGGCATAAGACACAAAGATTAATTCTCCCTCAACCTTGGTCAGGACCTTGTCCTTTGTAAAATGTGAAACAGACTGGTTTTAAACAGGGGATGAAATTCTCAGAAACGCTCTTTATTCATTTCCAACATGGAGTTTCCACTATAAATTGCCTATAATATTATTGTTATTGCATTATATTTGGCTTCCCAATAGGTATCATAAGGCAAATTGGTAGAGCTCTCTGGAGAAGTTACTATACAGCAGAATCAGAATCACAGAACACATTATGGTCCTTTCTGCCTAGTCTAATTTCTATAGAAGAAATGTATGCTAAACACCGTCTTACCATTTACTGAATTCCCTACAGTTGGGTTCACTGGCATCGGTAAGCCATACGACCGCGTTTTTTCGGCAATGACTAGGGGGAAAAAAAAGGTTTTAAAAACAAAAACTCAAAGACTATTCAAACGATATGTAAAAACTTTCCCCTTTCTAAAGGGGTTGTTGAGGGTCACATTATCGAAGACTACGTACCACAGAAATCACTCCAACCTGGAGCATTCTAGAAGGGACTGTGAAGTCTTTCAAGAATTTTGAGAGGTTCTCTACAAGAATATCCAGGAACATTCTAGTCATTGTTTATGGTTCCCAATATCTCGATTTTGTAGATCCATCATTATTTGATTTCAAAACTATCCTTTGCTTATGTACAAGTATAAGAGATGTATATATATAAACATATATATATGTATTTTTTAAACTTTATTTATTTATTTTGAGAGAGAAAGAGACAGTGCAAGTGGAGGAGAAGCAGAGAGGGAGACAAAGAATCCCAAGCAGACTCCGCACTGTCAGCTTGGTGTTCAATGTGGGGCTCGAACTCACAAAACTGTGAGATCATGACCTGAGCCTAAACCAAGTGTCGACGCTTAACCAACTAAGCCACACAGGTGCCCCTATAGGACATATGTTTATAATTTAAATTACAAGTGAATTAAATTCCACATTTCTTTTAAGTTTCATAGGATCTTTCTGCAAAACTGAAAACATGGAAACAAAATCACTGTTCTCTACTTGTGTTCTACGTAATATAGTTACTGTTCATTTTTACATATATTCTAAAATAAATACAAGATAAGGAGGCAGTACTTAAAGTGCTTTCATCGAAGGCCCTTCTGAACTTAAGACTATGCACTGAATAGAAAACGATTAAATTCTGTACAGAGATTTTTATTCATTAAGTTTATCACTTCGTTTCCTGTTCAAAACGCATTTAAAAAAATAAATGACACATTATGCTTGACTAAAAAAGGGGAAATAAATAATGCAAGATGTCAATGACGGAGAGAATAAACACTGCTTTCAGACTCCTCTATTTTCACCTTTGCTATGATCAAACACAAACATACATATAATTCACTATATTACTATTAGTGGTGCTATTAGCAATTCCAACACAAGTGTACACATAAAGCCCAAAAGAATTGCTTAGCAGAGTTGATAGTTAGGACCACTTACTAAGATGATGCAGGTAACGCTAATATTTGCCGATAAAGAATGTAAATTTACTGTGGAATGGTGTGGCTTTTAAACATATGAGCATCAAAGTGAGAAACGCTATGATAAACCTCAGTTATTAAAAATAACAAACTGGGGGGCGCCTGGGCAGCTCAGTCAGTTGGGCATCCGACTTCGGCTCGGGTCATGATCTCGCTGTTTGTGAGTTTGAGCCCCGCATTGGGGTTCTGTGCTGACGGCGCGGGGCCTGGAACCTGTTTCGGATTCTGTGTCTCCCTCTCTCTCTCTGCCCTCCCTCCCTTGCTCATGCTCTCTCTTTCTCTCTCTCAAAAATAAATAAAATTAAAAAACAAACAAACTGGAATAGATGGAAACAGATACAGAATTAAATTATTTTCTCTATTAACACAAAAATCAAGTTGTCAAATCCATTCAGCCCCCAGGGCGGGGGAGGGGGGTAGGGAGGTAGGGGGGCAGGGGGAAGGGGGGTAGGGGGACAGGGGGGTAGGGTAGTTCCCAAAAAGTAAATCCAGCCTTTCAGACGACAGAAGAAATTTGATCTACCTTTCCAACAAATGATCTCATTCATTTGTACCAATAAAGAATAACTCAGTTAACTACCTGTGTGTTCCATGTATCTGTCCAGTTATTCGGACCCTTCCAATTACATAAAATGTATACTGGCAAGACAGTAAATAAACAACAGGAGTAAAAATTACCTACTTCCTAATTTTAATGAAATCCCACAATGAGAGAAGCAAACATCTTCATAACCCTGAGTGGCACAGATTTTGAAAATGTCACACAGTTGCTTCTTTCTCATTTTCTAAATATTCATCATATACATATATTTAGATACTGTTTATTCCTTTGGGATCAGGGAAATAGCATTAGGTAAGACAAGTTAACTAAAGCTGAAAGAAATAATAAATGTATTCTAGTTTTGTAAGAGTTAAGAGAAAAAACTTGTCTGGTGTATGTTTGTCACATATGTATGTGTGTGAGCATGTGTGCGTGTGCGTGTGTGCATGAGAGAGACGAGGGGAGAAGAGAGAGACAGAGTTCTGCTAGCATCCGTTTCTAGCTAAACACATAGAAGGCTTCATTACCATGGAAACTGAGAAGAAAGCATTTTTTTTTTCATTTATTCTCTCCATAGTTAGCAGGAGACTGAGAAAAAATCAGGTTGCATTGATGTAGTCAGAACAAGATTTCAATTATGACTGAAAATAATAGTAATGAAAAATTTCAATATTTCTAGTTAAGTGTTAATAGTATTTGAGGAAAATTATTGATGGTGGTAGTAAGGCCAGCATGACAGCCACACGCGTAGGCACAGAGACCAAGAATTTCTTAGTGTAGCACTTAATCATAGCCCCTTAGCTAAGGTTATGTAGATAATGCTAACATATACTTATTGGAGTTATGAATCAGGATAAGAGTGTTACAAGTAAACCCATCCTCTTAAGCGTCTAAGAAAGAAAATGTGAGAGCAGATGCTACATAGATATAGTCAATCAGACAAGTAAACAGAGGTCCTGTCTCCAAGCCTTATTAGTTCGGCAGACAGATTTGCATTCACCTATGTGTCAGACACTTATATGTGGATATTTCCTGCACCTCAAATTCTGGGGGCACAACACTGAGTGAAACCTGGTTCCTTCTCTTGAGAGTCTACAATAGAGCTGAGAAGAAGAAACACGGCAATAACTGAAAATACTATGGTACAGAGGGGAGTTAGATAAAGGTCTACATAAGGAAAAGACGAGGACCTGAGACGCTTGAAAGATCCTGACACATTCTGGGGAGAGGACAGGAGAAGCGGCGATAGACTTCCCAGGGGAGCGACACAGGCCCTGCACAGGCCCAAACTGTTACTGCTTAGGTCAAGGTCAGCAGAGACCACGTTTACGAGATTATGGGAAAGGTAGAGATTCCTAAGCTCTCTCCCAGGATTTTCACTTCTGTCTATCTGGGAAACAGTCTGGGGCCTCATTTTTTTTTTTAAGTTTATTTATTTATCTTGAGGGGGCAGGGGCAGAGAGAGAGGGAGAGAGAGATAATCCCAAGGAGCCATGCACGGTCCACACAGAGCCCAAAGTGGGGCTTGATCCCAAAACCGTGAGACCATGACCTGAGCCACCACCGAGAGTCAGACATTAACCAAGCGAGCCACCCAGGGGCCCCTGGAAACTGATGTATTTAATACGCATCTCAGGAGATTCCGACACAAGTGGTTCTAGGTAGAGAAAGACTCACAGAACGGCAGTGTGAAAAACCATTGGGAGGTAGAGAAGGCCTTTTCCAAGCAAGGCGGCCTTCGAATGTGAATAAAAAGCATGTAGGGGAACCAGAAAAAAAACATTACTCTGGGAAGGATGAGGGTCAAATCTGTGTTTTAGCAAGATCTTTAAAGACAAGTGTCTGGGAAACAGACACATCTCATTCTGAACATCACTAACCCAGGAAAATAAGATGTTCTGATGGTCTTTGGCAAAATGCTAATTGGAACTTATTTGCCATTATTTTAAGTGGAAAGAATTATAATATGTAGTAAGTCGACCCAAATCCCTAAGATTTTTCTAAAGTATATAAAAAATATCTATGAACTACCATTTCTTGGAGGGAACAATGTGATGGCTAAACCACAGAGCTTTGTGAAGAATAACACGTTCCGTCTGGTACCCGTGATATGAAAGACGCACCGACTTTGGTGGGGGGGGGGGAGGATCCAAACAGAGGCATCCTAGCTGAATTAACAATGTATCACATTTTCCCATGCAAAGATCAAATGAAACATTCTATGAAGTTTCAATTGTAAAAAACAAAAGGATTTCTGCCAAGGAAAAAGAATAAGGTGGTTTCTCTCTGAGTTAAGTTGTATATAAGGAGAAGCCAGCCTGAAAAAAGGTGAATTGGGCGGAAATTTCAATAATCCAGCTAAGAAAAAGTTTGCACTAAGGAGGAAGAGAGCCAAGGGAGGACATAAAAATACGAAGGAGGTGACAGAATTAAAAGATAGTAAGAGGATCAATCAGACAATAATTGTGGAGGGATGAATGAGTATTGGGAGGCAAAGGATGTCCAGGTTTCTGGTTTCTGAGTAGTTGATGCTGATGGAGACAAAATAACACATGAGGAAAGAAGAGAAAAGAAGGGCAAAATGAGATGTTCTAGAATACATGGTAAGGTCTAAAAATACTGCCATGTCCAATGGTAACTACAAGAGCAATTACTCTTCAAACGGATATGAAAATAGTTCTAAAAATGGGAACATCAAATTTTTTTAAAATTTTTTTTAACGTGACAGAGACAGAGCGTGAGCAGGAGGAGGGCAGAGAGAGAGAGGGAGACACAGAATCCGAAGCAGGCTCCAGGCTCTGAGCTGTCAGCACAGAGCCCAACACGGGGCTCGAACTCACAGACCGCGAGATCATGACCTGAGCCGAAGTCGGCCGCCCAACCGACTGAGCCACCCAGGTGCCCCTAACATCAAATATTTTTAAAAAAATACATATTCTACAAGATACATTAGGATAGACCCATAAAAGATCAACAAGGCTTGCCAGTAGTTAAAGATATCAAATCATTTAATAAATAAGGAAACTCCAAGAATATAGACATCCCATAATCTTTCATAACAAGAAAATGTTCAGGGAGCCTGGGTGGCTCAGTCGGCTAAGCCCGACTCTTGACTTCAGCTCAGGTCATGATCTCAAGGTGTGTGAAACCTTTTGATTCAAGTTCAAAGGCTGCCTTGCTTGGAAAAAGCCTTCTCTACCTCCCAATGATTTTTCACACTGCCCTTCTGTGAGTCTTTCTCTACCCTGAACCACTTGTGTCTGAATCACTTGAGATGCGTATTAAATACGTCAGTTTCCAAGGGCCCCTGGTGGCTCGCTTGGTTAATGTCTGACTCTCGGCTGTGGCTCAGGTTATGGTCTCACGGTTTTGGGATCAAGCCCCACTTTGGGCTCTGTGTGGACTGTGCATGGCTCCTTGGGATTGTATTGTCTCTCCTCCTCTCTCTCTGCCCCTCTCTGCTTGCTCTTTCTCACTTTCAAAATAAATAAATAAACAAATCAATAAAATAATAATAATAATAATAGAATAATGTTCATTCAGAGGCACAAAGCTAAATAAGAATACTCAAAGAATAGGTTGAACTAGAATGAGGGTGCTGCAAAAGTTTTTATTATCTCAACTGTTAGGACCTTTCCACGGTTATTCGTTAAGTACATTCAACAGTTGTTGAAGTATAGATACTTTTAAGGGAAGCAGTAACAGTTCCGAATACTTGTTAAAACACCAGGAGATGTCTACTTAGGCAAGAGGCATTAAGATTTATTTGGCAAATAAGAACTTAACTATGTTTCCATTAAGTTAATATGATTTTTCAAACAAATTAAAAACACATTCTGTCCCTTTACAAATTAAAGAATCTAAAGGTATACCTAACCAATCTACTTTGATTCTCTCCAAGGATAATCCCCACATAAGATTACCAGGCAGTGGGCACCCGATTATGACCCCCGGCACACTTAATAAGAAACACAGCAGTTTCTACAAAGGAATCCTGAGTCCTTCAAACCCATTCTCACACCAATAAGCTTCCCAGTTCTTTTTTTTTTTTTTAACGTTTATTTATTTTTGAGAGACATAGAGACAGAGTATGAGCGGGGAAAGGGCAGAGAGAGACGGAGACACAGAGTCCGAAGCAAGCTCCAGGCTCTGAGCCATCAGCACAGAGCCCGACGCGGGGCTCGAACTCACAGACCGTGAGATCATGACCTGAGCCGAAGTCGGCCGCTTAACCTTAGCCACCCAGGCGCCCCAAGCTTCCCAGTTCTAGGCGGTCCAAAGAGGGTCAGGGCTGGTTTTCCCATCCCCTAGTAAGATCAAAAAAGGAAGCAACGTTTTTGTTACTTTCTGGAGCTCCTGTGTTAAATTCACTGAGTACCGTGGCTTAATATTTATTACGTTTTCTTTAAATGTATTCCAAAGCTAGGTTTTAGTAAGCTTTACATCCTACAACGAAAGACTGCTCGTACTTCAGAGCGTCAGCATTCAATGCGTCTGAAGGCAACAATAAGCAGCTATAAACATTGTTCAAGAGAAGGGAATATGGGCTGAGATTTCCTTTAAAAAAAGACTTTTTAAAAAGCCTGTCAAAGTCTCTTATTGGAGAAAATAGGATAATAAGGGCTTCTCAAGAGATGGGTTTCGTCAAACAACTTTTCTCTGTCGTTGCTTTCCACGACTGTCAGGATTAGAAAGTTGCCCCCAACCCAGCGCCTGCAGACAGCAAAAGACCTACTGGAGAAGCAGTGGGAACGTTCATGACTCAAGAGAGCCTGGGGCAATGGAGAGACTAGCTTGTTAGGGGATCTCAAGTTCAGAGTGGGGAAAAAGAAGCAGCAGGAATGGAAATGTGGTACAGCCAGGAAGCTCCAGATTCTCCGGAGGCAGGGGTTTCCTAAACATAGACCTTACACGTTCGAGCCTACACGACAGTACCGCAGCAATAAACACACACACACACACACACAGGCATGTACGCATGCACGCTCTGCCAACATTATCCTTTTTCTCAAAGGACTTCAAATCACCATAAAGAAAACAGTAAATAAAGCAAAGCCTATATCAATCTGGCTTGTATAGTGTCTTTCGAATTCCATGGCTAGTACCTTTATCTCAGCCTTTATCATGGCTGGACGGTTACAGGTGTCTCCAAAAAGACCCAATTATATTCAGACTTTCGTCACCTATGCTATGCGCCATATTGAGATTCCGATGCATCTCATCACCATTCTCCCTTGACCAGCACGTCCTTCCCAATCACCTCTGTTACCTCAAAAGCCTTTAACTAACGGACGGTGCCCTCTGCTCACTCAATAGAATCCAAGCAGAAATTCTAGGTCCGCTATGCCATTTTCATCTTCATGTCTAATTAATCCTCAATGCAATAACATCTTTTACAACTATTTGTCTTTCATAGCACATCAGTAATGAAAAGATAATTAAAACAACATCAAAAAAATTAAAAAGTGACAAATTCTTTGTAGCTTTTATTTTTTTTTTATTATTTTTTTAAAGTTTATTTAGTTTTTGAGACAGAGAGAGACAGAGCATGAGCGGGGGAGGGGCAGAGAGAGAGGGAGACACAGAATGTGAAGCAGGCTCCAGGCTCCGAGCTGACAGCACAGAGCCCAACGCGGAGCTCGAACTCACAGACCGCGAGATCATGACCTGAGCCGAAGTCGGACGCTCAACCGACTGAGCCACCCAGGCGCCCCTCTTTGTAGCTTTTAAATATAGTTGGGTGGCTCAGTGGGTTTAGCATCTGATGCTTGATTTCTGCTCAGGTCATATCTCATGGTTCATGCATTCGAGCCCCACATTGGGCTCTCTGCTGGTGGTGCAGAGCCTGGTTGGGATTCTCTCTCTCTCCCTCTCTGCCCTTCCCCTGCTCTCTCTCTCTCACACACACACGCACAAATAATTAAAAAATAATAATAATAAATGTAGTTGGACAGACTCTGAGGACAGTATTTCAAATGCAAATCAACACATAACGGTGGAGTATAAGTTACTCTGCACGCACTCAACATTAAGAGAGCGATTTGTTAAAAATTCCATTGTACATCTCAGAGCGCAGTCCAAGGACATACGGCATTGGTATCACCTGGGAGCTTGTTAGAAATGGAGAATTTGTGGCTCCACTCCAGGCCTACTAAATCAGAATCTTGTTTGTTTCTTAAAGATTCATTCATTCATTCATTTATATGTTTATTTATTTTGAGAGAGAGAGAGAGAGGTAACGCACACTAGTGGGGAGGAAGTGGGAGATCAGAGAGAGAACTCCAAGTAGTCTCTGCACTGTCAGCGTAGAGTGACAGATGCAGGGCTCGATGTCATAAACCGGGAGAGTATGACCTGAGCTGAAACCAAGAGTCAGGGCGCTTAACCCACTGAGCCACCCAGGTGCCCTTCTATTTATTCATTTTTAAAGTAAAGTCAACACCCAATGTGGGGCTCAAACTTACAATCGTGACACCAAGAGTCACATGCTCTACCGACTGAGCCAGCCAGACATCCCTTGGAATCTTCATCTTTAACCACATTCCCAACGTATTATAATGACATTAACATGGGAGAGCTGCTGAAACACAGTTTCTTCAAAGAGGTGATTGGTTTTCCTGGTCATCCGGTATGCTGGGTAAAGGGCCCTTTCATTGCTGATTGTACCCACACGGGATAATATAAACTCCTCAGATGCCTCAAATACTGAAAACCCTTTTCTACATGCAGCTGAAAAGGACAATACTAATAAGTGAAAAATTACAAAGCTCTGATTTCTTTCCCATTAAGGAACACATTAACGCCTTTCTTAAAAATATCTAACGCTTCCAGAAGAGGTACTTGAGGTATTTTGCTGATGCGCACACCTGTGCTTCATTTACCTTCTGGGTAATTCAAAGCAGTATTTAGAAAATACAAAATTTATTTAAGAGTTTAAGTGGTCTGAACTCTAGACATCAAAATCTGTACATCTGACTTATTTTAGGAAACATTTTCAAACACATGGCCCCAACCAGATTCTGCTAAAGCTCTCCTCACTCTGATCTGACACAGTTGATTCTTCAGCACATGCCAGCCTCGGCTCCAAGGTCTTCAGGAGCCACAGAGAACAAACTCTTGAGCCCAACACTTTTTCATCCCGATCACCCAGGGTCAGACTCCACCACCTGTCCTCGTCCAGATACACATTCCAGACACGATTCTAACTCCACGTCTTAACCCAAATTTCCCCTCCTTAAGCGTGTTCCTCCTTGTTTTCTGCTTATTTAAATATATACTAGTGTAGTTCAAGAACATGAAGGTCGGTGACTACCCTCGGACCCCAATGAGCGCTCTATTTCCTGCAGTGTTTGGTTTGGGCACACTCATTCAACACACATTAGCATGTGTCCCTGTGTGCTGTTCATTTTTTTCATATACTATTTGCCTGGTAGATTAATTCCATATCTATGTCTCTAGGATTCCCATCATCCTTAGCAATACTCTACACAGACTAGGGAGGCAATAAATATTTGTCTTTGATAACATAATAAAGATAAACTAAACACAAAAAGGCATGAATGTATTCTACGGCCAAACATTAATTATTTAGAGACTATCTATGGATTGACTCCATCTTTCAATAGAATAAAGTTGATCTCATTTCAAGTTTGTAATTAAAAGAGTTAGAGTTCTTAGGACAGAAGTTATTCATTATTGCCTTACTGCAGATCTGAACATAAGAAATAAACATTGTGGGGCGCCTGGGTGGCTCAGCGGGTTAAACGTCAGACTTCAGCTCAGGCCATGATCTCATGGTTTGAGGGTTCGAGCCCCGCCTCAGGTCTGTGCTGACAGCTCAGAGCCTGGACCTGCTTCTGATTCTGTGTCTTGCGCTCTCTCTGCCCCTTCCCATTCGCTCTCTCTCTCTCAAAAATGAATGCATGTTAAAAAATTTAAAAAAAATTAAGATTGTAATGATCTATTTTGAGTACTTTAACTTGAAATCTTACTGGGAATACCTGCAGATTGAAAATGCAATTTTAAAGTTCCACAATATCTTCAGAATGTTAATGTGAATTTAAGGTGAAATTCAATAATGTGTTGACTCACACACAGCAATATATACCACAGGAGTGATTTTTTAAAAATTAACTTTTATTTTTATTAGACATGATATATATTATTTAATGGGTGACTTTTTAAAATCTCATATGATTTCTTATTGAAGGTGAATCTTGCAAAAATAGATTCCATAATATCTCTTAAAAAATTAATATGTTGCATTTAAATATGTGCAGTTGAAAGAGAATTCTGAAATTATATAATACTAAATATGCACAAACCATCATTTTCAGGTGTTTCAATAATACCCACTTAGTCCATCACTTAACTTGGTATAATGGTTATTTATGTATTATAAAAACTGGTTATTTTATATATTATAAAAGTGGTTACTTATATATTATAAAAATTGTGACATGTGAATAATATTGAGATTATATAAGATTACTAGGTGATAAGAAAAAATGAAAATATGCCTACATATAATTTTTAAATGACAGGTCTATTCAAGCCCTACCTCATTACCTTCTAGTCTTATAAATATTATTCCACAGTCTCCAGAATTATATCCAAATCACTTTGAAACATTCACTTTAAAAATGGTAACTTTTTTAGAGACATGCAAATAAATAACTCAGAGCTACTTCAGTCCCTAAATACTAAGTGTTTAAACTACACTATTTTTAGGTCTTCTCATTCTTACCATAACCAAATTTCATATTTTGTCTCATCCTATTTGGTCTTTGTTCAAGTAATTATCATTAAACAATAATAAAAAAAAAGAACAAACGGGCGAGTAGCTAGGTAACTGTAGCTGTTACAGATTTACTTTTTTACTTTATTTTTTTAAATTTTTTAATGTTTATTTATAGACAGAGCATGAGTGGGGGAGGGGCAGAGAGAGAGGGAGACACAGAATCCGAAGCAGGCTCCAGGCTCTGAGCTGTCAGCACAGAGCCCCACGGGGGGGCTCGAACTCACGGACCGCGAGATCATGACCTGAGCCGAAGTCGGACACTCAACCGACTGGGCCACCCAGGCGCCCCCTTTTTTTACTTTATTTTTAACTCATCATTAAGAATGAGTTCCAATTTGCATTTCTACTTTAGAAGAATTTAAATTTTTTAAGTAGATAAAACTATTATCACTGATATTCATACATATAAAAATCTTAAATATTGCAAAATACAATCTTATTTAATGAAAGATATTATACTATTTATTAATTGGTACTCAACAGTCAAGTTCATGTTGCATAGGTCAAGTAAAAAAAAAACAGTCAAGTTCATGTTGCATAGGTCAGTTTACGCAAAGTGGGTTCAATGATCATTATATGGAGAATCCAGAAATAAACAAGAGACCATTTCTTTCCTATGTTTTAGCATTTCAAGAGTTATAGTGTGGGGGCGCCTGGATGACTCAGTTGGTTGAGTGCCAACTTTGGCTCAGGTCATGATCTCATGGTGCGTGGGTTCAAGTCCTGTGTGGGGCTCTGTGCTAACAGCTCGGAGCCTGGAGCCTGCTACGGATTCTGTGTTTCCCTCTCTCTCTGCCCCTCCCCACTCATGCTCTGTCTCTCCCTGTCTCTCGAAGGTGAATAAACATTAAAAATTTTTTTAAAAATGAGTTATAGTGTGAAGTAATTTAAAGTGAGTATAAAGATTCCATAAATTCAGAGAATACTCAATTCATCCAAGGCTTCATGTATTTTAGAACACATTCAGGTAGAGGTCTCAAATAACTGAAGTTCTCAAAGGAAAAATAGAAACAAACAAAAAATGGTTATCCTATCAAATCAGTCTTTAAATAAACAAATAAATATCCATGTTATATGAGGTTCATAGGACAATTCTAAAATTTCAATAAAAAGTGCTGGAAAAACAGGACAACCACATGTAAAAGAATGAAGGTGGGCCCCTATATTATACACAAAATCAACTCAAAACGGATTAAAGGCTTAAATTTATGACTGAAACTGTAAAACTCCTAGAAGAAAACACTGTAAGTTCCTTGATCTCAGTCTTGGCCATAATTTTTTAGACTGGACACCAAATGCAAAGGAAACAGAAGAAAAAATAAGTGGTACTACAAGAAATGAAAAAGCTTCTTCATACACAGGAAACCATCAAAGAAATGGAAAGCCACTTACAAAATGGGAGAAAATAGTTGCCATTCATATATAAGGTAAAGGGTTAACATCCAAAATACATAAAGAATTCACAAAAGTCAATAGCAGAAAAAAACAAACAATCCCATTAAAAAGCAGGAAGAAGATCTGAGCAGGCGTTTTCCCAAAGAAAACATAGATATGGTGAACAGGTATGTGAAAAGCTACGCAACATCACTCATCATCAGGAAACTGAAAATCAAAACCACAAGGGGGCGCCTGGGTGGCTCAGTCGGGTTAAGCGTTAGACTTCCGCTCAGGTCATGATCTCGCGGTTCGTGAGTTCGAGCCCCACGTCGGGCTCTGTGCTGACAGCTCAGAGCCTGGAACCTGCTTTGGATTCTGTTTCTCCCTCTCTCTCTGACCCTGCTCAGCGTGTACTCTCTCTCTCTCTCACACACACACAAAAATAAATAAACATAAAAAAAAAAACCCACAAGGAGCTAAAACCGCACATCTGTTAGAATGGCTAGAATCAAAAAGGCAAGAGATAACAAGTGTTGGCAAGGATGTGGAGAATGACAGGCCCTGCTGGTGGGGATGTAACTTCGTGCAGCCACTCGGGAAAACAGCAAAAGGTTCCTTAAGAAATTAAATATTGGCTACTATACAATCCAGCAACCCCAATTCTTTGTAGTTATCTGAAAGAAATGAAAACACTAAATCAAAAAGGTATCGGCACCCCGCTCTTCTATGTTGCACCTGTGCTTCATTTATTTACCTTTTGGGTAACAATGCAGTATTTAGAAAATACAAAATTTTAAAAAAAATGTTTATTTCTTTTGAGAAAGAGCAAGGGGCAGAGAGAGAGAGAGGGAGAGAGCATTATTTAACTAATGCTCATTGCCGCATTATTCACAATAGCCAAGACATGGAAACAACCCAAGTGCCCACGGAGGGAACGAGGGATGAAGAAAATGTGGTGTATAAAAAACGGAATATTATTCAGCCATGGATAAGTCTGATCCTCTTCAGAAAAAAGAACATCCTGCTTTTTGGGACACCATGCATGAAACTTGAGGGCAGTACGCTAAGTCAGACAGAGAAAAACAAATCATGCACAGTATCGCTGATATGTGGAATCTAAAACAGAAGTCAAAGTCATAGAAACAGAGGGTAGAAAAGTTGCGGCAGAGGACAGAAAAGTTGGGGAGAGTGGGCAAAATAAGGAGAGGTTGGTAAACAGTACGAACTTTGAGCTAAAAGATTAATAAGGTCAGAAGATCTAGAGATGGTACACTGTATTGTATTACTGAAATTTTCTGAGTTGAACTGAAATGTTCCAAACAAACAAACAAACAAAGGGATGGATGTATTAACTAGATGGAGAGAATTCTTTCACAATGTACAGCACTAAATCATCACAATGTACACTTTAAATATCTTACGGTTTTGTCAATTATATCTTATAAAGCTCAAAGATAACGTAAGCAGCTCTCATTCACGTAACTAATTTCCTACGCAATGTGGACCAAGAAGAAAATGCTTATCAACTGTCCTAGTTATAAGACTTCAAGACGTACTGAGTTTCCCACAAACCATTTTCATTAAAAGGAACTATTTTCTTGAATTCTCAAAGTTCAGCACGAAAACGACTAGGAAAGGTGTCAGCATCACTCTGAAATGGCCACTTTTCAACAAGGAGCAGAAAAGTTATACTGACTATTGGTACAACTGTATCAATGCTACTTTCACTTATGTATGCACTAAGTCTGTATGGGATTTTATAATGTTCTCAAAAATACTACTACTTTGATATCTATCTTCAGGCAGGTAAAAAAGAAATCATTCCTAAAAATTAGAAGATAGGAAAAAAATGGATTCATGACACCTCAAAGGATGCTTTTTCAAAAAATTCTGTCTCTATCAGAATTAACCCTTGAAGTGTTTAAGGTCCATGAGCCAGCTTCACAATGATAATTCCCTTTTCCTCATTATATAAAATTTAGGTAAAATTATGAGGCACCGGGGTGCCTCAATCGGTTAAGTGCCCAATTCCTGATTTCAGTTCAGGTCATGATTTCACAGTCATGGTTTGTGGGTTCAAGCCCCACATCAGGCTCCATACTGACAACATGGAGCCTGCTTCAGATTTTTTCTCACCCCCTCTCTCGACCCCTCCACTAAGGCTCATGCTATCTCTCTCAAAATAAATAAATATACTTTTAAAATTTTTAGGTAAAATTAGACCTCAAAGTCTCACACTTGTCTGCAGCGTCTGGGTGGCTCAGTTGGTTAAATACCCAACTTCAGCTCAGGTCATGATCTCATTGTTCACAGGTTCGAGCCCTGTGTTGGGCTCTGTGCTGACAGCTCAGAGCCTGGAGCCTGCTTCAGATTCTGTGGCTCCCTCTCTATCTGCCTTTCGCTCTTTCTTTCTCTCAAAAATAAATAAACATTAAAAAAAATTTAGATAAAAAGTCTCACACTGTATAGGGAAGAACTTTATAATACTGTTTCTTCTTTAGGCCTTTGAGATGATTTTTCTGCTCAAAAATCTGCTTTCTTATTTTTTAAATGAAATATTGCTTTATCCTGTGTGGTTTACCCCTCCATGCCTTGCCCCCTTAGCACATAAGCATGAGCTAAGGACACAATGCACACTGAATCCAACCCAGCTATCACTTCACCCTGGAGCACAACGGCCACCAGCGCTGCCCGATGCCACCTTGCCCTTCACGAAGTCTAATTTGAGCCACCACCAAGCCTCTTCAAGGCTTCAGTTAATTTTTTTTTTTCAAATCGGCTCGCTATTTAGGTGAATTATCTGTCAGACACAAATCCGAAAGGGCATTCTGACCACAATAAACCCCAAAAGGAATGACAAAATATCGCTCTTTGAAAGCTTCCTGTCCAGTCGAAGGAAACAAAGACAAATTTTCTTCTTCCATGCCAGCAAAGTCGATGACGACACAGCACAGGACCTCATAAAAAACTTATTACCTGAATAATCATGCTCCTGACCACATTACAGTTTTCAAAACAAGCACCTGAGCTGTCATCGATCTCCTGTCCAGAGTCCTAACAATTTAATTAGCAACAACCCTATCGGCAGCATCGAAAACCAGGACAAAGTTTCTGACGACGCGCACAGCTGATCTTCAGTCGTAGAAGGACAGCTGAGAACAAATCAGTTTGAGGAGAAAGTTACCTGAGAAGTCCTGATAACATTCCTGGGCAAAGGGACATACGCAAGTGGGAATGCACGTGGGAAATTTAAAAACAGGACTCGTAATAATTCGAAAACAAAGAAATGAAGGCATTTATAGAGCCATTTGGGAGCACGACAGTTAGGTTGGAAATGTAGCTATGTGGATTAAAATAATAAGTCCTCTCCCTCCAATAAAAGATAGACAGAAAAACACACTTAATAAGGATATCAGGTTCCAACTATTAAAACTTATTTTTGTCATTTTTTAAAATTTGAGAGAGAGAAAACGAGTAAGCAGGGGAGGGGCAGAGAGAGGGAGAGAAAAAATTCCAAGCAGGTTCCAAGCGCTCAGTGAGTAGCCTGCGGCAGGGCCCGAACCCACAAACCGTGCGATTGTGACCGGAGCCAAAATCAAGAGTCAGACACAACTGACTGAGCCACTCAGGTGCCCCTATTTAGGTCTCTTTAGATTCTAAACTGTTCTCAATGACTTCAGGATCAGGACTTTCTGAAAATGACTCTGGGAATATCCTGGATGTGTAGACAATAAGCTAGCTGGGATGAGGGCTCCCTTTTCTACTGATGGGAGGGGCCATCCAGGCTCAGCTTCCTTGACTCTCGCCTCTCTGCAGAGGGAATGATATATGATATGCCAAGGATTCCAAGTCTGCGAGCACTGGCAGGTGGCATTTCCAGGCTTTTAAACATCTAGCATCCTAAACCCAGGCTTTATGGCACCCATTAGACTACGTATTCCCCTCTGCGAGCATGGCCCCAGAAGTGCCCCCGCCATGATACATTTCTCTATGGCAACAGGAGGAAGAAAGGTACCCACACCTTCTCTTCTTGAACCTTGGCTATGTACATTTTCCCAATAAAGACTGTTCCTTAACTATGTAACCTCTGTAGTAATTGTCCTGAAGCCTGAGCCGTAAAAGGGAGAGAGACAGAGTTCTCATGAGAGACAGCAACACGAGACACAGAAGGAAGCCATCTTGTATTATCTCCACATAGAAGCAATAGAATATTATCATCTATTGTTAAAGCCATGGATTAAAAGACCAGAACAGGGGCGCCTGGGTGGCTCAGTTGGTTAAGCGGCTGACTTCAGCTCAGGTCATGATCTCACAGTCTGTGAGTTCGAGCCCCGCGTTGGGCTATGCTGATGGTTCATCAGAGCCTGGAGCCTGTTTCGGATTCTGTGTCTCCCTCTCTCTCTGCCCTTCCCCTGCTCACACTCTGTTTCTATGTCTCTCAAAAATAAATAAAAATGTAAAAAAAAAAGACTAGAACACAAGAATAGAGAATAATTTAAATTTAAATAAAAGCATCGGCTTACATAACCAATAACCTAAGAGAAACTGGGCAGAATTTTAATTAACTTGTCTTGTTACTTTTTTGGGTTTTTTTTGCCCTTTCTGGCTTACATGGGATTATGTTTTTGGGTTAAATCTCTGAACGTCAATTATACAGGTACAGACATTTTGTGTTCCCCTGAGAAATAAAGAAAGCTGTTGCGAAGGCACGTTCAGAATAAGGGATTTCAATTTCTATCAGCATAAAGATCTTTTAAAGATAATATGCTACAATTTGTATGAAATAACCACGAGGACGAGCTAATACATAGGCTTTTAAATTATGCTACACATATTATTACTGTACCTCCTAATCAAGAAGCAACAACAGATAAATTATCACAGAATGCTCATTTAGTACTGTTCTGTGGGATAGAGGAAGGAAGACACTCTTGTGAGGTCCTACCTGGTTCCCCTGCCAGGCCCTGACACAGGTTCAAAATGTGTAACTGACAACACTTACACCTTCTGGTAATTTCTTAAGTGGCCTATCTACTCCAATGTCTTCAATAAAAAGGAGAAGTTTAAGGAGTAAATTCCAGGGGTGCCTGGGTGGCTCAGTCGGTTAAGCCTCTCTGACTCTTGATTTCAGCCCGGGTCATGATCTCACAGTTTGGTTCCTGGGATCTAACCCCCGCCCCAACACCCACCCTCCCCTGTGGGTCATAGGGCTGTGCACTGTTAGCAATGAGTCTGCCTGGGATTCTCTCTCTGTCCCTTCCCCACTGGCGTGTTTATGCTCTCTCTCTCTCTCTCTCTCTCTCTCAAAATAAACAAACAAAAAGAGTAAATTCCAGTGAGAACCAGTTTCTAAAACTTTTTGAATCATAACCTGTTTCTCACAATCTTTTCTTTCCTGGGACAAAGAATCTGCCTCCAAGGCTCTTGAGGGCTGGTAAGTAGAGCCCTTTGCCGACATTCCTGATCACACGCTTAAAAGAGAACACAGGAAGGGTACCTGCCTTTTACTACAGCCTATAAAATAATTGTCAACCTCTAGATTACCTAGATGACGTGGGGGAAGAGGGGACAGAGAGAGAGAAAGAGAGAGAAAATGAATACATAATAAATATATAATCATAATAAATATATAATTAAAAGATAGTAGACATTATATCTGAATATAAATGCATCTTAGCAAGATCTTTTACACCTACAGAAATGATTTGATTTTTTAAATAAAGCATAAATTTGGGTCGACTTGAAATTTAAAATTGGAATATTTCTAGTCATTAACTCTTCCATTACTGACAAATAAAAATTATGTGCCCTCATTTTCTTCTACCTTGTTATTTGTACCTGTCCTTAGCAAAAGTGTTACTTTTATAGTACAGTCTTCCAAAATGTTACACCAAAATATTAGGATGCTTTTAAAGCAAGGTATGGAAAAACCTTCTTAGTATGACCTTATCTCTCATAAAAAGCAAAAGAAGGTAAGATGTATACTATTCTTAATCATTATTTTTGAAAATTAAGTGTCTATTCTTTTAAAAAGTTATGAGCTCTTTAAAAATAGTGATCATCTTTATAACAAGTATTTTTTTAATGTTTATTTATTTTTGAGAGAAAGAGAGAAAGAGAGACAGACCACGAGCAGGGGAGGAGCAGAGAGATCGAGACAGAATCTGAAGTAGGCTCCAGGCTCTGAGCTGTCAGCCCAGAGCCTGACCCGGGGCTTGAACTCACGAGCCGTGAGATCTCGATCTGAGCTGAAGTTGGATGCTTAGCTGACTGAGCCACTTGCGTACCCCTTCATAATAGGTATTTTGTTGGAGTGCCTGGGGGCTCAGTTGGTTGGGCGTCTGACTCCTGATCTAAGTTCGGGTCTTGATCTCAGGGTCATGAGTTCAAGCCCTGCATTGGGCTCTGCAGTGAGCATGAAGCCTACTAAAAAAAAAAGAAAGTTAAAAAAATATATAGTTTTCACCACCGTTAAAGTTAGCTGTTTCTAAGACATACTGCTAAATTTTTTCACAAGTTTCTTCGCAAGCAGGATATTTCAGCTTTCTGCAAGAACAAAGTGATGCTATGTAAGGGAGAATGAGGAATACATCACAGCCTCATGAAAATCAGCGTTCTTAGAGCAAATATGAAGTGATTTCGAATATAGTCTTGACGATTCGAACTGACAAAAAAAGAGGGAAGGATCATATTTTCTTTTTTTCTTAAGATATATTTATATGCCACTGGGAGTATAGCCTGTGATAAACACACATTGGATTATAAACAGTCACATATTTAGGGTGAATGAATTACATCATGTCACTTATTATTTCCTTCCCAACAAACATTTCTTACGTATAGCAGGCAGGCGCAATGTCATTGTTGAGCATAACACAGGAAGTTAGAGAAAGATAATGCCCGACCTTGTGGAATTTACAGTCTAGAAAGCAAGATAGAAATTGGATGGATGACTTCACACAAAGATGCAATGTTGTTGTGCTAAGTGCTGTCAATGGGTGACCTGAAAGACCACTGAGTATGAGACATCAAGGCAGAAACTTTAGGGAAGTCACAAAGCATTTTTAAAAATTTTGCATGAAAAAATACGGTAAAGTTGTGTGAAAAGGCCAACGGAAAACTGAAATGACCATTTTTCCACATTTGGCAGAGAGAGAACCAATTTCTATATTGATTCAAGTGTTCCTACAAACAGGTAAGAAAAGACGAAAACACAAAGGAAAAATAGGCAACGAGAAAAGAAATATAAATGGATTTCAAATACATAAAAGGATATTGAGCCTTTCACATAATTAAAAAGTGCAAGTTAAACAGCTTAAAAAGACCTATCATTTCTCACTAATAAGATTAACAAACTTTGACAAGATCTACCATAAATAATATTGTTAAGGACCTGGTGGGAAAGACACTTTCATAGACTCTTGGTAGAAGTATAAACTGTAGCAAATGACTTAGAGCAAAATTCGGCAAGATCTATCATCACTTAGAAAGCGCGAGCTCTTTGACCGAAAATTTTATTTCAAGAATTCATCCTAAACATATATTTAATACTTATATAAAAATATTTATGTTAATATTTATTGCAGCATTATTTTTAAACGCTAAAAAGGCCAAACACTATCTAAATGTTCACTAATACGCTATTGAGTAGATGGAATTATATCCACAAAATGAAATACTGTGCAGTTGTTTTTTTAAAAAAAGAATCAGAATCTTCAGTACTAATATAAAATGATCTTTAAAAAAACATATTTATGAGGCAATGGCGTGGCTCCTAACTTTTGATTATGGCTCAGGTCATGATTTCAGAATTTGTGGGTTCGACTCCCACGTCAGGCTTTGCACCGACAGCATGGAGCCTGCGTGGGAATCTCTCTCTCCATCTTTCTCTGCCACCCCCCACCCCCATTTGGGTGCTCTTTATTTCTCTCTCTCTCTCTCTCTCAAAATAAAATAAATTAATTAAAAAAAAAGGCTCTCTCTCTGCCTGTGTCCCTCTTCCCTGCTCGCACTCTCTCCCTCTCTCTAAAAATAAAATAAATCTTAAAAAGGAAAACAAATAGAGAAAAGTAACCAAGGGGTTAACAGCAAAGAGAGTATTCATTTAAGCATACACACACATACAGATGCTAGCATAAGAGTAAAATGCTTCTAAATATTTTACCGTTAAATTACTGCACACTAAATTATTAATTACTTCTGGGCATGAAGTCAAAGAGTCTGAAGTGGCAAAGACACATTCATGACACTGTACAGTTTTTGTTTAATTTTCAAAAACTATGCATGGATAGCTTTTTCAATGAAAAAGAAAATAGCTTGAGAAAACTCAGATTAAACAATGGTTATCACTGCAGCTAGAACTTCACTGAGAAAATATGATTTGGGTGCCGTGTATTGGTCATATATATGGTATGTATTATCGTATACTGGTTTTGACAAAATCAGCACAGACAGAGAACTAGTCTGGTTTTCTTTAACTTGTTCAAAAAGTTAAAAGCTAGAAGCTTTTTGTTTGTTTTACACTTAAGATTTTTATATTCTTTTGCATGTGGTTTATACCTCAATTATTTTTCTAATTTTAACTCCAGTATACTTAATATACGGTTTCATTTTCAGGTATACATGATAGCGATTGAACACTTCTATATGTCACTCAGAGCTCTTAAGGGTGCTCTTAATCCTGTTCATCTATTTCACCCATCCTCCCACCCACTGGTAACTATGTGTTTGTTCTTTATACTGAAGAGTCTATTTTTTGGTCTCTTTTTTTTTTTTTCTTAGTTCATTTGTATCTTAAATTCCACATGAGTGAAATCGTACAGTATTTGTCTGACTGGCTTATTTCGTTCAGCATTATACTCTCTAGTTTCATCCATGTTGTTGCAAATGGAAGGATTTCATTCTTTTTTATGACTAATATTCCATTGTGTGTGTATGACATCTTCTTTATACATTCATCTATCGGTGGACACTTCCGCAGTGCTGCTTCCATAGTCTGGCTATTGTAAATAATGCTACAATAAACATAGGGGTGCATGTATTCTTTTGAACTAGTGTTTTCATATCTCTTACGTAAATACCCAGTAGTGCAATTACTCGATCATAGGGTAGTTCGATTTTTGTTTGTTTGTTTTTTAGCAACCTCTATACTGTCTTCCACAGTGGCTGCACCAGTTTGCATTCCCACCAACAGTGCAGAGAGTTCCTCTTTTTCCACCATCTCACCAACACTTGATGTTTTTTGAGTTTTTGGTTTTAGCCATTCTGACAGATGTGAGGTGAAATCTCATTGTGGTTTTGATTTGCATTTCCCTGATGATGACTGATGTTGAGCGTCTTTTCATGTGTTTGTTGACTATCTGGATGTCTTCTCTGGGGAAATGTCTGTTCAGGTCCTCTGCCCATTGTTTATAATTGGGTTGTTTTTTGGGGCGTTGAGTTATATCAGTCCTATATTTTAGGTACTAACTCCTCATTGGATATGTCCTTTGTAAATATCTTCTCCCCTTGTCTTTTAGTTTAGTTGATTGTTTCCTTTGCTGTGTAGAAGTTTTTATTTAGATGTAGACCCCAAAGGTTATTTTTGCTTTTGTTTCCCTTGCCTGGGAGACATATCTAGAAAGACATCGCCACAAATGATGTCAGAGAAATTATTGCTTGTGTTCTCTTCGAGAATTTTTATGGTTTCAGGTCTCAGATTTAGCTCTTTAAACCATTTTGAGTTTACTTTTGTGTATGGTGTAAAAAAAAGTGGCTCACTTTCATTCTTCTGCAGGTAGATATTCAGTTTTTCCAGCATCATTTGTTGAAGACTTTTTCCTATTGCATATTCTTGCGTCCTTTGTTGAAGAGTCATTGACCATGTAATTGTGGGTTTATTTCTGAGTTTTCTGTTCTATTCCAATGATCTGTGTGTCTATTTTTGTGCCAGCGCCATACTGTTTTGATGACTACAGCTTTGACACATGACTTGAAGTCTGGAATTGTGACACCTCCAGTTTTGCTTTTCTTCTTCAAGATGGCGGTGGCTATTCAAAGTCTTTTGCAGCTCCATACAAATTTTAGGATTGTTTGTTCTAATTCTGTGAAAAAATGCAAAAGTGCTAGAATTTTTAAAATATGCGTCAAGTCATCTGAGAATGTATCCATTGATAGACTTCAATCATCACAGGTTCATGCCAATGTTATTCATCAAAGACAGAGAGCCAGACACTGGCACTTTACATGGTTTCATCCATTACTTTAAAAAGAAAAACAAAACTGATGTAAATTTAACGATAAATTCAGGAAAAGTGCTTTGCAAGAGGGATATTGAAATCAAATTCAGTAATATACATTTATGGATTTTTGAGCATGGCGAGAAAGATACATCATAGACAAGTAAGTAAGATTGTTACGTACATGATAAATGCTATAGAGAAAAGAAAATAAAGTCAGTGATGTACTGTGTACGTACACGTGACTTTGTGTATCGGTGATGACAGGCTTTAGAAATGCTATTTGTCATTAATAATAATTGCTATGTGTTTGGAATATCCAGTCTGGTTTAGAAGGCCTCTTCCTCAAAAATTTGACCACATGGAACTTATCGATGATATTCATCAACACAGAACTTGGCTGTGCGTTTTAAAACAAATTCTGTCTACCAAGGAACCAGGAAATGAATCAAGAAATCCACTATTACTGGTTGGAAGACAGAAACTGTTGCTGGCATTAAGTTCTACAACATTTAAAAATGTTGTACAAAGATGGAAAACTAAACCTAACTGCGAATCCCAACAACTCCAGGACTGCGAGTGTAAGACACGCCACCATGTTCCGCTGGGCATCTTGTACAGTTTGTTAGGAGACTGACAGACAGGTGTACGTAATAACACAGTTTCTCGAAAGATCTGATAAGCAAATGATCCCATCAGCTCTAAAGCATAAAGCAGTGACAAGGCCGTCAGGCTGCACTCACTGGTTCAGCCTATCAATGACAGCAGCATGGAAAGTGAGGCTCCAGTGTGACCTAAAGTAATAAGGACAATAATAACAAGATTTAATCATAGTAACAACAGCTACTATGGCTAGGTACTTCCCAGACACAAAATCATTTAAATCGAAATTATTCTGACAAGGGTTCTATTATCCCTTTTTAAGATGCAAAAACTGAGTTTCAGGGCAGTTCAGTAACTTTCTCAAAATTCATAGGTTAGAAGAAAACCAAGCATTGACATGAGGTCTATTTGGTTTTAAGTTCTGTGTCCTATAGCTAGGAGTTGAGAGAGAGAAAAAGCTGGGCGGGGGGCAGGGACAGAGAGGGAATGAGGGAAAGGAGGAAGGGAAAGAAGGAAGGAGGGAAGGAGTAAAAAAAAAGAGGGAAAAAATTAGAAAAAAAAATCCTAAACACATAAATTCAGGATTTTCCAACCTGTGAACTGGAGACTGAGACGAGGCTATTTACTGTAGTACGAAACC
The DNA here is from genome assembly GCA_030068075.1 of Paguma larvata. NCBI lineage: Eukaryota > Metazoa > Chordata > Mammalia > Carnivora > Viverridae > Paguma > Paguma larvata. The sequence continues at coordinate 126,490,480 of CM057826.1, forward strand.
TCTTCGTGCACTTTCATTGTCTAAAAGCAGTATATATAACCTCTACTAACGTGCCCTTTTTTTAAATGTACACATATAATTTGGAACCAGGTCACCGTTTTTTTTAATTTTTAAAAATTTTTTAGGGGCGCCTGGGTGGCTCAGTTGGTTAAGTGGCCAACTTCAGCTCAGGTCATGATCTCATGGTCTGTGAGTTCGAGCCCCACATCGGGCTCTGTGCTGACAGCTCAGAGCCTGGAGCCTGCTTCAGGTTCTGTATCTCCCTCTCTCTCTGCCCTTCCCCTGTTCACGCTCTGTCTCTATGTCTCTCAAGAATAAATAAACGTTAAAAAAAATTTTTTTTAAATTTTTTTTTTTAATTCATTCTCAAGTTAACATACAGTAGAGTCTTGGCTACAGGGGTAGAATCCAGTAAGTCATCTCTTACATATAACACCCAGGGCTAGACAGGAATGTGGCTAAATCTGGAGTCAGAATGAATGATCAGAAGCCGAATTCTGATTCCAACACGTATTAATTTGCCATCTAAACTTGCGCAAGTCACTTAAACTTTCTGAGCTTCTCTTTCCCATCCAAAACAGCATATAATAGTACCTACTTCTAAGAGTCAGGATGAAAATTATGTGACAACATTTATACAATATTCAGAACACTGTTTTGAGGGCCAAATCACTGAAGAGAAGTTTGTTATTCCAAACATTGAAAACGCAACTGAAAACGCTCCAACACTCAAAGCACGGAACTAAACTTCTTACTTTATCTATTACAATAATAATAATAATAATAATAATAATAATAATAATAATAAAAGAATATGTGTGAAAATTTAAATGTACAACTACTGCTTTAAAGGACAATTTGACATAATTGGGGACTTACAAGGAAATTATGTCAAATAGAACATGTTACAATTAGAAATGGCTTGGGTCTTTCACGCAAAACATTTAGGCAGATCAGAGATTTCAAAGCCAAAGCCACACAAGGCGACAGCAAGTACAAATGATTGCTGTGATCATAAAACGAAGGATATACTGATGGCTCAGGACTACGGGTCACAATCCACCTCCTCTGCTTATAACACTGTCAATAACCGACATCGAGATTGCTTCCTTGCTTCACGGGGATGATATAAAAATGCATTCCATTTGAAAATCTCAAGAATAAGAAATGTGTTCAAGAACTTAAGACAAAATTTTTAAGTACCAAAGAAAGTCAGTTCTTTCCATTCTGTTTCTTACGTAGTTTTGGTAGCTTACTTCAGCACCATTTTGTAAGGGGAAAAAACCAGTAAGTTTGTGATTTCTGGTTTCCAACTGAAAAGTTTATATAAAATCAAGTGTTATTAAAGAATAAATAGGGTGGCTCAGTCGGTTAAACATCTGACTTCGGTTCAAGTCATGATCTTGCAGTTTGTGAGTTCAAACCGTGCATCAGACTGTGCTGATAGCTCAGAGCATGAAGCCTGCTTCAGATTCTGTGTCTGCCTCTCTCTCTGCTCCCGCCCCCACTCACACTCTGTTTCTTTCCCTCCCTCTCTCTCTCTCTCTCTCCCTCAAAAAAAAAAAATCAAAAAACCAAAAAAGACATTAAATAAATAAATAAATTGGAGTAGGGGAGGTATTCTTATTCTTTAGAAAAAACATATTGGTTTAATCAAGGAAACCATTTGTTAGGATGCCAAGGCAATGTACTATTGAACTCTGCTCAGATTTTAATTTGCTTTCATTGTTGTATGTGATTGAAAGGTAAAGAAAGTGTGTGCCTTAGCAAACGTGTATAACATCCTGGAAGACAAAGCTTCCAAGGCTTCAATTTTAGCAAGCTGGCTCACCCGCTCACGTGGTGGGCCTGAACTGCTGAAGAAGGGCCCAGAAAACTTCAAAGGAAAGCTACAAAACTAATTAATTAAGTCTCTTTCTTCATCCTTGACTATTTCCAATGCTTTTTAGACAGAACGAACTGGAGTAACAAAGAGTAGCCTGTGCAATGAGTCTATCTATACACTCTAAACACAGGGAGCCCATTAAGCACAGTGCACTTACTTAGACAGTTCCGAGAAGCAATTTCATTTTCCCTAAAATCCCTGGGACAACATTATTCCTTGCATTCTTTTTTTTTTTAATCTAAGGACTAAGAGTTACCTGCTTCCCTGACTCCCAGTCTGAATCAAGAACGCTCCTCTTTTTCCTCTTCCACCTTCTCTTCCTTCTATCTCTTCATCCGGTGACAGACTGCCCATGTTATGTGAAATCTATTACTTATGGCTGCTGCCCAGTCACGTTACTTAAAAATTCAAAGTTCACAACTGTAACAATGGCCACAAAATAGATTTGTAGGATTTTGGTAGAAACTGATTACAATTCAACTTTTAGAAACACGCAGACGCTTATTGGTCAGATCTCAACACCTAAGCCAGTGTTTAATTTTATTACTGTTACACTATCCAAGGAACCAAATCTTGAACATATCAACACTATCTTTAGTTTGTGAAAGAACAGCAGGTGTAATAATTAATGTATGTTGAAATTTCACGCCGAAGGTGCCAAACATAACATAAAAGAGAGCCAGAAATCCAGAAGTCACCCTGATTCTATATGCACGTTCACTTCCCACTCTGAATCTATCTTCGATCTTTGAACTCTGCCTCCTAAATTTCCCTTCAGAAGTCCAAGCTGGCATCATCTGTCACCTGGATTACTCCTCCAAGACCCTCTTAATTTGTCAACCTCCATACTCATCTTCCTCCAATCGACCCCCCTCCCTCCGCCAACACAGACGTTCTTCCAAAGGCAAATACAATCCTGCTATTCTTCGACTTAAATGCTGTGGTCACCGCCCCTGTAATTACATCCGCAGAGACCAACAACCTTTCTAGCTCCCTGTGCTGTTACTCGCCACTAGTGATCTGCTTGATGTCCCCCTGTGATCTCTTGTCTTGATGCTCCATCTGTCTGAAACGCCCTTCCAGGCATCCTTAAACCTGCTAAGAACCCATCTACTAGGTCTTAGCTTAGGTGTCATTCCCTCAGAAAGGTTAGATTATGTGCTCTTTCGCTGTATATTCACAGCCCTCTGGGCGTCTTTCTATGGTACCTTTGTCAACTATGATGTGATCACCCTACTGCTTCTCAATTGTCACCATTCCATTGTAAACACCTTGATTTCTGGGATTTTTCTTTCTCTCTCTGTTTTTTTTTTTTTTTTCATCTTATTGTCCTCATATCCTACCCTAGAGAAAGTACACCACAAACTATTACTAAATGAATTAATGAACAAATGAGTCCAGAAATAAATGAATGTAAGTGAAAATCACAATGGCATAAACAAATGAAGTTTGATTGGATTGGTCCAACCTTGATATAAATGAGTCTGAGGTAATATTTTTATCATTGAGTCAGATACAATCAGATAGTGAGGTTAAGTTCTATAAAATTGGATGTTTGAGTTGACAATATATTATCTACCCAATTTCAAATAAGCACGCTGCTTCAAATTCAATTTTTTTCCTATTTTTATATTCAATTTCTCTTTGGCTAAAGGATAGACATTCTGAATCCAATCATACTTAAGCCTGGCTGATACCACACTGAGATACCACCTCACACCAGTCAGAGTGGCTAAAGTGAACAAATCAGGAAACTATAGATGCTGGCGAGGATGTGGAGAAACAGGCACCCGCTTGCACTGTTGGTGGGAATGCAAACTGGTGCAGCCGCTCTGGAGAACTGTGTGGGAGTTCATCAAAAAAATGAAAATAGAACTACCCTATGACCCAGAAATAGCACTGTTAGGAATCTACCTAAGGGATACAGGACTGCTGATGCATAGGGGCACATGTACCCCAATGTTCATAGCAGCACTTTCAACAATAGCCAAATCATGGAAAGAGACTAAGTGTCCATCAACCGATGAATGGATAAAGAAGATGTGGTGTATATATACAATGGAATACTACGCAGCAATGAGAAAGAATGAAATCTGGCCATGTGTGGCAACATGGATGAAACTGGAGGGTACTATGCTGAGTGAAATAAGTCAGGCAGAGAAAGACAGATGCCATATGTTCCCACGCATAGGTAGGCTTTGTGAGACCTAACAGAAAACTAGGGGGCGAGGGGAAGAGGGGAAGGAAAAAAAATCCACAGAGAGGGAGGAAGACATAACATATGAGACTTTCAAAGACTAAGAACAAACTGAGGGGAAAGGAGGTATGGGAGGGGGGAGAGTGCGTGACGGGCACAGAGAAGGGCACTTGTTGGGATGAGCACTGGGTGTTGTATGGAAACCAATTTGACAATAAGTTATTAAAAAAAAAAAAAGACTGGCTGATAGAAAAGCCACAGAACCGGAAGGCCGGGGAGCACACGCACACACGCACACACACGCACACACACGCACAGACACAGACACACACGCACACACACACACGCACACACACGCACACACACACAGAGACACACACGCACGCACACACACATGCACACACACGCACACACACATGCACACACACATGCACACACGCACACATACACATACACACACATGCACACACACGCACACACACACGCACACACACGCACACACACATGCACACACATGCACACACACGCGCGCACACATGCACACACACGCACGCGCACACACTCACGCACACACAGAGACACACACACGCACACACACGCGCGCACACACACGCACACACATGCACACACACGCACACACAGAGACACACGCACGCACACACACGCACACACACGCACACACATGCACACACACGCACGCACACACGCACACACAGAGACACACACGCACGCACACACACACGCACACGCACACACACACGCACACACACACACATGCACACGCACACACACAGAGACACAGACACAAATTCACATCCCTCGGCACCTATTGATGCTGCTCCCCAGCTTGACTTGATCCAAATCACTCAATGTCCTTAAGCCAATTCCATTTGTATCTAAAATAAAATTTCCAAATCCTATCCTTCAACTAATTTGAGGGTTTACTACCAGAAATTTTCAGAAATTATTTCATATTATAACCATTTTCTATTTTTGTTAAGAAAATTAGATTTTCAAACATGCTGCTTTATTTTACTTCGAGAATTCTGCGTGTCCATGATAGGTTAAATGATTAAAAAAACTTCAAAGGTGGGATAAAATATCTAATCATTTGGAAACCTGATTATGTATTAAGCAATATTTTTTTCTTTATTCAGTATATTTTTACTGAGTACCTGCCAACCTGATATATATTTGATGCTAATACCATTGCATTTATCAGTATTCTCTGTCTATATCTTCTTTCTTAAGCAATATTTGAGACTAGATGTCTGCAGACTCTTGGATTACCTGTTTTGATAAATATATTTTTACTGGAATAAAAGCACATTCATTCATTTAGAGATTATCTACCTGTCTGAAAACCACGATGATTGAGTGGAAGAGTTGTACAAACCAAAAATATCTACTGTGTGTTCCTTTACAGAAAATGTTTTCTGAATCCCGCTCTAGATACTTTGCCTGTATTAAATCACTAAATCACAAACAATCCTATGAAGTTAGCACTGTAATTATTCCCATTCTATGAATGATAAACTGAAGTACCATAGGTTAACTTTCAAAGCCTAGTTCTTTTTTTTTTTTAAGTTTATTTATTTATTCTGAGAGAGGGAGAGAGAGCACAAGTGGGGGGAAATGGCAGAGAGAGAGAGGGCGAGAGAATCCCAAGCAGGCTCCGCACAGCCAGTGCAGAGTCTGATGTAGGACTCGGTTCGAACCCACGAACTGTGAGATCATGACCTGAGTTAGGGTGGGACACTTAATTTACTGAGCCACCCAGGCACCTCTCAAACCTGTGTTCTTAACTACTGCCTCATTTAACAGAAAAACACTGAGCAAAGAATGCTATTCAAAATCTCTTTTTGTTGTTGTTGTTTAACAAACTGCATGTTCTTTTCCATTGTGGGACATCGATTTTAAAAAACTTGATGTGAGAGAAAAAAAGAGTTTCTGCAAGTCGAGAAACTTGGATGTCACAATGTTTTATTCAAGGTAACCTGATGTACTTTATTTAATGAACAGTGTGCTTGTTTTAACAATGACAATGGTTCTACCAACATTCAATAATAATATATACCAGCAACAGTAAATATGTATGAGACATATAGTATGCTATGTGGGTTCTAAAATCTGATAAAATCTACTTGAAATAATTCTTAATCTTGATGCTTTCTTCCTTCAATGACATCCATTTTCTGGTTGGCGTCTAACGGTGAAGCTATAGGGCCAAACTGTTAGAAAGCATCAGCATTATCAATTATTTCAAGTAGATTTTATTGTACTTCAAAAATCTCTTCATGCGTGCACTCTTTCATTCTAGAGGCATCCTTCGCTGAAGTGCGGCTGTGTGAAGTATGCCAGATGTGGAGCGGTAGCGAAAACGGTTCCTAGCTTCCCCTCTGGGAGGGCTAAGGGGCCCCTCTAACTATGTTGGCACAAAAGGACAGGTTTGAAAGTCCTTCCCTGATTTAGATTGTACGGCATGGATTCGTATACTTCCGCATTTTCTAAAATCTTGAATAGTAGTTAAAATTACTGCGAAAGATCAGAGTTCTTTCTCAAGAAGAAAGCGGCTGCAAATGGCAGAATCCTTGACTTGAATGGCCCACACGATGACACACGAGTGGCCATTCTAACAGAATATACATAATGTAGCCATTTATTAATATTTCTTGAACACCTACTATGTGCTAGGCTCTGCTCTAGGTGCTGGGAAATAATAGTAAACAAAACTGATTAAAAGTCTTGCTTAAATAACGTTACTGTAATTACACCCTACATTAGCTATAAATGAGAAGTCCTGCTCTGGATTTTAAAGAAAATTTTTAAAAATATAATAAATAGGCATTTTTTCTTAAAATTAATACATAACGAGTAAAAGAAGTTTTATTATTTGTGCTATTAAATTATAAAAAGATTTCTTCTCCATATGCCCCTTTTGCTTTGTTTTTCATGAGGTATTTTATACATATTCTTAAAAAGCTAATATTAATCTTTTTTCTCTTTTGGAAACAGACTTTTCCAAGTGAAAGTTAGGACTTGGAAGAGTGAAGGGAGAGATGACATAATTTTTGCTCAGCACCACGAAAGTAGAGTTGGTATCAGCCCATTACTTGTATGCTGAGGTTACATACACTCTCTGAGGATACAGGAGACAAAGCAAGAAACGCAGTGACATAAAATAAGCAGAACCCACATCAGTCCTTCTGCTCTCTAACATATATGTGAACTCACATTTTCTGAGATGTTGGAAGCTAACGATATCACCCACACAAAAAAAGAATAATTCTAGAATATTCTATGAGAGCTAATGGGGTGTCATGGTCATCCTTACCACCACCTGATTCTTTAACAGTGTTTATAAACAGGTCTGCTTTTGAAAGGCCTATCAAGATAAGGAAGGGAAGGTAAAGGAAAATAATGTTCATCTTTCAGATGAATGATCAAACTGTGCCTTTTATCAACGATGTTTTCATCCTGTGCGCTCCTCCTCCTGGGTTAAACAGGATTAAAAGAATTGAAGAGATCCGGACTCACACATCAAATGGCTCTGGGGCTATTACTCATCCAAATTCAGGGAGCAGTATGCCATTATCAGGAAAGTGTACTTCCCTGGACAAGGACAGGACATTTAGCCCTGAGTCCAAATGTCATTTGAAGCAAATGTAACCTTACGAATATAAAGTTTTCTATAAATTAACTATGTTGCATTGCTTGGTTCACTAAATATATGTATCACCATATATAGTGATATATATCACACACACATATATATGTACACATGTATATATAAAATTTTAGCCACCTAAAAAATTCAACTGCTAATTATAAATTTCATAGCACAATGTAAAGTAAAAGGAAGATTTTGAGAATGACGTGACACAGGCACACAGGAAATCTTCAGCTGATGTTAAAATAATGACCTAAGGGCCACAATTGAAAAAAACAGCCCAAATGTAAGGGTGTTCCTATCAAAATATTTACTGTCTTTCTTACTATTTAAGCTACTATTTAAGTATGATTTACAGTCAGACAATACATAACACAAACACGACAATTAATGTGTGACCAAGACAGGAAAAAAAAAGTTGACATGGCGGTCTTTTTTTTTTTATTTATTTATTTTTATTTTTGAGAGACATAGAGACAGAGCGTGAGCAAGGGAAGAGCAGAGAGAGAGGGAGACACAGAATCTGAAGCAGGCTCCAGGCTCTGAGCCATCAGCACAGAGCCCGATGCGGGGCCCAAACTCACAGACTGTGAGATCATGACCTGAGCCGAAGTCGACCGCTTAACCAACTGAGCCACCCAGGCGCCCCTAGTCTTCTTTTGAGAGGAGCTAAAACCAAGCCACGGAACAACACTAAATCTCTAATATCTCTGAATAAGATAATCATTTCCCTTAAGAAGTCATTCCTTTAAACATGAGTGATTACATCTATGCCAGAAAACCACTGTATATTAATTAAGAGATTACCTCCGAAATATTGCAAAGGAGTTAACAAAATGAATTAAGAAATCTTAATTATTAATTATACAAAATCTGTCCTAAGACCCAATTAGTAAAAAAAAAATTTGTATTATATTAAAAATATTTTGTATTCACTTCATATGACCAGGACAACATTTTATACCTCTAGTCATACATCATTAAATGAACTGTGTGCTTAACATAAGTTTTAAGTTTTAAGTATGGTGGAATTCCTCTATTTTTCAAATAGCCATGCTGACAACAGAATGTTGAACTGTCTATTAGGGCCCAGAGAAATTTATTAACAGAATAATGAACATAGTTCTGTCTATCACAAGTTGGAGTCTAGAGTGTGGGTGAAATCTTTATGTTTTCTGTATTCTTTATTTTAATATTTTTATTTTATTAAATATCAAGGTCTATTAACTAAACTTTACAAAAGCTGTACCGTTAATAAAAGCAAATTTTTGGCAACGTAAAGAATTATAAAATAAATGAAAAATATTACTACACCTTTTTATAAATCTATTTTCTAGCTTTGTTCAGTTTGTTTTTGACCAAAGAAAACTCATTAACAAGAAAACTTTTTTTTGAAGTATAGAAAATGGCAATAAAACAATCATGCTGGTATTCTACCAGTAATATATTAAAAATTAAGATAGTCTCCACCAAATAAAGTGTGAATCCTTCATTAGTAATAATAGTCAAGAAATGAGGTTACTTATGCATTTTCTACTTAATCATCGAGCAGATAACCCTCCTTGTTTATTACCCTTAATTTTTTGTACTAAAATGCATTAGGATGTTTTGTTTCATATTCAAGAAATTATCATGATCACAAGTGAATCTCTGCTGATGACTAAGGGTTTGATGATAATTTAGAGGGATAATTTTGAATATAATTATCCTTCCACCTTCGGAAGAGTTGTTTGGACTGAATTCATTTCCTGGAAACTGGATTAGGTGCTTTTCTGACACTATTCTCCAAGCAATTTATGCATGAATTGGTCTTAACACTTGCTAAACTACCCCGACAGGAGTCTGTAGGTGCCTGAGCACCCCGGAGTCCGTTTTCATGGTCTTATCATTCACATCCATCCTACCACTGGGATACAGTTGGTGCTCAGTAAATGCGTGTTGGATGGAATCATCTATAGCCCATATCAGACAAAAATGAAAAGACTTCACATTCTTCAGAGATCAAAGAATATTTAAGCTTCATCTAAGTGGGTACGGCAGAAGACTTGCCGACGTGCTTCTAAAAATGGAGCGAATCATGAGCTTATTTTATTTCCCAGTAAGTAATGTATCACATCGTTTAGATCTCTAATATTGACAAATATGGCTCCAGGAAGACAAATAATACTAAGCCAGAAATGAAGCCGACTGAATCACGTGGTCTCTGTGAGGACGAATTTAAAAGAATGACAGTTTAGCACAGAGGCCCGAGTGAGAAACTCCAAGCCTAGAGATGTCATCTTTCCATTGTGGGAACAGTTACAGGGCTGATATATGAAGAAAATGAAGAGAAATGAGGCAAAGCTACCCTTAAAGTATTCAAAAGATGTCTCCTTTATTATACTTTTTAACTCTGTAGATATATAATACGGTCTTTTTAAAACTCTACCTTAAAAGTTCCATTTTTCTTTTAAAAGCATCACACTTCAGTATATGAAAGGTGTGGAAGATTACTAAGTGGTTAATTTAATGACAAAAAATAAAATTCTTATTCCATCAGAAAATTATAATGAACAGTAACCATTAATAAAAGCTACTTATTGAGTCTTTAATTGTGCAGCAGGGACCGTGTTAATCCCTTTATCTACATTAGGCCATTTAATTCTTAAAACCTCTTTGTGAGGGAGTTATCCTCATTTTTGCTTCTATCAGATAAGAAAACACTAAGAAGCTAGAAAACTTCATGTTTAAATCAAAAGCTCAAAGTATATACACTTCTAATTAAGCTTAACTCTGTTAGGGTTTATAGAACTTACTGAGTGCTGCTTCTGAGACTTGGATTTAATTAAATTAATATAAAATTTTTAAAGCCTAGAAAGAGAATGTTTCTTTTACATTAGGATTTGATGAGACCCATAAAATACATGGGCAAGAATGAATGAAAGGTACTGTATTAAATAGAGTAACTGTTCCCTTTTTAAAAGTTCTGAACTGTTCAGAATAAAATCCAAGATACAAATTTTTTAAAAATTTTTTTAGTGTTTATTTTTGAGAGAGAGAGACAGAGTACAAACAGGGGAGGGGCAAAGAGAGAGAGATAGGGAGACACAGAATCCGAAGCAGGCTCCAGTCTCTGAGCTGCCAGCACAGAGCCCGAAGGGGGGGCTGAACTCACAAACCATGACATCATGACCTGAGCTGAAGGTGGATGCTTAATGACTGAGCCACCCAGGTGTCCCAAGATACAAATTTTGATCAAATTGCTTTAAAGACATTATTCTACACTCCAAAAAGGAAATGATGAGTTAAGAAAAGTGTTCACATCTACATGTAATACATGGATGACAGAAATACATTCTTTATTTGTCCTATGTTTAAAACTATTTGTGATTATGAAGAAAACCAAGCCGAATATTACATGCAGAGTTCACTGAGTTGTTTTACTTGAGAAGAAGACGGCTAAGTAGGAAGTATATGACAAGAATCACTGATGACTGAATTCCTATTACATAAATGAATTAAGAGTATAGGATAAACAACCAAAGAGAGGATTTATAAAATAAACTAAATTATGGAACTGAATTACTAAAAGAGAACACGTACATTGGTAAAATTAAAAATATACATGGCAATCAAATTTTATTAACAAGCAAGCCAGGGGGCAACCAGTGGCTCATTCGGTTAAGCATCCAACTTCAGCTCAGGTCACGATCTCACGGTTTGTGGGTTCGAGCCCTGAATGGGGCTCTGTATTGACACCTTAGAGCCTAGAACCCATTTCGGATTCTCTGTCTCCCTCTCTCAATTCCCCTCCCCAACTCCCACTCTCTCTCCAAAATAAATAAACATTAAAACAATTAAAGACAAAGATTTAAAAATTAAAAAAAGAAAGCCAGCCAGAATATCATTCTAATTAAACCACTTGTTATGAACTGAAAAGTTGAAAGGACACATCCAGTAAGCGAGTATGTAATATACAAAAAAGAGAGATCTAAATCATAAGCCAGTTTTTAACTCTCACTTATGATTTTATTTAATATGATATTTTTCACATTACATTAATTTCTGGTTTACACTGCTTGCTACTAAATTAGTAGCAATTTTTCTAATGACAGTGCAACACTAACGGACATCCCTCTGACCTCCTAAATAGCTAAATAAATACGTAAATAAATAAATACAGTTGTGTTTTATGCCATATGTTAACGATAATTCAAGCTTAAGAATAATTTATCAAGGGGCACCTGCGGAGCTCAGTCGGTTAAGCATCTGACTCTTGGTTTCAGCTCAGGTCACGATCTCCTGGCTCGTGAGTTTGAACCCTGCACTGAGCTCTGTGCTGGTAGTACAGAGCCTGCTTGGGATTCTCTCTCTCTCTCTCTCTCTCTCTCTCTCTCTCTCTCTCTCTCTCTCTCTCCCCCTCGCCTGCTTGGCTCTCTCTCTCAAAATAAATAAACAAACTTACAAAAATTATCAAACATACTCAGTTTTTTTTTATCAGGAAGATTTTTCTAAAATAAAAAATATAAGGGATAGACATAATACTTCTTATTGCCTGCACCTTGTTACATTTTACCAATATGCTATGATTTTTTTTAAATACTCCCAGTAGTAGGTCTTTAGATTGCTTCCAGTTTTTCCTCTATTATAAACAATGATTCAAGAAATATCTTCATTCACATTTCCCCTAAAATTTTTAGGTTTGTCCTAAAAATAAATGACGAGGAGTAGGATTATAGCATACTGAAGTGACATTTCACTCAAAAACCTCTTACTAATTTTAACGATTGTTTCATACCCAGAGAGAGTACTTACCATAATTTCTAAAAACGACTTCTTTCTCTATCCCTTCTTTCTATATCCCTATTTTGTTAATGAACAATCCTCTTTTTCTCAATTTAATTCAAAATAACCGGAGGGTAAGGGTTACAATTAACATAAAGATACTATTCTATGATATTTTTCTATGGACACATATTCTTTCATTCAAATGTATCATATATTCAGAGGAGCCACACCAAAATCACAAAGAAACCACAAATTTTAAACCAGCCTTGTTATATACTTCAAAACTGTTAACCATTTTAAGCAGAATTAGACCTATAAATACTGAGAACGAGCTGACGGTTGCCAGAGGGAAGGATGCTGGGGAGATGGGAAAAAAGGTTGAAGGGGGGTGGGAGATACAGATTTTCAGTTATGGAATGATTAAGTCATGAGAATAAAGTCAATGATCCGATGATACCGTTCTATGGTGACAGATGAGAGTTACACTTGTGGTGAGCACAGCCTAGAGTTGTTGAATCACTATGCTCTACACTGGAAACTAATGCAACATTGTATACTATACAGTTATATTCAAATTTTTAAAACATTTGAAAAAGGGAGGGGAGCACCTAGGTGGCTCCATTGGTTAATTGTCCGACTTTTGATTTTGGCTCAGGTCATAAGCCACAGGGTTGTGAGATGGAGCCTGCTTACGATTCGTTCTTTCCCTCTCTCTCTCTCTCTCTCCTCCCACCCTCATCCCTGACTCTCCTCCACTTGTGCTCTCTCTCTGTGTCTCTCAAGAAAAGTATTTTAAAAATCAAAGAAAGTAAAAAAATGAAACACTTAAAAAAAAGGAAAGTTAAAAATGACAACTACCTTTCTTTCTCAATCTGGATCCGGTGGAGGATACACTCAAAGGAGGAAGATACAAAGCTTAAATCTCTCAGGTTTTAAGAGGCAGAAAACAGAGAGACTACAGTCCTGAATGCAGGAACACTAGAACATCTTAAACGGTAACATCAAACCTATTCTACTTTTTTAAGCCGAATTCACACATCCTCACAAGACCATGAAAATCAAGAATATTTGCATACATACACACAGACTTTAAAAGAGAAACATATTGCTATTTTGAAAACTCTTACAATTAGTGTTCAATGTCGATACACATTTCAGAGCCTGCTACATTTTAGAAAATGTAAAGATGAATTACCTCTGGGTCTTCAGCTCAAGGAGCTTCTTATATATCTAACGTAAGAGGAAAATACTAATGAAGCTACTAAAAAACTCATGTTAGCATCATTTCCACGGGCAAATTAGTGTAGGTTACATAATTTATGTGTGATTAAAATAAATCGTTTCTATTAGATATTATTATAAGCTTTGGGATCAAAGATGTACTACAAACATCGCTGAAATATTTCAACGAGAGCAGAACTTTGATCATTTTCCTCACAAGTAAAAAGCAACCATGAAAGCCCACAAAATCATTAGAACCCCAAGCTTGGAAAATTTAAAAATCTATCAAGTTAGTGTTCAATTCATGGCATTGTCAACTCCTATGAAAGTAATTAACATAGTTCCTCTCTAGAAAGAAAGTTGTGTTTAAATGGAAAACAAGAACGACAGAAACTGGCAAAGGAAAACGGCTGAGAAAATGGGGTAAAAGACATTTTAGATGAATTTCTTTCAGTATTGCCTTTAATATGCTCCACTTAGAAATCTACGTCTCCTTTATCTTTTTTCTCCCTGAAATAACTTACTTGTTCTGTTTTTTGCTTACACATATAATGGTAATACTGAGCAAGCCAAAATAAAGGAAAGGGCTTACTATTTCCATGTTGTTAAAAATACTTATTTTAGGGGCACCTGGGTGGCTCAGTTGGTTAAGCGGCCAACTTTGACTCAGGTCATGATCTCACAGTCTGTGAGTTCGAGCTCCACGTCAGGCTTTGTGTTGACGGCTCATCAGGGGCTAGAGCTTGCTTGGGATTCTGTGTCTCCCTCTCTCTCTGCCCTTCCCCTGCTCACACTCTGTCTCTGTGTCTCTCAAAAATGAATAAATGTTAAAAAAATACTTATTTTAAATTACAATTGTAGAACAGATGATCTCATCGCTAATCTTTTGTCGTTTGTATGGTCACAATAAAATGACATTTTTCCCTCTCTGATTTTCTTCGCAAGTGAAAGAACACTTAACTTCTTTAAGGAGAACAGTTACCACCGAAGTGTGGACACCTGGTTAAAGGCTCTTCGATGAATCCTTTTATCACATTTCCATGGACCATCAGAGTATTTCACTTACTGTCTGTCTCCATCGCTAAAACTGTCTCATAGATAACTTATACCAGCTCTAGGCGATAGGCGACAAATGGGTCTTAATAATTAAGTGAGTTAATAAAATTAATAAAATAATTTAATAACTTATCTGCTAAGGATACATTTATGCACATGGGATGGCTTTCTTTTGAGCTGCCAGAGTGGTAAGCAGAAAGATTTTACAAAGGTCTGTGAAATAGTCTGTGTCCAAACTAAGCACTCTCCTTAATTTTTTTTTTTATGTTGTTAATTTATTTTTGAGAGAGAGAGACAGGAGCAGGAAAGAGGCAGAGAGAGACGGGGAGACACAGAACCCGAAGCAGGATGTAGGCTCCAGGCTCCAAGCTGTCAGCGCAGAGCCCAACACAGGACTCGAACTCACAAACGGCAGGACTGTGACCTAAGCCTAAATCAAACGCTCAACTGACTGAGCCACCCAGGCGCTTCCAAAGCACTTTCCTTAAAAACTTGCTTATACTTTATCATTTTGCTGCTAATCAGTAGTTGAATATATAATCTATCCTTGAAATCACTTTCTCTGGATTCATTTTGTCCTTGGGGGCCAGGGGAGTATGGGAAAGCATGTGATCTTTCAGCCAAGACACAGGAGATTGCAATAATAATACAATGTCCTGTATGACTTCTAGAATGTTACTTTACATAAAATTATCTGCGCTTTGGCTTTCTTGTAAGTAAAGCAGGGTTATAATTTCTACCTCATATAGTTCTCCCGCAGATCAGAAGTGTTATACACAATATGCCTAGCACACAGCTTCTAGCATAGCAGCTGCTCAGTTAAATGACATCACTGAAAATATTAGACTATTATCTGAAACTAAAAAGCAAAACTAGAAGAAACAAGAATATCTTACTTATATACTCTAATATCTTATATCTAGCTTATCAAATTCTACTTAATAAGCAAGAAAATTGCTTTCTCTTAACACATTAAAGAATACACGTTCAGACACCTTGTGTGAATTGCTCAACTGAACCACCCATGGTCAGAGACTGTCACACGAAAAACAATGTGATTTATGTAGCACTTCCTTTTTTTTTTTAATGTTTATTTTTGAGAGACAGAGAAAGTGCCTGCATGAGCAGGGGATGGGCAAGGGATGGGCAGAGAGAGAGTGAGACAGAGGAACAAGGATCCAAAGCAGGCTCTACGTTGAGAGTGGAGAGCCCAACATGGGGCTCAAACTTACAAACCGTGAGATCATGACCTGAGCTGAAGTCGGACACTTAACTGACTGAGCCATCCAGGTGCCCCATACGTAGCTCTTCTTTTGAACAAATCTTTCTCAAGTTACTAGAGAGTTTTCTACATCATAGGTAAAAATGCCACAGTGGAAAGTTGCTAAAAACAAACCATTATATACACAGACTGAAATCCCCCCATTAAAAAATAAATCTATGTGTGACATTTTTTATGTACATGTAAATCTTTCAATCAGAAAGATCTATATTAAGGGGTTCCTGGGTGGCTCAGTCTGTTGAGCATCAACTCTTGATTTTGGCTTGATTTTGTTTGTGAGTTCCAAGCCTGCGATGAGCCCCATATCGGGTTCTGCCTTGAGTCTAAAGTGTGGAGCCTGCTTGGGATTCTCTCTGCACTCCCCCCATATGCGCGCACTCTCTCTCAAAATATGTAAACATTAAAAAAGAAAGATCTATATTAAAAATTGCTAACGATATACAACTTCAAGAAAAGGCAAGGTCTTCAGATATTCGACCGTCTTCTTTGTAACATTTCAGTCTAATATTCCCATAAAAATCATGGTGTCTTTAGGTGGACATCTGTTACAGCAAATATCTGAGATATTCACCAGAATGTTATACAGGAAACGAAGACAGAAAGGGTTATCGAGCTCCAGTCACTATACATTTGCTTATTTTATGTTTTATAAGTTACAGCCTTCACCTATTTTTAATATGTTTTCCCTAATGTTTTCCATGTTACAAAAAAAGGAGCATGTCACCCTAAGCAATTAGAATTTGTTTCCTTTTGCCTTATACCCTTACTAAAAGAGAATTGTGTTCTGGAAGTAAAACAATGCATATTGATTTTTAAATAAACTTACGCCTCCTTAATACCAACAATACATCTACATACACATGAATGTCATAGAAATTTCTGATAGCAAGTTAAGTAATGGCAATACTTCTAAAATAAGTATAAAGGCCATGAATTCTTGACTCTGCCCCCATTTCAGCAGGTAAGGAGTGTGACTTTAACAGTGGCACTACCTGAACTAATAACAGAACACACATATGATCTCCCAATGTGCTGACACCCGAATATAATGTGCAAGAACCTGGAGCGTTCACTGAATACGACAATTACTGAATGATGTTGACCATGAGAACACAGTCTGAATCCACAGTGGGGAGGTAAGTTACAGACACCACATCTGTTGACGGGAGAAGATAAGGGTTCATTCGGCAATTCAAACTGGTGAAGGTAGTGTGTGTGGGAGAGTTTCAGGCTTCTTCCCCAGGAATTTTCTGCCAATCGGTATAATTTCTAGTTCATGAAACACTGACTCTAATTCCAAACTCAGTGATCACGTCTTGCTTCTTTGCGAGACCTTCCCTGCCTATCTCCAGCAGCTGCGGGGTCCAAGACAGGGACGTTTTCAAACCAACTATTATACCGAGAAGAGAGCAAATAAAACAGCTGGTCTTCTTGAGCAAGATGAAACTCTAGCCAGTTGTTTCATTCCTGACACAGTTTTCAAGGGCTCGCCTGCCCGATCCAAGGGGAGTTAGTATAATGGCTTCAGGTCTGCGTCAGTGAGTTCAGCCTCTAAAAAGTTCCTGCCGGTGGATCGCCTTTAATAAGTGTCTAAGTCACCTCTAGTGTGGAGAAAGAGATGGCCTCGTGTCATGGACACATATGTGATCAATGTTGACTTAATAGATGCCTGAGAGGCACAAACTGCATTCAAGTAAAACTAAATACGAGGGCAAATCATGTAGCAGAAACATTTGAGTAATGAGGTTTCAGTCCTAACTGGCTACTGATCTGTGACCCTGAGAAGGCATATGGCAGTCACTTGGTCCTCTATTCAGCTGTGCCTGAATTTACAAAACAAAGGGCTGGGGAAACTCTTTCAGTTCAGATTATTTTACCGAACCTATAGACATTTGAGGGATGCTATGCAAATGGATATAGATTGTGCTCCTAATTTCAATCAGAGAAGCTCTCATTTTCTTTCTTTCTTTCTTTTTATTTTTTTAAACACAGAACAGAGAATTAGGTCAGACCATCTGGGATGCAACTCTGATTGCAGTAATTTACTAACATGGGCAAGGCAGTTCAATCCTCCAAGCTTCAGACTCCCTGCATAAAGAGGAACATGATGGCACCTACCTGATAAACCATTTCCTTTAATCTATGCAACAACCTATACAAAATTCTTAGAACATCGACTTGCACATAATATGAATTGAAATTTCATATGATAATCATACTACTATCATCAATGTCATCATCACCAAAATCTCATAAGAAAAATGGTCTAAAAGTAAGTTCTTTTAAAAAATTTTTTAAATTTTTTTAAGTTTTACTTAATTTATTTTGAGAGAGAGAGAATCCCAAGCAGGCTCTGCACCATCAGCACAGAGCCTGATGCAGGGCTCGAACTCATGTAGCGTGAGACCATGACCTGAACCCAAATCAAGAGTCAGACACTGAACCAACTGAGCCACCCAGGCGCCCCTAGTCTTACTAGGTTTTAAATGTCATCATGCCTAACATGACTTCTCTACATTGTATTTTATGCCAATAACCTATTTTTTAGCATAAGTTATAAATTTTTATCTTTTCTGCAGAAATAACAAAGGATCATGACATGAGCCCAAACCAGGATCTGGATGCTTAACCGACTGAGCCACCCAGGGACCCCAAAAAGTAATTTCTTCATTGCCTCACTATGCTGCCCATATGGAAAACTTCAGAGGGAAATATTTCAAATACTCACAGAATGACATACTATCATTTGTGGAAAAAAATGTTAATAAAATAAAAAAAAATAATCAGATTAGAGAAAGCATTTTTTAAAATTTCTATTTGACCATCTTAGACAAAATTTCAAAAATGATTTTGTTTCATATGAAAAAATTCCCTATAGTCTTAAACTAGTGTGTTACCATTAAAGAACATGACAATCAGCTAATAATCAATGCTTTGGTTATTTATTTTTTTTTAATTATTTATTTATTTATTTTTTAATGTTTATTAATTTTTGAGAGATGGAGACGGAGCATGAGCGGGGAAGGGGCAGAGAGAGAGAGGGAGACACAGAATTGAAGCAAGCTCCAGGCCCTGTCAGCACAGAGCCCCACACGGGGCTCGAACTCACAGACTGTGAGATCATGACCTGAGCTGAAATCTGATGCTGAATTGACAGAGCTATCCAGGGGCCGGGTTACATTTTCAAACTGCTACTTCCTTTACAAGTTAAAGGTCAAGTAAATCACAAATTACAAAGTAACCATATTTAAGTAATAATTACACATAGTTTATAACCTAAAGTTCTGGATAGATGCTACTGCTACTGTATCAGAAACAGTGAAAGCTATAGTCTTACTAGGTCTTTTTTTTTTTTTTTTAATTATTTATCTTGTGAGAGAGAGATACAGAGTAAGCAGGGGAGGGGCAGAGAGACAGGCAAATCGAGAATCCCATGCGGGCTCCACGCTGTCAGCACAGAGCCGGATGCAGGGCTCGAACTCACAAACCGTGAGATCACGACCTGAGCCGAAACCAACAGTAAGACATTTAACCAACTGAGCCACCCAGGCACAGGTTTTAAATGCCATCATGCCTAACACAGCTTCTCTACACTGTATTTTATTCCAATAACATATTTTTCAGCGTAAATTATAAACTTTGATCTTTTCTGCGGAAAGAACAAAGGACACTATATGGTGCTGCTATGATTCTTTCACCATCTCCTGTTCTGCTCACCATACCACCCGGTGAAGGAACACTGTGTTCGGCACTCTGTCCTCAGTGCACCCCTCGCAGCTCTGCTATGCTGTTGACCCTCAACCACGGTAGATGCATTTCGCCAGGGGTAATTTAAAAGCTTCCGATGTTTTAAAACCCCAGTGGAAAGACGAGCAACAGGAACTATATCAAAAGCACTAGAGGGTGGGGGTGAGCACAAACACATTTTAAGTATTTCCATGGGAATTACTGTTTCTCTGACTGGTCCAATTCGGAGTCAGACTGCAAAAGGGCCAGTGAGTTGCTCCTTCCTGTGGTCATAACTCGCACACCGAGATGGCCATGTTCCATCCCTCATACGTGATTCACAAGGAAGAGCAGGCAGGAGGTTGTAACTAAATCTGCATAAAGGGTTCCAACAGCTCAAATGCGCTACTTCTGATTAATGACTCCTAGATTAAGCTCTGTGCCAGAAAATCCCATTTACTCCAAAACAGAGATGAGGAAATTCTAGTATTTCATATCCAGTTATTCAAGATAATAAGTTATTTTTACAACTATACAAAGTTCAAAGGTATCAATCTATTAAGAAGGCAGGGCAGATAGGAATTTGTCAAACAGACAAAATAAGAGCATTCCAGACAGAGGTTCTAGCGAGTAAAAAGTCATGGTGTTGGGAAATAGCACGGCATTATAAAAGAAAACACAAGTAGTTTGGGCTTGGCAGGAAATTGGGTAATATTTATTGAAAATATAAGCAGGGGCAGATCTTGCTGTCTCGTCTGGTTTTTGTTAATGGGGAGAGATTCAAAAACTCTAAGCATAAAAATGCCTTATCGAGAATGACATGTTTTAGAAAGATTACTGTAGAAGCCATCATTTGGAAAGGGGACGGACTGTGAGGGTGCAGTTCATCATTCTACCAGAAGAGGAAATGAGACCTTTCATCAAAGCGCTGGCTGCAAAAACTGAGGAAAGGAGACTTTACGAAGCCACAATCTAGACCGCTGAAAATCTCTAACAGAAATCACACCAAACAACAATGAGCATTGGGAAGAGAGAGGGAGAAAAACATAATCATTTGGAAATCCTGAAGAAAATTATCCTGAAGATAATATGAAATTATCTTCAAAATTTAGCGACTATTCAAAAAGAAACATTTTATATTCATTAGAACAGGAACAGAGAGTTTTATATTCAGAAAACAGCTAGTCAGAAAAGAATATAATTCAGAGAGATATATAAAGACAGACAAAATTTGCTCAGTTCACTTTAGTACGCAGTTAAAGGTAGCTAGGCTAGGACGACGATAAAATTCTAGATCCTCTTTAGAATTCTTCGTAAAAAGGATAATTGGAAGGAATAAAACAGGAATGGGTTCTTTTTGGAAAACATGTGATCTTGCATTGAGGGATATGATGGGAACCAACAATCATAGTTGGAAGGACGGAGTTCCTGGTAAGAGGTCATTAGCATAGGCAGGATCTACGGCATAGATGGTTATAAACACCACGTCTAAAGGATAACTCACAATAGGGACGCTTAATGAAAGAGCCATCCGAGGGGAGAGAGAATCAGGGAGCATCACGTGAGATGCTTAAAACTACCATGTGAGGGCAAGAGAAGGCATGAGGCTCATCATGAGATGAGAAAGTATGTATGACTCATCACAAGGTCTGGTCAGTGGGCTA
Organism: Paguma larvata; assembly: GCA_030068075.1. NCBI lineage: Eukaryota > Metazoa > Chordata > Mammalia > Carnivora > Viverridae > Paguma > Paguma larvata. Next base: position 126,511,948 of record CM057826.1, read on the forward strand.
AAGGTCTTGTAAAAAGGGACAAGGAAGCGCACGGGAGAAAAGGGCAAAGCAGGCAAGACGAGCCTACAAGACAGAGGTGATGGCCATAGGAAGACGCAAGGCACAAAATTAAGACCCAAGCAACCAGAGCATACAGGCAACAGAGAGCAAGCTAGAGGCCCATATCTGAAAACTTGACAGTGAGAGAGGAAGCAAGAGAAGAGTCTCCCTACTTATTCCTGGACTAGTACGGCCTGATTTTGAGTGGACAACGGATGGGGGAAGTATCTTTGAGGTTCCAACTGCAGGGCATTTTCCCATAGTCCTTCAGACACACAAATAACACAAAGGCACAAACACACACACATGCATATGCACTCGCACACACACTCGACTGCAGAAATAGGCCAGTGGTGGCTTTCATGGTACAGACCTCTGAGAACAAAACCCCTAAAACAAACATGAAGCGTTCTACCAAGCAAAGAAGGGCTATTACCATCAAGAATTTTCGGTTCGTGAAAAAATATCAGGATACCTCCTTCTATATATACCCTGCGAGGCTGTGAGGACTAAACTGGGCCTGTTCTACCCCATCCGGGAATACCAGAAATAGAAAGTGGGAAGGGAAACATTCCAGGGATAGGGTTAAGTGTCCTCAAGCCATCCCCTGTCTCTTGCATGATTTTTCACCCTTTCGGCATTCCAGAACTCTGAAGTCTGCTTAGATGCTGGGATTTTCTTAGAATGTTTTGGCATCGGTATAGCTAAAACTCTTAATCGATTCTTCATGTAAATGAAAACTACTTTTTGTTGTTTTTTCCAAATGAACATATATTAAAATACTAAATATAAATAAAACGCATAAGCATAGGAGCACCGACCCCTTTGAAGAAAGGTCTAGTGAAGGAATCTGAGTTCAATGCACTCTGTTGGGCAAGGCATGATCCAAGGGCACTCCGAATGGAAGGAGTGATCGCGGGCGCATGTTAGTAGAATGCTATTCACTTCAGACACTGGGGAACTCTTCTCCCCACCCCCTGCACATCACTTACCTTTCGTAGTAATTCTCGAACTAAGTCCTGGGTTAAACAGAAGGTAACGTTATGGCACAAATATTGTATATGCGTTTTGTTACTCAGATCATAAAAAGAGTGGAAAAAGATGAAACTATATTTATACATGCTTACAGATGGCACCCCGACAATGGCTTATTACAGGAAATTAGGCACAATGAAGCCTTATTATCTAGTTAAAGGCAAAAAAACAAAAACAAAAGCACAGAGCCCATGATGACATTGTCAGAAAGACAATTAGACTGAGTGGAACAATATGATGGTCCACGTGTTTGTGGTGATGATGTTCGACGCACATTTTATGTTCAATTAAGCTTGTAACAGATTTCAGCGAGAGAGTTCTCATTTTAATTAGAATCAATTACCCTTTTGTGAATATTCCAAATTTAAGTATCGAACCAGCTATAAGTGCAAATTCTTTCCATGCAGAGTCCGTACAACTAACACTTTTGCGCCTCTGGCCCTTTGTCTCAGAAGTGATTGACAGTCGTCGTAAGCAGGGATTTCGGCTTAGAATCTCTCCCCTAGTCTCAAAGGTAACATCTTTCCCCCCGAAATACTCAGTATGGATGAATTAGTCCTAGTCTAATGAGCTTTCACCTTGAAAGAAGGTAAACAACCACCGTGACTGGTCCCTAGAAATTAGACACGCTCACCTAGTAATTGAGTTTATTAACTGAACCGAAGAACATTAAATGCCAGTCGGATCTGGACTGCCAGGCGGGCACTGCAAAAACAAACAAACAGAGTGAAGGGACGATGTGATCCCTTACCGTCAGCGGCGAACAGCCTATTTGAAAATACAGCCTCACGCTGAGGATAGAGATGAATGAGCATACGAAAGTTTAGGCAGCAAGGACATGAGAAACAATATGGACTAAAAGAGTTCTGGGAAGGGATGATTAATAAGAATGGGAACAGTTGAAAATGTCTTTGCCAGGGAAGTTGACTTGAGCCAGACATGAAATACGAGTAAGATCCACCAAAGCAGCAAAAACACTCCAGGCGCAGAAAACCCTATGGCAAAGGATTCGTGTCAATAATAATTTCGCCAGAGTAAACTGAGGGAACAAGGAGGCAGATAAGCGGCCTTTTGGCTTTGAGCATTCAGAGTGGTGATCTAGAAACAGTCTGGAATGTTCTTCAACGTAGAGACTGAAAATATACTTTTAAAATCACTCTAGTAATTTAATTTACTCCATAGATAGGCAGGCAACATTGAAGTTCTTTTTGTTCAAATTACCTACTTCAATTCAGTCGGAATTCCAATCTGATTCATAAGGGAAAAGCTGTCTCTTGCCAGAATGATTTAGTCATTGTTGGTTAAACAAGGCATACGGAGAGTCGCTCTAGGGGAGGCAGTCCTTTCATGCTTTTGCATTAGCTAGAGATGAGGAGATGTGCAAAATAGTGGCCCTGAATTTCCAGTAGCATCCAAGCATGTGCAGGAACCTACAGTTGCCAGCAACAGGCTCACTTTACAAAAATAAGGTCCTTGGAGACAGTTTTCAGGCATAATTTTAGGCGATCCCCAATTCTCAGTTCAGCGCCTCATCACTTCTTATAAAAGTTCATTGAGTGACTAAATGGAAAATATAAACTATGCTAATAATGTCTCTGCATATTATTTTAAGTTGCTGAAGTTATTTTCTGGAATGAGGGATAGGGCATAAAGAATCTGGGATTTAAAAGCAGATAAATTTGAGTCCGCAATTTTTTAGCAATATGGCTTAAGACCGGTAACTTTCATAAGCCACAATTTTCTCATTTGTAAAAAAGAGACAAGACTGCTAATTTGCACAGTTGTTATGAATAGAGATATACGAAAACCTTGCCTACCTCAATGTCTGTAATACAATGTAATAGTAATTCAGCCTACAGTGTTTTGGATTCTGAGGCCAGTCTTTTACTAATCAATGATTGAAGATTTATAAAGCTAAATAAACGGCATATGAAAATAAAATTAGGAATCAACACCATGTTTTTACAATTCTTTTGCAACTGTCTTAAAACAACTTACTATATTTGACTAATTCGACAAGGTATTAAAGATGTACTATCTTTCCCTTTAAAATAATGCCAAATCTAAAATGTATGGTCTCCTACCTTGTTATTAAAATACATGCAGAGCTTTTTTCATCTTATTATAAATTAGAGAACAGAATAATCTTGAAAACTACTCGCTTTAACTCTCTTGGACCTGTTCAGCACACTCCTTTTGAATTCTAAGCATTTCATTTTCTTCTAAATGTTTTCATGTATTTTTAAAGAGAACACCAAGAAATGTGCTAAGTATATATTTCATGAATACCTAGTACAATAACCCTTAATTTCCTAGCTTCACGAAAGGAGCTACCATGACCTTACACTCATCTGGCTTGGTAGAGGATTTTACACTGATATTTAACAATAATAATTTAAAACTGCATATATCAAGTCACTTCTCCCTCAGCGCTGTCCACGTATCGCCAGGTTTAAAGACGTACCAACTTCAAATCACAGCATGACTTCTGGCGGCATGACTTTGTAGCCTAGAGCGGCTGGTGGCATGACTAAACAATTTATATCCAGAAATCCTGTCTTCTTTTTATAAAAAGGAGAAGAAAGTATGTCTACAGTTACACAAAGGAAATTAAATGTACAGTTTCAAACAATGCACACAGAACAACGTAAGATACAGCATCTCAGAAAAATGGCACAAGCTACCAAATGCTCCAATTTGATGAGTCCATTTCCATTCAAGTAGTTTAGGTAAATGTAACATTACTCTGAGGGTTTACCCGTCCCTCCTCACTGATCAAATGTAAGTATTATTTCACATTAGCATGCCATTGAAGATTTCTCTCTCTGTAAATATATTCCACCCAAGAGCAGTTATTACTTATCCCTGTATCCATCCACCCACCCACCCATTCATCCAACTCTGAAGTCAAACGAACATACATACGGAGTACATTCTATGTGGCCGTCATTCTGCTGGGCTCAGGTGATACAAATGTTTATGAGACAAATATTTTCTCTGATCTCAAGTTGCTTACAGCCCAGGAGAAAAGACAGATAAGTAATGAATCAACAGACGAACAAAACAATGACGACCGTAAGTCTTAAGGAAGAAGCAAATGTAAAGCTAAAGTGGACATCCACGCGACACAGAGCAGTCAAACAGAACCGATCTGAGAAGACTGCCTTCAAGTGCGAGTCTAAAGGATGAGAAGGAGGCCGGTTGGCAAACTTGGGGGACCTCTTTATAAGCAGAAGTACAAGGTGCGGTGAGAACTTGCAGGCAGGAAACAGTGTGGAGACCAGTAGAAAATGATAAAATGTACCATACATTTTATTTACTCAACAAATAAATGCATGCATAATGCTTCATGAGTCTTTGGTTTTAAGTGCTTTCCCCTCCCCACTCCTACCTCCCCCCAGAAGATTCAACAGAAAGAACTGCCTAAATGAATTAATTAAAGTAGGACATTTTGCTTGAGATTATATTTTTGGCTGACCTTCAGCTACTGTGGAAATAGCACTTCAGAATACCTTACCAAGCTGATTCCAGCGCTGAGTAAAAGATACAAGAATTGAAACTACGGAGGAGGATATATTTTCTACTCCAAAGAATCTTGCAAATCCATTTACTTCATGCTTTGAAATAGCATGCCCTTTGTGTAAAGAGAAATGAATTAAATACTTGATGAGAAACTTTCTTTTCAGGCCCGAGTTCAGTCAGAGGCAAAGAAAAATAACTGCTGGTTTTTCTCACGGTATTTCAAATCAAATGTCTACAAAGGGCACAAAATGTGTTCAGCATGCAATCAGTATCTGTAATGGCATAAGCACAATTAACAAATGCTTAGCTGAAGAAAATGTGCACCATAAAATATGATTCATTTAATTACATTAAGTAGCGTTTAAGCATTAAACATTAATGAGTAAATCATTACCTTGTTAATGGAATTAATATCCATTACTTTGAATATAGTGGTATTTATAGTGACTACAGAAATCTGAGCCCAACTTATACCGATTTATTTAACCCTAACTATGCCACCTCTTAACTTCATGTGGGTTCATGTGTGTTTGTGTATATATGGCCAAACTATATTTTTTGAAGTGTCATTAAAACAAATAGGAAAGGACCTATCACACTGGCATCCATTTACTTCTAATGAGCCACAGACACCTTTTTTGAAAGATACAGTAATTCCATAAAATATATACCAATACCAATACTTATTTAACTATAATGTTACATCCACTAAGTATAAGCATTTTTCATAGAAATAAATCACTCACTACCCTAAATGCTAGAAAGATCAATCAGTGGTTAAGAATTAATTCTACTGTGGAATGGTTTAAAGGCAGATCTTTGGCTCTACTTCTAGAAGATTCTGACCCAGGTAAGTCTGGAGCAGGGCAAGAAATCTACATGAACAAATATCTCACAGATTGGACGTACCGGTGCCCCGAACTTTGGGCAACACTGCCCTCCACAGCCTGGACAACCTCAAGAAGAGTGTTTAATATCCAGTGTCCTATTAACTCCAGGATCATGTCATATAATGCTTACTATTTAATAAAAATATACAACCAAAATTATTGGTTTCCATTAGCTTTCATTCCACCAATGTGTAAGAAATGTTGTCTGTCATTTACAGACAAAGTTACACTGAAACTCATAAAAATTAATGAGAAACTAACGGATCGGATCGGGTGACTAAACACTCCATGCACACCGTGAGTGGGGGTGGAAAACCCTCTCTTCTCCACCTTGCCTTTCAGGTGTTAAGGGTTCCAAGTTTTGACCACTCGCAAAAACGGTTTAACGTAGCACACTCCATATGCACTCTCTATGTACGTTTGTCAAATCACAGTAAGGCAGATAATTTTAATACTGGAAAGGATATGAATTTTGCATACAAAAATGAGGTGTAAGTTTGACTTTTAAAAGAAGCCAAACTGGAGAGCATGTTGTCAAATTTCAAAAGCATTAGCTACGCAGATAAAACTACAAACGGAGTTCACAAAAAATTTACTGCAAAGATACCTTAATCTATACTTATGTGTGGGTTTATAAAAATATATTATGAGGGGCACCTGGGTGGCTCAGTTGGTTAGGCGGCTGACATCGGCTCAGGTCATGATCTCACGGTCTGTGAGTTCGAGCCCCGCGTCGGGCTCTGTGCTGATGGCTCAGAGCCTGGAGCCTGCTTCGGATTCTGTGTCTCCCTCTCTCTCTGCCCTCCTCCTGCTCACACTCTGTCTCTATGTCTCTCAAAAATAAATAAATGTTAAAAAATTAAAAAAAATATATATATATATTATGAGAAGATGTCACCCTAATACTAGTGAAAGCAGAATATAGATTTCTAGAACAGTCTGTATTTAACAAGACACCATCTACTTCTTGACTTAACAGTAAATATGAGGAATTCCTGTTCTGGTATCTTTACGGTAAGGGAACATATTATTTTCACTTGCAGTCGATTCCAGAAGAGCACACCATCCTATTTAATGACGGAGGCGACAAGGGTTTGGTTCGTAAAAACAAATCTGTACCTTCTCGGGATTTATTCCTATTACATCATATATGCTCCTTTCTTGCCCCTTCGACCAAGCCGTCATGCAAACTCAAGAAAAATGACTTCGCGGTAAATTAAATTAATTGACAAAAAACTAGACATTAATGTTGCTTCCAAGCGTGTCCTTGAAAAAGTCGCACTATGGCTGGTTCTCAACACTTCGGCAAATAAATGCCTGTCAGATGAAGTGTATAATGCTTGAGGCCACAGTCAGGTTTAAGCACGGTTTGCCTTTGAATGATCCATTCTATTCACTCACCGTCTTCTGTATAATTAATAGCCACTCTCCCAAATCACATGCTAGTTAATGAGATGCAGATAAAGGCTTAAAGGTCTGTACTGCAATTCAGTCTTAATGAAAGTCAATATCCTCTTGCCAAGAAAGCCCAGATCACATTTGGCTTTCTCAGATAATTAGGAGGGTTTTTATGGAACCCAACAGTAGCAGTGACTGGTAAATATTAGACCTTTTAAATAAATGCCATATTTAGCCAGAAAAAAGAACAGTTATAAGTTATTTTTCACTGTCCACAGAAATAAGTTTATTTTATCCCCTTCAAAGAATATTTAGAAGTAAACCAGATATGCATATATGTGCACACCTGTAACATGCAGGTCACAGAAACACGGTTCATCATGTGTGATCATTTGAAAACAGTCTTCGTTCACATCACTCGATTCCTCTTGGACCAACTGTTAACTCTTGACACCGGTGTAAAGGCCCTCCATTAAAGGCTTCCATCTTCCGTTAAACTCTTTCTCATCCTAGATACATGCCGCCTGTGAAGTTGACCACACTGCCCCATAAAACCAGTCTCGTTTGCGTCCTTCTGCAACTGATCCTTTTTGAACTGCGTCTCATACCCTAAAGTGTGCTTTGGATTTCCTGCCCACCACTATGTATTACAGGACACGTTTTCACTCGGAATTCTACTTGGGACGTGCTCTGTGCTATTAATCCTGCCTGAGTCGGATGTCTCAACATGTGATTACGGCGTTGCTCGGGACCCATCTTCTAGCTCCTTCCTGCAGCCAAATGTTATCCTATTGATTATGTTAAAAGACCTTTAGGAACAAGGGCTATTTCTTCATCTTCCCCAGGCCCCTGGCACCTGAGTCATGCAGGTTTTTTGCAATGAATTTGATTTTAATCAATCTCGGTAAATACAATTATCCAAAGAATGATAATGTTTCCCTTCTCCTCCCTCCCATTTTTAATCACAGGAATATCATACCCAAATTGGAGAAAGAAGAATGAGGGGAATTTTAAGGGGGAAAATCTAATTAAAACATCTACACACACACATTAAAAAAAGCCTGACTTTTTGGCTCACTCATTTATCTTTCATTAACTGCTCAAAACCTAAAATCTAACCCCCAGTTTTGAGAATTATTACAAACTGAATTGTAAAAATTACTTGGATGACAAGTTTAAAGACTTCGTATTGTTAAAAAAATTTTTTTAATGTTTACTTATTTTTGAGAGAGACAGAATGCAAGTGGGGGAGGGGCAGAGAGGGAGGGAGACACAGAATCTGATGCAGGCTCCAGGCTCTGAGCTGTCAGCACAAAGCCCAACGTAGGGCTTGAATTCACGAACCGTGAGATTATGACCCAAGCCGAAGTAAGCCACTTAACGGACTGAGCCATACAGACACCCCGAGACTTTGTGATGTTAAATATTTTGAACAATTTTAACAAGGAATAATTGATATTCAATTCTGAATTTAAAAAACTGAATAAGTGACTCTAGTAGCTTTAACCAATTTTGTATCCTCATAAATACAGAAGAACCAATTTGTTACACACATGGAGACACACCAATAACCAAACCCTCAAATAAGCTGGATTTTGATGTTTCTCCTAACTTATGTGTAAAAATCAAGCTGACTTCAAATAATAATATATAGGGGGTACTTATGTGAGAAGCACATTAAAACAAGAAAGTCTCTGAGAGAAATATATTATTTTTATCTTACAGATGAAGACACTGAGGACAGAAGAGGAGTGAAGTCTGATTCTAAACATAAGGTCCTTTGATTATGAGTGTTTTTTCCATTACAACCCTGTCACTCTAAATTGGTTATATAAATAGAAGATGGTCAGAATCATTCATTTATTACCTGCTTAAATTGCTTTCGACACAAGTAACACTAGACATGTTGAGACCCTACACAAGGAGCCCTTTGACTTTAAGTATAAAATTACTTACAGTATGCCCAGTGTAAGGCCGACGACTTGGTCACCAGGAGAGAAAACAAAGTCAGGCATTGGCTCCCTTCTTATTGTTACTTCTCACTGCCTTTTTTTCTTTCCCTTTGCAAGGCCAGAACGAAACACATTTCAAGAACACTGATCCTCAATTGTAGGTTAGAGTATTTCCCTCAAGTGGCTACTGGATAAGACTGGAAATTTTTATGCAACTGTAAAAATCCTCCATTTAGTAAAAAATCTCTCCTTAATGTGCAGGCTCTATAAACTCTGAAATGACTTGATGGTTCTATCTTGGGAGTTTTTCAGTTTGCCTTCCTCTAAAATGTACTAGACCAAAAATAAAAATACTTAGTATTTTTTTATTAACATCCTATTATCCAACTTAATGCTCCTAACAACCCTATAACATGGGTCTTATGATGGCCCCATTTTCAGATGAGCACACAAAGAGCAATAGGGCTATCAAGCAAGCAGGTCGGAAAGGCAGGACTCACGCCTGGGCACTGTAACAAGTTTTACAGGGTGACCTACCTACCTGCTGAACTGTGCACTGAGGAATGAGACGGGGACTACCGACATCCTGTTACATACGAGGCACTCAATAGTTTTCAAATGTTATTCTACGGGTCATGTCAAAAGACCAGGAGCTAGAGTCACGCCTTGGTCCTCCCCAGATCATCATATGCACGTTATATGAGCGAAAAGAGTTAGTTAACTATGCCTCATCTAATAATTTTTTTTTTTTTTGAAAAAGAGCAAGAAAGAGCACACTCGAGCAGGAGGAGGGAGAGAGGGAGAGGGAGGGGGAGAGGGAGAGGGAGGGGGAGAGGGAGGGGGAGAGGGAGGGGGAGAGGGAGGGGGAGAGGGAGGGGGAGAGGGAGGGGGAGAGGGAGGGGGAGAGGGAGGGAGAGAGGGAGAGGGAGAGGGAGGGGGAGAGGGAGGGGGAGAGGGAGGGGGAGAGGGAGGGGGAGAGGGAGGGGGAGAGGGAGAGGGGGAGAGGGGGAGAGGGAAAATCCCAAGCGGTTTCCACACTCAGGGGAGAGCTCAACTCGGGGCTCAATCCCACAACACTAGGATCACGACCCGAGCTGAAATCAAGAGTTGGATGCACAAATGAATGAGTCACCCAGGCACCCCTCATCTGAAAACTTCTAAAACAAGAATTTAAACCACTTATCTTACTAACTGAAATGTTTTTCTACCAGCAAACTTTATAACATGAAAGATAGCCACTGGTAACTCAAAAAGAGACATCTCTACAATTCCTTTCTTACAGTGGCAAAGAATAATTACTGAAGAAGAAAACTTTGGCTAATGTGGAGTGACAATTACCCTTTATTAATTATAGGTTAGAATTAGTAACCTAGGTTTCTTTTTGAAACCTGTCAATTATCTTGTTTCAGTAAAACAAGGTACAATGAAAACTTTTCATCAACTATTCTCAGAAGCATCATATTCATATAAAGTATGTTTAAGGGCAACAACCCCAAAGTCCCTGCGGCACCAAAATAGCTTATGATAACCAAAACCCAGGAGTCCACAAAACGAGGGCATATGATTGTTTCTTTAACCACCACTACTGTCGGTTAAAGCCAACTTCTGATGAGGTGCATGTCACACGAGCTGCACCAAGTCGATTATGACTCGGAAATTCTTTAATAAAATGATGCGATGGTGTCACAGAATTCAAAGTTCGCTGTAATGGACTGAATGTTTGTGTCCTCCCAAATGCCTGTGTCGAAGCATCAGTTTAATGGCACTTAGGAGGTAATAAGAGCTGTTACGGGAAAAGATACAGAAGGAGGCTGTCTGCAGGCCAGGAATTCTTACAAGGAACCAAGGTGGCCTACACTTTGATCTTGGACTTCAAGCCTCCAGAACTGTGAGAAATAAATTTCTATTGCTTAAGCCACCCAGGCTAAGGCAGCCTGAGCTGTCTGAGATACTGACTAGCAAAGTCTTTGGAATACATCTAGGCAAATTCTGCTGGTTTTCAGACGACGGATATATGTATTTAAGAAGTAACATCATTTTCCCAAGGTCACGCGGCAGTGTTTATCAGGAGCTGACCTGGAAACCAGATTTCTGACACCCATTTCAGAGCTTTTTCTAAGAAATAATGTATACCACGACTGCCCGATTTCATCTCTTACTCCTGAAATGCAACCTCCTCTTAAATCCAAGTCTTTGCTAACACACACATCCAGAGAAGTCAAACTAAATGTTCAAATGTAGAGTAAAAAGAGGAGAGAGGGTAGCTCAGTCGGTTAAGCAACCAACTTCAGCTCAGGACACGATCTCAAGGGTTCGTGAGTTCGGGTCCCGCATCCGGCTCTGTGCTGCCAGCTCGGAGCCTGGAGCCTGGAGCCTGGAGCCTGGAGCCTGGAGCCTGAAGCCCGCTTTGGAATCTCTGTCTCCCTCTCTCTCTGCCCCTCCCCAATTTGTGCTCACTCGCTCGCTCTCTCAAAAATAAACATTAAAAAAAAATAATAAGAGCGACAAAAAATTAAAAGGAAAATGTCTGTTAAATGAATGTGTGCTGGTGGGTTAGAGGCACAGATCGGTGGTGTCGGTTTTACCTACAGATCTCTCTTGGGCTGGCTCTGATCCAAAGTATGTTGTCCTGGGCAATAACCATCACAATTCTGCAGACGCCATGGACATAGCGACGGGTAGCTGTCTAAGAGCCGACCCCCCCACAGAGGTGATGGAGAAGGTCCTGCTCAGTCTCCCACATGACCCCATTACCAAGCCATTCAAAGGCTCCACCAGCTTCCAAGCTCACTCAAAAGAAAAATAAGAAGTAACTTAGAATGGATTCCAAGTCCACAACAGTGTGCTCCCACCCCAGGATTTCACCGTCCCCACGCTACCATTCTTGGCCTTGCCTATCCCTCTAGAGCCTCACAGGCCTTCTTGGTAAATGAGCTCGCCCAGCATGCTGCCACCACAAAGCCTATGCACTTTCTCTGCCTAGCATTTTCTTTCTTCAGATGTTCACAAAGCATCATTACTGCATTCCCTTCAAGTCTCTGTTGACGGGTTACCTCAGAGAGCTTTCTTGATTTTTCTTTACAGCACTTGACATAGAATAACTTATTTGTTGGTTTGTTGCCTCTCTTTTTGAACAAAATTGTAAATTCCAAGAGGGATGGGATTTGTTTTTTCTCATCTTGGGATCCTTAGCATTTAAAACTCTTCTTCACATATAATGGGCGCTGAAAAATAATCTGAATAAATAAGTTTAATATGCAAAGCTTTCATTAATGCTCTTCATCTATTTATGAAAACGTCACATTGAAAACAGATTTTAGAAAACAATGACTTAGATCAATTTGGGCTCTGGCTACAGAGAGTAGTTGAGAGTATTTGTACCTGAGCCATCTTGAAAATCAGTTTAGTCACTCACTCATTCAAAAGCTGAATGCCTACTATGTACCAGGTGCTGAAGAAACAAAATTTTAAACATTTTTTAAAAAATCTCCGATCATGAGGGGTGCGTGCGTGGTTCAGTCGGCGGAGCTTCCAACTTCAGCTCAGGTCATGATCTCACGGTTCATGGGTTCGAGCCCCGCGTCGGGCTCTGTGCTGACGGCTCAGAGCCCGGAGCCTGCTTCGGATTCTGTGTCTCCCTCTCTGCCCCTCCCCTGCTCACACTCTATCTCTCTGTCTCTTAAAAATGAATAAACGTTAAAAACATTTTTAAAAATATCTCCTATCCTGAGCTTACATCTGTGAATTGCCAAAGAATAGTCACAATCCCAGTCACATGGATTATCAGCAGAGATGGCTCCTCCTGTGTGTGGCCCAGCAGCCTGAACGTTTCTAGTACCTACCAACCATCCTCCATGCCCACACCATGCATAAACACAGACACATGCACGCACGCACGCGCACACACACACGCTCCTCTTGCCACTGTATGGCTACCAGCATTGAGGTAGATCTTTCGAACTGCAGCCAAGAAAATACTTAAAGGGTACTGTCCTGATGGCAGAGGAAAAGGCATAGCTACAGCTCTTGATGATGCTGACAGCGACTCTCACAGTTCACTGTGTTCAGACCGGTGATTCCTATGACATCTGTAAAAATGTTTTTCTCATTAAAAAAAAAAAATCAAAGTTTAAATTGGTAGAAACAAAAGGCTGTAAATGATTCAATCTATATTTTCTGGTAGCCATCTAAACATCTTTCAAAAAAGATATATATCTGAATGACAGAAAACTCGAGGTGGGGAAGAAAGATCAAGAATCTTTTGTGTTTTCGGTCACAGCTCTAAAAGTTAAAAAAAAATAAAAGAAAGAAATGTTTACACCGTGAGCATCTTCACAGCTCAATAGTTGGTACGGTGAGGAATCAAGACTCTTCAGATTAATTTGAATTTTAAGCACACTAGGATTACTAATAAGTTGTCTTAGGTCAGTAATTGAGATTATTTCGAAAGTGATTAAGATTCTGTACATGCAATTCACTATACACACGGGGGAAAAACATACTGAATAACTCAATCTTAGACTGTTGGCTGTTAGAAAAAGGAGAGCTGGAGATCATGTGCTGTTGCTAGCTGGGAATCCCAAACAGAAGAGAAACATATAGCATTGGGAGGGATGGGTTGGGACCTACTGGAATCCTCCAAGCTACACATGGATGCATACTTGGGCTCTGCCAGCCCCTAGCTTCAAGGAAACTTAAAATCACTGTCTTCTCTTTCCTAGGCCACTAGTACCTTCTCCTGCCTTGTCCTTCCCTAGCTGGGCCAAAGACTGACTGATGAGACGGGAGAAGCTATGGAGGCGCGACTGGGAATGCTACCTCATCCAAGGAAACACCTTCTCTCCTATATAAACAGGCACATGCAGAGTCACGGCAGATCCGCAGTCAGTCACTCTAAGATTGCATGGCTGGCAGGCCCATCAGTTTCTCTTCTCTGGAAAGAGAAGTCCATAGAGAAAGGCTGTCTCCTGAAGAAGGAGCCAAACCATTACCTCATTCCTCTACAGCAGAGACTTCCCTGCTGCCGTGAGGTGGGGCTGAAGGAGCGGTCACGCACTGACCGGCACACACACTCTGAAAAGTGAGGATGGAGACACTGAGCACTCCCATGACTCAGACATTTCTTTATCACAAGCGAATTACAGGCTACACACCCACACAGGAGCACGCACACACAGACATGCACACATGCATGCACACAGACACAGAGTCATTGCGTAGGGTTTTTTCAACCTCAAAAAGGAAGACAAGCAGACAAAGGACCCCTTACATGATAAAGGACTCCAGATCGGCCGAACCAATACCGTAGAAAACAATGAAAACGTGTGTTTTCTGGGTCAGATGACATGAGAAACACTCAAATGATGATGAAGGGCAAGTAACACCCAACAGAAGGTCGTAGACTCTGCTCAGTACTGCTCTGGGCTTCATCCCAAACACAACTAAAAATAGGTCGATTTAGCTGCTGAATAGAGGGCTGCATTGTGAAAACCGGCTGAAAACTGATTCCTTAATGTCATGTGCTAGTTACTTTCCCAGGACACCACACTTCACTAAGATGTTAAGAGTACACGCTAGATCCAGAAGAGGCTTGAGGGGGAGTGCAGAAATTAGATGCGCTGTTCACTCTGGCTTTGAAACTCAAAGGCCGAGTGAAGTTGTAACCTTCTTTGCGCTTCTTCTTCTAGACGAAAGGAACTTGGAAAATGGGTGCTGTGTCTACCTTAAGAAGTGAATTATCAACCGAGGTGGTAGGTGAACAGCGTTTCATCAACACCAAAATGCTACAGAGATGTAAGGTATGCATAGTGGCTGCGATCCACTCATCTTGCCTAAGAAATAACGAGGTCCTATGTTTCTCTACTAAACTAGCCCTCAGCTCAGCACAGAGATTCTCTCTCTCCATCACACCCTAGTTTTGCTGGATTGATTTTAAGTGTAGCCAGTTCTGGTCATTCTGGCTTCACCATTGAAGCCGCAACCCTGTGTCTACAGCCATACCACCCTGAACGCGCCCGATCTCATCTGAAGCCGGAACTCTGTTAGCCGAGTTTCCTAGGAACCACCAGGAGATGGACAGAACTTCAGCAGTAGAACATTTAATACAAACCCCACATGAATCTGGATACTCTGAAATGGCTACCAATACCCAAGGTGACTGCATTCTAGCCCAACTCTCACAGAGTCAATTTATCCTTCTAGATAATTTCGATAACCCTAGCAAACTCTCCTTTTTCTGCTGGAGTTTTCATTTGAAGGCAATCCTTGAAGACAGAATTATGCCACAAAGTTAATATATGCAAAAAATCCAGAGCCCAGGGACTTAGTATCACCATCAAAGAGGAGGAAGCAGGAGTCCTGAGCTTGACCAGAAAAACAAGGGTGATGTGGACAGAGACTGGGAAGAGAAAGGCAGGGGTGCCAACCCAGGCAGGGGTCAGTCCCTTTCTGGAGTCCTAGGCTACAGAAAGAAGTGTTCGACTCTATTATGGGGAATGACTAAAAAGTTTTGAACAGAGGAGTGACAGGTCATATTTATAATCAGAAAAGATAAATACAGCTTCAAATTGGAAAACAGTCTTGATGAATTAAGAGGCTTTCATAGTCTCTCTGGCAAAGGTCATGCTAGCCGACGTGAGTATGTGTAGAGGGGATATGGAAAGAAGGAGGTTTACAGCAGACCTGCAGGGAGCAATATCACTAAGACGCGGGGATAGACTGAGTTCAGAAAGTGAGAGGAGAGATCTCACGGGTGCCTCGCGTTTTCTGTGTGCCATTTCTTGGAGTGGTGCTATTTACCCAGATCAGAGGATCAGAGAGGCAGGGGATGATGTTGAAGGTCATGCGTTCAAGCACGGAGGAGGGGAATCTGAGTCATGACTGAAATGATTCCTTTGGGATGAGACAGTTGGTATGTGAAAGAGAAAAGAGAAATTTATCATGGAAATTTTCCGAGAGTTGGGGATACAGGAAACAAAGCCCGGATGAAGGGATGGGTATAATACAGGCAGGGCCCCTCTTACGTAACCAGTTGAAGGAATGGCTCCAGATATGGGTAGCTTCCTGGTTTTGGCTGAGGGAAGCTGAGTTTCCAAAGGATGACTTTTATTTTCTTTTGGATGGAAGAAAAAGGGTCATCTGTAGAGAATGACACGAGAAATACAAAGCGTGAGAGGAGAGAAAGTTTGAAGTCGTTGCTGAAAGTTTAAAAAGTATGTAAACCACAGAAATAAAGTGCAGTTATACCAGCTGACATCAGGCTGTGCTTGGGCCTAAAGGGAGTTGCGATGTAAGTGTTCCTGAAATTGTAGGCCATGGTGTGGAAATTATGTGTGTATGTACATGTGTGTGTGTGTATGTGTGAATGTGTGTACTATACACACATATATACACACATATGCAAAACATATATATATACAAATATGGTTAGAATTAACCAGTTATAATTAAAACTAGTTAGAATAATCATTATATATACATATATATATACACATATATATACACACACATACGTACATATGAAAGAAAACCAAGAATAAGACAAACGGAAGGAAAAGTGGGGACTAGTTGCTTAATTATGCTGAAAGAAAAAGAGTAATTGTGCTCTGAGAAGGGGCTGAAATATTGTTTAAAATCTGAAACACAGAGGGACAAGTCAAGCCCAGAGTGCTTTAGGACCTTTGGGGTGTGAGGAGAAAAAACCCAGGGCTAAGAGTATATTGTGTACAGTATGCTCAGACATTAGATGAAGAAGTCATCACAACTGACCATTGTTCTTTAAAAGAAGTAAGTAAGTGGTTTAAAATTTTACTCTCAAATGAAAGGATTCGACTTGAGTTCAGACGATCTTCAGGAATAATCTTCTCTGTATTGCTTTGGTTTCACAGGGGAGTATTGTTAGAGATAATAGGCCAATGGGAACATATTTGTTATGCTCTCCCAATTCAAAACGTTTTTTCGTCTTCACTCACCTCCTCTGCTTTTACTGACTCGATATGTTACGATTAGGAAAGAGAGTCTTTTGAGCAACTTGAGCAATGTCAGAAGTACTAAATTTAAAGAGGGAAGGAAGGAAGCAATTACCCCTTTTGGTGTATTCCATGCATTAGCTGTAATTTCCACTGCCCATTTTCTGAAAACTCACGTCTGTACCATTTATGGTGAAAGGCAAGTCAGACTTGCCGCAATCAACCCAACATTCCAATTCAAGTCACTCTGGGAAGAATTTCAACTCAGAACAGGCTGCAGAAATCTTCTACCGTTTCAACACACCCACTGGTGGACACGAAATTCAGAGCACATTAGAAATTAAATTCTAATTTGATAACTCAACACTAGATGCAAAGTAAAACTATTACAAGAGCAGTTCTTCCTAACACTTCCCTATTTATGCTCACATTGGAAGTAGGGTGCAATTAAATGTTCCTTAAAAATCTGCTAAATAGATCTCAGGATAAGTAAAAACTAGCTTACTCCTTAAACAATGAAACAAATTCATCATTTAAAAAATAATAGTGTCTACAACAAGTGATTTACTAAAACAAGGCTGATGCACACTTTCATTTCACATTTACCAAATTATGAGATTACTACACTGAGAGCTGCAAAAACAAATCTAACCAAAACCAGAATTGGACTTAAATTACCTCTTTAAATCTGATGTATTCAAGTAAAATGTTCAAATCGTTCTCATCTCACTACAGTTTTCTTTTTCAGAAAATAGAACTTATACATTTACTTGAGCCATTCCATTAAAAAAAATCAATCTCTGAATTTCTGTATTTATTTAAAAATATGACCCAAGTAACAAAATCCCAGTACTCATGGCTATTTTAGGGTATCGGGAAGTAATACTTTGGAGATGGAATTTTCACCTTGTTAGTTTTCAGTAGAAAATCTTTAGAGAGGTGTTAACATTCAGGAAATCAAACTTCATTCAATCCAGGTTTTAGTGAGTATCACCTAAATATCAAACCTTAACCAAACTTCTGTGAACAAAGTCAAGTGGACAAAGGAAGCCCATTAAGGCAACAAAGGCGGCATATAGGCCGAGTTAAAAAGGTGCGGTCAGTCTTTTGGGAACAGAAAGAATTTGGGCTTACTGCTGTCTTGTAGGATGGGAAAATCGCACTGCCAGGGTCCCAGAAAAGCCATTTTAACTTCATCGAATGGATGTCTGTTGTCATAAAACCAACTTAGTGTATTCAGATTTCTGAGGATTCGCAATTTTCCAAGGTTTTTCTCGATGATGTTGCCAGCATCCTCAGAAATGCTTTAAAACACCAAACCACTCAGCTCTGTGGTAATGAAATAATCCAATACCATATCGGGGAAATTTTATAGTGTTATGAGGAAGTTTTTAAAACAAATACATCAATTATAATAACAGGGAAAACTATACCTTAAACTGTCATAAAATGTACACGAAAAGTAAAACTGTGATTGAAGAAAATTTCCGAATTTATTATAGTTCTCAGCATCATCTCTCCCATGCTGGTGATGTAGGAATCTTGATGCAAATAAGCCTAAAAATGCTATCTATGGAAACCGCTTATATTTATAATCTTGCTGCTTTAGTTGCATGTTCAAACTGAATAACAATAAGCTCAGCTCTTCCAGATCATAAATATATGTTTATTGTTATTTTTCCCCACTTAACAATATTGAAACTGACACATCTCACATTCTTTTTCATGCTAAGTAGGAGTTTCTCTGCACTACTGAGTTACAATAAATATGAATGTGAAAAAAGAAAAGACATTAAAATTTCAAGATGCAAACCCTAAGTGAAAATACAAACACTAATCCCAGAGATATAAACTTAGGAAATGTGAAAGGAAATCATGAAAAATACATCAATATTCTCAATATATGTGCAGTATTTTGTGCCAGGATGCAAGTTACAAATGATTATTGGAAAATTATGAAATTGGCATTATTCCAATCATTAGACCAATACTATTTACTGTCTACCAAGCAAAAACATCTAAGAAATACACAAACATAATTAAAAATCAAAATATTTTTCACCTGATTAACTTCTAACATTAACTATAATATTAGTACGCAAATCATGTGAAACAAAATATGGCAAGTCTCACAAGGAAGAGAAAAATAAAGATAGAAGTAAGTAAACAGACTGGAGACAGTACATCCCATCGGGGTTTATCTGAGAAGACTTTTTCTTTTAACGTTTTTATTTTATTTTTGAGAGACATAGAGACAGAGCGTGAGCAAGGGAAGGGCAGAGAGAGAGGGAGACACAGAATCCGAAGCAGGCTCCAGGCTCTGAGCTGTCAGCACAAAGCCCGACATGGGGCTCGAACTCACAAACCATGAGATCATGACCTGAGCCAAAGTCGGACGCCTAGCCGATTGAGCCACCCAGGCGCTCCCGAGAAGACTTTGTTAAAAGTCAAGATTCAAAATGACCTCTGAATGAGGAACAGAATTTTGCTGTATGTGGCTAACAAGCTAGGATAATAACTCATTCATTTAAGATAGTAGTGAAATGCCAAGTCCTGTATTTTATACTGTCAAGGATTAAACTTTTTTTTAATGTTTATTTACTTTTGAGAGAGAGACAGAGCGTGAGTGGGGGAGGAGCAGAGAGAGAGAGGGAGACACAGAACCCAAAGCAGGCTTCAGGCTCCGAGTTGTAGCACAGAAACTGATGCGGGGCTCGAACTCATGAGCCATGAGATGACGACCTGAACTAAAGTCAGACCCTTAACTGACGGAGCCACCCAGGCGCCTCTCAAGGATAAATCTGTATACATTTCTTTGGTCATTCAAAAGATTCAAAAAATCTCTATCAAAGAAATTACTTCTCTATTTTCTTAAAAAGAAGCCATTGAAAATAGTTTAACTTGGAGATTACAGGACTTCTTCAGACTGCACAGCTCCATCTTCTATAAACTTCTGGTATCCAGCAGACCACATACTTCTAACTATACCTATTTTTTTTTAAATCCTTCTTTTTCTATGAGAAATGAAAAAAGAAAATAACCTTATTAGAAAAACAGGAAAAGGGGGAGCCTAGGCGGCTCAGTCAATAGAGCATCTGACTCTTGTTTTTGGCTCAGGTCAAGATCCTAGGGTCTTGGGGAAAAGCCCCACGTTAGACTTTGTGCTGAGCGTGAAAAGCCTGCTTCAGATTCTTTCTTTCTCAGGGCATCCGGGTAGCCTAGTAGGTTAAGCATCTGACTCCTGATTTCAGCTCAGGTCAAAATCTCATGGGCAAGGATTCAAACTCCCCATCAGGCTCCGCTCTGAGCATGGAGCCAGATTGAGATTCTCTCTGCCTCTCCTCTGCTTGCACTTTCCCTCTCTCTCTCTCTTTCAAAATAAATAAATAACATTAAAAACAAAGTTTCTCTCTCCCTCTGCCCCTCTCTCCTGCTCATATACATTTTCTCTCTAAAAAATAATAATTAACTAATGAATTAAAAAAAGAAACACAGGGAAAAGTAAAAGTCAATGAAGTCCTAGATTAAGGGTAAGAAATAAAGTTCCCCGTTTTTCTCTAAGGTACCTGTGACAGATACTTGGGAATCAAGGTACCTTCTGTTGTTTGCTTTCAGTTCTGCTTTGCAGGTTAAAAATAATTGACTCTTAACTTGTTAATATGATTTCCCTGAATACAGAACCAGTAGGAAAGTGAAATTAAAATGAATAATAAAAGTAATTCAGGGAATCTAATGGGCCCCCGACCGCCTCATGCGACTCTAGATCTCGGGGTTGGGAGTTCAAGTGCCACACTGGGTGGAGAGGTTACTTAAATTACAAACTTGTAAAGTGACCTGGAGGACAGCTTGTTTGCTTGCCTTTTTTTTTTTTTTTTTCTTTTGAGAGAGAGAGAGAGAGAGACAGAGAATGAGTTTTGCATGAGCTGGGTGGGGAGAGAGGGAGAGGAAAGAAAGAATCTTAGGCAGGCTCCACTCTCAGCTCTGAAATGAAGAGGCAGACACTCAACCCACTGGGCCACCCAAGTACCCCTGGGGAAAAGCTTATTTTGAGAGGGAGGAGAGGCAGAGAGAGAGGAAGGAAGAACCCCAACCCAAGCAGGCTCCATATGCAAGGTTTGAACTCACAAACCCCAAGACACCAACCCCAGGCGAAATCAAGAGCCTGATGCTCAACTGAAGGAGCGCCCAGGCGCCCCCTGGAGGACAGCTTGTTAATGTAGGCTTGTGATCACACACTTGACAGCTACTTGGCCCTGCACTCACCTGAAGTAATACTTTTCGCTCACTCTGTTCTTCTTCCTATCTATAGTTCCCAGTCAGATGCCCTACTCCAGAGAAAGGCCCAGCACAAAATGGAGCCAGTTACACAGTGTTAAAGAAATCCACACTGCCTAATTAAAATAATCAACCAAAGCTTTCACTCAAATATGGGCAGACAACCAAAAATCACCAAATCTCCAAGGAAAAACAACAATGTGAGCAAGTCAGAACAGAACAAAGTGCTAATTTAAGGTACAAAAGAAAAACACACCAACTAATAACATTCATATAATCAAGAGGGGTGCTAGAGCCATAAAAATAACCGCATGATCTAAAGAGAAGCAATTAAAACATGAGAGAACATTACGACATTTAATGTTTTAAAGGATTAATACATTAAAAATATTAAGAAAGCTACAAGACCGTCAATTTAAAAATCAACGTAAGGTCTCTAACACATAATTGAATATCCTGCCCAGGATGTAAGAACGAGGAGGAAAATATGAAAGAAAAAGAAAGAGAAAATCAATAAAGCAAGTAAAAGATGTAACTAATGAGCATCAGTATCGGGGGGGAAAAGTGCAAACGACATGGAGTAGAGGACTGTATCAGAGAAATAGCAGTGGAAAATTCCAAACTCCGAAGGGCACAAGAATTTATAATAAAATGAATATAAACCTTTAACACCTAGACCCATTATAATTGAGGCTTGCCATTCGGTATCAGTAATGCTCTTCCAATGGGGCCAAGTAGTACTTTCTTCATTATGGCGAGCGAAGGGCAGCAGAAGAAAGTCAGATTTAATATGGACATAATACATTAGCACCAAAATGAAGATTAAAATATCATCAAGGCGCACAATGACAAAGGTTCCGTAGTCATTCACAGAGAAAGATGACTAATTCTCCTGCTGATATCATCTTCTGAAGGTTAGATGAAATCATTAGATTTGGTAAAAGAAAATTGGTGAGATTTAAAACAAAATTCTTAGAATATCGTATATATGTACTAATTTAACCCTCCTTTTTTTATTATTTTTTTTCATTTTGAGAAAGAGAGAGCAAAAGCAAGGGAAAGGCAGAGAGAGGAAAAGAGAGGATTCCAAGCAGGCTCTGCATTGCCAGCACAGACCCCAATGTGGCGCTAGAACCCATGAACCCCAAGATCGTGACCCGAGCTGAAACCAAGAGTTGGACGATTCACTGACTGAGCCACACAGGCACCTCCTAATTTAACCATTCTTGAACAGAAGCAAATTCTAAAAACTATTCTCTAAGTTTCCATAGTACTCTAACATTTTTGAGTTTTAATTAAACAATACAGATTCCACTGCCTTTTTTTAATACTCTTCCGACTGTTTCAAAAAATGTTAGTCACAGTGAAAACCTTGTATGTTATTTCTTATACTACATCACACATTTGAATTTATAGATCCAACAAAATACTAAGAAATAATGTTAATTCTCAAAATGTGAAAAAGGCATTATAAAAATTCTTATATTTTGCTAAAATATACCTAAGTTAAACGTATAGATTAATGCAAAATTATCTATGAAAACTTATACAATTTCAATGTAAACAAAAAGTTTATATTTATATACACACAAATTTATAATTTGTCTTTGGATTGTTAGGTTTAAAATGTATACTTCTTTACTTTTAATCCTATAATCTTATATTTTAATTGATAACAATTGAAAATAATTGATAATCATTGATAATAATTTCTTCATCTGGAGAAATACTTTCTGGAAATATGTTTAGTTCCAAAATTCCCTAACTTGTCTTCAAAATCTTCTTTAGAAAGCATCTGTGAAATGAGAAATTAAAATTTCTAGAAATGCCTATTTAAGGAAAATTTTTAAAACTTGTTACTTTTTAAAAATTTAGAGGTGCCTGGGTGGCTCAGTCAGTTAAGTGTCCAACGTCAGCTCAGGTCATGATCTTGTGGTAAGTTGGAACCCCACATCGGGCTCTGTGCTGACAGCTCCGAGCCTGGAGCCTGCTTTGGATTCTGTGTCTCCCTCTCTCTGCCCCTCTTCTGCCTGCTCTCACTCTCTCTTTCAAAAATAAATAAAATGTTAAAAAACATTTTTTAATAACAATAAAATAAAATAAAAATTTAAAAATTTACTTCAACCATACTACCTAACATCTGCCCACACATTTAAAGGCAAAAGAAATAGCTGAACAACACAGGGATGTCTATAAATGAGGAAAAACAGCCCGGCACCTCCATTATACTTTATAGGGTTAACCAATGTTTCTCTGATGCTGTTAGAGAGTTACTGCTGTGTGTCGCTAGATAGTTAAAAACGAGCTTCGGGGGAAGGGAAAGTCCAAGAAGGTGGCACAGTAAAGCTCTGAGCTCACCTTCTCTCGTGGACATACCAAATCTAGAGTTACATATAGAATAACTCCTGCTGAAAAAGAACTGAAAAGTAGCTGACCAACTCCCTCCACAATAAGGGATAAAAGTGCAACAAGGAGACAGAGAGGTGCTTTCACCAAAAACCCCACCCCTGCACGGCAACTTACAATACGGAGGTTAAGTCACAAGTCTGGAGTCTCTACCTGAGGGATGAGAGATTAAGTGTGACACTGGAGGCACCCCAACTCTGGGGATCTTCACTGGGTAGATGAACCCCTAAAAACATCTGGATGTGGAAACCAATAGGGCTTATGTCCGGGGGATGAGGGGAATGGAAACTGTAAGGACCTAGATACTCCTGTTGAGGGACTCACACTGTCAGAAACAGAGTTCTAGCCGGACTACGAAACCCAGAGCACAGGAGACAGAAACACATCCCCACCGCCTGCCTGTATAAAAGGCCCATCACTCATCCTGGAACTTCAACCTGAGAGACAGGCTTCAGATACACCACATACCGAGCGGCTACAGAAAAGCTCCCAAGAAATGTAGGCAGGGGAGACCCCATCTTTGAGCCCCTCTTGGCCTCATCATGCTTCATTGGTACTGCCCAAAAAGGAGTGCATACACTCGTCTGAAGTACTGTTCCAAGACACACTGAAGGGACACGTCTAGATTTCCCGGTCTGGAGGTCAGCAGGGTTTCTGACTGCAGCCCCATGGGACTGTGTATACTAGTGTGTTCTAAAAGGTGCTGCCTGAAGATCTGGCTTCCAATCAGCCTGAAACTAGAAACTTTCCCTTTGGGAAAGTGACAGGCCTTGTCACACCCTAAAGAACTGTGACCTGTCAACAACACAGTCAGCTACTTAGATAATCACAAAGGTTTGAGAGACAAACAAGGGGTAAAGCAATGGCGAATGAAAAGATTCATCTCTTAAACAAGAGGCTTCGCCATCAAGCCTGAGAGGGGTAACTATTACACCTAACACCAAAAACAAACACAGAGTCAAGCACAATGAGGAAACAGGGAAATACATTCCGAAAGCAAGGACAAAAGTTCAGAAAAAGACCTTAATGAAATCAAGATAAGATATCTACCTGATAAAGCGTTCAAACTAATGACTGTGAAGATGCTCACCAAACTTCAAACATAGTAAGAACCTCATCAAAGAGATAAAACATACAACAAAGTACCAAAGGGAAGTCACAGAGCTGAAGAATACAATCAATGAGTTGAAAACTACACTAAAAGGGTTTGAAAGCAGACTGGATGAAACAGATCAGCAACCTGGAATCAACAGGGTGCTGTCTCCCACAGAGATGGAAATCAAATATATGGATAAGATGTTTCATGCAAATAGAAAACAAAAGAAAGCCAGAGTAGTCACACAAAATAGACTGTAAAACAGTAGCTATGGGGTACCTGGGTGGCTCAGTCGGTTAAGCATCCTACTTTTTTTTAAAATGTTTATTTTTGAGAGACGAAGAGATGGAGCATGAGCATGGGAGGGGCAGAGAGAGAGGGAGACGCAGAATCCAGAGCAGGCACAAGGCTCTGAGCTGTCAGCACAGAGCCCGATGTGGAGCTTGAACTCAAAAGACCTGACATCATGACCCAAGCTGAAAGCCAGATGTCTAACCTACTGAGCCACTCAGACGTCCCAAGCATCCTACTCTTGATTTAGGTTCCGGTTATGGTCTCACGGATCCAGGAGTTTGAGCCCCACATCAGGCTCTGTGCTGACAGTGCGGAGCCTGCTTGGGATTCTTTCTCTCCTTCTCTCTCTTTGCCCCTCCCCTGCTCACACTGTCCCTATATATCTCAAAAATAAGTAAATAAACTTAAAAAAAAGTAGCTATTACAAAATACTTTAAAATAAAAGCATAATAAAAGGCCAACAGGGCATTCCATAATGCCTTTCTTAATCCAAGAAGAGGACACAACAGTTGTAAATATTTATGAACCCACCACAGAACACTGAAATATATAAAGCAAATATTATCAAACCGAAGGGAGAGATTGAAAGCAATACAATGATAGTAGGGAACGTTAATACTTCACTCACAGAGACACGTTGGCAACATGGCGGAGGAGTAGGGGGCTCCAGTATTTCGCTTGCCCTTTAAAGGGGGACGACTGAAACCATTGTCTCTCTCTCAACTCCAAAAATCGGGGGGAAAAGGTGCTAGAGCTGACAAGAAACTAAGGCGAAAACAGACACGGCCCAACTGAACTCCCTTTTTCTGGAATAACCAGGCCATATAAGTTCATCTAGACGACATCGATCTTTATCCCTTTTCCCTCGCACCTGTCCTTATTCTGATTTCTATCAGTCTGGATTAAACCCTTTAGTCGCTCTACCTGGGCAAAGTCCATTTCCTTCTTCTCCCTGCACCAGTCATTATTCTGTCTATATATGCTCTGCCACCAGCACACTACATACCCTGTCCTTAACGTGTAGCTGTTTCTTCAGGACATTGCCCTCAGAGAGTCACTTGTTATTTTTTTCTGTTGTGAACTGCTTGTCTGGACCATTTGTCGGTACGTTTGAGTATTTCTGTGTTCTGTGTGTCTGTCAGTTTTCCTTTCCAGGGCAACTTCAAGAAACAACCCATAACACATCCAGCCAAAATGACGAGACGGAAGAATTCTCCTCAAAAGAGTCTACAAGAAGTAGTGACAGCTCAAGAATTAATGAAAACAGATATAAGCAACATAACAGAACTTGAATATAGAATGTTAATCATAAAACTAATTGCTGGCCTTGAAAAAAGCTTAGATGAATGCAAGGAGTCCCACGAGGCAAAGTTCAAAGACCTTAAAAACGGTCAAGAAGAATTAAAGAAGACATTGGAAGAAATACAGGGGAAACTGGAAGCAGCCACAGCACGGATTGAAGAGGTAGAGGAAAGAGTTAGTGCATTAGAAGACAAAATCATTGAAAAAGAGGAAGCAGATAAAAAGAGAGAGAAGCTGATCCAGGAACAGGAAAGGAGAATTCGAGAGCTGAGCGATGCAGTCAAAAGAAACAATATCCGTATCATAGGAGTTCCAGAGGAAGAAGAGAGAGAGAAAGGAGTCGAAGGGGTTCTGGAACAAATCATTGCTGAGAACTTTCTCAACATGAGAAAGGAAACGGGCATGGAAATCCAAGAGGCACAGAGAACTCCCCTCAGACGTAACTTGAATAGACCTTCTGCACGGCACATCATACTGAAGCTGGCAAAATACAAAGATAGGGAGAGAATCCTGAAAGCAGCTAGGGACAAAAGAACCCTAACATACAAAGGGAGACCTATAAGGGTAGTAGCAGACTTATCTACGGAAACTTGGCAAGCCAGAAAGGAATGGCAGGATATCTTCAATGTGATGAGCAAGAAGGACATGCAACCAAGAATTCTGTATCCGGCTAGCCTGTCATTCAGAATAGAAGGAGAGATCAAGGTTTTTCCCAACAAACAAAAACTGAAAGAATTTATCACAAATAAGCCAGCACTGCAAGAGATCCTGAGGGGCATTCTATGAAAACAAGGAGGCAAAGAACACAAACTACCAGAGACAGACTTACAAACATGAAACTTACAGATAATACAGTGACTGTAAGCCCATATTTTTCAATATTAACACTGAATGTAAATGGACTAAATGCGCCAATCAAAAGACACAGGATAACAGAATGGATTAAAAAACAAGACCCATCTATTTGCTGTCTTCAAGAAACTCATCTTAAACCTGAAGACACCTTCAGATTGAAAGTGAGGGGATGGAGAACTATCTACCATGCTACTGGAAGTCAGAAGAAAGCCGGAGTAGCCACACTTATATCAGACAAATTAGACTTTAAAATGAACGATGTAATAAGAGATGAGGAAGGACATTATATAATAGTCTCAGGGACCATCCAGCAGGAAGAGCTAACACTTGTAAATATCTACGCACCGAATTCGGAGGCACCCAAATTTGTAAAACAACTAATTACAAACATTAGCAACCTCATCGATAAAAATGTCCTAATAGTAGGGGATCTCAACACTCCACTCTCAGCATTGGATAGATCAACAAAACAGAAAATCTCCGCAGAAACAATAGCCCTGAATGACACATTAGGACAGATGGGCCTCACAGACATCTTTAGGGTCCTTCATCCAGAAGCTAAGGAATTTACGTTCTTCTCATCTGCACACGGTACATTTTCCAAGACAGACCACATTCTGGGGCACAGGGAAGCTCTGAATAAATATAAAAGAATTGAGATCATACCGTGTACAGTGTCAGACCACAATGCTTTGAAACTTGAAATCAACCACAGGAGAAAGCCTGGAAAATATCCAAGAACATGGCGGCTAAGAAATAACCTACTAAAAGATGACTGGGTCAACCAAGCCATCAGAGAAGAAATTGAAAAATACATGGAAACAAATGAAAATGAAAATACAACAATCCAAACGCTCTGGGATGCAGCAAAGGCAGTCCTGAGAGGGAAATATATTGCAATCCAGGCCCATCTCAAGAAACAAGAAAAATCAATAACACAAATTCTAACAGCACGCCTAAAGGAACTAGAAGCAGATCAACTAAAACAACCCAAGCCCAGCAGAAAGAGAGAAATAACAAAGATCAGAGCTCAAATTAACCATATGGAGACAGAAAAGGTAGTGGAACAGATCAATGAAACCAAAAGCTGGTTCTTTGAAAAAATAAACAAAATAGACAAACCTCTAGCCAGGCTTCTCAAAAAGAAAAGAGAGAGAACTCAAATAAATAAAATCGTGAATGAAAAGGGAGAAATTACAACCAATCCCTCAGAGATACAAACAATCATCAGAGAATACTATGAAAAATTATATGCCACCAAACTTGGCAATCTGGAAGAAATGGACAGCTTCCTAAATAGCCACACGCTACCAAAACTCAAACGGGAAGAAATAGAAAATTTGAACAGACCCATAACTAGTGAAGAAACAGAATCCGTTATTAAAAACCTCCCAGCAAATAAAAGCCCTGGACCAGATGGCTTTCCTGCGGAATTTTACCAGACATTTAAAACAGAGTTAATTCCTATCCTCCTCAAGCTGTTCCAAAAAATTGAAACGGAAGGAAAACTCCCGGACTCATTCTATGAAGCCAGCATCACTTTGATTCCCAAACCAGATAGAGACCCAGCAAAGAAAGAAAATTACAGGCCAATATCCCTGATGAATATGGATGCAAAAATTCTCAACAAGATACTAGCAAATCGAATCCAACAGCATATAAAGAGAATTATCCACCATGATCAAGTAGGATTCATCCCTGGGTTGCAGGGCTGGTTCAATATTCGCAAATCAATCAACGTGATACATCACATCAACAAAAGAAAAGATAAGAACCATATGATCCTGTCAATAGATGCAGAAAAAGCATTTGACAAAATACAGCATCCTTTCTTAATAAAAACTCTCGAGAAAGTCGGGATAGAAGGAACATACTTAAACATCATAAAAGCCATATATGAAAAGCCCACAGCTAATATCATCCTCAATGGGGAAAAATTGAAAGCCTTCCCCCTGAGATCAGGAACACGACAGGGGTGTCCACTCTCGCCACTGCTATTCAACATAGTGCTGGAAGTCTTAGCATCAGCAATCAGACAACAAAACAAAATAAAAGGCATCAAGATTGGCAAGGAGGAAGTCAAACTTTCACTTTTTGCAGACGACATGATACTTTACATGGAAAACCCGACGGAATCCACCAAAAGCCTACTAGAACTGATTCATGATTTCAGCAAAGTTGCAGGATACAAAATCAATGTACAGAAATCGGTGGCATTTCTATACACCAACAATGAAGCAGCAGAATGAGAAATAAAGAAGCTAATCCCTTTCACAATTGCACCAAAAACCATAAAATACTTAGGAATAAACCTAACCAAAGATGTGAAAGACCTCTACACTGAAAACTATAAAAAACTTATGAAGGAAATTGAGGAAGACACAAGGAAATGGAAAAACATCCCATGCTCATGGATTGGAAGAATAAATATCGTCAAAATGGCAATACTACCCAAAGCAATCTACACATTCAATGCAATCCCAATCAAAATTGCACCAGCATTCTTCTCAAAGCTAGAGCAAACAATCCTAAAATTTGTATGGAACCACAAAAGACCTCGAATAGCCAAAATAATACTGAAGAATAAAACCAAGGCGGGAGGCATCACAATCCCAGACTTTAACCTCTACTACAAAGCGGTGGTCATCAAGACTGTATGGTATTGGCACAAAAACAGACGCATAGACCAATGGAATAGAATAGAAAACTCAGAAATGGACCCGCAAGTATATGGCCAACTAATCTTTGACAAAGCGGGAAAATGTATCCAATGGAAAAAAGACAGCCTTTTTAACAAATGGTGCTGGCAGAATTGGACAGCAACATGCAAAAGAATGAAACTAGACCACTTTCTTACACCACTCACAAAAATAAATTCTAAATGGATAAAAGATCTGAATGTGAGACAGGAAACCGTCAAAATCCTAGAGGAGAAAAAAAAAAAAATACTTCACTCACATCAATGGATAAAGTATCCACGAAAAATAAAGAAACATCAACCTTAAACAATACATTAGACCAATTACAAGAAAAAAATGGAAAAACCACGAATAGGTGGAGATTAAATAACATGCTACTGAAAAACCAATGGGTCCATGAAGAAATCAAAGGGAAATTAAAAAAACAAAATAGGTCAACACAAATGAAAATGGAAATACCACAATTCAAAATCTACAGGATGCAGCGAAAGCAGTTCTATCAGGGAAGTTACTAGAGACACAGGTCTACCAAAAGAAACAAAAACATCAAATAGACAATAGAAAAAGAAGAAGGCATGAAGCCTCAAGTTAGTAGAAGGAAGGAAATAACAAGAATTAGAGCAAAAACAGAGACAAAAAAGAAAAGAGAAAATATTAAAGACACTAAGAGCTGGTTGTTGGAAAAGATAAACAAAACTGGTGGCACCAAGAAGAAAAGAGAGAAGGCTTAACTAAATAAAATTAGAAACTAAAGGGCAGAATTCACAACTAATACACAGAACTATTAAGGATCATAAGAGACTGCTATTAAAAATTACAAGCCCACGTATTGGACAACAAAGAAGAACTGAATAAATCCCTAGATACATATAATCTACCAAGGCTGGATCATGAGAAAATAGAAAATTTGAATAGAATAATTACTAGTAGAGATTGAATCTAAAAGAAAAAAAACTTCCACCAAACAAAAGTCCAGGACCAGATGGCTTCAATGATGAATTGCAACAAATTCTCAAAGAATATTTAATACCTTTTCTTCTCAAATTCTTCTAAAAAAATTGAAGACAAAGGAAAGCTTCCAAAGTCATTTTACGAGACTGGCATTACCCCATACCAAACCACAGAAGGACACCACAAAATGAGAAAATTATGGGCCAATGTCACTTATTAACATAGATGCAAAAATCCTCAACAAAACATAAGCAAACTAAATTCAACAATACATTAAAAAAATTCATTTACCATTGTCAAGTGGGATTTCTTCCAGGGATGGAAGAATGGTTCAATGACCAAAAATCAGTCAGTACGATTCACCACATGAAAAAAAAATGCAAGATAAATTGTATGATCATCTCAACAGAATCAGAAAAAGCATTTAACAAAACTCAGCATCAGTTATAACAACTCTCAACAAAGTGGCCATCGAGGGAACATATGTGAACATAATAAAGGCCATATATGACAAACCCAGAATCAACACGATACTCAATGGATAAAAAGAGAAAATTTCTCCTCTAAGAACAGAAACGAGACAAGGATACCCATTTTCACCACTTTTACTGAAGATAGCACTGGACATCCTAACCACAGCAGTTAGGCAAGAAAAAAAAAAAATAGAAAGCATCTAAACTGCAAGGGAGAAAGGAGAACTGTTCTGTGCAGACAACTATATTTGAAAACCCTGAAGACTCCACCAAAATACTGTTAGAACTAATAAGTGAATTGAGTAAAGTTGCAGGGTACAAAATCAATACATAGAAAACTGTTGCATTTCCACACACTGATAACAAACTATCAGCAAGATAAAGTAAGACAATTAACTATCATATCAAAGAGTATAAAACATCTATGAATAAATTGAATTAAGGAGGAGAACGACCTGTACAGTGCACACTCTAAAACAAGGAAGAAAGAAACTCAAGGAGACACAAATGAATGAAATATTCCATGCTCATGAATTGGAAGAATTGTGTTAAAATGTCCATAATCCCCAAAGGTATCTACAGCTCTGCTTCTCAAAATGTCGATGTCATTTTTTCATGGAACACGAAGAAATAATTCTAAACTGTGTATAAAATCACAACAGATTCTGAATAGCCAAAGCAATGCTGAGGAAGAGGAAGAAAGCTGGAAGCATCACACTCCCTGATTTCAAACTATACAAGTCATTCAAACGGTAAGGTATTGAATGGAACACAAAACGCCCCCCCCATATATATGGCCAATTAATTTACAACAAAGGAGCCAAGAATATAGAATTGAGAAAGAAAGACTCTTCAATAAATGGGAGTGGGAACACTGGACAGCCACATGGCGAAGGATGAATCTACACCCCTACCTTACACCATACACAAAATTTAACTCAAAAGGGAATAAAGACTTACATGTAAAACCTGAAACCATCAAACTCCTAGAAGCAAACACAGGCAGTAAGCCCCCTGACATAAGTATTGACATTGAATTAGATCTGACTCTAAAAGCAACAACAAAAGTAAAATAAATAAGTGGGACTCCATCAAACCAAAAAGCTTCTGCCCTGGCAAGAAAATCGTCAAAAAAATGAAAAGCAACCCAATCAATGGGAGAAAATATTCGCAAATCTCATGTTCAATAAGGATTAATATCTGAAATATCGACAATAAAAACAATTCAATTTTAAAAAGACGGGCAAGGGATCTAAACATTTTCCCAAAGAAGATTTAACTATGACAACAAGCATGTGAAAAGTTGTTCAGTGTGATTCATTATCAAGCAACTATAAATCCAAATCACAATGACACGCCATCTCATACCAATTAGAAGAAATAACAAATGCTGGCAAGGATGGGGAGAAAAAGGAACCTTCATGCACTGCTGGTGGGAATGCAAACTGGTACAGCCACTGTAGAAACCAGTATGGAGGTTCTTCAAAAAATTAAAAATAAAATCACCATACAATCCATTAATTCCACTACTGGGTATTTATTTACCAAAAGAAAATGAAAACACCTAATGCAAAAAGATATATGCACCCCTATGTTTACTGCAGTTATTTACAATACCCAAGATACGGAAGCACCCCAAGTGTCTATCCACAGATGAATAGATCAAGAAGATGTGGTATATAAACACAATGGAGGGGCGCCTGGGTGGCTCAGTCAGTTAAGCGCCTGACTTCGGCTCGGGTCATGATCTCGCCGCTTGTGAGTTCGAACCCCGTGTCGGGCTCTGTGCTCACAACTCAGAGCCTGAATCCTGCTTCGGATTCTGTGTCTCCCTCTCTCTGCCCCTCCCCCACTCACGCTCCCTCTCTGTCTCTCTCTCAAAAATAAACGTAAAAAAAACAACCCCACAATGGAATATCACATGTAAGTTCTGACTTCCCCCAAACCTAACTACTAGTAACCTAATGTTGACCTGAAGCCTTAACAAAAATATAAGCAATTAACATGTATCATTGGTATGTTACACGTATTATATACTGTATTCTTACAATAAAGTAAGCTAAAGAAAAAAATGTTAAGAAAACCATAAGGAAGAGAACATATATTAACAATACTGAATTGTATTTATCAAAAACCACCTACAGGTACACCTGCACAATTCAGACCTATATTGTTCAACAGCATAACAGAAACTAATATAATGTTATATAGAATTTTGCCTCAATAAAAAGCACGTAAAAACAAGTTTTGTGGCTCAAGTAATATTTTCATAGTTTCACTTCTCTCAAATTCTGGTTCTTTTTTTCTCTCCATGGGTCAGAGCCTCTTACATTTACAGGATTAAAAAAAATTTTTTTTAAATAAAAAAACATAATAGTTGAGTTTTAAAGATGTTCCATTACTGGCAAAATTTGGGAGTTAGTGCTGTATTCTAGCATGATTTACCTGAATAAGAAGAGAAGCTGAATCGAACCATCCATAAGCATTTTTACATGTCCTATCACCTGCAAGGTGTTATAGTAAATACTACGGGAAATTCCAAAAGGAGTGAGGAATCTTCAGTTCTTTTTCTTCCTGTCTTTTCTCCCATACTGTCAAAAATAAAAAGTCCACGGGGACCTTCTCTGTTTTTTCCTTATATCCTTAACCTGTAGCAGAGTTTCTCAAATTTTCCCAAACAGAAATATTCTTTTTTTTTTTTTTTTTAGTGTTTGTTTATTTTTGAGGCCGGGAGACAGAGAATCCAAAGTGGGCTCTGTGCTAACAGCAGCAAAGATGATGTGGGGCTCGAACTCACCAACCTGACACTGAACTGACTGAGCCACCCAGGTGCTTATCAAACAGAAGTACTCTTATGAGGACGGAGGTGAGCTACGTACACTCAGGTATTAATGGTATAAGCTCAATGCTTAAAAGAATTTCTTTATGTTGAAACTTGAAAATTCCTATAAATTAGGCACTTAATTTTATTCCTTACGTAGCCTTATTTCATTATAACTGCGCTCAAAACTACAAGCAAAGCTGATGCTTCAGTAAACTGTACCATATTTAGCCTGTGGCATTTCTTGGGGTGCCCAGGTCAATTTAGAAAGAACAGACTAGCGATTTTTGGTTTTTTGCTGTCTCAAACCAGGCAATGTGCCATGTTTCACATTCCTCCTGTCCCACAGAGTCCCCAGATACCTATCCTCACCTACACAACCCAGGGCAGCTGCTCACAGAACACTTCAGAATGATTCATGGACTTTGGATATTGGAATAATCAGGTATTAAAACAGACATCTGTTTTTACTGAAGCACAACGAATCCAACCTGTGGGCTCAATTTATTTTCATTTCCAATCCAGTTAATTCGGGCAGAGAAATTTAAGGAAATAAAAAAAAGAAAATAATAGATTTCCTATGATAGAATATTAGCATACTAAAATTATTATGTGACGTTAGCATTTGTAAAGAAAATTATAAATTAATCCTTGTTGTGCCATCCATTTTTTAACAAACGGCAACATGTGTCTAAAATGTGAACATACATTATGAAGGGTCCAGAGAAAGGAGACTCTTACTTTGTTCCCCTCATCCACGCGTACTGTTACTTTCTAAGAAGCATACATTGCTTTTGTGATTAAGAAGAAAAACTAGAGAGCTTGAAATTTTCATCTATACACAGGATAAATTTGTTTTCTGGTAACCTGCTCAAAAGCGTATTGGTCTAAAAGAATTAATGTACTAGTTACAAATATATGCTCTAGTCAACAGTTGAAAATACTCAATCCATTTCAGCGTCCCAACTGAATGACCTGAAGGCCCTTGATCCCAGGCAATTTATAAGGCCATCTCTATACTTGGCTGGTAATTCTGTTTCAGCAAATTAAAATGGAGCTTGTTATCTTAAACCACCAGTCTAGAACAACTTGTCTTCCACCTCCTCCCCAACTCCACCAGGGAACGGCCACGGCTAGTCAGGTGGCTCACTTATCTTAGTCCAAGAAAGGAGACCTCCAGGTTAGAGGGGCTGACTCCTTCTCAGATTAATTTCACCTGGCCCTTTTCCAAGCACCACAGGAGAGAGATATTACAGACTCCGTGGACAAGCCCAAAGGAAAACAATAGTTCTGTGACTATCACTTTCCAATTGGACACTCGAAGTTTGATAAGAATCTTTGAAGAGCTATCATCAGAAAAGGGAGGTAGCACTGAATAAAAAGACACTCGTAGAAGACGATTTCACTACAACTCTCGTACACGTGTGTTCCTTAGCTGTGTGCAGCGCAGTGCGACTTGACAAGATGTCATCTAACCTCATGAGATTTCCAGTCAATGCCTTCCAAATTTTATGGCAAACCTTAATGGTGAGCCTCCAAAATTTATATGCTCATTATTATAGCAGTGTTCTGTGTGCCTGACCTTAATAGATACATACGTGAGGTGTGATACAATTTAATTCTTCACAAATTTACTGAAAACACCTATGGCCTAGAGCTCTGAATTAGACCTGGTCCCTGTCTTCAAGGCTCTGAATACCCTAATCTACTCTTCATGAAATTTTAGAGACAAAACACTTTTAAAAGAATAAAAAAATCCTGAAGGATCCTGACTGTTGATTTAAATTATTACTGTATTAGCTAAATATATATAAACATATTACTGAATACAAAAGCTGTGGACTTAAATCCTGCACCATAATAATACAGTTTTATTTATATATAATTACCTCACAAATTAAACTACACCATCACAAACATGCAAACATTTAAAATTTGAATTAACATTCAATCAGCCATATTTTAATGTGACAACTGCTGTTTGGCAAATTGTTTGTGGTACCGCCTACAATGGCGGTCAGCATGCACATACAATGACCATTTCATGAAGCAATTCCTCCTCCAGCTTTCTCTGTTTGCGCCGCTGAAACACCTTTCTCATGGAGAGCACTGATGATATGTTACTCCTCAGTTTGGTGCTGCTGTATCATGTGCACATTAAGTCTGACTCTCTTCTGCTGCCCTTTGCTCATAGGGAAAAGCGTCCGATTTAGTGCCAATGAGAGAGTAAACCTGACTATAAATATACTGATTCTGCATGGCGAGAATCCATTATACCATTGTCCAACGATTCAGGTTCTGTTCATGTGTCATTACATTACTTTTAATTTATTGTCAAAATAGAAACACAGAAAAACTTCTGTGGAGAACTTTCGGGCCCATAAAAATGCAACTGTTGGGGCGCCTGGGTGGCTCAGTTGGTTAAGCGTCTGACTCTTGATCTCTGCTTGGGTCGTGGTCTCATGGTTCATGAGTTCAAGCTCCACGTAGGGCTCTGCACTAACAGCACAGAGTGGGCTTGGAATTCTCTCTCCCCCTCTCTCTCTGCCCCTACCCCACTCGTGCTCTCTCCTTCTCTCAAAATAAATAAATAAAAACTTTTTAAAAATGTGAGGAAAAAAAAGGAATGCAACTGTTGATTCCTGGAGATTCAAGACAACACTCCAACGGAGAGTTTCCATTAGAGACAAGATAAATCTAAGGATCCAAAGAAGCTTGTCTTGTAAACTGTTACTGACTCAATTTGCAACACGCTTGAAGTAAAGAAAACGTTAAACATAAGCTCTACCTCTCAAATCCACTATCAAATAAAAGATACTTTTAGAAATCCAAACCACAGTGCACACTTTCTCCCTGATCTGATGAGGCAGAGTGCAAAGAGCACAGGCTTTGTAATCAGAAAGATTTTAGGAAGATGATTTAACCTCCTCTTTACTATCAGTTTTCCTCATCTGTAAAATGGAGATAGAAATACATACCTGCAGGGTTACCGTCAAAACTAATCAAGATAATACAGATCATGTTATACATAGCGTGTGACCAAAAAATGTGACTATACCTTCTTTTATTCCAGCTAATTGTGACCATGTCCTTTGGAAATAAATTTTTTAAATAATTATTATTTTATTTTATTATTATACATGAACAAAAATCTATATTCAGGAATACGGTATAGATTTATTTAATTTTATAAAAATTCTAAAAAGTTGACAAATGTAGTTTTGCAAATATTTAATAGAAATTTTAGAGACTAACATTTATAAGAGAATAACAGACTTATTTAAATAAAACAAATGAACAGTATTCTTAAAGTTTCAGTGAGTGTTACTCTCTAGTAATCTTCACACGTGAGATGGGTTTTAGGAGCTAGTACTCATATTATGCAAATTTAAGTTGGCTTTGCCATATCAAAAGTGATGTATTCAGAAGTTTGGGTAAGTTTCATTTATGCCAAGAAAAGTCCTATAAAATCATAACCAAGGACTTCATATATCTGTCTACTATAAAGGTCTGTGTGTGTGTGTGTTCATGTATACACAATTAGAGACATACAAAGACACACATATGTATCTATAATTATTATCTAGGTAAATGAGCATATATTATTACACAATGTATATTTGAACTACACAAATATACTATCATATAAATCTATACATCTGTATATACTATATACCTATAATATATTTATTACATACACACACCTAAGGATATGCAATTCGTTTTTCTGTAACAGTGAAAAAGTTAAACGACGGTTTATAAAAGAAAGACAAGGTCAATTTTGTATAATTTTTCCCCTAAAAGCCTATGTTCACATCTTTAAGACTCTATCTAAAATTACCAATGTGTGGATCTGTTCTCACTATACTTTGTGAAAGGTTAACATAATGTCTAAACCTTATCTTCCTGAAAATAAACTTTTTACAAAAGTCTGATGATATATTTTTGCAAACTATCTCTTCTGGAAAACTTCAATCCCTGATTCGCATGCAAGTTACCACTACAAATGCTAAGAATGAGTTCAACTATCAATAGACGAAAGAAGATTCATCACATCGTCAATAATTCAATGCTCAGAAATTCACCTCGCGTCTGTAATAAACAAAGATTTTGTTTGCTTTAAAAAAACAACACAACAACAAGGTAATACCCCCACATTCCTTTAGATCTAACCAACAGGTTTAAATCTCATATTCCTTGTGCGTTCCTGAAGTAGCCCAAACTGGAAAAGGGAATAAAGAACATTTGTATTTAGCGTCAAGCCTTTAAAGAATTCTTTCAAAGGCATTATAATTTGATTAGCATAAACTGTTTAGGATCTAAGATTCTGTATCGAGATCATACCTTAATAGTTTTATAATTCAGATAACAGAAAATGGTCCCCAGTGAATGGGAGTGATATCAGCCACTATCACGTGAAACAGAATAATAGAATTTAAGACATGTATAATCTTTGCATCTTCATATTCTCGGGCTTTAAGCTGTCATGTTGAGGCAGTACTTATAAAAGATTTCACTCAGGCTCTGCGTGAAAGAGCGAGAAGTATCTTCACTTTCAGCCTATCATTTTCAATACCAGTAAAGAATATCAGTGTTCCAAATGTAAACCCAGACTCACTGATATAAAGTTCACGGCATGGGGTAAATTCAAAACCTCGTTCAGAGTAAGACTTTCCACATTCCAAGTCTTCATGTGGCAATATAATAGGTTTGCATTTTCTCGTTTATTTTTAATCTGAAAAATTATTTTTTATGATAGCCTACCAATATAACTGAACCTACGTTTAGACAAGCAGGTAGACAGGCTTGGTTTTTGATCCAAAGCAAATTGGTCTTAACATTATACAGTTGGAGAGAAAAATTCAAAATACGCAATGTCTAGGATTGTTTTATTTTTCACCCATAAAAATAACACCTAAAGCAAAAAGCAAAACTGTTTGGAGGAAATAAGTGAAAATGTAAATTCTCATTCAACTACTGCAAAATTAGAGTCTTAACGAGTCATATTAAAAACTCCTTTATAAGAGGGCAGACCAGTGAATACAGTCGAATGATCAGTAGGACATGAAGCTCCATTAAAACGAATGAAGTTGGCACCTTAACTTTAAGAGCTTACGTTCAAATAGGGATGACGCAGAACTCCAAAGGAGAATAAGAGAGCAAGAGAGAGAGAACTCCAAATGAAAGAAGAGATTTCTTCCCAGGGGAAGAAAAAGGAAGGCTTGGGAACACTTGAATCCTGAGGCAGCCCTGAAGGACAGTGCACTTAAATGGGACAAGAGAATTTCACACTTAGGGAGCAACAGAAGCCAAACCACACTGTCAGAAAAGCATAAGGGATGCTGAAGCGACGATGAGGAGTCTATGAGCAGAATACAGAGTATATGGGGCAACATGCAAGTGGAAGGGGTAAGCTATGACGCTGGTAGTTGACGACCTTGCATGCCATACACATTTTAATTTTTTTCTAGACTCTTATCATCTATATCCCATTCATAGGTGTGAGGAATCCCTCATCTCATGTCTGTCAAAGAAGCAAAAACTGCAATACAGACATGTTCACAGACTTCCTTAGAGCTGGGTACAGAAATCTAAGCTAGGTTTCCCCTAGCCGGGAAGCTAGTGAGGTGAAGAAACAGTGTAGGGTGCTTCCCTGCAAGAGTGGTGGCTGGTACATCACCCGTGACACCTGGTATCCTAGCCGACAGGGACTGTAGCATAATTCTGGGACCTGTCTCAGGGAGACTAGCTTCAACCTGTTTCTCCGGCTCTGGCAGAGTTCCAGGAACTGCCCAAGATCCTTTGATAAATTCCCTCCAGACGTGGGAAGCCACAAAGGTGTTTTCAATGAAGAATTCTGACTGATACACCCCGCAGAAGTGCTTGACCTTTGTACTGTAGGAGTACGTAGAACCAAAAGTCAGAGGCAAATAAATGTTCTCCAAGTGTGGGTTTGATTTAGAAGTGTTACTTCTTCTTAACCACTAAAGAATTTTATGAAGTTGATGACTTTTGCCCAAAATTTTACATTAAGACCTATGTATTACTGTATTAATAGTTAAAAGCAATAGGAATACAGATAATCTTTTAATTAGTACCCTGTGGAAGTTTTGAAATCCTTTATTTTTTAGCCCTCAAGTTACTGTTATTTTTTTATACCAAAAACTGCCTTTTTAAATTTTTTTAACGTTTATTTATTTTTGAGAGACACAGAGACAGAGCATGAGCAGGAGAAGGGCAGAGAGAGAGAGGGAGACACAGAATCAGAAGCAGGCTCCAGGCTCTGAGCCATCAGCACAGAGCCCGACGCGGGGCTCAAACTCACAGACCACAAGATCATGACCTGAGCAGAAGTCGGCCGCTTAACCGAATGAGCCACCCAGGCGCCCCCAAAAACTGCTTTCTGAATCAACAAATAAGAAGTTGTCCCCAGCCCGGATCCCAGAACAGTCTCATGAGAAACTGCTCTGCAGCAATGTGGTTTTAAAAAGGAATGAACATGGCGTCTGGGTGGCTCAGTGGATTCAGGGTCTGACTTCAGCTCAGGTCATGGTCTCACAGTCTCGTGAGCTCGAGCCCTGCATCAGGCTCTGCGCTTACAGCTCAGAGTCTGGAGCTTCCTTCAGATTCTGTGTCTCCCTCTCTCTCATTGCTCTCCCCTACTTGCATTCTCTCTCTCTCTCTCACTCTCTCGAAAATAAATAAACATGAAAACAATTTTTTTAAAGGAACAGGACACTGTCCTGCACCAACTTTGCCAGCAAATACTGTCTCAACAGGGGCCAGTGATTTATGAGCTATGCAAATCAATGCGTGTACGTGCAACTATGGTTTAGAGCATGAGAGCTGTAAACAGTGCACTGCAACACCTATTTAAAAAGGCAATATTTTCATGTGATTCACTTAGAATTTAGTAAAAAGTAAGTAACTCCAAAGAGCACCCGTGTCTCATGTCTCAGCACAATTTTAGGCTGGCTGTTCCATCCATTCTACTTTTTATTCAGGCAATTTAGGTGAAGAGCTCCTCTTCCACAGCTATTTGTTACCCTGCTTGTGGATGAATGAACTCTGCAAACGCCAACCGTGTGAAATGAGTATTTTATCCAAATGACAGACTGTCAAGAACCAACCTTTTAATGGGATGAATGACAGAGTGGCACAAGGAAATGAGTGTTGTGAGGTAAGGCTGTGTTGTGAGTCTTATTTAGGAACAGAGAATAAAGAGAAACACGTTACAACCAAGTAAATTTTATCTCTACTAGAAATGTACTTCTCAGCCCAGTAATTAAAATAGCTCTTTGTGGTTAGCTCCCAGTTGGTTAAGCATCTGACTCTTGATTTGGGTTCAGGTCAGGATCTCATGGTTCATGGGACTGACCCCTAATCCAGCTCTGGGCTGACAGCACGGAGCCTGCTTGGGATTCTCTCCCTCTCTCTCTCTGTCTCTCTGTCTCTGTCTCTCTCTTTCTGCCCCTCCCCTGCCTGCAATAATAAAATAGCTCTTTTTAATAATTGGTCTTTCTTTAATAGCCCAGCTCTCACTATGACTGCTTTAAGCTGAGGGTTTCATTCTTATGATGAGTGAGAATTTCCTTCTGTATTTCTAAGTGCCACCTTTCAAACTCAGGGCTCCTAAATTAGTAGGATTATCTTCCTGGGTGGGCTAACCATGGGCAGTGAAGCTCCTTTCAACCATCAAAGCTAAACCTCTGTAGAGCAATCTGTCTCCCCAATGCTTCTCTTTCCTTTTTTCCTATATGATTCATAGGAGACCTCTACTGGAAATAAAAAGATGTTTGTATTATTTTTTGAAAACAGTATCAAGGCATCTAAATCTCCAAGAACCAATCCCAAGACTTTTTCACACCCAAGTGCCAAAGAACAACCTATCATGAATGACAAATAAAAGGTTCCATCTACCATTTCAAATCCGATCAGTCTTCTAGAATTTTCCACATACTGCTGCTTCAGTTATCTTCCTACAAGACAGCTGTCATCATGAAACTCCACTACTGAGGAATATATGACAGACCTGGCCTACTGCGTTAAGTTCACATCAATTATTCTATGTTGACTCCGTGCCCATTATCTGGCAATATGTCTGTTTTTTTTTCATTTCCTCACATAAAAATGCACTCAATTTCATTAAACAGATGACTCCCAGTATTGTACATATTAACATATTCTTACCAAGAATAACAGATAGCAATGCAGTAGTATCTCCAAAGACCTAATTATACTGCAATATATAATTTATATGTTGAATTGAGGTTATGATTTATATCCCACTTTTATCTCATTCTTTTCACATTACATCTTAAGTATTTTTTCTATTTCATATTGTAAATGTAGGAAACCATTTTTAGTGACTACGAATCTGCTTTATAGGGGCACAGGACTTTAACCATTTTCTCTACTGGTAAGGTTGCCTCACTTACTAAATACGACATACAAATTTAAAATAATCTCTACTTTCCTTGTAGTAAATGACAGAAAGCGAAACTGCTAGGACAGAAGATAGATTACTTGTAACCAACACTGAAAACTTGAAGCCAACTTTGAAGTTTTCGGTATCCATTCCACATGAACATCAAGAAAAAATGCTACCAGCTAGTGTTTAAGAGTTTCAACAACAATATTCTTGAAAGGAATTCAATTGCTAGATACATCTTCTAAATTGCGTATGTACGAAGTCATTATTCTACACACATACATTCAAAATCATTCTTTGAAAGACCCTGAGGATTATATGAAAGAAGTCAGAAATTAATGGTAAGTATAGTCAGGGTTATGTAAATCCTATTCTGCAGGTATATTTATTATCAACTCTGTGGA
Organism: Paguma larvata; assembly: GCA_030068075.1. NCBI lineage: Eukaryota > Metazoa > Chordata > Mammalia > Carnivora > Viverridae > Paguma > Paguma larvata. The sequence continues at coordinate 126,554,758 of CM057826.1, forward strand.
ATTTCTATGTGCTTGAAATGACGGCTGAATGAAGTAAGAGATTATCGGTGACTATTAGTGTGAGTAGTTATTCTATATACAAGTAACATTAGTTTAAGCAACATCACTAGGGATTAATTCCAGGCTGTTCTTAATAAATGTAACATTAGGTAAACTCTTCTGTTATTCCCTTATTTCGGTTTTTGAAGTTACTATTTAGCTCTAGAAGATTTTATTCTTGAAATGAAGTATTTCTTAAATTATATTCCCCCAATATTAGCTGAATAACTGTTGTCTACCCCAATATTAGCTGAATAACTGTTGTCTACGTCCAAAGAGAGCACGGATTGAAACAGCTGTCATGCTGACCAAATCTAACAGCCTAACGTGAATTTCGAAACATTCCTCGTCCTGCTAGGAAATGGCCCTCCTATTGCTTTGCACAGTCACACTTTCATGGGACGGATGTTTCTCTGAGGCCCTCTAGACTATGGCTTACCCTGGAAGAATCAGGACCAGATCGTTCAGCTCTGACCCTCGTTTGACAGCTTGTCAGCCCTGCCACTTTCCAAGCACAGAGGAGGTTATTACAAGACACTTATCTTTATATTCTAGTTTATCCTCATGTATTTTATCACTCCGTGGTTCATAAAGCATTTTTTAGATCCATTATCTCATGTAAGTGTCACAATCCAGTTGGAAGGGTAGGAGATCTATTATTAGGTGGTTCTTTTATAGGTGATTCAGAAAGGCAAGGTGATGAACTGTCTCCCAATTTCCAGGCCAGTCAACATGACACTATCTTTCCTAACATTCTCTGGTCCATTTAGGTAAAAGCAATCTTCTTGGTGAAAATGCTATAAGTCATTTGCCATCTTAAACTTAATAAGACTCTAAGAAAATTCCATTTTTTTTCTTAAAAAAGCCTTTCCCTTGTTTAAACAGGTATTAGTAATTCTGCCTCCAGACTACTTTTAGATTCAAGGAGGAACGTCAATTCCTGCCTGAATTTCCAGCCTGCCAGACTTCCCTGAAGACTTTAGACTTGCCAGCATCCTTCACCCACCCCATCATGTGAACCATTTCCTTAAAATATCTCTGTCACTTAATAGATAGATAGACAGCTGGCCATACATCCTATTGGTTCTGTTTCTCCAGAGAACTCTAATACAGCAGGTTAGCTTTATCGACACCCATCCCCAAGCTCATTCTCCTTGCCTTTTTTTTTTTTTTTTGACCTTAATCTAACTTCTACTGTGGAAGCTAGATTACCCGCCTCTCTTGCAGTCCCAGCTGGCTAGATGACACAATTCCAACCAAGGATGTGCAGACAGAAGTCCATGGGGGAGGACTTCCATCCTGAAGAAAGGACTAAACTCAAGGCAACAGAAGGTTCCCCTTCCTACCTGGAACTAGGATTCGATCCTTAACGGTGCCTGAAATCCATAACCATGAGGACAAAAGCTAACATTCTAAGCAAAGGCAGAGCTGAAAAGACAGTAAAAGCATGGGACCCTGCTGATCTCATTTAGCATCCACTTGTTTATGGCCTAGTCACCTACACTTTGGGAAAATTGACAAACACCACTGTGTACAAATATCCTGTCGAGTGCAGGTTTTTTTAGTCAAATACACTCCTATGTGACGCAATAGCTCCTAAGATGGCTTTATATGGACCTACTCAAATACCTATCGCATTAGGCTGGTAAATATTTCCTTATAGACAGGTTAAAAAAAAATTACACAAATATTTAAAGCCCAGGTATAATTTATTAATCACTTAATAATATTCTTAATTATATTATAATTATTATATATAATAATATATATATGAATTTCAAAACATATTATAATCCTATATTATTATTATAATTCTCTTAAAATAGGAGAAATGAATGTCTTTTTCTCTTTTTTGTTATAGTTCTTTTTTTTATTTTTTTTAAATCATTTATTGTCAACTTGGTTTCCATACAACACCCAGTGCTCAACCCAACAAGTGTCCTCCTCTGTGCCCATCACCCCCTCTCCCCTCTCCCACACCCCCCTCTCCCCTCAGTTTGTTCTTAGTCTTTGAGAGTCTCTCATGTCATGTCTTCCTTCCTCTCTGTAGCTTTTTTTTCCCCCCTTCCTTCCCCTCTTCCCCTCCCCCCTGGTTTTCTGCTAGGTCTCCCAAAGCCTACCTATGCGTGGGAACATATGGCATCTGTCTTTCTCTGCCTGACTTATTTCACTCAGCATAATATCCTCCAGTTCCATCCATGTTGCCACACATGGCCGGATTCTATTCTTTCTCATTGCTGCATAGTATTCCATTGCATATATATACCACATCTTCTTTATCCATTCATCAGTTGATGGACACTTAGTCTCTTTCCATGATTTGGCTAATGTTGAAAATGTTAATGTTAATGTTGTTGTCTTTTTCTAAAAGCCCTTCATTTACAGCGAAATGCTGGAAGAAACCAGTGTTGTCAGTCAGCTGAAACCCACAAAACAAGATGAGGTAGTCAATTTGTCCACAGGTACCAATGGTTGTAGAACAGCATTGATAAGAACATAGCCATGTTTTTAGGCTAGATATATTTTTCACAAATTCAATTTTAAATTTTTCTTAAAGATATATTAAACAGGACCTGTTTTCAGTGGATTATTCAAAATGAAAAGAAAATTGTTTTTAGTTAGCACGATATGTGAGTCTACAAATATTGCTAACAGGGAGGTTGTGATGATATCAGAGAGACTGAGAAAGGCAATTTATTTATTTATTTATTCATTCATTCATTCTTTCTTTCTTTATTTATTTATTTATAAATTAAAAGTTTGTTAGAGTTTAAGTTCAGAAAGTAACACTAGAATGAGAGCACTCTTTACAGAGAGGGTGCATTCGGAAGTGAATGCCCATGACTATAGGCAAGGGACTCTGTTTTACAGGGTTTTGGTCAGTCCTCTTTCTTCTCCCTTGTTCCTTCTCAGGTTTTCCCCTTATTGGCTAGGTAACTCTACATGCCTAGTCATTCCTTTTTGATCGGCTCATTGCCATTGAATGAGGGGTAGAGATAGAGGCAATTTAAAATTAACTGGATTGGAAAGAATGAGTCACATTGGATAAGAATTTGAATACAGCAGTTTTCAAAGATATTAAGTTAACCTAGTGGTCTAAGAGTTCCTGGAATTCCAAGACCTTACTTTCACTGGAAGCCTACGAGGATCCTCAATCCCCAGGAGTAAAAGGATTCTCACTCCTTTTTTCCAGGGTTCACCTGCCATCTCTCGACTGTAGTCTTTGCATTGCTTTCTGTCAACAGTTTGGCTCTTTGGAGCTCACTGACAGAGTCATCCCTATGATGGGAGAATGTCCAATTTCCTCTTTTAGTGCTGTGGCCCCCTCTTCTACAGCTTTGACCCAGGGGAGGTGGCCATGCTAACAACCATGCCCTCAGGGTATCCAGGGTATCATGCATAGCCCATCTTGGCTCATCTCTCCTCTATGCTTGGAAAACTGACCTACCTACTATTCAAAGTTAAGATCAATTTCTCCATGAAGCCTTTCTGCCAAATTTCATAGCCTCTAGGGATGGCTCCTTACATATATATTTTAATGATTAGTTTTCTTTTTGAGAGAGAGCATTAGCAGGGAGGGGCACGGAGGATCTGAAGTGGGCTCTGAGCTGACGGGAGTGAGCCAGACTCGGGGCTTGAACTCATGAACCATGAGATCATGACCTTAGCCGAAGTCAGACATTCAACCAACAGAGCCACCCAGGTGCCCCCAGGGATGGCTCCTTTTGAACATGCTATAGTGAGGACTATCCTTTTTCCTAGCTACACTCTCAACTCTTCAAGAGAAGTTTATGTCCTTAGAGCAATACATGCAATCTTATATTGGTAAGTGCTTGAAATGCATTCATTCGGACATGTACTGTTCTAACATTTCTACTGTATGACTTTACTGTTGGATTCCAGGATTCTAAAGTTGTTATCTGAAGGACCATCTTTATGTTCATATTCTATCTAGAGCTAAGCATTCGGCTGACACTCAACACAAGTCTGGTTATTATGACAATTCTAATAAAAATGGTAATAAACCCATTTATCTGCAGGGATTTTCACAAGAATTTATAAACACTGTAAGTCCATGCAAAAGGCACTCCTAGAAACTAATAATTATGAACACTCATATTAAAAATCTCTGAAACAATAATGGTTTCTACAAAGTTTTAGCTTTTAAAAGACAGTTCCTAACTGCTTCTGAAAATTTTCCACTACGCATATGCACTTCTGGGAAGTAAATGAGGATTCTTCATTCTAACATAAACTAATTAACAGAACAAAGAATATTTTTAAGATAAAAGCATGAGTTCTCAGAATATACCCCAATACGTGAAATTCTAGTGTGATATGTATGCCCATGTGTACTTTGTTCCTAAACAGCGCAGCTGAAGGAGAAACAATTTAGAGAAAACTGACAGCCTACATTTTTATTCTTGCCCTGAAGTAGACTAAGATATACAATTTTCTGCTTCTATAGAAAAGGAAAACTGTATTGTTACATTTTTTTCCTGTAAACACACACGCTTAGCACTGGAAGGACTACAATACTTTTGGTCCTTTTCATTCACTCTTTACAGGTCCCTCCCAGAAAGATGAAGACACTCTTGATCTCCAAGAGGAAAAGATGTGGAAAGGATGCTAAAACTGACGGCAGCAGCTCTCCATTCTGGTCTTTACTGTCTGACCTTTGTAGCCTACGCCTCTTCTTTCCAATTTCCTCATATTGAATATACTTGAACTTGTCTATTCCAATCTGACAACACAGTTTTAAAATAAAAATGAAATGTCATTCTTTGAAAGTTAAGGCAGAATGTCAATGTAATATTACAGAGAAAAATATGGTCTTCGGAATCAAATAAACCAGAGTTCAAAGCAAGACTCCAACAGCTCTCTGGCTGTGTGAATTTGGACAAGTTACAAAACTACTCTGAATGTGCTGCCCATTTATACCCCAAGACAAAGGAAAGGATGCTTTAGCTCACTTAATCCCACTTACAACCCAGAAAAGCATGTTAAAGCACGCAGGACGGTGTTTGGTATGCAACTAATGATCAATATTTTTATTGCTCTGTATCAATATAAAGCAATTTGATGCTTATTATTATTAGTATTATATGCCTCAAGTTAAAAAGCTTACATAATTGCTCATCATATAATATATACTAGGCACAGTCTTTATTCTTAACAAGAGAAAGTAAAATGAACAGAACCACACTAAGCTATGGTTCAGCATTGATTAGGTTGTCTCCACTGCCTTTTACACTACCCTAAATCCTCACTCTGGCTTCCATTTTCCCATGGGCTATATACTATCACTGCTAAAGCAATGCAGAGATGCAACTACATTTACTTCAGTATCAAGCAATCGCATCAAAGACTCTAAGATACCTATGAATAAACCTAACTGAAGAGGTAAAAGATCTGTACTCTGAAGACGATAGAACACTGATGGAAGAAATTGAAAAGAACACAAAGAAATGGAAAACTATTTCATGCTCATGGATTTCAGCTCCACAAAATGATGACAGCATTATCCACCAATTTTTTAAATAGGAGAAAATCTATTAGATCCAGATCAGTTTGTCCAAGCCACCTTAATTCTACTTGACAGAAAAAAGCACAGTACTAATAAAACAAGTATTTTCACAAATCTCTAACACTCTAAAATGTTATGACTAACAACTGTATACAAACAGACCATGAGAATAACATACTGCTAAAATCATTCTTTATTCAACTTACCTAAGAGTTGTGGAAACTGGGTAGAAAACTAGATGTCCCATAGAGGCATGCATGTAAACTGAAAATTGGTACTGGTATGGAGAAATGGAAAACTAAAAAAGGGATTCACCACTCAAATTCCCAAAAATATTTTTTTCACACAGTGTTTTCAGTCACAAATCATCTTGTGGTTAAGCAATAAGATGAAAGCAGGGGTTCTTTAAAAAAAAATAGAAGAGGGGCATCTGGGTAGCTCCGTCGGTTGGGGGGCCGACTTCAGCTCAGGTCAGGATCTGGCAGTTTGTGAGTTCGAGCCCCACACACCGGGCTCTGTGCTGACAGCTCAGAGTCTGGAGTCTGCATAGGATTCTGTGTCTCCTCTCTCTGCCCCTTCCCTGCTCATACTCTGTCTCTCTCTCAAAAAAAAATAAATACACATTAAAAAAAATTTTTAATAAAAGAAAACATTTTACATAATCAGGAATTATCAGCATCATTACTTACATACTTTATCCAACTGATAATTGCTAGAAAATAAAGCCTGTTAAGCAGTGGAACAGATCTGCTTCCCATTATTTCCAGACACATTTTACAACTATCTGTCAACTTCAGTCATTATCACTGTTTCAAGGAGCTCTTCGAATGATGTACTTGGAGAAATGCAACTTTGGTCTAATCCAAAAGGCATTTAAGTTTTACAAGGCTTGGAGAGTTCGAAGGTGTTTGCCAGGCTGGTCCTGGCATTTAAGAACACAAAACCATGTGACGTTGTGTTAAAAGTGTCAAAATTGAAATAAGAAGATGTATTTTCTCCCTTAATATGGTAATTTAGTTTTACAAGAAAAGTACAATCAAAATTCATAATGCCAATGTGGCTATATCTGCTCGCTAAGGTATTATTTTTAAAATGGATTAGGCAGAATAAAACCTGGCAAATGCATTTAAACACTGAGAGTGCTAGAAAATGAAGAAACATTAAGAGAATAAAGAACAGAAAATTAAAATTTTGTTAAGATGACAAAAATTAGAACTTGGTTAAGATAAGAAAAAAAGGACCAAAAATTAAAATGTATTCAAATTAGGGCCTTACAGGACCTGATGAAAATACATACATTTATAGAGTGAGCTTCAAGTAATTTTGCTTTATTATAAAAGTGTCATAATTATTTTATAATTATGTATGTATTTTGTATTTCAATTAATACACTACTATTCATTATATTGCTTAGGTTTCAAAAAACTAATTTATGGTATATGGTGAAATGCTCTTCAAATGAAAAAACAAATCAATTCAAATGGATTTGAAATTATTTCAAAAATTGATTAAGTGTTAGACAATCTATATGCAGAATTTACTGGAGTGAATATATAAATATTATTGCAACAAATGTGTATAATAACAAGAGTAATTATCAGTTACATGCTGACAACCAATAAAAGCAAACATGCACAAACACTACCATAAAATGTATTGTCAGAAAAGCAAATACTGATCAACAAAGGCTATTTGATTATACTGGGTCTTTCTATAGACTTTTCAAAGTCAGCAGGCATTCTTGCCATGATTTAATTGACCATAATTTTGTAAATCTTTAAGGCTATTTAATTAAAATGGGAAACCAAAATAAGAGAAAGGTTAAATACGAGAAATGCAGAATTTTAAACAACCATAAAGGAAACATATGAATCTTAATATAAGCAATAATATGGGTAGGTTATAAGGATGATGGATTTATACGCTATGTAGTTAATCTAAGGTTATTCTCCTCTAAATCTATTTTAGCAGAAGCACCTGACGTTCAATTAAGACACAAAGCAGACTGTATGTTCATAAATTCTAAACTCTAGTGTTACAAAGGAAAACACTAGGCAAAAGCCATCCTATTTAGAAACCTTTTAACTTAGTTCTATAATATAAGAATAATCTCCTGATACAACAAAGAATATCCCATACATATGCAATCACTTGCTTATCTAAAACTATCAACTAAATTTTCAAGAGAAATAAAAATAATTTTAGCATATTGCCAAATAATATTGTGTAATAAAGTTCCAGACTTTAATGACCCAAAACTTGTTTGGCAATTCTATCGCAGAAAACTTTACAGTGACATAATATATTGCATACGAGATCTGGCAAATAAGGTAGAAAAAATGGAAGCCCCAATTTATGACTTGATATTTATTATGCTTTATGCCCATTATCCTCTTACTGACTGTTTAGTAACCAAGGACTTCTGTGCCTCTCAATTAAAACTGTCCTCAAAAGCTCCTAAGTTACTGAATTTAAATACGCATATATACCTATATGTTTACATTAAATGTAACAAAGGAACTAACTTAACATAAAAAAGAGTAAACGCAATATATTATACATATTTATTTATACTAAATATTACTTAATATTCAAGAAATATAAAATATGTTTTTGGGGCACCATCTGCCTGGCTCAGGTGAAACAGTATGGAACTCTTTCATGTGAGTTATAAGTTCGAGTCTTACATTGGGTGTAGAGATTACGTACATAAATAAATAAACTTAAAAAAAGAGATATAAAATATGCTTTTAATATTGCAATTAACACCAGGATACCTTTCAGATCACACTCTACATATATTTAAAAATGAGAAATACAAAAAAAATAAATAAATAAAATAAATAAAAATGAGATCATGATTTTACATATTCAAATACACTTATTTTTTAAAAAGGACTAACCATTTGGCGAGTCTGTTACTCTTTTCAAAACTTTATATATTTATTCTGGTTTTGGTTTTTCGAGTTTTTAAAAAGAAATTTTTTTAATGTTTATTTATTTTAGAGAGACAGAAAGTGAGTGGAGGAGTGGCGGAGAGAGAGAGGGAGACACAGAATCAGAAGCAGGCTCCAGGCTCTGAGCTGTCAGCACAGAGGCCGACATGGGGCCTGAACCCACAAACCCTGAGATCATGACCTGAGCAGAAGTTGGAGGCTTACCGGATGGAGCCGCCCAGGAGACCTGGTTTTTTGGTTTCGTTCATTTGCAATTTTTGTGATGAGCAACGGGTCGTATGGATGTACTGAGTAAGTATACTGCACACCTGAAACTAATTTTACACTGCATGTTAACTGACCGGGACTTGAATAAAACCTTTTAAAAAAAAAAAACAGTAACAAATTTTAGCAGTCTACAAAAGGTGAGAATATGTGTACAGACTGCAGGCTGTTGGAGTGTCCATTTTCTATTTGCTCTCACGTAAGTGCATGCCGTGTCTCTTAAAATCAGTTTTGAAATACTAGGCAACATTAAAATAAAAGAGAATGGGATGCCTGGGTGGCTCAGTCAGTTAAGTGTCCAATTTCAGCCCAGATCATGATCTCACGGTTCGTGAGTTCGAGCCCCGTGTCTGGCTCTGCACTGACAGCTCAGAGCCTGAAGCCTGCTTTGGATTTGTGTCTCCCTTTCTCTCTGACTTCCTCTGCTCGTGCATACACACACTCTCTCTCTCAAAAATCAATGAACATTAAAAAAAAAATTTTAATAAAAGAGAATGATTTTTACTTTCAGAAAATGAGATTAATGAGAAAGAGGTAACGATAGAAGAATAACTCCAAGAAATGTTCTTTATGGAAAAAAGCAACATTCACAGCATTGTGTATACTATGCCACCCCTTATGAAAACACAAATTCGGGAGGTGAGCAACAGAATACAAGTGTAGTCTCACATGCAAAATTCCGTATAGTCCTGTGTACCCTATATTTTCCTCCATGACCGCAGTCAACTAGAGCATGGGCATGGGCAAAAGAAACTCTGGAAAAAAGAGTAGACAGTTGGTAGGGGGAGGCCTCTCCAGGCAGATGGAGGAAAGAAATTGGACGATTTTTAACTGTATCTATTTTTACACTTTGTTTTTGAACCATTTTAGACTCTTACTGGTTACAATCACCAAGTAAAATGTGAAGTGTAAACAGTTTAAAAATCAATGACTCATCTTAATAAATTACATTTTAAACAAACTTTTTACTCCTATGGCTTTGGCATGATTCTTCTTTTCACATTTTAAACGGTAACTGTTTCACCCAGGAATGAAGACTGCCTGACACAAATGCATTTATGTAGTCTGGTAATACTTAGGGTACAGCCATACTCCTACCAGCTTAATCTGCAAGGGCAACAGCTTCGTAGGCCTCGCCCTTCTACTAAGAAGTACGTACAAAGGACTGCAAAGCTGAACCTGATGTCTGGCCCCATCTCTCGCACCTTATCCTCTCCAGTCACACTCTCCTGACCCCTTACTCAACTCTAGCTTCCCTTCTGCCTTCCGGCAAGTTCTTGACTTGACTGCCGACTGCTTTCGGCTGGAAAGCCTCTCCCTCACATGGTTCAAACATCGTCTTCTCAGAAAGGCCCACCTAATCACCCTATTTAAAATTGCACAGTCTCATATTCTTCTGGCCTTTCCTTGCTGATTTGCTGTCTTTCCCCTCTAGAAAACAAGGCAGTGATTCTGTCCATTCCTTTTATTTTCTTTACTTTTTTACTATAAAAGTGCCAGGAATATTAGCTGTTCAATAAATATTTGTTGAAGAGAGAAACAATAAATAAAACTCAATGTATTCCTCATCCTTTGTCCACTCCTGAAACACACCAATCACCTGCACTCACTCTTCTTCCTTTATTTTCGGTCTCTGGGAACAATACTAGCATATGAGACCAAACCCCAGGAGTTACCTTGTAACTCTCCCCCATTCCGCCCTGTATAATCGATCACCTACTTCTTTCGATTTTCTCTCCTCAGTAGACCCACCTCTACTGCCACTTTTACTCTTTCATCAAGACTCATCTCTCATGGTCTGGTACCATGGCATTCTAACTCTCTTTTGTTACTATCCCTAGGGATGAAATTCCAGTCTACCCTTCCATGCTACAGCCATTACCTGTATAATGTGATCATGGCATTTCCCGAATAAAAAATCATCATCAAAGCTCCCCACGATCTATGGAATGGATTTTCCACTCTGACTATTCATTACAACTGCCCACAGATTTTTAACAGTATTACACAAGGGCTCCATCCCATCGACAGGATCTAAACCAAAAACATCTCCCCAGGTGATGCTAAGAATCGGTCATCTACCAAGTATAATCCTAAACCTTGGAAGATGATATACGAGGCCCTTCCTGAGTTCTACCAACAGCTTTTGAGCCTCATTTCTCCTACCTCCAGACATTCTTGAAGCAAACACACTATTTGCCAGCATGTGGTTCTTCCGCCTTTGCCTCCCCATGCGCCCTGACTTACCTGGCAAAGCACCTAGGCGTGACATCTACTTTGAAGGAAGTACTGCCCTTGGCTGTTCTCCTTGGGGACTCCTTTCCTTACAGTCCTGTGTCCCCTATATTTTCCTCCATTACCGCAGTCAACTAGAGTATGGGCATGGAAATACTTGTTGAAAATGACTGGCTGAAATCAAATTTACCCAAATAAGTTTTTAATTAAGTTACTGTTCCTGGAATCAATCAGATACTAAGTTATCTTTTATCATTTTGAGCTCCAAGTCGACAGTTGATATTAATGCAATCAAGTCAATGAAAACATTCCACCTATAATTTTTAAGAACTCTGTTACTATACATTACTCAAACACATTAAATAAAAACTGGTATAAAATCTCATGGGTTAAATAATACCTTTTTTCCAAGAAGGTTTTAAAAACCTATCTTTAATTTAAAAAAGAAAGAGTAATATATGAACCATGAAAATCAGACCATAGAAAATGTACAGTTATGAGTGATAACTTTAAATTTATTGTCTTAAATCCAGTCACTAAATCTTGGGAACAGATAAGTAAAAACAGAGACAGAAACGCAGAATGCTAACTTACTTCCTATGATGGACCCCAAAGTAAAACAAGACAAAAAGTCATTTTCAAGGAATAAATAATGGACTAGATATTTGAATACAAAAAAGCAATCTTAAAAAAGTTACACAGAGGTCAAAACCTTAGAGTCACCTTCGAATCACCTAGAGAGTCTGAAACACCACCATGCGCCAGGCCTCACCTGTAAGAGATTCTTATACAATGAGTCGGGGATGGGTTCCAGCATCAGATTTTTTCCAAGTCCCCCCGGGGATTCAACTGTGCACTCAGGCTAAGGAAGTACTGAATCAGCACGTTCCCCGTTCCAGCAAAGCCCATCTTTCGGAAAGCGATTGCAGTAAACCCTTTCCAATCAACGTTCTCTCTTTCCCATGAGGGTAAAAAAGAATATGGACATTGTACACTGGAAAACATTAAGAGTAGTTAAGAGCTATATGGGACTTACTATGTGTCAAGCATTATTCTAAGGCCTTCTAATACGCTGACCTTTTTATGCCTCACAATGGCTCTGTAAAGTTGGCACTACTTTATACCATTCTGCTTCAGCGAAAATAGCGAACAGCTGCAGAATACTTAACACTGCCAGGCATTATCCTGAGTGCTGTTATATACACTGATCATTTAATCCTCACGACTATTCTAGGAGGTGGTACTGTGATTATATCCATTTGACAGACGAGGAAACTAAGGCACAGAGAGAGGGTAAGTTACTGTCTCAGGTCTTACAGGTGGTGAATGGCAGATCTGTGACTGGGGGCCAGGTATTCCAGCTTTCCGTTTGGTTAAAAACCCAAATCCTAGCGATCTGTACTCTACGAAAGGCAAAAAACATATGTGTATGTCATCAAATCACTAATCGCGCCTTTGTTTTACTCCTCTTCAGGAAATTAATACAAACAAGAGAGGGAGATGTCCACCTAAGAAAACGCTGACAAGGACCACGTGATCCCAGCTCCCAGACATGCATCGGCGGTGAACGCAAGTGGGGCTCTCCTGACTCAGAATGAAAGAGAAGAATTCAGAAGGATGGCAAAGATGGGAAACCCAACTCTGTATCAGACGTGAAAGTAAGACAGCGGTTAGAAGCGAGACTCCCTCCTTCCTGTGAGCTCCATGAGCCAAGAAGGTCTATGCGTGTTCAATGCTGATAGAAACATATTTGGGCAAATGAAACCGGCTGGCTATACAAGATAGGAGATGACTGAATTCTAAGGAAGACTATTTTATATTTATTTTACCACTGTAATTTTTCTCATACTTCACAACACTCATCATGGATATCATATATCTTCAATTCGTATAAAATTTATTTCTATAGAAGAGAGCATTAGATTAAAAGACATCTTTTCATTAAAATGTTGACCGTTCAATATTTTCATCTGGACATGCAAATTTTACCTAAAATTTATATTTATATAAAAATTTAATAATAATTATATAAGGTATATGATTATACAATAAATTATCAAATTAATGAAAACAGACATTTCTAATGTGCGAGGTAACCACATTGCTAATACTAGGCCAAGCTGTTAGGAATTCTCTTGGGCTTCACTCTGTGCTCCTCAGGTGAGACGGCCATTGGGTCTCTGATCTGGTTTGATTTTTCCATGTGCAGCTAGTGTTACTATCATACTCTCGATCAGCAAAGCTCAATCATATGTCTGTCCTTAACCAATGACACAACAGATACACTCTGGGTTCTCACCGGAGAATATGTATAACTCACACTTCCTGTTGGCCAACCTAGTATAAAACGTCTTAGAGAGAAGTAGTATCCATGAAGGGCTTTCTGAAAGTTATTCTAAATTTTAAAATAAAATCAAGTAAGGCAGGAGGCAACGGTGCACTTGAACATAATCGCACTGTCTCCAAGTACAGCTCTTTATGCCGAACTGCCCGTCTGTGTTGCACTCCTGGTTTATGTTGGGATGATACAAGAAATACTGAAGCAATTCATACTGTTCTACTCACAGAAGTGGTGCTGAGTTTTGTCATCCTTCGGAGCCCCTCTCTGTTCTGCGGGAAAGATTTCATTCAGGTCTCAATATCTTTTAATTCCAGCAAAACAGGAGCCCAACACGTATTTTTAAACATTCTTGTTTTATTTTTCTACATTTTCCTTTATTTCTTCACATTTGAATTTTATTTTATTGCATACTACTTTTATTAGTATGCACAGATATTTTTAAACTATCTCTTTTTAATGAATGACACCGAAAGAGACCATGCAAAGTTCAGACGCTATTGACAGTGAAGAATGAGGGACAGAGTTTTAAAAATTACAAATGGTGAGAAAAGATTTTAGAAACTCAATCCATTCATTAGTTCCAAAACAGGGTTTGCTGATATTTTTAGCATTATTTTGATTTAGTAAATTTAGAAACTTATACTGTACTATAAATGTCCAACACCTTTCTGAGACAGGGTCACCTTAAATGCATGCCATCATTCAAAATGATTTTATTTGTGGTTAAGGCTTAACGAGAGTGTTGTTTAATAGTTAGGATAGTAAATGAAAGAGAATGTTAGAACTCTGAGGAACTGCAAACCCTTAATTTTTCAGTTTACTCAGGCTTTCTTATTGCTCAATAATATCAAATAATAACTCGGATGACTAAAGACACTGAGTTTTTTAATTCAATGAAATTTATGGTTAGCTCAAATACCTCATTATTAAAAGGCACACCTTTGCGCAAAACAAGGAACATGCTATAATCAAAGTAAAATGCCTTATTAGTTGTATTACTCAATACATTTCTTTGTACGATGAGGACTAATTCACTACACAGAAAAGAGACTGAAATAAATGTTTCTAAAAACATAGGGGTTTTTGGAGACCAAGACCAAGCAAGTGGACATAAAAAATTGACTTGAAATTTCTTTGGAAAATTTCTATACTTATGATCAATTAAGGAGGAAGAATATCCAAAGCTTTCCGTCTAAAACAGTATTTATGTCATCATGGAACTTATTTCAAATCGTGTGAAGGCATCTTCCTCACTTACTATTTTTCACAATTTGTCAGAATCATCTTATAAAGCGTATGTTGTCACGATTCAAGTGATAAGGCATCCGTTAACAATAAAAATAAACTAGCTAAGACTACAAAATATGGAAAAACCACACATGTTTTTCCCCTTCAAGTCGGAGTGCAATTTTATTTTGTGCAAGGAAGAAAACAATGTGGCAGAAGAGAAACTGCATAAAGTCAAATGCAGGATGATTTCATCTGACAAGCTGAATGGGGGTGGGAAGGGTAGGTGTGAGCGGCTTACTGCTTTTAGTTAAAAACTAAACTGTGAATAAGAACCAAGAAAAGATGTTTGAACGACTACATTTTAGATCCAAATCCCCACTTATGCTTTTCCATACATATTAATATACTCCGGGGGCATCAACCATGTTCATGATACAGCAAAATTAACACTGCAGAAGCATGAATCCCATAACTAACAGGAAGACGCTAGGAAGGGTGCGCACCAGCCCTTTAAGAATGGCACAACTATTTTAACCTTAATGGTTACGTTATGAAGAACTTATATGTAGTTAAGTTTTTTTATGGTATAGCTCTCTGGTATTATAAGCCCAGAGAAATACTCCCAGAACATTCCCTTCTGTGAAATAATGGAATTTTCTAGGGTGTTTATAGCCTTTAGGGGGCCAAGATGAGACAGAAGACATTCTGGCTTGAAATTAACTCTTTAAGGAATCTAATAAAAAATCTGTTTAGTCCTAAGAAATGGTTTTTTAAGCCCATAGAGAAATATCTTTATCAATATAGAGCTGTATTTTATTCGAAACAACATTTAAGTGAATGAAATAAAGACACATGCGTTCTCTGGGTCCATTTAACTGTAAACGTTAAAAAGATAAATATACACCGTTCTGAAGACGAATCTTGGATGAAACATAAAACTCCCTCACAGGGAGAAGAAGAATCACTGAAATTAAAATTACTTTAATGCTCGAATATAAAGGATCGCACTAAAACAGAAACCAAAGAAATAGAACTTCCAATTCCCCTAAGACACAGGCTGAATGTGAATTGGTGGAATTTTTTTTTTTTTAACAGTGAAGACTTTCTAGTTACTAAAAATACACCTACGACAAAGGAAGTGTAACTGTATTATATGATACACAATTCTAACGGCCAAGTTGGAAAAAAAACCCTTCTGTAAATTAGAGTTATTTAAAATACACATCTCATTCTCGCTAGAAAATCACTTCATCTCCTTGAGAATATTTTAATAAAAATTTCAACCTGTGGGTTATCTGCCTCAAAACATCAGGACTCATGTGCATACCTGGGGCAAGGCAGTTAAAATAAACGTGCAAAGAGAGCCTGTTGCTAGAAGTAGGACATGAAGGGGACTGAAGACTGCTGGCCTCTCCTAACGACATCGAAAAACAAAAACAGAAAACCTTAAAACACTCCATGAGCCAAACGATATTTAAGAGCCATATGCAGCCTCCCAAGCTGCCAGATTGCAGCTCAGAAAACTAGAAAAACAGCAGCCAAGATAGAGCTCTACCAAAAAAGTGAACTTAGCCAACAGGAGACGCCAATAAATTCTCACACTCACAGAGTGAATAAAATAGAATGATTTTTCACGAACGGGCTTTAGTTAGTGATCTTTACTTATACAATCTGAGGCAAAAAGGACTACAACAGCAACCCATGAAGCGTGTTGGTTATTGACATCTGCCATATGTCCTCGGATGTTTCTAGATGTTTCTACCTCCAAGTAGCAAACGGAGAATCATAATTCTGACTCTCCGAGAGGCTCAAGAACACAGAGAACCAGTCCACCTGAGGCTCATCAGCAACTAAAGGCCTCTTTACTTAGAAGAGGTCAGGCCGTTCCTGGGCCCTAAGCGTGATCTGGGCGTATATCCTGTGATCTCTCGCGACATAGGGAATGGCCTATCCTAAGCACATTAATTGAGAACTTGAAGAAAAGTGGTGCATATCAAAATGCATCTGTAATCTACTTCATATATCATTAAATACATAAAGAAAAAAGTAAAAGGGGAGAAGATGACAGAAAGAAACAAAGCAAGAAGCCCCCATGCAAGACATATTTTCTCAATGAGGACTTTACCCCACGGAGGAAGAGAAGCTATCCATCGTTTCCTGAAAAACTGAGCATCACAGAAACAGGTTCTAGCTACTTGAAAACCAAGATCCTGGGTGTTCATATAGGTTGATTGCAGAATGAGACACTCTAACTTCTGTTTCTACTGAAAATTCCAGAGAAACTCAGAAAAAGGGGCTATTGTTCTGGCAACCGATCTAGAAACCTATACAGTATTTTTTTTAATATAGAGCCTGACCTGTTTGGGATTCCTTAAATATGTATATTAGATTATCACTTGTTAGATAATATTTTCCGCACTATTTCTTTAAGATAAACTATTAATATGGTGCTCAAAGACTGAAGCAAATATTTGGGGTTTTTTTTGTGTGTTTTTTTTGTTTTTAATTTTTTTAATGTTTATTTATTTTGAGAGAGAGAAAGCATGAGCTGGGGAAGGACAGAGAGAGAGAGAGAGAGAGAGAGAGAGAGAGACAGGGCAAGGGCAAAGGGACACAGAATCCAAAGCAGGCTTCAGGCTCTGAGCTGTC
Organism: Paguma larvata; assembly: GCA_030068075.1. Lineage (NCBI taxonomy): Eukaryota > Metazoa > Chordata > Mammalia > Carnivora > Viverridae > Paguma > Paguma larvata. The sequence continues at coordinate 126,572,000 of CM057826.1, forward strand.
AGGACAGAACCCGATGCGGGGCTCGAACTCATGAACCGTGAGATCATGACCTGAGCTGAAGTCAGACTGCTCAACCAACTGAACCACCCAGGTGCCCCTGAAGAAAATATTTGTAATGCATCATTTAAACATGCAGATTTCCATGTTTTATAATAAGTTCTACTGACAAGGACTCTCCATACTTCTAAAATACTGAAACATTGATTTCTTTCTCTTTGCCAAAAAAATCTTGGATTCTTTAAGTGAAAAGAATTCAGTTTATTTTTAGTTTGACTCTTTGATACAGACAAATCATTCGTTACTAATAATTACTAAATGAAAATATCGATGAATCCATGTTAAGTATAATACACGATCTATTTAGCAACAATTATGATAATAGCTAACATCTATTGACAGTTTACTATGTGCTAAACACTATTGAAGGGATTTACATAGATTATTTTGCCATTTCGCTTAATCTTCTCTAAAAACTATGTAGTAGACACTGTTATATTGTCCAATTTCAATTGAATTAAACAAGGCTCAAAGAAGTAACTTACAAAAGACCACAGACCTCAAACCCTAGTTCAAGTTTATCCTCTCTCTCTCTCTCAATTATGCTAAATTGCATATAAAACACAAAAAGTACACTTTCATTGAATAGTCAAGAATTCTAGAAGATTCCTAGGGTTTATAAAAATTACAATGTTTCATAAAGAAAAGCTACCCAGTCATCTAGTTTAATTATGTTTGTCCAATCCTCCTACTGAAAGATCTTCAAGCCTGTTTATCCTTTTTAAAAGATAATATTACATCATGAATGCTTCATATATTTAAACGCAAAATTCATAGACAATGCTCTTAACTCTGCAAGAGCTTTTATTAGGAGGAAAAGTCAAACCAAACCCTGAAATCCATGAAAGGTAAAGGAAATTCAAGATTTTAAGAGAATTCTATCATAGATGGTTCTTTTTAAAGAAATAAGAAAACAAAGTTAAAGATCATTTCAGAGCTTGTTGTAGGACCAGAGGTACCATCTCATCTTTCCTGAGGACGCCAATGCACAGTAAAATAGGTTACTCTTTTCAAATAATGTGAACAGTAGCAAAGAGTGGACGTCGTTTGAACTCACCTAAAATCCAAACTGGAGAACCTAGTTTGGCTGTGATTCAAACGATTTACTCAGGAGTCTCATAAAACACATAACACATCCTAATATTAAAATGCTTAAATGATTGCTTAATTGCATATTAATCTTAACTAAATTTATTAACAGATGCTGTTTAATAAATACCTTGGCAAAGAAATTTTCCATCATTCCCTTATTTAAGACCTTGAGACTTTGTATTACCAAAGTAATGCCTCCTCAAAGTACTGTTTAAATAGCTCCTTAAAAACTGAAATTCCAAAACAAAGTAAAGTCTATGTAATTGTTTAACGAAACATAAAGTCAAGCTTCTAACACAGCACAACTTTAGAGAAGAGTATTTTCTTCTGCTGGGAAAAAAAGATAGAAATGATTCCTTCATATAGACTGTGAACTCGGTGAGAGCCGAGTATGAGTGTAAATTTCAATGTATTTTGAAAAGTTAACGAAAATACTGTGACCACGAGGTTATAACTTGTAAGATTTGGAATCCCTTGGTTTATCTGGTATTTTATGTCAATTTGTGATAAGACCTAAAGTCCCACTATAAAATGCCTATATATTAAAAATAAAATAGTAGGTCACTTCTTAAGCATGTAGGTCATCTGAGTTTATTTTACTGTCCGGGAACATAAATGGGTACACAGCTAGATGAAGACGGTACTTTCACCGCACAATCAATGAAAACCTGAAGAGAAGGACATTTAAACAAACGGTGTGTTAAAACTTTCCACGTGATGTCAAGGCAATAAAGTGCCAAATCAAACATAACAAATTTCCATCTCGATTTTTAAATGTAGATAATTTTTTTTACTCATCCATACAGAGTAAATGTCTCCAAAGTAGTATCTTCATATAAACAAAATCAACCTAATGAGTTTTCTATACCGTGTATTTATTTTCTGCCTTTCAGTTAGTTTTACATTAAATAGAGAAACAAATAGTTTTCAGTGAGTTTATTCTAAAATACCTATTTTTAACTATAATGTTCTTACTTTGCAAATATTTTTATTCCCTAGGGTGGTGATGGTTATACAAAAGAAAAATTAGGATTTTATTTCAAAAGAAATGAGGTATATAACAATTTTAAATTTGCATGGTACATATTCCAAATAACTATTTATTGTGATTTTTACTTCCTGTAATAGAAGAAATATTCCCCAAAAGTGTAAATACTGAAAAGTATTAAAAATAAAGCAAAGTTAACTAAAGTGAGATTCTACTTCCAAAAGAAAAATTAATGGGACTCTGTAATCTTGAGGTATCATGACTTCACAACGAACCTATTTTCAGGTTTCTTCTATTGTGGGAGACATGAAAAATTTGAAAAGACAAATAAATGAGTTGTAATTTACATATGTGTGCATTGGATAGCTGAGTGCATCAAACTCTGACAACTTGTAAACTACTCAAAACTGCAATACACTATTTAAATGTTAAATCAATTTTTTACTAAGACTAACCTTTAGGAAAACTATTTTAAGCAAAACTGTATTTCATTTCAAGACAAATCTCTGAAGTAAAAAAAAAAAAAAATCCCAGAGTATTTCACAAAATTAATTCTCACAATAAAAGAACAGTTCGTAACGCAGATTATATAAATAACAGCTGCTGTTCAGGAAATAGAAGGGCAGACAGAGACCAGTTGTAGGGAACCAGTCATAATATTAAACACTTACTGAACATCTTCTTAACTTCTCCTATTTTCCCAGGTAACTAGGTCCCTTTATTTTGTGAATAAACGATACACTACGAGTTAACTTTTCCTATGATTTAAAAAAAATAGCATGTTAAATTTCCACACGAAAATCTCCCAGAAAACTTAAACTGTTCGGAAGCAAAGAGATGCAATTATATTCCTGACCAAAACAACAACAGCGACAACCAACCAAGGACCAAATGCTAAAAGTTACAACCCAAGAGAAGAAAATCAGTCCTCTGGTTAGGGACAGGAAATGGATAAGCACATATACCAACACCAAGAAAGCAAATAGAGGAGAAATACCATCTTCCAGAGATGTGACCATATAGACAGGTTCCTGCTTAAAGTTAAGGGCCACGCTGATAAAAAAAAAAAAAAAAAAAAAAACAAAAACAAAAAAACAAAAAAAACACTTCCCACAGGCCTGGGCTCTGTGAAGAAAGTTATTCCCCACAACCACCCTCGCGTCCATACACGGCTGATGCTGCCCTTTTCAAGCAAGAGAATAAACACCGCCATTGCCCCAGACAATAAACTGGCATGCGCCTATAACGTGAACTTTTTCATCACGTCCTGTCTTACCTCATAAGACCAGACGCACTGAGTTCCACCAAAGCGTCGAACACAACGTCCTACTTCCACGTCCTCGTGAGTCGTGTACATTTCTCTGAGGCATTCACCAATGTGCGGCACCATCCTCCTGAGAACCTCTCGACTGAAGATCATGCCAGGTCCTCCCATACAGAAGTTCTCTCCGGGCTCCAGCCCCAGTTTTCCCAGTTCTTCGATGTTCCCCAGGCCAGTCTGGCCCAGGTAGAGAGGCTTGCTGCTATTGAGCGATCGAAGAAACTCTTCTAACTTATCACCTACAAAGAGAAAGGCAACGATCTCTCCTTTTCCTAATATCATTCCTTAGAGCACACACAGTAAGGGAAAGACCTTTCAACACGGGACACAACCTCCCCCAAAGTCATAATACAACGGAAAGGAAGAAAAACCTCTCTGAATATTCTAGTCTTCTGAAACAACTAAATTTCAGTTACTAATTAAGTCATAATAAAATGTTACTAACCTTCTAGTCAAGGTCACTGGAAAACCTTAAGTGTAACAATCATCAGACTTATTTTTTTGTAAAAGGTAAGATTATGATGAGGAGAATAATGATAAATTTCTTAGCATATCTGAAGTAACGATAAAATTTTCAGAAAATAACAGTTTATTTAGCATTGACTGACAGATTGTTGATATGCGAGAAGTATTTTTTCCTGAAAATTTGGTCGTGTTTGGTCCCGAACTAAACTTCAGTCACAAACAACACAAAAATTGAGAGAGATAAAGAATATTCAAGTTGTGTTGGGATTTAACTTTGGAACTTTGAGAAGCACCTTTTTAGAAAAAAAGTAAATATTTGCTACAATAAGAAGATAATTGGTTTCCTTGGGGGATGTTAAGTTCATCAAGAAAAACCATTTAAATGGCAACTCGTGCAGCTAAAACAGTTCAAACACATTTGGTATTCTACAAAGTGGTACAATGAAGTGTCCACCTTCTTTATATTCCGTGTCAGCATCTTTATTATCGTTTTTTGTTGAGAACCCATCTGCAGTCATTTATCTTGATCCCACACCACACCCCCCCTTGGATTTCAATGAGTTTCAGCTGACTATTATCGGACTCTTAATTCAAAATGCATTTCATTCTTAATAGACATGGAAAGAAGATGGCACTTCAGTGTTCTGAAGGACAGTGTTTCAAAGCATTAAGAGAAATGACAGAGGTAGATGCTGTTCCTGCGTTTCACAAATTGTCTGCAAAGTGTGGCAAACTTCGGCCAGGAAACCTTTGTGGCTTTCATGAGACACAGAAGACAAGGGCACTAGAAGGGATCCATCACTTATAGGTATACATATCTCGACACCTTAAATCTGCCTATAAGATAGTGTATTCTTCAGAAATGCAGTCATTTATTTTTGTATTGAAGTACCAATGAAATGATTTCACTCTTCCCAGCCTAACCCCAAGAAATCTCTAGCTGTTACTCTACGCTCACTCCCTCAGCCAAAATGGATTTTGTTTGTTTTTCCTTGAACCGTCTGAAAGACTACCTGGATCAGGAGAATGCAGTTGAGGCTTTCTTAACAGCAAGGAAGGGCTGCCCCCCTTTGACCAAGAAACTGGGAAATGTAGGCAGCACAGGGAGACCCTAGTTCAGCACCACCCAGCTACTCCCCTTGCGTCCATCTCCATCTCCACAGCGGGCGGTACCAGAAAGATTTACTCCCGCGCGGAGGAACTTCTCTCTGCTGAGTTTGCAAATCTCCGGCGAGAGCCACCCACACGGAGGGTGAAAGACCGCGCCTCTTTTAAAACTGACAAAGTTTTCTCCTGCGGTGGCTGCGCGTGGTTTGGGGGAAGGACTTGGAGCCTGTGCTGGTCGCCGCCGCCGCCGAGATGGAGTGGAAAGGAGCCACACTGGTGCACGGCCACACAGCCTGGAGCTCCTCCTGGGGTCTGGGTAACTCGCGCCTTCTCCCGCCCCACCAGTTCCCGAAAACGCGCTCCTCCGCCCGGCGTTTTCTGCAGGTGGGGCGGGGGCCGGGGTGGGGGTGAGGGGCAGCCCCGCTGCGGCCGGAAAGAGGCGCGCGCTGGCGCGCAGGGTGTAGGTGCTCAAAGACCCCCCGGTGCGTGGGGGGTCGTAGGAGAGGGAAGGAAACGCAGAAGGGACGGTCCCCAATACCGAAATAAATCCTTAGCCTCCCGGTTTCTGCAACTGCGCTAGAGCCAAGGAAAACAAAAGGGTTGTGGAATAAGGCTAGAACACGCGTACCCAGACCTGCTCTCGCCCGCTTCTTCGGTCTTTCCTTCCTTCACCGAGGACACGCCCCTCTGGATAGATTTGAGAAACTACTACCACCCGGGCTTTCAGAGGGGGACAGAGTAGGAACCTCCTTTGGCTCACCCTGAAGCCCCTTTCCTCAGCCTTCGCACAGAGTTAAAAGAGTAGGGGCAAGCGCCGGGCGGAAAGAAGAGCAGGAGTGAGGAAGGCGACTGAAAGCGGTCAGGTGTGAGGAGGGTCCAGACCGCAGCACAAGAGGAGGAGCAGACTAGGAATGGTGGGCGGAGGCGAGGGGTGGGGACCGCGGGCCGGGGGCTGCTGGAACCCGGCGCACGTGCTGGCAGCCAGGCGGAGAGGGGCTGGGCACGGATAAGGGCTGGTGGCGGAGAAAGGATTGGGGAGGAGGGTGTGGGGGGGTGGGTAGCGGGCAAGCGGGACGGCCGGCGCTGGGAGGTCACCTTTGATGTAGACATCGTCGTCGGCGCGCATAAACCACTCATACTTGTCCAGGTAGTGGTCGTGCATGTACTTGATCATCATGAAGGACTTTTTCTGGGGAGGGTAGGAGTCGTCCACCCCCGGTAGCGCGATGACAGGCAGGGGTGGCGGGGGCTGGCTCATTCCGGCGTTGGGGGGCTGCTCGCTGGAAAAAAACTCCACGCGGCCGGGGATGAAGCGCGCCCAGGTCCGCTGCGCCGCTAGCGCGCGGCTGCCCAGGTACTTCTGCGCGGTCATCACTCCCACATACAGGAAATCCCGGGGTCTCGAGCTCGGGGCGGCGGCTCCCCCGTCCCCGCTGCCGTTGTGGCTACTCCCCGGCCGGCCGCTTCTCCGCTGCCCAGCCGCGCCCCCGTCCTCCTCCTCGGGTTCCCCTTCGGCCACCGGGGCGCCGGGCAGCCCCGTTGCGCCCTCCGGCTCGCGTCCTCGCCGCCGCTGCTGCAGCGGGGGTGGCTGTTGCCAGGGGCTGCTCCGAAAACTGGTTACTCCAGGCGCTGCCTCCGGCAGCCGCGGCCCCTGAAGCTCCTGGCGCGCGGGGGGCGGCGACTGCTCCAGCCGCGGCCGGGGCTGAGGCTGGGGGAGCGGCCGCTGCGCGCCCGCGCCGGGGCCAGCGGCCGAGCGGCCGTAGTAGGAGCAGAGGCTGGAGCCGCGTCTCTTCCTCTCGCTCAGCTCGGCTACTCTGGGGGCGATGAGCCAGGACGCGGCGGTGAAGCCCAGCACTAGCCCCAATGCCACGCTCATCCACGGGCGGCGGGAGCGCACGGCCATCGCGAGTGCCCCCGGGCGCGGACGCTAGCTGAGCGGCTGCGGCGCTGCGCGCGGGTCCCGCGGCTCACACCCGCCCCTCCTCCGCCTCGGCGCCCCCAGCCCGGGCCGCTGCCCGCCGCCGAGGCGCCGACGCCGGCTCAGGGTCGGAGCGCTCCGGGCGCCCGGCCCACTGCGGGCTGCAGCCGCCGGCCGCGCTCCCCGCGCCGCTCTGGGTCCGGGCTGCGAACGAGGGTCGGGAGTGAAACTTCTCCCGGCGGCGGCAGTGGCGGCGGCGGCGGCAGCAGCGAGAGGAGCTGCAGGAGGAGGAGGTGGAGCGGCAGCGGCGGCAACGCGTCCGCTCCTAGGCTGCCACCCTGTCACTGGCGCGCCTGGTCCCTCCCTCCTCCCTCCTTCCCGAGCCCCCGCCCTCGCTCTCCGCCTCCCGCTCCCCCCGCCGCCGAGCTCCGGACTGGCCCCGAGGAGGAGCCACGAGCGGCACCGCCGCCAGCCCGGGAGAAGCGAGAGCCGGCGCTATTTCCCGGGCCCCCGCCCTCGGACGCCCCCCGTCCCCGCCTCGGTCCAGAGCCGGCCTCCTCTCCGGAAGGAAACGATCCCGGTCGGGCCGCCTCCGGCTTCCAGCGCCGACGCCCCCTCGTTCCTCCTCCCACGGCCCTCGCTCTCCGTCCCATTTCCCGTCCCGTCCCGCCCCTCCGCCGGCCTCGCAACGCTCGCGTCCGGGGGCTCCGCTGCCCTCCTCCCGGCGCGTCGGCTCCACTGACCTCATCGGCGGAGCTCGGGTCTCAGAGCCCCCGGCAGGCGCCCGCAGCGCCCGCCCCGCTCGCCTCCCCCGGCCCACCGCGGCTGACGTCCCGGCGTGACCCTTCCCCACTCTGCCCCGCCCAGGTCCGTGCGCGCTCAGCTCTCCGCGTTTGCGGGGCTGGTCGCGGTTCGCTCGCCGCCGCCGCGGCACCGCGTCTCTGCTCTCCGCTCCGGGTCTGGCTCACCGCTCCGGGAGCCATCTGTCCCATCCTAGCGCCTCACCTCCCACCCTTCCTAACTTCCCAGTCCCACCTGCCTCCTTCACCACCCCTCTCCAGTCTACGCGGCGCACCGATGTCCCTAGGTGTCTCTCCTAAGAAAATCTCAGAGGCAGACGCTGACACATCAAGGTGAGTGGGGGCTCAATCCCCGAAGAACATAAAAACCCATGTTCCCCCACCTGTTGAACCCTGGGAGACCAGGGCTACCTCCTGGTCCCCGCCTCAGCTCTCCGCTGGCCTCTTGTCTCGAAGAAGTGAGAACCATGAACTACTGTCAGTCTTGGTAAAGACTTATTCAGTAGGACCAGCAAATGATGGAGAAATGTGAACAAACTAGAGAGCCAGTGCCCAGAAGATTCAATTTAAGAAAATCCTTATTACCCCCCCCATCAATAAGTGAACTTAATCAGAAAATAAAATAGAAAATACAATTTTTATTCTTGCCTATAAATCGTTTTATTTTCTAAGGCACGGGCAGGAAATGTCTTACTCGTCCAATTAGGTAGAAAGATCTTCAGCGACAGAATCTCAAAGGAAGTTAAATTGTATTGGCCCAAATTATTGAAAGTTACATGACGAAGATACTGCCTGAAGATATGTAACATTTTGAGGAAGGGGACATTTCAAAACTCTCTCGCTGGAAGTTGTGAGTCTAACAGTCGGAGGTGCGTTTTGGCCTTCCAAACCCTTTCCTCTTCAAATTTCAGTCTTCTGTTTTGTACATCAAACGCAAAGGGATGGTATTGAATAGCATTAGACATAGGGCTCCATCCCGCCAGGTGCTGGCGGCGGCCGTGGAACAGTAGGCCTGGCGGGAGCCCTCGGAGGAGTGGTTCTTTCCACACCAGTCACTGGCTGTGCTTGAGCTCCTCTGACTAAATGTTTCATCCGCTAGACAATGAAGCTCCTTTTCCATGTCTCCTTCTTGCCCAGAAACACTTGAGAATCCAGATTCTTGGATTATTCTCAAAGTTTAATTTTAGTTAGAATGCAAAACTAATCGAACAAGCCCCTTCTGATTTAAAAATACATCCTCCTAAGAATTTTTTAACTTCCTAGGGTAGTTCCATAGAACTCTCCCTATCATGGAAGTTGTATTTATCTGTTCTGTCCGATAAGGCAGCCACTAACCGTGTATGACGACTGAGCACTTGAAACGTGGCTAATATAGTTGAGGAGATGAATGTTAATTATTTTTTTTATTTTTTAATGTTCATTTATTTTTGAGAGAGAGAGCACAAGCAGATGAGGTGCATAATTAAGGTTCAAAGTTAAGTGATTTCCTTACTTTCTTCTTTAAAATTTTTTTTAAATATTTATTTTTAAGAGAGAGAGAGAGACAGAGCGTGAGTGGGGGAGGGGCAGAGAGAGAAGGAGACAGAATCTGAAACAGGCTCCAGGCTCTGAGCTGTCAGCACAGAGCCCCACGTGGGGCTCAAACCCACAAACTGTGAGATCATGACCTGAGCTGATATCCGAATGGACTGAGCCATGCAGGTGCCCCTAATTAATTTTTACTTAAATAGCCCTGTATGTCTACCATGCTGGACAGTACATTTCCAGAGAAAATCCGTTAAGGTGTGGACCATAAGGTACGGTCCAGTGTGAAGAACACCTACACACCAACATCCTCTCTCCCCTGAAATATCTGGGGGATATTTTCATTCCAGTGAGTGCCATTCTTTTACCAGATCTACAAAGTCATTAATTCTCATGGGCCACAAATAACCCACTCATCAGCTGTTAACACTATTGTAAGATAAAGTTAACCTTATTCATTCATGTATTCAATAAATAGGTGCTAGAGATTAGCATCAGGGTGGAAATATCAACGAGATACTCACTGCCACCTCTCACGAAGTTTATAGTTCAGCGAGAAGACAGACAATTAAGCACCACACTACACGATGAATACAGTGGTGACAAATGACATGAAGGGGAAATACTTCGAAATTATTTACAAGAGAATCTAATTTATTCTGGGAGTCAGGGAAGCTACTCGGAGACATTGAAATAAAATGTCAACTACTGAAATGATGTTCCATGCTGGCTAAATGACCTTGGGAAAACTATTTAAATTGTCCGAATTTTAGATTTCTAATCTGCAAATACATTCCTGTGAAGATTTATTAGGACATCATATACAAGTGTTTAGCACAGTGTCTAGTTCATTGTAGGCACCCAGGAAATGTTAATTCTTCTCATTTTCCAAACCTTCATGATAAAATCCCTCATATGTCACTTTACTTATTTTTAATATTCACCCTTTCGTTTATTGAGCACGTATTTTTTATTTAGTATCTATCAAAATCCAGGCACTATTCTAGAGGAACAGAAATAAACAAAACTTCATGGGGGTTATTCTAAGGAAAGATTACACACACACACCAACTCAAGCATGCTAGGTGACAGGTTTTTTTTAAAAAAGTGGGTATGTTCAAGTGGTGGGTGAGGCCATCTTAAATTGATCGGTCAGAGAAGTTCTTTCTGATAATTTTAGCACAGAACAGAAAAAAGTGAGGAAACTAACCCTAAACATATCTGAGGCAAGACTTTCCAGGAGGAGAGACTAGCCAAGACCATGAGATACACACGGTTACACAGAGGAACAGCGAAGAGGCCGATGTGGGTTGGACCTGGGAGGAAGCTGGTGACCTGTTGGTCATGAAGGCCAGGGCTAGTCAACAAAATCGGAATGTGAGCCACAAATGTAAGACTTGTAACTTAACTTTTTTCTTATATAGTTTTTTTTTAAATCGGTGAAATTAATTTAAATAACATATTTTACTCAACTCAATGTATCCAAAAATTATTGCAACTTATATATAAATATTATATAAAATTATTACTGAGACAATTTACATTCTTTTACTCAGTCCTGAGTTTTCCCATTCCATTGTGTATCTCACACTTCAAAGCACATCTTAATGTAAACTAGCTACATTTCACATGTTCAAAAGACACATCTAACTGGCGTCTATCACGTTGGACAGTGAATATTTTGAGGATGATGGACATTTATAAAGGCTTGGTCTTTCATGCTGATGGATAATGAAGGTGTTGAGTAGAACGGTGGTATGTGTTTTATTTGCTTATGTTTTACGAGGACCATTCTAGCTCCTGTGGGAAGAAAAAGCTAGAGAGGGACCAGCATAGAAGCAGGGAAAGCATTGACAGTGTTACTGAGGTGACCTTCGTGACTTCCTACACAGTGTCAGTACCTCTTGCTCATTTTTATTAAGTAGATGTTTTGAGAAAGTTTTTCCTAAGAGTGTAATTTCATATATATTGCGATTCCTTCAGCTATTTATTTGGTATTTCCCAAGGTCAGCGAAGTAATTTTCTCATACTTGCTTTAATTTTGAGACACATGAGTTTTCAGGTAGACAAGTTTCTGGAAAATTTCTACCCAGGACTAAGTGTTTTATTAAAACAAAAAATAAAGGAATACATTCTAGGAAAAAGTTAAAAAAAAAAAAAAAACTCGTATTTGAGTAAGAGGGGTGGTAAGGGACACATTTGTATGGAAACTTTATATCATTGAATAAACATACTAAACGTATAGTAAAATATATAGCCCGACCTGGATGCTATGTTGGAAGAAAGCTTACAGAAGTGTAGATAATTCTAATATTGCTGACCAAAAAGGGTAAGATTGTCGTTCAAGGGTAAGAATGTTTCAAGAGGTCTACTAGCGAACCACTTGATGAAATCTTTCTGAAGCAGCTTAGCAGATTTTGAGGAAAGCAGTAACAACAAAAGCTTCTAAAATTATGGTATTTTCCAGAAAAAAAACAGTGCAAAACTGATTCCCTGTCATCTCTCAATCCATTAGCAACTTCACCCAACCCAAAAGCAAGTCTGACACACTTAGAGAGAGCCATTCAGCAGACTTCTCTGAAGGTCCTCCATTGCGTGTGTGAATCAATTGGAAAGAATTAGCAACAACTTCCAAACCACAGAAAAAGGCACAGATGCATTTAAAAGGGTGACTATCATAACTGTCAGGTACGAGAGTTAAAGGTAAATATTTAGATGTATGGTTCCATGTACACTTCTGCTACTGGGTGCAAGCCAGGTTAGGCTAGTTCTGAAACTTCGATTTAGTATTTTACTCTGGTATTTAGGATGTTATCATTTTTTCTTGACAGACCAACGCTGAGTTGATTTCATTTGTGTGAAACAACTGTGGCATCTAGTGGCTAATAATCATAATGTAATTCAGTTTCTTTCTAAGGGGTAGATTGTGTTATATGGTATATTTTTGACATTACCAATCAATAGCTAGAGGAATCTCAATAAAGGGGAATTAAGCATATTAAGCATAGGCATATAATAAGATGGCTAATTATATGTTTATGTCTTCAGAAATTGGCACAGGAGGGAATGATAGAAGTTCATATACTGACATAAGAAAAGGTAATTGTTTAGAGCACATGATGAAACTATGTAAGTTTTAGAGCCTAACTAATTTACATTTAGTTAATCAGCCTGAAAATGTAGGTTTGTGGGTATTTTGGGTTTTTTTTTTTTTTTTTTTTTTTTTTTTTTTACCTTGACTGGGTATTTGAGACTGCTAAGGAATTATTAACTCCTTGTTTAGAGACGATAATGGTTTAGCGGCTATTTTCCAAAAAGAAAGCTCTTATTTTTTCAGAATTACATACTGACATTTTTGTAGATGAGCTAGTGTGAAGGCTGGAATTCAAATAATTCAGGATTGAGGGAGGTGCTGAGCAATGGCAATGTGGGTGGGGCATGGCTGACCGGAATTGATGACTGGGCTGAGTGATTACTTTTGGGTAGGTTGGGAATTTCCTGTAGTAAAACCCTTAAAGAAAATATTTTATTTAAAATCAACACACATATGACTTTTTAAAAAATGTTTATTTTCGAGAGACAGTGAGAGAGACAGAGCATGAGTGGGGAGCGGCAGAGAGAGAGGGAGACACAGAATGTGAAGCAGGCTCCAGACTCTCAGCTGTTGCACAGAGCCCCCAATACGGGGCTTGAAATCATGAACCATGAGATCATGACCTGAGCCGAAGTCGGATGCTGAACTGACTGAGCCACCCAGGCCCCCTGACTTTTATTTCCTATAGATTTATCTGAGTATACAGATGATCCTTTTTTCCAAATCATCGATGTATTTTCAGAAGAAAGTAAGGCTCCTGCTGTCACTTATGGAAGAGTCCAGATGCGACCCTATCAGAATAAAACTTCTACTTCTTCCATCATCCCTGGGCTCCAACATGGTCTCTCAGACATGAGTAAAGCACTCAATCATGCTTTAACAAATAAAGAGGCACTATTTACGATGAGGACTTTTTTTTTCTTTTTAAGTACTAGTAACCTATGATTAGGCAGTGAGCTGTAAAATCTTCAGAGAGCTCCTAATCACCAATCTGAATTTATTCTAAAATACTTTTTTATCTTAATTTTCTCCTTTCACTACTCTCCAAAATATTAAAAGCTCCAATTCAATATTTTGCATCTATCAAAAAATTAAAATGCACATGCTACCTTCCTTCCTGTTTTTTAATTTTTAAAACCCTGTAAATTACTTGGCATCTTTTCCTCCTCTACAGATCACTGCTGTTGAGAAGAAATATAATATGATCCACATATGTAATGAAAATGTTTTAGTAGCCATTCTGTGAAGTAAAAACAGATGACATGAATCTTAATAATATAATTTATTTTATTTTACCCAGTATATTAATTTCTGACTCTTAAGTCTGAAAGCTCATTTTTTGATTAACAGAGACAAATAGATTTCAGAACATTGACAAGATTTATTGTGCTTTCTTAAGTGTCAATATATAAATACTTTGCATATGGATGCATAAATATGATATACACACACATGCAGGTGTGTACATGTGTGTTTATATATATGTGTAGGTGTGTTTGTGTATATATATGTGTGTATATATATGCATATGCGTATATGTATATATGTTTATGTGTGTGTGTATATATGCATATGTATATATGTTTATGTGTGTATATTTATGTGCAGGTGTGTATGTGTGTGTATAGATATATATGTGCAGGTTTGTATGTGTGTGTATATATGTGCAGGTGTGTATGTGTGCATATATATATACATATATGTGTGTGTATATGCATATGTGCATATGTATGTTTATGTGTGTATATTTATGTGCAGGTGTGTATGTGTGTGTGTATATATATATATATATATATATATATATATGTGCAGGTGTGTACGTTTGTTTGTTTATAGCCATACTACCATTACAGAATAAGCATAAGAAGAAAGATCAGGGGGACATTTCTATCATGCCTCAATTTCAGGATATTTTACTAAGATGCAAGAAAGGTTAAATATCACATCTCTCAACCCTTTGTCATTGCATTTTGAGAGAGTAAGGCAGGTATAGTTTTAGTTCATTTGAAGACTGCTGCATCCGGTAGTGGACTTTTATTTAAATTCATAGTGAGCTATGAGACATCATAATGAGACGTCTTGAAATTACTTGGCATCTTTTCCTCCTCTACAGATCACTGCTGTTGAGAAGAAATATAATATGATCCACATATGTAATGAAAATGTTTTAGTAGCCATTCTGTGAAGTAAAAACAGATGACATGAATCTTAATAATATACTTTATTTTACTTTACCCAGTATATTAATTTCTGACTGAAAGTCACCTCTTATGGATTTCAAAAAAATATTAGCAGTGGGAGGGCAGAACTTTTATTTTCTGCCACTCCACAATTTATTTGTTTTGAAAATGTACTTAGGTTCACGAAATGTTTTTTCCATTTAAGATATAGGTTTGTTATTTCTGTAGGAGTTAATATTTCATTTTTTTCTATTTTTTAATTTCTCATCCTAAAAATAGCTGGGACCCTCATTGGTTTTTAAGACTGTAAAGAGTTCTCAAAAACAAAACATGTGAGAACAATGGCTTAAGGAAACACCCTCATTTACCTTTCTCTTCTACTAGAAATAGCAAGACAGATTTTTAGGAGGAATACTTAAGAGTTAGAATGCCTTCCTCGTGATGGAACACTCACCTAATAGTTTGGGAAGACACGAGAGTGACCATCATTGAACTTGTATCTTTAAAGCTCTGACAGGTTGTTAAGTATACAGTCGCCTCGCTGTGTTCAGATTCACACCGATTGCATTCTGGAACCTAGTACCTTGATTTTTTTTTTTTTTAATTTTTTGCATGTGCTGCTATTGTAAGGGAATGTCAGGAATGACTGTGTGGAGACAAAAAAAATTTAAATCATTCAGACATTGAGAATTCTAATTTGTATCAAGTAGCAATTAGTATCTTTAACACATTAGGGAATATACTTTTCATTTCTACAGAAGCAAACTCCAGGACGACACATCCTTCTAAGGCTCCAACCATTTTGTGTTTTTGTACCAAAACGAAAATATCTCAGGAAGTTAATTTTAGAGGTGAAGAGTCATAAAATACAGTGAGCAAAGAGGAAGATAACACTGCCATACCAATAAAGTCGAAGGTGCAGTTATATGCCCCTTGCAGCCAGTTGGAGCTCCGGGAATAGACAAAAATGTAAAATCCAAATAAAACCGCGTGAACTAATTGAAAAAGGCAAACTGGCTCTCATAAATGACACAAGTGGTCATCATTTGGAAATTGCTCCAAGAATAGTGTTCCAGATGCAAAATATGAGTGTGGGGAGGGCTGGGACGTGGTGATACTTCGTCTCACGGCCTCCCTGTGGCCTTAGCTCTGATTCTTCACTGGGCAGTCAAAGGACCAGAAGAGCCTCAAGAAAAGATTAAGAGCAAATGTGAGCCTCACAGCTAAGTGTTTTCCCAGCAGTGCTTTCTGCTTTCATCTCCCAACTGGGCACAAAGAGATTCAAAAGGAGGCATGGCTGAGGCACACCCAAGAAATAAGTGAGGGGTGGAGCTCTGCGTTTTTAAGACCTTTGCTACTGTTCCGCTTACCACACCCTTCATACGACACCACACTTTTTTCTTCCAGACGGCACTGCCCACGTCTACCTTTACAGAAAAATGGACAGAAATAGCCACAGTACCATATGAACCAGATTCAAATTAAATGTAAGTGTTAGCATTAGGAGCACAGAATCGGGACTCCCGGACATGATATGGCCGATCGGAGTCAGACGAGACCTTCTTACAGGCATAGAGAACCCAAATGGCCATGATGTCTTACAAGCAATTAAAACTTTGGCACCAAGGTCAGTGTTTCTCAAAATAAGATCCTCAGGACTCCTCTGAAAGTATTTCTAATGTTTCAATGTGCATAACTATTAGTAGTAAATCTGGAGCTCTTCTCAATCAGAATCATTGAGGTTGGGGGCCAGGAATCCACACTTAAAGAAAATATTTTTTAGTATTTATTTATTTTTGAGAGAGAGAGATAGAGTGTTGGCAGGGGAGAGGCTGAGAGAGAGGGAGACACAGAATCCGAAGCAGGCTCCAGGCTCTGAGCTGTCAGCACAGAGCCTGATGTGGGCACGAACTCATAAATCTCGAGATCATGACCCGAAGCTGAAGTCAGACGCTTAACTCACTGAGCCTCCCAGACACCCCAAATTTATAAAAAGACACCTGAGCATTTCTTAAACATACTAAAGTTTGTAGCCTACTGTTCTAATCTTCCTTGATAAATGGGATAATTCAAAGTCCTAAGAACATACATTAGACAAATTAACATAAAAGCAGAATTGTTATACCAGTTTACTGACATTCAGCACCCTCAAAAAAAAAAAAAAAACAAATAAACGTGAATACATAGCTGAAATTCTAGGTTCACCAGCCCAAAATGATAGAATCACCCTTATTTGCTTGCTTTTTACAAATTGAATGTAAATTGGTTTGCGCTCCCTAAGAAGCAGACTCTGAGACAAGAATCTGAGAGCATGTGGTTTATTCGGAAAGTAATTCTGGGGAATCCTGATGGGAGAGTGGAGAAGGTAGGGGAGAATTCAAGGGAAGGAGAGAAACCAATAAAGAGTAAATGCTGAAGTCAGGTACCACTGTAGAAAGCTGGAATTTAATTCCACTTGAGAAACTCTTGGAGCCAACTTAGACCATGGGCCTCAGACGCATTCCATGGGAAGGGCAAAGAGGCTGAGTGTGTTTATACACACACTGTCAGTCATTGATCAAAGGCTGCTCCCAGGGGACACTTCTAGCCTGCCCCGTGCATAGTTTGAAAAAGCCCTTCAGCAAAGAGTTCAAGAGCTGACGGTTGGAAGATAGATCATTGGCAAGCACGGAAGTGGTCAAGACAAGGAGATGTGGGCCCGACCCTGGCATCCTCTGCTCTAAGCCACAAATTAAAGTGATACTCACTCCCAATGCCAGACTTTTGGACTTTCTGTATTACATTAGATACAATGAGTAAATAAATAAGTAACATTTAGTATGCCAAGTAATATTTGCAAAAAGTGTGTGCCTTGAAAATTTAGATTTCTTTTCATTGAGGAATGTATCTTCTATAAACAATCTTCTTACGGGGCTATTGGAGCTGTTGATGTTTTCCTGTTCCTATTCCCCTGTTGAATTACTAGAATTCTTGGTGGAGGGCCACTTTGACCATTTTGGTTGGTTTTGAGAATTCCCTTTGGCTATCTTTTAAAAACATTTTGCAGTGGGAAATTTCAAACATATACAAAGTACATGGACAAGAACCTCCTGAACCCATCATCCAGCTCCAACACTTAACTCATAAACCGGTCTTGTTTTATGTATGTCCTTATCCACTCAGCTCCTGCTGGAATTTTTTTAAAGCAAACTACAGACATCATTTATCATAAATATTTTAATCTGTAGCTCTAAAAACTGAAAACCTTAAAAATGCCATCACCTTATATAAATTCAACAATTATTCCTTAATATTATCAAATATCAAATAATTATTCAAATTGTCAATAGTCACATCAATTCGATATGCCATAAAATTTGTCTTATGAATTGCATGTTTATACTTCTATTTTTTATTATCAGTATTGTTTTATAGGTCTCTCAAGCTTCTTTAATAAGTTCTGCCTTATTTTCCTTGTATTTTGTTTTTAAAAAAGTGGATTGAGACACTTGTGTGGCTCAGTTGGTTAAGCGTCCAACTCTTGATTTTGGCTCAGGTCATGAACTCACGGTTCACAAGATCAAGCCCCTTGTTGAGCTCTGTGCTGACAGCACGGAGCCTGCCTGGTGTTCTCTGTCTCTCTCTCTCTCTCTGCCCCTTCCCTGCTCTCTTGCTCTCTCTTGCTTGCTTTCTCTCAAAACAAATAAACTTAAAGAAAAAGTATGTCATTTGCCCTATGGGGTTTGCTACCATCTGAATTCTATAGATTTCATTCCTGCGGTGTCATTTCACATGCTTCTCTGTCTTCTGTATGTCCTGTGAGTTCGTAAATTGGCAGTAGGACCTAGAGAATTTCCAGATACAAGTTCAGGTTTTGTTGTTGTTGTTGCTTTTAACAAAACTTCTCAATAGATGATATTGTGTGCTTTCAGTAGGAGACACAAAATACATGTCTCTGTTTCTGACTTAAGTTGCTATTGATAATGAATTCCTAGATTTGTTCATTCATTAGAAGTTACATGGTAATAATTCTAATTCGCCATAGTTGCTTCCTTTGTTAAATGGAATACTTCTATGAGGAGAAAACTTATCTGATGGTACAATCTTTTATCTTAAATTTTTGATGATCCAGAGATTTTAAGATGATTGGACATTTTTAAAGATGTCTATACTCAGTTCCTTAGAAGATCTTGCTCAGTAAAACTAATTGAAATAATCCAAAAACAGAAGTTTGTTCCTACCAGACACGATCTCATTTTCTGCTATTCAGTCTTTAGTCATCACTAGTATTCTAGTCTACGCATCAGGACATAAAGTTGTAGCTACGAGAAGAAAATTATGCTATATTTTTCTATATTTACCTTTTTCTGGATTGTTTTTACTTTTTTAATTCACTAAATTGGCATTTACTGAACTTCTAAAATGTGGAAACAAATAGGCTATGATGGTAAGAGGAGAAATTAAATTTTTATATATGTGTATATAATTCCTAGACATCTGGAATTTCTGGCTTATTACACAGGAAATTATACAAGAATCATAAGAAATTTTCCTTTGTATACAAAAGTAGGGTTCCATAATGGGGAAGAAAAAAAACTTGCTAAATGTGATTCTTTTTATGTGGTCATATTCCGTGTGGTTTTGGCTTCACCTATGGTCTGGGTCTTTTTTTTTTTTTAAGTTTATTTATTTGGAGATAGAGAGCATGTGAGCATGAGCAGAATAAAGAGAGAGAATCCCAAGCAGGCTCCAAGCTATCAGAGCAGAGCCCAACATGGGGCTCGACCTTGTGGACCGTGAGATCATAACCTGAGCCAAAATCAAGAGTTGGTCACCTAACCGACCTAGCCACACAAGCGCCCCTGGTATAGGGTCTTTGGATGTTTGCATCTGGGCCTCTTTCCTTGTTAAGTTTTCATTAACAATCCAGCAATGTCAGACACCAAGAGGCCTCCAGTGCAGTTCATGCTCTTCTCTCCATGCTGCCACAGTACCTATGAACCTTCCACAGGTCATTCACTTCTGACTTCTATTCACTTCTAGAATGTTGGGCTAGCACGAAGGTTGGCAAACTACAGCCCACAGTCCCTAATCCAACCCACCACCTTGGTTTGATGGCTTCCAAATTAAGAATGATTCTTGAATTTTAAAAATGGTTTTACATTTTAAAAATTATATAAGTACATAATATCCTCAGTTTTGCCTCTTGGCTTGCAAAAAATAAATATTCAGTTTTGGGCCCTTTCAGACAATGTTTTCCAACCCCTTAGTGACAGCAGTGATTTTTCAAACTATTTTGAGGAGCAGACCCTTAAAAACCGAGAGAAAATCTTATTCCAAAACCCTTTGCTTAAAACAAACAAGTGCGTATTTATTTAAATTAGTTTAAAATTTGTAATAATTGCTTGCTAAAAAATTCAATCAAGGACAACGATGCTGCTTTGATGAGCATGACAGACTAGAGGAAGGAACAACAACTTTGACATTGGAGATTGTAGATGACAATTAGTCTTAGAGAGAATTCAGCCTACGACTCATTCCTGTGGATTTTTCGTTAGATGATTTCAAAAATAAAATCCTGTTTCAAGCAGATAAGTGGTTATTAATAGTAGCAATTTGTTTTTAACAGTTCACCTTGCAATCTCAGGACACTCTGAAATTAAACCGATCCAAATTCTTAAAAGAGAAGTAGGGGATTTTGATTTTTACTTACAACATCAAAAAAAAAAAAAAAAAAAAAAAAGCTCTCATAATCAAAATATTGCAATCGGACAGAAGCACCAACAATTTGGAATGGGAGATAAAGCTGTCTATATATTCTAACAGTGGCAGTGTTTTCTTGTCCTTGTATCGCTGACAACCATGCTGTGAAGAACGGACACAGAACAGATGAGTTTGCTGCTGTGATTTTATGTGAGCGGACACAAGCAAGTTTGAATTTTAAAGCGAGTGGAGAAGAACAACCTTCTCGTTCCAGCATTGCTTAACAAAATGTTTAGGTATGTGCACCAATACGACAGCTGAAGCTCTATTCTGAGGTTCGGGCAGAAAGAAACCAGGTAACTTGTGATCACAATGAGGTTCCAGGTAGTACGAAATGGAAGTTACATTTTTAAGAAGTTACATTGGAAAAGAAGCTAAAAATTGGGTTGAGAAAAATTACTCTATTTTCCCTTATTTTCCTATAAAGTATATTATACATGATCTTTGCTATATATCCCCATGTGATGTATTTAATGCCACTTTAGTTTGAGGACTGTTGAACTAAGGAAGTTCCTGTAGACTAAGGAAGAGTCTACTCAAATATCTGGACATTCTTCCTTTGAGATATAACCTATCAAATCTTGCAGTAACTAGAGGCTAGTTGGAGAATTCGAAAATGCTTCTTACTTTCAGGATTTAACTTCTATTGAAAAACCTTAATAGCTTTGCAAGTTGTTTTGCAGATCAATTCAGTTAAAACAAGAACAGCAACCTGAGCATAAGGAACACAGAAGGTGCCTAACAAATACTGCCTGTATTTGAATATGATTCGTGTGTGTGTGTGCATTTAAACAAGTGATCAATAAAAGCCTGGGCGCCTGTGTGTGTATAAAACAAACTGCAATAATAATTTGGAATAAGAGAAAAAAGTGTCAATATATATTTTAACACGTTCAGTGTTACAACATACAAACGCAGACGCAAACGTCTAAAGAAAGTTTGACCACCTACTCTGGTCTTTCTGAGGTGCTATTTGGTCTTTTATTCCACTGATCATCTAGCCCTCTATTCATTTATTCAACAATGATTTGCTAAGCACCTGCGATGTGGTGAGGTTCTAGGTATAATAAAGCAAACCAAATTCCCTCGCCCTTGTCTTGGAGAGCTTGCACACTAGTGAGGGATGGCAGACGGTAGAATAAAACACAACACTGAACCGCATGGTACGTAAGATGGTGAAGAAATATATGAATACCTAAGTAAGGGAAGAGGATTAGAGACTTGGAGACAGGGAGACAATTTTTAAATACAGCGGCCGGGAAGGGGCTCATTCAGAAGATGGCGCATAAGCAAATACTTGAAGGAGGTGAGGAAGCAAAACACAGTGGTGCCTATGGAAAGAACACTGTGGGCAAACAGGAGTAAGGGTGATAGGTTCTAGAAGCAATAAGGAGGCTAACTTGTGAGCAAAGAAAATGTAGTGAGAAGAGGTTAGCAAGGTAAGGGGTGTGTTCTGAAGCATCTGTGGGCCAGTGCAAGGCGCCCAGAGGGGGATGGGAAGCCATTGTTGATGTTGAACAGAGGAGGGGTGTAATATCACCTAGTCTGAACAGATATTCCTCCAGGACGGGCCTCGTGGAGTCAGGATCTCAAATGAAGTTGTATTTGACACACCCATGTGGTGTCCCTTCACAACATAACACTTTTAAGTTTACTTTCTGTTTTTCATGACAGTGTTACAAAGAGCAAAAAAAGACTATTTTTAAATGGAATACCAATCCCATATTTCCAGAAAAATTCAAACCCCTCCATGGACCCACAGAATAGAGATGATGATTTCTGAGTTAGATGAGTTGATAGACTCCCTAAACCCAAAATTCTATGCATCCTTCAGTTTCAGAACAGGCAGTAGACTCACTTTCCAGCCGTAGGTATTTTTGTCTGACCTCTTTAACTCTTCTCCAATGGTTTTAAAATATTTATTCTGCTTACCCTACTAATGGAATCTCCTCATTCCTTCATCTAGAGGGTGTTTATGAATCCTGTCGACATCCATTTCAGGCATAACTACCAACTCACAGGAGCTGAGACCTGTTTGATTAGCCATACTTCCAGATGACTTGAGGTCATGAGACTTTCTTATCATATGACACAATATATCAGAGGTGCAACACTGACAAGCCTGTTTCTAATTCAAGCTGTAGATACTGGTGATACGCGCATGACAGAACAGTATTTTTAAGACAAGAGTTGGTGTCTGTCTTCTATTTCTTCCTCTTCCTCTGATTTCAAGCTGGTGGCCAGGCCATTTGTATTTCTTTGCTCCTAGACTTCCTGCAGAACTTGAAGTAGAATCATCTCATGCACAACAGTCATTCCTAACTTTTACAGCAGTATAAGCTCATGGATGAGATCATTTTGGCTGTCCCAGCAGATGAGGAGAGAAGGTAGAAGAGAGGAAGGCCATTGAGGCCAAATACAGAGAGATGATCTTTCCAGAATGTGTCAAAGGGACAAAAATTTGTGGGTCCCTTGACTCCTCTTAGGTAGCAGCCTCCCTGGACCCTAGATACAGTGGTTTCAGCCTCTACAAAGGGAAGCTTCTGTGGGATCAGAGATACCTGGTGATGCACACAAACTTTAGATTTTAGACAACCACGCCAGGGGGCCTAACCCAGCAATGTCTTAGATTTAATTTCTTAATACCTACTGCAGATGGAGGCTTGGAGATGGACTTATGATGATTTAAAAAATAAAGACGTGTGAAATGCATGTATATCGGGGATATAAAGATTCATACAGAATGTCGTTCCCCCTTCCTTAGGCAATAATGACCTTTGCAAACATTAATAAGTTCCTTTCCCTGGTGACACTTCTGTTTGACACAGGATGTTAATCAAGTATCTGCTGTTGCTTCAAGTTCTTATAACTTGTGAACTTATTTCATTCAATTTGGTTTCCACCAATCACATTTATTCACCTAAAGTGAATAAAGCTGAAACAGGGGGGCCTGGGTGGCTCAGTCGGTTGGGCGGCCGACTTCGGCTCAGGTCATGATCTCACGGTCTGTGAGTTGGAGCCCCGCGTCGGGCTCTGTGCTGACGGCTCAGAGCCTGGAACCTGCTTCAGATTCTGTGTCTCCCTCTCTCTCTGCCCTTCCCCTGCTCATACTCTGTCTCCATGTCTCTCAAAAATAAATAAACGTTAAAAAATTTAAAAAAAATAATAAAGCTGAAACAGAAATTTTCCATTCCAATTCTATAGTCTCCCTCAGGAAGTGCAAGTAAAATGATGCATAGGACATTAGAATATTTAAAAAATTAATTATCATCAAATCCTGAAGGACTCAGTTAGACTAATGTCTAATTTCAATCATTTAACTATATTTCATCTTTAAAAAATTGATACATAGATTGATGCCATAACGTGTAGGGCTAGGCCTTGAATTCTGTAAGGATGTTCCTCTGGCAGAAGTGCATTTGGATACATAATTGTCTTTAAAAGGTGTTACACATGATGTGAATTTGGCCAAGTTGTATCAGCCTTTGTGTTCGTTACCTGAAAAAAATGAAGATAACAGGATTTTTCTAAATTTTTGTGTAGTGCCTTTGTGTTTTGTATGTTTAGTAATTCGCAAAGTCTAATGGCAGTGGGCATTGATGGACACTGAATGGATTTTTTTTTCCCCGCCCAATATCCCTTTGTCCCTGTAGAACCGTTCTTCTGCAGTTACCCTGTTCAGTCTTTATGGCTTAGACAGGGCTGCCTATTGTCCACAGCTGTCTTTAAATGTCCCAGAGTAGCTAAAATGAACAAATCAGGAAACTATAGATGCTGGCGGGGATGTGGAGAAACAGGCACCCTCTTACACTGTTGGTGGGAATGCAAACTGGTGCAGCCGCTCTGGAAAACGATGTGGAGGTTCCTCAAAAAAATGGAAATAGAACTACCCTATGACCCAGCAGTAGCACTGCTAGGAATCTACCCAAGAGACACAGGAATGCTGATGCTTCGGGGCACTTGTACCCCGATGTTCATAGCAGCACTTTCAACAATAGCCAAATCATGGAAACAAACCAAGTGCCCATCAACTGACGAATGGATAAAGAAGATGTGGTACATATATACAATGGAATACTATGTAGCAATGAGAAAGAATGAAATCTGGCCATGTGTGGCAACATGGATGGAACTGGAGGGTATTATGCTGAGTGAAATAAGTCAGGCAAAGAAAGACAGAGGCCATATGTTCCCACGCATAGGTGGGCTTTGCGAGACTTAACAGAAAACCAGAGGTGAGGGGAAGAGGGGAAGGAAAAAAGACACAGAGAGGGAGGGAGACAGAACATAAGAGACTCTTAAATACTAAGAACAAACTGAGGTTTGAGGTGGGTATAGGAGGGGGGAGAGTGGGTGATGGGCACTGACCTGGGCACTTGTTGGAACAAGCACTGGGTGTTGTATGGAAACCAATTTGACAATAAATTGATAAAAATAAATAAGTAAATAAATAAAATAAAATAAAATCAAAGTCCCGACCACAATTCAACTTTAAGCGTATGACCCAAATGACAGCTAGTCATAATGCTCCCTGGGATTATTGCAGAGACAGCAGAAAAGATGCTCTCATCTCTCTAGGATCTTCAGCTGCCAGGACCTGTGTGAATACAGCCACCGGTGGCCGTATTTCTTGTCACACAGAGGCAGTCTGAGAGGGAAGAAAATGAAGCCAAAGGGTGACAAGGGAGACCCTGCTGTTAGTTCAGTATCTAAATCCAGTGTGTTTGGAAATACACTCCGTATTTTTCACATAGGTGAGGCATTTTATACCATCTTTCATAAGCTAGATTCTGATAAATGTCTATCACGACTAACAGAACTTTCACTAGAATACTGTTTTTTTTAATGTTTATTTTTATTTATTTAGAGAGAAAGAAACAGAGAGTGTGGAAGGGACAGAGAGAGAGGGAGATAAAGAAAGCGAGAATCCCAAGCAGGCTCCATACTATTGGTGCCTGGATCCCGGTGTGGGGGCTCGAACTCATGAACCCGTTAGACCGTGACCTGAGCCAAAACTGAGTCAGATGCTCAACCAACTGAGCTATCCAGATACCCCTTCACTAAAACACTGTTAACTGTGCTTCAGAGTCAGACCACATGTCTTAAAACCTCAGCTCTTTCACTTGCTAGTTTTGTGACCTTGGACAAGTTACTTTATTTTTATTTATTTATTTATTTATTTATTTATTTATTTATTTATTTATTTATTTATTTATTTTGTGCCTCAGCTTCCTCCTCTGTAATAAAGGTAATAATAATACCAACCTCTTTAAGTGGAGAATGCTAACTGAGATTGTGTGTGCGTGTGTGTGTGTGTGTGTGTGTGTGTCTGGCCCGTGATAAGTGCTCAATAAACACAAGCTCTTGTTATCACAGTAAATAGTGTACACACCGAAAACAAATTATCTGTTTGGGAAAAGATACATTTAAAACTACCAAGTAATAGTACAGAAATGGAAAAACAATACTGAAGCAAAGCAAAGGTAGAGAAAAAATAACACATTGAAATTAAATGGAACTCAAAGAAGGGTGAAGAAATGCTTAGCAAAAATTGGAACATAAAAAAAAAAAAAGTGAAGACATAAATTCTTAAATTTGATGACACCAGCAGCACAAAATCCATGAATCAAAGTTTGCCAACCAGTGGCCCAGACATCCTATTTATTTTATTTTTTAAATGGAATCTTTGTTTCTGGCGTTAAAACAAAAACTCTATGGATAGTACCAAACATGCAGATATTCTCAATTGGCAGAATTTGTGTTAGCTACTTCAGTACCTTAGTCATAAATTTTCCCTAATTTTTTTTCTAAGAGTGGTGTTAACAGAATTATATAAAACTTCAATATTAAGTTTCCAGTTTCCTGAGAATTTTATATACATAGAGCAGACATTTCTACAGTCATGTTGTAACAGATATTTAATGGAATGTGGTTCCAGCCTGAGGCTTTTAATTAGTGTATTAAGCAAATAAAATGATAGCACATTAAAACCAAATTATTCTGTATTAAAATAGGAAAATAAATTATATGGCAACAATTATTATATAAAACGATAATTTATATTAAAATGTCTCATTTTGGGGCACCTGGGTGGCTCAGATGGTGAAGCACCCGACTTCAGCTCAGGTCATGATCTCGCGGTTTGTGAGTTTGAGGTCCATGTTGGGCTCTGTGCTGAGAGTTAGGAGCCTGGAGACTCCCTTGGATTCTGTGTCTCCCTTTCTGTCCTCCCCTCCCCTGCTCACACTCTGTCTCTCTGTCTCAAAAATAAATAAACATTACCACAGCATTTAAAATGTCTCATTTTAAATACAGCTTGTCATTTCCTTGGTTTACGTCAAAAGGTAACAATGTAGGCTGGATGAAAAATAATACGATGTAAAAGAAAAAACAGAACAAATTCTCAAACTTTCTAACCAGAACAGATTTTTATAACTGATAACTTATAAATGCTACCACTTATTCTGTGAATAGTGGTCTCTTATAAATAATAATTTTTATTGGTTTTTCTCTGAAGTAAATCCCACTGTAGAGCATTCTTACTGAAGTAGTGTACAGTAACACACAAGATTGAAAATTGTACAATTTCATGTAAAATGAGTGAACCTATTCAACTATTATTTTAACTAATCACTTCTTACTATTTAATATCAACATTCCCAAATAGTTTAAGGAAATATTTAAACGGTAGAATCCCAACATTGATCTATTTGGAGTTCTGTCTCCAAAATGCCTGTGACTTAGATTATATATAATTATATGCATAGAGTTCCTATCACCAAGCTCTTTTAAATCAATAGACAATTGTTGTGAAATTAAATTCACACATACACTACACAAATGTCCAAAGAATGCAAAGATCCATTATTATCTGTAGCTCTTCTAAACTATCCACAAGGGACAACAGGCACTGGGATTGGAGCAAAATTTTAACAATAGCTTATTATTTTTTGTTTTGCACAATGTCTTTCAATTAAAAAAATATATGAACTGCCTTAATATCCTCTCAATCCATAGTTAAACTTACTACAAGGACCTTTCTCCCTTTCACTTTCCTCTTGAAAATGAAGTCAGGGTATAGGGAAACATGGCGGACCTTAAGGCATAGGGCATGGCTTTCCTAGTCCTGTGTGGGGCTTTGTTACGAAGAGCCAGTAAAGGTGCTTAGCTCTTTGCACTCGGCTCTCCACCAATGCCCTTATTCCCCCTCATGGTGGAGAAGGGTCAGCCTGTGTGTGGTATACCAAGGGTCTGAATGGAAAACATGGTGAAAGTTATTCTGTTTCCTACTTTCTCTGGAACATGTCTAATACATACCCCCATGATCCTCAACCACTAGTCTGGAAAAGTGGACGTGAAGACATAGAACACAGGATAGAGACCTTTATTCTCATGATGGCTGTGGCCTTCTTCCCCCAGTTCAAGGTCAGTCAGGCATGGTCTCTCTCTCTCCCCTCTCTGTATAATAAGAACGGCCCCTGCTTTATTCTGATTTTGTTCTATTCTTGGCTTCTGATAAAATTCTATAATCAGATCAACAAAGCTTGGCCCCAGCTATGTTAATGAAATCCTCTTCTCCACAAACTTGTCTTTCAAGTTTATTTTTATATTACTGACTCAAAAGTCCCATTTTGACATCAAATGCTAAACGGTGACTCCATCTTCCTCTTGACATCCTTCATCTAACAATTAAAATCTGTCCTGAAAAATCAAATGCCCGTAGAAGATGAAGGGAGTAGAGTCACATAAAAGGAATTTTAAAAAGGATAAAAATAGGCTAAAGTATTTAAAAATCTATTACTGACATTTCAATTAGAATAAGCCAAGAGTTCCTTTATTCAGAAGTATTGAAAGGTCACACATGCATTGTTATGATCATTAACAACATCAAGTTAAATATGTTTAGACATCATGAAGGTTTGTGGAAGGGTATGGAAAACAATGTTGACTGAATACAAATTTAACTGTAGAAAAATAGAAAAAGAAGAGAGCGAGTATATTTGGAGAATGTATGAGAGATGCTAGAATGATCTGAGAATTTTGGCAATGTGACTATCTCCTTATACGCTAGAAAATACCAGGTAAAATATACGCAATTATAACCCATTTTCAAAATATCATTTTCAATGTAAATAACTGTCAGATCCAAAAATGTAATTTGACTTGGTAAGCAAATCCAAGAAAGATGTTCAAATGGGGCAGAATGTTGCCTGCAAATATGAAAAAGTCTACCAAACATCGCCACTCTCTTTTAATAAGTCATAAAAAAAAATTGAGCAATGCGCCTTTTTCCTTTTGGGAGGATTCTCCCCACGGCACGATCTCCTCCTCCTCTTTAGGACTGTATAACAATTTTGTGTAGAAGTTCTTGTTAAGTAATACGGGGCACCTGCGTGGCACAGTCCGTTAAGCATCCAACTCTTGATTTTGGGCTCAGGTCATGGTCTCATGGTTTGTGAGTTGAAGCCTCCCATCAAACCCACAGGCTCTGTGCTGAGACAGCTTGGGATTCTCTTTCTCTGTTCCTCGCCTGGTTGTGCTCTCTCTAAATAAGTAAGTAGGTAAATAAATAAACAAACAAACAAAAAAGTTGTCTTTAAGTAATACAATAGTTAGGTGGACATAGGAGTGAATTTGAAGACTGATTAACATAGCCCAGAAAGGGCCAGTGCAGCTGTCTTCCAGAGATGAGTCCAATGGGTATTGGAACTTTGCTTCCCATTTGGGGAAAACAGAAGTGCATCTCCATCTGTATGAGGGGTAGTTGCGTTGTGGTGGGTAGAAATAAGGAATTTCAATTTTGTATCTCAAGTTTTAATATGGATGCCGCGTAGTTTAGGGAGATTCGCTAGTTATTAGGCTATTCTCTGTCAGCTCCAAATGCATCCTGCCATATTCATTTTGAGATATGGCTGCCAGTCTCCACATCACCCCCCCAACCCCCTCTACCTCCCCACCTCCCCAATCCCCCACTCCCCCACTGCAGGCTGGCTCCCTGTTGTCTAGCTGATATCTGACACTAGCAAGAGCCAGTCAGCTTTAGGACAGAAAAGAAACTTGCTCCATCCTGTTGCCTTGTGTTTCCCTCCTGCTCCTAGAAGCCTCATCTTCGCTATGCTCTTTAAAAACATTTCCAACAAAGGAAGTGTGTCCCCATCTGCAGCAGTGTATGCATCCATTTTACGTTTTCCCAACACTTTTAGGATCAGCCTCAACATACTGCCTTCAGAGACTCTTGCAAAGCCAGTGGTGCCTTCCTCAGAGACCGAGGGTTCCAGCACCCTGGGGGCCTCCGAGTTTCTAATTTTAATTAATTTCCATCTCTTCACTCTGTTTTCTTAAAGCTAGGGGTGGGAGCTGCTTCCTTAGGATACTGTCATGTTCTTCTCTGCCTTTTCTAGTTAATTAGATAAGAATTACTTCCGTTACATTGTCTCCTTTTAAAATAGAAATCCTTTCTTTTGAGGCACCTGTTTGGCTCTGTTGGTGCAGAGCCTGCTTGGGATTCTCTCTCCCTCTCTCTTTGCCCTTCCCCTGCTCATTCTCTTTCTCTCTCAAATAAACTGAGAAATTTTTTATTACAATTCTTTTCTTTTAAAATACTAGACTGATACAAATGATAAAGTTTTATAATTTTCTGTGTGACTTTTTCTTATGAAAATAAATTATTTGCCATATTTTTGGGGTGTGATGTTCTATATAATAGTAATGATATGTTCCAGACATTTTCTAATAACATATAGAATTAAATATAGTAATTCATTTAACTAAAAAAAAAAGTAAGAAAGAAACCCCAGGGTGACAGGAGGTAGGTAATGTTATAACTCTTATTTACAGGCAAGAAAACTGAGGCATATAAAAGAAAGTAACTGATATATGACCACACAGCCATTAAGTGTTAGAGCTGGGATTCCAAACTTAAGATTTGTCAGAATATTGCTTTTAGCTGCCACAGGTACTAACTGTGTATTGGCCTCAAAGTCCAATCAATCAGAGTTCAGCGTAGAAAAGAGAAGCCCACCCAGATATTTCTAGCAACAAAAGGTTTACTCGGAAGGGGAGATTTTTACAAACCCATTGGATGAAGTGGAGGGGCAGAAGCTGTAACCAAATCTTTGAATTAAAAGTCACACCCTGACACTATCATCCAGAATGCAGGAATTTCTGGCTGCCACTCACAGTTCTGGGGACTGTGGCTGTCACTACATGGCTGTGGCTGAGACAGCTGTGCTGAGGCAGGTACTTTCCACTCAAATACCAATTCTCTTCATGTGTCGCTCGTTCCCATTTTCTCGTCTCTATACCAGCAATGAACATCAGAGGCCTGTGTGCTCTAGGTAGAGTAGACTGAATCCCAGGCCTCAAAGAGGCCAACGTCCCAATTAAAACTTTATCTGAGTAAACAAACATCAATTCAATTCAGGCAGCACCAGACCAAAAGTGGTTAGCATTTGAGGACAGGACAGGAGAAGAGTTTAGGAAAGGCTTTTTTTTTAATTTATTTTTGAGAGAGAGAGACAGAGTGTGACAGAAGAGGGGCAGAGAGAGGGAGACACAGAATCTGAAGCAGGCTCTGAGTTGTCAGCCCAGAGCCCAACGCAGGACCTGAACTCACCGATGGTGAGATCATGACCTGAGCCGAAGTTGGATGCTTAACCGACAGAGCCACCCAGGCGCCCTGAGGAAGGGCATTTATACAATAGTTGCAGAAGCAAAGCAAAGGAAAATATTTGATTGCTGTAGTTTAAGTAGTTGCTTTATGTGAGAAAACCTAGTTGGCTGTTTGTGATTGGGTGGTGTTAAATTTGTTTTCTGGGATATGACAGCATTTGCAGGAACTGACTCTGGCTTAGGTTTTGGTTTGCTTCTATGAGCTTACCAAGGCATTGGAGCCACCTCAAATGAATGCCCTCTTGGTTCAATTACTTTAACAATATTGTTTAAAAAACAAACAAAGGTTCTTGGGTCCTTTGAATATGTTATCTTATAGAAGGGACTTTGTAGATGTGATTAAATTAAGGTTCTTGAGATGGGGGGATTATCCCCAACTATTGGTGTGAGCTCAGCATAATCACAAGAATCCTCATTAGAGGGATGCAGGCAGATCAGAGAGAGAGACAGAGAGAGAGGGATTCAAAGATGCCACACTATTGGCTCTAAAGATGGAGGATGGACCTCTGAGTCAACAAATGGAGACAGCCTCTAGAAACTGGAAAGGCAACCAGTTCTTCCCTAGAGCTTCCAAAAGTAACTCAGCCTTGCTGACTGACCATTAACAGATTCTGATAGCCAGAACTCTAAGAGAATTCATCTGTGTGGTTTTAAGCACCAAGCCTGTGGTAATTTTGTTATAGAAGCAACGGAAAACTAACAGATCAGGGAACAAGACACAAAGTCTGATCCAGAAGGAGATGCTTTTTACCCAAAATGAATTGCAAGATTTTGCCAAATTGTATGAAGAAGTTGAGGGAACATGTGTGAAATGGCCTAACTAATGCCATGCCCTTTCTTCTCTGATCCAGCACTTTGAAAACCCATCCTCTGGGCGCCTGGGTGGCTCAGTCAGTTAAGTGTCTGACTGTGGCTCAGATCATGATCTCACGGTCTGTGGGTTCGAGCCCCGCATCAGGCTCTGTGCTGACAGCTCAGAGCCTGAAGTCTGCTTTGGATTCTCTGTCTCCCCCCCACTCTCTGCCCCCCCAAATAAACAAACAAAATAAAATAAAAAATCCATGGTCCCATGCTTGCTTCGAGGAGGTCACTACTTCACAGGAGGCCTTTGAGTACAGCAGAGCCAGCTCATTGGAGGACAAAAGAGAGGCGGCCTCTGCGGGCAAAGGGAGTTCTGTGAGATTTGTGGGTTCAGAATTCTTGGATCCATTCTGCTCCAGCCTCACCCCAACATTCCAGTCCTCAGGGGCCTCTGCATCTCCATCAACTCACATAGTTCCCCGAGTCCTAGGGAGCCTGGGTAATTCTGTGACTGAGGATCAGACGTGTGAATGTCGGGTCACATTATGGCTTCTGGCTTCCTCTGCTGCCATTCTCACTTGCCACCGGACCTTTATTTCCACTCTACCTCAGGCAGGTCCATGCTTTGCCCGCATCTTCACACCGTTACTCACATGTCTCCCTTCCTCTTGTCCCTCAACGTCCGCTCCATTCTCTCTTTATGAAAATTACACCTATCTGGGCACCTGGGTGATTCGGTCAGCTGAGCATCTGACTCTCAGTCTCAGCTCTGGTCTTGATCTCAGGGTCATGAATTCAAACCCCACGTTGGGCTCTGTGCTGGCTGTGAAGTCTACTGAAAAAGGAAGGAAGGAAGGAAGGAAGGAAGGAAGGAAGGAAGGAAGGAAGGAAGGAAGGAAGGAAGGAAGGGAGGAAAGAAAGAAAGAAAGAAAGAAAGAAAGGAGAGAGAGGGAGGGAGGGAGGGAGGGAAAGAAAAGAGCAAAATAAAGAAGAGAGAGAGGGAGGGAGGAAGAAGAAAGGAAGGAAAGAAAGCAAGGAGAGTGAGAGAGAGAGAAAGAAGAAAGAAAGAAAGGAGGGAGGAAGAGAGGGAGGGAGGAAGAAGGAAAGGGAAAGGAAGGAAGGAAGGAAGGAAAGCAATTTCACCAATTTTTTAAGAACTAGTTCATAATTAATTTCCTTTTTGAGTTCTTTCCCCAGTTCTCTCTTCGGAGCTATCTATACTTCTGAATACTCGTTATACTTAGTGTCCATTAAATTACTTTGGTATTTGATTACATAAGATCTTATTGCTCCTCACTATCCCGTTTTAAGTAAACTTAATTATTCAAGTGTTCAAATCAGTGCCTTATGAAGGGTATAAAGTCCATAACTCAACGTTGAATGCCTAAAAGTAACATAATATATAGAAGTAGGTAGTTCCTGTCATTTCCTAAATGAAAGAAGTATTTTTACCGTGTTTCTAAATTTCAAAATCAGATTGGCTGTTGGTTACAAGCTTTTGGCTTTCCAAGGTATCTCGATTTCCTTCATAGATCACTGCTTCGCTAGAAGTTTTAAAATATCCCATGGAAACAATCCATGGATTGCAAAAAGCATTAGGGAGCAATTAAGAATTTGTTGAAAATTTAATGGGTGAGATGGAAGAAAAGCTTTAAATAAAAGTTACTAACAAACAATTTGGTAAATTCTCACTAGATATGCCTGGTCTCCTCGAAGTGTTTTGTTCAGCCATGCTAACCATTTTCTCCACCCTTACAGGGCAACACTGAGCATCCCTCTACTTCCCTGCCCCCACTTTTTATTTTGCAGATTTGCTTCCTCTTTCATCTGGGAGCTAACCTGAAATGCTTTTGTCCCTGTTAATAAGCTTATCAAAACATCTTACTCAATAAAGCTGTTTTCCCTTGAAGTCTTGTGCTATTCACTAAAAACAAACAAGAAAAACCAAAAACATATTTAAACTGTTACATCAGTAGAGATGGCTTTGTCTAGGTTTTTATGCATAGGTGGTTAGAGCCATATATTGGCTGATGTCTCCTAGTTATACGATTTTATTGCACCAAACTCCTGACTCTTATATCACAGCCTAACTGCCTTTTGAGACATAAATTTTTCTCTTCATTATTTCTTAATTCTCTTTCATATTCGTACCCATCTTTTTCAAATCAACTCTTTCCAAACCCCTGATTCTCTTCCTTCTGTGGCAAAGTGAATCTATTTCCCTTCATTTTTTCTGGATTTCTAATTACTTTGTGGTTTTGTGTACAGCCTTTGATGTTTTGAGAATTTGCATCAAAAAGATATCAGGAACTTATTCAATTCGGAGTAGTTATTTCTGTAATTCATGGGGCGCATCTTCCTTCATCTCCCAAATCTTCATATTTCCTCCACTTCATTAACTTTGTAAGCCACATCGACTCTGGTTCCTGTTAGCTTCTATTTTCTCTTTCAATTAATGACAAGGAACAGTGGGTGGTGAGATTCTGGGTAAACACACACACGGAGTATGCTCCCGCTCTCTGTTCACAACTGGCCGCCAACACAGCAATGCCAAGTGGGAAGCGAGAACTAAGTGGAATTTGCCGATGTAGAAAACAAAAAGAGGTAGCGAAAGAAGGCAGATTCATGACTGACAGACCCTTCATGCTTTACTCCAAAGAAAAGGAAAAGCAAGCGGCTAGGAGTATAAAAATCATAAATGCAAGAAGTCATGAGTTAACATCTTCCCCTTAAATGATTCTTTTTTTTTAATTTTTTTTTAGCGTTTATTTACTTTTGAGAGACAGAGTGTGAGCAGGGGAAGGGCAGAGAGAGAGAGGGAGACACAGAATCCGAAGCAGGCTCCAGGCCCTGAGCTGTCAGCACAGAGCACGCCGCGAGGCTCGAAATCACAGACTGTGAGATCATGACCTGAGCCGAAGTCGGCTGCTCAACCAACTGAGCCACCCAGGTGCCCCCCCTTAAATGATTCTTACAACAACTATTTGAAAATAAAATCTAAGTGTGTGTGCTGTTTTTGCATTAAATGAAGTACTGAGTATGAGTTACATGATTTTCAAATTTGATCTAAGGCATACTACCTCCAGAAACTTTTGGTAAATTTCTGTATTGATTGCATTTCACAAGGAAAAATATAAATAACCCCCAATGATCTATTGTTTTCTCATTCACTCAGTCAACCCCTTCCTTTGGATTTTAGCATAGAGGTCACAATAGTCACATATATCGTGACTTTGCCTTCCTTAGAAAATGCAGCTTCAGGGGCACCGGGGTGGCTCGGTCAGTTAAGTGTCTGACGTCGGCTCAGGTCATGATCTCACAGTTTGTGAGTTCGAGCCCCACATTGGACTGTCTGCTGACAGCTCAGAGCCTGGAGCCTGTTTCAGATTCTGTGTCTCCCTCTCTCTCTGCCCCTCTCCCAGCTTGCACTCTGTCGCTCTCTCTCAAAAATAAATAAAACATTAAAAATAATTTAAAAAAAAAAGAAAAGAAACTGCAGCTTCAATGACAGATTAAATATCAAGTCTAAGTCATAGGTGTCCTGGATAACAGGAAAGGTTGGCACAGCAAAAACAGAAAAATGGGAAATTCCTTAAAAACATAAAGCAGACAGGAAAAATTTGGTCTCAAAATCTAGATTAGGAAACTCTGAAATTCCAAAAAGGTAATGATCTTTAAAAAAAGCCACAAATCCAAAAGTCCAGGGTTTTTTGTTTTTTTGTTTTGTTTTGTTTTTTTAGCAAGACCTATCAATAACCACAAAATGAGAAAGTGCACCAGGGTCTGAAGGAAAAAAAAAAGCAAACACGCAAACCTTGGCTTGCAAGTAACTTGTTCTGTGAGTGTTCTGCAAGATGAGCAAACATTTCTAATAAATTTTAACTTGATAAATGAGTGATATCTTGTAATATGAGTAGTACAAGGTGGCAAACATCACATGATCACAACCGAGCCAATGATTTCTCTCTCTCTCTCTCTCTCTCTCTCTCTCTTTTTTTCTTACTGCAGGACTGTGGGTGATCATCTCCCATGGTCAGATCTTGGTCTCAGGCCTTGGTGTTTGGCAGAAATCAGTGATTTTTCAGAATGTTGGTAG
This sequence comes from Paguma larvata, assembly GCA_030068075.1. Classification (NCBI taxonomy): domain Eukaryota; kingdom Metazoa; phylum Chordata; class Mammalia; order Carnivora; family Viverridae; genus Paguma; species Paguma larvata. The sequence goes on from CM057826.1 coordinate 126,607,856, forward strand.
GTGCCCACAACTGGCATTAGGGTATTTTTTGTCATTTCATCTATGGACCGGCCTTTGCCTCTCCATATAAGAGTGAGCTTAGGAATGCTTTGCTTCATTCCAAGTCAGGCTGCCTACCGATAGAGACGCTTTCTTCTGCTGCCATATTGCCAGTTACATGAAATACAGTATATGACAAGAGTTTATGAATCCTATACTGTAGTCAACATCTGTGCAAGTGAATTGCAAAGGCCCCGGGCAGAAGAATCCAGTCAATAGATAGCAGTGATTCTCTTAGTGACAGTCAGAGTTGTCCCGCACAATAACCCTCTTCTCTCTTGTCTCCCTCACGCCAGCCATAAAGGTTTTCAAAGGTATGTGCAGGTTAATTTGCTAATTTTTCTTTATATTTTGTATTTTATTATTTCGTATTATACTACAGTATCATAATCATTCTATATGACTATTTTTGGGTTATGGAACGAATCATCTGAGTTTCCCTTATTTCTTATGGGGAAATTTGCTTTGATATACAAGTGCTTTGGATTACAGGCATGTTTCCAGAATCAATTATGCTCACAAACCAAGGTTTTACTGTAATAAAAGCATTCAAAGAACTGAGGCAGTCTTGTGTTTGCCCTTGAATCATTCAACAACCCCCACAACAGCCACCACTCTTGGATGGTTTTCACCCAGAAACCATCACATGACACATGTCGCCTCTGCTCATTCCCATACCTGTGCAATCAAGGGAGGCTAGGTTTCAAATCAGAATTCTTTTTGATGCTTGGGGAATAAATTGCCAGGAGTGATATTTAAATTTGTTCTATCAACTGAGAAATATAGAATGAAATGTTAGTACTTAGAAATAGGAAGTTAGTCATTAGAAAAGTAGAATTCTATAATAGTAATATCAAGTTGCCAGTACAAGACAATAAAGAGGAGGAAAAACCTGATTCATCCAGCAAAAGCAAAGAAGAAGAAAAAGAGAAAACATTTTATAGCAAATACAGTTTTTAAAGGGAAAGAGTGAAATCAAAGAGTAAAGCCATCTGCCATGGCTTTGCCATTGATACTTTATCCATCCATGTACTCCCTGTGCTCTCTTATGTGGGGGATGAAATTATTAAGACAACTCAGGACACCAAGTCCAAAAGTCCATCCATTTGAGTCCCATAAGCTAGTTCTTAGGGTAATGCTTATCAGCGTGAGAACAGAAGGCTGCATTTGGGTAATAAAAATTAAATTTACTCTGCACCCCCGTGGGTAGCTATAATTAAAATATTACCAAACACAAACTTCAAGTCTCACTCGCCTTATTTCCTCCCAATGGCACCCGCGAGTTGTTTATCTCCTCCTCTTCCTTGCCCTTCCTTTGTAGTAAGGCTGATTAGCTTCACTCATATTTTGCTGTGTTTATTATACAGGAAATGACTTAATTACCATTTTCTTCAGTTTGGGGATGCTAGAGGAAAATGCCACCAGGCTTTCTGTATCATTAAGCTTTCCCTGTTTGTTGTAGCAGAAGGGGACAGTCGAATTCGTCACTCTTGGGCAACCTGACCCTGTAAAGGAGTGGTGAGTCTCCCACAGACCTTCCTTTTGTGTACTTCTTACTTGAGAAGGAGTGCTGAAGTTCGGCAGAGATAAGCACCGAATGGAATGGAACAAGACTTTGCTCCACACTCCCGCTGGACCCAAACCTCTGGATCTACAAGACTATTTAGGCAGCCTTTAGTCTCTGAAACTGACTTGACTGACACAAGGCGTATGGGGGAAATATGGTTCCCTTCTGGTGGGCTGTGGCTTTGTCAGTGAGCAGAACAGGCAAACAACGTGGATGTGTTACTCCAGCTTTGCCAGAAGAAGCAAAAAGTGGAAGCGATGGGAAACTTTCTAGGTATGCAGACATAGAGACTTGTGCTGCCCCCTTAACACAGGAAAGGATGGAAAAACATATACTCAAACACATATCCATCCCTCCAGGCTGAAAGAGGTCTGATGGTTTAACTTGTCACCACGTGGCTGTTCTGTTTCATGACGAGCAGCGCCATATTGGGAGGTTAAGATCACTTTATTTTTCTTTTAATTGGGTGAGATTCAGCAATGGTAATGAGTGTATACTAGCTGGGCAGCCTTTGGCATACGTGAGCAAACCTTGTGAGGTTCTGAGTACTCCGTTTAAATTTTTTTTTTTTTTAACATTTTTATTTATTTTTGAGAGACATAGAGATAGAGCATGAGCAGGGGAAGGGCAGAGAGAGAGGGAGACACAGAATCCGAAGCAGGCTCCAGGCTCTGATGAACCATCAGCACAGAGCCCGATGTGGGGCTCGAACTCACAGACCGTGAGATCGTGACCTGAGCCGAAGTCGGCCGCTTAACCGACTGAGCCACCCAGGCGCCCCTGAGTACTCCGTTTAAAGGCCAATTTTTCAAGCACTGTGCCGCCATGGATATAGTCAGAGTGTCAGGGATATAGGTACATGCGTAGTCTTCCCTTCCCTTCCCTTCCACGTCTACTTGATGCCTGCGTATACCATTCAAAGCTCTGCCCATAGGAAGATTTTGTCTCACTGATATCTTTCAGGACAATCTTGAGTGAGACTATAGCAGCAATACACTTTTGAATTTTGCCAACATGATACCCTGAACCTGTCACATTTTGTCAGCTAATCATAGGGAGCTGCATTAGTGCAATAAGGAAAGGTGTCTGGAAGAGGAAATTTGGATGATCTTTAACTTCCTCATGCCCTCCAGGCACCCTTTGGTCTAAACTTGAATGTATCATTTCCTTCATATGCTTTATCTTTAATATTATTACTTGGTGGGTCTAACAAAACCCAGATATGAATGGACGGGCACTATAGTCAGGTCCCAAGCTTCTGTTATGGTCCAGCTGCAGAATAGGAGCTACTTTCCTTTTTCTAAAATATTTATTATTTATTTATTTTGAGAGAGAGAGAGAATGAGCGAGGGAGGGGGAGAGAGAGAGAGGGAGAAAAAGAATTCCAAAGGGCTCTTCGCTGTTAGTACAGAGCCAGACATGGGGACTCATCTCATGAAGTGTGAGATCATGACCTGTGAGATCATGACCTGAGCCAATATCAAGATTCAGATGCTTGACCAAACGAGCCACCCAGGGGTACCTCGGAGCTACTTTTCAAAAGACGAATGATTCCCTGTTGTAGATGGCGTCATCTTGTTCTAGAAGTGGGGTGTCTATGCTATGACTCTTCTTTTGGGGCTTGCATAAAATGAACATGGCATCCTTATCAAGAAATTTCTAGCATGTAGGATCTGCCATGACATATGGCCCAAGTAGCAGCAGGGCTGGTAATGCAGCCTGAACGTACTGAGGAGCCCCATTCAAAACTAACAGCCTTCCATGTTACCCAGTAAATAGTTTCACATTATTTGCCATAATTCATCTCACTTTTGCAGGCACCAGACTGGTAGGTTAAATGGGGATATAATAGTAATTCGTATCCTTTGATGTTTTTGAGGTTAGCACTGATCCCTGTAATTGCACAGAGAATGACGTATTGCTTATGGTTTATTATCTTGGCCAGAGTCAGCAAGCACAAGAGTTTCTACTTGGCCTCTTCTCCCCTTCTGGTTCTTACTCCACAGGCCAGAAAAATAGCATGAGGGTACAGAGAGCTACCAAGTATATCCGTACCAATTATGCACTCAGAGACCAGGAAAAATGACATAATGGGCCCACCGTGAGAAAAGCTTTGAGCCACGACACTGTCACTGGCCCCCCTGCACTATCATAGGGGAGACATGTTTTTGTACCCTCTTTTAAAGTCCTCTTACACCCTGTATCAAACTACCCTGAAAGATTTGTATTCTCTTTTCCCCATGGAATACGTATTACCTGGGAAATGGTCATAGGTTCCCAAGAAGGAGGACTCAGAGAATCACACTATGAACGCTGCATAGACATTTAAGAATCTTTCCTCAAAGGAACTTAGTTTTTAATTCCATGAACTCCAGGTTTAAGAACTGGCTCACATATGGAAACTTTGCTCTGGCTGACATAAGCCTTCTCTTCTTCTACTCTTGATCATTTTTTTATTATAGATATTACACAATACTCTTGTTGACTGCCCATCCATCTTGACCCTAGGGTCACCATGTTCTATAGGCCATTACCACTGACCGATCCCAGTGGGTCAGGGCTCGCCGGTTGGCTCTGACAGTGCTGCCCCCTACAGTAATTGCTTCCATCTTGACTCTGATAATTAAGTGCTGCCACCTGGCCTTTGCCAGTCTGGAATCCTATTACCTTCAGGGAACCCAGAGCCCTAACAGTATAGCATACTCTCTGCCCTGCCTGAAGAGAACAGCCACCTGAGCTTCTTTACAATGCTGGTCCTCCTTCCCTAGAAGATTCCTAAGGCCAGAGTAAATGGGAGTTTCCTTCGGGACCTTCAGGGAAACACCGTCAACCCTTCCCTGGTGTTACCTAATAAAGCCATTCTGACACGACTAGTTGTCTGAGCTTTTTGTTAGTATTTATCCATGCATTTCCAGCTTTTCCAGCTACCATTTTTTCCCCCAACCCCAAGGAGCTCCTCTGGCAGCCTATTAGGAATAGCTATAAGTAAACCTGCTAAGACATTAAACCTTAAAATCACTGATATCCTTGCCTAGTCCCCAGCATGCTTTTTTGGTCCCTGCCGGGACACATTAACTCGGTCCTGAGATGTTTTTGATGAATAAATTATTTCCTCCCAATAGTTCCCTGCTCAGGCCACACTGAGACTGAATCTAGTTTGTGGTTCGGAAGCCATGGCAGTTGTTAAGGCAGGTTTGAGGCCAGAAACACCTTGAGAGGCACACCTCTCACGGGAGAACTGTAAGCTGTCTTCCAGCAAGGAGGGGGTAGAGTTGAACAGCGAGGGGAAGGAGACACTCCTGCTGGCTTAGGAGGCTCTGGGTAGGCCTGAGAGTCTGGGTCTTCGGGGCAGCCGTGTACACATTCTCGGTCCATATCTCAAGATCTCACTCCTTGGTCAGGGCTTTGACATTAACCAAGAGAACTTTCGAGGGCTGTTACTTAGTTCCACCATCTTTGTAAATCTGCTAGTCTCAAAACCAGGTCCCGGGACTGAACTTTACAACAGTCTGCCTTGTTGTAAGTCCCCAGACTTCGGGAGACGAGGAAGTCTTTAAATGCTATCATGGAGCCCTGTTAGCTTTGACGCGTTGACCTAAGAGTTAAGTCCTCTGCCACCATCATTTTCTTCCCTTGGTGTATAAATGGCACAGAGCAGCTTCCTAATCAGCGTTACAGCCCTTATAATTACAACTGCTCCATCTTGCTCAAACGCTGGAGATACTTTGTATGCCAGTGCGATACCCCTCGAGCCTCATTTCTTTCCACCTTGAGATATCACTAGCCCTGTCCCACTCCACTAGCAATTAGGCACTCATTGACATCGATAGTTCAAGTGGACTTACTTCTATGCCTCTGAACCGAATGTACTCCCTTTTCAGAAACAAACTGCCTGATCGTTCTCACTCGTCTTCTCCGCCCCCCACCCAGAACCTAATCTGATAAGCATGACAGAAGGCAGATGAGACTGCAAAACACCTACAGGCAAGAAAAGCTCTTCTGGAAAAAGGTACAGCTGAGAATGCATCTTGCCAGCATCTGCCTGGAATCGAGGGACAAAGAGAGACTGAGACAGACAGAGACACAGAGAAACAAAGACGTTGCCCTGAATAAGCTCTCAAACTCTCTAGTCAGATCAATCCTCTTCCTCCACCTCCTCTGAGCACAGACAGGAAGGGAGAGGCCTCCTCTGGTAAAGAACCTCAAGAGGAAGCCAGAGGAGGTTCCAAGAAGCGAGAAAGCGTTCCCTGCTAATATGAGGATAACCCAGTGTTCCTTTACTAAAGTATTTCAAATCGTAATTTGTTTAAAATATCAATTCTTTCTCAATAAACAAACCACAGTCAAACAGCTTCTAGGTAATGATACATTCGAATGGCGAATTCTGGCTTGTCTTCTATAATAACCCGCTAGAATCGCCACGGAGTACAGGGCGCCCTGGAAATGAATCAAGCTGGCTGAACACAGGTGAATGCTATCAGGACGCCGGGCTATGACTTAGGAAGGTGTATCTGTTATCTTGCGATAATCCTCGAAGAAAACGGGCTTCTTTAAGGAAGAGTTTTAAACCCAATAGGAAATAACGACCACGCTATTGAGTCACAATAATATTCCTAGCATACATCATGCATGATGGAATTTTTTCTACCTGCTGAGCTCATTCTCCTTTTCTGTAGAATTTGGTGGTTTGGCCAGACAGTTGATTCTCTAAGGCACATCTGGCTATGTCATTAACCGTTATTCCTGAATGTTTTGGCTATTGCCAAAGCGGTCTGCTGGTTTACAAAAAAAAAAAAAAAAAAAAAAAAAAAAGCAGAGTGCCATCTTGGGAAATATTACTCTTGCAGACTGTTGTTTACAATCTAACCCAGTTATCCAGACGAAACTATTTTAGCATCTCTTAAAATTCTGTAAGAGAAAACGCAGCACACAGTTTTTGTCTTTATTTGTATTTAAGGTTAGTCACTGTAAAGCCCGTGACCTGCCTTGTCTTATTTGTTTTCTTCCTCGTTTACAAGACACTAATTAGAGGTGTCAAAATGCTCGTAGGTGGAGAGGCTCCTCCAACAGATTTCCATCTTTGGAAAAACAGCGAACGTCCACCAAGAGCCTCTCCCTTCAAATTCTTATTAGAAAAGTGGACGTAAGCGGAAACCTGAGCTGTTCCTTTCATTTTCCTTCTTCATTTTACCCTTTTGCTGAGGTTGGATTTTTTGGGTGTTCAAGTTGGCAAGAAAGTATTTCCAGTACGTGACTCATCGCCAGGTTGTGCATAGAAAAAGTGGCAACAGGGTACTTTTATGCTTACTTTAAATATATAACCCTCTTATTGGTGACAATTTTAGTTTCGAATTATTTAACAATCACTATTGATCTTTCACAAATGCAGAAGCTAATATTTTTTAACAAGGCTTATAGGCCAGACACTCTTCTAAATATCTACCTTCTATTACTCATTCCGTTATCCCAACAACTCCATGCAATGGGTTCTATTTTCGTCTTCATTTTATAGATGTCAAACTGAGGCATACAGAGGTTATGTGGGATGGAGATGAGGCGGTCTTGTATCAGAAACTGTGTTCTTATTTATGACATTATAGTGCCTCTGCGTGCACCTTCCTTATTCACATCTGACAGAAAGCGGAGCCCCCAGATGGAATAAAGAAGGAAGAAATTCTTTCTGGGCCCCATTTCCATTCTCTTCTTTGGTACCTGCTTGGAGGCCTGATGATCAATTTGACATCAGAAGTGTTTCCTGTTATTCTCTATATATGACAGAAATAATGATAGAATTTTAATGCCTACAACTCAGAGAGCTCTCTCTGATGGTCTATCTAGGTAAACACTGGGACTAGAGTCCCATCCATTGTACTTCTAATTACCTCATTTTCTTCATTCTAAGCTGTAGGACATTATGCGTGCATAAACCACACAAGTGCAAAAGAGAAAACAAAATAGAATCAAGACAAAGCAAAATCCTAAAAAATCAGCCACTGTGTCTATTTCTATCCATTCCAGTTCAAGCTATAGACAGTGCTCAGCTGAACCCTTTCAATAATCTCTTAACTTCTCTCCCTGCTTTTACTCTTGGTCTCGCTTCAATAATATCAATCCCAACCTTAATGGCTTCCCCCTGCAGTCTGAGAACCTCACATCTTTTCGAGATCCTTCAAACCTCAAATCTTTTTAAGATTCTTCAGGTTCAGGCTTTGGCTACTTCTGCAGTTAACAACTACCCTCCTATTAACAGCCCCTTCTATTAACAACTTGTCAGCCTCATTGAGCTTCTTGCGTTTTTTTAAAGACATTATTTCTATATCCCTGATGATCTTCGGATCTGCTCCTTCCCTTACCATTAACTAGGGTTGGGGTGGAGGTGGGGGAGTGGTGGTAAGACGGACTCACATAATCATTTAAGTTTCACATGTCACTTCCTTCGAGAGACTTTTCCTCACTTCCACTCTAAAGAAAATGCTTTTGTTCTATTCTCGTTATCGCTGCTCTTATTCTTTGAAATTTTCAGTTTGTTATAATGAACATGACTTGTGTCATTGTTTAAGTCTGTCTTTTTCTAATCAGTAGAGTACCCAGCGCTAACATCAAAGCATCTGTCAAAGAGCATCCACCACTAGGTGGCGCCAAAGCACAGCAGGGATCAAGATGGTTTTGGATCACAGGACAGACCTTTGGGCTCCAAGTTCACCACGGTTGAATTTCCTGAACCTGCTAACATCACTGACCAGCATTTTAATTTTGGGACCATGCGCCTCACCAAATATATTATTACAGTGAGATCTTGCGGTATTGGGTTCTGTCCTGATCCTGTGCTCTGGAAGAAGGTTGATAAATGAGAGAATGAAAACACAGTCGTGATGAAGTAGATATATTTTGGTTCTAACAACTCAAAAGCTTTAGAGATATAGAACTTACATAAAAATTAACGATTATTCCAGTAGTTAGAGTTATACTGAAACCTATTTTGGATGTAATGACTAAGTTCCCTATCCTTCGAATTGTTCACTAGGAGACCGGACGCTCAGTTGCCCAGATGCTGTATAAGAGATGGAAGCTGCCAAGAGAGGATGGCTTAGAGGACACCAGAGATTTTCACTCTTGAGAGTCTATGCATCCAGAATCCAATTTAAATGTTTAAAAATAAATAAAATTTCTTTAAAAATAGTTTAGGAGCTGTTGACACTACTCTTCAGGGGAATGACAACTCTCTGTTATGGCAGTAACAGAGTCAAAAGTGCTTAGCTATTAGAATCAGAATGATCTGAATTACGACCACAATTCTGTCAGTTTCTAGTTATGTGCCCTCCGACAAGGTATTTTATCCATTTCCTGATCTCTGAATGGACCTAATTCCTGAGTTATCCTTCTGTCTCTCTTGAAGGCTGAAACCATTAATTCCATTTGGTTTTAAAAAGATAGTCCATTTTGATATAAAGCATACAATAATTAAAAACCAACAAGCGGTCCATTACGTAAATAACAAGAGCCCAGGAGCACCTGGGTGGCTCAGTCGGTTGAGCACCCAACTTCCACTCAGGTCATGATCTCATGGTTGGTGAGTTTGAGCCCCACATCGGGCTCTGTGCTGACAGCTCAGAGCCTGGAATCTACTTCCTATTCTGTGTCTTCCTCTCTCTCTCTCTCTCTCTCTCTCTCTCTCTCTCTCTGCCCCTCCCCTGCTCATGCTCTGTCTCTCAAAAATAAACATTAAAAAAACAAAAACAAAAGACAAGAGCCCAGGATACCTCTTTTGCCTATGCCAAAAACAAAGCTGGTTTCTGAGTCACTTTTAAATGGCAGACAATATAGGAAGATTGAAGCTAAAGAGACTTTCTACTTATTAAATCTATTCTAAAAGTAGAAATAGTTTGGAAACTATTTTCCCCTGTTCCGGTAGGGGCTGGGCACAAATGCTCCTTTCTTTCGGTTTTCCATCCCGTGGATAATTAAGCAACAAGAGGATTTAGTGCAAGAGAACATAGAAGAAACATTTCTGCAGCAACAGGAGGGCTACAGAGGCAAGAAGACCTTTACTTTTATTAGCTTCAGCAGCTTAGTGGAATTAAAAAAATCACCCATGGCTCATACAGTGAGAAGTAATATCCAGCAGCTGAAAGACAGGTTGCAAGGGCTTTGACAATAAACCAGCCTAAAGTCAGAAACTACCTAGGCTTAAGCCCTGAAAATGATTGTGACATGAAGCTAAGATTCAGGGAGGTGTACTCAAACATTCTGATCAATATCTGTATATAAAATAAACTTTAGAATAAGATGAAATATATTTAATTCTTTTTCTAAGAGGTATCTACAGATGTGACAGCGCACTGGACTCGGAGGCCAGACGACTAGTCATCGCAACCTTGCTTCTCACTTGTGGGATGAGTGTCACCGGATCTATAAATCCCTACAATCTGGGCCCCGATCTCCTTATCTGTGAAACTGGACGGATGAAGCAAATGATCTCTCAATTCTCAGGTCCACTCGCTTCAATTCTCTGATTTAAATTCTTAAATTCTCTGATTCCCTGCAAGTCTGTTCATCTCTTCAATGAGTAAGTCGACAGTCATTAGTTGAAAAATGTACCCGCCACCAAGGCGTTGGCCCTTAGGTATAATTTATTCAACCACAGATAGGTCATGAGTTTTGACTATCAGGCCCTATTCTAAGCTCTGAAGATAGAGTAGTGGACAAAAGAAGACAGAAGTCCCTCCCTTCCTATGCTTTATATTCCGAAAGGGAAACAGATATAAAATAGGCAAGAAAGGAAAATCCACACTCTATTAGAGAGTGGTAAGTGCTAAGAAGAAAGCCAGGAGGAAATGTCAGAGAGGGAGATTTTGAGTCTCTCTGGGAAGATCACTTTTGATGAAAGAGGAAGATGATGAGGAAGTGAACCATGTGGGAAACATTTCAGAGAAAACACTGCAGGGAGAGCAAACCAAACAAAGGTGTGCCTGGCAGGTCCTAGGCCAGCAGAGAGGCCAGCGTGGATGGAACAAAAGGCAAGAGAAACTGGGTAACAGGAGGTAACATGTATCCATTCAGATCCTGCAAGTTCCAAGTGTGAGTGGAGGAAATATGGTAAGTTATTCTTCCCACCACCCCGAACCTTCTTCTTCTTCTTTTTTTTTTTTTTTTCTTAAGAGAGAGCACAGGCACACAGGCGAACAGTTAAAGGAAAGAAACAATCTCAAGCAGGCTCGATATCCGTCGCCGAGCCTGACGTGGGGCTCACACTCGTGAAAGGTGAGGTCATGACCTGAGCGGGTATCAGGAGTCGGCCACTCAACCAACTGAGCCAGCCAGGTGTCCCTTGCCCTGAATCTTCTTAAATGAGTCAGTCTTGAGGTACTTTTTGATGAACATGCAAAACCATGGATCCAAGAGAGGGATGCATCGTACTACATAAGAAAGACAAAGAGAAACACTCAGCAGAAGATTCAGAGTTCAGGGAGAAGAGGAAACATAGGTGAGAGGGGCCATGAAAAGAGCTGAAAGGCAAAGAGAGACACTGAAAGCTTGTAAGAACACTGGCCATGATCTTAGAAAAATTAAAAAGGAGGGACACCTGGGTGGCTCAGTCAGTTAAGCATCTGATTTTTCGCTCAGGTCATGATCTCATGGTCTGGGAGTTCGAGCCTGCATCCAGCTCCGTGCTGACAGCTCCCTCCTCTGTCTCCCTAAAAATGTTTCAGTAAAATTCTACCTTGCATTTGTTATTTCTGTCATTATTGGTATTCATTTTATTAGTATGAGATGTGATGATTTGTGAGGCAATTCCTTCTGGGTGTCCTGTGAAAGCAGGCCTATTTCAGGGAAACTTTCTCCTACATACGTGGTGGCTGCACAGTCTTGGGAGGCAAACCACAGCTACCTTACTTACGTACCTTGTCAAGTTTGCCTGTCCAGTATATGAACACTACTACATTAGCGTGGCGGTTAGGGCCTCCGCTACATGAATTTCAAGCTCAAAAATATACTAAGATGGGAACCACACATTTCCCTCTATAGATATAAGCCGTTCAGTAATGTAAGGCTGCAAGCCAAGTTTCCGCTCTCTCTCCCTAGTATCACCAGATCGGCAGAGAAGGGAAACCACACAGGCGCTGGCGTCCTAGTGTGCAGCCTGAGAAGTCTCCATTTCTGAGCAATCTTGGGTTACTGTGTTAAAATGTCTATGTTCATATCCTTCACCTGTAAAAATTGGATTAATTATAGTTCCTGCTAAAGCATGTAAAAACCTTAGTCCAGGGCCTGACAAATCCCTTAATAAATGTTAGCCAGTATTAGAGTTATAATTCCTGACTCTGGAACATTCAAATCCCTATTTCTCATTAAGGCAAACTCCGAATTAACTTTGTAACCTATATTTACTTACCAAAATTCAAGGATACTATTCAACAGACATCCGGTCAAAGAACATATGTTGATGACCACCAATATTTTTGGCTTCATGTTTTCTAGCCTGTTTGGTTTGTTTGTCAGAAAGAACCTCAACATCCATTTAAAACCATTCTTTCCTAAAGGTGGGTTTTTAAAGGATGTCTATGTCAGAAAATATTATTGGGTAACTGGTTAATAATGAGTTTCCTTTTTCTTTTTTATTTCTCCAACTACTATTCAAAACTCCATAGCCGTTTACCCCTATTTTCACTACTTTTTTAAAAGTAGTATTTGAGGGGCATCTGGGTGGCTCAGTTGGCTAAGTCTCCGACTTTGGCTCAGGTCATGATCTCACAGTTCATGGGTTCGAGCCCCGTGTCTGGCTCTGTGCTGACAGCTCAGAGCCTGGAGCTGCTTCAGATTCTATGTCTCCCTCTCTTTCTGCTCCTCCCCCACCCATCTCAAAAATAAATAAACATTAAAAAAAGTAAAAATAAGTATTTTATTGTTTTCAAAACTTTTTATAAATAGGATTATCCTTTTTTTTCTTTTTTTTTTTTTTTGGCTGGGATCCTCCACAAATAACTAACTTCTCTATTGGTTCACTGCTTAAATTTTCTTTCTTTTTTAAAAAATATTTATTTTTGAGACTGAAAGACAGAGTGTAAGCAGGGAATGGGCAGAGAGAGAGAGAGAGAGAGAGAGGGAGAGAGAGAATCCCAAGCAGACTCTGTGCTGTCAGCACAGAACCTGATGCAGGACTTGAACCTATGAACCGTGAGATCGTGACTTGAGCCCAAGTCAGATGCCTCACCAACTGAGCCACCTAGGTACCCCTTCACTGCTTACGTATTCTTTCAATGTTGGTCTCCAAATAACTTGGTTCATAATATGCTTATCAAAATCCTTGTTTGTGGAGCATCATTCTTTCCGGAAACATGCTCATAATCCAAAGCACTTGTATATCAAAGCGAGTTTCAAGAACCATTGGCTCAGTTGTGATCATGTGACATTAGGCACCACATACTGCTCGTAATTACAAGGTATCGCTCATTTCTCAAGTTAAAATGTATTAGAAATGTTTGCTCGTCTTGCAGAACACTCACAGAACAAGTTACTTGCAAGCCAAGGTGTTTCTGTCTATTATCCATCTCTAGGGCAACTTCGTAGTTACTCAAAGTCCTACTATTTTTGAATGGGTTTAACTCTCTCCCATATATTTTGCTTTGTAATGTCTGTTTTTTAAAATTCTCTATTATATTCTGCTCCTGCAGCTTAACTAATGCCTGTTTGTTATATTCCTATCTGATATTACTTCACTCTTTTCCTTTCCATAGTTCTGTCTCTGTAATATTCTTCGTTGGCATGGTGGTAGTCACATTTTCATCTTACACCAATTCATTCTCTTTTCTAAGAGCTCCTAGTTTTTCTCCAGCTGCTTTTAGTATTATGCATATTTTTGCAATTTTGGCAGTTCCTAAATTTATTTCAAATTTTGAAATTGATAGAACTTATAAACAATAACATCTCCTGATCAAGAGCCGCTATCTAAATTTTTTAAAATTTATTTTTGAGAGAATCTGAAGCAGGCTCCAGGCTCTGAGCTGTCAGCACAGAGCCCAATGTGGGGCTCAAACTCACAAACTGTGAGATCATGACCTGAGCTGAAGTCAGCTGGGCCACCTAGGCCCTCCGAGAGCTACTATGTAGTACCTATCAATGTCAGCAAGAACAGATTAAGAGACTGCTCTTTGCTTGATCACTTGATGTTTGTGCACTTGTCATTAAGATCACAAAGGGGCACCTGGGTGGCTCAGTTGGTTAAGGGTCCAACTTCAGCTCGGGTCGTGATCTCACAGTTTGTGAGTTCGAGCCCCACGTCGGGCTCTGTGCTGACAGCATGGAGCCTAGATCCTGCTTTGGATTCTGTCTCTCGTTCTCTCTCTGCCACTCCCCCACTTGTGCTCTCTCTGTCTGTCTCTCAAAAATAAATAAATGTAAGAAATTTTTTAAGATCACACAAAAACCTCACCTAGCTGAAGCTGGAGGGAAGAAATCCAATGTTATATGTGTATCACTGATTAATCAATCAACAAAAATAGCAGAAAGGTAGGTAGATAAATAGATGATAGGTAGATAGATAATACGATCATGAATGCTGCCATATTTCTTGGATTATCAGAATCTCCATGAAATCATTCTTGACAAAATGTTCCAATTTAGGGAAGCCTGAACTGCTCAGTTGGTTAAGCAACTGACTCTTGATTCCGAATCAGGTCATGCTCTCATGGTTCTTGAGCCTGAGCCTGAAGTCCAGCTGGCCCTGGTAAATCTAAATGACTGCTCAGCTCCTTTCGAACAAGGCTGAAGTGAAGTTGACAAGGCCTCTCTCTGGATGGTCCATCATGATTATATAATTTACATTTAAAAGATCAGCAAATCAACACTCTCACTCAAGATTAAAGTAAGGATTAGTTTTCAATAACAAGTTAACCCAAAATCAAAATGACTGCATTTAATAGACACTTATTTCTTGCTATCTTAACAGTCCTGGATGTGCCCATGAAAAGTTATGGGGGTTTGTGGACCTAAGCAGGTTGTGGTTGTCATTTCCCCATCAGGCTCTCTAGGTCACTCTTTTAATGACTTTGTCTTATGGAAGCTGAAAGAATGGCAGGGAGATGAACAGACCAAAACTTGGAGTAGTGAGTCAGGAAGACTCAGAATCAACTTACTAAATGGTTAGAAAGTTTGTCATCTGTTCTGAGATTCCATTGTTAACCTTAGAAAAGCATTTAGAGGATTTTCTATTTGGTGTACTGTTTTCCAAGTTTTCACATCCAAGAATCCTGCATTCTTTTCCATTTATTTTTCTAAATGTTATTTCTGGCACCAAGGCATGATTTTCCTAAGTGATCTGCTCTCTCAAACAGGCTGCATTTCTTTTTAATAATCTAAAGTGGTAGCAAATAACAACAAAATAGACTGACTAAAAAAACATGCCAGGATCATAGCAAGAAAGTCTCCAAGCTATAAAAGAAGTATAATTGCCACAATTTGCTTCTGAAAATTGAGTTAGGGACTGGTGGGCATCCAACTATGCAATTTATGGACATTCATCCTTCAGAGATCATTTAGATTGTGTAGCAGATTAAGTAAGGTCCATCTAGCTCACATAGCACTTTTGTCCTAGGCTTGGTCCAAGCGTTCTTCCCTTTTAATTGTATTCTTAATCCTAGGTAATTCCATCTCTGTGCCCATGGCTTCTAACTCCTGTATCCTCGGAAAAGGATCAAATTATACTTCAGTCCAGACTCTTCTCCTGAATGGCAGATCTGAATTTCCATTAACCTACTTAGCACTTCGATATCCCCTTCGATATCTCAAAATCATTTAGGACTCATCATGTCTAAATTGAAGTCATGATCTTTCCCCCATATCTGACCCTCAGTAAATGGGACTGATACCCATCAAAATACGCAGGCAGAGAGTTAGAAAATATATATTATGCCTCCAATTCTATCACCCATAAATACATAACCCTTAGCAAATCTGACGAACCAACTGAGTATCTTTTCTCTACGGCTTTCTTTCATACTCCAGCGCCGCTAGTCTTGATGAACAAGATATATGGTTATTGCATCTGTCTCAAGACCAAAATCCTTCATAGAACCATGCAAGGTCTACATGGACTGGACCTTGAGTACATCTTAATCTTAGCTCATTCTCTTTGCCTCCATGTTTCCGCCTCACTGAGCTTCATTCAGTTCCATGGTAGCTATGGGGAATAGTAATATCTTGGCTTATTTACCACTGTGACCCTACACTGTATCGCTATCTACTGCGTGTAAATTGAAGGTGGTGAGTAAGCATTAGTTTCATCAATGAATGCATAAACATCACTAGGAAGAGCACTGCAGCTTAGGTCCTGGTTGTACTCCTCTTGGTCTCCTGGCATGGCACCTAGGAAGCCTCAAAGGGAGAGGAAGACTACCACTCTTTCTCTAAATAATACTAACTCACATATGAACCAAACATGTAAAATACAATTTTCATATACATGTCTCTTTTGATCCTTACTGAATTCAAATAATTTTTTTCAAATTTGAGAAATAACACTGGCGACCTGAAAATTTGAGACGGGCTAAACATTGCCGAGTCAGAAATTGTGCCAGCAGCTCTAGAAATCAGACCTCGGACTCTTCTGTGCTGTTTTCTAAGTGAGCTAACGACCCAGAGATCAGTGATTGGCTCCTTATTCTCACTTCCATTTCAGGTAGGCACCACAGGCTGTCTTAACCAGCAGCCCTCTACCTCCCGCTGCCCTCTCCTCCACTTCCTGCTTCTGCCACCTCTGTGTGACGTCACCGCTGGTGAACAACTATCCCTACTCTTAATATCAGTTCATGCTGATCGATCCTTTAGACACCCACTTCTTTCCTGTTTTCAATCGTAAAGCTAATTCTCATCCCAACCCTCAACGAATGCAGCTGCGTAGACTCAGCAGAAATGAAATCAATTACTTGAAGCCAACTTATTAATTTAGGAGTTACTTCAAGTACAGTTTCACCCAGGATGAATGACCAATTAATGCCAGTGGGAGCTCTAAGAGACTTTAATATTCTTACGCAAAGTACAATCAAAGATTTGAAGAAATTCAGACATAAAATAGTAATTATATATAATTTATTAAAACCTCTTATGCATAGCCGTATTAAACAAATTAATTGTGTCCTTTGGGTAGTAATCTTACTTCCCAAATATTACATTTTACAGATGAGGAATTTGATTTTCGGAATAGGTAAATGACCAATATTACCAAATTCGAAACTGTTAGACCAAGACTCAAAGGCCGCATTTTTCCACACCCCAGTACTTGAAGAAATATCTAATGCCAGCGATTAGACAACGCTTGACAAATGTCAGCCACCAGCATTCATTTAAAATCTAATAACTGGAACAACAGACAGTAACAGAAAGTGAAAACAAATGACAAAAAATAATGGTGTGAGAGAAGACCCCAAATGAAAAGGGATTTGACAATTACTAATTTTTACTGTTATTTCTATTTCAAGTAATGATACTGGTTTGTGGTGGATAATTTATTACAGATAATGTGAAAATAAAGGTATCACCATTCCACAATCCAGAGACACCAGTACACTGTTCAAAGGTTAGTATACCCTTCCAGTTTTCATCCATGTACTCCCTGTGATTTTTGTTTATAAAAATGTGATTAAAGTACAGGCAGTGATGTCACATACGGTTGTGTGGAAAGTTCGCCCACCATAGGACCTTTCCAAGGGGCCAAGTGGGAGCTAAAATCTAGTGTGCAGCTCCCTTGACAACATGGGCCCATTATGACCCCGTATTCACCCATTGGGATGCCTGTAGTTTTGTGATTTGTCCAAAGGCATAGCCTGCTCTCCTACTTGAATATGCATAAAACTGTTTTGCCCAGAGGGGGTGTCCATTTTCCTGTTAGCACAAAGGATGCTTACAGGCTAGCCATGACTCTGACTGTAGTCAGCTTTCTTTATTTGTCAAAGAATTTTGTAGCATCCCCTGGTAGAGCACCCCTTGATAAAAATGAGTCTTATTCTGGTAGTATACTGTTAGAGTATACTGTATACTGATTCAGTTATTTCCTGGAATTATATATTTTTTACTAACCTACTTTTTTGTTTTTGTTTTTGGGAGCATTCTTACATGATTAAAAAAAAGCTTCTCCTATTGTGTGAAAAAGCAATAAAAACGGAAAGGTTAAGTATCAATTTCTGTTACACCCTCTTCCTATTTATTTTGTGCTATTTTAATATCATGAATTGTTTTTGTCTCAGGGAGCATAATTTAACTCCACACTGAACTTACACGATATTTTTTGGGTCCCGATTGGTGTTGCATTTTGTAGAAAAGCGTCAGGGAGTACCAGCTTGTCATGACTCAGTCGCCATCAACTGCTGGCCCTCTGGATTTCATCTAGCGTGCTCTGGTGTTTGCTACTTGGAACTTGAGCTGGTGTAGAAGATTTTGGGGAAACCGTGGCATCTTCAGTATTTTTCAACTGCTCCGTAATTTTGACCACACTTGCCATGTCTCCACATTTTTTCTTCTTCCTTGGGTAAACATGATTTGGAACCATGGATTGCTTTCACACGCTCTTTTCCCTGCCAGGCTTTCTGCCAGCAGTTTTGATTTTGAGCAGTCCACGGCAGTTCTTCTCCACATTGCTGCCCTCGGTGATGGCAATAGTACAGATGAAGTTTTTCCTTGGGGGACAGGCCTGGCACAGGATGTCTCTCGATTAGAAGGGCCTCCAAGCAGCATGGTACCAAGGTTTGTATCATCAGTGATCCATCTGTCATTGGGACTTAGACTTCCAGATCCCCAATTTCAGTCCAACAGACCAATTATCTTTGTCCTGCTATGGTGTACTGTCTTCCGCGTTGCAAAGGACATTAAACCCAACCTCTTTGCCTGATTCTCCTGTACTAACCAGATACACAAGATGGATTTCAGAACAAGCTGCTCCCCAAAGCGGTCTGTGCAGAAAGATGACCCAGATGGAAAAGGAGTTCAACAAACAGGTGTTCCAGTTCACATGCAACTGCAGGCAAGTCAGACCCTCCCTCAACCCACCCCGAGCCCCAGCAACACGAAGGCCACATCCTGCAGGACAGAGAAATGCCACCAACAGCAACATGGTCTTTCTTGCCCATTTCTGCCTATCGCAAAGGGAAGACTGCTGGCACAGACCACCTTAGTGGTGTCATCCCAAGTCATGCATCCCTGAGTTCTATGACTGGCCCAAGGAAGCTTTATTTCACTTACTTTTACTCAAATTGTTATCAAGTCCAGATATTGACCTCTAACAGAATACCTGGAGGGTTCCTTTAACTTTGGGCAAGAGATCTGCACCTTTTTAAAAAATAACATTACCTTAGCACAAATCCCTTAATCACACAAGACAGCCAGTTTCTAGATTATTCAAGATTATGCAATATATACAAATTATTTATTGTGTTTTTACAGACGTTGGTTTTCTTCACAAATATTGCCCATTCCCAGTGCGAAGAAATGCCTTTCTCTTGCTGTTACTGTCCATTCGCCTGCCTGTGATTTTTGCCTGTCCAAATGTATCTCTGTTTTCTATCTACCAGAAATGTTTGGGAAACGGATGTTTCCACACACACGTTTAAGTATATTTATAATTTAACAATTTAGCATTTAAAATTTAATAATTTTATGTTCTTTTACGTTTTACATTATTTCAGCTGTTAGGACAAAGATTTTGTGAGGAAGAGGGTAGATGGGTATTATCCCAAATTCCATAATGTCGTGTGACTTGAAGTTCATAGTTGAGATTAATCTTAATCATAGTACCACTTACTAGCATATGATCCTGGGCCTGTTCCTCATTAGAGGTTTTCTCATCTGTAAAATGGAAAGGATAATAGTATCTACCTCCATTAGCTTGTTGTAAGAACTGAATGAGGCTATTCCTTTAGAAGACATTGCCTTACATGTAATGAGAATTCAATAAATACTATCGATTACAGTTGAATTGGAACATAAAATCTGTATTCTTTCATCTGTTCACTTTGATGCTTTTGACTTTTTCTGATGTGGATTTCCATTTTTTTAACCTCTCTTTCTTCAAAATTCTCTTGAACAAGTGCCTGCTTTCAAAATTTGAGTTGAGAAGGCATGGAAAAAACATTGACCCCAGAGAGCTGTGACGTATGGATCCAGCAAATGTCTCCATTGATACAGTGTTATAGAGTCGGTGGTTCAGTTGCTCTTTTCAGAAAGCTGGGAAAATTCTGACAATGGCTCCCATAATGGTCCATGGCCATTGGGTCCTTCCCATTCTTTCTTGTATTGCAGAGACCCTTCAGAAAGATCAAAGGATAGGAGGTGTGGTGATCTCCCTGGAGGTCAAGGGAATGGGCAGTCAACATGAGGTTAGCTTGCTGTTAATATGGAGAATTGGTCTAACACTTGTGGATTTTGCTGAAGAGGAACGGGCACGTCGTGGACGGTTCTGGGATCGCACGGCACTTTGCCATCAGTTTTTAGCTCACTGCTGAATGAGAGAGCAAATGAAACGGGAACCTGCTGACATTTGCATTAAAAGTCATGAGATAAGAACCTGCACTTGCCACAGGGTAGGCGATAAAAATCAGGAATAGAGGAAACACATTTCATTTTTCAAATCTGTTAGCAGTGAGGGGAGATGAAAATATCTTTAAAATTACTTTGCATGCCCTTTTAAATGTCAATCACCACAAGACAGCATACCTAGTAGAGGACCACACGTTGAGATAGAATACCTAACAGCAAAAGGTAGGCTCTTACTAATGAAATAAGTCAATTTTGCTTTAAAAGTCCTTTGAATGTTCAAGTCATGGATACTGGTCTTGCATATGGACCAGTAGTACGGACTGTTTGGTGGGTTGAGAATGGATTGCACACCAAAAACTACGGCACATGGGACACCTTGGTTTCTAAGAAGGCATAGATTCTACCTTCTGAAATGATTCTCAGGGGCAAAGGGGACGATTCCTGCCCTTGAAACAAAACAGGTGATGTAATGCAGATAGATGATGGCTGGAGAAAATAAAGGGAAGTGAGGAAGGTAAAATGCATTGCAGCCTTGCCAGGGTTTTTAATATGGAGCTACGGCTTGCGTTGTTTTCTTTAGCATGTACATAGCCACCTCGGTTGAGGAATAAATGTATGCCCAGAGATGAAATGAAAAACATCCCCTTTAATGAAACCTTTTAAGTCTGCTTTAGAGCTCAATATCTCAGAGGCAGTAGTATAGTCAGGGAGGAATTCAAATGTTGCTAATATGCATAAATATACATTGAAGACATTCATCAAAATTCCACGGAGAAACATAAGCTTCTAAAATCAGTATCGCCGATATGGTCTCTCATAATTTATTCTCAAACATCTATGTGCCTGCTTCAGCAAATTCTTCCAAACTGGGAAATGAAGCAGTTTTATAAAAATGAAAATGTTGTGTAAAGATCTATTTCTCACTTTTAATGACCTCTCTTAAAGCAATTATGTGATGTAGTATTTTTCTTACTGGCATACAAAAAAGAGCAAGGCTTATATATAAAAATGATCTTATTATGCCCGGTCATGAAGAAAAGGTTTTAACATGCACATGGAATGATCCTTGTAAGTACTTCCCATTAACTTTTGAACCAAAACGTTACCTGTGAAATTTTCGGCCTCAAAGATAAAACATTCGGGAAAACCTAAGTAGGTCGCTACTTCCTTTTCTAAAGGTTTCTCTCCCAGTATTTCACTAGAAACATGTGTATGTCTGTGTCTGAGTGTTGTGCATATATTAGAAGCACTTCTCAAAAATATACGTCATTGCGAAAATGATCTTCTAATTTGCATACATTTTAGATACAAAATGTTACTATCTTGTTTCATATACTCTGAAATATCCCCTTTGTATTTCCATCCAGTGCAGTATTGTTATATTTAACTAGGTTTTAAAGCTGAGGTTCTTGAATCATCTTTAAAAAGATCTATGACCCATTTAAGAACAAAGTCTTCTCGGATCAAATATTAAACTATAAAATGGTAGGAGACCTGAAAACAATAGTAAAGCTATGCTGGCAATAGTCTATAAAAAACATGTAGTCAACTGCTGTTTGAAAGGCCCAGTGTTCTATTGAAAATATAGAATTAATTCCTTCGTGGGGGCAAAAAGTTATCACAGATTCAGGAACCATATAGGAAACAATACAGACCCCATCTTTGATAATGTGCATGAAGTAGAAATTTGAATAAAGAGAGAAAGGAACAAGGTTAATAATGAAGTGGGTAAACTGAGTATCAATGCCTATGGCCAAGAAGAACTTGGATCACCAGGTGTTTTACTGCTTGGTGAAGTTAGTCACCTTGGAGCTAACTATGGATCTATTCGAGGAAAGTAAGAAAAAATTACAGGGTATTGTTCTATTCAAGTTCAAAAGAACTCCAAGCGGTTTTGATTTGCACCTCCTTAATGAGGAATGATGTTGAGCATCTTTTCCTGAGCTCCTTAGTCATTTGTACATCTTATAAGGGGGAAATGTTTATTTAAATCGTTTGGCCATTTTATTGCATTATTTGCCTTTTTATTGTTGAATCGTAAGAGTTCATTACATTCTCGGAAAAATAACAAAAGTTGATGTGGATATAATGAAATTGGAAACTTCATACCTTGTGGATGAGAGAGAAAAATGGTGCTCTCTCTGTGTCAAGTATTTTGGTAATTCCTCAAAAAAGTTAAACACAGAGGTACATGACCTGGCAATTCCTCTTACGTACGTATCCAAGAGGACTGAAAACACACGTTCGCACAAGAATTTGTACACTCATCATGTTTCTATCAACACTTGCTCATAGCAGCATTATTCACAACAGCCAAAAAAGTGGAAATAACCCAAATGCCCCTCAACGGATTAATGGGTAAACAAAACATGTTATGTTCACACAGTAGAGGATTATTCAAAAATAAAAAAGAATAAAGTACTGATCGATAAACCTCAAACACATTATGCTAAGTCAAAGTAGCCCGACACAAGAGGTCATGTATGATAAGATCTCATTTATATGAAATGCCAAAATAGGCAAATATGATAGAGTAAGTAGATGATGGGCAGTTGTGAGCAAAGTGGGGGTGTGGGAGTGGCTGCTAACAGGTAGGGGGTATTCTGGGGCACTTGACTTTGGCTCAGGTCATGTGTTCAAACCCTATGTCAGGCTCTGTGCTGACAGCTCAGAGTCTGGAGCCTGCTTCGGATTCTGTGTCTGCCTCTCTCTCTGCCCCTCCCATGCTCACTCTCTGTCTCTCTCTCACTGAACAACAAACAAACATTAAAAAAAACAAAACAGGGAGGAGGTATTCTGCAGGATGGTGACAGATATGTTCTGGAATTTGTCGATAATCGCACCATTGTGAATATACTAAAAAGCAGTGAACTGCACACTTTAAAATGGTGTATTTACTATGAATAATATCTTAACAAAAAAACAAACTAGAGCTTAATAAGCAGAGATTGGTACCTAGCTGGCATGTAACTGTTTAGGGGTTCATTTCTATATTCAGTAGTACAATTTTGCAACTCAGAGTGAACTTAGCATACCTCTTAGAGGCTGCAGTCCTAGGAGCACAGCCTGTGGCTGGTTTAAATTCAGGAGAGAGATTCCTGTTCGAACCGGCTACTGAATGCAGACATGAGTTCTAAAGGGAGGACTTTATTTCTGACACTATTAATTGAGAACTGAGGTACCATTCTGCCATACCAGAAAAAAAAAGAAAGAAAGAGAAAGAAAAGAAAAGAAAAAAGAAAAAACCTTTTCTGCAAACTAGCCATTGTTTTTCTTTCAGAGGAGGGACTCAGTGGGAAGATTATTCTTCTTACTCATTTTTAGTTTTTATTATTATTTCTTTAAATGTTTATTTATTTTGAGAGAGAGATGGAGCACCCAAGCGGGGCAGAAAGAGAGAATCCCAAGCAGGTTCCATACTGACACTACAAAGCCCAGTACCACGCTAGATCTCACGAACCATGAGATCATGACCCGAGCCGCAATCAAGAGCCAGACATTTAACCAACTGAGCTATCCTAGCACTGCACTCAGTTTTTTTTTTTTTACAAAGTAAATTTTTTGGGAAATTTGTTTTGATTCGCAAGGTCCAGTTTTGTCTTAGAAATTCTTGTTTTATATAAAATTCAGTTGTCAAGATTTCCTGGCAACTTATTTATTTATTTATTTTTCTAAGGATAGCATTACCCTAATGGAACACTGAAGAATGCACACCGGTTATGTGCAAAGCTTGCTGATTTGAGAGCCGGAACGGTTCTGTGGTCAGGTACATTTGGGAGCACTGCATACTCTAATACCTTCTGAGAGAATTGACAAAATTCTTATTATCATCTGAAGACTTTGAGGAGTCTTGTAAAACCCAAACACAGTACTGGACAAAAGCCAGCTTTTTCAAATTTCTTTAGCCCAGCATCCCAAGTTTATTCGCCATATTGCCATGTTCAAGGACTACTATTAAAATTTTATCCCTGTTCCTTTGAATACAGTTTGCTAAACATCTTGGTTAGAAGCTGGTTCTGCTCTACTTCTAACTCAGAGATAAACCTGTCATTTTGCTTGGACGTTTTAAAAATTCCTGTTTTTATTTTTTGTTTTGTTTTCTCTAACTCCAGGACTCTGTTTGGTGCAACTCAGATTCACAAATGGAGGTTTATTATCTCTCTAAGAAAACTATCTGCTCCACTGGTCCCCGGGCATAGTGTGCTCTTTGTATACAAAGAACAGTATTATATTCAGATCAGTGAGGTGTGTTATTAAAAGGAATGGGGTTTTATTGAAGAATATATTCAGTAAGAGATGTCTGGGTGGCTCAATCAATTAAGCATCTGACTCAGCGCAGATCATGATCTCAAAGTCCTAAGATCGAGCCCTACATTGGGCTCTATGTTGACGGTGTGGTGCCTGTTTGTGATACTCTCTCCCTCACTCTCTGTCCCTCCCCCACTCTCTCTCTTTCCCTCTCTCAAAATAAACTTAAAAAAATAAAGAATATATTCATTAAAAGTAAACTGGTTTTTCAGTTCACCTTACAATGTTAGAATTATGTTTTTTAATTCTAATACTTTAGAAAAAGTGCCCTATGCGAGAATTCAATCCTCATATAGCTCGTTACATTTGTAGGTTTATCCTCACAACGTATACATTTTGGAAGATTTTAAAATTAATGGTTATGCCCTATTAATGACACTGAAATTCTAATTTCATGAGAAATGGTGTTCATTAATTTTCTACAAAATATTGACCCTCATCTGAACAGGGAATTTTTTAGGACTAAGCTTCCTGGCTCAGGTCAGTCAAGTTTGTTCCTCACTGTCAACACTGAGAGCATACCAAGTGTGGAAAACCGACTATCAAGTTCCAGCTTGCAATTAGCTCAAAGATATATCCTAAATTTTAGGCCTCGCAAAGTACTACTAAGATTTCTACCCTCATCACTATATTTTTTCCACAAATATGTCCAACTACTCAATTCCAGCTATTAACATTATGCTTTTGGCAACAGAGTTTAATACTTGGTATACTCTCCCTCAAGGATTAGATGGTCCAGTGGAAAGAAACAGACCAGTGAAGCCTTAATGATGCAACAGTATGTTCGATGCTGTCACAGACTGTGCCCATCTAAAGCAGAAGTGGTTTAGAAAGGCTTTCTGGAATGAACAACACATGGACTGAGTTTTAAAGAATGAGGACTTAAAAAAAAAAAAAAAGAATGACAATCGAAAGAACTTTCAGGCAGGTAGAATATTAGAAATGAGAGGGAAAGAAGTAGAAAAATACAAAATGCCCTTGGTCGATCATGAGTAGTTCTCGGTTGTTCTGGACATACACCGAAGGGTGCACACCTGGATGGGTGGGGCAAATTGGCCAAGAGCTCCATCGGTGGTGGGAAGGCTGTGCTCTGTTTGGAGAGGAGGATGTGGAAACAGAGTCAAGAGGAAAAAAGAGCAATTTTTAAAAGGCTATGAAAATAATCCGAGAAAGGAAGGAAAAAGTCCAAGTGAATTAAGCATCAGAGAGAAAGGAGAAGATAGAATGCACAGGAAGGGTACAGAATCTCCAGTATTGGGTGCTTGTTTAAATAGGACTGGAAGAGGGGGGACCTGGGGGACTCAGTCAGTTGAGTGTCCAACTCTTGATTTTGGTTCTGGTCATGATCCCGGGGTTGTGGGATTGAGCCCCCCAATGGCCCTTAAAATTTTTTTCTCTCTCTCTCCACCTGTTTCTCTCCCTGCCTCATGCTTTCTCTCTTAAAAAGAAATCCATTATTATGCTAACTAACCTGGATTTACATAAAATTTTAAAATAGATAAAAATAAATCTAACATTAAATGAATAAATGGGACTGGAAGGCTGTTATGAAATGAAAATACAATGGGCCTGGGCTACCCATCAGGCTTCTCATTTGGGTCGGTGTTGTTCCCCAAGGCAGAGAACAGAGAGAGAGGCAGGTTTGGAGGACAGAATCACTTCACTATTGACACATAGTATAAGGGACCTATGAGCAAGATATCCTCGGCAAATTTTGTGAAGAAATAAGAATTATCATACACTGGGAAATGGGTCACGGCAGGGGGTGGGGGGTGGGGTGGGCGGCAGCCACCGCAGATTGGCTTGTCATTATTTTCACATCAGGTCTCAAATATTTTTCTCAAATGCAAAGGGTAAAAACTACAGGCTGCATTTCCCTCATCTCTCATCTTGTTTTGAGAGGACAAGGCAAGACTTGGCAGAGGTGAAATGCTTCTAGAGAAACACAGGCAACAGCTACTACTGATTCTACAGCTTGTGACCAGAGCAGATGTGGCCGGCCCTCGAACGGCACGAGTCCTATGTATCGCTTTGATGTATTCTCCTTAGAAATTTAGCCTACTCTATTTCTTCAGTCCTCCTAACCATTCGGGAAGAATGGTCTACATTTCCCTTTTACGTTAAACCAGTTAGTACCTATTTCTGAAACAAGGCACTTCTGAGTCACGGGGATGTGTGTAGCTCATGGAACTCTCGAGGAAATGGAAATCTGGGGCAAATTGTCCTACCTGGAAGGGACGGCACGAACATGAAGTTATAGGAAAGTGGTCCATGGAAACCACGGGAAAACAATTAATTTTCATGCGCGGTCATTTCACGTGAAATGAGGCTAACTATTTGTTAGACCTAGCAGCTATTAAATGAACCATTGGAGCATGAAGACCACAAACTCACTGCTTCTACTGTACTAGACAGAAAAATAAAATAGCCAACTCATAGTTTGATGTTCTCAATAGAAGGCACAGTCAGAGGCTGAGAGCACTGTGATTTTCCTCAAAGAATCCTTTAAGCTGGCTACAAAGGCTGGTGTAGCTAAACATCAGAAACAGTTTAGTATCGTGGAACGTTAAAATACAGTGTAGAACAACGGTACTGAAAGAAGAGGAGGGAATTGGGGAGGATTATAATGAACGGGAGATCTCAGGCCTTCGAACTCCCCTGTGGCACTTGCACGTCCAACTGTTCTGGAATTCAGCAGCTCATCCCTCCCGTTGAGAAAAGTTAGCCCAACACAAAATTGCTCCCAAATACAAAATTGTCTGTTTGAAGGGATTAGAGGATTCCTGAGGCAACCGGAGCAAGAGAAACAAGATCACAAAGTGACCTAATTTCTGCTTTTCCCATCAAGGTATTTGACAATTCCTGTAGGGGGTACTGGGGAGGAGGGCAGGGAAACTAGGGGGAGCACCAGAGATAAGCAGGATAGGTGCCTGCAGAGCCTGGGGCGCCTGTGCAGGTCCAGAGAGACAAACACTAGATGGGGGATGGCCAAGATGCAGAAGAGAAGCGAGCGCGGAGAGGAGAGCCCTACCCAGTAAGGTGTCTTTCCTCGAAGCATCTGCACAGACATAGAGGTGAAGAAACCACATTGGAAAGCCTCTGCCAAGAAAAATAGAATTTGGGGGAGTCTTGCAGCGTGGAGAACACAAAAATTAAAGGCACCTAAAATGCACTACAGAGTCGTATCTCGATTCCGGACTAAATTTCAACCCTACTAGGTATCAACAACTTGGCTGCACTGAGATAATTTGGATCAATCAGCTAGTCAACATATACTCCTATCTAAAAAAAGAACATGGGGGCGCCTGGGTGGCTCAGTTGGTTAAGCGTCCGACTTCAGCTCAGGTCATGATCTCACAGTTCGTGGGTTCGAGCCCCGCGTCAGGCTCTGTGCAGACAGCTCAGAGCCTGCAGCCTGCTTCAGATTCTGTATTTCCCTCTCTCTCTGCTCCTCCCCCACTCATGTTCTGTCTCTCAAAAATTAAATAAATATTAAAAAAAAGAACATGGATGTGAACATGAAAATAACCTCTGCAAATGAAACAAGAAAAACAATGCAAAAAAATATCTGGTTAGACACGGCATCAATAAAACTAGCATAGGGGGACTACACATATTGAAAAGACACATAACTTGATGAGATATCATGGAAATGCAAATTTAAAACCCAGGAAGATGCTCTGTGAACATCTAAGGTGGCTGAAATTAAAAAGGCGGGCAATGCCGAATATTGGCATGAATGGGATGCAACTGAAATTTTCACGAATTGCACGGAGAATTGCAGCTTGGTCCAAAAAGCATCCTCTGTGACCAAGTGATTCCACTTTTCAGTACATATCCAAGAATGAGCCGCACTTACATTAACCGAAACACACACGCAGATGGTACTCAATAACCATTATTAGTTATAATAATTTTGGAAATCATCCAAAAACCTTTAAAGAACAGGTTGGCTGAATAAATTGTGGCATATTTATAAAATAAAATACCGCGCAGTATGGCTTCTCATAAGGGAGTGATCTTGGCTGTGCCTGGAAAACATTTCTGAGGTTCACGGCTAGAGGAAGTACTAATGGCATTAAGGATTTTTTTAGTTAATCAATTTAAGTTTTTATTTAAATTCTAGTTAACATATAGTGTAACATTCATGTCAGGAGGTAGAATTCAGGGAGTCATCACTTATATTTTACACCTAGCAGTGCTAATGGCACTTAGTGGGTAGAATCCAGGGACCCTGCTTGACACCTTCTACCATACAGCGCAGCCCCCGTGACAAAAGCATTCTCTGCTCCAGAAGGCCCGTAGGCCTCAAGATGGGACCCCTATAATGTTAGTTTTCCATAAAATCGCAAGTTACCACAAGCGGTTACAAACTACCACAAAGGAAGTGGCTTAAAACAACACAAATGCATTCTCTCACAGTTTTGGAGGCCAGACGTCCAATGCAGGCTGCACTGGGCCACGGTCGAGGGGTTGACAGGGCTGTGTTCTTTTCTGGAGACTCGAAGAAAGAATCTGTTTGCTCGTCTTTTGCAGCGTCTAGAAGACACTCGGTTTTCATTACTGCATTTTACACTTTTTTATTTTTTGGCTCCCAGACCACTTCCTTCGTCTTGAAAACTACCGAACCCAGCCAAGCCCATCCCAGAAAACTGCCTCTGACCTACGGGTGCGCCTCTTCTGCTTTTAAGGATGCTTGTGATTACCTTGAGCCCACCTGGATAATTAGAATAGTCTCCTATATTAAAGCCAGCTGATTAGCAAGCTAATTCCATGTGCAAATCAATATTCCTCTGCCTTACGCTGTAACGTATTCACAGGTTCTAGGTATTAGGACGTGGACATCTTGGGGAGACCAGTCTGCCTACCTTACCTCGCCAGAAAGCGATGAAAAAGACTCCCACGACTGCACAGAGAATCATTCATGAATCTCACAAACATCATGGCGAATGGTTGACCCAAAAGGGTATTAAATTAGGGTTCTGTTTGTACAGAGTTCAAAAATAGGCCAAACGAAACATATTTTTAGTTTGATGGCGATTGAATCATGATTCTCTAATCTCGCAGGTAGCTTCCTGAGCTTAACACAGGTGGTAGAGTCAGCACTCCAGCAAAAGCTTTTTAGTTCTCCCAAAGCCTCCTGATTGGACACTCGACTGGTCAGAACTGGGATAGCAGCTTTCTGTCAGCATATTCCGAGGGTGGCTTTGGGGCTTTTCTAGAAGTTCGCCCTCAACTCCATTTCTTCGGCCCTCCCAAACCCCCTGAAAGTGATTTAATCCTCTAAAATAAATCCCCTACTGCTTAAAGCAGCTTGAATGGATTAGATGCTCTG
This sequence comes from Paguma larvata, assembly GCA_030068075.1. Classification (NCBI taxonomy): domain Eukaryota; kingdom Metazoa; phylum Chordata; class Mammalia; order Carnivora; family Viverridae; genus Paguma; species Paguma larvata. The sequence goes on from CM057826.1 coordinate 126,637,627, forward strand.
TAACTGAAAATTCACCATTATGAGGCATTAACAACAGCGGAATAAAAGCTCTTTGTCGGTCAGCTTGAAGTCTGAAGCACTGTGCTAATACTTTATGAATATTATCCCATTAATCCTGACAATTATTAGGTATTATCATCATCTTTCTGAAGCGATACAAGTAAGAATCAAAGAGGGGAAATTATTATCCACAGCGAATAATGGTGGTGTTAAGAAGCAAATTCAAATCTCGGCAGGTCAGGCAACGCTGCTTGTACTTTGCTGCTCAGTTTCGTTAGCCTTTTAGAGCAGAAACCTAGGTTCTTCCAATAAAGATTCCAATAGCCCAAAGAAGCATTTAGACCTTGATTCCCAGCTCCCTCCGCTCATGAGCTATGATGGTGTATCAGTCTTAACCCTTGATGGAAACAATGGATTCTGTTCTGACTAGTTTAATCAGAAAAGCGATATATGGAAGACTATCGGATGGTTAATAAGTTCACGGGGATACTTTGGGGGCAAAAAGAGGCTTTTGGTGGTAAGGCTGCGAAACATGACATGGACCTGGACTGTTGAGGAAACTGTGCCCAGTGCCTCCGCTGGGTGCCACATACCAGAAGCTCAGCATGACTGGCATGGCCGCCAGGACTCATGAATCTCACAAACTCATTGTGCCTGTGCAACAGGAAGGCCAGCACTGCCACCTGTGGGAAGCCCGTGCTGTCCCTGCTCCCACATCCTGCCTCCACTGGTTCCCACTGCTCATTTCTGAGTAGAAGGCTCAGCAGGCGTGCCTGACCGTGGTGCTCTGGTCACCTGCCCTCACACTCTCTGCAAAGGAAGCTGACGATTTGCTTCTGATTTTCACACCGCAAATGTCATACTGTAGACACTCCCCCCTCCCCGCCGAACAGAAAGGCCCTGCAAAGATGACGGGGAACGAAGGATGTGAGAGATGTCTATTACAAACAGGGTTTAAGTGTAGTCCCTACTGTATTTTGTGCCGACATCCTGAAAGAGTTAAGAGGTTACTCGTCCTGTTTTGCATCGGTAATTAGAGCTGGACGCCATTCACGGATACGTGTTGAGAACCTGTCATGGGCTCTGCTCTATTGAAAACAAGCTGCTAGTTTAAAAGAAAAATGTTTCTTTAATGAAAAATTATGGTAGATCGTATTCACTTCACCAGGTAGCCCTCTCACAAAGGAATAAAACAAATGGTCATTAGCAGGCTGCTGATTTCTCATTGTGCATAATTTTGTTATAGTTTTGAGTCTATAGAAGCTCGTGTGTGTCTTGTGTTTGTAATAGGATTTTTTTATACACAGATGTTAGAGGACTGTCACGAAAATAATTGAAGAATTATGAATTGGACATACACATTTTAATCACCAGCCCTTTTAATGAGGCTCATTTTATTTTTCTTCCGAACATATGATTTTCCATGACGATTTCACTTCACTAGTTCTTTGTAGGTCTTTAGAAGATCTCTGTTAATAACCGCAGTGTATATTTAGGATTTCGAAGTTCCACTTTCTCGATAAATATAAGCAGATGAACAGGGCACATCTTTATGTCAGTCAAAAATCAATTCCCTTCTCAGAGCTCCCACAGTTGGTGCCTTTCCCCTGCTTTCCCAATTTCACAGGCTTGAAATAAAGGTGGTTAATATACAACCCCTCATCAGGGAGGAACTAGGAATACACATTTTCCTGTGGGTTAAAAATGATCTCTATTCATCTGCATTTTTAAGGAATTTTTTATATGTTAATCTCTTGCCTAAATGATATCGGTGAGCTGCCTTGGTCTTATTAACACAAGCATTTTAAGGCTTTTTTTCAAATGGGATGGCAGCGAGCTCTTTATTTTCTTTATTAAGAATGGTAAACTGGGGCACCTGGGTGGCTCAGTCAGTTAAGCGTCCAACTCTTGATTTCTACTCAGGTCATGATCTCATAGTTCCTGGGTTCAAGCCCCAGGTCTGGCTGTGTGCTGCATCAGCACAGAACCTCCTTGGAATTCCCTCTCCCCCTCTCTCTCCCCCTAACCCACTCATCCTCTCTCTCTCTCTCTCTTAAAACAAATAAATAAATCACTTCAAAAAATAAAAAAGAATAGTAAGTCTGATTTATACTAAAAAAGAGTAAAAGAGGTAATTAATTAATTTAAACAAATAAGTAAGACCTTTCTTGGATTTATCAGATAGGTAACAGATGCTGGAAATATAGAGATGGGTGGGGCGCCTGGGTGGCTCAGTCGATTAAGCATCTGAGTTCACCTCAGGTCATGATCTCGCAGTTTGTGAGTTGTAGCCCCGCGTGGGGCTCTGTGCTGACAGCTCAGAGCCTGGGCCTGCTTCAGATTCTGTGTGTGTGTCTCTCTCTCTGCCTCTTCTCTGCTCAGGCTCTGTCTCTGTCTCTCTCAAAAATAAAAACATAAAAAAAAAGTTAAAAATATAGAGATGGGTGTTAAAAAGACCACGTGACTCAAGCTAATAGCAATTATACAAGGAAGACAGATGTAGGGAAATAACTAGATAAATAGACCGTTAAGCCCCTTTGTTGGGTAGATTAAAAAATCCTGACCCTTCTTATGTTCCCTCTTCCCCACTTATCCTATCACTTGTCTTCTTCCCTTTTTAAAAAATGTTTTCAGTTTATTTTTTGAGGGAGAGAGAGTACAAGCAGGGGAGAGGCAGAGAGAGGTGAACAGAGGATCTGAAGTAGGCTCCCCTCTGAAAGCAGTGAGATCATGACCCGAGTCAAAGTCGGATGAACAAGAGAACGAGCCACCAGGTGCCCCTCTCTTCCTCTTTTAAATAAATCTTTTGGAGAGTTGCTCTGGTAAATTTTCCATCTTCCACTTCATCTAAAACCATTTATGAGTGAATTCTGCCAACCTCTTCCCCCACAAGGTCCCTGAAACTTCTCTCACGAAGGTCACCATAGTCCTCTCATACTCGGTCTGGTAGCAGAATTTGCTAGATGTCCTGCCGACTGGTCTGTTCTTATGGAAACACCTGCCCCTTCCTTTCTGTGACATTTCACTGTCCTCGACCCCTTCCTGTGTTTAGACATTTCATCTGGGCCTTTTTTTGCGAACTATTCTATTTAGGTCTATGTTTTCAGGTTGCTGTTTCTTGGGACTTGGTCCTAATCCTCCTCTTACTGTGTATATTCCTTGGGACATTTCAACCATACCGACTGCTTAAATTATCATTTTCACATTAAAAACTCAAAGTGCCAACACATCACTCATCATCCATTTCCTGAAACCCCCGCTCACTATCCAATTGCCATAGAACATGGTATCTGGACTCAAAGCGCTCTGGCGTAGTGCTTTCCCAAAATGTTCACAAGTGAGCTCATATTTTAGGATGGTGATCTTAAAACATTTTGCTTTCAGTCTTAACAACTATTGAGCCCTGCAGAGCTTTTTCATTTGTGCACTGCATCTATAAAATTTTGCCATGTAGCCTTTGAAACTTTAAAACTTATTTAGTTATTTGGGGTGCCTGGTTGGTTCAGTCGGGCACGTGTCCAATTATAGCTCAGGTCATGATCTCATGGTTTGTGAGTTCAAGCCCCCCGGCAGGCTCTGCACTAACAGCTTAGAGCTTGGAGCCTGCTTCAGATTCTCTGTCTCCCTCTCTTTCTCTGCCCCTCCCCCACTTGTGCTCTCTCTCTCAAAAATAAATAAACATTAAAAATTTTTTAAACTAAAATGTATTTATTTATGAAAAAATAAATCCATTACACATTACCCTATATAACATCTTTATGAAAAATATATGTGGAAAGCAAAAAGCTTAGCGAGAAAAGTAGCACTGTTTTTATTTTTTTGCCACTCTCTATATTGTATGGTCGAACACAAAATAGGTCGATTCTCATATCTGCTTCTATATTCATTCTGGAAAATTGAGTGGTGCATTACCAAGACTAAATGAGAATTTAAAAAAGCAAATGACATTTGCTTAACAAGTGTTAATATAAAAGCAAATGACATTGCTTAACAAGTGTTCATATAAAATCGGCTTTTACCTCACTGACCTCCTGAAATAGTTTGAGGGCCCTTTGGGGATGCCCAGGTGAACCACCGGTGTGAAGTATTACTAGAACCCAGTGCAGGAATGGCTGAGTTGACCTACCTGATCCTACGTTCAGGATCTCAGCTACATGTAATAGAGGATCGAAATAAATACACAGTGCTGGGAAAAGTGGGGTTGAAAAGAGTGAGCGTGGGCCTGCATTGGGTAAGGAAGGCTCAAAGTCTGAGAGAAACTGTCTGGCCAAACCAGACTGTGGATAAAATAAACATATTAGAGGGTCCTGAGGGCCCCGCAAAGATGGACAGCCCATGACTTAAGGATGTCCATGAAGGTATTGCTGAGATGGAGGGAAAATGACACAGCCAGGATAATTACCAAGACATAAGAGCCTTCACTGACTTGAGTTAAGGGGACAAGACATGTCGTGGACAACAGCAAGAAGAGTCAAGAGCATGGAATGAAGATAAAAGAACAAGAACCCAAATGGGAGCAAGGAAGCTACTTTTCAGAAAAGGGAGGAGGCATCCCAATATTCAGCTTTGACTACATTCAGCAGGGGCCCAGCATCTTAAATATGATGTATCACCTGAAACATCGGGATAGAAGCATCTCAAGAGTTGGGTACCACAATGCAAAGAGCTTTCAACCAGGAAGATGGTGCAATTTTCCTTAGTAATCTAATGCATATAGAAATGCTGGATGACTCCAGTTCAGGATTTTCTATGGTCTTTTTTCCCGAGACCATCTTTTTTCTAGATGACCCAAAAGAAAGGTTTCCAGTTGTTTCAGCTGGTCTAACCTGCTCCAAGAGCAGAACCGCCACCAATGGCCAATCAGATCATGCACTTACACAAAGATCAAGGCCATCAGGCCAGGGGTGGCTGAAGCTCTGTCCTTGCTCTGCTTGCCAAGTTATAGACCCGACTGGTTGCTGTCGCTCAGACGGTGGGTTTTCTAATTCCATCCCAGAGGGGGGGCGTTTTTCTAATTTGCAGCAATGTGTCACAGCGGCAAGCCGTGGCCCTACATGAGAGAAACGTTTTCAAAATTGAACAGCATGATGGTGCTTCAGTGGCCAAACGCCATCTTTTCTTCTGGTAAGAGGAAAAAGCCCTAAAACAAAGTTACCACAGCAGGGAAATCTAATTCTTAAAAAAACACATGAGGGGTTGATGGTAGAAGCAAAGCATTAGCTAGAATCTTTAACTGTTTCCTTGTAACTTGTCATTTGTACCTGGCTACACACTATTAAGAGATCACCTAATTAGAACGTGAGCAGGACTGGCCCCTTTCCGGGACCTTGAAGTGATGACTGAGTGCTAAGACAGCCAGGAAATCTTGATGACCAGCCTCCTTCATCATCATCTGATGTTATTATTTACGAATCCCTTGAGCTCATCCAGGATAAGTGAAAGCCCAGTTTCAGAAACCAGAGTATATAGAACCTGTGCATTGGAAATAATTTACACAAAACTATGACTGTGGCAGCTGAGGGATGTGGTCGCACTGAGAATACGTACCATCGTTTGAGTAATCGGGTTTCTTTCCCAGAATTATCACATAAATCAGTAAGAATTCTCAAGCATTTTGCACGTGTAGGTGACATTCTTTTCAGTCTGTACATATGTACATACGTGTCGATATGTATAGCTTTCCCAGCCTCCCTTCTTGGGTAGTGGAGTGGGGATTCCTTCTTTCCTAAACTGTGTAATTTGGGAGGAATTATGCTAAGTAAGCAGGAGGTTAAAAATTTCAACCTTGCTTAGGTGATAAAATGAAAAATCAGACTAAAAATTATTATAGGAATTCAGTCTACTCCTCACCAACACAAAGGTGGGTGCATGACCCATGCTAGCAAATCAGACTCTCTATTCTTGGAGTTATTACACAGAATAACTCTATTCAGTTATTACACAGAAACACCCAGAGGCAGAAGGAAATTGGAGAGGTTGGTCTGATTCCCGAGTCTTCGCTATTAAAATACCTGAAACTACTCTGTTTGGTCTGCTTTAAGATTTAGTTTTCCAATTTGTCCTCTGATTTTGTAAGCTACATACTTTTCTTCTACCACATTCTTTTATCTTCCTTAAGTTAAGCATCATTGTTTGTTGATTACAACCAAAAAAGTGTAACAAAATTAGATAGAAAAATTGGGTTCTAACAAGAGACTCTCAGGAAAATGTCATTTGGTTTTTGGATGAGACGGAGTAACTGTAGCAAGACTTCTGGATGAGGAGATAGCTGCTCATGGTCAATCACAGCAATCAGGATAAATCAGTCTATTAGGACTAGTGACCTGAACCACGTGCCCACAGAGAAGGACACTCTGGGATCAGGTATTGGCCTGCAAAGCTAATATAAATGGGAGAGAGAGAATGTCAGACAGTGTGGTGTAATATTTGGTCCTGATGGACAAAGCTAGAGAAATCAAACTCATGATGTACAACACTCCGTGAAAACACATTAGCCTTCCTGGGACAGGGCTAAAAAAAATTATTATTGACTCCAGCAATATGTTAGAGATCAGTGAAAATGAAACTGAAAGACTGATTTTTTCAAGTTGCTGAATTATAGAAGCCTTTGGATTCATAACCTTGCCGGAGTTTTTCAGGCGAAAGCTAGAGCTTTGATCATGTAAGAGTGAGATTTGGATAATTGAAATGATGAAAATGGAGATGGTTTTGAAGGCCTTGGAAGCCCTGGACCACTAAATGCATCTGAAATGATTTTTTTCCAAGTTTATTTCAAGAGAAAGAGCCCGTGCATGAGCTGGGGAGGGACGGAAAGAGAGAGGAGAGAGAGAATCCCAAACAGGCTCTTTGTCAGCGCAGAGCCTGTCACCAGGCCTGATCGCATGACCCATGAGATCATGACCTGAGCCAAAATCAAGAGTCGGATGCTTAACCGACTGAGCCATCCAGGCGCCCCGCTGAAATGATTTTCCCTGCTAGTATCTTGGATCAGTAAAATGGGCCTGAAGAATAAAAGCTAAAGCTTCCACTAGTGCCTTATTCTAAGTAAGCAGGATGTTAAAAATTTCGACCTTGCTTAGGTGATAAAATGAAAAATCAGACTAAAAATTATTATAGGAATTCATAAATGTAAAGTGCCTGGGGAAATGAATATTTTGCTCCACCAAGGATGATGAAAGTAAATTTTTGGATTAGGCTAAATTTTTTTATGAGGGAACTTTTGAGAGTTTCTGTATCAAACATGGCAGCTCCATTTAGATGTAAACATTTTCCAGGTTCATCAAGACAACTCAGACTGAACACAGACCACAGGTAGCAAAGAAGAACAGAAACATCACGGTATAATTTGGAAGACAGACTTGAGAGAGTTTGGGAGACAAAAGATCTAGACTGAATATCCCATGCTTTCAAAAACAACAAGAACAACAACAACAAAACCAAACCAAAGAACTCTACCTCATTCCAGGGCTTTCACACTTAGGATGAAGAATAGATTGATGAGAGAGGAACGAGAATTTTTAAAAACAATTTTGATGAATATTCACTCCAGGAGAGGAATTCTACTGGAAATGGCAGCAATTGGAATGGACAAAATGGATGTCTCAGTAGGTGAAGCATCGGACTCTTGATTTCAGCTCAGGTCATGATTTCACTACTCTTGAAACTGAAGAATCTTGGGATTCTCTCTCTTCTCCTTCTCTTCCCCTCCCCCGCTCATGTGCACATGCTCTCTCGCTCTCTCTCTCACACTCAAAAGAAATAAATAAACTTGACAAAAAGAAATGGACAAAATTGGATTCTATGACTTTAGCAAAACTGGGAAGAGCCGGGAGGGCAGAGCCTATACAGTGTCAAATGGGGCAGAAGAGTGGGAAGAGATGGCGCCTCAGGGAATGAGTAGACACTCAGAATTCTCTAAAATGGTTACATAATGATAGAGGTTCACCAGGATAAAATATTCAGAAAGTAAATTAGGCTTTACTGAAATTGTAAAAACCCCAAATTCTAGGCCTGGTAGACAGAGGCCTGATTTGAGTCATAAGCGTAGAAAGCCCCAACCACTCTGTAGGTCTCATGCCACAGTTACATCAGGAGTCACAGTGCTTTGGATAAAGAAGAGGTCATGTACCATGAGGGAGGTGTTACGAATTTGTCAAATTAACGCTTAGGTGGAGCACAGGATGCCGATGGTGGGTTGCTGTGGTTCCACAACAGACCACGAGAGACATTGGAATACAAAAATTTATTACTCATAGGTACTGGAGGAAGTACTCAGCACAGCTTGCGGGGGGCGGTCACATGGGGAAGTCAAGGCAGAGTGTGGACAGAGAGCCCGGACCTGGGGCACATGCCTTTATTAAGGTCTATGGGTCGAGTGCTTTGGAGTTCCTAGGTTAAGGCTATATCAGTCAATTCAAACTGAAAGAGGAGCGTTTTGGTAAGCTCCATGGTCAGGTCTTCTCTAAGCGGCACAATGGGAAGGCCAAGGAAGGCAGGGAGGCTATTGATCACAAGAGCTACTGGAAACATCAGATCGTGAACTTGTACTTGTTGGTGACTCTGTGGGCTGTTATCTAGAGCACATGCTTGCATGTGAGGAGTGAGGTTGGGGGCTTGTATCAGTTTAAGATCACTTAAGGTTGCTTGGCCAAACAAAAGGGATGCCTAAGGAGCAATACCATGGGGGAGATTAGCAAAACTCTTGACAGAGAGACACTGGGATAACACACACGTCTGTACCTTCCTCTGTTCTTTGCTAAAGAAACTCTCAAGGAAAGAAGGACTGTTGGCTGAGAGATGACATTACTTTCCGGAGGTCTAGGATCTCAGTTCAGTCTGTTAGTTCCACCAGGCATTAACTGGCATAAAAATGGGTCTATGGTAAGTTTGTTTCATGGTAAATTTCAAGGGGATCTTCAGTAGTATCTGTCGGTATTTCCCTAGTCCCTTATTGTGTAGTTGGAATACATAACTGGAGCAACTGGAAGAATCCTTGACCCATTAAATAAGTCCTTTGGTCTCTTCTTTTCTCCCAAAGTGGCAAATTCAAAGCAAAATCATTTCACTGGGGAAATGCAACATTGGTATCTACAGTCTGATCACATCCTCATTAAATTCCACAGATGGGGAGTTAGGAACACTGAAAAGTCTTGGGGAATGGCACAGGGTTATTATAAACCTAATCAGGTGATGACGTGAATTGCTGTTTGTGTTTCACATGTGGTTTTCTTACTGAGGCAAATTAATGCAACTCCTGGCACATGGTAGGAAAGTATGTCAGCTGAATATATTTGTCTATTTTTGTAAATCGCATAGCAATTTTGCTTTAACCTAGCAGCACTGCACGACACCCTTACCATCTAGACTCAGATTTATTTACACTTGTAACAAATCCTACTCTCTACTTTGGACTGAGGTCTGTCAGGATGGTATACCACAGGCTTTCACAGTGTGGTTTACGCATTGATAGTATCATGCCTATACGCCTCGAAGAATAGGAAATAACAGGGACTCTAGATGTCTTGGTGTTATTTCTGATGGTGAAACCCTCAGAATCCCTGTTTAACCCCAAATCACTTCACACTTATAAAATTAAAGACTTTTCTCTCTCTCTCTCTCTCTCTCTCTCTCTCTCTCTTTCCCCGCCTCACCTCCCTTCAGGAAAAAGAAAGGATGTAATAATAGCAAACAGCAAATGTTAAGCAAGGAAAATGTAGCATTTCAGAAAAATTAATTTACTATGTTGTAGCAAGTGGATTGCATGACATTTTCTGCATTCCTCTAAGAAATATATGTCTTAAATAATACTATTTTATATTAATGACACTTAGAGAGGACAGGAAGGACCTGTACAATGAGCCTTCCTTATAAGGAATGGGGAGGATTTGGCAGAACTCACCTGTGAAACCATCTGGGCCTGGAGCCACGTGTGTTCCCTTAGGGAATTACCCATTTGGCCTACATTTTCAAATTTGTTTGCATAAGTCTACAAAATAGCATCTTAGTATTAAAAAAAATCCTTCTGTTTCAAACATTATTGCCTATCTTGTCACTGTTTTATATATCTGTGCTTTTGCCTTTTTTCCCTTGCTCAAGTTAGCTATTTTGTTGGTTTGAGCTATTTTGCTGATCTTTTCCAAAACACAGTATTTTCATTTATTAGTTAAGTTTTCTAGTTTTTCTACTCTCTAACTCATTCATTTCTGTCCCCTACCTGGTATTTGCTTTTCTTTAGTTCTGTCTTTTGCCATGTACCAATAATATCCCGTTAAAAAAGAAAATTTGGCAATATGAAGAGCTCAGAAATACAGTCCTCTTACAAAGAGATGATAAAGATAATTAGAACAAAATGTTTTCTTATTACAGTCTTGTGTATTGTGCCTAATAAAGTATTATTTGATTCATTAAACATTTATATTACCAAAGATATTGTGGAAGGCTTAGCCTGGACATAACATATATTAACTAATAAAAGAAATACATCATAAAAGGAAGTAGTTTTGCCTGAAAGGCATATTTATCTCAATATTTTAAAAAGCTTTACTTATCAGGGTGCCTGGGTGGCTCAGTCAGTTAACCGACTGACTCCGGCTCAGGGAATGATCTCATAATTCATGGGTTCGAGCTCCACATCGGACTGTGGGCTGACAGCACTGAACCTGGAGTCTGCTTTGGATTCTGTGTCTCCCTCTCTCTCTGCCCCTCCCCACTTGTGTGCTCTCTCTCTCTTAAAAATAAACTTTAAAAAAATAAATAAAAAGCTTTACTTATCAATACAAAAGGAGGTCGAGGAAAATATATCTTACTGTTTTATATTTTATTCTTGTCAGAACATTTAAATTGGGAAGCTTATTAAACTGCAGATTTTAAGGTAGCCTATGGATCTTACTTCATTGGAAAAGAGTGGGAAATTACCTGACAAATACTGAAGTGATGGGAAAAGAAGCATGTTTACTCTCTGGGTGATAATCTAAAAAATAGAAAACATTACTCTTTTTTTTTTGCTGTTGTCTTTTTCTGAGTGTAAAATGAGTTCTCTCTTTTCTTCATCTCTCTGAACCTTTATAACGCTTAGCACATTTTTGGAGTCATGGATTGTTAGTCTGTGTGTGTGTGTGTGTGTGTGTGTGTGTGTGTGTCCGTGTGTGTGTTTGTGTTTTACTTTGGTTTTTCAATCTAGGCTGTAAGTTCTAAAAGGACAAGGGCCAGCATTCTCTTTGGGCTCACCTGAACTCCAAGCTAAGCGCCAGGCATACTGTGGCTAATGAACACAGAATATATTTCATTCACCTAAAAGAAAATCTTTTAGTTATCCACTTTGTCATGTTCATCCTGTGTTCCTAAATTAAAAAGTAAAACCTATCATCAAATTCCGTATGAAGTCAATTCTGGGTCAATTACATCCATGGTTAAGTGAGAGAGACTTGTTGCTATGCACTGCTTTTCCATGGTGATGCAGTGACAGGCAGACACTCAAGACAACATCCTACTCCGGGAAAAGAGAGAAGACAGAGATGTGTTGATCCGGCAGTAAGTGAACAGTAAAGACTGAAGATAAAATGCCTCATCTATTTCATTTATTTATTTACCTATCTATCTATATATTTTTTTTTACTTTGTGGTGAGATTTTATTTAATTTTTTTATTTTTTTAAATGTTTATTTTGAGAAGGAGACAGAGAGACAGAGTGCATATGTGTTTGCACATGGGGGAAGGACAGAGAGAGAGAAGGAGAGAGAGAGAGAGAGAGAGAGAACCTCAAACAGGCTCCACATGACCTGGTCCAAAACCAAGAGTCAGATGCTTAACTGACTGAGCCACCCCGGTGCCCTGAGATTTTATTTTTATTTTTTTCCCAAAATTTTATTTAAAGTCTATAGGAGTAGAATTTAGCGATTCATCACTTACATATAATACCCAGTGCTCATCATAACAATGCCCTCCTTAGTACATATCACCCATCTAGCCCTTCCCCCACCTACCGCCCTTCAATAAACCTTCAGTTTGTGCTTTATCTTTAAGAGTCTCTTCTGGTTTGTTTCTCTCTCTCTCTCTCTCTCTCTCTCTCTCTCTCTCTCTTTTTCCCTCCCTTCTCACATGATCATCTGTTTTGTTTCTTAAATTCCACATCTGAGTGAAATCATATGGTAATTGTCTTTCTCCATTTCTTTAATTTTTAAAACATGGGATTTCTTGTGGTTAACAGTGTACTGATGATAGAAATTTCAACATAGGTAAATTGATATAGTAATTCTAGCCTTCATGAACCCAAATATTCTAAAATGGACCGAGATTCTACATTGTCAGTTCCGTCAATTTACTCACTAAAAGAATTTGCTTTTTTCTATTCCCAACAGAGTTGTTTTGTTTTGTTTTGTTTTGTTTTTTTCATATTCTTATCTTCTTCCCAGTAGATGCCTGGGCCCAGAGCCTGGAGATAATAATGGTCAATTCTACTATTTCAAAGAATTTATAATAAGGCAGTGTTAACTTCCCATCTCAGAAGACTGTCTTCATGAGATAATTTCACATTGGAAAACCACACAGCTGAACATTAAATTATGTTTAACATATTCACTAGGAGACATTGCCTTATAAAAAAAAAAAAAAGCAACCCACCCTTCAGAATGGACATTAAATGGAGATTAAAGATTTCAGAAATGCTTAGACAATTGTTTTGAAAAGTCAACAATTTCTACCGATACATATACAACACAAGAGGGAAGGAGAAAAAATATTGTAATGATAACAGCTTTTAAATGCACTCAGGAACAACTGAGGCAAAAGGTAATTTAAAGAAATCATAAAGCTAGAAATTTCCAGATTTCTAGCTTTTTTATTATTAAACAGCACTGTTTTCTGTCTATAAGATGCTTTGGTACATGTACTTTTCATTCTTCATCACCTGAGATGGCTGAGACCCTCCAAAGCTAACCCCATCTAATCTAGACAACACTCATGGGATTTTTTCTAACTATGAAAATACTCCTTAGTCAGTGCTAGGGAAGGACTGGTTGGCTTCGAGGTCCGGTGGGCTAATGGCAAGAGATAGTCACTGGTGTGTGCTGCATGGGATATGAAGCATCTAGCTGAAAAAACAGAATTGATGCCTTACCTCCAGAAGAAGAGGCTAAATTTAATAATTTCTGAGATCTTAATCCAAGGGTTTTCACATTTTTTTTGCCTAATGGGTTTTGCTAAAAATGGCGATTTCCAAAACCCATTCCCAGAGTCCACGATTCTAGGGCCCAGAAAGCTATTTAAAAAAAAAAAAAAAAGAGCTTTCCAGTAGGTTCTAACCTAAGCAGTCTATGTAGCACATTTTGACATTGGTTTAAACTACAGTCCAGATACTATGCAAAACCTTACAACCTTAGATAATCAAGTACAGTACTATGGTATTTCACACAAAATGTCACATCACCTAATTTCTGTATTATTCCTTCCGCCTTGGATGACAAGCCTCAGAAGCATCATAGATGTTGAGGAAATGGAATCTGAAAGAGCTTCTCTGATATTTCAAAAGGTTTTCAGGGACAGGTTTAGGTCAATTGATGGGACTGTTTTGTTTTGTTGATGTTACTAGGTCACTGTTATGTCTGTCTGGTGACTCTTTTCCCTCACCGTGGTTTTCCCTCAGTAAATATAAACAAAGGGATCCAGTCCCAGATAAGTCCGTCACCTTTAAAGGTCTTCCTGTTTGCTGAGGCAACCCTTTATTGACATTCCAGCTTCATGCTGTAAGCGAATTGATGTGATCATGAACAGACCTGCTGAAGACTAATGAGAAAATCCTGATTTTTGGACTTTGTTTTGTCAAACCTGGTTCAACTGCAAGGTTTTGGTCAGAATTTTGGTTTTTTTAATTTTTTTTAACGTTTTTATTTTATTTTTGAGAGACATAGAGACAGAGCATGAGCAAGGGAAGGGCAGAGAGAGAGGGAGATACAGAATCTGAAGCAGGCTCCAGGCTCTGAGCTGTCAGCACAGAGCCCGACGCGGGACTTGAACTCACGAATCGCGAGATCATGACCCGAGCCGAAGTCAGACCCTCAACCGACTGAGCCACCCAGGCGCCCCAGAATTTTGAACAAATATAGGCAATGATCTTGTTCCCATCCTACATTTGCCCCCTAGTTTGGCTCATAAGACAACTGGAACCCTGGTTCCCTCAATTAGTTCTGTTAAAGATTGGCTATGGCAATTAGCAATACCACCTCAGACTTAAGCAAGCAAGACCCTTGCTCTGGCTGCTCCTCAGAGGGTTCCCTACTTCAGAGTTTGTTCCTCCAAAATTTACAACTCCCCTCTGGTACCTGAAACCAGACTGGGCCAGTAATGTCATCTACGATGAAGCTCTATGCCCAGCTGAGGACCTAGTGCATTCAAGTCTCTATTTTTTTCCTTTGGGGGGCCCTTGGACCCTATAGTCCTCCCAGTCACGTGAGGCTGACTGGATGTGCCAAAAAGCTTGAGGATTCCGCCTATGGGGTCATTCCAAGAGCCGGTGGCCAGGTCCCAGGGCCAAGCGGGCAGCCTGGGGAGCATATCCCTCCTGCTGTCAATATGGTAAGTGTTTTGCGAAATAGTGCAAATGTACACCTCCAGAATGGTGTTGACATGCTGACTGTGGGTGACACTCACTCACACTGGGTATGGGATGAGTGCATGGCTTTGGGGTACTGAAGGCTCACTACCAAATCATGGCCCATGTGTGTGAGCCTATGTATTGGCAGCTACCCATCTGCATTCCGACCATGATACAGATACTTCTTTAATATACAGGAGGGATATTGTGGTCGTTCTTTACCCTATGTAGAGGGGGCTCTGCTGGCACCCAGGATGTTTGCAAGCTTACCACCCTGAGTCAGTAGTCCTCCTGGTGGGGCTGCCCCTATCTCTTCCAAGGGCTTGAGGACTTTCAGGACTTCTGCAAAAACACCATTGGTCCTTCTGATGAACGGCCTCTCGTGCTTTAGATCCAAGCACACTGAGCATTCTTAAAACATGCTGGAGACTGATACTCTGATCACTCTGCCCACGAATACCTTCCTTATCCTTCTCACTGGTGGCAACATGTGGAAGGGAAGAGTGTGGCCAATGATGAAAAAGATCACATTTTAGGAATGCTGTGATTGTATGTGGCCTAGAGAGACACAGTTGGAAGATATATTGTTCTACATTGTACACTATAAAATTTGAAATGATGCGTTTAACATGACCAGGAAATAAATGATTGGTCTCATTTCCCTGCAGACTCTGGGTGCATATGCATTTGTGGTCATTATCAGTGAAGACCAATAACATCCTTCGAGAGGATCGTTGGAAGTCAGTGTTCATGGGATCTGTGAAGGACGATACACTGTCATGAGTAATGATGGAACCAGCAGTAAATAAATGGTATTAGGGAATTACAGAGGCAAGGAAGTCTATTTTGTTTCAATACAAAATACAAACACAAGTTCCGAAGAGCACAGCATTGTCTATAATAAAAGTGTTGCCGCCTTTATTCTCACTGCGGGAGATATGAAATTAAGGTGATGCATGGGGCAGTAAGGTCACAAGACTTCTTCGACCTGAACAGGAGGAAATGGTATCTGCCCACCATGAAGAATATATACATGCATGGGCTGGACAATAAACAAATACGTAAGTGGGACACCTGGGTGGCTCAGCCAATGGAGCGTCTGACTCTTAATTTTGGCTCAGGTCATGATCTCGCCATTTGTGAGTTGGAGCCCCACACTGAGCTCAGGGCTGACAGTGTGAAGCCTGCTTCGGATACTGTCTCTCTCCCCCTCTGTCTGTCCCTCCCTCATGCTCTCTGTTTCAAAACAAATAAACTTAAAAAAAATAAATATGTAAGTACCTTTTTTTCTTCTCATTAAATATTCGTCAATAAGCCAATAAATCCTACCTGTTGCAATAAATGTTATAATAATTACTTTAAATCAAATTGTTTATATTGACAAAGGCCCATGCAAACTATGTGCCCAGGGCTCTCCACGCCCAGGGGCAGCCTCAGCAATGTG
This sequence comes from Paguma larvata, assembly GCA_030068075.1. Taxonomy (NCBI): domain Eukaryota; kingdom Metazoa; phylum Chordata; class Mammalia; order Carnivora; family Viverridae; genus Paguma; species Paguma larvata. The sequence goes on from CM057826.1 coordinate 126,653,658, forward strand.
TATCGGTGACCAAGGACCGAGGTTCCACTGTGTGCTAAGCACTCCATGACTGGGACATGTATTAACACTAACCTCTAATCCTCACATCCTTTCTGTAGGTAAGTTTTTTCTTTTTTTTTTTTAAATCCTTACCTTAAAAAGAGGAACAATTGAGACCCAGAGAAGCTAAGCAACTTGTCCAAGGCTACGAACACAATATGAGTCAGTTCCAAAGACCAAGCTCTCTCTTGTTAAATCATGAACACGAGCAATGGCAATGTATAACTGGAAAGCAAATGTTTGGGAAGATATACACACATAAATAGAATTCTGCTACTACCCAGAAGATCTTTGGGGATCACCTCACTTGAAATGCCTTGAAAGAGTGTTTAAACCACACAACCACAACAACGGATAGAAACTATTATCTTTACACAGCATCAGGGACAGTCGGCATTGGCCCCAAAACTCTCTTGTATTCCCCGCTTCACTTACCTGGCCCCGTGGAGGCGGAACGGTAGAGGATTGTGGGAACACGCGAGGGGTCAGGTGAACGTGGGTCCAGTACCCAGAGTACATTAAGGAGAGTAGCAGGCTGAGGGTCATTTCTGGGCTCTCCGCTGGCAATGAGCACGGTCGATTGATAACACAGATTTAATTGGCTAAAGGCTATAAAAGAAAATTGCTGGACATCCTATTGCTGCACACCAAGGTCTACTTATATGGTACATTGAACTCTCAAAGCACTGTTAATATGAATTATATAACGTCAGTCTCTTTAGACTGTGTGGGGATGATTAGAAATTCCGTACTCAAAATGTGTTTGTGGTCTGTCAATATGTACTCGCAATATGCTAGTATGGCTGAAGACTGACGTGAGCTATGACGGGCTATGCTTTTATTTTTGGATATCGGAAAAGGTGTATAAACTTGGAACAGAGGTAAAGATGAATGACGTAAGATTAGTTGGCCTTAGACAATGGTAACTATTGGTTTTGACCTTGGACTAATGTCCTATCAACCAAAACTTTATATGATTAATGTTAAAGTGGGATTGTTTTCTGCGTATATCTATGTGTGGACAGGAAGCATTGTCAACAGACAAATCATTCAATGAGGTAAAAAGGCCATTAAAATCCATTGATATTTCAAGAAATTTCCGTGTTTTCTCTTGTCATGATCTTGGATCAGAAGTGGATTAAATGATGGGTCAAGCCAGTAGTTGTTACAGTGGCTGCCTACGAGAGATGGTTAAACATCATGAAAACTGATGAATACCTAAAATAAAAACATAAATCCAGTCCATTCATTCAGGTTGTTGCTCATACTCTTTAGATAAACAGAAAAAAAATGCAATTTTGTCTCTCTCTTCTCTACATATGAAAAAAGTCTTATTTTGAACTGAAATACATTACAGTATTAAATGTATAAGCCCAGGGGTGCCTGGGTGGCGCAGTCAGTTAAGCGTCTGACTTTGGCTCAGGTCATGATCTCGCAGTTCATGAGTTCGAGCCCCATGTCGGGCTCTGTGCTGATGGCTCAGAGCCTGGATCCTACTTTGGATTCTGTGTCTCCCTCCCTCTCTTCCCCTCCTCTGCTTGTGCTCTGTCTCTGTCTCCTCAAAATAAGTAAAAATGTTTCTAAAAAATGTAAATATGTAAGCCCAAATTCTTCCTAAGTAAGATGGGGCTTAGGTCCTAGGGAATTTTCTGAGCATAATCAATATGTCTCCCCTAATCAAAATGGCCTTAGATACACTGAATCTTTATGAAGTAGTGGGGTAAATCATATGGTTTATAGTAAGAATCAGGGATAGAGCTAAAGTGCTGGATATAATAAATGAAGAGAGAGTAGTGGTGATTTAAGTGGTGCTGAGTGGAGAGGGCCAGGGTAACACAGGATGGAGGCAGAGCAGGGAGAAGGCAGAGGGGACGCCTGATGGATGTGAGGTCGAGAAGGGCAACTTAGGAGGGGAATCTATAATGAAACGTTTGGAAATGAATATTATACACTGAGAAATATAATCCTTTTCCATGTGACCTGTGTTAGGTTTAATAAAATCACCATTCTTTATTAATGTTCCTTTGCAATGAGAGTTTATTTGGGGAGAGCACAAAGAAAAAGGCCAAGTTACAAACTTAAAGAAAGAAGTACGTAACTTTTTTGTCATTAGAGAATTATTGTCATGAAAAAACCAAACTGATAGAATCAGGAGAATGAGACAAGTCATTGTGGTTAGAGAGTTCTAGTACATTCTTCTCAGAAGTACACAGGTAAAGAAGACAAACCATCACAAATATCAAAGTTGAATGAAGTAATTAATAAGCTCAAACTAGGGGCGCCTGGGTGACTCAACCGGTTAAGCATCGGACTCTTGGTTTGAGCTTAGGTCATGATCTCAAGGCTTATGGGTTTGAGCCTCATGTTGAGCTCTGAGCATCAGCCCAGAGCCTCCTGGGGATTCTCTCTCCTCTCTCTCTCTCCCTCCCCCACACTGTCTCTCTCTCAAAATAAGTAAATAAGCATTAAAAAAATAAGCTCAAACTAATAGCTATAAATAAAACTTTAGGTACTATGCAGAAAATACATACATTAAGCAATCACTAAATCTATGTGAAATAGTTCAATTACCCTAATGTTTGGATAGCTTACTCTATAGTATACCAAAAACCTGGCACTTCAACTTAATTTAGCATAGGCCACCTTTGAGTCCATATTTTGGACAGCTGACCAAGAAAACCATCAAAGCCATTTCCAGCCCTTTAGTTTTGAATACAGAGTCTCGGATGAGTGAGTCCTATCATTAAATTTATCCTGATATAATTTAAATTAAATTTTTATGTTTATTTTATTTTTGAGAGAGAGAGAGGGAGATAGAGACAGTGAGAACAAGCAGAGGGGCAGTGAGACAGAGGGAGACATAGCATCCAAAGCAGGCTCCAGGTTCCGAGCTGTCAGCACAGAGCCCCATGTGGGGCTTGAACCCACAAACTGCAAGAGCATGACTTGAGCTGAAGTCAGACGCTTAACTGACTGAGCCACCCAGGCAGTCATATCCTGCTATAAATTTATATTGCTTCTATCTTAGTCCCATACTTTAAAAATCTATTCCTAGGAGAGGAGGTTCAAGATGGAGGAAAAGAAGTAATACTCGCTGCTGGTCTCTGGCGACTCAATCTGAGAGGGACTGAGACCGAGAAACTCTCAATCGCAGGGATCTGCAGGAAGAGGAGTTGGAACCTACAGGAAAGAGAACACCAAAACCAGAGCATCTGGGGACACTGAGTGAGTGAAATCTGGGAGAAATAAAGAGAGCCGCGGAGGTGCGGACTGTGGGGAGTGGGCCCGGGGCCCTGGGCCCCTTCCTCTGAAAGGGATGGACACAGAGGAGGGTTCGAAGACTCTAGCTCCGTGAAAAGAGGCTACGGGGACACCATTGTGGTCGCAGCGGTGCTAAGTCAGAGACTCAATTTACATAAGGCGTGGTGGTCAGAGGGAGTTAAAGGAACTCAGATGAGCTTGGGTGGCGCGACCGCCCAGCAATTTGAACTGTGTTGGTAATCTGGATGGAGTTGAGGATGGAAACTGAGGAGTGATCTGAGACAGTCGGCCAGGAGGGCGCCATTGTGGTCGCGCATTCCCATAAAGCCAAACCCTAGGACTCCACCCCCAGCGGTGGAAGTGGGACCCGCCTACACCAGGCAACGCCCCTCCTCATATGAGAGACGCCCTTCTCCCGGAGTGGTAGCCGCGGAGACACAACTACTGCAGCATTGCCTGGACTAACTCTAGGTCAATTCTTCGGTTTTAGATATATTCTTCCTCTTCTTCCTCTCTCTCCCCACCTCTAAACCTGTCACCAGGGGGTTTTGGCTTGCTTAAACAGACATTTTACCCACTCTCTCAATGCATGTTCTACACCTCCCTCTTTAATTTCCTATCTCTCTCTATGGAACAGTCAGACCACATAGTGCACCTGGACAACATCTAACTTCATTTCTCTTTTCTCGCATCCTTCCTTATTCTGATTTCTCTCCTGCTGGATCAAGTCTTCTAATCTCTCTACCTGGTCAAAGTTCAATTTCTTCTTCTGCCCACACCTGTCACTACTCTATGTATGCTCTGCCATCAGCAGAGCGCACATCCCATCATTATCGTGTAGCTGGTACATCAGGTTGCATGCCTCCAGAGTGGCATTTGTTAATCTTTTTTATGTTGTGATTTGTTTGTCCATCTCATTGGTCAGTAAGGTTGCGAGTTTGTGCTTCCTGTTTGTCGGTCTGACCCTTTTCCTTTCCAGGGAGAAATAGGAAATAAACCAATACACACATTGCCAAAATGACCAAACGGAAGAACTCCCCTCAGAAGACTGTACAGGAAATAGTGACAGCACAAGAAATGATGAAAGCAGACATAAGCAACTTAACAGAACAAGAATACAGAACGATAAATATAAAAATACTCACAGGGCTTGAAAAAAACATAGAAGAAATCAGGGAGTCCCTAGACGCAGAGATCAAGGTCCTAAAAAAAGATGTACAGGAATTAAAAAATGATTTAAATGAGGGGCAAAACAAATTGGAGGCGGCCATAGCGCGGATTGCAGAGGCAGAAGATAGAATAGGGGAATTAGAAGACAAAATTACAGAAAAGGATGAAGCAGAGAAAAAGAGAGAGAAACTGATTCAGGAACAGGAAAGGAGAATTCGAGAGCTGAGCGATGCAATCAAACGGAATAACATCCATATTATAGGAATTCCAGAGGAAGAAGAGAGAGAGAAAGGAATCGAACGGGTATTTGAACAAATCATCAATGAGAACTTCCCCAACATGAAGAAAGAAATGGGCATTGAAGTCCAAGAGGCACAGAGAACTCCCCTCAGACGTAACCCAAATAGGCCTTCAGCAAGACACATCATAGTGAAGCTGGGAAAATACAAAGATAAAGAAAGAATCCTAAAAGCAGCTAGGGATAAACGGGCCTTGACTTACAAAGGCAGACACATTAGGGTAGTAGCGGACTTATCCACAGAAACTTGGCAAGCCAGAAAGGAATGGCAGGAAATCTTCAATGTGATGAACAGGAAGGACATGCAGCCAAGAATCCTTTATCCAGCCAACCTGTCATTCAAAATGGATGGATAAATAAAGGTCTTCCCAAACAAATGAAAACTGAAGGAATACATCACAAATAAACCAATCTTACAAGAGATCCTGAGGGGGTTCTATGAAGGAAAGGTTGCAAGGAACACAGAGCACCAGAGACATCCTTACAAACATGAAACCTACAGACAACACCTTGACTCTAAACCCACATTTTTCAATATTAACACTGAATGTAAACGGACTAAACGCTCCAATTAAAAGACACAGGGTAACGGAATGGATTAGAAAACAAGACCCATCTATCTGCTGTCTTCAAGAGACCCATTTTAAACCTGAGGACACCTTCAGACTGAAAGTGAGGGGATGGAGAACTATCTACCATGCTACAGGAACTCAGAAGAAAGCTGGAGTAGCCACACTTATATCAGATAAGCTGGACTTTAAAGTAAAAGATGTAATAAGAGATGAAGAAGGGCATTATATAATAATCACAGGGACTATCCAGCAGGAAGAGCTAACAATTATAAATATCTACGCGCCGAATTCTGGGGCACCCAAATTTGTCAAGCAACTAATTACAAACGTAAGCCATCTTATTGATAAAAATGTGCTAGTGGCAGGAGACCTTAATACCCCACTCACAGCGCTGGATAGATCCACTAAACAGAGAATCAGCATGGAAACAATGGACCTGAACGACATGTTGGAACAGATGGGCCTGACAGATATCTTCAGGGCCCTTCATCCAGAAGCAAAGGAATTTACATTCTTCTCAAATGCACATGGTACATTTTCCAAGATAGACCACATTTTGGGGCACAAGGAAGCACTGAATAAGTATAAAAAAATTGAGATCATACCATGCATAATTTCAGACCACAATGCTTTGAAACTTGAAATCAACCACAGGAAAAAGTCTGGGAAGCCCCCACAAACATGGAGGCTAAAGAACAACCTACTAAAAGACGAATGGGTCAACCAAGCAATCAGAGAAGAAATTAAAAAATACATGGAAACAAATGAAAATGAAAATACGACAATCCAAACACTTTGGGATGCAGCAAAGGCAGTCCTGAGAGGGAAATATATTGCAATCCAGGCCCATCTCAAGAAACAAGAAAAATTCCTAACACAAATTCTAACAGCACGCCTAAAGGAACTAGAAGCAGAACAGCTAAGACAGCCCAAACTTAGCAGAAAGAGAGAAATAACAAAGATTAGGGCACAAATTAATCATATGGAAACAGAAAAAGTAGTGGAACAGATCAATGAAACCAAGAGTTGGTTCTTTGAAAAAATAAACAAAATTGATAAACCTCTAGCCAGGCTCCTCAAAAAGAAAAGAGAGAAAAACCAAATCAATAAAATCATGAACGAAAATGGAGTGATTACAACCAATCCCTCAGAAATATAAGCAATCATCAGAGAATATTATGAAAAACTCTATGCCGTCAAATTGAGCAACCTGGAAGAAATGGACAAATTCCTAAACAGCCATATGCTACCAAAACTCAAACGGGAAGAAATAGAAAACTTGATCAGACCCATAACTAGTGAAGAAATTGAATCAGTTATCAAAAATCTCCCAGCAAATAAAAGTCCAGGGCCAGATGGCTTCCCTGCGGAATTTTACCAGACATTTAAAACAGAGTTAATACCTATCCTCCTCAAGCTGTTCCAAAAAATTGAGATGGAAAGAAAACTCCCGGACTCATTCTATGAAGCCAGCATCACTTTGATTTCCAAACCAGATAGAGACCCAGCAAAAAAAGAGAACTACAGGCCGATATCCTTGATGAACATGGATGCAAAAATTCTTAACAAGATATTAGCAAATAGAATCCAACAGCATATAAAAAGAATTATCCACCACGATCAAGTAGGATTCATCCCTGGGTTGCAGGGATGGTTCAACATTCGTAAATCAATCAACGTGATACACATCACATTAACAAAAGAAAAGATAAGAACCATATGATCCTGTCGATTGATGCAGAAAAACCATTTGACAAAATACAGCATCCCTTCTTAATAAAAACTCTCGAGAAAGTCGGGATAGAAGGAACATACTTAGACATCATAAAAGCCATATATGAAAAGCCCACAGCTCATATCATCCTCAATGGGGAAAAACTGAGAGCCTTCCCCCTGAGATCAGGAACACGACAGGGATGTCCACTCTCACCACTGCTATTTAACGTAGTGTTGGAGGTCCTAGCATCAGCAATCAGACAAGAAAGCAAAATAAAAGGCAACAGGATAGGCAAGGACGAAGTCAAACTTTCACTTTTTGCAGACGACATGATACTTTACATGGAAAACCCAAAAGAATCCACCGAAAGCCTACTAGAACTGATCCATGAATTTGGCAAAGTTGCAAGATACAAAATCAACGTACAGAAATCGGTTGCTTTCCTTTACACCAATAATGAAGCAATAGAAAGAGAAATAAAGAAGCGAATCCCATTCACAATTGCACCAAAAACCATCAAATACCTAGGAATAAACCTAACCAAAGATGTAAAAGACCTTTATGTGGAAAACTATAAAAAACTTATGAAGGAAATTGAGGAAGACACAAGGAAATGGAAAAACATCCCATGCTCATGGATCGGAAGAATAAATATCGTTAAAATGGCAATACTACCTAAAGCAATCTACACATTCAATGCAATCCCAATCAAAATTGCACCAGCATACTTCTCAAAGCTAGAGCAAACAATCCTAAAATTTGTATGGAACCACAAAAGACCCCGAATAGCCAAAGTAATTCTGAAGAATAAAACCAAAGTGGGAGGCATCACAATCCCAGATTTTAACCTCTACTACAAAGCGGTAGTCATCAAGACAGCATGGTATTGGCACAAGAACAGACACATAGACCAATGGAATAGAATAGAGAACCCAGAGATGGACCCACAAGCATATGGCCATCTAATCTTTGACCAAGCAGGAAAGAGTATCCAATGGAAAAAAGACAGCCTCTTTAACAAATGGTGCTGGGAGAACTGGACAGCAACATGCAGAAGAATGAAACTAGACCACTTCCTTACACCACTCACAGAAATAAACTCTAAATGGATGAAGGATCTGAATGTGAGACAGGAAACCATCAAAATCCTAGAGGAGAAAGCAGGAAAAAACCTCTTTGACCTGAGCTGCAGCAATTTTCTATGTGACACATCTCCAGAGGCGAGGGAATTGAAAGCAAAAATGAACTATTGGGACCTCATCAAGATAAAAAGCTTCTGCACGGCAAAGGAAACAACCAACAAAACTAATAGACAACCGACGGAATGGGAAAGGATAATCGCAAATGACATATCAGATAAAGGACTAGTATCTAAAATCTATAAAGAACTTACCAAACTCCACACCCGAAAAACAAATAATCCAGTGAAAAAGTGGGCGGAAGATATGAATAGACACTTCTCCAAAGAGGACACTCAGATGGCCAACAGACACATGAAACGATGCTCAAAGTAACTCATCATCAGGGAAACACAAATCAAAACCACACTGAGATACCACCTTACACCAGTCAGAGTGGCTAAAATGAATAAATCAGGAAACTATAGATGCTGGTGGGGATGTGGAGAAGCAGGCACCCTCCTACACTGTTGGTGGGAATGCAAACTGGTGCAGCCGCTCTGGAAAACGGTGTGGAGGTTCCTCAAAAAAATGAAAATAGAGCTACCCTATGACCCAGCAATAGCACTGCTAGGAATCTACCCAAGAGACACAGGAATGCTGATGCATAGGGGTACGTGTACCCCAATGTTCATAGCAGCACTTTCGACAATAGCCAAATCATGGAAGCAAACCAAGTGCCCATCAACTGACGAATGGATAAAGAAGTTGTGGCACATATATACAATGGACTACTACATGGCAATGAGAAAAAATGAAATCTGGCCATGTGTAGCCACATGGATGGAACTGGAGGGTATTATGTTAAGTGAAATAAGTCAGTCAGAAAAAGACAGATACCATATGTTTCCACGAATAGGTGGACTTTGTGAGACTAAGCAAAAACCAGGGGGAGGGGAAGAGGGGAAAGGAAAAAAAGACACAGAGAGGGAGGGAGATAAAACATAAGAGACTCTCAAAGACTAAGAACAATCTTAGTCTGGTGAGGGAGGTGAGGGAGGTGAGGGAGGTGAGGGAGGTGAGGGAGGTGAGGGAGGGGGGAGAGGGGGTGACGGATATTAAAGAGGGCACGTGTTGGGATGAACACTGGGTGTTATATGTAAACCAATTTGAAAATAAACTATTATAAAAAAAATCTATTCCTACATATATTTCCCAGCTTTCCGGAAAAGTCATTATATATTGTGTATATCAGGTCTCCTCATGGATCATACTTTGTCTTTTCATCCTTTGAGGCCTACTGAGTCTTGAGTTTAGTGATAGGTCTATAAGCAAATAGAGACGGTGGGAGTAGGTCCTGAGGAATATCAGTTATACCTTGCCAGATAACTACCTCCAGGGAAGCAGGTACAGGTTCTTCAGCCCGGGGAAGACTAACCTCATTAGGCAGAGGCTCAAAGTCTTCTTCTATAGACAAAGAAGGCTTGGCAGAATTTTGAGGTTCCAAGTACCAAGCTTCACTGGAAGATGCCTATACGATCCCTTTCCAATTATTCAGGTGCTACTCCAGCTACATCAGTGATCTAACTTTAACCATAGAGATTCTACAGAATTCGGAACTCAGTTTGCATTTGTAATTCAGCCATCCCCAGGATAAGACACTGGGTTTGATTTTGAGAAATATCTTGCCTGTGGCTAGAAGAGATAAGAGTTTCCTTTCGGAGAATTATTGAAAATTTCGGTCCTTTCCGCAGACCTTAAACTTGGAATTTAAAGCCCTGAGCTCATTATTTCCTTTCCCTCATTTCTGCAGCAGAACAGCCCACCAACTCCATTATACTCCTTATTTTCACTAGAATGTTCTATCATAGGAATTACTAGGCCTCCCAGAGCACTGGCTTCTCTAAGCACATGTTTACAGTTATCTATAGGTGATCATTTAAGTAATCATTGTGAAATCATGCGCCATGCATGACCAAGATACCTTTCCTCCTGGAAATGAGGTCATTAATGCCTTTAAGTCTCATCTGATCAGAAGATCAAGTCCAGAAAACTCAACACCATTTCAAAGAACTAATCCTGAAGATTCTATTCCTCTGGAATCACTCTCCATACCAAATTCTATACCAACCAGCCCTCAATCAGAGCAGCAAAGCCATTAGGATATGTACCTATACATATGAAGTAGATGTAACTATGGCCGTACCTACGGATGCAGATATAAAGAGACAGAGGTACATAAATACAGATGGAGAGTGATTGAAAGATTTGCTATAGGGATTTAACCTTTATACAACTATGGAAGTTTGTGAGTCAGCGTCTGTAAGGCTACCATCTTTGCATTTAACGCTGGAGCCCGAGTCTTCAGGACAGGCAGTCAGGAAGGAAAGATGATGTAATGTGAGGACGAGCAAAGACAAGCGGTGACCCCAAATACGAGCAGGAACCTAAAAGGGTAGATTGAAAGAAGCCTGTGAACCGGATAGTATGGAGGTTGATCAGGAGAAGCTACTGCTTCCGTCCATCATCACAGAATCTGACCCATGCCTGGCTCAAGAATTAGGGTAACTAAAGGAGGATCGGGGAAGGTAGAGTTTGAGGAAGTCCTTTTACTACCTTGTTGTTCTGTCAGTTTCCGAGGGAGGGGTGTTGAATTCCACTATGGTTGTGGATGTGTCTATTTCCCCTTTAAATTCTATCATTGTTGCTCCATGTACTTTGCAGACTTATTATTAGGTGCATACATATTTCAGCTTGTTATATATATATATATATAAAATATATATATGTATATATTTTGGAAAAATGGCCACTTCGTCATTACAAAATGTCCCTCTTTGTCCTCAATGATATTCCTTTCTCCGACCTCTATTTTGCACGACATTATACACCTATTCAAGCTATCTGTGTGGTTAGTGTTCACATGGCATAGCTTTGTCAATTCTTTTACTTTTAACCTATTTGTGTATTTTTTATTTAAAGTGTATTTCATCAGCTGTCATCCAGTTTAGCTTTCAACAGCTGGGGGTTCAAGGAACACTTCTGTAAGGCTTATTGCAAAATCCCCTTTTGTTGATTTTCAACAAATTCTTACTACTTGAAGTGTCACTGTGTTAATGTACGTTTTTAGAAGGCCTGCTTAAAAATAGAAATATATTTCTTGAGCTGAAGGGCATGTCAACAAATTTGTTATCAGTCATCACCACACGAGTAGAAGGAATATTCCAGAGGGATTGCCACCCGGTGTAGGTAAAATCTGAAGTCTAGACAGGATTTAAAATGGAAATGGAGGGGCACCTGGCTGGCTCAGTTGGTTAAATCCGACTTTGGCTCAGGTCATGATCTCATGGTTCATGAGTTTGAGCCCTGAATGGTGCTCTGTGCTGACAGCTCGGAGCCTGGAGCCTGCTGCGGATGCTGTGTCTCCTTCTCTCTCTGTCCCTCCCCTGCTCACACACTCATTCATTCTCTCTCTCTCAATAAATAACCTTTAAAAAATAAAAAGAAATGGAAATAGGATATGTAGGACGGCATAAGTGACCATACACGATATAAAATAGATATATGGGGGGGGGTAGACAAGGGAAAAGAAAGGAAGTAGATGTTTAAAAAGCATCAAGGGCAATGAAAAGAATTTCATGGTGGGTTTTAGAGGGAGAGAAGTAATTATTTAAAAAAAAAGGCTTAATTTCTCAGTTTTTCTTAGGGCCAGAACTAGATACTATCCTCAATTAATCTCTTTTCAGCTGGGCTAATTAAGATGCAGAAACCCTCAGAAAGGCCATCAGAAATAGGAGGACAGAGGTTTCATATGCCAGGAGTGAACTCAGTTCTCCCAAACAGTTCTTTTGTAACTTAACATCTTGACCTGTTAAATTCTGTATCATCTCCAAATTCTCACTATCAAGAGAGCTGTCTTCCTGCTTAGACGAACTACGGGCTCATACTGTATCAGTAGTTCAGTTTTTTTCTTCTATGGAAACCATTCCATTCTTTTCTGACGGCACATTAGTTTCATAATTCTCTTTTTGCTTGGGGCACAAAATGACTTTTTCCATCTTAGGTAGCTGCCTACCCAAAGCCTTGCTCGTGTCACAGTACTTCGGCTACTTTTATTGTGGGGCATAGAGCGGCTGCATAATTTGCAATATCCTACTTGGCTTCAAATGGTTCCACCCTCGTTAAATGCTCTCCCAGAAGATAGAAAGTGATCCTCACTTGCAACAGCAGAGTAGCCCAAAGGCATAATGTCACTTTGGGTTCCAGATAGGCCAGAAACCTATATCCTTACCAACGGTCATTGCACATGGTAATTCGTGAAAATGCTGAGTCATAAAACACAATGTTAAGCCACCACATCCTTATACACTTTCACACTTGCCATTATTATGCTGCTTAGGAGGTGGGGGGCGGGGGGAAGCAATGGAAAAATGGGGGAGTAAAGCTGTCTTTCTTTGGCAGAACACTTCACTGCTTACAAAGAATTCCTGCAGAATGTTCACTCATGTGATCGTTCCGGTGCTGTGAAGAAGGCATGAAATGAGTCATTATTTTTTAATGGATGAGGAAGTTCCAGCTGAGTAGGAGACTTTCCCATGGTCGCTCTGGTAGTAACTGACTGAGGCTGCATTCTAGCCTCCTGACTTCTGACCCATTGTCTCTGCTGGTTGATTTTTTGGCAGGGAAAGATAAATTTGATGGAACTGTCTGGTTCCATGAGGCTGAGAGCTCAAGAAATCGACAGAGATCGCTATGTAAATAAACCAGAGCCAGAATTTCACTTTTGCTTTAGGTATTAATTTTTTATAGCATAAATCCATTTTCAGCTATTTTCTTAAGCCAAGTAAATGTCAAAAGAAAATCAACATTCACCTGTTCAACACATACAGCAGCTGCCCATGTCCATGGCATACAGTACAAATAGTTTGGTTTGACTTTCTTTTATGGGCTTATAACCTCCTTCCATTTAGGACTGCCAGCTAAACTTTTTTAATATTTATTTTGATAGAGAGAGAGAGCATGTGTGGACATGTGTGCAAGTGAGCAGGGCAGGAGCAGAGAGGGAGAGAGAGAATCCCAAGCAGGCTCCTTGCTGTCAGCACAGAGCCCGATGTGGGGCTCCATCTCAGGAGCCAAGAGATAATGAATGACCTGAGCTGAAATCAAGAGTTGGATGCTTAACCCGCTGACCTATCCAGGCACCCCTGCCTGCTAAAAACTTCTGGTTCTTTCAGATGTATTTGAGAGATCACTTCTTCCAAGAAACCTCTGATCCTCCTCAACCAGGTATGACCCTTCTTCTTTTCAACTGCCATGTTAGTTTGTGTTTATTTGTTGTTTTATAATACTTTCTTTGAGCTGTTAAATTAAGTAAACAAGGAGGCCATTAGAAAGAAGTGACTCTCAGGCCAAGGTGGCCTACATAAGCACATCAAAAGCTAAGTCTGGAAATGCTTTAAGGCTTTTTTGGATTTTAACAAAATCCAAATGTTAATGACAACCAAACCAAAAAGCCAACTGGACTTTAAGCAACAGACAACCAATAATTCCCTTTCTTTGTTTCTGTTCTTTCTCTTCATAAATCTTTCCCCTGGTGTCTGTTCACAGAGTGCCCCTAAGCACTTCCATTTGGCAGTGCCTAATTCAAATTGATATTTTCTCAAATAAACTCTTAAGAATTTGAATATGCCTTAGTTTACCTTTAAGAGGTCTAGCATCAGAAGAGGAAACCCAAAGAGACCATGACATCCCCAGGAACAGAGGTCAAGCAGACATAGGGACCTGATGAGTCTCGTAAGGTTGCCGCTTTCTCATTATCTTGAAAGGTCCTGGGTAAGCCTCTCCTCAATCTTATCTCCATGGTATTTGTCTTAAGAGCTTTCAGATTTTACTTGAGATCTCTTTTTCTGGACTAAGTCTGAAACCAGCCAGATTTGGACTGGGTTCCGAACTGGACTGGCTCCAGTATAAAGCCTGGAGTAAATAAACTTTTGTTTTAATGCTGAGCAGATAAATTAATCAAACCAAAGGTAAATTGGAATTATAGTGGCCACAGTGGAGAAATTTTAACCTGATAAACGTATCCATTTTTGAGATACCCTTTCGGAAAAGGGGTCTTGCCTAAGCACTCACTATAAAGGGTGGAGGAGAAATTATCTTTCTTTCTCTACCGTTTCCAGTGACCAAGATGAGAGCCACCGGGACATCCCTCTCCAGAGCCTGCAGATAGGATCTGGTGAAAACGTACAGAAATCAGCAAAAAGTAAGAATTCTTACTAAAGTCAGCTCTCCCAGAATTCTCTCTGTGGTATGCAGTCAAGAAAGGAAGGTAACATTTCACGTTGTTGCTTCCTTTCCAAATGCAAATTGTCAGGAGAACCGTTTGTAAGAATCAGACCTTTGAGTTGTGACTCATGAATTTGCTTTTGGGTACCAACTGACTCTTGCTTCTTTCCCAGAAACAGTTACTGCCATCTTACTGGTCTCGTATTGTGTGCTGAGAACCTAGCTTGGTTTTCTGCCTTTCTGGGACATGTAGCTTCCTGTACGTGCAGGCAGGTGAACCTTCAGGTGGGGGCTCCAAAATACAGCTGAGCAGAAATGTGAGTCCCCCCCCCCCATTTGCTGCTAGGGCCCTACTAACTCTTGTTAGATCTCAGGGAAATTGTCTAAGTCTCTGTTTCTTCTGGCTAGTTTTTTGCAATGGCTCTTGATCTTGAGAGGGTAGTAATTTTCTGCACCCTCTGTGGGGACACCATGGGAGTTTTCAGTGCTGCCAGGGATAATGATTGTTTGTCCAGGCTGAAAATTGACAAAATATTCAAAAGAATTTGCTTTAAGTAGCTCTGTGGTTAGAAGTTGACCACATTAGAGACTGCTCTTCAGAGCCTGATAAGAACTTTTATTCAGGCCTACCCCACCTAAGTGAAGATGAAACTATATACCCAGAGGGAAAGGAAAAATTTCTGAAGCTGTTTATGGAAGGATTTACTAAACCATTCTTAAGACACACAGCTCAAAATCTAGGACATAAGAATCTTTGATTTCTATCTTAATTGAAGATCTTCTTCCTAATATAAAGAAGAAAATTGAAGACAATATGGTTGGATGTGTTCGAACACTTATCACTCTATAGAATACTAGCATAACAGGCTCCAACGCAGCTTATGGCTAAGTAGTTTCACTAGAAATTAATGTTTCTAAGAATTCTAATCAATATAGCCAATTCAAACTACCAGGAGTACTAAAGAAAACACCTGTACACGAAAAATAGGTTTGAAAAGATGACTGTGTATTTGGAAAAGGAAAAATATGAAGGAAATGTTTTATTTTTGTTGTTAAGGAGTGAAAAAGAGAGTAATTTTGAAGTAAAATGACTGGTTGTTCCAGAATGAGAAGGAGGAAAAGCAACAATGGATAAGAGTGTTGCAGAAAAGGAATCTTGGGGAAGGAATTTTATATGTGGTCAAGCTGGTGAAGATAGTTAAATTTTAAAAGAATATGTCTTAATATCAAAACTATCCTGATGCAAAATGAGAATTTATTTTTTTCTGTGTTATAAGGAAAAAATGCACCTGGGTGGCCCCGCTGGTTAAGTGTTTGACTCCTGATTTCAGCTCAGGTCATGATTTCATGGTTCATAGGATCCAACCTCATGTTGGGCTTTGTGCTGAAAGAGCAGAGCCTGCTTGGGATTCTCTCTCTCTCCTCTCTCTCTGCCCCTCCTCCTCTTCTCTCTCTCCCTCTCTATCTAACAAATAAATAATCTTTTTTAAAAAGAGGACAAAATGCTCTTGGACTATTGATCTGCTCTTTTTTTAAAAAATTTTTTAATGTTTATTTATTTTTGTGAGAGATAGAGAGAGAGACAGAGTATGAGCAGAGGAGGGTCAGAGAGAGAAGGAGAGACAGAATCTGAAGCTACCTCCAGACTCTGAGTTGTCAGCACAGATCCCGACGTGGGGCTCTAACTCACGAACCAAAGATCATGACCTGAGCTGAAGTTGGACACTTAACCGACTGAGCCACCCAGGTGCCCCTGATCTGCTCTTGATAAGAGATTGTGGAAGATGTGTGTGTGTGTGTGTGTGTGTGTGTGTGTGTGTGTGTGTGTGTGTGTGTGTGTCTGTGTCTGTGTCTGTGTCTGTTTAAACCACTTAAGTAATCTCCCTAGAAAACCAAGATCTGGAGCCTTGGAATTATTTCTTGTGCTTCGTGTTGTCTTTATCAGGTTTTGCATTACTTAAGAAAATCTACTCTTCTCAATATTAAGAGCTCAGTTTTCTCCAAAACTATCTAACTTTCTGTATTTGCCTTTAAAATCTTCGACTGTCACTTAGGTTAAATGGTTATTATTACATAATTATATGTGATCCTATTTCGTCAGATATTTAAAACTTCTGATGTTTTAAAAACTTCCCAAAATCAAATTCTAAATGGAGTCTATTTGACTTCAAAGTAACTTGGAGATTTCCCAGAAGGTCCCTGAAAAAAATCTCAGAGAATTTGTCTCCATCTTTCAAAGGAGAGATATTAAACTTTTGTGGTTTATTTGGTATGTTACATGCCATGGGAAGCATTACTAAGCATAAATCTCACTAGGGTACACGTGTGTGGTCATGTGTTACTAATACAGGTATTCCAGAAATTGTTTAAAGTTTCTAAAAATTTGTTAGTAGTCTCATTTTCCAATTATTATTCTAAATTATCGTATGCCATAGAAATAACTGCATTTCCTTATCAAATTAACTCTCATCTTTAATTAAGAGAGGGAGAGAGGGAGAGGGGGAGAGGGAAGGAGTAGGGGAGGGAGAGGCAGAATCCCAAGACACACTTAGGAACCCTGAGAACATGACCTGAGCTGAAACTAAGACTCAGATGCTTAACCAACTGAGTTAATCAGGTCCCCCTAACCATGGCCATGTTTTAAAAAGTCCTTTTGTCATTTACAGCTATTTACTCTGAAGCTTTCACAAAAGTGCTTCAGCTTCAGGAGATTCATGGGAAAGACTCTAAGAACAACTCTAGAATACAGATTTCCAATACCTTGAAGATCATGGAACTGAAGTGGAGACTAATTCCCAGAACTAATGGAAAAATTGGATTCAAGCAGAACAAGAATAACAAGGTATTGAACGAAATGATGATGACGATGATAATTATTTTTACAACTTTTTCTTTGGAGCACTCCTGATTCCTTAATGTTTTGATTTTCTAGATTTAAGGAAAGTTTTTTTTCTCTCTTTTATTACGTTACCTAAGACTTAAAAGTAATTTTCTAAAATATATCTTTGTTGAAAGAATGGAAACATTAACTTTTTCTCCCTCTATAATCCCTCCAGAATTCAGAAACTTACTGAGCATTCTTAATTTCATAGCAATATAATTGCTTGCACAAGTTCAATAGGAACCTCGTCTCCTTATAACAGGACACGACCAGAAACATGGCTTTGACTGAACTGTCATTTTTGAGAATTAGCATAAAATCAGATATAACCAGATATATTTAAGGAGCTAATGTTGACTTTATAGAGACAATAAAAGGCCCTTGGAAAAACTAGCTTGAAACCTTGCTGACAGGATTCCTTGAAGCTTTGCCAAGTAAGGAAGGTTACTTCCTCGCAGTCCTGGGACCTTCAGGATATTGTGGAGACCTCAAAAAGAGAGGATTTAACCCCAAGTCTATATAAGTATTCCAGGTGATGGTGACGTCAGGTGGTGTCAGATGGTGGTCCTTGACTGGTCTTTTAACCTAGAGAGGCTTTGGAAGACTGAACTAAGATTCCTTATTAACAGTTTTTGCAAAGCAGATTTTAAAAGAGCCTATATGGTCAATCACTACTCTTTCTGTACTTATGTAAATAATCAGGCCAAGTTTAATGAGATTAGACTCATTTTGCAAACAAATTAGTCCTGCTCTCAATACCTTTGATAGAAATGAGGGCTATCATAGAGAAAAAAAGCTATGTTTCAGTAGAAAACAGTAATGCAACTTTGTGAATATCAGATGCTAGTCTTCTTCATTGTCTTTGAGGTTTGGTTTTACACTCCTAAACCAAACTGGGTCCCGAACTCCTGAACTCTTCTCACTTCCTCAAATATCAGGTTACAGTTTTCGAAATGTTTTCAATTTTCTCCCACCCTTCTGATTTGTAATCAATAGGAATAAAGACTGCTCTTGAACCTACCTAGAGGGGATCATGCCAGGTTCTCCTCAGCACCCAGACAGCAACTAAATTCAAGGAACCTGAACTTTCTGTCCACATCTCTCAGTGAAAAAGGATTCCAGCAGCCTCTTGGAATGCTAAGCCACCTAGAGATCCATAATTAAAATTGACCAGAGAGGGAGTGACGTCAGCAAGATGGCGACACAGATTCTTCCTGACATTACTCTCCCTCACGAGAAGAACGACTAACAACTGTTCAAGAACAAGACACCACTGAGAGAATCCCAGAACAAGGAGGTGAGGATGAAGCCCCGACCCCGCACCACAGAGACCAGGACAGACTGCATTAGAAGGGAGGAAGAGGCAGCTACATGCTGACTGCCTTGCCCCTCCGCCACGCCAGCGCAGCACCACCTGGAGAGGTCTCCTTAGCCTCCACTTCCTCCAGCGGCAAGAGAGAACCTGGGGGGATATCAAGCTGCCCCTCCCCCCCAGCATTGTGGGTTACTTGGCAGGAGACCTTACTCTGATCTCACACCATTATGGACTGCAGGGAGGTCTGTGGGGCCCAGCCCCTGGGAATCTGACAGTGATGAAGAAGGTGAGAGGGCTTGCGACAACCAGCACAAGGACCTTGGCAAACCGAGTTCATGTCTGCAGTGCTCAAGTAGAAATCCCAACTGGCGGTTGGGCTCATCTGCAGAACCAAGTCAGGGGTGCATTCTGACCAGGGAACTCAGCAGGGGTACATACCTGATTTGGATCTGCAAATGAGTTTGGCCAGCCCTACAGCCTGGTTTGCCTGTGCCCAGGCAAAGAGCTAAATCAAAGACCCGTCCACTTGGAGAATATCTTCCAGACCTATCTGGCCAGAAGGGCTGGGAACAACTCCCGGAAGCAGCAGAGCAGAGAGGCAAGGGGACAGAGCCGATGTGCCCAGAGCACAGCTACTACCCACACAGAGAATTTGTGGGCTCCACGCAGGCAGGGGGATTCACTGGTAGCCAAGACTGAGGGTAGCTCTCAACCCTCCCAAATGCAGAGCCTGTTGGGGAAATCCAGAGTAGCCTGGGGTGGCTCCTCTCCGCCACTCCCTCCCATGCAAAGGAGCTGAGACATAGCCCCGACTGCTGTGTGGAGTCTTCAGGCTCCCTGTGACCATAAAGGCTGGGGACAGCTATTGGGAAAACAACTCCAGGGGCACCCAGGCTGAGAGGCGGGTGTGCAGAGCTGACGGTTTGCAAAACAAAGCCAGGGGCCCTGTTTGGTCAGGGAAGTTGGGATGTGGGTTGGTAGATTGGCTCAAGTTAAGACAGCAAAGAGCTTTGCTAGCTTTAAAGCTGCTTCCCCTGCTGTGCCTGGGCAGGGGATCTAATGTGTAGCTCCACTCTCTCATCGCTGAATACGGCCTTCAGCCTGTCTGACCAGAGAACGCAACCAAAGCACCCTGGAGCTGCATCGCCCATTCAACAGCCCTACGTACACTGGCACTTGAACAGAGAGCACAGCCCACGGCCTCACTCATCAACATATGCAAATGAGTGTGATGTATCACATTAATTGAATGAAAGAAAGAAATCATATGCTCATCTCGATAGACCCAGAAAAAGCTTTTGACAGATTTCAACATCCGTTCATGATAAAAACTCAACAAATTAGGCGGAGAAGAAACTTTTCTCAACATAATAAAGGCCATATGTGACAAGCCCATAGCTAAAATTATACTCAATGGTGAAAGGTTGAAATTTTTTCCTCTAAGATCAGGAACGAGACAAGGGCGCCCACTCTCACCACTCCTATTCATCATAGTAATGGGTCCTAGATACCGTGGTCAGGCAAGAAAAAGAAATTTAAAAAATCAGAAGGGAAAGGCACAAGTAAAATTGTTCATATGTGCAGATGGCATGATTTTACAGATGGAAAGTCCTAAAGTTTTAACCAAAATCTGTTAGACCTAATCGCTGAATTCAGTAAAGCTACAGGATACAAAATTACCATACAGACTCAGCAGTATTACTACTCACTAACAACAAATTTTCTGAAAAATAAATAAAGAAACTGATCCCATTTACGAGAGCATCTGAAACAACAAAATACTTAGGAATATATTTAAAGAAGGACATGAAAGATTTCTACTCTAAAACTACAAGAGTCTGATAAAAAAGAAAATCAAAGACACAAATAAATGGAAAGGTATCTTGCAATCAGAAACGGGAAGAATTAATATTACTAAGACGTGAATACTACCAAAAGTCATCTATAGATTCAATGCAATCCCTATCAAAATTCCAATGACATTTTTAACAGAAGTAGAAAACACAATCCAAAAATTTATATGGAACCACAAAAGACCTCAAATAGCCAAATAAATCCTGAGAAAGAAGAAGAAAGCATCACGCTTCTTGATTTCAAGCTATCCTATATAACTCTAGTTACTTAAACAGTATGGTACTGGCATAAGAACAGACAAATGGAATTGAGAGCCAAAATAAACCCATGGTTATATGGTCAACTAATATCTGACAGGGAACCAAGAATACTCAATGAAGAAAAGAGAGACTTTTCAATAAATGATGCTGCAATTAGATATTAACAAATAAAATAATAAAACTGAACCTTATCTTACACTCACAAAATTAACTCAACCTAGATTAAAGACTTAAATGTGAGACACGACACCAAAAAACTCCTGGAATAAAACTCACTGACATGGGTCTTGGTAAGGATTTTTTGGAATGATACCTAAAACACAGAATCGAAGTAAAAAATAGACACGTGGAAGTACATCAAACTTAAAAGCTTCTGCATGACAAAAGAAACCATCAACAAAGTGAAAAGATAAGGCGCAGAATGGAAAAAATTATATGCAAGTCATATATCTGAGAAAAGGTTAATATCAGACATATGTAAAGAGCTCATTCAGTCCAGAGTGAACAACCAAATAACCCAAATAAAAATGGTTAGGGTGCACCTGGGTGGCTCTTTCGGTTGAAAGTCTGACTCTTGATTTTGGTTCAGTTCAGGGTCCTGGGGTTGTGGGTTTGAGCTGCTACCTATCAGGCTCTGCACTGACTGTGGAGCCTGCTTGAGATTCTCCCTCTGTCCCCCTGCCCCTCTCCCCTGCTCACATGCTCTCTAAAAAAACTAAAATTAACTAATTAATTAGCTAATTAATTAATTAAAATGGGTAAAAGACCTTAATAGCTATATCTCCAAAGGAGATCTATGAAAGGCCAACAGGTGCATGGGAAGATTCTCAAGGTCACTAGTCATTAGGGAAATGCAAATTAAAACCAGAACGAGATGTCATGCCATCGTCATTTCTGATATGAAAGCGTTATTCCCTTTGCCTCTTCACTACTCGCTCTTTCTCTCTGCTAAATGCCTTCGTACAAAAGCTAAGAGACAGTGGCGTGGACGGGGAGGAAAGGGAACCCTCGCACACCATTGGTGGTATTGTGAAATAAGTCCCACGGAGAAAGACAAATATTGTTTGACCTCCCTTCCATGTGGAACCTGAAAAAAAAACTTTCGGAAAAAAGATCAGACTTGTAGTTACAAGAGCGGAAGGGTCTGGGCAAATGGAAGGTGGCCAAAAGGTACAAACTTCTGGTTACGTGAGGTACACGAGTACCAGTGGTGTGTGGTGCCGCGAGGACCATAACTGGCACTGCCACGGGATATACAGGAACCCTGGTGAGGAAGGAACTCCTAAGACTTCTTCTCGCTAGGACAACGTTGGCTTCTTTTTTTTTGTTATTGTATCAATAGGAGAAAATGGACGTCAATCAATAGGAGAAGCTGAACCTACTGTGGTAATCATTTTGCCACATATGGACATCAAGCGACCATGTTGTGTGCCTTACATTCACGTAGTGAGGCGTGCCAACTATTTCTCAAAACAACCGGAAAATGAATCGATTCCGTAAGTTCCTCCCCAGAAGCAGGCAGAATCTTGAGGAGCAGACAGCTCACAGATCGAGATCTTCACCTCCAGGATGAAACCTTCATTCCTTTCACCTTTTGCTATTTGCTTTCTGTCCGTGGTAAGGCATGTGACACCAGGGCCCACTACTGCCGAATCTACTGCTAAGGCCACCGCTGCGCCACAGAAGTCCCTAGGCTTTCTTGCTAAGGTGGGTTTTAGGTAATAGAATCGCCTAATTCCTGCTTG
The DNA here is from genome assembly GCA_030068075.1 of Paguma larvata. Classification (NCBI taxonomy): domain Eukaryota; kingdom Metazoa; phylum Chordata; class Mammalia; order Carnivora; family Viverridae; genus Paguma; species Paguma larvata. The sequence goes on from CM057826.1 coordinate 126,676,173, forward strand.
GGAATCGCTTTCAATTACTTATTGGCTGAACAAGGAGGAGTCGAGGCCACGGCAAATACCTACTGCCGAACCTGGATCAACACTTCTGGGATTGTAGCAAATACAAGATTTTCACAAAAGAAGCCACTTGTATAAAATAGGTTGATGCGCCTTTAGGTAACTTCTTTGACTTATTCAACACAACAAACACGTATACTGACTACAATGGGGTGCAATTAGAGCATAATTTTGGGTAAGAGTGAAAACCACAAAATTGTTTTAACATATTGAATGAAATGGAAAGAGTTTCCCGAATATTAAATGTGTGCACTAGTGAAAAGATTAATGAATCTATAGGCTGGGCATCGTAGTATTGTTTTTGTTGATAGAGAATTTATGAAAATGCACTGGAATGTTTCCTTTACGAATTCGTCTGCTGGTGGTAGAGTCAGGCTAGCTCAGGAAAGAAACACAACCCAGAACTTGAAAATAACCACGACTTTCACTTACTTTTTCTTTTCTTTTTTTTTTTTAAGTTTATTTATGTTTATTTTGAGAGACAGAGAGAGAGGGTAAGGGGCAGAGAGAGGGAGAGACAGAATCCCAAGCAGGCTCCACGCCGTCAGTGCAGAGCCTGACATGGGGCTCAAACTCACAAACCAGGAGATCATGACCTGAGCTGAAATCAAGAGTCAGATGCTTAAACGACTAAGCCACCCAGGTGCCTCTTCTCTTACTTTTTAAAAGGCAGTTCATGTGAGCTGACTTATAGAAACTCTTTGATGTAGAACTTTCTGACAATATGTTTTCATATACCATTCAAGGATAGATAGAGAGAGTCCAATAAAACTGTCATTTTTGATGCATAGTTTGTAAGGTTTTAATACATGTATAGATATGTGATTTTACCAGCAGAATTAGGGTATAGAACAATCCCATCACCCCCAGAACTCCTTCAGCCTGCCCCTTTGCAGGTACGCACTCAAACCTCCCCAACCCTTGACCACCACTCCAGGGAGATTCCAGAAACGCCTTACAGTCTGGATGGAGGTAGTGACATCGATCATTTCCTTGTGGATAGGTTCTAAGAGGAAATGCATGGAGATAGATAAAGGAGGTTAAGATGATGTCGCGATTCCCTCTCCATGGGCACCAATACCCGTGGCAAGATGAAACGGGAAGGACTAAGGAAATACTGATCATTGATTTCTTTCTCTTTCCCTAGCACATCTGCTGCCATCTTCCCAACTGATTTCTCCATCAGACTGCACTGACAGATGTGAAGGAACCTTCCACGGAGGTCAAGGACAAGAGTCTAAATCCTCTCATTCAAAGATACTGCTCTTACCACAAAACGGGACAGACTCAAAGGGGTATACCAGAGCACACCTATTTCCTTCCTGCCTTGGTATGATAAAAAAAATTCAAGCCCCAGGAAGACATAGCTGACTAAAGAACGTTGTATTGGATGAAAGGAGGAATGAAGATTCTCACTTATTCCCAAGGGTGAGTGAAGAAGGGAAAGGAAGGTAATTTAAGTAGGTATCTCGAAAAATATGGGGTTTCTGAGAGATGAAACAAATTTGCCATTTCTTGGATGAAGCTTAAGAACAGAAGCCTCAGGGATGGACCCCATTCAGGGAGTTCTGGGGAAAGAGTATAGATGAAGAAATGGCACATTTGGATGAGAGAAGAGCCATGTTTTACCCGGCATTCCCTGTGACTTGGGAGTAGCCTCGAAGGGGTCCATACTGCTGCCAAGGCTCCAGGGGGAGCTGTGAACATAAGCTTGGAGTGTGAGCTGACACTCACTTGGCCACAAGAAAGTCACAGACTGAGGGAGATGCGCATTACCGTGAAACATGGGGACCTTTGGAAGAGAGCTGATGGCTGGCGCCCTTGGAACACTGTATGGGTGATTCCTTGTCACCTGCGGGAGCCGGTCCCGCATAGCGCTGCTGCCACTGACAAAGGAACACCACTCTCCCTGCCGTGAGTATACAGACGACTCTCCGGGTGGGCTTCTCCTTCTCAGACCCGTACCCCTCCAGAAGAGGGTGTAGGAAACTCAGAATGAAGACACGAACTTGAACGAGACAGAGTTAGGACTTGCTGACAAACGGCTGGTGGCCTTTGCCCCAGGACTCTATTTCTGGAGGCAGATGTGTACCTCCTTGTCTCCTCACTCAAGTCGGTGGCTGTCGAACTGAAACCTGTGACATAAATCTGGGATCAGATGGATTCACTCTGAATCCCAGAAACCAGCGTAGACACAGTATGTGGCCAGCATGCTAACCTCTGACTCACACGAAAATCCCGCGGACACAGAGGAAATCGCTGTGGTATTCCCCAGGCCCGGCCCAGGCTTTCTCAGTATTTCTTCCAGCACGAAACATATTTCTAAGACTCCATTTAAAATGCAGTACCAATTTCAGCACAATTTTTTTAAGTGTTTGTTTATTTTTGAGAGAGAGAGAGCAGGGGAGGGGCAGAGAGAGAGGGAGACACAGAATCCGAAGCAGGCTCCAGGCTCCGAGCTGTCAGCACAGAGCCCAATGGGGGGGCTCGAACTCACAGACCGCGAGATCATGACCTGAGCTGAAGTCAGACCAAGCCACCCACGCACCCCTCAGCACGACATTTTAAACTAAGTAATTATTAAATAAAGATTGGGTTTTAAATACATTAAGGGTTACATTGCTAAGAGTTTTGTATTACCAAGGACGGTAAAAAGGCAGGGAGATAGAGCCCCGACAAGGAGGTGATTTAGATCTCTCCATCTCCGCCTTTTTGGGCCAGAGGGAAATGCCACCAAGGAGACCGTGCCTCCACGAGAGCCTGGAGCGAGTGTTCTAACATTCCCCAAACAACACCGGATCATTATGGGCCCCCTCATCCCTGAACCCCAGCTTTCAAAGAGTTTGCCAAGGAGCCCGCACTCCCTGAAATCTTGTCTCAACCTTCAGAGAGAAAAAAACCAGCCGGGGAGCTTGTTAAACCAGAAGGTTCGGATTGAGCTGTGCTGGGATTCTGCATTTCTTAACAAGCACGCACCGCGGTTGGAGCGGAGAAGGCATTGAGGACTCGGCTAATGAGTTCTGGGCACGCGGCTTGAGCGACTCGGTCTGAAGACTTCTCAGTATGGGACCTCAATTACTGTCACCTTCCCGCACCGAAGGACGCCCGACGGTCTCGGCGGGGCCCCGCTCCCCTCGCCAGGGCTTCATCAGCACAATTAATCACTGAGCTTCTCTGCGAGTTCTCCACTCACTTGTCAGGAGTTCCGTGTTGGGGCACCGAAGAACGACAGCCCTCAAACTGTGGGAAGTCCTCTCCCATCCCGGTGCACACCTGCCATCTGGTGGTGGGAATTTAACTCCAGGATTCCAGGAGAGAAGAGCCATCATTGCTTTCTGCCTCCCCTGGGCCCCCTTTCTACTCCCTCCCACGCCCTCCCCCCAACCCCGCCATGGTTAACAATCGGAATAGTTGAAAAGGTGATGTGGCCACATCGTGCCTTCCCTGGCAGGACCGGAGACTGGGCATTTGAGAGATCCAGTCCCATAATGCTTCTGGGGCTGAAGTGGACCTGAAAGTTGGCAGGAGGGTAGGAATTTATCCAAGCCAGTCTGAGGCCAATACCTGCGGAACTAGGCTCCTGTCCAGACTCTAGAAGGGCTGGGGCTTCCTGGGGCCGACACCTAACTTAGGGATGACCCAAGGCAAGGCTGGAAAAATTGGGCCGTGTGGTCTGAAACACTGTGATAAAGGAAAGACGCTCTAGAAACCTTATTTCCTAAGCAAGAATCATTAACCCAAGAATATTCTTCATCAAGAGGTCTAGGGTTGGCTTCTATTTCCTTCCTTCCTTCCTTCATTCATTCATTCATTTATCTATTTGAGAGAGAGAGAGAGAATGCCCGAGTGGGAGGGGCAGATAGAGAGAAGGGGAAAGGGAGAATTCCTAGCAGACTCTGCCCTGCCAGCACTTCCTCCCGTATAGAAAAGCCACAGGAACCTAAATGGACAAACGGGCACAACTTTATGGCATTGGCTTTTACTGGCGTAGCGGGTGCAACTGTGTTTGCGCTCACTGACGGCGTGCATTCTCTGTATTCACGCTTGGAGACCGGAGCTGAAAAAGAACACGCCGAGGGGGGCGGGGAGAAGAGAGAAACTGCTCCCGTTTCTGTCAAAATCTGGAATCTCCCAGACTGTCATTCCAGTAAGGAGAAATAAAAACGCGGGTGGATAGAACATCCGGAATAGGTTTAGATCGTGGAGGCTCTCGCTCGGTTTTTATTCTGACAGGTCTTCCTGTTATAAAATGCAGGTTTGACACTTCTCCCACAAGACTGTAGTTGAGATGTTATGAGAGTGTGGACGTGGAAGGGTTTTGAGATTATGAAACGGAGAAAGACTGACGGTGTCTGTTGTGCCGATACAGGCCCGAGACAGCTCAAGTGAAGGCCAGATGGGCAGGCCGAGGGGTGTGTGCGGCGGGTGCGGGCTTGCAGGAAAGACTGCTGTTCGTGGGTATCCCCTGGGGATATTTTTGAATAACTCAAAAAAATGGCTCTAACGTTGTACATTTATGTGTTGATGATGATAAGCAAGAAGAAGAAGAAACAGAAGAAACAGAAGAAGAAGAAGAAGAAGGAGGAGGAGGAGGAGGAGGAGGAGGGAAGGAGGGGAAGGAGGAGGAGGAGGAGGAGGAGGAGGATGGGGAGGGGGAGGAAGGGGAGGGGGAGGGGGAGGATGGGGAGGGGGAGGAGGAGGATGGGGAGGAGGAGGAGGCTGGAGAGGATGGGGAGGAGGAGGAGGATGGGGAGGAGGAGGAGGGGGAGGGGGAGGAGGAAGAGGGGGAGGATGGGGAGGAGGAGGAGGATGGGGAGGGGGAGTAGGGGGAGGGGGAGGAGGAGGAGGGGGAGGATGGGGAGGAGGAGGAGGATGGGGAAGAGGAGGAGGGGGAGGGGGAGGAGGGGGAGGAGGGGGAGGGGAGGGGGAGGAGGAAGAGGGGGAGGATGGGGAGGAGGAGGAGGATGGGGAGGGGGAGTAGGGGGAGGGGGAGGAGGAGGAGGGGGAGGATGGGGAGGAGGAGGAGGATGGGGAAGAGGAGGAGGGGGAGGGGGAGGAGGGGGAGGAGGGGGAGGGGAGGGGGAGGAGGAGGAGAGGTAGGCCAACCATAAAGCAGACTATTAAGAACAAACTGAGGGTTGATGGAGGGAGGTGGGTGGGGGATGGGCCGGATGTGGGATAGGCATTAAGAAGGACACTTGCGATGAGAACTGACCGTTGTACGTAAGTGATGAATCACTGGTTTCTACTTCTGAAACCATTATTACCTTATGGGTTACACTAAATTAGAACTTAAATAAAAACTCGAGAAAAATAGAAAAAGAAAAGTAAAACTGTTACAAAACTAAGTTTGGAATTCATGAAAAAGGCTTATGATCATTATATTAAGAAAAATAAGGGGCGCCTGGGTGGCTCAGTCGGTTGAGCATCTGACTTCGGCTCAGGTCATGATCTCAAGGTCTGTGAGTTCGAGCCCCGCGTCGGGCTCTGGGTGACAGCTCAGAGCCTGTAGCCTGCTTCAGATTCTGTGTCTCCCTCTCTCTCTGCCCCTCCCCCACTCATGCTCTGTCTCTCTCTGTCTCAAAAATTAAAAAAAAATAAAAAAAGAAAAGAAAAGAAAACAATGGCAGGAAGTACAGTGACAGGTCATTATATAAACAGCGTTTCACCAACCTGACCAACTTGGACTTGAATTCAAATGTAAGGCAGTTTAGCATTTATTTCATAATCTGAAAAAAAAAAAACTAACAAATTTAATTAACTTAACACAAACGCTTACTTTCTTCTCCTTGTCAGGAACTTGACAACAGTAAGTAAAACAGTGTGAGCCTCGAACCTCATTTCTTGAGGCCAGAGAAACCTCATCAGGGAATTTTTGATACCGAAACCACAGATTTCCTTATTTAAAATATGTTTTTAATTTCAAATTTTTCTTTTGAAAGAGAGCCTTTCGTCTTTATTATATACATACGGATGCACATAAAACCAACGCACCCAGAATTCTCTACCTGCTCTGTCCGTTCCGTAGGTCTAGGGCATTGAGAAACGGTGAGAGCGCTGTGACGTGTCATCTCTTTGAGGCAGAGAAGGAGAGGAGGCGAAGGACGGATTCTGAGATGGAGCCGTGAATGAGGACAGCACACGAGGAAGCCCAGCCCACTTCCCAAGAGGAGGGAGCCCAGTTGGCTCCCAAGTTTTTCCAGCAGTCTGCACGAAGACGGAAATGTGATCAGGTACATGAGTCATAGTTCATAAAATAACAGGAGAACAACCACTCTGGCAGGGAGCTGGGTTCCGTTTCTGAAATTGCTCGCTTTGGTTGCATATTCTCACCTCGAGTTGGGCAAGAGCCTGGACTAAGTGATTTTTTGGAAGGAACCAGAAAAGTTATCTGTCCTCTACGAAGCACAGTCCGTTAGACTCTGAGCTAAGTCGAAATCCAGAGAGCTCGAGGTTTATCGACCCTATCTGATGCCGGTTTTAAAATTACTGTTTGTATCTGATAAAATGACCTCTTCGATGACATGAGGGGAGAATTAAAAACCTGGTGACAAACATGAGGTATAGGGAAGAGAGGAATTAAAAACATATTTTTAAAAATATTTACAGAGAGCTAAAAATGAAGCAATTCAGACCATACCTTATGTGAAATAGTGCTGAATAATATTCCTAAATTCTTAACCAACTTGAGGTTGGGAAGAGGGCAATCTCTAAGAATACCTCTACGTTTGGTATTAGCATAATAAACCACGAGTTTATGCCAAGGATCCCTCCTCTGCCTTCCGGAATCTGGAGGACTCCAGGGCAGTCAAGTCTCTTTTCTTGCAAGATGAGAGGGAATCAAAATTAGTGGTTGAGAGAGGCGAGGGAGGAGATCTTGGCCACCTGACCACAACTCTTGCTAATCACAGCTGCATATTTAGGCTTTCACCTGCAAAACGATCCTTCGTTAAAACGCGTTTTCAGGGGCTAACGGTAGATTGTACATGTCACCACCAGGTGGCAGCAGTGCACTCCGGATACATGGCGGGGCCAAGGACACTTTTTCTTCGTTTTCTACCCACTAAACTCCACTAGGTGACAGCAACATGAATATAATTGGAACAGCCATTAATGGGTTATGTAAAAAAACAATTTCATTTCTTCTTTTAAATGTGAGAGCAGCACTTTCAAACAGGATCCACGGCTGGAATGTTTTTCTCTAGAAAATTACCAGACTATGTGCTTTTTTTAGGCCTCCCACACACTAACCTAATATCCAACAAAACAAAACCAAACACAACAAAGCAACAGAATAATACTTTGGCGGGGGGGAGCATCTTCTACAGAGCCTGGGAAAGATTACTGTTTGAAACCATGGTTACTGAAGAATTTGGGGAGCCCAGACTTACCCAAGTGGAGAAAAAAAAAAGAGGTGACTAAAACAGTCATCTTTTGAATGTAATGATAATGACTTTTTATTGACCACCTATTATGTGCCAAGGATTGTATTGAAATGTTTTAAAAGCGTGTTCGCTGTATCTGGAGCAGAGGTTTTTTTTTTTTTTTTTTAACAAGCCCGGATTTGAACTTAAGCCTGTTTGGGGCCATCACCTCTGTATTTTCCATGACCTTATGCTTTTTCTGCTAGAACCATTTTCAAAACCCATGCTGAAGGAGAAATTGGAATAGCTTTCCCGGCATGATTTTGAGTGCACACAGGGATACATTTACCGGACTTACAACTCACCCTTTCATGTGGACGTCTCACCTTAAGCCAACGAGGCATAATATATTTCGATTCTACAGTTACACTGAAGGCTAAACGTGAAGATTGGTTTGGGAGCAAGAGCAAAGGAATAAACACATTCATGCCGAAATGTAAATGACTGCTAACATCATGGATGAGAAGCAGAGGAGGGCTGGAGACAGCAGGCGGGTGGGTGCCAGCTGCCTGACTGGGCAGAAGAGAAAGGTAAGGAGATGGGGCCAGGGGCCAAGAAGTCGAGGCAGGGAGGTTGGCACAGCCCTCCTGCGGTTATCCCTGCGGAGGGCCCTTAGAGAGCCTTACCTGTAAGTGCCCCAGGACAGCTGGTGGTAACCGGGCACAGCGCGAATGCTCTCCACATGTAGCAGACACCTGAACACGGTTGGAATCCCTGAGAGGCGAACTTTGGGCAGTCAAGCTTTGCAAACTGGGTTAATAGTGAGCGGCCGTCTGCCAGGCATCCACGGTGAGTGGGCGTGCCCTTGGAAGTCCCCAGGACCTTTGTTCTCCCTGATTCAGTTCTAAATGGGACCACCACAACGTCTTATAGAGGAGGCAAGGATAAGAAGTCCAGCACTACCCATGTGGCTAAGACCATTGCTGCGCACCATGATTTTATCGGACAGGAAAGCTGCACTCAAGTATCTCTAAGAGAAATACAGTAGAATGGTGTGCTAGTCCCAAAGGGCAGAAGCTGATTAATGGGAAGAAGAAAAATTCCCTTTTCTGTTTTAAGCACTAAACAGTCTGGGGGGCGGGGTGGGCATAGTCTTGAAAGAAGAGAAAAGAGCAGTGATGAGTGACGTAGGGTCCAGTGTTCTAGGAGAAAGAGAAGGCAGGTGACTTGATTCTCTGTCTGTGGCCAGAATCATGGCCCCAGTTACCTGCCGGCAATGTCAGGTACCGATATGTCAGGAATGTCAGGTACCTCAGGGTACTGACAAACTAGCACATATGAGTTGCAACGGCTGTCCTTAAAGATACAACTACATACTAGGATCCAGGTATTGTTCTTATCTGGCTCCTGTTCAGTCCTTAGGCAAGCCCACCCAGGGAGCTGATTCTTAACCCTTCTCAGAGACAGAAACTTGCCCAGGGTCCCACAGTTAGCAAAAGGCACAAGATTCAGATCCTCTTCTCTCGGCTGTATTTCCTCTGCTTTTCTAGGGCCTTCCCCTGCCGCCATGGCTGGTGATACATACTCAGTGAGAGCCGGCAGGGGTCACACTAGCCAACACGGATCAATTAGTAAGCACAACTGACTCAAAATGTCATCACTTCTTGGGGCACCTGAGTAGCTCAGTTGGTTAAACATCGGACTTCGGCTTAGGTCACTATCTCACAGTTTGTGGGTTCGAGTCCCACGTGAGGCTCTGTGCTGACAGCTCAGAGCCTGGAGCCTGCATCAGATTCTGTATCTCCCTCTCTCTCTCTCTGCTCCTTCCCCGTCCACACTCTGTCTCTCTGTCTCTTAAAAATGAACATTAAAAAAAAATAAAGAAATGTAATTAATTCTATTACCATGGTCTGTTCAAGTTTAGGTCTACTGAAAGCGCACCATCAAACTGACGCATTATAAGGCAATCTTGGGAAAATAAGAACACGTTTAGTTAAAGCCCCTCCACCACCCCTTTTTCTGGCTTAAACAGGAACCAAAGAAGATAAAACGGCTTGAATCCAACACAATAGGCAGCACAACCAGAAGTTTTTATCCTGGATACCTGGCAGCCAAAAAATGCTTTGCTCAACTTACTCTCTTCCTTCCTTTCTTTGAGAGAGAGAGGGCACACATGAGTGAGGGACAGAGAGAGAGAGAGAGAGACTCCCACAAGAGGCAGAGAGAGAGAGAGAGGGAGAAATGGGGCTTACCAGATGTGGGCCTCGTGCTTACCCGGTGGGGGGCTTGAGCTGCTCAGCCAACCACGCAGGACTCAAGCTCACTAACAGAGCAAACTGTGGGATCATGGCCTGAGCAGAAGTTAGACGCTTAACCAGCCGAGCCACCCAGGTGCCTCTGATTTGCTCAAACTTCTTAGGAAGGACAGGAGGGTGGGGGTAGCAAGGAGGTAAGACAAAGCTGCTGACAATTACTGGTGCTGTTTTGCTCTCTAAGTGTTTACTTTTGGTTGTATATAGCGACGTGTCTGTGACCCCCAGAAGTCCGGCCTCCCAAAAGACAAAAGCTATTCTGGAATTCTTAGGAAGCTTTCCTAGAACAAAGGAGAGAAAGGCAGCTTCCCGCAAGCAACATTGGCGTTCGACAAGACAACCACATTTATCCGTACAGTCAATGACGCGTTCGTACTACTGGCACGCGTTTTTCTGCAAATGTTGATTTAGGAAGATTTTTAAGAACTTTCGAGTGGCTGTGTCTGCGGCGGTTTCTTTAGGTGAACAACGTGCAAACGGTCACTATGAAAACCAAGATGCAGGCGACCAGGAGCAAAATCAGACCTATACGACGATATTTCGAATGCTTTTCTTGTTCCTCTTCCTTTTTCAGTAAGGTATCGAAACCGGGCGTGTACATGTCTCCCAGCCAAAACCGTAGGTCATTAGGGTTTTCCTAAAAAAAAAAAAAAAAAAATTACATAGGAGACTGGGATCAATCAGTGATTTAACAGAGCTATAGACTCCTTGATCCTGCAGAACGAGATACTGTCAGAGGTGTGAAGGCCGATAGTCCTATTAAGTGTCACGGTCCTAATAAGAGAGGCTAGGCTTCCCTGAAGAGCACCAGTATTTCTCATCCGCAGTGGCCGCTGGCCAGGCTGCCCACCCTCTCTCTGCCTCTCTAGCCTCAGGGCTCGGTGACTTACCTTTAGGCTAGCACTACCAGGAGAGGACTGGGCTCACATGTAGGGAGATGGCTGCATACTGCTGATGGCAATACAATGCTTCGACCACATTGCTACTCGTTTCAATGCCCTGTTCTTAGGAAAGCTAAAATATTAAAATAAAATTTGGACGAGCTGTGCCGAACGACAGATAATCTTGAAATCCTTGTCGAAATCTTCTCTTCCATTCTGCTTGTCGTTTGCCCTGGTCTGTTGGGAGCCATTTTGGGCTCCCAGGTTGAGACCCCTCTCTGTGTGGAAAAGGTTGAAGCAAAGCTCCCGCCAGCCAAACTGACGCCTAGTCTTACCTCCTTCTAAATAACCTTTCAGGCTTGGATTTCTTGAACTGCTCTTGTTGGCCCAAGGGATATAATGCTCTTTGGTTTTATGGCATATGGAAAAGGGGTCCTGGTCTTGATGGATAAAATCTGCATGAGAGTAACCTGGCCAGAAGTAACCTCAAGGTTGCCTCCTGGGGGCAGGTTACACAAATTGATCACACAGAATAGCAGTTATGAGTTGGCTAGAAATTGGCAGACGTTAGGCCCCAAGACTCCTTGAACCAAACTAGATTTTCCCTGCAGGTATCGCTCCCCTCAGCCCCACCATAAAACCTCAAGGCAACCTCAAATCTCCGTAAAGCTTCTCTCAGAATTAACACACTGATGGGAAAGATTGTAAAGAGACTTAGGACCTTCCCCGAAGGTTAGCCTCGCCCAAAAGTTAGAAGCACTGTTTATCAGCAGCAAATATTGAGCACCTCCCTGAGGTCAACATTTCGCAAATCCTTTTGTAATTCTCATCCCCATGCTCCCTTATACCATAAACCTATAGGTGACTACATAGGTCTTGTGACAACAATGTATGTTGTAAAGAATGCCTTGTCACTGATGTAATGTCACTTGCTACCTTTAAAAATAAAGACACTGAGACCAGCAAAGCAGAGATGCCAGAATTGCCAGGGCTGCCTGCTTGGTCATCAGACTCCATCTCTCTCGTGGCTCTCTCACTTCATTTTGCCTGACCGTCCGTCCTTCGTGGACCCCTAGATTCGCCGGAACAAGGACCCCAGCACTGGTCACTAACTCGGGGGCTTCTTTTCTCCTTTCTTCTTGATAAACTCTTAGCATTTTTAGAAAAATGGGATTGGCCAAAGGCACTTGGAAGTTTTATAGCCTGTAAGAGGCAGAAACTTCAGAAAATACTCAGGGGCTCTGTCTGCTAGTTATGAGATCTGGATAGCGATGGTGATGAAGTTGAATGAATGAGGTATAGAAAGAAATTCTAATGAAAACAAAAATCATGACTTCCAGAACCATCTCTTTAAAAAGGTAGTGCTTGGGGCACCTGGGTGGCTCAGTCAGTGGAATGTCTGACTCTTGATTTAAGCTCAGGTGGTGAAGCCAGGGTCTTGGGACTGAGCCTCACGCTGGGTTCTGCACCGAACATGGAGCCTGCTTGGGATTCTCCTTCTCTCTCTTCCTCTGCCTTTCACCCACACCGCCCCCCTCAAATTAAAAAAGAAGTGCTGAAGAGTAATGGCAAAAGGGGGTCTGCAAAAGCTGTGAGGTAACTGCAGGTGTGGAGGAGGAGCGGGGAGGGGACAGACTGGCTTTAGCGAAGCATCGCATCCATCATATTTACATTGATTTTCCTAAACAAAGCTCACAGAATTTTCCAACAAAAATATTCTTCCTCATTGCCAATGGTGTTCAGTCTCCTTAGCCTTACATTAGATCTTTTCTTTTTAGTGTTTCCGAGCCTTATTTAGCCATTATTCTATTACTTACACTGTGGTGCCAGCCACGCTAGACTACTTACAGTCTTCTTTTCTTTTTTTTTTCATGTTTATTTATTTTTGAGAGATAGAGACAGAGCGTGAGCAGGAGAGGGTCAGAGAGACAGGGACACACAGAATCTGAAGCAGGCTCCAGACTGTGAGCCGTCAGCATAGAGCCTGACGCAGGGTTCAAACCCAAGAACAGTGAGATCATGACCTGAGCTGAAGACGGACGCTTAACCGACTGAGCCACCCAGGCGCCCAGACTGCGTACTGTTCTAGCAAACGCTCTCACTTCCTTGTATTTGTGCCTTTTTTCTTGCTACTCCTGAAAGAAGAGCCTCCCCGCTCATGCCAACCCTCCATATCTTTCAGAATTCTACTCATTCTTCAAGCCCAGCATGAATTAACTTTTTCATGAAGGCTTTTTATAATCCAGTGAGGTTTTGTCCTCATTTGAATCTGCATAGCACGTTCTACTATTATTACAAACACTACCCTCTTTCCCTATCTTGTTCTATAATTATGGTTTGTTACTTGAGCAGTTAGATGAACTATATGGCAACAGGGACAGGAATACTCATCGTTATAGCCCGTTTGGCATTCATGTGGACAACACAGAGTAGAAAAGAGGCTCCAGCATACAGTCAAGAAACCCTTGCGAAATAAAACAATACGTTTTTCCTAATTATAGAAAGTGACTTCCTAAACAGCCCAATTGTCCATCCATAGATATATAATAATATATAATAATATATTAATAATATATTAAGATAATTAATAATTAATATATAATAATAAGAATAATATATTATTCTTAAATATATTTAATTTATATTATATACATATTTTAGTGACTTCCTAAACAGCCCAATTGTCCATCCATAGATGAACAGATAAAGATGTAGTATATAAATATATTAATATATATTTAATATATTATATTAAATATTTTTATTCTTAAATATATTCTTAAATATAATTCTTATATATTAGTATATAATATATATTCATATATTAATATTCTTACATATTATATTATATATCCATATGTGTTATATATTATTATTATTAATATATTCTAATATACTTAATATATATTCAATATATTTATATATTATTATATTAAATTAAGAATTATATAAAAGAATTAAATCTGCCATTTGCACTGTCATGGATGGAGCTAGACAGTATAATGCTAGGGGAAGTCAGTCAGTCAGAGAAGGATGAATACCATATGATTCCACTCATGCAGTATTTAAGAAACAAAACAAATGAGCAAAGGAAAGAGAGACAGAGAGAGAGAGAGAGAGAAACCAAGAAAGAGACTCTTAACTATAGAGAACAAACTGATGGTTACCAGAGGGGAGGGGGTGGGAGGGTGGGTGAAATAGGTCATGGGGATAAAAGATTACGTTCATCTTTTCACGATGAACACTGGGTGACGTATGGAATTGTTGAATCGCTGTATCGTACAACTGAAACGACCACAGCACTGTTTTTTTAATTACGCTGGAATTAAAATAAAAACTTAATTTAAAAAAGGAAAAAGAGAAAGAAAGACAGTGACTTCTTAGAGGTCCTGATCTTCAGACGCCTGATACAAAAACCCCACTAGTTTACTGTTGCTACGGGGGAGCGTCTGTTATGGAAACTTCTCTGGAAAAGAGGCTAGATTAAGGAGATACATTAAATCTACTAGGAGATTTAAAAACCTCAAAGGCTCTGGACAAGAAGATATTTCGAGAGTGCACACAGGAGATTTTTAAAAGTGTAAGGTTTTAAGGGGACACAATGCTATCCCCTTCTCAGCAGAAAAAAAAAAGTCCTCAGGTGCTTCAGCTATGGGGCTCAGAGTAGATACACTTTGTTGAGTGAAGGGTATGTGGCAAATGTCAGGCCTCCCTGACCCTAGGGCAGGCAGAGGCGAGCCGAGGCCGGTGAGGAATCTTGTCCACTTAGAAACTACGGGGCCACTCTCCCTGCTTTTCAGGTGTGTCTAGATTTTCTGTACATGTGATAGATGACACTCCCGGTGCGGTGGGGTTGGGAGTGCGGGTGGGCGGCGGGGAAAGAAAAAAAAAACTGAAGTTGGGTTTAGGCTGGGTGAATGAGTTCATTGCATACTTTTCCTGTGTTGAAATGTTTTTGTTTTGTTTTGTTACTGAGACACAGGAAAATGTCCAAAATGTAAATCTACAATCTTAAATCACTGAGTGGGTTTGGACTACGATGACCTTTGATGAGAACTGCCTTGCACAGCGCCTAAGACAGAGAATTTCATATTTTCGAACAAATGTAGAATAGGGAATCCTAAAGGATTCGTGAAATAAGTGGTCACAAAACTACAGGAAGACATACGTAATCTGGCAAATTAACTTGCAAAAACCTTTTCCTTTCTAGGTTAACCTTTCTGAATCACATCATTTTCTCCTCTGTACACTATATGGACGCCAGTAACTGCTGATGCTGTAAAACTCAGAACAAATCAATAAACATATACTGACTGGGACAGAGAAAAGGGTGCCACAATGATCTGACCTCTGCACATTTGGGTCTAGAGAAAAGGGCTTGTCACCTTAATACCCATTAAAAACTTTTTTTTAAATGATTATTTATTTTTGAGAGAGAGAGAGAGGGTGACAGAGAGGGCAGAGAGAGAGACAGAGAATCTGAAGCAGGCTCCAGGCTCTGAGCTGTCAGCACAGAGCCCAACGCGGGGCTTAAACTCACGAACCGTGAGATCATAACTTGAGCCGAAGTCGTACGCTCAACCGACTGAGCCACCCAAGCACCCCAATACCCAGTTTTTAACAAGGCATATTTAACTGAACTTCTTCAGCAAGTGAAAGAGGTGATTCTTTGCTTCGAGTACCTTTAGATGCCCAGAGAGGTTTGTGTGCAGAGAATGCCTGTCATATTCTGCAACGGTCCACGAAGGGTTCTTTTTTCTTTCTCCCATAGCTTCCTCCAGACTGATGTCCCCATAGAGTGGGTTGTTTTTCAGAATGGATGACAGGGATGGTGGCGGTTGTTCTGCAGCAACAGCAGCCTCTGCACTGGGTTCTCTCCTTCGCTGAGCAGTAAGAGTCTTCTTTTCTCTCTGTTAGGAGACAGAGACCATCTTCTCTTACCAATGGGCCAGGGGCGGTGGAGGATGAAATGTGAACTAACCGTGCCTGAAAGTTGGCTGATTCTGCCTGGAATGCCAACAGATTAGGACAGTGAATGAGGAGACGACTCTAGGATCTGGTCTGACCTAAGATCCTGTCATTAATTGGGTTTTTTCTTTGCACGTGAGCTTGTTCAGCTTCAGTAATCATGCGTTAAAATGCTATTTTATCACTATAGAGAAAGGACACCATTCTGTAATGCCAATAGCAGAATTCTGAACAAAGCCAATTTTTTTTTCTAGCTCACTTGTGCTGAGATTTAATGACATTTTACTTCTTTCTCCTTGTGCATTCCCCAACCGATAAAAATAATATTTAACATTGCTGGATTAATCCAGCAAAGTGAAGATTACAAACATTTTATAGATGTTCGTTGGTTTTTACAGAAACTCTCGTGGGACTCCTATTTCAGACAGCCTGGAGGAGAGAAGAGCATCATATTCTTTATGTGTGTACAGACCAGCTGGCTTTTAGATGGCTCTAATATTGCCTTTCAGATTTTTAAAATATTTTTTTATTGAAGAAAAATATACGGATAGAAAATTGCACATATCATCAATGCATAGCTCAATAAACCAAATAAACCCAAGACGCTACCAAGAAACAGAACACCTACCAGCATACCTCACACTGCCTTGCCCTTTCCCTGCTGTGGACAACCAGCATCCCAAGTTTAACAGTGCAAGCCAGTTGTGTTTTCCTGTGTCTGATTTGACCTTCAGATTTTGACTTTGCTTTGTTTTCTTTTTTCCTCATGACTACAAAATTATCATGGAGGTAGAAATTGTTTCCATTAAAATTTGTTCACTGGTTGCATAAAATCGAGAAGAAACAAAAGCCTATAGAGTAATGCCTCAGTTATCATGGGGCATCAAGGGAGAGGAATTTCACAAAAGTTAATTCTCAGAAAACTTAGGTTTAATCCTTAAAAACTAGTGACACATTTCACTAATTTACAGCAATTTCTTAATGCATATGTTTCACATAGTTCAGCCTTCCAAAACAGGTTCAGTAGCAATTAATATTCCTCTGAATCATCTTTATGATCATCAATATTCTGATACTCTAAGATATATTGGGGAACAGAGGTCACACTAAATATGTATTTATATAAGCTAAGTGGTAAACTAATATTACATATAGTTTCCTTCTGAAATGGCTGATAAGACCCCCAAAAATCATTTAGAGAAAACCATTCACATTCTCTCCAGCCTTACACTTCCCTAATTTTCTTAACCCATACATTTTTTTACATACTTACAGGTCAACTTGGATATCTTCTCTGAATTTATTAGGTTCTTGGTCTGAAAACCAATCTATATGATACTGAAATTTGCAATGAAATAATAAATCATCTTGACCTAGCATTTGTCTTTAAGATGGATGACCTCATAAAATAAGTTTCTGAATTGGAAAAAAAAACAACAATTTGATACGAAATTTAGATCATTTCAGCTTAGCATAATTCTGACTCAAGGTTTTTGTTTTTTCCAAAGCTAGATATCTTTGATCATCTTTGAGAGGGATAATTCTTCGGACACTGACAAATGTGCTTTGTCAGTTCTCCTGCCTACTAGAGTATTCTTTGAGATTCTTAACTAAGAAATCTCTATAAATGAGGAAAATACAGTTTTGGGGGCCAGGAAAAAATAACAGACTCTATTACAATGTATGAAGACCTTGAAGTACTAACAGGAACAAGATAAAAATAATCGGACCTCTAGTGTACAAAGAACATGCAAGCCCTTAATTCTAAACCACATTCTTGGAAGTCTGAGATTTATCTTAATACTTGGTGCCATTTATTTTTGTGTCGCATGACAATTTCATGTCTGAAGGACAAGTGAAGGGAAAATTAATAGAATATCTTTACTAAGAATTTGATAGCAGAAAAAAATACTAATTATGGTTGAGGTTCATTCACATTTTGATAATTTTTCTCAAATAGCCTAAGAAAGGGAAAAAAAAAAGGCATGTCTTTGATTCTATATTTTAGTCATATGGACTCTACAATAATTTGTATTTTAAAATATTTAAGGAAAGTTACACTTCAAAGCTTACCTGGACTTTTCTGTATTCACCATTACTTTGCCCATTTATCCCTTATACACTTCAATCATTATTTACAACATTTATATGTAAGTAAACTATCAATCAGTAGAATGAGTGAAATAGAGTGCATGTTGAGACAAACAAAAACTGAGACTATACAATTAATAGGCCAGTAAAGAAAGAACCTCTAAAAACAATGTATTCTGGGAAGAAGAAACTTGATAATAAAAGGAAAGATTAAGAAGAAATGCTGAACAAAACAAAAGGGGAATACAGAGAGAAAATTGATAATTCTATATCACTCTCTATGTATATCTAAGCAAGTATTGATTTTATGGTAAAATACAGAAAATAATCACTAGTTTGTGAATTAAAAAATTTTTAAATTTATTTTTATTTTTTAATTTTAGAGATAATTTTTTAAACTTTTTAAAAAATATTTTTATTTATTTTTGAGAGCAGGAAAGACAAAGCATGAGTGGGGGAGGGTCAGAGAGAGAAAGGGAGACACAGAATCCGAAGTAGGCTCCAGGCTCTGAGCTGTCAGCACAGAGCCCGACGTGGGGCTCGAATTCACAGACTGTGAGATCATGACCTGAGCTGAAGTCAGATGCTTAACCAACTGAGTCAGCCAGGCACCCCTATTTTAGAGAGAAATTGGTAGCATAAGTATAGAGGGAGAGATAGAGACAGAGAGAGAGAGAAAGGGAGGGAGAGATAGAGAGGGAGAGAAAGAGTCTTACGTAGGTTCCACACTCAGTGCAGAGTGTGCAGGGCTTGATCCCATGACTCTGGAATCATGATCTGAGCTGAAATCAAGAGCAGGATGCTCAACTGGCTGAGCCACCCAGGAACTCCTAATTTGTGAGTTTTTAAATAAGGGACAACTAAGTCACTAAACAGTAAAATTTAAAACAAAAGTTTTTGATGAGAACATTTTAAGAAATCAGCTCAGCAAGAATATAGAAATATTACTAAAAAATAGAGAAAGAAGGCATAGTTTCTAAATTAGTACCTCAGTAGAAAGAAGATAAAGGAGACTTGATCATAAGATAATAAAATTGAAACAAAGAATGGGGAGCCTCAGGAAAATAGAACAATTTGAGAAATAATCATGTTAAATGTAAGTGGACTAAATCCTTTATTTTAATGACAGAGACTGTCAGGTCAGATTTTTAAAATTAAATAAAATTATGTAATATTTATGAGGGGTACTTGAAATATAAGGACTCAAAGAATGAGAGTGAAAGAATATGAAAAGCTATACTGGCAAATGGAGAAGAATGAGAGCTATGTATTGTGGTGACTGCTTAAATGCTTATGAATTTTATCCTCTTCTCCTGAGCATAAAGGATGACTGCCTTTTCCAGTCTGGCTTGATGTTAAATTGGGGTCAGCTAAACCACCCCAGAGCCTGGCCCCTGAAATCTTTCACAAGATTTTTGGCTCATTTTCCATTTCTGGGTCACTATGAAGCAAGGGTTCTGTGACGGCAAAACTACAGAATGAAAGAACTTGAGGCCACGGGTTATTGCTTGGAAAAGAGCTCTCTCTGAAATCCACCTGCCCTTCTTTAGACTTTTCATGAGCATGAGAATTCTTTTATTTGTAGCTACTAATATTTTGTGGGAGTGTATGTCATCATACAGCCTAGTCTATCCTCCCTAATACAGGAAGTAGTGGATCTTGAAATTCCACAACCACGTGGCATAGGCTTGCAGCCAAGCAGTGGAGAGGGATGAAAGAAGCATCAGAAGCTGGAAAGATGGTTATTCATATCCTATAGTAAAAAACCAATTTTCTTGGCATAAATGTCATCGGTTGTAATTTGGAATCCCGTCACCCGTAGCTCTAGGAGAGATACTTGTAAAATAATCTGAGAATTCATGTACATATAATGACAGTACAATAATCAGAGCATTAATGTGATACAAGAAAGAGACGAGATTAGAGGAAGCTGCACAGTTGGAAAGAAGAAATGAAAGAGCGTAGAGAGGACCTAGAAATTGGATGTCTTCTATTGTTGAAAATCAGCTTATAGACCCCAACACTAAAACACAGAATATTTTTTTTTTTAAAAAAGCACTAAACAAAAAATATCTATTGAAATTTCTCAGCTGAGCGAAATGACTCTAGAGAAAGATCATGTCAGGCTGTGCTTTCACCACTGTTATCCCTGAGAGCTTCTCTGTGGATGTCACTGACTCTAAGAATACAGAAATGGAGGCAGAAAAGCAAGGCATTAAAGCCTTTCAGAGCTATGCCTTCAAAGAACTTAGGTGTGTTTACTGACATAAAATTGGCTGCAAGTAGTCAGTTAGGGTAGGTAAGATACATTAATAAATAGCTGCCTAAATTCTGTAAGGAATGTATTACCAAAGAAATCACAGGCCTATGCCTAAAAGATTTTTAAATGTTTAAAATTTAAAAAAAAAGAAAAGAAAGCAATGACAATAATCCTAGCTTTCTATATTTCCTTGAGTAGGAGTAAACTTTGAATCCTATCCTTCAAGCAGCATCTACTTCCGATGTGGGAGAAGAGAACAGTGAACAAAGGGATGCTTGCCAGAGAGTGTCATCAAGGACTATAGAGAACAAGGCATCCGAAGTCCTTCCAAAAAGCAGAATCATGTCCTAATCAATCTTCCACATCCTCAAGGAAGGAGGTCACACAAACTATTCCCATGGGATTTCAGGATTACTTTGGAATAGTGACTGCTGTGTCTTTAGTTTTTCCCATTCAGAAAGGGTGAATTTATACATGTGTGAATGTGTGTTATTTATATATCATATATATATAATAGATATACTATGTTATGTAAATAAGTTTATCATATTATATATAATATAATGTTACATAAATATGTTTAACATAATGTAAATATATAATATAATATATGTGTATGTTATTTATATATATATATAATATGTTATGTAAAAATTCATGACAGAATGATTAACTGTGGCAGGGCCTAATTAGCAAATCCATTTCGTCTTAAGGGCATACAACAACAAGGACATACGACTAACAGAACTCATGGTTGACCCCTAAAATCCATTAAAAGATTCCTGGATTACTCTCTTTCCAATGTACAGACCTAAAGGAGATTCTGATAGAGTAGATCCTCAAAAAGGAACCGTCTGGATTCCACTGGGAAGCCAGACCCTTAGGACATCTATATCACCCGCATCAGACCCTGTGTGAGAGATACACTTTATTGTGTTAACTCCCTAAAATTTGTTTCCATAAAATTTGTTAGCCTGACTAACCACTAAGAAAGTATACATTTAGCAGGTGAAAAGGATATTAAAAGAAAAGATTTTGTTAGTTACAGAGAATTGCTAGAAAGTGAATAAAGGTAGATATCATCAGTAAAATATACTAACTCTAAACTTGTATGTATCTAATAGTCTCAAAATTTATCAACTTGAGATAATTACAAGGTGAAATTTATGCATATAATTTTTTATCAAGCAGACAACACAATTACTAACAATAAAGGATTTGAGCAATAAAACTGAGCTTGATCAAGTCACCTATACTGACATCTTTATTAAACAACTGAATACATTAATTTTTAAAATATTCATTGAATATTTACAAAAGTTGATAATGTGCTAGACTCTAAAACAAATTTCAAAGACTCAGTATTATAGGGATCATGCTGCTTGAACACAGTCAACTTAGACATTTATATATTAATCTCAAAAAGTTAAAGTGCCATATTTTGTAGAAAACTATAACACACACTTCATACAAATAATGGAAATCAAATATTGAGAATAGAATGAAAATGGAAAATGCTACATTTGTAAAATTGTGGGGTGGAGCTGAAATGGTATTTTGAGGGAAGATTATAGAATTATTTTCTTGCATTATAAAAGCAGAATGATAAAATTAATGAGGTAATAAGAAACAATAAAGATAGAAGTAGATATATTACATTGTATGTTAACTATAATTTAAACAAATAAAAAGATAATAGAAATCAATTAATATCACAAATTAAAAAAAATGTATAATAAAGAGGATGAACAATGTTGAAAGATATTTCTTTGGAAGGACTAAAAAGATTAAAATATCTCTGGCATTATGGCTCAGGAAAAATAATGAGACACAAATCCAGTGTTAGAAATGTAAAAGAAATATGAAAAGAGACATTGACATTAATAAATGTAACAGGAGAATAATCTGAGCAACTTAAAAACTTTATATGCAACCAGGTTTGTTTCCTTCACAATATAACTTACCAAACTTAATTAAGAAAAAAAATAGGGGGGCCTGGGTGGTTCCTTCTGTTAAGCATCCAAGTTCAGCTCAAGTCATGATCTCATGGGTCACGAGTTCGAGCCCTGTGCTGGACTCTGTGCTGACAGCTCAGAGCCTGGAGTCTGCTTTGGATTCTGTCTCCCTCTCTCTCTCTGCCCCTCCCCTGCTTGCACTCTGTCTCTCTCTCTCTCTCTCTCTCAAAAATAAACATTGAAAAAAATAAAAAAACAATAAAAATAGAAAATGATAATAAACCTGTGATACTTTGACCAATTGACTCAATAATTTAAAATTTACCCCATCTGCACACAAATTGAAAATTATGAGGCCAAGAGAATATTGCAGTCAAGTTCTATCTGATATTGCTGAAACAGATCACTTCTATTTTGTCAAACCTTTCCAGAAAATAAAAAAAACAAGGAATACTCCCCAATTCACTTTATGAGAGGTTGGTATAAACTCTAGGCAAAGGCAGTAAGTAAAAGAAAAGGCAATTTAATTATAGAACAATTTATCTTACAAGCACAATGCAAAAGTCATGAATAAGCTATTGCTAAAAAGAATCCTATAATACATATAAATTATACATACAAGAATAAGATAGATTTATACCAGGAAATAATTTTTACCTGGAAGGTGATTTAAAATTAGAAGATTAATGTAACTCACCAAATTACCAGGAAAAAAATGTAGAATTTTGCAACAGATTCTGAAAAATATTTTGAAAACATTCAAACGTATTTAAAGCAAACTTTCTTAACAAACTGGAAATAGTAGGGAATCTTTAAAAATTAGCAGAATCTACCTAAAATACTAAGAGAATCTGCCTAAAACTAGGCAAGTGGTTGCAATATTAGAAGCATTTGTTTTAGTCTCAGAGTTAATACAAGGATGCCAGTAACCACAACCATTCACATATTATTGCAGTGGAAGCCCTCAGCAATACAATAAGAAGAGAAAAATAAATATAAGGAATAGGGTTTTAAATAATGAAACAAAACAGCAGATAGCTTGATTATCTGTATGGATATTTACAGTCAAAATAAAAGAGATTTAATACTATTTCTGGATTTAAGATTAATATATAATAATTACATAGTCTATAAAGATCACTGGCATGCATGAGTAACATTTTGTTATGAAACATGATTTAAAAGGTTCTAGTCTTAACAGCAAAAGTGCTATAAATACTTAGATATAAACTTAAAAAACTTTATGAAAACTTCTATGTGGAGAATTAAAAGATATAATTGAAGGGCCATATGAAGAACTGAATAAGTAAAAAGACATACCATGTTTATGGATTGGGAGAATCAAGATCATAAAGATTTCCATTTTTCCCCAATTTAATCTGTACATACAATGAAGTCCCTTTCGTAATCATAAATGGCTTGCAAACAAGGCATTTTGTGTATCTATTACTTGTGGCTATACAAACAAGATCAGCTCCCCAGTGACCCTAGTCATTCTGTTTCCCAAACTGCTAGAATAGGTTATCTTTATAAAACACAGATGTGATCATGTGATTTTCTTGCTTAAAAATTGTCACCAATCCCTCAAAATTTTCAAGATAAAATTTAAAATCTCAGACAACTACCAAACCTTTGTTGTCTGACACAGGCCTTTCTTGAACTTTGTCTCCTGCCTTCTCCACCTAACCAGGGAGCTGGAGTCCCACACATGCTATTGTAATACTCACAGTGTCCTTAATAAAAGCTTCAGTACCAGAGGCATTTGGGTCTGGTCTGAGAGCAGTACGGTGGGACAGTTTAGGTGTTGTTTCTGGCAGCACGCTGTCCAAGTCTAAATTCCAGACCCCACTGGAGATTTTGAGAACTGCATAAATTTAGCATAACTTGATAAATCATGTTCTGATATTTGTGAGTAAATCCCAGAGCAACTGAGCGATGCCCCTCAATCTACTTCCTAGATAATAATTTAAGAGCCTCAAAGGTTCTATAACATTTCTCCAAATACAGGCTTAAAAATGGGAGACTAATGTATAGTCAGAGCTATTCTTTTCAGAACACTAATTGGAGGATTAGGAATAAAGACATTTTTAGAGAAGGCACAATAGATCTCAACTGTCTGGAGACACGTTAAGAAGTACAATTATAGTATACAAACAAACAAAAAAAACAAAACAAAAAACTGACATAGAAGAGACATTAGAATACAACGGGAAAAGATAGCTATTAAGACTGGGGGAAAAAAGTGAGGAAAAAGATTAAGAAATAAACCCAGATAATGACACAGTCTAGAAATCAAGGGAAAAGCAACCTCTTATCCTTGGTCTTTTGCTCCTGCTCTCAGGTTTAGCATGGAATGCTCTTGGGTTCTGAAAAAGATGTGTTGGAAGCCAGGAAAAGATAAAACAGAGAGATTAGTCTGAAACGACTCTGAAGTCTAACTGTGAAAAAAAAAAGAAAGGGGAGGGGGCACTACACTATCTGAAAAAACATATTTTATCATTTAAATTAAAAAATCACCCTTTTCCTTTCATTACCTCGTTTCATAAAGCAATTGGCAGAAATATTTGGAATACAATTTCACATGCCTTCATCAGGTCCATGCCCCAAATTATTTTAACAACCAGAAACGTTAGATTTTGGAGAACATTTGTTCATTGCACGGAGATAAAACTTAGTGTGAGGTTTCTTCACTTCTCTTGTGAAAGAATTTAAGAAGGAGTAAATATAGTGTAATCAAACCATACTCTCTCCCTTCAAACGTGGGTGACCTGTGTATTTGCATGGCCTGGAGTTCACAGTGTCCCCGGACTTGCATGAGAACACCTGTTTACTTTTCTACATGCCCACAATTGCTTTTGCACGTGAAAATGGCTTCGAGAATTTCCTCTGAAAGTGTTATGTGAATTTTTACAGAAAAGCTTCCAGATGGATAAAACCATGCTGAATATAGTTAGGAATTCAAACTTCATATGTGGGATCTGAGATCCGTGTTTTAAGCGCTGAATGACTACTAATTTTGAAGGCAATGGTTGTAGGTTAAGTCCTTTGACATTCTGTGACATAGTCTGAATCCCGAACACCATGCACCTGGGTGGTGTGAGACCCAGGAGTAAAATGACACAACTCTGAAGTCTGTGTGGATTTCGTGTGGGTATAAAATCTACGGCTTGTGTTACGGACTGACAGATGTGTTGACTCTATTTCCTAACACCACCATCTACACTCATGCACCCCCCTCCATCTGCACTGTAAACAACAACAAAAAAAAATACAAGTAGTATTATCTACTCTTTCACAAAATCTAACAAAAGGATAATTTTAACACAACTTAGATTGCTGTCTAATAATAGTAACAACAATAATGATAACACCCGTTTCTTAAACTTTTATAGGAAACACTTTCAATTGTTTTACCTCATATTTTACTTGTTCTCACTTTAAAACAAACATGTAAAATTAATATTATTCTCATTTTTCAAGTGAAAATATTGAGGCGTGAACCAAGGAAGGGGCATAATAGGTGTCTCTTAAAGTTCTCTCTTGCCCTCTCTCTCTCTCTCTGCTCCTCCCCTGCTCACTCTTTCTGTCTCTCTCTCAAGGATAAACAAACTTAAAAGGAATTAAAAAAATTACCAATAATATATCTAAGACATATGAAGCAGATTTTTGCCCCCTTGGTTTTTCATTAAGTAACTACTTCAACTCATCAGGGCCTGCCTGATGCCCCTTAAAAATTAGATGCATGTCATTCAGGCTTAGGAACAACGTTTGATAGAGCTTTAAACTGTGAAGATTCACATGAAGGAACTAGGTCAGCTCCAGAACCGAACGAAAGATGTTAGGCTGATATGTTCCAATCTCGAAGGAATTTATTGGCTATGTTTTCTTCCAGTGAACTTCACAGCATAGGACGGCCAAGGCTTTCTGAACTGATTTTTTGAGTCATTTTATTCCGTGGCATGAACAATAAGGAGGAATTCCTTGGGTTTCACTTAAAACACAAAAACAATGACCGAAAAGGTGTGTGTGGGTAGGGGGAAGAGTTTCGAGGATTCCGAAAGGGAAGGATGCAAACTTTTTTAAGAAGTCAGTTGTCATAACAGGCCGCCTTCTGATGGAAATAAATTAAAACCCTTATAGGTGGAGGAAACACTTACATAATCATTTGAGTGTACTTGACTTTGCATGATCTCATGATAACGGTCCCAAGGAGCCCACAAACACACCACAGAGGAGTCCCTTTACACCAGGACTCACGAGTAGCAACTGTTTCTTAAAAGAAAACAAATTTCTGTTCAGGGAATTTGAACCACTCCAAAGGATTTAACGACTTGCCGGGGTTTGTAGGTCAGTCACATCTGTTCTGAAATGAAATGCTTCTTCCTGTTTCTAAATTGACTAACCCTTAACCCCATTAGCCCTCCCGTCTTAAAACAAAGATGATTCCTGTTTCTGGAGCCTTGCGACAGTCAGGGCCTTTATGTTTACGCCAGCACATGGAACTCATCACAGTTCTATTCCTCTCTTTCGGTCAGCAAAAAAAAAAAGAAAAAAAAAAAAAAAGGAAGATGCAAAAGCAGAAAGCGAGAAAATAAAGTGGGTGATGGTTCGAAGGTGCGATTGGTATGTCTTGTCCACGCGGACACCTGTAGAAAATAAGAGTTATCTAAAATAATAGGGAGGAGAGTTGCCTCTCTTTTGTTTTCCTTCAATCGTTGGGTTTCCATTGCTATGTTCATTCTTCTCTGCATGAAAAGAAAGGGAGCCGGTCTAAAGGAGGCAAGAGCAAGTTTCCCAGAGGTCTCAGAGGCTGGTATGAGTCCCCGTCGTCCTAGTCTGCTGCTTTGTGCTTAGAAAGGCACCAGAAGACAGAGGTAGACTTCCCAGCCACCCCCGGCCCAGAGTCTTATTTTCAAAAGTAACAAGCGGTTTGAAAAATTCCGAAGGCACGGAGTAAAATGAAAACTAGGCAAGAAAATGAGGCCGGGCTGCAAAGCTAGTGCTTGGCGGAAAATGAATGGTTGCAGAAATTCACATACTTTAGAAAGCGATTAGAGAGTTTCCTTACGTTAAGGAAGAGAGAAAGACTTTTTTTATGAGGCCAGGGCAGCCACCTTGCACCGTGTTTCCTACCGATCCCCCCTACCCCTCACCCAATGCACACAACTAAGGAAAGAAGAGTGGGAAAGAACCGATCCCGGCCCGTGGGCTTTAGGCCGTCCCGGACTTTACCTGTGAGTACACGAGGTTTTGCCAGTTCTGGGCGGCGGGGAGAGGCCCGCCTGGAAACCTCACCAGGCCGGCCGGGAGAAGCCCCGAGTTCCTCCTGAAAGCCTTCACGTCGAGCTGCAGGAATTTGTCAGGATGGTTGTTGTTTGGCAAAACAGAGAGATCCATGTCTCCCGGCGTCTACGGTGGAAAGCGAAGGTAAGTGAGGCTGCTCCCGGCCGACTCGTCTATTATTCATGACGCTGAGGATGCTGGCAATGATACATCCACACAGGAACAATGCAGCACCCTGCCTTACCTTTCACACGCAACACGCCAACACACACACACACACACACACACACACACACACACACACACACACACACACTTAGGATCCTTAAAAGGGACAGGTGGGGTTACGCTCATTAAATTTAACAAAATGCCAAAATCAGATAAATGGGGCTCAATGCCTCTCCGTACAGTGTCAGACATAACGGTTTAAGAGGAAGTATTCTTTGGATGCAAGGCTGCCAGCAGTTCAGGGTCGCAGTCCATAACTGGAGCACATGAGATACCACCTGTAAGGGAGACATTTCTAAAGTTTCCTCCCTGAACATTGCCGAGCTAACACAGTTAGCCCCAGTTAGGAGTTGGCCCCGCCAACGCGGCCTCCCATATGATATGCTGGATCTTGTTTCTCCTCCTGTTTGGACACCCAGAGTCTCAGGCTCACGTGAAACCTTAGCTTGTCAGCTTTGGTCTGAACTGCGAGATGGCCAGAATTTTGCGGTGACAGTTGGCTACAGGAACTGAGTGCCCCAGCCTCCTGCCTTGCCCCATCTGCTCTCCCTGCGACTCTGTTCCTAGCCGGATAAACCCCTACGGCATGTTTTGGTGTTCACACAGCACATTGGGAACCGAAGGGGAACACGGCTGCTGGGTTGGGATGACGTGCTGTCCTAAGTGAACCCATCTGCCATTCGGGGAGCCAAGGTGGGAGTGGGGCTGAGGACCGTGCATTGAGCCAGGAAGCCACGATGCCTTTCATGGAGATAAGCTCTCGCATTGCAAGCCGTTGGGCCTTGGGCAACCCATGCGTCCCAGTGGGAAAGTGTGGATTTCCATCAAGCATCAGAGGCATACTTCCCTCCGAGAGAAGGTGCAGGCGAGACGCCTCAGCAGTTTTAAAAAGACATCGGTTGTTTGTTCTGTGTGCACCTCTGTAAACCCATCTGATGCAGCAGGAAGACTTCTCTTCCAGGGGTAAATGGGGTCACATGTGGAAGGGATCAGCATCGGATTTCAGAGCAGTGCCGTATAGCTTATAAGAACCAGCAGCCAGGATGTTCGCAAATCGAGCAAGACACTAGAGAGTACTTACCTTCTTTAGAGCAAGAAACATGAGGGAGTTTACAAAATCATGTCCTACTTACAGTTGTGAGGCTGGCTCAAACAACCAACGTTTTCTGTAAGGATGTTTCGGACCCAAACCCTTTCACCCCGTCTTGCACTATTTGAACTACATTTGGGTAGTTTTAACACCGTATTTACTGGACAAAGTAAGAGGTGCTCCGTAATGACAGTTAATAACAAAACAGTTAAATCACAAGAGTTTCAAGAAGCAAGTGTATTATGTGTATGTGCCTGTGCTTGGTACGTTCTGGATTTTCCTGGCTGCTGCCAGAAGACATCTAATGAATAAATATTTCTCAGGCTGTTTGCTTTTCCTAAAAGATTCTTCAGGGAATAACACACATCTTCAAGAAGAACCTTACTTCTCTTTGGCTCTCTATATTGGCAAGTGGAGACACAGAACGTAGGTCCAAATATATTTGATTAGGCCTTTTCCTTGGCCAAAGTATGAGGTAGGTGAAATGAGGCTTTGGTTTTCCTTAGGCATCCTTCCCTCAGATCCCTCCGCCATGCTCCAGATGCCCAGAGGCTTGTATACTGTCTCCTGTTTACAAGCAGAGTTTTACACTCCCCACTTTTTTTCACCCTTTGTCCAACCTCACCCCCAAACCATTGGTTCTTATTTCTCGCTGTAGGTAACCTACATGACTAAGGATCAGAAAATCAACCTTTCTCCTCTCTCTTTTTACTGGTCATCCTCTCCACATCCCTGGCCCCCACCTCGACTCCAATCCACTCCACCTCAACGTGTGCCTCCGGTGATGCCAGTCCTTCTGCCTGGAAACATTTCTTGCCTGGAAACATTTCTTTCCAACTTGCTGTTGACCACCTCCGAATCATCCTTCGGGGGCCACAACTGATAACTCACCTTTCACAAAACCTTTACGCATTTTCCCAAGTAGGTATGATGGCTCCCTCCTTCGAAATCTTCGAGCGATCTGTTTATACTCTCATCTTACTATCTTTAATCTGATGATGCATTTCATATTTTTCTTTTGCAAGCCCTACACCAGATGATACGTTACCAAAGAGCAGCCCTTCCGATGCTTCCTTCCCCATGAGTCATGTCTGAAGACGCTCATGAAGTCCTTTGCTCCATAAATAATGATGGCTCATGCCTCTTCGAAAGCACTAGAAAGGGCTCTCCTCTGGTTGGAAATTGATAATCCAATTACATTTGATTTAAAAAATGGCTTCGTGCTGCTTTCCAAGCTCAGTAAAAAAAGGATTCCGTTGCCAAAAATGTTTCTGACATACTCTATATTCTCTTCTGGTAGCTTAGGATGCAGAGACCCACACTGAAGGCTCTGAGAAGATCTGCTTTGATACGTCTAGCATTCGCCAAATTTATTTGATCACCTAATACTCATTTTATTGTTTTCCTTTTAAATCTTCAAGAAGTTTACTCAAGAGTAACTGGACAAATATTGGCTCAAGGTTTTTATTTCTTTATCGTCATTAGGAACTTCGATCTAGAGTCACAGTGGTTATAAATAAATATAAAGAGTTTTACTGCAGGGAAATCTGGTGGATATGTCCACATATGGGGCCTCTCAACACTTAGCATGCAGGTAATCTTTCGGTCTTTTTCTTTATAACCAAGTTTTATAAAAGTATCATTTCCTCTTGGAATTGGACCCAGGATTACTGTTTTTTTGAACCATGAGAATCGTAAAAATAGGATTAAATCTGTTTCACTAGGTGAAACTGTCTATATATGAATGAATCTTCTTTTTTTCTTTTCTTCTCCTCATTCTCTCCTGTTTTCCCTTCTTTCTTCCCTCCTCCCCTCCCTCCCTCCCTCTCTAGGTTGTACCAATAACCCACTGAAATATTTGAAAGTATTTCCAGCTGAAAAGCCCGTACGATGTCCAGATGAGCAATTGTAGTTCATCAAATTAATTGAGAGTTTGAAAATTACTTGGATTGTTTGGATTACGAGAAAGCCTGTGAGTAGCTTATAAATACTTTTGTGTCTATTATAAGACAGTCTCAAAACCGGTGAACAAAGGAGGCAATCAGGATAACTGAGGGCACAGAACGCGGAGTCAGAGCGGCATCAAACTAAGATGTGTTCTTGGGTAGGTTACCGTGTCCTAAGCAGTGTGCCTAACCCTGTGTCCTCAGCTATAATGTGAAGGTAACACAAGTGCCTTACAAGGTTGCGCTGAAATTTTATAGGTATAGTAGGTAATGGAATGTTTGGTATATACTAAGTGCTTAAAAGGGTTCATTGTTATTTTGAGTGGATAAGAACATAGAGTTTTATTTCAGTTGTCTCTGATACGAAGCTAACTGAAAACAAAAAAAGGAAGAAAGTTAAAGTCATACAGCCATCTTTAGTTAAAAGGCAAACTACATTTCCCAGAATCTCCTTATCTGTGTGATTCTGGGTTAGAACTGGCCAAAAAAGGAACTTCGGTGAGAGTTGGACAGGAAAGCAGAAACAGTACCCATTAATCTGAAAGGCTTTTTGGAATCGGGTGCTTGGCACATTCCAAGCCCTCTTGAGTTCCATGTCCATTTCTTCTTTCCAAATGTTAGTCCTGTTGACCAACAGCAACCTCAGATCTACAACGGGGTGTTTGACTGTGTACTTACGAAGGAGGAAGCTTCACAGAGGCGACAGCATCCCAAAGACCTCTTAACAAATTACCCCTCCCTAGTCGTACTTACCTGGCTGCTCAGACCAGTTGGTGACCCTTCTGATTCTTCAACTCTTCTTCACTTCGCCAGGGCCTCCTGCAGTTGTGTGAATTCAAATCTGGCAAATGATAAACCTAGGTTTTCAATTCACAGATCAAGGTCTAAGTTGGGAACCAGAAAGCTTCCACGTCTATTTTCAAATACAACCTTCTTAACTGGACTGCCGACCTTCCACCATCTCAACTCAGATTCAGATTCAAGTCTTAGAGGATCCGAGGGGACCACCAGGGAGTATAACATGTGAGGTTTTAGACATGCCAAAGGAATTGCAAGATTTCACTAATTCATATTAACTGAAACCCAAGGTAGATGTATGGGGACATTTGTTAATGGTTTTATATTAGGGCAAAAAGAATATAATGTTTCATTAGCCTACATGTTTTTGATATGAGTTCACTAAGTGGAGATTCTGGAGTCAAAGTGTTACTTCGTGAGACTGGGAGTAACTCTTAACGATGGGCCTGAAAATTGGACCCACTGGAGGTCCGCATTGAATAAAATTGAGATGCCAAAACTTAAAGTTCCTTGTTATAGTGTAGTATACAGGAGAGCATACATTTAGGGAGATTGGTTTTAATTTGATAGATGCTCACCTACACGCTGAAGATATCCCCGGAAAGGCTCCAGAGGGCATTCCCTTCACCAAGGCTTTGAACTCCCTTCACATCAGCAAAGGCTATACAGGACTCCTTAAAGAACTTGGAAAAGCCAATTTTTTGAAACCCTGAAATAACATTGGGAAATGCTGACACAGAACTGGGATTCTTAAATTTAATGAGGATGATGGAATTCCATGAGGGCAGGAACCAAAGGGCTGGATTTCACTTCCAGAAACCAGATGGGAATGGTTACCATAAAGGGTAGCAGAATCGAAGGGGTAAAGGGAGTGGTTTGACCAGCAAAGATCCTGGCTAACTGATCGTGGAGTCCCTAGGACTGAGATAGATGGGCATTCTACTCAAGTCTTACTTGATTTGTGTAAGTATTAAATCTCTAGACTTTGTGAGAAGAGGTCCCCTTTGGATGACCACATCGGGAAATTGCATTCCCCTGA
The DNA here is from genome assembly GCA_030068075.1 of Paguma larvata. Taxonomy (NCBI): domain Eukaryota; kingdom Metazoa; phylum Chordata; class Mammalia; order Carnivora; family Viverridae; genus Paguma; species Paguma larvata. The sequence goes on from CM057826.1 coordinate 126,708,445, forward strand.
TCAATTTCCATATGGGAACAGGTTCCTTGACTGAGAACACCTTGAGCGAAGAGGAGGCTGGATCATTTTAAGGAAGGATCCAGCTATGCTGTCCAATATTATAGTGTAAATTACCTTCAAGCTTTCTCTGATGGGCACAATGTACTGGGGACAGGGAAATAATCAGACTTTTTGATGATTATTAATTGTCAACTGATACTATTCCTGGTGACCCTAAATTCCTACTCTAGCCCCACAGAGCAAGAGTTTATGGAAATCAGATAATTTAATCAAGTTCTGGCTTAAATCTCTCTCATAAAGAATCCAAAAGTCTCTTCAACCACCCCATAGTTATTTTTCTAATTCTGGAAGGCATATTTGGAATAGAAACACTCAGAGAGTGGCAGAACCCCTGCTTACCTTGTTGGTTCCATGATATGTAGAATGAGGGTGTTAATGATGATAATGGCAATGGAAGCCCCTAGAACTGCCTCCACATACCGAAATTGGAAACAAAACCAATATTGCCTTCTTGGAGGGATTTCACAATTACTTCTATCATTAAGGATTTGAAGGATGCAGAAATGGTATGTCCCTGACCCCCAACACTGATGCCAGAATTGAATACTAAGGAAAAAAATAAAGACACTATATCATTCTGTTAGGCCATCTGCTTGAGGGTGATTGGGGGCATGGTAATAGCAGAGATTTACAAGAGCACGCGCTCATGTAAATGCTATGTGATTTATTGTACTATGAGTTCTCTGTACAAAACCATACTGTATGGAATGCCACAATAGTGAATGAAGCATTTGGTAGGTTCATAAAAGAAATTTGGGCAGAAACTTTGGAGGGTGGGAAGGGCAAATCCACATTCAGGGTAAGTAGCTCTTCCTGTGAGAACAAGTTACTGCCTGTGTTGTGACGCAAGTGATCTGAGGTAAGTGTACCGCAGTCAAGGCGGTGGGCAGGTCTTCCCAAAGAATGCTGCCATCACGGAAAAAAATATCTTCTCTACTGTCGGTAGGTTGAGCTCTCCTCAGTGACCAGCCTTGGTGAGTGGATGTTCGTGTTGCTGAATCCAAGCACAATCTCCATTCCTGCCACCACTGTCTCTTGTTCCTGGGCATATTGGGCAATGACAAGGGTGGCTGAGGAAAGACAGTGGCCAACACACACAGACCTTGTCATCTCATCCACTTGATGACTGAGACCTCTCGGGCGAGGGCATTCTTTGGTGAGGGGTCAAATGGAATACGTGTATACAAGCTATTCAACAGGGTCTATCCATATACCTTTTCCTGAGAACTTTTTCATCACCCATTTCAAAATCATGATCCTTCCAAGTCCTTGCCAGTCCAACCAAACCTCCTTGATTGCAGTAGGATTACATGAAATCACTTCTATCACAAAACAGGCGGTAATGTGTTCTCATAGCAATAGCCACTTACCCTGATCATGGATTTGCCTTCCCAGCCTGCAAAGTTTTTGCCACAATACCATCCGTTATTTACCAAATGCCTCATTCTCTGCCCATACAATATTTGTTCTTGTTCAGGGAACCTACGTTACAACAAATAAAATGTGGCACAGGCCTCACGCTCACATAAATCTCTGGTATTACCATCGCCCTGAAGCAGACGGGCTATAGAATGATGCAGTCTCTCCTCTCTCTCTCTCTCTTAATATTCAGTTCTAGCACCAACTGGGTGAAAATATTCTAAAGGTCTTCTAAGATACTGTATATATATTTTTTTGATACTGCATATGTTCTGATTCATCTACCAGTACAGGGTGGTAGTTCTTTTAAAAAATTTTTTTAAATGTTTGTTTTTGAGAGGGAGAGAGACAGAATGCAAGTGGAGGAGGTGCAGAGAGAGAGGGAGATAACAGAATCTGAAGCAGGCTCCAGACTCCGAGCTGTCAGCACAGAGCCCCACCTGGGGCTTGAACTCATGGACAGCAAGATCATGACCTGAGCCAAAGTCGGCCACTTAATTGACCGAGCCACCCGGGGGCCCTCACAGGGTGATATTTCTTCTTAGATTCACTGATTTGGTGAGGGATCAAGGGAAGAGACTGAGGATGTCTCCTCTGAAAATGTAATTTGTTTACCTCTCTCATGCCCCTACTGTCATTGACTTAAGATGTGTTGATATTAGTTAACTTGATATCTGAGCAATTAAATGAAAAGATATACACAAGGAACCATCTAGAAACAAAATGACCCCCCCCCATATTAAAATGAAGGTAAAATACACTAATGAGGGAAGCGTCACGAACTGTGCGGATGGTGAGATTTCAACTCTATTTCCAATCTATTGTATTAGCCTGCCCGCTTTCGGGGCAGAAGACGGAAGACGCCTGGGTTAGAGACAAAGGACTTTTGTTACTCACAGCAGAGAGTCAGTGTTTTCTTGCACCAGTTTCCCGAGCCCCCCAGTGTGACACAAAGAGAGCAGGGTGATATCTGCACATGTAGAGACGTATCCCAGGAGAGGGACCCTCATCTTAGGGCCGGAAACCTTTATAAGGAGAAGTCGGCATGTCTGCCCTGTGCTCCGCCATCTTTATCTTCCAAGGCTCTTCAACAGCCTTCCCAGGCCGTACAAACATCCCTTACAAGATACTCCCGAACAAATGCAGACAGTGCCAAGACGCGGAGAGACGTGAGAGACCTATGAAGAACTGCCTCCCAACAGGAAGCTTCACATACTTTATTGAAAAAAATTCTAAGAAATCATGTGAATCATGTACAACATTTTCTCACAAGAAAACATTTAAGCTGGTTTTTTAACGTTTCACAGAATTGTAAAACTTTTGGTTTTCGAAAGGAAAAAACACAATGAAACTACCACAGTATCAAAAGCATTTTGTTTCTTCTTGTTTCTAGGGGAAAGGCTGAAAAATATCTGGGAAGTCTTCTCATTATGATTTGTGAGGCTAAGTACTATACTCTCTTACAGATCTGCTAAAAAGATACAAGGAAATGGCTGGATCGCTGCTTTCTTTGTTCAAAATATTTTAAAAAGCTAAAATCTAATGACAGCATGTTAAAATAATACATATTTTTGTAGGATGGTACCATTTCTATAATGGTTTCTCTACACTATATCAACAGTGCAATGGTGATTCAGTGTAAATCATTACAGTGTCTCATTGTTACAATACTTGTGTTCAAGTACATGTTCATGAACATGATCAAAGTCTCTATTTTGACTTTTCTTTTCCATTATTAAAATAAGGTTATAATTACAGTAGAATTTTTCCTATGGATATCTCTAAATCTGAACCAAATTCATAATACATTCTCTAAAAACCTGTTCAACGCTATGAGGTTTATTATGTTTCCGGATGTCCCGTAGATTACAGAAAATGGGCTAATTCTGCAGCAGGACACCACAACCCGAAAATGACTCCTCTCCTCATATAACTAAACTATGACACTAAGTTAGTATACATTCTGGATAACTCCATGGTATTGGCAGGGAGAGAATAGCACCTTAGAGACAGCCCTAACTTAAAAAAAAATTTTTTTTTTTTTAGAGTCTAACGATAATTTTTTTCCCTTTTTAATTTTATTCTGGAAACTGGATCCGACTTATCCATATAAAATTATTTATAAGCCATAGAGTATAAATGAAAAGGTTTGTATGACCAAAACAAACACCGTATTGGATGTCTGGCCGGCGCCAAAATAAATTAATTTGATTAAATTATATGTCATCTGATAGTATTTGGTCTGAGAAACATGCTAGTGTGTGTGTTTATAAATAATGTGATTGCAAAGAGCTGTGAGCCAGCCAGCCTGCTAGAGGTCAACTCTTTTGCTGCAGCTTTTGGGCATAGAAGTCCCTGCACGTCTCACAGCAGCGCTGATACCACCGCATGTCCTGACACAGGTTCTTCTCACGTATCACTCGGCAGTACACAGGCCACTGGTCTCCCAGGCACTTGAAAGTGAGCGCAGCTGTGAAGAAGAGAACAGTGACCTCAACACAGGTAGATATCCTCGGTGTCGGGGGTAGAAACAAGTAGCAATCATTTACGGGGAAGAATTTTGCACGTTCACTTTGACTCATTCGCCTTGCCTTCTAGAACTTAGAGGAAGGTTAAGAAACACACACGTGCACACCCTATAACAAAGGAGGGACGTGAATGAATAATGGTCTTGCTTATGAGGTCTTTGAGACTCCTTTGAGCTAGATTTCTCAAAGTCAGGGGGTTGTAATGCACATGGCGTGGAAGATTCAATTCTCTGGCTTTCATGAAAGCTTCTTTTTGGATGTTCGGTTGAGAAGATTAAAAAGAAAAAGGAACAGGTTCGCTGTATCTACCTTTATGGGAAGATAAATTAACAAGCATCGTCGTGGATGAAATACCAAAACAATTACGTGCACACCTATTTCGCACTGCTCCCTGTTTAGAGAGCAGGCGTATCCAGGTGGGGTATCTGGGGATGGTGATTTCACGCCTCTTTACAGTCAAAGCTGATGATCGAAAGTGACTGAAATTTCCAGTGATAAGTAGCTGAAATCTTTCTTTTGCCACTATTCTAATAAGGTTCATTATTTTCCTTTCTAAAACCTTAGTTTTCCACTGTGCTTGTGTGTTCGGGGATATACCTTCAAGAAATAATAAATGGAGAAAATGCAACTTTAATGAAATTTTTCTTGTAATCCATTCTCTTCTGCCACGTGATACTTCAAGGAAAGACTTCAACTAATTGCTCGAGAAAGAGATTATGTTGTTTTTGAATACATGAATTTAGGGCCTCTCCTCCAGGATTGCTTAACGTTTTGTCTTAACTACCCTTAATTCTCTTTGAACTGATTATTTCCTAGAAAATGAGTAATTATTTGGCTAGAAAACGAGAATATTTTTATTTCCATGAAGAACCAAACTTTTCCATTTGATTGGCTCTTATTGCATAAAAAATATCTATGACGATTTAGCTCCTTTGATTTTGGCCATATTGTTCTGTTTGATTAAATGGTCACCCTGAAAATTGTACACGCAGATTAAAAGTGAAGCTAGGAAACATAAATTACCCCAATGACAGACAGGTAGTAGTGTTGTTAAAAGCCACTCATTGCCACAGAAATAAAGGCTAATTCATTTACGAACTTTGTTAGGCAAGCATACGCTATATATACTGAAAATACATAATCTACTGCTTGATGATAGATTAAATAACAGGAACTCAGAATATATATGAAAACATTTTATAAAAAATATGTAAATCAATTCGTTTTTTTTTTTCATTTCTCTCATTTATTTAGTATTTTTATATATCAACATATTATATACATTATTTTTCCTGTGGCTGCATTCCTTTTTTTTTTTTCTTTTTAATATAATTTATTGTCAAGTTGGCTAACCCAGAGTGTATACAGTGTGCTCTTGGTTTTGGGGGTGGAATCCCGTGATTCATCGCTTACATACGACACCCAGTGCTCATCCCAACAAGTGCCCTCCTCAATGCTCATCACCCATTTCCCCCTCTCCCCTGAACCCCCCAACTGACCTTCAGTTTAGTCTCTGTATTTAAGAGTCTCTTTTGTTTGCTTCCCCCCTTCTCTGTTTGTAACTCTTTTTTTTCCCCTTCTCTCCCCCCCGTGGTCTTCTGTTAAGTTTCTCAAGGTCCACACATGAGTGAAAACATATGATATCTGTCTTTCTCTGACTGACTTATTTCACTTAGCATAATACCCTCCAGTTCATCCACGTTGCTGCAAATGGCAGGATTTCATTCTTTCTCATTGCCACGTAGTATTCCATTGTGTATATAAACCACGTCTTCTTTATCCATTCATCAGTTGGCGGACATTTAGGTTCTTTCCATGATTTTGCTATGGTTTGAAAGCACTGCTATAGACATTGGGGTACATGTGCCCCTATAAATCAGCACTCCTGTGTCCTTTGTATAAATTCCTAATAGTGCTATTGCTAGAACATAGGGTAGTTCTATTTTTAATTTTTTGAGGAACTTCCACACTGTTTTCCAGAGTGGCTGCACCAGTTTGCATTCCCATCAACAGAGCAAGAGGGTTCCCATTTCTCCACATCCTCACCAGCATCTGTTGTTTCCTGAGTTGATAAATTTAGCCACTGGGACTGGTGTGAGGTGGTATCTCATTGTGGTTTTGATTTGTATTTCCCTGATGATGAGTGCCATTGAGTATCTTTTCATGTGTCTGTTGGCCATCTGGATGTCTTCTATTCATGGCTTCTGCCCATTTCTTCACTGGATTATTTGTTTTTCAGGTGTGGAGTTCGGTAAGTTCTTTATAGATTTTGGATACTAACTATCTGATATGTCATTTGCAACTATCTTTTCCCATTCTGTTGGTTGCCTTTTAGTTTTGTTGATTGTTTCCTTTGCAGCGCAGAAGCTTTTTTCTCGACAAGATCCCAATAGTTCATTTTTGTTTTTAATTCCCTTGCCTTTGAGATGTGTTGAGTAAGAAACTGCTGTGGCTGAGGTCGAAGAGGTTGTTGCCTGCATTCTCCTCTAGGGTTTTGATGGGTTCCTGTCTCCCATGTAGATCTTCCATCCAGTTTGGGTTTATTTTTGTGAGTGGTGTAAAAAAGTGGTTTAGTCTCATTCTTCTGCATGTTGCTGTCCAGTTCTCCCAGCACCATTTGTTAAAGAAGCTGTCTTTTTTCCATTGGATACTCTTTCCTGCTTTTGTCAAAGATTAGTTGGCCATACATATGTGGGTCCCGATTCTGGGTTCTCTATTCTATTCCATTGGTCTATGAGTCTGTTTTTGTGCCAATACCATGCTGTCTTGATTATTACCACTTTGTAGCAGAGTGATGCCTCCCGCTTTGGTTTTCTTTTTCAACATTACTTTGGCTCTTCAGTGTCTTTTGTGGTTCCATACAAATTTTAGGATTGTTTGTTCTAGCTTTGAGAAGAATGCTGGTGCAGTTTTGATTGGGATTGCATTAAATGTGTCAATTGCTTTGGGCAGTATTGACATTTTAACAATCTTTATTCTTCCAATCCATGAGCATGGGATGCTTTTCCATTTCCTTGTGCCTTCCTCAATTTCCTTCATAAGTTTTCTACAGTTTTCAGCATACAAATCTTTTATATTTTTGGTTAGATTTATTCCTAGGTATTTTATGGTTCTTGGTGCAATTGTAATGAGATCAGTTTCTTGATTTCTCTTTCTGTTGCTTCATTATTGGTGTATAGAAATGCAATTTTTGTACACTGATTTTGTATACTGTGACTTTGCTGAACTCATGTATCAGTTCTAGCAGCCTTCTGGTGGATTCGGTCAGGTTTTCCACATAGAGTATCATGTTGTCTGCGTAAAGTGAAAGTTTGAATTCTTCTTTGCTTATTTTGATGCCTTTTATTTCCTTTTTTTTGTCTGACTGCCGATGCTAGGACTTCCAACATTATGTGAAACAACAGTGGTGAAAGTAGACATCCCTGTCGTGTTCCTGGTCTCAGGGGGAAAGCTCTCAGTTTTTCACCAATGAGGATATTAGCTGTGAGCTTTTCATATATGGCATTAATGATATTTTGTTATGTTCCTTCTATCCCGACTTCCTTTATTCCTAGGCATTTCATGGTTCTTGGTTCAATTGTAAACGGGATCAGTGTCTTGATTTCTCTTTCTGTTGCTTCATTATTGGTGTATAGAAATGCAACCAATTTTTGTACACTGATTTTGTACACTGTGACTTTGCTGAACTCATGTATCAGTTCTAGCAGCCTTCTGGTGGATTCGGTCAGGTTTTCCACATAGAGTATCATATTGTCTGCATAAAGTGAAAGTTTGAATTCTTCTTTGCTTATTTTGATGCCTTTTATTTCATTTTTATTGTCTGACTGCCGATGCTAGGACTTCCAACATTATGTGAAACAACAGTGTTGAAAGTGGACATCCCTGTCCTGTTCCTGGTCTCACGGGGAAAGCTCTCAATTTTTTACCAATGAGGATATTAGCTGTGAGCTTTTCATATGTGGTATTAATGATGTTTTGTTATGTTCCTTCTATCCCGACTTCCTTTATTCCTAGGTATTTCATGGTTCTTGGTTCAATTGTAAATGGGATCAATGTCTTGATTTCTCTTTCTGTTGTTTCATTATTGGTGTATAGAAATGCAACCAATTTCTGTACATTGATTTTGTACCCTGCGACTTTGCTGAATTCATGGATCAATTCTAGAAGCTTTTTAGTGGAGTCTTTCAGGTTTTCCAGAAATCAATGTTATTAGTGTTTATTTGTATCTAATATTGTGTCCTTAAAGATTCAAAAACTGTTACCTCTTATTCGGTGGATTAGATCCAGGTGACCATTCCTATTGAAAGTCATTTTTAACTCTATATCTCTCCAAAGGATAATTTGTACCCAGGATCAAAAGGAAGCCTGTTGACAATGGAGACATCTAACGAATACACCACAATCTCACCTTTCCAGAGCCATGACCTTAGTTGATAGTTCTACCACGAAACAGGTCAGAACCCAAAATACAGTTACATCCTTCAACCTTGTCTATGATGACCTTGAAAGGTCATTTGTACTTTCAGGGCCAGGCTCTGAGTAGACAGTTTCGGGAATCCTGTTTAGTTTTTCAGATTATTTTTACCTTCCTGACCACTGGAACTAGACTCCAGTTAAACATACCCAGTTTGGTCAGAACCTAACTAATTCGTATAGACTTATGACTAAGCTTTCCAATGATATGCAAATTAACTGTAAGCATGTCTATGCCTCTCAAAACCATCCCCTTTTTGGTCTGCTTACCCAGCCGGGGTGATGTTATGGTATTTACATTAATCTTCTCATTGCAGGGCTGAAGGTGGCACGGCCTGTATGCTGCAGGTTTTTCAGAAGAAAAACATTCATTTCCATGTCTTCCTGTGATCTTATGCATGCACTGAATAACACGGGACTGCATTCCTTTGCCGCATGTAATCGAGCACTAGGAGAGATACAACATTGTCCGAATAAAAATATGACAATCTGGACTTTTCTAATAAAATACTCTTTCCATGGATTCCTTAAATTGCAGCTGAATGGAGTCTGCCTTCATTTATAGGATATTTTTCGAAGAAGAACATATTTGATGTACAATGGTCTTTCATTAGAGAAGTCTTTCAGGTCCAAATATATCACTAGATTGAACTTGTGACACAAAATAAACTGATGCTTATTGGACTGTGAAAATACAATTATTTTATGGTATCGAAGTTACATGCGAAAGAGCAAACATGGCTTTGTTTCTGAAAATAATGATTTATTAACTAAGCATGTTATTGTCTACATAGTAAAGATTTAGGCATATTTAGCAAAGCAGTTGTAAAGAATTCCATCAACATCAAAGGACGTCAACAAACAAAGTAACACATCCGTTTTCAGGATTATAAAAAATGCAATAAAGTAACTATAGACACAGGATAACTCATACTACACAATTATAGCAGGTAATGGCTGATGGGTGACTCTCATAAAATTTTGAAGAAAAGAGAAAAAGATGTCAATTGCATTCCTTATGCAGGTTAAGTTTTGTAACTATCTGGGAATAACCTGGAAATGAAAATTGTATCCAGGAGGTAATGGAAGTTCTATGAGTCGTTTAAGTAAAACACCATCATGTCTGCCTTTGAAACGAACAGAAAAAGCTTTCTCATGAAATTAAATAGTCTAATAGCCTCAAGATCTCATTTGAATTAGCATACGTTAGCAATAAAAAATATCAGACTATTACTAGTAATTATGGTCTTTACACATTTTGGTAAAAATTTCATTGCATACATGTGAAAAATGAACAGATACTTGAAACGAAACAAGTGAAATCCCAAGGTCTTCTAAATTAGTTCTTACTTTATTATAGAAGATGCTACTCAACAACTGGATATTTCCTCAAATCATGTCACTACGATTAAAGACAGATAGAGATTAAAAGAAAAGGGCAAAGTATTCTGGCGTTGACTTGAGGAAAATGGGCTCTAATACCGTCTCTTGCAACTAATTTACCTGGGACTCATTTTTCCTTTTTGTTAAGCAAGGCATCGCAGTAGATCATAACTATGCTTTTGGGTCTAAATTACTACGAAAGCAAAAGTTCCAAATAACTTATCGTCAATGTTTACTTATTTATTTTGGGGGAGAGAGAGAGAGAGAGTGCGCATGCATGCAAGCAGGAGAGGGGCAGAGAGAGAGGAAGAGAGGAGAGAGAATCCTAAGCAGGCTCTGCGCTGTCAGAGTAGAGCCCAGGGCAGGGCTCAAACTCAGGAACCTGGAGATCATGACCTGAGCAGAAATTAACCGTTGGACGCTTAGGGGCACCTGGGTGGCTCAGTTGGTTAAGAGTCTGCTGTAAGCACAGGTCAAGATCTCACAGTTCCTGAGTTCGAGCCCTACACTGGGGGCTCTGCTGTGCACGCAGAACCTGTTTCAGATCCTCTGTCCCCCCCCCACCTCTCTGACACTCGCGCAACTTGCGCACATGCTCTCTCTCCCTCAAAAATAAATAAATAAATAAGCTTAAAAAAAATAAAAGAGTTGGATGCTTAACCGACTGAGCCACTCAGGTGCCCCAAATAACTTATCATTAAAAGTTACTGTAGTCTGGCAATTTTTAAGTGGAGAGGCTTCATCACAGGACACCTCTAAAATTTCATCATCTAATTATTCAGTGGGCCAGCCAACAAAGGTATGACAGAGGTTCTGCCAAGACTATAGGTTGCTTAAATGTCTCAGGATATTGTCAAGCATTTAGTGATTTTTCAAATATTTACTGCCCACCCGTTTTGTTCACGATCTCCTGTAGAAAATAAAAACAGCAAAAATTGTTAATATGATGGAGCTGATACTTTCATCAATGAACTTTATTAGCAAAACACTAAAACATATCAAAAGATGAGGTTAGAAACAGATTATGAAACTCTGTGAAAATGGGGCCATTTCATCCACTTTTAGCCAAATATTTTTTATTTATGTATTTATTTATTTATTTCATTTTTTTTCAATTGTTTAGTATTTTAAATAATCAGCTGCCCTATAGAACCACAGTTTGCTGCTTTAGGATCAAAGGAAACTGATACTACTACTTCCGGAAGCTTTTACTTCATACAATACTAATGATAGTTAGCACTTACTTTGTGTGTATTATATGTCAGGTAATGTGTTAGATCATAATGATTTTAGTATCTCAGAGGAAGTCCTAGGTTTATCCCTGTTACTCTAATGAGAAAACAGAGGCTCAAATAAGTGAAACAAATTGCTCAAGGCTTCGCAGTTAAGAACTGGAGTGGAACTGAAGTCTGAACTCACATATACTCAATTCAGAGACTGGATGCTTAAGCCTTATTTGATGCTGGAACATTGCTAGCACTCCTCTTTATATTAATAGTCAGAAATCTTTTTGGGGCGCCTGGGTGGCTCAGTCGGTTAAGTGGCCGACTTCAGCTCAGGTCATGATCTCGCCGTCTGTGAGTTCATGCCCTGCGTTGGGCTCTGTGCTGATGGCTCAGAGCCTGGAGCCTGCTTCGGATTCTGTGTCTCCCTCTCTCTCTCTGCCCCTCCCCACTCATGCTGTGTCTGTCTCTCAAGAATGAATAAATGTTAAAAAAAAAAAAAAAAGAAATCTTTTCCTTTCCTCCATCCTGCCAAACAAACCGCTAATCCTCATACCTAACTATTAACTTAATTAAACATCAATGAACGAGAAGGGCTTCTTTGTTTTGTTTTGCTATAAGGAAGGTTATACAATAGGAGATAAGCTGGTTTTTCCTTAAGGACAATTCCCATGCATGATTTGTCTTGAGATAGGGTGATCATACAATTTATCACCCAAATCAGGGCACTTGTGAAAGAAGTTGCTGATAATAATTATTCCTATACTACAGGTGTAATCTGGGGGGTACGGTCACCCTATCTACAGACGTCTTACTGATCTATGTGTTACATGATAAACACTAATGGATGGACAGTTGAAGAAGCTATTCTATTTCATGCATTATCTAATATGCTTTGACACAAAATGTCTTGGTTAAACTTTGTCATAAACTTCATAACTTTACAAATGAAAAGAGTGAGGCTCATAGAGATGATTTCATTCATTCATTCAGTTAATATTTAAGGGAAGTCCACAATGTGCCAAACACTGTTTTGGATACTGGGACCTGACAGTACACAAAACAGACAACAACACATGCCCTCAGGGAGTTTATGTTTTAATAGGAGGGAGGAGGAAAAATCAAGATTTAAATTACATTACCTGTTTATTGACAGGTACTGTGGGAAAAACTAAAGCTGGGAAGGAGGGCTGGGAATGTTTGGGGGTGGGGAGCTTCGTAATTCAAATGGAAGGATGAGATAAAGACTCACGGAGAGGGTACCAAGGACTTGCAACACGAGCGTACCAAAGGCAAGTCTTTTGACTTCAAATATGATGTTCTTTCCACTGTGTTTCTACAGATCTTGAATTAATTAATTTCATTGGCTTTCTCTTTCTCTCCTTTCTCCCTTTTCCCCTTCTTTCCCACCTTCCTACTCTCCCTCCTTCAGTCTTTTCAGCTACTACATTCTGAGTCTTGTTTTTCATACAAATACCAAGTAAATTTAAAATGTATTTGTAACAGGGCAGCACTATAGACTTCCCCTAAAGCCCAAAATGCTAAACTGTCAACATTAATTTGCCAGCAACTGGTAAAGAAACACAAGGTATACCTGATAACTTGCCACTGGTATTTCTTTGACAAGGAAAATCCCCTGACTAGAGTATTTTAAATAGAGAGACTTGTATTGTCTGACAAGTATTCAAATAGTTAATCTTGCCCTAAAGGGACCTTGGAAACAAAGCAGCTCGTGAACCAATTCCATGAACTAGAGGCCTTTAATTCTGAACAGGAAACACAACCTTGATGTTCCAAATTTACTAGAGTAAAAAGGAAACAGTAATCTTTAGAATGAACACAGACAATTTAGAAAATCGCTCATGTGATTTTGGAGTTAATTTTGCAGAGACAGCAAGGTACAAGGAGACGTGGTGTTGGTAATCCCTCTTTCCCACCGAAAAGCGAGCCCCGAAGCCTCTGGAAGGGAAATTTGTTTAGCTGACTTACTGACATTCATCATTTCAATCTACCTGAGAAAATAATGACCTTCCCTGCACTTGGGAACACATGAGTCCTATCTTTAGATAATTACCACTATAGATCTCACTTATAACGGAACAAATCCTTTCTGGCTCTGGAACATTAGTGACGACTTTTAAGACTATATTAAATTATGTCTACACTGTATGGCAGACAATAAGCTAGGCTGGGGAAATGCTCTCAATAATTCACAGTTTGGGCTATTAAAATAAGTACAGAAATCATTTAATAAATGAGGACCATAGATACAAAGGTTGGCAAATTAATAAGAAGGCTTTATCCTCTTTTAAAACGAGATACACATTTAAAGAACCTCATAACCATTTCTATTACCTGAAAGTTTATTTTCTTTCTGCCATTCTTATGCCAGGTAGTAATAGCTAAGAGACTTTATTCTACCTAAGAATATTTCATTTAAACTAACCGAAAGAGAAATATCTGGAGAAGTAAGTGACATCCAACCTGGGGGAAGTGTATAGTAGATGTTTGCTTAGTTCATATGTTTTTCTAAAAATGGCCAAGGATGATCTGGTCATAGACACAGATAGCAGTCTTGGAACGTTGAGATAAGTTAGATGATAGCGCTGCCGTGGACAGGATTTGCCAGTGCTGGTAAAAGCCGGTTAAAATACCATAAAGATTTTGCTAACAATGATTTCGCAAACTTACAGATTGGCCTAAATTCAAGCAAACGAAGGGAAATAGAAAAAAAATGTAGGAAAGACAAACACACTAAAAAAGCCTTAACCAACTCTTCAGTATGTGGCATTACCATAGAAAGGGATGAAATGAACTCTGAATGGTTGACAAGTTCATCTCGTGGGTAAGCCAAGGTGTGGAATCCTTCCTTCCATCACAAAAAGATGGATGAGTGGTGAGGCACTGCCCAAAATGTGCACTGCAAGAAGAAAGTGACCGTGGAAATGTCACTCCTGACATGATATTATTTATGGCATTAATAGACAGTGCTGCTCAGGTCTTGGTTTAATATTTTGAAAAATATGCAAACACCTTAGAGAAGGTGTTCAAGGAGAGGCTGTTTACGTTGAGATATTTTACCACTGCTTGAGGGGACTATTTGTTTTCAAGTCCAGTCTTACGGAGAGAAGACAATTAGCTCTTAATGAGCACAACGGTATAAATAAGTTTTTGATGCAACAAATACTACATGGGAGCTACGAATGCACTCTGCTCCAAAGTTTTCATTATTTTATATAGAAATATCCTTTCATGATATATTTGAATATACTTATCGAGAATCTGCATCTTTTAAAAATCACCTACATGGATGGTTTCCTGGAGTTTCTATGAACGCCATTATGTGGAATGACATAAATGAACTAAACAGTAGTGAACGGTAGCAAACGTGCTCTGTAATACACTGACATGAGTAAAACACATTCAATTCAACGAAAAATATGGCACCAATATATAGCCATATAAAAATTTATAAAGTGTCAAAATGAGAGAGAAGAAGGATTTTAAGAGGTCTTCAAGGTTCATAGGTTCTTGTCCATCATCCTACTTGCATCTACCTTTGCTGAGTATAGAATTATCTTTCTGTCAATTGAAAATTCATGATGCATGTAAGAATTTCCACATTGGCTCATGGTAAAATCTACCAAGAGTCGTGTCTCTGTGAAATTCATCAAAGAACATTGTTTTCTTCTTGTCCAAGAAGTAACCTATGGTGGTTCTAGAAAACTTATTTTCACTTGAGAGCCCTTTATAAATGGAATGACTAACACCAGCTTTTAACCACTCTCCCATGTAAAGAAGAGACCCTCGGTCTTGGCATCGATCTCTGATTCTACAGTGCTTCTGTGCTCCAGAGTTTCTGAGAACAAGTTGATCTATTCTGCATACGTGATTCTCAACACGGAGCTAAAAACAACTTCCACATCTCGTCTTCTGTAGTAAAGTGCCAAACTTTAAAGTTATCGGTTAAATGATAATTTCTTCCCTCTCCTTTCAGAACTGCAGGAGACTCACAAAGACACTGTTTTGGGTGCTAGTTATTTGTTACCCTGGATATTTCTAGAACGTCGGTTTGGCAACAAACGGGGACACCATGGTATAAATAAATTTGTAGACTTCGGTTAAATAATCAACTAGTTTGCCAGTGAGTTCATAGAACCATTAATCTGTGTATGTTAAACTGTAAAACTCTCCAAGCTGTACGTGCTATAGAATACCCTCTTAAGCATCACACTAAAGAGGGGGAAAACCCACTAGGAAAAATACCGCTGTAAGATCTTTATTTGCAGTTTTGTTGGCTCACAAATATAACTAAGCTAATGCTGGCTTACTTTTTTAATTCCTTAAAAAATAACAGCAACAACAAATTTCAGTGTATTCAGGGGTTAAAAATAATTATTCTCACAGTTGGCCAGCACAGAGATTACCCGAGATTCCTTCCTTCTAGAGTGTGCCAAAGATATATATTTTGGAGAGAATGTGTATTCTCTAGGCCAACAGCTAAGGAAGGCTCTGTAATGCTTTCCTCATTTCCAGCTGGCCTCTGTAAGAAATAGGAATTCCGAAATTAAGGGAAAATTGTCACTGGCGAACAGAGTTCAAAAAAATTTCTGAAACCAATATGATAGCCAATCTTACAGAACCTGACATAATCTATAATGATAAGTGCCAGTCTACAACAAGGTTACCAGCACTGACTTGGATCATTTGTCTTTGGGAATCGGTGGATTATTCCAGAGTGGTTTAACAAGAGTGAAGTAGCATTCACGGCGGAGAGTGGCCCTCATAAGGAAAGTAAATGATGACTTCTACTGGAAATTATTAGCGCAGCATTCCTATTCATTTATGTATATGTTTGGCGGTTCCATCTTTCAACTTTTTAATAAAGTGAGTGTGAAACAAGCATACTAAGGAACAAAAGTTCGGTTTGTTTTTTAAGATTTGCTATTTATTTTGGTCAGCGTTTCTGCGTCTTTTTAAAGGAGTTCATCTGCCTTATTTAACACATGAGTATTTGGAATTGAATCTATTCGTAGAGGTCAGACGTTTGAGGATTTTTTTGCATGTGTGTTTAATTAATTCGCCATTTGGTTCTACAGTTCAAACTCGTCTTTTCTCTTTAATGAAAATGTCTGCATATAGTTAGAGCAAATCAAGGAAACGTGTGTGGCAAAATCAAGCAGAATGCTTATGAATGATTAGCAGAGAAATGAATGTTTTGAAAGGACCGTCAAATTAACCCCCTGAATCATTTTTTTATATCAAAGTACACATTGATCATCACAAAGATGGAAGAAAAAAAAGCTGTTTTGCATTAAGAAGCAATTAATAAACACAGAGTCTTGAACACATTCGCAATTCTGCCAGTGCTCAGCCTATGAATCACAGGGTGTTGGAGAGGTGAAAAAAGACTATCGAGACGTTTCTATTTTATCTCTATCATTCCAGGGGAACATCTTCCCACCAGAGAGAACTGTCTGGAATGACAGTGATTGAATTTCCTTTGCGAATACAACACTCTCCAGGTCTAGTCCAACAATTCTATGTCCAAAATGGATCAGATCCCTCAGGGGGCCATGAGAGAGAAGTGTGTGTATTTTGTTTTGTTTGTTTTAATAAAGTCTTGGTTTAAAATAGCGCAGAGAGCACTATGTAATTGCCTTGAGGTTATTCCAACCTGAAATAAACCAAGTATTTGCCAGGTTACAGAGAAATTTCTTCAGTGTGCTTTGCTTCTGTCTACCGCTTTCCTTCTAGGTTAGATAACAACCATCTAACCTGATGGGAGGTATCTCAGCCAACAGGATTCCAGAGAACGCAAAAGAAGTCCGCCAGCATCCTCGAAGCTCAATGTTAAGCGCTTTTTTGGCTTAAGTACTGTGTTATTCAAATAAGGGTGGATTTACTTTAAAAAAAAAAAATCAGATTTGTAAGTAGTTTGACTTACCACACAGGGAAAGGTCAAGGGAGTCCTATATTTACACAAAATTATACTGATTAATTATTCTGAAACAAAAAAAGCTAGTTACTAGTTTACTGTAGTTTTTACAGAATTAGAGTCAAAATTAAATGGATCAGGAAAATGCAATGTGTAGAAGTATGCTACAGTTTTTGATTCGTTGATGAAACAGTTTGGTGATCCTTCATGCAGTAAACATCACTAAATGTAGGGCTGTGTTCTGGTCACTCAGAGAGGTTTATAAGAAGGGGTTAAAATATTCTCAGTGGAACAGCAACCGTATATGGCAATATATAGTTAATAGAGAAAAGGTAACGTAGTAAGTGCAAACAAATTCTGTCATTTACTGGGGAAGCCCTTTGACAAATAAGGCACTTCCGATGGCCTTTGAAGGACTCGGGTAGTTCGATGAAACACATTGTAGGCAGAGAGGACAGTATCGACAAAGACCCAGAGAACGCAGACGTACAAACTGCCCAGGCTTGAGCTTAGGGGGAGATACCGACCAAGAGAATAAGGAGACGATTCTCAAATGGTAGGTTAGGACCAGAATACGGAAAGATGTGAAGGCTTGTGTGAGCACCTGCTAATTGACAGGGTAGCCAAAGGGAATTCTCTGGAAGTACTCAGGTTATAGGACAGAGTGAAGAAGTCATTCCCGTGCGCGGAGGGATCTGAAATAGGACTATGAGGGTAAGAAAGCATATAAGAAACTGTTACTCTAGTTCTGGTAAAAAAAAAAAAAAAAAGAATGACTGTATTATTATATCTGGAGGAAAAACAACTCAGGCAAAGCCCTACTTGTGTAAAGAAGAAGTGCCAAGGGTAGATTCTAGCCTGGGTAGCTGGGAAGATGATACTGACATTTTTTCAAGAAAAAGGAAATTAGGAGTGGAGTATTGTTTGAGGAAATAAAATGAGGAATTTTGTTTTAAATCTACAAAATTTGAGGAACCACTGGAATGCCAATGGCAAGGCGCCAGGGCAACCGAAGTTTGGGTTGAGAATAAAGACACGCCCTCCACTCCCTCTAGCTGTGCTCCCTCCTCAGGCACACTTGAACTTGAAAAATTTAAACACAATCTAAATGATGATGATTCCAAAATGTATATATCTATCTATCCTATTCCTCTCCTCTGATCTACCTACTAAAAGCCAGTATTTAACTCTCTTGCAGGCAAATAAAAGACTGTCCAAAATACAAGTGAAAGTCTTTCCCCTCCTATTTGACTCTTAGGGTTTCTTATCTCCTATCACAGAAACATCATCCATACATATTGTTCAGACCCGAAAGGCAAGCCGTGAGTCCTTCTTTAAAACCTTAACACCTGACTCTTCCTCTTCTCCCTCACAAAGAATCAACCCCAGTTCTGTTCGTTTTAACCTCAAAACAATTTCTCAGGGCCAACCATTCCTCTCCATCTCTACTTAGACTACTGTACGATAGCCAGTATTCATTTGGTTACTATGTAGCTGACACGATGCTAAGAACTTTCCATGAATGGTTTCCTTTGGATTCACTAACTTGGCTGAAAGGAAGATCCAGAATTCAAACTCAAGGCTGTCTGACTCCAGACACGGAGCGATCTTACCTCTTCTAGTCCCCCAGTCCTTTCCCCTCTCTGGAAATTCTGTAAGAATCTCTGAATATCTTTCTATATCCATGACATCAGTCATTTTTTATATTGTAGCCTAAAAACATTTAAGTACTAGCAAAGTAGGTTTCCTTTTAGTTTCAGACAGAAAATGTTAACCCATATACAATATTAAAAGTAACATATGGATATCGTAGAATTATAAGCACAGAAGGCTCTCTCCTCCAATGTAATTCAAATAAACTATTCTTTGTATATCTGGGAGGAAAAATTTTAACATGCACAAGAATAATATATGTAAACAACTTTAGTTCATACTTTATAAGTCTTCTGCATAGGAACTACTCACTTAGTAGGTCTTGGAGAAATTATCCCATCATTATGTATTTATCTACAAATATATTTTTAAAAACAACACTATTCCACTGTTGGAATGTGGGATTACAATTTATATTACTAGTTAATGGATATACGCATTGTTTCCAGATTTTTCTGCTGCCAAAGAAGGCTGCAATGAGCATCTTTATAAATATGGTTCGCAAATTATGTGGGAATGTAAGGAAAATCAGGAAAGTGTACATTTGAAAACGAGATATTAATTTTTGCGGCTCCCAAATTAGTTTAAAAAAGTGTGATAACATCCAGTCTCAGTAGTATGGAGACACAGGTATGGGGAAGCACCTGGGCAGAAGTGAGTAGATTTCACTCCCTTTAGAGATGGAGCTTTATTGGTTGCTCCATGGTATCCCTCAATGCACTCCTCTCGGTGCCTTTCTGAGCCCTGAAGTCATGTGTGTGAGTGTTTATATCTGAACACGTTTCCTGGTTTTATTTATTATTCTATATGGACTTGTACATATTCTGTATATACTACAAAACGCTACAGACTTGTTTTTTTCTAATCCGATCTATTAGTGTTTTGTCTTCTAAAATAGATCCTTCATTTCTTTTTTTTTTTTTTTAATGTTTATTCATTTTTGAGCGGGACAGTGTGTTAGTAAGGGAAGAGCAGAGAGAGGGAGACACAGAATCTGAAGCGGGCTCCAGGCTCTGAGCTGTCAGCACAGGGCCCGACGCGGGGCTTGAACCCATGAACTGTGAGATCATGACCGGAGCTGAAGTCAGGTGCTTAACTGACTGAGCCACCCAGGTGCCCCTAGATCCCTCATTCTAAGTCACTCAAAATACTCTTCTTTGGACTATGTACCATTTGGACCACGGACACTGGGTTATTACTTTTACCTGCACAGCGAGGCCACTACGAAATTCAGAAAGACTTCTAGCTGCTTTGGCATATTTTACAGATGTAGGAAGGAGGCTATGGGGAACTGCTCTTCAGCATACGGAATCGATGCTGGTTGTGCACCCTGGCTCTCTGGACGCCCCACTCAAGCTGAAGCAGAACCAGGAGTCTGCTAAAACAATTTTTCTTTTCTCTTTTTTTTTTTTTTTTTTTTTTTACAATTTGCATCCCAAGATGTATATATATATAATGCATTTCTTTTCCTTTTTTGTTTCTTTTCATGTTTATTTATTTATTTATTTATCGAGAGAGAGAGAGAGAGAGAGAGAGAGAGAGAGAGAGAGAGAGAGTGCAAGCAGGGGAGGGACAGAGAGAGAGGGAGACAGAGAATCCCAAGCAGGATCCGTGCTTTCAGCCCAGAGCCTGACAAGGAGCTCGGACTCATGAACCATGAGATGGGGACCTGAGCTGAAATCAATCAAAAGTTAGACACTCAACTTACTGAGCCACCCTGCCACCCTGCCATCCGATGTCTTTCTAACTGGCTGATCATTTGCACATTTTTCTTGCATTTTAAAGATGTTATTCTCTGCTGATCCTGGTGATATGGTTATATCTATCTCTGGATATCCTCTGGGATTTGATGAACATATACTTCATTAGGTCTAAGCAAAAAAAAAACCAAAAAACACTCAATTGCTAAAGCTAGTGATTTTAATTTTATAATATTCTTCTCAAATTTCTTTATATTTTTTACACGTAAAAGTTCTCATCCCCCCGCCTCCCTGATACTCAATGTACCGAAATGATGAACCTTGGCATGTTCCATGCTCCATCCCCTATAAAGAACCTTAAAAGTAATGTTTTAAGTCAGTCATATTTATTTACTAAAATACTTTCAGGTATGATTTAGAAAGTGAAATTATAGTTATCCTGGTATGTAGCAAAAGAACATTGATAGTGTTATTTTATAAGCCTATTTTTTTATGAGCCTGGGTGGCTCAGCTGGTTAAGCATCTGACTCTTGATCTTGGCTCAGGCCATGATCTCATGGCTGTAAGATTGAGCCCCAGCTCAGGCTCTGCACAGAAAGCCCAGAGCCTGCTTGGGATTCTCTTTCTCCCTCTCTCTGCCCATCCCTCACATGCATATGTATGTTCTCTCTCTCTCAAAATAAATGAATAAAAATTAAAAATAAAGGCCTGGAGCCTGCTTCGGATTCTGTGTCTCCCTCTCTATTCCTCCCCCAACTTACGCCCTGTCTGTGTCTCTCAAAAAAAATAAATGTTAAAAACAATAAAAAAAAAGAGTCAGAGGCTAAAGAATTTGATAGGCAATAGTTGGGGGATTTAGAAGATAGCTATCTTCTCCAGAAAGAATGGTAAGTAGCAAATTCTGTGAATGTTCAGTAGGTATATCTAAACAACATAACAGAAAGTCTTTCTTGATGAAAAGTATTCTATTCTTCAATGACTAATTTCTTGAGTTGAACAATTTACTCAGAGACAAGTGTATTTTCAAAGTAAGTGTTCCTATAATGCAAAATATCTCTTCTGTAGGACATCTTGCGACAGGTTTCTTCAATGTCCAAATGTTTAAATCCAAACCTATAACCTCTGCTTTCTTAAATGCATTGGCTGATCTAACAATGATAGATTATGGTGGGACAGATTCATATTTGTTTATGGGGTAGCTGCTTGAATTTTCCTGTCTTTGTAGACTCTAATTATGAAAAAATGATAGGTAGTTATCTTTTCCAGTAACTTGTAGACATTGTTAGAAAATAATTCTATCTATAAATGTTAAGCCACCAAGAATGGTTTTTACATTATAGATAATTTCAGTTTGGTTTCGATCTACAAATTTCCTCCAGTTACAAAACAGTACTTACGAAACTAATCTTTCAAATTTGAATAATCTAATGTAAGTTTTCCCAAGTGTGTTACGCTAAATAGCAAACTAGCCATATGCTCTGCAAAGGGGATCTTTGGTTAAAAATAAAGAAAAGAGAAATACTACAGTCCCTCTTTGAGATTTACCAAGTGTAGGAAAACGTTAAAGGATCTGAAAGTCGTACAGCAATTTGCAGTATTTTGCTTATCTTTGCTTAACTACATTATTTCTCAGACCTGGAGATTGGATCCCAAGGAATGAGTCTGCCATAGGATATAATTTGAGGAAAGCAAACCCCAGAATTCATAAATTAGTATGAATTTAGTCTTCTAAAATGGATGACATTAGATCTTCAGTAAATACCAGTCTTAGTAACGTATCTACTTGACAAAATATTTTCCCCATTATAGCAGTTGTCATTTCATTCATTCCTTTGGTTCTCTGGTGTCAGCTGATACTTAACATTTTCTATTTTTACATTCCATTAGGGTATTTAATTTGGTTATTTGTGACTAATTATTTCCTTAAACGTGAATGGGAAATCCTCTAACAAGTGTTTAAACTTCCCTCTACTACCCTGTTAACAACCCACTTAGTTTAACTGTATTAAAACCAGCAAGATACATATTTGGATTCTGGGACCTCTTACAAGTGGACTTTAATTGAGTAGGGTGGATGCCAGCATTAGGTCAGTAGTATGGAGAAATCCACAGTCTTAAAGCCCCGGCCTGGCTATGGGACAACAAAAAACCCTCCCCTTGGAATTTTTGAGTCTGGTTCTTTTTGTCTGTCTTGACTGAAAATAAAACTACGAGGCTATAGAGAGGTAAGATTAAAAACACGGTGTTATCTAGTCATTTAGTTTAGGATATTCTTGATTGCACTGATGACTTCTCTACGTCTCCGTCAATGGATTCACTGAGTTTTCCTCCAGTGGAAAGAAATGTCCTCTGTGATTATCCATAATTTCACAGCTTTTAGATTCCTCTTCAACTGAATATACTGGATATAATTGTGGTTTCTTTTTGCAGGATAGGTTAAAAACGACGCATTGGACTGCAAACTTTATATTTACCACTTCTAAACAAGGAGATGCCATACTATTTGTATAATTAAATCATCCAAAGTGATTTATTGTGCTTCCAGCGTTATTTTGAATTATATCATCACAAAAAGACTCATAACGTCTTGTCCAAAAATCTATTAATCATGCCAAGATTTGATACGTGGCCAAAACTATTCATTTCCCAGAATCTTGAAGTCCTAAATTAAGCTCAAATTGTAGACTATGAATTGACTCTAAGAATAAACCAAGAATAATGATGTACAATTCCAAGGTGTTTTGTTTCTCATTAAAACTCACTTGAATGAGTTCCCTTGTTAATGCTGCACAGGAAAGTTAATGCTATAAAAGCTTCAGGAAGGAACAAATTTTGTGTAACAGGTAGAGAAAACAATACCCTTTTATTTGCTTCTCTATAGGCCTCTGATAATGAAAACAAGAAGCTGTAGACATTCAAATGAAGGCAGAAAGGTCAAATTCTGGCGTTACATTAAACATAAGGGACTATGTTATTTTTTAAGTCCGTGTTCTAAGGTCAGCTTAAATGAGTGAATGCAGATTTTAACTCCCCAGAAACATATGGGCCGAGTTCTGTTATCCCAAGAAAGACCCTAAGGCCATATCTGTATCACAGATATAGTCAAAATGTGGCATATAATTGTGTCACTGGTTAATGCAAGCCAGAACAAAGCAACTACATTGTTTGTATCCTATTTTTGCCAATTTTCTAGACTTGATGGAATAAATGCAAACATTGTTCAACAAAGGCTATAATACATCTACTTAAGAGTCAGAGGTAATATTTTTATGACAGATTTTTCTCCTTTGAATATTCCTGTATTTATATTTTTCTTTTTCAAGCTGAGAGCAGATTTTCCACTGTTTACACAAAATCACCAAAACATAAATGAGCGACATCACATAGGCTGATACAAATGCAGCGAACACAGTTTGAGGAATAAGCCATTTTCTTAGGAAGTCTTCATTCGGCCGATATATCCTTAGCCCAATAGTGGTCAATGACTTTTAGGAAGTGGGAGAAGCTGAAAACATATTATTCTTTTAACTGATTCCCTAGTGCTTTGCCCATATTGAGGGAGGAACAGGGTTGCAGAGCAAGATTTTATCGATAGCTCATGGAATACCCTTGATTGGAGCCAACCCAAGGTTTAATTTTAAGTGCGCTTAGGTTTATCAATAGTTTAAAAAATAATAGTAGAATTTAAGTGAAACTGACAGATTCATTGACCTCCAAGGAGCAGAAATCCACCCAAAATTGCGCACATCTTGCTGCTCCTCCTGTTCCAGGGACACAGCTGATAAGAATAAGAGATCTATGGCTTCCTCTGCCATGAATCTTTAATCACTGAAACTTAATAATCGCAGCATTATTCCTTTTCCCTGTAATTATTTTGGGATGGTCTTTATTTTAACATGAAAGTGATACCTTAGGAGTGAAAAAGAAGGGGTGAAATCAATGAAGTTCACATGGAGCTACTGGCTTTAATTTGTGCATGCTGTTCAAATCATGCTGTTTCTGCTGAGATCTCAGTCATAAAAAAGAACAAGGAGGGGCGCCTGGAGGGCTCTGTCAGTTAAGCGTCCGACTTTCGCTCACGTCATGAGCTCACAGTTCATGAGTTTGAGCCCCACATCAGGCTCTGTGCTGACGGCTCAGAGCCTGGAACCTGCTTTGGATTCTGAGTCTCTCTGTCTCTCTGCCCCTTCCCTGCTCACGCTCAGTGTCTCAAAAATAAATAAATATTAAAAAAAAAAAAAGCAAAACCAAAATCCAAGGAAACTGGTTTAAGGTAAGAGCAGACAATATTCATATAAAAAAATGCAACATACTGAATCCTCTCAATAAGCATACAAACAGGTGCACAGACAAAGGCAAAAAGTGGTAGATTAAAGATGAATAGTTATTAGAGCTATCCACTTCTTTCCTTACTCACAGAGGCTGTCTGGCTGGGTAGCAATATAAGAATTCAACAAAACCAACTTAAAGTAATTCACTCTAAGTATACCTAAAAATTTACACACATGTAATTATGGTGAAATTGGAAAAAATATTTTTCAGGCTTAGCACAAAAAACCAAAAGTCCTGTTTTTTATGATCTCCCTAGTTAATTAATTTTGATTTTGCTTAGGATTTAACCAGAGGCCATATAATAGGCACGTTTATTAATCAACAGCAATAGTACAGTATTTGTCACGCAAATAGGGTTTGCTAGCCATATTTCCATACCCAGCACTGTAGGAATTTAGTTTTGTGACATAAGTCACAATGAAACCTGAATCTCCCATTTTCTTGCAATCACAATTTTTGTTTTGACCTGGAGGTTAACATTTATCACTTAAAATAGTCAGATGAATGAATAAAGCTGGAAAAATATGGCTCATCTATTATTGTGGGTTTTAAACTGTTTCTTAAAGAAGACATGTTTCATTTAAGGAAAACACTTCGCATTTTATTAGCCGAAATAAGCAAATGTGGAGTTCCCACAATTAAAAGGGAACGACAGGTGACCATCCCCTTACCCCTCCAACTAGGACTTCCATTCCTCATCAGCGCCTAAGAATTACTATACAAAAAGCTTGAAAGCAATGGTATCCTCTATATTCCTTATTTCACTCATAGGAAAACGAAGACACAGAGGGTTCAACAGCTACACCAGTTGGTCCATCTGCATTATGAGCGAGTTGAGACTACCCCGCTCCTCTCTTGGCTTCCAAGCCACGGTCCTTCCTAGCTTCTTTCCTTCTCTTAGAATTAGGAAAACATAAATCCTGAAAATAAATGATCCGTGGTTAATTTAGAATTCTCTTTCCCCTAAAAGTTGTTTGCTCTGAAGTGTGAAGTTTCTTTACGTGGTTCACCAAGTGCAAAGCTGCCCGGGTTGGCCTGAATATCTCCTAACTCTGTAGTGAGGGATGAATTTAAATTATTTACAAATGCATCCTTTAAAGAGTCCCAGTGTAAACTTTAAATGTTGTAGCTCTGAGAAAGAGGAGTATAGTTCATGAGAAGTCAGAGGTGACGCTAATACGCAAACATTTTTAAGAGGAAAGCCGTTCGTAATCACAAGGAAATAGAATTTAAATGTCAGGAATTCAAACAGGGCAACGTTAGGCAAACTGGCTAAGCCTAGTGCATTATACAATGAGAAGATTTCTTCCAGAATGTTCTTTAGGAATCTTTGTGGAAAGTACCACACTCCCTACTGGGCCTCAGTAGCCACATATAAACTAAAGGGAAAGAAGAGAAGATTTATTATGTCTCTTCCAAGCTTTAGAATTTTATGATTTCATGATAATAGGTATATAATATCACAGCTGGATGTGGCAATGCACAGGGGACTATATGATTTCATACTTAAATTTCTGAAGACTAGTATCTGAGAGCTATTTTCCCCTCAGACACGATCAGAATTTTATCTTAAATTGATTTCTGGAGGGGAGCCTGGGTGTCTCAGTTGGTTAAGCATCGACTCTTGGTTTTCGCTCAGGTCATGATCTCACAGTTTGTGAGTTTGAGCCCTGCATCAGGTTCCATGCTGACGCTGTAGATCCTGCTTGGGATTCTCTCTCTCTTTGCCCCTCCACTGATTGGGAACTCTCTCTCAAAATAAATAAATTAAAAAAAAATTTTTGTTTTGAGAGAGAAAGTAGGGGCGAGGCGGAGAAGGGGAAAGAAGGAGAGAATCTCAAGAAGGGTCGATGCCCAGTGCAGAGCCAAACACAGGGCTCAATCTCATGACGGTGAGATCATGACCTGAGCTGCAAACAAGAGTCAGATGCTTAACTGACTGAGGCACGCAGGCGCCCCTCAGAATTTTTTCTTAAAACATGGGATTGATTAATACTTGAAGTACACCGAAGAGATGAACTATTTTCTGCTCATTTATATATGGGGCTCCACTTAATTTGTAAATTTAAATAACACTATTAGCACAACACTGAACTTACTGTCCACCTGCCACGTGAGGTGTGTCCACTTGATTTGACCAAAGGACTTCAACTATACTGTTCCTTTCCTTCTCTTCTATACACATCCCCAAAATCGGCGGGAAAAGGAATGCTTTTTATATATTAAGATGGGAACTGCCTCTGTTCGATTCTGTCGCTATCTCACTTAGTTATACTTTCAATGGACTCCCCCGAATAGTATTCTATTTATTAGATAAGTTTTATGCAAAAATATTCTGCAAAGAACGATTATCAATAAAAACTCACAACAAAATAACAATAGCCATTTTTGAGAGTTTCCTTTGTGTCAGAAAGTCAAAAACGGTGTTCAGCTCTTTCTACCTTTTATCTTATTTAACCTTTAAAACAGTTTTGTAGAGATCATGATCACGGATTTGAACCTGGGAATGTAACACTCCATCTCCCATGACCTACACCTCTGTCCTCTACTTGTTCTGAACTGCATACTGTGTGGTGACAGCACCCAGGGCGGGGCGGCCATGATCGAAACCTAATACCGAGAAGGTAGCAGAAGATTCTTACCTTAGACCAGTCACCCATTCGCCACACATAGCATTTTGAGTAATCCTCACAATCCTCAGCCTCCCTGGGTCTGGTGGAGAGGACGCATTTCTTTCTAGGGTTCGTACACCTCACTGTCCGATGACGTACGCCTTTGCCACACTTGACCGAACACTAGAAGAAAACAGAGAGCCTGGATGAAGTCCGTGATTAGGAGATATATAGACTGAGAGAGGGAGAGAGAGCACAAGCAAGGGAGCGGCAGAGAGAGAGGGAGAGAGAGAATCCCAAGGGGTTTTGCACTATTTGTGCAGAGCTCAGGGTAGAGCTCGAACTCAGGGACCATGAGATCGTGACTTGAGATGAAATCAAGAGTTGGAAGCTCAACCAACTGAACCACCCAGGTGCTCCCCACCCTGCCATTTTTTTCTTAAGTAGGCTTCACTCTCGGCATGGATCCCAATGTGGGGCTTGAACTCATGACTCTGATATCACGAGCTGAGCTGAGATTAAGAGTCAAATGCTTAGCCAAGTGAGTCATCAGGTGCCCCCTGTTAAATAGTACTTTTAATCATCTCTCATAAGCCTATTACCCATAGAAATGAGATTACAGAGTAAATAGCAGGAAAACACCTGGCTATACCCCAGTACCAGGAGCCGGATGAAGCTTAGGACACAGTGCTGGAGGTAAATGAGTTTCAGGAAGACAGGACCATTATTACAGAGATCAATATAATACAAGGATTGTTTATTAAAGACAAAGAATATACAGCGATCAAAACGTAAAATACTAACTTGACAGGCATCAAATTTTTATGTATAATTATGTAAGAAAATTAATTTTATCTTTGCTAAGATTTAGTTTGTTTTAGCCCTAAGACATGTTTGGGAAAAATAAAAAATTTTTAGACAGCATCATTTCTCACAAATTTTTCTTAAAGTTAAAACAGAGAAAATCTTATGAAAAAATAATAAATATTTATTTTGCATAAGTATACACCCCTAGACATCATCATTCTAAATGGCTGCACGAAGTGAAAATATAATTCAGTTGAAAAATAGGTTGGTTCATTTCATAAATGACTGATGCCTGATTTAAGATGGTGACATAACATACACACATGTATGGGGCGCCTGGGTGGCTCAGTCAGTTAAGCATCCAACTTTGGCTCAGGTCACGATCTCAGTTTGTGGGTTTGAGCCCCAGGTCGGGCTCTGTGCTGACAGTTCAGAGCCTGGAGCCTGCTTTGGATTCTGTATCTCCCACTCTCCGCCCCTCCCTTGCTCATACTTTCTCTTTCTCTCAGAAATAAATAACCATTAAAAAAAAAATAGAGAGGCGCCTGGGTGGCTCAGCCAGTTAAGTATCTGACTTCAGCCCAGGTCATGATCTCGCAGCTCATGGGTTCAAGCCCTGTGTCTGGCTCTGTGCTGACAGATCAGAGCCTGGATCCTGCTTCGGATTCTGTGTCTCTCTCTCTTTCTGCCCCTCCTTCACTTGAGCTCTGTTTCTATCTCTCAAAAATAAATAAATGTTAAAAAAATTAAAAGAAAAATGTACAAACATGTAGATATATTTGTATATTCCACCAAGCTTTCCTAGGTACAACCTGGCATCTCATTTATGGCCTCATTTTCATTTAGGGCCCTATTATGGAATATGTGTGAAGCTTCTCAGTTTTACAAAGATACACATCACTGACTATCTACACTCAGGAATCAAAATGGCATTGGGCAGGAGAAGGGAGAGTAAGGAGAGAAGGGATAGTATGGCAAAACTTGAAAATTCAATGAATATTTGTGATTGAGAAACAAGCATTGCAGGTATACATTTAACAATTACGTAGTTTAAGAATAAAAATGTGGACTCCCACACGTGCGTTCCTGAACCCCTGAGCGTGATACTAATGACATTGTAAATATGGCATATCTTGCAAAAAGGAGTAACTATCTTGTAATTCATGGCTTATGTTTAAGTATGTTGAGCTTTTAAGTGGACTACATGTGTGCCTTGGCATTTTAAAATTTATATTTTAATTTTTTGCAACTGGAACTAACCCCGATCCATAAAATCGATGTTTAAATTAAATAAAAACAAGAGGAACGTTTTTTTTAATTGGTAGACTGCATCGAGACATATTATTTCTCCCAGCTGGTGCCTCAAATCTGTATAGAATCTTTCTGACCTACTTCCTCCTATAGAGTTGGCAAAAACATAATGGTTGGGCTGGAGGTGGAATATTTTCCTTTGCTCATGTGAATCTTCTCTCCAGGTTGAACTGATTCATTTGGATGTAACATATTAGAAACTACCTTCATTGTCAAAGCACGCATCAAATATGAAGGAGAACCTTTTAAGCAGCAAGGTATAGCTCAGAAGAGGAAGACAACGGCACGTCCTGCTACTTGCCAATGTACTTTGGTGGGTGTGGGGGGTTGGGTTAATTGAAGAATATTCCAAAACCTTATTATCTAAGCTACTTTATCCTCATTTCCAAAGGGTTACCTACTCATCGTAATCTAGCATTTTCTGTTTGTCAGTTTTATATCCTATCTAATTTTCTGCAAGTTTAAGCATCTGAATGATTTGGCTCCGGGTGTGCGTGTGTGTGTGCCTGTGCTCGTGTGCATGGGTATGTAAGTGTGAGTGTGTTTGTGCGTGTGTGCATACAGCCACATACCTAAAATGCTGCAGAGCGGCTAGAAAATATCAGTAATGATTGCCATCTATTATTTTTTTATATACGATTTTTTAATGTATGTTTTTGAGAGTCAGAGCATGAGCAGGGGAGGGGCAGAGAGAGAGGCAGACACAAAGTCCGAAGCAGGCTCCAGGCTCTGAGCGGTGAGCACAGAGCCCGACACGAGGCTCGAACCCATAAACCGTGAGATCATGACCTGCGCTGAAGCTGGATGCCCAACCGACTGAGGCATCCAGGCACCCAGACTGCTGTGTATTATTATGCAGAGATATGTATCAGGATAACAGAAAACAAAGCATACAGCTTGGCATGGAACACACCTGTATGCTACAGACTACATGCTAATGGGTGTGTGGTGCAGTGAGTCTGAACGCCCTGGGTTCAAATCCCAGCTCTCTCACTTAGATAGGATTTTGGGTAAGCCATTTAACGTCTCTGAGCTCTGTTACACAATGCTGAAACTACTAACTTCCTTAGAGTGATGATTAAATACAAACAATATACTAAATATGAAATAAAAGCAGAGTCCTTGCTTCTAGGAGATGACTGTTAAAAGATAATGTCCTTTCTTGTCTCTCTCTTTTACGTGTGCAGGGACAGACAAGGAATCAAACGTGCATTCAAATTTCTTGAGGCACCTGAGTGGCTCAGTTGGTTGGCTGTCCAACTTCAGCTCAGGTCACCATCTCAGTTTGTGGGTTTGAGCCCCACGTCGGGGCTCTGTGCTGACAGCTCAGAGCCTGGAACCTGGCTTGGATTCTGTGTCTCTCTCTCTCTCTCTGCCTCTCCCCTACTCATGCTTTGTCTCTCTCCCTCCCTCTCTCTCAAAAATAAATAAACATTAAAAAAAGTAAAAAACAATTCTGCCCACTGAAGAGTATACTCATGGCATATAAATGGAAAAAGCAGCATCCTAAAATACATTTAAAATACAGTTTCGATTATGTTACAATATTTACTGAATAGAGTAAAAACTGCCTTTTTCTGTTTGCAGAATTATATATGAGTATGTCCTTATTATTGTCAGAAGAATTAATGGATGGAATTGAAACCGCTGCATACAGAGATTCTGAACGTGACGGCACGTGACGTCAGCCAAGCTGGGCATCAGAGGAGAGGAAGGAAACGGGACGGGATGAGGGCACACACTGTACCTCAGACCACACTCCTGCCTCCCACACGGTCATGCAGTCCTGACCCTCACAGCGCTGGGCGGAGGCGGGCTTAGGCCCGGAGCAGTCCCTCTCCCGGGCTCTGATCAGAGTCCCATTGCTCAATTGTTCGGTACAGGCCACCTGTCTGCTCTGCAGCCCTTTTCCACAAGTTCGTGAACAGGGGGTCCATTCGGTCATCATCCATCTAAAAGTAAAGCAAGAACCACTGAAACAAGTGAAAAGATACCGACCCGTTGTGTATTTTGACGCGGCTGGAGTGAGAATCGTTGCATGGTGATTCTGTCCCTTTTCTTTGTTTTTAACTAAGATTATAGTTTTGTCTAAAACACCTGTGCCTTCTAGCATTTTGGATTCTCCTTACTTCTTCTCTTAGGACCTTGTTCTCGTTTGCTTGTTTGTTCATTGATTTAGAGAGCAGGCCAGGGGCAGAGAAAGAGGGAGAGCGAGAATTCCAGGTCGGCTCTGCCCTGAGAGTGCAGAGCCTGACGTGGGCTCAAACTCACAAACTGTGAGATCATGACCTGAGGCAAAATCAAGGGTCCAATGCCTAACCGACCGAGCTGCCCAAGTGCCCCCTCAGAGCCTTGTGCTTACTAGAATCTCAAAGAATGAGACTCTGCCCCTGCCATAGGACATGCTTTGCCTGTGACTGCTTATCATATTGCCACACTGAGATGCGTCATAAGTGTACAATCGCTAAGATACGTGGGTTATTTCTGTTCTTCGTGTTTTAAATCTTCACCATAGCTCTGTGGGTTAAGGACGACAACTATCATGAGAGGGAAACCAAGACAAGGAGAGATTGGGCAACTTACCAAGGGTCACGAGGGAGAGTCAGAAACCGGTGTGAGGTTGTAGAAGACCTCACAAAGAGACACAGGGAGGTCTTAGCAAGGTAACAGAACCCCGTCATTGACAACGCCCTCTTGCCCGGGGGAAGCGATCGTTAGTACGTTACGCCCTGTGCCTGCAACAAGACTTCTGCGTCTGGCACCTATCTTCCAGATAAAGCTATGTGTGCTTCTTCAGGCTGGCCTCCATGTACTTGCGGTGTAATCACAGACCTGGGAGCGACAGGCTCAGAGGGCCAGGCATCAGGTGACCTTACCGCGAAGGTCCTCAAGAACCCCAACTATCATTCTCGGATTTCACAGACCCAATGATTCGGCCCATACACACGGAGTTCAGTGCCTAGATGCACATCCTTTATCCAAGGATGTATCCAGGGCAGTGATACCCGTCCACAGCACCTCCTTTTCTCATGATTCAGATCTCATCTAAGGACCACTATTTAAACGCCTCCCCAAAGTTATTTTAGGAAGATTCAAGGCCTATGCCTGAAAACTGATTCATGAAATTTGGACGATCGGTGTCAATAAAACCTTCTCTGCGTTTCCCATTTTGAGGACGACCTCCCAGGGGATCTAAATCCCCCCCTAAACTATCTGCACAATCCTATTTCGGCACAGGGCAGGGCAGTCGGAAGCCCTGAGCTTAATTCTGGGTTCGTACTAGCTGTGCACATTCTTGAAACAATACCTAACAGTTGTTAAGTTTCCATTTTGTCATTGGGTAAAAGGGTTTATTATTATACTGTCTGACATACAATAGGGACTCGGGATGTAGAATATACTAGATATATTACCATACATTTTTAAGTGGTTTATACTTACTCCTTTCTCTAGCTTCATCTCTCACTTGTTTGGGAAACAAAGCATACGCTCAGCTGGTTCCCCAAACACTTTCTATTTTCTCCACATGGTACCTGTGTGCGGAGCATCCACTGCCTAGATCCTTGACAGCCGGCTCTGCGTCCCTTCCTCCCGAAAGGCCTTCTGCATCCAACCCACAATGACTGCGTTCTCCTCTGCCCCTCTGGCTCCAGGCTTGTGGCACTCAGCACTTGCTAGATATTCCCTAGTGAAGTGGAGGGGCTCCTTCCTACAGAAGTTGGCTTTCCTTTCCCGATTAGGGTAGAAGCTTTTTAGGGCCGCCTGGGTGGCTCAGGTGGTGAAGCGTCTGACTTCGGCTCAGGTCATGATCTCGAGGTTCGTGAATTCAAGCCCCGCGTCAGACTCTGTGCTGACAGCTCGGAGCCTGGAGCCTGCTTTGGATTCTGTGTCTCCCTCTCTCTCTGACCCTCCCCTGCTCATGCTGTCTCTCTCTGTCTCTCAAGACCAAATAAACATTTAAAAAGTTTAAAAATTTTTTAAAAATTCTGTTTTAAGCTCTCTAAAGGGTGAAATCAATGTCTTATTCTCCTTCGCACCCCTGGCGCTTTGCACACAATAGCCTGTCCTTAAACATTTCTCAAATTGGAATCTGTGTCTGTGTTTTTCAGAAATAGCATCAATTCTTCCAAATTTACTTAAGCCCAAATGCCCCTGGCAATGATTCAAAGTTTGAGGAGTCACATCCTTAGGCAATCTAGTTTTCTCCTCTGTACAAGGGTTTAGTTCTAAATGATTGAACGCTTCTATTTCTGGAAAAAACAAACAACAAAAAAAAAAAACAACAAAAAAAACCTCATAACATTTGCATTGCAATATTGCCTCTCACAACGTTCCTGTCTGCAAGCCTACCAGATACGCTGCTGACCTACCGTTTTGCTTTGGAGTTCCCTAGGGGATTGTTCCTAATGTATTTCTCTTCCAAATTTATTTACCTTGTGCTTCACCATTCTACGTGAGGATGCCTGAGCTATAATTACAACTTAAAGCCACGTATGCACCTTTCCCTTCCACTAGGGAACCTAGAGGACACTACTGAAAAGAGAAGTATTTGCAATTTCATGGAATCTCACATTTTTCAAAATGTTTCCTGAAATTTATTTTTGAGAGAGCGTGAGCAGGGCAGGGTCAGAGAGAGGAGGACAGAGGATCTGAAGGAGGTTCTGTGCTGTCGGTGTAGAGCCCAACGTGGGCTCAAACCCACAAACTGAACCATGAGATCATGACCTGAGCTGAAGCCGGACGTTCAACTGACTCAGCTACCTAGGTAACCCTGGAATCTCGTGTTTTTTAAATAAAATAAATTTTAGATTTATTAGTATAATGATAAAAGTTACTTTTTCCATTCCTTGTAAAAGCTGCCCAAAAATAAGAATTGAAGTGTAAAACGTATTCTCATAAGAGAAAAAACACTCTCCATTTTAGAATTAACCCAATTTGGAGTTATCCCATTCTCTTGTCTTTAAGATTCCCTCTGGCAAAACTATTTAGTATTGCACTGATATATTTTATATCTGGCACACAGTGTTCCATCAGACTATTTTCAATAGTGACTTTTTCAATATATATAAATTGAAACTAGAATGTTTCTTACTAGGGTGGGGAAAAAGAAGAGGCAGGAAAATTCAAGTTTCTGCTATGGCAGTAAGTCACAGAAAGTTTTCCCATGATGAACCCTAACAATTGCTCGTGTCCATTTCTTACTTTTCAATATTTTGGTTAACCCCACCGACATTGCGTCTTGGTGGTTTGCGATATATCGACTCCTTTGCCAAGGGAAGGAGGATAACAATCTCTACCAGAAAAGATGTCCAGTCTCCAGGTGCAAAGATTTCTCACTCGGAAACGTAGTGACCTTTTGAAACTATTCATTTCACCAAGTCATTAACAAGGCATTTTCCCCCTGGACAGCTGAGGTCATTGAATGAACAATAAATGGTGGGCACTGTACATTCTGATCCTTCACAGACCAACTTAGGAAATAACAAATATGTTCTGGCCCTCATGTCCAAGTCGTTCGAGATTCCTGATGAATCAGGAAAAGCCAATGGTGTTTCCTTCCAAATGGAAAAGTTATATGGTATATGAAGTGAATGAAGTTTTGAAATATTTTAGCAAATAATTTAACACAAGATAAGTTGGCACTTTAATATCTATTAAAGGAGACAGAGGGGCGCCTGGGTGGCTCAGTTGGTTGAGCGTCCAATGTTGGCTCAGGTCATGATTTCACTATTGGTGAGTTTGAGCCCCACATCGGGCTCACTTCTGTTGGCCTGTCTGTGGAGCCCGCTTCAGATCCTTGTCCCCCTCTCTCTGCCCCTCTGCTACTTGTGCTCTCCTAAAAATAAGTAAATATTTTTAAAAAAGAAAAAAAAAGAGATACAGAAAAAGATAAGTCTTAGGAATGGCAATAACAAAAATGGTCCGGATTCTTTCGGCACAAGCCAAACACTCCGCTGCTCAGTCATGCGCTGAACAGAGAGGAGGCAAGGACCTGACTGCAGGTAACTGTAATTTCCTAGGTCACTTTTCCGGTTGATTACTACATTGCCACCTAAAAAAACAAACTTAATTAGTTCATCTACTCATGAAGTTATCCTGAAAAGCATACAGCTGGGTAGGGGGAATGGCTACAACACTATTGGAAGTGTATTAACATGCTTTTACCTCTTGCGTATTCTTTGACAGATCATTCTTTTGTCCTATTCCTTAGAAGCATAATTTCCCCTGGGCTTTGGGGAAGGACAAGGAGGTTCGAGCAGGAATGCAAAGGAAAGAAAAAGTTGATACTCAGCTTTTGTCCCCGAACCTACAGAAAAGCAAGCCTCAACATTTCGGCATTGCAAAGGAAGAAACGATTTTCGAAATTCTTTTAAGCTCTCATTAATATAGCATGAGCTGGATTTGAAGGGCTTAATAACTAAGTTTTGCCATAAGCCAGAAAGGCAGGGAACTCAGGAGGGGACAGGGAAACCAGAAGAACTGAGCATTAGCCTCGGTGACACTAATTCCCAAAGAGATTAAGACAAAAAAGGTTAAATATAGTTAATTGGCAACTTTGTTCCTCCTCCCTCTTTCTTATTCATTATAGTGGAGGGTCATGAAGAATATTGTCTGAGTTACAGACTACTACAAAGCTACAAGTGATTCGCATATCTGATTTCCAGGACATGTAAATTCACGGTGTCTCTTGCACAGGAGCCATTGAGAGGGCAGATCAAAATCCGGTCGGCCCCCTAGGAACTCACAACTAACTATGTCCTAATTCCTTGAGCCTCAACCGATCAATGAGTGTCAGGATAGAGCACCTGTCCCTGTCCCTGTATTCCAGAGGATTCGATGAGGCCTCGCACTCTTTTAACCCTTCTACCTCTGAAAGGTTTTAGGACCTTTGACACTGGGGGGCAGTCCCACTTGAGCCCAACCTTAATTTTTACATGCAAGCAGGTGGATGTTCGGGAGCCCTGTGATGGGAACCACTCCCAGCCACTCCAAAATTACAGTCCAGTTCTCCTTCTTCATCTCTGCCTGTTACTGAGGTTTCTACACCCCTTTCAGCTGCTCGGCACCACTGTCTTATTTCCTACTTAGGAGTTTCTCACCTACTTTGTTGCCTCAGGAGACCAAAACAAACTGACTGCCCAGTAATTAGGAACCATCTCAGGAACTGAGCGATCGGAGGTCTGGGATCGGGCGGTCACACCGGGAGCTCTGGGAGAGGAAGTGAGGACGTAGCCTGGGAAACCAGGAGGACCACACTGTCCCTGGTGTCATGTGAGGGACTGGGTCCGACCAGTCCTACTTTGGTTTACATCCGCCTTGGCAAGTTCCAACATACCGTTTCAGAGAATTTAAGAAGCAAACAGCTAACTTCCACCCATAGCCAGGTTTTTGAAGAAGTGACCAAGAGATTACCAAGGAATTTTAATTACCCCTCCTTCGTTTCACTTAGTGGTTGTTTTCATATTGTGGAGAATACAATTAAAGTTGAGGTAAGCCCTAGCCTTGCTACTTTTATTTTTAAGCTTATTTATTATTTTGAGAAACAGAGAGACAGAGAGACAGAGGGTATGGGCATGCACATGAGCAGGGGAGGGGCAGAGAGAGGAGGAGAGAGAGAATTCTAAGCAGGCTCCACGCTATCAGCACAGAGCCTGGATCGGAGCTCGATCCCAACAGTGAAATCATGACCTGAATCAAAATCAAATGTCAGACGCTTAACCAAATGAACCACCCAGGCACCCCGTATCCTTTCTGTTTTAATACTCTTTCCATCTAGGCAATTATCTTTGTTGCCTAGACCTCGTTTGTTTAAAACCTTACATCTTGGTACATGTTCCTTTGGATTGGCTTTGGGAAAATGTGATTTTGTTAATATTTGGAGGGTCTAAAAATTTTTTTATGTTTATTTTTGAGAGAGAGAGAGAGCACAAGCAGGGGGAAGACCAGGGAGAGGGAGACAGAGGATTTGAAGCAGGCTCTAGGCTCTGAGCTGTCAGCCCAGAGCCCGACATAGGGCTCCAACTTACCAACTGTGAGATCATGACCTGAGCTGAAGTTGGCGCTCAACCAACTGAGCCGCGCAGGCGCCAAGGATATTGAGTGTTTTAAAGACCAGGGGTCGAATGGCTGAATGGAGAATTAACAAGTGGTGAGAGAGGGTTACCTTGTTTGGCACGGCTGCTCATTACACTTGCGAATCTGTGCCTCAGGCTTGGTTAGGTATTTGCATTTCTTGTTGTCCACAATGCTGATGTTTTTGTTCATGATTTTGGTGCAAGACACTGTCGTCTTCCTTTCTCCTGAAAAGAGCAAACGAACGCATAAATCCTTTACATAAATGGATCCAGGAGGCGTGCATGGGCGGGTTGTAATTCTCAGATCTGTAAAGGAATTTTAAGGTACATCAATGAAGCTCCCATTCAAAACTTACATGCAAATACATCCCTGGGCTTCAGGCAGATAAACGGTAAGGTATTCCTCGTTAGAAATTAAATGGCGAGTCTTACATTCCCAAGGGATTGTGGCAGCGTAAGTTAATTAATAAGACATTAATTAATTAAGGATTTGTTGGTAAGGACTATGCCATCTTTTACATTCAGAGGTGGAAAGCTGGAATTTGCAAAAAACCGTATACTTTCGAGAAAGCACATAATCACGCATGTGTATTGTATCATTTGGCGCTACCCCATCCGCGCTCTGGAGGAAGCTATGGAAAGGAGGCTTTTCTGTCTATTTTCAGTACAACTCACACCTTTATTCTTGTCGTCTCTGACGAAAGTATTCGAGCACAACGAGGAATTCTAGAAATTTTCGTTCCCTATTCATTGGGTTGTTCTCTGAGAAAAGCCATACAACTCCTGCTATTCCGGAAAAATGGCTTCTCTGCTTTCTCTGTGGTGATGAAGTCTAATTATAGTAGGTTACAATGACCACCAGTATGGTATTTCTTTTTCTTTTGAGCCCCAGAAGCACACTTACTTGACAACATTTTCATTATTTCAGCTGGCACCGAAAGAGCCTAGTAAATAGATGCTAATTCTGTTTCTCTAGAAAAGTCTAAATATCGATGTAAGATTTAATAATCTAATTTAACTTATCATTTGACATTATAAAGTAATTACATCAACCAACAATTTTAAAGCCAGAGGGGTCATAAGGGATTAAGAAAATAATCTTGAGTCTTCTGGGTCTCGACTGAAAGGCCATTAGTTTGGGTCCCGTGACTGTCATGCAATGGGTAATTAGGAAACTCGGAGCATTCATGACAGTCATGCCAAATACGATAGGCTGGGCTGGTGGCAGAGAGGTCACTCTGTCATTTAATTAACAGAGAGGGAAGGCTGGCACCAAGAAAGAAAAAAAGGAATGGAGAGAGAGAGAGACTATGAATAATTTTTTAGTATCTCTTGCTTTGACCTGAAAGAGGGTTGGGGAGAGGCAAGGAGGTGGCCCAGTAGAAGGCAAAGGAACAGGTTGTATGTTGAGGATCTTTCCTTCCTTTGCCTCTCAACAACACTGGGCTAGTCTCATGACAATTTGTAGTATACAAAAAACGGTTTCTCTTTCTCTCCACTCCCTCACCCCCGTGTGTGTGTGTGTGTGTGTGTGGGGGGGGGGGGGGGGGCGGGGGGGATGAACTAACAATTATATTTGTAATTATTGCATATCACGTTATTGAGATCATTTAGATCTTCAGTTTTATCTTCTAACTACAGGCAGCACAATGTTGGCCAAACCATTCCCGGTCTGGAGAATTCCGGTGCAATACAGCTTATTCTCTGGGAACTCAAGACAAACAACAGAGCGCCAGGCACGTAAATGGCCCTTTCCCAGCTTGGCAAATAGAAGATGAGCTGAAGGGCGGGGCCCAGGCCGAGGACTTTATGGTCCGTTGCCTACCCGAATGAACATCTCCACCTCAGAAGTCCTGGCCCTGACCTGTGGACCTCACGTGGTCAGGCAAGCCGATGCCAACTGGTAGAGAAAAGGCGACCTTTTACTTCAATTTTCAAATAAATTGCTAGAAAAGCAGAAATGGCTTATGTTTCATCTTTCGCAGGAAAAAACTGGCCTCAGAGGGCAAGAGTTACCTAAGTGTAAAAACTCAGGACACAGAGTTTTGGGTAACTTCTTCCTCGTTTCCCGTGCTCCAGGTGCGCCTTCATGACCTGATGCGCATATTAAATGGATATGGTGCAAGTTCTGTATAAAGCGAACAGATGTGAGTAACAGTTTCTACATTGTGATGATGCCCGCTTAAAAGCAGGATTAAAATACGCGTTCCTTTCACTAAATATAAATGTTAGTGTTAAAATCGAATTGAAGGCCTTCGAATTCCTAAGACGCTCTTTCGCAGCATAGATGTGGTGGCCTAAACTAATTTAAAGAGTGGCTTTCTGCCAAATACAACACACATACAAAATGACTAACAGACAGTATCCAGAAAGCTTTTGCGAACATGTATGTAGTCACGCAGTAAATACCTCAGGGCTAACTATACTGCATTTTTTCCTTTCCTCAGGAAATGCAGAACTGTAGTTCTACTAGCCTAGAGCTCACATGTGAAGCTGTCGAAAAAAAAATGTTTTGAGGACAAGAGTCGATGTATCAAAAGAGGCAGAGGTATCTCTCTCGGTTCAGGGAGCACCTTGGTGTTCGAGGAGAGTGGAAAGGCATGCAACGATGAACTGACACGTTTCCATCCACACTGTAGCGGGGAAGCTCACATCATACGTTTTTTTGGCAGCGAGGATAAGCTTGGCCCAGGTTTGAAAAAATTTCATTGAACAAAAACAATAGAACCAGGGGGGAAGAAATCTATTGCTCAGCAACAGGCACACTCTGCCTATGAAAATACAACTAGATCTTCCAGCCATATGGAAATGTTATTGTTTGACTTTTTTTCTTTTATATATTTTTATGTTCCAGCCAACACAGGAAATTTCCATTCTAGCATCTAATAGCAGTATTTACAATGCATGTGCTATGGAACCTGGGGACGGAGTGAAAGTGATGAAGTAACTGGCTTTCTGCCTGAACCGTGAGTAGCTGCAAGCTGTTGACAGTGTATTACTTGCTTTATGGCAATTAACTTCACCTCTGGGTCATTCCCATTAAGTCAGTATTGGGGAAATCAGGTTTGATGCTTTGAGTACAATTATGAATACAAAAAGATGACGATCATGAAGCTGATCTCATGGTCAAATTTGGGCAAAATCTGAAAACGAAGGGTAATTTTTATTTACGGATGCTCTTCTCTGAAGACACTTAACAAAGACTAGCTATTAGACCGTGTGCCTTCTTTTCCAGTCTCACGTATAAGCTGACGTTTTTCTATGCTCTGTATTTAACCCCATGAAATGTATATTTTTAATAAAACTATATTTTCTCCACGTAGATCATATTTCTAGAACTGGCATCATAAACATTCTTGGGAAGGTGTTCAGTGTTTCAGTATACGTAGGTGAAATTCTCTCTATATTATTGGACGTTCCAAACTTTTATATAAAATTGTGGCCCTCTGCAGGACAGAGATTATATATATTCATTTGTCTTTATAATTTTCTCTCAAATTACTTGTTTATTTATTTCCTATTGAACTTACAACGGCCAGCCAGCAAATAAACCAAAAGTAAAATATATTTTGATAAGGATGAAGGCTTTTTCTCTGAGCACTTCTAGAAATATGTAAAATGCAGGGTTGGTTTTTTTTTAAGCATACATTTCCCAACTTGACCAACTTCCAAAATTGTGCATTCCACTTAATTCTTAGCCATTTTTTGACATTTCTGTAAAAAAATTCCCTCGGGGCTTGGCTTAATATTAAAATGACTATTATGTCTTTTTTTAAATGAAAATATTTTTGTTTTGTATTGTTTACTATACCCAATACATAATCCAAACTGAGCTTATCATTTCTAGACACCTAAATAGTTTAATGGGATCCCATAACTTCCAAGGTAAATTTAACTTGCGTCCTAGCATACCAAAGATTTTCATGCACTATCTTCTTTCTATAAAAAGTAGAAAATAAATTATTTGCCACTCCTTGATCCTCATATTTTGCACCCCAGAAATAAAACATTCTCACAAACCCGAGAGCCTCTGCACCTATGCATATCTCTGGAAGGCTTCCTACATTTTCCCATATCACTCTGTATAGTGATTTTATTATTATCTGGCCCCTACTAAAAGAACAGTGAATCCTCTAAAAGCAGAAAGCACTCATAGATGGACCACTTAGCAAGAGGGAGTGCACATTCAGCACTGGCAAAGGAATCAATGAGTGATACGTAAGCATGTAAGTCAAGGCCAAAGTGCTTTCTGTCCTAAGAGGTCCACCTCAAGACGACTTCCTAAAATGGCGAAAAATCATTTGCAAACCACATGACTAACTGCGGGGCAGTGTTATCTACAGCAATTTCAGTCAATGAGTTATTACAGAGCTATTAAAATTCAAGTAGATAAAGACTTTACATTAATATAAAATGTTCTTGTTAAAGAAAGTGGAATACAAAGCTGCATTCGATATTATTAAAGTGAAATAACGCAGAGAAAAAATGTTTTTCGGTGCATTTTTAACTGATGACGCTTACTGTGGTGCATGCAATGTGCCTTTAAAATGGAAAAACAGAAACAAATTGCACCAGTGAAAAGGGACAGGTATTCCATTCGGAGATGTCTCCTCGACTTGGACCCAGAGGCTTGGCTCCTCCTCAGAATCTGTCCACGCACAAGGAAAGCCGTGTCTAAAGGATCTCGTGAAACAAGGCCAACAATGAGAGTCGTCAGCTGGTAGGGCTTGGACTATGTGAAGAATGTGGTATTTGACCTACTTTGTTTCCTTCAAATTGTATCTCTTTAGACTTCCTGAAAGCGAGTTTAACTATTTATTTATTTCAAAGGGGATTACTGAATTCTGGAGTCCTTATTCTAGCTTTTATATCATTAATTCATCTACTAGCTCAAAATAAACTCTAGCAATGCAGTTATTGGATCCAGTATGTGGAATACTGATTCCACACACCACCCTCGGACACTAGGAAATGATATACCTCTAATGCCTCTGAAGTCCAAGAGCACTTAAAACAGGTCTTTTATGTCAAAAAGAACTTGATCCAGTGAACCAGACATCCGAGGTGCCAAAATAAATTTAAAGCATTCCTTCAAAGAGTTTTGAGATGTTTCAGAACGCCAGTGCAAAGTAAACATTTACTTCCCAAATACATTTTAAGCTGTTTGAAAATAAAAGGACGCCATTTCAGGGGGCAATGTGAAATACAAAATGATAAACCCTTTCAAGTTTTTCTAGAACTATCACTAGAGTGTGAAAAGACAAGTGGCGCCTGGGTGGCTCAGCTGGTTGGGCATCCAACTTCGGCTCGGGTCATGATCTCACAGTTGGTGGGTTCGAGCCCCATGTCAGGCTCTGTGCTGACAGCTCAGAGCCTGGAGCCTGCTTCGGATTCTGTGTCTCCCTCTCTCTGCCCCTCCCCCACTCACACTAGGTCTTCATCTCTCTCTCTCAAAAAATCAATAAGCATTAAAAAAAAAAGAAAAGAATTTGAAAAGACGATGTCAAAAAAGCATACATGTTGTTCTGTTGGAAAAATTTTCTTGAGATCATCAACGCTCGCTTGATATTTAAGAATATTCCTTCTAAAGGGCTTTTTATATCTTGTAATAACCAGTATTAATAAAACTAATTAAAATGCACAGTGAATTAACTTTAATTTGGGTTTTCATTCTAAAACATTTTTGAGATGCCGACGTAGAAGATCATCACAATAAAAATTTAGCTACCTATTGTAGGGACCTTTTAAAAAATTTCTTTTTCCCCCTGATTGCTGGCAATCTAATGCCTTACAACGGAATCCAAAAGATAGCATGTCAAACATTGAAATTTTATACTGCTCTGTGACACTTTATTTGCTTTTGCTTAATATAGTCCTGTGAAGTCAAATAGTGCTATTATTCCTCTTTGCTATTGAAGATAAATTTTGCATGAATCTGTTTCCAATGTTCTGTGCTTTGAACTGCCTCTCCTTTAATTCACAAATAGGCTGAAAGATTACAGAGCCCTTTCTGGCTATTAAATGGACAATACGAAGTTAGAAACGATGCGATTCCTGAAATCCTGTCCGTCCACTTTATTTATGAACTGCAAAGGAAAATAATACCAAAAAGCCCAGAAATATCTGGGCATTGAAAGGAATATGGACCCTATTAACATAATCAGAGATAATTGAAAACTGTTGAATGAACACAGTGGAACAGATTGGAGAGGGGAGGTCTGTGAACATGCGAATCCGATGAAGGTTGGGTGTAAATAAGATTTATCTTACAAAATAAGCCATTTGAAATAAAAATAAAAAACGTATCTAAATTCTTATTGAACAGATTCAATAAAACATTTCTTTGAACCCAAACAAAACCTATAGGAACTCTAGGGGACACGATCGGTTTCGTGAAAACAAATGGCATGAAGGCTTCTCAGCTGCTCTCAGAGAAAACATGAGGGGAGAGAAGATGTGAATTTAGGAGTCCTGGATTCTAACCCGAACTCTACCCCCACTGGGCCTGTGGCCTTGGGAAGTCCCTCAATCTCTACACATCGACGTTTTCTCATATTAACAATTAAGAAGTTATGTGGAAGAATATCTAGATGCCCTGTGACTCTGAACCTTCAAGAATTTATAGCGAACCTCTATTCTTTAAGGCTTGGCAATTGGCAAAACACAGTCTAGGTTGTAAGGAATATGATTTTTGGGAAA
Source organism: Paguma larvata (assembly GCA_030068075.1). Classification (NCBI taxonomy): domain Eukaryota; kingdom Metazoa; phylum Chordata; class Mammalia; order Carnivora; family Viverridae; genus Paguma; species Paguma larvata. The sequence goes on from CM057826.1 coordinate 126,752,658, forward strand.
AAAATATTTTAACCTACCCCCCCCAAATTTATTTGTTCAGAATGAAGACTGACAAATTCTGTATGTTTACTTCTAACATAGCTCCTATTCGACTGCAATTAGAGACGAAAGAAAAAAAATGAGGAAAATGAAATTTACTGGGCAAACATTGTTCGGTCTAGGGTTTCAAATACAAACAGATTTTAATGAATGCCTTTCAGTGCTCTAACAAGAACTATCAATCCTGTCATCACCCTCCTGCCCCACAGCTCAGCATTGGATGGGAGCTGGTTTTCCTTATCTGAGTTACATTAAAGAGAAAGTTCTAACTGTATAGATTTTCACTTCAATTGTGTTTGTTTCTAATTTTGTTTCTGTTTTCTATTTGGATAGAGGATGTGAAGCAGAAACCCCTAACCGAAACGGGCCCTGGCATCACCAAGGAATGGGTGGAAGAGAGGAACAGCACCCGGCACATGTACGGGAGCACTAGCAGAAGACAGGAGGGCAGAGGATCCCAAGATGCTTGGCGACAATGCGGTCCCTGGAGAAACATGGCCAATGAAAATGTCATTGTGGCAAGGATGACTGATAATATTTTTTTTAACTGCTAGAGCAATTTGACATCCTTTCCCGATAATGACTCTACTTCCTCAGGAGCAAAGTGTGTCTTGCGTCATCTCCTTCTCTTGTCCCCCATGTTGCCTTTGCTATGGCCACCTGAGAGGGCCAGGTCTACTAGGAGTCAGCTGGGAATCCAGGCTCTGAGCTCTTTGGCAAAAATCCTCTTCCCCATCCTCTGTACCGCTGCCTGTTCCTGGCACCTTGTTTTCCTCTCTCCTGAGGAGACTGTTTGTTGCTTTTCCAGAAACCTCCAGCAGGGTGGCCATTTTCTTGCTTCGGTTCTATACCTTTGGATGGAGAGGTGGCAGGGCTGTCCATGCTCTTCACTGCTACCGCCAGACCACCCTTCCTTTCTGCGTTTTACACCTACAGCTTTGGATCAGACTCTTTGACACACTGTCCTTGCTGCTGCACCAACTCCTAGGTCACTCCCTCTCTCTCAGATTTTTTCTTCTGGATGATTGTGATATTTTCTAACACTGCTCTTGGCACTATTTTGGTGTTTACGATATCCATTTGAACGGATCTCTTCCCAGAGAGCTTGCCTTTCACTTTACTTAAGCCACTAATTTCCCTTGGATTTTTATGACCAATAACTATAACCCCTCCATAACCTAAGACCTATTTTCTGTCACCGTCTCCTGTACTTCCGACCCGTCTCCTTGAGTACTCAGAGTCTGAAAGTTCTTTAGCCCCATCGAGGCGTGTCATCCATCGGTCCTACTACCTTTCCACTGTCTTTCAATCCCCTCACACTCTTACCTTCCTCCTTACACAACTAAATCCCACGGTTAACCATTTTCAACTCCTTACATTCAACCCTGGGTCACCATGTTCTCTTATTTTATTATTCTCACCTGGCAATTCCCAAACTTACTCACAAGTACGTCCAAATGCTGTACCCAGCTGGAGGGCAACATTTTATTACGATGACTGGAGTCAAACTATTGTGACCATTAACTTCAAGTGAACCATGGATGCTATCGAAAAATCAAATTACAAGGACCCATTGCATTCATTCTCTTATTCTCGTAAGCGACCGCTTTACATCGCTCTTTAAAATTCTAAGATCTTCGTTTCCACCTTCACATTCAGCAAGATGCCCTTTATGGATAAGTTCGTGACACCTGCTGTTGTTCAGATACTGTCCTTTCTCCCGTTAGGAGTGATGGGCTGTCCATACTTCTAGGTAATGTCAACTACTCCCTCTAGCCAATTTCGCCTACTCAAGGGTATCACAACAGGAAATTTTTGCTCTCCCCTGTGCATCACTAATTTTTTGCCCTATCCTAGAAAACGCACATTGGCAAACAATCACGTAGAGGATCCCTTATTAAAAACGACAACAAACTCTTTGACTCATATTCCCTGCCAGCGATTGCCACTTTTCTGTTTTCTTCTTTCAACAAGACTTCCTGAGTTACTTTGAGTCCTTTCTCCAATTCAGACCATGATTATTTTCTTTTGAGTCCATTCTACTTAATCCTTTGAGCCAACTCCTTCATTAAAATTATGTTTGACAGGGTCATCGTTGGGCCCTATGTTTCGAATATAATAAATATATTTGAATAAAATAAATATATCTTATAATAAATACCTTTGAATATAATAGTCAATTTCCAGTCCATATTATTTTTGACTTGTTAGCTGTTGTTAGAGTTGATCATACTATCCCTCTTGTAACACTTTCTCACTGGCTTTTCGTGAAAGCACTCTCTTCTGCCTGCTTCTTCTCCTATGATGATGGCTACCCATTTTAATCTGCTTTGCTGGTTCCTTCTCTCTCTGAACTCTAAAGAGCAGAACATCCCAAGACTCAATCCTTTAGTAGCTTCTCTCTCTTTTCACTCACTCCATAGGTGACTTGAGCCTCAGCATTTTAAAATACCATCCATGTATTTTCTATCTCTAGTCTGATCTTCTCTCCTGAACACCTGAATCATATATCTTACTTGATGTCACACTTAGATGTCCCATAGGGATGTCGAACCTCTGTTGGAAATAAAACTCTCTTAATTCTGCAGTGATGGTGACTTCATCCTGCTGGTAGCTTGGTCAAAGCCATCACGGTCATCCTTGGCATCTTTCTTTCCCTCATACTCCACATCTAGTCTTTCAACAGATTCTATTGGTTCTACTGTTAAAAATATACAGAACCCGACTACTTCCCCCTATGCCTACAGCTGTCATTGTGGTCAAGCTACTATCATCTCTTTCTTGGATTACTGCGATAGCTTCCTGACTGATCTCTCTACTTTGACTCTTTTATTCCGTCTACTCTCAGTTCAGAAATAGAAAAACACTTTAAAGTTTTGCGACAAAACGTAAACCAGAATAAGTCACTCCTCTATTCCAATCCTCTACTGGTGAATAACATCACTCAGTCAAGGAAAACCATGCTAGCATTCTGGCTATTCCTGGAGCATCCAGCTCTACTCCTCCCTCAGAGCCTTTGCCTGGAACTCATTTCCGCCTGCCATCCCATTGGACAACATCATGTGCCCACTGGCACTCTCTACAGAGTTTTAAATCCGTGTGCTCTCCTCACTGAGGCCTTCTCGGACTATTTTCCACACTCCCAACCTCCTCCCGCCGCCTCCCAACTCCCAACCCACATTTATTTTTCTCTCTTGCATAACTTTCATCCAGATATTCATCATATTTTGATACTATAGTACTTCTTTAGATTGTATATTTTCATTGTCCTTTTCCCCCAAGCCCCTGCCCCCACATGCTAGTGTAGTTGTGTACCTTTGCCCACTCCTGCAGCACACACTTAGGCTATGTGTATCAAGGGTTTCTTTGCATAGAAAATAAAACTGATATTCCACTTCTCTGTAGTTTTCCATAATTGAATATAATGTTTCCTTTTAGCCTTCAAAAGCAGCTCTTACTAAAGAACTATAGAGAATGGGTTATTAAGTGCAAAACACAATGGAAATACTATGCTGCTCATGACCTGTGGTCTTGTCTTGGCCTAACTGGTTCTGAGAGGGATAACCTGTTGGATCTCTAGGAATCGAGTGTCTCATTAGTAGGATTAAGTGATTTGCTAGTCTCACATTTTAGGCCGAGTTAATTTTGGTTTCTTGCCTCCTTAACTTCTACTATGAAAAATTAATTTAAGACCTTTAAGTTTCTAGATACGTCCAAATTTTATAGAAAATAGTGACGTATACTTTTGAAAAATCAAAAGAAAGGAGTAGGGGAAGTAAATGATTTCCTTCCGGTGCTCTGTCCAGTCACCCTAAACATGCAGAGGGCACAGAAGCAAGCTGGAGGCTGCTCCTTCACGGTACCCTTATATTCATTGCAGGTCTACAATTCTTGTGGGTCAAGGTACTCTGGAATTTGAAACTTTTAAGATTTTATAAAAATAAAAAAGCAAATATGGAAAGTAACTCTAAAAGCCCATATACATGACGGAACAACCTGTGTGGTGTCTAGGGCAGCCCCTGCAACCACATACATTAATATCGATGCAAAGCAATGCAATGAATTACTGTAAATGGTCTTTCTTCAATTCACGTCCGATTTTGCCACCAAAGAGTTCGGCATTTAGGGGCCAAATGCATCACCAAAAACCTTCAGTTTCCAATCCTTTACGGAACTTGGAATTTCAGAGAAGGGGTTGGAGACCTGTCTTAATTCTCAGGGATTAATCGGAAAACAAGGATAGTTTTGATAAGATAAATATTGGAAGCTCCTTCACCTCCTCCACACGTAGCATCACAATCTTCCCAGCCGGTGTGCGTCCACATGAAAAGGGGTTCAGGTGCTTTTGAGCTCTGATTCTCGGGAAGAGGGTCCGATGGGATCGTATATTCATAGTGAAGACCGTAATTCTGGTCTTGGAATAGCAGCACCTATAAGATAATGTACGAGAGTGATCAAGGCAGATGGGTTAAAGGAGAGCACGGACAATGTGACGTTAGCACCAAGGATACTGACACTTTAAAACGCTGATTGCGGGCTGTGGACGCTCTTTTTTGCATGCAGACTCGTGACATTATTACTGAAACCTTTGAAGTGTCATATCTTCAATCTTCTGAGAAGAAGACTGAATCTTTGGTGTCAATCTTCCGAAAAGATTGGTGTTACGCATTTGCCTCTGAGCTAAACGCACCATGAAACACAGCCTTGAATGAGGTCAGAGATACCGGATCATTTTTTCTTTTCTTTGAAACCTATGAATGGACTAGGCAGTTTCCCCAAGTATGAGACACGTAGAAGATGATGTTAGTGGAGGGATCAGGGCTATCAGTTCAATCTAGCATCAAAAGATAACCCACCATCTAAAATCAAACATGACTTTTCACTCGTATAAAATACGAAGATGGACAGAAGGCCCCCTGTCAGTAGTGGAGGAAGAGGATAGAAGATTTGGGGAATCACTTCTCTCCAGAAGAGGCAGAGAGTATCTACACTAACTAGAGGGCAATAACATTTTCCATGTTGCTTATTTAATTCGAAAGGAAATTTATGTTAAAATGAACTCTTTAGTAAATATTCACTTAATACTGGTACAGTTGGGCACACATATGTAAACAGTGCAGTAAACCAGGAAAAATGTATGAGGATGACTGAGCTCTGGGCCACACTAGACTGCCACATGAGCAGGGACCAGGTCTGTTTTGCTCTCCCCTGGTCCCCAGTGCCAAGTTTAGAAGTGGATCATCACGGGCAATCATACTTCTTTTAAATGAAAGAGGGGTGCCTGGGTGGCTCAGTCGGTTAAGCATCCAACTCTTGATTTCAGCTCAGGTCATGATCTCATGGCTTGTGAGATCGAGCCCCATATCGGGCTCTAGGCTGACAGCATGGAGCTTGCTTGGGATTCTCTCTTTCTCTGCCCCCCCCCATCTCTCTCTCTCTCTCTCTCCCTCTCTCTCTCAAAACAGAATTAAAAAAAAATAAAAAGTTTTAAACAATTAAAAAATAAAATAAAATAAATGAAAGAAAGATGCCTGAAGTATACTAATTTTAAATGAAGAATGAAAGAGAATATATGTTCCTTTATAAGTATATTTACATAAAATATGTCAAACAATCCCATGGAATATATTACTTCTCTGAATCTGAGAATTTATGGAAGCAATCTATGTAACACAATATCATGCATAAAAACATTCTCCAAAATTTAAATTTTGTTAAATTATTAAAGAATTTTGTTGGATATTAAACCTCTATTAAGGTAGTTGTAATGACAGTTAACTTGGAGTTAACACTCAGTGGGAAAAAAAAATTATATGAGCCCAGGGTTAATTTTTTTTCCCCCTCAATATTCTATTCAACAGAAATGCTAAGATATATTTTAATATGTGGATCTGGGAACTAACATAATGGAATTATAAATCAGCTGTATCAATAATAAAAACAATAGTTTTTAAATTCACGTATACATAACATACTGGGGTACTCATTCTAAGTACATTACGGCGTTTATTTTGGCATTAAATATCTCATTTGATGTTGCCAGTTATAAGTGACTTTGGGCTAAATGAGCTAAGAGCGAGAGAGAGATAGAGATTGACTTATCTTGTTTATGGACATAACCAGACTATTACATAGTTTTTCAAGGGATAAAAGGAACATAAATTATAGCTATCTGCCAACTTCTTTAATGTAATGAAAACATGTCTCTTTTTCCTTAAAAAACTACCTTTTCATTGACAGAACTTTAGATTGTCCTTGAATATCTAATGCCATTTAAAATAAAGACCCTGGCTACAAAATCATTAGCTCTTTCTTAAACCGTCTGAGTTTGGCAGTGTATCTTTGCGAGAAGGAAAGTGTGACCGCGTTACAGTTGAGGGGCACATTCTGAAGCATGGCAGAAGGTATTGCCTTTCAAAATTCAGTACCGGCTTTCAATCTGTAATAGTCATTAAAGAAAAATATCTTAGAAGTGCAGTTTCCCTTGGATTACTGAATAAATCCAGGTCACATAGATGCCTTCTTTTAGACATAGTTCACTGACTTTAATTATGCTTCATGCTTCCAGGAAAAACCTTGGTAATTACCAGTCAGATTAAGGATCCTGCAGCAAGGAAACTCCCCTGCCCAACGCTGAGGTCTCGCATACCGTTTTAAGATTTTGAATTAGAGGCTCAATAAAGAGCTTCAGCTTGAGACTCACTAAAGAGCCCCGGTTATGTTCCATAAAAAATGCAGTTACATTCATATAAGGCAGGTCACCCGGTGGCATTTTCTGGAACCCAATCATTAAAAATTATGTTTATTGTTGATAATGTTGTTATTATAAGTGATCCAATCATGGAAAGAGCCAGATATTGGTCATACAGTGTTTGGTTAGTCATTTTTTTTTCTTTCTCCAGATGGAACAGGGCACAGAGTGGAATTTCCAATTTGAATTAAATAACAGGATCCAAAGGAACTGTGAGGAGATGAAGAACATAATGATTGAAAGTATATGTAGACTTCTGATCCCACGCTGTCTGCTGTCAAGAACTTAGATCTAAGCTTTCTATCAGGAGAGACCGATTAACACCTGGTTTGTTCACAGCTGAATGACTTATTGTGAGACGCTGTGCACACTACTTAACCTATTTCGTACTTAGTTTAGTTTTTAATCTGTAAAATGGAATAGTAATAATACACATTACACAGGGTTACAGAAAAGAGGACATGCTTTACTGAATGCAAAGCCCTTTGGAACCGTGTCTGACTCAGGGCTCAGGGAATGGTATGTATTATCATTATTATTAAGATGTGGAGTGGAAGGTCCCCACGCATCTCCCTTTGCTCCCTTCCTTCCTGTTGGTAAGGTCTTCGATTGCAGTTCCACGAAACACTGCTCTCTGAAACGTGGTCCCTGGACCAGCCGTAGGGACATGATCTGGGAGCCGGTCAGAAATGCAGAGCTCAGGGCCCTCCCCAGAGGAAATGAATCAGAATGTGCATTTTAACAAGATCCCCGGGTGATCTGCGGGAACATTAAAGCGGGAAAAGCGAGCGGGGCTGATCTGTGATTTGAACCTCTGGCTCCTAGACCCGCCACACAGATGTCTCCAATTGAAGACAAATTCAACTTGAATCGTGTGCCGATATGAAGTAATGGGGCATACCACACTCCAAATAAACAGTCAGTTGATGGTGTTTTAGAGTTGTTTTTATGTGTGGACTTAAGGAGGTGTTGAAGTGTCTGAATTTCAGACTTTGCCACCAGGATGGAGAATGCGCCAGCTGTGCAGGGAGTCCCCTGGCTACTGAGCCATTACCGGTGACTGCAAACATCAAGGTCGAAAGGGGCATGTGAACCGGCCACCAGCTGGGACACAGGGCCCCAGGGTTCTGCTCCCTTCACTTCACACTCTGTCCTGCCTCATCCTGAGTCTTTTCCTACATGGTAAAGAAAGATACCCTCCCAAACATTCAAATTTTCCTACTTCTTTACAGGAATCAATTCGCCCATAAGAATACAGAAGAGGGTGATGGGAAACACTGTGAGATGTGTTTACCAAGTCTTTTCCCAGGGAAGGTATCATTTTATTAAGGGCATTTTATACAGGTTCAGAAAATGCCCATCCCACGGAGGCTTGAAATGCTATGACTGGCCCTACTACAACACTGTCCTTACAGACACCCGCTCTGGTTAGTGATTCACTAAGATGCTGTTGGTAAAATTCCTCTTTTAGAAAAACCAGGCTCCTTATTGCCTGATGATTTGCTTCTACTCTGAATCCATGCATTCCCTAAAACATCTTGTCCTTCTCCCAGTGATTTCTGGCTTTGACATCATCATTTAGAACACAGTAACATGAAAACCTAAAACCCCGCCTCTTAGATAATTTTGAATGTCTACCTGACAATTCGACCTTGGAAAAAAGATTAGAGAAGGTACAGGGGGAAAGTCCTTTGCCATAGGAAGCCGATTATGCAAGGTCATCAGTGCGTCTCCTCATACCAGGAGGTGTAAAGGTGAGGTGGTGGGACCTTTGGCGGAGATCTTCTCCCAGAGGCCTCGTCTTACGTAATGGACAGTAGTGCCCGCCAAGTTGAATGCTCCCGAGTGTTCGATCTTCCAGTCGCTATTAATAGACTGTTTTCCAGTGTCTCGTAGAGCTATAAAGAGATTCAAAAATATTAACGCAGTTGAACACGTCGACATCATTAATCAATATTCACTTCATGTGATTTTGTTAAAAGCATGTCATTCATTCCTAAACTCATGGGTCAAGTTCTCTGGTGTAAAAGATGAGGCAGTCCTCTTCAAGAAGGTCTACAGTCACCACAAATGCCCTGAGCTCTCCTTCTCTCCGGACACTGTCCACAACTACAGAGCCACATTTATCTTTGCCTCCTCCAACCTTCTCCATTTGATGTCGGAAACCCTTATTTTGGCCTGTAATTATTTCCTCTTTAATAGATTGTTATTTTAAGACTACATGTGTCTGTGCAGTAATCCTATGAAGAATGTTAGGGCCAGGGTGCCTGGGTGGCTCAGTCGGTTGAGCGCCCAACTTTGGCTCAGGTCATGATCTCATGGTTCGTGAGTTCGAGCCCCGCATCAGGCTCTGTGCTGACAGCTCAGAGCCTGGATCCTGCTTTGGATTCTGTGTCTCCCTTTCTCTGCCCCTACCCCGCTCATGCTCTTCTCTCAAAAATTAATAAAAATGTTAAAAAAAAAAAAAAAAGGAATGTTAGGGCTGATACTACATCTTCTACGGGCTCTGTGAGTCCCGTACCACCCAAAAGAGTGACTAAAGACAGGTCATTAAATCGCATGTTAATGAACAGATCAGAATGACAACGTTATATTCATTACAAAACAATTTAAAGATGATGTATCGACTTTAAAACCAGAACTTGGGACTCTTTCACATTGTATTTGTGATTTTCTGTGTCCAACAATGGAAGATAAATGTTAATTCTCACCTATAAACCGCTATCGGTTAACTTTGTTAACCTACATTAATTTTTCCCCTTTTTCTTTGATCTGCTCTCTGCTGCTATTTAAATAAGACTCATGACATGGAAGTGAGATGTCATAACTACCATTTAAGCCAAAGATTCCTTCGTATTTTGTTTCAAGTGATTTTTTTAATTTAAACTTCCAGACTCTTCCATATAATTGAATTCTAAGAGACATTTATATGAAGATTAATTGAAGGCTTTTATGTCATAGTTCTATGAAAATGTTTTGAGAATGTAAGCCAACAAATCTTCCTAAATATTGTTTAAGCTAATCTCCATGTATTGAATATTTGACGGTTTCCAAGTTTTTTATCTTGTAACTAATGCTCACACAAATATACTGTATAATGTGTATATGTGAATATTTCCCTTGGACAGAGTCCCAGTTTTGGAATTTACAGAGCCAGATACATTGCACACTTAAAGATTGTGAAAAGGGGCACCTGGGTGGCTCAGTCGGTTAAGCGGCCGACTTCGGCTCAGGTCACGATCTCACAGTCTGTGAGTTCGAGCCCCACATCGGGCTCTGTGCTGATGGCTCATCAGAGCCTGGAGCCTGCTTCGGATTCTGTGTCTCCCTCTCTCTCTGCCCTTCCCCTGCTCATGCTGTATCTCTATGTCTCTCAAAAATAAATTAACGTTAAAAAAAATTAAAAAAAAATAAAGATTGTGAAAAATAATTTCAAATTGCATCCATTTAGGCTTCTGTAACAGTGACTGAGGGCACCCATCTTGAAATATCTTCAGGGAAGCACCGTTTTCTTGTATACTATCTTTCATGACTGAATAATTACTTATTAACCATCAACTGTAGAGTGGGAAATGCTCAAAGTTCTGGGACCTTCCCAAATTAACAATTATAAATGTGTAATCTGGCTTTATCGAATTTCCAATCTAACCGGAATATGCTGGAACTCGTGTGGGAAGAATGAAGAAAACCTGTCTGGAAGACATCATTTCCTGAGGACGTTAATCAGGGGAAAAGAGAAGCAGAGAAAGAACATTCCGGACCGAGGGAGCTACACATGGGCAGGCCTTAACAGTCACAGCTTGGTGAGAATCAGAGAGCCAGTGTGCATGACACCAGATGTGCTGGCAGGAATCATCCTAAGAGGAGGCTGGAGAGGTAAGGGATTGCCGGACCTTAGAGGCCCTGTTCACATTTTAAGGGTTTTTTCCTAAGAAAAAATACAAAGCTACAAAAGGTTTTGAACAATACTGTAGAGAAATGGACTGACATGGAGCAAATGTGGACATGTGAGGACAGGATATAACATTACCACAGTAGCCCTAGTGAAAGTAATGGTAGCTTGGATTCAGGTGTTGGAGAAGAATACTGAGAGGAATTTAGGAGTGAAAATTGATAATATGTGATGATGACTTGGGTGTCGTGGGGTGAAAGGAAGTGTCAGGTGTGGTGCGACGCTTCTAGGATGAGAAAACAGGTGGGTTATGACAACAAATAATGAGATGGAAAAGACTAGCAAAAGAACATGTGTACCAGGAGTTAAATTATGAACAATATGGATTTTTTAAAAAATATTTATTTATTTTTGAGACAGAGACAGACAGAGCATGGGGGAGGGGCAGAGAGAGAGGGAGACACAGAATCCGAAGCAGGCTCCAGGCTCTGAGCTGTCAGCACAGAGCCCGACGTGGGGCTCGAACTCACAGACCGTGAGATCATGACCTGAGCTGAAGTCGGACGCTCAACCGACTGAGCCACCCAGGCGCCCCACCTTGAATTTTAAACTTGAGGAGGAAATAATGGTGACAGAAAACTCTCACCACTTTGCAAATCGCTATTACCATCTGCAAATGGATATACTTCAGATACTGCTAAATGGATTAAAAAAAAGATTTTGCCTAAAAGGTAAAATATTGCCTTATGTATATATAAAATCTATTAAATATTTTAAGAAGCCTTTTTGGCCTTGGTTGCTAACTGTGGCCTGTATAATTCCATATTTTTCCTGTATTTCAACATACACTCAGGACACAATTATTAAAGAATATTTCCTGAAAATCTCTAATAAAAGTGCCTATAAAATCCTTCTGGGGGTGGCTATAGTATAATGTTTAGACTCAATTGATATTTCTGGAATTCTGCACTACCTCCAAAATGGCATACATACGTACCTGAAAATCCACAAAAGTTATAAGCTTAACAGCAACCTCATATGAAGAATTAACACACTGGGTATGTGATGCTTCTTATTCTATGTTTTTGTTTTTAATTCATTAGCTTTAAAAATGGGTTTTTGGAAACCCTGTTTCTGGCCATACCTTAATAAATGGAAGTGTACTAACTCTCCCACTTAAAACAACAAGAAAACTAAAAGTATACGAAACAACTGTTTTCCGACACTGGACAATGTCAGGAGAAAACTGAGGTCCCGAAGAGAAGGAGAACGAGTGTGATCTCTAAAATTGTTTGACTTTCTGCCTGAAGATTTTTACTAGATCAAACCACAGGGAAAGGGAACTCAAGAGAAGCACAGATAAAAAGGGCTTCAGTGAGATGACGACACAGAGAACGGCGTTCAAATTGGCTAAGGCATCTGGAATCTGTTTTATGGAGTACTGGAATAGAGAGAGATACACAGAGTCAAGCTCCAAAAATCTGCAAAGGTGTTTCTTTGAGCCTGCAGCTAAATACCAAGGTGCAAATAGGTGTGGTGAGATTCCTCAAGGCTGGGAAAAAGCAACTACACAGGACCTGGAAACTATACAACTCTTGGATCTCATGTAGGGTTGGAAGACATACGAGTTCTATTCATTCAGAGTGGGTTGATCTTACTGAACATAGAGAGACTTCCGTGGAGCACTTAGAAAACATGCACATTAGAAATGAGGCTGGACTAGTCTTAGAATAAAGGCTACTCTGGACCCGCCCTAACAAAGCCTTTACAAAAGCTACAAGAAGTTAAGCTGGGCTGCAATTAAATTAAGTGGGCAGCAAAAGAAAACTCAACACTCAATAAAAAAGAACAGCCACTCGGAACTGTCACATTAACAGTGTCCAACATCCAACCAAAAAATTACTAGATATGTGAAGCAGTCAGAAAATGTGACCCAGAATCAGGGGGAAAATCTGTTAATAAAATGAGACCCAGAAATCAGAGAGATGATGAAACCAGCAGACCAAGACTTTAAAAAAAAACTATTATATATATGTTCAGTATGCCCAAGAACTTAAAGAAAAATCTGTAAGGTTAAAGAGAAAAATGGAAACTTTAAGCAAATAAGCAAATCAAATTTCTCAGAATAGACATGTAAAATCTCTGAAACAATAAACACACTAAATGGGCTTCAGAGCAGATTAGACCACAAAAAATAATTCAGTGGACTTGAAGAGCAGCTGATAGACTAGAAACTAAATGGAATTCAGAGAGGAACATAAAGGCTGAAAACCTGAAGTGACTCGCAGGAAATGTGGTAAACGCACATAGGTGTAATTGGCATCCCAGAGAACAGGTTGCAGGCAGAAAAAATATTTGAAGACAGGCACCAATTTTTCCAAATTTGATGAACACCATAAACTTACTATACTATTCAGTACAATGGAACCCAAGCAAGATAAGCGCAAAGAAAGTCATACCAAAGCGTATCATAATCACACTGCTGGAATCCGATGATTGGAAGAATAATCTTCAAAGTGGCCAGAGAGGAAAAAGGCACATTATATATATATAAGGAAAAAAAGATTACAAACTTTCTGGATATACCATCAGAACTAATACAAGCCAAAAGACAATGAAACATTGCCTTTAAAGTGAAAAAAGCAAATAAAAACAATAAAGGAAAACCAAACAATATATAGAGTTGTATGTCCAGTGAAAATATCCTTCAGACAGGAAAAAAAAATACACTGTCAGAAAAACAGTATCTGAGAATCTTACTGCCAGCTGAGTTGCTCTGCAAGAAATGAAAAAGGACAGGGGCACCTGGGTGGCTCAGTCAGGTTAGCGTCTGACTCTCGATTTCGGCTCAGGTCATGATCTTACAGTTCATGAGACAGAGCCCCGCATCGGGGTCTGAGCTGTCAGTGCAGAGTCCGCTTGGGATTCTCTGTCTACCTCTCTCCCTGTCCCTCTCCAATTCGTGCTCTCTTGTCTGTCTTTCTCGCTCAAAATAAATAAATAAACATTAAAAAAAAAAAAAAGAAATGTAAAAGAACAGTTCTTCAAGCTGAAAGGACAAGGCTCCAGGTGGAAATGGGCAGGTATACGAGGGCATGAAGAATGCTGGCCCCACTAAATGCCTACGAATGCAGAAGTAATCTTTGTCATTAATCAGTTCTTTAAAGGATGACTGACTGTAAAGCAAAAATGACTGCAATCTATTTTGGTGATTAAAGCATATGTAGAAACAAAGTGATGATACAGAACATAGAAATGAAATGCATGGTGGCAAAAAGGAGGGGAAGCAGATAAAGGCAAGTACACTGCTTTAAGGAACTTAGCTTACATGTAAAATGCCATAATATGATTTGACAGGAGATTGTAAGAAGTTAAAAACGCATTTTGTGAATCCTAAAGTGACCATTAAAGATATAAAATAAGACCTTTATACAACTAATAAGCAAATAAAAGAGACTGACTGGAATGCTAAAAAATACCGTCTAACAGAAGAAAGAGGAATAGGGAAAAAGGAATAAGAAGGCATGGAAAACACAGTGTCCACATTTATGTTTAAATGCATTAATGATATTGGTGAAAAGTCAGAGATTGTCAGGCTATAGGGGGAAAAGATCCCACTCTATTCAGTTGAGAAGAGTGAGCTTTACAAATAAAATATAGTTAGATTAAACCTAAATGGATAGAGAAATTTAAGCATGAGACACTAATCATAAAAAAGATGTATTGACTTTATTAATATCTGATATCATGAACTTCAGGAAATTCCAGAGATGAAAAGGGGATTTTTTAAAATGTCATTTAAATTTAAATTACTTCAAATGTAAAATTCTAAATGACATTCAAGACATATTAAGGAAACCATACAATCCTAAGTCTATAACAGAGAGAGCATCAAAATGCATGAAGCAAGGGGGCACCAGACTGTCTCAGTCAGTAGAGTGTGAGACTCTTGAACTTGGGGTTGTCAGTTCGAGCCCCATGTTGTGTATAGGGATTACTTAAAAATAAAAATAAAAACATCTTAAAAAAGGGAAAAAAATTCATGAAGCAAAACTGACCTAATTGAAAGGAGATATAGACACATCCACAATTTCATATAGATATTTCAATAGCTCTCTTTTCCTAATTTATAAAGAAAATAAATAGGAATATAGAAAATATAAATCAAATGGAGCTAAGTGATATTTAGAGAAGAGTCAGCAACTGCAGAATATAATTTTTTTAAGTATAAATGGAACATTAACCAACATAGGCCATGGGTCACTGAAACAACTCTCAACTGAAATCACACTCAATGTATTTTCTTAGCACACAGATTTAAACTAGAAATCAGTAACAAAATAGCTATTAAAAAACCTACAAATATTTGAAAATTAAATCATACATTTACAAATAACCCAAGGGTTGGTCAAATCAGAAAATTACAATGGTAATTGGAAAATATTTTAAACTAAAAATACAGTATAAGTTGTGATACGAAGCTAAATCAGTGTTCATATAAATTGTCAAAATAATCAGGAACAAAGGAGAAAAATCAATTATCAGAGTTTCCACCTTAAGACGTATAAAAAAGAGTGATTCAAACCTAAAGTAAGTAGGAAGAAAAATGAAGAGCCAAAGTCAATTGAAAGAAAGTAAAAAAATGACAAAGGCAATCAATGACACCAAATTTGGTTACTTTAAAGATCAAACGTAGACACTGCAGTATAATAGGAAAATATGATAAAAAAAAAAGGCTTTAGGACAATAAATTTGATAAGGTAGATGGGTTAATTCTTTGAAGACACCAATTACCAAATCTGACCCAAGAAGATGGAACTGGATGGTCATATACATACAAATATATATGAGTGTGTACACACACCCATACACACATACACACACACACCGAAGAAATTAAGTTGGGCTTTAAAAACCTTCCCACAAAGAAAATACCAACATTCAAACATTTAAGAGAAAATACTACTAATTTTAAACAAAATATAAAATAGAAGAGGAGGGACTCTTTTCTTAAATGTGCTAAAAATAACTTTTCCTGAGATAGATAACAAATATTGGGGCACCTGGGTGGCTCAGTTGGTGAAGCGCCCAACTTTGGCTCTGGTCACGATCTTGCGGTTTGTGAGTTCTAGCCCGGCTTCGGGCTCCGTGCTGATGGCTCAGAGCTGGGGCCTGCTTCAGATTCTGTGTCTCCCTCTTTTTTTTGCCCCTCCCCGACTTGTGCTAGGTCTCTCTCAAAAATAAACAAATGTTAAAAAAGGGATTTGTTTGTATCTATTAGAAAAATTACATTTTTATATATTTTAGAGACAAGTTTTTTAAAGAAGGTAAGTTTTTGCATATTTTTATCTCACACTATGGCTTGCCTTTTAATTTTCTTAATGGTGTCTTTTAAAGAGTGATAGTTCTCCTTTTGGCGAAATCAAACGCATTCATTTTTGGGTGAAAGGGTTGGCATTTTTGCACATCTATTGTAAAGAAATCTGAAGCACAATGTCTTAAAGGGTTTTTCTTACATTTTTTGCTAGAAGCTTTAGAGTTTCAGCTTTTTTGTTTAGACCTCCAATCCATTTTGACTTAATTTTTATGTATGATAAGAGGTAGGGCTAAGGTTCACTTTTTTTTTTTTCCTCATATAAACACTCAGTTACTCCAGCATTATTCGTTTTAAAGAATATCTTTCTCTTCTGTGCCGCCTCAGCACGATGGTTAGAAGTCAGTTCATGCCCACATTTGTGCTCAATTTCACTATGATGATAAACCTGTCAATTTTTCTTGTCAATTTCTGCTTAAGGGCTTTCAAGCTATATTCCTGGGTTCATGTAATTAAAAAATTATAATATCTTTATGATGACTTAAATTCTTAATTATTCTGTGACTCTTAGCTTAGACAACACATTTTCCTTTCAAAGAGAGTTCTGACTTATATTATTATGGCTCTATTAGTATTCTTTTCATTTGTAATTTTTCTGGCATAGTTTTCCATTCTTTGCTTTTTCAGTTTTTGCACATTCTACATGAATACCATATACATGAATTATTTGTAAAATCCAGTTGATAATTTTTTATCTTTTAACTAGGGATTTTAGTTTTTAAGTGCTTACTAAGATTGCTAGTATATTTTATTTACACTATCTTGTTTGGTGCTTTCTTTTTTCCTTTTTGCTGTATACTTCTATTATTTTTCTTCTATCTTGTATGCTATTGATGGATTGAATTTTTAAATTTAATTTTAAAAATTGTACTTGGGTATTTGCAGATGCGTTGAGTCCGCTTTCGTTTATTCTTATTTATAAACCCCTTTCTTCTATTTTAAAACAATTAACCGTAAGAGTTTTGATTTTCTGTCTATAATACAAATATATGTCTGATTTTGCTCTCCCTTATTTTTACTGTTTACTTATGTTTACTGCTCATAGTGTCTATTTCCTTTTGTTTTCTGAACGTTTCTTCACCACGAAATTATATTTGTTGAACCTTCTAAAATTCCTTTGAGGCCTGGTTTGAAGGTGCATTACTTCCAAAAGGATTGCCCTTGCATCTGCCAGGCACCTTGGTAATGTCATTAAATTAAATGTTGTAGTTTTGGACTTCATAGTTGGGTAAATTGGTGCTAAATCCACAAGAGTGTTTTCTTTGGGTTACAAACCCTCACGGAGGTTGATTTTCTACTTCCAACTAGTCTCAAAATTAATACCGACACATTTCCTTTTGTTCCTTGATGGTGCGAATGCATTTCTTTTTCTCCCTCACACTGAGCTTGTAGTCCTTTGGGGTCCTGCTTGATGTAAGCATTTCCTGTTAGAGCCTCAACTTTACAGAGCCTCGGGCTTTGTTTTCTGTCCACAGTGTGTCCTGGCACTCAAAATCTAAACTGGTCACCAGGATTAAGCTTAAGTGGGGTTTCAGCCTAATACCTGGCTTCCTGTTCTCACTTTGTTTTTGGCACATGAGGGTTCCTAAATTTCTTTCCAATTTAGAGGCAAGTTTAAAAAGTGTTCTTTTTTCCCCTCCTTTTGTAATTTGCTCAACATTTTAAATTGTTTTTAGTGAAAAGTTGTTTCATCGTGGTTTGCAGGCAAAACTGCAGGCGAGGTGAATGGGCCCATATGACCTTTTTTATTAGACTTTTAAAAATCATAAGCTACAATGACTTTTGTAAAGATATCACATATGGTCCATCTGAACTACTCGCCATTTTGGACTTCCTCATTAATTATTAATGAAACAACTAAGCCATGATATTCAGAAATGCAGATAATAGTTACATATGGGAATACAATTCAGAGAGTAATGAAAACGAATAATTGTATTGGGAGGGAATTAACTGTCTCCAATGAAATAATATATAGGTTTATGTAGACGAGTTAATTTGTTAAAGAAAGATCAGTTTGCCAGGAAATAATCCATTTTCCTGATGCTATTTCAGATAAAGGTTTTCAAGAACTTCCTTTCAATGCCCGAAGAAGCCTTTATGAACGTGGTTTATGAAATGTTTTCTCTACTGTATTCCCTACAACAGGCTTGAAAGCTAAGATTTTAGGCTTAAAATTTTAATTTTAAGAATTTTAAGAATTTTAATACTGTGCCATTTTTCCTCAAATTTGCCCCTCATCCATGCGTGCTATCTCAGTAAATGCCATTATTATTTGCCCGGTTGTTTAATCCAGACACCTAGAAGTCATCCTTGAACTTCACTTTCTATCCACACAGCCATTCTCACCAAGTTTCATGAGCTCAACTACTTCAATGTCTCTAGAAGCCACTGGGTTCTTCCCATTCCCAGTCTTGGACTGGATGATGCAACTGGTCATTTTGTCTTCATCCTTGCGCCCTTCTCCTAATTCTTCAGGATAGTTGTGATTTCCTCAGTTCAGAAGTAAGGAAGCATATTTTCAACACGGAATCGCCAGAGTTAGTATTCAGGCTGTTCGGGAGTACTCATGCTATTTCCTTAGGAAGTAAAGACCCTAGTAACTGACACCTAATTCTAAGCACAAAGAAAACTGACAATCATGAGGCCAGATACTCAAGAAAGACATAGGATTCTGGGGTGGCTGGGTGGCTGCGTGGCTCAGTCGGTTAAGTGCCCAACTTTGGCTCAGGTTATGATCTCACGGTTTGTGGGTTCGAGCCCCGCGTCGGGCTCTGTGCTGACAGCTCGGAGCCTGGAGCCTGCTTCAGATTCTGTGTCTCCCTTTCTCTCTGCTCCTCCCCGTCTCATGTTCTGTCCCTCTCTCTTTCAAAAACAAATAAATATTTTTAAGAAAGACAAGGGATTCCGTTTTCAAATTAAATGCTCTTCTCATAACAAAAAGTGGTTGGAGATTTATGTTTAGAGATATATATAAGGGAAAGAAGATGGGATCTGGCATACCCAGAGGTAGTGACTGGAGAAGAAAACCATCATTTCATGATTTATATTCCTCTGAGTTAATGCTATACAATTGATCTCATTAGTTAAGAAATGAGAGAAAAGAAGGAGTTTGGGGGGAAGTTCAAGGAAAATGAGTTCATATAGGACATGTACTTTAAAATCACAAGTATAATGTGAGAGACAATGAATTAAAAAAAAAAAAGTAAAAAGAGACAGTAGGAGCCAGACAGGACGGTCGCACTGCTTGGGCTTAAATCTAAGATCATAGTTTTTTAGATGTATGATCTTGGGAAAGAAACTTAAACTCTCTGGTTCTCTAGTTTTTGATTAAAAAAATATATTAGTGGTATCTACTTCATAGACATGTAAAGATTTATTTAGCACATGTATTTAATCAACTGACCCATACTAATTACTCTATAAGTATGAAGCATCTTTTCTTAATTGAAATTCACTCAAAAAAAGTCTTTATTACCTTCTGTCTGTCAGAGACTGCTTTAGTTACTGCGGATAAAGCTCTGAGCAAAATGATCCCTGCCTTCAAAATTAACGCTGGAGATACACAATATAAAATTTTTTTTTAGCATTTTTATTTTTGAGAGGCCTAGAGATAGAGTGTGAGCAGGGGAAGGGCAGACAGAGAGGGAGACACAGAATCCGAAGCAGGCTCCAGGCTCTGAGCCATCAGCAAGAGCCCGATGCGGGGCTCGAACTCACAGACCGTGAGATCATGACCTGAGCTGAAGTTGGAGGCTTAAACAACTGAGCCACCCACGCGCCCCTGAAGATACACAATATAAAAGCACCTATGCAAACAGATTAAATTCAGACAGCGATGGTGGTAGATGCTCTGAAGAAAATAAAGCAGGACATCGCAGCAGAGAATAGCTTGACTGTGGGTCACACTGGTTATGGAGAAAGTGATACATCTGAGTAACTGACGGGACTTGTTGATATATTAGAGTGATAAAGGCAGTTATCAAGGAGAACTAGTTCTGGCATAAACTCCTGATAGAAATTAATAACTGTAGGGTCATAAATAATGGCCCCCAAAAAGATACCCATGTCTGTAAAAGATAGATATCATACAAAGTATCTTCCCTGACCACAATGAGAAATCAGTTAGACATCAGCAACAGGGAAAACTGGAAAATTCACAAATGTGGAAAGGAAACAACACACTCAAAAAGCCAATGGATCAAAGAAGAAATTACAAGGGAAATTAAAAAATATCTTGAGACAAATGGAAATGAAAACACAACACAGCAAACTGTAGAGGACACAGCAAAGCAGTGCTGGGGGTGGAAACTTATAGCAACAAATGCTTACATAAAAAAAAAATCTTATAAAGTTAACGATCTAACTTTATAACCTAAGGAACCAGAAAAAGAACACACTAAACCTAAAGCTACCTGAAGTTTGAAAATAATAAAGATTAGAGCAGAGCTCAATGAAAAAGAGGATAGAAAAATAATAGAGGAAATCAACAAAACCAGAAATTGGTTCTTTGAAAAGATCAACACAAGTGACAAAACTTTAGCTGCACTGACTAAAAAAGAAAAAAAAATTGATAACTGAAAACTCAGATATGAAAGTGGGGACTTACAACTGATGCTGCAGACACCAAAAGGATGATAAGAAGTTTACTGTAATAATCCTCGCGCCAGTCAGAATGGCTCATATCAAACAGACAAGAAATAACAAGCACTGGTGAGGATGTGGAGGAAAAGGAACCCTCAGGCACTGTTGGTGGGAATGCAAACTGGTGCAGCCACTGTGGAAACCACTATGCAGATTTCTCAAAAAGTTAAAAATAGAAATGCCACAGCATTCAGGAATTCCATCTTGGGGTATGTGCCCAAGGAAAATGAAAACACTAATTCAAAAAGATATATGCACCCCCATGTTTATTGCAGCGTTATTTACAAGGGTCGAGATATGGAAGAAATCTCAGTGTCCACCAAGAGATAAAGAAGATGTGGTGTATATATACAATGGCATATCACTCAGTCATAGAGAAGAATGATCTCTGTTCTTCCCGACAACATAGGTGGGCCTAGAGAATATTATGCTAAGTGAAATAAGTCAGACAGAGAAAGCCAACGTGATTTCACTTATATGTGTAATCTTGAACAAATGAACAGAAACAGACTTATAAATATAGAGAACAAACCGGCAGATGCTAGACAGACAGGGTGACGGAGGGATGGGCGAAATAGGTAAAGGGGATTAAGAGGCACGAACTTCCAGTTATAAAAGAAAGAAGTCATGGGCATTTAAATTACAGCATGGGGAATACAGTTAATTATATGATAATATGACTATATGGTAACAGAAGGCAACTACATTTGTCACGGTGAGCACTCTGCAATGCATGAAACTGTCCAATCATTATATTGTGCACCTGAAACTAAGATGACATTGTATGTCAACTATAATTCCATAAAAATTTTAAAAATCTGTATGCTAACAAATTGGATAACCTAAAAGCAACGTACAAATTCCTGGAAACACAAAACTTACCAAGACTGAATCGCAAATACTTATAACCAGCAAGGATACTGAATCGGTAATGGAAAATATCCCCCAAAAGAAAAGCTCTGGATGTTATGGCTTCACTGATAAATTCTCTGTGATGTTTCAAGAAGAACCAACGTCGACCCTCACATTTTCCAAAGAACTGAATTGGAAGGAAGACTTCCTCATTCACACTTATGAGGACTAACTCATTTTTGATACCAAAGCTAGACAGAGACACTACAAAAAAAGAAATCTACAGACGAACTTCCCTTATGAACACTGATGCAAAAATTCTCAACAATCCACTCGCAAACCACACTCGCAGGCATAAAAGGCATTCAAATCAGAAAGGAAGAGGTACAATTATTTCTGATGGCAGATGATATGATCTTACATGTAGAATATTTACTCTTTTACCAGACCTAACCACATCAGATCCCTTTATCCACGGATGCCATGACTATAGACGACCAATTTCATGCGACTTAATTGTTTGTAATTTTGGTATATGGGCAATATGTATTTTGCCAATTGAGTATTTTCTTTCATATACTTAAAATTATTAATTGGCCTAATTAAAATAGCTGATACAATTCTTTCCATATGCAATAATTAAACATTTAAAATACACTCTTCGTAGGTGATGGCAGTGAAAATGAGGCAAGAAATAGCACCATTTCCCATCGAAAGATTAAATCCTTTCAGTAGGTCAGAATTTTTTTGAGGGTCTCACAAGACTTTCTATTTCTAAAGGAATTTTATGTACGGACACAAACATATACGCATTTGCACATGTAAGACATATGAATGTGTACGTGCACATATGAAATAAACATGTTTATGAAATATATGTCGACACATATGTGAAATAAAACATACCGAAATCCTCCAATGAGTTTTTTTTTATAACATGGACTAACATGTGGAAGTAATTTATACTCTCCCAAAAACACAGACAACCAGACTGCGCTCACTCTGGTAAGTCCCTGGGAGAGAAGGAAAGAAATTCCTACTCGATATGACAAGAGGTGCTTCCTGGGAAATTCAAACATGTAACTAGAAACAGATTGATGTCCTCGTCATTACAGAACTGTCAGGGCAGGGAGTGGGGCTCGTACTTGGATCGGCTCTGTGTCAGGTTACCTAAATAGCTATGTGCCGGCTTTTCCTCCACAACTTTGATTCTTCTTGCTCCAGCAGGTATCACCAGCACTTCTACATAACCTGTAAGAGTCAATAAAACACGAAATAAATCTTGAATTCTTTTAAGATCTCTTTTCTTAACTGACTTGCCCCCCACTTTTTTTTTTCTTTTGGTTTTGGTTCTTGCTATGATATTTCAATACCTATGGAAAAAGATTGCATATAAAAGCTGTCGTCATTGCTGGGGGAGAAGTCTCTTGGAAAGATGTCGAGTCTCTAGCAGTATTAAGGGCAAAAAGGTAACTGTATTTTATGTTTAAAAAAAAACTCATTGATCTCTTATGAAGTAGGAGGGGGAAAAAAAAACCACAAGGGTACAGCTCAGTTAGAAACACAGTAGATCGTGGAATAAATTAGTAACTTCAGATTTTGCTCATGTAACTCTTTTAAGTGAGAATACAGCTGATGGGATCAGGTTCCTGGAGTAGCTAAGGACAGGACGAGAGAGACCCAAATACTCCCCGAGGAGATTAACAAAGGGTTTTGAAACTGGGGTTGGAGACAAGTGAGTGTAAGGTCGCACCTAGCAACCTAGCATCACCCTGAAAGATCTCAAACAGTTAGAAGCAGGACCCAATTACGTGTTTCTTAGAAGATATTTTTTAGCAGAGATTAGGAACGTAACACTTGAAGTGAAATAAGATAATAAGATAAAGTGAGATAAAAGAAAGTTTGCTAACAAAGTCACAGTTAAGACTTCATTTGGTGCAGAACACCCACTTATGGCTGAGTAGTTAAGCTTTAAATTTTAATATTATAATATATGTGATATAGGTAATAATATTAATATTCTTTTCTATATATATTTGTGTAGCTCCAGGTATCTGATCAAAGTCTAACTTCAAAGCTAGTAAAAAGGCACAATAACCAATCTCAGAGTTGTCATCTATTGATTAATTCTTCAAATTTCTGAAACTGCTTATAATTATTGCTGTAAATCCAAGGTAGACATGCTCTACCCAGTGTCAGTGGCTAGAATTTGAGGCATGTGTTTTTCGAATCATAATTTCCATTGCAAAACGCGGCTTATCCAATTTAACCATCGTTAGCAAACCAAATCATACAAGCATTATTATTTTGATACATGAACAAAGTAGGCAGTGATGTAAGTAGAAACAAGTGATTACTGCCGATTCATACACAGAAGTACAGTAAGAAGATCTTTGTACTCAATGAGCTCACAATGAAACTGGAAACACAAGGCAAAAATACCTTACACAAATAGAGTTAAATAAAACTTCAAAAATTATGTAAAAAAGATCATATGCAAGACGATACGGTTAATTCCCTGATTAAAGATATTAACTACTGTTTCGACATTCCTCCTTCCCTGATTACATCACCACTCAACAGATTTGCTGTTAGTTTTAACTCACGGAAGTGGGATTTTTTTTTTGTTTTCCTTTTAAGTTATTTTATACATTACTCATGTTTGAGAAACACTGGCATCAACTGGAATCACTCAGATTCAGAGAAGAGAACATTTCGTAGAGTCGTGGAAAGCTTCAAAAGAAGTGAACAGAGGAACTGTCACCGAAGAATGGACAGGATTTGGGTATGTATAAAAAAAAAGTATGAGTCTGCTTTATGAAAGGAAAAGTAAGGCAGTAAGTAATCTTTTCAGTAGCATATAAGTAAAATAATTCTGACGGAAAGAGAAGATGTTAGAATATGTCTCTGTTAAAGAGAGTTTTAATGCATGCCCAAGATACTGAACTGATTCATCTGAAGTTAGTGAACATTCTATAGCAAGGACCTTGGTAATCAGATACTGGTTTGGAGAAGCTTTATCTCAGAGCAGTATGCAGGATGCCTAGTGATAGAGTTGTGGATCACAGGATTGGGAGGCTAACGTAAAACTCCAGGAGCACGAGAGGTAAGGAAGAAAATCCAGAAGGCCCTGTGAAGAAGAAAAAAAAATTCTGAACCGACAACCAGTAGAAAGTGGGGAAGCAAACACTGAACACAAAGCTTTCTTATTACTCAGGCGAGGATGCGGCCAGAGTTTAGAAGAAAATGGAAGTCATGCTTTGATAACTCTGATCAGTCCGACTTGGCAAATTAAACTTAATCAAACAGTATAATGCACTAGTAGAAAAACAGCTACTAAGAAGTCTGGAACATCTGAACTCCAGAGAAAGATCAGGCTAGTGGAGTACTTTTGTGAGGCAGTAATACCAGCCATGGAACTGGAAAACGCTGAGGGAGAAGGGAAGGGAAGGACTCAACCTAGCGCAGTCATGGTTTTAAAGAGAGAGACTGAAAATAAGAGAGAATCCAGAGAAGGAATAATCATGGGAGGCCGATCGGGGTCTTCTGGTTCAGTGAGAGCCTACAGATTGGACCATCTTAAGAGCAGCTGTTGGTTAACTGTGTCAAAAGCTGTAGAAACATCGAAGAGAAAGATGACTAAGGAGAGCCCACTGGCGGTCACAATCCAGAGGTGACTATTCATCTCTGAGCAAAGTAATGTAATAAAATATTTGGAGAAGATGTTAAATTTCAGGATGTTACAAAAGAAGAGGGGGGAGAGAGAGAGAGAGAGAGAGAGAGAGAGAGAGAGAGAGAGAGAGAAGGAGAGAGAGAGGTAGAGGGAGTTACTGTAAGTTCTTATTTGAGGTTAGCAGTAACCTCAGAGGTTTGTTGTACATTAGGACAGTAGTTCTGTCTAAGTTTATAGTTCTATCTAGGGCAATTGTCTATTACTCAACTGGAATGGCTTAAAGGACAGATGAGTTAGACCGAGTTTAAAGAAAAAAGGGAGAAAGAGAAATACTGAGCAAAACGATTTGAAGAGAGATAGCCAATGAATGAGGATCTATATATTTTTCAGTAATAGGTCATTTAGCATGATTGAGAATGTGCATG
Organism: Paguma larvata; assembly: GCA_030068075.1. Classification (NCBI taxonomy): domain Eukaryota; kingdom Metazoa; phylum Chordata; class Mammalia; order Carnivora; family Viverridae; genus Paguma; species Paguma larvata. Next base: position 126,778,308 of record CM057826.1, read on the forward strand.
TTTTAATTTATTTTTTATTTTATGATTTTATTTCTTAAAGGTTTATTTATTTCGAGAGAGAAAGAGAGAGCACGAGCAGGGGAGGAGCAGAGGGAGAGAGGGAGAGAGGGAGAAAAGGAGAGAGAGAATCACAAACAGGCTCTGTGCTATGAGGGCAGAGCCTGTTGCTGGTATTGACATCATGAACGATGAGCTCATGATCTGAGTTGAAATCAAGAGTTGGTCCCTTGACCAGCTGAGCCACTCAGGTGCTCCAGAATGTGCATTTTTTTTTAAAAGCAGTGAAAAGGAAAGTGGCTATTGCCAAGTTCAGTACTTGGAATAAAGTCTGTGTGGTCAAAGTTGTAAATTTGATCCTCACGTTGGAGAGCTGGCTTTGTACGCGGGAACATCCTACTTAATAAACAGAGATCCCATTCTTAAAGAGATATATTAAAATGCGAACAGCAATCATGATCTTCACGGTAGCAATAATGATAAACGTCACTTTTTGACTAGCTACGTGCTAGTCACTATTATAGGCAACTTACAGAAATTATTCACCTAACCGTCATGGTCGCATCCAAGGTAGATCCCACATTTCTCATTTGACAGATCAGGAAATTAAGGGAAAGGGAGAAATCGCCATTTTCAAGACTGCATTGTCAGTGATTAGCTGCCCGACGTCGTGACCTCAGACCTGTCCGCCACTAGGGACTTCCAGCTATGATCCACTATTATTTCACGCAATAGAAATCCATAGCACTATGACTCGCCCAGTGCAGGCCAAACACACAAAAGAAACGTCTAAGAGGATGTGTTCCTCATATAGGATCAACATGATCACCTCTTGTGCTAAGAGGTGCCCATTTTTATGCCCTTTCCTCTTAGTGTATGCTGATAACTATCTGGTTCCATAAGCAGCCAAATATACAATTTATCTTTAAAATCCCTTTAAAAATGATCCCACGGCTAGGCAAGTTACCATGAGACATGATAAATGCACTAAGAAAAAAAAAAAAACTCCTCAAGTTTATTTTCTAGCTCCAAGAAAAATGGTTTAGCAAACTCTAAATAGAGCACAGGGACTGAAAACACCCACACGTGTCTGCACATGTGTTACTCATACAGTAGACACAGTGTCCACGGCCAACTGGACCAAGTAAGGTTACAATTCCTTCACGAAATTCTAGGAAGTCCATAAACTATAAGGATAAAATTGTCTCAAGAGAAATGAACAAAACATTCTCTAAATCACAAGGAGATGAAGCCCACGATATAACTGAGGACTTAATACAGATATTTGGTTTTTAAACTTCCTAGAATATAATGTTTCATTGTTAATGACATTGATAAATATGAGTGGATCATACACTGTGCCGGTCACTGGGAAGACGGTGTGAAACGAAAAGAATCATGAGATTTTTTCCTCACTGATTTAAAGACTAGCAGAGAAAGAAAGATTAATACATGTAAACCTACAAATGTGGTTAGAACCTCGCCATATGCATACAAATATGGTGTCACTAAACTAGTAGTTAGTGGTAGGCGGTAGAGGTTTTCAGTGCTCACTGAAGTAGTGACGTCTGAACTGAGACCTAAGTGATGTCGAGAAATTAACCAGCAAAGCTAAGAGAAAGCTAACAGAGCCCTATTTTTCAATGCAAGGTGCTGAAGGGAGCGTGGTCAGTGTGAACATCTGTAAGAAATCTGGAAAAGAAAGGGATCATGGTGTGAGGTGATGCCAGAGAGACAGGTAGGTACACTGTCACGCAGGACCTAACGGTCCAAGCTAACAATTCTAGTCTCTTCCCTGAGAGCCACAAGAAGCTGGCCTAGGGTCGGAAGGAAGAAAGCGGCATTATTAGTCTCTGATATTCTCAGGATCTTCGGCATCTCAGACATTTTCCAAATAATAGATTCCACGAACATGAGTTACTAACAGCAAATAAAGAAATGAACAAACGTAGCAATTAAAGTGCAGTAAAAACAACAGAGGTTTCAAGTAGAAATCTGGGGGAAAATGTACCCACAGAACTGCAGTCCGAGAGTGCAGTCCGAGAGTGTCTATCAGTGATTCAGGGAACAGTTTCCGTGCATAGTAAATCACCATGCAAGAATAATCTTCAAAAACTCTCTTATCTTTAAATCTCTTTGGTCTTTCAGGCTTCATCAGAACTTCTATACAGTGAACCCTCCACCGCTACAATCCTCCTGCAAAGGCTATTATAATTGTACGTCTCAGGTGAAAGTCTGAGAGGCTATTACAGTTAAGTACGACTTTTCTAAATGAGCTCTGGCAGATTTTGACTTGTAGGACCTGTCACATTTTTCACAGCTTTGGAGGGGAAGAGTTTTGATCTACACTTTGCCCTGGGCCTCAGTTATTTTTAGCCTTCAAGATCTCCAAGCCCACTTATCTTTCATTCTGCTGGGGCCTAGCAAAAGGTTACATTCAACTTTAGAGGGCTGTGTCTAATTTTCTTTTCCGAAGGACTCTTTTATCCAGAAAAACTCCCTTTTCTTGATTATTCAAACACAAATGATTGTTCTTGGTATTCAAACAAAGACATATTTTAGTCTCAGGTTTTGTGATACTCGAACAAGAAAAGAACTGACACTAGGGAGAGGCTAAGGTATGTAGTATAAGCATGCTAATAATGATGAAAATATAATCATAGAGATAAGACAGTTTAAAAGATAGATATCCAGATAATGTCAAAGTCTGCTTCCTCCCAGCATGCTTGAGAACTTGAGTGTAAGGCGTTTTCTGTGTATAAAGCAGATTGGTGGGTTATTATATTTCAGGACAGACGATATCACTTTTTGTGGTGGATCCCTTTAAAACTCATACTACATAGATCGTTCATGGTCCTTTCATTCTGCCATCCCCTGAGGACCGGTATTTAGAGATGACGAAACAAGAGAAGAAAGGATGACTTCCCACTATTAATATCTTTGGAACCTCTTCTAACCCTCCGCGTTATCATTCCCTCTATGCTACACTGCTATAGACACTCTGTTTCCAAAATTTTATTCCTTCGAATTGAATAAAAACATTTAAAAAAAATGGAAAGCTGAAAACCTGAAGACTAATACTCTCAATAGCTGTTCTGCACTATTATTCTCTGTTAGATATCAGGCTTTGCACTGGAGAATAAGATCTGTAGAAACCTGATAGCATCAGCCAATGCGAATTAGATTATTCCCTTTCTGCTCCAATATTAAATGCATAACAGATGACTTCATATTTACGTTAATGGGACACGGGCTTGTTAGGGTCTCTGGCTCATGTCACAGGTATTGGATGTCATCACGAAAACTCACTCAATATCCATTACAAAAGTCTGCAATGATGGAGTCAGAACTGTGATTTCTAAGTCAAATTCAATGTACTCTCTTTCCCCAAGATTGTGTACATGTATCTTTTTTGAAAACATTAACAAAAATAATTACCGGCTCCTCTGGTGTGATTAAAATCTCCTTTAATAATTTTGCACGATTTTCCATTGCCATTGCAGACGCCGCAATGATCCTCCCTTGCGAGGGACCCTAAAAAACCATCACAGCCAACTTTCTGTAACAAGAGATTGACAGGGCATTATAAAGTGAGTTTTTTTCCGCTTTTGCTTTTTCAGCCACTAATTGAGAACGAACCTGGTATCTATACATTAGTCACGTTTAATTGACAAGTGAGTAAAATGTCATATTCACTGGTGGAAACTAACAGAGAAAGCTCATGTTCAATGATGTCATCAGTAAAGCGACCAAACAGCAGGACAGCGATGAGAATATTCTGCTCGTAGTAAGAATTAAATGGTATCTTAAAGCAATTGGGAAAAAAAAAACATTATTGAGACAAATGCAATTTATATAAATCCCCAAGGAAATCACATTTCTATTAAATATAACATGATTACTCCACTTCACTCTACTTAACAGAGAACAGATAGACATGGAAGGCTTCACTTCTTAAAATAGTTGCAAAGCAAATGCTCAATTATTAAAGATTCACTTTGTGAAAATCAAACATAAATGTTCGTTTTCACTACAGTTCATGAATAAATTTCTATCCTCATGTTCTTTGGCATCTAGCAAGGCTGCTATAAGAAAATATGACCAGCGGGGACATTCATTTTAATTTGCTTCCAGAGGAATTATGTTAATATGAATCTTCTGGGATAAAGTTATCGATTGCTCTCTAGTGAATCATGTTGGTCTCCCAGCGATGTGCAGAACATATGATTATATATAAGTATGCAAAGTGGTGCATACTCAAAGGGCAGAATTTAATAAGTCAATACTGTCAGAAATAAATGGTAGGATTCCGCAACTCCCCTTAACCAAGAAGGCGTTGCAAGAGAGATTTTGGATACATCCATTTAGAACAAGTTACGATTACTTTAGAGGAATTTTAAAAGTATCTTATGAAACAGAAACAAAAACAGGGTTTTTTCTGTCGTTAGGGTTGGTGGTGCAAGTGGATTAGAAAACGCAGCTGCAGGATGAATATCCAGAGAAAGCAAAAATCACGTTAAACCTGCATGATATAGCATCCGTTTCTTTAATCCAGGGGGATATATCAGTGCCAAAGAGGTAGACAAGGGAAAGCATCAGCTGAGAAGCTTGATCTGCAAATCAAAGTTTATTCAAGGAGGAATAAAGCGAATGTCCGAATGTCCGGTGGATGAAAGAGGGGACCACCACAGGAAGTTCTCAACATACAACAAAGGTAGAGCAGGAGGCATGAAAAGACCCGAAAGTCCTGGGTGAGGGGAAAAAAAATCTCTCATTTACATATGAATGAAGACAAATTTACAGTAGAGTGTAGAGTGGTTTTGAAATGATAAAAACAACGTAATGCTCTATTCCTAGCTTGTTTCTTGGCAAATACATAAACCCAATAAATAGTAGTTAAACGACTGAATAAATTGGTACCTACTAGTTTATTAGTTTTTTTCCAAACCTTGTAAGTGGGATACTATGGGTCTGTAAACCTAAAATAAAAGCTATGATGTCATAGCTCAACAATCATGTACTTTAAAAATAAGAGTCAAAGATTTTTTATTTTGTAATTTATAGTCTCAAGTACCCATACTTATCACAATATGCTTATATATCTCCAAAACTGAGGATGAATGACTTTGAGAAGGTAATGTAATTTAATTGGTGGCAGCCACCTGAAATACCGCTGGCCTCCTGGACATGGGCAGATAACATGATAACACACAAGAGAGCTTTTTCTATCCTTTTCCGGGACAGAAATATCACAGAGACAAAATGGGTCATGAGGAGAAATCCGTTTTCTTTTTGTTTCTTAATTTTTTTAAGTTTATTTATTTATTTTGAGAGAGAACGAGCGAGCAAGAGAGGGGCAGAGAGAGAGAGAGAGGGAGAGAGAGAATTTCAAGCAGGCTCTGCACTGTCAGCACAGACCCTGATGTGGGGCTCGAACTCACGAACCGTGAGATCATGACCTGAGCCAAAACCGAGAGTCAGACACTTAACCAACTCAGGCGCCCCAAAAGCTATCTATTTTCAACTGCCTTTCTTCGTCCCTCTCCAAGTTTACAATTCTACATCCAGTTTCCAGGCTACGTATTTTGTGTGGCAAAACCTGAAAAACAGGAGGTTCTCAGAAAGAAAAAAAGTAGCATGCTTTTAATTATATGGAAAGACCGAATGTAGCATTTCAATGAAAAGCCAGGATGTTGAAGTATGCCAATTCTGTCAGAAGTCACAATCCATTTCGTGGAACTTAATTGTAACCATCAGATTCATGTGGCACGTAGGCAGAATTATTTCGTGGCTGTTGTTTTAATTTTGAAGTCTAGCTAGGGACTCTGTAAAATATCTAGCTTACACAATACTGTTAAGTAAAAACAAGACCAATTTGGGCTATTGTATTTGGCATATACAGTTAGGAAAATACATTTTTTGAAAAATAAATTCACTGAAGATATACACTAATGTGACAGACTTATATACAGTGATGAAATAATGTTAAAAGCTTTAACTGCACAATATACAGGTCTGAAAACAAAACATGTCTAGGTAAATGCCTGCAATGATTTTTTTACAGGCAAATGAAGAATTACATTTCAGGTTACTGACACCAGTTGTGAAAGAATAAAGGAAATTAATCTGTAATTATAGGACTGTTTCTTAAGCCAATGGTATTACATGATTCTATGCTTTAAATTCTAGAGAATGCTGGCAAAACATAAAATCTTAGAGCTGGTAAAGCATTTGGGTTCCATGTTGTTTCCAAGTTTTTACCCAGAGTTCCATAGGTCTCTACCCGAACACAGGCTGACCCACCCGCACCTTGTAAATGTTTTCAAGTTCTGGCGCACGTGCGTGCCTGTGCGTGTGTTTTTCTGGGACAAAAGGAAACCTTTCACCAGATTCTCAGAGGAGCGTATGGTACACAAAAGTGGCCACTGGTTTAACGACTTCCTCTGACAGACTGGTTAAGAGATGCGTCACATATTTTAAGGGATCTGCACAAGAATATCATTTCTTGGCGGCTGTCACGGTGCCAGTGCTGCTCCACTCAGATGCTTCTTTCCTAACTAAGGGATTTATTTCCCTCTCATGCCCATGAGGTTGATCAGCTGATAGCTCTCATCAGAAACTGCCTAGCCTGAAGGAAACCGCCTTTCCTAAGGTCACATCTCCCTCCTGGGGCGGGTGGCATCCAGACGTGAGTAGACGCGAAGGGTAAAAAGGCCTGGTTTTCTCACCCCCCATCGGGACAAGTGTGAAGAGCCATCCCGGCTTCGACGCCCCTCACGGGAGAGCCTGTTGTGACTGTACCACAGTCCACTTTCTCCTTGTACCCGACCCTGACTCCTGCCCCTCCCGGCATGATGGTGATCATGCAGACGCTTGGCATTAAGCTTTCTGCTTATGAAGCTCCCAGGGGAAGCCAATTTGAGATACTGGTAGAATTATAAGTAGCGAATTCTAACTTCCAGCCTTTGATCTCTCCCGCTCTTCTGTCCAAACTCACTGTAAAAGAATCTCGACTTTTCTAAAGATAAGTGAGGAAGAGTGCATAAATGCATGTAGTAAATGGAGATTTGTTTTAAATCTGTATTTATTTTTGAGAGAACGAGAGAGAGACAGAGTGCAAGTGGGGAGGGAACATGGAGATGGGAGACACAGAATCCAAAGCAGGCTCCAGTCTCCGAGCTGTGAGGACAGAGCCCAACGCGGGGCTGGAACTCACAAACCGTGAGATCATGACCTGAGCCCAAGTTGGACGCTCAACCAACTGAGACACCCAGGTGCCCCAATGGAGATGGTTTTTAAAGAGAAAGATAAAAGCAAATGAGACATTTAAGAAAACTGAATATACATTTAAAAACCGGCTGGTTCCAGTATGTTGAAAATACTTCAATATGAAGTGAGTAAGAGGACTGCGTTTATAGGGTTTTGCCACATGGCTCTCAGCCTTGGGTACAAGATATGGAGAAGTGGAGTGCTTGAATTTTGGGTCCGGAATATTTTGACAGAAAATGCCATTTTAGACATGTAATATATATCCACAGAAAAACATCTCAGGTTCTTTCTGCGAGTCACGGATTTTACAGGTGAGCTAGTCCAAACCCTGGATTACTGAAGACATGGAGTTTCAAAGCAGATCGGACTTGCTTTTGAGTCTCGGCACAGGGTTTTCCGCCATCCTGTGCAGCTACCCAGAGGCCCTCAGAGCCTCCCTCAGCACATCCAGTCGCCCTTCGGAAATGTCTTACCTGACACCTGCCATTGGCACAGACATCCAATCCCTGGTGGCCACAAGAAGTTCCATCCATCACTTTTTCTGATAGAAGGATAGGCTGTTCTTTCCCAGCAGGAGAGCAAAACAAGGCACATGGTTTTTCTACACACAGAGTGGATAAAAAAATGAGCACAAGTTACTCCATAAATATTTTTATCTCGAGCTTTCTTTTCCAGAATGGTCATTGAGTAAAAAATATAATTTGATGTGAACTGAGTAATGTAATTCTACGGTAGTTATTATGAGTACTAAATGAGAGGATGCCTGCGAAAAAATAGATATCCAACGAATATTTATCTTCCTCTTAAGAAACACGTCTTCGAAATATTTTCAAAATGTATTACTGGCACCAAGCCTCTACCATGTACGAACCAATGACTCTTGCCCCCAAATATTTTACATGTCGCCACTTTTTGCTCATGCCCTTCAGAAGGAACTCCCTTTTATATTAGGTACATATCAGAATTCTGTCTATTTCAGGTTTACTTATTGATGAAGACTTTCTTGATGTGTCACTTCTAAATTCCAATACGCTAATTTTTGATCCGATGCATTGGGCATTTTCTAATTGCAACATTACTAAAGAGAGAAGGAAGAATTCCTAAGATGGGCAGTTCTCCTAAGACTTTCCATTACAAGGATGTTAAGAAATGCAACACAACCCCATGAGAACATTCCCTGGAATGCACAGGTGCTAGATAGGACTCAGCTCCCCGTATTGCTTCCTCAGAAAGCATGCCAGTGTATATGATACGTAGGTCAAGAAACACCGTTCTAGGTGAAGAGTGTTCGAATAGCTGGGAGTCTTCTTCAGGGCTTCATTAAGCAAGAAGGCAGGATGGTTAGAGATAAAAGGCGTGCCTACCAGCCTCAGTCAGAATATTTTTAAAGCGCTGTTTCTATTTCAAAGCGTCTTACAGGGGAACTATAGTATATGGTAACACCAGTAGTAGAATTATCCAAATCTGAAACTTCAGAGCAATTTCCACACTACATTACTGCTCTGCTGGCTTGACACCAGTCAGGCCCTTTGCTGTTTATTAAGCTCATATAAATAGAATGGAAAATAGTTTACAGTCTTTGACACTGATCTTTGCTTATGTCTTCAGTAAAGTTCCACGTATGCTGATGGGATTCTATAAATACCAAATAACAGCCAGAGGCATGGAACGGGGTATCACTTTGCAAAGAGAAGACAGACAGTTAAATGAGCCTTCAGAATTGAACATTTCAAACAGTTTTCACATGTGGCTTCTGAATACTGCTCTGAACAATTCTGGGGAGTTGGAACGTGGCCTTCAATGTGCATGGTTTTGAAATTTTCCTTTAAGATGCCATTATAAGCCGCAATAAAGCATTTCAGTATGCTCTCACACCTCAAAGTAGGTTATGTTTATTCAATGACTGCTTACTATGTCATATCTTTGGACTTAAAAACAGCTGCTATAATTGCAACCCTTTAAAAGTGGTATATGTATACACATATATACAAATATAAGAATTATATGTTTTATACTATATATATTATATATGAGAATTACATATTATATGATAATTATATTTATATATATAATTCTCTTTCTGGAGTTTTCATTGAAGAGGGGAGCAAACCAGATCTATGAATAATGTGGAAAGGAGTTAGTCTAGAAAATTCCATTCACATTCCAAGCAAGAACTCGGATAAAAATCTTTCTAGGTCTCCATTTACGGCCTATTGTCAATTCACTGTGCTTTACGGATGACATAAACATTTGATACCAATCTTCCTTCCTGGAGGATACCCTTGAGATTGTGACACTATAGCGATCCATGTAACAAGCCAGTACTTCCTTGGCAGGCCGGCTTTGTCTTGATTTAAGAGACCAACCCTTTCCAAGATATGCATGAAACACGGATCTCAGCCAAATTTCAGCGCAGTGTATGTAAAATACCCAAATGCTAAAGCCATGCATCTTTTTTCTCTAAAAATAACTGTTGACTACGGCAGTGATACCCTGTAATTAATTTTCCTAGCCACGGATTCATGTATTATATAAGAATAACAGAAACATTTCCTGCATTTTAAGGCATCATACATTATTAAGACTTGGTTTCTTTTTTTTTTTTTTTAAAGAATTAGATATTTCAATTTCTTCCATACTGCTATATAACACATGAAGACTACTGTTGTGTATTTTCTTCATCTTATGGACTGACATGTTTGACTGCGATGTGTCACGAAATGATAAAACATGCTAACCTGCTCATTATATAAATATTTATTATGGATCATTATGATGACAGACATTGCTTTTAAGAGGCAAGGGCTTTTAAAATTGTGATTTTCAAAGGTTTTCATATTTTCAATTGGCCCCCATCCCATCCTGATTTTTTTTAACTCTGGAGAAAGTCTGTTTCCTCTGTCTTATTTCACCTACGAATGAACAGGTTTGAAATGAATTTAATATTATCAAATTGCACAGCCAGTTAGAGGCAGAGATAGGATTAACCCTCAGACGATCAGAGGATGATTTTCATTATTTGAATAGTCATACTGTTTCTATGGTATACACATTCAAAATGATGCAGCAAATACTCATAGGAAGCTTAAATTTGCCAGTATTTCCACTCAGCACAGACAAGAGACAGAGTACAAACATTAAAATCTGCTATCATAGGGTGCTTGTGAGGAACACATACCCAATTCGGAGGATCAAATTGGGGGGGGGCGGGATTCTTTTTTCCTAGAGGACTTGATATTAACTGAGTCTGAAAAATCAAAAGCCATTTTTTCATGGAAATAAATGGGGAGAGAGAGACCAAAGCATGAGAAAGAAAAGGTGTTAGGCTGAGAAACTAGCCTGTGTCCAGGCCCAGATACAAGAGAGCACGCTGTGTGGGAGGGATGGAATGGAAGTCGCCTGGCTGTGCTGGAGAACACAGACGGGGATGGTGAACCCCAGGCAAGAGAAGCTAAAGGGACGGCCACGCAAAGGGTCTTAGCAACCAGGCACTAATTGGTCCGGGAGCAGCGGGGCTCACAGAAGGGTATCACGTGACACAGTAACTGACAGATCCAGCCTTTAAAAGGCCAGTCTGGCTGAAATGTGGAGCAATGGCTGCAGAAGGCTGTCGCGAGAGGGGAGGACGCTGTTGGAGAATCCAGTGCAAACACGAACAAACCTGCCGGCAGGAGAAAGCTTAGGACAAACAGGGTTTGCTACTTGATTATAGGGATGAAAACTGAGGAAGAATGGTTCTGGCTTAGCTTGGGAATGAGACCGACCGCGATGCCATCTCATGTGACAGGCACAGGGAGAGAAGCAGATGGTAGGACTGAGAGAGAAAGGAAGGGGGCATGCTGAGTTAGAAATAACGAGATGTTGAATGGAGACGTCCATGTAATGGATGGGAAAGCAATGAAGGGGCTTGGGACAGAGAGATCTCGGTGGGAGGCAAACACCTGTGTTCCTTTAGTCTACAGATGATAAATAAAGTCTAGTGAATAAAGTACTATTATCCCAAGGAGATCGCTAGACAATTCCTGTAAGACACATCATTCATTCACCTAACTTACTAAGTTCCTACTCTGTTCGGATACTGTTTACAATGCTGAACACACAGCAAAGCAAATAGGATAAACCCTGTTCTTCTGACAACTGTGGGGCCCATAGAATAAACGAAATGTGGGGACGCCTGGGTGGCTCAGTCAGTTAAGCGTCTGACTCTTGGTTTCAGCTCAGGTCATGATCTCATGGTTCGTGGCTTCGAGTCCCACATCAGGCTCGGTGCAGACATTGTGGAGTCTGCTTGGGATTCTCTCTCCCTCTCTCTTTGCCCCTCCTCAATGCCCTCTCTTTCTCTCTCAAAAAATAAATACACCAAAAAGAAATTTTCTGAAATAAACAAAATGGAAAGGTATTATGGCAGATGGTGGTGAGTTCTGTGAAAAAAGAATAAAGCAAGGAAAGGAAAGGGATTGAGTCATTATTTAACAAAAGACCTAAAGAAAGTAACAGAATGAAGTATACAGATACCTGGAGACAGTGTTACAGCACAGAAAGCAGGGGCTTGCGAGACACTAGGACTTATTCCAGGAAAAGCAAGTGAGCCACTATGGGTGGAAGGGTGATGGGGAACAGAGGGGATGAGGTCAGAGGGCCAGAGGAAACCAGGTAGCAGAGATCCTTCTAGGCCCTTAGAAGGAATGAATGTGGGCTTTCAATGAGTTGGGAAGGTACTGGAGGGCTTTTAATGGAAGAATAACAGGACATGATGGATAATCTAGATGTGTCACTCTGGCTATTGAGACTGAAAGGGAACACAGACATGAAGACTCATTACAGAGCTGCTGCAATCACAGGGAGAGAGACAGTGGTTTGTGCCAGGGCAGGAGTTCTCGTGGTGTCTGGAAACGTTGAGACTCCGGATGTATTTTAAGTGAAGGCTCATATCCATACAAAGAATGAAATCTGGCCATTTGCAACAACGTGGATGGATCTAGAGAGTCTAATGCTGAGTGAAATTAGTCCAAGAAAGACAAATACTACACGATTTCGCTCAAATGTGGAATCTAAGAAACAAAACAAATGAACAAAGAAAAGAAGAGACGAACCAAAAAACAGACTCTTCACTATAGAGAACTGATGGTCACTGGAGGGGAGGTGGTGGGAAAATGGATGAAATAGCAGAAGGGGATTAACAGGACATTTAACTTGATGAACGCTGAGTAATATATGGAAATGCTAAATCACTATATCATACACCTGAAACTAATATAAAACTATACGTTAACTACACTGGAACTAAAAACAAAATAAGGCTGATGGGACCTCACTGATATTTTGAACGTATACTAAAAGAAAAGAAAATATGATGCCTCCCATATGTTGTCTAAGCATCTAGAAGGAGGCAATTGCCATTTATTAAGAGGGCGGTCTGAACAGAAGATTGTGTTATAATTTGCTCTCAGGTGAGGAACCAGTGTTACTGGAGGCCATCAGGAGGAAGAGAGCATGATACGTTTGAGGCTGTGAAACAACACTAATATCTGGAGTTGAGTGACAGGGAGCATGGTTCTAGATGAGACAGGAGGTGAGAGAAGGGAGCAGATTACCTCCTCGTCCTCTTGCTATCAAACACATGACCCTACCGTCTGTGCAGCGGAGCAAGCTGCCCTGTTGTCTGGCTGTTCCCATTACTGCATGAATGCTCAGAAGCATACACGGAGAGAAGGGTTTTTGTCACATGGGTGTCCTGAAATTGATAAACAGTGGGATTCAGGCTGTTGACAGGAGGGTTACTGAAAGGACGGAAAAGCACAGCCCAAACGGACTACAGGGAGAAATAAGGACAAGAGAGAGTACGGGCATGATGTCAGTTACATCAGAGAATTCACAACCACATTTGGTACCTGGAGCTCAAACCCAGAGCTCCCTGACCATGGGCAAGAACTATCTCTGCCTTTTTAAATGACTATTTTATTTATTTTAACTTAAAAATTTTTTTATTTAAAAAAATTTTAATGTTTATTTTTGAGAGAGAGAGAGAGCAGAGGAACGGAGAGAGAGGGTGATGGAGAACCTGAAGCAGGATCCAGCCTCTGAGCTGTCAGCACAGAGCTGAACGTGGGGCTCTAACCCATGAGCTGCGAGATCATGACCTGAGCTGAAGTCAGATGCCTAACCAACTGAGACACCCAGGTGCCCTTATTTATTTTTTTTAAGAGAGAGAGAGAGCGTGCGAGTAGGGTTGAGGGGCAGAGGGAGAGAGAAAGAACCCCAAGCAGGCTCCAAGCTCAGCACAGAGCGCAATGCAGGGCCCAATCCCATGACCCTGGGATCATGACCTGAGTTGAAACCAAGAGGAGGCGGCTCAACTGACTGAGCCACCCAGATGCCCCAGAACTGTCTTCTTAAGGAATAAGTTTAAAGGAAGTTGCAAAAATAGTATAGAGAGGTCTCATATACCTTTCTCCCAGTTTATGGTTACACTTTCATAACTATAGCACAATCGGAAACTGACATGGTGCGTGTATATGTCTACTTCTGTGATCGCGTGTGTAAATTTTACAATCAGCACCACAATCAATATATATATATAAGTATTTTATCAGCACAAACTTCTACCTTATGTTACCCCTTTGTAATAACACCCATCCCTCTCCCCGCCTCCATCCCTAACTCCTGACAACCTTTAATCTGTCTTCTATCCCTACAGTTTTGTCATTTCACGAATGGAACAGAGATGGAATCACAGAATATGTGACATTGTGAGACTGGCTCTTTTCACTTAGCATAATGCTTCGAAGTCCCCAAGTTGCCACACATACCAATGGTCTGTTCCTCGTATTGCTGTGTGATATCCCATGGTGTGGATGTACCTCATGTGTTTGACGATTCAGGTACTCAGGACTTTTTTGGTTGGTTCCAGTTTTTGACTATTGAAAACAAAGCTGCTAGAACATTTGCATATGGGATGTTTTTTAATGGTTGTAAATTTTCATTTCTCTGGGGAAAATGCCCAGGATTGAGTTTTCGAAATTGTATGATAATTCTATGCTTAGTTATTTAAGAAACCACAAAGCTATTTTTCAGAGCGGCTGTACGATTTCCATTCCTATCAGCAACGTAAAAGATCCAGCTTCTCCTCATCCTTACCAGCATTTCCTATGGTCACTGTCTTAAAATTGAAGTTAATCTAATAGGTATGTAATAATATGCACCAAAATACTCGTAGTCAATGCTTGTGATTATTATATGTCATTAAAGGTCGAAGAACAGAGACAACTACTGTAAAGCACCTTGAAAATCCGGAAGTCCACTTAAGCAAGACGGTGGTGATCTGGTTACTCATACCTTCGTCCAGGACAGCTTGCCACTGAAGACCATGCTTTGGGTGTGAAGTTCTAACACTATAGGCCTGACATTGCCAGTCTCTGAATCCAGGCAAACCTGCAGGACAAGGTGGATTCTCACATATTCTGTATTGTTTTCTGGGACCATTACAATCCCTTGCTTCAGAACCTAGCCTAGAAAAGACAGTACAAATAATCAATTTTATCTTTTTTTTTATGTTAACCCTCATTTAAAAAAAATAAATAAAAGGCATAAAGTGAATAAGATATAATCCTTTATATTTGATCTCCTTTTGAAAATGTGGACACGTGAAATGATCGCTAATAGCAGGAACACCATATGCTTGTTAAACACTTGCCTTGACTATGATATAGGAGAGTCAAGGGCAGAGGCTGGGAATCCCAGGACTCACAGGAATCCCAGGAAGGAGTTTGGTTCTAATGTTTTCACACACTTTCTCTAAAATTGCTTGCGAAGGAATGGGACCACCGAGCCCAAAACAAGGGTAAAGGTATAGAGCTGAAAGGATTTTTTTTGTGCATACTTTCCCAGGATCATTCTAGAATGATGGGGTTGAGGGAGTGGACCTTGTAACGCTCCCTGTCTACACACGTGCTTAGCACGTCTTCAGTTTTCAACACTCTTCACTTCTGTTGACGTTGATTTTGTTCTTCTCCCCTTCCTGCCCGAAGTCCTACCATCTTCCCGCCTTCTCACCGCCCCCTTAAACGGTGACTCGCTTTTTCTAATGCGGGTCGCCCTGCCCCTTTAAACACAACAGTTTATTTGCTTTACTTGAGAAACTGCCCCATGTGACGTTTAATTATTTGTTCGTAGAAGGGTTGGTCTTATTTTCTCCTTCTAACGGAGATTTTATATAAAATAAATAATTTGAGGGGCTTTGCTGTTTTCCAGCGTGGGGTAAGGTTTCAGGGGCTTCTTCTGCCTTCCAATATCATTTCTCCACGAAACCTCTGCATTTGAAAATTCGAGACTACAACGCCCTCCCCCAGTGCAGGGACTTTGCGTTTACCCAGGACACTCCCGCTCTCGACTGCTGATCCCAGAGCTGCAGGTCCGGCTACACGGGCTCCAGAGGCTCCACTCTCCGGCCGCATGTCCAGGTGCTGAGGTCCTGGTGGTACATTCTCCAGCCTTACACCACTATTCCAAAAGTTATGTCTTAGGTGAACAAATCAGGGCACAACGGAAAATCATTCACTGGCCTACAGAGTCAGTGGAATTGCGATCACATCAGGTCTACCAGAGCCCCCACACATGCGAATTGAAAAAGACCAAAAAATAAGTTGGCACTTGCTTCTTGTCAATAGTGATACAACGGTCCGTCCTCCCGGTTCTCATACGGGTCTTGTTATGAAAACGGCACATGGATATTTACAACACAGCCTTGAGATCTGTCCTTCCGATGGAGAGAGGGTAAAGAGTGAACCTGGGGTGGGGGGCACACCCAGGAAAGAAAAACTAACACATTCTAAGAAACAGAACAATTGAAAAGGGGCAGACCACAGGAGCATAGAGTCATATAGAGGAATGGAAAACAAAGCATGAATGTTCTTCCATCACTGGAGTGGAACAGACATTTCAGCAAACTTAGCAATCGGGATTCGAAAAGTCAGGTGTTTTCTTTCCTTGTAATTAAAATTTTTAAAAGTATGATTTAACTTTAGCACTTTCCTTTATGCCTTCTTTCTTTTTTCTGAATGAGTTCCCATCAAATCTAAGCATTAAGATTAATTGGAAGTTTTCTTTTGAAAGTGGTGTACTCGAGTGACCTAGGTAATAGGATTCTTTGAAATTCTGTCATTTCCTTCCAATTACTCTACAGTTTATTTCGTGTCCATTAACTGAGAACGATCGCCACGAGAGAAGAGACAGGAAAGTATTCATTCTCTTGTTTATATTTACATTTTCATTAACCTTAAATAAAGGCAGCAAAAGAGGGAGTTTCTGTGGTCACTGAGGAATGGTTGCCAGGCCTCAGAAGATAAATTATAAAAATTTCTCCTTATTTCTGAAAAATGAGATATACGATGGTCATAGAAAACATGTTAAAAGTAAAATTACTTGAACAAACTCATGTTGAGAACAGTAAGTTAATATTAGCAAAATTCAGATTAATGACTGTATAATGACGGGGGTTGAGCAAGCTGGATCCTTCAAAACCTAAACAACTTTATGCACTTAACTGCAACATGATTTATGAGGGATTTTGCAGAAACTGCAGAAACACTCTAATCTTCAAGTTTCCCATTTCAAAGTGTGAATGATCATATTTACTTAACAGATTTTGTGGGAGTAGAATGAAGCACCAGGCATAATGCACAGCCCATACTGAGCACTTAGTAAAGGCTAACGGTAATTAATAATGACACTCATAAATTGTACAAACCACTATATTAACATAGTAATAAGTTTCCAGAAATCTAACCGAAATTTTATTCATTCGGATCTTAACTTAATCTATATTTCTTTAAAATTTACTTTGAGAATATGTTTTTAAGTGCTGTTTTTAGAACAGAGAATTCAGAAAACTATGCGACAGTTTTGTGTGAGCCCAGTTAATGCTTTTCTATACAATAAAATAATTCGTCCCTGCAGATTTTTTCCAATAATGTCAATTTTTCAATTCAACCTCTTTTAAACTTAAGAAGTTTTAATTTTTTTTTAATGCTTGTTTATTTTTGAGAGAGACAGAGTGTGAGTGGGGAAGGGGCAGAAGAGAGATGGAGACACAAAATTGGATGCAGGCTCCAGGCTCTGAGCTGTCAGCACAGAGCCTGACGTGGGGATTGAACTCACAAGATGGGAGATCAGGACCTGAGCTGAAGTTCGATGCTTAATTGACTGTCCCACCCAGATGCCCCTAGACTCAAGAGGTTTTAAATCTATGAGCAAAAAAAAAAAAAAAAAAAAAAAAAAAAAAAAAAAAAAAAGAAAAGAAAAAGAACTCAACAACTAACGGTGTTTGGATAGGCACATTACATCAAGATTTCATATGAAGATTGTCATAAAATTGAGATTTTGGGTGAAGACAGAGTCTGAAAATTGCAGAAGGGGAAACAGATCCTTGGAAACAACTCACTGGCTTTAAAGATTTAACAATGGACTGCCATTCACGAAAAAAAAAATATCCGACATGAAAGTTGACAAACTTCAACTGGTCAAGTTGTTTTGGCCTACTCGAAGGGGGTTTATTTTCCCATCGTGTGGATCACAGCTCCTTGCTCGCTTAGCAGCAAGCTGGCATTGAAAGGCTGGGCGAGGGCTCGCAGCAGACCGAAACTACTCCGGGAAAGACGAGCATCTGCCCTTGCACATCAATTAAAACCAGACCACATTGAGCAGATGAAGAGAAATGGAAACAGATACGTAAGCCAAATCTGCATACACCGATGGGTGTAAAGATTTAAAGAAACAATTGCATAATATTTAAAGTTCACCACTTTGGATGAAACTATGGAGAATCTGCCTTTGTGTCTTCCGGGTGGTGCTGTTTTTCAACAGTGAGGAGAGTGGTGAATGTTTTGTTTAAATTATTATATAATATATCCCATTTGGTACATACATAAAATGATCCTAATGATGCCTTTCATAGATTTTCTAGCAGCACGTTTCGCTTTATTTGTATTTTTTACAAATACAAACGAACTACGCATGGCTTAAAAATGTCGATGTTTGTCATATCTACTAATTCAGTCTGATTTCTGAAAATGCCAGGGAAATACATAATAAAGGATATTTCTGGGACAGTACATGAGCTAAGAAGTTGGCTATAGTTCCATTCTACCAATTTCTATGTGGAAATATCTAGGAAGTTCATAAAAACACCTGATGGGAAGAGGTCTGTGGAACATCATTCTCTAATCAAGTCTTCTGCATAGGCTGTTGAATGAGACCAGAGGGGGACAGAAGCCAATAAACTCTCTAAATACACAAATTTGATTGTCAAGATATTACAGTCCTTATACTTTCAATAAAGGATGATGATGGTAATTTGAAGAGTCTCACTTAAGGAAAGTAAATAACTAAAATATATAGATTTCTTTGAAACAGTTCAAAATCTTACTAAATGTGTCTTTAACTTCCCTTTCCCCTCCCCGTGTTCCTCGTAAGGGGCGTCAGTGAAAAAAACATACATTTCTTGGTTTTTACCACATCATGCATCAACTCTTTAACATCTGCTAAATGTAAATGTAAACACAGATGATAGTTATAGAGAAAAGGAGAAGAAAGAAAACGGGCTGTTTTTAATTTGGAAAATGCTGTGTATAAATAGTCGATAAATCCCCACCTTTACAATTATTTCAAGTCATAAAATTCTGCAGGCACCTTTTCAGACTTAATTATATGCTCTTAGATGAACCAGTGATACAGCTAGATTCACATGACTGTACTGAAACACATTATAAAAAATTACAAAATTCTGTAGTAAATTATTTTTCAAAACTCCCAGCTTTGTTTCTCGGTTTGCAAAGCATGAAGCTAGCAGTGTGGTGTGCGAGGCTGGAAGCACTCAAACATTTCAGCACTCCGGCACTCATCTGCAGAGTGTCGGAAGCTATATTCAGGATGGCTCCTCCAAGAGCTGGGACAGATGGCTATTTGGGGAAGCCCACACGGCCTGAGGAACTAACAAGTTCATTAGTTATTTCAAAACACAAAGCGTTACAGAACCACTAAAACGATATGCTTAGCACAATTCGAGGGGAATAAAACATTTTCCTTTGGATGGGCAATTATAAATTTGTTACAAGAATAAGTTTATTTTAGAGAACTCGAGAATGCAAATAATTCTCATAAATATTGGAAGAAAAAATAAGAGTAAAGAATGTTTAGGACATCAGTTTATGAAAATGAAGAGATTTTTATATTGCTGAAGAAGAACTAAGTGAGATGAATGGTTTGTGTGAAGTCTAAAGAAATATGGCCGAATGTTGGTTGTCTCTGGTTCTTACTGTTTTCGTGTTTCAGGGATGATAAAAATTATTGCTGGTGTAGAGTTTTATGATGCCAGCAATAAATTATTCAGCATAATACCATGAGGCTTGCCCAGTATGCACACTTTATTATACTTTGGTGTATAACTAAAAAAAATAAAGCCAACCCAAATTTTGACTCTCCGTATAAACTCCCAAAAACATCTGGCACAGTCTGTAAACAACTGACTGATAATTCGCAGAAATTCCCTTTCGAGAAACCATTTTCTTACTGATTGTACCTAGTGACAAAACATTGCTAGTCTTAAAAATATTCCGTATTTTTAAAATGTTACTTTTTTTTTCTTTTTTTTACTTAAGAAAAAGTAAAAAGAAAATCAGAGAAGGAACAAATGATTACATGTTCATGACCAACAAAATAAAAAATGCCTGGGAAAAAGTCATATTTATATCTTTAACCTCAGCTCCCTCTGCTTTCATCCATCAATTCTACTTCCCTTCCAAGAGCTAACTATTAAATACAGTTTGGAGTTTACATTTTCAAACCATTTTCTATGAGTTTAGGAACATATACCCTGTGTGTGTGTGTGTGTGTGTGTGTGTGTGTGCGTGTTATATTTCTATTCTGTCCATTTTTTTAAAAAATGTGTTTTTAAGATAGCACTCTATATTCATTCCTTTCACTAAGTATTTCACTCTGAGTAAGCTTTGTGCTGTTTTTCCTTTTTAAATGTAATAAAAATGTAGGGTCTACAGAGGCAAGGTTCCTGATCTCACATCTTAATTCCCTTCACACAATAAAAATTAGAAAATAGCGTGAGTTACTTAACTGTTACCTTTTGGCTAACTACAGTTACACAGTTAGATGAGAGCTACCTCCTTCAGGTCCTTCGGCAGAAAACTATTTTTCCACAGCAATAATTTTGATATGGAAATCACAAGAAATTTATTTTTTCAACGGTAATCATTTTGATATGTAAGCGTATACTGATAAATACCTATTAACTTCAAGAAGCACAGTAAACAACTCAGACAGCCAAATATTTACTAATTTTTAAAAAATATCAATTAGAGGGGCGCCTGGGTGGCTCAGTCAGTCAAGCAACTGACTTTTGCTCAGGTCATGATCTCGTGGTTCATGAGTTTGAGCCCCGCATCAGGCTCTGTGCTGACAGCTGGGAGCCTGGAGCCTGGAGCCTGCATTGGATTTTGTGTCTCCCTCTCTTTCTGCCCCTCTGCTGCTTGTGCTCTGTTTCTCTCTCTCTCTCTCTCTCTCAAAAGTAAACTTTAAAAAATAAAATAAAATAAAATAACATGTCGATTAGAATATTTTATTTACAATGCTTGAAATGACAAGGAAAAATTATCCTCAGTGCCTCTTCTGGGACAATGTTTAATACCTGAAAGGACTCAGCAGCTCGGGAAGTCCTACTATTTATGCTATTGTTTGCGATCATTTTACTTGTGTTTAATTTAAATAGTAAATAATAAATTCATTTCTTGGTGAAAGTATTACATACATCTTTCAACATTCTTGTAATCAAAACACAATAAAAAATAATTGCATTTATATTAACAAAACGACCACAAATGTGAAAAAATACAAGAGTGAAACATGAAAATGAATGACACGAAGAAAGCTTTACAGATACTGCAGGTGTTCCGCTGGTGCTACGATGGATACGTACGCAACTGGCGGAAGGAGATGCGAGGTTCTGGAGTTTCGTTCACTGTTTTTACTAACTACCAACGGGTCGCATGACTTACCTTACCAGCGTCACAGTCTGTTCCGTCCATGGGTGGATCGAGCTTGGTTCTGCATTCTTTCTCACCCTCGACCTTGCACCACAACCCCGTGCAAATAACATGCTGAAAACAGGGCCATAACAGCTGATAAGGAGAAGGCATCACAGTTTTGAGCTGAAGTCAATAAATTAGAAAAAAGCTACTTTGATAGCACGACAGAGGTTGTTGAAAAAAAATATGCTTTAGGTACCTGGTATTTACACTGATATTTGAAAGAGCATAGGCTTATTTATAATGATGACAATGCTGATATATAAAAACAGACAATCTGTTTAATATGTTTAAATGCCTTTACATTTCTTTATTTTGTTGTTAATTTTTTTTATGTTTATTTCCTTTTGAGAGAGAGAAAGAGAGAGCACAAGCAGGGGAGGGGCAGAGAGAGAGGGAGACACAGAATCCGAAGCAGGCTCCAGGCTCTGAGCTGTCAGCACAGAACCCGACGTGGGGCTCGAGCCCACAAACTGCAAGATCATGACCTGAGCCGAAGTTGGATGCTCAACCAACTGAACCACCCAGGTGGCCCTGCCTCACATTTCTTTAAAACGCATGTGATTATGCAAGATTCAGTAGTCACAACAGAAAAGCCTGAGCCAAACACCATTATTTAGACCATTCCAGGAACCAGGCTGGAAGAATAAAAGTGAAGTGTTTGAGGTATGAATTTAGGGCCTCCTGTCCCAAAGCCTGTCATCACTTATGCTCCCTGTTACACTTAAAAATTATAGGATTATTTAATCTTAGAGCCTTCGCCCTTGACACAATGCAGACTCTGGATGGGTATGTTATTACTATCAGTCATTTTTATCTCATCATGAATGAGTTCTAGATCTCCGGGGTACAATGAACTTTTTCTGGAGAAAAGTTAAAGGGAATAACAAATACTGGGATAAGGCAGCAGAGACAGAGCAACAGCGGAAGGAGAGAACTCTCAGGAAATGCAGGAGGGAAGACTGTCAGAAACCTAAGCCACAGCTCTAGCTGTTGCCAGCACAGAGACACGGTGAGGCACACGTGACACATTCACATTTAAAAACAATTTTTTTAACGTTTATTTATTTATTTATTTATTTATTTATTTATTTTTTATTATAATAGTTTATTTTCAAATTGGTTTACATATAACACCCAGTGGTGAGGGAGGGGGGAGAGGGGGTAACGTTTATTTATTTTTGAGAGACACAGAGACAGAGTATGAGCAGGGGGAGGGCACAGAGAGAGGGAGACATAGAATCCGAAGTAGGCTCCAGGCTCTGAGCTGTCAGCACAGAGCCCGACGCGGGGCTCGAACTCACAGACCCTGAGATCACGACCTGAGCCGAAGTCGGACGCTCAACCAACTGAGCTACCCAGGCATCCCACATTCACATTTTAAAGGTGAGTCATGTAGAGTGAAGGTGGCTGGGTTACTACCTATCCAGATACATGGAGAAGAAGGTGGAAGGCAACAGATCAATAAAGGAGCAAGTAACGGCAGTGTGAGCGGCACAGCCACGCAAGCGGGAGAAGACCCGGGTACCGGAAGAAGGGAAGAGTGAACGAGATTTTGAAGACGAGAGAACCGGATCTGGATTGCCAGCAAGAGCGAGAGACCTCGTATTTGGACGGAAAAAGAGGCCGCTTGGCAGTGGTCCAGCAGCCTGATAAGATAAACAGGCTATTTAGGAGGCAGATTCAGAAGGTGTATGCAAAACAGACTAAAAACACGGCAAAGTAAAAACGGACTTATGACTCAAGTCTATTCAATACTTTGGGAAAAGTGTATTTAAATGAACATTTTAAACAGGTCAGTTACGATTCCAATACTGAATTTGTCACAAGGCCCGAAATACTATTTTCCTATTCTTCCATTCTTTAAAAATATAGATTTTTTAAGTGTTTGCAAGCTCTTAAAAATTGTATTGCGTCTGGCAAGAGTGGGATAGATTTTATTCCTTTTATCTGCAGTGATGGTTTTTCTGCTTCAAAATATTTTATCCAAATAGATCTTACTATATTTAGGAGATGATTTAGCTTAACTTAAGTGCTTTATTTACACGAATCATTTACCAAAAATTCATCCGGAGATTTATTTTTAAAAATGTCAATGTCTAGGGGCACCTGGGTGGCTCAGTCGGTTGAGCATCCGATTTTGGCTCAGGTCATGATCTCGCAGTTTGTGGGTTCGAGCCCTGCGTTGGGCTCTGTACTGACAGCTCAGAGCCTAGTGCCTGCTTCGGATTCTGTGTCTTCCTCTCTCTCTGCCCCTACCCCGCTGGCACTCTGCCTCTCTTCTTCAAAAATAGACAAATGTTAAAAAAAAAAAAAAGAATTGCAATGTCTAAATCAAATTGCTTCTTTGCAATCTTTTAGATTCTTTAAAATAAACAGGTCATTGATCGTGTACTTTGGGGCATACGTTGATACCGGAATGAATGGATCTCTCTCTACCCTGGGAATCACAGTTCCTAAATGCATTTTCTTCCCCTTACTACCTTTCTGGTAAGGGTGTCTTCCAATCATGGGATCAAATGCTCACTTTTCCAACAAAGAAAAAATTTTGCTTCACGTGTATTATAACGTGAGTTATTTTTGTCAAGTTCGTTAGTTAACAAAGGCATATTGAACAAAAAAAGCAAGTCTGCTACACTGTAGTTTAATAATCCCACGTGCTTGTGGAACACTGTGGGTGGTCCAAATTCTGACCTTCCGCCGGGATCTGCTATTCAAACAGCAGGTACTCTAATTGATCCCCACTTGACTCAATGGGGGCATAAAAGCAAACTTGGCAGCTTTTCAAGACAAGTAGGGTCATGAAGAATAAATCTCTCGTAGAGGAGATCTCTTTATTCTTTATGCTCTGCCGGCCCAGGGATCTTATGGTAAGTAAATTACACCCTCATTCTTGAAAACGATTCAGATTCTGGGTTTCAAACTAGACTGTCAAAAGTAACACAGGAAAATGTTGACGAAATGGTAGAGACCGTTTTCACCGTGAGAAGTGGAACATCTCCGCTGTGTGATAGCAGAGCTATGTTTATCAAGCCGCTTCTTAAGATAAGAACGGGCCAGAACCAAACACTCCATATGTTAGGCTAGAGTCAAACAATTTTTTGCAACTTAATTGCTGAAACCACTTCATGTATCAATTAAGAAAAGAACTTTAAAACTTCAAACACTTTCCCGGGGATCCAGGACTGAAATGCACACCTCAGCTTTTCCTAGAAAATGATTAAATAATAATAACAACGCTCTGTTTTAAAATTTTTCCATAATGGGAAAAGACCATTAAAAGCATATAATAGGAATTTGGATGTTTATCTCAAGTAGGCTTTTAATTGTTTTTTAACGTTTATTTATTTTTGAGAGACATAGAGACAGAGCATGAGCAGGGGAAGGGCAGAGAGAGAGGGAGACACAGAATCTGAAGCTGCCTCCAGGCCCTGACCCATCAGCACAGAGCCCGACGCAGGGCTCGAACTCACAGACCGTGAGATCATGACCTGAGCTGAAGTCGGCCACTTAACCGACTGAGCCATCCAGGCGCCCCTCAAGTAGGCTTTTAAAAATTTTCATGTTTACATGAAAATATATGTTTTAAATGAAATTACTTAAGTGGAAGATTAATTGCCCATGTATAAAAATTACAAATTGTATCTTTGATAGCCTATACTCATATCTCTCTTTATAGTAAAGAGTTCCATTAAGATGTTCTGAAATTTATGTTAAAATAAAAAAATCTTAAGTGTATGAATACAGAAGTAACGGTTAAATCTTATACATGTAACTCCTGGTTCCTCCACTTATTATCTTCCAAAATACAATTTCAGTAACTTAACATTTGATAGCAAATATAATTCAGTATGGGATACTATTTTTAAAAATATTATTCTCATCACAGAACACTGTAGTAGTTTTAAGGGTAGAAGAGAAGAAGAAAGGGGGAATGAGACAGTTAAAAAAACAGAAAAGAAAGACTCCAAAGGAATAATAAAAAGCTGAAATCTAGTTCTTTGTAAATATTAATAAAATTGGAAATTAAGCAAGAAAAAAGAGAAGGCAAAAAGAATCCACTATTAGGAATAAAATGAAGGTGTAACTACAGATAATGTAAAGCTTATTTATTTTTAAAATTTTTTTTAACGTTTGTTTATTTTTGAGAGACAGAGAGAGAGAACAGGAGCAGGGGAGGGGTAGAGACAGAGGGAAACACAGAATCCAAAGCAGGCTTCAGGCTCTGAGCTGTCAGCACAGAACCTTACACGGGGCTTGAACCCACGAACAGTGAGAACATGACCTGAGCCAAAGTCAGATGCTTAACCGACTGAGCCACCCAGGTGCCCTCATAATGTCAAGTTTAAACAGAAATAAAAAGACATGATCCACTTTATGCCAATAAACTTGACAACTTTCATGAAATGAAAACATATTTTTAAAAAACTTATTAACAACGTACTAAAATGGACCCAAGAAGAAACAGAGAAGCTGAACTATTCTGTAATCATGAAATAATTCTGTAATCATGAAATAGTTAAAACTGATTATTATAGATCTGCCCACACAGTATATATCTGGTCCAAAAATTAACCAGCTCTCAATACTCTCAGATTTTCAATTTACATGAGCTCTTTAGAGAACAGAAAAAGAAGGAACACTTTTTTTTAAACGTTTATTTATTTTTGAGAGACAGAGTGTGAGCAGGGGAAGGACAGAGAGAGAGGCAGACACAGAATGTGAAGCAGGCTCCAGGCTCTGAGCCATCAGCACAGAGCCCGACGCGGGGCTCGAACTCACAGACCATGAGATTATGACCTGAGCTGAAGTCTACTGCTTAACCAACTGAGCCACCCAGGCACCCCAAGAAGGAACACTTTAAAACACACTTGATGATATTCAAACTAGAGAAGGATTTCAAAAGAAAAATAGTAACTACCTTATTTATCAATCTAGATTTAAAGATGCTAAAGAAATTTTAACAGCCTGAATCCAGCAGTGCTTAAAAAAAAAATGCAATACCACGATCAAGTTGGGTTTTTTCTCAGAACACAAGTTACTGTAATAGCAGATATGTGATGAAAGTAATCAAGCATATCAATAACTTTAAAATCTATGATTTTGTGTCTGTGGGGACAAAGCGTATAATACAATTCAATATCCATTCATTAAAAAAAATCTTAGCAAAGTAGCCAGTGAAGGAAATGTCTTCGGAATTACTGGACACGTATGAAACGCTACATTAAGCAGCATAAAAAATTTTAATGTTGAAAGTTTTCTTTTAAAATTAGGAAAATGGCAAAGATAGCATCTTGGCACCAACAGAAGGAAGTGAGTACATGAAGTATTCAAAGTGGCACGAGGGAAAAAAAAATAACTGTCAATGTAAACTCTTGAACTCAGCTAAAATTTTATTCAAGACTGAAGGGTAAATAAAGACTCTTTCAAGGAAACAAAAACTGAGTATTTACCACCAACAGATCTCCTCAAAAGGACTTTCTAAGTGATGTATTTCAAGAAGGAATATGATCTCATAGGAAAGGACTGAAAAACAATGGTGAGCAAAGAGACGGATAAAAATGCGGATAAGTCTAAATAAATGTTGACTATGGAAGGCAACGATAATTGGATTTGAGCCCACATTATACGGCTTCCTCCCAGTGGGAAAAATACTAGAAATCTAGCTTATTTACATCTCAAAAACTTTATCCTTTAACAGAGGAGATTTGGCCACTAGCAGATAAATAAGCTTGATGTTTTCTCTTTTACCTCCCATACTCCACATACTTCAGGACTGTTAGTGGCAGACTTGACTAATAGACACGGAAAAAAATGCAGTCCATGCCCAGTCAACAAATGAAGCCACAAGCTGCAAAGGACTCCTCAACAGAACACTTCAGAAAGTGTTAAAGACAGTTAAGGATTAAAAAAAAAAATGACAGAAAGGAGAACTGTCAGTACCTACTTAATGAAGCCCCCAAAGAAAAGAAAAGAGTGCAAATAAAAAGGAACTATTTGACGTATCTGAAAGAAAAAATGATCCCAAAGTTCCTAATATGAAAGAGAGATAAAGGATAAAAAAGATTCTCCTTCTGGAAAGTTCTCCAAAGACCAACTATCCTATGGATCGCAACCATAAACTGTGAACAGAACACAGAAAAACAATTTCATGGTGGTTCTGGAGAATAAATAAAGGTAGGTGAACTTTTTTAAGGGAGCTGAAGGGATTGGTACAAGTTGCATTTACCATCGTTGCAGCTTTGATCTAACGGTGGGCTGTGGTCATGGCCTGACACTAAATGGCTAAAGCAACCATGAAAATCTTTTTAGATTCATGAAGACAGACGCTGCGGGGGTAAAAGCTGCCAAAAATGGAAGGGACAATCTCAAGAGGAAGAGACGGAAGCCTGTCTTCAGCTGGCACTTGGCACACTCCTACACAGAACACACTCCACATAGCCTAGATAAGGAAAAACGGAACTGACAGAAGATACAAGCTGTTGGTTATCCACAGGAGGTAAGACAGAGTTTCCAGTTTGAATCTAATACTTACGTCTCTGGGGGAGGGGGAGGGCATGATGGGTGAATGGGGAGAAGAGACTTTCTTTAGAGGAATATAACAGAATTCAGAGTACCTGCAACCGGGGTCAGCAAACTTTCCTTGCAAAGTGCCAAAGAGTATATATTTTAGGCTTGTGGACCATATGGTCTCTGTTGCAACAATTCAACACTATCACTGTACCTGAAGGTGGCCAAAGAGAACTTATGACAAATGGGGGTGACCGTGTTCTGGTAAAACTTTATTTACAAAAATTGGCAGCCAGTCCCCAGGCTACAGTTTGTAAGAAATTAATATATTAACATATAATGTCTTAATGTATTCATGTTGCAGAGCAAAAAATGTCTACACAAGTAATCATTCACAAATAATCAGAGTAGCCTTCCTCATAATAGCTAACATTCTAGATATTAACTAAGAGATGATATAATAAGGAAAATAGTTTATCTACCAGTGGAATACTATTTACCACGAGAGAAAAGCTGATTACTGACACACGTCAAAAGGTAAAAAGAATGTACAACTGTTGAATGCAGAGAAAATTTGGGTTTTCTAACAGGAAGTGGTAGAGGAGAAGAGGAGGCAAAATAAATATAAACATGAAATACTAACATGAAACAGGCTGACAGAATAAAAATCCCAGGAAAATGAATTGAAATAAACATAAAAATGTTAAATTACCTGACAGAAATACAAAAAAAAAAACAAAACCCAAACCCTATTATATTCATTAAAACAGAAAAATATAAAATCTAGCTACTGCTTTGCTCTAGTGAACATATCTATCTATATTCACATCCAGAGTTATATTTATATCTGGAAAGGATGAAGATAGAGGTTTGGAAAATATTAGTCAGGACAGAACTTTTTATGTCAGACAAAATAGATTTTAAAGCACAAGTCATAAAAAAACGATAAGGTAAAACAGATCAAAGAGATGAAAAACTGTGTGTATATACCTAGTAATATAACTCAATATTGGTTTGTGAGCATAATTCATTCCTGAAATCTACTCGTAATCCAAAGCACTCGTATACCAAAGTGAATTTCAAGAACCATTGGCTCAGTTGTGATCATGCGACGTTCCGCATCACGTACTACTTGTGTTGTAAGACATCGCTAATTTATCAAGTTAAAATTTATTAGAAATGTTTGCTTATCTTGCAGAACAAGTTACTCACAATCCAAGGTTTTACTACATATATATATATATTTACTTCATATATACATATATATGTCAGTTAGTTATAAAACAACTGACAGAATTACAGGTAGAAATAAATAAATCGATAGTTAGAGTTGGGTATTTTAATACATGCCCCACAGTTACTGACAGAGTAATCAAACCAAAATAAGCAAACAAGTAGACATTTTGAATAATATTAATTATGCTTCATCTAAGATCTGGTGACAAATAATGAACTTCACAGAACACACATTCAGGTACACATGGGACAAGTATTAAAATTTATCATGTATTTCATTAAACGGGAAACTTTAGTACATTTTAAAGAACTGGCATCATATACACTACTTCATCTTATTGCAGTGTGATAAAAATAGATATAAATGATAAATGATATCATAAAAATTCTCTGCATGAATGAGTAAAAAACAAACCCAAAGTGTTTCTGGTGCTAAAGAAATATTTAAACTAAAAGGAAATGAATATGCCATATAAGGATTTAATTCTTTAAATTAAATGTTAAATTAATTCTTTAAAGTAGGGAAGAATGTGTACAAGATGGAAAACAAACGAAGAAAAATAAAAATACAAACTTAATGGGAAAATTTGACAGACTCGTCCATCTCAAAATTAAAGACAAAGGGCAGTGTGTAAAAATTTCACACACAAATAAGACATTATTGATAAGTATTAAGAAATTTTCACCTGGATTATAGAAAGAAATCCTGCAATTCGGCAAGAAAAAGAGAACACTAGAAAATGGGTGAAAATGTAGATAGGCAATTTACAAAGACTGGGGCTTAAAAAATATAAAGGCCCGTGTCAATAAAAAGTCAGAGGGAAAAATGAGTTCTATGAAAAGAAATTAAACAGCTGGATTAATGCTTCAAATCAGTTGCCTTGAAATTCACAAGTCACAGCCTACGTAGGGCTAAAACCCAAAGGGGAAGATGAAGCTTAGATTAGAATGCAAAACATTTAGAATCGATCCTGGGTAATTCTAACCCACCACAATTTTATTGATCTCCTGGGAAGGAAGGATTTAAAATTTACAACTTCGTCAAGGTTGACAAATATCATTTATCCATAATGCTACCTTAGTTGCCCCAACGATTACTAGCCATCAAGGGCAATTTCATGCCATGTCTTTTTAAGTCCAAATTCTTGTTGTTTCTGGAATTTCTCAGTGCCAAATCAGAGACTCAGTCTTCTAGAATTCTTCCTAAGTTACCTCATTTCAATGCCAGCCTCTCACTGGATCAAAACAGAGGTTTTAGAAAGTCTATTGCCTTTGATATATCAATATCACTCATATTGATAAGAGAAATATGAAGCTGGAACTCTCTTGGTTACTTTTTTGTCACCACATGATTGGATCAGAAGAGAAAGTTTTCTATATGATATAATATACATTCAATTCACAGTGTGCCTACTCCAAAACCAAAGTCAGAACCTTAAGTTTCTTAGAGGTCTTCAATTTTCAGCACACTTACTTTCCACTCAAAAAATGCAACTCAGGGGGCCTGGGTGGCTCAGTTGGTTAAACATCTGACTTTGGCCCAGGTCATGATCTCGTAGTTTGTGGGCTTGAGCCCCACTTGGGGCTCTGCACTGACAGTGTGGAGCCTGCCTGGGATTCTCTCTCTCTCCCCACTTCTCTGCTCCTCCCCAACTCGTTCCCATGCTCGCTCCCTCTCTCAAAATAAATAAACTTAAAAAAAAAAAAAGGCAATTCTCATGCAGCCACTTCTCACTGTTTCTAGGGAAACACCCATACTTCTGAATTCTGAGCCAGGGTAAGTGATTTCAGGAAGCTACTAGGATGACTTGATGCTGTTGGATCTGGTTCAGCCACAAGATGCCAGATGGCCTAAAGGTACCAACGACAAGTCAGCACATTAAGTCAGAAGAGTGAGCGAGTATTGCAGGCGGTCAAGTTGTTTCACAAGCCTTTAAACATTGCCTTTACGCCTCGGCAGATGCCTAATGCCTTTAAACATTCTGCATATGTAAGTTACTATCCTAAGGGTAAATGTATATCACTAATTAGATCAGCATAAATGTAGTGTTGGGAGCCTCTAGTGCTTGGGTATAATTTTTTGTTTACAAGTATGGAAAATCATACTTCCTAGCTAACTCAAATACTATGGACCAATGGCTAGTGTCTCTAAGATTCTACCCCAGACACACAGGTTGAAAAGCTGGTATGAATCCACACTCCTACAGCAGGACACTTATTTACGACTGACTGGAAATGGGAGGGTCACAGGATGCCTCATTAACTCACATACAAAATGTGAAACATAAACTATCCTTATAGGCTGGTTTTTGCACCATCACTGAGTGAACACTGAAAAACATTTAGATTATCTTCATGCTATCTTGGCATATTATATAAGACTTGACGGTACACGTGAAAATTTAGAATCTTTATTCCATCATTTAGCTGATTCACTTATTCATTTAACAGTATTTAAGATGTGCTAGAGGTACAGCTGTAAAAAGGACTGACAGAGAGGTCCTTTGATGTTATGAAGCCTGCCTTCTGAAGAGACTTTTTTTTTTAAATTTTATTTATTTTGAGAGAGAGACAGAGCAAGTGTGAGGGAAGCAGGGACAGAGGGAGAGACAGACAGAGATAGAGGGAGAGAGAATCCCAAGTAGGCTCCGTGCTATCAGCACAGAGCACACTGTTGGGCTCAATCCTACAAACCCTGAGATCATGACCTGAGCCGAAATCAAGAGCCAGTCACTTACCCAATCGAGCCACCCAGGTGCCCCTAAAGAGATTTGTTTTACACAAAGGCTGGATGACCGACTGATACGGTGACTCCTTGTGTGTCCCCTTGAAAATGTATGTGTGTGGCTTCACCAGGACAATTACCCAGTATTCTACACTTAAAACTATTTCTCTCATATTTTTAAGTTATTCCTCCTGACACTTATTATAGGTTCAGGGATTTGCAGAGAGCTCCAACTAACAGTACCAAATCCTGTGGGAAAAACAAATCAATTGCATATTTTCAGACTTCCTTTTGCTCTGCCCTTCTGCTTTTGGAACGGCTAATCATTTCCACTTTGAAAAATGTCCTCGCCGAGCCTCCGTGATCTTAACTTTCTCTTGGTTCCATTCCTACCAACAGACTTCTTCGGAGTTTTAATCATTGCTTTTTTTTTACGTGCCTCACCTCCAAATGCGGTAGGCATCGACTTCTCAGTCTCGGGACTTTTTCGTTTCTATCTAACTGCTTTCCTGTTGTGATCATTTAGTATTGCGTCTTCATGATCACCTACTTGTTGAGGTCCGCATAAATATCTATCCCGGACCTACTTCCAACTCTACTTGGATGTCGAACCAGCATCTTAAACTTAACACATGACTAAAACCCCATTCCAGGGCAAGCTTTCTGCTTTCTTTTTCTCTCTTTCCATAGTCCTCTCTGTCCTCAGATCTCTAAATAAATGTCCCGTTCCCAGGAGAACTTCTCAGATTATCCTATATAAAATAACATCATCTCTACCCTCTCACCCCTGGTTTTTACTCTTTATCCTTCTTACCTGGGTTTACATTTCTCCAAAACACTTACTGTGTTTTGTTATAAGTTATAAGTGTATTTGCTAAAATGTATTTATACAAGTTTTTGACTAGGGGCACCTGGGTGGCTCAGCCAGTTGAGCGTCTGACTTTTGTTTTTTGGCTCAGGTCATGATCCCAGAGTCATGGGATCAAGTCCCACGTCAGGCTAACTGTGGAGCTGTTTGGAATTCCCTCTCTCTCTCTCTCTCTCTCTCTCTCTTCTTCTGTCCCTCTCCTCTGCTAGTGCTCTCTCTCTCTCACTAAAATAAAAAGAATTTTTGTCAACTTCTGCCTGTTTTTTCTAACAAAAATGTGAGCTCCATGAGAGGTGAGGTCTTCTTCATTTCCTGCTCTGTTATCAGAGTACAGAACTGTGCTTGAAAAGTAGTTGGAAGTCAATAAATACTTATCCAGTCAGTAACTGAATTTGTCAATAAACTCTGCAATGGCACTATTTATCTAGTTACTACACTTTGCACTAATTTTGAATTGAAAAGATGATTTTCAATAGTTGTATCAGAAAGCTATTTTAGAATCACAGAAGTTCATTCTCTTAGCTCTAAGACTTAGAAAGATAACAGAGTCCAACTTGTTGTTCTATACAGTGTGTCTTAAAGAGAAAAAAGTTTTGACTGAGGCTACATGACTAATAAGAGGCAAAACCATTGTTAAAGACTGGGCCACACCCCTGCAGTGAGTGTTCGCCAATCAAACCCCGACCCAGATGTATTGCTTTTCCTTGGCCGCCACAGCGGTCCAATTCGTTTTGGTGTTATTTTAAAAATAAATTTTAATAGATATTACACACAGGGAGAAATAAAGAAAAAAACTGATGTCATAAATAAAAGTGTCACACATTTAAAGCGTGAGTATAGAAAAAGGAAAACATTTTTGAATACCTAAATCTAAAACTTAATTTGATTTGTAAAATGCCCAGTTTAAAACAAAGCAACCTCCTGGGACATTGAGAAACATAGATTTGAAATCCTATAATAAACACTTGTACTTTCAGAGATGGAAAAAAAATTACATGAAGGTAGCTTAGTGAGAAATAACATATAAATAGAGCAAACAGCTTAGAAAAATAAAATAAAGCAATTAAGGTATTTCTTAACCCTGATGATACAGGCACTGTAGCAGAAGAAACGAATTCAGTTTAAACATGCCATCTGATCTATGATTTTAACCCAAGAAGAAGTCTGAGTTCCCTAAGAGGCAATAAAGCATAGCAGTTATAATGTACTCCATTGCTTGGATTTGCGCCTAACACTCTTTCACAATAAGTGTAAGAACTTAATTGAGTTATGCAACTTCTACGGGCCTCAAACTGTTGATCTATAAAATAGAACGGAATAATGACAATAATTTTTATGGGAATCAAATTAGATTATAAATGATTTATGTACTGTGTGGCAGATATTTTAAAGGTGGAAATATTGTAGAAGGGTATTAGTAAAATTTAACGAAGTTCAATATAAAAAAATTCTAAAAGCTTTTAAAGATAATGTTTGTGAAAATAATGCAAAATTTACCAAAATCCTGTTCGTGGTTGAGGATTTGCGGAGTCTGCCCAACACTCGGGGTGCTTTAGAAAACATGAAGGTGTTCCAGTTATCAGCTCTACCAATTCTCTCTACCACATGAATTGAAACTTGCTCCCATGTATTTCTACAATGGTAACCATACGCAGCCTCATCTGTTTCCCAAAACGGTGCTAATTTCAGCAGGTGAAAGTACACCTGAAAACATTCATTTTGCCATGAAGATTTAAGAAAGACCATAACCTGGGGGTGCTGGCAGCTCAGAGCCTGGAGCCTGCTTCAGATTCTGTGTCTCCATCTCTCTCTGTCCCACACCTGCTCACACTCTGTTTCTGTCTCTCTCAAAAATAAATAAACATTAAAAAAAAAGAAAGAAAGAAGAGAAAGACTGTAACCCGCTTTTATGATTGTCTAAAGGCCCTGTCCGAGAGCAGAGTGAACAAGAAGGCTGGTAGATTAGGTCAGGGAGGTATTGAGGACAAGTTGCCGAAAACCAAGCTCCTACTGTTGTGTTGACCACACCTGATGCTAAGTTCCAAGGACCCATCGCTGTGCCACATGTAAATCCCTGGGAACCAGGTCACAGTGACACACCCACACCGGCCATTCCCTTTTGAGCTCCACTATTGCCAGATGGATATTATAGTCCATACATTTAATGTGGCTCCAAATCCTTCATACATTCACTTATTTTAATCTTAAGTCACATATTCACTAAGTGCCTACCACGTGCCAGCCACTGGGCTAGATGCTGTAGAAACACTCTGCCCTAATGGAGTTCACATGCTAGTGTGGGGAATGGATGAGAAGGAAATAATAAGTGAACAACTCCTTTTAAGAACTACAAACAAGAGAGAGCATAAAATATGTCATAATGCCATATACTCTTTGACTTACAATGGATTTCAATTATGCTGCCAGTAATTCAAAACAGCATTATCTTCAACAAGGCCAAACTCCTTTGAGGCAATCACAGAAACTCAGAAAGAATGAAATACAGTTACTAATTCACTCTAAGCACGACTATTGATTTATTCCTGCAATACAAGGTGTGTGTGTGTGTGCGCGCGCGCACGTGTGCGTGTGTGTGTGTGTGTGTGTGTTGGGAAAAGGAGGGAAGGGATGAGCAGCTAAGGGATGGGAAGCAGAAGAAAAGAAAGAAGGGAAAGGAAGAAGAGCTAAAATTCTTACATCAATTAAGAAAGTCATTTCACTCAATCTTTCAGACTTCCTATTTTTTGGACTGGTACAACTGGCCTGAGTCATTCATACATAGACAAGCCTTAGTTTCCCATCAAATATTTAACCCTTTCCTCCAGATTAACTCTTTTAAAATGTACTCTCTAGTTTTTGTCCTAGAACACACGGGTTTTTTTTTAATGTTTATTTACTTTTTGACAGAGAGACAGAGTGTGAGCAGGAGAGGGGCAGAGAGAGAGGGTGACACAGAATCCGAACCAGGCTCCAGGCCCTGAGCGGTCAGCACAGAGCCCGATGCGGGACTTTAACTCACAAACCGTGAGATCATGACCTGAGCCGAAGTCGGTGCTTAACCGACTGAGCCAGTCAGGCGCCCCTAGAACATATGTTTAACATTTTATTTTCAGGGTTAAAACACACAACTCTTCCTCCACAATTACACATTCATCACATATTCTTTTTCTTACATTTTCACCCAGTTACCTACCACGTATGAAAGTAAAAGATTTAAAAGAGAAGCACTGAACTGGCACAATATAAACACTTCCCTGACTTCGGTGCCGTTTTCAAAGTTGAAATTCTTGGGTCATTCCTTCCTGACTTAGATCAAATGCCCACACCTTATTTCTAGGACTTCCAACGTGCCAGAAGGAAAAAATGAAGTCATCTTTTCTTAGAAAATCCTTCTTTCCAAGATTGGGGTGCTCTCAAAAGAGCCGCACGCTCTAAAATAAAGTCGTCTTCCCCACCTCTGATCAATACTTCTCAATAACGAATGCGAACATACACTTGAAAAATTGCACCTGGACACAACCCTTACCTGCATCTCTTGACAAAAGGAAGCCATTGGCCCAAAGAGAATCTGACATTGCTCGTCAGCTGTGTAGGTCATGCCTGGCAACTTGGAGGGAACCATCACGGAATTGACACTCTGGGGATTTGTCTGTAGCAAGCAGCTACTGGCCTTTGACCTGGCAATATGCAGATATGTGTAAAATTTTGAATTGAACGTAAAAACTTGTTAGAATTAGCATAGCAACAGGAAACATTTTTAGAATGTTAACACTATGTTCTTACTTTAATTTATAAGTTCTTCTACTGAATATTCATAGAAATCACTCCATTTGTGAGACTCACTTATGTACAACTATGTGAGATAATCCTAATAATAATAGTTATCAAAGACGATGAGTTTTTTTGGTTTATAAAGGTCTTCCACATGAATTGACTTAGTTAATCCACATAACACTGTTATGTGAGGTGGTTATGACTTGGCATAATTACAAGATTAAGAAGCTCAGACTCGGAGAATAACTTGCCCAAAAGTAATGGGTGAAGGTAAGAAATGAATTATATTCGGAGACTTAAAGAATAGATGGAAGGCACTGTCAAGTGAGTATTTACAGATATGTTTGTACTAGACACTGTAATACACTTGTCATTTATGAGGTGACATTTAATTTTATCATGATTCTGATTCTTGTGAAGGCAGCCACACAAAATCATACATGTTCCTAAGGAACTACTGAAGGGTGACCGTTGCAGAGAGGTGGTGTGTTCAAATATTACGCGTTCTGTGTACTGATCTCTACACTATCGCGACAAAGAGCACAGAATGTACTGTACATATTTCACACGAGAGTTATGGTAATGTAATAAACATTATATTTTAACATATTTTAATATTCATTTAACCGAAAAAATAGGCTTACCAATTTAAATGGTCTGGAAAAATGAATAAAATTTCTCTGTATGGTGAATTTAACTAGCTTGACGGTCCTATATTTCTTAGTGAGACTTTTGGATACTTTAAGCATCTCTCCCTCACTAACTGCTTTGCATCTCGCAGGCTGTTTCTGCTGTTCCTTTATTTACCAAAGAGATAAGTAAAGAACAGGTGATTTAAAATGAAAATTTGAATAGTAAGACTATTTTTCACTTCTTTTCCCAACCAGACAGAAACTGTTCCCCGCTGCTGAAGGTGGGAAAGAAGACAAAGAGGATGCTTATAACAGTGAAGACGATGTATTAATGAAAAAAATCCAGAGCTTAGAAGTATAACGGAAGGGTGGGGCTTTTGTTAAAGAAGTTCTTTGTGATAACAGATGTGCTGGGCAATGAGCAATGAGAGTATTTCCACTGGGAAGCTTGGAAGAGGTAATGAAACACTGTGACAGATAATTTTCCAACCTTACAAACCATCTTGCTCGTTCTTTTATTAGGAAATATGGAAACTAAGAAGCAGATGGGTTAAATAATATGTTCCAGTTCACACTCTCTGAGTCAGTGGAAGGGCCGGCTTTAGAACTGCGTGCCTTCCTCCCTAATCAGGCATCCACTCTACTGGGCCACCTTCCCCGGTCGGCAGAGGAAGCAGGCGCACGTAAACACTGACAACGCAACAATAGTAAATGACCTCAGTACCTTAGAAATCTTTCCAAATCTTCCTTGCTACATCGGGACCATGAAACATCACCAAGATTTTGTCCTTTAATCCATTCACCAGACATGATATGAAGACCATCAGCACATGACGGGTGGTCATTGTCATGATTAATGCCCATGCTGATTCAGAATATAATTAAAATAAAAAATTACATTAGGTAAATATATCTTGACTTTTTATAAAGGCTATTAAAGAACAGATAAATACTGAAAATAATGGGAGAGAAATTAGTTTTAAAA
Source organism: Paguma larvata (assembly GCA_030068075.1). Taxonomy (NCBI): domain Eukaryota; kingdom Metazoa; phylum Chordata; class Mammalia; order Carnivora; family Viverridae; genus Paguma; species Paguma larvata. The sequence continues at coordinate 126,816,394 of CM057826.1, forward strand.
CTCAAAATAAAATTAGATTTCAGATTGATTTTTTTTTTGAAATTTTGTTATCTAGATTAAAGTTAAATATTTTTACTGAGGGAAACACATTTCGCAATGAATCTAGCAAATACCATGTTTAGTCACGTATATCAAAATGGTCTATAGACAAATTTTTCATAGAGTAGTAAGTATGAAACACACGGAAATAGAAAGTTTCTATTCAACCACATTACATTCTTGTTCTTGCCTGTAGATCCTGTACTCATACCTTTTCCCAAATCCAAAACCACATTAAAACTATTATTTTCCCCATCTGCTTCATTAGACTTTCTTCTTCCATTCATCATAGAACGAAAACTGTCCCTGGGAAACCTTCACATTCCTGGCCTTCTTTAACTCTTCTAGTGAATTTTGAATCTACTGCTTCAAGTTGAAACTCTTTAAAAGTCTGACTTACCTCCAAACAGATGTACTAGAAGAATATTAAATTCAATATGTCTAGAAACTTCCCTCATTATTTTCTCTTCAAACCTTTATTTACTCCTGTGTTCTCTCTTTTATGTGTTCACTAGCCACCAAATCAGGAATCTTCAGGTCTTTTGTCCCTTCTCTCAGATCACCCCCCAGGCTATTTTATTTTACTAAGTGTCAGAGGGCAAGTCCTGCCAGTGCTGCTTCCTAAATATTTGCCTCAACTGTCACTGCCTTTCAATTCCTTTGTTACTATTAAAAAGGATTATTAAGTATTTGGTCTCAACAACTGACTAAATACTCAATGGTTGAGTATTTAGTCTCAAACTAAATACTTGTTTGAGACAAGTATTTAGTCTCGAACTTACTTGAGACTAAATATTTAGTCTCAAGCGTTATTGGGTTGCATGCCTCTCATCTTTACCAACATTCTTTTCCTACTCCTCCAGGGAAGTCTATTTAAAACACAGTCTGCCTCCCCATTACCTATACGGCACTTTTCACCTCTTCAACATGGTACAAAGTCTCTTTATCTTCTTCCTGGTCCTTTACAGCATTTTCTTTCAGTTTCCCTGAGAGTATGTCATTTCTTATTCTTTCACAATTAACTGTTATTTAGAATTTTTGTGTGTGTCATGCACCATACAAAGTGGTTATAAGCCTGAATTAAACGATTCTATGAGGTAGGGACTAGTAGAACACCATTTTTGCTGATGAAGAGGAACTTTCCCAAGGTTCTACAGTGAGAAGGTGGAACGTGTGGATGTCTGAACTGAGGAGGCTGCCTGACCATGACATATTTGGCATCGATGAATTCCATTCCTTCTCTTGCCCTTTCCAAAGTGCGTCTCCTTCAATGTCTTTGCCTGGGTAAATTCTACTTAATCTTCAAGATTAATGTTCATGATTTTCATGAAGTTTTCTTCCAGTAACTTCCATCTCACCGATATGTACTCTATTCCCCCACAGGATTCTGTGAACTACATTGTCATAGCACTGGTGACAATGCATTATACACTTCTACTTCTGGCTAACGCTGCAGCTTCTTGAGGGGAGGAACTGGCTCATCTCTCTGAACTCCCGGCATACTGGGATCATCTCTATAAACTGTACATAAATGCTGAATCAAGTCACCATGGAGGATCGCTTCTATTTCAGGAAAACTTTCATATAATCTCCACCGAAGTCTCATAGTGAAGGTTAATACTGAAGAAATTGGAAGAGAAGAAATTCGTCTTTCTCTAGGCTGAGACTGAAATGATGGCAAGATAGTCAAGGGTTCCCTTTTCTCATTGTGTGAGATCTAGACAATGAAACAGTTTTCATAATAAAAACAGTGAATAACAAGAATATCTATGCTATATTTAAAAATGCTACAAAAAGAATTGTTACAGAAGCTGCTAAGGGAAATCACAGCTAGACTAATCAAATCAAACTAAAATTTTCAAGACAAAGTACTTTTTCATTAAGTTAAAACTTTGAATTAAAATTGTTATACTTAACATATTTTTGAAAGAAGAAAATGATATGGATGGAATAAGTATTTTATGAGTTAAGAATAATGAATTAAAAATTCACTCTAGGGCCCGTGGGTGGCTCAGTTGGTTAAGCATCCGACTTCGGCTCAGGTCATGATCTCACGGTCTGTGAGTTCGAGCTCCGCATCAGACTCTGTGCTGACAGCTCAGAGCCTGGAGCCTGCTTTGGGTTCTGTGTCTCCCTCTCTCTCTGCCCCTCCCCTGCTCACGCTCTGTGTCTCTCTCTCTATGTCTCAAATAAACATTAAAAAAATTTAAAGAATTCACTCTGTTTGCTAACTTAGAAGACTAATAAAACTGAAAATACATTACTGAATACTATTTTCCATATTTCATTGTTAGAAAAATTCAGCTCCATGTTGAACCATGTTTTTCTTTCCTATTCTAATTAATGTCTTTAATTAGATGTCAACACATATTAATAGGATGACTGACAGAGAACAGGAAGATAAATTTTTGTCAGACTTTGACGATAAAGAGGAAATGTAAGAGATGACGAGGAGTGGTTATGGGCCAGTTTAGTTGCTGGGAGGTGGGGTGAAAGATGTCGAAGTTAAAAGAGATTTGAATTCTGTGTCTCCCTCCCCCTAATTCATGAGACTAGATGCAAGTAAGTAAGAATAAAGAAATAAACGTGCCTTGGTTTCCTCATTTATTAAATATACTTTCATAAGCGATCGTTAGGAAAGTTACATAAGGACGATGCAAAATGACCGACCCAGTGTCTGGAATAGAGTAGGAACCCATAATTCTGCTTTTTATTGGAGCAATACATCTGAGGTATCTTATTCTTCTCATAGCAGAAAGAGATAAAAACATCACTGTATGACATTTGTTGTCTTTGCGAACTTTGGTAAAACTTGTGGACTTTAAGCAAAACCAAGTAAAGAGTAACGGCAAGAATTTACTTTGCTATTTGAACAAGAAACTGCAAATAAGGCAGAATCTCACAAATGGACTCAAATGCCTTAATGCGTTTCTCACAGTACGGTCCTGAGGCAGCTCTTGCCAGGATCACTGTCTCACCTCCACCAGGGAGCGATTCTGGCTGCAGCACACGTTGCTGGGTGACCCTGTTTTATCAACAGCCCCTCGCCTCGTGGAACATGCTCCACGCTTCCATCTGTGGTGGTGCCGTCTTTCAAACCGTACACAAACGCTATTATTCCTGAAAGGCAACTGGTCTTTTTCAGAAACAATAAAACTTCTAAAATAATGTGTCCATTTGAGAGAAGGAGAGGTTTCGCTTCCAAGAGTTAGCAATTTGGACATTTTCCCAAAGTGGTGTAATGTGATTTTTCAAATTGGGAAGATTACAACCTCTCATCCAGATGATGCTTTTGGGATCCTGATTCTCGTGTAAGAAATTAGCTACAGCCATGGGGAGATCTAGTGATTCAAGCCTTGTACACTTTCCTAAAGCTATTTAACTTATAACAGAAAAGATTATCACTAAAGAAATAAAATTGGACAGGACGTTTTTTGTTTGTTTGTTTGGTTGGTTTTTTTAAATCACATATCTGGAACTATCAGGAAATACTACTTATTTCCAATTCTACAGATGTGAGAGAAAACAAATCATTGTGAACTTTATCTGTACTAGTCACTGGTATTAATCATTTCCAATGATGATATCACTGAATCCTCACAATAGCCCCATAATGTGTCTATTATCATGACTTCTATCCTGCAGATGTGGAAGGTGCTGAGGTTAATGGGGGAGATGGGACTCAGACCCAGGCAGCCTGAGGGTCAGAGAAATCTCCAAACAACCCAACTATACTGTTCTCTTTCTGAATCAAAACTCTCCATTTATGCGTATAATCTTTTTTTGTTTTCTGAATACTTTTAAATGTCCCCTGTTAGCAGAATTGCACGTTCACGTATATAGCGCTAAAACCAAGTCGCGTGCATCGTATGGAGAACATTCTTGCAGTAAGACATTAGCAACACCTCTCCTCATACTCTGCAACTGAGCTCCATTTTAATAATCTCAGTTTAAATTCATTTTGACAAAGAGCCTTGGGCAAATAAACTCTCCACTAACATTGTACATGGTTGTCAAGTCAACTGAAAAAATATTTTTATCTTATAAAACTTCTCAACTTGTTTAAAAGTCACTGCCAGGAAGTTTTGTGATATCCTGCGGAAAGCTGGAGAAACATTTGGATTTTGAAGATGGTCCCTTTTGATGTTTAAAGAGTTAGAGAAGAGAACATTTATGAATTTCCTCACATTTTTTGCATAATTTGGAAAGGGTCAGATTTGTAAACAGTAATTCTTTAGAAGAGTAAATTTTTTGTGCTCGATATATTAAATATTTCATCGTGATGTATTATTTCCCACTAGAAGTCCTATATTATAGAGAAAATTTTATTTGAAAAAAGAAACAAACCGTCATAATGTCTAAGGGGAAGTATATTTCCACAAAATAACAGTTTCCTACAATTCCAGGGCTACGTCTGATTTGTTGTAACTTCACTGCTGTGTGCTCTTGTGAAAAAACTACAAAGGATTTTTATTACTTTTTATATTTTGAATCATTTTAATTATTTAACTTTCAGTTGTCACGAAACAATGAAATATGTACTTCTATTGGAAATCCGAAGGCCATGTAGTGCCAGTCAGCAACAATGTCAAAAATGTTTTAAAAACTAGAGGGACAAATAGAGGAAGTCCTTTTGACTCTGCCATGCATTACGTGACAGCCTCATCTAGCAAGTGAACAAACACTTGGGAATGCACTATTTGCTGCATGCTGTACCAAGCTAGGGTCCTAAAGTGAGCAAGATTCATGTCCTACCCTCAAGGAGTTTATTATCCTGGAGTAAGGACACACTATCCTTGCCTTAGGAAGCTAGCACATGCAGGGACCCTGTTATTCTTAAAGCTCTCCCACTCATCCCCTTCCTTGCCACAACTAGTTATACCAACCAAGACCAGGGCTGATCCTCTTGACTTCTGGACTCTTGTCATGTCTGCCCGACCTACCTTGTGCCCCTTCACTCTTTAGTAAGCCATGCTTTAAGGACTTTAGTTTGTTATGAATACATTAATACAAAAGCCTGGTTTCCTAGGCAAAATATTCTAATATTCCTTGGCAACCAGCGAGACTGAAAATGTGAATAGTGAACTGTGTGCATCAGAAACCCAGGGATGTTGGGGCGTCTGGGTGGCTCTGTCGGTTGGGCATCCGACTTCAGCTAAGGTCGTGATCTCACAGTTTGTGAGTTCAAGCCCTGTGTCAGGCTCTGTGCTGACAGCTCAGAGTCTGAAGCCTGCTTTTGATTCTGTGTCTCCCTCTCTCTCTGCTCCTCTCCCGCTCATGCTCTGTCTCAAAAATAAATCAAACATTAAAAAAAATTTAAAAAGAAACCTAGGGTGGCTGATGTTGGGTGAGTTAAAATGCAGAATCCGGGGTGCCTGGGTGGCTCAGTCGGTTAAGCGGCCGACTTCAGCTCAGGTCATGATCTCACGGTCTGTGAGTTCGAGCCCCGCGTCGGGCTCTGTGCTTCGGCTTGGAGCCTGGAGCCTGCTTCAGATTCTGTCTCTCTCTCTCTCTCTCTGCCCTTCCTTTGCTCATGCTTTGTCTCTATGTCTCTCAAAAATAAAATAAAAATGCTAAAAAAAAATGCAGAATCCTTTATCCTACCCCAATTGTTTGAACAAGACTATTTAGAGATAAGGCCTAAGAAACTTTATTTTAAGTCATTTTCTAGATGATCCTTAGTCAAAATTCTAAGAAGCACTGACGTATATGACATCGAAGATTTTTATCTTATTTTTCAACTACTCTGTAAAGTTACTTCAATCTAATTTTCACTGGAACAATTAATTCCAGCCCATCATTTCGTATCATTCCTTCCTATCAGAATATTTTCCCCAAATTGTCTATATTTACAAATGCAACCCAAATTTTAAGACCGTCTCCCTGTATAAAGGACTCTTCAATAAATTCTAGCATACATTTCCCGTAGTTCTTAACTTCTTTCAAACAGATGGCATGTACACATATCAGAACTACCTTCTATTTTTGGTGAATTTTAAGTAACATATGCAAGCTACCAGCATCTAGAATTTAAGTGTTTGAAGAACATATTTTCTCTTTAATTCCCTGATATGTTTAGTTCAATACCTTCTTAAATAAAGGTCTACAGATCTAGCCACCGATACAGTTTTCAGAGAAGCAACTAAATATTCTACAAATCTGACAGCAAGTTGAAACTAATATGACCTCTTACTGGTGTAGAGAACTTGAAGCCTCAAAAGTCGGTAGGTGATCTGCTCGTGAAGGGCCCCTTGCCTGACTCTGGACCACACATGTGCCCAGACACATTAGAGAACTACAAACAGAAAGCCAATTCTTGCTAAGACCATTCATTAGCTCGGTGATTTTTTTTCCCCTCTTCCACCTACTCACTCTGACAAACTACGTTTGGAGAGAATCTGGGTGTGTGGGAACGCTGCCATATCTATACTGGCTAAAGTCCCATTATGATTATTAACTTGGAAAACTACCTATTACTCTAACTGGTATCATTGTCTAAATAAAGTATCAAATACGAAAGCTGGGTTAGTGGTCTGTAAGGGTCTCCGTAATATGTTCACTTCCTGCCAATCCAGTAAGAATTCTAAAGGGTATGAGATCACTCCTTGAATGCACAGAGAGGTGTATGGCCCATGGAAGCTGGAAACCTCCTTTTCACATTAGAGCATTCATAAAAATAAATATACCACTACTGATTATTATTATTATTCATTCACTCTGTATTATGTGTCAACCACTGTGCCATGCAATTAAAGCATGGACAATCTAACAATGAACCTTGAAAGGAAAACTTATCCAAACTGTAAGAATGAAGAAAATTAGTACCGACACATTGACTCGCCTCAAGTTTATTCAGTGAGTTGCTGGCATGACAAGAATTCAAGCCCAAGTCTCCTTCTCTAGTAAGTTTTCCCTATCACCTGCCCACCGAGTAGATTCTAACCTTAACCAAGGCACGTGTGCCACAGGCAGACACTTGTGGCTTTCGCTATAAGGAATCCCAGAGGGGAAAAGGTGGGAAAAAAGTGCAAGGTTGTTACATATGGCCATGACCAATTTTAGCGGGTCAAGGAGCATTAATTACAGAATTCTGAAGTTTGAACATTTAATGGATTTCTAGAAGTAAGAGTGCATTTGTGTTTTGTCTATTAGAGCGATCTGTTATTACTTCCTGTTTCCCAGTCCAATGGTCTTAGATTATGATGTATTGCCTTTATCTTCATTTCTCATTTCCTTTTTACTGTTTGCCTCCTGTCCCTTTATCACATACCCTCTTTCTCAGAGTAGACATACTGATGCGCATCAATGTAGAATGAAAAGCAAACATCGTATTCCCTTCTAAAAGGGACTCGTCTGGCAGGCTGAGAGAGATGAGCCAAATTTATGTTTGACAGGAAGCCTCCTGGGGCATATGCTAGCTTCTGATTGCATTAGCAGAATTTTAGATTAAATAATCCTATCACTAAACTGCTGAATTTGGCCCTTGCAAGTCTATGACTTCGGGACTTGTGTGAAAACAGCTGGAGAGGCCTGTAATCAGACTTCAAGGCGGACTCATCATAATCGAGACGTGACTTAACCATTCTATTTCCACATAGTTCATTTTATATAGAAATACAAAATATCATCAGGGACCAGAAAATATTTTGCAATATTTGTTTTCCATAGTTATAAAACTACTTTTTTATTTTTATTTTTGGCTCAGTGAAGGCAACTGCATTCTTTGACCCAAACTAATTCCTCTTTTCTACTTCTCGAACTCAACTATCCTTTATTCGAAATCTCAAGATGACTGACCAAGAGATGAGTATGTGTACCACAAACGCTTACTCATTCAAACAAATATGTGAGTGCCAATAATGTACAATGGACTCAACTTTGTGCTGCGGGAGAAAAAATGTATTAGACAGTAACCCTATTTTCAAAGAGACTGCTGTTCAGTAGGGTATGTGTGTAGGGGGTATAAATATCAGGACAAATCAGTATATATTAGAAATTAATATTTCTAATTGAAAATGTATTTAAATTTTATAAAATATTGTTTATTTATTAAATATTTCATATTTAATGTTGATTAAATTAATTAATTTAATTAAATTATTTAAGATTTATTAAATATTTTATAAAATAATGAAAATATTTCTAATTAAAAATCATATTTCCCAAAAGTGATAGCATTTGTCTTGACCATTAATGGATAAAGAAAATTGGAAGATCTATAAATCAGCAGGGCTAGGAGTTGAAATAAGAAAAAAACATTAATAAAGACAAAGTTTGAAGATTATGGATCATTTGCATTCAGGAGATGTTGGGAGCCATTGTGGGCTCACAAGCTGAGACATCTCCCTTTGTGGAAAAAGTCGGTGAAGCAAAGTTCCCACTGGCCAAGATGGCACCTAGTCTTACCTCCTTCCAAATAATCTTCCAGGTCTGGATTTCTTGAACTGCTCTCGTTGGCCCAAGGGATATAATGTTCTTTGGTTTTACGGCATATGGAAAAGGGGACCTGGAGTGTGATGTCTTGATGGATAAAATCTGAATGAGAGTAACCTGGCCAGAAGTAACCTCAAAGTTGCCTCTTGGGGATAGGTTACACAGATTCATCATACAGAGTAGCAGTGATGAGTTGGCTAGAAATTAGTAGACATTAGGCCCCAAGACTCCTTGAACCAAACTAGATTTTCCCTGCAGGTATCGCATTGTGTTAATCATCCCCTCAGCCCCACCATAAAACCTCAAGGCACATCTCTGAAGCTTCTCTCAGTATTTGATTAACAGACTGATAGGAGAGATTGTAAAGAGACTTAGGACCTTCCCTGGAGATTAGCCTAGCCCAAAAGTTAGAAGCAGTGTTTATAGATAAGGTACAAACAGTAGCCAAATAAAGTAGCTACAGGTATCTCCACTGATCAACAACAAATATTGAGCACCTCCCTGAGGTTAACATTTCGCGAATCCTTTTGCTATTCCCATCCCCATGCTCCCTTATAACAAAAAGGCAATAAGAAAATACTTTTACAGAAACTGCTGTTTATATAAATAATAGATAGACATGAGCCCTTACGATATAGGCTCACTCACTCACAAAGGAAAAGAAGTTAGACAAGCATTAGAGATCATGTCTCTACCAAGCAAATAATACCTCCTCCATTATGGTTAAAGATTATGAATAGAATGATTTCTAATCTACCTATAGATGATTAACATAGGTCTTAAGGCAACAATGTATGCGCCCTCTGTTTACCAAGGGCTATGACAATCCTGCTCTCTTCCTAAAAACTTTATCTTGTTATTTCCTCGGCTCTGCCTCAAAAACAATGTGTAACTTTGGAATGGGGTCATAAAAACAGTGACTGCCTAATCCAAGAAAAAAACTATCGCCTTCTAAGTCTGGGGGATTCACAAATAAGCCAACCTAAGAAAAATTGTAAATGATGCCTTGTCACGGATGTATTGTCACTCGCTGCCTTTAAATAAAGAAACTAAGACTAGTAGGTCAGAGATGCCAGAATTGCCAGGGCTGCCTGCATGGTCCTCAGACTATATCTCTCTCGTGGCTCTCTCATTTCCTTTCGCCTGACCGTCCATCCTTCTTGGACCCCTATATTCGCCGGAACTGGGCCCCAGCAAGGAAATGGAGAATCGGACGATCACATGAGAAAGACAGATGGGGACCACCACAGAAGTCATCAATCTAAGGCCAAGTTCACTCATCAGGTAGGAAAGGGCAATAAAGATTTCTGATGTGTGGGAGATACATCAGAAAGATAAAGTGCTAAGGCAAAAAGAGCAGGGAAGCAGGTGTGGCAATGGGCCGAGCCTGAGAAGAGGTGTGGCAATGGGCCGAGCCTGAGAAGAGTAACAGAAGTAATGGACGGGTGGGATAGCTCTTTGCCATGAAAACCGAGTAAAATGCATCAACTGCTTACAAGAGGAATTAAGGGGAGAAAGGGCTAAAGATGTTTCAGATGTCTCCAATGAAGAGCTGACAGCGGTACTGATGCCAGTAACAGAAATGCAGAGGTCTGAAGAAGCGGGTTTATAACCTGGTCCTGCCCCTGGTTCTATTCCAGGCAGTTTCCAGCAGAGTGTGTAAGCAAATGTCATTGATTTCAAAGGCTTGTTAGTTCACAAGACATCTGCGTTCTTGGTACTCTGGCAAGACTTAAAACTTCAGCAGGTGCCCCACATATTTATTGCCTTCAAGGAGCTAACTTTGCATATTTATTGCCTCATTAGCCTCTCAGTTCTGGAGAAACTCCTGATTGCCAACTTAGCGGAAAGGCCATGGCTCCACGCCAAAGTTTAGTAACATATATTAGTCTTTTCCCCTGGTTCAACAAGTAAAATGAAAACCATAAACATTTTCTGGCCATATCAAAAAATGTTCTATGTTTTTACAATGACATGATTTATAATTTCCCCTAACATATGTAATTTTATCCACTCGACATCTCTACAAAGAAGGCAATCTAATTACCATATGAAAGTCTTAATCAGTAAATAAACTATTAATGTTTAATGCACTTTCTTTTAACTTAAAAAAAATTTTTTTAATGTTTATTTATTTTTGAGAGACATAGAGGCACAGCATGAACAGGGGAAGGGCAGAGAGAGAAGGAGACACAATCCGAAGCAGGCTCCAGGCTCTGAGCCATCAGCACAGAGCCCGACGCGGGGCTCGAACTCACAGACCGTGAGATCGTGACCTGAGCTGAAGTCGGCCGCCCAACCAACTGAGCCACCCAGGTGCCCCTCTTTTAACTTTTAAAAATACAGACTCTGTTAGAGCTTTCTAATTTTCTTGACATTGTTACGAGTAAAAGTTATCATAAATGTGCTATAATCCAAATTACAAAACTGTGCCACACACCAATTTCAAGACAAAGAATTTTGTCCACAACTTTATGCCCACCGTTTTATTTTAAGAATATAACATACCTTAAAAGGGCATTTTCTACAATTGGGAAAAGCAAGTACTGAACCATCAGATGCTAATGGGCAAAAAATAAGTATTATTTTATTCATGTAAAACGGTGACCGTTTTCAAGTCTTTATGACTATTTTTATTGGCTGCATATTTTTTAGGTAATGGGCCTAACTTTAGTCAGAAAAAAATGAGATGTTCAACCATTCTAGCAAGCAAAGAAACATGAATACAAATTAAATTAGAATTTAAATTGTGTTATACTCAAAGCTGGCAAAGGAGCTGAAACTTTACTTACCAGGAGCCCTCTAAATTCAGAAAATGACTGCCGCACGGCCTCCAAAAATAATGCACTACTTTATACTCCTCCCAAAAAACGTGTAAGAATATCTGTTTCCCACACATTCCAACACTTATACTCACACTGTTACCAAAATATCATCTAACAGCTATTTATTGAGCACATTGGAAGGGTGTTAGACAATGTTAAATACGAAGTTAAATAACAAAAGCAACAAAAAAGAACCAACAAAACAAGTCCCTGTCTCGAGGAACCACACTCTAAGTAGACATGAAGCGATCACAAGACAATACATATAATGTAAACCTACAACTGTGAAAAAATGAGGAATGAAGACTATCCATAGAGTACTTTTCTAGAGTTCTTCTCTATCTGAGAGAAGAGTAAGTGAAAATAGGGAAGAAGGCAGGAAGAATTTTCTTGCTAAGGGAAGGAAACGGTCCTTACAATGGGAGTAAATACGGATTCATCCGTATAGATTTATGTAATCTGACAGGTGAAAGTAGAATTCCTTTGTGGTCTAAACTGTCATTCTATGAATAATGCTAAGTTTTGTTTTTGTTTTTGTTTTTTAAATAAAAGTCATGGATAGACCTCCATGAAGCTGTGTGGTACCATTTTTTTAAAATAGGGCTTTCATCATTTTGTGTATTGATTTGTAAGAGTTCTTTTTATATTAAGGAAAATATTACTTTGTCAGATATGTCCCTGGCTGTGATTTATCTTCCGACTATTGTATCTTTTCCTTTGCAATAGAATTTATTTTGAGTTGTTAACTTTATGTGACTTTTCCTTAAATACTTGTAGATTTCATATCTAGAATTATAGATATTGCCTATTAAAAGATGAAAAAGTCAACAGAAAATGTCAATGTCAACCATCATTATTGTGTATTCTGATGTCATAAATATGGTACAGGATCAGATTCCTGTTATTCTTGTAATTGAACGATTCATTTCTTTCCACTGACTGGAGGTGCCGCTTTTATCATATGGTACATTTATAAATCTTTTCCTGATTTTAGATCGAATTTTTTTTACTCTGTTTCATTGACTTACTTCCTTATTCAAGCACTGGCACAAACTGCTTTCTCTATTATGAAATGCATTAATATCTGATAGAGGTCACCCTCTCCTCTCTTCCTTGTCATATTTAACAAAAAATATCGTACATTGATTTTTCCACATGGAGCCTATAACCAGTATGTCTAATTAAAAAAAAAAAAAAAAAGAAAAGCAAATTCTATTGGTTTTTTAGGCAGGTCACATTAAATTTATACATAGGTAACTGTCATTTTATAATATTGACTGTTCCTATCCCAAACCAGAAAGTGTCTTTCCATTCATTTAAACCACTTTTATGACTCTCTGTGTGGATATAAATTCTTCTTTTTATAAGTCTTGTACATTCCTTTGTATTTTCTTATGTATTTTATATTTTATATTTTTATTTTATCTTTTGCTATCCTCATTATAAATGGATTGTTCTTTCTTTAGAGTGACCAAGTGGCTGCTGTTTATGTACTGAAAAGCAAAAATTGTTATATAATTTTGTAAGCTCCCCCCAATTCTCTTATTGTCCTAACAGAGTTTTATTTCTTGTAGGTTGTCTTGAGTTTTCCAATTATACAAATAATGCTCATTTTGTCATTCCTTTCTAGTTTTACTTTTGTTTTAACTTATGAAATATTTTTATGAAAACAAATACATAAAATATATCTATTTATACATACTACCTATATTTGTGTGTGTATGTTTGTGTTGTGTAGTCTAATACAACTTAATGGTGATGATGAAGGAAAACCATCACACAAATTAAAAAAATATTTTTTCTTAATCTTTATTTATCTGAGAGAGAGATAGAGAGGGAGAATCCCAAACAGGCTCCATGCCCAGCGTAGAGCCTGATGTAGGGCTCAATCTCACAACTATGAGATCACGACCTGAGGTGAAATCAAGAGTCAGACACTTAACTGACTGAGCCACCCGCAGTTCCAGAAATAGAAAAATCCTAACATTCAGATCAGTTCTAAGATCTATTTCAGATGTCTCTACTAGGTCTTATGTTTCTGCCTTCAAAAGAAGGCACAAAGTATGTGCTGTTTTAGAAATCATTTCAACCCTAAAGTCCTAAAGATAGTCTCATATATTTTCTTTTCAAGGTCTTGTCTGTGATATATCAGTCTTTATTTTACCCAGGATCGATTTTGAGAAATAAGAAAAAATAATAATTTTAAGAAACAATCTGAAATTTTTAGAATTTCTGAAGAAATTCAATTCATTTTTATACATGTGGTAAGCCAAGTTGCATCATCACATTTTTCTGCAAAGTCAACTTTCTCTATTGATCTGCCAACACCTTGCTCAGACATCAGGTTTTCGTCTAGGCATGGACATGTATATGATTCTGTATTTTGTTCTATCAGACCATGTTTGCATAAATATCTCAATGTCTTAGCTATTCTGCTTTCAAAATTGTTCTTGATTTCTGGTAGAGAATGATTCCCACATTATCCTCTCTCTCCTCCTCGATCTTTGGCTCTATCTTCATCTCTTTCTTCTCCAGAAAATTTAGGCTATTTTGACTATTTGTACTTATATATAAATTTTGAAAATATTTGCCAACCTCCATATAAAAGCTGTGGTGGCTTATTGGAATTTCCATGAATCTGTAAATCATTTACAACAGAATTGACATCCGAAGAGAATAAATTTATCCACACATGTGGTTCATTGACATAGGTCTAATTCAATAAATTTTAATAAGAGTATATAATTTCCTATCTTTTGTTGGAATCACTCCTAAGTGCTTTGTGTTTTCAAATGCTACAGTAAATAGTATCATCTTTTTTAATGACATTTTGTATCTTTGTGTTGACAGCTGTTTTTTGTATGTTTATATTATATTTAATAATCTTACTAAATTCACATATTAATTCCATACTTTACTTCTACATAACATCATATTTTTATATAGGGAATCACATCATTTGCAAATTAAAATGAAAATGGCAAAATTAAAATCATTTTTTCCATTCCTATCTCTACAGGTCTTATTTATTTTTCTGCCATGCTTCACTTGTTCGTGTCTCCAGTACATACGCAGAAGCAGATGTGGTGAGATTCTTGTGATTTCCTTATTTTGTAAAAATGTTTCTAATATTTCACCATTAAGATGATGTTTCCTGTTGATTTTGGTAAATATACATCAGCGAGCTTTGTCTTATTGTTTTTATTGTGCATCTATTGAGATACTATAGTTTCTACCTTTAACCTATTAACATGGACATTAAGATTCTTAAATGATAAATGATCTTGCCTATCCTGATATAAAACCAACTTTATTCCCCTGTATTACCTTTGTTTGTTTACATAGTGCTGCTTTATTTTGAAAATGTTTTTGGGAGCACTGGGTGGCTCAGTTGGTAAAGCAGCCGACTCTGACTCTCGATTTGGGCTCAGGTCATGATCTCAAGGTTTGTGGGTTCGAGCCTCACATTGGTTTCCATGCTAACAGGGCAGAGCCTCCTTGGGATTCTCTCTCTCCCTTGCTCTCTGTCCCTCTCTGACTTATACTCTCCCTTTCTCTCTCTCAAAATAAATAAATAAACTTAAAAAAAAGAAAAAATTTTTTTCATCATTCTAAGAAAGAACTATAACTTTCCTTCCTCATAACTGTCCCTTATTGATTTTTATAATACTCTCATACTAGCTCAAATAATGAGTTGCAGTGTGTTTCTTTATTTTTTAGAAAAATTAGATTAATATTAGTATTATTTATTCATTGAGGCTTTTTCTGCATCTGAGCTTGTGTTTTCTTTGGGATGATTCTAATATGCTGATTCAATTTCTTTTAAATGGTTATAGAGCTTTATGTCCTTTTATTATAGTTTCTTAGAATTTTCCCATTTCATCTGTTTTTAATTTTTTATCATGACAGTATTCAGAGTATTTTCTTAGTATCTTTTTAATATCTTCAGTATCTGTTATACTGCCTTTGCTGATTTCTATACTGTCGAATTATGCCGTTTTTCCTTAATCAATTTTATATTTGTCAATTTTATTGGTATTTTCAGAGATCTAATTTTGACTTTGTTGCTTTCATTGCATTTTTCTGTCTTATTAGTTCCTACTCTTCGTGGTTTCTTGCTTCTCACATCTTTTACTTTGTTGTTATTTTTCAACCTCTTAATATGACAATTTAGGTCATTAAGATCATCACTTAATTTTTGTGTTTAAAGTTACTCATTTCCCTCTAATTGCTGCTTTATCTGTAATGCTACAAATTTGCAAAATAGTATATTTGTTATTGATTAAGCCTGAGAGTATTCTGGTTTTCTAATATTTTCTTCTCTGATCGATGAGTTTTCCCAAAGTATGCTTATAAATTTCTGTATGTATTTCTTAAGTTTCTTTTTGTTGTTGGTTGTTAAACTTAATTGTATTATGATAAGAAAAATTCACCTGTAAATTATTTTAGGAAATTTGTTAAGACTTGAAGAATAAAATAATATACGGTCATTCTTCATAAATATCTGTGTTTTGCAAGAGCAGGTATTCTTTATTACTTGGCTGCAGATTTTATATCTGCCCAGTAGATTAATATTTCTCATTGTTCAAATCTTTTCTCTTCCATAGAGATCTGCCTATTCAGTTGACCTATCAGTTACAGAGAGCAGTGTTCAGATTTCCTACTAAGTGGCTATTTATCTGTTTTGTTAATGTTTCTATTTATGCTCTGAAGCTTTGTAATTGGAATATGTTAGATCCTGATAGATTTTTTTTTTCGTTCCATGTCCTGAAGCAAATGACTTGCTCCTAGCCACCTGAAAATACACATTGCCTTAGAAGGGACCGTGTAGCTTTGACTTTCACTCACCAGAATGCATTCGAACCTCAGCAACTCCATCCAGCATCAAGATTTAGCACCCAGTGAATGAGAGATTACAGCTCTTTTATACGGAAAAATGTCTTCTACCTCTAGCATGTGGAAGTTTCTCCTTCTGGTTCTTTATCTTGGCTACTTACATAAAAAAAAATTCTCCTGTTGGGATTTTTAAACATTTGAAATGGGGATGGGAGACCTCAGTGTCTTTTCAACTTCCTTTCCATACAAATCTTAATGTGAATCCTAACATGAATTTTTAATGTGAAGAGAAATGCCAATATATTACTTAGATATAACAATGAAGCTCCTTAAAAATAATATTATTTTTAATTTCTGTACAAATTAGTACATTTGTATATCCAGCTCTTCTATAGAGCATAGGAGGTCATACAGACTCTACTTTTAGGAATAACAAATTTATCTTCATTTAATAAATACATTTTTGAGTACATACTATTTGCCAAGTGTGAAAGTACTATTGTTCTAGATGCTGAGAATACAATAGTGAACAATAGTGCACTAAGTAGAGCAATAGTGAACTAAGGAGTTAAGAATTCACTGTACACATCCCAACAGATAGATAGATAAGATAGATAACAGACAAACATATATTGTTGGAATTATAAGAGTTTTCTGACAAAAGTTAAAGCAGGCAGAGGGGTACAAGCTGTGGTTATGTCTACACTTTTAAGAAATATGAACAGAATGGCTTGACCAAAAAGGTGATACTTGAGCAGATATCTAAAGAAGAAAGAAAGAAGAAAGGCAAAGGCTTTGAAGCAGGTGCTTTGAGTTATAGAAAAAACACTAACACACCTGGAGGCATGTGAGTAAGGAGGGAAACGGTAGGCTGAAAGGGAAGGCAAGAACTGGCAGGGCCTACTTGGCTGGGGATTTTACCAGTGCGATGGGAAGCTACTGGAAGAGTCTCTGCGAAAAAGTTGGAGAATCTGCTTTGCCAGGAAGGAGTCTTCCTGGCTCTGAGTTGAAACAGGTTGTGAGCAACAAGGGTTGAAAACATAAGATCAGTGAGGAGGCAACTTCAATAATCCACATGAGAGACGGCGGTGGTTTGGTCCCGAGGGGCCAGAGTAGAATTAATGAGAGTAAACAGAATGTGGATATGTTATGGAGGCAGCGCCAACAGCTGATGAACTGACTGTGGAGAGCGGGAAAAGGAGAGAGCTCAAAGAGAATTTCATTGTGTTTGGTTGAGCAACTAGGAGGATGGAGCTTCCAATTCCTGTGAGGGGAGCATCTGAGGGGAGAGTACCTCCGGGCTGTGGGGGGTCATTTCTGTATGTGCATAAAGGAATAATGGCTCCCTCCCTCCGTGTGGCCTTGGCCTTGGGTATATTTACCTGGTACCCTGAGAAAAGTTTCAGACAATATTTAAAAACATTCTAAACAGTTTGCGCAGATACCATCTTTACTCTAACAAATTTCCATTGACGTTCTTTGCATAAGAATATTTTACTAAGAAAATTACTACATAAAAGCATTCACTTATTTTATGCATATATAAAGAATGCCTAGGGCCGCCTGGGTGGCTCAGTCGGTTAAGCGACCAACTTCAGCTCAGGTCATGATCTCGCGGTCCGTGAGTTTGAGCCCCACATTGGGCTCTGTGCTGATAGCTCAGAGCCTGAAGCCTGCTTCGGATTCTGTGTCTCCCTCTCTCTCTGCCCTTCCGTTGCTCACGCTCTGTCTCTCTGTCTCTCAAAAATAAAATAAAAACATTAAAAAAAAAAAAGAATGCCTAATGCATCCCAAACACTATCAAATGCATTAGGAATCTCACGATAATAAAAATTGGCATGGTTCATTACCTCTTGGAGCTTACAGCCTGTGAACAGATGAATGTCTGTCCATTTATAAAGAGACAGTGCCATTAAGTATTTAATGGAGAGACTGACCTACACAGAACACATGCTGTAGGAAATGGTTATTGACATGCCCTGCGAATTATGATCAGGATGAGAGAACTGAAGATGCAAAATGCGTGTATTCTAGGCAGATTGAGTAGCATGCGCCAACGTACTTCAGTGTGAAGGAGCATAACACATCAGAAAGCCTGTAAGAACTCTTCATGGCGCTGCAGTGCTAACAATAAAAGTGAGCGTAGTGTGAAGTATGGTTGAAGAGGATAAGGTAGGAACAGATTATACGGCGCTAGCCCAGAAGGAATATGAGTAAAGGTAAGGTAATTACAAGTATACTTCCGCATCTGGGGCGTAGCACGGTACTTAACAACATAAACTCTCCATTCGGAAAGCTTGACTCTGAACATCCACACAGACACTTAATTAGCTGTGTGACCTTCGGCAGTCATCTTCTCTCAAATAAATCCAATATGATTACCTTCTTCTTCGGGGGTGAGGGGGTGGGGGGACAGAAGTCTTTGGTCTCAATGTGCTCAGTCAGGGGAGTCTGGCTGTCCAAGAAAACTCCAGATTTAGCGAGGTTAGGAAAACAACTCACAGGATTATGTTACTAACAATTACCTTTAAAACTATTATTTCTCTGATAATGTATGTACTTTACAATCTCTAAGGCCTGGGGATAAATTTTAGTAAAAGCGTACCCAATATAAGAGGTTACTTTACTTCAGGTTGGAAGGAGTGAATTATTTGTGGCCATAAGGAAAAAAAGGATGTGATATGTATATATGGTATATATTTCTATTTTTTGTTATATAGATTATAAATGTATTATATATGATATATATTATATATTTATATTTTTGTTACAATATATGTAGGTATTATATTCAACAAAATAATCTATAATACCACTAAACATGTATATCAAAAACACATGTATGTTGCCAATGGATCACATCGTAGAATTTACAGCTAACACTATTCCATAAATACGTGACAACAGAGATGTACAATTCAACTGCAGACCACCTTGCAGGCTAAAAATAAAAATATCGGGCTCTCTACCAACTCAAACACGACTTCCATGCAGCAGTAACGTAGAGTAAGCGTTACGCGGCACGGTCACTCGGAGTGTGGTCTGTGCCGTGCCTGCCCTTGGTGAACTCTTTTTTCCGGATCTGCACCTAGGTATGTAGCTGGCACTTCAATGTCAATCGATTACAGCAATAAGCGCACAGCTGAGTTCAAGTGACTGTTCTTTTCTTTGCTTGGCTTTGCTTTTTTCATTTTGAGACTTTTTCAATGAAGCAAGCAATGTGCTACACGCTGGAATAGCTCCTTCACATCATCGGAAACCGCATTTTGAACAGTAAGATAATTTATTGAGCAGTTAATGAACAATCAAATTTAATGGAGAGAATTTTATGACATACACTAAAATAAAGTCTAGGTGGCCTTCTAATGTTCAACGGTAAAAAACAGTGAGGGAGAAGACTGGGAGAGACAGGAGAAAAATCTTAAAAAAATAGATAAAAATATATTTTTTAAAAAAATTTTAGGATGTGGGGTCATTTCTAACTATAAAAAGCTATAGAAGAAATAACTTAAAAATAACGTTTGACTACTAAGAACATTTCAGTTCAAAAACAGTAAAAACAAGATTGAATTAACTAAGAGAACTAGAGAAATCTTAACAACAGATGCGATGAAAAAAGGATGCTCTTAATATCAAAATAACTCCTGAAATATTAATGTTTATTAGCTTCAGTTTCCCCATCTGTACAAAAGACAATAATCAAAAACTATAGCTCCTGATTTTTATGCGATTGGATTATAGAGGAATACACAGTATTTAGTGCAATGCCTGCTAATTAAACAAGACATTATTATTTTTTTAGAAAAGCTTTAGCAATCTAATATAAGTATGATATCTTAAGGCTTGAAAATACTGTGTAATTGTGGAGTACAGTTACGGCTACAAGTTTTGGTGTTCCAAAACCCACACATAGAAAAGACAGGTCTGGTCCTTGTCCAATTCCTGGGAGGTAACCTATAAGCATTGGGCACATCCAACCATCCTCCTTCCGTTCCTTTTTATTTTTATTTTAGAGAAAGAGAGAGAGCAAAGTGGGGGAGCGGGGCAGAGGGAGAGGGAGAGAATCTTAAGCAGGTTCCACACTCAGCATGGAGCTTGACACGGGGCTCCATCCCACAACCTGAGCTGAAATCAGGAGTCAAACGTTCAACTGACTGAGCCAACCTGGTGCCCCAGTAATAGCTCTTCTGATAAGAATATTTTTGTTTACCTGGGGACTCCAGGACAAGCCAGATAGCTTATACTAACAATATGATTTTGGGGTAGGACACCGCCACCTTGACCTCTGGAAGGGATGGAGACTAAAGTTCTGCTTTGTTCTCCTTCGTAAGTGGTCATGGAACTGAGCAACATTACCGCCTAGTAAAAACCCTGGAATCGAAGGCTCAGGTTAGTTTCTCGGGTTGGGCAGTACTTTGGGCATGTTTTCACACATTATTCTTTAGAGAATTAACACACAGTTAGTTCTGAACAACTCACCTGGGAGAAGACAACTTAAAGTTTGTGCCATGTGTTCCCTAGACCTGGCCCCATATGCCTGTTCCTTTGCTGAGTTTAATCCATATCCTTTTACTGTAACAAACTATCATTATGAGTAAAGTAGTTTTACTGAGTTTTCTGAATCCTTCTAACAAATCACTGAACCTGAGGGTGGTCTTGGGGACACTCCCCAAACACAGTAACCAAATTACAATTTATAAATACATAAGCACTCAACGAACTGTCAGATTCATGAACAATTTCCCAAGGTATTTTTATGTATAAAAATAAAGTTTTAGCTTTTACCACAGTAAATTAATGAAGATCTCATTTGTATTTCATAAATATAAATACACTTAATACCAATAAAAACATTCTATGGTTGACATTTTTGGTTGGAAGGAAAAAATCACATGACTGATCTATTGTTCAAAAAGGAAAATAATTGTCAAGAGGAATCATAAAACATTGGTATAAATCATTTATTTCCTCTTTCTTGCTATGGACACTCGTCTATACTTTTGTATATAATTACATACAATATTCTTTTAATTGGCAGTTTCCCAAAGGAAAATTCAATACATTTTTATATTTAAGATTCATTCCTTTGTATTAATAAAAGAGGAATTTTTGTTCTCTTCAATTACTCAAATTCTCACCCTTAAGACTTAGCTTTCATTACTTGGTGCCCCTTATTGACTTTTCTAGCCATACGTGGAGTTTCTCTGGGAAATTCTAGAAACCAAATTCAGGTAAAAAACATAAACACACTCATCCCAAATCGGTTTACAAACATTTCATGTGTCATTATAAAGGCATTCTTTAATTGACAAGTTTAAATGGAGTCACTCTGCCATTCTAAAATGATGGGTCGCAGAATTATACAATCCGTTTTCTGCCTAAGAAAATATATTGGAAAAAGTTAAAGAAAAGAAAAAACAAAAGAAAGAAATTCAAAAAGAAAAAAAAGAAGAATTTAACAGTTTCATTTAAGGAGGTGATTTAATTCTATCCCCAACAAAAAGAGCTCTACTGATTTGTGTGCGTGGACACATCAGATCCATAGACATAATTGGCTCACATTTGTGAAAACTTTGCTTATTCAAGAGGCGATGCGTATATGAATTTTCTTTTTCTTTCCTGTTCCCATGTTTTCCCTTTCATTGTGCTTTATATCTTACATTGGATGATGATGATATAATTTATACAGATGACCTCTCTCCTGTCTGTTTTTGTATGTCCTTTGTTAAAGACACCACTATTCTCACTGTATCCCACTTTAGAGCATTAAGAAAACTGGGGCGCCTGGGTGGCTCAGTCGGTTAAGCTGACTTTAGTTCAGATCATGATCTCCAAGTTCATGGGTTCGAGCCCCCGTAAGGCTCTGTGCTGACAGCTCAGAGCCTGGAGCCTGCCTCTGATTCTGTGTCTTCCTCCCTCTGCCCCTTCCCCGCTCACACTCTGCCTCTTTCTCTCTCTCAAAATAATAAACATTTACAAAAAATTAAAAAGAAAAAGAAAAATACTAGCCCATACTTTTGAGACAAATAGTGCTTACAAGTAAGGAGGACTTTTAGTAACTAAGTAGTTCAACATCTATCATATGTCCTGGTCTTAATCCATCAAGCATTACCCACACCTCTGGCACTTCTCTATTGATTTTGGGTACAGCACTATAAAAGGCAAATAAAATAATATTTTACTACCATTATAGCCATTCCAACCTGAGTTCCTGGTCATAAACCAATGTTTCTACCACATAAAGCTCAAGTGGGCTTTCCTTAAACTATATCATTTAGTTATTTAAGTAGAGATTCTTGACCAAGCCTTTGCATGCTAATAAAGTAACTTGCATGGTGGTTGGTTCCTTAAATTTATGTTTTTCCTACATTTTAGAATACATCAGAGATTAAAGAAATGTATTTTACATATCCTAAAGTAAAGTAAGATTGCTACTTAAAGTGAAGCTTCCACTATTCAGATTATTTGTCTGTTTCATAAAAATATACTCAGCTTGCTTATATTATTCAGAAACTTGGATTTAACTTCTAAAAATTATAATCACGATGGATTTGCACTTATCGTCTTAAAATTTTTAATACCAACTTCTCCTTGCCCCTAAACATTATTTTCGGCATTTTTCATTCAAATAATGCACATGGTTTTCCTTACTATGATTACACTGGAATATCTTTAAATTAAGAAAATTATATTGGAATTAAGAGTCTAAATTCTAACATTCCTGGAGTACAACAGTGAATTAAGTTATTGCGTTACATACTTTCCCTAAAGGATGATGATCTTAAAGTATTATTTATGTTTTGTTTCTTTTTTGAATAACAAATAAACATGTTGTATTCTAGAGCACTCCACTGAATACTGAAGACTGCATGGGAGAAAATGAAAGTATACAGTGTATTTTACACATTTAAAAACAATGGCACCAAAAATCAACCACTGTTGATCATTTCTTATTTCCTGGACTAGGTTACGGGCACATGGGTATACTCAACTTCTGATAATTCACTGAGCTGTATCGTTATAACTTGATCATTTTCCTCTACTTCGGTTTACTTGGATAAAAGGCGTTTTTAACCAAACACCGTGATGTCCTATATAATCTTCTTCTGAGCTTTCTTAGACCAATCAAATCCCATCGCTCAATTTACTCAACTGTCTCCAGAGTCCAGGTGTCTGATAAAAACGAAGGGCCCCGGGCGTCTGATACTATAACACTCCAGTGCCGCAGCCTGTGATGAGCTGGAAAAGATGGCCCAGTCGAAAGGGTACAGACGCTACTCAGCTCCAAGGAATGGCTGCCATATGGGACCGGAGGTCTAATGTTGCCAGGTCTGGAAATTTGAATTTTTATGTCAAATTTATACTTTTTAATGTTGGCAACTGATTCAAATTTTTAAACACTACCAGCCAAACTAAATATGTCTTTGACCAAAGAGGCCTCCATAAAGATCACCTCCCTGAGTAGGACCTCACTAAATCTGAGTCCAATTAAAATATTTTTCCTATGTACTGCTGATACTGCTAGCTCGCGGGGAAGCCCGCATTCAAAATTCAGCCTGACTCCACACCATTTCCACTGTAACAGACTGGCTGTAAATATGGGCTTGTTCTTAATTCATCTGAAGCCCAGACCAACCTCATAACACAGGTACTATCCCCATTTTACTGATGAGGGAGCAAAGGCCCAAAGAGAGCAGAAAACAAAATATACCGACCGGTCTGACTGAATCAGAGAACCTGAGTTCAACTCCTCCCTCCGACACTTCCTGTTTTCGTATCTAACTTAAACTGAAATTAACTTCTCCATGCCTCAGTTTTCTCCCCTGTAAGATGGGTGCTCTAATAGCCACACCCCACAAATATGTTCTGAGGATATATATATAAAGCATGTAGAAATTTCCCAGCACATAGTAGGCACTATGTAAATGTTGCCATGACTAATTATTATTATTAACATCATCCGTAAAATGACAGCCTTGCTTTTTGAGTTTTCAGTGAACTAAACTAGGTAAAGTACTTAGAACTGTCGCTGAGACATACTGTTCCTTATATGTTAACCGTGTGATCAGGTGAAATTTCTTTCAAATACATTACTCCAAACCATGGAGATTAATTGCTTTACTCTGTGTAGGGTAATAACAAATACTACTATAGTTTGGAAGCATTTTAATTTGTACTTTATTTCGTATTTTAATTCTAATTTCCTTAGATGTTTGAATAACATATAGCTTTGTAGTGTCATGATTATTGCCGTGTTTATATTATTTGGAAATGTGTAGAGGAAAGAATCATGGGCCATGTAAAGAATGTCCTAATGTGAATTTTAATAATTTAAAAAGATTTTATTCAAAGCATCAGGAATAGTTACAGTATTTAGAAGACACTCTTTAAATTTAGATCATCTTTACCACCTCTTTTGGTTTCCCTAAGTTTTAAAAAAACCTGAGCCCCTCCCCCTAAAAAACCCGAAAGATATGCATGTAATTGGGCAATGCAAATTACAAGGTTACATGCTAATATGCGGCGTAGCCAGAATTTTTACTTACTTGTGACCCATTTCATGGGCGATTGTAAACGCAAGGTTCAGGCCATTGTCTTCAGCAATGATACATTTTCTCTTTTCACTACACATTCCACTCAAATAAGCTATACCTAGAAAACACAAACATGAATTACCACAGGTCAGATTCAAACGAAAACCTTTATGCTAGGAATCAGTAAAAAAAAAAAAAAAAACAACCGAAAAATGAAATTTATTTTATTCGGATATGTCAATATTAAGGTGTGATATATAGCCCTTATAAATGAAATTGTAAGGGAAATTGTGAATGTATAAGTCACGCGATAAACTCTTAGTATTCTTTTCAATTTCATATTTCAGATTATTTTATCAATTGTCCAATTCTTAAAAGGCATCTATAAGAATACATTTTGTAAACACGAGTTTTCATTGTCACGTAAGATAAATGACTGGTCACAACTTGGAAAATACAAATGAAAAAGCAATGATAAAATTACATTAAATCAACAACGAAAATTAAAGTTTTCAATTCTTGGGAAGAACCTAATGTCAAAACAATACCCTAAAATAAAGTAAATGTCATATAAAACATTCTTGAATTTACCTTTATATTTTGAGTTAATAAAATCTAAAAATTTTATTTTGTAAAATACCATTTAAACTAATATGACAAAAAAACCTATCTGTGATATTTTGAATACTGAAAAGTATTTCCTTTGAAAAATTCTTGGCCAATAAGATGGTCTGACGGCAGAGTATATGATAATGAAATATTATTTAAGAGAATAATTTCTGTAAGATACTTGATCTTTTGGTTTAAATTAGCAGTAACACAATATGTGAAATCATTGATTCCCCTTCATCAAAGATTCATGTACCATTTCACTAGTTAAGAAACATTCTTGAATAAATATCCTTTAACACAAAGAACTATAACCTTGTAAGTGTAAGTTTTAATGCATTTCCAAACAACAAAGGTTAATAAAATAATACCTAGTGTTATTGATTTATCTGTATGCTCCATCTTCTTCATATCCATATAAAATACATTGAAGCTCACTATATGGAGAGGTGGAATGATTTGCCAACGATCACATGATAACTAGCATTATAAAATAAAGATTTGAAATGAACTTTGAATCCATCTACCAACTAACATTTATTTTCTTGCTGATTATAATTTAGTGCAGAGTGGCCCCTAGTTAAAGATAGTTAGCTGACTACTTGTGACTTTTTTTCTGTCTTCAGAAACATAAAAAAAATAGTATATGGAATGATTGCATTTAACTAAAAGAATAAATCGCCTTGCCCATGTTTCAGAAAAATAGAAGGTTCATGGAAGAACGTGAACCAATTTAGTGGACCCATGCCCAACTTACAACAGAGGAGGATGTTATGAATGTGGTAGAAGCCCACAGAAGCTCAAGACTGAGGCACACAAAGTTTGACAGAGGCATTGCTCATGGATTGAAAATGGAGACTAGATGAAAGTATGTCTGAAATCCTCAAGTATTCATTCAAATCTTCAAGTAGAACGTCAAGGCCTGGTATTCACTGGCCTAACAGGAAAATGAAGACACATTCTCGAAGCGAAACGCAGTATGAACATACTACTTTTAAAACATAACTACAGGAAGAAATAGCCAAGAGGTGAAATACATAAAGATGTTATTTTATTCATATCTTTAGAAATATTTTATTAAAATAGAAAATCTATAAATAGATGAAATTATTTCTTTTAAAAAATGTTCATTTATTTATTTTGAGAAAGAGAAGGAGAGCATAGGGGAGGGGCAAAGAGAGAGGGAGAGAATTCCAAACAGGCTCCGTGCTGACAGTGCAGAGCCCAACATGGGGCTCAATTTTACCAGCTGTGAAATCACGACCTGAGCAGAAACCAAGAGTCAGACACTCAACTGGCTGAGCCACCCAGATGCTCCGAAATTACTTCTTTATGAATGGATGGATGAATGAATGGATGAATAGACAGGTGACAAGCTCTACTACTTCATTTGGTTGATTAAATACAATCAAGATCCAGTAGGAAGGAAAGATGAAAACAGGGACAAACACAGAGGGACTAGGGAAGGTAGAAAAAAAGGAGGAGGAAAACATAATTGTTATCCAGTTCTATTAAATAACAAATCAAATGCAAAACTTTAAGAAATTTCTCTAGAAACATAATGTGATATTTAAGAGAGCTAAGTCATGAACTTATTAATGCAACAAAATATGAAAAACCAAGACATGAGAATAACTCAACTTGCATTATAGTTCAAGGGAAGAAGGAAAGAAAGATAGAAGGAAGGAGTGAAGATAGAAGAAAGAAAAGCACCTCCGCTTACTAGGATATTTAAAATTTTCTGGAGCATTTAAAATTTAAAGAAGTATATAATTCAAGACTAACTGTTCCACCAAAATACTAAATTAAGTTCAGCTATAAGTTCAGCATGCCAAAGACCATTGTGTGGTACAAATTTCCCTTCGGATGCCAATATATTTCACCAAAACTACAATAATCTCATCACCATACACATATTAAAAGTCACCTCATATAGACCGTCATCATTACATATATCTCTTTGCTGGATGGACCAGGACATATCAAATTCAGTCACCTTAATGAATTTTACATTTCTTCTGCTATACCCCTTAAAATATTTTGTTCCCACCAAAAATAGTACTGTTACTCTTCTGTATTAATTTTTCTATTCTATATTGATATGTTTTTCCATATTTTGCTGTTATCTTACTACACTGGCTAGAATTTCCAATGTTCTGTTGAAATATGGGTGGTATCGAATTCCTTGTTTTCCTGCTGACATTAGTAAGTTTCTTTATAGTTTCACAATGGAGTATGATTGCTGGAAGACTATTTTTAAAATTTTTTTAATGTTTATTTATTTTTGAGAGAAAGAGAGATAGAGTGTGAACAGGGGAGGAACAGAGGGAGAGGGAAACAGAGAAACTGAAGCAGGCTCCAGGCTCTGAGCTGTCAGCACAGAGCCCAATGAAGGACTCGAACCCACAAACTGTGAGATCATGGCCTGAGCCGAAGTCAGACGCCTAACCGACTAAGTCACCCAGGCACCCCAGGAGGACTTTAATAGATACAGTTTGTTAAGTTACAGAAGTTACTTTATGATATTCTTGTATGTCAAGTGGAAAAGGATGCAGTGTTATGTGAGGTGTGCAGGTACGCGTTAGAGGTAGATGGGAATTAGCATTTATGTTTTTAAAGAAACAAAAGCTTGGAATAGCGAGAGAAACAGGAAAGAGAACTGATTAAGTACTAGGGGAATACTTAATTCACGGATCAGAAAACAGATGGTTCAGCTCAGGATGGAGAACACAATCCTGGACTAGCACTAATACGCCCAAATGAGTAATATCCAACCTAATGGTTGAACCAGAGAAGAGTACTATTTGGATTAAATTTGGGCTGAGATTTTTCAGAATGGGTTTAAAGGAAGAATCAAAGTGCATAAGAGTTGGCAGTAAAATTAACAGTGACAGAAGGGACAGAACTTGGAGGACTGGATAAATGAAGTAAAGTCAAAGGGAAGCTGATAATTTGGGGGATACAATACAGCCGTCCTAAGAATGGAGTCACCAATGAAGAAAAAGAACAGATATTCTCTGAAAAAGTACTAGAGATTGAGAATCATAGGCTTAAGATTTCAGAGGTGAAATTTCATGATATGATTAACTACTGGCACGAGAGTAAAGAAGGGTAGCGGTCATCCAGATTGAGGTGAAATAATTATTAAGTAATGTTGAGTGGACTGATTCTATAAACATGAAATTGCACATGAATGAACTGAAGAAGGGCAGACAGGTGGCCAACATCCACACGAAACGGGGGAGAGAATCAAGGAGAACAATCCATCACAGTGACAGCGACAGTTAAGACAGCAAAGCACAAGAGCTTCAATTCCAATGAAAAGTTTTTCTTTGAGGACGAGAGAGATTTTGACTTAGAAGCAGCAGCGGGAAGCAAGAGAAATACTACAGGTATACAATGTTGGTATTTTCCTACCACCACACCTACGCGATAGGGGAAGAGAAAGAAAGAACCGTAATCTCGCTGGGGGCCCTAGATTCCTCACCAGGTTATGGAAAACTGATGACTACTGTGTAGTCATGAAAAAATATGGCATTAAAAACAACATAATTTATAATATAAAAGACATATATTTTATACCATAAGATATAAGTTGATATACAATAAAATAGAATTTTAAAATGAGTACATATTACCATAGAGGTATGATTACACCTAAGTATTAAAAAATCCATACCACCACATTTTCAAGAGAACAAAGAGATTCCATACAGATGGGGACACCAGGCTGGCTCAGAGGTAGAGCATGTGACTCTTGAGATCAAAGTCATAAGTTCAAACCCCATGTTGAGCATAGAGCTTTCTTAAAGCAAAACAAAAGACTACATCAATATGCTAATTTGCTAATAGCAACTGTATTATATGGAGAGATAGTAAGAGGTTTTTTTCCTCTTTTCCAATTTCCCAAATCTACAATACTTTTACAATGAGAAGATTAAAGACATAAATATGACAACCAGGTCTATGAAATGCAAAGAGTAATTAACAGAGTCTCTTAGAGACCAGGATGCAATTTAACAAACAAGATGATCCCCTATTCCTATTTTCTTTTTACTTGTATGTAAAGTCAGAATCTTCAAGTAAGATTCTGATAAATTTGAATTTCATTGTCTTACATTTGGCACACAAAGGAGATTTTCTTTAACTTGAAAGTTATGGAGAATAATCATAACCATGACTAATTTAAATGACTTGCATTATTCTGTTTAAAAGCCTATGCTTTTCAGTTCCTTTCAAAGACTCATATGTTTCTTATTATAAAAAGGGGTAGAGTTTAGAAGGAGAAAGGATTTAACACAGCTGTTATTTAAAGATAGAAAGAATACAGACTCTTTTTAAGGTACTCTTTTACTATAAACGTTTCTAGGAACAAAACGGACACCAAAAAACTCTCTAATTTCCCACCTAAAAATGAATCGAGTCATGTGTGAGAAGTCAACAGTCTCTCATCTGAAAACAAAACATCCAATCCTAGAATGTGACATGTTACCTCATGGAGATGATTACAGAGCCCCAAAACCCCACAGGAAGCACGTTACAGTAATGGGCTAATCAGGAAATCAGTTTTTTTTTTAATTATCATTTATTTATTTTGAGAGAGAGAGAGAAAGAGCATGAGCAGAGGAGGGGCAGGGAGAGAGGAAGAGAATCCCAAGCAGACTTTGCACAGTCAGCACAGAGCCCAATGCTCGACTCCATCTCAAGGACCCTGAGATCATGACCTGAGCTGAAATCAAGAGTTGGACTCTCAACCAATGAAGCCACCCAGGCGCCCCAGGAAATCTGTTTTTATGACGTCAGATGGACATAAACTAACAAAAGCTCCAGCGGTATCGCCTTTAAGCACCAACTAGATGTATCTAAAATGTTCTAAGAGAATAAAAAGAAACACGAAATAGAGAAAAATCAAGGTAGGAGAGGCTTTTCGAGCAGGAAACAGCTTGGTGGTTATCACTGAGTGGCCGGAGGTCAGTCAGGGAAAAGCTGGGGAAGTTTGGCGGCAATTTCCTGAACAAAGGACTGAGCAGGGAAAAGGAGAGGGTGATGAGAGTCGATACGCTCACAGAAGGGTAGGTTACGTTCTTTCAATGTGCAAGTCACGTAGTATATGTCGGCCTCAATACGTATTTAGAGTATCTGCAAGAAGGGGGTGTATGAAATGAACTGCAGAGATGAAATTCCTGGAAACAAAGACCAGTATAAAGCGTTAACTCAAAGCGAGGTCTTAAATAAACATGTAATTTGGAAGAATTAAAATGTATTTTGTCCACGAATTCTAAAAAAAATTTAAAATGATTTAATGATGGTACCCACAACATATGAAGCCCACTGACATGATTATATTCAAATTGGACTTGAACATATTTTAAAATAACTTGCCTTACTAGTTCTCTAATTATCTGCCTCTCTTCCATTACAAGGTAAGATGATGATCCAGGAATATAAAAGTACAATTATGTAAGTTATGAGTTTAATATCGGTACAGTTATAAATGCATTTTAAGACACAGGCTTCTAGATTCTCTAAAATGTTTAACCCATAACATTTTTTCACAGTACAGTTTCTAAGACTACTAAGAAAAAAGTGACTTTGAAAAACAAGAAATAGAATATTAGTTTAAAAACAACTATACTGAATCTCTGTGGTTGAAAAGGCAGGATATTTTACACACATTAAAATGTTGTTTACATGTTCCTGCAACACGGGAGACTGACAGTCCTTCTGAGAAAGGCACACAGAGTGCCAGATAACATGTAATGGACAAAGTTTTTGATGGATGGCTAAGTGTGAAGAAAAAAGACTACCAAGTGCAAAATAAAGCTTAAAAATTTTTCAAATTCAGAGCGATAATATCATGATTTAATGTTGTTAGAATCTGGATATCAGAAAAGATACAAGTCTTATTAAATAACGGGTGAGGTTTCTGGGCACCTGGGTGGCTCAGTCGGTTGAGCATCGAACTTCAGCTCAGGTCATAATCTCACAGTTCATGAGTTTCGACCCTACATTGGTCTCTCTCCTGTCAGCACAGAGCCCACTCCGGATCCTCTGTCCCCTTCTCTCTCAGCCTCTCCTCCACCCATGTTCATGTTCTCCCTGTCCTTCTCTCTCCCTCTCTCAAAAATACATTAAAAAAACATTAACAAAAATAATGGGTGCAGTTTCAAAATGGCTGCAAGGACAGGCATCAAGGAGAAAGGAACTGAGATCTATACACAAATTAGAAAGCCTGGAATTGCTGTTAGTGCTTGAAAAGGAAAGGACCTCAAAAGTCCATACGCAGGAAAGCAACAAGGAATCCCAGCTCAAAATAAGTTCTCGGCATGCCAGGAAAAGCTCCATGAACACACTGAAATCCATACCACCCTCTTGCAAAGGTTATGAAGCCACAGGAATATGAAGCCATAAATACAAGGTACAAATTGATCACACAATTTGGGGATCACACAAGGATTGGAAAAAACCTTGTCTGTTCAGTAAAAACAAACAAGGTATCACTCTGACAAGACACCTGATCATCTCAGCAAGCAAAGAATTCCCACAGCAGAAACAGTTCCACTGAAGACAAACTCACAAAAATGACGAACCAAGTGAAGAAACAGCCACTGTGAGAAGGAGACCACTACCGATTAAAAATCAGAGAGAACATGTCAATGAAGGAGAGACATTTTTAGCACAAAGATGGGAAGCTGGAAATCCACGTTCGCTGGGTTACCACAACCCAAATGCACCTTTTTGTAAACAAAAAAAAGAAACCCCTTCTTCATGACACTTTACATCAAAATACTGGTGTAAAGAAATGTTAAATTTCTTCAAATAGAAGGAAAAATTCCAGACTAAAGCATGAAAATAAAGAAAAGGAAACAGAGAACACCACAAAGAGTACAAGTATGTGTAACTATAGTAATACTGAATACACAAAACATCGGTCTTTTTTTAAGTAGGCTCCGCACCCAGTGTGGAGGGGGGCATGCCCAGGGGACTTGAACACACCACGCGGAGATCAAGACTTCAGCTGAGATCAAGAATCAGAAGTCAGATGCTTAACCAACTGAGCCACTCAGGTGCCCTACACTAAACACCAATTTTAAAGTCATCCAAGATTTAAAATATAGAGAACTCAAGTACAAGCAACAACACGTCGTTGGGGGATAAGCAGAGTTCAAGTGCTCAAAAGTTCTAGCAGTGATCAGCAGTGATATGATAGATGTCATCGTGTATAAGGTAATTGCAAAAACAACATTAAAATAATAATTAACAAGTACAGTCACTGAAAATGGCTTAGATTTGAAATGTACTTAGATTTACCTATTTTGAAAAGGCACGAAAGGAAGAAAAAAAAGAAACATGAAATAAAGTCAAAAGGTAAATAAACAGGAAGAAAGCATTTCAAACCATGAATTTCATTCAATAAAAAAGACTATGCCATCGGAACTACGTGTGACTGCCAAGCTGAATGGATATTTAAATTCTCTAAGGTAAGAGATGTGTGAATTAAGTTGATTGTGATAATCATTTCACAATGTCTGAAGTATATTAAAACATCACGTTGTTTACTTTACATATATACCACTTTTACTGTCAATTTTATCTTGATAAAGTTGGAATGAATGAATGAAAAAAAAAAAAAGACTATGCTAAATCCAGACTAAGATTGTGAGCCTGGATTAAAAAAATAAACCCTAAGTGTATTGTGCTTATAAGAGATACAGCTTAAGTATAAGAATATAAATAAGTTAGAAGTAAAAGAACAGAAAACAATGTAATATGCAAACATCAACCAAAATAGAGAGTGACAATATAAATATTATAAATATACAAAATCAGACCAATTGGATTTAAGCTATAAACATCTGGAGACATAAAGCAGGATTTTTTTTATGATAAAAGGATCATGCCAACAAGAGGACTTTGCTATTCTTTATATATATTTACCCAATAACTAAGGCTCAAAATATATATAATAAAAATGAACAGAATTAAGAAAGATAAATCTACAGTTAAACTGGGAGACTTATCTCTTTTAATAACTGATAGAACAACCATAAAAATATTTACTCAACCCTATGAGATCTGAACAAAATATAGGTAAATCTCTCTTAATAGAGATAAGAGAACATGGCATCCAACAAAATTCTCTTCTTTTTTTTTAATTTTTTGAATGTTTATTTATTTTTGAGAGAGAGACAGACAGAGCACAAGTGGGGAAGCGTAGACAGGGAGAGGGAGACACAGAATCCAAAGCAGGCTCCAGGCTCTGAGCTGCCAGCACAGAGCCCGATGTGGAGCTTGAACTCACAGACCGTGAGATCATCACCTGAGCCGAGGTGGGACGCTCAACCAACTGAGCCAGCCAGGCGCCCCAATTCTTTCTTATTAAGTGGACAAGGCATACTGATAAAACTTGGCCATATACATACTGAGTAGCGAAAAAAACTTAGACAAATTTCACAAGTGGAAATAATCCAAAGTATGTCCAACGGCCAAAATGGAAATAATTTAGAAATCAAGAACTAAAAAGGTAACTAGAAAAACCCAACTGCTCAGACATGAGATGATAGTCTTCTAAACAGTCCACAAGTGAAAGCAATTAGAATGAAAATTAGAAAATATGTTAAACATGGTTACAGTAAAAATAGAACATATAAAAATGTGTGGGCTGAAATGACAGTGCTCAGGGAAACTCACAGCATATATTATAGAAAATAAAAGAGACTGAAAATCAACGATTAAAATTCCTTCCAGGAGCTGGGAAGAGAAGAGAGCATCAAAGCTTAAGAAAAGAGAGGGAAAGAAATAATAAAGGGCGAACCCAATGAACCATAAGACAAATGTAAAAGGAAACTGGCCAAATTGGTAATTCTCTAGTAAACCGATCGAGAATAAAAAGAGAGATAAGTACAAATTACCAACACCAGCAAAGAATAAGGAAATGTCTCTACGGTCCTAAAGATATCAAGGTAATATATATAAAAAAGTATGCCGATAAAATTTACAATGTGCCAAAGCTGTCACAAGAAGAAATACAAAATCTAGAATTTTCTATTAAAATCTCATTTATTCATTCTACTCCAGCTACATGGGCATGTTTTTGCTTTTTTTTCCCCTCTTTTCTTTTTTCTTGTCATTTCTATCTCAAGACCGCTTCAGGGTCTTTAACTCTGCAACACTCCTTCCCTAGATCTCTCCAGATCTTAATCACCAAATTTAAATTACAAACACCCTTCCCACCCTGGAACTCCCAGATTGTCTCTTATTTAGAGGGACTACTTTTTCTATGCCAGTTTATCTTTTACTATTCCAATTAATTTAATTATTCATTATGGATATTGGCCATTTCTCCCTTAGAAGGTTAAGCACCGCAAAGGCAGGAAAGTACTGAGAAGTCAATTTGTTCATTCCCAGCGAGTAGAACTTTATAGTACGGCGTACACTATACATTGTATGGTACCACGAAAATACATTTTGAGGTGTATTAACGTGCATGTCTATTTTGTACTTCCACACAGGTCATGTCTTCTTAGTCATCTACAGGCTGTTCTCTGAGGGCACAGGGAAAGGATAAGAATTAGTTGTAGGAAGCCTTTGGAACTCTGGAAGATAGTGTATGGGGAAAATCCGGGCTGATACGGGATGACTCAAGCATGGAATTAGTGAAAACTCTGGGTCGGAAGGTGGAAAGAAGGGCTGCGCTGTCATTTCTGAGCCTACTTTGACTTCTGCTACCAAGGCGGCCAAAGGGGTGGGCAGTTTAACTCAGGGGACCCATGGGGAACATGACTGAGACCTGGCAGTGTCTTCACAGTACTAAGAGCTGGAAGGATAGGGCCTGGGAAGTATGGGAAGATAAAGAATGGGGTAGAAAGAGTTGAATCGGAGTTACAGGACCCTGACCAAACCAGCATTCTCGAGTTGAACCCACCAACTGCATTTGGAGGCCCAATCCAGCCTGTAGACAAAGGAATTCACTGTGAAGACTCCGGGAGCAAAGGTCTCTGAGGAAAGTAAAGGCGCTGTGATTTCTATCTGTAGCCCATCAATCACCCCGGCTATGGAAAGGATCAAAGGAGTTAAGGGCACTCTGTGGAAGAAGTGAATATTAGCTAAAAGCAAATCAAAACAAAGTAAAAGAATAAAGTCATTTAAAGTGGAAAAAAAAAAAAACCCATCAACTGACATATTTCACTTCACATTGTCCTGAAATCGAGGGAGGTAAGGACTTGTGAGGAAAAGGTTTAATACACTCTGGGAAGCTAGATGCAACATTTTCTCTTCCTGGTTCAGTATCATCTTTGACCTTCTCATGTGTATTGCGACAAAATTAACTACAGATGGGAAGGCAGATGTTAAAAAAAAAGGGGTGAGTGTGTGTTTTTAATTCATTGCTAAAGGAAAACTAAACAGTGAATACTCACTCATTTTATTTTATTATCCTTAGGTGTGATGGAGGTATCTAAAATCAGTAAAGTTGCAGACTAAACAGCATATGGATACCATGTCTAATTGTTTGGCAAGTTTTTCACAAAATAGGAACATGATGGAGGAAAAAGACAGTGAAAGGTAGTTCAAGCAGATGTTCAGGAAAAACAGTGAAAGAGAGTTCAGGGGCGTCCGACTGGCTCAGTCCGTAAAGCATACGACTCTTGATCTCGGGGTTGAGAGTTCAAGTCTCAGGCTGGGTGTAGAGATTACTTAAAAAAAAAATCTTTAAAAAAAAGGAAAGAAAGAAAGAAAGTGAGTGAGTTCATAGGGACAGGAGTCTGCAGGACAGGCAGAGATGGCCAATTCCTAAAATCTGCTCTTCTAGGGATGCAGAGGACACCATGTAAAGTATGAGTTTCAAAAATGATTTACTTGTTGCTTTCATTGTTTTCACATGTCCTTAATCTTTACAATAAACCTCACGACTAAGTACACCTCCTTCCTTCCCACATTAAGATAATGAAACGGAAGGCTTTTGTTTGAAAGGAAGAACAATTAGGAAAATTTACGTCTGCAGGCTAGTTTTGTGCTCCCGCTATTGTATTAAAATACAGATCGATTGTATTAGAATAATCTAATAAATTAGATTTATTCTACTTCATATTCATTTCTCTTCTCTCTTCCAGGAAGTTTAAGGGCAAGCTATGGGATGATTTCAGAAGTCAACCTCTCAAATCTTTAGTGTTTACATTAAGCCAGACTTCAAGGTACATTACTGTGGTTTTGATATATCTTTAATACATCATTAATAATATATACCATCTGAAATTCTTAATTTAGATTTCAGTGCAAATCTGAAAATATAATGCTGGAGGCACGGTGCAAGAGCCACACACGTGGTAGATCACACATCTAACGCTTATAAATCAGAAATGGGAAATCCACTGTGCAGTCTACCACAAACAAGGATCAAAGTTGGTATTCCCTTTGCTAAGTTAATTAAAAAAAAATCAGAGTTCTTAAGCTTTCTGTATGACTTTGCTCACAAAAAGAAAACAAAAACGAAAAACAAATTAGGTTTAATGATTTCATCTGCCTCGGAGGCTCAAAAACTGTCATGACTTTAAAAAATAGGTAAGATGAATCACAGTTAAAGATTTTTTGTGAAGTAAGTTTAAGGATCCAGCTGGAAAAATTTTTAAGTGTTCTATTGCATATAAATCAGGAATTTTGGCTAACGCATTTTTATAATGTTATAACGTAATCATATCCTGAAGGCATTAAACAGGGTCAATTAAAACTAAAAATATCATGCTACTAAACCTCTGTATAAATGGCTTTTTTAGAATACTAGCAAATACACTGACAGCACGCGTTTATAACTCTAAACCCACTCACACTTCAAAAGAGTTTGACAGGACATTCTTTTTTCATTGTGCCAATTTTTAACCATATTGTTACTTTTCATAACTTGCTCTCTACCCAGTGTGATCAGTGCTTTTTACTCAAGTAAAGAAAAGAAATAACTCTATAAGTTGAGGAAATCTAAAGAATATAATTATTTATATATATTACATATATAATTATATATATATTCTATATAATAGATTATAACATAATTATATTCTAATTATGTACTATATACTATTACGAATATCTGATATTCTTAAATCTCAATGACTAAAATTTAAAATATTAAGTTTAAAGAGTTTAACTTTAAGTTAAAGTTTAAAATATTAAGTCACTAGATGTCACGTGATTTGTTAAACAAAACACAACGTAAGGATACGTGTTCCAACTTTAGATGCATTTTTAAGATCTCAGCTTCTTAGGTCCAGACTCTGAGGTAGTTAATAGTAAACTGGGTAAAATCCTTCTCAAAGATGATATGATTTTTCTAAACTTCTGACGGGAATTCAACAACAGATTTTTCATGACCTGTCTTCCGCATGAAGTAAAGACAAAATGCAAAGAATAAAGTTTTAAGGATGGATGCTCTTGGATCGAATATTCCAGGGTTTGAGTCCCAGCCTTGATATTTAGCTTTGTGGCTATAGGCAAGTTAGTTCTTTTTCCCGAGCCTCAGTTTTCTCAAGAGTAAAATTGGGAAATTAGCCATTTGCCTTAGGAATGCTAATTAACTTAGAAAAATGCTGCAAGCCTATGTTGGTTTCTGGGAAACACGGCAATCCTTAAGCCATTTTCTTATCTGTAGTAGGAGGTTAAAGAGCCCTGATGACGCAGAACTTGTGAAGGGTTAAAGGAGGTGATGTATTTAAAAACCCACGTATTTAAAAACATCACAGACGCTTAAGAAGTATTCTTGTATAGAGACAACACTGTGTGTGAAGTTGTGCTTCTTTATCTTATAATAAGAATAATCCTTAGAAGCTACGAGGAGGGCCTCAGGGAGTTTTCTAATTTAAGATGTGTTTTGTTTCTCGAGGATATATTAGGGATATTTTAATACTCATTTAGTATTTATTAGTACCATTAAAATATTTTCTAATATAAACAAATTCTGTTAACAGTCAAGGACCTTGAGGAGAAAAATATCTTACGAACAATCACGTCTCATAATAATTCCTTAAGAATTATGTATCCAAGTCTTATCCCCACGACATGCCCTGCCAAAATGGAAATAGAGTGTCTGATTTATGTTCTGGCCAGAGCCTAATAAGAAATACATCCGCAGCCAAGAATTAAACAAGATAAGTTCAGCTCTGCTTTTATTGTAAACCACAGGAAAGATGTCATTTTCCTTTCAGGAACTCATTTCTATTCAGAAATACATAGATTGAGCACCTGGGATGCTCATTACTGTGGTATGTGTTGAGGACACAGGCAAGTGCCGAGCAAGATCCTTGATCACAAAACGATGAGAAGGAGAGGAAATGAACGGAATGCGAGGGATAAGAAAGGTATATTGAATTCCTCCGAAACCTGCAGGCTAGAGCGGGAGACAATCAAACAAGTCCCAAAGTGGGAATGAATCGGGGTTCTGAAAAATGGGGAGAATTCGAACAGGGATGAAGGAAAGCAAGGAAAACAAAGAAATAATCTTCGATTTAGAAATTCTAGAACAATATATTTGAACACACTCACTGAAGTCTGCAAAAAGAATCAGTTTTTTAGCAGGGCCTCATTTAGAAGAGTGTGTTAATGGTGTGCCTGGGTGGCTCAGTCGGTTAAGCGTCCGGCTTCGGCTCAGGTCATGATCTCACCGTTCCCGAGTTCGAGCCCTGCATCGGGCTCTGTGCTGACAGCTCAGAGCCTGGAGCCTGTTTCCGATTCTGTGTCTCCCTCTCTGTCTGTGCCCCTCCCCTGCTCATGCTCACTCTCTCTCTCTTTCAAAAATAAAAAATAAAAAAATAAAAATAAAAAAAAAAGAAGAGTGTGTTAGTGTGAATTTAAAAGTGGAACAGTAACGGGGAGACGAGATTTTAAAAAGGCTTCCTGGGGTGCCTGGGTGGCTCAGTCAGTTAAAAGGTCATGATCTCACGGTTTGCAGGAGTGAGCCCCATGTTGGACTCCTTGCTGGGTGTGGAGCCTCCTTGGGATTCTCTCTCTCTCTCTCTCTCTCTCTCTCTGATTCTCCCCCATTCATGATCTCTCTCTCTCAAAAGAAATAAATAAACATTTTAAAAACAATAATTAAAAAAAGGCCTTCCCCAAGTGAATGAGAAAAAGTTGGTAGGTGAAGTCCAGGCGGGATTTCTGTCTTTTTTGTTTCTCAGGCTCTGCAGATGAGGTGTCCCGTGCAAGATACAAGCTGCAGACACCTTCGCGAAACCCCTGGTTGTAATGCGAAAAGCAAATCTAATGATCCCATAATTTCTTTCTCCTTATGTTTTCATTCTGAAATTACTTTCACTGCACAGTTCTAAAAACTGTGACACTCACACTGACTCACTGAACCACCATCAGCATCAAGAGCCAGAGGAGGTCCATCGCTCCCCAAAACTGTCTTGTGCTTTCCCCCTTATTTTTTTTAAAATTTTTTTCAATGTTTATTTATTTTTGAGGGATGGAGAAAGATAGAGTATGAGCATGGAAAGGACAGAGAGAGGGAGAGACATAGAATCCAAAGCAGGGTCCAGGCTCTGAGCTGTCAGTACAGAGCCCAACGCGGGGCTCAAAGCCACAGACTCTGAGATCATGACCGGAGCCGAAGTTGGATGCTTAGCTGACTGAGCCTCACAGGCGCCCTGTGCTTTCCCCATTATTAAGTACACCCTGCCCCATCTTTAAAACAACAGTGATCTCGGCTTCACTGATCTGATTCATCATTAGAGGTTTGTCTTTTAGACAATGTCTTATAAATGGACTCATAAGGCAGGTAACCTTTTGAGACTGGTTTCTCTCCGTCTCAAATGCTTTGAGCATCCTCAAATTACCACAGACTTGAACCATCTCCCTCTTGAAGATCATTGCGTTGTTCCCAGTTTTTGACAATTATGAATAAAGTAGGCATAAACGTTCACGAACAGGTTTTGGATGAAGATACATTTGTATTTTTCTGAAGTAAATACCCAAAAATTGGATTACGGAGTCATACGGTAAGTATATGTTTATCTTTATAAGAAATTGCCAGATTGTTTTCCCAAGTGGTTGTCAAGTTTTGCAGTTGGCAGCAGCAACATATGAGTATTCAAGCTGACCACATTATCCGCAGAGCTTGATATTGTCAGTATATAAAATTTTAGTCATAAAATAGGCATCAGTGATACCTCATTGTGGATTT
Organism: Paguma larvata; assembly: GCA_030068075.1. Taxonomy (NCBI): domain Eukaryota; kingdom Metazoa; phylum Chordata; class Mammalia; order Carnivora; family Viverridae; genus Paguma; species Paguma larvata. The sequence continues at coordinate 126,856,839 of CM057826.1, forward strand.
AATTTGCATATCCCTAGTGACAATTGGCAATGACATCTTTTCCCGTGTTTATTTCCAATATATATCCTTCTTGTGGCATGCCATGTCAAGTCTTGCACATTTTTAAAGTTTGTTTTCTTAGTGTTGAGCTCTGAGAGCTGTTTATATATTCTGTACATAAGTCCTCGTGTCTGGGTATGTGACTTACGAAGACAGTTGACCCTTAAACAATGCAATGCTTAGGAGTGCTGATCCCCCAACGCACACAATCAAACATATACATGTAACTTTTGACTCTCCTGGAACTTAACACTAAAAGCCTACTTACTGTTAACCGGCAGGACCTAACAGATAACACAAACACAGTTAACACTTAGTTTGCGTGTTGTATGTATTATGTACTATACACTTACAATAAAGTAAGTAAGGAGAGTACAATAAAGTAAAGAAAAGGTTAGTGAGAAAATTGGAAGAAAGGCAAAGTAAAATGACAGTACCGTGCTGCATTTATCAAAAAATGCCCACATATAAGCGGACCTGTGCTGTTCAAACCCATTTTGTTCAAGAGTCAATTATATTTCTTCCTGGTCCAGAACTTGTATTTAAAAAAATTTTTACTTTAAATATTTATTTACTTTTGAGAGAGAAAGAGAGGGAGGGGGAGAGCGCGAGTGGGGTAGGGGCAGAAAAAGAGAGACAGAGGATCCGAAGTAAATTCTGTGCTGATGTGGGGCTTAACCTCACCATCATGAGATCATGACCTGAGCAGAAATCAAGAGTTGGCCATTTAACCGACTGAGCCACCCAGGTGCCCCCATGACTTATATTTAATCCCTTAACAGAGCGAAATGTTTTTGTTTTCATTGTTGTTCTTTTAATACTGATGAAATCTATCATTTTTTCCTTTAGTAGATTATGCTTTGGGTATTATATCTAAAAACACTTTACCTCATTCAAAATCACAAAGATTCTCTCTTAAGTTTTCTTCTCAGGTTTATACATTTACAACTATATCTAGTTGTAGTTATATTCTATTTCTTTCACTCTTTCTTTATTCCTGATGTTCCAGTTTCCATTAAATATATTTCCCTTTCATCAGAATTACTTACTTTGGCAATTCTTTTAAAAGAAGCTCTTTCGATTATAAATTCTCTTGGTTTTTTCTTCATCTGAGATACTCCTATTTTATCTTTTTTTTAAATGTTTGTTTTTGCGAGAGAGTCAGCAAGCAAGCAAGCAAGCAAGCAGGGGAAGAGGCAGAGAGAGAGGGAGACAGAATTCCAAGCAGGCTCAGCACTGTCAGCACAGAGCCCAACATGGGGCTCGAACTCATGAACTGTGAGATCGTGACCTGAGCAAAAACCAAGAGTCAGACGCTTAATCGACTGAGCGACCCAGACGTCCCTATTTTATCTTAGCTAGGTTGACAATCCTTTCAGCATTTTAAAAATAGTGTGCCATCCTACTGGCTTACATGGTTTGTCATAACAAATCTGCAGTCCTTAAGAGCACTGGTCTCCTCAAAATAACACATTATTGTGTCATTTTTCTCTTTGCCTTTAGTTTTCACTGTTTGACTCTGGTAGTCTGGCTGAACACCTCTTCAGGCATTTCTTGTTCGTGATTTACTTGGCCTTTTGATGATTTAAATATTTTGCCAAATTTGCAAACTCTTCAGTTATAGTTCTTCTCTCTTTGTGTCTTCTTCTGGGACTCATGACGACTACTTGTGGTATTTCCCACAGTGCCTAAGACTCTCTTCATATTTTTTCCCAATCTTCTTTTCTCTCTGGTGTCCAGATTGGATCATTTCTTCTGATCCTCATTAAGTTCTCTGACTCTTTACTCTGTCGGCTTGATTCTACAACTCTGTACATCAGAGACATTCTTATTTTGGTTATTCTTTCTAACTTCAAATATTTCCATTTGATTTTTCATTAGACATTCTACTTATTTCCTGAGACTTTCTATCTTTTCGTCCATTTTTAAAATGTGCGCCCTGACTTTTTGGAATCTCTTTATAATAGATATTTTAATCTTTGTCACAGAATTCCAAAATCTACACCACCTCAGAGTCAGTGTGTGATGAGCGTTTTTTCCCATGAAAATTGAGATTTCCCTATTGTTGTTTACAGATGGTGTAATTTTGGGTTGTATCCTGGACATTGTTAACACTTCATTGTAAGACTCTCAGTCTTATTTAAATCCTGTGAAGAATGCTGATACTTTATCATAAAAGTTCCAAAATTCCAAGGCTCTGTAGCTCCGGTTTCATTGTCAAATTTCTATCGTCAATTTTCAAAGCCTATTAGATTTGGCATCTAGCCACCAGGCTGAGAATTAGGTGGCTCAGTAGCTTAGTGGCTCGGTTCTCAAAGAAATTTTATGGTCTATTCACACATGCAAAGCTGAGATAGGCAAAGGAGTTGATAAACAACTGAATGCGGTTACATCTTCTAGCTCTTCCTTCTCCAACATCTCCTTTGTCCCTTCCATGTTCCTGTGGTTCTCATTACAATCCTGCTTCCAGAAAGTCTGGGCTCTAGTTACCCTACTCTGTACTGCACTTTTCAGGACTCTGTGTCTAGGTTTGAGCAATAAAAGGGCTGCAACAAAATGCACTGGTGTTCGCCCTTCTCTCTTAAAATAAAATCTCTGTAGACCAGAGAGTAAGGTTCATCTCAGATTTTTATGACTCCTGTTGCTGCCACTGTTGGTCTCCCCAGTGCCACTGTCACAGGAGTGCTTGGTAGATAAGTTAGGAAAGAATGTAGACAATTATTTAAAAGGGGAGGAGATTTTCCCCCACTTTCTCCGAGCATTAGGAGACCATTCGTACTCTTGATCCAAACAAAGGGATTTCCTAGCTCTCTCTATATATACGTCTTAATGACTTCTTCCAAATTTGGGCTGTTTGGAGTCCAGGAGAGAAAGAGAGAAAAAAAATAATAAACTCACTGCTGGTTTGGCAGTACTTCGAATTTTTGCCTTCTCAATCTACATGCTACTATTTCTTTCTTTCTTTTTTTTTTTTACTTTTAAATGTTTATTTATTTTTGAGAGAGAGAAAGGGAAAGAGGTAAGGGTTAGGAGCAGAGAAAGAGGGAGACACAGACTTCGAAGCCGGCTCCAGGCTCTCAGCTGGTCAGCACAGAGCCCGACGCAGGGCTTGAACTCACGAACTGCGAGATCATGACCTGAGCTGGAGTCAGACACTCAACCAACTGAGTCCCACTCAGAGGCCCCTCTACTATTTAATTTTTTAAATCCTCAAATTGTTGTCCCATTCTCCCATGTTTTTATAGCTACAGTCAATGAAAGAGAATGGTGGAGTGTGTTCACTCCAGCTTCTCTTAAACTAGACACAGAAGTTTCTTCTCTGCAAACAAACAAACAAACAAACAAAACAAAAAAAACCCAACCAAACAAACAAATAAACAAAAAAAAACAACCCAGTAAGAACTACTATCTTATAATTTATAGAAAATTACCTGTGGGGTTGTATTATTTCTACAGTGCAAATGAAGCATCTCAATAATCTACACGTTCTCTGGAGTCACTACCATGTCCAACCACTTAAGAACCAGAAATGGGAAGGCTCTGGCACACACAAACCAAATCGGTTGATGTGCTACAATGTTGGTTATTTAGGAATTACAGACACAAATCACTGTCCTATCCGGAAAAGCATTTTCTTCCATATGGGCTTTCGAAGTTTCTGCACTTTTCGCCATCTAACAATTGATAATATTCTCTATATCCTCATAGGAGTGACCTACTAAAATTTTTCATTATAATAATACAGATTTCACTGATAGCATTACATAGTAATTATTAGAAAAAAGATTTATAAACTCAATTTTCTCCAATACTCTTACTAGAGGAAAATAAATGATACGAAAAAATTCTAACTGAGATCAAGACAGAATCTTCGGACGATGAGATTAAAATTTGATTGGCCCATTAAAATGTGATGACCCGAATTAAAAAATATATATAGAAGGCTTCTGGATACTTCAGAGGTGTGTGTTAATACATTTATGCTTGAAAGCCATGATGATATAGACGCCAAGAGAAGGTGGTGCAGAGTAAAGGAAGACAAGCGGGGACTGTCTTTGAATTAATTACTTAGGCAAGAATAACAAAAGGACAGCAAAGAGGAAAAGATTTAAAAAAATGTGAAAACAGTTTTGTTTTGTTCACCGCTTTTTCTCTAGCACCTAGCACCTAGCAGAAGCTTTTAGGCAAAGAACAGGTACTCCAAAATCTTGGGGAAAAAAAGGATAAATGAAAAACAGCAAAGAGAGAGATAAAGAAGTCAAAAGAAATTCATCTCAAATGAAAGAACCAATACAAACCAAGGATGAAGGACAAATAGGCACAGTTTCTATTATGTCCTAAGCATGACTCCAGGACTTTCAGATACCAGAATTTAAGACATGATGAAAATTATCACCCTTTTAATCTCTGATCTATCTGAAGCGTACACCGCCATGCTCCGTGGCCACCCGGATTGAAGGCTGAGAGAAACGGCATGAAACCGGCTTCCAACACATGCAGCGAACGGTCCGAGGTGGACTCCTAGTAAGTTTAATCATTGGGATGGGGTTTAAGTAATTATCACAGCTTAATATTTCTGAAATAAGTCCTTTTAATGAATCACGTACGATTCTGATGAGTACGTACAAGTCCATCTCAAATATGTTCGTTAATAACACAGTGGCCATACAGTTAGTTCGCCTGGGGCATCACCTCATTTTATGCTTGTGTCTAAGCATGATGATTAATTATGCCTCCTTCAACTTTTCAAAGAGCCTAGGTATAAATTACACTTTGTACACTTTATTAGTATACAGATGTCACAGACCGTTTTGTTGCAAAGCTGGACCTGGGCAAATATGATTCCCTTGGTTTTTTTGGGGGTGTTTTTGTTTGTTTTTTCTCTACTGGTGCATTTTCCTATATTCCTGGCTGGTTCCGCCTGATTTACCTCCTTTGATACCCACTTTTCCTCTCCCCTGTCCTCTCTGCTCCACAGGTACAGTGTTCAGACAGTTTCCAATTTAGTGTGTTACTTGTTCATCACTGATGCAACAAGAAAAAAGAAATACAAACGTAGAGAAACTGGAAAGATTGTAGGTTGTAGTAAATTGTTGCAAAACTCTCTTAAAATCCTTTCTTTTCTTTTTTTCAGCTTTATTTATTTTGAGAGAGACAGAGACAGTGCAAGTGGGGAGGGGCAGGAAGGGAAGGAGAGAGAAAGAATCCCAAGCGGGCTCGCGGGCTCGGCGCTGCCCAGTGTGGGGCTGGAACTCAGGAACCGCAAGATTACGACCTGAGCTAGAACCAAGAGTCAGATGCTTAACCAACGGAGGCACCCAGGTGCCCCTCTCTTAAAATCCTATCCCTGTTCTACTTTCTCGCCAGGTATGGTAAGTGAAAATCCCTTCAAATGTTTCCCTTCACTTTTCTTTTTTCTTACTCTGCTTTCAGAGGGTCATGAACTGTTCTCTCAACTAAGAGGGCTTCCTTTTCTTCCAGTATACAAATCCCCAATCAATATAATAAAATCATATCCATCCTTTATTCTGACAGGGTCAGTTTTCTACCACTACGTTACAAATTATTGTGAATGTAGTAGCTTCAAATGACACCCATTTATTATCGCAAAGTTTTATAGGTCGGAAGTTATGAATGGCTTAACTGGGTTCTCTGCTTAAGGTCTCACATATCAAAATCAAGGTGTCCTCCAGGATGTACTCATTCCTAATGTCTAGAGAACCAGCTTCCATGTTCTTTTGGTTGTTGGTACAATTCAGTTCCCTGCCTGTGCTTTAAAGGGTGAACGGGGGCACCTGGGTGGCATTAGATTCTTAGCTTCAGCTCAGGTCATGATCTCACACTTGGTGGGTTTGAGCCCTTTGTAAGGCTCTGTGCTGATGGCATAGAGTCTGCTTGGGGTTCTCCCTCTCTCCCTCTCTCTGTACCTCCCCTGTTCACTCACCCTCTGTCAAAATAAATAAATATTAAAAAAATAAAGGGTGAATGGGGTTAGATCTCCAAGTCCTAAGGTAAACTGAGGGACTGTACTTATATCTGCAAAATCTCTTCACTGCAGTACCTAGATTAGTGTTCAATTAACCAGGGGACGAGAATCTTAGGAGTGTCTTTAGAATTCTGTCTACCTACCACACAGAATCATATTTCACCTGCTTGTCTGAAAACACATCCATTACATACTGAGCAGCAATTTATAACCACATAACTCAAACCATGATAAATTCTGGGTAGAGTGAAGCCAGCCAGCTAGTTTATATACAATCATATACATTGAAAGCAATGCATGTATCTAATATGTTTGATAACTTTTCTTGCTAAAGGAGAAGTCTCACTAGACTGAGTGGGCAGGAGCACTCACTATCATCCTTGAATCTATCAAGAGCTTGGAACGGGGTTTGAATACGATGAATACCCACACAACGTATTTGAATTCCCTTGAAGATGTATTACTAATTCACTTAGAAAGTAAGATTTAAGGGGCACTTGGTGGCTCAGTTGGTTAAGCATCCGACTTCTGCTCAGATCATGATCTTGTGGTCTGGTCTGTGCATTCAAGCCAGAGCTCTGTGCTGACAGCTCAGAGCCTGGAGCCTGCTTCAGATTCTGTCTCCCTCTCTCTGCCCCTTCCCCACTCGTGTTCTGTCTCTCTGTCTCTCAAAAATAAATAAATATTAAAAAAATTATTAGAAAAGATTTAAATAGGAAAAAAGGTAACGTCATCCTTTGCCTAGTCCAAAGAAATGCACATTTCAAAATCCTGAATTTGAAACTAGCATGATTTTTTGGTAAAAGAAATACAGTTCTAGTCAAACGAGGATTCAACGAGAGCAAACAATCTTAGTAATTTTTAACATTTCCAGTCTCTAAACTTTTCTGGGCTTTAGGCGCCATAATGCAAAAGAAAACGGACAACAGCTATTTAATGAAAATTAAGCTACCTAAAAGAAACTGGCTGGACCTCTTCTTCTCACCCACTAAAACTGATTCCTTCTGCTGAAATGCGGTTTGGAGAATGAATTGGTGTTTGGAAAGGGAAGTGTCTGGGGATTCTCACATGTACAGTGTCAACATAAAAGGGTTATTTAAGTATGTTTTAGTCTCTGAATACGTTTCTTCTTGGCAGTGGCTTGCTAGGTGGTCTGTATGCCTGCCCGACAATTTGCAAGCACATAACATCAGAGTTATTCAGAACCGTACAGAGGAATAAACCATCATTCCGACCTGCTAAAAGATAGGACAAGACAGTTTATTAACAATACAGAAGCACCTAAGTCAGAGCAACAGGACGCAGGGAGGGTCGAAGCATCCAGAACTGACAATCTGGTGGTGACGGACGCGTGGTGCCTCTCCCCCACAAGTGGTGGAAAAGGGTTCACAGCTAAAAACTCCTATCGACCAACACGTACCTTTGCCGGTTCTACGTACTTACCAACTTTTTTATATTTAAGAGTCCTTAGGAGGTTTCATGAAACACAAACACACACACACACTCCCACACACTGGCAATGACTGACTTCTCACCACTGATTATCAATCAGGCCCATGGTATGGCTGAATTTCTCCCAGAGTGCACTGCAGAATCCTGGCTTCTATAGTATCTTTTCTAAGATCTTTTCAAGAGATGCGCAATGTCCAAGTGCCGATATTTGCAGGGATGGTGCGGAAGCGATGGTAGGTGACATTGCCTAGCACAGATAAAGGCGGTAATGCCAGACTTCACCGTCGGTCCTTTCATTTCTCACGGACACTCACTCCCAATGGGAAAAATGACAATTTTATTTTAAAACTCCCTAGATGAAGCAGTCAAAGGTATTAATTTTATTAAATCTGAACCCTTGAGTATACATATATTTAATATTTCATAACAAAGTGGAGGTATGGATAACGTATTCCCACTGCTGACTAAAATATGACGCTGTCGCTAGGGACAGGGCTTTGAGATGGCTTGAGTTATGAGCTGAACTAACTTCGTTTTTCACTGAACATCATTTTTACCTGAAAGAATATCTGACAAACATTGGTTATTCAGACTTGGGAATCTGGCTGACATTCACCCAAAAATGAACAAAATGAAACTGTCACTCTAAGGAAATGGATAGTGTCACTCACTCTCACACACACACACACACACACTATATATATATATATATATATATATATATATATATACACACACACACATATACATATACATATATATACACACACACGCATATATATACACATATATATAAACTATTATAATATATTTAATAGGTAATATGTATAATTGATGGTATCTATATTTATCTATTTACATATAGGGCAATAACAAAAATTCAAGCTTTTAAGTGAAATTAAAATATCGAACAACTGTTTTTTAAGTAATCTTTATGCCCATTGTGGGGCTTGAACTTATGACCCCCATGATCAAGAGCCACATTCTCTACTGACTAAGCTAGCCGGATGCCCCCAAACACTGGAAAATTTTTATCTGCCAATGTGAGCTTGGCAGCTTCCCAACCCTTAAAAACTTTTCTGATGAGATGGATGGGGATATTGACAAATATGATTTTTTCATATGTATTGCATGGTGAAATGTGCCAACATTCAGAAAATTTGCCTAACTCAATTAACTTACATTTTCCAATTGACCAATGAACGATGCTAAAAAGCCTACTACTCATCCATTTTCTAAGTACCTATTTTTGTGAGGCAGATTTTCCTGGAACATTGCAACCAAAATAACAAACAGCAACACCTTATAGGCAGTAGCAGATATAAGCTCCCTGCTGTCTCTGACAAGTCAGGTATAAAGAGGCTTACAAAAATACAAAAGCCATGTCTTCTCACTATTTCTTGTTTTGAATAAAGTAGTGACATTTTATGAGAAGTAGGTTCTTTATGCTAACATTTGATGAGCTTTTTACTGTTTATTTTAACTGACATAATATTTCAAAGAATTTCTCAGCTTTAATTTCGAATATGGTGGCAAATAACAAATATTATTGACATAAAAAAGCCCTTGGAGACCTTCAATAATTCTTCAGAGTAGAAATGGAGGCTAAGACCACAAAGTTTGAGAATAGCTGGTTTATAGCATACATACAATAGAAGTATCTACAAAGAAGCTTCTAAAATTATTTTTTAAAAACTTGTGGGAATCATAGCAAATATTAACACCAATCCTCCGGATCTCTAAAACATTATAGCACGTGTGAAGGTTGAGAATATGAATCGTGTGAGCGAGGGAAGTTGTAGTATGTATAAAAATATATGTAACAAGGCTTTGAAATCTTTCTGAAGTTTCATTTCTAGCAGTAATATATATATTTATAAATATATATATAATGTAAATTAGATATGCCAACTATGAATATTTTCAGGAAAGGCCATTATATATGTATTTATATAAATAATATATATATATACTTGTGTGTGAATATATATAGATAGATACAAAGATAGACATAGATATATATAAAAGAAATATATATATATATATATAAGGAAAGTCATGAGTTCTGAGCTGGTACTACTGTGCTAGCTGTTTCTGGGCATTTCCCGAACTCATATCCAAAAGTGTTCATCTTAAGTCACAACACTGAGACAAAGGGGGACTACTCAAGGTAAGACCTTGGAACTGAAACTCCTACATAAAGCTATCTCTGAATAAAGTGAGAAGGAGAGGATACCACTTTCCTTCCCCTCAACACAATGAAAAAGTAGGTTAGGAAAACAAGTGCCCCCCGGGCAAAAGGCAATGGCATAAAAACTTACCTACTTTGACCCAGATTCTGTTTTAAAAAAGTCCTTCCGTAAGAATATTCACAGTTGGCATATCTAATTTACATGACCTGCATGGTCCAAGGAATTGGAAATTAACTTAAATAAACCCAAATAATAAACTAAATACTTCTAAGGTGTATGTGAATAAAAATTATATCCGGAGAAAGATTCCTCTTCTCCAGGCCACAGGGGATTCCCACAGATGAAAAAAAGCTAAGAAATAAGAACTGAAATACAAACTTACATAACCGATGAGTGACAAGGCAGCAAGAATAAGATTCAACAAAATGAGCAAATAGGTCTAGAACCACAAGAACTTCATAACAGAAATATTAGTTTAAGTCAATGTTCAAAAGTACACTTTTAATGATTTAGACCTAAACGAAGAGAATTTAGACCTAAAAGAAGACACATGAGGGAGGTTGAATATATTATCAAAATGCCATAGCAGGAAGAGAAAAAAAAAAAGAATCAAATGTGGGATGTTTAGAAATAAAAAGAGCTATTGAAATAAAATCCTTGATAGTTTAACAGATGAAATTATTAAATATATGAAGAAAATAGAAAATCGGTATAAAGTGAGAAACGCAGAAGAAAACGTTGTCTAGAACACCGCACAGAAAGACGAAGATGGATATGAAGACAGAAGAGAGATAGAGAAATCGGAATTGCAGAAGCTGCAATATGGTTTTCTTAGGATTTCCAGAAAGAATGGTAGTGTACAAGTGCACTTGGTAATACCAGATTTTTTTTTAAATCCCTCTCACTGATAAAAATCTCCTTGTAATCTGAATGCACATCTGTCTTTCTACTAATGAAATTGACCTTCCTTCCTTCCCTCTTTCCTTCCGTCCTTCCTTCCTTCCCTCTTTCCTTCCTTCCTTCCTTCCTCCCTCCCTTCCTTCTTTCCTTCCCTCCCTTCCTTTCTTCCTCCCTCCCTTTTAATTCACCCTTGATGTATTCTGTTCTAAAAATGGTTGTTAGAGTCTGTAGACCTATTTGGCACATCTACCGCTTGTTCATTTCTTACTGATTTAAAATTGTTGTTTTTATATTCTGGGTCCCGACGCTTCACTGATTATGTACGTTGCAAATACTATGCATCACTAAATCCAAGATTCACGTTATTTCACATTGTGATTTGCCTTACAATCGATAATGTCTCACAATTAAAAATTTATCACATAGGGTTTTTTTTTTCTCTCTCTCTCCAGTGGTACACTAGAGTGGTTAGGTCTTAAAATCAATGACAATAAAGGCACCCAAAATCCATGAAATATGGTTAACTTCTACCTCATGGATGCTTATTTTTTCTCTTCCATTGTCATTATGAAATCTTTTGATATAGAGAATTTTCAAATTCAAATATAGTTGAACTTATCAAGCATTTCCTTTAAAATGAGCATTTTTGTGTCCTTTAAAAAAAATCTGTCCCTAACTCAAAAATATGAAATGAATGTTCTATATTCTTCTCTTCTGACTTTTTATAAATTTAAACCACGGGATTCATTTCAGCTCTTCTCCATGTGAGTAAATGCCGTAACATCATGGGTCTCCTCTCCCAGTGTTCTGCTTTATTCATCAATTTCACACGCATGTGCAATGGCCTGGTAGTATTTATTATATACTAGACTGAGGAAGTGATACGTGATACATACTCTTCTTCTGTATTCTTTCTTCACGAGTGTCTCGGCAATTCTTAGGCCTATGCTCCTCCATAACGTTTAGAAGCAGCCTGTCAATTTTCCTCCAAAACTCCTTTTAGAATTTTTATGGAAATACATTCTATCAATAGGTCAATTTGCGAGAAATGCCATTTGCACCATCTTTAGTCTTTCAGACCGTGAGTACAGCTCATTTCTTCACTGCGTTGTGCCTTCTTGATTGAATTACAAAATAGCTCAATAATTTTATCCATATGTCCTATGTATTTTGTTATTAGACACATTCCCAAGAATTTTATTTTTTCCATACATTTAATAGAATTTTTGAATTAAACGTCTCACTGCCGATTGCTGCCTCATAAAATGTAATTGGTTATTGAATATGCCTTTGATATCTAACCACCTTACTCTCCTGTTAATTTTAATAATCTAATTTCATATTCATTTTTTTAATGTAGATGATCATAACATCCACTTCATTTTAAGGCCTCAAATTTCCAATGCATTGTTGAATAGAAACAGGGATAACAAAATCGTCTCCTTGTTTCTGATTTTAAAAGGAATGCTTTTAATGCTTCCCTATTTTTGAAAAGATGTTTATGTGTTTTGCATAAATATCTTTAACTGAGTTAATAGTTTCTACTTTGTTGTATTTTGCCAAGAGTTTTTATCACGAATGTGTTTTGAGTTGTAGGAAAGACATTTTCTTTATCCACTGTGATGATCGTATGGTTTTTATCTTTAATTGTATTACAGATTTACATTTTAAGATTTCTAATTTTAAACTCCTGCTGCATTTCTGGAAGAAATCTCAAACAAAACAACCCTCCTTGGTTATTTAAAAAGATGTAATGAGATCCTATCTGCTAATATTTGGTTTAGAGTTAATTTCTTTCCTGAGTGAGAAAAGCTAATTGTTTTTCTTTCTTACACTGTCTTCTTTAGGATTTGGTAGGAAACTTATAAGGTTTTAATTCACTGTTTTCAATTCTGTAAAATTGTTTGTATGATATTGGAATGGTCTGCTCTTTGTAATGCAGTAGAAATCGTCTGTAAAATTCTCAAGGCTCAGTTTTATCCTGGGAAGATTTTAAAGAACTGATTATAGTCCTTTCACTGTTCACAGATGACAGACTATTTTTCTGTCTGGTCTCTCAGCTAGAAGTGGTCTACTAGTCACGTTTCTTAGCATAGCCTTAGTTTGTTGCTCTTTATATATATGTATATGTATATTGGGGCAAATTTCTATTTTTTATCTAATCCTGAGATCGTTACCAGTTCTTAAGACAGTCTATAAAGACTTGAGAGCACTGAATTTCTGGATTACTTCTCTATGAGTCATAAGAGGAAGTAATTAGTTATTAGAAAGTATACTGCTTTTCTAAGGCTGCTATAATAAACTACCATAAATTCAGTGGCTTAGGACACCCAAATGTATTATCTTACAATTCTCTACATTAGAAGTCTGGCCCAGAACTCATCGGCTAACGTCAAGTTGTCCCAAGGCTGCCCCTGTACCCTTCTGGAAGCTGCAGGGGAGAATCTATTTCTATAGTTTTTCCAGATACTAGAAGTTGCTGATGGTTCCCTGGGGGCCCCATTCCTCCATCTTCCAAAGCAGTGATGGTGTGGTAAAACCTTCACATTATATCTCTCTGGGCCTGTCTTCACATCTTCCCCTGACTCAACTCTTCTGCTTGTCTCTTCAGTCTGTAAGGATCCTTGTGGTTACGTTGAGCACACCAAGACAGCCCAAGATAATCCCCCTCCTATTTTAAGGGCAGTGGATGGGCAGCCTGGTTTCCATCTGCAACCTTCATTTCCCTGTGTGATATGACCCAGTATATTCCCGGGTTCCAGGGACTGGGACGTATACGTCTTCAGGGGCTGTTATCCTGCTCACCACAGAAAGTAACAACCTCACCAGCAACACCAGTGGATAAAGAATCGCCATTCACGTCCATAATTGTACATTACATCTCCTGACACTTAATGATACCACAGACTTCACCCAACCTGAGATTTAAAAAATTCTCAATTATACTGACATACTTTGAATAGGTTTCTGGCTACAAACTGAATCTCGATTTCTGGGATGCTAAAAGGTGACACACATATGTGTTAGAATTGACATTTTGATGATAAAAACATTTGATAGTGTTTTTTTTTTCCTCCCACTATCTATATACCTACCTACCAATCTACCACCATCTACATGACAAAAGCAACAGGAAAAAGCAATTGAGGGGATTGTAAAGCAACTTTTACTTTTTACCCTCTAAACAGCTTTACAAATATAAATTTAAAAAATAGGTGCAACTTATCAAATGAAGCATTTATTTATAATATCCCGTAACACCGCCACAGCCCAACACATTCAAGGTGTACATATCTTTTGCATCAGCAAATGCACAAAACATCCTACTGTTTCAAAGTTAAAATGCTGATAAAGAAGTTGTTTCCAAGTTCCAAGTTCGTATTTGCCATTTTTAAATATATTTTAATGTATACGCTTTTGTTCTATAACTTCGTGCAAAGCTGCGTTTCTCACCTTCAGTCTTCTAGTTGTACTGTCCTCTGTTATACAAACACATCACATCACAGAAGAAAGCTGACTCATTATTCTAAGATCTGAGGCAGTGGCCAGTAGTACCACTTACTAACAGTGACACTGGGCAAATCTGCAACCTCTCAGCAAGGGAATAGAGGGTGCGACAGAAACTACTGCAGACTGAATGCCAACTAAAAAGTAGCTGCCTACGGGGTGCATGGGTGGCTCAGTTGGTTGAGTGCTCGACTCCTGATTTCGGCTCAGATCATGGGAGCCCAGGGTGATGGAACTGAGCCCCCTGTCAGGCTCTGCAACGAGCGCAGAGCCTGCTTGAGATCCTCCCCCCTCCTCCCCTGCCCCTCTCCTCCACTCACCTTCTCTCGCTCTCTCAAAAAGAAAAACAAACAAAAAACTAGCTGTCTTTGCAAATGTGACAGTTTCACAACATTCTGTGAGGTCAACAATATAGCTTCTATTATAAAGGTGAGGAATCCAAACTTTCAATGTGTTAAATAATGTGCCCCTAGTCCTGTAAGTAATAAACAGCAGAGGTCTGATTTAAATCTAGATGTCTGCAGGGCGCCTGGGAGGACCAGCCAGTTAAGAATTCAACTTTGTTTGGCTCAGGTCATGATCCTGTTGTTTGTGAGTTCAAGCTCTGCGTCGGGCTCCATGCTGACAGCTGAGCCTGGAGTCTGCTTCGGATTCTGTGTCCCCCTCTCTCTCTGTCCGCCCCCACTCACACTCTGTCTCTCTGTCTCTCTCTCAAAAATAAACATTAAAAAAATTAAATATAGATGTCTGATTTCAAAATCCATACTCTGTTCTACTTCAGTGTTTTCTTCACCTGTGAAGTAATAATAAAACTAGAGAGTTCAGATTTTGAAGAAATTAAATGAAATAATGTCCACTGAAGCATTGCTCAACTTACAACGCATAGCGTTAAGTCTAACCATGTTTTGGAAATACAGGTATTCCTCTTCATTTATAATTCAAGTTAATACTATAAATGCAAAGCTTTTAACTGCTGTCTCTTACTATACCTACTGGAAGACTAGGTGAAATTATCATCTTCAAGGCATCATGCAGGCCTGTATTAGCCGAACGAATAAATACAAAGTCCACTTTCCTTTCCCCTTCCTCTCTTGCAATATTTTCATTGCACAGTACCCAAAGTGAAATGGGCTGACTTCACATGAGTAATAGATAGAAGAAGCAAGAAGGTATAAGTCACTGATGTAAGAAAAGCACATGACAAAAATAGAGCCCATAACATTACATGAGGAGATTTTTCAGTGTGTGCCAATGAACATTTTATTGATAAACCCTCATGTCTTTTGTTTTGTGATACTAGAGATTCAGAGCTGTTAAGATGACCTGCAAACCAAAGATGTTCCTTTAACTTTGGGAACAATTCATAGAGGAGTTACCTGCACTTTCTTAATAACACCAGAAATCACTACTAAGGCCCCATAATTTTCTTTCCTTATAAATCAGTACATGAGTATTAGGGAAAATCTAGGTCTTATGCTGTAAGTTACAGAAATAAAAAACTTAAGTTGGCTTAAGTACTAAAGAAATTTATCGGCTCATACATCTGGAAGCGCAGAGGTTAGAATGAGCTCTAGGCTGAACAATGCAGTGATTCGACAATGTCCTCGAGGAGCCCCAAGAATCTAAGTATTCAGAAAGACAGATCTCAGGCAGGGCAGTGGACCTTCCATGTCCTATGTTATAGTATTTGAGAACAGTGTGTAGCAAGCTCTTAATGGGTAGGTTGAATACAGAGGGGGCCTGACTGCACAGCTTTCCTGATGAACCATACATACTCTGTCCAACACATCAAGGTACTTCATTATTCAAATGTGCTTTAAACCTGAAAATAAGTTTCACAGATAATATATATCAGGAATAGGCACGCTGTTTTCAACCAGCAGATTTACCGGGATGTGAACTACAGTCATAATCAAAACGAAATTACTTTGGGGCAGCTGCATGGCTCAGTTGGTTAGGCGTTGGACTCTTGATTTTGGCTCAGGTCACGATCTCACGGTTCATGAGATTAAGCCCTGTGTCGGGCTCTGTGCTGACGGCGCAGAGCCTACTTGGGATTCTCCCTCTTTCTCTCTGTGCCCCCTTCCTCTCAAAATAAATAAATAAACATAAAAAAAAAATTGCTTTGCCCCATGTTA
Organism: Paguma larvata; assembly: GCA_030068075.1. Classification (NCBI taxonomy): domain Eukaryota; kingdom Metazoa; phylum Chordata; class Mammalia; order Carnivora; family Viverridae; genus Paguma; species Paguma larvata. The sequence continues at coordinate 126,873,053 of CM057826.1, forward strand.
GCATTGCTTCCTTAGTCTGAGCGTCCAAGCTATAAAGAGGCGGATAGCATGTATAATTATGGGGGATGCTCCCCCAGCTGCTGATTTCTCTCAGGTGCCTGAATGAGGCCCCAATTGATCTGCTACATTAAAGAAGTCTTAGGGACAATATAGTTGTGTAAGTGGAGTTAAAGGTAATTATCTTGATACAGGCTTCATTGGTAATCCAAAGCTTCTGTGGTTAGGTTGATTACAACTATACACCAAGGTTTAATTTTTGGAGATTCAGAGAAGAAGAGAAGAAAACTGCAGAAGCAGGAAAATCATCTCTACATCAGGTCAGCTTCTCCTCAGGTGTCTAGATCTTTTTATGCTCCCGCCTCTTCTATAGCAAACAATCCTTCCATTCCATCATCACCTGCCTGACACTGTTAGGGCTATTTTCCACTTACTATCTCAGATTTTAATCATCCGAGGTTGATGAGAACTTAAATGATGGAACCACTTAGAAATTATTTTTTAAAATACAGGTACCCCTTTATTCTTATTTACCCCTTTTAAATCGTTCATCTTTCAAAGAACATATGACATATCAAAGATAACTAAGTTAAAGTATGTCCTACTCTATAGAAATAAAGCCTACATGATATGTCAAAACCAAAGTGGACTCTTAACCATACCTTACCAATAACGCCTTGTTATATACAGCTACATGACTTAAAACTAAAATATATAGCCATGTAACTTACTTATAGTTATACATATGGATAAGTAAATTATGTAGATGCATTTATATTAGCATATACATAGTCATTCTCTCAAAATTAAGGATCCTGGTTTCATGGACTCTATTGGCTGTGTAGTTATGTTTTAGGAATTTTAGACATCCAGGACAAAATATAAAAAATTTACTACTTTCAGTATAGAAAATCCTCATTAGTTGGAAAACACAGTTTGCAGAGAACTTCAAGCATTATAACTCAAAAAAGATCCATTAGCCCGAAAAATGTCAATCATATTGACATTAATATATTTTGCCTTGATTTAGCAATAATAAAATTTTACTGAACCCATGCATACATCACTATGAAAATAAGAAAAAAGAACTCAAGCTACTCTTTTCTTTTTTTAATTTTAATTTTTTAATGTTTATTTTTGAGAGAGAGAGAGACAGAGAGTAGGGAAGGGGCAGAGAGAGAGGGAGACACAGAACCCGAAGCAGGCTCCAGGCTCTGAGTTGTCAGCACAGAGCCCAATGTGGGGCTCGAACCCATGAGCCGTGATATCATGACCTGAGAGGAAGTAAGACGCTTAACCAACGAGCCACCCAGGTGTCCCAGAACTCATGCTATTCTTAAACCATTGTTTAAAACATTTTTCCAGTATACAGTGTATATATATCTTTAAGCTGTTTCATTAATAACTGAAGTGCTGAGAAATGATTAAACACACAAGTTGGAAATACATACCTCTGACATTCTAAAAACACTCTATTAAAACCAGAATTTTCAAATAATTCTTCAAACAAATGATGTATTAAAGGTCCCCAGGATGCCTCGTAAGTGTAAAAATTTTTACATACACTTACCAACAGTATCACATGGCTCATCTTTGTGGACGCAGAAATCTTTCCTAGAAAGGAAACAGAAAATGGAAGTAAAAGTAAGCTTTTCTACAATCGACAGATTTTGTGGCTCAATTTTAATAATTACATGAACAAATAAACCACACGCTTTATCTCCAAGAATTTACTAGGACTAAGATCAACTAATTTTAAGAAATTTTAAGAAAATATGAGAATTATTAAATTTTTAATGATACATGTTTACCTCATATAAATCCTGAAACATGCCATCCTAGTTCATAAAAGAATATTTCAAAAATAAAATTCTATCTTGCTTTGAATTTTACAGGATTTCACTTTTTTATTATGAAAACTATGTCTGATACTGGGACGTGGCTGCCTGCTTGGCAAATATTGTAAACTCTTTACTTCACAGACTCAAAAATAACTTCCGGATAGAAGAGTTGAATGTAAAAATTACAAGTTAAAACAAAAAAATATTTTATATCATAAGACTGGCAAAAATTTTTTTAAAAACTGATAGTAATCATTTTAAAAAGGGCGTGAGGAAATTATTATTTTTACACAGGTAGGATCTAACAGTGAATAATATTCTATAATTTGCTATTTGACCACTATATCTCAATGAATATTCCATAACAAGTTATGAGCTTTAGAGGCAAACTGTATGAAAGCACAATTTTATCTACCTTTTACTAGCTATGTGACCTCAGGCCATTCACTTACCCTTCTTGTGTCTCTGTCATCTCATCTAAAAACGGGGAGGTATTAATGACGGCTATCTACCATGTAGGTTTGTAGTACAGGCTAGATGATTTAACACATATAAAACATCTACTTTTTAAAATGCTTATTTATTTTTGAGAGAGAGAGAGAGCCAGAGCACAAGCAGGGAAAGGGCAGAGAGAGAGGGAGATAAAAAATCTGAAGAAGGCTCCAGGCTCTAAGGTCCAAGGTGTCAGCCCAGAGTCAGAGGCGGGGCTCGAACCCATGAACCTGAACTTATGTCAGACGCTTACCCAACCGAGTCACTCAGGCACCCCAACACATGTAAGGGAATTAAATGTCAGTTCAGTGAATGGGTTGGATGAGTTAACACACTGAAAACCTTGAAAACAATGACAATCACCTAATAAGCTCTCAGAAGTTAGTTGCTGACATCTTTGTTGTCGTTTGTTGTTCTTGGTATTTCTTTACTAGAAGTTAAGCAATTTCCTACTGATGAATGTTTAGTTTCTATAGAATTTTTACTGTTACAAACAGTATAATAATTAGTCTTTGTGTGTATGTCAGGGAGAAGTGAAAAAAAAAAACTTTTGTTTTTTTACTCCTCTCTCTGTTAGAGCCATTTGAATGCCATCTCTAAATGAAAAATGACTTATAAAAATTAAGTGCAACACTCCTATCATTTTCACCAATATCTACACTGACAATGATAATGGTTAGCTTTCAATTCCCATTTTTGCTCTGCCCATCAGCAGCATCTGTGATTTAATGTCTATGTCTAGTTTTGTAAATGTACCATTCATATTTTAAATGTAAAGAAACATGGGGCGCCTGGATGGCTCAGTCAGTTAAGGGCCCTACTCTTGATTTCGGCTCAGGTCATGATCTCACAGCTCGTGAGTTTGAGCCCCATGATGGGCTCTGAGCTGGCAATGCGTAGCCTGCTTGCGATTCTTTCTTTCTCCCTCCCACCTCTCTCTCTCTGGTCCTCTCCTGCTCTCTCCTGCTCTCTCTCTTTCTCTTTCTCTCTCAAACTAAATAAACATTAATAAAATAAAATAAAATGTAAAGAAATAAACAAAAAACAGATTCTTAAATACAGAGAACAAACTGCTGGTTGCAAGAGGGGAGGTGGGGGCGAGATGAAATAGCTGAAGGATTAAGAAGACATGTATCATGACGGGCCCGGAATATGGTAGAGGATTGTTGAATCGCTACATTGTACACTGAAACTAATGTAACAATGTGTGTTAACTATCCTGGAATTAAAACTTTAAACAATGTTTATTCTCAAATTGTTTGGAAATAAGCTATACATGCTCATTAGATCTAGCTAATAAGCTCTGCTATAAAACAACTTAAGAGGGGTGCCTGAGAGGCTCAGTCGGTTAAGCGCTGACTTTGGCTCAGGTCATGGTCTCACGATTCACGGGTTCAAGCCCTGTGTTTGCTTCTGTGCTGACAGCTCAGAGCCTGGAGCCTGCTTCGGATTCTGTGTCTCCATCTCTTCCTGCCCCTCCCTCACTCGCACTCTGTCTCTGTCTCTCTCTCCCTCTCAAAAATAAACATTAAAAAACTAAAAATAAAATAAAATGGCTTAAGAAAATGAGAAACTCTAAATTTATTTTTATATTTGTTCATGAAAAAGAGGTGTTAAAAGTCCACTGTGGTTGTAAATTTGTTGTTTCCTTGTGATTCTTCTAATTTTTGCTTTATATTGAAACTAAGATATCTCTCTGAACTTTTATAACTTATTTTGAATTAGTTTTTACTACTGAATGGAAACCCTACTTATCCTAACATTTCCTCTGCTAAAGCCTATTTTTTCTGATATTAACAAAAATTAATATGTTAGTAATACGTTAATATTTGCTTGATATATCTTTTTTCCTTGTTTTACTTTCAGCTTTCATTTTTCTCTAAGTCTCTTATAAACAGCATATGGTTAAAAGTTTAAAACCTATGTATATAATATCTTTATAAGTAAATTTAATATTTTATTATGGATATTTGGATTTTTCTCTTATTTGTGAAATCTATGTCCCAAGTTATATCTCTTTTCTTTCCTTCTTTTTCTGTCTTCCTATCTGGTTTTATTTTCCTATATCTTTTTTCTGCCATTGCTTGAAAAGTAATATTGGATTATGTTCAATATAGGGTTACTTTTACATTTAAAATACATTGTATTAGTTTCCTATCACTGTGTTGTAACAAATTCCATAAATACAGTGATTTAACATAAATGTATTACCTTACAGTTTCAAAGTCTGAAGCCTAGAGAACACGAAACTAAAATAAAGGTAGAAGCAATACTGTGTTCCTTCTGGAATCCCTAAGTGAGAATCTGTTTCCTTGCCTTTTCTAGCTTCTAGAGCTTGCCTGTATTTCTTGGCTCACAATTCCCTTCTATCTTCAAATCTGGCAAAGGCATCACTTCATCTCTGCTTCCATCCTAACATCTCCTTCTCGGGTTCTCTTGCCTTCCTCTTTCCCTATCACCTGTGATTGCCCTAGACTCCTCTAGATAATCCAGAATAATCTCCCAAACTCAAAATCCTTAACATAACCACATCTGGAAAGTCCTTTTGCCATATAAGATATTATAGTCACAGGGTCTGTGGATCAGAACACAGAGATTATTCTATGTGCCACGTTCAGTTGAAATTTCTGCAGTTAAAAACTATCTTCAATGTTCTCCTGAAAAAAAGGACATCAAAAGCTTTTAATTTAACTGCTCCCTTCAATCTTTTGTATTATTTTTATCTGCCATTATAATTCTATCTCAATTTTTAAAATCATATGTTAGATTCGCTTTATCATTAAACTTTATTTAGATTTGCCCTTGTATTTAGCAATTTATTTTCTCGTAATATCTTGTATCTTTACTTTCTAGACAGCTTGTTATTCTGTAATTACATTGTTCAGTATCTGGTTTGGTGACGATCTATGAATAATAAACTGTTCCGGAATTTATTTCTCATGTATTTACGCATAATGGAACAGTGACCAAGTGCAGAATTTTAAGTTAACTTTACCAAATTCGGCACATAAAAATATTATTTCATTTTTTTCTAGCATTCATAAATATGGAATAAAAGTCAGCAATCAACTTGCTCTTTTTTCATGCCTTTGGTTTCTGGTTAATTTTTTTTGAGCTATGACTGATATATAACATGGTTTTGGGCTAATTTTAGGATTTCTTTTTGTCTTTGTAGTTCTGCAGTCTCACCTAGATGTTTCTAGGTACTGATTTTGTTTTTATTTATCTTTTTTGGTCCTTGATGTTTTCCAATTTGAAGATCCTATGACACAAAAATTCTTGGCATTATCTATGCAGGTAATTCCTCTCGCATTCTCTTTATTATTCTAGGACTCCTTTAGGTCTTTAGGTGTATTTTTGTTCTTTTCATTCTGAGGTCTGTGACTCTCAAGCATTCTTTTGTAATTCTATCTCTTAACCACTCTAGGCAGCCTTCTGGAAGAGTCCCTCAGATCTATCATCCAATCCACTAGTGCTCTCTTCAGCTGCATCTAATCTGCTCTTCAACTCAGACATTGAGATTTTAAGTATAACTACATTTCTTTTATACATGTTTTATTTTCCTCAATATTCAAATCAACTTTTTTCCCCCTCGAACAACTTATTCTAACATTATGATTTTTTGGTGTTTTTAATCATGTGAACAGGCTTCTCTATAATCCCAGCTTTTTAAATTAGTCTTTACTGGGACTCCTGGCTTTCATAATGAAAGATGCTCTCATTTTGTTTTTTTTTTTTAATTTTTTAATGTTTATTCATCTTTGACAGACAGAGAAAGACAGAGCATGAGTGGTGGAGAGGCAGAGAGAGAGGGAGACACAGAATCCAAGGCAGGCTCCCGGCTCAGAGCTGTCAGTACAGAGCCCGACATGGGGCTTGAACTCACGAACCATGAGATCATGACCCGAGCGGAAGTCAGACGCTTAACCGACTGACTCACCCAAGTGCCCCATGTCATTTTGTATTTTGAAATTCTATGGTGAACTCATTTAGTTGCACTCTATTTGCAATTGCTTCGTGCAGTGTAAGTCGAGAAAGGGGCCCTTCAGAGTAGTTTTGTGTACGCTTTCAATGTGGAAATCATATTTGTGGTACTGCATCCCCAGAGGAACAGGGTTTTTTCCTAACCTGTGATCGTGGCTCAGCTAGAATGCTTCTGGTCGACAACCTGTGCTTTTTGCTTAGCTTCTACCAGATCATGCTTTAATCAAAGGTGTAGCTATCTAAGGGTTCTGGCTTGTATGCAATCATTTCAGCTCCACTGCCACACTCACAAAGTCTCAAAGTGCTCTCTTTATCCGGGAGTTAAAACCAAGAACCCAGAGGTTTAGGTCCAATCAACTCCTCCCAGGGAAGCTATCGCTTTACCTCAGAAGCTCTCTTTTGCTTTTTGTTTTTTTTTGGGTGTCATTTACGTATGTGTTTGTTTTTGCCACAGCCTTTAATGTTTTGGCTCATCTGTGCGTATAAAAGGATTTTTATACTATTTTTTCTACAATTCCAAGATGTCTATAATGGGAACATCATATGATTATCTAGTCAGCCATATGACCACATAATTAAAGGAATGGAAAACAATTTGTGACCTACCATACAGTAATTAGTATAGAGAAACATACTAGGTATTGTAAACCCAATTAAATCTTAATGTATATAGAATCAAGCCATATAGGCCTTACTCTATTATCATACTTTATATCATGCAGTTTCTTTTACCAAACTATGAAAAGACTGTGTAACTGCCTCAATAAGATGTTCACAATGACCTCAACTGATAATAAACTTTTTTTCTAAGATACCTTTTTATAAGTGGGGAATGTGTGAACTATTAATTATTGTAAACATTAGTAATTGTTACAATATTGCTATTTCCTTCGTATAAGATTGGAGCAAAAAAAAAAAAAAAGGTATGTGTGGATAGCCACGGATATGAATGAACTACAGAATGATGTAACTTACTATCAACAATTAATCATTATAATTTTTTACTACTCCTCCTGGCAAATATCTGACAGACATGATTTCCAAATAGAATCAATCCTTGATCACAAGAATAAAGGACAGAAAGGTAGAGTTCCAATAAAGAAGACAAAACATAACCTTAAAAATAATATATTTTCAGCACACGTCACCTGACTTAATACAAACTTGATATTTTTAAGTAATATTCGCTATTCGGGAATTTGTTTACTATTCTGCAGTGATAAATAACAAAAATAATACAAGTAAGACTGCTGGTCTCATGAATTCCGTCATAAAGAATCAGCTGAAGTTCTATCATTCCTGTGGGTCTCTCCGCTAAGAACGCTTCTCCACTATTTCACTGGGATTCAAGAAAGGCAGAAACCCAGGTCTTCTTTCACATTGTTTCCTATTCCTTTCCTCGCTTCATTAACTCTGCCCTTAAGTATGTGGCTTTGGTTTATCTCAGCAGCCATGCTTTCTCCTGCTCCTGCTTTTAGACTGCGTATCAGAGACATCATTGCTGTAGAGAGGACCTATTGTAGAGACCTCTCATCTGACTGCAGGGGAGGAGGTCACACCCCAAATGCAACACAGTGCAGCATTCTGGCGTGCTACCTACACATAACTGTATATTTCCAAACAACAGGAACAGCACAACATGTTTTCACTAATTTAAAATTTTTAATGTGTGTTTTTTTTTTTTCTGAAAGAAACTATTATTTTTTATTCTGTTAAGTCTAAAAACTAGTTAATCCATTCTGGATAACTATAAGTTGGCTGCTATCACTTGATACACTAATATTCACTATACAAAACATCTTTTCTTTTTTTATATAGAAGATACAATCTTATCAATATTACTTGCTTTTGCCTTAACATAGGCGTATGTCACAACAGAATTAATGTTGCAAAGCAGGTCAATTTCTGTTAATGATTAAAGAGTAAACAGGAAAGAAAACTAAACTAGCAGAAACTAAACAAGCAGACTCTCCTTCAGTATTGTCTTAATATTTCTACTTTGTTTCTGTAAAAAAAAAAAAAAAGATCTTTCTGAAAATACATGCCTTAATTAGAAAGACAACTCTAAGTCAATGAGGGAAGACATATTGAATTTTATCCCATTAATCACTTGAACTACCATACCCTAAACTTCTTCTAAGTTAAACTATTAAACAGCATCCTTTCAACACTTTCAATATTCAAGGTCAAAACTGAAAACTTAAAAAATAGGAACAAAACATTCATTGGAACACTTGTTCCCAGGGTTATAATCAAAAGTTTTAAAAATCTAAGCGATTCCTTGACAACCACTGAGGCAGACCCTAACTATCCCCTAACCCCCAGCGTCGTTCCCCTGAGAAACCACATTGAAAATGGATCATATTTTCCGGTCACCGGCTTCTAATCACAGAATTTGCCTCCCCACTGTATCCTGACCCAAAGCCACTTTTTTTCAGAGGATCTAAAGTGAATAAATAACACAGTAAGAAAATATGAATGGCCTTGAATCATCCAAACCTAGTGGTTGACATTTCTAGTTTCCTTCTTCACTGTCTCCCTTAATGTCTAGTTTCTCAAGTCTTCCTCTAAGTACTGCATAGAATTTTCTCCATCTACAGACGAATTCCAGAGAGGCAACTCTTTTGGTGCTCAACTTGGGTAAAGTTGGTCTCTGTGGCTCAAAACTAACAACAAATGACGTAGGAAAATATATCCCTTCAGTGGTAGAACATATTCGGATTCTAAATATAACTACTGATAAAGAGGAAAGAAAAAGGTTTGCTGACTCTTTTGTTACAAGTATATATTTAGCCCTTTTCTGCATCAGAAGAGAGAAAAATCAGATTTATCACAGGGATACCGTGCCTGGTTGTACACGGTATGTACTGCTTAATTCTAGGGATCCATTTATGTACACAACAATGTACAAAGCTCCCTCTACTGTTGTGCACAACTAGATGTGCTTGGATTCATTAAGCGCCTCTTCTGTGCCAAACGGTGGATAAAGGGGAAGGATACAAAGTAAAGAAGGGTTCTACTCTGAAGTCAAAGAAGAAGATGACACACAATCATTTCTTTAAAGTGATAAGGGCCCCAGGATCAGTGAGGAAGAAGCCAGGGGAATTGTATTAAATAATGGATAGTTCTCTTTTGCAGTTGCCTTTGCCAGCAAACAAATGGAGAGAGAAACACCCACAACAGATGATACTGAATAATATGGTAATGCAGAAAATTAAAGAATCACATCAAATCAAAATCCTAATCTCGGGGCCAAGAATCACTGAGTGTAAAGTATATTCAGATGTAGAGGGAAGGGGGGTTTACGTGCTTTTCCTAAACGTACAGTACATCATATCATAATGCACGAGATTGCAACACAACTATTTGATTTCCATAATGTGAAACAAGGGACTTCATCTGTAACTAAACAAGATGATAAAACTATGACAAATGCACTGCTTATTTTCAAGGGCACTTGGAGACGAAGCTTCACACAGCCAACTTCCACTCAGCAAACAAATGAATAAAGCAAATGATTTTGAAAAATGCAAGCTCTTGTCTCCAAAAGCATAGGAAGTACCACTTCTCAGAACAATTAAAGAACACACTGTGAGCACCATTTAAAAAAAAAAACAAGCAGATCAGGCTATAACTCTTAATCTTCTATTCTTCCACTACCGGCTTCTCTCGAGAAGCTCTGAATAATGTATTCTTAACTTCATAGTATTCAAAATTTGGGGGGGGGGGGGAGCGACGGGGGATATTGATTTGTTTGCTCCCTAGGTCGGTAATTACGTGGATTCAAATTCTCTCATCTTTGGCTCGTGCTGGCTCAGTGCGCCCGATGTCTATGTCACAGAGTTTCACAGTACGAGTTTATGGAAATGATAGTTAGACTCTGGCAAGTGGGAAGGCCAATAAACTCTGCTGAAGTTCTGACTTATATCGAAAAAATAAATGAAATGTAGCCGTTCATTTCCGCGAATGAAGATGCATCTGAGAAGAAGTCTCATTGTCAAGTTTTATAGTGTCCTGGGATTTATCTATAAATGATTCATTCAAAATTTATTCTATGAATTGCCTTAAATTAATATATTTCTCCCATGTGTATATTTTATTAAATTTTCTTGCCAGTGGTGTTGGTTTAAAACTAACTTTCAAACGTACTGTACCAAAAACATTTTCGTAAATATGAAAGACGAAGCTATCATCAATTAAACTGTATTTTAAATTTAAGAGTATTTTGAAGAGAAACTTACGACTTCTTCATGATTTCAAAGAGAAAAGCGAAAATTACATAAAGAAATGATAGAGTTGACAGCTGGGAGGACATATTTTGTGTTTTTGTTACTATGAGCTCACAACCATTGAGTCAGCTTTCAATTTGTATTTCAGTATGACAGAACAATTTAACAAATGTATTACTGCAGATAGGTTTAGATTTATAAAAACATTATTTTAGTTGAAACCCAAATTAGTAGCTATCTAAAATTCCTTCCTACAAATATGTTCACATAACATACGGTGCTTAATAATCTAAAGTGAGACTATCCTAGAGGCTAGCCATAAACTTGTCCCATGTGGATGAGACCATGGAATCCATGGAGATTTAAGTTTTTATTTTGTCTTTCACAACTGCCTTACAAAACTAAAGATCTGATCACCTTTATGTTTATGCTAACTAAAAAGGAATACTTCCATTTAGACTTTACTAATCCAATGGTGCTAGGTCATTTAGAAATAACATTCCCTCTAGTGGGCTCATCTTCACTGTTACGGCACTAATACGAAGTGATAAGACAAACAGGAATCCTCCAAATAAATCTTAGCCCCAGGGGGAAGTAAAGGTAGAATTATTTGTCAATATCTACTAATATTTTATATGACTAAATACTTTGACAGTTTTTTTTTAATATCCATCACCAATTTTTCTATTTTCTGTTTTATTTCTATTTTAATGACTGTTGTGATCCAAAAAAATCTATTGGTATCTAAGTCCTAGATATCAGAGTACAAAAAAGCAAAGTTGACATTTCTACTAAAGGGATAAAAGATGCACAAAGATTTTTTTTTCCCCCATAAAACATGAAGTGGCTCAGCAAAACCATAGCAAATTTTACCCAGCAAAAAAAAGGCTTTTCTTTGGGTTTGGAGCTGAAATTTAGTTTCGACGATGAAGCTTTGGTTTTCTACCCATAACTAAAAGATACATTAGAAATAACCACATCAGAATAGATTAATCACAAATGATTTTTATATAATTGTCACCTGATGAATTGTCTTCCTTCTCACGGTTGTTAGGTGTTCGAAATACTGCTTCTGAGACTAGAGAGAATGATACTCATAATTTGATTACTAACTCATATTTTTCTCATTAAAATATAAGATATTTCTTACAGAAATTTGAAAAATATAAGAATAAAGTTAAAACATTAGCCTACAATCCTACTATCTAGGAGTAGAGTACTTACAGTCAACATTTAAAGTATATTTCTCCATTTTTATTTCCATGTATTTGTATAACTGAATTCATTGTACATAACTAATATGTGTAAATACATGTATAGTATTGGGGTCATACTCTCTACAGGCAAGTTTCGTCTTGCCCCACCAATACTGTGACATTCGTTTCATTCCTCATTTCCAATTTCATTTTTCTCTTCGAAACCCTGAAAAAGGAAACTGTTGTGTGCTGTATTTTATTCATATGTTGTAAAGGCTTAAAAGCCACATTCTTAACTAACCATTCTTCCTCATTATCTCCCTTGTCGCTAACTCTCCCTAGCAATGTAAGAGAAGACAAAATAAAAGCACTATAGCATGCCTTCAGCAGTAACAGAGGATTCTTAAATGTGTCTAAGATAAATGTGGGATGAAATTAGTATTATTTTTTATGTTTATTTTTGAGAGAGAAAGAGAGACAGAGCACAAGCAGGGAAGAGGCAGAGAGACAGAGCGAGACACAGAATCCTAATCAGGCTCCAGGCTCTCAGCTGTCAGCACAGAGCCCGACGTGGGGTTGAAACTCACGAACTGTGAGATCATGACCTGAGCCGGAGTCGGACGCTCAACCGACTGAACCACCCAGGCAACCCTAACGTGGGATGAAATTATAATTCTATTTTTTTTTAGTATAGTTGACACCCAATGTTAAGAAATTATAACCTTCTAAATAAGGAAAGCGACTTTTAACTATGGGCTGACAAAACTATAAATACAAAAATGTTTACAATATAATAATATAACATGATATTTCTCATAGTAGGTCTGCCACATGAGTCCAAGTTTACACAGGTTCTTACAGTGTTACTTGTTTGGATTTAAATTATTGAACGTTCACTGTCGGCTAGATATTATACAAGATGTCTTACATTTTTTACCCTGCACTATCCTCATTTTATTGATAATGAGGAAACTGAGAGAGGTCATTTTGGGAATTGAAGATCACCAGCTAGTATTTGGACAAATACAGGTCTTTTTATTTGATCATTCTTCTTACTGAGTTTTGAAGTTTTTGTATATTTACATATTATATACGCATACACACACATACATAGTTCAAATACAAGTATCTTGGTAGACAAACATATTGCCACTATTTTCTCCCATCTGGGGATTGCCTTTCCATTTCCCTATCAATGTATTTTAGACACGAGATGATTTAAATTTGGAAGAAGTCTAAATGATTATTTTCAAGAACTTTTGATTAGTACTTTTCTTGTATTCTAGCCAAGAAATCAGTACCCTCCCTATAGTCATGTAGATATTCTCTGTTTTTTTTGTTTTGTTTTGTTTTTTGTTTTTTGTTTTTTTTTTACTGAGAGTTTGATAGCTGTAGCATTTATGTACCTTCCTATGCTCCATTATGAATTAACATCACACAAGGTGTAAAGCAGGGCTGAGATTCATTTTTTTCACACGGGTATCCAGATGTTGTACAGCCATTTCATTAAGAGACTATCTTCCCATCACTCGATAACACTGGTGGGTTTTTTGAGAGTCAGCTGACCATGTAGGTATGGGTACGTTCCCAGATTCTTTACACAGTTTCATTCATCGATCCGCTAAGTTTCTGCCAAACTCCCGTTGTTTTGATTACCAAATCTCTATAATAAGTTTTGGAATCAGATAACGTAAGTCCACCCAGTTTGTCCTTCTTTTACCAAATTGTTTTGACTCTTTTATGTCCTTTCTTTTTCCAAATACATGTTGGAATCCACTTGCCAATTTCTACAAAAAAGCTGGAACCGACTTCCATTGAGATTATAGTGGCTCTCACTCAAGGTGGGGAAGGGGGACATCTTGATAATATTTAGCCTTCCGATAAATAAAAACTTTATTTAGATCTTTAATTTCTCTCAGCTGTCTCAGTGCTTTGTAGATATCATTTTGGAGGCTTTACACGTATTTTGTTAAACTGCTCTTCTATTTCTTCTGGTTTTGGAAGTTACTGTATCATTATTTCAATTGTAAATTTTCATTACATATAAATAAAATTGTTTCTTAAGTTTATTTATTTATTTTGAGAGAGAGAGAGAGAGAAAGAGTGCACACACATGTGTGAGAGCTGGGGAGAGGAAGAGAGGGAGAGAGAATCCCAAGCAGGCTCCCAGCTGTCGGCGCAGAGCCCAATGCAGGGCTCAATCCCATGAACCGTGAGATCATGACCTGAGCCAAAAATCAAGAGTCAGATGCTCAACTGACTGAACTACTTTGATGCCCCTAAATAAATTTTGTCAATTACTGAGTTTAATGTACTGGGTGCTTTACCCTCTGGTGAAGACTGAAAACATACAGTGCAGGCTCATCACCGTGAAGTGCCACCAACATTCACCATAGCGTTCACTTTTGATCATTAATGGCTATGTCTTCATATCAAAAATTGAGGGTAAAGTGGTTTTTTTTATTTCAGTTAAAAAACTTTTTTAATGTTTATTTACTTTTTAAGAGCGAACAAGAGACAGAGCGTTAAGTGGGGGAGGGACAGAGAGAGAGGGAGACACAGAATCCAAAGCAGGCTCCAGGTTCTGAGCTCTCAGCACAGAGCCCGACGGAGGGTTTGAATTCATGAACCGTGAGATCATGACCTGAGCTGAAGTCAGATGCTTAACCGACTGAACCACCTGGGCGCCCCGAGGGTAAAGTATTTTTTAAATTAACTAGCCAAAAGTTTTGTCAATATGCCATCCAAAATGTGCCCATTCAGAAATCAGTTGTTATGAATTGAGGGAGCTGACTGAAATCATTATGCCAAAAGTATTCTGGAACACAAAATCTGGAATAAAAGTGTTCTCTGATGGAATTAATCCGATTAACAGGACAGCCATTGAATTAGGAATGTCACTTAATGGGCTCTGGAAAATTTACCTTGTTATAAGTATAGCGGCATCCACTGAAGTCATGTCCTCTCCCCAGCTTGTAGACATCTCTAAATGTATGTCATTCTTTTTGCCAAATTCTTCATGCTGCCACTTACAAAAACTCTCCAGCATTTTCTCTCCATGGTGCCCAATATATAGGTCTGCCTACAAAAGAAGAGATCTCACTTCAAGGCAAATTATTCTCAGATATACAAAAAACTAAAAACCGAGGAGACTTCATGAATTACTAAAGCGGACCGCTGACCATAACAACATTAATTAGAACCTGGAAGACATTCAGAATTAATTTAGCCTCCGCTGAAAATCGGGAAACTCTGTGAGAGTGCAATCACTACAAAATCTGTTCAATGCTATTCTGCAAAAGGAGAGAGGGGTAGTAAGAATGTGGAACTTTCAGACTTAAATGACTTAATCTTATTTCTACAATTTAAGAACAAAGCTTTTTCCAAGCTCTAGTTAAGCAGCGTACTGAAATGATGCCACAGAGTATTCTCTGTTCGAAATGAATTACAGATAAGAAAATGTTTCAAAAGCACATGTTTAAATAAGAAAATAAAACTGTCATGAAAAATCACTTTTAAAAATTACATCTTGGAAAGTTAAGGTTTGTTGTCAGGATCCTTGGAAACTGAGAACATTCCATTTTTAGAATAAAACTGAGATATTAACCAAAACTAAAGGCCAGTTGTATGTATAGTTTAAGTGACTTAGAGGATATTTCTGGAGTTTTAAGTCAATAAAAAGCACACTCCTAACATTCCCTTTACTTCAAAGTAACGGAACACAACTCCTCACCCAGTTAATCGAACAAAAAACTCAAGACTTTCTTACTGGAGTTTCATGGAGCAGAATAAGCTTTATCACACGAAGATTGACCTGCACACCAAGACTCTTGTGTTGGAAAAGGTTAAAAACCTAAAAACAAATAAAAATAAAAATCCTAAAATAAAACTTGAAATCATATTTATATTTCTTAAAGCCCCTATATGGGAGAAGTCTCAATTTAGTTGAGAAATCGTATAAATATATTTAAAAACACTGAAATAATTTTAAAATTAGCTTAATAAGCAAGAATAATGTAGTAATTCGTTTTAAATACCAAGAAATTTAGACCTAGCCTTCAGAGAAACTCACTGTGGTCTTGATTATCTAGGCATCTCAATGGGACACAGAGGGAAGGTTGGGCTTTTTACAATACTGGAGACAAGCATTTAGTAACAAAACCCTAGAATTTTCCTTAAGACCGCAAACTGCCAGTGTCCTCCTTCTTTTCTGAGGAAGTCCTGAAAACTGAGCCTGCTTTATATGCCACCTCCCGCTTCATTCCTTGGAAGAGGTTTTTCTCTCCCTAAGCTAGCTGCCAACTAGGAAAAGGGTTTTCAAAGTTCTTCTCTTCAATGCTACCCAGGAAGACAAGTTTGCACGCCACAGTTGATTAATGGTTTCAGATCCTCATTGTAACTGTTTCTCCCCAAATATGGTGTGTGTGGCTGTGCCGGAAAGCAAGGTGAATTTTAATGTGGCGCATTCAGTTTTCGGAGAATGTAATATTTAATTTGTAATGGAAAATGGAAAGCTGACACATCAAACCCACACTTTCAGAGGAAGAAACTGAGGCTGGGAGGCTACGTTAGTCTACCCTGTAACAGACTGCTGGCGGTGTTCCAGAGGTAGCTGAATATGGTCAGAAATGACTGGGGGGGGGGGGGGGTTCTGTTCCCTGCTCAAATAAGCCGAATAGTAAAAGTGAGCAAAAATAGTAAAAAGGGAATTTTACAAAACATAATATATTTATCCCTGAATCAGTGGTTCTTACCCTGCCTTATATGGTAACTGGAATCATAAATTGGCATTTAGTTGCCTTTGGCGTTTATTTTTGTTCATTCTCCCCTAAGAACAGCTCTTCACTCCGACCTTCTGATTCTGCCTTGCAGGAAGTTTAACCAACAGGGTATATAATGAAGTCAAAGGATTCATTTGGTGGTAAACATCTGTACGATGCTAGGTACAAATTAGATTTCTGCAGTCAGAAACTGTTAACTAAAGTTAGCTACATGTGATCTCACTGCTTAAAAATTTAGCTATTGGCTATTAGGTCTCACTCATCAACTAGTATTATATCTGGCCTCAAATTTTACATCCCTATCAGTGGATTACCAACCTCCACTTTTGTTCCACTGCACGTCTAATACTTTGGGTGGATCCGTGCATACAAAAAAATATAACATTTCTGATTTCAGCAAATGGCCTTTTATAAATCAGAATGCAGAGAAGGTCAAAAAAAAAGAGAGAGAGAAGAATAACGGAGAAAGAGTTTGCCTCATTGAAATCGACAATAGGTTTCTTTTACTAGAAGATGCGAATTATTTTTTTCGATATGTCTTTTGAGATATTTGGTATACCCAAAGCATTTTTTTTACTGATGTCAATAAAAGAAAGGAACAGTAATGAATTAATTTTTAAAGAACGTCATTATACTCACACATTTCTTCCTTAGAGTTTTCTTGAAAAAATTCCAAGTGCACTTTAAAGTTTGCCTACCATATTTAAGATGGTTAGAACGAATCTCCTGGCTGCATTTGCTCCATGATAGGAAACCACTGCGGGGTCTGCAACCACTACAGTCTCTATGTTGTATTCTTGAGGTAATTTGTACGAATACCGTTTCCATCTTCCACTTTCTGTGGTTTTTTTAGATCTGGGTCTTCCTTTATCTGCAACAGAGAAAAGGATTTTCAATGGGACTCCATATCGGCAAAGTGAATAACAAATTTCTGGTTCTTCAATAATTTTTAAAAAGTGTTGACTTAAGGGTCGCCTGGGGGGCTCAGTCGGTTAAGCATCCGACTCTCAATTTTGGCTCAGAACACGATCTCACAGTTTGTGAGATCGAACCCCACATCAGGCTCTTTGCTGACAGCACAGATCCTGCTTGGGATTCTCTGCCTCCCTCTCTCTCTGTCCCTTCCCCGTTCACTCTCTATCTCTCGCTCTCAAAAATAAACAAACATCTTGAAAATAGAGCTACCCTTTGACCCAGCAATAGCACTGCTAGGAATCTACCCAAGAGACACAGGAATGCTGATGCATAGGAGCACGTGTACCCCAATGTTCACAGCAGCAATTTCGACAATAGCCAAATCATGGAAAGAGACCAAGTGCCCATCAACTGACGAATGGATAAAGAAGTTATGGTACTTATATACAATGGACTACTACGTGGCAATGAGAAAAAATGAAATCTGGCCATGTGTAGCCAGATGGATGGAACTGGAGGGTATTATGTTAAGTGAAATAAGTCAGTCAGAAAAAGACAGATACCATATGTTTCCACGAATAGGTGGACTTTGTGAGACTAAGCAAAAACCAGGGGGAAGGGAAGAGGGGAAAGGAAAAAAAGACACAGAGAGGGAGGGAGATAAAACATAAGAGACTCTCAAAGACTAAGAACAAACTGAGGGTGAGGGGGGTGAGGGAGGGGGGAGAGGGGGTGACGGGCATTAAAGAGGGCACATGTTGGGATGAACACTGGGTGTTATATGTAAACCAATTTGAAAATAAACTATTATTAAAAAATAAAAATAAAAATAAACAAACATAAAAATGTTTATTTAATACCAAAATATGTTGATGGTTCGACCGTGAGCAAGATCAAGTAAGTTCCCTGAATCCATGGAAGCTAAAAGGGCATCTGGCTTTGGAGTATGACTTTGGAATCGAACAGACTAGATAGACTTCTACCATTTATTAGCTCTGCCACTTGGGAAACTAATATCACCCATTTAGCCTGGATTTCCTCATCTGAATAAAAGCAACATCTACTTTCTAGTGTTGTTGATGTCTAATCATAAGGTCACATTAGTAAAATTCCTAGCACAGAGTTCCTATAAATAAAATAGCCAACTAACCCAATAAAAATCACAATTTTCTTTTGGAAACCAGTGACAAAATAAGTGCCTAAAGTGACTGCCTCACACATCCTCATTTCAGGCCATGGCCCTTAATTACTAAAACATTATGCATGGGTTACAAAAGACTCGGTTCTGCCTTCCATCAGGATCACATAGTGGAAGTTATGACGTTAGGGAAATAAAGATTTCTTCACACAGGGCCAAACTAAAGTAGTAACCACAAATAAACATATTTATCCATTTGACTACATAAAAACATAAAATGCTTATTAAAACATGCCACTATCAGAATAAAAAGCATGCCACCAAGAGGGAGAAGATATTTACAATACTCTTCCATAATAAACAGATTAAAAGCTACTCTAAATTAGTAACAGATAACCCAAATGAAAAATTGGCAAAAGACTTGACCAGCCATTTTTCACACAAAAAAAGACATCTAAATGGCTAATCAGCATATGAGAAAGTGCTCAGTCTCATTAGTCTTCAGGGAAATGCAAATTTAAACCACAATTAATTAAACTAACCTCTCTAGAATGGCTAAAATAAAGAGATGATTATATTAAGTGTTGTCAAGAATGTGGAGACAAGTGGAAGTCCCCTACACATACATGCTGGGAGTTTAAATTAGGATAAACACTTGGAAAAATGGGCAAGCAGTAGCCACTAAAGCTGAACATTTGCAAACCCAGTGACAGTTATCTGAAATATGTACTTATCAGAAATGCATGCAAATCACACGTACAAATTATTCACAGGAGTACTATTCTTAATAATTTGAATAACCATCGATAGTATAATGGATAAAGAAATTTTGGCCTATCCATACAAGGGAAGGTTCTAGAACAAGGAAAATGAACCAACAACTGCAAGGTTCAAGAACATGGATGAATCTCACAAATAGGATGTTGAGCAAAGAAGCCAATTACAGAAGAGTAGGTGATCCATTTACAGAAACATAAAAACTGGGAAGACATGATGTTAGGAGTCAGGAGAGTAAATATCTTGGGGTAGGAGATATTAGAGACTAGGAATGGGCCTGGGGGACGTCTGTTGTACGGACATTTTCTATATTCTGATCTGAGTGATAACTACGTGGTTATGTTCATTTGGGGAAAATTTAGCAGTTGGGACACATCATCCGTGCAACTTCTTGCATGCATGTGGTACTTCAATAATGAATTTACTATTTTAACAGCTTTACTGAGATATAATGTACACGAAAAAACACATAGCCATTGAAGCGTACATTCAGTTAGTTGTAATAAATTTCTACAGTTGGGCAACCATCTCTACAACCTATGACTAAATCATTAATTACATGTTCTGCTCCTTGCATTATAGCAAAATTCTGTTGACATCACTACGCTGCTACCACCTCCTTTCGCAAACTTATACTTGTGGGCCAACATCTTTTATATGTCTTTACTGTAATTTTAATGGAATCCCTAGAAGTAAACGTTTAGTAGAGTTTCATGGGGATGAACATATGTGTTCAATTAGTCACGTTTCCCTGGGTGTCTCTAACTTTTTTTTAAATTTCAAAGTACATATTCTCATAGTTCTTGTCCATCGTGGTGGCTTCTGATAAATTGCTTTCCTTGAGTCTTATTCCAAGTACTTTGGCAGTGGCTTCTAAATTGGATTCAAGTCTATTCTATTCCACTTTGCAAACTATCTATTCCACCTTTCTTACCCTCTAACATCTTTCCATGGTGCCAGAATTAATTTATATGCTGAATTTTTGAACTACTGGTTCCCTTCTATTACTGCCTCCTAGGTCCAGCTGAGTTATCTCTGAGATCTAACGGGAGCTGGATTCCACTACCATTGCTGGAAACTTCACTGTTCTAAGATATGTCCATAATTTACAGTTTCTTTTTTTTTCTTTTTTTGTAGCGACTCAGACTAAAATCTACTTGATCAACAAAGCTTACTCAAGTAGAGTCAGTTAACAAAGTTAATGAAAGTGTTATACAAAAAAGTAAAGACTCACATTTTTATGAAAAGAACCATTATATCATGAATCATGACAACGCAAAAGGACGAAAACGACACTAGCCATCTTCAACAGGATCGCATGAGTGAAAAGTACACTTTATGGATCCATATTTAGTACCAGTAGTTGAAACCAAAGACCTTGATGAGAGGCAATATAAGAAATTGGTTTTATCTGTATCTTGAGACCTGTGACAACTAGCAATGAATTCTGCAGTTTTCTAACCATCATCTCAAATGTACTTATGGTTATATTAGTGTATTGTTAAATACACTTGTAATATTTAGTTGCAGGCATTCCTACAAGGAGCTGAAAAGACTCATTGTGGCAAGGTCAACACCAAATAAACTATGGAGGGAAAATACAGACATATGGGTATGGTTATGTCACTAATCTTATATGTGAAAATCATGCAGTGGTAGGAATAGAAAGGATGAGAAAATAGGCAAAATATTTTGAAAGCAGTCTTCACCACAAGTACAATTAATCTGACTTAGGGGAAGAAAAGGGAAGTGGTTAGAATTACTCTCTCTCTTTTTTAATGTTTTCATATTTGAGAGAGAGACAGAGTGTTAGCAGGGGAGGGGCAGAGAGAAAGAGAGACATAGAATCCAGAGCAGGCTCCAGGCTCTGAGCCATCAGTACAGAGCCCAACGCAGGGCTCACACTCACGAACGAGGAGATCATGACCCGAGCCAAAGTCAGACGCTTAACCAACTGAGCTGCCCAGGCTCTCCAGAATTACTCTCTCTTGTTGCTGTTTTTTGTTTTGGCTTGTGGGAAAGTGGGGTGGGGCGGGGGCGGGGGGTTGTACAGTTTTTATCTTTGAGTGACCAGGTAGGAGATGGTGGAAAATCTCAATAGGGGACTTTGGGAAGAGAGGTGACGGGTTCAGCTTTAGGTTTCTTAAGTCTGAAGTGACTGTGAGACACATGAATACAAGTTACTAAACACCTGAAAGGAGAAAGGTTAAAAAGGGAGATTGGAGCTAATCAACATATAAGTGAGGTCGAACCCATGGCTTTGGATTACATCACCCTAGGAAAGCATGTGGAGCAAGAAGTAGAAAGAAAAGGAGGGTGCTTACATTTAGGGGATTTTACATATAGAAGGAGAAATGCCCACAGAGGAGACAGAGATGCAAGAAAAATTAGATGAGAGGAAACCAAGGAGAGAATTAGAAAATGAGGAGCTTTTGAACTGTAGCAAGAATGGCACGAGAAAAAAGTTTGTTTCCTTTATTGCCTCAGTTAATGACAGCTGTGCTAGCCCCCATTTGCCAGTATGCTACATCTTTATTTGCATGGTGTATTTAAATAGACTGCATGGAACATTCTAGAATGTTTCCTAGGAATCTCAACTTCATGGTAGACTCCATCATACGAGTTAACCACTGTGTATGAACCATGAATACTGAAGTAATCTTTTTATCAGGTTGTTTTATTTGATGGCTTCACTGTCTTTATCAACTATGCTACACTCATTTTTCATCTTCCAAATACAGAGACCGTTTTCTACCCATATGCACGTACGAGAACAACATAGTTGATACCACACACTTCCAGTTAGTGAAGAAATTTGAAAAATGTATAGTCACCAATGCTCAACGTGTGCTCTCTATAATACCCTATACACATATAGTGACAAGAACGTCCACAACAGTTACAGATGACATATGGAAACCATTGCAGTGGTTGTCTGGTTAAGTTATCTCTAAGAATAGAGATGATCTCTATGTTCTGCTCAAACAGTCGTCTTCAATTCTATAAACCTCCCTGTAATTAGGGGTGCCTGGGTGGCTCAGTCGGTTAAGTATACCTCCCTGTGACAGTGAGTCCTAGCCATATTCATACATTTATAATATAATGTAACGTAATATATATTAATAATGTCACTTATTCCCAGGTAAACTCCTTACCATAGTACACACAAGGAAGTCCCTCCATTGTCCGGGTCCATGACTACCTTTCAAGGGCTGTACCTCCCGCCCACACTGCAAACATTTGGCTCCAGCTACCCTAACTGAGGCCTCCTCCTACCTTTATACTCTTACACACACTGCTCCTTTTGCCTGAAATTGTGGTTCTTCTCTAACCACATGTACTAAAAACTTCACACAGGTTTTCGTTTTCACACAAAATCTCATTTAATGCTGAGAATGGCCCTGAGGTTTGGGTATCGCTCTCCCCATTTTGTATACTAGAAATGAAGCTTTGGGGAGAGAAAGTAAGATTTCCAAAGTCATGCAGCTAGGAAGTAGTACCGTAAGTTTGTGAACACAGGCAGAGACTCTAAAGTCCATGAACATAACCCATACCCTCTGTTCCCCTTTCCCCAGAGATGTAGGAATCAAGATGTCTTGATCTTTGCTGCTGCCTGATCTTTGCGGCTCAGCCCCCTAATACCAGAGGCCTTGTTTCTTGTGTACCGAGTATGTCAGAGTTCTCATCATACCTCAGTATAATTACTCACTTACCAATAATACATTGGTTGCCTCTTGAGAATAAGAACTGTGACATTTAGCTCTTGATCCCTGTGATGTGACTGCTCATGCTTATGTCGCAAATAAAGAGGCTCAAAGTGGAAAACACCAAGGAGTTCCGCAAAAAATTAAAAATAGAAATACTCTATGATCCAGTAATTCTGCTGCTAGTTATCTACGCAAAGGAAATAAAAATTTGAAAAGATCTATCTACACCTACATTTACCACAGCATTATTTACAACATTTACAATATAGAAGCAATATATTGCGCCCATCATAAAATGAATGGATAAAGAAGATGGGATATATCCTTAATTGACTATCACTCAGCTATAAAAAAGAATGAAATCTTGTCATTCACAATGACACAGACAGACCTAGAGGGCATTACGCTAAGTCAAGTCAGACAGAACAATACAAATACTACATGATTTTCACATATATGTGGAAACTAAAAAACATTAAAAAGAAACCCAAAAACAAACAAAAAGAAGTACACACCATAAAGAGATTCATAAATACAGAGAAGAAGCTGGTGGTTGCCAGAGGAAAGGGGGATGGGGCGACGGGTGTAACAGGAGAAGGGGACTAAGAGCTACACACTTCTTGTTTATAAAACACATGAGTCACAGGGATGAAAAGCACGGCATAGGGAGTACAGTCAGTAACACTGTACTGGCTCTGCCTAGTGACAGATGGCAACTCCACTCATCGTGGTGAGCACTGAGTAAGGTACAGATTGTCAAGTCACTACGTGGCACACTTGGAACTAACATAACATTGTAAGTCAACTATACTAAAATTAAAAAAAAAAAAAAAAGGTTTAAGGGAATTGAAAACGAGTACCCAGTAGGAGGGAGAGTAAAGCTATGCCTTGGACCCAGGGGGGACTCTGGCTCTCACTCTCATGTGCCTGCTTTATAATAGGTTTTCATAGAAGAACACAACAAAGTCATCCTAAAGTATGAAGTTTCCTGTTCGGAAAAAATATTCACGAAGTCAATACATAGAAACATACTATATCTAAGGCATTAAAAGGAGGAAAGAGAATGGTGCAAAGACCAATATGGATTCACGAAGCTTTCTGGTTCCATTTGCACAAAGGCGAAGGTGAATTATCCAAAGTTGAATCACGTGTTAATATGTTAACACATCGGCCTGAAGCAATAAGGGAAGAGCTACGATTAGACACACTGGTCTAAATAAATGAAGATCTTATTTCACATTTTGCCAATTAGAAAGCCATTTTTTCAATTCTGGACCTTTAAAAAGTCTGAAAATAGGTAAACTCAGTAGATCATCCAACCGACAGTTTAACACTCCGTGCATGCAAGTGCTTGACCTAAATATGTCAACTGATACATAACAGTCATGCCTTAAAAACAAAAAACAAAAAACAAAAAACAAACAAAAAAAAGAGAAACCTTACGAGCAATGTTTCTCAAACATGAACTGTGTACTTGTGCCTTGTAAAACTATTAAAATTAAGAATTTTCTAGAAATCATTTCTCTGTGCACCATAGCACACAACGCCTGCTTTGTGTCACCCTGTACATGAGTAGTCAGAACAGCTGGAGCTGACGATGATTTGAAAGTTGCACAGCGCAGATTTTTAGTTTAACTCATACAAGACAATTTCCTTAAATGTACTAAATCCAAGTTGTTGCTATCATTTCTCAATACAGAGTCTTTTGTTGGTTTGTTCATAATGCTGTGACTTCTGTTCAGCAGTTTTATCTCCTTTGGGCCTGTATTTCTTAGAAGAGGGAAGAAGGATGTGTTTCATGTAAATTGACTTGATCGTGTACAGCGAATAGCACAGCTCAGAGGTAGCTCTACTTAACCCCTTTGGAAGATGATTCCCATTCAGACTGATACCATGAGCTTTCATAGAGGAAAACAGAAATCACACATTAATGTGAGTCAAATATATTTAAACAGAAATATATCATAATTTTTTCTGAATCTGAACACCCCAAAAGAGCAAGGATATGAACTTCCTATCACCTCTGCAAATGGTATCGACTGTCACAAGTCATATACTAAGCTAGCCTCAAATACCATAATCGATTTTAGATTTGGTATCTTGGCACTAACCACACTAACACCTCATTTGAAATCTGCAGGTCAAGTTGTTATGTCTTTACACCAAAACTTCTTAATAAATCCCTGTTTCCTCAGATCCTAACTGCAAATATTTCTCGTATCAGTGAATAGCCATTGAGATGTCTGGATGAGATGTCTAAAAAATTTTCCTAGGGACACTTTTAATTATTTTTTGAATGTTGGCTATGACTTTCAGATCTTCCTTACATAATAGAAATCATTCATTTTCCTTACCGTTCCTGCTAACACACAGACCTCTGCCAAAGGAAGTAAGAAAGCGGACAAAACAGCCCCATTTTATTTCTTGACGAACTGGCAGATAAACAAACAGACACTAGGATTTGATGGCTGGAAATGTTTGTGAGCTTCTGAAAGGTCCAGATTTAAGGTATTTTGATTCCGAGAGTAAAATTCGAAGATACACATCTTTACCCTTCTTCTGATTCCATTGTTAATTTTAACTTCCAAGATGGGTCAAATAGAAAAAAAAAAAAAAAGAAGAAGAAGTAGAAGAAAGAAGGAGAAGAGGCATCTGGTCAGAGTAAAAGATATCTACGATGTTCTCAAAAAGGTGGACTAAAATAAGGCCATGAGCTCACAGTATTCAGTTTCAGGAGATCTAGAATTCTCTCGGTGTCATTTCTGTGCCAGTGAGGTGAACGGTATCCTACAAGGAACACTTCACAATTCAAGAGAGATATAGAGCATCTTCTATATTAATCTCCAAATCCTTGTGAATTTCCATGTTTTGATATTAAAATGTAGTATTTTGTAGAAAACTAAAAGAGAAGTCTAAAATAGATATATTTAATGGTTATTAACCAGAAGAGATTTCACATTTTGAGAAAGTATAAAACTACCAGACTGATGGGTGAACAGATGAACAGAGGGACAGACAGACGGACAGAGGGAAGGAAAGGAAAAAAAAATTTTAATGTATTTATCTCACATTGCATATTGGTTAGACCCTTTCAGAGGAAGGCATTACCTGAAATGACACCACAGTAATGACTGTGAGGAGCTGACTTCTCTGTGACTTTTTCCTCCATGGACCTTTTCTGCCTATATACACGGTGTGGGTGACCCGTTATGGCCATTGTATCATTGAGTGGTTCAATAAATATGAAGTCCTCATTGAGCTGTATAAATCCCATCTGGAATATATAACATAAAAAGATAATGTCAGAAATACTAGTTGAATAAATTACTTTCTAGGCTCCCCTACCCACACACGCTCTATTTTCTTTCGCATATGTGCGCACATTCTTCCAGTGAAGCTATTTCAGCAACCCCACTAAGAAGGTAACTGTCTTCCCATTTTATTACTTCATCTTTACACACTTTATTGCGCTAGCATAACCTTCATTTAGTTAGACTTAGCCTGTGTGGGTGGGAGGCTAGATGCCAGCAACAGATGCACAGTAAAAATTCTGGAATGTTAAAGGCTCACTTTGGGAGACCCATGGGGTCACTTACATGTAGGCATATACAGAAGGGTAATACAGTTTTTAATTGCATGCACCACACTGTCTAACTTTTCAACAATCATTATTTAATAAAGTAATTCATGTAACATGTCAAAACGAATGCAGGGGACACAGCATTGAACGTATTATATAACATATTCTTAAAGTCTTCTACAAAACATTTTTAAAACCTTTGAACAGTAACTTACAGAAAAAAATGAATCGTCACTTACATAAGCATGTTTCATTTCCTATAATGCCATATTTTTAAACATGGCCAATTGTGGACAGGGCTAGAAACTGTAAAATATGGTTATTATCAATAAAAAGAACTTGTAACAAGTAGATATCCTTTTATTATATTGAAGCTAAGCCTAGTCATTTCTTTCCTTCCTTTTTTAGAACATAAATTTATAACTAGGAAAATATTCCACACAGAACATATGACTTGACCTTTTCCACTTTTATTATTTTACTCTACTGTAATATACATTACTTGTATAAAAATTCATATAATACACATATTTGACTATTCTGTTAACTCTTTAATAAATATTTTTGATGAAATAATTCCTTAGAACCTGCATTGTTCACACCCGATCTGCTATCGAAGCTCTTAATTCCGTTTTGCATTAATAATATAAAAATCACATACAGTTCATTTTAATTTGATCTACCTAGAACTGGCATAGTAAAAATATCTTACTTCTTCAGACATGTAATTCTTCTAAAATTAATATTAAGAAAAATTAAATCTATCCTAAAAAAAGTGTCTTTTCCTTAAAAGCATAGAAGAGACTTTTTTCTGGTTTTAATTATTAAAATTTATTGCATCTTCTCTACTGAAAGACCAGGTGATGGCCAACATGCTATCTCATTTTATTCTATGCCAAACTGATGTTACAAGCTATCTTAAGAATAATCTAAAAGTACTTCTCACTTTTTTACTGAATTTTTATAACACTAATAAAATTCTCAGGTACCAGAATAATAGTTCCACCACCTCTACCTGTCCCCTTCTCTCTCTTTCTCTGTTTCTCCCTCTCCTTCTCACTGTTCTACACACACACACACACACACACACACACACACACACACACACACACACACACTGGGGGTTGGGGGGGATAAGGGGGAAAAGATTTACTGTGATGAAATAGCAGGCCCATATCATACACTTGGGCCTTTTGTTACGTAATTTTAATACGACTTCCAATGAGTTCTTTTCTTCTCCACACATGTTTTCATTGTCTCATATGTAAAAGTAGATTGAATTTTAAAGTAATTACAAGAAATCCAAAAAAATTTTCCCTGGAACCTAATTTGATAGTATAAAAACCCCACAATAACCAACATTTAAAACTTAAAATAATAATCTTTAAAGATGTAATCCATCTACACATGAAATGAGGCTGGATAGGTTCATGTTCTATATTGACCCACACTGTGAAAATACAAAAATATGCTACCCTTATCTCATATATCAGTATGATTCTGAGGTTCAGTCAGTATTGAAAGTCACTAATAAAACTAACAGTGTGGCTGACAATTAAAATAGTAAGTATTATAATACCCAGTTAGAACATCTCAAGTAAACATGCTGAATTTCCCTAAATCGTACATTTATCATCTGATATTCTTTCAAAAGGTTATAAGCATTCGTTAGATTTAAAGCAATAAATCAAATAAATGTAATTGCGTACTATCACATAAAATCTAATGACTTCTAAAAAATAGATTGTGGACTTAAGATTATTTGGATTCCTAACCTACTACTACCTAAACAACTTTGAGAAAGTTACAGTGGCTTTATCTATATCACAGCCCCATAGGGTTATCTGGAACATTCACTTTTGAAAAGCCCACGTAATGCCCCTTTCATAGTATCTGAGACTGACACTCAGTAAATATTCATCATAATTTTTATTTCATTAACTAGAATAACCAGAAGAAATCAAAGCATCCAACCAATTGGCTATGAACTGTAGACCTCAAGAGTCCAAAGAATCAAAATTGACTCTCATCTTCGTATCCCCATAATACCATATGAAATCTTTTCTGAAATAGAATTTTTTCAGGTGGGATTTGTAAACCTCTTCATTACAGAATTATCTATTGTGTTAGAACTTTACCTCTAGACATTTTTAAAAAGGAGAAGGCTACTTTTGAAAAGGAAAAAAAAATATTGGAATAATTATAAATGGTGACTCACTCATTCAATACATATTTACTGTCTGACTACGGTGTGCCAGAGTCCGTTCGGTCCGGGTAAGATTTAGCCCCAAGGGCTCAGTGGTCTTTCTTCGGGGAAGGATTTTCTCTCTGAGACCAGAATACTATCCTACAGCAAAGGGAGTGCTCTCATGACTTACATGAAAGCAGAAGTGCAGAAAGTCTTGAGGTTTTCTGTGTCACCACAAAAGCCTCCCTTTCTCCCTAACCAAACACAAATGTTTATCTGCACTGTGATTTTACAAGCCGTGGGAAACCACGAATCTCTGTTAACCACTGTGCACCAGGCCCTCTCTGCTCAGCAATCCACATGACACGACTTAGCATTCACCGGAGTGCAATGGGGGAGCACCGTCCTTTGGGTTTTAGAGGAAAAGAAAACAGTATGTGAATGAATATCACGCGGCATCTCATCTAAGATAAACGCAAGATTTATAAGCATTTTTTTCCCAGATTGCTCTTGTTAGATTTTTCAAAATGGTTTTCCCTACTGTGAGACACTTGGCACAAAATATGGAAATGAAATTAAGTGTGACAGGTGTTCCCTACCTTATCTCTGTTATCACGTGCATATTCTCATAGGGTGGCATCTGCTCTTTTGTCATCGAATGCTATTCTTTCATTTCACCATTGAGCAAGAATTTCAGTATTTTGCAAATTTACCATCGCTTACATTAATATCAGTTCCAACGCATTTCTTTTCTTACTAGTTCCGACATTTTGTTTCTCTATTTAGATGCCTCTGGGCTTTATTAAATAAACAATGAATCGCATTGATCTTCACATAGGTGCGCTGACGTTGTCGCTAAATTCTAATCACAACATGAAATTCGGTTTGGTTCATGTACTGTTAGTAAAGTGCTACAATTAACCAATATAAATGTTTCCTGTGTTCAAATTCAACTTAATTATGGTCTATTAAATAGATCCCAAAACTCCAATGTAAGCATAACTTAAAAATGACTTAAAGGGGTGCCTGGGTGGCTCAGATGGTTGAGCATCAGACTCTTGAGTTGGCTGAGGTCATGATCCCAGAGTCGTGGGATGAAGCCCTCATGGGCCCTGCTTAAGAGTCTCTCTCCCTCCCCCTCTGCCCCTCCTTGACACAGGCACCTGTGCACACACTCTCTCTCTTTAAAAAAAAATGAGAAAGACTTAAAACTTAGAAACCAACACGGCCCTCTCCACTCTCGCTCCTTGCTAGCATTGCTACCTCACTTCCGCCACCTTGCTTCCCATTCACTCACAGATCTGAAGCACAGGTAACCACAGTTATCTCAAACTTTCTCTTCATTCTTCCATGCTTCCTTCTGGAAATTTATTTTCCAGGACCTTTGTTTTCTAGGTAAGCTTTCAATGGACTGGTCAATGGTCTTTGATAATGTCCTAGTTTTTAAAATATAGAGCATAAGAACTCAATAGCGTAAGTGTTGAAAGACATGAGGAATGTCTTAATAATCATCATAATTTCAGGGTATCGGAAGAGTCTGGAGTGACAGGAGAATCTGGATAAGATGAGGGCAAGGTTGCTGCCTATGAGAGGAGATATCAGGAGCAAAGACAAAGAGGACGTGGGGTCTAGCTCACAGTTAAAGAGACGCCTGGCTTGTGTAGAGATGTGGGAAAATGTAGACAAACAAGAGGGACCCCTAGAATGCAAAACATCAACTGACAAATTTCTTTTTTTTTAATAATTTCTTGTCAAATTGGTTTCTATACAACACCCAGTGCTCAATGAGTGCCCTCCTCTGTGCCCATGACCCACTCTCCCCCCTCCCACACCCATCTCTCCCCTCAGTTCTTTCTTATTCCTTGAGAGTCTCTCATGTCATGTCTTCCTTCCTCTCTGTGGCTTTTTTTTTCCCCCCTTCCCCTCTTCCCCTCCCCCCTGGTTCTCTGCTAGGTCTTCCAAAGCCTACCTATGTGTGGGAACATATGGCATCTGTCTTTCTCTGCCTGACTTATTTCACTCAGCATAATATCCTCCAGTTCCATTCATGTTGCCACACATGGCCAGATTTCATTCTTTCTCGTTGCTGCATAGTAGTCCGTTGTATATATATACCACATCTTCTTTATCCATTCATCAGTTGATGGATACTTAGTCTCTTTCCATGATTTGCCTATTGTCAAAAGTGCTGCTATGAACATTGGGGTACACGTGCCCCTATGCGTCAGCAGTCTTGGATCTCTTGGGTAGATTCCTAACAGTGCTGTTGCTGGGTCATACGGTAAGTCTATCTTCATTTTTTTGAGGAAACTCCACACAGTTCTCCAGAGTGGTTGCACCAGATTGCATTCCCACCAACAGCGCAAAAGGCTGCCTGTTTCTCCACATCCTCGCCAGCATCTATAGTTTCCTGATTCATTCATTTTAGCCACTCTGACTGGTGTGAGGTGGTATCTCAGTGTGGTTTTGATTTGTATTTCCCTGATGCTGAGTGATCTTGAGCATCGTTTCATGTGTCTGTTTGCCATTTGGATGTCTTCTTTGGAGAAGTATCTATTCATATCTTCTGCCCATTTCTTCACTAGGTTATTCGTTTTTCGGGTGTGAAGTTTGGTAAGTTCTTTATAGATTTTAGATGCCAATCCTTTATCCGATATGTCATTTGCAATTATCCTTTCCCAATCCCTTGGTTGCCTATCAGTTTTGTTGGTTGTCTCTTTTGCCGTGCAGAAGCTTTTAATCTTGAGGAGATCCCAGTAGTTCATTTTTGCTTTTAATTCCCTTGCCTTTGGAGATGTGTCAGGTAGGAATTTGGTGTGTCTTAGGTCAAAGAGGCTTTTTCCTGCTTTCTCCTCTAGGATTTTGATGGTTTCCTGTCTCACATGCAGATCCTTTATGCATTTAGAGTTTATTTTTGTGAGTGGTGTAAGGAAGTGGTCTAGTTTCATTCTTTTGCATGTTGCAGTCCAGTTCTCCCAGCACCATTTATTAAAGAGGCTGTCTTTTTTCCATTGGGTACTCTTTCCTACTTTGTCAAAGATTAGGTGGCCATATACTTGCGGGTCCATTTCTGAGTTTTCTATTCTATTCCATTGGTCTATGTGTCTGTTTTTGTGCCAATACCATACTGTCTTGATGACTACCACTTTGTAGTAGAGGTTGAAGTCTGGGATCGTGATGCCTCCCGCCTTGTTTTTGTTCTTCAGTATTACTTTGGCTATGCGGGGTCTTTTGTGGTTCCATACAAATTTTAGGATTGTTTGCTCTAGCTTTGAGAAGAATGCTGGTGCAATTTTAATTGGGATTGCACTGAATGTGTAGATTGCTTTGAGTAGTATTGCCATTTTGACGATATTCTTCCAATCCACGAGCATGGGATGTTTTTCCATTTCTTTGTGTCTTCCTCAATTTCCTTCATAAGTTTTTTATAGTTCTCAGTGAAGAGGTCTTTCACATCTTTGGTTAGGTTTATTCCTAGGTATTTGATGGGTTTTGGTGCGATTGTGAAGGGGATTACCTTCTTTATTTCTCTTTCTGCTGCTTCATTGATGGTGTATATGAATGCCACCAATTTCTGTACATTGATTTTGTACCCTGAAACTTTGCTGAATTCATGGATCAGTTCTAGCAGGCTTTTGGTGGATTCTGTCGGGTTTTCCAAGTAAAGTATCATGTCATCTGCAAAGAGTGAGAGTTTGACTTCCTCCTTGCCAATCTTGACGCCTTTTATTTTGTTTTGTTGTCTGATTGCTGATGCTAGGACTTCCAACACTATGTTAAATAGCAGTGGCGAGAGCTACTTGATCAGGGTGAATATTTTTTTTATATGCTGTTGAATTCGATTTGCTAGTATCTTGTTGAGAATTTTTGCATCCATATTCATCAGGGATATTGGCCTGTAATTCTCTTTCTTTGCTGGGTCTTTGTCTGGCTTGGGAATCAATGTGATGCTGGCTTCATAGAATGAGTCTGGGAGTTTTCCTTCCATTTCAATTTTCTGGAACAGCTTGAGGAGGATAGGAATTAACTCTGTTTTAAATGTCTGGTAAAATTCCACAGGGAAGCCATCTGGTCCAGGGCTTTTATTTGATGGGAGATTTTTGATAACTGATTCTATTTCTTTACTAGTTATGGGTCTGTTCAAATTTTCTATTTCTTCCCATTTGAGTTTTGGTAGCGTGTGACTGTTTAGAAATTTGTCCATTTCTTCCAGGTTGCTGAGTTTGGTGGCATAAAATTTTTCATAGTATTCTCTGACGATTGCTTTTATCTCTAAGGGATTGGTTGTAATTACTCCCTTTTCGTTCATGATTTTATCTATTTGAGTTTTCTCTCTTTTCTTTTTGAGAAGCCTGGCTAGCGGTTTGTCTATTTTGTTTATTCTTTCAAAGAACCAGCTCTTGGTTTCATTGATCTGTTCCATTACTTTTTCTGTTTCCATATGATTAATTTGTGCCCTGATCTTTGTTATTTCTCTCTTTCTGCTGGGTTTGGGTTGTTTTAGTTGTTCTGCTTCTAGTTCTTTTAGGCGTGCTGTTAGGATTTGTGTTATTGATTTTTCTTGTTTCTTGAGGTGGGCCTGGATTGCAATATATTTCCCTCTCAGGACTGCCTTTGCCGCATCCCAGAGTGTTTGGATTGTTGTGTTTTCATTTTCATTTGTTTCCATATATTTTTTAATTTCTTCTTTGATTGCTTGGTTGACTCATTCATCTTTTAATAGGCTATTGCTTAGCCTCCATGATTTTGGATATTTTCCATGCTTTTTCCTTTGGTTAATTTCAAGTTTCAAAGCATTGTGGTCTGACAATGTGCACAGTATGATCTCAATTCTAGTATATTTATTCAGAGCATCCCTGTGGCCCAGAATGTGGTCTATCTTGGAAAATGTACCGTGTGCAGTTGAGAAGAATGTAAATTCCTTTGCTTCTGGATGAAGCACCCTGAAGATGTCTATTAGGCCCATCTGTTCTAAAGTGTCATTCAGGGCCATTGTTTCTGTGGTGATTTTCTGTTTTGTGGATCTGTCCAGTACTGAGAGTGGAGCGTTAAGGTCCCCTACTATTAGGACATTTTTATCGATAAGGTTGCTTATGTTTGTAATTAGTTGTTTTATATATTTGGGCGCCCCCAAATTCAGCGCGTAGATATTTATAATTGTTAGCTCTTCCTGCTGGATGGTCCCTATGATTATTATATAATGCCCTTCTTCATCTCTTATTACATCCTTTACTTTAAAGTCCAGTTTGTCT
The DNA here is from genome assembly GCA_030068075.1 of Paguma larvata. Taxonomy (NCBI): domain Eukaryota; kingdom Metazoa; phylum Chordata; class Mammalia; order Carnivora; family Viverridae; genus Paguma; species Paguma larvata. The sequence continues at coordinate 126,907,130 of CM057826.1, forward strand.
GATATAAGTGTGGCTACTCCAGCTTTCTTCTGACTTCCTGTAGCCTGGTAGATAGTTCTCCATCCCCTCACTTTCAATCTGAAGGTGTCCTCAGGTCTAAAATGAGTCTCTTGAAGACAGCAAATAGATGGGTCTTGTTTTTTAATTCATTCTGTTACCCTGTGTCTTTTGATTGGTGCATTTAGTCCATTTACATTCAGTGTTAATATTGAAAAATATGGGCTTACAGTCACTGTATTATCCGTAGGTTTCATGCTTGTAAGTCTGTCTCTGGTAGTTTGTGTTCTTTGCAACCTTTCCTTCAGAGGGTGCCCCTCAGAATCTCTTGTAATGCTGGCTTGCTGGAGATGAATTCCTTCAGTTTTTGTTTGCTGGGAAAACCTTAATCTCTCCTTCTATTCTGAATGACAGGCTAGCTGGGTACAGGATTATTGGTTGCATATCCTTCCTGCTCATCACGTTGAAGATATCCTGCCATTCCTTTCTAGCTTGCCATGTTTCTGTAGATACGTCTGCTACAACCCTTATGTGTCTGCCTTTGTATGTTAAGTCCCTTTTATTTCTAGCTGCTTTCAGGATTCTCTCTCTGTCTTTATATTTGGCCAATTTCACAATGATGTGTTGTGCAGAGGGTCTATTCAAGTTAGGTCTGAGGGGAGTTCTCTGTGCCTCTTGGATTTCCATTACCGTTTCCTTCCTCATGTTGGGGAAGTGCTCAGCAATGATTTGTTCAAGTACCCCTTCGACTCCTTTCTCTCTCTCTTCTTCCTCTGAAATTCCTATGATACGGATATTGTTTCGTTTGAGTGCATCGCTCAGCTCTCAAATTCTCCTTTCCTGTTCCTGGATCAGCTTCTCTCTCTTTTAATCTGCTTCCTTTTTTTCCATAAGTTTATCTTCTAATGCACTTACTCTTTCTTCTATCTCTTCAATCTGTGCTGTGGCTGCTTCCAATTTGCCTTGTATTTCATCCAAGGCCTTTTTTAATTCTTGCTGACCATTTTTAAGGTCCTTGAACTCTGCTGCGGGGGACCCCTTGCATTCATCTATGCTTTTTTCAAGCCCAGGGATTAGCTTTATGATTATCATTTTATATTCATGCTCTGTTATGTTGCTTATATCTGTTTTCATCAATTCTTGAGCTGTCACTACTTCCTGTAGACTCTTTTGAGGAGAATTCTTCCTTTTCATCATTTTGGCTAGGTGTGTTTTGGATTGTTTCTTGGAGTTGCCCTTGGTGAAGAAAGCCGCGACGCAACGATGGCGTGACCAGAAGTCTGACAAATTTCTTAATATGAAAGTCTGAGCCCGAAGGTCCTGAGGATGATTACTGTCTGATTATAGGTATAGTAGCGAGTTAGTGAGATACAGAAAGAAGCACATGTTTTATTTTTAAACAGCAGTTATAGAAAGTGTCGGAAAGACATGGCATCATGATATGCTTGTAAAAACACTGCAGACAAAAGTCTGATGCCCTACATCACCTGAACTTTAGTTGTATCCCCTTAAGTATTTTCTTGTATGGCAAAGGTATAGTATATATCTTAATAAGTAAATAAAGCATCATACAGTCCAGAGTGTAAGCATTTGGCTGGATGTAAATTATGATACTATAAGTTTGAAACTTTCTTCAAAAAATGTCATTTTCAATATTACTGTGAAGACGAGTGATTTTTCATGCGTTTGTGTATTCAACGCACACATGCAAGTAAGTCTGTGAAAATACACTTATGACACCCTATCTATCCTATTGTCTTAAAATACTACCCTTCCCTTCCTGACTCAACTCTTTTGATGTTTCCCCTTTACACCCACGGGGGGAAACTCTAAATCCTCAATGAAGATATATATGGTTGAAGGTCATGATAAACTCTTGCCTACCTCTCCACTTTTATTTTTACTACTTAAAACTTTATATATAACCATAATGAACACATTTTAACTGTGTGAACAAACTATGTTTTAACAGTTTCCATAGTAAGTTTTAGTCGTATGCTCAATCTTGGTACAGTGCACAGGCTGTTTTCTCTTTCAAGAAAGTCTTCTTGGTTATTTCTTCAAAACCTAGCCAGTCCTGTCCTCTCTCCAAAGTAACCACTGCCTCCCTGATCCATTTCTACGCTGTACCTTTCCCGTTACTACACTATTAAGTCCACTCTGGTTACAGTTTTCCTGTGTCTCTGATTAGATCATGAACTATTTGGGGGAAGGCTTTGGGCAGAGTGCTCAGCGTCATGCCTTTAATATGCAAGGCCTGACACACAGCACGAGTTCAAGGAATACTGCTTTTAACTCAATATCTTCTTTCTTTTTGAGCTTAAAAGGAAACATATCCATTCACTGCTCTCAAGAGCATCTATTCCATTGACTCCACCTATAACTCTTGTAACACCATCTGAGGGGAAGTCACTCTGATTTCTCCCCTCTAGCATTCCCAATGATGCCTTCCTTGGGAGCCCGAGTTCTATCTTTAGGAAAAGTTTTAATGCGGCCACACTGTTAACATTACTTCGTTTTCTTACATTGCCAAAGGGCTTCAGAAAGTAGCCTGAAACTACGACAAGAGACGGAAACTTAGAAATCATCCAGTCAAGAAAACCAAGGCCGAGAGATGTTGCATAGTGTGCCGAGACTCACACAGAGAGTTCACGCGAGTGTCAGGGCTGGAATCTAACGCTCCCAATTTCCAACTTCGTTTTTGGTTTTAATACATCTTTCTAAATTTGCTTGCTACCTGCATTCTAGTTTCCCCCGCTGAACTCTGGAAATTGTTCTGAGGCCACCCACAATTTCCTGTCCTTTGTTCTCCTCTCTGAGGCATTTGACCCGTGACCACTTTTCTCCTCCACGAATATTCCATTGCTGTAGCTCTCTTCGCTAGCAACTGTTTCTGTTTCCTTAAACAGGTCACGGTCCGCACTCCAAGGCAGGTCTTTGGTCAGCAACTGCTGTCTTCATTTATGCCTCCCAAAGGCTTTTAGAACACCCTCTACGGAGACAAGACCCAAATCCCAAATCCCCTTCTCAGCCCACTGCTTCCATTTGAGATCCACGCCCCTCTTTGCTCGCTTCTCATTATCTTCCTTCAGATTTGTCTGATGGTTCTCCCAAACCGGGGCCTCTCTCTGAGTTTGGATCTCTGTTCATGACTTCACCTTTTTTCTAATTACCCCGGCTGAAAAAATTATCGAGTCCTCTCTCTTCCCTTTTCAAACTTATTTCGAAATATGTATATGAAAATAATAACATAAGAAAATAATATGCCTGTGTGCCAGACACTGTATATACGTGGTTTCATTTAATCAAACAGCAAGCTTGCGACACATATGCTAACCTCACCAGTTTTATTGTTGAAAAAAGTGAGTTTCAAAAAGATTTATTGTGTCCCAAGGTCACAAATCAGTATGTGGTGAAGACAGGATTCAAACAAAAGACAGCATTTGTGAGGCTATCTGAGGAAGCCTAGGCCCTGCCGTATGACTATTATTCCAAATAACTCTCATCTTTAAAACATTTTGCACTGAGGATTTGACATCAAGCACAACACCTCACCAATGGGAGACGTCCAACATTTGATATCAACAGCAAGGCCAGGCCCCGTCCCTTAGAAAGCAGAGGGAAATATACTGCATTAGGCTCTAAACTTAATCTTGAGCTGACGGTTTTATATGATGAGACGTATAAGCTGCCAAATGCAAACGGGCTTTCTGAGCGGGCTGAGGGTTTCACCTCCGGCCTCCTTCAGTGCTATGTGCTCAGTAACTCCCAGCACCCCCACGGCAGATATAGGGACAATATTTCAATATTTCAAGGTTTTAGGTTTTCTTTCCTTCTTCCTTTGTTTTACAATTCTCTTTTCTACAGTTATTCTTAAAATGTCTCCCGATTATAAGCCCAGAACTTGTAAATAGCAGAACATTTAAAAAATATAATTAAAAGAAAATCAGTACCCCAAATCCCATCATATAGAATTACACGTCTGTATATATACATACATACATATATGAATATTTCTAGTCTATGAGCCTACATGCAGACACACAGTATGTATTCGGGTACGCACCTGTGTGTGTACACGTGGACGTGCCTCTACCTATGCATACACGTGTTAAAGTTTTATATTCTACTTTATTTTTCCATTTAAGAATGGCTTACTAGCCTCTTTATTTCTTAATGGCATTAAGCAGTTGTTATAGGCCTGGCTTTTAATTGCTGAATAACAGTGTGTCCTCTAAATATATCATAATTGTATTATCTATTCATTCATTTGACCCTCTGGTCAATAAATTCTTATGAATATTGACGTTATATAGCCTGTGATCCAGGCTGGCGAGACCCAACGCCAACTTACATACACTCAAGTAAGGGACACAATTGGCTATTTACTCAACTGGGTCAAAGTTAACAATACAATTGCTCTATCGCTGTTAATAAGCTTAACATTGATAGTTTATATACTTATTTTTGTCTGTGTTCTATTTCACACACACACACACACACACACACACACACACACACACACATGAGGTTCAAATATAGCCTGAAAGTATCCCCATAGATCCCTAAGGGACAAAGCAGGAACTGAAAGTGACCATCTGGAAAGGATGAATCAGTCCTTGTGAAAGGGTAAGTGTGAGATCCAGAGAGACTGAGGGACATCCCTGAAGAGGACAGCCTCCTCAAAACCCATAAATGAGGCCCATGAGAGACAGGAAGGCACCAGGTTAAGCACCTATTAAACACAATGCTCAGCACCACTATCCCATGAGACAACTACCATGCCATGACACCATCACCATGCCATGACACCACAGGTCACCCAAACATACTCCTCCCTTCCTCGTTCCTTACACCTACTACCCTGGAGGAGCCAGAGGAAGCTGAGTGCACCGAGCAAGGGGAATGGAAGCCCTACGTGAGGAAATAACAAGGACCCTTGACTTCACTCCCCCTTCTTCACTGCATGGTACTAGCTCTAAGCAAGCCAACATGTGAAGGGCATGGGGCAGAGATATTTTAACTTTATGTCAATTTGGATGGTTTAATGATGTGAGGGTGAATATTTTAATTACCAGACTTCTTGGGATTAAATTTACCAAATGACTTCTCACAACCTAAGAGTGAACAACACCAGAAAGAGGATGGGGGGGCGGTAACAAACCCCCAGGTTCATTATGATATCCTTGCATCCAATTTAGTCAATGAGAAGTTAAGAGTGTACAATAGGAATTCAAGTGCCAAGTATTACAAGGGTTAGAGAGTGATGTGGGGAATATCTTTTGGGTGAGATGACATCTGAGCAGAGATTTAAGTACCAGAGTTGGCCAGGCCAAGATATAGGTGAGAACATTCCAAGCAAAAGGAGAAACAAAGACCCTGAGATGGGACCGACTAAGCGTGTGTAAGGAAAAGCAAGGTTAGTACGGCTGGAGCAGAGAGATCCCCGGGAAAACGATGAGTGGGAAGCAACCCAGAGGCATCCACGGCAGTGTCACGTAGCGGATTCCTATTTAAAAATAGACCCTGATGAAATCCTCCTGTGATTTTTAGATTCTCTATCTTTTCTGGGACACGGGTTATAGATTTTACTACGGGATGCTTCATGGTGACCTTCTACGCTGAGTTCTTTCAACAGAAGTATTTTATCTCCAGAATAATTACACAGGAATAGATTTCACTCCTACAAATGAAAAAAAAATACATGCATTCTCTCCCATTTTCTTGAAAACCACTGCCTCCTCTAACTTTTCCCCATCGTTTGACAGAGATATGGATTTTAAAACAATTTCAAAATGTTCCTTTTTTTTATTTATTTAAATCCAAGCTAGTTAGCATAGCATGTAATAGTGGGGTCAGGAGTAGAATTTAGTGATTCATCACTTACATATAACACCCAGTGCTCATCCCAATAAGTGGCTTCCTCAATGCTCGTCACCCATTTCCTTTGTGACTCCATTATAGATAAAGAACATCACGAGTAAGATTATGAACAGAAGCTGTTCTATGTTGAAGATGGGCAAAGTGGTAAAAATGTGTAAAAAGGAAACTGAATGCTCCGTCCTAACATTTAAGTATCCGAAATGAGTAACTTTTTGTTATTAGGATGGTTAGCTCAGTTCTCATTTTATGGTCTAATTTTTGTTCGTATCAAGAAAAGTCATTGACCTGGCTTTATATACTTTCTAGTATTCATGCACTTCGCTGTAATCTCTTGTTGCTTAGAATGATTTTTAAATTATTCCTTTGGGGTTTCCACGGCCTCTTTAAGCAGGCAAAAAGGGGAGTTGAGAAATAGGGAGCAAACTTAGTTTTAAATCTACTTCTAAGTTTATGCATCGGTCCGGCCAAAAACTGTTATGTTCTACAGTTCCTGATGATAATTTAATATTTGCTCTAAATGTACCTACTGAACACCAGCCAGATGACAGTATGCAAGGCACTGAAGATTCAAAACTGAAAAGATATTTAATCCCTGTCTTCATGGACCTTATCTCTTAGTGGGAAAGACAGAAAAAAAAGATATTCAGATAAATATACTTAAGGAATTAAAACTGTGAAAAGTATCATTGAGGAAACAAACAAGGATCTAAGAGAAATAGAGTGGAGACTGAGTTGCTAGAGAGAGTGGCCCATTACGACATTTCTGAGGAGTGAACACTGGAGACAAGACACAGAGAAGGAGCCAGCCATAGGAAAAAGGCTGTAAGCAAGGGAAGAATGTATTAGGTAGCAAATGCCATATATCAAGACTATGACCTTCTCATGTATATTATGAGAGGAACCCAATAGACTGACTCGGTGTTTATAAAAGTATATACTTTTTAATTGTTATTTATAACAACATATGTTTGTGTTCCATATGTTGAAGTCACAGTAAAACATATTTTAAAAATGAAAAGCAAAGGATAAATAATATAACACTATTGCTTAGCAATAAAGAGGTAAGGAAAGTACTAAAAGAAATGAAATTGCTCCTTAGAGTGCAAAATCAAGCAAGGAAAGGAGGGGGCTGGGTAGTTTTTGTTTTTTTTTTCCACCAAAATTTTGTTAAGTATTGACTTTTCAAACAATGTACAGATATGACTTAGACTGCAATTTAGTTTCAAAGACAGGTTGAAATGGAGGGACACAAGACTTGCTGGGGAGGCCACTGCTGTGATTAAAGCAATAAATTACAGTGGCAGCGTTAGTGTAAAGTCTACCGGTGAGTAGGCCCAAGGGATGAGCCAAGCCACCATTAAGGAATCAACAGGGAGACTGAGGGAGTGGCAGGAGTCACGGACAAATAAGGAGAGCAGCAAAAGCAGAGCAGAAGGGCTGGCAGGGCATGACTCATGGAGAGCTCTGAAGACCGTGATAGATTTTATTTAGATTTTATTTGAAGTGTAATTGAAAGCAAGTGACAGTGGATGGCATCATCAGATAGAAATTTTTCAAGAAAACCATTCTCGTTCTCTTTTTTTAGAAAACAGATTACAGGATGACCAGAGTGGCACCGCAAAGACCAGTTTGAAGCCGGCTATCACACTTCAAGCACAAGCCTGGGTGATTAGAGCAAAGAAGCAACACCCGGTGGCTGAAGGAAGGACGTGGAGAAAGGTAAACACATTGGAGATGAATTTTAGGTACTCATGCAAACCAGAGGGCAACCACGCAAAGGTGTGAATGGTTTAGATGCTAGGATATGGAGGGACAATAACACAGGGACTTAAGGATGACGTCAGAGTTTCTGGCTTAAGTGCTCCAGAATGGGAGACACAGGTCTGTAGTTGACATGTAAATGTCTAGTACTGAGGCTAAAGCAGATTGTAGGGGTGAAGAATCGAAGTTTCTGATGGGATGTTATTAGATTTGATGCATCTGTGACACATCCAAGAGGAGAAATCAAGTAGGTAGTTGGAGTATGGAGTTGAGTGCATAGTTTTGAGCTAGACACATACGTCTGAGAGCTACCAACCTAAAAATAACCTTTCCATCCATAGAGAGGAGTCATGTTATCCAGAAAGGGCAAAAGGGAGCCTAAACCAAACCCAAAGGACCTTAACATTGAGAATCAGAGAAGGAATCAGCAAAGGAGACTGAAGAGGAAGGGCCAGTGAGCTTACAGAAAAAAGTAGAAGCTTGTCGATTTTTTGAAATAAGAATTAACCCTTCCTAGAAGTGGTTTAAAAGGAAAAAAGACAGGAATAAGCTCTCGTTCAGTTTACTTCGAAGAAACAAACACCTAAACCCATGCTACTCAGATTAAAAATTCAGTAGTCCTATGCAAGACGGCCTAACACATGTGCTCATGCTTTTGTTAAATTCAATAGCAAAACCAAGTGAAAAAAACACTGCCCTGCCTATATCGGTCAGGGTTCCCCCAAAGCCCTAACAACATGACTTTTGTTTTGCAGCGAATAAGAGAATTTTCCATGTTCCATTTTGTGGAGGCACAAGGAGAATTTGAGTTTATTAACTAACTCTGCTTGCCTTATGGATTTTTCAGCAAGTTGGCTTCCAGCTTGCCGCTCACCCTAGCACTTAACGAGCCGGTGCGTATAGTCAGTGGTACACCTAGCTGTTAAAGGGTTAGCCACCGGGTGATTGTGCAGAGCCGCTCACCATGGTGATAAACCCTCACAGCGCTTATCTCATGCGATTCCGGCCCAGTTATGTGCTTCAAGTGCAACCGAATGAGACCACTGAGGAAGTTGCACAGCTGCAATGTGGGGAAGGACTCATCACTGCCAGGTCTCACTGGTGACCTCACAATTAACGGAGACGTTGCCAACCTCCTACATACCCCCAGAGACCGGATGCGAATTCAGTTTACCATGGAAACGAGATGTGTGGAGCAAACTACTCAAGGGCCCTAGCACGGGTACTCACGGACATGGAAAATGTGCTGCAACTTCTTTTCCGGATTCAACTAAAGGTCAAATAAATAAAATAATGAACGCATTCAACAATATTTACCAAGTGCACACTATGCGTCAGCTAACGTGCCAGATGCAGGAAATACAGCACCGTATGAAACGTTTTCAAATAGACAATCTTAAGTATCTTTGATAATACACACAGTCCCCAAATCACAACAGTTCGACTTAGGATTACACGGCTTGACGATGGTGCAAAAGTAAGGAGCGTTCGGTAGGAACCATACCCCACATTCCGAATTTGGATCTTTTCCTGGGCTGGCGACATGGATATGACACTCACCAGTGAGGCTAGACAGCACGAGGGAGCCACAGAGGCCCGTCAGCCACGGGATCCCGAGGGTCAACAACCAACACGCCTACAACCATTCTGTACCCACAGAACCATTCTGTTTTTCACTTTTAGTACGGTCTTCAATAAATCACACGAGAGAGTCAACGCCAGTATTACAAAATACACTTTGTATTAGATTTTTTTCGCCATCTGTAGGTGTTCTGAACATATACAAGGTAGGCCAGACTAAGTGATGATGCTCGGTCGGTTAAGGGTACTAAATGCATTTTTGACTCATGATGTTTTCAGTTTATAATGGGTTTATCAGGACTCAACCCCATCATACATCAAGTTGTCTTTCGGATTTTAAGTCGTCTTTCTCATTTGTGTACACATCATCAAAATGTGTTCTTACTTTTCCATTTAGGATCCATGGATAATTCGAACATTCTCCCCCACTCCCATTTTGAATGGCATGAAGTAGTGTGCAAGAAATTATATTGGTGTTTTACCCCCTCGCAGGGAACACTAAATCTTATACTAAAAACGTTCTTCATATGGGCTGTTTCTTAACCTCAAGATCCCCGAATACCAACCTGTGATTCGGCAGTGCTAAAAGAAAACACTTGAGAGTCTTTCCTCCCCACCTTTCTCTATCCTCTCTTTAGTCCCATCAGGGAGTACCCAGGCTCAAAAAGCTACTCTAATATCAGGCTGACTTTATAGAGGTTACTTTAAGAGGTCATACATGTACAGAGCTGAAAAAGTATGGTATAAAACGGGAAGTCCAATGCACTTGGCCTATGTCAGGCCACATCAGGAATATCATGTCCATGCATCACGTTTCAAAAAAGACATTTATAAACAAGAACATATCCAAACCAGAAATCGGAGGTCATTTTGTTCCAAATTCCACTCAGAGAAGAAATCATCCATCAACACCTTTGATAAATATTTAATATTCTGCTTATGCGTTTCAGCCACTAAGAGAGCAGTCGCTGCTCTGAAGCAATCCAGGCCTCCGGTGGACAGGAGCAAGTCTCAGAAATCTTTTTATAAAAAGTCCAGAAATCAAGAGTCCTGATTCTACACCCTAAGCATCTTTGCCCATTTCAAATATATGACAAACACGCTCCTGGGCTCTGTGTGTGTGTCCAGTTACCATAAACATTGGTGCCATGAAATCTGTCTTGATCTTTTCATTTCACTCGGAGTCTCTCTAGTTTACAAATGTCATTATTAGGTTTCATTTTCTACGATTTTAAAGTATGGAAGTGAATGTTCAATAAAAAATGCCTGGCACGTAGGATGAGCTGACGTAACAGACTATAAGAAAAGTAACACATTAAGAACCTGGTACAGACTGGTAGAGGAACACAAGAGGGGAAGTGGTTTTTATTTATTATTAATCATTCTTTATTATGAAATATCTCAAAATTCAGAAATATATAAGAAAATAGAGTGTTCAGGAATCCATTCCCAGTATTTAACAAATGGTAACACTTATGTACTACAGATAACTTTTTGAAAAAATAACAATTTCTTTTTTTTAATTTTTTAATGTTTATTTTTGAGACAGAGACAGAGTACGAGTAAGGGAGGGGCAGCGGGAGGGAGACAAAGAATCTGAAGCAGGCTCTAGGCTCTGAGCTGTCAGCACAGAGCCCGGAGTGGGGCTCGAACCCGTGAATCACGAGATAATGACCTGAGCTGAAGTTGGATGTTTAACTGACTGAGCCGCCTAGTCGCCCCTGCATTCACGTTTTAAACTTTCACTGCATATGTATGGTCTTTACAAATACCACAATTAGCATGCTTGGACCTATTTAAAAGGTTCACTCTTGTGGCTGTTCTGAGGATAGACTACAGATGGAGAAAGGCCACATGATGAGAGGTTATTGGCAGCTCAAGGAGAAGGCAGAGCTTACAGTGTTTGAATGTGCACTGTGAAAGAAAGAAAGGAATTCGGGACCACAGAATGATTTTTGGCCCTTGCCAAGTGACCATCAGGAGGATGAAGGATAATGTGAGGAGAGTTTGGTGTTGGAATGGGAGACATGATCACTTCGATTTGAAACACGTTAGGTTTGATATATCTACTAGACCTCATGTTGAAATGTCAAGTACATGGCTGGACATACAAACTTGGAGCTCAACAGAGAGGTCTAAATTAGAATTACCTATTTTGGAATCACTGGCATATAGTTGGCGTTTAAGCTACGAGACTGGGTAAGATCCCTGAATAGGGACACGTGGACAGAAGGGACCCATGACTGAGCACTAGGTCACATCTGTTAGGAAGATGCAGGGAATGATGATTAATAAGGTGGCCCGAGAGGGAACCCTCTGGGAGGCAGAGGGTCCTGGATGGCAAGTGATAGAAACGTGTATTGGGAGGGAGAGACAGCATAAGCAGCTATTCCCAACGCTTCTGAGGGTGAAGTAAGATAAGAATGTATCAGTAGCCCCAGGTGAATACGTTTCTCTGTCAGCTCCACATCGTCCATCGTTTGTAATTAACTATTCTGAAATATAGACATTTGTTGACGACTCAAATTAAAAGTTAGATACAACTCCCATTCAATTCCTTATTGTACTAACACTAAATACAAAACCAACATCAATGGAAGATGGGGGGAAATACCAATCTCAAAATTCATAAATACATATAGATTTTCCAACTCTCACATTAATGAATGGAATCGCTGTGGTTCGAAAAGAAAATAAAATACTAGGAAAAATAAAATATTGGAAAGCTGTATATCAGGAGCAAACAGACAAGTAATTGGGGTGTGATTCCTGTTAAATAGATAATGCATGGGTAATGTTGACTTCTGTCTTCTACTGGGTTGTAATAAAGCATAAGAGTTAACCCATTCCATTCCATCCAAATTTTATTTAAACTAATTATAGAATTTCTCCTTTATTCTTTAAGTTTTATGTTGTTACATAGAGCCAAGATATTAAAACTATTTTTACATATTGACTCCATCTTTCAACAAATAAGCAAGTACTCAGAGATCTCAACACTTGCAAATTGACTTAGAATCATATTAAAGTAAAATTTTTGAATAGGCAGAGGTGAAGACAAAAATCACAATCTTTTCTAGAAATTTCTTTCTTGTCTGATATTAGTATTCTTTAAAAAATTTTTTTTAATGTTCATTTATTCTTGAGAAAGAGAGAGTGTATGTGTGTGTGTGAGCAGGGAAAAGGCAGAGAGAGAGAGGGAGACACAGAATCTGAAGCAGGCTCCAGGCTCTGAGCTGTCAGCACAGAACCCGACGCGAGGCTCGAACTCATGAACTGCAAGATCATGACCTGAGCTGAAGTGGGATGCTCAACTGACTGAGCCACTCAGGTGTCCCTTGTTTGATATGAGTATTCTTAAGATATCTTCATTTAAATAGTTAGAAATCTAATGCTGATGCATAGGGGCACATGTACCCCAATGTTCATAGCAGCACTTTCGACAATAGCCAAGTCATGGAAAGAGACCAAGTGCCCATCAACTGATAAATGGATAAAGAAGATGTGGTACATATATACAATGGACTACTACATGGCAATAAGAAAAAATGAAATCTGGCCATGTGTGGCAACATGGATGGAACTGGAGGGTATTACGTTAAGTGAAATAAGTCAGAAAAAGACAGATACCATATGTTTCCACATTGGTGGATTTTGAGACACTTAGCAAAAGCCACGGGGAGCGGAAGAGGGGAATGGAAAAAAAAGACACAGAGAGGGAGGGAGATAAAACATAAGAGACTCTCAAAGACTAAGAACAAACTGAGGGTGAGGGAGGTGAGGGAGGGGGCAGAGGGGGTGATGGACATTAAAGAGGGCATGTGTTGGGATGAACACTGGGTGTTATATGTAAACCAATTTGAAAATAAACTATTTAAAAATAACTGTGAGAAATAAATTTCTGTTGTTTATAAAAAAAAAAAGAAATCTACCTGACTATCCTCATCCTAAATGACTAATGAGCTACTTTTTAAAAATTATTACACAGTATCTCATTTAAAAGAAAACAAATGCTATTCAAAACTCTGAAAGGAAAACTAACTGAGTTCAAATAAAAACGCAAAACACTTTGGATTGGGAAAACATCTGGAATAAATATGATTTCCTCACAATAATTCTGTAAATGATGATCACGAAGACCCTAACACCCGAATGAATTAATGGTATATATAATTCACAATGAAAGCAAACAAACAGAGAAATAGGCATGGGACCATGGGTAGCAATTTTTAAAATGTAAATTCCAAGAAGCAGGCACAAATGCACAGTTACATGGGAGTAAAATGTAAAACCTGAGCATATCAAGGGCTGGGAGGTTACCGGGGTAATAAGTACTCTGAAACAGCGCTGGTGGCAGAACAATTGGTATGAACACTCGGGAGAGCAATTCTGCACTATAAAGTCTTGGCAGTTCCACCAAAAAGAATTACTTGCACACGTGCATAAAGGAGAGGGCAAGTTCAAGACTGGAAGTGGAAACTGCTTCTCATCGGGCTCTGTGCTGACAGCTCAGAGCCTGGAGCCTGCTTTGGATTCTGTGTCTCTCCCTCTGTTCCTCACCAACTCACGCTCTGTCTCGCTCTCAAAAATAAATAAACATAAATTTTTTTTAAATGTTTAAAAAAAAGTGGAGGAGGCACCTGGGTGGATCAGTCACTTAAGCAGCCGACTTCAACTCAGGTCATGATCTCGTGTCTGTGGGTTCAACCCCACGTTGGGCTCTGTGCTGACAGCTCAGAGCCTGGAGTCTGCTTTGGATTCTGTGTCTCCCTCTCTCTCTGTTTCTCCCCCAATCATGCTCTGTCTCTCTCTCAAAAATAAGTAAACATTTAAAAAATATTTTTAATGTTTAAAAAAATTGCTTCTCATAATTAAACAACGTGCATGACCTCCATATGAATCAACCTAAAAGAATAAGGTGGTTATAAAATACATGTTTTTAAAAGACAATCACAATGGTTCAGTGTTGACTCCATGAATTCTCTCAGCAACCTGGGATCAAATGACACATCTGCCTCAGAATGCACGGATTTTTTGGAAGGGTTGCGGATTTTCTTATCTCATTACCTACCGAGACCTCAATTCCACGTGGCCACTACTTATTTTATCTTTCACGAACTGGAAATAAATTATTTTAATTAATTATTTTTTATTTGGTAGACTCAACACACGAATTTGAGCACATGCATTCAATTGTGTGCCTTTCATTCAATATTACGAATTTGTTCTTACTTTGTAAAGTACTTAGCACAGTCCCTAGCAAGCTCCCGTGAACATTCTCTTCTCATTTCTGCTTCCTACACATTCTTCTGAAATTTTTGAAGCCATGTAGGAAACTGAAGTTTCCCGGAAAACAAGCAAATCAACCCATCATGTCCACAGGTGTATACTTTATAGTCGCTTTGATCACTTGGCCATGGGAAGTCACCAGGTCATTTATTTGCACTGGAATGGGGGAAGTGTCAGAGCCCTTTTGGAAATCAGACCCTAGAGGCCACTTTAGCACTAAAAGTTTGAAAGGAATTGGGGGAAGAATGTTAGTGAGAAACCTCATTTAACTGTTCAATCAACCAACAGACAGTTCTTGGAATGGAAGAGGTAGTTAGGCTTATATGTTTTCTTTCAGATTTATTTAAACAAATGGATACACAAATCGCGCATGGGTATACTACTTACGTTAACCTCATTTAATATTCTTCCTCTATTTAATTAATTAAAAAAATCTAATAGGTAGCATTTCAAAAAGTCTAGATGATTATTTAATGCACTGACCAAAATATTTCCATTCCTCATTTCCATTTCACTTAATAAACACATTTAAAGCCCTTACAGTAAGGCATTCAAGTAACTTACTGAACCTTAAAAAGTGAAGATACAGGGCGCCTGGGTGGCTTCATCGGTTAGGCATCCGACTTCGGCTTGGGTTACGATCTCATGGTTCGTGAGGTTGAGCCCCACATCGGGTTCACTGCTGTCAGCATAGAGCCTGCTTTGGATCCTTTATATCCCTCTCTATCTGCCCTCTGCATTCTCCCTCTCTCTCAAAAATAAACATTAAAAAAAAAAAAAAAGATACAGAGGCACTGAGTGGTTAAGTAAATTGTCTAAGGTCACTCAGTTAGTAGGATTGTAATAGGGGAGCTTGGGTTCAAACACCGCAACCTGGTTCCTGAGTCCCCACTCTAAATGTAAAGGAGCCAAGGAGCTCAACAAGTAAGTGTGCTCTGGCGTTCCACCGCAATTAGGAATGACTTAGGTTCTTTCCCTCGCAAATTTAGTATTAAGCTTTCCAAAAAAATTACTGTTTTATCTGCATGTAAAAGGAGCTTTTCCTAAATGGAGATTTTTGGTGTCTGGGGTATTTTTTAAGTTAAAGCATATGAAATTGCTTTTTATGGTACATCAAACATTCATATATTGACGATTTTATACAATTCAACCTGTCTAGAACAAAATTGTAAGGGAAAAAAAAGAAGATGCGGCACTGAAAGCCAAACTCCCTATCGACTCCGTCGGAGAGGATGTGCGGCAGCTTAAGCAAGTAATAGAAGCTCACCGGTTCTTACTTCTCTCATTGTTAGAGTAAAAACTCCTGAGATCTGTCGATCACAGCTCCCGGGAAATTAACAGTTTAGCCTTCCCATCAGCTGCAATATTCAAAAACAAACACAATGTCCTATTCTAAATAACAGCACCAGAGCCCTCAGCACAGAAGGGGGATGCTTCCAAAGCATCTGCATAACTCAAAATACGCTTCCTAGAAAACAGGAAAACAAGCCATCTCAAGATATCGTAACTGAACTGTTCATCCATCCAGAACACTAAAAGCCAATGATCCTGAAAAAGAATCTCATAAAAGATAAAACGGAAGCTTTGAGATCACTGAATAAAAAAAAAAAAAAAGGAAAGGTTAAGTGCCTTGTAGTTCTCTTTGAAAACTGAAGCTGTCATTGGCCAGTAGGCTTTGAAATGGGCTTCTTCACAGTGACTTCGCTGAGCGTCCCACCATGTGCTACTGAGATGAAATCACCCTGGTTACCAACAGGACCTTCTAGACTAATACTTTCCCAACCAGAGAGAGAGGTACACAAGGAGCCATACAGACAAGAGAAATCAAGACACACTGTTTCCTCTCAGGTCTGCCAAATCACCTTTTCTTTTTCTTCTGAGAATAAGTTTTCAGACGAGAAGACCCACCAATTGTTCTAATTAGTGTATAAATCACACTTGACTTTTCATAACAGCCACTCAGTGCATGCTAGCCCTTACGTGATAATGATGTCAGAAATATAATTTACCGACTTAGGTAGTAAACCTAAACTATGAAATGAAGCTAAACAGTCTGGACTGTAACATTAAAAGCCTGATCTCAACGGACTACTGAGGCTTTGTAACATATTTGAATGTATTCTATACTCTGGATTAACTTCCTTAAACGCCACTCATTGGTTTAAAGAAAACTCATGCCAAATTTGGTTCACTTTTCAGCCTTAGTGGCTGGGCTGATGCCTGGCAGATAAAAGTGGGTGTGAGCGTCTGTAGAGAGCTTGGCCAGGACAAAGGCAACATTAAGAGTGAAATTAAACCAACTCTTTCCTATCTTACAAATAACCATTTCCGGTCCATTAAATGAAAGGATATATGTGAAACCACTTCACCTAACTATAAATCTCTATCGAAGGTGAACTATTTCTGGGCTTTACCTTACAAAGAACCAAGTACTTTATCTCGAGATAATTACGATTTTCAATTCAACATAAAAGCCTGGCATATTTCCTTTGCTATGACTGTTAAAAGGATCTCTAACAGAAAGTAAATAAAACCAGAGGCCTGAAAATCATACCACCCACACAATACACAGTTACAACACTGCCTCATGCTTTCTTCTGGTCTCGCAATTTATCTGTGACTTATTATTTATTCAACGTATCCAACATGCAGACTTCAAATCCATATATGGGTATGAATCCCTTCGGGTTTGATTCAGTAACTACCCAAAGAATACATATGAATTACAGTTCTAACTCAGGATACACCAGAGTAGATTGCTTTAAAGAGCTGAAGACATATGGTTTATTGAATTACACTCTTAATTAGTAAGAACACAGACCACCCCTGAGGACAAACTGAGATTAATTATTTCAAACTGAATAAGTTCATCTAAAAAACATTATGCTCTTTGGAATTCAGTACAAGTACCAAGAGAAAGGATAAAGGTATTTATTGTTTCACATATTTAAAAAGAAGAAAAACACAAAAGCTTAAAATTCAGTTTTATTAATTACTATATATGCCACTTGTATTATATATATTATGATCCATGAATAGAAATCTGACCATTTATAACTGAATCAAGACACTATGCAAGATGGTGAGCAGGATCTGTTCTATGTTATTATAAATTACTTATATATATATATATATATATGTACACACATATATATACTTACAATGAGGCACTTTTACTAAATTTAAAAACGGACTTCAAAGGCCATAAATTAGAAACACTTAATATTCACCTACTACAGAGTGAGTTTTTAAGCAACTTTATAGAACTTTAAAATAGTAAGAGGTTAACTTTATTGTTGAGATGCACTTTTATTTATATAATAAATAACATCATAGGTTGAAAAATTACCACCTAGCTTTTTAAGCCCTGACTCAAAATTTTCTCTGCAGCTTGACAGGGCCCAAGTATCCCTTGAAAAAAGAAAATGATCAACTGCAGGTCGTAAAGGTATCTAAGGAAGAAGTTTTAGTTGCCTCAATTTTATTCCGATCAGTAATAATAACTACATGGGAAACACCATCTGATTCGAGTTTCACATGTAGTAAGCTAATAAATATGCGGACCTGACAAGGGTGAGCAAGAGAATGCCAGAAGCAAAGAAGAAAAGAACTGATATCTTCTTTTTCCTCCTTGCTTCCCTTCCTCCCTCCTTCCCTTTCTCTCTCCCTCTCTCTCTCTCTCTCACACACACACACACATACACACACAAGCATACACACACACACTCATTTATTGTAAATTGGCATTACACTTTGTGACCTTTCTAGACTCACTTTTGGTTTGAGTGCCTATTTTACAAATTCGTTAGGATTTTCCACGTGTATGATCACGTTGTTTAGAAATAACGACAATTTTACCTCTTCCTGTTCCATCCACATATCTTTCATCTTTTAGTTTATTTACTTTTTCTTATAGTACTGGTTAAGATCTCCAGTGCAATGTTAAAAAGAAGTGGTCCAAATGGGCTTCCTTGTCTCATTGCTGATAATACACGGTCTTCGGCATTTAAAAATAATGCCAACCATGTTTTTTGTTTTCTGTTTTCTTATAGACGTGCATTAAGAGGTTTTGGTAGGTACAATCTAGTCTTATCTTACTGAGCATTTTTATCATAAATTAATGTTGAATTTTATTAAATTATTTTTTCCCATATGCTGGCATTGTTGTATAGTTTTTTCTCTTTCATTTCTTTCATATAGTGAAGGATACTGAGAGATACTTGTAAGGGTAAGCCATCCTTGCATTCTGGGGATAAACTCTGCACATGATGTATTGTCCTTTTTATACACTGCTGGATTTGATTTGTTCATACTTGGTAAGAATTTTAGCGTCTATGTTTTTGTCGGATTAGATTATAGGGTTTTTTCCTTACATTATCTTTATCTGTTTTTGATATCAGGATAATGCGGACCCCATAAAAGTATCAGGAAGTGCTGTGGCCCTTCAAATTACTTGAAAGACTCTGTGGCATTTCGTCCTTAGAGGGCCAATGAAATTCACTAATGAAGGTCTTTGGGCCTGGAATTGTCTTTGTGGGAAAAATCTTAACTACAAAATCAATTTGACTATATTTAGGGCCCCACAGAGATTGGGCATTGTTTTTTAAGGCAGTTGGTTAATATGTATCTTTCAAGGGTTATCCCTTTCATGTAATGTTGTAAACTTTCTTGACATGACGTGGTTTAGCATTTTTCCTTCTTATAATGATTGTAATTTCACTTCCCAAGAAACTTTTGTGAGTCTCCTTTTTATTCCTAATATTG
Source organism: Paguma larvata (assembly GCA_030068075.1). Classification (NCBI taxonomy): domain Eukaryota; kingdom Metazoa; phylum Chordata; class Mammalia; order Carnivora; family Viverridae; genus Paguma; species Paguma larvata. The sequence goes on from CM057826.1 coordinate 126,926,405, forward strand.
ATCATTTGTGTTTTCTTTTACTTTGATCAATAGCAATTTTATCGTTCTTTCCAGAATTTTTTCTCCAATTTCTCTGCTTTATTTATCTTCAATGATTTCTGTTCTTACATATATTATTTCCCTTTTTCTACGCATTTTAGGTTTAATTTGCTCTTCTTTTACATTCTTATTTCCTGACATAAGTATTTAATGATAGATCTTTTCCCAGAAGTATTACTTAGCTGTATCCTATATATTTTAATATGGTATTCTCATTTTCATTCATTTCAAAATATTTTTTAAGCTCCCTTGTGAGTTTTTCCTTTACCTATGCATTGTTTGATAATGTATTGTCTCGCTTACAATTTTATACTAATTTTGAGGCACTATTATTTTTTTTTTACATTTATTTGTTTTCGAGAGACAGAGAGACACAGAGCACAAGGGGGGGGTGGGCAGAGAGAGAGGGAGACACAGAATCCGAAGCAGGCTCCAGGCTCTGAGCTGTCAGCACAGAGCCCGAAGCGGGGCTCGAACTCACAAACTGCGAGACCATGACCTGAGCTGAAGTCGGACGCTCAACCGACTGAGCCACACAGGTGCCCCTAGAGGCATTATTTTGTGTCTGATTTCCATTAATTCTACTGTTGCAAGAGAATACAGGCGCCCCTAGAGGCATTATTGTGTATCTGATTTTCCATTAATTCTACTGTTGCAAGAGAATACATCAATAAGTTTTCAGTTATTTGAAATCTGTTGAGAAGACTTTAACAGCCTCACTTATGGTCTATCTTGATCACTCTTCTATGTGCATTAAATACAAAATTTTCTGCAGGTACCAGTTAAATACAGTGGGTTGTGGCATTGCTCAGTTTTCCCATTTTCAAAAACAAATTTTTCTATTTGTTCTAGCAATGACCAAAATACGAGTAAAGATTAGAAGAAAAAATAACAGTCTGACAATACCGGGAGTTTGTTGCCAGGGATGTGGGAAAATACACAGCTGGCAAGAGGAAGAAGTACTATAATCACCATGAAGAACGATTCAATAATATATAATAAATATGAAGATGTGTACCTCCTAAGCCAATATAGTACTGACAGGTACACGCCCAAGAGAAATTCCCACACATCTGCACCCACACTTACGAAAAGACGATCATTATTATAGTGCTTAATACTCCAAAATGCAAAAACTGAAGGGGAGGGGGAGGCAAATGAATATTTGTCAACAGGAGAATGGATAAACTATACCGTATACAACGAATATTACAGTTTAAAGGGAGGACAAGACTTGCTCGCTTCAACAGTGCATATACTAAAATTGGACCAACACAGAGAAGACTGGCATGGCCCCAGCACAAGGGTAACACGCAGATTCATGAAGCGTTCCAGATTTTTAAAAAAAGTAAATTAAAAAAACTCAGAAATACTAAAGAAATTATAAAAAGCAAAGTTCTAGAAACACGTGGGCGGTATGATTCCATTTGTGCAAATTTTTATAATAGAAAACAACGCTCGTATACATTTTTATGGATGCATACCTATCTAATACGATTATTAAAGTATGGATGGAAAATATGTACACAAATTGGAGAACAGTGGTTACATATGGGGACTCAGAAAAAAAACTGGTTATGGAAGAGGACCGTGAGGGGTTCAGTACTATGTGCCAAATGTCAAAAGTCTCAAGCAAAGATGGTAAAATGTTAATAACATTCATGAAACCTGGGTATTAGCTGTATTTAATCTCTGGGCTTTTCTGTTCCCTTGAATAGGAGACTTAGGTGTAGCTTTTCATGATGAAAAGATTAATGGAAAAATGGGCAAAGATTACATGCATGTAAACCAGAGACGATGAGTTATGAGAAAACATGATAAATCTAAAAAATATGCTTTCATATAAAGACAATGTTACTATTCACCATGGATGAGGATATGAGGAAAAGGGCACTCTTAGGTACCAGCGATGAGACTATCAATTGGTCTAGCGTTTTTGGAAGATGGTTTAGCAGGATATATCAAAATGTCAATACTGCAAGCCCTGTGTTGTGCCTCTCCTCAAAGATAACATCTCCAGGAATATCTCTGGTACATATGCTCATACAGGTACACAATGATCTACGTAACTGATTGTGGTATGTGAAATTATCGTCATTTGTGTCAGTGTAAAAAGGGCACCAATATAAAAGCCTGGCAACATGCGAACCTTTCTTAAGGGCCACTACCAGGCACAACTGCAGCAAGAGCCACCCATAATGCAGTCCATGCAAAGATCATTCCAGAGAACTTTGCCGTGTGCATGTCCAGCTTCAGGAAGCAGACTTGATACCCCTTCTCTACAATGGTGATTCTCAGTGGATGTATTTGTGTCTCCCGCTCCAGGGAGGGACACTGCAGAATCTGGCAATCTCCAGACATTTTTGCCTCTCCTGATGGGGCACCTAGGGGGCAGAGGCCAAAGATGCTATTAAGCATCCTACAATGCACAAAACAGCCCCCACAACGACAATGGTCCTACCCAAAATGTCAGTAATGGTGAGGTTGAGAAATCTGCTCCAAGAGTAATTTATTTGCATTATTTCTCTCATCTCAACTACAACCATATGAAACAGGAAATATTTTTCCTTGTTTTAAATATGAAGCAGAATGTCAGGGAGATTAAATATCTTATCCAAAGGAAAAGATAATAGATGACAGCGCTGTTAACTAAGAAGTTATTAGCAGTTTAATTAAATTATTGGGCTCTCATAGGATGTTATATAGTTGTTTTTTAAAAAGATGTAGATAAATGGCATGAAATGAAAGGCTACAAACTTCAATAAGAGATTTGTAATGTATATAACTAATAAAATATTACTGTCCCAACTGAATAAAAATCCCTACCATTTAATTAACAAGTCAAAATTTAGAGAAGACATAGAATATGTAATCCCATTTAGACTGTATAAGCAAAATTAAGTGTATGAAAATACCACAAATGTTACTGACCTAAGGCCCTATATACACACCCAAAGAAAATCATAAGAATGGAATTTTCCTGGGGCGCCTGGGTGGCTTAGTTGGTTAAGCATCCGACTTTGGCTCAAGTCAGGATCTCACTGCTCCTGAGTTTGAGCCCTGCCTCGGGCTCTGTGCTGACAGCTCAGAGCCTACAGCCTGCTTCAGATTCTGTGTCTCCCTCTCTCTCTGTCCCTCCCCCGCTCACCTTCTGTCTGTCTCTCTAAAATATAAATATTTTTTAAAAACTTTTAAAGAATGGAATTTCCCTAAAAGGATGTTTTTTATAAAAATTCATTTAGAAAATCTCAACGCAAAAATACCTGATGAAAAACTTGGCCAGAGTATGGAGCAAATGGTGATGGTGTGACCTCCAGAAACGCAATGAGAGGGTGGTGATTAGTGGGAGAAGATGATGTAGACAGTAATGGACGATGACAGTGATGTCATGGAGTATCATCAAGAACAGTCTTGGTTCTTACAAGTTCTATTGCAATGTAAACAAGTGTTTAGAGCAGCACTTACCTGAAATTTCACAACTATATGTATAATATGATGGAACTTTTTTTGGGTCCCTTGTGCCCTTTGGGAGTTAAGATACCCGGTAGCTATCGTAATCTGGAGAAATAAAGGCAACAAAATACTCCACATGAAGTGTCTTCCATTCCACATATAAGGAACAGAAAAGCAAAAAAGGTGAGGGGAGAATTCAACTTGACTCCTAAAAAGGCTGTCTGAATGACTGAAGCCTCTTAAATGTTGGATAGAAACCATGAGGTGAGCCATTTTTGCCTCCGTAGAGTTTTTAACTACAAATTCAATTTCTCATTAGAAATAATATTGTTCACACTTACTAAATTTTCTTCTGGGAAGAAAAATTTGTGGTTTTTTAGGTTTATTCATTTATTTTGAGAGAGAAAGAGACAGAGAGGGAGAGAGAGAGGGAGAGAGAGAGACAACACAGACTGGGGAGGGGCAGAGAGAATCCCAAGCAGGGTCCGTGTGGAAACCGATGTGGGGCTCAAACTCACAAACGGTGAGTTCATGACCTGAGCCGAAATTAAGAGTCGAACGCTTAACTGACTGAACCAGCCAGGTGTCTAGAAAATGTGTTTGTTTGTCTCTACCTTTTTTTCTTGACAAATAGGGGTTTATCAATTGTTTTTATTTTTTTAATGCAACGGCTTTTTATTTGACTGATTTTCCCTCTTACTGTTCTATTCTCTTTTTCAATCATATCGGCTCTTATTTTTATTTCACTTTTCTGCTTAGTTTAGGTTTCATTTGCTCTTCTTTTTCTTATTTCTTCAAGAAAATACTTAGATCGTTGATTTACTTTTTCTTTTTTTTTTTCTACGCACATGATGCAAATATTTCCACTCTGCGCCTCTTTCACTGCATCGCACAAATCATGATCTGTTGTATTCCATTTTCATCCCCTTCCCGATATTTTCTAATTTCGTTTGTGAATTCCTCCTTGACCTCTATGTTATCTGAAAGTGTGCTGTTTCGTTTCCAAATATTTGAGGATTTCCCAAATATCTTTCCCCGACTGATTTCTATTTTAATTTTTTTTTGGACTAAGAAAACGTATTCTGCATTATTTCATTCCCCTTAACTTCACAGAGACTTGTTTTACGGCCCAGAATAAGGTATTATATTGAAATATAGCCTCTGTGCACCCGAAAAATAATGTGTGTTCTGGGGTGGTAGGGTGGAATGTCCCACAACCAAAGCCTCCAACAGAACCCTCTACACACGAGGCCCCTCTAAATGCACTGCTCCCTCTTCTTTAGAACTTTGGCAAATTCCAGCGTCCTTGGCCTCTCTCAAATCCCAACCTTGTCACTTTAATTCAGTAAGAATGCTGAGTTCCACTGTTTCCCCCTTTCGGTGCTGCAGCCTCTCTCAGGCTGTAAGCTGGGACGTACACACAGACTGCTCATTGGTTTCTTTCCTCTCAGGGATTACTGCCACATGCTACCCTTTGTCCAATGCCTGAAGAAACGTTATTCCACATGGTTTGCCTGGTGTTGTAGTTCCCATTGCATCAGGACTGGAAGTCAAAGTTCCATGAGTTCCAATAAAACATTTTCATTCCACCTGGGACACTCTTCAAACCAAATATTCTACGAAAATGACACACTGTTAAACAGGGAATAAGGAAGCGGATGACAACTGAGTTAGAAGAGCCTTGGGGCGCCTGGGTGGCTCAGTCGGTTAAGCCTCCGACTTCGGCCCAGGTCATGATCTCACAGTTCGTGAGTTCGAGCCCCACGTCGAGCCCCACGTCGAGCCCCACATCGACCTCCGTGCTGACAGCTCGGAGCCCGGAGCCTGCTACGGATTCTGTGTCTCCCTCTATCTCTCTGCTCCTCCCCCACTCATGCTCTGTCTCTCAAAAATAAACAAACGCTAAAAAAAAAAAAAAAAAAAAAAATTTTACAAAGAGCCTGGAGCTCACCTTCTATGTTTCATACATCCTTCATTTTCCTGCACTCCAAAATCTGAAACAAGGCCGTTTCTGAAATAATGCTTCAGAACTTCACAGTTCTATAGAGCTCAGTCTTCAAAACACTTCCATGAAGAGTACTAGCTTTCAGATCAGGCAGATCTGGAGCTGATTCCAAGCTTGCTTCCTTGGCGACCTCAGGCAAATTACTCAACTTCTTGACCAACAAAATGGGTATAGTAACACCTTCCTCACAGGATTACTGTAAAAATTAATCATGCAACTATTAGAAACCTCAAGGTAGAGTGCCCCAAACTCAGTTGATTCATAAATTATCATTCCATTTGTAGCTGTTGTCACGGGCATTGCCATCTGTCACAAGAGAGATACAGCATTCGATGGATTCTGAAGAACAAAACCAAGATTATTTCCAAGATATGCCAGGATTTTCCAACAGCATTTTCCAACAATGAAACTGGCAAGTGAAATTAATGAATTCTTTGCTTCCAGGAGTATTTATGGTATTGGACTCTGACGAGCATATTTTAAAGAAAATCCCTCTATTGTGTGCTAATTTCTTGCTTTAATTTTTTAAGAAAACTAATACAAAACAGCAACTTGAAGCAAGGAAAGATGGGTTGTATTAAAAATCAGTCATTTCTGGGGCACCTGGGTGGCTCAGTGGGTTGAGCGTGGGACTCTTGATATCAGCTCAAGTCATGATCTCAGGGTCATAAGATCAAGCCCTACGTTGGTCTCTGCACTGAGCACAGAGCCTGCTAGAGATTCTCTCTCTCTCCCTCTGCCCCTCTCCCCTGCTCATACACACTCTCTCTCCGAAAATAAATTTAAAAAAAATAATAAAAATAAAAGTCGCCATGTCCAATTCTAGTTTTATATCTCCTCCATGTCTATTTCCACCCTGTACCCTGGATCTGGATCAAAGAATTAAAATTATGTTAATGTTACATGCCTCCAATAAATAAAACCTAAGCTACAAAATCATCATGTTCACATGTGCCTGTGCGCACACACACACGCACACACAGAGATGTGACTTTGAATTTCACCTCCTGGCCTTACCAGCTGCCTGATGTGGGTGATTTAGACAATATCCATGAGCTTCAGCATCCTTATCTATAGAATCGAGTGAGAGCATGTACCTCAGTGGGTGTCTATGAAATCAGTCATCCCTGTGACGGGGTGCTTACGAGTACAGTATATAGTAGTGCTAAATGTACCTATTATATACTGGGCCTCAGGTCTTTCTAAAAATTGATGCAAGCAGAATGCTATTTACAGAACTTTCTTTACTGATTTGATACAGAAAAAGGTGGAGGCATCACTTACTTTCCATTTCCTGCGTGTATGTTTATTGCATACCACTGCCCTGGCATGGAAAGCTATTCATCCCTATGCGTTTGTTTGAGCAGGTTACTTCTTTTCTAAAAATGTGTACACATACCACAATCAAAAGATTTTGCAGGGGTGCCTGTGTTGCTCAGTTGGTTAAGCATCCGACTCTTGATTTTGGCTCAGGTTGTGATCTCAAGGTTTGGTTAGTGAGATTGAGTCCCACATCGAGCTCCTCGCTGGAGCCTGCTTGGGATTCTCTCTCCCTTTGCGCCTCCCCTCCTCGCAGGCATGCACTCTCTCTCTTTCTCTTTCCTTTTCTCTCTCAAAATATATTTAAATGATTTAAAACTGATTTTGTAAATACAGTTTGTAAACTGTAAAGTACTATTAAATCCTATGTTATTATCACAGTTATAACTTTATAATACTATGGTGGTCTAACATTGTTTTCTCTTCTGCTTACATTGTATACTTTCCAAGTCTCCAAGATTAATTTATTACAAAATCCATTTCAGAATTACAGGACTAGGAGGGGATATAAGCACGATATAAGCACTGAACAGAACTCAATGTGTATCTTCTGGAGGAATAGGTAACGGAAAGACATGAGAGAAGGATTAAGTAGACAGTTGATGATGCGGTTCCAATATAGAGTCTGATGTATTCTCTTACGAGCCTATGGTGAGTTATTAATAGGTTCAAAACATGTAAGACCATGTGACCAAGCACCCAAAAATTGGACACTGTGCACTTGTGTAGACTCCACAGCCAAGGCGAGAGCAGCCAAGTTATTAGAACACTTACTAAAACACTACAACGGAGCTAACTATAGGCAAAGGCTTCGGAGCTCTCTTAAACCACATTAATGTGCAGTGCTGGACTGTCCTCAGGGATGCTTTAGCATGTTATTCCAAAAGCATTTCAAATAGAAATAACGGGTTTCCACGTTCTTAAGCTTAAAACACACTCTAAATATGCACAGTGGGTTTGCTTCTCCTCTTTCATCTATCCAACCACTGACCCCCTTCATGACTCTCCCCTCCTCCAAGGATGGTTGTGTCAGTTCACACAGATCATGTAAACTCTTGGGGCCTGACAAGGAGAAAGAACTATAGAAACTGAAAATGCAAAATAAGCAATCACGGGAATTAAATTAGTAGTCAAACATTTTTTGTTGTTGTTGTTACCAGTCTACCGGCTTAAATTTGGACCCAGATTTCAATTGGGGTTTGTAAATATGTCTTGTCCATTTTCCACTGGCCGCTCCAAAGCATCTACCCCACCAGAATTCTCGGGCAACCATTTTACTCCTTGAAGCTAAGATTTAAGATTTACAGGGATGAAAATCTGGTTTAATCCTGATACATAGTCAACTTAAGCAGAAGAAATTTAAGTACACTAAAAAAACACTATAAAGATTTTCTATGTACATCTCCCTACATTATTATTCAAAAGCAAAGATTTAAATATAACTATTTGGATATAATCACCTTTCATTTCATGAACCAGGTTTTTTTCGAGATAACTGTTGCAACTAGACATTCATAAATGTTGACTTCCTAAAATGACACCAAGTCCACACTGGCTTTCACATTAAATTTCATTAATTCTAAGATGCTGTCAGCTTTCTGATACACCCCTATGAAACAGCTGCTAAAATGTGAAAATTTTTCTACTGGAATTAACTAAATATAGTATTTCTATCCTTTACTAGGCTTCTTTACATCATTATTAAATTAATGACCAATACATCAACTACCTAAGGGCCTTTATTATCCTAACATTTTCCCACTCATGAAGCCTCGAGCTGGAGGACATCTGTCTACACTCAGATTATCAGAGAAAGCATACTGCTTTGGTTTTTTAATAAAAGGCTGTCTACTGGAAACCTTGGCTCCGTTTAAATAAACATACGATAATTTGAATATAAATTCACATTTAGGGAATAAGTCTGAGTGCTTGTGACTGAAATCTACGTCCTGAAGAGGATGATTTAGATTTTGTAAGTTTGTTTGGATTTATTTGTTTATTTGAAACCTGGCCCTAACAACGTTTTTCTTTTTCACAGCAGTGGACTATATGAAGCAGTCCTGGGGTACAATACCTAGATTCACAACCTAGTCGTGCAAAGACACGAACTGTATAATCTCCTATTTTGTAGATCTTATGTGTACAACTCCAAATCAGAGGCTTCCCTTGCTCCCATAAATTCTTGTGAATTTTAAATGTTGTGCACTATAATATGGACTATCAGTAGCTAATTCTGATCCTTATCAATCAACGTGATGTTCAAAAACCTCCCCTAATGATCGGTCTAATAGTAATAGTTCCCAGATGAAAAAAAGTTTTTGTGTTATTTAAGATGGAAATGCTCCCTAAATTGACCTTTAAACACAATCCCTATCAAAGATTCAGCAGACCTTACAGTGATATTAACAATCAGATGCTAAAGTTTGCATAGAAATGCAAAGGATAGAAACTAGCCAAAACACTTTTTAAAAAGAAATCAAACTTGAAGTTCTCAAATTCAAAACATATTATAAAGTTACATAAATCAAGACTGCATGGTATTGACATAAGGATAAACATATTGATAGACAGATAGATAGATATAAGGGTAAACATATATATAACAAACAGTATTAATAATTCAAAAGTAAACCTGCATTTATGGTTGACTTTTGACAAAAGTCCTATGTCATTTCATGAGAAAAGAATAGTCTTTCCAGTAAATGGTGTTGATAGAAAATTGGAAATATACACACAGAGATTAATCTGAACCCCTGACCTCACACCGTACAGAAAAACTAACTCAAAATAAGTCACGGACCTAAATATGAAAGTCAAAAGTATGGAAGAAAACCTAAGCAAGCTATGGGAGAAAGACTATGCAACTTTGAGTTAGAGACAGAGTTATTAGACACACAGCAAAAGGATATTTGATAAAGGAAAAAAAGATAAACTGGATTTTTTTCAAAATTGACAGTAATTAGCTTTAGAAGATACCACTAAGAAACTGAACAGAAACACACAGACTGGAAGAAAACATTAGCAAATCATACATCCGACAAAAGATTTATACCCAAGTATATGAAGAACTCTTAAAACGAAATACTAGAAAGGTAAAAAAAAAAAAAATCTAATCTAAAATAAGCAAAAATCAGATTAAACATTTCAGCAAAGCTGATTTATGAGTGGCTACGGGATGGCACACGAAAAGATACTCAACATCAGCACCAGAGAAATGCAAATCAAAGCCACAAAGAGATCCCACTGCAGAGTCATAGGATTAGTTACAATCATCAAGCGACAATAACAAGTGTTGTTGAGGACGTGGAGAAACTGGAATACTGATACGTTGCTGATGGAATTGCAAACTGATGCGGTACTTTCTAAAACAATTTGCCAGATTCCAAAATTATTAAACCTAAATTTACCATGTGATCCAGCAATTCCACTCCTAGATGTCTACATCTGAGAATGAATATATACAGCTACACAATGACGGTTCATGTTACCACTATTCATAACAGAGAAAGAGTGGAAACGATCCAAACGTGGTAAACAAAATGCGGTGTTTTATCAATGGCTAATATTCAGCAAGAAAAAAATGAACCACCGATACATGCTACCACACAGATGAGCTTCAAAAACATTACACAAAGTTGAAGAAGTTAGACGCAAGAGACCGAATTTTATATGTCTTCATGTATATGAAATGCAACGGCAGTCTACTGAAACAGAAAGCAGATTAGTGGTTGCCTGGGACTAGGGTAGGAACGGAGCGACCATAAATGGGTATAAGTGAAAGGGGTGATGGGAATGTTCTAAAACTGGAGAGCAGCGATGGCTGCACAATTCTGAGAATGTACTTAAAGCCACTGCATTGTACACTTGGGTGAATTTTACGGTATATAAATCACAGGAGAAAAAAGATAACGGGAAAAAAAGGATTCACAATGTCCTTTATATTACATTTTAAATAAGGATTTACCCTAGAAAAATCAGCGTGGCATATTCATGAATCTATCTTACTAATGAAAAACAATTCGATTCTACTGTGAAAAATTTTTACATAGGAACTTTCAACCTAAATACTGATTGGAGGCTCCTGGGTAGTTCAGGCGGTGACGTGCCCTGCTCTTGATCTTGGCTCAGGTGAGGATCTGACAGATTCGTGGGATGGAGCCCCACATCGGAATCTGTGCTGACGGCACGGAGCCTGTTGGGATTCTCTCTCCCCCTCTCTCTCTCTCTGTCTCTCCTTGACTTGCATGCGTGTGCATGCCTGTGCTCTCTTTCAAAGTAAAAAAAATTTTTAAAAGATACCAGTTCAATACTTTTTAAAACATTACTAATTAGAACCACGTATTTTGAACTCACAAAATTCTAATTGGAGATCCACAGAGACAAAGGAATTATCCATCTTACTAGACAAAACAGAACACTAAGTTCAATCTATTAATAGATATCTCCACAGTGAGTCCCTCAGACATTATACTTTGCTAGTTATATTTATGCATAATCGTTAGTTCTATAATAAACGGCTCAAACTTTCAATTTTCTTGTTATAAAATTTTGAAATGCTATTTACTCTATCTGCAAGCACACAACCAAGTCAGAAAACAACACAAATGCTAATTATATGTGTAAGTTCCTCGGTCAGGAACTGACCTGCCCGTCTAGGAACTGGGCACCGTAAAATATTTGCTGATAACGTAATACTTTTATCATGAAAATGTACCTATCACATTTTACTTACATACAGTCGAAGCCAGGTAATAATGCAAATATACTATTTGCATCTGTCAGATTAGTTGATAAAATTATTTGCCTGGCCATTCTTCTTAGCAGGTTACTGTGTTTTGCCTGTTAACTCTAAAGAGTTTTGCAGGACTCTTGACATCCAAATTCATAGAAAGTGAACACGTAGGTAGGATTGTTATTTTATGTCTGCCATTTGAGATAGCTCAGCCTTTAATTCTTACACATCTCCAAGGTCCTCTTACCCTGACCACACTGCACTTTCCAGTGTAGATAACCGCTTACAAAAAGTTTATAATTTTCTCCACGACTGCCTAATAGTCCTCTAAAATGCGCCTCAGCCTTCACTTATCCACATCGAAATTTGCTGGCAAGGGAGGCCCCTTTCAATATGAAGGAATGTTTCTTCCTTCGTTGCTGATAAACTTCACTTCATTACAAGAAGTACTGCAAAACAGGTGGGGAACATCTCCTGCCAGATTACCCAGAACACTGTTGCTGACAGTTTGTAGTCATTTAGCTTCGTTGACTTCCAAATTCTGGAGTGGGAAGCAAGTTTCAGGTTCTGTATATGTTTTCACCTAAAGAGTAGAGCAACATTCATACTGGCGTAAAGGTCCCACTACACACACCACCTCCCAACTCGTTCACATTTAGAACTTGTTGAATATTGACTTGATATCCATAAAATCCCTTCCAGCTCAATGGCATCTGAGTGGGTTCCTAGGAGGAGGTTAAAGGGAAGGACAGAAGGTATCCAAGTTCACTTCAGGAGCTACTAAAGAGGGGTAACATTCATTCCAGACACCGAGGGTGTACAGTTTGGCGGATGTAAATCTAGTCAGGAAAGATCCTGAGGCCCGGAGTTTCCGAAGTCACTGAAAATTTGAGTGGCTGCCCTCAAACACTCGCTTGCACAAGATTTACCTCGGATTCTTTTTCAAACGCATCTCTTGAGTTTGAAGCCTGGTCTGAGATTCTGATGGACACGGAGAATTCCCAACTCCCTCAGCCTCACTCCCACTACCATGATTTTGATAAAACTGTCTGCACACCAGACTTTAAGAAAAAGAGCGCCAAGAAGCATGAACAAAGAGCCAGTGATGTAGGCTCACTACAGAAAGTGGTCGTGTATTTTATTTTATTTTATTTTATTTTATTTTATTTTATTTTATGTTATTTTTTTTTATTTTTTTAGTGGCCATGTATTTTAAATGATGCCAGGCAGAAGTAAGAGGGGGAAAAAAAAAGAAAGGAAGGAAGGAAGAAAGGAGAAAAAGAAAAAGAAAAAGGAAAAGGAAAAAGAAAAAACAAACCTGGGGCAAAACATCTTTTTATGCTTGTGAAGAAAAAACAAATGCTGAGATCTTATTATTATTTTTTTTTTAATGGAAAGCAACAGGAAGGCAGAAGATGTTAAATAATGCCAAAGTGGCCTGGGCTCTCAACTCCATTCCCTGCTCCTCTGAACGAAAGCCTCAACAGTTAATAATTTATTGCAGATATATGCACATTAATTATGAAATGAAATGGAGTTTCTCTTGTTGGAAAAGTCAAGTACAAAACTCTCTAGCCCCCAAGGGCCTTCTCAACGCCGTCACGCAATAATTCTGCACAAATATCTGGGTAGCATTAAAATGGCCCGGTTCCCATTTTCTCACTTCTCTCAGTCTGGGGTTTGGCACGAGAATAAAGATGAGATGGAATCGAGAGGATGTGCTCACGATGGCTGCACCCTAAATGCACTCTGAAGCAAGTCCTCGCTGAGCTAAGGGAATCTTACAGTTTCCTTTTAGGAAACCCCCAAATCATCATCCAAGAGGGACTACTGGTTTGTCCCACTGCCTCGAAATAGGTCAAGATCGCTTTCCCATCTATCAGGAACCTGGAACTCTGCTCATTATTCTTCACTTGGTAAACAGAAACCCGTAAAACCATCTGGGGTAAAAATGTAATCGCAATTAAGCGGGAACACTCAACTGTGCATGCGCTCAATAAAAATGTGCTGATTTAGGGTCGCGTAAAAAATATTTAAAGGCGCCTGTAAAGAATTTCCTCAACTTAAAAAAGTATGTCATACTATGAGTCAGCTAATAAATTTCAAATAAATATATAATATTAATATTTAATAAGCAAACATTAAGGAAAATTTCTCATAAAATTGGTCCACGCCTGAATTCTCTCCAGATATTAAGATATAGATGAATATATGATTAAAGAATTTATTGTCTTTTAATGTACAATGTCAATTCATCAGCATGATTCTTACTAGATTTTTTTATTTGAATTCACTGTGTCATTTCCTTAAATAAGAATGGAATATCTGCACACTCTATACACAGAAACTCCCCTCATGTGTCACCGTTGGCAGAACCATGACCAATCCACGACATTCTGAATTTTGAACCAGAAACCACGGAATACCTTAAAGAGATGCATGCATTCTTCAAGTTAATAAAGACACACAGAACACTACCTAAATCAGAGAACCGTAACGGACACAGGGAAGACAAGAAGTTGAGGCAAAGAAACAGCTCTTTGAAGACTTAAATACGTTGAAAAAAGGAATTATTTCTTTTCTGTTTTTGGTCTCCAGGCATTCAGCACAATATATAGATGTAACTAGCCCACTAACAATAATACTTATAACCTTCTGCTCTTAAAAACAACACTGCAATGAATAGGCTTATATGTAAATCTTATGCACACATATGAATATTCCTGAAAAGAAGGGTAAGTACATTTAAACTTTAAGTACAGACAATACAAAAGGCTCTAACAATTAGCTCTCCTACAATGTATAAGATAAGGTGTTCCCCAAGCATGGCCCCTGGATACTATTAGTTTGCATAATTTGTGCCAACCTAATGAACCAGAAATCATGTTAGAGAAAATTTGCTTTTACTAGCTTACCAATAAATATGAAAATAAATGTGAATGTTTACTTGATATTTATGTTTCCTTTTTTGCGTATACACTAAAAAATGACTATCTATGGATGGTAAGTTTGCAGATGATATATTTTATATGTTTTCTAAACTTTCTATACTCAGCATGTATTACTTTGTTATTAACATTCATCTTTGTAAAACACTAATACAAAAAGAGTTCTGGAGTTAATAATGAAAAAGACTAAAAACCTAATAGCAAAATGAATAGAAGGGATGCCTGAGCAGCTCAGCCAATTAAGTGTCCAACTCTTGGTTTTATCTCAGGTCATGATCTCCTGGTTTGGGAGTTCGGGCCCCGTGTCCAGCTCTGCACTGACAGTGCGGAGCCTGCGTGGGATCCTCTCTTCCTCCCTCTCTCTCTGCCCCTTCCCCATTCATGTTCTTTCTTTCTCTCAAAATAAATCAGTTAAACTGTAAAAAGGTTAGTAGAAGATATGAACAGTACATTTACAGGAAAAGAATAAAAATATGAAAAAATATTCAGCCTCACCAAAAATACCCCAAAAACTATCAATGAAATCTATACCGAGATAACATTTTTTAACCTATTAGATTTCACAAACTTCAATATCTTTAATAACACCCATAATGGAAAAAGCACGGGGGGACAATGTACTCTCATACTCTACTGGCCTGAGAATATAAAGTAGTACCACCTCTGTGAGGTATAATCAGGCAACATCATCCCAAATTACCAATATACATGCCCTTTGACAAAGATTTACATTACATAGGCAAAATGGCGTATGTACAGGTTCCTATTTATTTAGCACTGTTCATAATAGGTAAGTATTAGAATCAACCAAATGTATGTCAACACCAAACTGATTTAAAGAAATTACAGAATGTACCTCCAATCAGATAAAAAGAAACTATCCAAAACAGAAAGGGGAATTCCTCTGTACACGCATGTGATAATCTCACATGCACGCATGTGTATAAAATGTTGACTTAAAAGCTGTAAAGTGATATACGTGCATTTATTTACTTATGCATCAGCTGCTTCTAGATCATACAGGAGAAACTAACAACGCTACCTACATCTAGGAAGGAATATAGTAAAAAATGGAGAAAAAGCATTGGAAGAAAACTTCACTGCATACCTTTCTGGAGGTTCTGTGTGGTAACTGTGAATCCTTATCATTTTGAAAATGATTATATTTTGCCTTTAGGTTTGAATGGTAGTTTGGCTCTTAACTACGGAGAACAAACTGATGGTGATCAGAGAGGAGGTGGGTGGGGGGGATGGGTGAAATTGGTGATGGGAATTAAGGAAGCACTTGTGATGAGCACTGGGTGTTGTGTGTAAATGATGAAGCACTACATTCTACACCTGAAACTAATAATACACTGGATGTTAACTACCTGGAATTTAAATAAGAACTTGAAAAGAAGTTGAACGGTAATTTGGCTGAGTCCAGGATTCAAAATCACATTTCCTCAGAACTCTGAAACAACCAGCTCACAGTCCTCTAGTGTCCATCGGACACTAATTCCATTAGAGATCATCATTCCTCTATTAAGCTTGTAAAGTTCTCTCTTTATCTCTGACTTTCTAATATTCTCCCACAGTGTGTCTAGGGATGAGTCTCTACCTCTGCCTTTCTGGGCTTGGCGACTCATCCTTCTATCTAAAGGCGTGTGTCTTCCTGGATTACTGTAAATATGATTATGATACAAAAGAAAATTAAAAAAACTCTGTTAACCTCTACCGAACCATGATTGGTTACATCAGCAAGTCAACTCGAATCGTTGAATTAAATAATGCTCTACACGCCATCTAGAAAATATACTCACTGAAGCATGACACATGCAGAATGTGCAAAGCTAGTAGATTCCTCCCTTGTCTTGCTACATGCAATTATATCCACCAATCAGCCGGTATGTTTACAAGAATCAGCTGCATCTGTTTGAACACACATAGGTCCAACATTTTGGAACCATGTAATCTAATCGAATATGAAATATTTAAGAGCAGAACATAAGTGCAAAGGCGTCTTGGCTGCCATGAAAAGTTTGGAAAAACTTGAGAAAGGTTAAGTCGCTAAAGGAAAACTGCTCTAATTGTATTTGGGATGAAACAATTGTCAAAGATTTGAAATTTTTAGAAGTCCAGGATTCTATACAAAAATTAGGTTGAATTTGTCTTCAGATTTTCTTCCAAATATAGAAACCTATATTGGAAGTTGGTTTGTATGCACACTGATTAAGACTCACCTGGAATGCCAATTATATGATCTACCTTCAAAGGAGTAGTATCTGGCCTCACATTCAAAGCTTGGCTGATAAATATACATACTGGTGATTTAAATTAGAATCAAATGTTTAGGGTAGACTGCATGAGTTTTAAAAACTCTGCCGTTTAAATGGGTAGAAGTAAACAATCAGATATGTGCTCAAAGTTTACTGTATAAGGGTGTTTCTCATGGAGCTATTATAAAAATGAAAAATTGGAGACAGGACATTGGTGAAATGTATTATAGTACAATCACACACACACACACACACACACACACACACACACACACACACAAAATCCTACCCTTTCACTTATTTTTAAAAGTTAACTGCTATTAAATTTGAACCATCTAGATCTATGATTCATGGCTCACGCTTTTCTTTCATATTATGGAACCATTTGTTTGAACATTTATGTTATGTTCTGGGATCATTTCTGGGCCTGCTTTTCCAGGTTAGAAATTTACTTGTCAGTTCACTAATGGAGTTAATTCTAATGACCACTTATTTTTAAATCCATTGTATCTAATCATTTGTTCTGGATAGCAGCTATTGTTGTATTTTTTAAATTTATTTTTCCACAAATATATATCCATTCTTACACTTCTCTTAAAGTGTCTTATTTGTTCTATTAATTTTGTTGTCTCATATATTAACTAGCCAGCGTTTGAGGACTCTCTTTTATATGGTTCATTTTCTTAAAAGTGTGATATTCTTGGGCATCAGCTCACCGCTTTGTGGTTTCCCTGCTCACCTATCTGTTGACTCCTCCAGTTGTATGGCAAAAGAGGTGGGACTTTCTGCTGGGTGCAGGGAGTCAACAGATCGTCTTTTGAAGAGGAGAAGCTGTGTCCTCTGCTGTTACCAACACGCCCAGGCAGGCTCTGCCTTTACCCTCTCTGACCTTGTATAGGCACACGCATTTGGCTTCCATGGATTGTCACAACTGGACATGAAAAAAATCCAATGCCACTTCTGCTCCCTGAGTTCCTGCAATTCTGTCAGAGCCCCTACCATTCAAAGATGTTTCTTAATGTCTCTATGTGTTCCATGAACCCAGTGCAAACTGCTGTCGGTCTTCCAGGAGATAGTCAACACGTCTAATGGCATGTTTTTATAATAATGCTTTAGATTTATTTAGAAGATCTTTTCTGTCATTCCTAAGATTTGGCTTGAACAGGGGCACCTGGGTGGCTCAGTCGGTTAAGTGTCCGATTTCGACTCAGGATCATGCAGTTTGTGGGTTTGAGCCCCGCATCGGGCTCTGTGCCGACAGTTTAGAGCCTGGAGCCTGCTTCGGATTTTCTGCGTCCCCCTCTCTCTCTGCCCCTCCCTGCTCATGCTCTGTATCTCTCTCCTTCAAAAATAAATAAAACATTTTTAAAAAAAAGATTTGGCTTGAACAAAGAAGACAGTTGTGTGAGGTTAATGTGCAACCTTTACTTTTACCATTTGGATGTCGATTCCATTTCTTCTTCCCAGTTTCCCTAGTGTAGACGCCTTCCCACGACCCTCCCCTTACATCCTCCCCTCCTGTCTTAATACTGGTACCCAATAAAGTGCCTTGACCTGACTGGATACCCTAAAATATTTAGCTGTTCAAAACTTGCTGTGGCATCAGATACTGTGTGATTCAAAAAACAGGAGTAAACTGCTGAAAAAAATTGAATTTACACAGGATTCCAGATTCTACATAAAGAGCAAATCAAAAGGATTACTGTATAAAACTTAAAAGTTAAGTGCATAAAGTTTTAGTAGTCACTCATTATCATCCTGGAAGAATAACCCCAATATTAGTGATAATCATTTCCATAGTCCATTTAAAGGCAACCATAGGCAAGTGGTGTCCTTATCTACTTTACCCTCCTTAGGTGTACTTTTTTTAAAAAGAAACCAGTGAATTAATTTTGAGCCAACATAATTGTTGCACTCATTAAAATTAATTTGTTGCTTTTTTGTATTTTAATTTTTAGAGACTGTTATTTAAAACACAATAAAGTACTATATATGTGGCATTCTATTCAGTGATTTTTACTGCATGCCTACTCAAAATCAGGTATCCTATAATGTTGTGGATTCGGAAAGAAAGGGATAACACGGTACCATCAGATCACTTCGGGCATACCTACACTTGTACCTGTCTCAGTGTATCGTAGTCCCCTGTTGTCGTTGGTCACTGACAAGCCAGGCTGGGAGCCCCTTCAAACATATCAAGGCTGCTGTGTCTTGTTTTTGTATTCTCTGTATCTGCACAAGGCCTTGCTCAGAGGACTCGCTCAATCAATGTTTAATTACTTAGTATTATGATATTTATGGGCCTACTGGGTCTAATATGGCTCAAATAAGATTATTGTTCAAGATTAGAGACTACTCAGGGGAAACAGAAGTAGTAAGAACATTTCATACATCAGTTGCTAAACATACAAATACAATTTGTGCACTTTATAAATAGGAAAAACGAGATCCAGGAAGATTAAGTCCTTTGAAGAGGTATCACCTCGCCGTGGACCCCAAATCTCTATTCTAGCACTTTTCCTTTCACGGCACCAGTTCGAATGCTATCTGGAGAATGAACTGGCCGACCTTATAAATGTTTACCACTTCGCAATACTGGATAGCTGATGATCTATTTCCTTTGATAGAGACTTTGGGATCTTTTCAAAGATGCAGTAATCCAAAAGGCATGGAGTTCAGGCACCAGAAGGCAAAACTAGCTGCTGAGAGGTGGTGGGGGAAGGTAGACTTAGTTCTCTATTCTTTTCTAAGCAACTAACAATCAGAAAGCTTTTACTTAGAAGGAAAAAAAAAAAAAAACTGCTGCAAAAGAGAAACAGTTGCATTTATAAATAATTCGCCCCTCAGAGAAAGTCATCGTGACTCCCCACATTAGAATTACAGGATCACAGAATTATGAATACACAGGAGAGCAAGTACATGGCCCTTGGACAATCAACAGTTGGGAAGAGCCCATACTCCAGCAGGTAAGGGTTTTGAGGTCTGATCTCAGCAGGCATTTGAGGATCATTTCCCCTTATCGCAGCTTCTGGCCTAATCACAGGAGATTCTTATTCCCATTTCCTTGATAAGTGTGCACTTCGGTATCCTCCCTCTACCCAAAACACTCTTCAGCCCCGTCCTGCCTAGGGAATGCCTTCCGATGCTTCAAAACTCAGTTAAATTCTGTCGGCTCTGGGAAGCCTTCTCCAACTCCCCAAACTGGGTTTTACCTCGACCATAAGATTGGATTCATCGTGTCGCTCTCCCAAGGACACCTGTGTCATAACCCCTGGTGCATGATGCCTTTTTCCTAATCTGTAAGTCCCTCACGTAGGATGTAGGAAACATTTAACATCTAATAGAATTTGAATTTGATCCTCTGGTCTTTGATTAAATTATCCACGCCTCTAATTTTACCAACAAAAACTAAAGCCCGGAAAGGTAAGACTTGTCAATTGTCAGAGTACAAGCCAGTGTCAGAGCTCAGATAACAAATTAGGCTCTCTTTCCTAATTCACCCTCAGAAGGGGAAAGGGCTGGCCTGGGAGAGTGTGGAGTAACAAACCCACCCTTCTTGGCTATTTGCCTAACTTTTTACTCAAAAGTCTGATTGCTATACTGTATTGCTGGCAACGTCAGAGTTCCTCAATAACAAAGCCTTCCCAGTTCAGAACATATTATGTGGCTAATAGGAAAAGTGAGCAAAAGTCCAGCATGATAAACAGCGAGGTATGTCAAACTCCTTTTCAGTCTATGAAAAACCTACTCATAATTTTAACTTTGCTCCCTTAAGTATGGAGAGTAGGCAGAGCTCATTTGGAAAATCTGACCAAAAGCCCACATTTCGACACAGTGAAATGCTTTATCCCCTCTTGCTTCTACCACACCAGGAACTTTCTATATGTAATTATTTCATCTCTGGCCAAAACCTGGTGGACAATGAAATCCCCACAAAATGTTTCCCCTAGTGAAGCGTGCAAACCTCAGTTCCACAAAAAAACATTTTTAGAAGCTTTTCGTGTAAGTCTTCCATGCCAACTTTTTTCACTCATGGCTAAAAATGTCCATATTTGAATATTCATCATTATGAGCATCTGGTAAAATACAGCCCTGTCCAGCAATTTACATCATTTGACTATGAGACCTTTGGAGGGCATAGGTAAAAATTTCCAGTTTCATTTTGTCTGGATGTTTAACCATCTTTTTCCAGTTCATGGCTTTGGGTGGCTTTGATGGCACTGGTATTTTGTGCTCTCCATTCCTATTGGATTTTTCTACCAACGAGCAGGTTGCTTTCAGACCAGTCCTTGTGGGTTTCATCAATGGCACAGTAGAAACGGCAAACCGAAGCCACAAATCACATTAGTGTTTTCAGTATCTTGTGGGTTTTGCCTTAAACCAGTCAATAAAGGCCACAATGATGATGTCCCCATAATAAGAGGGATATACTTAATGCCTCTGAACTGTACATCTCCAAGCGGTTAAAACGGAAACTTTTATGTTCTGGATACTTTCTTCTGTGGAGTGGACATGCAAACCTCACAAACCGAGAGCTAAACCACAGAATCATGACCCTTTGCATACTGACTGGGTGCTAAGGTCATCAATGAGTCTGCAACCCCTAATCTGTCAGTTACTTCTTCTCAACTCCTGTCCCTCGCAGAACCCTGAACAGGTGTCCGGTGTGGCCGTGCATGTGTTTAAATTCCAGACAGCTGTCAGAATATAATTCCCTAGAGGATTACAGTGTTCTGACAACTTTGAAGTAGGACACACACACACACACACACACACACACACACACGATAATAAATGCAGAACTGGGGGTGACGTGGGAGGGGGCAAACACGGAGGAGATTCCGCAGGGGGCAGATTGGTTGTCTTCCAAACTCCCATAAGAAGCCACGTGGTGGGCTTATTTTGGAAAACAGAAAGAAGCAAAACCAGCAGGAAGAGTTACCCCCAAGGCAGTTTGATACAGGGTTCGGAAGAAACGTATAACCACGTAGAAGGAGAAGGCTGTTCATCCACCCAACTAGCCTATGGGTTCACTGCCTGCCTCGGAGATGTTCAGCGGGAGGTAAACGGGCCGGGCTCCTGCGTGGTACGGACCAGGGTGAAGTTCAGGGTCCAGGCAAAGCGGCCGGGTCTCTAAGGGGAGACGGAGGAGCGGCTGGAGGGTGGAGGGCTGGGGAAGGAAGGGCGCTTACCAGGCCACCGCCACAGGTGCTGAAGGAGGCCAGCGAGCCAGGGTGCTGCAGCACCGCCCCGGTGTAGAAGCAGGAGGCGTCGGGCGGCGCCGGAGGGCGCCGGGCCGCGGCTGCCAGCGTCGGGACGGGGCCGGGACTCGGCCGCTGTTCCACCGCGAAGCGCGGCGCCAGGAAGCGGCCGTCTCTCCGGAGCAGCAGGTACAGGTCCCGGGAGAAGGCCGGGATCCGCAGCAGTACCTCGTCGCCGTCCGGCTCGGCTTCCTGGGCCGGGGGAGGAGACGGGGGTGGCTGTGGGGGCGGCGGCTGCCACGAGGCCGGGGCGCCCGGGGACAGGGCGGCAGCCCCGCCGGATCCCCGCGGCAGCTCCTGCGATTCCAACTCCTCGTCCTCCTCGCCCGCTGGCGGCGACGGCGGCCGAGGTCGCGGCCGGGGTGCGGACTGGCCCTCGGCGGGCTCCTCCGGCGGCGCCGGGGCCACCGAGCGCACCTCGCGGGAGCTGCCGGCCGCCTGCGTCCGGGCGCCTCCGCCGCCCCCAGCGCCGCGCGCCCAGCCCGGGTCGGCGCTGCCCCCGCTGCCGCCCGCCGCGTCCACCGGCTCCCGGCGCCAGAGTGCAGGAAACACGACTTCCCACTCCTCGCGGTCGGGGGTGAACTGCAGCCCTGCGGGCGGGGCAGACAGAGAAGTGCGGGGCTTAAAGTGCCGCGGTTCCAGGAGCCCAAGCATTCCCAGGCTCACGCTCGCTGCAGACACAAGGCTCCCGTGTTAATGCACCGGAGACCACCCGTCTAGCCCCTGAAACGCTTGCAACCCCCGAAGCCTTGCGATCAGATTACAGACCCCAGCATTTTCAAAATAAAAGTACGATGATATGGGGGGAGGGGAGGGGTGAAGGAGTGGGGCAGCAAAGTTGGGTGACAGCACTCGGTTGTTGAAGGAAAACCGGTGCAAAGACTCCAACACAGACGAATTGTATTTTCTTAAGTACATGTCAGAGCAAAGCGTCGCTATCGATGTCTGTGCTTCCCCGTTTTCCTCTAGGTGCCTGTAAACGTACCTTTGCAAATATTTCTACTCTCATTAGAGGAAGGCGGACCGTTCCGGGAGGTTTAAAAGGAGGTCGGGAGCCGTGCACTTCGCTCGCGAGCGTGACCCTCGCATTGCACCCGCACGCTCCTTTTTATTGCTACCCACGGAGCCCCCGGCTCGCCGCGCGCCGGCTGCACCAGCCCTGCCTACCCGTGCGTTCTCGGTTTCCGCCGGGGAAGCTGGGAAGCAAAGCCCCAAATCTCGGGAGAACTTACCTGAAACGATCCCATTCGACAAGACCCCCAGCTGGTAAAGGAGGCAGCAGCAGCAGATGTGAGCGAGGCGCATCTCGCGGCTCTTTCCGGGACCGCGCTCCCGCGGCCGCGGCTCCTTGCCCCGCGCGCGCTCCGCCTCGCGCGATCCACCTCCGCGGGCGCCGCCGCCTCCCCGGAGCGCAAGGAGGCCGGGCGGCGAGTTTGCCCGGGCCCTTTGTCTGCCGGGGGTGGGAGGGGGGTGCTGTGTGACTCCGAGAGGCTGCCCGAGCCCGGGCGGGGGTGGGGTGGCGTGGGGGGAGGAGCGGGGGGTGGGGGGCCGGCAGCGCCGCGGCCCCGCAGCGCTTTGGCTCCCGGGCGAATTAGGTGATGAGTCTTATTTTCTGTGCTCTGGGCGCTGCGAGAGTTTCCGGAGCCCCACAGGGCAGACCCGCAGTCGGGCGCGGGCGGGCCGGCCGGCGCGAGGCTGGCAGGGCTGCCCGGGGACAGGCGGAGGACTGCCCCGCGCGGAGCTGCCGGGGGCCGGGGTCGCGGCCCCGAGACCTGGCGTGCGCCTCGCTCCGCACGCGCGGGGCCGCAGTGCCGCGGGCTCTTACCCCGAGAGGCGCGGGAGGCGCTTTGCGGCGGGCTGAGGAGGAGACACGACTCGCGAGGTGGGCGTGGAGGACGAGAGAGGCCAGCCGCTCTGACCCGATAAAGGGAGCGCGGGGTGCCCGCCCAGACTGACTTTGCGGGACAAAGGTCCCAGAACGCCGCACACGTGCTGACACACCCAGTTGGGGTGGGGACCCAAATTCCCTCACCTGACTTCTGATTGGCCGCTCCGAGAGGCCGATTTGCATTCTCGCTCGGCACCCACGCCCACCCTCACACCCCCGCCCCCCCCCTCCCCGCTGAGGTGTGTGCAGGTAGCAGTGCCTCTCCAGGCCATCCCACCGCCTGGTGCTCCCCCCACTCCTCAGGTCACTCAAAGCAAAACTTACCGCAGGCTTGAGCACAAAGCTGTGGCCCCGCTTTCCAAAGACCTTTGATTTTTCTATCCATCTTCGTCTGTAGGAATTTTCTAAGCCTGGAGATAATGTAATTCGTCATGGAGCTTGCTTCAAAGGTTCCCAGAACAGTAGACGCCCTGACATTTCAGAGCCCCTTATCCAACCTTATCTTTCCGGCTTCCATTCATCACTGCTATCAATTTTCCTCCCCTCCCCTTCTCTTGCTCTCATACTCACTCTCTCTCTCTCTCATATCATAACAAGGATGGGATTAAAGGGACGGACATTAAATATTGTATGCTAAAGATCTCAGAGAAAGTGAGATTATTTTGTCTCTTATCCTTTAGTACATTAAAAAATGTCTTTTTGTTTATTCCGCCATTTGGGGGGGAATTCAACCTTAAATATGCTTGCTTCCTTTGTTACAGATCTCCATGGTACCCACTCCCCTTTCCACACCTCTTCCTTGGCCACATCGAACCTTTCACACCAGACTCCAGGGTGATCGATCGCATCCTCCGGACTAGGCCGATCACCTAGAAATGAGTTAATACCACTCAGTTTTTTGAAAAAATTCCAGCAGGAGGAGAGATCGGTTCCCCACATCCTTTGTTATTTTACCTTCCTTTCCTCGTGTCAGAGGTGACTGCTATGCCTTTAAGGGAGGCAGACTATCTTATTTCAAAGGAAAGCCATTGTTTGAAGAAGCTGGGTCTGAGAATACTTTCTTTGAGTTGTCCTGAGTTTAAAAACAAATACGAAGACACTCTAGGTGTGTTTGTCCAAGGTGCTCTGCCTCCAAACCTTGTCTTGTAAAATCGCAAAAACCGGAGTGACTAGGGTGGGTGTGGGTTTCCAGACATTCGAGAAGTATCTGGGTTACTTAGAAACTTACACACTCCTTTTTATGGGACTCAATTATACAGACTTAAACCTGGGCAAGAAATCAAAGGCAGTTTATTTTTAACAAATAGAGCGAGTTATTAAGACAGAAGCTAGTTTTAATGAAACATCTCCACTGGGATGTAGGTCTTAAATAAAATGTTTCATGTAATTCCAACAAGGGCAACAAAAATAGGAGAATAAAATTGCCGAAGGAATGCATATTAAATTGTCTGTATTTACTGGAATACGTTTGTGATTCTCTAAAAATGATTAAATTAAATATACTCAGAAGCACAGGTCGCCAATATGAGTTCCCATCTCTGTCCTTTTTTGTCCCTACTGACCCAGGATCCCTGATTATCATGGAAAGGTTTGCCTCATCCCTAGCTAGCTACAATCTTTCTCCCATTTGAAATACTGTTACAATTTATTTGTATGTTTTCTAAGCCGTTTATAAATCATTTGCTTTGTGTACATTAAGTACCTATTTCCTCTTCTAGCCTTTTTTTTTTTTTTTGGGAAGTTAGGATTTCTTTTATATATCTTTTTTAAAATTTTCTAAAGGATTTTACTTTTAAGTAATCTCTACACTCAACATGGGGCTTGAACTCATAACCCCGAGATCAAGAGTTGCATGCTCTACTGACTGAACCAGGCAGGCTCTCCTCTTTTATAGATTTTTTTTTTAAGAACACACTGCCAATGTGTGTGAAATCATTCAGTTCAATGATTTACTCTGAATAGGTATAGAAATTCTAAGGAGATTCTAACAATTCTACAATCATTTAGAAGATAAGAGAAATGGATTTCTGTGTGGTATTTTATTCCAATTCCAATACCTTAATCCAGAATTACAACACTAACTCTCTTGGTGATCAGTCACTACCAGCACAATTTATCTGACTTATACAGAGAACAAACCTAACAGAGAAAGAACTTGTAGGAAGTTTTTGCGCTCTAGCTAAAGAGACTTAGCTGCGCCAGTAACAGCCTCGGTTAAAGCAGGTTTGAGTGTGTATGTATGTATGTGAAAGAAAGAACTAGGCTGAGTTGGAATTGGGTAAATTGTGCCTGGTGAAATCAAGGAGAAAAGGCAGGACTATGACATGCGCGTGCATTACTAACCTCAGAGAGAAGAAAAGAGCAGCTGGGAAAAATATGTTGGCTAAGACAGGTCACTACGTATGTCACCAGATGGTAGCTAGCATCAACCAAGCTCGGCTTTTGTGGGGTGGAGGTAAGTGACAAAGCATCAGAGTAAGTGGAACCAACTGTTCTTATACACGAGCTGCTCACATGTTACATTTTATAAACCATGCTTTTTCCATAGAAACTTGGTTTTGATGCCTTTAGCCCTTCCTCATTCTCTCCACTCACTGGCCCCTAAGCTTCTCACAACTGAAAGCTCATCTTAAATCCTTTCCCCTCCAAAAAAAAAATCCTTAAAAATACAAAGAACTCTTTCACCGAGTTACCTGAAGAGGCTTCGGCACCGGAAGGAGAAATCCAAACAGAGCCACGAATATGAGCTAACTAGAGACGACACAGCAAGATGACTAGAACTTACCGGCCAGAGTTCCAGAGAGTACAGAGCTACCTATTGAGTATAATAGTTTGCTACTGTGACATAACAAACGCAGCAGTTTAAAACAGTAAACATTTATTATCTCACTCTGAGGATCGGGAATCCAGAAGTAGCTAACCTGGATATTTCTGGCTCGGGGTCTGTCACAAGATTGCGGTCCAACTCTTGGCCAGAACTATAGTTTCTCAAAACTTAACTGGACATAGAGGTTCTGTTTTCAAAATCACATGGCTGTTGACAGAAGCTCACCACCTGGACCTCTCCATTGGCCGCTCATTGCATGTGTTCTCTGAGAACAAGCGATTCAAGAGAGAGAGTGCACCCACATTGGAAGGTTGTCTTTTTATAAACAGACCCCATCTTGAAAATGGTGTACCATTACTTCTGCCATATTCTATTCATAAGAATCAAATCACTAAGTCCAGCCCACAATGAAATGGAGAGGACTCAAAGAATGTATGGGCATACTTTAAAAACCATCATGGAGGGTGGCTGGGCCGCTCAATGGGTTAAGGGTCTGACTTCGGCTCAGGTCAGGATCTCGAAGTCTGTGAGTTTGAGCCCTGCAATGGGCTCTGGGCTGGCAGCTCAGAGCCTGGAGCCTGCTTCAGATTCTGTGTCTCCCTCTCTCTGCCTCTCCCCTGCTTGTGTGTGTGCACTCTATCTTTCTCAAAAATAAACATTAAAAAAATTTAATAATAAAATTATTAATAATAATTTAATAATAAAAATTTAATAATAAAATTTTTTTAAACTATCAGAAGCATTTATGCCCCCTGACCATAAATTATTTGCATCCCTTCCATGTGCAGAATGCACTCTTCCCTTCCCAAAGCCCTCAAAAGGCTGACCCTATTAAAACAGCCCCTCAGTGTTGAGACTCTCACTATCTAAATCACATCAGGTGTGCATGAATGTTTTCAGCATTGTCCATTAGGTAGACCTCCTTGAATTTGGTGTTTCTTCTTCTACAGACTTGTGAAACTATAGGAACCATACATTTGCCTCCTATACATCCAACATACTTTGGAGGGACAGGCAGAGACAGCTGCTATGGAGACATTTCTGTTCAAAAGGGAGGAAAAGAGGAAGCACAAAAGAGACGCTGGTTCAGGCACAAAGGGACCCCTGGTCCACAGCAATTCTGAAAACTAACTGGGAAAATGTTTAAAGTTCCTCGATTATGTCTCGAGGTCTGGGAATCATTTTCGAGGGTGCCGGGTCTTCCCCCTGAGAACTGGTTTCTGCTCTGAGTCATCCTTTCATTTTCATGACAGATGGTATGCACTTACAAACAAATTGTTTTCTCAGGTGACTTCCTGACAGTAGAACTTGCACATCCAGCAACTCCCTAGCATTTTATATGGTCTGCCCCTTTTGCCCAAAATATTTATCCACATTTAACTGTTTTTCAAACTTGGCCAGTCTTCTATGAATCTTCGTGGGTTTCACTTTTTATCCAAGAGACAAAAGCCGTGCCCTCAAATTTCTTTAAGATAAACCTTTCCCTACCTTGGGTTTCTGAGGGGAAGCATGTTTGTACCCTTTTTCGAATTCCTACTCTTCCACCGAAAGGATCCGGAACAACTTAAACACTTCAGAGGACCTTCACTCTGACAGAAAGATGCTCGGAATGTCCACCTGCCGTCATAATGAGTTCTTAACAAAGGATTTTACAGTCTGAATTTGGCTTCGTCACTACGCCATGCTCTCCTGAAAGCAATTTCTTCTTAAGGTTAGCATTATTTTCCAGATAAAGAAGTGGATAGGTCCAAAGCTATCAAGTCCTGGCTTCTTTTCGTGAACAGCCTCCTTTAGTTTCTCTCCCCCCTTTCACATCTTCTATTAGCAGGAAGAAACCAAGTGGCAACTTCCAAAATTTTTAGAAATCTCCTCAGCTTGATGAACCAATAGGTTAGGCCCATTTTTCTATAGCAGACAAGAGTCTTGATAAATTTAATGCTAATGTACTATAAGGATTCTCTTTCCTTTAGTTTACACTAGGATTTACCTCATTTTCCTACAACCTCTCAGCTTTAGCCTAACCCAAGATCATATGGCTTAAACTAACCTTTTTAAGGTATTAAAGAAATTAAATTTATAGTTTAAAAACTTTCGAAGAAGAAATCTATCTCCACATGTCATCAGTAACGCCAATGCCACATCATCTTTCTCTGAAAATAGAACTGTGCACCTCGATTTATGAAGCTGGCATTACCTTCATACCAAATCCAGAGAAAACTAGTACAGAAAGTGAAAATACAGGTTTTTATCTATCCTCAATATAGATATAAAATTAACAAAATATTAGTAAACTGAATTCAGCAATATATCAACAGAATAATATAATATGGCCACTGAGATGTATATAAGGAATGCAAGGCTGGTTCAACATTCCAGAGTCAGTTTAATCCATGATAACAGCAGGCTAAAGAAGAAAACCATGCAACCACACCAAATGAAGCGGAAAGGGCATTTAACAAATTTCAAAATCCATTTATGATTAACACTCTCAGCAACTTGAAATAGAAACAGAAGGGAAATTCTTCCACTGGATAAAGAATATCTATTTTTAAAAACTACAGCTAAGAATGAAAGGTGAAGGCTATACTTCTAATACTGACACCTAGGCATGGAGGTCCACACTCACCACTCCTATTCAGCACAGGTTATAGGATATCCTAGTCAGTGCAATAAAGCCTTTAAAGGAAATAAAAATAATACAAACTGGAAAAGGATAAATAAAACTGCCCTTCTTTGCCAATGACATGATTGCCTATGAAGATAATTTTCAAAATAAATGCAAAACAATTCCTAGAGTAATGAGCATACCATTTACATTCATTTCCAGTGAAATTTTAGGTATAAGTCTAATCAAATATCTATAGGATCTATATGCGGAATACCACAAGACAATAAAAAGTAAAGCCCCAAGGAAATGGAAAGATAAAGTGTGATGCAAGAATAAACATATTAAAGGTGACAAGTCTGCCCAAATATTTTTCGTTTATAGCAACTCTTATCAACATCCCAAAACTATTGTGTAGATATAGACAAATTTATTTTTTTAATATACATGGTAACAAAAGAAACTAAAATAGTAGGGGGAAAATGACAATAGATAATAAATTCTGAGGCCTTAATACCACCTGAATTAAGGTTTAATCCATAGTTATAATAACAAAGATATTGTGGTATTCCATAGATAAATGGCACAGAATAAAGCCCAGAAATACTTTCTATACAAGTATAGTTAACTGATTTTTGTAAGGTGAAAAAGTAATTCAGTGGAGAAAGGATACTCTTTACAACAAATGGGATTGGAACAACTGGACACCAAGGACAAAAAAACAAAACAAAACAAAACAAAACAAAACCCAAAACTTGAATCTCATATCAAAATTAACTCAAAACGGATCATAGATGTAAATATAAAACATAAGACTACAAAACATGATACTTCTAGAAAAAATATGAAACATAATTGGTGGTCTTTGTAAGTTAGGGTTAAACAAAGAGTTCTTAGACATGTTCTTTAGAAAAGAATGAAGAGTAACTTTCTAGAAACAAAATAATTTTTTAAAAGTATTAAAAATGATAGATTGGACTCCAATGAAAAGCTTTTCTTTTTTTCTGAAAACAAAAAAACAAACAAACAAACAAACAAAAAACCCTTTTGAGAGAATGTAAAAATGGGCCTGAGAGAGGGTATTTGAAGACCACATATCTGACCAAGGTCTTAAATTCAGAATATTTTTGAAAATCTTTGAATTCACTATTACCAAAACAAATAATCCAACTAGAAAGTGGGGAAAAGACTTGAAATATATGCAGAATGAGGAAGCACATGAAAATGTATCAAACATCATTAATTGGTAGAGAACTGCAAATTAAAACTGTGATTAAATATCATTGGATGCCTATTAGAATGCTAAAATACAGAATACTGACAATTCCAAGTACTGACAAGGATGTAGAGTCAACTGGAATTCTCACACATTAAATAAACTATTAAATGGATCACAAAGGTATTATGCTAAATGAAAGTCAATCTCAGAAGAATATAAGCTATTTTATTCCATTTACATGCTGTTTTTGAGATGACAAAATGATAATGATGGAAAACATATCAGTCGCTGCCAGGGATTAGATTTTGGAAGAGTGTGTATGTCTATAAGTGGCAAAAGCACATTTCACTGTGATAATGAAATAGTTATGTAGCTTAATCATGGCTGTGATTACACAAATCAAGACCTGATAATATTTCATAGAAACATACACACAGCTGGTAAAATTCAAGTAAGATCCGTGGTTTACTCAATAATATTTTATTAATAATGATTTCCTTGTTTTGATAATGTGCTGTGGTTATATAAGACATTATCACTCATGGAAACTGGATGAAGGCTGGACAGGAACTATTTGTATTATATTTACGAATTTTGTGAGTACAAAACTATTTCAAAATAAAACCTGAAGTCTGGCTTCTTCAAGGTACTTTAGGCTTTCACCAATACCTTCTTCAATGGTCACTACCCAGCTTCAAGCCACACTCACAATTTAAGTCGCTGTTGATTCAGAAATACTTACTTTAAGATATCAAAATATGTATTAGTTATTTATTGGTACATAAGAAATTATTCCAACACTTAGCATCATAAAAAAATAAATATGTATTTGCTGACACAGTCTCTTGGTGTATAGAATTCAGGGATGGCTTATCTGAATAGTTGTGGCTTAAGATTCCTTATAAGGTTGCAACTGAGCAGGTGGCCAGAGCTGCAGGGCACAGTCACTGACAGCTTGACTGGCCTGAAGACTCTGGCTTCCCTTGGAGCAGCTCTTTGAGAAGAAGCAAAAGAGTTCACTCAAGAAAGAAGCTGCATGGTGTTTTGCTAACCTAACCATGGAAATGATAAGCCATCACATCTGCCATGGTCTATTTGTCAGACATAAGTCACTAAGTTTAACAACTCGAAGGGAATTGTTATTCCACAATTTGACAGGAGGAATGTCAAAGACTTTGTGGATATAGTCTTAAAACTACCACAGAGAGTGAACTCTGGATGTTTGCTGAGCAAACTTGGAAGTAATTGTCTGTGTTCTGATTTGTGCCCGCATATGAAGAAACTACCAACAGTCTGGGTGAGGGGGAGAAGGGAAGGCAGAGAATGTTAGACTAAAAACTACTTCGAGGGCTGCATATTCCCACCAGCTAGAGCGGAAGGACCTCATAATGCAAAGGGGCATTTGACAGTGCTCTTGGAAAATTACATGCTTAGTAGTCAGGGGCTAAATTAGCCCTGTAATTAAAATTGATTTGGGCTCCTTCCAACGAGGCTTTAAAGTAGGTCTCAAAATGATACATCTGATTCCAAGTAACTTACCGGGCTACTAGAACAAAGTCTGTTATATTTAAAGTAATCATAATAAAAAAGCCCCAGGATGAAAAACTCTCATCCTGTGGCATCCAATATAAAACGGCAGGCATGGAAAAAGCAGAAAAAATTTGCCCATAACATGGAGGAAATGTCAGTTAGTAAAATTAGATTAGGCATGACAGAAGTAATGGAATGAGCCAACAAAACCATTAAAGCAGCTATGTAGATATGCTGTAACTTCCTAAGATGATAGAGAAAAACAGGAACCTGACAAGAGACATGAAAAAAAACCTCAACTGGATATTCTAGAGACGAAAACTACAATATTGCAAATGAACAACACACCAAGTGGGGTTGAAAGCAGACAAGGCCCTCAGGAAGAAAAATTAGTGAACTTGAAGACATAACAATAGAAACTATCCCAAGTGAAGCACAGAGACAAAAGAAAACAAAACAAACAAAAAACAAGAAGGAACGTCTTGAACATTGCTGAGCTGTGGAATCCTAACAAATGATCCAACATGTGAGTAACTGTAGTCATAGAAGGAGAGAAGAAATAGAAGAGAAACTATTTGAAGGAATTAGGCTGAAAATTATCCAAATTTGATGAAAATTACCAATGTCTATACGCAAGCAGTGTACGCATAATGAAAACTATGCCAACACATATCTTAATCCAATTGCTAAAAACAAAAGAGAAATAAAAAATCTCAACAGCAGCCAGAGGAAAAAGACATATTATGTAGAGAAATAAGAATAAGAATGACGGCAGATTTCTCAACAAAACCTATGCAAACTGTGGCAGGAGTGGGGGTAGGGCTAGGGGTGGGGTAGTGGGAATTCTTCAGCAGACACAAATTCTGAAAACCTTTTCTCCTAGTCTGCGGCCTGCTGCTTTATTTACTAAGTAGCATATTGGGAAGAGCAAACATTTTTAATTTTTATAAAATCTGCCTTATTACTTTGTCCATGATGGTTTATCCTTTGGTTGCCTAGTTAAGAAATTTATGCATAACCCAATATCCAGGTTTTTTCCCCTACATTTTCTCCTAGAAGTTTTAAAGGATTTCCCCTTACCTTTACCCAAATGGAAATACAATCCATTGTTGTGTTAATTTTGGTAGATAAGGTGAGAAAAAGTTCCTATTTTCATATGGATATCCAACATCATCAGTGATTACAGAAATAAATATTAAGTACAAATTAGAACCATGAAGAGAGAATGTTACACATTCATTAGATTGGAGAACATGTTAACGACCTGCAATATGAAATGTTTGCCATGATGTGGAATGACTGGAACTCTCATGCATTACTTACATAAACACAAAATGGTAGAGCCATTTTGGGGGAAAATGCTTGACAGCTTCTTATATATCTTAAACATACATTTATCACACAACCCAGCAACTCGGCCCTAGGCATTTACTAAGAGAAATGGTATACCAGAAATACTACCAGTATTTCAGACCATCCTTATTCATAACTGCCCCAAACTGAACACAACCCATATGTTCAGGAACTGGTGAAAAGATAATGATTTTCTTGTACCCTTGGAGTGGAATTGCACTTGACAATAAAAGGAAACAAACTACTGATACACGGACAATGCGGATGAATCTTAAAAGCATTGCTCCATGTGAAAGTCTAGAAAAGATAAAATGAAAGTGTTAGCATGTCAGTCCCAGGTGCCAAGGCTCTCTGGGGGGCCACAGAGGGTGAAGGAGTATTAGGGAACTTTCTTGGGTGACAGAAATGTCCTGCATCATGATTATACAGGTTACATGACTCTGTTCTTCAAAATTCACTCAAACTGTATCCTTAACCGGTGGAATGTATTATATGTAAATTATACCTCAATAAGCCTATTTAAGGAAAGACTTTAAGATGAATATGCAACACTCCTAGTGCCTCAATTTTAAGTATCAACGAGTATATATGTACAGCTAACAGGGATTTTCCTCCAGGGTTCCCCAGGTCAGTAAGAGCTACCACCATCCATCCACCCAGATACTCTGACCATGAGCCCAGGAAGCCACCCTTGACTCATTTGTCTTTTCAGTCACCAACATCCGTTCAGTCATGAAATCATGACTCTTTTTTTTTTTCTTCTAAAGAGCTCCTAAGTTCATATACTCTCTCGAGCACTTCTAGCCCATACCTGATGCAGCTGTATTTTCCTGGAAAACGCTACAAATCCCAACGGGCCCAACTAACATTCAGCGTGTCTCCACCCCAGTCCAGTCTTCAGTCTGTAGACAGAGTGGTGATTCCAAATGAAAGTGATATGCGTGGAACTAAATCCTCCAGTGACTGTCCAGTGTTCACAGAACAAAATTCAACGTCCTTCACACAATCTACATGCCTGTGTCATCTGAGTCCTTTTTTCTCTTCAGCTCCATCTCGTGTGACCCTTCCTGTTTTGACCTCTCTAAATTCTTGAAACATAATATGATTTCTCTAGCCTCAAGACCATACTGCTGTTCCCTCTGCCGGAAACATGTCCCTTCTCAGCCTGCACATTAGCTTAGGTAGCTTCTGCTTATTCTTTACGCATAACTCTCCTCTTCTCTTAGTCTAAGCATCCTAAATACCGGCTGGGTCTCATTGCTCTATGCCATAGTAGGATCTGGCTTTCTGCTCATAATAGTCCCTGATTTAGTATTTATTTGTAATTGTCTGTTCAATATCTAACTTCTCAGGGTGCCTGGGTAGCTCAATCAGCTAAGGGTCTGACTCTTGATTTCAGCTCAGGTCATGATCTCACACACAGTTCATTGGACTGAGACCCACATCGGGCTCTGCGCTGCCATCGTGGAACCCCCTCAAGAGTCTCTCTCTGCTCCTCCCCCACCCTCTCTCTCAAAATAAATCCCTTCAACTGCCCCACAATTCTGCTCCCTAGGACTAATCACTGTTAGTTGTATGTCTCCAAAATGATTATAAAACAAAGACATGTTGACAAAAGTCAGCATAATACTATATGAAAGACAAAATTAAAATATGTAAATGTCCACAGCCTTCCCCCTCTCTTGGCTTCTAAGAGACAAGGTAAATTCTTCCAGGTCAGCACACGTGCCAAGCAGTTGGTGTATAAGATGGAAGCTGATCTTTCAAATCTATGTAAGGCAAAGAACTTTTTTATTAGAAGAAATAACATATCTGGGAAGGAAGGGAGACGTAAGCAGAAAGAGAAGATCCTATGAAAACTGTTTTTAGAGTTTCATTGAACTTTTGGATAAAGTGAAACAAAATGTCATCGTGGCAATTTGTATGTTGCGATGAATGAGCTTTGGAAAGCCTGATAAATGAAGAAGATTATTACAAATTTTTGTCACGTGTTATATCAATTTTACAGCTTTTTAAAAGCATACAAACATTTTGTTGCTATTCCTTTCAAGGAGGGGGAATATGGGACTTGCATTTTATTTGTGAATACAACACAAAGGCATGAAGTGTCTCAGGTTTGTCTGGAGCTTAAATAAAACTCAACACAGTAACTGGTTCTACTTAAACAGATGTTTTAAGGTTTTTTTCCATAGTAACCGAGGCCAGGATTGTCATCTAAAAATGGGAATCCTCAATCTTCAAAATAGCAAAGTATGTCAGAATAACGTTCTTCAGTTGTATCCACAACAGGATTCTTCATGTACCACTCACATACCACGTGGGAAGTTTCTTTGCCACTGAAAGGTTTCATCATTCATAAATCCCTGTGGAGACTCCAATTACAGGGTGAGGAAGTATGGGTCCAGGCCCAGTAGCTTCCTGCTTGGACTTTCCTATCTCATTCCTTTGAGCAGCACCCTGCTAAGTACCAATGACCAACACCGTAAGGATCATGTGAAGACGAAAACTCCAGTTCCAGAGAGTCTTAAGCACTGGGTATGATATAGCTGAGTATCTTTTCTCCCAGTGAGCAGTACGCTCTATTCCAACACCATTTGCAGGGGTGCATCTGAGAAGAAACGCCCCAACCAGTTAAACACTCAATAGATGTTTACTGAATAACTAACTGAACAAATGAAATCAAAGGTAAATCATCTATATGTGATCCTGCCAGAAGTGGGAGAAAGGCCGAAATGAGATGAAGATATGGTTCTCCTGTCTAAGGTTCTATGATCACTATAAGTATTCATAATGTGTGTGGGACGGGGTAGAAAGAAGGAAAGAAAGAAAAAGAAAGAAAAGGAAAGGAAAGGAAAAGGGCAAGAATGAAAAGAAAAGAAAAAGGGAAAGGAGAAGGAGGAAGACTAAAAAAGTTTTCAGATGTATTCTGAGACACAAAGTTCTCTATTAGCAAAAATTTGAAAATCACTTCAAATAAAATTTGAAACATTTATTGACTAGTGATTGAAATAAAAGTAGACTTTCATGTTAGCGGGCTATTAGGGACATTTGCTTTGTGGAGGTTTTGGCTGCCCATCATTTGACCTCCCTTCATTTGTCATCGGAGTCCCCCAGTGCAGAACATGCTGGGATGGGAGGGCCTCGGTTCCCAGTGAAGTTGCCCCGAAGTTCAGGTTCTCATTCTCCTTATCCACGAGGGAGCAGGCTCATGACCTAGGCCTAGCTGCTTGAACGTTCGCAGCTGGCAGAACTGAATCCAGTGGCACAAAGGAAAGAAAAGTCACTTGGAATTCGATTCAACAGCAGCGGCCGGTAGCTATGGTGGTGGTAGTGCCAGGAGTTTGCACAGTGTCTTGAGATGACTGCACGGGCATCCTATCCAGCTATTCCAGAGGTCGGGCCTTGGCAATCATGAAGCTTCCCAGCTCCCTGGGGTTTCTGCCTCTTCCCCCTTATGGAAGAGGGGGGACACATGAAGAGGCAGACATGTTTCCAAAAAAAAAAAAACAAAAAACAAAAAAACTTAGAAATGGTACACATCATGCCTGTTAACATTTTTTTTTTTGGCGAAATCTAAATATACAAACATCCTATATGCAGGGGAAGGTAGGCAATATTACAGCCTAACATTTAATTGAAGGAAAAAGAGGAAGTGGATTTTGGTGGAAATCTAGCAATCCCTGCCACAATGATGTGCTTTTTCTCCACTTGCCGAATACGTAGTAGGAATAGACATACTGAGAATTGGCGGATCTGCCATATTAGTTTCCTGTCACACGGGGTAAGGACTGCTGCGATAAGACACTACATGGAAACACTGGAACCCTCCTCCAAACCAAAACGATAAATCAAAGTAATCCTGAGGGCTCCTAGGTGGCTCAGTCAGTTGAACATCTGATTCTTGATTTCAGCTCAGGTCGTGATTCCAGGGTTGTGGGCTTGAGCCCCACGTTGGGCACCATACTGACCATGGAGACTGCCTAAGATTCTCTCCCTCCCACCATCTCTCTGACTCTCCTTTTGCCCCTCTCCCCTGCCCCCCCACACACACTCTCTCTCTAAAACAAATAAAATGAAAAACAAAAACCCAGCAATCCTGAATTACTGTCCAACTATAGAGATTAGTGCCTCTATTGAAGACTTAGAAGATACAAAGGTGGTGACTTTTTTCCCCATATTCCTTTAAATATAGGTAAGCCCTGGAAAATAATAAATGATCACTGCATATTTAATTAATTTTAGCTGTGATTCTGGATGTGGCCTTTTTACGTAAGCAAATAAATACAGTCTCTGATCATTCATAAGCAGCTACCAATTTGGTAATATTTTTTCTTCATTCCTGTTAACGTAAGGCAAAGGAAATAATTTGTTTCTATCTGAAAGAGAGAACAAAGTACAGACCCTACCTGGATCCTGTCTACTCTCTAATGTTTTCTATAATTTGGTCCCCAGACACCTCACATTTTCTATCCCTCAAAGGGATATAATGTCTACCCTTAAGTTAGGAATGATGCTGACAGAACACAGAGAGCATGATGTCGCCAGGCTGGAGGGAAAGCATGTATATCAGAAAATGGGAGGTGAAGGGCCTACCAACCTAATTTTGTGGCAGTCCAGCAATTTGGGGCATGTCAGGATCTCCCTTTCAATGTCAAGAACTATTCTGCTGTACCTTGCACCCCACCGGTAAGGAACACATTTTGTGGGTTCTTTAGATTTTGGAGAAACCATACACTTTATTTGAACTTAGCTTTCCAACCTATTGACTAGTTGATCCAAAGGATGACAGATTTTGAGGATGCTTCAGAGCAACCAAAGTTTCTCCAGTTGGTTTTGTTGAGGTACAAGCACCTTGGACTCTGTGCCCTCTACACCCAGGAAATTAAGAGTGGCATCACGTGTTTGTATTATCTCATCCTTGTATGGAATGGGGCCAAGCCATGATTAGAAAATCAAAATGGAAGCCCTTATCTGGAGCACTGTCTTGCTCACTTCTGCAAATAACTATTCTCTTCTTCAAAAAAGTTTTTGGCTTTCTACTAGGCTACGACGAAGACTGAATACCTGACTGACAGAAGAGCAGATGTTCAAATAAACCAAACCGCCCGTCATGAATCAAGTGCTCTTCTCTTCTACTGGAATATTCATACCACAAAGGAAGGGACAGGCCTGTCTTGGTCACCACTATCACCTAGATTCTGAAATAATACGAGGTATATAAGAGTTATTTAGTAAATACTTGGGGATAGATGGAAGAAAGGAAGAAAGGAGAAAGGAAGAAAGGAGAAAGAAAGAAGGGAGAAAAGCATCCAGTTCAACTGGTCTAGAAACTCTCAGCCAAGAGACCTTGCATATACAGGACTCCGTGCAGGCTGGTGCTCATGGTCCCATTTTTCATACACCATTCTCTCAGGAGATTAGCATGCTTATTCATTCAGCTCACTAAAGTCCTTTCCACAAACCTTATCTGTTGTTTCATGGGAAATTCTCCGAGGGCAGCCGATGATGCAAGAGCAACAAATCGAGCCCCAGGCATAGGTGTCTCTGTGCAGTTTGCCGGCACCATCCACAGGTAGACTACTGGGGCAGTATAGTTGCATTCTGGAATCATCCTGAAGGACAGCAGGCTGAATGCCAAGCAGTACATCCCTCTCTCTTTTTTTTTTTTTTTTTTTGGTCCAGCCAGCCAGAAAGAGGCATGGTCCTCAAAACTCCAGGGGCTCGTTCCCGGATTATTCAAAGCAGCCCTCTCTGATGACATCGGCCGGCCTTTTTCTTTACGTACACATCACTGATCGATGAGAATATAACTGCGCAGCACCGATGCCATGTATGGAAGCCCTTTATTAACTCACAGCATCTACTACCTCACTAAAGTTTATCCGGCTTTTACGACCACTGATTCTCCAATAGACCCGTGGCAAAAACATCATTACGTATTTGAATAATCTTTGGCTAGCAAAGCCTTCGAAACAGTATAGAAAGGGAAAATGTCATCAAGGAAAAGAAAGACATTGGACTTCAATTATTTAAACATGCATGTATTATAAAATATATTTTACAAAGTGAAAAGTAAACAAGACAAAGGGCTTATATCTCGAATATAAAAAGAACTCCTGGGGTTCCTGGCTGGCTCAGTCGGTGGAGCATGCGACTCTTGATCTTGGGGCTGTAAATTTGCGTCCCATTTTGGGTGTAGAGATTTCTTAAAAAATAAAATCTTAAAAGAATTAAAAAGAACCCTTATAGATTAATTTTAAAAGAATGACAGCAGTCAGGAAGAAAAATGGGCAAAGGACAATAAGTCACTGAGAAAAGAGAAAACATACACGAGAAACAATCATATTGAGAAGTTTCTTGGTTTCACCACTAGGATGAGTAACATAGATCATTACAAAAAGATCTTGCGATATTTTCTGACCCCACCCCCCAATCAAAAACAAGTGGTAGGAGTCAGTGCAGGTGAAACGTGAGAGGTGGGAGCAGTCTTACCTTGCTTCTGAGATCGTCTGTGCTAAGCTCTCCTGGGAAATGGAAATGGAAATGGAAACGGAAATGGAAGTGGTCGTCTATAGCAAAATTTAAAATGACACATTCTCCAGCAATCTCGCTTGAATAAATGTGTCTTGGAGAGAGGGAAGCCCACGCACCTAAGGGAGTCGCACAAAGATGTATATGGCGGCACCATTCACAATAGCACTACACTGAAAGAAAGCCTTTATGTGCATTGTTAGGCAACTGATTAAATAATTTAATGTACATCCTGCTATAAAAAAAATTCTCAATTACTGTTTACTTGTTCTTTATTTTAGAGAGAGAAAGACTGAGCGCACAAGGGGGGGAGAAGGGCAGAGGGAAAGAGAAACAGAGACTCCCAAGTAGTGGAGCCCGATGTGGGGCTCTATCCCACAGCCTTGGGATCGAGTTGAGCCAAATTAGGAGCTGGACACTCAAGCAACTGAGCCACCCAAGCATCCCTCATCCCTTTCAACTACTTTTTTAAAGTATTTATTTTTTACTACTGATATGGAAAAGGATATATAGTGTATCATAAAAACTTTAAAAAGTAAATCATGATGTAATAGGCATAGTGTATTTCCTCTGATATATATGGTGTGTGTATATATGCACATAGATATGCAAAAAGGAACGGCAGAGTATACGACGAACTGTTGAAATACATCAAAGACAGGTGACTGTATTTTAACTGTAATAGAACTACGGGGAGAGAAACTTTTTGTAATGTCTTCTCTTGTGTCGCTTAATTCTTTAGAACTTTAAAAATCTACTCAAGAATTTTTAAAGGAAATAATTATAAGTACTGAATGCTTCTCTGTTTTATTTCTACTTTTACATAATTGACTTGTTAATGTTTATTGACTGAAAGTGCAAAAAGAGAATCAGTCATTCTAGAACAACCGCCTTCTAAGAGAAGACTTTAAATATTAACTATCGCAAATTGTTCAGGAAAAGCTACTTTTTGTTAACAATGATTTGGCTGTTAATTATTTGGGCATGTGTTTTAAACCTATGACTGATGATGCCCTTGAGGGCTGTTGTGTTTTTTTTTTTTTCCAGCTTGGGAGACATTTGTTTTAAATTTTACAATTTAACAAAAATACACTTGATCCATAGGAGAAACTAGCCTGGCCAGAATACCTCTACGACATTAAGGTCACATATCATATGACTATTTAAATTAGAACCAGAAACTTATGTCTTCCTGTTTCTGGAAAGCCTTACGAATGTTATCTCAGGATAATAAACTTATGAAAATTCAAGATAGATCATAAAGTGCTTTTGCATCTCCGAAGCGAACATAAGGGTGCTGGATCTTGATTTCTGTTCTCAATTGCTTTCTGGAAAATGGTGGTTTTCCCCTTCCATGAGGGCAATGGTGTATTTCTGTTCATCTAAACAAGTAATTTATATCACATTAAACTCATGATTTCCAAATGTTCATTGTGTAATTTTATACCATATTCACCAGCTTAAATAAAAGAATTACTTATATACATATATACATAATATATATGTATATATTTAAGATTACTTCGGAAGCTATTTTGAAACTTTCTTAAGGAAATCTCGCTTTAGGACAAAATCCACCTGGAAAGGCTCAAATACCATAGATAAAAGCTGTCAGGTAAAACAAAGACATCAAACAGCTGTGAAGAAAAAGCATGTAGCTAACAGGTCTTCCTTCCTTCTTTCTGTTCTCCAACTAGTTTCCTCTTCTCCGAAAATGAGAAAAGACCATTTTTGCACTTAAAATATTTTTGGTCTATGACAAATATTTATGGATTTAATCTCAGATTCTCTGTGAAAAGCTGTCAGGGACTGGCAGTGATGTGTACTTAAACGACATTAAAGGACTTTATCATAAATCGACATGTGACTTGTTTCATGTAAACGACCATTGAGAAATCTGAAAAAAATTACGGGGATGTATTTGCTTTCTATACAGTGTTTTATAAAAATAAAGAGTAGGGGAATGAAGAGAAAAGAGAAATTTACAGACGGGCATAAGCCCCAAAGCTTCACGCTCACTGGCAGTTTATTCAGATTCCCTTGGCTGTCTAGGTTCTCGTGTAAGCCCCCAGGGCAA
The DNA here is from genome assembly GCA_030068075.1 of Paguma larvata. Classification (NCBI taxonomy): domain Eukaryota; kingdom Metazoa; phylum Chordata; class Mammalia; order Carnivora; family Viverridae; genus Paguma; species Paguma larvata. The sequence goes on from CM057826.1 coordinate 126,968,451, forward strand.
GGGCTATGTCTGTTCGCTGTCAGCACTCCACAAATAACAAATAGGATTCTTAAGACCAGTACCTGTGGGTAGAATGTGTATGATTATTGCTTTTTTTTTTTTTAATAGCACTATTCAACAGAACTCTGACTGGATTGTCATTCAAGATTTTCTTGCTTTTGTCATGTGTGTTATTGCTGAGGAGAAATGCTTAAATTGATCGTTTACACTTTTAAAAATATGGCTTAGTGAAAAAGCAATTTCGCAAATTGCTGAGGGCTGTTTTATATCACAGAGTGTTGTCTTCACAGAACAATTTGATTTAATGGAATTCCCTGGAAAGTTTAGTCTAAGCTGAAATACAAATTTTTTGCTGCCGAAAAGGCTGCATGCTTTTGTAATATGCAGAAATTTCTAGAATAAGTAACATTCTTAGCTTCAGATACAAATTTTTTCCTTGTCTTTACACCCAAATCCAATCACTGAAAATTAGTGGCACTGTACAGAAATTAATTAAAATGTTTTGATTAAATTTAAGGAAATCAATTTAAATATACATTCACACACACACACACACACACACACACACACTTGAACACAGGTGAGTCAGTAAAATAACTTTCTACTGGATTTGCTTGTTTTTATTTTATGACTCAAGCAATCCAAAAGAAATGTAAAGAAGCTTAAAACATTTGATCAGTCAAATCATTCTGAGTTCTTACACTGGTAAAAGTATAAAGTAAGGAGATATAACAACTGAATTTCATCGTCAGAGATCTGAAAAATGGTGTATATTGAAAAATTTATCATATGTGTTACCATGTTTTTGATTTCCAGTGTTTCCATTAGCTTTGATTCTTTCCTACAGGAAATTACTCATCTGTTCTTGCATGTCGTCTAATTTTTCTATTAGAGCCTTTAACATGTTCTTTGTCGTTACTCTAAATTCCCTGTCAGTTCCAGCTTTTGGTCGTAGGTAAGGCTGGTTCTGATAATTACTTCGCATCTTCAGATTGCTTATTCTTGACTTTTAAAGTGCCTTGTAATTTTTGTTGGAAGCCAGATACATCGTCTAGCCCAGAAGATTCTGAGGCAAGTTTATCTTAGGTTTGGAGAGGAGTATATCTCTCCTTCTCCTGTGCCTTTGGTGTGGGGGTTTGTGTTAATCTAGTTAAATATGGGGCAGGGGTTTCAAGTTTGGTGTGAATTTTACCCTCAGGGCCAGAGAGACTTCATAAGCCTTTAGTGATAACATGTATTTAGGTGTGGACTCGTTCACCAGGGAGTGCTTCTCAATGTCTGTGGCCTGAGGAGAATCTCTCTCTCTCTCAGTTCTCCTACCTGTGTTTTACTGAGTGTTCATTACCTCTGAGGTAGGAAGTGGGGGAGGAAGGGCATTCATTCTCTGATGTTCTCAGCAAGCCTTGGTCTTGGCAGCCTCCTTATATCTGTGGAGCGTGACCCTCACAATTCTTCCTATCCCTCTTCTACCTGTAGTGCTGGGCATAGCACATATTTTATCCCGCCCCTAGGTAGAAGCTCACCCCCCCCCCATTTTCTTCTCCTAGTTATAATAAGTTTCTGGTACAGTAAGGTAAAAGCTGTTCTTGCTCTTTCCCCTGCAAATTAAGCTTTTTAATTTTTTTTAATGTTTTATTTATTTGTGAGAGAGAGCAGGGGAGGGGCAGAGAGAGGGAGATACAGAATCTGAAGCAGGCTCCAGGTTCTGAGCTGTCAGCACAGAGCCCGATGTGGGGCTCGAACCCATGAACCATGAGATCATGACCTGAGCTCAAGTCAGACGCTTGACCCACTGAGCCACTCAGGCACCCCAGCTTTTGTTCTATGAGAAAGCCTGGGGGGGCAGGGGTTCTGGTTGTGATTTCTGACATTGCCTATTATTCCTTTTTCCCAGCTGACATTACCAGGAGGCATTCTCAAGTGTCCCCTCGAGTCTTTCCTATGAAGATCTGGTGAAGTTCAGGGAGGCAACTGTGCAGCTCCCTGTAGCTACACACTCTGATACTAGTCCACATTTTAGCTGGACCTTCCTAAAAGACTCTGTGGTATCTGATGGTATATGCCCGAGGTAAGCATATCCCTATATTGCTGTAAGGTCGGTTGAATGGAGTATAATGTGAGATCACATACCAGTGCATCCATCACTCCACAAAACTTTACTTATAGGTGTGAGAGGATCTAGCTCGTGATCGGCAGTTCGGGCCCCATCCTCACTTAACTGCCCATAGTCAGGCACTCCCTCTGTACCAATGCCCGCTAACACGCCAGTGGTGGTTTCTCAAACAATAGTTCTCATTGCAGATGGTATATGCACCAGAACTCCACACTCTTCATTGAGATTCTCCCGATGGAGCTTGCCATGAACTCTAGACAGTCTCTTCCATACTACTGATACCTCCAATGCCACAAAGGTCTATTGAATCAAACGGCCCAAGCTTGGGAGTGCTGCAGAGTCCATTCCTTTTCGTAAAAGAAAACAGCCCTGTTAACACCTTGACTTTGGCCCAGTGAAACCTGCATAGGACTTCTACAGAACTCTAAAATAATACATTTTGTTGTTATAAGTCACTCACTTGGTGCTAACCTGTCATGGCATCAATAGAAAACACCAAGTATATAGAAATTACAATCAGTAATTAAATTTTTAGTTCAACTATAAGGACGACTGCAAGCTACAATAGGAAAATTAAGACTGTGAGTCAGGAATAGGGCACTAACCCATGTTCTTTTTAAAACTACCTATGACACATTAGGAAAAATTGTTGATGGACAGTGGAGATGGTGAGAATAATTGGGTTTACAAAGGAAATTTGACTAGAGCAATAATAGAGTTGAGGTATAATATTTTGGAGAATGCAAATACGGATGGATTTGCATTACACACATAATAGGGCAAGATTCTGATTAGAAGCAGTATCATTCTTAGTAATGGAACAGACAATTTAAATGCAACCAGCTGTATAAGGTTTTTGCTAGTTCGTACTCAAAAGAATAGGAAAAGGTCAGAATTAAATTCCTTTCTTTCCAAGGCTGGTCTTGAGTAGACTATTATTTTATTTCTTCTGACTATTATACTCCATTTAGTTAATGGTAAATAACAAATCTAAAGCAAAGATGTTTTATTTATGAATACTGGGCAAGCCAAATGTCATGTGGGAAATTACCTTAGTGCAATGACAGCCTTCAAGTGTAGCACCAAGAAAGTTATCCCAGAGAACAGACAGCAAAAAGGCTCAAAAACTAAACTCAAATGCAGAACACACAATCAGAAAGAGGAGGAAACAGCAAAGCTAACACACACTGAGCAGTGTACAAACGGAATGCGAGGACCCTACTACCCGAATCCTGGGGTGTGCCATGTTCCTATGTCCTGCCTTTCTCTCTTCTACCTCTGCTTTCTCTGCTGCCGATGTGATTTCTGGTATCAGAGGTTAGCAAGAGGGCCCATGGGTAGAAGGTATTCTGGACCAATGACACAAACATTCTTTATTAGAGAATCACAGACACAAGCAGGCTTGGTCAGAACTGAAGCTTGTCAGTTAACCTTCCAAATGGCTTGGGTTTTATTTATATTTCTTGGGCAGAGGAGATATGGGCCAGAATGAGTGTCACCAAGGGGTGACCAATTAAGTACTCATGAATAATGAGTGCTTCCTATATTTCATGTATATTTAGTGCATTCTCAGTATTTAGTATACCACAAATATTTTGTACCTGGGGCCTCATGAATATTAAGTATTTTTTGATTTGCTCATTCTTTCTCCTTTCTTTTTCTTTATGAAGGTGTAAATGATATACAAAAGGGCATAAATTTAATATGTACAATTTGATGAGTTTGGACATGTGCACCTAGCCTTAACACCATCACTACGATCAAGAGACATATCCATCATCTCCCAAAGTTCTCTTGTACTTTTTTTTTTTTTTTTTTTTTTTTGCGGCTGTTGTTCTAAGAACCTTTAACATGAGATCGATTCTCTTAACAAAGAGTCAGAGGCATTTTCGTGGTAGTAGGAACTAAAACATAAAAAGAGGAAAAGAGACGAATAAGTGGCCATTTACAGGAGTAAACAGGATGCTTGTGTGAGCGCAGGCCAAGGAGACCTTCACAGGAAAGAATGAGGGACTGTCCTGGCAGAAGAAACATGAACTGAAGTTGAAGACCCATGTGGTAAAGAGGCAGAAATGTAGCTGATAACTATTAAGAAGCAGATATTGCTAAGCTTCTTATTCTAAGGGGACAGTTAGGAGGGTCATTTTGGATCTCGAGAACTGGCCAGTCCCAAAATGTTCTGAGGTCTGACTACTCTGACAGTGAGAATTTTCATGAAACCTAGTTGGAGAGTGTTTTCTACATTCACACGAGAGGTGGTCCAGTGATTAAGATCCCTGTTGGCTAGTGTGTGCATTTGCTATAATGAGTTGACTTAATTTTTTCAAGATGTACCCAATATAATGACCTGAATATTTTCTTAGTAAGAATTGTCTCAACTTATTTGCCTATGTATGGCAGCGATGTACCAAATAATTCACACATATATTTTTAAAAGACATCAAGCAATAATATTTGGCCTCAAGACTCTTTTTTTCCTTCCAGGTTAATTTAAATATCAACATAAATAAAGCTACTGTCATACTTTCTTGCAGTCTTCAGTACTTCCAGCATATGGTGGTAATCTTAGGAAGCTGGCATAAGTGATGATGCTTGGTAAAGAACTGGTTTTAGAAAGGATATTTGCCACTTGTGAAATAAATGGCAAGTGTACCATCACTTCCTCTCCCCATCCTATTGTTGATATTATTAATAAATTGGAATTTGTGTCTTCCTAAATCCAGATAAGTTCGTAGTTAGACATACTCACCGCATTATATTGCAGGTCTCATTACTAACGGATCTAAGCCAGCACTCACAATTAAACCTATTTGCCATCAGCCTGTTATTTCCTCTTTTGGACCTTTGCCTCTAGCACTGGCTGTTTTCTCCAAGTGACTGATGTAACCTCATTAAGTTAATGAATCTGGTACTTCAGCATTTCTTCAGGGATAAAAGAACTAAAATGATTGGTTACATACTATTCCAGGCACTATTACATGTTTTTAAATTTATTAAACTTGCTTATAGAAAACTTAAGCATGGTGTAGAAAATCTCAATGTGTAAAAAGTACCAACTCCTAGGAATTACTAAAGAAAGGGAACCAAGAAAGCTTAAAAGAATATTATAGACAGCAGTGTCACAATTAAAGACTTTTAAAGACCAAAATCACCTCAAAGAAATAAAAACATGGACACTGGGGAAAATATCTGCAATATATACAACATACCAAAATGACAAAACGTATACCCAAATACACTAGTAAGTAAAGTACTCCTATGAGTCAACAAAAAAGTCCTCTGAATGATTGTTTACGAGATGTCATTAGCAGGGGCAACGACGCAAGACCATGCTCTGAAATACCTTTTTTTCTCTTACTTGTGTACTAGAATAAGTTCATGTATGTGCCGTGATTTCTTTTGTTTAGCCTTAAGAATTCCCTTTGAAAGTGATGGTACACCTAAGGAAAAGGATGACTTTAATGTATTTGATGTGGAATTGGCTGGAAATAAAAATGTGACAGCTTCTATTTTTGGTGATAGGTAGCAAGGGGGAATGTGTAATTATGTGGGACGTATGTAAGTCGTAAGTACACTTGAAATATTTTTGAATTGATTTGTTTATTCCAAATATCAGAAGGTCACATAAGAGTCGAGGCAATATTAACCAATGGCTGATATCATCAGAGAGATATGGATGATGGAAGTAGGGTCCACTAGACAGTCCTGTCCTCCATCCAACCAAATGACAACTTTGGGTGTGGCCAAGACTCTAAATCTAATTAGAAATTTACAGAATAAATAAGGGTCTGTGAAACATATTAAACTGCACCATCAGAATGCAATCTGCAAAATACAGACTGTGTAAAACTGTACACGATAAGGGACTTGTTTCTTTGGTGAGAAAAACTGGAGTGGCAGAGGGTAAGAGCAAGAGAGACTCTATAGATGAAAAATAGAACAAAAGAAGCAAAACTAAAAGGTAACTGATGGAATGGGAGAAGCTATTTGCAAATGACTTATTGGATAAAGGGTGAGTATCCAAAATCTATCAAAAGCTTATCAAAGTCAATACCCAAAAAACAAAGAATCCAGTGAAGAAATGGGCAGAAGACATGAAAAGACATTTCTCCAAGGAAGACCTCCAGATGGCTAACAGGCACCTGAAAATATGCACAACCTCACTGGTCATTGGGGAAATACAAATCGAAACCACAATTAAGTACCATCTCACACCTGTCAGAATGACCACAATGAACAACTCAGGAAACAACGGATGTTGGCAAGGATGCAGAGAAAGGGGAACACTCTTGCACTGTTGGTGGGAATGCAAACTGGTGCAGCCACTTTGGAAAACAGTATGGAGCTTCCTCCAAAAGTTAAAAATAGAACTACCCTATGATCGTCAATTGTACTACTAGGTATTTATCCAAAGGATACAAAAATGCTGATTTGAAGAGATACATGCACCCCAATGTTTATAGCAGTGCTATCAACAATAGCAAAATCATGAAAAGAGTCCAAGTGCCCATCGACTGATGATTGGATAAAGATGTGGTACCTTTAATACAATGAAGTATTACTCAGGCATCAAAAAGATTGAAATCTTGCCATTTGCAACAATGCGAATGGAACAAGAATGTAATGTGCTAATAAGCAAAATAAATCAATCAGATAAAGACGATCATCATATGATTTCACTTGTATGTGGAATTTAAGAAACACAACAGAGGAACATACAGGAAGGGGAAGAAAAATAAAATAAGATGAAAACAGAGAGAGGAAAGCCATAAGAGACTCTTAAATACAGAGAACAAACTGAGGGTTGCCGGAGGGGAGGTAGGTGGGGGATGGACTAACTGGGTGATGAGCATTAAGGAGGACACTTACTGGGATGAGCACTGAGTGTTATATATAAGTGATGAATCACTAAATTCTACTCCTGAAATCAACACTATGCTACATGTTAACTTGAATTTGAATTAAAAAAATCAAAATAATGAAACTAAAAATCTTTAAGAGGCATAGCAACCAATCACAATTTATGTATCTTAGTTGGATCCTAATCTGAAAACAAATTATTTTAAAAATTATGATGTGGTAGCTGGGTGGCCTGGGTGGCCAACCAGTGAGCTGGGTGTCTGACTCTTGATTTCACCTCAAGTCATGATCTCAGGAGCGTGGGATCGAGCCTTGCATTGGGCTCCTCACTGGGTGCAGAGCCTGCTTGGGATCCTCTCTGTCTCTCTCTCTGCCCGTCTCTCTTGATTTAACTAAAAATAAAAAAAATAATAATAATAATAAATAAATAAAAATAGGAACTCAAGAAAGTGAATGCTGATGTAATCTTTGATGACAATGAGAATTTTTAGGTAAGTTGATAATATCTGTGGTGACCGACTGTACTGGTTTGCCCAGGATTGAGAGGTTTTTTGAAACTTTGAACTTCCAGGGCTAGAAGAAAGAATCTCCTAGGCAAACAGTGATTTCTATCCAAACTAACTGGGATGGTAGTGGTGACTGGAGAGGCTAGAGACAAGCTCAGTAGGCTTTGGGAGGATAACATTGAAGTGTAGTATATATTTGAAAATGCCCCAGATTTCTAAAAAATTGCTTGTATGTGGAAAGATGGGATGGATTTTTACCAATGTTAAGAAGCTTCATCAAAGCATTATATCTGAATTTTTTTCCAAACAGAAAGAGAATGGGTATGAAAGATACTTATCATCCACGAAAAATTCAAAGATAATTTTGTCAGTAAACTTGACGCTTCTGGGTAATGCAATGAATTAGGCTGGTGATGACTTCTGGGAAGTTCGTCTATTATGGTAAAGCTTCTTGTGCTACATTACTGCTCACAGACAGTGTTTGTTGAGTGCCAACGCCCTGTGAGACCTCCTGAGGCAGCCCCAGTATGCAAATTAACCATGAGGAAGCAAGGATTCTGTTTTTATATCGAGCTCAGAAGAGGAAGCATTCACGCATCCACACATGTGTGAACATACGATAAATGTATGCATTTATCCCAAATTTAACAAGATCTATACACCTACTAATATTGAAAGTTGATGCTTGTAGGAGATTTTGACTGAAAGGGTTAGGTGGAAAGTTTTCACAGAACAAGGGTATTTGTGGAGTTTATTTGTAAACGTTGCATGGATATCCCTTTGATGTGTGCTTTTCTTCCTTTTTACATCATCTTCACAGTACAAGCGATGAATTGTGCAGTTTCCTTCTTAACGACATTGAATCAACAATGTAAAAGATGAAGTTATTTTAAAATACATTTTATAATCAAATCCGTAGCTTAGTGATTTCTGTTAATCGTGTTCCAAAGAGAATATTCTAGCAACAGAGTCCAAATTTCCTAGTGGAAGTAAATTAATTAACCTTCCAGTCCTCTTTCCTTCAAATTGTATGAGGAATATCTTCTTCGCTCTGTTTCTCCCCTAGATTGGAGAAAGCTTCCATTATTCTTGGCAGATTAAAAAAAAAACAGTGTTATAGAATTCTGTTTTTCAAATGCATTTATTCATAAACCTGAGATGTGGAAGGTTGCAGAACAGGTTTTATAAGACCACATGAGTTGTGAGAACATTTACCATGTCCATGCTGTATTTGCCGCATCTTCAAGCTGTTCTTTAAATTTTTTGTTAATGTTTTATTTATTTTTGAGAGACACAGAGCATGAACGGTAGAGGGGCAGAGAGAGAAGGAGACACAAATCCGAAGCCGACTCCAGGCTCTGAGCTGTCAGCACAGAGCCCGACACGGGGCTCGAACCCACGAACTGTGAGATCATGACCTGAGCTGAAGTCGAACGCTTAATACACTGAGCCACCCAGGCACCCCTGCAGGCTGTCCTTTAGAGGCCAATGACCCAGTGCCCCAACTGGCACCAGCAAAGTTTGAAAACATCAAGGAGTGACAGAGCAAGGGAGCCTAAAAGTACAGGCTTTTATCATCATCCCGAAAAATGAGCCAAGTGCCACAGCTTGAGATTCATACAACCCCTAGACAACCTCTTTCTGTGAAGCATGGACACAGACACTGTGGGGCAAAATGTCCTATGGCTGCTTCACACTTTGCTGAATTAAGGTATCTGAAAGGAAAGAAAAATTGAACTAGAGAAGACTAAAGAGCCCCCTATCAGTTTACTTGTCCTCAGAATATGCCCTGTTGAATAATGCTTCTTATTGTGACTTTGCTTCTGCATTCTTTCTTAAAACCCCATAGTTACTTGTCTAACCCGCCCTACTCTTCTGTCAAAAGCCAGCCTAACCGCTGCTCTTAAAGTCTGACAAGATTCGCTAAAGTAATAATTACTTGTCCTTCCCAGGTATTTTCATAGCGTTCTCCAGATACCTTTGTTATAGCACATGTGACAGACAGCTTAAGTCCATTATTTCTTAAATGTGTGTATCTTCCACTGAATAGCAGTGACGATGAGTTTTTTTTTAATTCTTATATTTACAATAGTTCCAGTATCATAGAATGTATTTTACTAATACCAGCGGAACCGAAATAATACATGGGAATTGTTTGCTTTAGTTAAGGTCTCAGTAGAAATAAAAAAAAAAAAGAGCTGGTAGAATATTCTTCAGAATTTGTTAAGCACACACACACACACATATGCACGTGCACACAAAGGAACATGAGCAAATAAAATATGTACCTGAGTTATTGATTTCGTTGACCTATCTTTTATTTGTTCTATACTCAAGCTGCAAATTTGTGAATTCGGCTAATTAAAAGTACTGATTCTTGGGTTAAATATTTTCTTTTCGGAACATGACACAAAAGTGAGGGAAGTAACTAATCAGATGTAAAGTTTAAGTTAAGAAACCCAAGTTCTGAACGTATCTTTGTCATTTGTTTAAACTTTAACTCAGCATTATCAAAATGTTTACCGAATGTGCCAGGGTTATAAATGCAGTCAAATGTCAAAGTTTGTATTGCGCCTCTCATCCCTTTTACTTCCATGTAGGAAAAATGCTGCTTAAAAAGCCTTTCAGTTTACATTTCTAAATGACTTCAGAATTTTAAAGGTTCGTTAGATAAATTGCTGTTAAACCATAAAACTGTGCAGTCCAGACCAGAAACCATTGTTATATATCTGCGTTATGATAAAAGGATGGAGTTATATCAAGATCAAATAACGTTACCCTTTTCAAAACTGCTAACAAGAGGGTAATTACTATGTTTCTGACATTTTCTTTCTCTCTCTTGCCTCTTTGTTTCTTTCTTTCTTGCTCTCCGTCTCCCAGGTCAGCAAAGGAAATAAACACAATTTTGTGACTGCTCTCCTGGTCGGTTTGAACCTTTCCTGGGAAACAAAAGCATGAAACAAAGAACCTTGCACAAAGTATTGCCCTTACATACTAAATCTTTTTATATTTGTGTGTGTTATATTTCTAAATTATATTTGAAAAATCTAACCGTTCAGCTGTATGTTACAATTCTTTAGTATCATTCTCGTTAGAGATTATTTCTTGAAATTGAAGGTCACCTGTCTTCAAAGTTCGTGAACTTTTCTTTCAGGTTAATCATATAGTATAAACTGAATTAAACACAGAATTTATTTTTAGTTTCCATCCTTGCGAATAGTTGTTTCATGAACACAACGTGAATTCTTTACCCTTTATCCAATTGCTCCTTTCACAAGGAAGACTTCAACCTATAAAGACTGACTTGATTAAATTATTTCAAAGTGAGAAACACTGTAGTCCAACAAGGAAACAAAGTAGCTCTTTAAGGATAAAAACTGAAATCCAAATTTTATTCTTTAAAACAAAAAATACATGTGATGTTTTATAGCTAAGAATACTAAGCTATGAAAGAGCATATTTTATTTTACTATGTGATTTTGCGCAATTTTACAGACTTCTCTAAAGCATAACGCCAACAGTACAATGTTTGAAAAAAAATGAGGGTTTTCAAGTCTATTGTATGACAATCAATTATTCAACTGTTAGAACTATATTATGTTAGCTAGAACTGCACAAAATAGTAATTAATTTACCTATGAGCAGGGTACTGCTATTATTCTTGTTTATACATTAGGAATTTAACGATCAAAGAAAATAAATAATTTCCAAGATCACACATCTCATAAACTAACAGAGCCAGGAATTACCCCTAAGCCATCAGGCCCCAGAGTGGAAGATTTTGACTAGTACGATTAATTCAAAGATTTCTTCAAGTTCTATGAAACTTTAAGTCATCTATGAAAGTGTTTTTAGCTTCTCACGGTTTCTAAAGATTAATCTGGGAAGCCCAAGTTCTTGGTAGTAGAGAGATGCCTATGTAGACAGATGATTTTTTAAAACCATTTTAATGAGATATAATCCATATACTATGAAATTCACTCATCTAATGCATAAGATTTAGTGTTTACAGTATATGAACAGAAATAAACAAATATCACCACAATCTAATTTAAGAACCTTTTCATCATCCCTAAAAGCAACCCTGCACCGAAATCGCTGTCATTTCCATTCTTCCTTCTTTCCTGACACAGGGCTCAAACCCACGAACCTTGAGGTCATGATCTGAACTAAAGTCGGACGCTTAACCGACTGAACCACCCAGGCGCCCCAATACTCAAGACTTTAGAGCAAGGTGCTTAACATTTCTGAACCAATATCCAAAATATTAAAAGATAGCCCAAACAGACAGTTCTTTTGCACTCGACTTTCACAAATTCTCATCCTGTCGCGAGAGCTAGATCATTTACATATTTCTATGATTAGTTTATTTGAATCTGAACATAGATTCATAGACTGTTAAAACCAAAATCTCAGCAATCGCTGGTGAGTGATGCAACACTCTCATTTTACAGACTGTAAAAAAACACCTAGGGCGTGTGCAAGGACACATCCCAGCAACTGGGACCCAAGCCTGGCCAGGGCACCTGGCACTTCCAACTTCCATCATATAGATACATTGATGTAGATAGATGGCCACTTTTCCTAATGACTCCTGGGAGTCCACCAATCCAAGCATCTGGAGCTGTAACTCTATCTCCACCTCAGAGAGAGGAGATAGTTTCTTCTTCAAATAGAAACAAAATATCATTAACTACCTACCTATTAAGAACTGTAAGTTGGAGCACCTAGGGGGCTCAGCGGGTTGAGAGTTGAGAGTCTGACTCTTGATTTCCGCTCAGGTCATGATGTCACAGCTTAGAAATTCAAGCCCTGTGCCGGGCTCTGTGCAAAGAGGGTGAAACCTGCTTGGGATTCTCTCTCTCTCCCTCTTTCTGCCCCTCCCCCACCTCCTTCTTTCAAAATAAATAAATAAATGTAAAAAAAAAAGAATGCTAAGTTGCTGATAGACATTAAGGTTTTAATAAAGGTTACCGCTTGCTAAATTCTTCTTCTAAAGCACCTGAAACATCAATCAAAGCTTCATTCTGATTGAAAGAATTTTTTTTTATATTGCTCATATTGTGCAGTGAGGTCGATGTATCTACCAATGATTTTTTTTCCTAGAAATCCGCAGATATGTGCTTTATCAGTGCTACTGCTATTGACGAAAAGAGCAGTGGCTTAATTACTTGGCTTTTAGTGGTCACCTGCTGACTGTTCTCTGCAGGGTCACACGGATTTCCTTTCAGAGCAACTTCCACGGTCAGTAATGATCACAACTATTTATGTGTTCGCTTTTTACTTCCATATTCTTTTAATGTTTATTTATTTTGAGAGAGAGAGACCATGAAGCATAAGTGGGAGAGGGGCAGAAGGAGAGGAAGAGAGAGAATCCCAAGTAGGCTCCATGCTGTCGGCGCAGAGGCAGACGTGGGGCTCATTCTGAAGAACCGCGAGATCATGACCTGAGCTGAAATCAAGAGTCGGATTTTTAACAACGCAGCCACCCAGGTGCTCCTACTTGTATGTTTAGGATCTGCCTTCTTAAGCTAAAATGTTCATCCTTTGGGTGACAGGAATTGGGCTTGCCTTATTCAGCAGGCCTAGCACATTGCCTGGGGCACAGTCAATACTGTTTGCTGAAGGAAAGAGATTAATTCTTAAACCTGTGAGGAGTAAGAAGTGAGGAGCTTCATAATTTTCTGCATGTCTGTGAATGTCTGAATAGGTGTAGACATCAGGATTGACATCTAGATATTTCGGATGTTTCTTTCTCAGGCTGGAGGGAAATGAGTTACATTCTTATAACCAGTGTCCATACTTAAAGATGATGTCACAGACTTATGACTGATTATTAATAGCATGAACTCGTACAACTTTAATGTCAAATGAATGAAGCATCTCTTCACTTAATGGTCTAGGTTAAAGAATAAAACTTTAAATTTTTCTAACGTTTATTTATTTTTGAGAGGCAGAGTGTGAGCAGGGGAAGGGCAGAGAGAGAGAGAGGCAGACGCAGAATCTGAAGGAGGCTCCAGGCTCCGAGCCCTCAGCACAGAGCCCGACACGGGGCTCGAACTCACAGACCGTGACATCAAGACCTGAGCTGAGGTCAGCTGCTTAACCAACTGAGCCACCCAGGTGCCCCAAAGAATATAACTTTAGAGTGAGACCTGCATTCAAACTGAGGCCTGCCAATTCTAGCCTACACGATCTTGGGTGAGTTAATTCATCTGAGTCCCTGGACTTTACGGATATTAGATAGAAGCTTTTCTACAAGTTCCTGATACAGTATGAAAATTTTCAACCTGTCAAAAATATCTTCATTTAGTGCAAGAATCAAGCTTTAATAATGTTACAAAATTAGCGATAATCAGCATGAAGATGGTAGATGTCTGACAAATGTATTTACTTTTATCGTCATCGGTCCACGGAAACCTCAAAGATATAAACACAAAGTGATCATGCCAACCTGGCCATGCTGTGATCATAGGGCTCCAGTGTGAGTGGCACTGAGATTTTTAAATTAGTCTTTATCTGCGCTGTGGGCAAGGATCCCTGTGGACAGATAGGACCTTAGTAGTGTTAGCATCTTCTGCCAACCTTGGTGCGGGCCAGCCGAGTGGATTTCAAAGTGACGCCTCCATGATGATAAACGGCTGGCTTAGTTACAGAATTCTATTATCAGCCTTCTGGGTTTATATTTTGCCAAATACAGCATAAAATGTGAGAGAGGCAGTGAGTTCCCCATCAGAGAACATGTTCAAACGGAAGCTACACAATCAGCTGGAAGAGGACAAGGTAGACAAGATTCAACCTTTACTGCTTTGCTTTTCAAACTCCGAGCCCATAAGGAGTGGTGTTTGGAGGGTCGAACGGGCTCTGCCATTGTTTCCCATAGGCGTTTTACTTTCTTTGTTGGAAGCAGCAATCATATTGCTATTGGATTCCTCTGTGCCTCATGTGTTAAGGAAACCCTAATCAGAAGCATAGAAGGCTCGCGTGAGGCTAAGGACTCTGTTATCTCTGACTACTCTGGTTACTTTGAAATTTCCAGCTCAGTTTATCAGGCAATACCTTGCCAGATTCTCTGAAGGAGGATCTTTTGAAGTACTTTTGATCTTCAGAGGACTTGCTGATCCTTTCCGCAGGCGCGTGCTGACAGCCTGCCCTGTTGCTCTTCAGGGCTCTCTCACTAACTCCGCGGTGAGGTGCTTTGATTTTCTCCAGCTAGATAACGTCAAAAGTCAGTTTGTCCGGGCTGAGAGCCCTACATTCGGGTGATAACTTTCAATTCCCTGTTTTCTGTCAGCCCTACCAACCCACTTGCCTTTTATACACCTATTCCTAGACCACAAAATGAACATCTATTATGGGTCACAGTTCTGCACTCTGGACTCTTGAGACCGCGAGGGCAGTGGGGAAATGACAAATACAGTGCACGTGATAGATGTTGCAGGAGGTGGAGAAACATGAGCAGGAAGAGTGAGGCAGAAAGGAAGTCATTTCTCTCTGCAAGGCCAAGGGATAGTTTCGCCAAAGCTTCAGCCAGGAAGCGAAAACCTAGCAGGAATTCTTCATGAGAGGATGAGAGCCAAGAGCTCAGCTACCACTGAGGCCCCAAGCCCCGCAAGCTCCCTCCGGAGCCAGCAGATCAAGGACTTGGGCACAGCAAGGCGAGTGCTACAATCGGCTCATAAACCTGGCTGGAGAACGCCACTCGTTCAAATTAGGGGAATTTTGCGAGCTAGCTGATAAACGCAGCCAGTGTTAAATATCACAAAAGACAAACTTGCCATCAAATAAGTTGTGTTAAAAACAGAGGTAATAAACATTCGAGCCTTCTAACTTCTCCATCATTTTAATGCATCTCTTACGTATGCCTTTGAGGCTGTTGATATGTATTGTGTCTGAATGGTGGAAATACTAAATAATCATGTGCTCCCATGAATCTCTGAGTCCTCATACCGTGATGTCATCTTAGTAGCCTGAGTTTTGCCGTGGCGGGAGCATTCACGGCAGGAAGAATCAGCAGACATTACAGATCGACTTTTGTTTATTATGTTGTTGGTCGCCTGGGCTTAAAACAGGGATGGGGAATGTGTGCATGCAGACTGCCCTTCAAGGGTGTTGTGGTTCGAGCCGTTTCATTGCAAACCGAACCAAAAAAGTAAGGAAGTGTATTTCCAGTATCACAAAAGTGTTGGCCGATGAAGCAAAGTTGCACGTCGCGGACTGGCGAGGGGCGTTCCAACATATGTCGTCACTGTTCCCGTTCATCTTCATCACTGATGCAAATAAAAATATCGTTAACATTCACGTCAGAACTATAGCTGTTTATCAACTGCAGTCATAGCTTGGCTCCAGATCTAACAGATCAGCCAAAATCAACAAAAGCGGTCTGTTAGAATACATGGCTATCTTGAATTCCTACGAGTATCACGTGTTTTTTGTGTAAGCTGTATGCTGTGCATATGTATACCTCACTAAAGTAGACTGGACTTATGTTTATATATATACACATGCGCACACAGTTATATGTACATGTGTTTGTGAATATTACACACCCACACTTTTCTTTCCTCAGGGAGAGCAGGTTGTTAAACACTTACAGATGCACCACTGTGCACGCGTATTCTTTTTTTTTTTAATTCTTTATTTTTGAGAGAGACAGCGAGACAGAGTGCAAGTGAGGGACGAACAGAGAGAGACGGTGACAGAGAATCTGAAGTGGGATCCCGGCTCTGAGCTGTCAGTACAGAGCCCGACGCAGGGTTCAAACTCACAAAATGCGAGATGACGTCCTGAGCCACCCAGGCGCCCCTGTGCACGTGTGTCCTTAGGCTCAGTATACTAGGTAGAAAGCTCAGCTAAAGTTAAGGGAGCCATTTAATAACTTAAGGCAGGAAGTTACATGACTTTATCTATATCTTAGAAAAACTCATTTAACTGAAGTAAGCAATAAAGACAAGAAAAAAAATTAGGAGACAACTCATTTATTCAGGTAAATAAAAATGAGGGCCTTAGGTTAAATTAGCAAAAAGGAAGAGACGGATGTGAGAGACACCTACCAGTTCAAGTTGTAAGACTGTGGGGCTGATTAACTGTGAAAGAGGGAAAACAGGAAGCCCTTCTCAGATGGACGGCTCAGAGGAAGAGCCAGAAAGCAAAGTAAGTAAAAACTACACACGCACACACACACACACAATTTTTTTGGAAAGGACTTAAGAGCTAAGTGTAAGACCAAGTTTGAAATACTTAAGATATTTAAACCGAGTTACCTGGTTCCTAGCTAAAGATGGGAGTCTAAATGACAGAAAAGGGATCTGGTTTGGGCTAAAATTTTGGAAACTTAGAAAACAGATGGTAGAAGAAGACATGAGTTATGGAAGGAGGCATGAAAGAGAATATGAGAATATATACCAGGGTTCCTGGCTGGCTGAGTCAGTAAAGCAGGCAACTCTTGATCCAAGGGTCATGAGTTCAAGCTCCACACTGGGTGTAGAGCTTAAGAAGGAAGGAAGGAAGGAAGGAAGGAAGGAAGGGAGGGAGGGAGGGAGGGAGGGAGGGAGGGAGGGAGAGAGGGAGGGAAAGAAAGAAAAAGAAAGAAAGAAAGAAAGAAAGAAAGAAAGAAAGAAAGGAAGGAAGGAAGGAAGGAAGGAAGGAAGGAAGGAAGGAAGGAAGGAAGGAAGGAAGAAAGGAAGGAAGAAAAGGAAGGAAGGAAGAAAAGGAAGGAAGGAAGGAAGGAAGGAAGGAAGGAAGGAAGGAAGGAAGGAAGGAAGGAAGAAAGAATATATACTACAAAAAGGTAAGGAAGAAAAGGTTCAAACTCTGGGACCATCCATTATTAAGGGTAAGATGAGAAAGGGACTTGATAATGGAGATAGAAAAATAAGATTAGAAGAGAATCAGGAGAGAGTGGTGCCTCAGAAATTAAAGTTTGAAAAAGGTGTAATCACAATTATAAATGCGGTGGAGAGTCAAAAAAAAATTCAAAAACCAGTTCCACCGAGCACAGTGGGCTCAACTTAGATTACCTGCTATGCCAACTCTAGCAGGATTCTGCTTCAGTTTTCCATTGCTGCATAACAAACTAGCTCCAAAATCAGCAGCTCAAAACAACCACAGTTTATTATTTCTCATCAGTCTGAGGGGTGGCTGTGTTCAACCGGACAGTTCCACCCTACACAGAGTCTGCTGGGAAGTCCAGGATGAGGTGGCTGAAATGGCCGGAAACCGTCTGGGCTTCCCTCCCACCCTTTGGAGGCTCTCATCCTCCAGGGCCAGCGGACTTTAAAGGGCAACCAGTTTCCAAGATAGCGGGATGGGAACCTACGGGGTCACTTCAGATCAGTCTCAGACAACCCAGAACATCACTCTGCCGCATTCTATTGCTGCAAGGAAATCTTAAGTGTAGCCTAGGTTCATCGTGTGAGACCGTACACCTCACCGCATGCCGGAAGGAGCGGCACACGTAAACAGGGTCAGGACAGATTGTTGGTAGCCATGTCTGTAGACACTCCGAGTGTTGTCTTTTGTGCCAGGCGAATAGTTTTAAGTCTTGGCCCCCTTTTTTATGTTAGTCCAAGTAGCTCCAGAATTAACGCGATGCTCTATTTACCAAAGTATGTATCTAAGATCCACCAATGAACTCCTACCCAAGTGCAGGGAAATGAATACCTATACCACATGCTGAGATCTGGGTTAGGCTGTGGAAACGGGCCCAGGAAGAATGAACACACCAGAGATCCTCACCCGTACCGAGCTGCAGAAAAACGAACAGAGCTCACTAACTTTCCCACCCAAGATTCTGAGTACAAACGTCCTAACAGCCTCATTCCCTTTCTTTGCTTCAGCACCCAGACATCTTTTGATCACTTGTGGCCATGAGGTATCAAATAACATGAAAAGAGGAGGAGGGAGTCCTTGTATTAACAACAGGCTCTTTGTCCACATTGAATGCACCGCGGCAATACCTTAGTATGGAGAGAAATACTGTCAACAGGACCTTTTGTAAGACAAGTTTTCAGGACATGTGTTGGCCTCATTATAGAGTGCTATGCCATACCAAAAGAGTCTGGTGGATGAATCTTCGTGCTGACCACGCATCCACAGAATCCCCAACTTTCGTGGGTTTCTCTCATGCATTTCTAAAGTAAACTCCGAATATCTGGAGAGATAACTTGAATCACTGTTTTTTTCCACTTTAGGCTTTCAAGGGTAACACATAGGCTAATTTGATTACTTAGAATCATTTCTTTATATATATAATATATATATAATTTTTTAATGTTTTTAATATTTGAGACAGAAAGAGAGTGCACATGGGCACACAAGTTGGGCAGGGGCAGAGAGAAAGGGAGACAGAATCTGAAGCAGGTTCCCGGCTCCAAGCTGTCAACACAGAGCCTGATGCAGGGCTCAAACCCATGAACCATGAGATCATGACCTGTGTTGGAGTCTGATGCTTAACTGACTGAGCCACACAGGTGCCCCTACTTAGAAACATTTCGTAGAACTAATTTCCCAAATAATAAAGCAAGTCCATAGTACAAATGATTTGTACATGTAAGTACTGCATGAATGCAAACAGAATAAAAGTTGTAATAAAATTTCTAACTGATAATTATAGTGGTTTAATTATAGAGTCTATTTGTTGAAGTCCCTAATTATCATGGTTGGATACAGTCTAGCTGGCTGTGAAATCTTGAGCTGCTCATTTTAGGATTATTTCAGAACTAACAAATTTTTACACACACACAAAAAAATCACTCTTTATATATTATTCAAACATGTCAACATTCATGTATCAATTCATAACCCTGAATTTTAGTGAAAAGAGAACTTCACTGGCTTTGGTCTAATCCAATCTGGCTGGAGGTGAAACTAGTCATTTAACTGCTTTGGAATGAAGTTTTACAATTTTCCACTGTTAAAAGGAAAAAGGAATAGAATTAGATGATTCCAATAGTCCATCTCCAGCTCTAAAATTCTATCATTCCTCAGTTCTGAAAATGAATTAGAAGTAACCAAACAAAAAAATGATATAATTTCTAAGAACAAGTTAATCTTTCTACAGTATATGAAATTAATTCATTTGCTAGCCCTAGGAGGATCCAAATGCCAGCATTAGAAGATGAGAATCTCATCCCCACATAAGTTGCAATGAGTCTTCCCTCCTTACTCCAAGACATCTCACTTTTTAAATTTTTTTAAAATTTTTATTTATATTTGAGACAAATAGAGGGGGAGATAGAGAATGCTGAGCTGTCAGCACAAAGCCTGATGTGGGGCTTGAACCCACAGACCATGAGATCATGACCCAAGCCAAAGTCAGACGCTTAACCGACTGAGCCCCCCAGGCGCCCCAAGATATCTCGCTTTTTGACATAGGAATATTCAAAGGCAAAAATCACTATCCAACCATTGACATGAAGAAGATGAAAAGTCATGACTTTTCAGAGAAATTATTTCCCCCACAGTCACACATTATCTGCTTGTAAAGTCAGAATATTCTAGACCTAAAAGTGCAAAGGTAGTTACTACCTTAGGCTTGATTTTCACTTGTTACAAAGACTTTAATTCTACTTTCATTGATGCTGATGGCTTTTGCCATTTTTTGACTATGACCCATCTAATTTTTTTAATGAAGTTGTGTATAACAAAAAAAGCAAGTTTGGAGTCTTCTCTTGGAGAGCCTCCAAATCTGAACCAATCTGTTTAGGATGGAATGGAGACAAATGCCATCGACGGACTCTGGAATCATACAGAACTGAGTTTGGATCCAAGCTATCCTACTTACTACCTTCACGTTCTTAGGAGAATGACTTCATAACTCCGAACCTGTTTATTCTTGGAATAACACTAGCAGCAGAATCATAACCTGTTATTAGTGGGAAAATAAGTCGAAGGAACCTAGCTATGAACTTGGCATATAGTTTGTACTCAAATATTTGGTGTTGCTGTTATTCTTATTCTAAGTACTACCACTGCTCTCATTATCATCATCAAAGCTGGGATCCAATCAATCTTTCATTAAAAAGTTGAGCGCAAATGAAATAACATGAATGCTAATCAGTGATACTTATATACATATAATCATTCTCATAAAAATCATTACTTTTATTTTTGGTTATTTTATTTTCGTGTGATACAAACACCTAACATGAGGTCTACTCTTCTAACAAATCTGACTACTATAGATACATTGGGTCAGTGGAATTAGGCAGTATTTGTCTTCCTGTGATCGGCTTATCTCACTTAGCATAAAATCCTCAAGATTCATTCCTGTTGTTGCATGTTGCAGAATTTTCATCTCTTTAAGGAGGCGGAGTGTTCCATTGTGTGTATATCCCACAGTTTCTTTATCCCTGTCAGTGGGCACTGAGGTGGTTTCCACATCTTGGCTACTGGGAATAGTGCTGCAACGAACCTAGTCGTACTGATAACCCTTTGAGATGCTGACTTCAATTCTTTTGGATGAACACCCAAATGTGAGTTTGCTAGATCATGGAGTAAAAATAGAGGCCACACGCTGCCAAAATAATGCCTATAACTAACAGGATATTTACTCGGATCATATAAACAACATCTATGGATCAATACAAACTATTATTCAATAGAAAAGTGATGGAAATGCATCAACAGGTATTGCACAGAGGAATAAATGCAAATGAATCCTAAGCCTATGTAAAGAAGCTCAGCCCTATGACTATCAGAGAAAGGAACTTAAATCTACAGTAAAAGTCAATTTTATCTTCAGCAATTTAATAGTAATTAAAGTTAAATTAAAACCTATGGATACTAGGTGTGTTGGACCATGAATGGGATTGTGACTGACATACTTAAGTTTGTTTGGTTTGGCAACTGCAATTAAGATGAATGTGCCCGTTGACCGTTATTCTTGGAGGCTGTCAGGAAAGCTACTCTTTGGAATTCTTATTCTTTTAGTGTTTATTTATTTATATTGGGGGGTGTGGAAGGGGCGAAGGCAGAATCTCAAGCAGGCTCCACACTGTCAGCACAGAGCCTGATGCAGGGCTTGATTCCACAAGCCATAAGATCATGACGTGAGCTGAAATCAAGAGTCAGACACTCAACAAACTGAGCCACCCAGGTGCCTCTCAAAAGACAATATTTCTTAATGTGAGCAATGAAAATATACACTTTAATGTTATTATCCATTAAACTGAAGTGACTCATTTTAGTCAATTTTATCTCTACCGTATATCATAATGAAATATTCAAAAAGGAAACAAAACAAATAGTAAAATTACAAATAAAAATCATTATTATTCTCATGTTTGCCTATGGATGTGAAATAGAACAAAGATGTCATGGTTAACTTCTATTTTCTGGGAATTAATAAGATAAATAATTACAGATATTTAAGACATAAGCTATGCCAGTAAGTCAAGGTTATAATTTTACGTGCAGTCAAAAAAGACTAGTGAATGAAATGCATGTTAATGCAGAGGATGGGAGGCATCACTAGTGCTATTTTCTTTAGTAAAGGAAATCTCGGATGGAAAGATTGAACAAGTACTCTTTAAGTATTTAAACTTTCTGGTCACTAATGCAATATATGGTTCTCATAAAATTTTAATATAGAGAGGCAGACAAATATTATCAAAAAATCAGCTATCTAGACATTAGCACTACGACTATCTTATTCTAGATTATTTGTATTTCCATCTTTTATTTTTCCAGTCTTTAACTGCACAACTATATATTTATAGTTATATATATAACACACACACACACACACATATACACGTTGTTTTCAAAATACCATTTAGTATCATAACAATGTATCAGAATTGACATGCTTGGGTATTTAATGGTGGATACATACCATTGATATTTTATTACCAATAACATTCTGAGAAAAGTTCTTATAGATTAAATCATGTACCTAACTTTGTTTCTCTAGGAAGATTCTCTTAATTGGAATTCTTGGAACAAAGAGTTGATCCTACTTAAGACTGTTGATAATCTATGACAAGACTATGTGGAAGCTTTTTTGATTTAGGAGAACAATCTTGTGATGGAAATGGTCTTCTAGCTCTAGTTTCTAGATTACTCCAGCTCATACTGCCTTTTCTTCCTCTGAATGTCATACCAATTGCTACTTGTATATTTATAAGCACACAGAGTACTGTGTGTCCTGACATTTAAATATTTCATGGGGCGCCGAGGTGGCTCAGTCAGTTGAGCATCCGACGTTGGCTCAGGTCATGATCTCTCGGTCCATGAGTTCAAACCCCGTGTCAGGCTCTGTTCTGACAACTCCGAGCCTGGAGCCTGCTTCAGATTCTGTGTCTCAGTCTCCCTCTGCCTCTCCCGTGCTCACACGCATTCTCTCTCTCTCTCTCAAGAGTAAATAAACATTTAAAAAATATTTCATGCATATGACTCTTATGTCTACAGTAGGGAAGGTGGGGGTTGTAGATATCCTATCATACAAAGTCTGGGATGATTATTCATCACCAATTACACACAGGGCTGTGCTGGGTAGTGTGCATCGTGTACTGTCTACTGTGCGCCGTAACACAATAAACACAGAGACAAGCTACAGAATGAAGACAACTCAGAAGAAGGAAAACAAACTGATGACAGGAAATACTGAAGTGAGGACTTTCAAATATCTAATAGTAAGAAAAAAGAGAACAACACTCTGGTGGGAGTCTTTTTGGCAAACGAGATAGAGCAAAAGTGTCCTAAATGATATTTTGCAATTCTGTTTTTCTTTAAAAAAATTTTTTTTAACGCTCTTTGATTTTTTTGAGAGAGAGACAGAGTGCGAGTAGGGGAGGGGCAGAGACAGAGGGAGAAAGAGAATCCAAAGCAGGCTCCAGGCTCCGAGCAGTCAGCACAGAGTCCAACGTGGGTTGCGAACTCACCAACCATGAGATCATGACCTGAGCCGAAGTCGGGCACTCAAATGACTGAGCAGCCCAGCGGCCCTTGCAGTTCTGTCTTTCTGCTAATCAAGAAACGATATGCTTTCTTTTGGATAAGAGAGTGCACTTAACTGTACTGATGATATTTAATGCCGAAAGGCGTGATGAAATAACTAAAGGGAGAATGTAGAGTTAAGAAAAAGTCTAAGATCTGACCCTTCAAACTTCCAAATTTTATAGTACAGATAAATAAGGAGAAGCAAGAAATGCAGAGAGGGAGCAAATGCCAAGGTAGAAAGGCTCACAAAACCTCGTCGAAGAGATTATTCTGAGAAAGACTGATAGTGCAACTATGTCGAAGGCTGCCGAGAATCTGAATAACCTCGGTGAAAGCCGAATGGGATTTGGAAAAGCGATAAGCGCTGATAAGAACGGTTTTGTTGTGCTGGAGGCAGAAGCCAAATTGGAAGGCACTGAAGCTTGGACAGGCAATGAGGAAACAGAGGCAGCGCATATTAATGCGTTTTCCACCAAGTTTGGTTACAAAAAGGGAGAGGACAAAATGGAACTCTGATCAAAGGGGAAGCGGATCAAGGGGACTTTTGTTTTTTTCTAGGACATGCATTGTTAATTTTCCTACCAGAATGATTTTCAGAGAGGAGACAGAAGTGTATCGGGAGGGACAGGTGCTAACAATAGGCCAAGTCCTAGAGGCACCTCGGAGGAGGGGGCCAGTAGTCACCGTTGTGTTAGGACAGGCTCCAACAGCACTCTCAGAGAAATCGGAGAATGACAGGTTTTTCAACTGCAGAAACGTGCTAATTCTTTCCTAGCTTCTACAACCCTCGACGGAACAGTCAGAGAAGCTCCCAAAGAGGGCCCGCAGTGGAGGCGAGCTCTACAGATTCCACTTGCGAGAATGTGGTAGAGATGGGCTCAGCAGAAGGGCACAGATAAAGATCAGAGCAGAAACAGTACTGTTCATAATGTGCATACCTTTTTTTTTTCTTTTTAACCGTTCCTGGGGAAATCGCGGAAGCACCTAGGATAAATGTGAAGCAAGGCTAAGCAGACTCTAGGGCAAAGGCCGGAGAGTAACCAAAACAAATGTCCGTTCTATTAAGATAATGTAAAGTACTGTGGACACGGAACAGATGTGAAACAAACTCACTTTGTTTCAGGAAGCACGGCAACTTTACCTCTTCGAATCATCAGGCCAAAATCAGGTGTTCTTTCTGAGAACACCATCCGTGAAAATATATTTACTCACTTTTTGTATAACCTAAACCAGGGCTTTGGCGGTTTCCAAAATCCTGACAAGTTCCCCTCTTATTAATGCCGCTGAAAGGTTTCTGTGCTGTTTGACAATAAAACGAGGTTACACATGTGAGGGTACGTGAACCAATACAGGTACATAGCAGGCACTCGGTAATATGCTGATTAAATCCAAACCTTTACTCCAAGGGACATAAGACAAGGAAAGAAGGGACTATGACAGTTGAGTCTTTATGAGAACTTCTGTGGTTGGGATTCTAGTAAAAAAACATTTCATTTGATTTTATTTATCTGTTAAGGAGACAAAATATTAAAGAAGTAATTCGCGAAGTCATAATACTGGAGAGAGGAGAGAGAATTAGCAGAACAAGGCTTTTCAGAGATCTGAATAGAATTTTTGAGTCCCTTACACTCACTGTTCTTGTTTAGGCTAAATGGTAAAATGGTAGGTAATGCTCATTGTGTCCAATCTAGAGATTTGCCTTTTTTTTTTGATGTTTTAATTTTTTTATTTTTTTCTAATAATTTATTGTCAAATTGGTTTCCATACAACACCCAGTGCTCATCCCAACAAGTGCCCTCCTCTGTGCCCGTCACCCACTCTCCCCTCGGTTTGTTCTTACTCTTTGTGAATCTCTTATGTTATGCCTTCCTCCCTCTCTGTGGAGATTTGCCTTTCTAAAAATAGCTCTTCAGTCCACGTATTTCCACTCAGCTTATCAGAATAAACAGAAATAAAGAGCACTAAATCCCATTAACTATCAATATCACTTTGAAAAAGTGTTCAACCAAATTTGCTTTAATGAAAGTAAATGAGAGGGCTTCTGTATGAATCCGAAAATATCGCATCAATAAGCCTTGACTGTCACTAAAATTTTATGAGGGTCTTTAATGCATACTCAAACTGTCTGCATGTTTACATTAAATATGTATTTCCAACTGCTAGAATTACAGCCAGAATGTATTTAAGGATTTTAGGATTTTAATGAAATACGTCTCTTTTCAGCTTGTAGCTCGTCTTTTGATCAACTTGCATTAGACCGTATGCTTTGAGTTTCTGCTTTTGTGCTGGAGAGAATTTTCTTCTAAACAATGTACTTTAATTGGTATGATACAGTTTATGTGATGTCACTGACTGTGGGTTCTATTAATCTTATACTACTCAAACATTACTATAATTAATTGTTTTGCTGTATTTGTCTCCTTTAGAGAAGGGACAGAGAATTTGATGCATCGTGGGCCATGGATTTACCTGCTGACTTGGATGCATAGTAGAAATTATACTCCTCAGGAGGAATAGTAGGGGCAAGAGAGTGAGAGGGCAAGATCTTGGGAAACCAGTCCCGCCATTTGCTCGGACTCAAGAGTCTTCCCAGAGGCAGGTGACAACACATCCACCACTCAGCCCACACATTCGTGAAAGACATCACATGTAGCTTGATAAAATGATGTCCGAAAGTCCAAGTGACAAGCTTCAAATCCCAAAAGTTTCAAAACATCAACAGAGTTCTCTGAACAGGTGGTGTTCCGTGATGAGACGCCACCATTTCCTGGACATCTCTTATTAAAAGACCGAGGACCTCACTGAGGCATCACTGTGTAAGTCTGTTCCACAGTCACAAAGGATACGAATCATCAAGGTACTAAGCACTTGAGCTCCCTGTCTTGCAGCTGCCAACCTGGCGTGAAGGGAGCGACACCTTCTTTGAAGTTATCACCTCATCAGTACTCGGTTCAGCTGAAGCTTTCCTGGCATGCCCTCGCTCTCGCTTAAGCTCACACTGAGAGGGGAGGCACCTGATTATAAATGAGAGGACGGAAGGATCTTCTTTGGATGTGACAGTTTGAAAAGAATGTTTGTGGAAGTGGTTATTTGAGAGCAGCCTCAAGGGCAAATTCCAACAAAATCAACTCTAACACTTAAAATTAGAGGCAAAGATGACTTAAATAAAGTGAAGTGACCATGGATGTGGATGTCTTAAAAGAATTTAAGGCATTTTCCAGGACGTTTCGAGGAGTTGGATTCTTTTTCTGTAATTACCAGGAGCCACCGCGGGGGAGACCACCTATTTATCCGAGCCTCAATTTCCTCTTCAGTGAAGCGGTAAAGTCTCTAACTCTATGACAGATTTTTAAAATCTCCTACCTGAAAGCTGTGACTTACCATCTAGTGACTTAAACTATTGGGGGGAGGGGAATCCTACATTTTATGGTATTTTACTACTCCAAAGACAATCAGGTCAAGAAGAAATCAAATATTCCTATATTCCTCCAAATACAGTTTCACAGAGATGTTAGGTGAGAGAGTGCACATGCATAAAACGAAGCTACTACTCAAGCCCCTACCTAGAGCAGACCACTCTGTGAAGATCTAGGATGTTGAGGAAAAAAACCCTAAGCCGCAGAACTTAATGGTTCGCTCTGGTGTCATTTTAGGTGCAGAGTGTGATTTGCTTTTACTTGCCTAATAAGAGCGTGTTGTAAGAGCCACATGGTGTTTAACCGGCAACGCACATCTTACCGTTAATTGTTAAACAGTTTCAGCATCAGATTTAATAATGGTCTCAAGTTTAAATCATTCAGAAAAAAAAAAAATCTCCATTCACACTATCTCCATTTGGAATGTTCTGGGATGTCTGGATGACTTAAGAAGCTATCCATTCTTCCCCTATCTGCTTCTCCCACCCATCTTTGACCATGCCCTTTGGTATACCCATGCTCCCCCTGCCTCAGCAGCCTCCAGGCTCCTGCCATTATAAAAATAAGCTTGGTCTTCCTCTCATTGGAAAGAGCGCACATATCGCTTCTGCTCAGACATTTTCCATTTTGCTGGGTAACGCTATTTCATCTTCTATGGTCCTGTCCACAGCTTGTTATGGGTTTTCACAGACTCCTACAGGCAGGGCTAACCCAGTGCTTGGTGCCTTTATTAGAGCATTCATCACATCCTACTCTACTTATTATCGGCGAGGTCAACTATCATGTTCTATTCTCCTCTCGGGGCCACCTTTATTTCAACAGTGGTGCTTGGGGTCATGTCATGATGGCGGGCAGTCAGTTGCACGGAATCCAAACCTAGAAAGATGTCCAGCCCCGCGTTCCCATATTTCAGGGAAGTATTCCCTGAATCGTTTCCTTGAAGTCTCTATCACTGGGTCTCAAGTAAGGAGAAAGTCTGTGTTTGCCTCTCTGATGCGGCCGGGGAGAGGAAATTTCATAGCATTACGACACACCTCTGCTCAGACATTCTCTAAGCTTCTTCAGACTCAGTTCTTTCTTACGTTGATTGTGGATTGCCTTACAAAAGTGGAGGTTTGTTTACTTCTTCCACAGGTCTTAAACAAGGTGTAAGATGCTTGGTTTTGAAGTATTCACACAGCTACTAAAGACAGTTTTGTTTCTGATATTTTGGGGTTTCACCTAAAACTGAGATAGCAAATTATTTAGAGAACCAAGTTACTCCCCAAGCAAGAGTTTTAGTGAAAACAGTTTAAGTGTCCCCTATCCTCTAAGTGGTATTTGAGGGCATCTAAATATTGTTGTGTCTCCTGAGTGGGCAGAAAGTTACAGCTTGTGGGCTTACATAGCGTGGCCCTGCCTGAAGATACACATTAGAAGGAGTGGGCTGGACAGTCCTTTGCGTGTCTCTAGAAACGCTCACCTCTCCATCGGTCTTCCATACTGGTGCAAGCTGAAGCAGTGCAAACACATATTTAAGGGACAATTAAGAGCCAAGTCCACCCTATGGAGTGACACTGTGTGAATCAGGAAAAAGTCCTCCGGGCTCCATGCAGGGCATGGACTGGAAGCAGAGTTCAGGTTCAATGCAAGCCCCAGCCGGTCCCCTCTGCTGAGCAGCACTGTGTGAATGTATGATTTCTTTCTTTTGAATTTCTGTCTTTAAAATGAGCATCCGTCAACATACTGAGAAAAGTGTAATAAATTTTATTCCTAGAACACTTTTAACATTTAGGATATTATTTTTAAAACAACAAACGTAACCAAATGTAACCTCACTTAAAATATCCCTGCGGGGCGCCTGGGTGGGTGGCTCAGTCGGTTGAGCGTCCGACTTCGGCTCAGGTCATGATCTCGCGGTCTGTGAGTTCGAGCCCCGCGTCGGGCTCTGTACTGATGGCTCAGAGCCTGGAGCCTGCTTCACATACTGTGTCTCCCTCTCTCTCTGCCCCTCCCCCACTCATGCTCTGTCTCTCTCTGTCTCAAAAATAAACAAACATTAAAAAATTTTAAAATATCCCTGAATACACTCATTGGCAAGGAGGAAAATTTTGAGAATTCAGGCTCATCTCCATGCCGTCCATGGAGATGGAGATGAATGATGGTGTCATAAAGATCTTTGAATTTCAGATTTTCAGGCTAGTGCCACAAATGGACAGACATGCTTCATAAAGCCACACGTGGCTGGCTTGCGTAGAGCGAACTGTTATAAAAAGTCTTCCTATTAGCCATCGGGGGCACGTGTTTCTAAAATAAGTTCTTTGGAAGTTGATACTTCTTGGCAGGCGGGCACCAAGAAGTGTGTACTTAAAAAATTGGTACCTGTGCCCATTTATATCCTGGGGCAAGAGGGCCAGTGTGAGTGCACACCTGAGGGTTGCTGCCTCCTTCGCTGGTTGTAAATACACGAAACCCAAGATCCTCGGTACCCTCAGATCTACAGATCATTTTAATAGTACGCTGGCGCATTTCCGTCAGCGTGTCATATTTATACCAAATCCCAAACAGCCTCTGCCTTAATGGTCTCGGTTTTCTCCACAATTGTGATTTTGGTGATGAGGAGAACTGGAGTAGTTAACCTGAGGAAACTGGGTATTTGAAGGGTTCCACATCGTCTCTGGACCTTTTTTTAAAGAATGCCTCACAGAAGTGCAAACAAAAGTATATATTTTAGTAAGTGTCCTTTCTTATAATAGGATTCCCTTTTAACTCTCATATTTGCCCAAAGCTCTGGTAGATATTTTCTTATCTCCATCAAATGGCCTTGGACCAAACGGTTCAGGATGGGGAGGCAACGGGAGAAAACGATTCACTAATTCTTTTTTTTTTTTTTTTAACTTTTATTTATTTTGAGAGACATAGAGACAGAGTATGAGCAGGGGAAGGGCAGAGAGAGAGGGAGATACAGAATCTGAAGCAGGCTCCAGGCTCTGAGCCGTGAGCACAGAGCCCGACGCGGGGCTCGAACTCACAGACCGTGAGATCATGACCTGAGCCGAAGTCGGCCATCCAACCAACTGAGCCACCCAGGCACCCCCGATTCACTAATTCTTATACATGGATTCCTATTCTCTCTCTCTGACGGTTCCTTAGAACACGCCCACCCTCCAACTTCAGTGCTTTTTTTCTTAGCCATTGTAAATAAGTATGTATGTACTTACATAAATAAATATATTTACATATATATATATTTATTTGATAATGGTATTATATTAAATTATATATAAGTAAATACAGGAAATATAAACCATCCATCATCATTTTTATGCCATCTCACTTTATTTAGATTACTCTCATTTTTACCATTTTTGTCTTCTTACCACCGGCACCTCTAATCGTCCATCTGGGACCCTGTGTATTCCTCCTGATGAGGTGTTTTTCCTCCCAATGGTAAGCTTCCCTAGTGATCTTTCTTTGTTTGCCTGAAAAGATCATTTTTTTGTCTTAATTTTCTAAAGGCATGCTTGCTGTGTACGGAATTCTGCTTGGCAGTTCTTCGATTTCAGCACTTTGAAAATATCCCTCAGCTGTCTCCTGTTTTCCATTGTTGTTGTAGAGAAATTAGGTTTTCATTGAGCTGTCATATGTTAGGACGTAATCCTTAAGGTTTTCTTAACCTCCTGATTGCTTTTAAATTTCCTCTTTGTCTTTCGTTTTCGGCAGTTGCTGATGTGATTAGGTGTGGATTTTCTTCCGCATTTACCCTGCGTGTGGTTCATAGTCCTTTTGAAACAACGGTTTTACGTCTTTCATCGGTTTTACAAAAATCACATCCGTCATCTCTTCAAAGCGTTTCTTCCATTTTTCGTCTGTACTTTAGGATTCCAACTACAATTATGTTAAACATTCTGACCTGTCCTCCATGTCCCTTATGGGTCTCCCCTTTTGTCTCAGGGCGTCATTCAAGATACCTCAGCTCTTACCCTCAAATTCTTTTTCAGCTGCCTTATTTTTTTCTTTTCTTTCTTTCTTTCTTTTTTTTAAAGTTTATTTTTGAGGGGAGAGAGGCAGAGAGACACAGAATCCGAAGCAGGCTCCAGGCTCGGAGCTGTCGGCACAGAGCCCAGCGCAGGGTTTGAACTGACCAGTCATGAGATCATGACCTGAGCCGAAGTCTGGCACTTAACTGACTGAGCGACCCAGGTGCCCCTCAGCTGCTTTTAATTTATTCTTAAACCACCCACTGAGTTTCCCTCATTATAGTTATTTTATTTTTCCCGTCTAGAATTTCTACATAGTTTTTGTAGTTTGCAATTGTCTCCTGAAAATGTTAATGCTGGCTGTTATCACCTTACACACAGTAGAAGGATTTCAAAATTTATTTCTGATATTTGGAACCTCTGGAGGTCTGTTTTCACGTGTCTGAAACCATTTAGGCTGCTATGACAAAATAACACAGACTGCATGACTTATCAGCGAATGTAGTTCTCACAGCTCTGGACGTTGGCGGTCCAAGCTCAGAGTGTGAGCATGGTTGGATGAGGAGCCTCTCCCTGGTTGCTGTCCTTCTCATTGTACCTCCACATGGATGAAGGGGCTGGGGAGCTCTGTGTGGTCTCCTTTATGAAGACACTAATCCCACTAAGGGAGGTTGCACTCCCATCACCGAATCACCTCCCAAAGGCTCCCACCTACTATTACCATCGCCTCTGGGGGTTTGAATTTCAACATAGCAAATGAGGCAAGACACATCAGACCTTGGTACCATGTTTTGTTGTTGCTGCTGGTTTTCGGTCATGCTGTTTTGTCTCCTCATTTGCCTGGTTATGTTGGGACAATTTGATTATCTGTTTAAAAAGATGTTTCGAAGAATCATTTGAGGCCAAATAGGTTATCATGTTCCAAATGTGTCATCTTGTTGCAAAGTCTTTTTGTTTTCCTTCTACTAGCTGCACAGAGCACTAGAAAGCTGGGAATGCCTCAGTCCTTCTGAGGGAATGAGATTAGTTGGACCTGGGCTCAGGTGCCTGGAGAGACCTTTGTACAGAGAGCTCACTCTCACCCCAGGGTGGGGCTCTTTTCGGTCCCAAGCTAATAAAGGCAAGGTTTTCCAATTCCTCTTTTGGAGGTTGCTGCACTTCAATCCCCATCCCCTGGTGTCGAGGAGACCACTGAAGTGCTTAATCCACCTCTGAGTATTGTGTCTCTCCTGTCTCGAGTGGCACATAATTAGAGGGGAAAGTCAACCCTAAATTCCGGGCTTAACTCACTGGGGCTCTATCCTTTCCCCAATTCTGGTCTGATACATTCTAACTCTTTTCCTTCCCCGCCCTCCAGTATTTTTCAGAATGCATGAGTTTCCCCCCAGGTTTTCTAGTTGTTCTCAGGAGACTTTGGTCCAAATTATTTGATCTACTTGACTAGAAGTAGAAATGCCTTTGATAATATTTTTAACCACTCTTATATATTCTAATATCATTTGTGCTTCCTCCCTTTGAACATCTGCTCTTTGATTCATTTAAAATCTGTGTTATAAAACATGTTTCCAAAGCCATTGCAAGGCATTATCATAAACAGTAACAAATGAACTTGCTGTCTTCATTTCTTTTTATTAGCGTTTTTATTTTATTTTTTGAGAGACATAGAGACAGAGTGTGAGCAAGGGAAAGGCAGAGAGAGGGGGGAACACAGAATCCGAAGCAGGCTCCAGGCTCTGAGCCATCAGCACAGAGGCCGACGCGGGGCTCAAACCCACAGACGGTGAGATCATGACCTGAGCAGAAGTCAGCCGCCTAACCGACTAAGCCACCCAGGTGCCCCTGTCTTCATTTCTAAGACTGTGATCAAGAGATAGTGACGGCATGTTTATGGAAACGGGTTGCATTTTTTTTTTAATTTAAAATAGTTTATCGGGTTGCATTTTTATGTGATCATCCAGAAAAATCTGTTAACTGGAAAGGTTCATCAGAGGCAACCTGACGTGAGTGTCCGTTCACTTGGATCAAGTTTTTCCACCTAGAGATGAATGACTCGGGATAAGTTTTTTGCTTAACACGTGTTTCATTTTCCTTATACATATTCTGTGATAATAAGACTTCTTTTCTTGGGTTATTAGGGTTTACCTAATATTTTTACAGGGTCTGTCATTAAATAATAAAGTGTCTTCTTTTTCTAGTACTGGGAGGTTGCTATTTTTTTCTTTTCATGACTCTCCAAATGACCCATTGTAGGAGAAATTTTATATTTTGGACATTACTTCAACCTAATTCTCTGTCAGTATTTTTCAGATCTTGAAGACTGAAAACGAAGGATAAACACATTTACTCATGAGCTAGATTGTGTCTTCACAGGGCATATCGATGTCAACAGTACTCTGAAGTGTTGCCACGCACTTGTGATGAGCAGTGGGGACTGTATGTAAGTGATGAATCACTGAATTCTACCCTGAAATATTGCCCTGGTTGTTACGTAACTAAAATTTAAATTAAGAAAATGTATTCAAAATAATTTTTAAAAAGACAGATAAAAAGTGGACAATTAATTAAAAAAACAAGGTGTTGCCATAATTCCCCATTGTTCTCTCTCTAATCTACTACATATAAGTTATAAAAGTCCTTTTTCTTGGCAACTTCTCTTACTAATGTAGTGAAATATTTTTTAATAGAATAAAGGAGATAGTGAAGTTTTAAAATTCATCACTTTTTTTTAAACAAAAGTGGGTAAACATACTATAGGTCACAAGAGTGTGCAGGTGATACATATATCTGTAAATCTTAGAAGTGGATTCAGGGCATGGTGGGGAATCCTCATCAAATTTAAGAATGTTTTGTGGAATTCAGATGGTAGTTATTTTCTTTTATTATTATTATGGGGCACCTGGGTGGCTCAGTCCGTTAAATGTCTGACTTCAGCTCAGGTCATAATCTCACGGTTCGTGAGGTGGAGACCCATGGCAGGCTCTGTGCTGACAGCTTGGAGCCTGGAGCCTGCTTCGGATTCTGTGTCTCCCTCTCTCTCTGTCCCTCCCCTGCTTGTGCTCTGTGTGTGTCTCTCTCTTGAAATTAAATAAACATTAAAAATTTAAAAAAAATTAATGTTTATTTTTGAGAGAGAGACAGTGTGAGCTAGGGAAGGGCAGAGAGAGAGAGAGAGAGAGAGAGAGAGAGAGAGAGAGATGGGATCCGAAGTAGGATCCAGGCTCTACGCTGTCAGCACGGAGCTAAACGCAGGGCTCCAACTCACAAGCTGTGAGATCATAACCTGAGCCAAAGTTGGACTCTTAACCGACTGAGCCACCCAGGCATCCCTGGATGGTAGTAATTCTTAATAAAATAATATTTACCTAAAATTTAGTAATACCTGTAAGCCTCTATGTTATTTTATATTTTTGTCTTTTAAACAATTCTGTAACCCATATGGAAATGTATTTCTAGTACAGAAATCCCTGGCCTCTCATTAATTTGAACAGTTACATGAGCAGCAAAAACAAAAACAAAAAACCCACCACTTTCTTTCTATCTTTCTAATCACACAAAAGTAAATTTACTCATATTGAGTATTAACTGTATACAAGGCACTGAGAATGCTTGTACATCTAATGTATCGCTCGATGCCCAACACGAATATGTCCATGATTGTAAATTGCTAACTGGTAAGATAATAAATAAATACAGGTAACTTCCAGACATAGGGTGTTTTTTAAAAATCCTGATTTTTCTGGCTCTTCTCTAGTTATATTTTTGTTCAAGTCGGTTACCTGCCACCTAGTGTTATTATGAAGAACTGCAACTTATTATTTATTCTTAGACGTTTTCCTACAGTGGATACTTTGTCTCTAACGACCTTCTGTTTTTCTTTTTCTTCTCTTTCTCTTTACCCCGCCCCCCTCCAGTTACTTGTTGAAAGTCAGTTAATTATATGGTAGCAATTTAGTACTTAACTACTGATGCCCGCTTGCCCCAGGCAACTCTAACATAAGTTTGTGCTACTCATTAATAGATAAAAATCTCGGCTTTGTTAGTCACGAAAAGAAAAGGAAGCGAGAAGAAACAAACAAAAGAGAAAATTTTAAGTAAATATATTGACTGTCAATTACAGTTAGACAAAGCACAAAAGAAAGTAACTTTTAATGCATTTTGACCCCCCTGCATGAAGAATACAGAGCTGTTTATCTTGTGTTACTCCTCCCATCCCTTCAAGAAATCCTAATTATTTAAACATTGTTAAGTTTAACATTTCTCTCAAAGGGATAAAAAAAATCTTAACGTCTTCACTTAATAGAACTTAAGCCACGGTGTTTCGGAAGTTAGCTGCCTTATCTACATCTTTCCTGTATTCCAATATAAAAAAAAGCATATATCTGATTATAGATTACAAGAAAAAATGCTTTAAGTGCAATATCCATATAATAAGGTTGAGAACCTGCAGTGTACAGTTTCTGATATGTTCCATATGGACTCTACTTCAACATACCGTGAGCCAGTTCACTTCCAACATGCAAAATAAATAAGGATGAGAAATACTCTTGTGTACTCCATGACTGAATAAGACAAAGTTGTAAGCTCAGGCTATAGAATCTTGAAGGGCTTTCTGCAAAAGCATGGACTTTATGCCTTGTCATATATAAATGTAACACCAGGGGCGCCTGGGTGGCTCAATGGGTTGAGTGTCCGACTTCGGCTCAGGTCATGATCTCGCGGTCTGTGAGTTTGAGCCCCGCGTCGGGCTCTGTACTGACAGCTCAGAGCCTGGAGCCTGCTTCACATTCTGTGTCTCCCTCTCTCTCTGCCCTTCCCCTGCTCATACTCTGTCTCTTTGTCTCTCAAAAATAAATAAACGTTAAAAAATATAAAAAAAAATAAATGTAGCACCAGAAGCTACCTGTGACAGGTTATTTGGGGACGTGCCTTTATCACCCCCCATCTCTCTCCATGTTAGCGAGACATCGAGGCTTTTTTCCATTTAAAAATTAAGTTTTGGGGCTACACGGTTCGAAGGGAGTTTAACGTGTAACTGAGCCCGCAAATAGCAGCTAACGGATGTGCAAAAAACGCTGAGCGCCTCCCCATCTGTATCACAGCCCTTCCTTGAGGCTCATTCCAGAGCTGTCCCGGAGTTTGAAATAACGGGGAAAGAGGCACACATTGAGCGTGGGAAAGCACACGTGAGGGGACGCCAGAAAAACCCTGGGCCCACGTCACAACGTTTCCCCAAGCGACCTCCATCCCTCTCGCAGGGTTCAGAAGTGAAGACACTGCCAAAGCCTCTGTCCTTTACCTTCTGGCTTGCCCTAGATGGAGGCAGGGCTACAGGCAGAAGCCAGCCTCCATCTGCAAGCAGAGTGACAGGAAGGGCTCACTTCCGGCGACAGCTCTCCTGGTGGGGCAGATGTGAGGACAGTGGCAAAGGCACGGGCCCGCAGGCCATCTTCCATATGCCTGCTCTCAACCCCAGGTCCTGGCTTCACCTTAATATGGCTGAATCATGTAGGGCACTGTCCTCAGAACAATCATACGCAGTGACCATGACGGGTAGGATTGTATGTACAGGAGACCAGCAAGAGAGAGGCAGGTTTCAGTTTGCTACTTACAGAAAACAAGTATGAACACCACGTCTATGACACCATTCCTCTAATTCCACATAAAGCCACCTTCCCTACAATTTTCTTTTCTACAAATGGCTTTATTTCTCTCTACTAGGATAAGCAACAGTTGGGACCAGGAAAAGAGATATTGTATATATGTGCACGACTCCAAAGGATGTTCAGCCTCGAAGAGATAAAACATTATGTGCGTTAAGAGACATCTGTGCCAATTTGATGAAGAGGGAAATAAACTCCTCAGTGTTTTTCGAGAAAAAATTGCATTATAAGGAAATGAAATTGCTTTATATAAAATCTGGAGTGTTTCCTCCGTCTCCCTATTATCTCTCTTGCACGCACATAAACACCATGCACACAAACTTCCTTTTTCATCTTCAATTGTCTTCTAAATAAGCAGACTTCACAGGCCTGCCCTTGATGCCCAAATGAACCGCTTTCATTTCCTGATTGAGATTTGGCTCAACAGCCAATGTTTCCTGCTGGGGCCATACAGAGGGGGCATTCATATTTTATCCCTAATTTATTCATTATCTCACATCAAACCTTTGGAAGATAAAACAAAGACCGAGGGAACAATGCCCGGAGAATTTACTGGTTTGTTTTCATCTTCGTCCTGGGATGAAAGAATTCTTCAGTAGCGCTACCCATTCTGTCAACACATCAACCAGGTAATTGGGAGCAGAGAGGGTGGGGGAAAGGACAGCCTGGGCCAAAACAACCTTCAGCATCCACTGGTGCTCACAATAATCTTCAACATCAAAAGTATCTAATGAGGACTGGAGAATCCACGCATTGTGTTACTTGACCCAATCTTGTAATTAAGTATCAAAAATCCCCAACCTATTTGTGAGCACTTACAAATTACACACTAAAATCTCTACATGTGCACAACAAAAGACCCTAGTCATACTTTCCTTCTAAGAGGAATACTTTAATGACAGCTCTGGCCAGGCATCAGATTTTCAGTATCCAAGACACCAATTTCTGTGTTGGTTCTGCTGCTTCGAGATGGCATAGTAATGGATAAGTCACGTGTTCTGATTTTTAAAATAGGGTATTACCTTCTGCAAGGGTATTTGAGAAGATGGATGAAATCAGAACGCGAAAGTTGCTTACAGATGTACATTAACGTATACACCAATGGTATTGCTTGCGCAAATTAGGCGACGCATCAAAGACAGCAAAAGCCTCCATTAGGACTGAGCTCGTGGAGAAGCGGTTGTAAGCCTGTTATGATTTGACAGGCTATGTCTGTCCCATAGTAGCTCTCAAATATGTAGGTTTTCTCGTCCTACTTAACATTTCAAAATTAAAAATGTATTCTTTGGCTTAACACCTATTAGGTCAAAGGTGTCCTAATAACATGAAGAAAACAAAATCTAATGACTATCATCTTGTGTTTGTCGCTAAGAATCAGGAGACAGCAGTCACAAAAAGGCAAGGGTATACCGAGTGAGAAAGGAGGTAAATTCACAATCACCATGGGCAGAAGCCAGAGCAATCTTTAGAACCCTGGGTGGTTTGTAGTTTTCTGTGGGGTTCCACCGGTGTTGATGCGATTTCAGGTTAGTGTTCCTGCTCCAGTGTTCACAGTTAAAAATCCTTTCTGTCATATTTTTGGCTTACTTTGTCATATGCAGCATGAAAACAATAAATGTTTTACTGAAAAGTTTGCCTAACAAAAGACGGACAGTCAAGTGACTGGATGGATTTCCCTTCTCACTACCACCCAAAGGCAAGTATTCCTGAGTGTTGGAACACCTTCTTTAAAAACTAACTCAAAACGATTTTGGACTCTCTCTGTCACCTCCTACTAGTCCTCATAACTTCTTAAAGACCTTTGGCCCCTTAATGTGGCTCCAAGGAGGAAAAAAATCATCTCTTTTTGGCCACTTCCTGCATAATGATTAGGTCAAAAGAAGTAGAGGGTTAGATACTAATATGGAAGATTCAGGATTCTTCTAGGGCCATTTCTGAACTTGATGCTCCTTTCTTCACCTAACGGCAAACTCAGGACAGCCCGGTTGGCACGCTTCCCAGATGGTAGCTGGCTGAAAGGTGATCTAAGGGATTCAACTCAATTCCGAGTTGTCTACCTAGATTCTCTTGCTGGACTGACACGATCCTAGATCATAAGAGTAACGACCACTTGGCTGCATATACTGTTTACCAAGAGACTCTATGTGCCCAAGTGTGATACGATGGGTCTCTGTTAAAAATGCCCGTTCCCCTCTTGTACTTGCCTCTTCTTGACACAAGGTCTGGGCATAAGTAGGAGAAATCTGAGTAAAAGATGAATTTAGATGGCAGAGAGAGAACAACTTTGGCACCAAGGTCTCAGGGAATACCTCAGGTGCCAAGAATGATAGGAAAGGTAAAGATATAGTTTTAAGAAGGTAAAATCCTGGGCTTGGGAAATCTTAAAATGGTGATTAAAAGGTGAGCTGAAGGACACCTGGGTGGCTCAGTCAGTTGAGGGTCTGATTCTTGATTTTGGCTAAGGTCGTGATATCACGGTCATGGGACTGAGCCCTGTTGAGCCCTGTGTCGGGGTCCACACTGGGCATGGAGATGGCTTGGGATTCTCTCCCCTTTTCTCTCTGTCCCTCTCCAACTTGTGCGCTCTCTCTCTCTCTCTCTCTCTCTCTCTCTCTCTCCTCCTCTCTCTCAAAAAAGTGAGGAAAAAAATGTGAGTTGATTCAAAGAACGGTTTGGAGTATCCCAGATATGCAAGATGATCATATAAAAAATCAAGACACTTGTTTGATGCTGGATTATGGTAGTAGGTTCAAGCCACTGATGGTAACCGTGGTGTCTCCACATACGTGACAAATACTCAGCTAATTCCTGTATGGAGTGAATTTATAAACATAGAAAAATAAATCAGAGAAGAGTCTTCGTAACATGTACACAAACACTTGCTGCATTGTTTGATTCTTTTAGCCTTCTAGGATTAATTTATCTTCAACAGATGTCAATTTTAATAAGACATCAACTTAGTATCTATTTACAGAGAGATAAAGATTAAAGTTGATTTTTTAAAAAAGGGCACAAATGAAGTGACGATTCTTTGGCCTTTAGCCTTTAAGAAGAAAGAATTCTAGACAAGTGAAGAAGAACTCACTGCAGTTTGCTACATAAAAAGATGGATGTAAATCCTATTTTTACTCCATGTATAATAAATAAGTGTACACCAATAAACATACATATACACACGTATTCTATACTGCACACACAGATGCATATATAGGTATATACATATACAGACACT
Organism: Paguma larvata; assembly: GCA_030068075.1. Classification (NCBI taxonomy): domain Eukaryota; kingdom Metazoa; phylum Chordata; class Mammalia; order Carnivora; family Viverridae; genus Paguma; species Paguma larvata. The sequence continues at coordinate 127,008,139 of CM057826.1, forward strand.
CATACACTTAAATGATCACTAACGGAAATGCAGACATAATTTTCTTCCAAATACCTTAAATATACCTCACTAATTAGAACTTTTAAACTTTGTCCTCATGTTTAAGATTATTAGTAATTTTAGTGACACATATTTTAAATATGCGATGATGGAAAAATACAGTGGTGTAATTATTCTCAAAGAGAACCAGCAAAGTGCTAAAAATAATGGAGTTTAAATTATTTCTGTATTTCAAAAGCAGCTGACAACAAGTGTGTAAGCATATAGTGCCCAAGAAGAATGAAAGTGGACCCCATTCTTACACCATACACAAAAAATGAGTTCAAAATGGATGCAAGATCTAAATGTGAGACAGGAAACCAACAAAACCCTAGAGGAGAACACAGGCAGCAACCTCACTGATGTCAGCCATAGCAACTTCTTACTAGACGTGTCTCCAGAGGCAAGGGAAACAAAAGCAAAAAGGAACTATTGGGACTCCATCAAGATAAAATCTTCTGCACAGCAAAGGTAACAAGGGTAACAATCACCAAAACTAAAAGACAACCAACAGAATGGGAGAAGATATTTGCAAATGACATATCAGGTAAAGGGCTAGTATCCAAAATCTGTATAGAACTTACCAAATTCAACACCCGAAAAACAAGACAGAGGACATGAAAAGACATTTCTCCAAAGAAGACATAAAAATGACTAATAGACACATGAAAAAATGGTCAACATCACTCATCGTCAGAGAAATACAAATTAAAACCACAATGAGATATTACTTCACATATGTCAGAACAGCTAAAATTGGTGACTCAGCAAACAACAGATATTGATTGGCAAGGATGCAGAGAAAGGGGAACCCTCTTGCACTGTTGGCGGGAATGCAAACTGGGGCAGCCCCTCTAGAAAACAGTATGGAGGTTCCTCAAAAAATTAAAAACAGAACTACCCTACGACCAGCAAATATACTACTAGCTATTTATCTAAAGGACATAAAATTACTGATTTGAGGGGCACATACACCCCAGTGTTTATAGCAGCACTATCAACAATAGCCAAATTGTGGAAAAAGCCCAAGTGCCCATCAGCTGATGAATGCATAAAGAAGATGTGGTGTATACATACAATGCAATATTACTCAGCCATCAAAAAAAAAAAAAATGAAATCTTTCCATTTGCAATAACATGGGTGGAACTAGAGTATATTTTGCCAAGTGAATTAAGTCAGTCAGAGAAAGACAAATACCATAGAATTTCACTCATATGTGGAATTTAGGAAGCAAAACAGATGAATATAGGGGAAGGGAAGGAAAAATAAGATAAAAACAGAGAGGGAGGCACACCATGAGAGACTCGAAACTACAGAGAACAAACAGGGTTGCCGGAGGGGAGGTGGGTAAGGGGGTTGGGCTAAATGGGTGATGGGCATTAAGGAGGGTAGTTGTTGTGATGAGCACTGGGTATTACACATAAGTGTATAATAAATTTAGTTTAAAATAAAATATATAAAATAAGTTTTAGTTATAAAAGTTTAACTAAATTCTACTCCCCAATCCAGACTACACTATATGTTAATTAACTTGAACTTAAATAAAACCTTGGAAGAAAAGAAAAACAGTGTAGTGTCCAAGATCTTTGCTATCTTTTTTTTTTTTTTTTACAGTTATTTATTTTTGAGAGACAGAGCATGAGCAGGGGAAGGGCAGAGAGAGAGGAAGACACAGAATCCGAAACAGGCTCCAGGCTCTGAGCCATCAGCACAGAGCCTGATACGGGTCTCAAACTCACAGACCGTAAGATCATGACCTGAGCTGAAGTCGGCCACCCAACCGACTGAGCCACCCAGGCGCCCCCTTTGCTATCTTTGGATCTTCATCTTATTTCATGGATTAGCCTGTAATTAATATTTATCCAAAAACATTACAGTGATATTGTCTTATCTCAAAGACGCCCGTTCTTCGACTTCTCCTCTTTTCTCTGTCTTTTCCTTCTCTCTCTTTCCTATTTTGAGAATAGTGAAGCTCTTCCCAAACCGCTGAGCAATAGCTCTCCTAAGAAAACCACAAAATATTCCTTGGAATACTAATTTCATAGTTACTAAATATCATTATACCCATTACCAAAAGGGGCAAAAGATTCAACTATTTTCCAAGATCTGGAGAAGAAATACCAGAAGAATTTTACAGGATTTTACTTATTTTTCCTCCCTGGGGACCACAGGTTGATTGTTAATCTGTTGCTTTTGAGTTAGAAAAAAATATTTTTTGAGCTTAATTCGCTAATTTCCAAGCTATCTATTTTCTCGTTTTAGAAATCGGACAGGCACAGAACTTCCATCTTAGTGGCTATAAGAAGTTATAGGTATATAAATTAGGAGTAAATGATATACGTACCAAACCAAGAAAATTTGGAAAACCAAATCAACTAAGAGCATATAGTTGGGAGCCCCTAAAAAAGCAATCTACTCTCTGTGCCAGAGACTTCCAGCTTTAAAGCCATTTTCTTCCTTGAAAACTCTGTTTAATATACGAAACTTTCTGACAGAATAGGTTCCCAAACAGTTCTAAATAAAGATTTGCATATTTGTGAATATGCTAGGTCTTATTTTAAATCATTTGTAAAATGTTATGCCACAGATCGCCCACTGAAAGTTAAGTGCTTTTAACATTGGACTCATATTATATCACCACCATTCCTCTGGGAAGGCATGTTTTAATTTTGGCAAGAATGTCCACGACATTTAAGTATTGGTGATACAGAGAACAAACTGAGCCCTGTATCTGATGAACAACTTCAACAGAGTTTTAAATTACTACTCAAGTTTCCGCTACCCATTCAGGTCACGTTTCCATTACTTTCTGTTACTGTTGAAATTGATGAACGATTCCATGCAAAGGAAGTCTTTCGGAAGCATTTTGGAGGTTTTCAAGTCTCTCTTCTTTTCTTTCTTCATTTAGGACAGTTTCTTCCAAAGACTAATGAAGCGAACACATTTAGGAAGAAAGGCTAAATTCCTGATGCTTAAAGACTTTCATTTGAGGATCAAGAGTTTAGCATTCTTAAAAAAAAAAAAATGCGGATAGAGAATCTGAGCTTCTCAGTTCAATTGCAGGACACTTGCACACAGCAAAGCAGAGTGGATGCAAGAAAAGCATAGCATTCTCATACCTGCCTTAACGCCTATTAGGAAGGAAAATTCCAAGGACAAAAATGAAACTCAAAGATCCATCCATTCAGAGTACTACTCTAAATATAGAATTGTCTTTCTAAAAAAGTTATTCATACTGGGGCGCCTGGGGGGCTCAGTCAGTTAAATATCTGACTTTGGCTTAGGTCGTGATCTCACCATTCGTGAGTTCAAGCCCCGTGTGGGGCTCTGTGCTGACAGCTCAGAGCCTGGAGCCTACTTCTGATTCTGTGTCTCCCACTTTCTTTGCCCCTTCCGGGCTCATCCTTTGCCTCTCTCTTTCTCTCTCTCTCTCAAAAATAAGCAAACATTTAAAAATTGTGTAAAAATTATTCACGCTTCCTTGAATTCTCTTAGTTTGTGTGCACGATGCGTGATGATCTACATTTTTCTGTGTATGTGGCTACCATCCACGTACCAGGACATTTTGAAAATCTTTGATTCTACATATGCTTTGTCTTGTGCACATTCTTTAAAAAGTAACAAAAATAGATTCAATAATTTACTAGTGAGAGTTGTATTTTGATTTCTCTTTGAATTTGAAAAATAATTTTCGTCCTCAAAAATAATTCCAACACTTTGGAAATTTTTACAGCTAGAAATGAACAATTCCCTTCTGCCTTTCTCCAATTCATAACGTAATTCTCCAAGGTGAACTTCTATGAAGAGTTATTGGATGTACTTTCAGAGATTTTCACTTATATACAAATAAATGGCTTTGTCCTGCATCAAAAAAGATTCCGCAAGGTCCCAGTGTCATTTCCCTTACTTTTCTGATCGTTAAACTTTATTTGTTTAAACATTCGCCTATCACATTACAGAGAAGTAGCCATTTTCTTTTTGTCTTAAGTGTTATCCTACTTTTGCCGTGGCTTCCTTTATTCAAGCCCTACTCCTTTTTCCATTCTCAGGTGGAGTACCACTTTCTCAAGGACACTTTTGCTGCAGTCTGAGACCAGGGTAAGGAGTTCCCAAAAGGAACTCTTCCTGCACAGCACCTATCAGAGTGGTCATTTTAAATTTATTAATGAAGTATTTTGATTAACGATTCTTCACTACTGCAGCATAAGGTCTAAGGGGACAGAGTATATACGATTTGAGCTCAGTTGTATCCTCAAGAAGTTGTGAACTTTCTGGGGCACCTGAGTGGCTCAGTCGGTTGAGCATCCGACTTCGGCTCAGGTCATGATCTCGCGGTCCGTGAATTCAAGCCCCGCGTCGGGCTCTGTGCTGACAGCTCAGAGCCTGGAGCCTGCTTCACATTCTGTGTCTCCCTCTCTCTCTCTGCCCCTCCCCCACTCATGCTCTGTCTCTCTCTGTCTCAAAAATAAACATTAAAAAAATTAAAAAAAAAAAAAAGAAGTTGTGAACTTTCTGGAAAAACACCAAGAACTTAATAAATATTTGTTAAATGAATCAACCAGTAAATGAATACAAATTCACTGTGAGCTTTGATTGGAGTGCTAGGTATTGGTGGCTTCTGTTTATGAGAATGAATGTGGGATTAAATTCACTATGACAAGTGCAAACTTAAAAGTACTCCATCTAGTCAAATTTGTGAGAATTTGTGTTTCAATACTGAATAATGACTGTAAATGATTGAAATACAGTCTATGAAAATACTTGGGCCCAGGATGACAGTTAACAAAAAATAAATCTTAAGTCTCTATTCAAAGAAACTACTGATCAACTCTTTCCTTTGACATTTGCTCATTAAAGAGCAATAATTAAGAATTTACTCTGTGTTGAAATAGCAACAGTAGTTTAGGGTCCTACGTAGCCCCATTAAAGAAGAGAAAGCAGAGAATTCACTGAAAGAAGGAAGAGGAATAATTTTTGCAAATCTTGATGACAGTATAAATTCTGGCAACAATTAATCAACTGGCCTTATAAGTATAAGATGAATGGTTGCTGGGAACCAGAAATTTGTACAGCACAAACTCATAAACTAAAGATTACTTTTGCCTGCATGGGGAAACCTTTCCCTGTACAATGGTCCTTTTTCAAAAGAAATAAGAAGCAAATTAAATCTATGGTGTTGGGGGGCACCTGGGTGGCTCAGTCGGTTGAGCGTCCGACTTCAGCTCAGGTCACGATCGCACGGTCTGTGAGTTCAAGCCCCACGTCGGGTTCTGTGCTGACAGCTCAGAGCCTGGAGCCTGCTTCGGATTCTGTGTTTCCCTCTCTCTCTGCCCCTCTCCTGCTCATGCTCTGTCTCTCTCTCTTTCTCTCTCTCTCTCTCTCTCAGTCTCTCTCTCAAAAAGAAATAAGCATTAAAAAATTTTTAATGGTAATATAGCTTATTAAGACATTATTATTTTAAATGAGGTAATATTACTTGGGATATATAGGAAAATATTGTTATTTTTTAAAGACACACACCAAAGTTGAAGAATAAAGGCAAAATAAAGGTGTTTTCTAACATACTTAAGTTGATAAGTTTATTTCTAGTAGATAATCCTGTCAAGTAAAAAAAAAAAAAAAAAAGACCTTGAAAGACAGGTGTGCAATGCAAGGAATAAAGAACAGAGATAACGGAAAACTCTAAGTCTTGCCAAACAACAGTAAGAGTAGTATCTGCCGTTCTTTAAAAAGAGAAAAACCAAATATAAAGTAATAATAGGTGGAAATATGAATTGTAGAGTAGAAGGAAGAAGTTATGTGTGTCTAAGAACTTGCTACATAAAGAGTGTTTCACAGAGCAGAAGCATCATATTTAGCTGAATTTATTAGAATGTAGAGGGGAAAGTGAGTGATGGGCATTGAGGATGAGCACTGGGGGATATATGGAAACCAACTGGACAACAAATTATATTAAAAAAAAAAAGAATGTAGACTCTTGACTTCGCTCTAGACCTACTGAATCAAAATCTGCTTTTTAAAAAAGTATATTTATTTTGAGAGAGAGAGAAAGAGAAAGAGAGAGAGAAAGTACTCACGTGAGTGGAGAAGAGGCAGAGAGAGAGGGTGAGAGAGAATCCCAAGCAGGATCGGTGTTGTCAGTGTGGAGCCAGACGGGAGGCACTGTCTCATGAACTGTGAGATCATGACCTGAGCTTAAACCAAGAGTTGGATGCTGAACCGACTGAACCATTCAGGTGCCCCAAAATATGCTTTTTAACAAGGTTCTTGTGTATTTCCCTATGGGCCTTAAACTCATTAGTTAAAAGTCTGGGGAAAAAAAAATCTGGAAGAGGGTAGAGCTATTGTTAACTCTAGACTTCCAATGCGATAATCATTCAAATAACAGAGTACAAGTCATACCCCTTTAAAAATCCTCCAGGAAGCCTATCACTGTTGCTTGCTTCTCCTAGTCTGTGATGACACCTATGGTAGGAGTTAGAGAATTTTTCCCAAAATTATGTCCACTCCCTGTCTCCCTTTATTCCTACTTGATGCTCTGAGAAGGACAGAAAATCAAGCATAAATGTTGTGGCTGAAGTATAAAGTCCATCAATTTCTGAAGGGAGTGTGGATGGCCACTGAACCCCTTCCTTCATTTTATAGCTGCTCTGCGTGACTTAGCTTTCTGCTATTGACCCATATTTTGGATAATATATATTTTCTTGGAGGTAGTAGAGATTGGGGAGTTTCATGCTCCCCGAGAATTCCAAGAGTACTTTTGGATAATCCTCACACAGGTATGCATTAGTTATCCATTGTTATGTAACAATTTATCTCAAGATTCAGAAGCCTAAGATAGCAAACATTAATCTGACAATATGTGAAGGTAAGAGATGACAGTACAGATTAGCAGAGATGACTTGGGGTCTCTCATCAGGTTGCTGTCAACAGGTCAGCCTGAACTGTTGTCATCGCAAGATTTGTGTGGCACAGAAGGATCCACTTCCAAACTTATGCCCTGGTATTGCCAGTGGTTCCTCATAGGCTGTTGGACCAAGGGTCTTAGGTCCTTGTCATGTGAGTTTCTCCACAGCACTGCAAACATGGCAGACTGTTTACCCCGTGGTGAGTGACAAGAGAAAGAGAGGCACTGTTTTTTTAACCTGAACATGGAAGTGACATCATTTCTGGCATATTCTATTTGCAAGAAGCAAGACACTGCATCTAGCATATACTCACAGATATCAGAATTAAGCATTACCTCTAGAAATAAGAAATATTAAAGCATTCGTAGTTTTAAAACCATCACAATGTAAACGAAAGACTATGATATAGGATGATGATTAGATACTCTGTATTTTTCCCTGAGAATGTGAATGACGAAGCAGTTATTATAATAAGGGGATCGTATATGTACAAGTGGCAGATAATACCATTTTTAGTCAGTAAATTTCTTCAATAATTTTATATTCTTTATACAGAAGAGATTCATGTTCATTATGTTGGAAAGTACAAGAAAATATGAGTAAGAAAACATTGTAAGCTCTTATTTTGACAACTGCAAATAACTATATATTTTGATCATTATGGTATCTTTTCTCCCAAATACATTTGCATGCACATTATTTTAACATGTATATATATGTGTTGGCAAGCCTCCCTCATTTACCCCATACTTCTATTTCTTCCCAAAGCTTTATGATTTTGTATACTTTCACATTTGAAGCTTTCCTAGTTCCTGAAAGAGAATCATAGCTTCTACTTAGAAAGGAATCTGGAGGCATAAGAATATTTTTGTGGGGTTTTTTTTTGTGTGTGTATTTTTGTTTTTTTCTTGATTAATTTCCAAAGGCATTGTTTTCTGTGTTGAAGCCAAATACATATGAGCTGATTTGTGATTTTGGCTGACTTCTTTTTAAAAAGTGGATTAAAATGGCAGATTTTCTTTTTCTCTTTATTTTTATTTTCCATTCCAATTTGGGTTTACTTAAGACAGACCTATCAGGAAAAGAAAGCCAGAGAAAACAGCCAAAGATAATGCCTAATCACCATCTATCATAATTAAGCTTATGACAGTGCTAATCTTCTGGAACACTTGGGACCTGGCAGTGATTGGATGCTTCTCGTTTGTACTTTGCCCATTGTTCTAACATTTTCCAGCATCAATCTCCAGTGGTGAACGTTTTTTTAAGATTCTTTTGTTTTTTCTTTGCTTTTAAAGCGAGTCCATTTCAATTCCGAAAGAAAATCATTCTATAGCAACTGTTGTCATCAAAATCTGCGAATGCCTGAGTATGAGTCATAGTGAAACTACGAACATTGTCCAACTTCTTCATAGCGTGATCATGGGTCCATCTGCTTACATGTGTGCTAGCAGACACATACAGTGGTATGCTTTTTGTTGTCATTTGTTTTCAGATTATGGGGAAATCGGAAAGAATTTTTTAATATGCCTGTTTACTAAGAATTATATTGAGCTGCTTGTAGCAGAGACTTCTGGATATGATAGCGGCTCTTACACTGATGTCAGATTCCTTTTGTCTCATATAACATGAACTAGGATGGTGGTTCCACAAAGTGATCGGGGCCCAGGCTCCTGGTATCGTTTTGCTCTGCAATCATTAATGTGTAGCTTCTAGCCTCCCATTTATCACGTGATCACAAGATGGTTACTGGGCTGCCGTAATCATTACTGCATTCCAGAGAGGAAGATTTAAAAACAAGCACAAAGGAAAAGATCCCTTGTCAGACCCACAGCTTTTAAAGATTTTCCCCCAATGTTCATTCAGTAAATTCCTCTCACGTATCACTGGCAACCCCACAAGTAAGGGAGATTAAAAAGTTTAATTTTGGGGGTGCCTAGGCGGCTCAGTCGGTTAAGTGTCCACCTCGGCTCAGGTCATGATATCAAGGTTTGTGAGTTCAAGCCCTGCATCGGGCTCTGTGCTGACAGCTCGGAGCCTGGAGCCTGCTTCGGATTCTGTGTCTCCCTCTCTCTTTTCCTCCCCAGGTCATGCTCTGTCTCTTTCTCTCAAAAAAGAAATAAACATTAAAAAAAATTTAATTTTGGAGATGGGCACATTGCTGCTCCTAACAATATAGAGATTTTGAGAATAATCAAGAAATAGGGAATATATATTGAGCAGACATATAGGCCATAGGGGGAAAATACGATTTCTTACAAAGTTAGTGAAAGGTTGGGAAAACTGAGTACTAATACTCTTTTCTTACCTTTTGTATTTTTTTTTATTTGAGGATAGTTGACACACAATTAGTTTCAGGTGTACGACTTAGTGACTTGTCAAGTGTATACATTTTGCTGTGTTCACAAGTGTAGCTCTAAACTCTTGAAGTGCTATCATCTTTGATAGAAGCTTGATGGTCATGACTTCACATAAATCTCTATCCACTCAAGTACTGATGTTAATAATAAATTCTATAAACAGAATAGCAAATATTTAGAAATTTCATCTATTATGCATAAAGATGGGGTCTCAGGACTGTTTCATTTTAATCTGATAATACTATGTAGGTTCTTAGTATCTGAAGAAACCCAAGCTGCTAAAGTGAGGCTGGCTATCTGCCATTCTTCCAGACCTTAATGCAGATTCTGCAAGTGGATTCTGGAAAAGAATAACCAATAGAGGATACATATCGAAGATAAAGTAAAATTACACTACCATTTTACACTTGCTTAAGATTTTAAACTAAAAACATAAAAATTTTTGATGTATATTATTTCTAAAAATATCACATAACACTTCTGTGATATGGATAGGCATCCTTATTCCCAGGCCGCTGATATGGAAAACCATTCATTCTAGAAGGATCAAGTAACTCACACAACACCATCAACTACATCCATGGTCTTCATGGACCTTGAATACAGATCATCTTCCAACTTCACAATTCTTACAAGATGGAGTAAAAACCCCAACCATTATCTCTCAGGAGAGGACACCTCAAGAAGAAGTCACCTATCTGAATTCATGGCCCCTGAGGAGTACGACAACATCAAGACAGCTTAGGCTCGTGAATTAAGGGAACATGGAGCTCACTGTGATGATGGATGTGGGAGCTATGAAAGAGACAGATTAGACCTACGTGAGTCATGCGATGTTTTCAGACTCAGCAATCATTTGAAACATATATGTAGAGAGTAGAGACAGGGAGTATCAGTGGCAGAGGAGGTAACTGCTACTCAAACAGGAAATAACCTGGCAATATCATGACCCGGATCACATTTTCATTGTATCAAAATGCAAGTCTCTGGACTTTTAAAGTCCAAATTTCATTTGATAGAGAACCTGATTGAAAACTAATTAAATGATGATAAAAGAACCGTTGCCAATGTGAAAATGGATACGGAGAAACACCAACATCTTTCAGTGGAGCTGAAAGTTTGACTTTTACCAAAAGGCAATATTTGTTGCCAGATTGCTCTATAAAGACAGCATAAGTGACTAATTAGTTACCTCTTTTGTTAGACTGAATACAAAGTCTTAACATCTGCTCTTGTCTTAAGCTATAGACTCCAGCTATCCATCACACGGTTTTGATGCTCAGATCACAAAGAGAACTCCCATAATTAGTCAAGAAAATGACTCATCATCAGTGGTCATGAACCGGTCACGAACTGCCACTGTTAAAATGCAAATACATAAACAGGAGGGTAGACTACGTCATCTCTTGGTTAGGCTAAGTCTTACAGTGAATCCTTGACAAAGACTAGAAATGATTTTATACAATACTTTACACCATTTTCTGTGTGGAGGGAACTTGGAAAGAGTATAGAGAAAAGTACAATAATGATTCAAAGGGCTAAAAAAGGACGATAAATAATATGATTAAACGATTTATTTAGTTTTAAGAAGAAAAGTTCGAAGAGTACCTAATTTAGGATCTTCAAGTACATTACATAATTGGAGATTTGGACCATGTGTTTTCATATTTAGGGAGCAATACAGACATACATTAACAAGATATACTTAAAATACAAAATGTTGGAAATTTTTTTGCTCTAAGAGCTATTCATGAGAATAGTTGCCAAGAGGATTTCAGAAATTTCCTTCCTTAACTCACCTTACGAACAGGGTAAATATTCAACCAACTAGAACTTGTTGGTACATGATTAGATTTGCATTTGGACAATAATGGGGAATGCCTGGGTGTAGTGACTAAGAGGTAGCTGTGTGCCATACTGTGAATGACCATGTAACCAAAGCTGTGTGACTTGAAAATTATTCTGGAAGCAAGGTAAAAAGTGGAGAATAATTTTAAACTGGAGAATGATACCACTTTTACTAAAGGGCAGGAATTTAAACCGAAAAGCATCTTGTGAGATCTAGGTTTCAATAAATTTGTTGAGCTTTTTCATTCTGTATGAGCCACTCTTTTGACAGAGTCAAAACCTGTTCATAAAAATGTTGGAGGGGCACCTGGGTGGCTCAAATGGTTAAGTGCCTGCTTTCGGCTCAGGTCATGATCTCACAGCCCATGAGTTTGAGCCCCGCGTCGGGCTCTGTGCTGACAGCTCAGAGCCTGGAGCCTGCTTCCAATTCTGTGTCTCCCTCTCTCTCTGCCCCTCCCGCACTCATGCTCTGTCTGTCTGTCTCAAAAATAAACATTAATAAATAAATAAGTATTTTAAAATAATAAAGTACCTTTAAAAAAAATGTTTGGAGGAGGAGGGGTGCCTGGGTAGCTCAGTATGTTAAGCATCTGACTTGATTCTTTCCACTCAGGTCATGATCTCACAGTTCATGACTTTGAGCCCCACATTAGACTCTGTGCTGACAGTGCAGAGCCTGTTTGGGATTCTCTCTCTCCCTCTCTCTCTCTCTGTCCCTCCCCATCACGTGCTCTCTTTCTCTCTCTCAAAAACAAAGAAATAAACATTTTTAAAAATGTCAGGAGGAGATAAAAAGTCAAATAGAATGTTATTCCTGCTCTGTAATTCTCAAAAAAAATTCCTTCAAAATTCAAAATAAAAAGAGTTCAATATATTTTCACAATCTTTTAGAGCTTTAAAATCTCAGAGTCTATGTTTTTTTTTTAACTTTTTATTGTATGGTTTACATACAACACCCAGTGCTCATCCCAACCTGTGCCCTCCTCCATACCCATCACCCACTCTCCCCCCTCCCACACACACAATCCCCTCAGTTTGTTCTTAGTATTTGCGTCTCTTATGTTTTGTCTCCCTCCCTCTCTGTGGCTTTTTTCTCTCCCCTCTTCCCCTCCCCCCTGGTTTTCTGTTAAGTCTCAGAGTCTATGATTTTTCAGGATACACAAAGTTATTTTATCTGAGAATAATCAGTTGGAATCTATTAGTTTTTAAAATATTGGAACATTTATTAACTTTTTGTTAAATATGTGCCATTCTTTGATTTGTAAAAGCTGTTTTGCTCCTCCGTGATACTAAATCAAACAATTTAATGAGAAGAGATTTATTATGCAAGGGGTATTGCCAAATTAAGGGATCCTCAGAAAGTCTGTGTCCTAAATTTAAAGGATCTCCCCTACTCCTAATTCAATCATAGTTAATTTGAACGCAGACTTAACTTTGCACTTACATTAGACATAGTCTCAAGATCTCCCCAAGATACCAGACACCTATAGGCCCAAAATTGTACCTGCACTAGAGAGATTATAGAAGCTAAACCCACCAAGTTCATACTGACTTATCCCAGCATTTACCCAGGCTTAGAAAATACTATATGAAACCAGAAGTAAAAGACTGGATAAGATCTTTCTGGAAAGGCAAATAGACAAAGGACTTATCCCCCTTGCGTAGCCCTTGTCAGTATTTTTTTTTCAACTCCGCTTGAAGCCTATTCTATAGTTATGGATTGAGGTCTGCTTTCTTTAGATTTCATTTACGTTTAGATCACCAACACTGACTTGCCTTTACTTGAGAGAATCGTCAACAACGTATGGACTATCATGCCACAGAGGGCTCATGAGGCTTTGTCTTATTTTTCAGTTTTTAGGATCTCAAATTCCCCAATAATACAAACGTCATTTCATATATTGATCATCTGTTACAACATTCTTACAAGGAAAAAAGTTCCCAAACTCACTTCCCATACACACGTGCGTGTACACACACACACACACACACACACACACACACAAGAACATAAGCAATAAGAAAAAAACAACTATGGAGACACTTGAGTGGCTCAATCTGTTGAGCATCTGACTACAGCTCACGTCATGATCTCGTAGTTCATGAGTTCGAGCCCCACATCAGGGTCACTGCTGTCAGCACAGAAACTGCTTCGGATCCTCTGTCCCCCTCTCGCTGACCCTCCCTCACTCCCAGTCTCTCTCTCTCTCTCTCTCTCTCAAAACAATAAATAAACATTCAAATAATAAAAGATTAAAGCAACTATGGTTTGTCACCTTACTTGAGGCAGGTAAGGCCTCCGGGATATAAGACTTTCTTACCTGTAATCAAGCATACGTTATTGAAAGCTGCTATTGAAACCTGCGCTAGGCAACTAACTCAAAAAAAATTCTAGAGAATTCTTGTTCTCACCACCACTTTCAGACACCGGGCTTGTACCTTTTGTGAAATCATTTAATCGTTTCCTCTCTTTGTGTTCCCAAGATGGGGCTGCATTCTGTAAACTGGAGTGAGCTCTAGCAAACAACCCCTTCCTCTAGGTTTGCCCAAGTCCATAAACCTTTCTGTCCGTAACACTCGGAAACCCTCTGGTTGGGCTTCTAGCTAACTATGGGCTTTCTCCTTATCTATTAACAAAGGCTAACCCACCCTTCCTCAAGGCTGTAGAAGCTGCCACATAACACGTGAACTCTTCTGCGGACCTATCTTCGGGTCTTGTGTGAATTTGATGATCATCTGGATGAATCAGCTTTGCTACTTAATTAAAACTACTTATTTCATCACAAGCTGACTTACATTTCATGACTGTTATATGTCCTCCTTTCTATGTTACTATTCATCACGGTAACGCAGAAGCATCACCTCTCTCCTCTTATTAAAAAGAAAAACAAAGAAACAAAAGCCTGTTTAGCATCTCCCTCACAACTGTCCATGCCCCATGTATACTCTTACTAGAAACTCCATAGGAAAATCAAACTTGACTGTTTATTGATGAATCATATATCTAAAGACAGAAATGAGAAATTATGAGTCTCGCGATTCCATTACAGATTTCATTTCATTCTCAGAATATAATCCCATAATTAAGAACAAATCTGCTCAAGTGACAAGAGTTATTGCCTTCACTAGAAGTTTTCAACTGGCTAGAGGAAGAGAGTTGATTCATTAATCGACTCTGAGTAGGTCTCTGGGTGTCTATGATGCTGAGATTCTTTGGAAAGAGTGAGTCTCCCTAATTACAGAAGGAACCTTAAAACACTAGACACATCGAGGGACTTTCAGACACCCTAATGCTGCAAAGGAAGTTCCTATCATAAAGATACTTAAAAGAGTCACTCAAAAGTGGCTGATCTGGACTGAGGGAAACATCCTTGCTCAATGTTCCACTGACCAGGGCATACTTCCAAAGGGACTTGTGACATCCTCCCAAATCAAGTCTTCGGTGGAGTTAAAAGAAACTATTACAAAATGCCACAATTCCACCACAACATCAGGGAAAAAAATATTGCAAGTGCTTTGGCTATAAATTACTTGAAAAGAATCTGACACTCTTAGAACAGTAAGCTGGTCATGGCAGAGGGGGCCGATTGGAACCTTGCTAATATCTTACATGAGATCTGTCCACCACAGCAGGACTGAATTGTTTACTGTTCTAAAGTAACAATTTAGCCTGTAAGGTGTGTGTGTGTGTGTGTGTGTGTGTGTGTGTGTCTGTGTGTGTCTGTGTGTGTGTCTGTGTGTATCTGTGTGTGTGTCAGTGTTTAGGTCAAAGAGTATGTCTTTTGTGCATACCTCACCTGCCAAAAACATAATTCTAGCAAAAAAAGTTGAGGTGGGGCATGAACAAAATTCAAACTTGCAAGAGACATGTAAACACCCTCAAATGAACTCCATACTACTGCGGGCTACAATGGAATATGCATGTGCTCTGGTTGTTGTCTGTTTTATTTGGGAGGAGTCCAGTCCTTTCCCTCTTGAAGAACTCTAACTGTGAGAGCGGTTACTCAGTTTCATGTTTCTCCCTTGTAAAACTAGAATTTATTTAGAGTTACTGCCATTAATAAATGCTACAGGGGCACCTGGGTGATTCAGTCCAACTCCTGACTTCAGCTCAGGTCATGATCTCACGGTTCATGAGCTCGAGCCCCACCTGAGGCTCTGTGCTGACAGAGCAGAGCCTGCTTAGGATTCTCTCTGCCCTTCCCCCCACTTGTTCTCTCTCTCTCTCTCTCTCTCTCTCTCTCAAAATGAATAAATAAATATTTAAAAACTTATAAATTCTACAAAACACCACCAGTCAAATATTCAAATACTGTCTATGCCAAGGGTTGGAAAACAATGGCCTATGGGAGATACCCAGTCTACCAATTGATTTGCAAATAAGGTTTCACTAGAACATAAATTCATTTCATAATGTCTATGGCCACGTTTAGGCGATAGCAGTGGAGTAATTACAAGAAAGCCTATAAGGTCTATAAGGTTAAATTATTTATTACCCAACTGCTTATAAAAAATGTTTCCTACTTCCAGGTCTATGCCACCCTTGATCTTCTGTCCAGTGTAGGGAAGTCTCATGTTATATTCACCTGGACTTGACTTATGTCAATATTTCAACTTCCCAGGTCTAATGCAATGTTCTCTGTTACAGTTACAAAGAGATCAACTCATCTGGCAGTTAATTAGCTCTTTTTAAGTTAGAAAAAGCCACTTTATAAATCCAACAATAATACTTATGGCCTTTGGCTGCAGGAAGACATGGTCAAATAATGCAAGGAACTCTTGGTCCACACAACCTGATCAAACAATAGGGCAACCTCTCATCAACATCTAACTAATCAGCCTTTGCATCAACCAAAGCCCGGAGATTTGGTCTTCCAGAATAGACATCAAAATTAAAATAGCCCTTGAACCCTTTTGGAAAGAACTTTAGCAGGTACCCTGAACAACTACTGTAGGGTTAAGTCTTCAAGACATCTGCAATTCAGGGATCTATGAATCCCAGTTAAAGAGACAAATATGTGTGGACTAGAGGAAGACCAAGTAGCGAGCTCCGTCTTAGGGGATAGCAAGAATCTGTTTTACATTTTGAAACAATCACTTGTACTGTTGGCTGGAAAATAACTTGAAGGGAAGAGAAAGTTAAAAAAAGGACAATTGTTAAGGAGCTATTGTAACTGTCTGGGTTGTCTGATAACTGTCTGACAGGTGTTTTGGATGGGTCACTTTCCTTTGTGGTGAAGATAGGACAGCTTTGAGACATATTTTGGAGGGCAGACTTAGAGATGTAACTGGACAAATTTCAAGCAAAATATGATGAAAAGGAAAATTGGAAAAGACCAATAATCATTAAAGGAACTAAATCCCACATCAAAAAATATCTAGTTTTCCTGTCCTTCTGGCCCCAAACACAAAGCCCAGATATTAGAAGGGACAAGTTTATCAAAGTGTCAAGGAAAAAATTATCTATATCATCTACAAACCTATTGAGAAGAAATACAAAGGAGTAAGGAGCTAACAACCTCGTTTTATTAAAATGTGAGAACACTGAAAGGAGAATTGAACAAAGACTGTTCAACCAAAGAAAGAGATAGCTTAATGTTACTTATTAACCTATGTGTAAATTTGACAAGAAGTGTTACCAAAAAGATTTCTGAAGATTATGAAAAAAAGGGTATCATGTCCAAGTAGTGCTTAATCCAGATATATAAAGACATCTGATGTAATTTATCACTCAAAAATATTAAGCAGAAAATTTTTTGTGACCTTCTCAAAAGTTTTACAAATTTTTATGTTTTGCTAAGACTTAAACGGTTACACAGTAGGTCATGAAAGCACCTAAATGCCTTTGAAACAGAAAGCAGTAGATGTTCTCTGCTATGTTTTCATAGCATTGTGACAGCAATACGTGACATGAAGAGGCCTCTGCATGGCCACATGAGTGGCACCTAGGTGGGTCGAGGCCTGATACCCAGTATTTACACCAGTGCAGAACAGGATCATTCAGAATCTCAAACAGAAGACTGAAAATCACTTTACGAAAAGGCAAATTAAAAATAACACCCATTTATCTATTTTTTAAAAGTTCCAGCTTTTGGGGTGTCTGGGTGGCTTTGTCAGTTAAGCGTCCAACTCTTGATCTCAGCTCAGGTCATGATCTCATGGTTCATGGGTTCAAGCATTGCATCAGTCTCTGTTCTGACAATGTAGAGCCTGCTTAGGATTCCTTCTCTCTCTTTGCACCCCTACCCTGCTCTCTCTCTTCCTGTCTCAAAATAAATAAACTTAAAAAAAAAAAAGTGTCAGCTCTTGAGTGGCAAACATTGGAAAGACCAAAGGACCCAAAGCCCCAGGAGAGCTGACGCCCAAGTGCTGAGTTGTGCTGCTTCAGTTGGTGGGGGGAGGGCAGTTCTGTCTTGGCTTCTAAAGCATAATTTAGGCATTCCAGATTTTCATCTTTTCAAGTACTTCTCTTTTAAGATCTTTCTCTACTAATTTTTGAAACGTGCCAGTCTAACAACTAACGCCAGTCTTCCTCACTCCTAAGGTCAAGATCAGGGAAACTCCTGAAATCTGAGTGAGGCTGAAATCTGAGTCAGGAATGAAGAGGCCAAACATCAGAATCTTAAAAAGCCAAATAAAAGTAGAGCTAGTGACCACTTAGAAAAGCACACATGTGAATATATGTTGATAGGTAAAACTCAAAAGACAGGATATGATGTGAAAATTATATGGTTAAAATTAAACTATGACTACTGTCTTTGAAATCATTTTTCTACCTCCTATGAACTAGAATGAGGTCTTGCTGTGGAGGAGCCAGGATCTATGACACAGTTGAGGAAGACATCTTGAGAGTTTGTAGAAGAATACTATCGAAAGAATCCGTTTCCCTGGTTATCTTTCTGGTTTAGTCAGCTACTTGCCACGGGCTACCTAACAACCATTGGATTATCCTGAGAGAAATATACTCTTTTGTTTTACTTGAGCCACTATAGTTTTTAGTTGATTATTTATTTAAATTTAGCTTTATTTAGAAATTAGCCCCTGAAAATGGGATACTGCCACAATGAGACCTGGGCTATTTATTTATTAATTAGATGTGCAGCAAGGGAACAGATGGTACGTACTGGAAAACTGATGATCGCTATTATACTATGGCAAACCTGACCAAACTCTGCCTGGGGTAACTCTGAAGGCAGATTATATGCAGAATGAGATTGTATCTATATGGCAAGCATTTTTAAAAAGTCAAAATATTGGGGCACCTGGGTGGCTCAGTCGGTTAAGTGTCTTACTTAGGCTCAGGTCATGAGCTCATGGATCATGAGTTGGAGTCCCATGTCAGGCTCTGTGATGATAGCTCAGAGCCTGGAGCCTGCTCAGATTCTGTATCTCCCTCTCTCTCTGCCCCTCCCCTGCTTGCACTCTGTCTCTGTCTCTGTCTCTGTCTTAAAAATAAACATTAAAAAAAAGGAAAAAAAATATTGATAGGTTTGGTTATTCCTTATTATATTTAGCAAGTTGCTACAATATAGGGAAAAAGTAGCCAGTGTTCAAAAAATAAGGACCATTGAATCCTATACAACTATTATAGATGGTGGGATATAATATTATAAAGCTATAGTCAGACAAAAAGTAGTAACATCTCTGTTAAAGGCTACCTTTAGCTAAAGGTCCCAAAACTAAATTGAGACTCCAGAAATTTGGGGGAAAAACCGTTTCAGTACCTTCAAAGATTAGGAAATAAAAATGATATTCAGAGAACTTCTTGAATGCCTCCTATTATTCTCCATTAATAGGAACCAGCTCAGCAGTGAAGCCCAGGTTAAGATTGTGACCTCTCACCTAGATCTGTAGATTCGGGAGACCTCAGGGTATCCTTACATTGAGGGTGAGGATAATGGGCTGAACAGGAGAAATTAGCAAGTGAGTGGTTTAAGGATTAAAATAATAAACAGCTACATTGAGTTTCCATTTCAGATACAATAAGATGTTTGCAATCCAAAGAGATAGTGTTGAGCGTTGGCAAGTTTGGGAAGGAATTGGAATTTTCATGCAATGTTGGTTGGAATATAAAATGGTGCAGACTCTTGGGAAAATAGTTTGGCATTTCTTCACAAAGTTAAATATAAAATTAAGGGGCACCTGAGTGGCTCAGTCAGTTAAGCATCTCACTCTTGAGTTTGGCTTACGTCATGATCTCTCATGGTTTGTGGGATCGAGCCCTATGTGGGACTCCATGCTGACAGCATGGGGCTTACTTGAGATTCTCTCTCTCCTTCTCTCCCTGCCCCTCCCCTGCTTGTGTGCATGAATACTCTCTCTTTCTCTCCCCCCCAAAAAAATACTTAAAATGAAAATAAAAAATAAATACAGTGAACAGAAGATCCATTTCCATACCTCTTGGTACAAACCCAAGAGAAATAAACACAAATCTGCAAAATCTCGTCATAGCAGCATCATTCACAGTAGCCAAAAGTAGACATAATCCCAAAAGCCATAAAGTAATCAATTAATAAATTATGTTATCTATCCATACAATGGAACATTATTAAAAAATAAAAGGAAATAAGGTACCATTAAATACCATAACATGGATGAATCTTGAAAACATCATACTAAATGTCACACAAAGTCATGAAAAGATCATGTGGTAAATGATTTCATTTATACCAAATGTCCAGATAGGCAAATCTATCAAGACAGAAAGTAGATTTGTGGGTGCCTAGGGCTGGAAGCAAATGGTGGAAGAGGGAAGGGACTCTTAATGGATACGGGAGTTCCTTCGGGGTGATCAAGATGTTCTCAAGTTTGTAGTGACAGTTGCACAATTTTGCACATATGCTAAAACCTCTCAAAATGTATACTTTAAATGGGTGAGTTGTGTGGTATATGAATTATATTTCAATCACGTGGTTAAAATTAAGACCAGGTGAGATGTTAGCTAAGCTTGATTTCATTTGAAACTGACTGGAACTAAATAGATAAGAAGCTTCCAGGTTTTGTTTTTGATTTCAAAGAATAATATTGCTGAAGAAACCACGAGCTTGACCTTCAATGCCTGTGTTTGCTCAACTCTTAATATTTATTTATTTTGGGGAGAGCACAAGCTGGGGAGAGACAGAAAGAGGGGAACAGAGGATCTGAAGCAGGTTCCACACTGACCAGCTGACAGCAGCGAGCCCAGTGTGGGGCTCCAACTCATGAATCACAAGATTCTGACCTGAGCCAAAGTAAAATGCTCAACCAACTGAGGCAACCAGGCACCAGCTGTGTGTGCTCAACTCTTAAAGCAAACTCCAGGCTTCTGAAAATGCATGGAGATCAAATAAAAACCCAAGTGTCCCAAAGATGACACAGTCTTTAATGATCAATTCAGATTTAGAAAAAAGTCTCTGAGAGAACCAAAACAAAGACAAGGACACTTAAGCAAGGGTGCAAACCAGGGTCTCAATAACCAACTTCCTCTACTAGCAGGACAAGGGGTCTTTACAGTTCCTGCCCAGCAGGGCTTGTTTGATAGGGTTCAGTGAGTGTTATGTTTCCTCTTCTTCCTGCTTCTGAATGGCGCTTTTATTGCTGTTAACTGTTGTGATCCCAACGTTCTTTATTGAATGCATGTGTGCACACACTTATGGTCCCATATCAAGGGGTAAGTAGGACAGATGGCTTGTCTATTAGTTTATATATCTCTGGATGGTAGAGAACCATGTATGACCTTAAACACAAGGCCATACATACCCAGAAAGGCTGGACTCTGAGCTACATAGCCTAAATAGAATAATAGGACTTTGAGTTGACACCCAAGAGGAGAAGGATGAGTGTATATATACTGTGTATTATAAATGGTATTTATAATAAAAAAAAAAGAGTATGGATCCCATCTTCTATCCACTTTCATCTTGGGAAGACATGAATCTACTTTTTAGATCTTATTTTTCTCTCAAAGAATTGATAAGGACAATTTAATGACTATAATAAATGTTAGTTTCATGCCAAGATAATAGCATACAATTAAAGTAGAATTGGATCATTGTTTCTTGATTACTAGAAATGGGATTTGAAATTTTAGCTTATCCCATATTAAACCAGGAGGGGATGGATACTACGTGTATAAAATATATGTATTTACAATAGATATAAAAACCTCTTAACCATTACATATTTGTAAATTAAAATATTATAAAAATATTTACCTTTTTCTGTTTTATAAAATATTTTATCTGGAGTGGCATTGATTTTGGCAAATCTTTTCCTCCCTTTAAAAACTGAATTTTTCCGAAGAGGGGGACCAAGATGGCGGAGGAGTAGGGAGGACCAAAGTTTCCCTTGTTTTTTTGAATTGAGAGGGACCAAAACAGAGAGATTCTCAACTCCAAGAACCTGGCAGAAAAGGTGTAGCAGCTTACAAGGAACGCAAGAAACATAGACAACGCCCTAAGACCGTGAGTCTAACCGAGAACGGACAAAACGATCTCGGGAAACTGAGCTGGGGGGAGGGTGAGCCGGGGACAGTGGGGAAAGTCCCCAACATCCGAAGGAGAGCTACAGAGAGGGGGAGTCCACCAACATCCAGCCCCTAAAGACAGGGCTTAGGAGGAGAAGCTCTGTGTCTAACAGCAGAACCCAGCAGAACTCTCCTTGTGCTGGACCGCAGACGGAGGCACAGTCAGCCCGCCCGGCCCAGAGTTGCTTAGCCGCCAGCAGCGTGAGGAGGGAGCAATAGCGGGACCTCTGCCGCTGCTATCGCTGGAGCGGGGAGTGCGTGCCAGGCACCGCTGCGGCCTCCGGCCCCCTGAGCGAACAACCGCGGGATCGCGGGCTGCTGCCGGCGGAATGGGGAGAGCGCGCTAGTCGCTGCTGTGCCCCGTGGAGAGCGGAAAACCGCTGGGACAGACACGCGGCTGCCGGCGGAGCGGGGAGTGCGCGCTAGTCGCCGCTGGGGCGCCCGGTGGAAAGCGAAAAACTGCTGGGACCGCTGCATCGCTGGGACCACCTCAACAGGGATTGTGCGCCAGTCGCGCCACCATCCCCTGGAGAGCCGGCGACCGGGGACCATTGCCGCTGCCCGCCGGAGCCCGGATCAGGCGCTAGTCTCCGCGGAGGGCCCTGTGGGGTGTGATCAAACGCTGGGACTGCCGCTACCATGGTGGCCTGAGTGGGGAGTGCGCACAAGTCGCCCCGGCCAGGCGAGCGGGGAGCCCTCGGCGCGACCGGCTGCCGGGGGTGCCCCCAGTCGCCTGTGGAGCACCTCTAACCCTCACACATTTGCAGAAGGTTGGGGGGTGGCAAGCAGGCAGGCGCCCACCTTCCAGTGGACCGCACTGCGCTGGTGCCCATAGCGGAGTAAGGACACAAACAAGGGGGCGAGTGGAAGCCCTGGGACTGGGAACAAAGGACGGAAGGGACGCCATTGTTGTCTTATGGGCCCACAAGCAGCAGCCCCAGGAAGTCACTCCCAGAGCCAGCCCTGCCTCAGTGGAGAACTCCCGCCTACACTAAACCACGCCCATCTGCGCAGGAGTGACACTTCTCCGCGGGAGCTACAGAGGCCAAGTCCAGACCGCTGCCTGGAGTAACTCCAGGTCATTTCTTTTTAAAATAGATGCTCCCCGTTATTCTTCTTACTGATCCCCACTCCTGAGCTGACTATCCAGAGGCCTGGCTGACTTAAACAAAATCTTATTCCACTCTCTAAAGGCATGTTTTTCATCTCCTTCTGTACTTCCCTTATTCTCTCTCTGGAATAACCAGGCCACATAATCTCACCCGAGCAATTTCTGTCTTCACTCCTTTTTCCTTGTAACCGTCCTTATTCTGATTTCTCTCAGTCTGGATTAAGCTCTTTAGCCACTCTACCCGGGCAAAGACCATTTCCTTCTTTCCCCCGGAACTGTCATTATTCTCTCTGTAGACGCTCTGCCACCAGCACAGTACAAACCCTGTCCTTACCGTGTAGCTGGTATTTCAGGACATTGTCCTCAGAGTGTCATTTGTTATTCTTTTTGCTGTTGTGAACCGCTTGTCTGTATCATTTGTTAGTACGTTTGAGTATTTCTGTTTTCTGTTTGTCTGTCAGTCTGTTTTCCTTTCCAGGGCAACTTCAAGAAACAACCCAAAACACATCCAGCCAAAATGACGAGACGGAAGAATTCTCCTCAAAAGAATCCACAAGAAGGAGTGACAGCTCAAGAATTAATGAAAACAGATATAAGCAACATAACAGAACATGAATATAGAATGACAATCATAAAACTAATCGCTGGCCTTGAAAAAAGCTTAGAAGAATGCAAGGGGTCCCGCGCGGCAGAGTTCAAGGACCTTAAAAACGGGCAGGAAGAATTAAAGAAGAAATTAGAAGAAATACAGGGGAAACTGGAAGCAGCCACAGCACGGATTGAAGAGGTAGAGGAAAGAGTTAGTGCTTTAGAAGACAAAATCATTGAAAAAGAGGAAGCAGATAAAAAGAGAGAGAAGCTGATCCAGGAACAGGAAAGGAGAATTCGAGAGCTGAGCGATGCACTCAAAAGAAACAATATCCGTATCATAGGAGTCCCAGAGGAAGAAGAGAGAGAGAAAGGAGTCGAAGGGGTTCTTGAACAAATCATTGCTGAGAACTTCACCAACATGAGGAAGGAAAAGGGCATGGAAATCCAAGAGGCACAGAGAACTCCCCTCAGACGTAACTTGAATAGACCTTCTGCACGGCACATCATAGTGAAGCTGGCAAAATACAAAGATAGGGAGAGAATCCTGAAAGCAGCTAGGGACAAAAGAACCCTAACATACAAAGGGAGACCTATAAGGGTAGTAGCAGACTTATCTACAGAAACTTGGCAAGCCAGAAAGGAATGGCAGGATATCTTCAATGTGATGAGCAAGAAGGACCTGCAACCAAGAATTCTGTATCCGGCTAGCCTGTCATTCAGAATAGAAGGAGAGATCAAGGTTTTTCCCAACAAACAAAAACTGAAAGAATTTATCACAAATAAGCCGGCACTGCAAGAGATCCTGAGGGGCATTCTATGAAGGCAAACCTGCAAAGAACACAAACTGCCAGGGACAGCCTTACAATCATGAAACCTACAGATAATACAGTGACTGTAAGCCCATATTTTTCAATATTAACACTGAATGTAAATGGACTAAATGCGCCAATCAAAAGACACAGGATAACAGAATGGATTAAAAAACAAGACCCATCTGTTTGCTGTCTTCAAGAAACTCATCTTAAACCTGAAGACATCTTCAGATTGAAAGTGAGGGGATGGAAAACTATCTACCATGCTACTGGAAGGCAGAAGAAAGCCGGAGTAGCCACACTTATATCAGACAAATTAGACTTTAAAATGAACGATGTAATAAGAGATGAAGAAGGACATTATATAATAGTCTCAGGGACCATCCAGCAGGAAGAGCTAACAATTGTAAATATCTACGCACCGAATTTGGGGGCACCCAAATTTGTAAAACAACTAATTACAAACATTAGCAACCTCATCGATAAAAATGTCCTAATAGTAGGGGATCTCAACACTCCACTCTCAGCATTGGATAGATCCATAAATCAGAAAATCTCCAAAGAAACAATAGCCCTGAACGACACATTAGAACAGATGGGCCTCACAGACATCTTTAGGGTCCTTCATCCAGAAGCAAAGGAATTTACGTTCTTCTCAACTGCACACGGTACATTTTCCAAGATAGATCACATTCTGGGGCACAGGGAAGCTCTGAATAAATATAAAAGAATTGAGATCATACCGTGTACAGTGTCAGACCACAATGCTTTGAAACTTGAAATCAACCACAGGAGAAAGCCCGGAAAATATCCAAGGACATGGCGGCTAAGAAATAACCTACTAAAAGATGACTGGGTCAACCAAGCCATCAGAGAAGAAATTAAAAAATACATGGAAACAAATGAAAATGAAAATACAACAATCCAAACGCTCTGGGACGCAGCAAAAGCAGTCCTGAGAGGGAAATATATTGCAATCCAGGCCCATCTCAAGAAACAAGAAAAATCAATAACACAAATTCTAACAGCGTGCCTTAAGGAACTAGAAGCAGAACAAATAAAACAACCCAAGCCCAGCAGAAAGAGAGAAATAACTAAGATCAGAGCACAAATTAACCATATGGAGACAGAAAAGGTAGTGGAACAGATCAATGAAACCAAAAGCTGGTTCTTTGAAAAAATAAACAAAATAGACAAACCTCTAGCCAGGCTTCTCAAAAAGAAAAGAGAGAGAACTCAAATAGATAAAATCGTGAATGAAAAGGGAGAAATTACAACCAATCCCTCAGAGATACAAACAATCATCAGAGAATACTATGAAAAATTATATGCCACCAAACTTGGCAATCTGGAAGAAATGGACAGCTTCCTAAATAGCCACACGCTACCAAAACTCAAACGGGAAGAAATAGAAAAATTGAACAGACCCATAACTAGTGAAGAAATAGAATCAGTTATCAAAAATCTCCCAGCAAATAAAAGCCCTGGACCAGATGGCTTTCCTGCGGAATTTTACCAGACATTTAAAACAGAGTTAATTCCTATCCTCCTCAAGCTGTTCCAAAAAATTGAAACGGAAGGAAAACTCCCGGACTCATTCTATGAAGACAGCATCACTTTGATTCCCAAACCAGATAGAGATCCAGCAAAGAAGGAGAATTACAGGCCAATATCCCTGATGAATATGGATGCAAAAATTTTCAATAAGATACTAGCAAATCGAATCCAACAACACATAAAGAGAATTATCCACCATGATCAAGTAGGATTCATCCCTGGGTTGCAGGGCTGGTTCAATATTCGCAAATCAATCAACGTGATACATCACATCAACAAAAGAAAAGAACCATATGATCCTGTCAATAGATGCAGAAAAAGCATTTGACAAAATACAGCATCCTTTCTTAATAAAAACTCTCGAGAAAGTCGGGATAGAAGGAACATACTTAAAACATCATAAAAGCCATATATGAAAAGCCCACAGCTAATATCATCCTCAATGGGGAAAAACTGAAAGCCTTCCCCCTGAGATCAGGAACACGACAGGGGTGTCCACTCTCACCACTGCTATTTAACATAGTGTTGGAAGTCTTAGCATCAGCAATCAGACAACAAAACAAAATAAAAGGAATCAAGATTGGCAAGGAGGAAGTCAAACTTTCACTTTTTGCAGATGACATGATACTTTACATGGAAAACCCGACAGAATCCACCAAAAGCCTACTAGAACTGATCCGTGATTTCAGCAAAGTTGCAGGATACAAAATCAATGTACAGAAATCGGTGGCATTTCTATACACCAACAATGAAGCAGCAGAAAGAGAAATAAAGAAGCTAATCCCTTTCACAATTGCACCAAAAACCATAAAATACCTAGGAATAAACCTAACCAAATATGTGAAAGACCTCTACACTGAGAACTATAAAAAACTTATGAAGGAAATTGAGGAAGACACAAGGAAATGGAAAAACATCCCATGCTCATGGATTGGAAGAATAAATATCGTTAAAATGGCAATACTACCCAAAGCAATCTACACATTCAATGCAATCCCAATCAAAATTGCACCAGCATTCTTCTCAAAGCTAGAGCAAACAATCCTAAAATTTGTATGGAACCACAAAAGACCTCGAATAGCCAAAATAATACTGAAGAATAAAACCAAGGCGGGAGGCATCACAATCCCAGACTTTAACCTCTACTACAAAGCGGTGGTCATCAAGACTGTATGGTATTGGCACAAAAACAGACACATAGACCAATGGAATAGAATAGAAAACTCAGAAATGGACCCGCAAGTATATGGCCAACTAATCTTTGATAAAGCGGGAAAATGTATTCAATGGAAAAAAGACAGCCTCTTTAATAAATGGTGCTGGGAGAATTGGACAGCAACTTGCAAAAGAATGAAACTAGACCACTTTCTTACACCACTCACAAAAATAAATTCTAAATGGATAAAAGATCTGAATGTGAGACAGGAAACCGTCAAAACCCTAGAGGAAAAAGCAGGGAAAAGCCTCTTTGACCTAAGACGCACCAATTTCTTACTTGACACGTCTCCAAAGGCAAGGGAATTAAAAGCAAAGATGAACTACTGGGACTTCATCAAGATAAAAAGCTTCTGCACAGCAAAAGAAACAACCAACAAAACGAATAGGCAACCAACGGAATGGGAAAAGATCATCGCAAATGACATATCGGATAAAGGACTAATATCTAAAATCTATAAAGAACTTACCAAACTCCACAGCCGAAAAACAAACAACCCAGTGAAGAAATGGGCAGAAGATATGAATAGACACTTCTCCAAAGAGGACATTCAGATGGCAAATAGACACTTGAAACGATGTTCAATGTCACTCATCATCAGGGAAATACAAATCAAAACCACACTGCGATACTACCTCACACCAGTCAGAGTGGCTAAAATGAACAAATCAGGAAACTATAGATGCTGGCGAGGATGTGGAGAAGTAGGCACCCTCCTACATTGTTGGTGGGAATGCAAACTGGTGCAGCCACTCTGGAAAACGGTGTGGAGGTTCCTCAAAAAAATGAAAATAGAGCTACCCTATGATCCAGCAATAGCCCTGCTAGGAATCTACCCAAGAGACACAGGATTGCTGATGCATAGGAGCACGTGTACCCCAATGTTCATAGCAGCACTTTCGACAATAGCCAAAACATGGAAAGAAACTAAGTGCCCATCAACTGACGAGTGGATAAAGAAGATGTGGTACATATATACAATGGACTACTAAGTGGCAATAGAAAAAATGAAATCTGGCCATGCGTAGCAACATGGATGGAACTGGAGGGTATTATGTTAAGTGAAATAAGTCAGTCAGAAAAAGACAGATACCATATGTTTCCACGAATAGGTGGACTTGGTGAGACTAAGCAAAAACCAGGGGGAGGGGAAGAGGGGAAAAAAAAAAAAAGACACAGAGAGGGAGGGAGATAAAACATAAGAGACTCTCAAAGACTAAGAACAAACTGAGGGTGAGGGAGATGGGGGAGGGGGAGAGGGGGTGATGGGCATTAAAAAGGGCACATGTTGGGATGAACACTGGGTGTTTTATGTAAACCAATTTGAAAATAAACTATTTTAAATTAAAAAAAATTGAATTTTTCCAAAGTTGTATTATTAAGATTTGTTTTATTACACTTTCTTATACTCAGACCTCTTTGTATTTTGGCTTGACATAATTGGTCACAGAGTGTTTTTTTTAATGCTGTTGGCTTCTACATTTTTAATAGTTTAGAAACTTTTCACTGGCCTTCATAAAGAGGCTAGTCTATGGTTTTCTTTTAGTTTTTATACATTTTGTCAGCTTTTTTTTTTTTTACCTTATGTTGGCTCCATAAGTTGTAAGAATTTCTTAAGCATTAAATTACATGAGTAAATTAAATTAGGAAAATTAAAAGAATCTTACTAGCACACTGCCTACTTTCTGGAACAGAAGATTCCTCTTCTTGAGAGTCTGATCTAATGCACCTGCAGAAATGTTTGTTCAAGAAGTTTAGAGATCACGTTGACATCTTCCTGTACCTATAATGGATCTAATCTGTTCAGGCTTTCTATGTCCTCTAGGTCAGTTAGGTAATTTAGGTATTAATAGAAAAATTAGCCATGTCATTGAATTTTTCAAATTTATTTCTTGAAGTATTAGCTTCCAATCTATTTGAAATCCTTTGAAATAGTTTTTCTATATTCATGTCTTTTTCTATGTATGTATACTCTTTTAATATACATTACCTAGTAGGGTTATCTATATGTTTTAAATAAGTAAGTTCTATTTTCTACTTCTTTTCAGTTTTCACTTTCAGTTTTTGCTTTTGTTAGGTACAATTTAATACCATTTTGAATTTAGTATTCTATTTTTTATTTGATCTTTGTCAGAATTCTAAGTTTTTATCATTATAAATAATACCCTGCATATGGCTTTAGTTGACACATCCCATAAGTTCTTATACCATAAAGTTTGACTAACATTTTAAACATAATCTGCAACATTAGTTTAATTTCTTCTTGTGATGTAGGGTAAGAGTAAAATTTTTAAAAGCAACTTAAACACAGTACTTTATGTTACAATCTTTTCCTTTATTCAATGATCAATAAATGTGGTACGGGATACTATTTTGTTACCTGTCAATGTTTCGCACGTACTCTAAAAGAATGTTTAAATACATCCGTATATGTAAACTACATACAAAAGTATGGCACAAAAGCAACACTATGTGTTTTAAATTTTCTATTTGTTAATTAAATCTCCACCCTTCATTTGTTATTTCCTCAATCGGTTGTGGGGATTAGAGTCTCCTGTTGTCTTAATGTTTCTCTTATTCCTCACAACATTGTCAAATTATGCTTTATGATTTTGTATCCTTTCAAGGCTGTAATACAATGTGAATTTTTTTTATTATAAATTGTCCTTTGTCGTTTTATTATAAAGTGTTCTTATTATGGGGGTACCTGAGTGACTCAGTCAGTTAAGTGTTTGACCCTTGATTTCAGCTCAGGTCATAACCTGATGGTTTGTGAGTTCAAGCCCTGCATCAGACTCTGTGCTGATAGTGTGGAAACTGCTTGGAATTCTCTACCTGTCTCTCTCTCTCTCTGCCCCTCCCCTGCTCACGCTCACTCTCTTTCTCAAATGAACTTTAGAAAATATCTTATTATGAATTAAGTATTTCTGATATTTTTATTAACATTACCTTTATTTAGTCTACACTAATGTGTCTACATTTGCCCATTATTTTACCTCTACCATCCTTAATCATTGGATTGGGATGAATTTCCTGTAGATAGCAAATGGTAGGACTGCTTTGCAATCAAACCTTTCATTTAAGGTGTGGATTTATTCTACTTATATTTATTAATAGGATGTGCTTATTAATTCTGCATTATACTTGAAGAAGTGCTCTTGAATTTTATGCTAAAAAATACGCTTTGGTGTATAAATGGCTTTTGTTGTTCTTGTTTGGTTTCCAGTGTGTTTTATTTATAGTCATTGGGTCTTCTATAGCTTATTCATACAACTCGATATAAAGCAATCCACTGGACTTTTGAGGCAATCAGCATACAGCTCTCATTCTGTTCATGTCTGATTTTCGTTATTTTTTTATTCAGAACCTTGTCAATGTTTTTAAGGTTTTAAAATTTTTCTTGTGTAAAACTTCATTATTATGTAACTTTAGTTCTGGATTTAAATGGACTCATTGGTTATTTATTTATTTATTCATATCGATTTATTGTCACATTGGTTTCCATACAACACCCAGTCCTCATCCCAACAAGTGCCCTCCTCAGTGCCCGTCACCCTCTCTCCCCCCTCCCATACCCTCCTCAAGCCTGTTTGTTCTTAGTATTTAAGAGTCTTTATGTTTTGTCTCCCTCCCTCTCTGTGGCTTTTTTTTTTCTTTCCCCTCTTCCCCTGCCCCATGGTTTTCTGCTTAGTCTCTCAAAATCCACCTATGCATGGAAACATATGGTATCTGTCTTTCTCTGAGTGACTTATTTCACTTGGCATAATACCCTCCAGTTGCATCCACATTGCTACACATGGCCAGATTACATTCTTTCTCATTGCTGTGTAGTATTCCACTGTATATATAAACCACATCTTCTTTATTCATTCATCAGTTGATGGACACTTAGTCTCTTTCCATGATTTGGCTATAGTCGAAAGTGCTGCTTTGAACATCGGGGTACATGTGCCTCTATGCATCCATGATCATTTCTCAGACTGTTTCTCTATTTAATCTTAGGGCAAGAGTTGATCTTCATGCAGATTTTCAACAAGGATTATTGGATACTCTATTTCTGGGTTCTTCTGTATTCTATATTCCACACATGTATAAGACCATTGTCTACAATGCAGAAAAATTCAGCTCATATGAATTATGAAATAGTATGTTCTCATACTCTAGGTAGAATGGGATCGACAATACTCATATATTTTTGACTTTTTACTGTTAAAATGTTCAACCGTTCTCAAAACAAGACATTGGTGAAGTGTACATACTGAATATCAGATGTGGAAAAATTGGACTTTAGTCCGATTACTTTTCCCGTAAGTGACTTTAATTTGTCTCCAAGCCATTTTTTTATTGCTTTTTTTTTGGGGGGGGGGGATCACTTACACAGCATAGTCAGATACTTAAAAGAGGTTATCTTGTGTAACATTGAGATAGATTTCATTTTGCTTTTAATTGGTTCTCTTCTTTTCCTCAGATATACCAATGATTAATGTATTAGTTTTTTTCTGTCCTTTAAAAAATCGTTTGATCTATTTTATATGGAATACATTTTTAGGATCTATTTTTTTTTCTTTCACCATGTTCATTTGCTTCAGGCCTCTAAGTATAGCCCAATGAATATAAGGGCCACAAATGTGTGGATTTTTTTCATCCACAGAGTGCAACGGATGAAATTAATCAATCCTTTCATTATTAAAAGAACTACATGCCATGTATTCTAAATGTTGAAAACTCAACACACAAGTTTATCCACTGTCCTTTTCATGCCTCCTTTTGCTCTTCTGAACCAATGCTGTGACTCCCTTTCTTTCCAATGTATATTTGAAACTCCTTTCAAATGTTACTGGAACTTGTTTACTGGGATATCCCTTCCTTTCAAAACACATAGCAAAATTGCTTTTCAGATACTCAAGGGAAACATAGACCTAAAACTCATGCAAGGAATAAGTATTTAGAAGAAGGCCGACTGGGTGCTTGAAAGAATGTTAATTGCTCAACAAATTCATTTGTGTAATAAATCACACATTTTAGTCAGATAAGGCTAGAGTTTTCCGCTCCATGCACAAAACGCCTTTGGGCTTACAGGAGTCTAATGTTGTGTTTTTACCTTCTTACCTTTCTATAGATCTCTTGCTGGGAATTAGTCATCTCTGTAAGGGAGGCCGGTTTTCCTCGCCCAGCTGTTTGTTAAAACATGGCGTGAGGCACAGTTCAGACAGGGAAGAGCTGAATTGGCAGACCGCTCTGATCGCCTTTGTCATTTCCTGTGCCTTCACCACCAGACACTATCCCAACATCTGCGTGCAGTCTGAGTCCCACCCCGGCTGGCAGGAACACGCTGGGCCCAGGGAAGATGGCCGTGTTTGGTGTGATGATGTGGAGGCCACTTTTCTTTCTCTAATCAAAAGCAGCATCTGTGGAGCGGCTTGCCCTGCCCTTTTCCCAGACTCTCCGACATGCTGTCAACCTGCCCATTGCCTGAGTCATTCTTGTCTTTTCTTCCACATCCCATGATCAGTGGGAGCCAGGGAGGTTTCCCTCAAGCACCATCTGAAGCAAGAGGTCATGGATTAGACCCTCAAACTATGGGCATATTTTTATTATCATTTATTTATTTATTTTTGTGAAAGAGAGAATGCGAGCAGGGGAGGGGCAGAGAGAAAGAGGGGAACACAGAATATAAAGCAGGCTCTGGGCTCTGAGCTGTCAGTACAGAGCCTGACATGGGGCTTGAACTCATGAACTGTAAGTTCATGACCTGAGCTGAAGTCAGACACAGCCGACTGAGCCACCTAGGCATGGAGCACATTTTGAAAGGCTTCACATGGCACTGATGATGTGTTTGTGCTATTGAGTTTTGGGAACAGTCATTATTCTACTATACTTCTTCAAAGAGTATGGCTCTTGGTTGTGGCTGCATTCCAGGTTCAACGGAAATAATAATTAGTAATTTATTATAACATATATTAAAAGCTGACATAGTACTACAGTAGCAATCTTTCAAGTTTTTACAAAACCCTCTCTGAGGTATAGGATATTCAGTTTCCCTTTACGAATGAGAAAAATGACAGACAGAAAGATTAAGGAATCTGCCCCAGAACACACAGCTTAGAAAGGATCAATTTGAAGCCAAGCAGTATGGCTCCCAAGCACCTGTTCTTAACCGCTGTATACTCCATATAGTTCTACTTGTTGATTTTGGCTCGTTTTAGAAGGAAGATCACAACATAAAGGCCTTTATGTCAGAAAGTGTTATTGGAAAACCCCTCAACATTTTAAAGAGAGAATTTATAAAATTCTTTGCAAATTTTAAGGTCATGGATATCAAAGAACAAATAAGAAACATCCAAAGTGTCATTCCATGATTAGATTCTACTTATTACACAATCTTAGGAGCTGAGTCTGAGAATAAACTCCATGCCATAAAATTTCAATGGTTCCACGCCTTTTGGTTGTATGTTAGTTATTATAAGAATAGCTATATGTAACTAACTAGTAATATATTTGTTAAAATATAAAACTTTGTATATATCTTCTTTAAAATAATAGAGTATTTTTTTCCCAAAAGAGCTGAATAATTCCATAATGATAACTCAACTCTAATACAGTCAGGTTAGAAGACTAGGAAAAAGGAGAAATTAAAAACAGATATGTAATTTTAAAATATGTTTTTACTCATGCATAAACCAATAGAGGATCCATAAAATGAATTATGGCCCTTGTACTTACTGGAATCTAGCACACCTTCGAAAAGGGAGGTCTTTTTATAGTCGTTAGGAGACAAGATCTCTAAGATCACTTGGGGAATGAAAGAAAAAATGTGTGAAGATATATGGTAATACGATCTTATCTGTATAAAACAATATGGCTATAACACAGCCAAATGACAATATATCCATTGAGAAAGACGGAGAGGTGTGTAAGATGAAATAATGATTGTCATTATCCTTTGGCGTAGATTTTAAAATATTTTTTCATTTTTTATATTTTATGAATTTTTCAAATTTTCTAGCAATTATGAAATAGAGGCAGAAAATCTAAAAATAATGCATATAGTGTGAAAATATCATGTTTAACTCATGTGGGAGGCAAATTAAACTGATGTTAACAAGAAAGCAATTCTAACCTAAAAAGGGAGTAGTTAGTGAAATTTCCAAGGACAATAAGAGGAGAACCATCTAGGGGGAATGAAAATCTGGTGTGGGAGTGGGTAACGAACGGTTGGGAACTGACACATAAACTTAAGAGAATCCCAGAGCATTAAGTCTTATTTTTGACTTGTCTAAGTATAGAACAGAGAATTTTAAGTCTATTTAATGAAGTCTTTATACAGCATGTCTACCAGGTAGCGGGCTACAAGTGTGGGGTAGGGATTGCCTCTCAGTTCCTCAAAAGTCCTCATGCCTTTTTGGTGGAGAGACTGAGCCAGGGGTTCTGCCGCAGGGCTGCCAAAGACAGAGATAAGTGCATTCTATTTCAGTTCCTCAAGTGAAGGGTGGGTAAGACTCATGGGAGTTTGCCATAAGAGAAAAAACCAAGTTGTACCAGGCGTGCATAGGGGACCAGCGGAATGCCACCTAGGCAAGTGAACCAGTCTGGAGTTTACGAGTACCACACACCAGCAACAGGTGTCCAGCGATGGCGGCAGCAAGGAAACTGTTGGAGAAGCCAATGATGATCCAGAAGGCAGCACAAACTACAACGTCCATGCACGTAAACACCATTTTAGGGAGAAGAAAGGAAAAAGAATGACAAAAATAATGAAAATTTACCCCAAAGAGAACGAGTTAACCTGAGACTCCATAAAGTGCAAGAGTCTGAAAAAGCCTCAATCGGCAATATAAATTCTCTAACTCCACACTTCTAAAAAAGTTACAAATGAAGAGCAATTACAGATATTAAAGAACCCACATTTCATTCATAATCTACTAGAACATGGATTCTTTCCAATCGTGAAGTCTTAGAAAACTTTCTTCTTAAAAGAATATTGAAATGATGGGTACATGAGCTGGTCTGATCATCTGAGGTTAAATCTTTTCCAAGCAGAAGAGGGAAGTATCTCAGAGGTAAAAATAATGGCCATTCTACAATGCTACACACAGGCTTTGAAACAGAAAGGGATGAGTCAGTCCCTAATCTGCTGGGAGACTCAATCTAGAATGGTCAGTGTCTTAGACCATTCTGGCCACTAGAACAAAACACCACTGACTGGGTAGCTTATCAACAACGAAAATTTATTGCTTACAGTTCTGGAAGCTAGAAGTCTAAGGTCAAGGTACCAGCATGGTCACATTGTGGTAAGGGCCTTCCCTTGCTGGTCATAGCAAGAGACATCTTGCTGTGTCCTTTCATGGTGGAAGGAGCAAGGGATCCCTATGGAGCCTCTATGATAAGACAGCAATCTCACTAATAAGGGCTCCAACCTCATAATTAAGTACTCCCCAAAGATCCCATTTTGGGAGGGTTAGGATTTCAACATAACAATTTTGGGGTTGCATGAACATTTAGACCACAACAGTCAGCTCCGGGAAATGACAACACTGGTCAAGAACTAACTAGTCACGCTGATGTGAAATGGAGTTGAGGACCACCCTGTCACTGATGGCAACACCAGGCCCTGAAATGCCTGGTGCAACTTGCATGGCGACTTGGCCATGTCGGAGGTTATAAGTTGACTGAGCATCACGGTCAGGACTGAGGGTAAAAATTTCCAGAGAACAAAGACCTGAAGATCTCAAAGAAACAAAAAAAAAAAAAAAAAAGAAATTCAAGTAAACCAACGTAAAGGTTAAAACAAATGAATACAGATTATTTGGTACTCGGAGATAAGGACAAGATAAGAAGTAAATTTCAACAACCTAGTGAAGATGTGGCCAGAGTTCACAGAAATATAGGGACAGAAATATGGTGGATTTGAGTCAGATTTCACGAAAAATCAGTTTCTCAGATGAAATAATATGTCTGGTAGACCTGAACAACGTGTACTCGGAACTAGGATTAGTATCTTTACCCGAAGTCAAAGCCAGCTAAGGAATATTTATCCAAACTTTTCTTTGCATGTAACTTGATCCACTTCATTCTCAATCCTCTAAATGTGCTCATTGTTTTGTTTGGTTTTACTTTAGTTCCTTCCTCAATTAGGTTTACAGAGTACTTTCCAATTTGTTAAGATTAACACTTAGGTCCCTGCTTTTATGCAAGTGTCAGTATCGAGAAGAGCCAGGTGTCAGGGCAGCAGGCCCATCTGGTGGGCGTCCATGGGAGATTCACAAAATGTGCTGGGACCCGGGAGTAGAAATCAAGGCAGAAAGTGGGCTAGACTTGTGGTGACCCCTTCTGTCTGGATTCTTCTTGCCTAGCAGGAACATAAACAAGACTGTAACAGAGACTGTGGAGTTCCTCTGCTTTCAGTTCTCCCTTTCTTCCTTTAATGATAGGACGCTCACTGTTTATTGAGTACATAGAGACTAAATTAAAGGCTCTAATTTCCACCCTCCATTGAAGATAGGATTGGCTAATGAAAAGCAAGCCTACGGAAAGTGTGCAATTTTGAGTGTACTCTTAATAAAAAGGATCGTGCTCTTCCCTCTTCTTCTCCAATTTCACTGCCTGGAATGAAACATAACAGCAAGAATTTGGGGAACTTTCACTGACCACTAGATAGAAGATTCTTTTTGCACATGGCTGAACAACACAGTGGAAAGATTTTGGGTCTCTGATAACTCTGGACCAATTCCTGTAATTTTTTACAAGAAAGAAACAAATGTCTACCTCTGAAGTTCTTGCTTACGCAATCTCTTAACAGCACTGACCTCAGGTCTACAGGTTGCAGACTATTTACAAAAACAACAAAGATTTTTAAATGTGACATTTGTGCAATCATCCTTGTCTATACTAAATCTTTTCATTTTGAATGCATCTGGGGGATACCTTAAATCTTAGGACGAGGATATTAAAGTTTTTAGGAAGATACTGTCTTTGACCCTTAGCAATATATTAAGATAAACATGATCTGTCTCTTCAATGTCGGTTTTACTTGATGGCTCACAGAAATAAAGTAATTTGTGAAAGATCACAATACAAAACATACAATTATATCCTAGATTTAAATTCTTACCTGCTGTGCTCTGAAGCCTGTGGTTGAATCATCACTTTGTAGTGTGTCTCTTCCTTATTATGGAGTTAAATATAAAGTCAGAATTACTTTTTAGATGAAAACTTGATAATTTTAAGGTAGTCTTCCAACTTGCAGAGATTTTCATCAATTTTTTCTCGACTGTAAATAGTACTTCAGAGAAAAGGGTTTGAGAAGCAGTGTCTTAGGTAATGCTACTTCACACATCCAAAGAATTTCAATATTGAAACCTAGTCCATTAAATCTCTGCCCAGGATAAATAGTTAATGTTTATGATGAGGTTTTTTTCTCTATCATTTTTCCATTTTTAGATTTAGTAAATATGACTTGTCCTGGAAAATGAGAGCTTTCACTTAGTGAGCATAAAAGTAAAAGGGAATGTGTTACATATATTTAAATAGTTATTTTATTTAAGTTTTATGACAGGCTCCATAATGTTACTTTCCTTTTACAGAAAAGGACCTGAGCTTCAGGAAAGTAAAAAGAAAAAAAAAAGACCAAAGAAAGAGAAGCCCTGAACAGTGCATATTTGGTCATACTAAAGATTTCAAATTATGTTATTTGGGTAACAGTAAAAATGTTTACTTCAAATGGAAAGAGTATTTGTTCCTCGTATTTTCCCAAAGGAAAGTAAACCACTATTCTAGCATCCAACTCAGAAATCATCGTCAAAACGGGTAAGAATGTCCAATGTCAACAATCCACTGAAAATTAGTGGAATATGAAAGTACACTTCAAACTTTTATATAAACTTTATTATAACATAATATATGTATTACAGAAATAAAACACACAACCATTCTTAGAAATGTATACACATATTTATTTATAAACATACCTGATGTCTTATAATTTTTCAACTATCTCTAAGACTTAAAAGAGGTAAAACTTTTGTCTAGTGTCTCGGTTGTACATGGTATGCAAGTCAGTTAAAGTCCTAAAATGCTATAATGTTGCCGACAAGCCTGTGAGGTTGGAACCATTCATATGTTATAAAAGGTCAGCCTATAGAGATTAAATATTTTGCTCAGGGATGCCCAGCTAAACAAAACTGAGATGTAAATTAATCCCAAATCTATTTCTGAAAGTCAGAGTTAAAATCATACAACTCCAAAATAAAGAATTATAGGCTATCGCTGACAACATTCAAGTTTTAATTATATTGACTTGGACTGAATTTACATCTCGTGTTGGCTTAGTTAAGTATCCTTGGGTAAAATATTTAGCGATTCTAACTGTAACATGTATCCAAGAGGAACCCAGGGCTGACTGCAGATAGTTGTGGCCAATACCAGAAGGGATGTACAAAGTACAGGTACTTGCACCTGCTAGGAAGTAATAGAATATAACAGCCTGTTTACTGTTAATTAGATATCACTTCTGAAGTGATATTCAGTTTTCCATTTGAAAATATAGGCAATGTTTCCAAGGGGAAATGTCAAAGGAAAGATGGCCCTTTTTTAAATGTTAATTATTTTTGAGAGAAAGAGAGCATGGGCAGGGGACGGACAGAGAGAGAGGGAGACATGGAATCTGAAGCAGGCTCCAGGTTCTGAGATGTCAGCGGGGCTCAAATTCACAAACCAAGAGATCATGACTGAGATGAAACTGAACGCTTAACCACCTGAGCCACCCAGGCATCCCAGGAAAGAAAACGTTTTTAAGCTAACTGCACAGATCCATGGGTAAGTACCAAGAGCTACAGGCCCCAGGAAAGCAGGTGTTCTGCCGATTTTCCTAAGAACGGAACTCTTTCTATCAGTTACCACAGTGACTGACACCCTAGGAGCACTTAGTAAAGATTCATTATTAAATTGACTGTTTTATCTCATGAATAGGAAGACAGAGACTGTGCTTGTTACTAAGACTTTTGATAGACTTTGCTTATTTGGGAATGCAGCCAAATATAGGCGCTTGTTAAGTCAATATTGAAGGCAAAGTAAATCATTATGATCTCATTAGAAACCCTAAGAGAATTTTAATCTATGACACTCCATTCCTAAAAGTATTATAGGACTAATTTAAAAAAGCAGAATTAAAAAAAAAAAAAAAAAAAGAATTCAAGCAAGCCTGTGCTCAAGTCTTGGCTAACTCTGAGATCTTGACAATGTTAATTTTTCAGGGTTGTAAGCTATTATCATTCTTAATATTTTCTTTAATCGTTTATTGTTTTACTAAACTATATAAGTTCATTAAGGGGCAGGCAATGTCTTTCCAATCCAAAGGCAAAGTGGACCCTTCACAAGTATGATCGAAATCTAGAAGTTATACACCTAGCAGTATTTTATCACATAAAAATTCAAATTTTATTACTGACATGTTTCGAAAAAACCACCAGTAACAAATTGGAAAATGCAAAGTGCCAACTGGCAAAAAAAAATTTTGCACTAAACATTAATAAAGCAAAAAGGGACTCATTATTGCTTCACTCTCAAGGGATTTCATTTCTAGAAACTATCCATAAAAATAGCCTAACAATTCATAGAGGGTTTTTTTTTTACAGCATTTCTGTAAAGGAAGAAGCACGGACCACCTGGATAAATCATATTGTCACCATGCCAATTTCCCCTTAGTAGTCCCTAAAATAAATGCTCTAACTATGAAAAGATTTACAAGATATGTCAGGTAACAAAGAGAGTTCCTTAATGTTATTTGTAGCATGATTCTCTCGGCAAGTCTGGAGGAAGAGAAAAGAAAACACAACCCTGGGAAGTGGTCTGAATTTAGGATAGAGGATTTGTAATCGTTACGTAATGCCTATTTGTGTAATGTTAACTTTTTCCTCACAAAAGGCAGTTATTAGTTCCCCGTATTTTTTAAAAGAACAAAAACCATGGGTCATATTAAATGGGAAAACGGTATCCTATTTTTTAAAGTGTTTAACTTTCTTTTATAATTTTGAAGTGATGCTTCTTTATTTTTCAGCCACAGACAAGGTTAGAGAGGGTTTCATGTGAAACCAATTTTGTTATGAAAGTAAACTGTCTTCTATTCACACGGGAGCCTGAAAATGAGTGCAGGTGTTTACAGTGTCAATTATTTGACACTCAATGGTAAGAATTTCTTTAAGGGAAAAAATTCTTCTCAAGAACTAATTTGCAATGTATGCCCTATCACTTGTCCCAAGTCTAAAATGTATGTATTACCTCTCTTAAGAGGAAGACCTGAGATTTTTTGAAAACCTAGCAAAGAACTTAATAGAACCTTTCCCTTAGTCTTAAGGTGAGGGTTAATTTGTTCAGAACTTACTTTTTTCCTTGCATAATAGAAATGTAATCAAAGAAGATTTATATACCATTATGTCTGTTTTGATTTAGAAGTAACCATCGTTATTATGTCTTCTGCATAAAGAATACTCTTGTCAATGAACACAACATACCGCTTGGAATCAACTCTTTTAAAAACTGCCGTTTTTTCTTAGTTACTATGTAGCTTTCCTATTGCAAAAATGTTTCACTTTTACAAGTGAAAACTTATTTCCATCATGTTAATTTAACAATAGTTATGAATAATAGGAGTTTAAAGCATCTACTCAAAAATGTCAAATATAAAATGACTAGCAGGCACTGTCTTCCAAGTTACTATACTTCTGTTAACACAATGGAATGCAATTATAGCTAACAATCTAGTATTATACTATAACATCAGAAATACTCTGAGGGGCACCTGGGTGGCTCAGTCAGTCAAGGGTCTGACTTCGCTCAGGTCATGATCTCACAGTTCATGGGTTCGAGGTCCGCATCAGGCTCTGTGCTGACAGCTCAGAGCCTAGAGCCTGCTTCGGGTTCATTCTCTCTCTCTCTGTCTCTCTCTCTCTCTCTCCCCCTCCCTCCCTTCTTCTCTTAAAAATAAACATTAAAAATTTTTAAAAAATACTCTGAGAATTCCAGGACAA
Organism: Paguma larvata; assembly: GCA_030068075.1. Lineage (NCBI taxonomy): Eukaryota > Metazoa > Chordata > Mammalia > Carnivora > Viverridae > Paguma > Paguma larvata. Next base: position 127,049,107 of record CM057826.1, read on the forward strand.
GATTATCTATATTATTGTTATATTATTATGTAGTATATATATTAAGTGAATGACTTGGAAAAAGTATTAAAAGTGTTTGCCGTTTGGAAGGTTTTGCTCCCAAGCAACATTTTAATTTAACTTTTTTAGATTGGCTGAGAGTACAGTACCCACTCTTACTGCTTTGGATGCAACTCACCAACTGCAATGATCGTGCCCGAGGCTGTCACATGTCCTTTCTGGGCCTTCAGAAGGATGAGAAATGGAGCCAGAATCCATTTCTCTTGTCTTCACTTGCTTGTTTCATTTGCTGGGAGCTCCTTTTGAAGCTGAGAAGGAGTAAGAATGTGGCCCTTTGTTTCTGAATGGATAGTTAATCCCCCCTAAATAAATTCCTCTGATCAATCGGCTTCTAATTAGGATTGGATCTTTTCTCCTTCTTCAGAACTGTTGTGTGGGACTTAGGAAGTCTGGTGAATATTATACACTAAGTATAAACATACTGTGTTGTAATTGGCATGACAAAACAGCTCTTCCAATTAACATAACATTTTCTTCAGTTCTTTAAAAGTAGCCCTTCCACAGGGTCTTTTTGAGACAAACTGCAGACAACTTCAAGGCATTTTATTAGAGGACTATGTTTCTTTCCTCTTCATCAATCAAGTCCCATGACTGAAGGGCACAGCCCTCTTTAATTATCCCAATGGGAAATTACGAGCCATAGTGTTGTACTTGGTTGGTGGATTTGCTGGATGTAACCCAATTAGATGAGCTCCAATTTGATCTAATCCGAAAGACTAATTCTTTCAGAAATGTTTATATGTAAAGTAGAATGTTCCGCTTTTTTCTTTGAAGGGAGGATGGCTGTAAGTTTAAGCAACTAGATCATATTTCACAATGCAATTTTTTTTAATGTTTATTTATTTAGTTAGAGAGAGCATGTACTCACGTGCATGCATGTGCACACACACACACACACACGCACTGTGGGGGAGGGGGAGAAAGACAGAGGGAGAGAGAATCCCAGGAAGACTCCATGCCATCAATACAGAGCCTGAGGCAGGGCCCAACCCTATGAACCAGAAGATCGTGACCTGAGCAGAGATCAAGAGTTGGACGTTCAACTGACTGAGTGCAATTTTTAAAGAATATGAATTAATATCTGATGAAAGGTACACTGGCGTTGGGTCTCAGGTCATGAGTTCTAAACTTGGGTTTATTAATTTGCTCAGCTTTCCAGCTTGTTTTTCTGTGCTAAAATTATTTTTCATTCAACAAATTTATTCCACATACATTTATGAAGTTGGCACAGAGTAGCAGTTCAGTAAATGATAACCTCCCTCTCCCTTATCAGTGTGACTCCCTTTTTCCTCACTCCCACTCACCTATTATCACTTTCTAAAATAAATTTATCCCGATCGACTCTGTTTATTTTTCTAAATGCACCAAAATACTGTGTGCTCTTTAGATCAAGAGTCACATGCTCTACCAAGTGAGGCAGCCAGGCACCCCAATAAGGATGGGACTCTTAAAAGTGCAGTGTTCATCCCATAACCCAGAGGGAAGACAATGCTGACATATAGAGACTGACAGACCAGGAATCTACAAAAAAACTGGATTGTTATTTACCTCTTGCACAAACAAATCAAAATCCTATCATCTGCAAATAAAGACGATTTACTCCTTCCTTTTCGGATTTGGACGCCTTCCCTGATTGCTCTAAGACAGACTTCCAGTACAATACTGAACAAGAGTGATCAAACTGGGCATCTTTGCTTTGTTCCTGATCATAGAGGCAGAACATCGACAAGGAAACACTGGAACTGAGGCACACTTTAGATCGAATGGACTTAACAGACATGTATAGAATATTCCATCCAACAGCAGCAGAATACACATTCTTCTCAAGTGCACATGGAACATTCTCCAGGAAAGATCGTATAACAGGACACAAAATAAGTCTCAGCAAATTCAAGAAGACTGAAATCATACCAACTGTCTTTTCTGACCATGGAGGTATGAAATAGAAATCGACAAGAAGAAGAAGGCTGGGACATCTAAAAATACGTGCAAAATAAACAATCCAGTTTTGAACAACTTTGATTTCAAAGAAGAAGTCAAAAAGAAAAAAAAAGTTGTTAATATTCAAACAAGTGGAAATGGAAGCATAATATCCCAAAACCTATGAGATGCTGTAAAAACAGCTCTGAAAGTCAACAGCAATAAACGCATACATCAAGAAACTACAAAGATTGCAAACAACATAATTTTACACCTCAAAGAATTAGAAAATGAAGACTTAATTAAGCCCAAAGTGTTTAGGAGAAAGGCAAAGAGAAATAACAGAGTAGTGATAAATAAAATAGAGACCAGAGAAAAAAATACAATAAAAAAAGTAAGAGGTGATTTTTCAAAAAGATAAACAAAATTGAGAAAATGTTAGCTAAATTAAGAAAAAAACCAGAAGATTGAAAGATATAAGCTTAGAAATAAAAGAGGAGATATTACAATGATACCACAGACATACACAAGATCACATGAGACTACTATGAACAATTACATACAAATTAGAAAACCTATAAGAAATGGATAAATTTCTAGAAACACACAACCTATCAAGAATGAATCAGTAATAAATAGAAAATCTAAACAGACCAATAATAAGAGATTAAATCAATAATTAATTACCTTCCTGCACAGAAAACCCCAGAACCAGATGGCTTCACTGGTGAATTATGCTAAACAGTTAGAAAAGAATTAATACCAACCCTTCTCAAACTATTCCAAAAACTTGCAGGGGAGAAAATACTTCTAAACATTCTATGAGGCCACCATTACAATGGTACTGATGCCAGATAAAGACACTATAAGAAAACTATAGACCAATATCCCCAATGAGGATAGATGCAAATACTCTCAATAAAATTTTAGCACAGTAAGTTCAGGAACACATCCAAAGGATTATAAACCATGGCCAAATGGGATTTATTCCTGGAATGCAAGGACGGTTCAACATACGCAAATCAATAAATGTGATGCATCACATTAGTAGAATGAAAGATAAAAAAATCACATGACTATGTCAAAAGACACAGAAATAGCTTTTGACATTCACAAAGTCCTTTCCTGATACAAACCCTCAATGAATTGGGTAGAGAAGGAAAACACCTCAACATACTCAAGGCCATATACAACCGACCCACAGCTAACATGATACTTGATAACGAAAAAAATCATGGAACTATTAAAGCTGAAGACAAGCTACCAGGATCTGAATGACTAACACCAGATGACCTCATCATTTACCTTCAGAAATGGGACAAACGTCTAGGTTCCTATTTATCTGCTCCAGTAATCCTCTCTTTCTACTCTCCTGCCTAATTACTATCTCTATGTAGAACAAAGTTTTCAAGATTTTATTATTCAAAAGCTCCATTTTGTGCTTTAGGACAGCTTATGCTTGAGATTCTCATTTGACCATGTTTTGCTCTTGTTTGACAGCTTTTAATTATTTTTCATGTTTTGAAGAAGAATCCCTAAAATATTCATCTGGCTGTCAGGTCTCATCATCTCAACCTACATCTTGCTTTCCATATATTCTCCTCCTTACTCCCCATACACAATTAACTCTCTAATTTAATTTACTCATTATCATCAAAACATGTTTTGTGGTTTCTTGCTTCACATTCCTGTACCTATGCCAGTGTTTCTTCAGGAAGATCCATTAATACAATTCAACGGATCCATAAGCACTTCAAAATAGTTCACCTAATTATTCAAGTATGGCGTGGATTATTTGAAAAGTTCCGTACCTTTTGTGAAACTTTCCAAAATTCGAAGAAACTGTCTGGTTCATCATTCACTTCCAGCTCCTATTGAAATCCTTTCTACTTATATATATAGAATCGCCCCAATGCCTTTTCTACTAAAATTTTCCACAGTGCATGTGTTGTACCAAAATAAACTGCTGAGAATCTCCGAAGGGTCCTAATGATTAACATCCATTTTCCCAACATGAGTTATAAAAACTATGATACGCTGTTGAGCAACTGAAACGCCATACTTACTACTGATAAAGTCTAGGGTCTATTAGCCAACTGGTCTTACTAACATAATAGGGGCATATTTATTCACCTGTCCACTGTTATTATTGGGCCCGGGTAGGATTCCAGGGAAGGAAGAGGTCCCTGTACAATGTATGGATGACAAACAGTGGCAAACCCTTGTTGCCTATGTGCAGATTCGTTTCGAAGAGCAAGAGTCAGTGAGAAGTTAGTAAAGAGGTGAAAACCTGTTGGAATCACTAGATTACTGCGCACGTGGGAGCAAACATCAGGAGGGGCCAACGAGTACTCCTCTCCACACGATTCAAGAAAGAATTAAAATATACTTACATAATAACGTACCTGAAAACTCGACACTAAAAACTGTGAATCCTCTTCATCCAATTCTTCTAGCCTAGGTAGGCCATACATTATTGTTATTTCTTTCGTTAAACTAGAAGCTATGTTTTAGACGTACAACCCAAGCTCCTTAGGTGGCTAACGCTGTCTAGAATATTTTGGAATTGAAATCACAGTCATTCTACAAATCCAACCCTACGGTCAGACAAAAGATGGTTCACACACCTTTTCTGAAGGTTATAGTTCCAACATTTAAATACATATCTCTTTATAGAAATGGCACATATGTCTTGCTTACATGACATCCATTAAACTGCTGTTGAGAATTAGGAGCGATAGAGAAGCTTTCAACTGAAAAAGGCCAAAAAAGTGATATTTAGAACCAAGAGAGACTCCATAAACACTCTAGGTTTTAAGGAAATTGTTCACTAGAGGCATACTCTATCTCTTAACATAAATTAAATTATATGCCTTTTTTTGTAAATTTTTTGAACACTATGAAAACATATTTTACAAATATAGTCCATGATATATACTAGATATTATAAGTATGCTTGATACATTTATTCTCAAGGTTATATACACGTAACCATGGTTAGCGTCATTTACAAGACTACTCCCGACTTTAAGATATCTTTCTCTCTTATGTACTGAATTTACAATCTAAAACAGCATAAAAACTACACTGAAAGAAAATCTTAATTTCTTATTTACAAGAATAAGTATTCAGTTAGTTTCAGCGGTTGGGTAAGAAAGCCGTAACGTGTGAGAACTGAAGCCATTTACAAGATTGTTGTTTGTGTGAGTACATACACTTGTATGCATCGCTCTACTAAAGATGAGGAGTGCATGTAAGACTTAAGAGAAAGAGGGGATCTCGCCTCTTTTTTATGCCTACCCTTATTTTTACCAGTGCTGATCACAACTCCGGTGAATATGTCATTTTTAAAAATTTGAGTCATCTGGAAAACATGTTGGTGTTTAAAAAATTTTAAATGTACATGCATGTCTTTAACTTGCACTATTACACACATATATGTAAATACGTGGATAAAAATGCATAGAAACAGCATATAGCACACAAACACATCTATCTATTCTAAGTCTTAATAGGCTAAGACAATGGGACATTTGATGAGACAAAATATTACAAGAAATTTGAGCGGAATATACACTATGTGTGGGACAGTAGGTGGGTGGCAGGTTTGGGACCTGCGATACATGGTGAGAATTACAGTGTACTTGTTTTCAAAATTTTCTTGTAGAGAGCAGGAAAACAGGACACTTTGGGGGACACAGACAATGTTTTATTCACCTTTGTATCTCTGACACCAGGACATCACGCAATAGATATTTCATGCTCACTGTTTCAAAAGTAATTATATATTTATATAATTATTAAAATAAATAATCTTCCTGCATATCAGTCCCTGCTGAATCTGAAATCCTGTCTGCATGTTAAAAAATGAAATACATCTAAAAGTCTCCTCATAATCAATTCTATACAAAAGGACCACAAAATACAGCACGTGCTCCTATGCGGAGCTAACAGGGCCATGTCAAACAATCATTAATGGTTTAAACTCAGACTTTTTATTTATTAACGGTACAGTATAAGAAATAATGGTAAACGTGAGTCAAGTTTGGGTTGCGTTATTTTTCAACCTACTTGCTACTTGATTTTTGTTAAATTAAAAGAGGTAATCATATAGTAAGGCCTGGGTGAGCTGGAGGGAAATAAAATTAAAATCAAAGGCGATGACTGATACTCCATCCAGATTCCTAAAATGGAAGCCCTCGATTATAACTAAAGCAGCAGCTGTGGATGTTTTGAAGGCAGTTGACCGGACTAAATACCTAGAAATCATCTTGCCAGAGGTTCTCTGACATGTGACTTACACTGTCTTCCAGGTAGGCTATGGTTGAGTCTTAAAAAAAAAAAAAAAGAAAGAAAGAGAAAAAGAGATTGTTTTTAACAAAACAGTGATCATACTTAAAAGAACTGATTTGCTCCTAACTATGAAGAAGCAGGGGCTCGGCGTGGAGACATACCTACTTCCGGGTCTCAGTATTCTGTTCTTCAAGAAGGACTCACAAGCTGGTTATTGTATTGATTTTTTTTTTAAGCTCCATTAACTTGCATGTAAACTTTGTCTTGATTTCCTACTGTGTTTTCTAGAATTTGGTTGGCAAACTATTTCCCTAAGAGCACAGTGAGTAGAAAGATGGTTTTAATCAAAAAACTGTTTTCCTTTTAAAGAACCTCTCGGCCCCTGCACTGACTACACATTCTTACGACACGGAATTACAAATTAAACTAAAATATTAATGGGGCACCTGGGTGGCTCAGTCAGTTAATCGTCTGACTCTTGATTTCTTCTTGATTTCTGCTCATGTCATCATTTCAGGATTGTGAGTTCGAGCCCCGCTGTGGGCTCTGCGCTGACAGTGTGGACCCTGCTTGAGATTCTCTCTCAATCTCTCTCTCTGTCTCTCTCTTTCTCTCTTTCTCTTCCCCTCCCCTGCTCTCTCTCTCTCAAAATAAATAAACTTAAAAAAAAGACAAACTAAAATATTAAAATAATGTTAGCATAAAAGTTATTCTGGAGATTTTCTATTTTAATATTAGATTTTGGAACTTAAAGAAATTCCCATCTGTCTCTTGATCAAGTAATGGTTCAGTATAATCCATCTAAAGGAATCCCTAAACCATTTCTTATAGCGTCTAGAAGACTGTGGTCCCGTCGGTTTAAAATGAATGTGACATCCACTTCCTTCAATAGTACACTGTGTGCTTCGATCAGAATTGGGGGAAAGACAGCAGCAGAATGAGACAGTGTTTGTGTTTTCCCAACATAATAAAGATCAGATGACCCTGGGCCAAAAGGTAAATTTCTTTTGTTTTACTTATTTAAGTGTATGTTCAGCTGGGATTCTTCATTCCTTCTTATTCTAAAGGAGGAGGAAAAAAATTACAGGTCGCCCCTCAAGCGATTAGTCAACTGACCTACTTTCAGTCATCCCTCTCCTGCATTTGGCCAAGTCTGATTCTTCCCAGACGACTGTATTCTCTTTTTATTCCCGTACAGGCATTCTTACTGTTTTAAAAGGAAATTGTGGAGTTCCTCCAAAATCTGTGGTCAGAACACAAATATTTTGAAGTCGACTCCTTCCCGGCCTGCTGCAGCTATCAACAGTATCACCCAGAGTCCTTTTTAAAGGAGAATCTTTGAAAGTTCTAGATGACAACGTTTTAAAAACCCGGTTTTATAACCCTCCATTCTCGGGCCAGTAGGTTGTACACACTTCACATGCTTTCAAGCATTTTATTTCCTGGGCTTCCAGAAGCCTTGCCAGTTGCTGGGGACATTCAAAAGAATCATTACTGTTTAACGATAAAGTCATTATACCACCAAGTGATATAGGAATGGAAAATGTATTGGGTAGGAAATAAAGCCTATATCTTTTCCCTAGTAGGAGAGGAAGGAGCTGTAGGTCATTTTAAATTTCTGGTGGGTTTGAAGTTAACATGAAGAGGCCCAGGACTTGCAAAATCCTTTTGTGCCACAAATAAAAGGAAACATGAACAGGGGTGCCTGAGTGGCTCAGTCAGTTAAACGTCTAGCTTTGGCTCAGGTCATGATCTCATGGTTCGTGAGTTCGAGCTCCGTGTTGGGCTCTGTGCTGATATATCAGAGCCTGGAGCCTGCTTTGGATTCTGTGTCTCCCTCTCTCTCTCTGCCCCTTCCCGGCTTGTGCTCTATGTCTCTCAAAAATAAACAAACATAAAAAAAATTAAAAAAAAAAAGGAAATGTGGACAGAGAAAAGCAGCTATGATTTTTCCTAAACCAAAGTCTCTGGGCTAAAATACCTAACACACGAACGTGCACGGTCAATATTATACATACACATATGTAAAATCTGTAATCATTACTTCTTCCTTTTCTCTCATTTTATATAATGCAGGGGTGATTAACATTATTGGGTGTTTATTTTGGAAGCACGCAGGTGAGAACGTTACTAAACCGAGAAGGAATTAATTTTGCCTGTGGGTGAGAGTATCAGGCCAGGTATCCAGAGAGGGCTAAAATGACCACTGAGAGGTGAGTCTCTCCATTAAGCAGGCGCTGGGAGCATCTCTTTTTGTGTGAAGCATGGTTGTTACTGACCTCATAGCGAATGGAAATGTCTATTTGTTGTTTTATGAAAGATCAAATACATGTAGAAAGGTGTATATGAAGGACTAAATTGTGTTAAAGTATGCAAATGTATCCACAAAGTAACTATTTTCATAAGGTGTTGCCATAAATTTCCCCGTTGTTTTCCCATCTATTGCAAGGATAATAAAAAATAGGACTCCCCCTCACCACAACCTCTATTCAATATCTTCTTCCATTACAGGTGTTAACAATCTTAAGTTTTATCACAATAATTTGCGACTGTGGGCCAGTGCCTGCTTCATGAACTCAGAGATTGAGGTCTCTGGAAAAAGTCTAACACCATTCCCCAGAAGTGACCCCTGCACTAGAAGATTCCCAAAGTGCCCGACATTGTAGCTAGATACATCTCTTCAAGAATAAGTAAGAGCCTACAAGTGGGCTTGGGTGGAGATCTCCCACCACTGAGAGACAACAAACTATTCTGAAAACTGAAATACCTATTATGTTATAATATAAGAAAGACATTCCTGTTCAGCAGAGTTTATTGATAAAATGGAAAAAAATATACATATAGGAATGTGTTCCTGGCAGGGGCTCTGGTCTGTGGAGGTTCAGGTGGAGCAAGAATCGGTTAGGGAGATCCCCAAAAAGGGTTAGAGTCCTCTTTTGGGAACTAATGACCGAATTCCCAGAAGAGTCAGCTCCTGAACCCTAAGCTTATTCTCCTCTTAAAGGATAACAAACTTTCTCGTGTCTCATCCAAGTTCCTGATTTCAGACAGACGGCACCGTCTGGAAATCTGTCAATGTTTTTCTTCTATTTGATAAAAAGAGTCGCTGAGGCCGAGTGGAAGGATAAGCAACAGGGGAGTGTATCTGGCTGTTCACACCACGTGGGCTCTTACCGAAGAGAACGTTTTATTTTTAAGGACTCGTGGGCAATGGCCGGTGACCCCGCCATGTGGTCAGGCAGAGGCATCCTAGATGACTGTCCAGTTAAGAATACGACTGTGTGGGCGGCGTACTTACAGAAATGCTCTAGGAATTAAAGTGAGTCCATGTGGCTACCCAACAGAAAATTCAATTACGAGCTCAAAAATGAACTGGGAGGCAAGAGCCGATGACATGGCTTGAGTCTCAGATGTTAGCGAAATGTGTATCTCAAACAAGCGGGCCGGGAAGTGCTCACACTCAGAAACACTGTGCAGAAAAACCACATCATGGACCTGCTCACCTCCTCAAAGATTATACGCAATAGCGGCAGGAAATGAAGATGTGTGAGATTTCCCAGAGATAAGAGCTGACCAGAGAGCTCCCAGCAGGATACTGAGAACTCTTACCCACAGCAACGAGTGGCTTCAAATCAACTCTGAGCAGAATAGAAATGACTTCCGTATCCTTTTTGGACTTTGGGCTTTACTTATTCTGGAAAGGAAGCGATAGCTAAGAATATTGTAAAAGTTTTGGAATAGAATGGTTATCAATTTGGTCCCAGGCTATATTTTATTCAGCAAATATCCACATTTCACTAAAAAGCATCAAATCTTATGGGTTATGGTCCCTTTTCATATTTTAAAAAATGGCTTGAACACTAATTTGAAAATATATGTGCACCCCTATGTTTACTGCAGCATTAATTAAAATAGCCAATGTATGGAAGCAACCCCAGTGTCCATCCATAGATAAATGGATAAAAATATGTGGCCTATTCATATAACAGAAGACTAAACAGCTATAAAAAAGTTGAAATCTTGCCATTTATGATGACATGCCTGGACCTAGAGAGTATTGTGATAAATGAAAAAGTATCACAGAGAAATAAATACCATATAATTTTACTTATATGTGGAATCTAAAAAACCAAATGAATAAGCCAACAAACAAAAGTCAGAAATAAAGCCCTCAGTAAAGAACAAAGCGATGGTTGCCAGAGGAGAGGGGAGGGAGAGGATGAGAAAAATGGGTTAAGGGAAGTTGGAGGTACGGACTTCCGTTCAGTTATGAAATGAGTAAGCCACAGAAATACAAGGCACAGCACGGGAAGTACGGTCAACAGTATGAGAATCGCCTTGTATGGAGTCAGGTGGTAGGTGTACTTACGAGCACAGCATGTAAACTTGTTGAATCACTATGTTGTACGCCTGAAACTAATGTAACACTGTGTGTCGACCGTAAGTCCCTAAAAATAAATAAATAAATTAACATTGCTGAGTTAATTCCTCTAAATTGTGTACGTTCTTAAGGGAATGATGGCTAGATGGTGTGTTCATTGTGAATTGTCCCACTAGGATTGCCTCTACGCGCAGTAATTTCACAGTCTAGTTATCGAAACTGTCCCATTCCATTCGTAAATATCTGTCTTTGTACACAAAGGAAGCTATTCCTGCCACGTGGATAGCTGGGTGCCTGAATTAGAGATCCCGCCCCGGGTGACTGAGCCTGGATTAAGACAGGGAGTAAATGAAATCCTAACCAACACACACACAAACTAAGAGAAAATTCTCTTCAGAAAAGAAGTGGTCATTACGATGGTAATCTCGTCTTAAAGAAAGACAGCTTCTCGGACCAGAAGAATCATTTTCTTAATTGTTCCTTTCGAAAGCAGGCCAATTTAGGGCCATTGCTAGATGAAAACTCTGGATTTGTTTTCTGCTGATTAATATCTTTGAAGGTGATTTTTAGATTTACCCTCAAAGTCTCTTTGGATGGTTTGAAGGAAAGACATCGAGCAGTGTCTCTTGATGATGATGATGATGATGATGATGATGATGATGATGATGATGTTGGTGATGAGAGTTATTCTAACTGAGGGTCTGCCTGAGGAACTGCACTTCAGAGTTACCATCTGGACTGGGTGTTTTATGGTTTTTGTTCTTGTTTTTGATTTTCCTAGCTTTGCACTGAACCGCACATACTGTTCCTGGAAGCTGGTAGCTGATACACTGTATTTCTGTACATCCAGATGTTGCCTGTTCAGGTAATTACCTGCAGCGTATCATTACCACCTGTTCTGTACACTTTAAAAAAAAAATTTTTAGGGGGCGCCTAAGTGGGTCAGTTGGTTAAGTGTCTGACTACGGTTCAGGTCATGATCTCACCATTTGTGAGTTTAAGCCCCACGTCAGGCTCTGCGCTGACAGCCCAGAGCCTGGAGCCTGCTTTGGATTCTGTCTCCCTCTTGCTCTCTGCCCCCTCCCCCATTTGCATTCTGTCTCTTTCTCTCTCTCTTAAAAATAAATAAACATTAAAAAAATTCTTCAAAAAACTTTTTTTACTAGGTGTAAATGTATGCGGAATGCAACACAAACATCAGTTCAAGGAATCAGATACGGAAAATGGTGACTGCGGTCATGATACAGCAGCCACACAAGTTCAGTGATTTGCCCGATGAAATGCAAAAGGAGAATTTTGGAAGTCTTATAACACAATCAAACTGAATGGCAACTAGAAGCAGAATATGTTTTACTGATCATCTCCTGGGGCCCTTAATACGAAATATACTTGATTCTTAGAATTTCCATTTCTTTGCTTACATCCCAATCTGTTCTTTCATGTATTTTACTTATCCCTTAGAGTCCTCACTGTATTAATGATAGTTGATCTAAATTCAAGGTCTGATAATTCCCAAATCCCTACCACATCAAAGTCTTGTTCTGGTGTTTGTCCTGTCTCTTTAAACTGTGGTTTTTAAGAAAACTTTGAGAGAGAGAGAGAACACAAGGGAGCAGGGGAGGAGCAGAAATCTCACAAACCCTGAGATCATGGTCTGAGCTGAAACCAAGAGTTGGATGCTTAACTGACTGTGCCCCCCAGGTGTCCTGAACCTGTGTTTTTTGACTAATAATCTGTCTTGTAATTTTTTTGTTGAGAGCTAGTATAAGAAAAATGTGCTCTATGTCCTATGATTAATTCTTAGTCTTTTAGTGCAAGTGCTTCTCAGTCCAAGAGACAGAATCAGGTACTCCCCTTTCTCCAGGAAGTCTAGGCTGTGATAAGACACCAATAATTTAAGGCTCTATTAAAACAGCTTCTCTTGAGAGCAGGTCTTTGTTAAAAACAGAATACTCCGGCATATTCAAAAAGTTACTCTTGCTCAGCCACTGCCAATAGGATTGTTTTCTGACATTCTTTTTAAGGACCTGTAAGGCTGTAGGAGACAAAGTTCTCAGAAGTAGGGGAGATGCAGAGTTTTAACTCTGACATACATAATGGGCCTTCAAGCGATTCACCAATTACAGTTCAGGCTTTCTCCACTCTGGTATTGGTTTCCACAGAGGTTCTCCTGCTCCTGGTTCTCTTATCTGTTGTGATTCTCCACATCTGGCTGTCTTGCAGCCATCAGGAACAGTGGTTTCCCCTGTAACCTCACTTCACCAGATCTAAGAAGAATTGTCAATTTTCCAGTTAGTTCAGCCTCTTACTTGTTACGATGGATTGACCACTTCGAAGGCACTTACATGGTGGACTGGAAACTAGAAGTCTGGCGTCATACATTTGAGTTACCCTCACGCCATAGGTACTCAGAAGCAAACATTTCTTGGTGTTTCATTCAACACTACCCAACATACTAGAGGAAGTCGGGGTTTGGGGAATGGGTATATTGAATTATGGAGGCAGAAACCTAGCCTAGAAAAAATTGCGCATGCAGGTCAATTCCTCTGTCTAAACCTTCAAAAAGCTACAGATAGGGGCATGTGGGTGACTTGGTTGGTTAAGCGTCAGACTCTTGGGTTTCTGCTCAGGTCATCATCTCAGGGTTTGTGGGTTGGAGCCCTGCAACCTCTATGCTGAGAGCACAGAGTCTGCTCTGGATTCTCTCTCTCTCTCTCTCTCTCTCTCTTTCTCTCTCTGCTCCCTCCCATTTGCCTGGTATTTCTCAAAATAAGTAAACTTAAATAATTTTTAAAAGGCTACAAAGAATTGTGGCTCAGTTGGTCAGGGATAAGATTATTTAACCTTTGGCTGAAACTTCTTCATAACATGAACTCATAGTATGAATAGCCACGTACCTATATATTTTTCTTTATTTAAGAACTTTTTCTGGTCTTAACTTTTTCCAGTACACCTATATTTAAATACAAGATAAATCAGAGTCTGACTGAGGATGATGTACTAAACTAAGCAACCATGCCACATTCTTTTTTTTTTTTTTTTTTTTTTTTTTTTTTGTTATAATAGTTTATTTTCAAATTGGTTTACATATAACACCCAGTGTTCATCCCAACATGTGCCCTTTTTAATGCCCATCACCCCCTCTCCCCCCCCCCTCATCCCCCTTACCCTCAGTTTTTTCTTAGTCTTTGAGAGTCTCTTATGTTTTATCTCCCTCCCTCTCTGTGTCTTTTTTTTCCTTCCCCTCTTCCCCTCCCCCTGGTTTTTGCTTAGTTTCACAAAGTCCACCTATTCGTGGAAACATATGGTATCTGTCTCTTTCTGACTGACTTATTTCACTTAACATAATACCCTCCAGTTCCATCCATGTTGCCACACATGGCCAGATTTCATTTTTTCTCATTGCCACGTAATAGTCCATTGTATATAAGTACCATAACTTCTTTATCCATTCGTCAGTTGATGGGCACTTGGTCTCTTTCCATGATTTGGCTATTGTCGAAAGTGCTGCTATGAACATTGGGGTACACGTGCTCCTATGCATCAGCATTCCTGTGTCTCTTGGGTAGATTCCTAGCAGGGCTATTGCTGGGTCATAGGGTAGCTCTATTTTCATTTTTTTGAGGAACCTCCACACCGTTTTCCAGAGTGGCTGCACCAGTTTGCATTCCCACCAACAGTGTAGGAGGGTGCCTACTTCTCCACATCCTCGCCAGCATCTATAGTTTCCTGATTTGTTCATTTTAGCCACTCTGACTGGTGTGAGGTGGTATCTCAGTGTAGTTTTGATTTGTATTTCCCTGATGCTGAGTGACATTGAGCATCGTTTCATGTGTCTGTTGGCCATCTGAATGTCCCCTTTGGAGAAGTGTCTATTCATATCTTCCGCCCATTTCTTCACTGGGTTGTTTGTTTTTCGGGTTTGGAGTTTGGTAAGTTCTTTATAAATTTTAGATATTAGTCCTTTATCCGATATGTCATTTGCGATGATCTTTTCCCATTCCGTTGGTTGCCTATTCGTTTTGTTGGTTGTTTCTTTTGCCGTGCAGAAGCTTTTTATCTTGATGAGGTCCCAATAGTTCATCTTTGCTTTTAATTCTCTTGCCTTTGGAGACATGTCGAGTAAGAAATTGGTGCGTCTTAGGTCAAAGAGGCTTTTTCCTGTTTTCTCCTCTAGGATTTTGACGGTTTCCTGCCTCACATTCAGATCTTTTATCCATTTAGAATTTATTTTTGTGAGTGGTGTAAGAAAGTGGTCTAGTTTCATTCTTTTGCATGTTGCTGTCCAATTCTCCCAGCACCATTTGTTAAAAAGGCTGTCTTTTTTCCATTGGATACATTTTCCCGCTTTGTCAAAGATTAGTTGGCCATATACTTGCGGGTCCATTTCTGAGTTTTCTATTCTATTCCATTGGTCTATGCGTCTGTTTTTGTGCCAATACCATACAGTCTTGATGACCACCGCTTTGTAGTAGAGGTTAAAGTCTGGGATTGTGATGCCTCCCGCCTTGGTTTTATTCTTCAGTATTATTTTGGCTATTCGAGGTCTTTTGTGGTTCCATACAAATTTTAGGATTGTTTGCTCTAGCTTTGAGAAGAATGCTGGTGCAATTTTGATTGGGATTGCATTGAATGTGTAGATTGCTTTGGGTAGTATTGCCATTTTGACGATATTTATTCTTCCAATCCATGAGCATGGGATGTTTTTCCATTTCCTTGTGTCTTCCTCAATTTCCTTCATAAGTTTTTTATAGTTTTCAGTGTAGAGGTCTTTCACATCTTTGGTTAGGTTTATTCCTAAGTATTTTATGGTTTTTGGTGCAATTGTGAAAGGGATTAGCTTCTTTATTTCTCTTTCTGCTGCTTCATTGTTGGTGTATAGAAATGCCACCGATTTCTGTACATTGATTTTGTATCCTGCAACTTTGCTGAAATCATGAATCAGTTCTAGTAGGCTTTTGGTGGATTCTGTCGGGTTTTCCATGTAAAGTATCATGTCATCTGCAAAAAGTGAAAGTTTGACTTCCTCCTTGCCAATCTTGATGCCTTTTATTTTGTTTTGTTGTCTGATTGCTGATGCTAAGACTTCCAGCACTATGTTAAATAGCAGTGGCGAGAGTGGACATCCCTGTCGTGTTCCTGATCTCAGGGGGAAGGCTTTCAATTTTTCCCCATTGAGGATGATATTAGCTGTGGGTTTTTCATATATGGCTTTTATGATGTTTAAGTATGTTCCTTCTATCCCGACTTTCTCGAGAGTTTTTATTAAGAAAGGATGCTGTATTTTGTCAAATGCTTTTTCTGCATCTATTGACAGGATCATATGGTTCTTATCTTTTCTTTTGTTGATGTGATGTATCACGTTGATTGATTTGCGAATATTGAACCAGCCCTGCAACCCAGGGATGAATCCTACTTGATCATGGTGGATAATTCTCTTTATATGCTGTTGGATTCGATTTGCTAGTATCTTGTTGAGAATTTTTGCATCCATATTCATCAGGGATATTGGCCTGTAATTTTCTTTCTTTGCTGGGTCTCTATCTGGTTTGGGAATCAAAGTGATGCTGGCTTCATAGAATGAGTCCGGGAGTTTTCCTTCCGTTTCAATTTTTTGGAACAGCTTGAGGAGGATAGGAATTAACTCTGTTTTAAATGTCTGGTAAAATTCCGCAGGAAAGCCATCTGGTCCAGGGCTTTTATTTGCTGGGAGGTTTTTAATAACTGATTCTATTTCTTCACTAGTTATGGGTCTGTTCAAATTTTCTATTTCTTCCCGTTTGAGTTTTGGTAGCGTGTGGCTATTTAGGAAGCTGTCCATTTCTTCCAGATTGCCAAGTTTGGTGGCATATAATTTTTCATAGTATTCTCTGATGATTGCTTGTATCTCTGAGGGATTGGTTGTAATTTCTCCCTTTTCATTCACGATTTTATTTATTTGAGTTCTCTCTCTTTTCTTTTTGAGAAGCCTGGCTAGAGGTTTGTCTATTTTGTTTATTTTTTCAAAGAACCAGCTTTTGGTTTCATTGATCTGTTCCACTACCTTTTCTGTCTCCATATGGTTAATTTGTGCTCTGATCTTAGTTATTTCTCTCTTTCTGCTGGGCTTGGGTTGTTTTAGTTGATCTGCTTCTAGTTCCTTTAGGCGTGCTGTTAGAATTTGTGTTATTGATTTTTCTTGTTTCTTGAGATGGGCCTGGATTGCAATATATTTCCCTCTCAGGACTGCCTTTGCTGCATCCCAGAGCGTTTGGATTGTTGTATTTTCATTTTCATTTGTTTCCATGTATTTTTTAATTTCTTCTCTGATGGCTTGGTTGACCCAGTCATCTTTTAGTAGGTTATTTCTTAGCCGCCATGTTCTTGGATATTTTCCAGGCTTTCTCCTGTGGTTGATTTCAAGTTTCAAAGCATTGTGGTCTGACACTGTACACGGTATGATCTCAATTCTTTTATATTTATTCAGAGCTTCCCTGTGCCCCAGAATGTGGTCTATCTTGGAAAATGTACCGTGTGCAGATGAGAAGAATGTAAATTCCTTTGCTTCTGGATGAAGGACCCTAAAGATGTCTGTGAGGCCCATCTGTCCTAATGTGTCATTCAGGGCTATTGTTTCTGCGGAGATTTTCTGTTTTGTTGATCTATCCAATGCCGAGAGTGGAGTGTTGAGATCCCCTACTATTAGGACATTTTTATCGATGAGGTTGCTAATGTTTGTAATTAGTTGTTTTACAAATTTGGGTGCCCCTGAATTCGGTGCGTAGATATTTACAATTGTTAGCTCTTCCTGCTGGATGGTCCCTGAGACTATTATATAATGTCCTTCCTCATCTCTTATTACATCGTTCATTTTAAAGTCTAATTTGTCTGATATAAGTGTGGCTACTCCGGCTTTCTTCTGACTTCCAGTAGCATGGTAGATAGTTCTCCATCCCCTCACTTTCAATCTGAAGGTGTCTTCAGGTTTAAGATGAGTTTCTTGAAGACAGCAAATAGATGGGTCTTGTTTTTTAATCCATTCTGTTATCCTGTGTCTTTTGATTGGCGCATTTAGTCCATTTACATTCAGTGTTAATATTGAAAAATATGGGCTTACAGTCACTGTATTATCTGTAAGTTTCATGTTTGTAAGGCTGTGTCTGGTAGTTTGTATTCTTTGCCTCCTTGTTTTCATAGAATGCCCCTCAGGATCTCTTGCAGTGCTGGCTTATTTGTGATAAATTCTTTCAGTTTTTGTTTGTTGGGAAAAACCTTGATCTCTCCTTCTATTCTGAATGACAGGCTAGCCGGATACAGAATTCTTGGTTGCATGTCCTTCTTGCTCATCACATTGAAGATGTCCTGCCATTCCTTTCTGGCTTGCCAAGTTTCCGTAGATAAGTCTGCTACTACCCTTATAGGTCTCCCTTTGTATGTTAGGGTTCTTTTGTCCCTAGCTGCTTTCAGGATTCTCTCCCTATCTTTGTATTTTGCCAGCTTCACTATGATGTGCCGTGCAGAAGGTCTATTCAAGTTACGTCTGAGGGGAGTTCTCTGTGCCTCTTGGATTTCCATGCCCGTTTCCTTTCTCATGTTGAGGAAGTTCTCAGCAATGATTTGTTCCAGAACCCCTTCGACTCCTTTCTCTCTCTCTTCTTCCTCTGGAACTCCTATGATACGGATATTGTTTCTTTTGACTGCATCGCTCAGCTCTCGAATTCTCCTTTCCTGTTCCTGGATCAGCTTCTCTCTCTTTTTATCTGCTTCCTCTTTTTCAATGATTTTGTCTTCTAATGCACTAACTCTTTCCTCTACCTCTTCAATCCGTGCTGTGGTTGCTTCCAGTTTCCCCTGTATTTCTTCCAATGTCTTCTTTAATTCTTCCTGACCGTTTTTAAGGTCTTTGAACTTTGCCTCGTAGGACCCCTTGCATTCATCTAAGCTTTTTTCAAGGCCAGCAATTAGTTTTATGATTAACATTCTATATTCAAGTTCTGTTATGTTGCTTATATCTCTTTTCATTAATTCTTGAGCTGTCACTGCTTCTTGTAGACTCTTTTGAGGAGAATTCTTCCGTCTCGTCATTTTGGCTGGATGTGTTATGGGTTGTTTCTTGAAGTTGCCCTGGAAAGGAAAACTGAACAAATTTCCTTTCCACTTCGTTCTCCACCATCCAGAGTTTGTCTTCTTGTTCCAACAAAGGATCACGCACAGTGTATTTGGATTATAACCTGCTATTGGGGAAATGACACAGCACTAGAATATTAATGCTGGGGGCCAAAGTACCATCCTAGAAATCAGGCTGAGCCCTGGGGCCTCCAGGTCTTCTGAATGACGAGGAAGGTGCAGTTTTCAGGGATACACAAGGAAGCGGCCCTCCTACTTTCGCGCCACGTGGACCCAGGGGCCGGACTCCCATGCCACATTCTTGACCCTGTTTGTCAAAGAATGAAGAATCCACATGGAAGATTCAGCTGCAGTTGGAGACTGGACAGTCGTCCTGTTCATTCATTCAAGGACGGCATGTCATCAGCATTACACAAAGGCTGAAGCAACCTCAGATCTGATGATTTTCCTAAACGGTGACTGTCTTGATTGTCTTCTCCACTTAGCCTCCTATCTCTGAGTTCACAGTCCTCAGGTGTTGGAAGGGCATCAGACACCATGCCTGGGAGCCAGGAGAACTCAGCCGTGTTATTGCTGTATTGTTGTTTCTGCGCTACAGTCTTTCTTAGAGCTCAGTACATTTTATGCTACACGGAAACATGTGTTCCTTTAGTGTGATTGTCAGTCTAAATCCAAGCCCATTATTACTAAAAGAAAATTTGAGGGATGCCTGGGTGGCTCAGTCAGTTAAGCCTCCGACTTCAGCTCAGGTCATGATCTCATGGGTTGGAGCCCCATGTCGGGCTCTGTGCTGACAGCTTGGAGCCTGGAGCCTGCTTTGGATTCTGTCTCCGCCTCTCTCTGTCTCTTCCCCACTTGCGCGCTTTCTCCCCCCACCCCGCCCTCTCTTGCTCAAATATAAACAAACACTTAAAAAATTTACAAAAAGAAAATGTGAGAAGGGGGACACTGCAATGAGTACATTGAAAGCCTATATGTCTCAAGGTCTATGTGAGCCACTAGACAGATAAGAAGTGTTCTATGCATTCTGTATCCTGAATGCCTAAAAGTTTGGTTGTTTGATCAATGGCTATTAGGACAATAAGGCTGTATGTGTTTATTGATCCAAACCATATTTGGTGAGCACCTTCTATGGTACCGTTACTATGATGGATGTGTGAGTACAATGTAAAGTAAGACCGATACGGCCCGTCCTAGTAACACATGTACTCCAGTGAGACACTTCTTTAAAAAGAATATGCTAACAAAGAAAACAGTTATATATCACAACAGTATAATAAGCTTCTGTCCAATGGGCGGGGGGGAGGGGAAGCTAAATAGAGCACATTTCGGGGAATTTAATATTTAAATAAAAAGCCAGCTCTAACAGTGATGAGAAATGAATTAAAGTAAGAAAAGCATAAGGCAAAAAATTTTGTCAAGATGCTCACCCTCTCTAGGAATTTTGGATCTCTAGATTTAAAAACATTGTTATTTTATCCCCATAAATTTGGCAAAAATTAAAACGTCTGATATGAGAAAATAGAAGGCAGATAATAGCTACACCTGTGGAGAGCAGAGTATGGCACGGAGTCCTTTAACCACCATGTTATAGACCTGGAAGTAATGTAACAGTGTATGTCAACTAGACTTCCATTGAAAATAGAAGATTCAACTGCTCATGGGAGACTAATTAGCACATCAACTTCAAGAACGATGTAGCTAATCTAAATATGTTGAAAATGAACATAACCTCTGGCCTAGCAGTTCTGTAGGTAGGTATAAACCTAGAAAACTCTCTTACTCATATACGTGTTGAGAGATATCCACCCAATTCATTAGCAGGAATGCTATACATTTGTCAATATTTAACTGCTTAAACTCACACTGAGATGCAATTAACATTGAAATGAATGTACATGTTGACAGATAAATCAAAAACACAAAAGAGTAAAAAAAGTTGGTTGCCAATCAAGCGTAAGGTGTGACTTTTTATATTTGAAAAACAAATAAAAATTCAAATATGTAAAACAACCCTAGGTAGGATTTACGGACACGTACCATATATATTTACTATATATAATAAAATTATAAAACCTGTAAGAGAGGAATACACACGCATTTTTTGGTACAGTGAATGAATTAGAGTTTGCCTATGCGTACATATTTTGAAGAAGGAACTACACAAATGCAAATGGACAGACAGCAATAAGAGGAAAAGGAGAAAAATACTCAGATAATGAGAAAAAAGTGCTGAAAAATAAGCATAATACTGTCAAGATGTGCCTTATACGCACACAAAAATAATACAACTCCCACAGGTCACGGTGACTTTGACATCGATTTATAGGACCCAGACGACAGAAACCAACACAGTTTTGAAACATTTTCCATGAATCCATTTAAAAATGTAAATCATCACGTCAAAATTTTATTCCTATTTTTGTATTTTGAAAACGTATTATCTTCATCTCCTTGAAAATGTTTTATTTTTCCAATTTGCTAGACTGTCTCTATGTTTTCTGAAATATTGCAGAATAGAACTTACCCACATTTCTTGTTTTTCTCTTTGCCCCTACCCACTTATTGAGCTCTTGCTCTTATACGACGCTCTGAACTCTTTTATTTCCAGGATCATTTGTTTCTGATGGCTGTCCATTTTAAGTGATTTAGTGCAACTGACAAAGTCATTCTACAGCACTTTTTTATACTTTTGGTCAGCTTTTGAATATAAATGATATTTAAAAGCTAGCCAAAAAGAGATTATATAATTACACTCAGAGCCATCATCCCATAAAACATGATTTAATCAAAATGAGCCATCTTAATACCCATTTTAGAACAAACAATGATTTTATTTAGGTTTAGCAAAATCTCAGAATGACTCAACTTTAGTTGCAGATACAACAGAAAATAAAAAATATATTACTTATGAAAGTAATATAAATGTCTTACAAATATAAAATGTCTTATGAAAGTAATACAAAAAATGAAATCTCACCCATAAAACACTGAGAAGATTGACCATATTGTATTCTAATGCTACAGAATATTAATATGCTTATGTGTTTTTAGGTTGAATTAAAATTTCAGATAATAGAGCGCCTGGGTGGCTCAGTCACTGAAGCGTCTGACTCTTGATTTTTGCTCAGGTCATGCTCTCATGGGTCCTGAGTAGGCTCATATGCTAACAGCATGGAGCCTGCTGGGATTCATCTCCTTCACTCTGCCCCTCCCTGGCCCGTATGTATGTTCACTCTCTCTCAAAATAAATACATAAACCTTTTTAAAATTTCTCAGATTGCTATCCTGGTGTTCTTTAAAATCTTTGAAAAAAAAATCCACTATGGCTTTTTATACTAACATTTAATGAATAAATAAAGTTTTGAAAGAAAGTGTGCATGAGTTACTAAGAGAGGGATAAAGACAAAAAAATTAAGATCTAGACAAGTTCTGATGGGAACACAGTCACTCCAGATAGGAAGATTATTTTATATTGAGAGAATTTGTTTGCTAAAAATGAAAAGAATTTACAATTACGTTGAATTTAGTACTAAATTTGCAGGTATAATTATGATACTTAAGCTTAGTCATTTTTTTGGTAAGTTTTTTCTTCATATAGGAAGATTCCATTTTCCAGATGCACAGTTTCTTAATTTGTAAAAGTATATTCTTAACGGCAAGATGATTTTATGTCTCTATACAAGGAAAGAACCATTAGACATTTAATTTCAACTAATCAGAAAAATGGGATTAGAGTAACACCATGTCATTAACATATGCACCATTCTAGACACCATGGAAAAAAGAGTACTGAAGGAAAAGCCAAACAACTTAAAACAAGAAGATGTCAAACATAAATCCTTACAGCTGACAAGCTTGGACTAATAGCCCAAATAAGAGTATATTAGGAAGCAAATAAGAGTATAAATATTTGTTAATGTTCTACTACAATGGAGAGACAGTGTAGCACACACTGCATCTACTAGATGTAGACATATGTCTAGTCTACAATGGCAATTTGTTCATAAGCCAACTCTTTAAGACTGTGACACTTCAGCAGAGAGGAAGTCATCATGCTAATCTTGCAATCATGCTTCTGACTTCGATGCTATCAGACTAAGCTCAAAAAAAGGATAAGAAAAGAAAAACTTCAGGTTAATGGAAAGGTTTAACTATTTTTGATATAGAAGATATCTTTGTTTATATCAAGAGTAGTACACCTGTCTGACTTAGTAGCTAAATTTCTGTCAAGTACCTTTTCGCTTAAATAAAGGGAAAAAATATATTTTTCTGAGCTGACTTTATAGTTAACCAGATGAACTTTGGAGAAAACCCTTGGAATGGAATAGAGAAGGGAGTTTCCTGTAAGAATCAATCTACCCCAAGCCTTTGCAGAGAGTTTGAGAGGATTACAGATACTGTGTGCAAAGTTTTGACAAATAGAGAGTGATCACAAGTTGTCATGTTTAACTATCAACAATTTGTGCTATTATTTTTATTATATTTGGAGATGGGATTTATTTTTTAAGAATCAGGTTGTTTACATATTATTATTCTCCTTGCACTTTAAGTTCTGTTCTTAGTGAAAGCCTATACTCTTTCCTAACCTAGTAGGATCAGTTTGACCCCTCATTATTTTGCTGACCAACGTATCTTATTTTTCTCTTTATTAAATGATTTTTTAATTCCCCATGAAAGAAAACTATTTTGAATTTGTTTTTATAATCTTTTTTTAAATATCATTTTATTCTTTTCCTTTAGTGATTGATTTTGTTCTGCTTCTTCAATGCAAAAGCCGTTTTCCTATTACTGACTTTTATTACTTAACATTTTTCTACTTGCTACAATCCGATTAGTATTGTCGTATCTTTTATTATGCGTCTTTACCTTATATATGTTCCATTAATCTTTTAATTTTTTTATGTTAGAGAGATACTATTTAGAGAATACTTTTATTCAAATATTATTTAGAAAATATTTTTATTATTTTTATTATTCATATTTATTTTATTCAATATTTTTATTAAAAATTTAGAGAATATTTTTGTTCAAAAATAAAAATATAAAACATTAAAAAATAAATTTTAAAAAAACCTTAAATTAAAACTTAAAAAGAAACCAAACATTTGGGGGTTGTCTGATTATTGGTTTCTGATTTTGATTCTACTGGAAATTCTACCCCACCTCAAGGCTATACCAAGATTATCTTCTATTATCTTCTAATAACCTCAATGTCTAAAAATGTCTTCTGTGCCTTTATGCATGTTCCTACTTCTAGAACTATTAGGAAGTGAATGTGTCAAGTCCTTCAGGCTAGCTTTCTGGCTTGTGAACTCATTCTTTTAGTTTTCATATTACCCTTCTAGTACATTTCCCGTGACTGTCTCTATGTTTGTGAATTCTTGAGTGAAATCTTCAAATTCACAGATCTTTGTAAGCAGTATAGGGTTTCTTCCTTGTATTGACTTTTAATTCCTGAAGATACGCGCGCACACACACACACACACACACACACACACACTCATTGAGGATTTCTAATGATTTTTCTGTTATTGTTTCATTTTCCCTGCTTCTGTAGATAATTTATTTTTTATGATTGTTACTCCCCCTTTAAACTTTTTGAAGTTTAAAGAAGAAATTTAAGGATATCTTCAGGTTTTTGTGCCACTCTTTATATATTATTAGGAAGGAGTTCATTCCCAGTCGTGCGGTTTATTTTCTCCGTCAGAGTTACGCCAGAATTAGCGAGCTAATTTTAAGTGAAACAAGAATATTCCAGCTGTAAAGCTAACAGAGCCGGATGGAATATTTTGCCCAGTATTCACTCTACTGATAACAAAACAACCCAAAAGCAAAACACTCAGAAGACCCAACTCTGCCACTTGTTAGGATTACAGAGCCTCTCAAGCAGCTATATTTAAAAACAAGATACATGCTGTTTAACAAACTTCTGCAAGACAAGATTATCAAGACTAAGCTCTCAGTGCACCGGTAGCATAACCGTCTCCATTCTAGACCTGCTGTAATTTCCACATCTTTCTTCTATCACTGTAAGAGTCATCGTTACTTTTCCCCCTTAGTAGAACAAGGTGCCTGGCACTGCCTTGATCGTTAAACGCTCCCCTGACTTGGCAGGAACAGCTAGCAAGAGAGCAAGAACTTCGGGGTCCTGGCCAAGAGTCTGGGCAAACAGCTCGATAGTGTCCGCGAGAAGGCCAGATGTAACATTTTGATGATATACTGGGGGTCTCTGAGCAAAGAGCAACCACAGTATTTCACAACATTCACGTGAAGCCAGAGAAGTTTGCTATTTTAAGACTTTATATACACAAACTACACATTTTAGATAGGTTTAGCACGTTTTACCTTGTTTTATGTGGAAGAATTTTAGAAGCTGCTGTTACCAGGGGATTACTTTCTTTTACTAGAGCCAGTCTACTTATGAAGATTATATGTGCCTGGCTTTAAACTAATATTTTTTGTTTATATCGGTATAGGAGCTAACTGTTAAAGCTGCGACCAGGCTGAATCGTCAGTTACAACTGAGGGACCAAATAACCTGAACTTCTATGATTGCCTGAAAATCTGCTTCTGCTATGGGTTTTTTTCTAGGAAACAATTTACTCCCCAGCCAAATAATTTTATTTTTACTGACAAATTATCCAACAATATGTTTTAAATGTCTGCAGAATATCCTGGAGATTCTTATATGTTTCCTGCTCGCAGTTTTCTGTGCAACAGGGAAGCCCAGGCTACAACATGACAAGAACGGTGCTCCGAATATTCCGCAAGAGAGAAAAATGAAACCTTGTTTTCCATGCGACTACCTAACTCATCACTCTGATAGGCTTCTCTTTCTCATGCTACTGTGATCCACTCGCCAGGATATCTTTTCTGCAGGTTAAAAAAATTCTTTTGATTGCCACTTGGACAGAGGGAAGAATATTCGTGCTTAATGACATGCCAGCTGACATCCTTTGCTAAGTCTAATTCACAGCGTTGTTTACTTTCTTGATTCATCACGTGGTGAAAGTTCGACGATGAAATATTTTGTAATTAGAATTCACGTCTATTCAAAACATGAGCCCAGTGTGGCGGCACTGGAAACAGTTTTCCATTCTTCATGACTCCATGCGGGTCACAGTGTTATGAATGGAAAGGAATGTTTTTCTCCTTTTTACCCCCTGTATTTGAAGTGACAGTCTAGCAGCACCATCTTCATGGCTTAATCTATGGTGTTTAAAATTATCAAATGCTGACTCTAAAAATTTCCTCCCATGTACACATACAGGGATAGGTTTTATTCAAGGTAATGCCCCTATGATCTGTATCCACACGTACTGATCCACTCTGCTAAGCACAGAATCTACTTTATTTCCTTTATTCCTCACAACTACCAGATGAAATGAAAAAAAGAAAATATGGCTTTGAGAGCTCAGACAACTCGCCCAAGGTCATGGATCTAGTAGTAACTGGATGAATCGTGATTAACATCCGGACCTTTTTTATTCCCGAAGAGCTCTGTAATTGTACAGGTATGCTAGAAATGCAGTTCTGTGAATTTTCCTGCTAATGATCTGAGAAACTCACAAGACTGTTTTGTGTAATGGTTTAGAATGCAGTTTCCCCTGACAGCCACACACAGGGCGTTAACTGTAATGGGATCCTGATTTGAACAAACCAGACAGAAAATCTACTTAGAGGGAAAAGACAGAAATATGGATTTAGCGTAAGATAAAACTAGAGAATTATTAAATTTCTTAGCTAGTTAATGACATTATGGATGTGTAAGAGAATGGCATTCTGAGGATACCTATCTTGAAGATTGTATGAAATGTCACATTCGTAGTATCCAACGTTTAGAAAATTTTCAAATGCACAGATATACAGACAAAGCAAATATTGCAAAGTGTTAACAGGTGGCGAGTAAACATTCACTATTATACATGTTCAATTTTTTGTGTCCATGACATTTTTTATGATACAAAGGGGAAAAAGAGTCACAATCTCTGAGCTTCAATCCTTCTCTACCACTTACTGTCTTGAGAAATATTATCTTCTATTTATAGGCATCATTTTCTCATACATAAAATGGTGATAATAGTAATCACTACTTTATGAATAGCTGACCACTTAGTAGCTACAAATACACTGAGTTATTATTCAGAATTCCCAAGTTATTCTCAGTATGCGATTGTCCCTAAAGCCCATATATTTCCATTTGTATTATCTAGAATCCCTTGGGAACTAATCTAGAAAAGCACTTTAAAAACCCACGTTAAATTAGTAAGAAAAGATACAGCTATGACCGACTAGGAGGAGGTTTTGTTTTGCTCTAACTGTGTAACCATCATGAAAGGTGGCAGTTCTTTTATTCTGCTGAGTATAAAATTCAATAATTTTGACTACAGTTTTAAAATAATAGTTGAGGGGCGCCTGGGTGGCTCAGTCGGTTGAGCGTCCGACTTCGGCTCAGGTCATGATCTCACGGTCTGTGAGTTCGAGCCCCGCGTCGGGCTCTGTGCTGACAGCTCAGAACCTGGAGCCTGCTTCGGATTCTCTGTCTCTCTCTCTGCCCCTCCCCCACTCATGCTCTGTCTCTCTCTGTCTCAAAAATAAATAAACATTAAAAAAAATAAATTAAATAATAGTTAATCATTTTGATATGAAACTAGGATAAGAAAACTCTTTGCCGATAATCAAGAAAATCCTGAACGAGCTCGGTCGTAGGAGCGTGGTTTTGAATATAATGGTGATAGTGATTTCAGCTGAACAGGAAATGTCTTCAAATGATAATGTAAACATTGGCTAATGGTCTCTTAGGAAGTATTTGTTAATTGCAACTGCAGGAGCTTAATCGCATCCCAAGATTTCAGAAGCATAAAATACAATTAACTTGTTCTATAAAAATAAACTCATGGCTTCTGCTTCAACGTTATCACAGTTAAAGCAAACTAAATGTACATCATCTCACGGTAAATGTAATTTGTGGTTTCTTTATCAAACGGCCTTTAAGTTTTATTTTTGCACTCAGATAGTTAGTGACATTTACACAGATAGGCACAATAAAAGTCCTCATCAAAAAGGTTATCGTCAAAATGCTACCATTGTATTATCATCTCCAGCATTCAATTTCTTATTAAATAATTATGTACAAGTTGTACAGATCCTGATAGGGATTTCCTCGATCCTCCAACCAATAAAGCCAATTTTCTTGTTTCAAAATTTAATCACGTTGTTTAAAATTAAAACCATAAACGTCAATAATTCTCACCAAAGTTAAGACTTGCGTAAAGGGCAAATGTTTGTTACTTTCCTAGTATACTCTTTCTTCTTCACCTTTTCTTCTTTCTCAACAGTCTCTAATTCCCCTTTTGGAGACTCATAACTTCTGGGGAGCCTGACTCCACCAAAGCTCATAACCAAATTTAAGCTCATCAGCAGATCTCCTATTGCTCGTGACTTAAGGCAAACCAAGTAGACAGAATACCAAACATTTTCTGTCAATAGTAGGCAAGGTATTGACTTTTTTGTTAAGGTATACAATCAGATACTACAGGGAGCAGCCGGAAGTTATCTTGGATCCCCAGAAGTGGTCAGGCAGAAAACAAAGCTGTGGTGTGGAAGAGGGAACTCAGCGATGGAAGGAAACCAGGTCTTATGCAGCAAGATGGTACTACCTGATTGCCTTCCTATGAAACCACCTGTAGCTCTGGCTATTTGCAAAAGGCCCAAGTAAGAAGTTCTTCATGACGTCCCCTAGTAGAATCTGATTTCTGTTATTTAAACCTCAAAGATTTCTTACTAAGACCTGTTGTTAGCTATCTTCTACGCTGCGGGTGCTGACCTAAGCCACACAACTTTGGCCTCCCATGCGATTCCATGCAACTATGGAAATCAGAGTGTTACTGAACATGGCCCTTATTAGAAAAGTCTTTAAAAATTCAAATCTTCAGAGTAAACCAATCACTCAAAGGAAAACAGTTTATTTTCCATCTTAAAAATCAAAAGTTTACCAACACCAAAGTCAGTGATTAGAAAATAAATATTATTCCATTGGCATGCCCCCATTTGCATTGCTTCTTGTACCCACTCCCTTCTTGGTTTTGACTTGGCTTTTTTCAAACCAATGTTAACACAAGAGATGAGCGGTTGCATAAGCTTCTCATGTGAATCAGAATTTTGTTTTAGCAAGTGCCTAACCACTATTTTAGCTGGCATTGTAATGCAGCGGTTTAATCTTAAGACATTGAGAGGAGGGCCAACATGGCAGAGGAATAGGGTGCTCCAGTATTTTGCTTGCTCTTTAAACGGGGATGACTGAATCTTAAGACATCAACGGCTTGCCTTTGATACAAAATTCTAGCTGTGCACCTAGCCAGCACCTAGCTGACTATGCACCTAAATACACACTGAAACATCTTTAAGTGGATGCTTGCCTCAAAGTTCAGTCCCTCACTTCTGTTTCCACTCAGTAACTACCTCCTATAAATGTACTCAGAGGCTGAAGCAGAGAACAGCTTTCTCAGACTTGGCTCAGAACTCATTAGGATTGGAGTACTGCTTGTAGGATATTGATAAAAACCAAAGACGGTTGAACTGGATATTACTTTTATTACTTGAGCATGTGTATTTTATGAGTACTTTATAGGAGGTAAAAAGGCTTTTTACTTCCTAGGTGGAAAACAGCCTCCTTGAACTATCTGTTCTTCTTCTCAGTTCTTCTCTCAGTCCCACCTCTGTAGGGGACCCCAACCCTTCCTGTCCCCTTTCTATCCCCATAAGACTTAAATCAGTCCCTAGTCAGCCCTGTAGCTCTATGCACTATACAATAAATGTGAGAACAACCTTGACTTCTTTCCAGCACTCCTTGGCTTCAGATCACAGGAAGCTTCCTTAGATGGGGAAGAAAATGGACTTTCAAAGATTAGAATTACCACTTAATAGATACACAGGAGCCAAAACCCACAGACCATTGAGAACAGATAAAAAAAGAAATATTGAGTGAGGGGTCTCTCACTCTCCGCTTTAACCAGAAGGGTCATTCCCATCTCTGACACAGTTACCAGGCGGCAAACTTGTTTATACACTGTGCTTTGAACTTTTTTTGGTTTTGTTTTAGGATCTCTTTCTTTTTAATGAGTTCAGCTTCGTTATTGCTCGCTAAAGCATCTTAAGTAAACTCTAACATTTGGATTCTAAGTTCAACAGGCCACTTGGGGAAACTGTGTCATCAAGCCAACAGAAAAAAGAAAATGTAACAAAAATAGACATCTCATTTACAGAGGGACTCCCAGAAACTGGGACCAGGATCGTTGTGTGAAATGCCAGCTGACTTCCTGAGATACAGAAGGAAGAAGAGAAATGAGTTCTGCAGTGACTTTTCTTCACAATCTCCAATAGCAACGAAACTTTAAAAAATAATAAAATCACTTGGTCGGGTTTTTATTTTGCCTCCCTTTGCTTACCTGAACTTCTCCAGAGATAATGGGTGTATATACATATAAGTATATCCACACAGATACGTATATCTTTATATATGTTATAGATATGTATACATATTACATATATTATACTCGAATCTCAAGAGATTCAAGTATAGTGTCTTGTAACAAAAAAAATTAAATTAGTATTAAATGGAATAGAGTTAATGGTATTCTTATAAGGGCATAAAATGATTCACTTGTTTCTTTTTATTTTAGGGTCACTATTCATTTCATAAATATTTATTACAAGTCAGCTGAGTGCCATATTTTATAGTGAACGCTATATGTAAAGTAAGTATCCTCTCCTAATATACTATAAGCAAATACAAATTTTAAATTAATTTATTTTAAGAGAGAGAGAGAGAGCACACACGCACGAGCACAAGGTGGGGAGGGACGGAGAGAGTGGGAGAGAATCCCCAGCAAGCTCCACACTGTCAGCACTGAGGCCAAGGCAGGGCTCCATCTCACATACCGGGAGATCATGACCTGAGCTGAAATCAGGAGTTGGACGCTGAAGTGACTGAGCCACCCAGGCACCCCAATCAAATAAAATTTTTGAGTAAACATTCGTAGTGTGTAAATTTGTGTAAAAATAATGGTATTGAAAATTACCTCATTACATGACTTCTTCCTGTCTTTTCTCTCCTCCATAAGTGTGTTTTTGTAAAATGGGTCTGTTTCAGGAATCTTCTTTGTAGAGCATATTGGGGAGGCGCCTAACCCTGTGTGAGAGAGAGAGCTGCGTTCAGACTGAGGAGGGAATAAAGAAAAGATGCACTGTGGGAAACATGGAGCTAACCCAAAGGGACTTTCAGAGAAGCTTTCCATATGACATGCAATATCAAACTATGCTACCTACTCCTCCAAAAGAGTCTGTATTTTCAAAGTTTCTGGAGTTGGATTCGTTTCCTCTGAATGGGACACCACTTAGAGGGAACCTCATGGGGTTATCATCAGGTATTAACAATAGATGAGAAGGTTGTAAACGTAGTCTTGCAGTGGAGCCCCATTAGCCCCATAGTCTTGCAATGGAGCCCCACGAGTCAACGCCGGTGTCCAGCAGGTCAGCTATTGCTCCTGGAGCCACAGGGCCTTCCTCCGTCTTACAGGAGACCAACACATGCAAGCCAAGTTCTAAAAGCTAGTTTTGTTCATGCGTTATTTCCAAACTGCTTTCCCTGGTCCGAGGTTTTAGGCTCTACCTCCATACTTGTTCCTGGCTCTCTAGGTTTTGGACCTGAGACTCTTTTTATGATTCATGGGCTTGGGTATTAACCCTCACAGTATTTGGTCACCATCACTTCCCTTGATTCAAATGGTTACTTAGACTAGAATTTCTCTCACCCACAACGACGGCCCCAGTGATTCCTCATATCAGTTTAGTAACTTGAGGACAGGGCTTGGGGGCATGTGTGTATTGTCAAGGGATACTTTTCTACATTACAATAGGGTAATGCCTGAAGAACAAGAACAATAATTACCGAATTCAAAACTACTCTCTTCTACTGCTTAACCTGTACTGTGAAGCAACATGTGATTTTTCCTAGGCTAAGTTATGTGTTAGAATAAAGCCTATGAAGGGTGTATGATAATTATTGCTGCCCCGAAGCAAAGCCAAGTCAATCCAGGTCATATTTTGAGGCACTGAATTTTGGGAAAATATCCCAACGCAACGACCTTCCTACCTACTAAATGAGGAACGTACACATAAATGTGAAATTTTCTTTTTATGTGTTTGGATTTCTGTGGAAACTATTTTGCCTCCTTCTCTCTTGTGGAGTTCTCTGTATTAGAGCCTGACTGGTAGTTTCTGAGATCTCTGCTGATTTACAGAGAAGCACCTTCTAACTTCCGGAATTACTTCGCATCTCAGAGCATTCATGTACCACAGGCTACTTCTTTCGCATTTTCTCTAAAAGGGCTCAGAAGTATTTCAGGCCTGAGTTTCTCAGATAGGATTTTCTCTCTTCAGACTTCTGCATCTAAGTAAATGCGGTCCCCATGGGTCCACCAGCGCAGTGAGAAAGCTGCGCTCCTGGGCATCGGCACCATACGTTTCCAGTTTGACTTCCAAACAGTATTTTCATATCACCCCTTCTTCTCCATCTCCACTTTAATTAATCATGCATTTTTAATATTTTTATTTATTTTTGAGAGAGAAAGAGACAGAGCATGAGCAGGGGAGGGGCAGAGCGAGAGGGAGACATAGAATCTGAAGTAGGCTCCAGCCTCAGAGCTGTTAGCTCAGAGTCCGATGCGGGGCTCAATCTCATGAACTCGAGATCACGACCTGAGCCGAAGCCAGATGTTTAACTGACTGAGCCACCCAGGTGCCCTTCCATCTCCACTTTAATTTACACTACTATCACCTACATCCTGCACCGTGAACCGGTGGCCTCTGCCAGTTTTCCTATTCTATGGACTCTTAACCTCCCTCCAGTAGCTTGCCAGAATCCACCCTGTTGACTTTCTTTCAGTTATTTTAAAGCACCCAACACCTTCTTTCCAGGGTCCTTAGCTCATGCTGTTTCTTCTTCCTGACACGTGTTTCTTCACCATCTTTACCAGGCTAATTTAACTCCACATCTGGTCATGAGATTTTTCATTAGTAATTCTTACCTGGAGGAAATCTCTGATTAATCTCTGATTAGTAGTAGAAGACCCTCTGATTTTACTTGCTTGGCCATGTGAAAGGTAGGTCACAGGCACTGGGGAGTTAATGCTTTCTCTCCCCATTCCAGGAACAGCCTTTGACGGATGTCTGATGGGAGTGTGGCAATGATGCCAGGGCTCTCCAGTCTTGGTTGGGGTGAGGAGGGGTGTACATTATCTCCCAGCATTTCTTGAGCAAGTGAGCCCCTCTGACCCAAGTGGTAATCTGTTTAACAACGAATTCTTAATTGATTCCTTTGTTTCTGTTTTGTCTCTAATCTCCTAATGGTATACCTCCCATATACTTCATGAACCTTTATCCCTGCCCGGGGTCCACTTCTGGAGGATTCTAACTAAAAGCAAAAGGCATTTCATAACAAAGACACAATCATTTCTTTAAGGCATATGTACATTAAGCTTTACTGGGAAATATTTCGCTCATTATGATTGTTTTGATCAAAAAGGAAAGAAATGACAATTCTAGAATTATTCAACAGTGATGTCCAGGTAATCTATAACTCTTCATATCTCTGTAGGCACAAATATGTTTATATGAGTTAAATGTGAGACTATTTATGTGTGAAATAAATATGTTTGTATGAATTAACTGGGACTACATTAACTGTTGATGGGTATATATATGTGTGCAAACATACGTTTGCCTGAATTACTTGTGTGACTATGTTCACAATATGACTACTGGCATGGTAAGTTTTTTATTTTTTTAAACTTATTTATATTGAGAGAGAGAGAGGGAGGGAGGGAGGGAGGGAGGAGAGAGGGAGGGAGGGGGGAGAGAGGGAGAGAGGGAGGAAGGAATATGGAGGGAGGGAAGGGCAAAAGAGAGAGGGAGAGAGAATCTCAAACAGGCTCCATGCTGCCAGCACAGAGCCCAATGTGGGGTTCATTCTCACCAACCATGAGCTCATGATCTGAGTTGAGATCAAGAGTTGGACACTTAACCAACTGAGCCCCCCAGTCACCACGCACGGGGAATTTTTTAAAAGAATATTGTTTTGATTATTTCATGGTAGAAAACAGAGTTTGAAAGCCCTATTAAATATATTTTATTTATTTCATATATAAACATATCTAAACATAGTTCATTGAATAAACAAATCGGATACAATATTGAACTATTGAGTAACAGGTGACCAAGAAGTGCTTTTGATGGCTCTTATTACTGTACTGTCTCCCCAGGGAATACATTCGATTCAAGTCAGTTCAGAGGCAGCAGCTGCAGAGAACCACTTAAGCAAAAGGGGCCAAAATGCTGTCCATTTGAATGTTTGTGGTTCTTGCTCACACCCTCCCCCTTTACGGTCCAGGCTTGTCTCCAAAGCTCCTTCCAGATCAGCCTTGACTGCAACAGAGAAACGCCGTGTTTCTAAAACTCGGCTTCAGAAGCTGGTCTACAGTGAAGTGTGATCACTTGAAAATGAGTTAGCAATACAACAGAATTCATAGGTTATCCTTAAAGAGAGACTTAACAAGGAGTGACCTAGGAGGCCATTAAGAGAGCCCTCAATCCACAAAGATGGTATTTTACTGTCTATTTCTAATCAAGTAACTATTTATTCGAGATGCATTAGGTTGCCTTTTGATTCTCCTTTCATAGGGCATACGTTCTCCCTCCTTCTACCTCAGGTTGAACACTGGGAAGTTTAGGCACTGGCAAGGAGGTTGCGGAAGGAAACGCTAGTAGAAGTGTCCTGCTTCCTTGCCCGTGTCCGGTGCCCCGGGCTGAGCACTTGGTCGTCTCCAGTGCTTTAGCCTACCATAATTCCTGGGTATCACGCGTGACATCTACCAGTATGTGTCTCTTCCAGCTGGTCTTTTGGATTATCGTGCAAGCACTCATGACAAAGTCTGTAAACCCTAAAATCGTATCCCAGGCTGGTCTCTTATATTGGATGTAAACTTCACTTACTCTTTTGATTTGCTTAGTGCTGACACGTCTCCACGAGAGGCACATGGATATTCCTAAGCCTGGCATAGTACTTGTGGCCATCAGGGCTCTATCTCAAGCCAATGCTTACACACACGGCCATCTGCCTTTGTTCCTCTGCTTCCATGCGATGCTGAATGTGGCAGTTGAGTGCTGCATCAGCTGAGTGTTCTTAGCGTTTTCCTCAGCTGCTCTAGGACTTCTCTCCTGATACGCTTCATCTGCCCTACTAATTTTCCTTAGCATCTTTTACTATTCTTCCCTCGGGTGAACTTCCCGTATGGAATATCTTTTGTCTACACTACCCTTTGGCTTACTATTAAACACTATAGTTATCTTACTTGAGGGTGTTTTTTTTTTTTAATAAAAACATGATTTGGGGCACCTGGGTGGCTCAATCAGGTAAGTATCTGACTCTTGCTTCCAGCTCAGGTCATGATCTCATCATGATTTGTAAATTCAAGCCTCGTGTTGGGCTCTGTGCTGACAGTGCGAAGCATGCTTGGGATTCTCTCCATCTCTCTCTCTCTCAGCGCCCACCTTGCTTCTCCACCCTCTCTCTCAAAATAAATAAATATGATTTAAAAAAATAAAATACAAACATGATTCAAAGGTCATTTGAGAAATCAAAACTCAGGCATGGTGTCCATGTTTATGTTACAATAGAAACACAAATGCTCCGAAAGCAATAAATCCCTCTAAGAGAAAGATAACATTGAAGAAAAACAAGAGGAAAAAGTCCATTACTGTATTTCAAAAGTAAAGTAATTTCCTGTATTATTTTAACAACAAATGGCACCTAGGTTCACACTTCCACAGTCCTACCTTGATTTGGAAGGGGGCTCACTTTGGAATGAAGTTATGTTTCTGAACGTTTTTGTGTTCTTCCAACTCTCCTTTTCCTTGTCGATTGACAATAACTGATCAAATCGCACTTTCAAAAATTACAAAGATGCCAGGCCCTCCCTTAGACAGAGAGTACTTCAGAAGAAGAGTAAAGATTGTGTTTTCCTTTAATAACTCACAGCAATACATCCTTCCACAAGAGAAAATTTACCGGAGAAATTTCTTAAGGAAAAAAAATAGCAACCATGATTTTGTCCTATTCTTTGTGAAGTAGTGGTCTACTATAAGGGAGACCATGAGTTTTGGTGGAGGGCTTGATTTGGAAGGTGGTCCAAACATTGCAAAATTGAGAGACTTGCTTTATTGTAAATAATGCACCCAAGAGTTTAAAAAAATTAGAAAAAATTGCAGCACCTTAACCAGTAACAATATTTAAAAGGATACATGATAAAGACTTAGGGGGACAAAATGAGAACCTAAAATAATATAGTATCAATAAATTAATTTCTTACAAACTCGTGGAACACAATCACGTGAAACAAATTACACTGTTTCTCTAGGAAATGGTTCACTAGCCAAACTAGGTTGTTATCCTTCTCCTACCTGGTTAAACTTGCTCCTTAGGCAGATAGTAAATACCAAGACCAAAGAAAGATGATTTTGTGTGTTCATCATGATCGTGAAAACATACATTTTGATGCAAATTTCTACCTCATATCCGTTTAAGATCTCATGGATTTTAAATTTCACCTGAAAGCAAAGCGA
Source organism: Paguma larvata (assembly GCA_030068075.1). Classification (NCBI taxonomy): domain Eukaryota; kingdom Metazoa; phylum Chordata; class Mammalia; order Carnivora; family Viverridae; genus Paguma; species Paguma larvata. Next base: position 127,085,549 of record CM057826.1, read on the forward strand.
TTCAAGAAGAACAGTGCTTTTCATTAAACAATAGAAGAGTATTGCGTTTCTTACGATGTCGAAAACAAAAAGCCAGCAGTCATGCACTGATGAATAACAGATCACAGAGTCCTTTTAATCATGTCCTCTAAAAAAAAGTCTGCTTTCTTGTTACATCAAAACGATAAAATTACTTCATAAAATCCAAATGCAAATACCTCAGAATAAAAGCGACTACTTTATGTTGTCCCCCGCCCCACCCCCGCCAGTAATTTAAGCCAAATGTTTCTCAAATTATATAGATTCTAATTTACATTTCTAAATTACATTTTGCATGAGGCATGTGCACAAACATAAAATTTTGGTTCACTATGGCCTGGGGTTTGAAGAAACTTAATTCCATTTCATCAGTATTATGCCCTGAGCCTGTAAAAGCACCTAGTGTTTCCCCCTTTGCTGACTTTCCCTGGTGACTTTTTTGAAGGCATAGCTACAAAACACACATGTATGTGTTATCTGAAATGGAAATGGGATAAGGTGACTGGTACACTAGAGATACAGAGGACTTCACTCTAATTAATCCTGGATGGAGTTCGGGGCAGTCAAACAGAATTCTTTTACACTTATATTTTTAAGACAATTTATAACACAGGCAACCTTAGATTGTGATGGAGGCATTTCGGGGAAATGGTTTTCATGGGCTAGTGTCATTTAGGGAAAATGGAGAAATGAACAACAGTTGTGTCCTGTTGTTCTAGTTTTATGCCTTTAAAAACACTTGTAGACAACTAGACAATGTCACCAAAGGAACTTTGTTCAAATGCTTTGAGATGGTATGTATTGACATGTCCTCCTTTTTTCCTTTTCACATAAAACTAGGGCATTCCAGAGGGTCCAGATTAAAAGACAAATGGGAGGAAAATGTATAAATGGTTCAATGTTTAGGAACCTATGTTCTTAAGTAACTTCAGTTGCCTAAGGAAGTACCTAAGCAATAAATGCATAAAACTGATTATACTCTTGGTAGGCATGTTAGGAAAGCAGAAAAACACAATAGTAAGACCTGCTTGGTCCTAGAGGGAAAGGGACATTATGGTGACCTAAACAAGAAAAACCTTAGTTCAGATTGTCTCAGAGAGCCAGAGAGCCACGTCATAAAATAAATCTGAGCCTACAATAAAGGTGAAAGCAAAGTCTATCCTAAAACACCATCTGAAATCTCTTTGAAAAAAGAGGTCCTTGAATGGAAACCAAAACCTTCTTTTTTTTTAATTTTTATTTATTTTGAGAGAGAATATGGGAGAGAGAGGGGCAGAGAGAGAGGGAGTGAGAGACAATCCCAAGCAGGCTCTGCACTGTCAGTGTGGGGCCCGATGCTGGGTTCAAACTCAAGAACCATGAGTTCATGACCTGAGCCAAAACCAAGAGTCAAATGCTTATTAACTGACAACCAAAACCTTCTAAGTCAGAAGTAAAATCTAAGCAGGAAGAGGCAACTCACCTACAACTAAGGACAAAGGCAATCAGGTAAACATTCTTGAACAAATGCCACGCTATTCAATGTAGGGTATGAAAAGTCAAGATAATCTTGATCATTCATCCAACAGATATTTATTTACTGAGCACCTGCTAGGTACCTGATGCAACTCTAGATCCTGCAAAGGGTTCAATGATCAAAAATAACAGAAATCACTGTCCTTATGCAGATGACTTTTCAGAGGTGGGAGATAAAAAAAAATCAACAACACTAAGGGAGTTAGAGTTAGGAATGTGCTGAAAGATGGTAAGTACTATGGAAGAAACAAAACAAATTCAGGTAGCCAAGAAACTTTGTGGAAAGGGAATTAGATCCAGAAAGTTTTCATTGACCTAGGGGAAGTAAGCTATGTTTGATTTCTGCAGGAAAAGTGGTCTAGATCGAGAGGATTAAGAGCAGGGATAGAATCCTAATAGAAGAATGTGTCTGGATCGTGTGAGGAGAACAAGGAAGCCAGTGTGAATACAGTGGAGAAAAAGCAACGAGAGAATGGATTCAAGTACTGTAGAGTTTTGTAGGTGATTTACTCTAACGAGTATGGCTTTTACTCTGAATGAGAGGACACCATTGGAAGGTTCTGAGTAAATAAATAAGATGTTGTTTAGAAGACCACTTGGCAGGCTACTAATCAAAGAAAAAAATTTCAACTTGCGGAAGGTAGAAGAAAAATATGGAGATCAGATAACCACAATTTTAAGAACATGAAGTGGAAATTGTGCGTTTCACTTTCATCCGTATCTCACGGTAGAAAATCTAGCCATACGGTGCGAACAGAAAAACATGTGAACGGTACTGAATAGATTAAGATGCTTATGTGATATCCAAGATTCTAGAAACACTTATTAGATCTGAACAAAGTTTTGGAATAGAGATACACGTGTAGAAACTCAAGCTCACAAAATAGATCAAATCACCAAGGGAAGGTGTATCCAATAGTAAGGAATTCCAAGAAGTCTGTCTTAGGGTACCTAACTACTAACAATTCAGAAAGAATGAGATTTAGAAGTTGCAACTAATAGGAAGAAAATCAGTGAAATTTCCTTGGAGCTTAGTGAAAAGGGCTTTAAGGGAAATAAAATTATGAATTATGTTAAACTCTGATAAGGTCATAAGATGAAAAATTAATTATGGTGATCTTGATAAGAGCAACTTTGATGGGATGGTATATGTGGAAATGGTTCAGGAGAAAATGAGACAGGGGAACTAAAAACAACCAGTAGGGCAATTTATCCAAAGAGTTGTACTATGAAGCAAAGCAGAGAGGGGCGCTGGGGCGGCTCAGTTGGTTAGTAGCTCAGGTCAGTTCAAGCCCCATATCAGGCTCTGTGCTGACAGCTCAGAGCCTGGAGCCTGCTTGGAATTCTGTGTGTGTGTGTGTGTGTGTGTGTGTGTGTGTGTGTGTCTGCGCCTCATGTTCTGTCTCTCTTCCTCTTAAAAAAAAAAAATAAACACTAAAATTTTTTTAAAAAAATAAGGCAAAGCAGACAGATGGAGCGGATAGTGGGCAGGGATGGGGACTGGTCAAGTAAAGGGATTTTTACAAGTACATTAGTATTCAAACATCCTATCGAACTTAACGTTAATTTCTGCCATTGCCAGCACCTCAGGGGTTAACCAGCTTGGATTCTGCTATAAAGCTCATTCTATTAATTATTTTCTATTTAAAAAGTAATATGTCATGGAAATTTTGTCTTCTCATTTCAGAAAATGAAATATAATGCAAGAGACAGACTTACATATATTAACAAATCATAAAGAAAAGTTTTTTGGAATAAAAAGTTGACATGCAGTTACTATGTGCTGGCATGGTCACCTACGACTAGACACTTTCCTCTACTTTGATAATCTTTGTATCTAGTGATATACTACTCACAGTAAACATAGTTAAATCATAAAATATAGTAGAGGACGAATGCCTGAAGCAGAGAGACAATAGGCAAATATTAACAAAATGAAGATTGATGTAACTGTATCTAAAAAACAACTTTAAATCAAAAAGCATGTTTGGCATACAAAAAACCTTAATACATAATGAAAGCAATTCAAGCCATCTTGAAGGTAAAACCTTTATAAAATTGTATACACTTAATAGCGCAACCTTACATATATAAAGCAAAAATTGACTGAAACACAAGTAAGCACGGACAAATGACTTATTACAATAAGAACTTTAATACTCTGTAATTACTACCAAGCACAAACGCAACATTGGTAAATATTGACTCTGTACTATAACTGCAAGTATCAATAAAAATTGTTAAACTCTGACTGTTACGCTAATCAGAAAAAAATTTTAACTATAATTCTGAATAACACACAGGTCAAAGAAGAACTATCAGTATTTTTGTAATACAATCGTTGGAAAGGCTAATTTAAAAGATAAACCTCCGGCATGATTAAGAAATAAGAGAAAGCAAAAAAAATCAGGAATAAAATATAATAAAGATACATAAGTATTTTTAAAATTAATAGAATCAGGGGTGCCTGGGTGGCTCAGTCAGTTGGGCGGCCAACTTTAGCTCAGGTCATGATGTCATAGCTCATGAGTTCGAGACCCGCGTAGGGCCCTGTGCTGAGAACTCAGAGCCTGGAGCCTGTTTCAGATTCTGTGTCTCCCTGTCTCTCTGCCCCTCCCCAGCTCACACTCTGTCTCTCTTTGTCTCTCAAAAATAAACAAACATTAAAAATTTTTATCTTAAAACTATACAATTCATCAAAACTGGTTCAAAATGAGCAAAAACCAGTATCCCATAACTATTAAGGAAATCAGTAAAAAAAGTATTTATAATTCTCCCACTCTCTCAAAAGAAAACACGGGCCCAAATAATTTTAGGGTGAGTTCCTACATCAATTCAAGCAATAAATAATTCCCAAATATAAGCTCTTCTATAGAACATAAAATTAAAGAACAGAGAAGGAATGAAGCTAATAGATCTTTGTTACCCAAATGACAAGGTAATAAGAGAGTGTAAAGTTATAAGCATATCTTATTGAAGGACATAAATGGAAAAATTTTGTATAAAACACTAGCACACTGATACCTACAATGTAGTAAGAAACTATGGCGGCCAAATTAATTTTTTCCAGGAATGGCAGGGATTCTTCAACATCAGAAAACCAATACATGCAACTTCTGTTCAAGTGTCCTAACAGCAGATGCTTTAAAGGGCCCTCAGTTTCTAAATTCTTATGAATGGTGGATTAAGCATAAAATAGAGAACTCAAAAGTGCTAAAAAATAAATGCTAACTCTCAAAAAACACAATTTATTATTCTGTAATATCCGTAGCTAGAAAAATAAAACTTTAGTCATAGTGTATTAGGGACCAAAAATACACCTGTATTTCACGCAAGCTTTTTACTACTCGGGTCATTATGAAATGGATTAGGATTTTATTTCTTGTCCGTGAGTTTAGATCTCAAGATACACTAATATCACAGCAATATTTAGATACATTGTATCCAGAAAAACTTTCTAAATTATCTGTGAATTTCAAATTTGCTCAAACTTCCCTCTAATATGTCTGCCTTGAGCTGTCTCTAATAATATGCTTTCCATTACTGTCCAAAGTTTTTGACGGCCATGTTTTATTTTAAATCCTCCAGTACTTTTTTTTTTTTTTTACAAACGATTGTTTGAAATGATTAACAAGATTAATAAGTCTTTATGTACTCTTAACTAAAAACAAGTGAAAATATTAGGACCATAAAAAATGGACTATAAAATGAAATGAAAACCATGAGAATGACTGTCAGTAAACTATTCTTTAAACTATCAAGAAATTTATTACTAGTCACTTATCATCCAATTTTTGAAGTATATAAAGCTAAAACTGATAGGGTCTACTAGAAGAAACTGAGAAATCATATTGAGAAAATGTCATAAAAATTTTATCAAGAAAATATAAATTTCTAAGAATTCAGCAGATCAAACAGACCCTCAATTAACCAAAGAAGATTTAAATAATATGCTTAATAAAGTTTGATAAAGAGAGTTCTGCATTCAATAGGGAATAGACTCTCATTTAAAAAATATATATATATATATTGGAGTACCTGGGTGGCTCAGTTAGTTAAGCGTCTGACTTTGGCTCAGGTCATGATCTCGTGTTTCGTGAGTTTGAGCCCCGCATTGGGTTCTCTGCTGGCAGCTCGGAGCCTGGAGCCTGCTGCTTCAGATTCTGTCTCCCTCTCTCTCTGTCCTTCTCCTACTTGTACTCTGTGTGTGTGTCTTTCTCTCTCAAAAATGAATTAAAAAAATTAAAATATATTTATATATATATGTAGGACATTGATAAAAATTGGTCCAGTAAAAGGCTACAAAGTTAATATAAAATTCCAGGAAGTTGACAATATCAGTGGTATTTATGTGCCAAGTGAAATAACTTCAGCCATCCACAGAAACAAAGGCTCGCCCACATAAAATCTGCAGGAAAAACAGGCTCGCTGGCATAGGCAGAGATTGCCATTTTCTTGACTAATGCAGGTTGGCCCCCTCGGGATTGCGGACCTGACTTGGTTTTGCTATTTTGTTCTCCAGGCAACCAACTCAGTCAAGTTCTGGGGGTGACGGCGGAGTGCAGGAGTCAAAGGGATACATGTAATGCCTCTCTCTGAGGCTAGGTTTGAAACCGACACACGTCATCTTTGGTTCATGTTATTCCGTAAAGCGAGACAAAAAGGAAACCAGGTTCGAGGGATGGAGAGCTGGACCAGCCCTCCTCATTAAGAAGAAGTAGGAAATTTATGCAGCAAAGCATGGCGTCAAGGAAGGGTGAAGAATTGAGACCATTAATGTAATGAATCTACAACGCAAGAACCTAGGAAAGGGGTCTATGTTGTGCATGTTCTGGTGAAAGAATATGAAAAAGGAGAAAGATTACCTGCTTGAATATTCTTCAAAGTTAATATGATACGTTATAACAAGAGGACTATGAGAAGTGATTTTTTTTTATGGGCAAATAATTCCTACACCTACACAAATCCAAAAGAAGAAAACAAATGCAGGATTTGTTCCAATCTGCAGGAATATCATCCTGGTAAACTATTAACACGTGGGTATTATTATGATTTCTAGGTGCTCTGTTAGTGTTTCTCTTTTCCTTTCTGCTTTCTGCTTAACTTCTCTCTCGAAACACAGTGAAGGAACTTTAAACATTCTGTTGTGATATTTTAGTCTTTACAGGAGGAAAAGTTATTTGAACAGCTTCAGAGAATTCCGTGAAAAGTAACAGATTTTCATCGTTGATACATCGATGACTTTATGATACTTCCCCTTACGGGGACAAGTATAGCCATTTTTAGCTTCATTTCTTAATCAATTAAAATCTCACAGCAAAAGCTTTGCACACAGGTATGATGAAAATAAAGGAAGTACTGAAGGTCGTCACTAAGCACTGTGAATGGAAGAATTTTAATAATGGGTGATGAATAGGATACTATCATACAATAATGGTTTCATTATGTTTCATGATACTTCCACCTATGTACCCATGAGCATTTTTCATTTACACTTTACCTCAATTCAAAAAGGATTTGAAGTTCTGAATGGTCTTGACTCATGAAAGTCTTCTGCGATGTTAAGAGCCCACTGTTTTATGATTAACTCCTGATAAGCCATACTGGAAAGAAGTGGGGGGGAGGAATATTTTTCACTTATTCATACGCCATATTGTAGAAGTTAAAGACCACAGCAACACAGTGAGGATGGAAAAAAAAGGGGGGGGCTCTCTAATAGTAATCTGTAACCGTATTTTTAATTAAAATCGGAGCTCTCTCTACAGGAGAACTGTTAAATTTTATGCTCCCCTGGAATCTCAAAACAAATGAATTATACTTTAGTTACATGTAAAGAATGCTTTATTTTCAGAGAATTTTTAAACATACTGCATAAAAGATTAATAGAGGCCACAAAATGTACTAGACAGATGGGACTATAGTAACCTGCTCCAAGGACCAGCTGGATTTGTAATTACAATCTTGGAGAGACGGAAGACCTGAATGGCTGCAGTAAATGTGGTATATAATATTTCCTGACAATCAGTGCTACTTATCGGACACTGGCTTTTAATTAAAAATGACATATAAATATATTTAATATACACAATGCATTTTGTGATAATCTATTTTTTAATTAAAGATATATATCCTTTAATAAATATGAAAGATATTAACGTTAGGATGAATACCCTTCTTTTTTTTTATTCTTTTTAATGTTTATTTATTTTTGAGAGAGAGAGAGAGAGACAGAGTGTGAGTGGGGGAGGGGCAGAAAGAGAGAGGGAGACACAGAATGTGAAGCAGGCTCCAGGCTCTGAGCCATCAGCACAGAGCCCAACACAGGGCTCGAACTCATGAACTGCGAGATCATGACCTGAGCCAGTCAGACACTTAACCAACTGAGCCACCCATGCGCCCTAAATGTTATTCTATTGTAAAGGAGACAAACACGTATGATTTTTTTATTGTAAGATTTAATTTGTATCTCACTGTCTTTAACTAGAGATAGAAAGCATACAAAAGAATACATACAGAGAAAAGAATATAGAGAAATAGTTCACAGATTATTTTAAATGAACCAATTTAAAATAGTTTGATCAGGGGCGCCTGAGTGGCTCAGTTGGTTGAGCGGCCGACTTCGGCTCAGGTCATGATCTCGCGGTCTGTGAATTCGAGCCCGGTGTCAGGCTCTGTGCTGACGGCTCAGAGCCTGGAGCCTGCTTCAGATTCTGTGTCTCCCTCTCTCTCTGCCCTTCCCCTGCTCATACTCTGTCTCTTGGTCTCTCAAAAATAAATAAATGTTAAAAATTAAAAAAAAATAGTTTGATCAGTAGCCCTGATATTTCTCTTATTAGCACAGATCCTGAACAAATTGATCTGCCATTTAGAGAAGTGTTTAATTGAGAAAAATTAACAGACAGGTCAAAGAGGACCATCCATTTGAAATCAGATCCAAGAGAAATCCCTTCAAAATCAATGCTAGATTTGCATACTGTTAATGACTGTGGTCACAGACCTGCACGAAAGGCCAAACACTGAGAGTGATTTGCAAATGCCCAGGTAAGCCTCAAGAAGTTGCTCTGTAAGGAGAACAACAGTGAAAAAATTTCCTCCTGGTTTTCTTTCCCTGCTGTCAGGGGCCATCTTTGGCTGGTGACTTTGAAAAAGGAGGAGGGTTTGTCTCAAGTGCCCTCTTCCCTTGTCATCAAGACAGCTCCCCACCTCCCTCCACCCCTCCCAGCTCTGTGGTTCATTATCACCTTAATGTTCTCCCACAGAGTTCACCAGGGACTTCCAGGCTGGCGTTCTCCCACACAAGGCTGTTCCTGACATGGCCATCTCCATGAGAGGGACAAGGGAAGATGCTGCGTTTTCTCTCATGACACCTGAGCTTCGATCCCTATATACCAAAAACTTCAGATCACTGAAAGGAATTATCTAGAAAGTATTTTAACAAAGATGTGTGTAGGAGGGAGGAGACAGTTTTAAAACTATCTTCTGAAGATGAGCCTTTGGGGAGTCCAAGAAGAAAAATGAAATGTTAGTCTTTCACAAAGGGAACTCCTTACGGGAAACCTCCTTTTTCCTAGCTTTTACCTTTCTAAGGTCTCCCCTTCTTTCTCTCAGAGGTAAATTCTGTTTTTCATCTTCACTATGCAAACCTCCAGTTTTCTTCAAGAGATTTTCAGTGCTTTACCTTCAGAGGACCTTCTGTTCTGAGAACCTATTCCCCTCCTCAAGTGTTCACCCTTTCCCCCTAATTGAATTCCTCAGCACGGAATAACAATTCCTCAGGATGCACTAGCAGAAAACTATAGTCAGGACATGGCACCTCGCGCTCAGGAGACTCAAAGTGTGCTCAAGACTCTCCACCTTTGAGAGGTAAACATAGGCTTTCTTGGTCTTCCTAAAACAGGCTGTGTTGCTGTTTTTTTAATACACATCCACACACAATTATCACAATGTGAACATAACATGTCTTGCCATAGATAAAACATTTTCCCCAATGAAGATAATCAATCAACATGACTTAATTAAATTTAACAAATTCGACTACCCTGGGTTCAAACCTATTTTTCCAGACAATGGGTTGAGCCGTGGTTTACAAAGTACAATTTGGGGACCTCTGGAGGTCCAGAAGGTCAAAACGATTTTAAAATAATAACCAATTGGTTATTTGCCTTTGCTAAGCTCATTCTAAGCGTACAGTGAAATTTTCCAGGGCTCGTTTTCATTCACTGTCATCATCACTCAGACATGTAACCAAATATGTGCTTGGGGATACTTGTGCCTTCTAAAATATTCTCAACTAAGCTCTTCGGAGCCTTCATTAATTTTTAGGAGCAGTATCAAGAGGTCCTCAGACCAAAGCTTTTGACAACCATTGGCACAGAAGATACTGGGTACAAAACCACTCATGTCTCCTTCTTTAAACCATAGACTGACCCACCTGTCATGGACTCATTGCAGGTGCATCAGCAACATCACACATTCTTGCCTTGAGCTTACCGAATAGGCTCAGGGTGTTCTCCCACACACATGCTTCTGAGCAGAAGGCTGGCAATGTGGCTTCCCTTTAGCTCGAAATTTGGATTTTTATTCCCTCGTACCTCCTAATTGGAGATTTTCTTTTCCTGGGGGGTATCTAAAGATCTTTCTTTTAAAAGTTTTTTAAATGTTGATTTATTTTTGAGAGAGAGGGGCAGACAGAGCACGAGTGGGGAGAAGCAAAGAATGAGTCAGACACAGGATCTGAAGCAGGCTTCAGGTTCTGAGCTTCAGCACGAAGCCCGGTGCACGGCTTAAACCTGTGAACTGTGAGATCATGACTTGAGTCGAAGTCAGATGCTCAAGCAACTGAGCCACCCAGGTGGCCCTCTGTATCTCTTTATCTATATATTATATATAGTTTTACACTATTTACAGCTAAAGCATTGCTGTTAAAACTAACCATTCTTGTAGACTATATGTAAGAAAATGAGCAATTTCTGCAGATATCATATCTATAATAGGTAAGAATTTAGACTTGGGGTATCTGGGTGGCTCAATCAGTTGAGCATCCAACTCCTGATTTTAGCTCAGGTCGTGCACTCACCATTCACGGAATTGAGCCCTAGTCAGGCTCTGCACTGACAGCTCAGAGCCTGCTCAGAATTCTTTCTCTCCTTTTCTCTCTGCCCCTACCCTGCTTGCATGTGCTCTCTTTCTCTCTCTCTCTCAAAATAAATAAATCAAGTTTTTTAAAAAAGAATTTAGACTTTAGGATATGATAGTTGGTATAAGAACATACAAACACAGCCCTTTAATTTATTAGACAAGAAAACGAAAACTCAAAACCAAACAAATCTGATGTGAAATGCATTCATTTTTTTTAATCGAGAATAAGCTGTAATAGGTAAACATGGAGAAACATCAGAGTGTCATTTGCCTTGAAGTTTGAGAGCAAACAGCCAGTCACCACTGACTGCCTAATTATAGGTAAATAGTGAAAAATTAGGCTTCCAGTTTTCAATGTCTTTTGGATACCCTGCACCCTAGCCACCTTAACAACAGCAGGAAGGAAACAATGCAGCAAAACTGTATCTAATAAGCTAAAATTTATCTGTAAAGTTGATTCCTGGTATTTCTATTCCATACGGCTTCTATGTGTACTGAGAGGTTTCCTGTTATTTACTTAGAAAGTACTTCTCTCCTTGACTACGGGACCTACCCATGATTTTATCCCAGATCCTCGGAGGCAGAGCAGAGCTCAAGTTATAAAAGGCAACTTCTTATTCACAGACTCTTTACATCTTGAAAACTTACCTCCTGGTGCCAGATGTACTGAGAAACCACTAAAAGTGGGTCACAACCAAAAGTAATGGGTCAATGCAAATAAGACTTAGGATTTAGAGGGGGAAAAGCAACCTCTCGTTCATAATTACTACGTGAAACACATTTTGAAAAATCAGCTTTGTTTTATGATCATTCAAGCATTATAAAACCTAGTTGGAAGTCACTTCAAAGTCTCTTTCACTGGCTTTTCATTTTGTTAGTGTTAATACACAGAATAGAAATAGCAGACATGATTTAGAAGCTGAAAACAAACCCCAGAACCTACACAGGTCCCGAGTGCTTATAACTTGGAAAAAGGACAGAAATATCAAACATCCCCTACTTTGTACCTTTTAATTCAGTACAAGAGTGAAATTAAAACAAGTTTCTCTGTATACCTGCACTGTGAAATGGTCTCAATGTTTATTGTTGTCATAGTCATGCTTCAAGCTGCTAGCAGAGCCAAAACCCAATTCTTTGGAAGTGAGCTTTCATACACATGGCCTGCTGAACTCCTGAGTGCCTGCGTAAAGTTCATGCCTTTCCGATCACATCTGACCTAGAAGGTTCTATAAGTGGGGTGGGTCAATCAGATACTACCTCTCAAGAGTTTTAACTAAGAAGAATAGACAGACTAACAAAGGCAATAATAAACTAGGGAAAAGCATCCCCCTTCCTGTACACACACACACACCATCATCATCACCATCATCTAGAATGCATGCATGCATAGGCCTCAGTTGAGGCACACGTCCTGAAAGAAAATACTTGCCCTTCTCAAAACTCATCCCACCTCTCCCTCTGGCCAATACACTAATAACCAATATCAAAACTTCAGCATAGCCCAATCCGGAGATTACTGAACCTACAAAAGATAAAGGCATTACTTCCATAAGGATCCGGGAATAGGACTTCCATGTGCTAAACCAGGGTACAGCACATAGCTGAATAAGGCAGAGTTTGCTGGCTGGTGATATGCTCCCATGACTTGGAAACTGTGCACTTGCAAAATTGTTTAAGGGGCTTCTGATGAGGTAAAGGTCCTAGAACTGCCCTGGCAATGACAGTGAAGGGAACAAAAGACTCACGAGTGTAGCATACTGGAACAGATCTATTATCTAAGACTCAAGGACATAGCAAATGACTGCGTCCACTACGAAGACAATAGAACATGCCATCAAGAAATGTGCTAGCCAAGAGTTAAAGCATCATTGACCTCCATAATGGTCCTCTGCTGGATGCGATCGGTGATGGGGATGGTGTCACAGAAATACGACCTTTGACAATTAAGATGAGAAGGTTCTGAAATAAATGAGGCTGCCCAGTAGTACTTAACCATAAGATTAAAGTCTGATGGGATTATTGTAGCTGGCAGCAAGACCAGATTGCACCCAAGGGCCTATGACCCACAGAGATTCATAACTAACAAACACAGAGACAACATAGATGGGAAACCGAGAAGGTTGTAGCTTGATATCGATGGTTATTCTCCTAGAAGAAACAGTCACAATCCCTTGCCTGCTCAGTCTCCAGTCCCGAGGAAGTTCTCAGATCCTGTGCATGCTGACTGAGAGGATTAGAAACATGAAGACAGACTCTAGAAATCTAAAGAAAACATGAACAGTTATAAAAAGGGATCTGTGGCTAGTTGCCAAGTAAAGGCACGCTGGAAAAGTATCCAGATATTCTCAAAGCTTTTGCATATAGGTTCTGCTCTACTATTGACCAAAGGGCCCCAAACACTGTTATAAACCCCCCTATCACTTAAAGACATATGGAAGCCAGGTAATAATATCCTGGCCCAGGTCCATCTCCTAGTGAGGCCAGGGGATCCCAAAATCCACCTGGCGGTCATTTTCTGAATGCTTAATCACAATGGATGTATTCGGGAGCTGGCAGAATCCATACATTGGCTCTTTGCCCTGCAGAATGAGAGCTATTATAGTAGGATATTCCAAGTAGAGGCCTTATAAACAGTCACCTCCGAATGAGACAGTTAATCACAATACAACATTCTGGATAAAATAGCAAACCCACTAACTTCAAGTTCTTGGTTATATTGTGACATCCCCAACAAGGTCAAGAACACTTCACACTATATGCCACTAAGAGGCACAGAGGTTAGCAGTCTGCTTCAGGTTTTGGAGGCAGTGTATAGTCCTTGAGAATACTACTCCAATCTACTTTTATTTCAAGATTTAAGGGAAAAGCAGAGCAATGACAGTCTATGCAGAACCAAGTGGGAGGTGCCTTGGGCCACGTGACCCAGTAGCTACCATGGGGCTAGACATACCTGGGATACATAAAATGCAAATCTTCACATTTGTTATCAATTCTACAATCAGCTTTGAACTCTAACGAAGGGCAACTGCTATCTTGGTTGAGTGTCTGTGAATCTATACGTGAGCTCGGAGAAAATGAACATCTTTCCAATAGCAAGTCTTCTAATACACGAACAGGAAATGTCTCTTAATATTTAAGTGTTTCCACCTTTTAATAATGTTTTGATGGTTTTAGTAGAGAGAGCCCATGATCCGGATCATACCAAGTTCTTTCTTCGTGAATTTTGTTTTCTCCTGACAATGTGTGATATTATTCTACTTCATTGAATTTGGGGTCATTGAGTAGCTTAGCCTGGATATGAGGCTTGTTTTGAGTATTCCTGGTGCTGTCACATTCCTCCAAAGGGTGCTGTTTTTGTTTCAGCAGGCAGTTAACAGTGTTTGGATATCATCTGCAACTTTGTCTCTTAGGCAGCGACTCAAACTCAAGTTCAGTTCTTGCATGCTAAGCTAGGCCCTTATTAGTCCATCCTGTACACCTTTGTTTCAGGTATCGGCCAGAGATTTTGCAAACTTTATATGCAGAATTTTGGTTTTCCCTCCTTTAGCCTTCGCTCCTGACTTCTTTCCATGGTCTTTGGTAGTCCTCAATTTTGCTCTCTGGTTCTTCTGGCCAGAAACAGCGTGGGTTTCCTGTCTGAGATTTTTAGTGATGCCACGAGGTACAGATGCTGCTTGCAGGCTAGAAGCCATGGAAAAGGGAAACCTACTCACTGCTCTTTTGTTTTTTCCACAGTTCACAGTCCTTTCTGATTTTGTTTGGGTAGTTTGGAGTACTTCTGTCCACAGTTAATGGTGGTAATCCAAAAAATGAGTGGGCAATTTGTCTTAAAGGAGCCTCCTCGTGACATTGGAGTTGTTATAACTTTAAATGGACTCCTCTGTTTTTTCCTTTTTCTCCCTTTTGGCCTTCTTTTGGGGCTATTGTGGGCAAGTTTTTATTAATTAAAACACTTTAATTATTAATTTAATATTTAAAATTATTAATTTTATTAATTAAAACACTTTATATATATATACATATATATATATATATATATATATATACATACACACACACACACATACATAAAAAATTAGAAGCTCTGAATAATGTTAGTTCCTTCTGGGAGGGATACCCATAACAGCGAGGGCAGAACATCTTCATTCGGTCAGGAGTTGGGCTGCCCGGGGCTGGCTTACAGTGCTGTGAATTTGTTCACTTCCTTCTAGGAGCGTGGCTTGTCAGGACTCCCAAAGAAGAGTACAGGATATTTAACAGGACTTCTCTTCTTTGATCCTAAATTCCAGTTCCCGCTCCCTCCTCATCAATGGGTGAAAATGCTGAAAACCCTCACTCGACTTTCTAGAGGCTTTCTCTTTAATAGCTTACACAGTCTCTCGTCTTTTGTACTTTAAGAATTTGGCCACTTCTGTAAGGGGGGAGTCAATACTGAGTGTGTGTTGGTCTGCAGTAAACTACTTCCTATTTAGAAATGGAAGCCTTCAATACACAATTTTGATTAAGTGGATGGATGAAAATCCTTTAAAGAACGCTGTAATCATATGTTACCCTATATACAGCACTGTGCTGTTTACTATTCAAAGCAAAACATAAAGATCTTACATATGCATTATATAGCAAATACATTTTCCAAATGAACAGGGAAAATGTTAATTAAGTATACATAAAAATCGTGTATCAAATCATACAAATTGCACTTCTAGATTACAGATGAATCTTGAAAGTGTGTCTGATAAAGGTAAATTTCAGGGCAAACTTAAAGCATGGACTTAGGGAAGTATGGAAAAGCACAGTTTAGAAGACACTCGGTGTGACAGGCACTTCAACAGTTTTAATACTATCTATCAATTTTAAGGAACTACTTGGCCTAAGTCCAAGAAGGATGCTGGGTAATTTATGGGTCTTGCTCATGCAGTGGGATAAGAACCAGTCCAATCTAGTGGCGACTAGATTTCACAGCGGTTAGGATACACCGTGTAACTGTTAGATCAAAGAGACAATTCCATGTTCTTATTCCAAACACGTGTAGAATCACTTATAAACGCAACTCCTTTTAATATGAGAAAAAAGTTGAAAAGCTCAAAAGTTAAAAAAGAGGGACTTACGGGTGGCTTTTTGAATGCTCAGTTTTCACAAAATACAGTTTAACTTTCTTTCTGATTACTCATTTACAGAATTTATCTATACTTGTAAAATTAATGTAATAAAGCAATTTTCAATTAAGTACCGAAGTCCTTCCCCACTCCCCGCACTTACCCACGTCCCTGTCAGCATCGCAACAATGTTAAACATGAATATATACCCCTCCGGGTTTTGTTTCCCTGTGTGCTTGGGTGTTGACTTGTATGTGTGCATGTTTACAGATATACATACATTTGTAAGTATTAATTATTTTACAGTCTTGCACTTTTCACTTAATTTATTTGAACACTTTTCATGTCAGTTCCTAAGGATATAGCTCATCCTTTACATTTAGTATGAAGGTACTACATTTTGTCGTTTTTTCAAGTAGGCTTCATGCCCAGCACAGAGCCCAACGAAGAGCTTGAACCATGATCCTGAGATCAAGAATTAAGGAGACCATGAGTCCTGTGCTTACCTGACTGAGTAACCCTGGCACCCCATTATTTTCTGCATTTTTTAAATATTTTATTTTAGAGAGAGAGACAGTGTGGGGAGGGGAAGAGGGAGAGAGAAAGAATCTCAAGGAGGCCCCACACTCAGTGTGGAGCCCAATGTGGGGCATGACCACCCAAGCCTGGGATGATGACACGAGCTCAAATCAAGTTCGATGCTCAAATGACTGAGTCACTCTAGTGTCACCCCCCTGGGCTTTTTTTTTTTTTTTTTTTTTTTTTTTGTATTTTTAAAAGAAGTTGTAATAAATACCTTTGGATATTAACCTTTTGACATGGGTTAGACCTTACCTATGGGACAGATTTTTAAAAAAATGAATCCTGGCCAACTGTTTGCTAAGATACTCTAAAATTTTATGTTCTATTAAGGTGTCTACAAACTGCCTAGTTCTCCACGCTTTTAATAAGACTAGGTATTTCCAATATTTCTAATCACTTTAATTAAATAATTGTTTTATCTCAGTATTGTTTAATTTTGTTACATATTTCCCTGATTTGTTGATTTCTAGGAGAATTTTAAATAGCTTGGCTGGGGGAGCCTGGGTGGCTCAGTTGGTTAAGCATCTGACTTCGGTTCAGGTGACGACCTCACTTTTGTGAGTTCAATGGCCACATGAGGGTCTCTGTCAGTGTGGAGCTCACTCTGGACCTGCTGTCTTTCTCTCTCTGCCCCTCCTCCCAGCTCTCTCTCTCTCAAAATAAAAAAACATTGAAAAAAATTTTAGGGGCGCTTGGGTGGCTTGGTCGGTTAAGTATCAAACATTGACTCAGGTCATGATCTCGCAGTTCATGAATTCGAACCCCGCGTCAGGCTCTGTGCTGACAGCTCAGAGCCTGGAGCCTGCTTCGGGTTCTTTGTATCCCTCTCTCTTTACCCCTCCCCTGCATGTGCTCCATCTCTGCCTTTCGAATAAATGTTAAAAAATTAAATAGCTGGCTATTAACCCAGTATGACTCAGGCTGTATTTCCCTCAAGCTTGCTTTCTAAAATTGGTAGATGTTATCTTTTACTGAGCAGCACCCTTCTCAATATTAGGTATCTGTATGAAACTTAACTATATTTTTCAAAACCTATGGGTCCTCAAGTATTTAGTCTATTTAGTCTTGTCTTTTCTTACAAAAAAAAAAAAAGTGTCTTACTGCTTTCCACAATGATCCTTGCTTTCTCTCGTTCTAGCTGGTTTACCAATTTCGAAGCTATTTGAGATGCAAAATTTTTCATGGCCTATTATTTTCGGTAGTTTTGCCTTTTTGTCCCAACAAAGGCTTTTCTTCATTAAAATTTTCCCTTTTCTTCTTTTCTGTTTGTCATTTCTCGGTTCATATGGGTCCAAGTCCTTACTATCATTTGTGTTTTAGGGGGTTCCCTTAGAAGCAGCTACACAGATGGTCTTTTTAAAACTACACATAAGATCTTCATCTTTAAAGATACTTACTTCACCCGTTAAAGTTTTTTTTCTGATCATCAATTTGATTTTTTTTCCTTTCTTCTTTGGCATTTTTTTAATTTTTCCTTTCTCTTATTTTTTAAAAAAATTTAAATCCAAGTTAGTGAACATATAGTGTAATCATGATTTCGAGAGTAGAATTTAGGGATTTGTCACTTACCTACAACACCCAGCGCTCATCCTAAGACGGATTTTATTTTTCTTTCCATGTTTCTTATTTTCTGGTATTTGAAGTTATTTGACTTAAGGTTGCTATAAATGTTTTCTTTTAGACCATTAATTTTAAATTAATTTTTGAAATCAACTGCTAAAACCCAGTTTTAAGGCAATTTATGCTTAACATATTGTTATCTAAAAATATTTTTTGGTGAATCATAGCATTTCTGATTTTAATGGTCTTACAGAGCATTTGGAAGACTTTGGAGAAGCCAAATGGATGCGCCAACCTTAGCGTGTTGGAGGCATCATTATAAAATTTTAGAATGAATTAGTAAGAGAGCCAGAGACACCAAGTTTGGGTCAAATATAAGCAAATCCGCTCCCATTTCCCCTTTCCTCCTGCTCAGTGAGTTACTCCAAGCAGCCTGTGTTCACACATGCATTCCTTCCTTCTTTCCTATAAAAAGGAATGGTCATGAAGATTCTGAAAATTTAACTCTATGAAGTTAGAAATGAGAGAAAACAATTTAAAGTGTTCAACAATATTACTGGTATTTTAAAGGAACCCTAGATAAAAGAAATCAGGCTCTCCTATCTGGAATTTCAAATATTATGCAATCGATAGAAATGGAAATTTTTACCAGGACAGACTTTTCTTTTGTCCTAGAAATCACAAAGCCAACTCTTCAACTGATGTGAAAAAAGCAAAACAAAAAATAAAAAAGTGAAATACTGTGAAGACAGTATTTTATCTAGAAAAATCAGTAGGATAACACAAAATGCAAAGAAAATGCTACATTTTTGATAGATGTATTAACTAAAAATCATTGCCTCTGCCATCAGAATGGCCTTAACCCCTAGCTCTATGACTTAAGACCCTTGTGACTTGGGTTCATAGCACCTCTGTTCTTCATTTTCTCATCTATAAAATAAATAATAGCACACAGTACTTATCTGAGTAAATTATAATAATTATGAGGCTATATATTTATACATATATACCACACATACATATGTCCAGCGTTTAGCACAGTGCCTTCATGGCATATCATAAATGCTTAACAAATATTGGTTATTTTTACCAAAGAGAATATGGTATTTAGCTTTTAATCTCATGATAGCTTCATCTAATAAAAAGAGCAAATCCCAATCAATAGACTATTTCTCAAAAGAGAACAAAATTGAGGCATATCTACTTTATAGACATTCATAATGAACCCTCACAATGTAAACGACAGTATTTCTAAGTGGTTTATATAATGACTACCAATAAAAAATGAAGATACAACATGAAGTTGCGACAAGGAAAATGCTACCTTCATACTTAGACCATTTTTTCTACTTCTAATATGAAAACATTTTTTTTTTTTAATTTTTAGATAGCATGCAAGCGGGAGAGGCAGAGGGAGAGAGAGAATCTTAAGCAAGCTCCACATTCAGCCCAAGGCAGGGCTCTATCCCATGACCCTGGAAAAATGGACCAGAGCCAAAACCAACAGTCGGATGCTCAGTCAACTGGAGCCACCCCGGCGCCCCTCAAAATAAATTCTTAACCTCTACATAGCCAGGTTAAACTAGTCTCGTCCCTGCAGCAACACTTGACGGACACAGGAGTAGCATGGAGCTCCAATTTCTACATCTGCCATCAGGAGACACAATTTTCTGAGCTCATAGGGAAACACTGGAGGTTTGTCCCCTAGTCACAGATGTTAGTAAAACAAGAGCATCCACCCGGAGTAAATAATATCTAAAAAAATCATGTCTGGGAACAAGGAAGTGCCTCATACAATGGTCATCCCAGACTTCCCTTGGATCCCACAGTGCTCCAGAATTTGCTATGATGGCGTACGTGGTCTTTATGCAAAAAAAAAGAAAAAACAAATGGAGTTCCAAAAGGAAACAGGAGCTATACAGAGATCCTATAATTTGAAAAAGGGAAGAAATGAAGGGTAAGAAAAATCTCTTCTCTCCTCCTCTCCACCCACGTCTTTGCCTCTCTGCCTTTCTACATTTCTCCATCTTTTTCTCTACCTCTCTCTTTCTCTTTCTCTCTGGGTGCATCTCTTCCTCTCTTTTGCCTCTCAGTCTCTCTCTTAGTTCTCCCTCACATCTCTTGGGATAGCTCCCCTTCCCTCATGCACTTTGTGTGACCTCCAGAGAAGACAGGCAGTATGTGGAGACTTTACGTAAAACTAAACACTTCATGTAAGAGCCAGCACATCTGCGACAGGAGAGTATCTCAGCTCCTTCTTTATGTTATACCACAGCTTTGACTTTTATGTCCAAATTTATAACCACCCTATCGTTCTAGTCTTTTATCATTCTCTTTTGTATATTGTCAAACAATCTTGGTTGACTTGTTTCACTTAGTCTTTCTAGCGCCAATAAATTATCCCTTTCAAAATACCCTTATTATTATTCTATTTTGCTCAAAAAAGTACTGAACCACTATTGTCTTTTGGATCAAATTTTAGAGAATGAGTCTTACATTCCAAGTTCGGTGAGCGCCCAACCCTATTCTAAACGGACTCAGAACAGCTCACCAGCTCTTAAGGCAACCTCTTCATTATACTTACCACTAGCTTTCGCTAGCTTCTATTTGCTCAAACCCCCTTGAACGGTCACATTCTTTCATTTTACCTCTACCATCAACTCTTTCAACCTCTGAAGAACCTTCCAGTTATAGCCTTCTTCTTCCCTAAGAGTCCAATTATTGTGAGAAGTCCAAAATAGTCTCTAGTGCGTACGAAGAGATTTCTTTTCCCTGGATTGAGTGCCTTCACAGTACGTGGAGTTATGTTATCATTTGTATCTCTAAATCATCCACACAGAGGTGAGTCTGCCTTGACAATTCTGATTGTGATCATCAGCCTTTATTTCATATTTTCTCTTGGATAGTTTATTAACAATTTAAGACTATCCTGTTATTCTATTTTCATTCTGTCAGTCCACATGGTTATGAAAGAGAGAGAATACATGCTCTATATGCCCTTTACTCTTGCTTATATGGGTTGTTTCACGCTTTTAGCCTCTGAAAACCCTAACTAAGCGGATGAGTGGCCTGATGGATGCACGTGTGGATAGATGAAAGCGGGCTTACGTAACTGGCAAGTATTAACTAGAGGTGTCTTCATCATGTTTAAAACACACTTGAAATTGCTTTTGCTTTCTCCTGCTTATCTGCATTTGACCTTTCCGGCTATTCAAATCAGTTACTTGGGTCCTTCTCCTGAAGGGGAAGTACAAGAAGGACATGATGCCATATGAATATTTTAAAAAATGTTGGCTTTTCTTCTTCTCAGCTACTGCCTAAGGAATGAAGTCATTGGGGTGGAGAAATAGGTAAAGTGGGAACACTCTTTATTTTTCCTCCTTTGAATTTACAGAAAATCACAATTTAAAAAATTCCACAAGGAAACCATTCTTCTAGTGCATTTTAAATTTTTCCAAATTATCTTAGACTCCGTGTTATTTATCACGGTACAATAATACTAGGTCCCAAACTAAAAAATCCTAACATCTTAAGTAGATATCACCAACGAAACTTAGAATTTGAGTACACAGTAAGTGTAGTTTTCACAAATTGTGTGGCAGTGTCCACGTTGACATGAATGAGCGAAATAACCCATTTAAGTATGTAAAGTAATGCGTCTTCAAAGTTTATAAAACTTCATACCCTTAAAAACAATTCCATTTTTCCAGACTCAACTTACTTGAAAATTTGGTTTTCGGAGTTCAATTTGTTACACATGTGTGTACTTCCAGATTAAAAGGAAAAGCCAGAAGTTCATTCTAGAAAGTAATTTAAATTGCATATTCCCATTGTAAAAAGCTAAACCTCATTGAAGAAGAAAGGTTTCCTTCCCTGCATTCTTGCCTCTGATCCTACTGCCCTCCTACTGTTCTCGTCTTTTCCATGGAGATGCTGTTCACAGACTGACATCAATGTATTGGGATATATGCAAATATTTAGTTTATGCTTTAGCTTTTTGTTAAAAAAGTAATGCTTGTCCATGGTCAAATTCCAACACGGCAAAAGTGTATACAATCCAACATAAGCCTCTTTCCATAAACAGACACCAACTCCCTCTCCAAGAAAAACGGCGAGCTTACATCTGAGTACATGTGTGATGTGTATATGAGATATATGTGGAGGTATAGACATACAGTTATCGAAGCAGAACATGCTCGATTCTTTTGGGCAGGAAGAAGCAGAATGTATTGTTTCGGTCCTTGCGTTTTCCCCTTAAGATAATCTTTCCTAATCAGCACACAGAGATGGACTCGTTTTTAACCGCCACATTGTAAAGTGGCATCCTCTTGTATTCGACCCTATTTTTGAACACTTAGAGTCCTTAAAGGCCTTTGTTAACCCAAAGAACGCACCAAGAAACACAGTCTTCAGTGAATCTTCGCATACGTGAGTACGTCCGTGGTGAAACTGCTGCACTGAAGGGTGTGTTTTTCACTCTGATCTGTGTTGCCAGATGCCCCGTAAAGATAATGGCTTCCCACCAGTATCTTCCAGACACTGTGGAGTGACTTAACGTTTATCTGTGTGAAGTAGTACAGTGATGTCGAGTCCAGACTTCGGTGAGTAACCACTAGCAGCCAAAATTAATTCAGTCGCTTTAGGGCTTTGTGTCTTGGGGCAACATACGTAACCTCTCCGTGCCCCAGGTTTGTTATTTGCAAAACAAAAAATTTATTGGATCGAGAAACATTTATACAGCACATATTGTGAGCTAGGCACTTTTCTAAGTACTGACGATCCAACGGTAAACAAGGCAGACAAATTTACCCACATCCATGAATGTTAAACTCTAGGGAAAATAATAAAAACTACTCCTTAGGATTTTGTGAGGATTAAATAAATCCATTCATGTAAGGCACTTGTGACGGTATCCGGCATACAGTAAACACTCTGCAAACCTGTATTATTACTTTTGTTGTTATTATTACTACAGCCTTGTTATTACTGTCAAAATTACTTCAAAACAGAAACAAATGGTTTCTTGATGTTTTAATTTCTACTTTAATAATTTCACCAATACCAAATGTATCTTCATACGTTAAAATAAAACATCTGAGTTTCTCTTGCTGCAAACTGCTGTTTTATATTTCAGTTCACCTTTTATTGCATAGTGGGCTTTCTCTGAACACTGTTAAAAGCACTCTCAACATTTAATAAATTATCTTTTATGGGACATGTGATTTACCATGTAGAAACTTAAATATTTTTTTAATGTTTATTTTATTTTTGAGAAAGAGACAGACAGGGCGGGAGCAAGGGAGAGACAGAGAGAGAGAGGGAGACACAGAATCCAAAACAAGCTCCAGGCTGTCAGCATAGAGTCCGATGTGGGGCTCAAACTCATGAACCATGAGATCATGACCTGAGGTGAAATCGGTTGTTTACCTCACGGAGCCACCCAGGCGTCCCTGAAACTTAAATATTTTAAATCTTCAAATGCAGCAATCTTTTACTTGCTATGTTTCGAGGTTTAAGGTCATTTTTATAATAGGTTCCTTAATCCAAGATTATCTTGTAAAATTCTTTATTTTTATTCTCCAACTTTCATACTCTTGCTTCTTTTTACAAGTTTCCTAGTGGATGTAATTTTCAATTCGTAAACTCAGGAATGTAGAAATTATGATTTTACTTTTTTTTGACTCAATTCTTTATTTGAATTCCTATCCTGCTTCGTTGGTAGGGAACCTAATCTCAGGCCTTTATGTTTCCTTTTCACCTCTCTAAAGTTCTAAGAAGTCCTAAGGACTCTCCCAAAGCCAAATTTGGAGAAAAGAGCCCTTATCATTGATTCCTTTGCCCAAACACGGTCACCTCCCGTCAACACAGCACTTCGGAACTCACAGCTTTAAAAAAAATGCCCTGCTTAGGACACAGCAATCTTTGTTTTAAAATCATCCATGACCTTGTCTGCCTGGATGCACTCCCCAGCCCTTTCCTCCCTGGAGTCTTGCTGCCTTGCTAAGGGCTTGCTGGCAAAGCCTGCGCAGACATCCCTTCCATGCCTCTTTTTCCTTAACTCTCCCTCTCTGAGGCCTCAAAACTTTTCCTCTAATTTGAGATGACCCTCACTTAACCTTGATTCAGTCTCAGACATTTTATCAATCCCATATCAAAGCTTAACGTGTTTCGAAGACAAAGCAAGAAGTTCCGCTTAATCTAGTTGTATCTCTTTCCGTAGGCAATGAGACAAGAAGGCTGAGTGAGTACTTAAATGGGACAAGAGGAAAGTAAGAAATACAAGTAGAAAAAAAAAAAAACAGAGAGAGAGAACTGAATATTTAGCTTGGTAAAGCACTAGAAATGAACTCTAGCCACATTAAGCCAAAACGTAATCTGTGAAAAGGATGTCACATAACTCCCAATCTCCACAAGAGTTGGAGTACCTACAATACAAAGCCAACAATGAGCAGACTCTGGCCATTATAACAGATCGCTATAAACATCACCGCTGCCTCCACAGCAAATACAGCTTAACACTGGCCACTAAATACCACCACGACAGCCGCTGTGCCATTGCTATTGCCCAAGCACGTAAATTACTACCACCACCACTACGATGTAGTTGGCCATAATGACAACACATCTCAAGGCTGACTTGCCTCATTATGTCATAAGCTACTGAATGAAGGTCTCTTTCTTGGTAACTGGCTGGTAGGGATTCCGTCATGGGTGTTCTATGCAAAGGTACCTGCCAAGAGGAGTGTTTGGCGTTTTTCAGCTTTTATAGACTACGGTCATCTCTGACACACAATACACGTGACTCCCCAAACCTAAGAAAGAAATTTTGATGACTGGCACGTCATAAAAAGATAAATGTTTTGCTGCAGAGTCTCACCTTGGGCCATCCAAAGTTAGGAGGTTTATTTGTATTTCCAAGGAAAACAAACTCAATCCTGCCTAATTCAAGTAGCCCTCATAGGACACCAACACCAACAATAACCAAAATCACGTAACAACTCTCTAAAAGCCATGCATTCAAGATAATCATCAGTTACCACATCCAGATCCAAGTCCAGGGTCTCTGGGAGACATGCATTCCTCCTTTGGTTCCACCATGCTTCCATAGGAGTGTCCTTTCACATACTGGCCAAGTGAGGAATTTCACCATCGCCACCACCATGCTCTCGAAGAAGAAATAAATATAAATTTAACAGGGAAGAAAATAAAGCTATCTTCAAGAGGTATCAACACTTTTTTAAGTATTTATCATTCCCCTCCTCTATCACTCTTTGTATGATCTTTGGCTCCAGCTAGTGCCTCAGCTGATTAGATATTTGGTACCAGATGTGGAACCCCAGCCGTCAATCCTGAGACATCTAAATACTTACAGATTCTGCTTGTGATTGCCACAGCCTCTATTAACTTTTTCCACTGGACCTAGAAACCTCAGCCTAGTCACATGCTGGTGACTGACTGGTGACTCCCAGTCAACATAACCCAGACAGAATTAAGTACAGATTCACTAATGTTTTATTTCCAATTAAGAAACAGTAGTTGATAATTAGTTCACATCACTAGCGGTGTCTTTTGAGGCAATGAATTAATGAGAGATAAAATGTGAACCCCTTCCAAATCTAATTCAATAGTTTAAGGGGAAGCAATAGTTGAGAAATCAATGTGTGTCCAATGACAAGGCCTTGGTGTGAGAGCACTTTCCAAAGCCTAAGCCCTGATCAGGGACTGGCACTGCTATAGAGCTAGCTGGCCTTACCTCTGTGAATTCTTCTAGAATTCAGAAGGGGGAGTCTGAAGACACCATGGAGAAAGAGATGGCTGGTGCCTTGGATGCAAAGACCCGTACTGCCACTTGGGCAGGGATCCCAAGACACAATTATATTTTCACAACTCCTCATAAATAGGCCTTGGTTTTTGAACTCTTCCTTTTCTCTTTCCTACTCCAACTATCACTGGAGTTTTTAATTCTCCTGAACCATGAAGATGAGAATCAAATTAGGATGTCTGAAAATTCCTAAGGTCAGCTCACTGAAAAGCATTCTGCAAAGTGAGTGACCATATTAACTAAGACAAAGAAACAAGGGAAGGAAGGTGTGGAGGAGAGGGTAATGAGTTTGGCTTTGCACGTGGTATGGCTGTGGGGTCTGGTCACCCCTGAGATGAAGGTATCCAAAAGGAGATGGGGATTAATAGGATGAGAGTGAGCAGGTGGTGGAGAGGGGAAGAAGCAGGGAGAGGGAGAGGGGAAGAAGGAGGGGGAGGGAGAGGGAGAGGGAGAGAGGGGGAGAGGGAGGGAGAGAGGAATATTCCCAAGCACTCCACGCTCAGCACAGAGCCTAATGCGGGGCTCAATACCATAAGCTTAGGATCAGGACCTGAGCCAAAATCAAAAATCAGAAGCTCAACTAACTGAGTCACTCAGGCATCCCCAATTTAACCCATTTTATTTATTTATTATTAAAAAATTTTATACCCAAGTTATCTAACATACAGCATAGTCTTGGGTTCAGGGGTAGATTGCCATGATTCATCATTTACATACAACACCCAGTGCTCATCCCAACAAGTGCTCTCCTCAATGCCCATCACTCCCAACCTCCAAACACAGCAACCCTCAGTTTGTTCTCTGTATTTAAGAGTCTCTTATGGTTTGCCTCCCTCCCTCTCTGTATCTTATTTTTCCTTCCCTTCCCATATGATCATCTGTTGAGTTTCGCAAATTCCACACGAGTGAAATCATATGATATTTGTCTTTTTCTGACTTATTTTGCTCAGCATACTACTATCCAGGTTGCATCCATGTTATTGCAAATGGAAAGATTTCATTCTTTTTCATTGCCGAGTAATTTTCCATTTTATATATGTACTCCATCTTCTTTGTCCATTCATCCGTTGATGGACATTTGAACTCTTTCCATACTTTGGCTTTGTCGACAGTGCTGATATATAAACACTGGGGTGCATGTACTCCTTCGAATCAGCATTTTTGTATCCTTTGGATAAATTCCTAGTAGTACAATTGCTGGGTTGTAGGAGAACTCTACTTTCAAATTTTTGAGGAACCTCCACACTATCTTCCAGAGTGACTGTACCAGTTTGCATTCCCACCAACAGTACAAAAGGGCTCCCCTTTCTCCATATCCTCGCTAATATCTGCTGTTCCCTGAATTGCTAATTTTAGCCATTCTGACAGGTGTGAGGTGGTATCTCATTGTCATTTTGATTTGCATTTCCCTGATGGTGAGTGATGTTGAGCATCTTTTCATGTGTCAACGCAACACATAAAAAACAAATACCCTTATATATTTTAAGGAAATAATCTTTGTCAACTTAACAGTTACTTCTTTCTTTTTTTTTTTTTTAAAGATTATTAATTTTGAGAATGGGGGTGGAGGGTAGGGGAAGAGAGAGAAGGAGAGAGAGAGAAAATCCCAGAAAGGCTCTGCACTGTCAGCGCTGAGCCCAATGCAAGGCTGGAACTCATGAACCATGAGATCATGTCCTGAGCCAATGCTTAACCGACGGAGCCACCAAGGGCCCAAGTCAATAGTTACTTCTATTTAATGAAATACATTTCCTGGTAACAAAGATAACCAGTATTTCCCCCCCCCAAATAATATAAATTAATTGTTTCCAGGTTTTAGAGACAGATAATACATTCCATCAATTTATATTTCCTTTTTATTTCTCTCTATTCTCATTACGGACCCCAAGAGTAATCTTTAAAAAGTTGGAGATTTATGAACATTCTATTTACCAAGATAAAGGCCTGTTGTGTTGGCTAGAACTCAAACAATAGATGGAACAAAAAATTTACAGATTTTGGTGTGCGTGTGACTTAAGTTTTAGTATCTACCTGTGAATCTATTCTCACGAACATCTCACACCCTTTTAGAGCTTATGCGTCAACATAGAAACAGAATAAATTTAACAAAAGGAATTGGATTTGATTTCCTGGCCACTTTCCTCTTACTGCACTCGTAATCTTTTTAGCCAATTGCTCTATTCCTATAGAAATGAGACCAATCAAGAACTAAAATGCAACAGTCTAAGGAAAGAGGTGAGAAATATTTAAACGTATAGAATATAAATCAGCGATAAAGGACGTTTATGAACATACTATGTAAACAGTCATAAAACACACATGCTAAGTAAATGTTGACTCCACATTTACTTTATACGTGGAACCCACATAAAGAGGAGGAGCACCAATTATTGAAGAAAACAGGATAATTCAAACTTCGAAGCATGGAAAGGAAATTGGAGAAGATGAAGCTTTAAATATGTTATTTTAAAAAGAAGCCAAAGAATGCCCATCGATCTCATCATTAGAATTTTTTAATAGTTCTATTACTTAAAATGGTCTGAGAGAAACGGCGATGGTTCACAAGTACTCAGAAAATACAAGCAACTCACCAATGTTACTTACCAAGAAGGATTATACATCTAAGCCTCAGCTTACCTAAATGTGAAATTATAATAATAATAGTCACCATCAGGCAGAACTGCTCTGAAGATTACATGATGAATTACTTAAATACCTTGTAAAATCAATGTCCTTTATCTAATTGTAAAATACTGTTTACTTAATTCACCTAATTCTTTCTTCATAATGAATAAGGCTTTATGGATTCTTTGTCAGTCCCTTTTCTCCTTTTTAAGGCCATTAAGTTAGATGATTTTTATCTTTTAATGTGATTTTAGCAATTTGAGAGTTTTCCTCAACTACCAAATTGAATTTCCTGAAGTGAAACAATTTTATGACTTTGAACTGTTTTTCTGATTCTAGCCAAGGTATATAGCTATATAAATCTAAACATCTTTGTATAGGGCGCTGGGGTGGTGTGGCGGGTTAAGCGTCCCAGTCTTGATCTCAGCTCCCATCTTGATCTCACCGTTCATGAGTTGGAGCCCAACACCAGGTTGTGTGCTGATGGCGCGGGGTCTGCTTAGGATTTTGCCTCTCCTTCTCTCTGCCTCTCCCCCACTTGTGCACGCTCTCTCTCACTCTCTCTCTCTCAAAATAAATAAATAAACTTACAAAAACTATTTTCAAAAATAAACAGCTTTGTATAAATTATAAACTAAGGAGAGTACATATCTGTTTAGTGTTTTCACGGACCACCTTACCTCACAACAGCAAATCCAAGTCATGAACTTGATGCTATTAAAGCTTTAGTGGGTGGGTGTAGACTGTTGGCTTTCATTTGCATGAGGCCACATTTTACGACCTTATTCTACACACATGCAATTAGAAAGACTCTTCTGCCAACGGTAACCTTCCTAGTACCAGTCTTATGAAAATGGTCCTACGAACCTACCTTAGTAGGATTTTATTTCCTTGCCTCCAAGGGTAAAAATTCCTTCAGCTACATGTATGATTTTCTTCATGGACGATTTTAACACAGAGAAAATCATGTAGGAATCTGAAAATTATTCTTAGATGGAAAAGATGGTGTTTAGGACAAATTCTAAGCTCTTCTCCTCATGGGAGGAGCAAAGTGATACCAGCAGCTCTTACTGTGCCACCTTCCTTACTTGACTGATAGGACTGACTGATATACAATTCAACAAGTGTACACTTGGCACCCATGGCAGGTCTCGGGCAGATTACATAAATGAGTGTGAAGCAGAGGGAATTAACATTTTTCAGCACCTATCATGTGCCATGAACTGTGTTGCATGCCTGTAACAGCCGTGACTTAAACTATCTCACTAATCCTCATAAGCACTCAAGAATACTAGTAGCAGTGTCTTTCTAGAGATGAATGAACACTTGCAGAACATGAAGTGATTTTCCCAGGACTCAGTTTAAAGCCAAGGGTTTAAACTAGGTTTATGTTGTTCCAAAGCCCATTGCATTCATGTAATGTCCCATGGACATTTGTAAGGTAAGGAAATAAATACAACTAAATGCACACATATGCAGATATACATATAAATATATGCATATTTACTTACGCACATGGACGTACACTTATGCATGTATACAAAGAGCCACGGAAGATCCAAGTATGCAGGAACTGGGAATCTGGACCTACCAGCCCTAGATGGAAAACTGAGTTGAAAAATAAATTATCCAACTGAATATCAACTAGTATCATATGCGATATTAAGGGAATAAGACAAAAGCATTTGACAATCCAGTATTTATGATAAAAACTCTTAACAGTAACTGAGGAATCAAAGAAAACTTCTTAAAACCTGTAAAAGAAATTTATTAAAACCTACAGCTGTTATCGAGTTAGTCACAAAATACTGAGGGCATTGAGACTGGAAACAAAACATAGATGTCCAATCTTACCACTTCTAATCGATATTATATTAGAGAGTAGTGTCATTGTAATCAGGCAAAAACAAAGATAGAAAAGGCAGCTGTGTTGGAAAGGAAAAAAAATTAAATGGTCTTTTCAGACATCATATTGTATATAGGAAACTGAGAAATCCATACATATACAAAAAAATAAAGACTTTGAAACCTATCAGATTAAATATATTCAGTAAGGTCCAAGGATTTAAGAGTAATATAAAAAATAGAAAAATAAACAAAGGATACAAACACACAAAAATGAACTGTATTCCCATATACTAGTCATTGTATTTTATTTTCTAATAATCTCAAAATATTAAAATGACAATTCTATTAATAGCATCAAAGAAGATAAAAATATTTAGTGAGAAATTCAATGAAGGAAGAGTAAGACCTGTATGCTGAAACCTATAAAACATTTTTGGGGGGCTCCTGGGTGACTCAGTCGATTGAGCATCCGTCTTCGGCTCAGGTCATGATCTCGCTCATGGGTTCCAGGCCCTGCGTCGGGCTCTGTGCTGACAGCTCAGAGCCTGGAGCCTGCTTCAGATTCTGTGTCTCCCTCTCTCTCTGCCCTTCCCCTGCTCATGCTCTGTCTCTCTCTCTTTCTCAAAATAAATAAATGCCAAAAAAATAAAAAATGAAAAAAAAAACATTTTTGGGAGAAATTTTTAAAAGATTTAAATAAATGGAGATACAGCCCATGGTCATAAATCAAACATAAGAGTAAATAGAGTACAACGAGAACACTCACTCTAATCATTATTATTCAATACTGTATTGAAGATCCTTGTCAATACAATTCGCGCACACACAAACACACACACAGAGAAATACACAAAGAGCAGACTTTGCTTCCAAATGATATAATCACATCAAATATTTAAGAGGCTACATGAAAAAAATTATTAGAGGGGCGCCTGGGTGGCTCAGTTGGTTAAGCCTCCAGCTTCAGCTCAGGTCATGATCTCACGTTTTGTGGGTTTGAGCCCCATGTCAGACTCTGAGCTGACAGCTCAGAGCCTAGCGTCTGATTCAGATTCTGTATCTCCTTTTCTCACTGTTCCTCCCCTGCTCATACTCTCTGTCTCTGTCTCTCTCGAAAATAAATAGACATTATACTCTTTTTTTAAAAGAGTCAAATCCAGAACCTCCTGATGTCAAGATTTACTATAAAGCCTTAGTAATATTTTTAACAATGTTGTATTGATGCAGGCATAAACTAATCATGCTGTTATACATAGTGGAGGCCTCAAAAATAGATCAAAGCATATATGCTGAACTCAGTGGAGGAAGAAATGTTATTTATGCCAGCTGGGGCAGGAATAAATGGAGTTGACTTTCCCTTTGGCTAAGTTTAGGTGTCTAGCTCACACACAAAATTCAAATTTAGTAAAGACCTACACATGGGAGACCACACAAATTTTAGAAGAGAGTATGAAAAAATCTCATAGTAGGGATAGGATAAGTTTTTATTGTATTTATTTATTTTTGAGAAAGAGAGCATGCAAATTCGTGCAAATGGGGGAGGAGCAGACAGAGAGGGAGAAAGAGAAACAGATGAAGAGACAGAGAGAGAGAGAAAGAGAGACAATCCCAATTAGGCTCCATACTGTCAGTGCAGAACCCGGTGCACGGCTCCAAGTCGGAAACCATGAGATCATGACCTGAGCTGAATTTGGATGCTTAACCAACTGAGTCAATCAGGCACCCCAGACTAAGTTTTTAAAAATAACACATACATGGGGTGCCTGGGTGGCTCAGTTGGTTGATCATCCAACTCTTGATTTTGGCTCAGGTCATGGTCCCAAGGTCCTGGCATTGAGCCCCACATCTGGCTCTGCTAGAAGTGTGGAGCCAGCTTAGGATTCCCTCTTTGTCTCCCTTTGCCCTGGTCTCTTGTTTCCACAGACTCTCTCTTTCTCTCAAATAAAAATTTAAAAAACAATATATACACACAAAAAGCTATAAAAGGAAATCAATAAATATTGCTAACCAATAA
Organism: Paguma larvata; assembly: GCA_030068075.1. Lineage (NCBI taxonomy): Eukaryota > Metazoa > Chordata > Mammalia > Carnivora > Viverridae > Paguma > Paguma larvata. Next base: position 127,117,767 of record CM057826.1, read on the forward strand.
TAAAAATTTATATATGTCTCATGATAATGTCTAATGAAGCAATGTTTAAAGACAGGCAACACCTTAGAATATGTAAAATAAAATGCAACTAACCAATTAGGAAAAGCCAAAGAACCAATACCAAAATGGTCTAAGGATTTAGAAAACTAATCTGAATCTAGACTTCCAGGAAGAAAGAAAAAAAAGACATTTCTAAACATCACTGTTATTTGAGGAAATTGAAAGTCTACGATTCAATACCACATAACGTATCTGGCAAAAACTAAAACCTGACAACATCAAAAGAACAGAACTCACCCTTTTGCCCTGCCTTCTTAGTAGTGTAGAGTTTTTCAGTGTATTGGCTCATTCTCAGGGCATGGTCTTCCCCCAACTGCACGAACTTTACTGACCCCTGAAGTAAACAAAGGGCAGCTATTTTCAAGGAGCTTACATCAAAGTCCTGGAGTATATGCCAAGGCAAGGGACTTACGAGGGTCAACAACTTTTCTCAACTGGCTGGGGACTTCTCAGGTTTTAGCATTCAAAGTCTTGCATGTCAGGAACCCACTCAAACCAAAATGGTTTCCTCAGGACCATCCCAATTTTAAAACAGAAAGCCCGGTGTCCCAGAAGTCTTCGTTCTCAGACAGCAAGTGGGGACCCTTGTTGCCTACAAGATGGGGGCATGTGATTACAGCTCTACCCAAGTGAGGATGAATGGCGACTTTATTCCAGAAAAATACAATGAGAAGATACAATGTTAACGTCTACAGGGGATTAGGGTTGCCTGAGCTATGGTATTCAGCCAACCCAATCAGGCTGCATATGCAAGAATTACAACAGAAAAAAGACACAAAGGGGCACCTGAGTGGCTCAGTCGGGCAGATGTCTGACTTCAGCTCGGGTCATGATCTCATGGTTTGTGGGTTCAAGCCCCACATTGGACTCTGTGCTGCACCTCAGAGACTGGAGCCTGCTGCAGATTCTGTGTGTGTCTCTCTCTCCCTGGCCCTCACCCACTTGCGCTCTGTCTCTGTCTCTCAAAATAAATACATGTTTTAAAAAAATTGCACAAGACCTTTTGAAGAAAAGGCTGAGGCTGTCAGCAACTTTATTCTTTTTTCTCCTAGAGCATCGTCCTTAACTAACATATACATATATATGTTAACTATGTATTTTCTTGTCTCTTCCGATTTACTTGTTACTTAAAATTGCTTGAAGATATCCTGGAGTGAGCTGGTTTTTAAAATTTTCTATTGTCAATTCCAGGTTCCTACTTATACGGTGGTGCATATTAATGCCTGCTCCTATTTTCTATTCTGGCTTCGCTCTCGATTTCTCTCTAGGTGCCTGCTTTTCATTAAACTTAAAAAGGACAGTAAAAGTGAAGTCTTACTGTTTACCTTAACAGAGGCGGTTGTCACTGCTGCCATATTAAACTAGCTCAGCTTCTAGGAAAAATCAGTTTGCCTGCCTGGTTTCTTTGACCTCCATCTTGCTTTCTTCTGCCTGGAGGAAAGTCCAGCACAAAGCATGTGGTGCTTCAAACGTGATGAGCTTCTCTTCTTCCCACACTATCACCTGGTATCAAAGAATGGCTCCAAGTCTTCAAGAACTAATTTTTCCAGACATTAAGGAAAAATCAGAGTAAGAGATACCAATGAAGAAATCAAAGAACTGTTTGTAGAGCTGCAGAAGAGACGGCGAGTTTGCCCATGTCTACACCCACCTGGATGTGGTAAACACGGAAAGCATAACTTTATTTACATTTACTCTAAGTCATGAGAATGCCTTGGTGTCTAAAAGTGTAGCAGAACTGCTTAAATAAAACTAAAGTGTTTTTCATTAAAATTCATTTCTAAGAATCATGGGTAAATTTTTATTGGTTTCAAGGTTGGGAAGTTCATCTTCTTTTGATTTTGAGTGCTAACCCTAAAGCCTCGTTGGATGCCAGGTACGCCGAATCAAGCAATCATAATTTGAACAAGAATTTAATTGATTAAAAAGGGAGTTTAAGAAAGAAAAACTAATGAAATAAGTACCATCTGTTCCGGAGTTAGCCCTGAGTAATAGAAAACTGAGGTGCAATTTCAATTGATTATAAATTTCAATTGATTTATGTGAGCCACTGTAGTGACGTGATTGTCAGAAATATGCCATCGAAGCAGACTATATGACAACAAACACGCACTTCTGGGTAGAGATTTTCATCTCCTTTACTTCACCTAGAAATCATCTCTCTGTGGAAGGCGGAATAATGGGTCCCCCATCAAAGATATCTACACCCCAATTCTTGGAATCGGGGAGTATGTTCCCTTACACAGCGAAAGGGACTTCGCCAATGTGATTTAAGTTAAGGAATTTGAGACAGGGAGATGATCCTGAATTCTGTGTGTGAACTCAATCAAATCACATGAGTCCTTCAGGGTTAGAACTTTTCTCAGCTATAACCAGAGACATATGAAAAATAGAATAAGGGCCAAAGAGATGCAGTATTTCTGGCTTTGAGGAGAAGAAAGGAGACATAAGCCAAGGAATGTAAGCAGCCTCTAGGAGCTGGGAAATACAAGCTGGCTTTCCCGGAGAGCCTCCCTAAGGAGCACATTCCTGTTCATACCATGATCTAAGTCCAGTGAGACTCATACTGGACTTCTAACTTATGGAAGTGTAAGACAGTCAATTTATGGTAAGCCACAAACGTTGTGGTAATTTGTCGCTGGACCCACAGGAAGCTAATATAACTCTTAATAAATTAGTATCATGAGACCTAAAAAATTATCAATTTTTATGACACGGTTTCTCTTTTCTTTTAAAATATCTAACCTTCCTAGAATAGTGTTACCACGGTATATAAAACAAGCCTGTGACTTATTCAGGTTTCCACCATCATTACCTGTAAAAATGAGTTCCCTCACTTCATCTACAAGACTTTCCAAGGGTAAGGCCTCACTGTTGAAAATAATCTATTCTTTTAATTCACATCTCTATATATTATTCACTAATTATATGTATATGTTCATACCTAATTTTCAATAATATATGTTTATAACTCCCTAATATTTCCTCTCACATGAAACAAATGACTTAGTCAAACGTTATCTGAAGATTCCATGAGTGGGGACAAAATCTTTCTGAAAGACAGGTGGGTACAGCTTACAGAAACAGACCATTACTCAACAGAACTCAACAGAAACATAATACAGGAAGACATGTATCTAACCAAATCCCAATGGCACTGTATAATCTAAACGTATCTATGGGCTTTGGTCAACAGTTATGGTAGTCACTCCCCTGAACAACATAATTACCAATTTTCAGCCATAGCAGTGGAGGACAGCAACCACTTCCAAAAGGAAAGGAAAGCTTGGGAACTCATTTCATCCTTGAGTACACAAAGTCCCTCTTCCTCAGGATGGTCTCCACTTGCATGAACGCAGACAAGATTAGGACTTTAAATTTTTTTTTCTTTTTTTGGCCCTTTTCATTTTTGAAAGGTCATTGCTAGACTCATCAAGAGTGAGAGATGGAATTCTTAACTGAGTTTTGAGTTTTGGATGAAATTAGTTTCCAAGGAAAAACATCCTATTTTCCCTGTACACATGCTTATTTATACCAAGGATACAAACTTTTTCTTGTTTTTAGATTCATGCCATATTTTTAGTCTCAGCCAAAATCTTTAATTGAACAACAGTTTTCTAAAAAGCAGTAATTTTATCATAACCAGAAGAGACTTCTCAAACAGTTGTTCCCCTGGTATAAGATTAAATCAGAGTACAGGGAATATAGGCAATAATATTGTAATAACTTTGGTCACTAGAATTATCATAGGCATCATTTCATAATGTATAAAAATATCGAATCACTATGATGTTACCTGAAACTAACAGCATATGTCAGTTATATTTCAATTAAAAAATTAATAAATGGATCTCCTTAGGAAATTTGGTCCCCAGAAATTCTATGATTCACAGACTAGACATTTAGGGGGCCCCTGGGTGGATGTCAACTCTTGATTTAGGCTTGGGTCTTGATTTCATGGTTTTTCAGATAGAGTCACGTCAGGCTCTGTGCTGAGCATGAAGCCTGCTTAGGATTCTCTCTGTCTCTCCCTTTTTCCCTCCTATACTCTTGCATGTACTCCCTCTCTCTCAAAATAAATAAACATTTTTTTTTTTAAAAGAGACACTGGCCATTTTGGATTTTGCACAAAAATTTACAAGGAAAATCAGTAAGGCCATTTCAAGTTGAGTGGGTTTCCACTATGACACAAACTTTAAATGATGTTCAGAAAAATGAAATTAAAAAGCTGCCACTTTTGTGTTTAGGAATTAGAACAAAATTACTGAGACAGTATCTTTAAGACTAGGAGGCTCTCCTTCCAACAAAAAAGAAGTATACCAATTAAACAACATAGATGTGTTAAAGAGGAATCTTAAACTAGAAGACATCAAAAGAAATTCTGGAGAAAATAGAAGATCTTGACGGCTTATGTTTTTTGTTTGTTTTTTGTTTTTTGGGGTTTTTTTGTGCAAATAAAAATACAGAAAATTTTTTCAAAAACCTGTTAATAACATTTTGTTGTTATTGTTGTTGCTCTTCTTATCTTTTTGAAGAATTTAGTTGAGAAATTACTCTTCAACCCAGAATATTTAATAGATGATTTTGGTGACTCATGTGGACCTGTTGGGTCAATGTACCCATTCTCAAGTTGCTGTAATTGTTGCCCGCTAACTATTTAGAGGTGCATGTATCTCCTGTGATTGGACTTCAGCCTGTGTGATTACTCCCTCAGGCATAGCTCCCAGAAAAGGACTGTCTGACACTGGGAGAACTTTAGGCCCTCTGGTCTCAAAGAGAGTAACTCTGCCATGCCATTCATACAATGGAACTCCCTGTGGTAATAGGTCAAGGCCAGGGTTCAGCTGAACCGCAGTCTATTCCCAGCTTCTTTCCCTGTCTTACTCGGCTTTGCTGACTCCTTCACAGATTTCTTGGGGACATTCCCTCAGTAAGTGCCTGTCCTTCGAGTTCCCATCTCAAGCTCAGCTTCCAGGGAAACAAACCTGAAACATGAAGAAAGTAATGAAATGGAAAATGACAACTAGAGACATAGAAGATGGAAGGCCAGGAGACCAAGAAAGAAAGACTAGAGCATCAATAACCAAAGAAATAAAGGAATTTTCCTGGGTTGAAAAATGTCTTCAACTCTCTCAGCTCCAAAGGATTCATCAAGTGATAGGAATATCCAAACTCCACTGTCATCATGTAAGATTACTTGAAGATTCTAATCACTAAATGAACTAAGAAAAATCAATAGTACCAATTAGAGAAAAATAAATACCACCATTATTTGCATATGATTGGAATATAAACCTAGAAAGTCTAAGAACTCAGGTGGGAAATTAGTGAAACTAACAAGAATTCTAAAAGACGGTCAAACTATGTAGTCAACTAAAAACATTAATAGCTTTCCTTCATAGTTGCATGACTATTTAGAAAACATAGTGAGGAGAAAATTCCATTCACAGGACCAAGAGAAATTATCAAGTTCCTAGGAATAAAATCAACAAAAATGTACTACTTTCACTTTTTAAAAAGAATTTATAAAGCTTCGCTGAAGGCCTGAGTAAAATATCTTTACTCTGGAAATATAAATTATTTAATTATTCTGATAATTTGCCAGTTCACTACCCCTATGGGACAACATACTTAGAGACATAAATTTTTCTACCCATTACTCTTCCCAAGTCACTAAGCTGATAATGCATAATACTAATATTTTATTTAAAGGGGTTCCTGGGTGGCTCAGTCGGTTAAGCATCCAACTTTGGCTCAGGTCATGATCTCACAGTTCATGGGTTCAAGCCCTGTGTGTGTGTGCTGACAGCTCAGAACCTGGAGGCTTCTTGGGAGTCTGTGTCTCCCTCTCCACTCCTTCCCTACTCATGGTTTGTCTGTCTGTCTGTCTCTCTCTCTCAAAAATAAATAAACATTATAAATACATACATACATACTCTGAGGCACCTGGGTGGCTCAGTCAGTTAAGCATCCGACTTTGGCTCAGATCATGATCTCCCAGTTTTTGAGTTGGAGCCTCTCATTAGGCTCTGTGCTGATAGTTCAGAGCCTGGAGCCTGCTTCGGATTCTGTGTCTCCCTCTTTCTCTGCCCCTCCCCGCTCATGCTCTCTTTCTTTCTCTCTCAAAAATAAAACCTAAAAAAAAATTGAGTACTAGTATGATACCTGACTAAACAAATTATTTCAACAATGGCTATGTTTGGCCATGTGGGGGCACTGTCTATAAGCCTGTTTTAATAAGTATACAATTATTCCTAAATTGCATCTGAGTTAATAGTAACTGATACAATTTACCCTAGTTCATTGATATGGGAAATTCACATGGGGGCCCTGAAGCTCTTAAATTACAGGTTAATGTTTCAGCATTAACAGGGCAAATTTCATAGAGTACTTTAAAAATTCTTTTCGAGGTTTTCCCTGTGCATCTTTATTTAAAAGAAAAAAAATTATTTTCCAGGTTTTTATTTTATTATTTCAATAATGTTATCGAAATCCAGAACATATAAACTTATCTGTAATTAAAACAGAGAATCGTGATGAAAGAAATTGAAAGAGCAATATGGTCACAGAGCAGGAACACTAACTTCACAGTCTCAATGACTTCCCTTCTAATTTTTTGAATGTGGTATTTTTCAACCTTGGATACTTACTTGCTACTACAGAGGCTGATAGTAAGAAGAAACTTTGGATCACTTGTCAAGAATCTTATAATTCAAATATGAAGAAGAAAACAAATAGCACTTTCCTAGTATAAATTTAAATTATATGTTGATTGCTGAAAGATTGTTGTAATTACTACAATTTTCTCTGTAGATAATGGTTTCTTTGGAAACGTCAATAGAGCATGTAATTATATATGCCTGACGATTTCAGTCCATCAAACATAATAAAACTTTTTTTTAATGTTTATTTTTTTTTTGAAAGAGAGAGAGAAAGAGAGAGAGAACAAGCAGGGGAGAAGCAGAGAGAGGGAGACACAGAATCTGAAGCAGGCACCAGGCTCTGCACTGTAGCACAAAGCCCGACAACACGAACTCACAAACTTTGAGATCACAACCTGAGCTGAAGTTGGATGCTTAACCAACTAAGCCACCCAGGCACCCCAAATATAGCAAAACTCTTAACAGTCACTACTCTGAATAATCTTTGCATAATAAAAAAGGAGTAGAAACTCAGCAATTTAGTTTCAGTTTTAGGAGCAAACACAGTAGCCATAGACCAGTTACGATTTTTACACATCTCTGAAGTTACAAGATAACAGACCAGACAGACAGGATACAACCTATCTAAGTACATCTCTAGCTGCCCAGGGAGGAGAAAAATATAACCCAAGGCGTCAAACAAACAACATAAATGCTCAAGTCTGGCAAACGTTTATTCCTCTTCCAGCACCGTTACATGATGAAAATATATGTGAATGAATAAATCATTCTTTAAAACTAGGCAACAGAACATACTTCACCGAAACCTAACACGGAAAAGCGCACGTCTTTCATATCCTTAGGGAACGGGTCTCTCCTAAATTTATGTCAGCTGCTCTGCTTTTGTGGTCTTTTTCACTGAGGACGTCTGTCCTACATAGGGCCATCAATGGGAACCTGAAAAGTCTCTAAATAGTCTCCATTTCCTGGAGATTAGTACTATATTAATAAAACTAGGTATCCTAGTTATCGGACCCATTCTTTCAAGCCCCCTATTAACTTGTGTCTCAAATCAACACTCCCATTTTTCCTAATTGATCCCATTTTCCAGTCGCTGCCTCTGCCCATGCCGTTCTCAGGAACTGTAATGACTGACTCCATTCCTTTCCTCACCCTAATCTTGGGAATGCCTGGTTGCTAAAACCCAGGTTAGAGATTACCTTGAGCATTATGCCTTTTCAGATAAGAATAACCCAGTGGTTAACAGGCAGATCCTGGAGTCAACCTCAGTTTGGCACCTGGATCAACTGTTTCCTAGTTATTGCCAAAACTAACCTTCCTCTACTTCAGTTTCCTCCTCTACTAAGATTAAAGAGTTAACCCACCATAGGATCACTGTGAGGATTAAATGAAGATAGATCTATGGAAAGTACTAGATCACTGACAAACGCATAGCAAATTCTCAATAGGAGTCAGCTGTCAGGTTTCCAAAGTAAAACCAATCACTTGCCCCTCGGACTCTACCTGCACTTTGTTCTTTTCCAGTCTTTCCACGGTGAATTAGTTATTAACACACAAATCTTATCTGATGGTCGATGGTGTTTTCTCTGAGGATAGGAGAAGAGCCTGCCTTCTCTTCTATCTTCTGTACCCCTTGCATATTCTAATACTTGCAAATCTAGCACTTACGGACCACACGATGTGTGCCAGAAATCATGAGCACTTTTCGTATTCATCATCTCATTTAATTTTCCCAACAACCTATGCGGCAAGTATGAGAAGCTCTCCCCACGTTACAGGCAAAAGGACAGATTATTAGGGATTCTGATTCCAAATCCCTGGTTTTTCTTTCTGGATGAACTTTATTTTTGCAGAAAGAAACACTGCACAGGGAGTTTACGCTCCCTTTCTACCACTTTATGATCAATTTTAGAACTTGATCTTTATAATTCCCTAGGTTTTTATCATTTTTTTGTCTTTTCAAATGTTTGTTTAAGTTCTAGTTAGTTAATACCCAGCAGAATATTGGTTTCAGGAGTACAATTCAGTGATTCATCACTTAGACAACACTCAGTGCTAATCCCTAACTATTAATCACTGTGTTCTTCAATCTCCTAGCTGTTCTAGCATAAACGCATTGAATGATACGTGGAATGACCGTCATCTTTACCGTAAAGATTCCTATACTATCTGCTGTGTCGTAGGGACCTTAGAGACAAACACGATCGGTCCTGGTGCACCAGGTTTGACAGCATTACCTGGAGGCCTGCGAAAACTGCAGAACTATCTTGAGCATGGACACATGGAATTGCTATCCTTAAGTCAGTAAAATCTCTTGTTTAACCATCATCTTTGCAGAGGTCATGAACCAATAGTTCTCCACTTCTAAAGACTAGAAGAAATGAAAATTGCTTAGACTTAGGGAGATTATCTTTCTAAATGTAAATGTTACATCATGGAGTAAACTATAGAAGCAAAGCCAAAGAGTACCATTTTTGAGAAGGTACTTTTAGATGATAGAGTATCGTTGATCTCTGAAACCTCAATTAGGAAAAAGGTCTTATTTCCTCAGCATATGGAGGACTATAGTTCATTCTAGAATATAAACTTCCTGCCAGCAGAGTCTTTGTAATATGTATTGCTGTGCAAACAAATTTTCAATGCATACCCAAGTGCCTGGCACATAGTAGGAACACAACAAACCTATGCTGAACGAATAAATGTATGTTTTTAAGATTCTTAGTGAAATCTGAGTATCCTCCAAAGAGTAGGAATGGGACACTCAATTTCTAGGGTTCTAACTGGTTCAAACTTTAGAGGTGTAATTTGTCTCCATGTCCTAACAGAGAAGAAGTTTTCTACCATTAAGAAGAACACAAGGAGATGAAGAGAACACAATGTTATTACTTTAATATCTCTTACACAGTGGACGCCTGGGTGGCTCAGTAGGTTAAGCATCTGACTCAGGCTCAGCTCATGATCTCATAGTTTGTAGGTTCAAGCCCCCAGGTGAGGCTCTGTGCTGACAGCTTGGAGCCTGCTTAGGATTCTCTCTCCCTCTCTCTCTCTCTCTCTCTCTCTCTGACTTGCTGCCTCTCCTCACTCTCAAAAACAATTAACATTAGAAAAATAAAAGTATGCTTCATAATCTTAAAAAAATGTTTATTATGTCTTACATAGGCCTTGATTATTAATTACTCAATAGAAAGAAAAAGCCATCTTTTTTTGACAGTTAAGTATCAGTTCCATTTTCATGCTTTAGAAAACTCTTGGGCTTAATAAACATGAATTTTTTTTCTTTGAACATGTCCCCAGGAGTCCCCAGGAATGACTGATTCGGCACTATTTCTAGACACCAGCAAATAGCTCCTAGCACAGACGCAATACGGAGTCAGTCAAAACTTGAGCTGACTTAATGTAAAGACAACAGCTGTTTCCATTCCAGAGTCTTACTCACAATGACGTTTTGCACTATGTCTAATCTTTCTGAATGAAGCCTCCAGACCCAAGATATGATCCTGACAAGTCAATCTCATTAGCCCTTACGTTTAAAGTTAAACATCACAAATGTAGACACCGAAGGATTGTCTTATCAATTATGTACGGGATAACCCAGGTTTGTCATTATCCCTGGGTACTGATAGTATCTGATTTATTTGCCAATTTCACTTTTACAAAGCTTGCTGAAGTTCAACTGTTAGGCATTCACCATCAAGAATATCAAGAATACTCTCAGGGCGCCTGGGTGGCTCAGTTGGTTAAGTGTCTGACTTCAGCTCAGGTCATGATCTCGTAAGTGTGTGAGTTCGATCCCCGTGTCGGGCTCTGTGCTGACAGCTCAGAGCCTGGAGCCTGCTTCCAATTCTGTGTCTCCCTCTCTCTCTGCCCCTCCTCTGCTCGTGCTCTGTCTCTATCTCTCATAAACATTTTTTAAAAAAAGGAATATTCTCAAACATTACAATAAAAAGGCTTTATTTACATTATAAATAAAATTTTTGAATGCTTTTAGCTAAATAACTGAATAAAAGGACTTCTATTATTGTCTCACAAAGCCATCTACATTAGTGTCATATTCAATATATACATACTGTCATTTGACAATTGTAACATTTTTGATGCAGACTTTTTTTTAACACAATTTTAGTTCTTTGTAAGGAAGAGAGTACTAAGATATTTTGGTTTGTTTTACCATCAAGACAGAAGTGCAATGTAGAAAGAAAAAAAAAAAGCAATCTTCTAAGAATTTAATGATAGCAAAGCCCTTAAACAGGGGCATTGTTCTTCACAGATGTTCTTGGCAGTGTCCTCGCTCGGCCTGCTTCTGAAAGTCATCTGCTTACCTCCCTGATAATTCTCGTGGGTAAACCCAGGGCAGTAATTCCCAATGACAAGGAAAACTGGAAATATCCGCAGAGGAATGAAGCGGTATTTCAATCTCCCAAGCAAAATAATTCCAAGGGTTGATGGATGAGAGGTCACAAAAGTCAAGTGCTCCAGAAATTAACTAGTTCACTCATAAATCACTCAACGCAAGCGAGAGCAAAAATAATGAGCGCCTGTCCTAACAATCACCAGAAAGGACGGACATCCTCCAGCCAGAGTGACAACGTGGCTTTTTGCATGCTAACAGTGGCATGTTTGGGGACATAGGTAGGACAAAAACTAGAAATGGCCGACTTAATGAGTGGAGCTCTATAACACATTTTCAAAGAATCATAAGGAGAATTGCACCCAGAATTGCTTAGAGAAAAACAGAACAAACCAAGAAACCAGAACTGCGCCTTTCAACAGAGAGATCTCGGAAATATCCATAAAACTATAAAAGCACTAAGAGCATGGGAGACCATTTTAGCTCAACTAGACAAAGCAATTTTAAGAGCATGACGGTCAGATAAGCCTGTTCTTCCCATGAGGTACATACCAAGAAACAAAAGACACTAAACAGGTTCAAGGTCAACAGTTAGGTAGCAGATTAATCATACAAATAGGAGTTACTGTGCACAGATACCTAAAGCTGCCTGAGGCTACTTACCTACAATAGCAAAATGTCATACAAATGAGCTTTGTCTATTCTTTTTTGTTTTTTTAACTTGTATTTTCAAAGTGAAAATAACATTGTTACTAGTATATATCTCTAAAATTTTGCCTCTGTATAGGTATGCATATATTTGGTTTGCTCATTTTCCCTATAAATCAAAGCATAATTTATATATACATAAGCATTATGCTGAACCTGTCTCTTTCTGCTGAAAATGTATTTGATATCTTCATTAGCATATAAATATCTGCTTCATTTTTAATGGACTAGATATTATTACATTGATTGGATATCCCATTATTTAAGCAACTAGTCATTAATACTAAATATTTTTGCTCTTTATAATTAAAAAAAATGCAATGAGGGCATCTGACTAGCTCAGTACTGAGACCATGTGACTCTCGATCTTGGGGCTCTAAGCTCAAGCCCCACATTGGGCATGGAGCCTACTTAAAAAAAAATGTAGTTATTCTATAAGGTTATATCTGTACATATATATGAATAGATCTATAAGGTAAGTTGGCAAATATTGAATTACTGGTCAAAAATCTATCTTTCTTCCAAATTTTGATCTACATCAAATGGTCTTTTAAGGACATTAATTTATCTTTTGCAAACAACTTTTAATCCACCGCCAAACCTGTTTGAGGATGTGTGTTTACCCATCTTCATCGTAGGCAAGCTGTGATGAGTCTAACAGGTGAAATGCATTTCCATATTTTCTTTTAATTTTTCTTTTCAAAATTGTAGATAACATTAACATCTATTCTTATTTTTTTCATGCCATCTCCATTTCTTTACATGTGAATTTGGATTGTTTCTCTTTCACTGATTTGCCAAAGCCCATTGTATTTCACATTTCATCAAATCTAAACATCATTCATTGTAACAAGAAAGAAAAAAATCCCCATTAAATTTAGAAAAAGTGCTTTTTTACCACCTATAATTTCTACTTTGCATGTATTCAAATCATTTTTTTAGGCAGGTAGACAGGTATTTTTGTCAAGTTTCACTTTCACTTACACACACAGGAAATTAAGCAAAAATGTTTCTCCGATTCAATGCCTGACCCTTAAGAATCACTGTATAGCAACAATGAATCATCCATGTCCATTGTCTTTGCTCAATCAGGGTCCTCTGTAGAATCAAGAGCAATGGCACTGAAGGATTTCCTTTTTTTTTTTTTTTTAGTTTTAATTTAAATTCTAGATAGTTATATATAGAGAGACTATACATATAGTCTATATAGACATATAGTGTATATGAGACTATATAGTCTATATAGTCATATAGTGTAATATTAGTTTCAGGAGTACAATCCAGTGATTCATCACTTATGTGCATTAAAGCTTTTCAACTCACCCGAGGTAGGCTGCTCTTGACTCCAGCCACAGGAATGTTGCTTAACAAGTCTGATACACCACGTACCCCTGTGTGTTTCCTAAGGCAAGGTGATTTTAGGGAGCTTCCATATGTCCCGTCTCCATTTCAGAGATATTGAAATGTGGAGAAAATGTGACTTGTAATTAAGAAAACTCTCAGTAAGGAGATTAGCCTTGCATTAGAGGATGTAAATACCTTTTCTCAGCTTGGTACTTTTATTTTAACTAACATTTTTTACCATTGAAGGTATTTACGTTTTCATGTAGTCATCTTTTTTTCATCAAGTATGAACTTTGTGTCTGGAGATCCCTCACACCAATATTACAGAAAATATTCCCAGTATTTCCCCATGAAGAGTTTTGCTTTGTATTTTTTAACTTTTAAGATCTTTTAAACTTTGGAATCTAACAGGAGTTAGGGTGTGCATATGTCGTGTGTTCGGTAGGACATTGGAAATAAAATTCTAGCTGTCTTTCCCCCGCAAATACCTACTCAGGGTTTCCATCATCATCGTATGCTCTATTTCTACATTTGTGCTGGTTTACAGTGCAACATCCTCTTTTATACACTGATCTTTATTCTCACATAGTGTGACAAAACTGTCTATAGTGGAACTTTATGAAATCTACAAAACTTGCAAAACTAGTGGACTTTCACTACCCCCGTAAGTTTTCTGCATTTTACTTCAGTGCTTATTTCTCTGCATTTTCTAATCCGTTTAAGATGAAAAAATCATTTTCCTTGTGACAATATTGAACATACATAATTTACAAAATCGTAATCTCTAGAAGACCAATTTGCTCTCTAAGAACAATGAGCTCATTCAATTTATTCAAATCTTGTTCAATGTTTTAAGGCTTTCCCTTAATTAAGTCCTACTAAGTTACAGTATTAAATTTACATGTCAGTACTTTGTTATTTTATTGGGCTTGTGAATATGATCTTTTAAGTAATTTTATTTATTTTTTGAGAGACACAGACAGAGTGCACGTAGGAGAGGGACAGAGAGAGAGGGAGATCCAGTGACAGAGAATCCCAACCAGCTTCTGCCAGGTCAGCGCAGAGCCCAATGTGGAAATTGAACTCACAAACCCGTAAGATCATGACCTGAGCCTAAATCAACAGTTGCACACGTAACCAACTAAGCCACCCAGGCGCCTCAATGTGATCTTTCTTTTAACACAGTTTCTAACTAGTTGTACTTAATACATAAGGACGTTGCTGATTTTTATAACCAGGTTGATTAGTCCCCATTATCTTATTATTTCTAATTTTTTTTCAGCCTATTATTTCAAGTTTTCCATGAATACATTTTTCTATCAAAATGGTAATTTTACTTTAAGGGTTTTTTTGTTAATGTTTTTTATTTTTGAGAGACAGAGAGAGACAGAGACAGAGCACAAGCATGGAAGAGGCACAGAGAGAGGGAGACCATCTGAAGTAGGCTCCAGGCTCTGAGCACAGAGCCTGACCTGGGACTCAAAACCACAAACTGTGAGATCATCCGAAGTCGAATATTTAACTGAATTAAGTTTTTAAAGCTCTTTATACAATTTGTTGAATATCTTTGGCTGATAGGTCTACAGCCATATTATGTAATATTAAAGGTAATGAGCACTTTGATGGAAAACCTTCAACTAGTTCAGCCTTGAGAAGGATAGTGGAATTTGCACAGAGTTACAATTTTTACCACATTGAAAAAGAATCTACTTCTACTTATGGTATAAAATTACATAAAATACATAGCACTTTCTAATCTCAAAGAATTCCAGGGCCCACTCATGCCCCCCGATTTCCACGTTTCAAGTAAGTGTCTCTTGACTAGGTCCTCCAAGTCTTGAAGGACATGGTGTCCAAGATACATCAAAACATATAGAATCCTTAGCATGTTCCTTCATTTGGCAAAAATTTCACACTGCTTGGCTGTTACTGTGTAGAGTTAGTATATTATTTTGGGTGTCTACTAATGTCATGAATGGCGGGGCTTTTTTTTTTTTATTCAAGTCATTTTAATTGGGATTACAAATGGAGTAAACTAGAAACAACTTTGCATCTTCAACTGGAATTATTCGACATTAGGTTTACTAAAATAATTTAGAATTTTTCATTTTTCTCCTGATAGGATTAAAAATTTTTTGAAACATTAAGAAGACGAAGGCTTTTTCAACTTCTTCACCTTTGTCTACCAGAAAATTCGGTAGCATCTAATTTTAATTTCTTATTAGGAAGTTCAAAACCGCCTGTCCTTAGAACAAGGCTGAATGGAACTCTATACAAAGACACATAGAGATGACAGATAATTTGTAGTTAAAACTGAAATTTAATGCCACGCTAAGCTTGAAACCAAGAAACATCTAGATGCCAGCAATAAGGAGAATTCAAAGTGAGAAAGGTAACTGGAGCTAACATGGAAATGGTCCATGGGAACAGTGACCACACAACCTGTGAGCAGACAGGATCTTGGGACTCACGCCAGGGTGGGAAAGGTTACTGGAACCGATTCAGCTTCACAGAAACATCACCAAGTGTCACCTTTTCTAAGGTACAGGGACGAAAAACTCAGTTAACATACCTGGAAGTTTTGCAAAAACTGTGATGGGTTAAATGGGATTTCTACTGCCCCAGAGTTGACAACTTGGACTCACAGATGAAAACACAGGCCTTAAGCATTAGTCTAAAAAGAACCATCCATGTCTGGGGCTGGAAACCTCTCCTACAGGCTTACTAGCTTTCAGAACTGGCCCGACTGTAATTAACCACCACCCCAAACTAAATAAAATTAAGCCACAAAGCAGAGTAATTCTCGTGATTTGGGTTGAAGTCATCAGCACTGTGGGGCAGGGGGATAAATCCCAAAAGTACCACTTGGTACTTTCTTGCTCTATGCGGAGAGAGAGTAAGCTTATGAATACCTACGTTTTTCCCAGGTAAGAGTAAGTGGATACAGATAAGTCAAGTGAATAAAACAAGAAATAGGAAATATTAGAAAGCACGTTATCCAATACCCATCAGTTATTTTTAGATGACAAAAAATAAGTATAACGGGGCTCCTGTTAAGGAAAGATAGAAAAAATTTGTATCTATTGAACAATGAATGAAACTGAAAATACACAGATCATATTAAAAACCCCGGACCTCATGATGATAAATAACCCTCAAAAGCAAATGCTGATTCAGTATCACCAGACGGAATGACATTCACTTAATAAATATGGAAAGAATAATAAAATTAGTCTCCATTTTGTTATCTTTAAAACCTAATTTAGGTAATGGTTAGCAACAGATTGAAAAGATACTGATGAGAAATTTAGGATTTCAACAGAGATTGATTAATAGATGCATCACTAAATGCAGGACGGATAGCTCCATGTGCAATATAGCAGCAGGTGATAAAGAGAGGAAGGAGAGCAGGGCAGCCTCTACAACAAAGGACGTGTACGGGAGATAACCAAATGTGGTGGGTAGATCTTGTTTGGGTCTTAATAACAATCATCTGGACAGCAGGGTTTTTTTGAAAAATTCAACTAAGATTTGAGTATTGAGTACTGAGTGTATGAGAGAGCACGTGAAAGTGTTAATTAGGTGTTATAAAATTATGGTTATGTAAAAAAACAGATGTATCTGTTAAAGATACGCAAATACGTTTCACAACCAAAGGTAATTTTATTCCCCTTTTCAAATTTCTAAAATGGCAAGCAGATTCCCTGACAAGACACAGTCAACTTCGAGGCTTAACTTTCAAAACTTTTCAAAACGTAAATACTGAAGCCAAATTATGAAATTATTGCAGTAAAATTTAAGAACTAGGGTGAGTTCCATTTCTGACGATAAAATGGGCTAGTTGCTAGAATTAACTGTTCCACCAAAATTGCTAAGTACTCCTTGATAGAATATGGAAAAGTATCTTCCTTGATACATGAATGAGTTTGCCTAAGAGGAAGAAATTATCAGGGGATGGAAGAAAGGGAAGGATGGAGAGAGAGAGAAAGGAAAGGAGAAAAAAACAAAGAAGTGGGGGAAAAAACAGAGAGATTCTAGGGCTGTAAGTAGAAAACTACTGAGTGCAGTTTCCTTGAAGGTATTTGTCTTTACACTGTAGTAATAGTGTGTCCCTCCCAAGGATTCGATCGCCCTATGGGAGTCTTCCAGAAATCCGATCACTGCCTCAGGAAGTGAACTCCTCACACCTGGGTACGGAGTTCAAAAGAGAAATATCACCACTAATTATTTGCAACCAAAATCTGTTTTAAAGCCCAAACTGAAATGATTCTCACTGAGAGAAAACTCAGGCCAGAATTTCTCTGAGAATCGGTCTGAACCCTGATCATCTTTGGGCATTAGCAAAATCATCTGAATATTCTCTCTGGAGAAGACTTTTCCTTCCAAATTCACAAAAAATATTCAAAAATAAAATTATAAAGCAAATAAGCATCATACGTAAACAAACTAACCGCTCAGGAACACTGTAAGAACAAATAGCAATCAACAGAACCACACTACATCTAGCACGAATATTCCTAGTGGGAACTAACTACAGTTAATAAATTAAAGGCTTCAGAGGAAAAGGGAGACAATATTATGAACAGATGGGGAATTTTAGCAAAGAACTAGTAAATACTGTAAAAGAGTCACATGGATAAAAATCCAATGCATGATAACAGAGATAAAGAATGATACCAGGGGCGCCTGGGTGGCTCAGTGGTTAATTAAGCGTCTGACTTCAGCTCAGGTCATGATCTCACAGCTTGTGAGTTCAAGCCCCATGTCGGGCTGTGTACTGACAGCTCAGAGCCTGGAGCCTGTTTCAGATTGTGTCTTCCTCTCTCTGCCCTTCCCCTGCTCACACTCTGTGTGTGTGTGTGTGTGTGTGTGTGTGTGTGTGTGTGTGTGTGTGTCTCCCTCTGTCAAAAATTAGTGAACCTGAATAAAAATCAGTGTGAATTCCCCAAAATGAAACACTGAGAAGACAATCAGTGTGCGTGGTGGGAGAGGAACACAGAACACGGCATCTAACAACTGTGCAAAGTATCAATTGTCTAAGATACGTGCACTTGAAGACTCGGAGGGAGACCAAAAAAACAAAAACAAAAAACATTTTAGAAAAAAAGGCTGAGAATTTTATTTTAAAAAGCCACGTATATATCTGTAAAGCTCAGGACATAAAGTATTTTAAAAATTATATGGAGCCTACTGATATCAAGACAGAGAAAGAAAACCTTGCCAAAAGAAAAATAACAAGAAAAGGTACTTACAGAGGAACAATGGTAAGAACGAGGGCAGTCCTATCAGAAAATAAATAAGACAAAAACTCGATTCAGAAGTCTTTAAACCATGAAGGTAGCTTTCCAGTGAACTGGAAAAAACTGACTTTTCAGGAAGACAAATAGAGAATACATTACCAGTAGAAATGATACACCATAGAAAATGTTAAGACAATTTCAAGAAAAAATGAACATGGCACCATACAGAAAACTGTTCTCTAGAAAATGGGTGCGGATAAATGCAAAATGATTAATTGCTCCGTAAGGTAATTCATGATGTACAGCAAAAACAGTAGCAATATACTGTAGCTTAATACATGTAGAAGAATAATATGTAGTATCAAGGTCACACAAAAGACGTGAGAAAGGAATTTGAAATATACTGCTCCGAAATTCTTACACTACATACAAAGTACAATAATACTACTTGAAGGTAGGCTGGTTATTTAGACATGTACATGGTAAGCCATAAGGAATGCGCATTTTTAAAAACGAGCAAAGGGGTATAAATTGTAAGCCAGTAGTGAAGGTAATGTGAAAGTAAAAAAATATATATATCAATGATTAAAATGCAGCAGAAAAAAAAAAGACAAAATGAGGGAACTATAAATTATTGAGCAAGATGGTAGCTTTTAACCATATAATTAATTTCATGAAGAGTAAATGGTCCAAATTTATCATTTAGAACAGATCGTAAGATTGGATTAAAACACAACTCCAATATGTGAATACTTTCTATAACCAACGCCCATCAACTATACAGAAACATAGTCAAAGACAAGGGAAGATATACCGTACAAACACTAATCAAAATAGAAATTTACTGACAATACTGACTTCAAAGAAATTGCACTCTAAATAAGGAGATACATCATGTGGTGATAAAAGCGTTCAGTCACCAAAAAGTCAGAGCAATCCTAGCTCTAACAAGAGAGTTTCAAAACACATGAAACAAAAATTTAAGGAACTAGGAAGAGAAATAGACAAACCCATAACTGCAGCTAGGGGTTTCAACACTCTCTCAGCAATCTACAAAACAAGAGCAAGTCACTAAGGACACAGTGGGTTGTGAACCTAAGTTCCATTTACAAACCAACCCACCAAACAAGAGAAAATATATTATTTTCAAGTTAATAGGTCTCTAAGGAGGTAGGGAGGAAGCTCTATTAATCCTGGGACATATCAGGGGTTCTCCACCTTCAGAGAGACAGTATCTCTAGTTTCCGAGGCATATTTGTGGTTCAAAATAGCCTTGGCTCAGAGACTTGACTTGTGCAGGAGCACAGGAAACACGGGGAGAGTTGTTTCCCCAGTTACAAGGAACGATTAGGGATTTCAAAGAACTGAAATCACAGAATGTGTGTTCTAGGCGATACAGTTGAAATGGTGTTTAAAATTTATAGCATTAGGGGTGCCTGGGTGGCTTAGTCGGTTAAGCATCCGACTTCGACTCAGGTCATGATTTCATGGTTCGTGAGTTCAAGCCCCACATCAGGCTCTGTGCTGACAACTCAGAGCCTGGAACCTGCTCTGGATTCTGTGTTTCCATCTCTGTCTGCTCCTCCCCTGCTCACACCCTCTCTCTGTCTCTCTCTCTCTCTCAATTAAAAAAAAAGTTTTTTTTTTAAATGTATAGCATTAAAGGCTGATATCAGAAAAAGAAAAAAAATGTGTCAAGTAAATTAAGTGTTCATCTGAAAAACCTAAACCAAGAAGAATCAATAAACTTGAAGCAAGCAGAAAAGAACAAAAATCAATAAAATAAAAAGAGAGAGAAATAAAGAAATCAATGAAACTAGTGGCTGAACTCCTATAGAGATCAATAAAACTGACAAACTTCTTGACAGCCAGGAGAAAAAAAAAAACACCAGAGAAATCAGCAATAAAAGAGGGAACATTTTTGTGGCTGCTAAAAGACATTTAAAAAAATCAAAAAAGAGTACTATCACCAATTTTTGCCCCAAAAGTTATGAAACAAGTTAATGAAAGAAATCCCTTAATAAACACAACCCGTGGAAGCTTATATAATAAGAGATAGACTATTTGTATAGTCCTCTATCAACTAGAGGAATTTATGGTTAAAATATTTATAGCAAGACATCAAGGCCCAGATGGCTTCACTAATGAATTTCTACCAAAGCATTAAAAACTACCAATTGCACACAAACTCTTCAAAAAATCATTTCACAAAAATAAAACCAGTAAAAGATATAAAAATACAACTGAACATCCTTCATGAACATAAATGCAAAGAAAAGCCCTAAAGGCTTTCTTAGCAATTTCGATCCAGCAAAACAGAACCAAAGAGAATGTCTCACAACCAAGCATGACTTATCCAGGTGTCAGGGACCTTGTTCTGGTGAATCTAGGGGTCCACGAAGGACGGACGGTCAGGCAAAATGAAGTGAGAGAGCCACGAGAGAGATGGAGTCTGATAACCAAGCAGGCAGCCCTGGCAATTCTGGCATCTCTGCTTTGCTGGTCTCAGTGTCTTTATTTTTAAAGGTAGCGAGTGACGTTACATCAGTGACAAGGTATTCTTTACAACATACATAGTTGTCACAAGACCTATGTAGTCATCTATAGGTTTATGGTAGCTTTTGTAAGAGTATTTTGTTATTGCCTTTTTATTATAAGGGAGTGTGGGATGCGAATTACAAAAGGATTTGTGAAATGTTAACCTCAGGGAGGTGCTCAATATTTGCTGCTGATCAATGAAGATATGTGTAGCTACTTTAGTTTGTACCTTATCTATAAACAGTGCTTCTGACTTTTGGGCGAGGCTAACCTCCTCTGGGGAAGGTCCTAAGTCTCTTTACAATCTTTCCCATCAGTGTGTTAATTCTGAGAGAAGCTTTACGGAGATGTGCCTTGAGGTTTTATGGTGTGGCTGAGGGGATGATTAACACAATGCGATACCTGCAGGGAAAATCTAGTTTGGTTCAAGGAGGCTTGGGGCCTAACATCTGCTAATTTCTAGCCAACTCACAACTGCTATTCTATATGATCAATTTGTGTAACCTATCCCCAAGAGGCAACCTTGAGGTTACTTCTGACCAGGTTACTCTCATTCAGATTTTATCCATCAAGACATCACACTCCAGGTCCCCTTTTCCATGTGCCATAAAACCAAAGAGCATTATATGCCTTGGGCCAACGAGAGCAGTTCAAGAAATCCAGGCCTGGAAGATTATTTAGAAGGAGGTAAGATTAGGCGCCAGTTTGGCTGGCGGGAGCTTTGCTTCAACCTTTCCCACACAGGGAGGGGTCTCAACCTGTGAGCCCAAAACGGCTCCCAGCATCCTGGGACCCTAAGAGTGGTTTAATATTCAAACTATGGCCAGAAGAATTCATTGTATCAGCAGACTAAAGAAAAGCCACATGTGCATCTCAACAGATGCAGAAAAAGCATTGCTAAAATTTAACATCCATGCATCATAAAAACTTGGCAAATTAAGAACAGAAGGAAAGTTGCCTAACCTGCCCAGCTCCTGCACTTAGCATGTAAACGACTAAAGGCTGAATGTGGTCTCCCCTAAAGTGAATAAGGGAAGGATGTCCGCCTTACTAAGTCTGTTCCATGTCCTCGCCAGCCTAATGATGTAATCAAACGAAATAAAAAACATCCAGTTTGTGAAGTAAAAGATAAAACCATTTCTATTCACTGGTTACAACTATGTAGAAAACCTCAAATGATGTACAGAAACGCTACTAGAATTTAGCAAAGTTTCAAACTAAAAAACCAATCTATCTAAATAAATACATAAATCTATCACTCTATACGAGTAATTATTTAAAATTCAAATTGAGAAAAAGAAAATTACCAGTTTTGATAACACTAGGAAATACTTAGGGACGGATTAAAAGCACAAGAAGATGAAGGTAATAAATGAAGGCAGAGCCCAAATACGTGGAGAACTACACGGTGATTCTGAAGGAGAAAAAACACTATTTTTAAATTTTCTTTATTGTTCACTTATTGTTTTTGAGAGAGACATAGTGCAGGCGGAGGAGAGGCAGAGAGAAAGGGAAACACAGAATCGGAAGCAGGCTCCAGGCTCTCAGCTGTCAGCACAGAGCCTGATGCAGGGCTCGCACTTGTGAATCATGAGATCATGACCCGAGCCAAAGTCAGCCACTTAACCAACTGAGCCACCCAGTTTCCCCTGAAAAACCACTATTTTTAAGATGTCAGTTCTTCTTAAAACAATCACTAGATTTAAGACATCTCAATCAAGGGGCACCTGGCTAGCTCAGTTGGAAGAATCTGTGACTCTTGATCTCAGGGTTGTGAGCTTGAGCCTCATCTTGGACGTAGAGATTGCTGAAAAGTAAATCTTAAAAAAAAAAAAAAAAAGATACCCTAATCAAAACCCCAGTAATAATTTTTTTAAACATTGAAATGCTTATTCTAGAATCAGTGTGAAGAGTCAAAGGAACTATAATATCCACAACAAGGCTGGAAAAAAATGGGTGAACTCACATGACTCCATTTCATGACTTAATATAAAGATACAGTTACCAGGACAGTGAGGTGTTGGTTAAGGATAAACATATAGATCAGAAGAATAGAATGGAGAGTTCAGAAACAGGCCCATGAGGGAAAAATAATGCTTCAAACATACTTCACACCATGTACAAAATGTATCTAAATATGAAGTTTAAGTTTCATTCATTGAAATTTTAAAATACCATTATAACAAACATGACCTGTGAGGGATATAGTTAAAACATGTATGAACGTTACAATTTAAACTACAAATATTGTACAGTCATTAAAGGTGATCTAAGTGATTACACGGGTCTGTCATGTTCAGTTTGGAACACTTATACTATTAAGATGTCATTTTCTTTCAATCTGACATCTAAGTTTTAAAAATTTGCGAATTCCAGGATACTTATTCATATAAAAAGCTCATTTTTAAATTCATATAAAAATGCAAAGGATCTAATATACCTTGCACAAATTTTTTGTAGGAATTATCTAATTCCAAAACTTACGACATGGTATAGTAATCAAAACTTCCTCCGGATATTTATACAGATCAATGGAATGAAATAAGAAGGTCAGAAATCCATCCACATATACATGGTCAATTGATTTTTCTATTATATTTTCAAGAAAATCCAATGTATTTAAGGAAAATATTCCCAGCAGACGGGACTAGAATAACCAGTTATTTCTATGCAGAAACATGTTAAATCTTGACCTTTTCCCCACAACACACGTTTAAAATCAACTTTAAATGTATCATTAACATGAAGGCTAAAACTATAAAAGATAGGTTCCCTTTTTAAAGTGGTTGTAAGAAAATGAAATGTCAAGACACAGATAAAGAGAAAATATTTCAATGCAAATGTATATACTCAAGTTTTATCTCAGGAAAATTTTATAGAAATCTAAATAAACACTGACAGCATAAGAGTAATCCATAATAATAACAATGTCATGTTTAGTTGTTAAAACAAGGCTTAAAGGCAGAGCAACTTTGACCTTTTAAATAGGTAAGGAAATGAATAAACTCGACATTTTCTAATATCCTTCTATCATCTGCAACTAATTTTTAAAACCTGACTTTTGATTGTTATATTTTAAGATAGAAATGTAATGACTAATATTCAAAAATCAGAGTTTATAACTTCCAAATTGTATTAAACCTTTTTAGTTATAATTATGTAATTAATTATATTAGCAGTATTAAAGTAAGGGAGAAAAAACATTTAATCATCCCAGAAGTCAAGAGAAGAACGAAAGAGAAATGTCCAACATGGAGGAAAAAGCATATGAAGTAAGTCTAAGATGGTCTGACTTGATTTTTCAAAAATCAACTTTAATAAACTTAAAAGATGACACATCAAAACTTAAGGGTCAAAGTAAATTGATGGAATGAGTTTCGTCATGCAAACTGTCACCAAGAAACAGTTCCAGTATTAATAGGAATTTAAAGGAGACATCAAGGAGGGGCGCCTGGGTGGCTCAGTCGGTTAAGCAGCCAATTCTTGATTTCAGCTCAGGTAATGACCTCATGGGGTTGGTGGGATCAGGCTAAGCAACAGGTTCTGCACTGACAGTGAGGAGCCTGCTTGGATTCTCCCTCTCCATCTCACTCTGCTCCTTCCCAGCTCGCTCACACATGCTCTCTCTCTCTCTTTGTCTCTTTCTCAATAATAAGTAAATAAACATTAAAAAAAAAACATAGACATCAAGGAAAAAAGCATTACAAACACAAAAATAATTGTTTCATAGTGAAAAAAAAAATTCTATTCCCCAAGAAGAGTTCAGTTGTTTTACATCTAAATGAACCTAAGAATATATCAAAATATATGAAAACCTAGTGAAAGGGAAGTAGGATTTATGTTCTTAACAAGTTGGCTGGGGTTCAGTGCTCCCAAAATAGAAAATATTTTTTCCTAAAAAATGCCAACTACATCCTGAGAGAATCCAATTCTCTGATTTAAGGATATTCCCTAATCACACCGTGACTAAAGCATCTTGTGTCCAGTTGGCCCCAGTAACCAGGCAGTCTCCTTTTCACAAAAGCCCCACAGATGCAAAGTCTACAGAGTGGGTATGTTTCACTCCATTCATTCCTCCTCCTAACTGTTATCACAGCACATTCCTCAACTAAATCCCTCTTGAACTGAGGTTGCAAAAAAAAAAAAAAAAAAAGTGACCTAAAATGATGAATGCTGTGCCACTCAAGCCCAAAGATGAAAAATGAGAGCTGAAATGTTTATTTTGGATTCAACGCTGAAAACACTGAAAAAGATTTAAAATATTGATAGAAATAATTTTTCTTCATCTCTCCACTCCCATTTCTGTCACAGGTCGATCTCCTCCTATAAAACACACAATCTGCCAGGGTCCAGGCCGTGTGTCAATCCTAAAACAAAGAAAGTTGCTGGTGTTTGGGCAGTAGATAATTTTGAAATGCCCTGTGATATAAACCTGGAAATATATGCAACTTCGTTTGTTCTCAATTTTCTATGGTTACAATCTTTTAAAGAAGTAGAGAAACACTCCGTGTGATTACAAAATTCGAGTATGGAAATAGTCTAAGGAATTTTATGCCCTTGACATAGCAAATGCTGCCGAAAAATTGAACAGTTTTAAATAAACTAAGTCTTCTAAAGGAAGCTTTATGTTAAAATTTCTCTGGCAGGTCTTTTGGTGAACCAAATATTTTTAAAAAAAAAAAACTATTAACAATACAAAGAATTTTTATGTTATATTTTTATATTTTACGTATATACTAATGACATACTGGTTGCTGTAATGTACAAAGGTTTATGGAATTATGAAAACAAATTTTAACATGAAGTTTCTTGTATTTAGTGATTTTAACATTTTTCTGCCTATGTGCTTAGTTTCAAAGTGGTGAAAACACAGCTTAACATCTTAATCATGACGATACTGTCTTTCAAGTGTATATACATAGGTCTTACATCAGAGACCTTCCTCTACTTTTCCTGGAAAACATTTGGAAAAATGTTGATTAAATGTAACTTTCAGCCTTTGGGCAAGAATAGGACTCAATTATCTTAAAATAATTTACGTTGTCTTCTTTTTTTTTTTTTTTTTTTTTTTTTTTTTTTAGAATTTTAGACACAGAGAAGGTACTGATTCTTTTTTAATTTTTTTAATGTTTATTTATTTTTGAGACACACAGAGACAAAGTGTGAGCAGGGGAAGGGCAGAGCGAGAGGGAGATACAGAATCTGAAGCAGGCTCCAGGCTCTGTTGAGCCATCAGCACAGAGCCCGACGTGGGGCTTGAACTCACAGACCGTGAGATCATGACCTGAGCTGAAGCTGGCCGCTTAACCGACTGAGCCACCCAGGCACCCCCGTTGTCTTCTTTTTAAGGACACTGAGAATGTTGATTTGTTTCCTCCGTAAGGTCTTAAAAATTTTTA
Organism: Paguma larvata; assembly: GCA_030068075.1. Taxonomy (NCBI): domain Eukaryota; kingdom Metazoa; phylum Chordata; class Mammalia; order Carnivora; family Viverridae; genus Paguma; species Paguma larvata. Next base: position 127,144,066 of record CM057826.1, read on the forward strand.
AATCCTCAGAGTCATGAAACAAATACCAAGCAAGATTCTTCCAAACAATAGTTTCTTCTCTTAAATGTTGGTCACTTACTGGGAGAATAAGAGTTTCTCAGCCATGGCTAGCTATCAAAGAGTCAAGGGAATTTTAATAAAATTACATGATCTCTGAAAACAAATAGCCCAAACAAGAGTAACTGCTTCTCCATATTGCAGGAATACACCTTGTAATGTTCAGGACTCATTTTAGAGTTCTGACAGAAACACAAATCAAACTAACTCGGTCAAAATGTACCTCAGTCAAAAATCTCCTCATGAACGGAAGGAAAAACACTTCCAAGAACCACAGGAATAAGCCGGACTGGGAGGTACAGGTGGTTAGGACCGCCTGCTTATTTCTCATCTTTGCTTCGTTTACACATGGACTTTATTCTCTTCTACCATAGATCAGCTTCTTCTGTATCATCAGAGTTTTGCTAATAGAATGTCTGGGTTCACGTCTCAATCACAGAAGTGATTGATGAAGGTAGCAAAATAACAGGAACAGAACCTGACAGGGAAAGTCAAAGTCTTCCTCTGACGTGATGAGGGCAATACGCTGCCAATTTTTCCTGAACTAAAGGACAAGGGAATCAAAATTGTAACTCATCACTGAGCACCTAGCAAGACAGATAGAAGAAAAAAATGACATCATCTTAATGAAAAATAAAAATCCTTACATCTCCGGAGCATGGGAAGCATCTATAAAGAGAATGGGCATGAAAAGATCTTTTGGCTTCTCCAACACATAGTACAAAGAGCATCACATCCCATATACATCCAAATTCTCCCTCCTGAGAGGAGACAGAATGAAACTATTTTTCAGTCAAACAAGGATTCCAATGCATTATCTTTCATGTTCTCTCTAGTATTTACCAGAAAAAAAATTTAAATCAAGTGACAGAGCAAAGCAAGCCAAGGAAAGGCAGAGACCTACCAAACCCCTCATCTAGTTCGCCTCCTTGTTTCCAAATTATAGATCTGTTATTGGAAATTCATTTGTTGCGTCACCACTTCCCCAAGAACAAGACAGAAGAGAGCAAGAAAGGGGATCTGAAGGTAAGACTAAACCAACAGGGTTAGTTTGCAACAGAACAACGTAGGACTATGCAAAGGTGGTCCTCAGTGGGAGGAAATAAAAGCTGATAGAGATTTTTCAACTGCGAGCAAACATTTGTACTTATAACTATAAGATGTATTACTCAGCTATGTGTATATATGGGGGAAGGGGGAATGCACTAAGCATAGAAAGCAATCATTAAACTGAAAAAGCACAAGGGTACAGCATATTCCTTGAATCAGCAAAGAGCAGTATTTCCATAAACATATACATGCTGAGTAGCTGACTTAGGTAATATCTAAAAATAGCGGTGTACACCTACAATTTAGAAAAATTGAGTTAAATGCAAATAAATAGAACTGGAAATTGAAAGTAAGTGCGTTTATAAAACTTATAGAATGGTTTTAACTATGTATAGTTATTTGATAAAAATAAAAGTTTAAAACAAACAAAAGTAGTCCTCCCCACTTCCCTATACTTCTTAGAGGGCGACTGATAACGTTGTCTATTTTAATTCATTCTGGTCCTTACTTTAAACTTCAAAAAACATACTTACTTTATATGTTTTGAGTTACCAAAATAGGAGCTGATATATTAATGGCCATACGTGAAATAGGAGGAATTAGTGCCCTTATGCTAGCTTCTAATTCTTCTGCTCCTTCTCTTTTCAATTGTTAATAGTTACATTAGTATTTGCTCATATATTAAAAAAGTATAGAACCCCTGCTATGGCCTAGCCATTTACGATACATAAATGAACAAAACAAATATTTGGCGTTGTGTAGTGTACATTCTAAAAGATGACAAACATATATCAAATATAAGCAAATAATATACGAATGTCAGAAAATGACAGACCTGTGTCCTGGTCAGGTCAGGAATGTGGCTGCTGTTTAATCATCATTATCGCTGGGCAAAATACACGAAATGCCCCCATCATCTCCTGCCTACAACTAGAACCGTATGCTAATTCCGTTCTTGGCCTAACAGTCCATTGCCAGCGACCTGGAGTTTAAAGTGTCCAGGTTGTAGCCATACCTTCAATTTCAGTAGAAGCCTTATTGTATTCCCTGAAAGCATTCTTCTGAAAATCCAGACATGTCCCTAAGTGCAGGCAGAGAAACGGTGGTTTCAGAAGTGGGTGCCCCCCGGGGGAATGTAAGAGGAGCCAATCTTTCTTCTTCCTTTTTTGTTTCCAAAGCAACGCGTTATAGTTAATGAGAGAAAACACTACTGCACACTGGTAACAGGTTCAGTGCACGTACCACGGCCTACTGTACAGAAATACAAACCCTCAGATTTGTCCTCAAGCTAGTTTCTTACCTGAGCTGGTAATATAGGCCATTCCACAACCGTACCTTTGAGTCACGAGGTAGATAGAAAGATTCCATGGTATGAGCCATTTATAATACTTATTGACACAGCCTGAGTTTCTTCGTCTAGGACTATTTTGTATAGAATTCCCATGATAGGAAATTAGGCACTCTGTGAGCGCCAGCAAAGTGCTTGCAGAGGTGCTGTAGGCAGCCAAGAAAAATGTATATCCTTGTGATGATGAACTCTGCTCCCTCCAGGATGGAAGATCAAATATAATCAATCTACCCCTAAGTGGCTAGGTCATGTCTTTCAAGGATAGTGCTATAGTGAGGGGTCAGTATTAGCTCTGACACTAGCATGCTGAACCTGCAAGTGGCCATTGCTAGTTCCATTTTTTTAAGATCAGTCCCCGTCATGAGCCATCACCAGCACTCGGGTCATGCAGAGCACAATGAATCAGCACTGGAGTGGCAAGGTTGTCTGAAGAAGACTTTCTTTCTCCCCACTCACTGATGACTTCTTGCCAGTGAGACTTTTTACTGGACATTAACATGAAACACTAAAATTTACATCTCGCAAACAATCCCCAAAGACCATCCAGAATTCAATTTCCTCTGTATTTGTAACTCTGATATTTCAATTTTATTCCTTCAAGACTCCTAACCAAGCATCTCAGCCACTATTCGCTCCTCAGGTGCCTACATATATCCATACCTCTTCTTCACATATGCAAAGTGAACTTCCATGAATTCGGGTCACCACTTTGCCTCCTAGGGAAATTTCCCTTTTCCAAAGGTCCGAGTGCAGCCAGAGGTCACTCCTCACAAGGACTCACATGGTGTTCCATCTTATGATCTGAGAACTAGACTCAAGTGTTTCCCTCTCTTGCAGTTGGTTATAGGGTATCATCCCTAAGTAGGATGACCTTATACCCAATTAATGTACAATAATTCTAGCAGTATATGCTACTACATATTCTACTAGTATATGCTACTACAATAATGCTAGTAGTATATGCTACAGGTGTACCATAGTAATTATTAGTAACAGTGGATATACTTACTTTGGGCTTTGTTTGTTCTTTTTCTGATTCCTTAAGTCCGAGTTTAGATTGTTTGTTTGAGCTTTTTCTTATTTCTTGAGGTAGGCCTACATTGTTGTATACTTCCCTCTTAGAACTGCCTTTGCTGTGTCCCAAAGATCTTGAACCATTGTGTTTTCATTTTCATTTGGCTCCCTGATATTTTTCTTTCTTTTTGGATTGTTTCATTGACCCACTAGTTTTGATTGAAAAAAAAGATGCATGGTATAATTTCAATCTTATTAAATTTACTGGGGCTTGTTTATGCCCTAATATGTCATCTATTCTGGAAAATGTTCCATGTGCACTTGAAAACAACATGTATTCTGTTGTCTTGGGAAGGAGTGTTCTGTTTTATATATATACAAATCTATACATTATTAAATTATATATATATATAATGCCTATCTGATCCAATGTGTCATTAAAAGACATTGTTTTCTCAATGATTTTCTGTCTGGATGATCTAGCCATTGGTTTAAATGGAGGGTTCAAGTACCCTACTATTACTCAAAAAATATTTACTGCATACTACTGGAAGAAAAAGGAAACATAACTTGTAAAGACAAATTAGGTGAAATATCTTGATTATGACCACATAATTAGTGATTTTACTAAAATGAAGGATAGAAAATATTTATTATTATTATTATATAAAACTAAAGTCACAGTAAGTAATAGCAACTGCATAGTCATTTGGCATTCCATGGTTAAGCACGAAGTCTTTACCAACATCCCACAAAGGTCCAGGAGCTATTTTTGAAATGGTAAGTAGTTATCCACTGCAAAACAAAAGGCCTTATTTAAATTCTCAAAGTCTGGGGCGCCTGGGTGGCTCAGTCGGTTGAGCGTCCGACTTCGGCTCAGGTCATGATCTCACAGTCTGTGAGTTTGAGCCCCGCGTTGGGCTCTGTGCTGACAGCTCAGAGCCTGGAGCCTGCTTCCGATTCTGTGTCTCCCTCTCTCTCTGCCCCTCCCCACTCGTGCTCTGTGTCTCTGTCTCAAAAATAAATAAACATTAAAAAAAAATTTTTAAATTCTCAAAGTCTGTGCTACATCTCTTAATTGGGATTCCCATAGATACCATGACCATCCTTTTCTATCAAGGAAACTTCTAGCACAATCACCTATTTATGGTACCAAACCTGTTGTAGACCCTTCTCCTTACCCTAAGCCCCTAAACTGATAGTCTTCTAAATCACCCAGTGAGCGGGACTGCACATTATTGCCAAGTGCAGTCTACCCTGTCAGCTGATTTCTGCTAGGTAGTAGGGATGATCTGCAAAGCCAGAGACGTCACCGATACTACTGGCCCTGGATCTTCACAGTGCTCACTACCCAAGGCATAGCATGTGCCTTCTTGTTAGTTTCGGAATCCTTGTGCAATACTTGCCACCTCCCACTACCTCACCCTTTTAGCATGATGCCATCAATATATTTTACTAGTGTGATATCCTATAGAACAGCAAGATGACAAAGGTCCCTGCAAACTTTGCTGTGACACAAATCAGCAAGAACGTAGCCCAAACCAAGAAAACAAGTATCTCCTGCTTCTCTTTCCATATGAATGAAAATTGTTATTGATCCCCCTTATAGGAACACATTTAACAGATAAATAGCACATTCCAAATATCAGAGCTGTTGTCAGTAAAAACATCAGGTCCAGTATAGCAGCATGATGGGCATCAAATCATCTACTGGTGGGGGTGTCCAAAAAGGTGAATTTGAAGGGTATCATATTGGAAACCCCTCTTCTTAAGTCCTTTAAGTCTTTGAAGACAGGGATAACCTCTTGAAATTTTGGATTGTGGTGTTGGTTCAGACTTAACTTTTTTGAAAGGATGGAAAGTTTCCCATTTGGTACTTTTTCCTTGGCTTTTATTGGCTGTTACTTTGTAGGCCAGTTAAAAAAAAAGACTTTTCTGTTGGTTAGTCAGTGTGTGTATCCATATCACCCGACACAGGTACCCACCAAAAGCACCGTGACATTATCTTGTGGGGGAATTCCAACATCTCCTTAGCTTCCTTTGTAAGTGGAGAACCATGATGGTGTTTCAGATTGTCCAGTAGCAACATTAGCTCAAGAAATCATATCTGACAATCTGTAATCAGTTTAAATATTCCACTCATTCTAGTGCACAGTTAACCTGGCAAAACCCTGTACATTCCTTTGGGAAAAGTTCAGAGAAATGTTTATCACATGTACTTGTGGCTTTGCAAGCTCTTTCCAGAAGGATCTTTAATCAGTGGGTTCTGGGTCACTGAACTGGCTTTGATCTGGAAACTGGGTGAAGAACTGATTTTTCCCTTGCAATAGCAGACAACGACCTCCTGCACGCCAAGACTGCATTTTGGCGGGAGTTGGGGGGTGGGAGGGGTGCTTCATTCAAGCCAAGTTACATCCAAATTAGTCATTTAACAATCTTGCCATTTGTACTACAAGATTTATTAGCCATCAGCAGGTATCTGTGGGTCAAGGAACTCTTTAAATAATTATATCCACTTTGCCTCATAGAGTTAAGTGGCACCATCTGGCCTCTATGATTCCTGAATAACATCATCCCCTTCACACTAAAAAAGCCATACGTCCCCTAAGAGTCAACAGAAATTGCAAAGGAAAGCCATCTCCAGACTTCTCAAAGATTCTGACGTCTCCCTCAGACACTCCACTGCCTTCGTGAATCACATCTGTACAATGTGGTGCAGTGGAAGGCACTGTAATTACACGGCTCCTGTTTCAATCCTGGCTCTGCTATTTACTGTGACATTAACTTTTCTGAGCTTCTGTTTCTGCAGCAGCAAATAAGGAGGTAAAAATACCTTGCATGGTTGCTTTTACAGTTCAAAGAACTCTAGGCAAAGTAAGATCCTGAATTGAAGATTCAAAACAAGAAAAAGTCTCAATAAAAGTTTTACTGTGACCAATTCTGTTTACAAAACATCAACGAGAGCAAACAACTCTAGCACAGTGCCTAAGACTTACACACTCTTCCCTTCTTTACTCCTCTCCTGTCCTAAAGAGAGGTCACACCCCACCTTTCACCATTTACATACAATCTACTCACTCTGCCTACAAATTTTACCGACCATTTTCAAAAAGGGTAACGGCATTAAGTAATGTCAGGGATGCCTCCCTTCCTCTGCTGGTGTCTCCCCCTCCTTTTCCATTGCAGGAAAATATATCCATTTTGTATCAAAGGCTTGTCCTATTGTTTAAACAAACTAAAATAAGGAAATTATGATATGATTAGGACTTGCAGAAGTGGCAGAAGCTTACATGCAGTACATATTCTAGAAAACAAATCACATTTTTCCTGGGCTAATAAAGAGATAAAATTAAGATTTTTTTTAAGTTAAGAGTTTTATTCTCTTGAAATTATTAATTCCAATGGAGACTTTTTGAAAATAATATAAATAATTCTTTTTTTAAAATCCTATCAATGTCGCACTAGGAATAAAAAAGTAGAATGTCAACCATGGCCTGAAGTTCTGAAAGAGCCGATTCTCTATTTGTTTCACTTTGTTCCCTAAAAACATAGAGGAGGGTCAGCAGACTGGTCTGGGAAAATCGGGCCCACCACTTGTTTTGTCAACTTTTCCTGAGCACATTCACACCCCTCGTTATTTCATGTCCGTGTCTGCTCTTAGGCTAGAGCAACAGAGCTGAGTGGTTGTGACAGACACCATCAGCCCTTCCGGAAAGCATAAATTACTTACTATCTGACCTTTTACAGAAAAAGATTGCCAATTTCTAACAAAGATCACGAGGAATGCCATGGATAACCTTGTTCGAATTCACATTACAGATGGTTAAACCAAGAGAAGCACAACGTAGACCTTTCTCAGTAAATCTGTTGATGGAGAAAAAGCCCAGATAAAAATGTTCAGATGTCTTGCTTTCTTACTTTTATTTATTTTTTTTAATGTTTATTTTTGAAAGACAGAAAGAGACATAGTGCGAGTGGAGGAGGGCAGAGAGAGAGAGGGAGACACAGAATCTAAAGCAGGCTCCAGGCTCTGAGCCGTCAGCACAGAGCCTGATGTTGGGCTCGAACTCACATACTTGTGAGATCATGACCTGAGCCGAAGTAGGACGCTTAACCAACTGAGCCACCCAGGTGCCCCTCCTTTTATTTCTAACATTATGAATCTGTTTGAATGAACACTCACCTTGCTAAGGAGGAGCTAAAATGGTGTCTTCTCTAACACTCACATCTAAAATTACAAGTATTACTCCGTTGGTTAAGCATCTAGCTCTCAGTTTTGATCATGGTCTCATGGTTCATGAGTTCAAGCTCCACATCAAGCATTGTCAGCGTGGCACCTGCTTAGAATTCTGTCTCTCTCCCTCTCCCTCTGTCCTTCTCCCACTCATGCCCTCTCTCTCTCAAAATAAATAAAATTTTTAAAAATTTAAGAAAATAAAATTACAAGTATTACAGATCATGTCTTCCAACAGACGAAAAAGTTATCTTAAACCCTGCTTTTCTATCCTAAATACTGTATTTGCAAACTAGGCATGAATGGCCAAGTCTATAGAATTTCTTAAGCACACTCAAAACTCGAAAACACAACTTCCCCTTTAAGGATTGCCACAAGTAAACTCACAACCTCAGAACAAAAACTCTGCTACCAGGGTTTCAGCCTCCTCCCTTTCCAGCCCAAGTTCTGAAATTTAATGCAAGACCTAAGGCAAGCAACTGTGAAGTTTCAGCACTGCAATAAGAAAGCACAGAAGCTGATCACACACACTGTTTTGCTACAACAGGACTTCAGTAACTTCCGGCAAATGCTTATCCCCATTCTCAGCAGTTATGCTTGACAACTTACCGGTCAGATTCTCCATTTGTTAAGAATCAATAAAAATGCTGAAGCAGGGCCCTGTCACTCTGTTTTCCCGGGATGAACTTAGGTTCTAGTGTCTTTGTTTTTTTTGGTTTTTGAGGTTTTTTGTTTTGTTTCTTATTTTGTAGGGAGGGTGATCTTGTTCCATGATCATCATCTTGTCAATCTCTTAGGAATTCTAAGCCATATTTTGATTTCTAGGTATATAATCCCACCAGTGTTCATCTCATTTTCCAAAGTATTTTCCTGGAACACATGCCTCTCCTGAATCCAAAGCACACTTGCTTTCGGCATCATTTGCTAGGCCTTTTCCTAATCCCTTAATAATTCATTTCTTCTCTGGCCTCCCCTTCCCCTCGCTCCTTCACTGATGTCTTGTTTGGCATATTTTTCAGTAACATTTGAGAAAACCATCTGCGAAGCAGAGAGATTGTTCCTCAACAAGTCAAAAACTATACCTAACATTGACCAGAGAAAATACTCCTGGTTTTTATCGTAAACCAATTAATGAATAAACTGATCCAACTCAGACACTTGGAAGCTTCAGTTGCTTGGAGAGCGTCCCTCACATGAGTGGTAGAATGCTCTCTGTTTTAAGGAGAAATTTTCACCCCTTTCACCCAGCCCCATTCCACCATGCAGCCTCTGTGAGGGTGTTGCCCACTGCTGCCCAGTTCAATCACACTGCTGGGATTCCGGGAGCACCATGACCTACGACGTCCTTCTTCACTCCTTCAAACCCCCACTGCCCTTATGCACCGTACATCCTCTCTTGATTTCTCTTCATCCTTCCCCCCATCCGACTTGTTCTTCCAATGTCGGCGTTACCAGAACACTCTCTCTGACCCTTCTAGTCTGTACCACTGTCTGTGAAAGTCCTACGGCACTATTTCTTCTACTTCCCTGACAACACACAGCTACCTTATGACCCAACTTCTCATTTCCTGTATGTTGTCATATCTCCCCCAACCAAATTTAACGTTCTTGGAGGACAAAGGATGTGCCTTTTCTTCCCTTCCATTTTCCTACTATGCATACATCATCTGCTGTCTACATTCTATGCTCAGTAAATGATGGCTGATTCATTCCGAGGTGTGTTTATTTGATGAGTGCACCCCCGATCTCATCTGTCTTATGTGGAGATACAGGCAAGATGTCTGAACAACTGATTCTGGCTGTTTTGACAGTGGAGTTTAATTATGACTATTGTGATGCTTTCTAACAGACTAAGAAGTTATCTTAAATACTACTTTGCTCCCCTGATTACGATATATGAAAGCTATGAATGAATAGTCAATTGTATATAAAATTTTTAAAGCACACTTAATCAAACTCTTTTTTAAAAAAGGCATTATTAGAACCAAGAAAATTGCAGTCTGTATGTTGTGTAAAATTTAGATATAAATATGCTGATTGCAGCATTAAAGATTCCCCCTGCCAAAAGCTAAAAGAATAAGTAAGTTGTCAAAATCTGTTTTTTAAGGTTAAAAATTTTTCAAAATATTTTCAAGTACATGTTCTTTTTCAATGAAAGATATAGTTCATCAGGAATGTAGAATTACAGTCCCCAGTAAGAACATCTGGAACTGAAAGGAACGCAGTGGGGGACAAGGGGGGAGAGATTATAAAAACAGTATTTTATAGGACTTAAATATTTTAGAAAAAAGACAAAGATATGATGAAAGAAGAGCTAAAAAATAAAGTAATAAATTTATGTTTTTAATTTTTTAAATTTTTTTACTTTTAGGGAGATAGAGTACGGCTGATATGGAGCCTGACATAGGGCTCCATCCTACGACCCTGAGATCGTAACCTGAGCCCAAATCAAGAGTGGGACCCTCAACCGACTGAGCCACCCAACTGCCCCAAATTTGTGTTTTAGAAAAGGAAGGTTGAGGATATGTATTGGTATTATCCTATTAGAGAAAATAGAGCATTGTTATCAAAAACCTTAAACCTGTCAATAATACTTAGTAATTAAACATTTCCTTAAAAACTAAGATAGGATTAGATTTTAATCACATAGATATTCTTAACATTTTTATTTGCAGTAATAAAATATTCAAAGCAACCTAAATACCCAAGAGTAAGAGATTTGGGTGTTTCGTGTAACAGAAACATTAAGGGGTGCCTGGGTGGCTCAGCCCGTTAAGCATCTGCCCACAGACTCACTGACAGGCGCTCAGTGCTGTCAACACAGAGCCCGCTTGGGATCCTCTGTCCCTGCCCCCAACCACCCCCCCCACCTGCCTCTCCCCTGCTTGCACACATTCTCTCTCAAAAATTAACATTAAAAATTAAAAGAAATATTAAAATTTAAAATTTACTTACTTCTACCGACTACTATGAGGAAATGCTTATACCTAAGTAGGAATTCTTAAACAAGAGGATGGTAAGCATATTTTATTTCTGTCTGTGCACCTTTATTTAATTTCTGGTATAAGGTTTTATATTTTTCATGAGGTAGGACCGGCAGGTGGGGAGGAATGAGTGAGCTCTCTCAACACACTGGATATGATCACCATTCATCTGTTCGATGCCTCCTCTCCATTACATGATTACCGACTCTCTTTTAGCCCTATTCCCAATTTCCATACCTTCGTCCTACTCATAGACGGTTGTTCTAATGAATTTATGGGGTATCTTTTAGTTATGGTATGTTCTTCTAAAAACTTTATTGTTATTTGTGTGTCTTTATCTAATAAATGTTATTGGGTTACATATTGCAGCATATCATTCTTTTTCCCTGAGCATTATACTTCGAGGTGGACCCATCCTCAGGTGGTTGATCACCTGACTCTTGATTTCAGCTCAGGTCATGATCCCAGGCTTGTGGGGTAGAGCCCAAAACAGGGCTCGGGGATGAGAATGGAGCCTGCTTAAGATTCTACTTCTCTCTCTCTGCCCCTCTCTCACGTGTTCTCTCTCAAATAAAAAAAACAAATGGACAAAAGCAAATTAGCTTTTGAATGTGATCATTTCGGCTCTGAAAATTAAGATCTTTAACTACATTAAATGTAATTTCTTTTTTTATTTGTTTTTAATGTTTATTTATTTTTGACAGAGAGTAAGCATGAGTTGAGGAGAGGCAGACAGAGAGAAGGAGTCCGAAGCAGTCTCTAAGCTCTAGCTGTCAGCACAGAGCCCCATCCGGGGCCTGAACTAAGGAACTGTGAGATCATGACCTGAGCTGAAGTCGGATGCTTAACCAGCTGAGCCACCCGGGCACCCCAAATGTAGTTTCTTTATCAGTGAGGGCACAAAAAGATAATAACACTTCCAGTGAGGATTTCTCATTCAGTCTGAAACACAGCGTAAGAAGATCCTGTTACGCATCCTTGCTTCCGTAACCAAATATAACTCATTTTGTTAGGAGAGAATTATTGAAAATGAAATCAAACACAGGCAGTTTAATGGAGAAGCCAAAGGCAGAGGCGTTCATTACCTGGATTTCCAAATGCAAAACAAATTGTATTTGCCGCAGTCATTTCACCTTCAAGGGACAGAAACCTGCCTCAAAGTAGCTTCAATAAGAAGTCCACCCTCTTCTTAGGCGTGCCTGGGTGGATCAGTCAAGTTAAATGACCTACTCTTGATTTCTGCTCAGGTCATGATCTCAGGGTTCCTGGGTTCGAGTCCCCTATCAGGCTCTGTGCTGACAGCTCTCTCTTGCTCTCTCTCTCTCTCAAAAATGAATAAACATTTAAAAAAAAAAAAACACTTGAGAAAAAAAAAAGGAACTCCACTATGTTCTTCAATACTGATAGCAATTTCCTAAAGGACCCTAGTCTTTCCTGAGCATATGAACGCTACCACCTCCCATCACTGTTGTGGTTCCATCACACTGGCTCATGCTCCCACCCCTCTAGCAGGGAAAGGGGGGGCCACACGATTAACAGTCCAATCCCAATCAAGCAGAATTACAGAAGCTAAACTCACCCATGGTAAAGGATATAGGTCGGCCAAAATATTCAAAGGTTAACTACACAGATTAAGTTCCATCATTTCCCAGGTATCTCTTTGTGGTAGAAATTAAGTAAGTAGGACCACTGGAATTAGGAACAAACTCATAATTTTACGGCTGATTTTCAAAACACAAGTTAATTCTCATGCATTCGCAAGACTCCTTTAAGCAACTGATTGCTTTTTAACAGATAAGCAAGTGCAATTATAACGTGACTCCTGGCTCTAAGTAGCTTCCCTACCAGGTAATATATAAAATCTAAGCAACCTGAGCCCCCCACTCCCTGGACTCCCTCCTCATCTCCCACTTCCATTCCAGAGGACAAGCCAAAGGGTCAACTTGAAGGATCCAACGAGACTTAAAATTTCATTCCTTTCTTAGAAAAAAAAGCATCTATGAGTGACATCATTTGATCCTCTTAGCAAAAATCTCCCGCTGCTGGCTTTGACTAAGCAAGAGGCTAGAACCAAGAGAAAAAACTGAAGATGACTCTATGTAAAAGGCAGCCAGAAACAGAGGTTCCTGGTCCAACAGGCTGCAAGGAGCTGAGTCTTATCAAGATAGACATTAAAATCTTATGTAACGTGGTCACGGAGGTAACATCCTATCACTTTTGCTGTGTTCTGCTGGTCAGATTCAAGTCAAAGGGCATGTTCATACTCAAAAAGAAGGGAATACACAAGAGCAAGAGTTGCAGGGGGTGGAGAGAATCAGGATCCACTTTAGTATCTGTCTGCCACAGGCAGGGGAAAGAAAGTAGAAATTTAGAGACACCTTTTCCTCATCTTTCATAATAATGATTATATTAAGACCGTCAAACTTAAAACACACACTTGGAAAACTAGTAATCGCAACCTATGGCGCTTCAAACATTTTATGATTTTAAAACATTTTCAAAAATAGCTTCACGGCAAAAAAATACTTGGCAAACATCAATATTCACTTTAAGTTTGAGTATTTAGTTACTGTCTGTCACATTTAAGGAAATTGAAAATTTAAATCTTGATTGAAAATTTTAGGTACAACATAATTCCATTGTTGTTTTGTATCTTTCTACCAAAATAGAATTGATAATTCAATGTTCAAAATAGTTTTTATTCTTTCATTTTAAATTTTAATGAGCGTTTATCATTTTGTTTAAAAATTCCTAAATTATGCCTATATCATAATTAAACCATTTAGCCTTATCATTTTCATAATGCTCTATATAAGAGTGTTATAAATGGTTATTTCACCAATATTTATATGTATAATAGAACTTTTGACAGTTACCAAGACTTACAAAGTTGGTATTGCCCAGTTTTACCCAAAATGAGTATTTGATAACACTTTGTTAAGAAATCCCATGGTAAAAAAGCTAAGTATACATGACCGTTTTGGGATCATTAAGAAGAGTTACTTTTATAACATATTATAAAAATCACAATTGAGTATTAATGATAAGAATTCCTCGATAAGCAAATGTTGCACTACTATTAACATGAAAACTCAACAGTTCTCTCACAAAGTTAATCTATAGGAAGCAAAAGTTTAAGAAAGAGTTTTCACACTATGAAAACACATAAATTGTTACAAGTGCTTATGTAATGGTTGGTAAATTTTAATAGATGACTCACTAGAAAACTGAACACAATACCTGGTATAGATCTTGAGACAGAAGTGACAGCCCAAAGTGACACTGTATATAAATATACCTTACATCTGTTTTTATGTATTTTGCTGACCGGGAAGGATTCTGAAGCCAAGATGGTTAGTTATCATCTTAACACAACTTAAAGTAGTATTTTCCAACTTCTAAAGCTTTTTCAGAAAATTATCATTTTTGGCATATACGTTCATATATCTACACTCAAATACATACATGTATGCCATTATATATATTATATACATACATGCATATATATGCTATGTGGAAGTTTTGTGCTATTGAAATATTTAATAAAAGTACTCATGCTAGAATTCTTTGGTAATGAGTATGACTGTAAAGTCTCCTTGCCTCTCTTTGTTTTGTATTTTGGCTATAAAAAAATGACCACAGGGCTACCTGGGTGGCTCAGTCGGTTGAGCGTCTGACTTTGGCTCAGGTCATGATCTCACCATTTGTGAGTTCAATCCCCACTTCAGGCTCAGGTCCTGGAGCCTGCTTTTGAATCCATGTCTCCCTCTCTCTCTCTGCCCCTCCCCACTCATACTCTCTCTCTCTCTCTCTCTCTCTCTCTCTCAAAAATAAAAACAAAACATTTAAAAAAACTTTAAAAAAATTACCATGAACTTAGTGGTTTAAAAACAACACTATTTTATATTTCTGGAGGTCAGAATTCTGACACTGGGTTAAAATCAAGATGTCAGGGGGCACCTGGGCAGCTCAGTCAGTTGAATGTCTGTCTTGATTTTGGCTCAGGTCACGACATCCCTCTTTGTGGGATCGAGTCCTGAATCAGGCTCCATGCTGCATGGAGTTTGCTCGAGATTCTCTCTCTCCCTTTCTCTCTCTGGCCCTCCCCAGGTCATGGTGTCCCTCTCTCTCTCAAAACCCATAAACTTTAAAAAAGATGTCAGCCCACCATATTCTTTTCCAGAGGCTCTAGGAGATAGAACTTCCTTGTATTTTTAATTTCTAGAGGCCACCTACATTCCTTAGCTTTTGGCACCTTCCCCCATCTTCAAACCCACAGTGTCTTAGAATCTCTCTGAAGAGACTGAATCTCCTGTCTCCTTTCGCTTAGAAAGACTCTTGTGTTTACATTGGATCTACATGGATAACCCAGCAGTATCCCCTCAACTCAAGGTCCTTTATCGCATGTGCGAAATCTATTTTGCCATGTAAAGTACCATGTTTACAAGTTCCATGAATTAGGACATGGACATTTTGGTGGGGCTTTTATTGTGCCAACCACACCCTACATTCAGGTCCATTTTTTCAGATGTATTCTCCAGCAAATCTTACGTTAAGGATTTTGTTTTAAAGACTGTTTTTAAAGAAAGGAGAGGGGAGACAAAAGGCAAATTGCTTTAGCATACCCTAAAAAATTTCCTGTGATGTACAGAGTTCATCCAGTATAATTCCTTCTGTAGCTCTTTATGAACAAAGCTTCTGATTTGAATATTCAAGGGAAGGCAGTTTGGCGGGTCCTTCTGAAAAAGCATCTTTAGGAGGCCCGTGTTCTTAGGAGTGGGCAGACATCATTTTCAAGGAACAGATGAGCGAGGCAAACATGTCAAGGTAAGAGAGGCAAGAGACATGTTGGGGAATGATAAACCCAGCATCCAAATAGCTATTGAGAAAAAGCTTTGGTTTCCCTGAGATTAAAATTTTAAAACTTTCCCAATGAGACACTGGAAAACATCATCTCAAAGCAGAGGCAGATGGAGATTGGCTCTAAGGAGACAAGGAACTGTTTTAGTTTTAAAAATTGTCTTTTAAGAGCATGATCTCTTCCATCAACATGGGGGCCGGGTAAAGCTTACAAGTCGGAAACAGGACTTCATGTACTTGCTCAAAGAGATAGCGTGCACTGGAGAGAATGAAGAAGCTTGTTGGTAATAGGATCTACCTCCACTTTACACCGCTGCTGTGAAAAGGCAGAACCTGAAAATCCGCAGGAAACTAGAATACAGTTTCAAAGTTAGAAATGGTAAAGACACATCAAAGCCTGGCGATGAGGGACAGGCTAGTACATTTAAGAAGATACAACTATCGGTGTGGTGGCTGAAACCACAGGCTGTGATAAAGCAAGAAGAGGGTGTATTTTGATTGTGTTAATATTTTTACGTGGCCAAAAATTTACGTGCCTATCTCATGCTTTTTGTTAAAAGATTATTGCTTACTCAACACTTTAATATCAGAAAGAAACATATTAAGAAGCTTTTTAAATGCTATTAAAAATTTAAGACATCATCTTGACTTGGTGGTCTGTGAGAAAAAGCCATAAAGTCAATGGAAATTTATCTACACATTCACGGATATTTTAAACAGAGGTACTGTGTAGAAGTGAGAATTAGGGAAATGTGTTATCCAAAATTGACACATTTCTAGAGACACTACTGACACATACTAAAAAACTGCAAAGTTGTCTCAGCTTCGACAAAGTGGCAGGGAGGAAAATCATGCATCAGAAGTAGAAGGAGGGGCTGGATGAATGGCCTGTGAAGTTTGGTCAGTTGCCCAAGGGTCCCAGTTAGGTCTGTGTGGGGTCACTCTTGGCTGAGCCTGATCAAGTATCCCCTAGAAGGAACAGAGCAGCTTTTTATCAGGAGGTGAGGAGAAAAGGAAACATAAATGTCAGTCTTTGCAAATTCAGGGCAGTCCTGTGTTTCTAAGGCACCCAGGTAGCATTCCATAGGCCTCCCTCAGCTAATGTTTCCTTTTTTTTTTCCTTTATAAATAATTTGGCTCAACAGCTACACAATGCTCCAAGAACGGCGAGAACGTTCCTTGTAGCCAAATCTTGTTCTCTGGGAGAAGAGACCACAGGCAGGCAGTCTCTAGTTTATGAAAGGGCTGTATTTTAAATGTTCCTTGGAATATAAATAGTTGAGGACTTGGAATTTATTCTCATAGAAACCATGCTATAAATAAGATTTATTTCCCTCGAAAGGTTTCCAGAATCTATTTAAATTATTGTTCGGCAAGCACGGTTTCAATTACACTATTTTAATTAGTTAACCTATCACTTCATTTTTTAAAATTATCACGCTATTTTTTTTCTTTCACAAGGTTGTAGATGTAGATTGTGATATAAAAGTTTATAGTATCTGATACGACCTTTCCTATACTGCCGAGAGACTGTGATTGGTAAAGATGATCCCAAGAGATGAATGTATCTATAATCTATACATCTATGCCTTGTGTTAGATATATTTATCTGGATAGTCAGAGTCTCAAGACTGTAGGAGGACAAATGTGCTCAGGTATATATCCAACCCTCCATTATTCCTCCCAGATACTACCAACTTGGTATTGCACCATTAACTTTACAATCAGGTGAAACAAAGTGCTATGATGAATCAACTTCTTCAGAGGTCCCATCAAGCAGGAAGCCATAAGATTAAATCCAACATGGTATTTTAAAATATCTTGAATGAATGGACCGACATTTAAAAAATGGATAGATCTCATATACAAACCTAGATTGCCACCTTCTATTAATGAATGGGAAGAATGGCAAGACCAAGTCTACATTTTCAATGTTCTTAAGTAGGTGAATGGCTATTTAACAATTAGTGAATGGCTGATGTGCTTTTTAATGGCAGGGTCCCTAGGTTCTTACCCTTCTCACTGTTCTTCCTCATCTGACAGTAGGCAGTGTTCCCTGCATTTCTATTAACAGCCTTGTCCATAAGCATTTGAATTCTCTTCTGAAAGGGAAAACAAGGGATAGTTCCTTTCCAAGAGGAGGTGGACGCTGGCCTCAGACTTCTGTCCTCCTAGTGGTAGGTATGGGCCATTCTTTAAGCCAGGAGCATATATACTTGCAATGTCTTCTACTGCTCAACAATCTATCAGCAGTAAAAATTCACAACAACCTTGTTCATTTATTAACCTTCCAAGAAAGTGGAAAATGCTTTAAAAATGAAGATGCCATATTCTTGCTTGTTGCAGAAATAAAGATACAGATAATCACAAAACATTTTTCTTTGGTATCCAATATTCTGATTTGTTTACTTTGATATACTTTTTATTTTCATCTATAATTTAAAAGATTTGTCTTTAAAACCATAGGAAAGATAAAAATGATTTTATTTATATCTAACCCAGAAGTGGTTTCAAGTGGCCTTAGGTCCCCATGATGAAGATCCCACTTTCCAAGCCAACCCTCTCAACAAGGGTGCTCACCATGCAAGCACATACCCAAAAGAAGACTTCTGCACCCCAATCTTCTTATCAGATCAGCATTCTAAGAGTCTAGCATATCGAAATTCTGGAGCCTTCCCTTGATATGTTATACAAACAATCTAAAGGGAAGTAAATTCTCCACTGAGTTAAACCCCCAGTCCTCCTCCTGTATGGCAACCACTACTACCTATCTCTCTCTAGCTGATCTAATAACCCCTATAAATTTTCACCAGATGGGTATTACAGAAAAACAAAAATAAATCTGGCCCAAACTGGACTTTTAGGCTAAATTCCCTAATTTGAGCCGTCTTTTCTGGTATCTCAGACTATTGAATAAAAGCTCAATCTTTTCAGTGTCATGACTGTGAGGAAAAGGTGTCTTCCACATGTGTTATCAAACCAGAGACAATGAATTATGGCCAGCCCTGGAGCTGGGTGACTACTGCCGTCAGCTGCTGTGACTGTTTTCCTAGGTTCTCATGTATCTGCTGTATAGATATTCATGACAAGCATACAATATACTCAACACGTTCATAGAGGGTGGGGATAAAATCGTTAAAATGAAAACTCTAACATGTTAGGAATGTACATTCTAATGAGGAGTGTGTAACAACAACAACAAAAAAAATGAAATAAGTAGTTCCTTTAATTGTGAGTTCAATAGGGGAACAAAAAGAAGAGAAGGAGGTGGGGGAGGGTGTTGTTCTTAAAAGGAAATCAGGAAAGGCCTCTACTGAGAAGGTGACATTATAATAAAGATAGGAGGTAGTGGGCCAATAATTACCCTAGAGAAGGGGTGTCAGGAAAGGTACACAGACCAAATATAGTCAATTTGCTATTTTTTCACATTCCATGAGCTAAGAATAATTTTCACTATTTGTGCTACATTCAAGTTATATAAAATGCCAGTTTCTTGTACATAAATACAGTTTTCTTCAAACACATTTGTGTATTGCTGATGGTTACTATCATAGCACAATGGCAAAGGTGAGTGGTTACAACAGAAATCCCATATGCAAAGTTGAAAATATTTACTATTTGCTATTTGACCCTTTACAAAAGAAATTCCTGATTGCTAATCTAGATAGCAAGAATATTCCAGACAGAACTTTCTTCATGTTTATGCCATTTCGGAGTATGTACAGACTTTGAAGTTAGATTTTAATCGTAAATTTTATCTTTTGTTACTCACCTATATTAAGCTAATTTAAGGTTATACCTTGAATTAAAATTTTTTAATATTATGACCCTTACTTAGTTTTGTTTGTGATTAAATACTATGTCTCTGCCCATTCTAACTTTCATATTTTTAAGTGTTTTTTTGTCTGTTTTTTTAAAGGAACACAGCAAGCAGGCAGGGCAGAGAGAGGGGGGGAGAGAGAGAACCCCAAGCAGGTCCCACGCTGTCACCAAAGAGCTTGAGGTGGGGCTTTAACTCATAAACATTGTTTAACAATCGAGTTAATCAGGTGCTCCATAACCTTCATCCTTTTTAATTCAGGTAGCAATGCTCTTCAGACCAAGAAACCAGTAACTCACCTTTAGTTGAACGAACTTGGCTTTATCACTTGTTGCAATGGGGGAAGAACACACACCATGGGCAACCATGGAGTGTCTCAGTAAGAGGGTGTTATGGGATTTGAATGCTTTGAAAGAGGGCTCAAAGAAGAGATTTTGGCTAAGGGTTAGATGATGCCACACAGTGGAGGAAATTTTATGATTCTATCTTAAAAGCTCTTACCTGTGAAACAGAAAGAACGAAATGAGGTTGATCTATACTTGATTAAGTGGCAGTAGTCACTCATATTAATCATTTTAGTCATGGAAAGGAAATATCTGGGCATTTTTGTGGTTTGGGCAACGTTCTCTTTTTTTAATACGTATGTTCAGATATGACTATACAATTTTGTTTTGGTCTTGATCCATATGGTGACTGACTGACTTTGTGATGCTGGTGTTCCATGTAATTGTTATGTTCGATAGAAAATTATTATAGACTACTTCTGAAAACAAGGCTAGATCCTCCTACCAATGCTATGGCCTAGATGATATTTTTTAAAAGGCAATTAAGAATTCTTTATTCAAACTATTATTATCATTATTATTTGAGAGAGAGAGAGATCAGCATTGAGCCCAACACGAGGCTTCATCCATGACCTGAGTTGAAATCAAGAGCTAGCTGCTTAACTGTCTGAGCCACCCACGTGTCCCAAAGTATTCCAAATAATCAAAGACTGAGAAAATTCATTGCTAGCAAACTTGACTTACAAGAAATACTTACAGAAACCCTTTAGCCAAAAAGCAAATGGCATCAGAAAGTAAGTTAAATCCATGAAGAAATTATGAGCACTAGTAAATGTATTTGTTAGCTAATATAAAATGAAGTTTGAATAAATTTTTCTCTCTTGACTGATAAAAAATCATCAACCTCTTTCATAACTTCTAGCTTAATACTTTAAAATATATTTATGATAAGAATATCACAAAGGAGGGCACCTTGGTGGCTCAGTTGCTTAAGGGTCTGACTCTTGATTTCAGCTCAGGTCATGATTTCATGGTTTGTGGGATCGAGCTCTGCATTAGCCTCTGGTCTGAGCATGGAACCTGCTTAAGATACATTCTTTCTCTCCCTCTCCCTCTCTCTTCCCTGCCCCCACCTAGCCCCTCTTCCCAGTTTATACACTTTCTCTTAAAAAAAAAAAAAGAAAGAAAAAGAAACATACTCACACACACACAACTAGCCCAAAGGATAACTGAGGGAAAGGAGCTATATTGGAACAAAGTTTATTTCATTTGACCTAAGTTAGTATTCACCTGAAGCTGATTTTAAATTAACATGTCTACTATAATTTTCAAAGAACCACTGAAAAATTAACTTCCCAAAACAATTTTTAGGTGATACAGTGATACCCTAAAATAGATCTATTTAATCCAACATAGGGTAGTAAAGGAGGAATAGCAAATAGCAAAATAGCTGACAGAAATTCAAACATATCAATAATTACACTCCATTTAAACAGATTAAATATTCCAATCAAAATGCATAGATTCACAAATTCAAACTATATAAATAGGACACACTTGTACTACCTCCCCAAGAGAAATTAAGTTTCAATTACACAAAACGATAAAGCAAAAATCAAAATGCTTGGTGAAATAATGTATCCCATCAAGTCAAAGAGCTCCCAATTGCCTAAGCTTGAATAATTTGAGTAATCCAATACGTAATACTGGCAGGATTAACCTAAGTATAAAATAAAATCATGGGAGTTTATAGTAATTTAATAAAGGATTATATAAATACATACATAGGAATAAGAGATGAATCTCCTGTATAGAAGACTTCCAAGTAATTTACATACATAGTCTCCCCTTAAAGAGATGGAACACAACACTCTGTGCATTAGTACAGGCTACAGTGACTTGCCTCTCGACCACAATATGTCACGGAGGGAAAAAGTGATTTTTCAGTGGCAAAACTGAGAAACACTTAGTCATGTGATCAAAATTAACATGAGTGATAATACCCCACCGTTTCTTTCGTATGCTGGATTGAGAACCACTTCACCTCTGTGGTTCTATTCTGAAAAACCTCAACTAGAGAGTAACCATGAGACAGTCAGCACATAAACCAAAACTTGACACTGTCTAAAATACCCCATCAATAGTTATCAAAACTACCAAGGTCATCAAAAACAAGTCAGGTTGGAGCAAGAGTTACAGCCCAAAGAAACTGAAAGAGATGTAACAACTAAATGTAATGTGACATTCGGCATTGGATCGTAGAAAACAAACAGGACGAACTCATAAATTTTTAAAACATGGAATTTAGTCAATAAATAAAAACAAAGGGGTGTCCGCGTGGCCCACGGCATTAAGCATCCGACTCCTGATTTCATCTCAAGTCATGATCTCACCATCCACGAGTTCAAGTCCTACATCAGGCTCTGTGCGGACAGCATGGAGCCTACTTGAGATTCTTTCTCTCTCCCTCTCTCTTTGGGCATCCCCCAATGGCACTCATGCCCCCACAAAATAAATAATAAATAAGTAACAAGGAACAAATTACTGATACAGGCAACAATGGAAGCATGATGCTAAGTGAAAAAGACACAGAAAAGTATACATTACATCATTCCTTTTGTATAAAATTCTAGAAGTTATACCTACGGTGACAGTGGAATGACTGCTAGTGGCCAGAAGTGGGGGAATGGGGCTGACAGCACAGAGACACTGGGGTATTTTCAATTATGGAGATGTTCTAGATCGTGAAACACCATAGTAGTTACTAGAATACATACAGTTAACAAAATCAGTGACTCTATATATATTAGATCTTAATAGGACTGTTTTTTAATAGTCTTTTTATTGTCTTTAGTGCTCTTAACATTTAGTGAAGCTCACGTCCTCATGTTAAAAACTAGTACCAGCCTGACATAAGCAAGCTGAGAGAAATAAGTGGAATATTACCTCAATATTCAGGATAGTTTCCGGACAAGGTTGTGGGGATAGGATCTTAGGGAACTCTTCCCAGAGACTTGGAAAAGGATTTTACTGTTCCATCTTTTTGCATGTTTTATGGGTGGTCAGTTTGTTCCAGAAAGACATTCCATTCTCTTTATATGGCAAACCCAGAGAAACTAAGTTTTTCTGAAGAACACAGTAATTTAATAGAATACGAAGTACCTGCCATTTGACCTTACTATACATGCCTCAGCCAAACACTAAATTAGTTATTAGGTGTTAGTATCAGGAATTATAATTCAACTCATGACATCATTAAAGGAGGATGGGACTTTAAGGATTTGGAGGGAAACCCTACAAAGAA
This sequence comes from Paguma larvata, assembly GCA_030068075.1. Lineage (NCBI taxonomy): Eukaryota > Metazoa > Chordata > Mammalia > Carnivora > Viverridae > Paguma > Paguma larvata. Next base: position 127,167,021 of record CM057826.1, read on the forward strand.
AAGGGCAATTGCTCTTCCAAGTTCATGTAAACAGAGTTTGGCTTGCTGTGAAGTTTTTATCACACTCTTGAATGTTCTATCAGCACCAGAAATAGTCTTTCTCATAATATACTCATGTGAGTTTTTTTTTTTTCCTTTTCCCCCTACTTCTGTCAACCATCCTATAGCAGCTGGTTTCAATGAACAATTTGAAAATCAGTAGATTATTTTCGAATGAAATGTTCGGCATTGATCTTGACCCCTCTGCCTGGTGCTTTGTGTCTTCTGACTGCTCTTTTCCCATAAGAGTTAATGTATTTGCTTTCCTCACACACATATATATATAAAAAATCACCTCTTACTTTTGCCAAAGGTACAATCATTCCCCCCAGCTACCCTTTCTCTCCTTGATCTCATATACAATTCATGAAGTCTCTCCAACTCCTTACCCAAATCTAAGGTTGTATTTACCTCCGTACTCATGAGATGACCTTCCTTCTCCTGTCCCATTTCCTCTGTTCTCAAACACCTTGCATATACTGACGTAAGACTTTTCGAGTATCTCTTTTTTTAATGTGTATTTAATCGAGAGATGAGTGGGAGGGGCAAGAGAGAGAGAAGGAGGCACAGAATCCAAAGCAGGGTCTAGGCTCCGAGCTGTCAGCACAGAGCCTGACGCAGGGCTCGAACTCACGAACCACAAGATCATGACCTGAGCCCAAGCTGGGCGCTTAACCGACTGAGGCACCCAGGCACCTCAGACCTTTTAGGTATCTTTTCACTGATTCCTTTTTTTATACAAGAATCTATATTTCCCATTGCCTGCTAGAAGAAAGCCAAACTTCAGCGTCCTCATTTGGAATTTAAAGTTCACTAATTTTAACATGGGATTCTCACAATAAGCCTATACGCTAGACCCTCATCTCTTTTTACACATGATGAAACCAACCATCAAAATAAATCAAAGTAACTTGCCAAAAGTCATTCGGTTTGTAAGTGGTAGAGTTATTACTTTGTTTCAGGTCATTCTGACTCCAAAGCCCATAGTCATTAACTATTTACACTGCTTTCACATCCAATATCTGTTTCTGTAGGTATTATTTTGTCCACCTAAAATCCCTTTTCCTACTCATCCTGTCCAAGTTGGCTTTAATCTAAATAGCAAGTTGTGGGGGAGGGATGCCTGAATGGCTCAGTTGGTTATGCATCTGACTCTTGATTTCGGCTTAGATCATGATCTCATGGTTCGTGGGATCCAGTCCTATGTCGGGCTCTGCACCCACAGCGCAGAGCCTGCTTGGGATTCTCGGTCTCCCTCTTGTCCCTCCCTAACTTGCACTCGCTCTCCCTCTCAAAAATAAACGAAAATAAATTTAAAAAAATAAATAGTAAATAACAACCTGGCAGTCCATTGCTTTCCTGACTTTATCTGTTTGCTCTTGTTTATAGGTAGTCTATAATTCACCTGCAGAAAATGCAACTTTGCCAATTATGGATGTCTTGTATAGCCTATAGCCCCAGCAATTACTTAGGGCATCTGGTCTATTGAATGTGATCAATAAATATTTGTCACATAAAAGAAAAAAATGAAAATTCTTAATTTTTAGGATCCTCTAGGTTCTGTATCTCCGAATCCCTTTGGTGGTTAGTATACTTCTCAGCACACAGTAAACACTCAGTTAACTGAGTAAATACACAGTAAATATACAGTACTCACTATGTAGCTAATACTTTAAATATTACAGACGGTACTTGTAGATGCCATTTCCTGTAACAAACACCTTGCCGTTGTTGGGGTTCTCTTGGACATCAGCCCTTTATTTCATGAATGTGTAAATGTTAGGTAAGCAACAGTTGTGCCCAAAAAAGAATTCAGAAGCTAGAGCTACTCTTAAACCCAACACACTTGTGGGTTTGGCAACTTACACCTCATGGAAATAAAACAGAATTAAAAAATGGTCAACAAACAGTTGAACATATAACCAATGGGAAAATCATTTTCCATTTATGAGTATTATCCTTTCAAGATCCAACAAGATGAACACCACTGTCACTCGTAAGGAGCCATTCTGAAATAAATGAGTGCATAACCAAAAATGTTTAAAGTAAGGATGAGTATTTGCCATTACATAGCATTGTATCCTTCTCAATGATGTCCCAATCATTGTGCTTCCCCCTGAAGAATAATTGCCCTGGTTTGGAATATTTGTTCTCTATTTTACTTATGATTTTGAAGTAGAGGATAATAAATTATTTTTGCAAAGTGATGAGGCCAATAACTGGGACCTGAAGTCAGGTTTTCTGATTCACAATTCCCTCTTCTGATAGATTAAGTGCGGCCCTTGCAGCCAGTCATTGATTCACGAATGCTTGTTTTGTGATCAGGGATCTACTTGTTAAACAGCGCTACCACCTGCTGGTAAGTTTTCCAATAATGCACATCACAGGCAAACGAAAAAAAAAAAAAAAAAGGAAAAGGATAACCAGTACTATTTTTTTAAAAATCGTTTTTTAATCTTTATTTTTGAGAGAGACAGAGACAGAATGCAAGTAGGGGAGGAACAGAGAGAGATGGAGACAGAATCTGAAGCATATCCTGGCTCAGAGCTGTCAGCACAGAGCCCGACACGGGGCTCGAATCCATGGACCGTGAGATCATGACTCGAGCCGAAGTCAGTGCTTAACCACTGAGCCACCCGGGCTCCCCTAGCCAGTACAATTTCTCACTAGAACTCCATTTATCTACTACAGTCTCTAATCATACTTCCTACTGTATTATCACATTCGCTTGAGTATTCTTTTATAAAGTAGCCCAGTAAATCCTCCAAGATTAAATGTCCAAACATTTCTTTTCTCAAGAACTTAAAATTGGATTATTTTCCCCTACTTTCTTGAGTGTGCATATTTGGGTGAACATGTTACTCAACTTTTCTAAGTACGATATCAAATTTCTTATGGAAGAATAATGCGAGCCAGTAGAACTCAAGTGTGTACTCATGATAATCACCTGTGGAGAGGACTACTAAAATATATAGATGTCCCAGTGTGATGGTCAACTGTATGTGTCAATTTGAGTGGGCCACTGGGTATCCGGATCAAACATGGTACCCAGAGGTGTTTCTAACACTCTTTCCAGTTGAGATTATTCCAATCAATGTACTCAGTGGGTTGCCCTCCCCAGTGTAGTTGGGCGTCACCAATCCAGAGTGAATCATTTCACCTCATCTCATCCTGCCCTAGACTAGGATTTGTATCAGCAGGTCTCTTAGTTCTCAGGCCTTCCGATTCTTACTGAATGACACGATTTGATTTTTCTGTTCTCCGGCAGGAAGGTGGCAGATCCTGAGACTTCCCAGCCTCCACTATCATATGAACTCATCTCTGTTAGATCCCCATTACAGATACAGGTGATCTACATGCATATACACATATACATATATGAGATAGATGAGAGAAAACCGATATTTATAGACAGATGATGAGAGGACATATACAGAGGTGGGGCTTGAACTCATGAATCTTGGGTAACAACCGAGTTAACCAGGTGCCCCATAAACTTCATCCTTTTTAATTCAGTTGGCAATGCTCTTCAGAGAAAGAGACCAGTAACTCACCTTTAGTTGAACGAACTTGGCTTTATCACTTGTTGCAATGGGGGAGACCACACACCATGGCAACCATGGAGTGTCTCAGTAAGAGGGTGTTACGGGATATGGATGCTTTGGAAGAGGGTTCAAAGAAGAGGCCTTGGTTAAGGATTAGATGATGCCACAGAGTGGAGGAAATTTAATTCTGTCTTAAAAGCTCTTACTGTGAAATAGAAAGAATGAAACGAGGCTAACCTGTGGTCCAGAGAACGCTGACTACTAAAGATTTAGGTACTAAGAGTGGTTTCAGAAGAAGAGAATTTTAAAGAGGAGTTTCCTAAATTGGTGCCAGGATTCCTAGTCTTGGAGGCCATGAGCAGACCGTGGCAGGATGTGGCAGTAGACACATAAAATATCTGCACTGAATACTCCTCATCGAACCCGTGGAAGAAGCAGGAACCCGGGTGACTCTAGGATACTTTCTAAATTCATGTTTTCCACAAATATTAATCGTGTGATTGTTCCTAATGTTTCTGGACAAAGTGGTACAAAGGATGAGCTTCAGGATTTGAATTCCAAGCTCAAAAACAGCATACACAGCCTAAGAGCACCATGTGTGTCCTGAGGAGACAGTTACCTCCTGTCCGCTCAGGGTTGAAATTCCTGAAGATCCAGGGCAAAACCCCATCGTGTCATCAGCTGAATTACAATGAAAGTGCAGCTGGGGATATTGGGTCCCTAATTTTGATGAGGTTTTTCAGCCAGTAGAAGAGGCCTCTCCTCACCCCCAGCAGTCTCTGCTTTCCCTCCACTTGTGGTGAGGAAACCTGTATTGTCTAAAGGAACTCCAAGAGCCTCCTCTGAGTCTCCTCAGGACCCACCCCATCACCCTCCTGGGCTTCTGAATCTGGAACTAAGACACAAGCCCCAGCAGCTCCCTACAGGTGAGGTAAAAGGTGTGACCTGGAGGACATGTGTTACACTCCAAAAGAACTTCCTGCCCTTTTAAATTTATACAGACAGAAATCCGAGCAATGTGTGAAAATGGATACAGAGTCAAGCAGCAATCGCAAGTCTGACTTCCGTAAACCTATTATACTGGCTAGCTACTTTTAGTGTTCTTACAAGTACAATAGACGGACGCCTATTAAATTCTTGTGGAACCTGTGTAACTGAAAAAAGTCATACGTTAAATGAAGTACAAACTCACAGAGAAGCATGGCTCCTCGTTCTCAGAGATTTCTAGACCTTAAACCCACTGAAGAAGGGAGGTCAAGTTCATTCCAGCAAAGACCTCATTATACTCCCAAAAATTTATATTGTTCATATTTCATCCAGCCTTCACAAAAGGAACCTATGGCCTTTTACCAGGGTAACTGTACAAGGAAATAACCACAACTTTCAGGGACTACTGGACACTGGCTCTGAATTGGCACTAATTCCAGGAGACCTAAAACACGACCGTGGCCCACCAAAGCAGGGACTTATGGAGGTCAGGTGATCAATGGAGCTTTTGCTCTCGTCCATCTCTCAGGTGACCCAGTAATCCTGAACCTATCCTGTATTTCCCCGGTTTTACAGTGCATAATTACCACAGACTTCCTTACCAACTGGTGGAAACCCCAGACCCCAGAAATGTCTGACCTCTGGAGTGAGGCTATTCTGGTCGGTGAGTCCAAGTGAAAGCCATTACAACTGCTTCTACAGAGGAAAATATTTGAAAAAGGAATACCACATTCCTGGAAAGACTGCAGAGACTGGTGCCGTCATCAGGGACTTGAAAGACAGATTCACACACCACATGCTTGCTCAACGCTCCCATTTTCCCAGAGCAAAAGACAGATGGGCCTTGGAGAATGACAGTAGGTTACTCTAGGATTAACTACGTAGCGACTACAGCTGCAGCTGCTGTACCAGATGTCATTTCATTACTTGAGCAAATTAACACATCCCCTGGTACCAAGTATTCAGCCATTCATCTGGAAAACAGCTTTTTCTCCATCTCTGTCCATAATGCCCACCAGAATTTTTTTTCTTCAACTGGTAAGGCCAGTAATACACCTTCGCTTATGTAAAGCTATGATGCTAGCTGATTAATCTTGGTCCTACCTCCAGTGTTTATCCCAACTCTCCAGGCATAGGTCATATTTCAGTTGAGAGATACTGATGACCTTTACGTTCTGTAAGGTAGCACAGTTGTCTAGTGTATTGATGACAATAAGGTGCTTACACCTAGTGGGCAAAAAATAGCAATGAGTTTGGAATGGTGATACCCAATCACCAAGCCATAGAGTTGGGTGTGCACAGCAATACTCCATCATCAAATGGAACAGGTACACGTGACCAGCCCTAAGCACGTTCTGAAGGTACAAATAAATTCCAAGAAATGGCTCAAAAACCCCTGATTGCTATTCCTGTTACAGTGCTTTCTCTCTCTCAGGTTCCGTCTGGGGCCTCATAGGTATTTCCTTACAATCACTGATAGAAAACAACACCCTACTTTACAAATGGTTCTGCCTGACATGCAGGTCTCATCTTAAAGTTGACGGCTGTAGCACTGTAGCCCTCTGTGGGAAATCCCTGAAGGAAAAATGGGCAGATAAGCAATTATACATCAGTTCATGGGCTGTGGCTAATGGTTTGGTTCAGTGATCAGGGCTATGGAAGGAATATAATTAAAAATTCAAAATAAAACATTGTTATGATGAAGTTTGGGGCTAGACTTCTTTAAGGGGAAAACAGTAAGTGTGTCCCATGTAAACACTCACCAGAAGGTGACCGGAGCAGCAAAGGATTTTAATAATCAAGTGGAGAGGAGGACCTGATGACCTGTACTATAGGTACCAGTCAGGCTCTTTCCCCAGTCACTCTCGCCAACACTCGATGGGCTCATGAACAAAGTGGCCTTGATGGCAGTGGTGCAGATATGAATGGGATAAGATACATGGACTTCTGCTCACTGAGGCCACTGTGGCTATGACCAGCACTACGTGCCCAGTCTGCCGGCAGCAGAGATAAACAGGGCCACTTACAGGGCATCACTCCCTTAGGTGATGAGCCATTAACAGGTTGATTACATTGGATCACTTCCATCATGAAAAGTGTGTATCTTATCTTTATTGGAATAGACCCTTACTCTGTCCATGGATTTGTCTTCCCTCCATTCAATGTTTCTAACAAAACTACCTGCCACAGACTTATAGACTGCCTTATCATCATCATAATATTCCACAAAGCAATGCTTTAGATCAAGGAAATCTTTTTATAGCAAAAGAAGGGCAGTGATGGACCCAGGCTCATAGAATTCACTGGTCTTACTGTGTTCTTCGCAACACCAAGGCAACTAGCTAGACAAAACAGAGTAATGGCCTTTTGAAGACTCAGTTACAGTGCTGTTTAAGTAGCAATTTCTTGCAGGTCTTTACCAAGGTTCTCTAGAAGGCTACATATACTATCAATCAGTATCCAATATATGATGCTATTCTTCAATAGCCAGGATAAATAGCTCCAAATTTCAAGGAGGAGAAATGGCAGTGAGACCTCTCAGTACTACTCCTGATACCTACTAGCAAAATTTTTGCTCTGTGTTCTGGAGACAATATACTCTCCTGGCCAAGAGCCAAGAAGCTTTATTTCTATAGGTAGGAAAACTATCAAGACACATGAAATGAATCCATTTATCTGGAAGGTTAAGATTGCCACTCTCTGGCCACCTTGAGCTCATGTTTCTGAACCACCTGGGCAGAAAGGGAGTTTTACTGTTAACTAGAGTATATTGATCTAATACCAAGAGAAAACTGGACTTCTATAAAGGAGGCAAGGAAGAGTATGTTTGGAATGAGGCAATTCTTTAAGGGCATCCCTTAGTAGTACCATGTCCTATGATTAAGGTCAATAGTAAACTACACTAACCCAACCCAAGCAAGACTTCTAACTGCTCAGACACTTTAAACCTGAAAAATTGGGTCAGCTCACTAGTTAAAGAGTGAAGACCAACTGAGGAGCTTCCTGAAGACAAAGGGAATACAGAATGGGAAGGGAAAGAAAGCAATTATAAATACCAGTTACAACCATGTGACCAATTACACAAACTAGGACTGTTTCTGAATACACACACACACCTTTTCTTTCCTCTTATTCCCTTATCATGAAACATAAGTTGTATTAACTTTGTACCTTAGTGCTCGAGTAGTATTAATTCGACATCAGAGAGTAACTTACGGGATATCAAGGAGAAGATAAAGCATTATTTAAGGACTTTACCTCCTTTACCGGGAAGGGGCTACTTCATTTTCAATTGTACACAGGAGAGTTAGAACCTAAGAGGTAGCATTAAGACCTTGTTATTATTATCTAGAAATTAGATATGGTTTAAGGAGACGTGGTGGGGGTCCAAGTTGATGAGATGTGGACTTGTGATTAATTTTATGTGTCAACTGGAGTGAGCCACGAGCCATCTAAAGTTATTTTGATGAGTTTTTGTGCAGATGCGCCTAGGTGAGATTAGCATTTGAATCAGTAGACCCAATAAAGTAGACTGCCCTCCCCACTGTGGCTGGGGGTCAAGCAATCTCATGAGGGGCTGAATAGAAAAAAGGCAGAGGAAGGAGGGATATGCCTCCTAGTTGAGCAGGGACATCCCATCTCATCTGTTTTGGTCCCAGACCAGGCTCCTATCATTAGCATCTCTGCTTCTCAGGCCTTCATTCTTGCACTGAGTTACACCTACCAGTCTTCCTCGTTCTCTAGTTTGTAGGTGGCAGAAGGGGAGACTTTTTACCCTGCATAATCAGGTGAAAGAATTTCTGATAAACTTCCACATACAGACACCCCAATACATACGTACACACATATATCCAAAGCCCCTTGTTCCTGCTTCTTGCTAGAACCCTGAGTAAAAACTAGGTTTCTTTCCTGAACATCCTAACTTTGTCATTTCTTAGACTCAGGAAAAAGGTGTTCTTTTAGGTGAGTACCCCAAATGATTCTCAAGATGACGACGGTTGCACAGCTCGGACTTAAGCAAACAAGTCATCTGGCTCTAAACCACAAGTGACTTAGTCGGTCTGATCAAGTACAAGAATTCTTCCAAAATGTAGTTTTTCTGAAGAGAAATATGGGGGCTAGAGCAGAATCCCATGACTAAATTTCTCAAAGAACCTTCCATCATGGACATACTCTTTCAAGTGTAAACATTTTTTGAGCTCTAACATTAATCTGTGGAAGACAAGCCAAGGTAGTAACTGAATTTGCACAAATGAAAATATTGGAAAAAGCTTCTCTAGTCAGCCACGTTGCTACTCCACTTAGCTATCCCTCTGTACCATAGATGATTGGTTAAAAAAAAAAGTTAACCTTACTAAATAAAGAAAAAAAAAAATCTCAACATCTGTGGATTTAGCAAAGTAAGATTTAAAGTGTCTTGAAATAGATGTGTTTTCCTCATCCTTTACCCACTCACAGAGTCTAACCCAACAATGTCAGAACTGAAAGATAACAGCCAGGAGAAATTTAAGACATTCCCCGCTCTAACTGTATCAGTAACAGTTCCTTGGATCCATCACACCAAACTCAAGGGAGTTCATTTTACTGACTGGTCTCTATGTATAACAGTTTAAGAAGAGAGAAGTCTCTATTTGAACCAAAGAACAAAGAAAAAAAAAAACCTCCAATTTTGATCCTGTATTCCTGTCAAATGTACTAGGTTTCTAAATTTACAAATGATAAGCAGGGATTTCTAATTTTAAAATAAAAAAATGGTGTCCTTTCATATTGCTTGCATGTTTTAAAGTCCTTCCACAGAGACTCCGTCATATTGAGCAGCAATAAATTTGCCAAACCAGGAACCTAGTAATCTTTACTTTCTATTCTTTCACTTCCAAAATCCAACCTATTTCCAAGATCCTCAATTTTGTCTCCTAAGCATCTTTGATTCTGTTTAGTTCTCTCCATCCCTGGGGCCATGTAGCAGCCTAACACCCTGTTACATTTAACCAGGATTACTAACACACCATGCTAAGAAAACTTGCTGTGTGCAATCTTGCCCCATCCAGTTAATTCTCTATTCTGAAATCACAACTAGCTTTTCAGAATATGAACAAGTGGTGATCCCAATGCAGGCTCTGCTTGAAATTCTTCAAAGTCTTACTATTTCCCTTAGGAGAAGGCTAGCTCAAGCGTGGGCCATGAATCTACAACATCAGCAACACATAGATAGAGGTTCTGACCAATGCAGGAAAGCAAACTCCACTCCACACCTAGGGAGTAAGACTCCAGGCTGGAGTAAGGTTACCAGGTGTTTGGAACGTACATATCCAAATTTCTAAACAAGGCTCACAAGGGTCTTCATGAAGTCGCTCCCATTTAACTTTCTTGGTGTTCAAATGTTTATCTCATTTGTGTTGTGTACCTAACACCAAAAAATTCATGTCGTGTACATAATGCCATCTCTTCACGTACAATACATACGTGTTCAAAAGTTGAACTGTTGAAAAGTTCAAAAGTTTTTCTTTCAAAAGTTCAAAGAAAAAAAAAAAGGGGGTCTCATAGAAGAGTTGGGTGTTTTTTTTTCCCCTGCCCAACTATGCAGAAGCATAATTTTGTGTTTTTTTGTTTGTTTTTGTTTATTTTTGTTTTTGTTTTTTTTTTTAACTCAAAGGAAACCTACTTCTAGAAACCTAGGCAGAATATCGTAGAACAGTGTACTCGAAACTTGGGTGCATCAATCATACCAGCTACAGCCTTCACAATAAAGCTGGGATTGGCAATTAGGGAAGAGAAGGCAATCCAAAAGATAGTATCTCAGAAATAAATGCCAACCCAGGTGAGCCGTCTAGGAAGGATGGATGGATGTGGGCTGGATGCCTGACTTCAGCTCAGGTCACAGTGTTGCAGTTAGTGACTTCGAGCTCTGCGTCAGGCTCTGTGCTGACAGCTTAGAGCCTGGAGCCTGCTTCAGATTCTGTGTCTCCCTCGCTCTCTGCCTCTCCCCCACTTGCACTCTGTCTCTCCCAAACATCAATTAAAAACATTAAAAAAAGAGGCAGGGGTGACAAAGTAGATTATGAACTAAAATACAGCCTCATTGGTCATCTTGTTTAATACCACAATATTTAAAACACTGCTAAAGGTATTGTAAAAATAACGTATTCCTTTCCTGGGCCAGTGGTCAACCGGGAGAACGTAATTCAGGTAGAGCCTAAAGACTGTGAAACCTGAAGATGAAAAGCCAGGCCACTTCTCGTCTACCATCTCTCAAACTCTCCTTAGGCTGGAGATTAATTCATATGTTAAGGCCCAGCTATGGGAGCTCAATATAATAGCAGCCAAGGAAATTGAAGTTAATGGTGACCAGAAAGATGTTGTAGTCTTTTGTTCTATTTCTCAACTGAAATCTTTCTGGAAAAAAAAAGTCTTAAGTACAGGAGTTAGAGAAAAAGTTGAGTGGGAAGCACATGTCTTCAATCCTCAGAAGAGAATTCTGACTAAGCCAACATGAAAAAGGTATATAAAAAAAAAATGGGGGCACCTGGGTGGCTCAGTTGGTTGAGCCGCCGACTTCAGCTCAGGTCACGATCTCACAGTCCTTGGGTTCGAGCCCTGCATCGGGCTCTGTGCTGACAGCTCAGAGCCTGAGGCCTGCTTTGGATTCTGTGTCTCCCTCTCTCTGTCCCTTCCCCGCTCTCACACGGTCTCTCTCAAAAAATAAATAAACATTAAAAAAATTTTTTTTAAAAAGGGAAAGCACAAGTTGTTACTGTGTTTAAAAAAAAAATGCATTCAAGAAACCACCCCCTGACAGCTGTGTCCATGTGGGCTGAGAGAATGCGGTCTTCCCAAGTCACACTGGGCAAGGAAATTCAGGTCAAAATGGATGCCAGCCAGCTCATAAACATGTATTTAGATAATGCATGGCAGAACAACGTGGAACATGAAGTTTCAACTGCTTCTCTGTCTCTAAGAAGGTCATCCGAAAGGATGCTCCTTTTACGTCCCCTGAGTTTTAGTTGTAAAAAAAAGAGGACCAAGTATCATTCACACACAAAACCCACAAACATTTATACGAAGACCATTTCACACCCCAACTTCAAAGACATGCTAGAATTAAAAAGAGCATCTTTCCAGGAGATTGATAGAGATCCCAAAACATAATCATCCTACACAGACTCTTGTTCCAGAAAGTATTGCTAAGGTATGGTTACCTACAACTGCTTATTAACAAAGAGGGTGACTTGCAAATATTGAGGTTAGAGTTTACATCAGTTTGCTTTACTCATTTTATGTTGCCAAGACAACAGCAGCAGAGAGATGTTACTAACACTTCCTTAAAACTCCATTAATATCAAGTGCACTCCACACAGACCACAAGCCAACTTTGGAAGTATGGACCAAGCCCCAAGTAAGGCCTACTTTAAATGTAACCTAAAACAAACAAAAACCAAGTCCTGAAAGATGAGCAAGGCGCATTTTGAAAATTACGTCCCCAAGTAACAAGGGCTTGAGAAACACCCTAAGCTTTCCAGAGATTCTAAGAAAGCATTAAAGCAAGATAAAGCAAGACTACACAAGTCCTAAATGTCCAATTAATAATTTAAGTGCATGTACAGAGAAAGAACCCTCGCATTTCTACACAATGTTTTCTCAGTACTGTGCTTTCCACATGAAAAAAAAAAAAATACAGGAATTAAAATAGCTGAAGTGTTGTTAAACATAGTTAAAAAAAAAAAAGTCAGTAGATGCCTAACTTAAATTGGCTAAGATGGTTAATTTACCAGACAACATTTAACACAGGAAGTATAAATAAGCTCAAAGAACTAGAGGAAAGGCTGTTCTCATAAGTAGAAGAAAATACAGTCTTCATGAACGAACAGATAGGATACAGGAGCTGAAATATGAAAAGTAACAACACTAACCAAGAAAACTCTACTTCTGTCCATCAGTGATTAGTTCCTAAAGGAGTTCACTTTCTCTATAAATAGAAAACCTAACAAAACACATAAAACCACTGATATGTATACATTATACATATGTTACTTTAACAATACATTCTTTACCACCATTGATTTTTTAAAAGCACCATTTCAGGCAGCTCTTATTAAAGCAGATTGTGTTAAGACTTTTAGATATAAAATATAAATATTGGCTAGAAAGTTCCAGTTCTGTGTATTTTTATGTAAGTAATAAAAAAATCTCTCATTTTTTCTAGAGCAGGCTACCTTATAGGTAATATAATTTCTCTCTCTCCTGTCAAGTATGACCTTTTACTTCCAGAGAAATTTAAGTGGTGTCTCTAAGAAAAACACCCTGGTGCCTTAAAGCAGGAAACAAAGAAGTTGACTGAGTCAGTAAAAACACCAATTGTTGATTCAAAAGTGAAATTCGTAATTTGTCAATTCTAGGTCTTAAATCCATTTTCCTTAACATGTAAGCATGAAATATAAAGGAGCCAAGATGATCTCATAAAAAAGTCCAGAATATTTCAACAATATTAGAACAGAATTTGAAATAAGTATTATTTGAAATAAGTATTTTAATAACTTAAGTTCCCATAGGGTATTTTCGATACCTAATCCTAAGCAAATTTTAAATAAAAATTATAGCATAGATAAAAATGATGCTTTTTATTTAAGAAAAAATCCCATTGTTCTTATCAATTAATTCATTCGACAAATATCTATTTGTTGATAGAATGGCTCTTGGCACTGTTGTAGATGAACAAGCTAGAAAAGGATCTCTTCTGGCACCTACTTTATATTGTATCATGGAGAGAAAGAAGCAATTTGTATACATGATAGGGTACTAATAGTCTACTAGTTAATAAGTGATTTGAGAAAAAGTATCAACAAAAAGTAAACCAGAATAAGAAAGATCAAGAGTCCCAGGGTTGCTTATGTGTAAAATTCTCTCACCAAGTCAACTGTAGGTATTTTTTCCAACATACTAGTACTTTAATAAAACATTTTATAGGGCAAAACAGATCCTACGTTAAGAATACAGTACCCAGAGGCTACCTGTGACCCAAGGTTTATTACAGAATCAACATTCCTTTAAATTGACATCTCTTTTGGAATTTCAGTTAAACGATGTTCCATTCTTCATACTTTATATATCATGTGAAATAATTTTAAGAGCGGTTCTATGGAAAAGTCATAAGAAATATGTAACATATTTCTGGGCACCTTTTCTCAGGTAGAACAGAATTTTCAGGTAAGGCTAGAATTCTATCACCCTCTATTGCTCTATGCATAAAACCAGAGAATCCTTAGATATTATCCAGTTAAAGGCGGAAAGTAAAAGATTACCTTGTACTGGAGAATAACTTGTAATCATTATTTATAATCATACAGTTAATACAAACAATCCCTTAGACTATTATGGTTTGTCTTATAACATTATTTAAGACTGAAATTTACAAAATGGTCAGGAGCTATAGTTCATTACCTTAATTTTTAATGCCTATAATTTTTATGAATTTTTAGTATTGTTTAATTGCAAAACCGGATATACTCTGAAGCCACTCAGTTTAATAATAATACCGCTGCTTCCAGGTTACTGTTGGTTTACAGATCCCCAACAGTCAAGAACAGGCGTGTATATCACTGTGCCCTGGGAATAGTAACTTGCCTGTCGAGAGTCAGCTATCAGAGAGGAGGCCAGGTCCTTCTGAAAAGAAGCTGTTTCACGTACCACAGGGATAGTTCTGTAGAACGTTCACATTCATAAACTTCACCCCAGAGGGCGCCTGACCCAAAGACACCCCTCCACCTGCAGAGGTTAGACACGTCAGGCATCAGCAATTTCTGCTCTCCACAGCCCAGAATCCTAAGATGGCTTCAAGGTAGCACCAGTCATTAATTTTTTAAGAAAATATGGTTTTCCCAAAACATAAAAGGACTAGATTTTATAAAATTATGAAAATCTTCTGAAAGTTAATAATGGAAACTTTCGAAGAAACAAAATGTGCCGTGATTGTATTAGATAGGTCACATAGAACAGAACAAAACTAGAAGCCCTACGTGTCCACAAATAAGCAGCTGAAAACCTGAAATTGTGGCCTCCTCCCAGGTAGCTGCACCCCCACTATACTCCACCCCATTTTGAGGTCTTTACGCTTATTTGGTTTTAATTTTGCCTTCTTTTACACCTGTTAGTAATAATAATGAAACAGCACCGTACAGCAGGTGCATGGGTCATCAGGCAAGTAGAAGACACTGATGTATAACAGAGCACGTCCAAAGGTGCCTGGGGGGCTCAGTCGGTTAAGTGTCCAAAAAAACGTTGGACACTTAGGATTCTGGGCTGTGGAGATTCTGGCTCAGGTCATGATCTCACAGTTTGTGGGTTTAAGCCCCGTGTTGGGCTCTGTGCTGACAGCTCAGAGCCTGGAGCCTGCTTTGGATTCTGTGTCTTCTTCTCTATCAGCCCATCCCCTGTGTGTGCGTGCTCTCTCTGTCTCTCAGAAATAAATATTAAAAAAAAAAGCATATCAAAATGACAAAATGACATTATTCTTGAGATCTTGGTCACACAAACACACCCAGGTTCCTCAATCTTCTGTCACTTTTACCTTCACTGTAAATAGAGGTGAGGTTAACTTGTCAACTTAAGTTAAACTTCTAAAAGCTTCTGTCAAAATTGCTTTTTTTGAATTTTAATTATACCTCATGTTTATTTCAATAATTCCTGTAGGGGCACCCGGGTAGCTTGGTCGGTTAAGGGTCAGCTTGATTTCAGCTCAGGTCATGATCTCAGGGTCATGAGATCAAGCTGTGTCTGGTTCCTCCACTGGGCGTGAAGCCTGCTTAAGATTCTCTACCTATCCATCCCCCGACCACAATGGCATACATGGTCTCTATTAAAAAAAAAAAAAAAAAAAACCTTCAAAAATACCAAAAACTCTTGAGTGACTGTCAAGACATTCATCGTGTCCCCCACAAAAAGTTCTACATCTATTTTATCTTCTGCATTCCATGACCAATTTAGCAAGGAATTCCAGAGGTACAAAATTAGGCCCTTAAAACTTACCATACAGGGCAAGAAACTTAGGTTGCAAACAAGACTAGAAGCTGGTTGGGTGGGATAAGACAGATACATCGTTCTCCTCCCTCCAAGCAAGAGATGGCTGCTAAGTTCAAATGCAGGCTCCTTATTTGCATGGAAATTTGTACCTCTCTCTTACTGATTGCATGGAAATTTGTACCTCTACCAACTCTTGCTGTTTGACCTCATATTTACTTCTTCCTGTTTCTTCTACTAAATTATAGTCAGCTTTAATCCAAGGATAGTATAACCTCTATAACAGCTGCAGTAAATACAGTACTTTTCATCAAGAAGATAGTAAGAAATTGTTCACTGGATAAAAATGTTAAGTTAAAGGACCCTGACCCCAAGAGGTCTCCAGTCACCAAATGTTCCCAGATGACTTTTTAAAAGGCTGAGTCTTCTCTTCTGCAGAACAAAGTATCAATTGTTTTACGGCAAAAAAATTAATTCCAGCACTTTGAGAATTCTAAGACACTAAACAACATACAGCACTTGGCTGTTCTCAAACTCCATGAAATGGGCAAAGTTCTCTCTAAGAACCTCAGTAGCATCGCTCATTTCAAACACATACTCATCACTGGTCATATCCTAAAGGTACTTTCCTCAAAGTGTGTGATCCTAGCTCCTTCCAGTCTCCAAAGATTTACACATCAAGACAGACTATAAAAGGTACATAGAGAAGTGTTACATTTAATCACAACTTAAATGAAGGCAAATTAAAACACAGGCATTTGAAACTAAATTACTTATGCTTGGACTGTGGATCAACAAAATCCCAGGCACCAGGTTCAATGGTTGAGAAGTTGGAACTTGCTGTACCCAAAGGGAAGAAAATATTTTTTAATCATTTTTTTAAGTTTATTGATTTATTTCGAGAGAGACACAGACAGCATGAGTGGGGAAGGCAGAGAGAGAGGGAGAGAGACAGAGTCCCAACCATGCTCCACACTGTCAGGGCAGAGTCTGACACGGGGCTCAAACTCACGAGACGATGAGATCATGACCTGAGCAGAAACCTGGAGTTGGACACTTAAGCGACTGAGTGACCCAGGTGCCTCAAAGTGAAGAAAATATTTAAATGATCATCCAAGTTTCAGTGCCTCTAAGGAACCAAGAAATTAGGAAGAAATTAAATGGTTTGGGTAAATGTAACTGACGAGGAAGACAAGTTACTTTATAAATTACTTAAGCACCATCTCTTGCAGGTGGTGGAGCGAGGCAGTGCCAAGACGCAGGGGTGGTCCTCTGTTTTCAGAAGTCAGTAACAAGTATCTATCCAGAAGTGCTCTTAAACACTCAGAGTGGACAAGGGGAAGACCTTTTTGTTATGAAAACTGGCACAAAGTAAAAGTTTTTTCATGCTAAAAAAAAAACAACATTGGGGTGCCTGGGCGACTCAGTCGGTGGAGCGTCCAACTTCTGCTCAGGCTATGATCTCACAGTTTGTGGGTTCATGCCCTGTGTCTGGCTCTGTGCTGAGAGACTGGAGCCCAGATTCTGTTTCTCCCTCTTCTCTCTGCCCCTCCCCACCTCACACTCCGTCTCTCGCTGTCTCATAAATAAATAAATCAACAAACAAACAAACAAAGACCAACAACACCAGCAGGCTTATCTCAGAGAGAAGTAGCATGAAGAAAAGGGCCTGGTCAGAGTCGGTGTTGGATATGGCCTTACTAAAGTTTGCCGAGGGCCACCTCTGGATATTCCAGTGTCTAATTGACGAGAGAGTGACCTATAGGCTATAGGGATAGAAACAGTGCAGGTAAGGTCACGTTGGTGGCTATATTAATATATATGGAGGGTGAAGGGGGTATAACTCCAGAGCCCATCAGCAGTAGCAAACCACGCTAGGGACCGTTTCCATCCTTCCTAACGCCTGAACCCCACCATGGACAGTGGTCATAAAAGTCCTCAAGAAGAACCTCGTCTGTGCCTCAAAGCTTTTTTTAACCTCAAGTATTCACTGTTGAAAAAACGTTCAGGTTTTAGAGATAGTCACATATATATTGGTATCCCCACTCATTATTAAAGGAATCAGTGTACTTTGGCTCTTCAAGTAATTTTCTCACACTTGTAGGATAGTAACCAAGCTCTCGTACAATCATCTTTTGCTGCCTCTGCCACAGCCCAGACCTAGGTGGAAAGACCAAATCCTGCAAAGACATAAAGCGAAGTTTAATGGTTGTACCTCTTCTTTGGTCAATAGCCTGTACACTTTTACACAGTTAATAAAAATGTCGTTTTGTGTGATGGGAATCCTTTCTTCATCCCTATATATACATGTTGTTCTATGTGAAGAAAAAATTTAGTAAGAAAAAAAAAAAATTAAGAGTCACCTTTCCTCTCTCAACCCAGCGAAGTGCAAACACGCCCCGCCTATTTGAGAGTGCCCAGAGCATGCGTCCTGCTGTTTCATGGTTATTTAATTACATAATGACTCATCAACTTCTCATTTAGTCCCAGAATTATAAAAAAGCAATCATCATGAAATCAACACAGAGGCTAAGTTATACCAAGGGGCAGGATTTCGCAAAGTTATATTGCTGTTTTTCTTCCCTGTTGGCCCCCAAGCCTAGCATTCTGGATGTTGGTCAGGAATCACTCACCAGTGAAACTGATGAAGAATTTTCAAGATGTGTTGATGGAACATTGGAATGGTCTCAGTTTACCTCTGCCTGCTGGCATTTCTCTGCATCTGCTTATGGTCTTTATGACAAAGAAGGTTATTTTAAAATCCTCGGTTTTAGAAATACCGTGGCAATGAAAATGAAGTCATATTCAGATGACTCTATGCAGTAGACAGCAGTAATAATCTTGATTGTGTCCTGGCCGAGGCACAAATGAAGCAATTTGCCTAAAGTGGTGCAGCAGGCAGAGTTGGGGGCCAAGTATGAAACCCAAGAATCCGAGCCTGCAACTACTACCATTAAGAAACCCATGTTCCCGAGAACACTGGCTACCGGCAGGTACACGGGAAAACAACTGTGGAGACAAGCCACTAACAAGCAAGACAAAAATAAATCAACTTGTGAGAGTCAGGAGAATTGTAGGTGGTCCCGGGGAAATTAGAGACTAATAATTTTTTGCAAATGTGAAAGTACATGGAAATATGCTAACGAAAATAAAATCTGCAAAGGAGTTAAAATGGAGGGGAAAGGCAAATGCCCCAGTGGAACCCAACAATATCCCAAGCTCAGGGCACGCAGCATAGAGCGTAGGAATGAAAGGAGCAAAATAAAATACAAGTTTTCATTTCATGTCTCTCTATAGAGCAAATACACCAGCCAAGTACACACACACACACACACACAGCATACCTCGCTCTTCCATCAGAAGACACTTTAGCTTCTTGCAAAGATCTGTAGAGAGTGTCAAGAGCTGCCTGCAAAATGGTAGATTGTGGGTGGATAGCCCAGAAGAAGTCCTCGTTTTGGCATTTGGGGAACTCCTAACTTACCAGGCAGTTCTCTGGCTCCGACCACATGAACTATTAGTCAAGAAGACTTACTCAGAGAAATACAGACTGACAGACTTTACGCTCGGCACTCTCATTCAGGGGAGAGTCCTAATGACTAAAGCACATGTACATATACAACTGAAATCCATACCAAATGCTTGCTATCGTCAGTTGCCTTTTTTTTTTTTTTTAAAGATTTTATTATCTTTAAGTCATCTGTACACCTAATGTGGAATCTGAACTCACGACCCCGAGATCAAGGGTCGCATGCTCCATTTTTTTTTTTTGTTTCGTTTTTAAAGATTTTATTTTCACAGTTTTAGGTTCCTAAATTTGAGCTGACAACCGCTGATTACCGGCCATAGGAAGATACTCAGCAACAAAGGAGAGTAAGATAAACACACGTGATCTTCATAAATAGACAATTCGACAAACAGAGATTTTATGTAATAAGCCTTCCAGAATCCACAGAGCTTAGCCTACGTTGCACCTTAAAATGAAAGCTGTTCATCAAGTCTAAAAAGGAAATGATCCGAATTAGAATAGCATCACCACACTCTAAAATGTCTGCCTTCAAACAAAAATGTCGTGACTGTTTTCACTGAATAGAAGTAACTAAATGTTTGGAGAGATTTGGCTCTTTCTTTAAAAAAAAAAAAGTCGATTTTTAAATAAAATTTTTACAAAAGTTTTTAACCAAATCTGAAGCAAATTAAACTGTGGTCTGAGTTTTGAGCAGTAGAGGAGGAGGAACTAAAATTCACCTGACTTGTATGCTTAGAATGGAAGAAATAGGATCCTAGCACCTATAGAAATTTTGCAATAGAGTATACATGACAATAATGCCCAGGATTTATTGCTTTTCTACATTGAGCTTCAATCCATAGACAAGGCATAGAAGCCTGTATCCGTAGCAAAAAGAAAACGTGTTCAGTATTTGTATTAGTTTCCCATCATTTGGGGCATTTGCTTTTTATTGCTCTGTAACAAATTAACTAAAATCTCTCAACTCTTAGAGGCCACTTGCAGTTCTTAACCATGGGACACTCTCCCAACAGGGGGCTTACTTTTCCATATCCATCAGGAAAATCTCCCTTCTGTCACATATAGCAAAACAAAGTCACAGGATGGACTATGCCATCACCTTCCCCGTTGTCACATTATACTCAGGAGCCCTGTCGTCATTCGAGGTGTAGAGACTATATAACTCTACCTACCACGCTATTTAAAAGTGTCTGCCAGTTCAATATAACAACTGGTTTCCAAAGAATCGAGTAAGATCAACGACAAAACTAACTTGACAGTAGAGACACCTGACAAACACTACCTTAACCAAGGATGAAGACTACTGTCACCAGGGATTTCATGGGCATGTCATGTGCCCCTAAAGAGATGTGAACATTCCACTCCTGTGGTATTCTTCCTCAGATCACATAATTCCAGTACAATCGTGAGAAAAATCATGGTACGTTCTTCTAAACATCCAACAGCATCATAAAACCATCAGAGTCAATGAAAACCATCAAAGTCAATGGAAACAAGGAAAAACCAAGAAACTGACACAGACTCCAGGAAAATAAGGAAACATGAGGAGTGAATTCAATTGTAGTATCCTGCATTGGAAGCTCCAACAAGAAAGGGACAGTAGCAAACCAGGGAAATACAAATCAAGTCTGGTACTTAGTTATTAGTGATGTACCAATGTTGATTTCTTATTTTTGACGCTGTACAATGATAAAATAAAAGTTAACAGTACTGAGAAATGTACTTCCTATCTTTGCGATGTTTGGTTAAACCTAAAACTCAAACTAAGTTCATATAAAAAATATGATGTTGGTCACTACTATTTACATCTGACAGAGTAGACACATTGGGAAATTGCTTAAAGCTGGCAGAAGATACACATAAGAATATTAAGTTTAAAACATAGTCAACCGAAGAGATAAATAAGGCATAACTTCTGGAGAAAAGTGAATAGGGTGGGTGATAACAGCTAAGCGCATATACGAGGTCACCAGTAGTCATTTGTGAAGGGATATACTTACTGTGAAAATCAGTTTGGCAGTTTCTAGTACCTCTCTGTGAACGTACTACTTACAATGTAGTAATTCCATTCCCACCCATCTCCCTAATGGACATCCATGCATATGTTCACCAAGAAGATAGACAAAGATTGAAGCAATCCTATTCATGACAGCCCAGAGTGGAAACCGCACAAATGTCCCTTAATATTAGGTCGGATAAAAATTTTTATCACGTTCGACAACAGGCAAAACTCTATTGTATTAGATGCCAGAACAGAAAGTACTTTTAAAGGGAGGGAGAAAAGAGGATAGAAAAACACCGAGAGTGCTTCTAGAGAACTGATAATGGTGTATTTTCTCAATTTGGTGGTTATGGAAGTTTGGTCACTTAGTGAATTCATTTAGACATTCAGACATGATTTGCATACTTTTCTGGACATCGGTTATTTAAAAAAAGTTTATTTTTTTAAAAAAAGTGGTTGCAGTTTGGGCACCTGGGTGGCTTAGTCGGGTAAGTGTCTGTCTTTGGCTCAGGTCATGATCTCGCAGTTTGTGAGTTCGAGCCTGGCGTCCGGCTCTGTGCCGACAGCTCAGAGCCTGGAGCCTGTTTCAGATTTTGTGTCTCCCTCTCTCTCTCTGCCCCTACCCTGATCATGCTCTTTCTCTCTCTCTCAAAAATGAATAAACTTAAAAAAATAAAAATAAAAATTTAAAGGAGTTGCAGTTCAGGAATTGGGGTGGAAAATAAAGGAGCAGGCACGCTGTTGGGTTAATAGACATTCAAACTATTTTTCAAATCTGTTTTAAAAGTCATTTCAATTTTTATTTTTTAAATGTATTTATTTTTGAGAGAGAGCACGCACAAGTGAGGGGCTTCTGAAAAATTGCTAACATGGGGCACCTGGGTGGCTTGGAGCTTGCTTCAGATTCTGTCTCCCTCTCTCTCTGCCCCTCCCCACTAATGCCTTGGTGTCTCGGTCTCTGTCTCTCTCAAAAATGAACATTAAAATGAACTGGTAATGTTGTATTTCTTAATTTGCTTAACCTCAGGTTTATCATCATGTGATATTTACAGTTCAAACAATTCCTAGGGGCGCCTGGGTGGCTCAGTTGGTTAAGTGGCCGACTTCGGCTCAGGTCATGATCTCATGGTCTGTGAGTTCGAGCCCCACATCAGGCTCTGTGCTGATGGCTCAGGGCCTGGAGGCTGCTTCAGATTCTGTATCCCCCTCTCTCTACCCTTCCCCTGCTCATACTCTGTCTCTATGTCTCTCAAAAATAAATACACCTTAAAAAAATTTTAAACAATTCCTAATATACATAAAGTCCCAACATTGGAACAAGTTATCAAAAATAAGGTCTCTCCAGGATCTTTACAAGAATACAAATTCTTTTTACCTTCAGTGGTTTAAAAGTGGCTATTTTCTTGAGTCAATGGGGCACAAAGACCATTTTCTGTGTAAGCCTATTTCTTGGATTTGTACCATTTGGTTTAAAAACCGAAAAAAAATTTTTTTGGCATTTTGCTAACTCTACCCTAAACCACTCTATCATACTGTTGGGTTCACCCATTGTTTGTCATACACGGAGGGTCTGAAGAGGCCCAAGGAAGCATCGGATCCCCCCAGATTGATAGCAGTTCTAACAAACAAGGGAATTAACAAGGCTTGGCTTGGGTGACTGCAAGATGAGGAGGTATCTGCACCTGCATGCCACAATCTTAGTTTATATATATGCATATGTACATATGTGTATATGTACACATACATGTATAATACACACACACAGTCCACCTTTATTTCAGATGTTCCTCCCAGAGCTCATCTCATTTTGACAACTGTAAATGGCGCCTGGGATCTGGCTCATACATTCTTGATCTTTGGCAGAAATGCCAGATTGTCCGTTGTGCACGTGTCCCATGCACAACCATCCCAGACAACTGTTCGTTACTGATTATCTAGGAATAGAGTTCATTTTAGTCACGGGGCTCGGGAAGAGAAGGTTTGGAGTCTAACTTGGCGCCTGTGTGGGAAAGCGTGGACAAGTCTGCTCATTTCCCTAAACATGAGTTTCCTCAACAGTCAAATCAGAGCATTACCTTGGTGCTTTTTTTCTTAGTCTAAATGCCATGGATTGTTTTCTTTATCAAGGATGAAACATCACCATCTTTGGTACATACAGCCGAATATCACAATAAAACCAGCCCAATGCCTACTATTCCACTAAAACCAGTTCTCAACCATGGTTACGAAAGCACGTTGGTTCCAAGTCTTCATCGTTCAGAAGCAGAACTTCAGTGTCTTTCCTCCTTCCCAAGTCACCTTGCTCTATCCAGACTTTTTTCCCCCAGGGAGATCTGTGACCTCAACAGACGATATTTGGGAGGAAACAAGAAAATAGCACATGAAAGGGAGAATTAGCCTCACTTAGTAATTTATTACCTTTGAACACTTGGGCTTATTGAATTTTGGCCTGTATTTACAAACTTTACTTTTCATTCTTCTAAAGATTTTTTTTTAACTTTGAGAGAAAAAGAACGTGCACACATGAGGAGGGGAGGGGACAGAGAGAACGGGAGAGATCGAGAATCCAAAGCAGTCTGCACGCTGTCAGTGCAGAATCTGATGCAGGGCTCGAACTCACCAACCATGAAGTCATGAACTGAGCCAAAATCGACTCAAGAGTTGGACACTTGGGGTGCCTGGGTGGCTCAGTCAGTTGGGCAGCCGACTTCAGCTCAGGTCATGATCTTGCGGTCTGTGAGTTTGAGCCCCGCGTCGGGCTCTGTGCTGACGGCTCAGAGCCTGGACCCTGCTTCCGATTCTGTGTCTCCTTCTCTCTCTGCCCTTCCCCTGTTCATGCTGTGCCTCTATGTCTCTCAAAAATAAATAAACATTAAAAAAAAATTAAAAAAAAAAAGGTTGGACACTTAACCAACGGAGCAACCCAAGCATCCCTAAGGATTATTTTAAAAATCACATCAATTCATCAGTTTTTCTGTTCCAAATTAAAAATCCCCATTGACTGACAGTTTGAGATTGTACTCCCAAAGTCAGGTATCAGGTTTAAAAATATCCAGAATGAGGCACCTGGGTCGCTCAGTTGGTTAAGTGTCTGACTTCAGCGCAAAGGAGTCAAGATCTCAGTTTGTGAGTTCGGGCCCCATGTCGGGCTCTGTGCTGACAGCTCAGAGCCTGGGACCTGCTTCAGATTCTGTGTCTCCCTCTCTCTCGGCCCCTCCCTCACTCATATATTTCTTTTTCTCTTTTTATTTGCCCCCCTACTTGATGGGTCTAGTTAGATAATTCCTCAAGTTTCACTCATCAGATGGAAGTTCACTATTTCCAAAAGGTTAAAAGGGAAAACCAAAACATTTCCAATAAAAGCAACCTTGCCTACATTTCTGGTAGAGACCTAGAGAAGCTCAACATTCAACAAGGGCCAATAGCATGAGGACCAAAAAGGAAAGTGCTTCTACTCTTATAAAGTATAGGTCCTTGAAACAGTCACTTAACTTCTCTTCTCGTCAGTGTCCCCATCTGTTCAATGAGGTATTATTAAATTCCATCCACACAGAGTCTTTGAAGGGTTAAAATGTGAGCTCAGAACTACTAGCATCCTGTTACATTCTGCAGAAATTTGAGGGCTATTAAGCGAAAGTATACATTGAAGAGTTGGGATGAGAATCAGGAAGTTTTGCTCCTCATTATTGAATGCCAATCATCTGACCCAACTGGACCTAAGGCTCTCCATCTGTCTAATACAGCAGCCTCTTTCACAATGTGATTTCTCCACCAGCTATGGAATTTTAGAGCTGACTAAGTATAAGCTGGGTTAATTTATGATCTGATGAGTATTTCAGCCTGGGTGAAATCAATGTCTTGGTCTCACAGAGCCTGCCAGGGACAAGATTGAACCCAGTGTACCTTCCACCCAGCCATCTTTGAGTCTGTAGATACCTAACACTTCCTGAATCCATCAACGAATACTCACTGAGGGCCTCCTGGAGGCCAGGTAACACGTGAAGCTCTGAATTAACAAGTTTTAATCATGCATGTTTCTACAGCGGCCCATCTCTTCCATTCTACCCACCGAGTCTCAAAATGAAACCCAAGGAAACCCCTTTCGAGACTAAAAATCACTAACTCCAAGTAAGTGCTCCAGTATCTGATGGGTTGACAAAACACATCTGTAGTATTTCACGAGTCAGTGCAGCTGTTTTCTTGCTCTTTTTACCATGGCATACTTTTTCCAGCAGGATATGTACTTTATGACACCATTGCCTCAAGTCCCCATGATATAAGACAACACAGACCATTCTTGCACAGTAGAGTCAGTTCACGCAAAAATGGTTACTTGAAAGTAATCTTCATTTTCATCGCACTTTATAGGAAATATACACAAATGTTCACACGCACATTATTCACAGGATTTCGTACAGATTCAGCTTCCTATCTTTAATTTGCTTTAGGAAACTGTAAGAGGAAAAGAGAAGTCAACACTTGCTCAGAGGCACATTGTCATTCTATGACGGGGAAGGTACTGATGGGACTACCCTATTGTGACAATACTGAGGAAGGAACAAAAGGTCAGGGTCATTTCACAGGAGAGAAAGAAGAGTCTCAAGGATTTGTATTTCAGAGGAAAACTCCAAAACCCCATACTGAGGTTTTCTGAACTTTTGCTAATCCTCAACATCCTTCTTGAAGAGTCTAATACCCATCTACCAAAGGCCAAATAACACAGAAAGAAGGAAAACATGTGCTTCTGTTAGGAAGTTGTTACTAGCATCTAAGACATAGGTGTGGGGTACCTGGCTGGCTCAGTCGGCAGAGGAGGGGATTCTTGATCTCGGGGTCTTGAGTTACTCCAAAAAAAAAAAAAAAAAAAAAAAGAATTGAGCTCACATAGCAGAGAGCTGGTGGCCCCATTTCCATTTCCAGCAGAGGGTGGTCACCAACACTGTACCAAGTAGAGGATCAACAGCAAGCAGAGGGAGGCGACCTCCTCAATCTACTTCATCAGTCTGATCCAACGCAAGGTCATGATCATGCTTGAAGAATCAGCATTTAAGTAGATTTAAAAACATCCCTCAGCCTGACAGCCCAGGATCCACAGGACTTTCCTCCTCATTTAGGAATCCCTAAACTCTATGTGCGTGTTTACCACTCGGGTACTCATTTTGATGTTGAATCCAAGGAAAATGTACTCTGCTCACGGAAAAGCACAAAATTCCCCTTGGCTGTTACACTTCCAACTGGAAAACATTGTCTGAGTGTGAGGGATCCGTTCCTCAGGTTAGCATCTATCCAAAGTTATCTGGAAGATTATGAAGCCTGAAAGAGGTTTCTGCGCTGAGCACACGTGGCTCAAGTTTCAGACACAAAGACCAAGGAAGAAAAACCAGCGAAGAGAGCAACTGTTCACGCTCTCGGTGACCTAGCCTTTTCCAGTCAATCCGAATCTAACAGAAATGGAGAAGCGTCTCTAACAGACCTGTACGCATTTAACTGTGCCAGCGACTTGGAAAGACACTGAGAGCTCGGCCAGAGGCAGAGGAACTTAGGGACAATTTCGCACCCTCAAGTTTACTGGTACACAGGCTTCAAGCCCCAGGGCAGTTATTCTCAGTGATTTTGTATGCAGCCACTACCGTCAGAACCACTTCAGACAACCCGATAAAATGGGAGGCTTGGCCCAATTCCAAGCTTATGGAATCACAATTTCTTGGGCCTGAATATCTGCTTTCCACTAACCTCCCCGGGTCATTCTGACGCCCAGATTAAGAACTACGAATTGGGCTGAACAGGTAATGATGTGACCACATAGCACCTCCCCCTCCTCAGGGGGCATCTGTGAGGAAACAAAGCCCCTCAACAGACGCTCTCCTTCTCAAAATTCTCTCAGAAGATATTAGGAAAAATGAGGTTCAGCAAGTATATGATTAGCTCAACGTGATGACATCTATGCATAAAAAAGTTGATATACGGTTACACATTTTTGTACATAGCCAGGGGGATTCAGGATCTAACATGTCCAAACACGTAAGGAACACGGTGGACAACCATCTTAGTCAAATTATTTCAGTCTGATGGTATTTAAACAGATGTTCATCTTTTTAAGAGAGTAAGTTAAATAACCTGCTTTCTGCTCATTTAAGGAAGCACGTTCACTGGAGAAAAAGGGTCAAGAATGGAAACCATATGGAATAAAACGTAAGACACTAAATATCAGCCTCAACTAGAACTTACGGTGCTAAAAGCAGAGCTCTGGTCTCAGGCAATGCTCTCTACGCAGAGCTTTGGCAACAGTCAAATTGGTTATTCAATAAGTGTTTACTGTGACTCGAAAGTCAATGATAACTAATGGGCATGCTGACGTATTTCCTCTCAACCAATTACAACCACCTAGGTTTCTTCTCTGAAAAACAATAAGAATGAGAAGTTGTTATTTGAGTGTCAAGAACACATATTAAGTAATACTAACATATTATATATTTTTCATTTTACCATCTGCCCTCCGGAAAGTTTCGACCAACTTACACTCCAAACTGTATGAGATTAGCTTTTTCTTTATTTTTGTAAACGTTGTGAACAGAGGCAGCTTCCTCCTTGCAATTTTTGATGATTAATTACCGAACTTATTTTTCATGCTACGGTCATTTACATTCTTTTCCGATAAATGCCTGGTAATTTCCTATTTGCCCCAAATTCTAATGAAAAAGTCATTACATAAGAATGTTAAGTTTTTAATTAAATGTTATAGAATTTCCCCCAGTTGCTGTTTGCTTTGTAATATTACAGGGTTTTGTCCAATAGAAGATTTTAATTATGTTGTGGTCACATTCCTTAGTAATTTCTTATAGGATTGCTTTCAACCCCGAGATAAGCCTGAAGTAATCAAGAGGGCATATTCGCTCATTACATATGGGGGGGTCATTAGTTTAAATTACAATTCTGCCATAACCTCACAATTACGAGCAACCAGTGACAAATATTGTTGTTGTAGTAAGTTAATACATTTCATGAAAAAGAAAACACACATTCTAACCATCCATGTTTAGAATATATTTTCACCATGTGGCCCTCAAGTAATGCTTCACTATCATTCTCGCTTCTGTAAGATTAATACCTATTCTTAGCCTCCTATCTGAGTCCTTCTACCACTGTGGATGAACTTTAAATCATGCCTAGTAGTCTCTGTCAGTTGACATTTGAGTGTGATTCTTTGACAGAAAACAAACACCCAGTTTAGAGGCTACAGGTGAGCCTACTATTTTCCCCTGAATTTGCCAGCTCACTTTTGTCTGTCTGTCTTTAGGATGGACCAAGTCAGCCATCTTGAGAAGGCAACTGTATTCATTTAAAATTCATTTTTAAAGGAAGTTATGTAACATTGTTAACTACATTGGCATTCAAATAAAAAACTTAATAAAAATTTTAAAAAAAGGGAATGAATTACTGAAAAAAATAAAACATAAAAGCTATCAGTCCATCTGGCATTTAAAATGATCTAGAAAGTAGGTCTAATTTAGGATGGTGAAAAGTCACTTGTGTTTTAATATTTAAATGAAACAACACATACAAACTTGTTTGTTGTAAAATTTAAACCATTATCTCAGAGTATCACTCCTCAATTTTGTGTAAAGAGGGTTTGTGTGGGGCGCCTGGGGGGCTCACTGGGATAAGCATCCGACTTCAGCTCAGGTTGTGACCTCACGGTTCATGGGGTTGAGCCCTGCATTGGGCTCTGTGCTGACAGCTCAGAGCCCGGAGCCTGCTTCAGATTCTCTGTCTCCCTCTCTCTCTGACCCCTCCATCCCCCCAGCTTGCTCGCTCTCTCTTGCTCTCAAAAAGAAACATTAAAAAAGAAAAAAGGAAGGTTTGTGTTTGCTTTTAACAATCTGGGGTCATAGAACTACACGTGAATTCACTGAGGGTAAAATATATCAAGTTATGGCCTTGCCAGAAATCTTTAATTTACATTTCCTAGCATTCCCTTTACTGATGCAGTTTCTGGTTCCATCATCAAAAAAAAAAAAAAAAACAACATTTCCAAATACCTGAAAGAATTTAGTTTCACTAAATTTTTTCAGTATCAACTAAAGCTGTTGTTGTATATGGTATTGCTGATTACTAATAGCAGTTACAGTTAAAAGTCTCACTTTTGCCTTCTGGATGAAGTACAGCTTCCCTTAAGAATATTTAAGTGCCTTAAAGTAAGATCATTCCTTTTTAGAGCCTTTTTATCAAAACACATTTGACAAGGAGAGAACACAAAAACAAAGCTGGAGATAGAACGCATGTTACAGAAGGCGTCGTTATCCCTGTCCGGTTCAATTTTAGTCCAATTTCTGGCTGGTTACTTGTAATAAAGACCGCAGAACATCAGAACTCTCGGCACAGCGACACAGTTTTCCTGCAAGTGCTCATTTTCTCCCTTCTGGGTGGACTTCGTTATTCAGGCATCGCAGAGGAGGTATGGAATACAAATACTCATCGCAGCGAGGCATTCAAAAACCACACAAATGAGCGGGTTAAAAGCCCCTCAGGAATCTGTATGTAACAATATAGGATTCCTGTTAGCTAAAAAGAGGAGGCATCCTAATTCAAAATTAACCTTCCAGTTTATCAATTCCCATTAATAATGAATCCTTATTTTTCGTATCTTGAGGCAGCTTTTCTGTATCTGAAGCTACTGGGCCTTAAGCGCTTTAGTTACGAAGTCAGCTGCATCCCCTCGAAGCTGTGGGGGAATCTCAAAGGTTTCCATGGGGGCTGGTTAGGAAGACGTGGAAGCCCGCTGGACGCACTGATGGCTGAGAACGGAGGTCTGCCTCTTAGGATCTCATGCATGAAGGCAGAGGCAGGGAGGTTATCTGGTGGCGTTGACTGGAAAATTTTTAGTTTTCTAATTAAGCATTCGCTCTTTTAGTGCAGCACACCATGGAGAATTACTAACATCGACACAAAAGATACATGTCTTTCCATCAACAAAAACAGAAAACCAGGGAAATAAAATACCCAGAGCCTATTACTAAAGGAGAATCCAAAGGACTGTTGAAAGCATGTCGGTAAAGAAATGACCCACGATTTTCATTTTATCAATTAAAAGTGAAGCTACCTCCAGAATGTAAGCTCTACAAAAGTAAGGACTCTCGCTTTCCTGTAAATTAAGATTTCTTTGTAACATTAAAAAAAATAGAACCTATGAGTCTGGCTGCTCTGGATGAAGCCGTGTTGAAAGCCTTACTTCCACAGTGTGCCCCAAGGGGGCGCCACAGAGGTGGTGCAGGTGTTTTTGTGACTAGGATCCCAGCTTGTACGGTGATAAGGACTTGATCATCTGGCTTCTCCTTAACAAATATTATCAGTTTACCCCAAAGTGTCTTACAGATGTTGGCTTTTCATTTCCACTACTGCTATGATACCAAGATTGGAAAATGCTGTTGTACATGACACAGATAAACTAGAAGCCTGAGGGCACCTGGGTGACTCTGTGGGTTAAGTCTCCCACTCCTCATTTCAGCTCAGGTCGTGATCTCAAAGGTTGTGGGATGGATCCCCTCTTTGGGTGTGCTCTGTGCTGACAAGAAAGAGCTCCTGGGAATTCTCTCTCTGCCCTTCCCCTGTTTGTGGAGGCTCTCTCTCAAAATAAAGTTTAAAAAGTTTTGAAAAAGTCTTTAGGGGGAAAAAAAAAAAAGAGTAGACGGTTACCGAAGATTACAAGTGTGACCTGTGGCTCCTGTGACCAAAGCATCTTCAAGGACAGGGGATGGCAGGCTCACCCACACGCATTAGCTTTTCAGCATCGCCTCCAAATGCTGGATTAATTGAATTGTGCAGCTGAGTTAATTAACTTGTCTGGGGGATGGGGGGGGGAAATAGAACTTCATTTTCATATTAACAAGGATCATTTGGCTTATCAGAGAGCTCTCTTCTTTCATTATGGTAACTCATGCCATCTGCATAAATGAAGGTAATTATTTTCTTAGTTTATGTGACCATAAGGCGTATAACTAGTTCACTTCAAGAAAAAAAAAGCTGCTTTCATATGGGTCTAAATTAAAGACAAGGAAGCCAAGGTCCTTGATATACGCCATTTCAAGTATCTTCCAACTAGAGGAGGCATTCTGCCCTGTTGGATGAGGCTTTGAGGCATTTATGGTTTATACACATTTTATGAAGTTTGCTCTTCAGTAACACTGATCCATTAAATTAGAATCTCCTGAGATGGGTGTGAATATGGGTACATTTTTACTCCTTGGTGATTTTCATGTGTAGACATGATTAAGAACCACTCCTGGGGCGCTGGGGTGGTTCAGTCGGTTGAGCGTCCAACTCTCAATTTTCGCTCAGTTCATGACCCCAGGATCGTGGGATTGAGCCCTCCACCCCCGTCAGACCTCCCGCTGAGCACGGAGCCTGCTTAGGATTCTCTCTCACCCCTTTGGCTTTCTCCCTACTTGCGCTCTAAGGAAAAAAAAAAAAAAAGAGCCACAGTCTTAAGGCTTAAAATTAAAAGTGCAGTCCAACTTGTCACTTAGTAATTATTAGGCAATGCTGTTGACCTTTAACCCACAGAGGAACTGCCTTGGACTTGAACTTCCGGTTCTGTCTCAGGAGCACAGGGGAGGGCTAGAGACTCTGTGTTTGCCACAGGCACGATGGTGATGAGGTGACAGAAGGATGTGGCTACTCGGTGTACCTAACTCAAGTTCTTACGTTTGGCTGCACACTGGAATAACCCGGGGAGTTTTAAGAGCTCTCCAGGTGACTCTAATAGGCACCAAAATTTGAGGCCACTGCCTTAGCTTGTACAGAGTCAAATGGGCGAAGACGAACTCGGAAACCATGAATGCAGAGGAATTAGGAAAGCATCCGTACAAGTGAGGGGTTGCACACACAGGTCTTCTGGCCAATGCACCACCTGGCAAGTCATGCTCTTCTTCTCTACAATATTCGGAAGCTCTGCCACCACTGGATCCAGATTCCCCCATGGAGGCAAGCAGGTGGGACTAAGTACAATCTGTCCCGTCAGAAGGTAGTACACTTGGGGTGCCCGGGTGGCTCAGCCGGTTGAGCTTCCAACTTCAGCTCAGGCCATGATCTCACACTCTCTCAAAAATAAACAAACATTAACAAAAACATTTTTAAATTTAAATTTATTTTTGAGAGACAGAGAGACAGAGCATGAGCAGGGGAAGGGCAGAGAGAGGCAGACACAGAATCCGAAACAGGCTCCAGGCTCTGAGCCATCAGCGCAGGCCCGATGCGGGGCTCAAACTCACAGACCGTGAGATCATGACCTGAGCCGAAGTCGGCCGCTGAACCGACTGAGCCACCCAGGTGCCCCAACAAAAACATTTTTAAAAGAAGGTAGCCCACTTTCCCATGTGTCAGGCCTCCCCGTCCATTCCTTTCATCAGTACTACCTGCCTTGCCCTGTGGACAGTCCATGTCACTTGGCACAACTAGCAAGTCCCCAACAGAGCTTGCTTCACTCCAGAGTGACTGTATATAAAATCAATCGTTAGCTTCTTTAGGTTTCAGACACTGCGTATGTACTCATGAGCTGTCCTTTCCCATGCCTGCAATTTAGGAATATTCAAGGCCACAAGGTTAGTGATGAAGCCCATTCCGAAGTTCACCCATTCCATCTCCTCGCTCCAAGTTCTTGACCTCTGTGTGTGAGGTCCATCAAGGCCAAGCTGCTATTACCCATTTTCCATCTACGCCCTTCATCTGTGTACAGAGCTGAGTAAGCCCTGTTCAGGCCATGCAGGTCTTTTCAGAAAACCAGACTGTAAGCTCCTTCAAGAGACTGTGAACTTGCTGTAAAATTGCCTGTTCTTTTATTTTTGTTATTTTTATTTAATATTTATTTTTGAGAGACAAAGAGAGAGAAAGAGAGACCTAGTGTGAGAGGGGGAGAGGCAGAGAGAGAGGGAGACACAGAATCTGAAGCAGGCTCCAGGCTCTGAGCGGTCAGTACAGAGCCCGACATGGGTCTCAGACCCACAACTCATGAGATCATGACCTGAGCCAAACTCAGACACTTAAAGGAGATACCCAGGTGCCCCAAATTGCCTGTTCTTTTCAAGTAAAGGCCAGGGGCACCTTGGTGGCTCAGTCAGTACAGCATCCAACTTCGGCTCAGGTCATGATCTCACAGTTCGTGAGTTTGAGCCCCATATTGGGCTTTGCACGGACAATGCTGGGCCTGCTTCAGATTCTGTGTCTCCTTCTCTCTGCTCCTCCCCTGCGTACACTGTCTCACTCTCGAAAATAAACATTAAAAACTAAAGTCCAGAAAATGTTTTATTCAATCAAACCAAACCAACCACCAAGCACTAACAAAATTAAAATGCAAACATGTCTTGGACTTAAGCTGTAATGCGTGTGGGAAGGATCTGTCACGGAGCCTTCCCTGATGGTGTGTCATCTTCGTACTGACCATGCTCTGCGGCCTTTGTTTCATCTATCACTGGACCGAGTCCGTTCAGAAAATAATAGCTCTCTCGGCTCTATCCCCAGCGGGGAAGCTTTCACAGGTGGGTAATCAATAAAGCAGTCCTCCCAGAATGAATAAACCCACATATACTCATTCCAGAGAGCTCCGGGTAGCTCCAGTCTGCTTGCATTATTTTTTGTTCTAATACTTCAATATCTCTGCTGATAGAACAGCTACTGCTGGAGGATGTTAACACAAAACAAACAACATCCTTATGCACCTGGACGTCACGACTGCCACACCCCAATTAGCTAAAATTGTTAAAATTTAGACTGTACATAATCAACAATGGTAGGAGGATTGGTTTTTCCAGAACTGTGCTACATTGCTGTGTGAGTATAAACCAAAATCATTGAACCCTTTCCCATGTATCTTTCATCTGTATCTTTATTAGGTCTTTCAATAAGTAGCAGTATTCCAGAGGAAAGAGATGTTCCAACCCACCAACCTGTGTGGTAACTTTCAGCAAAATCGCTGAATTCACAGATTTGTTCCTGTCCATTAATATAAAAATGTATCAAATCTGTTTCCAAAAAAAGCCAACAATAAACTCATCAATCTGTTGTTTATTTTTGAAAGAGAGACAGAAATCGGGAGTGGAAGGGGGGAGGGGTGGTGAGGGAGGGAGAGAGGGAGGGAAGGAGGGGAGGGAGGAATCCCAAGCAGGCTCCATGCTCACTCAGGACACAGCCAGACTAGTGCTCAAACTCACAAACCCAACCCTAAGATCATGACCTAAGGTCAAGAGGCAGACACCTAACTGAGCCACCCAGGCACTCCTCATCCATTCGTTCTTGAAAAAAAAATTCTTTTCCAACAACGCAGTCATTCTAAACTACCTCTAAGCTAGTTCAGACATTCCACAAAGACCATTTTTTAAATGCTCACGACACCCTATGCCCCGTCATTGGATTTTTTATGATTATCAAAGAAGAGAAAATGAGGTAGTATTTCTTCGTCACACATTGCTAATTGTGCTTGTACTTTCTAAGATCTATTTCTCTTGAAATTACGAAGGGCATCCTTGATTGTACAATTACGATGATTCAGTTTCCCTTCTAAGAATCCATTTAACACTTGAGGGCGGTCAGCCATACTATGTTTGCATTGCTTGGTTATGTGAAAAATCTCTGTGCCTCAATTCTAACACCCAGTGGCCACGTGAAGGGGTAGATACTTTTCGTCATCTCCCCTGACTCCAGCTGCTGTAGGTGACAACCCAGACATGTAGCACAAAGTCTTGCTGAGGGCCACTTCAGCGAGAGCTAGCACAATAACCAGAACTCTGCCAGAGCCTGCCCTCCCTCCCGCCGCCCTCCCCCCCCCAGCTGCACACCCCCCTCTATTTGTTGGCAGACAGGTCTGTTCTTCAGCGCCTTACAGTTCCACAGGTCTGGCTGGCTGTGCCGTTCCTTTAAGGCCCTCAACACTTCTACCCCAGCCACTTCTCCGTCTTGTTTATATAACTGGTCACCTTGAGAGAGGAGCTAACTGATCTTTTTGGACAAAGAGCAGGCTTGCTGGGGGCGCCTGGGTGGCTCAGGCAGTTAAGTGTCCAACTTCAGCTCAGGTCGTGATCTCACAGTTCATGGGTTCGAGTCCTGCATCGGGCTCTGTGCCGATAGCTTGGAACCTGGAGCTTGCTTCAGATTCTGTGTCTCCCCCTCTGTCTGCCCCTCCCCCACTTGTACTCTGTCTCACTCTCTCTCAAATATAAGTAAACATTAAAAACAAAAAAGGAAGAGCAGGCTTGCTAAGTGCTTGCTATAAATGCTCAGTGTATACCACCGAGTGTAAGACTTCCAACCAATACCTACCTCATTGCCCCTGCAGACACTTGAGCTTCTCAATAACATTAAATCCCAAGCCTGACAATAATTTTAGCTTTAAACTCATGTTTATAGGTTATTATAGCAAATGATTCTATTTAATTCCTCAGAATACTGAGATCGGTCATTATGACAAACAAAAACAGCCAAGGGCTACAGCGTGTGGGTGTTCCCATTACTCCTAATTCTAGTAAGTTCTTATGTTAATTTTGGTCCTATCATTCAGGGCTCTGAA
The DNA here is from genome assembly GCA_030068075.1 of Paguma larvata. Lineage (NCBI taxonomy): Eukaryota > Metazoa > Chordata > Mammalia > Carnivora > Viverridae > Paguma > Paguma larvata. Next base: position 127,202,687 of record CM057826.1, read on the forward strand.
GACTTTCTATTTCACTGACCTTCGAGACTTAAAATATTCAAGTGTTTAAGAGACAGATTCAGTCTCAGGTAAGTATATTTTGTTATTTAAATAGGCAGAAATTAAATCTGTCGGAGTCAGTGAGTATTCACCAGAGAAAAGCTTTTCATCTCTGAGAATTTTAAACACAAAGGTTGGAGGAGTCAATAAAATAGTATCTAGCTAAGAAAACTGCATTTTTCAATACAAATGTAAAGCAAATTAACGAACGCTCAAACGAAGTTGAAGGAGAGCATGAGGGTTGACATTTAATGAAATTTTTGTTTCTCAAGGAGCTCTCTAAAGAAATTAAACATTTGAAGTAAAATGTGAACTCTTCAAAACAAAAATCGAGCTATTTATAGTGAATCTCAGACAGCGGAGAAGGTTATCTATATAAAGAAAAAACTTAGGAATAAATAACTCCTATTTGCCACTCGTGCTTTAAGTGTTTTTACAGCTTGCTCGGAGAGGTCTGCCTAACACCTGCCAGGAAAGCACAAGATCACACAGCAGAAAGGGATCTACATTCCAGGTTCCAGTCTGCAATCTAAAGCTCAGCCTCTCCACTTGTAACGAGCTCAGGGGCCTCGGGCAAGTTACTTATTCACTCGGTTTTTCGGTTACATCATAGGGTTATGAGGACTGAGTGCACAGATCTAAAGCACTTTGGTACCCGGCACCTTTCCTCAGATGATGAGCACTCAATCCCACGTTCAATTTAATTCACTTTCAAATTGTGCAGCACAGAACTTACAGCCCTAATGAACCTTACTCGTGATGGAGTCTAGTCCCGTCTCTTCGGCGTGCAGATGAGAAATTGGCTCCAGGGGCCAGAGCATTGATCACGACGCCAGGTGTGACATCTCAATGCATTACATAACCAGGGGCTGCCTGTCCAGCAAGAAAACTCCCTATTCTTCTTTTTCCTGCCAATGCCCTTTACCGCCAACCCCAATCTTTTTTTTTCCACACCTGAGAAGGGTAGGTGATGAACACATACACACACAACGTTGTAACGGAACCATGTTGTCTATCTGTAGGAACAAACTGATGAAATCCAATACTGACCTCCCAAGATACCTGCTTCTGCCAAATTCTCTCCAACAACAGAGCACTGACTTATTGGCATACAAGCAATACAACCAAGTAGCTACTACCAGTTGGGTGGTAGCCAACAATTTTCACTAGCGTTCTTCATAGGTATCATGCATTCTTTCTAGGGTCTTAGTTTCTTGGAAAAAAAAAAAAAAACTCCCCATTTCCAACTTGTAGTGTACAAAGCGTTCCACGCTTTCAGTTGAGCCTGCCAAAGAGGCTGTTCTGAAAGCACAATACGCATTTTCCAAAAGCCTAATTCAGAGCCGCGTGCATTCGGTGTACGTCACCAGTGAGCACTTGTGTATTAACTGTTGGTTCTGAGACACATCCCCTTTATTTGTTGCATTTAGTGCCTGAAGAGGGAGGAACAGTTTAACAAGGAAGCAGCTGCGAGAACAATGAATAAATCCAAAGCCTAGTGACTTTTAGAGTTCGGTAGTAAAATACACTGTGCAACCAACAATTATATCAGGAAATGAAGCCTCATATGACAGGTGTGCTCTAAGAGGACTATTTTGTGCATTGAAAGATACAAAAAGCCAATGAGGACAATGAAAAAAACCCCAGTATTAACATAATGGACCACAGGACGGACATTTTTCCTTAGGGGCCCTGCCTTTCTGGAAACAAATAGAAGCTAATTGGAATATAAAACAGACATTATTTTACTCTCTTGATAACTGATTTCCTTCCTCCTTTTCTTCATGTAAACATCATTACATATTAAAAACATAAAATAAAATCAGGAATATCAGTTTCTTACTGCTGGGTAACCGATCGTCCTAAGTTGAGTGACTTACAGCAAGAGAAACGTATTCCCTACCTCAGTAGGTCGGAAGTCCGGGCACGGCACGGCCGCGTTCCCTACTCAGCGTCTCTCAAGGCAGAAATGAAAAGTTTCAGCAGGATCTCATTTTTGTCTGGAGCTTCTGGAGGAGAATCTTCTTCCAAACTGTACTCATGCTGATTACTGAATTCGGCTCTTTTGGCTTGCATAAGTCCCTTGTCAGCCACCTGCATTTTCAGGCTCGCAGTCCCCTCCATCTTCAAAATCAGCAGCCGGCTCTCTCTGGGGCAATTCCTCTCACACTCAGGATTTCTTTTGTCAGAAAGAGCTCAGTCCCTTTTAAGATCTCCTCTGAATAGATACAAGCCACAAAAACAGTCTCCCTATATTGAGACGCACTGATTTGGGGCACCTGGGTGGTTCGGCCGAAGCGTCCGGCTTCGGCTCAGGTCATGATCTCGCTGTTTGTGATTTCAAGTCCCGCGTCGGGCTCTGTGCTGACAGCTCAGAGCCTGGAGCCTGCTTCGGATTCTGTGTCTCCCTCTCTCTCTCTCTGCCCCTTCTCTGATCATGCTCTGTCTCTTTCTCTCTCAAAAATAAATAAAAAATAAAGTTTTTAAAAACGCACTGATTTGAAACTTGAATCACCTGAGCAAAAAACTCTTTGCTGCCATACTGAGCTTGGGTGTTTAATTGCCTGCTGGGAGAAGGTGCCTCTGTGTGTTCCCACACCAAAGAGGGAACTTTGGGGGCCATTTTAGAATTTTATTTCCTACAACAGGCAAATTGAGATTGTACTCTACTCAATAGGAATTAATAGGTTTTTTTTTACTTAACCATCATTTTGGATTTCAATCTCTTCTAAAAATAAACATCCTTGCTATCTGTTCAGACCTAAAAGATAAAGAAAAGCAATGTGGAAGAATTCTAAAAGCCAATTTCAATTATTTAAAAAATGCATTTCAATCTCATCTAAGTAATTGATATTCTCATTACGGTAGCCTAGTGATTTTTAAATTCTTTTTAATCAAAGGTTAGACATTGACAATAATACTCCACGGAGGATTAAGGAAGCAATAATGATGTGCAAATATTGATGTGTAGTTACTTGACAATGAAAATCGTTTTGATATTATCGGCCATCCTCCCGAATTAGTGAGAAAGCCACCGGAGAGAAGGGAGGCTAGATTGAAGACTGCAGCACAGGAAAAGCTATAAGCGTGGGAGTATCCCATCAGCTTCGCTAAGCAGAAGGCTGTGCTGGTTTATAGTCTGTCACATGTATCCCTTTCATTGTTTGTCCCCTTTCCTTCCGATCATCTTTACAGCATGAACGACTAATGTCAGGAAGTACAAGACACTGTGTTAAACAAACCTACTTCCCATTCTACTCTACTTTCAGCCATCCATGCATCTTCAGAAAAGCCATTTATCTCTGGGCCTCACAAGCCGCCATTTCTAACGTAAAACCATTTTAGAAGTTTAGAGCTAAAAGGGACCTTTGAGATCATGATCTTTATAGTTTCAGCCAGCTCTGGTCAAATTTATCCAAACGCCAACTTTTAAACACGGGAAGTATTCCAGTTAGAGAAATGTGATCTTTAAATGGACATAACAGGGCACTGACTTCCCTGGTTGGAGAAGGTTATCGCTTCTATTACTTTTAATTGTAAAGTTCTGCAGATGTTTTTACATGTTGATAAATGAAGCATCTTGATCGTTCTCCTAACCCCCTCAGAGTTCAATACGCTGAACTATGTTTCTGCTTATGTTCTCCACTTCGTTATTTACGGCCGTTAAAAGAGTATTGTTATCCTACAAAACCGTACGCACTTTCAGTTCAAAGCCTAATGTATTAAAGTCAGTTCAGTCTTCCCAGAATAAAAAGGCCATGTCACCTTGCTTTGGACGGCCTGCAAGAAAGAAGGGAGAAGCCAGAATTCACAATGACTCTGAACTTCGGTATGCTGACATTCCTGGACCTCCTGAACCTCTGACATAACCTATTTCAATTTACATTTAGTGATACATCTGATTTGGTTTCGGACCAGAAATTTCCCACAGGAATCTTTTTATCCTCAGCACATAGTACGGTGTTTAGAACTTAGGAGGTTCTCAAAATATATTTCCAGAATGAGTCTAGAAAAACTGCACAGGTCCTGCTTTCAAAGAGGTGACAGTCTAGAGGAAAAGACTGTTTTTAGCCCGGTGACACCCATTTCAGGCTTCCGACCTACGGAATGGTAGAAATATGAAGTCTGTGTTGCGCTGGGCCACTAAGTTTGCGGTAATCTGTTAAGGTAGCCATAGGAAACTCATTCGGGGATCAGGGAATTAGTTGCAGCTCTGACAAGACTTCGCTCTGGTGGTATTTCATGAAAAACAAAGGGTCTGGTGCAGGGGCAGGGAAACAGATGTTATTAATTAAATCCCTGCTACACACAACGTGATCCCTTCCGGGCAGCACTGGTGGAAAGTGGGCTTTTATTTGGAAATACAAAATGTCAGGCCCTCCCGCACACCTACTGAACCAGAGAGAGCTTTTTAACGAGTTCCCCAGGTGAATTGCATTCTTATGAAAGTTTGAAAAGCCCTATGCTGAAGTTCCTGCAAACTATTTCAGAATGTGCAGAAATCTTTGATTCTTCTTTTTTGACACCCAAGTTTGCTGGTGGGGGGAGGGAGGGATACTCAATCACACCCACAAGAAGACTGCTGGCTGCTGTCTGTTACCAGGAACAAAAGAAATAAACATTTCTACTAAATGACAAGGCCCTTCACTAAAAATCCATTTGCCCCACCTGCAAAGGATTTTCCTTTGAACATTCCCTTTGGTTGAGGGATTTTAAATGCCGAAAGTTTTACACCTTTAAATAAATATTAGAATTCTTGGTATAGTACTCATAGAGCTATATTGTGGGAAAGAAAACAATTTCATTCACAGACTATATTTTCTTTAATTACTTTAATATAAAAGACGGCAATGTTCCATAATTCACATAATATAAAAAAAAGGTTTAAAACCCTCTAAGTATTTAATGAAAATAAATTTATTGAAGGGTAGCAATGACTACAAAATTAATACTACCAAATCATCATGCAAGCCTTTGCGTTAACTGTAACATTTGGAGGGTAAGGAGAGAAAATATCAAATAAGAATATGGACATTCAAACACTCGACTTTACCCAGGCTTTAACTCTTTGCTAAACCTTGTGCATATTAGAATATGTATTCAAGACTGTTGTAAACACATTCAGCCAAAGGCAGCTCGCCGCTAATTACATAACATTGCAAATCATTCCGTTTACAAAATTAAAACGAACAATGGCCCAATGAGTCTTTCTAGGTAAAAGATCCCAGTAAAAAAAGAACATTAACAGAGAAATTAGTGATGGTGACTAGAACAAGAAAATTAGCATAATCAAGAAAGATAGAGAATTATTCAATATAAGTTTGTTTGGTTAGATCAATGCAACTCACTCTATCTAGTAAGATGACTGCATTGTGACGGAAAGGGGTAACATGATCCAGAGGCCTGTTTTAAGTTCTCACCTAATACTCTTATTTGAATCAACCTGTAAAGGAAAAGCACAGAATCCATACTACAACATACATCTTAAGGGGACTACAAAAGTCAAACCACGATCGGCATATTTTTTTTCTTTACAGTGCACAATAGAAGAAAATGTCACAAGAGTAATCACTTTAGGAAGTAATGATCAGTGGGCACAGTGTGGACGAAACAGGCACCTCCATTAAAATTTTTAATAAATAAAAGCACATTAAACACCAACAACAACAACAAAATAGGAAGAAAGCAGCACCTGAAGCCTTCGACGTCTGTTAACTAAACGCTGGTACCCGAATGGTCTAACCGGCTATGCTTTACTAAGAGGCGCAAAAAAGGAGCCAAGTTTTGACTTGAACGTTTTAATTCTAGTAGAGACAAGAGCTTGTCTGGGCTTACAGTCCTGTCACCTGATGCCGAGGAGGAGACCAGTCCTTCAAATGTCCTTATACTTTGGAAAGCAGGCCTGACTCTGGAGCGCTCGCCTTAATTAAATTCTGAATTTCCTTGAATTTTGGATGGTCTTTATCTGCCACCAGCTGTAGCAGAACCGCCTCACTCGTCGTCACTATGATCCCAGTTCGAGCAAGACGCTTTAAAGAGAAAAAAAAAAAAGATAAGGACAAATCGAGAGCTAAGTACGACAATGAATACTATATCACAGGAGCAAAGGCGATGGCAGGACGCAGGAGTTAGTGTCCTCTAGCAAAGCCACGGTCCTCAGCCCCACCATTCAATTCACTGATGGAGACACACCACAAACCCATTATGCTTATTCGCTATCTTAGTAATACGGACGAGAAACAAGCAGAAGAAAACACATTACTATTATTATGACTTACATGTCCCGGGGGGGAGAAATGAAATCAAGACTATGAATGTACAACAATGATTTTTACTTTCTTTTCTCTGTCGCCAAACATCTGACATACAGCATGTGTGTCCTTCCTTTAGGTAAGGAATGACTGGTGATAGAAGACCTTCAAGGGAGGGGGCCTGGGTGGCTCAGTCCGTTAGGCATTCAACTTCGGCTCAGGTCATGATTTCAGAGCTCGTGAGTTCCAGCCTCATGTCGGGCTCTGTACTGACAACTCGGAACCTGGAAGTCTCCTTCGGATTCTGTGTCTCCCTCTCTCTCTGCCCCTCCTCCACTCACGCTCTGCCTCTCTGTCTCTCAAAAATAAATAAACATTAAAAAAATATATATTTAAAAAAAAAAAAAAGACCTCCAAGCAAGGCGTAAGAATGTACCCCTGGGATGATGATAACAGAACCACCACCACTGCCACCATCACAAACTTCAGAATTACTAAACAAGCATATAAAATTTAAGTCTGTCTAAAGTTTCTTCAAGGAATGCCCTTGCCAAATTGCCCCAGGGGATCCATCACAAAGAACCAAGGACGGAAATCGAAAGGAAGGAAGGAGGGAAAGAAGAGGGCAAAGAAGACAAAGAGGAGAACCAGGCAGAGAGGAGTGGAGAATGGAATGAGAATTCTAGAGTAGAGATGGGAAAAAACTGGCCACTGCTAGCGCCAGCAACATCCATTTCAAGAACCACGGAAGTCAGGTGGCTAGAAATAATTCCTAGGCAGGTCAGAAGAAAAGACCCAGATCAGTCACCTCCTCATAAAAAGGAGTCTCACAAACAGCCAGGACATCCGTGCAGAGTGAAGGTTAATCCTTCAGATGCCTGTGATGCGCCTGCCCCATCTTCCCATGGGCAGAGCAAACCCTTCCTTTTATCCCCGAGGACGCGGCAGGCAGGCAGCAGAAGCCATAGCCTACTCCCCAGAAAGCAAGCTTGGACTCAACGGCCAGTGCAGGAGGGCACGCAGAGCAGCTGACTAGAACGCTAAAGAAGTGAACAAACAGCTACGACAGAACAAAGAGGAAGGTAACCCAGGTAAGTTGTCTCTGAGTTTCTTAAAATCTTCCAGAAACTAATTTCCTCCTCCTTGCCTTTTAGTCAACTTCTGGACTTCTGATTACCATATCAAAACCCTAAGAAATCTCCAGGACTGTGCGCTTGTGCGGGGCGGGGCGGGGGGGGGGGGGCGGGGAGGGGGCAAATATGAGACGAGGCACAGCAGCCCTGTGAAAGTCTTCAGACACAGCTCCGTCCCTCCCCCGCTGGAGGCCCCACCCGGCCTTCCTCACTGCCCAAGACTGAATCCTGAATCACTGGACTTTCAATGATTCGCTCCCAATCCCATCACACACTCTCAGTGTCCACAAAAGTGCTTTACGCTCAAGAGTGCCAACAGAAGTCAGTCCTTGCTTATCTTTCTAGTTCCTAAGTGAGGCAGGAAGGGCAGAGAACTGTTGGTTCCCAGACTGAAGGAAGAAATCAGATGACTCGTGAAGAAACCAGCTTTCCCTAGCGGTCTGCTGACCATGATCTGATTGACCGCAGGCCAACAGTCCTCAGGGACAGGGAGCTGGGTCACCGTGGCGGGAGTAGGCAGGAGTGCTCGAGGCAGAGAAATACATATTAGTCAACTGAAACCTACACAGTATTACTTAGCTCCAAGATGGAGATAGGACCAACGCGGCGGCTTGTCCAGACAGAGGCAGGTTCGTGCACAGCAACATGAGCTGTGGGGTCATCTACGGTACCTGTCTCTAACTCTTTTTCTTTCCTGGCTTAACGAAAGGCAATTAAAACAGGCCATCTATAATGCACACAGATAAATGGCTTCACGGGCATCCAAAGCTCATCCCCTACACTTTGCAAAACCAGTCCACAGAGGCCTCAGGAAAAGAAAAGTTACTCTGATCCACAAACCTCAAGATGCAAGGGCTAAAACCATGACGGCTTCGGAGAGGGCCGAGGGGAAAACAAAGACTAAGCCCAGCGCATCTCCAACCAACGCCAGCAGCCCTCCATAAGTACAACGATATCAAGTTCCGGGGAGCATTTTCCTCTCTTTAACAACGATCATTAGTTGAAGGAAACAATGCCCGACAGGTGGCCGGTGCCCCAAATATTTTGTCGAATAACCCACACACCACAAACCGTGGCACAGAAGTTTCAATAACGGTAACTATAAAGCGTCTTAGTGTCATAATCTCAACGGGCAACATGAGGAGTCTCGGGAATTCCTTAGGTAGCTGTGTTCTCAACGAACAGGGAAGGAAGCTGGCCCAATTACTATTTAACTTTCAAAGTCGCACGTTAAAAGAAAGATCCTTAACATTTCTCCCGATAAATTAGGTATAAACTACACCACCTCTCATACAGAACTAAGATGAAGAGAAAATTCTGAAACGTGATGTACCATCAGCACCTGAGGTGATCCTTTTTTAACTTTTCAGCCTCCACACTGGACCCCAAAGCAGTGCTCGGTGCTCTGTCTCTTTTTCAAAGTCACTCAGACCAGATTCTTTCCTTCCCTGCTGAGAACTTCCCAGGACTGGACCCTTCTGGGTCTTACAAGCTAATACGATGCTTCTACCTCTCAGGGAAGACTAATCTCATGGAAACAACCACAAATAATAACAATAAAAATAAATGCAGAAGCTAACCTGTGTTTACCGTTCTCAGACACCGCACTAAATGCCATCAATACATTATCTCATTTAATCCTCACCAAATCCTGCCATGTAGTGGCTATTATTATTTCCATTTCACCAGGAAGAAATCTGACACATATGAACTAGCTACACTGTCCTCGGACACAGATTTACAAAATGCCAGAACCCGCATTCAAACCAGCAATATCCCTCCAGTGTCCGGACTCCTCATCACTGAGAGGAGACTACTTCAGAAAGAATGAGTAAATATGATGACTATGTTTTTATTCTCAGTCTTGTGAGAAGACAAAACTGACAGCAATCATAATTTTCTGTAGCAAATGCCATAATAAAGACAAGTCTCAAAAACTTACTTGAATGTATGACAAAAGTCCTTGCAATTTATTTATAAGGAGGAAAGATTTTTTTTGGGGGGGGGATGCTTTTAGCATGCAAAGTTCTGGACCTCAGCCTTCCTAGAGAACGGGTGGCCAAATGGGGCCTTAAAACAACTGCTCCTGCCGATTCCCCAGCCGCCTCTGCATCAGCCCTCTGCACTGACTTTTCTCCTTTCTTCTCTCTGACTCTCTCATTTGCCCTACCTCACCTCCCTCAGGCACACTTTGAGCTAGAGAAATGATTTAGCAATCTAAGAGAAAGTGGTTCATAGGCCAGCTTGTGCCTGAACACTGGAGGATCTCAAAAAAAAAAAAAAAAAAAGAATCTATTTCCCGTTTCCCGTTCTCGATAGAAATAACCAGTTAAAGAACTTGCCGACTCGATCCACAAGGACATTACTCTAAAACTGTTGCAGAATTAGAATTAAATATGGGAGGGAAAGAGAACAATCCACAATGTGGGGTGAATGTTGCAAAGGATCATGTGATAGTTTGCTTTTCGACAGTCTTGGGAAAGAAAATGCTTACGGAAGACTGCTATTAAGCAACGGTGACAAAACGTCATGGATTCCCTGACCATGGTCCATCCTGACCGTGACTCTGCTGCGGACAGCCAAGAAACAACGTGTGGGAGTGGTGTCCACGGGCAGTGACGTACCTCCTTGTCCCAGAGACTCACATGTGAGGAAGCTTAACAGAAGCTGAATCAGGCTTAGGCCCACCACGCCCTAGGTTTGGGCTACATCTTGGCTGAGGTAAACCAAGGTGGGCTGTTACTGATTTGCAAATCTCTAAATGGTTCAGACTAAGCTTACTGGAATACCTCTTCCAAGTTGAAACATCAAACTTAACAAAGTTAAGACGAAAGCTTTTGGCATCACTAGAACTCCACATCTCAGGGGACGGAGGATCTAAAACGGAACATGGCGGCAAGACCTCGAAAGTCGGTCCGCGCACGGTTAAGACGCTGAAAGTCGATGGGTCTGGTGTGGTCAGTTCAAAGTCAAACTGAAGAGGTGGATCTTTCACTGCTGTGAAGTATTCATTATTCTTCCAATTCATTTGGAAAATTTGATCAATTATTTCTTTTAAAGCAAGACAATTACCTCGAGAGCGAACATCCGATCCATCATGCTTCTCGATGAGGTGGCATCAGCAACGATATGGACCTCGATACCTCGGCCAACCAGCTCCAGAGCTGTCTGCTGGATGCACACGTGAGTCTAGTAGCAAAGTAAACAATCACATGTAAAATTGCAGGAAAGCAATTTACACATGTCGATACCGGGATAAAGCACAAGGAGCACGAGAGCTCTCACGACCTTGCCCTACGTGGAGATCTGCCTCTAACTTGCTAGGAGCTCTTGAAAATAAACAGCATCTCAGGCTTTGGTTTCCTCACTGTAAAGCCGGGAAACGGATTACGTCAGGTTCCTTCACACTGGGAACTTGAACATATTCTTAGAGCTCGGTGAGAATCTTTTTTTTTAAAGATTTTCATCTGTCGTCTGGATGACCTTCATACGAGTGACTACTACCACTCCGTTCAGATGCCACTCGCGGTTGGGTTTATTTCTGAACTCACACCGAGTGCCTCAAGCAAAGAATGAGTCAGCAGTCCTGGGTGTTGAGAGACGAGTAGAAAAACTAAGTTGTTACTGGGTACCCAGTAGTAAAGGTAGGCCGAGTTAAAAATAACAAGTGACAAAGGCAAAAAATATCCAGGATGCGGCAGGAGCTGATGTATTATACAGAGTTCATTTCTGTAAGTACTAACTTGTAACAATTCACTAGCAGAGAATACAGAGTAAAAACATGCCCCAACAATAACCGGGTTACATAAGCAATGAAAGCACATTTCGGTAATTCCAGGAGGCCAACGCTGTGTGCACAGGACGAGTGAGCTTTGGAGAATGATCAACGGACATTTCATTAAAATTAGCACTGGAGGACTGTTCAAAGATGATTTTGATCAGGCAGGAGGAAGAACAATGATGAATGAGCAAAAACAGTGCCAAAGTCAGCAACAGTATTTGGCATGACATTAATATAAACAAGCTTCTGTACTGAAGTCAAAATACAGAAATATTTAATGTATATCTAAACCGTAGGGTATATCATAAAACCTACTGCATAAATCCTACCATCGACACATCACAGGTGTATTAAAATAACACTATTCGAACTACATTGTTTTTAAAGTTTTCATAATTCTTAAGTTTAATTCAAGAGTTGTTTAAATACTATGAAGAGGGGTGCCTGGGTGGCTCAGTCGGTTAAGCGGCTGACTTCAGCTCAGGTCATGATCTCATAGTCTGTGAGTTCAAACCCCGCATCGGGCTTGTGCTGAGGGCTCATCAGAGCCTGGAGCCTGCTTCAGATTCTGTGTCTCCCTCTCTCTCTGCCCTTCCTCTGCTCATACTCTGTCTCTATATCTCTCAAAAATAAATAAACATTAAAAAAAATATTATGAAGAAATACATATATTCTGTTTATACATATCCAAAAAAGATGAAAAAAATCATTTTAATCAGCATTACGAATCCATGGGTATTCTGTTCCTTTAAAACGTTTTGTAAGTGATCAAGCGTGAAGGACAATAAAATACACGATCTCTAAGTTTTTCCTACAGCAAAAACAGGACCAAGGTGAAATCCTACAACACATAATCAAAAATAACGCCTCGAATGGAAATGTGCTCCAGAAGTAGTTAAAAATAAAGGCGCAAGAGTCAATCAACCCACATTCAAATTCAACTCCATCCCGTAACCCGCTGAGTGACCCTGCACAAGTTGTACAAAGTCTCTACTTTAGTTTCCTCACCTGTAACATGGGAAGACGAAAAGTACTTAACTGGCTCAGAGAGTCCCCGGGGAGTGTTTAATGAATTAGCAGAAGCCAATCACTGCCACGCACGCGGCCCACACTTAAAAAAGGGTGGCTATTTCTCATCATCACTACCACCTACCACCTAGCCTATACATCACATTGCACTGTGGATATATCAAGATTTTTACAAATGATACTGTACCCAAAAAATAACAACAGGTACTTACTTCTACTCCAAATAACACGACACTCCTGACGCCAGGAATCTCGGCTAATGCTGCTTCTACTTCGGGTAATACCATTGAAAACTTGGTCTTTGGAAGTACCAATTTTACACCTGTTAGATCAATTTCTTGAACAGTGCTTCCAAGACCTTTAGGGTACTGTTCTGTTACAATGACTGGAATTCCTAACATCCGAGCCCCCTGTAACTGGAAAAAACAAACAAACAAAGATCATCAGCAATATACTATCTGTACAGATATAAGTGTGTACCGTGCTTCTGCAAACTGGAAAAAATAAACAAGCAAACATACCAATCTTTGCCCCACGCTAATAATATCCCCAAAATATTTGATGGCTGGTCTGAATCTTTCCTGCATATCGCAGCAGAAAAACACAGTGCTGGAAGGTGTAAGATTTCCCAGGGTGGTGAGCTGCGAAAAAAAAAGAAAAAAGAATGATTGAGCACTCGTTATACAACGACATTTATTTTCAGTGGAGGTCAATAAAGGAGAAAAGTGTTCCTACTGTTCGACCCAGTAAGTCAATTTCTACAACTATTATCTAAAAGAAATGATTCGAATTACAAAAAAAAAAAAAAATTATCCATAAAGATGTTCACTGAATTGTTTTCAACAGTGAAAATTAGAAATAAACCCAAGACCACCAACACAGAAATGACTACACAAATTTTAACACATTCGCATGATAAAAGATTTTTTAGAAAACCAAAATAACATATGCAAATACGTTTTCAAAAACTTTGAGCCATCTACAAAGAAAGGTTCATAAGCTAATGTTCATTTTTAAAGAGAGAGCACAGTTCAATAAGATTTCAATAATGTAAAGATACGAATAGAAGGTAGAAGCAAATATATGAAACTATCAACAAGCAGAAGCAAATATATGTATGAGTACTAACAAGTAGATACCACTTTTATCCTTAGTGGTAGGACTGTTTTAGTGACTTCCTACTTTATTATCCATGTGCTGGTCTGAGAACTCCAGCATCAACTTTCCTTTGGTGTGAAGTCTATAGACGTGCAACGCCAAGGTCATGGCAGAATGGGTCTGTAATTCTAACATTAGGTACTGGATTTTCCTACTTTGCCAATAAAGTCTGATTAAAACAAATATTCGAACATCTTAAATTATAAATTCTATCCTTAACTATTTTAACGGGTGGTGGTAATATTTTTTCTTTATGGTTATCTTTTTTTTTAATGTTTATTTATTTTTGAGAGAGAGAGAGAGAGACAGAGACAGAGCGTGAGCAGGGGGAGGGTGAGAGAGAGAGAGAAAGAGGGAGACAGAGAATTTGAAGCAGGCTCCAGGCTCTGAGCTGTCAGCACAGAGCCCGACGCGGGGCTCAAACTCAGAAACCATGAGATCATAACCTGAGCTGAAGTCAGACATTAACCAACTGAGCCACCCCAGGCGCCCCTTTTATGGTTTTCTTATATTCCCCAAATGCTATTTAAAAAACCTTCCCGGTGATATTTAGAAAGACGCACTGGGGCGCCTGAGTGGCTCAAGCGTCCAACTCTTGATTTCAGCTCAGGTCGTGATCTCACAGTTTTTGAGACTGTGCTCCACCTTGGGCTCAGCACTGGGTATGGAGCCTGCTTAAGGTGCTCTCTTTCACCCTCAACCTCTGCCCCTCCTCCACTCTTTCTCAAAAGCACTAAATAAGTAAAATAAAAACTAAGTAATAAAAACATGCGCTGCTTTTATAACTGGAAAAAACGTTATGATAGTAAACAACTTAAATGTGATGCTGGCAATGCTTACAAGTACGAAAAGTAACACTGAAAATGATCTGTAGCAGAGACTAGGGAACATAAGACTAAACAAATAGAAATCCCCTGGAGTCCTGGAGGGCGCAGTCAGTTAACCGTCCAACTCAGGATCTCTTCTCTTCGGCTCAGGTCATGATCTCACCGTTCATGAACTCGAGCCCCCCTGTTCAGCTCAACCCTGACAGCGAGGAGCCTGCTTGGGATTCTCTGCCTCCCCCCTTTCTCTGCCTTTCCCCCTAGAAATAAATAAATAACCTTAAAAAAAAAAAAAAAAGAACTCCAGACTTGCTGCTGTCATCAACGCAGAAATATTAAGATGCTGTTCTCGGGAATAACTTCTTAGAGTTCAAAAAAGAAATGCAATAAAATGATGCCAAACACATCACCACCGTTAAATGGACAGACATAAAGGTGACATCTGCATTCTTACAAATACTCATCACAATCAGGAAATAAATGCATTAAGCTTAAAAGCAGGTATTTGATTACCAAGCTTTACATTAGTTACTGTGGTTGGGCTACAACTTGGGCCCGATATGGATTTACCAGTAAGTACAAACCACTGCTAAATGTAAGAATTGAATGTCATTCGTGGAGTCATCAAGGCCCATGCCTCTTTCCTTCCTACCTTCTCTAATTTCAGAGAGCATGTACAGAAAGGAAGCAGCCTGATCCCGAAAGAACGCATATGCTCCTCTCACTAGCTAGCCCTGAAGTCTCCCTCTAGTTATCCTGCTTTGCCCTAAAACCACCCATGGATAACAGCTGTTAACAATTTCCTAAAGAAACCCTTGTACCAATCGCATGGTGTGGCTGCCGCACCAGCCCGGTCCTAGACCGTGCCTTAGTGCCCCTGCACAGGGCGTACTCTCGGGAAACCAATGCTAAAGGAATTAAGTGAATCATTAAAAAGGAATCTTTTATCCTTGGTTATATGACTGTTCCAGTGACTTTGTACTTTGTTATCCATGTGCTGGTCTGAGGACTCCGGCATCAACCTTCCTTTGGTGTGCAAGTCTACAGACATGCAACACCAAGGTCATGGCGGAGCGGGTGTGCCATATGTGGTTCTAAGTTTATGTACAGCGTTTTCCTGCTTTGCCAATAAAGTCTGATTAAAACAAATATTCAAGCATCTTAAATTATATATTCTATCTGTAACTGTTGGCTTACTTCAGTTTTTAATGCAGGTGTCATGCCTCCCGTCTGGTCCTTTGCCAAAGCAGTATGATGTACACAGAAGTACTCAGGACACAATTTTAAAAACCAATCACTCTATATGAATATGTACTTTAAATTCTCACTAAAAATTAAGTTTTGGCTGAAAGGGCTCAAAATCCAAGTGGGTCCCTAGTCGTCCACAATGTGTTTAGGGTGCATCACAAAATGCAATTTACCCGCAATGAGACTGTTTCAAATTATAACAACGCAGCTCGGCCATTCTCGCCATTCCACGGCTGTGAAAGCAGAAAGCACACAAAGTAAACGAGGAAAAACCTAAGTGTGCTGGATGGCCACGCAGTATCATCCTAGAGCTGAGACCTGCTGCTTCTCCAGCTCGCGGATCTCATCCCGGATAAGGAACGAACTCGGTATCCACTCCTAACACAGTCAGTTGTGCAGACTCTAAATCCACACGAGGTTATACACAGCAAATCAAAAAGGAAACTGCTGGAGACAAGCAAGCTGGCAACAGCAAGAAAGGACCGATGACGGAGAAAAGATTCAAAATACAATAAAAGCAGATCGAAACTCAACTAGTTCCACAGTCTAGACTTCTGGTGCAGGAGTCACGGTATGTATATTAACTTATCAACTGGGACAAGACCATTTTATAGCAGGCTCACTCAGAAAATGTTAAATTAATTAATACCTCAGGACCACAATATTAAAATGGTCAAAATATTCAATATTGGGATATTTAAAGGAATAAAGCCTTCCCTACGCAGAAATCCTAAATATTCAGGGTCGTGGTCTCCTGGGGTTTCTGTTACCTGGTGCTTCCTTAAAACTCCTTTCAGATCGTGAGGTATCCTGTTCTGGGCAAGGAACCACATCAGAGATCCGTCGTAACAGTCACAGACTGGGGACGTTGGCAAATGTAGCCATAAAACCCAACCCTCACCACCTTGCGAAACCCTTCTAGGATAGGAACTTACCTATAGGCCTTCGGCAAACACAGAGAGAAACCACAGAGATAACTGGCAAGGCACGATTATTACGCAGGGGTGACGGATCATAACTGAGTTCATCAAAAATACCCGGATAGCCTCCTCTCAGTAAGCCAGACTTTGAATCCTGACACTCCCTAGGAGCTGGCCTGCACTAAGTAACTTGCTTCCTCAAAGCAGAATAGAGAGGGACTATGGTGACTTTACAGTGGAAAAACATGGTAGACATTGCCCCAGCCAGGTAGGTGACCAAAACTGAGATTTTCTGTGATGTCGCACTGATAGTACATATGATAAAATGTGATGAGAACAACCTTCAAGATCTGGCTCTCGGAATCCCAAAACCCCATTTTAAGCATTATAAAAACATCAGATAAACCAAAACTGAGGTACATTCTACCAAAATATCTGACCAACATGCCTCAAAATTGTCAAAGATCTCAAAAACAGTACAACTCTGAGAAACTTTCGGGGTGGGCTAGGAAGACATGGCAACTAAAGAATTAGAATCCAGGAATGAATCATGGAAGATAATTTGCAGAACAGCACATTAGAAGCAGACTTGACCAAATGCCATCACAAGTAAAATACAATTATGAATCAATGCATATTCAAGAAGCATGAAAAACTTGCATATAAAATATGTGTGCGTATACATTCGCCTTCATATATCTATATATACACATACAGATAATACATATTTCTATATACATTTAAATACAAAAAATTGATCGGAGCTAATAGCTTCCTCAAAAAAGTGTTCCAATATAAATTGTTGTCCACTTTCTTAAGAACGGTCACAACTGGTATTCGACCTTAGATTTCACAGTGAAAAAACTTTTCATCCCCAAGTACATTGCTACCATTATCATGACAGTATTTTCCCCTCTTCACTACTACATGTATTCTGACCACTTTCTCACAATGGCTGTGCATCTGCAAGGAACCTGTACCTCCCACACGAAGTGCCCCAGGTTACTCAAGACAGGCACTTACAGGGAGGCTGGTCTTGCTTAGGGATGCTCTGTGCACCATCTCTGTTCTTCCGTAAAAGTAACACATGGTGAGTGTTATAGGCTGAATTCTGTCCCTCAAAATTCTTATGTTGAATTCCTAACCCCCAGTACTTCAAAAAGTGACCATATTTGGACAGAGAATCATTGAAAATCTAACTAGTCAAGATGAGGTCATACTGGAGAAGGGTGAGTGCCTAATCCAACATGACTAGCATCCTTATAAAAAAGGAGAAATTTGATGGGGCGCCTGGGTGGCTCAGTGGGTTAAGCAGCCAACTTCAACTCAGGTCATGATCTCACTGTTTGTGAGTTCGAGCCCCACGTGGGCTGTGCGCTGACAGCTCAGAGCCTGGAACCCGCTTCAGCTTCTGTGTCTCCCTCTCTCTCTGTCCCTCCCCCCACTTGCACTCTGTCTCTCTCTCTCTCACTCTTACTCAAAAATAAACAAACACATAAAAAACTGTTTTAAAAAAGGGGGAAATTTGGACAGAGAAGGCCTTGTGAAATTGAAGGCAGAGATTAAGGTAATGGGTCTATAAGCCAAGCAACGCCGAAGACTGCCAGCAAACCACCAAGAGGCAGGAAGGAAGCATGGAACAGTCTCTCTCCCTCACAGTCCTCAGGAGTCAACCCTGATCGCTAGCCTCCAGGCCTGGGTGGAAACAGATTTCTGTCGCATAAGCCACTCAGTCTGCAGCACCTCGTTACGGCAGCCTTCCAGGGCAAACCACTACAGTGTGCAGACTGTGTATCTTTAGGACTTATTAAAGTTTGGAATTGTAGGCGCGCCTGGGTGGCTCAGTCAGTTGAGCACCTGCCTCTTGATTTCGGCTCAGGTCGTGATCCCAGCGTCGTGGGATAGAGCTCTGCATCAGGCTCTTTGCTGAGCCAGGAGCCTGCTTGAGATTCTCCCTCTCTCTCTCTCTCTCTCTCTCACTCTGCCTCCCTCGCCTGCTCTCTCTCTCTCTTTCAAAAAAAAAAAATGTGGAATTGTAAATGTGATGTGTTGAAAATTGTGGCAGTCTATTGTAGTCACAAGACGGGCATGATGGAGGAGAGTCCAAAGGGGTGCGGGGTATCCTTATTTCACCGAGAAGTGTTTCCAAGCAAATGTGATTACCACAGTAACAGAAAAGCTTTGCTCCGGGCCTGACTCCCTTAAAACAACAGATATCGGATGATGTGATTCCCCTGGGGTTCCAAGGCTCCCTACACCGCAGAGCTGTGGGGGCACTGGAATGGGAGACCAAGTGTCAATTTCAGTAAATGCAATTACTTGAAATGAGACAAATCCTTAACATTTTCAAATGGCAGTTTCTTAACAAAGCAACCAGAGAGTGTTGCCGTCAGAGGGCTGTATCAAGGATTCGATGAGCTGCATGGAATCAGTCAAAAGATTCACAGTTTCCGCTCTGAAACACAGTGTAGCTACAGGTAGCCTCCGCAAGGGGCGAAATGCATACAAGGCTTTGGGCAGCAATGCAAAGTGTTAAGTGTTAAATTTTTTGAAAGGGACACACACGCCACACCGATGAGGCAAACCACACCCTCCAGATCCAACTGTTTCCTCCCGCCCCAGGATCTGTCGGGCCTGCTCCTCTGCTGTTTCTCAGCATTTTTATCTATCTGCTCCTCCTCCAGGCTCCCACGGGAAAGGTGTCTTCATCAAACGCCACCACCTTCAAACCAGCAAGCCCAAGGGGGTACAGATTCTTTTGCCTTTGCTTTCTAAACCCTGCCCTCTCTCCCTTCCCATCACAAACCCCGGGGTCTCTTTTAGCTACAAAATGTCCATTCCCCCCACCTTTTAAAAATAGTAATAGTAGTAGCAAACCTCTAAGAAAGTGAAAGCTGGAGCCAAATCCCCTCCCAGTTAACTATCTCAGGAAAGGTCACAATAACCTTCCCAGGGCCCTCATCTCCTGCCCACACGAAGCTGCCAGAGCCTCCCCTCCTGTGAACAGAGCCAAAATGGCCTCACTGGCGTCCTCCTTAAAATGTCCATTTCCTCCTCTCTTCTGTCTGGGCTCTGCCTTCCCTGCTGACGAGCTGGAAAATGAAGTGGTGGTGGTATGATATCAAATCTACAGGTGTTTCCAGCGTTGAACGTTTCCATTAGTTAAAACTTGGGAAACACCTTCCGAACCATTCAAACCTGTACGTTAGAAAAATGACCTAAATTCCCACCGTGTACTCCTCTCATTTACATTTCTTCCTCTGAGTCTCAAAATCTCTCAGGCTTCGAGCATTCTGACAAAGCAGAAGGCACAGAAACCATGCCTGAAACACGAGCTGTCTCCGGCTACCTGAGCTGTCAGCGGACACTCGCGGTCACTTTGACAGACTGTTTCAGAGAAGAAGACACTCCCAAGCCCAACGCCGGCAACGGGGGGCTCAAAGATCAGTCCCCACAGAACTGCTGAACCAACCAGGGTGCTGACAGCATGGCGCCAGCCACCACTGTGTTTTACAAGGTCAAGAGCAGCAGCAGCAGTCGGGACAAGCATGAAAGAAAAGTCACATCCCTATGTAAATGAAGAATATATTCTGGAATATACAGTATGTGAGCCTGGGCCCTAGAGGCTCTAAGGTCTATGTTCAGGAAAATACCAAGTTCCATTATTCAAGCAGTGGACTACATGTGGCCAACCTTATGCTCTCTGTCCCTTTCTCTGGGGAGAAGGGCCTGCCATGCCCAGTAGCACAGGCGGGACGATGGGCCATCTTGAGTCTTCCTAAGCGACAGGCATCGATCACAAAGGAAAACAAATGATCTTACAAGCTCAAGTTTGTGGCCTGTGTTCTATTCTGCTTGAGGTTTTCAGGAAGCACAAAAAGAACAGATGAATGCTAGAGTCAGCTATGAGGAAGGCCCTTCCCAGCCCTGCCGGCTCCACCATTACCTTGGAGTCTTGGGCAGTTTCCCATCGTTCTGCTCTTTTGAAAAGCGAGACTTACGGGATCAGGTAAGGATTAAGAATTGGGTCTTAGCCATGTTTGGTTTCATTGTGCCGGGCACTTAAGGCTGCCACTCAAATGTTGTGTCATGAACTCTACGGTCTCATTTAGCTACAAAATGTCCATGTCTTTAGAATTATACAGCCGGGTTTTCAAAACATGTGATAAAACGTTCATGAAAAGAAATATCTTCCCTTTCACTTCTGAGTACACACAGACATAAATACACATATGTGTATGTATATATCTACTCGTATATATAAAAACAGGCTTCAGAAAGGGTTTATGGACATATATGAGGTGTGTGTCCACATTATTTTTAGGCTAAGGGAGGCAACCCACGGAACAAGTCCAAGTATTATGATTGCTCAAATGAGCTAATATAACAGAAAACTTTTTTTTTTTTTCAGAAAAATATTTTTTACGGCTCTGAAGTATATAAAGTATTATATAACAAAGGCTGAGGAATTCTTGGACAATTTAGTGAGGTATAAATAACATTTTTAAAAAGATGGACCAGAGTACTGCTATTATTAAAATTTTTATTTTAAACATCATCAAAAATAAAAAAATCATGTTATCTCCTGTACCAAGCAACATATTTCAAAAGCCACAAGTGACCTGAATTCTATAACGCCTTTCGAGAATGTTTCAGGTATACACATGTTTAATTAAAAAGAGTTGGCAGACCTGGGTCTTGAATTTTTCAAAATAAAACAATCTTATCCTGGGGGGAAAAAAAGACTGACAGATGTGGGGTGGAGAGTCAGTGATGTCTAACATCTTAATAGGGAACGGCCCACCCTTCCTCCCAACCACTGCAGGAAATGCATCACAAAGACTTCTGCGTCCTCAGGATACCTCCAGATCTTCTCAGTTAGTATTTCGATTCTGGCCTTTATTAATGGATTTGTCAAAGGTGCATCCAACTTCTTGGGTATTTTGGCAGCAATTATCTAAATACACTGACAAGGAAGGTTGCAAAGTGGTGTCAGTGCGAACACTCCTGAAGACATAAAAACGGGGAGAGTAGTATAAACACCTACAAACCACAATTCGCCGTATAGACAGCAGGGTGAATTCTGGGGGATCAGAGATACCCCTTAGGAGCTCCAGGAATAGACCACGGAATCTCATTGCCTTTGTCCTCCGAACCTAAGTAATGGATGCAGGTAAAAAGTACCTGCCTTGGAAGCTTCTGGTATGAATGCTGGTGTGATAGGAAACAAGACCAATTCTGCAGCCGAATACAGCTGGAAAAAAAAATCTAGAGAATAATCTTAATATGACATTTGAATATTAAAATGCCTTCTAAGCCTGAAACCCACACTTCACTCTGGTCTTCGGAAGAAATAGCTTATCAGTTTCTCAACTAAAGGAAAAAAAATGTGGACAGTGTAGTATCTAAAATATACCTTACGTTCTTTCTTTTCAAAAATAAAAATCCTCCAGTGAATCCTCGGAGGGTAAAAGAGACAGGAGACAGACCCGCATAGTATTAGGGCACCGCTTTAAAAAAAAAAAAAAAAATTAAAGCTATAAAAAAAATCCTCAGGTGCAACAACTTTCTCAGCCAGAAAATCGTGGTCTAGCAAAAGTTGGTTAATTAACAAGGTAGTACAGTCCTAGAGTCAAATGACTTTTTCAACGTAGGCGACGCATACACAATCAACAGATTCAGTTGCCAGTTACTAGGAAGAGGCTACGCAAATGATTACTTCGCTTAAGGTTAGGGGAAGCTTCAGCTCAATAAACTGAAAGCTGGGGGAAGGGGACAGGGGGGCAAAAAGGTCTGTCTCCTGAAGTTTGTGTTTCCGCAAGTGGTAAATACAACTCCGGGTTAACAAACCCTAAGGCCAATACTCAGCATCAACTCTTTACCCCATTCGACATCCGCCCCAAAATAAAATCACGGCTAATACCGCACAGCCCTTCGGACACGCAGGCGGCTGGACTCGCCCCAGGCACACAAAGCGGATGCGGGCGGTGGGGGACCACACACGTGGGGGCGTTCGCGCGCGCCGCGACCCGCTGGGAGGTCCCCGCCCCCGCCTCGGGGGCGGACAGCTGGTGACCGTCACCTTCCTACTGGCCCATTCTCTGGGCGGTCCCCGAAGATTGCGATCGCCGCACAGCCCTGCCAACCCCGCGAGGCGCGCAGGGCCCGGCGCCAGGGCGGCGCAGGGCACCTGAGGAGCGCGGCGGGGGCGGGGACAGGGACGCGCGGGGACCCCGAGCAGCGGCTGCGCGCGCGGCCCTCCGGCGGGACCCACCTGGATCTGCAGCGGCACGAGGCGCACCTTGCAGCGCTCGCTCACCGCGAAGCCCTTGGGCAGGTCCACGTACTGGCCCCACTCTTCCGCGAAGAGCTGCACTACGAATTTGCGGTGCATGTCGATCTGGTCGCCGTACAGGCTGAGGAACTTCTGGATGAGCAGCTCGTAGCCCGCGCCGTGCGGCACGGACGAGGGCCGCGCGAAGACCGAGAAGCAGAAGAGCACGGGGACCGTGCCCGACGGCGCCCCCGCGCCGCCGCTGTTGGGGAGCGCCGGGACCGCCAGCTCCGCCGCCGCCATGTTCCGCCGAGCGTCTGCGGGCTCCGAGGCCAGCGAGGCGCAGACAGGGCCGGCCGCCGCGGCCCCGCCTCCCCGCGCCGCCCGCCCGCTCTGGAAGACGAGGGGGCGGGCCCTGGCGGCCGCGGCTCGAGCGCCCTCCTCCGCCCCTCAGAGGGCGGACCGCGGCGGAGGGCTGGGCCGCGGGGCCGGGGCGAATGCGCGAGGCAGCGCCTGCGCCCGCTGCCGGGACCGCCCCCTCCAACCCGGACTTGTCTCGACCGCCCTGCTGCGGGTCTGGTGCGCCGGGGAGGTTTGCGGCACCCCCCACTTCCCTCGCGCTCCGCCCACCTTCCAATGAGCGCCGTTCGCGGGGAGTTTACGTGGGACCCGGGGCTTCCCGGCCCGGACGCGTTACCTGTTGGCCTTGCGCGGAGGCATGCAGTCATTCCTCCTCGAGGGTGGCAGCAGGAATCGCAAAACCGGTAGGTCAGGCTAACAGCCTGAGAAGAGCCGCAGAATGCGGTGTTTCCGGAGGGCCATCCGAGGCTCAGAATATGTTTTCAGTCCCATGGATCCCGTGGAACACTGTATCTCTAGTAATGAATTTGAGATCTCGGCCTCCCTTGATCTCAACTCAGTTTCACGGAGAACTTGCATTAGAAATGGCAAACTATAGAGAAGTCTGAGGAAACATCGAGACTGTATATTCAAACTGAACATTTGCTTTGCAGTAAAGGGGATTACCTGCGAATAAAATAAGCCTCTGCTTTATGAACACTGTCAAGCACTATATACAATGAACTGGAATTAGAGAAGCAAAAACTATGAATTCAAAGTTTCCTTAACGTCAGATCCTAAGATAGACCCAAGAGCCTAAACATTTTTTAGATATTAGGGGTTCCCTGTTCTTAGAAGGTAATAACCTTTTTTAAAAAAAATTTTTTTTGATGTTTATTTTTGAGAGAAAGAGAGAACGCAAGCAGGGGAGGGGCAGAGAGACAGAGATGCGGGCCTGGAACTCATAGATCCTGAGATCATCGATGAGCCGAAGTCAGATGCTTAACCGACTGAGCGGGTCAGGCGCCTCTGAAGGTAATACCTTTTAAGTCGGGGTTTCTCAACTGGAATTGTTGACATTTAAAAAGCTTACTACTTTCTCAAGGTGGGGGTGGGGGGAAATGGGGTGGCGGGGAGGCAGTATCTCCTGTATTGTTAAGATACTCAGCAGCATCCCTGGCCTCTACCCAGTAGATGCCGGTACTCCTGGCTCCTCCCGGTCTTCACAATCAAAACTGTTTCCAGACTTTGCCAAATCCCCCCAAGGAGCAAATTTGTTCCCAGTTGAGAACTCCTGCTTTCAAATAATGCTGAGACCATCATTCGGCCTTTATTGCTCACTTATACACAAACTACTAAAAAATAGTCTGTTTTCGGGTTTCTCTTCAAACTTGGGGAGATTCCATTAAAAGCTCTTATGGTCTGAACCCATCAAGCCCAAAATAATACGTTTGCAACTGTTACTCCATCGAAAGGTCTTCCGTATGCAGATGTGCAAATCTGCGCTAAGAGAGTGACGATTGCCGAGCTCCACGGATGCTCTGGAAAAAGATAAGGAAAAGATCATTTGCAGTTAAAAGCTAAGGATGAAAGCCAGAGGCCTATTTGGTAGCATTGAGAGAAGCTCTTAATTCCTGCAGTAGGAAGGCAGGGCATGCTGAGGATCATGAGTAGGAGTTAATATTGAGAGTAGCAGAGCTCGGAAGAGGGCTCAACAGGGCATATTTTCTCTGCCAACACCAGAGCCCTGGTTGGAAATGGGACCATGACACATGGGATGGGGTTATTGTTGCCCCAAATCATGAGTCCTCAAATTCCTTAATGACACATTCCTCCATTTTTTTTTTTTTTTTTTTTTTTTGAAGACAATGCAGAGGCTTTTCCTTAACAAGATGTGAACTCCCACCAGGATCTTACTTAAGGCCATAACATAGCCTTAAGTAACAGCAAAACGAGGCCACAGATACACGGGTTGAGTGAGCATTACCACGCAACATGAAAACTTCCTAATAAGGAAGGAAAGGGGCCATATCCCAAAGCAATAGGAGAAATCCAAAGGAAGGCCTGAGAGGTATACTTTATGACACATGTGATCAAGGATGTGGAACAAAAGTTAATCAGTTAAGAAACACGACCAGCCATATTGATTTTAACACCCTGGTAAAGCTTTGGAGAGAGAGACCAAACACAGTGCATACAGAGTAGCTCCTATATGAGCCATGCATGTTTGGAGCCATAGCCCAAAAGCCATGTTAACTGTTTGTCCCTCTGTCATACTACAGAGACAAACTGGCAGAACATCACATTTGTCCACTATGTTGATAACCTCCTGTTAACCAGACAAGATGAACAAAAGGAACTATTCATGGAAGTCCTTAGTAAGACACAAGGACTCCAGAAGAGAGAGCGAGCCTCGGAGAAGTCTCAAGAACCCGCCAACCAGGAGATCTGGGATGGCAATATGGAAATGTTTGCCTGGGAAGGAGCACCCAGTGTGATGGTTTTCATGTTGCGTGGTAATGGTCGCTCAAGGGGCTTCACTATAGGAGAGGCCCTACATCAGCGGGTAGACAACCAGAATATAAAAAAGGACTCTTTCTACTTGATAATAAAAAGACAACCCATTTGGGGCACCTGGATGACTCAGGTGGTTAAGGGTCAATTCTTGATTTCGGCTCAGGTCATGATCTCACGGTTCACGAGACTGAACCCCCATTGAACTCTGCACTAACAGTGTGGAGCTTGCTTGGGATTTTCTATCTCCCTCTCTCCCTCTTTCCTTCTCTCAAAATAAATAAATAAACATTAAGAAAAAAAAAAGACCACCCAATTAAAGTGGGAGAAAAGGCTTGAACAAGCACTTGGTAGGAATAGGTGAACAAATGTCCAGCAAGTATATGAGAAAGTATTTAACATCACTGGTCATCGGGAAAATACAAATTAAAGCAACATAAAAACAGTACTTCACACACACTAAAATGGTTAAAATTAAAAAGACAGAAAGAACAATACAGAAGTAGAATTTTTATGCATTGCAGTGGGTATGGAAAATGGCAAAACCCATTTTGGAAAAATCAATATGGCAGCTATTTACATAGTTCCACGTACATCTATTCTTCACAAAATCTCAATCCAAAGCATTTATGCAAGAGACATGGAAACCTATGTCCACAAAGACTTACACACAAATATTGATGGAAGTTCCACTTATGATATCCAAAAACCAGAAATAACCCAAATTCCGGTGAAGTTTGATAAGCTGTCGGTGATACATTCACACAGTAGACTATCACAAGAAATAAAAAAGAATGAATATGTGATACACAGAACAACACAAGTCAATCTGAAAAAACAATAATGAAAGCGAACGTGAGGCCAGACGCAAAAGAGTGTATATTACATGATTCCATTCAAGTGAAGTTCAAAACCAGATAAAACGAATCTCTGGTGATAGAATTCAGAACAATGGCACCCTATGGAGGGACTGCAAGAATTGGAAGGGGGTCACAAGACTTTCTGTGTTGGTGGAAATATTCTGTATTCCACTTGCCTAATTAGGATCTGCATGCCCATTTTACTATATGGAAACTTTTACCCGAAAAGAATTTAAAATAAAAAGTACAATCCAATGTCTTATTTCTCTGATCCTAATTTCTGCCACTCACTCTCACTCCAGCCCCACTGACCCCTTGTCGTTCCACATCCTTTGTACTTGCCATTCCTTCTGCCTGAGAATTATTCTCCCAGGTAGCCACGTTCTATCTGGCTTATAAATGAGTCTCTATGTGTTTTTGCTGCCTCACTGAATTTAGGTCTGGATTTAAATATGAACCTCAAATTAAGGAGGTCCACCCTTTGTTTCTGACGTAACATAGATCACTCACTGTGATTAGAGTAAGTAAGCAAAGTAAATAAGCACCCATTTCCTGCTTCACTTTTCTTGTCGTTCTTAGCACGTATCCCCATTTGTATGTATTGTGCGAGCAGAAACTTGTTTCCATCATTCCCTGCTGAATCACCAGCCCTAAGAACGCCGCCTGGCGTAGTAGGCTCTCCACAAATATGATGAAGGGTTGTTACGGCGAATGTACCTTTAAGCTAATGGTACTGAGAAAGCAGAGGGATGCCCAATCAAAGATGTTATTATTTAGGCGGATGCTTTGTCTGTGTCATAAATGAATCCTGGGACGCCGATTAGTAGAGGATTACTGGATTTCTCAGAAGGCTCCACACAAGATTTTGTGATTCCATTGGTGTTTTCTGAAAACTTTGTGATAAGGAAAGCAAAAAAAGTCAAGTATCAGACAGCTTTTATGCCCTTCTCCATGGAGAATTCTGACAATTTTTTGCAAAGGAAAAGACAGGTGTCAAGGAAAAGACAGGAAAATGACAGGTGTCATTGCTTCATTTCATACATAGAAGCAATGTGGTACAATCGAATGATGTGAAGAGCTACCAGATAAATTTAAAAACCAGAAGAGAGACCTTGAGATCATCTACTAGAGACATCTAGCTGAAAATCATGGCCAGGATATTATTATTATTTCATTATAACCTCACCAGGGGCGCCTGGGTGGCTCAGTGGGTTAAGTGTCTGACTTCAGCTCAGGGCACAATCTCACTGTTGCTGAGTTCGAGCCTCACCTCTGGCTCTGTGCTGACAGCTCAGAGCCTGGAGCCTGCTTCCAATTCTGTGTCTCCCTCGCTCTCTGCCCCGCCCCCACTCGCACTCTGTCTCCGTCTCTCTCTCGAAAAATGAATAAAAATTAAAAAAAAAAATTAACATCGCCAAAGATCTTAAGTTGATTACTGGCATATCCAGCTGTGACTGTCTCCCATAATGTTATTCAAACTCATATTAATATAAAATTGAATTGCCTGAATTTTCCATCTAGTCGATCTATCTGTGAATATTAGACGCATAGGATTCTGTAGTGAATGACAAAGATTCGAATCTTACAGAGCTCCTTGCTCTTATGGAGCTGACAGCCTACTGGGGTAGGTAGACTATAAACCTATAACAAACAGATGAATCAAATAACCCTAGTGAGCAAAAACAAAGAAACTGAATTAAATGCAATAAAATCGGGTCCTTATCCCCTATCTTCCACTGGAACTGCCCTTGTCAAAATCACCAAGAGACTTCCTGTCCCAGGGTATTTTAAATCAATAGTCTGTGATCTGCTTTCTTAGAAGACAACATTTAAGCTGTGATCTGAGGGGTAGGAAAATGTTTTCCAGAGGGAAGAACAAGTACAAGGGCTCTTAATATGTGACAAGCCTACTATGTTCGAGGAACGGTGTGCTTGGAGCATAGTGAATCATATGAAACAAGATATGTGATCATCGGCTATAACCACATAAGGAATTTGTGTGTGTGTTTTTTAATTGTTTAATGTTTGTTTATTTATTTTGAAAGAGAACAAACATGAGTTGGGGAGGGGCAGAGAGAGAGAGAGGCAGAGAGAGAATCAGAAGCAAGGTCCACACACTGTCCACGTGGAGCTCAGCCTGGGGCTCCATCTCACAAACCGCAAGATCATGACCTGAGCTGAAATGAAGAGTCCGCTGCCTCACTGACGGAGCGCCCCAGGCGCCCCAAGAATGTGTTTTTATTTTGAGTAAAATGTTTTAATCAGAGAAATGACGTGAAATGATTGATGATTAAAAATTTAAAAAAAATCTCATCTTAGTAGAATTTGGGAACTTGAATGTGAGGGTCAAAAGTAGAGGCAAGGAGACCTGTGTGGTTGGGAACTACAGTCATCCAGTCAAGAGGTGAGGGCTGATTGTTCTGGAGCAGTGGTTCTCAGCCAGGGACGATTCTTCCCCGGGGCATATTTGGCATTGCCTGGAGACATAAACAGATAGAAGGAATGGCCAACTATGTCAGAGACTGCTGAGACATCAAGCATGCTGAGAATGAGCAGAGTAAATAAGGGGACAGGAAGTCTCTTGGTGATTTTGACAAGGGCAGTTTCAGGGGGGAACGTAGGGGATAAGGACCTGGTTTTATTGAGTTGAAAGAGAAAATTGGTAATGACAAATGAGTGGACCAATTCATTACATTAAGAGGGACAGGAGTTTAGAAGAATTTCTTTAAGGATAGGAAATGCCAGAAACATTAGATTATCATTATATAGTGGTGAGAATTCGCCACGAGAACAGGGGGCACTTATAATACAGTAGGAGAGAGGATAATTGAAGGAGGACAGTCTTTCAAAAGGACAGAATCCAGAGTACAGAAGTGGGGGATGGGGAGAGGTCATGCTTCTTGTAGGAACAGGGATCCTTGTTCTATTGAGAATGAAAGGTAGAGAAATTGGGTAAACATCCAGGTAGAGTAATAACTTTGGAATACGAAAATAAGCGAGTCTATTTTCTTTTTCATTGTATGTAATTTTGCTTACTATTTATTCATCAGTATCTACTATCCTTATTTCTTGGTATAATTTAGATATATACTATTACATTAAAAGCAGTCATAATTTTGACCTGGTCTGGTATTCCTAACGCTGTCTTTTCTTAGTCTCTTTTCAAAGACCATACTTTGAGAGTCTCATATCTCTTTTAACACATTCATTGCCCCACGACCATCTTTTGAAGATAGAATGGTGTTTATCATTTAGTCTATTTCGTATTTCAGAACCGCCATCTGTGTCGTAAGGAAGTTTCTGTCCCCTGTGGAATCTGGTTCATTTCTCAATTAAGGGACTCCTGGAGTGGAAAGGAAGAAGTCAAGTTATAAACTTGTTCTGCTCGAACTATTCTTGTCAAGATCATCAATGATCTTCTTGCCAGTCTCGGGACTACGCCTATGGTTAAAGACCATGTCTGCATTCTGAACTTGCTAGACTTTTCAAGCATATGCAACATATGTCTCATCACTCTCTGCTTTTTGAAATCTTTTCAGCTCATAACTGCCGTTACGTTATACTCCCCTGCTTTTCCTTCTTACTCACTGCTTTCAGCAGACTTTTTTTTTTTTAACTTGTCTCATTATCTGACTTCTAAATGTCAGCGCACAGCAGACATCAGTCTGGAGTCCCTTTTTTCTCGCTGCACACTTTTCCTAATTGATACGATCTGGTCCCTAATTGCCGTCTCTATGTTACAACGATCGAGGTTTTATTTCCTTAAGTTCACACTCATATGTCCAAGTGCCTCCTTGACCTCTCCACCTGACATCTCTAGCGCTTCTCAAAACACACTGTGATCCAACTAGAACTCTTAATTTCCATCCTCGATATATCTTTCTTCAAAGTCTTCCCTCTTCTTAGAAAGCTCAGTCATGTTCCAGTGATCAAACTAGAAACCTGTGAGCCATTCTGGACTTACCCCCTCCAGCACCAACACATTCATTTAGCAAAGCCCATTGCTTCTACCAACCAATTTTCCTCAAGTTGCCACCACCCTAGAGGAAGCACAGCAGCTCTCTCCCAGATGGTTGCCACGGGTTTCTCTGATTTAGCGTTTGCCCCTTAGGCCATGCTCCACGCTGCAGAGCGAACTGTTAACAAAGTAAATGGGAACATCTCCCTTCTCTGCTCACAACCCCTCATTAGCTTCCAACTAGATTTGAAATGAAAGGAAATCCATTTCCTCTGCTTGGTCTGTTAGGTCTTACCGAGTCTGACTCCTACTCTGCTTCTCTGCTCTCATCTCCTGTCTTCGTTTCCTTAACTCCCATGGCTCCAGCCACGACGATTTTTCTAGAATTTTCTGGCTTCAAAACCTTGCACTTATTCTGCCTGTAAGATCGTTTCCCAAGATTTTTCCAGGCTGGGCTCTGTCTCATCCTTCAGATCAGCCTAGCGTAGATTACCTCAATTCTCTCCCTTCACTCTTATCATGTTATTGTCTTTATTTTTTTCCTCGGCACTTGCCATTCTATAGTATTTTACATAAGTTTATTTATGAAGTGTAGACACTGTATGAAGGCACAAACCCTGTCTCTTTCTTCTATCAAGGCATTCCTAGAGGTGTCTGGGTGGCTCAGTTGGTTAAGCATCTGACTCTTGATTTTAGCTCAGGTCATCATCCCTTGGTTTATGAGTTCAAGCCCCGCATCTAGCTCTGGACTGACACCACTGAACTTGCTTGGGATTCTCTGTCTTCCCCGCTTTCTGCCCCTCCTCTGCTTGCTCTCTCTCTCTCTCTCTCAAAAATAAATAAACATTAAAAAAAAAAAAGTATTCCCAGGAGCACAGTGCCTATTGAATAATATGCAGTCAATAAATACGTGAACAAATCAATGAATAACTAAATGTAATTGATCTACCTTTTCCCTTAGTCTTTTTATTCTCTAGTTGAGTAATTTGAAGTTATTTCCCACCCTCTTCTCAAAGATGTTCCAGTGAGTTTACGATTTACGTCTCTGTGTGCCACAAGGTCCCTAAACCTAAATTATTGATAGTCTGAATTTATTTGTCGAGATTCTATCAGTTACAAATACAGTTGTCTTCTCTTATCTGTGGTTTCACTTTCTGCCATTTCGGTTACCAGCAATCAAGCACCTTCCAGAAGCAAATGACTCTTCTTCTGATGTATCCTTGGAAGGTTAATAGCAGCCTAACACCACGTCACAATAGCTAAGTTCACCTCACTTCAACTTATCAGGTAGGCACTTTATCATCTCATATCGTCATCAGAAGGAGGGTGATATTTTGAGAGAGGGGGAGAGAGACCACATTTACACAACTTCTCTCATATTGTTACAATTGTTCTATTTTCTTATTAGTTATTGCTAATCTCTGTGTCACTACTATGCCTAATTTATAAGCTAAACTTTATCATAGGTATGTACGTATAGGAATAAAAAATAGTTTATATGGGGATCGGTAGTGCCCATGGTTTCAAGCACCAACGAGGGTCTTGGAATGTATTTGCTGCAAAGGAAGAGGGACTACTGTACTTTTATGTGCAAGACACAGAATGTCTGACAAACTGTTTACACGTTGAATGTACCAGTCCCGAAGAAGGTGGTGGTGGCAGCTCGGCAAGGTCATCAGGTGAAGCAGGTCTCTCTCTAATTCTCTTACTCTTCCC
Organism: Paguma larvata; assembly: GCA_030068075.1. Lineage (NCBI taxonomy): Eukaryota > Metazoa > Chordata > Mammalia > Carnivora > Viverridae > Paguma > Paguma larvata. Next base: position 127,234,731 of record CM057826.1, read on the forward strand.
TTCACGGTCTGACGATTGGTGCTATGTACAGTTCCAAGCATCGCACAACTATACTCAGTGGCTCAAAGCAAAGCAAGGGTGCCCCAAGGGCACTCTCCTTCCCTTGCAAGTAGGTATTGCGGTCTTAAGGAAGAAGGAGGGAATGGCTTCTAGCGGACAACAAAGAACAAGGGCTATAAAGTATTATAAGATTAGCCAAGTTCAGCCTTTCATCTCTGGCCTTGCTTCATGAAGGCAGCAGTTGGTTCAGTTTACACTTTATTGCACAGCTCACGATCTTGGGATGCTTTTCCACATAAGCATTGCAGTCGAAGCAGACAGGGAGGCTTCAGGCTTTTTCCACTCAGGTAATGCATGTCTGACTTTTCTACATGGCCTCTGTGGCCACTTTATACTGTCGATTGTATCACCTCCATTAAAATTTAAAATCCAGCTGGACGCCTGGGTGGCTCAGTCAGCTAAGCATCTGACTCTCGAGTTTGCCTCAGGTCATGATCTCATGGGTTTGTGAGTTCGAGGCCAGTGTCGGGCTCTGTGCTGACAGTGCAGAGCCTGCTTAGAGTTCTCTCTCTCTCCCTCTCTGGGCTTTCTGCTTTGGATCCCTGTCCTCCCCCTCTCTCCCCTTCTCTCTTTAGACATCACTTGCTCATCCTCTCTCTCTCAAAATTAAACGAACGTTTTAAAAAAATTTTTAATCTGGCCATGATGAACTTAAGTACTTGCTCACAACCTCCCTTCTGGAGCTAGGACTTGGCAAAAATAGGATTTCTATAATTATTATTGCTTTAATGCCAGCATCTACTTTCATTGGCAGGATTTCCCCCCACTTTAAGTTTATTAAAAAGTTGGACTATCTCCTAGTACTTTTCTTTTCAGGAATAACCTCTCCGATCCTAATATGCTACCCCCAAACATTGTGCCGCCAGAATTTCATGCTTTAGAGAGGAAGGCAAACAATATTTGGGACTAAACCAAAAACACGGAGGGATATTTGTGCACAATCTTTGTACTTTCCTTCAGACTCGCCTAAATCGATTGTCTACTTAAACTTCCATTGTGTCTGAGTGAATCCGTGCGTCGGTCTTCTCTTTTTTGGATACCATTTATTGAACATTTACTGCACATGAGGTCTAAGACTAAGCGCTGACGTGTTTATTTACCTTCACACAATAATCCAATGAGAAAACGTGGCTTCACTGTCCACCCTCCTCCCCACTTCTCAGTTTACAAAGAAGACTGAGGGCCTGAGCAGTAAAGTGGCTGCTTGGGATAACAGGGACCCAGTAGGAGGTCAGCTTATCAGACTCCAAAGGTTCTCGGTCACTTTCGTGGACCACCTGCTCTTGCATGAGTTTCTTATTCTTTGGGAAGCAAAGTTTTAGCTCAAGATACTGGTCAGGGCCACTATCTTAAGGTCTTAACAACTCTGTCATATACCTTCCAGGTGACTTTACGGCATGGACTATGAGTAAAACACCATCTTACTTAAGCGGAATGGAATTAAGCTTAATTGGGCTTAATTAAGCTGTGGACTGTGGCTACTGCCTTCCCTCTCAGGCTCCCTGAGTGCTTCTCCCTTGTTGCTTCCGATTAAAATGTCTTCTGCTGGAAGGTGGGATGCCACATGGCGGGTTCTTTTCACTCGCCTCTTGAGAATAAGCTTCTGTCTGGAAATCCCTTCAGCAGTCAAGTAAACACAAACATATTTCTCGAAAATATATAGTCAATAGTCCTTGAGCTGTCTAATCCTCCATACTTCAGCATCTGAAGTTCTGGCTATTTTCTTGAATACTAAGGGCAAACGTTTTATAATGCTTAGTAGGTTAGAAGGACAGGTCTAAGTATTTGTATTAGTTTCCTGTGGCTGCTGTAATAAATTACCTCAAACAGGTTACTTAAAACAACAGGAATTGAGGGGTGCCTGGGGGGCTCACTCGGTTAATGGCCCAAGTCCTGGTTTCGGCTCAGGTCATGATCTCACGGTTCATGAGTTTGTGCGGAGCCTGCCTGGGATTCTGTCTTTCTCTCTCTACCCCTTCCTGCTCACTCTGTCTCTCTCTCTGAAAAATAAACTCAAAACAAAGACAAAAAACAAAAAACAAACAAACAAAAAAAAACACAAACCCACAATGTATTTTGTCACAATTGAAGAGGCCAGAATCTAGGTCAGTATCAGTATCACTGGATACTGAGATTAAGAAGTCTACAGGCCTGTGGTACCTCTGGAGACTATAGAGGAGAGTCTGTTCCTTGCTTCTTGCAGCTTTTGGTGGCTGTTGGCATTCCCTGGCCTATGGTCACGTCACTTCAATCCCTGCCAGCATCAACTTAGCACCTGTCCACATGTGGTCAAATTTCCCTTTGCCTTCCTCTTATATGGATTCATGTAATTGCATTTAGGGACCTCTGGATCATCATCCCATATGTACGTCTTTCCGGATTTAATGACAGCTGCAAAGACCTTCCTTACCATAGAAGGAAACACGACGGGTGTCCGGAACTAGGACCAGATAACTTTGGGAGCCATGAGTCAGTCTACTACGAATTACGTACATGTAACTCAACTTAATCACATCACCACTGAGGAAAGTACTACGATTTTCCCCATTTCCAGATGAAAGTGAGGCAGAGAGAGGTCGTACAACCTGCTCAAGGTCAAGCAGCCATTAAGTGGCAGTGGCAGGACTAGAACCCAGGTTGGCGACCTAAAACACTAGCTGCCATCATAATTCCATGAAGAAAGTAATTCCTACAGAAGAACCCCCTGGGCTGAGTGTGCAAGGATTGAAGTCACATGTCCAGAGGTTTCTCCTTTAAAGGCAGTTGTCCTGGGTTATGGAATCTCCCTACTTTCTCCTCTTTGGCAGGACTCCTTGCTGCGCTGTGTACTTGATCATTTTATACACACACAGTCACTCTAAGTGCAGGGCTTTGAGAGTAATGTAAGAAAAGTGTGCTGTATAAACTGGAGACAGTTGAGGTATCTGTTAAATGAATGGACTTTTAACCAACCCTTCAAAGGAACACCAGGTTTGAGTTGGCAGTCAGCAAGAAGCAAGCTCGATTCTCCTCATTATTTTTTGAATTTTTAATTCAGATCCTTCCAGAAGAGCTTGCTAGACTCCTATATCCCCCAAATCCCAGCTTGGTTCAGGACTCTCCTACAACCCCCGTATTTCAGAAAAGGCTTTTCTAGACTGCAAATCCCTTGGCATCAAACGTATGTCATTCCAGCAGACAATTCTGTAACCTTTGAGCATTGAGGGCTCTGCCCTTTGAAATCTCAGCCCGACCTACCCATCTCGGCTTCTGGCTCAGGTCTGGCTGTGTTCATCAAGTAGCTCTTTTCCGTATACATGTTCTGGAGCCTCGTCCAGAAAGCTGTGTTTAAAACAACCTTTCCCACGTCTGTATTCTTTGGAATACGCTTTCGACCTGTTCATTTCTTATTTTTCTTCCTCCTACACTCAGAGTTTCACCCAACACAATTTTTCATACCATAGACTCTTAAGTTCGGGTCGCTTGGCCTGAAGTTTACTTCTCTCCACGTGAATCTCATTCTCTTCTGAACGGACCAGCACAACCGCTCACGTGCCCTTCAGTTTATAGCTGGCAAACCACAGGTATTACAGTTCTCCAAAATACCGGAAAGATGTCTTCAAAGCATAGTGTCGCGTCACATAAAAATGTTTTAAAAAATACTGTATGTTGGGAGGTGCAATAAGATAGTCCCTCAAACATTTCTGGGGAGCATGTAAATTAATATAATCGTTTAAAACGCAACTTACCATCATCTCTCGAGAACCTTGGAGATATTATCTTGATCTATGAACTGGGTAAGTCAGTATAAGCTGAGGTGCTAGAACTGAGGGTTTCAAGCACGTAAAAGACAATAGAGGTTTATTTTTCACTCATGTGATTGCTCCAATGGAGCGACTTTCTTCAATACAGTGATTCGGAGATCAAGCTCCTTCCTTCGGAGGCATCGCCATACCCTAGTTCTTCATCATCTGTATCTGGCAGACCTAAGAAAGGAGAGAGCATGGTATTCACTTTGGGTTTTAATGCAGAAGTGACCACTGCCCCTTCCCTGCCCATTCCTTGGTGAAAATCCACCAGACAACTGACTGCAAGAGAGACAAGAACACAGCCTAGCCTACATGCTCAGAAACAAAAGGAATTAATATTTTGATGCTTAGCTAACGGTCTCACCCACATCAAGCTTTCCTAAGAAGCAAGCCGGAGTATAATACCAAAAGCATAGTCTAGTGGGAATCTAGCCCTCTTAGTGAGCATATACAGGCCTTGGGCACAGATAGGAGGGCTCGAGTACGAACGCTGGCTCTGGCCTTCATAAACCGGGCCCTTATGTAATTTAAAAGTTATTTCATTTTATAGTTTGGATAATTCATTCTCATGGGGATTTGGTGACGATTAAATGGGATACTGTATTCAAAGCACTTACAAAAGTACTTGCTACACAGTAATCATTTAACAAATGGCTACTATAACTGTGATTTTAAAGTTATATACAAACATATCTATGACAGTTATTTTTGTTGAGCCAAAATAATCTAAATGTATCAGTAAGTTAATCAGGGCACATACACTGAAGTAGGAGATATTTGTAAGGAATGTGAATTTAATTAGGTTAAATACTCAGCTATATTAAAATTCAAAATGCAATAAAATTTTAACCAATGTTATCTTTTTTCTTTTTTTTGCTTTGACTTTTTATGTTTTTGAATTTTTAGTGACTTTTACTGTTTTTTTTTCCTTGCTTTTGCTGTTTCTTATGTTAAAACTTATTTAAAGTAATAAAATACTATAGATGTTTTTGAAATCCCTATAAATCCTTCCAGATACCCCTCTCTCCCTCTAAGGGAAAATTTTTTCTTGAGATGATGTATGTCCTTCTTGACCAAGTATTTAACTCTGACCACGCACCTATGTTTACATAAAACTATACGATAGTTTGGAATTTTTAATATTGTATGAATATAATACTAAATTTGATTTAGAAATTTACAATTTATAAAGAATTAATTATATTTGATTTATTTTTTCATGCAATGTGTCCAATGTGTTTCTACATTTAGCCTATAGATCTAGTTCATTTAAAATTCTATTGTCTTTCATTGGATGTATATAATACAATCCATCCATTCATTCACCATAGATAAAGATTTCCAGTTTGGTGCTATTACTAAGAAATATTGCAGTAAACATTCATATACATGCTTCCTGTAAATGTGTCATAGATTTCAACTTAGAACTTCAGTTTTTTTGCTATTTGGATAACCTTTTACTTATTCATCTGTATAGTTCTCTTTATATATTTATGTCCTCAAAACTAAACACATTTCACAATATGAGCACCCCAAATGCCAGTGCCTATTGTGTGGCTTGATACATATAGCTTGGCAAACTTAAAAATCAAACTAAGATTCAGTAACTCTGGTGGGAAATTGTATTTATTTTCAGGTTGTTTTTATTGTGGATAATATACATGCTTCACTAGAGAGATTTCTGGGGACAAATGTCACAGATCGAAGAGAGACAAGCCGTTGAACCTCTTATGCTTCACCTTCCTTGTAGCTAAAGACAACAGAATCTAAAAATGATGCCAACTGTCAAGGATTTTCATACTGCTCATCCAGGCTTAAATATCTGCTAATTTAGATAATGGCTACAGCCCATCAGCTAATAGTATTTACCACAAAAACATATGGCCAGTACTTGGAAGGCCAGTTCTTAGCTAATGCGAGTCATTTCCAGATGAATTAGAGATCATTCATATTGTCAGTATGAATTCTATTTGAGTAGTATGGCATTTACCAGGGTTGACCCTACGGATAGACATTGGTGGCTACTTATGTGTTAACTCTTGAAGGACTCTGAAAAAGACTACCCGCCCATCACACATTAGGGAATACGGACTGAAAAAAAGCACTAAAGCTTGAGGGGAGTGGGGAGGAGGGGGGAGATAAAAGAAAAAGAAAGAATCAGAAAAGAGTAGGAGGATAGAGACTGAGCAAGTTAAAGTCTGTGTTAGTCAGAATCAGTGCTAGACCATGCTGCAGTAACAAAGTGTCCCTAATAATGATGGCTTAACCCATTAAAATATATTGTTTTGCTTACGTACATACTCTTTAAGAGGTAGAAGCTTCTGTGGTCATCAGAATTTCCTCCCCAAAGTTGGTATACACTATTTCTGATCATACTTGATTGTCTACAGCAGATCCTATGGCTACCTATAACTTCCACCGGAACTGATAAATCTTCCATGGTGGCCCAGAAGTAAATGAACTGGAAACATTCGGTAAACAACATAGTGACTACCAAAGACCACCATTTTGGTTATCAAATGTTGGTTGAGTTGGTTTACTCTCTATTCCCAAAAAGAGAATACATCTACCTCTAATCCTAGAAAGACACCCCCTGAATCCCACCCACCCAGCATGGTGTTACCAAACTCCCAAGTCCAGCTGCCTGTCACTCGAAAGACCAATAATCAAGAGACAGTTCTGACTGGCAAGGAGTTTGAGGTTTATTCAGGAGGCCAGCTATCTGAGGAGAAGGTGAACTCTTGTCCAAGAGCCAACTCTAAGGTTTCTGCCTGGTTCCAGGGGTTTTGAAAAGGGTTTAGGGGAATTAATCAGGAAAGGGAATGCAGTTGTCTGCAACATTTCTTGATTACATGCTGACAGGATGGTGCCAGCTAACAACATTATCTCAGTGCTCCCGGGGGCTGTCTGAGCAGGTGCTGTTCTTGTTCCATGATGTGCAGCAATATTCTGTTTGTTCCACAAAGGAGGGCAAGGTCTCCAGATACACAAAGGGAGGTTAGTAGAATCATTTGCGTGACCTGAAAAAAGAAAACCATTTTGTTAAAAAAAAAAAATGCTAGGCTAATCAAAAAGCCGAGGTGGCTTTGAGCAGACGTGCTGGCCTCTGTGGCCTGGGAAAGTTTTGGTCCTACACTCCTCAAGGCGAGTGGCCTGCTTGCTGCAGATCGAGGGACTTACGTCAGAAAAGAAGGAATGTGTTAACCTGAAGCAAGTTAACCCTTAGACTAGTTAGAGCGCCATTACAATGGCGTGACGCCCATTAGATTAGAACTTCTCATTATACTCTTTCGTATCTACCTCAAGTTTGGATGCGGCTACTCTTGAAGTGGAGAACTATCAACTAAAAAGACAAGTCGACACCTTCCAACACACACACTCACTCATACACACACCCCAGACATTCGAATAACAGAAACAAGTAATCATGCTAAAGAAGCAGTGCAAGTCTAGTTCAGAAAGTAAAGAACTGCTGAAAACCACTCATCTAGTGTGGTTTCTGTGAATCTTCCCAATGAGCAGGATCAGGAGGCTGTCTGCTATCTTTCATGCAACGCTGGGTTTAGCGCGGTACCTGGAAAAGACAGACATGACAGGCTTCCGCTACTCAGTACTTTGCTGAATTAATATAATGAAATAAAATCTTCTGCAGCATGTCCAAAGACGGGAGACACCAGGATAGGACACAGTTTACTTTTATCCAGGGCTTGTCTGTCAGCTTTTAGATGCGGGAGATTAAATTCCCTGGTGGGCTGACTAAATTTAAACCGCACGACTCCTCTAGCAAATGCATTTCGCTTTGATTTCCATCTCACTTTCTTCCCGCCTGTGCGGTCTGCAGCCCCTGAGCTCATTTAGACTGGAGTCTAATATCCGTGCTTCTGGCGTCTGGTTTGTTTGGTCCCAACTGAGTCTTTCCCTTCAGAAGATAGATCTATAAAAAGAACAGGGATATTTTTAATAAGTGTGGAGAACTTTCCTGTTACAAATGTTTTCATGATGAGACCACTGGCTGAAAAATAACGTTTGAAATGAGAAAGTTTGGGGGTATTTTTTTAATATGTAGATAACGCTTTAAGAAAGGTAACTTCCTGGGGGTAATAACCTGGGAGGAAATACAGAATGGCAAACACCAAAGGGAATTAGCAACTGAAAGAAAACAAAAAAAAACGAAAAACAAAAAAGCCTGCCAAACTTTTAAACAGAAGTCAGTCAAAGAAAGCTGTCCCTTCCTGTCAAAGCAAGATCTGAATGCTAGAAGCATGGGTAGCATCTGGGAGGTGGTTAGGAAGGCATAACTTTAGGTTCTGAACCTTACCGTATCAGAGGCTGCATCTTAACTATATCATTAGTTGATTCAGATGTGCGCTAATGTTGTCACTCGGCAAGATTTTAATCATTAAAAGTTATTTTAAAATAGTAAGGTATAATTGCTCATGTATTCTTGCATTCAGAAAGCAGAACCTAAAACAGTTACCAAACATACCACAACCGAACTAGCTGGTTATCAATAACTATTCATTATTAAAATTAAATCACCTCTTTTGTACTGCAAACATTTCTTTTGCTGTGTAGACTATAACTGCTGACATAAAGTTTATGGCAAAGCAATAAATGTAAAATTGGAAAAAACAACTTGAAAGGGAGGAATGTCTTATCGTTTATCTATTACATATTCCTGTGCATGGACACATGCAAAAGTCATATATAGAAATATATAAAATGTAATATAAATTAAAAGTGTAATCTCTGTCATATAAGTGTCTTTATATAATAAAGGATACCTAGATACAGAGACCTTAAATGTATCCAGTGTCATAAAAACTTTTTAACCCGTTTTTTTAAGGCTTATTTATTTACTTTTGAGAAAGAGCGAGCACAAGTGGGAGAAAGGACAGAGAAAGAGAGAGAGGGAGACACAGAATCCGAAGCAGGCTCCAGGCTCTGAGCTGTCAGCACAGAGCCTGACTCCGGGCTTGAACTCACGAACCGTGAGACCATGACCTGAGCTGAAGTCTGACGCTTAAACTGACTGAGTCACCCCGGTGCCCCTGACGCTATACAACTTTTAAGTGGCAGGATATGGAATAGTATCTAGTTCTCCTGACCATAATATTACATCGTATCTAATAACTTTGAGGCTTAAACAATTTATTAACTACAGTAGAATCTCATGATGAGTTTCAAACAAGAATCAAATTATAGCTTGAATGTTATAGACATTATGTTCATGTTTTTCTGGAATTTTAAGTAAACGAAATGTGCATCTTGCAGGTAAAAATATTTCTCATTATTTAGAACCGTATTTTTAATGTTTATGCTACTGTATTATTATGGACTTTCTACTTTCTAAATAAGATGGAGTAAACTTAATTCAAACATTAAGGCTTTAACTCAGGAATTTTAATTTCACTAAAGGCTATCACAAAATTTTAAATATGAAAGCTTTTCTAACACTTGATTCATTTTAACGTATTCAATTTTTATAATAGAAACCATAAAACATATGAATAATAAAAACTAATTTATTGGGTATCTTCTATGTGTCATGTACATTGCACTAATAAAACTTCCATCTCTTCCAAATACTGATATATATTAGTTTTGACTTTTATTATATATAAGTAATACCTTATTTATATCTATATTTTAAAAATAAGGAATGTAGAAAATCAAAATACTTGTATTACAATAAAATAACCCAAAATTGCATGTACCCCATGATTAATATAAAATATTCATGCATATAGAGAGTGAAATGCAATATATTTGCTCAGAGTTATAGATTTTTGCTCCTCTAGGCATTTACATAATATTACATATTATTTTCAATAAAGATTGAGTGCTCTGTGTGTGTTTTCATATGAGAAAACAAGTGTTTCCTCACACCATGCTTAAATTTTTATCTTCCCAATGATCGACTTAGAGAAACATAGCACTTAATTTCAATTGAATTAGAGACATTCGTCTTATTCATATGTCTTGGTTCTGTTTAAATTTTTAAAGATCACAAGTTCATATTCTCTCATCTTCTAAAAATGTCATACTGTTTACTTTCACATTTAAATTTGTGATTGTGTAGTTGATTTTTGTTCGTGGCAGGATGTTGCAACAAGTTTCATTACCTCTCCACGTGGATAGTCAATTTTCACAACACGGTATTTTGAACTCAGTGTCATTCCCCTACTCCGGTACTACTTTTCCACAAGTCAAATGCCCGTATGCACATGGCCGTGTTACAGGCTTCCCTGTTCTGTTCCTTTTTTAATTTCTCTATCTTTGTGATACTACGATAATATCTTAATTATTTTAGCTGTAGAGTAAATCTTTCATTCCAGATTTTATTTACTTCATAGAAAAATATTCAGATTAACATCTTTTTTATCAGTCTAACATTTATGTATGTATGTGTGTATGTATATATTTTAGAGAGAGAGAGTGTATGTGTGTGTGTGCACGAGTCAGGGAGGAGGACAGAGAGAAAGAAAATTCCAACAACCCTGGAATCATGACCTGAGCCAAAAGCAAGCGTAAGTTGCTTGGGGAGCCTGGGTGGCTCAGTTGATTAAGCATCCAACTTCGGCTCAGGTCATGATCTCACAGTTCGTGAGTTTGAGCCCCACATTGGGCTTCTGTCCTGACAGCTCAGAGCCTGGAGCCTGCTTCAGATTCTGTGTCTCCCTCTCTCTCTGCCCCCACCCTCCCTCATGCTCTGTCTCTCTGTCCCTCTGTCCCTCTCAAAAATAAACATTAAAAAAAATTTAAAAAAAAAAAAAGAGTGGGTAGATCAACTGACCGAGCCCATAGAAAGTCTATGTAACTAAAGTCCCAGAAGGGAAAAAGAGAGACAAAGAATGAAACAGAAGGAATGTGTGAAGCGATAACAATTAAGAATTTCCTGAAACTGATTAAAGACTTCAATTCACAGATTTCAGAACACCAAATTCTGATCAAGATAAAATTTTAGAGGCAAATAAGTGGGGAAATGGTTAAAGAGGGCACAAAAATAGAAAAAGGAACAACAAAGAAATGAATTACATGAAAAGCAAGTAGGAACATTACAGGTTTTAGCTCAAATACTATGGATGTTTGTTACAAATTCGAATACCCATTCTACTGCATGTGACAGTAGTAAGTGCTAGGATTGGGCTATTGCAGAGCCTCTCAGACCCCTTAAAGCTACTACGCAGTCTCTGCAGGAGCTGATGGATTCCTTGTCGACCTTAACTCCTACAAGGCAATCTTTTGAGATCTGATGTAAAACATTATAGGTTTAGAAGGGTCCCACCATTGGTCGGTTCTGGAATGCCTTTGTCCCAGATCCCAAATTTCTTTCATTAGTGTGGCTGAGCTTCCCTGACGCCCCTTTTTGGTCAACCAAAGACCCCTGGGCCAAAGCAGCCCCAAAGGGACTCAGCATTTCTCTGCATTTCTGTCAAAAGTCAGTTGTATTTCTGTCTTCTTATCTGGTGATGTGGTACTACTTTTTAGGATCGTGATCACTTTAAGGACATTTTTTTGCAATCTATTTTCTGCAGGTTTTCTAGTTCTCTTTGGAAGTTACCTAGTTTCCCATTACCAGTAAAGATAATTCTGCCCTTATTATTACTTTTTTTTTCACATGCATAGGGACTACCTTTTTACATTTCTAATTGAGTTCAAATGACCTCTTCATTTCTTAAATTTATGAAAAGTAAGGGTTTTTAATAAAAGCACATAGAATCTCATTAAAAGTCAGAGAATCTCTAAGTTTCATCATTAATATTATATTTAATATTAATAAGTCAATGGCTTAACAGGTTTATTGTATGCATGGCCCTAGCATTCAATTCCATCAAGATTCAAATGAGTCAAAGCTTTATGTAAGCATATTTAACATCAACTTTATTTAGCTTAGCTAATTCTAAGGAAAAACATGGTAATAATAGATATAATATTAGAGACATGGGGCAAGTGGTCTCCAAAGATTTATAATCTGGAAGACACTAGAGAGACAAGGAAACCAGGAGCTAAAAGCAAGGACAGAAATAAAGTTAAATATGTGCCGAAGACAAATTCCATTTTTCTCAGTTTCCCTAGGCTCTCCTATGGCTCTCTGGGGCTGCTCGTTCACCTAATATGCAAATAATGTGGAATCGGGGGTTCGTGTGAGTATTCTCCCATCTCGTTTTCATAGCTTTATGCCTGCTTATTCCTGATTACGAAAACAATGCCAGATGCTCTGGCCAGTGAACGGGCTCTAAGAGACAGCTACCAAAACTTAAATGGGAGCTCGTCTTAAGTAACTCAATTCCGTTGCTTCCCTTACTGTGAATGGGAAATGTTCAGTCTATTGGCCAGGGACACACTGAGTTACTTTATGTTAATACCCCCAGCTTTGTTTAATGCGGTGGTGTTCAGAAACGGCCTGTGGAGTAGAGAAGGTTTCTTGGTAAAGACAAAGTCTGTGATGACTGTCGAACAGGGAGTATGAACCACCAAGGTTGAGAAGGGATTGGGGGAAGGGTGACTAACACAGGGATCTATTTAAGAGATGTATTTTTAAATCTTATCATGGGAGAAGCAAAGGCGTAATTTCTCCCTCTAATCAAACAAAGGTTTCTGACCTGACGAGCTGAGTGAATGGATAATGATGCAGTTTACTGTGATTAGAAACACAATCAATTGAAATCATAAGATGCATCAAATTTAAGAAACTGGATTGCAAAGAGGGACAAAGGGCTATAAGATGAAATGGAGGAGAATCCGGAGAAAGTACTATCGGGAGATTTCAGAGTCTCACAAAGAAATAAGCACCCAAAGATATCAACTGAAGCCCAGAAGTCTAAATAGAAAATAGTGAGAAGCCATCGGATTTAACAATATGTTGACCATTAAGAACTTTTAGAAAGCAATTTTGACATCATTCCGGCATCAAGAATGAGATTTCAGGGAGTTAACATGCCAAGGAAGTAAGGAAGTAGAAACAACAAGGCCTAGCGGACGGTCAAGAACCTTGGCTACAGTGACATGGAATGGTAACTATAAAGGAATCGAGGTCGAGGGAAGGTCTTTTTTTCCTCCCCAAAGGAGTAAACTGAGAGATTAGAAAGACCCAGGGGACTGGTAGGATAAATAGAGGGGAAAAAAATACACAGCCGATAGAAAATACCAGGTGAGAAAGTGGGGGGGATCTTTTTTTTCTTTAATTTTTTAACTGTTTATTTATTTATTATTGAGAGAAAGAGAGAGCACAAGCAGGGGAGGGGCAGAGAGAGGGAGACACAGAATCTGAAGCAGGCTCTAGGCTCTGAGCTTTCAGTGTGGAGCCTGATGCGGGGCTCGAACTCACGAACTGTGAGATCATGACCGGAGCAAAAGTCAGACGCTTAACCGACTGAGCCACTCAGACACCCCTGATAAAGAAGGGTCTTTTTTTTTTTTTTTAACGTTTATTTATTTTTGAGAAACACAGAGACAGAGTATGAGCAGGGGAAGGGCAGAGAGAGAGGCAGACACAGAATCCGAAGCAGGCTCCAGGCTCTGAGCTGTCAGCACAGAGCCCGACACGGGGCTCGAACTCACAGACCTCGAGATCATGACCTGCGCTGAAGTCGGCCGCTTAACCCACCCAGGCGCTACCCAGGCGCCCGAAGAAGGGTCTTGATGGAAAGTAATGATAAGTGGTTGGTCATAAAACAGAAGGACACTTGGAACATCTGAGGGCAGGCAAAAGTCGTTTCATGAAGATACAGGGGTGACTGTGTTTGGAGAGGCTGAGCTGTGCAGATGATGCATGATCACACCTTCAACGATGAAAGACACATTCACGAAGCTTTACTCTGAAAACTTAGTTGAAGTTGAGGTTTGATACGAAGCATAAAATTAAGAGAAATAAGACACTTTGTAATAGTCATCCACATAATCAAGACTCTAAGTAAGATAAATGATACTGTGAACCAATCCAACAAGATTTTCATTCAAAAATCTTGCAATCAAGACTGAGCTTGAATGACGATTATGGGATGGAAGGGAGCGGCGGATGTTGTGTAAAGGCTATGTTCTTATCAGGCAGGCTGCCCTTGGGCTTCAAGGACGTCCAATCCGTCATCCGAAGAAAAGGCCAGTGGTCACGATGGGGTGAATATTTGGGATGGCAGAAGTCAAAGAGCAGGGCGCGCCTAAAAATACGATAGGAAAGAAGAGCTGAGGAAAGAGTTTTTGGAGCGTTCACCACAATTCACCGCACCTGGGAATCTTCTATTTATATTGGCCTCTGGGATTTGGAGAGAGCTCACGTGGCCCTGTGTGCCTGGGTTACATCTGTTGTCACAGCACCCTTTCCGACTTAACATTGGTCACGTGGGGAGCCTAGATGTAGGCACACCTGGCTGAACACGAGAACCAAGAAAGGTCATGCAGAAGTGAAGTGAATGTGTCAAGTGAAGAGGGGTAAGAAATTTTAGAATTAGATCGCCGTGTCCACTGGTGATTGCCCGAAGCCACTCCCGGCCAAAGCATTTTGCTTTAATGTAATGCGACCTTGATGTGCTTGATTTTATAAGCTTCCCTGTTCTCACTGCAGGAGATTAGCTAAGGCTGAACTACTAACCTGATGATAAAGATCTAATCACAAGAAAAATGCCCCAGAGACTCATAAACCGCTAGAAGCTTTTTCACTGAATCCAATGCTTTTTAGATTAAGAGGCAGCTACCTAAAAAGAAGTAGTTATTTGGAGCCACAAGTAAAGGACTGTATTAGCGTTTTTTTAAGGAGAGAAAAGGGGGTGGGGAAATGAAATTAATATCTCCTTTTCCCGTTCATTTGCTTTGTCTTTCTTCCTTTCCCTCCCCATTCTGGAAAACCAGCTTATAATTTGAGTATTTTTTCTTGAATACAAATCAATACGAAGCCCTCTCTAGGCAGAGAAGGGATCTTAGACTTCAGAGAAGGATTTTCCAACTTTGGCATTAAGTATGTCTAGACAACACAGGTTGCTGGGTCCTGCCTCCAGAGCTTGTTTCAGGAAGTCTAGCGCTAAACTGGAGAGTGGAATAAAGCCAGGGGGTTGCTAATGCTGCTGCTTCTGGCCCCAGCCACACTTGAGCACCCCTGCCTTGCTCTAGGGAGCTGCTCAAAATACTCTCTTCCTTGTGTGGTACCCAAGAAACCCTGACTCATTCTTGCCCCATCGCACCGCTGCCCAGGTCCAGTGACAGTTCAGGCTACCCAAGTAAAAGGCCTGATCAAAAATCCGAAAGTCCACTGGTTAGCAACACAAAGCCTACGGGACCGGAGGGATTAGCTTAAATGAGCTCATTCCCCCTTTCGTTAAGTGTGTGCAACATGGATGCCTGATGGGGGCAGACATGGCTCAACTGCAGGCACTAATCATTTTTTTTTCATAGTTTGATAGGATTGCAATCTGAGTGATAATGGGAAATTTTACAGATTTCTTTTCAGATTACTTTTTTTAAACTTTTTAAATTAAAAATTTTTTTTTAACATTTTTATTTATTTTCAAGAGACATAGAGACAGAGTGTGAGCAGGGGAAGGGCAGAGAGAGAGGGAGACACAGAATCCAAAGCAGGCTCCAGGCTCTGAGCTATCAGCACAGAGCCTGACACAGGGCTCGAACTCACAGACCATGAGATCATGACCTGAGCTGAAGTCGGACGCTTAACCGACTGAGCCACCCAGGCGCCCCAGATTACTTTTTTTTTAAAGTAGGTTCCACACTTTTTTCTTTTTTTTAATAGGGCAATTTTGCAGATTACTTTTTTTTTATCGGAGCCCAACTCAGGGGCTTGAACTCAAGAACCTTAACCCACTGAGCCGCCCAGATGCCCCTAAGGTTACAGGTTACTTCACAAAAACAGACAAACAGTAAGCTATTGTTCTAATGCAGTGCTTCTTCAAGTGTTTGAGGTCCTGAACTTTGAGAAACTGAGGAAAGCTATGGACATTTTCCCCAAGTAATACATACAGTTTGTTGGGGGAACAGTTCAAGACCTCCTGAGAGAGCTATCTTCTCCCGATTCAGACCTCTTGCTCTAAGCGCTTCAGTGAATGAGCTTTCCACAAACCTAGGATCTGGAAGGCTCCTTCCGGCAGGATTTCAGAAGCAGGAAGGGCTAGGTCCCCCTTGACCTGACAAAGTCTGTGTCTTTAACTCAATCTTCTTCTATCCTAGAATTGTATTCTTTTTAGATGATGTGAAAAATTACTGCAACCTTTGCAGCGTGAGAACAACAAAAACTTATTACCTTACAACTCTGGAGGTCAAAAGTCCTAAAACCAGAGTATCCTCGAGGCCATATTCCTTCTGGAGGCTCTAGGACAGGGTCTGTTTTCTTGCCTTTGTCAGCATCGAGGGGCCATTTGCGTTTCCATTGGCTGGTGGCATCTCTGTCTCTCTTCAAAGCCAAGGGCTGAGCTTCCTTAAATCTCTTTTTCATCTTCGTGTCTCTGGCCTTCATTCCAAGGTCTCTGGCTTTCCTCTTTCCCTTTGTGAGGCCTCTGTGATTACACAGGACCTACCTGAATAATCTAGGAGGCTCTTCGCATCTCAGTAGCTTTAACTTAATGATTTCTGGAAAGTCCCTTTTGTATGTGAGGAAATCCATTCACAGGTTCTGGGAATGAGAACAGGGATTCTGGGGCATGTGTGTGGGAGACATTATTCCATCCACCGCGGCATTCATTTTGTTATCAGCCCTCTAACTTACACTAGCTCTTGGTAGACTATCATTATTTTCAACATCAGTCAAATACAATTAATAATAACTGTGGATTTCGGTTAAACATTTAAATTTACTACTAGCAAGGAGGGCACCAATAGCTGCTCCATGAAGTGTCAAAAACTTCTAAACTTAGATACACACAAATTAATAATGTTGTTTCTTGTTCTCGAATCTAAAATTTGCACATTGTGGAAACGTGGTCCAAAGAGCCTATATTTTCAGACCCACTGAAAAAAAAAATAGAGAAAGAACAAATTAGTTTATCTTAAAAGCACAGGATGTAATCTATGGAAAATTCTTGTGCTCCAATACAAAAAACCACTATGAAATGCAGGAACAAAGACATAATTTCACAGAAGTAGTGCAAAACCAAAATGTTATTTTTTTTAGTTGACTCCATGTTCAATATGAGTTTTTAAGTTAATGTGATTGTACGCTGAATTACTAGTATACAATATCTAGAAAAGGATAAAACATTCATTCATTCAACAAAGATCGTTTTTCAAGCATCTATCCCCCAGACACTAGGCTAGACAGTGAGGATACTCTACTTTGTACTATTACTATGTCCTCATTTTTAAAAATTTTAGATTCATAAAACCTGAGTAATAAAATCACATTACAGTTACAGGAAAAGGCCTAATCTTTAAACTCAATATAATCTTGGTACAATGAATTTGTTTTTTCTGAATTATTGTATCTGATCATGCAGTTTTCTTGGCAAGAATATATTTAAAACTGTTTTTCTATTATTAGTTGCATCACACATATTAGGGTTTTAAACCATCTGCTTTTCAAAATGTTCAATTTAACATCACCATCTGCTGAAGGGGATTAAAAGCACAGTTACCTTGATGAGCCCTGAGTACTACACGGAATTAGTGAATCACTGTACCGTATACCTGAAACTAATTTAACAGTGTTTTAACAGTAGTGGAATTTTAAAAATATTTTAAGAAGGAAGGAAATTCTGACACATACTACCACATGGATGAACCTTGAAGACACGATGCTAAGTGAAACAAACCATCAGCAACATTTGAACACTGTTTTCTTTTCATTTTGCTCACATGTCTCATGAATAGCTCTCCATACATGCTACAGTATAATCACTTAGAGAATTTACATGCTATCATTATTATTAGCTAAACTTTTCACATGTTGTGAAAGCCACGAGAGTAGGAAAGGTGGGATTATGAAAATCTTTTAAACCAATCATTATGTCCACGATATTCTAAACTGTCTCGGCCTTTTCCGCAGACTCAAATCCCGGTTTCGTTACTGTATTTGGGATGGACACATATTTTTAAAATCCTTAATTGATGCACGCGTAGGCAGATGCTATTTGTGCTCAAAGTTTTATGACAAGAAGTAATTAATTTCTCTTCTTCAATGAAGTAAACGTAGAAAAAAAACAAAACAAAACAGAAAAACATGAGCGGTGACCGGCGAGTCTCAGGCTACAGACTCAGGTCCACAGGAAGGGAAACCATGCCTTGGTTGCTTTGATCCCTTGATGCTGGCATCGGTTGACCTGTCCATCATCCCACGTCCCATCTGGTCTGCAGATCAGGCCGGTGGCAGGCACATCGGCAGTCGAGCCTCCTCCCCAGCTGTGAAGTTTTTTGTTCCAACTCTTTCATTACGACAATGTCCCTCTAAAAGGCTTGGAAAAATACTTGGCTGGGCTCCCAAACCATGCTGGCACAAGAAGAATTCTCTCAGGCTGTCTCAGACCACTTTGGCTTGGACATGCCGCAGGCAGTTCCTACCGCACCACGCCATATTGGATATAGGGGTCCTTGAGGTCTTGCTGCCTCTCAGGGCTTTCCCTGAACTGGGGTTCAGACTAGCCCCCCCCAACCACAGCTCTAATTAGGGTTTCTACTCTTCTTCTCTTTCCTGGTATTTGGCTTCAGACATCAGCCAGGGCGCAGAGCCCATTCCCTCGGAATCACAACAATATGTAACCCTTTGGTGTTCTCTGCCACCCCCCGCTTCTAGTCTGGTAAACTAGAATATTATCTCCAGAGACAGGAAAGAGTGTCTCTGACAGACTTTGCAGCCAACCCTTGTGAAACTCAAAAGCTGTGTGTTGACTTCTTTATTCTGTGTCCTGTTGTAATAAGAGGCCAAATTTGAGGTAATGGCTGCCTTTTGCCCTGGTTGGGTAGGAGGGTGGTGAGGATAGAAGGGGAAAGGAGAAAAGGCTGGCTCTGGAATACCTAGGAGGTGGAAACATATGCAGAGACTTAGTCTCAAACCTAAAAAAACAAGAAAAAGGACAAATGCGTGAGTGAATATTTGGAGGGGAAGCACTTCACTTACGTGGAATTCTTGAAATTACGGGAGTTGTGAAGTGAACATAGCTCTACCTGAAAGGGCCTAAGATGGAGGCTAGCATAGGAACTTACCCACTCAGGCGAGAGGGAGAAAAGTGCTAGTTAATAAACCAGCTTTTCAAGGCTTGTGTAATTTGATTTATTGTAATTTTTCTGGACACAAGTTAAATTTTAGATTTTTAAAATGCTATCAGGAATGAAAATGGGCTGGGCAGAAAGGAATTCACTTCCGTTTTTACAAGTTCTCTTCTGGTCACATGGTGGTTGCAAAATTTTTACCTCAGGAGGGGCACCTGGCTGGGTCAGTCAGTGGAGTGTGGGACTCTTGATCTTGGGGTTATAGTTTCAGACCCCGTGTTGGGTGTAGAGATTACCTTAAAAAAATAAAATCTTACTTTTTTTTACTTCCGAAAAAATGAAAAAAAAATAGGGAGAATGTGTCCTCCTCATCATCTCCCCTTCTTGTTAAAGACTTTCAATCCCAAACCTCAGACACGGCCAAATATTATGAGAAGGAGTTGTCTGTTTTTCTTAAATGTATATATTTTTATCTTTCCTGAAGTAATGCTTGTGTTTTGCTAGACAACTGCATTTTTCAGAGCACAATATAAATTTTATTCTATACACTAACGAGGGAAGAATCCAGGCACCAGCCCAAAAGCACATTATAATCTCCTGCATAAGAAAATAACCCACTTCGTTCCATGGAGAATAAGACATCATGATTCCACCAGGGGAAACGATATGAAACCGATAACTTGAACGTGCATCCCCAGGCCCACGCGCTGACCCCAACTGATCCTGGGCGCTCAGGAAGTGGGCTGCCAGCAACTGATCCCAAGAGAGCAGCAAACCAATACAGAGATACCCTTACTCGTGCGATCTATTTTGGCATTTGAAGGCTTGTTTAATCCATCTCTTACAGTATATTTTCCATAAGGTAATGCATGACAGAATTTATTCTTATAAATTATTTCTTCTCGATAATCGCCATGTCTCACTTTATTGTCCTTTCCCCCTCCTGGTTATGGCTTAGGACTCCCGCTAATAATGTCGGACTTTGCGCTCCATGTGCATTTGAACCTGATTTCACAGCTTTCCAGGAAGTCTCTGATGTGTTTCCTAGTGGACGTGAACACATCAGGATACTTTCAATGACAGGTAATCGGAACCCCAGTCAAACTCAAGGGACTTCATCGATTCCCATAACTAAAGGTCTAGAGGAAGAACACATTGCTTGAGAGGTCCAATTTGGGATTTTGCTCTGTTTCTCTGCAGTGCTCAACTCCACACTTCTGTAAGTGTTCTTTTTTTTTTTTCTCTCCTTAGCTCAATCACCACGTAAGTGGGTTTTTTTCATGTTTATTTATTTTTGAGAGAGAGAGAGAGAGCAGAGGAGGGGCAGAGAGAGAAGGAGACAGAAGATCCCAAGCAGGCTCCATGTTACCACTGCAGGACTTGAACTCACAAACCATGAGATCATGACCTGAGACAAAACCAAGAGCCGATGCCTAACCAACTGAGCCACCAAGGCTTCCTCTACTCCTGAGTTTAAATAAAAAGTCATAATGCTGGACACTGGAGAGGGCGATGTCAAGGGGGCAATGGCATTTAATTTCCAAGAATCATATATTAAAAAAATATTCTGGGGGCGCCTGGGTGGCTCAGTCGGTTAAGCGGCCGACTTCGGCTCAGGTCATGATCTCCCGGTCTGTGAGTTTGAGCCCCGCATCGGGCTCTGTGCTGACGGCTCATCAGAGCCTGGAGCCTGCTTCGGATTCTGTGTCTCCCTCTCTCTCTCTGCCCTTCCCCTGTTCACGCTCTGTCTCTATGTCTCTCAAAAAATAAATAAACGTTAAAAAAAAATTAAAAAAAAAATATTCTGGTATTCATTAAACTTCTACTTCTGCAGTGTGGGCCAATAGATACACGGCAGTGTCTGACTGGGAAACTTTTTGAGAAATAAAAATCACTACGGATTAATAATAAGAAAGAACATAATTCGCTATTGCCCTAGAGTTTATAGAACACGTTAATTTGATATCTCTCTTACACACAGACAATAATTTTCTTAAAATTGCCCATTATTTTACATTCCCACCATAGACACAAGCCTATACATCTCTGGGTCTTTACTGACCTTGACAGTTTTGAGGAGTGCTAGTCAGGTACTCTGGAAAGTGTTCTCTCATCTGGCATTTTTCTGATGCTTTTTCTCATGATAAGACTGGGGTTATCTCTGGGTTATTTCTTCCAGGCTTTTTTTAACTCCAGTGTGAATGACAAAAGTCTAAGAAAAACACACGAGAAATCTGTATCATTGCTTTGTTCTTTTTCTATATGGAACTTCTCCCATTTCCCAGAAAAAAAATTAATTACTTTTACTATAAAACCCCATTTGAGCTAAATGTCTTTTCATGTTTTCATAGCAGATGCATTGTAAAAGCTACAGATAAAGTTTTATTCTTGGGTTTAAACAGAGTATGAAGGCAATTAAATAGTAAAATCAGGTACTTTGATGCAAATCAAAAACAATTGACCATTTATAGACTTCCTTTTTATTTTTATGTAATTTTATTAAAAAATTTTTTTTAAAGTTTACTTATTTTGAGAGATGGAGAGACTGTAAGCAGAGGAGGCGCAGAGAGGGAAAGAGAGAATTCCAAGCAGGGTCCACACTGTCAGTGCAGAGCCTGATGTGGGTCTCAAATCCACAAACCGTGAGATCATGACCTGAACCGAAACCAAGAGTCACTTAACTGACTGAGCCACCCAGGAGCAGCTAGATGTCCTTTTTCTTTTATGATTTAAAATGTTTTTTATGTTTTATTTATATTTGAGAACAGGAGAGACAGAACATGAGCGGGTGAGGGGCACAGAGAGAGAGGGAGACCCAGAATCGGAAGCAGGCTCCAGGCTCTGAGCTGTCAGCACAGAGCCCGACTTGGGGCTTGAACTCACAGATTGCAAGATCATGGCCTGAGCTGAAGTCGGACGCTTAACCGACTGAGCCACCCAGGTGCCCCAAAGACTTCCTTTTTTAATCAAACTAGTTTAACTTGCTTATCAATCACCAAAATATTTGACCCGTTTAGGGTGTACAGTAGTAGATTTGACCATTCTCTTTGATATAAACCAATTAGGTCATATTTTTCCCTTCTTGGTTTTCTTGGCAACATCAAGGAAGAATTGCCTTTTCGTTTGTGAAACTCAGTCTGACAGAAATTTGTCCATTAAGTTATTGCCTTTTTGGCATAAGCTTTCACATATTATCTTCAATATTTTTAATTCCTTTGCATGATAATATAATATCTAGTCTTAGTACTGCAACTCTTAACATATGGAGAATTTGCTTTAATTTTCCTTTATGTCACTGACAATTTACAAAACATATATCTGTAGAAAATTGCAGTTTTTGGCTCAGAGGTTGACTTATAGGAAATAGTACACTCAAGAAATAACACAAAGAAAAAAAATAGCAATTACTTACCTAATTCCATTCCCAAGTCTGGCAGCATGATGTCAGCATAAGTCTGTCATTGGGCCACACATTACTGGTATGGGTCCCTTCTTCCCATCCATCATGCACATGGAAGCCAATCCCTCGCTGATCTTTCTATTCCAGCCCTGATTCATAAACAGGTAGAAAGAGGTAAAATATCCACCACTCTAAGAGAATTGCCTCATGAATCATATTAGAAGACCCTCAGAAGCAGAGTTAATGGACAACTCTCTGAGTATTTATCTGGAGAGTTCCTTTACTGCAATTTTTTTTCTGTATCAGGAATTAAAAGATAAGATTTAATTTCAGTTTGAACCAGAATTAATCTGATTTCCTTTTTCAAAGGCAAGATGGCTGCACTTAATGTCAGGTAATCTTGGCTTCTCTTCCATCTATCATTCCCCTCCACTTCGGGTCTACGTCCTGAGAGTGTGCCATGGACACTTGGAGAGGAGGGGGGCATTGGGTTACGTGCCATGCAGTTGTCTTTGAAAAAGTCAATGTTTTATTTGGCTCCCAAAGACCCATGCTGTTAGCCACTGAGATGCCCTTATTTCTAGTCTCCAGCCCTCTCGAAACCCAATGTCCTTCTCACTAATCTCCTTCTAAAATGGAAGCCATGGGAACCATTCTATTTCTGAAATAGCCTCATCTCTGTGTCTCAAAGATCAAAGACTTTCCACTTCAGGTGGATGTCTCTCTTTTCTATATTCTCTTAAGGACTTTTTTTTTTCTGAAATTATAATCAGAAACCTCCTTTCCCTCTCCTTTTATCCTAGTAAAGTTGGATCAGGGGAGGAGTTCCATTTCTCATATTCTCATATTCTTTCTTTGTTTTTTTTTTAGAAGTGTTCTTAATATATTATACATGTGGGCAACTTCCTTCCCCAGGTTCCTAAATGTTTTGTCTTACTTCCCAACCCTTTAAAAACTTAAATCCTTAGGGTCTTTTGTTTTAAAGGCATTTTGAATGTCATGCAGTCTGCAGTCTTATTTTCTATTTCTTTCTTTTATGTCATGAATTATTTCATGGGAATCATGAAATCAAGGGAAAGGCAGAGAAACTCACTATCTCAATTTTCTACAATTACTTAACCTAATTACACAGAGGGCCCATCTTGGTCTTTACATGTGTTTTCAACGTGGTTGGAGTTTCTTTTGCCTTTGAAGCAGTTTTCGATTGCCTCACTGTGAGGCTTTGTTTCCGCATCTGTCTATTGTTTCTTTGATAATCTGATCCCAAGGCTTTTCTGTTTTCCAGTAATTTCTGACAACGTTTTATCTACAGAAGACAGACTCTCTTGTCCCACCCTCCATCTTGTAGTGGACTATTGTCTTCATAATATTTTGTCTTTTACTGTAATTGATTTGACAGGAAAGGTGTGGGTAAGGGAGTGAGAAGTGTATGCTAAATTCACCATCATGATCTAATCTCCAAAGATTTTAAAGAGTTAGGAATTAGTAGAAAAATGTTCATTCTGATTTACTGCAGTAAAGAGCACCCAGAAATTAAAAATATGTGCATAAAGGTAAAGCAGCTTTTTAACAGGAAATGTAAAGAACACCAATCACCAATATAAAAATTAAATGCTGATTTATTCATTCACTTAATGGTTTTTTAACAAAGAACATGTATCCAGTCTCACTTAGTGGGAGAATACACTTATTTAATACATTCTACTTACCATTTAAAACCTTTTTTCTCCTTTAAAATGTTTTGATTTTTGCAAGGTTGATTGTCCCATTTTTTTTCTTATCCTAAAGTCTGACCCCTTATTTCTATGTTACTTATGGTTAACCTTTACATTTAAAACTTATTCCAACTTCATAACCTTTGTTTTCCTAACAACGATGAAAAGGAACTACAGGATCTGCAAATTCTCTTCCAACCAAAATAAGCGTTTTAGCAGGGGAGGCGACCTGAGGCGAAGCCAGCTTTCCTTCTGGTTGCTCAGGGAGCCAGGTTTATGGGCAAAGGAACTTCCTGCCAAGCTCTGCTCCACGTCTCAGTTCAGCTCCACAACCCCCTCCTGTGGGAGAAAGCTCACTTTGCTGAGAGTCCTTCATGTAGTTCTAGCTTGAAGCAAACCTCGGAGCTTGGTGCTTCCAGACTGAGAGAAGTTCAAGGGCGTGGGTCACACCGTCCTTGCAATACAGTTCTCAGGTAATGACTTACAAGCCTGCTCACACTCAAAGTCTTTTCTGCCTCCGATCTTGGGGTTAATACCTGCATTCGATTCTAGTCCATTCTTTCCCTGTATCATGAGTGGTTTCTAGAGCTCTGTTGGATTTTATTGATAAGTTGATCCATTTACCTATCTTCCAAAAGTTCCTAAACGTTTTGAGCTTCCCAGTTTTCTGGCTTTGCTGTCTCACACTTCTGTGTTTCTTCTATCATCTGAATGTGAGCTCAAGATAAGGGTGATAGAAGGGCATATACTGGGTCAGTCGGCTTCCTCTTCTGGAAGTTTACAATTAAAAACATCAGGAAAAAAACTCAAAACACATATCCATGAAGATGATTTTATTGAGTTAAAGGACAGGGCACATAAAAATCAAATACGTGAGTAAAAATTAACCCATTTTTTCAAAACTAGAAACCTTAAATATTTAAAAGTACATTTTTAATGAGTGTCTAAATTGTTAACCACTTATTTATCATTTAGAATCTTTACAATTAAAGCAAATAATAGTTACGCCCTGAGCCCCGAAATAGGTAAAACAAATAATCAACTAAAGTTTGTTTTGAATTAAAACAAAGTTCCTACTGATGGAACAGCTGTTGCATATTAAGAAAATCCAGCTTATGTTAATTAACGTCCATTCCCTTCTTCGTTTCATGTCAAAGAATCATACACTCTCCCCTCTCCTGTCCTAAGAAAACATAAGAAAATCCAGTATGTAAAAAATCTTAAAGTTTGACCTCCCCTAACATGATTTGATCATAAAGTTCTTTGGTCAAGGGAACATAAGATTTTTTCAAGTTATCTATGAAATAAAGCGGGTCAGAAATTTTCAGTGGACTAAATCCTTCTTCTATCAAATTAAACTTGCGTAGTTTGAATGTCCCTGTTGTTTCCATCTTCTCCTATAAAATAATTATAGGCCAGAATTAGTGGGATCATTTAACAGTATCTAAAATATATAAACAAAATATTCAGCAATATAGACTACGATGTTTAATTATAACACTTTCATATCCATTGACCATCTCTCTCTTTAGTACTAGTAATTCAAGATTAGAAAATTTACAATGCCCTCTAAAACACTGAAATCCCTACCTCAATTTACCTCTGAACTTTATTCAACCTGTAAGAATTATGAAAATTCTTGGGTCACCTGGGTGGCTCAGTTGCTTGAGCGTGTCCGACTTTAGCTCAGGCCGTGATCTCGTGGTTTGTGAGCTCAAGTCCCACAGCTGGCTCACTGCCATCAGCCTGTCAGCAGGGTCTGCTTCAGGTCCTCTGCCCCACATTCTCTGCCCACCCCCCACTTGTAGTCTCCCAAAAATAAATCTTAAAAAAAAGAATTACGAAAATTGTCGAAAACTAATTACGCCTGATTATAAACATGCCTAAAACATACAGGCTTATCTCTTTAATTCACTGCCAGTACATTATGTACAGAGAAGGCTATTAGACACCAAGAAGATAAAAGCTACAAAAGAGAACATTCTGTTCCATAAGGCAGAATTCGATAAAAACCAGAAGGGGTAAAGGACGATTTACAATTTGGGTTGCCAAACTCTGCACTGAGGTGCTTGTGGGATCCCTGGGGGAATTTCCAGAGTATCCAAGGGATGTTCTAAATTTTCTAGATAAACCCAGTGACATCTGTCGGTCACCACTTGCCAACTACTAGCTCAAGGTAATTCACAGTTCCAATACCGGTTTGTGATTCATTCTTTCCCATGAGGTCATGTTTTTGTGAAACAGGGTTTTCGGTGGTTGTTGTGGTAAAAGGCAAGTACAGTCAAAAATCAACGTGGGACAAAGAGTGAGGCTGGCCCTGCTCAGTCTGATCTAATCCCAGGGTTTGAGGAGTCGTATCATGCTCAATTTACATCTCTTTGGTACGTCTGGTTATTTAAAAATAAAAGTAGTTTTTCTTTCAAGCTGTATGCATTACTTTTTCAAACACCAACTAATTTGTGAGACTCATGGTTTTGACCTAACTACTGAATAAATCAAAGTTTAGGTATTTGCTTGACTCAAGAATGCCAGGAAATATGTACTGAGACACTTAGAGGTGCCATGAATCTAGACAATTTCAGAAGCTCTGTTTAAGGGATTTAAAGAAGATAAAATGGGGGTGCCTGGGTGGTCACTCAGTGAAGAGTCTGACTTCAGCTCAGGTCACAATCTCACGGTTAGTGAGTTTGAGCCCTGTGTCGGGCTCTGTGCTGATGGCTCAGAGCCTGGAGCCTGCTTCAGATTCTGTCTCTCCCTCTCTTTCTGCCCCTCCCTCTCTCACAGATTTTGATTTTATTTCTCAAAAATAAATAAACATTTAAAAAATTAAAACAAAAAAAGGAGATAAAGTGTATCTCTTTGCGGCTGTTTCAGGCAGCTTGTTTCAAATCAGATGGCCATGTTGAGGTCCTTATAAGGTTCTATGCCTAATATGGCCATTTTTATTCATCCTTCTGAACGAATTCAAGAGTCAAGTTCTCTGTGAGCCTCCTTCCCTGATCTCATCCTTGCCGTCCCCACCATTACCCAATATTGTCATCATGGAATTAGATCTATGTAGAAACAGATACTCTTTTTCCCATTTTTAGAAAATTAGAAGCTCACTGTATTTATACTACTGATGTTCTATTAAGAAAAAAAAAGCTAGGGGTGCCTGGGTGGCTCAGTCGGTTGAGCGTCCGACTTCGGCTCAGGTCATGATCTCGCAGTCTGTGAGTTCGAGCCCCACGTCGGGCTCTGTGCTAACAACTCAGAGCCTGAAGCCTGCTTAAGATTCTGTGTCTCCCTCTCCCGCTGCCCCTCCCCCACTCATGCTCTGTCTCTCTCTGTCTCAAAAATAAATAAATATTAAAAAAAAAAGCGCTTTATAATGTGCAGGTATATTTCCCCAGATTAGGTAATTTTTCGTTAGGTAATGGAAAATGATTAGGTAATGATTTAATAAGATATCATTTAATTATAATATTTTAATTAATAGTACTCTTATTCTAATGTATAAAGAATATTATAAAGTTTAATTGCTAAAAATAATACCTCAAAGAACATGTTTATATATGATGTTTGTTCATCTTTGATTACTTTCTAAGGATACATTTCTGGAAATGAAATTAATGAGTCAAGATATATGTAAATTCTAAGAGTCCGATTATATATTTACCAAATTGTTTTCTAGCAAGGTTATAACACTTTGCGTTTCCACAAGCAGAATGAAAGGACCATTGAATTTCATTGCACCCATACTGAGTAATACCATATAAATTTTTTTTTGTAAATTTATTGGCCAAAAAATCATTTTTTAATTTGTGCTAAATAGATTTTGATAAGATTCTTATTTTGATAAGATAGTTGCTTTATTCATTTTGTCAAAGGTGACTTATACCTTTGGCACTGCTTATAACACATCATTTATTAGAATTCTTTTGTTAAATAAATAATTTGTCTGCCAACCAAGAATCATGCATTGTGCTAATGATAGCAAATACTGTAATAAGTATAACAGTTCTTTGAGGTGTTTAATGATGCTAAAATATTTTCTAAGTTTCTCCAAGACTGATTTAGACTTCTAGAGTAGGTCAAAGCTAAAATACTTCTTCCGCTTAATGAAAGTGAGTTGTTAAGTTGCCCTCGGGGAAAAATGTTTAAGATATTATTTAATCCATTAACTGTGTACTCCATTACAATACACCATTTCTAGGGCGGTGTGGGGAGGGCCAAGAGAGAGCCAGATATGGTTATAAAAGGGAAACATGAAGAGTCCTGTGGTGTGAGGAATGCTCATATCTTGACTGTCTTCAAGGATGAATGAAGCAACATGGGTGATAAAAGTGTATAGACCTTAACACACACACACACACACACACACACACAGAGCACATGTGAATATAAGTAAAGCAGGAAATTTAGCAGGATGGATAGATTGTATCACTGTCGAGGTCCAAATTCTAATAGTTTTGAAAAATGTCACCACAGAAGGAAATCAAGTAGTGAGTATACACAGGACCTTTCTGTATTATTTCCTACAACAGCATGTGAGTTTACAACAATATCAATAAAAATTTCAGTTGAAAACGTGTTATTTCTGCTTCATATCTACTTACCTTTAGTATTTCAGAGCATGTTAATGAAAATAATCTGAGGCAGGGTATAAAAAAGCTCTTAAGTACAAAAAAGTATGGAAATAAAATATGTATTTATGACAGTTAAGATGATATGTCCCATTGGCCAAGTAGTGACAGGGCCACAAAGATGCTCAACAAATGCTTTAAAGATGACGGCTCGGAGCCTGGAGCCTGCTTCGGATTCTGTGTCTCCCTCTCTCTCTGCCCTTCCCTTGCTCACGCTCTGTCTCCAGGTCTCTCAAAAATTAAAAAAAAAAAAAAAAAAGTTGTTAAAAGATGAATACGAGGCCATCGATTGCTCCACTAGGGACGTAACAATGATATGACAAATGTCTCCAGAAGAGCTCTGTGTCATTGGACGTTAGAGGTGATAAGTACTAGCTTTGGGTTCACGACACTCAATACGTGAATGGCTGAAAAAATGAGCAAGCGAATTGGTACAGTAGCTAAGTACACTTAATTGTAACCTAAGAAGAGAATGCTTGGCTCTCAAAACAAATACATTCAGAATTCCCTAAAGGTATAAAGTCCCAGAAGGAGGTGGGATAGAAGAAGGATAAAAATTAAAAGCAGAATTGCTTAAAGCTATTAGCTTTTAGGCTCTGCACACATCCTGCAGACACCTTGAGGTCAGCTTGGTGGAACGTAATTTTAGGCACAGACAGAGCACCAAATGTCTTCACAAGGCTTGGGTGAAACATAGTTTTGGCTTGCCACCATCTCTGAGGTCTTGAGTGAAGAGGAAGAAAGCAATTCTATAATGAGGACAAAGACAAAGACATCCTAGCATTTCATCACACTCCTTTCTATAATTAGGCTTCAAAAATGGCATAAATTAGCATCCTAATGCTTTTCAATGTTCTTGAGATTTTCTAATAGAAATCAAATGCCTGTAATATCTAAAAGATAAAATATTATTTTGTAAGTAGATCACCTCCTGGATTTCTTCTCCTGTAGTTCAGCTGAATCTTTACTCAAGTACAATTACCTGAATTCTTTTTTTTTTTGACGTTTATTCATTTTTGAGACAGAAAGAGAAAGCACGAGTGGGAGAGGGGCAGAGAGAGAGGAGACAAAGAATCCAAAGCAGGCTCTAGGCTCTGAGCTCTCAGCACAGAGCCTGATGCGGGGCTCGAACTCACCAGCCATGAGATCATGACCTGAGCCAAAGTCAGATGCCCAACTGAATGAGCCACCCAGGCACCCCAATTACCTGAATTCTTAAAGTTCAAGCAGTCAGATTACCTGAATTCTTAAAAATCTTGGACAGGCATAAGCTGGTAGAAAAGATACAACTTGCTCATAAACTTTCTCCAAGTCTAATGACTTATTTGGTTTTAAAATAATAGAAGCCATTCCTGTTTTCCCTTCATAATCTGAAAGAAAAAGTTTGAAATAGCATTAATTTTGCAGGTACTAGGTGATTTTTAAAACGGTCCTGTTAATTACATACTAATTATTGCAAACAGAGGCATTAACCCTGTCAAAGCAATAACAACGCAACAGTAGCATAAATGAGCGGGTCCTTCCTTGAGCATATGATTTGCTCCCCAGAAATAAGTTAGGAACGGGGAATGGTAGACTTTATTGTTAATCCTCCACACCACAAAAGTGAAATAGATGGAGTGGAAAACACCATAAATAATCCCTCGTTTACATCCTACCACCATTCATACAAAATATTAAGAGGAAACATTTATTTACAGGTGAATATATTCCAGACAAATAACCAAGTGAGGGTCAATGCGAAACAAATAAAAGACAACATTGTTTTTACATTTAAAAACTGGACTGCTGTTTCCATAACTAATTCCACAGATCCCTTATTGCTGATCGTGCCGCCTACGGATTCTTCCAGGGAATAGGAATCTCCTATAGCTTTTCCCCATCACCCAATGTCTGTCTGTTAGGTTAAATATCCCCTTCCTTTGCCCCCCATTTAATACTCCCGCCTCATGTGTCCTGGGCACCTACAAACATTAGTTGGAAAATAGTGTCGTTTATCAAAACGGAAGAGCAAAGGGGCACTGCTATCCTATAATTCCACGTTGCTGACTTTTCTTTGCCATTTTCACCATCATGAGAGATCCTCTTATGCAAAGTTCCAAAGATAAATGAGGCCAAACAGATTTTAAAATTATTTTTGAAGAAGACTCAACTTAGCTACAAGTCAGTGTCATAAAACACTGAAACTAGAGCATGTCTCTGTTTAGTAGCATGTATAAACTCTAGGCATCAAGAGAACAATAATAAACTTTGGAAAAGCTGTAACTATTTTCAAGCGGTGAGTCACTGACCAGGGTTTTCAAGCTTTACCTAAAAATACACACATACATTAAAATGAAGTTGGTACCTGATGTGACCATGAAATTTGTTAGCCTCGTCTACAGCATTATTTGCCAAGGCAAGACTAAGATACTTATTTTAATTGATATAAAGAAATGAAATGTTGCATTAGTAAGATGATTGCAGAAGTAAAGAAAAGTGGCACATTCTATTTGGAGAGTTCTTCCCAAACTGGAAATATATTCATACCTGGCACCGTTACCCCATAGACGTTTGTTTCCTGTATGAAATCCAACATTCCGATAACATCGGCCACCTCTGTGGTTGCAACATTTTCTCCTTTCCACCTACAGGACAAACGAGTTCCAATTAATGCGCCCATAGTTGAAGAAGTAGGTACCTAGTTTTAGGGCCTTGTGTTTGGCTCCGTGCCAGCACCTAGTACGGAACACGATGGCAGTTTTCAGACCGAACAGAAGGCATTCGTAACGAGGACTTTGCTGACAAGTCAACAAAACCAGAATCAGTGTTTTCGTGAGTATTCCTTTATCTGTGTTTCATTGGTATAAATTGGTTACTGTAAAGTGTTTTTCCCCTAATATGTCATAAAAAGAAAAGAATGATAAATCCCTCTTTATTTTGAGATGTATTACCAGTTTAGTACAAAACATTCCCTGTCTCTAATCAGAGATACAGGAAAAAATGAAAGGAAGGCTATAGTGGTCTCTCCACATCCTGACCCCCTTTAATATCTAGGGATTAACCTCTTTGGTGCCTTGAATGCCAATGAATATTCTCTTCAATTAAATAATTTCAATTAAAATAATTTTACATATGATGAGCACGTGACATGGCACAAGAAGGTGAGGAAGTAGGAATTATGACTCTTTTATTCATTTTTTTGAATGTCTCCGTATATTCTTCACTGTCCCATAGTCCTAGGCCATGACTAATATTTTCATAAGCCTGAAATAATCTTCAGGAATTAAGAAAGAAATGTAAAAAAGATAAATTTTGCTGTTTCATTGTTTTTTTCATTAGGTCAAGAGTGAGACCATATTGGACCAGAGTGCTTTCTGTTTCAACCCTGCCATTTAGATATTGCATCTGTCTATCTATTTTAAACGCTAATGAAAGAGCTCACTGATTTGGACCGAACTGATTCATTAAAGTAATGATAAAAATTGACATCAAGATTTAATTTATGTTCCAATCTAGCAACAGATGGTCAATGAATTTTTAAAGAAGGAGACATTATTGAGATAAAAGTGCTCTGTCTGTCCTGAAGGTAAAGACCACATGCTTCCCAAGCCTTGCTTAGAGCATGGTTCACAGTAACACAACCAGCACTACAACCGATGATACTTCATACCTGAAAGTGTCTCCAATACGGTCCCAAAAATAAAGGAAATTCTCTTGATCTTGTACCATTAAGTCTCCTGTGTTAAAGTAAACATCTCCCTTCTTAAAAACATCACAAAGCAGTTTCTTTTCTGTGTGCTTCTTATTCCCAGTATAACCAAAGAAAGGATTATTCTTAGTCACTCGAGAAATGAGAAGTCCAGGTTCTCCTGGGAGAGAAAGGGATTTTTCAGTGACTTGATTAAAACTATCATCACACCTATCGTGCACGTAATTAAATGATATCTGACCAACACGACCAGTGTTGCCGATCTTCCCCTGAGCTTATTTTTATTATATGTGACCTCACTTACTGGCTGGGTGTCTGCATCCAGCCTCTCCTTTCACAGTCTGCCGCAGACACAAATTACTTTGGAAAAACTAACGACAAGAAATGTGAATGTCAACAAAACCGTATTAAATTTATTTTACATCCTGTGTGGATGACCGAAGGCTACTTTTCTTTTACATTACACAGCATCTAACCCTGAGAATAATGACAATCAATAACCATGATGAAAGTTTTAAGAAGATTATGATTGCAGCGATATTTATTGGCCAAACACTACGTACCGATCCCCAGGAGCCCCTTGCAAACAGTATCCTGTTTATTCTTCACAGAAATCCTTTGAAATTGATCATTAAAATCCCTATTTCACAGAGAAAAAACCAAGGCCTAGGAGGGTGAAGTCAATTACCAATGACCAACAGATGGAAAGGAATGGACCTAGAACTCAAATATAAGTCTACAGTTGTGCAACGTGTTTTCTGCTCGATACTATCTCTGGTCTACGAGTTATTAGAAGTTTAAGAAAATGTTTTATTCTTATGGGATATTGTCTATAAATCCTCAATGGTCAAGAGATGAACATAGAAGTTATTAGTATTACTTATATTTAGATACATTATCTGAAAAAAAATTTCAATCAGATTTACTCAAATTAATCAGGATTTTGCCCAGCAAGCTGCAAGGTAAAAAACTACTTCTACTATGAGAAAGATAGAAGACAAAGGGAATCAACAATCACTGCCCGAGAAAAAAAAAATTTTTTTAATGTTTATTTATTTTTGAGAGAAAGAAAGATCGGGAAAGGGCAGAGAGAGGGAGACAGGATCCAAAGTGGGCTCTGTGTTGACAGTAGAGAGCCCGATGCAGGGCTCGAACTCACAAACCGTGAGATCATGAGTTGAGATGTGAGATCATGACCTGAGCCAAAGTCAGACGCTTAACAGACTGATGCACCTAGACACCCCTTTCTCAGAACATTCTAAGGCCATTATTGACTCGCTGGGAAGAAAGGCCATATCCACATGTTTGATTAGACAGTGTTAATTCCAGCACATTGTAAAGTGATTTACATCATTTTAACATTCTCTATTCAACTCTCATTATTTCCACTCCTTCTGGACATCCTGGCTCCCAAAGGCATATACAATGCTAGCAAAGCCATGCCTGCTCTACTACAGAAGAGGCTCCCGGGTGTCAATGTCATCACTGACACCTTCATCATAATCATCATCATCATCGCCATTGCTACACTTTGTGAGCACTTTGTGAGTACCAGTCATTATTCTGAGCACTTTATTTAATGTATCCCATTTGATTCTCAACACGAACCTATAAGACAAGTCCTCATATCATCTCCATTTGAGAGGTGAAGAAACCGAGAAACAGAAAGTAATGTGCTCAGAGTCGCACACTTGCCAAATGTCGGAGATGGTGTTTTGAAACTGGGTTCATCCGACTCCTAAGCCTGTCTTCCATCGCACATTCCTTCAGTCTAAATACTCTCTCTTTCAGAAATTTCCAAGCTTCTCTTATTTCCCTTAGAATTTATGTTCTTTTTTATCTTCTTGGAGACACAGGTTGAGAGTTTCTTCCCTGACAAATTGATTACTGCAAATGCTTAAAAAGATCATAGTGTTTCTTCTATCTGTTTGAGGCAAATGTATGCAAGACACAATACCATGAATGGAAAAAAAAAAAAAAACGCTGAGTAATTTATAACGAGAATCGCAAAACATTAACGCAGTTGTTTGGGGACAATCTGTTTTTTAAGAAACCCTGAGTTTACATAAGCAGTTCAGAGATTCAAGTTCTGATGTCAGATATGACTGTAACTGTAATAAGTAAAACACACTAGGGGTGCTTGGCTGGCTTGGTCAGTACAGCGTGTGACTCTTAATCTTTTGTGCGTTTGAGCCCCATGTTGGGTACAGAGATTACTTAAACAAATAAAATTTTAAAATAAATAAATAAAACACACTAGAAAAGTATATATAAAGGTCTTTACAATCTTTTTAGAGATGGCTTTTCTCTTGGACACAGCTGATAGAGTTGAACTAGAGAAAGATATTTTATAGATGCCCTTAGGCTTGAAATTCAGAGGAGAAGGAAATTTGTGTTTTAATAGATAAGGCTTATGTTCTTTCCAAGCTTTCGGCTACCAGAACAAACCAACCGACCAGGCTTGCAACCTTTATCTCCACATTTGAAGTAGCAATTTAAATGAAATCATCTCTGAAATGTAGTCTAAGCATATTCTGAGGCAGCGAAAAGTAATTTTGGCCTGATTTATTCAGACTGAAAGTCTAAACAATTCCAAATGCACAGATCTACATTTAAATGTCTAGACTGATTATATGCAGCAGCAAGTTAATTGGGGCACAGGCTTTTATTAACATGTCTAACCAAAAATTATCAGAAAGTCTTCCTTGAGGGAGGAGGGGAGCGAGAGGGAGAAGGGAGGAGGTAGCAAGCCACATGTCAGGCTCTCTGTAGAGTTCTACATATATCATCTCATTTAACTGGGAACAATAACTTCATAAACAAATATTGCCACCTCTACTCTACATATGAAGAAAACAATCTCAGCCTCAGTGGCCTGCCCACAGTTGGACAGTTTCTAAGTGTGAGCCCACATTTAAATCCAAGTTGGCCTGACTTTCCACTATACCTAGCATGATAACCAATGCCTTCTTTTTCACATTATATCTTAGTCGTATAGGACGTTAGTGACACTGTTACAACTAGACGTAGTGGACTGAGGGAAATCTAACCACAGGAGCTCCTGGGTGGCTCAGCTGGTCAAGCTCCAACTCTTGATTTCGGCTCAGGTCATGTTCTCATGGTAGTAAGACTGAGCCCTTCCTCGGGCTTCACTCTCTCTCTCCTTCTCTCTCTGCCACTCCTCTGCTTGCTCTCTCGCTCTCTCTCTCTCAAAATAAATATTTTTAAAAAAAGGAAATATGAGCCAAGCAGCAATCTGTTCAATAACTTCAATAAATTTCAATGAATTGAAACTGTTTCAATAAATTTCAATAACTTACTATCTGAGTGACCCATCTGGGACCCCTAACAGCTTATAATTATACTCTTCTCCCCACACTGAAATTCCAAACATGTCTCCTCACATATTAGGAATAGCCATTCATTCTAAATTCGGTAGTAATTAAACAGAAATCCAGAAACGTTGCCTGAGGGGACGTGGTTGAATATACGAATCTTACCTTTTTTCACAGGAGTACACCAGCCCTCTTCATTTCTGATGGGTTCATCTTTCTGAAAATCATACTTTATCAAGTCGAAAGTGAATAAAAGCTGCCAAAACAAAATTAAACACACAATAAAGACAAAAACAACAACGAAATATTCACTTGTGCAGTGACATCTACTGGTGATGGACTTTTTGTTTAGTCAATTGAAATAAAGAATGAGAATGTAGATTTATTACCATAAGTAAACTTTACTGATAAAAAATTAAATATGCGTTTGAAACTCAAAACTGAAGGCATTAGTAAATAGCACTCATATACTGGCCTTTTCTTCAATTTCATTTTATGTTGCACATTGTCTTAGCAAAACATTAACTTTATTCTTCAATGAGTGGTATCAAGCCCTCAACTACATACTCTACTAACTCTGGGTCAAAGGAACACTCCTTGCCTTCTCCTTTGGCAATCATTCAAAAACATCTTTTGAAATAAAAGTTTTAATAGAACTAAAATGTCAACTATGTGAATGCAAGGATTTTGTTGTCTAGTTTAAATTTACAACCCCTTGAAAAAGGATCAGATGCCTAAAAAATACTTGTTATCTGACACTGACTTTGAACTTTTTCCCTTGGCCTTTCACCTTAATGTCCCTAAACTAACTCAGTACCTCTGTGCACTCGTGTGTTACGAGATGGCAAACTGGTCAGAACACACTCATAATATTGGGAAACAAGCTAACGGAACATCACTCCTTGTCCTCAAATATTTCGAGCTAGCCAGCTCTCATAATGTCCATGTTACCATGCCATGCGGAATCACAGATCCACTAACGTGTGACCCTGGGAGAAAATTCCAGATTGGTTCAATCCAGCTCCTTTATTTTATATCTAAGAAAATTGAGGCTTTCCTGATCCATTAAACAAACAATCTTATTAGGGAACTAAAAAATGGTAAGCTAAAATGGAGATAATAAAGGGAGATGAGAAAAAATAACAAGGAAAGACACAAAAAAGAGACAAAGAGGAGGAGAAACAAAAGGAACAAATATAGAACAAATAAGGGGGAAAAGATTAATATAATTAGTGAGATAAATGTAGTATTTAAAAAAATTTTTTTAATGTTTATTTACTTTTGAGATAGAGAGAGTGCACACAAGCAGGGGAGGGACAGACA
The DNA here is from genome assembly GCA_030068075.1 of Paguma larvata. Lineage (NCBI taxonomy): Eukaryota > Metazoa > Chordata > Mammalia > Carnivora > Viverridae > Paguma > Paguma larvata. The sequence goes on from CM057826.1 coordinate 127,271,812, forward strand.
GACACACGTACAGCATCTGAAGCAGGCTCCAGGCTCTAAGCTGTCAGCACAGGGGCTGATGCAGGGTTCAGACTCACAAACCATGATATCATGACCTGAGCCGAAGTGAAACGCTTAATGGACTGAGCCACCCAGGTGCCCCGAGAAAAATGTATTATTTACCATTGAAGACTAGACACCAACATTTCTTGTTTTTGTTTATTTTTTTTTTTTAGTTTATTTATTTTGAGAGAGAGAGAAATAGAGCACACGAGCTGGGGAGGGGCGGAGAGAGAGAATATCCCAAGCAGGTTCTGTGCTGCCAGCACAGAACCCGATGTAGGGCTTGAACTCACAAGATCATGAGATCATGACCTAAGCCAAAGTCAAGAGCCAAAAGCTTAAGTGACTGAGCCACCCAGGCACCCCTGTTTTTAATGTCAGTAAAATCAGCATGTAATTAGAATCATAATTCATTACTTGTGATGAAGATAAATGTCACCAACTGATGTTGATTGAGCACCTACTGCATGCCAGACAGAGCTACAAGCTTAAGAACAGTATTTAATTTAATCACCAACACACCCTATGTGGCAGAAATTAATATTATCCCCTTTTAAGATGTGGGTCAATGAGAGAGGCGCCAAAACAAAATATATTGTTATTCTAGACATAAAGTTTCTTTATTAAAAGGCAAGTTTGCTTCTTGTTGGTCTTTGTCTGTAACTGGGATAACAGCTTTCTGGCCGCTTGCCTAATGACTGGTAAAATGAGATTCCAGAAGTTCCCAAACTGCATTTATCATTTTGGTCAAATAAGAACAGAGCCCTGGTCATTATCAGTCTCTTTTAACACGTTTTATATTTTGAAAACTTTGCTCAGGAATGATGCTATCAGCATTAGTTATTTCTTTTAGATTAATCTGTCAACCACATTCATGCATGAGATTCATTCTACACCAAAACACAGCTCAGTGTGCCTGTTATCACATACGGGGGACTTGGCAGGTCACAAATTGGGTAATTTTATCATACGAAGGAAATTTAAATATATCACGGCATCTTGAGATAGTCTGGGTCTGAGTATTAAGTTTCAGTTGGATGGATTTCTATTTTTTTCTTGCCTTTGAGATCCCACGAGATTACAAAAATGGCTGTGTTATAATAACACACACAAAAATAATTCCCCACTTTTTAAAAAAAATTTTAAGTTTTTTAAATTTATTCACTTAGAGAAAGAGAGAACACAAGCAGGGAAGGAGCAGAGAGAGAGAGAGAGACAGAGAGAGAGAATCCCAAGCAGGCTCTGCACTGTCAGTGCAAAGACCAATGTGAGGCTGAAACTCACAAACCATGAGATCATGACCTGAGCCGAAGGCAAACACTTAACTGACTGAGCCATCCAGGCGGCCCACTTCCCCACTTTAATGTTTGCTAAATGTGTATGTGCACACACAGGTAGAGGCGTATGTGTCGAGAGCAGAGCTGCACGGGGTCGCATTCATAACAGGCTGGGAGAACGGATCCCCGGCACGCTGTAGCCTACACCTGGGGGCTGCTGTTTAAATTGATAGAGAGAAAGGTAGGAAACTGATGGATAAAAAATAATTTCTGAAAAATGAAACCATACCATTTTGGGAAATGAAATCACTTTAAATTTCCTTGAATTTAACCAACGAAAATGGAACTCAAGTTAAATTATAGTGTTACTTCAGCGTGAGAGAGATCGGTCCCTGTGAGGTCAAGAATTTAACCTTAACCCCAGAATTTAGCCAGAGGTCTGGCTTTCACTCTCGGCTTCGGGTAGATACTCTCTCTGCCCCTGCAATGCCATGGCCAACAGGAGTGTATCTGTTAGCCTCGGGCCGTTCGGCATGCAGATAGTGACAGTATGAGTTAGATTTAGTGTCTCTGAACCACGCTGATAATGTGGCGTAGGGTTGGGGCTTTGGGTCCCCTAGCTTGACCTCTTGAGGGATTAGAGATGGAGGTCAGCCACAGAAGCAGCCAACTACACTGAAACTGGGGACATCAAGGCTGGTGAGTTTCCCTGGCCGGCAATACTCCATGTACGTCGTCACCTGCCAATTCCAATGCCACCCTGTCTCCACAGGAAAGGAGTAGAAGCCTTGCCTTTGTTGCCCCATTGCTTCCTCCTCTGTCTAATTTTCATCTGTATCCTTTGGATATTTTAGGTGTAATAAACAGTAATTATAAGCCTAACAGCTTTCTGTGAGTTTTGTGAGTACTGAGTGAATTATCAAACCCAAAGGGGGGTTTAGGGACTTCAAAACTGCAAGTGCTTCAGAGGTAAGGGTGGACTTGTAATGGATTATTGCCTAACTTCACAGTTGCCTAAATTTCCTCGTCTCTAAAAAATACCTACATCTGGGGCCCCTGGGTGGCTCAGCTAGCTTAAGCAACTGACCCTTGGTTTCGGCTCAGGTCATGATTTCACAGTTCATGGGATTGAGCCCTGCAATGGGCTCTGGTCTATCAGCACAGAGCCTGCTTGGGAGTCTCTCTCTCTGCCCATCCCCTACTCTTCCCCTCCCCCTCCCATCTCTCTCAAAATAAATAAACTTTTTAAAAAATCCTTACATTTAAGGTAATAAAAAAGTCTAAAGAAATGTGAAGGAGCCGGTCATTTACACTGTATTTATGGACTTACTATGTACAATAAGAGAATTAGCACTTGTATTTCCACCTTTCCTCCCACCCAATTCCCATCATTGTCAGTGCTATAATTACTTTTATATTTTCAGGATTTATACTTCCATTACATCTATAAACATAACTTGAAGATGTTCTATCTTCTCTATTTAAATGGATTCAATCCATCCTTTTAACTGAAGGTGATTCCTTCATTGCTAAGATCTGCTTTATCTTCAGAGGGACCGGACATTTTCGGTGAGTGAGTAGGACAAGGTATTGCGTTCCTATAAATACACGGGCAGCACAGTCTCTGATTCCTTAGCATTTTGAGAATCCCTCTTTATACTCAAAGAGCAACAGGGTCAGAAGTAAAATTCTTAGGTGAATACATTACTTTCCTTTTTTGTTTCTTTTCTGGCATTGAGTGTTCTGTCTTCATTTTGAGAGAAGCCTGAGCGGTTTTGCATCTTCACCCTACACTTTGTACAACTTTTGTTTCCTCTGCCTCAGCATCTCCTTACAGTTCTTTAAGTCACGTTTAGTCCTTTCACCAGCATGTATTTTTCTGATAATCATCGTGCACCAATTTGTTTGTTCCTGGAACACAATGAGCTCTTTTGCTAAAGATTCATGTCTTTAAGGAAGTTTTCCTCCATTAGGTTTCAAATAAGAGTCTTCTCTTTGATTTTCTTTTTTTTCTGCAGGAGCACCAATTAGCATATGTCAGATAATTGTCTCTGTTCCCCAAATCTGTCTAATTTATTTTACATTCCTATTTGCTTATTCTTTTTATTGTGTTTGTGTGACTCCTTAATCCCGTCCATCTTGTTCCGTAGCACTGTTTACAGCCTATAATGCGGTGTTCGTCTCTGCAATACATGCATTTTCCCTTTTATTTCTTCTTCGAACTGAGTCTGTCTACTTTCCAACTCTTTTTGTTAATTTGCCTTTCCCTTGAACTTTCCTCTCTTTTGAGCTCTTCAAGAGAATATTCTTGTAATTTTTGAATTTAAGGGAAATTGTTTTTCTAAACATTTCCTGGTCATCTCGGAGGGCTTATTATTTTCTGTGCATCTGTATTTTTTTTTCAGCTACCTTTTATTAAGATTTATCTTCCCTCTTTCTTTCAAGTTTTATTTTCTCTAGGGATTTCATGTTCATCTCTTCCCAATTATTTTATCCCTGGGTGGAGAAAAGGGAAAGCCAGTCCATCCCTGTTACTCAGGTTTGTCTCTCAAATGCACAGTCACAAAATTTTTTTACAGTGTTTGCTCTGAGGGCATCAATGGCACACAGAGTCCTTCAGCTGTGTGTCTTTAAATGGTAAGTGTGGCACATAGAAGGACACTTGGGAACAAGGAACACAGGAACACCGTGTTGATGTTGCCTCATATCCTTCTCTATTAATATCCCCTCTCTGTTTAGAGGCTGATTTGTCTCTGAGACAGTAAGTGGAGGCCTCTATCAGGTTTAAATGTTTGAGAGACAGACTTGTCAAATCTGACAAGATTTGACAATCACCTGATTGTGAAACAATTATCAGTCCACATTTTTCTGATTCCCTGCTACGTAACAAACTAATATGCAAATGAAATGAGAAGAGATAAGAGTAGAATTCATATCACATTAGGACAATGTTTTTCATTTCCAAACTGAAAATAACCTAAAGTAAGTTTCCCAATCAGTTGGAGTCAATCATGACGTCTTGCTTTACTGACAGTATTACAGCCTGACGGGGAATCGAAGACATTATAAAATTATAATGAACTCAAGCCAGTAACGTAAAATACAAATCTTCTTCATTGTGCTCCTGGCGGATGATTACTTTGCAATGACTCAGCTTCAGGAAGGAGCTTTACTACGAATACCAAATTTCTAATGGAACTGGTGCAATGAGTTGAGGAAATTAATTGTAAGGAGCATAAAACTCGGTAATATCAGCACTTATTTTCCCAAAATCACTTTTCAGAATGTAGACGCATTTCCGTGATGTCGAGAAGACCCTCAAAATCCCAAAGAGTACATCATAGAAATAGTTTGCAGCTTCTCTACCAGCTTTGAATCTGTCTTTACTTTTTGAAAAATTATGGGTTTATTTCTTTTGATGCTCCTCACTAAATGCTTATTTTATATTTCATTTATGTTCTTGATTACTTCCTTCTTTTTATTTTCTTTAGGTATATTTCAGTTGCTTTTCATTTACTTAAAAAACATTTTTTAATGTTTATTTTTGAGAGAGAGACAGAGCACGAGGACGAGAGGGGCAGACAGAGAGGGAGACACAGAATCTGAAGCAGGTCCAGGTTCTGAGCTGTCAGCACAGAATTCAGGAGCTGTGAGATCATGACCTGAGCTGAAGTCAGACGCTTTACCAGCTGAGCCACACAGGTGCCCCTCAGTTGCTTTTTAATTAACCCCCAGAAATGGATATTTAGCTCACAAATTTTCAACCACTCTTATGTGAGTCCCAAAATTGTGAAATATAATGCTTTCATCTTGATTCGGCTCAAACTACTTTTTAACTGCAATTACTTTTTTTGTTGACTCATTGGAAATTTATAGCTGTTTTATTTCCAAACCTATGGGAGATGAACTAGCTGTCATTTAAAACATTTATTTCCACTTGAATTAAACCGCTGTCAGAAACATCATCTATATTCAATCCTCTGAGATTTGCTGGAATTCCCTAAGTGGCCCAGTAATCTTTGGGAGTGTTTCATAAGTGCTAGAAAAGAAAGGATGTTCTGCAGGTTTTTTCAATTTATTTTAATTAATTAATTAATTCATTCATTCATTTGGTAGGCTCCATAACCTGTGTGGAGCCCCATGCAGAGCCCCACATGGGGCTTGAATTTTCAACCCTGAGATCAAGACTTGAGCTGAGACCAAGAGCTGGACACTCAACCGAATGAGCCACCCAGGTGCCCCTATTCTGTAGTTTTTAGACGCAGTGTCCTATGTATATTCATTAGTTCAAGTAGTTTGTTGATTGCATTATTATAGATCATTGCAGATTTTCTTTTGCTTTTTCTATCAAACACTGAAAGAGCTATAATATAATATCCTACTATGATTCCAGCCTTATTTTATTTCCACCTGAGGTTATATACATGTTGCTATATAAATTTAGAGACTATTTTCTTTACTTTCACTTTCATTCTTTAAAAAATATTGTTGAGTCTAGGGCACTTGGGTGGCTCTGTTGGTGAAGCATCTAACTTCAGCTCCGGTCATGATCTCACGGTTTGTGCAATCAAGCCCCATGTCGAGCTCTGTGCTGACAGCCTAGAGCCTGGAGGTTGCTTCGGATTCTGTGTCTCCCTCTCTCTCCGTCACTCCCCTGCTCACGTTCTTATCTTGCTCTCTCTCAAAAATAAAAACGTTAAAAATTTTTTTAAATAAAAATTATTGCTGACTGTAAACTCTATTTTAACAGCTACTTTCTCCAAACCAGCTGAAGACATCTGTTCAATCTTTTGCCTTCCACGGTGGCTACTGAGAAATCAGCCAGAAGTCTTTTACTACGAGGTAAGTGATTTTGGGGGCAGCTTTTAAGATTTTAGCAGTATCTTGATTCATTAGAAACTTGTACATAATTTTTGAGTGATACAAAAATGAAGGGTAAGCAGAAACATATATTGAAAATACTCAGGAAAAATGCAAAGAGTCAAATTAACATGTATCAGAAATTTTGCTTGCTGTTCATACATTACACCATTACATCTGAAAACAGAACAAAAGACTTCGGTATCAGTATCCCCACATTATAGAGAAAAACATGTGAGATGGTTGAGGTTTTCATCATCTATGCTCACCTAGAGGCCATGACTTTATGGAAGTTCTCAACTTAAAAACAAGAAGAAAGAAAGGTGACAATACTTACCATAATTTACAAGCAGAAAGTCTAGAAGAGAGGTAGGTGGATCTCAATATATTTCTTTTGTTAAGAAAATACTGTACTTACTTTGTGAAAGAAATTTGTTCTCCCAACGGGTCCAATTTTCCCAGTCTGATTCATGAAACAAATGTTTCCTTCAGTAGCTCCGTAAAGCTCACACATCTTGATATTTCCAAATCTGTCTAAAAATTCCCTCCACACGTCACTCCGGAGGCCATTTCCAACCGCCAAACGCACCCGATGGTCCTTTTCTCCTTCTCTCTGTTAGCGGAAGAGATGGGACTTGTAACTGATTCATTCCGGTTCTCAAGTCTTTCTCTCATTATTATTACTCAAATGGAAATATCCAGAAGTTAGTTTCGCAGATGCAATAATGGAAGGGAAGTAAAAACAAATCCTGTTTAATTCTGTGGCAGGACCGTGTCCAAGAGCTAATGAAACTAACACCGGTCTAGAGTAATATTGGTTTTCTTATCTGGGAAAAGCTCTTCCTCCATTCCAGATTATGAAAGCCTTAAATTGGTAGAGATTACCTAAGGAAGAAAGCATATTTCAGGAAAAAAAGCAATACTTTAAAAGAATTATAAAAGGGACTTGAGTTTATACTCTCAGCTCTGCTACTTACTATTTGTGTAACTTGGAACAATAGGTCTAATACTGTTGTAATTCTCATTTTGTTCACTCGCCAAGAACTGAGAACATCTATCTCACCTGTATGCTACAATATCCACATAAACCCAGCACCTAGCACGTGGGAAACAATAAAATGAGGTATTCCAATCATGTAATATCTGACAGTGTGAATATTATGGCAACTACTTGTAAATAATATTTTGAATGCATAATACTCTCTTATTTTACTTCTAATTCGTATTTTAGAATTGAAAGGGAAAATAGAACTATATTTTCCTCTACATTCAATATAATATATTAAGTAACATGAACTATACACCGATATACACCGATCAAAAACGAGAACCTCACACCTGTTAGAATGGCAATTTTTAAAAAAGATGATGAATAGCAGGTGTCGGCGAGGATGGAGAGAAAAGGAAACCTTTGTGTACTGTGGGTGGGAATGTGCACTGATAAAGACACTATGGAAAACGGAAGGGGATTTCTCCAAAAACTAAAAATAAAACCCCCATAGGATCCCATACGATACAACATCTGGGTATTTATCTAAAGGAAAGGAAAACACTAACTGAAAAAGATATGCACCCCCATGTTCACTGCAGCATTATTTACAGTAACCAAGACACAAAAACAATCTTAAAGGCCTACCGACAGATGTATAGATAAAGAAACTGTGATACACACACACACACACACACACACACACACACACACACACACACACACACACAGGAATATTATACAGCCAAGAAAAAGGAAATATTACCATTTGCAACAACACATATGGATCTTAAGGGCATTCTTCTGAGCGAAATAAGTCAGAAGACGAAAGGAAAAACCATGGGATCTCACTTATATGAGAAATCTAAAAACAAAAGCAAAGCCCCCCAAATCCCCAAACCCAAAAGCTCACAGATATAGAGAACAGAGATGGGGAGTGGGGGAGGGTGAAATGGGTGAAGGGGATCAAAAGGTACAAACTTCCAGATACAAAACAGTCATGGGGGTGTAATGTTCAGCCTGGTGAGTGCGGTTAATGACGCTGGGCTGATTATTTCAAAGCTGCTAAGAGAGTAAACCTTGTAAGTTTCTATCAGATGAAAAAGAAATTTACAACTACGTGTGATGTTGGATATTAACTAGACATATTCTGGTGATCATTTTGCAATATACACAAACACTAAACCATTATGTTGTATACCTAAAACTTACATAATGTTAAATATCGATGATACCTTACCAAAAAGATTAGAGTCAGAACGTACTATCGAGGCAGTTATGGTAAGTCCACGATTCCCCTGAGCTACCTCCATCCTCACCAAAAGTGATACAAACATTACAAGAAATAATAATGCATCGACAACTGTAATAAAATACGGAAACCAGTGTCCCTGACACTTACAATTAAAAATGACTGATTGATCACATTCTTTATCTCAGTTCGTTCTCAGTCTTAAAGCAAAGATTTTAATCGATTAATTCTCAAGAACATAGAGGATATGAGTGAAAGGTCATTTTGGAAACTGCAAAGTCAATAGATGACAGCCATGGGACCAAGCAGAGTGGGGAAGGCTGACCTCCAAGTCCACGGGTGGGGACACAACAAATACTGTGAGGTGTTACGGAAGTATTCTTCAAAAAGAATGAAGAAGGCAAAAGGCTGGGTCGGAAATGTTTAAGGAGCAGCCGTACATACAGATATGTCGACATAGATGACACATCTGGCCATCTGCTCTTGCCACACATTAGCCAAGTACTGGAGATTTACTCTCTGGAAAAGTCCACACAGACAGACACCAGTCTGGGTTGAGGAATCTACTGAAAATAGTAGCATTAAGTAAGAGGGGAGGTCATTAAACTCTTCTGCTCTGATCCCAGAGCAAAACGAATCTATACTGATAGAAATCAGAATACTGTTGGCATTCGGTGGGACAACGATGGAGTCTTGAAGACATTCAGGGGGAAGGGCTTCCAGAGAAAAATGAAATTGCTTAAAAGAACTTGAAGTGTTAAATCATGATGAGGAATTTCAGCTTCAATGGAGCATTTGAGATGAATTAGTATTTCAAAACTAATTCATTTAGAGCCTAATTCATTAGGCATTTAGAAAGCTAAATGCCTTTTTAAAAAGGCACTTATTAAAAATAAAATGTTGCAAAAATCAAATTATAATTATATTTTAAACACATTATGTCCCTCAGCTATGAATAAAATTTACATGTTATAGTTTCCTTATAATAAAAAACTGATGATGAACATATTTTAAAATGATCACAATTAGATTGGTACCAAAGAGGGAGAAGAAATATATCCCTGTAAATATGTGAGTGGGAAGTCAGGTAGATAACAATTAAAACTGAAAACTCGAGACGCTCCTGGGTGGCTCAGTTGGTCAACTGTCTGTGGGATTAACAGGATTAACCTGTGGGATTGAGTGTCGCATCTGGCTCTGTGCTGTCCCTGGAGCCTGCTTGGCATTCTCTCACTCTTCCTCTCTCTCTGCCCCTCCCCAATCCTTCCTCTCTCTCTCTCTGTCTTTCTCTCAAAATAAACTTTTTTTAAAAAGGAAGGAAAAACCCAAAAAATCAATAGTAATATACATATTTTATTGAGAAATATGTGACTATATAACAACTAGAAATATCTGAAAATATTAAGAATGTTTACCTCTAGAGATCAGGTATTGATTGCAGGGGGTTACTGTTTATCTTGAGACCTATTTGATTTTTTTTACAACTACAGAAGTCCTTATTTGATAAAATAAAAATTAAAGAAACTAATAAATAAGAGGTAAACAAGAGTGTGGATACATAAAAAAAAAAAAAAAAAAAAAAAAGACTCCAACTTGCCGATTTCCTGTGTCCCCCATCGATAGGGTTTAAGGTAAACATCCTGAAGACAGAGAAAAAAATTCACTCAGACAAGACTACCTCCTTCTTAGGCAGAACAGTCTTTTCTACCACTAAACATAACCCGGAGCAGTTCTGTACTGGTTCCAGCTCCTATGGGCATGTTGGATATTGCCTACCTGGCATGGAGCTACCTCTTGAGAATTTTCCACTGCCATTTTTCTAGACAAAACATTAGTGCTTCAAATCTTAGTATTTATTCTGTTTGAACAGAGACCAATCTTTTATCTGGTACAACTCTTGGAGGCTTTTCAGGCTAGAGATGAGTTTCAGCAAGTATCATTATTTCTAAAATGTGCTGGCAGACTCCAGAAAACAGTAAGACGATGGTTCACAAACCAAATTTCATAGACTTTAAACTGTGTGGGCAACAGCCATAGAAATGTACTAAATAAAGACTTTCATTCAAAATGATTCGACTGGCAGGAAAAATCAAAGTATCAAAATTAGGATAAGGTTTTGTCTGAAAAGATCAAATTCCCTTCTCTAACTCTCAAGATATCTTTACTTGATGGTCTTGAGGTGCCTGGGTGGCTCAGTCAGTTAAACGCCTGACTTCAGCTCAGGTCATGATCTCACAGTCCATGGGTTGGAGTCCTACGTTGGGATCTGGGCTGATAGCTCGGAGCCTGGAGCCTGGAGCCTGCTTCGGATTCTGTGTCGCCCTCTCTCTGCCTCTCCGCCTCTCATGCTCTCTCTGTCTCTCTCAAAAATAAATAAAGTTTAAAAAAGAGAGAGAGATATCTATTCTATGGTCTTCCCTTTTAAAACAAACCCAGAAGATCATGTTTTGAAGGGTATGAGGACAGATGAATCAATTCATTACTTACTGTTACAGGAAAAAAGAGAAGGTATATTTTTTTCTGATTTTGAAATGTATGTACATCATAGAAAATTTGGAAAGCACACAAAAATTAAAAAAAAAATTAAAAAATCTATAATCCTACTATACCAACATTATTTTTATATATCCATGTGTATACATGAAAAGTTACAATCACTGGTAAAGCTATATCTTCTAGTTTATTAATACAATGCTATATCTGAACCTTATCTTAAGGTATTAGCTCTTATGCTTCTAAAACATGAGTTTTCATGTTTATATGATTATCATGTCATTATCCCACAATTAATCTACTATCACCTATTTTGGGATAACCATCTTGTTTTTAAATTTTCAGCCATATAAATAAAACGGAGTGAATATCTTGTCCATAAAACTTTGCAGCTCATTCAGATAGATTCTGAAAGAACCTACTAGTTGTAAACTTTTAACCACTTTGTTACCAAAATTGTCGTATTATGTCCTATTTTTACCCTACCTCCTCCTTGTACTAGAACTAAGAATCCATGTAACTCACAATGTTAAATTGAGGAGAAAATGGGAAATATTCTTTTTTGGACTTTATTTGTTTTCTGTGATTTTAGTCAGGTTGAATTCTTGTCACATAATAGTATATTAGTAAGATTAGTGCTTTGTTTTAATAGTTAACAGGATTTGTTTCCATTTAACTTTATTTTTATTTTCAGTATTTGTATTCAATGTGCTTATTTTTATAATTAAATATATTATTCTCTTGTTAATATTTCTACTTAATCCGTGACTAAAAATCTCCTTTCCCATGCAATAACAAAACAAAAAAAAAAATCAAGACTATTTTTTCTTCTTTACATTTAACTATTATATTTATCTAGAATTAACTTTGTGAGAAAAGTGTAACTTTCACAACTTCATGTCATGATTTGCCTCATTTTTGGCCAATTTCGATTTTAGGAAAATTTAGTTTTCAACTTATTCACTGTACTTAGCCAAAGACTTGCAAATAGAAGTTCCTCCACAAAAGTCTAAAATTTTATAAACGTCTTTAAACTGATTTGGTAAGTACGGGCACACAAAATGTTTTCAAACAATTTTCTAAAATCTTCCTTTAAAAGATAACTGAGAATCTAAACCTAAGCACTCTGGAAAGAGTACAATATAAATGACATAATTGATGCAAGTGGGATAAATTACACTTGTTACACAGAGTACTGCAATAACTAACTAAAGTTGTCCAGGGCATTATTCAGAGTTTTGTTCACCTGATTCAAATCCTGAGCCAGGAAGTATGTATAAATGAAAATAACATGATTCCTTTGTTTATCATAATAATGTAAAAATAATATAAAACCTGTAACAAGCCCAAAAGATAGTTATTTTTGGCGTACAGACACTAATACGTATATACATATGTGGAGAGAGAGAAAGAGAAAAATAAAGTTTTAAAAACCTAGTCTGCATAGGACTAGAAATTTTACCTAAAAGATACATACAATAAGATGTTACCATAAAGTATCAATCAAGGTTTGGCAAATGATAGCCTATAGGGGCCAAATTCAGCCTACTTCCTATTTTTGTGAATAAAGTGTTATTAGAACATGATCGCACCCATTTATATGCACTATCAAGACTTTCATAATACTACGGCAGAATTAAGTACTTGTGACAGAGGAAGTATGATCCACAAAGCCTAAAATAATTTATTAATCAAAGAAAAAAAAAAAGCTTCCTGAGCTGTGTCTTAAAATTGTAAATGAGGTAAGAAAAAAAGCAACAACTTCTTAATACTGAGACAAATCAAACACTATCTGGTTAATCGGACAGTACACGGGTGCGACAAGTATTGGTTTGTGAAACTACATCCAGATTCCCAGATATTTTATGTTTCTTTCTTAAGATGAGCTTTACCTTACTGGAACTACCCGGGAGTTGATTTTATGTGTAAAGTGGACGAATAGCTTCTCACGCACACTGAACACTTTGGTAGTTGGGCAAAATATTGGTGAGATGAATCTTTTTCAAGAGACGACCCAGGGATGCCTGGGTGGCTCAGTCAGGTGAACGTCAAACTCTTGATTTTGGCTCAGGTCATGATCCCAGGGTCGTGGGACCTAGCTCTGCGTTGAGCTCCATGCTAAGTCTGGACCCTGCTTAAGTTTCTTTCTTTCTTTCTCTCTCTCTCTCTCTCTCTTGCTGCCCCTCTTCCCTCCTCACACACTCTGTCTCTCTCTCCTGAAATAAATAAAAATAAAAAAGCCCACTTAGCTTGATGCTGGGAAGCTGTGGACGATGACTGGAGAACAAAGGAGAGCATCAAGCAGAGGCTGACGCAGTAACTACACTAACCCGGCATCAACCGGTATGACGAACTGGGAAGGTTGGCAGGGCTCGGGAAATGGAAAAGGGGGGGGGGGAGTCAGTGGAACGGCGAATGTGAGAAAGAAAACATAATAAGGATTGGCAAAGGGAGCTTTAAGAAGAGACCCTGGAATGTATGAAAATTGGAAGGTGGGTCTAAGGGTTACTAAGTATGTTTGGGTTTACGTGTCCATTTTGAAACTGCTCAGAAAGTAGCCAGTACAGCATCTCCAACACAACCCAAATTTCTCAACTCCCACCTCTAATTAAAAAAAAAAACTTCTTCTCTGTCCATAAGTTCCTTCAAAACTATTTTTGTATCAATTTTTTCTAATGTTTAATTTTGAGAGAGAGAGAGAGAGAGAGAGAGCGCACAAGCAGGGGAGTGGCAGAGAGGGAGAGAAAGAGAGGGATACATAGAACCTGAAGCAGGCTCCAAGCTCTGAGCTGTCAGCACAGAGCCCGGTGTGGGGCTTGAACCGAGCAGATCATGACCTGAGCAGAAGTCTGGTGCTTAACTGACTGAGCCACTCAGGCACCCTCCTTCAAACCTTCTTAGAAAAAATTCCTATTTCTTCTAATTCTCCCTGAGGCATGAGGTTACCACCTAATTATCACTAGATATCTAAGCTGCAGCGGGAATGGAATGAGGAGAGCATGCATAAATGTGAGCACATTGAGATGAAGGAAGGAATACATAACACCTACATAAATACACGTGCAAGAGAAAGACACGGACTGGCTAGAAACGAGAGAGACAAAGAGACGGAGAGAGAGAAAATACATGAGGGACAAGCAGAAACCCATGGACAGCAGTAAAGACATGGAGTGAAAATGAAAGAAAGCGAGAGAGACCCACACAGAAGAAAGAGAGACACACAGAGAAACAGCAGGAGGATGGAGGAACGAAAGGGTGGGGAGAGAGAAACAGAGTATCAACAAAAGAGAGAAAGGGACAAAGAGTGAAATAGAAATACAGAGAAACAAAGACAGAGTGACATATTCAGAGGCAGAGAGTCGAGACCCATACTATGAGCAAAACACTGAGAAACTCCAACAGATGCGGGGAGACACTCACACCACTCCTACAGGCGTGCACACACATTCACAGACCCATGCACTGAGCGAGACACAAAGACAACGGTGCTTGCACACAAAGGGTTCTCTCTCTCTCTCTCTCTTTCACACACACACACACACACAGCAGAAAGGCAAAAAAAAAAAAAAAAGATAAATTAGATACAGAGAAACACACTCAAGGAGAGAAAGATGCACACACAGAGACACACAAATAGGGACATACAGCTGCCCAGAGAGACACAGGTACTGAGACACACAGAAGGAGATACAAGCTAACTGAGAAACAAACAAGCAAAAACTAGTGAGGCAGACACAGACAGAGAAAGAGGGCCAATACAGACATCTAGAGGATGACACTGGACAAGAACAAAAGACGTGTTTGCAGCCTAATCAGCAGAAGCAGAAGGATCTGGAATGCGTTTGAGTCCCTGTGGCCAGGTTATTGTATTATCTCTTTTTAATCACCATGACAACTCTATAAAATAAGACATAGTATCCCCATTTTGCAGAGTCGGATAATGAAGTGCAGGGTCAAGGTTACAGACATGAAATAAACAAGAGACAGAATTTGAGCTCATTAACATGAAAGAACTGTGTGGGCAGAGCCGTTGCCTGTTCTCTCCTCTGCTGTACTTCATTGCCTAGGACAGTGCCTGGTGCATAGGAGATGTTAACAACATATCTGTGGAAGGAAGAAAGAAAGAGAGGGATCGTCAGTCAAAAAAGAAAGGAAGACAGGGAGGAAAGGAAGGAACAAAGAGGAGGAGAGAAAAAAAAGCTGAGTCCCTCCCTACCCCCCAAAACCCAAGTCCTATTTTTCCCAGTCTTTTCCCAGGATTTTAGTCATGGGAAGCAATCAAAAAATGAGGTTTTAATTCAGTAGTTAGTGCTTAAATATTCATAGACTCGCACATATGTAGAGTAAGCCATATTATAACACAAAGAAAGTATTCATTTTATCTCTAGCCATTTAAAATTCCATTTGAATTTTTGTTTTTTGTTTTTTGTTTTTTTTTTTAGAGAGAGAGAGAAGGCGAGAGCATGCGGGTTGGAGAGAGGCAGAGAGAGGAGAGAGAGAATCCCAAGCAGGCTCTGCTCTGTCAGGGCAAAGCCGGAGCCAGGGTTCAATCCCACAAACTGTGAGATCCTGACCAGAGCCAAAGTCAAGAGTCAGACCCTCCGGCCGACTGGGCCACCCAGGCGCCCCATCCCATTTGAAATTTAAAAGTGAATGTGCTGAATGAGTCAGGCCTTTTAGTACAGACATTCCAAGGTCTTGGGTTTCAGGAGAGCACTTTACTTCTGGCTTTCGGTACCATGTATCCATTCCAACTTGGACGTACCAAGCCCAACTGGAGCGACCATACAGGAGGAAATGGAACCAAGGCTCTTGTTTCTTCAAAGCGTTCTTGGGGAGCTGTTTTTCCAACAGTGTCTGTTGGTTGAGCTGCTATAGGCCAGGCAGTGGCTGAACTACAGCAACCTCCCACCGAGTCATTTATTTATTTATGTTTTCAATTGCTGACACGGGTTGGCCTCTGACAATGCCCTCCTGGAAACAAAGTGTTTTTCTCCCCGCACATGTGCTTAATCCTCCTCAGAACATCTAAAACACCCCCAGGCGAAAACAGCCTCTTTCTATGCCTATGAAAAGTGACACTCTGGAGGTTCTGCTTAAACACAGGTAATTTGGCATCAACTTTGATTTCTCGGCAAACAAAGAGCATTTGTTGATAGATGGAGACACAGAAAAGAAATCGAAATTAACGGTGAAAACAAAGGGGAAAATCCTTTCTGCCTTCGGTCTCGGATAACTAGATGCTTAATGAGCAAGACAAAAGTATTGTCTCATTCCTAAAGGATCACCTAAAATTTATAACAACACATGTTAGGGATTAGGATTCTTCCATCTTGATTCTATTTAACCTAAGAACTTTTTAAAGCCCACTGATAATTACACATGCATAATTCCAAGTGTCACATCAACACCCTCCATATAAAAATAAGAATAAACTACATTCCAAAGGTTGGCGTCTTCCCCAGCCGCTCCAATATTATACCTTGAAAAAAATAAAGGCGGTGAGCCACGTGGGTATTACAGAATGGGTACAAAGTGACACTAAAAGCAAACAGACTGAAGAAAATCATGGGGCAAAAATCCAGGCATAAAACAGCAGACTGTCTTTTATTGGAGGGGGAAAGGAATTGGGGGGAGACAGGGTGGAGGCCTCTTTTGGGAAGGGACCAGAGAGTACTTGCAAGGAGAGACGTGCACTGCTAACTGGGGACCGGCTCCAGCCGCCCCTCAAAGTCTTTGCCTTGTTTGCGTCTCCAGCCTGAGTCTGGGCAGGCCATAGTTTCAGAGATGCCAGGTCTCCGTGCCGAACCATTTCAAGTCAGAAATATAGCTTGAAAAGACCTCTGTGATTTCAAGTGTTACAGCAGAAAGCGGGCACATCGTGGGCTTATTCCACACTCACCTTCCGGATAAAATACTAAGATGGACTGCCATTTACAGTCTGCTTCTGAACAGCTGTTTTTTTTTTCTTTTTTTTTAATATTTATTTTTGAGAGAGACAGACAGACAGAGCATGAGTGGAGGAGGGGCACAGACAGAGAGGGAGACACAGAATCCGAAACAGGCTCTAGGCTCTGAGCTGTCAGCACAGAGCCCCATGCGGGGCTTGAACTCGGGAACGGTGAGATCATGACCTGAGCCGAAGTCAGACGCTCAACCGACTGAGCCACCCAGGTGCCCCTGAACAGGTGTTTTCTACCCTGGCAGCACTCAGGGGGACTCAGAGTGGGGGATGGGGGGAGAGAGGCAAGCTTCAAACTAGAGACATTTCAAAGTAGCCTTGTTTGAGAAAGACTGGTTCCAAGAGTCTCTGCAAGACTTGCCTTAAACCTGAAATTTATTTCATCTAAACCAAAAAAGGGCTGTGTAGACATAAAGGAGGGTTGGGTCTTCTCTGGAAACTTAGAAAAAGGGTCATCTGAGCCACAACTACCATGATTTATAAATGAAATGTTCTGAGAAGTGCAGGGGCCCATTGCCAAGGTAATTTCTGCTGTGAACTGGATGCAGCAACGTTCTGACTCGCTCCATGCAATGATGCAAACCTGCGATTTATCCAAACACCCTCAGCGAGTTCTGTCCTCCTCAGCAACTTGACTTTCTGATATTAACTGAGCTTACCTTGCAGGGTTGGGACTAGTGAAAGATTATGCTGGTCATGAGCGCACAAGTATCCCAGCAATGAGGCTTGTTATACTGGTTACCTTACTTAAAAAAATAATAATAATTCAAAAGGGGCGCCTGGGTGGCTCTGTAGGTTAAGTGTCTGACTTTATTTTTTTAATTTTTAAATTTTTTTTAACATTTATTTATTTTTGAGAGACATAGAGACAGAGTATGAGCAGGGGAAGGGCAGAGAGAGAAGGTGACACAGAATCTGAAGAAGCAGGCTCCAGGCTCTGAGCTGTCAGCATAGAGCCCGACGCGGGGCTCGAACGCACAGACTGCGAGATCATGACCTGAGCCGAAGTCGGCCGCTCAACCAACTGAGCCACCCAGGCACCCCAAGTGTCTGACTTTAGCTCAGATAATGATGTCCTAGTTCATGAGTTTGAGTCCCACATAGGGCTCTGTGCTGACAGCTCAGAGCCTGGAGCCTGCTTCAGATTCTGTGTCTCCCTCTCTATCTGCCCCTTCCCTGCTCGCGCTCTGTCTCTCTCTCTCTCAAATATAAATAAGCGTTAAAAAAAATTTTTTTTAAAAAGAGTTTGAAATAGAACCTGTGTCTTTTGATTCTACAGTTAATGCATTATCTATCTGATGACTTTGGGCATAAAGTAAATTTGTTGGGAAATTTAATAAATAAGAAATATGTGTATTCTTAATGAAAATCACAGCATGAATGGTAAAAGCAGATAGAAAGTAAAATGTATATTTTATGTGTATCATTACCAATGAAATCTGAATCATTAAATTTTAAATTATCAATTAAAAGCTTTTAATAATTTATAGTCTAAAACATCTCAAAATATTCATTAATACTCTGCTAATTCTACTAGCATTCACGCTGCTTGTATTTATTTCTTATCTTAGTCCTTCTAAGGACTTTATTTCTATATTTGTAGTTTCTAAGCAGAAAAAAAGGTTCTGGGAACTCACCAACTTTTCTAAATGCTTTCATAGCTAGTAGGAGAATATTAAACACATCTTTGATTTATTTAGGGAAAACTGAGTTTTAAAAGATTGATGATTTACTCAACCATATAGTAATATGCTTCAAATATTTGGGGGAAATAAATAATAAAAAAATGTATAAATATCTTAAAATGCCGAGGTTTTAGAGATAAAATCAATTGTTTTGAGTGTTCCAGAGAAGAAAATGGTAATGAAACTAACTCAGGACATCTTACTAACAGTTAAAGTTCACATTAATTTAAAAATGTCATTCTTTAGAGGTTATTAAGTATGATGAGAAAAGTTTCCAGAGCTTAATGCTTTGATAAACTACATCCTTTACAAGATGTAGGTGGAATGAGGAAAATGGGATGATAAGACATCATGAACATGAAGTTACATAGAAACTAAGAAAATGAAAACATGATAAAAGAACAAATGTTTTTAATATACCCATTAAGGTACATTTATTCATCTACATCAGCTCAGCGTCATTTCGTATCTTCTAGTGGGATTTTATTCTTTGACACTACTGTGTCTTCTTCATTCCCACCCCCTACCTACACAGGGCAGGGTAAAAGCATTTCTTGTCTTACAGCTTGGAAGAAATGATGGGCTTTCTTCAGAGAAAACAGAGCGGGTGTTTTTTCAAATTGAAGTCTTAAAAAATATCACAGTGCCTATATTTGATTGCTGTTATCCAACATTTTCATTTTGTTATACTCAAAATAGTCCAGGAAATACTTAAAGTTTCCCCAGGATCGTTTAAACATTGCTGGTGAAAAAAAAAAAAAAAAAAACAACAGTAAAATTCACATGGCTTTTAATGAGCAATATTTAATAAATATATATCAGCTATCCAGGTCCTGCAAAACATCTCTCTTCATAATGGGAATCAAGTGTAACCCATTTTGGCAAAGTTTTAATGCGTTTTAACGCAGGTATCTAGAATCCTAAAGATACTTTCTAGATGCCAGTGAATTTCTTGGCTTTTAAGAAAATAGAAGGAAGAAAAGGGGTGTAACTTATGGATGGTGTATACACTAGAATACATATACCAAAACACATATACCTCAAAGTATAGGTAGGCTATGACTTCAGAATGTCAAAATGTAGGTGTTTTAGATGGAGACAAACTACATTGCCTAAATGATAAACTATAATGGTAACTTGAAAAAAAAGCATTACATATATGCACCCTAACATAGGTCTTTAGTTTGTTAATTATATCCTGCCCTCTGTATACTTTGAGCTCCAGAGTCCCGTATCCAACTGTACATTCCACTTCTTTACCCTGATGACTTATGAACATACCAAAATTAACAGATACAAAAGAAATTTCATTTTAATTCCTCAAATCTTGGTTTTCCTCATCTCTGCAAATGGCTCACAATTTACCTATTTTGACTGAAAATCTAAAACTCACTACTGATTTTATTCTATCACTCCCTACACATGAATTAATAAGTCATAAGGCTATTCCTTCAAATAGATCCCAAATCAGAATAGCTTTTTCAGTTTGCTTTCACCTTTTTCTAAATGCTCTGATGAGAAAGAAATGCAAATTTCTCCTTCATGGTAGACTGAGCCCTTCAAGATCTGGTTACTCACTGGCCTGGCCAAACCTGCCTTCTCTTTAAATATTCAGGCTATGTCCTTTATTTTCATTTTGCTCTGTT
Source organism: Paguma larvata (assembly GCA_030068075.1). Taxonomy (NCBI): domain Eukaryota; kingdom Metazoa; phylum Chordata; class Mammalia; order Carnivora; family Viverridae; genus Paguma; species Paguma larvata. Next base: position 127,292,017 of record CM057826.1, read on the forward strand.
GTGACTGCCATCCCCCAGCTTCTCCGTGGCTGGATCCCGCCTGCCGTACCAATTCCTCAGCTCATAGGTCACCATTTCAGGGAAGCCTTCCCAGACCCCTCAACCTAATTAGCAACACCTCACCCTCTTTTTCTTCGCCACGCTTGTCATTTCTATAATGACTTTCCTTCATGTGTCAGCTGGTTTATTTTCTCTCTCCCCAAACTAGAGTGGGAGATCCATGAGGAAAGGGGTCTTGTTGGTCTCGGGTGCCCCATATACAACCTGCGATATTCGCTGAATGAATGAGCGAGTGACAGATAAGATCTTATGTCTAGAGAAGGCTGTCTTCTGTCTTAGGCAGAGTTTATATAAATAAGATGAAATGTTGCAGGAATCCCCCCAAACGATCACTGACGTAAAGCACTCTCCCACATTCCTCACCAACCGATATTCAATGCAGCATTAATGGTAAGAAACCAAAGAAGTAGATCCCATCAGAAGCTGTATGTAAGGCAGAAAGCGTGGAGGACAGATGTGGGCAAGAGCTGCCTTCCTCCTCTCCAAGCAAGAGAATCATTACTCCATCCCTCCGTGACTAAGAAGAGCCAGTTCCTTGGCTTTTTTAAAGGGTAGTGCTGCTGCCAGAAGTCTGAGGCACATCCAATGTGTACGCCAAAGGAACTTTTGCAGTTGGACTTTTGAAAGGGAGAAAAAAGACAGGATGGGGTTGGGGGGTGGAAAATGCTTCCAGCCAGGGAAAGCCGAGTCCAGAGTATTTTTATGCAACTATGTAAAGCCACCTACAGCTTTGGGCAAAGCTGTATTTATTTCCCTGTTTCCTCCTCCGTTTCCCTTCAGGTAATTGCTTAAAGATTATTTCACAAACACTGACTTTCCCCTGAAGAACTTTAGTTGAGAATTAAAATATGTAATTCACTGAAAGGAATCAGAAATTCTGTTTTTTAAACCCTCAACTCAGGTGGTGAATTCTACCTGCAGGTAAATCTCCTTTGGAATATATTACTTACCCTCGGATGGACAACAAATCTGGATGTATTTGTAGAATAGGTTATTTTGCTTTCTTCTACTTAAGGATTTATTTTCTTTTTTCTTTTTCTTTTTTTTTTAATGTTTATTTATTTCTGAGAGAGGGAGAGAAACAGAGCACGAGCAGGGGAGAGGCAGAGAAAGAGAGAGACACAGAATCCGAAGCAGGCTCCAGGCTCTGAGCTGTCAGCACAGCTGACACGGGGCTTGAACTCATGAACCATGAGCTCATGACCTGAGCTTAAGTCAGATGCTTAACCAGCTGAGCCACCCAGGTGCCCCTTAAGGATTTATTTTCAACAAATGTCTAGGGGGCTTCAAACCATGGTTTATGAGACATCCGTTTTTAATTCCCTGAGGGTATGAACCCTATCATCTGTTCACTCCCTGGCTGTACCAGAACTCAATGCTATGCTCACAGAAGACATGGCCCTTCTCTGCAGAAGCAATTCATTGAAAGGAATAAATATTGGACAGGGGAAAAAAAAAAAAAAAGGACCTCCTTGAAAGGGTAAGATGTCATAAAAGAATGACTTTCTTCTTTTCCTAATCTTTAATGCCAAGGACTGTTTGTTCTAGTTCTGTGTGAAATCAACAAAAGGGATTAGGTAATACAATGCATCTCTGCTTAAAAAAAATATTAAGTTTCTGTCTCTCTCTCTCAAAAAGAAAATAAACATTAAAAAAAGTTATTAAGTTCTCCTTTGGGCAAAGCTATTTTGATTTCTCTCTCTCCTCCTCCACTTGCCTTCAGGTAAATACTTAGAGATTATTTCACAAACACAATCTTATTTTCAAAGAACTTACGAATTAAAATATTTAATTAACTAAAAGAAATCAAGTATTCTCCTTTCAGTTCTCTGTTCTCTCAAATTTTCTGAGGCTACAGCATTTTCCCAAAATTAGTGCATTACAAATTCAGAGAGGTGAAAAGGATATTTTGTTTTATTAAAAAAAAAATTCAAAGGAAAACACTCTGAAAAAAGATTTGTAGTGAACATGACAAACTGTTAGTACCTTTATTATAGGAAATGATAGCTCAACCAGGTAAGAGAAAATATTATGCGTTAAAGACATAAAAGAGTAAAAGCCTCAGAAGAGACATTTTAAAGAGAAAAAAGATAGAAAATTATCCCGCCTTGCCAGTAATCTTAACAGAGAATTAAAAAATGTGTTTGTTTCTACTCTATAAAATTTTAAATAGAATTATAGTTTTCCCATTAAAAAAACAAGACATTCTTTGTGTGAACAAAATATTATTAAGAAGCCCATCAAAACTGAGCTTCATCCATCATATCTGAAAGGGTGGATCTTGAAGATTGGTCTATTTTCCCTGTTCCCTATCCTTCAGGGTCTTTTGAGGAACCATGAAGGAGGTGCTAGTTCTCCATGAAGCATAATTAGAAAACTGTATTTTTAAGATCACACGGTACTGATAAGAGACCGTACAGTAGGCATCCTCCCACGATGCTCGATGAGATTCTAAATCACGTCAGCCATTTTGAACAGCAATTTGGAAACACGCCATAAAAGTCACCAAAATATCCATGTCCTTCGACCCCCTTCCCTTGTGAGACCCTCTCCTGGCTATCTTGCATAAAGATATTAACTGCAGCATCATTTAATACAGTAAAATGTTAGAAAAAAACCATATGTGTTCATCCATTCAGTGCATACTTAATGAGGAAACGGTCTTACAAAAAGTTAATGTTGTTATTGAAGGGTGAGGAGGAAAAGGAGCGGCAACCGTCACAGTTTAAAAAGTCCATGAAGTACCTACTCTATCCTTTACTAAAGGTGGCTTCTATTTTACCGGAGGGCAATAATTCCCTAAATTATCTTAGTCCAAATATCACATCACCCAAGGACACAATGAAAACTAGAAGAGAAAATATGTCAGGCTATGGCATTAAAATTAATTGTTCTCCCAGGACTTTTCAGAAGACCCCAACGCTGACATTGGCAAAGTCTCCCGAAGAGAACAAAGGTCAAAGAAGTCTAAAACAGGTCTCTGGGACTCCCTGTCTTAGCGATGGATCTAGGGAATCTGTAGCTAACTCAAGTATCCCTGACCAAGGAAAGAATAAGAATGGCTTCTGGCCACAAAGCGGGGGGTGGGTCAGGAGCTAGGCGGGAGGTCTCTACATGGTAAACTATAAGCTTAAAGTGAAGGAGAGCATTTTATAAATAAGGTTATCCAGTTTCGCATTCTTTTTGTGTTTTTCTGCCCTGCGTAATCCCCTATCTTCAACAAAGTCTCATTTAAATGCCTCCAGCCTTGCCTCAGCTGTGCTGTGGGTAAAAGGATTACATGTCCATAGTTTAGCCCTCCAGAGAAGAGATCTGGCCCACCCTTCATGCCCTAAGCTGGCGCGATGACGTCACAGGTGATGAGTGAGAAATGAAGACAGAGGTTTAGCAAGGGCAGAGGGGAGGCCATCACTTCTGCTGCCCACCCCATACAGGGGGGCATTCTCTATACCATTATTCATGGGGCTGGTGTAGATTTGATTAAAGAAGGCCGCTTCTTTGTAGTCTCAAGAATGTTTAGAAAATCAGACAGTTAAAAAATAAGCATCTTTCGAAATACACATGAGGCCAGAAAAAGGAAAACGACTTCTGAGGCAGGAAAGCAAACAAACTGATAACGACCAACTTCAGGCTCTTGCAACTCTCTCTGCTTGTCTATTTTCAGAAAGGGGCAATTTATCAACTGTTTGTAGAAATGATTGATTTAGGTGGGCAGACAAACACACATCAAAGCAAAATCTCTTTTCAAGTTTACATCAAAACCAAACAGACAGATATACTCAAGTAATCACTTATTCAAAAGAAATAGAAAAACAAATCTAATCCATATCATTAGTTTTGTTTTGTCTTTTAAAGGAACAGCATTTTAAAAGATTCTCTAATTCAACCTTGTAATAACTGCCTTCTGTGTGCACAGCATGCATCTAATTTCATAATCAGATGTGTGCTGTGTTTACAGATATTTTAATCAGTCTAAACACGAAGTGGACTGGATCGTGGGTCTGTCCTATCCTGCCACCATAGAGATCGCATTAGGGCAATCCTGCATAGCTCTACTTTTATTTTCTCTGACTTGTTTTATACTCATTTCATCTTGGGGTATTGCAAACATCTGTCAGTCAAACTATGTTCTGGAAGAAATGGAATAGACACACACAGAAATTAATTTTCTCTCCATGCTTTTTCTTTCTGAAATTACTTTTCCTGTCTGATAATGATTATTCTCACCTTAGGCTGTTTGCAAAGATAACGACAGAGTTCTCCAATATACTGAAACACAGTCACGTTGTACTTTCTACAGTCGTTCCAAAACTGACTTGCTGAGAATTTCTTCTTTAACACACAAGTAGCTCCTAGGAGAAAAGGAAAAACAAAACAAAAAAAACAGGCACTAGGGGAAATTTTTAAGGGCAGAATTAACAGAAAACAAAAATGACGTTGCCCTGTTTGGAACACTTGTATTCGATTTCAAAGCTTTCATAATCTGTCAGTGGCCATTTATATCACGCTCATTTGAAAACATTAATCTTACAGTCCAATAAACCTTTAAAAAATTCATGTTGAAATTCTGTGTTTTGACTGCAAATATAGTCCTTTTGGGATGAAAGAAGCAATTAAAATACGTAGAGAGTTGCAAGTGTTAGAGCATGACTACAGATAAGGATCAGCTTTCTCCACGGGGATTAAGAAGATTCATTTACGCTTGACCTTGAATATGTACATTTTATTTATTTTTAAAACCTTAAAGGAGCCTTAATATTTCTCGAGGTTGAGAGTTAGTAAGGAAGAGTTGGTAAGATAGCACTAACAAACAAGTTCATTGATGGCTGCAGAACTTAACTGTAATGACCTAATTTTCACAACAATGTTAATCATATGACTTTTTTCCAAGGAAAATGTTAATGTCTGGACCCTCATCTTTGTTTTGGACGCTGATCATATTCTAAAATGCTACTCCATAAAATTACTTTATTGCATTTCAGACAATATACACTATGACATATACACATATATACACATATACATATACATTTATACACATATATACATAACTATAGTTATGTACTATTTCAGGGCCAGACCCATAATCTCAGCATGTTTATGAATGAAATCTACTGAGTCACAAACTCTACCCAACTGAATTACTGGATGCCTGGGGTACCTTGTCTTCAAAGATAAGTTCAACAGTTCCTTCTATACACTTACCTTTGCAGTGTGCATTTGCCTCTCCTCCCTTCAGGGGGTAGGGTCTGTGTCCCCGCCTCCCAAATCTTGAATCTGGTCTGGCTTTGATCAACAAAATGCAGGTGAAATTATCTACGTGATTTCTGAGGTTAAGCCTTAAGAGCAATGCAGCTTCCACATTCCCCCTCGGGGAAGGCTCCCAGCCCCATTTAAGAAGGTGAGGCTAGATCATCCAAGGATGAGTGACTGTATGGAGAAGGAAGCCCAGTCAAGCCAGCTCCAACCACAAGGCCAAATTTCTAACGCACTGGTCTTTCCAGTTTCAGGAATAGACTGATAGGTCATGAAATTATGTCCTTTTAATAAATGTTCTGTTGTAATTATATAATAAGCACATAATCACTCTGAATTCTACTGATAGGGTTTCAAGCTTGAACGAACACAAGTTATAATTAATAGGCATTTTGAGAACTTACCAGACAGAAGATAAAAACTTACCTAACTCAATACATCCACAGATTCCCAGAAGAGCGCCTGAACTGTGATACAGAGGGAGAGTTATATAAATGATGTCATCGGCAGTACAACCAAAAGCCCACAAGCCAGCAGAACCCTTTAAAGTCTGCAGCTGAGTGATCACAGCTGCTTTTGGTAGCCCTGGAAGACAACAAAAGAAATATATGTAATAGAAAGTTTATGCCGGTACCAACTACTGTAGCAACTGAGACAAGATACATCAAAGTATTACATGTGCTTTATAGGGACCATGCAACAGTTAGCCACCACTGTAATTAACTCCTAGAATTTTAGATTACCCAGAAGGATCAAAACTAAAATTATATAGAGCTTGAGATACAATAAACTTCGAGTCACATCTGCTATAAGAATGACAAAATTGTTCCAAATCCGAAAATGTACGCCCCAAACGAGGCAAATCACAACATAAATCTAAATTATACTTAAAATAGAAATTTTCTAGTGAACAATTCCAATTTCAAGTAAGATTCTGTCTCAAGAACCAGTAATTTTATCATGTTTCATATGACCTGGAATAAGATCATTATAGAATATCAGATTCAGTAATACATGACGTCGAAATAGTTCAAAACATTCGTGATCCAAACATAAATCATTTTCTTTTTTCCTTCCAGTCTTCTATGTACAATGGGTTTCTTATAAACATTTGTAGTTGTAATTAATGCATAAAACATTTTTGCATACTGTTTTTCAGTTTCCATATTGTTAGTCTTTTGGATTACATTGCTAGTGTAATAAATTCATCCAGATAATACATAATGTATTATGCAACTGGCTTATCTGAGATTGAGTATCATCGATTTCATGTTTCAACGTGCATTTCCTTAGCATGGGGCACAACGTGTTTTCACAAGGATAAGTAGCGTCTCTTGAACTCATTTGTTAGATTAAATGGTATTTGAGTCCTCTTTTGTTTGGCAGTTCAAAGAGTTCTAGTATTTTTGGAATGCCTTCAGGCAGAGGTCCTCAGCCCAAATCCACCTCACCAATAAAGTTACTTCACTTCACAAACTGCAATGGTGACAGGCGTATCATTTGGTGCTCCAGAGAGGCAAGTGGAAACCAATGTCGGAGAAGCCACAGAACAAGCAAATGACAATATCCGAAGTAAAGAGCAGCAGACGGGAGAGCCGGAAGTATGGCTGTTTTCCCTACCCCACATACTGATACAGTCCTACTCACTACCTGTCAAAGGTAGGTCACTAATTTCAGCGGCTCTGCAAACTTACTGCTGCACTCCTTTGGACTTTATTTCCCAATTCTAGAAATGGAGTCCTAAATTTCACAATGTGTTTCCCAAAAGGAAGTACTTCCTTATTATTTTCAGTTTGACTTAGAATCTTATAGTCAAATATACTCCCAGAGTGATGTCAGCTGCAAGGCTGTATGAGTCAGTCCTTTTTTCTCTCCCTCTGATACACAACTAATGGGACATATATAACTACCCCCCTCCAAAAGTGCCTCGGCACAGCATACAAGGACACCCCAGAGATCCATCCGCTTGTGGACATCAACATGGGAGAACGGACCCCAGAGGCGAAGGCAGAGTAAGGGAAGTGGTACTGGATCCGTGGAGGCAGAGATTGAGGTAGCAGGCCCAAGAGCAGGCCAGCATGACCCTTCTGGCAGAGGAGGTCAAAGGTGAAGGTGGATGAGTGCCGAATTGGCCTGGCCGCATGTGCTGCAGCTGGAAGGACCAGCTGTTCTCTCTGAGCAGAGACCACAGCGACTGAGGGGAGGGGAAGCAAAGTCAAAGAGGCAGACAAAGAGAAGTGAAGGAAAGTGACTCCTACTGGTAGACCCAGGACTCAAGAGGACCACCCATAGACCTCTAGGACATCCTTCTCCCCAACACTTTACGATTCCTCCTACCAAGGCAGGGACACACCCAAAGTCTCGAGTCCTAAGTAGACCCCCCCACCCCCACTACTCTGCCTTTTTAAGTGCTGCCAGCCACTGAAAGAGAAGCCGAGAACTGGTGCTATAGCGCCACCTTCTGGAAAGCAAAAGGAAGGCTCCTAACTGCCATAGTGCTCGTTGGTATCAAAGTAAACAAAACCTCACCTATGGTGACCTGGCTCGCTCGGTAGGTGGAGCATGAGACCCTTGATCTCTGGTTTGTAAGTTGGAGTCCAACACTGGAGTAAAACATTACTTAAAATCTTTACCAAAAAATTCACCTTGCCTAAATAAGGTATTTGCCACTTCAAATATGGTGCCAGAGGCACTTTTCATCAAATGTCATGAACAATCATGGCAATACAGTATAACAAAAAGAAAATGACAATTTTTCATGAATTGAACCCAAAAATATGAATTACTGCACACTAACTGATATGGAATTTAAAATAGCTATTATGAGGAAATTCGAAGACCTACAAGAAAACTCAGAAAGACATTATGACGACCTCGGATAAAATTAATGAATAGGAGCATTTTGCCAGTTCTGGAACTGAAGAATTCAATAAATGAGATGAAAAATGCATTAGAATGCACTGGAAATAGACCAGATCATATGGAAGAGAAAAGAAGTTAGATGGAAGATAAAAGCATAGAGATGAGTCGGGTGTAAGGGTAGAGGAAAACTAAGATTTTTAAAAAGTTAAGAAAACCTAGGAGAACTATCTGATTCCATTAGAAAAGCCAACCTAAGAATAATGGGTATCCCAGAAGAAGATGAGAGGGAGAAGGGGGAAGAATGAATACTTAAAGAAATAACAGCAGAGAATGTCCCATACCTGGGGAAGGAACTGGGTATACAATCCTAAAAGAACACCTTAGGATTTCAATGCAAGTATCTTTTCCAAGACACATTATATTAAAACTGTCAAAAGCCAATGATAATGGAAGAATATTAAATAGACCCGGGGGAAAAAAATGACAATAGTCTAGAAAATTACCCCCATTAGGCTATCGTCACATTTCTTGGCAGAAACTCTACAGGTCAGGAGAGAATGGAAGGAAATATTCAAAATATTGGAAGATACTGTAAGTTAAAAACTGCTAGCCAAGCGTAAACCATCTAGCAAAGTTAGCTTTCAGATATGAAACAGACATAAAGGTTTTCCCGAACTAACAAAAACAGGAAATTCACCAGCGCTAGACTTGACTTACATGAAATATTGAAAGGTGCTCTTTGAGCTGAGACAAAAAGACAAAAATACACAAAACTCTGATTAAGGTGATAAGTAGCCAGTCAGAACTAGAATACCGTAACTCTTTGTCAGAATAGTATAATAAACTCTTAATTAAAACATAAAGGATACAGGAAAACAGCATTAAAAACAGCTACTGGGGCACCTGGGTGGCTCAGTGGGTTAAGTATCTGACTTTGGTTCAGGTCATAATCTTGTGGTTCGTGTGTTCGAGCCCCATGTCCAGCTCTGTGCTGACAGCTCAGAGCCTGGAGCCTGCTTTGGATTTTGGGTCTCCTTCTCTGCCTCTACCCTGCTTGGACTCTCTTCCTCTCAAAAAGAAACATTAAAAAAAAAAAACTAAAAAAAAATAATAACTAGTTGCTACAACTTGGTAATAAAATCACAGCATAAAAAGAGATAATTTATGACAACAAAAATATAAAAGGGTAAGAGTAAAAAGACACAATCTTTATAGGTGAGTAAAGATAAATTGCTATCAGCAGTAAAAGAACTATTTTATCTAAGAGATATTTTACATAAATGCTTGGTAACCACAAAGCAAAAATCTAGAGTAGAGACATAAAACATAAAAAAGGGGGCAGGCTGAGCAAACCACCATGGGAAACTACCAACTTACAAAGGAAGACATAAAGGGAAGGGAAAAGAAACAATGGAAACACAAAATAATCAGAAGGCAAAAGATAAAATGACAGTAGGAAATCCTTACATATCAATAATCACCCTAAATGTAAACAGATTGTACTCACGACTCGAAAGGCATAGCATGGCTGCATGGGTTAAAAAGAGAAAAAATGAAATCGGGCCATGTGTACCAACATGGATGGAACTGGAAGGTATTATGTTAAGTGAAATAAGTCAGTCAGAAAAAGACAGATACCATATATTTCCACGAATAGGTGGACTTTGTGAGACTAAGCAAAAACTAGGGGGAGGGCTAGAGGGGAAAGGAAAAAAAGACACAGAGAGGGAGGGAGATAAAACATAAGAGACTCTCAAAGACTAAGAACAATCTGAGGGTGATGGAGGTGAGGGAGGTGAGGGAGATGAGGGAGGAGGGAGAGGGGGTGACGGACATTAAAGAGGGCATGTGTTGGGATGAACACTGGGTGTTATATGTAAACCAATTTGAAAATAAACTATTATAATAAAAACAAACAAACAAACAAACAAGACCCAACTATACGTTGCCTACAAGAGATTCATTTCAACTCTGAAGACATATATTGGTTCATAATCAAAGTATGAAAGTTGATATTCCAAGCAAATGACAATGAAAGGAAGGCAGGCATAGCCATATTTACATCACAAAATAGACTTCCATACAAATGGATAATAAGAGAAAGAAGGTCATTATAGACATTCTTCGTAAATGCAATGCAAAAGTCTCCAGGGTAGATCACAAATCATATCTTGGCAAATTTAAAAAGAATGAAATCATACCAACTATCTTCTCTGACCACAATGGTATGAAACTGGAAATCAGCAACAAGGGAAAGTGAGACCTACAAATAGCGGAGGCTAAACAACACACTTCTATGTGTTGATGACCTAACATCCATTGGGTCAAAGAAGAAATCAAAAGGGAAATAAAAAAATTATCTCAAAACAAAATGAAAACACAACGTAACAAACATTGTGGGGGGGGGGGGGCGCCTGGGTGGCTCAGTCAGTTAAGCTTCCGACTTTGGCTCAGGTCATGATCTCCTGGTTTCTGAGTTTAAGCCCCACGTCAGGCTCTATGCTGACGGTTGGTTCAGAGCCTGGAGCCTCCTTCTGATTCTGTGTCTCCCCCTCTCTCTGCCCCTCCTATGCTCATGCTCTGTCTCTCTCTGCCTCTCAATAATAAATAAAAATGTTACAAAATTAAAAAAAAAAAACATTGTGGGTTGCAGCAATAGCAGTTCTTAGAAGTTTATAGCTATAAATGCCTACATTAAGAAATTAGAAAGATCTCAAATAAACAACCTAACTTTACACCTCAAGGAACTAGTAAAAGAAAAAATTAAGCCCAAAGTTAGCAGAAGGAAGGAATAAAGATCAGACAAATACAAACAAACAAAAATAAAATAAGCAAAACTTAAAAGCTGGTTCTTTAAAAAGACCAACAAAATAGGCAAACTAGAGAAGAGAGAATCAAATAAATAAAATTAGAAATGAAAAGCAAGACATTACAACTGACACTACAGAAATAAAAAGGATCATGAGACACTAATATGAACAATTATATGCCAACAAATTACATAACCTAGAAGAAATGGATACACTGCTAGAAGCACACAATATACCAAGACTCAATCAGGAAGAAATAGGAAATCGGAACAGATCAATCATGAGTAAAAAGATTGAGTATAAAAACTCCCCAAAGTGAAATCTCCAGGACCAGATCCTTCACTGGAGACTTCTACCAAACATTTGAAGAAAATATTGACAAGGAAGGAACACTTCCAAATTCATTTTACAATGTCGGCATTATTTTGATACCAAAACCAGATAAAAAAACAAGAAAAAAATATGTAAACCAATATCCCTGATTCAAATAGGTGAAACAATTCTCAATGATGTATTAGCAAACCGATTTCTAGAACACACTGAAAGCATGATACAACATGAGCAAGTGAGATTTATCCCTGGGATCCAAGAATGGTTCAATATATGCAAATCAATAAATGTAACACATCACATCAATAAGATGAAACATAAAAATCACACGATCATTTCAATAGACCTAGAAGAAAAGCATTTGATAATACAACATCTTCTTATAATAAAAACTCTTAACAGACTGTGTATTGAAGGAATATACTTCAACATAATAAAGGCCATATATGACAGACTGACAGTTCAACAGAGAGAAATTCAAAGCATTCCTTCTAAGATCAAGAACGAGGCAAAGGATGCCCACTATTACCGTTCCTATTTAATACATTATCGAAAGTCCTGTAAGAGAAATTAGGCAAGATAAAGAAATAAAAGGTATCCAAATAAGAAAGAAAAAAGTAAAATTGTCATTATTTGCTGATGATATGATTCTATATATATAGGAAATCCCAAAGAATTAATCAAAAGACTTTTGGAATTAATCAACAATTTCAGTGAAGGGTCAAGACACAAAATCAACATACCAAAATCAATTGTATTCCTTTACACTAATGATGAATCATCCCCAAAACAAAGAAAACCATTCCATTCACAATAGCATCAAAAATAATAAAATACTTAGGAATAAACATACTCAAGGAAATAAAAGATCTGTACAATAAAAACTAGAAAAGTTTGCTAAAAGAAATTAAAGAAGACACAAATAGAAAGACATCCCATGTTCATGGATCAGAAGAATTAAATTATCAGAATTGCTATACTACCGAAAGCTTGCTACAGATTCAAAGCAATCACCAACAAAATACCAAAGGCATTATTCACAGAAATACAAGAAAAAATCTGAAAATTTGTGTGGAGCCACAAAAGACGCCAAATATTCAATATAATCCTGAGAAAAAAAGAAAAAAGCCAGAGGTATCATGCTTCTGAATTTCAAACTATACTACAAAGCCACAGTAATAAAAACAGTATGGCACTGACACAAAAATAGACACATCCACTAAGAGAACAGAATGGACAGCCCAGAATTAAATCCTGGCAAAAATGGTCAACTAATATTTGAAGAGGAAGCCAAGAATACCGAGTGGGGAAAAGATAGTGTCCTCCACAAATGATGCTGGGAATCCTAGAGAAACATATGTAGAACAACGAGGGGTTCCTGGTGGCTTAGTCAGTTAAGTGTCAGCCTCTTGATTTTGGCTCAGGTCATGATCTTGCAGTTCATGAGATCCAGCCCCACATTGGGCTCCATGCTGCCAGCACAGAGCCTGCTTGGAATGTTCTCTCTGTTTGTTCCTCTATCTGCTTGCTCTCTCTCATAATAAATAAATAAATTTTAAAAAGGTGTTAAAAACATATAGAACAATTAAATTGGACCTCTATCTCACACCATAAAAAAATCAACTTACCATGTATCAAAAACTTAAACATAAGACCTTATAATACAACAAAACTCCTAAAAGAAAACGTATGGAGGAAGCTCACTGAAATTGGTCTTGGCAAACATTTTTTTTAAACATGATACCAAGAACATAAACAATAAAAGAAAATTCAACAAATGGGATTATATCAAACTCAAAAGCTTCTTCATAGCAAAAGAAACAGTCAAATAAAAAGACAACCTATAGAATGGGAGAAAATTTCTGCAAACCATACATCAGATAAAGAGTTAATATTCAAAACGTGTAAAGCAGTCAACTCAGTAACAGAAAAAAAAATCCAATTAAAAATTGGGCAGAAGAACTAACAGACATTTCTCCAAAATGTATATCAAAATGGGCAACAGATACCTGAAAAGATGCCCAACATCACTAATCACCAGCGACATGCAAATCAAAACCACAGCGAGACAGCACCTCACAAGTGTTAGAATGGCTACAATCAAGAAGACAAGAGACAACAGATGCTGGCAAGGATGCAGTAAAAAGGGAGTATTTATGCATTGCTGGTAGGAGTGTAAATTGGTCTAACCACTAAGGAAAACAGTACGGAGGTTCTATAAAAAATTAAAGATAGATTTACCATACAATCCAATTCCACTTCTGGATTTATACCCAAATGAAATGAAAATGTGATTTCAATAAGATATCTGCTCTCCCATGTTTATCATAGCATTATTCACAAGACAACCAAATGCCCATCAATGGATAAAAAAATATGTGGTCCATTATTCACCCATTAAAAAGGAAGCTATTCTCCCATTTGCAATGTGGATAGACTGTGAGCACATTATGCTAAATGAGGTAAGTCAGAAACAAAAGATAAGTACTGTATGATATCCCTTGTATATGGGATCTAAAAATATTAAGCCTACAAAAACCAGAGAGTAAAATGTTGGTTACCAAAGGATGCGGTGGGGGGAGAGGGGAGTAAAAGTGATGGTGTTTAAGGGTACAAACTTTTAAGGAATAGTAAATAACCTGTAGAGATCTAAAGCGGAGTACAAGGAATATAACAGTAATATTGTACTATAATTATGTGATATGGTAAATATCACTATATAGTGATATCATAATATATCAATATTTCAAAGTAACACATGGTATACTTTAATCTTAACAATATTACACGGAGAATTTATTCAATAAAAGTAAGTTATAAAATAAAATACACTCCCATGTGTGGTGTTCCAGTTTTATAGCCAAAGTCTCCTAGTGCCTGCCACATGCCTCTCCGGGTATGCTCTGGCCCCTGTAATGCCCTACTGCTCGGACTTCCTCCTGGCCCTCCTAATGCGGATCATTTACCTGTTTTGGCTCAATCTCATTGAAATGATGCTTGACCTTCCAACTGCGATTTGACTCAAACTGGTATTTCTGTCTCATTCTGTCTCCCAACACAGATCTCACTGAGACAAGGAGCACCAACTATTGCATACAAGCTAAACTCCGATTTGCTCTGGTAGGCCTTCTCTGATTTCATCGTATATTTAGTGCTTTGTAGTAACCAAAATTACTTACATGTTGCACAGTCAACTGGGGCCCCATCTTACTAACAGTAGGACATCATTCTTTTCTCTGACTCAACATATTCATTGGTAAAAGCCAACACCGTCACGGGGTTTTTGGTCACAGCAGCACATAGAGCTAGGAACCAGAGGCTTCAGTGACTCCTAGACACTTTTATCCAGGTGAACCTCAAGTCCACCTTGTTGCTGCACCGGCTTTGACATTTTGCCAACAGGCTTCGGGCCCCATGTCTACTAAACTAGAAGATAAGTGATCTCATATGCAAAGTTGACATTATCCTGCTCTTTATCCTAACTAAACTTTTCTCATTTTTTTTTTTTCAAAAGAAATCTCTCTGGCTCTTCCTGACAGCCTGGTATCTCACGACATGGAAGTTTCTTGTCCTCCACATGCATAGGGAATCTCTCCAAATTTTCTCATCGAAGCCATGTGTAAGGACTTCGGGTGAGACTAGTTCCATCTTTGGCTTTTGATAATTCAATGCCTTTCTCTTCTTTATCCAGACATCAAGCACTTATGTGTTTTCTGCTTCCAAGAAGTTCCCACCCATGGTCCTTCAGTCACTATATTTCCTACTTCCCACACTGTTGCTGATTTCATGGCAACCCAGCTTTGAAAATAACTTTTTACTTGGAGGTTGTAACAAAAATAAGGATGCTTTATCTACGTGTTTCTTGTGTGCTTCTGTCACTCCTTCAAAGCCCATTAGTAAACTAATTAGCCGTATTTCCCTTCCTAATTTGGTTAGCTTTAAGTGATAATGACCTTGTTAACTTATTACAAGCCATCCAAAGTATTCAGTTAGATTTTTTGATAAGAGACAACAATTAAGAGCTTGTCCAGGAAATGAAAGTGATCAGAAGTTGAGATTAAAGTTGGAAAGAAGGAAAAAATAGGAGAATGAAGCTTGTTACAACAGCATTTTAGGGGTGCCTGGGTGGCTCAGTCGGTTGAGCATCTGACTTTGGCTCAGGTCATGATCTCAGTTTGTGGGTTCGAGCCCCGCGTCAGTGTCTGTGCTGACAACTAGGAGCCTGGAGCCTGCTTTGGATTCTGTGTCTTCCTCTCTCTCTGCCCCTTCCCCATTCATGCTCTCTCTCTGTGTCTCAAATATAAACATTAAAAAAAAAAAAATACAGCATTTTAAAGCCACCCGCTTAAAAAGTAGAAAGCACATTAACATTTTCAAGCCCTTGCAGAACCCAATGGTGCAGAAACTTCGATATTTTTGTTAATGGTGTTTCTCAAACTTGTGTGGTCAAAAAGTCCCTTTTCAATTTTTATTTCATTTTGTTAAAGATGTGGAGGAATATGTTGTACAACGGACATCGAGAAAAGCTACCTTAGGTGTCTCCAAAGACCTCTCCAAACCTTCTATGAATCTCTAGCATTGGAACTCCTCACAAGTCCAGGAGGAGGTCCAGGCTTACAAGTGGGAGGGAGGCTGTGTCCAGTGAGTAGAGGATTAGGAGGATAAGGAAGGGAGAGCTAATGCCAAGAGAAATCCAATTCACAGGTAGCAATGAATAGTTTAGGGAATTCTGGGATAGTTCTGGAAAAGTGAAAAAATCCCTAAGATTAGGAAAAGGGGAGACAAAGGAAAGAGAAATTGAGATGGTGCTAGCAACTGGCTTCCAGGTGTAGTGTCAAAGGCAGTGACCCTGTTTTCTTCCTTCCGCTCCTTCTAGGAAGGGTCAAACCCATGGCTGCTCTGTCCGCAGCTTTCCTAGAGATTCCTGAGGCTGCCTAACCAAGCCCAGTGAACAATAACAGGACTAGATGTTGGGAAATAGAACACATACATACATACACACTCAAGAAAAGAATGGAACTACAGATGAAAACAACAAAATTTTGGAAAAGCATAAGCATGGTTGTGGTGATGGAAAGAGCAGACAGAAAAAGGTAACATAGGGGATAAGCCTTGAGGAAAGCTGATTTGCCCCCAAAGAACCCCAGAAAGGCTCAGAAATTTGATTAGCAGGCGCCCTATAGAATGGAAGGTAAATATAGGAATATAAACAAGGAGCTTTATAGAAATTCTCTAAGAAACCATGGTGTCAGGGTTATAGAAAAGGGAATCTATATAATCCTCAACCCCTATTCATTACAATATCAAATTATCACCTAAGTCAAAGAAACATGAATGCCATCAAAACAAAACTCAATCTTTTTCTTACTCGGAGACAGTCTGTGTTTGCTCAGATCCCGGAATGTATTATTTTGGTGACCCTGGGCAAACGGGACTTGGCAGTGGTAAGAATGGCTAGGAAATGTTTAACATCACTGGAAGGGCTTCCTTACTACCTGCCAAAGGGGCTTATGGGAAGATTCTCTCTCCATCATTCACTTTTTCAGAGCCTCACTTTTTATATCACTTCCTAACTTCCTCAACACCTTCTTCATTATCAACATCCGAAGACTTTATTCTGTGATAATCAAGTGACTTTTATGACATCAAATGGCATACTAATATATAGATGATCGTATTTATCACCATTACAGTTGCTTCATTCAGCTCAAAGTTTTGAGTTGCAAAAACATCATTTTGTATTAGAGAGATGCCTTTTATAAAAAATGTCAATTAAATCCTTAAACCATATGGTTTTGTCACACTCTTCGATAGCATTATATTCATAAATCATAACATCTACTGTGTGACCAGTTCTGTACATTGCTCTGCTCTGTTCTTTAGAAGAGGACCCCGCATTGCTTAGACTTCAAGCTAAAAGGGGACGACATATGTATAACTTTCCCTGTGTAAGATCATTTACAAACCAAACTTGGAAGAATGTCAATAAACGCGTCTTGATATTTGCTTTACAATTCAAAAAATAATACAAAAATTACAGCTTCAGATTGCTTCCACTATTCTGGAAGAAGTTATGAGATTTATCCTCTGCACAAGAGAAGCCTCTGGAAACCTCAGGAAGAAATAGTGAGCAAACAAGGGGAATGAAAGTACGTCTGCCTTTTCCTGCAGCTCCCTTTCACATTTGCCTCATTTCACCCTTGGAGATTCCTGCCTGAGGAATCTGAATCGTCCACAAGTCAAAACCGAAAGACACTGACAGTCATGAATCCCTTGACAAAATGTCCTTTACGATGGAACCATTCAGTCCACAAACTCCACTCAGGCACACAGAGCCTCTGGTCAGGATTTGTTTTTTGGGGGGGGGGTGGTTTATGTGTGTTTCTGTGTATGCATTTTCAATACGAAGTGGATATTTAAGGAAATCCTCTAGGATAAAGGATACAGACCGAAATAAACCAAAAGATGAAAGGATGTGGCAAAATTAGAGACAAAGTAGAGAGGAGAAATGTTCAAAAATTTATTGCTAATACTCTGAGAGACATGAGATAATAAATAATAATACAAAAATATCAGGGAACAAAAAAAGCATTTTCAGAGAACAGAGGTTTAGAAGGTCAATCTCTCAAAAAGTAGATGAAAAGAGAAAGGAAATTGGATTAAAAAAATTAGAAAATTAACAACTCAGTCCAGGAGGACTAATCTATAAAAAGTTAGAGTTTCAAAGACCAAAGAATAAGCAAACAAATATAATAGAAGGAGGAAACGGGCAGAAAGAATAGCAATAAAAAAGGAAAGAAAAAGGGATGGAGAACTTTTTTTTCCTGTAATTTCCAAGTATCTAGACTTATAAGGCATAAGTTTCCAAACAAAAAACGCCTACAAATTTCCCAGCAAAAATGGATAAATGAGACCAGGCCCAGAACAAGTCATCACCAGATTAGAAACTACTGAAGACTCACGGAAGATAATAAAAATCCCCCCGCAAAAGAAAAACAACACCGGCTTGGAGGTAAAGGCAAAGAAATCGGAAAGGAAATGATGTCTCACTATGTGTCCTGGGAGTCAGAAGATGCAGCCATGTCCTCAAACCCTGGCACAGAAATTGTTTCTAACCTAGAAAACTACACGGATAAGTAGAAGGGTCGACAAAAGACATTTCTGGATGTGAGGACTGAACAATCCATCTCCTAAATACTCCTTAGGAGACAGCTACTGAAAGCAGGGCAATAAGAAAATGAAAAGCAAACCAAGGAAACTAATTTAGGATCTAGGAATTGGGGGACCAGAAAAAAAGAACTCAAGAGAATTCCAGGACAATGGTCAAAAATAAACCCAGGACGGACAGAGAGCAATGTGGGTTGAGACTGAAATCATAGGGAGGCTCCAGGCACTTGGTGGCCAAGAACGCAGGCTTGACAACATACAGTCTATCTTTTCAATATCAAAGCTGTGTTCTACTTTGACAAAGGGATGGCTACAAGTAAGTGGTAGGTGTATAGAAAACCAAGCAAGCAAGCAAACAAAAACAGTATTTAATTCCAGGTTGGAGGGAAATTTTACAGAAAGGAGATTATAGTGTTTAGTAAATTATGATACTGACACCAATCCAGTCAAAATGAATTATGACACATTATGAGTGGGATGTTGGGGAATAAAGTGTCTGCACCAGAGAGAAACGAATGGAGAGAAGGAGTGGTTGGTGATAGAAGGCGAATCCTCATTTCCATCACGGAAAATCAGATACTTTTCAGTAAGAACCTACTAAATATCCAGTAAGAGACCCATTCTGTTTAGAGAAGTGAAGGTGATTCTGAAAATAAAGATTTAAATATACTGAATGTATTTGGTTTGGGGAAGGAGAAATTGAGGGGGGTAGAGGTATGTAGAGTACTTTTCTCTAAAATTTGTAAAACTATTAGAATTTTTTCATCTCTGTGCTACAACTTTAACACAAACAAGTATCAAACAAAATAAAATTAGCAGTACTTTTGCTTTCAGCCTGCTGTACAAATGCATTGAACAATCTGGTTCCAATCTTGAAAAACAAAAAGTTGTTACTAGTGGCTTTGGCATGTCCTCTCTGGGCCGTGGGAGTGGTGAAGACTGTTTGGAAGACCAGTCACTTTCTATTTTTGGCAAGAAAATAGCCATACAGATAGACTGGTTAAGTACCTCCTGTTGGAAGTTTTTAAAGCACATTATTCTGAAATTTTATTGTCCAAAGTCAGACTCACTGTATGCTGACAACTTGATACACATTAGCATTTTCCAATTCATTTATCAAAGCTTTTCTAAATGAAGTCAAAGGCACAGTCTACTCTCCAGTCTAAAAAAGATCATTGTTAGGCTCCAAACACTAAATTAAAAAAAAAAAAAAAAAAGAGAGAGAGAGACAGACAGACAGACAGGCGCACACACACACACACACACACACACACACACACACACACACACACAGAGGCGGAAAAGAAAAAGAAAAAAGTAAGAAAACTATTTATGCAATTGTAGTTTGCTTACAATACTGCCTGTGCCCAGGAAATTAGGAACATAATATTTTTAATATACTTAATTCAACCCCCCGATCATCTTCACAATAACTACAAAAGCGTATTTATCCTACCATAAATACCATTCAACTCTTCCTAAGAATCAACTGAGATTAACATTTTTTTGAATTCTTAGGCAGTTTAATTATTCTTTTTATTTTGGTGTGTCATTTTTTACTCAAGCGGGTGAATATCTAGTTACTTGATCCTGTTTTGTCTCTTCTCCCAAACCTGCAGGCCTTCCAAGACTTCCTGTTTGTCACATGTTCCGATCAGGTGCTTAAATTACAGGTGCTTAAATTACAGCTATAGCTGGACTGTGTTTAGGATCTAATATGGCATATAGAATACAGAAGACTGTTTTAAAATAGATTAATAGATTTTGGAATCTAGGAAGATAATAAGAAACTACTTCAGCAAATCTCTGCATTTTATGTACCGGGAATCTTAAGGAACAGAGAAGCTAGTAGGTATCTTGCCAAAGAAGCTGGCCAAATTTCACACACTGAGCAACGGGGCTGGGTCAAAGTCATAAGACATGACAGTGTCCTTTGTCGAATCGAGCCTGAAGAAAATCGTTCCAAATGAGGCAGTGGCCAAGTGAACATGGTAATTTGCCACGTTGTGGTGCAATTAACTTTTTCACCCAGATTTGAGGGTTCTGAGATCTAAGAGCCTTGGGATCTCTTGGATGCATGCTTTCTCAGATGTTTGCTGAGTACCCGTGGTGACTGCTGTTGCTCTGCAAATAAGTTGCTTTCTTTTTAGTTCTCAAGAAGAAACAGATCATACCTGTTGTTCCAGAGGTAAAGATATAAAGATGAGCAGACTTGAGGCTTGACATGACATGGTGGCTGCGTGGCACGGGCTTGTCAGATGCCGTGCTCAGTTTTTCTTTGAGTGATATCATGCCTCGTGGAACACAATCACTCATTGCCCAAACGCTGATACCTTCTGGGAGACTTGGAAGGATTTCTTCTATAGTTGCAAGCAAATCTAAAAACCAAAGGTTTAGGAATAGATAAACAAACCATAAATCTCAAATCATTAACCTGTGTTTTCTTTTCTCTGTTGCAACAGGGATCAAATGTAAATACAACGCTGACTTCCTTCTCATTAGGATAACTAATATCATAGCCATTTTTTTATTCTGATTCAATCAGAATATTCTGATTCCCTAATTTCTGAAAGGGAAATCTGGTTATCACCTGGTTTAACAAATTCAAATAAGCTGGTTCAAATTGAATTTCAGAGACACCGTTATTCAGATTAGGTTTTTTTTCCAATTTTCAAATGGAACTATTTTTATATCCTGCTTTACAGCTACACTCAGGACACTACAGAAAACATTTTCCTTGAATTACATCTTGGTAACTCATTGTTCCCAAAAAACCATCTGTCTGTCACTGTTTAATTCTACTATAATGCAATACATTCAGGAGACTCGCCTGACTCTTCTCAATCATAAGATCATTATGATTTAGAGAGACTTTCAGAGTCAAAAGTTAAGTTAAGGAAACTTAGAGATGCCCTTTTCTCGATTCGGATAATGAAAAGTCAGTTTTGGGTCACCTGAATGGCTTAGTCGGTTGAGCATAACTTCGGCTCAGGTCGTGACCTCATGGTTCATGAGTTCCAGCCCTGCATTGGCCTCACTGCTATCAGCTTGTCAGTGCCGAGCCTGCTCTGGATCCTCTGCCCCCACCCCCTTCTGCCCCTCACCTGCTCGCACACTGTCTCTCAAAAAATAAATAAAACACTTTTTCCAAAAAGTCAAAGTCTTTGGCAAAGGCAAACGAATGCCTTCCAGAAAAGGCAGTAAGATCCTCAGTCCCCGGAAAGGTGGAACAATGGCAGGTAGGAGCAGGTGGACGACAGCAACACCTTCCATCAGCAGCAGTGGGATCCAAGGCTCAGGTAGAGCCAAGGTCAAGCATCAGGACTAGAAAAGCCTGAAACACTGGTGTCCTCAGGCCTGAAGATCTTTAGAGTCTCCTAAGATAAAGAATCTGGGTTGCAATAAAAGTTTCAGAAAGGAGCACAGGACACCTCTCCCATGAAGCATCTAAACAACAAAGCCCCTGGAGAGAAGAGGCTATGTTACATTAATTTGGGGAGAACGAACCAAACCTTCTCAATTTGGTGACTAACGTAGAAGAAAACGTCATCTGCTCAGGGGGAGAGAAAAAGCAAGACAGAAGGTGGGCATGAGTCCCTGAAGAGGAAATATTTATTAAGGTACCCAGCACACTGCAGGATATAAAACAGGCGGGCATCTCATTCCTGGAGAGTCTTTGTGTAAGCCCGTGAGGAAGCCTTCTATTTTTTTCCAGAGTAGAGACACAGTTACTTCCGTATTTTAAATTCTTTTAAAATTTAACACTTCCCTACTTTAATATGGATCTCTGACAGTGAACTTTGACTTTCACATTCCACAAAGGTGCTCTGATTTTAGTTTGGTATTCCTATAAAATGTCCTAATCGTCTAACATATAAAGGATTTCTAAAGGCTACATTATTTATCTTAAAATCTACATTAGTTTCATTGGAGATATTAAACCCTAATACTCCACTAGCCTGTAGAGTTAATGCCAGAAATGCCAAAGATTATCAACAACCACCAGACGCTAGGATGAGTCAAGGGGAGGAAGATATTTTTCTTAGATCCTTTAGAGGGACTATGGCCCTGCAGACACTTTTATTTTGGACTTGTAGCCCCAGAACTCTAAGGGGATACATTTCTGTTGTCTTAAGCAATCTGGTTTGTGATACTTTTTTCAGCAGCCCTGGGAAATTAATACACCAAGGTCACAAGTTGGTGGACAGAATTGTTATTACTTTCTTTAAATTAATTTTTAAATGTATATCCAAGTTAGTTAGCATATAGTGCAACAATGATTTCAGGAGGAGATTCCTTAATGCCCCTTACCCATTTAGCCCATCCCCCCTGCCACAACCCCTCCAGCAACCCTCTGTTTGTTCTCCAAATTTAGGAGTCTCTTATGTTTTTACCTCCTCCCTGTTTTTATATTATTTTTGCTTCCCTTCCCTTATGTTCATCTATTTTGCACCTTAAATTCCTCAAATGAGTGAAGTCATATGATATTTGTCTTTCTCTGACTAATTTTGCTTAGCACAATACCCTCCAGTTCCATCCATGTAGTTGCAAATGGCAAGATTTCATTTTTTCTAATCACCAAATAGTATTCCAGTATATATATATACACTACATCTTCTCTATCCATTCATTCATTGATGGACATCTGGGCTCTTTCCATACTTTGGCTATTGTTGATAGTGTTGCTATAAACATTGGGGTGCATGTGCCCCTTCGAAATGGCATACTTTTATCCCTTGGATAAATACCTAGTAGTGCAATTGCTGAGTCATAGGGTAGTTCTCTTCTTAATTTTTTGAGGAACCTCCATACTGTTTTCCAGAGAGGCTGCACCAGTTTGCATTCCCACCAGCACTGCAAAAGAGATCCTCTTTCTCCGCATCCTCACCAACATCTGTGTTTGCCTGAGTTAATGTTAGCCGTTCTGACAGGTGTGAGGTGGTATCTCATTTTGATTTTGATTTGTATTTCCCTGGTGATGAGTGATGTTGAGCATTTTTTTCATGTGTCTAAGAGCCATCTAGATGTTTTCTTTGGAGGAGTGTCCATTCATGTCTTCTGCCCATTTCTTCACTGGATTATTTGCTTTTTGGGTGTTGTATTTGATAAGTTCCTTATAGATTTTGGATACTAACCCTTTATCTGATATGTCATTTGCAAATATCTTCTCCAATTCTGTTGGTTGCCTTTTAGTTTTGCTGATTGTTTCCTTAGCTGTGCAGAAGATTTATCTTGATGAGATCCTAATAGTTCCTTTTTGCTTTTGTTTCCCTTGCCTCCAAAGACGTGTTGAGTAAGAAGGTGCTGTGGCCGAGGTCAAAGAGATTGTTGCCTGCTTTCTCCTCAAGGATTTTGATGGCTTCTTGTCTTATATTTAATGCTTTCATCCATTTTGAGTTTACTTCTGTGTATAGTGTAATAAAGTGGTCCAGGTTCATTTTTCTGCATGTCGCTGTCATTTTCCCAGCAAAATTTGCTGAAGAGGCTGTCTTTATTTCATTGAATATTCTCTCCTGCTTTGTCAAAGGTTAGTTGGCCATATGTTTGTAGGTCCATTTCTGGATTCTCTATTCCATTAATCTGAGTCTCTTTTTGTGCCAGTACCATACTGTCTTGATGATTACAGCTTTGTAACCATCTCGAAGTCGGGTATTGTGATGCCTCCAAGCTTTGGTTTTCTTTTTCAAGATTGCTTTGGCTATTAGGATTCTTTTCCGGTTCCAAACAAATTTCAGGATTGTTTTTTCTAGCTCTGTGAAGACTGCTGGTGTTATTTTAGTAGAGATTGCATTGAATATGTATATTGCTTTGGATAGTATCAACCTTTTAACAATGTTTGTTTTTCTAATCCAGGAGCATGGAATATTTTCCTATTTTTTGTGTCTTCTTCAATTTCTTTCATAAGCTTTCTATAGTTTTCAGGGTATAGATCTTTCACCTCTTTGGTTAGATTTATTCCTAGGTATTTTTTTGGTTTTGGTACAACTGATTCCTTAATTTCTCTTTCTGTTGCTTCATTATTGGTGTTTAGGAATGCAACCAATTTCTGGGCATTAATTTTATATCCTGTGACTTTGCTGAATTCATGGATCAGTTCTAGCAGTGTTTTGGTGGAATCTTTTGGGTTTTCCAAATAGAGTATCATGTCATCTGCGAAGAGTTAAAGTTTGAATTCCTCCTGGCTGATTTGGATGCCTTTTATTCCTTTGTGTTATCTGATTGCTGAGGTTAATACTTCCAATACTATGTTGAATAACAGTGGAGAAAGTGGACATCCCTGTCATGTTTCTGACTTTAGGGATAAACCTCTCAGCTTTTCCCCAATGAGGATGATATTACAGGTCGGTTTTTCATACATAGCTTTTATTATCTTGAGGTATGATCCTTCTATCCCTACTTTTTGAGGGTTTTTATCAAGAAACAATGCTGTATTTTGTCAAATGCTTTCTCTGAATCTATTGAGAGGATCATGTGGTTCTAATCCTTTTTCTGATGTGACATATCACAGTTATTGTTTTGTGCATAATGAACCTGTGCCCTACATCCCATGTATAAATCCCACTTGGTCATGGTGAATAATTCTTTTAATGTATTATTGGATCCTATTGACTGCTATCTTGTTGAGGAGTTTTGCATTCATGTTGATCACGGAAATTGGTCTATATTTCTCCTTTTTAGTGGGGTCTTTGTCTGGTTTTGGAATCAAGGTCATGCTGGCTTCATAGAAAGAGTTTGGAAGTTTTCCTTCCTTTTCTATTTTCTGGAACAGCTTCAACAGAATAGGTGTTAAAGCTTCTTTAAATGTTTGGTAGAATTCTCCAGGAAAGCCATCTGACCCTGGACTATTGTTTTTGGGAGATTTTTGATTACTAATTCAATTTCTTTGCTGATTATGGGTCTGTTCAAATTTTCTATTTCTTTCTGTTTTAGTTTTAGTAGTTTATATGTTTCTAGGAACTTGTCCATCTCTTCCAGATTGCCCATTTTATTGGTATATAATTGCTCACTATATTCCTTTATTACTGTTTGTATTTCTGCTGTGTTGGTTGTGATCTCTCTTCTTTCATTTTTGATTTTATGTATTTCAGTCTTTTCTTTTTTTTTTTTTTTTTTGATCAAACTGGATAGGGGTTTATCACTTTTGTTAATTCTTTCAAAGAACCAGCTCCTGGTTTCATTGATCTGTTCTACTCTTTTGATTTTTTTTTTGTTTTGTTTGTTATTGGTTTCCATAGCAATGATTTCTGCTCCAATCTTTATTATTTCCTGTCTTCTGCTGTTTAGGGGTTTTATTTGCTCTTCTTTTTCCAGCTCTTTCTTTAGGAAGGCCTAGATTGCTACATACATCCCTCTTATGACCATCTTTGCCGCACCTCGGAGGTTTTGGGTTGTGCTGTTATCATTTTCATTGACTTCCATGTATGTTTTAATCTTTAACTTCCTGGTTAGTCCATTCATTCTTTAGTAGGATGTTCTTTAGTCTCCAAGTATTTGTTATCTTTCCAAATTTTTTCTTGTAGTTGATTTCGAGTTTCATAGTATTGTGGTCTGCAAATATGCATGGTATGATCTCAATCTTTTTGTATTTGTTGAGGGCCGATTTGTGTCTCAGTATGCGATCTATTCTGGTGAATGTTCTATGTGCACTCGAGAAGAATGTGTATTCTTCTGTTTTAGGATGAAATGTTCTGAATATATCTGTTAAGTCCACCTGGTCCAGTGTGTCATTCAAAGCCATTATTTCCTTGTTGATTTTCTGTTTAGATGATCTGTCCATGGCTGCTGGGGGGGTGTTGAATTCCTGTACCATTATGGTATTATCAATTAGTTTATGTTTGTGATTAACTGATTTATATATTTGGGTGTTTCCATGTTTGGAGCATAAATGCTTACAATTGTTAGATCTTCTTGGTGGATACACCTCTTAATTATGATAGAATGCCTTTCTTCATCTCTTGTTACAGTCTTTATTTTAAAATCTAGATTGTCTAAGTATGGCTACTATGCCTTTCTTTTGGTCGTCATTAGCATGATAGATAGCTCTCCATCTCCTTACTTTCAATCTGAAGGTATCTTTAGGTCTAAAATGGGTCTCTTGTAAAAAGCATATAATTGGATCTTGTTTCCTTATCCATTCTGGTATCCTATGTCTTTTGATTGGAGCATTTAGTCCATTGACTTTTAGAGTGAGTACTGAAACATACGAATTTATTGCCATTATGTTGCCTCTAGAGTTGGAATTTCTGGTGGTGGTCTCTGGTCATTTCTAGTCTTTGTTGCTTTTGGTCTTTTTTTTCTTTTTTCTTTTTTCTCTTCTCCCCTCAGAGAGTCCTCCTTAAATTTTCTTGCAGGGCTGGTTTAGTAGTCACGAACTCCTTTAGTTTTTGTTTGGGAAACTTTTTATCTCTCCTTCTATTTTGAATGACAGCCTTGCTGGATAAAGAATTATTGGCTACATATTTTTCTGATTCAGTACATTGAATATATCCTACCACTCCTTTCTGGCCTGCCAACTTTCAGTGGATAGGTCCACTGCAAAGTCTTATGCACTTTTTTTTCCCTTGCTGCTTTCATGATTCTTCCCTTGCCTGAGTATTTTGTGAATTTGACTCTGATATGCCTTGTTGATGGTTGGTTTTTGTTGACTCTAATTGGTGTTCTCTGTGCTTCCTGAATTTTGATGTCTGTGTCTTTTCCCAGGTTAGGAAAGTTTTCTGCCATGATTTAGTCACATAAACCTTCTACCCCTTTTTGTCTCTCTTCATCTTCTAGTATCCCTATAATTTTGACGCTATTCCTTTTTAATGAGTCACTGAGTTCTCCAATTCTTTTATCATGCTCTTTTGCCTTAGTCTCCGTCTTTTTTTCTGCTTCATTATTATCTGTAAGTTTGTCCTCTATATCTTTGATTTGCTGCTCTGCTTCATCCATCCTTGCCGCTGTGGCAATCGTTTTGAGATCGCAACTCAGTTATGTAATTTTTTATTTCATCTTGACTAGCTTTTACTTCTTTTATCTCCACAGAAAATGATTCTAATCTAATCTGGGATTTTCAACCTCAGCTAGTATTCCTATTATTGTGATTCTAAATTCTGGTTCATATGTCTTGCTTGTTTCTGTGTAGATTAAATCCCCGGCTATCATTTCTTCTTATTCTTTCTCTTTGGACTAATTCCTTCATTTCAACATTTTGAATAAAGAAAAGAAATTAATGAAGGAAAACAAATTAAAAAATTAAAAACAACACAAAAAAATCAAATAAAGGATTCTAGATCCTAGGTGTATTTTGGTCTGGTTGTTGAAAGAAGTTTGATAGATTAGAGAAAAAAGAGAAGGATAGGAAAAGAAAAAAATGGAAAACACTTGAAAATTTGAAAAAGATGAATACAATAAAGTAGAATAAAATTAAGAAAGTAAAACTCAATTTTAAAAAATTACAAAAAAGTAAAAAATATAGACAAAATTAAAGAAAAATATTTTTAATAAAAATGTAAAATAAAAAGACTTCTCTTTCTGTATTCAAAAGTAAGTAAAAAGAAAAAAAATGAATAGATCGACCAATGAACAGGATGAAATACAATTGAAGTTACATCTGGTTTCCCCTAGAAGTCCAACTATGAGCACTTTGTAGTCTGTAAACTAACCAGGCAAAGAGACTTGTGGTGTTCCTCAAGAGTACAGTTTGCCCAGTTGGGCGAGGCTTAGTGTAACAGCTCTGTTGTCTACTAGATGGCGCTGCTTAGCTTACTGGGGTGGATTGTTGTGGTGCTCATACCCAGGTATGCACATGCATACTCAGTGAAAATGGCATCACCCAGCTACCCAGTCTCTAGTTTCAGAACTCTGTGCTCTCCCCTACTGGCAATCAAGCATCCCTCCTTTGTCTCCAGCTTCTGTCCACTCTCCGATTCTACACTGTCTGTGACCAAGCCATCGGCCTGCCAGGCAGCACCTCCCTCTTGAGTTTTATCTCAGATAGGGCTGTGTTTCCCAAACACCTCAGTTCTGAGTGACTGTGGCTCTGACATGCTCACACTCTCTGGGAGAGGGTCTCACTGAGCAATGGTTGGGTGCCAGCCTGCCCCCAGGAACGCTAATGGGACTGTGCTGCTGATGCCAGGACACTGCTGTTGGGTGCCAGCTTGCCCCGGAAAAAGTTCATGTGATCCTGTAATAGCATCGTTTCAAGAATTATGGAAAATCACAACACACATCTGGCACCAGGCTTCACCCTTAGTGTCCTTGTTCCAACACCAGCAAATGTGATGTTCTCCAGGTTCTCCTTTGCCTGTGGGGAGGACACACAGCCTCTATCAAATGTCCTTCCAGTGGGGGAACTGCCACTCCCCATGTGATCTGAGGACCCCTCAGACCTTGCTCTCTGCTCCTGGGGATTTGCCCTTCCCACCAGAGCACAGCCAGGCATTGAACTGCAGAGTTTCAGATTCTGTGCTTCCCCTGTTTATACAGTCTTAATGGAATTTAAACCCTCTCCTTTCTCTTTTTTCCCTTTTTTGTTCAGTCCCTTGTGGCTGTTTGCACTCTTCCACTTTCTCTCCAGCTACTTTTGGGGGCGGGGTGCTTTTTCCGTACTCTCCTCCTATCTCTGTCCTCTCTCTGCAAGCAACAACAGCTCCCTGCTCTCCATGGCTTCTCTCTCCCCCAGTTCATCTCTCTGTGCCATGTAGCTTCTAAGTTCTGTGGTTCAGGTTGTGCACATTGTTGTGTTAATCCTCAACTCAGTTTTCTAGTTGTTCAAGATGGTTTAGTGTTGATCTGGCGGTATTTCATGGATGAGAGACACAAAAATAACCTTCCACACTGTTCCACCATCTTGGCCCCTCTTCCAGAATTATTATTCTAACCTGTGTCTAATGATGTCTAAAATCTATACATTACCTCATTAAAAAAATCAATTATAAAAAAATAATATTAGGGGTGATGTGTGGCTCAGTAGGTTGAACGTCCGACACTGACTTTGGCTCAGGTCATAATATCAGAGTTTAAGAGATCGAGCCCTGCCTTGGGCTCTGCACTGAGCATGGAACCTGCTTGGTATTCTCTCTCTCTTGCTCTCTCTGTCCCTCTTACCCCCAAATAAACATTAAAAAAATAATGTTATTAAATATTAAATATACCCTGGTAAGAATTCTCAAGTACACGTAGATATGAACATTTCCATCCTAACAATGTCATTTTTTTTCTAAATTTTTAACAAAAATTTAAAAATATTCCAAGATATATTTGAAGCTGATCTCAGGGTGCTGCATTAAAAACTTTTTTGGAAATGTAAATCACTATCTGGTTACCTCAAAAAGCCACCTGTCAGCCTCTACTTAATTCTACTATAATAATTCAATACATTTGAGAAAAAAAATCAATTTACTTCCTCAAAATCTATCATTCAGATTGATCGCAAAGAAACAGCAAGAGAAATATTTCACATGAAACCAGGTAGTTCACAAGTGAAACTTACAATAAAACAGAGGAAACACAGAAAATGATAAGGAGTTCATATCTAGGAGGTAGGGAGGCAGACTGGGACTTGAACTTTTTTGAATTAATTTCTACTCCTCTAACAAATCCAAATAAAATAAACTGTAAGAGTCCAGAGTTCCACTGAGCATATACAGCATGATGCAGGTTGCTTTGCTAAGAAGAAATGAACAATCACAAGGAATACTGGGAAAAGAGTAAGTCATAAACAAATGAAAAAATAGGACAAACAAATGATCTAGACTTTCTATTTTCTTTTACTTTTAATGACTCTTTCTCACATTTTGAATGTAAGTACAAGTCTCTGAATGGGCTCATTTCATTATCTTAATTTCAAATCGCTCACGGCAACTTGTAAATTAACAGCATAAACTTTTATATGTTCATAATGGTATGTAGGTCTAAATAGGTAAAATAAGTGCAAAGAAAGTTACAATATGATGAACTCTGGCCCCAGATCTTTGTTGGAATTATAGAGGCTAAAGAAACACTCAGAGACACCTGACTGGCTCATCTGGTTAAGTGATGGACTCTTGATTTCAGCTTGGGTCATGATCCCATGGTTGATGGGTTCCAGCCCAGAGTCAGGCTTCATGCTGCCATTGCAGAGCCTTCTTAGGATTCTCCCTCTCCTTCTCTCTCTGCCCCTGCCCCGTGTGCTCTTTCTTCTCTCTCAAAATAAATAAATAGATTTTAAAAATAAAGATATATATATAATAAAGTAAAAAAATTAAGAATTACTCAATGTTGTCAAAGAGTCACGATTTTTACAAGAAAAAGGAAATGACTAGTAGATTCCTAAGAATTAGAGGAAATACAATCTAATTCCCTTGATAGGCTAAAATTAAACTGACTTAACTGAAACATTTAGAATTCCACAGAACTTACATCAAACAAATGATCTCTTCAGTAGTAGGAGGAAATGTGGGTGAGAATAGTGAAAAGGGAAATATAAATTTGAAAAGACTTGAAGATAAAATATTATTTTATTTAGCATGGCCAATGTATCTTAACAAAATGAAAAGTCTCAGTGTTATTTTGACAGTAAATTCTAAATTTATTAAGTCCTGACACACAAAAAAGCATTTGTTTAAATGCCTTGGAGAAACTTGGCTGTGTTTCACGAAGCTTGACCCTTTAGTGAAATGTACTATCACTGAAACCCAGAGAACTGTAAACATCTTAAAGGAATTATGTATATTCTAATCCACACTTGAGTGGACTCAAGTATGCCTGGCACACACACTGGAGATGCTGAATAGAGATCTGCTTATGGAACTGAGCTCTGCCCATGGGATCCACCGTAGATGTAGGTTTTGACAGAAAACTACCACAAGAAAGTCAGACAGCTGAATATTCTATGACCTTTAACTTAGTTGACATAATAGGACAAGGGTGTAACGGAGAAGCCTTTCGAAGCAATAGGTTCTTTAAAAAGCAATTATTGGGGCACTTGGGTGGCTCTGTTGGTTAAATATCTGACCCTTGACTCTTTCAGCTCAGATCATGTTCTAATGATTCAAGAGTTCCAACCCTGGCTCTGATCTCACAGTTCAAGCCCCGGTCATGATCTCACAGCTCATGAGTTCAAGCCCCATGTCAGGATCTGGGCTGACAGCTCGGAGCCTGCTTAGGATTTCTTTCTCTCTCTCTCTCTCTCTCTCTCTCTCTTTCTCTGCCCCTCTCCTGCTTGTGCACATGCATACTCTCTCTCCCAAAATAAATAAATAAACTTAAAAAAACACGTATTATTTCTCAAGCACGCAAGGCATTTCATTAGGTGGTGTTGCAAGCATAAAAACAGGTAAGTTGCAATCTCTCGTTAATGATCCTTCAGCACTTTTTGTACCAATGAATTTATTTCTACATCAAGTCTCTTATTCCGATTTCTGACACTACAAATGCAGTGAGTAAAATTTAATGTATCACTCTACTACGCCATTAGCGTGAATTATGTTATTAAAAGCTTTGCAAAGGAATAGCTTGTGGCTCTTAATACATTGGCAAACACTTGAACTCTTAAGGAAGAAAAAACCTTGTAGGAAATTCATCTACAGATGATTAGATTGAGCTTTCCACACTTCAAAACAATAATCACACAGAATCCAAAGTGAGATTATAGACCTCACTTCATGCTTCTAACTACCATCCTACTTCTTAGAGCAGATTTTCACCGGCTTAGAACAGGTTTTTCCTAGAAACCATGGACAGCCTCAGGTGTCTAACAAACTTGGTATTTAGTTGATATCCTAACAAATATTAGCATATTAATTATCATAATAACCCTAGAAAGGGCACAGAAGGATAAGACTTTCAATTGTGATAAAATTGTTTCTGGGAAAAATATGTTATTAGCTGCCCTGAATATATGCACGTGAGTCTGTAAGGGAGTTTCTCTGTTTTCACTCTTGGCCATCCCCGCCCATTTTGAGGAACAGATAGCATATTTCTTATGGGTAAAATTGTGCAAAAAAATAAAAAGTAGAACACTGCATTTGACTTTATTTCTAGCACATCTCCCACTGCCAGTGAATAATTTTCACTCAAATGGGACCATAATGCCACCGTGTATTTGGCTATTTTTCAATGATAAAATAGTAAAAACTAGTAAGTGCATAGAAAAGCTCTCCAGACACAGACTCGTCAGTAAGTAAATGATCAACTGGTAAACAGGCAACTCCAGAGCGGTGTTTCTACAAGTTTCGGGCCCTGTCAGAGTTCTTTCCCACATTCCTCTTTGGTTATAAACGGAAGAGTCCTCTTTTCCTAGGCCACAGAAAAACCTAACCAATCTGGCTCCCAGTCTGTGTCTGACACTCTTCCAGCCCGGGTTACTAAGGCCTGAAAGTGGATATGGCTCCAATGCTACAGAGGAGGACACAACAGCTGCTTAACGCCAGTTCACGTGGGCTGCGTGCCATGTGCCCGGTTCTCCCTCCTGGCAGCCCTCACTCTGCCCATAGCAAAGCGTGAGACTCCTAGTTTGTATGTAAGTCTCTGCTGCTCTGCAATTAAAAATAATTATAGCAACCATTTAACGAATATACACACGGTCTAGAGACTCTGTTGTGTTCTTTATGTTTAATTCACACGAGACCCACTGATACTCCCTAGATGTCAGCAGTCAGTTAATGGCAGAGTTAGGATTCAAGCCCATGTTTGCCTGGCTCCCAGATGCGGATTTCTCCCATTTAACCCTGCCATTTCTCCAAGCAGGCAAGATCTCCTTTTAAATAGTTTGCACTCCTGCGAGTATTCAAACATCCCCCCCTTACAGTAAACACACGTTCAGCAGATAAGGTAAATAAGAACCCCAGGGGGTGTCCCCATGATAAGGAAAAAAAAAAAAACTACAAATGTATCAGTGCTTAGACCACTGTCTTTTTCAGTTAATGAATCATGAAGTCCCTTCTCTTCCCCCTGAAATGAGCAATTTTCTTTTGGAATAGAGGTCATCTTTGACCGAGCTGAGTCTAAAATGGCAAAGAAAAATTTAAGAGAGCCATTCATTCTACTAAACAGAACCCTAACCCTAAAAACATAAAAATGCCCCCCAAATTACAACAGATCGACATGGATTAAATGATAAAAGTTTGTATGAGCCATGTATCTTATCCACCTGAATACATATTCCTTTCTATAAAACTTCAAAGGTCTTTATTTCCCCCCGTAACGCTTCCTCTTGGTCTTTAAAAAGCAGGTATCTTTATGGCTGACAGCCATGAGGAGAATTACAAAGGCTTGATTGTTAACTGGAACATTTGCCCTGCCCGGTCTGAATGCAATGGTTCATGATAACGGGGGCAAACCTGCATGTGTGACTTTAAATTTATAGTGCTGTTTCTTGGGAACAGGAATACAAAACCCTTCCAAACATGTTGAGACACAAAATACTATTTAATCTGAAGTAAGAGTTCAAGGTAATGTTAGTATCTATTTTTTAGCGATCCACTGAGAACAATTTGTGTATATTCAGAAGGAAGAGAGTACAAAACACACACATGCAAATAAATCTGAAACCTCGGGGATGCTTAGTGTGTCTACAACACTTCGTACTTTTGGGAAGTCATGATCCTCATGCTTACTAACATTAATATAAAATAAAACAACAAAATAATTCTGCTGATACGTCTACTGTCAAAATCGGTTACCAGATGGACAGCAATGGAACAGGTTTTAGCATAACTATGCAAGTCAGTAAAAAGTTACTAAGGGTGCATAGGTACCTTGGACTTTTTCATTAGTTCATTCATTCATCCATTCATTCATTCATTCATCTAGACAAGAAATATTTGTTGAGCATCTCCTTTGTGCTAAATTCAGAGAATTCAGCGGTGAACAAAACAAACTTCCTCAGCTCAAAGAGCTTCCATCCCTGTACATTCGGGTCAGTCCCCAGAGCAACACGAAGAGCAACTAGAACTTTACCACTCCATCGGGCCGCTGTGCATAGCCAGAGCACACGGGAGGCAGCATGGTGTAGTGGTAAAGGTATTGAAAGAAAGTAGGTGGATAGATGGAAGGTGAGAGGGAAGGGCAGGGGAGGGGAAAGGAAAGGAAAAGATGGACGTGGGGGAATGAACACGAGGACAAGGACAGCGGTGTACCCAGCAGGCTTTTGCCTCAGAAAAATGCAGGCTCCTGTCATATGCTTCTACATATGGGAGCCTGAGGGGATGGCTTGCCCGCTCTGAACGAGGCTTTCCTTATCTTTAAAACAAGGCTACTGTGGCTGTGGTGAGGATCATGTAAGGTAATACATATAGAAACAACTTGTAATGTATACTTTAGAAAAGGAAGACATTATTATTATTATTATTATTACTAAATAGCTAAAAGAATAAACTTTTTAAAGTGATAATACAAGCATCTCCACATTTTCCTGTTTATTCTAAGCAAAGGGAAAAGCATATAGACGTAGAGGATAACCTTGGCAGGAGCCCAGATTACTAATATCAAAGTTGAGATATCGCGAGAAAAGGACAGGCTTAATCGAAGACTATTTTTCATTAAGCACTGACATTTTCCAGGGAAATCTGAAATGCTATTTGATGCTTCTTCAAAACCACATGCACGGTACACATAGAAAACTCCCAGGTAAGTACTTTTGAATCTTCAGACTGTGAGAGGAAGGAATACAACTTTTAAAACCATTTAATTGTTCCCAGTTATCTGTGTATGAAAAACCTGGAGTCTTAATATTGCCAACCTTTATTTTACTATGTTTATAAACTGCCATGTACATTTTTTCCTAGTTATGTCACAAGGGGACTGACAGCCTTGGAAATGATTAGGCCCTACGGTTCAGCACTGTCTTATACAAGAGATCAGGTTTGGAATGTTTGCTCTGCGACCTGAGTTGTGTCAACCTGGACACCCTCAGTCAGTTTCTTTTCCTCGGTTTCCAATACATAACTCTGTACCTGACTCTCAGAATCACTGGGAATATCTTTTACATCGTCGGCTTTGAGTAAAAGGCAGCAGTTAATATTTTTGTTGATGCCAGTAACCATTTGCCTGGTAAATTAGTCGCTATCTTTTCCTTCAACTTGTTCCTGGAGACAGAATTATAAGACATTATCTGGCCTACCTGTAAAACCTATTTGAAATCAATTCTATTTTTTTTAATGTTTTTTTCTTTTTGAGAGACAGAGAAAAGCTGGAGGAGAAGGAGAGTGAGGGAGACAGAGGGTCTGAAGCGGGCTCTGCATTAAGGCAGAGAGCCTGACGCGGGGCTCGAACTCCCGAACCGTGAGATCATGACCTGAGCTGAAGTCAGGCGCTTAACCGACTGAGCCCCCCAGGTGCCCATGAAATCAATTCTAGATAACTTCTGAAAAGTAAAATGTTGTGAAAACACACATTGGCCAAACCAATGACCAGCCTTCCTAATAGCTAACACCAGATCGTAGCAGCAAAATCCAAACAAGTGCCCTCATTAAAAGCCTCAGATGACTTAATAATGATAATAGTAACAATTATTTCGACTCACTAAGGCTTCAGCTAGTACATACCAGGCATTCAGCTAGCCACTTTACAAAAACTCTATCATTTAATCTCAGAATTACACTGTGAAGTAGATGGTACGGTCACCAATTTGTGAGTAAGTAAAATAAGAGGCAGCCAGCTGATGGTCTCCTCCTCAATTACACACCTAACACATGGCAGACCACATAGGAGATCCAGATCTTTCTGACTTATCTCCACCTAAACCATCTGATTGCTCTTTCCACCTCAATACACTTTCCCTGGGGCTGTAATGGTTTCATGGTACATCTCCGTGAGAAACATTCCATGAGATTCTAAGACCTCTAACATTTAAGGCTCTAAAAACTCTATGTATGTATTTAACTCAAGATGCCAAGAATACAGAACTTCTTGTATTTCAGGCTAAGAGCTTCAAATACAGAAAAGTGCTTTTGATACTAGCCACATCTTAACAACAATGAAAAAATCTAGTAATTAAATGAAACACAATTGTCCCACGGCTGAAAAACTTAGGTACTTGATATATTTTAAAAATATGCTGGAAACAACTGTTACTAAGATTTAAGGTTGATTTGTCCACCTGTCGACTCCTAACCAAACTGACTGGTGTTGGCTCCAAACTCCAGCATCTTAAACAGGCTTTTGTATACCCAAACTCACTGTTGGTGTTCAAATCAAAACAAGGAAACAACACAATTAAGTTACTGGCAGGGAAAGCAAAACTTTGGCACAAGTAAGACTGAAAAATTAATTGGTCCTAATGAGGCAGCCACTCAGCCAAGGGCAACGTTGGAATGTTCTGTGTTGAAAGGTAACCAACCCCATACACTTTGAGGAATCCGTCAGGAGACTCCTGTAGGATGTTTCTCAGGTCGGCTTTAACGACATGGCTACCGAAACCTTTTCAGGGATACTCCGGCCCTCTTCGTTTGCTCTTGTCAAAGCGATTTATGGCTTTATCAAATTTCGGCACAATTTAATTTCGATTTGCTCTAGAAACTGTAACCTAATTTGGATTTAGCGATCTAATTGGATTGAGCAGTAATATGGGCAATGGAATAAAAGGTTAAAATATATCCAGAGAAGAACTATGACCTGGTTATTTCTGCTTCGCTCACATTTATCCCTTGCCCCTGTTCAGCAGGATCTCAAAATTCTGAGTGACTCATTTATCCTGCTTATGGTCACAGTTTGGACAAAGTTCATCACACTAGGTAACCTCTTTCCAAGGTGAGGGATTGAATTTCAATCTCGGAGGAGAGAACTGTGGAATGAAAAAAAATGAAAAAAAATACACAAGAGAATATTCAGCTTCTCCACTCCTTTAGGTTAAACAAGCCAAAAATCAGTGCTTGAGAGTAAACATTTTGCTACTTTCTCAGGTCCTAAGTTGAGCTG
Organism: Paguma larvata; assembly: GCA_030068075.1. Classification (NCBI taxonomy): domain Eukaryota; kingdom Metazoa; phylum Chordata; class Mammalia; order Carnivora; family Viverridae; genus Paguma; species Paguma larvata. Next base: position 127,329,384 of record CM057826.1, read on the forward strand.
GAAGGACAATGGGAACAAGAAGAAATCAAAGTCTTGAGTAAGTAGCCTTTGTCCGATATATCGCCTAACCCATTATTGCCTGATATGCAATTACGATATGTTAAAGGGTACTTATAAAGTTCTACACCTTAAAGGTCACTTATGCATACACGTAGAAAGTGTTTCCAGACTGCTCTGTGGATCTAAAAACTCTGTATGAGTTGTCAGTACGCATCTATTCATCCAAACTACTTAAATACTTTCGCTAAGGTCCCTGCCATGGAGCCTCTTCATCTTCTACCTTCCTCTCTTCGCGCAAGAATATGCACAAACCCATTATGCTCTACCAAGTATCACTTGTCATACCTCAATTTCACTTGGCTCTGCAACTCGAATTCCTAGGTTCTTTGCTCATGAGGTGTTCAACCAAAAACTTTTCTTTGCAGTTCTGGGTCAGTATGTGTATCCAAAGCCTAACTCCAAGGGAGGAGGGAGAGAAGACTAGAACATGATGAAAGCGAAGGAGAAAAAAATGCAGAGAGGGGCGTGGGGGAAGAGAGAGCAAGGAGCCTCGAGTCGGCCAAGAGCCCGCCCACTGGCTGGGAGACGGGAACCTAGCCTCGCGAGGCAAATCCCAGCTTGCAGGCAGGACAAAATAAGAGCAGACATGAAGATAAGAATGCCTGCAATTCAGATTAGACATACTTGTTCTTCAAACGTAGCCAACCTTAATACTGCTACTGTTAGAGGCAGGGAGGTATTCCACAATGAAATCCAAGTAGCTCTGATTGCATCAAACAGTTTTGTCAGATCTGACAAACCTAGAACTTAACCGATTCTATCTCTCTGGGTTCTTGCCTTCAGGGAAGATATCAATAAGGTAAAACTGCCCCTCTCTCAAAACAGTTCAGAAGTAGAGATTTCAGAAAAGTTTTCTGAACCTGTCCTGGTGTTTACTAATCTACAAAAAAGTGATTGAAATAGAACAGGAGATATTAAAGCAGCAGTCACAGAACCGTAAAACGATTTTTTAGACATACTGTGCACACTTCATCACACACCGGAAGTGTTAGTGATGAACTGTTCTAACCAACAGGGGCCAGGGGGCGATGACAGGCAGGGTTGCCCTTTGCACAAGGAGCCCTCGCCCAAGCAGACCTCACCCGGACAGACTTTTTACCTGCACCCACCACGAGGGTCCTGGGCTCACAGCTGCGGATGCAGTGCAGCAGGGACGTGGAGCGAATGTTGCAATTGAGGAAGGCCACCACGCAGCCCAGCTTGGCCAGGCCGAACCACACGTGGACGAAGTCAGGCTCGTTGCTCATCAGCAGAGCCACAGTGTCTCCCTTTTTCAGCGTGGAATGGTTCAGGAAGACGTGAGCCACTCTGCTACTCCTTTTGTCCACATCCTGATAGGTGTAGACGTCTCCCTCATAGATGATGAAGGGTTTCTGGGGCTGCGTCCTGGCAAGACTCAGGAATTTATCCAGGACGGTGAACAGCTCCCCTCTCAGCACACACATCTCCAGCCGAATTCCATAGCGTACCACCTTCAGCAAGTACCAGAAGTCGTCCCAGAAATAAGGGAACACGAGTTTCTGCAAGAAATGCAGGAAGACTATTCCGGCCGCTAGTCCTGTTAACCATGGCAGGAGCATGGGGGCCACCGGGACAGAGGGCAGCTCTGACCCCAGCTCTTCTTTTCAAGCGCAGCTTTCCGCAGAGACCACGGGTGCTCAGCGCTCAGGGCTGGCACCTGCGGCTGGAGTCAGCCTTTCTGGGAGGAAGAGGGTAATCTTGAGAAACCGAATCAAAAGTGTGCACGGAAGAAAACGCCCCCAGGGACGCTGTGCCTAAGGCTTAGGTCACCTAGCAGGGGCCTCGGAATCTAGCAGTCCAACTCAGGGCCTCTGCCTCGCAAGACCCGACGGCTGCCCGCGCCGTGCGAGGTTCTCTGGCCTCGCCCTCCAGGCCTCTCCCTGCAGGCTGGCTCGGTCCCCGACGCCTTTGCGGCAGTGAGCGAACCCCACCACCCTCAGGAGAACTAGGTCCGGGAGCAGACGCTCTCCTTCTGGGTGTGGGCTTTCGGGCGGGCGGCTGCACCTCTGACGCTGAATTCGAGCCGGGAGAAGCTGGGGCTGGCTACGGCTGAGGAACGCAGCTGCTTCGCCTCTTAACCCGCCACAAACCGCGCGTGGTCTCGGGGCCACGCCTCTGCCCGGGATGCCCCCAGTCAGGTGGGCCCCCGGAGCGAGCCCCGCCCTCGGCCCCGCCCCTGGCCCCGCCCCCCGCCCTGGACTCCGCTCGGGCGCACCCGCTCCACACGAACTGCTCCCGCGTGACCGCCAGCTCCGCAGCCTGTGTTCTCGGGCTCGGGTAGCGCCGCTCCGAACCGCGGCGGAGCTGTCGTCCGCCGACCGCCAACCTGAGCCCCGAGCGCCGCCGCTGGGTCAGCTCGGGCCCGCGTCGCCGCCTCCTCGCGGAGCGCGCGCGTCCCGCCGCCCCGGCCAGTGTGCCGCGCGACCCGGGCCTCTGGCCCGGAAAGGACGGTCCCTCCAGGGAGAGCCGGGGGTCCTGGAAGTCGTGGCTACGGTCCAGGGCAGCCAGGCTGCTGGAATTGGGTCGAGAGAGTTCATTCAGTAAACAATAAACGCGAAATAAATAAATCGCTGGAGAGGCGGTTGGAAGAATAATAAAAAAAAAAAAAAGTCCCGACAGAAAGCGAAAACGACAAAAAAGGGTATTTATGAATTGGTCAGATCGAGGAGTATTGAAACTCTTGGATCAGAAAACACTAAGTTGGGTTGTTCTACAAAACGTACTTTTGAAAACTTAAAGGTTGGTATTGACAGATATTAAAATTCTATCCTTAGAGTGCCTACTCAGAGCTCTTTACAAAATGTGCCAAAAATATTGATTGATGTGGACGCATAAGTCCATATCCACATAAATATTTCCTTTTAGGTGTAAAATACTATTCTCTGCCCTTAAAAATAACTCCCCCTACCCCCACCCCATTTAGATCGGGACTTGAACTAAGAATTCCCAAGGTGGGAGGGGAAACGGAGAGGAAACAAGTAATTACAAAGAATTACACAATTTTCGGCAATGATTAAATTTTACTGAAGGTTAAAACGGAGGGGCATTTAATTACACTTTTTTTTTTTCTTGCTGACACCATCATCCCAGGCCTCTGCTTTTAAGAAGCCTGAATAAATGGTTAATTGCACATAACGAAATGATTAAGCATTGCCTCACATTTCCCTCTTTCTTTATGTTCTACAACTGGGTTCTTGCTAATCTCAGATTTCCTAATAAAGAAAAACCTGGTAACCCTAAGGCCAGCTCTGGTTTATTAATCTGAAAGTGATCATTGTGAAATCCCAGTGAAGAGCCCAGGAGAAAGACAGGCTCTTTTATCTTTTTTTGTGTGTGTGTGTGCAGATGAAGAAAATGCTTTCTCAGTGTATGCAGAAGCGCTGGTCTTTTCATTAGAAAACATCTTTTCACTTAAAAAAAAGTGTTAGTATCAAGCACTTTACACCTTGAAAAGTCGGTTTATGACTTGAAAAGCATCTTTGAAATTGGAGCTGTAATCTGATTCGGTCACCTCCTGGAAAACAACTTTTGTAGCAGAGAATGGAGACTATGGAGAAAGTAGACTATAAACAGCGGGTCTTCAGCTGTGGGATTTCCACCACAAGTAAAATCTGTCCCCCTCTACTGGAAAAAAAAAAAGACTAAAGAAACATGGCTTTGCCGTCTTTAAATTTGTTAAATTAAAAACATTAAGCACACATTAAAACAATTACTGGTGACCGTCACCATTGTTTTATAAAGGGAAGGATTTATTTCAACATAAAAAACCAGGAAAGGAATACTATTATAATAAAGGACAGGCTTTCAAAATAAATAAAATTAACTTCATGAAAAACTCATTGTGTTACGTTTCTTTTTCTCATCATTTTTTTTAATGTTTACTTATTTTGAGAGAGAGAGAGAGCGCGCGTGCAAATCGGGGAGGGGTAGAGAGAGAGGGGGACAGAGAATCCCTAGCAGCCTCCTCACTGTCAGCACAGAGCTGGACCCAGAGAAAATGACCTGAACTAAACTCAAGAGTCAGGCACTTAATCAACTGAGCTACTCAGGTGCGCCTCTCATCATGTTTAAACATCATCCCAAGGCATGAAGCTAGATTTTTAGCAACTATAGATCTAAGTGAATCAAGAATATATTTGGCACCATGAATGTCAGACACTTTGATTTATTAGGGGAGCCACAATCCTATGTATTGGTCTTGCCAACGCCAAGACCAATTCCTTGCCTGAAATCCCACCATAAAAGAAAGAATCAATGAAAACATTGGGACAGCCAGCAGTATTGTATGTACGTCTACATTGGCCCATGTGTCTGTTCCTGCTTTTTTTTTTTTCCGTATATTTGGTATTCACTATCAAAAAGAACCAACGACAGATCATTCAGTAAAATATATGTACAGTTTATTAACAACTTTATTACAGTTGTTAATAATTGCAAAATGGGGGTAAGACACTAAGAATAACTACAAGGGAGTAAATTTATCGTGTAACTAAAATAAAAACAAACACATGGGAAGCGTCTAGAAATTTCTGTTAATATTACTTGTGATCAAGGACAATGCAGTATTTCTCAGGTTCCCTTTTATGGACTATAGAAATTTAATTTCTTTCAATGAAAATAAATATTGTGACCAAATGCAAATCAGTGCAAAAAAAGAAAAACAACCTTCCTTTATTTTCCATGTATATATGATCTCCTCCCCCCCATCCCCATTGCTGATTTGACTTTCCCCTCTAACCTGCTCCCAATCCCCTCTGTTGCAGATTGTTTAGGGAGCAGATCGAAATAAAACTGAACACAAAGCATCACATGGTAGGCACCGAGTCATCTTATGCCCATAGGATTTTACCGCTGTACCTTAAGAATTCTGACTTTGTGTAGACAAATTCCTTGTGTGTGTATAAATATTCCCATGAAATTATATAGCAGCCATATTTTGGATTACAGGAGGTTTGGGGGGAGAAGGTAGAGGTTGAGAAAGTCTCAAATGATGCTATGTCTGCAATGGGCCAGGAAGCTGAGTTCCTTGATCGTAGCAGGGCTTTGGGAGGTGGGATGTGTGAGGGAGGTGGATTGGTAAAATGAGGTGGGGAAAGTTGAATGTAAGACTTCCCCTTAAACACTTCCATCCAGGAAGGGGGTCTTGCTCAGGTTTTAATCAGTCTTAGTCTCTCGCCATAGCCTGATTTTAATGGGAAGCCTAACTCTTCCTACCATCAGTTGCTTTGTTTGTATTAATGAGCCATCATTGCCCACAAGATTATTACCCACAAGGACTCATGAAGCAAATTCAACATTAAAGGTGAGAAGTGGGTTAGAGGGTTGGGCAGTATTAACATTACCGTATGTCTTAGACACATCAAACAGGTCTTGAAATATAAAATTTTTATAGTACCAAATAAGTGATCCTATAATAATAGTCTAGGAAACAATTCTGAAGCAAATGAAATGTTTAACTATCACTTTTGCCACAGACTACAAACCATGCCTAGAAACTTCTGCCAATCAGGATCTTGCCAAGAATATATTTTACACATGTATTTTATTCAGGTATTTTAGAAACAGCTTTCTTATATCCAAGTATGTCTGTTTACGGTAACTTCCCCTTGCTCAGTGTTGTGAAATATACCATTTGGGAAGGATATTTATGCCCAGTTTTACGTGTTTATTCTGAATCCTCAGGGTGGCTTCATTTCCATTTTATTAGCCACCTACATGGAGACAGGTCGTTTGGTCATTAGTAAGATAAATCAAAGAAACTCTTTGGCAACTTATATTAGGAATTCACAATGTTTCAAATATCCCAGTGAGTTGCTCCATGGGCCCCTACTTTTGCAAGTCCCATAGGGTCTGAGATTTAGTCTCGAAGGTGTGGGAGGGGCAGTGGGAATTCTGAGGTTCAGCATGTATATTTCACTTCTTGACACAGCCTACAAATTTACAACACTTAAATATTTTTTTCAACGGCTTAATTATAATAATTATTTCTCCCTGGGTAGGAAGGGTACTCCAGACCTGGCAGTCCTCTGCCAACCTCAACTCATGCCTTCTCTATAGGGAGGGTCAAAGCAGCTGCTCCAGCTCTTGCCTGCTCCCAGTCTTCAAGAGGGGGAAGGGCCAGGGACTGAAGGAGTCACTTCAATTGATGTTTCATTGCTTCGGTTTTATATTTTAGCTTTTTTAAAATAAAATTTACAAACACACATAAAGGTAGAAATAATACATTAATAATACCCCCTACCAGGGGCACCTGGGTGGCTCAGTCAGTTAAGCGTCCAACTTCGGCTCAGGTCATGATTTCACATTTCGTGGGTTCAATACCCACGTCAGGCTCTGTGCTGCTTCAGATTCTGTGTCTCCTTCTCCGTCTGCCCCTCTCCCACTCGCACTCTGTCTCTCTCTCTCAAAAATAAACATTAAAAAAAATAATACCCCCTATAGTTATCACCTAGAGTTTGTGATGGTTAATATTCTACCCAGTTTTTGTCGACTATTTTTTTCTGAAGCATTTTAATTACAGACAACACAGTATTTCTACCCTAAAACTCTCTAGGTTCATCTCTGAAACAAGGACATTTCCCTACCACATCACCATAGCATGATCACATGTGCTAAGACTAAGAGTAATTCTTTAATATCATCTAATACTTAGTCCATATTTAACTGCATCCAAAATGTCTTTGGAAATTGGTCTAAAACCAGAATCCAAGGTCTAAGTCTAAGTTCTTTTTTAATCTAGAAGAGCCCTTATCACAACCTCTTTATCTTTTCCCCAGACATTTCCCTGTTAAAGACAACAGGCCAGTGGTCTTATAGAGGGTCCCACCTTGCGCTTAGATCTAACTGTTCCCACGTGTCTCCTTTAAAATGTACCTCTGTCCCCCATATTTCAAGTAAACTGGTAATTCGACCTTAAGACTTAGTGTGACTCAGGTTAAACATTTTTGGTCAGAATACTTCGTAGGAGAATCTATGTACTTTATGTTGTATTACGCGAAGATAAACATGATATCTAGTTGTTGTGAATCAGACTGCCCATCACTCTTGATGATGAAATGTGCCTTACTGTATACACTGATGTCCGCCTGGCTTTTTCCACCAAATATACTGTGGTGACCACAATCTATCATTATGCAGAGATCCTCCTTACTTCCGTTTATGGTTGAATATACTCCATCATGTGGCGAAAGCGTAACTTGCTCAACCTGCTCTCCACTGGTGGGTTTGTTTTTAATCTTTTGCCATCACAGATAGTGTTACAGGTAATGAATCTATGCACATGGTATATATTTTGGGATAGGTTCCTAGAAATGGGATTGATTGCCGAGTGAGAGAGAAAACATGTGTCTACTCTTTCTGGATATTGTCATTTTGCCCCATATCACAGTCCCACCATCAATGTATGAGAGTATTTGGAAAGAGCAAAGAAGTCTCTAATGACTATTTTCACTAAGTTGGCAATACCAGGGACTACATATAACGTTCCCACAAATATGTGCAAGTTAATTCATGTTCTATATTGTAAAGGGTTTGGTTCTCTGTTCTGAAACCATTATCGAAGTGTTTCATTCCTCCTGAAGATAAACTTTTATTTTTTTTTACATGAAACTATATAATTCAAAATCCCACATCTGTGTTATGATGTGGGCAATACTAAATTTCCAGCCTTTTTAGATAGCAAATTACAAAAACATATTTAAGACAAAGCTAAACTAAATTAACGGATCTTTTCAAAGATGAGACATATGACAGCAATGTGGCCTCAAAATCCAAACCACACACTTCAAAGAGATATTGTTATCCAAATTATCATAAGAATGTGTGTTCTGATTTGTTACAGAAGACATAGAAACGTTGGCTCATTTAATTAATGATATCCATAGGCAGCAGAATATAATATCAAATGAAAACCTAAAGATTACAGACAAGGAATTTCTGATGTATGCCAATTGGAAAAACTTGTCGGCTCTTTAAAATTGGCTTTTGAACCCAGAGAAGGTTCCAAAAGCCCTCCTATGCATTTTTCTTCAAGAATAGAACTACCAGTCTGATAATGCATTCTTTTACCAGTGAGAGACGCCCAAAAACAAATGGAGAAAGCCTGGTATTCCATCACAACTATGGGTTTTTGACAAATAAAGTCGATACCAAATTTCGTGGCCCTGTTCCAACCAGTACAAACATGGCGACTGACACCCTTCTTAAAAGATCTGAGTATGAGAGATACAAATTTCAGGAATAACATGATGATAGAACCTGAATATAAATGATTTGTCTGGTGATAAATATGTTACCTAAGAGAAGAAAGAAGCACAGTTAGACCAATTATTTGGTCACATAATTTGCCAAAACCAGGCCAGAGGTGCCCCCAGACAACTCAGGATCATCTTTGACAAAGCTCTAGAGGAAATACTAGTGAATGAAGCCATCTTACCGGGAAAGCTTATGCCTCTGGCACTCTACCTGTGCTCTGGAATACTATTGGTGGGTCATAAGCAATATGAAGCATATAGAATCTGTTCATCTATTCAATCCATCTATTTAATGAGTGTGTATTTAGTATCTATTAGAGAGCAGACATGGATAGATTCTGGGGATACAATATGAAATGTCACAGTCCCCTCTCTCAGGAAATGAAGGTGGGCCTAGTGGCCACCAGTATGGTGGTTTATGGAATTCGTGAATGAACAAAGAATACTGAGGAGGCAAAAGGAAAGAATTCTTGAGAAACTTGGGAGAGTCAGATACATATTTCTAAAGAAAGTAATACCTGAAATGCATTTTTCTGAAATTTCTCATATCAAAGAGTACAGATGACCTAGCCCCAGGCTCAGAAGGCAGACTCCTTAGGTTTCACCTGGGCTTCCCGTATAGGTGAAGTCACTTTTCCGTTGTGTATTACTTCGACCACCCACCACCAAGGACTACTCTTGACATAAAGCGAGATGGCATAGATATAGAACAACACTGCGCAGTAAACAGTAAGTTTCAGTAAACAGGATGCATTCCTGCTTTATTTCCATTACCAAATATTTAAATTTTTTATGTTTTATTTATTTTTGAGAGATAGAGACAGAGAAAGAGAGAGAGGGGGACAGAGTGTGAGCAGGGGAGGGGCAGAGAGAGAGGGAGACACAGAAACCAAAGCAGGCTCCAGGCTCAGAGCTGTCAGCACAGAGCCCGATGTGGGGCTCGAACTCATGAACCATGATATCATGACCTGAGCCAAATTCGGAGGCTTAACTGACTGGGCCACCCAGTCGCCATCCTTTACCAAATGTTTAATCTTCTCAGACATTAGGATGACATCACCTGGCTGAGGTTTCACAGGGAAGGAAAGGCAGACCCAGAGAAGCTGCTTGGGCATAGCCTCACGGGGCATTCGTCCTCGGAACTTGTTTGAAAAATTAACTTATGACTCTTCTAGAAATAAAATTTACTTCATTTTTATTTTTTTGTTTCTAAATATATTTAGATTCTGAGCTTATCATTCCCAAAACAAAGTAGCATTCAGAAATCTATGATAAAAGGAGTAAGATTTTAAAATCTTCACACTGTTTTAACTGTGATAACTCTTAAATAACCGTTTTAATCATATCAAAAATTGAAACAATTTGCTCTTTAAACCCTTTAAAGAGCAAACCCTTCCTTCTCATTCTTGATTACATGAATACTGTCAGATTCTGGAAGTTAACGTTAGCATTTAGTTTATGAGGAAGAATCATTCTTTCCAACACGTTAATACTTTATTGGAGGAGCGCCTGGGTGGCTCAGTCAGTTAAGCGTCCGACTTCAACTCAGGTCATGATCTCACAGTTCGTGAGTTTGGGCCCCACGTCAGGCTCTGTGCTGAGACCCCAGAGCCTGGAGCCTGCTTTGGATTCTCTCTCTCCCTTTCTCTCTCTGCCCCTCCTCCGCTTGTGCTTTCTCTCTGTCTCTGTCTCCCTCTTTCCCTCTCTCTCAAAAAGAAAGAAATATTCAACAAAATGAAAAAGAAAAAAGTTAAAAAAATACTTCATTGCATGAACTAGATACTGCCTCTAAGATCCCGTCCCTCCACACCTCAGACCTGCAGCAGGCTCAGGCAACTCAGCCTTAATCATAAGCAAGCCTGAACCCTCAGGTGACACCTTTTAATCATGTCTTCATACGATTCAACATTCTTATTGCGCAAAATTCATGTGAGCACTATCTGTGCCCTACATCTGTATCTCATTTTCACAATGCAGATAAAGAAGGGTTCTAAGAAAAGAAAAATTTCTAAGAACTATTTTTTCGTGAAAATTCATGCGATCAATACCAGTAAATATCACCTTTCCAGATGTTCTGAACATTAAAATGGATATTTTGATACTAAAACCATATTCATATTCATCGTATCTGTATGGTCACTTCCTATACTAAATTAGCCAATGTTTAAAAGAAATCATTTGTTGTTGTTATTGTTGTTGTTAATTTATTGATATTTCCTGTTTGTTTCATTACTGCTTCGTGAGTGCTTATTGCTACAAGAACATAGTTCTGTTTATTTGGCTTAGCAGCAGGCAAGGAAGCATCACATTTACACACTGAATAAGTTCAGTACGGACTTGGTAGTCTGGCGACACTTGGGTTGAAAGTTCAAATTTCCAACACGTCTATACTTACTGCATTTATACACAAAATATTTTGTCTGAAATATCTTGTGCAATGAGGATGGTTGAGATGTTGAAACATTAATGTCCCCAAAAGAAAAGCAGCAGTGGAACTGAGTGAGTGTTTGCTCCAAAAAGCCTGTATCTTTGGAGCTGGGTACTCCTTACTCCAATCCTATGTACTAGAAATTACAGAAGTTGAGGTACCATCTTGGTGAATCAACCTAGAGAATTTAAACAGGCCATCTCACCAGTATAGCCCTTGATTTCCTTGACTGGGAAGAATGAAAGTGGATCTCATGGTTTGATGACAACAAGCAAACAACTGAGAAAGAAAGAAAAGAAAGAAAGGAAGGAAGGAAGGAAGGAAGGAAGGAAGGAAGGGAGGGAGGGAGGGAGGGAGGGAGGGAGGGAGAGAGGGAGAAAGAAAGAAAGAAAGAAAGAAAGAAAGCAAGCAAGCAGGAGGAAGGGAGGAAGGAAAGAAGGGAGAAGGAAAGATTAAATCCGATATTTATAACACAAAGACTGTTCACGGGTAGTAGATGTATTGTAGTTTCATACAGAGCAGGGAGGTACACTCATGTATACCCAGGACTGGCCCTCTGGAATGTGCAAAGCTATCCCAGAGAAGGACCATCATAGTTTGCTTTTATTCCTCAGGCCTGCACCCTCCCTTCCCTTTCATTGCCTATGACTTCCTTCCCTATTCTCCAGACACGATCTACCACCTCCATCCTGAGTTTTTCATAGTAAGAAGAGAAATTACAAGGAAGCTAGTTGAGAAAGGAAAGTGGAAAACCTCCAAGGCGGGTTTCCCCCTACGTACTGTCTAACTAGCAAAGCCACACAGTCAGTCTCCTAATGAAGCTCTCACCTGTCACAATTCCCCATCCTTCTCTTCACTGGACTTCTCAGGCAGATTTTGCAAGGAATTGCCAAGAGAGTCATCTGTTGCATAACACAGAGCTAAAATCCCTTTTGTTTCATTAAACCTTAGGGAAACGGATTGCAACTGACAGCAAACGAGAGAAACCAACTAACGCTAGGCAGATTTAAACAGAAAAGGAATTGCCAGAAAGACCGGAGAACTGGACAAAGTCAAGGCAAGAACCGAAGGAGGCTAGACACAATGACTACAGCTAAAACCACACGTTGGCCAAGTACCATGTGGAGGCAGGCTGTCTTTCCAGCTGTACGTGAGGTACGGCACCAGACACCCTGGTCCCCTTGGCACCGGACAGGGTACACTGTTGTACCACCACAGCAACTTTGGCCAAAGCTAACTTAAGTTGCCTGATGAATCCTTGCTCTAGACCAAGGGCCTGTAAGGTTGTATACATCCCTCAGTTCTCGAGCCTGGAGAAAAAGTGGTGTTTGGACAGTGGAGATTTTGTGGTAGGAGATGGGTCCTGCTTCCCCAAGCATCACGAGGTGGGGAATTTCCCAAACACAGGGAAGAGCTTCAATCACTAAATAGGCACAAGTAAACCAAAAGGCCCAGTAGAGAGACATTGTCTAGATGACTTGAATTTCGTGAATTTCCCTATATGTTAGTTTTAAGCTAATGTTTTTAGTTTTATTATTAAAATGCTGGGGCACCTGTGTGGCTCAGTCAGTTAAACGTCTGACTCTTGATTTCGGCTCAAGTCAGGATCTCACGGGTTCGTGGGCTCGAGCCCTGTGTCAGGCTCTGGGCCGACAGCCCAGAGCCAGCTTGGGATTCTCCTTCTCTCCCTTTCTCTCTTCCTCTCACCAGCGTGTGCGTGTGTGCCCACACATACTCCCTCTCTCAAAAATAAATAAAGACATTTTTTAAAAAAGAAATTATACAATGTTTTAAAAACCTCCAAACAAGGGTTCTTCAGTGACATGTGACCTCTCAATCTGTCATTAAATCAGTTTCGTGAGCTGACTTTTTTCAACACACTAGAAGGAGATACAAATGATCAACCCACCTATCACACAGTGTAAGGAGTCCTATTCCCTAAAACTCTTGTTTCAGTTATGTAAATATATAGGTACACATTTATTTAATTATGATGTAAAATGCTTTTATTACTGTGGGTCATAGTAAATAAAAGTTTGAAATTCACTGCTCCAAAGGACTGTACTCTTGGAGTCAAGCACTTGGGAGACTAGAGAATACCTTCAGTTTTCTATGACAGTGAGCTGCGAATAGAGACAAACTGTGGGCAGAAGGGGCAGATCAGGGCAGTAGAACTGGAAGCATGTGGCCCCAACAGGGCTCTGTAAACAGTAATGTAATTGGGAGCTATTGCAGAATGAAGGATCTAAGAGCTGTCCTTGCTCTCTTCCAACTGTCCTTTCCCCAAGCCCCGGATGGCTGGAACTCTTCATCCAGGTCTCAATAATCATTCCCAGTGGTTGGGGAGACAGTGTTGGAAAGGGTTACAGCAGTGGGACATGGTTTCTGTCATCTGAAGTTAGAATACATTATGAATTTCCCCTGAGAGAGCTTAGAGGTCTCTAGTGAGGCACATTATGAGTTAGGTAGGCTATACGAATTAATTATTTCTATAATATATATGTGCAATTTCTAAAGAACTGACACACTTTCTCATGATTTCGTAACTTCTTCATACTTCCAAGTGCAAGTGGAGGCTGATGAAAAGTCATGCGCACAAAAGAGGAAGTATCTCTCAATATAAATATATGGACAGGCGGTAGAGACATGTAAACACTGCTTTGTCATTTGGCATTGGCACAAACTGTCACCTAGTAATACTAGACGTCTTTGATGTTGTCATACTCTGACAACACTCATTTTTAGGTCTCCCCAAACTGATTATCATGAAGCTGAACACATTGAGAGATCGTCTGTTGTTCCTTTTCGTAGGGAGATAATCTCACAGTATTATCGCCTTGATCTTCTTGTGTACCACACCAAAACGTCTGTTCTTGGCATTGGAGCATGCTGAAGTGCACAGTCCATCCGCTGAATAAAGGCTGTTCTATACCTCAGAAATGCATAGTGTGGTGCAGTTCACAGGACACCGAACTACAAAGAGCACCATCTTTGAGATGCAAACACATTTTCTCCTACAGATCACTAGACTGCAAACTTCTAGAGAGTAAGGAACGTGATGTATTTAACTCTGTGTTCCCAGCTTGAGTAGACAGCTTGATACTCAACGAACCCTCAATATAACATTCTGGAATATGAAAGGTACATTTCTCTCTGACATTTATTATTACAGGCTTTCCTAATTAATCTTTACAAAAACATGATGAACTAGGTTTTGTCACCTTTTACATTATGCAAATGAGAAAACTGGGGAGGGTTGAATAATTGCCCCGTCACACAGCTCACAGGAGGTCGAGCTGGGATCTTAACCATGTAGTCTGACTCAACAGTTCACAGCTTTAAACACCGAGCAAAACTGCCTGTCTTGAAGTTGAAGCATTGTTGGAAGGCAAGAGGACCACAGGAAATATTACCAGAAGCTTTAGGAAATTATCAAAATGAGAATAGAAGTAAATTATACAATCTCCCAATGAAGTGCTAATTTCTTGGCTAAAACAACTTTCCTCTCTGCCTCCCTTTAGTGAAACTTCCTGGATACCCAGGAATCTCCAAACATACATGAAAGATACCAAAATGTCATTTTGTGAGACATAGTACTCCGGTATTCCTCTTCAAAACTGGCCCAGCTTACCTTAATAGAAGGAAACAGAGGTCACTGATAGTATCTTTCTTTAATAATGAAAAACAAACCATCCGCAGACTGATTTACATAGAGGCCATATTATAAATGAAAAATTAATATAAAATTCCGAAAAATGCTGCAAGCCCTGAACTCAGCAAGAGAATCTGGTTTAGCTCTTGAAGAGATGATAATCACAGAATTTTTTTTTCTCTCTTGGCTTGAACTCTGAGGAAGTTATTCTTACTCTCTTAGCTCCATTAACATGCTCACAAATTTGTCACTTAAAATATAAAGTAGTAACAGTCCTTTACTTACCTACATTTTTTCTCTGCGCTTAGCCATTCATTTCCAGTGGGAGCCCAACTGTGGTTTATTTCTCTGATGCACCTTTTAAGAAAATCTGTAAAGTTTTACTACTTTACATTAAGTATACTTATGTTTCTTAATCTCAAAGAGAGAAAAAAATAACTGTGATGGAATTATTCAATGGAGCTTACAGAGCTATCTAAAATATTTCAGGGAATCGAGGAAAATTTTTAGTTAGCTACAGTGTGGTCAGAGAAGTGAAGACAAATACTTCCTGGAGGCTTGGCCCAGTCATTTCCACAAAAAAGAGCAACTTTATCATAATATCGACTTTCCTCACCAAACCTCTTCTCACTCTTTCTGGATCAGATGGTAACTCTCTGTTTAACATTTTGAGGAAATGCCGGACTTTTTCCAAAATATTTTCCAAGTTTACACACCCATCGGTGTATGAGGGTTCCAATTTCTCCACATCCTCACTAACAATGGTTCCTGTCTGACTCTGATTATAGCCTTCCTAGTAGGTGTGAAGCGGTGTCTCACTGTAGTTTTGATTTGCACTTCCATGGTAAGTAACTATGTTGAGTGTGCCCTACTAGAATCTGTGTATCTTCTTTGAAGAAACGTCTATTTGGATCTTTTGTCCTTTGGTTTTGTAGATACAAAAAAATTATTTCAGCTTTCATTATTTATTGTTCCCATTTTATTAGAGTATAATTGACAAAATTGTATATATTTCAAGTGTACAATGTGATGATTTAATTAATACATGTATATATTGTGAAATCATTATCACGATCTAGTTCATTTTATAATCATCTATTTTTTTTAATTAGGCTTTTACTGACGTAATTTTATATTCCTAAGATTTTGTTTTGGCTTTTTTCTTTCTGTTTACCCTTTGAGCATTTGAGTCATGTTGCTGTATGTTACTCAAGCTAACTCAATCGATTTGGAGTCAAAGTGAGTTTAAATACAGAAATAATTAATCCAGGTCCTGCACTGACTTAGTTTACAAGCTCTTTACATAGAGCTAAGAATATTTTGACTTTCGTCGTGATCACCTTGTCAAAAACCGACCTCTGTGCTCTGGAGCCCAAATCCGGAGGGCGAAGACAGAGTTTGAGTATAAAGAGCAACAACAGCTTTATTGCTTTCGGTGGGGCAAAGGAGGCTGAGGCAGGCTAAGGCCTTCAAAGCTGCGGGCCCACTTCGAGGAAGGGACCGTGAGTGTTTTTGTTTTTGCTTTTGTTTTTGTTATTTTTGTTTGTTTGGAAAGAGAGAGAGAGAGAGAGAGACATAGCGTGAACAGGGGAGGGGCAGAGACAGAGAGAGACACAGAATCTGGAGCAGGCTCCAGGTTCTGAGCTGTCAGCACAGAGCCCGACATGGGGCTTGAACTAGTGAACTATGAGATCATGACCTGAGACGAAGTCAGCTGCTTAACCGATTGAGCCACCCACGTACCCCGGGGGCTGCGAGGTTTTATAGGAAATGGAGGATCTAGGTGGTTTCAACAAGAATTGTGTTCATGCCACCAACCTCCTTGCTCTTGTTTTCAGGGTGGTACTGAGCTCCTGAAGACAAAGTCTCAGAAGGGAGGAGGGGAGGTTTGTGGAGAGAGGGAAAAAGTTACTTAGGTTAAAAATCAAGGGGCACTTGGGTTGCTCAGTCGATTAAAAGTCTGACTCGGGTTTGGCTCAGGTCATGATCTCACGGTTTGTAGGATCAGGCTCCACGCTCAGCATGGAAACTGCTTCTCTCTCTCTCAATCTGTCTCTCTCCCTCACCCCCTCTGCCCCACTCAAGCTCTTCCCCCCACTTCGGCTCTCTTGCTCTCTAAAATAAAAAAATAAATAAAAACATTTCTAAAAAATTGAGCCTCGCCGAACCATTAATGCGGCCATTTTGATTTTTGTTCCACTTCAAGCTGTTAAGTGGATTCCATCTCATCACAAATTGTCCTTCCCTCCCCACACTGAAGTCACACTTACATTTTATGAAGACAGAGGAATCGTAAATATAATCCACTCCAGTGTATGCATCTGACATACACTAAACTACCAAATGGCATATTTTAAAAACTTGCTTTTATTTTATAGTTCACGGCAGTAGGCTTAATAGCTTTTATTGCTTAAATCTGTTAGCCATTTCATTATGGTAATTTTTAAAACTTTTATGACTTCAGGAATAAAGGTAATGAAGTAAAAATAAGCGTTTGTCTGTGAAAGCAATTATAGAGCAACCGATGTTTTTAATCCTTTCATACAGTTTATATTATAGATCAATTAAGGAAATAGTATTATCAATGCAGAAGGAGAATATTTCTCTACCTCAAGTACCTATTTCACTTCGGTCTGGTAATCTTTGAATTTGAATCCTTGAAGTTTTTAGAAGTTAAACAAGTATCTTGAGACATTTGGCATTAAACAAGGATAATTGTTAAGCATGAAATGTTTGCCTGAAGTGGTCATTTCTTTTCAAATTCACATGGGATTTACTGAGCACTATGTAATTAAATACCATATCTCGTGTCATTTCTCTCTTTCTCATTTTATTCTAATTCAGGAACAACCTGTGTGATTAAAAAATTTCCTCCAGTAAGTTCTGGGATGACTACTAAAACTACAGTGACCATGTTCCTATATATTGGGGGAGTTTTGGTATTAATTGTGTAACAAACCAAGGGTGAACTTGGCGGGCAGGGCCCCCAAGCTGGGCACAGGATACTGGGCAATGCACTCTGCTTTTCATAGACGGTAATTCTCAACCAAAGAGATTTTTTCCCTGATGCATATTTTCTTCACAACATTCACAAATAAGGTTCCAGGTGGCCAAAGGAGGTGGGGGAACAGTTGAGGGGCAGATGCACTACTAGCATCTAGTGGGCAAAGGTCAGGCATGTTACTAAACATGCTGCAATGGGCAGGACACACACAAAGAATTATCTGGCCCAGAATGTCCACAGGGTCCCTCCCAGTTGAGAAACTCTGATGCCAACAGAGAAGAAATGGCTCTATCCACAGGTCCTGCTTCTTCAGCTTCTTACTTATCAGTTGAATGCAAGGCAGACACTAGGGCTTTGACACTGTATCAATCTCTCTTCTGACCCTGTGTAAATTACCTTAGCTCACTCTTATATGATCTATGCAAGGTAGTATGATGCCCACGATACGCTGTTAACATGTGATTCAAATTCATTAAGAACTCAAAGATGCATGCTCCACTAAAATCAAGTCCTTGTTTCTAGGGAACACCACCTAAATACTCATGGTCAATTTTGATCTTAAAATGCAAGGGTAGGAAAAAATACACCGTCTTTTCTCATTCCACTTGTACATTCTCAACGAACCTGGATTCCAAGTGATTCCTTCTCTTCAATCCATCGACATTAGAGGGGAGATTGCCATTAAGCACTTTCCGTTAATCTGTAGATATTTCAGAAGACATCATTCTTATGATTGTCTTCTTGTGCAAGAATATGCAAAATTAATATGAATAACAGAAAAAAAAAACTTATCGAAAAGAGCCTAGGGGGCACCTGGGTCGCATCGCTCAGTCTGTTGAGCATCCGACTCTTGGTTTCTGCTCAGGTCATGATCTCATGGTCTCTGAGTTTCAGCCATGCATCGGGCTCTGCACTCGCAGCAGGCAGCTTCCTTGGGATCCTGTCTCGCCCTCTTTCTCTGCTCCTCCCCTGCATGCTTGCTCTCTCTCTCTTTCAAAATAAATAAATAAATAAATAAATAATTTTTTTTCCAATGACATCCTTCTTTAAAGAAAAGAGCCTAAGGAATTGAGTAATGCAGGATAAAACAGTTATCATGAAAACAATCAGACATCTTTATTATAAATTATATTTTCAAGTCGCCCTCACTATCACCACGTCAAGAGCACCTTTCAATTTACTCCAGCAAATTGTCCCAGTTTTGCTGTAGGGCAAATAGAAATTGAGCCGAAGATGTAGGATAAACCTCCTATTTATATTTAATTACTGGCGAGGCATTTATAGGTTTTAAATTAAAAAATATGAGCCAGTTCCCGGAAGCAAAGATATTTCAAATTTATCTTACGGATGACATTTAGTGCTGTGCGATTCAGGTTGGATGTGTATAGTTCTTCCGGCTGCTGGTTGCCCTTCTTTCTGATTCGTGGCTATTTCTCCATTCTCCAAACACCTCTAATAATCCATATGAGCAAATATACAAATATCATCTATTTTTTAATAATTTTTTAATGTTTATTTATTTTTGAGAGAGAGCAAGAGTGTGAGCGTGAGCGGGGAAGGGGAAAATCCTCTATTTTGTATGATAATCTGTAGTTTGTAACATGTTCAGTGGCATTTCCTACAAGACATTTTTATATGTATAAACTATAAAGTTGACATTTTTGTTTAAAAAAAACTCTAATTTCCTTTATGCCACGAACCACACAGTTTAGTTAACTATGGGGAAACAAATACCCGTCACAAGCAAGGGAAGAGGCAGAAGCAAGAGAAGGACAAGGAAAATACGAGAACATTTCTAGTAGTTTGTTAAAAGGAAAGCTCAAGTGGGAAAGCACCCCGGAGAACAAAATGCAAATGGAAATGTTCTGAGGCCCCTTCTCCAGGATCACCACAGTGATACCGCTACCCGACTAGCATTTTGTTAGAATGACAGCCATAAAATTAGAATTGTACTGTATTGCCATTTTTACCAATTTGATAGATATTTGTAAATCATTCCGAATAAAAACTGTACGAAATGGATGCGCTGAGTATCACTATTGCCACCCACGTAGCTTCATGCATGCCTCCTTGCTAAGTGTGACAGAGTAAATTTGGTCCATTACCCACCAGGGGCCAGGGAGGGTTGAAGAATGGCACCTCCTATTCTGAGGCCATTTGACCTCACCTCTAAGGTCTTCATGTCAAAACCTGACAGTCACTTTTGAGACGTCCAAAGTTATAGTGTTGCGAGACAATCCTCAAACTGGTCCTCATTGTCACCAAGGGGCGGAGTTCTCTACAGGAAAGTAATGAATAAGAAACAAAATGTTCGGCTTATGAAGATTATTGTGCCATACAAAGGTCAAGTGAAACTTCATCTTGAGAAAGAAAGACTTGCATTTTCTGCAATAGAATCATTGTACACCTAATTTTAAGACCCTGTTACCCAGTAAAGAAAGTCAGCACCATACTGAGTCTCATATATCATGTAATGATTGAAAGTGTATTTTACAGTTTTTAGAAGGTACTCAAGACATGCTGTCCTTCCAGAATTTGGCTTCACTAGTGTTCCTCCTCCTCCTTCTTCTCCCTCTCTCTCTCTCCCTCTCTCTCTCATTCTTTAATTATATCCCATATTAAAATGTTATATATAACATGTTCAGAAGAAAAGAAAGATCATCAGGTATGCTGGCATTGGGAAATGGAATAAGGCCTCAGACTTGGAAGGAATTTCTTGAACGGTGTGGTCGAATTAAAATGCTTGAGGATTATAGACCCACGGAGTGAAATCTATTTATCTTCATCTTACACAAATGCTACAGGAGCTCTGGGACATCACAGGTCTTCTCTGAGATACATGTTAGCATGCTTTTGCGTAGACAGCTTCCTGAGCCCTTTTGGTGGAGATCCACAAGTGTGATTCGGATTTCCTTCCGTGTTTGCCAAAATAACCGTGAATTTACCAAACGATATTTTTACTTCATTTATTTTAACACTCCTTTAACTGGCTTGATGTTTCAAATGAAAAAGAATGAACAATTCAGAGAGGATCACAGATGGTATGTCAAGGCCAAGCGGGGTATACAATGGCTTTCTTTCTAAGACACCATTACTGATTGTCTGAGATGAAGGAAATAATATTATTGTGGCAACGATGATATGTATACATAAAATTAAAAATATAGTAGAAAGATTAATGCCAGATAAGAAAAGCAGTGCAAGTCTAAAAGTAAAATATCTTCTTTTCTGTAGGGCGTTGAACAGTGGCTTCCATAAAAGATATGTCCATGCTCTCGTCCCTGAAGCCTGGGGATGTTACCTTATTTGGAACAGGGTGTTTGTAATATAATTAAATTAAAGATCTTCAAAGGAGGATATCCTCACCCTGGATACTCTGGGTGGACCCTAAATTCAATGACAAGTGTCTTTATGAGACACACAAATAGGAGAAGACAGACATACAGAGGAAAAGTCAATGCGAAGACGGGGTCAGAGATGGCCGTGATGTGACCATTACCCAGAAGGCGGAAAAGGCATGGAACAGAGTCTCGCCTAGAGTGTCTATAGAGTGAGGCCCTGCCAACACTTTGATTTTGAACTCTAGCCACCAGAACTGTGAGAGAATAAATTTCTATAATGTTAAGCCACCAAGTTTATGGTAATGTTAAGGCATCTCTAGGCAATTAATACACTTTCCAAACTAGACACACACACACACACACACACAGATGTGTGTGTATACATGAATACATGATCATGTGTGCACATACATGTTATATGTATACCTGTATGCACACATACTCAGGTATATACACATGTTTTTTATGTGTTACACATAAGTGTATATGTATGTGTGTATATATATTCATCATTAATATATTCATTACATAGCTTCCACTAAACAAATCTTAACAACTTAAAATATTGTGTGATGTTTGACATATATCCCTAGGTTCCTGTGATGGACTAAATGTACATATCTCCCTAAAATTTAGGTTGAAATCCTAACTCCCAATGGGATGGTATTAGGAGGTGGGAACTTTGGGAAGTAATTGAGGCTATAAGGCTACGATCCTCATTGAGATTACTGCCCTTATAAAGAGAGATAGGAGAGAGGCGTCTGGGTGGCTCAGTCAGTTGTGCATATTGATTTTGGCTCAGGTCATGATCTCACGGTTCGTGGGTTCAAGCCCCACATCAGGCTCTGTGCTGACAGCATGGAACCTGCTTGAGATTCTCTCTCTCTCTTTCTTTGCTCCTCCCCAACTCAGGCACATGCTCTCTCTCTCAAAATTTTTTTTTTGAAAAAAAGAGAGAGAGAGAGACAAGAGAGCTTGCTTCCTCTCTCTGCCTGCCACGAGAGGATACAATGAGAAGACGGCTGTCTGCAAACCACGAAGAGGCTTTTACCAAGAACCTGACAATGCTGGCACCTAGATCTTGGACTTCCAGCCTCTAAAACTGGGAGAAATAGATGTTTCTTGCTTAGCCCACTGAGCTTGTGGTATGCATGTATTTCATTTATTTATTTATGTATGTATGTACGTATGTATGTATGTATGTTTTAAAGAGGGAGAGAGAGCACAAGCAGAGGAGAGGGGTAGAGGGGGAGAGAGAGAGAGAGAGAGAGAGAGAGAGAGAGGGAGAGAATTGCAAGAGGCTCCACACTCAGCACAGAGCCTATTGCTGGGCTCAATCCCATGCCTCTGGGATCATGACCTGAACCAAAATTAAGAGTCAAATGCCCTACCAACTGAGCCACCCAGGTGCTCCTATGGTGTTTTTATTGGATTAGCCCAAACTAACTATGACAGTGCCCTAAGCTCATCCATTTTTTTCCTAGGGAATATTATTATAAATGACAGAAGGATTTTCTGTTATCCTTTCTCTTGCTTTCAGAACGCTTGCACCAGCACGCCAGGTTACCTGTCAAAGCTACATTGCTTAGATTTCACATATTTTCTTAGAAAAACATTTTTTAAACTGTTTATTCCTTTTTTAGAGACAGAGAGTGTGAGCAGAGGAGGGACAGAGAGAGAGTGGCACACAGAATCAGAAGCAGGCTCCAGGCTCTGAGCTGTCAGCACAGAGACCCAAAATGGGCTCTAACCCATGAACCGCGAGATCATGACCTGAGCTGAAGTCAGATGCTCAACCGACTGAGTCACCCAGGCGCCCCAGATTTCACATATTTTCTAAAGGAGATGCTTCTATTAGTGAGTGTTTCCCTAATGGAAAACGTGGCTGCACTGAAGCTGTGTAATGTGTAAACCAACTGATATTTTGTCTGCAGTGATCTTCTTAATTAATGTAAGATTACTTGTAATCCTGCATTTTAGTGCCATTTAAACAAGATGTATTTATCACCAATAAACACTGACAAGGGTTCTTTTCAGAATAATGAGAGGAATGCATTCCCAAACTGTCTGTACACAAGTGACTATGTCGCAAACACATAAGAGGGCAGATATCATTTTTCTTTCCTTTTAACACTCAGAAGAGGTTGCCTTTTTAAACCCCGAGTGATCCCAGACTACACCTTCCTAGGCTACGACAGAAATGAAAAAGCTACTGAAAGTAAACTCCTAAATAATGGTGTATTGGTAAAAGCGAAACAGAATTTTAGGGTCCTGCTCTTCACCGGCCGAGAAGGGCTTCTGTACTCAGGAACCGAGTGGGGGGTGCATTTTCTGTAAAAGTACACAGGTGAGGCTCAGTCAGCGAAGGACTGCTCTGCAATGAGCTAGAGATAGTAACGTCATGCTCCTTCTGAAAGTTATATTCAATATATGCTAAAGCCTAAAGTTGAAACCTGCTTTCTCTAGACCAGAAATCTGAGATCCCAGTCACATGGCTGTGTCTTGAGTGCGATCATTGTAAAATTAGGTCCTTTGTACTTTCCTTTATTTTCCTTTGGGTTACATCGCCATCGCACTATTCACCCGGTAACTGCACCACAATGAATACTAATCTCATGTCGAGTTGGGATGAGGTCTTCACAGCATGAATAAGATGTGTTTCAAAAGAAATTACTGGGAACAGCCAACTCACTTAATGTGTTTTAAGATATAGTTTCCTACTGGAATTCAAATATTTTAGGAATTAACTGGGCACTTTTTCAATGAAAGCTATCTCGTATGCTCTTTCCTCCTCAGTTCCTAGGCACAGTCTTTTCCACTAGTTGATAAAATATGCCTTCTATCTTCCTGCCCCTTGCTGATTTTGTTACCTTTTTTTAACTCTTCGATTTAAATCTTAGCTAGCTGGATTACAGCGGACTGAGGATGTAGGCTTTCCTGGTGCCGTTGTTGTTTTTCAAGGACAGTAATAAGGACATTTACGTTAATGCTTGACCATTTGCAATTTCATAGTTATTCCATGTCAAGTTTCCGTACTTACTACTCTGACAAAAAATTTGGCAAAGCCGTGGGCATGTTTTTCTCAAAGCTTCCGTGCACTGACTTGGTGATGGTTACTGAGTCTGGCCTAACGCTATGAGATTTAACATAACACCGTAAGTGTTATGTCCTTGGCCTTCCCTTAACACTGTCTTGATTGTGTGTATGGGGTTTTGTTTGTTTGTTTGTTTTTCAGTTTACCTGGTTGTAACGTAATAAATCATGAAATTTTGATTGCATGAACTTTAAAGAAGAATTCCATTCCATTGATAATTTTAAGGTGAATTTGAAACCGTGTTAATCATCAAGCAACAGTGATGAGGACTATCTGTTCATCTTCGTCTCCAAAGAGCAGGTAGGAATGGTGATAGTCATTCTAATCCATCTCAAGAGCCAGATAGGAAAAGAATTTATGAGCATGCTGTGAATTTCCTCCTCAGTTGAGTTCTGGTCAGAAAAGGGATACGGCTTCCAAAGAACTATTCTTGGTTTCTGTTAAATGGCTTGCTTCTGATTCCCTTCCTCTGAATGGAGCCCAGAGAAACGACAGAAACAAGAGTCTGGCTGGGAAGACTGAGGACCATCAAGTGTTGGGAGCCATTTTGGGCTCCCAGGTTGAGACCCCTCTCTGTGTGGAAAAGGTTAAAGCAAAGCTCCCGTCAGCCAAACTGTCACCTAATCTTACCGCCTTCTAAATCATCTTCCAGGCCTGGATTTCTTGAACTGCTCTCGTTGGCCCAAGGGATATAATGCTCTTTGGTTTTATGGCACATGGAAAAGGGGACCTGGAGTGCGATGTCTCGATGGATAAAATCTGAATGAGAGTAACCTGGTCAGAGGTAACCTCAAGGTTGCCTCTTGGGGACAGGTTACACAGATAGATCACACAGAATAGCAGTTATGAGGAGGTTGTAAAGAGACTTAGTACCTTCTCCAGAAGTTAGCTTAGCCCAAAAGTTAGAAGCACTGTTTACAGATAAGGTACAAACGGTAGCCAAACAAAAGTAGCTACACATATCTTCACTGATCAACAACAAATATTGAGTACCTTCCTGAGGTTAACATTTCACGAATCCTTTTGCTATTCCCATCCCCACGCTCCCTTATAATAAAAAGGCAATAACAAACTTTTACAGAAACTGCTGTTTGTCTAAAGAACAGATAAACATGAGCCCTTACGATACAGGCTCACTCACTCACAAAGGAAAAGAACTTAGACAAACATTAGAGAACATGTTGCTACCAAACAAATAATACCTCCTCCATTATGGTTAAAGATTATGGATAGAATGACTCCCAATCTATCTATAGATGGTTAACATAGGCAACAGTGTATGCGCCCTCTGTATACCGAGGGCTACAGCAGCCCTGCTCTCTTCTTAAACATCTTGTTATTTTCTCTGCTATAAGCCTACCTAACTCTGCCCCAAAAACTGTGCATGGTCTATTGTTTGGAACAGAGTCATAAAAATGGTTACTGCCTAATCTAAGATAAGACTGTCTCTTTCTAGGTCTGGGGGATTCACAAATATGCCAACCTAAGAAATATTGTTAAAAAAACCTTGTCATTGATGTAATGTCACTCACTATCTTTAAAAATAAAGACACTGAGACTAGCAGGTCAGAGATGCCAGAATTGCCAGGGCTGCCTGCTTGGTCATCAGACTCCATCTCTCATGGCTCTCTCACTTCATTTCGCCTGACCATCCGTCCTTCGAGGACCCCTAGATTCGCCGGAACAAGGTCCCCGGCAATCAAGAGTTGGTATGAGGAACAAGTGAGGCAGTGTTGGGATGGACGTAATAGTGGCTGGAGGCTGAAGTAAGGGGATAATTTAGAAGAAAGCTATAAATTTCATTCTTACTTTTCACCACATTGCCTAGGGAAAAATTACTGCTTATCCTATGACTGAAGAAATTCTCGGCAACTGCCAGGCTGTTGGGATTGGCGGCGTGTACCAGGCCATGGGTCCCACCAAATATCTCGGATATTTCTGAAGAGACATGCACAAAGGTGTTCCCTGCAGTCTCCTGTGAACACAGCGAACGCGGCGAGTCTGACCACAGGAAATAGTTCTGTGTACTTTGGAAAAATAGCTTTCTCAAACAGGTTAAATTATCCAAAGAAATGAGGCAAATTGGGGTTGTCAATATAAATTATTAATACCAGTAATTTCACTCTGCTCCTTTTCCCCATATTCTCATATCCATCGGTCCACAGAAGCATGACTGTCAGTCCTTCCTCATCTAAGGCAATGGTTTGTAAAGTTATCTATGTGTCATGCAATCCAATACGGTTGTCCTTGAATCTGTTTCCACAACTGAACTGGGTAAGTCAGGAGTTTTATAAGGCAAGCATGGGAATCAGGATGTTTTGACCTCATAATTAATCCGTTGTTTTCTAAAGACTGTCGAACAATTTAGTCCCAACTCTTCTGAGAGAGATTCTCACTGCACTTCATAACGGCAGGAAGTCTCTACACCTGCCTGACCTGTGTTAGGTAACTCATTTCTCCAGTTTTGGGTTTGGTAAAGATTAGAAAAGAGGACTAAAAACCAACCAACCAACAAACCAACAAAACAAACAAACAAAAAAACTTTGCTACATTAGAAAAACAATATTGAGCGGTACCCGGGTGGCTCAGTTGGTTAAGTGTTCAACTTCAGCTCGTGATCTTACAGTTCGTGGGTTAGAGCCCCGTGTCAGGCTCTGTGCTGACAGCTCAGAGCCTGGAGCCTGCTTCAGGATCTGTCTCCCTTTCTCTCTGCCCACCAACCCCCACTTATGCTCTGTCTCTGTCTCTCTCAAAAAATTTTTTTTAAACAAGAAAAGCAATATTGAAAGAGATATTACCTAATTTAAAATTTTCATTAACTGGAATTTTGAGGATCTAAGGAAGACAGCACCAATGGTCAAGGTATTTGAAAGGAACTCTCAAAATAAAAAGATTTAATGCAGGGAGTATCTCTGGGTCCCTCCATTATTTGGAAACCCAACTTTCCTTTAACGAAGGAAACCTACAAGAAAATCATTTCTGACCAGGTCTGGTTAAAATTGTTATCATGCTATTTTTCAAAGCAAATGGCAAACACTGTAATTTTAGTGGTTACCTGGCAGTTTTTCTAATCAGCATTGCTGCATCTCATATGCTTTTCATTTTTATTTCTTACCAAGAAGTTATCGCTTTTAATTGAATCATGGATCTCAAGCTATATATGTAATCAGGTTTAATGAATACATTTTGTACCAGGAAGTCAATGAATGGGCAGTCTAAGGACCTAAAAAAGATTCTTATTAAAAACAAGCATATTAATTTCATGGATGTATATCACCATGGGCTTTTTTTTTCATAAATTAAATTAATAAACTGAGATGAGTCATTTTTTAAAGGTCTAAGTAAATAGTGGACAGAATCGGCTATAGTATAAAAGCCGAGAGTCAGAGGATGGTCGCAACCCACACAATTTTTTTTTAAAAACTGCCTTTGTAAGTCCAGGAAGTATCTGTGTGTGCTTTGACTAACGATCAGAAAAACCCCACCCCCGTAGAGTCATAGTTGGAGAGGTTCTGTCGGTTGGGTCAGACAAGGTCATCTCTTTGGAATTCTTCCAAAATAATTCCTCGCTGTTCCAATCCATGCCTCACCTTGCAGCCACACTGAGGCCTTTAAAACATCTAGATGATTCTCTCCCTTAAAACCATTCAGCTATCTTTCCTATCTGGCAAGACAGCATTCACAAGCCCCCTCCTGACTCCTCCCTGGTTACTGATCTGTACTTCTCCCAGGAACTCGTTCAGCCAAATCTCCTAGGAATCCCTATACCGCTTTCGGCCCCAAACTGCCTGCTTCCAACTTCAAGCCTTACCTTGTGCTTTTCAAGACAACTTTCCCTTCCCAATCTGTCAGTGAGACAGCTCAAGCCCAACTTCTTTGAAAGGACCTCAATATGTTTAGCACTCACACAATCTAGTCTCCAAATTCCTGTAGCACGTACTTCCTCGTTTGCTTATTTTGGCATCTAATTATACACTTCCACATCTTGTTAATTATTATTTCAAAGTTTAATCAGGTTTACATGATTAAATATTTAAATAAGAATTACTGCTATGAGATTTTACCGTTTTTCAGCCAGCGGAGTGTTTTCCTCTTATCAGAACCTTATTCTCTGTTGAGAGAGGAAGCTCAACTACAGTGATTTAGCAAAATCAAAAAATAATGTGAGGTCTCTTGGTTACGTAAGTTCAAAAAATATAAAATCTAGAACAGCGACGAATTTCTCATCTGTGGCCACATTAGGCAATGTATACCAGCAGGAAATGACTTAAATATGCCGTCAGGGGAAGGCTTCGGTCCTTAATAAAGAGTTTGAGAAGACTATTTTTCAAGTCTGGCTTGTTTTCAGTTATGTCTTTCCTCAGTGCTACAGAGTACCTAACCTCGCTTTCCCTCTTCGGAAACTAAGATTGTTTCAAGATGTCCCCCTGACTTTTAAAAAAGTAATACTAGATTTTATACCTCTCAATAGATTTTGTTGTTGTTGTTGTTGTTTATTGTTGCATATTTTCTTTGGAAGACTATGATTTCAGTCACCATTAGTGTCTCGGCTTTTTAATGTTCGTAATCAGATCCAGTTCACTAGTGATGGGAAACAAAAGAAGTCTTACATTATCACCGCGTCTCATTTTGGACTCCAAATAATACCCACTGTATCCACTACATTTAGTTCCAAATTGAACTGCCGCTGAAACAAATCTACCTTCAAAGGATGATTTGACCTTATTGATAGTATCTTTAAGAAACTGGTTCAGATATTGAAGGTAATTACGAAGGAGGAGTTCTGGGAAAGAAAAAAAAAAGAAAGAAAGAAACAGGCAAATGGTGAGAATAGTTTTAGCTTCCAAAAGAGACTTCTCTGAAGATCAGAAGAATGAAACACTCCCTTGTATGTGTAAGTTCTGGCGTGTTTGTTTACATCGTTGTCACATTCTAAACACAGACTAAACGAATGTGTGTTTCATACATCCATTTCAGTTCAAAAAGTTACTGAGTATTTCTCATCTTCAAGGCACCTTGCTGGGGACAGAAACAGAAATGCAACAAAATAAAATACCTCAAAACAGCTTCCTCCCAGTGAGGAAGACATATACATATGAATAATTATAATAAAATGTTATGTGTAAGTGTCCCTGGAAATACCTAAAGTTTGGCCGAAGATGATTCTGGGCAGATGAGGGAAACAGAAGAATGTCCTTTTTTTCATAACTACGAGGGCTCTCTCAAGAAAGCAGAAGTGACGATTCCTTAGTACAGAAAGGAAGATGTTAAGCAAAAAGAACAGCCAAATACACACCATTTGGAGTAACACGAATTAGAGAAAAAAGGAAGCAGAGAATGGGGCTAGTGGTGTTGGGGTGATCAAAATTTTAAGCAAGGTGATCAGAGAAGGCCTCTGTGGAAACATAAAGACGGAGTACCATCATGAAGGAGGGGAGGGTCTAGGCAAAGCAGCTACCTGGAGAAAGAGTGCCCCAGGCAGGTGCAGAGAGACGAAGAGAGAGAGAAGCCCTACTAGGTGCTTAAGGAGCATCACGGAGCCCTCTCCGTGGGAGAAGAGGAGCTGTTAGGTCAAGGATGAGCCCTGGGGGCCGTGGGGTGGGGGGCCGTGGGCTGGGGGAGGCAGAGTTAACACGAGATGAGATCAGAGCAGTGAGGACCAGGTGCATATGTCACAGGGCATTAAAGCCATTTTCGGGCTTTCAGTTTTCCATTCTTTTTAAAACTTAATTATTTATTTAAGCAATCTCTACGCCCACCACTGGGCTCGAACTCACAACCCCCCAGATCAAGAGTCTCACTGAGCCCGTCAGGTGCCCCGGGCTTTAAACTTTTCTCAAGTAGAGATGGAAGCCAAGGCCATCTGGGAGCAGAAGTGTACTAGGATCACACTGGTTTCTTAACAAAGTGGCTCCGGCTGTTGGGTTAAAACTAGACTGATAAGACAAGGGGAGCCTCAGAGAGATCAGTCAGGAAGCTATTGTGCTTACGTGCTCTAGGGATGAGAGCTTCCTGGGCTCTGCAAACAGTAGGGAGCCCAACCTCTGAACACTTGTGTTCAGAGCCGGGAGACACTGAGACTCCCTCAGGGGAGGAAGGAAGTCTTAACTGGAGATACAAATTTGCAAGTTTCATACCTATGTTGAGATAGGAGTAAGAATGGTGTTTGTTTGTTTGTTTGTTTAAGTAGTCTTCACACCCAGCACGGAGCCCAACATGGGGCTTCAACTCACAAACCGTGAGTTCAAGACCTGAGCTGACATCAAGACCGAGCCACCCAGGTGCCTCCAAAATAGCTTTTTTTGTCTATATTGACTGAATAGAAACCCAAGACCCACAAGAGTGGATTAATAATGCCAAGTCCCTCACCAGTGGGACAGAACAGGAGTGAGGACTTCTGTCTGTCTATTCTTAAATTAGCACTTTCCTTTACAATACTTGTTAAATACATCTTACGTTCTGCTGTAATTATTCACTGTGGCCTCCATGGTAATACACTCCGCACAGGTTTGTTGGACACCCACCAGGTGCAGGAACTGTTCTTGGGGCTGGGAATCCAAAAAAGGAACAGAAGTGACAAAATCCTGGCTGTGCAGCCTGCATATCTTGTTAGGGAAAGACACAAATAAACAAACAGATGTGTGGTAGATTGCTTGATGATAAAATACAGATTTTAACAGGAAGTCAGGATAAAGGGGGAAGGCAATATCAGGGGCAGCAGAGGCGCGACTGTGTCATGTTTTACAGGGTAGGCATGCAACGGTTCACTGACCAGACCTGAGCAATGACCTATGGAAATGAGAGGGAGCCATGTGGAATCTGGAGGGGACAGCAATTTGAGAGGATTTCCCCCGAAGTCAGTAAATCAGAAGAGGAGAAAAATAAGATTTATGAGTGAAGAAATGTGTTCTCCCACCGGCCTAACAGTAAATGGATTTTTCACCAGGTAGCTTAATTTATACAATAACAAATTTAGATCTGATATTATGGGGTGAAAAACACACATTGCTCTCAAACTTAAAAAATATGAAAAACAATAAAATAAGCAATAATGCAAACTGGTTATATTCCAGGCGGTGGAATATGCAAAGGATACATTAACTACACAATGATACAATATTACTCTTTTAAAAAAAGAAAAAGGACCCTTGCAAGTGCTGCCATCTTGTGGCACAACAGAATAGTGTTATTAAGTTACCGCATTAATGGCTACGTTTATGCTGCTATTGTTTGTCTTAATGGACCAAATGTGTCTCTTGGAAAAGAAAAAGCATGCTTTATAACTGATCTTGAAGGTGAAATACCTTTCAACTAAGCTAACATTCAATTAAAGAGCTGGGAAAAGTGAAATTTATAAAAACTGAGACTTCATCAGGTTGCCCAAAAGAATGTTAACTGCATTGTAGAAGTATTTCGCCGTACGTAAAATTTCTCCCCAATACCCAGATACATAATTTTAAGGTAAATTTCATTATTCTGTACTCCCTAAATGATTCTTTTTTCTACACTTTAAGCAGATCTTGTTTTTCAATCTGTGACAAATTGCTGTCTGCAAATACTGGATAACATCTAGTAACATCTAGATACTAGATAATCTTTATTCCCTGTGACTTTTGTGTTTGTTAGCTATAAGTGATTCGAACAGACCGGTTGTCTGGGTATTTATAAGCATCGTGCTCGGAGGACTAGGATTCCTGGGGATGGGGGAAGCCGCCTAAGGCCATGATTTAATGTGTCTTGGAAATGAATTCCCTGTCTCCTGGAGAGTTAAAAATCATAGGCCATCACCAGGGGTATGTTATCGGGACCCCATTTGCCTTGAGAGCAAAAGCGCTTAAGACATCACTCAAATGTAACACAGAGTCACGGGTCTGCCCTACGATTTTGTCTCTGGGTGTTCGTCCATACAGGGCACTCCAGCCCTGCCCCGGCCTGATCCCGCATTCATCCTTTATGCCTTAAAAAGAATCATGCCTTTTGGGCCTCACAGACCTATCTTACCTCCCTTACCAGATACGATTTTTATTTTGTCAAAAACATATGGCGTTTACATCTGATTCTGTAGCAGTGACTCCCACGCCTGTTGAATCTTGATTCCATATTTCAACAGAAGCGATGTTCATGGCAGAGGCAGCTAGAGGTCTTCCTGTGTCCACCCTCCACATTCTCCTGTCAGTACGAGAAACCTTGACTTTCACCTGCACACTTGGTTGCCCAGGAAAAGTACGTTTCCCAGACTTCCAGAAATGGTTGTCTAAGTCCTAGCTCACAAGAAAGAAGCAGAAACGCTGAGTGAATCCTTTCAGGAACTTAAAAAAACAAAGACGAAAACAAAAAACCAGATAGTGTCCTACTTATTACTTTTTAAAAGTCAATTTCAAGAAGTATCACATACGTTGGAAGAGTCTAACCAGGCTCTACAAGGGGGGAAGTAAAGCATTCAAAATTTCAGGGGAACGCCACGTCATGGAGATTCCAGGAGTCCAACGGAATGGGCTGTGCCCAGACATACTCTCCAAAATAAGAGACACATCATCACTGCTTGAAGCCTGACCCCCTTGTGGGACACCTCTGAAGGACCACCCAGGTTCGAAACTCTCCTCTACTGGAGGGACTGATACCTCTCTTGCAACTTCTCTGCCTAATTCTCTTTTCTTCAGTTCCTGAGAGATGAAAGGAGAGAGGGACCAGTCCCCCTACCCCCCCACCCCCCGCCTCTCCCTAATTAAATTCCTGCACACAGCACGCATCATTTCATTTCAGAGTGCTTTTCTAGCGATCCCAGCCTCAGGCATCTTTCAACGTCCGTGCCATCGAGACGCAGACTGAGCAGGTTTACACATTCTTCCAAACCCCACAGGGTCTGATGTTAAATGTGTTTCATGCTGATCTCTAACCCCTTCCTATCTATTTATGTACAGTACCTACAGTTACTCACAATATACAGTATGATCCTATACATATTTGCAGGTTTTTAAGACATTGGACAAAAGTCATAGAATGTATACGGAATTCTCTCTAGAGTATAGATAACATTTGTTGTTCTCTTTACTGATATTTTTGCTAGAAAGAAAATGCATTATTTTTTAATAACAAAAAAATTTTAAGTGTTTTTTTTTTTTAATGTTTGTGTATTTACTTGTGGGGGAGGGGAGGGAGAGAGGAAGAGAGAGCATCCCAAGCAGCTTCTACACTACCAGTGGAGAGCCCAGCATGGGCTTGAACTCATGAACCGTGAAATCATTACCGGAGTCAAGATTAAGAGTCAGATGCTTAACCGACTGAGCCACCCAGGTGCCCCACAACAAAAAGTTTCAAATAAAGCAATACCTTCCCTAACTACTAACAATGCTAAAAATAACTACCAACCACGAATACCAAATATACCCAAAAAAGGTAAGGGATTTGTAATACAAACCCTATTTGTAGTAACTGATAAGCACATAAACTATCCCAAGTCTGTTTCTCTGCATTCTAAGAGAAGGGAGATAAACTGTGTAGCTCTGCCTAGGAATATTTCAACACTCAAAAAGGGGGGGGGGGGACAATGAGCTCGTTCTGGAATCTCTAACTGTCAAGTTAGGTTTCTGCCATTAAATCTTAATGTGATTTAAGCCCAGTAGAAGATAAACACAACAAAAGTGTGGAGGGTGAACCACATTATAAGACAATCACTTACCATTTCTCAGGTCAATCAGCAAGAATGACCTCTACGAATTTATCAGGAGGGGATTCCTGGTGGTGTTACTATTATTAGACATTACAGAAAGGATTGAGAGTTTGCCTTCAACTAACATTTGAGAGCCTGACTTTCAGCCTTAACTCTCCTGAGGTATCATTCAGTTGGTTAAGTCTCTCTTCTTTTTCCTTTTAGTTCATCCTACACTACCCTCCTATTTTTTGTTGCATTTCTTAGGGGGAAAAAATCTCGTCATTCTTTATAGATTTAGAACTAACGCTGTATTTGGAGACAGTACATCTCCTTCTCTGGAGCTAATAGCTATGCAGAATTAGAACTGTTTCTCGGTGCAGATTACATTGGCTTTTTCCACCATTGATTACTGAAGCTTTTCGTTTTTTACTTAGAGGGTTAATCATTAGACAAAGCGATAGTGGGCACTCCGGCAATTTGCTCTGCGTGTGTGTCTGTTGGACTTGTGTCAGAAGATTCTAGGACCTCCTGTGTTTGGCACACAGGTGACTCTGTCTCTTAAGACGATACATGTGTTCTTTCAGATCTGTGAGTCCACCTCTAATGACGCTTCGTTTTACAGGTCACATTTTCTTCTCTCTAAAGTTATAAAAGACTTTAACCTTAAGGATAAATGAAAGGCTTGTCAATAAAAACATTAACTAGTCCTAACATTGTGTGGTCAATTACTAAATAATATTGTGATAGCAGAATGCCTTGGAATATTAACAAGGAGGGAAATAAAATATCAAATGAACTCGAAACTCAGGTAATCAATATTAAATAATTTTAACAGACAGTTCTCCTGTGATCTTAAGCACGCCTGCACAGATTCCTGAATGGGCACTGGGTGGGTCAACTTCCCTAAGAAAACACAGCGCTTTCCTTTGGGTGGTTTTTAGAGCACCAGTATTTTTTCATTGGATTCCTGGCTTTTCAAGGGTTGGAGCTTTGGTTTCATATTTTAACTCTGTAGCCATCAGCACGGTGCCAGTATCTTGCACACAGTTAGTGCTAATAGTTATATAATTAATTCACTGGTAGACAAGAGATTAACACTGTGATGAAACCAACTACATAAATCAATGCTGACAGCTTTGAGTAAGAATGAACAGTTGAGATTTGGTTAACGGCAGGTGAATGAGCAGAAGTGTACAATACATTCTCATGTTAACCAAAGCTGACTGTGACTCTATGTGGCTTGTTAAAGACGGCCATGAGTTCCTTGATTATACTTCTTCCTTTAAAACCCGGCAGGATGAGCCTTCCTTCTGAATCCAGGCTAGTCTTTGGCTGCTGTGACCAATGGAGCATTGTGGAAATATATTACGGTGGTTCCACGTCTGGCCTAAAGAGGACAGACAAGTCCCATCTTGGTTTCTAGGAGCCCCGTGCTACAGTGTAAGCTGGGGGACAGAACACCCGTGGGGAAGCCCTGAGATGACAGTTCCGAGGGAAGAGGAGTGACAGCACATTCTCCCAGGTATCCCTCTCAAGGCAACAGGCACGTGAATGAATCCATCTTAGACCCTCCAAACCAGACCAGCGGCCAGCTGAATACCTCCAAGTGACCCCAGTTCATGCCACACGGAGCAGAAAAATAACCCAGTGTCATGCTGGATTTCCCCAATCACAAAATCATGAGATACAATAAAAGGGGTGGTTTAAAGCCACTGCTTTTTGAGGTAGTTTCATACACAGCAATCAATAACCAGAACATTCTACAAGGGTGGTTTGCCCAGGACAGTCCCAATTTCTGCCAGTGGTCCGAGCACCCTGTCGTGATTTATATGTGCTCTGGGTTTTCCATTTTCACACAGGATTAGCAATAGTTGTGTTTAAATAAGCCAAGATGGGCTTGGTAGTTTCTGTCATGTTCTGATCCACAAGAGAGCGAGAATTATACGAAATGAATAGTTGCAACCTGAAACCTACTTTAAAGTGAGACAACCAACAAAACCTTTTCTCTTCTCAAGCCCCCAGACCGGAACACACTAACGTTTCCCCTTGGAGGCTGGCATGTGGGGTGCTTGCTGACGACGTTATGCTCCTGAATCATTAGCTGCAAAAGACAACCATCTCCTTCTGATCTCAGGCCGTGGTGGAAGGAGAACCATTCTGTCTGCTGCCATGGCTGGCCAGACAGTGGTGCTTCCATCCCGTTTTGGTGTAAGAGACAGACACATCTGCCAGGCCACCGCTCCTGCATTAGACTATTCACGATAGATGGGGGTGAGGGGCCTCAGAGAGGAACATGGGAAACTGTAAGTGAGGCATACGTATGTGACTCATGCGTAGGGAACAGGACCGGAGCCGTCTTTCTACAGAGTGAATAGAAAGTAGTCTGTGTTCTTGATAATGTCATTTTTGTATCGTGTAAATCGATAATATTTATTCTTTGTTTCTCAAATTTTCAAATTTGCAAGAAATGTTCAGAAGCAATGAGCTAAAATTAAAGGGGCATATTTAAGGAAAAGTAAATAGTGAATTGTCAGTTCTCAAGACAGCAGATGATAAAAAGTAACCTGCATGGAAGGTTCATCATTGCCCATCCAGCATGATATCTGTACGGTATCATCAACCCATAAAATCCAGAAGGCACAAATTCTGCTAAAGAAGGAACGGTTTTTGGCTCAAAAATTCATTAGTTTAAGAAAGCTGTGGCTGAAGAAAACAATTTAGTGTGTGTAATTGCAGAAAACGTGTTTACACACCAACGCGCGAGGCCCGACTTCCAATTATATCAAGAGTCTCTTTTTATAAATTAAATGCGTTCTTTTTCAATTTCAAGATGTGCACATATAAAACGAAGCAGCAGTTGTTAATGCATTCACTCCTAGCAAAGACAGAAAAAAAGGATCTTTGCAAACAGTGAAGTAATGCCGTTTGTTCATCGGTATCTTCAAGTGCTTCAAATAGAAAATCATTTAAGTTCATATCAATCGTCATTCACATATTTTTCATCCACTTAATGGAACCAAAGAGAAGGAAGTGTTCAGTTCATTTTGCAAAAATGAAACAGCTGACAGGATGACTCCTATTGTAAAAGTTGCTTAAAGTTCAATACTGAAGGTAACATGATTTACTTATCAGTGAACATATAAAGGCGAAGTTAGAATCCACAAGTTTGATGATAAAAACAAGTCTTAAAAAGAAGTTGAGGGGCGCCTGGGTGGCTCAGTCGGTTAAGCGTCCGATTACGGCTCGGGTCATGATCTCGCGGTCTGTGAGTTCGAGCCCCGCGTCAGGCTCTGTGCTGAGCGCTCAGAGCCCGAAGCCTGTTTCCGATTCTGCCTCTTCCTCTCTCGCAGCCCCTCCCCTGCTCTCTCTCTGTCTCAAAAATAATAAACATTAAAAAAAAAAGAAGTTGAAAGAATAATTCACTTGGAATTGATGGCGATGAACACATAATTCATAACTAAGTTTAAACAAGCTTCAAGAATACACCAATTGAAATAGAATTTGTTAACTGTCCACATTTACAATTTACAAATGTATTATACATATTTGGGGTGGCTGGTTTACATTGTCTGTGATAAAGCTGACATTTAATATTTTAAGAATCCCTTCGGCACCCTTGTAGACACTTCATTAATCGAAAATTAATTGGTGGTTAGATATATTGAAGCCTTCAAAGAACCAACTTGCAAATTAACCTCCATGTTCCACGATGACATTGAACATTTCTGTAAAACAGTTCTTTAAACTTGAGAATAAGTTCCTATAATAGGAAACTTGTAACCAAAGTGTTCCGCAAATTGAGCACTGGAAATCTTTGAAGCATTTACATTCTGCACCAAATGAAAGCACTGCTTGCAGAATGGAAGACATGAAACTCATCCTTACAAAAGCTAGAGACGAACTGAATAACGTGATAGGGGCACTCAAAGGATCCTTGAAATTTGAAAAGTCTCCCTTTGCAGAAGTGAGCTCTTGCTTGCGGTAAATTGCTTTTCCCTACCGAACTCAAATGGAGAAGGCCTGCGACTTCCTAACATTGAAGCTTGGCAAAACGTTGAGAAGAATCGCACACAGAGGAGATTTGTCTTGGAGGAATATTGGTCAAAGATGGCTTCCTGAGAAGAGGCTAAAAGAAAAATACCTAAAACATTAAGATAAAATATTTTCATCGTTTAATCAAAAATTTAAGATTGAGGAAGCCTTCCATTTCGCGGGACTTGCTCAGAGTTTATTAAGCATGTCGGCATCTGCAGGGAGAGTACTTTATCAAGTAAAAACTATCAGAATCTATAGACGAGTCTATTTCAAATTCGCTACCACAAAATGCAACTTTCAAGATGACAATTCAATGAAAAATTTATACTAAGATTATATCGAAAGTATATTCTCCCTAAAATATTAATGACAAGGTATTAAAAGTAGAAATTCCTGTAAAACTGAGAAAAGTATGTGACCCTATATGAAATTATTTTGCTTATTATAAAGTTTCTGTTAATGGGTATTTTTGCTTTAGTGTATATGGGTATACCCTATTTTTGAAAATCAGTTTTAAATAGGATGGTTTTATAGGTCCATCCAAAAATACAACCTATTTGCTTACCTATAAAGATTTCTAAAAGTTGTAACATCTTAATGATTTTAGTCCCCGTGTTAAAACCATAACCATAAAAGATGTGGTTGCTTTACTTATTCCTAATCTGAATTATTATTTCTTTTCTTCACTTCACTCACATTACAGCCTCATGCTAATATTACCAGATTGTTTTTCTTTCTTCCCAATGCAGAAAAGTCCATTTCTTCCTATTTTTTCCAGTCTGCCATTTCCTCATTTTCCTACGAGCGCTGCTCTCTATTCCCTGAATCCGCGTCTCCCCTTCTCTCAGGTGTCTAGGACATTGTTAATGCTCTTTTTTGACATCGCGAGTTCTTCCTTTCCAAAGCAGCTTGTGACAGTATTCCCCATTTTTCAACATCTGGTTCAAATACTGTCTCCTCCCACATTCTGGAAACCACAACTCATCTCATCCCCTTTTCTCGTCTTGAAGAATTTTACTCATAAATCTACTGGAGTTCATCGAATTGCTTTGCATTGCAGGTAACTGCCTGCCTAGTTTTCTTCTTCTAAGTCATTATGTGTCAAATACCACATTTTCTCTTTCTTTCAGTTTTGAACTAACTTTCAGAAAGTTATTTATGTATTTGTGTATTTACGTATTTATGCATGTATGTATGTATGTATATATTTAAGAGGGGGCAGAAAGGGAGAGAGACAGAATCCCAAGCAGGCTCCACACTCAGTGCGAATCCTGACACTGCCTTGAAGGGTAGATAAGCTGAGCGGGGTTCAATATAGTTTGTTGGACTAATTGCTATTTTTTAGCAAATACGTTTTACTCATATATCTCTCTTTACTTTTTCCGATGTACCTTAATTACTCTCTCAGTCAAGCACCCCACCATTAGTATCCAAATAAGGCCTTCTCGTTGGTTGTTTTCTCAAAAATGGATACAATTTCATCTGGCCTGATTCATCTCCTAGTTTTGCTACATATTCTAGTCTTTCTTTTCGCAATACCGTTGTCATTTTGACAAAACCATGCCCCCTTCTTCTCAGCTTCCAACCCCAAATATTTCCCACCATAAAAGAGAATATATAATTTATTTAGACAATGAATAGTAAGGGGAAAGAAAGCAATATAATACCTGACAAAAATAGATGAGAATTATAAGGCCATGGGTATTAATGTTAGGAAGCTGGATAGGCAACAGTATCCAGAATGCACAAATGAGACCCTTATTAATCAAATGCTTTTAGTTATGACTCCTTAAAGTAAGAAAATGTGTTTAGTCAAAAAAAAAAGAGATAGAATTTCTGGTAATACAAACAGTGGGAAATTGCTTGGATTTAATTTGTTTATAAGGAGCTTTGTTGTTTACAAAGAACTTTTTGGTTTATAAAGAGCTTTTTATTAAAAAAAATTGACATCACAAAATTCAAAAAGCAAACAGAGCAAATTATATGATTTAAACTGTTACTCATGTGTTTGTTGTAAGAGTAGGAAAATGGACATCAGATTTTAAGTATAAAAGAGGAAGACATTACTAGCTCCATTTGTAGCTTCTTGCGTATTATTATTTGATGCGCATTATGATTTTTTTAGTCATACTGTTTTTTCTGTTCACTTTTATTTCCCCAGAGCTTTGGAAGTTACGCACACCCCAGTTCTACTTTTCTAATGACTTAAAATTTTAACATGCATACTTTACTTAAAATCAAACACTACTTAATAGATCTCCCTCATTTTTAAATTTTTTAAAATGTTTATGTATTTTTGAGAGGAAGAAAGAGACAGAGCACAGGTAAGGGAGGGCAGAGAGAGAGGGAGACACATAATGGAAGCAGGCTCCAGGCTCTGGAGCCCCAATGTGGGGCTTGAATCCAGGAACAGTGAGATCAGGACCTGAGCTGAAGTTGGACAGTCAACTGACTGAGCCACCCAGGCACCCCTAATATCTCTCTCTTATTTCTAATCAATCAGTGACTTCTTGAGTATATTTAATTACAGTCCCCAACCCTTTTTGGCCTTACACATTATTATTTTGGTTCTTTTTGTTGTTTCTTTTACCCACAAAATCTAGGCATTGCTATTATTATTTTAAACAGTCACCATTACCTTAAATTTGCTTTCAAGTTTACCAGTTTCCTTGTACAACATTTCATCCTATGCCTCAGACATTCATTTCTCTTTAGGAATTTCTTCAGATAAGATCTATTCATAATATACTAGAAGTTTTGTGTTGTCTGAAAAATATTTGTACTTCATTTTTATTCTTGAGCAAAAATGTACCTTGGAATACAATTTTATGTCAATAGTTCTATTTTGTTTTGCATTCCTCAAGAGATAATTCCCCACCTTGATGCTTTATTAATATTGTTGAAAATTCTCAGTCTCATTTGTAATCTTTTTATTCTTTATATTGTGGTCTTTAATCTTCATTTTCTACTAGTTCTATAAAATTATCTCTTTAAGCTTTCCCTTCAAGTAGCACCCTTTCTTATCTTCTTGATTCTCTTCTTTGGAGGCTCCGATTAAAGACACGTTAGAAATTTTCATTCACGACTCTGTCACTTAACCACTCTTTTATATTTTTCATCTCTTTATCTTACTATTTTGCAACATGAATAATGTCTTCAAATCTATCTTCCATTTCAGCAATTTTTCTTAACGTTACCTATTCTCTCACATTATTCCAATTTTCCATCTGATATTACTCTCCTTCTCCCTGAAGAATATGCTTCAGTATTTTAAAATACCATTCTCATAGTGATTTCTTTAGTTGAAAATGTCTTATTTTCTTTATTTCTTGGGATAAAATTTACATGAGGCTATAATCCTGGTTTGGTCATTATTTTCTTTGAGCTCTCTAAATATACCTTTCCCTTATTTTCTGGCTTCTCATGTTCTTGAGAAATCAACAGTCAAATAGTTGCTCTTTTGATAGCAATCCTCTACTTTTCCCAGATGCTTTTGATATTATTCTTTGCATCTTTGGTCTTCAAGCAGCTTTATTATAAGTGTAGGTGTGCTTTTGTAACCTTGCTTGGAGTTGGTTTGGACTTCATGAATCTATAGCTTAAATCAGTTTTAGTTATGGGGAATCCTTTGGCCTAACCTCTGCAATTATTATTTCCTCTCTTTTCTCTCTCTTCTCTATTTCTGAGACTTAAGTTGAACTTGT
Source organism: Paguma larvata (assembly GCA_030068075.1). Lineage (NCBI taxonomy): Eukaryota > Metazoa > Chordata > Mammalia > Carnivora > Viverridae > Paguma > Paguma larvata. The sequence continues at coordinate 127,370,627 of CM057826.1, forward strand.
GTTAGAACTTTTATTGTGTCTTTTTTTAAATACAATTTATCATCAAATTGGTTTCCATACAACACCCAGTGCTCATCCTAACAAGTCTTTTTTTTAAGATTAAAAAAAAATTTATTTATTTTCAGAGACAGAGAGAGAGAGCAAGTGGGGAAGGGGCAGAGAGAGGGAGAGAAAGAATTGCAAGCAGGCTCTGCGCTGTCAGCACTGAGCCTGATGTGGGGCTCGAACTCAGGAACTGTGAGATCATGACCGAAGCTGAGATCAAGAGTTGGACGCTTAACCGACTGAGCTACTTACGTGCCCCTTTTTAATTGTATCTTTTATGTTTTTATCCTATCTTGCCATTTTCCCATCATATTTCTCTCTGGTATTCAGGCTGGAATTTTTTCTTTTTTCTGAATTATTTTCCAGTTAGCAAATTCTCTCTTCAGCTGTGTCTAATTTGGTCCTTTCATCATTCATTAGTTTTAATTCTTTTTCTCTTCAATTACAGAATTTCTATTTTGCTCCTTTTTAAAATCTGTTGTGTCATCTTAAACTGTGGTAGTTTATTTTGAGACATAATATACATACCATAAAATTTATTATGTTGAAGTATATGATTTAGTGGTTTTAGTATATTCAAAAGGTTGTACAATCATCACTACTATCTAATTCCAGAACAATTTCATCACCCCAAAAAGCATCCCCATATCATAAGAAATTATTACCCATTACTTTTCCACTTAGCTCCTGCCAATTCCTCACCTACATTCTCTTTCTAGGAATTTGCCTATTTGTGGTATTTCACATACAATATGCAGCCTTTTGTGTCTGACTTCTTTCAGTTAGCATCCTGTTTCCAAGATTCATACATGTTGTAGCATGTATTAGTATTTTAGCACATTTCATGGCTGAATAATATTTCTTTGCATGACTATGCCACCTGTGGCTTATCCAGTCATCAACTGATTGAAATTTGTTTCCATGTTTTGCCTATTTGAATAATGCTATCTCTTTGTAGATCGCATACGGCTGGCTGATGTTTTTATATTCATTTTTCCAATACCTGCCCTTGAACTGAAGAATTCGAATGGATCAAATGTACTTACTATTAAAGAAGAATTTATGTCTGTCATTTTAGTATTTATTTTCTATATGTCTGGAATGCTTTTCCCTCAGGTATCCACAGAGTTCACTCCCTCAACTTTTTATGATCTTCTCTCAAACATTAGCTGCTCAGTGAGGTCTTTGCTGGCCACCGTGTTCAAAATGTAAACATTTTCAACACATACACTTCCTAACTCCAATCTGTTTGATTTTTTCAATATTTGTCATTATTTGCATGGTACATATTGAATTTACTCATTTCACTAATTGTATATATTGCTTTTATACACAAACAAATTTAGCTCATTAAATTGTAAGCTTTGTGGGGAAGGTTTTTTTTCTCTATTTTTTGTTTTGCTTTGATTTTTTTTTTTAATATTTCCAGGAGCTGGGAGAGGGTCTTGCCCATAGTAGAGGCTCACCACATATTTTGTTGAATGAATGGTCAAAATACTTGGCCATTTTTCTGTGAATTCCAGTAGAGGATGGTGGTTTTCTTTTCAGGCAGAAATACCATAAATTTTTTAAAATATTTATTTATTTAGAGATAGCACACACACGTGCGCATGCACACACACGCACGCACGCACACACACACAAGTGGGGGAGGGGCAGAGAGAGAACGAGAGAGAGAGAGAATCCCAAGCAGGCTTCATGCTGTCAGCACACAGCCTGACACAGGGCTTGATCTCATGAACCATGAGATCATGACCGGAGCTCAAATCAAGAGTCAGATGCTTAACTGAGTAAGCCACTCTGGTGCCCTTATCATAAAATTTTTTTGAAATTTAATTTTAAATGCTGCTTTTAGAGTAAATCAAAAATGAAATAGTTGTTAATGCTTATTACGTATGGTACATAATAAAGTTTAGGCTTACAGATGTTAAAGTGGGGGACTAGCAAAATAGAAGACTTTGCATGATCAGAAGGCAAACTTGATGTGACTCAGGGAAGCTCTAACTTCAGCATACCATTTTCTTCTCACTAATGGAACAAGAGGTGTTAAGTAGCTCCAGCCATCCAAAACATAATCATTGAACTCCAAGTCCAAATAGCTTCCTGCCACTTAGCATTCTCTCTTGGCTATTTCAAGGTCTCCCAAACTCATTAAACCAAAACCAAAATATACTCCTCCTCACCCCAGATCCCCCCCTCCAAGACTGCCATTTCAACTGTCCCATTACACAAGCTTACTGACACAAGTCTTACTTTTGTTAAGTCTTAAGATGAAATCTATCATCAAGTACCCTTCCATCTTCCACCTAAATACCTATCAAATTTATCTCTGTTTCTCTATCTCTGTCCCTGCTGTCCTAATTCAGATTACTATCACCTCTATTTGGTTTCCTGCAGTGGATTCTTTTTTTTTTTTTAACGTTTATTTATTTTTGAGAGACATAGAGACAGAGCGTGAGCAGGGGAGGGGCAGAGAGAGAGGGAGACACAGAATCTGAAGCAGGCTCCAGGTTCTGAGACATCAGCACAGAGCCCGATGTGGGGCTCGAGCTCACAGACCGTGAGATCGTGACCTGAGCTGAAGTCGGATGCTTAACCAAATGAGCCACCCAGGCGCTCCCCTGCAGTAGATTCTTAACTGGTTCTACACACTTCAGCCAACACAATTTTTGCAAAGGCAGATATGCTTAAAATATTTTATCAGCATTTCATTCCTCTTAAGACAAAGAAAATATTCTGGACTTGGCCTACTGCTCTCTGTGGTTTGATCTCTGCCTATTCCTTCATTTTGAGCCAGTTTCCTTCTCCCCTCTTTATATGGTTGCTACATTGATCCTTACTCATTTCCTGGAATGCACCTCTTTTACTCCTGCCATTCTGTTCCCACTTCCTGAGTCACCCTCTTTCCCTCACTCTCTCTCCACATATAGGCCTTTTTATCTCTCTATCTACTCATAGAACTATCGCTACACAACCACCAGGTTTCCGCTTAACTCCTTCTCTCTCAAGGAAGCTTTCCTGACCATCTTTCCCACCCACCACTACACATATCTCGGCTAGGTAGCAAGGTTATATTCTGTGAACCATGTTCTTTTTCTCATAGAACTTATTGGGCTTGCCACTAAATACCACTTATAAGGTTACTTGATTATTAATAATATTTTAAGCTTTGCAAATTCAAGACCATGGCTGCTCTTGCTCCATATGTTTTACCCAAATGTAATATCCAGTGCAATAAATATCTATTAAATGAATGTATTATATAGTGTTGTATTAAATAGACCATAACCTGATGTTATGGTACCCCTATGGCTTCTTTTTTGCATTACCGTCACTGACATTGCCCTGCCTTCTGCTCACCGGTAACAGCTCCACACAATGGACACGATTATCTCAAGCTCTCAGAGCAAATAAAGGCAATACCGCTCAATCCTGTGGTCAAGGACCCACGATAATGATATAACTGGATCAGGCAAAGATATGGCCCACCACATACAAAAAAGATGGTTCTTTCAGTACTGCCCATCTCTATACATTCTTTATCGCTGACATATGCAGAAATTGTCATATTTTTAATAATAAATACATGATGTGTATATATGTATTGAAAGTGCATGAATGCATTGGAAAATCAGTACTGATCATATACACAGGCATCACTCAACTCCTTCCTCTCTTTTTATTACTTGTTGACTCCAGACCCAGTGCCAGGAAAACTGTGAAGTAGCAAACTTCTTTTTTTAATGTATTCTTCCACATTCATTTTTTTTTTAATTTTTCTTAAATTTTTTTTTAACGTTTATTTATTTTTGAGACATAGAGACAGAGCGTGAGCAGGAGAAGGGCAGAGAGAGAGGGAGATACAGAATCCGAAGCAGGCTCCAGGCTCTGGGCTGTCAGCACAGAGCCCGACGCGGGGCTCAAACTCACAGACCCTGAGATCATGACCTGAGCCGAAGTCGGCCGCTTAACCGACTGAGCCACCCAGGTGCGCCTATTTCACACTCCTTTTTGACCGCTATTGCCTCGACTCTCATTCTTTCCTCATGACTTATCAGGAGACCCTGTGGTTCTTGAGACACCCGGTTTTACCTCCTCCACCTCTCCTGTCACTAGCCCCCTTTACTTTCTTCCCGGCTGCCATTGCTTGTGAAGGATATTACCAGATGATTTCTAAATAACCCAAATAGCGACCTCTCCTGAGAAAAAAATTCTCTAGCGGTGGCATTTCATTTCTATAAAATAGGCTGGCAGATGATAATTGGAGGATCAAAAAATATCACACAGGTCTCTGATTCAAACAGTGTACGTATCCTCTAGCAACCAAAGACAACCCCGATCCTTCGTTTTCCCCATAGTGCTATTATTAGCAAGCATTAAAAAAAAAAAAATTCATCCAGTACAGCATGTTAGGAAATGTATCTTTTTAAAGCTATTGAAATGTTTTAAAAGCAAGAGCCACACCCCTAAAACTCCACATTATAGTGCTTGCTATAGATTTCCTCCCTGCCCTTGGCGACTACCCAATGATTTTCATGTGGCGCTTTAGTGGTAGTTCTCCACCCCCATGACTGATGTGGCTTGAATGCTGAAGTTATAGTTCGCTTGTCATCCAAACTGATTTCCCAAGATGATCTGTTTCCTCTCAAGCTTCAGATAATTTAACCTATCCTCTGACAACAGCCAAGGCAGCTTTTATGAAGATCAAATTAAGTTACCATCAAGGATGTATATATATATATATATATATATATATATATATATATATATGTATATATATATAAAGTTCCTGGATCATAGTCAGTGTTCTTAGATGTTCCTGGACGTGACCGAAGACCTAAAACATGTTCTAACCACAAACATGACGGAACGCAACTTCTATTTATTTTGAGTTTAAGGAGATTGATTTTAAACATCCATTTTTCCCAAGAAAATTATTTAAGATTCATTTTGAGGACAGGCATCAAACAAAAGGAGGATTTAAAGAAATTATCCTATGGATAACAGAAGAACGTCTCCCACTATTTTGTCTTTGATGATCTTGATAGTTTGGGTAAAGAGCCTTGTTTTTGCCTGAACTGGGCAAGGCCTCCGTTGTGCATATTCCCTGATGGGGAGGGGTGTGTTTCTAGTAGCAAATGTGTTTCTGATGTTCTCTTATCAATGTTTTCGATTAAAATTTGGAGATAAGATTTCCAGTCTGTACATAAAAAGACCAGGAAAGGGAAAAGAATTCAGAAAACTTGGGCTTTATAAAGATGAAACTGAAATTTATAGAACTCTCAGCAATACCGACCTCTGCCTCCACCCAACATCCACCTAGACCACATGTGCCAAAGGCACTCCACTGTCTGTGGCACCACCACAGGAAATTGCTTAAATCAAACACCAGAACATAAATCCTTGAGTCTGATCTTTTCATCTATATCCACAAAATATACAGTGTTCTGTGGTCTTTACCACAGGTTAGTACTTTCTAGAATTCCTCCACTTTTCTTCATTCCCATTGGCTCTACTTTACTGAAGACCACTATCAATTCTTGCTAGATTATGCAGAAGGTTCTGCCTGACTGCTCCAGGCAGATCTCTCAGCAAAGCTTTCTACATGTTCCTCCTCATACCCTATCCTCCAACAGAGCTGACGGATTGGCAGGTCCCAGCGTATATCACGCTCACTCTTATCTCTGGGCTCTGTGCATTCTGCTTCTTTTGTTTGGATTCTTCTCCCCAACCTACCCTAATGACTGCTTGTTTTCTGTGTTTCCTTTAAGGATGAACTCAAGTAATTAATGTCCCCGAACCTTCCTACCACCAGGAATCTGATGGGTGTCCTTCCTCTGTGTTTTTTCAGCCAAAAGAAAATTTAAAACAAACTACATCAGTGGTGTAAAGAAGTGGTCTAGTTTCATTCTTCTGCATGCCACTTCCTTACACCACTCACAAAAATAAACTCTAAATGGATAAAGGACCTGAATGTGAGACAGGAAACTCAAAATCTTAGAGCAGAAAGCAGGAAAAAACCTCTTTGACCTAAGCCGCACCAATTTGTTACTTGACACATATCTAAAGGCAAGGGAATTAAAAGCAAAAATGAACAATATATTGGGACCTCATCAAGGTAAAAACTTCTGTACTGCAAAGGAAACAACCAACAAAACTAATAGGCAACCAATGGAATGGGAAAAGATAATTGCAAATGACATATCGGATAAAGGACTAGTATCCAAAATCTATAAAGAACTTACCAAACTCCACACCCAAAAAATGAATAATCCAGTGAAGAAATGAGCGGAAGATATGAATAGACACTTTTCCAAAGAAGACATCCAAATGGCAAACAGACATATGAAACGATGCTCAATGTCATTCATCATCAGCGAAACACAAATCAAAACCACACTGAGATACCACCTCACACCAGTCAGAGTGGCAAAAATGAACAAATCAGGAAACTATAGATGCTGGCGAGGATGTGGAGAAACAGGCACCCTCTTACACTGTTGGTGGGAATGCAAACTGGTGCAGCTGCTCTGGAGAACTGTGTGGAAGTTCCTCAAAAAAATGAAAATAGAACTACCCTATGACCCAGCAATAGCACTGTTAGGAATCTACCCAAGAGACACAGGAATGCTGATGCATAGGAGTACGTGTACCCCAATGTTCATAGCAGCACTTTCGACAATAGCCAAATCATGGAAAGAGACTAAGTGTCCATCAACTGGTGAATGGATAAAGAAGATGTGGTGTATATATATACAATGGAATACTACACAGCAATGAGAAAGAATGAAATCTGGCCATGTGTGGCAACATGGATGGAACTGGAGGGTATTACGCTAAGTGAAATAAGTCAGTCAGAGAAAGACAGATACCATATGTTTCCATGCATAGGTGGATTTTGAGAGACTTAGCAGAAAACCATGGGGGAGGGGAAGAAAGGAAAGAAAAAAGACACAGAAAGGGAGAGACACAAAACATAAGAGACTCTGAAAGACTAAGAACAAACTGAGGGATCAGGGGAGTGTGGGGGGGGGAGAGTGGGTGACGGGCACAGAGGAGAGCACTTGTTGGGATGAGCACTGGGTGTTGTATGGAAATCAATTTGACAATAAATTATTAAATAAATAAATAAATAACCATTAAAAAAAAAAAAGAAAACCACAGGGGAGGGGAAGGGGGGAAAGAAAAAAGACACAGGGAGGGAGGGAGACAAAACATAAGAGACTCTTTTTTTTTTTTTAATAGACTATGTTAACTTCATTTTCTCCCTAACCATTTCTTTTTTTTTTTTTAGCGTTTTTATTTTATTTTTGAGAGACATAGAGACAGAGCAAGGGAAGGGCAGAGAGAGAAGGAGACAGAGAATCTGAAGCAGGCTCCAGGCTCTGACCTGTCAGCACAGAGCCCGACCCAGGGCTCGAACTCACAGACTGTGAGATCATGACCTGAGCTGAAGTCGGCGCTTAACCGACCGAACCACCCAGGCGCCCCTAAGAGACTCTTAACCACTAAGAATGAACGGAGAGTTGAGAGGGGTATTGGAGGGGGGAGAGTGGGTGATGGGTATTGAGTAGGGCATGGGCTGGGATAAGCACTGGGTGTTGTATGGAAACCAATTTGACAATAGAAAGTTAAAAAAAAAAACTAAATCAAACTTACCTTTTAACTAATGGTATGGTTTTAATGATAAAAACATGTTTCCAGTAGACTTTAGGAATTACTGAAAAACTAATGATAATAATACTAAAAAAAAAAAAAAAACCCTCAAAGGAGAGAAGCTGCTAATGCTACAGCACTTTATTAAGGCAATGTGGGGAATGGAATCTTGTCACCTGCCTCCCACAAGGTCATTCTAGAAGCTACTTGATTTATAGACCTGTTTATAAAAAGTACAGGTCTCCATAAATTGGCATCTTTTCCTCTTCAATTTCATAGTTCACAAGAGAAGGTGGATGATTTTACTCATTAGAATTTCAGCACTTAGTTCTCTCTATACATACTCATCTGTACCATTGTTTTCCTCTCAACCAAAAAATTCCAGAACTGATCTATGGTCTTAATTACAATATAGCTTCAATGTATATGGCTCACTACAGAACGCTATTTTTCCTTTACTGGTATTTCTGTCATGACCTCAAATTGCCACGGTCCAAAAATTTTATGGACTAAAGCGGAGATAAATGAGTTTAACAAATATGAATTATTTTATCAAAAAAGAAAAGTAATTTCCTCTTCTAAATCCTTTTATTTTATTTTATTTTATTTTTGAATAATTTATTGTCAGTTTGGTTTCCATACAACACCCCGTGATGATCCCAACAAGTGCCCTCCTCCGTGCCCATCACCAACTCTCCCCCCTCCCACATCCCCCTCTCCCCTCAGTTTGTTCTTAGTCTTTGAGAGTGTCCCATGTTATGTCTTCCTTCCTCTCTGTGGCTTTTTTTTTTCCCTTCCTTCCCTTCTTTCCCTCCTCACTGGTTTTCTGTTAGGTCTCCCAAAGCCTACCTATGCGTGGGAACATATGGCATCTGTCTTTCTCTGCCTGAAAAATCCTTTTAAGTGTATAAATAAAATCTAAAAGTAGTCAAAGTTAAGTCTCTTACTCCCCAGGCACTACCCCAGAGGTATCCTCTTCCGGTCTTAGTGACTGTCAAGTATCTTCTGTCCTTCCAGGCTCTCAGCTTTGCCTTAGGAAAACACAACATTAACCCTTGCAAATTCATGAAAAAGACTGATTAGCTTTAAATAGTATCCTGGTTCCATTCATGTCTGGAGGAGGGGCTTAACTACAAGTAATGTCTTCGGAGAAGCAAATTTGCCGGAGGAGAGTCTTCGAGACCCTTCGAACCTTAACTGTCTAAGCATAAAGCACGCTCTATCCCAGAGGGATAGGAGGGTTAGTATTAAAACTGTCCTGTCCATCAGGTGTTCTCTCATATGACACAAATTAATATATTAATATTCTACATTCATCAAGTATTTAAGTCAATAAAGTTGGTATTTATAATAATAAGATGAAATTAAAAATATACATACCTATATAATGCCTGGGTGGCTCAGTCATTTAAGCATCCAGTTAAGTGTCAACTCTTAACTTTGGCTCAGGTCACGATCTCACGGTTCAGTTTGTGGGTTTGAGCCCTGCATCTGGCTTTCCACTGACAGTGAGGAGCCTCTTGGGATTCTCTCTCGCCATCGCTCTGCTCCTCCCCTGTGCTCTCTCTCTCTCGAAATAAGTAAACTTAAAAATATATATACAGACACCTATATATTAAATCAACACGAATCATTTTTACTCTTTCTTTGATTATAAAGGCACTTTTAGAGTCTTGTAGGACCTTAAGATTCTCATTAATGGGGAATTTTTGCTGATGTGAACTAAATACATTTTTATTATCTAATACAAATATCGAGAGTTGATTACTTAGTATTTCTGCTAAAGACATTAATTACTGTTTGCCTTTTCTATACTCCCTTCTAACAGCTGCTAGAGAGCAGTGGCTTTGTTTTGTACTCATGTAACCTCCACTCAGAACAGATGATTAGAGTTCAATGAGCTTCTTGGTTGGGATTAATGTTTTCAGTAAATTTGAGGATTCTTTGAAAGTTTATTTATTTTGACAGACAGAGAGCGTGCATGCACACAAGGGGGAGGGGCAGAGAGAGAAAGGAAGAGATAGAATCCCAAGCAGGTTCCCCGCTATCGGCACAGAGCCCCGTGAGGGGCTGGAACTCATAAACTGTGAGATTGTGACCTGAGACGAAGTCAAGAGTTGGACGCTCAACCAACTGAGCCACTTAGGCAGCCCCGAACTTGAGGAATTTTTGATCAGTAATTCTTCTGCTGTTTTCTGTCTTCTCTTCCTGGTACTTCTGTTTTACATATATTGATGTAATTCTCCTCATTTTTCTTCATTTCTTTTTCTCCCCCTATTTTTCAGGTTGCTTAATGTCTAATGATTTCCGATGTGGTTTTGGAGTGGTGGGGGTCCAGAGCTGATGGCCAAGAAAGAATTGTTGAGATGTCTTTGGTGGAAAAAGGTAATTTTTATTAAAGCATGGGCCAGGGGCCAGAAGGAGCTGCACTGGGGTTGTGAAGAGTGACTGGTTATACCCTATGGAGCTGGGGAGGTAAAGTCAAGGGGACCTTTCTTAAGGGGATTTTCATATGCTAAAGAAGACTCACAGATTACTGGAGGCCTAGAGATTGTCAAGCCAAGGGCTGCCCTTTCTTCTAGCAAAGCGTCAACTTAAAGACGGTAGGGAGTTCCTAGATCTACATTTTCTTCTTGTCTTTGTTACTTACCCACATCACTATGGAGGGGAGGATGATGTTGGGGCTATAGGTTTCTAGAGATTAAGTTATTGGCTCTTCGTAAGATTGCCTTTTTCTTATAATTTACTAAGATATTTGTAAACTGACAGAGACTAGGGTCTTGCCTAACTGTGATCTCTATCAGTTAACTATTTGTTTTCCCCCTTCCTTTGTTCTTGGGGAGCCAGGAGGGCCTGAGGAATGTCACACATATCCTACGTAGGGCGGGAGGAGTTCGTGGGGTGGCAGCTTACCTTATGCTCCCTCATCAATTTCCATTCTAGTTCACTAATAATCTATCCTGCCAGTTCAAATCGACTGTTGAGATCCTCAAGTGAAATTTTCATTTCCATTATTTTACTTTTCGGTAAAAAAAAACAAAACAAAATTTCCACTCAGTTCTTTTTATAATTTCAGTCCTTTGATTGACATTCTCTATTTGATAAGACTCCGTCAACCTATCTTCCTATCTTCCTGTATTTCTTTCAGTGTGGTTTCCTTTGGTTCCTGGAACATTTCCATAATGGCTACCTTAAGGTCTTTTATCTATTCAATCTGACATCTGGTTGTTCTCACAGGCAGTATTTGCTGTCTGCTTTCCTCCCCCACATACAGGTTTTCCTTTCTTCATACCATGATTTTTTTTTACTGGAAACCGGACTTGTTAAATACTATATTATAGCAAGTTTAGGGACTGCTTCTCCAGGCCTCCACATTAGGGTTTGCGATTGCGTTTTGAATGTTTATTTGTTTAGGGATTGGCTGGATTAGTTGAGTGAAATCTACTTCTCCCGGCAGTGTGAAACCTCTAGAGTTTCTCCTAGAGGGAGCAGCCTTGAGCTGACACTGTCACTACGGGATGACTAGGATTTGGGCTGGGCTTTCTGGCCCTAACCACAACCAGCTGTTAGGCCCAAAGAGTTGCCAGCTGACTTCTCCATTCTTTACTGTTCTTTTCTTTTCTTTCTTTTTAAATCTTTAAATGTAATCCCTCTCCCGAAGTGGGGATTGAACTCATAATCCAAGGTCGAGAGTCCCAGGCTCCACTGACTGTGCCAGCCAGGCAACCTGGCTCTATTATTGTCAAAAATGCTCTGCGGTCATAGATTGCTCCGCAGACTGATCCCCCTACATTCAGGATCCTCTATTAGTTTCTGAGATCAGAGTTTCAGATTTGTCCTGACCCTAGAAGGTCACTGTTTCACTCTGGTAAATTTGAGGGCTGATGGTTATCTTCTAAGACTAAGGGATCTATAAGTCTCTTAATTTCTTTTCACCATAACCTCTATTGTTTCTGAGAGCGCCCTCAGGCTTGAGTTTCCCCACGCTCTCTTACAAATGAGATCAATTCCTTCAGGAAGTGTTTCTTATTGCTGTGTTTTATGACCTGTCTTTATCCCTGGCCAAACCCTTTGTTCCCTCTCTGAAGCTCCGAATGGGGAAAGTGACACATTCTTCTCTGAGTGACACTCCTGCTTTAGGATCTAGCATTTGCCAGGGAGGCAGAGGTGGAGGACAGTAGGCTCACGTCTCAGCTTGTCTGCATGACATGGAACCTCTGTCTTAGGAGTGAGGCAAGAGCAACAAGGTTCCAGCATGCACCGCCTCCATGCAAGAGCTTCCATCCCACGAGAAGAGGCTGCATGGAAGGAGAGAGTCCCTGACTCCTGACCGTACCTGACTTGGCATTTGCAACGTGTTGTTGCGGGCAGGATGAGAAATGCCGACATCCTGTCCCTCTCGGGAAGATGCCACACTGGCAGCTGGGGGAGAAGAAAGCCCTGTGTTCTTGGCTGCACCCACCTGGAGGGCAGTTTCCACCATGCTGAGCTGGGATAGGGGTGATGGAGGGAGCAGACTATGATTCAAGCGCTACGTACTTACGCCATTCTTACCAAGTTGTAGCAGGCTTTCTTGAAGAGATGTTTTGTTGTTGTTGTTGTTGTTGTGGTTGTTATTTGCTGTACAATTTTAAGACCATTTCCAGAATATTTAAATGGTTGGGGTGTTAAACAATAATGTTCACAAGTTTCACTGGGGAGTAGGCCCATGGAGCCCCTCATGTTGCCATGGCAGAAGAGGAACTTCCATGCGCTTTCCTAATAGTGAACGAGGGCTTCCAGCCCAGATGGCTAGACTCAGAATCATCGCCGAATCAGACTCCTCTCACAAATGTGGATTGGAAAGTCAAGAATGCCAGCAGTTATTAGGAAGGACAGGTGCCAAAATACCACATCGAGAACGTTTCAAAGTAAAGAGGACTCGATCAATTCAAATGGGTTATAACAAGCGAAAATGAATGGATATCAAGAGGAGATGAAGTAATGATTAGAAAGAACAGAAAAGCCAGAGAGAAGAGAAGCAGTTTGGGAGGGACCATGTAGATGCATTGACACCAGCTCATTTCTTGTATGGTCAAATCCTGCTTTGCTTCTCATATGTGAAGCCCCGGCATCTCTAGAATCTTGCTACATTTGTACAATACAACCAGCCCAGTTTAGGAGCCAAGGACAGGCTGCCCCATGACTTGCCGCTTTGGCATGAAGATTATTTTTAGGTGAAGGCAATTGACACCCTGCAGGCTCAAGAGAAACTTTTTTTTTTCTGTCTCCCTTAATTACACAGAAGAATCTAAATTGTTAGGTTTTTTTTAAACCAGAATAATGATTATTACCAGAGATAAATTTTATCGGAGTAATCCATCTGTACGTCAAGGCATCATGTAATCACCAAACATTACTCTTCTTATTGCCCTGTGAATTGCACTCCTCCCTTTCGAAAACCCAGACCCCTCCCCCTGCTCACTTCAGAATGACACATAAGTCTCATTTTGCCTGACTGCCTTTGGAATTTTTATGTCTGTGTGCGTTCCCCACACGTAAGTGATTGAATTTAATTTTCTTCTGTTAACCCATCTCATGTTAATGTGATTCTTAGTCCAGCTAGAAAGACCTTGAACGGGACAGGAAGTCTTGCTCCTTGATACTAGCAATCGAATAACACTAAAGAAAATAAGAATTCCTTGTATAATATTGAACTCTCAGGTTTTATTTTCTTGGCTCTTTTGCTAATTTGTCTTAGGAATATATTATAGCAGAATAAAAGCTTAAAGATCCTAAGGGTAACATTATTAGGGAATACTTATTTGGGACAAGTTGGGAGTTCAGACAGGCTGGAAACTTTCTGATATTAAAGAAAAACACACACAAAAAAACCCCCAAAAACCTAGATATTCTGGATAAAATGTGACAAATATACTTGTTTTTATTGTAGTTAACATAAAATTTACTATTTTAACCATTTTAGAGTATACAAGTTCAATGGCATTGATTACATTCACATTGTTGTGAAAACATCCCCCTATCCATCTCCAGAACTTCTGTATCTTCCAAAACTGAAACTTTCTACCTTGTTTCTTCCCCCCTCCACCCCCTGGCAACCACTATCCCTATGAATGTGACTATTCTAGGTACCTTATACACGTGGAATCATTGAATATTTGTCGTTTTGTGACTGACGGGCTTACCTCACTTAGCATAATGTCTTCAAGGTTTATTCATGTTATGACATATATTAAAATGTCTTTTTTTTAAAGAAAGTATTTATTTATTTTGAGGGGGAGGGAGAGAGGGAGAGAGCGAGCACGCATGTGCGCACAAGAGGAAGAGGGGCAGAGAGAGGGAGAGAGAGAATCCTAAGCAGGCTCTGTGCTGATAGCCCAGAGCCCAATGTGGGACTTGAACTCATGAACCATGAGATCATGACCCAGACAAGATCAAGAGTTGGTTGCTTAATCAACCAAGCCACCCAGGCAGGCATCTCTGTCTTTCCTTTTTCAAGGCTGAAAATATTACACCCATAACTATAACACATTTTTTTTATCCAGTCATCCCTCAGTGAACACTTGAGTTGCTTCCACCTTTCGGCTATTGTGGATAATGCTGCTGAGAGCATTGGCATACAAATATCTGTACAAGTCTCTGCTGTCAGTTATCTGAGGTGGATACCCAAAGTGGAATTGCTGAATCATATGGCAATACTCTTTGAGGAACTGCCATACTGCCTCCCACAGTGGCTGCACCATTTTACACTCCTATCCGCAAAGGGTAGGGGCTCCCATTTCACCACAACCTCACCAACACTTGTTATTTTCTGTTTTATTTTTATTTTTTCTTTTTATAATGGCCATCCTAACAGGAAAATGTAACAAACATACTTTCAAGTCCATATCTGAGGACTGGGGAAGAAATAAAGAGAAAGCGAGAGCCAAGGGGGTAGACTACGGAAGTGTAGGTTGTTAACTGTCACCAGGGCAAATGGGACAAATGCTGAGACTGTACAAAGGAAAGCACTGAATGAAGTGTTTAGATAAAGCCAGGGGCCTTTAAAGAGCATTCTTTCTTTCTTCCACAAAGAATGCTCTGGGGGAAAAATAACCTACCAGTTTATGGAGATGAGGAGAGAAACCCTGTCCATTTTAGCCTGGGGTAGAAAGGACAAAGATTGAGTAGAAAGATCTCTGAGAATTTGCAACCAGAGGTGTGACCTCAAGCAGATTTTTAATCAAATGTACACTCCTGTGTGGTCTTGGAATACAGAAGCAAGCATACTAAATTTTTTAATGTTTATTTTATTTTTGAGAGAGAGACAGAGAGCGAATGCGGGAGAGGGTCAGAGAGAGAGGGAGACACAGAATTTGAAGCAGGCTCCAGGCTCTGAGCCATCAGCACAGAACCCAATGTGAGGTTCAAAACCAAGAAACATGAGATCATGACCTGAGCCAAAGTCAGGCGCTTAACAGACTGAGCCCCCCAGGCATCCCTGGAAGCGAGCATATTAGCATGAAGTAGTCGAGTCACTCTGTTTATTAATGCCTATGACAGAATAAAGTGTAAATAACTTTAGACACACACTGTCAACCCAGTCCTCATAAACCCTTTCTTTAAATAAAACTCCACCACCCCTTTCAACATAAGCATATAGTCCAAACGTTCTAGACATGAAAGAATATAAACTATCATAACCAAGTCATTAAGCATAACAAAGAGCACATTTACACTCCAAAGTAGACTATGGAAGTAAGCATCAGGAAATAATAAAATGTTACCCTGTTTAGAGAAATAGAGAGGATAAAAATAAAGTAAAAGGACATGATACTTTAAAAACATATGAGATTAACTTGATCAAAATTAAATAAAATTTTAACAAAACGAAAAACATAAAGTCACTGAAATGAAAAACAAGCCACTAACGGAGTTGTTCATGTATAATATCAGATACCACTGAGGACCGCATTAGTGAGCTGAATCACAGTTGTAAAGTGATTGCCTGTAACACAGAGTATATAATAAGCGGAAAACACACAAAAGGAAATTAAGAGATGTGGCGGAAAGAACGAGAAAGGCCAATACGCCTCTTCTCAGAGTTTCAAGAAGAAATACAGATAACAAATGAAAGGTAATACTGAAAGATAATGGCCAGGAATTTTCCAGAGTAGTGGGAGACCTGCGTCCTCAGATTCGAGACATCCACTAAATCACAAGCGAAACAAATAAGACCAGATCCACACCTAAACACTATGGAATTAAACCAGAGTGTGTTTTATAGCTATAATAACAACTAGATAGAGAGGACAGCTGGCCTCAAAAGCCAAGAAAAAAAAAAAAAAGCTTGAAAGCATAGCTGAGGAAAATAATAGCCTTGAAATGTTAAGGTAAATAATTGTCAGCCAAGATTTTTAGAGCTCACGCTAAAATGCTAGCTTTTAAGAACCAGGATAGGGGCGCCCGGGTGGCTCAGTGGGTTAAGCACCTGACTTCGGCTCAGGTCATGATCTCACCGTCCGTGGGTTCCTTCCTCATGTCGGGCTCTGTGCTGACAGCTCAGAGCTTGGAGCTGGAGCCTTGCTTTGGATTCTGTGTCTTCCTCTCTCTCTCTCTGCTCCTCCCCAACTCACACTCTGTCTCTCTCACATACACACACACACTCTCTCTCTCAAAAATAAATATTAAAAAACAAAACAGAACACAACAACCAGGATAAAATTGCCACATACTCAAAAACACAATACTGAGGAAATCTTTCACCAAAAGGCTTTCACTTAGAAACTCCGATTTCCAATTTCTCCCAGAGGGGAAGAACTGAGGCAAAGGAAGTAATGATGAGCAGAGGTAAATCTGTGGTTATTTGTACAGAAGCAATAAATGGATTAGCTCTAAGAAAAATAATAGAGAAATTGGTTCAGGAACGAACTTTTCATGGAGAGAATGTTCAGAGTTAAATTATTAAAGTTATTGTTCAGGCACAGTAAAAGTAATGATTGACTGTTGCCATTTCTGAATTATCTACGAGTAAGTACAGTTTGAAGAATGCCTATAAAAAAAGAGAAAAAGAATACTATTGCTTCTAAACGAATAAAGGATAGTAAAAGAAAAAGGGAATCTTTATCAATTCGAACAAAGTTTTACAAGGAAAAATAAGTATAGAAACATCAGGGTAGACGGAAAACACCAAGTGTGATAGAAGAAATAAAAATAGATGTATTAAGGTAAGTTTAATCCATATCCATTCAAGAACTAGACTCGAAACATGACAGCACTTAAGGTTAAATGTTAAAAATAGCAGGCACATAACAAGCAAACAAAAGGCTGTGAGGCTTTTTAAGTTGATATTAAGGAAGGAGGAAGCTGTATTCGTCATGTATTTTGACAGGTGGTGGGAACATGATATTACCTTTCTAACTTTTTGTTAGGGCTGAGATACCTCCCGATGATAACAAGAAGTGATAGAGGAAATGGCCCAGGGCACAGAATCAGGCAACAGTCCAAAGACATCTAGAGGAACCCCACTAGGCAATAAATACAGTGACGATTTGGCCTCCAGGACGGAAATGGTCACTGGTATTTTCTTATCATAACGTGTGCAGCGTGCTACGGAAACTGTCCGTCGTGAGCCCTGAATCAGTAACAGAAGCAGCACAGGGGTGTCATCTGGCTAAAGAGCTAAGGGGCCAAAGCACTGAGCTTGCTTTTGTCTCTCCAGGTAATTCAGATTCTACCTTATTTGAACCAAGATCAAATTTCTCATCCCGTAGTTAGCTGTTAGGGGAGCCGCGAGGAGCCCAGGTGGCCAATGTGGACTTTCCCGGCGTCTGGAACAAATCTTGGGCAAAGAAAGCAGAGCCCTACTTTGGCGAGCATGCCTAACTTTAGGTCAACAAAGACATGACAGAACGCATGCACACACGTGTACACACACACTCACACACGCATGTGCGTGCATGCTGTTTCCTGTAGGTGCCGAGAAATTTCAGGGCACAGAACGGGGCAGCCAGGACAAAGGGGGAAGGTAATGAGGATGAAGAGAGGGCCAGGGAAGTAAGACCTCCAGCTTTCTATTAGAGAGTGAAGGCGGAGGGTGACAGGAGGTTGGGGGGAGGGACAGTGAAAGAGAGAATGAGGGAGGAAAAGCAAGAGGAAGGGAAGGAAGGAGAGAGAGAGGAGGGGTGGGGAGGGTGAGATACAGACTGAGCCAAATGTCAGCCTCCTTCAGAACTCAAGACAGGGGTGCCGCCACACATTCATGAGTAAGATGAAACTTCAAATGGCTAGACTCTGCAAAGCACTGGACAGTAACTTAATCTAAACTCTGCCAAACCAGGAAAAAAACCACATAAGGAAACAGGTTAAGTGATGATATTCCACCATACGTGTCTTCCCTAGAGAACATTCCACATATCACCCCATGTGGATTTTCCCTATAATACAGTAACAGTATTAACTAAGACTATATACATAATAATTGAATATATATAATTGAATGTATAGACCTAAAGCAATAAACAAACAAATCAAATTCTCACAGCAGCAGCAACCCTAAGAAGTTAAGAATTGTTTTGTCCCTGTTTTACTGATGGAGCAACCGAGGCAGAGAGGGCTTGTCTTGTCTGAGGCCACGCAGCCGACAGAAGGTAAAATAGGGTTCTGAGCCGAATTCATCTGGTTCAAAGCCCGTCTCTTAATCTGAATGATGATTACCTCTGGACTTCAGAAAGGCAGGAGGGGGGACACCTGGGTGGCTCAGTCGGTTAAGCGGCCAACTTCAGCTCGAGTCATGATCTCACGATTCGTGGCTTCGAGCCCCACATTGGGTTCTGGGCTGACGGCTCAGAGCCTGAAGCCTGCTCTGAATTCTGTGTCTCCCTCTCTCTCTCTGCCCCTCCCCCACTCATGCTCTGTCTGTCTCTCTCTCTCAAAAATAAACATTAAAAGAAGAAAGGCAGGAGGGGCGGCATGCCCTGTACAGGCAAGCAGGTCTATGGGCGGGGACCCCGGGATCATTCTCCACTCTCTGGGCTGTTGTGTTCACGTGGATTTTATGAGTCACAAGAGGTGGAGATGGCTATACGCTCTTTCTGCTCTACGCTTTCTCCACCTCAGAGCACCCTTGCAACCGAGGCGCAGGGATGGACACAACTCCACCACTCAACGCAGAGACAGACCTGGTTATACGCTCGGCCCAGCCCTCAGCTCAGTGATTGCGAGGGAGCGGGACTAAAAGGGAAGGACACTGTTATCTAAGAGCTCTCTCCCTGCACAGCTCCTCAGAACCCTGGGCCTTGGTGGTCTCTCTTTGCATTAGCGTTGTAAACTAACTTGGAGAGAAGTGCGGTAAACGCACGGAGTGCCACTTCTCAGAGGAGCTTTTATTTATTCCCTGTTACATGTGATTCCAAGTTCCATCCGCACTCCACCCCCCTCACAGAAACCCGTCTCCTACGGGTCTAAAGCTCCCTCCATTATACCACACCAGTTGGCACACAGAGACTCTGAGGGGCCTGTTCTCAGATTTCAAGACATTCTTATCTCACAGAGAGCCTAGCACCTCCACCTGGCACCCCCGTGGACTGAAGACCGAGTCCTTCTTATCCCGTCAGAGAAGGAACAGCGGGGCGGCCCTGAAGACGCACCAGGGCAGTTGATAAAAACTAAGTCTCTTTATTTGACTTGAGAGCCTCTCTGGGCAATTTTGCAGGAGTTCTTCTGTCCTGGTTGTTTTTCTTAGATTAAAATTTTCACCAACATTCCAAGGGCATACACTCACCCACGCGCGGGGGCCCAGTAATGAGCCCCAGCGCCACTTCAGAGTCAAAGTCTGCCAAGTCTAATACTAAAAGTAGGTGAATGAGATTGGACTGCCTCCTAAATTGAATGTCTGTGGAATTTCTTGGACCTGAAACGGAGCCCAGAACAAGGTCTGTATAGTAACATTCACTAGGTGTCAGTGTTTGACAAGCTGTCTTGCCAGCGTCATTAGTGAAATGTTCATTTTGGCACAAATTGTCTATGGAAAATGCAATTAGGAAAAAGTTGTGCAAATAGCAATTAGAAACTGAATAGCCCGCCTTATTCCTTTTATTCAGATTACCCTTGGCTACTCAACTGACACAGAGCTCTGCCGGGAATAGCTCACAGACTGTCACAGTAGCCTCTGAAGCACGCTGTCTGGATGGAGAGCCAGAAGAACGGGGAAGGGGTTCCTTCGGTGCTTTTCCGCTTCCTCTTTCTGCCACTTTCTTCCCTTTTTCTGGGCGCTGTCATGGCACCACAATGGCCGTTGAGCGCGGGCTCCCTTCCTTGGTCATGGGCTAGTGCCAATGGAGGGAGAGGAAAATCCCTTCCGGGGAGTGGCATTTTAACCGATTTCAGCCTTAACAAACATCGAGCTGCTTTGAAAAGAGAGGAATACTATCTGCCTCATTTGTGACTGGCAAAGTGCCAGAGAAAGTCATCTGTTCCTTCACTCGGCTCATTCGATCATCAACAATGTACCCCTGACGATGTGCCAAACACTGTTCTGGGTGCAAGAGAAATAACAGTAAACATCCTTGACCTCACGAATGCTGCTTTTTACTTTGGGAAGACAAAATAAACAGAACAGCAACACATATAGCATGCGAATGGACACATAGTATAGATGCTACGGACAAAAATAAAGAAGGGAAAGGACAGAGTGGGTTCCTGGTGTGGAAAGCGGCTGCGAATTTATTATGGCGGAAGCCGTCCCTGAATATTCGGGAGGCATCTGAACAGAAAAATTGAGGGAAGAGAGGGACTAAAGCCCATCTCAGGAAGGGTCTCCAGCAGAGGAACCAGCAAATGCAAACGCCTTGAGGGATGAATGGACTCAGTGCGACCAAGAAAAAGGGAAGGTCTGTCTGCTGGAGTGGAGTGGGAAATGAGATGGTGACACAGTGTGGAGGGCCTTTAGGCTGCTGTATTATTTTAAAAAATTTTTTAATGTTTATTTTATTTCTGAGGGGGAGAGAGAGAGAGAGAGAGGGAAGGAGGGAGAGAGAGAGAGAGAAAGAGAGAGAGAGAGAGAGAGAATGAGCAGGGGAGGGGTAGAGAGAGGGAGACAAAGAATTCGAAGCAGGCTTCAGGCTCTGAGCTGTCAGCACAGAGTCTGATGCGGGACTTGAACTCGTGAAGCGTGAGATCATGACCTAAGGTGAAGTCAGTCGCTTAATTGACTGAGACACCCAGGCACCCCTAGGCCGTTGTAAGAATGGGCATTTACTCTGGGAACCGCTGGTGTGTTTTGAGTGGAGGACGGACACGATCTGACATAGGTTTAAAGCTGACTCTGCTGAGGACGATCTGTAGGGGCCAGGGGCAAAGGTGGAAGCAGAGGAACAAGCTAGAAGGCTGTTAAAATAATTCAGGTAAGGCAGTAACAGCGAGGAGCCGAGAAATGAAAAGAATCAAGGTACATTTTGAATGCATAACTTAGACTTGGTAGTTGATTGTTTCCATGAGAAAGTAGAAGAGTCAGGAATGTTTCAAAACTTTTTGACTTGAGGCACCCAGGTGGCTCAAGTCAGTTAAGCGAACGGCTCTTGATTTTGGCTCAGGTCATGATCTCACGGTTTGTGAGTTCGATCCCCGTGTCAGGCTCTGCCCTGACAGAGAGGACCCTGCTTGGGATTCTGTCTCCCTCTCTTTCTGCCCCTCCCTCACTCTCCCTCACGCAAGTTTCCCCCTCCTTTCAAAAATAAATAATAAAATTTAGACTCGAAGAGTTGGCATTGCCATTTCCTGACAGTGACTTCGAGGGAGGTGGAGAGAGCGGGGTGGAGGAAGACAGCAGTTTAGTTTTGGGCTTGCTAATTTTCATATGCCTCCTAGATACCCCAAAGACGATAATGAGTAGGGAATCTGATGATACACAGAACTAGAGCTCAGGGAAACAGTCCAGGCTAGGTGGACGAATGTGGGAAGGGTCAGCGTACTGGGGGAATTTCAGCCCCTGAGAGGTCTAAACCAGCAATGAAGGGAGTGCAGACAGAGAAGAGTCGAGGCCCGTGGACGGAGTCCTGGGAGACTTCCCCATTTAGAGGTTAGGGTCATGGGAAGGAACCAGTGGAAGAAACTGAGAACGAATGGCTAGACAGGCAGGAACGACACCTGGGGGATGTGGGGTCCTGGAAACGAAGGGGAAAAGAGTGCTCAGGGAGGGGGAAGTGGTCAATTATACATTAAAAAGAGGAAATGACCAACAGTGGGTGGGAGGGGTGAGAAAATAGTGATTCTGCCTCTATGTTAGGTGTCTTCTAGGATAGCCCGTTCATTATGCTTGTGTAAGCAGATGTGTAAGAATACAAGGTGGGGTTGGTTAATACCAGTTGTTACGATTATAAGTCCGAGTTGGCTGGACATGGAGAAGGCAACAATTGTTTTAATATCATTTTGTGTAACGGCACAGATAGCTGTGAATAGGGTTGTTATAGCTCCTAAACATAGTGTTATAGTTTGAATGGCTTGGTTTTGTTCTATGAGTGGATGGAAGTGGATTAATAGGATCACAACTATTGTGCTTGAATGGAGTAGGGCAGAGACAGGCGTAGGTAGGGCCTTCTATGGCGGATGGAAGTCAAGGATGTAGACCAAATTGGGCGGATTTGCCGGTGGCTGCTAGGAGGAGTCCTGTTAAGGGAACATTTAGGTTTTCATATTGGGTAATAAATATCTGTTGAAAGTCTCATGTATTTGAATTGGTAAGGAATCATGCTATAGCTATGATAAATCCTACGTCTCCAATGCGATTATACAGAATTGCTTGTAGGGCGGCAGTATTTGCATCAGCTCGGCTATATCATCATCCAATAAGTAGGAAAGATATAATGCCAACTCCTTCTCAGCCGATGAATAGTTGGAATAGGTCCACATACAGTTTGGAAATAACAATACTTTTATTTTGCTTTAATGTTGTTTTCTTCCTGATTATAAAACTTCAGCTACATTTACCTCTCATCTTAGCCATACTTTTGTGTTTGCACATACACTTGTAGCAAACAAGCATCCATGTACACACACACACACACACACACACACACACACACACATATATATATACTGAGTTAGTTCTGGGAGTTCCCAGGGGTTGGCTCACTTGTGCCTATGAAAAATAGCAAGAATTATGACATTGTTACTTCTTCAAAAACAGGTTAAGCTAAAATGTTTTGTTTGCTTCTTCGCTGCCTCCTCTTTTTCCTCCAGCTTCTTTTGTATATGACCAAATTCTGAGTAAATATTCTTTAAAAATTATAGTAAAGATACAAGCAATTTAATTGGGTTAAAAGAAATGTGGTAAAGGAACCAACATGAAAGACCTCTCAATGGCCAAAAATGGAACAATGTGAGCAAGAAAAGAAATAACAGTAGTATTGAATCGTAACTCACAGAGGAAAATAAATATCCAGGAGTTCATAGTAAGATAAATCAACATGGAATAAATAAATTAACAGCGGTTTTAGTGTT
The DNA here is from genome assembly GCA_030068075.1 of Paguma larvata. Lineage (NCBI taxonomy): Eukaryota > Metazoa > Chordata > Mammalia > Carnivora > Viverridae > Paguma > Paguma larvata. Next base: position 127,393,805 of record CM057826.1, read on the forward strand.
ATATAAATAGTACTGAGAAATAAATCTTTTTTTTAAATTTTTTTTTTATAATAGTTTATTTTCAAATTGGTTTACATATAACACCCAGTGTTCATCCCAACATGTGCCCTCTTTAATGTCCGTCACCCCCTCTCCCCCCTCCCTCACCCCCCTCACCCTCAGTTTGTTCTTAGTCTTTGAGAGTCTCTTACGTTTTATCTCCCTCCCTCTCTGTGTCTTTTTTTCCTTTCCCCTCTTCCCCTCCCCCTGGTTTTGGCTTAGTCTCACAAAGTCCACCTATTCGTGGAAACATATGGTATCTGTCTTTTTCTGACTGACTTATTTCACTTAATACCCTCAGTTCCATCCATGTTGCTACACATGGCCAGATTTCATTTTTTCTCATTGCCACGTAGTAGTCCATTGTATATAAGTACCATAACTTCTTTATCCATTCGTCAGTTGATGGGCACTTGGTCTCTTTCCATGATTTGGCTATTGTCGAAAGTGCTGCTATGAACATTGGGGTACACGTGCTCCTATGCATCAGCATTCCTGTGTCTCTTGGGTAGATTCCTAGCAGGGCTATTGCTGGGTCATAGGGTAGCTCTATTTTCATTTTTTTGAGGAACCTCCACACCGTTTTCCAGAGTGGCTGCACCAGTTTGCATTCCCACCAACAGTGTAGGAGGGTGCCTACTTCTCCACATCCTCGCCAGCATCTTTTGTGTCTTGCCTTTTTCATTTAGCATTTTATTGGATGATAAACCATATCATTACATATATTTGGCTTACTGTTACTAATGTCTAATTTCACCTGTGTACTTATTCCTCATCTTACAGATAAAACCTAAATTTCCTATCGCTTTCCTACTATGCTGTACAAACATCCCCGAACATGACTATTTCTTGTTTTAAATTTAATTATTTATTTAAAAATTTTTTTAACGTTTTTATTTATTTTTGAGAGACATAGAGACAGAGTGTGAGCAGGGGAAGGGCAGAGAGAGAGGGAGACACAAAATCCGAAGCAGGCTTCAGGCTCTGAGCCATCAGCACAGAGCCCAACGTGGGGCTTGAACTCACAGACCATTGAGATCATGACCTGAGCTGAAGTTGGCCACTTAACCAACTGAGCCACCCAAGTGACCCTAAATTTAATTATTTTAGAGGAAGAGAGAGAGACAGAAAGTGACAGTGTTAGCAGGAGAGAGGGGCAGAGAGAGAGGGAATCTTAGGCAGGCTCCATGGTCAGCATGGAGCCCAACATTGGGCTCGATCACATGGCCCTGGGATCATGACCTGAGCCAAAACCAAGAGTCCTATACTCAGCCTACAGAGCTATCCAGGCACCCCTGAACATGACTATTTCTATGGAACTATACAAGAATATCTCTCGGGGACATGTGTCCAGCAGCAGGCTCTTCGGGCCATAGAACAAACGCATACTTCATTTTATTAAGTACCTCCGAGGTGCTTTCCGGAATGAGTATACCATCTTACGCTTTCACTTGTAGCGTACAAACTTCCCATCCCTTCACATCTTTGGTAATACTTGCCCACCGGTCTGATTTTTGCAATTCTCATGGGTGTTTTATTAGTTTCTGTTGTAACAAATTGGCAGAAACTGAAAGGTTTCAAAGCAACTCTGATTTATGTTACAATTCTGGGGATCTGAAACCCATAATAAGTCTCACTGGGCTAACTCAAGGTGTCAGCAGGGCTCCACTCCTTTCTGGAGACTCAAGGGAAGAATCTGTTTTTTTGTCTTTTCCTGTTTGCGGAGGCTGTTGGCATTACTTGGATCATGGCCCTCTTTTTCACTTTCACAATCGGCAACGTATTATCTACAAATTTCCCTCTCACTTTGCCCTGTCCGTTTTTTGTTTATGAAGACCCTTGTAATTACGTGAGGGCCACCCAGATAATTTAGGATAATCTCGCCATCTCAGGATTCTGAACTATATCACATCTCTCTGCCTTTTAAAGCAATAGATTTACACGTTCCAGAGATTCATAACTTGGGGGCTGATTATTCTGTCCACCATAGAAGTAAAGTTGTGTTTTTGGGTTTTGTTTTTTTTTTTAATTTATTTTTTTTACCACCTTCAAGAAAGGGATAAAAACGTATCGGGACCGTATTCCACATCAAATATCGTGGGAGATTTTTTTTTCTTTCACTCTTCTTTTGCAATGTCACTTTACACTCATTTCCTGATAAGGACGTTAGAGAGTATGCAGAAAGAAGGCTCAGGTAGAAAACCAGGGGGGAAGGGAAGAGGGGAAGGAAGGGGAAAAAAAAAGCCACAGAGAGGAAGGAAGACATGACATAAGAGACTCTGAAAGACTAAGAACAAAGTGAGAGGAGAGGGGGGTGTGGGAGGGGGGAGAGTGGGTGATGGGCACAGAGGAGGGCACTGGTTGGCTTGAACACTGGGTGTTGTTTGGGAACCAATTTGACAATAAATTATTAAAAAAAAAAGAATATTAATTTTTCATACTAACACAAGTCAGGTACTCCATGAATCCGCTTCTGAATAAATCTGCAAGACTCTAACACCTGGCAGATGAAGAGCAAAGCAGTAATGAATATAGTTTCATTTAGCTCCGAAGATGCAAATTTAATTGAGAATACGCTTATTTGTTGAGCATTCACATTCGATGCCCTTATGTGCAAATATCGCACAAATGTTAAGACAGATTTGCTATTTTTAGCCCTGAAAACACAATTGCTGCTGAATTTGAATGCAGAACTTCTCATTGTGCCTCACTTCCAGGGTGCAGGTCAGAAACTGAGAAAGGAAATAACCTAGGGCATGTTTTTAAAAAAAAAAATTGTTTTTCTTGTGATCAGTAGAAGTCTTTTACAAACAAACACTTATATTGATCACCAAGGTGTAATAGGCTTAAAGCCAACCTCACTGGTTGAGACAGGAGGTCAAGACTCCAGGGCGAAGCTCACTCTTCCTCTTCACCCTTAGCAGGAAGCCTAGTGACATCTTTGTGGGGTCCTAGGCTTTGAGGGTCACAGCTTGACTAATCTTAGGGTAGTCCAGGGGGTAAATACCCAAAACAAAGAGAGAACATGCAAAAATATTTGTGCCTACAGTAAGTCTGTTGGTGAAGAAGGAGACCTACTTGTAATTTGTCACTGAAAGAAGGCCATCCCGCCTACAAGAACGAACGTGGGGGGCGCCTGGGTGGCTCAGTTGGTTAAGCAGCCGACTTCGGCTCAGGTCATGATCTCGCGGTCTGTGAGTTCGAGCCCCGCGTCGGGCTCTGTGCTGACGGCTCAGAGCCTGGAGCCTGCTTCGGATTCTGTGTCCCCCTCTCTCTCTCTACAGTTCCCCTGCTCGTGCTCTGTCTCTATGTCTCTCAAAAATAAATAAACGTTAAAAAAAAAAAGTTTAAAAGAAAGAACATAGAAGAGTTATCACATAAAATGTTGACCAGAATATAGACACATTAATTTTCCAGCAAGGGACAATTATCACTGACTTGTTTGTCGCCAGCCTGTTGCTTGTAGCAACACTTTGAAAACTGGCTTACCTGGGCAGAGTGTGTGAATTTGGAGGGGAAGTCCCATATTAACTGTCATGGGAAATATGTCGTCACAGGGAGCAATTAGAAATTTGCATTAGAAATGCAAATTTCGTAAATGCAAATTTCGTAATCAAAATTAGAAATAACAAAGTTCCAATAAGTGTTAAAATGCATGATACAGCCAATCAGATTCCCGTATGTGGAGATGTCCAATTACTTTGTCATTTTACTCACTTTGCCAGCCGCCTGCTGATAAAACTCTAAACTCTGATGCCCTGCTCCCTAAGCTCTTCCTTCCAATTCATTGTTCTCTGCAGTTCGTCCACCACCATTACTTCCCAACAAACCCAAACGCATGCTCTGCTGCTCACAGCTCCTCCATCATCTGTCCAGCGTCTCATCCAATCTAAGCTCAAAATCATGTTTATGGTCATTTCTCAAGTCTATTTTTAATATCCATGAAACTACAATATTTATACTCCTTATTTAATCTGCTGGTTCTCAGTTGGTAAAAATGACAAGCAGTTGGCAATATTCGCAATCCCTCCATTGGGTTGATGGATTGTTTTCTATTTAAAGCATTCGATTTAGAAACATTTCTTAGACAATTTGGCTTTTTTAAAAAAAATCATCAACACACTCTCTGCTCTGTTTTTAGTCATTGCCTTGTTTCCATCTGTCAAAAGGGCTCTGTGCTTTTTTTTTTTAACAATCTTTCAAATGTTGAAATTTAACCATGAGCCTCAGTTGTGATTTGATTTGGCTTTGGTTACCTTTAAAGCTATAAATTGACTTAAATCTCTTGGCTGAAGTGGAGCAATCCACATAATTGGCTGCTGATACGGAAATTAGAAGGTAAATTAGCCAGGTACAGCCAAACAAACTGGATTAGAAAACAAAATGATTGAAAGATTGGCTTGAGACAGTGCAACGCAGCCAAAGCATCGTTCACATGGAACAGATTGGATCTGCAATCTGGAACCCCACGTTGGTGACTTGGCTGCCAGGAGAATCTCACAAGAGGTAAGGAGGCTCATTTAAAATCTCCTTTCACAACCCAGGAAGTCAGTGTTTACGAGGTCTTGGGTAAGAAAGCAGACAACGTGATGAACAGAGTCGGGAGTCTGATTGCATGTGCACATCCCCAGCTGAACTGGCCATGCTGCAGTTACATCTAGACAAAATCCAGAAACCATCCTTTTTGTAGAACATTAGGTGGACTCTTACTGGAAATGGATAAAAATAAAAGCACAGGTATTAGGCAGGGTTCTCCAGAGAAACAGAATCAACAGTGCATGTACGTGTGTGAGAGACAGACAGACAGACAGACACACACACACACACACACACACACACACACACACACACAGAGATTTATTTGGCTTATGTGATTGCTGGGGGCTAGGAAGTTCAAAATCTGCACCTCAGGCTGGCAGCCTACACGCCCAGGGAAGAGTGGTTCCAGTCTTGAGTGGAAGGTAGTCTGGAGGCAGAATTCCTTCTTCCTGGGGAGACCTCAACCTCTGCTCTGAAGGCCTTCACCTGATTAACAAGGCTCATCCTCATTATGCAGGGTAATCTACTTTACTCAGTCTACTGATTTAAATGTTAATCACCTTGGAAAAATATCTCCCTGGGGCGCCTGGGTGGCTCAGTCAGTTGAGTGTCAGACTCTTGGTTTTGGTTCATGTCATGATCCTGGGGTTGTGGAATCAAGGCCAATGTTGGGCTCCATGTTGAGCCTGGAGCCTGCTTGGGATTCTCTCTGTCTCTCTCTCTCTCCCTCCCTCTCTGACCCTCCTCTACTCACATACAGCATGTGCATACGTGCACTCTATATCTATATATCTTCACAACAACATCTAGACTGGTGTTTGACTAAATATCTGGGAACTGCAGACTAGCCAAGCTGACACTTGAGATGAACTATCACAGCACAGCAACCTTTATTCTACTTCCTTTATTTATTCATTCAAATGGGCTTACTGAGTCCTACTTTATACTAGGTACTCAGGATACAGAAGGAAATCACACTGACTGGGTCCTTGTTTTCCTGGAGATCACAGCACAGCCAAGAAAAAAACACAGCATACTGCAGGAAGTTGTGCCTACTGATTAGGAATTTTGGCCGAAGTCTTGAAAAATATGCGATAATTATTCTATCCTGATATTCCAAAGAGAAGTGTTTGGTTTTTACACTTATAAGCACATAATATATAATATATGAAATCATTTCCTTTGAAGTTGACTAAGAAAGTCAAATGTCTTAGAATAACCCAAAATTTTCAGAATGTTTATACTGCATGGGATTCAAGGAGTATGATTTTCATCATGATATTTGTATCTGGATAAGGTAAATATTCAAACTGGCTATAAATGTCTAAGCACAGCATTATCTGCTTAGCTAAATTTCTGCCAGCGTTCTGGGCAGCCATAAAATGCTCACATTGCTTGTCCTATAAATGGACAATGGCCAAAAGACTATCATTCCTTTTGGATCTAATGTGTTTTCCTGTGAAGACACGGCGTGGCCTAAGGGCATGACTTCCATAATGGTCTCACACAAGGTGCCTGGGGGGCAATTCTGGGAGCGCCTTTATTCTGTCCACTCAGCCTTCTTTGTGGAATATGGCTTCCTGGTGTAAGTGGTGGCAATGATCGACCTTCCGGAAGGGAGGCAGACATCCCAAAAATGAAGATGATGCATTCAAGCTAGTAAGCATCCAGAGCTTAAGGGAAGCAACTCTGAATTTGGATGGCTTACGTTTAAAATATGACTTATGAGCTATGAGACCTCAGAGAAGCCGCTTCATTTCTCTGTGATTCAGTTTGCTAATCTGTAAACTGGAGACAATATAGACAATAATATAGATGATAATATGGTCAATACAGACAATAATCTCATTAGATTATTGTGAGTAAATAGATAACGTATGTTCAGAAACTAGAATGATTCTGTCACTCAGTGTTTCATTATGTATATAATATACATACATACACACTTGTATATGTATTCTAGTATGTATACAGAGAGACAGATATATACAGTATATGTATTCATACATACATATTCATAATGTACATGAATAATACAAGTATATCAAAACAGAAATGTATTCTCTTTCATTGTTCTTCTAAAGTTTATTTAACAGGGTAATATTTCCCTGGATAATCTCTCTCTTTCTGAATAGACTCCATTTGTAAAAACTTCACCCCAAACAAGCTTGAGTTTAGATATTAAGGTATAAAACTCCAGACAGAGTTATCAAAACTCTGCAGTTGATATAAGGTCACATCGTCATCTCTGCCCCAGCTGGGAGTGGCTCTTTCTCTTCACTGAGGGTTAGGAGAAAAGGGGAGTTTTGCACTGTGAGTGCAGTTGGCACCTGCATTACTGGAGCCCACCACCCACTGGGTACCAGCAGCGTAACTGCTGTCACCCTTCCCAGATAAGGTATTCTTAGCTTGGAGGTCAAGGCACGTCTCCTAAAATAAAATGCACCATTTTCCCATATGTATGGGAATATAGGGACACATGCATCTATAATTTTTATTCGGTCCTAGAAAAACAAAGCAAAACAAAACCCTGCCTTACAGAGAAATCATGTCATTCAGAGAATGCCCCCACTTGCCGTTGTGATAAAGGGTCATTCAAGGGAAGGGAAGATATCTGGGGGAGCGGTGGTGGTGGTGGTGGGGGGGGAATAGAGGTCTTCTACATAGTAACCCATGTAAGAAAAGTAAGGAGATGTGAAAGCATTTTTACTCTGAATTTGCAGCGCAGATTATACAGTTTACAAACACCTGCCTCACAGAGTGGTAATACAAGCAGAAATGACACAACTAGTGAAAACAGTTGTTCACTGAGCATCTCCTTTGGAGCTGGTACTTAGTGTTTCACGCGTATGTTAAAAGGACCTAGCAAAGAGTAGGTACTTCGTAGTGAATGCTGCCTCTTTTCTCTCTTATTCTCCCCTACTCCTTCTAGGACATTCACTCCTCTGATCGATCACTCTCTGTTTCCTAAGATCTTCCTTCCAGTTTTCTCTCTAAGCTTTCTGTAAGATTGTGTGGCAGGAATTCAACCACGAGAAAACTCTTTACTTACCCCAATATATTTGTAATTTTAAATATGGGTTGGAATGCCCACGAGCTGAATTCATTTCCTTCTCAGTATTCAGAAGTTGTTCCTTTCTTTTTATTTTTTCCTTTTTTAAAAAACAGATTATAGGAATAGGGGTGACTGGGGGGCTCAGTCAGTTAAGCGTCTGACTCTTGGTTTCAGCTCAGGTCATGAGCTCATGGTTTTGCGAGTTCAAGCCCCACAGGAGGCTCTGGCTGACAGAGTGGAGCCTACTTGGGATTCTCTCTCTCCCTCTCTCTCTGCCCCTTCTCTGCTCTGTCTCTCAAAATAAATAAACTTAATAAAAATTAAAACAGATTATAAGAACGTACTTCGAATATTTCTTCTCTTTTACCATAAAGATCATGTATAGTATTAAAACTACTTGGAAATCACAGAATGTTACTTACAATTCTTCCTCCCTAACAAAACCCTTGTGTTCTTTTCTAGTAGTTGTCTATAAATGTTCATCTCCTTAAAATACTGTAATTAATATATGTATGCCTATAGTAACCATTTTCCTTGTGCTCAACAGTCATCGTAAGTATCTTTATAATGGCTGGCTACTACCTCATGGGATACATTATTTTGCCTTTCCTTTCTATTGGCCCCTTTGATTCTTTAATTTTTATTCTGTTACAAAAATAATATTTTACTCTTTTACTGCATTAATGTCTCTTAGACATAATTCACATAAATGGTATTACTGGGAATTCTTTTCCTATGGGAATGTTTTTCCTGCGCTGTCATCGGAAACTGCAAGTTGTCCAACATTATGGTCGACTTTCAGCAAACCAGATAAATCTTCTGTGTTTATTCAGCTCAAGATTTTAAACCTGCGCCATCAAGAGTCCTCCTATGTTAAGACAGATGAGCCAGTGAAATGACCAAGGGCCATACTGGCATTACCTACTGAAGTGGCTGTGGAAAGTGGCCACTTCTTATTTGGGTGACTCTTGGAAATAGTGAAGAGCCTCTCCCTTAGGCTTATAAATGATGCTGTGTGGAGGCGGCAAGGAGGACAGAGGACAGATGTAGGTGGACAGGACAGTCTTATCTATCTTTCCTTCCTGGTTCACCCTCCGTGGAAAGTTTTATGAAGGAATTAAAAGTGAGTGTATCCTAGGGAAAATATCCATAGCATGTTTATAAAAGATCACTCTGGTAAGCTCTTGGCAAGCTTTGAGGATCATAGCTGTCATCTTTGCCTGTCCTTCATAGTCTGGAGAAAATGAATGATGATAAAGTTACTCATCTACGAGAGTTCAGTTTTCTCCATAAACACAGCTGTGTCGTGAGTTAAGCAAACTCAATATGTGAAAATTTGGGTTGACTGAAAAATAAACTAAAGATGATTATTTGCACCATAAAAGAATTCTGTGCTTTATAAATGATTCATTACGGAATTATTTTGAATACTGAGGTCTCTTAATGATCTTGCAATGATATCCTGTTTACATGCATGTGATTTGCATGCAAGTTTTTAAAGCCCCATTAATTGCACACAGAAAAGAATAACCACACTGATGGTTCTCTGCTCTCTTTTGTAAAGGATTCTGTTTATTTTTTCAAAGGCGGATCAGTTTTAGGCTATTTTTTTTTTTGACATTTAGATGTGAACTTAGACTTAAACTAACTTTCCCCTTAAGTTAGCTCTTTAGGAAAATAACTTGTATTATTTCAGTGCTAATTAAAATAATTTTGCCTATGTGACCATCTGATTCGAGAAAATAATACTACAGACATTCCGTTAGGAAGGATATGGTGTGTCATCCCCTCCCTCGTGTGTCCAACACAGTGCTGCATCTAGGGATCATCCACACGCTGGCATGGGGTGGAGAACAGGCGTGAAGAAAGTGGACCGTACGGTCAGAAAGGCTTGAATGACTTCACCACTTTCTAGTATACGTGCAGATTCCGTTTCCCCCGAGTCAGCTTAGGAGTATGTGATTACTTGCCAGACTAGTAAGTGCATTTAAACCTGCCACAAGCTGGGAGACAGAAGCAGGTAATGAGCAGCTAAAAGGAATATAGAAACATGCACATTCGTACTTCCCAGGATGAGAGGGAGCATAAAAAAGATAGCATTATGTGTGGCTGGAACAAAAAGAATGGCCATTTACATCTTGGAAGGGAAAAATAAACAAAAATGCAACAGCTAAAAACAATGCATGTACTTAAAAATAGGAGAAAAGAGAAATAGGGTGTGGCTTAAGTGAACTAAGCCCTTATCTTCGATAAGACTGATCAAAAGGTGCCGATGAAGGTTTTAAAATCAACAAAATAGCATAATGGAATAAGCATCATATTTAACCTCACCAGCGAAGCTACCAGAAGAAGTAAAACAGAAGAGGCTAAGAGTGATTTCTTTTTGAAGGAGGAATGGAGGAAAAAGTGTGCAGAATATTGCTTTTCAACATCAGCCCTTTCCTCTTGGACTCTTCTTTTGTCTTTACTGTGTACCTGTTTTATTTTGATTTTAACAAATCTTTTGCTTGTATACACATAGGCATACGAGGACACCAGAATCTTTGATGGCTTGCCCAATTCTGAAAAAAAAAATGCAAACTTCTCAGGATGATCACAGGGCCATTCAGGACCTCAAACTGTTTACCTTTGGAAACTATAACCAGTTTCCAGGTCCACGCACAGCCCAGACACACTGAGCAACTTACAGCTCCTCCAGACTCGTCTTTTTCTCTTGCCCCTCAACATCCCATTCTTCTGCTTGCTGTCTACCCACTGGCTCTCCCATCCACTTCCTGCCTTTTCTCTTCTCTGTTCTGTATCACAGGGAGCCCACGTCGGCAAAGTAGATTCTTAGACACCCGTGCCTGGGCAGTGGGAGCCAGGAATGGGAAACTGGCATAGAGGAGGCAAGTAAAAATCAGGGTATTCTACTCCCCTCTCCCGCTCCGCCCCCTCCTTCCTGCTACGGGCAGATTCCCTGACAGTGCTGTGTGTCCTCAATGGTTCCAGTTCTCAGTAAGCAGACTCGGCCATGGTTCTTTCTCCATCTGGCAACCTCAGCTGCCCTGCCCCGGCCGGGCACCGCCACTTTTCTTTATCGCCCTGGCCCTAGGAGCCAGAGAGGCTCCCTGCAGGTGCTAATCTCTGAACTGCTTCAGCTTTTGCCATTTGTTCTATCAACTCTTCCAGTACCTTTGAAGCTACTTCTGTCTACTGAATTTCCTCCCTTCAACTACATTGGAATGAGTTTCAACTCCCTGACTCAACCCTGACTGAGCTGGTTAATTCTAGTTGTCCACTGAGATTAATGTCAGGGATCGCCACCTTCAGGAAGCCTTCTTGGTCTGTGTTAGCCACTCTTAGAGCCCTCTGTGATCCTCTCTTGCTTCCGGGTGGCACTGTGGTTGTTTCTTTGGTATGTTTTCCCAGAATGTGAATTTCTCAAGGGCCAAGACCCTGTCGTAGATGCCTTGTTTCTCTTGTACTGAATACTGACTAGACACAGTGAGCACCCAGTCAATATCTGTTGAATGATGATGTTAGAAATGTGGAAAAATGTCTTTTCAGATGGACAGTAGTGTTGACATCCTAAAAACACCCATCTAACAGTCCGTGGATGGAGTCTTAAGACAGTGCTTAGGGATGCCCACTGCAACTTCTCTAAACTGTACCTTCTGTCTACGGCAGGCAGCGCGTTTCAAAACTTTCCCAGCATAACCCCCAATAAAACATATACTTTCTAGAGAGACTCGGTATTTAATACAGAGTATTTTTAATTATGCTTTTGTTTTCATGATAGGCACATACATACATGGGATGGGTCCTTTCTATTCTATTCTTTTCAACTCATTCTGGTGTATTTCATTAAAAAAAAATCTGGTTGCACCCCACGACATTAATTTCATAAAAATCTAAGCGTCACAAAGTTCCATTTGAAAAGCCCACCTTAGGGGATAGAGACGGCTTTTACTTAAACAGAGGGTCTTCAAGGATAGGTAAGATTATTTCTGCTGTCCTCTTTTAAAATTATTCCCTCAAATATATCACGTATGCCTGAAATCCCACTGAGGAATCTGAGTTGCCTTATGTTGAAATGCCTATGTCTCCTCCTCTTTTTAATAATAATGATGATATGGGGCACCTGGGTGGCTCAGTTGGTTAAGCATCTGACTTTAGCTCAGGTTACCATCTTACGGTTTGTGGGTTCGAGCCCCGTGTCAGGCTCTGGGCTGACAGCTCAGAGCCTGGAGTCTGCTTCAGATTCTGTGTCTCCCTCTCTCTGCCCCTCCTGGACTTGTTCTCGGTCTTTCTCTCTCAAAAAATAAAATTAAAAACATTAAAAAAATTAAAAGCAAATAATAATGATAACAATAATAATCACAATTCTTGTTGGAAGGGGTATTATCAAACACACTTGAATACATATGAGTGAGTTTCGGATCTTCCTATCTGGGTAAGATTTAATGAAGAGAGTAGGTAAAACTGCTGAACACATGAAAGGAAAGGATAAAGCTTTCCTAATCTGGACACACATACACATATAAAAGGATTAAACCACTTAAGAATTTTACCTAGAGGGTTTCATCATACAGTTTATATATGTTAAGCTGCCATCCTGATCACTAGGAACTCATTAATCTCTATTGCGATACATACTTATGAAGTTGATTTTTGATGCAGTGCATTCTATTCTATAAAAAGTTTGAAAATGTTCATAATCTTGACTTGGATGCCGCATGAAACAGGCTGCAAAAAATCAAAATATTATGGTCTCATTGATCAAATATTTTGGACCAGGCCTACTATTAGAATATCCTCGGTAGATTTGCAGGGCACTAGTCCATCTCTCTTAGTATACAGATATTATTTCTCTTATTAGACACTCATGCACAGACACAAAATAATTTTTTCCAAGGTAAGGAACAAAAGACCGTCACTGAGCCATCTGTGAAAAATTTCACATCTGAAATGTATAACCAAGGTCAGGAACAAAAACACATAATAGATGGCTCAGGGTCAAAGTCTACGTCCTGAACAAAGAGGTAGATGTGATCCAAAGCAAAAGAAATGCTACATTCTTTTCTTTTGCTTCGGATTCTAGAGACTATCAACTTAGGATGTGATGGGGTTGGGGCGGGAGATGAACATTTTTACATATGATTTTTTTTTACACATATGATCCTTTTTATTAATTTGGTATAGTTTTTAATAGTGGATGCATCTCTACCAAGCTACTGTTTGGTGTTATTAAAAGACTTTTGTATGTGGTCCACAGCTGAGCAGAAGAAATAAATTGTAGCAGCCAGACCCTCCCTGACACCAAAAAATGTTCAGAAAGCCAGACTTCATTCTAGCCTGCAGGTGGGCATTCCTTTTATTTGCTGGCAGTAGTCTATTAAAAGGGAACTGAGTAGAGAGAAAGGAATGGAAACAAGAATGACAGAGACAGAAAGGGCGATAAGCAGATGGAGAGGGGGAGAGCACATGAACCTGTATTTATAGCACTAAGATTCTTCCTTTCTGGAGTTTGGACCTTACCAGAAATATATAGCATTACATTTCAGACCAGATCCTATTCAGAGCCTGAGTGTTTTGCTGATAATTAATTTGTCCTTAAAGGGATACTGTTGAGGGCTGAATTGTGTCCCTTAAAAATTCATGTGTCAAAGTCCCTAATCCCCAGAACCTCAGAACGTGAACTTAACTTGGAAACAGCGTTATTGTTGGTATAATTGGTTAAGATGAGGTCATGTTGGAGTAGGGTGGACCCCAACTCCCATATGACCTATGTCTAATGAGAAGGGAGCAACCAGGACACACAAACAGGCATGTAAGGAGGGAAAATACTGTGAAGAGGTTCGGGGAGAAGACGGCCATCTACAAGTCAAGGAGACACCCTGGAACAGATCTTTCTCTTACATCCTGGTTTTGCATTTCTAGTTACCAGAACTGACACAACGCAATCTTGGTGTTTCAGCCACCCAGTGCTGAGAGCGCAGACAGTGATGCAGGGCTCGCTGTCACAAACTGTGAGATCATGACCTGAGCCCAAAACAAAAGTCAGATGCTTTTAACCAACTGGGCCATTCAGGTGCCATCAGCCACCCAGGTTTTTATACTTTGCTATGGTAGCCTTTGCAAACCAAAACAGACATTAAGGCAAATTTCAGTTCACTCGCTAAAATGTTATGAAACATTAAGCATTGCTCTAATGTAAGGGCAGAATGGCGGGTTGCTCAGTCTCTGCCCTCAAAGAGTTCACGATCACAGCTGAATATTCCAAGCAAGCAGAGCGCGTCTTTAACTACTCTAACTGAGGAGCAAGCAGAAGGCAACTATCACTATCCCACTTGTAAAGACAAGGAAGCAAAGAGGAGAGATTAAGTGCCTTCTTAAACTGAACATCACAAGAGCGAATTGAACTTTTCTCACTTAATTTGCCCAGGAACAAATGGTTTCATTTGTAAATTAGGGGTAAGAGGGATGGGAGTAGAGAGACTCTTCTTTAACTAGGGGTCATTTAGGGGGGTGGGTATGACCTGGAGTGTGAAATGTTGAAGTCCAAACATTTGCTTGTCTCACTTACTCAGCTGTTTCCTTCCTTCACCCTTATTTATACATATTTCCTTTTCTTCCTTCTACTGGCAGTGTGTTTTTGAGATACTGTATATGGTGGGTGTGATGACAAATAACAGTAATATTCCTCAGAATAATGGAGAGAAGGGATAAGAAAAAATTAACTTGTACAAACATGAAGACTCACTTCGGATGACTGAAATGTATTTGAAGTATAAACAATCTGTCGTATTTTTTCTTTACTAGAAATACTTGTTTTAGGTCGGTTAGTTATTGGGTTATCTGCCATTTTTACTCTCAGTTCTGATGAATATCTGACCTTATTTGAAAGGACGTTGTTTGTACAGAGCTGTCTATAACTATCAGGATGTCTGGTATTTTTACTAAGTTTTACAGTATGATTCCCATGAGGTCACCTACAAGACTTATAATCAAGAGATGTTGTTTGCTGTGTACAAACTGGCCATGCAGAGTCTTGAATCAAAAATTTAGGTTATGTTATCAGTCCCCACAACATCCCACTAGGCCTTATTATAATCCTCTCCTAAGGTAGATTACATCCTGTTAGATACTAGCATGAGAAAAACAATATAATTATGTCTTTCAAGTATATCCTTTTCTCTTTTGTGTAATATATCAAATACTTAATTATCCATTAGAGGGCACTGTTTCACAAATTTTAATCCTGCTGTCTCTTGAAAAATTCGAGTTGCGAATTCCCTGACAGAATAGTGAAAAGTTTTAGAAAATTCTATTTCAAGAGCTGTTTAATTTGGAATTTTGAAGACAACGTATGTGAAGTCTTCATAATAGAATGTAAATTCCGAGAGCACGTTGGACATATTTATTCATTTATGTGGCACCGGGACATAGGTAATGACAAAAGTACAAAATGTGTGCAGCATGAAACTGATGCTGATAAGGCTGTGTATAACATGTTCAAGCTTCGGATTATTTCTTAGGCATCAGAAACTCGATGTGGCCTTCACAGTTTTCATTGGCTCAGACAAACAGTCCATGTCTTGTACTTTCTGTAAATTCTGGGTGCAAAGAACAACCAAAGAGTCTTTGTACTATTATCAAACCAAAGAAAACTAACACGCTTTCAGACTGTTCTAGAGAGAAACACATTGGCTAATGCGGTGATTTCCTCTGGACAGGAAATAGGCTTGAGGAAAGATGTGGAAAAACTTTCACTATTAGCTTTCTATTTTTGTATAGTTTGAATTTGATACAAGAAAAATTATAGTTGTATTGTGTATTTTTTAATGAAAGGATGGACTGGGGCATCTTCCATTTAAAAAATACTATTCCGGGGCGCCTGGGTGGCTCAGTTGGTTAGGCGGCCGACTTCGGCTCAGGTCATGATCTCACAGTCTGTGAGTTCGAGCCCCGCGTCGGGCTCTGTGCTGACGGCTCAGAGCCGGGAGCCTGCGTCAGATTCTGTGTCTCCCTCTCTCTGCCCTTCCCCTGCTCACTCTCTGTCTCTATGTCTCTCAAAAATAAATAAACGTTAAAAAAAATTAAAAAAAAAATAAAAAATACTATTCCCTGAGTTGAAGTTTATAGCTCTCTTTCCATTACAAAGAAATTGTTACGAAGATATTTTAGAGGGCAACGTTCTGAATATAATCACTGATACTGGATTAGAGGCACAATGCATGGAATAAAGTAAATATTGGCATCTGGGACTTTTATACTATTGGTGTAGATAGTTTGAGTGACCTCATGATTTGAAGACAGTGAGTCTGCACTGAGAATAGATTCTCACCATCCCCTCATAGTACACAACAATGTTTTCTAACTTAGAATAAATCATTGAAATAGAAAATTATTTAGAATTAAGGAAAAAAACCAGTTCATTAGCTAAAAATGAAAATAAGAATTTCAATGAACACACTGACTTGTTTTCACTCTTGGTACTGCTCATGAGTAGACAGTTACTGAGTAGTTATTTGATTGCCTGTTAAAAAGGAATGTCACCAGGAACAATGATTCATTCCTGCAAACTCCAGAACTCCAAGGGATGAAGACAAAACATATATCCTGTCTACTGCCTCGTTATGACTCTAGCCTCTTCCCAAGACTTTTCACTTTTTTATTCATGCCCTGATTTTAGTTTTTTATTTTAAGTTTATTTGTTTATTTTGAGAGAGGGGGAGCGCGCACGCAAGGGAGAGGCAGAGAGAAAAAGAGAATCTCACGCAGGCTCCTCACTGTCAGTGTAGAGCGTGATGTGGGACTTGAACCCATAAACCATGAGATCACGACCTGACCTAAGACCAAGAGAAGTGTGACTGACTAAGCCACCCAAGCACCCCACATGCAGGAACTTCAAAGCTGCGGGACAACTGTTAATGACTGGAAGTAGAGTGGATATAATGCAGCTTATCACTTTTCTAACTGAATTATTAGGTCCTCCAGTGTTCTATGCCTATAATGGGGCTGAAAAAGCAAGTTACCAAAATTTAAACTATCACTGGTCAAAGACCTCAGCTATTTGGGGCATCTACAAATGGTAACCTGGATTATTTGAAAAGAATGAATTAGTGGAATGAATTCTTTTCATATTTGCACAGTCATCCAAGAATATTAACTTCCCTCTGTTCTTAGATCTCAAATCTATGAGTAATGTGCACTGTGGTGGGACAGAACTGATGAGTGAAAATAGCCAAAAGGGAAATCTGTGGCCTGGGAAATTCTGTGAGTTTGATGGCTTAATAGCAGTATGAGATAACAAGTCTAGACTATATAAATTGAAATACCATTATATGCTTTAGAATAATGGGAAGAACTGGAAAATGCATTTACCTAATTCATTACAGGCCCATGCAAATACCAGAAAACTGATCTGCAGGATAAATGCAGATTCTAACACTCGTGCATTAATGCAATCATTCCTGGATATTTGGATCTTCAAAAATTAATTCATTTACAACTTTGGCTAGATCTTTCCAAGCCCACAAACAATGCTCTTCATTCTCTGCTCCAGGGGCGTGTGCAGAGTGAAATGAACTGGGAGAAGGGCATCTCTGCTCTTCATGCTGCTGACCTGAGTTTAATGTCAAACCTGTGCCAGAGCCTGGTGAGCCTCTCAAGAAAAAGAAAGATCCTTCCTTCTGCCAGGCCACAAGGTGGGGCATTAAGAATGTGGTGACAAATTACAACCTGGGAAATGTACAAAGACCCAAGAAATGAGAGAGAAGAGGAAACTGAGGCCGTTTCTGTTTGACGGGTCATTGGGCTTTCTCCAATGTTCTGGCTCTCAGAGATCTTTTTCAAACCATGACCACTTACTTTCAAGTTCTTCTGGTCTTGCCAGCTCTCACTCAAAGAAAATAGCTTTGCCTACTGGTTCCCTGGGAACAGAGGTTTGCTGGCATGAGTGAGCTCCTTCAACCTCTCTCCTTTCCAGCTACAAACTTATCCTCACGCTCACTGACTTACCTCTTCTCAAAAGGAAAACTACCTCCATTGCTTTTCTGCCTTTGAGACTAAGGCCTGCTTTCCATCCCATTTTATCCAATTATTCTTTCAGAACTTGATCTATCAACTAGTATCTTCCTTTCCCTTAATGTAAAGTCCTACTGAAGCTTTCCACTTAAAAAACAAACAAACAAAACAAAACTGTCTTTGGTGTCATCAAAATGTCAACATCTTAGGGCACCTGGGCGGCTCAGTTGGTTGAGCTTCTGACTCTTGTTTCTGGCTGAGGTCATGATCCCAGGATCATGGGATCAAGCCCCAGGGAGGGTCTATGCCTTAGCGTGGATCCTGCTTAAGATCGTCTCTCTCTCCCTTGCCCCTTCCCCCCAACTCACTCTCTCTCTAAAATAAAATAAGAAAAATAATAAAAAAACCTATCGACATCTTACTTCTACAAACTGCTTCATTAAGTAGACTACACTCTCATTCTCTCAGTTTGCCTTTGAAATGATGCCTCCCCAGCTATAATTTCGATTTTTTTTCGTGTACTTACTCTCAGTTATACTCTTGATATTTTTTCTTGTACTTACTCCCACAAACCTTCTAAAGTGTGGGTCCTGTGACTTCTACTCAGTCTCCTCCCTACTTGAAGTTTCTGCAGTATCTGAGACTGACCATGCCTAACGTTCTCTCCAAGAAAACTTCTGTGCCGTCATATCTCTTGCCCTCCTTCCTTCTTCTCTGGCTGTTCGCTTGAGGGCTCCTCTTTTTCTTCCAATATAGTAAATCACTGGCTTTCAGACTTCATCAGTAGCACCTGGAACATACATTTGTCTATTCCACCCACAAGTCTCGGATAAGGCCTGAAAATTTGCATTTCTAACAAATGCCAACTCTGATGTGGCTAGTCTGAGGCCCACGCTGATTGAAATGGGTGCGTTTCATCCTTTTAATCTGTTTTCTCCCTATTTTATACTCTTTTATTAAGAGGGTTAACCTATTGAGTTGCCTGGGTGGCTCAGTTGGTTGAATGTCTGACTCCTGATTTCGGCTCAGGTCATGATCTCGCAGTTCATGAGTTCTAGCCCCGCTTTGGACTCTGAGCTTAAGGTATTCTCTGTCCCCATCTTTCTCTTTCTCTGCCCCTCCTCTGCTCATTTTCTATTTCTCTCTCTCAAAATAAATGAATAAACACTTAAAAAAAAAACCCTATTCACATGTATCACATGTTATCTGTGTACAAAGGTCCCCCTCCCATCTCTATTACCAGAGGTCCAATCATTCTCCTCTTGAACTCTTCATCCAGGTTTATTACCACCTACTAAACCTAGCACCTTTGCTTGTATACTTCATAGGTTCCTTTAAATTAACCTGTCCAATATGGTACACATTATGTTCTCCACTCCAAATAGACTTCTCATTTGTGCTCCCTGGCTGACTTAATGAAACATCAACCTACCTGCACAGGAAGGCGCATTGGAGTCAACTTTGACCTCTTTGTTCTCAGTACTTTTTGCCCCACATGTTAATGAATAGTTCTCAAAATCCTATAAATTCTACCTCCATTATATTCCTCTGTTCTTGTTCTCTCCAATTTTTCTTGCCTGCTGTATCACAAATACATCCTAACTGAATCCCCTGTTCTCCGTCCCATCATTAGTTCTAAAATTCATCTTTCTAAAATTCGTATTTAATCATGTCACTTCATCTTTTTTTTTTAATTTTTTTAATGTTTATTTATTTTTGACAGAGAGAGACAGACAGACAGAGCATGAGCAGGGGAGAGGCACAGACAGAGAGGGAGACACAGAATACGAAGCAGGCTCCAGGCTCTGAGCTGTCAGCACGAATCGGGCTCGAATCGGGAACGGTGAGATCATGACCTGAGCCGAAGTCAGACGCTCAACCGACTGAGCCACCCAGGCGCCCCACTTCATCCTTCTTTAAAAACCAAAGTTACTGGGGTGCCTGGGTGGCTCAGTTGGTTAAGCATCCAACTTTGGTTCAGGTCATGAGCTCACAGTCTGTGGGTTCGAGCCCCGTGTCAGGTTCTGTGCTGACAGCTCAGAGCCTGGAGCCTGCTTTGGATTCTGTGTCTTCCTCTCTCTCTGCCCCTCTCCTGCGCACACTCTGTTTCTCTCCGTCTCTCAGAAATGAATAAACGTTAAAAAAATTAAAGAAACCAAACTTACAGTAACTCTGCATTATCTATAATGAAGAGTTATGATGTCTTAGCATGATATTCATAATCTTCCCCACCTGTTTCATCTTGTGATTCTTCCCCGTGTTTCTAGATTGACAGTTATACCTGAGCACATGCCACATCCAGAATCAACCACATAGGTCCCTCATACGTACACTCAGGCTGAATCACTCCGCATGACTTTTTGCCCCCTCCCCCCTTTAACCAACACTTCCCTGTTTTCTAACTCCCAGCAAATTTCATAGCCCTCTCTTGGGCTCCCACACCATTTTGCTCGTATGCCCTATATAATCTTTCCACTTGGTACTGTGGGCCTTTGTATATATGTCAGACACCCTTGCTAGGTTGGAAGGTGCCTGATGGCCTCATGTTCATATCCCTGGCACCTAACACAGCACTTAACAGATGCAAAGCCTTCAAGAAACATTTAGTTTGAATTGAAACCCTGCGGCCAGATGAACATCATAAAGCCTAGGCAGATACCCATGAGGCCTGGATTCCTAGCCACTGTAACTGGAAGTATGGGTTTCCTTTTCTCTTTTCCCAGCACTAAGAGAGTTGGAGTAAATGCTCAGGTGTTATTAACATGACTTAATTAGGATTGCCTCATGATGAACCCAAGAACGAGTTGTAAATTAGGTTTATATAACGTATTTCCCAAAGCTGTAACACTCCAACTTTTGTTTCTCTGTTGAGATTGAACACCCGGCTCTAATCTTACAGGAGAGTCATGAGGTACCTCCTACATAGTCCATAATCCTAAACCAAAGAGCCCATCCTAGCTCTCCATCTACATGTATCAAGTGACTTAACTATTCTGGGCCCCAGACACCTCATGTACAAAACTGATACAGTCACAGTCTCTACCTCTTTCAATGCAGCTTCTCAACTAGACTTCCTACATCATCCTCTCCCTCTCACACTTAAGTATCTGTTTTATTTTTGTAAGTTTACTTATTTATTTTGAGAGAGAGAGAGCGTGCAAGTGAGCACGAGTGGGGCAGGGGCAGAGAGAGAGGGAGAGAGAACCCTAAGCAGGCTCTGCCCTGTCAGCGCAGAGCCCGACTTGGGGTTCGAACTCACAAACTGTGAGATCATGACCTGAGCCGAGATCAAGAGCCTTAACTGAGCCACCCAGGCGCCCCTCCCACTTAAGCATTTAAACGATTTAGTTTAAATATTAAAGTTTACATTAGGTGCTCAATGAATAGTAACTATTTTTAATGTTAGCTATATTCTGAATCTCTTACCTAGATCCCCAGGTCAGAATTCCAAAGATTGAAATTTCCAGAGTATTTGTATATGTTAAGATGTCTATTTCTTACATATAATCACTAGAGATGCAAAATTGCTTTCTGGAGGTTGGGCCTGGAATTGCTGAAAATGCTTTGAGCTCTTTGTGCTTTACTTGCCTTACAGAAACTGACATGTTACCATACGGAAACATACCCCGTTTGTTGGTACATGTCTATTTTTCTGCAGGAGAGAGCAATGTGCCTGTATCGTTTTTGCAGTTCTTAATAATGCATATGAGGGTAGCAAATGCTAGTATGCTGAAAACTGCGTTGAATCTATTTTTTCACCTTATTAATAAAAAACTGTTTTTCCTTAACTCACAAAGTTACTAAGTGATCCTGTGGGAAAGAAAAAAAAATAAAAGCAATTTGACATCAAAATCTGAAATTGTCAAAACTCCTTTACCCACCCCACGCACGGTTCTTAGCCAAAATATTTTCCTATTGAAATTTTTACTCTGCATTTAGAAAATATTCATTCATTCTTGCAGCATTCCTGAGTTTTAAGAGAGATAATTCCAAAATTCTATCCTCACTTCACCCCCTGAAATTTGAGACCTCTAAAAGGAGTCGAAGACACCAAGAGGTTAAATGGCTTTCTCAGGACCACACACCACGTTAGGGTCGGAGCTGAGGTTACAGACTGCACATTTCTCCGTTTCTTTCTTAAGTGTTTCACGAGGCAGACTTCCCTCTCTATTTATTTAGGTGTAGTAACTGCGCTGGTCACCAGTGAGTGGGGTTTCACAATGTGGCAATAAGATATATAAAAGATGACCTTTTAAGAAAGCATTTGGTGCCCTTTGTTTAAAGTAACGCAGAGACTCTGAAAATAAATCTTTCTCTCCATTTGCCTGGATCTGGAGCTCTGTGTGTGTCGACATAGCAGGTAACCAACCAGCTTTGGGACATGTGCGTGTCTTGTTCAGTCCTCTAAGAAAATCCCTTTCCCACAGGCATCTTGTTTTATGTTTATGTAAGGAATAAACCATGTCTTTCCAAACTGTACCTTGAAAAATAAGAAGAAAATAGTTATTTACTGTTAGGGGATATGACGTTTAGTATTCAACTATCCAACAGGGTCTATCAGACAGGAGTGCAATGTACAGTTGACTAGGTCGGGCGGTGACTGACTGTGGCGAGTCATTCCCATCACAGTCTACATGAACGGTACCCTCTGGAGTTACACATCGCACAACATGTGTGGCCTTACACCGCGGTCTCAGTGATAAAGCTGAAGCTTGTATCCATGTGCTGAATAATTTCCAGCTACGTCCTTTTGCTTAGCTCATGAAAGATGAAAGACTGATACCGCCAACAAAGTGTTCGAGAAAATGTCATAATATGTAGAAGCAATTAAAATTTGCTCTTAAATTTTCTTGCTTAATCTTTCATGTATCAATTTTTAGAAGTTATTTTTTAGAAGTTGTTTTCTACTAACGTCATATCTCCACTTTGCCACGGGAGTTTTATGTTAATTTATTATTTCTTTTTCTTTTATGTTTCTCCTCAAAAAAAAAATGGTTAATGTACCAGGATTGTATTGCAGTTCTTTTTCTTTTAAATGTTTATTTATTTTTGAAAGACGGAGCAGGAGCGGGGGAGGGGTAGAGACAGAGAGGGAGACAGAGGATCCAAAGGGGTCTCTGTGCTTCCGCAGAGAGTCTGATGTGGGGCTTGAACTCACAAATCGTGAGATCGTGACCTGAGCCAAAGTCGGATGACCTGAACCAACTGAGCTACCCAGGCGCCTCCACAGTTCTTAATAATAATGAATATAAGAGTAGCAAATGTTCACTGTGTTGAATCTATTATTTCTCCTTATTAATAAAAATTGTGTTTCCCCTTAACCCACAAACATATTAAGTTGTCACTTGAGTGATTTAATTTTTACTTGGATTTAGTTATTATGGCTCTCTGATCATTTCTCTTTACCTTCCCTAATTCCTCTTAATTTACTTTATTGCCAGTTTGTCCTGGAGTTGGATAAAGTGCAGGAAATAGCAAGCCAGGGCAACCTGTTTCCAATTCCAGCGGTTCTGCAAGAGGGGTTCTGTGACCGTGCATCCAGATGTCTGGCTGCCTCGCTGAAAAGTGAAAGGGATGGACCGAACAACCTTCGCTGTCCCCCAGAGTTTCAAACTTGTGTATTGATGAACTCCTATTTTTTAAAAATACGGTGTCATATGCATGGCAAATTATTTGTGGTTTAAGGACACACTAGTCATGTATGTTCTGGCTCATAGGCTCCACTTGCATGAATAATTTAAGAGTTGGAGAAACATTTAGGGTCAGCCTTAGGAAATCCTGAGAAACAACCACTGGCCAGAGAGACGGAGTGGTGAGCTGAAAGTTAAACTGGAGCCAGCCAGTGGCAATTCCCACCTGCTTCCTTTTCTTATTCCAGTATCATTTCCATCCATATTAGCTATAACACACGATTTAAGCTCCTCTGTGAAGTGAGGGTAAAATACAACTTGCAGTGTTTGTAAGACTCAGACAGATAATATATGTGACAGCTGAGATAGTGTTTATCCAAAAGTGTTAGTATCACTTCAGTCCTTTTGGCAACTCAAAGTAAAAGGAACTATCTGATTGGGGGGGATTAAAGGTCAAAAAGATTAGCTTTCACGGAGGTGTGACTTCTCTCTCCAGAGACACAAATAATAGCATGAATTAATTGATTCATTATTAGACACTCAACCCAGAGACCACAGAGAAGCTGGGAAGACACTTTGGTCTGAATGACGTGTGAACTCACTATCATGTGGCACGCCATGGAGCCTGAACTCACGTCTGCCCAGCACGTGCCAAAGCACTATCAAGATGTCTAAGACTAACCGGCAGGATGAAAAATCAGCATAAGGAGAGTAAGCATTGATGCAGCCTAACAAGAATTACATCTATTTTGAAATATGGTTTGAGATAGGACTCTGAGGGCAATTGAAGTTCTTCACGAAAACGATGCTCGTAGTTCAAGACCAAAAGCAATTTGTTTTCACTTGTTTCACAAATGCAAAGAATAGCCTGACAAAAGAAACCTCACAGGTTACAGACGAGCATTTGGTTAATAAAGGTACTTTCTACTTTACAGATTTCTTTGGAAATAAATAACTCTCAGGTTAAATATCAGCTGTTAAACCAAAAAAAAAAAAAATTTACAGGGTTTTTAGTTCTCTGATCGACCTTAAGTTAAATAATGGCTCAGCAGTCCTGAAATAACAATGATAAAACACAAGACAAGCATCCTGATTTAAAAACTCAGTATCACAGTCTGAGAGAACATGCTTCGGGAACTTTTCCCTCTAACCTACTATGTGTCCAGTACTGCCTAACAAAAAGTATATATGCCTATAACACTTGACATCCTTTCTGTTGTAATTAACACTCAGGTAAAGTCAACTTATCTTTAAAAATAAGTGGAATTCTCTGGCCTATCCTACTGAAAAGTTCACAGGTTTCAAGTTTGATCTGTTGGCTCAATGGCATCACCAAAATCCTTGTTTTTCTCTTCTCATTTACCAGTTCTCATTGGCTCCATTCTCAGGCTGGGTCTCTCCTGTAGCATGAAGTATCTTCCAGAGGTTCCCGATGTTAAATACTTCCTTGTTCATTTCCAGTGGATAATGAGAAAGTTGATTTCTCAGATACCTCAATCCCAAATCCTGGAATTGCCTCTTCCCGGCTTCACTTGTCTGGCTAGTGTTATATGCCTACCCTCGAACCAGTTATAGTTGGGGATATGAACTATGAAGATTGGTCTAAGGAAGGAGTCAGTAAAACTCGAGGTATAGAAAATCCCTGGAAAACTACACAACTGTGAAATTCAGAATGAAGTTAGAAAGCGGAAAAGGGGAAAAGATGAGGAGAGACAACTAACGAAAGCTACTACATTGATTCCCTGTGGCTCTGTACAGTCCAGTAGGGACAATAACAGAAAAACAAAAAGAAAAAAATCTAATGATGCCACATCCATTTTCTTTGCAAAATGAATAGTTCCTTAGACCATCCTCACTAGAAGAGGCACTTTGTATTTTAAATGTCATGATTTATGTGGGATTTAAGACAGAGATCCCCTGGTCTCCCTTACTTGCTTTACATAGCACAGGTTTCTCAGGCCATGGGAAGCAAAGGTTCTGACTCTGTACCGCATGACCACAACCCATCCAATCCATCACCCTGCTGGGGGACAGGTAGGTGGAAGTAAACAGTCAAGTTGTTTTGAGTTATATAAACATATTACCTATAAACTCAAATTTTCTCCATATAGATGGTGATTTACATATTTATACAAAAAAGGCAATATAACCTGTGAAATTCCTTTCCTCATAACTTTAGTAAAGATCTTGTTTCATCCTTACATTTCTTTTTAGAAAATGACCCTGATATAATTTACTCATTTTAAACATTCTTTCATTAATTCACTAAACAGATACTCTGAGCACATATGTTCCAGTAGAATTATCCTAGAGTTTATTGCTGGCTATATTCCGTTCCTCCTACACACTCCCAAAAGAAAGAATGAGGCAAAGAGGTGTAGTGAGTGTTATCAAATCATTTATATTGTTCACATCCAGATTTGGGTTCTAAGGTGAAAAAATAAAAAGAATGTTGAGGGGATGAGAAGGATGCTTTCAATCAGTCTGTGTATTTGACAATGAGGTCAAATCTTTTCGGTTCTTTTCATTGTTTTTACAAATGCATTACTAAATAAATCAAGCTTTTCATCTTAAAAGATTTTTTTCTTAGATTCTACATAAGGTTTCCCATTAGTATTTTCTATTCCTCTCCTCTCATAGCATTTTAGGATTTTGGAGAGGTAAGGGATTATGTAAAAGTGAAATGGCAGTGAATCAATTGCAAAAAGCGAGGAAACCATATGTTGTGAGAGTCAGTTTTGATTTCTTTTTGAAATAATCAGCAAGATATAAGCTTTGATGGACATGATGATCTCCGAGACCGGCCATATTAGTTTCAGAAAGTAGCTATTGCCTTCGTTTTGTATTTCGCGATATTGTATCACTCAGTCCATCAAACCTGACATTGCGGATGGTCCTGGCCTAAACAGCCCAAACGGTTTTTAGAGACGTTAAGGAGACAGACAGCAAGATTCAAAATTGACTACTCCACTTACCTGCTAGCTGTCTAAACTCGGGCAGGTCACTGCACATTTCAAAACCTTGGTGCAATGGCGATAACTAGTCCACAGGGGTTTTCTGATGAAAGAATGAAATAATGTACACAAGGAGCTCAGCATGATGCCCTGCACAGAGGGAGAGCCTACTGACCTATTAGCTACTATTGCGAGGTCCTTTTATCTCTTCTAGAGAAGTTCTCCAGTTTCGTTTTGGAGGGAACAAAGCCCCTGTGTGCCTCAAAGCTTGAAAAGTTGTTAGGTATTGTTCCAGAAAAATATGGAGAACGTGATTACGGTCGTTAGCATAATTCGCAGCAAATTATGCTGTTTTATGTTAATTCTGACACCCCACTGCCCAGAGAGGTCTAAACAGCTATTAAGTGAAGGCAGCCTGTGTCTGTGAAGCCTGATAGAATAATTCAGGACAGCTGCTTGTCTCCACTGGCGCGAGGAACTGAGCAACTGCCAAGTGTCTGCTTAGCTTTCTGCAGTATAGACAGAGAATCAATGTTTGCACATCCTACAAATGTGCTATGTCTAACAGCAGCAAAGCAAGGAGTTTTTGGTGAGCTGCTGGAGTGACCGAGTGAATCTTCACACCCCAGAGAGACGACAGAATTATTTTCGTGTGGAAAATTCTGACTGATATGAATGGACCTTTAATACTCTTTCCTTGTAGAGTGACTAATCTTTTACCCGACTAATGACACAATTTGGCTGTTAAACAGGGTTCTTGAAACGCCTTGATATCTTATTTCCTCACACCCAATTCTACCCATCTTTCACACAAGTTGATGATATTCACAGAGGAAGGGGGGATGAGGAGGGCAAATGGATTTGTGGCCGTGCACTCATTCTTAAAAGGAGAGAGAATTTAAACAGAACCTTAAATTTAAGAATGTTCGAACATGAATAATTACCAGACTCTCACTTTGTAATCATCTATAAAAGGCTGGGAATCCCTTGGAAATATGGTTCTTGGTTGTCCCTTCAAACTGAGCTAACGGAAAGAAGATGGAACACTAAGGAAATGGATATAACATTTACTCAAGCTGAAGAGCCATTCAGAGTTCACAGCAAATGAAAATAAGTCTGTGGAAGGAGGACAGGAGTATATTTGCTATTTTTAAAGAATACTTTCCCCTTTATTATCCATGAATTAACTTCCTATATAGCATTTAGAATAAGGAAATATGATTGTGTCCACATTATTATTAAAGCATATGCTTGTTTTGGTTTCCGGGTTTAAATACTAGCATCCCTTCTAGAACCTTCTAATATTAAACCGATTTTGCTTTTTTAATGGTAATTTATTGGCAGCCACAGACTGAGGTCATAATGGTGTTAATTAAGAAAATATGATACCAAGCTGTTGTGGCAGCTGTTTTCAAGGTGTCAAAACTTACAGGAGGGTGTCACTTTTGTTTAAACGTGCAGTGATTGTTTTTCCTAGTAAATTCTGCCATTATTAAACATCCTTTATAACAATTCATAGAATATGGAACATTGCTGCTTTTAAACATTAGGACTTACTTCACACCCCCAGAGTTGTGAATTATGGATTTCCCCTTTCTTCTGCTACATATTTAATTTCCCTTGTGATCACTGTGCTATATATTTTCTGCATCTTAATAAACTATTGCTTAACTAGACTGGAGATTTCTAAAACCTTAGACGATCTTTCTGGTTAGCAGGTATGTCCTCATTTG
Organism: Paguma larvata; assembly: GCA_030068075.1. Taxonomy (NCBI): domain Eukaryota; kingdom Metazoa; phylum Chordata; class Mammalia; order Carnivora; family Viverridae; genus Paguma; species Paguma larvata. Next base: position 127,421,766 of record CM057826.1, read on the forward strand.
TCACAATACTCTTCCAGTCTTGCCAAGGATGAGGGAGTACATTGTTCACTTTTAACACTTATGGGGATGATTTGTACCTTGAGTGATGATTTAATAACCATCTCTCTCTAATACAGTACCTCAAGGGACTCCTTAGCACCTGAAAGAATTTCTGCACTTCTAACACTGACCAGCTTGCAACTGGCGGACACCCAGGACCTGTGAAGACTCCAGTTAGAATACTTAGTGTCACTGAAATTAGGGAGTCCAGTTCCTCAGGATGGAGGTCTATTGATTGACCTCCACTGCCATGTTAGCTGTGGTTCTTTCCCTGATCACGATCATTCCCAAAATAATACCGGCGTATTGTTATAATAGCCATCAACATGAATCACATGACATGTATTTGTTATGACAATTTCCAACATACATCAGTAAAAGATCTTCTTCGAACATATCACAATACCAGTCACCATAATTATATGATATTATGAAAACGGCCACATGATGAAATTCAAGTGTTTTAAGGTAGACGAGTCTTTTTCTAATTCACACAAAGAAGCCATACGGAGTCACATAGGTTCAAGGTCTTCCCACTCCTATCCTCCCTGTACACTCTATTCCAGGACCACAAGTCCCTCCAACACACTGAGCTCAAGTCTATTCTTGTAGATTTGTATGACTGTTCACTGGGCTGGGATCGCTGGAATCTTCCAGATTTTTGCCTGGTCCCTTCTCATTATTCATCACTCAGCTCAACGGTCGCTGCCCGAGAGAGGCATCTCCTGACCAACCCAACGAAAGGAGTGCCTGCTTGTACCATTAGCCCACCAAATATCTGTCTCAGCGTTATCACTGTTATTCTCTAAAATAGTTTTCTTTGTTTGCCTTTTGATTGTCTGTTTCTTACCACCTCACAAGGACTTAAGATCCATGAACACAGAGAATTCATCTAGTTTGCTGCATCCCCAGCATGAGGAACAATGGTTGGCATGCTGCCAGTGCATAACAATTTCTTTTTTCTGGTAAACACATGCATGAATGGATAGTTATGAAGAATTGTTCTAAGGCTATGCAGTCAGTAAACGACAATGTAGCCTTGGATTCTATAAGACCACCAGAGATCTGTGTTTTTTATTATTTTTTTAAATTTTAATATTTATTTATTTTTGTGAGAGTGAGAGAGATTGACAAAGCATGACTGGGGAAGGGGCAGAGAGAGAGAGAGAGAGGGAGGCACAGAATCTGAAGCAGGCTCCAGGCTCCAGGCTCCGAGGTGTCAGCACAGAGCCTGACATGGGGCTCGAACTCACAAAGTGAGATCATGACCTGAGCAGAAGTCAGAGGCTCAACCACTCAACCGACTGAGCCACCCAGGCGCCCCTGATCTGTGTTCCCAGAGGATTTCTTAGGATTCCTTTCATGGAACTTTGCTTGGAAGGAACTTTGTGGATCTACTTTAAGGAACACTATTGCAATGGCCTTGCAGAGCCCACTGCTATGTTCATAACAAGAATGATATGGAAGATACTTTTCTCACCATTAATGTGTTCTCTTTATGAAGACACTGAGACAAAAATTCTCAAGATCCTCTGTACCGGAACAACAGATAATTTCTCCTGGGCAGGAGAAATTGTTTTTCTCTTTCAATGTTGAAACTCTCATATGATTAATCCTGTTTCATTTCTCAGGTTGTGTACTAGGAAATTCAGAGCCAAATTTGCAGCTCACGTCTAGTGAGCATATAGCATGCATTTTGTGTATTAAGCTTATTTCTTGCTTTATGACCTTTATTTTCTATTCAATTTCCACTAAATTTCCTACTTAATTTCTTCTCTCAGTTCTTATTTATTTGCTTTAACATAATTAAATGATTCTTTGTAATAATATTGTTTGGAAGAGGGCGAGGTGGAAATACGCTTTAAAGTGAGATTATATTCCAAATGGGACTGTGTTATTTTTGGATCTAATATTTTGAGAATGGAGGTAGAGGCCTGAGTGACAAAGAGCCCTTGGGATATAAGCAGGTGTGCTATAAAGATAAATGGAAAGACTTTCCTTTAGTGACTTGTTTTTTTGGCCTCGGTATTTAAGATGCTCCATATGCTTGGACAAAATCGTCTTCCTAAGAAAAACATAAAAGTCACTTTTTGGACATTCAAAGAGGTGAAAGAAAAATCCAGATTGCTTTGAAGGACGAGCCTGCAGTGCAGAAGGGTATAAACACAACCCCAGATACCAGATGTTTTAGCATAGCGATGTGACGAAATACTCCCCTTTCTTTATTTACACTTTACAGCAAATATTTTGCAAAGACAAGGCAAAGAATGTTGATGTCCCACCAGTTAAGCTTCAAGCATAACAAGGTCCCAGGTTCCAAAATGTAGCATTCCTTGTGGTGTCCTTCGAGCTCTGTGTAGTGATAAACATCTGCCGTTCTATTTTCCAGAATTTCCTTCAGAAACGAAGATTATTAGGACCAAAGAGGAAGGAAGAAATGCCTATAACACTGATCAACTTCTAGCTCTTCTCTAGGTTGCAAGAAACCACAAGAGATGACATCGTTACTTTGTTTAACCAGGGGAAGGATTTGCTAATTTGCATACATGTGCGTGTGTGCATGTGCGCGCGCGCCCGCGCGCGCGCGCGCGCGCACACACACGCACACAGAATAACCACTTTCCTGCCAGCCCAGTGCCTAACCTTTTTTCAAATGGTATCGTTAGATCGCAGAACCATCCTCAAATTTGGACATATGCTCAATGCTGGGAAAATACTCTCAGTGGAGGCCTCACTACTGTGAAAACTAATACATTAAACAATTCCTTAAAAGTGACCATTTGGATTTCGTTACCAACCTAAGGTCCTTATTTCTTACTCTTGTAAGTAAATCAAAGGAAGAAATAGTAAATCATACACTTAATAAAACATCAAAGACAGACGCGGCTGGAAGTAACTCCCGGTACCAGTTCCATCACATCTGTCAGGAGGGTCTGAGGCTTGGGTAGTAAAAGTGAATAGGCTGGGAGACACCGAGGGGAGGAGGGAGCTTCATAAATTTCACATCACAGCCATTCATTCCTGCGTGCGCTCAGCAAGCAAGGGAAGATGATACAGTAGGTTCTACACACAACTCATAACAGAGATGGATATATTATTTTGAGAACAGATGATCAGACTAAATTAGATTTCAGAGACCCTGAGTCCTTTACTCTTCAAAAATTGCCTCGTTTCTTCCCAGCTCCAAAAAGTAGGGAATTCAGTTCAATAAAAGACCAAAGAAAAAGTAAGGTTCTGGGTTGTTACAGGCCAACTTATCAAAGGGGGACCTTCTAATAAAAGATCAAAGAAATCAAGCCTCGAACACGAATCTTTAGTCCAGCCAGATGGAAAGATGAGAAGATACTCTAAGTCACACGGAAGTTTTGTCATTGCCTTCCAGGTGAGAAGAAAATGTGATCTTATCTCATGAATAATGAAGGCCATAGCAGGAGTGTGGGGGCCTGACCTCTCGAAAAGATTACAGAAATATGAAGCAGACCCAACAGGAGGCCTTATCTGGAGAAGTAAAGGTTATGAAAACAACTGGAACAAAGAGAAAGTTAGAATGGGATTTTGAGATTATTGGAATATTTATCTTTTACTTTTTTGGAGGGTGTGAAGATGATCAGCAAACGGAGATGAAACATATTCTGTTTTAGACCTCTCCCATATGTCTTTCAAAGCATTTGTGTTTCTCCATGAACACATCATCTTCTACCATCTTTTATGGATGAATCTCATATTTTCGAAGTCACCTACCATCGTCAGGACTTACCCCTTCTCCTACTTTCTTAACTATCACTCACCCCCTTAACTTTGACCACAGACCCCTCCAAAATCGTGCGTTTGCAAGCTGACAAGCCAAGTCTGATTTATGTCGACATGGATAGAAGTAGTTAAGAGGCCCACCTGAGAACTAACCCAGTACTTTGACTTTACTCCGTGAGTCTCTTAGAGGCCCATTAACAGAGTCATACGAAGGTTGAACACGTAGCCATGTGATTACATTTGCTCCTTGACATTGTTGTTTAGTTTTTGGTGTAAAGAATAGGAAGTTCTTGCTTGGCCATCATTAAAACTAGGATGAGATTATCCCTATAACTAATTAGTGGACCTTTAAATAGCACAGAAATGATCATGACAGCAACTTCACCTGTCGTCTGGGTGAATTTTCCCCCTACGGATTATTCTTACCATTTTTTTATTGTTAAACCCCTGGGCCAAGCTTGTTTTCAACAGCAGAGGTGTTTAGGGAGAAACAAGTGAAGATGAGAGAGAAACAAGTGAAGGCAGATTTATCGGCCTTCGGTCCCTTATAAAAGAAGGGCACAATGCTTGCATCAGTCAGGGGTTGCTGACTTTGTCTATGATGATGTCTTTAGTCATAAACACTCAGAGTACTTCCTAAGTAACATCAAGCTGGAGAGAAGAAGACATGAATTTTAAATCTGGTTCTCATAGTTCCCCCATCTTGTACAATGACTGTTCCCTTTGGGTTGATATGCCAGGACAGTGTCACACCCTTCAAGTACCTCTTCTCCTTTAATTGTCATAATAGTCATGAGGTAGGTACTATGATTTCCATTTTGCACATGAGGAAAATGAAGCACAGAGATATTTACTAATGCACCCAAGATCGTGCAAATAGAAAGCAGCCTAAATTCTTCCCTCTTGTTCTTACCGGCTTTGATTCATTCATCCATACTTCTAGTCCTCAAATAAAATATTCCATAATTATTCTTAATTCAGTCAATGAGCTTATCAATTGGGAAAATAAATAGCTTACTATTAATTATCATTTTATTTGAGTACTTAAAAAAATCTGCATAGTCATCTAATTTAAGTGGGCCCAAATGCATTCTAAATGGCCACTTAATGTTGTGTTAACACATTCTAGGACATTTATTCTCTTTTGGATAGCTTTGTTCTCGAACTATTTGCTTGATTTTTTTTTTGAAAGTTCTATTATTTACGGGGGAGGGGAATAGACACTATTCAATACTTATTCTTTAATGCTTTCTACATCTTAGAAAATAAACTATTTGTAATATATAATATATTCTTATAAGTCAGTCTCTATTTTTCTTATTCTCATTTCAACTTTATATATACTCATATATATTTATATCTCTCCTAGTTAGCTATTTATTTTTTATTCTCATGGTCAGGAATTTTAGGGGAAAAAAGTCACTTTCCAACCTCCTCTACGGGTAGGTATTTACCTTTCTTTGCCTCTTTTCCTTGTAAAAACTTCTACCTATGCTTTGTTTTTATTTTGATTACATTTTTAACATTTACTGCACCCCATTTTCTAAACTGCCAATTACTACTAGACTGATATGTCACTTTTTATACCCAAATTGAATATCTACATTTGTTTGGCATACAAGACACATAATATTTACCTGGAAATATTTCATTTTAGGAGAACTTGTCATCTTTGTTTAGAATAGGCTGGAAATACAGGTTATTTTGTAACTATGTTTTCTTGAGGACAGTCCCATGAATTTATTCCTCGGGACATTAAATTAATCACTTGATTTCAAGAAGGCATTTCATTGGTAGAACTGAAATTAAAGGTAAGCGTCCACAGAATAAGAACTATTTATATACTATTGTCGGAGCTGTGTAAGAAAGCAAGCAGAAACCCATTCACTACCCTACAGCCTGGGAACAGTACACCAATGATAATGGAACTAGTGTTCCATTCCATCAATTAGTGGTCTCAAGAATAATGTTTTAACACCCACTTTTAAATTTTCTAGATTCCCTTTAATAAACATGACCAACTTTATAAGACAGCTGCTCCCTGTGGGGAAATACACACTTTTTAAAGAGCAGATTTAGAGAAGTGTGTTTCACTGAATGTGTCCCATCCCGTTGGCCTGCTCATGATGCAGATATGCATAGTCAGTCAGAGGTGCTCTATGCAGTTCCTTTTTTGTCACTAAGACCTTTCATACCTAACCCTAGCTCAGTAAACTGAGACCAAATTGCGGCCCAGGCAGAAGCTCACAGGCCACCACTGTTGACATTCTTGGGGCCAGTCCAAAGCAGAGAGAATTTTTCCTCTTCATTCAGAGCATCTTTGAAATCTAGACCCGACCTTGGAGATGTAGACTCTCTGGAACTCAGGGGCAGATTTGGCCGTTGCGGCTGTAAGGAATTTTCTACTTTTTATAGAATTGTTTTAATGCATTAATAGAGAAGAAGCACTCTTGTTTATATTGGTAGAATTTCAAACACTTTTGTTCCATGGCCTCTTTATTGTGTTTGGAAAGCAATAACCCACTCCCTGGGGTCGCTTTTAGGAATGACAGGACTTCAGCCCACTATATGCAGTGATTGTTAGTATTGTCTGTATTTGAGAAGGTTAAGCATTTTCACAAACTCAAACTGCTTGTATGATTAGAATTACAGAATCCAAAACACTGAAGGGTACTACTGCCTTATTCTTTATTTAAGGTAATAGGGATTGGAAACAGTTAAAGTGACGCATTCAAAATCAGGAGGAGGACCAGAAGCGACTCTATGTCATGCCCTGCAAAGCAGGCAAACCTGAGTTTTTGCCCCATTTTGTCCCTTCCTGATCATGTGACTTGGCTCCTTATATGTAGCCTTCGCCCTCAGGAGGTCTTGTGAGATAAAAGTGTGTTATGCCCAGAATTCGGGGACCCCAAAAACCACCAGGGAGCCGAGTCCGATGCAAGAACAAAGAGCCTTTATTCGAGCTAGCTCGAGCTCAATCTCATACCCGCCCCAACGCGGTGGGTCGAGAGAGAGGGTGCGTTCCAAAAACACAATAGTTTTAAAGGGGTCTACGGGAAGTGGGAGGGGTGATGGTCGTGACCCTAGCCGATTGGCTGAGGAAGGGTCAAGGGTCCTGTTCCATAGGTCAAGCTTCTGCGCAGGAGCTGGGGACTCAAGGTGGAGGACATGGAACACAATGGAGTCAGTCCCAGTTTGCCCTTAAGCAAAATGGAATCAGTCCCGATTTGCCCTTACAAGTGCAGGGCACCTGGGTGGCTCAGTCCATTAAGCACCCAACTTCTGGTTTCGGCTCAGGTCATGATCTCATGGCTTGTGTGTCTGAGACCCGCACCCATGTCCGGCTTTGCACTGACAGTGCAGAGCCTGCTTGGGATTCTCTCTCTTTTCCTCTCTTTGACCTTCCCCTACTTAGACTTTCTCTCTCTTTCTCAAAATAAATAAATTAACTTTAAAAATTAATAAATAGATACATCTCATGTAGGTTAGGTTCTCCATCCCCACCTATCCTCAAGGCCCAGTCTTCTCCTTCTTGAAAATGCTTACTTGTTGTTCCTTCTGTTCCATAAGGGAAAGAAGGCCAAATCCAAAATGAAGGGACTACATACCCACTTAGTTCTGATGATGTCAACTCAGACTCCCCCGGGCCAGTTAAAAATCTTGAATGTCTCCTTTTTCTAAAACTTGGATGAAATCCAAACTCTTGCAAACAGCCCACTAGGAACTCCGGGATTTAGCCTCTGTCTCCTCCTAGAAGATTTTTCCACCTTTTCATGCTCTCCACAAACCTCCTCTCCAGCCATGCCCTTGCTGAGCTTCTGGGAGAAATAACCTCCTTCCACAAAAACCTATTTTCCTACACCTACCTCATGTCCCCTCCTCTATGAACCACTCATTGTCCTCAGTTTCCCTTCCCAAAGATGCAATTTTCATCTATTCATTCATTCATTCATTCATTCATTCATTCTTCAGAGCACATGTTTATTCTGCTACCACACCCCGTGTAATATTCTGTTCAGATGAAAGCTCATGTGAGTTACTTCAGTTGAGGAAAGGGATACAAATGTCCCTCCTCCATGGCCACCACAAGGGCCTTCATGGTTTGCCAACCACTACCTTTGGTTGTGCTGCTTATCCACTCTGCCTACTAAGGCCACTGTTCACTATAACATTTTCATCTCATGGACAAAAAAAAAGTAAATAAATAAAAGGAGGCTGTGAATTTACAACTGTACTGAAATGCAGTAAGTTACAAAGTTACGGAAATTTATAAGGACAACAGGATGAAATGGAAATGGGAATAGACAGAGCTAAATGTAATATATGACTTAATAAACAATTGATATAATCCTAATAAAAAACACAGCCAACTCTCAAATTACATATGGCGAGATTCTGGTATCTCCTTTCAGTCTGTCCTAATGAGACAAGTTTCAATGACAAGACTAGAAGACAATCTAGTTATTCAAAGAAGGAATAGTTTCAGTGGAAAGAATTCGGGGCTTGTATGGTCACTGGGAGTGTTGGAGCTGTAAAGGTCAAGGAAGCTTCCACTAACATTCATGGAATCAAGAACCACCAGAACTGAAAGAAAATCTTCAGTGACAGTACCAGGTGCCTGCAGCTTTCAAGGAGGCAATTTCCGGGAGCTCTCTGAGAAACTTAGTGACGCTCAGGTCTGCCATCTGCCTACCTGTCTGCAACCATTGCTGAAGAGTATGGCTTCACCTCTTCCCCCCTCCAAATCCTGTATGATGATTGTGTCATGTATCTTCTTCCGTGCTTTGATAATATTTCTTGACCATGTTATCCAGAAAAAACCAACTTGATCTTTTATTCTATTCTTCCTGGATCTGAGAGGAACTGGGATCTGCCTTGTGCTGTTATTGGTGCTGGTGGTGTTGGAGGTGGAGGTATATCCCTCACCAGCATTTGTTGGAATTGTTCAATTTGTAATATATTTCCCTGCCAAGCTGAGATTGGAGACTCAAAGATACTTCCTGTTAGAATTTTTTAAATGAATACTAATTACATGTCATGTTGGACATTTAATATGCTTGATGCTTAACTCTGATCTTGACCACATCCATAATCATTGTGGGAGCTAGTGGTTTTACCCAGAGCTTTCTTGCTTCAAAGTCCCCTCTCCTTTACTCTACCATACTCTCCAAGGTCATTTATGGAAGATTCCACTTTTTCCTTTGGTGCTGTCTATACAATTTTTCTTATTTGTCAATCACTCATCCAGGAAGATATTTTTCCATTTTTAAGTTAAGGACTCTGAAGTTCAGAAAAAATAAATTTTTCCCGAATGTTGCCAGAGATGGTATGCAATTTTTTTTGTTTTTAATGCCTACATTTTGCAGAAGTAGGGACTCTATTCTATTGGCTTTTGTGGCCCAGGACTTGATCCCAGAACCAAAGTGGACAATATGAAATCTGACTCTAACATTGTGAGACATTATAGTTTAGCAATTAGGAACACAGACTCTAGACCTAGATTCTTCAAGTGTAAATCTTGGCTCTACTACTTCAAGTTTCTGTGGCTTTGTAAAAATTAATTAAGCTGCTTGTCCTTTGTTCCCTCATATGTAAAACAGAAATCATCATAATGCCCATGTCACGAGCTGTGTTGGGAGTTAGTACATTTGAAATAACTAAAATAATGCTTGACACATGGTTAGAACAATTATTATCTATTATCATTAATCTATTATTAAGTTTTTTTATTATTATGTAAGCTAGTATAGAATAGGGACGATGTCTTTTCAACATAAGATACTAAACTCTAAATGACTACTACAGAGGGAGGCATTTTTATATAGCACAAGGGAACATAAGCAAAACAAATTCTCATAAAAGATTCTATTCAACAAATATTCAGGCTCCCTACTAATGTAAAAGTCACTAGGTTATGTTCGGGGAAATAGAACAAGGAATAAATCAAGAGCTGAGTCTTGAGGCTCACAAGGCAGTGGGAAACACAGACACATCCACGCAGAATACTGACACGTGTGGAACAAAAGGAAGATCAACCAAATGAGAACAAGCAAAGGCTGTTTATTCAGAGCCGAGCAGACCAAGAGAGTCAGCCGATATATCACTTATATTCGGTTGAGACTCAAAGGCAGTCAAAGGAGAGGGGAAGCTTTACAGGAGGAAAAAGGGAAGGTTCCATATGCCCTGACCAGAGGCTGGCATGTTGGCTCCAGGTAGGCTAACCAGAAGCTGGCATCGCAGGTGACTGAGGAGAGCTGCATATTTGGCTTTGTCTGGTTGGGTCTCAGTCGGAAGTGGGAACAAAGTTAGGAAAGCTGTCAGCGATTAATCAAGTCCTGGACATTTGGGTTGATCATTATCATGATTATAGTTTGGCCTCTGGTACTGGTAACTAGAGAAAGGAGTCAGACTTGCTACAGTTCTGACTTAGAGATAGCAGGCTGGCTCCCATGGCTAGATGGTGGGTTGGTTTCCTGAGCGGGCTGCTGCAGGTTTTGGGTGAAAGTTCTAGGTTTGTATATGTTCTGACCATTATTTGCTTGCATATTCTGTCTCTCGCTCTGATTTCAATAGGAATCATTGTGCTGCTGAAGATGTAAGTTCAGCCCGAACTCATTATCTCTTGGTATTTACGAGCCCATTTTCCAAGATGTATGCAAATTTCTAAGAGCTGATATTTCTCTTCGTTACTACTGACTCCACTTTCTAGCGTCGTCTAAATTCTTCTTCCTCGCTTGGCACTGTGCTTCACCTCCTAAGCTCACAGCACCCTGATGAGGAGAGCAGGCTCTGCTGCCTTGTTTCAACCTCTAGCTCAGCCTTCTAGTAATCATACGAGCTGGGGCAAGTTACTGAACCTTTCACGGCCTCAATTTCCTCATTTGTGAACACAAATGAAGAGCCACACAACCCTGGGTGGAGGCAAGGGCTACTGTGAGGATTTGCCAGGGAAGCTCCTATAAGATTGCAAGTGTTCAGTGATTTTTAACCTTTAGTACTCTTTTATCTTCAGTACAATAAATGCCCCACAAGGGACATGGCCCCTTCTTGAATTCTCTCCCACTTTCCTCTCCCATGCCCTCTCTCCACCACCCAGAAGATTTGGCCATACGCAAAAAGCTTCCATTTACAATACAGCTGTTCGTAAGAAAAATAATATAAATTCGGGAATCACAGAATAATTATACAGCTACTCTGCTCACATCTATGCTAATAAATTCGAAGACCTGAATGAATGGATGAATTTCTCAGAAAACACACGTTACCCAAACTGAACTCGTCCAAAGAGTTAAAAAATCGAAAACTATAAATTATTATCATACTGGAAACAGAAAACAATATTAAAGGAAAATCCCAAGGAGAAAAGTGTGCACCAAGTCTAGTTTCGAAGGTAAATATTCCTAGCTGCAAGGAGCAAATAATTTCTAATGCTATTTAAACAATTTAAGCAAAGACAGAGAAATTTCTTTCTTTAAGCTGGTAAGAAGTAACAGAGAAAATAAAACCGTATGGAGTAATCTCCTCATCAATATCAACACAAAAACCTATACATCAGTCCTAGGTATTCATTAATCCAATTTCTTCTTTAATGGATTTCCTTATTCAACACGTTTCATAGAAATAGGATCACATTCTCATAGTAAATATACCTTACTGAAAAGAGCAGCATACTATTTTATGTACAATTGGCATCATTCACATTAAATTAAAAAAGGAAAGAATGCTAGAATTTATTTGTTTTTTTTTTTGTTTGTTTGTTTTAGAATGCTAGAATTTAAAGTCTATATTTTATAGGAAACTTCGTCTTAATCGGTGATGAACCTCAAGGCCTAGAACATAGTGGGTGCTCAGTAAATATCTGTTGAGTGAATGATGTCAACCACTACTAACATAATTTAAAAATGTTCTAGAAGTACCAACCAAGTCAAGTAACAAGGTGAGGACATGAAGCATGGAAAATAAGAAAGAATGATACAGGAGTAAGAAAAGAGAGACGATCTGGTTTCTCTCAAAATAAATAAATAGACTTTAAAAAATGCCAATGATATAACTATTTTTCACTGCAGCTGCAAAAATTAAAACATTTTTACAGCTTTGCTGAGATATAATTCCATTCAATTTGCCTACTTAGAATATATTCACAAAGTTGCGCAAACATCACACGATCAATTTTAAAACACTTTCATCACTCCCAAAAGAAACCCTGTGCCCCCTAGCAATCACTTAATTACTCTCAAACCTATACATTCTCTTTAATTTGTTTTCTTGCCTTGTTGATCCAGGCTAGCATCCCCAGTGGTAAGAGGGGTTATTTTTGTCTTGTTCTCAATCATAAGGGGGAAAATGTTTATCCTTTTACCATCAAATATGATATTATGACTGGGTTTTTATAAATGTCCTTTTTCAGGTTGAGGAATTTTCCTTCTATTCCTCCTTTGCAGAGTGTTTTTTATCATGAAAAGGTATTGGATTTTGTCATTTTCCCCCTTGTGTCTACTGAGATAATCACACTGTCTTTCTCCTTTATCCCATATAGTGCATTGCATTAACTGATTTTCAGATCTAAACAAACCTTGGGGGCGCCTGGGTGGCTCAGTTGGTTAAGCGGCCGACTTCGGCTCAGGTCATGATCTCATGGTCTGTGAGTTCGAGCCCCACGTCGGGCTCTGTGCTGACGGCTCCGAGCCTGAAGCCTACTTCTGATTCTGTGTCTCTCCCTCTCTGTGCCCTTCCCATGCTCCCTCTCTGTCTCTATGTCTCTCAAAAATAAAATAAAAATGCTAAAAAAAAAATTTAAACAAACCTTGTATTCCTGAGATAAATGGCACTTGTTGGTGGTATAATCCTTTTAAAATGGTGCCAGGTGTGCCTGTGTGGTCAGTTGACTAGTTGACCGTCTACCTCTTGATTTGAGTTCAGGTCATGATCTCCTGGGTTTGTGAGCTTGAGCCCAGTGCTGACAGTGTGGAGCCTGCTTGGGATTCTCTCTCTTCCTCTGTCTCTGCCCCTTCCCCCACCCTACACTATCTCTAAATAACTAAACTAAACTAAAATGGTGCCAGATTTAGTTTGCTAGTATTTTGTTAAGGAATTTAAAAAAAATTTTTTAAGGTTATTTATTTTTGAGACAGAGAGACAGAGCACACAGTGGGGAAGGGAAGCGATACAGAGAGAGGCACAGAAACCAAAGAAGGCTGCAGGCTCTGAGGTGTCAGCACAGAACCCAACGCGGGGCTCAAACCCACCAACTGCTAGATCATGACCTGAGCCGAAGTCAGATGCTTAACCGACTGAGCCACCCAGGCATCCCTTTCTGTTAAGGATTTTTGCATCTATAATCACAAGAGATATTGATCTGTAGATTTCTTTTCTTTTCTCATAATGTCTTTCTCTGGTACTGGTATCTGGGTAATACTGATCTTATATACTGAATTGAGAAATTTTCCCTTCTCTGTTATATTTTAGAAATAATTTATAAAGAAGAATTCTTTTTAATTCCATAAATGTTTAGTAAAATTCACCAGTGAAGCCATCTGGGTCTGAGATTCTCTTTCAAGAAGTTTTTAAATTACTGATTTAATCTCTTTATTTGTTATTGGTCTTTTCCAATTTTCTGTTGCTTTTTGAGTTAGTTTTGATAGCTCATGTCTCTCCAGAAATTTGTCCATTTCATCTAAATCGTCTCATTGTTCAGCACACAGTTGTTCACAGCATTCTCTTATGGTCCTTTTTAATTCTGTAAGGTGGGAAGTAATGTTCTCGCTAACGATTAAAACATTTTTAGGACGCAATATTGACAGCACTACAGGGAAGAGTTTGCATACTCTATGGTGGGGATTGTGAATGGAAACTTGATGAAATCTTCTTGAGGACACTTTAGCAATCACGTTCAGCAGAATGTGGTGGCAAATTAAATGTAGGTGGTAACGAGAAATTAAAGACAGCCCTGAGTATTTGAGTGTGAGTGAAAGGAAACTACCTTGGCATCCATAAATAGAGGGAAATTAGGAAGGACATCAGATTTAAGGGAAAAGTAATGGATATAATTAATTGTTATGTGTGATGGTTGTAAGGATTATAGAGCTTGAAATATAAGCAGCCAGTCAGAAATTCAGAACTAACTCTACAGAAGAGAATAATTAGGGTGTTGTGCTGAAACAATAGCTCCTTGAACCTACAGGAAACAATGAAGATATTTTTAGTTTAGCTTTGGTTTAGTTTGGTTTTTGAAAAGTGTATATAAGAGACAGAAGAACAAAGATACATGGCAGAATCTTAAGGCATGCCTACAACTATGAAGTGGAAACAAAGAAGGAAATTAATACCAGAAATTGAGTGGAAACACTCACAGAGATTGAAGGACCATTAGGAACGACACTACAGAAACCAAGTCGAGAGACACTGTAAAGGAAAGAAGAAACAGGAGTGCCAACTGCTCTTTGGGATCAGGTAGGGTGAGGACTGGGAAAAGGCTACTGGGTCCCACAAATAGGATGTCAAGTTTGGCTTCTGAAAGAATAGTTGCTCTACCGGAAACCCATTAGAATTTTTTTCCCAAGAGTTACTTGTATCAAATTGTATAGGTTCCTAAAATTGACTAAGCAAAAATATTTTCAAGTACTTAAATGTCCGATTGAGTCCCCACATGTCATCCTTCTTACATCTCATAAATATAATTTCCATCAACTGCATTTCTCTGCGGAAAGAGACATTCAGTATTTTTTGCAGTAGATCAAGGAAACTGTTTATACGCGTTGCCAAATATTTATATCTCATCTTAAATGTTAGCAAACCACTACCAGAAAATATAAGAAAACCAAATGGATCCCTAAAACCAAGATAAAATGTTTCCGACTAAAAGGTAACTTTGGGGGCTCAAATTTATCTTGGCATAAATTTTATCCTGTGAGTAGAGACTACTAAACTCAGACTCCTACTCTCTTGTGAAAAATTTTAAAAGGCTACATTATCCCCTAAATAGTAACTGTCTGGATGCCTGACCAGAATGTATTCCATCTGGTCCTTGGTTTAGGCAAGTAGAGATGTAATGTAAGTTGTAGCAAATTAGGAACATTAAGCCACATAAAAATGTCATTTTGAAACTGTGAGGACGTTCTCGGAAAACTGTGATTCAGTGAAATGTGATGTGAAAAGCACTCACTCTGCCCTGGGGGATGAGGGAGCCTCAGCTTCCTGCTCAGGAGGCACACAGACTAACTGCAGCCTTGCCGCCTTTGACTCTTTCTGGGTCAGGACGGGACGATCACCAACCAGGAAGCCACCTGCCTCTCAGCAGCCCTGAACACCTAAGGCTGCTAAGGCAAGGCCAGATCCCCGTGCAGCCCTTAGCCTGAGCACGACTTCCCTGTGTTACTGAAATTCAATCCCACCGATTGCTCGGAAAGGCCAGAGATACAGTTGATGGCACTAGTCCCTGGAGCTGAATGGGACCTTGAAAAGTCTCAATGGCAAAACAAGCTGTGTGGATAAGGAGGTTAACTTTCAAATTCCACCGAAAGTTTAAACTATGCAACAGAAAAAAGTTTCTTTTGCTAAAAGTTAAAGAGCACTCTGTTGTTTCATGATACCTTCATTGGAATTGGCTGTGTTTTCTGTTTTCCTAAGATTAATTTGCAGGCAAGTGACAATTGCCATTGGTCAGATTCAAGTCTGACTTGTTTTAACTTTAGAAATGGAAGTTGTAAGGCTCAAAAGCAGAAATAAACTATCAGAACTACATCAAAATAAAAGCTTCTGCACAGCTAAGGAAACAACCAAAAAAATTATAAGACAACCTACTGAATGGGAAAAGATATTTGCAAATGACATATCTGATAAAGAGTTAGTATCCAAAATATATAAAGAACTTATACAACTTAACTACTTGGAAACAAATAATTTAATTAAAAATGGGCAGAAGACGTAAGCAGACATTTCTCCAAAGAACACATACAGATGGCCAACACACATGAAAAGATGCTCAATATCGTTCATCATCAGGAAAACAATGAGATATCACTTTACACCTGTCAGAATGGCTAAAACCAAAAACTTAAGAAACAACAAGTATTGGTGAAGATGTAGAGAAAAAGGAATCCCCTTACCCTGTTGGTAGGAACGCAAACTGGTACAGACACCGTGGAAAACAGTATGGAGGTTCCTCAAAAATTCAAAATAGAACTACCCTACAATCCAGCAATCACGTGACTGGGTATTTACCTAAAGAATGCAAAATCACTCAATTGAAGGGATATATGTATCCTTATGTTTTTTGCAGCATTATTTACAATAGCCAAACTATGGAAGCAGCCCAGCTGTCCATCAACTGATGAATGGATAAAGATGTGATATATATATGTATATAGACAAGGGAATATTATTCAGCCTTAAAAAAGAATGAAATCTTGCCATTTGCAATGACATGGGTGGACTGAGGCACTATAATGCTTAATGAAATAAGCCAGTCAGAGAAAGACAAATATCGTAAGATTTCACTCCTATGTGGAACTTAACAGACAAAACTAATGAACAACCACAACTAAAAGAGACAAACCAAAAAACAGACTCTTAAGTACAAAGAACAAACAGAGGGTTACCAGTGGGGAGGAGGGTGGAGGGATGTGGGAAATAGATGAAGGGGATAAAGAGTACACTTATCTTGATGAGTAATGAATAATATACCGCATTGTTCGATCACTACATCGTATACCTGAAACTAATACAACACTGTATGTCAAGTCACTGGGAACCTAAAACGAAATGAAATGAAATGAAAGAAAATAAAATAAAACAAAACAAAATAAAATAAAAAAGAAATGAAAGTTGTAAGGCGAAAGAAGTTCTATTATTTTTGTGTGTTTGTTTATCCACCCAGGCAAAGCTTTCTATGATAGAAATACTTGAAAAAAAATTAGGAACACACTTAAAACCTCAAGTTAACTCCCTCCATCCAAGTGTTCCCAGACACAGAAAAACAAGGTTGATGGCAAGAAGAAAGCTAGCTTTTCTGAGCAAACCACAACACTGAGGTCTGGACAGACCCTTCCACCTTTTCTGCCCTCCACTTCTCCTCTTTCCACCAATCCGTCTTTCTCTTTTTAATCAGGTGCAGCAACTGGTGAGGGGAAGAGTAGGCAAGGACCTGTGCAGGGCATGGTGCTAATGAAATTTATTAAACCCTGCAACTGGAAAGAAACTTCTAATTTGCTGCTGCTTCTCTAAGCACGAGGCAAGTAATGTCTCGCCTGGAAGACTTTCTAGTGTAACTGGCAGTCCCTGGAGGACAGACAGCTACAGCCAAATAAGGAAATGCAGAGAAAAGGAAGGGGTGTTATATTCCTACTTGAGAAAGGGGAAAGAGATGGTACAAAGATTTCTCATTTTGTGCAATTACTGACTAGATCTCCTAAATGTATCATCAGTACCTGAGTTTATCACCTCCTTAGCAAGTCATTTTTTTAAATAAGTTTCATCGAACTGTTTGTATGAAGTCAGGACAAATCTTTTGTAAAAAAAAATTCAGCAGTTAATTTAGACCAAGATCTGAAAGCTTTTCATTTTCAACGAGAGCTCAGATTATCAGCAGCATTTGCAGATACTGACTGATAGAGGACATTCCTCATAACTCCTTCAAGATCTCTAGTTTTTAACTACTTGAAACCTCGGTTTAAAATCAGAAAAAAGGGACTTCACTACAGGGACCCTGGGACTGCAGAAAGAAAGAAAAGCCTTCCACGTTTCAAGTATCTGTTACCCCCTCTCCAGTTCAAAGAGTAAAAGATTCTAAGATTTTTTTTGAACAGCTTTACGGATAATCTATCTTTTCTCTATAGACGTAACAGGAAATCATGGGCCAGGCCTTGGACTAGGCTTGTGGATTGGTCCCTACCTTGAATGGTTATTCTGGTTATTTCGCATTTTAGCAACTTTTTAAACGCAGTTTGTGAAACGGCATTTCTTTAGTTGCATCTGTAGATTCTAGGAAGAACAAAAATTGAAGAATGGAAGAAAATGAGTAAGTAAAGGGTAACTGATTTCGTGAGTCTCTTATGTTTAGAAATGATCTTTTAAAATTCATTTCTAAATAAACCCCACGTCTGGCACCCTAACTGGACATAATTGGAAGGTGTCCAAATGTTAGGTTCCATAAAAGGAAACCTAGAAAGGATGAGTGTGGGTGGTCATAAGCAGAATCTTAGCTTTTAATCAATTCTTATTATCAGGTAATATGTTAGTAAGAACTAGCAGTACCACTAAAAGGGAAGAGAATGTTTCCTTTTCTCCTTCAAAGTGTATAGGATTCAATAGAGGAAGATACGTTCTTTGAATATCTAGCTAAAGAAAGAATTTTGTATCTCTTCTAAAAACCTCTTCTTTTGGGTTTGCCAACCTACCCCATGGCCAGGAAGCTTAAGAAGTTCTTTTCTTTATCTCTGAAAGAAAAATTCTCAAACTTGTTCCAAGAGCCCTTTTGATAGGAGAAATTAAACTAGGAGTTTCCTGAGTTCTAAGACTTTGAATTTGGGACATTCCTACAGCTAGAAAATGCTCTTTGCTGCAAACTTACATTGTTTGCATTTGTGATCCCGGATCAATTTTTAAATAATTTTTTAATGTTTATTTATTTATTTTTTTTGAAAGAGAGAGAGAGACAGATGATGAGCAAGGGAGGAGCAGAGAGAGAAGGAGACACAGAATCTGAAGCAGGCTTCAGGCTCTGAGCCATCAGCATAGAGTCCGATGCGGGGCTCTGACCTGAGCTGAAGTGGGACGCTTAACCGACTGAGCCCACCCAGCCATCCTCCCCAGGTCAATTTTAACGTAGTTCTATTAGCATATTTGAGAAGGAAGAATATATCAGTTATAGTTAATATCCCATTTTAAAGAATGCAAGATTGATTTTTTGGGCATTTAGAGGACTCTTCAGTCCCTGATCTTAGAGGAAGAAAAATTCAAAGTGACATTAGGTATTTCAACCTGTGAAGCAAGCGGTAACCTGACAAGTTTAATGGTTTCCTTGTAAACCAATTGAAAAAAAATGAGCGAAGAGGGTGCCTGGGTGGCTCATTGGTTAAGCGTCCGACTTTAGCTCAGGTCATGATCTCACAGTTCGTGAGTTCGAGCTCCACGTTGGGCTCTGTGCTAAAAGCTCAGAGCCTGGAGCCTGCTTCTGATTCTGTGTCTCCCTCTCTCTCTGTGTTTCCCCCTCTGTCTGCTCCTCCCATGCTTGTGCTTTGTCTCTCTGTCTCAAAAATAAATAAACTTTAAAAAATAAAAGGAAAAAGAAAAAAAAATGAGGGAAGGACTTAAATACATATTTTTCCGGAGACAACACACAAACGGTGAACAGTTACAGGAGAAAGTGCTCAACATCACTCATCATCAGGGAAATTCAGATCAAAACCACAATGAGATACCATCTCACACCGGTTAGAATAGCCGTGATCAAAAAGACAAGAGACAACAAGTGCTGGAGAAATAGCTGTGTTCCCATGTTCATTAGAGCACTATTCACATCACAGCTGAAGTATGCAGGCAACCTAAGCACTCATCGAGGAACGAAGAGATAAAATGTGGGGTATAATATATATGTGTGTGTATATATATATATGTATATGTATATATATATATAATGGAATATTATCTATTCTTTAAAAAGAAAGAAATCTTGCAATTTGTGACAACATGGATGAAACTGGAAGGAAGTAAGCCTGAAAGAGAAAGACAAATACTGCATGGTTTCAATTATAAGTGAAATCTAAAAAGAAAATGTCAAACTCACAGAAACAAAGAGTAGAATGGTGGTTGCCAAGGGGGAAATAATGGGTGGCGGAAATAAGCGGAGGTTGGTCAAAGGGTATACAATTTCAGCTATAAATGAGTAAGGTCTGAGGACCTAATGTACTGTATATACAATACTGTATTCTAATTGAAATTTGTTGAGAGAGTAGATTGCAATCTAATAGTACCTAAAAGTAATAAAATATCATTGAGTTAATCACTGACTTATACTATTAAAATTTTAGAAATATTAAATATAACTTAAGAATCAAAGTTATCCCTGAACCCACCACCATTTACGATGACAACAATCTTACACTGTTAGATGTTTTACAATCTCTAAACCACATTGCTGTTGGGGTTAAGGATGAAAAAAATTTTTTTTGATTTTTTTATTCTGGTGTTTTACCCTGATGTGTCCCAGTTTTCTGTATTTTAATTATAATACTGGTATGATTATAACTCACCCATTACTTAAGGTCATCCTGCAATTTAAGTATATAAACCCAATTGATTTGAATTCCTCATTTCTCAACCCTCAATCCCAGCCCCACTTTTGTGATCTCACAGGAGCTTACATTTTCATGGTCTTTTGGGCATCTCTGTTTTTCATCCGTATTAATGTCGACATGAGCACAAAGCCTGCTACTAGATAATTTTATGATCATTACAATCATTCACAAGGATGTTTCTAAAAATAACGACACAATAAGAAACAGCTGTCTCAGCCACAGCGAATAGGATTTCTATAGCATTGGCTATAGAATTTTATACCTGAAGAGCTCCAAATACACGTGCAATTCCACGGGCAAAACAACTGATGTAATTTATCAAGGCTTAGCTAATGCTATGTACCTTAGGAGCCACAAAAGGGCAGAACAAAGCTAAATGCAAGGCCTCCTATTCTTTTGTGATTCCCTTCTTTCACTCAATATTATGTTTTTAGGGGTGCCCGGGTGGCTCAGTCAGTTAATTATCCGACTTCAACTCAAGTCATGATCTCATGGTTTGAGTGTTCGAGCTCCACATTGGGCTCTGTGCTGATGGCTTGGAGCCTGGAACCTGCTTTGGATTCTGTGTCTCTCTTGCTCTCTGTCCCTCCCCCACTTGTACTAGCTCTCTCAAAAATAAATAAGCATTTTTAGGGGTACCTGGGTGGCTCAGTCGGCTAACCATCCGACTTCGGCTCAGGTCATGATCTCACAGCTCCTGAATTCAAGCCCCGCATCAGGCTCTGTGCTGACAGCTCAGAGCCTGGAGCCTGCTTCAGAGTCTGTGTCTCTCTCTCTCTCTGCCTCTCTCCTATTCATACTCTGTTGCTCTCTCTGTCTCTCTCAAAAATAAATAAACTTAAAAAAATAAAAAATTAATACATAAGCATTTTTAAAAAACATTACGTTTTTAATATTCTGTGCTGATACATATATGTGTTGCCTATGTAGTTCTATTTCTCTTTCCTATAAAACATTGCTTTTTAAAGATTATATCAAATGTATTTATCCATCCTACTATCAATGAAATTTTGATTTTTCCAATTCTTAGTTAGTACAACATAATGCTGCTACAAGTATCCTGGCCCGTGTAAATCATACTAGTTAAACTTCTAAGGAATTTACCCATTAGTAGAATGGCTGAGGTACAGATTAGACTTATTTTCATGTTCATAGGTAACGCCAACCTATTTTCTGAGTTAATTATGCCAATTTACATTTCCACATTTTGGGTTTAAAATGTTCTTTGACTTTTTTATTCCAATTATAATTTTTATTTCTAGAAATTTGATTTGTTTATTTTTCAAAGCCGCGTGGTCATTTGTTATGTAGAGTTCCTCATATCCTATGCGTATTTTCAAATATAACTTTTGTGTCTTATAAGAGATCAAAAATATTTTACAAAAGATGTCTGACATTACACTGTCCTAAAAATCCTGTAGAGTCTGCTTCTGCTGGTTCTTCCTCATGGTGTCTGGTTAGTTATTTTTGATTATGGGTTTCCCAATTGCCTTCAGATTTATTATGGAAATCCACGGAGGACTGGCAGGGTGATGTGTTCTGGGTGCCCCAATAATTTGGGATCACTCTAAATTAAATTCTCAGCTTGAGGTTTTTGACCACCCGAGTGGTGTGTATTTAGGCTTCAAGTGCATGTTAGGATTGGTTTGTGGTTATACATTCTCAAAAGTTTTGTTCTCCCATTCAGCACCTATTTGAGAAGGTTGCCTTGTAGACTCATGACTGGGGATGCGATTTTCCCGGACTACTTTTACATTGAGGCTCTTGCCATTTAGAGTCCCAGTCGTACAGGGAGACGCAAATTTATCTATCTGACTCCTAACCATGGGTGGAACTTTGACTTTGACTTTTCAGTCACGGGAGACCATGAAAATCAAAGTTCATTTTAATGTAGTTGAACAAATATCTCCAGGGTGAAATCCACCTACAGTGGCCCACAGAGTTCTCAGTCCCTAGAATGAGAATTCTTTACTCTCTTGTCAACTCACCGATCCTTTTCAGAGTATTCTATTTTACCCAAGAAGTTTAGTTGTTTTTAGCACCAGAAACGAAATTTGCATTGGTTTTCTTTAAAGTCAGTTTTTCTCCCCCCTAGTGGCCTTATTTCTTATCTGAAGAATTCTTTCGCCATATTCATCTCCATGTGATGACGAAGGGAGAGACTGAATCACAGGAATTGCAAGCTAAGGGATGCCACGGATTCCTGGAAAGCCAGCGGAGGCTAGGAAGAGGCAGGGAAAGATTCTCTCCTACGTGCTTTGGAGGCAATACGGCCTTGCTGACACCTTGATTTTAGACCTCTGTTCTTCAGAACTGTGAAACAATACATTTCTGTTATTTTAAGCACAACCCCCCCCCCCCCCGCCTCCATTTGTGGTACTTTTGTTACCACAGCCCTAGGAAACTATACAGTCACTATTCAAGATAATCCCTTTACAGTGAAAGGATCTCAAGCATAGGTGATCCCATTCCATGTGTGAAAGGTTGTGCCTTGAGAAGAAGGAAAGGAGGAAAACTTTCCTCAGTTTTCTCCCGAGTGTCAAGTCTGTCGGGCAGTTAGGAATGTCCTGAGTGATTACTTTCTAATAGTGGGTACACGCCGATGTTTCACAAACTGGTATTTGAAACACTTTCTGACAAAGATTTAGTAGAAGTTTGTTACCTGTGGGTATTCATAAGAATGTGTACCTGTATGAAGTAAAACTATTACATTGCAATGTTTAAGGACAACTATGCAGAACATGGTTACAATAAGAAAACAGAGTGATACAACGTTGCTTCTTTTCAATTACTAGTTCAAATAAAAATGAGGGAAACTAACAGCCAAAAACAGCAAGCCAGGTACCTAGAAAGGTTCTCATAAGAGTATGATTTTTTTAAATCCTGAATATCACAAGTCGAGAAAAAATTTCCTAGGGGCCATGTATCCAGTTAAGATAGGGGACTGGCAGTGTTTACCAGAGATCTGAATTAGATTAGGCATTAACAAGGCAAACATGGAAATGGAATTAGGATATGAAGAACATTCCAGACAGAGGGCGGAGCATGCACAAAAGTGCTCAGTGGATGGGTAGAGCACAGTGCTCCCGAGGAACTGAAGGAAAGCCAGGGTGTATGGAGCGTAGCAAGCAAAGGGACTGTGGGGCACAACGAGGCTCATAGTGGCCGGCTGTGGCCAGCCATGAGGGGCTTCGTGGATCACTTGAGGGAAGATTTTAAAGTGTTTTATATGATGCACAGGGCAGTGGATGCCAGAGGAAAACTCTGCCAGAGACACAAGCCTGGGAGTAATCTGATGACTGGTGGATCCTGAATCCACACGCTCGGCCACACGAGGCATACAGACAGAGAAGGCGGGAGGTCTGGAGACCAGTGGAAACTGGCGCTCAGAGAATTTCAGTAACTTGACCAATAGAACACTCTTATCACACCTCTTATCTGATCCTCCTGAGGTCTCCTCTCCTCTCTGATGGAATGACTCCGTTTAAAAATGGCTGTGCTATGTTGACACTAAGCCAAGTTTTTCATAGAAGAAAAAGTTGGCTCTTCTAACAAGAGAAAGTTGGCCCCTCTAACAAGTGGTTTCTCCCGAGTATAATAAAATGGTATTACAAAGCAGAGAGAAGGCCCTTCCTTACAAGAAAAAAGAAAGAAATCATCACAGCCTGGGGATGCATGGCCCTAAGAAGACAAGTGGCACTGTCTGTTGCTGATATTGAAGAGTCAAGGTCAAAGACTGAAGGGGTTGAAGAAAGCAGTCTAGGACATATTACTCCAGGACAAGTAGGCAGCTCACAAACACAGTAGGTGTGTCCAGTGTACCCTTGAGGCGCGGGTTTGTAAACTAAAATACAGTCCTCTCGACACGTGAAAGCAGTTTGTATCAGAAGCTTGTGAGAAACATCCTAAGCAAAAAATGTCAGGATGATTAAATACTGATACGTTGATTGAGTGTAAAGGAAAACACATCACAAGTTAATTTATACCCAAATTCACTCTCTATTTTGCATTAGCTTGAATACAGGTACGTTAGCAGGAACACAGGTACAATTATTTGGATGAATATTGTATTTTCTGATGAAAATTTCCTATAACCCAAATCTTGTACTGTATCTCATCTCGCAAAAGTCTTCACACCTGGAACTCACCAATTTCCATAGCTTTTGACAGGCAGGGTCATTCTGGGGAAGCATCTGTTTCCCACTCTTTCAATGTTTTTTAAGTAGGCCCCATGCCCAGCATGGACCCCAATACAGAGCTGGAACTCACGACCCTGAGATTGAGATCAAGAGTCAGTTGCGGAGCCAAGTGAGTCACCCAGGCACCCCGTATTTCCCTTCTTCTTCAGAAAGGCTTCAGGGAACACCATAGTTCCCTCCCCCCACAGCTCCACATCTGCTCTTGTGTACGGCAAAACCAGACGTCTGCAATCTCCCCACCATGCTGCACTCAGGCTTCTGCCCCCATTGCTGTATTTAAATAGCATGTCTTCAAGAACGCCAGGGACCCAATGACCCCCTTGGTGCTAAATCTAGTAGTCAATTCTCATTCCCACCCCACTTGACCTGAGTGGCATCTGTCACAGATAATCGTACCCTTTGGCCATGTGACACTTCCTCACCTTGACTTCTAGGACACCACACACTTGTGTGTTCTCTTCTCCTTCCCTCACTGGCCCGTTCCCTATCTCAGCTCTTCCTCCTCACACTGACCTCTAAAACTCAGACGCCTTAGTCTTTGTCTTTGCATTTCACTTCTCTGTCTCCATTCACTTCCTTGGTGATCTTATCTAGTCTCATAGCTTTAAATTCTACCTATGTGGACAACCCTTAAATATGTATCTACAGCCCAAATGTTGTGCCAGAATTTTAGACTCATATCATCAATCATTTACTTTATATCTAAGACAAGAAAATGTTCTTGGCAGTTTAAAAAGTGACAGAGGTATTTTAAAATTTAGTAGTGGGAAAAAATTTAATAGTGGATTGGAAGATAAAGCGGACGCTACCAGCTAGAAAAAAAGAACTAAAACTCCAAGTGATAAAAATTTCAAAAAAATCATTAAGAATTTGACAATCTACTCAAGAAAGTCAATATTCTAAAAAATATATAAAAAAATAAATTAAAGATATGGAAACAGGGAAATTACCAAAAAGTATATATGATAATTTTCCATAATAGAAAACTCACTTAGATCTGTGTATTAAAAAGGCTCTCTCTGAATGCTTTCAAAAAAAACAAAACATACCAATGCACATCATTGTGCAATATCAACATCTCTGGAGATGAGAGGAAACCCTAAAGTTTCCCAAAGAGGAAGAGGGTTCCATATGTTCGAAGGAGCAGTCATTAGGATGGCAAGAGGTGTTGAACTTTGCAAAAGAGCAACACTGTAAGCTAGACAATGATTCATTCAGCCAGGATTGTTGACTGCCTACTTTGCATCAGGTACCCTGCTTGGTGTTGACAATAGAGAGGTACCTTCGAAATTCTGAGAGAAAATTAGTTCCACCTACAACAGGATACTCCCATCAGGCAGGTGGAAGTACAGAACATCATCATCGACAACTGTACCTCTTACACGGATCTACTCAAGAAGTTCCGGGAGCATGTGGACCACTCAAGTAAAGCCTATAAGCCATGAAAGAGGACCTCAGGATTCGGGGGAGGGAGGATGTACATCATGAATGGAAAGACCTACCAAGGTGACTGGAAGGGGTTTCCCAGGACAAAAGTTGGGTTCAGACTCAAGAAGGGATCTGGGGAGGGGGCGTGAGATAGAACTCACTCATTACCCATTGTGCTTAACTATTTTGAGAAGAGTTTCAGAATTCCATTAATTCTAAAAATCCCAATTAAAAGTTATGGAAGTAGCAGCCCCTGGCAGTGAGGCGTGAGGTGGAGTAGCTTTGTCATTACAAGTAGTACAATAAAAATATTGAAATTATGGTCATTTATTACTTAATAAAAATAGTACACAAAAGGACACACTTTTAAAAGAACTGAATTAGAACAAAAGTACCCTAGTTAAGGCAAAAACAAGACAGTATATTTTCTTAAACCTGTTTTCACACACACACACACACACACACACACACACACACACACACACACACATTACTCAGCTCTCAAAAAGAAGGAGATCTTGCCATTTGCAACAACATTGAAGGATCTGGAGGGTGTAATGCTAAATGAAATATGTCAGAGAAAGACAAAGACTATAATATTTCACTCATATGTGGAATTTAAGAAGCAAAACAAATGAGCAAAGGCAAAACTGTAGAAAGCAAACTGATGGTTACCAGAGGGGTCGTGAGTGGGGAATGGATGAAACAGGTGACGGGGATTAAGGAGTGCACTTGTCGTGATACGCAACAGGTGACGTATGTAACTGCTGAATCACTAGATTTTACACCTGAAAGTAATATCACACTGTATGTTAATGATACTGGAATGAAAATTTCAAAAAACATACCTGTCTTAGCACACACACACACACACACACACACACAATGGAGTTTTACTCAGCCATAAAAAAATAATGGAATCTTGCTATCTGTCATAACACAGACAGATCTAGAGAGTATAATGTTAAGTGAAATAAGTCAGAGGAAGAAAAATACCATATGATTTCACTCACATGTGAAATTTAAGAAACAAAGCAAATGAACAACAAAAAAGAGACAAACCAAAACAAGACTCTTAAATACAGAGAACAAACTGGTGGTTACCAGAAGGGAGGTGGGTGGGGGGATGGGTGAAATCGGTGACAGGGATTAAAAGCACACTTATGATGAGCCCAGAGTAAGGAACAGAATCGTGAAATCTCTATATTGTACACCTGAAATCAATACAACACTATATGTTAACTACGCTGGAATTAAAAAAATAAATAAAAATTAAAAACGAATTTGTTTCTTTGATTTCAAATAAACTTGTTTCTTTGTTTTCCAGTACCATTACTACTGTCCCTCTTACGATATTCTGAATAGAAAATCAGTTTCTACGTGGTTAAAAAAGGATATTCTGCAAGGTAAGGATTTAAATGAAGTTTATGGTCTCCATAAACAACTGTATCATGCTATGCAGCCTGTATTTGTTTCAGAGGGAAGATAACAGTTTCTTTATCAAAGCAAGGCAAAACTGGCTATAAATTATACACTGTTTCTCTCTCTGTTCCCAGAAAACTACAGTCCATCTGGAACCAAGGAGGAATGGAGTTACATAAAAACTCTCTAAGTCAATGTAAATCACAGAGAGAAGAATGTTGCCACCTTGGTGCCCCCATCGTTCTGGTCAATTCCTTTCTTATACTTTCATATGCATGGTAGCCAACTGCCTGGCTACCAGACACTTGGAACATTTTTATATTTACTCCCCAGTAAATAAAATTCGGTGAAAATTAAAAGAACCATGGTGAAAAATCGGTGACTTTGATCAGTTTTGTGAAAATGCTACAGCTGGGGTGCAAATTTCCCGGCAAGCCTCTACTGAAATCCAGTGCCTGTAACATTAATGTGATGGCAAGAACATAAAAAGTTGGAAGTATTAATGTATTCAGAATGTGAATACCCTTTTCACCCCCAAGAAACCTGAATTCAAAGATGGTTAACCACAGAAGTGAAAATACCTTGGGTGGTCTAACTCTGGGCATTTGTTCTTAGTGTATTTGGCCCAAACACAAAACCGCCACGGAGTCTGGCATGATGGATGGAGTCTTCCTAAAAGATGCTTGGGATTAAGCAGGTTGTTTTAAGTCAGGCGCGGGTGGGGAAATGGTGGCAAGAAGCTAGTGGGAGAGGTTTGTCATTTACCAGGTCATAACCGGTCCTTTTTCCGTGAGGATGTCATTAATAGAAGCCAGCCTCCTTCAACACCCTACTTTTCCTCTATTCCGCCTACCAAGTAAAAATTAATACCAAGAATTCTGGATATTATATATACAACTTACTAGGAAGAATCTGAAAAGCAGACACAGGAAAGCAGACCAGCTGGGGATCTGAGGGCACAGTAACATCAGAGATGCCAGGTGGGAGCCGGAGGAGATGGCTTCTTGCAAACACTAATGGGAAAAACAACTCCCAAAGAAGCTTGCTCTCTCCAGACAAAGTACCAGGAAACAGGTAGCTTAACAAGACAGGAGACTGTGTGATGATACCTGTTCTAGAACCGCCAAACACCACAGGGAAAAAACACAAGTGTGGTTCCATCCTCACCCACGCCGACAAAAGCTGAGTGGAGGGTTTAGAATTCCATTCTCACCAAGCTGTGACAAGGCATCCCATTCCAATTCTTCCACTCCTGTAGTGCCAGGGTGGTGGCAGAGATGGCCGAGTAGGAACCTGGGGTTTATTCCCCTTAGGCTACAGGAGGCTACACCCCACCGTGCGGTGTCAGGGGCAGCCAAGTGGGCAGTAGGAGGAGTGCGCTCACCAGGCACACCTACACTTCTTGGCTAGGAAGCTATCAGTGGAAGCCAAGTGGGGAGTTTAATTCCCATTTCTTTTTTTTTTTTTTAATTTTTTTAAATATTTATTTATTTTTGAGAGAGAGAGAAAGAGATACAGAGCATGAGCAGGGGAGGGGCACAGACAGAGAGGGAGACACAAAATCCAAAACAGGCTCCAGGTTCTGAGCTGTCAGCACAGAGCCCGATGCGGGGCTCGAACTTGGAAACGGTGATATCATGACCTGAGCCGAAGTCGGACGCCCAACCCACTGAGCCACCCAGGCGCCCCTTAATTCCCATTTCTGCCCAGCAGTAAGGAGGAGTTCACAATCTCAGTTGTCAACTCAGGCGTAAAGGAACCTGGACTTCTACTCCCACCTAGCAGTAAGGAGGCAGTGCCTCCTACCTCTCCCCTTTCCTCTCCCCCTCCCTCCCATTTCGCTTGCTGGAGCTAAGTCAGAGAAAGCCAGCTAAAAGAGAAGTTTTATATAAGATCCAGAAGCTCATAGCAATATATTAGAAATATGCAGGTTTCAATCAAAAATCACTCATCACACCAAGAACCAGGAAGATAGTAAACTGAAAAAAGACAATCCACACACCAATCAACAGAGCTACAAAATATGAGGCAAAATATGTGACAGAACTAAACGGAGACGCCGACAAATCTACAATTAGACTTGGGAGCTTCAACACTATTTTCTCAACACTGACAGAACAACTAGACAGGAGATTAACAAGGATATATAACTCCATAACACCATCATCCAACAGGATCTAATCAACATTCATAGATCACTGTAATATTTCCATAT
This sequence comes from Paguma larvata, assembly GCA_030068075.1. Lineage (NCBI taxonomy): Eukaryota > Metazoa > Chordata > Mammalia > Carnivora > Viverridae > Paguma > Paguma larvata. The sequence continues at coordinate 127,451,111 of CM057826.1, forward strand.
TCAACAGCAGAATACTCGTCTTCTCGAGGGCTCACAGAACATACACCAAGACCATAGCCTCAGCCACAAAACAAACCTCAATACATTTAAAATAATTTAAATTATACACAGTGTATTCTCCAACCACAACGGGATAACATTAGAAAACAATAGGGGCTCCTGGTTGACTCAGTCAGTTAAGCATCCGACTTTGGCTCAGGTCACGATCTCACAGTTTGTGGGTTCGAGTGTCGTGTCGGGCTCTGTGCTGACAGCTCAGAGCCAGGAGCCTGCTTCGGATTCTGTGTCTCCCTCTCTCTCTCTCTCTCTGCCCCTTCCCTGCTCACACTCTGTGTCTCTCTGTCTCAAAAATAAACATTAAAAAAAATTAGAAAAGAATAACGAAAAGATAACAGAAGATCTCCAAATGCTTGGACACTCAATAACATACATTACAAATAATACATGGGTAAAACAGGATGTCTGAAAAGAAATTTAAAAAACACGATGAACTGTGTGAAGACGAAAATGCAACATATCAAAATCTGTGCAACGCAGCAAAAGCAGTCCTCAAAGGGGACTTGGAGCACTAAACGCATACATTAGAAAACAGGAAACAATCTCAAATCAGTAATACTGACATAACTGTCTACACAGAAAATCCCAACATAACTTCAAAACATACCCAGAACCAATAACTGAATTCAGGAAGGTCACAAGATATAAGATAAATGTACAAAAATCGATTTTATCTTTATATACTAGCAATAGGCCAGTGGTCATCAAAATTAAAAATATAACACCATTTACAATTGAGAGAAAGAGAATGAGACAGAGAAATAAAGAGAGGGAGGGAGGGAGGAAGGAAGGAAGGAAGGAAGGAAGGAAGGAAGGAAGGAAGGAAGGAAGGAAAGAAGGAAGGAAGGAAGGAAGATATAGGTATAAATCCAACAAAACATGTACAGGATTGATAGGCTGAAAACTACCAAATGCCCATAAAGTAAATCAAAGACCTAAACGAAAGGACAGACGTGCAGTGCTTAGGGACTGGAAGCTCAGGACAGTAAAGATGCCAGTCCCAATCCACCACAAATTGATACACAGGCTCAACGCAATTTCTTTTTACTTTCTTTTCTTTTCTTTTTTTTTTAAGAGAGAGAGAGAGTGCACACAAGCATGGGAGGGGTGGAAAGAGAGAGAGAGAGAGAGAATCTTAGGCTCCACACCCAGCATGGAGTCTGATACAGGGTCCATCTCACAAGCATGAATTCATGACCTGAGCCCATCAAGACATGGGCAAGCGCTTAACTGACTGAGCCCCCAGGCACCCCTCAATGCAATTCCTATGAAAAACTCGGCAAGATTTTTGCAGATATAAAGTTAACTTAACATTTTGTATATAAAAAGGAGAAGGAACTAGAAGAGCTAAAAACGGGGTTTAAATAAGAAGAATATTAATATCCAAGACTTATTAAATATTGATAGGAATCAAGACTGGTAGTCGGCAGAGAGATAAACATAGAAATCCAAAGAACAGAATAGAGAAGTCAGAAATAGATCCACGCAAATGCCCAAATAGTTTTTGACAAAGGTGCAAGAATAATACAATGGAAGAAATAGAGCCTTTCAACAAATGGTGCTGGAACAGTTAGGCATCAATGGGAAAAAAAAAGAACATTGACTTAAGTCTTCCACCCTCCAACCTGATCACAGACCTGGATTTAAGTATAAGATACTAAACTGCAAAACCTTCAGGGGAAAAAAAAAACAACACCCAAAACAAAAAAACAAAGTCTTTAATGGGAGAACCTAGGTGGGTTAGTTGGTTAAGCATCTGGTTTTGGCTCAGGTCATGATCTCACAGTCCATGAATTCAAGCCCCATGTCATGCTCTGTGCTGACCGCTCAGAGCCTGGCCCCTGCTTCTGATTCTGTCTTCCTCCCTCTCTGCTCCTCTCCCACTTGTGCTCTGTCTGTCTCTCTCTCTCCCATAAAATAAATAAACATTAAAAATTTTTTAACAAAGTCTTTAAGATCTAAGGATAGGTAAAAAGTTCTTAGACATGATACCAAAAGCATGATCCAAAATGGGAAGAATTAGACTTCACGAAAATTTAATACGTCCTTTTTTTGTTTGTTTCCCCATTCCCCACAATCCTCATGTTGTCACACAGTTGAGAAACGGTTTTAATGTTCAATATACAGGTTGAATGGTGTGTGCGTTTAACAGACTCCATTTAAATCATCTTCCTCTCCAGCTATCTCTGCCACACCGTCCCTCTGTAGCTGCCTTCTAAGACATTGGGCATTTCATCACGTTATAAATAATTAGCACATCCCCCATATCACACTAATCACATCAGCTTTAAACTGGTACCTTTATCTTTGTTTAATAACCCAAGTTTTACACCTTCTTTATTAGCTTTGCTTAACCATAGGGTTTGCTATTTCTTTCTCCTCGGTTTCATAGTATCTTTCTCATACTCTGAGCCTCCGTTCTCCTTTCTTCAGATTTTTCTAGTAATTTGCAGCATTAAAAAAATGTACATGTAACACATGCATAATACTTGTGATATGTAATTTATGGAATACAGAAGTATTCTGAGAAAAATAGGGTATTCTCAATTTCCTTACATTCAATCCCATTCTCCCCAGAGGTAACAATGTTAAAATTTGTCACCCACGCTTCCCCATCTTGTCCTCTTTCTATCCATTTACATACACTTAAAATATTTTTTTAATGTTTATTTATTTTTTGAGAGCGAGACAGAGACAGAGTAAGAGCAGGGAAAGGGCAAAGAGAGAAGAAAACACAGAATGTGAAGCAGGCTCCAGGCTCTGAGCTGTCATCACAGAACCCGATGAGGGACTTGAACTTGCAACCTCAAGATCATGACCTGAGCCAAAGTCTGATGCTTAACCAACTGAGCCACCCAGGTACTCCTAATTTTTTTTTATGTTTATTTTTGAGAGAGAAAGAGATAGACAGACAGACAGAGACAGACAGAGCGTGAGCAGAGGAGGCAAAGAGACAGGGAGACACAGAATCCAAAGTAGACTCAAGGCTCTGAGCTGTCAGCACAGAGCCCCATACATTTTTTATAAATAAACGAATGTCTTTTATATTCTATAAATAATGCAACCTAAATATAGTATTTTGAAATTTCCTTTTTCATTATAATTTTGGGGATATTTTCATGTCAATGCCTATAAGTCTACAGCTCTCTCCCTCTCTTTTTAAAGTCAATATATTTATTTTGAGAAAAAGAGAGAGAGCGAGCATGAGAGCAGGGGAGGGGCAGAGAGACAGGAAGAGAGAGAATCCTAAGTAGGCTTTATGCTCACTGTGCAGCCTGACATGGGGCTTGATCTCACAAAGAGTTAGATCATGGCCTGAGCCAAAATCGAGAGTCAGGTGCTTATTCAACTGAGCCACCCAGACGCCCCTACAGCTCTCTTTTTAAAAACTACATATTATTCCACAGGATGACTCTACCATAATTTACTTAACTACTTCCTCGTTGGACAATTAAGTGTTTCCATATTTTTAGTATTAATTGTATGCTTGTGATTTTGCACAAAATGAGTTACTATTTCTTTAAGCTACATTCCCAGAAGTGGAATTGTCGATGTAAGGGTATGTGCACTTTTAATTTGGAGAAATACTGATCAATTGTCTCCTCTAAAGCAAATATAAATAATATATTTGAATATATGTGTAAAAAAAGATTCAAAATATCTCACAAAGTTCTGATGGAGTAAGAAATATATCTCTATTACATTAACATTGCCTCGATTGTCAGTGAAGCTGACAAGATACTCACACATTTTTGGTACATTTTATAGCTGTTTTTAGATTGCCCTATAACAACATTTTGGTTTTGTTGAGCCATAGCTTCCATATAGATACTCAAGTTTATCTTTACGTATGGTGTGAACTATGAGTTGGAATTAATTTTTTCTAAAGAAAGTCAATTTTCCCAGCACATTAAACTATTCTTTCCTTACTGATTTTAAAAAATTTCTTTATCATAAAGTGAATTACCTTATATAAAGAATCTCTTGGGGTGCCTGGGTGGCTCAGTCGGTTGACCTTTTGGCTTTGGCCCAGGTCATGATCTCACGGTTCATGGGTTTGAACCCCGCATTGGGTTCTGTGCTGAAAGCTCAGAGCCTGGAGCCTGCTTCCGATTCTGAGTCTCCCTCTCTCTCGTCTCCTCTCCCCACTTGTGCTCTATATCTTCCTCTCTCTCTCTCTCTCTCAAAAATAGACATTAAAATTTTTAAAAAATAATCTTTTTCTCAACTTCATCGTTTTACATTTTTCCATCTATGCTTGCCTGCTCTAATACCAGACAACCTAAAGTACATCTGTTTTTTTTTTTTTTTTTTTTTTTTTTTTTTTGAGAGACATAGAGACAGAGTGTGAACAGGGGAAGGGCAGAGAGAGAGGGAGACACAGAATCCGAAGCAGGCTCCAGGCTCTGAGCTGTCAGCACAGAGCCCGATGCGGGGCTTGAACTCATGAACCATGAGATCATGACTTGAGCTGAAGTCAGCCGCTTAACCAACTGAGCCACCCAGGCGCCCCTAAAGTACATCTTTATAATATGCTTTGATATCTAGAGTGATTGTTCCTCTTGAGAAGTGCCTTTGTTATTTTATGCATATTTTTCCATTTAAACTTAATAATAAGCTTGTTAATGTATATGAAAAATACTGCTGTGATTTTGAGTGATATACATTGAATTCAATTATATTTTTGAAAATATTAGCATCTTCATAATTTGAGCCTTTTCATATAAATCATGATACGTCTCTTCTATTTATTTAGGTATATATGGGGGCATCCTTTAGCAGATTACGATTTAAATCATACAGTTGTATACAGTTCCTATTCCATCTCTAAGACATTTATGACTTTGTGAAAGGGATGTTGTTTTAGCATAAAATTTTCTAATTGGTTATCATTGATGCGTAGGAAAGTTAATGTTTTTCATATATTGGGTATTGTATTGAAACACCCTTAAGAATTGTTTTACTAATTCTATTAGTTTTTTCATTATTTACTTGTAAATAATTACCAGTTTTGTGTTTTTTCTATCCAGAAATAGACAGACATCTATATAGATACACACATATATACCTGAAACATACATATGTCTGATATATATACACATTTTTTAATGAAATATAATTGTATTTTTCTTGATTCATTGAATCATTGAAAACCTCCAGTGCCATGTTAGATTGTGACGTGACAGTGGAGATTCTTATTTTTCCCAGAGGTACATTTCATTGAGCTTTACAGAAAAACATATTGGTTTCACTTATTTATTTATTTATTTACTTACTTACTTACATAGTAGGCTTCATGCACAGGATGGAGCCCAACGTGGGGCTTGAACCCAGGATCCCGAGATCAAGACCTGAAGTGAGACCCAGAGTTGGATGCTCAACTGACTGAGCCACCCAGGCACTCATTACTAATTTACTTTTTATGCTGTTTATTTGATTAACCTCTATTTTCAATTTTATTAACTTAATCCTTTCTTTTTCACTGTGCATTTTATTCCTTTTTATAGCTCTTTACATTTTATACTTAGTGTATTTATTTTATTAGATTTTTTCTTGTTTTCTAATATAAAACTTAAATATTATTCAGACATCTTTTAAATAGCTACATGTTAGAGGGGCAGCTGGGTGGCTCAGTTGGTTAAGCACCCAACTTCAGCTCGGATCATGATGTCATGGTTTATGGGTTCAAGCTTTGTGTTGCGTCAGGCTCTGTGCTGACAGCTCAGAGCCTGGAGCTTTGGATTCTGTGTCTCCCTCTCCCTGCCCTTCCCCTGCTCTCTTGTGCTCTCTCTCTCTCCCTGTCTCAAAAATAAACATTAAAAAATAAAAAAAATAAAGAGCTACATGTTAGAGATATTTTTTGTTGAGGTATAATTGACATATAGCATTATGTTAGTTTCAGGTGTATGACATAAATGATTTGATACCTGTATATATTGCAAAATAGTTACCAAAATACATCTTATTAACATCTGTCACCACACATAGTTACATTTTTTTCCCTTGTGATAATGACTTTCAAGATCTACGCTTCTAACAACTTCCAAATATTCGATATAGTATTATTCCCTACAGTCACCATGCTGTACATGACGTTTATTTTATAACTAGAAGAAATCTCTTATATATGGTAGGGTTGTGCCATATTGCTCATCCCAACTTAACAAGGTTATAACTCACATCAAGTTTGGGAGGTAAGGGAAGATGATCCTGGACAAACTCTGTGATTCAGGGAACCACAGAAATACACATTGTTTTCCATGTTAGTCATGAGTCTAAGTCCATGATGCACCTCACAGAACCCCGTGGTCCCCAAGGAATGAACGGACAGAACTTAGGTTAGGAACTGTTGTCCTTGTCTGAGGAAAAAAAAACAACAACAACAAAACAAAAGTCTATTTCCACTTGGGGGCTTTATTATGGTTGTCTTATACCCAAACCAGCTGCATTTCTATGTTAACCCTCTCATCTTTGTGTTAGTTTAAAGATCAGGAAATTCATTAGGGATCCTCAAAAAAAAATGAATTTTTTAAATTAATAAACGCACACAACATAAAAACAGGAGACCAAAGATGAATAACAACATGTATACAAACCAGATTTCTGTTAACTCCTTTTCAGAAAAAAAATATCCCATAAGCCTCGGGATATTTTGTTCCTGCTATAACTGAGGCAGTCCCCTTAGCGATTCCAAAACATTGGAAAAGTTGGTCTCTGTGTTATCAAGCACAGAATTTCGGTTCAGATTTGCTCTGGTAACAGCATTATTTTAGATGATTCAAAGGGAATCATAAAGAATATATCTTCCAGGAGTTCATGTGAGGCGATTCGAGAGCTTAAGGTAAGATTCTAGAACCTGTTAGACAATTCTTGATGTAAAATTTCTCACTGGCAATAAATGGCTATGCGGGTCTTCTCTCTTCTTCAACCTACCATTATGTTGAGCTAGGTTTTGCCTATGCTGTACAAAGTAGGAATTATGTGGATGAATTTCAGGGGAATGTAGTGCATTTTACCAGGAAGTCTTTCAAAAACCTACACGATAACTCCTAAATGGATATGGGGGACAAATCACAATAGTACAGTTGTAACTGACTCTCTACTAGACTTCAACATTTTATTCCAAGGCATCCTATGTATTCAAGAGTGAACCCTGACTGCTAACTGTCTTAGTTTCCACCTTCTTTGGCACCTCAACGATTTTGGGAAGCCTGAGCATAGGTCTGCTGCTTATGAAGATGGAGAAGCTTGGACCCCAGAAGACTGGGGCAGGAAGGCATAGATGGAACTTCCACTTGCCCAGAAGTTTTACTCACAATGTCTAGCCCAGGAAGTGAGCTGGATGGGAATGGTCCTCTCCATGGCACTGGTGGCTAAAGACAATGAAATGAAAATGGGTCAGAAGAATTTTTTCTACTTATGCTTAGGAATATTTCTTTGTTAAGTGAGCTCAAACACCTGCAGAGGAGACTTGAAGAAGGCAGGCTCCAATGTGAGACTGTTCTTCAGACACCAGGCCTCCGCTACTTCAGTATTCTCATCTGAGAAGTCAGTAACTTCAGGACACATAGCAATTTTTATAAATGCCTTTTTCCATCCCCATGCCTGTTTACATGCAAGAACGTAATGATAAACAGAGGGACACATGGACTCTGTTTCAAAGCATAACATAACCGTAAAATAATGCAACTCTCTCCTTATTGCATTATGGGTCTTCTCTGACCATTGACTTACATACAATAATGCCTCTTGCTGTGAAATGCCTATAAATATACAGTTCATAGGGAGTCTAGCTCAAAATTCTGGTAAGAGCCATGACTTCTCTTACCGGTGGAGGCCAGAAACTGCAAAGACAATAAACCTTGACATCCGCTCCAGGCTAACTGGCTGTGGCCAAGGCGCAGTGGTCACATGTCACTTGGGTCTCTGCCAGGCCATTAGTCATTATGCATTCTGCCCCGATGGTGCATTCAAAATAGAGTGGACTCTGAATACGCTCAGGGGTGGGAGGTGGGTGGGAAGAAAGAGAAACATCGGTTTATATTCGGTTAGGTTAAAATTTTTGGCCCTTCCCTTGCTGGGAAAGTTATACTTAAAACAAAATCTGAAATGCTTGTTAGCCAGCCTTCAAAGACACTTTTCCTGTAGCAGTATGCGGTGGTTATTAACGACCGCTCAAGTATGTAGTGGTTATTAACAACTGAACAAGATGAAAGCCAAAGGAAATGGAAGAGTTAAGGATGAAGATGGCAGATGTTAGTAGAGCAACTAAACCCACCTCCTCAAAGCATCTACTTCCCTTTTTTCCCTCCTACTCATCTCTATACCTTCAAGAGCCTTTCCCATCAGGCCATCTGCCAATTAACACCTTAATAGGCTGTCCTGTGCACTATCTACTGTGTTATTGGCCAGAGAATCTCGGGATTGTAATTTTAAGGAACAGTAAAACACAGAGATCAGTAACTTCAAGACACACGGCAAATTTTATAAACGCCTTTTTTCATGCCAGACATAATAATAAAAAACAGGTATTTTTAAAAAATGATTGGTTTGATCTCCAAACAATGGCTTGACTTACTTAGCAACTGAGTCGATTAAGCTGAAATATATACAAGGCTAAAACCATGAACCTGAGTTTATAGGCCGACTATGTTTATACCAATCATTACAATCACTGCTTAATCAGTAAGTAAAAAAACCAACATACAAATAGGAATCCATGAAGGTGGTTTGATGTAATTTTTGTTCCATGTGGTAAACAGCAACTTTTTAGCTACAAAGACAAACACACTTTACAAACTACGTTTTCATAGAAATAGGAATTTCTTTTGCAAAAGTTCAGGGATATACTAATTTCAAGGATAGCAGGACCAGGGACCCAAACAATGTCAATGTCCAGTCCATCTCTGATGGAAGAGAGCTTTTCAAAAACTGAAAAGATAATCACACTCTAAAAAAACTGCCTTAAAGTTAATAGTGCCAATACTGAGAATGCCTGATATATAGAATTGAGAATGTTTCCCGCAATGACACAGTTAGTAAATAGTAGAGTTGAAATAAACTTTCTTTTCATGTTTATTTATTTTTGAGGGAGAGAGAGATGGAGAGAGCACAAGCAGGGGAAGGGCAGAGAGAGAGGGGGGTACAGCCCAAAGGGGGCTCTATGCTGACAGCATAGATGAGGGGGGTATAGCCCAAAGGGGGCTCTATGCTGACAGCATAGATGATGGGGTAGAACTCACGAACTATGAGATCATGACCTGAGCCAAAGTTGACACTCAACCAACCAAGCCACCCAGGCTCCTCGAAATAAAATTTTTAATGTAGGTATATGTAATTAGTTCAAAAGGTATCTCAAAGCTGATTTAAGTGTGTGAGAAGTTGCTCTTTTCTCTATATTATTTTGTGCTTATTAACTTTCACGTTCTGCAGAATTATTAAAACCACTCTTAGTCATACAGACATTTTTGCAACAAAATGGATAAAGTGATGCATATCAATGCCAATATGGACATATCTCTCCCCTGTGAAAACCATTAAGTGGGTATCCATCAATCCTAGAATTAAGACAAAGTTAGTTACTTGGTATGGCCGGGCTTTCCATAATCAGGCTGTAACTAGCTCAACTTTCTGCTCAGACAGAAAAATCACTAAAATAAAATAAAATAAAATAAAATAAAATAAAATAAAATAGATGGCCACATACATTCCCTGCTTATGTCATTCTTACAAGTTTCAATGCCACAGAAAAAGAGGCATGCTTTGATCTCTAGCATCCATATAACACATCTTTGGGAAGAACCTTTTTTTTTTAAATTTTTTTAAATGTTTATTTAATTCTGAGAGACAGAGAGACAGAAAGAGCATGAGTTGGGGGTAGACAAAGAGAGAGACGGAGACACAGAATCCGAAGCAGGATCCAGGTTCTGAGCTGTCAGCACAGAGGCTGACGCAGGGCTGGAACCCATGAACCATGATATTGCGACCTGAGCCCAAGTTGGACGCTTAACTGACTGAGCCACCCAGGCGCACCTGGGAGGAATCTTAATGTCTGCTTTGAGTCACATTCTCCTCCTTAGACTAATCCCCTTAGACATAGGAATGGCACTGTTGGTTATTCCAGTCTGGTCCTCGCCTGCCCCTTTGCTTGGGTGAAAGGAGACTAGAGAGTACTCACTGACCTGCCTCAGCCAACCAGGACTAACATCTGCCAACAGAAAGGCCTATTTTAGTAATGCTCTGTACTCTCACTATCCTGATTTCAGACAGTCCAGCTGAGACCAAAGATACTCTCTTTCTTGCAGAACCAGGGAGGCTCATCCAGAAGTTAATCGTGGTCCCATGTTAAAGTTAGTGGGACAAAGGCAGAGACTCAAGAACTAGAGGAGGAGAGTGTAAGAAGAGTCAGGAGGAATTGGAGAGGAGACAACCCACTTCCCCATCTCCTTCCAGCTTCTCCCGCCTGGCAAGACTTGCTCTCTGGGCAGAGAGCTCTTTTAAGAACTCTCGACTGGCATTCCATCTGGGATGAGGAGCAGAACTGTAGGGAGGGGAACATGATAGATGGACAGCTCTACCCTGTATACACAGAGTTGAGGGCTGCTCTTAATAGATAAAAGGGAGAGTGTTGCTACGTGTGACAAAATAAGACATTGTTCATAGAAACCGTTCATAGCGAGCACAACAAGACTTCTACCAGACCCGAAGGTGGTCTTCCTGCAAGGACTGGTTTGGCTCATACTTGATCCTAAAGCATTCGGCTCAAGTACTCATCATCTATTTGTTATAAGGTCGCGTGCTGGGGCTACAAAATCTGGTTGAAGATATTGTGTTATAGGTGCGAATTTTCCTTTTCAGGATTTTTCATAACGAGTGCCATGAAGTGACCCCAAAACAGAAGTAAGCGAAGAGAGAATATCCACATAATTGTATACGTCACATGTTTTATAGATAAATACTTAGGAACCAGGAGACATATGGGGGGGATCTAATCCTATACATAAATGGCATTGTTCTCTCATTAATTTCCATTATTTTATAGCTCAGATAATCTTGTTTAGGTATCTTGGGGCAGCTGGGTGGCTCAGTCAGTTGAGCATCTGAATCCATCTCAGCTCATATGTCAAGGCTGGAGCCCCATGTCAGGCTCTCTGCTAACAGCAGCGAGCCAGCTCGGGATTCTCTCTCTCTCTCTCTCTCTCTCTCTCTCTCTCATAAAAAAATACATTAAAAAAAGGATTGTTTAGATATCTTTACTTAAAATTAGTAAAAATTAATCTAATATGGAAATTTAAAAAATAAACCAACAATCGAATCCTAACAACATCAGAATTTAAATCAAATGTGTTCCCAATGTGAAGCAGATGTTTAATCCGTGAGGCCATTCCATCAGGGCTTCTCAATGTTATTTGAGCCCCCAGAATCACCTTAGGTTTTTCTATGGAAGGCACCTGAAATACCGTGAATGGAGACTTTAAATTGTGGTATGTAATAAAGTTAAAGGAAAGACACAGGATCAATTTTTATATAGTTGAGCAAATTTTATGCTTTCTCAACAGAAAGAAGGAAATTCGATTTTCAAAAAAAAAAAAAAACCCACACACTACTTTTCCTTCCTTTTATCAAAGTGACATATAACGTTGAGGTGATAACCCCCAAAATTAATAAATAAAAAAAGAAAAAGTCTGAATTCTGTGTTCTTAAAAAATAGCACCCAGTTCTCACGGAACGCAGCCTCGTATCAACCACCTCCCTGTTTCACTCCGTTACCCCTGCTGAGCTCCCTTTTCTGCAGCACCTTCCATTTGAAGAATTCATGAATCAAAAAAATTAATGACCGTCTGAATTACTTCATGCAGCAAAAGCCCAAGTAAATATATTTTTGGACTTTTGTTTCCTGGCTTCAGAAATTGATCGTCTCCTCTTCTTGCTTTTTTCATCCTGTAGGACAAAAGCAGTATGCTAGGTACTGATTTTTAGTGGGATACACCTGGTACATCCGGGTTAGTATATCTGGATACGAAGAGCAGTAAGTAAACAAACATCGCGAGTATATAAGAATGGTGTATAATAACTTCGTTCCATTTTCAGGGGATGGAGACAGCCTATCTGAAGCTGCTGAAGCTGAATTTTAGGCCAGTGGAGAAAAAAAAAAGTCTAGAAAGGATGTCCCAGCATAAAATATAGCAAATAGAGAAGAAGCAGTAAAAGGGACGAATGTGTTTTGAAGCTAACTAGGCCTGAGGAACTACACAAATCTGCAGAATGAAAAGAAATATACCGGATACGTGTTTCAGTCTTCACAGAATCCTTACCAACTTCTGCCATTTCTTTTAGGTCAGGCTTCACTTCTTTCAGGCCTGGAGTTCATGCATGAAAACCAATTTCCTGAGTTGTATCTGAGTCCTCTCAATCTGTACCTTTCTCATTTTGTATGTCTGCCGATTCGTGTTTGGAGCACTTAGACTTGGAAGCCAGGAATTGAATTCACCGAAAATTTCCTGGGATATGAAAAAGATTCCCACACACACATCAATACACTGACTCAGAAAGAGCTACAGAGCCAGAGAGCTAAATGATGAGATTCCGAATTTATAAGTTTAGGTGTCCCAAAGTGTTTTAAACGTTTCTAATTTTATTTACTATAAATAAGCAAAAGGATAAATCCATCGTTTAATGATTATACACATAGGTTATGACACGCAGAAGGTCGTAATTCCTCAATAAGCTTTATTCAGGCTTTCCTTTTTCTTAATTTTTTTTTTTAGGAAAATATTTTCTTTTGTATTTTGGGGAAGGGGAGCCCAATGAATTAAAGTCAACACTTGGGGATCTCTTATTAACCCCGGGCCATTTGTTCAGCTCCTGCCCTCTGCTAGCCTCTACCAGGGCGTTAGCGGCTCTCAGCGGAAGTTTATTCAACTGCTTCTCATCACAACCACCCACACAGATTTACGTGCAAAGGGCTCAGGATGTCCAGAATGTGGGCTTTGAAAGTAGAAAGGAAGAGAGAGAAAGACGTGGGGGTGGGGGGGGGGGAGGAAAGAGTGAAAAAATCATTTTGAAATGTGTGCCTTCCAACCCATTTGTAATAACCACAGCTTTTTACCCGGGCCATTTTATAAAAATATTAGCTGTTGGAAAGAAGCTGTGTCGTCATCATCGGAGTATGCTAAGCTCACCAGGACACCTCATGCTTTTCAGAGCAAAAGAGAGAGGCAGGAAATAACTGCTATTCTTTTTTTTTCCTTTTAATTTCCTGAAATGTGATGATAAATTAAGGTGACTGGAGGTACAAAAGGGTCCCCAATGAGACCCGTCTCTTAGAACACGCCTCACAGTAGCATTTCTGTGTCAGCTACCTTGGAGGGATTCTTGGCACCATTTGTTTGTAGCCGCACTCACATTTCAGCCTCATCTTAAATCAACTATTCTATTTCAGACTTTTGAAGTGAGGGAAACTTAAATAAAATTTAAGGGAAAATGCATAAAATTAAAAGATTGCAGAGCAGAATCTTTTATCCTCATGGAGTCCACCTTGCCTAGAGATTTCTTTTGAGATAAACTGTCACTTCTCCAGTCTCTCCCTTTACAAAGGAAGCACTTTAGGGGTGCCTGGGTGGCTCGGTAGGTTGAATGTCCAGCTCTTGATTTCAGCCCAGGTCACGATTGCAGGGTCGTGGAATCAAGTCACATGTCGGGCTTTGCACTGAGCCTGGAACCCACTTAAGATTCTCTCTGGTACCCGCTTAAGATTCTCTCTCACTCTCTCCCTCTGTCTCCCTCTGCCTCTCTCTCCCACTGGCTCTCTTTCTCTCTCTCTCTTAAAACAATTATAAAGGGAACACTTCATAAAATTTCTTATTTAAAAGTGATAGTGTTCTGACTACGTACACAGACCCTCCGACAGGAATCACCGGGTCACTGATGGTAAATGACAGAGAGGAAACCCATCTATAGACAGACAAGGTCACCTAGCATGAGGACTTCACTCCACAGCTGTCACTGTGAACCTCTGTCAGGAATCAGAGAACTCAAGAGCGACATAGGAAACTAAAGAGAAAAGATATACAGAAAGGAGAGGTGGAAAGAAGAGCTGAATTCTTATTAACTGCTAAAAGAAGATAATAATAATAATAATGTTGGAAAAACAGCGCTGGACCTCTGAATGACCTTTCGCCTATTAAAATGCTTTGCGGGTGCCAGTCTTCCTCTGAGCATGAGTAGGCTTACTCACCACGGCTGAAAAATCTATTTTTCTCCATAAATCCTGATAAGAAAGCTCCCTGGCTTGAAGTACTTTGAGTGGTTTTTGGTATTTGCAACTAAACAATCTAACTAACACCAGGGGTCAGTAAAGATATTGTAGTTTGAATGAGTGAGACTTTGTAAATTTATGTAAAGTGAAAGAGATGATTAGGAATCTTGTCCATAAAACAATGTGACAATATACCGGTCTATCTCAGTCTTCGGTTTTCCCTTTGACTTTTCAGGATTCATCTGACTGCTCTTCGCTAGAAATCTAAATGTCATCCTCAATTTCTCTCCCTCTCATTTTCGAGTCACTAAAACCTGATGATTCTACCTTCAACTTATATCCTAAAGCCTTCTGCCGTACCTGAAATCCTACGGCCTGACCCTAGTGATGCTGATTTCAAGCAAGAAAACTGCCTTCTCACCGATCGCCATGATGTTTCTCACCTAAATTGTTTTCAGTCTCCAATACGTTCATTTGAGTCGGTCATGTGCTGAGAACTCTGCGATGGCTTTTCACTTCTTTTAGGGAAAGGTCAAAATCCCCTAGCATAATCATCCAGACTCAGAGCTGGCTCCCAGGGCTACCACGCTGGCCTTTAACTCGACACTGCTTTAGTTCTATTCCGCAATTATAAACTGTTCTCTTTTCAACCTGAAGGTCTTTGGACGTACCCCTGGCTCTCCCTTGAGTTGAAACATTTCCTGCCGCCCAACTACTACTGCTCCCACCCCACTCACCCAGCCTAATTCTTAATTGCAATGTCAGTTTTAGTGTCTTTGTGCAAAATTCACTTCTTCAGAGGAACTTTTCCTGATCTTGCATTATAGATCAGGTTCTTCTGTTGTGTGATTTGAAAACACCCTATATTACTCATCCAGAGCATTTGCTACATTTGTGATTACGCAGTCATTAGGACTTCAAATCAGTTAGTCTTATAGGCTCACCCTTCCTTTAAATGGAATTTAGTTCCTGACTTTGAACCAAAAGTGAAAATTGTTAGATATATTCTCTTCCAAATCTCAGATAAATTTCAGACAGCTGAGTATAAAATATAGGCCATATGATATCAAAATTGACTTTGTGGAGCTTCTTTAATAATTAATAATGTAACTTTATAGACTTTGTGCAATTTATAAGCTGTAAAATTTATACTCTTTGAATTTTGTCATAATATCATGCATGGAGGAACTGGGCAAGAAAGAGATGGGAAGTTGGCAGGTTGGTGGCAGGGGCAGACTCAAAATGTTCATAAATTTTGGAAGGGTCTCATATTAATTTTACTTTTCCTATAAATATATAGTAAATATTATATACATAGACTATGCCACCATGATGACAGATAAATCTTAATTCTCCATTGATAAGAATTTTGAGGCAGACTAAAAGATCCCCGGACAGGGACACCATTGATGGGAAGAAAGGAAAGACAGGCTGACGTAGTAGCAGCAAACAAACAAAAGCATCACTGAATTAAAAGCACACAGGCATATACTTCTGAAAGGCAAAGTTTAAGGACCCAAAGAGGAGGTACTACCCTCCAGCATACTCAAAGACGAATGAATGTTGGGTCCATACAAGTGCCGGCTTGGAGAGACATGCCTTTTTAAACGCAGTTGACCCAAGTCTAGCACAACGATATCTGACTACGGATTTGGGAGACAAACGTCATATGCTTTAAAGCAGAAAAAAAGTTAAAATGGGTAGCCAAAAGTGATCGTACAAAGACAGTCAACATCAGTAGGGGTCTGAAGATTGTTACTACAGTTGAGCCCCTATTTGGAAAAGTGAACCTTGTGTTTCAATAGTAAGACCCTTTTCCATGCTTCTGTACACTGTGCTCTAGAATTTCTGACTAGCCAATTTTCCTTCTGAGTATTCTCAGTGTCTCGCCTTGTTGTTGGATTTCTCTCTCTCGCTCTGTCTCCTTTTCTCTCTTGAGTCCCTAAACCGCTGTACTCCAGTCAGCCTCAGAAAATTCAAACTGTTTCCAACTTTAAGAAATCAAGCAATGTATTTCAAACTTTGGCTAAACCTAGTTTATCCCAGCTAACGTCCTACTGACACTCTAACACCTAGAAAAGCTATCAAGACAGTTTCGAAGAATAGTTATCTCCCACGGAGTAACAAGCTTTCCAACAACATATTTTGTTGCTGTATTTGTAAGATTCTTTGTTGTTGTTAGTTTTAGTTGTCTTTCTTTCTCCAATGGCTATAGCTCTGTGAGGGTAGGAGCTACATCTGTTTTCTTCTTTTCTGAATCTCTAGGTCTCAGCAAGGCAAGAATGAAATAAGAGCTCAATGTGTATTTCTTTGATGAACAAATTAATATATGTTGGCACATATGTCTTCTTAGCACAGATTGAAAGGCATTGCTGACAGCTTTCTGGAGAAGCACCCTTCCCCCGCCAAACATACTTTAGGCTACGAATGCTAGTATGCAATGATAATGCTCCTTTTGACTCCAGAGTATATGGAGATGATGTTTAGAAGGAGTGACCGACCCACTGCCTACACCCTGGGGCAGAGTCAGAGATAGCCAAATGAGCATAGGAAACCTACATAAGCTGAAAAGCTCACAATGAGGGCGTCTGGGTGGCTCAGTCAGTTGAGCATCTGACTTCGGCTCAGGTCATGAACTCACAGTCTGTGGGTTTGAGTCCCGTGTCGGGCTTTGTGCTGCAGCTCGGAGCCTGGAGCCTGCTTCGGATTCTGGGTCTTCCTCTCTCTCTGCCTCTCCCCCACTCACACTCTGTCTCTCTCTCTCTCTCTCTCTCAAAAATAAAATTAAAAAATTATTTAAGGGGCGCCTGGGTGGCTCAGTTGGTTAAGGTCCGACTTCAGCTCAGGTCATGATCTCTCTGTCCATGAGTTCAAGCCCCACATCAGGCTCTGTGCCAACAGCTCAGAGCCTGGAGCCTACTTCGGATTCTGTGTCTTCCTCTCTCTCTCTGCACCTCCTCCACCCGTGCTCTGTCTCTCTCTCACAAATAAGTAAACATTTAAAAGAATTAAGAGAAAGAAAGAAAAGCTCACAGTGAAGTGGAAAAGGCCCACAGTGGTGTAACGAACTCTCCCAAATAATGATGCGCACGGCCGTCCCTGATGTGTAATGACATGTCGGGATTGCTAGATCTCATGGCCCTCCTTCAAGGGCCAGCTTGTCCAGTAACAAAACCAACCGCCGTAGATGTGAAAGTGTGAGAGTATCATCCCAATTTACATACAAAGACACGTGGCGGGGGACTTAAGGCAGTTATCACAGATCTAGCTGACAAAGAGGGGGACTAGAATCAGACCCTAGCGAGTCGGACCCTTCCCCTTGCATGCTTCGTGCCCTAGATCATGTTTCCACCATGGTCAGAAACACGGGGGAGGAACAGATCCAGACATATAGTTGAAGACGCTGATTTTTTTAACAACATTTGTTTGCTTGTGTTATTATTTTTTTAAATGTATATTTATTTTTGAGAGAGAGAGAGAGACAGAGCTTGAGTGGGGCAGGAACACAGAGAGGGAGATATAGAACCTGAAGCAGGCTCCAGGGTCTAAGCTGTCAGCACAGAGCCCAATGCAGGCCTTGAACTCGTGAACCGTGAGATAATGACCTGAGCCAAAGTCAGATGCTTAACTGATGGAGCCACCCAGGTGCCCCTGACAGCATCTGTTGGATCAAGGAAATATCACTATTTCCCTTAAATTAGTCTGGGCAGTTTTCCGGTTTCTAATCCAAACGTTTGTGCACAAACTCTTTGCTAAAATCGCCCTGTACTCCTGCTGCTTCATGGTGATGTTTTGCAAACAAGAACTGCGGATTCCCCAAGAGCGTTTCTCATCAAGTATCTTCTTCACACTGATGAGACCATGAGTCTAAAATAAAATGTGTATTGTTTCTTCAATTAGAAAACAAACCATTTGAAAAGGATTTATTTGGGTTTTGATCTAGGCACTTAGACAGTTGAAAGCATTCCATAAATCATTTAAAAATAAATATAACCTTATATATAACTTCTGCTAAATAATCTGAACATTTAGGTACAAGTATTTCTTTGTATTGTTTGGGTATTTTTAAGCATATCTAGAAATTTTCCCAGCCGCCCATTAAAAATTTTTTTTAATGTTTATTTTTGAGAGACAGACAAAGCATGAGCGGGGAAGGGGCAGAGCGAGAGGGAGACACAGAATTCGAAGCAGGCTCCAGGCTCTGAGCTGTCAGCACAGAGCCTGATGGGGGCTCAAACTCACGAACCACGAGATCACGACCTGACCCAAAGTTGGATGCTTAACCGACTGAGCCACCCAGGGGGCAACCCCCAGCCACCCATTTTATTCTTTGGAACTAAGGATGTTTCTTAAAAGTAAACGTTGTTAATAAACATGCTTTCAAAACAGAGTAAGTGATTAAGATGGAAAAAGCTTTGTGGTCAGTGTGTTATTGTATCTGTTTGCATCCAGGCTGTCACACATGTTTTCCCCATATTAGAAGTGATCTCTCAGGTGTATTGTTGTGGTTTGTTTTGAATTCTGTGCAAGTTTTCTAAGCATGCTATTTACCTTGTTTCAAATGTCACCGGTCTAATGACAGAGAATGTTCAGTATTGGCAATGATAGGCTAGGTTCAAATATGAATAACACATGACTTCCAACAAGCTGAAGCCTTGTATTTCATTTCACGTGGGCAGTATTTCCTCTCTTCTGTTTTCACTGGACAGTTGCCTGCTTTCACAGTACCATACACCACACATCCTGTTTATTAGTTTAAAGGAGTTTAACAAGGGGATTTATTTTATGTTTTTTCTCTGTCCACCAAAGCGCAATTTACTACTCTTATAAAAAGTGGTTTCCCCAGCATATTCACATTGGGCCTCGTTAGGACTTCTTCCGTAACACCGTATTTGATGTTCACACAGTCACCTTTCTGACCATCAGCCATGCTGCTTTTCCCTTCATGAATATTACCCCGGAGCAATTTACTTTTCAATTTGATTTAGATCTTAAAAAAATTGTTCTCACCACCTTTTGAGAATTCGAAGTATTTTTCAATTGTACATTTTATATATCATGCTCTTCAAAAGAACCCACTTGTACCCGACACTTTTGCAATGCGTTGCTTTGTAGCCGCTGTAAGAACTGGTACTTTAGATTTGGGACTCCGAGGAAAATGGTGGGAACGCATCTTGCTTTAATGTAATTTCAACGGAGTTCCTAGCAGTCTTGCTTGAACAAACTAAATACCATTACACTGATGTTCTATTTACAGAAAAGGTCTTATTATTTAACATTTATGTAAACTGCTTGCCTGGTTCCCTTAGAGACCCACCAATCCAAACTAAAAATATGCCCTATCATTTCCCCTGATGTTACTACTACTGAATCTTTCTCTAATGGTTCTGACATGCCTCGGTGTAAAGAGCACAGAACTGAAAGTGCCAGCCCTTGTGACAGCCACATGGCTAATGCACTTCCCTGGAGCTTAGAGCTTTTAGTTTTTCTCTCCTGCAGCCAACCACACTCTCTGACATGGAGGCAAGGCTGTTAAATTTTTCATCCAAGTGCCTTCATCCTTTCAAAGGTTTCACAACTATGATTCCTGGCCCAAGCCCATGTCCCCAAGAAGCAAATAATCTCTCTCAATCAAAATTAAAAAGTGCTGTCTTCAAACTCTTCGACTTCCCCACTCCATACTAGAAGAATAGCTTCATTTGGCTCGCCACATGGAATGTTGTTTTCCTGGCTCCAAACATCATGAACACTAAATTCAATTACATAATGAACCATATGATGCGGATCCTGCTGGAACACTACGTGGGTCAGTGGGACTAAGCACAAATAGAATAATGAAAACCACAGTTAGTGTGCCTTAGCTTTTTTGGGCTTGCTCGGAGGGCAGTCATGGGGGCCGTGGATGCTATTAGAGTAAATCATGCTGATCTATTCTAATCCTATAAATGAACTCTTGGAGAGTCCAAAGAATGATACACTTGGTTTATCTTAGATGCGAAGGATGTATAGGGAAACAAGGAAACGGGAAATCTTTAGCAGAGAACTCCCATGCAAAACCTCCTCCTAGACCTCTGGCCTCTGGCTCAGGCTTTCATGCCTCGTTGAATCAGCTTTTACTGGGAAGGCAGGGTTAAGAGTAACGCTTTATGGTGACTAGAGACAGGAGCGTCCTACGACTGCTTTCTCCAGAGGGCGCATTGTAACACAGGAGCAGCCGGGTGTAGTAGCTGAATAATGGAATCCGTTTGCCTGGGTTCAAATCCTACATCTAGCAGTTACTACCTGTACAGTTTGGGGCAAAATACTTCACCTGTCTAAACATGACGTTCCCCTTCTGTATAATGGAAATAAAATTAATCCTATTTCCCTCAAAGTGTTCTTATGGAGATATCAATACAAAGCACTTCAATACTTGGTTTTTAGTAGGCACTCAAATTTAAATTATTGTTGTTTAAGTCTTTATAAATAGTCTATTTCTACATAGGTATAGAAACCACCTCTCTGGGACACATGGGTGGTCCACTCCATGTGGGTGAAGCCTGACCTGACTTTGGCTCAGGTCATGATCTCATGGTTCATGAGTTCAAGCCTCACATAGAGCTCTCTGCTGTCAGCGTCCAGCCCGCTTCAGATCCTCTGTCTCCCTCTCCCTGCCCCTCCCCTGCTCATGCTCTCTCTCTCTCAAAAATAAATTAACATTAAAAAAAAAAAAGAAAGAAAGAAACCACCTCCATTAGGGTGACCAATCCTCCTGGGTTTATCAAGACTGAAGGTTTCCCAGGCACTGGGCTCAGAGGCTGAATCTGGGGATGTCCTGGGCAAACCTGGATGAGTCCATCACTGAACTGAGAAACAATAATGCTACTATGAAAGTTACAGGCCTTGTTGCTTTTATCCAATTAAAGCACTATCTCCATGACTTGTATTCTTTGCACTACTTAGCAAAACAGGAGCTGGGAAGCTGGGAATACAATTACTAACAAATACCACCAGCTGGGAAGAAATAAAAGAAAAGTATTCAAAGAGTAGGTTTAAACATTCCATGAAGGCAGAGTTCTTTTTCAGGGGAGAGAACTTGTTAAGAAAGAGCAAACAGCTGGTGTGCCTGGGTGGCTTAGTCGGTTAAGCACCCAACTTTTGATTTCAGCTCAGGTCATGATCTCGAGGTTCCTGAATTTGAGCCCCATGTAGGGTTCTGTGCTGACAGTTGTGTGGAGCTTGTTTGAGATTGTCTCTCTCCCTCTCTTTCTCTCTGCCCCTCCCCTGCTTGCGCACACATACACACACACTCTCTCTCAAGATCAACGTTAAAAAAAGAGAGAGATAGCAACTGATTTTTTTCTCTACTTACTAGATATTTTACAACTGTTCTTTTGTTTCATCATTAACAGGATGGTTGCTAATACAATCCCTCTGATGGAAGCAGAAATAAGATGCTGATGGGGCTGTTATTACTCTCTGCTACTCAACCATATCTGCAGGGAAAGCTGTTCACGGTTACCTTTCTCCTAAGCGTGGTCACAAAGGTAAAAAAAAAAAAAAAAAGTTAGCCACTGTGGAATGGAAAGTGGGAGCAAGCGAAGAAAGTGCTATCAACAACATTTGTCTAAGGCTGATCTTTGGGGAATTTAGGGGAATTTGTTCTCTGTTTTATGTTGCTTTTGTTTCCTACCACTATTTTTACACATTATTAAATAATGAGCTACCTAATAAGCTCTACCAAAGAAACGAAACAAGCACACCAAATACAGTCTTCTATTATGCTCCAAGCATCCTGGCATAGCAAATTTTTGCATATTTGTTTTAAATCTTTAAAAATTCCCATTACTCATACTTAGATTTCTTTATCCCACCCAGAGATTGAACTGTCAAACATTAGACATAAGCAACCTATGTGTAACTGAAAACCACCTGTTCATCACGTCTCCCCTTGTTTTATATTTATAGTCTAGGTGTGAGAAGGAAAAGCTCTGAGCGATACAGCTGTCACACTGGGACAACCGCTGTCATTATGGTAATTTTTTTCCTCATTGGCTACACTAACCTGGTGTGAAGCCATGCTAAATGTTACAGCTTAACTATAGCTTCAAAGTGATAAACCTAACGTCAGAATAAAAAGGCAATGAAAAAGAAAAAAAAAAAAGCGGGAGGAAAGGTGTTAGTATTGTGACACCCTTGAAAAGAGCCTCAAAATCTCATGAAAAGATTTGGGCACATAATATAAAGAATGTATTTTTTCTATGTTTGTCAGAATGAAAGATTTTCTGTTTTCTGTCTCTCCGGTTAGCCCTCAGTCGCTGGAAAGGCCCTTCGATGCCCTGCACTCATCCCTGGTATAGTCTAACATCTAAACCACCACGGATACCTCTTAATGGTGTGTGAATAGAACTCACTTAAAGAAAGCTGGAAAGACACTGAGATCTTTCTTGCAGAAGGCCAGACGCCATTTTACAGACCTTAACAATTCGGGCTGCCACATCCTTAGGTCGGACATTGATGTGTTAATGAAGTTGAAAAAAGCGCTTGAACAGAATTCTCTCTCTCTTAACGGGGATGCGACATTTTGCATTTTAAAAATATTTAAGGCGTAACTTATAACAATAATTATAACTACACGCTGACCATGTTGCAAACACTAGGATTGCTTTTCATGTATTATCTCATTTATTCCTCACCATTCGGCAGGTGTTAGAAACTTTTTTAGACACATGAGAAAAGAGAGACCATGAAGAAAAAGTAATTTGCCCGGGTCTCACTGATAGAAATTAGCAGAATCTGGCTTTGAAACTCAAATTTGACTGATTCTAACACCACAATCTTACCCACGCGTGACGTTTTCCTGCTACTTAAAAGCATCTGTGCTAGCTAAGGTCACAGACACACAACATAAATAACACAGTGTCCTCTATAAGAGCAAAACCTGTTAGGCAAAACATCATCACTGGAAAATAGTTGACTTTGGACCAAGAGCTTAATGTTACTGAGCCTCGGTACCTTCGCTTATATGTTGAGAATAGTAATTAACATCCAACGCACGAGTTCATTGTTTGGATGTAATGAGGATGTGTGGACATGAAAAGAGAGGTTCAAGGCCTGTGGCGGTGCTGTCTGGGCCCCACTCTCCCGCCGTGGGTCAGTTCGTGCAGGTACAGAGCTCCTTCCCATCACCTCAGTAGACAGGAGGGCTCTTCTTCCACTGTTTGGCTGTGGGGAGGAATGTCCTGTGGAAATCAGTCTTCTGGAAAAGCTGGACTATGTCAAAGCAAACCCTCCAGGTGCTGAGTGAATGCCTAGTCCCAGGGGGAAAAAAAAAAGTAGACAGAGGAGTGGTATACTGGTGAGAATGCTTATCTGCAAGGATATCACTCCTCTGAAGAGAGGGCAGGCATGTGGCTGCTGACCACTCTGACCCTGAACTCTCCCATAATGCCCTTGTGCTCCACCTTGACCCACTCTCCTCATCCCCTGAGTAAGGATCCTGACTCTAAGCCCCCGTTCCCAGGTGTGGCCTTAGGCACACAGATTACCTTCTCTCTAGTTTCTGCCCCCATCTGCCTGTGCTACCTGTACAATCCCATTTCCTCTGCATGCTCTTCTCTCATTTCTCTTCATCCAACTGGCCTCAATGCCCATCACAATGGCCTCTGTAACTCCTTAAAACATGGGATCCAGCTGTGACGAGCAGAAAATTAGGTCTCTTCTCCTGACATCCTACCATACGTTTCAATGCCCTTTCCTTTTACTCTACTCTACTCCATTTATCCATCAGGTATAAACTAAATTATATAAATAGAAACTATATAATCTAAATTGTAAAAATCATCTGTCTGAGAATTTCCCAAGCCTATCAAAGCTGAAAAAAAAATCTCTTGATCCACTAGGATCTACTAAGCCTTCTGAGCAAAACTTCTTCAAAGCATGTAATACTTTCTATTATAATTATTTGCATATATCAAGGAATAAACCATGCCGCAGTTAACTTTGTGTTAGAGGAGTCTGCCAAGGGAAAAACTAGAGGCTCTCCTCCTTTATTTCTGCTTCCTTATTCCTATATTCATTAGTCTCTGAGAAAGAGCAGAAATGCAAATAAGATAGTCAAGAGTCTCATAGGAAAATTTTGCATATGGCTGTCTAGAAAGTAAAAATCAGCAGTGGGAGAATAAATAAGCAAATAAATTTCATATATCCATTCTATGAAATACTATAATGTGGAGCTATTAAGTAGAAAAAGGTAAATATATATATATATATATATATATATATATGAGTTAATGTTAAAAGATATATGTTATTAATTAGAAAAAGCAATTATGAAGTAATTGTTGGATCATGATATAAATTACATAATTTTTAAAAGTCCAGATAGGTGCAAAAAGGGAAGGTGAAGAATATATCTGAATAAGTCTCTATGCATGGAAGTCCTTGTATACCAAGAATTTGAGGTACAGAATGCATAATGATATAATTTTGTGACATCAACAACTGAAAGGGGTGGGAAGGAGCTATTACAAAGCAGAGTTTTTGTATGTTACTAAAGTTAAGCTGGTATAAATTCAAACTAAAGTGTTATAATTTTAGGATGTTAAATATAATCCCCATGGTAACCACAAAGAAAACAACTACAGAATATACACACAAGGAAATGAGAAAGGAATTTAAATGTTTCATGACAGAAAAATCAGCTAAACATTAATGAAGATACTAATACAGGAAATGAGGAACAATAAAGCTGTAAGACAAATAGTAGAAAATGATAGAAGTAAATCTCCCCTTATCAGTAATTACTTTAAATGTAAATAGATTAAACTCTCCAATCAAAAGATAGAGACTGGGGAAAACTGGACAGCTACAGCTGCAGAAAAAGAATGAAACTGGACCACTTTCTAAAACCATACACAAAAATAAACTCAAAATGGGTTAAAGACAAAAGTATGAACACAGGTAGTATTCTGTGACTACTGAATACTCTGACACTGGCCCCAGCAACATTTTTTCTAGATATGTCTAGAAAAAAGGCAGGAGAAACAAAAGCAAAATTAAACTATTGGGACTATATCAAAAGAAAAAGCTTTCACAGAGCAAAGGAAAGGAAACCATCAACCAACAAAGAGACAACTTACTGAATAGGAGAATGTCATTTGAGAATGCACATCCAATAAGGGGTTAATATCTAAAACATATAAAGAATTTACACAACTCAACACCAAAAAAAAAAAAAAAAACCAACAACAATGTGATTAAAAAATGGGCACAGGAGGGGTGCCTGGATGGCTCAGTCAGTTGAGCTTCCAACGCTTGATTTCGGCACAGGTCATGACCTCACACTTGTGAGATCGAGTCCCACATCAGACTCTGTGATGAGCTTGGAACCTGCTTGGGATTCTCTCTCTCTCTCTCTCTCTCTCACCTTCTGCCCCTCACCTGCTTGCGCATGGACTCTCTTTCTCTCTCTCTCTCAAAATAGATAATCATTTTTAAAAATGGGCAGAGGACATGAATAGACATTTTTCCAAAGAAGACAAACAGATGGCCAGTAGACACATGAAAAGATGCTCAGCATCACTAACCATCGAGGAAATGCAAGTCAAAACCACGCTGAGATTTCACCTCACAGAAGGCAGAATGGCTGAAATAAAATGACAAGAAATAGCGAGTACTGGCAAGGATGCGGAACAAAAGGAACCTTCTTGCACTGTTGGTGGGAAGACAGACTGGTGCAGCCACTGTAGAAAACAATATGGAGGAGCCTCAAAAAACTAAAAAGAGAAAAACCACATGATCCAATAATACCATTATTGGATATTTACCCAAAGAACATGAAAACACTAATTCAAAAAGATATATCCACCCCATGTTTATTGCAGCATCATTTACAATAGCCAAGGTATGGAGTCAACCTTAGTGCCCAAGAGATGAATGGATAAAGAAAATGTGGTATATGGTACATGTGTGTACACACACACACATAATAGAATATTATGCAGCCATAAAAAGGGTGAGATCGTGCCACCTTAGACACCTCAGACATAGAGGGGATTATGCTAAGTAATTGAGACTGAGAAACATAAATACTATATGCTTCCGCTCATATGGTTCTGCTCATAAGTTAGAACCTAAAGCAAAACAAAACAAAACAAATGAGTAAAGGGTAAAGAAAAGAGAGAGAGAGAGAGACAAACCAAGAAACAGACTGTTAACTATTGAGAACGATCTGATGATCTGATGGTTACCAGAGGGGAGGAGCAGAGGGGGATATGTGATGGGGATTAAGGAATGCACTTGCCTTGATGAGCCCCAGGTGATGTATGAAAGTGTTGAATGACTCTATTGTACACCTGAAACTAAAATTACACTGTATGTAACTAAATAGAATTTAAATAAAAACCTTAGAAAACAAAAAAGTAAAATACTCTGAAAGCTTGAAAAAAATTTAAATAAAAAAATGAATAAACAAAAAGCAGAATCAGATTTATAAACAAAGAGAACAAATTGATGGATGCTGGAGGGGATCACACAGAATAGATGGGCAAAACTGGTAAAAGGGAGAGGGAGATACAGGTTTCCAGTTATGGCATGAATAAGTCATGGGAATAAAAGGACAGTGTCAGGACTACAGGTCAGTATACTGTAATAACAATGTAATGGGACAGGTGGTAGCTACACTTATGGTGAGCACAGCATAATATATAAACATCAAATCACTAAGAGGTACATCTGAAACTAATGTAACATTGTATGCCAACAATAAAAAGACAAGAGATTGGAAGAACAGACTAAAATTAAAAAAAGAAAAAACAAAACATGATCCAACTGTGTACTGTCTATAAAAAACTCTTCTTAGATCTAAAGTCGCAAATAGGTTGAAACTGAAAGAATGGAAAAAGATATTGCATGCAAATAATTACCAAAAGAGATTGGGGGTGATCAAACTAACATCATACAAAATAAACTTTAAATCAAAATCGTTTAAGAAGAAACACAGAAAGATATGATATCTTTTTTAAGTTTCAATATAGCCAGAAGACACTGCAAACGTAAACATTTTCTGTAACAGACCATCAAAATATTCTAATAAAAATTGACAACACTGAAAGGAGAAATAGTTCTACCATAGTAGATGGAGATGTCAATATCCCTTCTCAATAATAGATAGAACCAGACAGGATAAGTATGAAAAAAGATAACTTGAAAACAATAAATTACCTACATCATACAGAACACTCCATGCAACAAGGACAGAACAACAGTCTTCTCAAGTGTCCATGAGACATTTTCCAAGATAGACCATACCTTAAGCTGCAAGTGAAGTCTCAATAGCTTTTATTATTATGTTTTAATGTTTATTTATTTTTGAGAGATGGAGTGAGTGCACGCGTGCACGTGCACAAGCGGAGGAGGGGCAGAGAAAAAGGGAGACACAGAATCCGAAGCAGGCTCCAGGCCCTGAGCTGTCACCAAAGAGCCTGATGTGGGGCTTGAACTCACAAATGGTGAGATCATAACCTGAGCCGAAGTCAGACACTCAACCAACTGAGCCACCCAGGTGCCCCTCAATAGCTTTTAAAAGATAGATATCATACAAACAAATGTCTCTGAACACAACATGATGCAGTGAGAAACCAAACAATGACAACAACAAAACAAAAATTCACAAAATTGTGGAAATTAAACGACATGCTTGTAAGTAACCAATAGATCAGAGAAGAAATCACGAGGGAAATTAGAAAATTCTTACAGCTGAATGAAAACAGAAACACAACACACCAAAACTTGTGGAATGTGGCAAAAGTGGTGTTAAGGGAAATTTATAGCTATAAATGTTTACATTAAAAAACAAACCAACAGAAAGATCTCAAGTCAATAACGTAACTTCACAACTTAAGGAGCTATAAAAAGGAGAAAAACTAAACCAAAGCTAACAGAAGAAAGAAATAAAGATTAGAGCAGAAATAAATGAAGTGGAGAAGAGAAAAACAAGAGAGAAAATCCATAAAACCAAAAGTTGGTTCTTTGAAAAGGTTGACAAAACTGATGAACATTTAGTTGGATGGACTAGGAAGAGAAGATTCAAAATATTAAAATCAGAGATGAAAGTGGAGACAGCTCTACTGGTTTTGTGGAAATAAAAAGGGTTACATACGAGTGCTATGCACAACTGCACACCAACAAATTGGATAGCTTAGATGAAATGAACATATTCTTAGAAACACAAAACCTTCTAAGACTAAATCACAAAGAAATTAAAACTTTAAATATATCTGTAACTGATGAGAAGGTTGAAGAAGTAATAAAAAAAATCCAACAACAAAGAAAAAACTTGGACTTGATGGCTTCTGTATGAATTCCTCAAAACATCTGAAGAACCAACATCAATTCTTCTCAAACTTTACCCAAAAAATGAAGAGGAGGGAACATTCCCAACTCATTCTTTGAGGACGGCATTTCTCTGCTATCAAAGCCAAAGACACTACCCAGAAAACTACGCACTATTATCCCTAAAAACCACTGATGCAAAAATTCTCAATACTAGCAAACCAAATTCAGCAGTATATTAAAAGGATTATTTAGCATGACAAAGTGGAATTTATACCTAAAATACAAGAATGGTTCAATATACAAAATTTATTCAATACCACATTAACAGAATGAAGGAAAAAGTCACACCATTATCTCAACTGACATAGGAAATCATTTAGCAAAATTCAACACCATTACATGACAAATACACTCAAGAAACTAGGAATAAAAGGAATCTACTTCAACACGACAAAAGCACTCATAAAAACATATGAAAATCCTACAGGAAATACCATATTCAATAGTGAAGGACTAAGTTTTACTTCTGAGACTGAGAACGAGGCAAGGTAGTTCTAGTCAAAGTAACAGAGAATAAAAAGAAATGAAAGGCATCCAATTTGGAAACAGAGAATTAAAATCACCTGCTTTCAGATGATATAACAGTATATGTAGAAGATCCTAACAATTCCTTAAAAAAATGTTAGAACAATAAATAAATTCAGTAAAGTGGCAGGATCCAAAGTGAACACACAAAAATGAGTTGCATTTCTATACACTAAAGATGAACAATCTGAGAAGGAAAGGAACAATTCTATATCATAAAGAATAAAACACTGAAGAATTAACTAAGGGATGAAAGCCTTGTGCAATGCACACTACAAAACATTTCTGAAAGAAATTAAAGAAAATATAAAAAAAATATAAACACATCCCATGTTCAAAAAGTGGAAAACAGGATGGCGGTTCCTCAAGAAGTTAACCGATACAGCAATTCCCCGCTGAGTATATATACCCCACCCCCCCAAATTGAAAGCAGGGTCTTGAAGAGATATTTGTATACGTATGTTCACAGCAGGATTATTCACAAGAGTTAAAGGTGGGAGCAACCCAAGTGTCCATCGATGGATGAATGCAGGCAAAATGAGGACACATATTTACAATGAAATAGTATTCAGCCTTAAAAAGGAAGGGAATTCTGACACAGGCTACAACATGGATGAACCTTGAGGGTATAATCCAACGTGAAATAAGGCAGTCACAAAAAGACAAATATTATATGACTCTGTTTACATGAATTACTTAGAGTAGTCAAAATCATAGAGATAGAAAGCAAAATGGTGTTTTCTGGGGCGCCTGGGCAGCTCGGGTGGTTAAGCGCCCAGCTCTAGGTTTTGGCTCAGGTCATGATCTCAAGGTTTCAGGAGTTCAAGCTTTGCATCAGGCTCTGTGCTGACATTGCGGAGCCTGCTTGGGATTCGTTCTCTCTCTGTCTCTCTGTCTCTCTCTCCCTTTCTCCCTCCCCCACTCACGCTTGTCTCTGTTTCTACCACAAATAAGGAAATAAACTTAAAAAATAAAAAAATAAAAAGACAGTAAAATGCTGGTTTCCAAGGGCCAGGGGAAGTGGAATATGGGGAGTTTAAAGTGTATGAATTAGCAATTTTGCAAAATGAAGAGTCCTGGAGATGGAAAGTGGTGATGGTAGCACATCACTAACGTATTTAATGCTACTACTGAACTGTACACTTAAAAATGATTACGATGGTAAATTTTAGGTTTTAGTATTTCACTGAAAAGCTTAGGATCCACCTTTCTCAAACTGTCACAAGTAATTACTCAGACATCCTTCCATACATGAGCAACAAATACAAGCAAATAGTGATAGTTTCCCACTTTATAAGTGAAAGGACTGCGCAAATGAATTGAAAAAATCACATTCTTAACAGTTCTCTCTATATGTTGGTAATCACACATGTGTCATCAGAAATTAGAATTTAAAATTGTGACTATCATGCTCATATCAGCCTTGGCCCCAGGAATTTCACACATTTATCCATTTATTCATCAAATATTTTTGAATGTAAGAACGGCAGGGAATGATACATAATACTGCTTTCATAGATCACTTTCCAGTGGGGCAAGAGAGGTTAGAAGTCTTTAAAAATAAACAACTATATAACATTAAGTGGTAATGACTACTGAGAAAAATATTGCAAGGTAAGGGAATGCAAAGTGGCTGAGAGTGCTATTTGAGATAGAACGGTCGAGGACGACTTCTTTGGTATTTAGAAAGACATATACCTATGTTGTCGGGAGGAGGGTGGCATGTGACTCAGAAGGACATTCCAGGTGGAAGATATAGCCATAAAAGCCCCAGGAACAAGCACGTGATTGTTATGTTCAAAGAACATCTAGGAATTCTATGCGGTTGCTCCCAAGGTGGAGTAGCCAGAGATGATATCAGAAAGGCAGTGGAAGGCTGGTTTGTGTGTTTGAAAGGGACACTGTCATGTCCAGGGGTGTGGACACAAATTTGAAAGAGGCAGACAGCAAGGCTGTCTGTTTTTCTTGAGCCATATTCCTCAACTCAGGTTCATGGGTTTATCCCAGCAAAGAAGATGGCCCCAGGGAGCGGACTGTTGAGGTTACATGCAAAGGGTGCAATACAAAGTTGAGTTAAGGATAAAACGAGGACATAATGGAGGTGGAAGACAGTATGGTCAATGGATTGGAAGTCCTGGTGAGGGTAAAGAATTGCTGGATTTGTAGTGACCTAGTAAATATTGGTTACTGAAATACAGGAGAGATTGTTGGATAAGGGGATGCTTCAAACTGAGTTTTAGAGTGCGTATCATTATTTGTAAGAGCAACTTCTAGGATATGATTGAGGAAACACTGGACTTGGGAGTAAGATGGTAGTTTGGAGATCCTGATGGTATTCTCAGGAGGTATGCAAAGAATCGTGGCTTGGGAAAATCGAGGAGAGATTTTATAAGTGAAAGAAAAAATCATACAGTGGTAGTATGAAGAGTTAAGAGTGCTCGGGGGCCGTGTAGTCCAGGGTCTGGCAGGGTCTCTGCAAGCTCACTATCAGATGCCCTCAGAGGAAAACCTTCTTCACTGTTAGCACTTTGAACACTAGGCAAAGGGACAGATCCAAGGTTTGCCACGGCCAGTGGTTGTCTCTGGAAGTAGAGAATCTGATACAGCTTGAAATGGGGACAGCACAAAATAACCCAGAGTACTGGTCACCTGAAAGGAAAGAGGGAAGGTAGCCCAGTCAGTGTTCTGGAAAGAACTTGCAAACTGCACAAATTCTGGCACCATCGGCGATGTCAATGACCTTCCCTACGTTGCGAAGAAGTGCTTCTGGTTGGTACTCGACACATGGTTGTGAAAGGTTGCAGCTGGAGATATTTTTTTTTTTCCTGTAGCCCCTTTTGGAAGTGGTGATCCAATAGTGATTAATTAGACAACATGACAATACCAATTGCTTATGTGTGTCATGCATCAAGCAAGAACTAAATAAAAAACTTAACATTCATTAAATTGTTTTAGTTTTATGGTAGCCAGAGGAGGTAGATAGTTTTGTCCCTTCCCATTGTACAGATGGGGAAACTGAGGCTGAGAGATCTCTGTTTGTTTAACTATTCAGAGGCAGAATTTGAACTTGAAATCCAATATATTTGATGGCAAAACCTGTGCTCCTAACCTCTGTCCTTTACTGCTAAGCCCTCTATAAAGTAAGGTAAAAGTAACCAAGGATGCAAAAGAATCATGAAGCAAGAATCAAAGCGTTTATTAAGCAACAATTTACACTTCCTTTGCGTTTAATCAGAATAAAGACAAGGTATCAAGTAGATAAAATGGTTCCTAAAAAATGACAAGGCGATCCGGTCTAAAATAACTCTCCAACATTTAAGTCAGTATTCATAAAAATTAAAATGAATATTCTAATAGGATTATCTTATGAGGCCATTCTGGCTGGGAATGTGAGGTGTTACTCTTATTTCTCCTCAGATAGTGGGAACACGCATGCCTTCGTCAATAGCTACACAGGATATATGGCAAAAAGATTTGGATGATTCATTAAATGCAAAGCTTTGGCAGCACATATGGGGAAGTGTTTATAAAGCAGTTTGGGAAACAAGACTGCAACAAATTCAGGTTAATATTCTTCCCAGAACCTGCTGGTCCCCATCCAGAAAGGGTTATAGACAGATACTTTAGTTTGGAAATGCTGAAAATGCAGAGCCGTTATTCTTTGTTACTTCAGCTTGGTGCCGAACTTTACTTAAAGCAGTAAGCCTAATTCCTTTGTATCAACGCTAGGTCTTTGGATGGGTGATTCTAGAACATAGGACGTGATCAACAAAACAATAACGTGTACTTTATTTTAAGCTATGCAATGAATATTTTGAATAGGGAATAAATAGTGCCCACCCTCAGGCCATGAAGAAAACTGCCAAGACAGAATTATCGACTAAAGGGGTACAAGGTAGAACTGTTCTTATAAGGCAGAGTCTGGATTCCTCACTGGTTCCTGAGCAATAACTTTTGCCAAAGAAGCGACCTTACTTTGCCTTTTGCCTCCAAATTCTACCTCATGTTATATTGGAGGTTGTTGTTTAAATTACACAAGCTACTCCAAATTTGCCAGGAGTAGCTTCTATCTCTTGACAGAAGAACTAGCTGAACATTGGACAAATTTTAATGATGAAAAATAAAGGGACAAAAACAAGACTGTGTTTCTAGGTCACTGGGGTAAAGAGAATTCGGGGATGATGGAGAATCACTGCACCTAACACTAGCAGGCAGGCTAGTTGTGCTTTGTTTCGAAACTCGTTAACGTCTCTTAGTTTGCCCCCTGGCCCAGGCTGGCCCAAGTGAGTTCCAGAAAAATCTAAGGAATGTCAGGTGATGCCTCCTTCAGTCAGCAACCAGCAGGCACGCTGGCGGCCAGCCACACCAGCCTACTTTGGCATTGGTGAAGAGTCTGGTCATGGGACTAAACATCACTCACAAAGTTCTTGGAAGAAAGAGAAGTTTCTTCTGGCTGCCCAAGGTAGCTGCCATGGGAGGCAAAGGGCATTTCTGGGGAAGCCGTTTGGCCCCCTGGCCTTCTAGAATTGGCGGCTACTCTGGTTCCAGTCTCATAGGGATTGTGGTAAGAAACCGCCATCACTGCTGTCAAGTAAGCTATGCATCTGCAGTGGGCTCCATATCCCTGCCACTACGCTGTCATGTTCCATCAACTCCCTGCGAGGGAATCTGTCCCTGTGTGTCATACACAATCATGAACCAAGAAGAGGAGATGAATTGGAAGGTGACGGAGGCACCACGGGCATGGGCTCTCACAAAAAGAACTTGAAAATCACCACCACCACAACCCAGTTATTGGGTTCTTAGCTTGGGCCAAGCTTGGCGCTAAGTGCTTTGTACCAATCATTTAACCAAAGCTTCACAATAACCGTAAAAGGCAGGTATTCTGAGCCACAGTTGACAGCCCCCCTGGTCACGTGGTAAAGTTAGCAGGCTTTTGAAAAACAGTTAGACTCAAATCTGGCTGATGAGATTGCTCCTCTGTTTTAACCAAAACTCTATTTGCTGGAGTCCTGCACAGACATTTCAGGATTTCCAGGAGCACAGTCCCTGTGTGAGCCAGCTGGCCCCAGAGGCAGCCAACATTCTTTGGGCTGCACACCCGTGATGGGAAGCTGGAGGCCAGCCCTCTGCACAGCTGGCTTATGAGCAAGCCTCTATTTTCCCCCTGGAACTCCTTCTGTCTGCAGGTTTATGATGCTCAGGCCTTTTGTTAAATCAGGCTGGACTGTAAATGAGAATAATACTTTGCACTTCTACCAAGCCTGCTATCTAGAATTTTAAAGGACTTTACAAATTATGGCAGTAAACCACCACCTTTCCTTAGCACAGATGCTTCCACCATTCTAGAAATGAGTAAGGAGCAATGCCTATTTACTCATTTGTGTGAGGGTTTTCCTAATTACTTAATCAACTAACAAGTGAGATATGGATGGCCTGAGCTGAGGTGACTGATGGCAGAACCATTAGTTTCTAGACATTATACGAGCTTTAACAAAGCAATGTTTCCTTCGTCTACCAATGTGTGGTTCTTAAGTGGTAAGACAGTAAAAGCTGTAACCTGATGCCTACGACCTGAAAAGTTTCCTCCCCTTATTTGCTTTGCATCAAAATGACTGTATTAGTTTCATTTTCTGCTCACGTGGGTTAGATACGTCTCCGTGAAAACTTGGTCTCCACCATCAACTCCCAGAATGTTAGGAAGCAGATCCTAGAGCTGCACTACCTAGGTTTAGATTTCAGCTCTATCATTTGTGTCTTAGACAAGTGACTCAACCTCTCTATGCCTCCGTTTCCCCCTCCGTCAAGTAGGGGTAATAAAATAGCTCCTATCTCATATATTTGTTGGTGAGGATCAAATGAGTTAAAGCACCAAAATGTCTTAGAGAAGTACCTGGCATAGAGCAAGCTCTAGATAGGCATTGGCAACTATTGTAATAATGAATATTAATGTCCCAGATCTGTGCAAGAAGTAAACCATACTGTAGCTTCGGGACTGTTTGTTCTCTTTCCACATGAATCCAAGAGAGCATTTTATATCCATGTGGATATTCTCATTTACAACTGAACCAGGAAGAAAATCACTATCCAAGTGAGCAGATGCACACTCTTCTGTTATTTGTAAAGATTATCCTTTCAAAATCAAGATGTGAATTTACCTTCTGCAGAAAATGTGATTTGCCACGGTTTCGTATCCAATTTAAATGAGTTGATTAATCTTCATTTCGCTGCCTCTTCCTTAGCTTGATAAATCTATCTATCCTCATTTCCCTTATATCTTTTTTTGATTAAAGTACCTTTTATTTGCCAGACAGCTCTTTCTTATGTTTGAACAGTTGAGTTTAAACCAGATTTTAATTTTCTCTGCTTGTCTTGTCAAAGCATGCCACTGTGTTACCATCACCCTGTGTTTTCTCCCGATTCATCACAGTATGCTAATCTTTCCCCCTTTCCAAACTTCGGTTCCTGTATCTGGTCTCAGGACCCTACATTCTCTCTCTTCTCTCTTCCTTCTGTGCTTATATTATCTGGCTCCTTTCCACTGAATTTCAGTCCTACTTTGATTCTCTACCAGGAACTTTTATCTCTGAGAACTCTGATATAAATCCCTAAAACTTAAATTTCCACTAGCGGTCATTCTACACATTCCCCCCATCCCATAAGCCCCCTGGGGCATGGGGAGGCCTTCATCCTGGCTTCTCTTGGATGTGTAACACTCAGAGACCGTCTTGGGGAGAAATCAACCTTTTAAAGACAATTCAACCAATGGCATAGCTCCTCCAACTATCCGAAATACAGCACTGGGAATACTCCCATTTGGGCCATATAAATCCCAGTCTTTAATGAGGAGTTTCCTTATTCATTTCAAATAGACACTGACAAGTACAGTAAATTCCCCAGCATGAAATGTGACTGACAGATAAATAGTCCCCAGCAGGATGCACAAAAATGCCCTATGGCCTCCACATATTCTGGCCAACCCATACAGCATTTTCTGAACAGTTCTAGAGGCATCAATGGGTCAGCGCAGTTAGCAGAGCAGGCTGCCAGAGAGCCAGACGTTGCTGTTGGAAATACATCAGCAACACCTCGTGCACATAGCCGTGGGTCTACAGAGGAGAGCCTAGATGGCACATAAACTTTTATCCCTTTATGACAGTCATTCAAATGACAACTGCTAGAAAACATTGTAACTTTGAACTTCTCCTTGGAGAATCTGCATCAGACAATGGTGAGTGGAAATAAAAGGATCGGAAATTCTTGATAAAATGAGAGAGAAGCAGACCAACTTCCACTATGCGAGGAACATGCTTTTGGTTCCCTCGGAGAATGAAATACATCGTGTTCCATATTTGAGCTCAATAACTATCCGGAGCCAATGCAACTCCAGTCTCCATCGGGAACATTTTCCTTGGCATCAGCCTGCACACTTTGGATTAAACACTGTTCTCCCTGAACTGACAAAGAACTTAGGTAATGTCTTTTGTGTAAGAACTTTACAAATACATTGGCAATAAAGGTAATTGCACTTTGAAAGCTCCCTTCTTCTAGTAATTACAAAACAATCGACATTACATACAGCTGGAAAGAACACCTTTGTGTTAGGGTTTGTTTTACCCACGGTTAAGGTGTATCCATCTGTTGAAACCATTTACTCGTACTTGGAAATATAAACTAGCATTTCAGAACATTTACTGAAGAGAGATGATGTGTCTGACTCATAACACAAGGAGATGTGTCTCAAAGAGGGACTGTGCGTGCGATGAGGTACCGGGACAGCATAAATAACAGTGAATTTCCCTTAGGGATGGCAGTGGTCTCTCTGCACCTGCTTCACCTGCCACCACATCACGTCTCTTCTCTTTGTCATTTGGTAGAAAATTTCACTGGAAAGGAATATTCCTTACCCTTAGCTCCACCCTTAGTATCCCCATGATGTTTACTACCATTATCGCTACCTGTAGCACCCTCGCTGCAACTGTCTACACCATCGTCACTACTAGGCCATAGTACCCTCACTACCACCCTCACCACCACTGCCACCACCCCCAACACGCCCATCACCAAACCACTCTCATTATCACCACCACTACCCCCACCAATGTCATGACCATGCCCACTCTCATTATCACTATCACCATCACCACCCCAACTACCAACACCATCACTACCACCACCCTCATGACCATCGACACTACCATCATCACTGCCACCATCACCACCACCAACCCCTTGACCATCACCATTACCATTATCACCATCACCACCACCATCCCCTCCCCTCACCATCAGCACTACCATCGTGACTACTACTACCGCTACCATTCCTGCCACCGCCAACACCCTCGCCACCACTACTACTTCACCTACTCTCATATCAACACTGTTGCTAGCACTCTCACCGTAACAGCATCCGCTCTTCCCATCAGCATTACCATCAGATATTTTTCAGGACATTTTTTTCTCCTTTTTACTTTATTTTGAAAGTATATGATGTGCTTCTAATGCCCAGTTCCAATTCTATTTTCTATAACGATCCAGATGGCCATGGCTATACCTTTAGCTGCTTTCTGTTAATGTAATGATAGTACAAGTTCTTGGATATTTTCTCTTAACATTTCTTCTTCTCTGCTCCCTTTAGAACTAATGGTTTCTTTGCCCATAAGAATGCCTAAAATCAATAAAATGGTAAGACATGGAGCAATGGCAGAGAAACATGGGGTATGATTATATAAGCACTAGGACTTTAGCTATTAAATAAGCAAGACTTGGTTGTATTTATTTATATAACTTGTGAATCTTTCCTTATTATTAAATTCTGTGGCCCTCTAACTGAAAAAAAAAACCTGAAAAAAAAAAAAAGAAACCCAGCCTCCAATAAAAACCACTGCTAACAGATGGGACATTAGGAGTAGGTGCAAACTGAGAGCAACCAATTCTTGCTTAGGCTAACACCTGCCCTAGCATAGACTTGCTCAGCATAAGGACCAGAACAGAATTACAATTGCTCGTGCTTACTCATACAGTATATACTAGAAGATCCCACAGCAAATTAAAAGAATAGGAAAGTTACAGAGTTGTTTTTCTCTGGGAATCTCTGCCTTTATTTTTTTTTAAATTTATTTAGTCTACCTGTCTGTCTGTCTGTCTGTCTATCTATCTATCTATCTATCTATCATCTATCTCCCTATACCTATTTCCATAAAACCTTTTGTTTGCATGCAATTTATATGGAAGGGACAAGAATTTGATAACTTCTGAAGTCCCTTACTACTCTGCTGCAACACTAGAATTTTCTATCATTTGTGGGCAAGATCCGTTTTTACAAATCCCTTGAAATATGAATCACAATTCTAGCTGCAGAAAAGAAACATTCCTGAAAGTACTCTATCTCAGCCACGGCCTCAAGGCTTCCCTTGCAAAGTCTGTGAAGTCTAATGGGATTACGGGGGCAAGAGGGAGAGAGACTGTCAGCATCTCTCACATGAGATAATAGCAATAATTCTAAAAATGCTTTTGTCTTGTTGCAACAACTGTCATCAGAGAGGCTCACATCTTCTTCACTGCAGCGGCATCTTTACAGACATGAATCACCCCAGAGAGCGGGAGCATAAGGCCGAGGAGGAGGTTTATATGTTGCAGTCCGGATAGCTTAATCACCAAGGACGAAGAGTTTGATGGTCGCCTGGTTTCGGGGATTAAGGAGGGGGTTACTTGTTCCACTGCCAACTCTTTCCTAATAAACTTCTCCGACTGGGGTCCATCCTCTCATTATCTGTTCAAACTGTTAAGATTAATTTCTCAGTCAATGCAATCAGAAAAGATGTCTTGCGATGTGCTTCTTGGTTAATGTTGTGCCAGAAACATCAGGATCTAATGAATGGACTTTTGGCCCGAAATCCAAAGTGATCTGATTCTTTTGCCAAGTCCATCCCTGACGGACTCCATCACTACTCTTGATGAAATGGGCTCAGCAGTGAGTGCCTTAGATCCTCGAATAAGTAATTAAAC
The DNA here is from genome assembly GCA_030068075.1 of Paguma larvata. NCBI lineage: Eukaryota > Metazoa > Chordata > Mammalia > Carnivora > Viverridae > Paguma > Paguma larvata. The sequence continues at coordinate 127,490,337 of CM057826.1, forward strand.
TGCCTTGACCTGAAATTCCTTATCTCTAAAATGAAAGGATTTCTTACGTTATTGTGAAGCTGTACGCTGCTCTCCATGGACCAATCCCTCCCTGATAAAAAAGGAAGCAACCTGTGAGCTAAATCACCTTATCCATGCCACTAAGGGTGAAGGCATAATTACCCTTTTGCCTTGATATACCTTTCATTTATTCAACAAGTATTGAGTGAGTCTCAACATTGTGTGAAGTAGCAGGATACTCTGGTGATCAATCACAGATATATTTACTTGCCTTGTGAAATCTATAATCCAAAGTAGGATCCATATATTGATAAAGCTAACGCACAAATATATTATCGCAACTTTGATAAATATGAAGAAGGAAAAAAAAAAAACCATGATGCCGAGTGGAACTTATGTACCTTTCCTCCCTCGCATGCCCTCAGGCCAAATGTGACAGCCTGGTTGAGGTGGAAGGCAATGAAAGAGAGTTTGCCATGACTCGTAGAAGGTCTACAGTAGTCAGGACACAGTCGATGCTGTGGACACGCAGAGGCACGAAATCGAAACTACAACATCACAGGAACTACTGAATCCACGTTTGTGAACAATGAAGTGTGAAGCACAGTTTAGTGGCCAAACCTTTCAGAAAAGAGGTGGCCACTGTGTCATCGTGTACCAAATAGCCTCCAAGAGTTGTCTCTCTGTGTGTCTAACGTGCTCTCGGTAGGACTAACACCCTGAGAATCAAGAACTGAAGGCAGTCTGAGTGAGAACACCAAAGAGTGTTGCTACTTGTCCTATTTCTGTGTGATTCGTGGTCATGAAAATGCGTCAAAAACAGGATGGCCTTTCCTGGAATTATTTTTCTTCAGAATCTAATTTATGATTTTCTGTCATTTCATACTATCTGAAAATGGCAAAATGTGATTTTTGTACGAAATTATGGTCTTTCGCTTCAGTCAATAAGTGGGATATGTGCGACAAATGGTCGTTGCGCCAATGTGCAGAAATCAGAGTCCATTAAACCAGCAGGCTGCTGGCCCCGCGGTCAGCTGGCGGACGTGGGCATGCCTGGGGGCACTACCAGAGGCTCCGGATCGTGCGTATCCCTGAAAATTGGTCCCCTGCATTTCACCGAAGTTTAATTTGGTTTATAATCTCACACATATTATTTTGTCTGGGCTTTACACACCTTCTTCCCTGCTCCGTCCCCTCCATCTGCCCTCCAAATGACCAATGACTTGTCCGTCAGTTCACAGAGGGACAGAAACGCAGAAAGAGAACACTAAATGGTCCTCCGTTGCACTACCTCTTTGATCTTCCCGCATTTAACATCTGGCTTGACTGCCATCCGCTCCCAACTGTCTTCACTCCGGCTTCAGCCTGCCTCTTCCCGGGGAGATTCCTGGCTGCAGCTGTCACGTCCACCTCTGCCACCATCGAAAGCTGGCTCTCTGGTGCCCGTCTACAGGTCCCCGGCCTCATCACGCCCGTGCCTTCCCTCTCCCTCTGCCCAACGCCATGGCTCAAACCCACAGTGGGTAAACGTTTTTACACTTTGCAGAGTTTCAAAAGATGTTTCCATTCTCTTGCTTCCTCATTTTTCAGCCTTTTAAAAAAGTTACATTGTTTGTGGAAGAAACATATGATGAAAACATTAAAACAACTGGAAAAGGTGCAAAGCAGAACAGTAAAAATAACCCCAAACATATCACTCAGGATGAAGCTAGGTTTAACCTACCGATGAACATCCTTCAGACGTCTCTCTCTCTCTCTGGTGCATAAAGACTCGCATGATTTAAGACGACAGTTTTACTTGCTTAAAAGCATACAGAACAGGATGATAGGTACTCTGCATGCTTCACTGTCCACATGCCAGTAAATCAAGATTCAAAGGGCATTTGGATTGCTTGGAACTCTTGAATGCAGCCATCTAGAAAACTATGGAGGTTAGGGCTACCGCTTGGCGGATCATTTTGGGTTCCCTTTTCTTCAGTAACTCCTCTGTATTCTTAAGCCGCATACTTGCTTCTCTGTCTTTCCACTGGAATGGAGCCTTTGGAAGGGAGAATCGTGATCCTACAAGGATGACCAAATCCTAATGCCCACACCCACGCATACGTTAACGTATACGGCAAAAGGGACTTCGCAGATATGATGAAGGTAAGGATCCTGAGATACTCCCATCTCGAGACGTCCCTGTCTCATATGCTGGATTATCTGTATGGGTTCACAAAACTGCTTATAAGGCAAAGGGGGAGGCAGGGGAGGTAGAGTCAGAGAAGGAGACTTGAGGACAGAAGCACAGGTCAGAAAGAGAGAGAGAGAGAGAGATACGGAGATGCACCTTGCTAGCTTTGAAGGTGGAGGATGGATCACGAACCAAACAACACACGCACAAAGCCTCTAGAAGCTGCAAAAAGCAACAACACAGATTCTATCCTAGAACCTCCAGGACACACATTCTGCCCACACCTTAATTTTAAAATGTATCATCTCCAGAACTATAAGACGGTAACTTTGTGTTGTTTTAAGCACTTAGGGTCTGGTAATCTGTTACAGCAGCAGTAAGAAACAAATACGGAGCCAGACTCCAATTTGTCTCTTAACGCTCTCCTGAGAGATACAGGGAAACCATGACCGCCCATTTTGGGGACTCTGGTCCAAATACAAAGAACTTCATCATGAACTTGAAATTCTCCTTCACAAAGAGACTCTTGAAGTTCCATACAGATAATTAACCTGAGTCACTTGAACTTTGGGAGAATGTTCTCTCTCAGAGGCCAGTGAGGCAGGCAGAGTGCAGCAGCCTGACCATTTTATCAGGCAACGTTACCAGTGATACATGGAGGTGATGCCCGCGGGCCTCAGTCCTGCCTAACTCCCACGTTCCCCGTGGACAGCAGGAGAAACAGCCCCCAAACAGTGGCTGTGTTTGAACATGACAGCCCTCTTCAAAATCTTGGTACCAATTAAAAACTCTGAACTGCACAGATGCCTTTTTTTTTTTTTTTTTTTTTACAAGGTAAAGTAAGAGTCAAAGGTTCAAACATTCGAAAGAGTGAAAGGAATTAGCAAGCCGGGGGTGCATGCCGGAGTATATCAACTACAACTGTTTGATTATATAATCCGCTCCTTAAATGTAAGAAGATGAGGCAAAACGATCCCTCGGCCTGTGAGGAGAACTGCAGTCCGCTGCACAGACGGGGACCACAATGAGCCATTGTATTCTATCGGCTTCTGGGTTCTCTGGTTGCAAGCAACTGATACAGATGCTGGCTAACTTATGAAAACAGAGATTTTATTGCAAGGGTATGAACTGGCTCTTGAAATCCATGGGAAGCTGAAGATGGAGGCTTGGAAAGGTCAGCAAACAGGGCAGCTCTGGAGGCCAGAATAGCAGGAACTCACAGACAGACTCACTAGGGCACCATTGGGATGGAAAAGCACAAAGATTTAAAATCCTGGGGAAGAGTCTTGTGTCCAGTCCTTAGAAAGCGGGGGAGAGGACACTGACTGGCAGTCCCTAAAACGCAGCTCCCAAAGGAAATAACTTATTTAATAATAACAATGGTGACAGCAGACGGTTCTATAATGTCTCGCTATGGTCGGATGCCATCGCAAGCACTTTCCAGATGTAAATTCACTTGGTGTTCGGAGACCCAAGAAGGCTGGTCGGTTTTGTCACTGCCACTACTTTCCTGAGGAGGAAACCTCGTTCCTAAGAACTGAAGTATCAGATCAAAGATCCGCCACCCCAGGATTCCAGTGCAGGAAGTCTTAATTATAGGGACTGACACGAACTGCCATGCCACGAGGCCTCTCTGAGCATCTCCCGAGAGAAACCTGGGGTACGGATATCAGAATGATGTGGAAGGGCTGTGGGTGGGAAAAAAACCACAGTGGGAGCCAAACTACCATTAGCATTCATTGGACATTAACTATGTGTCATAATGTAAAACACAGGAAGTTAAATAAGGGGAGAAGGAGCCCCTACTCTGTACAGACAACACTATTATAATATAAAGCAAGAGACTGAGATAGAAGCTCCATGAGGACAAGAAATTTGATGTCTTGTTCAACGCTATATCCTGAGCAACTAGACCATGGTCTAAGGTCTGGCACATAGTTTACTCAATAAATTATTTGTTGAATAAAAGGATACAACAAATACATCTGAAATGTATCTAAACATTTTTAAAAAAACATTCATATTCAAATATGACGATCATATAGTATATCTGTGAGAGAGATGCCAAGATAAGACATGAAGAGGCAGAGAAATCATGGGACACTTCCTGGAGTAGGAGGCATTGGCCATCAGATGTTAGAGTTTGTAATAACTACCAGTAAGCGGGTGGTAGGGAGAACAATAAGGCAGTCTTCATCACTAGTTCATTCCGAGGGTTTTTTAGTATAAGATTATTACTTTCAAAATGTTTTAAAGTAAGTTGGAAAGGATCTGGAAATAAATGTTTGATAGTGTTTTGCATATACCATCTTGTATATGCAAAACATCTTGTATATACCATTTTGTTATACCATCTGAAGAGATTCTCAAATCTGAGCATTTTGATGAAGGAGAAGATAATGAAAGAGAAGGAGACAGAGAACAAAAAAGATACATTTTTAAGCTCCATTCTTTTTTTGGCAGTGAAATGGGTTAAGGTAAGGGAAGTGAGTTACAATTTTTTTCCCATTATAAAACTGGAGATAGAACTAAATATTTCTGATTTTTCAATGAGCTGAAAATCAAAGATTCTACAAAAAACCTCCTACGGAAATCATGTCCCTTTATTTCTTCCTGGGGTGAGCCTGGGTGCACGTCAGAGACTTGAGGCCATTCCGGCCATCCAGGGCCAGTGTCTGATCCAAGTCGTAGGTGCCCACACAGCACCAACTGTCAAATACTTTTGAAGAAAGCCCCCTGGTGGGTGTGCTCAGCATAGAGAAGTGGGCTGGGCTGAAACCACAGCAGAGATGCTTTTTGGGAAGAGGATACTGACTTATGAACAGAAAGCCAAGGACTGAAATAAACACATGCTTCTTTGGGTGACCACTGTCTTCAAGGGCAAGTACTAAAACTCATTTCATTATATTTCATACACGATGGAGAAGAGGCATGTCTTAGGACAATCTCTATAATTATGAACGCCACCTGCATTTTATAAGCAGCCCGTGCCCAGGCTAATGACTTTAGACCAAAGGGAGTCCTCAGAACCTCTATGAACAAAAAGTCAAACAAGATATATTCTTTATCAGTCACAACCCAGAAAAGGGAGCAGAAGCCACCGTGGGAATGCTCTGAGAACATATGCACAAATGCAGACACATACTCTACGTAATTAAAGATAGACGAGACAGGACAATTGCTCCAGGGAGACGAAAATAGTTGGGATGTGTAAAGCCAAAAAAGCAGAACCCGAGAGAGAACATGATGAAAATCTACAAAGTCACCTACAGAACTGATAAAATGGGATTGTTTATTACACAATGACTAAAAGAAGCGGGCATTTTTAGCATGAATTAAATATAAAACTAACCTTTAAAGTTTTCCTTTCTACGGCTTTAACTTAAGGGGTCTCTTGAGGTTAAGGATTGGCTTTATTCTTGATGTACTCATTTCCCCCTGTGTAACCTAGAAGTAGTAGGTGCTCATTAAATGCTTCTCAGCTAGATAGATAAATGGGTAAATTAAAGAACTGTAGGGGTCCATTATTGTGAGTTCCATGACTGTTTAAAGCTCTGTGTATGTGAGAGAGAGGTCTCGTGGGTAAGCCACTTCAAGATGGTAATAAATAAAAATATATGGCCTCTAATCACGACCTTTTTGCTTTCCAATATGATCCACCTCTTATATTCCCAGCCATTCATACTCTGACCTCTGATTTCTAAAATAACTGCTAGCAATGTGATTCCCTAAAGCCAAATTTAGTGGCCATTGTTTGTGGATAGAGGATGGTCTTCTCTTACCTCCTCAGCATTTTCATGATACAAACCCTCTGGCTCGCAAAGCCTAAGGCATTTGCTATCTGGTCCTTTCCAGAAAAAGTATGTCACCCTGTTCAGCAATCACTGAACCCTGCCACCATAGCACGGACACAGCCATAGACAATACACCACGGAGAGGCACCGTGGTGCGCGACCTGCAGGGCATTGTCCCCAGAGTGCCGGTGTAGAGGAAGAAGCTGGGACTCTACCTACCTCAGGAGTTCAAGCACAGGAACACGGATCACTGGATAAAGTGATCCGTGCGGGAGTCTGCGTGAAAGAGTGGGAGGTGGCAAAGCTGAGCAGCACAGGGACTGCGTTCCAGCAGGGGTCAAGGGCAGCGGGGGTGAGAGGAGCCTGGGCGGGCCGGCAGTTTGGAGCCGTGAGGTGTGGCCGGACTGCGTGCTTGCACATGGAGGGCATTCTCAGACGGGGCTGGAGAGACGAGTTGCATTCAGCCTGCGTGCGTCCACACTGCCTACCTCCTTCTCTGTGCCTGCCACAAAGCCTGCCCCGTAGCAGGGGCTCCGCAGTCCGTTCACTCGGAATGGAAGACAGGCAGGGTCTAGAGCAAAAAGTGACTTGAGGTTTTGTTTTTATAAGGACAAGAGAAAGAGAAAGCCCAGAGTGAAATGTCACTGAAACACCAGGACGTGCCTGAGGGCCTGTCACCGTGATTAATTCCCTACCCTCTCGGGTGCCAACACCTCTGTTTTCTTGAATGTCAAACAGCAAGGGTGCTGCTTAGGTTCTAGCATTGTTCTGAGTATTAGATATGGTGCGGTTTGAAGAAACTGCCTGGTACGAGGCCTGGCACCTAGAGGCAGCAATTATCGTGAGCCTGTGTTACTGCCGAGCTTGGCAGCGGCTCAATGTTTGATATTGTATCTCATCTGGCAGGGAAAGCTGAAACGGAGCTGAAGACCGTGATGGTGAAAGCAGTGCGCCGAGGCTCTGTTCTGCTTTCGGCCGGGATTGTTTGTTCAGTCCTAACAGCTAGCCCGAGGCCTCCTTTGGGACCTTGAGAAATCACCGGCCACACGGTAACCAAAAGGCAGGCAGAAACCGGAGCGGCCAGGAGGGAGGCAGAGGCGGCCTTTGTGGAGAAAACATTTGTTCCCCTTAAAGAAATAGGATGTTGGAAGAGAAAACATGCAACAGCCGAGACGCAGACTCGAGCACATGCGTTTCAGCTACCGCTCCCTCCAGATGGGCTAAAAGATCAAGCCAGCTACATGAGAGACTCCTTTGCCAGGAACAAAACTCGCTACAGAGAATGCCGTGTTCTCACACAAAATAATTTTTGTGTTATATTGGCCTAGACTTGTGTCCAATTGCCCTTTTCCAGAAAGGAGGCAAGCCCTCTCATTCCTTAGATTTGCGATACACCTAAAAGTCAAGAAATCCATACTCCACTTGTGGTCCGGGGGGGGAGGGTTGTTTACTATGCTGAAAAGAGTGCGCTGGCGTTGTTTCAGGCTTTAGAAACGCAGAAGAAGATGAGTCGAATGGACCCCCTTGTGTTTTACACTCCTTAAAGGGGTCTAGACTGGAATTGGTCCAAGTGTCTCGGCATGGGAATAATCCACACCCAAATTTAACCTGATGGGCCTCGCTCAGCGGGGAGCCTACAATGGCAAATTCTGAAGAGGTGATGAGGAACACTGTAGGCGAAGGCAAAATCCAAACAGCAGAGCTCATGAAGTTGCAGAAGACTTCCTGGATCATCCTGCCCACCTTCCTGCAAACTTCTTCCTCTGCGGAGTAACTTCTGGAACAAGCCAGTCATGCTCCGATGACGCTCTTGCTCCCCTCTCAATGAACGTCTCCTCCCTCATGGCTTGCCTGACTGACATCGGAGACATTCATCCCAATGAACCGGCTTCTTAGGTGAAAATCCGACTCCCACTCAGGCGCTGGCTTTAGGGGCACCCATCATAAGGACTGGGACATAACACGTAGTGTTCATCTTATTTTTCTCTGTAAATCTTTTATAAATTTTCGGTCTTTTGCTCTAACTCTCCAAATGATTATCTACTTCATATTATTATTTAAACAAACATTTTTTTCAGTAATAATACATTTTAGGGACTTAAAGATTTAGGAAACATTAAATATTCTTAAAATAGAAAACTATATATGTGCACACACGTATAAACTTACAAAATCGTATTTTTTAAAGATCACGAGATATATGACGTTTCCTTTCATTTTTGTGTACCCACATGACATTAAGTTTTATACGCCCCATGGTGTCTATTTTTGCCCCATTTCTTGAGCATCTTCTCTAGCTTTACATGGAAAGCTTTGTGCTATTACATATCTGGAAGAAATTCCCCATCACCGAACCAGAGTTCCCAATGCAATGTCCTAGAACACACCAGTAAGAGGGAAACATCAAAGCGATACGTAACTGCTATTTATAAGTCAAATCTGCTCGGTAATAAACTGGCTATCTGCAGGCCAGAACATCTGCACAAGATCCTTTCAGAGAATGGTTATGTGTGCGGAGCATGAATGATTCTCTGGCCCACTGCCTTCTCCACAGCCTTTTACTCTCCTTTATGAGTTATTCTTCCCCAGTTCGGTCTCATTATAAAGATTACTCCCATTTGTGAGGCGGAATAGCAACTCGATTTAACGTACAGACTCTAGAGTCAGATAGGGTTCGAATTCCTGCCCTGCGCCTCACCGCTGTGTGTGCACGGGCACATCCGGAATCTCTCTGGGGGCACGGCTACCTCCTGTGTACGAAGAAGCAGTAGTTGTAATTAACTCACACTTAAATGCTTTAAGATTTCCAAGAGCTAGAGTAAGTGTTAGGTAGGATTAACTTTCCCTTCATCTTCGGCTACTTCCTTTTCTATGAAATCCTTCTTCACCAAGTATGTAGTAGCTTATCAATAATCTCGATATTATTACAATCTAGAAATACTATCATGCTATTTAGGCCAGCACTTACGGAGCACTGTGCTAATGTTTCATGATGATTTGGACGCTAGCTCAATCACAACCACGGAAGCTGCCATCGTTTCTGTGAAGCAATAACTAAAGACAGACCATCATACAATGACATCTACCTTTTCTAAACATTTTATATTGTTTGCTTCTCTCTCTCTCTCTCTCTCTCTCTCTCTCTCTCTCTCGCACACACACACACACACACACACACACACACACACACACACACACTCCACTGAGATAAATTACTTCAATAACTGAAATAACTAATCCTGCATTAAAGTCACAAACACAGGCTCTAAGAGTGCTTGCAGACTTCTCCCCAACATTCTTCAGCATCTTCTAGAATTTTCTCTAAACATGAACAGGCTCAGTCTGTAAGTCAGCCATTACTAGAGGTCACTGCCTCATTTGGCGCATCACAGATAAACTTATCCTTTTAAAAGCTGATATGTACACACATAATAGTGTTCGGTATGTAAGACAGAGCTTTCAATTTCATCATAAAATTTTTATATTTTTAAAGATTTTAAAATTTTTTAAGTGTTTGTTTTTGAGAGAGAGACAGAGACAGAGACAGCGTGTGAGCGGGGAGGGGCAGCAAGAGAGGAAGACACAGAGTCTGAGGCAGGCTCCAGGCTCTGAGCTGTCAGCACAGAGCCAGACGTGGGGCTTGAACTCACAAACCGCGAGATCATGACCTGAGCTGAAGTTGGATGCTTAACCGACTGAGTCACCCAAGCTTCCCAAAGATCTGTTTTATTTTTAAGTTGTCTTTATACCCAATGTGTGACTTGAACTCACAACCCGGAGATCAAAAGTCCCATGCTCTACTGACTGAGTCCGCCAGGAGCCCCACGGCATAAACATTTCAAATGCTCACAAGATGGGAGTATTCCTTGACTGTCTTTTTCTTTCTGTGTTACCCCCTCAAATATGTGTCTTTTTGGTTCTTGATGATCTTCTCAGGTTTGAAATAATTCTTGCTGTTTAACGTCTCTGGGTATGTGTCCCTTTCCTTCCCCAATTCTCTGTTCGAATTTTTTCCTCAGTTATTATAGTTACTATTACCTGTTCATCCATCACTTTCCATTTTTAATGCCATCTTGCTCACTTTATACCTTTTTTTCCAAAACAATTCCTATATAAACTCATAATTTTATATTATTTCTTCTTAATGGAATACTTTATGCTTAAAAAAATCCTTTGGGGTGCCTGGGTGGCTCAGTGGGTTAAGCGGCCGACTTCAGCTCAGGTCATGACCTCACGGTCTGTGAGTTTGAGCTCCGCATCGGGCTCTATGCTGATGACTCGGAACCTGGAGCCTGCTTCAGATTCTGCGTCTGCCTCTCTCTCTCTCTCTGCCCTTCTCCTGCTCACGCTCCATCTCTCGAAAATAAATAAACGTTAAAAAATTAAAAAAAAATCCTTTGGTATAGTTAATTTGTTTTCTTTTAAATAAAATACAATTGACATGTTATATTAGTTTCAGATGTACAATATAATGATTTGATATCTGTATATAATACAAGATGGTCACCACGGTAAGTCTACTTAAGATCTATCACCACACACAGTCAGAAGTTATTTTCTTTTGGTGAGAACTTTTAAGATCTTAGTTAACTTAGTTTTTAAGACTAAAATTGAATTTTTACTTATAGGACACCAATACTTATCTTTTTTCCCTTAGAACCACTGATCATAAGAGTTCCTTAGGATACAGTAGTGTCTTTTAAAATTTGTATTTGAGGGAGCCAGAGCGACTTAGTTGGTTGAGCATCTACCTCTTGATTTTGGCTTAGGTCATGATCCCAAGGTCATAGAATCGAGCCCCACGTCAAGTTCTGCGCTGAGCATGGAGCCTGCTTAACATTCCCTCTCTCTCTCTCTCTCTCTGCCTCACTCCCCTGCTCTCTCTCTCTAATTAAAAAAAAAACAAAGTAAGATAAAATTTGTATTTAAAATTTTTATTTGTAATTAAATAGATAATGCATGATCATATGTTTCGGAAATCTTTCTCTCATACTTTTCAATGACTTTTTATTATTCTGAAGTATAAATCAACCATAAGTATTTCCCCATGAATGAACATTTAGTCCTCCTTTCCATTTTTAAATTTGTGAACAAAAAGCCCTCAATAACTATACACACACACACACACACACACACAACATTTTTCAAGTTTCTTTTTAAGACAGATCTATTAAAAGTAATATTTCTGGCTAAAGGATTTTATGCATTTTCAATATTGACATGAGAAGTGCCTATCTAAGAAAGACACGCTTACACAAATATTAAAATTTTCTAGATGGAAAAACACCATAAGGTATTTTAAAGAAATGCGTGTCTTCCTATTTAACAAAAGTTTTATCAGGAATAGGTTGTTGGATTTTCTTTCTTTTTTTCACTCGCCATCTGGGAAAATTATCATTTTTCCCCTTTAACATGATTATAATACGTTACATTAACTTTATCCTATTTGTTGTTAATATATTGTTGCCAGGGATTACTTGCCCATATTTTTATTTAGGATGTTTGCACAAATATTCATGAAAGAAGTGAATCTTCAATTTTCCCTTTTTTAAAGCCCCTTGGTCAGATTTTACTCTTCATAAACATAATTTAGATCTCTCTCTGTGTTATAACAGTTTAAATGAGGCTGAAGTTGTCTATTCCATAGTACATTCAAATATTAAACAGTTGTGTTCTGATGCTTTGGGGAGAAGGACTGTTCTCTAAAAATACTCTCAACTTCTTCTACATAACTTTACTCATTAAATATTTCTACCTTTCATGGGGGCTGGTCTTGGTTTCATAGAAAATCAACCATTTAATTCAAGTTTTCAAACTTATTTGCACTGCAAAGAGTTAAAGAATTTTCTAAACCTTAACATTATTTCTCTACTTCCTCATTTTATCTTTAAATTTCACATATATGCCTTCTTCCTTTTCTTCTTGATTAGATTCATTTTTTGTCATGTGTATTAATTTGTTTCGACTTTCTTTCTAATTTTGACTATTTTGTTTTTCATCAAACTTCAGAAATTTAATGCTTTATTAATGTGTTTATAAATTTTTTCTTCACCACTAATTTATTATTTGTTTTCGCTTTTTAAGTTTTCTTTTGAGCACTATACTATGTAGTGTCTTATTTTTGTAATATTAAAGATACTGTGAAATTTCCTTCTTGATTTAATGAAACCCAATGTGGCTTAAGGCAGAATTTTGACATTTACAAGTGGTTAGACTTTTGGTATTTTATCATTTCTTTCTGGTTTTATTCTTTTAAGGGAAGAGAGCATATTTGAATATATTCTATACCTCTTTTACTATTTTAGAATATATTGGTTATCTTTTAAAATTTAGTATATCATAAGATCTATACATATTTCATTAATACTGCCGTAGATGATGTGTGTGTGTGTATGAACACAAACAAATTTGAAATAAAGAGATCTACCACATTAATTATTTAATTATTGATGTATCCTTAATTATTTTACCTTTCTAATATGCTGAGAGAGTTATATTAGAGCTTCTAGATTTCAGTCCACAATACTAATGTGTTTTATTAATCTCTCCTTGAGGAAGTAGTCCCTCATTTTTACTTTGCATTTGCTCTGCAGTGATGTAGCTGACCTCATATCTTAAAATACATCTTGTGAAAATGTCTGTATACCTAAGAGTGGAATTATTAGACCATAGGGTAAGCATACACTCAGCTCTCGGTAATAGGTAAAAAAAAGTCTTTCAATACAGTGGTACCGAGTGGCAACCTCTCCGGCAATATATGAGAATTCCAGTTTGCCAGATCTTACCAACTCTTTAATTTTCTGCCTTTTAATTTTCTTTATTCTCCTGTGTTAATTGCAATTTGGATATCTTCTTTGATGAAATCTTTCTGCTCATTTGTCTATTGGGTTGCTTTTCCTCTGCCTCTTATTTTTACAGTACTTCTTTATTTATACTGCAGTTCAACATACTTATTTTTTTTCATTTCGTAATTTTCTTGGTATTTCTAGAAACTTAAAACTCCTTACCTCCATTTTTCCCTTTGCATTACTGTGACAGCATTTTCACTGTCGATATTTGAGATCCTACTAAACATTACATTTGCTATCATTGTTCTGTACGGCCATTAGGCAATCAATATATGTTCCTCCTATACACCTATTCATTCTTTCAATTTTTCTTTATTCTATTTTGCATTTTTGAATTGTCCTCTGTGATTATTTTCCTTCTGTCTGAAGAACTCCCTATAATTTATGTGTTCTAGAAACGGAATTCTCTTCTTATCCTTGAGAATATCTTTGTTCATCTTCATTTACGAAAGATATTTTTGCTGGGTATATAAATAGCATCTGGAATTTACTTTCTTCCAGCATTTTAAGAATGTTATTTTGTCACATTCAGGCTCTCATAATTTCTGTTGCAAACTCAGTGGGAATTCTTAGTGATCTTCTTCCTTACTCCTAGATGTCTTTTACACAGAGAGCCAATTCTTCCCCCCAAATCCATAACCTCTTGAACCCTGATGCCATGTCATGCTTAGAACCCAATTCCTATCAAATCTCTTCTGGAAAAGGCAAATTTCCCTCAAAACGGAATGTCCTACCAGCTGCTTAGAAGACTGATTTTCCCCCAGTGTCACTGTACATGTTTCATCTCCTTTGAAATTAATCATTTTTCACTCTCCCTTCACACAGTCGAGGCACACTCCTTTTCCTTGAACAGTATTTTGGAGTTGGTTAATTCTTATTTTATGTAGGACGAGGTAAGTGCTTTCATTTACCAGTATGGTTGATTTTTACATATTTAAGAACATTTTAACTATATTATTGAATATTGATTATGTTCTATTTTATATTCTTTAATATGAAACATTATTTTGTCCTTAATATGTGACCTCTAAAGTCTCATATGTGGGACACCTGGGTAGCTCAGTCAGTTGAGCATCCAACTCTTAGTTTTGTCTCAGGTCATGATCTCATGGTTTTGTCGGTTTGAGCGCCACAACAGGCTTTGTCCTAACAGTGCAGAACCTGCTTGGGATTCTCTCTCTCCCTCTCTCTCTCTGCTCCTCCCCTGTTGTCCTGTTGCTCCCCCCCACCAAAAAAAAGATAAAGAAAAAGAAAACTTAAAAAATAAAATAAAGTCTTTTATGTAATAACTTATCCAACATTCTGTCTCTAATGTCTAATTTGAATTTTTCATTAGAAGAGTTTAATCTCTTTTGTCCTTTTTTAAATCTGTATTTTACATTCTCTCTCCAAATGATCAACAATTCTTACCTAAAAACTTACTATGGATAGTCTATTATAGTCTGGTTATGTTATATCTGAAATTTTCTTTATGCACTACAACTTTCTCAAGAGATTGATACAATTTAATGTGTGTATAGTTTTCTTCACAGTTTCTTATGTTTCCTTGTAATTTGCTAAACATTAGAGACCTAGTCTCATGAGAGCCAATTTTTTTTTACATTGGGGTATAAATATACATTGTAAAATTCACAGTTTAGACTAATGTATACATTCATGTAACCAACACCTGGATGAGAGACAAAAGACTGTCATGCCTAGAGAAAGTTCCCTTGTGTCTCCTTTTCAGTTAATCTCTTCTCTACCAGAGCAACCACTATTGGGATTTCTTTTCTCATAGATTAATCTCTGAATGTTTTTGAACTTGATATAAATGGAATCATATTGTATGTAAATTTTAGTGTGTTGTTTCTTTCATTCAAAAAGTTTTTGAGAGCAACTAATGTTGTACTTATTTATCCGTAGTTCATTCCTCTTTGTTACCACCGAGGATTCAACTAGGATATGAGTATATCAATTCATCTTTCCAGCTTCTTGCTGATGGACATTTGGGTTGCTTTGGGGTTCAAATAAGATTTTACTGCTCTTGTGTAATGTTTTTCCATCACTTTGCAGGGAAGGGAGATATGTAAAAGCATACACTAAACTTTGGAATATTTTTTAATTTTGCCACTTGCTTAAGAAAGGTTCATGGATTTTCTTATTTTATTCTTTGATAATTCCATTAAAATTTAATTTTAAAAAGTGATAGAGAATCTCCAGAAAATTCCTCTACTCTGTCATCTTACCTGAACTATTGTGGTCCTATGAGTGAAATACATCTGTAAGCCCTAAGGATTTTAGAACTTAGAACTTTTAAATGTAGTTTAAACATGTTAGCTAAGCATAACTGAAATAAAATTGCAGAATTAACCACATACAGGGATTATGTGGTGTTTGGATTATAATTATTTGGATTATTATTTTTCAGTTTTATTGAGATACAGAAACAGATTCAACAAAATTTACTGAACTGAGTGCACAGTTTAGTGCATTTTGGTAAGTGCATAGAGGTATACAACTATTGCACAAATCAAAATATAAGATAGGGGTGCCTGGGTGGCTCAGTCGGTTAAGCATCTGACTTCAGCTCAGGTCATGATCTCACAATTCGTGAGTTTGAGCTCCCCATCAGGCTCTGTGCTGACAGCTTGGAGTCTGGAGCCTGCTTCAGATTCTGTGTCTCCTTCTCTCTCTGCCTCTCCCCTGTTTGTGTTCTCTCTCTCTCTCTCTCTCTCTCTCTCTCTCTCAAAAATAAGTATTTTTAAAAAATTTAAACTACATTCCTCACCCTAAAAAGCTTCCCTTTGCTCCTCTGTAGTCAATCTCATTCCTTGACCTCCAGCCCAGGCATCCACTGATATGCCTTCTGTAATTGTAGTTCAGCTATTTCCAGAATTTCACATAAATGGAATCGTGTAGTATATATGTATGTGTGTGTCTATATAACTATATATGTATATAGTCATATTGTATTTGTTATCATTAATTCAGCATAAAGTTTTAAAACACTTTATAGTGGCATAAACATCATAAAATTCACTTATTTGAAGTGTACAATTCAATGATTTTTAATATATTTACCGAGTCGTGTAACCATCACTGTAAAACAGTCGTCGAATATTTTCATCACTCCAATGAGACCCTTCACACCCATTCACTGCTCCTCCAATCCTCCCTTCTGCCCCAAGCGACCACTAATTCACTTGCTATCTTTACATGTTTATCTTTTGTGGACATTTCATATAAATGAAATCATATGATATGTGGTTTCATGTGCCTAATTCCTTTCATTTTACACAATACTTTTGACATTATTCCATATTTTAATCCTTTTTTCCTCACTCACTTCATCAAATGCATAGCATTACTTAATTTGCTTATCCATTCAAATTTTGACAGGCATTTCCAATTTTGAGGCTATTAAGAAAAATGTTCTCATAAGCACATTCAACCCCGTGTGTGAAATATACTTCCACATTCTGGTATAAATACATAAGAGTGAGATTGCTGGGTCCTATGAGAAGCATAACTTCACAATACACTGTTCTATGCGTTTCCAAGCGGGTGTGAAATTTTACATTCCTCAGGCAATGGCTACGGTTCCCCATATCTTTACCAACACTTAGTACTGTCAATCTTTCACATTTTGGCGATTTCGTTGCGTGTGCACCGGGATATCTATAGCTGTAGATATTATGTCTAAATGTCAATACAATCTCAGTCAAAATCCTGGATGGCCTTCTAAAGAAATTATTGAAGTGTTTATCAAATTTACATAAAAAGGCAATGGAACCATAAAAGCCGAAACAATCTTGCAAAAGAAGGAGAAAGTTGAAGGACTTACAATATCTGATTTCAACACTTACTGTAAAGATTTACCACTAGACAGTGTGCTATTGGCTTAAGGATACACAGAGGTCAATGAAGCCCAACAGAGAGACATGATATAGACCAACACTTATGTGGTCATTGATTTTCAACATTAATAAAAGTATTTGAATATTCATTCATTCAACAAATACTTACTGGGCAGCTCCTATCTATACCATGTACTATAAAAGGCTTTGGGGATATGACCATTAACAAGCACTCAGAAATCTCTAATTTCATGTCCCTTCTTTTTTGGTAGAGGCAGAAAAAACAAACAACAAAAAATTTTAAAAAATAAAATGGTAAGCAGTTATAAGTCTTTTGGGGAAAATAAAGCAGGGAGGAGAGAGAGGGAGTGACGGGGATATGTTTTAACTGTCACAGCCAGGGTAGAAAGCTACCAACATAACATTCTAGGCAGAGAATGCAGCATGTGCAGACTCCCCAACATGACATTTTAAGGAGAGTGATCACCTCATGCGAATTCCCTGAGGCAGACTCTGCACAGTCAGTCAGGGGCCTTGGCTCGGCTAAGGGGCAGACCAGGGCCCAGCTCACTAGGAGCTTAGCTCCGACCGCCTCAGACGGGAAGCCACTGAGGGTTTGGAGCAGAGAGGTGGCATCATACAATGAAACGCTTTCACAGAATGACTACAGCTGATACCGTGAGGATGGAAGTCCAAGACAGAAGAAGGGAGGACAAGGGAGAAGTAAGAAGTGCAGCCTAATGAAAGAATTATCTGACAGTCACAGGACAGACCACAGAGAGATTGCAGAGTGAGTGTTAGAAAAAAAGAAGAAGAAACATACAGATCAGGGGCGCCTGGGTAGCTCAGGTGGTTAAGCGTCCAACTCTTGGTTTTGACTCATGTCGTGATCTCACCGTATATAGGTTTGAGCCTCGAGTAGGGCTCTGTACTGACACTGCAGAGCCTGCTTGGTGTTCTCTCTCTCTCCCCCTCTCTCTCAAAATAAATAAAAAAAATTTACAAAAAGATATAGACCACCAGGTGCTAAGAAGGGAGGAGGTAAACTGATCACAGTAAAAAAAAATGAGAGAAACCAAAAGAGGCTAAGAGAGGATTAATTATCAAAAAGCAGAGTGGGATAGTGTCAAAGGCACTGGAGAGGGCAAGCAGTACGAGGTATGAATATTAAGCAGAGAGGGTTAGTTGATGAATTTCCATAGCATAGTCTCAGTACCATGGTGGGACTACAGTAGCTTGGAATGAACCGCGCCAGGGGTACAAACCACTTGCTTAGGAAATTTTCCAGTGGAAAGAAGGACAAAAGCACAAGCTAGAGAACAGCGGGAGAAATGAATGTTGATTTCAGAACAGGCTAGACCACAAGGGTGTGTAGGCTGAGAAGAAAGACCGTATGAGCAGGGAGTTAATTGAGGATGACAGAGAGAAAGCAGAAGATAGGAAGAGTGTTAGAAGAGGTAGAGGGTGTGGTAATTGCTAGGGACCAAACTTTCTAGAATCTCCCTGTCAATTTCAGAAATTGCCTTTTTTATATTTTTCAGTGTTCACTGTGTCCTCCTGAAGTACTGCGTTCAAAACTGCACGATTCCCCATCAAATTTCTCCCAAGACACATAACGAGTCACCTCAACTAGGTTATCCCCATTTGATTTATTCTTTTTCTACATAAATTTATTTTTTTAATGTTTATTAATTTGAGAAAGTGAGCATGAAAGCATGACAGTGTGAGAGCCTGAATGGGAAAGGGGCAGAGAGAGAGAGAATCTCAAGCAGACTCTGCACTGTTAGTGCAGAGCTGAATGTGGGCTCTGTCTCAGGAACCATGAGATCACAACCTGCGTCGAAATCAAGAGTCAGATGCCCAACCAACTGAGCCGCCCAGGTGCCCTACCACCTGCTTTAAGCTATCAGCACAGAGCCCGACAGGGGGCTTGAACCTACAAACCATGAGATCATGACCTGGGCCGAAGCTGGACTCTTAACCAAGTGTGCCACCCAGATGCCCCTAACCTGCTTTACTCTTAAGGGAGCTCTCGTTCTGCTTGGAAATCTAAACAGGATGCAGAACATTCCAGGACGATGCACGTCAGTCTTGTGGAACATGTCTGCTGGATGCTGCCTGCCTGAGGTTTGCCCTGTACTGGGTGCTGTACCTTAGGGCTGGGAACAGCCTCGGCCTGGCTCTGTCGGAACACCTCATCTGCGGGCCTCCGCAGCCTTCAGAGGTGCTGTTTTGGTCCCTGATACACAACATCTGCGCCTTGCCTCGCAGGGCAGCCTGGCTTCTAAGTAGGAGGTAGGCAGGAACAGCTGAAAAAGACTTGGGGCTTTCACCCCCCACATACACATCCTTCTTTAATTTTTCCTTAAAAGGCTCACTCCCAGTTTCATTTTCACACACAAAGAGGTCCTTTGTATTTCATTACGACCAAGTCACAAAAGTAAATGTTTTCCTTTGAAAAGAAAGTGGGTGTGGATGATGGTCGCCTGGGTGGAATGTGAACAAGAACTTTTCCCCCACCAAGCAGAACTCCAAAGGAAAATGGAATATTCAGCTCCCAATTTGGTGACGACGCTTTCATTTTAATTTTTTGTTTGTTATTTTGTTTCTTCCTGACCTGTGAGGAATTTTGGAAATACTTTAAATTTAACCATGTTGGGTAGAAAGAATTCTTAAGCCTCTGAAGTCAGGTACTCTGCTGAAAAGAAGCAAAGTCTTCTCCGTTCTCCTTTGTTTCGGAAGCTCATGCTCAAGTGAAATGTTCGAATATGTCTGAATATCACTGTAATCTGTGGAATCCATTTTCTACACGTCAACGAAAAGCAAGTGACCAAAAAATGAAAACATTTAAAAAATAAAAAATAAAATCAAGTGGCATAACCAGACACAGTTCGTTGGGACCGAGGCAGATCAGTTCCTAGAACTACAACACACCCTTTGGTTTCCTCTCCACCACTACCCTTCTCTGGCTGGCCACATGAAGCATTAGGACCCTGCTTTTGCAGACTGTGAAGTAGACAAATATTTGGAGTGAGCTAATTCAATGCGTACTTTCTACATTCTTCAACACTGCTGACACTATACCCCCATTCCATTGTTTCGGTCTTCCCTGAAGGTCGCATGCTCTCCCCTCAATCTTTCCTTCCATCGAAACCTCTTTTTGAGAAAAGATCTTAAGAATATTAACTTATACATAATCAGTAAGTCCTTAAGTGTTACATGTCACAGGAACTTTTATACTGAAAATGGAAACAATACAGTAAGGGAGACGAAGGAACAAAGATTTAAGCAATTTCAAGTAGAACCAACGCAAACTTTGTTTTCTGTAGGACAGAGACTTTTTAAATTTTTTTAAATGTTTATTTGATTACCTTGGGAGAGAGACAGAGCAAGGGAGAGGGAAAGAGAATCCAAAGCAGGCTCCACGTTGTCAGTGTGGAATGCCATGCGGGGCTTGAACTCACGAACCATGAGATCATGACCTGAGCCAAAACCAAGAGTCGGATGCTCAACGGACTGAGCCACCCAGGTGCCCCTCTAGTACCTTTGAAAAGACACATCGGCATCATCCTGGTCTGAACAGTATTATATATGGGAAGACTTGTACACAGGCATTTCCATTTGAAAAATACAAGTCATTAGTTTTCTGAACATACTTCCGCTGTGGCTTTTACTTTTCTTCCCTGAAGCTCATATTTCATATCATGATCCAGAACACACACACACACACACACACACACACACACACACACACACTTTGACTCTGGAAACTGTATTTGCATTAAAAAGTACCTTACCTCACCCCGTGCCACGCACTCTGATGTTTTCTATTCTACTGAGTTTACGGAATGCTCATCATTTATCACAACCAAGAGTTTATGACCTAGTTTTAAAAAGCAGTGTTAGACCCTTTGGCCGCTGTACTGGGCGCTGAGGATATGTGCCTCATTTCCATCTTCGATGTGGTTGCAGGGCAGAATGGGAGATATTTCGGAAGTAAATAATTGTGATTTGTGATATAATGCTGGAAGGAACCAACATGGAACTCGGATAAAATTAGGAAATAGAACTAGGAAAAGAGTCGTCAGAGACGACCTCTTTGAAGAAAGTAAGTGGAGACCTAAAGTATGAAAAAGAGACAGACATACCAAGGGCAGGGGGAACAGCATTCCAGGGAGAGGAGACCACATTCCATGAGGCTGGAAGGAGCCTTTTGCAGAACTGGCGAGAGGCCAGTGTGCCTCCCTGTAGTGAGAGAGGAGAGGGGGCTAGGAAATGAGGTTGGAAACAGGCAAGGGCAGTCCCAGCACACAAGGATTTGGAGGCAAAAGTGAAGAGTTTGGATTTAATTTGAAGTGTGGTGGGCAGCTTCTGAAAGATTTTTTAATTGAATCAGGTTACGTAGCTAAAGGTATTAGAAATCACTCTGTGTTTTGACCTCCTTTGTTGAAAGCTCCATACTGCATTCTCGGAAACCTGCCTGGTTGCAGAAGAACTCATTGGCTCTCAATGATTCTGGAGGTAGCATGTATGGATTGAGCTCACATAGCCAAGGAATAAATGGAAGAACTCCCTTTGGGAATGGAAATGTCCATAGTGGCAAAATATATATTATCTCCACTCAAATTCAAGTGCACTTGAGACATTCCCATTTGAAGGCACTGTTGTTGTTTTTTTTTTTAATAGCTGTATAAAATTGTTCATATTGAATCTTTGCAATGTGGCACACAGTCTGCTACTCACAAATTTCCATCTCCCCAACCTGTATATGGACAGCTGTGCCTAGAAAAATAGGTGAAAGATTACATTTGCCAGTTCTCTTGGTATTCCCATTTTATGGCTTTTGTGGGAATGCAGTTCAAGCTTGCCTGCTATTTTATTTAATACGCCTCCTTGTAAATTCCAGCTCTTGACCATGTAATTAATCCCTGTATGGAAAAAATATTGGCATTTGTTCCTGCAATACCTGAGCTTCATCCCAACGGAATTACATTCACCATAGCCCTTGCCATTACTCTGCAGTTGTTCCTCAGAACCGTTTTATGTACCACAAAATTAACATACACCAGGACTCTGGTCCCATATTCTACATAGTTACTCAACCATGACTTTCATTTATTCTTCTCAGTCTCTAGTCACTAAAATTTCAGATTTTAAAGAACAAACATCTTTTATGTAAATCCTAAAAAACGTTAGCACTTAACTTGGTAACTTATTAAACAGAGTAGTCACTAGAATAAAGACGATGGTTAGAGCTTGATAACTATGATAAAAGAGATAGTCTTTGACATTTATCCTTGGCCACACGACTCTCTTGCTAAGCTCTTTGTAGGTTTCTACACTGTACCTTTTTTAGTCATTTAATCTTAATGGTTACTTCTTTTCATAGATGCATGAAAACCTGTTTGCCTTTATGACACCAAAATAAAAATGGCTGAGAATTTCAAGCGCCATCTTCGCAGGAGAATTCACCTTTTCGCGGGGAGAAAAGTTGTGAGACAATAAGAAAATTCACCTCCTTTTTGTCCAGAAGGTGACTGGACAAAGCTCTATAAAGTCTACCTGTCCCTGACAGGTCCTCTTGTAATTATATCTTTACCTCACATAGTCAAGCCAACTCTGTTCATTGTAACACGTTATCTGGAATGAGGATAACACCTATATTATTGGTATTGGTTTGATAGCAAAATAAGTCGTTTAAAATTTTCAAAAATTCACACTTCTATAAGGATATTGATGAAAGATCATCAGCTTTGCAATAATGTCTGGAAATTAGTTTTTAAAATAAAAGCCCAAAGAAAGGACTTTTTTTTAAATTATTACTATCTGGAAATTTACCCTAGGATCTGGCAAATACACACGCTAATGAAGAACAGCTGGATTTGGGGCAAAATTATGAAAGTAAATCACACATTTGACTGGTTATGTTTTCTTTAGGATAGAGATCAAGAAGATACATTGCCAGCCCAAATGTGGATGGATTTTAATATGTTTTTGTAATATATAAAGTTAAAGGCTGCTTTGTAAAAGCTACCAGTTATTTATCAAATTAAACCTATTTGTCAAATGGGAAAGAATTTAGAGTGAATATACTTCCTTGATTGAAAGAAAGGGTAGAAAATTCTATGAAGTCTACCTGAGCGCAAAATTTTAAGAAGAAAACTGGTGATGAAAATTTCCTAAGGATTTTCTAGTTTGTCATTTCCTCCAGGATATTTTAAGGTCTAGAGAATGGCTCTGTGAGCCCTAACACAAACACATTCAAGGAAGCAGGTATCGGTGTAAGGATAAATTTATTTCTTCAACTAATATTACTTGGTAATTTACTATATTTAAAGTCATGGAAGGTATAAAGTAAATTTGACATGGAATGTGTCTTAAAAGAGTCTGTTTTTGTACTAAAGAAAACATAAATATGAATGACTTAATAAAAGATGATGAGTTCAATCTATACACTGTATTGCATTTATTATGGATAAAAGAATGTTATTATCATCATCAAAATATTACTTTATTAGTTTTAGAGAATAAAAGAAATATACACATCAAAGTGGGTATATGTTAAAAACTATTTTTCTGGACACGACTACAACATCTCGGTGTTTGTGCTGTGAACTGTTTTACACTTTTCAGATTGGAATAGGGCTAACTTTTTATAAATGTTTTCCTCCAAAATATAAGAATATAAAATTATAATCATTTTAATATATTTAAACCCTGAAAACAAGTTAGTGCAGGTTTAAAAATTGGACATCTGGAGGACAGCTTTAGAACAAAGACTACCCCAAATGTTATCTCATCTATATAGAAACCCATCAACATTCTTGCCATAGTGAAGGCATGGCCCATGGGGCAGCCAGCCAGCTTAAGAAAGCCTTTGGTGTATAAGGGTTTCTAAAGTTTATCCGACCAAAATGTATGTGCATGTGTGTGCACAACTATTAATGTTAAGTATGTTCACTGTACAGTGTTGCCGATTCAATAGAGATTCCTACTCTTCCTAAATCTCTGAGGGAATTACTGTTCCATGAATCTGCATTCTCCCCTTCTGTGAACAGTAGGGAGAGAATCTACTTTTGCAGGCTGACTCTTACCCCACGATACTCCTCATTTCATAGCATCTGGATTGAGAGTTGCTTCACAGAAGTGTATTTATCTTTATGTAACACAGAAAAAATAACCTTCTCATATATACATATATATTATATATATATATATATATATCATATGTTATATATATGTTATATATATATATAACAACCTAGAGAATTTATTTTATATATAAAAAACAACCTAGAGAATTATTTTCCTCACTACAAATTGACAAATTAGTGGCGTCAGGAGTTGTCTGTCTCAGTCTGGATACTCACCTTCTTACCGGGCCAGTTGAGTGTTTTACCACTCACAAACAATGGCTCCAGGACTAATGCTCCGGAGAGTTGGGCAGAAGGAAGATGTGACCATCTGGGTGACCTGCAGAACACCATCATCTACTTACCTTCTTTACACCAGTCATCCCTCACTTTGCTGGTAAGAAATCTGCCAGGAATGGGGAGACATATTCCTCTTCTTCCAAATTAGAATGCTTTGCCGTGAAAAGAATGTTACACTGGGTGGTTGGTGGAAGTTGAAACCCTTTAGAAAAAAAGTGGAACTATAATTACATACGTTAAATTACATTATGGTTTGTGGTAAAATGCTTTCTGAATAACAAACAGCTAATTCACAATGGAATTTCTGGAATACAATTCAAAATCATAGCCATGAAAATGCTTTTCTTCACCCACCGAAGAGCCTGTGTTTGACTGCTTATGATCCCATTATCCTCAAGCGAGATGGCAGCTGCAGTGTCTTGTACTTTGCTCTTCAAATCCCATGGCAATCGTCAAGAACACGACACCTTCCCAGGGAGGCGCACCAAGGGCGATTGGCCACCTGCCTCCCCAAACCCAACGTGCACCTCACTCTTCGAGAAAGAGAGTGTTCCACATGTACTACATTTAACTACTTTATACTCTTCCTTTTATTTCAATCAGTTCCTTTAAGACCAAATGCACTGTCAAGTGCAAAATCTTCCAATGTTATGTTATTAGAAGAGAGTTGGGCGTAAAGCAATTATGTATTGATGAAATCTTAGTCATCACCCATACCTGTACATACCATCTATCTGCACTGGATTCTCTGCTGTTAAGAAAATGGTGAAGTGATGTTAACATTCTCATTTTCCTAAAAGTAAAGCAGGTACACACTTCTTCTGCTTTCTCTGCAGTGGAATTTTGATCTGATAAAACCATAAGAGCCAAAAACTTGTGGGGACAATACTGGTATAATGATGTTCTGACTTTAATACCGTTATTTTCTTGATTCTATGTCCGCCTCCAGAAATCCCTGTTGGGGCTTTGAGACTCACTTTATTTTCTTTATTGTCACTGAACCTACATTATTCCAGCATCATAGCTCTTTGTCTGCTAAGGGACATTTCTCAATCACCTTTAAAATTTTTCCATGTATGATTGAGTTCTTGGACCCCAAAATATAGTCAACAAATAATCTTCCCCAAATAAGAAAGACTTAATGAAGTTGGCTAAATACAAATAATCTAAATAAAAGGTTCACAAGTGGGAAGAGAAATAACAATGTGAGGGATAGGATGTGAACGCAGGGTTTGGACAATATATTTTTAGAAGATGGTTGTTCAAAAAATATGTATATGAGCTTTGGTAAGGGGAAAAAAGACAAAGAGAGCAGGATTCTGTCTCACTTCGGAATTCTGAAGAAGCAACAGAAAAAACATTAGAAATTTTGGAAATCTGGAGGAATTCTTCACTTGCACAGTTGAGGGATGAGGTCGAGGCCACAGATGATTGAGAAGTGAGAGGCCTCAGGGATTTGGGCTTTTCAGTCTTACTGTGTTTTTATCTGGAATACATTATTCCAAGATCCTTCCACACTAAATCCAGAATCCCCTTTCGGAGCTTTACACTATATCTGCGTTATACCAAGAAAACTACTGTAGGGGCACTTGGATGGCTCCGTTGGTTAAGCATCCGACTTTGGCTCAGGTCATGATCTCACAGATGTGGGTTCGAGCCCCCTGTCAGGCTCTGTGCTGACAGCTCAGAGTCCGGAGCCTGCTTGGGATTCTGTGTCTCCCTCTCTCTGTCCCTCCCCTGTTCGTATTCTCTCTCTCTCTCTCAAAACTAAATAAACAATAAAAAAAAATTTTTTAAGAAGACTACTATAAAGTTTTCAATTAATTTTAAAGAACTGCAGTTTTATGTTACTTGGAGAAATTGTTTTTTTATTGAAGACAGACTAGTATAAATTCTAGAATACACCTAAAATACGCTCACGGAGAAATAAGGTACAAGTACTGAAAGCAAAGTGAATAAATTGATGGGATGCGATGCCAAGACTGGGGAAGACATTTTCAGTTCTATTAGTGTTATTCCACAGATTCTAGGCAATAAATCAGAATTTTAAAAATGAACTCTCTAACCTATTATTTCCATGCCACTATTGGTTGCTTGGTTAATTCAAGTCTTTACCTATATCTTTTAATCTGTCTATTTTTTTCCACAGGCTACTTGGGGCTTAGCCATGATCCTTGATTCCCCTAATTCCTTTCAATTCTTGTCCATGCTTGAACCAGAATGAATTTTTCAAAACAAAACAACACAACAACAACAAAAATCTTATCCTGTTGTCAGTGCTATCCTACTGATCTTAAAACGGAGCACAATTCTTCACAAGGGCTCACATTATCCCATTCTGACCTCATCTCTGCACCTCATTTCACTGCTGTAACCACTCTGGCCAACTGATTCGCTCTTCCTTCCTCCCTGCTCAGACCTCTCCACGGTCCAAAGAACAATTTTCACCAACGCCTTTTTTTGTCACATTAATTCTTACTCATTTGCCAGATCTCGATTCAAATATCACCTTCCCTTAGGGAAACACTTTCTTGGTCTTTCTCAAACTAGATCAGACACCCTTGTAATACCTCATGCCTCCCAGTGTTTCTCCTTCTCACTAATCCCAGTTTATCCTCGGGAGTGAAATAAGAAGAAGGTGTTACAGTGTTCTTACACTGTTTGTGCCTTAGAGACAGAGAAACCTCTTGAAAGCCTTCTCCAACTCTGCCTGTTTTAATTGCCTTATCCTTACCTCCACTCTAGGTATTTTTTAAGGATTCTTTTTATAGTTTCATTGAAAGAAAGAAAAGTATTTTAAAACATTATAATCGTCTTTTCTTATGAACAAAGAAAATGCACAATGAAAAAGCAAAATATTTATGGAATTATAAACCATAAATTAGATAAATCTAAAATCATCATTTAAATAAGCAAACTACTTTCTCCCTATACCTGTTTCACCCTCTACCAATTATCTAAGCGAGAGACAGAGAAAAATCTTACTTACTCTTGACTCAACCATATGCCGTCCATCAACATGTGATATTTAGCTTGTACTCTATATATTTCTTTCCTGATTGCCTTCTCTCTACCGTATTACCTAGCACAGATCCAGTCAGACTGCTTCCCAGAATTTCTTCTCACAAAGACTCATCCAACCACCACATCCCATTTCCCCAAACTCCCCACTACTCTCGGTTCTCCTAATATTTTGAACATACCTCTATATGATATCTGACTTTCCCAAGTCCCTCATAGTCTTCATCTATAAAACGGAGGTTATAAAAGGATTTCAGTCACTAGGTTATTATAAATATTAAATGAGAGTGTTTGAAAAGTCACCATCACTTTGTTTTGTAATTATTTCTTATACACTCAAGTTCCCCCAAAGCTTCGGCTTTTATTTTGTTAACGGTGACATGACCTTCATCTTGGCATCCTGAGTGCCTGCCTCATGGCCTAACACAGAGGAAAATCTCGACAAAGGGGCTGAGTAAATGAATTCATAATAATGGTATGGAATCTGATCACATATGTAAGAATTAAAAGTTCCACAAACCTCTTTCACATAAACATAATTAGACATCGGACACTTTTTAAAATTTCTGCATTTTTTTCCTTTCCTTTAAAAAAATACCAAAAGGAAACCAACGTTCACTATAACTACAGAGAATACCACAGATGTGAGGAAATGTAGCAATTAGAATTGTTATAATAAACTCAAATTCACCTACACTGCACATAATGTCTATTAAGGTACCCTATTTAATAGTGTGGCTAGTAATCACAAAGATCACATATATGCAATGGGGGCGAAATAGAGTTGTTATGAGAGCTTTACCTTATGTATTTTGGGACTTTTTTTTCTTTTTGGATGGCACTATTTCTGCACATTAATAAAATATTTTACATATTGGCTAGAAATTTCTCTAAGGAAATGCAATGTAAATTTCAGAATGGAGTCTTTTGTAGAGGAACAGATATATTCTTCCACTTCTATTCACAGGTGTAGATGGCCTGGGAATATTCAAACCAGTCACCGAGGACTCCTCGGCTAAAGAGCTCAAAGTCCGTTCAATGTGCAAAACCTCAGGACTATTGTTAAAATTCCAGGTAAACTAGAAATCATTTGAGCCAGAAGTTACACGATTGTATACAGACCTCCAAACCAGTGGTTCTTCCCCAGAGCACTTTTAATCATTTTAGGAGAAAACAGTTTTATTACAAAAAGCTCAAAACTTGGAAGTGTACAGAATGTTGGGGTGAAAGGCGGAAAAGTGATCTTGCAAACTGAACTCCTCCCATACAAGTGATCATCACGGGCAAAAACTTCCAGAAAGGTTTTAAGTCTATAAATTGAAAAATCTGGAGTCATCGGTATCAGGAAGAGGCAGTGCTTTCAGTGAAGATCAGTTTTATATAATCATTGCTTTTGGATTTGAACCAGAAAAGCCTCTGTTTTTTGAGAAGTTAGGAACTTCAAGAGCTGAGATGGGAACACTCAATGTGACCATCTTGGTTCCAATACCTTGTAATAAAAAAGAAGTTCAGGAAAATAACAAAAATGCTGACAGAACTTTTTTCTGGGACTTGAAATTTTTATTCTCAAGTTTATATTAAAAATAAACAATAATATCCAGGAAAACTCTGAAAGCAACAATGATAGGGGACTAGCCCAACTAGGTGCTAAGACATTATATAAAATATCGATAAACAAAATGGTATTGTATTGAGGTGCCTGGGTGGCTCAGTTGCTTTAATGTCTGACATGACTTCGGCTCAGGTCATGGTCTGGCTTCGGCACAGATCTCATGGTCTGTGGGATCTTGCCCTGCATCACACTCTGTGCTGGCAGTATGCAGCCTGCTTGGGACTCTCTCTCTGCTCCTTCCCTGCTTATACGTATACATGCTCTTCTACTCTCTCTCTCAAAATAAGTAAATAAACCATAAAAAATAAATGAAGTGGTGTCATACTGAATAGGAACAACCAGGTAGACCAGTGGAACAGAATAGGAATTCTAGAAATAGACAAAAATACATATGGGAAGTAAGAATATGATAAATCAGGCTGCTCACATCTGTAGATCACTGATGAACTTTTTAATAACTACATCGATTGGAACAATGGAGAAACAGTTGGAAAAAGATAAATTTGGACTGATATCTCACTCCATACTCCAGGAAAAACTTTGAAAAAAGAATGAAGATAGAAAATTTTGAAAGAAAACCACATAAAATATGACATGAAAATGAGTGAATTTCCTTATTACCTGTAATTAGAGAAGGCTTTCCTGAATGTGAAAAACTGACAAATGAGAACACATAAAATTAAACTTCCGTATGTCAAGAGTGTGTGGAGAAACATCATAAGAACACTGTAAGACAATAAGCTGAGAAAAAAACTTGCAACAACACCTATCATAGGCAAAAGTTATTGTTCCTAATGTGAAGAACCACCAGAAATTCAGAAAAGAGAAAAAAATCCTGATATAACTCTGAGGAAAAGAAAATCCTGATATAACTCTGAGGAAAAGATATGAGAGTTCACATGGGAAATAAATGCCCCTTTAACACATGAAATGATGCCCCATCTCACTCATATTAGATCTAAAATAAAAGTATACACTGAGGTTCCATTACTTATCAACTTGGCAAAAATCCAAAAGTTCATATTGCCAATGGGGAAAAAACGGCCCCACTCCTATGCAGGATAATTTGGCCACCTCTAACAAAATTTCAGACATATGACTCAGAAGCCCCATTTCCCAGAATTTATCCTACTGATACATCCACACAAGTATGTAATCACATGTGCAGAAGGGCATTCATTGCAACATTGTTGGTAAGCAAAAGACTAGAGAAAACCCAAGTGTCCAGCAAAAAATAATTAGCTGCATGAATTATAATACAGCCACCCAATGAAAGACTATGCAGTTTTGAGATTGAAAGAGAGAGACAGCATGAGTGCGGAGAGGGGCAGAGGGAGAGAAAGATAGCGAGAATTCCAAACAGGCTCCACACTCAACACGGAGCCCAAGATGGGGCTTGATCCCACAATCCTGGGATTATGACCTGAGTTGAAATCAAGAATCTGCCCCTCAACTGAATGAAACACCCAGGTGCCCCAACAGAATGCAGTTTTTTAAAAAAAGACCTCAATGAGCCCATTTGGAGAGAATGCCTACACACACTTTTAAGCAAGTATATCCAAGGGCAGAGAAGTGTCAACCTAATGTCATATTTTGTCTAAGGAAGAGGGAAAATGTGTACATATGTGTCCTTGCAAAATGAAACAATGGAAGGATAAATAGGAAACCAATAAAATATTATATCGGGATAGTTAAAAGAATATAAATATATAATATAAAATAATATAGCAAAGGGATAAGTATTACATAAAGAAACTAATCAATATCTATAGTTATCTATAGAGGGGAATAGGGTAGAGGGAGCAGAAATGGAAGCATGTGTATACATTTGTATATAATTTTAACTTGTGAATCATGAAAATGCATTATTATTTCCTGAAAGATTATAAAGTATTACAAAACAATTCCCTAAAGTTGAAATTAGTTATCTACTGATAGCCAAAATGCATAGTCACCTCAGTAGCAGTGAGCACCCATAGCATCCAGATTTTAATCTCTATTTTCATCCTGTAAAAGACCAGGATCTTTGGAGAAATAATTTCAAAACTGGGATAAAGAGGTCATAAGGTGAGCCTGGGACACATTCTGCGCCAGTAACAAAGAAGCTTTTCAAAATCAGTGGAAATACCAATGCAACCCAAGGGCCAGTTTGAAGTGTCACGCGAGGCGAAATTGTGGCTAAAATGAGAAGTAAAATAATGCTTTGATGAACTGGTAGTAGATGGAATATGGAAAGCCCCACCAAAAAAGTTGACTTCTGAGTAAAGAACTGCAAGAGGGACCTAGCACATGAACATCCAGGGGAAGAGCATTCTAAACCCAGACCGATAATACAAATGCAAATGCTCTAAATCTGGAGTGTCTGGGGGCATGAGAGGCACAAGGTGGGCATAGTGGCTGGAGTGCGATCAGTTGTGGGGAATGTAGTGAAAGACGATGTCAGAGCCAGAATAGGTCCAGATCGCAGTAGAAACATATGGCATCTGTTCAATGGCCAAGTGACAATGATGTATGTTGGACAACAGAAAGATACAGACCTTCGCGATGCAGGGACAAAGCATCTCAGTAACTTACATCTTCTAGTACTTGTAAAACCAATCGATTATGTCTGAACCTTTGGCTCTGGGTGAGAAGGTCAGAAACATGTTAGAAGTATGCGTTGACTCTGACTAGTCGTGTGTAGCAATATTTCATAAGGAATAAATAATTGTAGGCAAGAACCGGCTGTTTAGAAGCAGTAACGAAAGGGATTAAAGACTTGAGGCTTCAAACTGCTTGCAAAGCTCACTGCTACCAGCTCCAAACATAAGAACTAAGAGAAAAACCCCTAAACCACAAAGCTCCATTAAAATCCAACCCAGCCCTGTGGTAATGATCAGATTAAGGTGTGGCCTTCCCCCGAAAACTAATGGCTTTACAGTTGGTGCCATTCTGTTGAGAGAGAGAGAGGCCTGAAGGCAAGGAAGCAAAGACCCCAGGCTTGTGTATTCTGTCCCGGGGAGGATGCGGGTGTGTTTATGGACATATAAAACTAATGAAAGCAAATCAATCCAAAGCCTACTAAATTTTCAAGGGAATTGTATTGACAAAGAAATGACAAGCCTCAACTGAAAAAGGCTTTAAATGTCTGGGCCACGAAACAATCCCTGGGGTCCCAAATTTGTGCCAGAATGGAGGGGGCTACAAAAGCTTTATAGCCCCAGAAGTCATACTCTCCTAAATCCACTTCAGTTGTGGCCATGGAAGATAATAGGCAAGGACAAGCCTCCCAGAAAGTGGAACTAGAGGTCACAAAGAACTAGGAACAAAAGCGGTCTTGCCACAGAGCAGAAGTAGGTCTAATCAAGGAACTCCATTCACCCGGGTCAGAAGGCTTGGACAATGCTTACCCCTCAGACTTTCATCATTGTTATGAACTTCCCTTTTCAAAGTGGAAATGGGAATTGTAATGATCTAGTCTCTGCTCCACCATTGTGTGTGTGTGTGTGTGTGTGTGTATGTGTGTGTGTTGGGGGATGGGTTGGAAGGGTTAGGTACCATAAATCTGTCTTTCTTTTATAGGTCTCAGGAGCCATGTGTAAACGTGATGAATAGTGCTCTGCACAACAGTACCTAGAGATCCTGACCTTTGTAAGGACGTAGTAAATGAATGGGACTTGGGGTTACCTCCTTCCAGGAGGATGAGTGTGTGGAAAGAACAAAACCAGAAGAAGAGACTAGTTAGCTATTCACTAACTCATTTCCTTCCTCCTGGGTGTTCTCAACCAGACTACCTTTCTGGCCCCCTTTGTCTACCTCAGGAAAACCTTTGCCATGATCCTATTTGTAGGGCTGCTTTCAGGCAAAGGGGCTTGAGGGATGGAATACAGACAGGCCCATAAGGTGACTCACCTCAAAATATCCATTGGCCCTAAATGACCAATGAGCTACTTACCTAGTTAGGCACAGTTACCAAAAAAGAGAGGATTCCATATGTTGCCACACTTTTTCATCTCCCCCGTTTAAAAACAGCCCAACCCACTACCTTGTTGCAGACAGCCTCTCCTTTGCTGTCCTGCCTGCCACTCCCTTGCAGTGTATTCAGTAAGCTTCTATCTCCTTTATTCTGCCTCAGGTTCATGCCCCACCACCAGCAACACCAGCTTCCACCTGATCCTCGCCGTTCATTTGGGGGCCGCATCTGATCAGACAGACACCCCACTTAGACACCATACTATTTCTCTTTTCCACTTGCCACTAAGGTTTTGACCATGAGCATTGGAAGTCAGGTGGTGAAGACACCGTCATCAGCCTGAATTCTTGAATGACCACATGGAGCAGGGCCTCCCTCTTCTCCACCATCTTCCAAGTAACTATGAATCAAAAATAAGCCACTGAGTTTCCTTTACATTTATAGGAACTATAGACAGCGAGACGGGAGCTAAAATTCTCCAGGAATGAACAGATATGTCCTCGCAAAACGAATAGTAGATAATTGCACTTAGTTCAAGTAGTAAATGATGTAAAGTGATGACCTGTGATTCAAAAATAGAGGGGTTTGCAGATGAGGAAGGAAGAATGGTCTGGAAGTATCAGTGATGATCTAAGAAGATACCTACTGACCTCCAGGTTCGGTGATAATGGAGAGCATGGAAATGAAATTTTTGTCCATCCTCGAAAATGACTGAAGAAAAAGCAAGATCACCAAGGAATAGCCAGGTTTTAATTAAAGCCAGAATGCGAGGGTCAAGTTCAGAGAAGAGGAGGACAGCTTCAGAAAACAAGAAGTAATCAGAAAAGGAAATCTACAAAGTCATGTGGGAATCAGAATCTGGTGGATGGGGAAGGCCTTTGAATTCTGGCTTTTTGTGGTGACTGACATGAACAGAGATGAAACTGTAGGCCCTATGATCCCAAGGCAGACAGACTGTGATACAGAAGCTACAAGCACTGAGGGTCCAGAGGCGGTCAGTTCTTGCTAGCGACTCATGTCTGTGGAGGCATAGAGTCCTCCAAGGCGATGTCACTCAAAAGCGCAGGTGGTGTCCGGCCCCTTACAATGATGTCTCATAGAAGGATAGTCTGTTTTCAGGTCTTGTACAGGGTTGATTCTACCCCAAGCAATCAAGCACTCTCTTGTCTCTTCCTATTTCCCACTTCGTACATACTGAAGAGTGTTCTCTAGGTTGCCTGAGAAATTTTATCTTGCATGTTTAACTTGCGTACTTATCTTTGCATGTTGGAAAGTAAGGCAATGTTTTATCCTCCTGTCAAAGAGTAAGAGGATTTCACAATGCTTTAACTCCTATCACTTCATTTGTAATTATATGCCATTGTTATCCAGTATTTTATCTCATAATGATTAAGAAACTGTTTTCATATCCTTAAAACAGGATTTTCAGTCCATATTTGTTTAGATTTACCCTTTTGTGTGCCATTTGTTTGGCTCACCCTTTCTTACTGCAGCTCAGACCTTTCTTCGGGGATCCCTTTTATCTTCCTTGAAGTTTCTCAGAAAAACTTTCAGCAAAGAGTCCATTGGCTGTGGGAGTTATTTATTTGTTTATTCTTTGTTTTGTTAAAAATGTCTTTATTTGAAACATTTCTAAAAATATTTTTCTGGGTGCACAATTCTAGGTGGATGGCTATTTTCTTTAATAAATTTGAATGCATTATTCTGTTATATTCCTTTGCCGCTATCGAGAAGTCAGCTAATTGTTATTGTGTTGTATTTTTAAATTTTAAACTTCACTTATCACTTAAACAATATTCATCTAGCATTAGTCACATGCTGAATCCTGTTCTAACCATTTAACAAGTATGAACTTTTTTAAACCTTATACAACCAAATGAGTATAAGGTAGGTACTAAAATTGTGATTTCTATTTTACAAATTAGCTCTTTAAAGCATAGAGAGTTTTTACCCTTTTGCCTAATGTCACCTAGTTAGAAAGGTGGGCTACCTTAGTTTTTCTATTAGTTAGAATACCAGCTGTGGGCTCCAGAGTCCCTGCTTTTAGGTGTTACTCAAATGATGCCTTTCTCCCTTTCCTTCCCACCTGTTTTAAAAACCTCTTTGTCATGTTTAACAAGACTTATAATACAGATGTTTCTAACAAGATGAAAAACAATAATAAGAAATAACATTTTTGAGGAAAAAAACCTTGTCTTTGGTATTCTGTATTTTGATAAGAGTAAGTATACAGTTTTCCTTGCTGTAATCATTTTTAAAACTTGTTGAGCTTCTGGAATCTGTGGGTTGGTATCTTTCATCAATTCTGTTAGTTACGAAACAGGTCTCTCATTCTTTCTAAGTGTTCCTTCAAGAATTGTGATTAGATGTATGTTAAATTTTCTTGCTTTGTCCATCATGTCTCCAATTTCTTTAGTTTCCCTTTCTGTCCTATATCCAGGATACTTTCATCAGGTGAGTCTTCCATTGATTGTATATATTTAGCTGTGCCAAATCTGTTGTTTAGTCACTCTAATGAGTTTCTAATTTTAATTATTTCATTTTCAGTTTTAGAAATTTTAGCTGCTGCATCTTAAAAATATGACTACCTAAATTTTATATTCTTTTGTTTCTTAACTATACTTTTATTTTTTTTTACTTGTTTTAAGTTTATTTATTTATTTTGAAAGACAGGGACAGGAGAGAGAGAACAAGTGGGGAGGGGAAGAAAGAGAAGGAGAGAGAAAGAATCCCAAGCAGGCTCCACACCATCAGTGATGCGCCCAACGTGGAGATTGAAGTCAGGAACTGAGATCATGACCCGAGCTGAAACTAAGAGTCAGAAGCTTACATAACTGAGCCACACAAGCTCCTTGTTAATTATATTTTTAAGTTCTTCTTGTCTTCATTTAAACATGGTGAGCACACTTTATATCCTGTAGACTCCTCTAATGTGTTAATTCTTGCAAATCTGATTCTGTGCTCTGTTTCCATGACTCTCACTCTTAATTGGTTTCTAGTGAATTAGTGACTTTTTAAATGGTGAGATAATGTACTTTGAGCCCATAATCTGGGAGAATTCTTTAAAGCCTTTTAAATGTATTTTCTCCAAAGAGTAGTCAGCATTTGCTTCTGGCAGACAACAGGGAGTGTTGTCAATATAGGATTACTTCAAATAATGTTTTCAAGTTATGGTTTTTTGGTTCTGAGTTTAGTTTAGTTTTGTTTTGTTTTCTGAGAATCACACAGGCAGCATGAATTCTGACCACCCCAAATGAGTAAGAGCACTGCGGTTACAAATTCTCAGGGGAGTTGTTGCCCTCATTCTGCTCCATGCGGAGCTAAGGTATATGTCATGACTTTCTGTCTCTGTGAACCCAGGTTGGCTGATTTGTTTCCGATCAGTGAAGATGGTGCCCTTTGGAATATTCAGTTTTATTTAGAAATTTCTTATTTGACCTCCAGTCTTATTTTGACCTTATGCTTTGTCTTGTGTCCATTTCTCACTTATAACTCAGACTCTGGGCTTTAAAAGACAGGCATATCATCTGAGGAGAAACCTCCTTATAGAAGCCTTTAATTTTCTTCTAGGTCAGTCATGCATTAAAGATTTTCTTTAATAATGAACCAGCACTCTTATTTGTGTTATGCATTGGAGTCTCAATTAATATTTATCGTTTCATATCGAATATCAGCATTGACCAACATTCAACAACGAGAATTCAGTGCATTATTATACACTACACACTTTGCTAGACATTGGGGAATATGGGAGTAAACCAAGACAAAATAAAACAAAACAGCATCTGACTTAATGGAGCTTGTAATATTGCTAGTAAAAATGCCATTAAAAAAAAGATAATTAAATGAAATTTTATCAGTGTGGTGAGTTATGACATTTGCATTTTGGCTACCTTAAATAACTAGTCCATATCAGTGATTCAAAACCCTTTATATTAAGTAAATATGTACACTAAAGTACCCTAGAAGCTATTTGAAACCATAGGCTGATGGTGATTCCGGCAAATATCAGTGAACCTAGAGTAGTTGACCACATACCATCTAAGAAATCCTGATACATAACTTATTATTTTTTTTAGCGTTTATTTTTGAGCAAGATAGAGTGCAAGCAGGAGAGGGGCACAGAGAGAGGGAGATGCAGAATCTGAAGCAGTCTCCAGGCTCTGAGCCGTCAGCACAGAGGCTGACGTGGGGCTCAAACACACGAACCATGAGATCATGACCTGAACCAAAGCTGGACACTTAACCAACTGAGCCACCCAGGTACCCCTGATACATAACTTTAAAAAAATGCTTCATTTAAGAGGCAGTATGCTAAGAAATCTTCATATATAACTTAAAAAGAAAAAAATAAGTTGCATTTAAGGGGAAGTGAAGCAATTAAGAATAGGAAGGCAAAATGTTTTCTTTATTGGAGCTATGTGAGATGATTTGGTGGGACAACTGCAAAGTGGGAGAAGAGCGGACACTCCAGAGGGCACCAGAAAAAGGAAAGACAAGCAGAGGCCCCAAGCCAGACGACAGTCATTATCAGTGTGGACTATACGTCACCTGGGTAATGCTAGCGAGGAAAGCAGCAAGACCACAAAGAGCCTATAAAGGAATCCTGTGCAATTGTAGTTGAAAGTCCCCCACTTCCAGCCAAAAGCTGGAGTCACCAGACGTCCACCTTCTAAAGGGAGAAATCTGTGTGAGTCGGGCCCCGGGAATTTTCCGTCAATGATATTTGAACTTAGTTGATATATAATTCTCTCCAAAGACTCTCAGACATCCAGGTGTCTCCATTTTCTCTTTCTTTCCCCTAATTATTCTTAATATATAAAATCAAAATCTTAACAAGCACCTAAATACATGACAGAGTATTTTTTTTAAAGTGTAGTTAGTTGCAAAAAGAAATCTAAAGAGATTTTACTCCTTTTTTTTTTAGTCCTGTTTTGTGGTGATTCTGCTGTTTTTCAGATTATTTGGGAGACTTAAAAGTGAAAGGATATGTGCAAATTTAATAAACTGAAACATAAATCTGTATGGCTGAATGGAGGACAGATATCTGTGACCCAAGAGGTACTAGTGTTTTAAAAATTGTTACTAAACATTTCTTGAATTCCAAAAGCATTCCAAGTACAATGTATACTTTCTGATAACACAGTTTACAATATGATGAAAAGACAAAAAAAAAAAAATAGGCAACTCTGTGAAGGTCAGTAATGCATGAGTTGCTTAGGGCAAGTTTCAGTAACTCTGTAGCTGCAATGAGATCATTACTTGAAAAAAAATATTTCTATGAAGTACATAATGCTAAAAGACAACATCTTCTAGAATAAAGATAATTCAGTTGGGGTGAATTCTTGAATCATGAACTATATTCAAAAGTTCTCAATTTAAACGTTTCAGAATCAGAAATCATCTTAGAACCGATCTATTTTTATTCTATTCCCTTCAGTTTATCAATGAAAACAGTCTCATCAAGTGACTTTCTAGAGGTTGCATTGAAATTCTATGAAAAAAGAAGTTTTATATACCCAAACAACTCACTCAAACATGTAGTCGCTAGAACCGGGGGGTATTTGGCCACTCAGTAGAAAATAAAAAGCTCTTTTCTTGAGCAGGAGTTTTGTATTG
This sequence comes from Paguma larvata, assembly GCA_030068075.1. Taxonomy (NCBI): domain Eukaryota; kingdom Metazoa; phylum Chordata; class Mammalia; order Carnivora; family Viverridae; genus Paguma; species Paguma larvata. The sequence goes on from CM057826.1 coordinate 127,528,628, forward strand.
ACACTGAGACATGGACTAGAACAGGTATGGTTTGGGGAATTTAAAGTAACTGAAAGAACGTTAAGAGCCAAAAAGGAACTCAAAATGCAAGTACTTGAGGCCGCAGGGACTGAATTCCAACTGGGTATGTAGTTGGGTGTAATACAACAGGAAAAAAAAATGACCTCAGAAAGAAAGAAGAAAAAAAGAAGACACGCTTATAGACTTCACAGATGTGGGCTTTTCTTGCCAAGAACATGCCTTTCAACAATAGGATAAGGCTTGCGATGCTTGGCTTCGTGGCAATCACCTGAAATTAACTTATCAGCTGAGCCAACAAGAGGAATCAGATCAAACAAATTTTGAATCAGTGTTCATCAGATAGCTTAATTGCATCCCAAATGACACTATTATCTTTGTTTGCCACACTAGTGTTGAAGAAATGAAAGATGAAGAGCATGTATTTTGTAATCATTTTCTTAATGAAAGATATCACAAAACTATAAATACTATGTCTGTGATCCATGGTGGGAATTTAAATTGCGAGTCCTGTCAAAAACCTAGAAAAAAATTAAAAAACTCTGCCCAATTACTATCGCTGAACTCTTTCTTTACCGGGCTACCTGAAAGAAATAACATGTATTTTTAAAAAGTTCTAATTTTCCCCTTTTTTTCCATTTATCTATGACATGTGGATTTCCCTGTTGAAAAAGCTGAGATCTCTATTATTTAAAAACCACTAAAAAACTTTCAAGTTTTAAAGACATGGTTCATGCTTGAAAATAAAGAGGGATTTTGACTTGTGATTGATTGCTGGATAAAATTTCCTGAGATTTTAAGAATAATTACAAAGAAACGAATCTGAAATAGCCATTGTGGAGTCCATCATTTGAATCTTGAATGATTTGCCAAAATGTTTTCTTTTTATTATCACCTAAAGACACCAAATACCTGTTATATTAACAGAAATAGTATTTATTTGAGCATTATGCCTCATTATTCTTAGTCACAGGGAAGGCAGCTCATCACAGATGAAAGAAACAAAATCAAAACCTCATGTTTGGTCATTCACCTCTAAGATCTTCCTCTGCAACTATGCCAAAGTCTAAAATTCTTCTGCTGTCCTCCTTTGGCCCTCTGACTAGCCATTCCTAGAAGTCATGAGATGCCTAGCCATGTTAGAGCGATGCTGGAAACGGCTTGTTGTAAGACTCAGGATACCACAGACTCAATGACAGTGAAAAGTAATGATAACCCAAAGTGTGCTTTGGAGTTCAGTGAGTGCACAGGTGGTTTCAAACATGGAAAAGAAAGGTTGGGAGCTCTTCTTGCAGAGCCACTGAGGTATTCCTATGTCACACTTGCTCCTACACCAAATCTGTTTAACAAGAGGATAAACACACCCGCAGCACCTGAGGGCCCGCCTACCTTTACCCCAAGCAAATCTTAAAAATAGTCTCAGACTCTTTCCTAGACAGTGTTTGGGTGACACAGCACTGAGTGCTGTATTAGTTTGTTTCCTCTATGTCCTTTGCTCCTACCTCAAGCCTTCTTGAAAGTTCTATAGGCTTACTCTACCAGGTAGCCAGTTTCCCTCCATTTTTGCTTTCGTCCTGAGGTTGATCCTAAACTCAATTGATTGTGAAAACACTTGTTACAAGGCTTACACTGTGTTTCTTTAAAATGCGCATTACTTGTCAATTTTTGAAATAAGTTGTTTCTGCACAGTGTCAAGGTATTGTGTGCCTCGATGCCCCTCAGCAACTACTATTAATTACAAAGCAAAAACAAAAACAAAATCTTTATAGTGGAAAAATCTAGGGAATGGCACCTTCTCAATGGTAATTGAAATTGACATTACTAGTAAAAAGACCTATCAACATAATACCAGAGATTAAATTCTAGGAGCTCATCAAGGGCCAATCCCCAAGAAAGGCCTTTCTTTGCAATGTGCAAGTTTTGAGCAGCTCATGCCTGGGGAGTCAACGCTTTCCTTCACAGTTGAAAAACTAATCATATCTAAATAAATCTGTAGCTTATAGTATTGGATCCAGGTTAATTTTCAGGTGATAATTATACCATGGTTGTAAAAATTGTTAAAATCAGAGGAATCTGGGTGTAATGAATTGAATAGTTACCTTCAAAAAAGATAGGTCCACGTTCTAACTCTCAATACTTATAAAGGGGACCTGATTTGGGAAATAAGGTCTTTGCATAGAACTAGCCACCCTTTTTTCCAAGCACAGGGCAAGTTCCAGAAAATATCTAAGCAACCCCACACCCCCAGCGTCTCCAGGGTTGGTTCTCCAGGTGGGAGGTCGCATTACTAGGTCCCTCTTCTGACTCTTGCTGTGCTGCCTTGAGCTTGTGAGATTGGAGTGACATGCCTCGAACAGGAGACTTGGAATATGTCGGTTGCGCAGGTCTCCTCAAATATCCTACCAGTGGAGCACAGTGAGCATCCCAGAGCTGGGGCAGCATCTTGTTTAGACACTGGAGAAAGGTCGGGTTCTATAAATGATTCACTAAGAAACGGAAAGATCTCTCCACAGAGATTTTTTCATACTTCACTCAAACTTTTAAAAGGTGTATGTTTCTATTCTGTTCTTCAGAATAATGTAACCACTGTATAGTCTTCTATATTCTAAGCTTCTAAGAAATTAAATATGTACTTTTATTTTAACCATGAATTTGTGATATGTATTAATGTACTAGTGGTCTGCATTTGTTAAAACAATCTTGCAAAATTTTGTAAGAAAAGGAATTGTAAGAATAGAAGAAATCTTCTCAGCCACAGTAGGATATAAATATCTCTCCTCAATACATGCTTTTCAAAAATGCCTATCCTGGAGATTTGTTGATTTTGTACCTTCAGAGATTTCAATAGGAATTAACAAAACTTAAGCCATTGCTGCTTGCTAAAAGAAACACCTTTCCAGGAAAACTTATGAATTTGTGTTTGAGGAATAAGCTAAACAGGAAAGGAGAGGCAGAGAGATGTATAAGAATTAAACATGCAGATTGTCACTTTCAGTAAATATGTATCTGGATGACTTTATTTTGGAAAGAGTTACCAAGTCATTGCAAAGGGGATCTTACTTCCACGTGGTCCCTTTCATCATCTGTGTTTGGTCTCAAGTGCAAATAAGATGTTTTTGGAGAATGTAGCTTGATGCAAGTTGAATATTTGCTAAAAAAAAAAACCCATAGGTTAAAAAAAATCCCATAGGTAAATAGATATAACCCCTCATGGATATTTGCATCAGTAAGAACAATTTATTCACCTATTAAACAAATATTTATTGAGATCTACCATATACCAGGCACTGTTCTAAAAGTTAATACCACAGTTAAAGGCCCTTGCTTGCTAATTAGGGAGAATACTTAAATAAAGAGGAGAAAGTGGTGGGAAGATGGACAAAATAGGTGAAGGGGAGTGGCACATAAAGCCTTCTAGTTATAGAACGAGTACATCACAGGGATAAAAGATACAGCATAGGGATGACAGTCATTGGTATTGTAATAGTGTTTTATGGGGACAGACAGTAGCTATGCTTGCAGTGAGCACAGCATAGCATACAGACTTGTTGAATGACCATGCTGTACACCTGAAACCAATGTTACTGTGTGTGTAAACTATATTTAAAAAAATAGACAGGAAGGAAGGAAGGAAGGAAGGAAAGAAGAAAAAGATGAAAAGAAAGAAGAAAAGAAAGAAAGGGAGAGAGAAAGAACAAGTAGGAATCAAGATAGAGAATGGGGAGGGAGCTTACTATTTACCATATTTAATCATGGAAGTTTCACTAAGGAGAAAACATGTAAGCAGAGTCTTGAAGGATGGGGAGAAATTAACCATTTAAAAACAAAAATAACAAAACAAACAGAAAACAGAAGAAGATAGAAGAAAGAGTTTGGCAAGGAACAAGTAATATTAATAAGGATAACAAGAATAGCTAATATTTAGTAAATATTGAGCATTCTGGAATGGCCAATACATATATCATCTCTTAAAATCTTCCAAATAATTCTGTAGGAGAATTACCCCAGTTGTAAGTAAATTTATTCCAGTTAGGTAAATCCTCTAAGATTACAGAGAACATAATTGACGGGGTCAGAATTTTTTATGAATATAATTTATTGTCAAATTGGCTTACATACAACCCCCAGTGCTCATCCCAACGACTGCCCTCCTCAGTGCCCATCACCCATTTTCCCCTCTCCCCCACTCCTCAACACCCTTAGTTTGTTCTCTGCATTTAATAGTCTCTTGTGGTTTGCCTCCCTCCCTCTCTGTTTGTATCTACTGGCAGAGTTGGAATTTGAACACAAATCTTTCCATTGGTAAACACTGCCCAGAATCTACCTGACTCCAATTTGTAATAAACTCTCACTGACCACTGAGAACACTGAATACATTTCCACCTCCTTGAAATATCTTCTCCTCTTCCATATTTATCTAATTCTACCCACCCTCTAAACTCAGCTTAGGTACGACCTTCTCTATGCTTTAATAATAATTAATAATTAATAATAATAATAATAATAATAATAATAATAATATCATCCCGTTTCCAGACTTCATCATCATATAACATTTAGTCTTTATAATCATGCATAACCAGGATCCTTAGACAAAAGTTACATAGTGATTCCCTTCAATATGTACAAGTATCCCAAGAAGGACGTGTGAAGAGAAAAATTGTTGTTGTTCCCATCCCCCCAGTTTCTCACTCGGCGGGTACAGAAGAAGACCTGAGAATTTGCCTTTCCAACAAGTTCAAAGAGACGCCGATGCTACTGGTCTGCTGATTCTTTGAAAATCACTGTGTTAAGTAACTTGGCCAAATTTACTCAGCCAACAAAATGGTAGAGTCAGCTGGGATCTGTATTCAGGTCCATGAGCGTCCAAATGTGTGTTCTTTTTTTTTTTTTTAATAATTTTTTATTCTCAGATTGGTTTCCATACAAGAACACCCAGTGCTCATCCCAACCCGTGCCCTGCTGAGTGCCCGTCACCCACTCTCCCCCCCACCCATACCCACCTCAACCCTCGGTTTGTTCTTAGTATTTAAGAGTCTCTTATGTTTTGTCTCCCTCTCTCTCTGTGGCTTTTTTCCTTCCCCCTTTCTCTCCCCCGCTGGTTTTCTGTTAACTAGTACACTAGCACTAATATGCTCTGCTCCAGTAGGGTTTTGGGTGAACGTCAAGTATTTGGCATGTAGTGAACTCCATACTGTTTGCTGGCTTATTTTCCATCCCTCAAATCAGAGCTCATTATAAGCTCCCCTTGGTAGCCCAACATACAGCACTGTTCTACATAACCACGATGCTCTGTAAAGGCTGTTTGGTTGTCATCATCTCCCTTTCTGCTTGATTTAGGTTCCTTTAACTACAAGCATTCACAATTTGCTGAAGCTAGCTTAGGCAATGGAGGTTTGTTCTAAGGATATGTGTGAGAATAAGAGAGAATTTGGGCAGGAACGGAAGCCTGGACTCACGGATACTGGATCTAGTGGTGTTCTGGACCCCAGGCAGCTTTGGGTATGTCAGCCACATTATCATTCCAAAGCTATTCTGAATAAGTCTGTTTCCTTTTGCATCAATCCACTTTCATTCCTATTGCTGTCTCGTGGATTCTTTTCATTTTCTCAGGTCAATTCCTGAGAGAAAAGCAACTGACAGGTCAAGGTGATTACTACTGTTCCCATCTGGATAGTGCCTTTCATGCTTGACGAAGTAATGGGCTTATTATGTACCATCTACTGATTGGCAGCCATTGGGTCAGATGCCCATCCATGGTCCAGCCAGTCATGGTCACCGGGGAAGGATCTCAGGGCCAGAATGTGGCTAGGCACAGCTGCACTTAGCAAAGGCCGTGGGACAGTCCATGTGATTGACATGTAAGGTACAAAAATTACTTTCTACCAGGTCTCCTCCTTGTATTATTTCTAATCATATAAAGTATTCAAGTAAATGACATGAAGACTTTATAAATATATTCTGTGGTTCACAGAGTTTTCTTTTCTTACATGTTTTTGTTCATTAATTCTTTGATGCGATTTCTCCTGTAGTTTTACATGTAATATTATATTCTCAATGGAGCATTGTAATAGAGCTATAAAGAATGAGAAATAACAGTGGAGAGCTATGAATCCCTTATCCCAGAATGTGAGAATAGCATCTTAATCCCATATCTCAGAGGGTGAGAATAGATATGGGAGGGAAGTTCTGTTTTAGGTAAAACGACACTGACAGTCTCATAAATTCAACTGTCTGCTTGTGTTTGCTCTCTTGGCACAGCCAGAGTGTAATAATTGAAACCTTTTATTCTTCAAACAAAACCTATATTTTCCAAAAAACTTGGACAGAGATTTTGTTTTACCTTGGATAGTTTATACATTCTTTTAATTTTTTTCTTTTTTTCCTTCAAATTGAATACCATATATTAAGTTTCCAGAGTCAGTTAGGCAAACATAGAAGATTTAAACCAACCTTACATTTCTAAAAGATTTTTATCTTAAGAATTGCTACCATTATTAACCCACTAAAAAAATCCAGACATTTTTTGAAAGCAAGGGTCCCAGCTGTGATTTTATTTGCTGGGTGCTGCCCTGAAATTCATGAAGACCTAGCTCAAATTTCAGAATTTCATTCATCCATAAAACAGGGGCTCAGAATGACTTGTCTCCTGAAATCAGTTACTAAACTAATACACTTTATTGACTTTCCTGTTCAAATTCCTCTTCCAACATAGGAGTGTCCTGCTTTGGGGATTATCTCTATCCTATCCTCTTTATTTTCAGGAACTCCTTCGAGCTTACTCGTTCTTCTTTTACTTATTGGGCTTGAAAGTCTTTTTTTTTTTTTTTTTAAATCGGGCTTTAATTTCTACAGGTTAGAGTCTGGATACTTTACCTTGGAAATGATGATAAGAATTCCACTTTTAAAACTTCCTCTGTGTGTGTTTTTTTAACTTTATAGATAAGGGGCAAGATACACTTGTTCATTCGGTTATTTCCGAGCAGGGGTAAGGTCATATAAGGGAATAGTTCACGACGCAGGAGAACTGTTAAACGTATGTGGGTTTACTGAATGTTCTTATTCATTGCCACAAGCATACTTCAAAAATGAATTTTTTTCCCATTTTATTTATTTTTATTTTTTTTATTTTTTTTGTTTTTTTGTTTTTAATTTTTTTATTATAATAGTTTATTTTCAAATTGGTTTACATATAACACCCAGTGTTCATCCCAACACGTGCCCTCTTTAATATCCGTCACCCCCTCTCCCCTCTCCCTCACCTCCCTCACCTCCCTCACCCTCAGATTGTTCTTAGACTTTGAGAGTCTCTTATGTTTTATCTCCCTCCCTCTCTGTGTCTTTTTTTCCTTTCCCCTCTAGCCCTCCCCCTGGTTTTTGCTTAGTCTCACAAAGTCCACCTATTCGTGGAAACATATGGTATCTGTCTTTTTCTGACTGACTTATTTCACTTAACATAATACCCTCCAGTTCCATCCATGTTGCTACACATGGCCAGATTTCATTTTTTCTCATTGCCATGTAGTAGTCCATTGTATATATGTGCCACAACTTCTTTATCCATTCGTCAGTTGATGGGCACTTGGTCTGCTTCCATGATTTGGCTAGTGTCGAAAGTGCTGCTATGAACATTGGGGTACACGTGCCCCTATGCATCATGTTTTAAAGTGGGAAAACTTAAGGAGAAAGTAGCCTCTTTCAACTGTGAGACATAACTTTGTGGAAGTAGTCAAGAAAAAACACTTCCATAGCATTAAACTAAATTACATCAAAGAAAACTGCATCCTTCCAATTCTTCTCTGACCCTGGGGACTGTCGTGGTGTCCACCTTCCTCTAAAAGTCTGGCAGAACAGAGCAATGTGTCTGTGTGATTAGTCAGAGGCACAAAAAGTATAGACTTGAAAAGAAATTAATAGTCTCAAATACAAGTCATCCTTAATGACTTAATGACTGAGTTGCTCCATCATTTGATCATCCAACTCGATTTCGGCTCAGATCATGGTCCCAGGTCATGGGATTGAGCCTTGCATTGGCTCCATGCTGCGTATGGAGTTTGCTTGGGATTCTCTCTCTCTGCCCCCCCACAATCCCTTTCCCCTGCTCACTCTCTCTCTCTAAACTAAAATTTAAACTTTTAAAAAATAACATCATATTGAGACAGTGCCTCTAACAGAACGTACAGAATCCAGTCAGCTCTAAAAGATATGTTTTTCATCCGCTACTTAAAACAAAACGTAGAAACTTAATTTTATGATACCTGTAAAAGTTTCCTCTCTTTTAGGCGGCATATTATGACCAGCAACAAATTCCATGAAACTCTTTATAGGAGGCAGGGGCCAGTATGAACATCTGGATTCCCTCTGTCTCATCAAAAGGCTCTGGGCTCAGCCTCTTAGGAACTTATTTATTCATTTTTCCAGTCAACCATGAGATGAGAGAGAGAGAGAGAGGTGGAAAAGGGTGAGAAAAATGACTTTGATATGATTAAAATTTCCTAAGAATGAATAATTACGATCAAGTAAAAATAAAGAAGAGAACAAGGAAGCAGTATTGGAATGTTGTGGAAAGACAAATAACAAGATCTATTTCTTCAATTATACAATGAAGTTGCTTCTTGGCCTTTATTTCTTCGGGTACATACATGAGTCAGAACACAGTATGAATATCATTCCATTTACAAAGAGTTGGATGTTTGGTGGATTCCCACCCACAACCCCCCACCCCCGCCTGTCCCTAGCTCTTCCTCACTGGACTTGAAACAAGAACTCAAAGAAAGATGACCTGTTTTAAATTGCAGAGAATTAATGATCACCTTATTTATGACCCAGCTGAACTTTAATTACTCAGTTCTGCAATTCTCAAAGCTGGCATGTAGAATAATACATTATAGAGAGCCGGGACCATTTCATAGGAGTCTCTACGTCTAACTTTGCACTATGTAATTTAGCTTCAATTAACTTCAGGGGGCTAACGGAACAGAAGAGGCAAGCTCTATAATTTCGGACGCAGTTTCAAAATAAAGATCACATTCAGAAAACCTTTTTGCCTAATAGTTTTGCCCCCTCCTAAGACTGCCAAGCTAGTACCGGTCATTTTTTGCTATTTTCTCCCTAACTATATTAAGAATATCTGAGGCTGAACGAAGTCAGACTTGCTTTCCCTGCTGCTGACCTGACAGAGACAAGAAAACAGGAGTAACTTCAGTGACTATAACTGGGAATTATGGGTGAATTCAGGGTGAAAGTGAGCGAAAACCATTTATTCTACAGAAGAGTATGCATTAAACTTCTGCCATTTTAGGTATAGCAGAAATACGTTATTACCTTTCTGTCAAAGCCTCTTTAAACATATAAATCAGACCTGAACACTAGAAAAACCTAACAATACTAGTTATCACTTATGGAAGGTGTCCTCTGTGTTGTAGGAATTGTATTAGGCACTTTACAAAATTCTCACCCACTCTGCAACCTATGCCCTATTGCTCTTTCCAGATGAGGGTGTAGAGGCTGAGGAATGAAGGAAGTTTCTTGTGATCGCCAAGCTTGTAACAGCACTGAGGCCCATGTCTGCTTCACTACAAAGCTGAACTGGTTGTCTGTTCTTGCTTCAAGAAACATTAGCATATGACATCAATAACCAAATAAGAGTAATTTACATTGGTGGTTAAGCCAATCTTGATGGAGGTGGGGGTAGAATTTCCATTCACTTTCAAACCAGGGGGAATAATACAACCTTTATTTTCTTAATATAGTCCTTGCATGAGATTAGATTATATCCTCATTACTAGAGGTTAAACCTGCTTTTAGGAAAGATGCAATTCGCTCTTGAAAAACTCTAAAGCATACAGAGAAACCTAAGCTTTGCTTTTAAAGACCCATTCAACTATGCATGCACAATTTAGGTTCCAATATTTGACATCCTCCTTTTTCCCATCTATTCTCAAAACTCTGTTTTACCCTAATTCCTTACCCCACCTCACCATATTTTCAAAACAGCTTAGGCTTTTAGGCAAATTAAATTCGCTTTAGACTATGCAAAGCTTTCATTATTTTGCCTAGACCTTTTTCTTTCCATAACAAGAATAAAACAGCAGGAATTTAATTCCTGTTCAGTTTGGCCCGAGTCCAGGTTGGTGATATTCCACCACCCCCCCCCTGCCCTTTCCATTGTTGTTAAATGCAATAGGCTCTTACAGAACCAGACGCTGGCAGGACAGCACCACTTCCAATCTGAAACAGCTGCAGCAGTGTTAGCAAAGTTCTATTTCTAATGATTAATAGCAAGTTTCTGAAAGGATAAAAGATTAGCCAACAAATCCCTAGGATTTCTTTGGATCCCCCAAATTCAACATTATCCCAATTCTATATTTTCTCCTAATACTCTCCTGTGTGTATTACAAATAAAACATAACAACAAATTATATTCTCCTTCAACCTATATATTTAATGACTTACTTCTGATTTATAAATCTATAGCTGATATGAATTGTGTTTTTACTGGTGAAAAGACATTTAAAATTATTCTGTACAAGCTCTCAATGGTTAAGAACCTTAATAGTCTATCATCCTTGAAATGAACCATTTGTTTCAGTCAATCCGTGCAACAATCGAAAGGAATCTAGTGGTAATAACTCTTTAAGAAAGAAAAGGATACTCTATTTCCATGTGAATTCACCAAGTTTTACAGAGAAATCTTTCCAGTGACATGCCTATATCTTGATTACCAATATGTATGAATATTATGTAAAATAATCCGTATTTAGAGACACTATAATACTGCCAAAGAGATCACTAAAATATACCAAGATCTTTTAAACTTTATTCATTAAAGAGATTTTATCGAGCAGAGACTGTGCAAGAACCTTGTGCCTCTAAATTAACACATGTGGATTTTGAGACTTAGAGAGTTTAAATAACTTATCCAAGGACACAGAGCTACTCAGTAATGGACGCAGGATTTGAATCCAATCTGTCTGACTCCAAATCTTCTGTTTTTAATGTTTGAGTGACAGCATGTACATAACTTATTGTAACAGGAGGCAGAAAATAAGCATTAGGAAAAAAGCATACAAATTGGAGAAGAAAAATGTCACATTAAATTGGAAAATATGATTGACATAGGATGTGGTGAGCTGGACCATGTAGGATGGAAAGGACTAGGAAGTTATGAGAAGAGTCTCTGTATGGGGTAGTCCAAAGGAATGGTCAAATAAAGCATGAAAGAAAAGTGAACACTAGAGGGGCGTGGCTTGAAAAGAAAGAGTTCTTGCTACCTGTTACGCTCTGGCGATAGAGGGTGCTAGAGGGAGGCTGCATGGCTGCAAGAGGGTAAAGGAATTTGTTCCTTCCTGTTTTCTGTTTGTCAGGGTAACCCCAACAAGGCTTCTTCAGTCTGCTGGCAACCATTTGCTCCGGGAGGAACAGCAAAATGATTTCAGTTTCTACCTCTTTACACTCTTCCAGAAACATTAACACTATAACCAGCCAGCATCTTCTCTGCAGATGTGTGGTGCCAAGCTCTCTATGGACCCCCATCTCTGTACTTATGAGCTCAATAATTCCAACTTTTGCTTTTTGCTTCTTCCTGCGGTTATTTCTCTCATGATACTTGAATTTTCAATTTTTGACTTTCCAGTTCTTCAGCATCCAGTTAATCAGTCTATTAAAGCTCTCTGTTAAAATAACTGATACGATTACTGTCTCCTGAAAATACCCTGGTTAATACACATTTTTCATGTGCTAATGCCCAAAACAACCAATGGTGGGAAAAACAGAATGACCATAATATGCTTATTATTAATAGACATCTAACTTTGCAAATGGAGAATGCTCCAGAAAGTGCATATGTGATCAATATCTGAAAAAAAAATTGTGGGGTAGGATTTTGTTAGCAAAGAGGAAGACTGAAAGGGCTGTGAGAGAGACAAGTAACAGGCACAGACACGGAAGATGGGTAAAGAGGTGAAGAAAGAGAGAACATTCTATAAAGAAAAGAAGTTGCATGTGGGAGGGACCTGAGTTGGGAGAGACCGGGATTTATTCAAGAAACTAAGGGAAGTGCCATCTAGCTAGAGTGGAAAAAGGATAGAGAAGGGGAAATGAGATGAAGCTGAAGAGGTCAGATCCAGGAAGGAAAGGATTTAGATGGCCTGAGATTAGAGTTTAGAGTTTAGAAAAAATGGTTGTATAATTTATGGAAACAGGAATGTTAGGAAAAGAGAAGAAAAGTAGGATTCATGTTATGTTGGACAGAAGGGGTTTACTACTGCAGGACCGCATAATTTTAAACTTGATATGAGAACTCTTGACCTGGGTAATCAACTTCAAGGCAACAAGGAAGCTACCAGAACAGAAAATAAAGAAAAGAGGAAAACTAAGAGCAAACTTTGGAGAATATCTATGTTTTAGTGGTGTGAGAAAAGGGGCTGGAGTCAAAGAGTAGAAATGGAGAAGAGACTGAATACTTCCTAAGAATGAGTAGGCCAAACACAAACATCTGTGAATGAATATGGAGAAGTAGAAAGATATTAAGTAGAATTAAGGAGGTTGGATAACTATGGAGGCGGAGTGTCAAAGAGGCAAGAATTTGATATTGAAGTCACTGATGACAACAACAGGGAAGGGAATAGAGAGAAAGATGTGGAAATTAAAGACACTGAGTAAGTGAGGAGAGTTTCCCTGAAGGTGACAGATGACTACGATGAGAATGTGATGCACAGTATGAGATCTGAAGGATAGTCAGGGCGTGGTGACCGATCACTGATAGGAAGGATCAAGGGGTATGTAGTTTACTCTTCACCCAAAGTACCTCTGGTTAACTGACAAGTAGTTTAAAAGACCCCAGAGTTCACTGTGACTCTTAAGCCTAAAGAGTAGAGATCATGTGGAAAAGGAAACAATGGACATTTAGGTAAACATTGCAGCTGGTGATTTTACGGAGTGCTTAATACTTAATTCAATAGCACTTTCTTTGCTGTTTCTTCTTTCAGTGCTCTCAACAGCGTTCTTGTTATCTGTTGCTAGGTAAAAAATGACCCCAAAAACTTAGTGGCCACAACCACCACCTTATTCTATCTCATGATTATGTGTGATAGCAATCCAAGCATGACTCGACTGTTGACTCTTCTGCTCCATTTGGCATCAACTAAGGGCAGGACAGATCTGGAGAATCTCAGACATCACTATGGTGTGGGTGGGTGGATGGCTGGCCTCAGGTGGGCACTTCTCCATCATTACTCAGTCTCAGGATCTCGCTACACATTTTCTTCAAAGAAGTCTGACTTCTTATATGGATACTCATGGCTCCAAGAGTGTATGGTTCAGAGGTCAGGCAAATACTGCAACCTTGTCCTGGAATGGGGCTTCTGCTTCATGTATTGCTTGAGTAAGCCACAAAAGCCAGTCCCAAAACAAAGGTAGTGAAAAAATACATTCCATCTTCTCATGGGAAGAATAAATAGCAAATTGGTGGCCAACTTTTATCTACCACACCAATTTAAGTTTTCAGGGCCTTGTTCTTTTAACCACACTTTACGGGACAAGAGGTTATTCTCAGGGTTGTGTGATTTGTTCAAAGAAAAAGCAGCATGAGATGGAACTGATAATAACGGGCAAAGTGATATTTCTGGCTCTGTTATGAGCTGTGTCGCTTTAAGCAAAGCACTAAACTTTTCTGCACCTTTTTGCTTATTTTGCAAATAACTTTAATATATCAACTTCTTAGGATTCTTATAAGGATGATATGACCATTAATATAAAAGGCATTGACAATAATGAGCTCATATTATGCAAAGTATTATCATTGTTTGCTGGTGTCATTGAGATCATAACCCATCCTGAAAGTTCAGGAAAAGCACCTATTTCCTAAATCTGAATTAGAATGAATCCTGAAGGGCACTGAAGAGCTGTCATCAAGGGTTCTAAATATTTGAATATTTTGCGAACACCTGAATAGAGCTTCTTGGGGTCTCCTGACAAAAGCCGTATGCAGGATCATTGCTTCTCTAAAATAGTCCCCCCAAATGGAAGAATTACATGATGAAGTAACTGTATTGTGGCTTTTCTTAAGAGAAGCCTAACGTATCTCTCCACGGGGACAATAATTGCTGACATTAATGTCATAAAGACTCAAGGCCCAAACTCCAGGTCAAAAAGGACTTCTAACAATGGAAGTATTAAATTGATGAGTAGCTCCCCTTTTGACAGAGAAGCTGGTTTAAAACTGAACAATTTTAACAATATCAAATACACGATTTAACATGTTCATTCTTAAAAATAATGACACACCATAGAACCCTACTCTTAAAGCGGTTTTTCACTATGGCTTAGTCTTTGTCCTAGAGTGTTCTTTTTCTGACAATCCAAAGAGTCTTATTCTAAATACGAGGGATCCTACTAGGAGGCAGTTTCCTAGAACAGTGTACGTTCTGGGGTATCACCTAGGATCCTAGTTAAAGAGCCATAGTTACAGCCTGCAGGTCTTGAGAGTCTGAATCAGTGGGTCTGAGGAGGAACCCAGACATCGAAGGTTTTTACTACGGCACAAGGTGATAATGATGCAGGGGCTCTACATGGGAGAACATCGCTTTAAGTTACGGTGAATGGGTAAAAGGAAGATGTCAAAAGTATAAAAAGATAATGTCACAATGAGCCCTTAAATTTCTGCGAATATTAATTCGAGGCAAAGGGGGTATGACTGTGCTCTCTAAGATTCCTCCTTTAACCATATGGAGTATTTTTGGTTACTGCTAGGGGCCTCTGAATTCATTTAGTGCAAAGCCTTGATTTTAAAGAGGAAACATCCTTACCAACTCATGTTCTTCCTTGTGGTTCCAAAGCATCTCATACTTGCCTTTGTCACAGCACCTTCTATCCTGTGTAGTAAATGGCCACTAACAACTGTCTCTCCCATTATACTATAATCACCTCAATAGATGGAAACTTTCTCCTTCATTATGCATTTCTTAAGATCTGTCACTGTTCCAGGGATTTAGGAAGTGTTAAACAGATGGATGTATAGATGAAAATGGTTAATACCAGAGAACTTAAATGTCCTGTCCGTGGTTTCCAGGGATGAAAGACACAGATCCGGTCTCTCAGCCTGAAACCCAATGTTCTTATAACTACATGTTGCCCTTCAAGGGTTTTCTCAAAGAATGCATAAAAATGATGCCTGGCACAGTGTAAGTGCCCACTGGCATATAGTCTGTCTTATTTTATTTTTAAGTGAAGTAAAAGAACATAGTGGTACAGAATAGTAATTAAGAGTCTGAAGCTTGAAATCGGAAAAGCTGGTTTTGGTGTATGGAATACAGAATACCAACTCCTTTAGTAACTAGTTATGACACTTAAGAAAGTTATTCAACCTCTCTATAAGTCTTCCTTCTCACACAGAAATAGAAATAACATCTTCCTCATAGAACTGTTTTTATAATAAATGAATCGACATATGTAAAGCATTTGTGTCAGTGCCTGTTATACAGTAAGTGTGCAATAAGTTATTACTTGTGCATATGAAAAGTACGTTATAAGTCAGCACATCTCGTGCTATGCTTTGTTTACACAACTGAAAAGACATACTGAAATATTCTAAACTGGTTATATGCTTTGATCCATCCTAAGAGGAAGGAAAAGCACCTTGGCAGATGCTAAAGATGGGAAAATAATTTTCCAAATACTAGACTTTGGTCAAAGAAATCTTTTTCATACAGTGTTTTGTCAGAGCCATGATATCACCTTTATAAAAAGGTATGAACAGAAAAGAGTGAGAGTGGAGTAAAGGATATGTATGGAAGGACGCTGTCTTCCTCAGGAACCATCAGAGGATAACTAGGAGTCCCACATTGCCTAAAACGCCTCCTACGAAAGAACACTATGGGGTGATTCCAGTTTTCTTCAGCTGCCCGACAAAGAGTTATTGAGTCCCTATTATGTGGCAGCCACATTTTAGGCACTGTGGACACAGAAATGAAGACAACAGGCAAAAATTACTGATTTCATGGTGTTTAGATTCTAATAGGGGGCAATAAACAGATGAACAAATAAGGAGATTATATTTTCTTCCAGATTTGTCATAATAAATCAGAGAAAAGGATAAGTAGCAGACTGAGTGAAATTTGACACAGCTTAAGATTTGGCCTATGTGACAAAGACTGGGAAGAGCAAGGGAAAGAGGGCACAAACAATGGAGTGACTGAAACTACGTTCCATGAGCTCTAAAATGAGTAGGAACAGAAATCAGAACATGAGGAAATGCAGTGAAGACCAGAGAAAAGACAGCAGGATCGGTGGAATGCAGGTCCCAGGGGGAGTTAAAGAACTGTTGAGGTTGTTATATATCTTGGATTGGGTTCTCCCCAAAAGAGACCTTGAGACAAGGACGTACATGCAGGTGGTATATTTGTGAGATAGTTTCAGGAAGCGCCAAGTGAGGAAATGGGGAAGTGTGATAGTAACAACAAAAAAAGCAAGTCAATTCAAGTTCGATCTCATAGGGGACAACTGAAAACCTTGTAGGATATGCCTCAGAATTGTCCTATCAGAGACAGAGAGACTGGGACATTTTTCACTAACTATGCCCATTGGGTGAGGGTTTCCCATGGGAATGTTATGTGTCATCTCCCTAAACGTCTGAAATGTGCCTATTATGGGGGGCAGGGCGGGTTCCCATGACAAGTACTTTTTTCTGAGAAAGTCCTTAGAAAAGAAGAGAGAAAATTTAAGTCACAAGTGATTGAGACATAGAATACTACCAGTATGCTGGGAACCATAACCTCAGGTGAACAATGTTGAGCCAAAGGAATATAAATGGAACATCAACAATCTTTGCTGTAGGAATCTGGAGAAAATAAAGGAGAAATGAGGAGGTGGTTAAGGGTGAGTAAGATGCTTAAGAATGATACTATGGAAGAATGGCAGTAATTACCAATAACAGGGTTAAGGGTATGACCATGAGACTAAAAGCCAAGGTACGGTAGGTGACAGAACCAAAGGAGGAGAGAGATGAAGAAACTTAGAGTGCACGATTTTGGAACGATCATCTATGAGAATATTTAATTCACCCAAAATTACAATAAATGGAATTATATGATTATAAATGATTATATTTCAAAGGAGATAGAGAACGTAAAATCCTGGGTTTCATGTGGTTTGAGCTTTCCATTTTGAAAATTGTAATGTACATAAGGAGTCAAAGTAAGGTAAGTTCATTTCTCCAATTCACCACCTTAATTTTTCTCCAATTCAATACCTGTGTCAAAGTGATTATCTATTTATAAAACTGAATGTATACTATCAAGCAAAATATTAGGATATGATATTTGAAAACATGTAATATTGTTTGAAATTAAGAAATATCTTAACATACAGATTAAGGAAATAATTATAAAATGAATTATAAAATGTTTTTATCAGTAAATAATGAAAATATAATATATCAAAGTTTTTATGATGACTCTAAAGCAGTTTTTAGGAGATAATATACAGCTTAATATGTCAATATCAAAATTAAAAATAAAATTAATGAGATAAGTATACACCTCATGTTTTAAAAAACTTAATACTATAAACTCAAAGAAAATAAAAAAAAAAGAGTACAGAGAAGCCAAAAATTAATGAAAAGGAGAACAGATATATAGAGAAAAATAAAAAGTTTATTCTTTGAAAAGAACAATTGAGAAAGTAAGCATAAAGACCAAATATAAGATTATAAGGAACAATCAAAGGAGAATAAATAAATATTCAAAAACTACATTTTGAAAAGATACACTATAGGAAGTTTTCAGACATAAAAAGATAACAAAAAAAGTTATGAAAAGCTTTAAGCATAAATTTGAAAACACAGATGAAATGGGAAATATGGAAAGCCAAGATAGTTTTATAATCATTAAATAAAGTGAATATAGACTTTATAGTTTTCCCACAAGATGACTTCAAGCTCGGATAGCTTTCTCAGCAAATTTTACCAAAAATCTAAGGAACAAATTCAATTCTTACACAAACCTTTTCAGAGACTAGAAAAGAGAAAGCTTTAAGAAGATAACATAAAAGAATACCTTAATCTCAAGTGAGAAATGACACATTATTTTCAAAGTAAAAATTGACAAATACGACCACATAAAAATTAAGAATTTTGTTCATTGATGGAAACTCCACTCCAGCGGAAAAACACAAGCCGCTGATTTTGTTTTGTTTTGTTTGTTTTGCACTACTTAAAACTAATAAAGGACAAGTATCACATTTATATAAACAACTCCTATACATCAAAATGGAAAAGAAAAAGATGCCTCCCCAAACAGTTAAAACATCTAAAAGAGGAAATTCAGAGAGCATGAATAGTGTCCAAACTTTTCTGTATGGAAATGCAATTTAAGGCCACAATGAGATATCATTATTTCCTCATTATTTCTTCATTAGGCAAATCTTAAAATGTCGGGCAAAATCAAATGCTGGCAAGGACAGACCACAATGGGAACTCTTTTATAAAGCTACGACATGTGCCCATTGGTTTAACCCCTTTGGATGAAAGTTGAAGTCACCTAACAAAATTAAAAGGATGCAGATTCCCTCACTCAGCAATTTCTCTCCAGGTATATTCCCTAGAGTAACATGTACATGTGATCTAAAATACATAGAAGGCTCATGAAGGAATTGCTTACAATGACCAAAAAATTAAAAAACTGTCCAAAAATAGTTGAATGGCAAAAGATACACTGTAGTATATTCATACAGTGAAATACTATGCAAAATTAACAATCTTTCCTCCAGATACTCCTCAAAACATGGACCAATTTCATAAATATTCCCCAAATGAAGAATCAAAAGGATGCATGTATTATGATTCCATTTACATAAATATCAAAAGAGAGAAGACTAAGTTGTATTGTTTTTAGACATGCTTACAGAAGAGCCAATCTATAAAGGAACACAAAACTTGAAAAGGCGCTGGGATCAGATGGAGCATGCAGGGTACTTCTTGGGTACTAAATGTGTCCTATTCTGTGACGTGGGAGGAATTTCATAAGAGTGGACTTCATACATATTTGTTATATTGTACATTATATTTTCTGTATTTTCTTGTGTGTATTCCTTACCATTTTTTAAATATTAAAGATGGAGATTTATTGAAAATTGTCTGCATGTTCACAAGATACTTGTTTCCTAAGATCCAAGACACCTACTGATCAATAACCTACTGCACTTGTCTTCGCAATACTGTATACCTGAGAATGATCATATGAGTTTGCTCAGCATTTACCAAGTAATTTTTAAGTTGAAGCAAATTTCTCATCTGTCTTCCACTCAATTTTAATTACTTCTACAGGTGCTTTACTAAACTTACCACAGTTTCTAAGAAATTGAAATTCCCAGAAACATCTGGAAGTTAAAAAATTTTTAATTAACAGTAACATTTTCATCATTTTTCAGAGTCTTGTCTGTAATCCTTTCTTTCTTGACAATCCAAGAATAAGTCTAGTAGTTTCTCTTTGGGGATTTTTTTTTTCAATCTATCCCCTAAAATGTTTGCTTTTGGTAAGAATTAAGTTTCTGGAGATAAGTTGTCACCACAGCTGATCTCCATTTGTTATTTCCAATGCCTTTTAATGATGGCAACTGAGTTAGAAGCTTACCCTTCTATGACAATATTATTTTCATCCATTTTCAGAACATTCTTACCTTTGCACTTTCTCACGCGACAGATTTTCATTGGAGTTTGCCACTAATTCTTCTTCCTCTGGCTGAGCAGAACTTGCCACTGCCAGTAAGCCAAAGTACTTAGGTTCATAAAAATAAAGTTGTGAGTGCTGCTCACAACTTTATTTTTATTTGCTTTGGAGATCCTACTAGCTAAGTGGTAACAACGAAGAGAATTTCTCTCATATCACCACTTTTAATTCATTTTGAATTAAAATTTCTCTATATCATAACCATAGGTTGATTACCTCTTGATAAATTACAAAACATTTTCTTTGGGGGAAGTTCAGTAGCTATCAGAATATCCAGGTCAATCATTTAATTTATGACCCTGATGACCATTAAATACAAAAAAAACCCAAACAAATATCATTTTTACACTTTAAATGGGCTCCCACTCAATCTGGTTTTATCTCATCAACCAAACAACTGAGCACTTCAGGAGTTACGGGTGAAAAGAACAAAGAGTACTGATTTGAATGATCCAATCATTCAGAGTACTTTTTCCTACAAAGTAATTTAGTTCAGTCTCTGGGGAAAAAAAAAAAAAAGTGACTTTGTCCTGAAGGTTCTTTTTGGTTTTTAATACATACTTGTCTTAGATGATGTGCTTGTGTTTTAAGCTTTATTTATTGTAAGTGCTTAGTAACCCAAGCCACAAAATTGCGAAGACCTTATTCTTTTCCTTTCCCAGTTTCTCTTTCCTCTCTTAGTGGTGCCAGCAACAAAGGGACGTGTAACTTTACCCTGTCTGGTTGCTAATACTTTACCTTGTAGACTCTAGAACAACAAATTCTATAACGGCTACAATTTTTCACCATTCTGTTTCATTTTGCACTATGATGTGGCTAGTATGTGCTTCCAAATTATATTTTTAAATAAAGTTCCTTTAAATGGACAGAGGTTAAAGAAATACCCAAGCCAAAGTGTTTTGGGCTTTGGTTTCTTAAATAGGATTTGGTTTTGCACTTCCAGAAACGGGTCATGTCAAGCTTTCCAGGTTTTCCTTCCTACGATGTTTTTATTAAAAATAAAGCCTTTTGTCCTTGGAAAGTATTTTTCATTATTACTTGGTATAAATTTAAAAGAAGTTAACATTTCATTTAACATATACTGAGGGTATGCGGAAAACCTTGAGATTAACAGTGGAACAATATAGGGGGAAAAGGCCAACTGGAAAATATAATTACTGTGGGGTGAGGAGAAACGTAGAAATCACAGACCCCTATTATTCAATGAGTTCTTACAATTCAACATGAAAGTTTAAATTTCGATTTCTCTACTGATTGTTGCTATTTGGTGAATCCGTGAATTTTCTTTTGTCTTCATTTTGGGGAAAGCAAAGATTCTCTAGTTCATCAGAGCTGTCCTCCCTGACTTCGCATTAGTCCATGATGGAGAGAGAGAAAGACACTGTCCTACTAGAAATGATCGCCGTCCCCAGCATGGACTAGATTCCAGAAAATTTGCAGGATTCTGCAACACATGACAGCTCCTGTACAACAGAAAATTAAGAGGATGGCATTTCCAAATTTCATCTGCAAAAAAATTTTCCTGATGTAAACAATAAGGTCTCTTCACTACTTCAGACTCTCTCCTTGGACACAGCATAGTTTATCTGTGTTCCAATTAAAGTGTGACCCCATGTCTTGAGCACACCATACTATATGGTTTCACCAGCACAGAGTAGAACGGGTCTGTCGTCATGCTTGCTATGCATGTAGTATTCTACCATAAATCTTCCTCACACGTGTTGTTCTTAAGCCATGTGTAATTCATCTTAAGTATGCACAGTGAGATTGGAGTACTAAATTACTCCCATTAACTATAAGGCTGACAGTACAGAATGCCAGCCAATTAATTCCGAACATTGATTCCATCGTCTGATATATTAGATCATCCTGCTATTTCAAACCATCTACAACTTTATCGAGGCCATAATTGAAACTATTGAACACTCAGGGTAAGTGAACACATAAGTTAATTTTCATCAGTGACCTCTGCACATGGTTTCCCAAGTTACGAATTCACCTACCTGCACTACTTTCCAGCTCAAATATCTCCATCTAGTATCTTGAGAGTCTTTCAAATGCCTTACTGAAATTAGGAAGCACTCGGGCCAGACCATGCCCCTAACACAGTCCAAAAAGGGAATGAGTCCATAATTGGTCATGCTTTTTTCATAAATCCAGTGATTACCATTTATTTTTGGAACTCCTACAGGCAATCTTTTAATAATCTGCTCTGGAATCTTTCTCAAGATCAGTAAGAAGTTTGCAGAATTTACTTTCTTGGGAATTTCAAAAACGATCTCATGTTCAGACATTTGATAAGTTTCTTCATCACATTTTGTAGACTGTCAATCAGAGGTTCAACAATACCAAATACACACTCTCGGTGTTGTATTCTGTAATTGTCTCCAAACCAGGAGACTCAAATCATTCAGTATTCAGAACAAACTGGGAAAAAAAAAAGAGAGAGAGAGAGGTTCATATTTACCCAATGCTTGAATGTAGCTAAAATGAGTTTGCTTAAGAGAGGTGAAAAAGTAAAAACAGTTTTTATTTTAAAACTCGGCTAACACATATTTCCTTTTATAAAGCTCATTTCTTCTCCTCTTACCTAAACAACAAAACCTGCTTTGAGTCAAGATCTGATATAATCAGGTATTTTAGCGTGAATTTAAGTCAATATGTTCTCTTTCAAAGAGAGTGTTTGTGTTTTAATCCCCACTTCTCTTATCTTTAAGTGTGGAATTTAAATCTAGGTTCTTTATTAAGGAAATTTTAAGAGAACTGATGGGGGGAAATTCCAGGTAAGCTGGGAGAGGGAAAAGGACTCCGGGGTTATCCCTGAGATCACACCGCTTGAATGCTACCTCTTCCCTGCCCTTGTAACTGAAACCACCTGGACCAAAAACAAAACAAAACAAAAGGTCCCACCAACAACTCAGGAAAGACAGTATATCTGCCCTAAGTGTCACAGAAACTCTGACCCTTTTGCATCTAAAATATGATTTTGAAAATCTAAACCTGAGGTTATCTTCAGAAACATGGATCTTAAATTTCTGTCAGTAATTTAGCACTCACTGCTGAAATGTTGCAAGACAGACCCTGAAGAGGACAGCTGAAAGTCACTCCAAGTACTGTTCAGAGAACATTTCAGAGGCTGAACATTGGTCCTTGTACCATCTCCTCCTCAAAGTGGCTACTTTCAGCGATGCCAGTTAGGAAGCTTAACAAAAACTTTCAGGCACAATTTTAACGTAATTTGTATCTAATGATAAATATCATTATCATCATATTTCCAATTAAAGTGAACTTTTCATTGTTCAAAGAACCATCCATGTAGCATACCTCCTAGAACTTCTATGTGTTTAATAACCTGCAGTCACTTGTCCTAAGTCAATCTTATTTTTACATGAAAGCATTCTGTGCTAATGTCATCTCATCCATAAAATGTATCACGTCATACATTTTATCAACTCCTATCAATACCATTAATGGGGGATGGAGGGGAGAACCCGACCCTGGAGAATTACTCAATGCCCTAAGCAATGAGATATTCTGAGAGAATCATAAAAAAATAAAAGATAAGGTTGAGTAGCAATGATTTGGCAGGGATCCAAAGTTCACTTCCCATATTTTGGTGATTGCATTTGCAATTCCAAGAATTTCCCTTATTGTAAATCTTTTTCGTTTTGTTCTAGCAGATATTTCTGGAATTGGAAATGCCTCTGAGAAATAACACAGAAAATTGATGATATCTCAATATACCCTTGGCAAGTAAGGGAACAGATTTGAATAATTATGACATATTCCAATTTTGAATTTATTGTAAATATTCTGATGTAATTTCTTTTAGGTTAAAACTAAAGGATAATTGAGTTGACTAAATCTCTTGGAATGCTGCCTTAATCTGTTAGAATGTAGAGTAAGAGATATGTAGGCAGAGTCACAATCTTCTAAATCTGTCACTATCTTTATATTTGAAGATAAAATAATAAAATAGAAAGTTGTTATATCAGACTTGTGTTACTAGCTATATAACACAATACGAATAAGAAATCAGTTTTTGCTTTTGGCTTTTGCTATGACAGCTTCAAGGTAAACACAAGAACAACATTTGAAAGGTTTTTCTAATGGGGCTCAGTTTAGACTTGATAGCCTAGCTTCTTAGTAAAATGTAATATATCCAGTCCAATTATTCTCTTAAAATACTGTCAGACATATCTCTGAATTAAGAGAAATATTTGACCAAAAACTACAGTGGGGATGGGAAGAAACTATTTGAGGTTGGGGCAGAAGAGAGGTATTTTGGTAACTACTTTACATTATAGCTTTGTCTGTATGTTTTTTAAAATAACATAATCCTGGCAGATAGAAATAATTATTTCCATTTTAGAGATACAAAAATTAAAGCTCGCAGATGTTAAGTAGCCTTCCCAATATTGCTCAACCATCATTTAGATCAATTATGTTAATTCCAAAATCTATGGACCTTCTGCTATGCCAAATAAATGTCTAATAATAAGGAAAAGACTAAGATTACAAGTTACCAACTTGTGATGGTATTCTATAGCATTAAAATTATAATAATAATGGTGAAATTTAACACCATGGGAAATATTTATGACAACTGTTCCAGGAACAAGAATTCCAGATGGTAGCCATCCTGTGATTATTATCATGTAAACATTAAAAAAAAATGTTATTATATAAAGTGGTGATAGGATTATGAAGAATTCTAAATATAGTTCTTACCATTGTGCTAAAGACACAAATATCTATAATAAAGAGGAAGAATGACAGTTTCTTCTTTTCACATGGTCAAAATGAATGTTTTGGGATTGATTTTTAAGCTAGGAATGCAGCTTTTAATAATGGCTTTAAATGTGTTGGGGTGTTTAATCCCATGAATATACAAAGTAGGATCATTGTTATCATATTTCATGCTAAGAAAACTGAAAAAAGAGATAGATTAAGTAGCTTGCCCAAAACTATCCTGCTAATTACTGATGGAAGCAGATGTGGAACCCACAGCTCACCTTTTAGCCACAGCACCTATGAGGCTAATATTTACAAAAGAAGAAATACACCAACAGTGCTTATCGTATGTAAATGAAAGCTGGAAACTGATGTTACATAGCAATGATAATATGATAGCTCGTATTAAATACCTAGGAAGTAACATACAGGAACTCAAAAGGTAAAAAATCAAGTCATGGGGATAATTCCTAAAGAGTCACTAATACCAGTATGACATTATAAAGGTAAACCACATCAAAGAATAAATAGAGAATGACTTAAATATATTTTATGGAAGTTAACAAAAATGAGTAAGTTTGAAGTATATTGAGACTGGTATTTAAAGAAGCAATTGAACAGTTATGGATGCCAAGGAGAAAATGTGAGAATAGAATGAGAATCCCATATACAGGAAAAAATGAGTAAGAGGGTCTAGACAGACCAAGTAGAGGAAATACAGCATATAAATAAGACAAAAGAATAGAAGACAAAAATCATATACATTATGTATATATTTATTTTATAGCTAATTCTGGACTAATTCACCACTGAATTGCATTGAGTTTTATCTAAATAAGAATTTCTTTTTTTAATCAGGAAAACTATTCTCAACAAACTTTTAAGTGCACCTAACATCATATTGCTAACTACAGGCACTATGTTATACAGCAGATCTCTAGATTATGTAACTGTTACTTCATACACATTGAGCAACTCTCATTTCCTCCTCCCCCACTTCTGGGAATCACCATTCTATTTTCTGCTTCCATAAGTTTGAATATTTTAAATACTTCCTATAAGTGGAATCATGCAGTATCTGTCCCTCTGTGACTTCCTTGTCACTCAGCATAATGTCTTCTAGTCCATCCATGTGTTTTGATTTTAATTGTTTTAGAGATATATCCAGGAGTGAGGTTTCTAGATCATATGGTACTTCTATTTTTACTGGCACCTCCACATTGTTTTCCATAGTGGTTGTACTATCTTACATTCCTACTAACAGTGTACATACTTCCAAACTCACTTTATGAGACTAGCATCGCCCTAATAGCAAAGCCAGACAAAGACAATACAAAAAAATGACAGGCCAAGACCCAAGATGAACATAGATATAAATATCCTCAACAAAATACTAGCAATTTAAAGTCAGTAACACATTAAAAGGATCATACACAATGATCAAGTAAGATTTATCTCTGGAATGAAATGATGGTTCAACATACACAAACCAACAAATATGACATACCACATTAACAGAATGAATGGCTAAAATCTCATACTCCTATCTCAATAAATGCAGTAAAAGCATTTCACAAAATTTAACATAATTTCATGATAAAAATCCTCAATAAACTATGTCCTGTAGAATAAAAGATATAATAACATAATAAAAGCCATATATGACAAGTCCATAGCCAACACCATACACAACAGAGAAAAGTTGAAAGCTTTTGCTCTAAGATCAGGAACAACACAAGAATACCCATTCCTACCATGTCTATTCAATATAGTACTGGAAATCCTAGACAGGGGAATTAAGAAAGAAAAATAAATAAAATCCAAATCAAAAAGGGAGAAGTAACATTACTAGTTCACAGATGAATGATCCTATACATAGCAAACCATAAAGTCTACCAAAAAATGTGACAATAAATAAGTTCAGTAAAGTTGTAGGATGAAAAATCAACATACAAAAATAAGTTGCATTTCTATACACTAACAGTGACCTACTTGTAAAGCAAATTTTTTTTAAGCCCATTTATGGGATATCTGGGTGGCTGGGTTGGTTAAGCGTCCAATTCCTGATTTTGGCTCAGGTTATGATCTCATGGTTCATGAGTTTGAGCCCTGCATGGGGCTCTGTGCTGATGGCACAGAACCTTCTTGGGATTCTCTTTTCCTCTCTCTCTGCCCTTTTCCCCTGTGAGCACACACACACTATCTCTCAAACTCTCAATATAAATAAGCGTGATTTAAAAAAATAAAAGCCCTTTACAATAGCATCAAAAAGAAGAAAATATTTAAGAATAAGTAAGTCTGAGAGATGAAAAGCACAGCATAGGGAATATAGAGGAAAAAAAAGAAAAAGAATAAATTAGTTAGGAATAAAACTTAACCAAGGAAGTGAAAGACTCGTACATTGAAAAGTATAAAATATCGGTGAAAGAAGTTAAAGAACATACAAATAAATGGAAAGACATCCTGTGCTTGTGGATAGGAAGACTTAAGATTATTAAAATGAGAATTTCTGGGGGTGCCTCGATGGCTCAGTTGGTTAAGACTCCAATTCTTGATTTCAGCTCAGGTTATAATCTCACAGTTTGTGGGTTTGAGCTCCACATCGGGCTCTGTGCTGGCAGTGTGGAACCCACTTGGGATTATTCTCTCTCTCTGCGGCTCTCTGTCCCTCCCCTGCTCTCTCCCTCTAAAAGTAAAAAAAGAAAAAGATTTCTGTATGCAATTCATTAACACGAAGGCCTGTAATAAAGGTTAGGGACTTATCTTCTAGTCATGCTTTGCCATCATCTACGTAACATCAGGCAGTGACTCTGCATTCCCTGTCCTCAGTTTTCTCCTGTGCAGAGGAAGGAGTGAAGCCTACGAGTCAAGCAATTTCTGAACTGTATTATAGTTCTATCACTTGAGCGACAGATGAAGTCCATGAAAAGGGGAGATGACCTATAATAGTAGTCTAAACAATACAACTATTTACCACATACAAATACTTATTAAAATTTATGTAATTATTTCCCTTTTTTAAAAAATTTAGGGTAACTTTTAATACACTCAACTGAAATTGCACATCTCAAAACTCAAGGAGAGAAGAGGCTTCAAAGGCAGCCAGAGAAGCCTTGAATGTCCTTCGAGGACCCTTGCTAAGGGATTTACCTAATCTCTTTGAGCCTCAGTTTACTCATCTGTTGACTAGTATTATCTGCTTAGAATTATGATGAGGATTAATAAAATAAACAGCATAAATTAGCCCAATGACTGCCACGCCACCATGAGGTTAATGAGTAAAGAAAATCAGCCTTAGCAGTTGAGCAGGAACCCATGCAGATTTAAAGGCTGAAGGAAATAAACCAGGCGAACATCCATTTTCCTGGCTTTATGCACACAGCCTCCAAAATGGAAGTATGCCAAAAAAAAAAAAAAAAAAAAGAGAGAGAGAGAGAGAGAGAAAACTAGGGAGAGGTGATTGACAAAAACATGAAGAAATCAACCCAAGAGAATGCAGATAAATGTGGGAGAAACGAGCTAAGAGGAAAAGTATTTTGAGTCTGAGTCAAGTATGTGACCGATAAAGCTGTGACCCTTCCCAGGCAGGGCAGATGGTGCTCCCGGAGTTTAGATGTGATCCCAAGAACATACTGACCTAGATTCTGGTTTTACTGCATCAGTATGTAAAGGCGATGGCAATTTTAAAACATAAGATTTTAGACAGGGAAACTGCTGCAAGTAGTGAGTTGGGTTTAAAGTAAGAAATCTGTCTATGCACTCTTCTTCTTATTAAGAGCAGATACCAAAGAAGACGACAAGCCCCTGGGCTCCCCAAATCTCTACACACATCCCAGACGGACTGGCTCTGTAGGGTCAGCAGGGGCATCACAAGATATCGCTTCATCTTTTAGAGACTAAAGTTGAGTATTTAGGAACCAATGACAAGCTCTATGTGGGAAATGCTTACTGTGGAGAAAGGGACCCATGTTAATATTTGCAGGTCAATTATTATAAACTGTACTTTCCCATCTTCCTGCTTTCGATCCTGCTCTTCTTTGCCTGAAGAACTGCTTTTCACGATTTATACAATGTGTCAGCTCTAATGGCATCATCTTTGTGAAGATTTACTTTTCTCCAAAATCATAATCCAAGTGATTATTTTCTACTTCTGAAGGCTCCCACACCATTGCTCACACTTTCCTTCTATATTTTGCTTGATGTCATGCAGTTAGTTTTTTCGCCTTCTTTCTCATCAAGTTGTAAACTCCTCTAAGATAGAGAATTTGGTTTATTAATTATTCTTTAATCATCACCACTGCCAAGTGCTCATTTCTCATGTTGGAGATACTGAGTATTGGTTGAGGGAATGCAGTATTTTATTAACAACGGCTGTGACAAAAATCTTGCTCCTACTGCATCTCTGGAACAGCCCCAGGAGCCAGCAGCCATGCCAAGACCACAAATGCTACTAGACCAGTAGGTTCTGAGTCCTCAAAGTAGTTTCACGAGCCCCTTTCCAGCCTCATGAGCCCATTCTCTTTCTTCTGAGACAGTTACTTTTCTCACCTCGTCCATTTTTGTTTTTGTTTTTGTTTTAACTTCAGCATAGTTGACATACAGTGTCGCATTAGTTTCAGGTGTACAATATGGTGATTCAGCAATACCATACATCACTCAGTGCTCATTGAGACAAGGGCACTCCAAACCTCCATCATCTGGTTCACCCATCTGTTCACCCATCTCCCCTCTGGTAACCACCAGTTTGTTCTCTATATTTAAGTCTGTTTCTTGGTTTGCCTCTGTCTCTCTTTTTTTCTTCTTGCTCATTTGTTTTGTTTCTTCAATTACACATGAGTGAAATCATGTGGTATTCATCTTTGACTTATTAAATTTAGAATTACACTCTCTAGCTCCATCCACGTTGTTGCAAATGGAAACATTTCATTCTTTTTTATAGCTGAATAATATTCCATTGTGTGTGTGTGCCTGTGTGTGTGTGCTTGTGTGCCACATCTTCCTTATTCATTCATCAGTCGATAGACACTTCGGCTATTTCCATAATTTGGCTATTGTAAATAATGCTGCTATAAGCAAAGGGAAGCATGTATTTCTTTAAATTAGGATTTTTGTATTTGGGGGGCAAATACCCTGTAATGCCATTACTAGATCATAGGGTAGATTTATTTTAAACTTTTTGAGTAACCTCCATACTGTTTTCCACAGTGGCTGCACCAGTTTGCATTCCCACCAACAGTGCTTGAGGGTTCCTTTTTCTCCACATCACTAACACTTGTTGTCTCTTGTGTTATTGATTTTAGCCATTCCAACAGGTGTGAGGTCATGTCTCATTGTAATTTTGATTTGTGTTTCCCTGATGATGAGGAGGATTGAGCATCTTTTCATGCATCTGTTGGCCATCTGTACATCTTCTTTGGAGAAATGTCTGTTCATGTCTTTTTCTCATTTTTAAGTTGGATTATTTGTTCTTTGGGTGTTGAGTTGTAGAAGTTCTCTTATATTTTGGATACTATTTTGTCCTAGATATGTCACTTGCAAATATCTTCTCCCATTAAGTAGGGTTTCTTTTAGTTTTGTTGGTTATTTCCTTTGCTGTGCAGAAGACTTTTATTTTGATGTAGTCTCAATAGTTTATTTTTTCTTTTATTTCCCTTTTCTTAGGAGACATATCTAGAAATATGTTGCTATGGCTGATGTCAGAGACATTACTGCCTGTGCTCTCTTCTAGGAATTTTATGGTTTCAGATCTCACATTTGGGTCTTTAATCCATTTTGAGTTTATTTTTGTGTACAGTGTAAGAAAATGGTCCAATTTCATTCTTTTACATGTAGCTGGTGTTTTTCCAACACCATTTGTTCAAGAGACTGTCTTTTTTTCACTGGATATTCTTTTCTGCTTTGTTGAAGATGAATTGACCATATAACTGTGGGCTTATTTCTATTATGTTCTTCTATTATGTTCCACTGATCTATAAGTTTGTTTTTGTTCCAGTACCGTACTGGTTTGATGACTACAGGTTGGTAATATAACTCGAAGTGTGGAATTGTGATGCCTCCAGCTTTGATTTTCTTTGTGAAGATTTCTTTGGTTATTTAGGGTCTTTTGTGGTTGAATACTAAGTTTAGGATTGTTTATTCTAGCTCTGTGAAAAATGTTGTTGGTATTTTGATAGCGATTGCATTACATGTGTAGGTGTAGTATAGACATTTTAACAATATTTGTTCTTTTAATTCATGTGCATGGAATGTCTTCCCATTTCTTGTGTTATCTTCACTTTCTGTCATCAGTGTTTTATAGTTTTCAGAGAACAGATTTTGCACCTCTTTAGTCAGGTTTATTCCTAGGTGTCTTATTATTTTGGTGTAATTGTAAATAGGACCGTTTTCTCAGTTTCCCCTTCTGCTGCTTCATGATTAGAGTAAAGAAATGCAGGAGATTATTGCACAATAATTTCGTATCGCCTGATCAGTTTTTTTTCATTGATCAGTTTTAATAAGCTTGTTATATTCAAGGTCATGAAAGTCAACACATTTAAGGTTTTGTGTGTCTGTTCATGAATTCATTTATTTGATATGTGTATTGAGTACTTTCAGTAAGGCACCTGTTGAGGATAAAATATTATACATAGAAACCTTCCCTCCCTGAACTCCTGATATAGCAGGAGAAACAATGTTCCACGATGTCAAAGACTGTACCTGCCTTGCTCGCTGCTGTGTTCTCACAGCCTGACACTGGTCCTGCCTCAGGTGGAGCACTCAATCAGTATTTGTTCAATTAAAAGTTCATTAAAGCTAATATAACAACACTGTGTGTGAACTATCCTGGAACTAAAATTTAAAAATTCATTGAACATGATGTGTTATACAGAGAGGTATGGCTTAAGATGGTGGCAAAGTACTTAGAAAGCAGGAATTTGCTCTGCCAGCAGGAGGGGTGAAAGGAGTAGCTTCAGAAAAAGGAAGTGCATCATTACCAAATCTTGAATGATCAATACAAGTGGATTAAATTGAGAAAGGATAAGAGCTGCCAAACCCGAGTGAACAGCATAGGAGATGTGGAACCGTGTGGCAGGACATCGGGTACGACTGGTGCAGTCTTCCCGTTCCTCAGGATACAGACCATTTTGAGAATCTGAAGGCCACTTCGACCAAGTTTCTCCAGGAAAAAATACACTTAAATGTATAAAAGAAAGTGCTTCCTGCATAGTTTTGGTGAAGACCCAAAGGTAGGTGTAACAAACCCCCATATTCCAAATTAAGGCATCATACTGCATACGCAGGATTTGCAAAAACTGGTTTTGAAGTCCCTCACCCGTCATGCAGCTTGAGTCATACAGGTTTGAGAGAGAAGGTAAGATTATGCAGGGCTGAGGTATTTCCCTCATTGCTCTCGGTGGGAAAGGGGACAGAAACGGAAGTGGGGGAAGGAGCCAAGTGAGACAAATACACAGTACTTGAGAGATGCCGTTAGCTAGGCTTTATCTCATGACTAAGAACATGAAGACATGGAGGGACTGAAGCAAAGAGAGAAAGATGGGGTGTACTTGGAGTGAGTGGCATTTTTCCAAAGAAGCATCACTACAGGTGGGAACTGGCCTGGGGTTCTTTTTAAGGAGACTCCACAGAAATACTGTCTGGGTCGGGGAGTGGGGGGGTGGTGGGGTGGGGAAGAAAGCTAGGGAGCAAAATGACCCAGCAGAAAGGTGGACTTCAGAAGCCAGGGGCCAAACTGGCTGACTGAAGGAGGAAAGAAGGCATTGGATATTCACAGTGGTGAAAATTCCCAAGAAACCCACGAAAATGTACCAAAAAGAAGAAGCCCAGAGATCACTCACACCAAACCCCAGTGGTATCAGCTGAAGCCCCTTCCACAAATCCTATCCTGCCGGCCAGCTGTGAAACATGCCAGAACCTTAGCTAGTAAATGGTGAAGAGTTGACAAAGGAGAAAAGAAGTCAAGAGGCCTTCCAGATCAAAACAGTAACAAGCTGGGGTAGAGGGATGTTTAAATCAGAGAAGTTTGCAGTCTCAATTGTTACACTGGACTGGAATGTCAAACAACAAATCTGGAGTTTGTAAGAAAACACTTTATTCGGGGTGCCTGGGTGGCTCTGTCGGTTAAGCGGCCGACTTCGGCTCAGGTCATGATCTCGCGGTCTGTGAGTTTGAGCCCCGCATCTGGCTCTGTGCTGACAGCTCAGAGCCTGGAGCCTGCTTCGGATTCTGTGTCTCCCTCTCTCTCTGCCCTCCTCCTGCTCACGCTCTGTCTCTATGTGTCAAAAATAAATAAACATTAAAAAAATTTTATAAAAAAAATAAAAGACTTTATTCAAAAGGACCATTGCAACGGGGGAGAAGAACTATCGTTGGGGGGAGAACACTCTGACCATTAGATCTGCAGGCATCTCCGGGTTTAGGTGAAGAGTGTTCCTGTTTTAGGGAGCAGTAAACAAGGCTAGAAAAAACAACAACAACAACAACAGGTGTTGGGAAGTGGGATGAAAGGGTGGTACGACTGGAGAACAGATCAGAGAGTGGTTTACTTTGAAGTCAACCTCTCCTCTCAGGAGAGGCTGTATTGTGGCTCAAGATGAGTTGAAACTGAGGGGCCTGGAGGAAGCAGAGAAACTTAACCAAACTTTGATTAACAAAGAATTGGTTCCTACTGATCCATGAGATAAGCAGTTCAGCTAATCATTTATGAGGCAAAGAATGAGATCAGCAGGGTCTGTGTCTGGCCTTGACATAGGTAAACAAGAGGGCATCTGTTTGTCTTCTCGAAGTCATATGGGGAAGGATGGTAATTTGCAATAAGTTGTTTCCCAGAACACAAAAGAGGAGGGGGATGGGATTTCCGACTCATCACTGTTTTCCAGTAGCAAAAGGCTCAGGTAAAACTTAACACTGTCAGGAATTTTCAGTTTCTGCAATAAGAGTATACCTGTAAATGGAAAGGACCAGAAAATCTATGAGAGTTGCCAATATTTTATCCAAAAGCAAGAAAAATTAATCCACTGGACATGCTTGAAAAGGATTGTGGCTCATTAAATCCCTTTGAATTCAGCTGGTTTAATCTAACAGCTATACATGTAAACACACAATTGCGTGTTCACCTTCGGGGATTTCTTAGATCCCAGGCTGAGTGAAATCTTCTGGTTTACAGAAGATCTAAGGGTGTACAGCAAGGGGAACCTGGAAGCAGAAGAGGCAGCCTGCAGCCTTATCCAAGCAGCCTTGATGTTTTCTGAATTAGATAAATAAGATATGAGGTTTGCCTTCTTGAAGCAGTTACTCGAAGGGAGTGGAAAAAGAAATATGAACAGATCTTTATAAAAATAGAAAGGTACAAATACCATGAGACAAAGAGGAATTTATAAGAAGGGAAATCCTCATAACCTAAAGAGTTACAAGAATTTAGAGTAAAAGAGCATGATTTTTTTTTTCCCCTGAGAGCATCAGGAAAGGTGTTAAGAAAGCATAGAGTGGCCTGTAGTCCAGGGCGGGATTCGAAAATGTGGAGAGGGAAGAGCTGAGGTATTCCAGTTGGGTGACAACAAGCACAGGTGATGAGACTGGGATCTGAAAAGTCTGACGTTAGGACTTGTAAGTGGCTGGAGCAGGGGATGCAGGAAAAGAAGATGCTGAGATAATGTTCTCAAGGAGCTGGTAAGCCATGAAGGCCACATACTAATGACGGAGTTCCACGTGACTTCATGCCACGTGAAAAATAAGCCCCAGAAAACACGTGGCAAGTAAAAGGCATTATCGGATCTGTACTTTAAGACATGTAACTGCATCAGGTGCCTCGGTGGTTCAATCAGCTAAACGTCTGACTTCGGCTTTACCTTAGAGCTTGTAAATTCAAGCCCCGTGTCGGGCTCTGTGCTGACAGCTCAGAGCCTGGAGCCTGCTTTGGATTCCGTGTCTCCCTCTCTCTACCTCTCCCCTGCTCAAACTCTGTCCTCTCTCTCTCTCTCTCTCTCTTTCACAAAAGTAAATAGATGTTAAAAAAGAAAAGAAAAGAAATATAACTGCATCAATGTATAAAAAGAACTAGGCAAAGTGAACCGCTTTTTAGTACCACCTCCTGTTTATGATGAAATATTTTAGTAGCCATTATGAAATGAAATAAATAACCTAATGAATATGAAAGAAAAGCAGCAATGAAAATGTTTTCCTATAGCTTTGTAGTGCAATTATGTCATGAAAGAAATTAAAAACAAAATCAATATTATAGAGCAAATATATATATATACACATACGTTTACATGTACATGGATAAATATTCTAGTATCTTGATATGTACTTTTGGAAAAAGGGAAAAATCTTATATACACATATGGGTCTGCCACAATGGTGAGTATTAACATTAAAGTATTAACATTAAGAGCCTTAATTTTTGCAACTTTGTCGAAACTGAGATTTGTGCATATTCCTCATCAATGCTGAATAGGGCCAGATTTGTTCATCTCTCTGCATTGAGTTGACTGAAGAACACATTTTATTAATTTCAAGTTTGAAATACTCTTTTCACATGAGGCGACCCATATCCTGTGGACAGTTATAGTCTTACACCTAACAATAAGTTTGGCAGACATTTACAAAAATCTTATTTGACAATAATTTGTAAAAATTGAAACAAAAAAACTCCAGATTCTCACATAGATTAGCAGAATCGAGGTAACTCAAATTCTGCTTTTTAATCTTCAGAGACCCCGGGCTACCACTGTTTCAGATCTACCGCTTAAATGCAAGAATATGGAATATTACATGGTTGAGACATCCAATGTGTATCTGAAGCATGCTTGACTGCTTCCAATACTTCCTTGTTACGGACACACCCGAGGTACAAAGGCACGTAGCTAGTCTGCACATGTCAGGGGCAGACTGTATAAGAAGCAGTTCTCTGGATTAAAGTTTGTGTGCAACACAGTGCTTATTAAAACATAAGTAATACAAATGTGCTAATTTGAAGCTACTATAATTTGAAATTACTGTTGAAACTCGAACACAACAACAGCAATTCTTTAGTACTTATACCAACAGAAGATTTTTTAGAGGAGGAACATTTTATCACTGACACTGTGATGAGAGTTCTAAGTGCCTGATGTAATAACAAGTGAATGATCTTTTCATCATTTATATTGTGGCTTTAAATTCCCTGCAATTTAAAATGCACTCCTTTACTGGGGCGCCTGGGTGGCTCAGTTGGTTAAGCATCCAACTCTTGGTTTCAGCTCAGGTCACAATCCTGTGGTTTCGTGAGTTCAAGCCCCATGGCAGGCTCTGTGCTGGCAGCATGGAGCCTGCTTGGGGTTCTCTGACTCTCTCACTCTCTCTGCCCTTCCCCATCTTGTGCTGTCTCTGTCTCTCTCTCTAAAACAAAACAAAACTTAAAAAAATTAAAATGCACTCCTTTACTACCTATAACCAAGGCAACAGTTTTCACCGTCCTGCTCTTAAAACCTTCACAGAGAGAAGGGAACGTGGAAACTGGCTATTCGGTAAGTATCAACACCGTGCCTAACAGTATGTTGGATTCTCATGTAAGACAAACTCTTTGAAGAGATTATTATGTAAGCAAAGTAAGTAGTCAATTTGGAATGCAAACTGAGGTTATTCTGACTCCAAAGCACATACTGTCTCTCCTCTGCCTAAGTGCTTCTTGATTGTGAAGGGGTGAGTTTTAAAGCTATGGCAAAAGTGAGATGTAATTAGGGCTTGAGTTTGACAGCATCAAGAGAATGAAGAGAAAAGCCTGGCATGGGGGAGGGGGTGATACTGTAGGGTCAAAACAGACCAAATCTGACCACAGATTGGATGTGGGAATGACGACGATGGTGAAATTCAAGTTTAAAAGTCAGGAAAGAACAGAGCCAGACAATACTTGGACATGAATATCTGGAAGTTGCCAATATCTTATTAACATTTCAATGAGATGAGTAAATACCTACCTATCAGGACTCTTGGCAGAGGGTTACCTGCGTGTGGGGAGTAAACACATCTATAAGCTGGTTGGCATGGATAAAGAATGCGCTCTAGAAACAGTCGCTGATCACGTATTGCCTTTCTGAGAATGGGTAGTCTAGTTAATCAAATAACTTTTGCTTGCTGAGTAGGAAATGCAAATTCAGAGGCAGAGCTGAATTGCTCAGGAAGGCAGAAAACAGGTTAATGTAGCTGTAATTTTTAGTGGCATATATTTGCCCTAAAACCTCAGCCTCTCTTCTGAATGAAGGGTAATTTTTTTTCAAATACAATAGCTTGAAGTGTCAACAAATTAATAGCTTTCTAAGCGTGATACTACTTGAAAAATAAACTACTACACTGCCACAAGTGTAGTACTACTTGACAAATAAACCAGATAGATGGGTAGATAGAATAAATGAGCAGATTTGCAAAGGCCAATCTGCACAGCCACGCATGTAGCTCACAAGCAACTCAGGGTCACTCTGTTCATGCCATTTTAATTAATGGCACCTTCCCAGGCAACCTACTTCCCAAGATGGCTCTTTCTGACACTTCGGTTTCTTTTTGTCTATGAGTGGGATCCTGTTTCTTTTCCTGTTGTCTATTGTCCCTAGTGGTCTTTACCGATGAGACCAGAGTAAGTTGTGTTTACCTCGGTAACACTCTAATAGAGAGAGGTATTCTCATGGAGTCCCACGGGCCACCTGCTGGGAGCATACTGCGCTGACATCAACTGCCACTATGGGGCAGCAGGAAGCTATTTCCCTGCCTGTTTCGGAGTATCACTGGATTTCAAACTCCTAAGACCGAACACTCTCTCATTCAATATCTGTAATTCTCAAAAACTACTTAGATATGACCAGTTGTTTACACCAATAATGAAGCAATAGAAAGAGAAATAAAGAAGCGAATCCCATTCACAATTGCACCAAAAACCATCAAATACCTAGGAATAAACCTAACCAAAGATGTAAAAGACCTTTATGTGGAAAACTATAAAAACTTATGAAGGAAATTGAGGAAGACACAAGGAAATGGAAAAACATCCCATGCTCATGGATCGGAAGAATAAATATTGTTTTATAATATGTTTGTATTACCTACTTCTCAAATCTATATAAAAATTTAAAATGCTATTCCTACCATATTTATACAGAATCTTAAATAATGTGTATCTCAGTCTTTAGTGGCATATACCGACATGGCTAGATAGTTCAAATCAACTATTTACACGATTCTGAGAATCACTTAAACTTTGAAAAGTTTATTCTTTCCCACATCTTAAAAGTCACACTCTACCTTCAGTCATTAAGAGCTAAAATTTCCTGAGCTCATGTGTGACAAGAATAGTTCTCAGTGCTTTGAACAGACT
Organism: Paguma larvata; assembly: GCA_030068075.1. Lineage (NCBI taxonomy): Eukaryota > Metazoa > Chordata > Mammalia > Carnivora > Viverridae > Paguma > Paguma larvata. Next base: position 127,566,446 of record CM057826.1, read on the forward strand.
GACTCCTTTAATCTGCATAACTCTTAGAGGCAGCTTCCATTCTCTTTTTCAGATCAGATAACTCATCAGAGAGGTCAAAACATGGCAAAAGTCACAAAGCTAGTAAGAAATTACCAGATTTACACCCAAAGTATCATCTGGCCCTAAACCACATGCTTTCAACCAACAGTCTTGTTCATTTACTCTAAGGCAGCTCCTGATAACAGTAAGAATACAATTTGACAATTAAAATTTAATAAACTCCACTGTTGCACCATGGAAGCCTATGAAAATATGGTAATGGGACAAGGCTATAAAAAATCACAAGTTCTGAGACCTTTCACCTAAAATATGGAACAAACGAAAAGAGAAGAAAAAACAACTTTGAAAGGGTTAAGGATTCCAGAAGGCTGTAATAGCAGGTTTGCAATCAAGGGCCACCAGAAAGAAACAGCAGGAGATGGGGGAGGCAATCTCGGTCCTGCTGCGAGTGCACAGTCTTTAGTTTAGCATTGTGTCAAACCACCCAGGAGCAGAAGAGAAAGCTGTGTTTAAACTTTGTTCCATTTCAAAATGGACATAGTATTTTTTTTTTCTGAAGCCAAAAACCAAAGATTAGCTTAGAGCATTTGATTCAATAGTATCCATTTAAAAAGCTGGACCAGGTTTTTGCTAACAGGGTAACTCAGGAGAAGTCTATTTTACCATATTAAAATTAAAAAAAAATCATCCATACTATTTAGCAACAAAAAGCTTTTGAACCCACCTCCCAAGTGAAACCACAACATTCTTCAATTCTGCTCTCTGGTAGGTCAATCAATCTGACAGAGAGAGAGATCAAGAAGAAATGCTTGTTTCAATACGTTGCTTCCAACGTCCCACTGCCTAATTCCCTTCACCCATTTGGAAGAGAGATCCATTTAGGCCATCTGTGCTCTTTCATTCACATCTATGGGTGTAACTTGGTTTTCTGAGGTGCAGAACAAAGTCTCCCAAGAGCATGGTCATGCAATTATATTTTTTCCAAGCAGGAAAGCCAAATCTTGAGGTTTGGAAGAGCTAAATGAAAATGACATTGGCAATAATTTCCACAGCAAGTTGGTCCAATCTGAAAATGGGCACTTTATTCCTGCATACACTATGTCCTTTAACCACCCTTTCTGATTCCTCACTGATTCCTGCAAATCAACGAACGATGGTTTTCAGGATGAAGAATCAGACATACTACTCAGGTGTTTAACCTGATTAAAAGGACACTGATTTTTGGTAATTTGGCTTTTATGAAACATCAGTTCTGTTAAACAGGAAAAACTTGAGAATGGGAAACTGGAGAACGTCTACTTCTCCAAGAAACTCCACCGCATCACCCTGAACCCTACAACGCTGTGCCCAGTGGTTTCCCCTTGAGAACCAGCCCAACAGGGAAATTATACTTCCTTCAGTCATGGGCTGCTAGGAGAGGAGCAGGTAAAAATCTCACAATAGAATCAATACATTTTTGTTGTTGCTTTTCAAAATGTTATTAATGTGCTATTGTGTTTAAAATGTTAGTGAGGCGCACCTGGTGGCTCAGTCAATTAAGCGTCAAGACTCTTGGTTTTGGCTCAGGTTGTGACCTAAAGGCGGAGGAGCTGGAGCCCCACATAAGGGCTCTGTGCTCACGGCACACAGCCTGCTTGGGATTTTCTCTCCGTCTCTCTCTGCCCTTCCCCTGCTCGTGCTCTTTATCTCTCTCAAAATAAATAAACATTTTAAATAAATAAATAAAATATGAGAGAAGAGTACTGTCTTCTACTTAGTATTATTTAATACAGTTACTCATTAAATGCCGTTAGAAGAAATTAATATTTACATAAGCACATTTCTTTTTTTTTTAAATGTTTATTTGTTTTGAGAACAGAGCATGCATACAGGGGAGGGGCAGAAAGACAGGGACAGAGAGAATCCCAGGTAGGCTCTGTGCTGTGAGTGAGAGCCCTATGCAGGGCTTGAACTGATGAACCATGAGATTACCACCTCAGCTGAAGCCAAGAGTCAGATGCTTAACCAACTGAGTCACCCAGGCCCCCTTAGAAGCGTGTTTTCTAATTAACTTTTCCATAAAGATGACCTGGAGCCTTTTCATAGATTTGTGCTAATCAACTCCACTCTGCATTCATCTGCTTATGGAAGCATTAAGGCTCTTAATCATTCTGAATGCTGAGTGGATCCACTACTTCCCTAATTTCTCTCAAAGTTGGTGCTCCACAGTCCACACTGTCTAGACTGCCCTTCCTTTCCCACAGACTTTTTTTCCTGAGCACATCTGATTGTTTTCACAAAGGGAATCACAACACAGTATCTTTTCTGCCCCACCTAGTTCCGGACCCTGGATAGGATCGAAAGACATTTATTTCGTGACTTGTAAAGAATCCGAATCCTTATTCTTTGTGATTGAACATGTTTCTTCCTTTATTGACTATATATTTTCAAGTCTCTGTGTGATTTTGTTAGAAGAAAAAAATCAAGGAATTTCTAAAAATTATCAACGTTATTAAGATGAAACTCACAGACATTCTCTTACTTGAGATAAAAACAAAACTGAAAACCCAAATCCCTTTAAGTAAATGCTGAGTCCTTTTGTATGTTGTTAATTGCAAACACACAACAAAATTCTAAAAGTAAGTCCACAGTATTTCAACTATGAGGAAACAAAGACTTGAGGGGGGAAAAGATGTAAGAATTAACGATTCCTGTAAAAACATCCTATGTGAAAATACTGCCACCCACCATCACTTTCCCCCTTTTTTCCCGTTTACTGACTACAGCACAGTTTTTCAAAGAATTTTTGGCATCTCCAGATGATAAATTATGTGAATTATTGTTGGATCAAAATTCCTTTGAAATAACTGCAGGTGTTCAAGATCCTGTCAGAGCAAATGCATTTTAAGTACCCTGAAGACTGACACTCAGCCATTTCTCAGGCTTCTTTGAGGTAGAGCTCCTGTTGGGAGTGGCTTTGTTTAAAATTGGAGACATATGGAGAGCTGCACAGTGAAGACAGGAGGAAGCCTGTCCAATTGGCACAGAATTAGAATCTAACTCCTGACTTCAGTTCACATTTGAGGGTCTCTCTTTCTGCTCTATATTCTCCCCTTTATTTCTTCTGAATCCATAGGAAAATGCTGCAAAGAATGGTATCTCATTGCTAAAAGAACTACAGCTTCTTAGAAGCATAATTTGGGTGAACATAATGATGTTAATTATCATGTGATCTCCACTGGGCAAATCATCTGAATTCACATTTTTTTTTTACCTTGAGGTTCCTCTATAGGAAATGGACTTAAAGATGCTATTTTTTAAAATGAACACAAGGAGTAAAACTTTGCAAGTATTTCTGCTTTTTGAAAGAATAGATGGACGAATGAATAAATGCTATCTTGTGTTTTAAGAAAAAGGGTTAATTATAGATAACAAACTACAAGTCATACGTTAAAAGTATATTACAAGTCTCATTAAAATCTTACATGATATTTAGAATATAATTACTATTGCTCACACTTGTCTAGAAAGAAAATTAAGGGCAGAAAGCTTAAGTAGTTCAATGTCACGCAAATAATGAATGTCAAGAAGAGACTTTACTAACTTCGCTTCATTCTTACCGATGGCCATTCTCTTTTCATTTTACTTGCATTTCTGAAGGATCAACTTTAGGCTTCGATAATTGTCTCAACTGTATTTAGGTTAAACCATAATTGCTAGTATTCAACTGGTTTTTGCCAACGAGTATGTTAATTCCATATAAATCCAAAGCAATTTTTTGTTTGTTATGTCATTTCCTGCTTTCTTCATTATTTTTCTTTATTCTTTTCATCTATTCTGTTGTGCTTCTAACTTTTTAAGTTTAAACACAGTTTATTAATCTTTTTCAGTTCTTTTTTTCATTAAATACATGAAGTTTATAAATTACAGGACTTTGGCAATATCCCACTGATTTTGATAAGTAGCATTTCCATTATTACTTAGTTCTAAGTATTTACTATATTTGATTCCTTAATTCATGAGTTATTAACAACTATGTTTTGAATTAATCAAATGTATTTTGGCACTTTTAATGGAATCCCAAAAGTGTGCTATGGTCAAAAAGTGGCCTTTATGATGCCAATTCTTTTCATATGTTTGAACAACTTAAATGTAACCGTTCAACACTATATATGAAACAATTTCAATGTCTGAAATTCTTGCACACTAATTCTGTTTGTTCCTGTTTTGTTTTTGTTTTACTCTGTTCCATTTTTACTTACTCTTCTTTATTATGTTTTATAATTTTGGATTGTAAACTCATATTTGAAAGTTTGGACTTCCCCTATGGAAATCCTGCTAGGTGTTAAGGAGTTTTGCCTGCTTCTGTCAAGTGCCTTTAGGCACTGCCTTACCACTCTGGAATTATTGAGTAAGTTTCTTGATTTGGGGTTTTCTCCCCAGAGCCGAGGCGGAGATCAGAGAGTTTCCTTACTGGCTCTCTGCTGCAATGGATCTCTTTCTCCAGTCTTCCTTTCACACTGAGTGTGGCCTGCTAATGGCGCTGACTTACACAATGCAAACTTCCTGCTTTACAAGGCTCAAGGTTCTACTTCCTGTGCCTTGTGTCATTAACAGAACAAGAACTCGTGGCAGGATCAGCTACATAACTTACGGAGCCCCTTGCAAAATAAAAATATGCATCCCTTGTTCAAAAAGCAGGAAAAAAGTTACCACTGAATTTACTAAAATATCAGACTTTTACATTTCTTTCATCACCCCCCTCAACCTACTATTGTGCTTTTTATTTGCTATTTAATATCATACTCCTCCAGGCATGGGACTATTCACTAAGTGAATGCAAACTCTCACAATCATCCAGGAGCCCATGTTATGACTTGACATTTTCAGCCCGCCGGTTGCTAGGTTTATCCTTCTGCCAACCACCAGACCAGTGTGCCACGCCTGGCCAGGGTTGGAAATGCCAGTCTCTCCTTCTGATGTGTCTGCCTCATAGTAAGAGATGAGCAACACTCAAGGGAATACAATCTCTGTGCCAGGACACACCCGGTACCTAGACTAGTGACAGGTGGGTGGCTCACCCCTGCTGAATCACCTGTTGAACAACCTACAGTACTGCAGTCCAGAGTGGGGACAGCCACCATTATGTCCCCCCAAGCCTCAACACTCTCTCATGTCTGCACTCAGATCCCATCACCGACCGGGGGCAGCAGTGGTTACTGAAGTAGCTGATGGAGGGTGGCCTTGTGGGGTGCAGAGTACCTTGCAGTGGGTTGCAACAAGAGTCACTACATGGGGGTACAGTGAGGGAAGCCATGTGAGGTCAGGGTCCTGGGGGAGAGCAGGGATTGGGCAGCTGAGAACATGACCAGGGAATTCAGGGAGGTGGTAGGAGGCAGGGCCATGCTTGATTTGAGATTCTGGGCCCCCACCATTTTCTCCATTGTCCCAGCAAAGTTCACTTATAAGCCACAAATCCTAAGATAAAACTGCTAAGGACCTTAAGAAGGCAACTATAGAGCACTAAACTCCAAGAATAGAGAGGGCCCTATTGAGCATGGCAGTGCTGGTTGTACACCCTGGCTTTTCAGCTACCAAGACTGGTAAAGGACTTCAGAACAGCCAGAGCAAGCTGTCACTGGAGCCCAGGGAAATATGGCAAGAGACACATGACAGGGTCTGTGAGCTACAGGGACAGAGCCGATATATGCGGGGAGGTTCCAGAGGAATAAATACCTCGACAGCACTCTCTTTCTTTTGCTCTAATTACCTACTTGTATCGCGCATTAGCCAAACTGCCAGGATCTTACAGATACAGTATATAAAGGTCAACATTTTAAGGAATAGAACATGATAGAGAGTGAATGCTGTTTCTGCAGGAGTACAGCTGCCAATCAAGAATTCATGAGCTTTCTTATAGCATGTATAGATGCGTGCGTGTGCACACGTGTGTGTGTGTGTGTGTGTGTGTGTGTGTGTCTGTAAGGGAGGGTAGGGGAAATAGTGAACTTACAAAATTGGGCCCATAGTCCTTCACAGTAACAATCAATGAGGTTGATTAGCGACTGCTGTGTTTTACTGAGCTTAAACTCTCTTGTTTGCCCCAGCCTTCTCATTGCCCATTATTTGTATTAGCAACTTAGCCTTGTCGATTCAGGGATAGGAAATTTATTCAGAACGTTTTAATTATAATTCAGAAAAAAAAGAGGAGCTTGATGAAGAGGAAGAGATGAATTCAGGAATGATTTTAGAGGTAAAATTATCAATATTGTAACCAATTAAATTTGGCAGATGAGTAAAAGAAGAGAATTAGTATAAATTCCAGATCTAGGGCATACGTACCAGTGTATATCATAGGTCTAGAATACCAAACAAGAACTGATTCGGAAAAAAAGATATTTCAGATACTTAGAACATAAGGTTCTCATGGGCCATCAACCTAGAAACAGTAAGCACCATTTCTTCTAAAGTGACCTTTTTTGAAGATTCTGGTTTGGTAGAGGTTCATCAAACAAATTTTTCTACCTTAAAACTTCTTACCTGAATGTAGATGCCTCTTTTCTCCAGAATATCTAGAATCAAGTGAAATTTTCAACTTTCCCTTTATTTCCACTTTCATGTAAATAAATAGTCATTTATAGTTTTCATCTTGATAGAATTTCTATCCCCAGAAAAGTGGACATTGCTACATATATTACCAAGGGACAACATGAAATGTCTAGCTGCATAATAATGAAAAGTAAACTTAAGCAGTTCTTAATAATAGCATGTAATAAAAATATAAGTCAAAATGCCATTAGACTAGCCTGTCAGCAGTCACAAGGCACATACATTTTAAAATTTAGACACTTAAGATATTACTCTCTATGTATACACAGGCAATTCTTCTCAGTAATGAATAAAAATTCAAGATAAACACTAAGTGAAGCATAAAACATTTGGATTTGATTTGAATTTTTTGCCCAGCTTTTATAAGAGGTTCTCACAATTCTCTACAGAAATCCTGGTCCGTGAACTATGTAAATTAGTCCTTTAAGTGAGGTTTAAAGTAGAGCGATATACTCCAGAGATCGGATTGTCATCAGGGATAGAAACCCTATTCTAGGCTATTTATTGAAAAAGCATATAAAATTTTTTATTGGTATGTAGATGTTCTCTGGAGAAAACAAAATACTTCTTTCATTCATGCTTAACAAGTCCCTGTAGACAATAAAGAGAATACTTTATCTATATTTTGAGAAAGCTGAGTTTAAAAGAGTTGATTTCACTGGAACATTTTTCTATATTACATGCTGGTGAAGTTTTAATTTGCATATATCAAGGAATATCCTTATGAGAAATTACATATGTGACATAAATTGCAGGTTCGTGGAAGGCCTTCTACATAACAATTTACTACCTTTCATATCTAGAAAGTATCAATAGCTGGCCAGAGCTTTGCATTACAAATTTTGCCTTTTCACTTTCTTAACAGTGTCTTTGGAAGAGCAGAAATCTTTTCATTTTGTTGATGACCAGTTTATTACTATGGTCCTTTTAGTTCATGCTTTGGTGTCCCTTTAAGAAGTGTTTGCCTAACCCTAGCCATGAATATTTTCCCTATGTTCACTTTGTAAAAGTTTTATAGTTTAGCTTTTACACTGTTCTAGTTATCTATTGCTGCATGACAAAACATACCACAATTTAGTGGCCTACAACAACAACAACATTCATTTGGCTCATGAATCTGCAATTTGAGCCAAGCCTGATGAGGACTTCTTGTGTCTCCTTCACTCAAAGTCAGTGGGGCAGCTGGAAGGTTAAGGATGACAGCATGGGAAGGTTCGTTCACTCAGTCTGGTGGTTGATACTGTGTCTTAGCAGGGATTATTGCTGTATCATTGGGTATTGGCCAAAATACATACTTACATGTAGCCTGGGATTCCTTACAACATGGTGGCCGGGTTCAGACACCTTCAGCGAGAAAGCCAGAGACATCTTGTTCATCTTGCTCAGAAGTCATGCAGTCTTCTTCTTCTTTTTTTAATGTTTATTTCCTTTAGAGAGAGAGAGAGAGAGTGTGAGTTGAGGAGGGGTAGAGAGAGAGAGAAGGAGACAGAATCTGAAGCAGGCTCCAGGCATAGAGCCCAATTTGGGGCTCAAACTCACAAACTGCGAGATCATGACCTGAACTGAAGTCAGACACTCAACTGACTTAGTCAGCCAGGCACCCCAAGTCATGCAGTCTTCTATCTTCTTTTTTTGGAGTAAGTTGGTAAGGCTGGTCGTATTAAAAGCTGACCTATATTCAAGAAGACTCAGCATTTTGAAGGGAAGTTAACTTAGCAAATGTGTTTAACACCACTACATACTTTCAGGTATAGATCAATTTTGAATTATTTTTGAGTATACTGTGAGGTAAGGCTTACAGTTAATTGTTTTTCCAAAATGGATATTCAGTTCCAGCATCATTACTTGAAAGGACATTGTCTCTCCCCTTTGAATTACATTGGAATCTTTTACAAAAATAAAATGACCACAGAGCGGTAGCTCTCTTTCTGGAATTACTCTTCTCTTCCATTGATCTATATGACTATCCAGGCACCAGTACCACTCTTTCTTGATAACTGCAATCTTATAGTAAGTCTTGAAATCAGTTCATATAATTCCTCCAACTTTGTTCTTCATGTTCAAACTTCTTTTACCTATTTCAGTGCTTTCACATTTCCACATAAATATGAGAATCAGATTGCCAGTTTCAACCCAAAAATATCCTACTGGGAATTTGGTCAGATTTGCATAAAATCTATTGACCATATTTTCTAAAAATGACATTTTAACAATATTGTCTTCCAATTCATGAACATGATAGATTGCTATATTTATTTAGGCATTCTTTAATTTCTTGAAGTTTTTTAAGCATATTTTCCAATGTACATGTTCGCACATATGTTATATATTTACCTAAATATGTTATATTTTAAATGGTTTTTAAACTACATTTTTAAAAATTCATTTTTCATTTGTTTACTGACATTACATAGGAATGTGCAGATTTCTGCAATTTGATCTTATATTCTACAACTCTGCTAAAGGCACTGAATAGTTATGGTAGCTTCTTTTTTTCCTTGTGGGAGGTAGACTCATTTGGGTTACTTATGTAATCTTACTTTCCAATCTGTATGCCTTTTATTTCCTTATCCTGCTTTATTACATTGGCTAGTGCAAGAGTACAATATTGAGTCCAGTCCTGAGAACAAACCTACTTGCCATTTCCTGATCTTATGGGAACACAATTAGTTTTTACTAATAAGTATGCTATTAGTTTTAATTTTTTCATCAGTGCCTTTTTCAAGTAGAGAAATTTTCTTTGTTCATTCTTTTTTACAGAAAATGCTCTAAGCTTTTTAATATAGTAAGAGCTTTCATCAATCAGAAAGACAGATTAATAACTCAACAGAAACAAGACAAAGTATACAAGAAGATATTTAACAAAAATAAATGGGATTGTCCAGTAAATATTAGAAAAGATGTTTACCATCACAAATTTTAAAAATTAAAATGAGATAAATTTTCTTATTAGGTTGGTATAGATTTATAGACTGTATTGTATATATTTTTAACTGTATATTTTTAAAGTCTTCGTTATGATTTGGTATACACATACATAGCAAAATGATTACTACTGTCAAGCTAATTATCGTTATCTCCTCACATAAAAAAAGTTCTTTTCTATTTTTAGTTTGCTGAGAATTTTTTAAAAATTAATTGGTATTTAATTTTGTCAAGTACGTTTCCAAGTTTCCAAGTAGAACTTAATGATACAGTCTTATGACTTTACCCTTAATGCTGTTAATATGTGAATTATATGGATTTTCAAAAGCTGAACAAATCTTGGATTCCTGGAATGCACTCCACATGCCTGTGATGTATGGTCTTTTTATATGTTACTAAGTATACTTAGCTTTTATTAAGTTTATATCTAAATTCAAAAGAAATATTTATGTGAAGTTTTCTTTTCTTTTAATATCTGGTTTTGGACATAGCATATCCTAAAATCATAAAATGAGTTGGAAGGGTTCCCCAATTTACTATTTCCTCAAATAGTGTTATAAGACTGGTACAATTTCTTTTTGAACATTTGGCAGAATTGACCACTGAAGCCATCTTGCCTAGAGTTTGTGTGTGTGTGTGTGTGTGTGTGTGTGTGTGTGTGAAAGTTTTGCATGATGAATTCAATTTTTTAGATACATACAGAGATATTTAGATTTCCTATTCCTTATTACATTAGTTTTTGTAACTGGCATCTTTTAAGAATTTTTTCATTCCATTGAAGTTGTCAAATTGATTGTATAGAGTGGTTTATGATATTGCTGTATTATTATTTTTGTTAATATAAGATACATATTGATGTCTCCTTTTTCATGTCTAATGTTGGTAATTTATATCTTCTCTCTCTTTCTTGATCAGTCTACTTAACCATTCATCAATTTTACTGATTTTACTGAAGAACCAGCTCTGGGTTTCATTTGTTTTCTCTATTTTTCTTTGTTTCTCCAGTGATTTATCATTATTTCTTCTCTTTTACTGATTTAGATGTACATTTTCTTCCTTTTTTGTGTTTTATGTGGTAGAAGTTTGACTTTAGATCTTTCTTCTTTGCTAAGATAAGCATTGAAAGCTACATTTTTTTCTATCTACTGCTTTAACTACAATCAATAAATCTTGATATGTTGTATTTTTACTTTCAATGAGTTCAAAATACTTTTTAATTTCCCTTGTGATCTCTTCTTTGCTCAATGGCTGATTTAAAAGTGTGTTGTTTATTTTCCAAATATGTGAGAATTTTCCAACAATTTCCTTGTTACCGATTTCTAACTTAAATTCTGTTTTGGTCAGGGAACATTCTCTTTATGATTTCAGTCCTTCTATATTAACGGAGATTTGTTTTACAATGCAGCACACTGACTAGCTTGATGAATGATCAGTGTGTACTTGAAAAGAATGTGTGGTGTGCTGTTATGTGGTGAATTGTTTTATAAATGTCAGTGTCAGGGTCAAGTTGGTTGAAGTCTCCGAGATACTTAAAATGTTCTCTCTACTTCTATCAATTGTTGAGGGAAAAAAAGTGTTGAAATGTCCTACCTCTATAATTTTGTCACTTCAGGGGCACCTGGGTGTCTCAGTTAGTTAAGCATCCGACTTCCACTCAGGTCATGATATCACAGTTCATGGGTTCAAGCCCCCCACTGGGGCTTCGGGGCTGTGCTGACAGCTCAGAACCTGGTGCCTGCTTCGGATTCTGTGTCTCCCTCTCTCTGCCCCTCCCCTGCTTGCACTCTGTGTCTCTCTTAAAAATAAATAATTTAAAAAATTTTTAAAAAAATCAAAATTTGGTGAAAGAAAAGGAGCCCATGACAGAGACTAAAATGAAACCAAGAGCAAACCTGAGGAAGAATCATGGAAACATGGTGCTCCAGAAACAAAAGAGAATTTTAAGAAGAACATGTTTAGTATGATGTCAAATACTTCTGAGCCACTATTTAAGATGAGAGCTAAAAATTAATAATAGAAAGTAGCACTGAGGAGGTTATCAGTAACCCTACCAAGAGCATTGCAATAATGAGATAGATTCATAGTAGGTATGAAAAGAAGGAAAAAGAGGTCAATATCCTCAAGAATTTTAAGCAGAAGGAAAATTTGAAGGTGCAGGAGAGAGAGGGGCTCATGATCTCAGTAAGATGGGGATATTTCTTAGAGTTATATGTTGACTGGAATAAGAAATGTAACAAAATGCCAGTTTAATATTAATGGGCATAATTCATAAAAACATCATTTTATTATTCTTCATAAACTTCAATGAGGATCGTTTCTACATATCTTAAGGCATTATTTAACTTTATTTGTCCCCTAATTTTTTTGTAGAAGAAATACTGCTATTTTTAACACATCTGGTTTGTTACAGAAACACTCATCATTTACCAATTACTTTCCTTTGGTTTCATCAGTTTCCTCTTTGTGTAGTGCTATGCCTCACAAGGATGTCACATTTTCCCTTCATGCTAGTAGATACAACATAAAGAATATATGTTTTCCAAGTAACATTCTGCACATAAATTACGTATTTTTCATTGCTTCTAATGTGGAACAAAACAGTTTATTTCTGGTTTTTAACATCATATAACCTACATCTAAAATGTGAAGAATACCATAATTGCAACAATTTATAAGCAGTTATTGGTATAAAGGGTAATAATAGTAACAAACAAGGCATTTTTCTTTTTCACATGTCAATGTGTGATTTGCGTATACATTATATATTCTTAATCTTCATTTAGAATTATGGAGAAACTCTTAGCTAGTTATTAAAAGGCTTCTCTCTCAGGGTTCTTAATCATTTTTAAGCCACAGCTTAAGCTTGAGAAAATGACCAAAGTAATGACCATGTTCCTAGAAGAAAGACCCATATCTATATTCACGTATAATACTGCACACCCTTTTAGAGTTAAAAAAAAAATAATCTGATTTAGAGGAATATAAATGTTTTGGATATTGATGGTAATGTCAAAGGAAAAATGAAAAGCATAGCACCAGGATTCAAAAACATGACTTTTGGAATCAGTTAGATTTGGAGTCAAGCTTTGACCCAGCACTTGGTTGGATGATCTTGGCCAAGTTACTTAGCAATTAGCTATTTCTTAGCTTAAATATACTCATATGTAAAATGGGGTTAGAGAAAATAATAAAGCAGATAAAAAAAAGCAAAGTGCATGACCAGTGCATATAATATGGATAATCAATGTTTGCTTTCAACATCACAGAAACAACTTCAGAGGAATCGTTCTTAAATTAAAGGCATGACAATTTTCCATTGACATTTTGCTTTTCAAATTCAAATCTGACTTGGATTAAGAATCTCACAGATAGGGTGCCAACTCTGACTCAGGTCATGATCTCAAGGTTCGTGGGTTTGAGCCCCGCATCAGACTCTGTGCGACAGCTCAGAGCTTGGAGCCTGCTTTGCAGTCTGTGTCTCCATCCCTCCCTCCCTTGAGCTCCTCTCTCTCTTTCAAAAATAAATAAATATTAAAAAATTAAAAAAAAAAAAAGAATCTCACAGAAAGTTCACCTCCAGCTAAAACTTTCTAATTGCAGAGCTGAACAGAGAGAGTATCACTGCACTGGATGATACTGTTCAGGTGGAGCCCAGCTGTTATGGGGAGGAGCATTCTAGTCACCAACCACGACCACCAAGTGACATGACACCACGTGTCAGGAGGTACAATTAATTATCGTTAGTGTTTCATGAATCCTATAGACTGGCGTGTGTTTTCCAAGGATGTCCCCAATATTAGTCATTCTCAAGGAGGCTAGGCAGAAAAGATGTTTAATATTGCCAGGAAAAGAGTACATCCATGTATGTTTCACAAACAAGATAGAAAAAATGTGATATGACTTTATCAAATGACCTGAGTCACCCTCCTATGTTTCAGTTAACAAAGATAGTCTTTTGTCATGTAATATTTTTTCGAGATTTTTAAAAGGTCTTCCACGGCTACCAGGGTAATCCCAGTTGCAAAGACAATTAGTTTTGGTTCATCTTGACATATCTGGCCTCTACGGTGGTGCTCTCCCAAAAAGCCCTGTAAGTCTGAGGTGCAGCCTCACTAAAGAGGGTGAGGCTTTCATTTGAATTTCCTTGTCTCTCCTCTGATTTCAACCAACGAACAGTATCCTAAGGCAGTGTGCTGACCTCGGAACATACGTCTAGACAGAATGCTAAAAATTGCCTTTTAAAGGTGCCATGAACAGCATCCAAAATATCATCCCTTGAATAGGTTAGACAACTTACTGTGCCAAAATCCTCCTATGTGTGGTTGCACCCAAAGCAGGTGCTTCTATGGAAAATATATCCAAGACCGTTCTGTCTCAGTTTACTGTGAGCAAAGCCAGTTTTTTAATTTAAAAAGTACTTGCTTAGATGTCTCTGAGATGTTTTACTGACTTAGTAATCCAAGTAACTTCTGACAGAGGCTAAGGGAGGGTGTCTCTCTCTCAGAATCCTTATCATAGAGCAAGAGCTTTTAAATGTTTTGGGAAAGTCCTGCCCTTCTGAAGTTGAATTCTGTGCAGGACATGAAGGTTTTAAGGACATCTGCCTCCGTGCCAATTTTATTATTCCACTATTTTTTATTTAAGTTAGAGATTCTTTTTTGTCTCTTTCTCCGTGAGAGGCTGGCACCAGATCATCCCCTGAGTAGAGCAGACATTCCGAAGGATGTCCTGCCAACAATAATGGAAAGCTGGATACAACTGAATGGTATAAAAAGGTACCTGAGATGCTTAGAAAACTGTACAGTTTCATCTAGGCACATGCCAACTACTACAGCTGCTGGTTATACATGAAGAATGTGAGTGTGTGTGTGTGAGTGTGTGTGTGTGTGCAAGCACTTTTACATTCATGGCCTCTTTTTAATTTCTTGCTTATGAATCTCTACACATATATCTTTTAAAATGTCTGGTTTATAGGGTCAACCATTTCTGTTTAATGAGATGGGCCAAAAGAACTTTAATCACTCGCAGACTCACAGGGAAAATGACAATGTGTCCCAAATAAAAGATGGAGCAGGAATGATTGCTAAAATATCTTAAATGTTCTCCAGCAACATTTGCCAAGCATAATTTCTAATACTGACTGAAACTTTCTTCCCTTTAAGAGGTATACACTCAGGCGCCTGGGTGGCTCAGTCGGTTATGCGTCTGACTTGATTTCAGCCCAGGTCATGATCTCGCAGTTCGTGAGATCAAGCCCCACATCGGGCTCTGCACTGACAGCATGGAGCCTGCTTGGGATCTTCTCTCTCTCTCTCTCTCTCTCTCTCTCTCTCTGCCCCTCCCCCACTTGTGCGTGCTCTCTCTCTCTTACTCTCTCCCTCCCTCTCTGAAAATAAAGTTAAAAAAAAAGAAGTGTACACTCATTTGAAGTAAATAGTGTATCAGTGTCTTTTGAACTCTCAAAATGTGAAGCTGCCTTTTTTAAATTCTAACAATATTACGCAGAAAATATTAAGGAACTATCTCCTTAATGTAAACAAACAGCACAATGAATTCATTGAACATCCAACCACCATAAATAACCCTGAGAGTGCTGAAAGGCACACGACTGAAGAGATAAAGCAAAATCCTACACTCCCGGAAAATTTGTATTCCATAAGGAAAAGACACAACCTTTCTGAAAACCTAGTTCTTTGTGCCTTCAAAAGTGCTTTGATTATTCATTAAGCAAATGTGCCCTAAATTACAGAACTATAGTAAAGAATAACTTTAAAATGTATTGAAAATGTAAACTGCTGAAGCCGTGAAGACAAACATATTTCATGTACTTTCCTAAGAAAAGGAGGGTATATATGGACATGCTTATGCAAAACAATTTGCAAGAAATGAGGACATAAATTGATGTTACACTTAGGTAAGCTACCCTCCTTAAATGAAACTTTACATGAAAGTAGGAACAAAGACCTTGATACTGGAGGACCTGCTATAGTGTAGCTGATTTAAAGCACCCAGGGTTTAAACGCTCATAATATATTATTTTCGGTAAGTACACTTCTGGAATGTTTCAGTTTGGATTAAGCATCCTGAAACATGGATTTAATTAAAGGAGCCCTTCTGATAATTATGGGACTCGTTTTCAAAGGCGTGCTAGATGATTCGGATTCCTGGTAACATTCTGAACTGCATCATTTAAAGCCTGGTCTTTGGAACAACTATGCTCTGACTGAGAATTTACCATTTTCCAAAAACTAAAGAAAGTTTCTGGCTGAATATTGAGAAGTCGAAAATTGGTATTTAGAGCATCTTTAGGTTAAATATTATCAATTTTGAGCACTTTTTGGAGTTTCGTAGGAAAGCCTCAAAAGATATGGCTGGCATTTGATAAGACAAGATAATATATGATCGTCTGTCCAGAAGCAAGCTAAGAATTCTGGGACCTCTCCCAAAAGTGAAGTAATCAGTGAAGAGACTTTGTGGATACTGAAATCACTAAAACATCTTAGCTCAAGAACAGGTAAAAACAGTCATCTCCAAAAGGAAATTTTATGTTCTACCCAGGAATGGGGAAAACAAGACGCTGGGGTCTAGACAGAAAATACAACTTCTACCTATATTTACTTTTCAACTCATTAAGAAAATTTGTATGTATACATTTATAATGCACCTAATAGAGTAGAACAGTAGCATACGAATATAATGCATGAATAAATAACTCTACATATGTTTGGACACATGATCGACAATGTCTTTCTAAACAGAGATCGCAAATTCTTGAGGCACTCCCCGATTCCGAACCTCTCAGCATCTCACAGTCTGAGCAGTTGGGTCAGGACCAGGTCTGTCCTGCCTGGTAGTGCTTGATGGCAACCTGGGGCAGTGAGCTGTTCTAAACCATTGGAGACAGATCTGCTGGGCTGTGGGCTCATTTTGTCCCTCAATAAATATTTACCAAGCACCTATGAGATCTAGAGATAAAAAGTGAAGAGAGGAGACACAGTTCCAACTTTCACAGAGTTTACATTCTAATGAAGAGAAAAATAAAGCCAGAAAATGAGGAAAGTCTAGAAAAAGGCAGTATCACATCCTCCTGATGGGAGACGGAAGCATTACTGTGTGATACTCCCCCCAAAAATGCTGAACCGGATTCGAACCATGAGAACACAATTAAACACAGTGAAATGAAAACGTATTCTCCAATTCTCTCATAACAGGAAAGACAAAAAGTAGACGAAGAACTGTTCTAGATTTAAAATGACTAAAGAAATGTAAAAATGTAATATATGATTCTTCTGGGATCCTGGATGGAAGAAAGAACAGCTATAAACAAAATTATTAACAAGTGAGTCATTTAAATAGGGACCGACGATTAGATAATAGCATTGGATCACTGCAATTGCTCTTGACTGGGATAGTTTTGTTGTGATTATTTCAAAAGAATGACTTTGTTCTTTGGAAATGTACACTGCTGTAGGTAAAACCAGGAAACAATAGAAGGCATTGGCTGACTATTTCTGCAGCTTTTCTAGAAACTTGAAAATTCTCAAAATGAAATGTTAAGAAAAGAACCAAAACGTGTGCGTGTGCGTGTGTGTGTGCGTGTGGGTCAAGACAAGGAATAAAAGAGCAATGAGGGTGCACAGAGGTGGGAGTATCATTTTAAGCTGGTGACGAGAGAGACGCTCTCTAATAATGTTGACATTTGAGCAAAGATGTAGCAGCAGAGAACTGAAGAGGCACACCACACAGCTATCTGAGAAGCAAGACTTCCAAGCAGCACACCTGGCACACTTGAGAAAAAGAGAAGATTCTAAAGGGACTGAAGCAGAGTGAATGACGGGGATGATGGAAAGAGAGGAGGTCAGAGAAGTAATAGGGAGTAAGATCACTGCTGAGCCTTATAAGGCATGATAAGGACACTGGAGTTTTTTTCTAAGTATGAAGAGAAACAGTAGGGGATTTCTGAACTGAAATATAATGTGGTAGATTTTCATTCTACTGTAAATGGAATTGTTTTCTTAATTTTTATTTTTAGGATTGTTCACTGTCAGGATATAGAAATATGATTGATTTTTTGTGCATTTTTCTTGTACCCTATAAAGTTACTGAATCCATTCATTACATCCAGTTTTTCAGTGGTTTCCTTAGGATTTGGTATGTATAAGATCATGTCTTTTGGGAATAAAGAGAGTTTTATTTCTTCCTTTTCAATGTGAATGACCTTTTAGTTCTTTATGTTGCCTAACTGCATGACCTCACATAATTTTGAAAAGAAGTTGTGAGAGTGGAAATTCTTGTATTGATCCCAGACTTGGAAAGCATTTCATTATCTGTAGGTTTTTATTAAACTATTTTCTTTTTCAGGTTAAGGAAGTTTTCTTCTATTTCTTGTTTGCTGAGAATCTTTACCATGAGTACTGGTTGGCTTTTGTCAACCGTTTTCTCTACATGTATTGAATTCTTTGTCCACCGTAGTCTATTTTGAAAGGAAAATTGTGATGGCTTTGGAGGAATAGTGGATCTTAGAACAGAAAGATCATTTAGAGAACAATTTTAATAGTCCATGCAACAGGCTGTGATGGTTTGGACTACGGTGATAGCAGGGGAGGTCATGAGATTTTGAGGTAAATTTCCAATTTCAAAGGAGGTTGATTTTGAGTAAATGTCAAATATAGAGTTAACGGGATTTGCTAATAGATACAATAGAGTAGATGAACAGAATAGACTTCAAGGAAGACTCTGGAGTTTGTTTTTGTTGTTTTCCTCTATTTTTTAGCAAGAAGGACGATGGCATTTCCATTTACTAAAATGGAGACATTTTCTTTTTAATATACTTTATGTTTTACGACAGTTTTAGACTCACAGCGAAGTTGAAAGAACAGAGAATTCTCGTAAGTGCCGTCCCCTAACACTTGCACAGACTCCCCCATTATCGACTTCACCTCACCAGAATGGGGACACTTGTTACAATCAATGAACCAATACTGGATACGAAAATTAACCAAACTCTGTGGTTTAGGTTAGGATGGACTCTTAGTATTGTAGTTCTATGGGTTTTGCCAAATACATAGTGACATAAATTTATCCACCATTATAGAATCATACAAAACACATTCACTGCCCCCCAAACCCTCTGTGTTCTACCTAGTCGCCCATCCCGCCTCCCTAGCACCTGGCAACCACTGATATTTTTACTGTCTCCATAATTTTGCCTTTTCCACGATGCCACATATTTGGACTAATACAGTATGTTGACTTTCGGGTTGGCTTTTTTTACTTAGTAATATGTATTTAAGATTCCTCCATGTCTTGGTGTCTTGGTAACTCATTTCTTTTCAGTACGAACATTCCAGTGTTTATTTAAACCACAGTTTATTTAATCAAACCACCTACTGAAGCATATCTTGGTTGCTTCCCATTTTGGACCATTGTAAATAAAGTTGCGATAAAGATCCATGGGCAAGTATTCGTGTAGATATGAATTTTCAACTCATTTGGGTAAATACCAAATACCATGATAACAGGATCCTATAGGAAAAGTATATTTACTTTTGTAAGAAACTGCCAAAATGTCTTCCAAAGTGGTTGTACCATTTTGCACTCCCACCAGCAATAAATGAGATTTTCTGTTGCTCCACATTCTTGCCAGCATTTGGTGTTGTCAGTGTTTTCTATTCTAATCATTCTAATAGCCGTATAATAGAAATCACAGTTTTATCTTCTACAAACAAACACACACATACAAGATTAAAAGTCAAGAATGAATAATCAGGTCAACAACTTTGGACCCAACGTGAAACTTTGTACTAAACATGAATCCCATCACATTTCATAAGATGGGAGCACTGTAAGATATTCCCTGTTCACGACTACAAATGATAGATTATGCCAGAGTTTCAGGTGTGACCAACAGTAGTATCTTTTGTTTTGTTCTGTTTTTTACCCCAGGAGGGAGACCACTTTTATTGCCTGTCCTGGACTGATGCCCAGAGTGGGGGCGGGGGCAGGAGGGGTTAGGCCCGTTCTGGACAGTAAAGGTACACTTGGCGGACGTGGGCCATGTTGCCAAGGAAGGGCATCTTCCTGCAGCCGGTGCAGAGCTGGTCCATCCAGAGTGGCACCTCCTGCTGCAGGAGCTTGCGGAGTGGGCAGAAGGTGAAGTGCATATGGTAGTTGAGCAGACAGGTGAGGGAGGCCATGCAGACGTCAGAAAAGGGCATGCGGCACCATGAGATGTAGGTGGGGTTGTGGAAGGTGTGGAAGATACTCCCAAAGTGAGCATTGAACGGGGCCGTGGTGATGCCCCCCAGCTCCTGTGGATCCTTCGTGCCGGCAGCCGGCACTTGCTGTGATCTGGTGTCCTGGGAGGTTGGCGTGCTCTCTGGTAGCCCCGGGAGAGCCTGCTGCCATGTCAGCGAGTGCATGTCCTGTACTCCCTGCTGATGATGCGAATCTCACACCCTAGCCTGGGAATGATGGCCACGCCACAGCATGAGGTCCACCAGGTCACCGTACAGGTTGTCTCTGAAGTAGAGCATGGAGGGTCACCCCATTCTGTCAGGTGCAGGAAGTCACACAGGCAGTGTGGTCCCAGTGCAGGGAACCCTTCTCATCAAGTTTTCTGAAAAACTTGCACTGGTCAGTGAAGAAGCCAAGCTTGCCTGCCTGGATGGTGATCACGCTGAAGAGTTGGCTCCAGTTGGCACCCACCCTGTGCCACGTCCCCTTGTTCATGAAGCTGAAAGGACTGTTCGTGGTGAGGAACAGCTGCTTGCCATGGCCCACCAGGTGGCTCAGGACAGCAAATGTCTCATCTTCTCTCTCAAATACCCACATCCTGCTCAATCCACTGGAACACGAGGCCCTTCACATCCATGTCTCGAACGGTGCCCATCACATCCTTGTAGAGGTGTGCTTGGCCAGTGACCTAGGAAGTGGTCCACCATGCAGGACTGAGTGCCGCCTGTGGCAGGGAGATGTCCATGAACTTCTCAATAGAAGGACTCTTGCTGTAGAAGTTGATCATCTGGTACAGTGGGATGCATATGCTGCCCCCCATAAAGGTGGATCACCTCCTCCTCAGGCACAGGCTGGAGGCTGCTGGAGGCCGTCCTCAGCATAATGTACTGGAAGGCATCAATCTTTATCAGAAGGCTCTTCTGAATGTGGTCGTAGAGGCCTCCGATGGCAAAGCTGGGGTCATAGTCATACTTCCATATCCCCTCGGGGTACTTGTAGTGTTAATCAGGATGTCACGGGTGACATTGAGGGTTTTGGAGTGCAACACATCTGGGTACTGGGCCAGCATGTAGTGGTATTCCAAGCTGTGGACTTCAGCACCAGGCAGGCTGATCTCGTTGCTGGCATAGATGGCTGCTGGGTTCAGGGGACGGCAGATCTCAGAAGGGGCAGGAGGTCATGCACCAGTCTCTACATGTCCTAGTAATGAGCCAGGTGGAGCGCAGGGCCCTCGGACAGTGGATGCTGGGACCCGGGGGCTGCAGCCAAGGCAGGAGGATGAGGTGAAGGTGGCTCATGGCCTACCCCCAGCAGTCCCTGTACAGCAGCCAGCGCCAAGTGGCCTCCCACGGCTCCATACCCCACACGCCAACACATGCCACGCTGCTGCCCACGTAGTCCTCCCAACAGTACTCTATCTTATATAAGCACTAAGGCACAAATGATTTATATGGTCTGAGTAAATTTACATTGTGGTGCCACGGTGCATATTTTATTTTATTTTTTTAAGTTTATTTATTGATTT
Organism: Paguma larvata; assembly: GCA_030068075.1. Lineage (NCBI taxonomy): Eukaryota > Metazoa > Chordata > Mammalia > Carnivora > Viverridae > Paguma > Paguma larvata. The sequence continues at coordinate 127,587,741 of CM057826.1, forward strand.
GGAGAGAGAGCACAAGCAGGGAGGGGCAGAGAGGGAGGGAGAGAGAGAGAATTCCAAGCAGGCTCTGCACTGTAATCACAGAACCGGATGTGGGGCTCGCATTCATAAACTACAAGATCTTGACCCCAGCCCAAGTTGAACACTGAATGGACTGAGCCACCCAGGTGCCCCAGTGCATGCGTTCTTTAAATGATCTCCTTATAATTTCAGGGTTCTAACAGAACATCTTGTAAATGCATGACCACATCTTGATAGAGATCTGCAACCTTTTCTTATAAGACTTTGAAAAGCATTTTTCTTGAATTGTAAATGCAAAAAAGAATTTTAACGCTCTTTTTACAACAAATCTCTCATTTTCCACCAGAGCCAGCTGAGGCCCAGAAAATTTAATTTATCCAACTGTATTTGGGAGCATTTGCAGTGGGGCAGCTCAAGAACCACTTCACACCCTTTCCATTATACCATTGTGCCCCTTGAAATGAACTGTCAATAGTATCTTTGCAAATTCTACTTGCCTTTCTTGCTTGAGCAATTACAACTTACCTACAGTCTTTTATTCTGTTTCATAAAAGCCCTATTTCTGTTTGAAATGATCAATTTACAATAATGAAAGCTGATGACAGTGAAGATAATCCTAAAATCATGACTCTTCGAGGAACATTTTCACAAATTTTATATTAGTTTTCCTTAAATAAATTTTAAAACCTATAATGCGGATATTTGAATTGTTCAAGATTTCCTCATCTCTCTTTTTCTGTCATCCCCTTTTCCTGTTTTTGCTTTTTTGTTTTTAATGTTTAGTTATTTGACACAGAGAAAGAGAGATTGAGAGAGAGACAGAATCCAAAGCAAGCTCCAGACTCCGAGCTATAAGCACAGAGCCAGACGCGGGGCTTGAATCCATGAACGGGGAGATCATGACCTGAGCCAGAGTCAGAGGCTTAACCGACTGAGCCACCCAGGTGCCCCATCCCCTTTTCTTACATGCTGTAAATCTTCCCTTCCCTTCCCTTCCCTTGAATGACCCCTGGTTGCCTTTCCATGCTTTCCTTGTGCTTTTGGGTCCTTTCCTCCCTAGCAGACTGTGCTTTAAATTAATGAAGACCAATAGTTTGATGGTCATTTCAACATTCATCTCTTATGTTACCATTCCTATCTAGACTTGTATACTTCATTTTGTGCAAATCCCGAGAGTCTAATTTATATGGAGATAACAGTGCACAGTATATTCTTCCCTAGCAATTAAAAAGAAAAGGTTACTTTCAAGTCCGTTATAAAATAATAACACACCATATTAGCAAAAAGAGCAGGAACAGTTTATTTCCTCACTTCCTGAATTAAGGAAAATAGCATATGAACAGACATCAGAAACATACTATGATATGAAATCTATTTGAGCAACTAATGTGCTCAAATATAAGGTTGCTGAAGTACCGGAATTTATCACTAGGAAAATATAGAAGCAACTGCTACAGTTATCCACTGGGAAATTAAAAAATAATAAATAAATAAGAAGCCAGTAAGTAACTGTGAATGAGAAGATGCAGATGTTTCATGAAAATACAACACTGTCTTAATGTTGCTTTGACTGTACTTGAGTATAATAAGTCTACACAATGACAGATTATCCCAAGACACTAATGGAAAAGAGGTTATCAGTATGAGATATTTATAATAGTTAGGTTCTGCCTCAATGTCTAATTGAAATATCAGACATGATATATGCTCAGCAGATATATTCATACTATAACCATACTACAAATGAGACTCAAACATAAGAAAAAGTCTGATGCTACTAGAAGTGAGGAAGGAGGGTTTTATGAAGATATGAAAGAAACTTGGATTAGAAATAGAAAATAAACTGGTTATCTTAGATATTAGTGGCTGATGTATTTAAGATAGTTTTATTTTATTCATTGAGTTTATTTCAACTACCTATTTAGACTATCCTTTTCTTATATAACATTTAATGAGTTCAATATTTGAACTCTGGGGTGCCTGGGTGGCTCAGTCGGTTGAGCGTCCGACTTCAGCTCAGGTCATGATCTCGCAGTCTGTGAGTTTGAGCCCCGCGTTGGGCTCTGTGCTGACAGCTCAGAGCCTGGAGCCTGCTTCACATTCTGTCTCCCTCTCTCTCTGCCCCTCCCCCATTCATGCTCTGTCTCTGTCTCAAAAATAAATAAATATTAAAAAAAAATTTTAAAAAATATTTGGAGAAAGTAACATGACAATTAAATTCTGAAAATGTGGGGCGCCTGGGTGATTCAGTCTCATTTTCAGCTCAGATCATGATCCCAGGGTCATGGGATCAAGCCTGGTTTTGCAATCATGTTGAGCATGGATCCTGCTTAGGATTCTCTCTCTCTCTCTCTCTCTCTCTCTCTCTCTCTCTCTCTCTCTCTCTCTCCTCCTCTGTCTCTCTCCCCTACTCATGTGCTCTTTCTCTCTCTCTCTCTGTAAAATGAAAAAAATTTTTTTTGAAAATGTAGACACTATAAATTTGTTCCTATGATAGACTTCAAAGTATTTATCACTCTTCTAAATAGTTTAGTGTATTTGATCACTGAAAACCATCATTTAATGCTGCATTATATAGAACTGTATTGGACACACACAACTCATTCTTGAAACGTAGTATTAAAATATTATTTTGTCCTCCAATGTCCTTTATTTTTATTTGATGAGACAATATTTTTCCTGTTCTTGGAAGTAACCATTTTGATACAGATATTAAAATGTCCAGAACTATGTAACAGCTAAAACTCTGAATTTATTCTAAAATTAAACCATCTTCTACCCCTCCTGTCATTCTTCCTGAGCTCACAGCAATGTGACATTATCTTCAACTTCTCTACGCAAAGATCTGTTTAGCCCTTAGTACAGGCAGCCCTCATAGACCAGACTTTCCTTGTGTTGACTTTCATCATCACACCTGTAACATGTATACATTCCGGAACCCCAATAAAATCTGAATGTGCAGACTTAAAATGAGGCCGCTCTTTTCTTGCTAATTGCTAGGATGTTGCCTGCATCCCTCATCCTAGAGATTTTAGATGAGAGTAAGACCTCGCTCTTAGAGTGGTCTTATGAAAACCTCCTGTCTACAATAAGACTAAGGGGTAATGCAGTTATTATACTAAACAGTGTTTCTAGCTCATTATATCTATGGTGCAAGTCATCATTACATCCGTGTCGGTTCATGTGTCTGGTCCAGCCAGTGTAAATGAGCAGTGTACCAAAAGTAGTTTGTATGTTCAGACCATCCGTCTCTCTGGAATGGTCACAGTTGAAGAGCTGGTTTACATACCTTTTTATAGCCCTGATAGAAGCTCTATCTTCTAGCTGTGAATGCCTAATGATTGCTGCGGTTGAGGGGTAGGGGCGAGTGGGGCTTTCAATGGCTTTTACCAAGATTTTGGTCTCTGCTGCCTCCTGACCTGGCCCCATAGGTCCCTTAAAAGGGTTGACTCCAGTCCCACAGGAAAGAGACTCCATTACCCACCAGCCTCAATCCCTACTTTATTCACTCTAGGCTCTACCATGTACCCTGCCCAAGCAAGATACTCCAGAGGTGGGGCACAGGACTAACCATAGGCAGTAACTGCTACCACTCTCTGTGTGACCTTGGGCAGTTCCCTTTAGCCTTTAAACTTCAGTTTCTTCATCCCTAAAATTGGAACAATAATAAGACTTATCTCATAGGGTTCTTCTGAGAATTAAGTGAGCCTTGTTCATGTAGCAGCACTAAATCAACAATCAATATATTCAGTTGATACTAGAGATTTTATTGACCAGAAGGATCAAATGAAAATTTCTTGCAACCAATCACTGCATACCTAAGATATCTATCATATAAGCACATAACATATATATATATATGTGCGTGTGTGTGTGTGTGTACATATACATATGAATGTAAGTTTTATATACTGACAATTATTTAATTTACTTCACTATGTGCTTGGAAATACTGTGCTGCAAAGTCCAGCTACATGCTGCAGAGAACAAATAGGTCCTGAGACTACATGGAGATGAAAAGGGGAACAGTGGAGAGCAGTTTTCCAGATGGCCTTGCTATGGCCCCAGGCAATGGGGATCCCCCAGTCCAACCTGGTCACCAGCTGAGTACCACTGAGTGAACCCAGTCAACATGATGCGGAGACACAGAATTGCCCAGTAGAGCCCTGTGTGAATTTCTGACACACAAAATTGTAATACAGTTCAAAGGTTGTTGTTTTAAGCTGCTGAATTTTGGAGTATTTCTTTATGCAGGTAACTGAATAGTATGTTTATTTAGGCTAGGATTTTTTCAGGAGATAGTCATGTTGTAATTAAGCTTATATTGGGGTTACCAAGTGTCATCATGAGCTTAAGATGTGTTTCTTTCTGGGAACAGAAAAGCCTGAACCTAAGTATATTTGCTCAAAAAAAAAATGAGAGGAATCCCGGAAAATATATAATCCTAAAGAGAAACTAGAGTCTTGCAGATAATCCTGACCCACATTAGTGATTAGACCACAAAGACTTCTATAAAAATTGCGTGGTATCTATCTTTTCACCTGGCCTCATCTGCATTACTGCCCTAATCCTTGTGTGTCTCGAGATGGGTTTGCCATGGGCTGGGGGCTAGTTGAGGAGAGGTTGAGTACTACAGTCAAAGCCAGAAGGAGTTATTTCACTTAAATTTCCATAAGGTATTGAATGCAAGCATTTCATGCATACGCTTTGCAAACGGCACAGCTATGACCCCCCCAAAGCCTCAGCGTGCCAGAGGAACAGTGCCGAGCAGGCAATCGCGTCCTCAAGAGAAGCAGGGATACTCCCAGGCATGGCAGAACGTGACAGAGCCGTGGTAGTGCCCACTATCTGAACGGTATGTGGATTGGTAGAAATGGTCAGGAATCAAACAGGTGACCCACGTGGTCATCAGAGGAGAGCAGGTAACAACCTCCCAGCATGCTTGGAGCCCTGGAGGAAAAAGTGGCAGGGAGCTGGGACCCTGTGGGTAGAGGGAGCACCATCACCCTCTAAACCCATTCTCTTCACCCAGCCCCTCTGAGCCAGCTCTCTGCATTCACTACCTTTGCACGTTCCCTCTGCAGAACCACGCTCATGATGCCCATGGCATGCTGAACACTCACGGCTACAAAGCCGGTCTCTGCTACTACCACGGGGGCGGCCAGGGTGGGGGGGGGAGCGGTTACCAAGAGTCAATCATTCTCCTACAAAATCCATTATATCTATAGCTGCAAAAGCAAGTTTTTGATGAATATTATATAAACCAATAAGAAATGAATGCAAAAATCACTGTTTCTCATAAAACTAGTGAAATCGTTTTTCAATAAAGACAAGTCGCTCTAAAAAGATACTGTCAATTTAGTCTTAAATGATAGAATTGTACAAGACTTGAGACAAAAATGCAAAAAGATTATGAACTCAGATTCCTTCACAATTCTCTTTAAGTTCTTGCTCCTCTTTAAAAAAACAAACCTGGTTTTTAAAAATTTAATATTTAATATGCTGGGAGAGGTGGGAAATGTGCTGACACTTTTAAAGAAAACCCAAAACAGAAGCACCTGGGTGGCTGTCGGTTGAGCGTTTGATTTCGGCTCGGGTCATGATCTCACAGTTTGTGAGTTCGAGCCCTGCATCAGGCTCTGTGCTGACAGCTCAGAGCTTGGAACCTGTTTCAGATTCTGTGTCTTTCTCTTTCTCTCTGCCCCTGCCCCGGTTGCACTCTGTCTCTCTCTCTTAAAAATAAACATTAAAAAAAAAAAAAAAAAGAAAGAAAAAAGAAAACCCAAATAACCTTCACCTTTCATGCTCTGCTCAGGATGTCCCCGAAAACAAAACAGTATTCGCTAGCTATTTCATCTCCTTTTGTGAATCACAGGCAGAGGATGGATTGAGGCTACTATTCTTATGCACACAATTTACTATAAACTAATATTTGTTACCACTATCAATTTAATTTCTTTTGCTGGATTTCTCCTTTTCTTAAGCAATTCTTGATACTGATTTTGATCTAGGATATGTTTTCTATATTTTTAAATTCTCACTGACTTTTAAGAGATGAGAATGTTTTTACTTGTCTATGTTCACCGGCTTTCACAATCTTATTTGGAAATAGAGACTGAGTTGCCCATAGTTATATATAAAACTAATTTCTTTGATTTTGATGTGAAGTTCCTGAGAAACTAAAATTCAAGATCCCGACACTTCCTATCAGAAATGCTCACCTTTGTTCTAAGTTGTATTCACTAGGTAGTAAATGAGTTAGTAGGAAATAAACCCTCAAATCTCAGTCTCGCGCACAACAGAGATCCATCTCTTACATACAGGGTCCAGTTCTGAGTTCCTGGTCAGCATCATTCGGGAATCAGGCTTTTCACATTGTTCCTTAGGGCATGGGAATCCCCTCCTGGATTCTCTGCACGTACTCAGGAAAGCAGTGCACTGAATACGCATGGGACGTGGCGGAAGAGTTCTTAATGGACCAGGCCTAAAAGTCGTTCATTCTATCCATGAACGACTAAGCAGTGCACTGAATACGCATGGGACGTGGCGGAAGAGGCGTTCATTCTATCCATGAACGACTAAGCAGTGCACTGAATACGCATGGGACGTGGCGGAAGAGGCGTTCATTCTATCCATGAACGACTAAGCAGTGCACTGAATACGCATGGGACGTGGCGGAAGAGTTCTTAATGGACCAGGCCTAAAAGTCGCACGTTCATTCTATCCATGTTGTAGTAGACAGAATTCAGTCGTCTGGCGACATGAAACTGCAAGGAACTCTGACATTTATCGTCTAGCCGTTTGTCCTGGACGAAGAAGCAAAGCCGAGTGAGCACATAGCAGCCTCTACAACGAAAGCCCTGCCCTGCACATGTTGCCAAGACATAATAACAGACCTACCCTGTGTCCTAAAAAGGTAGCGAGGAGGTAAGAGAAATAAATATATTCTCCTTTCCAATTTTTATTTCCCTTCTTAATGTAAAGAATTAAGGCAAATCTTACCTGTAATGTGTTATAATATTTCTGAATTGTTACTATCAATGACCAAGTTATTTCACTGCTATAATGTGCACTGAAACTTTCCTTCCATCGTGTTACATATATAGTTATGGAACATAGATATTACTTCGAGAGGAATTAAAAGAAACACTAACATGAGCTTTCAGAGAGATAATCCCTGAGTAAAGCTAGTTTTTTTTTTTAATGTTTATTTATTTTTCAGAGAGATAGGCAGAGCGTGAGTGGGAGAGGGACAGAGAGAGAGGGAGACACAGAATCAGAAGCAGGTTCCAGGATCTGAGCAGTCAGCACAGAGCCCAAAGAGGGGCTTGAAATCATGAGCCTTGAGATCATGACCTGAGCTGAAGTCTGATGCTTAACAGACTGAGCCACCCAGGCGCCCCTAAAGCTAATTTTAATCCAAAGTTCATTATCCTTACTGATTTTCAGTTGAAGAAATGTAGTTGGATGATTGACTTCTTTGATTTTTTTTAAACTAATGAGAAATAAAAAGGCTTTTATTACACAAAGATACAGATTACTGAAACAGAATCTGTATTCACTATAGATTCTGAAAGACTGTATGAAAACCAAATGTGATATGCAAATAATAGAATAATAATTTAAAATCTGGAGAATATATTTTATAAAGGTTTATACCAAGGAAAACCAAGCTAGAACTACATAAATTAGAGCTCTAAAAACATTCTTTTTTAATGTATAATTTAGAAATGAAATAATCAAATCCAATTTAGACGAAATATTCAAAATGATTAATTTAATATGTTTCGCCAAAAATTCTTTAAATGTCCCAAGGGAACACAATGTTTTAAATTACAATCCCCAAAAAACTTTAAACTATGAAAGAAAATAGCTCCACTGTATATTTCTAATATTTTCGCTAATATCCATGATAAGACATTATAGATCACATAGCTTTAATGGACTCTCTGTAATGGAATGCTCCTGCTACAGATACTTCAGGAGAAAGATAATCTGCTTGTCTGTCTTCTCTGAATGACCTCCTTGGCTGCCTTTAAAATACCATTTTCCAGTCAGCAGCACTTAATTCTCCTCATCCATTTATTCATCCCAGCCCGGGCCAAAAATATTCTGGCATCCTTCAGAACTAGAGGGTTGGATGGGTGGTGCCTGATAGTTTGTTCTTTGGAACAGTTATGATCACTGATGGAATAATAATTCACTTGACCAGAAAGGCCAAAGAAAAAATTGGAGAGGCCTGGGAAGCAGAACTTGAGTTCAAGCAAAACAGTGTAGTAGGTGAGATTTGTTTTCAGCATTTTTGATCACTTTCCTTTCACTAAGTTCCCCTTTTTAAGTTCCTCGCTGTGAGGCTCAGCTTGGCTGTAACCTCAGACAGTGCATTACAATCTGGACCTTTTCTTCCTTCTTTTATCTTGGGTATCATTTCACCCAGGCCACCTCAATATCCTGGATGACATCTACTGGCATAATTGATTCATCTTTGCTAATACATGAGTGCACATCAGTGCCATGGTGTTACTCTAGTCACAACTGTTAGTATTTTAACACAGACCTACACGCAGGAACATTTAAATGTCTCTCTTAAAGGCTGATAGAGAATTGTGAAGATCCGTATAGGAAGACCAGTCCCCAGCTTTCAAATCTCATCTGTGTCTGTACTACAGTTATGGCCTTCTCCTTTGATAATGGGCCATTATTTTCATTTCTTTCCTAATGTACAATGGGATAATGGGTGTGTAATGAAGGGAGCAATCTCCTAGTAGATATTCATGTAATCCATGCTATAAGAAGACTGATTATTTTGTTACTTTAGATTACAAATGTCTTCTTTTTTCTAACAATGTTTTTAATGTTTATTCCTTTTTCAGAGAGAGAGAGACACACCCTATGAGTGGGGGACAGGTAGAGAGAGAGGGAGACACAGAATGTGAAGCAGGCTCCAGGCTCTGAGGTGTCGGCACAGAACCCAATGGGGAACTCATCCTCATGAAACATGAGATCATGACCTGAGCCGAAGTCAGATGATTAACTGACTGAGCCACCTAGGCACCCCCCAAAAACCTGATAGTAAATAATTTTTAGATCTTATGATTTGGCAGTACATATTCTACCTAGGAGTATTTAATTTAAAAGCATATTTCAAAGAAGAAAGAGAGAGAGAGAGAGAGAGAGAGAGAGAGCGAGCACATGATGGGGGAAGAGGGGCAGAGGGAGAGAAAAAGAAAAGGGGCTCCATGCTCAGCACAGAGCCAGATGTGAGGTTCCATCCCATGATCCTGGGATCATGACCTCAGCCGAAATCAAGAGTGTGATGCTCAACCGACTGAGCCACCCAGGCATCCCCTACCTAGGAGTATTTAAGTTAAACTGTCATAATTATTATGTTGGCTAAATGAAACATGCTTGCATCCTCTGCTTTAAGGTTCATGATAACAAAACTGCACCTCTGTGTTAAGAGACAGGAGGCTCAACGGATGGATGAAGTGATGTTTTGGACTCTATACATCATTAATAAGAATTAAATCCCATAGGAGGCAGAAGGTACCCCATCACTCAGTCTTGATGATGGAAGAAAGGTCAAGCTACCTAATCTATAATTAAGAGAAGAAAGCTAATGTCTGAAGAGCAATAGCCCATCTTTAAAAACAAATATGTCCATTTGTACAGTAAACAGATGATAAGATTCTGGAATTTATAATTTTCTTCCTTATTAATCTATTTTCAAGTGTTACACATAAAAAGATAATTCTCTTTCAATCAGAAAAGGAAACAGTGACACCTTTGTTCATTAAGATGAATTTGTTTAGAAGACAATGTTTATACTACTATGTTGATAGGACCATGCCCAAGTGGCAGGCATCAGGATACTGGGAAACCACAGGGATGTGGGCCAGGATAGCCTAAACAGTATGGGTGCTCGCACTAGTCTCCAGATAGGATGCAGAGCGGAGCACTGTAGTGAACGATTCAGAGCCGTGGGCTTTGCATGACGGCTTGGCTCTACTGCTTACACTTCTGTGTATTTTTCATTTTCTCCCTCGTCATTTGGAAGATCCGGCCCGTCTAAACTATGTTAACAGAACCAAGAGAAAGACACTTGGTCCATATTTAAAGAGAAGGATAGAAAGGGACAAACTCCTGGAAATCCAGCTTGCTCAAGGCAGCTATCACTGAAGGCCCCTGGGAAGTAAAGTATAAAAGACCCCTGACCCTGGTATTTGTCCCAAACTCATGCTGGGGGTTCAGGATTTACTTTTTTCTTGAAAGAGGAAGACAGTATTCCCTAAACCTGGAATGAAATGAGTTAAGCAGTGCCCTCTAAGCCCTTATATTTTATTTTCTTTCACTGCCCTTGGAGTCGTTTAAGAGAGAAATGTGAATCTGAGATATAAGTCTCAACACACCTTCAGAGATGACGTAATTTCACCTCAAAGGGGGGGAAAAAAACTACATGATTACTTTATGGGAGAGTCAAAGAGATCTTCTCTGGTGCCTTGACTACTGTTTTTGTCCATCCTCACAACTAAGCAAGCAAGGGAAGAGGGAGAAGTAACTTACTTTATTCAGATGGTTGACAGCACTTACACATCTCTTGGCCAGAGTTGGAGACCTAAAGCTACAGGAGCCTGATGTTTCGTAATGGCTCCTCAATCAATATATACACTTCTCAGTCTGGTATTTAAAGCCATCTACAGTTGCCCCTGTATCATTTTCTATAAATACATCACCACAAGTTACCACAAATTTAGCAGATTAAAACAACACCTATTCATTATCTCACAGTCCTATAGGCTAGAAATCCCGAATGTTCAGATGGGGATCTTGCTCTGGGTCTCACAAGATCAAAGTGAAGGTATCAGCCCACCCATCGCTTATCTGGAGGCTCTGGGGGAAAATCCTCTTCCCAGGAGCTTTCAGACTGTTGGCAGAATTGAGTCTCATGCAGTTGTATGACTAAGGTCCTGCTTCCTTGCTGACATTGACCAGAGTTTTTAGAGGCTGCCCACATTCTTGGGCTGGTAGCCTCTCCTACTGCAAGGCCAGCAAAGATGCACCAAATCCCTCTTGTGTTTTGAAGCTCGCTGATTTCTCCTGCCTTCACCAACCTGAGAAGGATCTCTGCTTTTAAGAGCTCTGAAGCTCACACTAGATCCACCCGGATAATCCAGGAAAATCTCTTTAAGATCAGCCAAGGACTAACTTTAATGACATCAGCAAAGTCCTTTTTTTTTTCCATGTAAAGTTACTTATTCATAATTGTTCTATCTCATCATATTCACAGGTTCTAAGTATTAGAAAATGGAATCTTGAGGGGCGCCTGGGTGGCTCAGTCGGTTGGGCGGCCAACTTCGGCTCAGGTCACGATCTCACGGTCTGTGAGTTCGAGCCCCGCGTTGGGCTCTGGGTGACAGCTCAGAGCCTGGAGCCTGTTTCGGATTCTGTGTTTCCCTCTCTCTATGCCCCTCCCCGACTCATGCTCTGTCTCAAAAATAAATAAACATTACAAAAAAAATTAAAAAAAAAAGAAAATGGAATCTTGAGGAGGGAGGGAAGGGGGAGGTTTTGAGATTTCTGCTTACCAAAGACCCTACCCAACAATACTCAAGCCGAATCAAGACAACTCAAAACCACACCCATACTGACCTGACAGTGTACCTGTTCTTACCTAGTTTCCTCTGCCTAGGATGCATCTCTCCCTTTACATTCCACTGCCCAACCTCACCTACCTAGGTCCTGCTGAAGCTTCAAGGTCAGCTTCAAAGGGCTCTTCCTTCAAGAATTCCCCCCAGTATGATCAGGCCCCTGTTACCATCCACACAGTTTAATGTATACTTCTTTTTTATCATAATTACATTTTTTGATTCATTTTGTTTACCTTTATACTTAGCCCTTGATAATGTATTGATGCAAATTCCTGGAAGGCTGTGAAGGGGTCCTCCTCACCATTGAGTGTCTCTACCATTCAGTTCCTTATTACCAGTTAAATTATCACGTATTCAACGTGGTATTTTCCCAAAACAAAGATGTCATTCTTTTCTCAAAGGGACCAAAGGCTGGAACCTGTACGTAGGACACTCCTGACCTGCTCTGTGTGTGCTAATGTGTGTCTTCTTTGCAGCAGAGTACTCGCCACACTAAAGGGGTAGTATTTCCTCACATCGCTGCCTCTAACACGAAATACCTCAAGGACAGGGGTCGGCTTCAGTCATTTATCTTCTCACTTGGCACAGGTTATGGAGTCAGCGGTTAGGTCTTGTGCCATGTATAGGGATACCATTGTGACAAAAGAGACCTCATGGAACATACAGTCTGATGGGAAAGGCAGACATTAGGGACACAATCACAGAAACGAATGTATACTTACAAGGTTCAGGAAGGAATCTGACAGAAAAATGAAAGATGCTACCAGAAAGAATATCAAGGAATCTTACTGAAGGGGAAGGGCGAGTGGTACTTCCTTGACAAAGTGACATTTACTCTGAAACTTGAAAGAAGAACCGGACGTTTTCAGGAATGAACATTGATAAGAATGATCCAGGCAATGGCAGTGTAAGTAGGGGAGATGAGGGGAAATGAAGCTAGAGAAGTAGAAAGTCAGGCCATTCAGAGCCTCATAGGGATGAGTTGAGGATTTAGATTCTCATTTAAGTGCTATTACAGCTACTGAAATTAAAGCTTTAAGTAAAGAAGCGAGATGGCTAGACTGAGTGTTTCAAAAGAACATGAGCGGTAGTGTGGTGATGGGTTGGGAGAACTACCCAGCAAAGAAGGTAGAGCAACAGAGGGGCCACAACAATCACCCGGGGACTGGCTCTCTTCAAGTATCAATGACATGTGGACCTTCTGATCAAATACTAGTGGACTCCTGGGCTTCCATGGGTAGAGAGACTCCTACCGCAAATATTTACTTTACGTTGGTTGTAAAGACATTAAAAATGTTGTGCAATAACACTTTTCTGGAAGCTTAAAGTATGTGTCAGTCAGTACAAGTGACTGACTTGTAATGTTTTTGTGGCTCAATTAAATTCCATGTGCAAAATACCTAACATCAACTGGCCTATGGTAAGTGATCAAAAAATATTAACTCTCTTGTGCCTCTTCTTTATGTGATCCTCCCCACAACATATTGGTGCCATTTCATTTAAACTAATATTTCTCATCAGACACCAACATAGTCTATGTTCAAATGTTCTAAGAATCCCATTATCAAATAAAATTTCCAAACCATCAAAGTTATATTATTCATCTATACACCTGAGTGAATTACTTAGATTAATTAAAGAGATCATACAATCATTACCAACAGGATTCTTAAAAAGGGCAAAAGCCCTATATCGAGCATTCCTCTGAGCTGGCTACAAACTCCACTGCTCTGAGTTCAGTCAGTAAGACAGAAGTGATAAATGAGTTAGCATGACCCAATATCAATAAATACTCCATCCACATGGGTTTTATCCAAGGCAGTTCAAAAATTTTGAGGAGGAAAAAAATAGGCCAGTGGCAGAGATCCTGGAAAACTAGAATATTTTGGAAAAGTTTTGAAAGACCCATAATCAGAATAACATCCAAAGAGAATAAAGTAGGTGAAATTAGAAAGAATGAACTACAAATTGTGAAGAAAATCAGTGTTACTGGCATGCTAAGTAAATTCTTGCAGAAAGAAGAGTGTAGCAATTTTCCTGCTGATCACACATGTGAAGTATTAGAGACTGCAGTTGGTTTGCAAACCGATGCAGTTATCGACGAATCATGGATTATGGATCAGTTCTTCTGATATTCCAGAAATCTTTCACTTAATTTCTCCTCCGAATTGACTCTCTATCCACCTTGCTCACAATCTATCATGGATTATGTCAATGGGCCCGCAAGTCCTCTGGCTTTCAGTTTGGCTTTGGCCTGCTGAGACTGAGAGGGAATTCAGGACAGAATATTTGTTTTCCTGATTCCCGTGCTGTTAATTTGCACTGGACAGCCTGTGTCCCTTGACAGAAGGTCACTTTGCCACTGCAGGTGGCTCTTCTATGAGACATTCTCTCCTCTACAGTTCTAGTAGTATCTTCTTCCCATTGTCCATTCAGCTCCATAGGTGATGAAACCTTGCTCCTGCTAACTCCAGGTTTCTGTGCTATGTCTTGTGTCTCCCTCTGCGTCACTACCACATACACGCCTTTGTAATTAGTCCCTTGTATAAACAAACTCTCCTCAAGTTATGCTAATTTGAATGCGATATCTTTTCCCTTTGAGATCCCGTCTGATATCCATAATTCCTGACTAACTCTATTCGCACTAGACCCAAGTTTCCAAATTATTCACGTAAGGACTCTGTGGCCAGAGAAGTCTGAGCAACTGATCTTTGTTTTCGTGCCATAACACTGAGGTCAGAAACATCTTTGCAGCAGATTTGGCCAGCCTGGGGTGGGGAGAAGGTGATCAATGGGGGCCGTGTTCCTGGCCTGAGTGCTCCGGGCTAGCATGTGTTCTGTAGTCATACTGTATACTGCACAGCACCGGAAGTGATGTGGTGCACCTGGCATCTCAGGATGAGGGGGAGTCCAGCCCAGAGCCACACTGGCCTACCTGTAAGTGGCTCCGGTCATCCATATTTAAGGCAGACTGGAGGGGCGGGGGGTGCGGTGCTGCTGAGCTTCTAGGCGCTTTGGTGTCACCTTCAATGACTCACGTTATCGCCCAAAACTGTATGACTGGGGATGAAGATTTGTGAAGTCTAGAAAGAAGCCTGTATAATTACGAGACCTAAGAAATGTTTAACTTTCTGCTCTTAATTGTGACTGTTCAGGCTTCATCATCTATACCCTTTGACTTTGTAAACTTTGTCTAGCCTACCTGAGTGGTCTCTGCGTCTTCTCTCACCTTCACTGTAACTCTACTCTTGAAATGTGTCAACACAGCAGTCGTGTGATTAACGGTATTCAGGATTTATGCCTGATCTACATACCACTTCTCAATCGATTTTAAATCCACTCCTTATTTTTAAAAATATTACAAAAGGTAAAATATCAGTAAAATCACATATGTGATATGCTAGGTTGTATGATTTCTTATACACATTAAGATAAAAACACAACACTGTTCAGATTCTGCTGACGTAGTAGCTTAAGTACCAGGATCACCCCTTCACCGAAATCGACTGAAACTCTTAGCCTAAAAAAAATAAAAAATAAAAAATAAAAAAGATTTTTAAATCTTCATAAAAACACAGACGAGCTAGCGGAAAAGTGAACGATTCCCAGATGCTGCCCAAACCTGGTTTTCATGGACTTATGATAGGCAGAAATAAGAGATAAGCTTCAAAGTCTAGGCAAAAAGGGGAATCTAAGAGGAGAGTTCCGCTGCTTATAAATACTTGTTCTCTCAAGTTGTAAACCACTCAGAAGTGAATAGAAACAAACCCTCCTCTACTGAGATGTCAGAAATGGGGGTGGGGGAGTTATCGTTGAGAATATGGGACTAGAAGGTAGCCTTCTTCCATCTGCACCCATTCTACTGAGGTAGGCCAATTAGCCAATTCATAAATATGACTGAGTGATCCAGGAAGTGTCACGTTCCTACTTGCTTCGCCGAAGCAAACACAGTCCTATTTGGAGGATTCACTTGGATCAAGCCCTCAAAATACATGACAACAAAAACGGGCAAATCACAGGCAAAGTAACTAATTACACAAAGAAATAAAGCTCCCCAAGGAAGAAGAATAAGCAAAAACAACCAAAAGAAGGCTCAGAGATACAGGAATTTGAGAAACTAAAAATATCAGGACATAGATTCTGAAAACATTAGAAACATCATGTTTGAAGCAATAAAAGACATTAATGAAAATGTATGCTGGTATCGAGAAACTATAAAATATGACCAAGCAGATTTTTCAGAATCAAATAAAACTTACAGAAATGAAAATTTTAATGATTAAAATTATAAATGTAAGCGTTTAATGTCAGTGTACACCTATGTCAAGAGATAATTAGTTATCCAGAATGTATCATAAAGAGGCCAAGAGAAAATACAAAAGAGAAAACATGAGACAATGAAGATAGAGTAAGAAATCTGACATATACTAAGACACAGTTTCAGACAGAAAAAAAGAAAATGGGCTAGTAATAGGTTGAAGATGATAATATTTGAGATGTACCAGAAATGATGAAAGACATCAACCCTCTCATTCAAAATACCTAACAGGGGCACCTAGGGCAGCGAAGTGTCTGACTTCAGCTCAGGTCATGATCTGGTAGTTCTTGAGTTCGAGCCCCACGTTGGCTCTGCACTGACAGCTCGCTATGAGCCTCTTTGGATTGTCTATCTCTCTCTTTCTCTTTCTCTCTGCCCCTGCCCTCACTCTCTCTCAAAAAAATAAATAAATAAACACTCTTTTAAAAACACTTAACAAATGCCAAGCAGGATAAATTAAATCAATACCAAGACTTACCATAATGAAACTTCAAACACCAAGGAAAAAGAAAAACTCTTAAGAACCACCAGAAAGAAAAACAAACAACAAATACCATAAACCATATTATTTCCAAATGAACAAATGGTGGATGAACAGATGAAACACAGAACATAGGTGTCAACCTAGAATTATAAAAGTAGTCGGTATTTCTTAAGAAGGAAAATAAAGATATTTTCAGGAAAACCAATACTGAGAAAGTTTGGTAGCCATCACCCTCACTAAAAGAAAATTCTAAAGTATGTTCAGTAGCTATAAGAAAATTTTTGAGTATTTTTTAAAAAATAGTAGAACACAACCTATCAAAAGCAATCCTTCCGTAATAATTCGTCAAATAAATAAACCTCACCAGATTGATCAAGAGAAGCAGGGTGAGGCTCTAGAACGATACACGGAGGAGGATAAACGCAAAGAAACGAGATGTTAATAAAATAAACCATAAGAGAACACCACGAACCACTCTAAACCAACAGATTTTAAAACTTGAATGAAATGATCAGTTCTTCCCCCAAATCCTAACATAAGAAAATTGACTGAAAATATTTTAAAAACTGGAATTGTTTCTGCGGACTAATTAGTAGGGGATCTCAACACTCCACTCTCAGCATTGGATAGATCCACAAAACAGAAAATCTCCGCAGAAACAATAGCCCTGAATGACACATTAGGACAGATGGGCCTCACAGACATCTTTAGAGTCCTTCATCCAGAAGCAAAGGAATTTACGTTCTTCTCATCTGCACACGGTACATTTTCCAAGATAGACCACATTCTGGGGCACAGGGAAGCTCTGAATAAATATAAAAGAATTGAGATCATACCGTGTACAGTGTCAGACCACAATGCTTTGAAACTTGAAATCAACCACAGGAGAAAGCCTGGAAAATATCCAAGAACATGGCGGCTAAGAAATAACCTACTAAAAGATGACTGGGTCAACCAAGCCATCAGAGAAGAAATTAAAAAATATATGGAAACAAATGAAAATGAAAATACAACAATCCAAACGCTCTGGGATGCAGCAAAGGCAGTCCTGAGAGGGAAATATATTGCAATCCAGGCCCATCTCAAGAAACAAGAAAAATCAATAACACAAATTCTAACAGCACGCCTAAAGGAACTAGAAGCAGATCAACTAAAACAATCCAAGCCCAGCAGAAAGAGAGAAATAACAAAGATCAGAGCTCAAATTAACCATATGGAGACAGAAAAGGTAGTGGAACAGATCAATGAAACCAAAAGCTGGTTCTTTGAAAAAATAAACAAAATAGACAAACCTCTAGCCAGGCTTCTCAAAAAGAAAAGAGAGAGAACTCAAATAAATAAAATCGTGAATGAAAAGGGAGAAATTACAACCAATCCCTCAGAGATACAAGCAATCATCAGAGAATACTATGAAAAATTATATGCCACCAAACTTGGCAATCTGGAAGAAATGGACAGCTTCCTAAATAGCCACACGCTACCAAAACTCAAACGGGAAGAAATAGAAAATTTGAACAGACCCATAACTAGTGAAGAAATAGAATCCGTTATTAAAAACCTCCCAGCAAATAAAAGCCCTGGACCAGATGGCTTTCCTGCGGAATTTTACCAGACATTTAAAACAGAGTTAATTCCTATCCTCCTCAAGCTGTTCCAAAAAATTGAAACGGAAGGAAAACTCCCGGACTCATTCTATGAAGCCAGCATCACTTTGATTCCCAAACCAGATAGAGACCCAGCAAAGAAAGAAAATTACAGGCCAATATCCCTGATGAATATGGATGCAAAAATTCTCAACAAGATACTAGCAAATCGAATCCAACAGCATATAAAGAGAATTATCCACCATGATCAAGTAGGATTCATCCCTGGGTTGCAGGGCTGGTTCAATATTCGCAAATCAATCAACGTGATACATCACATCAACAAAAGAAAAGATAAGAACCATATGATCCTGTCAATAGATGCAGAAAAAGCATTTGACAAAATACAGCATCCTTTCTTAATAAAAACTCTCGAGAAAGTCGGGATAGAAGGAACATACTTAAACATCATAAAAGCCATATATGAAAAGCCCACAGCTAATATCATCCTCAATGGGGAAAAATTGAAAGCCTTCCCCCTGAGATCAGGAACACGACAGGGGTGTCCACTCTCGCCACTGCTATTTAACATAGTGCTGGAAGTCTTAGCATCAGCAATCAGACAACAAAACAAAATAAAAGGCATCAAGATTGGCAAGGAGGAAGTCAAACTTTCACTTTTTGCAGATGACATGATACTTTACATGGAAAACCCGACAGAATCCACCAAAAGCCTACTAGAACTGATTCAGGATTTCAGCAAAGTTGCAGGGTACAAAATCAATGTACAGAAATCGGTGGCATTTCTATACACCAACAATGAAGCAGCAGAAAGAGAAATAAAGAAGCTAATCCCTTTCACAATTGCACCAAAAACCATAAAATACTTAGGAATAAACCTAACCAAAGATGTGAAAGACCTCTACACTGAAAACTATAAAAAACTTATGAAGGAAATTGAGGAAGACACAAGGAAATGGAAAAACATCCCATGCTCATGGATTGGAAGAATAAATATCGTCAAAATGGCAATACTACCCAAAGCAATCTACACATTCAATGCAATCCCAATCAAAATTGCACCAGCATTCTTCTCAAAGCTAGAGCAAACAATCCTAAAATTTGTATGGAACCACAAAAGACCTCGAATAGCCAAAATAATACTGAAGAATAAAACCAAGGCGGGAGGCATCACAATCCCAGACTTTAACCTCTACTACAAAGCGGTGGTCATCAAGACTGTATGGTATTGGCACAAAAACAGACACATAGACCAATGGAATAGAATAGAAAACTCAGAAATGGACCCGCAAGTATATGGCCAACTAATCTTTGACAAAGCGGGAAAATGTATCCAATGGAAAAAAGACAGCCTTTTTAACAAATGGTGCTGGGAGAATTGGACAGCAACATGCAAAAGAATGAAACTAGACCACTTTCTTACACCACTCACAAAAATAAATTCTAAATGGATAAAAGATCTGAATGTGAGACAGGAAACCGTCAAAATCCTAGAGGAGAAAACAGGAAAAAGCCTCTTTGACCTAAGACGCACCAATTTCTTACTCGACACGTCTCCAAAGGCAAGAGAATTAAAAGCAAAGATGAACTATTGGGACCTCATCAAGATAAAAAGCTTCTGCACGGCAAAAGAAACAACCAACAAAACGAATAGGCAACCAACGGAATGGGAAAAGATCATCGCAAATGACATATCGGATAAAGGACTAATATCTAAAATCTATAAAGAACTTACCAAACTCCAAACCCGAAAAACAAACAACCCAGTGAAGAAATGGGCGGAAGATATGAATAGACACTTCTCCAAAGGGGACATTCAGATGGCCAACAGACACATGAAACGATGCTCAATGTCACTCATCATCAGGGAAATACAAATCAAAACTACACTGAGATACCACCTCACACCAGTCAGAGTGGCTAAAATGAACAAATCAGGAAACTATAGATGCTGGCGAGGATGTGGAGAAGTAGGCACCCTCCTACACTGTTGGTGGGAATGCAAACTGGTGCAGCCACTCTGGAAAACGGTGTGGAGGTTCCTCAAAAAAATGAAAATAGAGCTACCCTATGACCCAGCAATAGCCCTGCTAGGAATCTACCCAAGAGACACAGGAATGCTGATGCATAGGAGCACGTGTACCCCAATGTTCATAGCAGCACTTTCGACAATAACCAAATCATGGAAAGAGACCAAGTGCCCATCAACTGACGAATGGATAAAGAAGTTATGGTACTTATATACAATGGACTACTACGTGGCAATGAGAAAAAATGAAATCTGGCCATGTGTAGCAACATGGATGGAACTGGAGGGTATTATGTTAAGTGAAATAAGTCAGTCAGAAAAAGACAGATACCATATGTTTCCACGAATAGGTGGACTTTGTGAAACTAAGCAAAAACCAGGGGGAGGGGAAGAGGGGAAAGAAAAAAAAGACACAGAGAGGGAGGGAAATAAAACATAAGAGACTCTCAAAGACTAAGAAAAAACTGAGGGTAAGGGGAATGAGGGAGGGGGGAGAGGGGTGATGGGTATTAAAAAGGGCACATGTTGGGATGAACACTGGGTGTTATATGTAAACCAATTTGAAAAGAAACTATTATAATAAAAAAAAAAAAAAACTGGAATTGGCCTTTAACCATTAAAGAAGCAATATTGGGTTAAAAATCTTTAAGTAAAAACAAAAGGAAGTCCTACTAGGACCAGACAGAGAGGCATATTCTACTTTATATTCAAGAAAAGGGTAATCTTTCTCTCACACTTACTGCTGCAGAGAACTAAAACACTGGAGAGACCCTAGAATCACCGCATGAGACTACTAGAACCTCAAATACCAGATCTCACAAGGACAGCTTAAGACCAGAAAGTTATAGACCAATCTTAGGAAATTCTAAAAAAATATTACCCAATTGATTCCAACAATGTACACCATGCGAGAGACCACGACCAAGTGAGTTTCATCACTGTGATGCAAACTGGATTTAATATTATAAAATCGTATTGCTATCGCTCACCACTATCATAAAGAAGAAAAAAAACCCTATGTTTATCCCAGCAAATACAGGAATGGCATTTGATAAAATACAATACCCTTCAAAAGCAAAACTCTTAACAGCGTAGAAATAAAAAGAATTCCTTAACTTGTTAATGCCGATATATCAAAAATCTACAACGAACAACATAGCTGACACAGCTAAGAGCGAATTGGCAGAAGGAATTCTTCCATCGGTCACTGTCTCCTGGACCAGAAACCACCTTTGCCGCTGCAGCGCCGCCAAATGCCCAAGGTGAACTTTCGATGGGGCATGTGGTGCATTTGGGTGGTACGATGGCCCTTCCTTAGAAATCACTCTCGGTTTTCAGTAATTTATCAGCATCTTCACACGCAGAACAGTCTCCTTCATTTCCCGGCCCTGCATGCTAGCCCAAGCCCCTCACCTGTCGGATGTGACTTGACCACCAGGACTCACAGAAACAACAGCCACTGGGACCCCCTCGCTCTCCGACAAGGGTTGCTTCTGTGGAGATCCTAACTGCAGATGGAGATCTTGGAGTTCACCTACATGTCCTCTCTAATGTAAGAATCCCAGAGAAAGTCTGTCCCTAAGTGACTACTGAAAACGCTGCCTGTGTTTTCCCTTCATTCTGCTCCCTCTTCTGACCACCCAGTAGCCCCCAAGAGGGTTCTAAACATTTCACGAGATCTTCTCCGATTCATTCTCATTACCCTACTAAGGGATCCAGAAGCCACAAGACCTCTGAGAGTCAGCTTCACCTCAGCCCAACGGTTCTCAAACAGGGACCCTTTGGTGGGGGTTCGGGGGGCAGTGATAACGAGTCTTTGGAGCAGACGTGGGCTGCAGAACATGCCCGGTGATCCTAAATGTGCACGTGTGTCCAAGCAACCACTAATGTTAACACCAATGGCTAATGTTTATTGAGCACTTACTATGTGCCCGACACTGTTCTGACTGTTCTAACCCATATATTCCTCATGTCAAGACTATGACATGGGTCCTAGTATTGATCTCGTCTTATAGATAAAGCAACCCAGGAACTTGGTTTATGATAAAGCCAAGGTAAGTCACCTGGCGAAGGTTACACTGATAGTAACTGGCAGAGACAGGACTTAAAGTTTCATAACAACTTAAGAGTTTACACTGTGAACCACTGTGCTAGGTATGAAGAAATAGCACAGTTTCTTCATTTTCTTTAAATAAACTTAAATTACTCCCTGAGTCCTCGGATGTAAGGCAATTTCATCTCAGTCACTGTCGGGGCACCGCATCAAATGTCGGCAGTTGCACGGGCTGCAAATCACCATGAGTGCAATCCAGGTGGACTCTTCTCTCAGCAGCTCGGAATATTCCTCTAAGATCTCACATTACTCTGCATCTCCAAAACAGTACTTCCCCCCCAAATGCCCACCTACTGGAATAGTGGAAAGTTTTATTTCAGTCAAGTTTGCAGGGCCCTCCTCCTCTTTTTTTTTTTTTTTTTTATAATAGTTCATTTACAAATTGGTTTACATATAACACCCAGTGTTCATCCCAACACGTGCCCTCTTTAATGTTCGTCACCCCCTTCCCCCCTCCCACACCTCCCTCACCTCCCTCACCCTCAGACTGTTCTTAGTCTTTGAGAGTCTCTTATGTTTTATCTCCCTCCCTCTCTGTGTCTTTTTTTCCTTTCCCCTCTTCCCCTCCCCCTGGTTTTTGCTTAGTCTCACAAAGCCTCCTCCTCTTTATAGGCTTCTGCAAGAATCCCAGAGATACAGGTAGTCTGGGACATTTGGGAAAGCCCCCCTGTTCTCGAGTTTCTCTTGGTCTCTGTCCCAAACTGGTCACTGAGGGTGTGTTCACACTGAGGGTGTTCACACTGAGGGTGTGTTCATGATGTTGAAGTCGGAGGCTTTACTGGTTAGATGCCAAGCTTGAGCCCAGGAATCAGTACCATGATGAAGCACCGTAGCCCTTGGTACCCAGCCTCACAGGGGGTACCCATCTGGTCCTCCAGAAGCCCCGACAGCCCTGGGGTCTGGGGAAACAGCAGGACACAGAAAGTCTCATATGCCTTTCCCCTACTGGGTCCCAGGAAAAGCTCTCCAAACATTTTCTCCTCCCCAGCTTTGACCAGTTCCTGAAAGTCCTCCTCTGCTTAGACAATTCAATCCCATTGCTCCAAGAATATACCTTTCACAAAAGCTCTCAGTGGGTACTGATTTTGCTTTGTCTGGCAACTCTTACTTCTGGCCCTGCCACACAAAAGCCATTATTAACTTCCTGCGGTAAGGAAAAAAGACTTGGCCACTATCTTGGAATATGGAAGGGAAAATTACCTACAGCCAAAGAACAAAAGACAAATTATTATTTCAGTAAATTATCCTACTCCTTATACATATTTACTTAAAAATAGTCCTAACAGATATATCCCCAAATATTAGTAGTGCCACGGCCTCAGGAACTTTAAACTACTTTTTCTTTCTTTTAATCGTAATTTTCAAGTTTTCTACAATGAATGTATACTTATGAATTTTTTCAAATATTGATTTTTTCACTTAAAAGTGTTCATGTGGGTTTTTTCGTTAACTAATTCAAAAGTTAAATTTTTTCCCTTGTTTAGGAATGCCAAGAAGACTGTAGTTCAAAAATCAGACAAACAGACGTCTGTGGTGTATATGCTAAATGATTTCAGTGAATAGAGTAAGTGCATACGCTGGGTTTTGTTTTAACATTAAAACCATCTTTAGGGAGGGGGAAAAAAAGCTAAAAATACCGTTCACTTCATGCGGGTAAAAAGGAGGAAATGACCACCCACTTACTTAAAAGTGATAAAACTGGGTCCCCATTCACACAGAAAAACGGAATCAAAATCACTTCACTTTGTCCTGCCTCACCTCAATCAATGTTTTAGAGGAAAGCTTTTTTTCATAATTCAAAAAGTTACTGGAATTCAGAAACAATGAACATTTTATTGTGGTGGACATGGTACACGCTGTATCACTTCCAATGACATCAAGGACAAGCCACGGCTTGACTAGCGAGATTAACATTTATCTCACAGCTATTCAACTCCAGCGCTTTCTGGATTTTATAACCAATTTCCCAAAGTAGATTATCCCTCCTGACGCGAAAGGTTAGACAGTTTTGAGCGTGTGTGTATGTGTGTGTATTTTTACAGAAAAAGAAAACAGACCACCCCAGAAGTTAGGATATTTCTAATATACTTTTTGAGCACAAATAGTTTTTCCAGAAGTTAGGGAGTAAAAAATCATAATGGTAAGTGCTGGAATTTTCCATATTCTAATGGTTTTCCTGGAAAAGTAGAAAAATAAGGTTCTTGAGAATTATGTTGCTCTCCTAAGAAAAGTGTTGAATCAGCAGACTTCCATAACATAGCTTAGAAGTGAAGTACTAATTAGAATTCTCACATTTTTAAGTTTATCTTGAGAGAGAGAGTGAGAGAAAATGTGGGGAAGGGGCCAAGAGAGAGAATCCCAAGCAAGCTCACTAACAGTGCAAGGCTCAAACTCATGAACCTGTGAGATTGTGACCTGAGTCCAAATCAAGAGTCAGTCATTTAACCAACTAAGCCACCCGGGTGCCCTGGTATTCTCACATAGTCTTAAGAAGGATGACTTGTTATCAGTGGGCCCTTGATATTGACTTGAATTGGTCAGAGTAATCAATTGCATCTACCCTTGGTTTTTATTTTATTTTTTTATTTTAGAGAGAGAGAAAGAGAGAACATGAGAAGGGGAGACGGGCAGAAGGAAAGAGGGAGGGAGGGAGGGAGAGCGAGCGAGCAAAGATGAACTACTGGGACCTCATCAAGATAAAAAGCTTCTGCACAGCAAAAGAAACAACCAACAAAACGGATAGGCAATCAATGGAATGGGAAAAGATCATCACAAATGACATATCGGATAAAGGACTAATATCTAAAATCTATAAAGAACTGACCAAACTCCACACCTGAAAAACAAATAATCCAGTAGAGAAATGGGCGGAAGAAATGAATAGACACTTCTCCAAAGAGGACATTCAGATGGCCAACAGACACATGAAACGATGCTCAAAGTCACTCATCATCAGGGAAACACAAATCAAAACCACAATGACATACCACCTTACACCAGTTCGAGTGGCTAAAATGAATAAATCAGGAAACTATAGATGCTGGTGGGGATGTGGAGAAGCAGGCACCCTCCTACACTGTTGGTGGGAATGCAAACTGGTGCAGCCACTCTGGAAAACGGTGTGGAGGTTCCTCAAAAAAATGAAAACAGAGCTACCCTATGACCCAGCAATAGCATGCTAGGAATCTACCCAAGAGACACAGGAATGCTGATGCATAGGGCCACGTGTACCCCAATGTTCATAGCAGCACTTTCGACAATAGCCAAATCATGGAAAGAGACCAAGTGCCCATCAACTGACGAATGGACAAAGAAGATGTGGTACATATATACAATGGACTACTATGTGGCAATGAGAAAGAATGAAATCTGGCCATGTGTAGCAACATGGATGGAACTGGAGGGTATTATGTTAAGTCAGTCAGAAAAAGACAGATACCATATGTTTCCACGCATAGGTGGACTTTATGAGACTAAGCAAAAACCAGAGGGAGGGGAAGAGGGGAAAGGAAAAAAAGACACAGAGAGGGAGGGAGATAAAACATAAGAGACTCTCAAAGACTATGAACAAACTGAGGGTGAGGGGAGTGAGAGAGGGGGGAGAGGGGGTGACGGACATTAAAGAGGGCACGTGTTGGGATGAACACTGGGTGTTATATGTAAACCAATTTGAAAATAAACTATTATAAAAAAATAAAATAAATTAAAAAAAAAAAAAACTTCAATGGCCTTCAATAAAGCACACCTTCCAGTAGTCTTTCTCCACTGTGACCAGGGACTTGTCATGTGACTAGCCTTGGCCAATGAGACACTCGCACCCATAAAATGAGCAAAGCGTTCATAAGTGCTTGCACATGAGGAACTTGCCCTCTTGGAATGCTCCTTCTTGGAACCCGATTCTGGGGATTACCAAGAATCCATGCAGGGATCCCACATGCAGGATAAAAGACCTCAGCTAAGTTCCCAAGAAGGGGTTAAGGCCAGTTGCTGTTCATGTGAATGACACCATTTTGGACTTTCTAACCATCCCAGTGCCCCCGACAACACTATACTGGCAAAACCCTCCACTCATTCTACAGATTTATGAGAAATAATGAATTATTATTGTGTTACGCCATTGTGTTTATGATGGTTTGTTTCAAAGCAACAGGTATCTTTAAAGCAGAAGAAAAAGGAGGAGAAGGGGGAGAGGAGGACGAAGAGGAGGGGAAGAGGAGGAAGAGGTTTTTAATTCTCAAAGGGGAAGGAGGCATAGTTACTATAGCAATCAAAATGTTCCAATGTAGATATTTCTGGCAGTGTTTCTTGGGGTTGAAATAAAGGACAAGCCAGTAAAGTCTTACTTTACTTATATAATTGAAAAAATTTCTAGGTCTGGTAAAAAATACCACCAACATTGAAATTAAGTTCTTGGCCTCTCACCCAATTCCTAGAACGAGGTCATTTCACAGACCCAAAGGCTCCTTAATAAAGAAAAGCCTCGTGATCTGAGGGATAATAATATCATAAGTAACAAATTCAGACAGGAGGTTTATTACATAAAGATAAGAGCTTGTTATATAAAAGTCAGTCTGTTCAAATTCCGGCTCTACCACTTACTAGCTGTATAACTTTTGGCATTCAGCAGGTTGACTACGTTATAAGAAAAGAAAAGTACCCGAATATTTAGAGAAACATAAAACACTGTCTGAGAGCCAACACTGGTTCCAGAGAAGCCAGGGCTCTAGCGTGATCACTACCATTCACAGAATTAAAGATAAAGGCCATTTGTTCGCCTCAAGGTGAGCCAGCTCTGTGTGGCCCATACGGCACTGCTTCCAACTGAGGCATTTACTTTACGTTAAACACGACCCGTGGATATACTGGTTTTGTCATGTGCCAATCATCTAGAGCCAAAACAAGGTGAAACAGACTGGTGAAGACGGACTTAAGTCACCATGTAGGAGAAATACGTTGAAAATTCATGGTGTGGTTCTGCAGAAGCATGAACAGTTCTGAACCAGCAAGCAATAGTAAGCAATTCTGTTTTTCCCAAAGCCACAAAGTATGAATCCAGGAACCAGGGGCTGGAAAGATGATGCTACTCACAATTACTTAATTAGTAATTACACTTTGCAAAATTTTGCTTTCCATCCCATCTTTCCCAGACTCTGCTGGTATGGACAAAAGAAAGGAATGCTTTCAATATTTAATGGAACTGAAACTTCCACCGGGCCATTTCATACTCTTAATGCCACTGTAAAGACAGGCAAAAAAAAAGAAAAGAGTATTTTAGCCTGGTTTGATTGATTCTAGTTCTCAGGAAAAAGAGAGGACTGCTCTTGTACAATGGGAGCAGGGAGGAGAATAAACAGAACACCTTCTCATATTACCAAGTCCAGTGCTAAAAGTTAATCAAGGACTCTGGCAATCTATTCAGGCAGAACCACCAAAAGCTTAGATCCCTCAGGAATGAAGGTTTGAGTGACCCCACTGGGTAAAGAATCCCAGCCAGCCGAGGTGCTAGCAGAGGGCAAAGCAAACAGAAATGGGTGGTGGAGGAAGAGAGTCATAAATACCAGCTACTGCCTCATGGCCAGTTGCAGAAACAAAGACTAATGCCTCTATTTATTTTTTTTCAGCCCTGTTGAATCAGGGCTATTTTTACACAACTTAATGAAGTTCCCTTTTCTTGGGGGAGGTTTGTTGGTAGTAATTAATGAGGTAATGCACGCCGTCAGTGGCAGGATTCAGAAGTGGGGCTGTGCAAAACTAGAGAAAGTGGACATCGCCAGAGAGTCTGGATTGGAGCCTGACTCACCGTGGGTTTTCTCCCAAGGCGAAAGGAAGAAGCACGTGTTCCACTGTCGAAGAAAACAGTGACATGATGTTGGGTGAAGACATTTTTAATGTAATTACAAGCAGAAAGAAAATGAGAGGCAGCCAAAGGGGCAAACTTTAGTCCATTATTTGTCATTTGTTGTCTGTACAAACCCCTTCCTATTGGAAGGAATCTTCACTGTGTGAGCCTCCATGTGAGGCACCACCCATCTCCTGATACAAGGGCCCAAGGAGGCCAAGTACGCCCCCTCCTACAGGAGCAGCTATGATGGGGACATGTGCCTAGACTCGGCCACCAGGCTCTTTTTCCCCAGCTTTTGTACCTTCGATGAATGACACAGAAGATTATGGTGCAGTGTTCACAGGCAGGGATGTGTCATGTCGGGACACTCTGAACCAGCGGTAGTGCCCTAACCGGAGCATTTTAGAGGTGAGGCTCTGCCTGCGCTCCTACTTCCTGCCCTCCTCTTATGCCCTACCTTATATCCTTCCACTAAACTCCTTCCCCTTAAATCAGACAGGGTTGTTTTTCCATCGCTTGCGACCGAGTCAAGAGAGACAAAACTGTTTCATGCTTTCGAAGAGACAGCCACTTTGTTGAGGCTGGCCCATCTGAAAGCAGGAAGGGAAGAATGTATGGCTTTGTTGAAAGAGACTCTTTCTGCCTGCAGCCAGGAACCAAATACGTCAGAAAGTCAGATAATATTGAGCCAAAATCTCTGCCTCAAGCTAACATAAGTGAGAGAAAAGGGAGAGGGGGAGATTTGCAGGATTTATGACTGAGACCTGGAAAATCCAGACCCCATGTGTGCCCGAGCACCAACTCCAGTGCACTTTCTGCTTGACAAAGGTTCCAAATATCTATGCACAGGCTTTGTACCTAATTTCAGGAATTCATGGATCCCAGAAGACCTTCCCTGCCTTTGATGCCCCAAAACAACTAGAGTCATTCAACAGATAAAAAGTAACTAAGTACAGAGATGCTGCCACTAACAGAACCCTCAAATTAGATTATGCCTAGTTAAACTATCGATTAATTTTTGAAGACAGCATAGAATTGAAAGTTACATTTAGCAAGCCAATGGAGAAAAAAAGCTACAAAGTGAACTTTTGTGAGTCAAGGCGCAAACTCAAAATCTGTATAAACTTTCCACATAAATATCTTTTCTTTACAATTTAACAACTATACATAAAACGGAGTTTTGCTGCAGAATGTAATACTTGCGTTAACTCCTCTTTATTTAGTCAATTTTAAAATATCCTCTTTCCTTTTACTATATCCAAATGAAGTTTTTGTCTTTTCCTCTTCCAGCATTTTTCATTCCAAATGGACTAGTGCCCAGCATTGCTGAAGGGAGAATTTCTCCTCTGGAGTCAGTGGCTTCCATAGAGGCCAATAATTCAAGTTTCCTCCACTAATCTAAATCTAGCACCGGAAATAAAGCTTTGGTCCGGGCCAGCTCTCCTCTCTCAGCCAGATTCAGCTGAATTCATTTGAAGGTGCGGCAAGGCAGCATGGTACCCAAATGCAATCTCTGTTTGAGCATCCCTGGTGAGCCCCAGACTTCGGCCTTCTCCTGCTCTCCGTCTCTCAGTAAAACATGGTACCATCAGCCTGGTACCCCCAAATAAACATATGGAATAGATCTAGATTCCCACCTCCCTGCTCGTTGCCAAGCCTCTCAAAGCTGTACACTTGTGCCCATCCCCTTGGGCAGACCCTTATCACATCACACATGGATGGCAAGCAGCAGCCCCTCAAGCCCTTTGGAAGTTGGACTCACTCTGCCCCACCCCCAACAGTATACCAGTGACTCCACAGTACACCAAAATTACTTTCCTAAAACAAATCATTTTCCTGTTTAAAATTATTCAATGACAACGCACTAAGTTAGGAAGAAGCCCAAATATCCTAGCATATCTGCAAGGCTGTACAGAACTTAGTTCTCTACAGCCAACTGACTGTTACTTTTTGACCCTTCTTGCCTTGCAATTCCTTGTGCTTGAGGCTTTGCCTGGACAAGGGGAGGAGATTGTGCTTTCAATATCTTCCTCTCCATACACTTACGTAGCTTAACCTGCTCCTCCTTTCAGCCACAGTTCAGATACTGCCTCTGCCAGAAGCCTCTCTGGTTGGCAAAACCTTAGCATGTGTATGGAGCTCTATAAAGGCCATCACCAAGTCGTAACTCCTATCCGTACATCCAAGGCAGTCGACTGTATGCTTTTTGACGTCAGGCTCTCTATACCCCGTAAGTAATAAATAGAATCTGAATGAGTGAACGAATGATTTATAAATGTGGGTGCTTTTCTATTGCTATTTTCCCCTCCATAAGTAGACACGCTCTACAGGCAAAAAGCTAGCCTTCAGTTTTCCTTTTAAGAGTCTCATTCTTGGACCTATAGCCTTCAAGTTTAATTTCTATAACAAAAAAAAAAAAAAAAAGAACCCAGAAGCCAGAATTAGTTCAGCGTACTGATGGAGAAAAAAATATTGTTGAATATAGAAGATATAACTACAACATTTTGAAATTGCACTTTGTCAGTAATACTAAAGAAATAATAATTGGGGCACCTCCCAGAGTGGCTCAGTTGGTTAAGCATCTGACTTTGGCTCAGGTGATGATCTTGTGGCTTGAGAGTTCAAGCCCCACGTCGGACTCTGTGCTGGCAGCTCAAAGCCTGGAGGCTGCTTCAGATTCTGTGTCTCCCCCCTCCCTCGGCCCCTCCCCCACTCACATCCTGTCTCTCTCTCTCTCTCACTCTCAATTCTAAATAAATAAACATGAAAGAAAGAAAGAAAGAAAGAAAGAAAGAAAGAAAGAAAGAAAGAAAGAAAGAAAGAAAGAAAGAAAGAAAGAAATGAATAATAATCTACCATCTTTGAAAAGAATGGAGCTTGCCCAGCCCAGTGGCAGTTATGACATCCTGCAAATGTCCTATAGATGACATAGCATAAATTTTAGGACATACAACACAGGTTATATACAGTAAACGTTCTACACAACCATTCAATGTAACTTCTTTTCAGGAAAAATTTTTTTTTCTTAGTTTTCTGGAAACTTGAAATTCACAATTGTCAGCCCCTTGTTCCCCATCCATTTCAACTTTGTGTTCTAATGCTATATTTTTTAGTTTAAAATTGAGGCCTGAAATCAAACCTGTCTTCTCTGAAAATTCTTCTGTTATTCGGGAAGAAATGAAAAGTTGTGGTGGCTGTTTAGGTGGTTTTAGCTGAGGCAAGAGTAGGAAAATTATTGTGCAACACAAAACCCTTGTGAATACATCACCAAATTCCATTTCACAAGATAGCTACGTTCACTGACAACCCTGATGACATATTTTTTAGAGTTGTCAATTCTTTGGTATGCTTTAGCTGAAAAGATGTCGAAGGGAAAGGTTATTAATCTTGCGGAGTTAATTCATTCTTATAATAGATGTGGACGAAGTTATAAGATGCAGTAAGACGGCTGGAATTCTGGGTTCATTTCATTTATTAGGAGATGGGATAAGAAGTTTAGAGTTCTCTTTTACAACTGTTATAGAAATACCAGAACAAGAGAAATTCTACAACTACGTATATTTTTTAAAACAATTTTCTCTCCTCTACAGTTTGTAAACTATGAAGAAAAAAGTGAAAGCAAGATTGTGTATCCATTATGTCCCTTCTAAGTCCTATGGTTTAATTTTGTAAAATTTTTAACAATTAAGAAAGATGTGTTCTTAGGAAAAGCATAGGGTGTTACTTTTTTTTCCTTTAAAACATAATATTGATGAAAGTTAGAAAATTATGAATGAAAGCATTTGAATATAATATTGTACAGGCTTTTCATAGCCAAATCTCGTAGGTGGAACTTTGCATTAAAAGAAAAAAAAAGTTGTTGAAAAGTTCCATTTGTCTTTCAAAGTCCAGTAGTTACACGACTTTCCAAGAGTGTTAATATGAGTTAAGAGCAGTTCCAAAAAGAAGTTTCCTAAATTATTTTTATTATCTATACTTCATTTAAGACTGGAAGGAAAGCAATATTCCCCATGAGCCAATGAGCAATGGTTAAAGTGTTTAATGGTAAAAGGGGAATCCATTAGTCGTGAATACTGGGGAGTCCCAGATTCTGATTTCTGCCTTATCTCTTTGTTATGATCCTATTATTCAAGTCGAGGAGGGGAGTTTGATGGAAAGAAGCCTTTATGAGATTATTAAGCAGGATGTGAGGATGTACTGTGATTTCCCTAGCGCCCTACATTATAATTCCTTTATTATAATACCAGATTGGTATCAAATGTGAGCATGCAGTCGCATCTGATGTTCATGCATTTTGATACCATTAGTGCATTAAAAGACACTGTGGTTTGCCCCATCTGGGGGAAGTTAACAATTCACACAGAAGTTTCATATTACAGATCTTGGGTTGATCACTCTTAAGGGACCCAGTGAGGGCTGGAGTTTTTATAAACGATCTGAGCTGCCTGGAGTTGAACCTAAAGAGAATTTTCAAAGACTACTACCATATTTGGCCCCTGAAACAAACGCTTTTTAAAAGGAAAGACAATGATAATCATTCAGATTTCATTGTTTTGTCAGGCTTAACTGGAAAAAAAAAATGATCCTCTATCTCAGGTATCATCTCAACAAAAGAGCGAGGGTTGTTAATCTTGTGTAAAGTAATATTGTTCGGTGGTTTCAAATTACCACAGTGAGTGACAAAAATGCCATGCCAATGATAAGATACAAAGTCTTCAAGTATTTGTTCTATATTAAAAATCTAGTGTTTTAATGATAGAAAATGTTCAATACCAAGAAAATCAATCCCTTTACCCTTTGAGTTTGTGACAAAGTTATGCCATATTTTCTACTTTTTTTTTTTTGGTTTTTTTGGTTTTTGTTTTTGACAGAGAGTGTGCACACAAGCGGGGGAGAGGGACAGAGATAGAGAAGGAGAGAGAGAATCTTAAGCGGTTTCCACGCTAGTGCAGAGCCCGATATGGGGCTCATCTCAGGTGCCTGAGATCATGACCTGAGCCAAAATCAAGAGTCGGACATTAACCAACTGAGCCATGCAGGCACCCCCGTGTTGTCTACTATTTTTTTATTTTTAATTTTTTTGATGTTTATTTTTGAGAGAGAGAGAAAGAGCCAGAGCATGAGTGGGAGAGGGAGAGAAAGAGAGAGACACAGACTCTGAAGCAGGCTCTAGGCTCTGAGCTGTCAGCACAGAGCCTAATGTGGGGCTTAAACTCACAAGCCGCAAGATCATGACCTGAGTCAAAGTTGGACACTTAACTGACCCAGCCACCCAGGTGCCGCTTGTGTCTTCTACTCTTAATGGAGCACTAGAGAAAAACAGAGTCTATGATTTTTTATGTTGTATTGGTACGTGCTACTCACTACTATATTCTACTTGTAGTATTGCAACCACGGGGCATTAACTACCACCTCAACATTATTCCTAATTACTCAGAATTGGAATATCAACTAAACAGAATATTCATTCAGATTCCACCATTGTAGATCCATCTTAATACCCGGAGCAAACGTTATTTTATTGACTAAATAGCTTTGGAGTGATGGGTAAAGAGCTACCAAGGTACCCGCTGCAGGCAGTATAGTACAGCAGAAGGAACAAAGACCATATCTCTGAGCTATGTCAGAAGGAAGGGTTACCACTAGTTAGTAGTCATTTTACCCATGTATGCCATGCCTAACCCCCAAAGCTAATTGTGAACCTTACTATTCACTGCTATCCTTGAGCACACCATTCTTTCCCACTCTGACTCTCAACACATGACAAAGTCCTTACTTAATGGAAAAAGAATGGCTTTAAAACCTTTTTACTGGGGGCGCCTAGGTGGCTTAGTCAGTTAAACTTCCACCTTGGGCTCAGATCATGATCTCATGGTTCATGAGTTTGAGCCCCCGTATCACGCTTGCTGCTGTCAGCTCAGAGCCCACCTCGGATCCCGTCCCCCTCTTTGTCCTTTGCCCATGCGTGCACACACACGGTATCTCTTTCTCAAAAATGAATAAACATCAAAAAATTAAAAAACAAAAAACCTTTTTACTGGTCCTCTTACTGCATTTATAACCTTCCCCGTGCATCTCACAATAGGGTACATGTGTACACGGAGGTAAGTAGCAGAGTAATGGGTTCACATCTTCCTGGAAAATTAGTTTTTACTCATATATTTGGAAATGGTAAGATTTTAATTACTGAACTTTTAAAAGTTGCAAAAACATGTACAAGTAATACCAGCAAAATGTGGCGTTTGCCTGATGGCCAGTGTTCTACTTCTTTCTGGTAGCCTCAGGAGTAAAAACTTTTCATTAGTTGTATTTAACTGAATAATTTGGCTTAAGGTATTTTATATCAGACTTTAATTTTAAATTATTAGAGTAGATATAAATTCCTCATATTTCAGAAATGACGTGAATGAGAAATGTAACTTCATTTCTCTCCACAATATATATCCTCTGAGACGTATACATATCCTCTGAAATAAACATCATCCCATCTCACTCTCAACCCTAATCTTGCTGATATCAACAGGATCGAGAAGAACTCAGACCTGCCAAGTCCAGATAGTGGCAGAAGTACAGCATTCATCTTTGTTATCAGGGGATACATTTGAAATAATTAATGACCAACAGGATGCAGACACCAAGAATCAAAATGGATGCTGGCCACTAAAATGCACCCGTGTGAACAAGGAGCATATTATCACTGGTTTTCCTAGCAAATAAGAGTCAGCATGATCGTGCAAGTTCCAAGAATGCCAGACTCACAGAGACCTCCAGCTGAGGTTTGTTAATCATGGAACCACAGAAACATGAGTAATAGGTAGTATAGTTTTGCTACATCTGTATAACCAGAAATATTCTAAAGACCCAACGGAGGTATCCATACTACAGCCATGGCCTCTGAGTCAATTTCCCATACTAAGACACCCTGGAATAAAGTCAAAATCGTACATGTTAAGGAAGGATATACTGTAACACCGTATTGTGTTCTCTAGTCATTTCTTGCAGCCTTCCAAATCAACATAAGGTAATGTGCATGGTGAAAAATAAGATAGAGAATTACCTAAACCTTTTAGGGAGAATTGGATAAAGAGTTCTAGCTAACCTCAGTTGGAGAAAGCCATAAAGTCACTGTGGTCTAACTGTCAGAATGAGACCCTTTGGATGAAGGGCCAAAATGGAGTACGTGCCAAGGCCGCTGGAACAACAAACCTATCTGGGGACTATTTTCCAGCTTATTGGCGTATGTCTGGGTGCACATCTTCGGCCAATGGCAGAATCCCTATGCTGGCTCACTGACCCCTGATATAAAGCCCATTATAGTAGGAAGAACCAAATGCAAGACATTAGTGTTTCTCAAACCGAGGATTAATACTCATTTCTACAATACATACAGAGCTTCAAGCATCTAACCCAACAACCCAACAGAGGCAGATTTCTCATTCCCGTGACAGCCCCCATGTGGGTGGTTCAGAGATGCAGAATCTTTGCCTCTTAAATCACCGCCAATTCCTAGAGCACTGCTATCCTCTGCCTCTACAGGGTAGCAGGGAAGATTTAAAAAACTGCAAAAGAAGCCCAAAACTTTTTAAATGTCTTAGCCTGAAATGGTAGCTTACAATTCCATGAGGTAGAACACAGGTGTATGATCACACTTTACGAGAAAGGAAGCAGCTACATATAGCCTAGAAATAATTCCAGAAAGAATAAAAGAATGACGAGTTTGGTGAATAGCCAGTAGTTTGCCACACGGAAGAATCTGAGAGATTTACATCCTATCAAACACTTAAAAGATATCCTTCTTCCTAAAT
This sequence comes from Paguma larvata, assembly GCA_030068075.1. Lineage (NCBI taxonomy): Eukaryota > Metazoa > Chordata > Mammalia > Carnivora > Viverridae > Paguma > Paguma larvata. Next base: position 127,623,602 of record CM057826.1, read on the forward strand.
CCGTATCTATAGATTCACTAGAAATTCCTTTTGACTGGATGATTGAGAATGGAAAACTGGTTTGGTTTTCAGATGGTGCTCCATGCTCTTCTCCAACTATAATTCAGTCCTACTTATCTGTGACCTTAAAAGACGGTGGAGAAAGACAGCCTCTCCAGTTGGTGGTAGTTTGAATTACACCTTTCCTTACGTCCTCTTCAAAGAAGGATAACCTAAGAAGAGTTTCCATACTGATTCACAAGCACTGGGAATGGTTTGCCCAGAGGAAGCTCTCAGAAGTGACCAAGCCTAATAACAGTTATGTCTCATGTGAAGGTTACCAGAAAGCCACCACGTTTTAACATATGTTCAGAAAAACAACAATGACCACAACAGCAATACATATAGATTTGTGAAGGGAAGACACAAACAGCAGAAATAAGGATGACATATAATCCAGAGATTCCAGACTTGAAGCTGAATGCCCTAAATGGTTGTCATTTGGTGAATCTACCCCACAGTGCTGAGAGGATGTTCTGTTTGAGATAGATTCATTACGTCACCTGAGGGTATTTAAAATTTTTCATTTATGGAGGAAAAGAGTCGTGTGTGTGCGCGCATGCGCGTGACAGACTATCGCTAGAATCTGGTGGGTTTCTGTTGTTTCTCGTATACCAAGGATACTTCTCTCATTTTTATGTTTAAGTTAAAAACCTACTTTGGAAAAAAAAAAAAAAAAACCTACTTTGAGAAACTGTTTTCCAAAGTAGTCACTAAAATGTAGGAATAACCCAGGCTATCCCAATTAGATGTCTCTCCTTGGAATTGGAATGTGAGGCAGAGATAGACGAGAATGAGGCAGCACAAATAATAAAAGAGAGTCCGGGGCGCCCAGGTGGCTCAGTTGCTTAAGCGTCCAACTCTTGATTTCAGCTCGGGTCATGATCCCAGGGTCGTGGAATAAAGCCCCGCTTTGAGCTCTGTTGCTTAACACGAAGCCTGCTCAAGATTCTCTCCGTCTTGGGGCGCCTGGGTGGCTCAGTTGGTTAAGCGGCTGACTTCAGCTCAGGTCATGATCTCAGACTCTGTGAGTTCAAGCCCCGTGTCGGGCTCTGTGCTGATGGTTCAGAGTCTGGAGCCTGCTTCCGATTCTGTGTCTCCCTCTCTCTCTGCCCTTCCCCTGCTCACACTCTGTCTCTATGTCTCTCAAAAATAAATAAAAACATTAAAAAAAAAAAAGATTCTCTCCCTCTCCCCATCTGCCCCTCTTCACTACTCTCTCTTTATCTAAAATAAAAAATATGTATATTTATGTTTTAAAAGACAGCGCTGGATCTCCGGCTATTGCAACCCCCAGCAGCCCTCGCCCTCACCCTTCCTGACGACATATCTGGCACATCCTTTGGTGAGATGACTAGTACAATATTTTTTTTTTACAATAAATTATCTGCTTTTGCTTGGTGGTCAGAATTGAATTATTTTCTTGGAATTAGATTCAACAGGCATAATGTTGTCAATCTATAGAAGTAGACTGGGAATGTTTTTAACTGTGCTCTTACCAATGAGGCCTTCTATGGAATCCAAATATATCTCTTCCTTCTGCAATGACCTTAATGCACTTCTAAAAATAATGCTCCTAAGTGAAAATTTGTTAAATATGGATGTAGCCCTACCAATCTAATAACCCGACATTTTTCTCAGATAATACATCAAGTCAATAAGAAAAACATGTTAATAACAAATAATCAATTTGAAAGTGAATACTGTTTGCACATATAAAGTAATATAATGAAGTTTTGTTATATTCTCAAAGGAGAAAGATTTATGATGGCTGGAGGAGGAGTGAAGTATCATTCTTTGAAGGGTGGTAGAAAGTCAGGTGTTTGAATCCTAGGCAGGCATGCAATATCAAAATCATATGGGCTTGACAATTCTCTTTCCCTTGAGACTTAAACTCTGAAATAACTACCTGATAGGGAAGGCTTTGACAGAAATAGAAAAGACTGGAGTCTTTGCCCAGAAAACTATGTGTCTGAAAGCATGAGAAAATACTAGATACAAGAGGGAAGGGGAGTAAGGAGAATACAGCTTTAATACTCTTGCTTGGCATGCACAGGCAAAGCGACACGTCTGGGTTCATCCAAACTTAGCACGCATTTCAAATTTGTTCCGTGGAATATTCTTTAACTAGAAACTGTTGTATAAAATAAATTTGTAAGTGTGCCTTTGCTTGAAACAGGAATGTTAAAAATACAACTTTGTTTAGTATGCTTATTTAGTGGACTTTAAGGGAAAAAAATCATTATACTGGGGAAAAAGGAGTCATTGTCTAAAAAGTGGCATAAATCATTAAGAGGTGCTGTGGTTAAAAAAAAAATCTTTAAGGAAAAAGTGACACGTAAAATTAGACTGTATACAAAATCAGTAAGAGCCAAACCAGGGAGGGAGTAGCGAGCTGTGACCTTGTGTCCCTCCTGTTAGTTACCATCCCAGGCAACCACCCCCAACATTTCAGCCAACTTCGCTTTACATGCTCTAATTTCTTTTCCCAATTTCCACCATTCGCCATAGGAACTGCCCGACTTTCCGACTCTTGAAAATGCTATGAACTTTCAGGCCTTCAAGCTATTGTTTATATTCCTCCCTTTTGCTAAATACCTTCACTTTTTCCTCAGAGTTTAAGAAAACCCCACTCATTTTCAATTTCCAGCATACATGTCACCATCCCTAAGCCCCACCTAAAGCAAAAATAAATACTCTGTCATGTATAGTCTCAAAGAGTACGATTATACTTCCATTCTAATACTTATCACGTTTCATTATAATTAGTTGTTTATACGGCTAATTCCTTTGGAAGGTCTTCCGAGAGAAGAATTCTGCCTTCTTTGTTTTTGTACGCCCTGTATCTAGCTCACCAAGAAGATGATCAACGCAAACACGTTGAATTTTTGGTAATGGAACAAAGGAGAAGAGTTTCAAGAAAGATTTGGTGGTTAGAGCAGATAAAAAGAATTGAAAGTCCTGGTGGTGCTAAAGTTCATGTTTTAGGGATGCTCTCTACCCAAACAAAAGAGAAAAAGTGGAAAGACAGCCATGTTCAAAACAGATCACAGAACAACAACAAAAGAAAACTTGATGTGTTAAGGAGAGCTGAAGGCACACGTCTCCGAGGCTTCAGACCGTCAGCAAGTACAGTTGCCTAGTTGAGATCGTGCATAATATTGTGACTAGTGAGCTCTCTGCATGAGGAGAGAGACCGGGCCTAAAACATTCATTTAGTGCTGCTGAGAATATAAACCGGAATGATGACACTAAAAATAATAAAATGCTCATGCCTTTTAACCCAACTATTTAATTTCTGTGCATAATATGCTACAAAACCTTGCCAAGAGATTTGTCCCAGGCAAATACCTGTTCTGGAGCAAGACTTCTGGGCTCCAACCCTGGCTTTGTTACCTTCAGTAATGGAACTATGGACAATTACTTCACCTCTCTTTACCTGGGTAACCTTGTCTCAGAAAATGGAAATAATAAGCATACCCACAACTTCAGGATTGTTGTGATGACACAAATATGTTAAGTATTTGTGTAACTCTTAGCATAAATTGTCATTATTATGGCAGCATAATTCTGTTAAAAACAGAGCACCAGGCCCAAAATAGAACAGTTTATGCTAAACCCCGTGTCACCGAACTGACTTAATTATAGTTTTGGCTCCTCCAGAAGTGATCATCTTAAATCAGTCCATCAGAAATTACCTGATCAGCACTAGCTAGGTCTGCCTGACAGACCCGTGCCATCCCCTAAAGGAAAGTAGCCATGCAGTACCCAACCTGGTTTTTCTGCCTGCTAAAGCCTCCTTGCCCCTGCTCCCTTCTGCCTTTAGGTGCTGGATCCGGAACATTTCCTCGGAGCTCCTTTCTAACTGTTAGATTGGATGCCGCCAGGTTCAAATTGATTTTTGCTCCAATAAACTCTCGCAAATTTTAATGCATCTCAGTTCTTCTTTTAAAAACCCCCGCTTCACAAAGGGGGAGCTGAAGGACACCCCCAATGACCTCCAGCAGCAAAGAGTAACCAGATGTACATACCTGCGGTGCCTTGCGGCTAGCAGTTTTCTCGGTACCTTTGGAGGCGCTGGGAGAGTCCCTCTCAGATCCTGGCTTTGCAGATTTTGCCTTACGAGATTTCAGACTTTATATGAACGTTTCTTTTTTCTGCATTGGGTCTGAAAACTGGCAGGAGTCCAACTGGGTCTGACTTGAAAACCCGACTGAAACTGGGGAGTTGCTGGGTCCAACTTGGAAACCAGACCGGATCCGGGGAGAGGCCAGGTCCAACTTGGAAACCGGACCGCATCCGGGAAGGGGCCAGGTCCAGCTTGGAAACCGGACAGGATCCGGGGGAGGCCCTGGGTCCAGCCCGGAATCCGGACCGTATCCGGGGAGGCACTGGTCCCACCGGGAAACCGGACCGGATCTGGTGAGGGCTGGGTCCATTTTGGAAACCGGACCGGATCCGGGGAGACGCCGGTTCCATCTTGGAAATTGGACCGGATCCGGGGGGACGCCGGGTCCAATTTGGAAACCGGACCGGACCTGGGGAGGGCTGGGTCCGGTTCGGAAACTGGACCGGATCCCGGGAGACCCCGGGTCCCACTTAAGCTGTAGCGGGTCCAGTGTGACGCATTGGGCAAATAAAGTTTGATTTTCAGGCCGAAGAAGGAGGTTGTGGCCGCCGTGGAGAACTTTTCCCACAGAGGAGCTCATCCACTTACAAGACGGCCTGGAGAAAACAGGTCGGGGCCAATCAGTGACTCTGAGAGGTAAAGGAAGATTTATTCTTCCTGCTGTGCAGTTTCTGGGCGCCAGGATGACCTCCCCCGGGACACCCTGCCGACCGCAGAGCCTACTTGCCGGGATCCTGGGAAAACTGGCAGAGACGAGCACAGGGTGAGGATTCTTTTTTTTTTTTTTTTTTTTTTTTAATTTTTTTTAATGTTTATTTATTCTTAAGAGACATAGAGACAGAGCGTGAGCAGGAGAAGGGAAGAAAGAGAGGGAGACACAGAATCCGAAGCAGGCTCCAGGCTCTGATGAACCGTCAGCACAGAGCCCGACGTGGGGCTCGAACCCACAGACTGTGAGATCATGACCTGAGCTGAAGTCGGCCGCTTAACCAACTGAGCCACCCAGGCGCCCCTGAGGATTCTTATCAAAGCAGCTCTCACGGACCTGCACCTGTGAGGCCTGGCGCAGAAAGGATGGCAGACTCTCACGTTGTCCCTTCCCTTCAGGGTGGCCGGCAACAACACTTGGAGGGATTGGATCTTTGAACTGTGACTCTTGAATTTGGCTTCGAGTCCCGTTGGTGGTTGATTCTTTCTCTCCCGGCGACAGCTGTGGCCGTCTCGCTGGTCTCATTGCCCGTCCGGAGAACGCGGCTGGGCTTTCTGCCTGACTGGACCAGGCAGGTTTTTGTGTGTGCAGGCAGCTCCACTCTCTCAGTGGGGGCCCCCCAAAACGTGGAGGGACAGAAATGGACCTTGCTCCCTGTTTGCAGCTAGATGTGGCCTGACAGAGATGGGGCTCCTACTCCAGTTGTGGATAGGCTCCTACCAATCGTTGCCAGAGCTCAGGGCAGCTGTCTCAGTTTTTATTTTGGTTCTCTTTGGGAGTGACTCTGGGTCTGGGGAAGGTAGTATCTGTGGCACGTCTTTGGGGATGCCTCTTGTGTTCATGGGATTATTCAATACGGCCAGGAATTTTTACTTTTCTATTGGATGAAATCTAATAAGATATTCAAAAGATTTTTTTCTTTTTCTTTTTTAAGTAGCTCTAAGGTCAGGGATGGCTGGGTGGCTCAGGTGAAGCCTCCGACTTGAGCTCAAATCATGATCTCACATTTCATGAGTTCCAGCCCCTTTTCGGACTCTGTGCTGACAGCTGGGAGCCTGGAGCCTGCTTCAGATTCTGTGTCTCCTTTCTTTCTTTGCTCCTCCCACTTCATGCTCTCTCTCTCTCTCTCTCTCTCTCTCTCAAAAATAAATAAACATTTTAAAAAAAAAAAGACAATCCTTCAGAAATTAGCAAATTACTTTAAGGTTAATAGTTGGTCATATTGAAAGCTGGTATTCAGAGTCGAATAGGGACTTTTTATTTATTTGTAAATGTCTATTTTTGTGAGAGAGAAAGTGAGAGAGTGTTCCTGGTGAGTGGGGGAGTGGCAGACAGAGGAGACGGAGGATCCGAAGCAGGGTCTTTCTGTCCTTGCAGAGCCTGATGCTGGGCTCAAACTCTTGAACTGGGAGATATTGACCTGAGCTGAAGTCACAGGCTTTACCGACTGAGCCCCGCCGGGCGCCCTCAGAGTCTGATAGGGACTTTTTAAAAGGCCTTCCCTTCTAAGCTAAAATGAAACTATGTACCTAAAAGGAAAGAAAAATATTCTGAAGCCCTTGTGGAAGGATTTACTCAAACATTCCAAAGACACAATCTCTAAATGTAGGATATAGGAATCTTTTTATTTCCATGTTATTTGAAGATCTTCTCTGTATGTCGATGTAAAGAATAATATGGTGTGTGTGTGTGTGTGTGTGTGTGTGTATTTAAAATGGACATAAAAATGTTGCATGTTTGTGGAAAAATAAACTTGGGAAAATAATTTTCTGTGTGGCTAAGACTGGAATGGATTTATGTACATTTTTTTAAAATGAGGTTTTTATTAAATGTTCATTTTGAGAGAGAGGTTTTCCACAAACCCCACAAGTGGAGGAGGGGCAAAGAGCGAGAGAGAGAGAGAATCCCAAGCAGGCTCCGAGCACTGACGTGGGGATCAAGCCTGGGAACCATGGGTTCGTGACCTGAGCAAAAATCTAGAGTTGGATGCTTAACCAACTGAGCCACCCCCGCGCTCCTGAAAGATGAGTTTAAACCTCAGAAGTATACGGTGCAAAGTTAAAATTTGATTTTCACTCTATTTAAAGAACCAGGTTTTAATAGTTGTTGGTCTGCTCTTAAAAAATTACAAACGGTTTTCGTTTGGTTGTTTTTTTACTTTTTAAGTTATCAGCCTAGGACAGCAAATATTTTGTATCTCACCAAAATAATTTGCTATACTTCATGTTGTCGTTGTCAAGGTTTTTATTACTAAAGAAAACCTCATCTTCCCAGTATTAAAAGAGCTAATTTTTTTTTATAACCGTGTAACCTTCTCTATTTGCCTTTAACATCTTCTCTTGTCACTTTGGTTAAATAGGTAATTAAGTATTATTCCATAATGGTCTGTGATCCTGTTTAATCAAGTATTCCAGTGTCCCTGGAAAATCTCAAAGAATTTGTCTCTCACCTTGAAAAAGAGAACTATTTAATTAGGCTTATTAGGTTTGCTAAGTTACATGGGAAACATTGTCCAATAGGTGACAATAAATGTTCTTGAGTTGTGTGTGGATATATGTTACTAATATAGACATTCCAGAAATTGCTTGAAGTTTCCAGAAATTTGTCAGTACTTTCACTGTCTAATTATATGCTACAGAAATAATTGCATTTCCTTATCAAAAAAACCTCTCGTCAGATCTTTTACCATCAGCGTTTTTTGTTTGTTTTTTTTAAAATTAGTTTTAATTTTATTATTTTTGAGAGAGAGAGAGAGAGCATGAGTAAGGGAGGGAGAGCAGAGAGAGAGAGAGAGAGAGAGAGAGAACCTGAAACAGGTTCCAGGCTCTGCGCTGTCAGCACAGAGCCCCAATGCGGGGCTCAAACTCACAAACAGTAAGATCATGACCTGAGCCAAAGTCGGACGCTTAACCAACTGAGCCACCCAGGTGCCCCACCATCAGCGTTTTAAGTCTTTTATCTTGTATAGTTACTGATCTATCCTGATGCTTTTGGTAAAAGTAGAAATCATGGGAAGCACCCTCCCAAGTACCCTTGACCACTGACACTGCTGCCAAGTCACAAGGTGTTAGTACTGGAGTGTGTATCACACAACCGAGCAAGGCTGCACCTGACATCTGGTCCTGTGCAAACACTGAGAATTCAAAATAAAATTGACAAAAAAGTGAGGTAGCCAACATCCAGATAGACCACTTCCTCCTAAAAAGGCAGATCAGATCAAGAACAGTTTTTTCTATTCCTCCTTTGCTCTCTGACCATCCTTTTCCTCATTGTTCCTCCAGGAGGATCTTTAGGATTCTTTTGTTGACCTTTTTCCTGGAAAGAATGCTACTGTTCACATATCTCTCAGGCACTGGGGGCAGTTGACCTTCTGCAGGACTGTCGTATGTGCCACTATGCTGGTGATCCTGGAGTTCTGCCCACCACATGCTTTTCCCGGATTTCCAACGCCTCAGTTTGTCTGGACCAAACTCAGCTTGCTCACTCTCATGTCAGGCTCCCTAACCCTGGGAGTCTGTTTCTATGTCTCTGGGAACAGCCTCGATTTTGGGAACCTTGCACGTAGGCTCTATCCAAAGAAAGGACACAAAGCAACGGTGACCAGAATAAAACTTCCTGTATGGTCTGCAGACCCTCCTTTATATTTTACTGGCGTTCATGGCTGTCATATTTCCAGTCCCAGTCTATGTACTCTAACCCAAATTACCAGGAGACATTCATAATTCAAAATTTTCTTCCTTTGGCAGATCTCTAGTCCCCGGGCTAAAAGTAAGCACGAACGAGGGTCTCATCAGGGACGTCTCCTTAACTCAGGAAGATATCGCAGACTCTGCTGCCAAAGCAACCACTGCCTGACGAAAGTCCCTTAACCCTCTGGCCTAAGTTGTTCTTGATAATAGGATAGTCTGTGATTGTATTTTAGCTGAGCAAGGAGGCATTTGCGCTCTGGTCAGCACCATGCGCGGCCCTTGAATGGACACTTCTAGAGAAGTTGAGACTCAGCTACATAGGATCACTGAACAAACTACTTGCCTTAAGAAAGTGACTCCTTCAGTGGGCCCTTTCATTGACATATTTGATTCTGATTAGTTGGGGTTTGGGGGACCATGGCTCCAAAGTGCACCCTGGACTTTGGGAAGTATCCTGCTTATCAAAATCATCGCAGTCTCCCTGTCACTCTGTTCTCTCAAAGTCTTTGAATGCATGTTTGCAGCTGCTAACTATGAAGCAAATGATCTCCCTAGGAACAGAATGTCGGAAAAGCAGCAAAAAACTTAAAGAATGTGCAACTGGTGCTGTGACCTGTGAGTGCTGCACAGAGATTCAGCAAAAAACCCCAAGAACTCTAGAAAGTAGCTGAGAGTAGGACTTCTCTCTTAAATTTTTTTAAAAATTACATCTCTCGATGAGGTGGAGAGAGTCATCAAAAGATGGAGTTCTTAAAAACAAGACAACAATCCCAAAATGAAGTCGCTCATGCCAACCCCCGTGCCACCAAACTGACATTTCACTTAATTATCGTTTTGGTTCTTCCAGAAATGGAATCTTAAACCAGTCAGCCAGGAATCACCTGATCGGCACTGGTTAGGGAATCTGCCCAATAGACTTCTGTGGTCCTCTGAAGGAAAGTAAGCTCAGAATAACCACCCTGCTTTTTACCTCGTGTAACTTCCTTGTTCGTGTTCCCTTCTGCCTATGAGTCTGATTTGGGACGCTGCCCAATTTGAATTGATTTTTGCTCAAATAAACTCTTAAAAATGCAAATACATCTCAGTTTATCTTTGAACGGTTCCACCAACAAAAGAAAAAACCCAGTCCATTGTAAATTCTACCGCCAAGACAATAGATAAGGTGTTCTGTAATAAAACACCAGAATTAACCACTGGAGTTCATGTGTACTTGGTACATTTGCACATACCTATATGGGTAAATCTTAGAAACATAATGTTTAAAAATAAAGCAAATATATGAATAATGTAACTTATATAAAGTTTAAAAATACATATTATACATATGCTTACACTTGTGTATATGTGGTAAAAGTTTAAAAATTTGAATGGAAAGTCCACAGACCAAATCATGAAAAAAATTACCTATGAAAAGACAAGAAAGAGAATAAGATTATGAAGTGAAAAAAAAAAGGATTTCAATGTTTTAGCATTTTTTATTTCTTTAAGAAAATATTGAACAAAACCTAAAGAAAGGAATTGCATACAGAGCCAATCTATTTCTTCTTCCCTTGTATCTATAGAAAGTACATCTCTATATTAAAGTGGCACTGCCTAAGAATATGGCTTCTATTATTTATTCTAAGCTTTTTAATGTTTACTTTTGAGAGAGACAGAGCACAAGCAGGGCAGGGTCAGAGAGGGAGACACAGAATCCAAAGCAGGGTTGAGGCTTGAGCTGTTAGCACAGAGCCTGATGCAGGCAGCAAACTCACAAACTGCAAGATCATGACATGAGCTGAACTCAGACTTAGCCACAGGCACCCCTACTGTATGTATTCTAATAAACAAAATAAAATATTATTTTATTATTACTATTATTTTTTATTTTTGAGAGAGAGAGAGCATGAGTGGAGGAGATGGTCAGAGGGAGAAAGAGAATCCCATGGGCTTGATCCCTTGACCCTGGGATCATGACATGAGCTGATACTGAGTCAGATGCTCAAATGACTGAGCCACCCAGGTGCCCCAATAAAATAATATCTTAATAGAAATTATATTTCATGTTAAATTTATTTATAATAATTTCTAAGTGTTTCCTTTTAATTGAGGAACTTAGAAGTAGATTATTTCTTCAAAAGCCAAAATACCTAAAGTAAAGAAATCAAGTGTGGCCTAAAACAGTATCATGCTAGAATTGCTTGACATGTATTTCAAAATGAAGCACATTAATAAATAGTCTCAACAGACTGCCTTCAGTGGGACAGCTCATGTCCCACATAGAGTGGTAAGACCCTGTGTTAAGATTTCCCTTCTGGAAGGGAATTTGTTAAACAACTTTGGGTTGATAGGAGTTCAGGACCAGAGCACTACCTTAAGGCAAAGGTGATTGAACCAACCTTGCCCTCTAATATGACATGAACTATGGGGCAGGGAACACTGCATACTGTTTCTCATGCTCCCTTTTGTACTTTCCCCCATGTGTTATAGAATAGCCATGTTTGTCCTTTAATCCTAGGCTGCTAGAATATGAAAATTATAGTAAGAATTGATTGAGAGGAACACACATCATTTAACTTTAGGTCATCTCCCTCTGGATAAGAGGTGAATACATGTTTTATTATTAAGTTTTAAGAATTCCTTGTATATTTTGGATAAAAGTTGCTTATTAGATACATATTTTTCAAGTGTTTTCAGTCTGTAGCTTTCCTTTTCATTCTCTTAACAGTGTTTCTTTTAATCATATCAGAATGTTTTCACTTAAAGAAGCCCACATTCTTTCTTGGATTGTGCTTTCCAAAAAACTCATCACCAAACACGAAGTCACCTAGATTTTATTCTGTACTGTCATCTATTTTTGCAGGTTGCATGTAAGTCTGTGATCCATTTTGAGTTCACATATGTGAAATGTGTAAAATCTATGTGTAGATTTTTTTTTATATGGAAGTCAAGTGTTCTACACCACTGTTGAAAGACTATCTTCACTCCTTTGTCAAAGATCAGTTGAATACATTTCTGTGAATCTATCAATGGGTTCTCTATTCTATTTACATATTTGTCATTTCTTTCTCCAATACCACATACACTGTTTTGATTTATATTCTCTCATTTTTATCATTTTTTCTTCTTATTTCATTTTTAAGTTGCTCTTTTTTTTTCTAGTTTCCTAAGGTAGAAGCATAATTATTGATATACATATGCCTTATTTTCTAGTGTATGTATTCACTGTTGTGAATTTCTCTCTATGGACTGCTTTTACTGTATTCCACAAATTTTGATAAATTATATGTTCTTTTTTATTTAGTTAAAAGTCTTTTACAATTTCTCTTGAAAGTTCTTCAACTCATGTTACTTCGAAACATGTCTAATTTCCAAACATTTTGAGATTTATCAATTGACTTTTGTTATTAATTTCTAATTCTATTGTAGTCCGAGAACAAATGTTGAATGATTTCTCTTCTTTAAATCTGTTAAGGTATGTTTTATGGTCCATAATATGGTCTTTTGGGTGAATGTTCCATGTAGGTTTGAGGAAAGCGTGTATTGTGGTATCGTTGAGCGTTGTGTTCTATAACTGTCAGTTCAATCCAGTGACTTGATGGTGCTCTTCCGTTCAACCATGTCCTTACTGATTTCCTGGTTGCTGGGAAGGAAGAGAGTGCAGAAACCTGCAACTGTAATGTGGCCTTGTCTCTATTTCCTTGCAGTCCTGTCCGTTTTTGCCCTCTTAATGTGCTGGTAAGTCATGGGAAATGAAGTGTCCTATAATCTTATGATTAAATCTTATCCTTTGAATGGGCCTAAGTCCTTAGGCAAGATGCTCAGAAATTTTTCATAGTTTTTTTTTTCCTCCTGTGAGATAAGACAGGAGAGTTAGGGAACTTGGGTTGGCTAATTGCCCTTCCCCTGGTCAGATAAGAGCCTGATAAAGTTCTTTCCCATGGACAGTGAGCCTTTGCTCCAGGAGCACTATGGTCATATTTCAGAATGGCCGCTTTTCTCTCCTCTTGTTGGGAACATGACAGGATTTTGGGGGGTGGTAGGGGATCTATCTGCATCTTGAGAACATGGTGGGATTCCTGGAAGTAAAAACCACAGAACTAGGCCCCCCGCCACCAATGACGGGATCCTCATAAGTTTGTCTCAAGCTAGTTCACACCCATCATCCACCAGTTTATCAAAATATTCCATGCAATTTTGAGGAAACTGTGTATTATGCTGTTGTTGGGTGACATAGTCTATAAATGTCAATTAGATCAAGATGAATTGCCACAGAAGTGTTCTTGCCGGTTTGCGGCTCCACGGGCTTCTGCTCCACGTGGGCTGAACATGACTGTGATTTTCTGTATTCACCTTGTGTCGCCAGATTTCACAGTGACAGCTTTCCCTGTGATCTCAATTTTCTGATAGGTCTAAGGAAAGCCATTGGTTATCGGTTTGCACGGCACTTGTTTTCTTTAAAAATGGGATAGGGCACCTGGGTGTCTCAGTGGGTAGAGCATCTGACTCTTGATTTCGGCTCAGGTCATGATCCCAGGGTGGTGGGATCGAGCCCCGAGTCAGGCTTACACTGAACATAGAGCCTATTTAAGATTCTTTTCCTCTCTCCCTCTGCCCCTCTCCCCTTCTCACATGCTCTCTCTCTAATGAATAAATAAAAATGATGGGGGCATGTACTTCCAAGCTCTTTAAATGTCAGAGCTGAGATGCCCTGCCTCTTTTATTTTTAAAATCCAACTCAACTACGTTGAAGTGAACTCACCTGTGACTCAGTCAGATTAAGATGATTATTTTATATTTTCCGTGGGTACAATAGGATTGTTCCAATAATAGGGTAAACCTGAGACCTTGAGTCCCTTAGTCCAGAGACCCTGGTAAAGCTATTGCTTTTTTTTTTAGGCTGTATAGGTAAAAGAAATTAGTGAAGATGAAAATACGGGATAGTGTTTGGGGCTTCCATAGGTGGGTCCGAGAAGATACTTCACAGAAGTTCTCATGAGATTTGAATAATGTTAGTGCATTTATGAAGGCATGAAAATGGGTTGTTATCCTCCAAAGACTATGATCTCTCAAGAAATATACTTTATGTCCCTTGAGGAGATGAAAAGTATCAAAACTACCCAGTCTCCCCTGCCCCCTCCTGTTGTAAGGACTTTCCCAGGGGAAACCAACACCTTGGGGAACAGGTGAAATGGGCCTCTTTGTCTCCAAGTATCTATCCTTAATGTCAGTCTCCTGTCCTGTCCAGCTTCCCCTTGATCCTCATAATGAGGAAGGAGGTAGTGGGAGAAACCCAGGCTCGCTAATATTTCTCTATGAACTTGCTGGGAAGGAAAATGAACCGCCTGGAGAGACATACAGAAGAGGAGTTAGAGCAGGTCAGAGAACCCACTCCCTCGCTGCCCCATGCTTTAGATCCGGACCCAAACTGCGCTCTCCATGATTCTCCACCTCCATGATTCTCTTCCAGGCCCTGGGTGTATAGATCAACCCACTCCTCCTCGTGGAAGAAGAGACTTTTCTAACAGAAAAGAGCAATCTCCAAGGACTCAAGGGCGGCATCTGCAAAATGAGACCCAGATGGGTGAGCATCAGTCTCAAGACAAAATAACAAATACTATCTATCATACTGGATCTACCGAACCTCCAAAATTGTCAGTTATGCTGAGAGGAAGAATCAGAAGGGAAGAAAAGTACAGGAAAGTTTTCCAAAAATTAAAATGCCCAGGTACTCAATGTGTTTTCTGCAGTAAATATAGGATAACACACATCCTTGATATTAAGATGTAATACCAAATTTAAAAACAAGGCACCTGGGTGGCTCATTCAGTTGAGCGTCAGACTCTTGGATTCCGCTGGGGTCATGATCTTGCAGTTTGTGGGTTCGAGCCCTGCGTTGGGCTTTGTGCTGACAGCATGGAGCCTCTGGAATTCTCTCTCTTCTATTCTCTCTGCCCCTCCCCTGCTCACACTGTATCTACCTCTCTCAAACAAATAAACTTAAAAAAAAAAAAACAGCTTCTACTGAAAAAATCAAGAACCCCTACCACATTAAACACACTTATCTATTGTTACAGAATGCCTCCTGGCATTAGAAATGTTAAAATGTTTACATTTGAGTGCCTTATGTTGGTAGAAACACAGTATTTTATGGTCTCTATCAAGTTACATCATTCTAAAATAAAATAAAACATAATAATGAGGGTCTTAACTTTTTTGTTGTCACTGGAACAGCTTAATGAAACCAATAAATATTTATACAAATGAAACTTTGACTTATCCATTGCCATAACATGAAGAATGCATTTAAAAGTTCTCTGAATATAAGTTACAAACTTGCACATGAAAGATACTTCTAGAAATTAGCTTATTGTGAGCTTATTGAACACTAATTGCTACTAAGGCAGTAAGTATAAAGACCACTACAAAAATAAAATTAGAAACATTACCTGGTAAGTCAATCCCAGGCACCCACTTGAAAAATTAGTCTTTAGACAAAGATAGATGGAATCTTCATGGTTCATGAGAAAAAGAGTAAGGAAGGATGTTTGTAGATGATACATGCGTGCCTACATTGATTTATTGCTTCAGAAAGCATTTGACACATATATAACAGGAAAATAAATTCCTGTTTACATCAGTTTTTAACATACCATCAAATAATTTGGCAAAAACACAGAGACATCTGTACTGATGATGAAAAGTCAATGGCAGAAAGAAACACGGAAGTAGTAGAAAGACCATTGCTCATGATGTTCAAAGAGTCACTGTGTTTCAAAAACAAGCGCTGGGAGGTTAGGATGTAGCCTCATTGGAAATAGTTCTAAATAAAGATAAAGTGTCCACATATTGAGATACAGTGTCTATGTTGTAGAATTTTCAGAGCGTAGTATAATGACGTGGGCAGGAAAATCGGACTCCACGGTCAAGTCTTTACAAAGCCCCTTCCTTTGCTCTCCATCTCTGTGTAAGGTGAAATTGCTCCCTCCTTTAAATATAGACAGGGAGTATGCAAGGGTGCTCTTTATGTGCCAGAGATGGTAGGTGGATGAGTTCTTTGTAGACCCACAAAGGGAAAGCCAGACCATCTTCCTAGTAATGAGGCACACTTCTCCGAACTTAAATGCAGTTCCAGAAAGGCTTCCATTCTCCTGTCTGTCTTTCGATGGAGTTAGGTGGGTAAGCACCATAGGCCTCTAGGCCTCCTCAACTCCCCTCTCTCTGTATGCTAGATCAGGAAACACAAGAAGGAGCAATCAGTAGAAAGGGACGGGCACCCGGGTGGCTCAGCTGGTTAAGCGTCTAACTCTTGGTTTCAACTCAGATCATGATCTCATGGTTTCGTGAGTTTGAGCCTGGGGTCGGGCCAAGTGCTGAGCCTGCTGGGGATTTGGTCTCCTCTCTCTCTGCCCCTCCCCACTCACGCTGTCTCTGTCTCTCTCAAAATAAATCAAAATAAACTTAAAAAAAAAAAAAGAAAGAGAAAGGGAACATTCTGCTTCTGGAGAGGAGCATGTCACTCCTCCATGCTGATCTTGTTGGATGCAGGCTCTGGCTTGAATCAAGAACCTGTCAATCAATTTATTCAATTATATATTTGCTTATTTTAATCCAAAAAATTTGATACCTACTCTGTGCAATGCATTATTTTAGATTCCGTGAGCCGTGTGTAGAAACACTCTATTCACAAATCCAAGAACACCTTCATGTCATGAGCCCCAACTTAATTTCAGGTCTTAATTTTACAAGTGATAGTAAGAGAGTTTCAGAATTTGTTATAGTGAATTTCTTTAAGAATAAATTAAAAAGGGGGTCCCTGGGTGGCTCAGTTGGTTAAGCGTCCGACTCTTGGTATCAGCTCAGATCATGACCTCAAGGTTTGTGGGATTAAGCCTCTCTTTGGGCTCTGAGCTGATAGCATAGAGCCTGTTTGGGATTCTCTCTCATCCTCTCTTTCTGTCTCTTCCCTGTGTGCGCTCTCTCTCCCTCTCTCAAAGAAATCATTAACTTAAAAAAAGAAAAAAAACACTGCTGACTAAGTAGATCTCAGATGCAAGTAACCAAATTCAACTGAATTGTGTTGGCTGACCCTCATGTGGCATCTGCCTTAAAGGAAAATTAATAAGACCCTTCCTCAAATATAACACACACACACACACACACACACACACACACACACACACACACACACACACAGTGCTCATCTTCCAGTGTCATCAGAATAAAGTCTGGTTATTACCTTAAAATGTAACTATTGTCTCTCCCTCGAAACCCGTTTTGAGAAGAGTCAATGCATTTGTCTACAGTTTCCTGTTGGTTAAGGAGACTACAATATTTTCTCATGGCACCTGGGGTCACCCTATTCATGGCCCACTCAGCCGCCAGCTCCCCCTCCCAATCCTTTTAGAGAGTGGAGTATAGGACTGTTTCTGAATCTCTCTTAATTCCACTGTCTGATCCTGCCTGGCTGAGTCCACCAAAGCATTAAGAAATACAACACTGGTGAAAGTACCTCCAACGCAGACACGTTCAACAGCATCCAGATTCAAGGAGGAGGAGGAGAGCAGAGTTTTGAGTCAGGTTTCCTGTCCCACTTGTGATGTCTGAAACTTTAGCATCTCTCTGATGTTCCCAACCCACATCTATAAGCGGCATCAAAGGAACATCTTCCTTCAGATTTCTGAGTCTTGAAAATGTAGAAGACCAGTGTACTCTGTCCTAAAATGTAATGCAGTCTCTTGCTAACTTATTGCAGTAACCAAAAATAAACAATACAACGTTTCAAACTCCCGAAGTCCAGAAACGTCTTCAGTTTAATTGCGAATACCTCCTATCCATATGTCTATCTCTCCTAGCTGTATCGTCTTTATCAATATCAAGGGCTCAATGATATCAAATCATGGGTGTGGTCTCTGGCAGAGGCCCTGGACTGGCTCTGAGGAACCAACCAGTCCCAAGTCTTGGCTGGAATCTTGCTCCTCAAGAGGTTTAGAGGCACCACACTGAATCATACCCGTAGGGCCTCCATCTTCTCCGACTCAGCCAGGCAGCCACTGACTGAGAATTCTGTCAACTGGCAAAGACTGTCTGGGATCTATGAGCAATGTTTAGCCACCAGTACCCCCCTACACTAACCTGCTTTAGCTGATTCCAGTTTTTGGAACTGTTGCCCAGGGCGTCGTTACAAGGCTTGCTGCCAATGTCTCTCAAACTTAAACATATGTGCGGAGTAAATCTCTACTTCCTGTTGACAAACTCCCACAAACTAAATGATAGAATCAAGTCTCTCCCAGCTTTTGCTGCATTTTCTTTAAGCGTTATGGTACAAGCACAGACCTTTATGTAGGTCCTAGAACAGGACACTGTAAACTCCACTTCATTGCTCCACTTCCAAGACTTGCCATCTACATATCCTCGGAATATTTTAACCCTCGCTCGGTCACCTGCCCTCCCTGGCACTACACCCTTTAAAAACTATTCTCGCTTCCAATAGTGGGAGACTGCTATTCAGGATTGCAAAGCTAGCCTGATGGTTTTCCCCACAGTAGCATATGTTAACAGAGGATACCTGGTCTGGGTTGCTTTTAGATATTAGTTGATGAATAAGTGATTATTAGGAAAACTCTCTATCTCTATATTGGAGAACCATTGGAATCTAAGTCCTCAGGACTAAATTCAGAGACTCAGATTCTATTCCTGCTGTTTGCTAGCTGAGACTTTCTGAACCATGGTTTACTCTTCAGAAAATGAGAGCACTGGACTACCCCATTAAAGGCAAGCATGCTTCCTCATGTGTGCCATTTCTGTTTGAAATGGCTACTCACAGCACTGTATTGAGAAAGATTTAACTGTCAAGTTCAGGCTCTCTAGGAAAGAAGACCATGAGAAGGGAAGGGTCAGCATCTAAGCCTCTCCTGGACTAGATTAGTTCTAAATTCATCTTTAAAGCAAAAACATGACAATACTAAAGATTTCTTCACTACCTAACCAGCGGCACTGGTCCGCTGCTCCATCTGTAGATGGGCCTGTTAGCTAATAAGCCATCTTGTAGGTGGTTGCCTAGAGAACACAGAGTTGTAAGTCAAGGATTCCAGGTAATGCAGTGAGTAAGTGCTATCTGAGTCACCGTATAATTCCTTCTAGTGAGGCCTATTCCCTTGTCAATATCGGTAAAGTATAATCATATCAATTCTCCAAAGGTAGACATACCATGTGATAACTATATTATTTGGCATGTTACAAATGCACGTGAATTTTCTCAATAAACTAACTTCCTTAATTGCTGTTCAAAATACAAATTATACTTTTATCTGTGGAGATACAGGGATTGATTCCTTCAAAAGAATCATGTGTAGGTTTTAAACATACCTGTTCTTTTCTGTTTACAGGAAAACACTAACCTCACAGTGACCGCTTCTTAAATTTTGTCCTTTTATTTTTTTTCTGTCAGTAACACATATGTACAATACGTGAGATATTTTACCCTAGGCTGGAAAGGGGAAGGGGGTAACTAACATTTCCTTTTCCGTCTGAAAATTTACAGGACTGCACGAGCACATCTGTATGGAATTAGCAGATCTGATTCTATAGATCCGTGTGACCCTCCAGTTCTAGTTTCTGTGCTTCTGAGATCAGCTCCCCCCCCCCACTTTTAATAAAAATATGACTTGTCTACATTATGGGTAACATAATTAAAGCAGGATAATACAAACTTGTTTAAATATAAACTCCAAACCATCAAATTGCTTCATGTGTTTGCATTCACTTGTAAAATATGATCTCCTGAGATATCTTTTATTGGGCTAAACACCAAAACAAGCAAATGGATTCCGAAAAATAAAAAGACAGCATTCTGGGGTTTCAAAGTTGACAAATTAAGAATTCCTATGCAATAAAATGATTTCATCTTGGAATCTTCTTCACTGTTTAATTTATGTACTCTACGTGATCCAAGCTTACATTTCACAAAAGTGTAAATATATTTAGGACAGATTACACTCGCTTCATTAATCATGCTATCAGACAGTTAGTCCTAAACCATAGGTCTTTTTTTTGGCTTCCCTGGGAAATCACGCATAAGTGTTAATATTTTTGACTTCTATGGGCTTGTTTACTTCTATTTTTCAATTTTTTTTAAATTAGAGTTCCAATGTATGGCAGCAGCTTTTATATTTGTCTACATAAGCCATGGAAAAGACCAATTCAACTTAGGAAACAGAACACAGCGTGTGATATCAGAAGTGTTCCTGAAAAAGAATATTGGATTTTTTAAAAATTTTGAATACCGAGCCATTGGTCCAAAATGACAGTTGAGCTGCCTTTCATCTATTAAAATGTATGAAGAAGCAAACTCTAAGTAAGTAAAAACTAACTGCAGTTCTATGGAAGAGTTATACCTCAATGTTTAGGGTAGTAAGAGAATATAAACTAGAGGAATTAGCCGGTAAAGAAAATGAAGAGTGGATACATTTTTCACTACATTTTGTTATAGAAATAAGAAACGTTATATTCTAGGTAAAGTGACACAGGCAGAAATTGGCAGATAGTAGAGATCGGTGTTGGTGATCAGTGATGATGATTATGACTGGAACAAGAAAACAGTATTTAGGACTAGAGGGAAATCTCACCCCCCCACCCCCCCAGGAGTAGAAAGTCCAAGCCAATGGAATTTCCAAATATGAGTTGGGGTAGTTGGTTGGTAACCTGGAATCATAACAATTTGGATTTTATTTTAGAAGATTACTGTGTCTGAGTTGGGAGCGAGCAAGATGACTTGTTTGATCTGGTTCTATAGAAAAAAATGTAACTGCAGAGCAAGGGATTACTATGGCATGAAGGTTGCTGAGAGGACTGAGTAGAACAGCTTGTTTGGGCTCAGATGGGGGTGGGGTGTGAGTTTGAAACAAGTTCATAGAATTGGACATTTAAGAAATGGGAAACTCTGCAAAGCAGAAGTTAGGCTGGAGAGAGAAAAAACTGTAGAGAAACATTTGGTTGTGACTCTAGGAAAGTCAATAATGGTCTGTTTTTATATCAATTCTGAGGTCATCAAAAAAAAATCATTACATGAAAGAAGTCAAAATATTTGAAGGACCAGTGTTTTAAATTTAAAAAATAAAAGAAAAAGAAAGAATGAATGAATGAACACTAAAGGTAAGCATGCCCATGTTGTATTTTTGAAACATTAAAAGCATTAAACTTTAAAATTTCTTCAGTAAGCCTTAAAAAAATATCAACTTAGTGATACAGTTACTACAAAGGCATTGATACATATAAAAAGAAAAATTATAGGAAAAGAATTTTACTTGCTTTGTATATTCAAAAAGGAATTTCAAACTGACTTTTGAGAAATACGTTCCTTGAAAATGAACATCCTTTAACATAGTAGCTTAAATTTCTCTTCGTTTGAGTGGGGAACCATTGTATATTTGAACAGGAAAATCTTATTTATAAAGGGCTTCCTCATCCAAGAATCTGAAATGTACTATTGCAATTGGCTTCAAAAATTGAGTCCATAAATTGCCTAATATATTTTAAAGATGAGGAATTTGAAACTTCAGGATTCTACTTTCTTAAGAAAATTTCACTCTTCCAGAGGAACGACGAGATGGGAGATAGAAATAAAAGAAAATGGGAATATGTAAAAAGAAATTCAAACAAATCTATAATAAATTCAAAATTTAAGAAAAAGATTAAAGATGTAAGTCTCTTAGCAACTTTATATCACTTTCATCATTTTAATGTTTCGGAGGAAAATACTCACTATTGAACTGACTACGAAATTCCTTTGGTTGACGGACCAAAAAAAAGAGCAAAAACTGGCTTTTTCATTTATACTTTTTAAGAAGATAATAAGAGTTTTTATTGACTATATTTACATGGTTTCAGGAAAAAATTAAGTCTATTTCCAACATACTGTGCCAAAAACTGGGTTGGAAAGGTAAACAAAAATAAAAGTAATATAAAAGTTAGTGTAGTATTTTAAAGTTTTTTGTACAATAAATGGTTTGGTTTCTTTAATTAAATGACTTTGAAAGTAGAAACTATGCATTTACTTTTTTTATAAGTTTATTCATTCGTTTTGAGAGACAGAGAAGCCCAAGCAGACTCCGTACTCTCAGCTCAGAGCCTGACGCAGGGCTTGAACTCACAAACCGCAAGATCATGACCTGAACTGAAGAATCAGATGCTCAACCAATAGAGACATCTAGGCGCCCAGAAAATATGCATCTTCATGATGAATATTTTAGTAATACAAACGTTAAATCTGTAAAATATGCCAAAATTTTAGAAGATTAATGGATCTCCAAAAATCTTATCCTTGTTTCTACCAGATACAAGGAAGAGTCCCAAATAGAGGTTTCATGTGTTCCCTTTAAAAGTTTTAAAAATAAACATCCAATAGGTATATCTATATTTTTAAGTTTATTTGTTTATTTTGAGAGAGAGAGAGAGAGAGAGAGAGAATCCCAACAAGGCTTCACACTGTCATATGTGGAGCCCAATGTGGGTGGGGTTCGAACTCACGAACCATGAGATCATGACTTGAGCCAAACTCTTAACCGAATGAGCCACCCAGGTACCCCCTACAGGTAGATATTTAGAGAGAAATACCAATGAGTATATTTAGAATGAATGCAAAGATTTAAATTCTGGTTGGAAGGATTGTTCTCTTATTTAAGGAAGTCTCTATATATAATATTTATCAAATAGATAAAATGTAAAGAATATGTCTTTTAGTTCAACAATCACAGTTTATTTTTTAAATACTTATTAAAAATAGAAATACAATTTTAACATAATAAAGAGTATCAATTAAAGAACTGTATTTAATCATAAAATAATAGAAGTAACCTTATTAAACTTTTAATTGTGCATCAGTGTAATTAAGTAAATAGCACAACTACCTGCTATGTATTGTTCAACCAATTAGTACCATCTTAATAATATATGAAAGGAAAATTTAAGTTTATTTTTAGAAATGAAACCATAGAATAAATTTTTTGGCAATATCAACTAAAACTAAAAGTAAAATTTGTTCCACAATATCAGTATTTTTTAATAAACAAATAGTTTATAAAATTATTTATAAATAATTAAGAATCACTTAATTTAACGAACACAAATTGGTAATATTCATACACACCAAAAAGAAAATATTTTTCAATTGTTTTCATAACAACAATAATATCAAAACTACCTGGCAAAATCTTGCTAGGAAATATGTGTGAAAGATACTATAAATCTTGTACAAGCAATGAAGAATAACATCTTAAGTGGAGACATATCCCTCATTACTATATGGGAAGAATAAATTTTATAATGATGCTACTTGTTCCAAAATTATTTACTGGATTAAAACAATTTTTGTAGAAGTCCATACAGTTCTCCAGGTAATCTAGAATGAACAGTAGATGGAGCGAGTGCTGTGGATATTCACTCTTTGGCGTCACCCAGCAGTCGTTTCCTCTTTATTGTTTTCTTGATTTTACTTCTTCCACAAATGGCCTATATGCTACAAGGGAAGTCACCTCATCCTGGTCAGCAGTGGCCCACGATTGGCTCAGAGCAATCAGCCACTCTCACTTGCTTACTAGAGAGATTGTTTCAGGAAAGTTCCTGTATGGAGTTCTGAAGGACACATATTTTACTAGAAGTTTCCTAGGAAAACCGTCCTTGCTCTTGCTTGGAAGTTACTTGAGATACTCTAACTTAACTCCCTGTTGGGCAGAGTCCATCCCTTAGAATAGTGTATGACACCAAGTTGACTTTCAAAAAGTTGTTGACTCACTAATTAGAACACTGTAGTTGTTCTAGTGTAGTGAAGCCATGGGGCGGGGGGAGGGGGAAGTGACCAAAACTCAGAAGAGTAGAGAAATGAAAACTCTTTGTAACCATGCTATTAAGCTCCTCTATAATGGACATTTGTCATGTGTGAGTGCCCAATACATTCTGAATTCCTCTAGATTTCACTTGTTTCCTACATCGTGAATCTTGCTTTGCCGATATAGCAACAAACCATCTTTCTCAGTTTCCTTTGCCTCAGGATCCAGAAACATGACTTCACTTTAGCAACCAAGCTTACCCAAAGCGAGACTTGACTGCAACAGAATTACATGAGGAAATGGGCAGAGGGGAGGCATCTCTTCAGTGGGTGGCAGCAGAGGTAGTGTGGTCTGGGCCTAAGATGGAACAGGAGAACACGACAGAGGAAGCGTGGTTCTGGTGGTGATGGTAACAATGTCAATAGTGGGGAAACAAACAACTCTCAAGAATGATTCTGGGAGTTTTTCAGGAAAGTGAGCCTCCCTGTTCATCCAGTACTTCCGATGATTGTGTATGTTTTCTCACGTCCTTTAATAAACATCTTATTGATAAAACAGGCACAGTGAATTCTTGTCTACAGTCAAGAACTATGACCAGCACATAGCCCTACTTCTGTGTTCTCTTATTTTGCTAGATGCTTTGGGTTGGAATTTCTATTGGTCACAACCTAATTCATTCCAAGGTAGCAAAAGCACTTGGGGAGAAAAAAAAAAAAGAAGATTAAGGAAAACTAGAGTTAGTGCTGGGATATTAGACATATCCTTAGTATATGAAAATATCACCTAGGGAGGGAATGTAATCAGAGAAAGTCAGCTGCCAGGTCTGCTGAGACCTCGTAGGAGAGGAATAGACAGCAAGGGACTGAAATTAGAAACTGGTGAGGTGGGAAGAAAGGGAAAATGCAGTGTTACAAGAGCAAAGTAAGGAGCAATTTTCAAAACAGAGGGGATGATCGATTATTTTTATTTTTATTTATTTTTAAAACTTTTATTTAATTTTGAAAGCAAGAGAGAGAGAACAGAGAAGGAGCAGAGAGAGAGGGAGACAGAGAATCACAAGCAGGCTCCACAGTACAGAGCCTGACGTGGGGCTCCGGCTCATAAACCATGAGATCATGACCTGAGCCAAAATCAACAGTCAGATGCTTAACCCACTGAGCTACCCAGCTGCCCCATATAAATGGTAAACTGGAATGATTAAAAGAGTATGAGTAAATGAACACAGAATCACATCCACCAGATTTGGCAATTTAGCATTGCTTTGGCAGCACTGAAAATGTCTAGCTTCGGTATGGTAGTCAAAGAAACGCTAGTTGGCCCAGGTTTAAGAATGAATAGGGTGCCACTCATGTGGTCACAGCTTCAGTAGAACTCCAGGTCCACTGTTTCCTCTCACTGAAAACTAAGTGGGTCATGAAGCAATACCGTAGCTGTGACTTCTAAGGATACTGGAAAGACATGCATGGAAACAAATTAAAATTACCCTAGCCAGCGGCCATCTGAAATCTCTGGAGAAGATGTGTGCTGGGTGTGTTTAGAGGTGCAAAGTAAAAGAACCTCAAAGTTAAGAGACCAGGAGGGACACCTACCAAGACTCCGAGGATCCGTACAAGAAAAATTCTTTGCGATGAAGATTCGAAGGGTTGAAATTCTTTACCAGATCAGAATCCTCCCATGACTCATTGACTTGAAGTCAAGTAGATTACTTCCACCATTATCGAGTGAGGACTACAGGTTGAAGTCATAACTGCAAATGATTAAATCAACTACAGGAAAACCTTGGATTGCAAGTAACTTTTTTAAAAACTATTTTCAATGTTTATTTATTGTTGAGAGAGAGAAAGAGACAGACAGAGAGCAAGTGGGGGCAGAGAGAGAGGGAGACCCAGAATCCAAAGCAGGCTCCAGGCTCTGAGCTGTCAGCACAGAGTCCCACGTGGGGCTCGAATTCATAAGCCACAAGATCATGACTGGAGCCAAAGTCAGATGTTAACCATCTGAACCACCCAGGTGCCCCAGAATTTTGAGTAACTTGTTCTGAGTGTTCCGCAAGATGAGCAACCATTTCTAATAAATTTTAACTTCATATACAAGCGACGTCTTACAGTAGAAGTAGTACTTATTGCAGGATGTCACATGAACACAATTGAGCCAATGGTTCTTCTCTCTCTCTCTCTGTCTCTCTCTCTGTCTCTTTCTCTCTGCGGGATTGCAGGTGATCATCTCCCATGCTCAGATGCTTGGTCTCAGGCTATGGTGTTTGGCAGAAATCAGTGATTTTTCAGAACATTGGAAGGTGCCCACGACTGGCACTAGTGTGTTTTTTATCTCTTCAAAGCACGTATGGACAAAGCACCATACAAGCGGAAGCTTAGATGTGCTTTGCTTCATTTTAGGTCACAGGATAGGTTCCTTGTTAAAGCTACACAAAAAGAAAAGATTCCATTGAGCCAACAGATAGCAGTGATTCTGTTAGTGATAGTTAAAGTCTTCCTACATGTTAACCCTTCTCTCTCCTGTCTCCCTCACACCAGCCACAAAGGTTTTCAAAGGTAAGTGCAGGTTAATTCATTTTTCTTTACATTTTGTATTTTCTTTATTATTTTGTATTATATTAAAGAATTGTCATATTTTTATAGGAGTATTTTGGCATTGTGGAATGAATCATTTCCATTATTTCTTATGGGGAAATTCGCTTTGATATACAAATGCTTTGGATTGTAAATATATTTCTGGAACCAAATTATGCTCACAAACCAAGGTTTTACTGTATTTTAATGAATTGGCTATCAGGTGGTACATAAATAAGTAACCAAATAAATGAATGAATAGGGATAAGGATGCAAGGACAGCAGTGAAGAATGCAAAAGGAATATCCCAGTATTTGGAATAAGACAAGAGAAAAAGGAGAATTTTTTTTAAGATGAGGGATAGCTTAATGCTGGTGTACTGAGGCTGAACAGAAGGTAGAGCCAGAAGAATGCAATTCTTCATTAGACTGGAAGAGACAAGTTCCAGATCATTAAGTGGGGGAGTTGACCTCCGATTAGGAATGGACACTTCTTGGGGCACCTGGTTGGCTCAGTTGGTTAAGCATCTGACTTTGGCTCAGGTCATGACCTCATGGTTCACAGGTTCAGGGCTGACAGCACAGAGCCTGGAGCCTGCTTCAGATTCTGTGTCTCCCTCTCTCTCTGCCCCCTGTCCCACCACTTGCTGTCTGTCTCTCTCTCAAAAATAAACATTAAAAAAAATGAAAAAAAAATGGACATTTCTTCCAATATAGCAAGAAGTGAGGCAAATAAATTCAGATGCAATTAGGTGAGTAGATATGGTAGTAAAAATGAAGGGGTTCCTGTCTTATTTCTTTTATCATCTCAATGAACCATAAGAATGATTATCCCAGAATACGGGGAGAAATGTGATGAGGGGCAGAAGGTTTAAAAGAATGGAAAAGGTGTTAAATATTTGTGTCGAAAGCAGGGACGTGAATTTACCCGGATACAGAACACATTTCTCATTGCAGATAGTTCTCCTGAACTGCATTATTTCAAAGCAATGTTCCATTCTTTGGAAGCAGATACAAGATGCAGGGTTTAATCGAGATTAATTACTTGCTGGGCGAGTGGGATAAACAAAGGAGTGTTTTCATGAGAGTTCCATGGAATGTAAGTTGGCTAAGAAAAGAAGTGAACCAGAAGAGCATGATGGAGAAAGAAAAGTATCAAGGGTGGCTAGTGGTAAGTTCAAGAGATGGTGAAAAAATTTTTGGAGAGGCGTATCGTAGTAAGTGACACGGGCTAGCAAGTGATGACCAGAGAGTAATTAGAAGAAGGAATGTAGTGACTGTTGGTAAGGTTGACTGTGTGACCGTGCAAGTAAGTAGTGACGTAGGATGGAATGGTGATTGGAAATAAGTAAGTTCAGAACCTGGGAGGCCAGAGTGTTGAACATGTTATTGAGGCGGATGTTGTTCTGTGAGAATTTTGGCTGTGGAATTTTGGAAGGAGAGGAAGGGGTTGGTCTAGGAGTACAAGACTTGAGTAAATGACAAGGAATGGTGAAGAATTGCAGACCAAAGGAGAGACGATTTGGTAGCAGCAATGAGGAGTAGGGAGGTCTTTTACTTACACACTGCCCCTAAGGTTCATGAGGTATGGGGAAAAAAAACAAAAACCAGAAACCAGAAATATTTATGCTAATGAGAGTTGCAAAGGCAGTGGTGTCAATGAGAGCCCCCTCAGATTTCTGATAAAGCTAAAAGAGTTAAGACAGTGTAATATTGTTAAGCAAGTAGAGAGGGGGATACCTGGGTGGTGCAGTCAGTTAAGCGTCTGACTTCAGCTCAGCTCATGATCTCCTGGTTCATGAGTTTGAGCCCTGCATTGAGCTCTCTGCTGCAGAGCCTGCTTCAGGTCTTCTGTCCCCGCCTCCCTCTCTTCCTGCCCCTCCCCCACTCATGTTTTTTTTTCTCTCTCTCTCTCAAAAATAAATAAAACATTAAAAAATAGATAGAGCAATGGAATTGGATACATAGAAAGAAATTAGAATATATTATAAAACACCACACATCATTAAAAAGGTGTGGTATATTTAATAATCAGTGCTGGACACTTTGCTCACCAAGTATCAGAAAATACAAAAAAAATTTTAAAAAGTCTCAAATTTCTTTTCAAAGAAGTGGTTTCTAAGTTCGGAAGAAATGGTACGGCAGAAAAAAATTTTTACATTTTTACATTGACAGATTTAAAAACTCTTGTAAATGAAAAAGAAAACATAATTATAAAAGCAAAGGATAATAGTCAAGCAGGGAAAATGTTTCCAACAAACGCTGAACAGGGAAAGAGATTATCATTAGTGCAGTTACAACTTCTTTACAGAAAGACCAAGAATAAGAATTTGCTCTCATCTCTCCCTTGACTTGACTGGAAAAAAAAATACAAAAAGGAATAAACTCACAACAGTGAAGAGAAGAGGAAGAGAGGTTTCCCCATGGAGGAAAGGTTTTAATAAACTTATGTAAAGAAGATCCAAAAGGTACAGTATTTAATTACTAGGTGTTTCAGAAAAGGAGAATGGAAAATACGGAAGGAGGTAGATAACCAAAGAACTGAAGAAAGCCGTTATTCTTGAGATCAAAAGTTCACTGAAATACTCAGTATGATGAATGAAAAAAGACCCCTCCTATGGCATTTCTGAACCTCAAGGAAGAATAAAAATGGTCACATTTTGTAGAAAGAGAGGAAAACAGAAATCTAATTCATTTGCAAAGGCATGAGAATCACACTGGCACTAATTCTCATCATCATACTGACAGAACACAATGGGGTAATAAAAAAAACTAAACAGATTAGGGACAACGAATAAAGTAGATGTGGGGCAAACAAACAAACAAACAAACCCCCCCCAAATTACAGGTCAGGATAAATACATTTTTGGAATATCAGGATACTGTAAAAAGTTGTTATTTAAATATGTGTGTGATTGTTTTCCTTTGGCTATACATTATCCAACTTGGTTCTCTTTTAGCAAGTATTTCTTATCATATGCAGTATTTCTGGGATACAGTTCTATTCCTTCAACTATGGAAGACAGATGGGTAAGTCCTTGCCTAGAAGCTATGTAGGCTGGTGCTTAAACTCAGCCATTGGACATTCATATCCAGCACTCTGAATCAGAAGTGAATGATGTAATGATGAAGGGGCAGAAATAAATCAATAAGGATAGCTGAAATAATATCTAGTAATGACAGAAGGCCCATTCCTGCTAAAATACAGTGGTTGTACTTCCTCCTTGAGTTGCATGTATCTCGAACCTCATGCTATAATTCTTAACACATTTGTGAGCTATTCAAACTCCTTATAATACTTCCTGCTTAAGACAGTTTCTTCAACTTGCCATTAAGAATCCTAGCTTATAGGATTAATTATATCAGGTTTCTGGAGTTGGTAGGGAAATTTGGCCCAGCTAGAGCTGAAGACAAAGAGTTAATCATCATATTGTTTATTTGTTATTGACTACCATGTGAGGACAAGCTTTTGGTGAAATTCATTGCCACCGCAAATTAATAGTATGAAGGCATGAAGAATTCAGATTACTAAATGATGTGGCCACTTCTGAAGGCCTCAGATGTATTAAAGGAGAGAATACCTAGATCAAACCTCTAAGTCAAAAGCAAAAGTGAAATCCAACAAATGTCTATAATTCTGCTAAAATAACCTCTTATCTCTCGGAACCAAAGAATTATCAAAGCCAATGAGCAGACTTTCGATCTGACCATGCAAATTGCTGATATACAATGTCAATTGAATTTACCACATAATCATGTCTTGATAAGGATATGTCTTCCACCGAAAGTGAATTCAGTCTTTGATTTGAGAAGATGGATATGGTTCTAATTGCTTGCCGTGCTTATAAACAAAGCTATAGACGCCCAATGGTGGTCCTCACTAAACAAAGTTGAGATGCCAGAAATTCCTTGGTATAATATAGAGGAAAGAATTCAGACTTCAAGACGTAGGCATGCTAAAATGTTTTTAAGTGTGTCCTTCCACTGCTGCCCGCCCTCCCACCACCATGTCCCCTGACAAATCCCAGAAAGCATTTCCTTTACCAAAGACTTGTGGCGTATTAGGGCAAGACTACTACCACCTAAGGAATGAAGAAATGGTAAATATGTGAGTCAATATTTAAAAATCACCTCTCTTGCTATATACTAAGTCAGAGGCAAGGTTCCACCAGAGAAAAAGGGATATATATGAGACTTATTACAAGGAATTGTCTTATGCAACTGTAGGGGCTGGTAAGTCAAGTCCAAAATCCATAAGGGCAAGCTCTCCAAAAGGGTAGGCTGGAAACTCTTAAACAGAAGATGAGGATGCATTCAGCAGCTGGAATTTCTTCTTTCTCAGAGAAACCTCACTTCTCCTCTTCAGGCTTTTCAATTAGGTCAGGTCCACACAGATTGTCAAGATTAATATAATCTTTACTTAAAGGAAATGATTATAGTTGTTTATAAAGTCTACAAAATATGTTCACAGTAACACCTGCATTTGGTTTGGTTGAATAAGTGGGTACTATAGCCTAGCCAAATTGACACATAAAATTGAATATCACATTAAGCAACAAATAATTGAAAAATAAAATTAACAATACTATTTTCAGTAATGCCCAAAATCATTAAATACATACGGTAAATTTAACAATATATGTTCAAGACCTCTACGTGGAAAATTATCACTAAGACAAATTAATGGAGACCTAAATAGACAGATATTTCCTGCCCATGAATTGTTAGATTCAACAAAGACTCGATGTTGATGAGATTCCTTTCTCTTATTCAAATTCAATGCAATTCCAATCAAAATCCAAGCAGACTTTTCTGTAGAAGTTGACCAACTGATTTTAAAATTTAAATGATATGCAACAGATCTAGAGTAGTCAAAACAATTCTGAAAGTGGACAAACTAGAGAACTCTAATTGTTTTCAGGACTTACCGTGAAGCCACAGTAACCAAGACAGTATGGTAGTGATTTTTGACAACGGCGTCAAAACCATTCAGTGGGGAAAGTGCTAGAACTGACAATAAACTGATAATAAACAGTGCTAGAACTGACTATATGAAAACAAAAAGAAACCTAGACTCATTTCTTACATTTTTCACAAAATTGACGAAGAAAGCATACGAAAATGCCTTCATTAGCTTGGATTAGGTATGATTTCTTAGCTAGTAATCACTCTTCATAAAATAAAAAATGATAAGCTTATACTTCATCAAAAGAGAACATATGCTACCTCAGGCTGGGAGAAAATATTTGCAATACCTATAGCTGATGAAGCACTTGTATCCAGAATACAGAAACAATTCCTACAACTCAGTAATAAAAAGAAAAGTAACCCAATAAAAATCAGCAAAACACTTGAACAGGAATTTCATGAAGGAAGACATAAAAATGGCCAATAAGCACATGAAAAAGGCTTAACGTCCATGATTAGTCATCTGGAAAATGCAAATTAAAATCACAGTTGTATATATCACAAAAAACCAAATGGCAAAGATGAATACAGACAACACCAAATGTTGTTGAGGATGTGGAGCAATGGAAACTTTCATATTTTGCTGGAGCTAGTGTAAAATGGTATAACCAGTTTGGAAATGTTCTAGTAGTTTCTCATAAAGTTTAAAGTATACCTATTCTAAGACCCAGAAATTCCCCCCTTTTATTTCTTTACTCAAGAGAAATGAAGACATATATACATAAAAAAATAATGTCCATAGCAGTTTTCTTCATAATAGCTCCAAACTGGAAACAACTTAAATGTCCATTGTCCCCAAAATGGATAAACACATTGTAATATAAACAGACAATGGAATTTTTTTCAGTAATAAAAAGGAACAAAACATTGAAAGATGCATGACATGAAAATACTTCAAATATTTTATGCTGAATGAAAGAAGCCAGATATAAAAGAGTAACTACTGCATGATTCAATTTATGTGAAGTTCTGCAAAAGGTAAACTAATCTATAATGAAAGAAAACCACACAGTGATTACATTTGGTATGGGGGA
Organism: Paguma larvata; assembly: GCA_030068075.1. Taxonomy (NCBI): domain Eukaryota; kingdom Metazoa; phylum Chordata; class Mammalia; order Carnivora; family Viverridae; genus Paguma; species Paguma larvata. The sequence continues at coordinate 127,655,543 of CM057826.1, forward strand.
ATAGGGTGGCATTAACCAGGGAGTTGCACAGGGGGGATCTTGCTAGGGTAATAAGTGTTGTATATTTCATTGGGGGGGGTGGCTTACAGGGGAATGTGCAGTTTTCAAAACTCATCAAATTTTACACTGAAGACGTGTGCATTTCACAGTATGTAAATTTTTCCTCCATTTACAAAAAAAAAAAAAAAAAAGGAAAAAATGTCTCTGGGGAGTAAGGTTTGAATTAAACCACAGTGAAGCTGAGCTCAGTTGTTTTTTATCACAATATTTTTGCATGATTTGATTTGTGACCATTTGTTTGTATTACTTTGATTGAAATTTATTTAAAATACTTGTAGAGACTTCCAAGTTAAGATGGTAGAATAAAAACATCTGAAACTCTCTTTCTCCACCCCTAATGATAGAATAACAAATAGGACCAACACAGTGAAAATATCTCAGCATCGATCAAAGGTAAGGACAAAGCTTCATGCCATACAATTTAAAATGTGCAACCCAAACTAAGAAAGAAAGAGGGAAGGAGGGAAGGAGGCAACAAAGGAATGAGGGAGAAACAGAGAGAGAGAAACAGAGAGAGAGAGAGAAGAAAGAGGATTCCTTGAATCTAATTGGCTTCTTGCAGAAAACAAAATTCCTAGTCCAAACCCTCCAACACACACACATACAGACACACACACATATACATGTGTGCGTGAGAGTATATGAGAAATGTGAATGGTAATTTTTTTGAAAATTATACTAAGACCCTCAAACATAAAAAATGATGAAACAACATATAGAAATTGCACTTGCACAAGAGAAATATGGGAAGATTGAATGTAAACGTTCCTGCGTGGGTAGGAAACTAAGAAAATCATCAGCTACCAATAGTTACGAGTCTTGGAAACACTGCCTTTTAGCTGAGTACATTACTTCCCTGAATAAAATGCATGATCTGGAAATAAGAAAATAGAGAAAAGTGGATATTGACTGGCTACTGGGAACATATGCCACCGATGACAAATCCTATCTGGAAAAAAATAAAAATTGAAGAAACAGAAGAAATTCCCTAGGAAGGTTTGTGGCATGGAAGAACATAAGGAAAACATGAACCTAATCAAAGCAGAGAACCTTGAAGAAGAGAGGGTAAAAGAATGAAAAGAAAATTTGCAGACCTAAAGAATAAATTGAGAAAACAAACAGGAAAAATGACTAAAATTAGCAACTACAGAATTGACTAATAACTGAATTACTGAAAAAGAAAGAAAGTTTGAGGTAACCATGATGAATGGAAGAGGAAAAGAAGTTTAAAGTAGATGAATAGCAGATAATAGACCAAAGCAAAGATAATTTGTGTCACTGAAGCAAGGAACTCCAGATGCAGAATAGAAGAGATAACCAAAGATAGAACAAAAGAAAAATTTCTGGAAAATAGTAAGAATTGAGTCTGTAAAAAATTATTATATCATGTTCCAGAAAAAAGATATAAATGATGATATATTCTGCAATTTATCTTAGGCAAGTTCTTAGAACATTGAAAGAAATGGAAGCATTTTCTAAGGAGAAAAATCAGGCCGAATGTGAAACTTGAGGGGAAAGGGGCAGATCAGGCTGCTCACATACTGATCAATAGCCACATTCATTGCCATTGGAAAATGTAGTAATAATCAACAAAGAACTAATGAAAGGATTATGGGACTCCAAAATGTCTTGCCCTTTGCTGAGTTGAGTAATTATCCAACTATAAAGTCAGGAGGTAGACATTCTCAAATAATAGGCAGACAGTTTTAAAAACAAACAAATAATGAAATATATAATAATACATCTTTCTTGAAAAAGAAATGACATCAAAATACTCTGCCCAAGTAAGAAGTGATAAGAAATCATAGCAGAAATATGTAACAATGATTAAACTGTTACAGGATACATAATTAGGGAAGGGAAATGTTATTTTGGCAAATTATGAAAATCACAATAAAACAAACCAAAATTGGGGAAAGAAACTTAATGTATTCCTTTTCTTACCTTTCTTAAGTGATAAATCAATAATCATATCAAGATGAATAAATCAGCAAATGGTAGTCTATTGTTTCTATGTTATAAAGGGAATCACCAGAGCTAAAAATAACCCTACAAGACAAATGACCAGGTCATAAGATGAGAAAGAGAGGGGCACCTGGGTGGCTCAGTTGGTTAAGCGTCTAATTTCAGCTCAGGTCAGGATTTCGCGATTCACAGGTTTGAACCTTGTATTGGGCTCTGTGCTGACATCTCAGAGCCTGGAGCCTGCTTTGGATTCTGTCTCCTTCTCTCTCTGCCCCTCCTCCACTCACACTCTGTCTTTCTCTCTCTCTCAAAAATAAAAAAACATTAAAAACATTTTTTTAATGAGAAAGAGAAAAGAGGTTGGAAAAAGTATAGTGTGCTAATTATCTAGTCTTTCATTATAAAGAGAAAAGAGGTTGGAAAAAGTATAGCATGCTAATTATCTAATATTTCATAGCAGATATCAATAAACACTGTCTAAAGCTGCTGTATCAAGAAGTGGTTACATAAAACATATAAACTTAAAATTGTGTCAATAACAATATGTAAGAAGGGGATATAAGCCTTCCAAATTATGAGAAGGTAAGCATACACTACATACACTTAAGCAAAGCAGCAGCAAGAAAATCTAGGCACAAGAAAGCAATAGACAAAGGAGGCACTTAAAACCAAAATAAAACTAAAACTGGATTAAAAAGTAAGACCAAATATATTTTTTGACACCAAATGTAAATGGAATATATTCATATATTTGTTATCAGATTTGATAAAAACAAGACAAAATAAAACAATGCAATATTTTGAATACACAAGAAGCTCCCGTACTCAGATTGTATGGAAAAGCATAGCATAATATGTAAATAGTAACAAAAAGAAATCAGAATTCAAAATACCAATATGACAAAGACTAAGTCCAAAGCAAATGTTTAAAAAGATAAAGGTACATTTTACAGTTTACGGTGTACAGTTTATAATGGGGACAGAGCTGCCATAAATGTATATATTTATAATGAGAGGAAAACAAGAATGGAGAGAAATTCATCATTAGCAGATTTTAACTTGCTTTTGTAGGCTTAAGAAAGATTAACTACACAAAAAATGCATATTATTATTTTAAAACATAGTTATACTGCAGCTAACAGAGATGCCTCAAACTGTATAACCTGAGAAAGTATATACCTTCTTCCAAGCCCCCTAGAAAATTTACAAAACCCAACAGTATATAAAGAACACAGATAATTTCTAAATATATACACAAATACATAAGCAGACCATAATCTATGAATACATTACATAAATGAGAAATTAATAATCATGAATAGAAAAAAATCTAGCTACAGAAAAATTACACATTTCTCTTAAATACTTCAAAGTGAGGAAAGTTTGTAGAAGAAAGATAATGAGTACATCATGTATCAAAAAAATTAGGGGTTTTCTTTTTTTTAAATTTTTTTAAATGTTTATTTTTGAGACAGAGAGAGACAGAGCATGAGTGGGGGAAGGGCAGAGAGAGAGGGACACAGAATGTGAAGCAGGCTCCAGGCTCTGAGCTGTCAGCACAGAGTCTGACGCGGGGCTCGAACTCACAGACCGGGAGATCATGACCTGAGTCGAAGTCGGACGCTCAACCGACTGAGCCACCCAGGCGCCCCCAAAAAATTAGGGATTTCTAAAGTTGAGCTCAGACAGCACTCACAGTTTTACACATTTAAGCAATTAAAAAGGAATCTAAGTAAATAAATTAAGCATTGGACTAAAAAATCTAAACAAGAACTAGTAAATTAAAACATGTATTTTTAAAGGAAAACATAAGGATTAAGAAAATGATGAAAGCAGTAATGACTGATTTGGGAAAGAGAAAATCAGAAAAATTGACAAAACCTAGAGTGCGGATTAAGTTCGTGATTATTAAGGGAAGGGAGAAAACATGGAGAAAAGGAAAGATGAGGAAGGCCCTCAGGAACCAGTCTGTACCATTAAAAAAAATAAAAAAAAAACCTTTCCATTATGAAAGCCTTCAAATATACACAAAATTAGAGGAATCTAAGGAACACCCACATTTCCAATGCCACGCTATCATGAAGACTGTAGGTTTTGTAGTAAATCTTGTAGTTGGGTAGCATCAATCCTCTCACTGTCCTTCGGTATTGTGTAGGCTATCCTGAGTCTTTAGCCTCTTCATATAATCTTTAGAATCTGTTTATCAATATCCACAACAAATTGGGATTGCTGGGATTTTAACAGGCATTGGGTTATATCTATAGACCAAGTCGAGAAGAGCTGACATCTTAACAATATTGAATCTTATCATCCATGAACAGGGACTATCTCTCTACTTGTTTAGATTTTCTTTTAATTCTTCCTTCGGAGTTCTGAAATTTTCCTCACATAGATATTGTACGTATTTTGTTAGATTTATAGGTATTTTTTTTGTCAATTGTTCATTGACATATAGGAAAGCAATCAACTTGTCTAGATCAACCTTGTAGCCTGTAAGTAAACTTACTATAATCACTTATTAGTTCCACAAGTTTTTTGTGGATTCTTTGGAATTTTCTAGACAGACATTATGTCATCTGTGAACAAAGACAGTTTTATTTCTTCCTTCCCAATTTGTAGAGCTTTTATTTCCTTTCCTTAATTTATTCCAGTAGATTGGTGAATAGGAATTAGTGAGAAGGGACATCCTTGCCGTGGTCCCAATCTTAAGGGACAGTATTCAGTTTATCACCTTTAAATGTCATGTTAGCTCTAGGTTCTTTGTATTTCTTATTTATAAAGTTGAGGATGTTTCCTTCTATCTCTAGATTGTGGAGGGTTTTTTATCATGCATGGTTGGGTATTAGGTTTTGTCAGATGCTTTTTCTGCATCTATTGATATGATCAGAAGATTTTTTCATCTTTAGCCTATTGATGTGATAGAATACATAAATTGATTTTTTTCACTTTATTTTGAGAGAGAGAGAGAGAGAGGAAAGGCACAGGGAGAAGGATAGAAAGAGAATCCCAAGCAGGCTCTGCACTGTCAGCATAGAGCCCAGTGTGGAGCTCAAACTCACAAACTGTGAGATCACAACCTGAGCCAAAGTCGCAGGCTTTTAAATTTTGAACCAGACTTGCATACCTGGAATATATCTCCATGGATTGTAGTGTATGATTTTTTTTATACATCATTGGATTCAATTTGCTACTATTTTATTGAGGTTTTTTTGCATATACGTTCATGTGACATTGGTCTGTAATTTTATTTTCTTGTAATTCCCTTATCTTGTTTTGATGTTAGGGGAATGTGGGTCTCACAGAATGAGTTTAGGAAGTGTCCCCACTACTTTTATTTCCTGGATAGGAATATACAGAATTGGTATCATATGTTCCTTAAATGTTTGTTAAAATTCCAGTAGACTTGTAAAAACCATCTTAGCCAGGAATTTCTCTTTTGGAAAGTTATTCGTCCTTAATTCAATTTTTTAATACATATAGATTGATTCAAATTATCTATTTCTCCTTTCGTGAGTTCTGATAACTGGTGTCTTTGATGGTATTAGTCCATTTCATTTAAGTAAACAAATTTGTGACCAGGCTGTTCATACTATTCCTTATTACCCTTTTAATGTCCATGGGATAAATAATGATGTCTGTCTATTAGTAACTAGGGTCTTTTCTCGTTTTTTCTTGGTTTGCCTGAAACCAAGGTTTATTGACATTATTGATCTTTTCAAGGAATCGACTTTTTACTTTGTTGCTTTTCTCTGTTCTTATTTTCAATTTCATTGATTTCTGCTATAATTTTTATTATTTTCTTCTGTTTATTTTGGATTTAATTTGTTCTTTTTCTAGTTCCCTAAGGAGGAAGTTTAGATCATCAATGTCAGGTCTTTGTTTTTTTCTGATATATGCACCCAATACTATCAGTTTCTCTCTATATACTATGTTCACTGCATCCTACAAATTTTAATGAGTTATATTTTCATTTTCATTTAGTTCAGAATATTCTTTAATTTCTCTTTTGACATGTGTGTTACTTAGAAATGTGTTGTTTAACAGCCAAATATTTTGGGATTTTCCAGCTATCTTTCTGTTATTGACTTATGGCTTAATTCCATTGTGACTTGAGAGTATACTTCCTATGATTTCTATTCTACTGATATTCGTTCATGTGTGCTTTATGGCCCGGAATGTGTTCTATCATGGTGAATATTCTGGCGGGAGCTTGAGAAGAATGTGTATTCTGCTGTTCTTAGATGAAGTTTTCTATAAATGTCAACTACATTCAGTCAACTGGTTGTTGCTGTTCAGTTCAACTATGTCCTTACTGTTTTTCTGCCTGCTGAATCTGTCGATTACTGATAGAGGATGCATGCACAGCTTTAACAATTACCAACGTTTTGCCATTTTGATTCATCCATTAACCTCTTCTTTTTCAGTTCCATGTATTAAAATGTGTCAATATTACATCGATAGGAGATAGGTAAGAATGAGTCAAATAGTAAAACACAAAAACCGATTTTTTCCCATTGATATTATAATTAAATAGATATAGATATAGATTAACTGAAAGTTGCAAAAAAAAAAAGTATAGAGAGGTCCAGTTAATCCCTCACTCAGTTATCTCCAATAATTATTTAATAAAAAAATTTTTTAACGTTTATTTATTTTTGAGAGACAGAGTGCAAGCAGGGGAGGGGCAGAGAGAGAGGAAGACACAGAATCTGAAGCAGGCTCAAGACTGTGAGCTGTCAGCACAGTGCCTGACGTGGGGCCCAAACTCACTGACCATGAGATCATGACCTGAGCTGAAATCAGACGCTTAACCGTCTGAACCACTGAGGTGCCCCTCCAATGATTACTTCTTATGCAGCTATAGTACAAAATAAAACCCAGGATCTTGACATTGGTACAATATATGTGTATAGTTCTATGCCATTTTATCACATGTGTGCATTTGGGTAAACACTAGTTATGAGTTAGAGAACTGGTCCCTCATCACAAAGATCTCTCTGTGCTACCCCTTTAACTTATCACAGTCTACACGTATCAGCATTTTACCAGTTTAGAAGCCTTACCACCCTTCATGAGCCATTGTCGTTAAATTTTCCTTTACATGAGACAATATTAAAAGTTTTACTTTAAACATCAGGTATAATTCAGAAAATCAAGAGAAGTAAAGTTTACCGTATTTACCATATTTTTTCCATATTTCTACTCTTTTCATGGTTCTTTCTTCCTTTCTGATATTCCAAGATCTCTTCTGTTATCATTTCCTCTCTTGTTTAGAGATTTTTATTATGTATTTTGTTAAGATATTTTTCTTTAGCCTTTACTTTAGGGTAGATCTGCTGGAGACAAATCCTCTTTGTTTTCTTCATCTGAGAATATTTTGATTTCCCCTTCCTTCCTGAAGGATATTCACTCTAGGGATAGAGTTTTATGGTTTTATGTTAACATTTTATTTTATTTTCTTTCGGTACTTGAGAAATGTGTGCCAATTCCTCCTGGTCCCCATGGTTTCTGATGAGAACTCTGCTGTCATTTGAGTTGTTTTCACCTCCCGGTAAGGTATCATTTCTCTCGTGTTGAATGATGGTGTGGATTCCTTTGAGATGATACTGCTTGGGATTCACTTAGCTTCTTGAATCTGTATGTTTATGTCTTTTGCCAAATCTGGCAAATTTTCAGCCATTATTTCTTCAAATAGTTGTTTAGCAGCTGTATCCTCTTTCTGCTCTTCTGAAATTCTGAGGACCAAACGTTAGATTTGTTCGTTATGGTTTCACAGGTCCCTGAAACTCTGGTTGTTGGTTTGTTTTTCATTCTATTTTCTCTTTGTGTTCAATATTTTTTTATTGCTGGTGAGAGATGGGAGTACTAGCTTCCCATGAAACATCTGCTAAACCACTCTGGCTGGGAGGGAGACTCCTGTTTCATTACTACTCCCCACGTGGCTCCTTATGGCTTCTCATGATCCCCTGGGGATGGGCAAGGACAAAAAATCCTGACTCTCTGTTTGCTGGCTCCTCTAATACCAGACGACAGGGCAATTCATTAATGTTAGGTAGGAGTGGAAGTCCAGCTTTTCGATTGCACCATTGGGGGGTGGCACAGAAAGTGGCTCATTATGTAAACTTCTCCGACACTACTGTAGGAGAAGGGGAGGAATACCTTTTTATAGCCTGGTAAGGATGAACGTTTAAACTCTCCCCTTGGCCTTTGCTGGTGGGGGGCTGACCACGCTATTTTCTGTGATGTTGGGCTGCTTGTAGAGCAGTTATTGTCAAAAAATTTTTTGTCTGCCTAGTGTATCCTCTTCCTGACCTTTGGCTAGAAAGTGCAGGCTCTTCTTAGAGGCTTTTTTTTTGGTCTATGCCAGTTGGCATTTCCAGGTCACCAGCTTTTTCAGCACCTAGTCCAGGATCTAAGAGGCAAAATGAAAACTCAAGGAATTCACTTCCATGTCACTCCTCAGGTCCTAGAGTCCAACTCATTTGCTGTCTTCCTTCCACTGTTTAGAGTCTCCTTTTTCTTCTTGTACATATGATGTTCAGGATATTTAGCTAAGTATCTGTAGCAAGAGGAATAGAGAAAAGTACATCTACTCCAACTTCTCAGAACCCTGCCTTTATTTGTCCTGCAGTATTTTATTTTAAATTTTTTTAATGTTTGTTTATTTTTGAAAGAGAGAGAGAGAGAGAAAGAGAGAGAGAGAGAGAGAGAGAGAGAGAGAGAGAGCATGAGCAGGGATGGGGCAGAGAGAGAGGGAGACACAGAATCCGAAGCAGGTTCCAGGCTCTGAGCTGTCAGCACAGAGCCCAACGCGGGGCTTGAACCCACAAACTGTGAGATCATGACCTGAGCCAAAGTCGGCGCTCAACTGACTGAGCCACCCAGGCGCCCCTCTCGTGCAGTATTTTAAATCAAACTCCAACATCCTATTATTTCATCTATAAAGACTTTAGTAAATACAGGAAAATATTAGTAGAAAATACATTCATGGTATCATTGTCACGTCCCTCAAAAATCTCAAATTGAAAATTAATCATTAACATCTAATAATTAGCTTTGAATCCCCCACTTTGTCTTGAAAATGTCATTTTATATCCATGTTCAAATAGAAAATCCCAGATATGCTACACGTTTTGCATTTGGTTGTTGACCCAGAATAGTTCTCCTCTTTTCTCGACGCATGTCATTTATGTGAACAGAATTGGTCCTATGGTATTTCCTACATTCTAGATTTGGTTGACTCTATTCTTGCAGTATCATTTAATGTTTTGCTACCCTCCACAGTTCCTACAACTTGGTAGTTCAATGTAAAATGTTGACTACATAATTCAGGTTACATTTTCTGACAAGGATATCTTACAGATGGCTCTTTGTTGCCTTCTATTGCACCACAAAAACAGACACATAATGTCTGTTTGTCCTGCTTTTTACAACTTAAAAATTAACCAGTAGATTTCTGTGGTAACAGCTTAAATCATTTTAAAAAATCATTAAATCGTTAATCAAAGAAAAAAAAAAACAGCTTAAATCCCCCTTGACTGTTAAGCTAATATAGAGTTTCTCAAATAAATTGGTATTTGGGACCAAATAATACTTTGTTACGGGGGACTATCTTGTGCATTACATGATATTTAGCCGCATCCCTGGTACCCTTGACCCTCTTGCCCCCCTCCCCATCATTTTGTTGTGACAATAAAAAATGTCTTCAGATATTGCCAAATATCCAATGAGGGAGAAAATGGACCCCCCCTCCCACTGTTTGGAAAGCCTGATATAATGGTTTTTGCAGTCGTTAATATCTATGACTCAGGTCCATTATTTCATTACAGTTTGCAAAGTTGTGATTTTTCTACTTCTATCATTCATGTGTTTACAATTGTAATTTATTTTATTTTATTTTATTTTTAAGTTTATTTGACAGAGAAAGAGGGTGCAAGTAGTGGAGGGTAGAGAGAGAGAGAGAATGAGAGAGAATCCCAAGCAGGCTTGGCTCTGTCAGTGCGGAGCCCTATGTGGGGCTCAACCCATGAATCATGAGATCATGACCTGAGCCGAAATCAGGAGCCAGACACGTAAGGACTGAACCACTCAGGTACCCCTGCAATTTTAATTATTTTTAAAGAAATACTTTCTTTAAGTCTATCCAGCAAAATCAGGATACGTGATTATTTTATTTATCAATACTTCTAGAATAATAAGCTGTGCCTAACAATCTCTTAAAGGGACCAATTTTTGTTTTATTTTTGTTTTTTATTTTTGTTTATTTTTGTTTTAATTTTATCAATTTTTGTTTGTGATATCATTTGGAACTCTTAAATACTTATACATTTCACATATTTCAATTTTTTTGTTATTTTTCTTTTTGATTCTCAAATTTTCCAATCTTTAGTTAGTGGGATCTTTTAGCTTCAGTTTCATTTTGACATGCTCCAAAGTGGTAAGTTCCTTGGTATCAGGTATGACAAGAAAGTCCAGATTTAAAGTATCTTCTGTATTTCTTGCCCCAAACCTGAAATCAGACTTTTAACCAAGGAGTCCTCATTCCTTTTACTGGTGTTTAGGAACCATAATCTGGGCACAAAGGGTGTCTACTGATATTGAGTTGTTACTACCTACAGGTCTTTTCAATGTGTAGGATCAGGGAATGCATATTTAGATAAAGATAAGTTTCAATTTCATATTGGCATTTTATAATTCAATTTAAGCTAACAGTGTCTTTATTTTTTATTTTATATCTCCTTTCTCATACTGAAATCGTGATTTCTAATACTTTTCTCCCTCTGTCTCTCTTTCCTCCCCTCTCTCACAGTACCATTATTGAATGCAGTTTCAGGCTTATTTTTAGTTCATTTCATCATTAGATTATATCCTACTAAAGATGTACATTTCAAATATTGTATTAAAAGATCACCTTAAATAATTATTCCCTTTGGTTATACCACCAATGTGATAGATAGGTTCATTTGTTTTGGTTTGTTTTAAATTTTCAGACATTCATCTTTCTAAATTTAATTTTGTCTTTAAGTATATAAAATATATACATGGTTTCAAAGTTAGAACTGTAAAAGAAGGCACATTTACCAAGGTCTAGCTTCTATCATTGTCTCTTCTTCCATATCTCTTTCCTTCCCTAAGATAACCATTTTTATTAGATTTGATTTACACTTCTCTTTTTAAAAATGCACTCACACCCACACTCACATACCATAAAGTAGCATAGAATATACACAGTAGCCTGTACCTTGCTTTATTTTTTTTATTTTGGTAAAATATGCAGAACATAAAAGTTACCATTTTAATCATATTTAAGTATACAATTTAGTGGCATTAAGTACGTTCACAATGTTGCGCAACCAGTATCACAATTAATTTTCAGAACTTTTCATTATCCTAAGTAGAAATTCTGTACCCATTAAACAATAATTCCTCATTCCCTTCTTACCACACCTCAGCCATTGATAACCTTTATTCTTTCTGTCTCAGTGGATTTACCTATTTCTATCTGTACTTTGTTTTTTTTTTCCCATTGAATTGTGTATTCTAGAGATAACTCCATAGGACTGTACAGAGATCCCCATTCATTTTTTACAGCCATAGAGTAATTCATTGAGCAGAGCAAACTACACTCGGTTTCTTATTAATGGGAAATTTGTGTTTTTAATATTTTGCTATTAGAAATAGTTCCGCAATAAACAGATGAATGTATGCATCATTATATATTTTTTTTTGCCTGTAGATCTTTTACATAGATTTCTAAAAGTGGTATTGTTGAGTCAAAGGATACATGCATGTGCAATTTTAGAGCATTTGGATTTCATGTGACAGACAGGAATGAACCCCGAAGCCATATAAGTATTAACAAAAACCCATTTAACAAGGCTAAATGTTTTAAAGAGTATGATTAAAACATGCCTTCAGCCAGGAGATACTTTGTTTAGTCCTTTTGGTTAAAAAGGTTCTGTTTGTTTGAAACACAATGCCTGACAAATACCTCTATTACTGTCTTTAATTTCTTTGAATGTATACAAATTGGTGTCTCACATGAAATTATGTGACTCCTACCTTTTTTTAGGCCTTATGAGAATATTGTAAGTCAGACGCTTTGTCTGACTACATTTGGAAAATAGAGAAGGGAGTTATGCCAATTCTTAGAGAATTTTGGCTGCCAAATAGCACATCTGGGCAATGCAGGCCAGAAAAAGAGAGAAAGGAGGAAAAAAAAAAAAACATACATATTATATATATATATATATATATATATATTCTTCTCCAGGCCTGAATAATCCAGACATTGGTCTCTTGTACTGTTTCCTAAACTGTGCTTGGAGGGTCAGCCTTAGTTTTAAGGGATGTTTGATTTTTAATTATGCAGTGCCATGGACTGAGAGATGACTAGGGCCTTACAGAGACCTCGGGAAAGCAGGGCCACAAAGGAAGACCCCAGAGGCGGGTGAACGCAGAGACAGTTAGTTCTAAGGGTTCAGAGGGCAGGTCGCCAGCCTGTAAGCACCAATCGCTAGGGCTTAATCATTAATGAGTCCAAGCCAGGAACCAAGGAAATGCCCCAAGACCCATTTCCCAGCTCTACGCCCAATGCCTCCCCTCCTCGCCACACGCCAGCCGCCCCCCCCCCCCAGGTTAGGGGCTCTAACTCTTCTCTGGCTGCAAACCCTGCCAGGGGTCACCCCGGAGCACACCCCCTGCGCGGACTCCCCAGGACCGCGGCGCCGGCACGCAGCCGAGGCCCCCCGCGGCCACGTGAGCTCCCTCTTGGAGGTGGAGGGCGCATTTCAATGTGGAAACGCCCAGCGCCTTTGCGGGTCCCACAGACTGACGCCGCTCCCTGTGGGTAGGTGGGGGTAGGAAGGCGATGGGGAGGGCCCGGCCTCCTCCGATTGAGGTTGCAGCCAAGTTCCGCGCAAGTCTCTATTCCTGCTTGGCTTCGAATCCCCCCACCCCGGGTATGGGTCTGGGTCCTCGCGGGAGTACCCGTTCTCCTCCTCAAACCTGCGGCCTCTGCCTGACACGGGGAAGTTCAGCTGCGGGTCTAGCCAAGCCAAGCGCCTTTAGAGACCCTAGTCCCTCGTCCGCCGCCCGGCAAGGGCGGAGGGGGGGGGAGGGGAAGGGGCTGCTGCCTCCTTTCCCAAATCCGGTCCCTAACCGCCCCCTCCCCCGTCGTCTGCTCGCTTTGTACAGTCAAAACAGAGCTAGCGGCCAATTGAGGGGGACGGGAAGCAAAGCCGACTAGCGCCTCGCCCCCTCCAGCCGGCCCCCAGGCCCCCGGCCCCCCCTCCCCTTTCCCACTTCTCTCCTCGCTCTAACCTCGCCCCCATCCCCCGCTCATTTCCTCTCGCACCCGGGCTCGCCAATCCCTCCTTCCAAGCCCCTCTTCCAGCCCTGGCCTTCCTCTCTGGCTTGCCCCCCCTTCTCCCCAATCTCAGTCCTCTCCCCTCCCTTCATCCTACCCCCTTCCTTCCTCTTCCCCTCCCCCAGCCCCTAGCTCCCCTTGTTCCTCCCCACCCGTTCGCCCCTTAACTCTGTCTCCGCCCACTCTGCGTCGGCCGCTGGGTCGGGGCTGCGCTCCACGTGTGGACGGTTGCGCTCCAGCCCCCACTGACAGCAGCCGCCCGCCGGCCCGCCCCACGCCCCGCCGGGCCTCAAAACCCCCGCGCCGCACCCTCGCCCGCCGCATCTTCCCCGGCGTCCAGCCTCCTGCCCTCCCTCTCACCGGCGGCTCGCCCTGGACCGCACACCTCAGCTCGGCTCCGCAGCCGCCGCCGGCGCTTCGTTGCCCCGCGGGACTCCAGGCGAGCCGGGAGGAGACCCTCTTCTGTGGGGGGCGACTTTTGTTCGCTTGCCGGCTTCTTTCTGGTGACTTTTGCAGCTTTGCGAGATCTGTTCCCGGAGCGCACGGGAATCCGCCGCGGCGCTGCGTGCAGGCCCCCCTTTTTTTTTCTTTTGAGGTCCGCTTTCTTTGTAACTTTACGCCGAGGCTGCTCGGGTTACTTTTGTAATTTCCCGCCCCCGCCCGCTGGCGGTCCTGGAGTCGCTCGGGGCCGTGGCCCGGGGGATGCAACGTGGACCGCGCGGGGCTGCGGGCTGCACCGCCGCCGCGCCTCGCCGCCCGCTGCGCTAGAGCCCGCGCCCCGGCGTCAGCCAGGGGGCCGGCGCTCGGTCCGGGGCTCCCGCTAGAGCAGCCCCAGGGAGTCTCGGGAGCCGACGGAGGGCTTTGTAGACCCTGACTTTTTTCAGGCCGCACAGATTTTGTCTCCCGGCACTCTCTCTCCGCGGACCCCGGTCCGCGCGCTCTCGGCGCCCGCGATGGGGAGACGGCGGCGGCTGTGTCTCCAGCCTTATTTCGTGTGGCTGGGCTGCGTGGCGCTCTGGGCGCAGGGCACGGCTGGCCAGCCCCAGCCTCCGCCGCCCAAGCCGCCCCGGCCCCAGCCGCCGCCGCAACAGGTCCGGCCCGCGGCGGCGGGCTCTGAAGGCGGGTTCGCGGTGCCGGAGTACCGCGAGGAGGGCGCCGCGGCGGCCAGCCGCGTCCGCAGGCGAGGACAGCAGGACGTGCTCCGAGGGTAGGTGGGCAGGAGGCACTGGGGGGACCCTTGCCTTGGCAGCTTTCCATCCCACCCCTCCCCGAGCCTGGCTCTGGCGGCTAAAGCCGCGGCCCCCTCCACCACAAGCCCGAGGACTCCCAGGAGCGCCTCCCCCTTTTCCTCCGCAGCTCAGTGGGCAAGAAGCCCTCCCTAGGGGGTTGGGTCGGAGGCCCCGGGGTGCGGATGGTGGAGCGCGCGCAGTGACCGCGGTGCGGGAACAGGTTCCCAATGTTGGGCTGAAGGCGGGCTTGAGTCCACTGGGCGTAGGGGCTGGTGGAGCCTGCCAGCCCCCCACCGTCGGGGGCGCCGCTCCCGAGCCTTTTGTTTGAGGACGAGTGCCGGGGCTTAGGGTTCAGTCTAATCATCAAACTCCAGCGCTTCGGCTTCCGACGCGCCTTCCTGGACACGTCGGGGCCGGAGGACCAGTGGATGAAGGAGAGTGGGATTTGGGGACGAGGGCAAGGATTTTTGAAAACAGAGTGTTTCCTTTGTTCTCTGCATCCGGAGGCTAGAGTAGCAGCAAATTATATGTTTCCAAGTTTCTTCTCGCCCTTTAGCAAGGCAATAAGGGAGGGCAGATGGAAAGCGAGGTTTCAATGTTTCCGAACCTCCCCCATTCCAGCCCATTTACTTCCCTGTCTGCGCCCCAAGCCCCAAGAATTTGAAGTGTAGTTTTGGTTTGTTTGTTGTCCCGAAATCCTCTCACTCAGGGTTTCGCCTAGGAAAACCGCTAATGTGTTACCGTACCCTTCCCTCCATGTGTGTGACCTCGCTTGTCCATCGCAGGCCCAACGTGTGCGGATCCAGGTTCCACTCCTACTGCTGCCCTGGATGGAAGACGCTTCCCGGAGGAAACCAGTGCATTGTCCGTGAGTGCCTGATTGGGATGGCAGCCGGGGCAGCGCGGGCGGCCCCCTGTCAGGGCCCAGCTCTTGCACTGAGTCGCTGGGGCACACGGTCGCTTTTAGAATCCGGTGGCCACAAAGCGGTGATAATTAGGACGCGGCCCCATTCGAGTGTTGGGGAAGAAGCAGGCGGTTTGCATCAGTCGAGGCTCCACTTCTAGGCTCTGTTGAAGGGCAATAATGATAAAGGTTTCAAAGATACTTGGAAGTTTTATCTTTCCGTGTCTATTAATACAAACTGAAGGGGGAGTACAGCAATTCCCTAGATAACTCAAAACCACTTTTTCCTAAAAGAGTCCAGATAAGACCACAATGTGATTATGTAAATTATCTGGCTTTTGACTGCATGAGGTTTAGGCCTTTTGAAGATCAAGCTTTCTTAGGCCTTTGTACAAAACCACTTCATTATCTCTGGTTTCATCTCAACAGCCACATAACATAGATATGAAAGGAACTCTCTCAGGGATTTAGAGTTGACCCAGGTCAACCAAATTTTTAAAAGAACTCTTCCCAAATGGTTTGAGGTTGTTTTTTTCTACCCCTCCCCAAGATATTTAAATTCAGGATTTACTGGCCCCACATCTCATAGAGTACAGATTTTTCAAAGTGTGAGGCTTCGAACTTCAAAAATTCTGCATCTCTGGCCTTAACATTTTTGTGATTTAGCTTTCAAAGTGTATGCTTAGCTGTCCTAAGTTCTCATTGGAGAAATCCTTGGTTTATCAGCCTCACCCTGATGGGCCAGAGGATGTCTTATTTCACATTCCTGTGAATTTGTGAGTTGAAGTGTGACTGGCCTTCCTCTGTGTATTTATCTAGCAGAGTCACATTTGTCTTGTCCGGAGGAGAGCCAGGTATCCTAGACAGCACATTTCATTTAGAGCCAATCTTGACTTTAGATTGACCTTCATATTCTCCAGGGAAAAAGATAATTATGCCACTGTGAACAGAGAAAACCGGCAAGCCTCGCTAGCCAAGGGATAATAAGGATGTAGCGGCATCTCTGACTCTGTGTTTATTGGTTTTGTGGGTTTGAGATAGACCCTTAATGTAATGTTATTTCAGTTTTTAAAGGGAAGTGAAATCTCAAGTGTTGGGAAGGCTGGTTTCTTAAAACTGTTTCTACTCTAAAAATCCCACAATCTCCAGTTGGGAGGCAAAAATGGGAAATAATGACTGTATTCTTTAAAGTGATTCATAACTATTTTACATAAACCCTCTGATCATAAGCCTTTATTTGATTCGAAAGGAAGAAAGAGTACCGCATTCTTTTTTTCTCCAATGCAGAAATCATCTATGTGAGACATTTATGGAGGGTGTATTTACTCTTTCAGGCCAGTAGGGCATAACTGTGCCTGCTTTAAACTTAACATGGTTCCTAGAATCCTAAAGCAGCTAATGTCACTCACCACACACCTGCCATACTGGCTGGGATGACTTAGGCATTGCGGAAAGTCTGACTCACTAAATGTAATGAATGTGACTGCCATTATTGAGTTGGAGAGCAGCCGAGAAGAAGGGATCGGGTTTATGGTATGTGTTGAAAATCTGTAAAGTCAGATTTTATTGGATCGGTGTGGAATGGGAATTCCAGAGAACAGAGCCTTCCAGAATATTTGAAGCAGAAATATATATGTACATGTATAGCCCTCTGAGTGGTGGCTTTTGAAATACTTTTAGTTTTTCAATAACATTGTGCTCTTTACTTGTTTAGAAGAACCACTTTGGAAATCTCAGAACAACAGTCACATTGTAGCCTGCGTTTCTACTCCTTGAAGTATTTGGGTGCTTATTAAATACGTTGGAAGTTACATGCATCATAAATCTCTAAAAAGCAAAAACTTTGAAGTTATCTATAGCTCCAAAAACATGTATAGCACATATATCAAGAGTCCTCTATGAAAATATTAGCACATTAAAAAAATAATTCACACACCCAAGACTATAAAATAGTGCACAAAATGGAGGAAGACTATAATGCCTTTATATTCTCTTGTATAGATCTCTCCTAAATTTTGAATTTTAATATTTACATTAAATTTAGTGGCTTAATTATTTTTGGCTTTTAAAATGATAATATGTGGAGGTAATAACCGAATTGAAACCATCATAAAGTCGAAATCGGGAATTTTCATTCTAGGATTTTCTGGTGATAATAAGTTATTCACTGTATTTACGGAATTTCTACCACTTAGCAAAAGGCAGGCTCTGAGGCAACTTACAAAAAGAGACAAGTAAAATACAAATAGAATGCATGCACTAAAGATTAATTTTTTCATGCATTTATACAGCAGAATTCTTTATAGAGAACATTAAAATGATAACTTTCTAGCATTTTAATCTGTTTGGCCCCCACCAGGTTTCATGAGGAGACAAAGATAATAAAAGAAAAAATGTGTTTCTCAAACCGCCGGAAACCTGATGCATTTTGATTTGAGTCTCTGTGTTTGCTGTTAGTGTTTTAGTTGTGACCTGCAAAGATCACTGTAGTACTTCTGAACTCCCCAATATTGTTTCCAGAAGAATGGAATTGACTCTCACTTTCATTGGTTTGGTGTGGTCTTTAAAATTGTTAGAACTGCAGGCAGTGGAAAAGTTTTTAGTTTACTTATTGTAAAATTTTGCTACAAAGTGCATTTTGATCAGTAGAATGAGGAGGAGCGGGCCTGAAATCATAGCATTTGAACCTAAAAAGACATCAGATCACTCCAGTATAATCCCTGTTTTATTTTACCAAGTAGAAAACAAAACGCAGAGACACCGTGTATTTTTTTCTAAGTTTGTAGTGAGTCCGTGGTAGCACAAGAACTCAACATCAGACCTCTGGCACACTGTGTATTCCTCACTGCGCTATGTGCCTTCTCCCAGCATCCGTAAAATCCCCACCGCCATGTCCTCCTGCCCTCTCCTGTTGGTATTTCTGGGTCTAACGGTTTTCATGATTGTGGGAGGGATGGATAATTAGGTAACGCAAATCATAATTTGAGAGGAGCATGAGGAGAAGGCCTACATGGTTTCCTTTCTCCCGGGCTTCCAGCCATAGAGCACACACCTGTGGTCATGACCGCACTCTGCTGTCTGAAGATAACCAGCCTCCCACCATGAGACCTTCCTTGGGTATAGGACCTGGCTATGGGCACTTTGTAGATCACCGAAGCCTAAACTTAGTGTCAGCTTGCCGGGGATAAGGGAGGTTTGAAATTAGGTAATATTTTAGTGAGCATGCCTCACCAGAAAATTATTGGTGGTCAGAAACTGTAGCACGTTTTAAACATAACAGTCCACTCTATGGCAGGAATCGCGTTCTTGACTAAAATTAGTTTTCCGTCTTCACACTGGGGTCTAGGACGTTTTCACTTCTCAGGAGTACTGATGGAGGTGCCCCTCATATCATGTGGATGTCAAAAGGCAATTTGGAGAAGAAAAACAATGACTGAGTAGTTAGCTCGCTTCTGTAGAACACGCCCTTTACCTGATTGGGAGTCTTAGATCTCTCTGAAAGTCGAGAGACCCATGTCTAGCAAAAGACACATATGCATATCCGCATAAATGTTGATAGCTAGTTTGAAGATATTCCCAGACTCTTCTCTTCTTGTCTTCCTACATCCAGTCATGGAGCATTAAAGTACATAGACTTGTGCACAAAGAAAGAATTCACTTGTGGGTATGGAGATAAATGAACTTCCTAACCATGGGAGAGCCTTCCCGTTTGAAGGCACTCTGCTGCCAATTCTGAGGATCCATGGTATGTGCTGTGTCAGTGAGCCTGACATTCTTTGCTGTGATGACCCTCATACCTTGGAGGTCACAGCCACAGGAGGCTTCGACTCTCCCTCCATCAAAATGTCGCAGCAGCTTTTCTGAGCAGCAGGGATAGGCCAAGTTGTGGTGGTAGCACGAAAGAAGAAAGGCTGGAGGAAGGAGAGAGGGAATTATTAAGGAGAACAAAGATTGATGATGGGGCAGGTCAGATACCAGCTGGAAAGGAATGTGCATGGAACCCCTGGGGCTTGGCCAAGCGGTTAAGGCCTGCGGTCTCTGGCTCCGCCCATTTTGTGTTTTCTCTGTCTTGTGAAGATCTTTTCCGGGGTGAGCTGTGTTTTCCGAGGTATGTGGGACCTTTGGGTTTCCTCAACCTTCCCAGCTTCTAGGACCAAGACTGTTGTCTTGTGGTAAATTCTGTGTATAAACACTCTGCCTTGAATGGAAAATGTGACCCATATTGATAGGAGAATTAAAGGGCTCTGGAACTTGAAATAGTGCCATTCGATTGCACATTATCGTAAGGATACCTAGGAGACTGGGTCTCACGTCTACAGTGGGCAGTTTGGTTGCATATCTGAAATTAGTCATTATGTATCCCATGTTTTTTGTTTTGTGTTTTTTGTTTTTTGTTTGTCTCAGCTTTTCAGGTTTATCGTTGTTAACTGTAGCTTTCTTGTTTTGTAAACTGTGGCTTATTACCTAATTGTTCCTCTGCTTCCCTATTGTGCTTCCTACAGCAATTTGTAGAAATAGTTGTGGAGATGGATTTTGTTCCCGTCCTAACATGTGTACCTGTTCCAGCGGCCAAATATCACCAACCTGTGGATCAAAATCAAGTATGTTTCTTAGATGTGACCTTACTTAATGCATTATTCTGAAGCTTCTGAGTAAACACAAAATGTCTTTTTCAATGAGGGTGTAAGTCTGTGATTATTTTCCTCAGTAACTAGATCTGTGTTTGTCTTTGGAGTGAAAAGCTTCAGCGGCTTAATTATGGTCATCAAAAACTTTGAAGGAATGGGGTCATGATGTTTATTAAGCAAAATGCTTTAATTCTGGTCCAGAAGGTACGCATCTGTGTTGTAAAAGTGCCCGGATTCGGTGGAAAAGTTCTTTATAATTAAGAACTGTTGGGGCGCCTGGGTGGCTCAGTCGGTTAAGCGTATGACTTTGGCTCAGGTCATGATCTCACAGTTCATGGTTTCAAGCCCCGTGTCTGGCTCCGTGCTGACAGCTCAGAACCTGGAGCCTGCTTTGGAATCTGTGTCTCCCTCTCTCCCTGCCCCTCCCCTACTCTTTCCCTCCCTCTCTCTCACTTTCTCTCTCCTTTCTGTCTCAAAAGTAAATAAACATTAAAAAAATTTTTTTTAATGAATAAGAACTGTAACTTACTATGTGCCCGATTCTGTTTTATGGTTTTGACTGTTGGATTTTATTTAATCCCCACATGAAAAAAACAAAAACAAACAAACAAACAAACAAAAAACTGTGAGGTACTATTATGACCCTATTTTAGAGAGAAAGGATATGGGCACATTTGAGATAAGGAACTTGCCCAAGGTAACATAGATTTGAATCCACGTGTTCTGAATACTCAACCTGTAGGCTTTTGCAAACCATACTCTGTGTTTATTGCTTTCCTGTAATCCTGTGGTTCATATCCTGTTGTGTGGGTTAACTAATCAGGAAAGGTAACAAATACCGCGTACTGACTGGATGCTTTTCATTTATTAACTCACTCCGCTTTCCCCGTATGAACTCCCAGCAAGCCTGGAAGATCACAAGAGTAGACTAAAGACTGTGTTATACATGACCCAGCTAAGAACTGTTGGGTCTTCAAAAGGAATCTTTTAGGTTTAAGATACTATTCTAACAGAGTGGAAGCAGATACCCTTTATTTAATTGCTCAGTAATTAAGTAAAATTTTAAATCTGCCTCAAGCCTGAGTGACGTCTTATTGTTAACATTTCTCTCTCCAAATTTTCCCTAAGAAGAGGTAGGAGAGAATCTCTCTGACTCGGGTGTTGAAGATTCAAGATTTCTATGACAGATGTCATTGTCTGCTGATGAAACTTCTGAGTAGAACTCTAGTTTCATTGTCTTTGGAAATAACCCGTCATTTTCTCAGCCTTTTAAAGCTCTTCTTGACCATTCATCCAGACTTTCTCGAGCACCCCGATTGGCAGATTTCCGCCAGTGGTTTCAGGGTCCTCCCTTATCTGACTGCCTGGAAGACGTTCTTGCCCCTAGCTTCATTGTCTTGTTGCCTTTGTTTTCCCATATGTGCCTTCTGCAACCAACCAACCCACCAACCCAATCCTGGAGAAATTTTACAATTCAGCTTCCTAATCCTCCGCCTGGACTGCTACACGTTCACTGGCCCACCCTCAGTTTGTGGGATATAATTTGAGAGGGCATCCCTGAATTTCTGTGGCCTTGAGTAATACTCCCTTTTCATTAGGAATTATTTCTCTCTTTTCCATCCTCATCCTGCTCCAATTCCTTAAGGCATCTAGCCCCATTACTGCCTCTTTTTATGAAATGCTCTTTTCCCTTCACTGGTGTAATATCAATGGCCACAGTGTTCCTTTTTTTTTTTTTTTTTTTTTTTTTTGAGTACTATTTTTTTAGTCTCCTGTCTGCATCCTCTTTATTAGATTTCCTTTCAGAGTTTGGCATTCTCAACAGTTTGGCCTCCCTGGGTTAACTCATCTGCATATACGCCTTCAACTACTACCAATAAGTTGCTAACTCATAGAAATTATCTCCAGAATATATCCATCCACTGAGCCTCATATCCGCCTGTTCCGTTTCCTATTTCACATCTCCATGATGCTTAGTAAACGTCTGATACTTGGTAGCATGAAATTTAATTCATTGCTGCCCACGGTCTGCTTCTTCCAGTTTTTCTTGCCTCAGCAAATGGCATTGCTCTTCACCCTGTGCTTAAGCAACTGTTTCTCTTTCTCTTTGCTGTCTCCCTCTTTCTTTCATATTATATCAGCTCTTTTAACAAGACCTGTGGGTGTGTTGGAAAACATCTCAAATGCATCTTCTCCTTTCCATCCCCACTGATAGCCTGTGGTTCGACTTCCCTCATCTCTCAGAGGGACTCCTGCAGTAACCTCGAGATGGCTTCTCTGGCTTATGTTCTTGCTCTCTGCAAATCTGTTATCTGCAGAGCAGTAGAGGAATCCTTTAAAACTATAGATTGCATCACTCGACTCTGATTTAAATCCTTTCAATGACTTCGGTTGCCTTTGGGATATAATGTAAAACCTTCGATGGCCAGGGAGGCCTTGCATTATCTGGTTGGCCTCTGGATGCCTCTTAGGATCTTCTCTTCCTAGCCTGACTTTATAATCATGTGACCCTCTCATTTCTTCAAGTAGAGGAAATCCTTTACCATCTAAGGGTCTTTTGATTTGCTCCTTCCTCTCCCTGTGGGGTTCCTCTCTGGTACTTCTCACACCTGGCTCATTCTCATCCTTCAGAACCCAGCTGAAGTGTTACATCAGAATGGTTCTTGTCTTTCTCCTGTCTAGGTTCCTTTTTGGCTCCAGGCTATTCTCCTTCACAACACTGCTTCCTTTGGAGAACCTGTCACAACCTATACTGAGGTTGTGGCGTTTGTTGACTTGGGATTTGTCTGTCTACGGGAAGGTTGGCTCATAGTTTCCCTTGAGAGTGGATACTAAGTCTTTCGTTATAGCAGGGCGCTGAGCATGTAGGACAGGCCCTCAGCCCCTGCTTTCCGAATGGATACACAAGTGCCTCCCACATCCTAGAAACTACCCTACTAGTCACCATATGCTGATTAACACTGAAAGTGTACTATATTTTGTATGCATGGTGAGTAACGTAACGTATGCTCCTGTGTGCACTTACACAAATGAATAAAGATATATTTGGGTCGTAAAGCTTCTGTAGAATATATTTGTCATTGAATTGGAGATTTAATATACTGTTAGGACTCACAGACACTGTAGTTTTAGTGATTGATAGTTTTATACTTTGTTGCTGTTCCTCGCAGTCCAGCAGTGCAACGTTCGGTGCCTGAACGGAGGGACCTGTGCGGATGACCACTGCCAATGCCAGAAGGGATACATTGGAACTTACTGTGGACAACGTAAGGAACATTGGAATAGACTTCATTTATTAGAAACCATCTGATCCAGTGGGTATTTCCTACTAAGTCATAATTTAAGGGCCTTTGAAGCCTCTGATCATTAAAAAACAAAAACAAAACAAAAACAAAAAACAACCTATGTCGTAAAGCCATACCTTACAACTAAATTTCTAATTTTTATCATATGAAATATTTTTCTCAAAATTTCTGTGTTTTAGAGTACCGATGTTGAATACCACTCCTGCTTTATCAGATTTGACGCATATCAGAAGTTAGTATTTACTTACTTTTTTAAAAATCTAGCTACGTAAAACATGAAACCCAACGTAAAGAAATAGTAAAGGTTGTTGGGGTTTCTCTCTCTCTCTCTCTTCAGGATATCCCAGAATGGACCCTAGGAGAGCCAATCTTAAAATTGTCTTTTGCTCATATATGTTTAATGATATAATGCATTAGTACAGGGCTATGAAGTGATTTTTTTTTTAATGAGTTGTCATTGTGAAAGAGGGGGCTCTAATTCAGTAAAGATCTTCTCTTCACTCACTGGAGAATATTCTATACTAATTAAGAAATAACCCTTTAACAAGGATGTGTAGGTACTATAGCTCTTGGATTATGGCTTATCACTGGGGAACACTTGAGGTTTGTGTTTCCCAAATGGTGGGACTCTTACAAGAATTGCCATATTTTTAAGTATGGAGGAGTAGGAGTGACATCAAAGAATGTTGAACTGTCAATAGTAACAAAGTCCCTTTTCATGTGGATTTCATCAGATGCAGAGTCTAGGTTTGCTGCTGATCTTTGAGGCCTCCCTAAGAATTTCTTATCAGAATTTCATTTTTATTTTTCTTTTCTTTTCTTTTATCTTATTTTATTATTTTTAGAAATAGAGGGCATGCACAAGGGGGAAGAGGGGCAGAGAGAGAGAGAATCTTTTTTAACTTAATTTATTTTTTTAATTTATATCCAACTTAGTTAGCATATAGTGCAGCACTGATCTCAGGAGTAGATTCCTTAATGCCCCTTACCCATTTAGCCCATTCCCCCTCCCACAGCTCCTCCAGCAACCATGTTTGTTCTCCATATTTAAGGGTTAGTATCCAAAATCTATAAAGAACTTATCAAACTCAACATCAAAAAAAGATATAATCCAGTGCAGAAATGGGCAGAAGACGTGAAGAGACACTTCTCTAAGGGAGAGAGAGCATCTTAAGCCTAGCGCTCGATCTCAGGACCCTGGGATCATGACCTGAGCCCACGTCAAGAGCTGTGCGCTTAACCGACCGAGCCACTCATGCGCCCCTGCCATCAGCCTTTTTCACATAGAAAGACCAAATGGTAGATGTACGAGAGTATCTACCTTGCTTAAGCTAATCTTATTTTACTTTTGTTGCAGTTTTAAAATCTTTAAAAAGTTGTTTTCAATATGTATAAGGCATAAAATTTACTATTTTATCCATTTTTCAAGTTTATTTATTTATTTTTGAAGAAAGGGCAGTTGCAAGAGAAGGAATCCCCAGCAGGCCTCCTGCTGTCCCATGTATGGAGCCCGACGTGGGGCTCGATCTCACGAACTTGGAGGTCATGACCTGAGCCAAAATCAAGAGTCACTTCACCAACTGAGCCACCCAGGCACCCCTGTTTTAACCTTTTTAACTATACAGTTGAGTAGCATTGAGTATATTTACAACTGTTTTGTAATCATCACCACCGTCCGTCTCTAGAACTTTGTTTTTGAGTTGCAAAAGTAAAACCTTACCCATTAAACACTGACTCTTGCTTCGCCCTCCCCATCTCCTGGCGAGGAGACCACCATTGTGGTCTCTCTATATTTACATTGCTGACTCTCGATACCTCACGTAAGTGGAATCACACGGTATTTGTCCTTTTGTGACGAGCTTATTTTACTTAGCGTTACGTGTTCAAGAGTCATCCATGGTAGAGCATGTACTAGAATTTCCTTCCTTTTTAAGGCTCAGTAATATTCCACTGTATGTATTGCCCATACCTTGTTCTTGTCTATTGTCAACGAATGGACCCTTGAGGTTCTGCCACCTCTTGGCTGTTTTGGATATGGATGCACAGACGTCCCCTTGAGTCCCTGGTCTCCTGTCTTTTGAATGCATATCTAGAAGTAGAATTGCTAGATCATTTGCTAATTCTCCTTTTAATTCGAAGACCTGCCTTACTGTTTTTGTTAGTGGATTCACTGTTTTACATTTCCACCAGCCATGAACAAGGATTCTAATTTATCCACCTTCTCACCAACACTTACTGCTCTTTGGTTTTTGGGGTTTTGGGGTGTGTGTGTGTGTGTGTGTGTGTGTGTGTGTGTGAGATAGCCATCCTACTGGGTGTGAAGTGGTATCATCTTGTGGTCATTGTTATTTTCAGGTCTCCCTTCCATTTTGGGTAACATAGCTTTCCATTTATAAATTCTATGAAGTTTTCTTTTCAAGTAATTTAAAATAAGTAGGTGAATCAGCTTAAAGAAAAATACTTTGTTCAGGTCAGGAGTTGGCCACCATTTTCTGTAAAGGCCAGATGATGTTTTAGACTTTGTGGTCTCTCTTACAACTACTCAACTCTTCAGTTAAAGTGCAAGAGTGACCATAAACCATATGTAAATGAAGAACTTGGCTGTGTTTCAGGAAAACTTTATTTTTAGACACAGAAATTTGAATTTTATACCATTTCCATGTGTCACAAAAATATTACTGTTCTTTTGATTCTTCAACCATAGAAAAATGTTAAAACCCTTCTTGACTCATGGGCAGTACAAAAACAGGTGGTGGGCTAGATCTGACCTGTGGGCCGCAGTTTCCAGACCCTTTGTATTGGTCGCTCTCAGGTATGGCTACAGACGTTAAGGTCATCTGAGATTGACAAGATTGGGAAGTGGAGCATTAAGGAATTTGAGAGAATACACCACACCGAGGCCAGTTCTCTTGCAGGAATCAGAGATGCCAGTTTAACAACTTTTTTGGGCCAGCTTTGGCCAGGAAAGAGCTGGATAACAGTGGAACGGAAATCTCAGTATAGTTCCTTTTTTCATGGATGAAATTTTTTTCTGTATTTTCTTTATACATTTAGATATTTTCCAAATTTTATACAATGGACTTCAGTTTATAACCACTAAAAAAAAAAAAAAAAAACTTTTATGAACACAGCATTTATAAGGAGGCAGATTTATACTCTTTTATACCTGCACAGAAATGTTAGAGGATCTGATTGTATTCCTGTTTTATAGAGTTTACTGGCAAGAGAAGAGACACGACTGTCCTTCTTGAAACTCAGCCTTTCGGTCTGTAGAAGGGAATGATGATTACTTTAGAATTACAGGGGGAAGAGCCTGCCTTGACCATTCTTTCAGAGTGTTTCCCCAAATCTCTCATGAAACTCGCCACTTTCAGCCTGAATTCAGCTGATTTATCTGTCTGGGATATGTGCGTGTGTGTGTGTTTTCCTGAAGGTTCTGCGGAAAGAGTGCGTCGGTGTGTCCCTTCCCTGCTCTTCACAGAAATCAAAACTAAAGGGAGGAAAACTAATTTCTGTCCCTGGAGGAGGCGCTTATATGTTCTTTTGTCTCTGTGCCAAATCGTACTATGTCCCCCCATTTTTCAGTCAAGGGAAGGCGAAAAGCACTGGGTCAGAAGAGCCACATATCCTAAGGGCGCCTGCGTGGCTCATTCTGTTAAGCCCCTGACTTTGGCTCAGGTCATGATCTCTTGGTTCGTGAGTCCGAGCCCTGCGTCAGCTTCTGTGCTGATAGCTCAGAGCCTGGAGCCTGCTTCTGCTTCTGTGTCTCCCTCACTCTCTCTGCCCCTCCCCATTCCCTCTCTGTCTCTCTCTCAAAAATAAATGAAAACATTAAAAAAATTTTAAAGAAGAAAAGAAGTGCAGCATATATGAAATTTGTTCTCTGAATGTCTCATGAGACAAACTATCCTGGCCCAGCACATAGCGTTCGTAGAACATACGAGACAGGCAAATCCTGGAACCAGCAAAATTCATTCACAGCAGGTCAGAAGGTAGCAAGGTGTGACCCCTAGTACACATCAGCTCAAAACATGGTGTAAGGAAGCCACTTCCTATGTTGTCTGACAGAGAGAGAGAAAGAGAGAAATACAGTACTAAGAGTAAGGAAGGAGGTGTAACAACTCTCAGCCTGGGAAGCCATAGAAATCCTGGAAATATGTCTGCTAAAATGAGGATTATAAAAACATGTAAACTGCTTAGCAGCCTTCCCAGAAATGTGGAAAGCCTTCCTTAGAAAGCACTCATTCATTTCACTCAGCAGTGTTTATTGAGTCACTCCTGGGAGCCCCATGCTGTGCAGGGTTAGAGTAGGTCCGTGAGCAAAAGGTCCCATTTTAGGTCAGTGGGAGAAGTGTTCCAGGCAGAGGGAGAAGCAGATTCATGACCTTTGGTACACACAGACTTCGTGTATTTTGGAGACAGTAAAAGAAAGCCCATGTGGCCAAAGAGAAGGGAAGATATAATTGTAGGAGGTGAGTTCTGAGATGGTGGTCCAGGGCCTTCTACCCCAAGGAAAGAAATTTGGATTCTAAATATTATGGGGAGCCATAGAGGCGGTTTGAGTAGCGGAGTGATATGGTCTAACTTAGAAGCATCACTCAGGCTGTTGTATTGGAACTGGTTTGTAGAAAGGGTGAGAGAGAAAATGAAAGACCTGTTAGCGGCCAGGGTGGTGGTGCCCCTGCACACTGCTGGTGTCACGGTGGGTGTGTAAGTGCTTGCCTCAAGCTTGTGTTTGGAGGTAGAATCTGCGGAAGGAAACGTGTGCTGATGGGCTGGGTGTGTGGGGTGAGAAGAACAGAAAAAGCCAGGAGCTGGGATGACCACTGGAGGTCTGGCTGGAGCTCCCGAGTATGAATGGTAGTGTCATTTTCTAAAATGAGAAATAGCCAGGGAGTGGGTTAGGTGGGGCCGCAAACAAGGAACAGCAAGGATTTCGTATTGGACTTGAGAGCTTAAGGAGTCCCTTCCGCCTCCAATTGGAAAGATGTTGGAGCTAATAAGATCTTAGGACAGATCGTTGGGAGATACGAACTTGGGAGCATGAGACTGAATTTTTATATGGATAATAGGTTAATGATGGGCGTGAGGAAGATGCCTAGGAAGTCGCTGTGGATAGCATATAGCGTGTGTTTTTCTCCACTGCCTTTTGCTTTATCCCACAGCAGGTGTAAGCATTTTTTTTCTTCCTGGGTGGCCAGCATTCTTTCTGTGGGGGAAGTTTAGGCACATTCAGGTTTCTTTCCAACTCCAGTTGAAATGTAAATTTCCATTTCCCTTATATTTTGTCACAAGGAAAACTACTTTGTAAAATAACTTCTCGGGCACCTGGCTGCCTTAGTCAGAAGATCATGTAACTCTTGATCTTGAGGTCATGAGTTTGAGCCCCACGTTGGGTGTGGAGATGACTTAAATAAATAAAAGTTAAAAAAAAATAAAGTAATTTTCATCATAATTCATTCTTGAGAAGGGAAATAACTTCCTTTGTTTATTTTTTTTCATTCCGGTTTTACATGCATTGCCTGCTTCGCTTCTGTTGCTATTGTTCCTCAGTGTAAACTTTGGATGATGTAGATCAAGTCTTATATTTCATACAAATACTCTGTAGAATAAAAGAGAAGGAAAATTAAAGTGGTAGAAGAGTTCCAATGTGCAGCCACTGTGCACTTTGTTTTATACACTGTTTTCTTTAATCTGGGGGCCCCTCT
Organism: Paguma larvata; assembly: GCA_030068075.1. NCBI lineage: Eukaryota > Metazoa > Chordata > Mammalia > Carnivora > Viverridae > Paguma > Paguma larvata. The sequence goes on from CM057826.1 coordinate 127,684,710, forward strand.
AAGGTAGGGACAATTAATTCAGTTTTTCAGCACGGGAGCCCAGAATGAGAAAGACGACTTGATTAGGGTGTGCTAGGAACAGCAGAACTCCTTATCCGTTCGCTGGGTCATTCTGCCTTCCAAAATAGTGGCTGCAGAACTTTCACATATCACAGAGTTTTTTTGGTATCTGCAGTACATCAAATTCAACATTAGATAATGGGGATACAAAAGCAAGCAAATTCTGGTCTCTATCCTGGAAGAGCTCACTCTCAGGAGAGAACTAGAAATGTGAGCAAATAGCTGTGTGCGTGGGTCTCATCCTCTTTGTTCACGGGAGCCCTTTACCTTAAAAAATATATATATATATTGAGGATCTTGAAGATCTTTTATTTAAATAGCTTACGTCTGCTGGTATTTTTACCTTGTTAAAAATTAAAACAGAGCAATTTGTAAAAAAAATACTATTTAAATTATTTAAAATAACAAACTATGTTGTATGTTTACCTAAAGTTTCTAAGAAAAATAAATATGTTTCTTGTCACACCAGAAACAAAAGTAAAAACAAAACGACGACAACAACAACAACAACAACAACAAAAACACAAAAGTAATGAGAAAAGAGACATGGTCATTGTAACCTAGACAGGTCAGACCAGATTTCATCTGTAGTGGACGAGTCCTTTCCAGGAGAAGCTCCAGGATTATCTAGCCCTCTTCTCCTACCTGGGATTTGGAAGTATGTTTTTGGAAAACCCTGAGAGAAGCTTTTCCTCCGCTTAACCCAGGGATGAAACCCGAGCGTCAATCATGAATGCTTTTCCCCCAGTCACGGTAAAGCCCAGCGTGTGTCTCATGAGAGAACGCGTCAGGAAAAGTGGTTTCCATTTCATTTCTTACAGCTCGATGCTATTTGAGGCCGTTTTCTCACCTTGTGATTCCTTACATGAGATGAGGACTGCCTCTTTGCAGCGTATCTTTTCAGCAGTTGAAATCTTCATATGCTGGCAAGTGTTTTCTCTGGACTGATACACTACTGAGAGTTCTCGGACAGGTTTTCGTTTTCTTCCACATTCCTGCCCACCCCTGTCTTTCTCATGACCTTTATTTCCTGACCTTTATCCTCTACATTTCTTCGCCTAATTGATTGCCTAGCCCGTCTTTTCAGACAGTGAGGAGTCGGAAGTGCTTTGTAGCACTCAGCTTGGGACGAGGGAAGAAGCTGAAAGGTGTAGATAGTTCTTACAGAGACGTAATTGTACAGATGTACGTAGAATACTTCCTGCCTTTGAGCAAAGCCTGGTGCAGACCAAGAATCTTAAAGCCATTGGCACAGTGGTGCTTTAAGATGAAGAAATCTTTTGTTTCAGACTAGGTTTTGGTTTTGTACTCTCAGCAGAACAGAAGCCAGTTGGTGTAGTCTGGATGAAAATAGGTAAATCAGCTCAGTGTTTTTACTATGCACTTCATTGGAAGCGCACATAGATGTGTTTTGCCCCCTCACTTTGCTTTCATGTCTTAAGCTCTGGTTTTTTGAGCACAGGTCACATAATATACTCCTTTTCCTCTGTGGGGACAGTGTGCTATTCAACAAGGTGGGTGGGTTGATAGACAAGCCCTTAGTATTTTGTCTTCGAGAAGGCATGATTCTTAGATTCAGCTGCCGTGGGGAGAATTTGTGGGAGTACTTGTTTTTCAGGGAAGCTGCAGAATGGTTTTCTTTTTGTGGTCCTGGCCCCTGAGGGTGGCACAGTGGGGGAGGGGAGCGGCTTAGGGCCAGTTCTGGCTCCTGGGCTCCCTGGAGCCCACAGAGCCTGAACTGGAGCCTGGTCTCCCTGGTCCCAAGTGGAAAGGAGTGAAAGCGTGCGTGCTGCCGGTGTTTGTCATAAAAATTTTGGACCGTGGGTTAATTTTATAATAAAAAAAATTTATTATATTGACACAGAGAGGGCTTCCCTTCTTAGCTTTTATATCCCGAACATGTTCTCTCTATAGGCTGCAGATTTGTTATTTCTCTTGGTGTTTCTTCGCTGAGTTGATGGTATTTCCCTCTTACTTTCCGTGTTAGATTTGCTCTTTTCTTATTGAGCACCCCCACCCTGTCTTTTTAGAAGGGGCTTTTTTTCTTTTCTGTTTCCTTCTCTCTGTTGCCATATTCTCTTTATTTTTGCATATATCACGTACCCCCCTCCTTTTCTTTCTCTCTTTCTGCTACCTGTTGTCTGCCCCCTCTTCCTTGCATTTCCCCATATTTTAATCACGTCCTTACCTGTGAAGATAGATTATGGAGCTAACAGAGCTAAAATAGAGGATTATATAGTCATATTCCCGTAGCATGAAAGTTGAGCCAGCTAATTTTTGTGATTCTGATTAATAAAAAACAAACAAACAAACCCACTTTTATCAAACGTTTGCCTAACAATGTGACTTAAATGAATTGTGTAGGCTTTTGTCTCAATATACATCATACTTAAATGGGCGATGTGAGCTGTATCTTGTTTGAGAGGGGAGATCCATTCTGGGCTGCGCCTCCACACAAGCTTGTCCCGGTGACCCTTGAACAACACGGAGCTTGCGGGTGCCAGCTCCCCTGCAGTTGAAAATCTAAGTATGTAACCTTTGAATCCCCAGAAACCGAACTGCTAACAGTCAGTTGGAAGCCTTACTGATCACATAAACGGCCGATTAGCACGTATCTTGCATGTTAGATGTATTATATGCTATAGTCTTAGACTATGCTAGGGGAAGGAAAATGTTAAATAAGGAAATCTCATGGAAGAGAAAATACATTTACAGTCTTGTACCGTATTTATCGGGAAAAATCTGCATCGGAGTGGACCAGTGCCGTTCAAACCTGTGCTGTGCAGAGGTCAGCTGTACTTGGAGACCGAACGTGTGATGAGCTTCTTCTTGCTGTGTTTTGTGCGCAGCTGTCTGTGAAAACGGATGTCAGAATGGTGGGCGCTGCATCGGACCCAACCGCTGTGCTTGCGTTTACGGATTCACCGGTCCGCAGTGCGAGAGAGGTAAGAAAAGAGACGTGAGACCCTCCCTCTGGAGGAGTCTCTTTCGTTGTAACGGCGTGTAATTTTTTGTTATCCAATGAGAATTCTTCTCATGGAATAATACTTGTATTCGCCTTTGACTACGTCTAGAACTTGAAATGTAAGATTGTGAGACTTAACGAACAGCAGCTGGAGAATGTCGGTTTTCTCCGCCAGAGCGATCTCGGTTCCGGGGGCTGGCGGAAGTTCTTTTGGGCAGGAGAAAAGGATGGCTGAATGAACGCTCAGTAGGCATCCGGCATTGTCTACTTTATCCTGTGAACGGTCAGACAACCCAATAGGAAACCGGTTTGCTGTAATACGAGTAGCGCTAAAACTCATGACCTACAGACTGCTGAAAATCTCCAGGGCGGATGCACTAAATGAACTACTAATGGTATCCTGGTAGCACATGGGTGCAAGTGGCCTATCAAAGATGTTTAATCTTATAAAATGTGATAAGTAACTAACACTGAACTATATGACTAAAAATAAGCTTAAAGCAAAAGCAGTATTACATAATCACTCATAGTGACATACATCCTCTGATTCCCCAGACACCGTCATAGCATTTCAACTTGTACAGCACTTTCTTTGTTGCAACACGCTGGAGTATCTGAAGCCTTGCCATTGAAATATTATGGATAAAGAGTGGTTGACCGTTTATATATGGCGAGGGGCTTTAAATTGCAAAGAAACATCATATTTAAAAAAGTATATTCATTACCCTGACAAAAACTTTATCATAGTATTTGGATTAAATCTTAAGAAGAAACCGAGAAATTGGAATCTTACACCGAAGTTTGAAAAGTAAGATATATGCAGCCATTTAAAATCCACTGGTATGTGTATATATATCACCATATTTATATTATTCCTGAAGTAATTGATATTTCTATGGACTAAAGTACATTCCACAAATGACAGAGTTTATAGATACATTTAGGATAAATTTAAACGACTTCACCAGATGCTTTTATTTTGGGAAGAAGAATTAATTGTGAAATGTTAGCATAAAAAGGTAAGTTGTTGAGAATGGAATGACACAAATTTCCTACATAATGTTAAGTTTGTTTAAATACTATACCATGGATAATAGTTCAATTTAAAATTTCAAACATAATTATAATAGGTAAGATGATGTTCATTTTTCTGGAAGTCATGTAACCTTGGCAGTTCTTTCATCCTGAAGCAGATTTCAAGTTAAGTTCTTAATTGGCAAAGGAATTGGGCAGTTTCAAGTCAGAGGCTTCCAGGCATTCCATCATTATTCTTTAACAGTTATTCATTCATTAGATTTGTTCGTCCTTACTAAATTTGTGGGAATCCAATCAAGGCTTACATATATTTTACACGTACAGTCGCATATTTTCAGAAGAAAATTACAAAATTAATTAATGAATGGGTCTAAACGATATTGTTTTTAAAACATGGGTTTGTTTCTTAAATTTTTTTTTAATGTTTGTATATTTTTTGGGGGGGGCAGGGGAGAGGCAGAGTGAAGGAGACACAGAATTAGAAGCAGGCTCCAGGCTCTGAGCTCTCAGCACAGAGCCAGAAGCCGGGCCCACGCTCATGAACCGTGAGATCATGACCTGGTGAAGTCAGACACTCAACCGACTGAGCCACCCAGACGTGTCCTCCCTCTTTTTTTTATTTTTTATTTTTTTTAATTAAAAAATTTTTTTCAATGTTTAAAAACATAGGCTTGTTTCTTAAAAACCTTTTTAATTACTACCCTTTGGGTGAAAGTTCTAAAACTTAATTTCTTCCAAAAAAAAAGTTCGTGATTTCTATTCTTGTATTGCAAATTATGAACATGCATGCTTTTAGAAGACATTTTCCGGGGCGCCTGGGTGGCTCAGTCGGTTAAGTGTCTGACTCTTGGTTTCAGCTTAGGTCATGATCTCTCAGTTTGTGAGTTCAAGCCCCACATGGGCTCTGCACTGACAGCATGGAGCCTGCTTGGGATTGTCTGTCTGTCTCTCTTTCTGCCCCTCCTGCAGATGCATTCTCTCTCTCTCTCAAAATAAATAAATAAACATTAAAAAAGAAGAAGAACACATTTTCTGTGGAATATATTAATGTATAATAGCTAATCCCACTAAAAGTAGAGTTCATAATTTTTCGTAGGAAGTGTTGTCTACACAAATGCAAAAGGAATACTTTATATTGTGTTTATTGAACAGAGACAAGTGCTTTGTTAACATTTATAGTTTGTATGTCTTTTTCAATTACAGAGTTTCAAAATATATGTTCTTTTTCTCTTAAAAGAAAAAAAAGACTTCTATAAAGTGAGGGATCTTTATCCTCCTGAACGTAGGATACATGTAATTCTCCTTTAAACTGGCCTGTGGGGATCAGTTGTATGATAAAACACGGCTGCCTTTCTAGCTATCTGGCCTCCTGGCAGACTGGTTTCTGGACTGGAGACAGAGACCCAGTGGGAACTGAGTGGCTGGCATGATTATGGCATTTAGCTTGAGTCTCGGTGCTGGGGAAGCGGAACCTCTTTGGAGTTCTCTTTTCTTGCTGAAATGGACAATGACCTTTTATATTTAGCACGAAAGAGTTCTTGTGGCCACTGCTGATTGTAGAAGGCAGACAACCCATCTGTGTCCAAGGCACATGAAGGGACTCCGTTCTTCGTGGCTTCTCTCTTCAAATAGATGTCATTTGAAAAAAGATAAATGTTGCACTTAATATACACCTGAGAATCACAGAAATGGATTTAGCATCATATAGTGCATATCAAGACCTGGTGCTTTTTTTCCCCCTAACACTTACAAGAAACTGTTTATCTGTAGAAACTTGAAAGGGGCAGGCAGGCAAGAAACGAATTTACCTAAGGGATTTCTGGACAAGATATAGCCGTTACCTGATCACAAATGCAGCCAGCCCAAAGTCCCTATTTCACAGTCTTTGACTTAAATGATTGTTGAAATCTTGGATTTTCCTTAAGGCTTATATAAGGAACATCTGTTAGAAATATATCCTAGACTCTTCTAAATTATCCATAAATTACAACAACACACTTTTTATCATGTAAACATGCCTTTCTTTAAAAAGTGCATACATTTGGTGAAATTTCAAATATTCTTATATTCAGTGACATTTCCTCTAAAATGTATACTTTTCAGTAAGCGGTACCTTCAAAAGGAGGATTGGGGATTTACTTTTTAAACTACTGACGTTTTTATAAAAAAATCCCGCTTGTGAATCTGAAACTCCTTTTAAAAAGGTGAGATCGAGTTGCAAATGTTCACGTTTATAAAATGTAAACTGTCAAGCCTTTGTGCAAAATGGAAGATGGAAGGATTTCACTTTAGGATGACTTTCATAAAATCATCCAGTTGTAGAACCTAATACATACCTGTGTCTGAAAGCATGCAGAAAAGTCACTCATCCTCTGCTTAAATACCTCTGGTCACAGGGCTCTCACTCACTCACCCCACTGTGAGGCAGGATTTCATTGTCAGAACCCTGGTTATTCAACCTCTGTATGATTATGGCCCTGCCTAAAGCGGACATTTAGCAGATGGATAGCCCATCCCTTATTGTCTAATTCAGTGGAGATATGGTGATGGCGAATTCTCTAAAAGGAGGCAACCACCATCTTCAAGTTGCATAATGAAACTTGAAATCTAATTATAAGCTATTGAATAATTCTGTATATTTTTGTTCATCGACCCACATTTTGGGTAGTAAAGTAACTGGTAGCTATTCAGCCTACTCAGACCACGTCCAGATTTTCCCAAGAACAAGAGCGGAGGCAGGCAAAGCTAGGGTTTCCCTGAATCCTGAGAATTGGGTGGTAGACCAGACCTAAGTTTGTTCAGAAATAATTGACGTAGGTATAAATCAACCTTAATAAATTGGAATTTATAATGAAGGAGGCACAGTGGGTTGGTTCAGCCCATGAAGTAACAGCAGATTAGTGTGACCAGGAATATAGGGAAGCACGGTAAGGGAAAAATGTGGTATAGTCTGCGAAATTCTGTACAGAGTGGATTTGATACTTCCAAGAAATGGTATAAGCTGTATTTTTTGGAAAACATTTCTTCCATTGTAGTTTTATTATCTAAAAGAAATACACATTTATTATGAAGTAATTTAGAAAATAAACAAAAATATGCAAGTATTTGTAATTCTTCCATCAGAATGAATCATTTATAACGTTTTGGAGGATATACTTTGAATCCCTTTTTCTACCACACAAGGTCATATTGACAAAGAATGGGATGTTTCCATTCTTACTGGAATCCACTGGTCTGTAACATAAAATCTTGTATCCTGCTTCTCATTGCTGTTATGAAATACATTACTCTGTAGATTCATATGGTTTCCCTTCAAATTATAACAACAAGGGCTGGACATTACATTCTGTACAATCATGCCATGTTCGTAACGTTTCTTTATAGATGTCACAGATGAGGAAACTTTGCCCAGGTCAAACTTAGAGTAGCAGCGGGGAGTATAAGGACAAGACGATAACACAGAATCTAATGTAAGACTTGAAACTCCATTCCTGTGATAGAGCTGCCTGCCTTCTATTTTTCTGTTAGCTGCCCTTTAAGGTCATTTCCAGTTTTTCCTTTTATTGTTGGCTTGTTTGTATTTTAGCAATACTTTGATAAGCATCTATGTAGATAAATCTATACCCTAGATTTTATTCTTAGGTCATAGCCCACAAATGCAAGTGCTGAGTTGTTGCGTATGTGAAAATTTAAAACTCTTGATCTGTTCTATTTATTCCCCTCTAAAAAAAGTTTTTTATGACGTATTCATTTGGTATTGTCTTTAGAAAGTCTGTATTCCCAAATCTTATAAATATCTGTAGTTTTCCCCCTAGCACTATTGAGATTTTATTCCTTTGTACTTTTTTAACTGTAAGTGAGAATATATAGGAGGGTAACTTTTATTTTTAAAATAAATTAAATTTATTTATAAACATTTATCTTATATCTTTTGAGGGCTTATTAAGTGTTAGGCTAAGTAGTTGGAGCTCAAGCTACAAATAAAAATGATATAAAGTCTCCAGTTAATGAGACGCAGACTATTTAAAGGAGAGTAGTGCTCATGTACTTAAACATTAAAAAATGACTCAGTATGTAAATACTATAATAGGAACAACTTTGTGTGAGAACTCAGAAATTCTTCCTGATTAAGGGAGAATTGGAAAAGTCTCCCTTCATTTAATGTGAGTGAAAAAAACATAACTCATTCTAGTGACAAAAGTAGTTTTGGACTGATTCTTGTATCGACATTACACAATACAGCATAATTAGCTTTTTTGCTAAATAACATTATTTAGACTCACACTTAATTACCAATTACCACAATCACTGAGCTGAACTTGTTTTATAGAAAAAAGATGTCTGCCTTTCTCTTGCCCTCTGGAGATTTAGCGAGAATGAGATTAGAAGGAGCAGAGAATGTTACCAACCACAGATGTCAAACTCACGTGCGCCCACACGCACGCACACACACACACACACACACACACATATTTCTGCACTCGTGAGGCTGTTAAGAACATTTTATAACCTTGCACTCTCTAAGCTAAACTTAGCCTTAAATGGGCATCAGAGAAATACCAAAAGATCTGTGGGAACTTTACTTTTTGGCACTAGCTCAGATGACATCCTTATCTTGAATGCCATTAAGAACAGAAGGGAAGGAAAATGAGAGCGAAAAAGCAGACAGTGGGAAGTAAAAGAGAAGGAAGGGAAGGAAGAAAGGAAGGACGGGAGAAAAGGAAGGTGTAATGTTAAGATGAGGAGTGGAGACGCTTGGTTCTAGAAAGGAAAAGTCTGCATCTGAGATTGACCTGCTAGGGCAGAGCCGGAGCCCCCACTTCTCAGTCTTCTCTCTAAATCTCTGCTGTTCACATCTGTGCAGTACGATCAAATGTGTTGGCAGCCTGTTAGACTTGGATGCTTTATTTATGAAACTCCTTTGAATTAAAGCAGTAAGTGTTTTCATTCATCCTGGCTCTACGTGCCCTTATTTATACATTTCTTTGTTTTTGGTTTGTCTACCTAGAGCTAGGGGAAACCTGCCATGGAACATTTAAATTACTCACAAATTTTATATTTGTGTGACTCCATCAGCATTTTCCTCTTTTCCTGTTTCAACGTGAGGTTGGAAGACATTAGAGGCTGACTCATGTGGAACCTGAGCAGAGCTACCACGCGCGCTCGCGCGCACATACACACACACACGAAGTAAACACAATGAAATGTTCTAGAGGATTCAGTCAAAAGTAATAATAAAATGTGCATGTGCACTCTGTATATTTGACCCTTGAACAACATAGGTATCCTCCCTGTAGGTACAATTGTATGTGGATTTTTTTCAGTACACATAGTCTAGTATCATAAATGTATTTTCTCTTCCTTATGACTTTCTTAGAAGCTTTCCTTTCTCTTAGCTTACTTAATTGTAAAAATAGAGTTTGTAATAAACATAACATACATGATACCTGTTAATCAGCTGCTTGTGTTACTGATAAGGCTTCTGCTCAAATAATAGGCTGCTAATGGTTACATTCGGGGAGTCAAAGTTATATGTGGGTTTTCAGCTGCCTTGGGGATAGTACCCCTAACTTCTGTGTTGTTCAAGGATCAAGTGTTTGTCAAAAAATCTCAGACATTATAAATTCCTAAGTAGCACCTATAACTAGAGATTTCCGATAAAGGGCTGTGGACCTGCAGTTACTTCATGGAATTGTTGGAAAGATTAAAAGCAATAATGTGTTAGGCTCCTGGTATGTAAGAGGCAGAGTGCCTGGCATGTGGCAGGCATCCACTAAGTGATAGTTGTTGTTTTAAGAACACAGAGTGTAGTCAGAATCAGAACCGAATATTAAGACGCGTATAACCTTGAAAATGTGATTATCCTCCCTGACCCTTGTTTCTGCATAAAAAATATGTGTCTGTCATGTCATCCTTACTTTTGTGGCTTAAATGACACAATACAACATCTGGCACCCAATAAATGATAATCATTGATGCTAATCTCTTCCAATTGGACTCCCCAGTTATAAAAAAAAAAAAAGTGGAGATGGTGGCTGGCTATTCAGAATGGAATACTCAAAAATGAAAAATTTTGAATGGGGAATAGAGAATTTTATTAATTCCTTAAGTCATACAAATAAAGTTGCATGCTGCTCTTATTGAGAATAAGTACTGTATTTTAAGAGAGGCTCACTTTCCTGGTGTGAGAATTAAATGAGAGACAAAGTACCTAGCCAGGGTCTGGTACAGAGTTAAGTACCCATTGAATGATCAGTTATCATTGTGGAAAACAAAAATGAGACGTGATACGCTCTCTTAGGCAAAATTGTCTTGGACGAGAGAGAGAACTCCCGGATTGCTGGGACTGTATCAGATCAGGGTGCGTGAGTCGTGAATAATCTCAGCTTCACTGCTTTAACTTTTGTGGGGTTCTTTGTGATCATACACAAAAATAAACTGGAAGATAACTGTGTATCATTGTCATTACCTTGCTTGTTCTGTATTTGAACTTTTAGATCCTGCTTATCTTGCTTTGAATGTATTTGTGCTCTAACTACCAGTGTCGTTATCAGTAGTTACTCAGTATTTCACTTGTCTCTTTGGTCTTAGTCCCCTGCTTCCTGGTGTTTAAGGTCTATTTGTGAGCATTTCTCTGTGAAACTGATACCTATGTAAGGTTTATTTCGCTCAGTATACTTGAAGTCACTAGTCTTGCATGTTGCTCAATCTCATAGAAGGAGGGTGGGGAGGGTCTTCCAATAGTCCGGAGAATAGTTCCTCTGGGAAGCTTTCCTTGACCACCATGCACCCCCTGCCTCACTTTACTTTTCAGGCAAAATTAAGCCTTCTGTCCTTTTATCTCCCTGTCATGTATTCCATCCCTCCAGCATAGCTGTCTTCATAGACGTGTTGACTGCTTGCTTACTTGGCGGTGAACCTGTGAGGAGCAGGGCTTTTTATCTGAAGTTGCCTTTGTGTTCCTTCTTCTCCACACTGCGCAGTATGTGTAAGACACACCAGTTACAGGACTGCGTAGGCGTTGGGCTTCCAAGTAGAAGAAATAGGATGAAAAAAAGTAGAGACATGGTAGAAGCCCTTGGGTGTTCATGCAGGCTTATTTGTCATAGAGGCTGTATGATACAGTGAGTGAAATGGAAAGATTTCAGAAGATGAGACTGGACAAATAGACTTGGACCTTAATACAGAGTCTGTAACGCCAGAGTCGAGAGGCTGCCCTCTGTTCGGTGGGCCCTGCGGAGAGGGATCACGAAGGACTTCGGTACTTGAAGGTAACTCTCCGAGAGGGGTTACTCCAGGGTAGCAAACAAAAAGGAATGGAGGGTGGAGAAACTGAGACAGGGACACCATTCAGAACTCATTGCGTGTCAACTAGATGATAGTGATGACTATAGTCTGTTTGTGTGTTTTCACTGAGATTATGATTTACATCTGTGTAAAATTAGATAGCTAGTATTAATTTGGACAGGAAAATTTTGTGATATTGGGGAAAAGGACAGTTATTGGACATTTACTATGATAAGTGCTTGAGAGGAATTAATACTTACAACCACTCAGAGATACCGTTGTTTTTAAGCATCACATTAACAGACAAGAAAACTGAGGCACAAAGAGGCAACGCATTTTGCCCAAATTCACCCAGATAATAAAGGGAGAAAGTAGGGTTTGAACACAAGTGGTATAACCTCAAAACTCATGCACTTAACCATAACTTTATTTAAGTGAAACACAACAGTGCCGAAGTCATATATTCCCACTTCCTTCTTCCTTCTTCAGTCGTGGGGAGTAATTAGCTACAGACTAAATGCTCTGGTTCTTCTGGATAAATCATAAATTCAATATCCAGGAAGTCCAAACATCCAAGAGCAAAGTTCGAAAATATTTATAAGACTACAAAAATACTAAGCACTCAGGAGGGTAGAATTCACTATATGTGGGATCTGATTAGATCTTATTCAAACATTTTCTATAAATAAGCAGTGAAGTATGATCATAATGAGAAGAAATATCAATTTGCCAAAATTCATCCAGAACCTACATGGATTTACAGCTTGCAAACTAGAAGGTCAAAACAGTTATTATCAAGATTTTCTGGATGTCCGTAAAGCTAGAGGAAAGATTTGAAACGTGAGAGACGTGAAATCCAGATTCAGTCTCTAGAGATGAAAACTACAATACCTGAAGTGAACCACATTCTGGATGTTATTAATGGCAAATTAGACATTATAGATGTAAAGCTTAGTGAACCTGAAGACATAGCAATAGAAATGACTTAAAATGAAACACAAGGAAACAAAGTTAAATACAGGAGCACATGAGCGAGCTTTGTTATCAACTTCCAGTGAACTATATACATGTAATGGGAGTGATCATAGGAGTGGTGGTAGAAAAAACATATCTGAAAAAATAATGTGCAGAAATTTTCAGTTTGATGAATTCTTCAAAGTGACAGAAGATCAGTGAATCCCAAACAAAGAAACAATGAGAAAACTATCTCAAGGGACACTGTAATGAAATTGCTGCTACCTCCATAAACACAGAAAATCGTATAAGCAACTGGAGAAAAAAAAAAGACTTTTTTTTTTGTACGAAGTTAAAGACAAAATAAGGGTCACAAAAATTTTCTCCTCGTAACAGTGCGAATGAAAAGACACTTGAAACGGCATTATGTAAAGTATTGCAATTAAAAAAAAAGTCCTTCTTGAATTCTGTATCCAGGAAAATAATCTTTTTATTAAATAATAAAATAAAATAATAGTATCTTTTAATCTTTAATAATTTAATCTCTATTAAATAATAAAATAAAAAATAATACTATCTTTCAAAAACAGGCAAAATAAAGCTTTTTTAAAAAAAATGTTTATTATTTTTTAGAGAGAGAGAGAGTGAGCCTGATGGGGCGGGGGGGGGGGCGGTGATGCAGAGAGAGAATCTGAAGCAGGCTCCAGGCTCTGAGCTGTCAGCACAGAGCCCTACACAGAGCTTGAACCCACCAGTCATGAGATCATGACCTTAGCAGAAGTGGGATGGTCAACCGACTGAGCCACCCAGGCGCCCCAAGCGATTTTTAAACATGAAAAGTGAAAGAACTCATCACCAGCAGACTTGCACTTCAAGAAATGTTAAATGCAGTCCTTCAGAACAAGAAAAGTAATACCAGATATAAACACGAATCCCTGCAAAGGAATGAAGAGCATCAAAAAGATGTCTGGGTAAATACATAAGATTTTTTTCTTAGCATTTAGGACTCTTTAAGAAGCAATTGGGTGTTTAAACAAAAATAATAACAATTTTCTGTAGCATTTATAGCCGATGTGGTAGTAAAATATATCTAAATAGCAACATAGGCTAGGAGGTTGTCATACTGTCAAGTAGCGTAATGTTACGTGAAGACAGACTTTGGTAAATTAAAGATGTGTACTCTTAAGCTCTAAAGCAACACCAAAAAATACAGAGTTGTAACTAATAAGTCAACAAAAGGTGATAAAACGGAACAAAAAATATTCAAAGCAGCAAAATACGATAAGGCATACAAATGGACAATTAGAACACAATTGGAAAGTGCTTGAGTTAGAAATAACCGTATCAGTAATTGTTTAAATGTGAATGGTCTCAACATCCCATTAAAAGGCAGAAATGGTTATGATAAAAAACTAATATCCAATTATGTGTTGTCTGTAAGAAATCTATTAAAAATTTTTTAAAAATATTTATTTATTTTTGAGAAACAGAGAGCATGAGCCGGGGAGGAGCAGAGAGAGAAGGAGACACAGAATCCAAAGCAGGCTCCAGGCTCTGAGCTGTCAGCACAGAGCCTCATGCAGGGCTTGAACTCATGAACAGTGAGATCATGACCTGAGCCGAAGGGATGCTTAAGCCACCCAGGCACCCCAAGGAATCTAGAAGATGATAACAGATTAAAAGCAAAAGGACTGAATGAAATATCTAGCTAATACTAATCAGAAGAAAGCTGGAGTGGCTTCATATCAGACAAAGTAGATTCCAGGGATAGAATATCTCGCATGAAGGTCATTTCATAAGAAATCATTTAAGGGACTGTAACAATTTATTATCAGGCTGTAGTAATCAAGAGAGTTTGGCATAAAGATAGACAAATAGAGAACTCCAAAACATACTCATAAATAATGGATCGACAAAGTTGCAAAGGTAACTCTTTGGAGTCTTTTGGATAAACAGTGCAGGAACAATTGCATATTCATATGCTTCAAGCAAATTAACTTTTGATCCATAACTCTGACTAAATATAAAAATTGAGTCAAAATGAATCAGAGACCTAAATGTGAAACCCAAAGTAATAAAACCTTTAGAGGAAAACACAAGATCTTCATGAGTTTGAGTTAGGGACAAATCATTAACCCTTCCCCTCAAAATGACACCCTTCCCCCGCAAAAAAAGAGATTGATTAATTGGATTTCATTAAAATTAAAAACCTGTAGTTTTGAAAGGTATTGTTAAGAGAATACAAAGTCAAACAATGAACTGGTGAAGATAATTTGTTAATTGTTTGTCTGATAAAGGACTTGAGTGTGAAATAATATGTAAAGAAATCTCCAAACTCAGTAATAAGAAAACAAAGTACCCAATTAGAAAAATAGGCAAAGATTTGTGGAGACACTTAATTGCAGCAGAGATAAATGAATGGCAAATAAACACATAAAAATAGGTTTAACATTATAGTCATTAGGGAAACAAATAAAAAATTCTGGGGTACCTGGGTGGCTTTGTCAGTTAAGCATCCAACTTTGACACGGGTCATGATCTCATGGTTCGTGAGTTCAAGCCCCGGATCAGGCTCTGCTGAAGCAGCCTTCCAGTTCTGTGTCTCCCTCTCTCTCTGCCCCACCCCTACTCACCCTGTGTCTCTCTCTCAAAAATAAATAAGAATTTTTTAAAAATTTAGTGAGATATTACTGTTAACTATGCTCAAACTTTCACATATTGCTGGTAAGAATGTAAGTGGTACAACTACTTTGGAAACAGTTTGTCCGGGCACCTGGGTGGCTCAGTCGGTTGGGCGTCCGACATCAGCTCACGTCATGATTTCACGGTCTGTGAGTTCGAGCCCTGCGTCGGTCTCTGTGCTAACAGCTCAGAGCCTGGAGCCTGCTTCAGATTCTGTGTCTCCCTCTCTCTCTGCCCCTCCCCCACTCATGCTCTGTCTCTCTCTGTCTCAAAAATAAATAAACATTAAAAAAAAATTTTAAAAAATTTAAACATATACCTATTATATGATGTCACTGTTACAGTTATTTGCCCCAGATAAATGAAAGCATATATCCATACAAAGACTTATAGTCAAGGCGCATCGCAGTTTTATGTGTAAGAGCTCCCAAACTGGAAATGACCCAGATATCTATCAACAGATATGAATGGATAAGCAAGTCGTTGTATATTTATACAATGGGATACTTCTCATATATTAAAAGTAATGAACTAGTGATGCATGCAGTATTGATGAACCTCAGAATATTCCTACTGAGTGAATGAAGGCACACAGAAAGGTACATTCTGTCAGATTTTATTTATATATAATTCTAGATAACTCAGACTTTTGTGACAAGTAGCAGACCAGTGTTTGCCAAGGGATGGAGAGGAGTGTGGATGGACAAGATGGAGGAATTTCCAGGAAGCATTGGGCAATTTTGGGGGGCGAGAGATGTATGATCATTATGTAGATTGTACTGATGATTTCATGGGTTCATACCATATATAAAAACATATATACTTTAAATATGTTTAGTGTCTATCAGTTATATGTCAGTAAAGCCATTTTAAAGAACTGAATAATGAAAATTATTATTCAAACCAATATAACTTTAGGTTTTGAGATTAATGGCCATGAATGCCTCTATCTGCTTGTAGAAAGATGGCGTGTGTCCTAAAATCTAAATTTAACACCTTTTACAGAACTAGGTGATGCTGCACACTAATATGCAATATGAATAAACCCCAGTGCATAATTTCTTGAGAGAAGTAATTGGTATGTGGTGGGTGAGGTGAAGGTGTCTTAGGGGATATAAATGATATGTTCTGAAAAAGTATGTTGATGTTATAATAAGTATAATCTAATCAGCTCTTCCCTGGGGAAATGCGATAGTCCTTTATGCTTCGTGCATCCTCTGCTAGCGTTAAACTCATGCTCATTGGCAGTTAGGAAAACAGTGAGAGACACTTCCTGAATCATTCTACTTCCCATCTTTGGGGAACTTTATTTGGGGACTTCGAGAAAGCAATGTTACTAATTATTGTCTTCATAATCATTGTGGATGTCTCAAGGAGCAAATCACCAAGAAGGCAGGAAATATCATTAGATAAATCATAGTAGGAGTGCATTTTTATTACTTTCCATCATACCAACACATCCTCTCAAGGAGTTAAGATCTAAATTTATGTTCAGTAAACTGTCACAGCACTTAAAGACTTTTTTTGTTTTTTTATTTTTTTCCTGCCTATATTTGTTCATTCGGAGATTTTGTCCTTGCCAAGTTAGTGCGAAATGTTTTTAAACATAAATTATTTTAAACTCACTTAAGCATTGTACCCATCTCCCTTCAATATGGTTACTCTTTTGGCTTAAAACTTTAAAACTTTGAGAACTTAGGTCATTATTTCTTGATTTATTAATGTTATACAGTTTCTGTTATCTCTCCATCACAAAGGAAGTATGTGCTGTATCTGTATTACTTTTTTTTTTTTTAACCACACCTGTTGGTTAATTGGATTTTGTCATCCGTGCTTTTTGTAGGAAATGTTCATGAGTGCTTTCTCATTGTATACATTGCCTTACACTTAAACTCCAACATAAATAGGTCTATATTGGGGACTTCTACTTTTCTCCTCTTATTTTTATAGGTATCTAGTTATCTTCTGTCATCAAGTGTGCTATGAAGAAGTCTGAATCTATCTTGTTTTTTTTTTCTCCTTGCTAAGTTACTCGATGTTTTTTCCCAGGTACATGAACAATTTGTATTGTGTGATTATGTATATCATTTATTCTATGTGAACCTTAGTGAAAGTGGTGTGGTAATTTGATCTGGACTCAAAGTGCTTTTCATTAATGTTAAGGAAATTTTCTTGTATTATATCTTAGGATAGTTCTGCCATTTCTATAGGTTTACTACTTCAAGCGTATTAATTTGTTTTTGATTAGACTTTTGAGCTATTATTTGTTCTTTAATTGGTTCTATCTTCCTAATTCTTTTCTAGCTGTGTCTTTTCTGTTTTGCTTTTTTAAATTAATTGAGTGGTTTTATAATTCAGTGAGATGTTTTTATTTTGTCTTCAGTTTTTTCTTTAGGTAAGTTTTCCTTTTATTGGATACTTCTGTTCCATCTACTAGCCTTTTTATTACTTATATATCTCTTGACAGATTGCTCTTTAGTGTCAAGAACTCATGCGATTATTTCCTTGACTGTACTTTTTTTATTGTAAAGGAGTATTCTTGTTTTTCTAATCTGTTTTGTGCCTTATGAAAATACTTAATTATAGTATGTTACATATTTCCTGCCCCATTTCTTTTTGTCTTCTGCTTGCTTTGAATGGGCAGCTCTGTCCAAAACTTCCGTTTGCACTAACTTGGTGTAGGTGAATTTTCTTTTTCTCCCTTCCAAAATTACCGGCATCGTCTTCCTGTCTTAGCTTCTGTTTGCGAGCCAGGAATTTCAGGTTTTTTATGTTCTGAGCCCAAAAGGGCAGGAAGACTTTAGCTGGGGTTTGGATGTCTTTTGATTAAAGAGTCCAAGCTCTGCATGTTCTCAGGTTCTTCTTTGGTCGTGGTCACTCCATCTGGTCATGGCAGTATTCTCTTTTCAAAGAAGAGAACCCTGAAATTTAGAGGATGTCTCCCATTTCAGCTGAAATCCACAGTACCTGCATCCTTGCTTTCAGAGAACCGTTCTTGGCATTGCATTTCCTCATTTGCCCCATTGTTGTCCATCAAAGGTCTCCCCCACCCCATGATGACTGTAACGGGCGTTGGCTCAGGCTCCTGCTAAGAATCTTTCTTCCTTATGTTCCTTATGTCTCCTCTTCTCCTGTTGAATGCTGGGGATAATTGCCCCTGTATGGTGGGGATCATTCTGTCTTCACTGTCTGGTTTTTTCCCATCTGGTAGAGCTCTCCACCCGTGGTCCTCTCTGTTTTTCTGCGTTCTGATGAGTTGCTCTGTTGCTAGGTAGGGACAGTTACTCCTTCACGTTTTCCCTGGTTTCTCCATAAGCTGAACTCACACTCAACTTTCCAGGGGAAATCAATGAGACTTCTCAGGATTTTAATGAATCATTCTCATTCCGTGTATCATGTAGGGGAAGACAGGGGTATGACCTTCTGTTTCACTCCTTGGCTGCCGTTTTCAAATGCTATGTAGGATTTTGTGCCAGTAATCTACTTGGGGGTGCTGAGAGTAATTTCTTTTTTTGTTAACTTTTACCTTTTTTGTTGTTGCTTATATTATATTTGCTGTACCTGGTCATATTGGCTGTGGAAAGGAGAGATTCTGTGGTATGATTTCAATCCCCAGTGTTTTCTAGAAAGTTGATCACATTTAAATGTTTTTGACCTGAAATCTACCTCAAGCCACATGGAAAGCCAGGTGTGGGGTCTTCTAATAGAAGATGGTATAGTTTGGGATGTTGCAGGTATCATTCACAAGTAATACTGTGGTAGTTTATTTAGTGCACGTTACTAAACCAAGAAACACTAATTCTATGGGTGTCTCATTTCTGTGGATTAAAGACTGTGGTTCCCATGACCATGCTTAATGTCATGGTTTAATGCATGCAAAATTCTTCCATATGGGCAGTGCTGAATGTTTGTGAATTCTTCATCTGATTTGGAAATAGCATACAAGGCACATTCCAGATCTTGAGCAAGATTGTTTTCATCTTAAAAAAAAAAAAAGGAATTATGTTCTGAATGTAACAGAGAGACTTTAATTAGAATTTAACAGATTAACTGTGTAACTGTGTTCTTAAGCAAGTAAGTTCATTTCTTGTTTGAAAAATGACATTGGGCTAGATCAGTGTTTACCTATTTTTCTTAGTCATAGAAATCACCTTTTTTTTTTTTTTTTTAATCAAATATCCTCCTGTGCCTGTCCTGCAGAGTTTCAGATTCATTGCTCTGAATTCAAAGACTTTCATCGTAGTTGCATATTATCACCAGGGGGCTTTTAAAAATCCTAACACCGAGGTTTCACCTGGCATCAGTTTGTAAGAATCTTTGGAGCAGTAGGACCTGTACCCAACCATCAGCTTTTTTTAGAGTCCCCCAAATAATTCCACTATAACATGAATTTTGTGAAACACTAGTTTAGCATGAAGACCTTATAAAATATCCTGGACTTTTTAGAGTTAGACAAATCTGAGGAATCATTTTTTAAATTATCTCCAAAATTTTATCCATTAATTCCGTTGTTACCTTTAGAGCCTTAAATGAAGCCATTCTGGGTAAAATTTACTACTGGATTCTTTTGAATAGACTTACAGTGTATTAAAATTCCACTATCCGAGCAGGCTTTGCTTCCCTCCGATGTGGTAAAATTGGATTTGAAAATAGTCAACTTTATCTTAAGTTTCTCTCCGTGTCACATATTTTTAAATTCTAGTGACCTCGGTAAGAACTGTACTTCCCTAGGGCGCCTGGGTGGCTCAGTCGCTAAAGCATGAAGACTTCAGCTCAGGTTATGATCTTGCTGTCTGGGAGTTCGAGTCCCATGTTGGGTTCTGTGCTGACAGCTCAGAGCCTGGAGCCTGCTTCAGATTCTGTGTCTCCCTCTCTCTCTGCCCTTCCCCCACTCACACTCAGTCTCTCTCAAAAAATAATAAATAAACATTAAAAAAATTTAGAAGTGTACATTCCCTACAGCAGACAAAACCGAACCAACGATGTTTATAATGACTTTAAATCTTGGCTTGGTTACTATATGGTAAACCAAGTGGTAATCCAAATATTCTCTTAAAATTGTTTGTAGAAAACTGAACTTTTATTTAGTTTTGTTTTTTTTTTAAAGACAAATCTCACTTGTTTGAAGCATCCATATGACATCACATCTTGCTAAAGTTAAACCCTATAGGTTAGTCATTGATGCCATTACAGTTTTGTAGATTGTCATATGATTCCAGTGTGGATTACAGTGAGATGTACACAGAGGTATAATATTACATATTTTTCGTATAATGTTTCATATAATACTTTATAAACTTCCTCTTTTTAGAATAATTACCGGCATCCATAAATATTCACTTCTTACTACACAGTTAGGTATCTCTTGTTGCTTATGACTCTGCAGACTGAATAAGTGTAGCATCTGTGCCTCTGAGTGAGAGCCAGAGGAACTCCATGTCTTTCTTGTAATTATTTCAGAAGTGATTTGTGAAGTAGGCGGTATCTGAAGAGCTGTTTGATAGACAGTTTGGAGGGCTTTGCTGGAGCCAGGGAATACTGACCGGCATTTTTCAGGCACATGGCACTTCAGGAAAAAATCCTAGAGCCAGAAATAAAGCATGAAAGAGCAGCTGAGCAGAGAATGCCGGAGGAGATGAGGGAGTGAGGAAGGTAGGCTGCGGAGTCCCAGTGGAAAGTATTCTGTGCATTAATTAAACCCAGAACTCTGTGGTGAGATGTTTAAAGGTTTTTCTGCTTATTAGTTAAATATGATCGGGAGTATATATGGGAGTTTGCAGAAGGTCTGGACAGACCTTCCAGTACCTTCCAGGTTCCCATGGGGCCAGGCAGGAACCACTTTGATGTGGTCATCCTCAGATTGGCATGGGCCTCTTCCCAGAATCCCAAGGGGGGAGGCACATGTGCTCTGCCCTCTGAATTCCCATTACCGTATCTAACGTGTTGTCTCCACTCTGGGCTTCTAATGTGGGCCCCTCCTGCCTCCGTCTGATTCTCATGGTACTCTTAAGGATGAAGGGATCAGACCTTCCTTTTGCTTTTCCTTTCTAACAGAACTCTCTTAAGTCTTCCTGACGTCCTTTGGATGACAGCCCTGTAGCCAACTTAGTACTGATAAGTACTAGAAAGGGGGAGATTGGCCTAAGGATAAGGAGTTCTGACTTCTGAGTTCTTTCACAGAGTATATATACTCTAACTTAAGTAACTAAAGAACTTGGTACATTGCTTGGTACAAAAGTCTAAGAAATATTTTGTAGGATTTAATTGCTAGAATTATGAAACAAATCCATCCAGTCTTTGAATTAAAACCTATTTGAAGATTTTTGTGTTGTTTATTTCAAATATTACAGTACAGGGGATCTGGCAGTATTAGTTCTAACCCTACCCTTAGCTCAGTGATATGACTGTGATCTAGAAAACGTGCCTCTTTTTCTTGATGCAATTAACTTAAATTTGTAATAATAAATGTATCGCTTCTCGGCCTTTTGGCTAAGATCAAGTGTAATAATAAACGTAGATTACTAGATGACTATATTGTGGATTACCACATCCAGGGACTACCGTGGCCTTGTGCTGGTACAGACTGGCTCTGAATGGTTCATTCCATTTTAATGCCTGTTACGATTAAAGCAAAACCTTACATAAAGGACTTACTTAACTAATTAAGCATAGTAGTTACTGATTCAAGGCATTTCTGAAAACTTTAGAGTAGAACATAGGACCCTATACTTTATTTCTCATTCATTTGAGGCTAGATTTATGGTGGTTACCGAACTGGGTCTGTGAAATCCAGCTCACAGCTCCTAGTGGCCTAAGGAAATTCGGCCCGCAAGTCTTTCAGGATTTGGGATGTCTTGGGTGTTATCATCCACAACACATTCATATGTGTCACATGTTAAATCCTCTTAAGTCTAGTATTTGTCGTTCCAAGGTGTTGACAACCCACTGCCCTAGGAATCTTGGCTATCAGGCTCACAATCTACATCACTGAAAGCGAGGAACCTCCTTCCGCACAGTTTCCTAAAACGATTGTTTCATTTGCTCTTCTTCTGCTTTCTTTCATAGGATAGTCTTTTTATTTATTTATACGTCCTTTAATTTCAACAGTGTTTTGTCGTTTTCAGAGTATAAACTTTACACTTCTTATGTTAAATTTGTTCTTAAGTATTTTTTGGTACTACTGCAAATGGAATTGTTTTAATTCACTTTAAATGGTTTATTGCTAGTTGACTATTGCAAATAAAGTTCACTTTTTTTTGCATATTGATCTTGTGCCCTGCAACCTTGCGGGACTTACTAATTCTAGTGTCTTTTTAATGGACCGTTTAGGATTTTATATTTTTGTAAGATCATGTCATGTGCAAATAGTTTTCTTTCTTCTCAATATTTTAGTATCCAAGTCTTTCAGTATTCTCTCTTTTATTTCCTTTTCTTCTTACCTAATTTCCCTAGTCAGAGCTTCCAGAACAGTATTTAAATTTTTTTTTATGTTTTTATTTATTTTTGAGAGCAGGAGAGACAAAGCATGAGTGGGGGAGGGTGAGAGAGAGAGAGGGAGACACAGAATCAGAAGCAGGCTCCAGGCTCTGAGCTGTCAGCACAGACTGTGCGATCATGACCTGAGCTGAAGTCAGACACTTAACCGACTGAGCCACCCAGGCACCCCCACAACAGTGTTAAATACAGCTATTAAGAGTAGACATCTTGTGTTATTCCTGATGTTTTTTTTTTTAAGATTATTTATTTTTGAGAGAGAGAGAGAGAGAGAGAGAGTGCACAAGTGGGGGAGAAGCAGAGAGAGAGGAGACAGAGTCCTAAGCACACTCCCCACTGTCAGTGCAGGACAGGGGGAGCTAGATGCAGGACTTGCACTCATGAACCTTGAGATCATGACCTGAGCCGAAGTCAAGAGTCAAACCCTTAACTGACTGAACCACCCAGGCGCCCCAATCTCATTCCTGATCTCGAGGGCACTCAGCCTTTCACCATTAAATATGGTGTAACTTTTTTTGCTGGTGGCCTTTATCTTTAAAAGGTTACTTTTTATTATAAAAGGATGAGGAAACTCCCTTATATTCCTAGTGGTTAAAGTGTTTTTACCATGGAAGAGTGCTGGATTTTGTCAAATGCTTTTTCTGCATTAGATGATCAGGTGATTTTTGTTGTTTTTTCCATTATGGCGGTGTATTACAGTCATTGATTTCCGTGTGTTGACCAACCTTGCCTTACTGATATAAATTTCACTTGGTCAATGCATGCAGTCCCTTTTATATGTTGCTAAACTCAGCTGGTATTTTATTGAGGGTTTTTGTGTTTATATTCACAAGGAATATTGGTCTGCGGTGGTTTTTTTCTTGTAATGTCTTTGTTTGGTTTTGGTATCAGTAATAGTGGCCTCACAGAATAAATTAAGGAATGTTCCCTCCTCTTAAGATTTTTGATAGAGTTTGTGGAAAATTGGCATTAATACTTACTTAAATGTTTGATAGAATTCACCAGTGAAGCCATCCAGGCCTGGGCTTTTCTTTGTGGGTAGTTTTTTCATTACTAAGTCAACCCCTTGACCTGTTATAGGTCCAGTCAGACTTTCTAGTTTTTCTAGGACCACTTTTGGTAGTTTGTGTATCTCAAGAAATTTTTCTATTTCATATATTTCATTTGTTGTCATACCGTTGTTTATACTCCTAGTATTACTTTACAAGTGGTTTTTTTTTTGTTTTTGTTTTTGTTTTCTTTTTTTTTCTTCGTGATATCAGTTGTAATTCCCCCTTTTTAATTCTTGATGTTAGTAACTTGAATCTTTTCTTGGTTAGCCTAGCTAAAAGCTTGTCAATCTTATCTTTTTCCAAAGAACCAACTATTGGTTTCATTGATTTTCTCTCTCTGTTTTCTCTTTTATATTACATTAATGTGTGCTCTGATCTTCAGTCTTTCCTTTTTTTTTTTTTTCTTTTTGCTTGCTTTAGGTTTGATTTATGCTTCTTTTTCCAGTGTCTTAAGGCCTTCTGGCCTCAACTGTTTGTTATAAGTAGTTAGCTATTAAATGTAGTGTGGGTTCTACTCTTAAATATGAGGAATATGAGGAATTGTTTCTCTTACTGATTTTAGGATTTTTTTATCTGTATCTTAAAGGTTTTTACTGTGGATCTCTTTACAGTTATACTATTAGGAGTTTGTTAAACTTCTCTTAGGTGTGGATTAATAGTTTTCATCAAGTTTGGAAAGTTTCTGCCATTCTTTCAATTTTTTTTTTTTCTGGTCTTTTCTCTCCTCTTCTGTTAGCACTTCCTTTGTGCCTATATTCATGTGTTTAACGGTGTCACACATTTCTCTAAGGCTCTCTTCACTTTTCTTCATTCTTTTTTAGCCCCCCTCTGCTCTTCAAATTGAATGATTTCTATTGCTCTCTCACCAAGTTCACACATTCTTCCTTCTGCCAGTTCGAAACTATTCTCCGTCCCATCTAGAGAATGTTTCATTTCAGTTATTACAGTCTCTGACTCTAGATTTTCTTTTTGGTTCTCTTTGATAATTTCTGTTTTGTTACTGACATTCTCTTTTCAGTGAGACATTTTCACCATACCTTGCTTCGCTTCGTGGTTTCCTTTCAGTTTTTGGAACGTATTTAGAATGCTGTCTTAAAGTCTTTGCGAAGCCTGCCGTCTGAGTCCTCTCAGAGGCCATTTTTGTCACTTGCTTTGTTTTCCCCCTGGGTATTGTTGATTATGCTTTCCTCTGTCTTTCCAGGTCTTAAATATTTTGTTGAAAACTGGGCATTTAAGAGAATATACTGTCCCAGCTCTCGACATGTGTCCCCCAGGGCTTGATGTTACCGTTTCCTTGCTTACTCAGTGACTTGGCTGAATTCCCATAGTGAGACCTGTTGCCCCTGTGGTGTGAAGCCTCGCATGTTGCTTCTTAGAGGGCACAATCGTAAGCACATGCAGACTCACCCTGAAATGACAGGGGTGTAAGCAGGGCTCCCTTTGACTGTCCTTCATCTCTCAAGCCGTCACCTTTTGTTGGTCTCACTCCAACTGTTAGGCTTCAGTGATTGTCCACTGAATGCTTTTTTTTTTTTTAAACAGTGCCCTGGAGTATATATTGCTCTATAATCCAGTCCAATTAAATTTAAGCCTATTTCTAGGAGTAGTTTTGGGGGTTCAATTTTTTTTTAATTTTTAATGTGGGTTTTTTTTTTCTTTATTTTTTGCGAGAGAGACAGAACACAAGTAGGAGACAGGCAGAGAGAGAGGGAGACACAGAATCTGAAGCAGGCTCCAGCTGTCGGCACAGAGCCTGATGCAAGCTTAAACTCTCGAACCATAAGATGATGGTAATAAAGGAACCAGTATTCTTTGCCTCCTGCACCTGAGTTAGTGTTTCCACCTCAGGAGTGGGGTTGGATAAAGAAAGGGGCTCCCCCACCTGTCTGCCACACTGTCTTGGAATTTAGCCTCTGCCACACGAAGCTGAGGGCTGTGATACTGGCAGCCTGCTCCTGCTGGAGAGATCCTGTAGCTCTTGACTGAGAACTGAATGGGAGAGGGAGCCCCATTTATTGACCATATCTGCTTGTACTGGAGCTGGCTTTGGGAGAGAAGCAGCAAAGTATAGATCAAATGACATAGACCCTTGCTGTTCTTCCCAAGATGAATGGGTTTTCTTGAATAACTTGCCTTTGTTTGCTGTATGCCCATAGGGCAATATTCAGAGACTTAAAATACTCGGGTTTGAAGATAACTTGTAGCAGTTGTGGTTGTTTGCCTGGGGACCAGGTTAGTAGAGCTCTTCACGCTGCCATTTTCTTCCATGTGTTCTTTCTGTGTACAAAAATTTGTCCTGTTAATATTTTATTTTCCGATTCATCAGTTTTCTTCCTCTCTGGCCTGGTGTTAAAGAAGTCATCTGTTTGTCCATCAAATGTTGTTATTCCCTCTCTGATTCTTTCCTTGGGCCATTTCTCCCTCTTAGCTCTGTCAGTTGATCCCTGGGTTTTACTTTCCATCTGTTCCTCTGAGACCTCTGTCTCCAGCTGATACTGTGAGTCTCCGACCACCTTTGCTATTATTTACTCAGCAGAGTTGTTTACCCCGAGGGTGTGACATGTCTTTCCCTGAAGCTGCGGCCCTTTCTCAGAATTCTTTTGTCTCCCTCTTCCTTCTGTCAGATAAACTCGTCAGCGTTCACCCCCGTCATCTAAGTCGTCTAAGCTAAAAACCTTTGTGGTAATTCCTGACACTTATCACTCCACCCCCACCCAGATCTGTCACTAAGTCCTGTCCACTCCACCTTTGAAATGTCACTCCATGCCGCTCTGGAAAACAGTGTGGAGGTTCCTCAAAAACTTAAAAATAGAACTACCCTACATCCCAGCAGTAGCACTACTAGGAATTTGTCCAAGGGATACAGGAGTCCTGATTCATACGGGCATATGTCCCCCAATGTCTATAGCAGCGCTTTCAACACTAGCCATATTATGGAAAGAGCTTAAATGTTCATCAGCTGATGAATGGATAAAGAAGATGTGGTTTATATGTACAATGGAATACTATTTGGCAATGAGAAAGAATGAAATCATGCCGTTTGCAGCAACGTGGATGGAGCCGGAGGGTATTATGCAGAGTGAAGTGAATCAGTCAGAGAAGGACAGATATCATATGTTCTCACTCATATGTGGATCCTGAGAAACTTAACAGAAGACCATGGGAGAAGGGAAGGGGAAAAAATAGTTACACACAGAGAGGGAGGGAGGCAAACCACAAGAGACACTTAAATACAGAGAATAAAATGAGGGTGGATGAGGGGAGTGCGGGAAAGGGGAAAATGGGCGACGGGCATTGAGGAGGGCACCTGTTGGATGAGCACTGGGTGTTGTATGGAAGCGGTGAACCACAGGAAGCTACCCCAAAAACCAAGAGCACACTTTACACACTGTATGTTAACCAATTTGACACTAAATTATATTAAAATAAATAAATACATAAATACATAAATACATAAATACATAAATAAAATTTCACTCCAGTAAACACCCTCCTCTTCAGTATAATGCCACTGTCCCTTTCTCTTTCCTGGTCCTTTTCAACAGGCCCCTGACTTTCCGTATCGTACAGCCTTCAGAGTGGATTTTCTTCTTCATCCTTCCAAGTTAAGGAATTTTCTAAGGTACTAACATAACCAAATATTTTCATCGGCTCCCTTTTAGTGTACGGTCAAGTCCCCGTTTCTTAACTTGTCATGGCAGGCCTTTCTTTGTGATCCCACACCATTAATGTTCTGAACTTTAGATCGTAAGAGGGTAATGCTAACTGGGGAGTCGTGAAATCCCCATGACGTGTGCGCGGCAAGTGCATATCCAGTGCTTGAAATCGATCGAGTGCTCGGATCGGGCAACTATCATTGTTGCCCTCTGGCTTTCCTGTTGATTATTTCTTCCCTCTTCCCCTCCCCGGCACACACCCTGCTCCTGCAACGGGAGGTAACTTTCTCTTCCCAAACATGCCTTCCATTTGCACTCTGTGCCTGTGTATTACGGCTCTGCCGCCTGGATTTCCCACTGCAGTGCTTCCTGTCTCGACTTTAGGGTTGATAGCCAGTCCTCCCACTTCATTCTCCCATTGCGCTTACTGTATACATCTGACGTTCGCCATTTCGGTATTTATCAGAGGGTTTGCCTTCATAGACTGTGATGAGCATGTTAAGACCAGTGCTCATGTTTTATTCGTCTTTGTATCCTCAGATCTCTAGTAATTAAGATGGTGAGGGGCACCTGGGTGGCTCAGTCACTTAAGGGTCTGGCTCTTGATTTCAGTTTAGGTCATGATCCCAGGGTTGTGTGAGCCCTGCGTCGGGCTCCACTCCAAAAGTGGAGCCTGTTTAAGATTGTCTCTCTCCCTCTCCCTCTGGCCCTCCCCTACTTGTGTGCTCTCTCTCTCTCTCTCTCTTTCTCAAAAAATTAAAATAAAAAAAAATGGTAAAAGCCAAGTAGTACTCACTTGGGGAATGTTCGTTTAATGTGAACTTATTTTTATTGCTCATTTTTTGTATTCTTTCTCATGACAGTACCTTACACTGGACGTTGTAAATTTTTACACTTTAATTTTATTTCAAAATAAAGTTTTGTCTAATCTACCAGTTTTTTCTTATACACCAGTAGATAAGTATTTATATAATTTAATGCAACATTTGCCTTCTGAACGTCATGGAGCCTCTTGCATGTAGCTATGTGACTAGCTGTTCACGTAGAGCAGGTGCAATGTAATTCAGAGGTCTCCTTGGACGTATTTCTTACCCACATGGCTGATGTCCTTTTGACCTTTAGAAACAAACAACTCTTGGACATTGAAAGAGAAAATAGTTCCTCGCTGAGTACAAGTGTTTCCCCTTTTTAATGATGACATTTTAGGTTATGGTGGATGATAAAACTGTATTTAAGGAAAAGCAAGAAGACTCTTGGGAGAAAGAAAATTGAACGAACTCATGTAACCTTATTTTCACTAAATAATTGCAGTTTTTGTGAGCATTTCTAATTTCGATATAATGAGCGGGAAAGCAAATGTCATGTCAGTAAGGCAGGAATCTCAAACCTTTTGACTGGTATTAGGGGAAGAGAAACCTTACACAAATTATAAAACAGTAACTGCAGAAAATTCGTAGGTCAAAGATCAAACTCAAAAGATGATCATGCCACTTATGATAAGAAGTATGATAGAGATAAATTTAAAGGATTTTTTAAAAAAGAACTTGCATTAAGGGTGCCTGGGTGGCTCAGTCAGTTGAGTGCCTGATTCTTGATTTCTGCTCAGGTCATGATTTCAAGGCAGCAAGATCAAGCCCATTTATCTGCTATAAGCCAGGTGTGGTTGAGATTTTACTCTCTCCCTTTGCTCCTTCCCCACTTGTGTGTGCATGCATTCTCTCTTTCCCTCTCTCTCAAAAAAACAAAGAAACAAAAAACTCATATTAGTTCCCTCAGTAGAATTTAAATAGTAGAATAATCTGGGTTTAGGTTGAGAAAAAAAATAACCATCATTCAGAATTGGCTTTTTCACCTTTAAAATTGGTGGGCAGGGACGCCTGAGTGGCTCAGTCGGTTAAGGGTCCGACTTCGGCTCAGGTCATGATCTCACAGTTCCTGGGTTTTAGCCCCGCCTCCGGCTCTGTGCTGACAGCGCAGAGCCTGTTTGGGATTCTCTCTTTCTCTCTGCCCCTTCCCCATGTGCATGTACTGTCTCTCAAAATAAATAAATAAACATTTTAATGTAATAATATTAGGGAGTATTAGTAATATTTAGTAAGAATGTTGTCTATGAATATTGTCAAAGACGATAGTAATAATATTACCTATGAAATACTTGGCAGCATTGTGCCAATGCCATTAGGCTTGTAGCTTGTATTGGGCTCTGGTAGTGTTAATGACAGAGTAGCCCTGGCAGTCTTCACTTGCTCCAGTTTCTGTGTGGACAAAATGCGATTATTCTCTAAGCTCTGTTACCACCTGATCTTGCAAGGAGGCATGCCAGCAGTGCTCGTTCCGGTAACCTGCTTTTGTTCTCAGTAAATCACAGTATCTCCATTCGTGTTAATGCCTCATGCACAGTTTGCATTGTCTTAAGAATATTCGGTTGCGCCGCAGAAAAATAAATGTTTTCTCAAGAAAATTCCAATTATGCTTTAGAAAATAAATAGCTTGGTGTCCTTTTCAAAAGATTTAAACCTGTAAAAGACAGTTTAAAAACTACTACAGACTGTGTTTATGTACACTATCTTAATTACAACTAAAGATTTTTTTTCTCCTTGTCTTCTTACCTCAAAATTTATAACATGAGTTTCCCTCTGTTTACCTCATGTTATCATCTACTCTGAATGTAAGGTGTAATCCTCATCAGTTAAATATTCAAAGCCACTGCCTATGGTGAAGGTTTTTCTGAGTATTGGCTCACATAACAATTATGGAAATAGTTTAGCAAAACTCAGGAGTAGTTCTTACTTAGAAGAAAAAAATACATTCTAAGATTTTTGCATCACCTGTGGTTAAGGAATTAATGAGTAACCTGTTTGTTTTTCCTAGAAGCCAGGACTCCATAAAGTAGAAAAATTGCTATCATTTGTATATTTGTTGCTGCTAATACTAAATCCTTTACCTGGATCTCAATGGGTGTGGTTAGAGATGAGGTGTATCCCTGGGCACGTCAACCCATGTGACCATCCATGTATTATTTGTTGTCTATATTTATTGTCTCAGTCTGGGCATTGATATTTCTACTCCGTAGTACATCAAGTATTTTAGAGTATGAAGGAGTAAACTCTTATTTTTCAGTTTCTATTTGAATAGGTTATGGAATGTTAAGAAAATGGTGGAGATTTTTATTATTCTTTCGCTTTGGTGTTTCTTGTATTTGCTGTGGTTTCCATGGTTCATCCTAGGAGTGTCGATTTTGCCTTCAGAAATGCCAGTGAATTCCCATGACTGGCACTTACTTTTACATGAGCCTTTCTCACCGTCCTTATGGATAACATCCATTGAAATAAAGTTGGTATGAAATCAGTTTTCCTTCCTAACATTTTATCTGGGTATGTCTCTAATGCCACATTGTTCCCATAATAAAATTACTTTTTTAAATTTATTTTTTCTGTTAATAAAAAATACTGCATGTTCTTTGTACAATGCCTGGAAAATGCTGATCATTAATAGAAAATTATCGGAATCCTGTTTAAATAATGTTATGATAATTAGCTATCTTTTCCTTAGTACCTACTATATGGTGAGGCTCTTTCCATGAATTCCACTGTTTCCTACTGTATTATTCTCCATGTTGTGCATTTTAACTTAGCGCGCACACACACTCTCTCTCTCTCTCTCTCTCTCTCTCATTTTTTTATACTTCTTTATTGCTTTGAACCTAGTTCCTGACTTCTAAGAACCTGTTTCCTCATGTGTCCGTTGAGCATAATAATGACCTCCACCTCAGTATAAGGAGTAAACAAGTAAGTATTCACAAAGCGGTTAGAACAGTGCCTGATGCATGTTGGTCATCTTACAGTTTTTTCTAATACTTCTGTTACTACGAAGAATAAATCTTTTCCTTTCCCTTTTAAAATAAATCTTTTCCTTTTCATTTGTCATTACATGGCATAGATAACAAATAGTTTTATTAGAAAGCCAGGGTTTTTAACTTCAGAGGCATACATTGCTTGAGTGCATGAAACATTTATTAAATCGAGTAGAAAGAAAAAAATGTTATAAATGAGAGGTATGAAAAGAAGAGATGAAAGGCACGGAAAAGAGAAAAAATCAAATCAGAGGAAAGTATAGCTAAATGATTTCCATAAGAACGAATACTCCAAAGAAAATGTGGTGAGTCGTTTTGTAGGCTCTACTGGTCAGTTTTTCTTACTAAGTAGGAATCTAAGCAACATTGCTGTCATTATGATTGCTTTATTGACTCTGATCTAGCATGATTGTATGGAATTATTCATTTTTAATATACTTAGCCTAAAGTTTGCTTCGTAGTGCTGGCATTTTGCCTTGTTTGAAGGTAGATCTTGAAATGTTTTTGAGCCGAGGCCTTCAGATACAGGAACCTCCACCACAAACATATGATAGATCGCCACTCACCAACAGTCTGTGGGTGATATACAGTCATTGGCCAAAGGATGGCGACTGACCAAGATTGTTAGCACAGTAACCATTTTTACCTTATACCTTGGCCGCTGAACGAGAAGATTTAGAACTCCAGTGAATGCCAGCTCTAAATTCATTTTTGTAACAGATTCTTGAGTCTGGGTTTATTGAAGCATGAACTCCTCAGGTTTTGTCTTGGCAACAAAAGATATGTGGAAAATGAGATAGTCATAAATATGACTGAAACATTTATTAAATTGCTAGTAGGAAAGTAAGGACTTTAGCTTAATATATGTGCTCTTTACAATTTCAATAAAATGTCCTCTTTATAACTTTTATGAGACCTTTTTATATGTAGAGTAAATTTAAGTCTACTCCCTGTTTACATGAATTGTGTGTGAGTTTACCTGAAATCCTTTTTTTTTAAATGATAAATATGAAATCCCCTGTAACTAATGTGGCCTAAATTGAAGCATTTGTGTCCCAGATGTAAAATACTTAAGTTCGTATGTCATGTGGGCATTCAGATTTAGAACTTTTATATGTGTTTTGAGAAATGACTGTGCATTTTAACTCTTTGTCATCACCGGAATTTCTTGCACAAGCCTGTTAACTGTGTGTCAAAATTTGTCAAGTATGGAAGTGAAATATGCGTTCATTCGACAAATATTTATGTAAGAATACATCATCTGCTGATCGCTGAGCTAGTACTAGGGAAACCACTATAACTGAGGCATTCGAAGTCTTCTTTGTATGGTGTCAGAATCTGTTCAGGAGAATTTAAAACAAGGAAACAGTGCAATTTAGGAATTATATATGATACATGCTCTGAGGGAAACAAAGAGGTTTCTCAGATAATGGATTAGAGGGATTTCAAATGATGGTTTAAGAAATTCCTCTCCCAAGAGATGCTATTTAATCTCAGACCTTGTATTGGTCAAGATGGCGTAGGGTATACTGTTGTAGTGACCAACCATAAAATCGCTGTGGTTTGTCTACTCAATTAAACAGAGGTTACTTTTCATGTTACATAACCAAGTATTCAGTGTGAGTTGTCAGGGGAATTTTATTCATCATGGTTACTCAGAGATTCAGAGTAAAGGAGATTCCATCTTAACACATACCTCCCTGGTCACCCAAGCAAAGAAGGAGGGTATAATTACTTGCACACCGGCGTTTAAAGGTTTTTGCCTGGAAATGACATCTGTTCTCCTATGATTGGCCACAAAAAAAAGTTATAGGACGGTGCGATGTGTAATTTTAAAGAAGGCAGGCATGTACAGTTTTCCAGGTGCCTGAAAAGAAAGGAAAAAAATGGATGTTGATGAACAGTGCTAATGACTTGCACAGGCCTGAAGGATGAGATGGAACCAGCCGTTTTCAGAACTGAAGGAATAAAGTTCTTAGTAAAGGAGAAGGCATAGGAAAATGCCTGAGATAAGAAAGAGGTGAATGGGCTTTGAAGACATGAAAAAAACAATTTGACTGGACTGTTGTGGATAATAATTTTTATTTAATTAAGTATTGGTCAGGAAAGTCATTGTTCTGAATAGTTATCTGTCTTCGATAAAAATTATGAATGTGTTAGTTATGGCCAATATTTCGGAAGTATTCCCTAATTATTTGTAAATCGGTTTTGTAATTCAGTATCAGTGGGATTATCCTCAGATGGTGAAAGTTTTTCATGTCGTACTCCATGAGGGTAGGTGTGCAGTTGTTTGGAGTAAGAAGGTATGATGGACGAATTTTTCTTTAGAGGACTTTCATTTAATGTTAAGTCTCCGGCATTCGGAAGAACAACCCTATTTTATTTCTTCTGTGATTTGACTGGTCTCTGCTAGTCCTTTGATGAGAACTAACTCTGAGTATTAAAATTGTAGGGTAAAAGAATATAGGGCAGATAACACAATGTTCTACCCTTCAAGTTATTTGTACATGTGGGCTTTAGTGAGATGGGTCTGATCTCTTGCAGTTATATATACTCTGCAAAATGCCTCTAGATAAATTCCATACTTAAATGTTAGGTTTGATTTAGCCCTAGAAAATAGGATGGAATTCCCCCTGATCGCTCGGTTGTTTAGGAATGCTCTGTTCCTAATTAAGTGATCTTTTTAAGTATAATACTTGGGGTAATTTTAAAAGTCTGGAATATAACAAAAGACATTTCAAGAAATCTTTCATGTGCATACATACCACCAAATGAAAAGTTAAATTTTAAAAATTTGCTTCAGATAACTTCTTGTTCTTTCTTCCTGCCTTTTTTTTTAAAAGAACTAAAACTTTACAGATAAAATTTAACTCCCCCATGTTCTTTCCATCGCTCCTTTCCCTTCCTTTGCTAGAAGTAACCGCCATCATGAACTCGGATGCTTAACCAACTGAGCCACCCAGGCACCCCTCATTGTTTTATATTTTTAATGAATATAAATATTATCAGACTCCATGTAGCCTCCAACTTATTTTCACTCAACACTGTTTTTGAGATCTTACATTGCTGCATATAGAACTAGTATATTCATTTTAACTACTGTGCAATATTACATTGCATAAATGTGAAGCAATTTACTTGACTATTCTTTTACTGAGAGATTTTGAGATGCTTTCTCATTTTGCCTACTAAAAAAGTGCTGGGATGAACTTCTATAATGTCTCCTTCTGTGTATATGCAAGTTTCTCTTGAATGAACAAGACTGTATATATGCATCATCAACTTATTAGCTATTGTTAGATTGCTTTCCAAGACAGTCACTTGGCCGTGAACATAGTCCTGTCTTATCCGGAATTGTCTTACTCAATATTATCCAGCACTCATTGTTGTCAGGATGAGAAGTTGGCCTGCATGGACCATGATTCACTAGCTCATTGACCTTGGATATTACCTAACGTCTCTGTGCTCACTTTCCTCATGTGTAAAATAAGGATGATAGTAATCATACCTTATAAAGCTTTCACGATGAGTAGATGACATAAAACATGCAAAGTGCTTAGAACAGTGCTTGCCATATTTTTTGACCTAATGTATCCAGTGGTAAATACTTCCTTGTTTTAATTTTGTTTCTCTGAGAATGAGTCTGCCCATATTTTTCTGTATTTATGAACCAGTTTTATTCACTTCTATGAACTGTTTATGAGTATATTTTTTTATTTTTCTAGAAGCATTTATTCATGTGTATGAATTTATATATTCTGGATACTCTGTTTATGGCATATGTATGTATATACCCAGGTACATGTATAAAAATGCTATTAACAAAAAATTAATCTACGTACATATACACTTACATATACATGTACATATTTCGTTGTTCAGCTTTCTGTTCTTAGACTGTTGTTTGCCTTTGAAGTTTGGGTTATGGTGATTTGTCTTACACAGAAGATTTTAGATTTAATTCACTTCTTTCTACTACTCTTTCACTTATGATTTCTGCTTAAAAGTGAGAGTCTCATTTCTAGGTATGTTAAAATATTTAATATTCTTTATCTGCTTGATGCTTAAGTAATAATGACTTAAAAGGACCTAGAAGAACATAGAGGACGTGAATGAGAATGGAGATGTTCAAATATGAATGCTATCACAGTATGGGGGAAAAAAGCTGAAATTCTATGAAAATCTAAAAAACATAGAACGAACGTCTGCATTCAACACTTAGGTTTTCCCCTACTTTTATGCCTCGACCATTCCATACAAGGTTCAGTTTCTGGGGGTATATTAGATAGCCCAGTCGCTCGCAGACTTCCCTCGCGTATATGGTGGAAAGTGTTACCTCACAGCAGTCAAGTCAGACAAAATAGCAGGGTTGAAATACTGTTAAGTAGCCTCTTCTGGCAACCAGATTCGTCTGCTCTATTTAGAGGATCGTGTTATTGATGAAAATCACTATAAATTTTACCATTTTTCCCATCTATTATCACTTAAAGTAAAATGTTTTAAGGAATCATCGATTCATACAAAATTTAAGTTCCTTGATGTTTTTCTTCCAGAGAACTCATTTTTCCATGCTTGGGATGCTTTTATGGGGTCAGAGTGCTTGTATTTCATGTATCCCATGGGAATTACCTGTCTTGAGTTGTTCATTAAAGGTTTCACATATAATTAGTGAAAATTCAGAACTTTGAAAAGAGCAGACTTTACACTTTCCTGAGGCTGCTGCCCCAAATGGAACAGCTTGCTTTGGGACTGGCAGCCTCATTCCAGCGGAGTTGAAGAGTCAGCCCATCCAGGTAGTTTTCTAACAGGCTGAACCTTATTTTTAGTTGGTGTGCATTCTCCCCAAAACTTGCTGGATGTCACCTTGTAAAAAATGCTTTTTATTTCTGAATGTCTAGCCCACATCAGTGCACCCCCAAATCTCATAGATATCTTTTATAAACCTCGTGACTGCTGTCACAACTTGGCAGGTTAGTACGATTCAGACAAGGGCAGACTTTCACGTTATAATGATTACCCAGAGTCTTTGCTAAAACAAGCACATGTACTTTTGTAAGGGTTAAGCCTCATTTAAAATCTTGTTTGATATTTTCGGTTAAAATTGGGAAAGGTTAAAAAATTGGGGCCCCACTGCAGAATATTTTAAAAATATTCTAATACTCTAAAATTCTAATCAAAACTCAGACACAGGTGCAAAGAATTGTGGCTACTTATGAATTTCACTCCCTGCCTCCAGGAACATAAATGGAGAAGTCATTTAGCCCTTAAATTTTAGCTACCTTTTAAAATCTTCATTCAAAATTTTGTAGTCAGTAGGGTGCTACATGTGTAAATTGGGGTCTCGATTGCAAAAAAAACAAATCTGACTCCCTGATTTAAAAGTAGTAACAAAAGGGATGCAATGAAAGACATTGGGTGGGTGTAGGATAGATAGGTTGTGTCGAGAAGCAGGTTTGGAGAATAGATAAGAGCCAGTGGCAGCTGCCAGCACAAAATTCAGCTGAGGTTGTGGGCTCTTAGTTCCTTGTTAGTCCTTTGCTGCCTCTACTGTCTTCCTGCTGCTGAGTAAAATTTCTGAATGTGTGTCGCCTCAGTTCCTCCCAGCAAGACTCACACAATGCAGTTTTCTCCTAAATGGGAAAAAGCATTTGGATGCAGCGGGCCAAATATATTAACATTTTGTCTGCATGTCTCAAAATATATTTTGACCATGATTTTCATGGACTCTATAAATCCATTCTTGTGGGATCTCAGCTTTGGAACGAAACAATACTGAACACAATGACAGCAGTCCTGTGGATCTCAGCTGTTCATACTTGTGCATAATTAAAATAGAACCTTTTGGTTAACAGTTTAGTTGACTCTCAAAATGTAGAGTAATTATGGAAACCCTGTGAGATTTCTTATTTCCTGTCTATAAATTAAGATGAGTGTTCTGTGGTTACCCAGGAACTGGATCAGTCTTATTTATTGAGTAGAAACAGGATAGGCACAAGCTTTACACACCAAAAAACCAAACAAAACAATGTTGAATGGTTGAGTAGATTTCTATAGAAACTCAAGGAACAGGTTTTTTGTTTTATTTTGTTTTCTAGGAAAAATTTCAAGTTTGCTTTGCTTTGCTAATAAGGGACAGATGATATAAATAGATAATATAAAATAAGAATCATAATATTCTAATTTTTAAAGGCAGTGAGAGACACACACTCAACCTTAGAACCATCTGGCTAGAAATTTTTAAATTTACTTAAGCATCAGGATGTTTTTCTATATCTGGAATGTTCGTGAAGTTTGGAAACATGTGGACGTTTAACTGGGGTTTCTTTTGATGTTCCTCATCAGGCAGTCAGAGCCTCTCCCGTAAGCTCAGACAGGGCCAGTCTCGTTTTCTATCCCATCATCCCTTCCCACCAAGGGCCCGCTCTCCGTGGCATGAGGCACAGTCTCCTGGCGAGGGGATAGAGGCTGCGGGTATAAAAAGATAATCTGAAAACCAGATAATGTCATGGCTAATCACGAATTGATGATGGCTCTTTTGTTGCCAGAGTAGTGGTGCTGGAATCAAGGCTGAGTCATGAATCAAAAGGGGTGCACTCTTTCCCAGACCACATAAACGGATAAACGTTGAGCTTTTGTATTTGTCCGCTGTGCTTTCTGGCGAGGCAGAAAGGGAGATTTTTTTTTCACTGAGTAAAAATGAAGTGGGTCTGGTATTTCTCTTTGCAAAATAATTTATTTCTGGCTGCACAGTATTAATTTTCAGACTGTGAAACCTGGCTTTGATTCCAAACAGATCTTTGGGAAAAAGGGAGCTTGAATAATAGAGAAAATAACTCCATAAGGAAGTATATTATTTCTTGGAAGTATCCTGGTATCCATTTAAGTGGTTTCTTCCAGCTTTTACATCTAAGAGAATTGTATCCATACATAATTATGAGGAACAAAGGCACAGTGAGGTTTATGTAGATTTTTCCACTTCCCTCTCCCTTCACCTTGCAATGGCCATGATGAAAGAAAGCATAGAAAGGTGTGTTGTAAACTAGAAAGGACTCTGTCATGTTTATTAACATCTACAACAGCCAGAATAAGAATAGCTACCAGGTGCTGAGCGTTTAGTAAAACCCAGCCACTGTGCTAAACCTTTGAAGTTTTTATCTCATGACCCTCACCCATCCACATCATAAGTCATAAGTCAAGTTTTCTTATCGTACCCATTTCACAGTTAAGGAAACTGGAGGTACTGGCACTTACTCAAGACTATTGGCAGGTAGTTTGTGAAACTGGGTTCTGGTTGTGAATCCAGAACTGTTGGCCTGCACTCCTGTGCTCTAGTCACGATGCGAAGTGCTTTTCTGTGTATAGGATGCTAGACCATAAAATACCGCACTTTACCTGTGGAGGTTTTGAGCTAAAAGGTAAACTACTTAAAAATCTCCATACTCTGGGGAGTGAACATAGATACCTCACCTCAGTATTGTCAGTAGCTTTAAAAGGAAATTTCCTCTGCACTGCATTGCTGGCAGAATCCTACACAGGACTATGGGATCATGTGCTTTGCTTTCCCTCACCAGTTATGGGTCATCAGATTTTAGGTCCTAGAAGAAGAGACGTGATCTTTGATATATAGAAGAATAAAGCAGCAAATACAGAAAAACCTCTGAACTCTGATCATTTAAATATTTTGAATACTTTTAGCCATCCAGGTCATAGTTTGGCAACTGGTAAGAAACTTGGAGTGCTACAGTCATGTCACGGATTTTTTAAGTTCTCTGCGATATTTATGGTGGTAGTGATGTCACCTGGAAGAAAGCCAGTTACACAAAAGATACCATTTGATTAAAACTATTTCAGGCAGCCATGTTTGAGGATACAACAAGGGACTCATCTGCTGCTAAGTGCTTGCCAAAGTGTGTTTCATCCCACACTAGTTTTGAGGAATGCTATTGAATAAAAATACTTTACGAGCAAATAAATTTTGAACACTGCCTACTGTAGTGTCCTCTTGGCAGTTTATAATGCACATAAGTACAGTAAGGGCTCCTGAAAGTCCTGTAGTTTCCCTCCACACACACACATACACACTCACACTCACACTCACACACACATCCTGTCTTTGTTCAACTCCGTATTTGACCACAGAATCCCTCTTTGACGTAATACTTTCAGTATTCCCTGGAACCGGTATTTCATTGACCTCATTTTGGGAAATACTGAGTTAGGCCATCCTTCTGGTTCTCAGCTCAGCAATTTTGTCATCAAAAGCCCTTGACACCACAGATGCCATCAGTTGTACGCTTCTAATTACTATTTTATATTGAATATGGCAAGAGAATGAGTCAGGAGGCTAAGCTGTTAACATCAGGTCGTTTTGACTTAGGGCCAGTTGCAGAAATATTCTAGACTTTATTTCCTTCTTTGTTAATCACACGATTGGATCAAATCATCTCTAAAAGTTGTTGCCGGAAACACATAAATTTAAATAACACTTACAGTTCTCAAAATGCATTTATATGTATCATCTAGAATGACCTGGATACCTTTTGGGAAGCGGAGAATAAAGCCCGGCTGCTACCTAACACTGCAGATTATTTGGAAGTTCACTGAACATTAAAGGCTTCCCGTTCTGTAGATACCATGTTGGGCTTCATGGGCACTAAGCATCGTCTCTAGTCCAACCACAGAACTACAGCCTCTCCCAGTGTTAAGCGATGCTCATTTGGAGTCCACCTACTTAGAGGACAGAAGTGAACCTGCTGATACGATTTGTAGTACATTGCGCCATGATGCCGTCGAGTGTCTGCAGAAACAGAATGTCCATAGGTGAGAAGTACTTGCACATTAAAGTAGTAGAAAGTGTAAATCCAGGCAGACACGCAGCCATGGGAACCATGGTGGCTTGCTTCGGAGGCCTATCACGGTGGTCAGCGAAGCATTTAATAAGCTGAGCTTCATTTATTAGCTGAATGAAAGGGTTATGATCTTAAAACAAAAGAATAAAGGCATCCAGAAAAGGGCATTTAAAGCAGAGCAGGAACCAGTGATGGAGCACAGAAACTGCCTCCTGTGTACACACGATTATCAGTGCTGCTGGGAAGGAGCACAGTGCGGTGGTTAAGATCGTGGGTGCTGATGTCACACACATTTGTCATTCCGATTCTGGCTCTGTTATGCACCATCTGTGTGACTTTGAGCAATTTGTGTACAGATAACCTTATGATGGGTATCACGCACTGCACAGACCTCTTAGAACTCTCGCCTCAGTACCAGACGCTTTCTCATTCCCCATTTCCCCGTGGTGTTGGGAGACCGCCACTCCAACGTGCATCAACAGAACTTTCTGGGATGGTGGAAATGCTCTTTGTGCTGCCAGTACGGTAGCCACTAACCACATGTGGCTCTCGAACACTTGCCATGTGGCTAGTATGATTAGGAACTGAATGTTTATTTAATTTAATTTAAATTTAAAGTTTAAATTTAGAAAGCCACATGTGGCTAAGTGGCTACTGTTTTGGACAGCACAGCTATAGATTACAACAAACCACACTGGTGTGAAATTTTATAACTGCTAAAATCTCTTTCTCCAAAAGACTGAATTTGACGTCACAGACAGATTCTACAGTTTAAAAAGTTGGTCACGCTCCCTTTAATAAAAGAACACACACTGTTCCTTTCTGGTGAATGTTCCCAACCACGTTACCTAAAATCCATCTACCCAAAGAGCTGTAGCATGTGTCAGTTTCACCCTGCGAGAGAAGATACTCTGTAGAAACCAGGAATCTATGGAATCTCACTGAAATAATGTGCATTAAATATTTGATCACTTGAATGGATGTTCTTTGAAAACAAAAAAAAAGGATATTACGTTCTCTGTTAACGTGCTGCAAAATTGCAAATCCTCCTGTTGGGGCAAGTTGTTTGATTGTGCTCCTCTTCTTAATTTTATGTTGGCCTGCTCTGTCAAATTCGAAAAGCTCTCCTTTATGCCTTTAAGCTCGGTTAGTGTTTCTAGAACTTTTAAGTTTTGGTGTTTCACTACAGTTTTTAGTATACAAATCTGTCCCCTTCATTGTAATTTTTAACTTTATATCATTCTTTTTGTGACCGGACTGATGCCTTTTGTTCTTGAATTCCACTCTGTCTGGTATTATCGCTACTTCCACTTTATTCCATTTATGATTTTCCTGATTTTTCTTTGTCTTTCTATCTTCTGCTTTTTTTGTCATTTCATTGTGATGGTTTTCTTTTAGACAGAGTAGAACTGAATTTTGTCATTTTAATCAGATCTACCTACTATTTAATCAGAAACTAAGCGTATTCACATTTTTTTGCGATTTCAATAATATATGGTTTATTCACACCATTTTATTTTATGTATGTAAGTCATTGTATTTTGTGTCTTTTCTCTTTTCATCGTTGTTATAATTTTTAGTTTTAATTATATTTTACTTTCCAATCTCCACTGCTCTTCTTTCTTAATTAAGAAGTTCTGTGTCCTTCAGCAAACTAGTGCTTACCTTCCTACCTTTCACCATTATATTGAAACTTCTGTTCCTCTCTTATAACTTTTGTATAGTATCAAAATTAAGTAAGTAATACTTATTTCTCTACCCTGAGTCATTTTACATCTTTACATCTCCCAGTCCTGAGCGAAGATCTTAGGAGTAATTCATTTTCAAGTCCTCATTAGGGCACATAGCTTCCCCATTTCCCCAATTCAGGCTGTTATTAAGTTGTATCTTATGACTTTTATTTGAAGAATCCTTTTTCAAAAATTATAAATTAATAACCCGTAAACATTATTTGGCTGTGTTTTTAATTCCCCATACAACATAGGATAAAACTAATGCCAGCCTGTTTCGTCTTCCTTGTAGGCAACTTGTTTTTTTTGTTTTGTTTTGTTTTGTTTTTGTCTCTAGTAATGGAAAGATAGTTTTTCCTTTTAATCTGAGGCTCGGAGATATAGAGATCTCAGGAAGCTCTTCTTAGGAGTATGTCTTTTTCTTTTCATTTTTCTTGTCTAGGATACCATCAGCCATTTTAACCAGAAGGTGAAAACTACTGTTTATAAATGCTTAGGAAATT
The DNA here is from genome assembly GCA_030068075.1 of Paguma larvata. NCBI lineage: Eukaryota > Metazoa > Chordata > Mammalia > Carnivora > Viverridae > Paguma > Paguma larvata. The sequence goes on from CM057826.1 coordinate 127,726,830, forward strand.
TTTTCCTACTCTTTCTTTAGTCTCTTTATTTTTTAACTTTATTTTTGAATTAATATTACTCACATTCTCATTTCTAATCTCTGTGAATTCTAATCTTTTTCTTATGATGTTAATTTTTTAGAGATTTTGTGATGTTGTAAACTGTTTCTTCTATCTGATCTTCTAGACAACTAATTTAGCTTGAAGCAGTGACTATTGGGTTTTCTGTTCTTCCGGTGAGTCTGATTTTTGAAAGGGTTTACTTTCATGAACCAATGAAACACTTCAGTGTTTCCATTTGTATTTGTGGGTCCGCAAAGTCACTTCTCACAGTACCCATTGTGGTCAGGCTTCATGGGCTTGTTGGCAATTACAGACTTGTGATGGTGTGAGGTATGTCCATTTTTATTTTACTGAGCCGATATAATAGTACTGTAACCTTCCTGCTGAGATGTCACAGGGGTATCCTTTTACTCTTGAGCCTCTTCTGGTGCTTCTGTATGAGAAACAGGTATAAGCCTCCAACCAGAGAGCCAAGAATGACTGGCTTTGCCAGTGTAGACCCCCACCCATGCTGAACCACTACTACCTGCTGGGATCTGTTGACTACCTGCTGTTATTTAGGCATCAAGTCACAGAAGCAAGGCCTTCCAATTTGCAAGTCAAAATGATCTATGACAGATGCTACCTATGTCCTCTTAGAAGACCATGTGATCAATGGTCTTCCTTACTCTTCAGCATTTCTCTAAAACTCTCAAATAATTAAAACCCCAGTAGTGAGTCAATGGCATTCATTTTCTCATCAGGAGAAATCCTTGCCTCTCTAATATCTAATGATGTTATACTAGAAGTCGTTTGTCAGGACAGAACCACAGATCAGGTATTGCATCCTTTTTCCTGGGATGACTGATTTATTACGTTTGATTGACTCCGTAACATATGTGTGGCTGCGTGCAAATCTCTCAGGAGGAATTGATGTAAACAGAAATTCCAGTAAGAAAACAGTACATTGAATCCACATTAGTGTATAAAGGCTATCAGCAAATCGTGCTTAACGTCTTATTTACTGCCATGTAATTGAGCCTAGTGACGTCATTGTGTTTGGATCAGGTGATACCTCGGATCTGTTCCAGCATTGGTTCCCATCGATTTTGTATCTGACTTTATTGATCGTGGGTAAATGTTTTCTGAACAAACACCTCTTTTCTCTGGAATCATTCCTGCCTAATGAACTGTACTGTGTGTTTTTCTTAGACATAAAATTTGGTCCTTTAGTGATTTGACTCGCATGTGATCCATCTTTTGTGTAAATCGTTTATGTCTCCGGCCTCCTCAGTACTCATCACAAAATGTTTTGTTTCTCTAAGTTTCTTTTTTGAAAGTGACAACACCCTTCTGCTTAAATGATCTTTTTAGTTCTAATCTTCAGCATTTTTTTTTTGTTATGCGTGAAGTGAATTAATTGGTTGTGCTCTTGGGAGAGTGCACTTTCAGTTCATAGGCCATGAATTTTAGGACCACATCTTTGATGGCCTTCATCCTTATGAAACGTGACATCAAAGATAGCAATTTTGTTTGCACCATTGGCCAGCACCTAATTATCTTTCCTGCCTCTTCATTCTTGCAGAGCCCTTTGATGTTGGTGGTAGTCTTGTGTTTTGAAAGACTGTGGGGAATGGTGAAAGGAGCTCTTCTTTAGCGAGTCCATGTTCCCCCGAGATTTTCAATAATGATATTGCATTAGAAACAAAATGCAGTACAGCTGTGGTAAAGTAATTACTCATTTATTTGCAGAAGCAAAAGCCTTTAACGTTTCTCTCAATGTACAGAGAAAGAATTTCTCCCTAACTGAATGTGGCTAGGAGATTCATCTTTGGGAGAAACCAGAAGCAAAGCAAGGTTAAGCTAGTGGAATATTTGGGAGCTGGGAAATCATACCTGGGGGAGTCAAGAGGCATTTGGGGGATTGTGGCAGTAGTCATTAAAACGGTGAAGGGCTTTGGTCTGTTAAGAGTAGGCAAAGCTACCAGAAGCTGCGGGGTGCGATGATCCTTATCATGGGTTTGATATAGGGCTTTGGAAAGAGGTGGGTCTTTAGTTCAATCTGTTTTGCTTTTTTTTTTTTTTTTTTAACTCTTTCATTCTCCTTGTGGATCTTAATCTCTGAACTTGAATTTGTTCCTCTGTAATAATGGCAAAAATACTTTCTTAGGACTTCAGAATTGAAAGAGATAACTTCTAGAAGGGGTTTGATAATATAAAGGGCCTGCCACAGAGTTAATTTTCTTCCGTTTCTTGCCAGAAAATTGGGATAATCATTTCATAATTCCAGAACAAGATACCGTATTTCTCCCTTCAAATAAGTAAAAGTTACAGTAGTTGCCTCTCCTCTGTGTTGGAGAGGGTGTGAGAATCCGTCTGTCTTCAGAGAGCAGTTCTGAGAATGTTTGGATATTTTTCAAACGGGATACTCGACCCAACATTTCTGGTGCTAGGACTTTACCTTACAGAGAACCCAGCCATGTAGGCAGTCAGCGGGTTGAAGGATACCCTTGCAGCATGGTGTGCACCCTGATCAACTGTGACAACCTCATGTGACATTTTCCATCACAAGGCAGGTGGTCAGAGTTGCAAGGGAGAAATGTTACAGTGCCTTCAGTGGTGACTCAGTATACGACAAAGACAGTTTATTTTGGTCTCATAACCTCAGGTTTGCTTTATGTAAATATACTTTTAAAACCCGGATCATTCCTTGAGCTTTTTAAAAATCTATTTTTTGGGACGCATGGGCGGCTCAGTCAGTTAAGTTGTTCGACTTCAGCTCAGGTCATGATCTCACAGTTTGTGAGTTCGAGTCCCACGTCAGGCTCTGTGCCTGTGCTGTGTCTGAGCCTGCATCAGATTCTGTGTCTCCTTTCTCCGCCCCTCCCCCACTCCCTCTCTCTCAAAAATAAATAAAACGTTTAAAAAAAAATAAAATATAAAAATAAGTTTTTTAATTGCAGTGAAATACAGGTAACGAGGAATTTACTATGACAACCATTTTTTGAATTTTTCTTAATGTTTGTTTATCTTAGTGCAAGTGCGCACTTGCATGAGTGGGGGAGGGACAGAGAGAGAGAGGGAGACATAGAATTGGAAGCAGGCTCCAGACTCTGAGCTGTCAGCACAAAGCCCGATGTGGGGCTCCAGCTCACAAACTGTGAGATCATGACCTGAGCTGCAGTCGGATGCGTAACCCACTGAGCTCCCAGGTGCCCCATCATTGTAATCATTTTTAAGACTACAATTCAGGGCTCTTAGTATCTTCACATTGTTCTGCAACAGCAGGGATCATTGCCCATCCACTGAATTTTTGTCATCTTGCAAAACTGAAACTCCATTCCTATTAAACATAAACTTCTACTCCCCTCTCCCCCTAGCCCCTGACAACCACCGTTCTATTTTCTGCCCCTATGAATGTGATTACTCTAGGTACTTCATGTAAGTGAAATCACAGAATAGTTTTCCTTTTGTCTCTGGCTTATTTCACTCTGAATAATGTGCTCAGGGTTCCTCTGTCCTGCAGAATGTGTCAGAATTCCCTGCCCTTTTAGGTCTGAATAGTATTCTATTGGATGTGTTTTGTTTGTTCAGTCACCTGTGAGGGAAACTTAGGTTGCACCCACCTCTTGGCTTTTGTGAATAATGCTGCCATGAACCTGCATGCACAGATACTTCTTAAAGTCCCCGCTTTCAGCTCCTTAGGTTATATTCCCTGAACTTTTAAATCCAACTTATAAATATCTCTAATCTATTAATAAATCGAGCAGATTTTAGTAGTTGCTTTAAATGGCCTTTAAATAATACCTGGTTCCAATTTAATACATAGTTAATGAAACACCTCCATGTCTGTTAAACTGATTTCTTATATTAAATACATGTAATTTTTCAGTACTTCAATTGTGCAACTTAAAAACTTTTGCAAGCACTCAAGTAACTCTTATAAAGCTAATTAAAAAGTAAATGTATTAATACTCAAACTTATAAATTTATAATATAAGGCATAAACTTATAAATATGTTACTGTATAAATATATATTATATAAATACAAATTTATAAGTTCACTTAAGTTCACTTAAATGGTCCAATCCTGTATATAAGCATAGGCACATTTTAAGTTTCAAAAAACATCATTCTAGGGTACCTGGGTGGCTCAGTTGGTTAAATGTTCAACTTTGGCTCAGGTCATGATCTCATGGTTCGTGAGTTTGAGCCCCACATCAGGCTCTGTGTTAACAGCTCAGAGCCTGGAACCTGCTTCAGATTTTATGTCTCCCTCTCTCTCTGCCACTCCCCCACTCACTCTCTATCTCTCTCTGTCTCACAAGTAAACATTAAAAAAATTTTTAAAAAACCATCATTCTAAGTAAGTCACTTCATTACATTATGTTGTGGTTACAGGGCAGTCTAATGGACTAGGGAAAAAGCTGTTAAACATTACAGGTACATAATTTTTGTATAGATTTCATAAAGCAAAAAATATTAATTCAATGGCTTTGATTTTCTTAAACAGTTCTGTACTTAATTCTAAAATTTTCTGAGGCTGATGGGTGCTTTTCTATCCTGGAAGTCCATTGTCATCTCAGTTGCTTGAGTTTATTTAACTCTGAATATTTGATGAGCATGAAGTCTGTAACTGCAGACATTCGGGGCAGATTTTATTGAAACTAAGGAAGCTGTTGAATCATCCCCTATCAGTTTTGAGGTTGCCTTCTCTTGCATGCTCCAGTGTATCTGTGATCAAAGATTTTAGCTGGTGCAGTGACTAGGTTCTCAGTTAAAACCATGATAGGGTGCACTAAAAAACGCTATTTATAATTGCTGTGTTAGAAACTCCGTTACTGAAAGGAGAGAGTCCAGCCAGGGTCCATAGACCAGTTACACACAGTCCACACTTCTTAGTTATACCTATTTTTGTCTGTAGCTCCCACAGAGTGTGACCACTTGACTGTACATTGCATTTCTTTGGTTCCTGAGAATGGAAATGACTTCTTGCCTGACTCCAAATAATGGGCAACTCGATGGGAACTCCGACATATTTTCATGTCCTTTCTAGGATCATACAGTTTTTTGTATACTGAAGTGGGAATGGATGGAATTCCGGATATCTTTCAGGGTTGTTGGACTAGCAGTTACAGTAGGTCTCTAAGAGAGCCATGATTACACACTCTAAGGGACATTGTCGTTATAGCTTGTGTGGTATCTTCCCTACGTTGTGCAGTGTGCAGTCTCCTGCATTCTCCTGGCAGTGAAGTGAACGATACTATAGCCTCACAGGCAGCTGATGCGTGACTGTCACTGTGACTATTTTCCCTTCATGTGAAGCCTCATGGAGACACCTCGTCCGTTGATTTTCCTGCTTTCTTCCACTTCTTAATTTATGAGTCTGCCTTTTTCCCATTTCCTGTTTCATCCAGCGTGGACCTCACGGTTTGTTATTGTAAAAAAATGTGTAACGAGACCCTCAATTCCTTTGCCATTCTGATTTTTTTTCGTATCTGACAGACAAAAGCCTAACCCTTATGAATCCAGCTTCTGAGTGAGCCCCTCAGCTGCCTGAGGATGCTGGGGAAAGTCCCCAGATAGGCAGAAAGGTCCCTATGTCAGGACCTCCTTTTCATCTGCCATAGCGAAACCCTAGGACCCTGGGTGTCACCTGGGAGCTGTCTGGGTTCTCACGTCAGCTCCCTATCCTGGCGGCTGCACTGCCACCTCAGTCCCAAATGTCTGAGTCCCCAGCTGACCCCACCTCCTATTTCACAAAGAAAATAGAAGGTGTGGGAAAAGGGCATTGTTTCTTTTCCCTTGAGTCTCTAAATACGCCTACGTCTCTGTGCGTCCTGCCCCTCTTTCCCAGACTACAAGAGAGGGGCTTTCCTTCTCCTAAGGATATGCCCTTCGCACATTCTGGTATCGTTGTCAGGCTGACTCCTCAGGGATTTTATACTAGAAATTATTACTCTCTTTGGTAATCATGAGTCTTCCCTTTCAATTGGGTTATTCCCAGTGACTTTCAGAAAATGTTTGTCTCTTCCATAAAACAAAACAAAAATATAAAATAAAAAAAATAAGCAAAACAACTAAATGACAACAACAAAAAATCCTTCTCTCTTAATCCCACATCCTTCACCAGCCCCGATTCTTTCTGTCTTTACCTTCTGGAGTCCTCATCAAAGGTTGTCTGGTTGTTTGTACAACAAAATGCTCAATTTGGTTATCTAACACTGGTTAGTATCTTAAGAAGACTTGTGAAATTATATGAAAATTCACAAATATATTCAATTGTATTTATTTCAAGTAGATTAGTAACACAGGCTATAATAAAAAAGATAGAAGATAGATAATATTAGCAAGGATGTGGAGGAATTGGAACTCTCTTTCATTGCTAATAGGAATATAAAACGGTGAAACTATTTTGGAAACACACTTTGTCAGTGTTCTGTTTAAGCGGTTAAACATAAATTCCCCATACAACCCAGCAGATAACTGATTGGTTAGCAGATGTGGTGTATACATATAGTGGAAAGCTATTCAGCAGTAAAAACGACCCAAACACTAGGACCCATACTATCTCATAGATGCCCCTCTAAAATATCATGCTAAGTGAAAGAATCCAGGCAGAAAAGACCACATATTATATGATTCCTCTTAGGTGAATTGTCCGGAAAAGCCAAATTTGTAGTGACAGAAAGATCTGTAGTTGACAGAGGCTGGAAATGGGCATAAGCATCTTTTGGGGCAATACCCCAGCCTGGGGCAAAGGTTCTAAAATTAGATTGTGCTGATGGCTGCACAATTTAATAAATTCACGAAAAGTTATTGAATTGTTCCCTTAAGATAGGTGAGTATATTACATGCCTGAAACCTTAATGAAGTTGTTTGAAGAAGGAAAAACATAATCAAGCAGCCAATTTTTGATGAGGCTTGTCATTGCACCAGTTGCTTTATGTGAATAAAAATGAAACTATAAAAAACAAGTTAAGATGCTATATTGCACTTAGATATAAGAAAATCAAAATGACAGTATTTGTGTTTCACAGGTTCATTTTTAAAAACATTCTCTTGGTCATACAGTCATGAGGAAATCCCTGCTTCCAGCCCACCAGGTCCAGTATACCTAAAGTGCTAAGCAGCTCTTTCCTTTTAATCTTTGCTAATGCACTGTGAGGATGTCCTTGCCTGTGAGTGGGGAGTGTGGTATACAATAATAGTTAGCCCCTGCTGAAAACTTGATGTCAAAACTGCATGCTCAGTGACATTAAATTCTTTTAGGGCTCTTTGACCGCAATTAAAATGGTAGCCAAGTTTGGGACAGAATGTGGTACTTAATCTGAGCAAGAAACCAAAACCCTCTTTCAAGAGCTAATATTCATATTTTACGAGTTAGCGATTCTTGAATAAGTAGGTAACATGGTAATTTTACAATTTATTTTTTTAATGTTTATTTACTTATTTTGAGAGAGAGAGAGAGATGGAGAGAGAGAACCCCAAGCAGGCTCCGCATTGTTAGTGCAGAGCCCAATGCGCAGGACTGTATCTCACGAACCGTAAGATCATGACCTGAGCCGAAATCAAGAGTTGCGACACTCAATCCACTAAGCCACTCGGGTGCTCCGGTAATTTTAAATTTTAAACAATAAGTTACCAACCAGAAAGCAAAATGTGGTCCTATACGAAAATAGTTGTACACAGTTTGCAAGGCGGCAAATACTGGGTAGGCAAAAGAAGTAAGTAATGGTAGGCTCTCTTCCCAGGAGGGGAGGTCTGAGGTCAGCCTTGTTAGAGCCTTCAACATGAAAGGTCATTTCAGAGGATAAACAGCTATCCTTTTCCAGATGCTCTTCTTCTGCAAAGAGACCAGGCTGAGAAGACATAATTGTAAGAAGGGGTTGTAGTTAGGGGAGCCTGGGTGACTTGGTTGGTTGGGCGTCTGACTTTGGCTGAGGTCACGATCTCACAGTTCTTGGGTTCTAGCCCTGCATCAGGCTCTGTGCTGATGGCTCAGCGCCTGGAGCCTGCTTCGAATTCTGTGTCTCCCTCTCTCTCTGTCCCTCCTCTGCTTGCACTCTGTCTCTTGCTTCCTCAAAATGAATAAACATTAAAAAAAATTTTTTTTAAAGAAGGTTTGTACTTAGAGCAAGGGATGAATTTCCTGACAACATGGTTTACTTAAGGATGGGATTATGAGAGAAGGTATATAGGCTTCTCTTTGGGAATCCTGAAAGTGTACATAATGTGAACACTGGTATGTGAGCAAGAATCTACAGAAAAATAAGTGTTCTATATCTTTTGTGAAAAATAGACTTTTCCCCACTGACTCAAAACTTAATTTATTGAGTCTAGTATTTAATTTAAAATGGTAAAATAATGTGTTGTGTGAAGGACAGTAGATAGGCTTAAAACATTTACAACCTGGCAATTTGTGGTGTGGGAAGCACGCTTGTTTATAAGGTTGACATATCCACACGTATACTGCAAGGATTGTCTTTTTCAAAAATGTGATTTGCAGCCAACACATCTGTTGTTCTTATGTAAGGGATTAAAATGAGCTATTTTTGTTGAAGTTCAGCTGCAGAGTAACAGAGTGTTAATCCAGCTTGCTAAAAAAGTTACCTATTTTAGATTTTTTTCTTTATATTAAAATTTAAAAATATGCTTTTCCTCTCTGTGAGAAAGCCTTAGGCTTTGTTAAAAAAGAGAAGTTTTATGTGGTTTTAAGTTGCGTTTGTTTGTCATACGATAGCATTTAGATGATATCACAGTTTTTCTAGCTTAGCATTTTGAATGTTGTCATATCCAAGTTTGCTTTTTTCCGGTATATTTTTCATAAAAATCTTACCAACGTTATGAGCTCTTCTTCCTTTGAACGTGAGATTGTTTCGTTCTTGGAAATCTGAAGCAAACTTGTTCTGGCTTTCCCCTTCACATGGAATTATGTCATTTGTGTGAGGGCTTATCAGGAAATCCTGACTATCATCTTACATTCCCAGGAGTTAATCAACTGTGTTCATACAGTCTCTGTGAAAGGAGGGGAAAAAACCTTTCTTCACATATTTCTGTTGTAATTTTATAACAAATGTGAATTGTTGTTCATTAGTCTTCAGGAAACCAACTTTTTCTAATTTCCTGTGACTCTCAGAAGAGCAACAGCAGCCCTCAAGTTGAAAACTGTTTGGTTAATGATTCAGTTCCACTTAAAAGAGTAAATAGGGATCATCTAAAAGGTTGCTCAGGGTGAACTGTAGGATTAAGAGGGATAGAGTTAGAATGCCTAGCTTTCGAGGTGGCTGTAGTCTAGATCAGTCTTTGTTAAACTTGTAGATGTGTATGAATCTCCTGAGTGTTTTGTGGAAATGTAGATTCTGGTTCAGTGAATCAAGGCTGGGGCCTGAGTCCACACGTCCAACCACCTCCGGGGGCATGTATATGTTGCTGGTCCATGGACCACACCTTGAGGTGCAACAGCCCCAATAGATTGTCCTTAATATGGGTAGAAGTCTGCCTGTACATGATCTGTGTGGCATGCATTTGCTAATGTTTTCATCATGGTCGTAACAGATGAAAACATGGTCATGATCATGGTACAGTCGTATTGTAGAGAACAGAGGTTGTATATATTGTTAACTTATCTAGGAAGAATCCATGACTATGGGTCTCATTAGTACAGTCTTCTTAGCTGAACTGCACATAGAACTAAACAGGCTGATGTGGAGGCAAAAATAAGATTGTTAGAAGCTAATGTTGATTGATATACCAGACTGTTCAGATATATCTGTGATATGGAAGGATATGTCAATATTGGTTGTCTTCTGATATTCCAACCTCACATCCACCCAGTGAGGAAAGACAAATCTTTGCTAGGTAAAGAGGAATCTTTAAAGCAGCTGCCATCAGGGTGCAGGTGAGGACTGTCAGTGAGTGGAGAGTATCGGGATAAGGGGTGGCTGGAGCTTGATGTCCTGGAGAAGGAGACGCTTCATTACCCCACTGCCATGTAGCATGGCAGGCCTAGCACAGCCACATCTTCCAACTTTTCAAGAAAAGCCAGAAATAGAAATTTCATGTGAAATTTCCCTATTTAAAAATGTTGGCTAGTAATTTAAATTCTTTCAGAGCATTTTGCAGGCCAAGAAAACACATCTGTGGCCCAGACACAGCCCTTGAGCTACCCATTTACAGTGTCTAGTGTAAAATACATCGAAGTCTCCTAATGCGCTCCTCATGATAGAAAAATTAGGAATTTTCAAAATGAAACTTTCCAGCCTTTTGTCCTTAGACGCTTGAGTCAGAAGTAATAGCCTCTGTTTTATGTGTTTGGAGCTACTGGTGTAAGATTCGCGTACGGTCATAAAACCTGTCTTTCCATCTTCTTTCACTTTCCAGATTACAGGACAGGCCCTTGTTTCACTCAGGTCAACAACCAGATGTGCCAAGGGCAGCTGACGGGCATTGTCTGCACTAAGACTCTGTGCTGTGCCACCATTGGACGGGCCTGGGGCCACCCCTGTGAGATGTGTCCTGCCCAACCTCAGCCCTGCCGACGGGGCTTTATCCCCAACATCCGCACCGGAGCTTGCCAAGGTGAGTTCGCCATCTGCCTGTGTGCACAGACCCTCTCGTGTGGGTCTCCTTTCACTACCCTCCTCACGATCCATCTGCCACTAATACCTAATACCATTCACCTCCCACCATTCCCAAGAGGGGCCTCATCAGCAAACGTGACCAGAGATGACTTTTTGTTAGCCACCTAATAGATAATTATTTTTCAACTCTTGATATAAATGGAGAAGAGAGGACATAGTACGAAAAATTGGAGAAAATAAAAAAAAAATAGGTTAAAATGTCTCATATAATCAAAGAAACCACTCCCCTGTCTTCATCCAGACGGCCCTACGTGCCCCTTACCACAACCCCTCACAGTATACATATGTAAATACCCTGGAAAAATAGTCTTTCTGTTTCTTGTGTCGTCATTCAAGATACTGGAATTTGGGTTTAGGTAATAGGGAGAAGAGAATGGCCTGACATTGTTATGAATAGTATCTTTAGAGGCAAAGTGTGAACTCTGTCGGTGAACGCGGTTAAGAGTTTATAATTCAAGTGGTTACAGCCTGGTCTCCAGGCGATCTTCCCAACCACATCTTGGTGAATATTTTATATGTTAGGGCTAGGTTGGGGCCTCGAGGATGCTACAACAGTAGACTCCAAGCCAGGCAGCCAAAAATGATTACATTTGTACCAGATAAGTATTTTAATTAATTATCAGCCAACACAATTCTTACCTTTTTTCCTGGCCACTTCCCTGATATCATATGTATATTAAACCCATTTTTAGAGTTTGGAAATAACTCTGTAATGAGTTCTCAGATGGGAGAAGGATCACAGGAAAATGCAAAATGACTTTTATTCAGAGAAATGGTGTTACTCATATTCGAGACATGAGGCATTGGGTTTATTTGTTATAATGAAATCATATACAAAGTTAGATTCCTGAAGTCTTTCAAACTAATGTTAGTGACCAGCTTCACAGGCACAGATGTTACGTACCCAATGCCCATAAATGATACCTTGCGGAAAGCCAGTCCGGAATCCCAAACCCAAGTGAGAATTGTAGTTTGGGAAGCCTGCATATACCTTCAGTTCACTGAATAATAATCATTTAGGTGCTCTCCACCTAAATTTGCTATAAACGTTATCCCTTATGGTGGCCTCTAAAGATTGTGGTTAGTTTTGTAGTTTCATAAAAGTTAATGTTAGAAACTGGTCTCTTTCAAAACTCTTCCAATCACAATTGTAGGGTTCCCCAAGGGATGAACCAGCCACTCAGTGGATTAGCAACTTTTTTTTGAATTGCATATAAAAGCAATGTCAGCTGTTAGTGTTTTGTCTCTTTTTTTATTAAAAAAATTTTTTTTGATGTTTATTTACTCTTGAGAAAGAGACAGAGGGTGAGTGGGGGAGGGACAGAAAGAAAGGGAGACAAAGAATCGAAGCAGGCTCCGGGCTCTGAGCTGTCAGCACAGAGCCCAATGTGGGGCTTGAACTCACAAGCTATGAGATCATGACTTGAGCCAAAGTTGGACTTAACCAGCTGAGTCCCCCAGGTGCCCCATGTTTTGTCTCTTTATACTTATCACATGTCAGACCTAATATGGAAACTGTGGAAACATCATTTGTAATCCCTTGTTTTCTATGGATAATAAAATTCTGTATCTTTGATAGGACTACCAGTCTGATTTTGTAGAGTTTCTGATAAAGCAACAATATTTTCTATAGAAAATATACTATATGCTGTATAATGTTTACCATACTATATAGCTTTCCTAGATTAGATATAAATTGCCATAAAATTTATATAATTTGTATAGATTCCTATTAAATATAAAATAGTACATACATCCACTAGATTAATACTGACTAGATGTACTAAGGTAATAGTTTTTATTTATTCTATAGCACCTATACTCTCTGATATACTTGCTTGTTTATTGTCTGTACTGTTTTTACTCTCCCCCAGTAGAGTGTAAGATCCATTAGGTCATAAATCTGTTTTATTCATTAATGTCTCTGAGGCATCTGGAAGAGTGCCTAACATGTGGTAGATACTCAGTAACTATCTTTTGAATTAATAAATGAGATTAAGATTAACATACTTCCAAAAACCGCATTTCATGGAAATAGTCCAGGTTGGGAAAAGCTCTTAACTTCAACCAAAACATCCCAAATTTCTCACTCTCCTCGTCTTCGATAAATGCACCCCGGCATATTTTTTTTAACCTATGTATTTTGTCAGAGAGGCCTCGTTTTTCTGAACACAGTTATTAAAATGTGTGATCTGATCTCAGATCTCCAAAATATCCTTCGGGATTTAGTAATGTCTGAAAGTTTATTTGTGTGATTTTGTTTATGCAGTAAAGATAAGTTTTCAGTTCCATTTGTCTAAAAATATAATGGATAAATACAGCAACCGGAGCAAAATGAAACTTGCCACATGGTTAAAATATCTGGAAAAGCAAGTTTAAAAAGTTCTGCTTTATTTCAAAATCATGGCATAGTCAGAAGATTCTCAATTAAATACTAATCCTCAGTTCAGGCTATTTTAAGACTGTATCTTACATATGATTTCATTTTCCCTTTAAATTCCTAGACTGTTTCCCAAATACGTTGCCAAGTGATTTGGAAGATACATGGCATGAAAAAAAAATAACGTGATAAAACATGATATGTACATGTCATACTTTTTAAAGTAATAGCTATCTTTTTGATAGGATAATTGAAAATTTTTGTAGAGTTAAAAATAAATTTCAGCTATGTAGATGTTGACTGCAGATAGCTTAACACTGGTTCTAAAATATGGGTCATATTAACCGGGAAAGGACATTTCTAAGGTTCTAAACATAGTGTTCTTCTTTAGTTGGTGTGGTTAGTGAATTGCCTTGTCTATGGCTTCACAGGACGTGAACTATGATCTTCCAGACAGAATAACTGTTTACAGGTAGATTTCCATAAAATGTATATGGATTCCTATTAAAGAGAAAATACTATATAGCTCTACTAGATTCATACCGACTAGATTTACTAGGATTACAACTTTTGTGTAATCTGTAGCACGTATCACTTTCTGATCTGGTTGCGTACTTACTGTCTTTATTGCTTTTACTCTTTCCCCGGTTAGAGTATAAGATCCATTAGGGGGGCGCCTGGGTGGCTCAGTTGGTTGAGTGCTGACTTCGGCTCAGGTCATGATCTCACAGTTTGTGAGTTCAAGCCCCACATCGGGCTCTGTGCTGACAGCTCTGAGCCTGGAGCCTGTCTCCCTCTCTCTCTGCCCCTCCTTGGCTCTCACTGTCTCTCTCTCAAAAATAAATAAACGTTAAAAAAAAATCCATTAGGTTATAAATCTGTTTTTATGGTGATACTTAAATTCAGTTGGTACTTAAATGAAAATGACGATGATACTTAAAGAAAATTAAGCTGTGAAGAGACAAGTACATTTATTTTTTTATCTTTAACTGTTGCCATGATGACTTTGTGGACTTAAAGACACAGAAGTAAACACTGTTGAGGTGCACATTCCTAGGGTGCTGGGTGCTCAGCCAAAAAGATTTATGAGTCCATGCAGGTTGAGAGACATTTGTGTTCTCCCCTTATGCCCAAGTCTTGTATTTTCTTAATTGTTTTAATATCTAATCAAAGTTAGCTAATACAGGCCCTAACGTTTAAGCTATCATAAAACAAGTGAATTAGTTTAAAAAGTGACATTAAGCCCTTTTCCAAGATTATATACAAATTTTAAATATAAACTGCCACATGCATCTGTTGTATTATTTTCTTATAGTTCCTTATTCTATTTTAATTTTTACAGTCTTTATGAATCTACTCATTAGAACGATGATTTATTGAGTATTAGTATTTGATTTTGAGTCTTGTAGATTTTCAAATGAACAGGGTGCATTTATGATTTTAAGAAATATATTAATGTTTGCATAGTTACTAATTTGTTTTTTTATTTTTAGGAATTAGCCTTTTAAACTATTCTATCTATTTCCCAAACTGAAAATAGAGCAGAAGACATCTCCTTAAATTCTGTCTTTTGCTGTGTCCTGGACAATCGTAACAGACTGACATTGAGCCTCTGTTCTGTTCCATGCGACATGAGAGGTGTGAGAAATCAAACATACATGACGGAGTTGGGACCTAGCTAGGACACAGGACAAGAACTCGAATAAAGAAACAGCAGTACAGACCCTACCTCGGTCCATGCAAAACGAATGGTGGTGTGTGTTCTCTTCAAATGGTGTCAGTGTTCAGCAATACCTAGTGCCTTTACTCAGGATGCACATGAAAAATGTAGAAAAATTGAACTTCACCTGAACCCAAGCAGGCCTGGGTAGTCCTTCAGTCATTGTTTGAGGAGAAGGTGCCCACAGCAAAAAGTTATTTCCAGGCCTTCTAGATAGCACAGCATAGAAAGAGGTTTGGCTCATTTGATTAGTATAAACTATTAGAGACCAATTTATCTGGGCTGTCTACATTGAGCTAGTTAACCAGACCATTATAAAGTTTAACTTTTGTTCAAACTTTGTGGAGACAAGTCATTCGTATACAATCCAGAAAATTGACTTAAAATATAATTAATTGTAGAAACTTTTTTTTAAATAATATATGGGTGGTATATGTGTGTGTTGTATATTATATCTTTTTTTATTTTTTTAAATTTATTTTTTTTAATTTTTTTTAACACTTATTTATTTTTGAGAGACATAGATACAGAGCATGAGCAGGGGAGGGGCAGAGAGAGAGGGAGACACAGAATCGGAAGCAGGCTCCAGGCTCTGAGCTGTCAGCACAGAGCCCAATGCGGGGCTCGAACTCACAGACCGTGAGATCATGACCTGAGCTGAAGTCGGATGCCTAACCGACTGAGCCACCCAGGCGCCCCTATTTTTTTTAATTTAATGTTTATTTATTTTTGAGAAAGAGTGAGACAGAGCATGAGCGGGGGAGGGGCAGAGAGAGGGAGACACAGAATCTGAAGCAGGCTCCAGGCTCTGACCTGTCAGCACAGAGCCCAATGCAGGATTCAAACCCACCAACTGAGAGATCCTGACCTGAGCCGAAATGCACCGCTTAACCAACTGAGCCACCTGGGTGCCCTAGTTGTATATTACATCTTAATAAAAGAGGTTGTTACCTGAAAGACACATTATACATAGTGAAGCTTCAGTGAGTTAAGCACATGGCTATTCCTGTATGCTTCTACACATACCTTTACAAACATGTATCTTAATGAAAGAAGATGTTACTTGAATGACGGTTTACAGACAGTGTAGTTTCTTTATTATATTTTTAATGTTTATTTATGTTTGAGAAAGAGAGCACAAATGGGGGAGGGACAGAGAGAGAGGGAGACACAGAATCCGAACCAGGCTCCAGGCTCTGAGCTGTCAGCACAGAGCCCAACGCGGGGCTCGCATTCATGAGCTGTGATTCATGACCTGAGCTGAAGTCAGACACTTAGCCAGCTGAGCCACCCAGACATCCCTGGACAGTGTAGTTTCAATGAGATAAGCATTCAGCTGCCCCATGGATTTTACACATAATATGTGTAAACGCTCATATCTTTTTTTTTAATTTTTTTAATGTTTATTTATTTTTGAGAGACATAGAGGCACAGCGTGAACAGGGGAAGGGCAGAGAGAGAGGGAGACACAGAATCGGAAGCAGGCTCCAGGCTCTGAGCTGTCAGCACAGAGCCCGATGCGGGGCTCGAACTCACAGACCGCGAGATCATGACCTGAGCTGAAGTCGGCCGCCCCACCAACTGAGCCACCCAGGCGCCCTAAACACTTATATCTTAATGACAGATGATGTTTCTTGAAAGACAACTTACACACAGTGTAGTTTCATTAAGAACAAGTCCACGCCCTTACACTTGTTCTCTTTTAGCTTGTATTTAAATTCCAGTTAGTTAACATACAGAATCATATTAGTTTCAGGTGTGATTCAGCACTTCCATACAGCACCTGCTGCTTGTTACAAGTCTCATTTTAAAAAGATAACAGAATATTCTCTTTCTAACTCAAAAGCTAAGAAAATCAGTAATAGAAAACAAGATCTTTTAAAATAAAATTCTCCTCCCCCTAGTTGAAAGCAGCATGAACACACATGTAGATGTTGGGAAGTCAATGAGACAGGGGGAGTCTTCTGAGAATTATTGCATCAGCAGTCCGAAAGGCTCTTCAGAGGTTGTGGATGTCCTGTTGGAGAGGCGGACACTATGCGAGTGGAGAGCTACTGCAGACCCTCAGAGTAACAGAAGGGATGGTGGAGGGCGAGTCTTTGGAGCAAGCCATCTCTAGTACCCTCTGCGCAGCCTTCCAGCCCAGGAGCAGTCCCTGAGGGGGAAGGGGAAGAGAAGGAAGGAAAGGGGAAGTGGGAACCACCGGTGAGCTGCTCGGAGAGTTTGTGTCTGAAAGAGCAGAGCAGGGGGGATTATGCCCCCACCTGAGAGTTGAAGCATTAATACTAGGACAAAAAAAAAGAGAGAGAGAATTTGGTGAGCAGATATAAGGAAATATTTCCTACAGAACTAGCTTTCAAACCAACTCATTTCTTCTTGGACTCTCCCCATTCTTGTTTAAGTAGAAAATGGCCCCTTTGAAAGACGAGTACCTACATGTAAAAACTGAAAAAAAAAAAAAATTATAGAGAAAACATAAGAAAAAGGAAGGTGAACATGCTTCAAGGAAGAGTTACCGAAAAAAGTACAAGATTTATATCCTTATTTCTTAGCCTAAAGAAATACAATATGGGCCTTTTTTTTTTTTTAAATGTGCTCCATGTAGAGTTATAAGAGTTCAATAAAGACAACCAGAGAGACAAAAAGTGAGTTGGTAGTACCCAAAAAAGAAACTGAAGAGGGATTGGAAAGTTTGCCTAATGGAAAGAAATACATAGCTATATGCACATACATAAAACTGAAAAAAATCCGTGACAAAGGTTAAGATTAAGGAAATCACAAATCATAATGTCAGAGAACAGTAAATAAGCGATGATTATAAAGAATCTGGTAGTTGGTGAAGTCAGACGAAAAGCCGAGAAAAGGAACTGAAAAAAACTCTTAGAGAGAAAACAGAAGAATTTTCTAAAATGAATAAGGCTATCAGTCTGTAGACTGGAAGGCAAAAACCATCAATAAAAGTAGAAGATAAATGGAACCGCTTGGCCTCATAAGATAGAATAAGCAAGTATTTTTTTTAATTTATAATAGTTTATTTTCAAATTGGTTTACATATAACACCCAGTGTTCATCCCAACATGTGCCCTTTTTAATGCCCATCACCCCCTCTCCCCCCTCCCTCATCCCCCTTACCCTCAGTTTTTTCTTAGTCTTTGAGAGTCTCTTATGTTTTATCTCCCTCCCTCTCTGTGTCTTTTTTTCCTTTCCCCTCTTCCCCTCCCCCTGGTTTTTGCTTAGTCTCACAAAGTCCACCTATTCGTGGAAACATATGGTATCTGTCTTTTTCTGACTGACTTATTTCACTTAACATAATACCCTCCAGTTCCATCCATGTTGCTACACATGGCCAGATTTCATTTTTTCTCATTGCCACGTAGTAGTCCATTGTATATATGTACCGCATCTTCTTTATCCAAGCAAGTATTTTTTAAAGGAAGTACCCCAACTGGTCTCTGACTTCTCTCTAGAGCGACTCATAGACCAGAAAACTGTGCGGCAGTGTCTGCAGACTTGGGAGGTGATGACCTCTGTTGATTTGATTTATATTTAAATGAAATTACTTGAGTGTTTCTATGGAATGTAATAGGGGGACCAGAGGGAAAGCAAAAATACCAGTTAGAAGGTTGCTGCAGCAGTACAGACAGGTGATAACATGACAAAGGTGAGACCAGAATAGAGGCAGAGGGAAGCTTGGAGGCGTATTTGGGAAGGAGGTACTTGGTACTGATGGAATCAAGGTAAACAAGTGGGAGGGAGATGGTGAGTCTGTCTCTTGCGTCTCTGATTTTGACATCAGGATAAAGGATGATGACGTTTGTTGAGAGGAGGAAGATTCAGACAGAGAAGCATGCTCTGTTCTTTTTATTCTAAGTTCAGAGTCCTACAGGGAGTAACTTAACTAGTATTTGCTTGTTGGGATGATCACTTACTGAACATTTGAAGTTTTGTGAATACATGGATAGGTATTCTGGCCGATTCAAACGATGTTGAATGATTGCCAAAATACTCCGTACTTCTCATATTCCAGGTACAGACAAACCTATTCTTCACTGGCTCTTCTCAACGGCTGGCATTCATTTTTGTAGAAATGCAAGTAATAGGTGAATATCTATGGAGTTTAGGAATGAGAACTTACATTTAAACAATAGGTCTCATTTGGTGACAGGCAAAGTTAGAAAAACATGTGCTATTAAATGTATAGTAATAGGAGTTGGTCCTTAGTTCCCACAGATACAAATTTAATTTTTATATATCTACACCAGTGCATGTATTTTTCCTTGTTTTAATGTGAATTAAAAATAATATGCCATCTAATATTTATATAATAAAATCGGTTTAGTCTTTTAGGGCAAGTTTTTTAAAGAAGTTAGAGAATAAATGAGTTCATAAACTAGAATTACTATTACCTTGTTAGATTATTTATAACCTTAATAGCCATAGCACTGAAGGGATTCTGTAAGATTTTTTAAGTTTAAGATTTATCTAAGTTCTGAACCTGAAACTAATATTACACAGTATGTTAACTAATTGGAATTTAAATAAAAACTTCTGGGGGAAAAAAAAAGATTTAATTTTATCCTGTGAAATCCTTACATGTTATTTGAAGTTGTTCAGCATTTAAAGAAATAGTTTGTGCTTGAACTGAAAGAACACATCTTTTTAATAGGGACAGTGGAAAACTCATCAGACAGTAGTATTGCATACGCTAGCACTTTGAAGATGTAGAAAGAAAGGCTTGCATACTTTGAAGGTCTGAGGCCTGCTTCTCTGTTTCTATAAGAGACTACTTGTGTATGTTTCTAGGTTCAAGTTGATTATTTCTTCAAGATTTCTTCAGACTTTTCTTTTTCATTTTAATAATTAACTTGATCTATCTACAAGAAATTAATTCTGTATGGCTACGTAGTCTAGGATACTTCAAAAACAAAGGTTTCATTTTTCCTTCTAGGAAAATACTTTTTAGGCAATTAAAAAATAAGCCCCATAACATTGGTTTGCTTTTTCCTTTGAAAAATTACTGAATCTACTAAATATGTAGTCAAAGATTTTATGAATAGTATTAAGGGATTTATAGTTTTGGCCTCTTTTTTCAGCTTATATCATGATATTCTTTCTCTGATTTATCTGCCAGGAAAAGAGGTTTCTAGGGATGTTTTATACCACACTGTAATCAGGGTGGAAACGTAGTACATTTTAAAAATAATGCGGTTTGAAATGTTCTGAATTAAACAGTTTAGTATATAAATTTCTTGCTAAATATTTCTTTCTAGTTGTTTTCTGTTTGGATCAGATATCCTTTAATAAGACAACGAAATCTACCTTAATTTCAATGTAAAAAACTTTGGACTTGTAACTTTTTATAGACAGATAAAGTGAGGAAGAAATAACAACGATGTTAAGTTCTTTTGTAGGCTTCAATTCTCTAATGTACATACTCTAAGATACACCAAACTTGTGGACTTACCAAAAACTAATAGGGTGAATCAATGTACACTGACTTACAGTTGTATCCACAAAATATTTTTAATGAAAATAAAGCAAGATACAGAACAAGCGTGATCTTATTCTTATATGAACAGACTGATGCTTCGAATGTGTTTGTGAATAAAAGTCTCAAAGAACGGAGTGCTAACTTCTATCAGTGGTATCTCTTTAACTTTCCATTTTTCTGTAACTTTAAGGTTATTACATTAAGCTTACAATATTTTTAAATTAAAGCTAGATTTACAGATATGTTAGCTTATATATTTTAATAGTAATATAAATTTATAAAAGTTTATATTTTATATACAATTTCATATTTTTAATATATTTAATATATTTTACTTCTCATAACACTGTACCGAATTAGAAATTACTACCTTTCACAGAGAGAAATTAAGGGAAATTTACATGAATGTAAAATGACAGATAAAAAAACTCAAAATCAAAAGAGTTTTCTCAATGCTAGCTGTATTTTTTTGTATAGACTCTTTATCAAGTTGAGGAAGTTCCTTTTTATTCCTCGTTTACTGAGGTTTTAAAGGGGCACTTGGGTGGCTTAGTGGGTTGAACATCCGGCTCTTGATTATGGCTCAGGTCATGCATGATCCCTGTGAAGCTTGCTTAAGATTTTCTCTCTCTCGCTCTCTCTGTCTCTCTGTCCCTCTTTCCTACTTGCGCTCTCTCTGTATATAAAATTAAAAAAAAAAAAAGGGGTGTTGAATTTGGTCCCTTTTTTCACATTATGATATGATCATGTGTTTTCTCTTCGTTAGT
The DNA here is from genome assembly GCA_030068075.1 of Paguma larvata. Taxonomy (NCBI): domain Eukaryota; kingdom Metazoa; phylum Chordata; class Mammalia; order Carnivora; family Viverridae; genus Paguma; species Paguma larvata. Next base: position 127,747,853 of record CM057826.1, read on the forward strand.
CAATATGTTAACATAATAAATTATATCGATTGAAGTTTGAGCGTTGAAGCAACCTTAAATTCCTGGCATTCACCTCACTTGGTCTTGATGTATTAATTTTTTTAATATATTATAAAGTTGCCTTGCTAAGAATTTTTGTATGCCTATTCCAAAAATACATTATTCTGTTGTTTCCTTTCTTGTACCATATTTATCTACATTAGGGGTCAGGATGATTCTAATCTAGTAAAATGGATAGGCCATAGTCCCCTCTTCTCTTTTTCGTAAGAATTTTTGTAATGCTGGTGTTGTTTCTTCCTTAAGTATTTGAAAGGATTCAACAGTAGAGCCACTAGACCTGACGTTTTCTTTGGGCAAAGATTTTAAAGTACGAATTAAATTAAGCTTAGTATATATAGGTCTGTTCGAATGATCTGTTCTTGAGTAAGCCTTGGTAGCTCTCTTTCAAGGAATCTCTATGCTTTATCTAAATTGTTGATACTATTTCCTTTGACCCTTTTAAGCTCTACAGAATTCGTACTGATGTGCCCACTTTTATTCTTTAATATTGGTCATTCATTCCCCCCTACCTTTACTTGTTCAGTCTTGACAGACCTATTAGTTTTACTTCTGTTTCCAGAGAGTCAAGTTTTTGAGTTACTGATTTTATCTTTTGTTTGACACTTGTTCTATTTTATCATTATTCTCTTGCTTCTGTCTACTTTTGGTTTAATTTGCTCTTCTTTTTTCAAATGTCTTAACGGTAAAAACTCAGGTAACCAGTTTTAAAGACTTTGTTTGCTCTTTTGGTAAAATAAGCATTTTAATGCTACGTATTTATCTCTCAGCACCACTTTTAGCTGCATCCCACAAATTTTGAAATGCTGTATTCTCAATTTCCATGTGATTTCTTCTTTGAACACGGATTATTTCAGAATATTTTGTTTCAATTTCAAATGTTTGAGGGTATTCCAGATGTTTTCTGATTATTATCTTCTAGTTTAACCCTGTCGTGTTTAGAGAAATACTATGTATAATTTTAATTTTTTTACATTTGATAAGTCTTTCTGCATAGCCTCAGAATATAGTCTGCCTTGGTAAATATTCCTTGTGTGCTTAAAAATAACATATTCTGCTGAAGTTGGGTGGGGTGCTCGATAAACGTGAACTAGGACAAGTCGGCTGAAAGTATAGTTCAGTCTTATGCATCCTTGTTGATTTTCAGCAATTGTTAGTTACTAAGGAATGTAGAAATGTCCAGCTGTAATTGGGAATTTGTCTATTTTTTCAGTTCTGTCCCTTTTTGTTCTGGGTGCTTAACATTTTATAAGCAGTGTATATATGTAATGTGAATTATTTTTCAAAATGTTTTATTTATTTCTGTTTGAGTGTGGAGGGACAGAGAAAGAGGTAGAGAGAATCCCAGAGGCCGACGTGGGGCTCGAACTCACGAACTGTGAGACCATGACCTGAGCCAAAATCAGGAGTTACACACTAACCAACTGAGCCATCCAGGTGCCCCATAGTGTGCATTATTATATCCTCTTAATGAGTTGACCCCTTTGTCATTATGAAATATCCATCTATATCCCTGGTAATAATTCTTGTTCTGTTGAATACTTTGTATAATATTAACTTAGCCACTCCAGCATTCTTTTCATTGAGTATAGGAGACATCTTTTCAATTGTTTACTTTTTAAGCTGTCTCTGTAAAAGTAGATTTCTCATAACATTGTACAATTAAATCTCATTAAAAATCAAATATGATAGTCTCAGTCTTTAATAGAATCGCTAATACCATTTAAATTTCATGCAATTATCAATATTGCTGATTTTAAGTCTCTATCTTACTATTTCTTGTCTTTTCTGGCCCATGAATTCTTTATTCCTCTTTGCCTCGATTAGTATATTTTAATATTTCTTTTTTATTTCCATAATTGGATTATTAGCTGTATCTCTTTAAAGTTATAAAATGTTAATTTTATTTGAAATTGTAAAATTTAGTGTTTGTTTTTACATTTTTACATATTCAGCTTACTACAGTCTATATTCAAATGTTAATATGCCACTTCACTTCCCGTGTAATAATTTAGGGACAGTAGTCTTCTCTCTCTGCCTTCAATCTTTCATGCTATTGTGGTTACACTATTTACTTCTATGTATTTTATTACCTTCAAAATACATTATTATTATTTTGCCGTTGTTATTTTCATCAACCAATTATCTTTAAGTTTATGAAAAAATAAACCGTACATCTTAAATTTATCAACATGTTTACTATTTTCAGTCCTTTTTTGTTTTTTGTAGACCATAATTTCTATCTCATTTTTATTTTTCCTGAAGAACTTCTTTTAACATTTCTGATAGACTTTCAGCTTTTATTTGTCTCCAAGTCTTTATTACAACTTATTGGATCTCATTTGTCAGTATTAAGAATATTGGTTCCTAAATGGATGAAACTGATTGCCTGAAGGATGAGGAAGATAATTGCTATATTTAAAGCAGAAAAGATTTTAAATTTAGAATATATATGGCACTACTAATTTAAAGGAATACATACTCCACGATGCTTACAGCAGTATGCTCAACAATAGCCGAAGTTTGGAAAGAGCTCAAATGCCATCAGACAGATGAGTGGATAAAGCTGTGGCATATATATACAATGGAATATTACTCAGCAATCAAAAAGAATGAAATATTGCCATTTTCAACAATGTGGATGGAGCCAGAGAGCTTTATGCAAAGTAAAATAAGTCAGAGAAAAATACTGTATGATTTCTCTCCTAAATGGAATTTAAGAAACAAAATAAATGAACATAGAAGGGGGAAAAAAAGAGGCAAACCAAGAAACAGACTCTTAACTGTAGAGAACAAACTGAGGATTACTGGAGGGAAGGTGTGTGTGGGGGGGAATGGGTTAAATACGTGATGGCAATTAAGGAGGACACTAGTGATGAGCACTGAGTGATGATGTAATTCTACACCTGAAACTAATATTACACTGTATGTTAATGGAAATTTAAATAAAAACTTGAAAAGAATATGACAAACTCAAATAACAGTGTTTAAGGGATATAAACAGATAACTTCCATATGAAGAAATCTAAAAGCTAACATGCATAGAAATGAACAATTAAAGAAGTGAAAACTAAATATCTCTTCATAATTATTAGACTGAAGAAAATGAGGATATTTATATTGTGTGTTAGCAGGGAAGAGAAAACACAGGTATCCTCATAGACAGCAGAGGTGTGTGAACCACTCATAGGAGTATGGATTATTGGTGGTAAGAAGGCGTTCTCACTGTCGAGCACTGTATTCATTTTGGATGTATATATATATGTATATTTATATATACTCCGTGATTTAGTAATTCTGCCCTGGGTTGACAGCAAAAGGATCAAGTCTTTGCAATCTGTACTCAACTCCATAAAGAGATGTGGTCGGGACTTCCTTTGTATCACGTGCTGGGGTGGTGAAAAGTCGAAGGTACGCTGTGTACCCATCACCAGGAGAGTGAACACACTCTTCGGAAGTGTTCTGCAGCAAATCTAAGCAAGAGATTGGTTGTCCACGTGACAGCAAGGATGGATTTTTAAAATAAAATTCCAAAAGAAAATATCAAGAACCAAAATGAGATTTATAACCTACGTGATTTATACAGATTAAAATACATGCATACAGAGGGGGCCCAGTTCCCCTTACACCATTCTCTTGAGAACAACACAACTTTTCCCGTACATTAAGGAAATATATATAGATGTTCTGAAAATTAGTAGTATGTATGTTCACAGTCCTTTCTTCCTGCAGATGTCGATGAATGCCAGGCTATTCCTGGGATATGCCAGGGAGGAAACTGCATCAATACAGTGGGCTCTTTTGAATGCAAATGCCCTGCTGGCCACAAGCAGAGTGAAACTACTCAGAAATGTGAAGGTGAGTGTCTCTTCTTTGAGGGACATGTCTAACTGATAACTCTGAATCTAATAAAGTCATAACTTCAGTTTGCATTTTGAAGAATTTAATGGTAATTACAATTCTTTAATATGAAAATCAAGGCATGGATGTTAGGATAGTTTGGGTTTGTATATTTTTTAAGTTTATTTATTTAATTTGAGAGACACAGATAGAACACTAGTCGGGGAGGGGCAGAGAGAGGAGAGACAGAACCCAAGCAGGCTCCATGCAGAGCCTGATGTGGGGTTCGAACTCACTAAACCTGGAGATAATGACCTGACCTAAAACCAAGAGTCTGACACTTAACCGACTAAAGCACCCAGGCACCCCTTGGTTTGTGTATTTAATGTGCTTGATTTGGAGAGAGCCAATGAGCATTTTGTAAGGGGTATGTTACCTCAGTTTCCCTGTTGCAGTGGAAATGGGAGTAATCCAGCCATTTATATTTTTCCTTAATAAAGTCCTTTTCCATTTTAATTACAAAATTATATCAAAGATTAAAATTCTGAGGGAAGTACAGTGTCCTATGTTAAATGATGCATTAGAAGTTGGCACTCTGTCCTGTATTATAAAATAAGTATTTGGATTTTTTATTGAATATTGTTTCTTGGCAGCTGCCAAATTAAAAAAAAAGAACTGGGGCGCCTGGGTGGCTCAGTCGGTTAAGCGGCCGACTTCGGCTCAGGTCGTGATCTCATGGTCTGTGAGTTCGAGCCCCGCATCGAGCTCTATACTGATGGCTCGAGGCCTGGAGTCTGCTTCAGATTCGTGTCTCCCTCTCTCTCTACCCCTCCCTGACTCACGCTCTGTCTCTATGTCTCTCAAAAATAAATAAAAAACGTTAATTAAAAAAAAAAAGAAGAAGAGAGAACAGGAAATAATTTCTCTGCCATTGGCTGTAGCAACATTTAAAAAAAAAAAAAAAAAAAGAACTGACTCGGAGAATTTGGAAATATTATAACCAGTATTCTGTGAAACAATAGCAAACTCAAATAAAGATATCAAAACATTAATAATTTTCTGTAATGCGATTATAATATTGAATGTGAATTGAACTTTTAATTTTGAAATGTGCACTCCATAAGCATTCCTCAGATAGAATAAAATCACTTGTTAAATTTACATGTGATCAAAATTTTTATCACTATTACAAAATTCAAGAAGCTTCTAAAGGTGGTAGCTTTCCTAACATGAACACTTAGAATAATGTTGATACTTCTGGTACTATTGAAATATAATGTTTATCTTTAAATTACTACTTAAATCAATTTATTTCCATTAAGATAGTTTTCTTAAGACAAATATTACATTTATCCTAATTTTTTGTGACATAAGCATTCTTATCTACTCAAAGTGGAGAAAAAAAAAATCTTACAGAAATCTGTTTTTGGCACTCTGGTTTACCTGAGGTAGATAAATGTGAATCCGAACTCACATTTCAGTTCAGTAAATTGGAACTGTATTCCGTATGCCTGCTATGATCATATGAGGGAGCATCTTTTGAGTTATGTGCACTAAAAGGAGCAAATATATATTATAATTGCTTCCCTTGAAGAAACTGTCACAAGTTTATTTAGACCCATTTATCTTCAGTAACTAAAATCATCTTCTAGGGTACATAATTAAGTCTTCCATTCTTTCCCTTTCCAAAAGGCAGTATTTGGGGGTCATTTTTGGTTGGTTGGTTATAAAAAGTTCTTTCTTTGTAGAAGAAGACATTGGGAAAAAAGTAAAATCTCAAGTTTAATTATAGAAGACAAATTGGAATACTGACTGTTCTGTTGCATGGGAGGTAAAAGCATGGGTGTCCATGCTGTGGTGTCTGTACCAGAAATCCTAATTTTCTGAACCCAGGGGACGTGTATCATTCTGTGTTTTATATTTGCCCTACTGCCTTCCTAGTTCTGCTTTAAATTAATCTTTATAATTTTACATATTTCATGTCATTATGACTTAATTCCATGCTCCCCCAAAAGACAAGGTAATAAAATGAGGTTAATTACTTTAAAAACCCAATAAATTCTCTTTGAAACTCTTAGGGAGAAAAATGTCCATGTAGTTTATACTGCTTAAATACAATATTGATAACCAAGGTCTGCCTGTTTGGGAAACGTTAAGAAAAATACTTGGGAGATGGGAAAATTATCTAAGTGAGCACAGAAGTTGGACTAGCAAGTTGAGGACTTGCATAAGGTCTGGGTTATATTGATGTGTCCTTGCTACTTCTTGTATTTTCCTTCCTGACTTCTTTTGAGGTTATTCTATGACTCAAACTTTTGTCATCCTGCTTCACTTTTTACTTATGAAATACTATCCAAACAAGACGCAAGGGTAGTGGACATAGGAGCAAAGACAGAGTTTGATTGTAGATGAGAAGGCACAGCCACTGACTGATGAAAGTGGTTGTGACATTTCCATTAATCATCATACAATGTATTTCTTCTTAGTTGAAAATATAATGAGCCTTTTCTACATCACATTTCATCAAAACAACATATAGAGCCAAGGCAGAGTTTGGAGAGAGACAGTGCAACTCTTTATTCGCACTTGTCTATGTTCTTTAGGAAAGGGGGCTGTTGATGTAATGTAGGCACCACCCAGAGCCTGAGTCCAGTCCTCTCCTTCCTTACTTCCTGCCCAGGCAGCCAAATCCACTTAGCCGTTGCCCAGAAAGAATTATGTGATTTAATATTTGGGATTGGTGGGAAATAGCAGAATTGGAAGACGTGGTGATTAGAATTTGAAAACTAAAGGTTTTATGAAGCCGTAACTTTGTGTAGAAGTCCTATTTATTTGGATATATCTTAAAAGCAACTATTATCAATTTTCCTCAAGTAATAGTCTTCTTTTATGTAAAATATCAAGTGGTATTTCCTTACATAAAACTATTTAATATAATTGGTAGCATAATGTGTCTGGAAAGACTGGAAACTATTGCCATAGTCAGCTACAGTTTTGAATTATAGTCAGTTTATGTACAGTTTATACACTGTCAGCGTAAAGTGTTGACATGAATTTAAAGTTAGTAATTGCCCTAAATAAAAACGTAACCAGAGTAATTACTTTTGACCAACTGTCAAAGGTAAGATATTTTAGTGTTCAATGTGGATTACCACGTAAGCATAAAACGTAGTAGTATGGGAAGATTTACATGAAAATGATGCCCTTTCTATTTCTTTTACAGCACATATTCTGTTTCTATTCATACAGCAATGAAATTCTCTAAAGAAATATTTTTTTCAATCTTTAAGTTACTGAGTCTGTTCAGAAATAAGAAAGGGGCACCCAGGTGACTCAGTCAATTAAGCATCCAACTTCACCTCTGATCATGATCTCATGGTTCATAAGTTCAAGCTCCTCATCAGGCTCTCTTTTGACACTGTGGAGCCATCCTGGGATTCTCTGTATTCCCCCCTCTCTCTCAAAAAAATAAAGAAATAAATAAAAAATAAAAAAGGAAAATACATAAGGAAGAAAGGTAACCAGCATTTCGAATCTGAGTGATTTGGGGAAATGGTGGCGGCGTTAACAGCAAAGTGAGCTTATTAACTTTAAAAAATTGCGTTACTGTTGTTTGTTTTGTTTTTTAGTTTTCTTTGGTGTATATCTATTTGTTGACCATTGGTTAACATTCTTGAGGGCAAAAGCTCTGTCTTGTTTATTGCTGTATTCCAGAGCCTGGAACCGTTCCTGCTATATTGCAGACTCCTAAAAAATACGTGTTGCGTAAAATGGGGAGTAGGGTACAATCAGTTAATTTCCTTGACTTGGATTGACTTTCCAAGAAGGTAAAATGTGGGGCCAGAGTTAAATATGTGTTTGGAAAGAGGCCAGTGTTCCTTATTATGAGAATTTTTCCTTCATTTGACTTTTTTTTTTCATTGTCTTAATCATCTTCTTTCGCTCTGGTTGCCATTCAGAGACAAAGAGCCTAAACCTGAAGTGCAGTTTGGCATTTTTAGACCTTTGTGTCATTGTGCCTCTCGATCACATGCAGGTTATACTTCTAAGGTCAGGGACATTCCCTGTCCATTTAGGAGAAAAAAACTGTCTTCTGCTTGTTTATTGGGATGTCTTCTTAACTAAAATCTTACCCTGAAAGGCTTGTCCTGCTGCAAATTTAAGTTTAGACATATACAGTTTATACTAAAGTGGAAGAAAAATGGTGGGCCGGCATTCATCTCCTGATTCAATGTCTGAAATGCATGACTCAGTATCTGTCTTGAGGCTTCTTTTCATTTTATACCATTGGTTGGGTGGATTCTCCTACCTGACATTCTGAGCCCAAAGTATAAAGGAGTATTCATTTCTGTGTGTGTGTGTGTGTGTGTGTGTGTGTGTGTGTGTGTGCGCGCGCGTGCACGCGCCTCTGTCTGTCTGTCTAAGAGAAAATCCTTTATTTCCCCTCCTTATTCACTTAGGGTCCCAGATTCAGTTAAGCCCATCCAGTCTAATGAAGTCAAGTTATATTTCTTCTGGGCCACTTTGGCTCCAAATCTTTTCCTAATTCTGTCGTACAGCAGGAAAAATGATCTGTTGTTGAAACAAATGATTTCTTCACATCTAAAGGGAAGGTTTATTTTGTTTACCTTATCCAAAGGTTCATTCATCCAAATAACCATTTAATTTAAATGAAGAAGGGCTGTAGCACATATCACCGTAACATGAAAGAGTTAGAACTGCCCAGTAGCTTTCTTTTTTATAATGAAATGTGTTATTCTGAATTTCAGTTCGCTTGGGAGAAAGCACAGGTAGATGCCAGATGTCCTTGTGTGATCCCCTCCAGCCCTTCCAGACTATACCTTTTTGAACATTCTTTGAGCTGCTTATTCTTTCCTGGCCTAAATGGAAGGCAGGAAAATAGCATCATTGTATTGGAAAGCTTCCCTTCAATGGTTCTTTATATGTCAAATAGTTGTTTGCAATTGATTCTGAAGAGTCTTCAGCTTTGTTCCATTACCACAGCATTTCGTTGTTTGAGATTTGTGACAACAAATATATTTATTTATGCTCATGGAACTCATGAAACTTGTTGGCACAGTACCTTTAGTTGCTGTTCCAACTCTGCTTTGATAAACCATGGAAAATAATCTTCTGTCCCCAACTGAAAAGTGCTTTCTTTTACTCATATTACCAAAAATGTATTTACTTTAAAATAAATAATTAATAGATTCATTGACTGTTTTCCAAAAGGAAAACTGCATATTAAAATTGATATTTAAATAGGGGGATTGTAAATACTGAAAACGCATAAAAATTTTTAGGTCATCCGTTTAGAAACCACAATACCATGCATTTAAAATCCTTTTGGGAGAGCCTGGTGGTTTAGTCAGTGAAGCGTCCAAATCTTGATTTCGGCTCTGGTCATGATCTCACAGTTCATGATTTCAAGCCCAGCTTCAGGCTCTGCACTGACAGTGTGGAACCTGCTTGGGATTCTCTCTCTTCCCCTCTCTCGGCCTCTCCCCTGCTCTCTCTCTCTCTCTCTTTCTCTCTCAAAAGTAAATAAATTTGAAAAAAAGAACTCCTTGAGGTGCCTGGCCGGCTCGGTCAGTTGAGTGTCTGACTCTGGCTCAGGTCATGAGATCATAGTTTGTGAGTTTGAGCCCTGCTTCAGGTTCTGTGCTGACAGCTCAGAGCATGGAGCCTGCTTTGGGTTCTCTGTCTCCCTGTCTCTGCCTCTCCCCTGCACATGCTTTGTCTCTCTGTGTCTCTCAAAAATGAATAAACGTTTAAAAAAAAAAGTTTAAAAAATCCTTTAAAATTTTTCAACACTATAGTTAAAACATAAATTCTCTCTTCCTTAAATAAAAAAGCCCAGGCCATTAAACCAAAACCTCCTTTCTGCCCCATAACAAATAAGTTATTCCTCTATCGCAGCACTTTTTTACATTGTATTTTAAATATTTTTCTTGTCTGAATGCCAGCAGAGTGTATACAGCACCCAGATATATTAATAAAAGTTAATATTTATGGAGCACTTAATGTAGATAACACTTAAGTCCCTTTAAGTGGGTTTTCTTATTGAATCATCAATTCACTGGTATGAGGTTGGTTGCTATCCTTAACCCACTGTACAGATGAGGAAACCGAAGCACAGAGAGGCTAAATAACTGCCAAAGTTATGTGGTTTAGAAACTGCAGAACCAGGGGCACCTGGGTGGCTCAATTAGTTAAGCGGCCGACTTCGGCTCAGGTCATGATCTCACGGTCTGTGAGTTCAAGCCTCGCGTCGGGCTCTGTGCTGACAGCTCAGAGCCTGGAACCTGCTTCGGATTCTGTGTCTTCCTCTCTCTCTCTGCCCTTCCCCTGCTCATACTTTGTCTCTATGTCTCTCAAAAATAAGTAAATGTTAAAAAAAAATAAAAAAAAAAAAGAAACTGCAGAACCAGGATTCCACCCTGCTAGCTTTACCCAGCTTTTCACTCAGTAGAGGGGTTCAGCCAACAAGGGGGGATGATCCGGCAGCACACGGATTGCATTCACAGGGGCAAACTCATGGAGTCAGCAGCAGCAGGATTGTGGTTCTCTCCTTTGTTCACTGTATGACGTGGCAGTGTCCTGCAGTCCGCAAGGCCAGAATCAGACCCCGTTTAGTGATATCGGCCCTGGCTGTGAAGTTTGGATGGTCAGAAGTAGCGTCATCTCTCTCCTTTGATATAATCAAGGCTGAAAAAATACGGAGCCTTGACCTCCAGGTCTGTTTCTTCACCTCAGCCTTCATGAATGGTCAGCCTTCCCTTTGTGCCTCAGGATTCAGGGGTTTAAGACTTGAGACTGCAAATGCATGACCTGACCGTTCCCTGGCTTCGCTCGGATCCGTCTCTGCCCTCTGCCATGACTGACCAGTTTAAGCACTCTCATGTGGCTGATTTCCATGGAGCCTTTGGGGAAGTTAGCCCACAAGGGCTAATATTGAAAACTTAACTTTTTTCTCTAATGTATGTTTTATTGCTTCTCACGGGTGCTGTATTAGATATTTAGTCAGTGGGTTTTTTGCTCTATTTTCTGTTCTTTAAAATGAAAATTTACTCTGTACCACTGTGCCAAAATATCCTCTTCTCCGTGACTTCAGATTTAAAGATTTATCGTAAGTGAACCAAAGATATAACTGTCAACAGAAGAAAGAGGGAGGTTAAAAACAATCATGAGAATTTTTATATTGTCTTAGGTCTGAGAAAACATTGTTTAGTAGGTTTCTTTGCCTAAAAACCATGGAGGTATATAGATCAGTAATTTCAGCTACGTAAAATATAAACTGCAGGACAATGAAAGAAAAAAAAGTGCTACAAGCAAGGATAAAAAACAAATGATAAACTGAGAAAAACATTTGCAACTTGTAACACAGAGACAAATTTTTCTAATACATAAATTCTGTAAATCATTAAGAAAAATATCTAACAAAGTTGTTCAAGGGTATGAACTGAATGTTGACAAGGGAAATATCAGGGACTGTTAAATGCTCTGAAACATGGCTATCCTTATAGAATAAGAAAGTGTAAGATGACACGACGAGATACCATGCTTACGTATAAACTTTGATAAAATGAAAATTCTAATGTAAAACTATTAATGAAGATTTTTCGGGAACAGATACTCTCACAAATTCCTGACAAGAATATAAAGTTGCTGTGACCTCTGTAGAGAGCACTTTAGAATTATCTGTCAAAATCACAAACGTATTTAACATTTTCCCCATGAATTTTATTTATTTTTTTAAATTTTTAAAAAAAGTTTTAATTTATTTTCGAGAGAAAGAGACAGAGCACAAGCTGGGGAGGGGCAGAGAGACAAGGAGACACAGAATCTGTGAAGCAGGCTCCGAGCCTGACGCAGGGCTCAAACTCGTGACACCAAGATCATGACCTGAGCCAAAGCTGGACGCTTAACTGACTGAGCCACCCAGCCGCCCCTAACCCATAAATTTTAATTCCAAGAATTTACCTATTTATACTCAGTTAAGAAATGATGGATTTACGAGATTATCCCTCCTGTCTTCTTCGTAATAGCAAAATACAGTAACATACACGTAAACCAAATTATGAAGCCCGTACACAATGGAAGATATTCATCCTTAAAAGAACATCGTGGACACGTTGTATATTGATAGAAAAGTGTGATTAAGACATACTGTTACATGGCAAAAGCCAGTTGTAAAACATTTTTGTTCAAAGAGTATGTTTGTGTGTGCGTGTGTTTGTGCACAGAATGTCCATGGAAGGATATTAGAATATTGGCATCATTCAATATCTTGAGGGTGAAAATATTTTTGAGGAGAAAGGGATGGAAAAGAGACTCCTCACTGAGTGAGGACGTAAGTTTTTTACTATAACCCTGTAAATGTATTCTTTATTCAAAAAAATTAAAAACAGAGAGGAAGGTGAAAAGAAGCCTCATTTATTTGTTACTTACCTCAACCAATTCCTGTAGCGTAACTCGTGTCTCCCTCCCGATGGTCTGGAGCAGTGCATACAAACCTGTTAGAGCTTCGTCGCGGGGCACTGCAGCCTCCGGCCCCTGGAACACCAAGTGTGTCCCCGGTGCATTACATGCTGCCAAGCAGGCGATGCGTGCGTATCTCATACTTACCCGATGAGAAATAAAAATCTGGGATTTGAGCAGAATTACGCTTCATCTGAAAACTATTCCTTTTGCAAATCAATAAATATTTAGGAGCCCCGAATAAAATGTATTTGGCTTCAACGGTTCTCTCATTAATTGCTGTTCAGGAAAAAATCTCATTAAAATATGTTTAGCGACTGGAAATAGAAATAAAATCGTAAGAGAGGTACGTCAGAGATGATAATCACAGTGAGACTGATTATAATTTCCTTTTGGCCAAAATACAAGCATTATTTACAAGAGTACGTAGGGTATACTTTTTTTCACCTTGTGAAAAAAGGAGATGTTGTTGTTAGATCGTCTTAAATAAAAAATCCGGTAAAATTCTGGTCATCAAATTGCAAATGGGCTACATGGCTCAGTGAAATCAGAACTTCCCTTCATGGCCCAGTGAAATTAGGTATCAAAACACAGCCTGCTCCTTTGCAATTATGTAGGTTAGGACTTTGAAAGTAGGAAACAGACCAATTTTTCTCTACTCTGTGGTGTTTGTAGTTGTTTATTTCAGAGATTCTTCTCTATGTCTGTCTCTGTATTTGCCTCTGTTTCTGTCTGTCTGTCTCTCAAATATATACAGATGTACACAGACACACGTACATATGTATACATGTGTGTGTGTGCGTGTGTGTTGTCCCTTTCTCGGGTGCCCACAATTATACTAATCATAGTATTTGTTTCATGACATTATCTCATTATTCTACTCATAGCCTGCTTTTATTTAGTTAAATATCTTCAGTAATTTAATATGCACCCATAAAACCACCAAAAACAAAAGGTTCCAGGACCGAGACAACTAACTGCATGTATCCATGGTACTGTCCCATCTGCCCCCACTCCTACAACATAACCATCACCTTGAATCTAGGATTCCACATTTTCTTTTCTTTTTAGATGCTTTTATTACACCTATAGATATTCCATTTTTTATTGTTACTATTATTTCAGGTTTAAATTTTCTTTTTCTTTTTATTTATTTTTGAGAGAGAGAGAGACAGCACAAACAAGGGGGAAGGGCAGAGGGAGAGGGGGAGACAGAGAATCTGAAGCAGGCTTCAGGCCTCTGAGCTGTACAGAGCCCAATACTTGAACTCATGAACTACAAGACTGTGACCTGAGCTGAAGTCAGACGCTTAACTAAGCCACCCAGGCGCCCCTGTTTCAGGTTTTTAAACATTATCCAAAAAAGCTTAGTACTGTGTGAAACTTAATTTTTTCACTTAATATTAAGATTTTTTTAATAATGTTTATTTATTGCGAGAGAGGGAGAGAGAGAGAGAGAGTGCACAGGAGAGGCAGAGAGAGAATCCCAAGCAGCTCCACACTGGCAGCAGGGCACCCAATGGGGGGCTTCAACCCCACAAACCGTGAGATCATGACCTGAGAGAAAATCAAGAACTGGATGCTTAACCAACGGAGCCATCCAGGCTCTTATATTATGTTCATCTGTATTGTTGCATGCTGTTCTAATTCATTTTGAAGGTGAATAACCCATCATAACCCATTATGGAGGGCATCGTTCCTGGTTCTTTCTGTTGTGAATATTGACCAGCGTACTTGCAGACACATGTCTCTGTACACTGTGCACTGCCATCCGGGCAATCTCCTTCAAACTAGAGCCTAGTGTTTCTCCTGGTTTGCTCAGCATGGACAGAGCTACACCATGGATTCAGGGTCGTTTTGATTTTTCGGAGGGATATTTACCCTCTTTTTTGATCCACTTATTTTTGAAAGGTGACTTATTTACGTTTCTGTTATGATTGATGTATGTGTCCGCAGCTTAGGTCACAGAAGTGGTGGCGTACTGGAGCCTTGTTCTCTCTTTCTCGGTGGTGGATTGGGAAACGAAGAGCCTAATACTCTGCAAATTAGGGTGACCTCCACCTCTTCCCAGTCCTGTGTGTTCCCCGGCGTCCCCTCCAGATTGGCTGCGAAGCGTCTGTTGAGTGATCCAGTGGTCCTCCTCTGGCTCACAGGGCTAACTCAATCTTCTAGATTATTCTTTAGGTCTCTTCCATGTGGTTTTGGGCTCATTATATAGATTTAGAAACCATACAGGAGAAACACAGCTACTGCAAACATTTCTGTATCTTTTGTGGTTGTTTTTGTTTTGTAAATGTTACTATTTGTCTCCATTTCCCCAGATCATGTACTAAGCATTACCAACACTAGAACATAGCATTCTCTTCACTGCAGCTTTCCATATCCAGTCTTATTTTTTTTAAATGTTCTATTTATTTTTGAGAGACATAGAGACAGAGTATGAGCAGGGGAACGGCAGAGAGAGTGGGAGACACAGAATCCGAAGCAGGCTCCAAGCCATCAGCACAGAGCCCGACGTGGGGCTCAAACTCACAGACCACAAGATCATGACCTGAGCTGAAGTCGGCCGCCCAACCGACTGAGCCACCCAGGCGCCCCTCCAGTCTTATTTTTAAGAAATAAAAATCTTTTCATGAAAAGCGATGGAGCCTGTAACCACCTAACTCCTCGAGAACAGGATTGCTTCTGAGTGGTGCCAGCAAACTAGCAAAGATTGCTGAACCTCGTCTTCTTGACCTCAGTCCCAGCCTTCCCCCTCGCAGTTCCCCACACTCTCACCCCTAGGAGCAAAATTAGCAGTGTGTTTTTTTTTTTACACAGGAACAGTAATGGAAACTTCTTTTTAGTTATGTCCTAGTGATACCTTGGTGCCTACATCTCAGTTGTCTTCAACTCCTCATTGTAACTCTTGCTCCCCAACCAGGTCCTCATAATCTGATTTTCAGACACTTTGCACAGTGCTTTCATCCTTTTTTTTTTTTTTTAAGACTCAAAGCCTGTCTTGATTCGTCATGCTTTCCTGTGTGTGCTAAGCAAAAGTGACGTCCATCACAGTTAGTGTCTCTCTCTCCCCATTAAAATAGACAGTTACTTGTAATCAGATGAATTGATAGTGAAAGTTCTTCTCACCAAGGAATCTGCTTTTTGGGATGTTTCCACCTTGGGAGGTAGAGCGTTGAGTCGCTTAGAAATTTGGAGCAGATATTTGAAGAGTTAAAATCTAAAATGAAAATCTGAAGCATTTATGCTTTTATAAACCATTCGGGAAGGACATCCTGACTGGCAGGTGCCAGTGCCTGCACTGGCATTTCCAGGCTTGGCTTTTAGAAAGCCCCCGTGTGTCTCTGTGTGGAAAACAACACATCCAAGAAAGTGTGACCAGTGGGAAAGAGCGTTAGAGGCGTCCAGGTGAGCAGCCCAACAGCAGTCCAGAGCTGACATTTGAGGCAAAATTAGCACGTATCACTTCCTAGTACATTTATCAGGAGTCGCCAGCCTAAACTCTTTCAGTTTCTTCCCACAAATGATTCCCACTATTAAAACACATGTGTTAAGTGTCTTGGACACTACCTTGACAGTCTTAGCTAACAGTGGTAGTTCCTAGGGAGTTCCTGAAGTGACTTCACCCCCTAATTTCAACCTAAACAAGATGGTTTACATGGAAACGGGCACACATAGTTTTCTGTGAAAGCCTGGAGGAGAAAGAGTTCTTTATTTGAGGCACAGTGGGCAACATCATTGTTATGAACATGAAGTCTGTGAAAACATACATATTCCAAAAGAAAATCACTCAACAAGAAAAATAGTCTTTAGCATGTGACTGGGATGGTGAATCAAAATTAGGAATATTTAGATCACATTTTAGCTTTATTTTATTAACAGGTTTATGTTTTAAAGTTTTTATTCCAATAGCAAGAGAATGTGGTACAGTGAAATGGCTAAGTTTTAAGTCCAATTTGGAAAAATAAAGATGCAGAGAGAACAGTGTATAGTGGCCAAGTAGCCCAAGATTTGGTACCCAAATGTTAGGGCCTATACCACGACTGCGGCATGTGCAGACTGTGTAATCTTGAACAAATTAATGCCTTCAGCTCTGCAATAGAGATAATGATCTTTTCTGGGAAGCTTTTTATGAGTATCATATAAAATAAACAAAGCATATGGCACTTTAGGTCTTTGTTAAAGAAGGCAAGGATAGTGCATATGAGTTGTAAAAAAATCCAGTAAATCGTGCGATTTGAGATCTTAAAAAAATAATTGTAAAAGAGATCTAATGTAACATTTCAATGATGACTTCTAACAGTTTCCTATAAATAAGCTCTTTTCATTCTTAAAAAAAAAAGACCTACAAATATATGTATTTGCCTAGTCTGATGGAAGTATTAACAAACAATTAAATGGACCCAAACCCATCATCCTCATGAAGAAGGAACATGGAAGTGAGGATTCAAGATTGCCCATTAATTCCTGACTTTGTGCCAACCAGTTTTATTTCCCTAGCCTCAGTCCCACCCAAATTACAGAAATGGACATTTGAGACCTGGAGGACTTGATTTTTTTAGCATAACACAATGGTCAGGAAATTGCATTTTAGTGGACTAAGGAAAAATTTCCCAAATGGTGGGAACCAATATTGTTTCCTCAGTACCATTGTATAGTTAAATCCTTTTTTCAAAAATATGAGTAAGAAAGCTTGGTAAAGTAATCTACATGATTCCTGAAGTTCAGTGTCTGCTTCTGCTGGAGATCCCTGGAAAAATTGAGTGCCTCCAAAACTCCTTTCTCAGAGACATAAAGTTAACTGTGTGCTAGTGATAGGAAAATCTATCCTACCCTGGACTTAAAGGATCAGATGAACATTTTGAACTTTGCCTTTGGGGAAAAAAGATACAAACTGAAATATGCCTCCTTCTTTCTTCATTTTACTTCTCAAATAAATGTTGTTTCATAATGGAAATGGAAAAGCAATAATACAGACCAAAATAAACAAAATAAAATGCTAGTTTTATAATCTTCTGGATGGGTATCTTTGGCTTCTATGGAAAAAAAAAAAGTGAGAGAGAGAAAGAAAAGCTATTTCACAAATTACCATGGCTCAGCGCCTGAAGGAAATTGGTCTACTCTAAGGAAATACCCTGCCGTAGTCAAGTAAAAACGTTAACAAAACTTGAAATATAATATCTTGGTCCATGACTGCATTTCTTGCAAGTGTTGTTACTGACTGACCCTCTCTGTAGTCATTCACTACCCGGGCCTTGAAAAATGTGTGAAGAACTGAAGAAAAATTTCTCAGGCTGCTAATTTCTTATAGATGCTTTCATCTAGTAAGCATGTAAATAAACAAAGCTGTGAAAATGCTTGAATTGCCTTTTTCTCTTAGTCCCAAGCTAGGATCTCTCTTTTTCTTAATGTAATCCTCTCCTCTTTCAGTATGAGGTGTTTCTCATCTGTACTTTGTCTTTGCTAAATGTTAGTACAATTAATTTTAAGGATAATGTCAATGATGTTGAAAATTCTAGCTGTAGTCCACTGCCATATTGGCCGCATGATCAGGTGAATCGTTTCTCCAAGTACCTGTTGTTTTACAAAAGACAACTACTTTAAATAGTCCTCATTCCAAGGACGCAAAAGTTAAAACCAACAAACAAATAAATGAATTCAGTTATGGTATTAGCAAGTTTCTTTTAGTGTCTTATGGATGGTAGGTGAATGACTGTGTTTTCTGTAAGCTTTGGTTTCCCTAGGGGGCTATGGTTTCGATTTTCCATGTGAACATGTTTTCTTTAGTTTAGCTATTTTAAAGACTATCTGAGGAATATTTTTGTCCCAGAGAACAGCGACATATAAATAGGACAAAATCCGGGCTGAATTGTTGGTTTGTATTATCTAGCATGGCTAAATTCTGGTGAATGGCAAAAGACAATTTGGGAGTATTTACCAACATCTGTCTGCCGTCATACTAAATTTAGTATGACTTGATTTAACTAGCTATAGCTGATGCTTATCTGAAGCATAATAAACATGTTCTTTAGCTATAAGATTTCATCTTCCAAACTCTTGGAAATGCCACCAGGACTATGTAACTGTAAATAAAAATTTCCCTTCTCCCATTTGTGGTAGAATACCATAATAGTTCTACCATAGAAGTAAACAGCTTTTCATTTAGTTCTTTTCTGTGTCAAGGACTATAGTGAAGACTTCTGATTCAACCCAGTCAGTATTATTTGGCAGTTAATAATAATATTAAAAACCTGATAGGAGAATCATAAAAGTAATATATCCTTTAGTGTTCCAGTTTAACTTAAAATATTTTTTAGATCCTTTTCTAATCCTCTATTACAGGGAGTATGCAAGCATTTTTGAGGGTAGTTTTACAGATGTTATACTGAGTTTTAATTGCTTCTGTAACCTCACCAAGTTGCTGTAAGTTCCTGTTTGATTTTTTTTTAAATCGAAGTCTCATAAGTTCAAGTGCACGACATAGTGATTCTCCAATTCTATACATTTCTCAGGGCTTACCATGATAAATGTAATCACTATACAACATTATTATGGTATAATTGACTATATTTCCTATACTGTCCTTTTCTTCTCTCTGACTTATTTCATAACCAGAAGTTCTTATCCCTTAATCCCCTTTAGCCACTTTGCCCAACTCCTGACTCAGCTCCCTTCTGGCAACCAACAATTTGTTCTCTATATTTGACCGTCTGTCTTTACTTTGTTCGATTTTCAGGCTCCACATTTAAGTGAAATCATATGGTATTTGTATTTATCTGACTTATTTCACTTAGCATAGTATCCCTAGATCTGTCCATGTTATTGCAAATGGCAAGATCTTCTTTTTTATAGTTGAGTAGTATTCCATTGTGTGTATATGCTGTTTCTTCTTTATCCATTCCTCTGTTGATGGACACTTGGGTTGCTTCTATGTCTTAACTATTATAAATAATGCTGCAATAAACATATTATTTTCGAATGAGTGTTTTTGTTGTCTCTGAGCAAATACCCGGTAGACGAATTACTAGATCATATGGTATTTGTATTTTTAATATTTGAGGCACCTCCGTACTGTTTTTCACAGAGGATGTACCAGTTTTCATTCCCACTAACAGCGCACAAGTGTTCCCTGTCTTCACATCCTCATGAACACTTGTTATTTCTTGTATTTTTGATACTAGTCACTCTGATAGGAGTGAGGAGATATCACATTGTGATTTGGATTTGCATTTCCCTGATGGTAGTGACACTGAGCACCTTTTCATGCATCTTTTCGCCATCCGTAGGGTTTTTTTTTGGAAAAATGTCTATTCAGGACATTCTGCCCACTTTTTAATCAGACTGTTTTTTTGGTGTTGAGTTGTTATAAGTTCTTTATATATTTTTGATATTAACCCCTTATCAAATATACCATTTACAGATACCTCCTCTCATTCACTGGGTTGCTGTTTGCTTTCTTGGTGGTTGTCTTTGCTGTGTGAAAGCTTTTCATTTTGGTGTAGTCCCAATAGTTTATTTTTGTGTTGGTTTCCCCTGCCTGAGGAAACACATCTATAAATATCTTTCTAAGGGTGATGTCTAAGAAATTACTACCTGTGTTTCTTTTTAGGAGTATTATGGTTTCAGGTCTCACATTTAAGTCTTTAATCCATTCTGACTTTATTTTTATGTATGGCATAAGAAAGTGGACTGGTTTCATTCTTTTGCATGTAGTTGTCCAGTTGCCCAACACTATTAATTGAAAAGACTTTTTCCCTATTGTATATTCTTGCCTCCTTTGTCATAAATAAATTGACCAGATAAGTGTGGGTTTATTTCTGGGCTTTTATTCTCTTCCGTTGATCTGTATGTCTGTTTTTGTACCAGTATCATGTTCTTTTGATTGCTATAGCTTTGTAGTAAGTATATCATGAAATCTGGGAACATGATACTTCCAGCTTTTTTCTCCTTTCTCAGGACTGCTTTGGCTATTTGCAGTCTTAAGTGGTTGTATACAAATTTCAGAATTATTTGTTGAGTATCTGTGAAAAATGCAGTTGATATTTAGGTAGGGATTGCATTAAGTCTGTAGAATGCTTTGGGTAGTTTGGACATTTTAATGATACTAATTCTTCCGATCTATGAACGTGGTAGATCTTTCCATTAATATTTGTCATCTTCACTTCCTTTGATCAGCGACTTACAGTTTTCAGAGTATAGGTCTTTCACCTCCTTGGTTAAATTTACTCCTAGGTATTTTATTCTTTTTGGTGCAATTTTAAATGAAATTTTTTTCTTAATTTCTCTTTCTGCTACTTTGTTAGTAGTGTATAGGAATGAAACAGATTGCTATGTATTAATTTACTTTCCTGCAATTTTACTGAATTCATTTATCACTTCTAGTAGCTTTTTGGTTTAAAACCTTTGTGCAGTCTATGTATAGTATTATGTCATCTGCTAATAGTGACAGTTTTACTTCTTCCTTAGCAAGTTGAATGCCTTTTATTTCTTTTACTTATCTGATAGCTGCAGCTAGGATTTATAGTACTATATTGAATAAAAGTGGTGAGAGTGGAAATCCTTATCTTGTTCTTAATCTTAGAGGAAAAGTTTTCAGTTTTTCACCATTGAGTATGATGAGGAGCTGTAGGGTTGTTTTTTTATATAGCCTTTAATATGTTGAAATTTGTTCCCTATAAACCCACTTTCTAGAGAGTTTTTATCATTCATAATTGTTGTATTTTGTCAAATACTTTTTGGTATCTATTGAGATGATCATATTGTTTTTATCCTTTCTCATGTTAGTGGATGTATCATATTGATTAATATTCAAATACTGAACCATCCTTGCATCCTTGGAATAAATCTCACTTAATCATGGTTAATGATTTTTTTAATGTATTGTTGAATTTGGTTTGCTCATTTTTTGTTGAGGATTTTTGTATCTATATTCATCACAGGTATTGTCTCGTAGTTTTCTTTGTGGTATCTTTGTCTGACTTTGGTATCAGGGTGAAGCTAGCTTGATAGAATGAATTTGGAAGTTTTCTTCTTCTTCTTCTTCTGCTTCTGCTTCTGCTTCTGCTTCTGCTCTTTTTTTTTTTTTTAATAGTTTGAGGAATGTAGGTATTACATACATTCTTCTTCAATGTTTAGTAGAATTCACCTGTATCTGGTCCTGAATTTTGGTTTGTTGGGAGTTTTTTGAATACCAATTCAATTTCATTACGAGTAATTGGTCTGTTTAAGTTTTCTATTTCTTCCTGATTCAGTTTTTGGAAGATTGCATGTGTCTAGGAATTTAGCATTTTCTTCTGGGATGTCTAATTTGTTGGCATCTAATTCTCTTAACTATATTACATATAAATATACATATACATAATATTCTCTTATAATCTTTTGTTTTTCTGTGGTGTCAGTTGTTACTTATCCTCTTTCATTTCTGATTTTATTTGAGTCCTCTTTCTTTTTTTTTTCTTGATGAGTTTGGCTGAAGGTTTATCAATTTTGTTTATATTTTCAAAGAACCAGATCTTGGTTTCATTTATCTTTTCTATTTTTTAGTGTCTATTTCATTTATTTTTGCTCTAATATTTATAATTCCTTCTTTCTACCAGCTTTGGAGTTTATTTGTTGTTATTTTTCTAGCCCCTCTAGGTTAGGTTTGGATGTATACTTGAGTTTTTTCTGGTTTTTTGAAGTGGGCCTGTATTGTTATAAACTTCTCTTTTAGAACTGCTCTTGCTTCCTACCAAAGATTTTGTGTTTTCATTTTTCTAGTTTCATTTTTTTTAATAAAAGCCCATACCTCAAGACATCCGTGAGGTACTCTGAGTGAAGAACCTTTCCAGATCAGGTGCTGACAAACTTTTTCTGTTAAGGGCCAGATAATCAATATTTTAGGATGAAGTCACTCTTATTACAAAAGTAGCCATGGGCAATAAATACATAAATAAATGAGTGTGGCTGTGTTCTAGTGAAACTCTACCTACAAAAACAGGCAGCGAGTGTAGTTTGCCACCCCTGTTGTTCATTTTCACTATTATTGTCCTATTTCAAATAGTCTCCCCCCTACTCATTTTACCGCTACTTTTCTTAGTGACTGGCTAGATGACAGATCATGGACAAATAAATTTTAATGGTTATTATGTATTAAAATGTTTTAAGAAAAACACTTGGTATGTCAAAACTGTGTGTTTATGGATGTTATTCCTGAAAATATTATTGATTAGAACAAAGTTCATATTAAATTTTTTATAAAGACTTTATCTTTTTATAGTTATAGGTTCATAAGAAAATTGAGAGGAAGGTGCAGAGATTTCCCATATTCTCCCTGACTCAGTACATGCATAACTTCCCCCGTCATCAGCATCCCTCACCACAGTGGTACACTTGTTACAACTGATGGGTGTACACTGACACACCGTTATCACCCAAATTCCATACTGGACCTTGCTGCTGGTGTACATTTGTTGGGTTTGCATGAAGGTATAATGACAGGTATACATCATTATAGTATCATACAGTATTTTCACTAGCTTAAAAATCCTTTCATGTTAACTTTTTTCAATGAGTATATAGAGAGAAATATATTAAAAAGTCATGTAAATGATTCAAGGACATAGCATTAGGTATAGAAGTGTAGTTCTTTAATTACTAGAGTTTGAGAAATGACTTTGTAAAATTTGTTATTATTATTATTACTATCAAAAAACTATTTGACCTCCAAAAATAAACATACTTCAAACAGGGACTTGGGGTTGCCATTGTGTTTGTCAGAGAGTTCCAAAGGAAAAGGAACGGCCCACTAGGACTGAAGTAAATATCGCTTCAGTATCTTTCTTCGAAGGTCTGTGTTTTTTCAGTTACCTTCTTTTCTGCCTGCCCTTTTTTATACTATTGCTCTTTTTCTCATCTTGTCTGCCGTCATCTAAACCGCAGTTAGAAACCTGACCATTCCTGAAATTAGAAGAAAGAAAATTCTGTGACCATCATTAACCTCATTCTAGGTTCTCTTCTTCTGCCTCTACCTGTGTACTATATGGGACGTGAATCAGGCCGGCACTTAAAACAGAAGGGCTATGCACGCTGTTGCAGGCAGGATTTTATTTTTAAAATATAATTTTTCAAAGAAACAAAAATAGGAGCAAAACTTTCTAAAAGTACTACTGTATGCTTAGACATAAGTAGGTTCTGTTTTAACATGAAGGCATATAAGAAAGTGCTTTCAGTGATATTTGGAAAAAAATATCAGAGGTTACTTTCTTGTTTTGTTGGGTTGTAAGCACAACAGATTTGAAGCTCTCGAAGATACTTTTTAATAGAAAACATTTGAAGTGTGCTAAAAAATTCTCATACTTTAGTGAAACCATATTGTGAATATTTAGTTGTAGGCTTAGAAAATTAATTCAGCTTAACAAACTCATAGAATACTGCTATTCATAAATTAGATTATCATAATTTTTCCTCCCACATGGGATATTTTCCCTTAATTTACCATGATAGAAAAAATATTTTTCATCATTAACTAATAAAAACCCAGGAAGTATAGCATTCTGACATTTGGTTGAAATTTGATTTTATATTTTAAAATATTTTTGTATGTTTATTTTCCTTGCAGCTTCAAGATGAAAGATTTTTGGTCTTTTTTCACAAAGTATAATGTTGTATCTTATATAAATAGTTTGTACTAGTATTTATAATCTATTCGTAGTGGCTAGTTAATTGCATATTAATATTTCTATCTAGCATTAAGAAAGTGTGTGGATCTCATGACTCTAATGTATTCTAGAATCTTCTCTTTGAGAAAATAATTAAAATTTCATTGTGTTGTTATTTTAGGAATATTAGCATACTGTATGTAACTGCTGTCTTCATTATTTGAATAACCTGTGAGCGGTATGTAATTGCCGTCTTCATTATTTGAATAACCTGTGAGTAGCAAGCGTGAGCTAAGAGGGAGGAAATGGGGGCGGAGAAAGAGAGATTGTTCTGCCTTCAGTGACGCATCCCTCCCCTCCATGCTGTGTAGAAAGAGAGTATCCTTAAGGAGTTTGAAGAGAACAGTAGTGAGGATCTTTTTTGAAAAGTGTTGTCCATGAACTAGAGTTTTGGAGAAAGGAATATCAGTGGAGCCTGATCAGATCTGACAAGCCTCACTTCCGCATTTCCTGAGTTTTAGAGGCAAAGGATACATTTCCCGTTTGCCAGGTGAGGACCTCACAGAAAAGAAATGAATTATGTGGTCTTAAGATGGTTTGTGCCTATGTGTACTCTTGTAGGGTGGGTGCGCCTAGCATGAGGAGAAGTTGTCAGAAGCCTGGGGCTGATGGGAGACTTGTAAGTAGCCAGAAAGAGGAGTTATCCCTAAAATGGATGGTGAGAGGTGAGAGACCCTCAGCACTGGAGCACTGGGCGGTTTCCCAAATATCAGTAAATCCATACGTTCTCTAGGTGTCCTGCCCAGAGGGCAGGGATGCCAGAGTTCATTCAGAAGAATATTTATTGATACTGAGTTCCTGGCACGCTTCTATACCCTGGGAAGAGAGTAGTGAACAAACAGATAAAAATCTTTGCTCTTGAGCAAGTTAATTTAGAAGCAAAGAACAGACAGTTACTAAGTAAAATCTACAGTGAGATTCGATAAAACCACCAGAAAAACAAAGCAGGGTCAGAGCCCATAAAATGCTAATGGTGGTTTGAAGGAGGTGAGAGAACAAACTGTGGCTTTCTGGAAAGAAGCGGCCAGTGCAGCAGCCCTGAAACAGGGGTGGCCCGGAGGTGTGGAGAGGCCAGTGTGACTGGAGCAGGGTGGCCAGGAGGAGACAAGTTAAGAGATGGGTTTGGAGATGTAGTCTGGGACCATATGTTGTGGGGCTTTGAAGGCTGGGGTAAGTACTTCCGACTTTAGTTTGGATTCTTGAAATGGGAGCCAGTGGAAGGTTTTAAGCAGAGGAGTGACATATCCTGACCTTCATTTTGAAAGATGTACTGTGTCTGCTGAGTGGTAAAGAGATAATAAGAGAACAAATGTGGAAGCAGGGAGACCAGTGAAGAGGCCACTGCCATAATCTAAATGAGAAGTGATGGTAGCCTGACCAGGGTTTTATTGGTAAAAGTGATAGGCAGTGGTTGAATTCCAGATGTACTTTGCAAGGTGAACCAGCAGAATTTATTCACAGACCATTTGTCGAGCAAGAGAAGAAAAGATCAAGTAATTCTGAGGTTTTGGGAACGGTAAAGGCCAAAGTTGGCATTAACTAAGATGGAGAACATCTGTGGGTAGAATAGAGTTGGGGAGGAAAGATACCAGAAGCTCTGCTCTAAAATGGGTCATTTGAGACACCTGCTAGTCATTCAGGTAGATATTTGTTGTTACATACACCAGTCACGTTCAGGGGCAACGTCAAGGCTGGCAATACGGGAGCCAATATATATATATATATATATATATATGGGAGCCTTTAACTTACAGTTGACATTTAAAGGTGTAAGAATACATAAGAACATGAAGGGAGCATTTTGATAGAGAAGTCCAAAGCCTGAGCCCTCGTACCCTTCAACATTTAGAGGTCCAAGAGCTGAGAAAAGAACCAGCAGAGAAGACTGAGAAGGAAAAGTCTGTTGGATGACACCTCCACCAACCCAGCAAGATCTTTGTTACAAGTAACCGTCTTCTCTCCTCCCCACTGCACCCTTGCAAGTGCTCATGACTAGTTAGGGAAGAAGGAGTTGGAAGAGAAGAAAAAAGACAACCATGTTCTCTCCGTCCACGGAGGTGTAAGCATTGTGGTCTGAAAATATGCAAGGTATAATCTCGATCTTTTTGTGCTTGTTGAAGGCTGATTTGTGTCCCATTATGTGATCTGTTCCGGAGAATATTCCATGTCACTCGAGAAGAATGTGTGTGTGCTGCTGCTCTAAGATGAAATATTCTATGTCTGTTAAGCCCATCCAGTCCACCGTGTCATTGAAACCATTGTTTCCTTGTTGATTTTCTGCTTAGATGGTCTGTCTATTGGTGTAAGTGGGGTGTTGAAGTCCCCTACTATTATGGTATTATTGTTGATGAGTTTCTTTATGTTTGCGGTTAATTGATTTATATATTTGGGTGCTTTTATGTTGGGAGTATAAATATTTACACTTGTTAGATCTTCCTGGTGGATAGAGCCCTTAATTGTGATAGAATGCCCTTCTTCATCTCTTGTTACAGTCTTTATTTTAAAATCTAGTTCATCAATATAAGTATGGCTCCTCCAGCTTTCTTTTCATGACCGTTAGCATGACAGATCTCCATCATCTTACTTTCAATCTGCAGGTGTCTTTAGGTCTATAATGACTCTCTTGTAAGCTGAATATGGATGAGTTTTATCTCAGATGGGGTTGTGTTTTAAAACCTCACACTTTAGAGACCCCTGCGGCTTGGACCCACGCCGACTCTTTGGGGGAGGGTCTCACTTAGCAATGGCCGGGTGCCACCTTGCCCCAGAAAACATGTGTGTGGTCGGGCACTGGCGGAGGTTCAGAGATGATGGCAAACCACAACACATAGCTGGCGCCAGGTTTCACCCCACTCTGGTGCCTTTTCCCAACCCCAGCAAACATGGCTGCTGTCTGGGGTCCGCTGCGACCTTTGCCTGTGGGGAGG
The DNA here is from genome assembly GCA_030068075.1 of Paguma larvata. Lineage (NCBI taxonomy): Eukaryota > Metazoa > Chordata > Mammalia > Carnivora > Viverridae > Paguma > Paguma larvata. The sequence continues at coordinate 127,774,857 of CM057826.1, forward strand.
CCATATGGCCTCTACCAAATGCATTCCAAGCAGGGAAACTGCTTCTCCCCGTGTGGCACACAGACCCCTGAGACCCCACTGCCTGCTCCTGGGGATTCGCCCTACTTCCTCACCAGAGCCACCACCAGAACTTCAGACTCTGCGCTCCACTGTTTATAGAATCTTGGTGGTATTGGGACCCTCTCCTTTCTTCCCGTCAGTGGTTTTAGGGAACATATTTCTTGTTCAGTCCCTTGCGAGTGTTTTCACTCTTTCTGTTTCTCTCCAACTACTTTTGGGGGGGTGTTTCTCCTGCACTCTCCCAATGGACCACTCTCTCCCCTTTTCCGTCCTTTTTCCCCTTCTCTGTCCTGTCTCCACACAAAGCGTTCCTTACCCTCTGCGGCTTTTCTCCTCAGTTATGCACGTGGTTGTGTTAATCTTCAGATGAATTTCCTAGGTGTGCAGAAATGGTTTGGTGCTGATCTAGCTGCGTTTCAGGGACAAGACAAATGGAGGGCTCCCTCCTGCTCTGACGTCTTAATTCCCCCCCACCCCCCCCCAATCAAGTTTTCTTAAAACAAGGTTTTTACTTTGTTAAGCCAAAATACATTTTGAAATCCTGAGGGTTTTATAATTACATCTCAACGTACTAATGCTTAACAAGAAAAAAAAAATGGGAACAGAAAATATTAAATTCTTGCATTTTGGCCAAGTCCAAATGGTTATAGCAAATTTAACTTTGGAATTTCCTGACTTTTGTGTTGTTGAAATTGTAGGTTTTACCCAACATTAAAGGAGCCTTTCAATTTAATTTCCCTGTATTTAAATGTTTAAGGTAATTGTGGAAGGCAGGAAGGATGGGAAGAAAGAAAACTTCTGGAGGACATAGTTTTAACAGCTCATCAGTCAGTTGTTAAAAATGTTCTCCTCTAGAAGCTCAGGATGCTCAGTGTAAGTCTTCGTTGTTTCAGAACTTGTAAATGATTTGATATTACTTGTTTAAAAAGGGTAACATAATGTTTCCACCCCGCGTTAATTGGAAAAAGACGGAGAGAAAGGAAAGGAAAGGAAAACCACTTCTGGTAAATAGCTACACTTCCCAAGAAATATCATTTGGCGATGCAGACCAAAAATCTCCTCTTGTTTGACTGTGTTATCAGTGACTTTTCTGTCTTTTGAAATAGAAATAGCTTTCCAATTGTTTTAATCTTGAAAAGCAATGTGATGGAACTGCCTCTTGCCGCCGTTACTTCATGCCTGAGCTACTCCAAATTACTGTTTAGAAAGATGCAGTATTGATTTCAGGCCGAAAGGGAACCATTCATTACATGGCAACAGAAGTGGCCTTTTTAAAGAATGCCATCATTCTACCTAAAGAGACAAAAGAACTTTTTTTTTAAGTTTGTTTATTTATTTTGAGAGGGAGAGAGAAAGGGAGAGCGGGAGGGCACCTGCTTGGAGGAGGATCAGAGAGACAGAGAGAGAGAGAGAGAGAGAGAGAATCCCCAGCAGACTCCATGGTGTCAGTGCAGAGGCCGAAGTGGAACTTGATCCCATGAATCGTGACATCATGAATTTAGGTGAAATCAAGAGTCAGACGGTTAACCAACTGAGTCTCCCAGATGCTGTCAGACAAAAAAACAAAGAAACAAAAAAACAAAACCCACTTAATTAAAAAGTCCCTTTAGTGCCCATTACTGTTAACACACAGAGACTATTTTAAACGTACTTCCTTACATCAATAACAAGAGGAAGGTGGGACCCATAGGAATATATAATGGTACTATAGCAGAATACTGAGGTACCACAAACATGCTGATCGTAAATGATAGCATCTCTGCACAGTGGATATACAGTGGATTGTGGTGTTGTCCATCATCCTGAAAAGATATCTTTCCCTTTCTTTGTTTTGAGTTACTGTCCTCTCTTTTCTTTCTTCTTCACATCAGACTTGGGAATTATCTACAGTTAGCCTCTACTTCCTATGTTCTGACTTACTCTAGAACCCTCTGCCATCTGTGCAGTCATGTGAAACTAATTTCATCAAGGTCACCAGGTGGACTTTTCCCACTCCTTACCTTGCCTGGTATTCCTACAGAAAAAAATCATCTACGTGCGGTTGCCCACCCCCAGCCCCTGCCTTTGGAGTGCCTCTGTCCGTCTCCTGCATTTCCTCCCTTCCCCCAATAGGCCTGTACACCACCCTGCAGTCAGCTCAGCCGCAGCATGCCAGATGGCATATGTAGTGCCCCCACTCCCAGCCCGTGTATATGTACCTTACCAGTGCTTCCCATACACCTCATTGCAACCCTGAAGCTGGGGCCCCTGCCTTTCCTGACTCCTCCCTTTCCTGATACGACTGTGTTATCACCAAGACATTTGGATGGATTATGCTTCCTAAATGTATCTTCATTTCATCCACTTTTTTTTACCTTCATCCCCACTGTCTCTTTTGGAATACTGAGCTGCCTTTCTTTGGAGTCTCTCTACCTCCTCCTTGTCCCACTGTGGTCTTTTGTGAAGGAGGCCATGCGCCTCCTCTGTTTGAGTCCCCCGACTTCTTAATAAAATTCCTGCATGACCGTCCTCCTCTTTCCTCTCTAGCTTCATTTCTTTCTACACACTCTGATTCAGGTCCATTAGCATGTTCCCTCTTGCCGCATCATTCGTATGTGCTCTTCCCTCTGCCTGGAAAACAATATTCCCCTTCATCTTCGTAGCCTGGAGGGGTCTGTTTTCCAACGTGTTTTAGTGTGACTGTGAATGTCCTGTGAAAGTCTTTCGTGACCGATTTCTCTTCTGTGTTTCCCTTTCACTCTGCACAGCTCTTTGCACCCACAGTGTTGGTCACACCACATCGACATCGAGTATAATTCTGATCTCTTGGCCAGCAGCGCCAGCTTCTGGGGCAGGAGTCCAGTTCAGATCTGCTCAGTGCTGTGCAATTCGATTTGTGGTCCAAGGAAGTGTTTGTCTTGTGTTTTGGAACCAGCTGGCTCTCTTGTATTTTTTGTTTTGTTTTTGTTTTTGTATGTCATCTGTCACTGTTACGTGTTTGGAGCAGAGGGAAGTGTCAGAGCATTTTGACTGGAAGTCACAATCTGTATGTTTAGTAAGCTGTCCAGGTGATGTGTTCTGTGTGTGTGTGTGTGTGTGTGTGTGTGTGTGTGCATGTTAAAGTTTTGTAACATCTGTGCTCTATTTTACCTAGAAGACTGAAGCTGTTTGACATGAACTTATTCAACCTCAGATTCTCTTACTACAACCTCATTTTCCATTTTCCCTGCCTTTGATGAATTGTCTTCCCATCTTTCCAGAGCAGCATGTTCCAGCTCTGTAGTCTACTCCATCCCTTTTCTAAGACTCCTGACTTTTGCTGTTAATTGGCTCAGTGTCTAACTTGTGTCTCTTCTCTTTCCTGACTCTTTTCTCTTGCCTACCATCAACTCCATCTACACAAAACCTCTGTCTGCTCTCTCTTTAGTCTCCTGTCACTATATTCTCTCTGACTTTTCTTCACTGTGAAGTTTCCTAAAAGCATAGTTTGTAGCAGCAGTCTCACTTATACCCTACCAATTATTTCTTACCCCTTTGTATAATTGCCTTTGTTTTCATGAATCCCTCATTTGTTATTCTTGGTTACTCTGTTTCTTCGTAAATATTTTTCCTTGATGTCTTAGTTTCCTATTGTTGCTATAACATAGTACCAAAAACTTAGTCACTTAAAATACAGAGTTATTATTTTACCTTTTCAGAGATCACATGTCCAAAATGGGTCTCACCAAGCTGAAGTCAAGGTGTCGGCAGGACTGCCTATTCCTTCTGGAGTGTGTAGGGGAGAATTCATTTTCTTTACCTTTCTGGCTTCTAGAAATTTCCTTCATTACTGACTTGTGGCCTCCTTCCATCTCCAAAGCTAACAATGCAGCATCTTCAAATCTCTCTCCAAATCTGACATTTCTGCCTCATCTTCCACTTACAAGGACTCTTGATTATATTGGACTCAGGACCCAAGAATCCAGGACTACCTCCTTATCTCAAGATGAGTTGATTAGCAACCTCGATTCTCTCTTGTCCTAGGCACTAACTTATTCACAGGATCCCAGGATTAGGACTCTGACATCAGTGGTGAGCCATTATCTTGCCTGTCACATTTGACTTCTTTAAATTGTTTTTAAAAAATGAATAAATAAAATTTAAATCACTTTTCAGTAATCCTGGTGACCTTTCTTTTCTTTTTTGTCTTCACTTGCTCCTCCTCCTTCAAATTAGTATATCCCCTCCCTTACTGATTTTATTCATATTGTTGGTTTCAACTGTCTTTATCCATAGCTGCCGATCCCTGTATAAAGATCTACCCTGGATTTTCAGCCACTTTCTAAATATTATTAGCTTTATATATTAGTGATGAAATCTTCAACTTCCCCCAAATTATCTTTCCTTGATTTTAATAATTTTGTTAGTAACAGTTCAGTAATGAAATCTTATCATTCCTTTCTCTTATTCTTGCTTTAACTTTTAGGATGTTTCCTTAATTTTTGTTTTCCTTTCCTAGTCCCCCGTCATTAACTGGAGGCTGGACCATGTTATTATCTCTACTGTCCCTGCCCTGTTCTTACCTTAGCCCTGTTCTTCTTTATCAACACTGGCAGATATTTTTACCAGAAGTAAAATTCTTTTTTTTATTAAGTTTTAAATTTTAATTCCCGTATAGTTAACATACCATTTTATATTAGTTTCAGGTGTACAGAATAGTGACTCAGTGTTAATCGTGATAAGTCTCCTCTTTAAACTCCATCAAAAACAAAATTATAGGGTGCGTGGGTAGCTCCATCAGTTGAGCATCTAACTCTGGACTTCAGTTCAGGTCATGATCCCAGGCCTGTGGGTTTAAGCCCCACGTTGGGCTCCATGCTTAGGGTGGAGTCTTTTTGCGATTCTCCCTCTCTCTCCCCTGCTCGTGGGTGCTCCCTTTCTTCCTGTAAAAACTCTTCTTCCTCGCTTAGTGATGTAGGTGCTCCTCAGTGATCCAAAATAAGGACAGATCCCTGAAAATGGCACTCCGACTTTCTAGATGTGTCTTCTTTTACTCCTTTGTAAAATACTCTGAGCTCATGCAAATTATTCGTTTCTCATCCGTACCTTTTAGTCACCTCTGTACTTTGGCTCATCGTGTTGCCTCTGTCTGAGAGAACCTCTACCACCTCTCTCCATGTTGAAGCTCTGCTTTGTACTCTAGGGTTCTTCATTACTACTGCGTCCTCTCAAGACACAGTAGTGTCCTCATAATTTTCCTTGTCCTCATGATTGAATTGAGATAGTATGTTGTTAGTCTCCTCTGATGGGATCTCTGTGCCTTGTTTTACATTTGCTTAATAGACTGTTGCACTCTACTTGGTTATACTGAGTAATAGATTATAAATTCGTAGAAGGCCAGGCTCTTGGTATTTCTCATCCCCTTTCCCTACCCCCATTCCACTTTCAGAAACCCCAATGCAGGTGGGAACAACAGAGAGGACTGGTTTCCCTTCTACACCCATCTTCCACCGGTAGCTGGGAGCTGTACTCCTGGTTGTAGTTTGTGGTTATCCAAAGACGCCACTCCACCTTGCTCATAGACCAGGGGCTACACTCAGGGAGGGCTGTGCCGAGAACGCAGGAGCTGCCAATCTCCTTCCCCCAGTGCCTGCTGACAGAGCAGGGACATCACTCCGGGTACAGTGAGTCCTTACCCCAGTATCCCTGTAGTGCCCAGGGAAAAGGCAGACCATGAGGACTAAGAGGTCCTTAGCTCTGCCTGAAGGGACAACTTTATTTGGAACAGAGAACAGAGAACTCCATACCTACGAGCACTGTCATACACAATAGAAATTTTGGTGGGAAACAATCAAGAGTTTCATGATTCAAGCAAAACAGTGGCACATCCAGAAATTTAATACAATTAGAGGAAGAAAATCCAGAAGAGCCTTCCTAGCATGCCAGTCAACCTTCGAGAAGGTTGCAGTACGTGCTGGGCCGAACCCACTCAGGAGCAGAGTGAGACCTGTGACAGACTTGAAAACATTCCTCAAGCAACACACAGATCCATCCACACAGGGCAGAGGCCTCACTGGCACGAAAGGCTTCAGTGCACCCTCTTACCAAACACTGAATAATTTAAGCTACTCTGACCAAGGAGTGACGTCTAGGGAGCCAAACACAGATGTCCTTGCCAGTGTAAAATTACTTACATGCCCAAAGCTGTGTCCTCTCAAGAGAGGTCAGAGAGAGGACCTCCATGCTACTGGTCCCTGGATGTATATGAGACAAAAAACCCCATAAACTCTTTGATTTGAACTGTGATGGCGTCCTCTGTGTCACATGCACATCCAACAGTGAGGGGTGAAAAAATCTAACTAGCTAAAGGGCCTTGTGTACAGTCTACGGAAGGCATAATTTTTTTATAATAAAAAAATACAAATAGGTCAAAGATTAGAAGATGAAAAAAGATACATCATGCCAGCCACAAACAGCTAGAATGCCTAAACTATAATAAGAAAAAAATAGATTTTAAATAAAAAATGTTACTAGCAGTTAAGAGGAACATTTCCTAATGATAAGAAGGATCAATTCACCAGTTATAATGGTTATAAAAATACATATGCTGCTAGCAACAGAGCCCCAGATATATGAATCAGAACTACAGAATCAAAGGGAGAAATAGACGATTTTCAATAATAGCAGAGAATTTAATACCCTACTTTCTGTTTTGGATACAGTAAAACAACATGGCAGAATATCAACAAGGAACTACAACGATGAATAACACGATAAACTAATTAGATCTGACACACATTTGAAGAACACTCCACACAACAACAGCAGAATATATATTCTTCCCAAAAGCACACAGAATGTTCTCCGCAATAGACCATATGCTGGGCCACAAAACAAGACCTAATAAATTTAAAAAGATTGAAGTCATGCAAAGAATGTTCCCCAATCACAATGGAATTATATGAAATGTATAACAGAAAGAAATTTGGAAAATCACAGCTATGTAAAAATTAAACAGCAGAATACTAAATAACCAGTTGTGGAAAGAAGAGACACAGGGGAAACTAGAAAATAATTTGAGATGAATGAAAACAAAGACAAAATATGCAAAACTTGTGAGATGCATTTAAAACAGTTCTCAGAGGGAAATCTTTAGCTGTAAACACCTACATTAAAAAAGAAAGCTCTCAAGCTGCTAACCTCTTCTTCCACTTCGGAAATAAAAGAAGAACAATTTAAAATCAGCAAGTGGAAGGAAGGCAAGAACAAAGACTAGACTGGAAATAAGTAAAACTCAGAAAACAATACAGAATGTCAACAAAACAAACAGTTGATTGCTCGAAAGATCAAAACTGACAATCCTTTAGTTAAACTAGTTAGAACAAGAAAAAAGAAGGAAGATGAAGACTCAAATTGATACTCATAAATGAAAGAAAAGACATCACTATTGACTTGAAAAAATTCTTGTAAAGTAATATGACGACCAGCTGTACATCAATAAATTAGACCACTGAGACCAAAAGGACAGATCCTAGGAAGAAACAAACTACCAAAACTGTCTCAAGAAGAAATAATAGTCTGAATAAATTATAACAATACGTTATAGTAATGTTACCTAGCATTTATTAGGAGATCCAATTAGTACTTCAAAAATTTCCTACAAGAAAGAAAATCTGAATCCCAGATAACTTCACTGGTTAACATTCAAAGAAAAATTAATATTAATAATTCCTACACTCTTCCCCAGAATAGAGAAGGTAAAAGTGTCTCTCAGTTCATTCTCTGAGGACAGTGTCACTCTGATACTAAAATCAGTCAAAGAAAACACAAGAAAAGAAAGCTAGAGATGAATATCCCTTATGAATATGGATGCAAATATTATCAAGAAAATACTGGCACATGGAATCCAGCCATATATAAAAAGGTTTAGAGGGGTATCTGGGTAGCTCAGTCGGTTAAGCCTCCAGGTTCGACTCAGGTCATGATGTCACGGTTCATGAGTTCGAGTCCCATGTCTGGCTCTGTGCTGACAGCTCAGAGCCTGGAACCTGCTTCAGATTCTGTCTCCCTTTCTCTCGACCTCTTCCTCACTGGTACTCTGTCTCTCTCTCAAAAATAAACTTAAAAAGTTTTTTAGAGAGCATGGGTGGCTCAGTTAGTTAAGCGGCCGACTTCGGCTCAGGTCATGATCTCACGGTCTGTGAGTTCGAGCCCCACTTTGGGCTCTGTGCTGATGGCTCATCAGAGCCTGGAGCCTGCTTCAGTTTCTGTATCTCCCTCTCCCTCTCTGCCCTTCCCCTGCTCATGCTCTGTCTCTGTGTCTCTCAAAAATAAATAAATGCTAAAAAAAATTTAAAAAAATTTTTTTAAAGATTATACATCATTATACATCATAATCATATATTCTCATTATATACACATACATATTTATTCCAGGAATGCAAGGGAAGTATTCAACATCTGAAAAATCAAATAATGCAATATGCCATCTAAATAATTGAATAAAAGACAAAAGGACAAAAGCCATTCAGTCATTTCAATAGATGCAAAAAATGGGTTAAAAGAACTGACCTTTTCATGATAAAAATGATCAACAAATTAGGAATAGAAAGAAATGCCTTAACCTAATAAAGGGCATTTATGAAAAACTATAGCTAACATTATACTTCATGGGGAAAGAATGAATGCTTCTGGCTAACAGAGCAGTTAGGCCAGAAAAAGAAATAGAGTATCCAGTTTGTAAAAGAGGAAGTGAAGCCATCTCTGTGTAGATGGCATGCCATTAATGCAGAACATGTCAACTCAAGTGTTTAAGGCATCCACTGAAGTGGAGACGGTGTCCTCTAAAGACTGTTAGATCCCGTAAAGGAGTTCAGCCAGACCGATGCTATGCAATATCAGTATATGAAAATCAATAGCATCTCCATACACTAGCAGTGAACATTCTGGAAGTGAAACTTGGAAAAGAAAAAAGAAAAAAAAGCTTAGGAATACATTTAACAAAGAGAGTCAAAGAATTTTAAAACTGTAAAACCCTTTTGAAAGACCTCAAAGAAGGTCTAAGTAAATGGAAAGACATCCATATTTAAAGATTGGAATAGTTAATATCGTTAAGATGATAGTACTTCTCAAATTGATCTGCAGATTCAACACAATCCCCATGTGCTGCCTTTTTTTTTTTTTTTAAGGAATTGGCCATCTTATCCTAAGGTTCATATTGGAAATTCATACGCAAGTCATGTTTCAGAAATAGACATATATAACTCTTACAACTCAGTTATAAATAGGCAAATAACTCAATTAAAAACTGGACAAAACAATTAAATAGATATTTCTCCAAAGAAGATCTGTAAAAAGTCAATAAGCACAGGAAAATGTACTCAGCATCTTTAGTCATTAGGGAAATGCAAACCAAAACTACAGTGTGATATATCACATTATTACAGTAAAAAATAATAATGAGTATTGGCGAGGATGTGGAAAAACTGGAACCTTCATACTTTGTTAATGGGAATTCAAAGCACTGTAGGTACTTTGGAAGATAGTTTGGCCATTCCTCAGTAAATTAAATATAGAGTTACCTATGACTCAGCAATTTTCCTTCCTTTCCTTTCCAAGTGAGATGAGAACAAATGTCCACCTAAAACTAGTACTCAAATGTTCATAGCAGCTTTATCCACAACATCCCGAAATATGGAAGCCACTCGAATATTTTCAACTGTGGAATGAATGAATAAAATGTGATATATTCATACACTAGAATATGACTCAGCATTTAGAAGGAATGAGCTACTAATATATGCCACAACATTGATAAGCCTTGAAAACTTTATGCTAAATGAAAGATACCAGTCATGAAAAACCATATACTTTATGATTCCATTTATATGGGCAAACCTATAGAGATGGATGAATTATTATTAGTTGTAGATTTTTTAGTTAGACATAGGTTCCTTACTCCCTAGAGCTTAGAGGGAGATCAGGGGAGTGATAGGATGAAGTACTTTTGAGGGAGTGAAAATGTTCTAAAATTAAGTTGTAGTGGTGGCTGCACAACCCTGTAAGTATACTAAAAACCATTGAATTTTGCACTGTAAGCTGGTGAATTGTACTACGATATGTTATATTTCAGTAAAGCTGTTTATGAAAAAATGGAATTCTGAATACAGTTGACACACATCATGCTTCTATAATCTGAAAAGAGGAAAGCAAACGTTAATTTTCCATTATAGCTTATTTTGTCATTTCGATGACAGTTGTCCTCATAAAGGCTTGAGGTAGGTAGAAGTTCATTGCTTTTAAAACTTAGTCATAATTTAAATAGCGTATTAATTAATAGTTGAATGTAAAATGGAAATACACTTTTTTCCTATACCAAACTTGACCAAATACATATAGTTCCTTGGCATTGATGGAAAGAAAATACAAACACTTGTTTAAAACAAAATGCCCTGTTTTGTTTGTTCTAAGTTCTCTGTAACATAATTGTTACATGAACTGCTTTATCATATGACGTCCATATTGGAATTGACAGAATCTCTAGAGCAATGTTCTTAGAATTCAGTGACATCTGAGATCACACTTAGCACTACTTACCAAATTATTCATTATATTCTGCTTAGAGTAAGATTTACAGTAAATGTTGTAAATGTTGGTTGACAAATATGAGGTTCTGTGGTTTGGCAGTCAAATCTGTCAGATGGTTTTGCTTAGATCTAATTTTCTTAAAAAAAAGATCTGTATTCAACTTCTTCAAATTACCAAGTGCTTTCCAATCTTTCCATGCCACACCCAACAACCCTGTCCTTTTGACAGTGTTTTTGCTCACCTCCATTCTTCATACTCTCCCTCTTCTCTCCCTCATTTTTCCTCCCCAGTCTCCTCTATTAACTTTTCTTCCTTTGGCTTTCTTTTAGATGGTGAGAGTTCTCAGAAGTTCTCTCCTTAAATTCAACTATTTTTATTCATGTATATTCTTTGGACATCCCATTTATTGCTACAACTTCAAATACACAGTCCATTGAGTTGGTGATAAATCACAAATGTATGTCTTCACCCCTTATGTCTGAGTTTCAGTTTTGTTACTGTGTCATTCGAATTGCTGCCCATTAAAAAAAAAAAAAAATCCCAAGTTCAAAAAAGCAAAAACACAGCTTAACCTCAGAATGTCCCTCCATGTCCCATTTTCTGTTAATAGCACTACCATTGTCTCTCTGGCTAATCAAGCTAGAAGTCCAAAATCCTGTTGCAGAAATCCTGTTGATTTCTGCTTCCTCATGTCTCCTGAATGAGTGACGAATTCTCTTCGTCATCATGAAGCCTACTCCATGCCCTCATCACTGACCACTGGACTGTTCATTGTCTCCATTAAACACAAGAAACACCTTTGTAAAATAGTGATTTGCTTACGTATTCTTCTTGTTTAATTTAAACTCCTTCATAGACACCATAAATTACCTCAGAATAAAAGTCAAAATCCTTGGAAGGACTCTCCAGGATTCATCGTATGGCTAACTAGCTAAACTTCACTTCCTTCAGCTTCTCACCCATTCTGGTATACTTTCCATTCTCCAACTGTGCTGTATTTTCAGATGTACTCACCCATGCTGGTTTGTGTTTTTGTTGTTATTTATTAGTCTAAAACTGTCTGTGTTCTACTTCCCGCAGTAATTGGTTCAGAACTCTAGCCCTTTACCAATCACCATATTCTCCTGGCTAACGCAATAGAGATCAAAACATTAGAACAAAGGGGAAGTTTTGCTGAGTGCTCCTGGGAAAAAGTTTCCCCTCTCCCATGAGAAGGCTCTGGGAAGAGACACCCTCTCTTCCAACTAAATGTCCTGGTCACAGGTCTAGCCTAGTATTGCTACAGCCATTTTTCTCCCATCAAAGAAGGCGGCCTAAGAATGAAGTCAGAGCATAAAGTGCATAGTTGAACACATCTCAGAGAAACCAAGCAAGAGACATTGGCTTAAACCAATCCTGACATCCATGCCGGTGGACCTCCAAATACATAAGCTATTAAATTTTTCATTTGTGTCCTTGTAAACTGGTTTTTCCGATATCTGCATACAAAAGCCTCCAAACCGATAACTAAACTTTAAAAATAAAATTCAAGGGAATGTGGGTGGAGGCACATTAGATATGCAGAAGATGAATGAAACCAAGTCGTTTTATTAAGACTTTGCCTTTTCCTGTGAATACACTCATCACCCTTAGACACACTTCTGTATATCTCACCATGCAGCGTATGCTTTATATTTGCACACATCCTTCTTACCATAAACGTTAATGCTAAATTTAATATTAATTGATGGATAAATATTGAGCATGACTGCCCTGAAATGTAGAATGTTTTGATCAGTTAAAAATAAAGCGCTGAATTTTTAAAACTTGGGTAGGGAGTCTACCCAAAAATGAAATAAATTCCTATTTTTCATATAGGATTCCTAAATACTTGAGTGGGAGCATTTTATGTACAATTACTTGGAAGCTAACTTTTTTAAGCTTTCTCGTTAATTCTAGGAATTTTGAAGCATGCAGTTTTTGTACAATAAAATATTTAACACAAAACCACAAATTTAATATCACTCCATGTGTTCTTCTCTGTTCCAGATTTTTTAAGGAAAAGGAGAAATGTCAAACATCTTTCAGTTTTCTACTCTTTGTTGTCAGAGAGGGTATTTGGAAATGGAGCACAGAGAACTTCTTTATTATGAAAGGAAATGCCTAGAAATAAGAGTTAATGTTTAAATGAAGGACTTAAGGTTTCTAATTTTTAGAGAATTTAGATCAATCCTGGGTTTCATAAGTGCCTTGACCGTTGGTATGACTTTAAAGGATGGGAAGGTGCTGTTCACCTCTCTGCTAGTTGCTGTTCTGTTGTGTGCTATTCTCTTTTCTAGGCTTCCTTATCCTGGAGTGATTGATCAATGTATTTGGTGATTAAAGTGTAAATTTCTCATTTCCTTTCTGTTCTGAATCCATGTTCAGTTTTATGAAGATGCGTTCCACTTAGATAGTTGTAGGAGATCCAGTAGGTCCTAATTTTGCACACATGGTTTCATTTTGTTGGATTAAATCTAATGGTAACTGCACCACATTATGTATTTGCTTCTCATGAAGTCAGTTCATGTTAGAATTCTGCTCTCTCTTAGGGAATTGGTCAATTTTGATTTGTACCACTGTGCCCTCAGTGGCTAACTGCTAAGCCTCAAATGAAGATATTATTTCAGGGAATGTCTGAATCTGATAACTTTTTTTATGAGAACATTCCAAGAAGACACACAGGCTTATACTTATTTCATGACGCAGCTTGTAGGCAAGAGTAACTTGTCAGAATAAATGGGGGGAAAATGATTAGATTAATAGAGGAATTCAAGGAAGGCGTTGCCAACCATTTTTTAAAATTGTGGGGTTTAAAATTTCTTTCCTGGTATTTACAAGAATATAATTTTTTCCTGTGTTTTGATACATTAAAACATATATGTGCAACTAAAAAAAAAAACAAAAGAATCTAAAAGCTCAGGTTTGCTGTTCAGTAGTCACGGAAGTTTATGACTTTTCCCTGTATTCATTGGTTTTTGTGTTTTAAAGAAGAATGGCCAACTCCTGGGTTTCCCTTACGATTGCTCATTTCCTTTTAAATGTATTAGCAGTTAGCTCCCAGTGTACCTAATTGTAGTTTTTTTTGACTTTTGACCTCTCTCTGCTTACTGAACTAGAAGAAAAATACAATAATGCTTATATAAATGGCTAGGTTTTCTGCTTTAGGGAAAGCTTAAAAGAAAGCAGCCCTTTCATTAATGTGCAAAGGAATAGACTAGTCCCAGCATTGAGTAAGCTGAACGGGTAAATGCAGGGAGGTACAATAGATAAATTGGACACCTCCCAAAGACTCCCAAGTTTGCCCTCTGTCATGTCTCTGTATTATTTTAGTTTTAAAGTTAATTCCCAGAATGTCAGATATACCCATATTCAAATGGAAACATATCCCGAAGCCAAATAGAAAAAAAAATTTTTTTGCTACCCTCCGTTGGCTCAAATAATTAATGTGAAAATTAGCTATAAATTTTTCAACGTATTTAGTTTTTCCACATTTTAAGATGTAATCCCTGTATGTGTTTTTTAAAAGCTGTAGTAGGCTAATTCTCTAATTGATGTAGAGTGGAAACTAAAACATTGACATCTTTACTTATTTTCAATTTAAGTTGCATTTGGTGGTGGGGGGAGAAAAGGATATAGAGTTTTGCTTTAGTTGGCGTTGTTTTACTGCCATGGGAGTTTGCTTTCACCTCAGTTCCCATAGATGTGTGTGAGAAATTCTTCAGGGTCTGAAACAAGAGTACACTCAGGGTTATATGATCTGACCTAATCAACCATGAGTACTCTGATATTCTTTAAAAAAAAAAAAACAAAACCTTGTAAAAGCTATTTAATGGAGGCCTTTCTCAATCATCTTCTCCTTCCCTTGATTAGACATCGATGAGTGCAGCGTCATTCCTGGGATATGTGTGACTGGCGAATGTTCCAACACCGTGGGAAGCTATTTTTGCGTTTGTCCACGTGGATATGTAACCTCAACAGATGGCTCTCGGTGCATCGGTAAGCCTCGGATTTTTGAAGGCACAATACAGTGCCCCTTTATAACAACAGAATAGCCCAAACGCGTATGAAGATGGCAACAATTATAAGACCATTGGGAAAATGGTTGAAAAGGTTGTTTGGAATAAATGGTACCACTATTGAGGGATTGATAGACCAGGTGCTCTTTGCAAAGACTTCAGTTTCAGAAGCCATCTGGGTTTGTTTTAGGTTGTCAAAGTCATTTTGGAGATAAAGACTTCCTCAAAACATTGCCCTCAAGACAAAAAGGGCTGAAGAAAGAATTTTCTTTTTTAATTGGTCTTGGTAGCCAGAATGTATAAATTAATTTCTTTTGTTGCTATCCGTTATGAATGTAGTCAGTGTCTCATTTACTTAGAGCTTGTTTATTCTAGTGAAAATAGTTATTGCAGAAAAGAAATTGACACCTTCAATTTTGTGTTTTAAGCATATTCAGAGTAGAGCCAAATATATTTGTATGTTTTCCTTTGTACAGAAAGATGAAACACTGCTTCTCAGTCCTAGGTGTGGGTCATCCTTTATTGAGCAAAGCTTAAACGTAGGGCCACCATCCAACAGTGAACATGAGGGATGGAGATCCCTCCTTCAGAGTACTATATTGTCATCTTAAATAATAGAAGAATAGCGATGGCTGTCATGGAAGAAACAGAGGTAGTGGTAGTAAAAATAATAGTTACCATTTATGAGGCACCTGGGTGGCTCAGTAGGTTGGGCGTCCAACTTCAGCTCTGGTCATGAACTCGCGGTTTGTGGGTTCAAGCCCCGCGTCGAGCTCTGCTCACAGCTCAGAACTTGGAGCCTGCTTTGGATTCTGTGTCTCCCTCTCTCTGTTCCTCCTCCGTTTACACTCTGTCTCTCTCTCTCAAAAATAAGTAAAGATTAAAAAAAATAATAATAGTTACCATTTATGAAACACGTGCCACGTGTCAGGCACTGGACAGCATGGGGCCTTGAGCAAGATACTGACCTGTCTGTATTTCAGTTTCTTCTAGTAAATGTGCAATAAAATATTCTTTTTTATTTTTTTCTTTATTTTAACTTAGATTTAAGTTAGTTAACATATAACATAATATTGGTTTCAGGAGTAGAATTTAGTGATTCATCACTTACGTCTATCAACCAGTGCTCAACCCAACAAGTGCCCTCCTTAATGCCCATCGCCCATTTAGCTCATCCCCCACTTCACATCCCCTCCACAAACCCTCAGTTTGTTCTTTGTATATAAGAATCTCTTATGGCTTCCCTCTCTCTGTTTATTTTATTTTTCCTTCTCTTCCCCTATGTTCATAAAATATCTTTATTGTTATTACGAGGAGGGGAAGAAGGATATATATGCCTGCACTAGACCTATATGTTAGGTAATCCTTGTAACAGCTCTGTGTAATAGGTGTAATTATTCAGATTTGCAGATAATGATATTTGAGGTTCAGAGAGGTTAAGTGACTTACACAGTGGTGCAGAGCCAGTAGATGCAACCAGTGTTCTCACCCAGATTGCTTGACACTTGCACCCGTGTCACTGCCCCACTACACTGCCTCCTTACCTACTTTCAGGTAGTGGATACCCTGTGTCTAGATACTAGGTCTCTAGGGTTTCTTCAGCACCACGTTGACAGTCTTCTTTAAGAGGTAGGATGTCTGCTTCTAGCCTTCCTCTCTCCTCTTAGAGTGATGAGATTTGAATGACAGTTATTTGTTCTTTATGAATGCATCAAAATTCCTACGTTAACCTTAGGTCAAACATTTTGTGTGTAATATTAAGTCTAGAACATGGAGAAAATTTAATCGATCTTAGGCTCAGTGTGTCCATTCACTCCTTGCATGTAAGTCTAATTCATGTAACATAATTTCGAAGTCAGCTGTCTGTGAGAGTTGAAAACTAGTAAGAACTACCTCCGCTTGGCTTGATTTTCCAAAACTATGTAGGAAAATAGTGTGTGTACACACACATCCACCAGCTTGAAACAGGCATAGACCCAACGCTGTAGGAGAAATAGACATTTGGAAGTCATCTTGAATATCATTGGCTAAATTCCTGGTTTCAGGAATATGGTGAGATGAGACAAAGCAGGGCTGGAGACATAAGTGACTTTATTATTATGAAGTTCTAGAAACCCAAGTAAGGTATTTTATTTGTATTTTATTTGGTGAGCATTATAGAATAATTGAAGGCCTATGAGAATGGATTGGAAGGGAGAGGGAAGAGAAATAAATTAGTTAGAAGAATTTGACACAACAAATGTTAGTCTTTTATATCATATTTCCAAATTATTTCTTCGTATTTGATTTTTTTAATTTCTAAATATTTAGTCAGACAAAACTTGTGTTCACCTTTGTTTGCATTGAAAACGAGGCTTATTATTCATTATATTCAGATAATCAAGATCGAGATTCCCAGTGATTTATGGAGGTTGCTTCTCTTCGGTGTCAGATATTTGATTTACCATGAAATTACAATAAATTACCTTCATCTCTTGCCTGCCTCTGTAAAGTTTTAAGTCTTTACCTAAACATTCACAGCCCTGCAGAACGTGGTCCCAGACTCGATTCAAGATCCATCGCTAACAGCTTGCTGCCTCACACTCACGTTTCTGTACGTGACCAGACTGCCATGCCTTTGCCCATGATAGCCTCTCTTCTAAAGCGTCTTGATGTTCCCTCACTGTGCTTGTTAAAACCCGACTAGTCTTCTGAGTCCACACTTAGATGTCACGGTTTCCTCTTGGGCACAATTTATCAGCCCACCGCATAATATTTTTTGTTTCTTTCATTTCTGGCTTTCTTACATTGCACAGATACTTAGCTTTATATGTCGGCCAGACTACAAGCCTCGCTTGATAACTCCTACAGACGTGTGGGCTCAATAAATCTTTTATGAATGGATAAGCATACCAACAAACGGATGAAGTATATGATGTTGTATATAAGAGTTTTGTGTAGGTTAATAACTGCTTTACATCCCTTGGCATCCTGACGGACTCTCATGTCTTGTGGTCCAGGATGCCCCCAAGACCAGAGTCTGCTTAAGCTTCCAAGAGCTGAGGCACTTTGAGTCTTGTGCTAACTGTCAAGAGTCCCCATTCATTACAGTGTTGACATCCTGACCCAGGAACAAAGGAGATCCCCTAAGAAGGGTAGAATGACACGCCCAGATTATAAAGCCATTGTTAAATTAAGTAACCACCTTAAAACATTTTTGAATAGCTGTGTTACATTCGGAATAAGTATGTGTTTTCCATATATGAGAAAAAACAAATCTAACCTGTTAATGTGTAAGAGATCTTTGATGTTAATTTTAAAAAATTTGAGTCTGTATTTTCTTAGATTGAATTGTTTATGATTTAATTATGCGTGTCATGGATATTTCCATGCTATTTATTTTATAACCACATACATACTAACAGTAATGAGTTGGATGGACTCAAAACTTTTTCTCAAGTGTGAAAATGCATGTTATCTCCATGCAGGCTTGATGCTGCCCTAATTTCTTATGCTAGTTAACAAAAATATCCTGAGCCTATACCACATTATAAGGCATCAATAAACTGCCTTTTTTCTTTTATGGGTAGAAAAACATTGTCATATGACACAAGAATTTAGCTGGGCATTTTAATTTTAAACTAGGATAGTTTTGCCATTTTACTTTATACTAAATATGAAAGTCAAATGCCTGATTTAATTTTATCTAGTATGTTTTATCAAATTGTTTTTTTTTTTTAAATCCTGGACAGAGCTTTCTTGTCAACACAGAGTGCTAACCTATGTCAGTTCTAAAAAGAGTAGAAATATGTCTAATAATCTTTTTCTTAGACACATTTTGAATAGCACAATTTAATGACCTTTCTGTCATTTTGGAATACTGTGGCATTATTAATACCTAATTTCCACATCGTAATATAGGCAAAGAGAGTGATTGGCAGGCAGCAGTGATAAAGTAATGAATTGATGAGAGTAGTGAGCAGATTCTGTATGCAAGGTGATGTGTCTGCTGCTGTTATGAACAGAGCCAACGGGGACCTTGAGCAGAGATACGAAAGCACCAGTCAGCAGCAAAGCCAGTGAAGTTCAGAAAGTGAGACTTAGCATTCAGAAATCTTCTAGCCATAACATCCTAGGACATTTTCTTGAGCCTTACAAAAGTTTCGGTGCACAATATTGCCTTGGAATATTCTTAAGAAAACGAAACCTGAAAATATAATGTGAAAAAAAATAATAAGAGAACATTTGAGGCCATAGGTGATTAATTGCTTAATCATTTTGTAGGCCCTGGATGCTAGAAGTCAAAAATTCTTGAGGAAATGGGTACTGGCGTAGACTTTGGCACACAAGTAGGCGGTTCACAAAGGGAGCGCGGGTGTGCCAAGCAAAGAAGAAAGGTATGAGCAAGACTAGAGACACGGAAACTTTGTCTGAGGGGGTCCGGAGAGGGTGCACAGAGCTTATCTGAGAAAGAGAGCTGAGGGGAGGAAATAGTTGGAAACCAAGCGAGGAAGATGGTTGAGATAAAGATTCTGTTGCTAAGGTTCTTACCTTCTCTCCTGAGAAGGGTCAGATTGACCCAAAGAGCAGTGAGAGCACGTTAAGAATTTGAGCAGCACAGAGACCAGAGGTGAAAATCAATGGGGGAAAAACATTTTAAAAGAAATGAGGAAGATGGAGTGATGACAAGGAAATGCTGCTTCTATGTGGCCATGGGTGTTGATCACATGTGCACGTGCGCATTTGCAGAACACTTGAGGGATAACCCGAAATGCCTAAAAATGTTTAACCAAAGGGAGGAGGGGACACAAGGATGTAACAGTATACTGAGTAGTGTTTTACTTTTAACTTCAGAACCACATAGGAGACCAGTGTTGGAACAGGGATACCGGTTTTAATTAAGAAGGAATGTCCTAGCAAAAAAGGGTTAGCTAGTTAAGGAAGAAACACTTCACTATTTCAAAGAAAATAATAAGCCTAGGAGCCAGAGTGCTTCTCTTTCTTTCATTGTTCCTTGTTCTGGTTAGCCTTGTGTAATGGGAACATGAAAGCGTACACGGAAGTATTTTAGGAATAGCAAGAATCTGCAGAATTCATCAAGGGGAACCCAAGTTGGCTCCAGACCATCAAAGAGGCAGGTGCAGTCCTCCAGTATCAGGGGATGAAGCCCGAGACAATGGCTTCTATTTATCCACCACCTAGGATCGCTAGTATTCTGACCTGAGCTAACCTGATCAGTGTTTTCTGGCTGAAGCCTTCATTTTTAAGGAGCAAAACTCATTCAACAGGAGACCTATTTATTTCAGGGTCCAATCCCCAGCTTTTACGTTTTCATCACATCATGTAATTAACCAGTAGTTCTCTTAAATCAAGCTTAGGGTAAATGTCAAGCCATGAGAAAACTCTGATAAGAGTACCGTTATTTTGCCTCAGGATAGATTCATGTTTTAATCAGAGAAGATGAATTGCTTCCTCTTCCGCCGTGTGGCTTTAAATGAGACTTCGTGGAAACCTTGTTCAGGAATGTGGTGAGGGTGAGAGGAGATTATTAGGAAACTAGACTTGTTTACGTACTTCTGGCATATCAGTCCTGCAGTCAAACACATGCCAAGTGGTAGAATTATTTGCCTGTAATAAATATGCCTCATCTGCCTTTGCCCTCTGTAGTGCCCTATTTCAAGGCATGATGAGCCTGGACAACTCTTAGTCCTATCAGGTGCCTCTTTTCTATTCCAGATATTCTTCCATATCCGGAACGTTTTCAACACCGTGCTTTCCAAAAACCGTGCAGTTTTCGATATGCAAAGGAATGAGCCACTGGTTTGCTTTGTAATGTATTTCAAGGGAGACCTTAGCCATGAGACTTCACACTGGTCTGTATCTTACCCTAGTATGTCTTTGACTCTAAGGATTGGAAGTAGATTGCCTGCCTCTCTGTTGTTATGCCAAGAAACTAATCATAGAATTTATGAAAAAAGTTACGATTTATTTTCTAATCCTCTCTTTCTACCTTTCGACCCTCTCACAAATGACATGGTTTCCTCCAATACATAATCTTACGGCTGAGTCTAGATTTTCAGACTGTGTAGAGCAGTGGTTATTGATATTTACTGAATTCGAAGACCAGTCTTTGACATAAAAATGCTTTTTAGATTCATTCCGGATGATGATGCTGTATCTTTGAGAAATTTAAATGAAGTTGTGTTTTATTAGTCACAGTGCAGTCTCCATATATGAGAATCCCAGTAGTGCCTACATATAGTGAGGCATTTTATACTTATTTTTCAGTGTTCACTTATAAATACAGGTTTGTGGGCCTCTCACAATATCACTGCAGATTCCCAAAGTCTGGAACTGGTATAGATTCCTGATGTGATGGATTCCTGATGAGCATCTACTTTTATACATATTACCTTACTTGCAGTGTGATATTTGTATTTGACCCATGAGTTATTTATAGTGTATAGGGTTTCCCTGGTTTGCAAATTTTCCACATGGACTTGAAAAAGATGTGTTTTCTCCGGGTATTAAATAGGTCTGTCCATTGGATCAAACCTGTTTCCTGTACTGTTCCCATGTTTTCTTTATCTACTGATTTTTGTCTGCTATATCTGTCCCTTATTGAAAGAGATATGTAAATATCCCACTGCGATAGTAGAATTCTCAGTTTCTCCATGCGGTTCTTTAAGTTCGTGTTTATGTATTTTGATGTTATGTTACGAAGTGAAGAATATCGAAAGTATTATGTTTTCCTGGTGAATTGAACCTTTTTGTTTCAATACGTATTGACTCTCTAAAATTGTTTTCTTCTTGATCTATTTCTTAATTTTTATTTTTGCCTATTGTATCTCATGACGGTGCATCACGTTTTGTGAGTGGAAGTTGGAGGGTTTAAATATATGGCTGCTATTTTTCCTCTCAATCTTTCTTTTTCCTTAGGTTGTAAATATCTCTCTTCCAAACAGCCTAAATCTAAAAAAAAAAAAAAACTTTTATTTTTCTCAATCTGGAAATCTTTTTCTGTTAAATTGAGATTTAAATCCATTTGTATTTATATATAATAAATTCATTGTATTTATTATGGTATAAAACCAATTTGCTTGTACTTCTGTTACCTTCTTTGCAGTTCTTATTTATCTTGCTTTCCTGTTACTTATTTCCTCTTTCTTGCTCTCTTTTTTTTATTTATTGATTTCCCTCCTCCCCCCACACTCCATTCTTTTAACTTTATTCGTTAGGAATTATATACTTCCGTTTCTGTGGTTTTAGTAGTTATCCTAGTATTTTAAGATGCGTATGTAACATAAAGTCTAAAATTAATGATTTTTACTCATATCAAGCAATGAAAGAATATTAGAATGCTTGCTACACTTTGATCTCCCCCTCTCAACTTTTAAAAGTTCTGGTCGGTTCCCACTGTTTCTTTGCAATGAATCAATCATCATAATTACTGTGTAATATTTTGGAGCTTGTTTATATTTACCCACATATCTGACTATTTTTCCTCATTATTCCTTCATATATTTCAAACCTTCTATTTGGAATCATCTTCCTTTCGGCCGAAACACCTCTTCTAGAATTTCCTTTAGCAAGAATATTTTGGTAGAAAATTATTTCTTTTTGTGAGTTCCTGAAAATCACCTTAATATTCTCTCTGGGAAGATGGTTTCTTGGGATACAGAATTTTAGGTTGACAGTTATTTTATCATACTGTATAGAAGATTCAATAGTCCCTTGTGTTTTAGCATCCATTGGTGCTATTAAGAAGCCACCGATGGGTTTAAATATTCCTTGGATGGTAATCATTCTCTCTTTCTAGCCATTTTAATCTCCTTATTTTTCTTTGTGGGTCTACAATTTCAGTGATGTGGCAAGCTGTGGATTTCTTTTTATGTTTCCCATTTATTGGACTTCATAGATCCTGAGACTGTCTTGCAACATTGTTAGTTTTAAGGCAGTATCTGTTAAATATTGCCTCTCCCCCAGTACTTTCTAGTACTCTTACTGGATGGATTTTACCTTCCCATACTCACCTCCATATTTCATAACTGTTTTTTTTAAACATTTTCCACATCTTCGTCTCTCTTTACTACACTAAAGATAAATTATTCACATACATCTTTGAGCTCACTAATTCTCTTTTCAGCTATGTGCAATATACTATTTGATATATCCACTAAGTATTTTATTTCACTTATGATAGTTTTCATTTATAGAGGTTTCATTGAAATTTTTTAAGTCTGTTCTTTCATGGTTCATGAACTCTTGTTATTTGTTCACATTTTTAGACTTAATTATCTTAAGCATATGAAATATAGTAGTTAATATTTAATGAGTTATCATTAAAAATGATTACAAATTGTCCAAATTGTCCTGACCTTTCTAATATCTGATGTTTATTCAGCTGCTTTTGTTTATGGAGCCTCGTTTCTTTTTCTGTTATTTATTTACTCATTTATTTAGCTATTTATTTATTTATTTTCATTAGCCACTCCTATCTCTTGGGACTTTGCCTATGAGAATTCTTTGAGACCCGCTTAATATTAAGTCCTCATTTGCTGTATTTTACCTTTGCCAGTTGTGTGGTTTCCCTGCCTCTCTGTAGTATATCCTTCCTTTGAAGTTTTTCACACCACAGCCTAGTATGAATTCAGACATCAAAACTGTCTCTTTGAGGAAAAGCTTGGAGTTAAAGATTCTTAGGAAGAGTTTTGTTGTTGTTGTTGTCGTTTTACCTCCACTCAGCACCGAGGTAGAGACAGATGTCTCTTAGTTGCCCTCCTGTACATTATCACCTTGTCCTAAGAACATGGTTCTTTGGGGCTCTTCGTTGATGAGGGAGTTTCCTGTTACGTTTTGTGCTGGAAGGGAGAATCTGAGCTTTTTATCTTTTATGCTCTGGACCCTGCGAAACTGTAAGGGCTGAAGTTCAGTCTCCAGAGCTTTCCAGAAACTGTAAAGCTGAAACTTAGCTGTGCACTTACCTCTCAAGATTCCTGTTTTCACTTCATCGTGAGACTCTGTTTTCCCTTTCTTTCATGCCAGATGGGTAATGTATTTTTAAAATATTTTTTTTCATATTTTAGGCAGGATCTTTCAATTGGAAGGGACTTTTGGGTTGCCAGTCCACCATTCTTCTGGAAAAAGAACAAATACTTTTTTATTTAATTCTGCCACAAACTCTGTTCCGAGAGGGAGAGGAGTTAAATATAGTTGCAAGATCAAATAGTAAGATTTTGATGGAAGAACCAAGTCTTCTGATCCAAGGCCATAGTTTTGCTTTTTTGTTGTTTTGTTTTGTTTTCTGAGTTTTGTCTTTCATTTTGTCTCAAACTTCATGGTACAAGCTCTTCCTCGCAGAATCCTTGAAGAGAGAAATACATTCAGCCTACTTTGTAGTACTGAGTGTGTTTCGTAACCGAAATTATTGCTAAGAGTTTAGGACTTTCTTATCTTTCTTACCCTATTCTTGAGGAATGTAGCAATCCAGTAAACCTAGGAATATGATACTTGGGGTTCCTGGAATAAATATTCCAAAAAGTAATTTCCTGGATCAATTTTGGGAATAGGCACCTACCTGTGAACTTACTCCCAGTGACACTCTGTCCAAGCCCAGCTTGGACAGTTTATGAAGTGTCCGCGATACTTTCCGGTTTGCATGCATGCTTCAAATTTAGTACTTTGTTTTCGGGCATACTGGGTTTCTTTTGGCAAATAAATGAAGGTGTTCTGATTCTTAAAGGCAGGACCTTAAAGCCAAGTCAGTTATTTCACAGTAACTTAGAAGCATCCTGAGGTATACTATAGACCATTCGAGAAAATAATATATTTGCTTTAAAGTCTGCATCGAGTACAAAAACAATTTGGCATTACCTATTAGTGGAATTTTTTTGTGCTGGATTCATGTGCATTATTGACATGCAGCTCCTGATTGTCGCGGTACGCATTTCTTGTCGTCATAGACAAAACTGCTTGGAAGCTTCTTGATAAAAGTTGAATGATCTCTAGTGAACCAGGCCCACAATTTTATCTCCATCGGTTACCATAAAGACAATTTTAGTCGAAGCCCGCAGGGTGTAGCTGTTGTATCCCTGTGCAACTTTGCATTTTATGTTCTCTTTCGATGATGTCTTGGTGGCTTTATCTTCCATTTTGATTCACAGAGTGACCTTTCGTTATAGTCCAATTCGATGGTGTTAGTGCTCTACCCCCAAGCCTGCGGGAGAACGCACAAACCCCTTGCCATCACAGTGCTGCCAGGTCCCACAGTTAGCTTGGCCCTCCCCTGACTTTACTTGTTGTTGCCATTTGACATAATTCATTGCTCTTAATTCTCAAAAATGTCTTGTCCTGCCTCGTGGCTGACCACACCGTGTGTACACAGGTCATTCACAGGTATATATCTTTGGCCTGACTGTTCCTCAGGGCTCCATACTCCTGTATTCAGCACTTCAGATGTAACACGTCTTAAATAGGAGCCTTGTACTATGTCCCCTAATGCTGTTTCTCCCCTTGTCTTCCCGTCTCTGCTAAATCAAAAACTTAGGAAATTTCCAAGACTCTCTATCTCATACCCCTACTTCTGAGCAAGTTCCCCCTGGGCTGTACCCTCAAAATACATCTGCCATCTGACCACTTTTTTCATTGCCACTGCTGCCACCCTCATCTGGGTCCCCATCATCCCTCGCCAATTCCCCCATCACTGGTGTTCCTGCACTCCTTGCTGTCGACAGCCAAGGAATTCTTTTTAAAACTGTAAATAATTATCTTTCCTCTAATTGAAAGCATCCAGTGACTCTTACAGCACTCCAGATAAATTTGAAAAGTCCTTTTCTAATGGTCTTCATAGTCTCGTCCTTGAGATCTCACTGAATCCAGAGTCTTCCACTCTCCCCTTTGTGTCCCCTTCTCTGGCCACATTGGCCCCTTGTTTTTACACCCATGAAGCATATCCCCTTCTTCGTCTTCAAACTTCTCTCCCCTCCGATAACTGCATGACTCACTCTCTCACGTCATGCAAGTCTCTGCTCAGATGTCACTGTCTGCGAGGGGCTGTTCGTAATCAACCTTTCTAAGAATAGGAACTGTATCAGTCAGGTTTTGCTGCGTAACAAACAGCGGTAAACTCTCAGTGGCAAACAGTACTGTGTATCTGCGAGTCATCTGGGGATTGAATAATCTAAGCTGGAATTGGGTTCCTACTTTCTTTCAAGCTTCGGATCTGT
This sequence comes from Paguma larvata, assembly GCA_030068075.1. Taxonomy (NCBI): domain Eukaryota; kingdom Metazoa; phylum Chordata; class Mammalia; order Carnivora; family Viverridae; genus Paguma; species Paguma larvata. Next base: position 127,800,703 of record CM057826.1, read on the forward strand.
AATACGAGCTCACATCTGCTTCATGTCTTTCATTTCTGTATGCCTAGGATATGGCATGAAGTTGGTTAGTGAGTGTTTGCTCAGTAAGTAAGGAAATGAACAAATGTCGTAGAAACTAAGAGAATAAATAGGTATAATAGAGGTTAAGTAAAATCTCCTTCACTTAGCCTCTTCTGATATGTACAATAATGGATGTAAGGAACTGAAATAATTCTGCCACGCCTTCCATTTTGTTTCCACATGTTCAGATCAGAGAACAGGCACGTGTTTCTCGGGCCTGGTGAATGGTCGCTGTGCACAAGAGCTCCCAGGCAGAATGACAAAAATGCAATGCTGCTGCGAACCCGGTCGCTGCTGGGGTGTCGGAACCATTCCTGAGGCCTGTCCCGTCAGAGGCTCCGGTGAGCGGCTAACTGCTGGTCTCCTCGGGGTGGGCATTGTTAGGAAAATCAGCAACAGTAACATACTTTGGTCTTCTTGAGGTCCAGTCTTACGTGTATTCCTGTTGCTGCATTCAATATGACTAGGGTGTTTCGGGGAGAGTTAGGTCAGCTTCGCTTATTTGGGATCAGTTTTTATTATATCAACTCTATTAATATGAGAAAAATTCCTCAGAGCCGATTATGACTTGTCTTTGTGCAAGTAGTTTTAAAAATTATTCCGAATGTCAGTATTTCAGTTCAGTTTAGAAATCTCCTGATCTTTCTTTCTGGAGCTATGACTATCTCTGAGTAACCTCCATGTATATTTTATTTCAGGAGTGCCCCTCTTGTCTAGTATCCCCATCCTTGGAGGTATTTCCTCATTTCGAATGACCTGAATATTAAGAATACAAGGGTAGAAGGATACCTGTCATTCATTTTGCTGTTATTCACTAACCGTATAACTGAGGCTGTAATGGGAAGTTACTTTAGGATGAGTGGGAAATAGCTTTTCTTGTTAATGTGATAAGAATGGTGAACTATAATTACTGTTTGTCCATCAAACATAAGGCAGAGAAATATGTTTTATTATGCTGCCTTTGTGTTAAGTTATAGTATTATGAAAACAACTAAACTTTTCAAACTATGCTTATAAAGATAGATATCTATATGTACTGTTATGGAGAAAAATACTAAGGTACATTCTTTCAAAATCTCTAAGCTATACAGTATCAAAGCTGAGTACTAAAAAGCTTTAAAAAAAAGCACCGTTAATGCATAGTATATAGTTTTGGAAACTCATGGTCTCGCTAGTAGCATTAATACTGAGACAATTGCTTAAGTTAAATAATTATCATTTCTACTGATACAGTGCGCTAATTCTGAGAATAGATAAGAAAATAAGGCGATTACTTATAGGCTTGCTTATTTTCTCTCAGTGTTAATATTTGGGGAAATAAGGTAAAGATTGAAAAAGCTGACTAAACACTGTCTTCCGTTAAAATCCATATTAGAAAAAAAAGTATTTTCTGAAGCCACATTAATCACTTAAACAAAATAACAGAGATAGGGACAATGTGCAGGTGCAAAGCTGATGAAGTTTTCAATAAAACCACATATAAATAATGAATTATTCGAAGTTTTCATTTTCATCCATTTAAGGAAATCTCTTACATTCATTGTTATATCTGGAGTCTCCCAAGTCGCACTTGGGAAGTTAAAATCAAAATGCACGTATAGACAATTCTTTGGTCATGTCACTCCATTAAAGTATGGCAAATAGGTTTTAATTCTTTTTCTGAAACATCTGTACCTTTTCCTGCTACTGCTAGTATTGAAAACATTTTTCAAGATAATACCCTACTTATTCAGATCAAAGAATAGAGATAATCTAAAACAGTCTTACAGTAAACAGACGGCTTTCATCGTGCACAAGGTTATCCATCCATATTTAACCGATCTTTTTTTCTTCTAGAGGAATATCGCAGACTTTGCATGGACGGACTTCCAATAGGAGGGATTCCAGGGAGTGCCGGTTCCAGACCTGGAGGCACTGGGGGGAATGGCTTTGCCCCAAGTGGCAATGGCAATGGCTATGGCCCAGGAGGGACAGGCTTCATCCCCATCCCTGGAGGCAATGGCTTTTCTCCTGGAGTTGGGGGAGCTGGTGTAGGGGCCGGGGGCCAAGGGCCTATCATCACTGGACTAAGTGAGTGTTCACTCTTTATGTAGACTCTTTAGTTTTCTGCCTTAAATGATATTATAATACCTAACATTTTTTTCAGAAGAGGCGTGTGTGTGTGTGCGTGCATGTGCGCATGTGTGTGCGTGTGTGTAAAAACCTATTTCAGCATCTAAAATAATGTAGTAGTAAAAAATTCTTAGGAAAATACTGTTTTTCTGCTCCATGAGCTTTCTAAATTGGAGAAAGGAAGAGTGACCGGGTTCTCTTTGAAAATAAAGACTAGAGCACGGTAACACTCCAGTCCAGATGACACCATTAAATAGCATGGGTTTGGTTCCAGTATATTTCATTTGGCCATTTGGAGCTGTCCTGTTCATACAGCCCTTGAATTATTTTCCAGAACCATTTCTCAACCGAGATAAACTGAATAAGTCTTGCTCTGTGCCTATCCAAATATTTTAATGAAATATCTTTCTTTTTCCTCACCCTTTTTTGTTGAATAACTTGGGCTTCAAGCCAGACCTGGCACTGGTGTACTTGACATTTAAGTCCATTCTTTTTCTAAGAACTGCTCTTGCTAATAATATTTAATGATGTCCTACAGTGTTCTGTTTATTCTTTTTGGCACGTGGCCTCTTTACTATATCTGAATATTCAGCACAGTTACCAAAAAAAAAAAAAAAAAAGGCAGGGGGAATGGAAAGCATTCAAATGTACAGTAGAACATTCCTGAAATTTTGAAAAGACATCGTTATGGGCAAGGTTTCCAGATGTATAACTTAACAAATGCAAGTTACAACCATGTGTCTCAGGAATACTTTTTAGATTTTCAACGTTCAAGTTTTCATGTAGAATAATGTGAGCCTTTGATGTGTACACCTAATGAGTCAACTATTAAATATCGTTTTGAAAACCAGCTTTAATGAAGACAGTGCATGTTGTAATGATAACACACCACTTGTGCTTTCATTCTCTGTAGCTATTCTGAACCAGACAATAGATATCTGTAAACACCACGCTAACCTCTGTTTAAACGGACGCTGCATACCTACTGTGTCTAGCTACCGATGTGAATGCAACATGGGGTACAAGCAGGACTCAAACGGGGACTGCATAGGTAAGCTCATGATTCTTTAATCCTTCTGTGTCTTTTCATGGCTTTTAGACTGTAGGAACCCATTGGACTGGATGGCATTGAAACAACAGTCTTTCGAAGCAAAGCTAATTTCCTACCCATCTCTCCTGTGTGCACGGCTTTCCATAGGCTCCATTAACTTGCTTTTGAATTAGGTCCCTTCAAGAACCCACCCCCTCCGCTTTTTCACATGCTAAATATTGAGATTTCTGTCTCTGCCTCTCTCTGTCCTTCCTTCTTAGCTGAGCCACACTGGGTATATGGTGGTGTCGTTACCGTGCAGAAGAAGGTGCAGATTGGGAGTTGATGAGTCGCTTTGGACATACTGAGTGTTAGGCATCTGGGACATTGAGTCATAAAGGTCTGAAGCTAATAGGAGTATTCAGAGCTAGAGTTACAGATCGAGGCATCAGTGACGTACAGGTCGCTGTTAGAACCGTGAGGATGAGTGTTGTCACCCGGACTGGAGCCCAGCAAGAGTCAAAAGCTAGCAGAGGTACTGTGGCTGGAACCCTGTGCACTAGCAGCATAGTCCCGTAAAGAAAACGCAGTAGTAGTTTTGGTGAGACAGCACAATAATCCAGAAAGTATTATGTCACTGAAGCTCCAAAAGGGTACCCTTTGAAGAGAAAAGTATTGGCGAGTGAGAACTATGACAGAAAAATCAAATGCACTCAGGACCAAAAAATCTATTGGATTTTATAATGAAGAGGGTTTTGATGATCTCTTGAGAATAGTTTTAGTTTAGGAGTGGTTCAGGAAATGATTGTGTGTATGTTTCGTAATTAGCATAACCCTAAATGCCCTGTTTGGGCTCACATCTTCTCTTATAATATACAGATGACAGACCAGGAACAGAGAATATCATAATTTTCCCAGGGCAAACTGAAAAGGTTCAAGTGCACTATGATTATGAAGGAAAATGTGAGCCAAATATGATGTTTTGGAAAAACTAATCCTTCTAAACTACATACAGAGCTATAACATCAGAATGATTCAGTGAGGCTTAGCTCAGGATCCTCATATACAGTTGCACCAGTTTTGCACTGCACAAGTCTAGAGGGACCATTCACATAATTTTAAATGTCTCACCCTAGGGTTATACAGGAGCCCTGACTTAGCTGATACTCCTGGACACTTGTTTAAGTGATAGGCCAGGTGATTATTTTTGGATCACTGTGAAATACTGATATATTTATTATTACATGACTTGTAAATGACTTTCCTAGTAGAAAAACATGATTATAAGTATACAGTACATAAAATCTTGTATGTACCTACAAAATCAACTGAAATCTGAGTGACTTCTTTTTTATAGGTACTAGTATTTGTCATTCGTATGTCATTGCATGATTCACTAACCTACAAATAAAAGTAGTCCAAAAGTTTAGTATCTTTTTTAAATTAGCCACAAACCACCATTTAGTTCATATTAGCACTCAGGTATACTTTATTCTACCTAGGAAAACACCTGTACTCTGGGGGGATTTTGTAAACCATTGGTATAAAGAAGTATCGTTAAGGATCAAAAGGTTTTTTCTGGAGTCATGCGTCCAACCCAGCCTTTCCTTCACAAGGGTTCGTCTAGAGAATTAAGTCCTACAGAAAGTATTTCAGTAACTATTTTTGTGATTCCCCCAAGGGTGATACATAGGTAGTAGAAGTTCACATGCAAAGGATGGGAGCTAATCACATACAGTAGGTGTCCTAATTAGGTCCTTCCTTTTCTGGAACCCACATGAGAAGAGCTGCTACCACCCTTTTTAAAAACTCTGTCTATGGTGGCATTGGAATTGCACATCTATCCAGATAATGTGTTAATAGATCTCCACCTTTTGGTTTTCACATGAACATCGTGACACACGGTTCCATTCTAAAGGATTCTTTTTTTTTTTTTAACGTTTATTTATTTTTGAGAGACAGAGCATGAGCAGAGGAAGGGCAGAGAGAGAGAGGGAGACACAGAATCTGAAGCAGGCTCTGAGCCATCAGCACAGAGCCCGACGTGGGGCTCGAACCCACAGACGGAGAGATCATGACCTGAGCCGAAGTCGGCCACCCAACCGACTGAGCCACCCAGGCGCCCCACACGGTTCCATTCTAGATTGATCTCATCCTCCGGTCCTGCAAAGTTAAAATCCAGGCATGGTTATCTTTCTAACCGTAGTAATTCCTAGAGACAAAGATAAGTAGAAGGGCATATTTTCAGAAAGTAAGCTTTTAATAGTTTTATTTCAGTATTCATTGTAGGGTCAGCTTCTGATCACTTTGAGTTTGAGTTTATACGTAAGTTCGGGTATGAGAAAAAGTTCAGAGGATGAGTTAACTAGTGTTTCAAATTATAGGATTGGTAACTACTTGAATTATACTGTGTTCTGAGGAATAACAAACTGCTCTTGCTCTTGGGGAATTTGTGGTAGATGCTGATCAAGTGTCCTAACGCGAGAGGCGGTAGCTCTTTTAAGGGATCGCAGACAAGGAGAATACAATTGGGTGCATTTTGCTGTTCTCAGAATTACTCGTGAGACCTGAAAACAGTTTTATTTATTCACCACATTTTTTTCTCCTTCTCCTGAGAGTCCTACTCTCACATGTAATTCTGACACTCGCTTAATGGCCGTATAAGACAAACTGCTGTTAGCAATAGGTGCTAATTCCATTCAGATCATTCTGTTTTGGGATAGTAAGAAATACTTTCTGTTTCTCTTGGGCCGCAGGTAATCTTAGAGCCCTTAATTGAGTGTTTACTAATTTGGAATATAAAATACTTTTCAAGACTAAATATTTCTTACCCCAGTAGTATCGGAGAATGTGACCGTTTTGATAATCGGCATCTTTCTCAATGATGTCATGTAATTCAGGAGTTTAAAATCCTGTGAATTTTGCTTAAAAGTATTAGGCTAAAACTTAAAATCTTAAATCAGCAATCCCATAAAACAAGTAGGGTTTTAAAGGCCTGGATTTTACACACCCTAATAGTTTTTCGGTAGATGTTTTCACTTCTAAAGAAGAAATAAGTAAGTAAACTACTATATCTTTCCGTGTACCGATCCCTTGGGGTCATCTCTGAGAGGCCAAGGGCTGGGATGACAAAATAACCGACCAGAGCTGTCATAGCAATGAGGGAGCCTTGAGAACAGGTTTTCAAGAAAGCGAAAGGTCTTGAGAAGTGGCCTGGCTTCCCTGAAAAGTTTACGTCAGGAGAGGGGCTTGGGCGCATGGTCTTGTGTTCTTCACTGGAACACAGCTTTACCATGTCGCTTCTGAGAAGGTGCGCCTACAACACATTTTTAATTGTTGCGGTAGACCTATGTATGTATGTTTCAGTATGATGGACACTAGAGAATTTAAGCTGTCTCCCACACTGCAAACTCGAGGTGATTGTTCATACTAGCAAGTCCATTAAGTATACTTTATACGCTCGCTAATGCTCTCAACTCTGTCTTTTCTCATTTTGCTTCGTTCCTTTGGCCCAGTAGAATTGATGTTATCAACCGAAAGTTGAAATGTAAGTGAATCTTAATGGGCTGAAGGCATCCTTGAACGAATTGAAAAGGCATTTAATCCTGTTATTCTCTGTTGTTTTTATTTAATTTTCTATGAGATTTTTTTTTTTTTTTTTTGCGCTCCCTTCCTGTACCAGAGAGGGCTTAATTGCATTTACTCTGAGTGTTTATATAAATGAGGTTGGTGAGTTTGATAGATTACAGTTTCTTTTTAGAGGCCATCTGTGAAAGGAGTAATCTGTTTATTAAAATGGTAAACCTGTGAATTCATTGGATTGTTGGGCTCTCCGATTTAGCTGAAACTGTATATGTTAATGGCCTCTATATGTACATGAAATGGCAAGTCATTATGCCCTCACCAGCCAGCAAGGTTTTTAATTTGCCAGCATTCAAAATTGTATTTCGTGGGCCTTGCCGAGAGAAGATGAATTTAACTTTTTTCTGAATCTGGCACATGAGATTTTTCTGGGCTTTGGGTAGTCCACGCTGTTCAGTGTGCCATTTTGTCTTGCAGCCCCTGAATTCTGCAATGGGTTTGCATTTAGTGAAGCCTTAGGAGAACTAAATGAAAAGCAGTAATGTTTCTCACATTTAGGATCAGAACTCATATTTGCATTGAACTTAGTTTACGCAGAAAATTCCTGTGCCCATTTAAGGTTGTGAAGAACTCTAAGGCTATTGAATATAATAGACTTTGTTCTAATTAGTTTCCATTTTCTGCCCCACCCTATGTTACTTCAAACAACCAAGCCTTGGCGCTTCCATAGTTAAATATCTAATTGAGGACAACAAATAAGAACAAGGAAATCCCACAGTCTATCAATCCCTTTCTTTAAAACTAGTAAAATTGACAGCATGCAGATATACATATATACCTTCAAAGATTTGGGTTTCTAATACTGTTTGAGGCTGCGAAGAGGCTATTAACTTGCCTGGATTGCTGTAGATAAGTGTTACAGCCTTTTGGAACTCACGGCTGTGCATTTGCAGTCAGCTTAAAAAAAATGTTTCTCAGAGCTTTTAATCATTGTGCATTTTTCAAATTGAAAAATCATTATTTCTTGATTAAAGCAAATTCCCTTGTACTTTCCAATAGGCAATATTTTTGTAAATCTCTAGACCGGCCTCTGTATTTGAAGAAAGGAATTTTCATTCATTTATAAATACTCCGCTATTTAGACTATTACCACTGACTGGGCTTCTCTCAAATTCGGGGGGCCTCAATGTACTTTAAACAAACATTTCTAGAAATGGAGTGAAGTCTGTAATGGTTTCTTTTGCTGCTCACAGATGTTGACGAATGCACATCAAATCCCTGCACTAATGGAGATTGTGTTAACACACCTGGATCCTATTATTGTAAATGTCACGCTGGATTCCAGAGGACTCCTACTAAGCAAGCATGCATTGGTAAGGCAGTTTGCTTTCACATATGAAAATGTTCCACGAAATACAGTGACCCAGGCTGTTGAGGTTAAAAGTAAATTTATTAAAATAAGACGTGGAATGAAGTAAGTGCTGCTACATTACTCCAGATTTATTTTATACTCCCCTCAGAAGTGCTTCCTTTAAACAGAAACACTATTTGCGTATATAACCTTCGCAACGTGGTATCTGGCTTAGCAGAAAGATACTCAGTTTCTCTCCTTTCCCTAGATCACAGTTTCCTTTCTCCAAGTCACATCACTGGTTACCTACCTCTCTCTGATTAAGGAAGCTTAAGATTTATAGTCGTTCTCAACTACTGTTTCCTTTGAACCTCACACGTAGTCCGACGCCAAGTCAGGCCTCTTCTTGATTCACAGTTTTGTTGCCACACTCGCCACCGTCCTTCAAACGGATTCGTCTCAGAATTCTTTCAGCAGAAGACTCTGCTTGTCTTCTTTTTCATTTCCCATTCATCCACAGGTAGTTGCTCGGATAAACTTACCCAGCAGGTTGCATCCTGTTGCTCTTAACCCAGTTTGACGTTCCTATATTCTTACTCAACAGCCTGCTCTGAATTTGGAGGTCTCCAACCAAAAAGGAGGCCTTCTGTGTCCAAAGGAGCTGCACCAGTCATTCCATTGCGCTGCTCACCCTCGCCTAGCTTCCCTGAACATGCCAACCCATTTTTCTCTTTTTTTTTTCCCCCTCTTCAGCTACAGTAAGTCAGGGCTGTATATATATATAAAAAAAAGAAACGCTGGTGAGAGATGGAAATTTTGCTAAAGAAGCAACATGATCTTAAGTATAACGTGTAAGATACAGATTGGATATTGAACTTCACATTTATTACCGTACTGTGGTTACTGTAGAAAGAGTGATGTTTGGCCGTTCTTTTTTATCTCAGATATCGATGAGTGCATCCAGAATGGGGTCCTTTGTAAAAACGGTCGATGTGTGAACACAGATGGAAGTTTCCAGTGCATTTGCAATGCCGGCTTTGAATTAACTACAGATGGAAAAAACTGTGTTGGTATGGAAACTGCCCGCTCCCTTGCAAAAGATTTTTAAGGCATATACATTTTTATTTAGAACCATGTATGCTATTTCCATGAAAGCTCACACGACACACATGTGAGAATTCTTCAGATGACTTAGGTAAAATATTAATGCATTTCACATGAGACCCTTTTGAAAGTCAGAGGAAGAATGGTTTGGAAATGTTATAGCAGTGAATAATTTACTGCTTCTGGGAATTTTCTTTGTGGTGTATGTTTGATTAAAAGTAGCAGTTTTGCTTCTACTGTAGGTAGTTATCAGCACCTATAGTAGTTCACATTTTGCCGTTACAACACCAACAGGCTAGAAAAGGTCTCCCCCTGACCTCCGATCTGGGGGAATATAAAAATGTTTGGCACATGTGATAATCTGATCTCTAAATTCGAGAGCCTGGCGATGTCTGGCAGTGCAGTAGTTACCAGTACCTCCCAGAAATATTCTGTTCACACAGCAATGGGTGACAGCTCACCCGCTGATAGAAGTCCAGAATATTTCACTTGTACCCCCGAAGTCCTATTAACGTTTTTGCTAATCGAAGTAAAACCCTTCTCCCGTGGTTTGAATAACAACTAAGCACAGCATTTACTTAATTCTTTATTTTTAATATTTTTAATCTTTATTTATTTTTGAGGAAGAGAGAGAGAGGGAGGGAGAGAACAGGGGAGTGTCAGAGAGAAAGGCAGACACAGGATTCTAACTAGGCTGCAGGTTCTGAGCTGTCTGCACAGAGCCCCATGCGCGGCTCGAACTCACGGACCTCAAGATCATGACCTGATCGAAGTCGGATGCTTAACCAACTGAGCCACCCAGGCGCCCCTCACGTTTACTTAATTCTTTTCCTTCATTCATGTCCCTTAAGCTAAAGGCCCTTCAGGTTCTCTGCACTATTTGCTCTCACTTGGTTGGCATTCAGATTAGGAAGAAAAGAAATCAGTGAGCACTTGGCTCATTTATGTAGTAGAATGTGATTCGTTCTTATTAGAGGAAGGAGAGGGAGCCAGTGCCCACGAGGCTGGTGGCGTAAGTAACTCCGCTCTTCTTCTACAGATCATGATGAATGTACGACTACCAACATGTGTTTGAATGGCATGTGTATTAATGAAGATGGCAGCTTCAAGTGCATCTGCAAGCCAGGATTTGTCTTGGCTCCAAACGGGCGTTACTGTACTGGTACGTATGGCTCTGAGATGGGAAAGTAACCATGATCGAAACCGTCTTTTTTATTTGAATGAAGTCATGCAAGAATTACTTCAGTTTCTTGGTGTGGATTTCCTAGTATTCACGTCTCTTGCTAATGCAGTGAGGCAGGTGTCTAAAGCTTCCTAGAAAAACACGCATTGTGGTCTAGGAACAGTGATAACTTTACAAAAATAATAATGGTGTGGGAATAATTAAGGGAATGACAGATTGGTTCTAGCAAGTCTGGAAGAGACAATGTAGACATAATTTTTCTCTACCTCATGCCTAAACAAAGAAGAGGAAGAAAGAAATCTTGAGAGGTTTTCATTTTTGTGTGCTGAGTCCTAGATTTTCCACTGTCATCCATTAGTCATTTTGTATTCCATATTTTCCATAAACTAATCTACGGATCGTGACTATATTATTATCTACAAATCTCACATCGACTTAGTGAATAAATACTTTGAATGTTCTACCAATTTTGTTTATGAAGCCATTTTGAAAGCTAAGTTCCAACGATAACTTTAGTAAAGCAAAGAAGTGCTTCTTGGAAATAAATAAGACTATATTAGATTTATATTCACAATCCGAATTTAGTAATATGATTAGGTTTATATTCACAATTTGAATTTAGTAAGATGGGATAAATTTTGCAGGTTTTTTTTTCAGTTTTCTCCTTTTAGATGAAATCAACTCTTGGAATCCTTTCTGCCTTCCGTCGCACACTTATCTGAATACCAAATAATTTCAGCAAAATTCCAGGGAGTGTTGAGGGAGAAAAATCAAGACTGATTCTTGTATTTCTGAATAAAAAAGGGCTCCTGGAGTATTCAAGAAAGGGGAGTACATTATTCAGTAGAAATAGTGTAGCTCTGCTGGTTTAAATCAAGACTGAGATGTCATCTCAAGGTCAACTGAATTGGATTTAACACAGGATTTGAGTTCAGTATTATTTCAGGATGTAGCATTACACTACAGCATGTAACTTTCATTATTTCTTAGGAACTTACGTATACATATATATATGACCTAAATCTCAGCAGTTTCTGCTGTCGTGCAATTTTTTATTTTATTTTCTTATTAGAGATGTTGCCATCTGCAAATTAAAATGTTGATGATTTGGCGACCCTGTGTTTCGAAGGCTTTCATCTTTCAAGGAAGCCATTGTTTGTTGGGTTTCATGTGATAGACCTGAGCAAGTTGATAAACTTGCTCCATATTTTGTTACTATGAATTGATTAACTTAATATCAAAAAAGCATCTCTCTTTAGTTTGAATTTTATATGTGTGTAAATAAAAGGTAATTACAGGAGCATCTGGGCGGCCTCGTCAGTTAGGCATCTGATTCTTGATTTCTGCTCAGGTCTTGATCTCATGGTTCGTGAGATTGAGCCCTGCACTCTCAGCACAGAGCTTGCTTGGGATTCTCACTCCCCCTTTCTGCCCCTCTCCATGTCCCCCTCAAATAAATAAACTTTTTAAAAGAAGGTAATTACAAATATTTACCTTTGTTTTAAGAATTCGGGGTGCCTGGGTGGCTCAGTCGGTTGAGCGTCCGACTTCAGCTCAGGTCATGATCTCACAGTCTGTGAGTTCGAGCCCCACATCGGGCTCTGTGCTGACAGCTCGGAGCCTGGAGCCTGCTTCACATTCTGTGTCTCCGTCTCTATCTGTGCCCCTCCCCTGCTCATGCTCTGTCTGTCTCTGTCTCAAAAATAAATAAAAAACATTTAAAAAATTAAAAAAAAAGAATTCGTTTTACTTAATGAACTAGAATTAAATATTATTTAATACTGAACAGAATTAGCATATAAATAATGAAAAATGAGTGTGTAAGACTCTTTTTTCCCTAATGGATAAAGCAAGGCAACTTTGAGTCAGTATTTCTGAAAGGGCATTTGAAAGAGTTGCATTTAGACCTAAGATTTGTTAGCATATCTGTGTCCTTCCATAAATTATAAAATGGAAAACAGAAGGGTGTTAGTCTAGAGCGATGACAATAGGTATACGCTGTAATAATGTTAAATTTACCCAGTAATGGCCCGAGTTGTGTTTCCCCCTGGACAGATGTTGACGAATGCCAGACGCCAGGAATCTGCATGAATGGACACTGCATCAACAACGAAGGGTCCTTCCGCTGCGACTGTCCCCCAGGCCTGGCCGTGGGCGTGGACGGACGCGTGTGTGTTGGTAAGTGAACCATTCTCCAATGGCCCCAGTGTCTGAATGGTCTTTGAAAAAGAGATAAAGATATATCCCTACAGTGGAAAAGTACTCAGCCATAAGAAGGTATGAAGTACCGGAGCCTTGAAAACATTCTGCCGAGGGAAAGGAGCTGTTCACAGAAGCCCAGACAGTATATGTTCCGTTCGTATGAAATGTCCAAAGCAGGCAAATCTGTAGAGACAAAGCAGATTTTTGTTATTTAGAACAGAGAGGGTTGGGATGCCAGGCATTTTTGAGGTGGTGAAATATTCTAAAATCAGTTGTCGTGATGGTTAGTTATATATATCTGTGACCGTGCGAAACAAAAAACTATTATACACTTTAAATGGGTGAATTCTTAGGTATGTGAATTATACATCAGTAAAGTGGCTTAAAAAACTGTACAGGGAATCCACCTGGCTCCTTGCAGAAGGCTCTGATGAGATGCAGTAAAAAAAAACAAAAACAAACAAAAAAAAAAACAAACACCACTGAAGAAGAGGGACGCCTTGGTGGCTCAGTTGATTAAGTGTCTGACTCTTGATTTCAGTTCAAGTCATGATCCTATGGTTCACAAGATTGAGCCCCACTTTGGGCTCTGTGCGTACAGTGCAGCATGCTTGGGATGCTCTCTCTCCTTCTCTGCCGCTCTCTCTTTCTCTCTCTGTCAAAATAAATATATATTTTTTTTAATGCAGGAGAAGGAAAAAGGAAATCATCTTTAATAAATATAAAGAAATCATCCTTAAACCAGGATTCTTGATAATGCTAGCTGACTGAGTCTCTAAGTACAATGGATTTAGATTTCGTAATTCGTAACAACTAAGGCGAAATGGGGATTATGGTTATATTTAAATAAACCCCGTTGTTGCTCAAACACAATTTAAAATGTAAGTAACTTCCACTGTAGAACTTGACTTCTTTCAAAAGGTAGAAATGTTTTTACACAGTTATTCCTCATCGCTGTGTAACTAACTCTAGAAACAAGGGCAGAATATGAGAGAGAATATATATTTTATTCTAAACCATTCCAGCCGGCTTTCTCTCAAGCAAGCTTTCATGAGGCCCCTAGGGAGCGTTAGCCATTGTGCACCTGCTGTTTCTCAGGTGACTCCTTAAAATTCAGACACACTCCTTGGTTTAGGAGTGTAGATGACAGAAATGAAATTCTTTCTTAGACATAGGTGATAATACTTGACTCTTCCCTATGGGAATCAAAACATTTGGACCCAAAGTGGGGGAGGTGGGGCGTGGGGGGAGAAGCAACAGCAGATGGAAATAATCTGTCCACTTAAGTTCATCTACTGTCTCCAATTTAGGATTTATTTCAGCTTACAAGACTGTCAGCACTTGACTCAGGGATATGTTAAATACAGCCGCCAGAAGAATGTAACTCCTTCCTGCTTCAGGAGCTAAAATATTTTCAGTTGCTTTAATACACTTAGTTGCCCTTTTCCTTCACCTGAATGAGTCTGTTGAAATCTCCAATGAGTACAAAACCAGTTTTGGAGGAAAAAATTGTTTTTCCTTTAAGCAATCAACATGTAAGTAGTTCTGAGGAATTCAGTGTTCAAGCACAAATCATCATTCTTCTTTGCATCAGACGTTGTTATAAAGCCTCCAGGTTTTCACATTTGTGGTCACTTAAACGTTTTAAAATAAAAACACCATTTGTTCTGGGTATAAAATTATATATTGCTGTTCCCGTAACCTGCTCGACATTCTTTCTTATCTCTTCTGCCTTTGGTGATGCTTTTGAGATGCACTGATTGCTGAAGTTAGGAATGAATCACTATTATTAATTCTTATTAATTAATTATTATCAGTTATATATTTTTCTTCATTTTGTTTTTGTTTCCGTAGACACTGAGATGTGGGTTTTTATTTTCAAGAAATAAAACTATTATAACTGGTATGTTGAAGAAGCATGACTCACAGGCAGGACATTAAACAAAAGGCAACTATATTTTGGTCTCTCTCACCCCTTTAAAAAGTATCTTAAATGTATTCAGCAGAAGTCACTAAGTATCCAGTAAGTAAGGAAGATAGCAAAGATTTAGGTGACTACTTTATGTAATGAAAACAGTGTAACTGAAGAAATTAGAACACCCAGATATAATAATACTCTGAACCTGACTCAAAGTTACAACTTCCCTCACAAGCTCAGACCTTCTTGAGCAGTAAGCTTGCTGACTCCACAAGGGTCAAAGGGCGGGAGGAAAGGTGAGGAGGCAGGAGCACTGCTGACAGTTTTAGGATGGCTTCAAGGTTTCTGGGCTTCCCAGATATTGAAAGGTACCCGTTCGTTTCATGGTTCCTTCAGAGGCATTCAGCTGCCCTTCCTGAGATGCAGACACTGAATTTTCCTCTTGGGGGCGCTCTTCACCCATCCTCTGGTCTTTGAGCCTAAGTTTCAGATAGGCTCTGTCTGAGGCTGTCTCTTCACCCCTCCGTGCCATTGTTTTAGGACCCCCTCAATGTGGCCCATGTAATCCATATGACATACCAGCCTTTGCCCTGTTAACCTGGTGAATGGAGGTAGATGTCACTCACCTCCTTCCTTTATTGCCCCCATAGAAGAACAGCTGCTCACTATTATCTGTAGGTATCCCAGGCAGAGGCGGGCTTGAGACTCTCCCCTTGCTCCCTCTGAAGTCTTCTCTTTGGATCAGTGGTGAGGATGGTAGTCCCCCCAACTCTCCTCAAAAAATCCTATCTTAATTGCCACTCTTTAAAACTATGTTTTCAGTAGGGGCTCCTGGGTGGCTCAGTCGGTTGAGCCTCCCTTTAGCTCAGGTCATGATCACACAGTTCGTGGGTTTAAGCCCCGTGTTGGGCTCTGTGCCGACAGCTCAGAGCCCGGAGCCTGCTTTAGATTCTGTGTCTCCCTCTCTCTGTCCCTCCCTCACTCATGCTCACTGGCTCTTTCTCTCTCTCTCAAAAAAAAAAAAATTAAAAAATTTTTAAACTATGTGTTTGATAGTTGGGTGGGTTTTTGAGACATGGCAAGTTTTTTCCATATCCACTTCCTTCAGGATGTAGTCTCAGAATTCACCTTGTTATTTGATATTATAGCACTCTGGGATTTCAGCTTCAATTCCCTTTCTAACTTCCTCCTACATTAACGTAAGAGTATTTCAACATCAGTTAATTTTCTTTATCCTAGTTGTCCTCCTTACTAGTTCTTTGGCCATAGGCAAGATACATTATCTGTCTGTGCCTCCTTTTCTCATTAGTTTTTTGAGGATTAAGTAAATTAATATTAGATTTTTTTGTATAAAGCTTTGAATAGTGTCTGGCATCTAATGCATGCCCAGCAAGTTAGTTATTAGTTATTACTATTTTATTAAATTAGATGGCATCACATCTAGGACATTGTCTTAGAGTTGCTAATTTAAGCAATAGAGAAAAGCTGACAATAAAGAAAGAAAAATAAAATTAAATGAGCATTTTGCATCCATACATATGTTACCACGGCTGTGAGAATCTGAGAAACTCCTTTAAAAATTCCAATTCTCTTGAAAACTTCAATTCTCTTGAAGTAAGAAAAGTCATGGAGAAAACTGATAATATGGACGAGATACAGCTCGGTAGCATTTAGGTCGAATCCCCTAGCAAAACATTTATATGAGCACATCTGATGCTGCTGCTTGTACCGATAGCTCTTATCCTGTCCCTCTGTGAGCAGTGTCTCAGTTATATGTGAAGAGCAGAATGAACCAGGGTTCTAGTCTGGAACCTTTAACAGGAAAAGGTTGACTGTCCTCATTAAAAACAGAAGAGAGAAATAAGGAAGTCAGCATATTTTTTGAGTATTTCCTGTGTGTCTTACACACTTTGCTTAGCGCTTAATAAATAATTCTCGTTTATTATATAAACTCTATCCTTATTTAATGGATGAAGAATGTGTCAGGTGTTTTATGTAACGTCTGACCCTGGGACAGTGCATGTCCCTAAAACCTACATATATGGTACATTACTTTTTCATGGACCTTCTGGTGTTGGGTATTCTATATGGCTGAGTTAATCTGTAACCCAGACCAGTATATAATGTGTCTCACTCTTCCAGTGAGTACCATTGGCTTTTTATCAATTTCTTTTAGAAATCGTGCAAGGATTATATCTCAATCTGAAAACAGTAATAAAATTGACCATTTTGTGATGCCTTTGAGATAATAGATGTCAGTATCACAAAAATCATATTGGAAATGATGAACTATGTTGTATTTGCGTACTTGTCTTTGAGTGGAGCCCTGCTCTGTTATGTCACTCCGAGCTGACTGCCAAACCCCGGCTCAGCAGAAGCAGAAGAGGACAGCGTGTCCTGTCCGTCGGGTTGTGGTGGTGAATCTCATGTCCTTTATCATGTGAGCATTCACACATCTCCTTGTCTAGTGCAGCCACAAATCTCATCGTTTTAATGAGACACATTGCCAGATCATAAGAAAGCAGTAGGTGAGTCAGTAGGTTACTCTGTGTAATAAGCAGATAATCTTATTTCCAGCAAGTTGGGAATAACTACATCAGTGTATGGTGTAAATGCCGTACAGCTTCTCTGGCCTCTCTGGTGAGCAAGTTTTTTATAGTTCATCATTTACTATCTGATAAAATGGTAGCATATTTTATGAGGCTTCATAGTGAGGACGTGAGCTGGATATGCTTCTTAGGGACACAGCATGATGTAGAGGAAGGAGGAAAGGCTTTGGAAGTTACCCAGCATGGGCAGTGGGTGGTACAGGACTTGGAGCTATGTAAGCAGTCCCTCAGACCTTGCCTTCCTCATCTTTGAAACGTTTATAATGATCACCATCCTGTGGAGTTGTTGATCAGAATGTTCAAGAAGATAATGTCTGTAAAGCAACAAAACCAATTGCTGAGGACACATTGCAGTGGCCTTTTCTTTCTTTTTTAAATATCTGGGGTTTTTGAGAGTGTGAGATTAAAACACAGTCACAGTAGTAAACTGGGGGTTGGCAAGAAAGGCCTCCTAACTCAGAAAGTTGAAGTAAGAAATTTCACAACCAGGCACTTCGTTGTTCCTAAGCACTTCCAAAATGGAAATAACATGTGTCATTTTGAGTATAGCATAGCCAGTGATTAGAGCTCAAAGCCATGTTTATAAATGGTGGTGTTATTCCTGCTTCCATGAAAGACCTGTGGGCGCAAGCGTGATAATGAATTGCGTGGTGCGTAAAACTTTGTGTAGGAAAAAAAATTGTTGACATTACAAACATGCATTTGTTCATTTCTGAGCACTCTTGGATGCTAAAGATGCAAAGAAGAAGAAAAGAGGCAAATGCCCTCTAGAAGCTTCCCATCCAGTAGCCATTTAGGTTCACAGAAGCCCTCAGTTTTGAAATCTCTTTCTTTCACCGTCTCCAGTTGTCGCTCTGTTTCCTCCTGCAGATACGCACATGCGCAGTACGTGCTACGGCGGGATCAAGAAGGGAGCGTGCGTGCGCCCTTTCCCCGGCGCGGTGACCAAGTCGGAATGCTGCTGTGCCAATCCGGACTATGGCTTCGGAGAGCCCTGCCAGCCCTGCCCTGCGAAGAATTCAGGTAGTCCCGTTTGCCCGTGTCACGTCCGATAAAGAATCTGGGAGGGTAGCACTAGATATTTGGCAAAGAGAACATCAGCTTTTAAGTGTTCTGTCATTATTACTTTTTTTTTTAACGTGTATTTATTTTTGAGAGCATGAGCAGGGGAAGGGCAGAGAGAGAGAGAGACGCAGAATCTGAAGCAGGCTCCAGGCTCTGAGCCATCAGCACAGAGCCCGACGTGGGGCTTGAACTCACAGACCGTGAGATCATGACCTGAGCTGAAGTCGGCCGCTTAACCGACCGAGCCACCCAGGCCCCCCTGTGTCATTATTTTTAATTGAAGACATCCAAATCTGTGTGGGTATGCGGGTCGTAGAATGAGCAGATTGGGCCTGTATTTACATACGATCTCTGGGCAGGGAGTCCACACAGGGAGTAGAAAAATGTATTTGTTGAACCAATTATGGTTGTGATAGCATATTTATTATATGGATACCTTACTCCTCAGTGTTTTTGATCTTAGATATCGTTGTGAAGGTGAACAGCATAAAACCCACTTGTCACTTCCAAGATTATAGTAAATTCGTAAGAGCCTGATTGTCTTTATTTTTTTTTCAAATGTTTATTTTTTTAATTTTTATTATTTTTTTAAATGTTTATTTATCTTTGAGAGAGAGAGACAGACAGAGCATGAGCAGGGCAGGGCCACAGACAGAGAGGGAGACACAGAATCTGAAACAGGCTCCAGGCTCTGAGCTGTCAGCACAGAGCCCGACGCGGGGCTTGAACTCGGGAACGGTGAGATCATGACGTGAGCCGAAGTCGGACGCTCAACCGACTCAGCCACCCAGGCGCCCCTGTCTTTATTTATTTTTAATCTTGCTGCAGCATGATCTCTGGCTGTAATCTGTCGGGAGTTCCAGGGAGTAATAATCATATTTACTAATCTTTTAACAAATACAGTCACATTGCATGGCCTAACTCTTTGACTGTTCTCTGACTCTTGTTTGTTCATATTTTCACATAATCTGTACTGAGTTTAAGTAGGTACAGTAGGGATTCAAAAATAAACACCACCTCTTTTTTTTCTTTAAAGTTGAGAATAGTTGAGAGTGTAGACAGGCAAATGTATAAACTACAATTTAGTGTGATTAGTGCCTTACGAGGGATATGGGGAGCACCTGTGTGGGTCACTCGGTTAAGCGGCCAGCTCTTGATTTTGGCTCAGCTCATGATCTTGTGTTTATGAGTTTGAGCCCCGCATCCGGCTCTGCGCTGACAGGGTAGAGCCGGCCTGGGATTCTCTCTCTCTGTGTGTGTCTGTGTGTGTGTGTGTGTGTGTGTGTCAAAATAAGTAAACATTAAAGAAAAAAAAGCAGGACATAAACAGGGACCTGGGAGAGCACACAGAAAGGAGAGGTAAGTGGTCTGGGGAAGCTGGGAAGGAGTTCACAGGGCTGGGGGTGGGCTTGAGTGTCTGTTTAGTTTTATCTTGAAAAAAGGAATGAGAACATTGCAGGTAGGAGATGCAGTGGGAAATGGCTTGTAATTATGTTGCCGATCTTCAAGAGATTGTTCAAATCTCAGCAGAATATTAGGCTTCCTCTAGAATGAATGAGCCTGACATTTTTGTTAAAAAGAAGAGTTAATGTGGGAAATCTTGCCCTAAAAATATTTAAGTCAATTACGCATGTTACGAAAGAAGTACAAAAATTGGTAACAAGGCTAGATAAAAAGGTGAGCGAGCTAATAAAATCTAGACTCTAGAAACAGTTGTGAGTAGAAGTGGGAATATAGCATACAATAAAGATAGCATTTAGGTCGGTGAGGAAAGGTTGAACTAAGTGATGAATGCTGTTGATAAATGTTAGGAAAATCATAAAGTTAGCTCCCTGCGTTAAACCTTGCAAAATAACCCTCTTATAGAATATATAAGCGATTTATAATTTTATAATAGTAAAGGACTCTGAAGAGCAGAAACTGAAGACTAAAATCCACAAGTAAATTGGAAAAATGTTTTCCTTAATTTATAAGGAATTTACATGAATCAGTGAGGAGCGTTGAAATCCTTATAGAAAAAAGTGCAGTGTATGCAAACAAGATTTCACAAAATCAAATGCCAGTGGTAGAGAGCCACATGAAAGGATGTGCTCAAATAAAAATTAAAGGAAGACGTCATTTTTGTTTATTAGCTTGTTAAAGTTTAGATGATTGCTTTTTTCCCTATGGGTGCTCTATTATACTGCTGATGGAAGGCTAACCTGGGACGTGGAGGGAGAGAAGGACTATCAGAAGCCTTAAAAAGAGGCATAGATTCTGAGCGGTTTTCCTTCCAAGAGATTAACCCAGCGATATAATTGAATTCCTGTTCTTTATGATCATTGCTGAAAGTTGGGCAAACCTGATTTCAAGAGATTGAATAAATGTGGTGCATCCACATAACTGAGGAACACAGCCTATTAAGTGGGATATTAACATGAAATGTCTGTGACCAGTGCAGGGAACCCAAGCCTGCTCCTCACTTACTGCCTCTGTGATCTGGGCAAGTCACTTCCCATGTCTGCCTGCGTGTTCTCAGGTGTCAAAGAGGGACAGTAATGGTATCTAGTTTGTGAATATTTCTCAGCTGTAAAGAGGATCACAACTAGGATGGACCTGGAGAGTGTTATACTAAGTGAAAGAAGTTGGAGAAAGATACCATATGATTGCACTTAGTTGTGGAATCTAAAACTCAGAGCAAATGAATACATAAACGGAAGCAGAAACAGATCCGTAAATACACAGCTCACACTAACGGTTGCGGGGAGTGAAGGGTGAGGCCACGTGGGTGGAGGGGAGTGGAAGGTACAGGCTTCCAGCTTTGGAAAGAGTAAGTCACAGGGAGAAAAGGTACAGGAAAGGGAACACTAAGTGGTACTGTAGCGGTGTGTGTTGGTGGTGTTGTGTGGTGACACATATCGCTACGCTTGTGGGGAGCACAGAATAAGGAATCAGATTGTCCAGTCACAATGAGGTACCCCTGAAACTAAAGTAACGTTGTGTGTTAACCACACTTAAATAAAAAGTCTGTCTCACTTGTAATATTGGAAGGATTAAATAAATTATTAGGTAGAAAATGCTAGAATACCAAGCACATGGTAAATGCAGGTATGTAAATATTGTCTATCATTACTTTGTTACTGAGAGAAAAGAAGTAAAAAAGCGTTCTCTACAATCTTTTTTGGATTTGTTTGAAGTTTGCAAATGTAGAAAATATTTGTAACATTTATCAATATATTAACTATATTCAAGGTGATAATCACAAGTGATTTTTGTTTTTTATGCTTATCTGTGATTTTGCATTTGTTCCAATAATTATGTGCTAGAAAATAGTAATTATTTTTTCATTTTAAAAATTATTGCCAGTAATTTTTCTTCGTGGTAGTTTTGGAGTGATGTAAGTGACTTGTGTACAGAGAGATGGTGTTGAGAGTTTTGAATTTCTGTATTTTTTTTTTGTATATTCCAGCTGAATTCCATGGTCTTTGTAGTAGTGGAGTAGGTATCACTGTGGATGGAAGAGGTAACTCTATTCAATATTCAATCTTACAGTAATTATGTAATTGTAGCTTTATGATTAAAACATGAGTGTGAATGTATTTAATATTTAAAAAACATATCACTGTAAAAAATAAGATAAATTATCTCCTAGGATAGTGGTTATAAGGTAGATACATTAAATGTATGTAGGTGCACATTCATAGTAGAGCAATATTTATCTGTTAAATATACATTGTTGACAATGTCTCTAGCAAGCTAGACCCATAAGTTTGTGAGTACCGTTGCATAAAAAGAGGCTAGAGTTGGTATTTAGGTTTAGAAAAAGTGAGTCAATTTAAAGAGGAAATATTAAATAGTGGTATTGACATAATCTTTAAAAATCTTTAAGGGATACTTGATATGGATCAAGTTTGGGATTTACTACCCTAAAAATAAATTGATAAGATTATTTATGCCTAAGAATACTGAAATGTTTCTAAATTTAAATAAGTAAAATTCATTAACATTTTATAATTTTAAGCTTAGCAATATGATTAACAAAATGCCACCATGAAACCTTGTTTATAACTTTAAAGTTCTTTTATACACATATAGTATACACTTATAGTTTCTTTTGTGTGTGTTTTTTTAAGAAAACTTTAGGGTATTGTTAATCTTCACTGTATATACGTATTTCTTCTCCTTTTGTGTTTGAGAAGATTTTAGACACATTATACATCAGTTGAGGATAATATTGCATCTTTGCCATCAACATCAGAAACCACAGTAAAGAAACCAACTTCTATAAGAATGTTTATCCCAAAAATAAAATGAAAAAGCTAACATTTCTGGGGTGTGTTAAGGTCTTCCAGATTCTGGAAAACAATTGTTAAGGTTAAAATTTGAGCATCATGAACAAAATTTGATATCATGACCACTTTTTAACCCCTCTCAATAAGTTCTCCGCCACAGAGCCAACCGCTCATTGGAACTACTGGGTTGCACAGACTAGCACACCACTCCTTAAGTCTTGCCCATGGCTGGCAGAGTCGTCACTGTTGGTGGCTTATTATAAAACATTGGGTTCCCAAGCATCCATGTTTGAACTATCCTCTCCATTAATTTCAACTTATCAACAATGAGAAACATTTATTAAGTATCATATTACTTAGTCTTTTGTAAAAAATGATGATAAAATAGAAATATTCCATGCCTTTGGGTACCATAAAATTATATAAGTCGCCCTAATAAATGGTTGTCCTTTAATTAGATGGTTATAATACCTATTGAGTTAAGTTTTCCTTTGGATTTTGAGCCAACAGCCTGTAAATTTCTTTATTAATTTTATCATAAATATAGGCACATTACATGGTTTAGTCATTTGAATTTCTGCCAGTTCCCTGCATTTTTCTTTTAACTTACCAGGGAATTGTCCTGTATCCCTTAATTTCATTTTCTTACTCCTTATTTTCATTTCCTTTCCCTTTCTGAAAGCCAGGCAAATTGTGGGTTTGCAGAGTTAAATACTTCATATGTTGAGTGATCTTACTAGGCCTTCATATATCACAAACAGTACAATATCTGCGAGCATGAAACTTTCAGCATTTATTTATTTATTTTTTAACTTTCAACATTTAATGCAGACATCAATGAATGTGCTTTGGATCCCGATATATGTGCCAACGGAATTTGTGAAAATTTACGTGGTAGTTACCGTTGTAATTGCAACAGTGGCTACGAACCAGATGCCTCTGGAAGAAACTGTATTGGTGAGTTTTTGTATTGATACAAGAACCTTTTGTATAGTTTCATTTCATGGATTAGAAGAGAAATTGAAATACAAATAAGTGACTAAAACTGAAGATCTTACAGTTTCTCTTTTTTCCTTCTGTAGAAAGAAATAAAAATACTGGAATCACCCAATTCTGTTACACCATAACAAATTTTTTAGTGGCAGAACTTTATATTTAAATCATTCTTTTCCCAAATGAATAGATACATACCTCAATTATTGGCCTGTTATATTTCTGCATTTATCTAAATCGTGCAATTTTATCACTAAGAAATGGACTTCAGAGTTAACAGGGCAGAAAGTTAAGAAAATTAAGTATAAGGTTTAGAAAACTTTGACTTACAAGGAAACAACTCCTCGCTACAACATATCCCAACATAGGTGTGTGGGGTTTTTTTTTGTGATTTATAAGAGAAGGTTTGTAAAAACTCAAGTAACTAGTTCAGATATTCAAGAATTTGTGAAGAATTTAGATTTTCTCATAGAGCACTGAGTCCACTTTTATAAAGTGAATGCTCTGAATCGATCATTATGTGTAATAATGATTACACCTAGTCACCAATGACTCTTAACATCTAAGTCTTGATGATTATGATTAGGAAAAATATGTTTCCGCCCTTATGGCACTGATTTTTATTATTGAATATATTCATTTGGTCTTGAGTTGAAGACATATGTACAGATAGATGTAGAAGGCTGTTTTAAGTATTATATTCTTATAATGGCTTTTGATACGCATGAGGAAGGGCACCAGCCAAAGATTATTGAACATTTATAAAAATATGTAAACCGGCCAGCTGATATTCACCAGAAGCAAAATCGCTTCCAGCATAACCACGGAGTGCAGTTGAGTACATGGGCACACTAGTGAAAACAGGGAGATTCGATGAGCATTTATACCCTGAGCACGGTTCATGGCACTATTTAACTCTTTAAAGTAGGAATACACATAATTTTGATAAAAATTAAAACTACCTTGTAAAATAAAAATGAGGCCAGATTTCAGTTTTAGTTTGCCAGGGTTGCTGTAAAAAACTACTAACATTTGAGTTGCTTAGAGCAAGAGAAATTGTTGTTTCAGAATTTGGGAAGCCATGAATCCAAAATCAAGGGCTGTGCTCTCTCGATTGGCTCCAGGGGAGGTCCTTCCTTTACTCCTTGAGCTTCTGGTGTTTGCCTGCAATCCTGATGTTCCTCGGCTTGCAGATGCATCAGTGTGGTCACGTGTACAGCTTTTCCATGTCTTCCATGTCACACCTTCCTGCCGTGTTTCACGTCATTTCCCCGTTTTTATGGGCAGCGGTCATGTTGGATTACATCCTACCCTAATGATCTCATTTTAGCTTAATTACTTCTATACCATTCCTTTTTCCAAAGAAGGTCCCATACTGGCTTCCACCTAACTTTTTTTGGAGGAACACATTTTAACCCAAAGCGTGGAATAGTAGGTAAATAATTTGTGATACAGCAACTTGATGCAACATACAATCATGGGGAAGGGTATAGTAATGCTTAAAATACAATGTTTTTAAAAATCAAGATTCAGAATTGGAGCAAAAACACAACATCCAAAGGAAAAAAGTTAAGATAAGACACAAAAAAATAATATTTGTCATTGTTGATGGAATTATGGCAAATATTTTTCCAATTTGTTTTCCAGATTTTTACAACAATATACTGTGTCTATTTTTTGGTAAGGTACAGTTGTTATTTGTAAAACTAAAAATATAGCTGTAAGTTAAAGGAACTATTTTCCCCCAACTGCATTTTTTATTATTTTCTGTTATTAAGTGCATTTGCAAAATGAACATGGACATGAAAATAAAACTCAGTGTGCAATTCTTAAACCTGAGCATTGGATAATATTTTCTAGGCCTTTCTCTACTGCTAACGGTATGAACAGAATAGATCATTAATTCCCTATTCATAATGAATTGTTTCTGAAGTACAAACATAATGGAAAAAGAGTAGTAAACACCTATTGTTTATTTGCCATTTAACGCATTTTTATTACAATTTTAATTTTAAAAAGTTTTCAAAAATCATGTTATTTGTATTGTATATAAACAAGTGTATAGGTAAGTGAGTTTAATCTTTTGATATATTTCATTGTTGCTTTCCAGTGTGTGTGTGTGTGTGTGTTCATTCCAGGGACTTCAAAGCATTTCTAAAATGGCCATCAGTATAAGAATGTTCCACACAAGTAAAACCGAATATATTGCTGTGGGCACATTTTTTTTGAGGGGGTGAGAGAGGCAAAAGGTATTAAACGAAGTGCCCACTTCCAGTTGTAAAATAAATAAGTCGCAGGGATAAAAAGTACAGCATAGGGAATATGGTCAATAATATTATAAAAACTTTGTACTCACCATGGCGAGCATCGCATGATATATATAAATATCAAATCACTATGTTGTAGACCTGAAACTAATATGATATTGCATGTCAACTCTACTTCAATGAAAAGTGTATTAATTTTTTAAAAGGAGAGATGAAATCAAGGAGGGTGGGGATGAAGGAACAAAACAACAAAATGAAACTTTGTTGGTCACTGGGCTGTTCATGACACCCTGTGTCTCTCCTGTCTTCCAATGGTTGCTTTCAGACATCGATGAGTGCTTGGTGAACAGACTGCTCTGCGACAACGGCCTGTGCAGAAACACACCTGGAAGTTATAGTTGCACGTGCCCACCTGGGTACGTGTTCAGGACCGAGACAGAGACGTGCGAAGGTAAGGGATGACTTCTTCGCCTAGTTGTGAGTAGGAAGTACCTGGATATGCATAGATGTTGAAACAAGAGAGTAAACAGAACATTGTTGGAATATTTTGAGAATTCAGTGGTCTCCTGCAGCTTATCTGCCAGTTTTTAGAAATTGCAGGTACTGGAGTGTCTGGCTGCTCAGCTAGTAGACCATGTGACTCTTGATCTCAGGGTCATGAGTTTGAGCCCTGAGGTCGGTAAAGAGAGTACTTAAGTAAATAAATACATCTTTAAAAAAAAAAAAGAAGAAATAATATGTACCTAACTCAGTTTACAAATCCGTCAGTTTTGTCCCATTCAGATCAACTATCAACAAACATTTTGAAATTTGGGTTGGTGGAGGGAGGGGGGGCAGGTAGTGTAAGGAGCCAGGTTATTTTACTTGCTGATATAAAATGTCAGATTTTTCTTTTCTTTTCCCATTTTATAAACAACTGTCCTCCATTGGCCTCAGGAAACTTGAACTATACTGGCAAAGTCAGCCGTGAGGCACTTTATTTATGGATTGATTGATACACCTCAGAGATTGACCCAGAAAATATTTGGGGCCTGAATAAAAGTAGTCACCTTAATAAAATTATAGTCTAAGAAAATTGTCTTTGCTATGTGATAATTTAAAAGTTACCGTTTAGGTTTATAAATTATAGAGCACTGGTAAAAACTTCTTTAACCACATTTTTGTACAGTGGATGCTAGGTCAATGACTTACATGACAAAGGACCTCATTTTCAGTGAGAGACCAGCTAAGCAAGCAGTGCATTCAATTCTGATTTTGTTTCTCTATCAAAGTCCTGTGTATTTCTGAATAATCTTTTGTCTACTAGTCATTGTTCTTTTTAAGTCTCACAGTGCGGGGGATGGAGGGGAGGGGGGAGTTGGGGTAATACTCATAGAAGTGTCCTATAAAGTTCTCAAATCCAGAAACTGCTGCCAAAGTCACTTAAAAAAGATTCCATCTTTAATTATTTTGAATAGACCTTTCCTTATCTGTTTAAGTATTTCTTTCTTAGCGACTCCATAGCCAAGAAAACAGCAATAGTAATTCTATGCAAAAAGATGTTAACAGTCTTCCTTCATCTTATTGTTTCATTTCAAAGCATTCTTGTGAACAGAAACAAGTTAGGGCTTGAATAAGATGCCAAAACACAAATGACTCAGCTGAAGTCAATGAAATGCAATTACAAAGTGCAATTCTAAGTTTGGATTGAATTGGAGGGACCATTGAAAAATAGTAATTAGACTAAAAAAAAAAGAAAGAAAGAAAGAACAATAAGAAAAAAAATCCTCAGTATAAAAGGCAGTTTCTCTAAACTTAGTCCTGATACCTGTCCCCCTCCTGCCCACCTCTTGAAGGAGCTCCTCAAAGACCAATACTGTTTTCAATCCTAGTTAAAGTACTTGAAGATTCATCTTCTTGATAGTTGAGCAGAAATGATAGAAAAGCTATCTTTTTTTGTTGTTGTTAATTTATTTTTGAGAGAGACAGAGCATGAGCAGGGGAGAGGCAGAGAGAGAGAGGGAGACACAGAATACGAAGCAGGCTTCAGGCTGCGAGCTGTCAGCAAAGAGCCTCATGCAGGACTTGAACACATGAACCATGAGATCATGACCTGAGCTGAAGTAGGATGTTTAACCGACTGAGCCACCCAGGTGTCCCTAAAGAGTTGTCTTTTCAAAGTAGCTCAGGCTTCATCAGTTTATTCAGCTGGAATGTTTCCTAGCACCATTCCTACCCCCTCTGACACCTGTTAATCCTTCAGAATTGCTCTGGTAGACATATTTTGTAAAAAAAAAAATAAATATATAAATATGTATGTATGTATGTATATATATATATATATGTATGTATGTATGTATGTGTATATATATATATTCTAGCCATCTTTTCTCCATAGGTTATTTTTGGAGGAAGCGAGAAGGGATTTCAAGAGTTGTGGTTTTGTTTTTTGTTTTTTGTTTTCTTTATTTCCAACTTTGCATTTCCCGCCCATTGCCCTTTATCAGTTTTATCTTTTGTGTTTGTGAAGATAAGCTTCTCTTCAATGTCAGGAAACTCTGAAAGCACCTTCAGCTTACTGTACCTTCTTAGTTTAACTGGGAAGCTGATAAACTGGTTTCCCTGCCCACAGTCACAAACCCCTTTGGTGCTGTCTTGAGAAAGGCACGAAGCAGGGAACGGGAAGGATGGTGTCTTTGAATCTGTTTGGTCCACGTTGTGTTTGTACACTGAATTGTCAGTGATGTTTATAGCATATTCCCACCACGTTAACAAGTAAGATGGAGTCGAAAGGTACTAAGGAGCCCAAATACCAAAACATAAATAAGAGGCCGGTACTCACCTGCCTACAGGACCGATTAAAGAGGAGAAGCAGAAAGGTGTTTAAGCGAATGTGGGGTGATTATGTAAATAACGAGGGACATTGGTACCAAATCAGGAAACAGTGTTGGTTAGAACGAGTGCTCTTTACTTTCGTCCAAAGGATAATAGTTCGTGATAAATCTAAGCCTTTTCTTTAATATGAAATATATTTTGTATCTGTCATTCATAAGAAAGAAGCTCATGTTACATAAATAGAAGAGAAATGATAGAGAAATATTTGGCTCTAGCCTAATGACATTCGTGGAAATAGAAGTGATTTATTGTGAGAAACCTAACCAAATAGCTTATTTCTCACTTTTCTCCCACTGTTAAGTCATTTGCATTTTATTAAGTGTTTAAAAAAAAAAGATTTGAAGGCCACAATTGTCTTTTTCCCTCGGGTCTTCTCATTTCTGCCATTGCATTCACAGAGTAAATGTGTCTGCCTGAAACACTTCTCTTTATTCTGTCCTTTCTAAACTAATTTCCAAAGACTAGGCAGGGAATTATTAGCAGATTCACTGGAGACTCCAGCTTTCTGCGTATATATTTACAACAGTCACTAATTTCGCTTGTCGTTCATGTTTTCAACAGGCTATTTTAAATATATAATAAATAGCAGTAATAATAAAGTTGCTCTGATATTTCAGGCTGAAGTTACAAAAAATTTATTTTACTTTTTTGTGTGAGCTCTGCGAGTCTGCGAAAGTTAACATTTTTACAGCAAGCACTGTGGTTTAGATTGTGTTTCCAGTGACATAACTAGTTAAATGTAAACCAGATGTGCTTTGAAGTTTATTTCCAGGAATGTACAGTGAACTGTTTCAATTCCTGGTTCCATGACATTTGTAACATAAAAACATTGTATTTAAAGAAAAATTAAACCATTGATATTTGTAGCTGTCATTGTGTGTGTTTATAGTTTTGGAGTTCATAATTGCTTAATTTAGAATAGGGGTTTCAAAATATATGATAATCAACGTTTTGCTTTTTTTAGGAGCTTCTTACAAATGAAATTCATAGGTGAATTACATAGAGTTTGTCTTCAGATTAGTTATCTGCTTCTTTCTTTTTTTCTCGGCTATCTGGTTCCCTCTTTACGTTGTGTTTTTACTAAAAGAACTGCAGTACTCTGGAATAGATGTTTTCATCTTAAATCTATGCAGGTATTTACAAAACCTGCCCTTGTATTTTTCTTTCAAAGAGGATTTCTTGATCCAAACAACCTGATTTAAAAAAATGCATTCATATTTCTTCAATTTATACCTCAGGAATTAAATTAGTACCTGGGTACTTCTTTAGGAATTTTGAAGTAGCAAGGAAGGTATATATACCTGTTTTCCACATTGATTTTTAAAGTTGCATTTCGAGTCCATAGAGTTGCAAATCAGCAGTGAGCCCTACCTTTTGAGGACCAATTTAATTTATATTTGACTTGGGCTTTCCAGAGTAAGCATTGCAGTCCTTTGGTATTTTTGTGTTTTCCTCAAGATAGTATTTTATATTTAATTCAAAGAGGTGTTTAGAAAAAAAGAAAAAGTACCCTGCTGAGCTCAGAAACACTAATAGTCAACATCAGTAAAAAATGCCTTGGACACTGTATGCTGACCTGTTTCACGTAGTTAACCAAGTACAAAAAGAAACCTATGTATCCTTTCTTTAAATTGAGTGGTTGAGTTTATACTGGGAGTCAGTTTTGGGTATTGGTTCTAGTACTTTGACTGAAGCTTCTATTTATTTGTAATTAACTCCTGTTAAACTCATTTTATTGGCTTGACAATTGCTTCAGTTACCACTTGAGAATGTGGTTGTATCCTGTTTACTTAGGACCGTCCATAGCAATTGTGTGGATTATGCTCTGTGATTTGATTAAAGATTCAAAGCAGATTAATGACAGCAAAGGTTTCTTTTGAGCAATTAAAAGTTTTCTTCTCTTTTTTATTTTACCAAAATCATTTGTGTTTTTAAAAAAAGTCTCCGCCCCAAATGTGTAAAGGTAAACAGGCTAAAGAGAGAGGCAGGTAGATAAACTCTGGCAGAGAATGCTCTACTCGGTATCCAAGTTTCATCCCTTATTTCCTAATATGTATGCAGGAGTTTGGAATGAAAGCATCGTGATATATTGTCTGTAATGCAGGCTTTTTTAATTCTTCTAAAACCTCCCAGAGCCACAGATGACAGTCACCCTTTGTTTGTGCCCAGTATATTGTACCCAGGAATATGGTTGTTTTCCATCCATTCGGAATTGAGATTTCCTGCAGGACAATTTTATCATATTGTGGGGGAAATCAATCCCAATTTGTGTAAAGTGGTAGTGACATAGCGACAAGTAACGTACTAAACCCCTTTCACGATACTGGGCTGATTCCTGTAGTGCTCCTGAGCCCCTAGTCGTGTCTGTGTGTATCCATAAAATTGATGTCTCCGTTCCCCATTCACTTTATGCCTCCTAGATCCATATTAAAATTGCAAGAGCCAAGTTTACCAGACATTCTGGCATAGCATGGCTTGTCGGAATAATATTTTCCAGAAACACATGGCAGTTCTAACAGAATCTTTTCCTCCTGGATTGTAGATATAAATGAATGTGAAAGCAACCCCTGTGTCAATGGGGCCTGCAGGAACAACCTTGGATCTTTCAATTGTGAATGTTCTCCTGGCAGCAAACTCAGCTCGACAGGATTGATCTGTATTGGTAAGATTCATACACAGGGCTGGTGTTTCAGCTTCCTGCCAACATAAGGAGAGACCGCAGGCTTCGCTGAGGATGAAAACCAATCGTAATTACAGGAAGCTAGTAATTAGGAGTTACTTGAGTTGTTTGCTCTCATTATCGGGATAGGAGTAAAACACAAGGGCCTAAATGGACAGGCTCCTGAATTCTGTTAGCGTCCAAGGAGTGTTTCTGTCACATGAGTCGATCTGTTATGCTGTAGATGGTGAGTATTTGCATACCACACACAGATTTACGTTTGCTACCCTAGAATGCCTTAGGAACCAAGACAGTCACATCCCTGCTGCGTACTTTATATAACGAGCTTCACAACAGAAATGTGATAGAAATCGGACCCCGTTACCAGGACAAGAATTTAAGGACTTTAAACAAATAGAGGGAATTTATTATTTTTCATTTCCCCCATCAATCATAAATGTATAGGCCCAAGGAAGAAAAGATAACATTCCTTGTTTTTGGAAATCTCTTAAGGAGAAAGATTCTAAAACCTCCAAACTGGTATCTTTTTAAATGTCTCAAAACATTTAAGGTCAGTTTGTGATAATAATGGTAGATATACATAAAGCAAAACAGTCTGATCTGTTATGGCAAGAAGCAGTTCAGCCCGCGTAATGGGAAAAACTGTCTCAGTCATCTTGTTCAGCCTCGCCTGTCCGTGGCTCCATCGGCCAGGCATAGGATTGTTCTCAGGATTAGCTAGTATCCACTTTTAAAGTAAACTAAATATATTTGTTTCCAGATAGGACGACGGTATTTAAGTTTCACATACTGCCAAATAATGTCAGTTTTTATTATCTAGCCAATATGAATTTTTAGTTGAGTGTTTGTGAACGGTCATAGTGTTTTCAGTATTCTGTCTGATGCTCATACCGCTGAGCTGCATGGTAGAGTACCTGCTTGTTACATGAAGAGAAGTGACCAAAGAAAAGTCCAAAATCATCGATGAAAACCTTCCCTTTAGAAATGCTAGCTCTTCAGCTCCCAGTGCGGTACAGCTGGTGAAATCTGAGCCTTGCTGAGCTTTCCATATTAGGAAAAATACTGCCATCTGCCTGGGGCACACACTTTTTTCCTTATAGAATTCCTTTGGGGGAGGGGTGGAGTCAGATCCCTGAAAGGCAGAAGTATTTTGGCTAGGCCACAGTTGCCAACTGAAAGTGAGTCATTTTATTGTGCAAAGGAAATGAACTCTGCATTAATTAATGTCAGTTAATCATCAATTAATGTGAATTAATTAATGTCTCAGAAAATTAAACCTGTATGACACTTGGGCATCAAAAGTATCTTAGCTTTTGCTTTATCATAAAGACTTCTCACATTTTGGCCTTTTCCCTCTCTATTTATTAATGAAAAAGGAACAAAGACTTTTTTACTCCCAAGTCATTATGTTGGGCAACTAAATACCACCGTATTTTTCTCAGCTGGTGTATTAGGAGTTTTTATTGGATATGATCAAACTTGAATACACAGCCTAGAGCTACTTGGGAAGGAACTAAGTATTTTAAAATTTTAGACATTGTTTTATCTTTTTTCCCCACTGAAAACAGAATTCTAGCTTTAAAATGGAAATAGATTGTAAAACATACATAGAAAAAAATATGGAAATTTTTAATAGGACTGAGAGTGTCCCTAATCAGTACTCAGCCTGCAGACTGCTCTTCCGTAGGGCCCAGTTGTCTCTCTTTAGAACCAAATAAAAATTCCCCAATGGGATTACTAATTTAAAATTAAGTTAGAGCATATAGGAACTGGTTAGATACTTAGGATGTTTAGAGATTTAGAATATGTTCTGCAGAGTCCCTAAGTGTAAAGTAATCATAAACTGTTCTGTAAATTGCTTGAGAAGACCGTGGTATGTATTCCGGTTGAAAATGATTCAGTGTAATAGCACAATGCATTTGATCTTCCCTGCATGACTCTGCTCCACAGCAGATGGCTCCGTGTGATCCAAACCCACTTCCCTCATCTTTGCCTCGTGTCTGCGTGCCGTCCTCAGTTACATGGACATGACAGCGACGAGGGCAGTGGCCTCTCTGGTGTCAGTACAGTGGTCCTTCCTTCTTTCTTATCTTCACCTGTTACCAGTGGTTTTCTCTCACCCCTTCTTAACAAGTTTTCCATTTTTGGCCTTCTCTTCTTGTTTCACTTTTCTGATCCCTTTTTCTCAGTTCCCTATGTCTTCTTAATCCTCCTGGCCTCCAGCTTAAAGTGTCCCCCTGGTCAGTCCTTGGATATCTTGGCTTTTCTGTCTACACTCATGCTTAGATGGCCTCTGCATTGACCCTCACATGTTCCCCTCCTTCCTCAACCTCCCCACTAATTCCAGACTTGAATTTTCCAACAGTCTGCACACTATCTCCATTTGGATGTCCAATAGATGCTTCAAACTTAACATGGCTAAAACGTAATTGTGGTCTTTCGGCTTAAACCTGTCTCTCCCAAAATGTCTTCTGTCTTGGCAAATGGCAGTTCCATTTTGCCAATCAGCAGCCCCCAAAAACTTGGGAGTCCTCTTTTGATGCCTTTCTTTGAAACACCCAGTAAATCAGCAATTCCTGTTGGTTATATCTGACGTTTGTCCATATTCCAACCACTTCTCGGCGCTGCCACCAACAACCCGCCCATGCCAGCCCACGTTATTTCTCTTCTTGATTTTTACTGCAGACTCTCTCTTATCTTTGTCTTCTCAATATTTGCCACCCTCTGGTCTTCCCTCAAAGGTCACGTTATGGGTCAGGTCTCCCCTGACTACCTTTGTTAATATAATAGTCTTTTTCCAACATACACCCTCAAGACCACTTGTCCTGATTTATTTTTTTTCAGAGTTCGCACCTAACCCCTAAACACACAACTACATAACTACATCTGATGTGTGTATGTGTGTATGTCTATATACACACACAAAAGCAATCAGAGCGCGAGAGATGAATCTGGGTATATGGATATGTGTATCAGTGGATTTTGTGACCTCTAAGTGCTGATACCACGCCAGCCCAAAGAAACATGGCGTTACAAAGTGAAGGCTCTGAAGGCAGACTCTGTGAGGCTTTGAATTGTGATGCTGACGCTATACTACCCTAGTGACCTTGCGGTAAATCAGCTGATCTCTACAGGCCTCAGTTTTCTCCTCTGCAATTTGTACCAGCCTTAGAGGCTGTTTTAACAAGCAACTAAATGAAGATGGGAAACACTTATAAAAAGCATTTCATTTGAGATCTGATACAGTCTGATGAGAAAGTCTTTTTCATTTGCACACAGTTTTCCACCCAAACTGACTGTCACAACCGACAGAAGCAAAGGGAGCGTCTGTCTCTTCTCCACAGCTTTCCCCATCCCTTTTTGTGTCTTCAAGGATTCAGTTACTTGTTTTGTTTTCACTTCTGTTCCTGGGCGACAGGAGACTTACTCCTACCTTGCTTGCATTCAGTAGGGACTCAGAATCCACAGTGTCTTTCATCCCAGTCCTGCAATTTTACTGTAATTCTCTTCCCGTGTTTTCCATTATGCTGTATTTTTATTGTTGGATGTAGTAGTACAGGTTTACCCATATTATTAAATGAATTTTAAGGTAAATACTATAGGAATACGCTTTTTTCTTTATTGTTCTCCAAGGCCGTGTACCCCAGTAGGCTGTTAAGTTTGTGTCACACCGTTGCACACACCACCCGCGTAACCCTCACCTGAGGAGTTCATCAACTCCTCAGGCTCCTGAGCTGCACGCCTGCAGACTTGTGAATCCACATTTGAACAAGGCCCTTGGCGATGTCACGCCCCCTGAGCTGGGAGCTGCAGTGCTGTGAGGAAAGCTTCCTGTAGGATTTATTTTAACCCAACTCCTATTTGCCCTGTCAACTTTGCTGGATCCCTTGTCACCATTACCAAATCAGCTAATCAGCAGTCTCGTAAGGAAGATCCTCACTTAAGTTTGATGTGGAGACAGACTAAAAAGTAAGAGTAGTTACTGCTAGATGGTTGGATACGTATCCTTTTTCTGTTGTCTCTTCCATTTCTTCAAATAGTTTGCCATCAGCATGTATTCCTTTTTGAACTAGAGTTAAAGCTACATATATGGTTATGTATAAGCAAATGCCTGAAAGAAAATCCATCAGGTTTTAGCCCTGGGGTGTCTTCATGATAGTACCCTAGGTAATGTTAATCTTTTCTTTATCTTGTAGATTTTTTGTATAAATTATTTATCAAATAATTGTCTTCAGTTAGAGAAATACTGGTGTCTCTGATATAGAACATAAGTTGTGTGTGGTATGTTTGGTGGGGGATTATAAGAAAAGGAAATTAGGGAATTTTATTTGGTAAAATCTTAAATATCAAAGCATTTATCACAAGAGATAGATCTTACGAGTGTTTTTCACGCAAGTGATGATCTTAGCGTGGTAATGCACTGTTTGTAAATACCAGCATAAAATCTTGGACAACAGCGGCTGCTCATAGCGTATCACTAGATTTAATTGTAAAAATGATCATATGAGACGTACATGGTATAATACTTGGCTTACATGTAATACAGCATATTTAAAATACATGCACGCATAAATATGTTCAAAAGATATGCATTGAAATGTTTTTAAAATCATGCTCTTGTTAAAGACTGTAAAAATTGCTTGTGTTGTATGCTACTGCGTTGCATCGTCTCCAGAGATGAGAGCTCCCCATCCCTTCCTGTTCCTTTTCAGACAGCCTCAAAGGGACGTGTTGGCTCAACATCCAGGACAACCGCTGTGAGGTGAACATCAACGGAGCCACTCTGAAATCCGAATGCTGCGCCACGCTCGGAGCCGCCTGGGGCAGCCCCTGCGAACGGTGTGAGCTAGGTAGGGGGCTGTCCGAGGGCTCCTTCCGGGCTTCACACAGGAGAGCTTTTCCTTCACCTAGGCCGGCACCTGTTTCACTGTGTAGTTCCGTAGTGAGGAAGACCATAAGATCACGACCCTCGCTAAAATGTCTTTTCTGGAGAAATTCATTCATGTTGAAACATGTATTTGGTTTATCCCTTCACTATAAGCAGACCTTCTGAGCATCTTTGACAAGGAAGGGAACCAGGTAGAATCTAGCTGCTACGTGACTGTCAGAACTCTTCAGGATCCTCGCCTGCATGTGTCCAAGTAG
The DNA here is from genome assembly GCA_030068075.1 of Paguma larvata. Classification (NCBI taxonomy): domain Eukaryota; kingdom Metazoa; phylum Chordata; class Mammalia; order Carnivora; family Viverridae; genus Paguma; species Paguma larvata. The sequence continues at coordinate 127,837,149 of CM057826.1, forward strand.
AACATGATGTCTCTTTGCTTTACATCTTTTTACTTGTTGATTTGTAATTTAGCTGACCGTATAAAAGCAAAACTGAACTGTAGGACAGCTGTCAGAATCTCGGTGTGGGTCAGCACTGATGGGTGTTCCCACATTACGTCATCGGCTCTCCCGAATTGATCAGAGGGTGTCTGGAGCCTTGGCCTCTAAAACCCCAGCTTGTGGTTTTTCAGTTCAACTTAGATTCCATTAGACTGTTTCTTGGACTTAAAACAGTGATGTTTCCTTTTCTAATGAAGTTGTGTTGTTCTCACAGACACAGCTTGCCCAAGAGGCTTTGCCAGGATTAAAGGTGTTTCTTGTGAAGGTGAGTGTATACTTGGACGATACTATAAGTGTTTAGAGCAGTATGTCATGTTGACATTCACTTTGGAGAGATCGATCATTTTTAAAAACCTTGAAAGAACAACAAAAAAAAAAACAAAATGTAATCGATAAATGCTTTAGAATAATACTCTCAGAAAACAGCTTAGAGTTCCCCATTTCTCTTTTTTTATGTCAGTTTTCATGAGGACAGCCTTAGGCGTTAAGGTACAAAACAGCTGGGAAGGGAGCATGTCTGGGCTGTTTTATGGATGGGCAAGGCCATGGTCATTTTCACAGCCGGTATCTAGGAAACCCGGTGGTTGCGTTGTGGAATATTTCTGTTCACGTTGAGTAATAATCCACATTGTATTGCGGATTGAATCTGCTATATGGGAAGACTGCACCTGCTTTTTCTATTTCTAACATCTTTTATCCCTCTGCTCGCTTCATTTCCCTGCAGATGTTAATGAGTGTGAGGTATTTCCTGGCGTTTGTCCAAATGGACGCTGTGTCAACAGCAAAGGATCTTTTCACTGTGAGTGCCCCGAAGGCCTTACATTGGATGGAACTGGCCGTGTGTGTCTGGGTAAGCCTTACGTCTTCATGTATTTTATGCATGAAACCAAGTGATGAATTTTTCTTATTTCTTGGGCATTGGCCACTTCAAAACCATTGGGTCTATAGCTGGAAACTGGCCTTAAGTGAGATATTTGGGGAGGGAAATCACTAGAGAATATTTTTAAAGTGAATGGATTTAAGTGACATGGTTTCTGTATAATACGGTACTGCTCAACAGTTATCTCAAAAGTTAGTTTCTTTAATCAAGTATTTTAGACAGGGTCAGTCTTTACCATTGGCCAATGGAGTAAGAGAACTATGTATGTTTTGAACATAAAAGAAAAATTGGAGACTAGTGTTTGGAGTCAACAGTTAGCAGGTTATTAAAGTTACACGCTTACACAAGACAGTGAGGAAGTCATAGGCAGGGTTATTGTTTCTCCTTAAAAACATTGCCTGATGGGACACATGGGTGGCATAGTTGGTTGAGCGTCTGACTCTTGATCTTGGCTCAGGTTATGATCTCATGGTTTGTAATTTATCCCATGTCAGGCTCTGCACTGACTCTCAGAGCCTGCTTGGGATTCTCTCTTCCTCTCTCTCTGCCCCTCCCCGACTTGTACTCACTCACTCTCTCAAAATAAGTAAATAAACTTAATTTTAAAAAATTGCCTGATCCTAGTCCTTCTTCTACCACCTGAGATCTTAATTTTTTTAATGCTTTATTTTGTAAAAATTTTAAATGAGGAAACTCTTCCTTTCGGCATCATTAGTACAGAAATACATAACAGACCTTATCATTACCAGTGTCATTTTGACTGAATCTGAGTTTCATGATTGAAAAAAGAAACTTCTTAATTGTGTATTGCATCTAAGCAATTTTTTATTGAATTATGGGTTTTTTTCCCAGTATGCTATAGAACAGTAAGTTTTATTTTCCAAAATAACTTTATATAGGTTTGTATTTGAAATTTAAGCTTGTAGACAAAGCATGAGCATTGATAATGTTATAGTCAAAGATCTTTAAGGTATTTATTTTTATTTATTTTTTAAATTTTATTTTAGAGAGAGCAAGCAAGTGAGGGAGGGCTAGGGCAGGGGAGAGAGAGAGAGAGAGAGAGAAAGGGACAGAGAATCTTAAGCAGGCTCCACTTTTAGTGCAGAACCAATGCAGGTCTTGATCTCATGACTCTGGAATCATAACCTGAGCTGAAATCAAGAGTAGGAAGCTCAACCCACTGAGCCACCCAGGCACCCCTAAGATATCTAAATATATCGGCGATTTTTTAACTTAGTAGTAAATAATGTTTACAACACCATACAGATTAGTTTCTATAATTAACACAAATTTCATTTTAAGCTAATGTTAACAGTATATTTAAAGTAGGATACAAAGTATGACCATAAAATGACATGGAATTGGTTAGAAATTGTAATATCCAAAGTCCAATAATAAAGGAAAATTCTTTTAAGATTTTTATTGTTAAATTCCCTAAGAAATTTAGAGAAAAGTAAAGTATATTTTGAAGATGCCAAGTAAGAGTATCAGTATGGTCAAATGACTAATAAAATCAAATTGTCTTCAGTAACCAGAGGATTCTGTATATGAAGAGATATATCCATAATTGTAAATTATCACTCAACCAAGTAAGTTCCCAGTAATATTCTTCAAAATCAAACTTTGTGTAATCGTCTAAAAGTGTGTATTGGAGTCTTCATTCTGGCACTTGAGTTCAATGTTTTTGTCACTACTTGAACGCCGCCCCCAAAATGCATTGTGGCTGGGGATGCCAGGAAGTTTCGAGAAGAGGCTAGCATTTGAAAATGTAAAATATCCTGAGAACAGAAGTGGGGGAAAACTGCTCTGATAGAAACTGATCTAAATCAGGGCTCCAAATTCGAATAGTTTCGGGGACTAGGCGGGTATCATGAATGAGTGAGGTGGTAATGGGAGTCTTGAGGACCGCTGCAAACTGTAGACAGAGCACATATACTATTCAAAAGTTTCCAAATGCATATTCTAATTTCTGTGCCAGTCAGTAAAAACATTCCCAGGCCATATGTGGCCAGTGTATAGTGTTTTGATTCTTGAGGCAAACACTGATACAGATTTGTGTAGCAAAGATACAGGATTACTCTGCCAGCCTCTCATAACTTTTTACTTTTAATTTCAAATGCTTTTTATCTATCTATCTATCTATCTATCTATCTTTCTATCTATCTATCCATCTATCTATCTTAGCTAATCTTGCTTCTTGAGAAAATTACTTCGGTGACCTCTGAAACAGTTTGACTCAGTCCATAGTTCTCAGGGTACCTAAATAAAACTTATATCTCTTGTTAAGATCCTTACTGCCCTGGCGACAGCAGCCCCTCGCTGCCTGGAGATCGTCAGACTCTGTGGATCACTGTTGCATCTCACACTACCAGCGAACATGGCTTTGGGATTGGCGTTGTTGCAGATATGGAAGTCAGAATCCCCTACTGTGAATACCTGTAGTTAGTCTACCAAGTCAAAATGGAAATTTACCACAGTGATTCCTGTCTTTAAAAATAGAACTTTGTAGTTACCATCCTTGAAATGTTTGTAACTATAAGCTAAAGGAGGTTGCTAAAGTTTATGGTGCCTTTGCTTGAGCACTTGAAAGAAGCAGTATTGACAGTAACTAAAATAGTAAACATATTTGTTTATGTTTACATTTCCATTAGGGATCTCTTATTCTCTGTCAAACAGTTGTGAGGTTTAGGAAAGGATTCGATGTCTTGAAATGCCATTATCAATAAAACGTATTATGTGATTCAGGAAAACCTTTTCGATCTCATCCATATTTAGTCAAGTATCCATTATCCATGTAGCCAAAGGCTTGACTGTAGTTTGGTCAACAACTCTGTTGACTAACAGATAAATGTGTGATTACACACCACGCTAATTTATCCCATCTCGTGACTCTTGATTGACCTAAAGTCCTGGTATGGTTCAAGATTAAAGGGATAGTTTGACATTTAAGCAGATAATTTGGTCCCTTACTGGGACAGATTGACATAACGCAGAACAAAAAAACATGATACGAAAGATAAATTTGACTTAAAAAAAAAAAGTAACTTGAAATGCAAAAATACCCTTTTTCCTTTGTAAAGCTGTTTTAGTAGTTGTCCCAAGTTGGCAAATAGAGAACAGTTGACCATTTACTGTTTCTGATTAGGACATGGTAGCTGTTCACAAGTCACTGTAAGCAATTCAGTGAACAAGAAGAGTCTGTCATTCCAATTATCTTACTCTTTGACAAATGAGCAATACAAAAAAGGGATTATGGGTGATGATATGAAGGAGTCGTGTTACAATGAAACCTTTTCTTCGTGAAGAACCCACCTTTGTTCTCTTTAAATGACTATCCATTACAAAGCCCATTTGGGGAAGTCGAAGACCCCATCTCGCATCCATTGTTGTATCTCCAGAGCTTGGCATCATGCCATGTGCCAAGCCAAAACTCAGTTCATGAACAATCAATGAATGTGACACCTTAGTCTCAAACTGTGATTTCACTTGCCGTGTAGACATCCGCATGGAGCAGTGTTACTTGAAGTGGGATGAAGATGAATGTGTCCATCCTGTTCCCGGAAAGTTTCGCATGGACGCCTGCTGCTGTGCGGTCGGGGCAGCCTGGGGCACCGAGTGTGAGGAATGCCCCAAACCTGGCACCAAGGAGTATGAGACCCTGTGCCCCCGGGGGCCGGGCTTTGCCAACAGAGGGGACGTTCTTACAGGGCGGCCATTTTACAAAGGTAACTGTCTGGGTCGCGTTGATCTCACTCCACTTAAAGCTCACCTCCCGCATTCTCTTAGAATTAGTTTTGCTTTAAGCATGGTTTGCCACTTTGTTTGTTAAACATGATCTGTGGCCTACCTTATGACCCAGGAATATAAATCACCTACATGGGCTGGTATTGAAGTAAAGATGTAAAACACACCATCGTCTCAACGCTTCCTGCATCTTTGCGGAGGTACCTCTGCCGTCCTGAGCACAGCCTGACTCGATGGGGCCCGGATGTAGCAAAATGTTCCCTGTCCCCCCTAAACCTTACCAAACAATTGTTCAGAAAGGATGAGGTCATAGCTCTTTAAATGCAGGTCTGTGTGGCATCTGTGTGATCACTGAAAATTTTGAGAGCCCCGTATTTAGTTGGGTACACCATTTTCCATCAGTATAGATTTTCAGCTTTAACCAGTGGAACCCTCTCTTTTTGTATCGGCCCGCTCAACATTCCTGCTTTGTCCCGCTTCTAGATATCAATGAGTGCAAAGCTTTTCCCGGGATGTGCGCCTACGGGAAGTGCAGAAACACCATTGGGAGTTTCAAGTGCCGTTGTAACAGCGGCTTTGCTCTGGACGTGGAGGAGCGAAACTGCACAGGTCAGTCTGCCCTTGTGTTGTCTTTGGCACGCCACGGCTCTCTTTCTTTTGCTCGCTTGGAAAGTCCTGCCTTCAGAAGCCCATGTTTTTCTTTTTTCTTTTTTTTTCCCCTCTTCAATCACTTCTCCAACAAGGTCTCATAAGAGCTACACAGTAGCATGAAAACACTATTTTGTCTTACCTCAGGAAAAACATAAAAATTTGATTTTCAGAATAATGAATGCTAAAGACTATAGCAGTCAACAATTGTATAAATGATATGTAGTACCTATTAAAAATTTTAAAGTCTTCAATAAAGCCCTCGTAACTTATTTTCCTCATCTTTAAAGAGTTTTCTTAGTAATTACTCTGCAGTCGCCTTCCATATCCCTATCAGTTTCTGTTACCTTTAGTTTGAAAAGGTAAAGAAAGTCCTAGTTTTTCTATCACATTAAATAAATTATTACAAACACTCGAAATAGATCTCCAAAATCTTATTTTCAAAAGCTTCTTTATTCATATTCTCCTTGGAATTTTTCCTTCTCTCCTGTCCTCACCCCTGCTGCTGCTTAGTGATCTCCACTGAAACATGCTTTTGACTCCTTCCTCACTTCCTCTTGCATAAAGTACTGGAATCCCCAAGTCCCCGCCCCACCTAGACCACCCTGGCGCCTTTCCAAACTGTCCGCCTCCCCAGCTCCTCTCCCGCACCCGAACATGGTTTTCCTGCCTAGAGCTCAGGCGACTGGTGTAAGGAGACCTACCTGTACCTCACGCGTCCGCCTGCAACGGGGCTCAGTGACGCCGTTCACCTCTCATCCTCTGACGACTCTTTGCTCCACTTCTTTTTTTTTCAAGTTCATTTATTTTTGAGGGAGGGAGGGAGGAAGAGAAAGAGAGATAGAGAGGTAGAGAGGAAGGGGCAGACAGAGAAGGAGAGAGAATCCCAAACTGGCTTGGTGCTGTCAGCACAGAGCCTGACATGCGGCTGGATCCCACCACCTTGAGGTCATGACCTGAGCTGAAACCAAGAGTCGGATGCTTCACCAACTGAGCCACCCACGCACCCCTCTGTGCTCCACCTCTGAACCTCTTCTGACCCGCACACCCTCTCAGATGCCTGCTCGCTGCCTTTCTTCTTCCTAGACATCCACTCCCGCGGCCAGAACCCTTCATGCACACCCCTCTCTTTGGGAGTGACATTTCCTCTTTCACAGTTTTCCAGTCCTCCATGGTCCTTCCCCTCTGCTGCTCCTGCTCTAGCCCTGGTCAGCAGGCTGCCTCCTGTCTCTGCGTCGCCCTCTTTCCTGTTGCTTTCCCTGGACCTGAAACAAACTCACACCGTTTCCCCTGCCATCTTTCTCTCATGCTGCCACTCTGTGTCCCTGCTTTTATCTCTCACCTCTCTCTCCTGAAAAGTCCATGTCTTTTTTACTTTTGCCGTCCCTCATTTGGGCACATACACTTTCTCTCGTGAAACACCTTTGAGGGGTTTAAAAAAATCTCTTTCCATTGGTGCATGTTCTCCGTGACTTATCTGCTTGGCCACATCCCTTCTTCAATTTTCTTCCGTCTTGGTCTCCATGGTACTTCTCTGTCTTGGTCACCCTCCTGTGCCTCTGAGGTTTCTTCTCTCATCTTCACGGATTCTTCCCACCCTTGGCATTTTCCAGAGTCTTCCTCTCACAGCCACGCGCGCCACCATGCCCGCCCAGACGGGCTCTGCAGGGCTCCCTCCTTTGTTCGAGCTCCACCCTCTGCGCTGCCTGAGAGCCCCACCACGTGTGCACCTGCTACCCACAGCCCCTCTTTGCTTCCGCCTCCCTCCATCCCACCCCCACCCTCCCCCTGCCTAGGGGCTTCCTCGTATCTGGCAATAGCGTCGCTTCACTCAGGATGGAAGCTTCAGACTTCACTTTGACCTCTCCCTCTCTCAGACAAGTGAAGAAGTTATAGGTCATCTTCCATCACAGTAGCTGTTTTAAGACTTTATACAAGACTATTGCAGGTGCAGCTGGGCAGCAGTCCCGGCGTGTTCCTTTGCCCATTCCCCCAGGGAGCTCGGCATCTAGGCTGGCCCATCACAACTGTCGTGGGTTAGGGCACAGGGGCTAGGCGTTTACGGACTTGTATGGTCAGTCTTTGGATACATCTGCCCAGAGAGAGGGGAGTGACCGCAGGAAGGGTCCTCTTAGCTGAGGCATTTCCTGAAGATAGTTTCCATCTCAGGGCTTTGGGCCTCCAGCACCCCCAGGAGTAGAGGGGGAAAGGTGAGTAAGTCCTTCCTTGCTGGAGGGGGAACCAGGCAACTCACGGCGGTATTCACTGCGTGGCAGATTCTTCCGTCAGCTTCCGTCCCATTGATTGTCCAGTCTAATCTTCCATGTTCCCCAGCCGCCATGTGTTACTTCCCCAAAGCAGCTTTCAGTGACTCCCACAGTCTTAAACCTGGATAAAGACAGTGTACTTCCAGTTCTGACTCCACTTTGTCTTTTTGGTGTGACATTAACCCGGTTACATAACGGTTCTGAAACTCACCTTCTTTGAGTAAGAAACCCATTTGTTGGTCACTCTGCAGTGTGGCGGTGTATAATGTGAAGAGACAGTGGGACACTGTTGGCTGCCATTCTCGATGGCATTTAAAGCCCATCTTCTTGGGGCACTTGGGTGGCTCAGTCAGTTGAGTGTCCGACTTCAGCCCAGGTCATGATCCCGTGCTTCATGAGTTCAAGCCCCACATCAGGCTCTGTGCTGACAGCTCAGAGCCCAGAGCCTGCTTCGGATTCTGTGTCTCCTCTCTCTCTGCCCCTCCCCCACTCTGTCTCTGTGTCTCCCCAAAATAAACATTAAAAAAATTTTTAAAGCCCATCTTCTTTCGGTATACTCAGTAATCACACCCAGCATCCCTGTCCTCGCACTAATTATTAACCTCTACGATCCCGCCACTCTGAAATGCATTATTTTTTTTCACCTGTGTACTTTATCTCTTTTCTTCCTATTGATGCTACTTCTTTTTTTTCTTTTTTCAAGAGACTGAGAGAGACAGAGTGTGAGTGGGAGAGGGGCAGAGAGAGAGGGAGACACAGAATCCAACACAGCTTCAGGCTCCGAGCTGTCAGCACAGAGCCCAAAAGGGGGCTCGAACTCATAAACTGTGAGATCATGACCTGAGCTGAAGTCAGACGCTTAACTGACTGAGCCCCCCAGGTGCCTCGATGCCACTTCTTTAAAGTTAGAATTTTTAGGGGTGCCTGGGTGGCTCAGTCGGTTGAGCGTCCGACTTCTGCTCAGGTCATGATCTCACGGTTCGTGGGTTTGAGTCCCACGTCAGGCGCTGTGCTGACAGCTTGGAGCCTGGAGCCTGCTTTGTATTCATATCTCCCTCTGTCTCTGCTCCTCCCCTGCTCATGCTCTGTCTCTCAAAAATAAATAAACCTTAAAATTTTTTTAAAGTGAGAATTTTCATACAGACGTCAAAGATGAGTTCAAAGCCACCTCCTCCAAAATACCGATTTTTAGCAGAGGACAGCTTCCATAGATACAGTGCTCTGTAGGAGACAGGCTCTGTTCTCAGCCCTTGGCAAGTACGATTCACTTCGTCCTTATAGCGGGGTTGTACTGTACTCCTCATTTTATAGTGATGGAGATCCAGACACACAGAAGTTGAGACAGAGGAATATAATGATTTTCCCAAGCCCGTTCACATGGTGGGTGACAGAACTAGCCCTGGTACCTAGGTGTCTGGTTCTAGAGTCCACACTCCACACTGGCCAGCTCCTCCCACATCACAGCCGCCAGAACGTGTCCCTCCTCCGCCAACAAATTTATTCCGTGTTCTACACGTGGCTCTAACTTCCAGTTTCTAGGTGCTGATAGATCAGAAGAGAGTTAACATACTTACCGTTTACCACCCAACTGAATTAATGCACGTTGTTAAGAATTTTGTTTAAAGGGCATCTAGGTGCTCGGTCGGTTAAGTGTCTAACTCTTTCTTCATTTCGGCTCAGGTCATGATCTCACAGTTCCTGAGTTGGAGCCCCACATAGGGCTCCATGCTGAACCTCCCTCACATTCTGCCCCTCCCTGCTCACGCTCTTAACCGCTCTCTCCCTCAAAATAAAACTTAAAAAAAGAATTTTGTTTAAAAGGAAGTACTTCTCTTTTTTTCAGTATTGCCTGCAATTAGGGAAATCGTAAAGGCCAAGTGCGGAGAGAAAGCATCTGACTTTCTAGACCGAGACCCCCCCCCGCCAAGAGAGCATGCACAAATCATCTGCTGATACATTGTGTGATAGAAAAGCTTCCCAATTAACATTCCTCAAAATAAAGAGATGCCAGCAAAAGCATTTTTTCCTACCGTGACAAAAAACATTTTTAAATACGTCATGTTTTCTCAATTATGTTTTATAGACATGACTTCTCTGTGAAAAAATCTCAGCAATAGGCATGGCCTATTTCTCAGAAAATCTTGTTTTCGATCACGTAAACGCTGCTATTAAAGATCCTTATTTACTGTAGTATGGAAAGAGCCACAAACACAAATATATTTTATTTTTATTTTGAGAAATATATCAGTAGTCTCTTCACACCTGAACGTGACCCAAAAACATTCTGGGGCACGTTTCACAGCTGTGCCGTGTATGTGGTCTCTCTGGCTCAAGGTTCGTTGGCCATGTCTGCCTTGGAAGCTGTGGTTGCCAGCCACCCCTGCTCACAGGCAGCGGCCCCAACACACTCCCACCACGGTGGGCGAGGGCAAGTGTCACAGAACCGTCACCCTGTCACTTGGTGCCTGGGGCTTCAGTCTACGTGCCCACTGCCTCCTCACATGCCCCCTGCCTTGTCTGATTCATACTGCTCATGCTGCTACCCCTTTTTTTTTAAAATGTTTGTTTATTTTTGAGAGAGACAGAGAGTTTGGGGTAGGGACAAAGAAGGAGGGAGACAGAGGGTCTGAAGCGAGCGCCGTGCTGACAGCAGAGAGCCTAATGCGGGGCTCAAACTCACGAACTGTGAGATCAGGACCTGAGCTGAAGTCGGATGCTTAACCAACTGAGCCACCCAGGTGCCCTATACTGTTACCACTTTGAAGCCATGAAGAGAAATCCACAATTCCAGAGTTCTCACAGGCAAAAAGGCACCGCCTGCCCGTTGGCTGTGACAGTTTTGGCAGTTGGGGAGAGGAATGTACCTAAGACCCCACTGGCCGCTCGCTGACCTCCTGCAAACATACCTGCATACTGCCAGCCCCTGACTTCTCCACCGTCTCCAGTGTGCCGCCCCTTCCTTCCCTGGGAAGGCCGCACCTGCCTCCCCGTTCTTTAATACCTGCTCATCTCATGCTATATATTTTTTTTTTCAATTTCCTTTAAACCCTGTGCATTAGACATTGACGAGTGCAGGATTTCTCCCGACCTGTGTGGAAGTGGAATCTGTGTCAACACGCCTGGCAGCTTTGAGTGTGAGTGTTTCGAAGGCTACGAAAGTGGGTTCATGATGATGAAGAACTGCATGGGTAAGTGTGCCTACGCTCTTTGCTCTGCAGCCTCGAAACCAGATAGCTTGACCTTGGCTCGTCTCAGAGCCGCTAACAGCGCGCTTGGCAGAGCGCTGTGGTGAGAGAGAGAACAGATTTAAATGTCAGACAGGAAATCTGCTCCTAGATAACTCTTGGGGAGCCCCAACCTCTTGGCGCCTGAGCGGCAGTGAGACTGGGTTCTGTTTATTCATAGAATCTAAAACCAACACGGAGTAGCTGCTCACAAGGGATTCATTTAACACACATGACGTCGTGTGGTGACCCCGGATTTATATTCAGCCATGCAAATCCCATGTTATTTATATGCGTGTTATTACAAACTCCCTTGGTACCGCCTACCTTTTGGTCTTCTGTTTCATATTGTGTCACTCATGGGACTCCATGGGACACAGAAAGTGATCAGCCTATGATTTTTCTTTTGACTACTGATAATGGATGGCAACATATGGTATCTAGAGTTTAGGGTGATAGGAAACAAATTGTTTCTTTTTATCTTTTGGGAGCATGCTCACTTCATACAAGTAAATTCCTTGATAGCTCACTCTTAAAAAATAACACTTACCATTTATTTCCTGGTAGTAGAAAAAGTGAGGGGAGCATTATCCCATCTCCTCTTAAAGCCGTCTCTTATTACATTTGAGTCACACTTAACTCGAATAATAATTCTTTTTCTCCCATGCTGTATGCGTGACTGTTTTTCCCTCAGAGTTCTTTAATGGATCTCACGTTTTTACCTTTCAGACATTGACGAATGTGAACGTAACCCTCTCCTTTGTAGGGGTGGCACCTGTGTGAACACGGAGGGCAGCTTTCAGTGTGACTGCCCACTGGGACACGAGCTGTCACCGTCCCGTGAGGACTGTGTGGGTGAGTTTGTCTCCGCAAGCACCTAAGCCCACTCAGCTCACCTGGTGCTACTAAGATCATCAAGATCAGGGGTCGAGTCTAACAAACATGTCGTCCGTGGCCTGTGAAATCTTAGCTGGTTAAAAGTTGGAATGTCAGAGACAGACCCTCCCTTGTATCCTTAGAGAGTGCCTCCGTGACGTACTCAAAGGGGCCGGCGTTGTCCTGGTTACCCCCGTCTGCATTACGAGCGCACTTGAAAGCATCTTGTGCGAGGGCCCCTGTGGAAGGCCACGTAGTTGCCTCCTCCAGGGAAGACAGAATGGCAGAGCTGTTGTCCGAAGGGCCTCCTGGTGGCTCACCTGTGCATCCACCTGTCGTCCATTCAGCAGAGTCCGCTCCCGGTGTGTGTCATCGTGGGGTCTGCTCCAGTGTGTATGTGAACATAGGAGCTCTCTCCTCCCCGTCTTCTCACAGAAAGATCTAGGCTCTCTGCCCGCCAAGCTGATGGGCAGGGGGCATGTGAGAACATCAGCGGCTGGTCTCAGAGCTTTCCAGCCTACCGCTTTTCTTACGTACATGGAGGCCTCTGGGGTCACCAGCCTCTAGACACTGGCTCTACAGCCTCGATGTAGCCAGGAAGCATTCTCTTCACCGAAAATCTTTCTTGCAAGTGTAAGCAAATAAATCGGGTTAGAACAGAGCAGATCGCACAGCCCCGTTTCAAAACGTAATTCGAGCACACCTTTCCACTACACACGTATTTATTGATAAACCATATTTATATCGCTTTGCTAATATATTAGGTGAATCTTAAATCATATAGTAAACAGACATTTTTATAGTTTTAAATATTTTTATTTCGTTTTAATAGTGGTACTGAAATTTTTCGAAAGCACTGATTACGGAGTATTTGTTCATCATTGGGATACAGTGGATCAGAGATCTGTTTCTCTGTTCAGTTTATTTTGTAACTTTTTGTGGATCCGAGAGCTGAAAACAGTACCCCTCAAAGGAATATTACATAAGGTGCATATTTTTGCACATTTAATAAAATATGCATTTAATAATCATAGATTTAAATCCACATGTCACATGGTCTTCTTGGTGATTTTGAGAATTGGGGACGAAAGTCTTGTTTTCTTGATCATATTGTCATTGTTTTTACCTTGTATCGTGTCTCGCAAGTAGCTTGTATGAGACAATCTTCCACTGTACCCTTTTTCTTGCTGTTCTCTTATAATTCAGTTAACAGTACTACTCGATTCCACAGACCTTTGCAGAAGTTTTTATTAGGCACCTGCCTTTCCTGTAAGGGTTAGTGTGTTTTAAGGTAGGTGATACAGGGGCACCTGGGTGGCTCAGTCGGTTAAGTGACTGACTTCAGCTCAGGTCATGATCTCACGGTCCGTGAGTTCAAGCCCCGCATTGGGCTCTGTGCTGATGGCTCGGAGCCTGGAATCTGCTTCAGATTCTGTGTCTGCCTCTCTTTCTGACTCTACCCTGCTCACACTCTGTCTCTCAAAAATAAATAAACATCAAAAAATTTTAAAAAAATAAAGTAGGTGATACAGAACCACCCATCGAGGTACACTGAACACATGAACAAGTGAGGGCCCCGGTCTCAGCGCCTGTGAGTTGTATCAGCCATCTTCCCTCAGGATACTTCACGTCATTCGGGCTACTCTTAACCGTCTAATAAAGACCAGGCGAGCATGCCAGCGTAAATTCATAAATATTAGTAAGTTTCGTTTCTGGCATGTGCTAAATGTACATGGTACAGTGTTCACTGCCCACGTGTGGCCACTTAAATTTAATTAAAATTCAGTCACATGAAAAATTCAATTCCTGGTGCACCCAGCTGGCTCAGTCAGTTTTGATCCTGGGGTCGTGAGTTCAAGCCCCACATGGGGCGAAGAGCTTCCTTTTAAAAATTTAAATTAAAATTAAATTGAAAAAATGAATTTCGTTCATTCTGTTCATGTTTGAAATGCTCTGTAACAGCTGTGTATTGGACAGCAGAGACCTGGAACACCTCCATTACTATTCAGGGTTCTACTGGACAGTACGGTTTTAGTTAGAAATAATAGAAACATAGATTCCAGCATCTTCTTTGAAAACCCCAGGAAATTATCTTACTTCCCCCTGAAGAACAGAAACCCTAGGGGGCACCTAGGTGGCTCAGTTGATTGGGTGTCCAACTTCAGCTCACGTCATGATCTCATGGTTCGTGAGTGCAAGCCCTGCATGGGGCTCTGTCCTGACAGCTCAGAGCCTGGAGCCTGCTTCGGATTCTGTGTCTTTCTGTCTCTCTGCCCCTCCCCGACTCGTGCTTTCTTTCTTTCTTTCTTTCTCTCTCCTCAAAAATAAATAAACATTGGGGAGCCTGGGTGGCTCAGTCAGTTGAGCGTCCAACTTCGGCTCAGTTCATGATCTCACAGCTTGTGGGTTCAAGCCCTGCATCAGGCTCTGTGCTGACAACTCAGAGCCTTGAGCCTGCTTTGGATTTTGTATTCCTCTCTTACCATGCCACTCCCGCACTTATGCTTGCTTGCTCGCTCTATCTCAAGAATAAACATTAGGGGTGCCTGGGTGGCTTAGTCGGTTAGGCGTCCGACTTTGACTCAGGTCATGATCTCACCGTTCCCGAGTTCCAGCCTTGCATCGGGCTCTGTGCTGACAGCTCAGAGCCTGGAGCCTGTTTCAGATTCTGTGTCTCCCTCTCTGTCTGTGCCCCTCCCCTGCTCATGCTCTGTCTGCCTCTCTCTCTCTCTCCCTCTCTCTCTCTCTCTCAAAAATAAATAAACATTAAAAAAAAGATATTTAAGAATAAACATTAAAAATTTTTTTAAATATTAAAAAAATCGTAAATAAAAGTTCAAACAAAAAAAAAGATCACACACCCCTTTGGAGACCAGTGCTCCCGTGCAACAGTTCTTGCTACTTTAAGTGATGTGGTTATTGCAGAAACATCGATTCTGTGTATCTTTTTACAGATATAAACGAATGCTCCCTGAGCGACAATCTGTGTCGAAATGGAAAGTGTGTGAACATGATCGGAACCTATCAGTGCTCCTGTAACCCCGGATACCAGGCCACACCAGACCGACAGGGCTGTACAGGTACGGGTCAGCGAGCGTGTCTGGAACTCGTATTTCCCAAATCAGCCTAGGAGAACTTCTGGCACTGAATACATTACAGTGAAGCCAGGGGAAGTCCTGTGTCCTAAACATGAACCTAGGAATGGGGACAGGGCTGTAAGATGCCATTGTTTTTGTGGTTTTGCAGAGGAATCTCAGGTTTTATCACCCAGAACACCCTAAACTCCATAGCTATGCTCTTTCTGAGGAGTTCTTTAATCTTAGGCTACTGGGGCTAAAGTTAACATGGAATGCTGTCTAAAAGGAAGTAGAAGGAGCTAAGAAAGACCAATGATATGACAACAAACCAACCCAGTAATGGGGAGAAAACTCCAAAGCCATTTAAGTATTATCTGTTTAAAGAGCAGAAGAAAATCTTCCTATCTTTTGTTTTGTTTTGTTTTGTTTTTTTTAACCGAAGTAGACCTGACTGAGTAATGTGGTCGCAACGTTGTTTTCACAGATATTGACGAATGTATGATAATGAATGGAGGCTGCGACACCCGGTGCACTAATTCCGAAGGCAGCTATGAGTGCAGCTGCAGCGAGGGGTACGCCCTGATGCCAGATGGGCGGTCCTGTGCAGGTACAGAAAGGGAACTCTGCCGGCTTCGCACAGCTCGTTGACTTTATCTCACAGATCTCGCTCTAGGTGTTTGGAGTGGATCTGGATGGGAAAAAAAATACACATGTGAGCTTAACAAAACTCATCCTTCTTTTTATCCCATGTTGGTTTTCTGTCACCAGATATTGATGAATGTGAAAATAATCCTGATATCTGTGACGGGGGGCAGTGTACCAACATCCCTGGAGAGTATCGCTGTCTCTGCTTTGATGGCTTCATGGCTTCCATGGACATGAAAACATGCATTGGTGAGTACCATAAAAATGGGATAAAGCCTACACACACATTTGCGTGCACACACGTGCGCTTTTGTGCACACGCACATAAATGTGCGAGGGGGAGCAGCGTCCGCAGTTACTTTAAAATTCAAGCCTCCATATTACAAGATGAGAAAGCTGACATGGAAGAATTATCTGAAAGTTATTTTAGAAAATAACGTGTGTCTTGCACACAGAGATTACATTTTAACTTTTGTCTATGTATTTCAGTATTAATGCTCTCCAGTGTAAAAAAAAGCTTTTGGATTCCTAGGATGAACAAATGTTAACCCAAGTACTGAAAATAAATTTTCTAGATGTGAACGAGTGTGACTTGAATTCAAACATCTGCATGTTTGGGGAATGCGAGAACACTAAGGGGTCCTTCATTTGCCACTGTCAGCTGGGGTATTCTGTCAAGAAGGGGACCACAGGATGCACAGGTAGGTGTAAACTTGTACCCTCTCGTTCTTTGGTGTCTCCTGTTTCAGAGGCCAACTTGACCGTCATTTGCCCCTTTGCCTCTGTTCAACCGTGACGGCACCAGGTCATGACTGCGTAGTGAGCACCTGCCCCAGAGCGTGCGTGATGGGTTTGTGTCCTCTCTGGTCGCACACGGAGCGGGTGTGTGGGCCTGCAGTTTGGTCCCGAGCGTCTCCCGTTTGGTTGTTGTTGCAGCATTCGGTTTCTTAGGAGGAACGCGGCCCAGACAGACATCAGGACACAGCACCACGCACCTGTGCGACCCTAGTCATTGCTTGTTTTGTTTTGATTCTTCTAAATGGACAAAAATTCATGTAGATTTCTAGGTAGACCCTTTTCCTTCCTTTTCCCCCATCATTTCCTCTCTTTTCCCCCATCATTTCCTCTCTTTTCCCCTATCATTTCCTCTCTTTTCCCCTCTTCTCTATTTGCTTTTGCCCCTTCTTCCCTCAGGCCCAGTTGACCTCTCTTCTCTCTTCACTTACTTTCTTTGCTTACCCTATCCGCTTTACCTCTTGCTTCCTTTCTCCGTTAAATACATTTTAGCCTTTTGCAGAAAATGGGCGAGGAAGTCCCAAGGTCAGTGCCTTGGACCAGGCTTTCCTCATTGTTCAGTTTAAGACTCGTAGGGTATTTTGCTCAAGGCAGGTGGTGGGTGACTTGGACTGTAGTCTGGTCCTTAAGCTGACGCCTCCAGGAACAGGCGAGTGAGGAGGAGGGTGAGCGCTGCGTGTTCAGTGCTACAAAGGTTGATGCAAAGCCAATAGCCCTGTGTGTGTGTGTGTGTGTGTGTGTGTGTGTGTGTGTACATGTGTGAGCGTGCATGACTTCAGCATTTACAACATGTAATCATTTAGCTACATAGAAAAGATTATTCTTCCTATTCTAGAAAGCTCCGGAGAACCAAAGCTACATAGTTTATACACATATATATGAGTATACGCATATATAATATGTATATATATCTGTTATGTATACATGTGTATGTGTATGTATGTACATACTGTTTATTTTCCAGATGAAATCTCCATTGAATATTTTTTACATATTCTCAAATAGATGAATACATACTAAAATGCTAGTTTTCAAAAACTCTGTTCTATACCATATTGATACTAAAAATGACAAGAATGCACTATTATTTTTAAAGTCAGGCTTCTTTTAATCTTTATGAAACACATGTAATAAATATGAATAGAAAAGAATAGTACAGTCTCACTTTGGAAATACAATTTGTCCTGACATCTGTCACCATGCCTTCTGCATGGAGTTTCGTGTCGGCCCCAGCAGCGACATGGGGGAGGCCTCACACACATATCTACCTGGGGGCAATATCCCTGTCTTAACAGAAAGTGGCTGGAAGTTTCCTCAAGGGAAAGGCCCTTGGATCATGAACTTCCAAATCTTGTTGGAGGCTACAAAAATTAAAAATGATGTTAGTGTCTCATTTTCTGTACCATTTTAGCTATTTCTATATTGACTTTAAAATTCTACTTCTGCAGAATTTTAGTTGGAAGTAGAATTAATTAACTTTGTATTTAATCTTCATCATATTAACTGTGACTTCTCAGATGTGGACGAGTGTGAAATTGGTGCCCACAACTGTGACATGCACGCCTCCTGTCTCAACGTCCCGGGAAGCTTCAGGTGTAGCTGCAGAGAAGGCTGGGTCGGAAATGGCATCAAATGTATTGGTGAGTTTGCAAATGTGAACATGCTTTGCTAAGGCAGGAAATTCTTTTGGAGGCTCTTCTTTGCACTTTTGTTAACCCACATACGGCATAGGTGGACACTCTTCCCTTTCCTATATTCTCTTGGAAATTCAAAGACTAATAAGGTAATTCCTGCCTAAGAGTTTCCTTTATCTGCCTTGGCCGTCTGCTTTTTAATGTGTTGTTGTTCAGTAAAAATTATGTGATGTGTAGCCAGAAATGCAAACAGATGTGTGATAAAAAAACGAGTACATTTTTCTAGTCTTTCATAGAGCAAGTGGTGAGACTTAGAACCCTGGGAAATACATGATGGAAATGAAAAGGTTTTATCAGATAACTTAAGTCTTTACCTAGTCAATACCACCTTCTTAACAGAAAAGAGAATTCTTCCTCCAGAGAAAGCAAAAAGGTTTGCCAGATTCTCAGAGGTCTGATTGGAAGAATCAGAGGAGACTGGAGAATCACTTGCAGTTCTTCAGGTTTTATCGTGGCTGAGCTGGTGTCTGATAAGCCCCTTGTAGCTGTGAGGCGGGGGGTTGGATGTCACCCTCGGTGTTGCACAAAGCACCACTTCATATACCCGGAGTTTGGCATGCCTTTGCAACAAAGCATTTTTCCAAGTGATTAGAACTACCCAGGTCGACTTAAGAGAGAAAATAAAACAAGCTGAACTGACCCGCCCAGGAGTACTCCTTAAAACCTAAGAAATCCACAGGAAGCCTTAGATCTATTAACAGTAACTTCCATTAATTTGAATATACTCTCTTAGCCCCTCAGTTGTTTTATACTTGCCAAATGTTTATGAATTGAATACAGATTTAATGATCACACTTTCCAGATAACTCTGCTAAGTCACATTCTGTGATGGCATCATTCACTTCACTAGCTACCCACTCCTAGTCCAGCCGCCACCCTGTCCTTCATCGGACAGTTTTTCAGCCCCATCCTGTGCCTCTTTTCTAGCCCCGTTGGCTACTGGCTCTCTTGTCCATCCATCACTCTGGCCAGCTGTTGCAAAATACAGAAGATTTAACTGCTACTTCTACTCCAAAATATCATCCAAATTCATTATCTTCTTTCCATCTCCATCTCCCTGCTCTCATCTCAGGCATCCCCCTTCTCTCCTTCCCTCTCTCTCTGTCTCTTTCTCTTTCTATCTCCTGGATGCCAGAAGAACGGGTTCAGATGTCTGCTCATTCACTTGCTGGGCCTGTAATCCGTTCTCCACATAGTAGCCAGACAGATCTTTTAAACCATAGATCTGATCTCTTTACAGTTGTCATTTTTTTTTTAAGTTTTTATTTATTTATTTTAAGAAAGAGGGAGAGAGAGAGCAAGAGTGAGCAGCAGAGGGTCATAGAGAAAGAGGGAGATAGAGAATCCTCGGCAGGCTCCACAGTGTCAGCACAGAGCCTGACAAGGGGCTTAAACTCATGAAACTGGGAGATCGTGACTTGAGCTGAAACCAAGAGTCAAGACACTCAATTGACTGAGCCACCCACCTCTGTAATCGTCATTTTAATCATTGAATTTATGACAAAATCTGGCTTCCTTACGGGGTTTACAGGACCCTACAAGAGCTTCCCAATTCCTCTCCAGCTTCATCTTCCTTCACCCCCAGCTCCTGCATTATATTTTGTCACTCTGGCCTACTTTAATTTTTTTTTAATCACGTCAAGTTATTTTCCTCCTCAGCGTCTTTATAAGTGTTGTTCCCTCTGCAAGGAATACCTTTCCCTACTTCTGTGCAGTAGGCTAACTTGGACTCATCCTTCAGGTCTGAAGTTTAACCAAAAACTCCCTCCTCACCGAGACTTCTTTGTTCCTGCAGTCCAAATTAGATACCCTTTTTATTCTCTCCGTGCACTTTGTAATGTTTATTCATGGTACATATAACATACTTGATGTAATTTAATTTTCTGTTTATTTTTTTAATGTTTATTTATTTTGAGAGGAGAGAGAGTGAGCACAATGTGAGTAGGGGAGGGACTGAGAGAGAGAGAGAGAGGAGAGGATCCCAAGCAAGTAGGCTCCGCACAGTCAGCACAGAGCTCAGTGCAGGGTTCGACCTCACAAACTATGAGATCACGACCTGAGCCGAAATCAAGAGTCGGATGCTTAACCGTAGCCTTCGTCATTTCTACTAGACTAGGCTCCATGAGATTAAGAATCCGACCTCGGTTTCCTCATCTGTAAAGGGAACTTGAAGACTCTATGCTAATTCTCTGGCTCTGAAATTCAGTAATTGAATTTAGAAATTGTCCCGTTTTTAGTGGTAAAGAAACCAGCGATCACATCTGTTCCCAGTGGAAGTCAGAGAGAAATTTGGCACCGGTTTACCTCTTAACTGTTAAATTCTAGCTTATTAGGTATCTCCTAGATGCTTTTATTAATCATTTTAGCCCCTGCTTATAGAACAGACGTTTAGGATGGTGGGTCTGAGATTGTAGAGAATTGGAACCGTGACCCTACAGGCAAATGAAAACAAATGCCACTTGTCCAGTTTCCATTTGAATTACAACGAGTGAAAATCTTTCTCCGTGTTTTGATGTTCCTGTTCATTTCTGAACTCTCTCCCTCTGTTCCCTCGGCACGTCCAGATCTGGACGAATGTTCGAACGGAACCCACCAGTGTAGCATCAACGCTCAGTGTGTTAACACCCCGGGCTCCTACCGCTGCGCCTGCTCCGAAGGGTTCACTGGAGACGGCTTTACCTGTTCAGGTGGGTAAGAATCCTGAGGTGTGTCCTGGCATGATTTTCATGGAACATTCCACAAGCTTGCCATATCTGAAGAAAAGTATAGTTAAAGGGGGCTGAAATTTTATGTCTCTTTTTACATCTGACATCC
This sequence comes from Paguma larvata, assembly GCA_030068075.1. Taxonomy (NCBI): domain Eukaryota; kingdom Metazoa; phylum Chordata; class Mammalia; order Carnivora; family Viverridae; genus Paguma; species Paguma larvata. Next base: position 127,857,894 of record CM057826.1, read on the forward strand.
AGGGGAATATGTATCTTTCTCTTAGATTAAACACCAAGACCTGAGCAGTTTTTAAATAATTCAGTTTACTACTATCAGACTATCAATAACTATTATTTTATTGTATCCACCAATTTACACAGTAGTCAGAAATACAGGCTGTCTCTGAATCAGACCTCTTAGATTCAGCTTTTGCCTGCGTTGCTTAGTGGCTCTGTAGCCCTAAGTAAATCATGTACCCTGTATGGCCTTAATTTCCCCATTCTGAAACAGCCACAGTAACCATAAGAGGACCTTTTTCTTTTTATCACTAATTGAACGACATGTGGAAAAACTGTTCAGCATTGTGAGATAGAATACGTTCCAGCCAATCACTGCTATTCCGTGTGCTTGTCAGAACCTCAGATGCCCACACAGCATTGAAAGGAAGAAGTGAAGCCACACAAGTCAGGGGACTTAGAAAAACATATCGTAAGTGCTCACTAAACATTAGCTGCTATTGAGCCGCTGTTCATTCTGCACCCTTTAGGGGTGAAACACCCGCTTCCGCTCCCGTGAGTGACTGCATGTCTTGCCGGTAGGAGACAGGTGTGTGGAGATCGGTGTGCCTCGGTTGAATATCAGTGCACACTTTAAACCCCACCTTAAAAGACAGACTCCTAGCTTTTTCCTGGTTTCTAATTACCGACATCAAAAACACAGACTTAGCATTTTCCGTTGCTTTAAGAAAACACACTTATGTAATGTTTAAAGCTTTTATGCTTTAAACCTTGGCTTATTGCATCTCTCTGAGCATTTCTGTGCACCGTGGGATGGAGGAAAGGGCCTGGCCTCGGAGTGCGGCTCAGGGACGGACTGGCTCCCCGAACCTCCCACCGTACGGCTGGCCCCTCCTAGCCTCCGGTTATTCCTCTTCTGACCTGCCCAGAATTGGTGAACTGAAGGAAAGCATGCAAGGCAGGCAGCCAGCAGCTTCCTGCCAGATAGGAGGCCCTCGGTCAACATTGCTTTCTGCCCTGCCCCCCTTTTTCCATTTTATAGAATTAACCACATTGACGTTCAAGTCTATGAATAATGTCCATTTGCATAATTAAGACAGAAGTATTGAATTTAATTGTGGTGACATGAAAGACATTCTCCTCATGCTACTAGAACAGCCCTAATGTGCTTGAAACATACTTGAACTAGTGGAAAAGCCAAGTTCATTTACTTGAAAACATGATGTTAGAATAGGTGCCATTTTAGGATTAATTTCAGGTGTTCTTGGTCATCTGTCAGCGATGCTGGTGTCACACTGATGCATCCCATTGGCATTAAGGAGAACTGAAGACGGATCTGGGAGGCACCTGCCTCCTTCATGTCAACGATGCGGTGATCGAACGTGAGAGAGTGGGGTCTGCCATGAGGTCGTACACCCTCATTTAGGTGGATGCGGTTAAGTGTCATCTCGCGTTCAGGAGCACCGGCTTAAGCCAGTCAGACAGACTTACAGAGCAGGGAGAAACCGTGCCAGGAAATCCGGAACCTAATAGAGATGTGATTTGCTTCTCCCACAGATGTCGATGAGTGCGCAGAAAACATCAATCTCTGCGAGAACGGACAGTGCCTCAACGTCCCGGGCGCGTATCGCTGCGAGTGTGAGATGGGCTTCACTCCAGCCTCCGACAGCAGGTCCTGCCAAGGTGGGTCACTGCGATTCCAACTCCCTTCCAAGTTGGATCAGCCGCGGCGCTTGAAACCGTAGAACGGGCTGGAACGGGCCCCACCTGGAAGCAGAGTACAGAGCACATGCTGCACATATAAAAGTCATGCGTTTAAGCGTGGATTATTTTGCCGAATGAATAATGATGAAGGCCGCTTTCATCTCTTATGAAGTTTTCCTGGCCGAGAGCCGACAGTTTGGCTCGTTCCTTTTTTGTTTTTTTTCGTTTTAACCATTTCTTTCTTTTTCTTTTTCTTTGTCTTTTTCTTTTTCTTTTTCTTTTTCTTTTTCTTACTAAATGAATGACATGTGGAAAAAACTATTCAGCTTTTTAAAAATATGATTTATTATCTAACCCCAGTCACTGCTATTTAACGTGTTTATCAAAACCTCAGTAGCTCATTTTGGGCATTTTCCTGCATGTTTTGATCTGCCGTCTGTCTGTCTGGGATGGGAAGGTCTCCTCAGGGATGCCTCAAGGCCTGCACCTTTTGCCTGAGAGCAGTGTGTCCTTCCCCTCAGTGATGACCTCATCCCCCTTTCCTAGAAATAAGACTTGGGACTCCAAGAAAAAGAATTTGGATTTTCTCTTAAAATAGAGACTTAAATCAGTTCACTTATATATATATCTATATATATATGGATATATATATATAGATATATATATAGATATAGATCTGGGCCATCCCTGTGTTCATTTGGAGTCCATGAAAGTATACATGAAGACAGGAAGAAGATGAAAAACCATTCATGAATCAGAAGGCTTTCACAAAATAGTGATTTCTAGAAAACCTGTAACAAAGTAAGTCAGGCTAAATGCTGGGCAAAGAGTATAAAAGGAAACCAGACTACAGTCTCTCCCTACACTAGCATCTAATCACATGACCAGAAATAGCAAATTCCAGCATACGCACACACACAGCTCACCAGTAGCAACCAAACAAAAACCAGTATACCGTCTAGAATGGCTCAGTGAGAGCCTGTCTCTGCCTCACTACATGAAGTGGTACCAAAGAAGGAAGCTGTACCTAGAAGGTCACGGCATTTTCCACAAACATCCACCAATTTTGAGAGACTCATAACAAGAGAATAAAGACTACCCCCTGACAAAGATAGTAGAAACTGGAAGCATTCTTGCTTCTACGTTGACCTGTTAGATTGAGCAGAGTCTAATGCATTTCTTTCAAGGCCACTGTAGGTTGAGGTTCATTTTGTTCCCCACCCCCACCCCCAGTCCTGGTTTCCAGTAAGTACCAAAGCCAATTAGTAGAAAACGTGAGTCAGTGTGGTTCTGGGATTCCATGATTTATTACTCACCTCAGCTTGACAAGAGTCGGTGGGAAAAGGAAAAAGCGAGCGGTAGCCAGATACTTTTGCCAACAGAAAGTTTCAAAAATTAATTCTTTGTGTGTCATAATTTCCCCCTTCATAATTCTTGTCCTTTATCTGTGGCTTTGGCCCTTCCAGAACTTTCCCCAGACCTTCCCTGAGGTGAGGCTGGACACTTTGTCTTTACTGCACTTCTGTCACCTGTTGATTTTTCATAGTATCTCCTTGCCAAGGAGGGAAATGCCAGCTGCCAGGGAAAGGACAGTGGCTCACAAGGAGTTCATCCTCAGCGAGACCCTGCTTCTCTTTAACTAAATGCCAGAGTTTGAGATCCCAGAAATGCTACTCCATGGTTCTGCCTGTTTCTCCTTGATGTTGTCTTATCCCTGCCTCCAAGATCTGTCTCATCTGGACAGTGTCTCCCAAATGCAGTAATTGGATTTCTTGAGGTCTTCCCATCTGATTATAAATATATGCCCCTCTGAATTGCCCCTCTGATCACTATTTTCTCCACAGTATCTACTTCTCACCACAGAAGAATTCTCAGTCCCCGAATTTCTGTAGAGTCCAGACATTTGGTGCAGTTGGCCATTTATTCAATATTCTCCACCGAAATGAGAGAATACAAAACCTGTAGAAAATTCCTCAGGGACATTTTAGTACTCCGTCAGTGCAGCAAACATGGACACAGATCATTTGGTGTCGTGTCTGAAGACAGAGCAGAGGCCAGGTTCGTTAGCAGAGAGCACACAGAGCCCAGGGCCGCTCTTCTCATTTTTGTCCCCATCCTCCACCTTAGGAAAGTTTGGCCCTACAGAATAGCAGCTTTAATGAAACTTGTACCCCAGGCTGTGTTCCAAATAATGTCTAGATAACGCCGGGGGGAGGGGATATCAAAATACTCCATCTGAAGTGTATCCGTATATAAATACTCATAGAAGAGCTGACCAAGCAGTGTGCACATAATTTGAAAACAAGTGATGGGAACTTCTCAGGCATCCTGGGGAAGAACAGCGAAAGAATGCACAAAAAGTAAAGAACCAACCCAGAGTCCAAGAACACTCCCCAGGGCAAGAAAGCACATTTCCCACAGACGCTTTGGGCCACGGATGACGTTAATATGAGCACAAACATGCGTGAACACGTTTGAAGAGATTATAAAAATAAGAGAAGACAAAAGGAAGGTGCAGAATTATGGGAAACAAAAAAATGGGTACCAACACAGCAATATTAGGGAACTATTCAATAGAAACAGCAGAGAACATAAAAGATAGAGATGCGTAATAACTAGCATAGAGAATGGACAAAAATAGGTGAACAAAAATGTAGGAACATAAAAGGGGGAGGAAGTTAACGCTATTCCAGAAAAGACGGAGGCCATAAACACAAGTATCTGGTGTCTGTGAAGGAGAGAGACCAAAATGAATGGAGAACAGTACCGAACAGCCGAACAGTACTCAACATTTTCCTGAGATGGAAGAAAGCACTGAATGTTACCAGAAATGGTAAATCCTAAGACAAATACTTGTTAGCCTTATTACTTTGGTTGACTTAAGTCTTAGCAAAGGATAAGGAAGGTTCCTTCAGGCTCAAGATAGAAAAGGAAAGTCAGGAACAAAACAATCATTCAATACCGAAAAACACGAGAACAATGACCACGGAGTTCTGAGGTCACCTGTGACTGGACGATATTCCACCTCAGCAGTCAGTCAGTGATAAAATCCCTGGGCACATTGTCACATAGGGAATTAATGTAGAGAGAAGACACCTGTGGGCCCTCTCTTGGCAGGGGAGAGGGGACAGTAATGCAACACCATCAATTAAAAAATAAATGTAAGAGTTGCAGTAAAAATCTTACTCTTTTAAGAATCGATGCCAAATACTATATTGGTTCCCTTAAGAATCTCTGAGTACTTCAGCAATTATGGTAAATGCTATAAACATTTAAAAAGTGAAAATCACAGAGGTAACAAAAATGAGTTGGAAGGAAATGTGAATCCTCATTTTCTTATTATTCCTGGCACAGAATCCATTACTTCTTAACATTAGAAAGTATTTTAGGAACTGTAGAGATACATACAAATTATGCATAGAAACTCAGCTTCAGTCTGTGAATATGCATAGAGAAATATTTGGAATAGTATTGATTAATCATAATTCTGGGTGGATAGATTTCTGAGCGACTTTCTGCTTTTGCTGCTTTATTTTCTGTGTTGCTTTCTGCCTTCTCTATTTGCTTCCTAAACTTTTCTGTATTGTTTACATTTCTGAGTATGCATTAATTAAAAAAAAACTATTCTAAAATATCTGTTACTTCACTTGTATAAATGTAAGTATCACACAATGATTACATTATTTAAATGGAAGTTATTTCTAATAAAGGTCATTTAAATGTAAAATGAATCTGAAGAGGGCTGGTAATACAATTCCATTTTCACTTCTAGATGAACACAATTCAATTATTGACTTAGTTTAATGAGTCTTTTTTGTTTGTATGAAGAGAGTAACTTTATGGCCTCAGCACAAGAAAACACATTTATACATCATTTGATCTTTAAAATATTTTTATTATTATTTTTGAGAAAAAGCGTGTGTGGGCAGAGAGAGGGAGACAGAGGATCTAAAGCTGGCTCCACTCCATGCACCCAGAGCCCAGTGTGGGGCTCAAACTCACGAGCCATGAGATCATGCCCTAAGCGGAAATCAGGAGTCAGCCGCTTCACTAACTGAGCCACCCAGGAGCCTCTGTACATCAGTTGAGCTTTTAAACAGAGTTTGAACCACTCTTGAAATCTAGTATGGTTGAAACTTACCATTTTTGAACTATCAGGAATGACCAGCAGACCTTTTTAAACTTAAGATCTGTCTCTAGACAGCATGTTAGCTTGACTATCTAGTCTACATGCCTGCTTTACATGACATGACATGCTTTAATTTACACTCTCAGAATATGAGGTCATTTGTGTACAAAAATGTCTATCCTCTTCCTCCAAGTAGAAGTACAGAATATTACTACAGTTATACAGACACATACATGCCTCCATTTTCATATGAATTTGGAGGGATAACTTCTCCTCTTTTGACTTTGAGTTAAAGCTTAATGGAAGACTTTCATAAACTAAATTTATGACTTCAATGGAGACATTTTAATGAAATTTGTGAGAATGTGGAACATTGGATGATCTTATTACATGCTGTTAGAAAAAATTATTTCCCTGGTTAAAACTGAGTTAACGATGACAGATTAGATGACAGAATAATAAAAGCTTTTAAAAAGTTAAACTTGAATAATTTTAATGATATCTTTAATATTTAAAATATTATGTTATATACTTTGTATGTTCTGGTTGTTTATAAATCAACTGTTTTGTATTATTAGAATCTGGGAATTTGGTTTTACGTTTAATTTTTTTATAATCCTTTGATATGTTTGTATGTAGATTTTTGTTTTTATGACTTAGGCCAGTTCTTTTTTTCTTTTAAGTTTATTATAACCCAAGATAGTTAAAATGCTCAGTAAAATAAAATATTTCTTTTCAGTCTTGGTTCCATGTATAAACATTAGTTGTTAACCATTTATGTGGTCTACTGAGTCAAAAAACAGAAAATTTTTTACTGCATAAAAGCATCTGGGGAGATAAAAAAATTTAGTAAGATTATATCAAAATGTCCTTGTAAATAAGAGATTACTATTTTTTTAATCTTCAGATATTGATGAATGTTCCTTCCAAAATATTTGTGTGTTTGGGACATGTAATAATTTGCCTGGAATGTTTCATTGTATCTGTGATGATGGTTATGAATTGGACAGAACCGGAGGAAACTGTACAGGTATGGCCAGCTAAGGGCTTGATTGTGTTCTGATTAGTTGAGATGAATGTTTTGTTGCTAAGTATAAAAATTCCTGAAATTTCTATTTAGCCTTCTGCTTAGCCTGTTGTATACCTTGTGTTATGTAGTTTTTGGGAAAAGAAATTTACATTTTGACACATTTATTTTTAACTCTGGAATTAATGCATTTTTAACATAAGCAACTTAATACTAAATATCTGACATGAAACTAGGAAACTGTCTCTTTGTATAATAAATGTATGTATGTGCATGTGTATGTACATATATACATCTATAATTTTAGGTAAGCAGATGGTAACATGTTTTATTTATTCTTCAGAATTCCAACATTTAATTATTATTTCTTCAAGATGTTAGATATTAAACGATACTGCTATGAACACCGGGTGGTTGATATGTATTGCCTGTTGGAGGCATATACAAGGACTTGATCTGTATTTCACTGCGCTGAGGCCTTCCCAGAGATCTTTAATAACTTGCAACGAGCCCACCAAATCCTCTGAAATAGCAGCATGCTCAGAGAGAGTAAAGGTGCTAACGCGGACCTTTGAAATGCTTTTCCTAGATATTGACGAATGTGCGGATCCCATAAACTGTGTCAACGGCCTGTGTGTCAACACTCCCGGTCGCTACGAGTGTAACTGCCCCCCCGATTTCCAGCTGAACCCCACTGGTGTGGGTTGTGTTGGTAAGTGAAGGAGATACGAAACAAACAGAACTGCACTGAGTTAAATACTCAGACTTTCTTGGTAGTGCACTGTGATGAGTATTTGCTACAATTAATTTGAAAACAAAATAGGCCTTTTCCTTAAGAAATTCCAGTTACCAAATACATGGCCACTTTGGTCATGTTTATCTTTCAGTAGTATTTTTAAAACAGGAATTTTTTTTTAACATTTATTTATTTTTGAGAGAGAGCATGAGCAGGGGAAGGGCAGAGAGGGAGGGAGACACAGAATCCGAAGCAGGCTCCAGGCTCTGAGCTGTCAGCACAAAGCTGGATGCAGGGCTCGAACTCACAGACTGCAAGATCATGACCTGAGGTGAAGTCAGCTGCTTAACCAACTGAGCCACCCAGGCGCCCCTAAAACAGGAATTTTTGCTCTACCCACTCCAGCTTCCTCCTGCTCTCACAGACCTGAGCCCCAGGGCTCCGGGAGGTGCAGTAACTTCCTTGCAGTCTCAGGGCTTGTGAAGGAAGTTGCCGAGGCAGTGTCGAGAGTTGCCTGGGTCCCTATTAGTGCATTAGCCAGGACGACCAGGACAAGGGGCAGAGTCACTGCCATCTCTGTTTCTCTTTTCCGTGAGAAGGGCCATGTTGAGGAGGAAATAAACGAAGCGAGGAGAAGAGAGGAATTGGAGCTGGGTTCATGAGCCCCACTCCTGGAGTAGAACAGGTTGAAGGGAAGCAAGGAAGCCAGTCACGAGGGCTCTGAGTCTCTCATCAGCTTTCCTGACCTCTCCAATCAGAATAGAATCGTCCACCTTGGGCTCCGTGCTCTATTTCAACACCTCAGTGAGCACTTACCTAGAGAAGTAAATGATGTAGGGAATCTCCTAAGAGAATCCCGAAGACGAAGGCTGAGTCCTTGCTTTAGTAGAAGTCTACCTGCTGTTTTCAGTGTCACTTTGCTTACGGGCCAGGAATACACGAAGCGAATGCTTGCCGCCGTGATTTACACACAATTCACATGTTGTTTTCAAATTTTAGAGAATATACTTAGTTATGCTTTATGCATACCCCAAATTCTGACTTTTTAACTCAAAGTCATTCATTTAATAAGTATTGAGTGCCTCTCTTCTTGCCACTAGAACTACAGCAGGGAACAGGATGAGCACATTTTCTGCTCTTGTGTTAACGTCCTGGTGCCAGGGAGAGAGAGAAAAGGCAGAAGCACTTCGTGACGCTGACGGTTGTGAGAAGAAGGGTCATGTTCTGTTGGGACGGGGCAGTCAGCTCCACGAAGGAAGGAGCTAGCCAGCTGCAGCTTTGAGAGGAGAAGCCGCCGAGGGACAGGAACAGCCGGTGTACGGGGCTGTGGGAGGGCGGTGCTGGCGTTGGAGACCTAGGAGCAAGGGTGTGTAGTAAGAGGAGGCTGAGTGGCGATGGGCAGGGCACAGAGTTTGAGGAGAGGAGTCAGGGAAGGAGCAATAGCCCAGATCACCAAGTGGCTCTCATCCCTAGTTGCACCGTAAAATCCCATTTGGAGCCTTAAAAATATGTCAGTGGTGCTTCACGCCAGAAATTGAGTCACTGGGACCTCAGTATTGCTCAAAAGCTTTGTTGGAACAAAGGCTATTAACAGGCAGCTGATAAAAGGGGGACTCCAAGGGTGCCTGGGTGGCTCAGTGGGTTAGGCATCTGACTTGATTTTAGTTCATGATTCTCATGGTTTATGGGTTCAAGCCCTGTGTCGGGCTCTGCGCTGACAGCACAGAGCATGCCTGGGATTCTCTCTTTCTCTCTCTCTTTTTGCCTCTCTCCCACTCCTGCTCGCTCTCTCTCAAAAATAAATAAACTTAAAAAAAAGAGGAGACTCCAAAAGTGAACAAACATAAGCAAATGCCCAAAACCATTAATAATGAGAAAAAAAATCAAAACAGCTGTATAACTCTTAACTCGATACCTAAGAGACTGGCAAAACTTGGGGAACTTGGATGATGTTAAGTGTTGGTAGGAACATGGACCTTAAGGAGCCTTCTCTTGTACTGGGACAAGTGGAGACCAAGGCAGGCAGCCTTGCAGAGAATATTCTTGAACAACAGCACCCACATTAACTCTCCGGATATAATCAACTTAGATTTTAAGTTTGTTTTTAGAGCAATTCTAACTATTTGTGTGGCTTGATGCTTCATGCCCTTATTTTTTCCTTAGAGGTCTTCCAAAGCACAGAGACTCATTCTGTCTCACAAATACCATAGTGGTCCGCTAAACCCTCATATAAATTTAAGCCACATTATGAGATATTAGTGAACCTATTTTCCCTTAAAGCATTTTGCCATTTTATTATTATAGGTTTTATTTCATCATTACTCATCAGTTGGGTCCAGTGATGCTCAAAACAAAGATGAACATAATCAAGTGGAAAATCATGCCATCCGCTAAAAGGATTGACACAATACTGAAATAAACTGTCACTGTTGCCTAATCCCTCCAATTTTTTTACAGTGTTGCCCGAGGAATAGCATTGTCTTTTGAGAAGGTGTAAAAGAGAGCTGGAGACACTCTATTTGGACTCTTCTTAAAACATGTATTGAACACAGTGGAGAGTTCAGAGGTGTTTCGCTTTCTGGCCATATGACAAAGAGAACAAAATTGAGTGTGGAAAATGTATCCCAGCTGTCAGCTGGATCAGGGGATGAGTGCAACACAGAATCGAGTCTAGATCCCCAAGGCGGTGGTGAAATTGATCACAGAAGCAGAATGCCAGGCTGGGAGTCTTCAGAGGCTGATTCCCTAGATGATATTTTTCCAATTCAGGAATCAAAAGAGTGAGTCATAGATTTATTCAGATTGAGGAAATATACTCTTCTCTTGTCTTAGTCAGGAGGGAGAACTTCAACATGCAGTATTTTACAAGGACCTCAATCATCTAAGGTCTATGTAGTCTTTTAGACACCACATTTAATTGATTTGGTTCTTAAGTGGACCAACAATGAAGGCAGGTATTTCGACAAAGGATCTCGAAATACAGTATGTAGAAATAAAAATCATTGGATTGACTACTCTAGCCGGGATTGATAAATCTAAAAATGAAAGTGTTTTTATTTGTGGAGCCAAGAAATTAGCTATCCTTTCCTCATCAAAAAAAAAAAAAAAAAAAAAAAAAGGAACTGTCCCAGTTTTCACAAGTGGCTTCAGGCATTATGTTTTAATGATGCAAGGAAAAGAAGAAGAAGTTAAGGATAAGCTAGAAGCTCTTACAGATGGGTTTGAAATGTGGAGTCAGTTTTTACAAAACAGATTTGGGACAGGTTCATGCATGGCAGCCAGTGGGCAGTTAGTTGCATGCATGGGACCGTTTCAGGCACAGATCTCTCCGAAACCAAGAAAATATGGAATAAAAATTTGAGTGAGAGAGGATTAAATTCTTACTAGAATTTCTGGTCAAGTCATTTCACTGTGCCTTTTTCTTCTGTAAATTATTTTCAAAGTTACTTGTAAAAAATTGAAAAACTCCATCAGACGTGAGGATGGTAAATGACAGCGACTCTGTTTGCTGACACTGAAGGCTCAGAACGTGAAGACGCCGTGAACCGGCACTTTGTTAGCCGTTGGTCTCCTGTCTCTAGACAGCAAAGAAAGTAGCTCACAGGCCCATCCAGAGACCTAGGTAAAGGCGTTCACTGCCGCAGTACTCGTGGTAGCAGGGACCTAGAAACCATTTCTGGAGAGTAGATAGATTAGAAAAGAATGACACATGGACACTATAGAGTCGACAGATTGAATGTAATAAAAATGGAAGGAGACCTATGACAAAATACCATCTGTGTGAATTTAAAACGTGCTTATGGAAACAAAAGTACTCCTTTTGCAAGAACTCAGACAAAAGATACCGTTAAACACATTGAGATGGCTGAGTAGGGGATGCGGAAGGGGGTTGGAAAAGAAGGGTAAAAGAGAGAAATGGGAGGGATGAATGAATCCAAAGCTAGTAAGACCAGAACCATGAGTTAGTTCACTTCTCTGCACCTGATTGAGCAACAAGAAAATGAGAAAAATAAAATGAGCAGCTTGCCCAGGTGACTCTCACGTGCAGCCAGGGATAAAAGCTACATTGTAGACCGTGGTGAGGACCTGAGATTATGCTCCGATTGAGAAGTGGAGCCCCTGGAAGGCCTTCTGAAGGGTGACTCTGGGTATGGTGGGGAAAGTGGACTGTCGGTGGGTCAAGGACTGAAATCAAGAGATGACATAGGAAACAGGCCGTGGTCCGGGTGAGCGGCGGTGGGTGGCTCGGTTCAGGTTGTAGAGGTGGAGCCAATGGTGAGTAGTCAGACTCCAGACGGATCCTGAAGGTAGAAGTGACAGACTTTATTCCTGGGTTGAATAAGAGATGAATAAGAGTCAAACACCGACTCCAAGGTTTACGGCTTGAGCAGCTGAAAAAAATGATGGACTTCGTGTTGATTGGGGAAGATGGGGAGAGGAACAGAGTTGGTTTTGTCTGTGGTGGAAGGAGTATCAAGAGTTCGATTTTAGATGTGTTAACTTTAAAATAACTCTTTGCTATCTAAGGTTGAAAAATCAAGGTGGCAGCTGGCAGAATGATTTAAGGTTCTGGGGAGAGATGAAAGACTGAACTGTAAATTTGAACTGCAAAAGCAGTTTTTAAAGTCATGGAACTGAGGATCTAGATGATGATGTTGGATAGGAAAAAGAGAAAGACTGAGATTCTTTGATGTCTAAAGTTGTACTGACTGCCTTTCCCCAAACTCTCAAAGGCCTCTGTGCAAACTACAACAAAGCCAGATAATGCGGAGGGGAAGAAGGAGATGGGGCGATCGGCGTTTCTTTGATAGGATGCACAGCTTTAGGTTGACTTCTCCAGGATTTTATTTCCCTTATGGATAAACTCATGATTCCTATATATCGACTATAACAAAAATTCCTTACATTCATATTAGTGAAGATCCAGAAGGTCCGACCTGAGCAGTCTCTCACGATTTTGTGAGATCTGCAATCTGTATGGATTTCTGAAGCCAGGAAGGCCTGTCATAATTTAATTCCTACAACGCAGTCTTGAAAAGGTTTAAAGATAGAGACTGTTTTGTGCCTGAGATTAAAATGAATGTGTGGAATCTGAACTTCATCATTCGCGTGGCCTCTCTCTGAAAGGAATTCTCGCTAAGGCACGGACGGTTTTAAGCTCCTGTGTTGCTCTGCAGACAACCGCGTGGGCAACTGCTACCTGAAGTTCGGTCCTCGAGGAGACGGGAGTCTGTCCTGCAACACTGAGATTGGGGTGGGCGTCAGTCGCTCCTCGTGCTGCTGCTCCCTGGGGAAGGCCTGGGGGAACCCCTGCGAGACATGCCCCGCTGTCAACAGCAGTGAGTATGGAGCTGAGGAAGAGGAAGGGAACAAACTGGCGGCCGAAGACTGGTTGCCATTTTATTCTCGTGCTGGGGGTGGGGGCCGTTCTGAGGGATCCAACTTTGACTTTGGACTGTTTTCAGTGATTATGCTGAAACCAGCCAAGAATGTTTTGTATAAAAGGAATTATAATTGCTCTTTGTTTGTTGTCCACGATATGATAAAAAGAAAAAAATTTGTAACCACAATCCAATGCGAATGGGGATGTTATCAGTCCTCTGTGGTATCACCAAAAAAGACTGTTTCTGAGACTGTCTCAGAGTTGGTGGTCGTTTGGGCTCCTAGACATGTTGTATTCCTCAGGTCAGTCAAAGGATGTCTGAAATCGAAACATGTGTTCCGATAGGGACGCAGATGAAACTTTTGAATTGTTGAGTCTTTCTGTTTTTTGTTGGTTTGTTCGTTTGTTTTTTTACTAGCCGAAAAAGTTGTGATATAAATGGTCTGTACCGGAGTGTTTTTTTTTGCTTTAATCAAAAACAAATGTTTTTTGTTACTCTACTCTGCATGTAATTTTTGAAGCAGTGACCTTATTTAAAGTAGAACGTAATATACTTTAAAAATGTATTTGCACAAGCGCTAAGGAAAATGCAGCCTGCCCCTCTTAGGATGTGTGTTTTGAGCCCGGCCACTGAAAGATACCTCTTCATCGTCTCAGCCGCTTCAACCACAGATATCACATCTCTTCTCTTCCGTTGTTTTGTAGCCGAATATTACACCCTGTGTCCTGGGGGAGAGGGCTTCAGACCAAACCCCATCACGATCATCTTAGAAGGTGAGTGCACCTCTCATTGTCGCCCAGATTAAATAAGGTAGAGAGGTGAGAGAAGAGAGAAAAGCTGGTAGAAAAGTTAGTGTGGAGCAATCCGAACAGGAACATTTTGCAAACTTACAGATGGACAATCAGTTACCCGGATGCCGAGTAAGCGCTTGTAACTCAGAAAGATAGGACCCGGGGCAGTGATCTGACCCTCTGTACCATCACCCCCAGCTTGCTTCAGTCACTCTTCTCAGATGTTAGCGAATTTGCATCACGAAGCCAAAAACCTCCATGGTCAGAAGAAACGGACCATCTGAGTGTGACTTCACATAGATGCATGGAAGTCTGCGGGTCTTACAGTGTCACACGTTTGAGAGTTCTAAGAGGGACTCCTGTTCTTGACGGCGGTGTTTGTTGTGAGTGAGCCGTCTCTCCTTCCGCAGATATCGATGAATGCCAGGAGTTGCCGGGGCTCTGCCAAGGCGGTAACTGCATCAACACTTTCGGGAGCTTCCAGTGCGAGTGCCCGCAAGGCTACTACCTCAGCGAGGAGACCCGCATCTGCGAAGGTGAGCTGCACGGACGCGGAAAAGTTACTCGCGCTCTTTAGAGCAAAATTACCGGTCAGGCCCGGAGAAAAGGGCCCATCCTCAAATTCTGTCACAGGATCTGTTTAGTTCATCGCTTTTATTTTTTCATATCAGTGCTGCTCAGGTGGACGATGATAGATAAATTAATTTACAGCTCATTTGCTATAATTTACTGTTATTTTTCTCTTGAGCGCATGAGTTGATTATAAATGGCAAAAGCTGGAATATTGTGAAAATAGTATCAAGTAAATTATTAGTTTGAATGTTGATAAGAGTTTTTTTTTTTTTTACATACAGAAAAAAGGTAAACCTGAATGCAACTATTAAGTTAGTCTTTTTCAGTACTTTTAAATGTTAGAAGGTACAGTATGAAGAGGTTCGAAGATGATACCGATGCCTTTCTTGCTTCCATCTCATCCCGTGGCACAGTAGTCTTCCTCCCAGGGGCCTGACTTCTCCCCACTGGACCAGGAGCTTCCTGGGGAGAGGCCCACATCTTGGTCCTCTCTGTAGCTGCCAGTTCTGACTTAGGGTAGAATCTCCCTGTTTATTTGTGGAATGAACGAATGAATGAGTGCTTCTAAAAATGATCATTAAACATGTAATATAATGATTTCCATTATAACCTTTCTTTTTTTTCTTAGTGATCACATTTATTGAAAGGGGTGGAAAAAAATAAAAATGCCCATCAGCTTAAGAATTTTGGAGATATCTGCATATCACCTTCCAGGGGTGTAAAGATCCTTGGTAATTTCTTAATGTCAAAAATTAGGGGAGTTTCTCTTTAGAATGCCTTTTACATTTAAAGAGGCAGCCCTCATATATTTATAGTACGGCTGTATATAACTATATATAACGTCTCCTATATTCCATACACAGTAAATACTTTGTTTCACCCGCTGCAACCCCCCGGACAAAGAGCATCAGGATACTCAGTTCTGTCGATTTATGTATCTCTTCCTATGCTTCCCTATCAGTCTCTCTAGTAGTCCTAGTTTCTTCCACATCTCCCAATATCATATTTAAGTGCCGATCATAACTATGTAATCTGGCTGGGAACTCTCTTTGGTTTCTCATTTTCATAAAAATTTGCACATCCAGGCTGAGCCTGATGAGACTCAGGCTCTTTTATGGTGTTGGTAGTTCGTTCCTGATCCTTGTCGTCCACCATGTTTTAAAACCCGTGCCCTCTCCCACCTCTCGCGAGAGTACGAGAGTCCCTCTCCTGTCTTCAGAAATGCGGAAACTCCATAACCTTTGTTTTAGAGCATGTTAGGTGAATGCTTCTGGAAGAAGGATGATTTAATAAAGAGAATGACCAGCATCTGTGCTACTTCTGGAATCCGTGAATGGGGCGCTAACTTCAAAGGGGTTATAAAGATAAAAAGCTTCCCTCAGAATCAGACCTATAAACCCAGAGAACAAGCTGATGTTTGCTAGAGGGCAGAGGATGGGCAAAATAGGTAAAGAGGAGAAGGAGATACAGGCTTCCAGTTTCAGGGTGAATAAGTCAAGGGAATAAAAGCCTCAGCATAAGGAATACAGCCCCTGGTATCGTAATAACAGTGTAATGGGACAGATGGTAGCAGTGAACATAGCATAATGTATAAACTTGTCAGATCACTCAGTTGTACAGCTGAAACTGATGTGACATTTTGTCACCTAGTCTCAAATTTAAAAAAAAGATAAAGGCTTTCCTAACTGCAGTCAGTGTAACGTTGGCAGTAGTTTAAATGACATAAGAGGACAGTAAGCTTTAAAGCAGTTCCATTGGAAGAATACGAAATTTCACTTGAAAATTTCACTTAAAATTTCATTTAAAACATAAGTGCCATTCATGTTATTTTTGTCACTTTACAAAAATTTCTCTTGTCTATATTTTTTAATATCGGCTTTTTTTCTTTGAAAAAGATGCACTTTTTGCCACGTGAATGCATATTTTGGGGGTACTTTCTGTATAATTGGTTTAAATTATAATTTAAAAAAACGGATTTGGAGAATCAGCCATATACTTTTTAGTAGCTTAAATCGTGTAAATTCATGGAAAAATAACTTCATCAATTAACGGGTATCCTTGCCTCCTCTAGATATCGATGAGTGTTTTGCACATCCCGGTGTGTGTGGGCCCGGGACCTGTTACAACACGCTGGGGAATTACACCTGCATTTGCCCGCCTGAGTACATGCAGGTCAACGGAGGCCACACCTGCATGGGTAGGTCATGTCGTTGGCTTCCCAGCCATCACTTGGTGTCTGAGGCACTTATGTCCCGAAATTATTGGTCAGAAAGTTCGGAAATTAAGTGCGTATGTATAATGAAGTATTTCAAAGTCTTATAAACTTCTGGATCTGTATTGTGTTTTTGAACTTTGATGATATAGTTACCTTTTAAAAAACTGATATACAGATATAGATATTCAGCCTGATGTACAGAATTTCATCAGCTGTTATGCTTTTCTATTCCTAAATAATTTTTGTTTTCCATTCATGTAAAGTAAACATTATTTACAAATAATAGAAAGTTTAAACTATGTATTTAAGATGGATTACTTTTAAAATTAAATAAATCCCTTTGAGCAGAGAAACAAGTACCTGTTAATTTTGTTTCCTAAGAAAATTATAAATGAAATCCCTCATTTGAAACCAGGAGATGTAGCTGTTAATCTAAAAGTGATTTATATTCAACTTAAAGAATTATTTTAAGATACCTCCGAAGGACCGAGGGATATTTTGGAGTTACTAATCAAGACGGTTTGGTGTCTCCAGGTACGTGGACCCCATTTTTACCTGCTTCCTGCTGTGATTATGATCGGTTGGCTTGTTTTTCTGTACGTAGACATGAGAAAAAGCTTTTGCTACCGGAGCTATAACGGAACCACGTGTGAGAATGAGCTGCCTTTTAACGTGACGAAGAGGATGTGCTGCTGCACGTACAACGTGGGCAAAGCCTGGAACAAACCCTGCGAACCGTGCCCGACACCCGGAACAGGTGCGCACACAGCTCGTGCTTCTGCGGGGGGCGGGGCCGGTGACACACACACACACACACACACAGGTGACCACGTAGCAAAAAGCAAATGCGTACCGAAACCACACGTGTTTGGTTCTGAGGATATCCAAGGACATCATACGACCCGTCTCCCAAGCGTCCCTTCTTGGGGTTCAGATGCGTATCTTTTGAGGAGGAGTCTGGATCTTGAGAAGAAGCTCCACTGCTAAAGAGCTAAAATTTACAGCACTCGTGCATTAAAATTCATTATTTTCCACTGCACTGGTTGATTATTCATTTATTCATTGAGCAGATATTTGTTGAGCAACTATTGTGTGTCATTGTGCTCGACCCGGAAGGTAGACTATTTTAATTTAAAAACGTAATGGTAACTTCAAGTCCATCAGATTCCCTAAGTCTCATTTTAGTTCCAGTCTTGAAAAAATAATGTTAAAAAATGCATTTGACAAGCAAACTTTGCATGAAAGCAACCTATTGCCAGTGTGTTTCTTACGCATTCTTTTCCCCCAACGTATCAAATTTTTAGGCAGAAAATAAAAACTTGTCTTCCTACGGTAAAACTTTTCTCACAAACGCGGATTCTTTTGAATGAAAAACTAAAAGACACTAGCTATAAGAACACCAACAAAAATGTCCTAATATTGTTGGTCCATTCAGGTTCTTATATGATGTAGAAAGTGGTTACTTTTAATAGTTGTGTGTTATTCGATTTAATGGTTGATACTAAGCATCGAACCCATGGGACAAATAAGAAACAATGGTTATGCATTTGTTGCCAGGTATCGCTTAGGTATATATATTTAAACGTTCCATTTAATGTGATGATATACTTAACATGGGGATGAAATGAAAGGTAAGGAGAGTGACCTGTGGAGTCGTTCTCACCGGCTCTAATTGAGTGGGCAAATGGGTGTTCTTAACTAGCTTGCCGTAGTTTTCCTCCAAAAAAACAAATGGAAATTTTTTTACAGTTCTCTAATTTAAAAAGCCCCATCAGTTAGAAGATGGAAGATCACTGGTTTGGGGAATTAAATACGGCTTTTTGTAAGAGGAAGTAAAGAGCAGGGCTTAGGTGTTAAGAAGACAGGTCTGTATTTACACTGAAGCTCTGCCCGTTATTATCAGACCTTTGGTAGATCCCTTTCTTCTTTCTGAAACAGATTCCTCATATATAGAATGGAGATGATAAGTTAAAAATGACAGTAACTCATTCGTATGGTTACAGTAAATGAGAGGATGCGTGTAAATTATAATTTGTGCATTGCCAGGTAGTTAGACACCATGGAATGGAGCATCTGCTTATTGGGTGCCCCTGTGGACACTGGGTGCTCGGTGAGTTTTGGTGGATGAAATCTCAGGTGCCTCCTCTGATAGCACTTGGCAGGTAGTACACAGGATGCGTTTTACCCAGCACTGTTTTCAGGAGGCTTATTCACATGTGTCACCATGAGCATCAGAAGCAACCTGATTAGAGTAGAAATTAGAAAATTAAAATTTTGGGGTGCCAGGGTGGCTCAGCTGGTTAAGCACCCAACTCTTGGATTTGGCTCAGGTCATGATCTCATGGTTCGTAGGTTCCAGCCCTACTATTCGTGTGGAGCTTGCTCAGGATACTCTCTCTCTTTCTCTCTGCCCTGCCTTCTATCACTGTCTCTGTGTCTGTCTGTTTCTCTCTCTCAAGATAAATAAATCTAAAACAAACATTAAAAAAAATTATAATTTTAAACTTCTATTAGTTTAGTTAATTATGTGTAGGAATGACTGTTATAATCTCTCTATTACTCTATGATGCATTGTTTCTAATGCCTCAAATTTCACATTTGAACAAGAGAGACATTTATGTTTAAAAAAATAAGAAAAAATTCATGTCTTATTCATTTTTAATTGTTTGTTTCACAACCATGAGACTTTTTTTTTGCACTCCTCTGCCTATATGCAATTTAAAAAAAAATTGTTTATTTTTGAGAGAGAGAGAGAGAAACGAGCAGGAGAGGAGGAGAGAGAAGGAGACACAGGATCCGAAGCAGACACCAGGCTCTGAGCTGTCAGCACAGAGCCTCATGAACTGAAGAACCACAAGATCATGACCTGAGCCAAAGTCGGAAGCTTAACTGACTGAGCCACCCAGGCACCCCGCAATTTTTAATTTCTTTCTAAATTCCTAACCCAACCTGGTTTTCCAGCGTAAATAAACTGGACCATTAGTAAAGATCTGCATTTCCAAAGAACAAAAGAATTTAAATGCCTAAAGTAGCTATTTTGAATCTTGTAATGATTTCCTTCTAAGACAAGAGCAGTAAAAGGTTAATGATGAAAATTATGGTAAGGAATACCTAGATCTCCTTCTCCCAGACGCTGGTACTGTTATCGAGTAATTATAACTGAACTGAAACTGTCTGCTTGTGGGTGATATAAATATGTTTGTCAGTGCGACAACAGTATGTAAAATGTTACTTGAAACGAGTTTGAGAATTTTAAGAGTGCATGTGCTTCGTTTCTGTTTGAAAGCTGACTTTAAGGCCATATGTGGAAATATCCCGGGATTCACCTTTGACATTCACACTGGGAAAGCTGTTGGTAAGTTCTTCCAGGTTTTGTTTATTTTAATATATACAGGGAGCATTATGTAAAAGCCTCTTCAGTGTTTTTAAAGTTTAAAGTGCCATAAAATATGATAATCTGGATTTTGATCCAATATAGTTAGACAAGAAAGAACTAACATGTTTCCAGACTCGACCCAAGTGTTAATAATGGTATTATTCCGTCAGCATAGGCTGGTGATGGAGTTAGGCTAGTTCCAGGACTATCTCAGGATTTCATACATTCCAAGCTAAAACTTTTAGGCTTCCTTTTCACGAAGACTCTAAATGGTCCACTCTATTGGAACCTTCACTTGCTCTTTGTGTTAAGTATACGTTTATGTTTTTGGTGTATTTTTGCCGTATCCACTTCTACTGATCTACCTCAGAATTTGCCGAATTATTAATTATTCACATTACTTTTTTCTGAGTGTACTTTCTGTTCCTTCTGCTTTTCTTCCTCCAAGATTAAGTAAGCAATATAATTTTAAGTCTCCATTATCAATACGTGTGTAACCAGGCACAGAAAATTAAGGACCCAAAGTTTTCATCATTACAAGAGTGGCAGCTGTTAAGGGGAGCCTGAAACGTAACCTGAAGAGGAAGCTCGATTCCCTAGGAAGTTTATCTATTACATTGACAGTAAAGTCACTTGGTATATTGATCAGCTGCTTATTTTACCAACACTGTTTAAAGAGAAATAACAGGCTGTTTTATGGCCTTATTTCTTTTGTAAAGCAAAATACCATTCGTATCACTCTTAAAATTTTTGTGACACCGAGTGTGCATTCTCAGTCCACCATAGCCATAGCATTATTGGAGGTTTTTTTGGTAAACACATTAAGCAGAGCCACGTATATTTGACCCAATCTGTTCAATTTCAGACATCGATGAATGTAAAGAGATTCCAGGCATTTGCGCCAACGGCGTGTGCATCAACCAGATCGGCAGTTTCCGCTGCGAATGCCCTACGGGCTTCAGTTACAACGACCTGCTCCTGGTCTGTGAAGGTAATCCGAATGACGGGCGACCCCCTCGCCAGGCGAGCGTGGTAGACAACAGTGATTTTTGGACAGTTTCCCGAGTTTTACGGTTTCTTCTACAGTCCTGAAGAAGCGAATGCCGTAGTAATGCAGTCAGGAAGTTCTTGAAATGCTACTGTTGCTCTTTCAGACATTGACGAGTGCAGCAATGGGGATAACCTGTGCCAGCGGAACGCGGACTGCCTCAACAGCCCGGGGAGCTACCGTTGCGAGTGTGCCGCGGGCTTCAAACTGTCCCCCAACGGAGCCTGCGTAGGTGAGAGAGACACGGACTCTGTGCCTGGCATTCTCTGCGTTCCCTGCGCTAAGCAGTTGTCCGTGCTTTCCTACCAAAATTATTTTCAGGGATAATCTGGAAATGATTTTCAAAGTAAATCTTTCATATTGAACTATTTCGCCACGTAGTTTAATTTTTTTTTTTTTTGGTTAGGTTAAAAAAAAAATCTCTTCAATTGGATATTCCTCAGATTAGACCTAAAGTGAAATAGTAGCCCTAAGATACCAATCGCTGTATAAAAATCGCCTATTTTTTTTTAAGTCTTGGATACTTTCAAGAAAGCCTTGCTTATTTTAATTCAGCTGTCGTTATGGTTCGTTCTCAGCCTGTCTGTAATAATTAGTAGCAGGTTCTAGAAACACGCCTGTGAAAAAACGAAGGAATCTTAATAAAAATCATATATGTGTAACATGCGTCTTATTTTTTGTTTCAGATCGCAATGAATGTTTAGAAATTCCTAATGTTTGCAGTCACGGCCTGTGTGTTGACTTGCAAGGAAGTTACCAGTGCATCTGCCACAATGGCTTTAAGGCTTCCCAGGACCAGACCATGTGCATGGGTAAGAGGGAGGGCGTGAGTTCCAGGAGGGCACTGGAGTCTCAGGGAAGTGATCTGAGGCTCCAGTAGAGATTTCCGGTTAGCCCCTTGCTGTGACTAACTACCACGTCTCTGTCACAGTCTTGCAAAAAGTTAGCTGTGTTAAACCGTTTATGCCTTGATTGAACGTAAAATTTGCGAGCAGGCACACACCACACACAGTATGTTGTTTGGTTCACTGTTCACAACCTTTTTGCCCCAATGCCTTTCACAGGCTTATCACGCATCCCGGGACACTCCAGGTTATGTGGGAGTCTCCAGGTTATGTGGGAGTCCCCGCAAGGAACCAGCTCCCCTTTCCCCTTCTCTACTCCACGTAAGAAAACCTTTCCAACTGCAAGAATGCAAAGGAGTAGTAATAGTAGTAGGAACAACAGTCTTGAGATGAATGCATAGACACACACACACACAGACATTTTATACACCTTTTTCCAAAATCATTGACTACATGGGACTTACCTGCTTCTTTTGTGTTTTAATTCTTAAAAAGAATATTCTTAGGAGCAAATGTACCGAAACTCTCTAAAATGTCCCAGTAGCTAATGTAATGGGTAACTGAGCAGTAATAGTGTTCAGTGAGTACTTGCTGAGTTGACAAGTGAGGAGATTTCAAAGGCATCAGATGGGCTGGCTGGCCATCATGGAGCCCAGCCTTGGAACTCAGTGTAATTCCTTTAATCTGATACCGACAACGAGGGCTCTATCTCGGCTGAAACCATTCTCCGTGCTTTGCACTCAAAGGAGGAAAATGACATTAAAAAAACCTGGCTAGTTCTAATTATAACATTCTCAAGTTAGGAAAAGCTGAAGCAATGCATCTACCATTTTGGTATTGAAGATATTACCTGTATGAAAAGTAAAGTCAGATTGCAGCACCACAGAACTGGTTTCCTTTATGACACATCCATACAACAAGAACTTCCCAGAGAACGTTGCCTCCTGTGACCTCCCCTGTGGACTTGGGCCATGGTGGCAGCAAAAACTCTCTAGGAGATGCTTATGCAGAAGACAAGTGCCCTATTTGTATAAACTTTCTGAGCATGCTTGCCCACACATGCTTCTTCTGGGTGTACTCTGTAAGACAGAGAACATGATTAGCTAAAAAATATATGAGATTTGATTCAGAGATTTATATGGAGAAAATACCCCCTCGATTCTAATAATTAGTTCATGATAAAAGTCAGTGAGACTCCTTGATGATACTGCTCTTAGACAAAGCTTTCTTCCTAAGGAACATTTTTTTTTTTTTTGCATAGAAGAGTTTCCAGAGCCTGAGATTCATTGTGTAGGGAACCTGTTCTCTTCCAGGAGGATGACCTTTCTAAACATTTCTTTAATGCCATTTCTCGAAGGCTAATACTACTGAGTTCTAGTAGACTTATTCAGTTTGGATTCTATTAACTCATAAAGTTTAGGAAACTAAAATTTGTGTCGTGCTGATCAAATTAAGGTATGTACAGTTCTGGGGGCATGGTGGAGAAATCGTTTAGGGTCTCAGAAGACTGATTTCCTTACAAAGCATCTGCAGGGGGATGCTTGTTTAGCTGTACAAGCCTGTAAGTCACTCAGCAGCACCTCAGCGTATAATTTTATAATTCAGAGCTCTCTCCACCGTGTGCTCATTTTCCTGGAATAAAGAGGGGGTCTTAAGGATTGAATGAGGAAAATCTAAGTGAGTCTATAGTTTTTAAAAAATGTAGATGTTTAACAGGCTGTGTTTTTCTAGTTAAAAAATTGAATTTCTCGGAGCCAATGTTTCTTTGTAGATGTGGATGAGTGCGAGCGGCATCCGTGTGGCAACGGGACTTGTAAAAACACGGTTGGGTCCTATAACTGTCTCTGCTACCCAGGGTTTGAACTCACTCATAATAACGATTGCCTGGGTAAGTACTCGGCCCTTTGTTGCTTCTAATTCATGTCCACACAGTA
This sequence comes from Paguma larvata, assembly GCA_030068075.1. Taxonomy (NCBI): domain Eukaryota; kingdom Metazoa; phylum Chordata; class Mammalia; order Carnivora; family Viverridae; genus Paguma; species Paguma larvata. Next base: position 127,881,634 of record CM057826.1, read on the forward strand.
TACTGAAATAAGGAATAAAATCAGAGTAAATCAAATGTTTCTATGGCCAAAGTTGCAAATATGTGCCGAAAGATATGTAATAACATTGACTCATTTCCAGTGAACTGAAGCCACGGTGTTGGCTTAAATAATCACAAGACAATCTGCCGTGTTGAGCACTTGAGTCAATCATTTGATGCAGGGGGAAAGGCCGTGCAGATGATAGAAAAACTACTGGGATTACTCCATGGTTTGAGGTTATTTTTACCCCTTAAATGGGATCGAAGATAGACCTGTCATTGCTCCAGTGTTATTCCAAGTATTTCAAACAACGCATTCTTGATTTATATGCAAATACTGACAGAGTCTCCAACTTAAAAACGTGTTGTGTCTTGAAGCTTCATTTTCTGTCAGCCTTTGAAGCCAGGGCTGCCTTTTCCCATGGAAATGGTGAACCAGTGGCTAGGTGTCCCAAGTCAGCCCTCAGAAACCTGTTTGACTTCGATTTTCAAACAGCTGTAAATTTTCAGTGGAAACTTTAAGTTGGTGGAGGACACAGCAAGAGAAAAGGCAAATAAATGTTGACCACATGTGAGGCACTGCGCTGCTGTGTCACAACTAACGGGTCTTCATTCACGTGGTCCTGTAATATACGTGAGAGCGACTCTGGCTTTCTACCATGATGGGGTCCGCGCAGCTCAAACCCACCTCCGATTTACCCCAACACACGCACCTCTCAATATTTTTTCAACTACCACCTTCTTGTCCCTCTAGTTTCTCAGACCCTTTGTACAACCAGGGAAAACTAAAGACACGCTGCTATGGCTCTGATCACAGAGTGCATAGCGTTCAGACAACCGAGAAAAGTACCCAAATGCAGTCAGCCCTAAGTTTAACTGAAACTTAAGATTTTTTTTTCCTTCAGATTCTGTATTTTGTCAGCAAAACCTTTGTCAGCTGTTCTATTTTTAATATAATTTATTTTTCTGTATTTAATATGCCCCATTAATTGTCCTTTGAATATAGTCTTTTTATCCTCCAGGTAAAGCCGTCTGCAAACTAGGCTGTCAGGTTCAATCTGTATATGTTCTTGTCTCCAGGAAGAGAGATATTTTTCACTTGAAAAGAATGAAAGTCTTTCTTTCTTTCTCTATGTGCAAACCTTCAGTTTTTATCTGGTTATAAATTTGAGTTATATTCGTATCAAAAATTGCAGTTGAAACATAATGGGGATCTATATGATTTTGGTCACCTGATCCTTATAATATGAGCCATTTTTCTCTGTGTCGATGAGGAATTATAATGAAGCATGTTTGTAAATGCGTTACCAACGAATACGCTTTGACATTACAATGTATAGCATCACACACGTGAACGAGCTCTCTCTGAAAAGCTAATTCTCATTTGCTTACAGACATAGATGAGTGCAGTTCCTTTTTTGGTCAGGTGTGCAGAAACGGACGCTGTTTTAATGAAATTGGCTCCTTCAAGTGTTTATGTAATGAAGGTTATGAACTTACTCCAGATGGCAAGAACTGTATAGGTAAGTAGCTACACAATAAACAGTCTTTGTGTTTTTTTAAATAATGATGTGCCTCCCCCGCCCCTGCACACACACTTGGGAACTCCGTTCACGTATCATGTGATCATCTGATTACTTGGCGAAAATAAGATACCATGGGAAATTTCGGTGTAAGGACGAAGCCAACAATTGGGAGTGACTTGTCTGACATGTTTTTATTGGAAGAGAGCTTGGGGCTATCCATGTCTCCGTAAAAGGAGACAAAGGAAACAAATCAGGAAAATTAGCCTCTTGCCAAATGAGTAATACTCAAGATGTCAAAAGAGTATCTCAGGGCAAATTTGTCACAGTGACCTGACAGATGAGAGAGACCAAGCTGAATTCATGTTAATATCGTTTGGCAACACTCATCTCGCAGTTAAATCATTTTTTTCTCTTGTTTCTCTTTCAAGACACTAATGAGTGTGTTGCCCTGCCTGGCTCTTGTTCTCCTGGTACCTGTCAGAATTTGGAGGGGTCCTTCAGGTGCATCTGTCCCCCGGGGTATGAAGTGAAAAGCGAGAACTGCATCGGTAAGGTTAACATTTGTTTCGAGGTCCACGGGCTGTTTGGGGTAAGAAAGAGAGGTACGGAGTATACTGAATGCAAACCCGCGCCAGCAGGCTGACCCAGGGGCCGCGCCGCGCAGCCGCCCGCACCTGCGCTGCGGAACCGTCAGAACCCGTGTGAACGCAGAGTGGTGCGGGTACAGAATTCAGGGACGTGGGGCTGGTCGTGAACACAAACGTTAGACCAGTGAGAGAGTTTTCAGCGCACTCTGATCTTTTTTCCAAATGTCAACAGAAACTTTCTCCTGAATTTAAAGAGAGTCTACAAAAATTGTAATCTTTGGCAACCAGCTTTAAAACAGCTATTAAAGGTGTCTGGAGTCCTAGAAACGTGGAGCAGAAAATCTTGACCATGCCGTTGAGACATTTTTTTCCTCGGGAAGGCCTCATGTCAAAACAGAAAATATTAATCCATTTGTCATAACAGATGTTTTCCTGCTGAAACTCCTCCAGCATACGAGAACACTGTAACCACATCAAAAGTGGGTTCCAGAACTGCCTGCTGAACATGATGAAGGCCGACCTTTTTACAGTTACTTAATTTCACTTTTATACAAATTATTTTTTACAGTCTTGTTGAAATTCAGAAGCACCATCTTGGTGTGGTTCTTCTAACACGAAAGGATCACGGAGGGTTTTTGTTTTTTGTTTTTTTTTTTTTTTTCTTTGCCATTCTGCTGTCCAATTAAACAAAAATTCTGTGTAGCTCTACTGTTCACTTTCAAGGGACTTAGAATGGACAGAACTGAAGGAAACACTGTATTTCATCAGATTTAATTATTTTTCAGTCCATGTGATTTCATATAGTGGATATAATATCTCTAGTCTTTCCAGTTTGGTCTCTATATCTTTTCCCTCTCTTGATCTGTATAGCGCACTCTAAAACTGCCTGGTGTTTTTAATACTTAGAAGGTAATAAATACTAGAAGAATCTTAACAACTTTCTTGAAAAGTTTAAGATCCTTTCATTTTCCTTATTCCACATTTAATCTCAGTTCTTCTTTCTCCCTGTAATCTGTCCTTTTGTGGAGCAGTGATAGTAGTGGTGTGCCCACCGTTAGGAGGGAAAAGATACATATACAGATACATATACGTCTTTGTTTCACAAAGATTCAGCTGCTTTTTCTCTTTGTGAAAAAAAAAAAAAACCCTCCGATTAGTAAACTGCAGAAACATTTTTTCCATATCGTTAGCAACACCCCTAATTTGCATTTCTGAAAAACAGGTTTTTAATTAACTCTACCGTAGGACTATTTCCTTCAGGTTCAAATCTCTTCTATCAATTTTTCCCAAATGAAATGGTTCCTAATGTGACCATACACACACTACACACACCTAACACTAACATGCATGTATAACACCTATATACATGCACAAGTTAATGCCAGCTTCCAGTGTGCCTAACAGTGAACACTTGGCATCTTTTGGGTGCGGGGAATACAAAAAGATACAGTACTTGCCTTTAGGTAACCTACTGCCTAAAAGAAAAGATCTATTGTGTAAGTAAACCTTCTTTGTAAAGATACCCTTGTAATCCACTGGGTCGGACACTGCACCAGAGGTACGCTCAGGCAGAGGAGCTCAGGGTACGGCTGTGAATGTTGGTGTTGGGGGCAAAAAGAAAGTCAAGGAAGCTCATTGCAATGGACTGGTGACATTTGAGTTGGTTCTTAACTGTCGGATAGGAATTTACTAATCAAAGAAAGGAACAGAACAGAGGAGACCGTTGGAAAACACAGGCAGCTTGAGGGTAGAAAGGGGCATCGGGTGGCCAGCCCACAAGACTGAGCTTAGTCCTGTAGGCCGTGGAACACTGCAAGTTCCTTTAAGAAAGGGCATGGAATGACTCACTAAAATTCTACAAATGCAAACAGAGAATTTAGTATGTGCCTCCCACCGTGCTAGACTCAGCTGTGCAGCAGCGACCCAGACAGATACGTCATGTCCTCACGGAGCTTCCATTCTCAGGTTGGCAGGAATTGTGTAATGTTTATTCTCTTAGGTAAAATAATTCAGTAAGCCCTTCCGATGAAAAAAAGACCAAATGTCACTGGTAAGGAATCCTTATTTGAAGGAACCATTCTGGAATGAGTGGGAATGATGAAATTCTCCGACCCACGTCTGAGTCGTCCTGGTTCCAGTAGGCACAGATTTTTCTAGTAGACGTGTGTTTTAGAGAAACAACCTGGTGGCAGTGGGAAGGGAGGAGACCGAGATGCAGCCGGCCATTAGGAGATTTACGGTAACCCAGGTGGCAGAACAGGTTGAATGCATAGGGGAGGCAGAAGGGACAGGTCCCTTGCTGCCTGCATATGGAGGTTAAAAGGTCGGGGTGGGGGGAATAAAAGTGACTCAGGGATGGTGGAGAGGAGAATGAGAGAAGCTAAGACTGTGACACCTGTAGCATATGGAATAGTCACGTCAGGTGCACACACACACACCCCGTAAGGATAGACTGCAAGGAGATAGAATTCTCCTCTGCTGTCTGGGCCATATGGTTGGTTGAATCTGGGTATATTCTTTGGCTTTTGAAGCAATAATAATTTACTTTTAAAGAACAAGTTATACATACACATTGCGTACTCGTGTTTCATATTAAATAATCAATGGCTAGTGGGTTGTTGTAGTATGAACAGACTGTTTATTGTCAAAGACCAAACAGTGTATTGATTTGCCTGAACTAATACATTCTCCTGCTTTTGTCCAGACATAAACGAATGTGACGAAGATCCCAACATCTGTCTGTTTGGTTCCTGCACCAATACCCCTGGGGGCTTCCAGTGCATCTGCCCCCCTGGCTTTGTATTGTCTGATAATGGACGGAGATGCTTTGGTAAGCTTTGGAATGACTTCTGTGTCATAATTTGCCCTTAGGAACTTCACAGCTAGAGCTAGACAGTAAGCCACGCCAGGGTTTGTCACGACAAAGTACGCGTCTGTGGCAACTATGTGTAAGTTAAAAATGTAGGTCTCAACACTAAATGTACTGGACACTTTTTAAGGTACTGTGAATTTTTGGCCCTGTTTCCACCTCTTTTTAAATTTCATATAGAAAAATTATTTTTATTCACTCGCTTATCATCATTCTTCCTGTTATTGCTTCACTGTTCCATTTGTTGTTAGGCCAGATTTTTTGCACCCTGCTATATGAGTTGCTTTAAATGTGATTCGACTTACTGAAAGTTACATGGATTTTTTTTTTTTTTTTTGGTTAGGCTATAACGTAACAATAGAAGAGATATGGAAAGCATTTTTTTTTATTTAAAATAGTTTATTTTCAAATTGGTTTACATATAACACCCAGTGTTCATCCCAACACGTGCCCTCTTTAATGCCCGTCACCCCTTCTCCCCCCTCCCTCACCCCCTCACCCTCAGTTTGTTCTTAGTCTTTGAGAGTCTCTTATGTTTTATCTTCCTCCCTCTCTGTGTCTTTTTTTTCTTTCCCCTCTTCCCCTCCCCCTGGTTTTTGCTTAGTCTCACCAAGTCCACCTATTCGTGGAAACATATGGTATCTGTCTTTTTCTGACTGACTTATTTCACTTAACATAATACCCTCCAGTTCCATCCATGTTGCTACGCATGGCCAGATTTCATTTTTTCTCATTGCCACATAGTAGTCCATTGTATATATGTACCACGGAAAGCATTTTAATAGTGAGCGTAATTTCTCAAATTTCCTAGGGACATTTGAAAAACACTTGCAACATTTTAGATGATTGTGAAAGTTTATGGACAGGTCAGTTTCAGTCGGCATGCGGAATCCGAATCCACAGCGGTGGGTTTCCAGACCTGTCTTCTCACCCCTGACCTCATCTGCCTCCAGCGTCCAGCCCGTGAGAGACATGCCGTCGGAAACAAAGTGTACCGTCTTTTTAAGTGACTGGGAAGGAGGTCCGTGACGTTTGCTTTCTTTTGTCTAGATACCCGCCAGAGCTTCTGCTTCACCAACTTTGAAAATGGAAAGTGTTCTGTACCCAAAGCCTTCAATACCACCAAGGCAAAATGCTGCTGCAGTAAAATGCCGGGAGAGGGCTGGGGGGACCCCTGTGAGCTGTGCCCCAAAGACGACGAAGGTAAGAGCAAGCGTGCAAGAGTCCACTTTGTGCTGGTTTGGGAACGTGTTTGTCAGTCACCATGGAACTCTGGAATACTTTGAAGGCGAAGTGTGACTCCCTCACGTCTAAACTGGTCACCCTCGCCCGAGGGGTTTCTTTCCAACGTGGGTATTCAACACGTGTGAGCGCAGGGTAGAGTTCCTGTTACTTCATTTCTCCCCCTGAGGTCCGTATTACTTGCTTTCAAAGGAATGAATGTGAGAGGTGCAGGGCAGGGGAGGCAAGGAGAGAATGAAAACTCTAGTCCCAGTCGCTGCATGAGTCCCACGGGGTGTCGTGTCACAGGCTGCAGAGCTCAGGGTCTTGCATGAAGTTCTGAGGAGGTGAGTCAGCATGAGGGCCGTTTGCAGGGTGGGACCGAGAGCCTCCCGGGTCTTGTGTTGTTAGTGCAGCTGGGTTGTAAGCCGGGAACTGGCCTGGCCTCTAGCTCGGAGGTGGCTTCGTGTGGCTTTCGTGGGCTGCTCGCCATTAAATGAGCAGACAGATCAGGGGCACCTTGGTGGCTCGGTCAGTTAAGCATCTGACTCCTAATCTCAGCTCAGGTCATGATCCCCGGCTTCCGGTTCGTGAGGTTTGAGCCCCCTCTCAGGCTCTGTGCTAAATCAGTGCGGAGCCTGCTTGAGATTCTCTCGATTTCCCTCTCTCTCTGTGCCTCCCCTGCACACTCTCTCTCAAAATAATTAAAATTTAAAAAAAAAAAAAAAAAAAAAGAGCAAACAGATAGAACTGGAAGCCCTCAGCCAGCGGCACTCTGGAAGGAGGTGGGCAGGCCCAGGTGACCACCTCTAAACAGGCTTACGGTTGCTTTTGAAGTAAATCGTAAAAATAAAATAAGGCTCTCGTTAAAAGCAGCTTTGTAGATGAAAATTAAGTCTAGTTTCATGTATATCGTCAGTCGGTTCTTAAGTTCTTTCAGAGCTGAGACTCTTCGGTTAACGGGGAATTTGTGTTCTTCTCCGTAGTTGCTTTCCAGGACTTGTGTCCTTACGGCCACGGAACGGTTCCAAGTCTTCACGACACACGTGAAGGTGTGGTTCGATGTATTTTATTCCTGTAGTTTTTGTTGATGTAAATATACGATTGTGCACTTGTTCTATAAATCATGTTTATTTCAGTGAATCACATACAGTATATTTTAATGTATATACACAATGTTGTATATCACATGCGTTATATTTAGCATTGTAAAATTGCATTGTATATAGAACACTATGTAGTAAAGGAAATATCTACATGCTTTATCAATTTTAAGTCTCTGTTGAATACGTACACACAGTTTTGATGTATCCTTTTCTACTGAGGAAGTTTACGGACAATTCTGTATTTTAGATGTCAACGAATGCCTTGAGAGCCCGGGCATTTGTTCAAATGGTCAGTGTATCAATACCGACGGCTCTTTTCGCTGTGAATGTCCCATGGGCTACAACCTCGATTACACCGGAGTGCGCTGCGTGGGTGAGTGTGGCCTCCACGTGACAAACTTGGAAGGTTCTATTCTATGTCTCATGTTCAGCAGAAGGTCTCCCAGGTGCCCGGGATGGTGGGAGGGTTTACGGAGCCTGTATTGGCAGCTAGTAATAACTGCTCTTTCTTGTCGCTTTTTACATTTTCCGGTAGATCTGGTTTATGCGAATATGGAGACAGTTGCCCATCCTCTGCCTTCCACCAAATACACAAACTCTGATGTGCCTAGAGACTTAGACTTGCCAGAACCACTAACTGGGAGAGAAGTTTTCCTTTGTGACTTTGCACACCTGCCCCTATAGCAGAGGACTGCATCCCTCTCTGGGTTTGTGATTTGTAGGCAAAGCGTGGCTGTCCGAGGACTCGGGGCTTGGCACCTTTGATCCTTGGGGGTCCGCTGTCCTGAAGAAAGGGCAGCCAGCCAGCCAGCCAAGGGCAAGGAGGGTGCAGAGTCAGGTGTGGCCTGTACAGATGCTGGGAGTATGTGAGGGCCAGGTGGATGGATACTCATGGGCATGCACATATTAAGCTAAAAAGTCCCTAAATTTTGGAGTACTTTTTTATTCTTCTTTTCTCAGATACTGACGAATGTTCCATCGGCAATCCATGTGGGAATGGGACATGCACCAACGTTATTGGGAGCTTTGAATGTAATTGCAATGAAGGCTTTGAGCCAGGGCCCATGATGAATTGCGAAGGCAAGTAATACTTCCCTTCAATACTATTTTGTCTTGATCCAAAAAGGGTTTTTTCATGTCTCTGCTCTTACTTCTCTTGTTGTGATACTCTACCAATGATTATGTTTGTCACAAGTATCTTTTCCTCTCTCCGGGTGAGTGAATTCCCAGCAGCTGCTTCAAAGCCCTGTCTGAAAGGTCCAGCATCTTGGTCCCGTCAGAGTCGGCATCTGTTGCTGGTATTTCCACTTGAAGTTAACTCCCCAGCGTGCCAGTTAATTTTAGGTTGTTCCCTGGGTATTGTGAGTGATATCTTTGCAGAATGTTGACGCTTTTGTCTTAGCAGGCAGTTAACTTGGATGAACATAAAAGCAGACTGTCAGGCCCGTGGAAGACAGTGGTTCAGAGTTCGGTTTTGTTCTGTAAGCCTCAGTGTGACTAGCTGCTTCGATTGTGTCCCACACATGCATGGGGCATGTTAGCAACTTGGGCTGTTCTGCAAAATAGTGTGTCTCCATCTCTAGCCCTCTCCTGTCCAGGGCTCCCCCTCACTCTTGAGCAGCCTTGGTTCCCAGAGCCCCCTCCCCTGATTGCCCTGCATAGAAGCTCAGAATGTTTCTATTGAAGATTTAGCTGCCAGGCGCTGCTGCTGGCAGGACTCCGACCGTCCACAGGGTGATTTCAGAAAAACAAAAGTAAAGAAAAAAGTTGGGAACTTCTTTCTTGCTGATTGTTTGCTGAGTTTCACCTCACCACTAACAACTACTTCAGGTAGTTGTTTTTGCTTTTGTTTTCAGAGTTTATAGTTGTTACCTGTTGGAGGATGAGTTTGTTAGGTGCCCAGTTCTCCATACAAGGAATGGAAGTTCTGTTCTATTACTGCTTTTTCAATGACTGCTGAGTAAATATAGCAGAGTTTATTTAAACAATTAACACTCTAGGCTCGGTCCCTGTCTACCTGTTTCTTTGACTAGATATCAACGAGTGTGCCCAGAACCCGCTGCTCTGTGCTTTCCGCTGCATGAACACCTTCGGGTCCTATGAGTGCACGTGTCCAATTGGCTACGCCCTCAGGGAGGACCACAAGATGTGCAAAGGTAAGGTCATGGACAAGAGAGTAGTTAAAACTTTATTCGCCACACTGGAAATGTATTGCAGTGGTGTTACAGTTCTCCACTATCTTCTTCTAGAGTTTATAAATCTGTACAGTCCTGTATCTGACAGGATTTTGCTGGCAGATTTCCATACCTAGATAACAAGACAGTTGATGGTCTACCCAAGCAAGTCAGAGATAAGACAGGTTGAAGAACCCACCATTGTTCACAGTCTTGGGTTCTTATTAAAGCAAAGACTGTCCTTCCCTGAACTTCTTATCATTAGGATCAATGTGGAAACTTTTATAAATCTAGAATATAGCCAACCGTTGGGAAAGACTGGGCTCCTCCTTCTGCCACACAATAGTATTTTAAGAGCCATAAGACCAAAACCAAGACGTAAAACTCCCAACACAACAGCCTGCTCCTGAGAATTTGTTCTGAATTTTCTCCTATGAAAAATGTGTTCTAGATTTGGACGAATGTGCCGAAGGGCTCCATGACTGTGAATCGAGAGGCATGATGTGCAAGAATCTCATCGGCACCTTCATGTGCGTCTGCCCGCCTGGGATGACCCGACGGCCCGACGGAGAAGGCTGTGTAGGTAAGGCCTGAAGGGAGGATGTCTGCTTATTTAAGACCTTACCTCAGGACAGACTGGCAGCACTGTTTCCAGATCATCCTAACTTCACACCAACTGGGTTTCTAGGTATTTCAAGGCTGTGCTGAAGCTGGGTTTCTTCCATCTCCGGGTCCGTGCCAATGTAACAGCTTCTAGATCATGCACAAGCACGTATGCCTGTCCCAGAATATATATGCCTTCTTGTTTTTTATAATTTGTGGGCACATATTGCAAGCAAGTATAAACACATAGGAAAAAAAATTTAAAAGAGAAACCAGGGGCGCCTGCCTGGGTGGCTCAGTCGGTTGAGTATCCGACTTCTGCTCACGTCATGATCTCAAAGTTCGGGAGTTGGAGCCCCACATCAGGCTCTGTGCTGGCAGCTCAGAGCCTGGAGCCTGCTTCCGATTCTGTGTCTCCCTCTCTCTCTGCCCCTCCCCCACTCACGCTTTGTCTCTCTCTCAAAAGTAAACAAACATTTAAAAAAAAAGAGAAACTCCAGTTCACAGAATGAATTACCTCCAGGGAAGATACTGAGATTCAAAGTTACTGGTCTGGAGCAAACTCAGCCTCATCTGTCAATTTTAATTTTTACCGAAGGGTGAATTCCTGAATTACATAATATAAAAGTAACTTTTAAATGGCTACAATAACCACTGTTTAATAAAGTTAAAAATAGGTGGCATCAGAGGTACAGCTCTGCAGTGGTTCCTTCAAAAACACTATTCTACCAAGATCGGAGAACCCAGGGGACACGCGTAGACTCTGAGTCATGCTTACAGACGAGCAGATGTTTCTCAGAATCCAGCACAGGGCACAGGCTGAGATGCATGAGAGGGTACAAACAGATCCTGTGGAAGGCACTGTTAACCGTGCCGCTTTCTTAAGGCACAGGAGATCCATTTTCATTTCTTTTCTTTAATTACTTTTTTTTTTTTTAGTGTATATGTGTGTATGAATTTCATCTAGGTAAAATACTTAGAAATGTGTTTTGTTTTTTATGCCTGGAAAATGTTTATTTTTGCACCTGGCTGAATTTGACATTGTACAGTCACTACATTTATATGTCTTTTTCTTGGGAGCAAGGGGATGGGTGTTGTGATCATGTCAGAACCCAGTTTGCTGGTCCTGGACGAGCCATAAATGAGCTGGGTGACTCGAAAGTGGCTTCATTTTCTTCGCCTCTGTCTCCTCATCTGCAGAGTGAGAGACTACAGGATTTGGGTGGAAAAGGTAGAGGAAGAGGAGAGGGGGGAGGGGGAGTGTTTTAGCTCTCGTATTCTATGACTCCATGTACTTGCTTTTTCAAAGAAAAGACCAAGGGCAGTGTTCTACATTTGTAATTTCTTCCTTGCTAAAAGACGCTGACAGAGGATACAGGCTCTGAAACGTTTCGGATCCTCAGGCTTTTTACGATCGCGTGCTGAAAGCTGAACCTTGTGCAGGACTCTTTTTGATCATCAGAAAACTCTTTGTAGTGAAGTTTCGTTTTATACAGACATGTTTTTACAATTAGAAATTCCGTTATAAACAGCCAAGATATTATTATAAATAAAAATTGTTTACAAATGTCAGAATCAGAATGAAAGATAAAGCCGCACATGCACACGCACGCACACACACACAACCACAATAAAAATGCTGGGTACAATGGGTGAAATTCAACAAAATTATCTCCAAAATGTCAAACACAACAGAAACTAAAAGTATTATATGCTAAAAAATCGGACTTAACGTAGGAAATCTAAAATCTCTATAAAGAAAACTAAACTTAATCACAAATGAAATTTTTTTTAGATTTTTTAAGTATAGTTGATATACAGTGTTACATTAGTCTCAGGTGTACAACACACTGGCTCAGCAGTTTAAAATATTTTTTTAATGTTTATTTATTTTTGAGACAGAGAGAGACAAAGCATCAGTGGGGGAGGGGCAGAGAGAGAGGGAGACACAGAATGTAAAGCAGGCTCCAGGCTCTGAGCTGTCAGCACAGAGCCCAACACGGGGCTTGAACTCACGGACCGCAAGATCATGACCTGAGGCGAAGTCGGACGCTCAACCAACTGAGCCACGCAGGCGCCCCATGGCTCAGCAGTTTAAACGTTATGGCGTGCTCCCCTCAAGCGTAGCTCCCATCTGTCACTGTACACTGATAGTACAGTGTCACACATTCTCTTCCTTACGCTGTGTCTTTTGTTTCTGTGACTTACCCACTCCATACCTGGAAGCCTGTCTTTCCCACTCTCCTTCAGCCATTTTACCCACACCCCCAACCCTCTCCCCTCTGGAACGCATCAGTTCGTTCCCTGTATTTATAGGTCTTGTTCTGTTTTCCGTTTGTTCGTTCACTTGCTTTTTCAACTCCACATATGAGTGAAATCACATGGTATTTGTCTCTCTCAGTCTGACTTATTTCACTTAGCATATTAATCTCTAGATCCATCCATGATGGGTCACATGACATGATCTCATCCTTTTCTATGGCTGCATAATATTCCACTGTGTATATGTACCATATCTTCTTTCATTATCCATTCACTTATCAGCGGACACCCCAATTGCTTCCATATCTGGACTACTGTAAATAATACTACAGTAAACAAAGGAGTGCATAAATCTTTTCAAATTAGTGTTTTAATTTTCTTTGGGTAAAAACCCAGTCGGGGAATTACTGCATTATAGGGTATTTGTATTCTTAATTTATTGAGGAAGCTCCGTTACTGGTTTCCACAGCGGCTACACCAGTTTGCATTCTCACCCAGTGTTTGGGGGTTCCCTTTTTTCCCCACATCCTTGCCAATAGTTGTTATTTCTTGGCTTTTTTACTTTAGCCATTCTGGCTAGAGTGAAGTGATAGATCACTGTGGTTGTGATTTGCATTTCTCTGATGACTAGTGACATTGAGCATCTTGTGATGTGTGTGTTGCCCAACTGTATGTCTTTTTTGGAAAAATGTATACTCAGGTCCTCAACCCATTATTTAGTCAGATTGTTTTTTTGGTGTTGAGTTGTATAAGTTACTTCTCTATTTTGGATGTTTACCCCTTCCCAGATGTAACAGATGAAGTTCGACTGTGTGATACACTATGCCCCCAAATTTAAGTTAACAAGTAAATGAATAGAAAAACCTAATGACTAGAAAAACTTCACCACAATCATTAAATTTTAATGAAATTTTTGACAGAATGCTATTGGGGATTCATTTCGAAACAAAATTTATTTCAAAATGAATTTTGAACTATGCATGAGGGGAAGGAAGGCTTTGCTTTTAAGATGATGGAACAGACATGTGTTACCTCACTCCTGTCCCCTCAAGATTGAGAAATGCAGGAGCAGAGGGAAGAGTGCTGTTTATTTAAGTGAGGAATGATCCCAGCTACAGGCTCTGTAGAATATCTTCCACGTTATGAAAAATTTCCAACCAAAAACACAATAAGAAGCTCAGTGACATACTTTTCTTTAGACTGGAGCAGAATAGAACTCTCTCTCAAAGTGACCGCCCCTGACTTAAAGAGTTCATCCGGCATCTTCAAGTGTAAGATTAGGCACACAGGTGAATGAGAGAAAGCAGTTTGACACTCCGTGTGAAGAGCCAGGGAAGTAACAGAGAAAACAGTTGACACACTAAGACTTCGCTCAGAGCCATAGCGACCTCCTAAACTACAGAAACACTCCGCACACATGCCCCTCAGGCAGAGAGTGTAACTGATGCGGTGAGAGAACGCTCGTACAGCAGACGCGCATCGAAGCTGGGGCACACCCGGCTCAGCACTGGCGGTGTGCGGTGCGTCACAGACGAGGAGTTCCACAAGACTGCAACTAACGTATATACATATGAGATGGAGGAGAGGAAAGGAAAACCAGAAATGGACCAAAACACCTCAGGAATGGAAGAGGACAAGTTTGGAAAAATAGTTTTTGTAATCTTTAAGAGACACCATTAAATACAAATCGTAATAGAAGAGACTGAAAATGAAGACAGAGCACTATCAAGAGAGAACGGTCTAGCAAATTCAGGAAAAAAAGCCATCACAGATGTTAGTCACAGTAGACTTTTTAAAATGTTTTTCTTTAATTTTGAGAGAGACCAATCAGGATGGGGCAGAGAGAGAGGGAAACAGAAGACCTGAAGTGGGCTCTGTGCTGAGAGCAGAGAGCCCAGTGCCAGGCTCAAAGCCATGACCCGCGATATCATGACCTGAGCCGAAGTTGGACTTAACCGGCTGAACCACCTAGGCGCCCCAGTCACAGTCAACGTAATAAAAAGTAGCCAAGGATGAAAACGCAAGCAAAAATGTGGACATGGAAGTGATCAATAACAAAATGGTACAGATGGAAGACCAAAAACTCCAACGTTGCATAAATGAAGTCCCCCCCGAAAAAAAAAAAAAAGAAAAAATTGAAACATATTTGAGTATTTGTGGAATTAAATTCTTATAGGAAATATTTAAACCTGTATATGAGAACACACTCCCCCACAAAAAACTGCTACAGAATAGTCATTTATTCAGTTACATTTCATCGAACACCTGCTGTGTGTGTGGCTCTTGGTATGCCTGGTTCAACTAGAACAGGGTGTCCCCCGCACCCCCTGCCCCCACTCTGCTCTCTAGTTGTGTATGTTCTGCTCAGGGAGAAAAAGACATCAAGCAAACAGATAATCGACATGCTAATTTCATGTAATGGTATGTCTTTTAAGAAAGTAAGATTTAGTGGTTGAATGGGAGCTACTTTAGAAGACGTTGGGAAGGCTTCTCTGACGATGTGACGTCTGAGCCGGGGCCTAGAAATGAAGAGGAGCGAGCAAAAAGCACAGATGCCTAAGGCCAGAACGAAGGCCAGTGTAGCCGGAGCTTGTGCCAGGGAAGCAGCATGAACTGAGGTCCAAAGGCAGGCACGGGCATGGCGGGCCACGGTTACGAGACTGGTTTCGCAGTATGCACTGTGACAGAGAGATTCAGAGGGCGGCCCTGACGATGTATGATGCATGTGCGAAACCTAGATTCCTATCTCCTAACTCTGTGATTTGGGGCAAGTTGGCTTTACTTTGCGTCTCAAACTCAGCCTCTAAACACAAATAGGAATAATGAGAGCACTTCCCTCATAGAATTACTGGGGAGACTGAACTAGTTAATTCATATAAAACCCTTACAACAGTGCTTGACATATAGTATAGTTTTACTTGTGGTATTATTACTGCCTGATGTACATTTTCACTCTGGTCGCCTAGTGAATAATGCATTGTAAGGGGTTAGGAGTAGAAACAGGGTTCACGTAGGGGGCTATTTTCATGATCTACATGAGAGCTGAAGGAAGCTCAGATAAGAGCCAGAGAAGGGTAAAAATGTGGTGAAAGGGACTTAGATTTATAATACACTTTGGACATAATCAACAGAACTTGCTGATGGACTGATTGGATATGGAGGAAAGAAGAGAGGTAGAGAAGACGAGTCCCCAGCAGCTTACTCGAATGGTTGATTGGATGACTATTAACTGATATGGAAAAGACTGGAATAAGCCGGTGTGATTGGAAACACATAGTAAAAATTGTTTTGACCAAGTTAACTGTCAGAAATGTATGAGCCTTCAAAGAGGTAACAGTAGGTACACAGATCTGTTTATGGGCCGTGGTTACAGTTGCTGCCAAACAGGAAGTCACTTAAAAATCACAGATCAGGGGCGCCTGGGTGGCTCAGTCGGTTACGTGGCCGACTTCAGCCTAGGTCATGATCTCACGGTTCGTGAGTTCAGGCCCCGCATCGGGCTCCATGCTGACAGCTCAGAGCCTAGAGACTGCTTCGGATTCTGTGCCTCCCTCTCTCCCCCTACCCCCCCCCTGCTCATGCTCTGTCTCTCTTGCTCTCAAAATAAGTAAAACATAAAAAAAATTAAAAAAGAAATCACTGGATCAGAGGAGAACACCGAGAATGTTGAGAGGGGAGGCAGCAGTGACTGAGCTCTGAACACTCCAGAATCTAGTGTGGTTGAAAATATGTAGAAGACAAATATGAGTGGCCAGCAAGATGGATGTTCTCCAGGTCATTGTAGGATTCGTGACAATTAAAAGGGTGGATTATTCAGGCAGTTACAGAGTGCTCACTTGTGTATAATGCTGCTGAGATGTAGTGCAGGATATAGAAAGAGAAGCAGTAATTCGATTTGGTGCCTTCTTCATCACTAAGCATCAGGAAGATTAAAATCAAAACCACAGTGAGATAGCACCTCACACTTGTTAGGATGGACAGTCACAAAAAAGACAAGCGATAAAAAGCGTCGACAAGGATGTGGAGAAAAGGGAACGCTCGTGCACTGTGACCTTATGTACTTTTGGTGGGAACAGAATCTACTAAAGTCACTATGAATGGATTTTGGAGGTTCCTCACAAAATTAAATATGTGCTACCATATAATCCAGCAGTCCCACTCGTGGGTACGTAACCAAAAGAAACAAAAACGTTACCTCAAAAACAAAGTCGAACTCCAGTATTCATCATAGCATTATTGGCAATAGCCGAGGTATGGAAACATCCTAAGAGTTTGTCAGTGGACGAATGGATCAAGAAAACGTACACACATCCTGTCATCTGTGATAATGTGTGGATGAACCCAAAGGGCATTATGCAGAGTGAAATAAGCCAGGCAGAGAAAGACAGATACCTCACAGTATTATTTGTAAGTGGAATCTAAAAAAAGAAATAAAAGTAAATAGAACTCACAGGAATAGAGTAGAAAAATGTGTGCCAGGGCTTGAGGTAGGGAGAGGTGGTAGAAGGGCACGGATTTATAGTTGTAAGACGAATAAGGTCCGAGGAGGTAACGTGTACCATGGTGATTCACGGTGAGCAACACTGCACCGTGTGACTGAACTTTGCTAAGAGATTAGAACGTAAATATTCTCCCGCAGGAAAAGGATAAAAATGTGAGGTAATGGGTGTGTGAATTCACTGACAGAGGAACCCTTTTACGTTAGACCTCAATAAACTGGAAATAAAATAGACTGAAATCGGATTCAGAGCACTGAAGAAGGAAAAGAGAAGTAAATTTGTCCTGAAGGGGACCACGAATGAGGTAGTAGGTGGATGTAAAACATGTTATTAAAAGAGATTGTTTTTTAAGATGGAAGTTACTAGAACATGTGTGTTAAGAGAATGACTCACTGAGAAAGGAGAACCGTGAACTCCTGGAAAGCAATCCAGAGTTCAACTGCAGGACTGGTCTTTGAGAAAAACCAGGGAATCTTTAAGCTGTGGAAAAAGGACCAGAGTTTGAAAGTGAGGGCCAGACAGGTGGTTCATAGCGGGGAGATGGAGGAGTCCTTGTCGCACTGAACGATAGTCGTTTTAGAAAAAGGGAGCGTGGACACACTAGGAAATACAGTAAGATTGTCAAGGGAGTGTTACTTCCCATTTGAGGTTTGAATCGTGAGTGGAAGTGAGACCGTCCTGGTTGTGTGTTTGCCTCTAGCTTCTGGGTCTGCAGTACATCAGGCACTGCGTACACAGAGCTAAGTGCTTAGCTAAGTGCTAAGTAGCCGACAGGGGAAAGGCAATCCTGGTGCCCTCGAGAAATTTTCAAAGGATAGAACGTGGAATGCTAGTAATCAAAATTCTAGAGGTGGTGAAGCATCACACCAAGATACTCCCTAGCAAAGTGACAAATTTCACCAGTGGAAAAAAGGGAAAGAAAAAAAGTGAATTCTGTTGCTTTCCGGCAACCAAGCAGGAAAAGACAGTACCTACAAAGTAGAAAAAGAAACCAAGCTATTCTTTTCAAGTTCTCACACTAATTCTCACGCCAGTGGCGGCAGAACAAAAGTAATCTGAAGTTTTGAGACCTCTCTGGCCGTCTTTTAAATATAAAAGCTCTATTATGTATCATCAGATGTGGAGGAGCTCAGTCTATCCCACAATAGCCCTTCTTAAAAAAAAAATTCAAATAAAATCATTCAGACAACTAAAAAACAAATCGAAATAAAGGGAACGACATCAGGGGTGCGATTAGATCAAGAAGGCAGACTTTGAACCCTCAGATTCTAGAAACAACGGACACTGCGTACTGCACAACATACAAAAAAATGGACATTTTTAAAATCTATAACTTAGCTCATTTTTGTAAATACTCTTAAAATTTGTGTACTTCTGTTATTGTCTAATAATTTTTTCTCTAAAAGGGAAGGAAAATTTCACCAAGACACAGCATAGTGAATTTTAGGACGCTGAGAGCAAAGTTGAAAACGCTTAAAGCTTCCAGAGAGAAAACCCAGACTTCCTGCAAACGAACAGTAACCCTGGGTAAACGAAAACAATGGAGCAATATTTTCCAAACATTCTAAGGGAAAATAACTCTGAACTAAAATTATATATTCAATCTAGTAAGAAAATAAATGAAACATTAAGACATTGAGGGAAATGTTCTAAAGGAGTTACCACCCATAATGAAATGACTCTCTGAAACGACTGTGAAATGACCACCAAACTAGATACTCCGTTCTTTTGTTTTAATTAATCCAAAAGGAAGTTGTAGTATACACGAAGCAGTGGTGAGGCAGGGATACAGGAAAGTTTGTTATTTACTTTAAATAAATCCTGGCGGCATGTTAAAAAAAATAAATAAAGATCTAACAAACCAGACTCTGCAGATCACATCAGCACGGCAGGTCGGGGGAAGAGAGTGGAAAGGACTCATGCCAGAAACTCTTGAAGCAGGTGCTTCTTGACATCTGTGGAAAACTGTTCACTGCAAGTATGTGTTGGAGGAGTGTCATGGCTCCCACTGCAAGGAGAGAAGGATGATGTGGGGACAAGAGGAAGGCAGAGAAAACTAGACTATTTTAGTATTGAGAGAAAAGGGCAAGAGCATAGTAGATACAAAGCAAAATAAAATGATCGCGAAGAATCCAAACACATCAGTCACGATAGTTATAAATAAACTGCCAGTTAAAAGACAAATGTACTTTTAAAAATTCTTTTCAGGGGCGCCTGGGTGGCTCAGTCGGTTAAGTGTCCGACTTTGGCTCAGGTCATGATCTCATGGTTTGTGAGTTAAAGCCTTATGTTGGGCTCTGTGCTGACAGCTCGGAGCCTGGAGCCTGCTTCTGATTCTGTGTCTCCGTCTCTCTCTGCCCCTCCCCCACTCATGCTCTGTCTCTCTCAATAATAAAACAAAAACATTAAAAAAAAAATTTTTTTTAAATTCTTTTCAAATCCAGTCTGATGCTTTTCATAAGGTGCCAACTCAAAATGTGAGATCAATTGAAAACGAAGGGATGGAACAAAATATTGAGGGCAAGTGCTGATAAAAAGAAAGCACGGACAGGATAAATATCAACAAACTAAAGATGAAAGATCAAAAAGTATAATTCGCAGCACTGTGGTTAGAAGTAGAGTGTATTCTGCTAGGTGAAATTAGAGAAAGATAAATATGACTTCACTAGTATGTGGAATTTAAGATACAGAACAGATGAACATCAGAGAAGGGAAACAAAAATAATATAAAAACAGGGAGGGGGGCAAACCATAAGAGACTCTTAAATATACAGAACAAAGTAGGGTTGCTGGAGGGGTGGGGGATGGGGGATGGGCTAAATGGGCAAGTGGCATTGAGAAAGACACTTGCTGGGATGAGCACTGGGTGTTATATGTAGGGGATGAATCATTGGAATCTACTCCTGAAATCATTATTGCACTATATGCTAACTAACTTGAATGTAAATAAATAAGAAAAAAAATTGACCAAAAACAAAACAAAAACATCCTGACAAAAATAAAATTAAAAAGTATAAAGATTATCATGAGCTCTCTTAGGCTCTTGATAGCATAGCTTAAAAAAAAAAAAAAAAGTCCCAAACAAAATTTACAGAATATCAAAATATCAAACACAAGGATAAAGCAAGGATAAAGGAGATTTTAATAAAAACCGTTTTGCTCTAATAGATTTATCACCAACCAAAAGAACAGGACTCCCTAAATTTCTTCTCCCAGTAAGGGTCCTCACACACCACACTGCTCCTGTGATTTGACTCAAAGCCAGTCTGGGACCTGCCCTTCATCCCCGCCTGTGTGGCTTTTATCCTACTCCCCACCCCTCCTTAACACCCTCCGCCCCTCCGCCCCCAGCCTCCCTCCGGTAGCGTGTAAACTGGCACCCTCTTCCCCAGAGTTCTTCCCCACCTTGTCTGGTGTCTCAGGGCAAGTGTATGCCTTGGAGGCCAATTTTCCATCAAACAACCATACTTTCCCCACAAGGAGAGGAGGGAAAAAGAAGAAGAAAAACACTTGGTTAAGAAAGAAGCCACCTGAAGGATGGAGTTACAAATAAATCCACGTTGACATAGGACTAGTTTTTATCCCATCATAGTAGTACTTTGGTGAGGACGTTTTAAGTAGCATGGCACCCACTCAAGGATCATTTGTAAATGGTCATTTTACAATCTGCTCAATGATTCACCCTATTTGTTTTCCCAAAGATGAAAACGAATGCAGGACCAAGCCGGGGATTTGTGAAAATGGACGCTGTGTTAACACCATCGGGAGCTACAGATGTGAGTGTAGTGAAGGATTTCAGTCAAGTTCCTCAGGCACCGAATGCCTTGGTAAGTGGACACCTGATCGTATTGTACTTGGTAAATAAAACATCCGTTCTACGATGTCATCACAAAAGGGCTCTACGTGCATAGTTTTGTCTGCTAAAAAAAACCCGCCCAATCTGAGTAATCCAATATACCTCTTCCTACAGGGGCGCGTCTCTTAAAATGATGTATTTCTGCCCATGTGGTGTATGCACATCTATGTGTAATGTAAATAGTCTCTCCAGAATTAAGATTAATTAAGCTCTATGGAAAAGGTGACTTTAGTAAAACTTACATCAGGAGATGATTTAATTCCATAAGAAAATATTTGCTATGTGAGGTAAGCTTTGCTGTATTAATAATATTAAAGTAAATGCCACATTTCAAAAACGCAGTGAAGGTTAATTTTTATTTTATGGTACAGAAAAATGTTTTAGAAAATATTTTCTTGTGGAAAATATAAAGCTCAGACATTATGTTGTATTTTGATACTAAAATGCCTACATTATAAGCCATTTCAGTTAATTATGAGCAGGCGTAAACGTATAGAGTAGGAAAATTTAAGGCACACAGGGAAATGAGAGCACTCCTCACTGACGTAAAAACAGCATGTCTCAGCTGTATCCGAGTCTCCAAATGATGTCCCTGCATTAAATCCTAGGAAACTGTTAGTCAGGAACATAAATTTTGTTTACTGTTGCCTTCGATCTAGACCTGACTAACCACCAATCTTTCCGGAAATAAAAAAGATAACCTACATAGTCCAATGTACTTTTCTGTTCATAGTATTAATATTTCACTAGGATGTTTCATAAAACCATATTAAAGATTTATTTGCCTATTTACATCAGAGAAATTCCTTTATTTATACTAAAAAAACAAACAAACAAAACAAACCCCGCTTAGCCCAAATGTTTGAACACTCTTTTAGCTGCAGAAAATAAGAAATTGGACTGCATATGAACCAACATTGTAACATCATCTGGAATTTGCTTTTCACAAACAAATCCTGATACTCATTTGCTTATTTACAGGGAGATGATTTCATTTCATTTTTCTTTTATTTGCATTCTGCAGGAATGATAGCTTACTATCAACTAGTTGATGATGGGTTGAAGAAAAATAAATCTCTTTCTTTAGTATCACTTTTTGTCGAATTTAATAAACCGTAGTAAAAGAACACACTATGAACTCATTCTCCCACACCTTTGTATTCGCGAAACTGTCACACAATGTGTGTTCATACAGAAGAGTACCTAACTTTGGAAATATGACGGCTAGGAAGGAAATCATTGATTGTCCCGTTTTACTTGACGATGAAAACGAAGTCTCAGCGCCATGTCCCCGACGCTCACTAACTCCTTGTGGTTTCAGACAATCGACAGGGACTCTGCTTTGCTGACGTGCTACAGACCATGTGTCAGATGGCGTCCAGCAGCCGCAATCTCGTCACAAAGTCCGAATGCTGCTGTGACGGGGGGCGAGGCTGGGGTCACCAGTGTGAGCTCTGCCCACTTCCGGGAACTGCCCAGTACAAGAAGATATGTCCTCATGGCCCAGGATATACCACCGATGGCAGAGGTAAGGAGATGAGGAAACTGATGCACGTTATCAATACCATGGGCATTAATTTAGATTAATTGGAAGGAAAAGCGAAAAACTGATACAGCAGCGAAAATACTTACATGTGTTTGTATATGCTTCTTGCTAATGATATAGAGACTTGAAAAGATGGAGTCTTTATCTTTAAGAGGTAGAATTTATTGGGAAAACTGAAAGCTTAGGTAACCGTAAGTAATTTTCTTGAGATCACATCCTTTCTAAGGGATGCACTCCGCAACAGAACATACTTGTCTAACCCCAAAGGCCATGCGTGTAACTCCCCAAACGATACCGGCTTCATTTAAATAAGTATTGCTTATTCGAGTATGCACAGGGACTCACTCAGTCAGCTTGCATTGTATTGACAAACCAGCAAGTCTCTTAATTGGTTAGTGGTTTCCAACTTTTTCCCCCTGAGCCCATTCCTCTCTTAAGCAGCTTATATCTAAAGGATCTAACTTTGGAGATACTTCTAGCCTCTGGGCCATTAGTCCACTGTTTCCATTTCTCTGTACAACCTGATAAACTCATGTCCTGAAAAATACCATTTCCTTCTATTACTACACAGAGTCTTGGCCCTGGGCCCGATTTACTTTGCTAATGAAACCCTTTCTTCAGAGCCAAACCCAAGTGTGAATGTGAGGTCTGGGCAAGGGAAATCACCACACATTCCAGATTACGTGAGCTTCAGAGAGGTAGCTTTCTACATCCCGCCACAATAATTCACACTTAGGTTGCAAAGTGAGTAGAGGTAAACAGGGCTTTCAACCTAGCCTCCATGTACGTACCTCTTCCGGTCCCTTCAGAATATTTTTCTTCCCCTTCCATGTTGCCAGCCGCCGGCGTGAGCAGCGCGTGGATGTGGGTTGCCAGTTACCTCACGTCACTTCCTTCGTTTCTCTTAGTTTTCTCACCAGTTTTATCCCCGCGTATATGTTAACTTGCACATTTGTTTTCATTCTGGGGTTATTTTCGCCCACAGATATCGATGAATGCAAGGTTATGCCAAACCTTTGCAGCAACGGTCAGTGCATCAATACCATGGGCTCGTTCCGATGCTTCTGCAAGGTGGGCTACACCACAGACATCAGCGGCACCTCGTGTGTAGGTAAGGCGCCGCGTCCCCCTCCCCCAGGGGCGGCCAGCTCCCGTTTCCTACAGGTCACTTCTGTCAGCGCAGTGTGTTTATCATGAAGCGATGGACTGTACCTTTTATCAGATCATGCCATTCCTTTAGGGATGTGGTTCCTGGCATCAGAGTTGTTGCTTATCCTGTCCAACCGTGTGGGACACAGACTGTTCAGTTCATCGAGAAGCGTTCCATCGGAGAAGCATAAAAATTATTTTCAAAATATTATTTCAACTTTTATAATTTAAAATGTAGAAGTACACATTGGTTTGTCAATGTCTTTTTTTCTTTTCACTGTTTATTTTTGGGAGAGAGAGAGAGAGACAGAGCACGAGGTGGGAGGGGCACAGAGAGGGAGACACAGAATCTGAAACAGGCTCTAGGCTCTGAGCTGTCAGCACAGAGCCCGACGTTTGGCTTGAACTCGGGAATGTTCTGAGATCATGGCCTGAGCTGAAGTCAGATGCTTAACTGACTGAGCCACCCAGGCGCCTCATCAGTGTCTTGATAAAAGAAATCGACGCCTGACTGTGGCCGTGTGTGTGAGCATACATTCAGTGCATCTGGCTCCTCATTGCTGTTTTTAGCATAAGATACACCAATTAAGCATCATGTATAATTTCCAGTTGGAAAGCAGTCATAGGGCAGAATCCTTTTATATTTTACAGTCTCTCTTTCTAATTTAATTTCTGATTGTCTCACACACAGAATTCTGTAACAATTTAGGGCAGGGGGGCAGGAGGCTTGCCTTTATCGAGTCTTTACAAAGCATTTGACTTAGTTTTCATTTTGGGGGGGGGGGAACACCTTTGTCTCTCCTTCCATTCTGAATGACAGGCTGGCCGGGTAAAGGATTCTTGGTTGCATGTCCTTCCTGCTCATCACATTGAAGATATCCTGCCATTCCTTTCTGGCTTGCCAAGTTTCTGTGGATAAGTCTGCTACTACCCTAATGTGTCTGCCTTTGTATTTTGCCAGTATTTTGTATGTGTCTGTTCTTGTGTTTTGCCAGCTTTACTATGATGTGTCGTGCAGAGGGTCTATTCAAGTTCCGTCTGAGGGGAGTTCTCTGTGCCTCTTGGATTTCCATGCCCATTTCCTTCCTCATGTTGGGGAAATTCTCAGCAATGATTTGTTCAAGTACCCCTTCGACTCCTTTCTCTCTTCTTCCTCTGGGACTCCTATGATACGATATTGTTTCATTTGAGTGCATCATTCAGCTCTCGAATTCTCCTTTCCTGTTCCTGGATCAGCTTCTCTCTCTTTTTCTCTGCTTCCTCTTTTTCCATAATTTTATCTTCTAATTCATCTTTTCTCTCTTCTGCCTCTTCAATCCGCGCTGTGGCCACCTGCAATTTGTTTTGCGCCTCATTTAAAGCATTTTTAAATTCCTCCTGACCGTTTTTAAGGTCCTTGGTCTCTGCAGCGAGGGACCCCTTGCATTCATCTATGCTTTTTTCAAGCCCAGCGATTAGTTTTATGTTCATCATTCTATATTCATGTTCTGTTATGTTGTTTCTATCTGTTTTCATCAATTCTTGAGCTGTCACTACTTCCTGTAATTTCTTTTGAGGAGAGTTGTTCCGTTTCGTCATTTGGCTAGGTGTGTTTTGGTTTGTTTCCTGAGGTCACCCAACAGTCCTTGGAAATGGTGAGGTAATACTATGAACTCACAAGAGTTCTCAGGGTGCCTTGCCTGTGTTTCTCGTTGCCCTCAAACACCATCAGAAGTTGACTTGGTATCCTGATGTTGTCACCAAATCTCTGAGAACACCATCAGAGTCCTGACTTAGTTTTCAATGATGACCAAAAAAAAAAAAAAATGTCGTTTATTCTCCATATTTAATCAACTTGCAGCTTTGTCTATTAAAGTACCTGTTTTAATAACAACCTGGCATGAAAAAGGTTAAGAACCATCCTGACTCTCGGTAAGCATCTCACTCACTTGATGGGGCGTGAGAGTGCTTGAGAACAGGCGGTCGATACCGGCCTTTGACATTCTGGGGACCCTGACGGGTATGTTTTACAAAGAAATGGAGATTGTTTGCCGTCTGTCACCGTTAGCAGGAAAGAGGTAGCATGTTCAAAGGCGGACGACTTGAGGAGGGTTGTTTTGAATAAAGCTGTGAGCAGACTGTGTAGAAACCGTGAGGCACAGTGTCATGTGCTGGGCCGTGCCACCCTGAGCCAAAAGAGGAGAGGGAGACCTATGGAACCCTGGGAGGAGAGAAGATTGTGCATGGAGGGCCGCCTTGAAAGGAGCTGTGCCCTCCAATCCAGTGACTCAGAGCCTGAGCCACCTTGCAGGGAGGGAGTGGAGGGAAGTAAGGACCAGGCAGACAGAGAGCAAGAGAACCTGCTGACGGCGTGTGTGCAGTCCAGCGGCCTGGGCCTGAGAGCACGGTGGGCCGGCGTGAGGACTTGGATCTGGAACGGCAAGCCCGTGGTCCCCCATGGTGCTTAGTTTGTCAGCTAAGAGTTCAAGAGAACGTCTTCCATACACACGTGTCAGAATGTCAGAAGAAAGAAACTCTGGGGGTGCCCGGCTGGCTTAGTTGGTTAAGGGTCCGGTTTCAGTTCATGTCATGATTTCGTGGTTCATGAGTTCAGGCCCCTCGTCGGGTCATCAGGCTCTGTGCTGACAGCTCAGTGCTTGGAGCCTGTTTCAGATTCTCTGTCTCCCTCTCTCTCTGCCCCTTCCCCGCTCATGCGCTCGCTCGCTCTCTCTCACTCTCAAAAATAAACAAAAAAAATTTTTTTAAAAAGAAATTCTTACATTTTAGGGTATGATTCTCAAGCTATAAACCAAAATATATAATTCCAAAGAATGTCGCGGAGTAGCGCCCGGGTGGCTCAGTCAGTTGAGCATCTGACTTCGGCTCAGGTGGTGATCTCATGATTGCTGGGTTGGAGCTTGGTGCTGACAGCACAGGATCTGCTTGGGATCCTGTCTCCCTCTCTGCGTCTCCCCTACTTGTGCTCTCTCAATCTCTCACTCTCTCTCTCTCTCGCTCTCCCTCAAAAATAAATATTTAAAAAATTAAAAAAGAAATGTAGATTTTCTTGAACCCAGACAGTTGTCCAGATACTACATCTATCCAAGAATCACAGATCTACAAAGTAAACCATTATGCTACTTTTGAGGACACTGTTGGTGGCACCGTTTCTCTCTGGACGTTTTTCCATTTTAAGTTGAAGTGGAAACGAAAAAGACGAAATAAGAATATGGAGGGAGGAAGGAGCCCAGTTGTTCCTTAAAACTAGGAATTTAATCTTCACATCACTCTTACTTAGATCTTGATGAATGTTCCCAATCCCCGAAACCATGCAACTTCATCTGCAAGAACACTGAGGGAAGTTACCAGTGCTCGTGTCCCCGGGGGTATGTCCTGCAGGAGGACGCAAAGACGTGCAAAGGTGAGCGAAGTCTCTGGCATTTCTGACCCTTGTCTCTGTGCTTTCAGGTCCAAGTTTAGCTAGTCAGGGATTGCTCCGCCTGCGTCTCCTTCACGAGGGCACATCTTCCTAGCGACCGCTTCGTTATTCACAGAAAACTCTACTGAAGGACACATGGCAGGAGGCAGAGAGGGTTCAAACCCAAACTACAGCAGTTTGCTGCTTCTGGCAAACCACACGATTCAAAATTAAATGAAATTATATAAGACGTAAAATGGTGAGGGAAGAGATTGAAACAAATAACTAAAATCAAATTTCTTTCGTTGCTTATGTAGGATTTTATTTCTCTAAACTATTTTTATTATACATTAACTGCAGAAGATTGAAAATGAATGGCTGAATGTAAAATTTTTTGCTTAGGTAGTATTGAAAGTAATTATCAAACTAAATTAGACAATTACCGTAGCTCCGGTGCTACGCTCATGCCTTCAGTTTTCTCATAAACCTCACCAGTATAAAATTAATGGACTGAGGAAATTCCTGTCTAATTAAATTCTTGAAATACAGGTTATCCTTAAGAAGATGTTTGATTTCCAAGAAACACAAACAAAAAAGTACTATTCATAAGAGCAAGCAGTACTATTGTCTTTGACCTATTTATTGAGCCATCAGGAGTCAATTTAATTTTCTACATTGTTAGGAGTGCAATCAGTGTGGGCTTTTTAAGTTTCCATATAATGAATTAGTGTTGTCTACATCTTACCTTGCTTTGCATATTTATTTAAACATATTAAGTCCTAATCTAACCAAAATCCCATTTTGAGTTTCTGTTAGTTTAAATATAAATTCCATTTATGACCAGAATTACAGATGGTGTTCGTTTTGTTTTTTGGTTTTGGGGTTTTTTTTGCTTCCTCTAGTATTGATGATTTATGATGGTATTTTCATTAGGAGTCGGAGAACCTGACTCACTGTTTTTAAGGCTTCATCAATTTCCAGCTTGTTTTATTTTTATTTAACCCCTTTTTAATAGGAGTAAGTGACCAGCTATGTACTGAACTGTGCATTAAATTCAAGAATTAGACCCTCTGGATATTTGCTTTGAGAATAGTTCATGTAAACCACTGTGACTCCTCCGTTCAATTTCTTATTCTAGGAAAACTTACTCTGGGTTACGTATCACCTTAGCCATCCTATCAGAGCGGTCCATAACATGTGTGCTGCTTCCATGTGTGAAAAGGAACTGCTTGCTCTATGCGTGTGGAAGTCAGTAAAGCTTCCGACACAACTCCTGACAGAATACTCCCGGTGGGACGTGTACATGTCCCGTGGCCTCACGGGAAAGGACGCACAGCCAGCTGTTTCTGCTCTGATTTTCACTGGCTTCTCTTTCATTTCAGACCTTGATGAATGTCAAACCAAACAGCACAACTGCCAGTTCCTCTGTGTCAACACTCTGGGAGGTTTTACCTGTAAATGTCCACCTGGTTTCACGCAGCACCACACTGCTTGTATTGGTAAGACAACACTACAGATGGCAAGGTTTGCCAACTCTTGGTAGATGCATAAAAATCATATTTAAAGTGGGAGAATAATGGAGGGCTCAGTACTTCTGTTTAGAACCTAGGTGTCATAATTAGTGGTCTAGAAATGTGGTTAATAATATAGGTGTTTTTAAACAAGAATAATATCCAAAGGAAAAAATATTTAAGGTCCAAGCACACGCACAGTGGGGTGTAGTCCAGTGTCTTTATACTGCATTCGAAATGTAACCATGTGTGTTCAGACAAAATAGGATTAAAGGTCCACTGTCAATTAGAACATGCTAGAGAATTTTGGTAGGTTGTTTTATGTTAGAAGACACGCACAGTAAGAGACCCTCAGTCTGCATTATCACAGATCATGTCCTCGATCAACCCAAGATACACTATGACGTCACATGTCTTGAAATACTCCTTTTCTTGCCACTTTTGCCTCTAACATGACAGTGAGTCTGGACATACATTTCCCTCAAGTTTTCACACCTTGAAACTTGGGCTTTCGTACCTCACTTTTCACTTTGCGTAGTGAAGTCTCAGTCGTGTAATGATTGGGGAGCTTGACACCCCTCCTTCCTGCCTTGCTAGACAACAATGAATGTGGCTCTCAGCCTTCACTCTGCGGAGCAAAGGGAATCTGTCAAAACACGCCTGGAAGTTTCAGCTGCGAATGCCAAAGAGGGTTCTCTCTCGATGCCACTGGACTGAACTGTGAAGGTCAGTGTGTTTGCTCAGAGTTCCTTGATCTAACACTGCCAAGTATTTTTAACTTCCAAGCCACTAAACGAGAAATGAGATCATTTCAAAAGAAAGAAACTACTTAATAGAACTTAGGAACTTTTTTGTTCTTAAATTTTCATGTATCATTTTGGGGGCAGAGGAACACTTTAATGCGGCAGAACAGAAATTCTGTGAGTATGCCCTGGCTTTTAAAGTAACTGGGGTCTTTACCTAATTCCTGATCTAAAAAAACAAACAAACAAAAAAACCTGAAAAGTAATTCTGTAGCTAATATGGTTTACAGTAGTATACAAATACATTTAAAAAAATTGGGCTTTGTTCTATGATAACAACATGTGTGAAAGCTAACTCTAAGGAAAGAACCAGTTATTGAAGAGAACTGCAGAAATATACGAAAAGCACCAGGGAAAGTGAAAACTATTTCCACTTCATTAGTCCTGAAACTGATTCACCGTCTTCCCAACAGTGGGCGTTTTCTGTACACCTACAGCCCGCAATAGGTATTTCTCGTGAAGTCCAAGGAAATGTTTATCTGAGAATAAAGGAAGTATCTGCCTATACCCGACAGAATATTGTACTGTTCTCTGACATTTCCCTTGCAAGCGTTAATTTATTAGCAGTGGTATCTTTTACAAAACACCCATGCCAATAAAATTGTAAGACTATATATATATATCCCCTTATAGTTTTTATAAACTTATTGCAATTTAGGTCTTTATTGATTTTAGTCACCCTTTATTATTCTTAGGAATTTATGATTTTGGATTTAAGAAATATATTCAGAGGTTTTAATGTGCTCTTTATAAGAAGTGTAGGACATTTATATATCTACTTTGCAGCCAAGAAAAATTCAGTTTCAAAAATTTCCATTTTAACATTTTATTTTTGAAATCATTGAAACTTTTAAAGTATTCTGAACATATAGCTCTTTGCCACATGAGTTCAGCTTGTGACCATTCACATGAGATACCACTTATTAATTATCCATATAAATTTGTTGTATACACACCAGACATGCCAATTATTTTATTCTCTATGGGTAGATTTCAAAGCCTCAGGTGTCATTCCAAATGAGTATGCGTGTATGAACAAAGAAATTATTCCAGATATGTAAGAAATATTCCAGAATGTATAAGAATTCCAGATATGTATAAAATAACACTTAAATACTTTAATTTTAAATTTAATTTCGAATGGTATCTCTGTAGTGCTATATCTTCCCGAAAATGAGGAATAAAATGTCCAAATCACTTTTGAGTGTACTGGAATATGTAATGCAAATATGTTTAGATAACCTACCAAACAAATGACACCATATGCAGTTCATCCACCCAAAATATACAACATTTGTGGTTGCTGTTGTTGATGTGCAGAAATTAAGATGTTACTGAGAGCAGTGGCAGGACGTGGTGTGGCAGACAGCATAAGAATTAGGTGGACTCTTAGAACCCTTCTTTGTATCACCCCTGATCACCACGTGGCTTAAATTCAAAAAGCTCACGGCCTCTCTGTGTATCTTGTTAGTTTCCTGGATAATAGTTAACCCAGGCTGTGTTTGGAGCGAATTGCAGAACAGTAGAGGAAAGTCCGCATGAATGGCATGCTGGGATTGTTTTCGCAGATGTGGACGAATGTGATGGGAACCACAGGTGCCAGCATGGCTGCCAGAACATCCTGGGAGGCTACAGATGCGGTTGCCCGCAAGGGTATATTCAGCACTACCAGTGGAATCAGTGTGTCGGTGAGCTCACACTTGTTCTGTTCCGGCTGCCTTTCTTACCTTAAAGTGGCTTTGCATAAAACAAGCAACTAACAAAGGTTGATGTTTCAGTGTAGCCTTTGAATCCTAGAACTTTATTTTTGACAGAGAGAGAGAGAGAGAGAAAGAACGCTAGCAGGGGTTCAGCAGAGGGAGAGAGAGAATCCCCACACAGGTTCCACACTGTCATTGCGGAGCCAGAGATGGGGCTCGATTCCAAGAACCGTGAGATCATGCCCTCAGCCAAAATCAAGAGTCGGACATCTAACTTACTGAGCCTAGAGTCCTAAAACTTTAAAACGAGCCCTTCGCACTGATGCGTGGGAATCGGTTACACTAGTTGGTCTCTGTGCTTACGTATGTTTGAAAATATCTGGAATAAAAACACTGTTTTCAGGTCATAAAAGGTAACTCGACTAGAGCTTTTGTAAGTGGAATTTTCTACTAGATGTAATTTTAACTTTCTAAAGGTGGTGTCAAGAATCATCATCTTCATTTGCCAAGGTCTGGTGCTTTTCATTATTAATTTCTTATTTTTGGATTTGGGGTTGAAGAATGACCCATCCATCTCCCTCATGTTAATCAAAGTGAATTCAGATCAGCTCAGTAGGAGCCATCCCTCTGTGCTCTTCAGTTACATAGATCTAGTGAAGAAGGTTAAATACTTGAAGGTATAAAAAGTATCTAGTGAGATAATTCTGTTGAAAAGTCCAGATAAAAACGTTTGTAATATAAAATTTGTAGGCCCTTAGCTCTGTTCCTTGCACTGATAATAGTCAATAGAAATTCTCCTTTTAAGGATAGATTGATCAAAGAGAACGGCGTTCTGTACCGGAGTAGCCAGCTGATGTACGTAGCATATGCCTAATTGCTTGGCTCCATCTGAATGCACCTCATAGACATGCCATCCAGCACGCTGTGAGATTAGAGGCCGCACAGCTGAGCAGAAAGGGGAACGGTGGTCCTGCAGGGAGACAGCAGGGTGCTTTCCTTTCCTCTGTAGTGATTTAAATCACCCCACATGCTTTCCAAAGACTTCACTGTGAGCAGCCACTAAATAAATTAATCTGATTTTATCCTTTGTGGTCTTCTCAAAAGAAATTTCTAATGATGGTTTAGTGATTTGAGAAGAGAAAATCAAGATAAATTTCAAAGGAGGGAAGCCAACTCTCTGAACGTCAGAGAGATGCTCTGGTCCTGTGCCAGGCCAAAGACGGATGCTCTGTCACCCCATGTATAGACACTCAGGCAGGGAGATGCAGAAACCATTAATGACTAAGAAGTTAAGGGCAAAGTTTTCAAGGATTGTCAAAATGGTGATTTATTGATTTTTAAACAGGGGCAAAGTAGAGGAATAATAAATACCCTTCAGAATACTGAGAACAGTACTTTTTAGATAGCTGTTAAAACAGTATAAAAATTATATTGCTTTTTATAAAATAGGAGACACTCCACTTTATTTAGTAAATAACACGGATTTCTCGGTTAATTCTGTGGATATTACAGCCAAAGGATTATCTTCTATTTCGTATGTGTCAGCTTATGAAAAAGAATTCTCATTTTTATAGTGACCATAAGTATGAACAGGAACATGTATGGAATTATTATCTCAACTTCCAAGTTTTTTAAGTTTCTTGAAGCTTCTACTTGTAAAGATCTAGCACAAAAATAGCTGTACAGTTTTTCGCTTCATTGGTCTAACTTTAAAATCAAGGCTGTAGAGTATATCCTTTTTTAAAATGTATTTATTTTGAGAGAGAGAGAGAGAGAGAGACCAGCTGGGGAGGGGAAGAGAGAATACCAGGCAGGCTCCGTATGGAGCCCAATGAGGGTGGTCGATCTCAATACCATGAGATCATGACCTGAGCTGAAATCAAGAGTCAGATGCTTAACCGACTGAGCCCCCCCAGTATGGTACATCCTAATTCCCTTTTGTGGGATCCTCCGAGTGGGCACTTCAGCAAGGCAGTCACCCCAGAGAAGCTCACACAGGGTAACAGCAGGGATTTGTTTGGAAGTTTCTAGATTCTTCTGTTCAAGGTTGAGGAATCCAGCTGGTCTCTAATTGCTTACTTCCTTGCTTGGAACGCTCATAATTCCAGTTGGAATTTTAACTCTGATATATGGCAGGGATAGAATTAAACCATCAGGAACTAATAAAAACAACAACTGGTCAAAAGAACAAGAATTATGACAAAATGCAAATTGAAAGGCCACAAATTATTTTTATCTGTTACCTGTGTGTGTACCATTAGTCATTGATATGATTGAAATGGTGAGAATATTATAGTCAGTGCATCAGATAATTTTAATAACATTAAATTGTCAGCCTACAATGTTGTTAATACTGTCGCCAACTTAAGGAAAATGTTTTGTGTTAATACTGGAAAAAGGAAATGTTTTGTGTTAATATTGGAAAAAGGTTTTAATTCCCACAAACACTTTAAGAAGTCTCCAGTCACTCGCCAGAGAACATTTATAACTTTCTGGCACATAGACCGTACAGATGTTAGGAGGTAACATTCTCAAATCTTTGCAACCATTATTAATTATTCAAAATCAAAAATAAGTGAATATTAACACTTGCATATGGAAAACAAATTAATTTGTGAAGCATGAAACACTCAAAGTTTGTATCAAACATGAATATATTTTAAAAGTGAGATTATCTGAGTCCATAAAAATAAATCACGATGTACATTTGTAACAAATGAATATATCATGGTGCTTACAAAAGCATTCATATATTCTCATCAGTAGCATGTAAATGCAATTTAATTAATTGGCTTTCCCTGGTACTTTTCCTACCTAACACAATGTCTAATACTATATTCATAGCAGGATCATTTTGTTAAATTATAGCCCAATTTGTATTTTCTGTTAGGAGAAAAACACGGCATAGAAATGTCAGATTTAAGGATAGAAGCAGGTAAGCCTTTGCGGCAGAATTCCAAGTCTTTTGAATATAGAAATAAAACAGCAGTTATGTCTATGCCATAGGTAGCCTAGTTATGAAGAATTTATTTAAATACTTTCCCCCCACAAAATGAAGACTAAGAACTCATATATGTGAAGTAGTCGGCAGGTTGTATACCCAGCATTCTCTGTTTGCTGGTCTAATTCTGAAGCTATACTTCTGACCCAAAAGTTGCCTAATTGATTCCCATGTACCCTTGCGGTAAGCTGTTAGCCTTCCTTTGTGGACTCAATTTCCTGTCTGAGAGGCCTCGGCAAGGAGATTCCATCTGTCCCCCCAGAGCCCGGCTGAGCTGCTGCAGACAGGCTCCGCCCTCTCGCTGTTGTGTTCCAGACGCATAAGGACCGGTGCCCCACGCGGGCTGAAACATAGACTCGTCACTGTGCTCTACTGAAGTCACAAGAATCTGAAAGAAATCCAGGGAGCAGATGTAACGTGCGCCCAGGGTGGCGTCTGGGTTATAATAAAGCCCAGAGGAGTCAGGCCACCTGCTCTGTATCAGCCAGGCAAGGAAGAGCAACACGGTCATCTCCAACGTTAAAAGCACAGTCAGGCTTTGATTTTGTGAAGAGCAACTGAAAGTATAACCTGTAATTATCCTGCAGTCAGGAATGTACAGTGGAAGGTTAGTTATTAAACTAGTAAAACCTAGGGCAGCATTTGCTGTATGCAAACCTCGCCGGAAGATACAGTCTATACCTAATGGGCTCTCACGGAGTTAAAAGCATACTAGATGTCCAGTTCAGTAAATCCAATTAAATATTGTTTCTTTTAATTACATTGTAATCCAAGGTATATGAATTTTTATATATATTTTCTCCCCATATAGAATGAATTTGGAAACTGCTGGGAGAATGGAAACATGGACAGATACAGGTTTTTTTTTTTTGAGATATAATGCGCATATCATAAAAGTCATCTTTTCAAAATGTGTACAGTTCAGGGGCGCCTGGGGGAGCTCAGTCGCTTAAACGTCCGACTTCGGCTCAGGTCATGATCTCACAGTCTGTGAGTTCGAGCCCAGCGTCGGGCTCTGTGCTGATGGCTCAGAGCCTGGAACCTGCTTCAGATTCTGTGTCTCCCTCTCTCTGCTCTCACCTGCTGTTCAGTATCTTCTCACAGAAGTGTGCAGCCATCACCTCCAACACATTTTCATCACGCCAGAAAGAAACTCCACACCCCTAAGGAGTCATTCTCCACTTCTCCCTCCCTGCGGCCCCTGAAATGTAGTGATGTACTCTGTATCTCCATGGATCTGAGAGATGGGCTTTTGAAGAACCTCAGGTTCGGGGAGTAGACGTTGTTCAGTAGACAGATTGAAAACATCTGTACCCAAAGGCTGCCATCCTCTTCAGAAATACAGCACAAACAGAAAAAGAGGAGGGCAAGGTTTTTTTTAAAGTCATAAGTGAGGGGGATTTGTCAGGGTTTTTTTTTTTTCTAATTGTATGAGCTGTGCCAGTCAGCCATCAGCATGAACAGTTTTTAAATACAGTTCTAGAGCTACGTCCATGTGCATCTGTCACTCCATTGAGAGCCGGGCTCTTCCCCGCCGTCCCCCCTCCCCCCCCCCCAGTGTAAAAGTGTCTTCCTCTGTTCCTAGACGAGAACGAATGCTCCAATCCCAGTGCCTGCGGCTCCGCTTCCTGCTACAACACCCTGGGGGGTTACAAGTGCATCTGCCCCTCGGGCTTCTCCTTCGACCAGTTCTCCAGCGCCTGCCATGACGTCAATGAGTGCTCGTCCTCCAAGAACCCCTGCAACTACGGCTGCTCCAACACGGAAGGGGGCTACCTCTGTGGCTGCCCGCCCGGCTACTACCGCGTGGGACAGGGGTAAGGCCGCGCACCGCCCTGCGCCCAGGCAGGCAGCGGATGCCGACTGACGGCCCAGGAGGCAAAACCGCTGGTCAGAGGACTTGGGGTGTGGGAAGGAGGACCCCCGGGGAGGCACACGGGTGAGGTGTGGTAGGGTCGCTTCCTCTGTGGTGAACGTGAGACCCGCTCCTATGCGGGGGTCCCTCTCCGGCCCCTCAGAACGGTCTGAAGTGATTCAGTCAGATCCCTCAAGGCCAGAGACCAGCAGGCCTTTACAAACCCTGCTTCTGTGTTGGCGCCGACACCTGGCTTGCGAGGTGTGAGCGGACATGGCCTCACCCCAGATTTTTCCATGAATTTTGGCTGGTGCTAGCCCAGTAGCCCTAAGGGAGGAGTCTTCTGCTCTCTCTGCTCATCTGGCTGTATACTGCACAGGGAGGGTGTGCTGGTCAGCGTGGTCCCCCTCCACAAGGCCGGGTTCCCACCCGCTAATGGCACCTTCCCAAGTGCGCCCTCTAAAGTCTTAGCTGCCGCGCTGGCCACCCGCATCCTTCCGTCATGGCGGCTGGCCCTCATGGCATTTACAAGTCAGTCAGGGTCACCTTCCCCGGAAGGAGCAGGGAGCGAGTCAGGCACTGTCCACCCCTGGTACCTATTAATACTTGCAAACCGAGGACTGACTCCAGACCAGGGTCATTTACAGCGAATTCAGTGACTCTCAGTAATCCTAATAGGAGCTCAGAAACCCCAGCTGTTAAAGCAGAGAGCTTTCCTGAAAGCATCAAGCATAGGCCTTCAGACTTAGAAAGCAACAGAAATTCTCTAAGCATTCTCTTTTGAAATTCAAACTTTTGAGAGACAGAGCATGAGCAGGGGAAGGGCAGAGATAGAGAGAGGTAGACACAGAATACGAAGCAGGCTCCAGGCTCCGAGCCATCAGCGCAGAGCCCGATGCAGGGCTCGAACTCACAGACTGTGAGATCATGAACCTAGCTGAAGTCGGCTGCTCAACCGACCGCGCCACCCAGGTGCCCCCTTTTTTTAAAAAAACAAAACAAAACAAAACAAAACAAAAAAAACACCTTCTTGATTTAACTGCCCTTGAGTGCTTCAGTTAAATAGGAATGAAAATTGGAGAAGCCCGGGGCTCATTCTCAGAAGAATGCTGCTCGAAATGAGGGACCACCTCACATATTAAGTGTTGAAGAAAGAGTTACCAAGAATATCAGATGTTCATGTTTGTGAGCTTAGAGTTTACTCGGGTGGTTTCCTGTTTCTGAAAAGCCTTTCCTCTACCACTAGAAAGCTGTGGTCACGCGTAACGGGGGGGTCTCACGGTGCCTTGCTTCTCCTTGCACACATAGCCACTGCGTCTCAGGAATGGGATTCAACAAAGGGCAGTACCTGTCCCTGGATGCGGAGGTGGACGAGGAAAACGCTCTGTCCCCGGAAGCGTGCTATGAGTGCAAAATCAACGGCTATGCTAAGAAAGATGGCAGACAGAAGAGAAGCGTCCGGGACCCGGAACCCACCGCCGTGAGTAAACCGCGCTTGGTTCTGTCCCCAGGTTTTATCCTCGGCCATCGCGCATACTGTGCAGTAAACTTTAACACAGGTTCCAGCCTCGGTGGAAACTTCCTTGAAAGGTAGTAACTAAATTAACAGACACAGTATGGTAGAGACAGTTTAAAATTCTGTGCCTTAGAATCTTAGCTGAAAACACAAGGACGGGGTGTGGGGGGAGGGAAACTTTAATAAGAGTCACAGTTTCAGATCCTATGTTTTTGTTTTTGATTTGTGCCAGAGGGAAGAAAGTGTCCGTCTAGGAAATAGCTATTCTAAAATGATTTAAAAAAATCATATTGTGAATTTGTCCATTTGTGTTTTATACAAATGTAGTATCCCAGGCTGCTTTTAATTTTCAGTAGATAAGCCAACTAGGTCTCATATTCTGTGACATTTACAAGAATAAGGGTTCCCTCCCATAAAAATTTTTATCTCCAAGTAAAGCGTATTTTGCAAGGAACTGAAAATCGGGATTGCCCGCCGGTGGGTCTTTGCCGTCAATGGCACGTAACCGAGTAGTTAAAAGGGAAGGCGTGGTTTGAAATGTTCCCTGACCATCCCCCCTTATTACCCGAGTTTCACGGGGCATGTTCACTTAACCTCTGCCTCAATTTCTTCACCTGTAAAATGGCGATTAAAATACTTAACCTTGAAGACTGACAAGAAGATCGTGTTGTCACTGTGAAGTGCCCAGAACAGTGCCTGACAGGGTGGCAGATGTCACCAGGTAATACCTGGTGTCCAAAGATGATTTACCCAAAGATCAGGGCTATACCACCCTCTTCAGTTAACATGATTGCACAATTCCTCCACCAAAAAACACCTCAGACAACAACTAACGGGCTGTGTGACTTAGAGGACTGACTTCTCTAACTCAGAAACTTTCCCTACCCGGAAGACTAGATTTCTCTAGCCAAAATTTCTTTGGTTCTCCTTTATAATAATATAATAAACAGGCCAGTGTTACATTTACCTTAAGTTGACTGAGGTACCTAACCGATGCATCTATATGACAAGCGAGATATTCATCAGGTGCCCCTAATTAAAAATTCAGGAGTTTTGCGTATTAAAACTTTCCACGGTGACACTGGGGACAAGATTCCATCCGATCCTTGGTGGACACTTCTGTGCCACCAGAGCCAAGTTCTTACTTAAAGGCATCCACTCAGAGCTTTAGATTTTTGCCGGTCTTACTAAAATAGCATTCTAAAACCTCCCATCCCTCTGTCCAAGTGAGACTTGGTTTATCTGGGCCTGGCCCCACTGGTTTTCTACCAAAGCAGATTCAAACCCAAGCCCAGTACTCTGCAGGTCCCCCTGTGGGCACCAAACACACCGAACGCCTGGGAAATGCCCTCCACTCCCGGTTTGGGGGCCTCACAAATCACACCAGACCTTCAGAATGAAGATTGCTGAGGATAGTCCCTGCCATTGGCTAATAGCTACATGTCTGATTTATACTGCAAAAAAAAAAAAAAAAATTCTTATTAATCAGCATATTATGCCATAAACTCATCAAAACTGTTTTTAAGTATGAACGTCTCTGTAGGCTCAGCCCTGTCACTCGACCTGGACAAGGCGAATGAATGAGAGGCTGTAAAGATTTACAGGCCCTCCCCCAGCTGACGGGAAGTCACAGCAGCCTCCGTGCAGGGCCCACGCAGGGTGGTCACGGTGGCTGCGGGCCCCTTCCCGGTCCCTCTGCTTGAGCCTTCGAGTCCCTTCCCACAGCCCTTCCTGCCCTCTCTCCAGGTTGAACACGTCAGCCTGGAGAGCGTCGACATGGACAGCCCCGTGAAAATGAAGTTCAACCTGTCGGGCCTGGGCTCGAAGGAGCACATCCTGGAACTCATGCCCGCCATCGAGCCCCTCAACAACCACATCCGCTACGTCATCTCCGAAGGGAACGACGAGGGCGTCTTCCGCATCCACCAAAGAAGCGGGCTCAGCTACCTGCACACGGCCAAGAGGAAGCTCGTGCCCGGCACGTACACACTGGAAATCACCAGCGTCCCTCTCTACAAGAAGAAGGAGCTCCAGAAACTGGAAGACCACAATGAGGATGACTACCTCTTAGGGGAGCTCGGGGAGGCTCTCAGAATGAGGCTGCAGATTCAGCTCTATTAACCCCTCGCAGACTGCGTTCCGGGCTCAAGTCCCTGCCCAGCCAGCCTGCAGAAGCCTGAGAAATCACAGACCAGTTTTAAAGAGGGGGGGAAAAAAGACAACTTTTGTTTTTTCCTCCCTGTCTCAGACTGCAGCATGTCGACCCTCGCAGGGAGGGATAATTGAGACTCTGGTATGGCCAAAGATTTGAGTACAAAGGCAACCGTGGTTACTGTATTTTTTATATAACTTCACTTTAAGATATATTGAAAAAAAAAACAAACTAAATGTTCAAGAGATCAGCATATGGCACTAAATGCACAAAAATAATGTGAGCTTTTTTTTTTTTTTCCTGTTAGCAGTCTGTAACACTTTGGGTATTTTGCTATAGTTGCTAATTAAAAAAAATATAGATGTTTATTTATTTTTAATGCAGTAATATATGGAGAAATGAACAAACTATGTAAACAAAAAAAAAGGGAAACTCACTTGTTTTTCTTTAGATTTATAAATTTGAGCTATGTCTTTTAGAGGTGCTTTTTAAAAATCCAGTAGACTCAAGAGAGGTTTCCTTTGGTTTTTCTGCCAGTCGTCCAACTGGGACGCATCCGATTGTCTTAGAGAAAGCCTCACAGAGCTGTACGGGCCGTGTCATCCACACTCGTAAAGACGAAAACGCCATTAGATCCCGGATGAGGGCGATCAGAGCCCGAGCGGCTCCGCGAGCCGCGATTTCACAGCCGCAGACACACCAGGCAACGGAAGATGAGGCGCGACCACTGTAGCAAAATACCTTGACTGCTTGTGAGACCAGTAGCGTTGCAGGGCCAGACCGTACTGTATCTCCTCCTCCTAGAACCTCAAGGAAGCCCGCGTGCTCCCCACACCACCTCATTCTTACCCAGGGTGCGCCGCGCATGCGCGGCGCCGCAGGCAGCTCCGGAACTGCCGGCCCCTCGCGGAGGGACCCCTGGCGTTCTCTCGTGTTCGGTGCTGTCTTAGATTAACGGTGCATTTATTATGTTCGAGCTGTTTCAGGACTGCCATATGTGCAAGCAAATCATGCAGTACAGCCAAGGAATATATGTTGTGTTGTTTTAAATCCATTTTTTTTTTTAGAATTTTCATTAATACTGTAGTTATACACCATATGCCTCGTTTTATCATAGCCTATTGTGTATGAAAGATGTTTGTACAATGAATTGATGTTTAGTTTGCTTTAGTCATTTTAAAAAGATCCTGTACCCGGGACACGCTAATTAAAAGGACGTCCCCGCGTACTTCTCAACCCAAGAACCTGTTCCTGGACCGGTGACCAAACCTCATATGTGAAGTGGCCAGAAGCACATGCAGGCTCCGGGTTGTTCCTCTCACACCTGTGCTGACCAAAGATTCATAACCAGTTATATCCAGTTGGGGGTTTTGTTCTGTTTTGTTTTTTAATACCTAAAAAAATAAAAAGAAACCGTGTAAATTTGTAATCAAGTGTTTGTGAGGAAAAACTTATGGTTTCGGTTTTGTTTTTGTAGGTCTGTGTATCAAATATGACACTTTTCTTGCAATAAAGCTTATTTTGGGGTAGTTTGCTGGCTGAGAGTTTTATGGGACTACAATCCCGTGTGTGTGTGTGTGTCTGTGTGTGGAGCTGGGGCTTAGCTTACAGGGACCTGTATCAAAGTGCCAGCAGGAGAGCAGGG
Organism: Paguma larvata; assembly: GCA_030068075.1. Classification (NCBI taxonomy): domain Eukaryota; kingdom Metazoa; phylum Chordata; class Mammalia; order Carnivora; family Viverridae; genus Paguma; species Paguma larvata. The sequence goes on from CM057826.1 coordinate 127,922,611, forward strand.
CACAGCTACAGGAAGACAAGAGAATGCTGTCCAACCTGTGACACCAAGTAAGGAGTGGTGTTCGAGGGACAACTACAATGTAAAGTCGTATTCACGTAGAAGGTCATTCCCTTACCGCTTCGATTCTAAGACTCCCAGGAGACCCCCATCTCTCTAGAGACCTGAGAATCACTCAACGGCATCCCCACACAGGCTTTGAGGGCCACTGCGTTAAAGCACCTGCGAGGAAGTGTAAACATTTTCTGAGCCTTCCTTCTTTAAGGTTTTTCCTGAACTTGAGTTTTTAAGGCAAAGTACAGAGTGGGCATTCCCCAGGCCAGAAGGCATACTCATCCAAAAGAACCCAAAGCTTCCCATCTCTTGTAGTGTTCCAGATTTTTCTCCTCAGCGCGTAAGTGGCTAGACATGAGAAGGTACTATCGAGCCACTGTGGTTTTTGTTGCTGCTGAAATAAGCAGAGAAATGTCTTCCAAGTCCACGGACTGCAAACTTGGAGAATTTGTATGCCCACGTTTCTCGCCTAGGCCTAGGAGAACCAGGAAATGTTATGCCCGATCGTAATGCCGCTCTCTGCCAACCAGAAATTAGCTGCGTGGAGTGAGGAAAGCGTTTGCCTCAGGGCATGCTCTCTATCTTCACCCAGGAATGCCCGCGTGAGCACTCCTAACATGAAATCACCTGCAACCAAACGTGACCCCGAACGGGGAGCAACAACACTCTTAAGTAAGTTTACCTTTAACCTGCTCTTAAAGGGAGTTTTGAGAATCCACACCATCAGGGGACTTTACCCAGGAGGGATAAAAGACCATGCAGGGCTTTCCACAGAAGAATATACTGGATAGAAATGACTGCCTCAAGAGGCTCCTTGGAAGAAACTTCTCAGACACCTCAGACATTGCCTTAGGACAATTCTCTTCACTTTGAGCCCTGACACAGCCATGATTAATTTATGTCTCTCTGGTAACTAACTGCTATAATGATACATTGTGTACCATTTTGTCATTCCCATTCACTGTCCCCTCAGAAGTTACTTGGGCTAAGGCATAGAAAAGTTTGTACAAGGGTAAAATAAGCCCGGATATATATACCAAATCCAGTGGGGACGCATATTCATACATACATAATAAGCAATAATTAGGTCCGCAGCTGAGAAGAATTCTTTTTGCGTTAGTATTTAGATTTGGACTTTTTAAAACTTCAGTTCTTTTTGATTTTTTATTTTGCTGCTTACTTGTGGTAGATGCAAGTTGGTCATGTGTGCACAGGAACAATGAAAATAATTCAGGGAATTTACTCTAAATTCAAACACCTGCCGTTTTGCACAGCCTAGGAATATCAAACAGGAACATTCATTATGGTCTGTCCCTTCTAAATAACCCAAGGTTTGATTTTGCATTCATTGCTTTTTTGGTTCACAAAACAAACGCTTGGGGTGGAGCATGGAAAATACATCTAAAAGGACAGAGCATCAATCTATTTGAGTCTTACAAACCTTTGTTCCTATCCCTGATGCTTCAAGGAAAACGGGTAACCCCTGTGTTAAAATGAACCAGGAGGAATTGCTGACATTCTGCCCCGTTTGACTTACAGAATGGCAATTTCATATGGTTCAATTAAATAACAAAAATATTCATGCTCCTCAAGAATGAACTGGAAATTGGAAGATTTTCCCTCCTCCCTGAAAGACCATCTATTCCATTCGCTCCTTTCCATGCCTCTTGTGGCTCATTTGTACGCCTAATTTACAATAGTCCACAAGAGAGTATACATAATTTATTCAAATAGCCGCTTTCTTTCATGCTCCAAAGGCTTTGGACAGAGTCTAAATCACACATCTTTGCGACCTTGAGGGGATTACTGGAAGCTGTCTAAAGACAGAGACAAACCCACTGGGAAAGACTGAAACACAGCACCATATATTAAATAAATAAATACATAAATACACAAATAAATAAATAAATGAACAAACAAATAAATAAATAAAAGGAAAGGTTTAGGCTTCTGGAGAGAAAGGGGAAAGACAGAGACTCATTACCACCCCACAGGAAGTGAGCGGGACAGCCCTGTTTGCAACCTCAGCCAGCGTGTCTTTGATATGTAGCTTCTGGTTACTGTTTTTAAACCATGATTGCTCTCTCAAATAAATACAAAGCCACAGTTTTCTTGCTTAATAAGAAGTACGTGCTCAACCCCAATTCTCTTTGAAAATCCCTTCACCCATGCAGAACAGTGGGGTCCTGAAACACAATGCACAGCTCACTAAATCCAGCATGTCGACCACTGAGGCGGCAGCACCTTGCAAGTCAAAGAAAGAAACCTTCACATCAGGCTGACCTGAGTTTGCCGCGTGGGGGTGGCACAGGCTCACGGCCTCCCGTGGATCCGAGGCCCCCTCCAAGTTCCTATCCGCCCACTTTGGGATGCACTGGCTGGTAGAAATGCCCCAGGATGTCCTGATGTCATGTGCAAGGCACTTGCATTTGGTGATGACTGTCTGATTAGTTGTAAATAAAAGGGGAGAGGACATGATGCTGAGGTCACTGGACACACCAGTGTGAATTCTTCCTCCTCCGTCTCTTCCCCTTCCTCCTTCAAGCTCCCTAACCTCCCTGAGCCTCGTTTCTTTCCTAGGGTGATGTTTCCCTACTGTGCGGCTGAGAGGATTGAGTGACACGGTGCAGGCTATGGGGCCCAGCCCACAGCACTTATGTACTATCAGCTGCTCCTCCTCCTCCTCCTCCTGCTGTTACCAAAACCACTACCAGGAGAGTGTGCACGCATGTTCATGCAAAGCTCCTTCCTAAGCATGGCCACGAAACTAGGGCCTCCCCACTAGCTTGTGGGACCACATCCCAGATCCATAGTATCCCGGCCCTGTCTCCTAAATGCTGTGCGCCTCTAGGGAATCTTTAGAAGTCCTCGGGTGGTCTTGAGCGTCTACAATCTCTACCCTGTCCTTTGCTTCCTAAAGTCATGGCCTACGGCCCTGGAAGTTTGGGCCACGAGCACAGGAGAGTCCTCCCATCTACAGACCCGTAGGAAACCAGACGTGAAAGAGAATAGACATGATCATGCCTTTTAGGATGATTTAGGGTCATGGAGTGTCGGAACTAGTAAGGCCTTTAAAAACCTACTCATATTACAAATGAGGAAACTGAGGCCCGGAGCCGTAACCCGGCTAATTGCATTGCTAGTTTCCATGGAGGTGAGAGCAGAGCCCCGGCTGCCCGGTTGTAGTCTGGTGCTATTCATATTTCCACTACATGGTAAGCCTGTTTGGATCTCTTTTAAACCCTGAGGATATAGTCCAGTTCCCATGGTTTTGGCTCACGTTGAATCCACAAATGTTTTCCAAGCAGTATTCCAGCACTGCTTTTTGTTTTGTCTACCCCACCCTCCGTGTAACCGCTCCCAACCTCCTGTAGACCAGAGATCTGCGTACACGCTAGGAAGCCAAGATACTGGCCGCCACGCAGCAGACCCCACCTAAAACATATACTGCTTTCAAAGCATTCTATCGCCCAGCCTTTCAAAGGGTTAAACCATGTTACCCATGTTATTTAAACCAGACCTTCAAAACTTTAAAAACACATAGACATTTGTTTTACTAAGTGTGCCTAAGGAAAGCACACTGGTTGCTTTTGTGACTTAATTGTCATTTTCCCCCCTTTCCTGAGAGCCTAAAAAAGATATTACTAGATTAAGTTGGCTTACGTTTGAAATAGCCAAGAACCAACAGCTCCCATTAGTCACCCCCGTTAGGGCTGCAGATTAAATGTCAGGATGTAGTGTAGACATTTTCCACAGGAAAACAGGAAAACGCTTTACGTGGTTTTTAGAGCAAGCCATAGGGAAAGTGAACATTAACAGCCTTCCCCCGACAACTACCGCTCCATTAATGAAAGACCAGTATATGCCGTGAATGGCCAATTCCTGAAAAAGTGTCAAAAAAGCAACCCCTTGTCCTGCTTAAGCCTCCTGGGTTTCCGCTCCTGGGCTCACTTGCTGCCTCCCACTGCATGGGACCCGGGCACCCCTGTACTGAGGAGACCTGCTCTTCGAAGGAAAAGCCCATGGCCATGTACCAGCACCCGGGACAGCCTATAACTTAATCATTCTGGCAAGTCACAGAGCCAAGGCCTGAAAATGTTCAATGAGTAAATGAAGGGAGGCAGGGGATTCTAAGACTCCACAGTCCACCCCTTGGGTATTCGTGAACCGGCACGGACCACGATGAACCGCCATGGGGAGCTGGACCTTGTCCAAGGAGCGGGTGGCTGCGCAGTCATGAATTTACCGGCAATGCGAACAGATTTCTGGGGATCATTCTGGAAGTAGCCTTCCCATCTTTTTGGAGGACCTTCTTGATTTATGCTGCTTTTCTCCAACTTTCTAGGAAGCCTCCTGGATTCCACCCGGGATGAGAGCCAAATGGAAGCCTCTTTGGGAAGACTGAGTGCCGTCTGGATTTTTCACAGGAGGGGACCCTGATCCAAACGTGCACTGAGGCTGCCACTTCTGGGGTGTTGGGAGTCAGAGAAAAAGCCCAATGCCTTCTCTTCTCACAGACAGCTTGCCCAGTTCTTATTTTTGAAACAAATTAACTACATGAATATCTGTTGGGTATCAATTACCTAGTCCTAAAGGATTTTGCCCTCAAAAGTTTAAAGTCAATTCAGAGAAACAAGACAACCAAGTAATAAGGATCACCATAGTAAACAGCTCAGACAAATGGCCTAGACTCTGACTCAGCGGTGGGAGTGGCCAGTGAAAGGTAGAGCTGCCAGAGACGGTCTCCTGGGGATGGTGGGAGTGAAGCCGGACCTTGGAAAACAAGGCAGACTTGGACACAAGGTAGAGAGTAGGAAAGATCCCTTGGAAGAAAGAACAGCAGGAACAAATGTTGAAAGTGATAAGGTTGACGGTCTCCTGGAACACAGGAAAAGATAGGACGGTGGGCCTGGAATGATGGCACCATGAAGAACAAAAGACAAGATGAATGGGCCCCGTGGGGCTCGGGTGTGAGGAAGCCTAAGGTCGTGCGGAACCATTTAGCCCTTGCCCTGTGGACAATACTAAGGAGGGCCGTCTGGTGTGTGGATGACAGCTGATGAAGAAAAGAGGCCCTAAGACCAACCCCTGGGAAACTGTAATATCCAGAAATAGAATCTGAGTTGTTGTCAGAGCATCCAAGGGAAAGACAACGCGGAGAAGTCAAACCACAAGAGAAGAGTTTCAAGGAGGCTGAGATAGGAAGGTGTTGGAGAAAAGTATCATGAGAATTATTTGCTAACAAAATCAAATCTTTTCCTTTTCCAACCTCATCTACTCCTCACAGCATCCAATTTTCATCTCTTTCTTGACTTCTGTCAGTTTGTGGCCAGCAGTGAGAAAACAAACCGTGTCCACGATCCTCGTCCACAGGCAGACCTGAGAGGTAGCATGGCAGAATGGGGAAAAGGTAGCCTTTCGGGCTAAAAGAAGTGGGTCCGTATCCAGGTTGCCACTCGTTCACTGGGTGGCATTTGTCAAGTTATGTTAAGCTTCTAAGTCTCTATTTGTGGCCCATCAGCATCATCTTTTCCCAGCTGCTTCTATGACAACGTACCAATTCTGCTTCAGGTAACTACCTAGCCAACATCGCAGACATACTGGGACTTCGGGGATCTCCACCTGCCACCACTGGGGTCCCTCTCTCCTTGGAATGTGACCTTGAGCAGAGTAATGCGAGAACAGGTAACAGTCCTCAGCCTCAACCTAACGGCGCCCCAAGGAAACTACGGATCAGCTCCTGCAGTCGAGATCCCAGGAGGTGATCCATTCTGTCTTCTAAGCCGGGTTCTTCAGTGTTCCCCAAATTTTCTGAGCTATCCTTACAGTCATTCTTCATTGCCAGAATAGTTAGTGCTTGCACATTAAGATTAAACACTCAAACTCCTGGGGAACCGGCGGGGGAGGGGGGGTGCTCAGTCAGTTGAACATCCAACTTGAGCTCCCATACTTGTGTGCTCCCCCTCCAACCTCAAAAATAAGTAAATAAACATTTAGAAGAACTTGAACTCCTAGGATTGTTATGAGGATTGCATGTATGGAAGTCTCCAAGCACAGGGCCTAGAATGTAGGGCAAAATGTAGACCAACTCTAGGGATGTCAAAAAGGAAGACTGGTTTTTCCTCAGTGCGATCTCCTGTGCCCCCATCACTGTGAATAACTAAGCCAGAGTGGGGCCACTGTCCACAGGAGCTTTGACCCTTCTTTACACTATTTTCCATATCCTTCCCCCCTCTCTACTTGGGACAGGACAGAGGTGGGCAGGACTCTGCTAGGCTCAGTCCTGGGGAGGTAAACCATAGCCAGACCAGACCCCTCTGTCTCTGAAGCACGTGCTGGAGTAAGGCGGGGTCTCCTCTGGCCAAGAGCTAGTTTTCTGCAATTCACAAAGGGCCAAGGAAAACAGCAATAAGAGAACCATTCATGATTCCCAAGGACTAAGCCCCACAGCCTCTAGAAGGGTAGAAATAACCCAGCGAAGAAGAGAGATAAATCAAATGCTGTGGCTGTGTGTCGGCCACTTTAATTACATTTCTTTCCATGCTGTCATCCTTCGTTTTTCCAGCAATATTCTGCTCAACCGTGCCACAGGCTGACAGAGTGCACGCATGTGAAGCTCTGTGGAGAATAAATAATTACACAAGATGTTTTTCAAAGAATGAAGGCATGTGGCCTAACAAAGCCAATTCCCATCTTAAAGAACCAGCTTCTCCAAATGCCAGTTAGGTCCGCTCACTATTTCTCCAGCAACCCGGCAGTTTCATTCTTCGCCCTTGTCTCCTTGGCCCTGTGACATACGAATGGTTTTCAGAACAGAGGGGGTGTGGGGGGATGCTTTCTGGTGTCTGTTTTAAATTTGTTTTTATCTGCTTTCCGTGTCTTACTTTGCCCTTCTATTTGTTTTACAGAAAAAAAACCAAAATGGAGGAAAGATAATAACCTTGTCCCCCAAAGTATCTGAAAGTTCCCTTTTGCTGTTGATAACAAAAGCAGTGGGTTTCCATAGATCTTTTCCATAAACTACCCACATTCACGTCCCTCACTTCCTTGAAGTTTCTTTCAAGGGCTGGTCCAGGGATAGCCGGTGACATGTGCCCATCCTTCCGGGTCCTCCTGAGCGCCGGCTCTACCTCGAGGAATCTAGCTGCCCGATCACTCTTCACAACAGGACCGAAATCACACTGGGATGAGGGAGAGCCAGCTGAGGCACTGTGTCTCCGAGCACCAGCTCCCAACCCCATCCAAAGGCGTCACCTGGCAAACCCACAAAGCATGCCTCCTCACGTAACATACGCTCCTGAACAGGAGACCACCCCTTGTAAGATAAGCTCCCACTTTCCCAATGGAAAGAGATGGCGTGTGGGGCCAAACTCAAAATATAAATTTTAGGGATTGTACAAAATAGTCATTTTTACTTTGTATTTACTGATTTAATTACACACCCATTGAACAACTGCATCCTATCTAAAATGTTATCTTGATGAGGGGCACCTGGGGGGCTCAGTCAGTTAAGTGTCTGTCTTCAGCTCAGGTCATGATCTCAGTTTTTGAATTTGAGCCCTGTGCTGTAGGCTTAGAGCCTGGGGCCCGCTTCGGATTCTGTGTCTCCCTCTTCTTCTGCCCCTCATGCTCTGTCGATCTCTCTCTCAAATAAATACACATTAAAAAAATGTCTAAAAGAGGGAGGGGCCAACATGGTGGAGAAGTAGGGGGATCCATATTTCCCCCGTCTCTCAAACAAAGAAGGGCTGAAGCCAAAGGAATCTCAACTCCAAGAGTCTGGGAGGAAAAGAGATAGAGTCTACAAGGAAGAAAATGGGAAAACCAGACGGCCCCAAAGGGCTTTCTTCAGACTGGGGCTGGCCTCCCTGTTCACACATCTGGGGAGGAGGAGAGTCACCTCTGGGTTTGGTGGCACGTCAGGGGCACAGTGGGCAGAAGGAGAAACAGGTTGCCTCCCCTGAGGTGCTGTGGCACAGCCAGGGGCCTGTGGGCACGGAGAGGGAGTTGAAAATCCAGCCAACTGTGGGACACAGGGGACGCTGGGATGAGAAAGCCCGCCTCATCTGTGCCTGAGGCACAGTGAGGATGGATCCAAAGGAGTGATTTGGGACACCTGGTCCACCTGGTCCATGAAGAAGGGGCTGGAGGGTCGTCATTTTTCTCCCCACAACCACCAGGGTAGGACCTCAGGGATGGGTCCAAGGGGACAGTGGAGGCAGGACCTGCCTACACCCCCACCCCATGCCGGAGAACCACTCATCTGCTTGAAGCTGGACAGATGCTGTGAAACCATCACTTCGGCACTGCCTGCATCAACTCCAGGTCAATTCTTGTTATTTAGATATATTCTCCCTTTTCTCCTTCTTATCTCTCCCCTCCTCTAGGCTGGTTACTCTGGGTATCGGTCTGCTTAAACATAGTTATTCCATTCTCTCCATGCATGTTCTACACCTCCTTCTTTCCTTCCCTCTCTCTCTGGAATAATCAGGCCATATAGTTCCTCTGAGTAAATTTCTCTTCATTTCTTTTTCTTCGTCCCCTTCCTTATTCTCCTTTCTCTCTCTGAATTAAGCCATTCGGTCTCTCTACCTGGGCAAAGCTCATTTTCTCTTTCTCCCCGCACCTGTCACTTCTCTCTGTCTATGCTCTGCCACCAGCACCGCCCACGCCCTGTCCTTAACTTGTAGCTGGTATTTCCGGTTTTATGTTCTTAGATTGTCTTTTGGTTTTTGTGGGCTTTTTGGTTTTTGTCTGTTTGCTTGTCTGTTTTGTTTGTTTGTACGTTTGCATGTTTTTGTTTCCCGTTTGTCTGTCTGTTTTCCTTTCCAGGGCGACTTCAAGGAACAAACCAAAGCACACCTGGTGAAGGGTCCAAAAAAATTTTTTAATGATCTACTGATTTAACATATCTGATTTCCCTCGACTCACATTTTATACACCAATTTTATTTAAATTCCTTGCATGCATCTTTGACCTGTGTGTGTTCTGCACCTTTCAAACCATTTAACACAGATTTCCAAAGCGTGCTATCTCCAATGTCACCTCAGCTGTTTTGGGACACAGGACTTTACTGAAGCTGTGCTGCAATGTTTTTACCCCAAGCGCCAACCACTCGTTTGCGTGGTATTAGCTAATTATTTTCATTCATCTTATAGACAAATACTTAAGGTATTCATAACAAAATTATGCTTTTTAAAATGATCATTACAAAGTGTCTTTAGGGGACGCCTGCGTGGGTCAGTCAGTTAAGTGTCCGACTCTTGGTTTCGGCTCAGGTCATGACCTCAACAATTCGTGGGTTCCAGCCACTCATCGGGACTCTCTCTCTCCCCCTCTCTCTCTGCCCCTCCCTGATTCTATCCTCTCTCTCAAAATAAATAAACAAATATAAATAAACCAAGAAATAAATCAATTATATCCTGAAAGACTCGATTTCCAAGTTGTACATTCCAAGCACATTCACTTATCAGGACTTCCTTATCTTTTGGGGGGGACCCAATGCAACTCACAATAGGGCCATGAGTCAAGGAATGTGAGTCGCCTCTGGAATCTGGAGTCGCCTCAGTAAAGAGCACAGGCCTGCCAACAGTTGCATTCAATCCAGTGATACCGTGTCAGTCCTCTGACCTACAGCACTCTCAGGTAATAACGTATCTGTATTGTTTAAGCCACTAAGTCTATAAAACTTTGTTACAACAACAACAGAAAAGCAATATACCTACGCCCTCAGAATTTTTATAGGCAATCTTTACAAGGAAAATACAATACTTCTAGCAAAAAGTCCTGGAATAACTGGACAGCCATCTTATAAATATTAGCTTTGCCCCTCACCTCACATCATACACAAAAATGAACCCCCTTTCGAAAATAAATAAAACGTTAAAAACCTTTTAAAAATTAAAAAATCAATTAAAAAAATTAACCCCACTGGATCCTGTATCTAAACATAAAAGCAAAACAAACAAAAACCAAAGCAAACCATAAAAGAAAAAACGTCAATAAATTAGACTTTGCCAAAATGCATAACTTCAGCACATTAAAAGATACTACAGGAAAATAAATATGCACAAAGCACCTGTTGTACAGGGACTGATGCCTAAGACATGTGAAGAAGTGCTAGAGCTTAGTAATAAAAAGATAACCCAGTATCTTTAAATGAGCAAAATATTTGAACATTTGACAAATGAAAATATACCAGCAACCAGTAAGTACATGGAGAAGTTTTCAACATAACTAGTTATAGGCGAAATCAAATTTAAAATCATAATAGAATACCGTTATACACCTACCTGAATGGCTAAAAGTCAAAAAATGTTGACAGTGCCAAATGTTAGCAAAGACAGAAGACAAAGAGACTTTTAGAAATTGTGGGATGGAGGGACACCAGGGTGGCTCAGTTGGTTAAGCAGCCAACTTCGGCTCAGGTCATGATCTTGCAGTTAATGAGTTTGAGCCCTGCATCGGGCTCTGTGCTGACGGCTCAGGGCCTGGAACCTGCTTTGGATTCTGTGTCTCCCTCTGTCTCTACCCTTCCCTTGCTCACACTCTCTCTCTCTCTCTCAAAAATAAACATTAAAAAATTTTTTAAAAAAGACAGAAATCATGGGATGAAATGTAAAATGTTAACATCACTTTGACAAAAGCCTGACAACATCTCATGAGAGGAAGCATACACCCACACTATGACCCAGGATTTCGCCTCCTAAGTACTCACTCAAGACAAATGAAAACACGTGTCTACAAAGGGACTTGTTTAAAAATTTTGATTGCAACTTCATTCCTAACAGCTCAAATCTGAAAAAATCCTGAATGTCCATCAGCAAGGGAAGAGGTGAAATGCCAGATTCACACAATGGAATATTATGCAGTGATAAAATTAACAAACTATGGATAAACACAACGACAAGGATGAATCTCAAAACATCATGGTGAGTGAAAGGGGCTTACATAAAAGAGCACTCCAGAATGATTCCATTTATAGAAAATCGAGAATAAGCAACTCATCTATAGTAGGGAAAGAAATAAGAAGGCTGGTTATCTGGGATCCACCAGTGGGTCACTTTGGCTACTATGAGGTGAACAGACTATGGGGGGGACAAAAATCAAAGTAGGGAAGGCAGCTGGGAGCCTACTGTAGTACAAGTGAGAGGCAACAGAGGTTTTAGCCAAAGCATTGGCAAAAGAAGGGGTATTCTGAACAAAACCCTGCTTTTATAACAAAAAAAAAGGCAGATTTTTTAAAAATAAAAATACATTTTGGGGCACCTTGGTGGCTCAGTTGGTTAAGCATCGGACTCTTGGTTTTGGCTCAGGTGATGATTTCATGGTGTGCTGACATTGCAGAGCCTGCTTGGGATTCTCTCTCCCTCTCTCTCTGCCCCTCCCCCACTCGCACACATGCTCTCTCTCAAAATAAATAAAACTTTAAAAATAATAAATAAATACAAATAAATTTCCAAAGAATAGAAACTGTGAGAATAGAGACACATGAAAAGATACTCTACAGCACTAGCCCTCAGGGAAATCCATATCAAAACCATGAAGAGACATCCACACACCCGTCAGAAGAGCCAGCATCAAAAAGAAAACAAATACCACATGTCGACAAGGATATGGAGAAAAAGGAACCCTCATGCACTGTTGGTGAGAATGTAAAATGGTGCAACTACTATGGAAAACAGCATGGAGGGTCTTAAAGAATTAAAAATACCACGTGATCCAGGAATTCCATCTGAAAACCACATGCACCCCTTTGTTTCTCATACCTTTATTTAAAGGAGCCGAGATATGGAAGCAACCAAAGTCTCCAATGACAGACAAATGGGTAAAGAAGACTGAGTGTGTATGGAATAGATACGTGTGTATGTTAAATAAATAAACTTAAAAAAATGGCCACAAATTCTTTGTAGTTCCTCCCATCAAGAGAAGATTTTACACACACACACACACACACACACACACACGAATACGGCTGAAACACAAAAAGGAGGGAGATCAAAAAAATGAGATCTTGCCATTTGTGACCAGAAGGATGGACCTAGAGGGTGTTATGCTAAGTGATGTAAGTCAGACTGAGGAAGACAAATACCGTATGATCTCACTTACATGTTGAATCTGAAAACCAGCCAACTAACTGGACAAACAAGCAGAACCCCATACATACAGAGAACTGTATTGCCAGAGGAGAGGGGCCAGGCGGGCAAAATAGGTGAAGGGGAGTGGGAGATACAGGGTTCCAGTCACCAAATGAGTATGTCGTGGGGACAAAAGGCACTCACGGGGAAGACAGTCAATGACATTGTAATAGCGTTGTGTGGTGACGGACGGTAGCTACACTTGTAGGGACCAAACCATTACGTATAGAAGTGTGGAATCCCTATGTTGTGCACTTGAAACCAATGCAACACCGCACCAAGTATACTTCGATTAAAAAATAAATAATTGAAAAATTAAGAATATATTTCTTATAGTTATTTAGAGAAAGACCTCTTTTCAGTGGCCCCCATGCCCAGAGAAGCCAACGGAGAAACCAGGCAGTTTGTCTTCAAAACCACAGTAGCTCTCCTGCCATCTGGCTTAGTAGTTAGACATCAGGAGATAGAGCAAGAAACCCTCAAAGAAACCTGATCATGTCGGATCGTCTTCCAGTGAGTAAGGACGTTGGTGTTCATTTTTACAATCGGATCTGTTTCGCTTTCCAGCTACTTGGGAGAAGAAGCAAGCCACAAAGATGGCGCCTCTTCCAAAATCCTCCAGCTCTGGGGCTTTCGTTTCTTTCCAGGGCAAGGGTGCGAAAGTACATCCATCGAGTCACAGCAATGAGATGAGAACAGAGTGCTCCCATAGCGAACGGGGCGGCGATTCCTGTTTGCCGCTCCGACGTGCGGGGACAGCCTCGCAGGAGGATGGAGGAAGCCTCCGGAGAGACCGCTAGCCGGACCCAGGTCTGAGCTCGCTCAAACACTCACGGTCAATAAGAGGAAGCTGTGAAGTACCACAGAAATTCACATAAAGCTAGGGGCAAACTTCTTTGACACAAAGCACCCCAGATACTGGAAAAAAAAAAGCCAATTGTAAATTATAGTAAGAGATGAGAAATAACAGTTTTAGTTTCATAAGATATATAAAGGATAAAATAAAGAAGAAGTGGTGGGGGGGAGTGAAATAAACTACAGACTAGCATAGCGCCTGTAACGGAGCCAGAAGTGAGGTTAATACAAAATTTGTTCAATCAATCCCTGTATACTTTCTCCAAGCCACACACTTGGCATGTGGCATATGGCCACACTCAGTGCTAACAGCACGGAACCGGCTTGGGATTCTCTCTCCCTCTCTCTCTCTCTCTCTCTGCCTCTCCCCAGCTCACACGCTCTCTTTCTCAAAATAAATAAACTTAAAAAAAAAACAAAAGGCCACAAATTCTTTGTAGTTTCTCCCATCGAGAGAAGCTTCATGGGCGGTTTAGTGACTTGCTCTGACCCAGAGAATTCAGTGCATGTCACAGCGTCCAAATTGCGAGGCCAGCTCTCAAGACATCTTGTGCCACTTGGAACCAGCCTCTCTGCGAGGAACCCCAGACGAGGCTGCTGGAGACGCTTGGCCCAACCAACAGCCAGTGTCAGCCCAGCCAGCAGATGCAGGGGCCGGGTAAGGAAACCAGGCGAGAAAACCCACTCAGCTGAGCCTCGCGAAAACTGCTGACCCCCCAAACTATGGGTTACTAAAGTGTTTGTCAAGACACTGACTTTTGGGGGGATCTGTTATGTAGCAACAACAAAGAGGGCCGCATTAAGCTTTTCAGTAGCCACCACAAAAAAGTCAACCTGGTCATTTATAGAACTCAGTGTTCATGGGATAAAGCGAACAATTGCTGGAGAGAACCCAAATGGATGTGATTTCTTGTGCTCCTCAGGCTAACCCCAGCTGTCCAGATGAATGACTGAGTCTGTTTATAAATTCTGGCGCTCATTCCATTTTGCAGGAGAATTTGCAGTGTCTCCCTCTCAAGTGCGAAACCGCCACCTGCTGTTTATTTCTACTGCGTATTAGGTGGGAATGAAACCTCAGGGCGAGGTGGGGCCTCTGAGACCGTCCAGTCCCAGATTCAAGGAGCCATCCTAGGGCACTGGGTGAGCGTCCAACTCCGGTTCCGGTCATCATCTCGTGGTTTGTGAGTTCGAGCCCCGTGTCGGGCTCTGCGCCGACAGCTCAGAGAGCCTGCTGTGGATTCCGTGTCTGTTTCCCTCTCTCTCTCTCTCTGCCCCTTCCCAGTGTGTGTTCTCTATCTTGCTCAAGAAATAAATAAGCATTTAAAGAAAAAAAACAAAGGAGTCACCCCGACTTCTCCCTGCTCACGCTCTGTAGCACATTCTTTGGGTACCGACCTCATTATATGTGAGCACGGCCTGGACACGTGCTACCTGTGTCCTCAGTCTCAAACGTCATGACCACGTGAGTCTCAAACGCCAAGGCCTTGTTTGGTTTAGATTCTAGTGACATGACCTCGAACAGTGCCTAGCACACAGTAAGCAATGAAATAGTTCTTGAATACATTAATGAAGAGTGAAGAAAAAAAAAAAATGCAGCATGACTAGACAGTAAGACCTTCTCTCCCTAGTTTACTATCTTCCGCATGTACTTCTGAGTATGTACTCTTTCCGGATTTCTTCATTCACCCACCGTACGAAGGTTCTGCAGTGTGCAGACATGATTTAAGTTCTGAGCATCTAGCGAGGAAAAATATCCAAGTTTCTGACGTTGTGGACTCTCTCTGCTAAAGGGGAGGCCGAAAACATGAAGAGTAAACAAGAAAATGCCAGGCAGTGACAGGGGTTACGAAGGCGGTACACGCAGTGAAGACTCCAGGGGAGGCTAGCTGGGCAGGGCTGAGGCGCTGAGAGCTGAACGACAAAGAGTGGAGCGTGCAAAACTCTGGGGGAAGAACTTCCAGGCAGAGAGAAGATCAAGTACAGATGACGGAAAGGAGGCTTCCACTTGGCAAAAGCCTGGGAACAAGAAGGGACAACGCAGAGAAGACAGAGGGAACGCAGAGGTGCTGGGGAGAGAGAAGAGGCACAGCTCCTTGGAGGCGTTCATAAAGAGACTGGATTTCATTAGAGTTAAATCTTATTCGCGGGAAAGGGAAAGCACCGGTGTGCTCGAAGGGACACGTGAAATGACCTGATCTCCCCTGTGAGCCAGCTGCTCTGGAAACTGTCCCCGGAGAGGCCAGGGCAACAGCTGAACGAGAGAGGAAGTCAAAGTGGTAAGCTAGGGGAAGGGGGTGGACACGAGGGAGGGGGTGGAAAGGCGATGCCTCTGGGTACACCTGAGGTGGAGCCCACAGAGAGTGGTTTGTGATGGCAAAGGAAAAATAAGGGAGTAAAGTAAGAGAGTAAAAGGTGACACTGATAAGGACCTTCTCTGAATGCTGACAGCCTGCCAAAGGCTGCCACTGTGCCAGGACCAGAACGGACTTCCCCGTGGGGACAGCCTTCACGGTCATGTAACCAGTAGCTCTGTGAAAACACCAGGCAATGTCAGTGTGTCCCTTCTCAGGTGCCCTGACGGGAGCTCCACAAAAGGTCAAGGGCCTCCTGGAATGAATTTCTTTAAACCACCATACACGTCCTCCAAGCTGGAGAATTGTATTGTCACTTCCACCACTTTGATGGGAGTCCCATTAGAATATGTCTTCTCAGCAGGAAGCTACTGCCCTGAACAACTGCTTGGCTTAGCATCAAAATCATTTGATAAATGGAGAGAAATGGAAAGAAAAAAAGCTTTCCTCTAACTGCCATCTCCAATGAAGATTTCAGTCTATTTACTTTGAGAGAGAGAGTGGGTGTGGGTGGGAGCCGGGAAGGTGCAGAGAGAGACAAAGAGAGAATTCCAAGCTGACAGTATGGAGCCCAACATGGGGCTCGAACTCACAAACAGTGAGATCATGACCTGAGCTACAATCGAGAGCAGGACGCTTAACGGAATGAGCCACCCAGGCGCCCCTCCAATGAAGATCCTTAATATTCAGCAGTCAGGTAGACTTTACAAAGCAAAGCGAATGTAATCCAGACACAAGGTTCTCCCAAGAGCCCTTTTGCTTTCAGAATCAGCCCCTCCTCTGCACATCCATTTGACATGCAGAACACGAACCAAGCTCTTGGAAACAAAGCACCACAACTCATCCAGTTCCCCATACCCTCCCTGCACAAGGAGGAAAAAAAAGACATTCAAGAAGTCGGGATGAGTGAAGCATCACTACCATGTGGTAATACGTTCACAAAGAAAAGGAAAAAAAATAGATCTGGCGACATGCAAAACAAGACAAAATATAGAAAACAGTACTGATGACTTCAGGAAGAAAGAAAGGACATGCACTGGAAAGCCAGTAAATCGGTAATTAGTCAATATCCTGATAGCCCTCCATGTCTCTTCTCCAAACCCGGTGCTTCAATCAGCAGCAAAATGAACTCCTCCTCCCGCCTGCTCTCAAATAAAGAGGCACTGCTTCCAGAAGAGGTGGTGACAAATTCACTCCAGGTCTCAAGGTCATGCATCAGATCTACCACGAGGCTGGTTCAAAAAAACAAAGATATTCAAAAACGTTCCCCTGGGGAACATGCTGGTGGAACAGCCGTAACCCTAAAACTCCATGTGCAAGTGCAACACTAGCCACAACCATGCCTGAAGCACAGACGCAGCACTACGTAAGCCAGCGGTACTTACACGTGAGCACCCAGGTTCATAACCCAGACAGTTCCCCGTTAAAACCATATTGATGAAAACAGCATTAAAAATGTATGGAGAGAGAACATCAACTCAGATAGACAAGGGTCTAAAAATAACACTGCACCTATCCAGACAAAGGATGAGACACAGATTAGAAAATAACAAGAAACAGATGACAATATTTTCCATTGTGTTCTGAAAATATTTTTACATGGGGCTTAAGGAACTTCTCTATGTATTTACCTCTGTGTAAGACAGTCTACAGAATCACTTGTCAAATTCTGAGAGCAGTCATTAATCACGTTTCTTTAGATAAAAAGGACCCCACATAGGCATTTGAGACTGTTTTCTGAGTATGATAAGATCTTCCCAATAGTGGATAAGTTTTAAATGAAAAAATAAAATGCTGGAGGAGGGAGCCAACATGGCGGAGGAGTAGGGGGACCCAGTATACCCCTTGTTTTTGAAACTAAGAAGGACTGAAATCAAAGAACTCTCAACACCAACAGTCGAGGAGGAAAGGGGTTGCAGTCTACAAGGAACAGAAAGCGAAAACCAGGAAATGCCCCAAAACCGTGAGTTTAATCTGACGCGGATAAAACGAACTAGGATACGGAGCTGAGGGGAAGGGGAGCCATCTTTGGAGACAGCCGGGAAAGTACAGAGTGGGCACTTACAAACCAGAGGGGCAGAGAGGGAGAGACCACCACCATCCAGGCCCTAAGTGCAGGGCTTTGGAAGAGAAGTTAGGTGGAAAATAGCAGAACTCCCCTCACGCCGGGACCACCAGCGGCGGCCCATTCAGCCCGCGTCACGCATAGGCAACACCTCCTGCGGGATCGCTTCTAACCCAGGCACACAATTTGCAGCAAAGCTTGGTGTAGCGGGCTGGGAGAGTGCGAAAAGCACGCACAGCAGTCCGGCACACCGCACTATGCCCACGCCCTTTGCAGAGCAAGGACAGAAATAAAGGGGCGAATTCAAGCATGGGGACTGGGAAGAAAGGAACGGAGAGACACCATTGCTGTCCCACAAGCCCACAAACACCAGCCCCAGGAAGTTACCCCCAAAGCCATGCCTGCGGCAGTGGAGGCGGGACCTGGCTACACAAAAACACGCCCTTCCTCACAGGAGTGACACCTTTCAGCGGGAGTTGTGGACGTCAAGTTCAGACTGCTGCCTGGAGTAACTCCAGGTCATTTCTTTTTTCTTCTTTTTTAAATACATGCTCTCCTGTCTCCTTCTTACTGACCCCCACCCCTGAGCTGGCTATCCAGGGTGTAGGCTGGCTTAAACAGACTATTAACCCACTCTCTCAAGGCATGTTCTACACCCCCTTCTGTACTTTCCTATCTCTCTCTCTGGTATAACCAGGCCACGTAAGCTCATCTGGGCAAAATCTATCTTCATTCCTTTTCCATTGTATCCATCCTCATTCTGATTTCTCTCAGTCTGGATTAAGCCCTTTTGTTGCTCTACCTGGGCAAAGTCCATTTTCTTCTCTCCCTGCCCCACACCTGTCATTATTCTCTCTGTATGTGCTCTGCCACCAGCACCTGCACACCCTACCTTAATGTGTAGCTGGTACTTCAGGACATTACCCTCAGAGTGTCATTTGTTATTTTTTTTCTGTTGTTAACTGCTTGTCTGTATCATTTGTTGGTACATTTGAGTATTTCTGTTTTTTGTTTGTCTGTTAGTCTGTTTTCCTTTCCAGGGCGACTTCAAGAAACAATCCAAAACACGCCTAGCCAAAATGACGAAAAGGAAGAATTCTCCTCAAAAGAATCTACAGGAAGTAGTGACAGCTCAAGAAGTGATGAAAACAGATATAAGCAACATAATAGAACATGAATATAGAATGATAACCATATAACTAATCGCGGGGTTTGAAAAAAACATAGATAAATGCAAGGGGTCCCACGCAACAGAGTTCAAGGACCTTAAAAACGGTCAGGAAGAATTAAAAAAGGCTTTGAAGGAATTGTAAAATAAATTGGAGGCAGTCACAGTGCAGACTGAAGAGGCAGAAGAGAGAATAGATGAATTAGAAGAAAAAATTATGGAAAAAGAGGAAGCAGAGGAAAAGACAGAGAAGCTGATAGAGGAACAGGAAAGGAGAATTCGAGAGTGGAGCGATGCACTCAAACAAAATAATATCCATATCATAGGAATTCCAGAGGAAGAAGAGAAGAAGAAAGGAGTCAAAGTTGAACACATCATTTCTGAGAACTTCCCCAACGTGAGGAAGGAATCAGGCATGGAAATTCAAGAGGCACAGAGAACTCCCCTCAGACGTAACTTGAATAGACCTTCTGCACGACACATCATAGTGAAACTGGCAAAATATAAAGACAAAGAGAGAATTCTGAAAGCCGCTAGGGAAAAAAAGGGCCCTAACATACAAAGGTAGACACATAAGGGTTGTAGCAGACATATCTACAGAAACTTAGCAAGCCAGAAAGGAATGGCAGGATATCTTCAATGTGATGAGCAGGAAGGATATGCAACCAAGAATCCTGTATCTGGCTTGCTTGTCATTCAGAATAGAAGGAGAGATCAAGGTTTCCCTGAACAAACAAGAACTGAAGGAATTCATCACAAATAAGCCAGCATTACAAGAGATCCCGAGGGGCACTCTATGAAGGAAAGGTTGCAAAGAACACAAACTACCAGAGACAGCCTTACAAACATGAAACCTATGGATAACACAGTGACTATAAGCCCTTATTTTTCAGTATTAACACTGAATGTAAATGGACTAAATGCGCCAATCAAAAGACACAGGGTAACAGAATGGATTAAAAAACAAGACCCATCTATTTGCTGTCTTCAAGAGACCCATCTTATTTCTGAGGACACCTTCAGATTGAAAGTGAGGGAATGGAGAACTATCAACCATGCTACTGAAAGTCAGAAGAAAGCTGGAGTAGCCACACTTATATCAGAAAAACTAGACTTTAAAATGAACGATGTAATAAGAGATGACGAAGGACATTACATAATAATCATAGGGATCATCCAGCAGAAAGAGCTAACAATTGTAAATATCTATGCACCGAATTCGAGGGCACCCAAATTTGTAAAACAACTAATTACAAACATAAGCAACCCTATCGATAAAAATGTCCTAATAGTAGGGGAACTTAACACTCCACTCTCAGCATTGGATAGATCCACAAAACAGAAAATCACCACAGAAATAATGGCCCCAAATGACACATTAGAACAGATGGGCCTAATGGACATCTTTAGGGCCCTTCATCCAGAAGCAAAGGAATTTACATTCTTCTCAACTTCACACGGTACATTTTCCAAGGTAGACCACATTCTGGGGCACAGGGAAGCTCTGAATAAATATAAAAGAATTGAGATCATACCGTGCACACTGTCAGACCACAATGCTTTGAAACTTGAAATCAACCACAGGAAAAAGTCTGGAAAATATCCAAAAAGATGGAGGCTAAGGAACAACCTACCAAAAGATGAGTGGGTCAACCAAGCAATCAGGGAAGAAATTTAAAAATACATGGAAACAAATGAAAATGAAAATACAACAATCCAAATTGGGATTGCTGCTGGGATGCAGCAAAGGCAGTCCTGAGAGTGAAATATATTGCAATCCAGGCCCACCTCAAGAAACAAGAAAAATCAATAACACAAATTCTAACAGCACGCCTAAAAGAACTAGAAGCAGAACAACTAAGACAACCCAAACCTAGCAGAAAGAGAGAAATAACAAAGATCAGGGCACAAATAAATCATATGGAAACAGAAAAAGTAGTGGAACAGATCAATGAAACCAAGAGGTGGTTCTTTGAAACAATAAACAAAATAGACAAACCTCTAGCCAAGCTTCTCAAAAAGAAAAGAAAGAGAACTCAAATAGATAAAATCGTGAATGAAAAAGGAGTAATTACAACCAATCCCTCAGAAATACAAGCAATCGTCAGAGAATACTATGAAAAATTATATGCCACCAAACTCAGCAACTTGGGAGAAATGGACAAATTCCTAAACAGCCACACGCTACCAAAACTCAAACGGGAAGTAATAGAAAATTTGAACAGACCCATAACTAGTGAAGAAATTGAGTCAGTTATCAAAAATCTCCCAGCAAATAAAAGTCCAGGGACAGATGGCTTCCCTGGGGAATTTTATGAGACATTTAAAACAGAGTTAATTCCTATTCTCCTCAAGCTGTTCCAAAAAACTGAAATGGAAGGAAAACTCCCGGACTCATTCTATGAAGCCAGCATCACTTTGATTCCCAAACCAGATAGAGACCCAGCAAAAAAAGAGAACTACAAGCCGATATCCTTGATGAACATGGGTGTAAGAATTCTTAACAAGATATGAGCAAATTGAATGCAACAGCATATAAAAGGAATTATCCACCACGATCAAGTAGGATTCATCTCTGGGTGCAGGGCTGGTTCAACATTCCCACATCAATCCATGTGATACACCACATTAACAAAAGAAAAGATAAGAACCATATGATCCTGTCAACTGATGCAGAGAAAGCATTTGACAAAATACAGCACCCTTTCCTAATAAAAACCTTCGAGAAAGTTGGGATAGAAGGAACATACTTAAATACCATAAAAGCGATATATGAAAAGCCCACAGCTAATATCATCCTCAATGAGGAAAAACTGAGAGCCTTCCCCCTGAGATCAGGAACACGACAGGAGGGTCCGCTCTCACCACTGCTATTTAACATAGTGTTGGAGGTCCTAGCATCAGCAATCAGACAACAAAACAAAATAAAAGGCATCAAGATTGGCAAAGAGGAAGTCAAACTTTCACTTTTTGCAGATGACATGATACTTTACATGGAAAACCCGACGGAATTCACCCAAAGCTTATTAGAGCTGATACATGAATTTGGCAATGTTGCAGGGTACAAAATCAGTGTACAGAAATTGGTGGCATTACTATACACCAGCGAGGCAGCAGAAAGAGAAATAAAGAAGCTAATCTCTTTCACAATTGCACCAAAAACCATAAAATACTTAGGAATAAAACTATCCAAAGACGTAAAAGACCTCTACGCTGAAAACTATAAAAAACTTATGAAGGAATTTGAGGAAGACACAAGGAAATGGAAAAACATCCCATGCTCATGGATTGGAAGAATAAATATCGTCAAAATGGCAATACTACCCAAAGCAATCTACACATTCATTGCAACCCCAATCAAAATTGCACCAGCATTCTTCTCAAAGCTAGAGCAAACAATCCTAAAATTTGTATGGAACCACAAAAGACCCCGAATAGCCAAAGTAATACTGAAGACTAAAACCAAGGCAGGAGGCATCATGATCCCAGACTTCAACCTCTACTACAAAGCAGTAGTCATCAAGACAGTATGGTATTGGCACAAGAACAGACACATAGACCAATGGAATAGAATAGAAAACTCTGAAATGGACCCCTAAGTATGTGGCCAACTAATCTTTGACAAAGCAGGAAAGAGTATCCAATGGAAAAAAGACAGCCTCTTTAATAAATGGCGCTGGGAGAACTGGACAGCAACATGCAAAAGAAGGAAACTAGACCACTTCCTTACACCACTCACAAAAATAAACTCTAAATGGATGAAGGATCTGAATGTGAGATAGGAAACCATCAAAATCCTAGAGGAGAAAGCAGGAAAAAGCCTCTTTGACCTAAGATGCACCAATTTCTTTCTCGACACATCTCCAAAGGCAAGGGAATTAAAAGCAAAAATGAACTACTGGGACTTCATCAAGATAAAAAGCTTCTGCATGGCAAAAGAAACAACTAACAAAACTGATGGGCAACCAATGGAATGGGAAAAGATAATCGCAAATGACATATCAGATAAAGGACTAGTATCTAAAATCTATAAAGAACTTACCAAACTCCACACCCGAAAAAAGAATAATCCAGTGAAGAAATAGGCAGAAGGTATGAACAGACACTTCTCCAAAGAAGACATCCAGATGGCCAACAGACACATGAAACGATGTTCAATGTCACTCATCATCAGGGAAACACAAATCAAAACCACACTGAGATACCACCTCACACCAGTCAGAGTGGCTAAAATGAACAAATCAGAAAACTATAGATGCTGGCGAGGATGTAGAGAAACAGGCACCCTCTTGCACTGTTGGTGGGAATGCAAACTGGGTGCAGCCACTCTGGACAACTGTGTGGAAGTTCATCAAAAAAAATGAAAATAGACTTACCCTATGACCCAGCAATAGCATTGTTAGGAATCTACCCAAGAGATCCTGGACTGCTGATGCATAGGAGCATGTGTACCCCAATGTTCACAGCATCACTTTCAACAATAGCCAAATCATGGGAAGAGATTAAGTGTCTATCGACTGATGAATGGATAAAAGATGTGGTATATATATATACAATGGAATACGACGCAACAATGAGAAAGAATGAAATCTGGCCATGTGTGGCAACATGGATGGAACTGGAGGGTATTATGCTGAATGAAATAAGTCAGGCAGAGAAAGACAGATCCCATATGTTTCCACGCATAGGCAGGCTTTGTGAGACCTAACAGAAAACCATAGGGGAGGGGAAGAGGGGAAGAAAAAAAAAAACCCACAGAGAGGGAGGAAGACATAACATAAGAGACTCTCAAAGACTAAGAACAAACTGAGGGCAGAGGGGGGTGTGGGAAGGGGGAGAGTGGGTGACGGGCACAGAGGAGGGCGCTTGTCGGGATGAGCACTGGGTGTTGTATGGAAACCAGTTTGACAATGAATTATTTGAAAATTAAAAAAAAAAATCTGAGAGCAACACTTGGCTTGTGCATTGTAGAAGATGCAGCAATGGGTTAACTCAGAGGAATGGGAAGGCACTTAGGGATGGCCAGAGGGAGGGGCTTCTGCCAAAACTTGGTAGGAGATCCGCTTTGGAAATTATGGTCTTTAAATAAAGGAGTGAGTACCTGCTACAGGATTCCTGAATGGCTTTATGGCTTTCTTTCTCCCTACTTCCCCAGAGCTAACCATTAAAAAATGATGCACAAAGATATTAACTCCTTAGCAGCTCCCAGGAGACGTCGCCATTAAACTAAAATAAAATACAGCTCCCCTTGGGCTCAGCACAAGATCTAAAAGAATCTTCTCTCCCGGTTGGCAGGGGAAAGTAAGATTTATTTTATGTGCCATCACATTGGGGTTAGGTTTCAACCTCGGAATTTTAGGCGGACACAAATAGCCAAGCTATGACAGCTCATCCGGGGGAGGAGAAATATTTCAGCAGTATTTCTAACGATGAAATCTGCTTTTGAAATGGTTTATATACATTGGGCGGATGATGTGAGTTTGTGGCTATCAAATGGGTACATTCCAGGCCTTCTAGAAAATATGGGTTCTAATCTAAATGGTCTTTATCAACGAGTTAAGAAGTTCTTACCAAGTGAATATGAAGAGAAGTTTCTTGTTTTGTTTCTGGGATAACCCTAAGCAGTCCAGGAAAGCAAAGACAATACTCTACAGAATTAGACAATAAAGGTTCAGGGTCGCCTAACTATGACATGTGCTATCTCTGTGACCTTGACAAATTATTTAAGTGACAAAGTAGGGATTATTATTTACTTCTCTCAAACTGCCTCTGGGGTGAGATGAAATAAGGCATTTAGAACTCCTCGCACAAAACCGAGCATAGGGGAGGGGCTCGGCATACGCCCACCTCACTCCTGGCTTTCCTGTAGTTAATAGTCTACTATGTTTAGATCAAGAAACTCAAATGACTTCTTGTCTCCCTCACTTTTCTCCAAATGGTGAAAGGAGGTGGAATACATTCTTTCGGTGTGACCTCCAGCTATCTTTATGTTTTGTGTCAGAATTAATTTAGTCAATGATTTGGCTGCTTTTTTTTTTTCTATACCTCAGTGGTCAGATAGCTGCCAAACAGCACTTAATCTGTGCCAACTCAGAAATGTCAGCTCCCTTTCCTCATAATACCAGCCCCTTCCTCCCTAAACCTTCTAGAACAAGTAAAGTACTTAGCGACACACCCAAACTGTACCTTGATCAAAGGAAATCAAAGTATGAGTCTTGGGAACCTGTGGTCTTTAATCAAATGGGGTGGCGGGGGGAGGGTTGGGTTTTCTTCTTCAAGAGTTCGTTCTGAGTAACTTTTCAGAATTAGGAATTATATTTCTTGTCACTCTCGGTACAGCCAAAAAATAAAACAAAACCAAATAGGCACATGCAATAAGAAACCAAAGTACAATACCTGAACAGCCTAATTTGCTACGATTGCCTTGGAACGTGAGGTATTATTGAATGAAGCCAGCAGAAATGAATGTCTTGGTATTTACGTATGAGCTGGAGCCAGAAAACACTATTAAAATATAAAAGAGCATGGGGAAACCTTCCCTAAGTGAGATTAACTCTTAAAAGCACATTTTATAAAGACATTGGGCTAACTCATCACTAGTGAGAAGCAAGATGATATTTTGTTTTGTTCTCTTTCTTCTAGAAAGAGAGAGAGAGAGAGAGTACATATGAGCGGAGGCGGTGGGGGGTGCAGAGAAAGAGGGAGAGAGAATCCCAAGCAGGCTCTGCTCTGTCAGCGTAGAGCCCAAGGCAAGGCTCAAACCCATAACCATGAGATCATGACCTGACCCATGGTCAAGAGTTGAACGTTTAACCCACTGAGCCATCCAGGTGCCCCCCCTTTTTATTTAAATAATTTATTTTCAAATTGGTTTCCAGATAACACCCAGTGTTCATCCCAGCAAGTGTCTTCTTTAATGCCCATGACCCACTCTCCCCCCTCCCTCATCCCCCTCACCCTCAGCTTTTTCTTAGTCTTTGAGAGTCTCTTATGTTTCGTCTCCCTCCCTCTCTGTGTCTTTTTTTCCTTTCCCCTCTTCCCCTCCCCCATGGTTTTTGTAAGTCTCTCAAAATCCGCCTCTGCGTGAAAACATATGGTATCTGTCTTTCTGTGACTGACTTATCTCACTTAGCATAATATCCTCCAGTTTCATCCATGTTACTACACATGGCCAGATTTCATTTTTTCTCATTGCCACATAGTATTCCATTGTATATATGTACCACATCATGGAACGAGACCAAGTGTCCATCAACTGATGAATGGGTAAAGAAGACAGGTGCCCCCTTTTTTTGAGATGACGTGTTTTGAGGGGAGTAGAGGAAGTATTTACTGTGGGGCTATGGCAATAAACTGTGGGACAATGGGAGGTTTGAACAGTTAGCATTTCCGAGCATTGTTGGCCTTGCCCATGAGGTGCTTTCATCCCCATCTGTGTATCATATTCTTTGTGGTACGTGGGATGCTTGCCCCATTGCAAACCAGGACCACCATGTAAGAGTCACAACACCCATTTTTGGTAGCATTAGTCACCATTCAGTTTTTACCAGGCTGTGTTTCTAAGTGTGCCCAGAGGAAGCCAGGGCAGTTCAAGACATTTTCGGGACTATTCTTCATTCTTGGGAAAATTTAATTTGTTGGTTAAGTGGGATTGAAACAATGCCACCTACAACAGATGCTTTAGCAAAGCGGAAAAGGAAAACGAATGATCGCTTCAATGTGTAGTGTCTGCTGAGAATCTGGTTAAGAATTACTGGTGTTTAATGACCTAATCCAGGTAAGGTCAGCCAAGAGCACAGTTTGGAAAGAATCACATCTCAATTCCTTGGTGCAAATGAAGCATAATTAAGATGCAACATGGTGAGGTCCTGTACATGTTAATCCCTCGTTGGCATTAATATCTCTAATAAATGTTCAAAGGAGATTTTTTTAAACAGTATAGGTAATAGATGTTTAATAAGCTCATTTCACATTTTTCTTCATGGTATCTGTCTATGGAAAAAAGCAAGCCCCTAAATATGATGTTACATGAGGTCTGTCCTTACAAAACATTTGGTGGGGCCAGAGTGGCTCAGATGGACCAAAGAGCTTCAGAGTGATGCAACCCAATTCAGAGCGGGAGTTGGTACTGCTGCTCACTCTAAAGACCATATATCACATGGCTCCAGAGAGGGGACAATATGGGTCCTTCCTATCAACAATCAAGGGGCCATGCATTAATAGTATGTATTAAGACTCAGTGACTTCTTCCAGGGAAGTGAAGTATTCCCTAAGCTAGCCAGCAGCCTGTGAAGTCAATGAGTCAGCCTCATCACAGGAGCCAAAAGAGCAGACATCGCCACATCCAGGCTGGGGGTCTGTGTGTATTATGAGATCAGAGAGCCCACCAATGGCCAAATGTGTCATGGCTAAGGATTAGTACAGATCAGGCTAAAAGTATGTGCGTGGGTATGCTGTGGGCCCATGAGTACCCATCTCCACCTCTCTCTCTCTCTCTCTCTCATAAATACACACACACACACACACACACACACACACACACACACACACACACACAGAGTTTAGTATGTACCTAGTGGGAAAACAGCCCGGTAAAGAAGTTGTACTGAATGAGCAATTACTAAGCATGGATTCTTGCTCTGACTCTCTTATCACTTTGGCTGTGTGATTGGGCAAGAAACATTTTGTTTTGTTTTCCTTGTCTGTACAATAAAAGCACTGTATCCAGATCATTCCTGTGGTCCCTCCCAACTTAACCCAAGTTTATGAGTCTATTTCTTGTCCCGACTCACTTTTTACCCTACACTCCATAACTCAAAAGCCTGCAAGTTCTCGGAGCTTACTTCGCCAAGATGGATGGATTTCATCCTATGACGTTCAGAGTGAATACAGGAGAAAGGAGAAATTAATATACGTGGTGCTACAATTCTTCAAAAGGCTGTAATTCTTTCTCAAGGAAACCTGTGGTTGAGGTAGAAATCACAGAGGGGGCACAAGCGGGATCCAGGCGAGGGTTTTCTATTCCGATCACAGCTGCCCAGAATAAACACTTCACGCCCTTCCCTCCATGGCAATAGGCCACATCCCCTAGGCCACTGGGCATACAGTTACAACTGTCTGCCCTATTAGCACAATTATCTCTCCCAGAAAAACAGGGTTTTCCTTATTTCCACAGACCTGGGCCTTGAAAGGCTAAGACAGCAATACCACCACCCACCACCAGAAACATGGCCCCAATCCCACCCCACCTCCATTCTCCAGATCTGCCTCCTCCTTCCCAGTTGCCACTACCATGAGGCCAAAGCAGGGCACTGGAATGTCATTCTATTCCCTTAGATTTCTTCTGAGGGCATTTAATAATGGCAGTTAATATCTAACAGGCTACAGGAGAGAGGAAGCCGTCTTTCCTTCCCTTATTACGGAATACTCAGCTCCTTCTCTGTGACCCTCATACCACCTCCCCTGATTCTACCCATGTGTAGATAGCATTGTCTTCTTTCAGTTAAAAAGACAGCAATTTTCTGTACTTGAATATCCAGACTCATCCCATCGACAGGATTTATCCTCTTATGCATTGAGCCCTTTAAAGCTGTTGAGAACCTCCGTAATTTGGGAGGTCCATTGCAGCTGTGTCAAAGGGTCACTAACAGCACATGACCAGAGAGAAGGTCAGGCTGACAATGGATGGTAACTAATACACGGACCTACGGCTGCTTTTGCTAATGGCTTCCTTTACTCGCCTCGCCAGGAAGCCCCAGGGCTTCGGGAAGGCATAAATGTATCTGTGACACACGACCTGGAGAGGCCATGGAGATTCCAAATTGAATAAAGACCTGTGGATTTTTACAACGAGTAAAACTGAAATACTGTAAGGATGTCAGTCAACCTCTTGTTGGGGGACACAGCTGAAAACCAAAAGGCATTCTGTGATTAGACCTTGAGTCCACCGTGACAGGCAATGACTGATGCTGTCACTTGACTCCATGACATGTCCCTCCTTCTAAGATCTATCTGGCCCCTTCTGGTGCCAAGAACTTGATTCAAAGACAAGGGTCAACACGCAGGCTCCCCATACAGGCTCAAGCTATTGTAGGTACCCGCAGGCTTCATTCAGTTTCCTTCCGAGACCGGATGGGAGAAGACCCTATCTCCTGCAACTCCATATTTTTTATGCAAGTACAATGAAAACATGCATTCGGGGGAAACACAGTATTGGAACTTTATAACACCAGCATTCCTTTTGTTCTCCCCTTCCTAAAACGAGACTTCAAAGCCACATTATGTCATATTGCGGATGAAAGGGGGCTGTGTTCAAATAGGGAATTTCTTTATTAACATCACCACGGTTAACTGGAGTGCCAAGACTAACAAACCAGCCTAACCCTCTGGCAATTCATTGTCATTTAATATATATGTACAGCCCACCCTGCACGAAGAAATGAAGAGAACACACACGTGGTCCCTTCCCAATCAGACTTTACAGCCCAAAAAAGGCAAGGCCCACATCTGGTGTATACTTTTCATAAAAATATTAAAATGCCATATAAGCAAGAACCAATCATTTCAGGGCCCTATAAACCTTCATGTTTGATAGGTGTAAGCTCTCTCTGTCTCCTTCTATTCCACACTGAAACATTTTATGGTGATTTGGAAAGAAATAACAGTATTCTTCTTTCCCTTTCTCTGACATTTAATTTTCTGCTATTCCCCAGCAGCCTCTTACGTGACAGGAATAGAGAGCTGAGAAATTTATGGAACATGCTCTGAAAACATTCAGACTGGAAGAGGAGACCAGGAATTAGGGCAGAAGTGGGGGCAGGTAAGGATATAATGGAGGCAGGCAAGATCCAGGTCATGAAGAGAGCCTCTCAGGAGTTTGGATATGGTAGGTGAAGACAGTGCGGTGAACAGAGGGTGATAACACAGCGGAAAGATGTGAACAGCGAGTTTGGGGAGCCAGGTCAGAAAGGGTCAAGCTTGTCACTCTGACAGACAAGCCTGACACCTGGGTGCAGGATGGATGAGAAAGGAACCGGGGATTAGAGCCACTGAAATGACCAAGGTGTACATGGAGAAGGCTGGACTCTAAGGAGGGAGATAGCCAGGGATTTCCAAGTGCTACTCTGGCAGAACTTCTACCTCGGTCATGTTCTCCTTCATCAAACTGGTCAGCCTGAGAAAATGCCTGCACTAGCTGGACTCAAAGTCCTTCCCTTCTCCCACTTTCCTCTCTCCTTCTTCCTTGCATCCCACGATGAAAGACAGGCATGGGTCTTGCCCTCTAGAGTCTCACCATGGTACAATGTCCCAGAGAGAGAGGAGAGGGAAACAGAGGGACAACCCACAACATAAACATTGTTCTCATAAAAAGATACGTCTCCAAAACAGGTTTACTTTCTATGTAAATATGTTCTTATATAAACATATGTTTATTAATTGCCAAAATTTATATTTCTGCTGCTGAGTCCACTCCACACTAGTATCGATGGCAGAAATAGCATTTTAAAATTGCATATAGACTTATGATCACGTGAAAATGTTTAATGTTTTAGTTGTCAATTTATGTACACTTTCTAAAAGAAATGTATAATGGTCAATAGAAGACTTTCAAGTATAAAATATATTATTTATTGGTATGAGCACTGGGTGTTGTATGGGACCAATTTGACAATAAATTATTAAAATATATATATGTATATATATATATATTACTTAAGGATAAAATTCTTGAAAGGAGTAAGAAAAGATACAGTTTTTAAAGAGAAAAAGGAATGACATAAAAACTTCAAGTTTTTGAAGGCACCTGGGTACCTCAGTTGGTTGAATGTCCAACTTCTGCTCAGGTCATGATCTCACAATCTGTGAGTTTAAGCCTCACGTCCGGCTCTGTGCTGACAGCTCAGAGCCTGGAGCCTGCTGCCAATTCTTGTCCCCCTCTCTCTCTGCCCCTCTACCACTCACACTCTCTCTTTCTAAAAAATAAATAAAAATTGAAAAACAAAAAAACTTCAATTATTAAAGAACATACAGTTCATAGATGTATGCATATATAGATAGATAGATAGGTAGATACATATTTAAACTTACATGTGGTAAAATTCTGTTTGTAGTTTACAATTCTATGGATTTTGGCAAAAGTATTCACCACCACGGTCAAGATACAGAACAGGTGCACCAACCCCCAGAATTCTCAGATGCTGCCCTTTCACAGTCTTTCCTTCCCTCCATCCCAACCACTGGTAACTCATGAGGTATTTTCTATCCTTATGGTGTTATCTTTTCCAAAACGTCATATAAACAGAATCATTCAACCTTTGGGGTCTGGCTTCAATCATGTGATTGTGTTCATCAATAATTCATTCCTTTTTATCGGTGAATACTACTACATTGTATAGACATACGAAAGTTTATCCATTGAGTTTATCCATTCAGCTGAAGGACATGTGAGTACCTTTGGCCATTATGAATAAAGCTGCTATAAACACGTGCATACGGGTCTTTGTGTGAACATAGGTTTTCCCCTCACTTGGATCAATACCTTGAAATGGGATTGGTGAGTCGTGTAGCAAGTACATGTTTAAGTTTAAAAAAACGCGGCCACACTGCGTGCTGTACCATTTCCCATGGCTCTTCCATTTTACATTCCCACCAGCAACGCACATGAGTTCGAGTTGTTCTACACCCTCCCCAGCAGTTAGGACTGTCGTATTTGTGGGGTGTGATTTTTTTTTAATGATAATCCAGCTCTTTTTAAATGTTTATTTATTTTTGAGAGAGAGAGAGAGAAAGAGAGAGAGAGCAAGCTAGGGAGAGGCAGAGACAGGGAGACACAGGAACCGAAGCCGGCTCCAGGTTCGGAGCTGTCAGCACAGAGCCCGACGGAGGGTTTGAATTCATGAACCGTGAGATCATGACCTGAGCTGAAGTCGGACGCTTAACTGAGGGAGCCACCCAGGTGCTCCGGGGATTTTGATTTTAGTCCTTCAAATAGGTGTACAAGGGCCCCATATTGTCATTTTAATTTACATTTCTGTAATGACATTGAACATCTTTTCATGTGTTTATCTGCCATCTATCTTTTTTTGCTGAACCAAATATTTTATCAAAATGTTACTCTTTGTTCATTATAGGACTGTGAGAGATAGTAGTCCTTTGCCAGATAAACGATTTACACGTATTTTTCTGCCATTTACCAGCTTGTCTTTTCAGCCCCCAACACTGTCTTTTAAAGAACAAAAATGTTTAGTTTTACAAGGTCTAATTTATCAGATTGTTTCTTGTGTGGATTATGCTGGTGATAGCATACCCTTTACCTAACCCGATATTACAAACATCTTCTCCAAGAAGTTTATACTTTCAATTTTTAAATTTAGATCTATGAAAACTGAGTTAAATAAAATAAAAATAAAATAGGAGTTTCCAATTTTTCACACGATATCCAGTTGTACCAACCCCATTTGTTGAAACACGTACTTAATATCTATCTATTTATATATTTTTGAGAGAGAGAGAGAGAGAGCGAGCACAAGTGTGTGCTGGGGAGGAGCAGAGGGAGAGAGAGAATCTTAAGCAGACTCCACACTGGGCGTGGAGATCTCAAACCATAGCAGTGAGGTCGTGACCCGAGCCGAACTCAAGAGTGGATGCTTAACTGACTGAGCCACCCAGGTGCCCCGTGTTGGATACACTTTAAAGAGTAATAATGAGTAATTAGATGCTTTTCTTTTCAAATGTCCATGTTGATAATATGCTGGAAAATCCTTTGCAAACATTTGAGAGGATGACACAGCCTCTTAGAGGAAAGCCTGATAATATGTAGGAGTTGTACAGTTTTTCCAAATTATTTTAGGGGATATTTTAGCAAAAAGTAGCCAAACAAGAGTGTGAAGACCACTCTTGAAGTGTTGGCAGAGGAAATCAACAAAAAAGAAAGGATTTCCTGAGAAGTACACCACCGCTGCAGGCTTGAAAGCCTGGAACTAGGAGAAAGGAAGGTTAGGGAGAAAGAAGTAAAAAGTAACAATACGGCTTCTAATTTGGGGGGACATTTGTTTGGGTTTTATTACCACCAACCAAGTTCAGAAATGCAGGAGAAAGAGCAGACTCGGGTGGGAGAAAGGAAGTGAGCTCAGGGCGGGACATGTATTTCGGGTGCCTGTGGATAAAGCAAAGACAGAAACTGTCATTATTTTACAGGGTTTGAAGTTGTTTGGTTTTGTTTGGAACTGGGTGGAGCTTCTCCTTTCAGTCGTGTCTTCTGTGTGTGTATATGCGCATAGGCTGAAAAGTTACTCTATGCTGGATTATTTCTTTGTAAATGACTTCATGTCTGACTCAGGCTGGTAGGAGAGAAGTTTGTGTGGTGTGATGGTAAAACAGAGATCTGAGAGACAGGCAGGCTCGGGGTGGGGCGCGTACCTCTGCTACCACTAGCTGTGTGGCCTGGAGCGAGGTGCCCGCTTCTCTGAACCTTACTTTCTTCCTAATGAAAATGGTGATGATAAACCTACTGAAAACAGAACATTAAGTGGGACTTGCCCTGTCTCAGAGTATCAACTGTCGACAAAGAGTGACAAGTATCGACACAAATTCTATTAGGAGGAAATAGATGTTTGTTTATGCCAGGTGAGTTCTTAGGTCAGGAAGATGGGCTGGAAGGATGGGAAAGTTTTGTTTTTTGTTTTGTTTTTTCTTTTTTTTTTTTTTTTTTTCAAAAAAGTCTAAGACAAATACAAGATGGCCCACACAAACTCACTGCCAAGACCTTGGGGCTGCGAGAGGGAAGAGTTAGAGAGTATACACCCCGGGCCATGTGCTGCAGAGGGGAACAGTCCACGTATCAGTCTTGAACTGTTCTGCCCGATTCCCACTGATGGCCACGGTCCCACCATCGCCCTTGGCTGCCATGAGCCCTCCATCTGGCCTCCACATGGATGTCTCCTAACACGTCCAGGCCTCCTGGCCTCCCTATCCGTGCAGGCACCCTGTGCGTGCCCTCCAGGACAGCCATGGCCCCCAGGGGTTAGGAGACTATCTTGTTCTGCCGTTTTCTAGGTCCTCATTGGAGGGCGCCTGAACCTTCGGGCGCTCTCTCCTAGCACGTGGAGGGATGAGGCTGGGTGCGCTGGAGACTCCATCAACTTCCCTCAGGTCTCAGGGCCTCAAAGACCACAGGAAGCCATGGAGTTGCTTCCCAAGGCTGAGTTCAGGTATCAAGTCACAGGGTTGTTTGCTCTGGGACCACCAAATCCACTGGGGATATTACTATTTCCTCCCCCCAGGCCTGGCTCAGGAAACACCAGACTAGGCTCTGCTTCAAAGCCCTCCCTCCCCTTCAATGACCCCGTGCCCAGTCCATTTGAACCCGTACTTCCTTTCTCTCCTCAACAACGCTTCCCCTAGATCTAGTGGGTACTAGATGAGGTGGGTACTCGTTGTGGGTGACGGTCTCAAGTTCCTAAAATACCTGAACCGAAGACTTGGCATTTAAAGGCTCTGACTTTGCCGTCTCTGTTCCCCAGCTCCCTCCTGACAGGACTCCCTTGCCTCAGGGACAATATGTCTCTCTGGGCTTTGCCCAACTGGCAAGGACACAGTGGCAAAAAGAGGTGGGGACCCCTAGCGAACACTGCACGTCCCCTTGCTACTTTTGTGTAGATGAGGTACGCGTTAGGTGTGACCTGCAGGAAGGCCTGACTGGCCCGGGGTCCGACTGCCGTTGGCAATGACACCGCAGCCCAGCCGCAGAAGTGCAGGCACGAGCTCATGCGAGCACATAAAGGCCTGCGCGGGAGGCCAGGGGCACAGGCCACAAACCTCCGGCGGGAGGCAAGCTGCCTGGCTCCCACGGGGAGTCTCAGACCCCCAGGCCTTACTGCACGGCAGGGGAGCAGGAACTGAAAGTGAGAGCTTGGGAGGCTGGTGGCAGTGCCCTGTCCACATCAGGGCAGAAACCTGTGCCAGGATCAACAGCGTGGCTTCTGGCAAAGCCTCCGCCGGGCTCCCTCAACACTGTGGTCACCGACGGCCTGTGTTTTTCGGAGATGTGATTGTGAACAGAACCTCCTGCGGTCTGGCACACAGCTGGTTCCTTAGAGGCAGGAGGACAAGGAGGTGACGCCTCTCTCCAAGGGGGCTGTGAAAGCCGCCGATGCTGCCTGGGAACGCTGATCCCACGGCGTCGGCCAACACTCAGGGCTCCCCTCCACGGGCGGATGCCGCAGCCCAGGACACGAAGTCCCGTCAACAGAAATGGCAGCCCCATAAAGACCTGGAGACTGAGGAATCCAGAGCTTGCACTGCAGAGAACGAGACGCCCGAGGAGAACGCTGGTAAACGTTCGGCCACCAGGATGCCTCCCCTTCCACTCAATCGTTTCCTTCGTATATTTGGCCTTTTGCTGAGTTTTAAAAGAGATCATGGGCAAGATTTGCCTTGTTTTAGAAAATCAATACATCACTGACCTGCGTAGCCTACGGGCTTCAGAACTGGACTCGCCTCGGTTGTCTCAGGCAGCCAACCTTGCAAAGGGGGTTCAGCCCATGAATTAGGTCAGGTATCAGTCTGAGGCTACTTCAACCACAGGTCAAATGGCAGATCAGCCTGGTCAAGGTGGATTTAAAGTGCTCAGCACCTCAGCTCTCTCTCCCTCTATACACACACAGACACACACACACGCAGAGAACACATTCACACACAAACTCAACCCTATCGTGGGTAGGATACAGGAGGTTCTAAAAATTTAAACAAACCTATTTTCTCTAACCTCAGAGGCTTTTTTTATTCCTCTTTATTTCATTCCTGGAATTCATAGATCTCAATTTTAAAGGTTCATTACTGAAAGCAGTAAACTTGCCTTGATCTTGAAAGGCTTTTAAAAAGTCACAGAAATTCTTTTTATAGTTCGGGGAAGCCAGTAAAAAGTTAGACGGGCTTAACACTGTATGCTGGCCCCTCCAGTGACTAACTGTAAAACCTTACCAAAGATCCGTAAACTTTCTCAAAGTCAGTGACCTCACCTGTAAAATGGGAGTAATAATACCAATTTTATAGATTTTTTCTGAGAATTACATAATAGTAGACAAGTATAATATCCAACACAGTGCCTGGCTTATAGCGAACACTCAGTAAATGGGGGATGGAGTATAACAACGTTATGGCTATTGCTTTTTTTTATTATTAGTTCCTGAAATTTGCTGTTAAGGAAGGTTACCAACTCCGTCCTTTATCTACTATGGCCTCAAAACAAATATCTCAAGTACCTTTTTCCAAACTGGTAACTGGGGTCACCTGGGTGGCGCAGTCGGAATCTCAGTTTGTAGGTTCGAGCCCCATATGGGGCTCTGTGCAGACAGCTCGGAACCCCAGAACCTGTTTCAGAGCTCTGTTTCTCACTCTCTGTTCCTTCCCAACTGGCGCTCTGTCTCTGCCTCTCAGAAATAAACATTAAAAAAAACAACAACAACCCTAGTAACTAGATAGATTTTTGTCAGCTGCTGACTGTCTCCTTCGATGAATGTGTTAGGATGTCAGAGGGAATGGCCTCGCGTTATCTTAAATTCCTTCCCTGTCCTCACTACTGTGTTCATATCTTGCAAGACAAAAGTACAACCTGAACGCTGCAGAAAGGTATAAAACGCTCACAAAAAATTGAAGGAGAGTCTTTAACTTCCGGTGGGGGATGGTCGGTACATTTCTAACACAGCTGAAACGAGGTAACCTCAGGTTTCAAGGGCTTGCCTCAGTTCCCCAGCTTCCGGCCCCTCCCCCTCCAAAATAAGTGCAACATCGCCATCTACCGTTTCCCTTTCACCATCGGCAAGGAGAACTTGGTCTTCATAAAGCGGGGAGGACGGTTATCTTCTTCTCCTTTACAAGCCTAGTAACGGAGCTTCTATTTCAGCTTCCAGAATCCACTCTGTTTTCCAAAGGTTCACAGAAGGAAAGTCTCGGGATCGAATAGGAGTCTGGGCTAAAACTAGTCAAATGTCTTCCCCACATTTTTACCACGTGTGTCTCTCTCCTTAAGCTTTCATTTTTTAGTTGTACCATCTTCCCCTTTGTCCCCAAAAGGTATGCCTCGAGACCCGCAGTAGAAGCCTGAAACCACAGATAGTACTGAACCCCATCTATGCATACTACCTTTTTTCCTATATACACATGCCTATGATAAAGTTTTATTTACACATGAGACACAGTAAGAGACTAACAAGAAATAACAATAAAACAGAGCAATTACATTCATATACAGCTGACCCTTGAACAACACAGATTTTTTATACATAAATACAGTCAGTACCAGATCGTAAATGTATTTTCTCCTCCCTTATGACTTCGTGTTTTCTTTTCTCTGGCTTTCTTTACTGGCAGTACACAGTAGAGGATACATCTAGCAGGCAAACATGTGTCACTAGACAGTTTAAGTGACCGATAAGGCTTTCAAGTCAACAGGAGGCTACTAGGCGCTAAGTTTTAGTGGAGAGAAAAATTACTGAAGGATGCGTGACCGCACTGGTGGCCGGCGCGTCTAACCGCCCCCCCCCCGCCAGTTTTTCAAGGCTCCACTATCCTGTAAAACGTGGTCTCTCTCTCTCTCTCTCAAACTCTCTTATTATACTGTACTCACCCTCTCCTGGTGATGAGATGACAAAACGTATAGGTGTGATGAAGGGAGGTGAGGGAGGCAGGACCCTGAGGTAGTGCTGGGCTGCTACTGACCTTTATACAGCATGGGGATCACCTGCTTCCGGACGCCGTAATTAACACCCCGGCAGGTGAAACCGCTGAGGAGGAAGGATCATTGTCGGTAAAACTCACCGAATGAGTGGCAGTCTGCGTGGTTCGGTATCACTGCCTTCCACATCGGATAGGCAGGGGACACAGGGAAGTGGGGGGTGCCCGAGAAACGGGGAAGTCCGTCTTTGTGGTCGCTGCTCAAAAAAAGTGGGTACCTCGGCTCGACAGAACCCCTATAAGAGTGCAATGAACGAATCGGCAACAGCTGCCCAGCGGGGCCCCCAGCACGGGATCCTCACGCCGTCCCCGAGGCACAGCTGACAGCACAGTCATCTCCTGAAGGTCATTTCTCCCTCTGCTTCTGCCACGATTCGTTACTGCAGACCAACAGGCGACTAACAGAGATCTTGTCGCTAACCTGAAAGTGGTTTTGGAAAGTGTGTGAAAAGCCTTCTGCAAAAGCTGCCTCGAAGTACCGCGTCAAGCTGGAGAAGAGGTGCCCTTTCCGCATTTGTGTACACACTGGTCTTTCTCCTTTCTCCACCCCCTCACCCGGCCCTGGGAAACATCTTTCCTCTCGGAACGACTCGCTTCCACTCTTCAGCGCGACGCCAGTCTCCGGTGAACCGTTCTGGCCCCTGGCCGTGTTCCGCAGGTGCTAAGATCGTAAGCCTCCGGGGTCGTCATCTGGGAGGTGACAGTTCATTTCGCATGGACGATAAAACAGCAGCAACTGCCTCTACCTCACACCAGGATACGCCGCACGCCGCCTCGCGGAGACCCGCTTTGCACCTGCTAGGCAGAACGCAGAGAACTTACAACAAGCGGGACTTTTCCCATCTTTGGAAGTGTGTTTGTTCCAGCTCCTTTCGGGGGCCATTCCCCTTCTGGAATCGGGATTGAGGTGGACACAGCCCATGGCACACGCTCAGGGGAGGCGTTTGGTTTGTTTTAGAGCAGCACAAGGGACTTGGCAAAAACAACGTTCTCGGGAAAAGCCGGAACGGTCACGTTTGGAAAAAGTGCTAACACCTGATCCACACGTTCGTCCCTCCCCCACTGCTGCTCCGAGTCCCTCACAGATACGGAGATGTTGAGCAGCAGAAAGACAACCTCAACTTCCATAGTCGCCTAAGACACGAAGCCATAGAAAGCTTCACCTCAGCTGCTGTTTCCTGTTTAATCATGAATCTGAATTCGGGGAAAATTTTATTTCTCTTTTTTACCTTTTGACCCCTTTCACCTATTTCTCCCACCCCACCCCCACCCCCCTGCGCCGGGTAATCACCAATCTGTTCCCTGCACCCATGAACTTTGTTTTTTTTTTGTTTTCCTCTTTAGATTCCACAGGTAAGAGAGATCATACATATAGTCTCTGTCTTCTCTGTCTGACTTACTTTACTTAGCATAACACCCTCAGAGTCCATCCATGTTGTTGCAAATGGCAAGATTGTCTTCTTTTTTATGGGTGAATAGTATTCCATCGTATTTATTTATACCACATCTTCTTTATCCTTCCATCCGTCTATGGATACCTCAGTTGTGTCCACATCTTGGCTGTTACAAATAATACTGCATTGACCAAAGATACATAATATCTTTTCAATTTAGTGTTTTCATTTTATTCCAATAACTACCCAGAAGTGGAATTGCTGGAGACTGTGGTATTTTCATTTTTAATTTTTTTGAGGAAGCTCCATTGGATTTTCCACAGTGGCTGTACCAGTGAACATTCCCCCCAACAGTGCGTGGGGGCTCCCCTTTCTCTGCATCCTCCCCAACACTTGTTGTTTCTTGTTTATTTGATAAACAACCATGCTAACAGGCGTGAGGTGAAGGGAACTATTTAAAGAAGAAAAAAAGCATAATCCCATCAGTATTTTCTTCTTTGAATGTTTCCTTGTAGTTTTCTGCTCTTTCTACCAATTGCAAAGAGGTATGTTAAAATCTGCTACTATGACTGTGGATTTGCCTAAGTCTCCTGGGAGGTTTGCTGATTTTTATTTTATATATTATGAGAATATGTTATTAAATGCACATACAATGTAAATTATTATATCTCCCTTATAAGCTAAACACTTTTATCCTTGAAGAGGAACCCTTATTTTTAGTAATACTTTCAGTAACTTTCTTTTATCTGTTACCTGTGTAGCCACACTACTCTTTTCTTTAGACTTTACCTTGTTAAACAGCTTATGGTTGAGTTCTTGTATAGTCAACAGGCATTTTTTGCCCCTCTTAACTGAAGAATGCAATTCATGTAGGGCTAGTGTAATTCCACCTTTGGGTTTTCTGTTTGTTCCTGCTATTCTTTGAAGAGTTTATCTATTCTTGCCTTTCTGCAGATTGCTCGAGTACTTTTCGTATTGTTTTCCACTCTTCAAATTTGGAAGCTATCCAAATTTTTTTAATTGTTTAAACTGTTTTTTTTTAAAGTATCCTATTTCTTTTTTTTTAAATATTTATTCATTTTTGAGAGAGAGAGAGAGGCAGAGAGAAAGAGAGATAGAGAATCCCAAGCAGGCTCCACTCAGTCAGCGTAGAGCTCCATGCGGGGCTTGAACTCACTACCCATGAGATCATGACATGAGCCGAAATCAAGAGTCGGATGCCTAACTGACTGAGCCACCCAGGTGCCCCATCATGCTTAAAACAAAACAAAACCAAACCCAAAACAAACAAAAAACCCATGCAAGATATGACTGGTTTGTATGGTCAGTGCTTACTAAGATTTACCCATATATTAATAGTTTTATTTTCTCTCCATTTATTCTTATACCTAAGGGTCCTTTCTGAATTCATTTTATTTCCACCTCAAGTATAACCTTTGGAATTTTCTCTTATGAAAATTGCTGGTACAGAGCTCAATTTCTGTTGTCTGCAAATGTCTTTATTTCACCCCAATCCTTAAGATATATTTTATTGCGTATAGAATTCTGGCTTAGCACTTATTTTTTCTCAACACACTAAATATATCATTTCTTTCTTTTCTGACTTTTATTGCTGCTGTTCAGAAGCTGGCTGCCAAGGTATCATTCGTTCCAAGATGATCAATTATTTTACTGTTTTTTAAAAATGTTTTGGGGCACCTGGGTGGCTCAGTCGGCTAAGCGTCTGACTTCGGCTTAGGACATGGTCTCAGGGTTCATGGGTTTGAGCCCCTGGAGCCTGCTTTGGATTCTGTGTCTCCCTTTCTCTCTGCCTCTCCCTTGCTCACATTCGGTCTCTCTCTCAAAAATAAATATACGTTAAAAAATTATTTTTTAAATTAAATAAAAATGTTTGAACATTTTAACACTTTCCCACATCTCTTGAGATAATGACATACCCCTTATGTGAGTTTAAGGTATACGATGTGATACTTTAATGCATGTATATATTGTGGTGAAATGATCACCATGATAGGATTGTGGTTATTGAGGTAAAAACATTTAAGATCTAATCTCTTAGCAATTTTCAAGTCTATAATACAGTATTATTAATTGTAGTGACCCTGCTGTCCAATAGATCGCCAGAACTTCTTCCTGGTTCCCTGAAGAAATTTTCTAGATCATCATTTCTTTTACTCAGTAAAGTAAGAAAAGCGTTTATATTCTGTGCCTAAAAATTCCAGTTTGAGGCTTGTAAGTCTGTTCCTCTTTTGTTTCTCCAAGTTCTGGCTTAGGGTGAGTGTATGAGTCCGGGCTTTCCGGAGAAACAGATCAATAGGACAAAAAGAGACGCATGTATATTAGAAACGATCTGGCTCAGGCCAATGACCGCAAAGTTGCACTATCGACTGCCTGTATGTTGAAGAATTAAG
This sequence comes from Paguma larvata, assembly GCA_030068075.1. Classification (NCBI taxonomy): domain Eukaryota; kingdom Metazoa; phylum Chordata; class Mammalia; order Carnivora; family Viverridae; genus Paguma; species Paguma larvata. Next base: position 127,963,775 of record CM057826.1, read on the forward strand.
AAAGCCAGTTATAATCCAGTCCAAGTCCAAAGGCTGAGAACCAACGACTTTACTGTATGAAGGTGGAGAAAATGGACCTCCCAGCTCAAGAAGAGAGCAAAAATTTGCCCTTCCTTGCCTTTTCTGTGCTATTGGGGCCCTGGATGGATCAAGGATGTTGTTTGCTCGTATTGGTGAGGGCAATCTTGTTTACTCTGCTCAGTCTACTGATTCAAGTGCTCATCTCTTCTGGAGACGGCCTACTGACCCAGGAAGAAATGAAGTTTTATTCCATAACTGGGCATCTGATAGTACTGTCAAGTTGACGTATGAAAGTAATCTCCATAGTAAGTAATTGTTTTTTTTACTTTTCTTGGGAAAATCAGTTACGAGAATTGAATAAAGCATATGATGAAGTACACACCTTCCAAGAAGATCTGTACTGCTTCTTGCTCATACCTCAGGGCGTTACTATTCTGGAATACTTGTAAATTAAGCTCACAGACAGAAGTTTGGGGACCACACTGACCGTGTAAATTGGGCTTGTAAGTCCTTGTGGAGATGAGTTTCTGGCTATGGGTTGGTTTTTTTCCTTTGCCCAAGCAACTGTCATTGTATTTCCCTAGAGTCAGGACTCTGGGCCGTGACCTTCCAGATCACCCTCACTTGAGAAAGCGTACTCAAGTTCGCAGCGCTTCCTGAAAAGATTTTCTGCTAGACTCCTCCCTTGCGTGCTGCTGCTTTGTCTGCTGCCCCAGGTGCTTCGGAGGTCCTGAAAACTGAAGCTCACACTGGGCAGAAATGGAAGATGGCGTTTGGGCACTTGCGTTTTCAGTTTGTTCAGTTCCCACCTTCACTTCGAAAGTAAGTCCAACAGGGGCCTATCGGTGGTTCGGTCGGTTGGGCATCCAGTTCTTGATTCTGGCTCAGGTCATGATCTCGCGACTTGTGAGTTCGAGCCCCGCATCAGGCTCTGTGTTGACAGTGCAAAGCCTGTTTGGGATTCTCTCTCTCCCTCTCTCTCTCTGCCCCTCCTCTGCATGCTCTCTCTTCCTCTCTCTCAAAATAGCTAAGTAAACTTTGAATAACTTAAAAAAAAAGATATTAGTCCAACAGTCCCTTGCTATTCAGCATTTTGATGCTTTTTGTAAAAAAAACCACATTTTTGTATTTCACCTTCCATTTTTACTTTTTTTCCCCATTGGGAATGTAGATCTGAATATCCAGCCCACCTGAGTATTTGAAACAGGGACACATTTTAGTTATCTTTTTTAAATTTTTTGTTAATGTTTATTTGGTTTTGAAAGAGAGAGAGACAGAGTGTGTGTGTGAGTGGGGGAGGGGCAGAGAGAGAGGGAGACACAGGATCTGAAGGAGGCTCCAGTCTGAGCTGTCAGCACAGAGCCCGATGTGAGGCTTGAACTCACAAACCGGGAGATCATGATCTGTGCCGAGGTTGGACATTCAACTGACTGAGCCACCAGATGCCCCCCATTTCAGTTTGAATCTGTGGTTAAGTCATAGTACACCTGAGTTCTGTTGTGAAACTGTCTTTGCCCAACAGCAGGTCCTGACCCCTTCACCTGTCTTGACTAGCAGAGTTTTACAGCATCATACACTGTGAATGTCGTGTGTCACGGCCACTCCCCTCCGTTTCCTCCCACTGCTCAGTAATTCCTTCTTTGCCAACTTAGCTCCTTTAACTTGCAGAACTGAGACGGTGGGTGAGAAGGAGGAATGGAAAGCTTTGCAACAGGCTTGAGTGGTTAATGGCGGAAAGAGCTCACAGTGACGGGCAACAGAAAAAACAGAAACCAAAACAAAGAAATAACAACGACAACCAAAACCAAATAAATCCAGAATCTAAGAAAGAAGGAACGTAAAGATGGTCTTGGAGTCCTATGAGAAATGTAGAGGAAGGATGGCGAGTGGCTTCCCAAGTAGCTAACCTGTTTGTGAAGTATCAGGAATAAGAGATACAGAAAGATCATCCTAAGAAGTTTTACTCTGCTTAAGAATGGAGGAGGCATCAGGGCAGCTGGGTGGCTCAGTCATTTGAGCATCTGACGATCGATTTCAGCTCAGGTCATGATTCCAGGGCCGTGGGTTCGAGTCCTGTATTGGGCTCCACACTTAGTGGAGACTCTCTCTACCTGAGATTCTCTCTTTCTCTCTCTGTCCCTCTCCCTGGCTCACTCTTTCTTACAAAAAAAAAAAAAAAAAAAAAAAAAAAAAAGGAGGAGTTTTTATAAAGGTTTGAGAACTATTGGAAGAGACTGAGGTTGGTTTTCTAATAATTTGTTAGATTTCACAGTGATATTTGTTCAATGAGTCTCTCTATGCAGACTGTGTTTAAAAAGCTGCCTTACTTTATTTTGATTACACCATATGCCTCATATGCTCATTTTTAATCACTGAATAATGCTGTATAAATTTAAATGGCAGGACTTATTTAATCATTCCAAAATTTATGGCCATTTCTAACTGTTGTTAAGGCACCAGAGTGAAGATCTTTTTTATTATAAAATATTTCTACCATATACATACTTTTGTCAAATCTTAACACTTTTTTTTGTCATATTGCTTCAGATCTTTTGTTTTTAAGAAAAGAAAAGAAAAGAAAATTTAAAGATATGGCAGAATGTCCAATTTTGATAAAATACTTCCAGCCCCTTCCAGGAAGTCGCCAGTCGTGTGTGTTTGGTAATTTTCCTGGGCTGACTTTATACTTTTTCCATAGATGTATGTATCAAAAATCAGTGTGTGTTATTACACAGCATTTAAAACTTCTCGTAAGTGCCATCCTATCATGTGTACAAATTTTCTTCTGTGCTTACATCACATTTTTTGTTTAAATCATATTTAGCAATTTAAAATTTTCATTTTTGTTGGAAATTTAGTCGTGTTGATACATTAACTCTAATTCATTTATTTGAATTCATTTATTTTATTATAGTATGTGAGACAGATGGGGGAGAAGAACGTAGGCAGGGGGGAGGGAGAGAACCTTAAGTAGGATCCACCCTCCACGCTGAACCCAACGTGGGCTTGATCCCACAACCCTGGGATCATGACCTGAGCTGACAGCAAGAGTTGGACACTCAACAGACTGAGCCACTCAGGTGCCCCTCTAATTCATTTATTTTAACTGTTTGTTATAGTTTACCTATCATTTCAAGATGTTTGTAGTGGGAAGGTTTTCAGGTCACCAAGTCAGTAATGTGACCGCACCAAGAGTCCTCAACATTTTCACGTACAGTTTTTAACTCCTTGTGCATTATGTCCTTCAGGAAAAAAACATTCCGTGAGCGATATTATGAGATAAACACTCTCATGTGCCGGGCCACCATTCACACTGTAGAGCTGTGCTCACCGAGATCGTACTGGCAGACAATGACTAACACTGTCATACTGCTTCCCAAGGCAGCTATAAAATAAATTAGATTCACTACAAACACATTAGCATATTTGATTATCATGTGTAGATGCTTCCTTATTTACTAGATGTAAATGGCACTCCAAATTTGCTTTAATTTGTACTTTTTTGAGTTTGCACTGGAGAGAATTTTTCTCCTGGATATTTGCATTTGTTTTCTTGTAAACTGGCACCTACAGTTTTTGTAGAGATCTTTAGAGTGGCTCCGCCTTTCATGATCTCCCAAGGAAAGGGCCACTCCAGTTTGGGTTGAATATCGCTCAATGCCAAATGCACTTTTAATCCACACTCGGGGCCTCACCTAGAGCAAGCAAGAAACAACTTCCGGATGTTCAAAAGGGAAAAGAGAGGCGGACGCTTCCGTGGAGAGGCACCACACCGCTACCCTACATTGTCACTGTTGTTGAGGTAAAGTCGCCAAAGGCACAGGTTCAGTAAGACTGACTGCAGATTTAATTCACTTTAACAAAATCCATAGGGAATCAGTTTTGTGCAAAGAACTTTCCCAAAGCAGTGGAGAGACACAGAGCTTACACTCTGGGATGTAGCAAAAGAAAGGGGAGGAACCTAAATAAAATAAAGTCAGAGATTTCTTTCTTTCTGGTTCTTTCCCCAGACCCACAGGACAGAAAGAAGAGAGAAAAAGAAATAGAGAAGGCCACCTATCTGCTTGCAGGAGGCTGGCTGCCTCCGCAACCCTGGCGAAAGAGGGGATTCCTCATTGGTGGCAACGAGAGTCCAAGGTTTTCCTGACCTGAGGACCCATGCTCAGTAGAGCATAGGTCCCCACAGAACTCAGTTTGCGGGCCTTCCTGGAAGCCTTTTGCCCCTTCAGTAGGGTCTAACTGTGACCTGACATAGTGATGGCAAGGTGTAAACCCTATGTCTGCCAGCTTGTGGACTGAGCATGGGTTATCTCTTCTCCTTCCCGCTTCTGCCCTGAACTCTGGACTTCCTTGCTTAGTAGCCAGTCCCTCTGAGTGCCAGGTTGGCCTTCAACTTGGGTTTAATGTTTTATCTCTGCCTTCCCTGCCATCCTCACAGATGGTTTACGGAGATGAATATATACAGGTACTTATTTCTAAATAGTACAAAAAGCTTCCTTCTTTATAATCGTCATGTGCAACAATGCATAGTCATAAACAGGATTTCTAGTTCTCAAATAGACATAGAGTCATTAGAAAATGGTAGTTGTACTAAGAATTTACTCAAGGGATACAGGAGTGCTGATTCATAGGGGTACATGCACCCCAATGTTTACAGCAGCGCTTTCAACAATAGCCAAATTATGGAAAGAGCCTAAATGTCCATCACCTGATGAATGGATAAAGATGTCGTATATATATACAATGGAATACTACTTGGCAATGAGAAAGAATGAAATCCTGCCATTTGCAGCAATATGCATGGAACTGGAAGGTATTATGCTGAGTGAAGTCAGTCAGTCAGAGGACAGATATCATATATTTTCACTCATATGTGGATCCTAAGGAACTTAACAGAAGACCATGGGGGAGGGGAAGGAGAAAAAAGAAAGAGTTACAAACAGAGAGGGAGGGAGGCAAACCACAAGAGACTTTTAAATACAGAGAACAAACTGAGGGTGGATGGGGGGGTAGAGGGGAAAATGGGTGATAGGCATTGAGGAGGGCAACTTGTTGGGATGAGCACTGGGTGTTGTATGGAAGCCAAGTTGACAATAAATTATATTCAGAAAAAAAAAAGAAAATGGTAGTTGTAATAGGGAAGGGAAAACTCTAATGAATGAGGAATCCTCTATCCTCTCCCTACTACAAATTATTATAAAATGGCCTACAGCTATTTGGATAAGCCACAAGGTGACTTGTATTCCAGGTGTGAGCCAAACAAGCCCTTAATAGGAGATCTGACAACCAAACCAGAGGTTCTATTGGCTCTGCTTACTCTCTCTCTAGCTCTCTCTGCCGCGTGTATATGAATAAGAGTTAACATAAAATACACTTACCATTTAAGTGGAACTCACTGTTTGAATTCGACTCCAAAGTCAGACGGAGAATTTCGTCAACTGTGCTTCCTTTCTAAGTTAACAGACACTTTTAATGCATGCACTTATATCTGTCACGCAGAAATACAAAAACAGGGTTAAAACAGTTTTTGAATTAAAAAAAAAAATGATGACCTACCGCGGAGAGCAATTATAAAGAAACGTTTCGACTTTCAAGCCAAGTCATGGACCTCCCTCGCTGGCCTTAATTCCGGTGTTTAGATAGATGCCAAATACAGCACATACTATACTGAATTCCCTTTACTTCAACTTTCGGTATAATTATGTTTATTAAAAAAGGGCAATGCCAAATTGGCCTCCTTAGCTATTGGGCCTGCGACATCGAGAGTCTGTATGGTTCCTGAGATGTGTAAATTATCCACAAATATTCCCAACCATTTTGGGGTGCAGGGGTGAAGTTTCATTTTCCATACATTTTTAGAATTAAGATTTTATTTAAAAGAAAAAAAGAAAAAGCTCTGTAATTGCTGACTCATCCTTTGTACTTAGGGTGGGTACTAGAATTTAATCTCTTTTGAGTTTCAACTCAGTCAGGACCCACTCTCTGAGGCCCTGCTTCTAGGTCGTTATTTGGGGTAACGTTTCTACGCACTGCACCTCCTTCCTGGCTGGCACATCAGGACGGTGCCTCTGTCAAGCCCTTCATGAAGCGCTTTGGATTCGGGGTCAGAAGACCTGGGTTCTAGTCCCGGAGATGCCACTTAACTAAGCTGAGGCCTATGTGAGACATTTAGCCTCTGCAGCCTCAGTTTCCTGCACCTTAAAAATACAGATAAAAATACCCTAGCACACCTCCCAAGATGAGTAGGGATCAAGTAAGATCATATGAAAGTTCTCTATTAACACTGTGAAACACAGTTTTACATTCCAACCTTCAGGGAAGGCAGTTACGGCACAGAGTAGAGAAAAAGACTGGTTAGCATTCTGTCACCTCCACGTATCCGAAAGACAACTCCGGCTTGTTTAAGATGAAAAAAATATACCAGTTCAATGCACAAAAATGAACTATATTCCTATATATTTGAAATGAACTATGTGAAAATAAAATTAAGAAAATAATTCCAGAGGCACCTGAGTGGCTCAGTCAGTTGAGTTTCTGACTCTTGACTTCGGCTCAAGGTCATAATCTCGTGGTTCGTGGGATTGAGCCTCATGTGGGGGTTCATGCTGACAGCATGGAGCCTGCTTGGGATTCTCTCTCTCCCTCTCTGCCCCTCTTGCACTTGCATGGATGCACATTCTCTGTCAAAATAAATACACTATATATAAAAAAAGAATTCCATTCACAATTGCATCAATAAGAATAAAAATACTTAGGAATAAATGTAACAGAAGAAGTGCAAAACTTATATTCTGGAGACTACTGCATGTTCTTAATATAAGTTACAAAGTTTCCCAGCAAATGGAAAAATATCCCATGCCCATGGATTGGAAAAGTTAACACTAGGAGGAGAGCAATTCTACCCAAAGTGATCCACAGATCCAGGGCAATCTCTGTTAGAATCCTAAGTGATACCTTTATAGAAAATGAGGAGCTGATTCCAAAAAAGCCAAAGCAATCTCGAAAAAGAATTCCAAAGTAGAAGGATTCATACTTTCCGACTTCAAGAATTACTGCAAAGCAACAGTGATCAACACAGCGTGATATCTGAACAAAGACACATAGATCAATGGAACGGAATTGAGAATTCACAAGTTTGAACTGATTTTCAACAAGGCTGTCAAGATCATACACTGGGGAAAGGACAGCCTTTTTTAATAAATGGTGCTGGGATAACTGGATTGCTACACGCTAAAGAATAAAATTGAACTCTTACCTCACACCATATACAAAAATTAACTCAAAATGGATCAAACACCCCAATATCAAAGCTTAAACTATAAAACTATTAGAAAAAAACCACAGTGGTAAATTTTCACGATCTCAGACTTGGCAACAAATTCTTAATTTTGACATCGAAAGCACAAACAACAAAAGAAAAAAAAAGGTAAATTGGGCTTCATTAAAATTAAAAACTTTTTAATGGCTCAGTTAGTAGAGCATGTGACTCTTGATCTTGGGATTTTTGAGTTCGAGCCTCACACTGGGTGCACAGACTACTTAAAAATAAAATCTTAAAAAACAATTAAAAATGTTTTGGATCAAATGCCACTACAAAGTAAGTAAAAAGACAAGTCACAGAATGGGGGGAAACATTGTAAATCATGTATCTGGTAAGGGACCTGTCACTAGGATATATAAATAATCCTACATCACAGTAATAAAAAGGCAAATACCCCAATTAAGAAATGGGCAAAAGCTCTGAAGATATATTTCTCTAAGACAGAGTGGCAACTAAGCCCAAGAAAAGATGCTTGACAGTATTATTCATCAGAGAAAGGCAAAACAAAACCACAATGAGATATTACTTCATACCCACTACGATGGCTAGAATTAAAAAAAGTCAGATAATAACAAATGTCAGTGAAAAAATCAGAACGCTCGTACACTGCTGGTGGGAATGCAAACCAGTGGAACCACTTTGGAAAACAGTCTGGCAATTCTTCCAACAATTAAACCTAGGTTAGCGCATACCTCAACAGTTCTACTCCGGGGTATGTACTCAAGAGAAATGGAAACATACGTCCACCCAAAAACCTGAATGTGTATAGCAGCGTTATTCGTAACAGGGAAAATGTAGGAACAACACAAATGTCCATCAGTTGATAACTGGGTTAACCAAATGTGGTACATCTGTACAATGGAATATTATTTGGCCAGAGAAAGGAATAAAACACTGATACATACTACATGAATGAACTTTGAAAACATTACGCCAAGGAAAGAAGTTGGACACAAAATACCCTATATTAGATACTTTCATTCATTAGAAATGTCCAAAATACAAAGCGGATTGATGGTTGTTTCACCATCAATTCTACAAAGACAAAGCGGATTGATGGTTGTTTCACCGTTAGTATTAATACCTAAGGTCCTTTCTAGTCTCCTAGTTCTATGAGTGCTGATTCCTAAGTACTTTCATACCTGTGTCTTCCCTGGTCTTCCCATGATTTGGCCTGTGATGCCAGGGGCACAGAGAGGTTTGATGACTTGTCCTCTGCCACACAGGAGACCTCTGCCCCACCCAAGCCCGGCATGCAGTTTGTCTGTCTTGTAGCCTTGCACCGTGGGCTATTTGCCATGTGGCCTCAACCTGTCCCTTTTCTTTGAAGAGAGCTCTTAATTTCCCTCTCTTCCTCTCTCATTTCAATGGGGCTAACCCACGGCTGGCTTTGGGATGGCTCACATGATCCTGGCCTGACAACTCAAAGTGATACAAATACAAGTTCATGGTCCCAAATGGGCCAGTGGCAGACAGCCGCAGGTTCCGATGGATTTTTTGGGGCACAAGTGTGTTTGTATGTCTGTATGCCCTCTCAAATTCGTATGTTGAAGCCCTAACTCCCAATACGACTTAAGGTATCACCTGACAGCGCATTTGTAAAATTCTTAAAAACTAGTCTGTAAGTTATAGGCAGATGTTCAGCAACTTGAGAGGAATATCAAAATGGATTTCACATTACTGGGGTGCTTGGAAGGCTCCTTTGGTAGAGCATGTGACTCTTGATCTTGGGGTTGTGAGTTTGAGCCCCATGTTGGGTGTAGAGATTACTTAAAAATAAAATCCTAAAAAACAGATTTCACATAACTAAAAAGAGGGAAAAACCCGTTTGGTAGCTGTCATAATTCACTAGTTGTCATCATCTCCCTCGACCTCACTTTATGAATTAATAATAATGATGATGGTGATGAAGATAAATGTATTAACAGGAAGAATCTCTTCACAATGTAAAAGTGTATCAAATTTCACAATGTGTACTTTAAATATCTCGCAATTTTAGTTGTCAATTATACCTCAATAAAGCTCAAATTAAAAAAAAACTAATCTCATAGAACTGTTCTCAAGATTAAATACGAAAATACAGTGTACTATACCAACGCAGGGATCAGAAGCGACACACTCACATAACTCAGATGAGTCATACAGCCGTGACGTTGTTGTACTTGATACATGAGGAACTTCATCCGAGTGTGGTATCTCTAGGGAGAGGGAATTAAACGGTAAACTCTCCCCCTCTTGTAGGAGTTCTCATTAGTGCAAACTTCTGGAATCAGGTTACAGTTTGAATCCCAGATACATCATTTTTACACCTAAGGGCCTCTGAGAACCTCAATTTCCTCTTCTGTAAAATGGGACAAATCCTACTTAAGCTGGGACATTCTAAGATTAAATAACGTAAAATGCCTGGTACCCAGCGCGTTCAATGCACCTAGGTCCTACCCCTCCCCTTTCCCGCGTTTGCAGGGCAAGAGGAGGGCATACAGACATTCAGTCCCTAACAATCACTTTAGCAAATTTGCATATACTGAGGCTTCCCGCAATAATTCTACCCCAAATCACTTCCCAGGCGGCATTGTGGTTACTGGAACATTGGACATCACTCAGTTCCCCTGCCAGGGTCCATGCATGTCAGCCTGAGAAACGCTGGAAACTTCTTCTAATCTTAGGAAAGCAAAAATGTGCTAAAAATAAAACATGAGCTTCTCCTCTGTCTGCTCAAGAGGTCCGGGTCAGGCCTGCCTTCCATCCTCAAAAGCGAACGCAAGTAAACGTTCAAGTCACAGACGCTGCTAGCCCCTGGAGCCACACGGGGGAGCCCCTGTCGGGGTAAAAGCGGTTCGCGGGGCCCCAGCTTGGGCGGAGGACGCAGCCCGCGGCCGCAGGGTCTCCAAGCGCGGCCGGGGATCTGCCCTGACCCCGGCGGCCCCCCTACCCCGCCGCGTCCGTCTTCACTCCGCAGGTTGGCCTTTAATAAAACTCAAGTCAGAATAAGGGGGAGAAAAGTCTGTTGTCAAAGTAGGAAATAGTTTCAAGCCACGTTCTTGTCTTCAAAACACCCTCCAAAATGAATAAATAAATAAAATGGTGAAACTTGAGAGAAATGGCAAACAAAAGACAGAAGGCAACGGATTAAGTCGGGACGACTCCTAGTTTCCGTGGATGGAAAAACGGGCACAAGAAAGGGCGGGAGAGAGAGGAGGGGGAGGGAGGAAAAAAATCACCAAGCTTTCTTCTGTTGGCCTGCTCCCCAGTAGGGGGTGACGCGGGATGAGCAGGAATCCCGCTCCGTGGACGACCCCGAGATTAGGTCAACCTTCAGAGTCCCCTGTCTCCGGAAGGGACCTCTCCAAAGACTGGAGGTTTAACAATGAACACGGATTTGTCTGCATTCGGACTTTCCGGCGCGAAGTTTTCTCAAAACAACGGACACCTGTGAGACCCAAATGTTCAATAATCCTCCAAGAACAAAAGGCACCGAGGAGCGTTTAAAGGGCATTTAAGATAACAGCCGGTGCCTGGACTCGGCCCAGCAGGTGACTAATTCCTTAAGTAAACACTTCGACACCTAGCTAAACACTGGCTCCCTTGCGTCCCGGACTTGGGCTTTGCACGCCAGCCCCGCCGCTCCCCACCCACCTTCCTCGTTGCACCTGCTTCATGGCTCTCGTCTCGTGGTGGAGTGGGGTGGGGGCGGGGGGCTTAGAGAGATGGTTAAGGGAGGGCGCCCCTCGCCCAGCTCCCCAGCCCCAGGTCTCCTCTCCAGCTCTCCCCCGGGTCTGGTTCCCCCGCCCACCAGCTTCCCTCTCCCGGATCCCTCCCCCAGCTCTTCCCACTTTTCCGGTTTGTCTCCTCCCCCCTCCCCCACCTCTCCACTGTTCTCTCCCTAGACCCTCTTCCCCTCCCACACTTTCTGCCTCCTTGGTTCCTTCTCTTCAGCTGCCTTGCGGGTTCTTTTTTCCCCCACGCAGCTCACCCACCTGATCTCCACCACCTCTGCCCCCAGAGCCGCGCAGCAAGAGTTCCAAGGTCATGCTAACCTTCCTAAGGCTCGGCCTGGGAAATCATTTGGTCTGACCCATTTGGGCTTCCTTGTGGGGAAAGTGAAAGCCCCTCCTGAAGGCCACGTGTCTTCTCCAGGTGACGGCTTCCCAGTCTTAGGGCTTCCTCGTCTTATGTTAGCTGGCAGCATACGGCACCTAATTTTTCTCTGAAGTCTAAATAGGGTCCTTGGCAGGGACAACGTTTAAGATCTGGAATCCTCTTTCTCTAATGTAAAATGAAGATAATAATAGAAACTAGCTTATTGGAGATTTGGGGATTCAGTGAGCTAACAGATGGAAAATTTGCCAGCTGTTACTGTGAATTCCTTTATGGTGATGGGCATTCCTACCCCATGCGTTTCTTTGCATTCAGCTCATGGACTATGTAGATGCGATAGGTACGGATGTGTAACGTTTAAGTCCCATAATAGCCAATAGTTCTGACCTTTTACTCCAGCAAGTGTTTTTCTGGAGCATTTTAAAAAAACCCTCCACTTTGCTGTTCTTGGATTTTGGCATTGCTTTCCAATTACTCATTTACAACAGGCATCTGTGAATTGCTCAAAGACAGGGACGCTGTCTTATTCCTTTTTATGTCCCTGGCGCCCTACTTGGGGCAGAGTAATTCTAGAAGTATTTGTAATATTAATTATGTCTTTATAGGTCGCTTATTTTTTTAAGATTATTTTATTTATTTTCAAAGAGAGAGAGAAAGAGTGAGCTCAAGCAGGGGAGGGGGACAGAGAGAGAGGGAGAGAATCTCAAGCAGGCTCTGTGCTGTCAGCACAGAGCCCATCACGGGGCTCGATCTCAGGAACCATGAGATCTTAACAGGAGCCAAAATCAAGAGCTGGACCCTTAATTGACTGACAACCCAGGGACCCCTTTATAGGTCACTTATAGATTATTTATTTATTTATTTATTTATTTATTTATTTATTTATTTTTGAAACAGAGAGAGACAGAGTGTGAGTGGGGGAGGGGCAGAGAGAGAGGGAGACACAGAATCTGAAGCAGGCTCCGGGCTCTGAGCTGTCAGCACAGAGTCAGACTCGGGGCTCCAACTCAGATCATGACCTGAGCCAAAGTCCGACACTCAACCAACTGAGCCACCCAGGTGCCCCTATTGGTCACTTACCAATGGAAATAGTTCAGTAGGAGCAGAAAGAGGGGATGCCAATGGAGTAAGAAAAGGCATCATCACAGTGCCAGTGACCAGGCCAGCACTCCCCCAGTCCACGCTTACTTTCTTAACTGGAACAAGTGAGGGGAGTGATTCTTGGTTACCTTTTATACAAGTCACTGACCCACACAGCGGAAAATCGAGCCTTATTTTTTTTTTTTAATGTTTATTTATGAGAGAGAGAGAGAGAGAGAGAGCACAAGCAGAGGAGGGGCAGAGAGAGAGGGAGATGCAGAATCCGAAGCAAGCCCTATTTTTAAACCAGTTGATTCTATTCATTTACTCTCTATTTACTGACCAGGCAGGCTAAGTGTTAGGGATATAACCATCCACATGTATTCACTGAATCAGTAATCGCTTATTAAATGACCCTTTCTTCAAATAAGGATATCCTAATGATTAGCATGAAGGAAACAAAATAAATTAACAAATGGGCATAGTAGTTGCATTGTAAGTTAGGCCTCAAGAATTCAAGCACACGTGGAACATCTCACAGCAGGCCAATCCTATTAGTGTGTGGTTGTTAGGACTAGAGAGCCCTGACCCAAGTCACCCATTTCCGGAAGCTCCATGCCTATTAAGGCTGCATGCCTTCGTTGCATTCATTCGCTTCCCTGTCATCAGCAGACTTCCCCTTTACTTTTTAATTAAAAATTTTTTTTAGTGTTTATTTATTTTTAGAGAGAGAGAGACAGAGCATGAACAGAGGAGAGGCAGAGAGAGAGAGGGAGACACAGAATCTGAATCAGGCTCCAGGCTGTCAGCACAGAGCCTGACACAGGGCTCAGAACTCACAAACCGAGAGATCATGACTTAACCTCAAGTCGGATGCTGATGCTTAACCCACTGAACTACCCAGGAGCCCCAGCAGCCCTCCCCTTTAAATACTTGATATTTTCATTCATTTGTTCATTTAAAAATCCTGTATTGAAACCTCCTACTGCCCACAACTAAGATAAGCCACCGGAGATAGGAAAGTATTAAGGAAGTTTCTCAGGCTGATTGGCAAATCCAATCACAATGGGACGGCCCCAGAGATCCAGCAGAGGCCTGCAAAGGGAATCTGGCAGCCAATAAAGCCGGAAGTTAGGCAGGTTTGAAAAAAGGTGTGCTTGTGGGAGGAGGTACTTAGAATGTGAATTAAACGTAAGAGACTGGGCCCTGGATGCCGTGAAGATTAGTTATTTAACCAATGAAATAATTTACCAATAAAATCATTGGGACCAGAGCCTTCTTTGGAGATAGTCCTTAAATAAGGTTCAGTCAGCTCATTCAAAGGTTGCTGTTTAGTTTTCTACTTCTCGCTGTGTCGATTTGAATAATCATTAAGTGCCAATTCCTATGCATTGAAATTTTTTTAGCGGTTAAGGAGAGCTTGACTCTAGAGTTTCAAAATTTATAGACTTGATATAGTCTTTTCCATTTTCTTAACATTTTTTTCTCATTTCTTGATTGGATTTGTTTCCTAGAAGAGATACACTTTTTGAACATAATTATCATTTCCATTAACTTTCTCAGGTGTCACGGCTGAAGACACAAATGCAGAGAAGAAATGCTCTATGTTTTAATTCTCCTCCTAGTTAGAAATGACCCAAATCACATGGAATTTTTTTTTCTTGTAATCCTATAACAGTACACTAATGAGGTATCCATCTATGGTGATATTCATTAATTTCCAAAAGATACAGCTCTCATGCAAATAGCTGTCTGTAGACGAAGGAAGAGTCATGTCCTGTCTCTAACAGGCTTAAGTATTTCAAATGTCAAAGCAGCTCTTCTGTTTGTAAAACCGTGGCACAAAATTAGCTCCATGGCAGAAAGCTGCACATGGAGCTCAGGTTGCACAGAGAGCTATGTTCTGTTGGATGAACTTGTACTAGAATAACTGATAAAGGAGAGCTACCTATCTCTTGAACTTTGGGGCTTGAGCTCACGACCCCAAGATCAAGAGTTGCATGCTCTCCTGGCAGAGCCAGCGGGTACCACGATCTCTTGAACTTTTAAAAAGTAACCTGGAAGAAAGTCAGTATACTGAAATGAAATAGAATTCAGTGAAAGGAATAGAATTTTCTGTTTGTTACAGGAGACCATACCTTTTCAGAGAAGTTAAGGAGTAAAAACGTAGGAGAAAGCCCCCCTGTGAGAGGAAACCCAAGTGTGGAGGAGACTTTCCAGAGAGGCTTCTGTCCTGACACTGCTCCTCAACTGTACCATAACGATAATATTCTCCACTTCAGAGGGGTGTAAGTAAATAAGTTAAAATACATAAACAGGTAGCATAGGGAAGTGTTTCCTTGATGTGAGTCCTCTTTTCTCCCCCATCCTTCCTGAATAAGGAGTAAGAAGACAATACTCAACCCATCAAGACAACTGAATGACTCCATCTTCTTGCTCAGCACACAGGACAACCCATCACCCAATCTTATTTTTGTTTTTCTCCCAAAAATCTCAAATCTCTACCTCTCTCTCCCACTTTAGTCTGAGGACTGAGTATCTTCCCGAAGAAGAGTTAATTCTGCACCATGCTTCTTGGATTTGTTGATCTTGGTACTCGAGGGTAATAAGGTGAGCTGCTGAGAATTTAATGCGACAGAATCGGGAACATTAACCAGATTGTTCTCAGTTGTTTCAGAACAAGTATACTCTATTTCAGTGAGGGAAGAAGACTCTGCTATTGCATTTCAAAATGGTTATTACGTTTCTAGATGTTGTAAGAAAAGCAGACACTTTCTGTGATCTAGAGTCTACTTAGTGGAGCTTTTCTGCATTTTCCTGTGGGCCATGAAGATTCGTCAAGGGAAGGAGAAGAGGAAGAAAAGCTGGTTCTTGCTCCAGGGCCAAGGAGAGCCTGCCCCATGGTGTGGGTGGAAGTTCCAGAGAGACACTACCCTAAGGAGAGAAAACAGGTGCCAGAAATGGAGTTGCCATAGACAAGGGGGCCTGGAACGCTCTGTCAAGTGCTCTCGGAACACATACTTTGAGTTGGGATGGCTGGTGACTGCTGGGCTGGGGTGCCAAGTGAGCAGGGAATAGATATGAAGAATTAGCTGCAGAGCTTTGGGAACCTAGCAGAGGTGTTGGTAGCTTAGGCTTGGCCCGCAAAGAATCAACTGCTGGAGCCCAATCAGCCCAGCACCTGGAACAGCCAGCCTCAGTGGAACGAACACCCAAGGCTCTTCTCCTCATTTCCTGGGCCACGTAAACCCTAGACTCTAAAGGCAAACCAAGGGAGAGGGTATGACCCCTGACATCTATGAGGTTCTTCTTGCTGCTAACATATCTTTCTACTACATTTATTGCCAAACTTCATGAATTGCTTTTTCTTTTTCTTTTCTTTTTTTTTTTTTTCAGAAGCCAGTGGGCGCCCTACATGGTCTATCTGAAGAATCAAGTCAAACTTACAGAGGCAAACCAGAAAAAAGAAAGGCAGAGACAGAGCCCTAAGGACATTGTTCTGAGTCTCTGCTTACACGGAGTCCCTGAATTCAGTTGTCTTCCCAGACTTCCCTTTTCTGGTTGCCTTCTTTGGGTTCTTTTCCTGACACTGATGAAGATCTAATTAGTGTAAAAGGAAAAAAGGTGAGGAATTTGAAAGGGAGGTCATTACTTGAATTCACGGCTGAAATTAGGGGAGATGGAAATATGGGTCCCCTTCGGAAGAAGTGCGATAGGGCATGTGTAAAGGACAAAGGCAACCATAAAGGGAGGGTTATGCTGAGAAGCAGCTTACGTGAAGGGAGGAATTTCACTCAGAACAGAAATCTGGCAGGAGTAAAGGAGGTTTTAACAAACTCTGCAGCCGATTCTGAAACACACCGCTGTTCTGTTTCAATACATAATACACCTGTGCTTTCTTAGGATCAATTTTCTGAAAAAAGCCCACTTGTGAAATTTATGTCAATAATGCTGAACTCACAGGTGCAAAGACAGTAAACAAAGGATTATCTTTACCGGTGGGAAAGTCATAGGCTACCTGAAGGATGCAGGGTAGATTTCTGAGATTGGTACCATGTAGGTAACAGACGCTGATTTTGATCAATAGCTTTTAAAATGTAGTGAAAAAAATAATTCCTTTCTTTACAATCCACTGTTTCCTGGGCAGAAATATTAGTGAAAGACTTTTAGCCATAAAGAGGTCTATCTTTCACAATCCTCGAATCTTTCTTGGAACTTAACCTTCCACTATCCCCCACTCCCTTTCCCAA
The DNA here is from genome assembly GCA_030068075.1 of Paguma larvata. NCBI lineage: Eukaryota > Metazoa > Chordata > Mammalia > Carnivora > Viverridae > Paguma > Paguma larvata. The sequence goes on from CM057826.1 coordinate 127,980,545, forward strand.
ACTGTCCCTATCATCTTCTAAAAAAAAAAAAAGAAAAATTTGAAAGTGAGCAAGGGAGGGGCAGAGGGAGAGAGAGAATCTTAAGTAGGCTCCAAGCTTAGTGCAGCATCTGACACTGGGGCTTGATCTCAAAAGGTGAGATCAAGACCTGAGCCAAAATGAAGAGTCAGATGCTTAATCAACTGAGCCACTCAAGCTTAATGCTGTGGGCTTAAAAGGACAATAACCTCTGGTTTATTGGTCATTCAGACCAACAGCTCTCTTTTCAAATTCTGATTACCTCCTTCAAAAAAGGCTTAATGGGGGCTAAATATATTTATAAAAGAGCAAGTAAAATCGTCTCTCACAGGAGTAGTTATGTGCCTTTATGTGTGTGTATCCTGTGTAAATCAAAAACACTGCCTGCATAATTTTAAGACTTTTTCGGTTTACCTGTTATTAGGGATAGAATAAGACATAAAATGATCGCCAAGTGCTTCCCTTCTTTAGACTGGACCAAATCTGCATGTTTCTCTCCCCCTACCCCAAAAGCTTCAGCAGTAATCTAACCAAGTTCTGGCAAGTATTGAGTCAGGGGCCTCTATGTTGTATTCCGTATCCACGAACCACTGATCTTATTCTGTGGTTCAAAAATGTACAATTCATTTTCCTTTGCAGCTGTGGTCAGAACATCTTGGTAATTTGCATCCGTATCTGAGAAGAGTGGAACAGAGGATGTGTGTGGACAAGACACTACCCGTTTTGGGAATGAGTTCCTCATCTTAAGGCCACAACAGGGGACAAATTCAGAGGTCTTCATGCTTCCCCTAAAACAGTGCTTTCTAACTCAAAAACAAAATTCATTGGTAGATTCAAGAGGAAGAAATGGGCTGAAGTTCTTAATAGCCTATCTGAAGAGGCCTCTGACCACAGCTTCCAGATTTCATAAAGAGCAACGAGACTTAGATCTTTAGGTATTTTAGGAGTCTACAAACAAAGTACACCACGTTGGTTAAGCCACCAAACACATTCTGTGTATCCACTATCTCAACTAGCTCAACTAAATAGTACTTCCTGATGAGCAATTCCCAGGACTTGTGCTATCTTTACCCCAACAGTTCAACATTAAACTACCACCTATTCGTTCTGTACCTAACAACATCCTGTCGGTCCATAAAAACAGAACTGTATCGGATACATTTATCTTTTCTTCCTGGTGAATGAACAAAAAATTAATCTTTGCTGGCCAAAGATGAATTGCATCCCTGCTTTGCAAACCTTTGGATACTCTGCGACTAGGAAATGCCACATTCATAGCTGGCTCTGAATCCCCTTTGAACTCCCCAAAGAAGTAGCCCGAACAGCGCATTATTGGACAATAAGCCGCAAGTAAAGATCACGCAGAGGACACCTCGATCTGGTTTCAGATCTGTGCACCCCCCTGTAGGCCAGTCTGTGCTGCTGACTTTCAGTCCATTACCTGAGCACACGCTTGCTGGCAGATTTGGATGAGCGGTTTGGAAACAGCCAGTCTATCCCACACCTCTGAGTTATGGACCCGGCAGCAGTGACTGCGTAACAGAGATACCCCAGGAGATGAAAGATCTGGGCTCTCGGCCAACATTCTTCATTTATTTACCGCAGGATCTCAGGAAACTCCCTCCGTTGTGCCAAGTTGCTTTCTCAAGAGTAATACAGAGATAAATGAACTGTCCTGCATATATAACACACTATAATGCTCGAATGAGAAAGTGAAAATCTTTTCTAGAATCGTTAATCAGCTTAGCCAAAAGTCTCCCGAAGAGAAGAGAGGGACTCTGAATCAAGAGTCAAAGGCTTAGGGGTAGCAAACAGTTTCAAACAACTTTTCCAAGGCATGAATATTAAGGTAAAAGCCACTAAAAAAACCCTGACCTTGTGAAATAACAGTCCTATAAATGAGGGTACATGGCCAAGTTGACAAAGATTTTTAAGACAGATAAAATAGAAGGCGTTAAGTAGTTTTAATGAATCCACTTCCTTTATTGCAGTAACCTCTGTACAAGCAGCAACTGCAATACTCCACGTTAAAACGTTAGAAAAGCATGTGTGACAGTTATAGTACAGTATTATCAAAATATTACACTTTCAAACTTAGTAGATCAACATCCACCAGAGCTCAAATCTTTAAATTATTTCCATAGTCTTTAAAAATATGTAACGTCAGAAAGCATATAAAAAGAATGTAAAAGGAAACCTAAAGTACAAAGGAAATAATGTAACAAATAAATATTTGATTTAATTAACTGTTAACAATCAGCTTAACGCCACCACTCTCTCTAAACCCGATGAGTATTTACCTATAGGAATAATGAACTGTCCAATGCCATTGCATATTTATTTCCAAGTGATCACCAATGATTAGAACTAGAAAAAAAAATTTGGCATTAAAATAATCAAATTCAGCATAAATAAAACAGTGTAGAATAGCTTCGACACTAGCTAGCATCTCTAAGAATTGCTGAAATTTATTAGAGTACTAATTTTGACCTGGTGTCTAGTGTTAAGTGAAAGTAATGCTTTTTTTTTTTTAAGTGAAAAGCTTCTTACATTATTTCACAGACAATATTACCCTCCCCCCATTATGCATATGTAGATATATTTTATGTACTTTATACACATATGTATGAAGCATGACATTTGGTTCCTGCAGTACAGATCACAAATATGGTTTCCTGAATGGGAAAAAATTAAAAAAAAAAAAAAATAAGTGTACCTGTGCACATTTCAAGATAGCAGCACTCAATTCATGCCCTATAATCCATTTAAAAAGTTCAAACACGATATTGTTTACTGAATAATGACATTTCTACTGTCTTTCCCCCAAAACACTACAAAACCTGCAATAAATGGAACAATGCTGTGAGTTATGATGTAAGGAAAAAATTGGAAAAACAATTACTTCATTTTAATGTCATGAGTTCAAAATTATCCTATCTCTGCTTTTCTATTCATTTAGTTTATGTTCACGCAGCAAAAAGACTGCACTAGTGACGACAGTATAATTTTATGGATTTCTATCAAGATTCGTGAAAAGCTGCATATATCCTCCACCGCCGAGACTTTTGCCAGTGAACGCCGTGAACGGTACCGTAGCAGGCGTGTTCTCCACTTTCTAACTGAACGGTAACTGTGTGAAGTTACATGCCCTTCGAATGATCACCTCTGATCTCCAGGAAACCTTTATCTTTCAACCTCATTTTGAACTGATGTTTACTCAAAAGGAAAAATTTTAATCTAAGGAATCTTGGATCACTTTAAAATGCAAAAACACCAGCAACATAAATGTCATTATATATACACATATGCATCTGTGTATGCATATACATATACATACACACATACAGATATGTAGACATCTATCCCTTGAAATGTTTTTAGGAAATCCTTCCTTGAATAAAAAATGAAAAACTTCACATTGATAATTGTATATAAAGCTTTTAGTAACAGTGCATACGCACTGTCAAAATTGTACTAGTAGACTATTATGTCAAAACAGACATTCCAAAAGCACAAACTGGCAGTTTTCTCAACACAAAAGTTTCAAAGTATTAAGAATGGATTAAATTTAAATGTTCAGAATAATCTGTTCAAACCTGAGTATATTAATTAAGACTAAGTGTACTTGACAATTGAATGAATTAAGCCTAAAAACATTTCACTAAGAAACCAGTGGTCCATTTAACCATTTGATGAAACATTAAATATTTTATTGATTTATAAACGATGGTAGAGTGGAATTCCACATATTGTTTATTGAAATAGTCTATTTCATGACATTGCTTTATCTAATTTTCCTCGAGAAAAATCTTTTAGCATTTCTTAAAAGTCCCTCAAGATTTGAGGAAAACTATAAATTAGGACAGATCTCCCTTCTAATAGATACAAATGATTTTGAGGACTTTGGTCTAAAGAATGACAACAGATTTTTCAGCATGGTATATAGAAGTACTGGATAAATCTTCAACCTTCCCTAAAGATTTCAAATAAAAATACAAATAACATCCAATTAGAGATTAAAGAAAAAAAAAACAAAAGAAAGGTTTATTGGGTCTTTTTTCTTAGATCTACATTTTATACCTACCCATGCAAACCTGACCTTGGGGTCACTTTTGGGTTATCTTTTTTTTTTTTTTTTGCATTTTTCATTAACTTGCCCTAATTCTCATCTTTAGTATCTAACAGATACCTTTACAAAAGTAATAGAAAACATACAGTACTCAACACTAATTGGTCAATGGAAGAAAAAAGCAGTGTCCATTTCAAGGTGGAAGAGACTAGAAATAAAAATAATTGCTGACGCCAAAATTTGACATTCTATAAATTTATAAAAGAGGATATATGGATGAAATTTGGTTAATTTCAGAAGGCACCTCAAGGCTAAAGGCTTTTTGTACTCCTTTCATCAATCAAAAAATAACACACTTTTATTGCTATTCAAGTAGCAAAGGAAAACTTTACTCTCATGAGCTTCAGTCCAACAAGGAATCATCGTCATTCATTCAGATTGAAATACAGACTTGACTAAAACTGAAGTCTCCATACACATACCAATGGAGCAACTTCCCGTGTGCTTTCAAATTAATGAAATCGTGAAAGAAAAGTCACAGTTCGCCATTGTGATGTTAATGTGTCATTGAAGATTTCAGTTACTCCACCGGGCACTAAAGTACCATCTGGAGAGCTGTCCACTGTGTCAGAACACTTAAGAATAGAAGGTAAGGACACTCTGATGATTCCCACGGACTAGGAGAATTGGCGGCAGGTCCTTCGATAGAGCTTCCAGCCAGGCCATATACAGAGCACTAGACACAGCACCTTTCCTCGCAACCGGGAGACTCCTGGTATTGAAAAGAAAAAGGAAATTAGGCAATGCATTTAAGCTGAAAAAAGAAAATGTAATAACAATTATATATGGAGTCCCTAATAATAGTAACTAAAAATTACTTTGGTTACACACTGGTTTTGAATGCAGGCAAATTCTGAACATAGTGTAGCAATGACTATACTCCTATATCACTATTCTCCCATTTACATGTCTGAACAAAAGATTTTTTAAAATTCATCCGTAAGAATAGAAATAAATATTTCTTTAAACTGTAGCAGATTTTGTATCTAACGCTAAACCTCACATTTTCCCATCTTTAATAAAGACGGAGTTCATTTAAGAGAAAGGGATAATTCTATCTGAATTTTGAAAGCAGAAACTACACATGGATAAACAAAATTCAAACATAATTAATTAATTCTACGTATGAATTTTCAACTTCTCTCTTTTCTCTGGTTTTCATTAATTTTTTAATGTTTATTTTTGAGAGAAAGCCCAAGTAGCAGAGGGGCAGTAAGAGAGGGGGACAGAGGCTCTGAAGCAGGATCCTGACTGACAGCAATGAGCCCTACATGGGGTTCCAACCCAGGAACCATGAGATCATGACCTGAGCTGAAGTCAGACCCTCAATGGACTGAGCCACTCGATTGTCTGGGCTTTTCATTTCTATTTGTAGTTAGTGGTAGTAGTCACTGATAACGGTACCTGATCATTAGCAGCAAAACTTGAAATGTTCTGGTATACTGTTTGTTTTTTTTTTTTTTGTCAATCAAAGTATCAATTCTTAAATATTATTGTATTTCATCATTTGGGATGTTTTTGGAGGCCTGAGGTTTTTTTTGTGTTTTTTTTTTTAAACCTATTGAAGGATGCAGGCTCCATGGCAGAAAATTTGGGTTCAAGTAATATCTACTGAATGTGATTTAGTAGGGAAAAAAAGCCAGAAAGCATTAGCATCTATATTCAATGCAAGGACAAAGTGTCTGTATGTAAATTTGTGTGTGGAAATTTGGGGGTGGAGAGTCAAACAGGAACCACTTTTTACATTAAATCCCCAAGTTAACTTTATGGTATTATGTCTATGAGGATGCTGCCTGTGGTCCAAATTGTTTTTTATTAAGATTTTTTAAAAATCTAATGCAAGTTTAATAGTAAAAAAATTGATTTGGAGGGGTGCCTGGGTGTCTCAGTCATTAAACATCATTAAGCATTAAACTTCAGCTCAGGTCATGATCTCACAGTTCGTGAGTTCAAGTCCGGCATCAGATGAGTTTGAGCACTGCTTTGGGTGAGCCGGGCTTCTCTCTCTGCCCCTCACTGACTTGTGCTGTCTCTTTCTCAAAAAAAAAAAAAAATTAAGTACAATCTACCCCTCAATGTTAGACTCAGATTTACAACCCCGAGATCAAGAAAGGCACGCTCTACTGACTCAGCCAGGTACCCCTCTACCACTCTGGGGTCCAAAGTTTAACTTGAGGCCTTCATGCCCCACAACACTTGATGGCTATGCTGGAATGTCCTCAAAGCCAAGGAATTTTTAAAAGTTGGGAAAAAGGATAAAGGAAAAACTCCAGAATAAACAATTATGGTAAAGAATTACTTAGATTCATGTAAGCTTAAGATTTTTCCTTTCCGGAAAAAAAAAAAAAAAAAGAAAGAAAGAAAAAAAAGATTTTTCCTTTTTTTTCCTCCTACCTTAAATGATTTTTCCGTATGCTTAAAGCAAAGTATATTGACAAAAGTTTGTTTTTTCCTACTTATAACCACTAGATCATTACTGGGAAATATATAGGTATGTACTTGGTATGGAAATTAACCCTAATTCCATGATCATAGTATAGACTTTACTTACATGACAATGATATTAGCTGTACTTGAATGCTCCTTTAATAATTCATTTAACCTGATCTGCCGATAGGTCTGAAAGGAAAAAGGACAAAGTCATTCCTAGACCTTTTGAAAAGGGGAATCTAGTGTGGTTCACAGAACTATAAAGAAAGCAACCAGAAACCAAAATAATTTTGGTGTAATAAAAATATTTGTTCCCTAATTTAGAAAAGAGCTAGTGATTTCCACACACTGTTCACATACAGATCCAACTACGAGGAGACTGAATTTACAAGATTAGTGCCTCCCATAACAAATTACGGTTCTTGATACTTAGATCTTAGGTATTTAAAAAAAAAAATCAATGGAAGATTAATAAAAAGAAAGCAGAAGATAAAGAATACCTTGGTCTTATAAAGTTCAAGCTCATTATCTGTTATTCGCCATGGTTCATCTTCTTTCATTTTATCTGCAATATCTTGTTCTTTGTCATCTTCATGAAGTCTATACGGCTCAATCATTTCATCAAAGGCTACAATACTTAAAAAAAAACGAAAAAAATACTGACAATCACAATTATGAATTACTTAACACTAAGATCGTAAATGCTAAATTAGCACTTGAGAAGTCAGTGTTTTCCATCTCTTGTGCCACTTCCACACCCTAATTATAACCATCTCTTTGGCAAGTTATTCAGAAAACAGCCATCTCTGGTTGCTCAAAATGATTAGAAATTTAGAACCATATTCACAATAACAGAATTGTAATTTGAACTAACAATGATTTCTCTGTATCCACCCCCAGCTCCTATGCCCACCCCACTCAACCTACATACATTTTCATCATAGTAGCTAAAATGATCCTTTTGAGCAGTATGTCAAATTGTGTTGTTCCTTTACTCAAAATATTCAAAACCTTTCCTAGTTCAAATACCACTGAATAAAAGGAATAGTAGTAGTAGTAGCAGTAAAGGTACTAGAATATTCTAAAGAGAGGAACGCACAGATACTGAACATTTAAGAAGATGCAGGATTAATCTCTAGATATAAAGATAATTTAAGATAAAAGACAGTAAAAGAAAATGAATGCTAATTCTCCATGAATGAGAAAAAATACTTTTCAGTATCAAGTCTCATACAAAGTTCCTGACATATATTATGTCATAAAAGGGAACAAATTCTTCCCTGATTACAAGCTTATGAAGTATACCTTATTATTTTCTATTTAAAATAAATTCTTTAAATCAGCTTCATCATTTATTCAACAATTACTTGAGAATAATCAAAATTATGCCTGGTAATATAAATATACCTATTATTTTAACAACCTCCAAGCACCATTTTCAGGCAGATTATCCCATGGGTGTACTTTTCTTTGACTCTTGAGAATCCTGAATGCAACTATTATAGGCTAATTCTTGATTCTCCTATGTTAGTAATAAAGCAAAATAGTGAAAAGTAACATATAATGTGCAGCAGGCACTGAGTGAGAGGTGGTAACGAATATGGGCATGAACAGTGGAGATTTAAAGAACCATGAGGAATTTCTGTGGCATTAGAATTTTCAGAAAGTACCTGTAAAGCACTAATTGAATTCTCTGAAAACTGAAAGCCCTTTAGACTTACTTTGGTATCAGTTACAGGCATGACAACTGTCAGTACCAGATGAAAAAAAGTTGACTTCACATGTAACTAACAGCAGGTAAAACCCCCACGTCATGAGTTTAAGTTGAATGATCCATTACAGGAATATCTGAGTAGGTCATCCATAAAAGGATCAGAAATCTATACAGAGTAATTTATCCAACAACTTACTTTTCTTTCTTTGGTTTAGTATTAATATCTCCTAAGACCATGATATCAGAGAAGTCTATCCGGAACTTACTAAGCAAAGTAGCCATCCTAAAACAAAAATGAAAAGCATTGAGATACACAACAGCTGGCATGTGAGTATTTTTATTCTATTTCAGGCTGAATCACTGTATCTGAAAAGCATGGTTTATAGGAAAACTATATCAAAGTCCATCTGTATTAGTTCACACTGTACATTCAACTGAGTAGACCCCAAAATTCCCGGAGTAGAGACTCCTGTTACGTTCTTTCACTTTCTCTGAATCTCTCGTTAATATCCAATCATGAATGGAAAGAGAAAGACATTAATAGTGAAATATGAAAGGCAACTAGTTTTTAAATTTAAGTTTTGTCACAAGGAGTAAGAGATACGGGCTTTCAGTTACAGAAGGAACGAGTTACGAGGATGAAAGGCACAGCCTGGAGAACACAGTCAATGGTATTTTCATAGTGCTGTATGGGGACCGATGGTAGCAATCCTGTGGTGAGCACGACACAAAGGGATATGGAATCACGGTGCTGCACACCTGAAGCCAACTTAACACTGTACGGCAACTGTACTTCAATTAAAACTTTTTGTAGACAGATTATATTAAGTATATGGATTTCAGACAAAACTAGTAAACAGTTAAAAGTTTAATTATTTTTCGATTCTTCTTCCATGCATGAAGAATGCCTGTCTCAAGGCCCAATAGGACACCTGGGGGCCATCGAAAGCTATAACTAATGGCAAATCAACTTCACAGCATTTTTGAGGGGGAAGGGGACTGGGACAGACACGCAAAAGGAGCTCCAAGAAGCCTCTGACTTTTCAGTAAAGAAATACCTTTTCGGAGGCATAGCTGGCAACAATACAAAAGTGGAAACACATATAAAGGAAAAGCTCTGAGTATGACAGGATTCCATTAAGAAAACGGAGTTTTCTAAATTAAGATATTAGAAAACAGACGTGCTACAGGTTTAACTTTTAAATTATTTCTAGTATTTCTTGCATAATTCACTATGTGAGATTAATTGACACCTAGTTAAATTCCAGTGTAGATCTATTACGTGCCTGTTATGGGTTACCAGGCCCACAAAACTCAAACCTAAGATACAAAAATAAGTATGATACAGGCCCCAGAATGCAGTGAGTGGTACCAAGTATACTGTTATTCAGGAAGGAAGGGTAACAACTAATGGGGAGACAAGGGTACAAAAAAAAAAAAATACACATTAGGACAGATGTCATGAAGAAAGTGAGGGCAATGCTGGACCTGAAGGGCTGGAGTATTTCAAGCAAGGAGCTGTTTACAGTAGAGAGGAGAGCAGAGGGGGGTACGAGCCTGAGATCGCGCGTGTGTTCAGGGCAGGTGCACAAGTGCGCACTGCAGTGAAGTCTAAGGCACAGTGTGCACAACAGGAGGACAGACAGTCTAGGGCTTTGTCATATTTTAGCACAGGCTTTCTATGGAATGTAACAGAGAGGAAATAACAAATATTTGGGGCAGAGGCATCTTATCATCAGAGCTCTACTTCCCAAACGTGAACTCGGGGGAAGAATGTACAGTATGTGCTGAAAAGGTCAGACACAAGATGTGGGATACTTAGCAAATCACTGAAACCAGAAATAGAAATGGGACAGTACAGCAGGAGTAAGACAAGGGGTGACAGTGGCATCCTTCATTTTTGTTATCGTCAAGTCTACAGAATGTATCTCACATAGGAATACGTGATTTTGGGGCACATCTCCTAATATTTTTTTAAAAGTGCCTAATATTTTAATGCTGCAAGTTTGTAATAAAGACTTTATAAAATGTTTTTGTATGAAAAAATATTAGGTATCAGTAAAATGAACTATCTACAACTTAAACATAAAGACTAAACTGAAGAGAATGAAGTTTTAGTTGTTTAGATTTTCAGCTTCATTATACAAGAGGACAACCTCACTGACATTTTCTAAACTGTGTCTTTTTTATCCTACCCAATACACTGTAATAATGAAGTACAGCTAGATTAATGCTCTTCCATTTAAACAGACTTACGCTCTCCGGTCATGGTCTATTCGGTTTATTTTCCCACCAATGAATACTCTGATCTTACAGTCTTTCCACTTTTTCTTGGTAGTCAGAAGGTAAGGTATCAATAAGGTCAAACCTAAATCATAAAAATATAAAAAAACATCATTCACTAAAGGCTAATTTCTCAATTAAGAACTTTTAATACAATTTAATCTCTAAAAGCATGTCTGCTACAACTCCATATTAAACAATATTTTTCTATCCGTCTTTCCTTAATAATTCAGTCAGAAAGCCATGAGGTAGGCCTGAACAAGGAGGGAAGGCCAATGGAGTCAGAAGACTAGTCACACACAGGAGAACTGAGAAATGAGAATCTTCACTCAACTTAGTGGGAGCCAGGTTTCTCTCTTAAATGAGAATTTCAAGAAGGAAGAAGCTGGGTTGAACCCGGCAGTGTTTAACCCGGAATGGGTTTTCAATCTATGCTTACACATACAAATCGATCTGTAGGTTTCTGAGCCCCATCTGCTGAGAGGGCCTGGGAGCAGGGACTCTGTAGTAGCAACAAGCTTATTTTTGTTCTTCAATACCATTCTCCACTAAAAGCGGTCAGGTTCCTCGGGTAAAAGGTGACTCAATGGCTGGTACAGGCAAAGTACAGAAGTGAGCCTAGAACATCTTATGATTGGGAAATGACAGATGGACACGCAAGTCAGCCCTAGAGAGCATCCTGCAGCCAAATATGGGAACAATCTGAACATCAAAACAAATAGTAAGAATGACAAATCATCTCACAGTGAATACAGTCTATGAGTTCACAATGATAGAAATAAAGATAAAGCTCTTCCTTACAGTAAGATGCCAACAAATAAATGAGGAAGAAATAACAGGATTAGAAGACAATCATTTGGCAACCACAAACACCACACCAACCACAACAGCAGGCCAAAGCATCAACGGATCCTAAAAATGGTGGCAAAAGTTGTTGTGACAATGGTATATTTACATAATCCAAAATTAACTCCCCATCCACTAATATGTAAAATTAAAAACGGAGATAATAACTTTTCGTTCTAAAAATCTAGCGGAAACCACATTACTAAATGGTCAAAGCTAACTTCACTTGATGAGGCAAACCAACATCAAGTCCCACTTGATGAGATAGAGACAGAAGAGCGCAGTGTCCCTTCTGTGATATTTCTACCAAAAACCTACATAACTTAAACTAATTATGACAAAAGATCAAATGGCACTTCAAATCTAGTGACATTCTAAAAATCGTCAGTTGATTAAAAAAACAAAAAACAAAAAACGTTAAGGTTATAAGCCAAAGAAGTGGGCAACCTGCAAACTGAAGGACAGGGAAGAGCTAATAGTTAAGTGCAACACCTGATTTTGAAACTAATCCTGCTGCTTTGGGGCATGTCGGCAAAACTGGAAAGGGGTCTAGGGATGAAGAGGACACATCATTTCTTAGTACTATCCCCATATTCCCACAACTTCACTCAATGTAAAACTGTTAAAATGTATGTTAACAACCTTACCTCCATCATCAAAAAGCCACCAGACATCAATAGTATTCTTTCCTTGTTTTTTCTGAAACTGTGTACTAGCTTCAAGAAGCTTTTGGTCAGCTACATTTAAGGGCACAGCAGGGCCTTTGGATTCTAAAGGATTAAGCAGAAAAATAACATGTAAGGGAGATAAATATTCAAGTCCCTTTTGTTGAATTCCTCTAATTTCCTAACTTTTATATATTTAAATGTTTATAATGCAGACAGTTGTATATTGCATCCATCCTAAGCTTTCAATGGTTTATAATTTAAATGTGCTTTTAAAAGATGTTAACGGATAAATACATCTTTACAAAGCTAAATGCATCCAAATTATCCTGCCTAATATCTACTATTTTGAAGCATTCTGAATGAAAGAGAATCATGAATACCAATCAAGACTTGTAACTGACTGCTAGATTTTAATTTTTGAGAAGTTGTTTTAGGCTACCTGGACAAATGAGGTTTATGCCTATTCCATGAACATACCTCTTATGTAATCTTATTCCTCAGTAATTTAAAGATCAAAAAATTATTTTACATAAAATGTCAAAAGACAGAGGGAAGTGGAGGACGAATGAATACAAGCTAACAATTATCACAGTGAAACCTCAGAGCTAAGCAACAACACTCTCTTCTTTACCTAACTTGTCCCCTTCGTTTGTGATGCGAAAAGCTAAAGCCATATAACCACGCATCTTTCTCCGAAGCCCAGAAAGATGGTAGAACTCCTTGGCAGGGCACCGCCTGCTGCAGGTCTAAAGAGCAATATTCCAAGGAAGTTCCCATTCATATTCCCAGGAATTAAAAACTTAAAAACCAAAAAACCAAAAAAAAAACCCAAAAAACAACTCAGCACTGGCTCTATGAGCAAGCAAATGACTAGTATGAGACTCCTACAGTCAATTTTTAAAAGCAGGAATCCACAGGAGGAAATCTGATCGCTTCTGCAGGATGTCTGTCATTCACTTCTCATGCTGCCATGATACACGCAAACATGACAAATGATTGTGCATGATGACATAATATGGCTGCCAAACCACACTGCTCCGTAACTCTCACCTCTATCTCCTTCTCATAAAAGTCATGCCCGGGGACATGACTGTGTATCTCCCAAACGCAGCAGGGCTGTGAGAAATATTGTAATTTTTGAAATGAAAAATATATTAGTATCAAAATTAAGGGCTTGGCTGGGTACACCTGATGGTAAAGAATGCAAGTGATGCTGGCAAAGAGACCCATTTCAGTGTCTCTGCCTAGCATCTAAACCATGCAGTTTAAATAAAAAACCAGTATTGACATTCGGGATTTGAGTATTTCAGAAATGGTATGATGATTTAAAATATTGTATCTTTGATATACTCCCTTTCCCTGGGATGATTTAAATTTTTTAGTTGGACTGAAGATAATTTTTCTAATCTGCATTCAATAAATAACTGCAGCATCGCTCGCTATGGAAATAAAAACTAAGGTAAAAAAAGAAAATAGCAAAGTTGGAATTAAAGAGTTAACAGTATGAAAAAGGGAATTAAAATAAAATGATGAAAAATGCCTGCCTTTTTTCAACAGTGGTTGAGTTGGAGTCTTGCCATCCTCTTCCTCATCTAGATTATGTTTAAAAAACACAAAATATAAGTTAATTGTCTTTATATTAATAATGAAAATGTAAATAGAGCACATTTATAAACAGAGCATAGTATGAAGAGACAGTCTGTGAAAAATAATCAAGACTGAAGATAGGTATCTTCTACACTGAGTGTTGAGTTTTTTAAAAAACAAACGTATTTTAAACCCCTCCAAAAGGGCTACTGATGAACACTCGCCCCTAAATTGTATTCCTGTAAAACTGACAAAAACTTGAACAGGCTTTTTAAACTTATAAATGTTCATACTTGAAATCAGTTGAAAAGAATCTAGACTATTGCTTACAGAATACAAACAGGACATTAAAAACTGACACTGCAGATAACACATACATTTTAAACACTGCCACTGCATCACTGTGCGAATGACTGAAAAGTAATTTTAGAAACATTTCATGGATATTTGGTCCTTGTTAAAACTGATCACCACTTGAAATAGGAGAGAATTTGATCAGAGACAAAGTCTTTTGGTTTACATAAAATACTAGTTTATACATATATACATAAATTGACATATAAAATGTAAGCATATATAAGCACGTATATATATGTATGTATATATGTATGTACTGGTCCATCTATATTTAAATATCCTTAAGTATTTTCTTGGGGTTAACAGTTTTGCTGATTTCAGGCTGTTCCTCAGATAAGCTAATGGAAGGTGTATGACCCGGACAGTGGAGAGTACACTGCACCGGAGTCAAGGATTCCAATATTACCTTTAACTCTTTCTAGCTACGTGAACTTGAACTGGTTAGTTAACTCCTCACTTTCTACGTTAGTAAAAAGGGTGAATACCTACGTCTTCAGACCATTATGCTTTAAGCATTAAAGCCCTTAGCTTGGTGCCTAGCACAAAGTTTTCAAAGGGCACTCTTTCTGTCCCCTTGAATGCTCTGTGCCACAATAACCAAGACAAACATACCCAACACCTACGATTATATAGTAACTACACAAGAATGTTTCTAATTCTGAACATCTTCCAATTACATAAACATTTCTATAGTTTGTTACTTTTGAAAACAACTGACTAAATAGAAAATAAACACAAAATAAAATTAATGCTATTTTTGAATGCTAACTTCTTATGCCTCTTATGGAACCAGAAACATTTCAATGATTACATTTAATTTTATGGGATTAAGTATTATTGTTCTTATCAAGTAGATATTTGATACTATCAGTCTTTGATGATAATAAAAATAACAATTACAGATATAAATGCAGACACTGTGTATTCATTTCAGAGAGCTCAAGAAATGTCAAGGAAATCTTGACACTTAAAAAATGATTTACACTAAGATATTTTAAGGTATCTAAAGGTAGTAAAGGTATGGACATTTTTATAATAGAAAGGTGAGTAGGATGTACCCACCCAGGTTCCTCCTCTCTAAGAATGACTTCACAAGCCTACTGAGCTAACGTGTGGAAAACGCCTACTGCAATGTGGGAGGCACAGAGGAGATGCCTGCTGACTATCCCTTCTTCCTTTCCCATCATAGTTTTACCTATCAATTCCTAACAGATTCTGTAAAGAAAGGATCCATTTTTAGGAAGAAAATGACAACAAAAATAAAAAGAGGAGATGAGAGCATGTACACGTAAACTAAAAACAAATGCAGGAACATTAAAAGGAGTTATAGAATCTTTTATAGGGTTTTGAGATGAAACAGGAAAAAAATTATAATCAAGCCAGCAAAGAACTCAAAGGGAAAATGGGTCTCAACTAAAGCCTCAACTACCACTACTCTGAGCAGACAATGTCACTAAGGAGGAAAGAAATATTAATTAAAAGAAATGCTTCTACATAATCTGGGAAAGATCAATTTCACAGAGACGGGATTTGTCCAAAGTGATCAATTTCAGAAAAAGAATGGTAATTCTTCAATAGGAATCAAAAAAGCATGATATGGTTTGATGATTTACAGTGCCGATTGTTATTGTTGCGTGCCAGCGGGGACCAGGACAGATGGAGATACTGACTGAACAGAGGTAGGAGAGTGAGGGTGGGAGAGTAAGATTTGGAAGTCATCCCTCTTTCCATCTTGTAAACATGACACAGATTTATGGATGAAATTATCTCAAAGTCTCAGGAGATTTGGAGACCTTTGTGTGGCCTAAACCACTTGGCCGCCATGGGTAGTAGGTCTGCAATTATGGCCCAAGAGTTCAGTAATGAAATACCAAGAGCTCATTCCCTCAGAGAGACTAAGTAAGGAATACAATTCCATTTGATTTTTTATTACATGGTTTTACCTCAACAACTCCAGGTACAGTAGATGTAAAAAGTATTATAAATATCTCATCATATAAACAAAATCCCTGGTATTTAAATATCTTGATTTATAAAAAAAAAATCACATACATTTTTGGTCAACTTCATTCCTTCCAGGGTTATCTTATGCTCTATCGCATTACTTTAAAATTACCATGTTACTTTCCAAGTTTCGATTTAACTTAGGCTTTAAATTAAATGGTTTCACTTAAAATACATATAAAAATATACAAGCACGTATTAGCGTATAATTAATTCACATGGCTTCTGTTCTACGATCAACTTTAATACTTTAAAAATAGCTACTCATGTCGTAACCATCCATTTTACCTCACCAACTAGAAATGAACAGTAAAAACTTGAGAACAGGTTACTTAGTAAGACATGTGATATAATAAAAACCATTTTCTCCCCCAAATTAAACACTACCATTAATAACATTTCTTGTGTGAATAAAAATTACCTTTGTGTGGAACACTTTTCTCATCAGATGGCTTGGAAGTGTCTAAATCCGATTTTTTACTGTACTCCATACTTAGTACCACATCCTTGACACCGGGAGATTTCTCTTGAGACGACAATAGTTCTTCTATGGACATGAAAGCAATCAAATTATTGTCTAAATCTTATTTTAACCATCAATGAAAGCACCATGGTATATTAATCAAATAACAGTTCACAGCAAAGTTTATTAAGAAATAGTAAGTTTACAGTACACGACTTCTTAAACAAATGTGATCGTCTATGTTGAAAGGACTATTCACTCAAACATCTTTAGCCACAGCTAAGCGTCAGACATGTGAACTAGGTGCTGAGGAATTAGTCATGAGTGAGATTCAAGGAACATACAACTGTGAGACAACAGAATGGTGTATAGAATGTGAATAAATTCTATTCTCAAAGTCATTTACACATGTAAAAAATGTGAAATGTGACAAATGTTCACACACACATAATAAGATGATAGACGGAGCTGAACACTGCACCCTGACTATAGAGACAAAACCAGGAGATAAACTCATGGGAGAAGTACCACGTTTTCATATTTAAAGCACTTTGTCCATTTTGTATCTTTTGGGAAGTAGTTAGTAAACAGGTAACTTCCACCATAAAAACATGCATCACAAAGGCAAACGTCATAAGAAATTGATCGTTGACAGATAATCCTCATCACTGATTTGTGTGTATGATGAGAAAGAACAAGAGAAACTACTATGCTAAGAACTTCACAGCCGTTTCTTTACAACAACTCTAGGAAATAATCACATTTTTTTATTTTAGTGTTTAATCTAACTAATCTCTACACCCAATGTGGAGTAGAACTCATAACCCCAAGACCGAGAGTCGCAGGCTATTTTGATTGAGCCAGCCCAAGCCCCCTAATAATTATGTTTTAATAGACAAGGAAACTGAAGCTGGGAAGTCAGCAAATTTGCCCAGGCTACAGAACTATGTACTGAGAGAAAAAGCTAAGATTTTCAAAGGAGATCTGACTCCAAAGCCTGTGCTCTTGCTCCTGTGCTGAACCAAATTCCTGTGTGCAAATCCTGATGACGAATAACAAGACCTTCAAAACAATTTTCCTAACTGAAACACATGAAAATATTTTCTTAACGTTCTGGTCACATTCAAATCACAGTAAGTTACACAACTGCAGATGTAATTTATTAGTCAAACTGTGATACTTTCGAGAGTGACAGGGAACGCAACTAATTGTGCAGTTAACAGGTATCCTAAACCTCAATCACTGGCAGCGCAAGAGAGAACTGAAACAGTATTTTGCAAGGCCTACTCCAGAGCAAGAAAATGCATTTTCAGCAAGCCATACTTTTGTGTTCCATGGATAAAGACCTCAAAGCGTTCCTTTCAAAACTGCACAATACCCTTAAAACGGTGGGAGGAGGGGGAGGATTACAACTGTTTAAATACATAAACAGGTGACAAAGGTTCATGATGTGCCTCTCAGCTATTTAGGCTTAGCTATTTTTGATGATTTAGTTAATTAATTGATAAGGGTAAAATATTAGGTATGCAATTTCTTAAGCTTAAAGGATTTGTAAAACTACCAGGAAATCATCAGAGAGTATGGAATTTCCCACAGTTTTTATTAAGTGGCAAAAGTAATGAGTACACCTTAATTGGGTTTAAAGCTTCATCTAAAAACATTTTTTTACCTGCTTTAAAAATTACATGGATGGAGACGAGATTAGTGGGTGTCAGGGGTTAATGATGAGGGAGAGATGAAGAGCATGGTGGGGGCATGAAGGGTAGCACAAGAGAGATCTTTGTGGCGATCGAACAGTTTTGCATCTTGATTATGGTGCTGGTTCTAGGAATCAACCGCATGTGACACACGGCACCCATCTATACGCATTTTCATGAGCACACGCACACACACATACAAGTGTTAAGTAAAACCGGTGAAATCTGAGTACGGTGGGTACACGGTCACAATGTCAGTTTCATGGTTATGACGTATAATGACAGATATTCAAGATGTTACCACTGGGAGAAATGGATGAAGGGTACACAGGACCTCTCTATTATTTCTTTTGTTACTTCTTATGAATCTATAATCATTTCAAAATGAAAAGGTTAAAAAAATGATTTATAGGGTCTTTTCTGAAGACAGTAAATGACATCATCAAGTTTCATTTCCATTATTAATATACCTTTGGGTAAAAAGACATGACCTTCATAAAGGTGAGAGCGTCTGATGATTTAGCAGTCATTAACATTTTTTCCTCTATAATATTTATCATGTATCTTTATAAATTTGGCCAATCCAAAACCATAACTCATGCTTATTTCTCTTAAACTTATGATTTACATTGAATTTTATTCTCTCCATTAATAATCAGCAGCCATCATCCAGGTTGGTACAAACTGTAGTGGAGCCGAAAAGATCTGATTCCCAAATGCCATATGGTAAGTGCACAACACAGAACAGACAGTGAATGTTAAAGTTACTGAAGAATTTGTGAGAATGACATAAAACTTTCTAACAGAGTCATTTGTATTTTTAAAGTAAAAAAATTACTCAAGCAAGATTTACCTTGTCCTTGAAGATGAGATATATCCAGACCCTCTTTTAGGCGGATAACCACTACTCCATATTGTATGTCAAAGGCGTCACTATAATGGGGCAGGGGGTAGGGGGGAGAATCAAAATCAAAAAAGTTTTAGAGTCCTCCTCTATAAAACGAAGGCAATAAGATATGATTTCTAAAATACCTTCAGTGCTAAATGCCTTATTTTAAAAATAATACCCATATAATGTCTGTTTCCAATCCTCTATCCTTCCCTTTTCTTTCTTCTAGAATACTCTGAAAAACTAGTGAAGTATAGACCTTTATAGTCTGATACTCTACCTACACCAGCCTTTTAAAGCAGTGCCTGTACGGTTATCCTATCTGAAACAAACTGGAATTATGGAAAAATAGTATTCAATATTCCCACCACAGTTAATTTACACTTTTTAAAGCCAAGAGAAATACATGAAGACAAAATGAGATTCCACTGAGAAAGAGAATACATTGCAGAGTATAAAGGGATGACTTCTGAAAGGAGCCAGAGTGTTTTTAAGTAATTCTTAAGTTTTTACAAAAATGGTCCAAAAAGTAATCCAAAGATTTTATATGCATTTGTAGGCATGTATTCACATGTCTTTTCAAGTTTTTTTTAAACACAAATGCAATCATCCCATAACACATGCAAAGTATATTAAAACCTCAAAGACAAGTCTAAAACCAGACTTCAATTCTGGAAACTTTGTTGAGACCAGGAATCATGTAGATTCAAGTTCTTCTCAAATCTCCTGAAAGAATTACAAATTTTTAAACTCTGGGTCATTCCCCAGAGTGTAACGGGCTTGGCTTTTATCTTTCATTATTGTTTTTAATTATGAAGCAGCCAATATTCATTATATTCAAAAAATTATATATAATCTATAGTTCTATTTGGCAAAAGGAAAAGGCTAAAAAGCTAAAAAATCAAATTTTTCTTCCCACAGACACATAGAAGAATACATATCATTGTAAATGATGGTTTATTGGTGTTTTGTCTTTTGTTTTTTTTTTTTAATCATGGGGAGACAATTTTGGCCTCATTCCTATAATGAATTAGCTAAGGTCTAAAGAGATTCAATGGGAAAAGAAACTAATGGACATATTAACCTCCTTGGCCGTATCCTGAAAGACGTAACACTAGAGAAGAATAACTACAAGCATTTCAAAAAATAGTTAATAAATCACAAATGAATTAACACCAATTTCTTTAAAGAAAAACCAGTGAATATAGCTTCCTGAGTTTACTTTGAATTAAAGTAGCTCAATGTTTTTGCTATAAACAAAGAAATTTCTGTAAGCTAAATAGTGTCTCTAAGCTATAATTTGATTTGGGGTTTCAGACTCTCCACATTGTTACGAGGCAGAGTAAATTAAGTAAACCTCAACTGCTCAAAGTATTTACAGTCATAACCAAAACTTAAGTGTCACAGGATAAAAGCATAAGCAGTATCACTGCTTTGAAACTGACATCATTCCTACGGCCCTGGAAGCCAGAGGGATCACTTATGCTTATCTGTGAATTACTGCCTGCTGTATAGAACTAGATCAATACTGGACTCTCCGAGCAAACATTCACTTCAGTTTCTACAAGGTCAGAGTCAGACAGATTCCTTTCTTTCAGTGTTCGCATGAGCAACTACGACTAATAGTGAAAGAAGTATTCATAAAAATGTCACTTTTTCTATAGTTTAATATTCCATCTTACTGCTCTTGCATCTTGATAAAGAAAAAGCACAGTCCATGGCAGATGGCCCACATGATTTAATCTTTCTCAGTGTCCTTACCTTCCTAATCTTCATATATGCCGAGTGCACAGGATAGAATTAGAAAGGTAGGATGCAAGCATGCTTGCGGAAAAAGCAACAACCCCAATGCTGAAGAGCAATCACAGGATTTCAAGAACAGAAGAGCTTAATTATACTACAAGTGTTTATTAATTACCTGGGAAAACTTATTCATTCTATACTTTACTAATCAATATGAAGGTATTTTTTTAAAAAGTATGACATCTGGTTAATCTCTCAAAGATATTTCAAGGTAGCTATGGAAACAAAACTATCATATGTGATACAGGTAAGTAATGATGGTTCCAACAGTGGTTCCGGTAAGGGAAATATAACTCTACTTAGTTAAGGGTAATCAGATCAAAAATCAGAGAATTAAGACTTGAATCTGGCCATACAGCTACTTTGTCAAACACATTTTTTTTTTTAAAGCAGAACTGTTTGTAAAGAAAAACTTCATATGAAGCAATGAACAGTTCTATTTCATCAGCAGCTATAGAAAGAAAAAATTATTCTTCAACCAAGAATTGTAGGGTGGGACACCTGGTTGCCTCAGTTGATAGAGCATGAGACTCCTGATCTTGCGGTTGTGAGTTGGAGTACCATGTTGGGTGTAGAGATTACTTAAATTAAAAAAAAAAAAAAAAAAAAAAAGAACAGTGGTGTGACAGTAACTCAAGTATGGTGAAGAGGGGGAGTCAATGGAGAGGATGGAAGAAACAGGCGATGGGGATTAAGAGTACTCTTATCAAGATGAGGAGTGAGTACTGCAGAGAATTGTTGAATCACTATATTATACACCTGAAACTAATATAACACTAAACATTATCAGTGAAAATAAAATAAAAAACTTAAAAATACCATGGTAGTGTGAAAGGGAATCCTTTTCCTCTATGCAACATAATAAATGAGATAAAGGGACCTGTTAAGAAAACCCAGAATAGTAGGAAAAGGAAGTATTCTACGATTAAGAAGAACATTTGGCAAAAATAAAGTTTTATTCTTTTTATTAAATAACTCACTTAGTTCCAAAAAGCATTTGTGGTGAATTAAACAGATACATTCACAAAAACCAACTATAACATAAACTGCCTAAAATCAGAAAGATGAAGTAAGGAAAAAATAAAAAGAATGCACCCGACAATCCACACGAGGGAAGATGAAGTAATGTTAAACCAACACTAAGCTGTCTGTTAAGTATCATTCATTTAAAATAACACTCGGAAGTGAATTGTAGACTCAAAATCTACACTGCACAAGCAGACTGAAAAGCCAAACAGATAAGTACATTTAAAAAATGTAAATGACTGGGGCGGCCGGGTGGCTCAGGTCATGATCTCACTGTAGTTCGAGCCTTGTGTGGGGCTCTGTGCTGACAGCTCAGAGCCTGGAGCCTGCTTCAGATCCTGTGTCTCCCTCTCTCTCTACCCTACCCCTCCCCTGCTGATGCTCTGACTGTCTCTCTCAAAAATAGACAAACATTAAAAAAATTTATTAAAAAAAGTGTAAATCACCTAATGCGTAAGTCAAGTAATTATATGTAAATCAGCGTAGGGGAATAATCCTAAATGCCTGAGGGGTGTATCAATGATGAAATCTCCTCTTCAGACCCAAATACTATGACAGAACACAAGGCGACAGGTCTGACATTTGGGAAATCTGCCCCAGTAGCTGTAAGGATACCCAAAGTCTTCCTAACTTAAATAGGAGACAGTATATACGTTGTGTGCTCATTTGTACACGTTGTGTGAATGTTCAAATGAATGATGAGACACAGAAAGATCAATCAAAAAATTTTGTCAATAGCTCGTCAAGTGACAACCCAGATAATCCCCTATGATTCATTTTGTTCTGAGGCTTCTACTAGAAGAGAGTGTGTAAGAAACAGGCTTCACAGACCAGCGCAGGCTTTGAAAACCAGTGCAAGTTTTCAGGTTTTGAACCAAGGTCCTGAATTAAAAAGATACTTACTGAAATATGTTTATGTACATATCCACATCTCTCATATCTGCTTGCAACCAATCCTTCTTAAATCCAAGGACGAGTGTGTTTGGTTTCATACGCCCAAGACCAGCAGCCTAAAACAAAGGAAAAATACAACTTTACATATATACTAGTCAACAAAACAGTTTACAAAGGTTCGAATCCTCCAAATGGACAGGCTACACACATTTATTTTAATTTTTTTAATATTTCAGAGTGTATGTATGGGCTTGCTCTCTCAAAATAAATAAATTTAAAGATTAATTTTAATCTTTAAAGATTAATCTATTTAAAGATTAACAATTAAACCTTAATTTCAAGATTAAATGAATTCAAGTATATATTAAGTGCTGATCATGTGCCAGACACTGTCCACAGGATTAGGGATCATTAGAAATATCCTAACCACACAAAGCTTAAAATCTTTCTGAAAACATTCTCTCCATGTACAAGTTTCTTTCAAGAAATAAGACTTCCCCCCATTTGATAATAAAAACAACTCTTTACCTTCATAGATAAAAAATAATCATTATTATTTTAACTATCTATTAGATATCAAGATAGCCACTAACCACACGCCTTTTTCTGTTTTTGTTTTGTTTTGTTTTTAGTAAAAGAAAAGCAAGAAACATCTTTGAGTTTTAGAGCTTTTTAAACAACTAGAGATAACCAATAACTTTTGATGGTACAAAATAATGTCATTATATTTATTCTCTTTTTCATCACAAACTTTTGTCACAACATAATAATTAAAAGGTTTTATTTTTATAAAATTGACAATAACACCCTGTGGCACTCTGTCCACTTGTTTCAACTTCATTATTTCAATAACTTTCCCCTGAATGACTGAGCAAAGACATTTCAAATGTATCACTCATCCCTAAATCCTTTGTAAATTCTAATCAAAGTAGTTATTCAGTCAGAAGTAATGCTTTCAGTTTCCATAAAACATCATGTGTCTTAAAGAACAATTTATTACTGAAAATATGTCTTCTCTGGAAAACAGATTTCCTTAATGGCTCATAAAAAATCAGGTTTTCATAGAATTCCAAAATTGAAACCAATTTGGCAAAATGCAATCCTCTGAAGCTTATTACGAACGTCTTTAGTTTCAAAAATTCCCATTGTTTTGCTCCTTTGGATCTTTAGCAATGTTTTCTATGCATCTTTCACCAGAATTTGCTGACAAGAAATGTGTGTTAGTTTGTTATTATATCTTCCTAGCATCATCATAACCATTTTTACTGCACAGGAAGAACTATTTTCACAATGTTAGTACATGGCTTTTTATTTGTCTTTCACTATTTAGTAAAAATATTTCCAAACATTATGGTTACCTATGGAAATGTAGTTAAATAGTGCTCTGAGATTTGTATTACTTTAAAAATTAGTGAAAGGGCACCTGGGTGGCTCAGTTGGTTAAGTGTCCGACTTCAGCTGAGGTCGTGATCTCATGATCTGTGAGTTCGAGCTCCACATTGGGCTCAGTGCTGACAGCTCAGAGCCTGGAGCCTGCTTCGGATTCTGTGTCTCCCTCTCTCTCTCTGCCCCTCCCCTGCTCATGGTTTGTATCTCCTGCTCTCAAAAATAAATTAAAAAACCATAAAAAAAAGTTTTTTTTTTAATTTAAAAATCAGTGAAAACAATGCTTGTAGAGTTTTGGCTCCATGTCCTAGAGTCCATGTTCGCCCATTAGGGATAGCTTTAAATTTTCTTTTTATTGTTTGTTTATTTTCAGAGAGAGAGAAAGAGAGAGGTGGGGGGGGGGAGGGCAGAGAGTGTGAGAGAGAGAGAGAGAATCTGAAACAGGCTCCAGGCTCACAGCTGTCAGCACAGAGCCCTATGCAAGGCCTGAACTCACCAACTGCGAGATCATGACCTGAGCCGAAGTCGGCTCCTCCCATTAAAAAAGAAAACAGAAAAATCCAAATACATAAGGAAGTTAGCGGTGCTACAGAGAAGACTGCCTCTTTTTAAAACAGTGAATCTTGAGTTCTATTGTGGAGGTTGATACTTAAATGCTAATTTAATGATACATAAATGCTTATAATCAGTAACCAGATAAATGACAGAGAAACAAGAAGTCAGAGTATAAGCTAGAGTAAAAATGTAGAAAAACTATTTTCGACGAAGATTATAAACCTCTAACAAGGCAAACGGGCTTCTGCCACTGAATGTAACAGGTTTTCAGAAGGTACAAAAGAAAGAGAAATACTGTCAGTGACAACGTACACTAAGTCAGTGATTAATTCTGCAGAGGCAATTCTCCTATCTGTAAGTTTATTTTACACAGTTACTCAGACAGCTCTGCCACTAGGACGAGGCAACTCCTTGGGCATCTTAGTGAAATGCTTGTATCCACCAGTTTATAGGTCAGTCTCAAAATGCTACTATGTGCTACGCATCCTACCTTTGTCCCCAGGCTGCTGAAACAGTCTAGACCCACTGGGCTGAGCATGTTACGTGGAGGAGAGCGGGGAGGACAGTGGATCCTAACTCTCATCAACAGTGTCATTTTCACTACAGAAACCCTTATGGGCAGAGGTTTGCAAACCATAGTGCCTGCACTGTACCAGGGGCAGTTGCAGAAATGCAAATGCTCCCAGCTCGCCCCAGACCCACTAAGTCATTCCAAAGGTGGGGCCCGGCAGTGCGTGTTAACAAGTCCACCACGTGATTCTGATGCAGGCGCAAGTTCAGGAACCGCTGCTCTAAGACGTATTTTCCTTCCTAACGCTTCTTACACACATAAAGGGGTTATAGAAATGTTCCTACAAATAGCACAAAGGTAAGATATACCCACTAGAAACAACCTTATGACCAGAGGCAGAATTTTACTTGAAATATTTAAATATTTTGCATAGAAAATACAATAACCATGTACCCACCACCCAGCTTAAGAAAATAAACATTACAAACCCACTTCAAATACTCTATGTATCCTTCTCACGCCCTCTTTGTATTTTCACCATGTATCCATCATTAAGGCATACGTACGTAGACATTACATGTTTAATTTACATATATTTAAAATTTTATATCATCTCCATATTGTTCCTATCTTTTTAGCTTGCTATTTTTCCTTAGTACTTTTTATGTTCAGAGTTTATTCCTATTGCTATGTATAATTAATTCCCTTTATCACTATGTAGAATTGCACTGTATGATTATTCTACCATTTCTAAATCTTTGGTTAATGGCTGTTGAAGTTACCTCCGTTTCTTTTTCGTGAATACAAACAATGCTGCTATGCAATTTCATACAGTCTTCCCCACATGTGTAAAAGTTTCTCTAAGAACACAGGTAAGAATGGAACGTCCGAGGATACCCAACACTTTGAAATGCGCAGGACACTGCCAGGTTGCTGACCCGGTGGCTGTGCCATCTATGTTTCTACAGCAGTTCAAAGATTTCCAACTGTTCTTACCGCTCCTAAAACAGAACTGGCAGACTGAACTTCATACTTCAACTTTTTTGTGTCTCAGTGAAAACAAAATCCTTCCCTTGCCCAAAGTCATAGAATTATTCTGCATTTTTCTTCTCATAGTTTAAAATTTCTGCCTTTCACATCTAAGTCCTTAATCTGTCTAGAAATATTTTTTGGGTAGTCTTTGTAAGGATCTGTTATATTATTTTTTCAAACAAATCATCAATTGCCCCAGGAGATCCTTTTAATGTTACTTCTGTATATATTAAATTTTCTGTATGAGGGGCCCTATTTCTCCTGTTTTATTCCGTTAATCTTATTATCACTAATTCAATACCACTATGTGTTAATTACTAGAGTTTATGATGAGACTCTGTATCTGCCAAAGTAATCCCCCTACCACCCGTTATTTTTCCTGAGAATCGCCTAAGATGTTCTTAATCCTGTGCCTGTCAAGTTTCACAGAACGTCGGACAGGACGGGTGCAGGGGGCGCACGCTGAGCCTCCCACCTCCGCTTTAACACAGCAGCTCTGCCACCAACACAGCGAACGGGCTTCTGGTTAAGCTTTCTTTTGAAGAAAGGGATTCCTATAAAAACAGGATGGCTACCACCATCTCGACCCATTTATTTCTTCCCATAACCTTCAGGGCTGATTGAGAAACTGAGTTTCAGAGAAGTTGAGGAACTTGCTCAGTAAAAATTCATAATAAGGAAGTGGCAGTGCTAACATGTCAATCTAGGACCGATTCCAAATCCCATATTCTGACCACTGTGTCATACAGAAAACCCAAAGTGAAGTCTAAGTTTAGTAAATAAACAGTGAGAAATACAGTAAGGAACTAAAAATTTTTAAGAATTAAATAAGGAATGGCATTAATCCACACTTAGGCACTGTACCCGGTGAGGAGGGGCAGACAGTGAAGGGCAACTGTCCTAGGGAAACAGGCTCTCCCGAGCCTGCCGGAAGCACGGTATGTCCAGAGTTCCTTCTACTCTCCAATTACGCGAATCTTAGTAATAAAGGTGTTTTATAAGACTTACCATTTTTATTGACATCAAGAATAAAACCTAGAACGTAAAAGGTTTCCAAAGCTTACATAGAACTTAACTCTGTTATTTGAAAGGCAGGACAAATGTACCTGCATTAAATACTGGGCACCTTCTCTCAAGTCATCTGCGTGTACTGGAGCATAAAAAGCCTTCATCTTGTTTTTGATAAGCCACCGCTGATATTTGGCTTGATCAATGGACATCTCTTTCATGGCTTGTCTTCGAGGGCCCTTTTGGAAAAAAATATCAACGTATCATTAACTGAAAGATCATCTACTCCACATTTATAAAAATCACCCTGTTATTTCGGCTTAAACAAGTCTCCCCACCTACAGGATGGGGAGAAGAGGAGGACAACAATATTGTATTTTCCTGACAGTGAATTCTTTCCAGTACTGAAGATAATGACAAGACGGGGCTGCAGTGCAACAGTGAAGGCATGGGGGGGGGGGGTGCCACTATAAGGGAAAAGCCAAGAGGAAGAAATACACATTGAAAAATAAATAAGAAGTTCTCAATACTAAGTGAATGACAGAAATTAGAAATTATCAAAGATGGAGAAGAGATTACATGGAGAAAAATAAGAGCCTTCTGTTTTTCTGTTTGTTTCTTTAATGTTTTATTTATTTTTATTTTTGAGAGGGAGAGAGCATGAGTGATCAGGGGGTGGGCAGAGAAATAGGGAAAGGGAGGGAGAGAGAGAGAGAATCCCAAGCAGGTTCTGTTTGTCAGCACGGAGCCCAATGTGGGACTCAAACTCACGAACCACGAGATCATGACCTCAGCTGAAATCAAGAGTCAGATGCTAACTGACTGAGCCCCCCTGACACCCTGAACCTTCTGTTTTTCTACATTAGGTTCCTAACTTGTTTTTCCTTTCTCCCCCATGTTTGAGTTGTTAATTCTCAGTAACCTGAAACTATCACTGAAAATAGAAGTTTGCTGTAAAATATAAATGCATATTTTTTCTTCATACTTCTGTTCAATGGTGAAGTAAGAGAATTAAGGAAATGAGATTTTTCAACTTGTAATTCTATTTTGATCCTTGCAAGCAACACATGAAATGTGTTATATGCAAATGTATAAAGCAAAAATCTATAAGTAGGTTTGAGAGTACACCCTCATTGTACATGAGAAAGTATAGGAAAAATACAATTTGTTTTATAAAGGAAAAAGCTAAGGAATATTGGCCCTATCGTAATTTCCTGTGGTCAAACCCCAATTTGAACTGATCGCCTTGGAGACAAACTGAAAAAGTCCACAGGTCCTAACTGGGGTCGGTGTCTCAATGTTCTCTCTCAAACACGGCTTTGACTTTGCTACCATATAAGCAGAAGAGTGCTTATAGCATGGGCCAAGACATGGGGCATCGAACTAAAATTTCTAACAAGATGAACAAAACGGTTTGGGAGAAAAGCTAATCTGACAAATATGCCAAATTTCTCACAGAACAGGTAATCCATCATCTAGCAATTCTTTCCAATAACCAAGATGACAAAATCCTAAAACTACTTTTGGATGAAAAGCTTACGACTGTTTTTAATAATGATATTACTCATGGTTAAAACAAAAAAGAATGGGCAATTAAAATTAACAGTTTGAACTTGGAAATACAGCATTCACTCTACCTTTATCATATAACGGATACTAGATATTTGCCATGATTTGTCTACCTTTTTTTTTTTCTCGTAGTAAATGTTTCCAGTATTCTCAGAACATTATGAGAAATGTCAGTAAGAAAATACACATACTGTATTTCATTTAAGCTCCTTAGTTATCGAGAAGCTACTTTTCCTAGCCAAAACATTCTATAACAGAAATAGAGTTTTCTAAAATTTCATAATAAATAAGAAAAAGAATCAAAATTCTAAAATCTTTAATAAAGTGAGGTTCTGAGAGAGTCTGGAGGCAAAAATATTCTGAAGAAAATAACTAACTTCAAAAACGCCCAAACGAACTCAACAGACTTATCTTGTCATATTATTTCACGTCTACCAAGTCCAAAGAATTACAAATTATATACGCAGAGTAAAGAATACTGTTTTAATATAGAAAACAAAACGAACACTTACCATATGTACATGACTACAGATCATCAACCCAACATTTTTGGTGAAATCATGAACAAGATGAAGTAACGCTGGGCGTGAGTTCGGAGCACCTGTCATAACAAGACACTGTGGCCTAATTTAAGATTAAAAAATAAAACAAAATTAGAGTTTAGATTTTTGATAATATGCAAATGTTTTACATTGCTTGTCTAAGAATGTGTTATTACACTAGAATCTCTCCTTTATGTAACTGTTCTCAAGACACAGGCCACAGCATTCTCAAGAGATGACTTTTAACCAGGGTTTCTTGGTACATGAGAAATGGATGAACAAAAACTTCTTGGAACAAATATCATGCCAAATGATTACACACCATTTGTTAAGATTATACATCAAGATTCTGGTAGGTATTACAGGAAGAAATGATCATTCTGATTAAAATGTATGTAACAATTTTTTACTTGTAAAGGTAATATATATATCAGTTTTTTCACAAAGTTCCAAAACTCCCTAAGAGCTGGGCCTTCCCTTCATGTACAAAACAGGTCACCTTCCTTCTTAGCTTGATCTTATCATAATGATTTCTACTTCGTAATATCAGCCCTGTCTAATCTAGCTTAATTTTAATGATGGCAGTTTTATCAGTAAAATCATCTGTGGTTGATTTGAAGTTTTTCTATTTGAAGTAAAAATTTTAATTCTTATTAATTATGGTGAAAATCAAAATTCAATTGCCTTTGTAAACACGAGATAGTGACATGACTTTCATATATTCTTAAGTCTTGATTTTAACTGAAAAGACATGGAAATCAATGTTTAATGAAAAAATATTTGAGTATCCATTTTATAAGTACAAACATTAACAAAGATTCTTTAAAACAAGAATTTATATAATTAAAACAAACTTTAACCAAAAGCAAATAGACTAAAATTTCTGATTTAACCACTAAATTGATAGGGTAGTTTCTAACTTCATAAAATAATCATGAGAACTTGCATAAAACTACCAAAACCAAATCACGCCAAAAAACTAACTTATACAGAATTGTAGCAAGCTATCTGAAAAACCAATTCTGTCTGGGAGAAGGGCTTTGGAGCAATCAAATACGAAATCAGCCTCTATGGCCCAGATTGCTAATAGTTCAGTCTCTCTGAGCTTTAGCAGGTTAAAAAGCTCCGCAGCTAGAAATTACACAATTCCTATCCTTCCTGGTAGCTTACCACTGACCTGTGAGTGGCTTGCAGCCCATATAAGGAAGCTGGCTGCCCTCCATTCTTTGTTTCCCTTTCCTGTAAGCCACATCATGGATGTGCTGATGACTCTGACCACATGGACAAAAACACCTCCCAGGAAACGGCAGACTGACAAGATACAAGCAATGTGGGACCTGAATGACCAAGTGCAGCAAATCTGCCTGCCAGGAACCAGCCATCTGCCTCTGGACTACCACGTAACACGGATGTCTGTCTTATGTAACCACTTTATTTGTCAACTTTCCTTAACTGTGGTTTAATCTACACTCTAACATAATCTATTACTGTAGTTAAAGAACTGGTAGCCCCTATCTTTACTACATGGTAAATATACCACAAAGACTTACTTTGGTATAGTTGTATCCTACCAAAAAAGCCGAGTACAAAATACACTAGGGATGAGAATGAGTAACAATGACAGATGGTGAACATCTACCTTTGTTTTACCTCCGTTCTCAAAACACTCCATCGTATAAAGGGATTTTTAAGGAACAAAAATATGAACAGGAGAAAACACAGTAGTATGGAAATACTGACAGCTAGAAAGGAGATGGAAGAAAAATAAAGAACAGGCCAAATCAGGAAGAGGCTAAATCCTAAAGCCTAAGAGAAAGCTGTGAAGCTACCTGATTTTATACCTAGACATCACTAAAATGCCTACAAGTTAGAGGCAGCAGGTGTCTCTGGAAGTGGCAAGAACAATATATTAAAGAAATCGAACTAAGAAGCACTGGTTTCAATTTTGGATCAGAAACGACTAGAAAGAACCAAATCATCCTCCTCCTCATCATAAATACGTATCTCTGTCCTTCTCCAATCCTGTCAGGCTAAGGCTTATTTGCTAAAAAGGGGCTCAAAAACACAATGAGATTCAGTTCAGAACACTCAGAATGGCTCATACGAAAAGGACAAGAAGTAAGTAAGTGCTGGCCAGGATGTGGAGAAAAGGGAACCCTCACGCACTGGTGTCTTACAAGAGTCAAGATATGGAAGCAACCTAAGTGTCCAGTGACAGATGAATGAATAAAGAATACATGGTATGTGTACACAACGGAATACTACTTGGCCATAAAAAAATAATGGAATCTTGCCATTGGTGACAACGAGAATGAACCTAGAGGATATTATACTAAAGGAAATAAGCCAGAGAGGGAAAGACAAATACCTTATGATCTCACTTACATGTGGAATCTAAAAAACAAGAGAGAAAGAGACTCACAAATAGAACAAATCATAACAACAACAAAAAAGAGAGAAACAGACTCATAAACAAACTGATGATCACTGAAGTGGAAGGGATTGATGGAGGGTGCGGGGCGGGGGGTGGGGGGGGACAGGGGATGAGCAAAATGGGTGAAGGAAACTAGTATAAGCTTCCAGTTATAAGTCCTGGGGCTGAAAAGTTAGCACTGGGAATAGTCAAAAAATACTGTAAATACTTATCATGATAAGCATTTCATAATGTGTGTAAGTGTTAAATCACTATGTAGTATACCTGTAACTTTAAATTTTTAAAAAAGTTTTTAATTTAACTTATTTATTTTAAATAAGTTCTATGCTCAACACAGGGCTTGAACTCATGAACGACCCTGAGATCAAGAGTTGCACACTCTAACAACTGAGGCAGCCAGGCATCCCTAAAGCTAATTTAATATTATATGTCAACTATACTTAAATGAAAACATTTTTGGACCGTGACACATCAGCAACAATTGAGGGCAGAAGCAGCTACCTTTAGTCAGGGGAGAAATGGGGAAAACATTTACATGCTGAATCCTGAGATCTCTAGACCGTCTTTCCCACTTGACTCTCAGAACTTGGGTAACCAAGACTTTTATCAACAAGCAAAATATTAAAAGATTTTCTGAAAAATCTAATTGTATATAAAAAAAAAGAACCTTCAAGATGACTTAAACTTCTGAAAGAACCAACAAAGCCACATTCATCTCCTTTAAGGGCTTCAATGACAAGCTCCATGTACCAACGCAGAGTCCCTGGCCAACGACCACGGTTACTTCAGACAAGGCTAAATCTAAGAACCCAAATTCAAGAAACAGGAAACAGCGAAATAGACACTTCAAAGAAACAGAAACTACAAAGTGAAGAAAATAACATCTTTTGCTAAGTTTGGTGAAGGCTGAGATAGTGATATGTATAAAATTAAGAAAAGGAAAAAAAACATCGGTTCCACAGAAAAGAAGAAAGCTGTACAGGAAAGAAAACGGAATCCTAATTACCATGTGGCTCAGCTACGAATCATTTTAAAAAGTCATAAAAATATGAATACCAAGTATGACTTAATCAAAACAATGACATAAAAATATACTGGGAGCATGGGATAAAGGGAGGAGTGCATGTGTGTGGTGGGCACATGTGTGTGGTGGGCACATGTGGATAAAGGACATCAATTAAACTTAACTAAAATTAAATTACAAATCAAAAAGTACAGTAAGACAACCATAATGGTGGGGAATATCAAGTAATTACTAAATCCATCAGCTAAGCGTTGAAAGAGGTTGCCTGTGGTTAAGGCACCAACGGGGACATGAGAAGTCGGGCAACTAGGGATAGCCAAGATTTTCTTCTCTCTCAGCTATGGTCATGTGTAATTCTGATAAAGATTTAAAAAGCCATACTGGAATAAAATACATCTTTTCAATGTTCCCATTACTATAACAACGCAAAGCAAAAGGTATTCATTGATGGCAAATGAACTCTGAGTCTTGGTCATACTCTCAGTTCTGGGATACAACTTTTTACACAAAGGGATGATTTCTATTTTCAGCCATCCTTGGCATCAACTATTCAAAATGCGCTAAAATTAAAGTTTCCCACCCATGGCTGTCATTCCTTTTTCCTTCCCCAATTTTGCTTTACTCAAAAGCCAAACATCTGTGGTCTCTGGTAACTTACTTATTCTAGGAAATAAGGGATAGAGGTAGGATCCAAAAAGTAACAGAAGAATACATGAAGACTTTTCTTGCTGGGAGAAAACTGCTAGAGCAATTCTCTTCTGTCCCTCACTCACTGCTTAGGGTTTCTTTAAACAGTACTTCCCCTTTTGGTGTACTGACAGACATGGGACATATTTACTATTTGGAAGCCAATGACATGTCATTACTCATGAATACAGAAAGTCGCCTGCTTACAGTCAGGCTTAACTGAACAGTACGAGAAAGACCATTTAGATCAATTGTCTTAAAAAAATGGTAAGCCTATTTTCCGTGAAATGCAAAATCTACAACTTCTAAGAATCCATATAGGGAAATAATGAGATTTCTTGATTTAGAGGTATATGTATCAGTAGCACTTTGGTAGGTAAATTTCATCAGTTACGAGAAGCATGTTGAGTTAAGGAATAGTTTAGGAATGGTTCTTAAATTGATGATTAATACACTACTATAAAATACAAGGTCATTTATTGAGTAAAACAGTATAAATGCTCCTTAAGACATTGATTCTTTATCACCGAAACTGGTTTCAAGTCAATGATGAGAGAAAAAGGCAACCAACATGAAAATATTTAGTGCCTTAGTAAAATTATAAAATAAGGTATGTCAAAAATCCTTAAGAAGTTCATACTTCATCATTACACAGTACTTACTGAACTTCATTGGCCACAGGGGGAAGAAACTCTCCACTTTATGACAGCTACCATTTAAAAGCCTTCAAATGAGAGACTTCTAACACTTTCACTTTTATAACATTTTTGTAAATTACATAATTCACCTCTTTATCAATTTTTGATAACTAAGAAATCTTACCCTTGTTGAATACATTGCCCACTCAAAGTCCCGCCCAAAGAAAAACCAATATTCTGTGCTGTTAGGAAACTTCTCATGAAATATCAGCAAATGAAAATGTTACCAAACAGTAAGTAAAGAAGTGACTGGCACCTGAGACAAATGTTTCTGTCACCTTGCGCTCACCTGAAGTTTTTCACGTGGTCTTCCACTCCTGAAAGACGGATCGAATGCTGCAGAGCATTTAGGTAAGTCAGAGCTTGTGTAGAGGATCCCCAGTTCACGTCTGCGGGAAGACAGTGTTCATGCGGCAACACACCAACATTAACCAACCATCGATTGCCAGTTGAGGCACAGAGAAGTAAACGATGCTCTCATGTTTAAAAAATCAACTGCTAAAATAAACCAATGTACCGACAACG
This sequence comes from Paguma larvata, assembly GCA_030068075.1. Classification (NCBI taxonomy): domain Eukaryota; kingdom Metazoa; phylum Chordata; class Mammalia; order Carnivora; family Viverridae; genus Paguma; species Paguma larvata. The sequence goes on from CM057826.1 coordinate 128,015,324, forward strand.
CTCAATAGTTCAAGTGCATGGCATGACACTAGGATAATGCTAATCTGAACTAGAATTGCATTTAAAGAAAAAGTACCATTTATAAAAGACTAAGGTTAGATAGGGCTACAGACATGCTGTGCATGCAACTCAAGAATGTTCCACGAATACTTCTAAAATTATTGTTTATACGGCCAGAGGCCTAAAGGGAAAGAGTGCGACCTCCGACTGAAAGATGTCAAAACTTTGAAAGTACCATTCACAGTACTTAACAGTTTAAGTTATTGGAACAGGCATATTTCACTCTGCATTGAGTAAACAGCCTGGATACCAAATATGACTTTAGAAATCTGTTATTTTACAGAAATAATGGTTTCTACCATGGCTAAAACATTACCTTCTTTGTCCATTTCATTTCTAAAGCCAGCACTCTAATCCAAAACCTCACTGCATCATATCTGGATTACAAAATGCTTCCTCACAGTTTCAGATGACGACACTGCAGCTACTCTTGTAATTTCTTCCTAACCTAGTCTACTGGGGCCAAAACTTGTCCAACCTTTCTCACTGGCTCTTCCCTCAGTGTTACAGTTACTACTCTACACTGGACCAATCCCAATATCCCGGAGGATCATCTCATGTAGAGATACAACCAAGAGTTACCAACGCGACACATTCTGGGAAGTCTTTTAACCCTTCCTCGGTTAGGACATGTTTGTCAAATGTTTCCTGCTATAGGGTGAACTAGCAGGAGGAGGCTACATCTTTCTAATACCCCATCCATTCCATGCAACTTACACCATTCAGGTGCTGAGACCACAGTACTAACACATATGCTTCTTAGGCTAACGGCTACTACTACTAATACTAACAGTTATTCTACAAAGTCTGACCCTTCCCAAGAAAAATTTTAAAAAACATTGAGGCCCACCAAAATGTTAATAATACAAATGTGTCATTTTTCTCTAAGTAGGATCAGTTAAATTTATGACCAAGTATGAAATTACATAGAATAAAAAGTCTTGTGGCAATTATTTCACTAAAACTACATATATTTGGAAATGAAGTATTATAGGTTTTACACAGCACCTTTCAAGTACACAGAAGATGAAGCTTAGAGAGGAAAAGTAACAACGAACTTCTAAGTGTCTTCTAGCTTGAAATAAATATAAAAAAGCACTGACCTGGTTTTTTGTAGGTCACATAAATATACAGCCCAAGGACTATGACATATGTCAAGAGTGCAGCCCACCAGTTAATGACAAACATCACTATGCAGCAAAGGATTGCTCCAATCAGTGATATCCACATGTTGTAGTATTTGAATGCAGGACGCCACCCTAACAATCACAAATAAAACAGATAACCTGGAAGTCCGTGAAATACCTTAGCTGCTTTAGACAATGGTACATAAGCGTGCACAAAACAGCTTTCTTTGTGGTTGCTTTAAACATTCAGTATAAGGCAAATGTATAAAAGTAAACTCATGGAGCATGAGTGAGCACAATTTATTTTCACAATTTTTGAAGGCCATGAAGAAAGCACATGTATTTAATTCTACTTTATTCTATGGATCAATCTATCTTAGTGAATGCTAAAAACTACAAAAGACTGAAAGAAGGTTTCAAATTGAGTCTTTAATAGTGTGACTTTACATTATAGATTTTAGGATGAAATGTATCCATATCCTAATGCACACATACAAGAGTTTAAACAAAATATCCTGGAAAACTGTTAAAAATTCATCTACTCGCTAGAAAAATTAACAGCTGGGTATAGAAACGTCTCTTCCCATTCAATGAAGTCCTTATGAATTAAGTTCACACTAAAAAAATCCTCGAGACCATATTTTCAAATTTTCATTCTATAACCAAAAATATTATTTAAAATTCATTTCAATAAATTTCATATTCTTTTTTTAAAATTAAAGTTTTAATTGTGAAATTATTGCAGATTCTCACAAAATTGTGAGAAAGAATCCAGAGAAATTCTGGAGACTTTTCACCTAAGTTTTCCACAGTGTAACAGCTTGCAAAATCATACTATAATATCACAAGATACTAGTATTAACACAGTCAAGACAAAAAAGACTCCAGGGTAAGCATCTCTCGTGTTATCCTTTTACAGATGCACATACCCATCTCTAAAATTTATATTCTTAAGACAGAAGCTAAGATGTGTGTGTTCCAAGTTCTATACCTTATCTTCCCTGTTCTGAGAGGCTTTTAAATCCCTAGAAGGAAAAGTGCTTTTGTTCATTCAATTCTTTCTCTGATGTCCAACTGTTGTTATGGTTTGTAACAAAAAGTTCTCAATGAAAGCGAATGGGGCAGTTTTTCAGTTCCTAGAGACCCGTTACAACACAACTCCACAGAACTTACTGTGTTAAAAATATTTTTATATTTTACAGCAGTTTAGCTGTATCATAACCATGTTCTTAGAACTTAAATAGAAAGCAGCTAAACAATAAAAACTGGGAGAAAATGATTCTTTCACAGTATTAGTCACAATGTGAGATTAATGCTATCCTAAATGCTTCCAAGACAAAAAATCGTACATTACCAGTAAACTTCGTGATAAAGAGATCTTTGAAGACTCACTTAACTTGACTCTACTGTAATGGCTGACTGAGCCTTAACGGGCTAATCACTCACAATACCATCTTTTAAAACATGCTAGGTTTTATCTTCTCTAAAACCAAAGACATTAACACATTTACGGAACTTTAAAAAAATGTGAAATCACCTGGAGATTTTGCAAGTGATGCATGGAACACCGAAAAATTGATCAAAGCGTATGACGCAAGGAAGAAGTTAGAGATGATCGGGGCAATAACATTCAGCTCAGCTGCAAAAGAAACATGAGGTGTATTTATGGACACGTTATAGACATTTTTTAACTTTTTCAAAAATTAAATTATTTTAAACCTTTAGATGATAGCATAAGGAATACCCCTATATTCACACTTCAGTGTTAATAAATACTTATATTTTGCCATATATACTTTGTATACTTTAGTTTTCAGAAATCGACCCTTGGGTCCGTAGTTGAATCCTTTATACCTCATTCTTCCAAAGTTGGTTTTTATTCCAGTGACATCATATAGTTTTACTAAACACATATATAGTCCACAAGTTTTATGCAGTACTGTTTTGGGTATTTTCAAAGTTAGACGAATACTATATTTATCATATTGCAATTTGATTGGTTACATTTACTACTTTTGAGATTCATTTGTACTGATATACGAAGATAAAGCTCGTTCATTATTTTTACCCTCCAATATTAGTGTGTAGTTTCATTCTTCTCTTAGTAGGTATTCAAGTTGCTTTCATTTTCTACTATTATAAATAATGACAATAAAAACATTTTTGGATATGGTTCTTTGAGTGTGTGTGTGTATATATATATATATGCATATATATATATATATACACACAGAAATTTCTTTGGGATATATACTACTAAAGACAACTGTTGAACTGTGACCAACTTTACTAAACATTACTGATTTATCCTCCAAAAGTAGCCATACCAAACAGATACCTAGCAGCATTACATGAGAGTTAGTTTCATGTAATGAAGTTAGTGGTCTAATTCGGACATTTAATAAAAGTCCAGTGTCATCTTTAGCAGTGGAAGACTCATTTAGCTCACTTGTGATCAGAGTAAAAGTGCCGGAACGGCGCTCAGGGGAGGCTCTACCTTCAGGAGAGGCCCTGAAATCCTTTCCTGTACGCTATCATTTTGTTTGCTTCAGGGACAAGAACCTAGGAGTTCCCTCTGATGGAGACTTAGTGATGGTAATAATTTTCACAAGTATGTACTGAGCACTATTATTTGCAGTATTTTCTACATACGCTTTCATTTAATTAAAAAAAAAAAACAACTAACTTACTTTACTAGGCAAAGTAAGGTTTTGTTTATAATTCAAGAATTCAATGTTTAGAGCTCATACTATAAATGTTCCAAAATCTGTACGAGCACATCACTTGTATGACTAACCAATTAAGATGAATCCAAGAGCAATTAAGAATGTTAAGATGTAGCCACGAAGAGGTTCATTATTTTTCCCATAACCTTTAGCAAACATCTGGAAAGCTGGGTAGATGTTGTCCTTACACAGAGCCTAGGGAAGAAAGGTAAATATGAGAGGAAATATAATGAAATTAGACAAACATTTCCTTACAGTTGTAATAGGTTACTCAGGATTAGACCACAAGCTCTCTACTTCTTGGCCCTCTTTCCTCCCACTCTGTCACACTGCTTTATCTACAAGCTCTAAAGGAGATCAAACATTTGAAGTATCAAAACATGGCTGGTAGAGAATACCATGCAAGTTAATCTACCTTATCCCACCCTCATGCTGAAATTCTTTTATGAAGAAAAAGAGCAGAGAAGCAGGCGTACAGATACAAGAAATCTGAAAACTCGATGAGTTTGACATAGGTGTGACCTATATCAAGAAAAAAAGGCTGCATCCTAGACTTAAAACAGATAAAATCCTAATTATAAATCTTAACCACTTTTCTTAAAACTTTACTGAAAACTACTTTAAGAGATACATTCTACATTGACTCCACTCACTGGCTACAAGTATAATATCAAGAACAAGGCTGCAGAATCAACATTTCATTTGTTGGATCAGTAATAAAATATTTCCTATTCAGGGTTAGCCATTTACTTAATGGTCATTAAAGGGAGATAACATGTGCATCATTCATCTTTACACCCTGTGTAGCTAACACGATGTGCGGCAGAGAGCAGGCATTCAAATGTTTGTAAAATAAAACAAAAAGGCTGTCACCATGGGAAGGGGCACGAGGTCCTTTAATTCTTTTGGAGTATGCTTGGACTGCATTCCTTATTCTTAGTATGACATTATAAAAATTTGTGCAATGACGGTATGTTAAAAAAACAAAAATCCATCATTACTTCCAGAAAGACAATTTGAAGACTATACCCTCACAGTAGATAAACTAACGTTCACACTAATGTTCACAGAAATAGAAACATTCACAAAATTAAACATACTTGTCTTGAGATATGTGTGTACATATGATACACATATAGAGGTAAACAAATGATTTGAAAAAGTTGAGAATCCCGAAGTAAAATATAATACCATAACATCCCTCTCAATAAATCTTATAATATGAAAATACCTACCTGAAATATTTTGGGAGCACTCACAAGGGATGCTAATGCAGAAGACAGAGTGGCTGAAAAGATACCTGCAGAAATTAATGGTGCAAATCCTGACACCATGCTCATTACCTTAAAAAAAGTGACAGAAAGGGAAAATTAAGTCTTACAAACAATTCAAGAAAGAACAAAATAGGATACATCCTTATTATGCTAATGAAGGAGACTAACATTTGGGGGAAATCTGATAATAGCAAACGGTCATAATGGTTACGTGCATTACAAATTTCGAAAACCGACTCACCAGTAGCCCTCATCTTGAATCTTTTTATTTGATAAAATGTCAGACACCTGGCAGACAAAATAGCATAACGAACCACCAAGTATCTATCACCGAATTTCAACAAGGATCAGCTCACCAGTTTGACATCATTGTGAATCAAATCCCAGACATCACTTCATAAATAAAAAAAAGTTTCAGTATGTACCTCCAATGGGTAAGAACTTTTTAAAACTAACTACAAGGCCACTGTCACAGTTTAAAAAGTAGTTCCTTAACATCACCAAATAGCCTGTCACCATTCAAATTCCTTGAGTTGTCCATCTTTTCTTGCCTTTTTAAATAGTTTGTTTAAATCAGGATCCACAAAAAGAACAATATCAAATTTGGCTGGTATGTCTCTTAAGTCTTTTTTAATCTGCAGGTTCATTTCCTTTACATTTTATTATTTTTAAGTCCTTCTCTTATAGAAGCCTCACACTCTGGGTTTCGCCAGCTGTACCTCCAACGTGTGTTATTTAATCTATTGCTCTCACCTCTGTATTTCTAGTGAACTGATGGGAAGGTCTAGCCAGTCCACGAGAATGAAGCGCAAGTTTTCTAGCAAGAGTATTTCAAGATAGCAATGCACGTCTATCACGAAGACTGTTTTTCTTTCTTTTCTTTCTTGCTTTCCTTTCTCCCTCCCTCCCTCTCTCTTTGTCTCTCTTTCTATGAGACTGGTACTGTGGTTATGTTTTTTTCTTTTTAAAAAGAGACCTCAACTTTTGGAGCCTAATGCGGAAATATTTCTACCTGAAAGGATGTAAATCTATGACTGGTCTTTAAATACTGTGGGAAGTAGGAAGTTATAAATATAACAAAGTCGGCCAAGCACTGGTGATTGATAAAAGTGGATAAAGTACATTACACTGTTTTCTCTATCTTTGTACGTGTTCAAAAACTTATCTAATTAAGTTTTAAAAAAAAAAAGGATTGATAACTTAGATCATGAGAAGACAACCAGATAAATCCAAACTGAGGGGTAAAACACAAAGTACCGTGCCTGGACTCTTTAAAATAGCAACACCCTGGAAGATTACAACGGCAGGCTGGAAACTCCTAGATTAAAGTATTTTAAAACGTGGTAACTAGATGCCTTATGTAACGTAGATTGGATCTTGGACCTAAGAAAAACAGCTGTAAGGGACATTACTGGATCAAGTGGGGAAAATGAAGATGGAATATATATTTAGATAACAGTACTTCAACAACAATGAATTCCTAAAGTAGGGTAACTATATTGTTCTCATATAGAATATTTCAAATAGTTCAAACTGATGGGCATTTTATGATGTGTATAATTTATTCTCATATATTTGAGAAGAAACAAAATACACATATATACAAAGGAAAAGGCCTGGGGCAAAACATCAACACCTAAAAAACTTAAGTGAATGGGTAGGTACACGGGTATTCACCGCACTGTTCCTTCCGCATCTTTGAAAACTGTGAAAAAACCAGAATAGAGGTTGAAAAGTTGTCTGGAAGACTCGGGTACTGTCGACTTGACCCCTCCCTTATAAATTGCACCGGTAGTAGTGAATGACGGTCATCACCTAGATTCATTACTTCCTTAGAAGAGATTTGCTTTCCACTTACATTGATCGAGACATGCCAAAGAAGAAGAAGGAGACAAGGAAGTAAGGTTTTAAGGCGTCTGTGACTATTTTACCCTGGACTGTAATTTTACACTTAGGTTTTGGAGCCTAATATGGAAATATTTCTACCTGAAAGGATATAAGTCTATGACTGGTCTTTAAATACTGTGGGAAGTAGGAAGTTATAAATATAACAAAGTCAGCCAAGCACTGGTGATTGATAAAAGTGGATAAAGTACATTACACTGTTTTCTCTATCTTTGTACATGTCCAAAAACTTATCTAATTAAGTTTAAAAAAAAAAAAGGATTGATAACTTAGATCATGAGAAGACAACTAGATAAATCCCCGGCCATAATGTGTACATCTAATTTCACGTGTTGATAATTCCACTTCGTTTCACCTAAGTATCTCTCCCTGTGTCTTTCAAAAGACTTAGTATTAAAAATGAAGAATACATTAAAGGAGTTCAAAAATATTAGCATTGACCTCTCTAAGCATTTCATGGAGAAAAAAAATCTTGAAAAGATGATTTTTCTATTCAGTCCTTTATTCAAAATTTGCTAGTTAGATATACGCCGTATGTTTTTCACCATCACTATGTTTCATGGTCATTTACTAGATGAGCACTGCTGCTCCTGTCTTTGGGGAAGGAGGTTATAAACGACAGGTTAGATGGACCAAGATAAAAATGAACAGACTTGATATCTGCTGTATATACTTTTCAAACCCAAAATTGCATGCCTATCCATAATGATCTCAAAGTGCAGAAAGGAGACAAAGAAAGAAAAAAAGTGAAGAACAGAGAATATGATACATTGCTGGATTAAGGCAAAATAGATACAAGTATTACAAACAACCATAACCTTTCATCTGTCATGTTTTGAGGAAAAAAATCACGTTTTCTCTTTTTCCATCACCTCTGAATTAAGGTGAATAATGCTCCATGTCTAGCATCTAGAAACGCTATGCTTCTAGAGTTTGCCAAGTTTCCCATTTTCTAGTTAGATATTTACATAACAATCTCTGCGTTTCCCACCATTTTATGACAGAATATGAACAGCAAGGATAAAGATAATGAATGTAAATAATGGTAACATCAGTGTTATCCACAATACATGACGGGAAACAAAGATGACAAAAATAAAGGTCTTCTTTCGAATAAGAGAAAAAAGACACAAGTCTAGTAAAAGGTAGAAAAGTGTCAAGTAGAACAAATGGTAAGATTCTGCATGGGGGAAACGTGTGTGTATGTGTTGATCATGTGAGGTTCAAGAAAATCTTCAAGGAACTGGGTCTCCTTGAATGCAGGCGCATTTGCACAGGTAAGAAGAAAACAGCAGGTGTATTCCACATAGAATGAAGCACACACAAAAAGGAAGAGGCTAAGGTAAGCATGTATGCATGTATATCTGCACAAATATGCAACCGCTGGGGTTCAGTGTGGACAGAAGGCATGAGGACCTAACTCAGGTTAGGAAGGGTTTTGACTGCCAGCAGAGAGGCTCACACTTTGTTTACTAAGCGATGGGGAGTCAGTGGTTTCAGAGGACATTAAAATGTAGAAATACATTAAGAAACATAAGACTATATCTATAACATTACAAATTTAAGACAAGTAAGGTGATCCAAATCCCTTTTCCTCCTGAACTATGAAAAGTTGAAGACAAGCACAATGGCATTATCAAGGGTGGCTTTGGGTGGATTTCATGATCAGACTCCAACTTACGTGCTCCTTAGCTATCTTCTGCGTACCACTCTTCATTCTCTAAATGACAGTGAGTTTGCACTTTTACAGGAATTTTTTTTTCATTTTGTTTCACTTTTCAAAGCGTTTTGAAAATTTTTAAGAATTGATTTAATTATATTAGCAAAGCAGCTTTACATAAACCGAGCTGCCCTTTGCTTTACCGACTCCACACTAGACTTGATAAAGACAACACACTTTTGTATTTTAAGGCAATAACACAGAAATCTGATTGGCATTTTCAGTCGCTGGGCAGAGATCAACATTTGTGCCTTTCATACACAATATCAATGTCAGAGCCGGACTGGATCATTAGCTAGATATGAATACTTCCTTTCATGCCTACGACCATGCCTAGTCTTGTGACTAGAAAAAAACAAACTTGTATTACATAATTGGGTTCAATATTTATAACCACCGAAAATGCAGACAATTGCTGAAACTACAAAAAATAAGAATAACGCAATTAAAACATTACAAAATTTTATTGCAACATTTCACTATTCTACATGAAATTTATGTTGTTCTAAAATACAGTATATCCTCAAGTATCTCTTTATTATAATTACACTAAGCTGTAAAAACACCAGGAAACAAAATTTTTAGTTTTTCCTTTGACTTAGCACAATCTTCTGCTTGTAAAAACCCATAAATTTTACAAAAATTTCATTTTGCTTTTAGAACTTTTGGGGTAATAAAATAAAAGGAAGAATGACTGATATCTTCCAAGTACTGGACAAATAGTATCATCTTTTACACACTTCATATGTTTTAAAAGGTCACAAATTCTCAAGGATTCATTAAGAACTCAATTCCGGGGGTGCCTGGGTGGCTCACTCAGTTAAGCATCTGACTGTTGATTTCATCTCAGGTCAAGATTTCACAGTTCATGAGTTCAAGCTCCAGGTCAGATGTCTTGCTGACAATGCGGAGCCTGGTTTGGATTCTCTCTGCTCTTCCCCTATCTCTCTCTCTCTCTCAAAGTAAATAAGTAAACAACAACAAGACAAATTTAATTCTGTTGTTCAATGGTAGTTTAGCACAGTGTGACTTCATGGGCCTTACCTAACTAAGTAACACTACTGATACTCATCAGTGCTTTTTTTTTTTTTTTTTTTTTTTAAATGTTTGTTTATTTTTGAGACAGAGAGAGACAGACCATGAGTGGGGGAGGGGCAGAGAGAGAGGGAGACACAGAATTGGAAGCAGGCTCCAGGCTCTGAGCTGTCAGCACAGAGCCCGACGTGGGGCTCGAACTCACAGACTGTGAGATCGTGACCTGAGCCGAAGTCAGACGCTCAACTGACTGAGCCACCCAGGAGCCCCCAGTGCTTTTTTAAAAGGGTATTTATATATAGAGTAATTGTGAAGACACCTCTAAATAGAAAACCAAACTCATTTCAACAAGTATGGATTTAAAAAACTCAAAATAAACATGAAATACTTGTGTAAATCTAACGAAACACGTAGAAGACTTGTATTCTGAAAACTACACAAAGTTGATGAAAGAGACCAAAGAAGACCTAAACGAATGGAGAAACATACTGTGTTCATGGATTCGAACACTCAATACAGTGAACATGTCATTCTCCCTAAACTGATAGGCAAGTTTAAAGTACTTCCTAACAAAATCCTAGCAAGACTTTTTTCAGATAAACGTAAGATTCTTCTAGAATTTTTATGGAAAAGCACGAAGAACTAAGATAGCTGAAACAATTCTGAAAAAGGATAAAGTGGGAGAAATCAATCTTACTTATGTAACTACTCTGGTGGATGGACAAATGCAAACATCCACAGAACACAACAGAGAGTCTAGAAATAGACTCAGCTAATATGACCATGTGTGAAATGCTTCCTTGTTTTCTGAAACTATGCACTACATATATGTACTACATATTATACTCAGGAAGTGTTTCCCTTGGGAGCCCTTTTGTTCTGGAAGAGCTTCAGATTTAACCTTTCAAAATTTTCCTATTTGTCCAATTATCTATGACTTTTCCAACAGATACCTGGGTAGAAAGTAACAATAGCCCTCCTTTCTAAGTTAGTGCTGGACTCTAAATGCTCATATATGACAGCAGTCTGACTTCTAGATAAATGTCTGTATAATATAAGCATGAGGCTCACCTGGAAATTGTTCATTAGGCCATAGGAACAAGGGCTGGTTTCACAAGATGAAAAGTCAAAGTTTAATTTGCAGGCTGCAGAGGTACAGTTCGTTAGCTCTGTTACAATAGTGTCATTAACGTTCCCAGTGGCATCTCGAACAACACAAGACCCTGAAGTACAAGGGACAATAAGAACAAGTAAGATGGAGTAAATTTATATTCATTTCAAAATTACATATACCCATAAAGCAATTATGGTACTGAATATATACTTGTTAACAGTATTGACATTTTCAGCAATTATTTTTATAGCATTTATAGTTTAGATAGATTTACCTGGAACAAAATTTAAAAAGCATCATAATCCTCAATATTTTAGTCAAACAAAACCTTATTAAAAACTAGTATTTCGGGGCGCCTGGGTGGCTCAGTCGGTTGAGCGGCCGACTTCGGCTCAGGTCATGATCTCGCGGTCTGTGAGTTCGGGCCCCGCGTCGGGCTCTGTGCTGATGGCTCATCAGAGCCTGGAGCCTGCTTCGGATTCTGTGTCTCCCTCTCTCTCTCTGCCCTTCCCCTGTTCACTCTATGTCTCTCAAAAATAAATAAACGTTAAAAAATTTAAAAAAAAACAAAAAAAAAAAAAACCAAACTAGTATTTCACAAATATACACTTAAAAATCCTGCACATATAATTGTGGAAAATGGTAATGAGCAAAACTATTTCAACGCCTATTTGGTCAAGATGTCGTTAAGCAAATATAAACATGTTATGTTGGAAGAGTTCCAAATGGCAGAAATGTTTTCCTGCTGCAACTATTTTGTATTTGAAACATGCCAAAGATGAGAATTCAGGTAATATCAATCTTCTGTAAAGAAAAGAAATCTGAATGTCAATGAATTATAATTCTATTTAAACCTCTGGCTCAAGTAAGTCTACCCTAATATTAAGAAAAGACAGGATTATTGGAGGTTTGCTTAAAAACAACTCATGGGGCAGAATGAAAGGGTATAGGTGAAACAAGATTAACCATACACTGTTAATTCTCGATAACTTCATTGAAACTGGGTAATAGTTCACTAGAAAAAGCTCTCTACTTTTGTGCAAAATTGGAAACTTCTATGTCATTTTAAAAAACTTATTGATAAAAAGCATTTCATTATTTGGAACAACATATGATGTGTAACTATCGTAATTACCATTCCTTAGACTTCATATATTTTCACTTTTGAAGCACTTTAACACTCCTGTCTCATCATAGATGAGGTAAAAACAATAAACGTTGTAGCCCAAAGTGAACGACAAACAAAATTAAGTGTGAAAGGGAGAACATTTTAAAGACAGACAGCCTACATCATATCCTTTTTTTCCTCAATTTCTTCATCTAACTCTTGGAGCACAGTCTGCAGAAACATGTTTCCTTAAAGGTGTTTGTGAAACCATTTGGGTGAGGGGAGAAGAGAGGCCTATCTACCCTAAAGCAGCTAGGCTTTTAACGGTTTCATATTCTAATGTTCTATATGGAAGTGACTGGGTGAAAAAAGGTTCCATTACTTTGACTTAGTTACACAACCACTGATGTAGGCCGGTCCTGTGCCTAAGTGTCAGGGAGAACGGACACTCAGAGGGCTAATGAGGACAGAATGAGAGGAGTATGATGGCCACTAGTGTTAGGGAGTCAGATACAAACAAAAAACATTTATGTGCTACAACTATTTTCCAATTTGAAACCATCAGTTATATCCTTCTTTAAATTAAAACTAAATTTTCTTGAGCTAATAACTGTTAAGGGAACACAAAAATATTTTGCTAAGCTTACATATATAACTGTTTTTTCTAAATTAATTTCAGAGATCTATATACATATAGACTTCAAAAAATAAATGAAACCCAACTCCTTTACTAAATGTGAATTTAGACCACCACGATAATATTATTAGCATTTCCAATTCTTGTTTAATGAAGTTTTAAAATTACCCTTAGGCAAACTAGCAGGAGAGTTTGTAAAAAGAGTTCTGTCGTTATTTCACAACGAATCACTGAATATATGAGAAAAATACGATTTTTTTGGGGCGTGTGGGTGGCTCAGTTGGTTGAGTACCAAACTTCAGCTCACATCATGATCTCATGGTTTGTGGGTATGAGCCCCACAGCAGGCTTTGTGCTGACAGCACAGAGACAGCTTCAGATTCTCTGCCACCCTCTCTCTCTGCACGCCCCAACTCATGTTCTCTCTCAAAAATAAATACACATATAAGAAAATTTTCTTACTGAAATACTATGAAAACTTTATATTCTGTGGCCTATGATTTTGGAGATTGATTCTTTAAACTGGTATTAAGCTTTATTCTTATAATATGCTTCAGACATTGAACTGGAACACTTGAGTCTAGACATTAAAACAATGCTCACAATTCAAAAATATATGTTTTCTGGGTGAAGTGTTCTGTTTCTTGAAAGTGTAATAACTCAGTATCATTGATCTCTAGTCACTACATGTAAATTATAGGTAAATCAATATATATTTTTGTTTCTGGATTATAATGTTTTAGTTAAAGAACCTACTCTACTAATATCCTCTAAAGAATTCATTAGAAAACAAAACAAAATCCCTCTATGCCAAGAAAACAATTCATTAAATCAAGTGTCAGTTATGCTTGGTAGGGAAATCTCTAAGCTTTCATTCAGTCTTGTGCAAAACAGTGATTTAGAGACTGGATGACCACTTAAGACCTTACAAGTTCTAAAACGCCGTAATTTTGGGGGTGCCTGGGTGGCTCAGTTGGCTAAGCATCGGGCTTTGACTCAGGTCATGATCTGATTGGTTTGTGAGCTTGAGCCCTATGTCGGGCTCTGTGCTGACGGCTTGGAGCCTAGAGCCTGCTTTGGATTCTGTGTCTCTCTCTCTCTGTGCCCCTTCCTGCTTACACTCTGTCTCTCTCTCTCCCTCAAAATAAATAAACATGAAAAAATTTTTTTAAATGCCATGATTTTATGAATGTAATAAAAGGTTTAAAACCATTTTCATTCAATTTACAAACACTTCTGTAAAGCTTTTCATTTGATGCAGTATGTCCTGTTTATGAAAATCATTTTTTATGGTAGAAAATGCCAAACGTTGTTTACATGTCTTGAAACAATCTTCATATGTAGTAAGAATAACATGCAAATATAAAATAACCACCATAAATAAAAATATTAAAAATTTTATAAAGCTCACAAAGTAAAATGCGTTTACTTCTACACCTATGAATTACATTTCCTATAAATCATAGTTCAGTGAAATTTAAGAGTTTGCAAATAAGACTTTACATAATTTTCTAATTTACTTTAATAAGAATCTTAGAGAAAAAAAACAATAGAGCATCTGGTAGTTTCGCTAATGCCTATTTCTGAATTAAAATATGCAACTCTAAATATTTTTATTGAAATATTTCTGAATTTAAAAGTTAGAGATATAAATGTCATGGAAATAAATACTTAAATTATGTACATCATGAAATTTCTGAAACACATAAAGAACTATATGGTTATTTACCTACAGATACTGCAATTCCTATGTAAACCACCGTAGTAATTAAAATGGCTAAGAGTGTTCCTTTGGGTATGGCTGATTGAGGATCCTAGGCAAGAGAAAAAGGCAAGAAAAAAAATTTAAGTCTACCTTTAAAAACAAATATACATATACCGGTTTTTATACAAAAGTAATAGAGTTCTTTGTAATACTTACCGCAAGATCACCTGAGATATTTGCTCCGGCAAGAATCCCAGTTGCGGCAGGAAAAAAGATGGCAAATACAGAAAAGAAAGTCTCTTCCTCCCGAAAATCCGGTCCAAAGTTCTCATTAAATATTTCAGCTGTGGAGAAAAAAAAGGTCTTTGGCAATTAATGGAAAGCAGATTGTACCATTATAATTTACGTCAAGTATGAGGGATACATATGCATGACCCCTTGCCCAGTTCGAGTCACAGGTAAATTCTTGAACACTTTCTCGTTCAGGTCTGGCAGTCCTCTTCTTATAGGAGGGAACGGTTTACCATCAAAATGATGATTTGACCTGGGTCATGCCTACTGCTCCATATACCTTACTAATTATGTTTTCAGCACCTCTAACCTGATTGTTATCACTAGTCCAGATGTCAATCAAAGCTTGGATAAACTTCTCAATGGCTGGGGTTGCTCAAGGAAATAAGAAAGGAGGCAGAAGAACATCCCACTAATATGGAACCATTTTTTTCTTACATCTAACCTACATACTCTCTGTACACCTTTCTCTGTTTCCTAGTGCCGAACTGTTTATTTTTTGATGCTGAACTACAGCACCAAAAATTCCACAGAACTTTAGCTAAAGCAAACTAGGTAAAGTCCCTTTCTGTTCTAACAGAAATCAAAGCTTTAACTAGACCTCCTGTTTTCACCTATTACAATGTGCCCTGACACTGAAATAACCCACTGATCGACATTTCTTTGAATTACAAGTGAATTTTTACTTAAGTATTTTTTAGGATATAAAATTTTTTGAACATTTCTTTTTGCAACTTTATTTCTAAAAGAAGTATTAAAGGGGCACCTGGGTGGCTCAGTTGGTTAAGCATCCGACTTCGGCTCAGGTCATGATTTCAAGGTTCGTGGGTTCAAGCCCCACGTCGGGTTCTGCGCTGACAGCTCAGAGCCTGGAGCCTACTTCAGATTCTGTGTCTACTTCTCTCTGTCCCTCCCCTGCTCATGCTGTCTCTCTCTCTCTCTCTCCAAAATAAATAAACATAAATAAATAAATAAATAAATAAATAAATAAATAAATAAAACATTAAAAAATATTTTTAAAAAAGTGTTAAAAACTATAGTGAATGATTACTTATAAAAATATTCCTAGTATTTATATATTTTCTGTGACTTAGGTTGACTTCAGAATAGCTACAAATATCTATTAGGCCGCATTTTCATTTCCTTATCTTTAGGTCCTTGGCAACTTTACACAAGTATTGCATAGTTATCTAGTATAGTAGTAAATATTGTACGAGTGGCATATCTGGATTTATCTCAGTCTGAAGTAAATAAATCTATTTTAGAATGTGACTTTTTTTTCTTGGTGATCGATACTGCTTTTCTGTCTTGTCATTCGTTTTACTCAGGTAGTGAGATACCAGATGGCTCCAGCATAGGACCTGGAGCATGGCAGAGACTCAGATACTGGACGGATGGGGCGGATGGTTAAATGTTGGTCAGTGGGTTATTTCAGTGTCAGGGCACACCATACTAGGTGAAAACTGGAGGTTTAGTTAAAGCTTTGACTTCTGTCAGAACGGAAAGGGACTTTACCTAGTTTGCTTTAGCTAAAGTTCTGTGGAATTTTTGGTGCTGTAGGTCAGTTCTCTAAATTGTGAGAGCATAAAATACAAAACAGGTACTACCTAAGCGATGCTCTAACCTTCACTTCTGGCATGACTATTAGACCCACTCCCCCAATGTAGAACATAAAGAACTTAAAGCCCAGTTTAGAAGTAGGCATGAATACCAGTAATAAAAACAGATATCACACTACCAACCCAGGACCAGCAGGCACAAATAATGGGTGGGCGTCACTGGTTCAGGTAAAATCCTCGGAATGACTCCTATCAGAAAACCATCCAGCCAGCTAAGTCACTGTCTGATATAAGTCAAACCAGCACTCCTCACAAATGATCGGAGGTCTGTCTGTTATATAAGTGAGCTTACACCAGAGTGTAGACCAGCTAGGTGTCTAGGATCCACAGTTTGGGTCAGCCGATTTTTGTTCCCAGTAAGACTTTGTGAAGTAAGAAATGCATTGATGTACATTCTCTATCTTTTCACAGGTCTGTGTGAGTACTTCTGGGCTCTACAATTCTGGAGCATAAAAGCTAGGTCTCTTCCCCTAAGGTGCAAAACCAGGAGTTTCAGTTAACTGAAGACAAGTATATTTATTACCAAAGGGGTAAACCTCTCTGATGCTGATGCAACTATTGTTTCCTGCTCCATTTTACCCTGTGGAGACGGGTTGGGTTGATCCAGTAGGTGGGGAGTAGGGGTGGAAGGGGCAATACAGAGAGTCACTTTGGGAATAGCAAATGACAAGTAAATTTCACAAGCAGATGCAGAATGGAAAGGGTTATGGAGGTAAGAACTGTGGAAAATTCTCACAAATTCTAATATCAACTGTAGAAAAACAATTTCACCAAGAAGTGAGTGTTTCTTTAACAAGTTTAGGCTCTCTGAGGCTGTTGTGGTGAAACACGACTAGAAGAAGGAAAAAGCCATGTGAGAACAGAAGTGACCATTTCAGGTACAAACTCCCCAAATTATAGAGAACAAAAGCACCTCTGCTCAGTAGCACTGATTTTTCTACATTCTATAACATCTTTTGTTGCTAATAACGAGAAACAAAAGGGTTAAATAAAAGTGGTATTTTACTCTGTAACTAACATACATAAAGGAGACAATACTAAATTAGTGTGAGTGACTACAGCAAAATCAATTCTACTACAAAGAATATAAAATATACTATGTTGTTTACTAACAGAATGTTATAATATGCACATTTAAAAAAAATTCTACCTTTTTTACTTACATTTATAACCAAAGAAACCTTTGGGCTTCTTGCTGTCCAATGGGATGAATGTTCCTATGACGAAATCGGCAATAGCAAGTAGGAGAATCACCAAAAGAACGATCTGAGCCTAGAAATTTTAAACATTGAAAATAAAAATCAAATCTCTCCTGTCTATACGCTGATTGAGTTGCACTACCATATAACTTCCATGAGGGAAAGGATTTTGGTCTTGTTTCCCTAGCGCCATAAACAGTGCTAAGTGCAAAGCAGGTGCTCAAATCATTTCACAATTATATGTGTCTAAATATACACGTTTTTCATGTTTGTTTATTTTTGAGAGAGAGAGAGAGCACAAGCAGAGGAGGGCAGAGAGAGGAGACACAGAATCCAAAGCAGGTTTCAGGCTCTAAACCATCAGTACAGAGCCCGATGTGGCGCTTGAACTCACCAACTGTGAGATCATCACCGGACCCCAAGTCAGACGCTTAACCCACTGGGCCACTCAGCTGCCTCTCAATAAACTTTTATTAAATAAACAATCTTCAACGAACTATCTGAAAATAGTCAATAGTAGAAAAAACAGATAGCAAAAGTAGGACCAGCCCATATATTTTTTAAATGAATTAAAGATATGTATGCTCTCCCGTAAATCATAAAGCACTATAAATTCCACCATACGGTAGGCTCTTCATCCTTTATGGTTATTTACTGCCCCCTCCACCGTAAGTACCATGCTGACATGGGGAACATATTTGCTACACACACAAGTTTTACACCGAATCCAAAGACAATGTTGAAGAGTGACAACTACAGGAAAAGAAGAAGAAAACGTACAGAAAGAAGACAATATCCAGAAGGAGGATCTGAGTAGCAAAGGGTCTGGGGGAACAATCTATAAGAACTACCATCTCTCCTCCTGCACTCTGTGTTTAGTTTTTGTGTGATGTAACAGACACGTAACAATGTTTTAGTTTACTGTGTACTATGTAATGATTCAGTATTTATACACATATAATTGTGAAATGATCACTACAATACATCTAGTTAATATCCATGATCACGCAGAGTTAAAAACTTGTATTTTCTCATGAGAACTTTTAAGATCTACTCTTTCAAAAAAAGGAACTTTCAAATACGCAGTAGGTTAACTATAGTCACCATGCAGTACATGACATCCCTGTGAGATTTCAGAACTGTAATTTTATACATTGACTCCCTTTCCTCTTTTGCCCCCTACCCCCACCACCTCTCCTCTTCCGCTCTTAACCTCCCAATAAAGTTGAGCAGATATTCCAGAAAACCTGTGTCATCTGTGGGAAGAGAAACTGCTTAAGTAAGAATCATGTCCCAAGTAGTATGAAATTCTATTCTTCTTAGTGAAGTCAACTGGTTAAATGTGTAAGTATATGATCTAATTTCATACTAATGATAATAAAATAAAATTTTTAAATAAATTTTATTTAAAAAATAAAAGAAAAATGATTCTTTCCAACTTTCCTAATTTTTGATCTGGTACACATCATGGCTCATCTACAGTGCAGATGTGTGATCTTACACCATTTATAACAGGAAACACGAAGAAATCTAGAAAGGACTTGGAGATCCTCAGTAGCATCTGTGTGGATGCACATCCGTCAGGAAAGCAGATCTGTGTTCAGGAATATTCTCTAAAAGACAGAAATAATTCCGGGCGCCCTGCCTACACATTAACACGTGACTTCACCAACTCTTCCCAGAAACACTGGTCCTGGCTTAGGTAGACAGGATTTCTGAGAGTTCAACAGCAGGGACCAAGATTAACTTCTCTGATCTCTTATGGGCACTATCTTGAAGTTTATTGCCTCTGTGTTTATTTTCGAAATTGAACTTTTAAATAAAATAACAAAGTCAAGAGTTTAATTTGGGCTCCCTAACATATTGACCTGAGTGATTCTAAAGAACGTAAATTAAGATTAGGGGGAGGGAGAGAAAGTAGGAAGTCAAAAGTGTTTAAGTGGATGCTGGACTGACTGTTATCTCCAAACATTCCTTACCCTGTCAGGTGGACGATAACCTGGTACATAAATTTCACTGAAAATGGCTCCTTACAGCATCTTCAAAATCTAAATATATTACCACACTTTACAGTGGTCTCTAAACAAAAGTTCTAAAAGTTCATATATTAAATATGTACGGATATTCCAATGATGTCATTACTTACTTTTGCTTCCCACTCCATTCCAGCTACCGAGATACCTAGAAGGATCACCACTGTAATGGCTCCAATAATTCGGATATCATTGATTTCATCTATCATAAGTATGGAATGTTCCTAGGAGATTTATAAACGTAATGAACAGTATTAATTACTCAGGTAAACTCTAATTCTTTTTGAAACATTTCAGAGACACGACAATGCCTTACATGCAGAAGGTGAATAAATGACAATGGAATGAATAGGGAGGCCTAAGGAAAAGGAATCAAGAACTATGTACTATTGAGGCATCATTCAAGTATCTCAAAGTATCAAAAATATGATCAAATTAATAGTGCTATATTTAATACAGACTTGATCAATCAAAATGAAATTGCTAACAAGCATACAAATAATCATACTATGTCGAAGCAGTACTAACAGGACTTTTTAAGAAATATATTTTGTATTCACTGTGATTAGCGAACTCATGGCTTTTGAAAATGGTCTTTTATACTGCCCAACAAAAAAAGATGAATAAACTTCCAAAAACACACTCTTCCCAGTCTACAAATAAAAATATTTGCGGTTTAATGTCAATGACATTAAAAACATGCTAACAAATTAGATAACGTAAAAACAGGAATTCCTAATAGTTACATTGCTTTCTTTCTTACAGCCCTTGCTTTCTCCCTCCCTTTGGCCTATACAGAGAAGGTCAATGCCAATGTAAGTCTCAGTCCTTCTCAGAGTTTACACTTCCTAACGAACTGCACACTACTGCAGAAGAACGGAGTTACAACCTAACTTAACACGAACAACCATAGGTATCTGTTAAGGTTCTTCTTATTTAAATAAGCCAAATCCTACTTCGCTTGCACTGCCCTAACTACACACATTCCAATGATTCTTTTCAAACAAATGCACTCCTAAACCCCAGAGCCGTTTATCAACTATTTCCTGGCCAGCTCTACTGGGATATAGCTCCGGTTCCTCAAATGAGACATCCGTAAGTAAACTGTCCCGTGTTGCTATTTCAAAGTCAATGCCATCACCCTCCATTTAAATCACCAACTGAGAAATCTGTATATAAACCTGAAATCATCTTTTCTCTTTCTCTTATTTCCCATAATCCTGATAATCATCAAGTCCACTTACTCAACATTTAAAAAAATCTCTCCAGTTCACCACACCTCTCCAGCCCCACTGGTCACTGTTTAATGTATAGCACCATCCCTCTCCCGGGATAGCTACAGTCTTCTAAATGGTCCCCTCTCCACCTGTGACCCCTCCGACCCATTCTCTACACTGTGGTCAGGTACCAATCTGATCATGTGCCAGCCCCTAACTCTGATCAAGATGAAGATCACAATTTAACAGAAAACAATACCTTTCCTGATTTGACCCTTTTTTCTCTCTTTAGTTTTAAATCTCTTGAGACTTTGTGCTCCAGTCATACAGAAATATCTACAGGTTGCTTTTTTTTTTTTTTTTTAACGAACCAAATTCTTCCAGGTCTTTGTTTCCTTTTCTCCCCCATTACCTTCATGCCACACCCCATCTCTCCTACCTGCCTACTGACACCTAGACTCCCATCCTTGGAAAACTCTTCTTTACACTCCTTTGCTACCCCCTTTCCTGGATGTAGGTTAAGAGATTGCCCTTTGTGTTGCCAAGGTCTCGTACAACTACCCACTTCTGATATTGTATCATCATTATTTTCTGTGTCTATCTTCCACCCTAAACTTCTTGAAAGACTTCTTTTGTGTCCACCACGGCTTTCCTAGCACCTAACATGAGGAGTGGCACATAAGGCTTCAGTAAAAATGGGGAAACCAATGTCTAAAAGGGGGAATTACCTTAAGCAGCTCCACCACAGTTTCTGCAAATCCAACCACATACATAGCAACTGCAACAGCATTGGCAAAAGCGAAGATCAGGCCAATTGCACCACCAAATTCTGGCCCTAGACTTCTAGATATTAAATAATATGCTCCTCCTGAGGGCAAGGGAAAAAAAAAGTACTAAAGTTAGCATTTTAAGTGTCAAACAATCCTTTTAATTACACAAGAGTTCAGAAAGCACACACCTCCTGCAAGCACAGCAGTTAAATTAATGAGCAAGTGGGTGAGCGTATTTGCAGGAAGAAACACCCCAAAAGAATTCTTAACAACCCGCTTCATTCATTAACAGTTCTCAACATCCAGAGAATTCTGCCCGTATCAAATACAAATCATCCAGCTATTTAAATCCCTGTTTTCTCTTCCAAAGCTTAGACGAAAAGGGGCAGCCATCTGCTCAGATTCACAGATACCAAGATCGTCTCCCGATAGTTTTTTAAGTAGTGTTTTCAGTATCAATGTAACTTCTAAAATCACAGCTGAGATGATTTCAGTTACTTAAATTAATATGGGAATTTGTTGGTAATGTGAATATTAAGACTAAAAAAATTTCTCAAGAAACTGCAAAGAAGCATAAGGCGGACTCCTAAATAGATACGGTATTTTAATGAATCCTCCCTAAATGCAACAGTCAACAAGGACCTTAAATGAACTATCGTGAAGCAAGGATTTTTCTAACTTAGGTATTAATCAATATTATGATTCTGAGTCTATCTAATGTTCGGCTAAAGTCTCTAAGAATTCTTCTAAAATTCTAATTTGTTTCTGGCTTCCAGGTCATTACCAAACTTAGTTTTAGTAATAATGAAGTTACATGAAGTTATATACATTTTTTTTAAGATACTGACAAACTGTTTAGTTCATAAGACCATATAATGAAATGCCTTTTATAATATCTGATTATTTCTCCTATAATCCTAGTATAATGAAGACAAATATAACAACAAAAAATCCTATAGTTTAATAAAGTAATAAATATGTAAACTTCATTTTGGATATACCTGTAATAGGTTTTATAGTTAATTCTATCAATTCTCTCAAAATATTCTACACTTTAAATCCATCTTCCCAAAACCTCCGTAGTTACTTATTTTACCAATTAACAATTTCCATCACCTTGGAAATCGTGAAGAAAAAAAAAAATGCAACCCAATCTTATGTATTGATTGGTCTTACGGTTTTTTTAAACTTATTTTTAAAATTTTTTTAATATTTGTTTATTTTTGAGAGAGAGAAAGTGGGGAAGGGGCAGACAGACAGGGAGACACAGGATCTGAAGCAGGCTCTAGGCTCTGAACAGTCAGCACACTTAACTGACTGAATCACTCAGGTGCCCCGATCTTACGGTTTTTAATCAGATGAAATTACTTAAAAGTTTCCAAGAAATATTTTCGAATACTAAAAAATTCTAATGGACTTATATAAGGACAATTTTTTATGTCAAATAAATATCTCAGTTTAAATTAAAACTGATTTAATGTGTAATTAAATCACATTTTAATTAATCACAAGGAAAATCCCTAGAATACTCTAATTATCAAGCCTATATTTAACATATTTGTTTTTGAAATTGATTTAAACTATTTCATTTAGTTCTAATGCCACCAATGAATTACGTATTATTTATCCTAATTTCATAAATTAAAAAATTACATCACCATGAAAGGTTAACTGGAATCAACGATGACATGTGTTGCAACACTTGACAATATAGATTTTAGAATGGGAAACATAACCAACAGAACCTATACAAGCAAAGACGTGATATGCTTTATAGTTCTGATTTCAAATCTTTCTATTACTAAGAAGAAAAAATATGTATCTTAAGGTGTATTCAATATGAGGAAACAATGAGATCAGGAAATTGACTTCAGGGATGATGAATATAATTAGGCAAATTCTCACATTTCAGAACTATTTTTATTTTCTACAAATTAAGTTATCTAAATCTAAAACTTAAAGTTTCATACCTAGTTTTGTTAATTTTTAAAAGATTTGCATTTTTTCCCAAGAAAATAAGATGAGCAAATGGATAATAGAAAATAAAAGAGCTGGATGTCACAAACGATGAGGGCACGAACCATGAGATCACTACTTGAGCCAAACCCAAGAGTCAGACGCTTAACCAACGGAGCCACTCAGGTACTCCCCAAAATATTTTAAGACTGAAATCCCAAAGACCCACTAAGACTTTACATTTTTTTGTTACTTAACAGAAATTGGGACACCTAATTCAAAAATTTATGTAAAAATGCAAGGCACCTAAAAGACCCAAAACAATCTTAAAAAAGAACAAATTCGGAAGACTCAGGAATTATAAAGCAATCAAGCAATCAATACTTACTGGCATAATAGGAGAAACAAAACTCATCAATAGTATACAGTCCAGATAAAGCACAACTGATTTTTCAACAATGGCACCAAAAATAATTCAATGGAGAAAAGATAATCATTTTAAGAAATGGTGCAGGAACAAGAGAATACCTACATAGCAGGGTAGACACAGGAGAAAACCACAACCTCTGTCGCACTAATATTCAAAAATTCCTTTGATACTACTAACAGTCAAAAACCTAAGCTACTATAAAGATTCTAGATAAAACAAAGAAGAATATCTTTATGAGCTTGGGATAAGCAAAAGATTTCAGGCCAGCATAATAAAAGCATTAGCCATACGTGAAAACACAAGATTCTGGATTTCTTCAAAATAGTAAACTTTTGCACTCTGAAACAGGATTAAAAAAATTATAAAAATGCTGAGGCAAGTCAAAAACTGGGGGAAAAAAACTCATAATAAAGATGTTAGACAAACTGCTTGTATTTAGTATATATTCAAAAACTCCTACAAGTAATAAAAAAGATAACGCAATTTAAAATTGGCAAAAGATCTGAATACATTACAAAAGATATACAAGTGGTCAGAAGCACATGAAGAGATGCTTACCGAAATTCATTATCTACAAGAATAGCTATAATTAAAAATATCTAATGAGTGTTGGCAATAACAAGGAAAACTATTAAGTGTCATATATTGCTGATGGTAGTATAAAATGGCAAACCACTTTGGAAAACCATTTGGCAATTTCTTATAAATGAGACATTTAAGTACCTCACGAATCAACAAGTCCATTCATAGATAATCTCCCAACATGAGTTGGGAAAAACATAGACAAGCACAAAAACTGGTCTAAGAATATTCCTGTCAGCTTATTCATAATAGCCTCACACCAAAAATAACCTACATGTCCAACTAGGTACTAAATAAATTATTGTCACCACAAATTACAGTCATAAAACACAGTAATATACAGTAATACTGCACTACGGCACACTACTAACACATAGAACAACACGGATGAATTCTAAAAATATTAAATTGAGGTGAGACAGAAAAGGAGTACCTTATAGGTAATGAAATTTCACCCTGGGCTAGAGGTGAGGAAATGATTATAAATGAACTTTCCAGTATGATGAAAATGCTTTGAGTTTTGATGAAGCTAGGTTTATATACTTAACCAAAAACTCACAGAACTGTAAACTTAAAATCTACATTTCACTACATGTGAATTTTACTTAAATAATATTGTTCTAATAAACTGTAAATCTGTTTTCAACTATCATTTTAAAACTTAAAAAGTGTACCCTAGTCAAAATGATAAAGCAACAAAACTTCATGCATGTTAGACTTCAACAGAAGATTAAATGGATGCCAAGCAAGTTCACCCACCCGCTCACTGATTACAACGAAAGCAGTCAAGTTACTTTTAAGATGAACCATGTGTTAAAGTTGTTTTTAAAAGGCAATTAAATTCATCTATATGTTTTTTTGCAAAAACAAAGAACCCTACCCTAATTCAGGATGAACGGTGAACATCTACAAAATGAACAGACAGACTGGTGACCCAAATTCTTCATCGCCACCTAGCACCACCCTCCCTCCTGTCCATTCACTTCCGTGGTTGTTAAAGCGTAAGCTCCCGGAATCCTAGTACTCTAAGGCAACTCACAGGTCGTTAAGCCAAACTCCTCATCTTACAGAAGCACAAAGAGATTCAGGGAGTCAGTGACTTTAACTGAGAAGTGACTGGTAAAGCAAGGAAAAGACCAAAGTGATCTGCTCTTTACTACTACGAATAAAATCAACACTAAGAGACTGCCTATTACTGTTAAGAATTAATTAAAACTCCTTGGAAAAAACAAAGCCCTATTACAATTGTATTTTAAACTTAGGCAAAATACTAATCTTTTCCTTGGCTTTTACCTGAAATAAACAATTTCATGAATGGTATAAGGGTAACAAACGTTTCTGCAAAGTAACCAACATTTTATAAAAAAAAAAAAAAAAAAACAACCTTATCCTGTTTCTTTTCTCAAACAGGAGTCAATGGATTTGATACCTCACTTTCCAGTAAGGTATCTTGCCAATTTTTGTCGTGACGCATTAATCAATGATTACCTTAGCTTTTGCTGATACGAACCATAAAAATGAAAAACCCATAATTAACCAATGTCAGTGTGCACGAAGCTATTACGAACATTCAGAACAAATGAATTCAATACAAATTATATAGCACCTTCAAAACTAAAATACACGAAGACAAAAAACCCCACGAAACTACTGGCAGGAAGGGAGGAGCAGTACTTAACTATCTTTTGAACATGCACTCTGGATGTCATAGTACCAATTATGCCACAGAACAGACATTTCTTAAACCACACGTGGCTCTTAAAAGTTGCCATCACAAGGGAAATAACATGTTTTTCATCTTTTCCCTTTTATCTATCTGACATGATGGAAGTTAACTAAACTTACTGTGGCAACTAACCCACAATATAAGTCTACTCATTATGCTGTAATATCTTAAACTTCTTCAGAGCTGTATTTTGATTACATCTCAAACTATAGGAAAATAAAAACCACATATAGTTCAGTTTAGTGCTACACAGCCCTTGTGACTTGCTAACACGGACTCAATGTTGTATATTAATGTAAAAGGTGTTTTAATATTTAATATTTAGAAACCTGTCCAGGTTCATTTCTTTTGAACTATTTACACTTTTATTAGAACCATTGCTCTTCCTTGGATAAAAATTGCATCAGAACTCTTACTGTCCAATGTGATGTTAAAAAAATCAGTCCACAAAAACAAATCATCATCCTCAGTGCCTCAGGTACAAGTAAGACTGAACAAAATCAAAGGTTGTCACAAGTTTTTTTTATCAAAATGAACTGACTTCACAGAGTGGCTTCAAATTAATTCGATTTAAAATACAAACTAATATAACTATGAGGTAGAAAAACAATCACATATAAAATATGAAGGGTAATGGACTCCAGTTAAAATAAAAGCTAAATTAACAAGGTGACACTTGTTAATTGGGTTAATTTTATGTGTCAACTTGCCTAGCACTGGTGCCCAGATATGTGATCAAACATTATTCTGAATATTTCTATGCGGACATTTTTATTTTTATTATTGCTTTTACAGTTTATTTACTTATTTTGAGATAGAAGGAGAGTGTGAGCAGGGGAGGGGCAGAAAGACAGGGAGAGAGAGAATCCCAAGCAGGCTCTAGTCAGTCAGCACGTGGAGCCCTATGTGGGGCTTGAACTCACCAACTCTGAGATCATGACCTGGGTGAGATCAGGACCTGAGCCACACCAAGAGTCAGAAGCTTAACCAACTGAGCCACCCAGGCACCCCTCTGTGAGGGGGTTTTTTGAGGAGATTTACATTTAATTAGTGGAATGTGAGTAAAGCAGTTCCTCCACCATAATGTGGGTGGGCCTCGTTCCATCAGCTGAAAGCCTGACTAGAACACAAACCAACCCCTCCCTAGCAAGAGGGAGTGCTGCAGCAGACAGCTTTCAGACATCAAGTGTGAACACCCTGTGAACACATTTTCTCAAGGTCTCCAGAGTGCTGACCTACCCTGCAGGTTTCAGACTTCCCAGTCTCCATTAGTCATGTGAATCAAGTACTTCAAATACATCTTTCTATACATATACAGGCACAAACATATCTTATTGGTTCTGTTTCTATGGACAACCCTACTACAAAAATATTACAAGGTAAATATACAGAAGTCCATCATATTTCCATATATCAGCAAGATACAGTAAGAAACTAAAATCTTAAAAAGTAACCTTACAACAGCACAAAAACCAGAAAATACTTTAAATATAAATCTATAGAACATCTTCAGAATCTGTGTACTAACGACTTAAGAACTAGAGACAGATAAAGCATATTTATGCAATGAAAGCCCTACCAGTTATTAATTCTCCCCAAGCTGATCTCTATATTGAACACAAGTTCGACCTAAATTCCAGTAAGACAGTTCACAGAAATTGACAAGATAATTCTAAAATATATATGGAAAGGCAAGAGAACTAGAAGAGCAAAGACAATTTTGAAAAAGAGGAAAGTTGAAGGAGGTGTAATACCCAACTTCAAGAGTTACTATAAAATCACAGTACCAAGACAGTATGGTATTAGATTAAGGACAAATCTCCACATAACGTGCCAGCATAGAGTCCAGTAGCAGACCTATACACGTAGAGTCAGTTAATAGTTTTCCAGCTTTACTGAGATATAACTAACATATAACATTGTATATTGTGATGGTGGCGCCTGGTGGCTCAGTCAGTTAAGCATCGGAGTCTTGATTTCAGCTCAGGCCATGATCTCACGAGTCATGGTATTGAGCACCATGTCAGGCTCTGTGCTGACAGTGCAGAGCATGTGTGGTATTCTTTCTCTCCCTTTCTCCTGCTCACACCCACTCAAAATAAATAAATAAATCATAAAAAAGATGTACAATGTGATATACTGACACACACATACATGTTGCAAAATGCTTACCAGAATAAGGTTAATATATTCTTCACAACACAGAATTTGCATTTTGTTTTTGTTTTATGGTAAGAACGTTTAAGATCTACTCTCAGGACCGTTCAGGTATACAATACTAATTATAGTCTGCAGGTAGTATGTTAGATCCTCAAAACTTACTCTTCTGGTAACGTTAAGTCTGACCAAGTTCCTCATCATTTCCCTTACTCATCAACCCCTGATAGCAACTTTTCTACCATCTGTTTCCTAGGAGCTTGGCTTTTTTACATTCCACATACAAGTGAGATTATATAGTATTAGCCTTTTCTAACTTATTTCACTTGGCATAATGCCGTCAAGGTTCATCTATGTTGTTGCAAATGGCAACATCTCCTTTTTATGGCTAGGTAATATTCCAGAGTGTGTGTGTGTGTGTGTGTGTGTGTGTGTGTCATTTTTTCATGCATTCACTTATGAACACTTAGGTTGTTCCCAACTCTTAGTTATAGTGAATAATGCTGCAGTGAACAGAAGAGTGCAAACGTCTCTAACAAATAGTAATCTCATTTCCTCTGAATAAATACCAAGGACATGGGATTGCTGGATGATATGGTAGTTCTAATTTTTGAGGAACTCCGTCCTGCTTTCCACAGTGGCTATACCAATTTTCATTGCCAATAGTGCCAAGGGTTCCCTTTTCTCTACATCCTCACCAGCATTTACCGTCTCTTGCCTTTTTGAAAGTAACCATTCTAGCAGGTGTGAGGTGATAACTCATTGTGGTTTTGATTTGCATTTCCCTGATGATTAGTGGGGTTGAGTACCTTTCCATGAACTTCGGTCTTCTTTGGAGAAACATCTATTCAGGTCCTTTGCCCATTATTTTTTTTATTATTTTTTTAATATTCATTTATTTTTGGGAGAGACAGTGAATAGGGGAAGGGCAGAAAGAGAGAGAGATGCAGAATCTGAAGCAGGCTCCAGGCTCTGAGCTGTCAGCACAGAGCCCAATGTGGAACTCGAACCCACAAACAGTGGTATCATGACCTGAGCCGAAGTCGGATGCTTGACAGACTGAGCCACTGGGGCGCCCCTGCCCATTTTACACTCAGATTATTTGGTTTGTTGCTATTGAACTACACAAGTTTTTTCTATATTTTGGGTATTAACCCCTTATCAGATACATGATTTGCAAATATTTTCTTCCATCCTATAGGTTGTCTTTTCATTTTGTTGACTGTTTCTTGTGCAGTGCAGAAATTGTTGCTTTTTGTTTGATTTTTGCTTTTGTTCTTATGCTTTTCGTGTCGTATCCAAAACATCACTAGCAAGACCGATGTTAAGGTGCTTCTCCCCTATGCTTTTTTCTAGGAATTTCATAGTTTTAGGTCTTAAGTTTAAGTCCTAAGTCCATTTTGGGTTAATTTTTATGTCACTACCATACCATTTTGATTACTAGAGCTTTGAAAAATAGTTTGAAATCAAGAAATGAGACGCCTCCAGTTTTTTTCTTACTAAGACTGTTTGACTCTTGAGGTCTTTTACGGTTCCATGATAATTTCTCCTGTTTCTGTGAAAAATGCCACTGGAATTTTGACAGGGATTACATTGAATTGATATGGAAGGAACCTAAATTGTCCATCAATAGAAAAATCAATAAGGAAAATGTGATATATACACACAATGGATCATTACACAGCCTTAAAAAAGAATGACACTGTGTCATTTGAGACAACAGAGATGGACCTACGTAGTAGTATGCTATGTGATCTAGCCACACTGAGAAAGCCAAAAACACCATGATTACACTCCTAAGTGGAATCTAAAAAAACGAACCCCCCCACCCCTCCCTCTAGATGAACAAACAAAAAGCTGAATTTAGACCTATAAATACAGGCAACAAACTGATGGTTGCCAGAGGGAAGACAGATGGGGAGGTGGGGAAACTGGGTGAAGAGGAGAGGAAGACACAAGCTTCCAATTATGGAAATAGTAAGTCAGAATGAGAATAAAAGGCACAGCACAAGTCATAGTCAGCAATATCGTATTAGTGATGTAATGATGATTTCATCATAATGTATCAACTTGTCAAATCACTAAGTTGCATATCTGAAAATATGTAACATTGTGGGTCAAGCACACTTAAAAAAAAATCCAAAATTTCTAACTAATAAAAAGCTCCAAAAAGCTCTACCGAACAGAGGAAAATAAAAAGTTTGTGACCAAACATCCATTATTTCCCATGGATGAAATAATCAATATAAATAATATGAATCATCTATGTATTCTACCATATCTGTTGAAATTTCATAAAAGTTTTGTTGATGTACTGAGGAAGAAACAAATCACAAGGTAAAAATAACAAAAACGTAATAAACTTAAGAATGAGAAAGCAAACTATTTAACAGTTACTATTCAAAGTTCATCTAGTATGATTAGAAAATACACCAGAATTCTTACAGCAGTAAATCGCCTACTTCTGTATACTGACCGATCAGTTTATTCAGTCACCTTGTGTTAGAAGTCCAAGGAACAATTCTGAATATACAATGGGGTAATAATGGACCCAAAAGGATCCAATATTGATTTTGGTTACTGTTCTAGGAAACACATTCTAATACCCTGGTTTACCAATAAACAACAGTTTGTGTGCCTGTTAACACCGGTCAAATATGCTCGATTCTGTTACCAGTATTAAGTTAAGTCAAGACTTATAAAGTCAAGGAGAAAGAAGCATTAACCAACATGGAACCTTCCGACTAGGCCTGGTGCTATATTCTCACTGTAACTGATCACTTTAAATATTAAACTTGAAGAGCCAAGACATACAGCCCTAATTCTGCAGTAGACAATTTCAGAACCAGCTTCAGGCATTTTTTATCATTCAAGACTGGCAAAACTGAAATGCCACTGAATGAGTCAAAGAGAAAACCCAAACAAAAAATTATTTACAACTACTTGCCAGACTCACATTTGAGCTACTTGTGGTTTGTAAGTAATGTTTTACTAAACTGAAAACACAATGTTATGTTTAAGTCTAATAAAACCTCATAATACAACTGTTACAGAACTGCTTTTTACAGCTTCTTCAAACATTTCACTGATCTGGAAAGCTGTAATTTGAAAGAAATTAGCAATAAAAGGAAAGAACTATGGAGTTTAATTCTAAGTTACAACTAGTTGGTGATGACAGGAATGAACAGCTATATATAACAGACTAAACGAAATATCTGACAACTGATGATCATCTGATTTTAGTAATACAGAAAGCACTTTCTGTCACTTAGAATCCCTGTGCAAAATGTTAGGATTACTTCCGATATTTAGTTTTACCTATAAACAGAATGAGGTGGTCTTCAATTATTTCAGCAAAATGAAAAAGGAGTATATGAAGACAATTCTGACATAGTGCAGACACTTAAAAACATACATCAGTAAAACCTGCATAAAATTTAAAATTGTTGAAAAAATGAGTGTTACATTTTTGCTCTCTTCATCCATACAAATTATACATGTGATTAACTATGATGCATTAAATCTGGTAATGTATGTCAAGACCATATTATCATGCCTAGCAGTTATGTTTCAAATAATAATTGCCACTATTATCTCAACACAGCTCCAAGAAAATAGGATCTTGTCTGACTTTCATTGTTACAAACCCAGTGCCTGTCACAGAGAGCTCGACAATTATCTGTTGAGTGACTGAAATAGAGTAATATAAAATTTCATCTTGGTCATTTATGTTGATTTTACATTTTCAGGACTGCCCCTATGAATTTGATGTAACCTGGTTTTTTATTTGAAAGTGTACTAACCTCTGCTTTCAACTTAATGCTCAGTTCATATAACACGATACAACGAAAAATTAGGATTTACGCTTTCATCTTACAAAAGGCTGCCTCTGCCTGTCTTCTATTTCATAAATGAGTTCATATTCACAGATTATTTGTGGACGGAAGAACAAAGCAGCACTGGCCAGCCAGCACCATCTAAGCTGCAGAACTCCTTGCACATGGCTCAGGTCAGTTCTGTAAAACCCGGCTCTCGGAAACACAGACGGGACTTGCACCGCAGTCAAGAGCTCTGGGCTCCTGGCAGGCTACCACTATCTGTACAACATGGGCCAGGGACTATGCCAGAGATGAAGGCAGACAGGGGCTTGCCAAAGTTACTCAGCACCGCTCGTCATATTCTGTGCAGGCAGAGAACTGAGGGGGTGATTCTCTAACTTGCTAGGAGTTCTAATGATCACCCAAAAATCATTACTAAAATCTAATCAAGCCTGAAACAAAGCATCTTTCATTTTCTAAGTTTTAACTTTTTTTTTTTTTAACAAAGTCTGAACCTTACTATATTATTTTTATCCTAGACTTCATAACCGGACATTATATTTGTTTATAAGTTAGCAGTTATTTCATGTTTAAACACTACACTTTCCTAGACTGGGATCTGTTTAATCTCCAACATGCACTGTTAAAGCCCATCTTAAGGTTACTTGGTAAACTTAAATCTCTCCTATGGCAAAAAGCACATAATGCTAGGAAAAGTATACATTTCACGTACGCCACACAGCTAGAAACAAAGTCTAGAAGCCAAGAATAAAATATTATTCAATATTAATAAAATATAAATCAATGTTATAAGAATCAAGACAAACTGTTGAACACTACATCAAAATAGTTCTTTATATTAATAAGACAATAAGGCAAGTTCAAAAGGAGGCTCTCCAAATTAAAACCATTATATAGAGCAACCACAACTTTTCATTAAAATATTTTCTTATTAACTCCTTAATGGTCAATGATAGAAAATCGAGATGGGTTTTACTCCTAAGGTATCCTTCTATTTCTCCATTACGTATCTAAGCCTTCGGCACTCTGACCCTGTGGATATTTCTAGCTCTACTCCTCTCTTCCCTATGTAACCCTATTAAGAGAGGAAGTGAAAACCAAGTCCTCAATGATGGGGCTAGAGTAGATCCAAACTGGGCACTCTTGGTCCCACCCACTAAAAGACAAAGTAGTTCACAGTTACAAATGGCACACATACTCACACCTACACATGAGTCTTTTACTGTCTGTTTTAAACCCTAACTCCCTCTGTCTTTTTTCCTTGGAAAACTACGTCAAATAAGGATTCCTGGGGTGCCTGGCTGGCTTGGTTGGTGGAACATGTGAGTCTTGATTTCAGGGTTCCTTGTTCTAGAGACATTCCCAGTCTGGAATTTACTGTAGTCATGTACGGTGTCATTTAGAAAGTTCCTCTCTCTCCTGCATAGTCTGTAAAATGCTTCCTGGATCTACAGGCATGATATGGTTCAGATTCAACTTCTCAAGAAACAATTTATCACAGATAAATTGATCACAGTCAATGAATTGAGTAAATTGATCACAGTCAATGAAATCTGAGTAAAAGGCTTACGAAGTTGGAATATTTTAATTTTCTTTCCTTCTTCACTTACCACGTAGAATAATTATCAGAGAAAAAAATCTCATCAATTTCCTAGTTACAATGAGTTTAGGTAAGGAAACTTTCATTTAGGAAAGTTTGAATTTTCTTAATAACTTAGTTCCCTAGGATTCTTCAAAGGTAAAAAAAAGAAAAAAAAAGATTTTTTTTTTGTAGTGTCTGTGAACCTAAGGATTTTAGCATATAACTTCATTCCAAACAGTTATTAGTAGTGGTAGTTTTGCTGTTCAAATTATCCAAACTTAAGTCAGTGTTAGCTTCTTCATGTGGGCTCCTGGGTCCTTCTGACCTAAAACTAAGCAACCTTTGTTACCTCTCTATCTTCCAATGTGAAGAGATGTCTTGGCTCTTGTAGTACATTTCCTGCCCAGATCTGGAAATCAATTTCTCCAAGGTCCCCTCGTTCCTCTAAATGAAAATACACAACATGGGCACTAGGGGCGCTCACTGCTACTGGGCTGGTCATTTGCTACAGGGAATTTTTATGCACAGAACTAAGCAACATGGGACTTTTGGAATGAAAAGTATGAGTCACAACAATATATTCAATTTAGAATCATGAATATAGGATGCAGTACCTTCTTGCCAGATTTAGACTTGTATCTACTTTGTGGAACATAAACAAATCCCATTAGGGATGTCCAAGTCCATGAAGCAGATAAAGAGGTCACAGAAGGGATTTACAGTCATTGAAAAAAAATCTCCACAAAGTCACCAACAAGTGAAAACTGAATGCCTTCTAGCAAAGTTTCAAAGTATGTGGTCAAAGTCTCCAAGGTACATGTACTTATGGATATATATGACAACTACTGGTAGTACTGAAAGATGAAATAGCTTTCCAGTCACAATGCAGGAGAATCTATGCTTCCCCTAAGTCTGTGTTCACATGGAGAGGAACAGTCTGTGGTTTCGTGCTGCCAGAGGCTTCACGCCCACTGCCCCCATTGAGGTTTACAACCTAGACTGGAAAGCCTGAAGATAGGTACAAAGTCTTTGATGACTTGCTGGTCCCCTCAAATACCTAACACTGCATCCATTTCTCCTTTCACTTCCATTCCCCAGAATGCAAGCAGCAGAAATAAATGAAGCATGGGGCACCCAGTACTCAAGAAGCCAAAAAGAATCTCTCAGTGTTGCGTGATTAATGCTTTGGATAAATCCATACCTTACGCCACAATATGGCTCAATGGAGACTCAAGGACACATGAAACTTCAGCCAACAGTCATGCATGCTCAGCACAGTCATAATCCTATTGCTAGTAGCTTCCCCCAGGGCCACAGTGATTTGGATATTCCGGTAAGTAAGAAATATGAAAATGATGAGGAAAAATGAAAGGCTCACTACAGTTCTCCAAATACCTGATGCATATAAAACAGAAACTGTGTACACATAATGTCAAATGCCGATGTGTAAAATAGGTGAGGCTGATGGTACAGGTCAATCCTCTGGTTACTTGATGGGCTATGACAATTTAACAGGAGTTGCTAAAGTCCATTTTCTCCCCTTTCTCTAGGGATCTCTCACTCCAACTAAATGACGAGTTTTGATTTGGAAAACGGAATTCTTCTTGTTCAAAGGGTCCCAAGGCCAGTCCCCTGGTTTCCTGGGTGCACTTCCTTTGGTGGGGGGGGGGAGGGCGGGGGAACGGTAAAATTTCACAAGGCAGATCTTGCGGACTCCAGTGAAAGAGGCTTCAGGGCACCCAAAGAAGAGAGCAAGAGTTGATAGTATAGACTCCAAGTCCTGGGTATAATACAGCAGCTGTCGGGCCACAGGAAAAGAACTCTGCCAAATTTTCCCTCAATGGGAGGAATGAGGTTACGCCGATACAATACTGACCAAATACAGGATGGGTACCACTCATCTAAGGGCTGAAATCCGGAGGAGGCAACAAAGGGCAACCCAACTGAGAAGCAATCGGTTAGAAGCTCCCTTCTTGCTACCAAAAGCATCGAGCATCCTAAGCAATTGAACATATGCGTGTTTGTATATGGGCCAAAATAAAATTTTATATTCAAATATACTAGTTTGAAAGTGCTCAGTAGCATTTCTCACCTATACAGACCTATGTTGCTTTTCGAAAGCTAAAAAATAATCTAAAAATTTAAACTTCAGTTTGTTTAGTAACAATAATCTCGTAACAATGATGTGAGAAAAATGAATTTACCTCCTCGTACAAATCCATTAGTTGCTATTGCTGATGTAGACAATCCTGTGATAGTTGTCACAACAGTGGCCATTATAATTACAACAACCGACAGACCTTTAGGGGGGAAAAAAGAGGCTGAGAACACTTACACTTATTTCAACTTGCTATCTCGGTAAAAGGTTAATACACAAAATTTACACTATAGTTAACGATTACCTTATTTTTACCCCCTTTTAGAAAAATCAAATCACAATTATGAAAAAATTATGACAATGATCTGATACAAAGGAAAAAACAGCGTAGAATAATTTCCAATTGTCTGAATTTTAGGAAGTTCCCAGCCCAGAGGAGCACACAGTAACTCCGCTTACTCACTCTCAAGTGAATCAAGCAGTACGGAACTTTGCTTACCTATTCCAGCTTGACCCACAATCCACGACAACCTAATGAAGAGCATCACACCCCAAATGTTTAACATACAACGAACCTAAAAAAAAAGAGGCCAAATTACAGATGAAGCAAAGGGATCAAATATAACACATCAGTAATTGTTACTAGCCAAAAGGAGGATAACATACATTTAAAACTACAGAAAATCACTTTAAATCTCATCCTTTTCTTTGTAATGTTTTTTAAAGTGTATTTATTCATTTGTTTTTAAGTCATCTGTACACCCAGTGTGGGGCTCAAACTCACGACCCAAGATCAAGAGTTGCACCCTCCTCTGAGTCAGTCAGGTGCTCCTCAGACATCTCTTAAAACTGTCAACTATTGGGGCGCCTGGGTGGCTCAGTCGGTTTAGCATCTGACTTCAGCTCAGGTCATGATCTCAGGGTTTGTGGGTTTGAGCCCCATGTCGGACTCTGTGCTGACGGCTGCAGATTCTGTGTCTCCCTCTCTCTTTGTCCCTTCCCTGCTCATGCTCTCTATCTCAAAAATAAACATTAAAAAAAAATTTTTTAAACTCTATTTGACAGAGTTTCCTTTATTTATTTTTACTTTTATTTATTACACTCGTACATAGAACACAGTCTTCCAAAATATGAATATCTAAGAATAGGCAAACAGCACTACCTAGAGATTCACAGTCACTCTATTCATTAAAAGCAATGAAATTACTCCTGGAAGTGGGACTTTTCCTTGACTTCTCCCCTAAATGTCAACACAACTCTGAAGTGTTCCCAAAGTCCCAAGGGGCGTGGAGGACCTGTTAGTCTACCTGTCTCCACCCAGTTCCCAGTGCCTATGCGAACACAGAAAAACAGAAGCAAATCTGAAACTAAATCACTCAAACCTATTGAGTGAAGTGACCTCAACACTTAAGAAGACAATTTCTCCTTTATTTTGTTCCTCATTAACTTTTATACTTTTCTCTTCAAAAAATAATGAGGTAGCAGGAAGGGAAGCAGGAATCTATCAGCTCTATTGCCTGCTCAGCTTTCTTGATTCTGATGCTTCCATCAATTTCATAGTTTCATACTTAATTTCTGACAAATGACAATATGTGAGATTTATAACAGGTAACAGAATATAATTTAGAGGAAATCAAGTATATTATGATTCCACTAATACATATATCCTTCTTCCTTTACTGAATTTAATACTCACAAGAAAAGGAGGTACAAGTTATTAATATGGACTTCCGTAACAGATAAAGAGAGAAAGACGAGCCCTCTTGAGAAATGATAAGAACATTAGGAAGATTTAGTAATCAACAGAAATGTTGTAACTCTGAAACTCGGTCTGTAGGTACGTACTAATACACCCTTGATCCAGCCAAACTTCACGACTCCCTTACTCTCCGCAGCATACGTGACCACGGCATCTCTGGTGGGAGTGCTTTCTTCCCCATTGGCAAAGCCGTCCTCAAAAGGTTCCTGATTGTGAAAGGAAATGTGAATTATTAACTATTTAAAGTTTATAACCACCTGATCAAGACAAATGTCACTAAATACATTTAATCATGTTTGGGAGGATATGGATGTCCAAGAGTCAAGGGGGTCTGCATATTTTACCTAAAAAAAACAAAAACAAAAACGGAGAGCAATAAAGTGAAAGAAAACCTTAGTTAATGGGTGTTTAAAAAATTTAAATCTTATCATGACAGTAAACCCATTTTAATAATTTCAAATTTTAATTCTACTTCGGTGATGTCTGGAGAACAAATACTGTTTGCTAAGTATAGGCTTAGCTAAGTACGTCAATTCAGACCTTGTTTCTCTAGCCACAACTTACCAGTACGTGGTTGGCATCCTTCCTACAAACGAAATTTCAACATTAACAATTTAAAACTCCTCATCACCAATGAACAGTTTTCCCTCCATAGTCCGTTTAGCCGATTCCCAAGATTCATTCCTAACTCCTGCTTTTACTCACTCTTTATCTGCAGTCAGTCACTTAGTGCTCTTCGTTTTTCCCTTAGCAATTTTTCTCAGATTCGGACATGAACTGGTTTTTATGCTTCATGTCGGATTGTATTATTCGTAGATTTTGTTCTCTAACTTCCCTCTCTCTCTCTCTCTCTCTCTCCCTTTCATTCTCTCGTTCAGTCCCAACACACTTAAGACGTATGACACATTTCCAAACCAGGAACAGTGTATTAAGCAGGTCGTGAAGGGTGAAGGGAGGTGATGGGGCAGGAAAATGTTTGATGTCTAGAATCATGTCCCTGACACTATCCCCGTAATTCTTCCTTACCTGTATGTCAACAGCAGGGAACAAAATACTGCTGTGTTTCTAATATCATTCTTTAAATGGAGGAGAGTCAACTAAATTATCATTTAATCCTCACAATTGTCATCCAGATTTCCTACCATACTTTTTAAAGCTATTTTCAGTGGTTCATACTCTTTAGTGAATTCCTAATATATTTTTTTCACAGAAATGAGCTACACCAAATTCTGTGTTACCAGAGAAGAAAATCTATGTTGTAATCCAAACTTCCTTTTTTCCCTTGACCAGCATCTGTTAGGCAAGTAAACTCATTAAATTCCATTTAATGCATTAAGCAATATGTATTTCCAAAGTACTATCAACCTGGATGGGCTCTTATGTTCCACATTTACTTGAATGATTACTAATTCTTAGGTTTTTAAGCCACAGAAGAAACACTGTAGGATCAATGCAATGATTTCTTTAAATATATTTTCTTTAATTTTTTTTAACATTTATTTATTTTTGAGACATTGAGACAGAGCGTGAGCAGGAGAAGGACAGAGAGAGAGGGAGACACACAATCCGAAGCAGGCTCCAGGCTCTGAGCTGTCAGCATAGAGCCCGATGCGGGGCTCAAACTCACAGACCACAAGATCATGACCTGAGCCCAAGTCGGCCGCTTAACCGACTGAGCCACCCAGGCGCCCCTAAATATATTTTCTGAAAACTATTTTACTGAGGTTTTTTAATGACAATAAAAAAAAATCAAATTTTCAAATAATCCTCATGCTTCCATTAAAAGACAAGGCAATAACTTCGCCTATGTAAAACATGCAGAAAACAAGTATTCTAAGATCACTAAGAACTTAGAGATGAATGTTGGTATTAACCACATATCTGTGATAGTTCACAGATTTTTAAAAACAGAGTCTATGAGACATAAATGGGGCACCTGGGTGGCTCAGTCGGTTGAGCGTCCGACTTGGGCTCAGGTCATGATCTCGCGGTCTGTGAGTTCGAGCCCCGCGTCGGGCTCTGTGCTGACAGTTCAGAGCCTGGAGCCTGCTTCGGATTCTGTGTCTCCCTCTCTCTCTGCCCTTCCCCCACTCATGCTCTGTCTCTCTCTGTCTTAAAAATAAACATTAAAAAAGTTAAAAAAAAAAGAGTCTATGAGACATAAATTATACTAATTTTCCTTATAACTCACAGTTTCATAACACAGAGGCCACACAGTACATGATTCCATTGCACTTATATTGCATTGTATCTACTCCATCAATGATTGCGATCTTGTACTCTAAGAGGACTGACCCGAGCATATGGTATATAAACTAACTACTCGTATTAACAAAAATTAACTAATCTGCTATAGTTTTTTCACAGATTTACGGAAATATCATTCATATACCACACAACTCACCCAATTAACGTACACATGTCAGTGATTCTTAGTAAACTCGTCAAGCTTCACCATTATCACCACACTCAATTTTAGAAAATTTTCATCATCTCAAAAAAAAAATTCCAAGCCCGTCAGCAGTCACTCCCATTTCTCCTTTGCTCCAGCTCCTGGCAATCACTCGTCAACTTTCTGTATGGATTTGCTATTCTGATATTTCATAGAAATGCAAAGGAATCATGTAGTATGTGGCCTCTGTATGTGGCTTCTTTCACCTACTATAATCGTTTTCAAGACTCATCCGTACTACATTAGGTTTCAGTACTTCACTCCTTTTTGT
Source organism: Paguma larvata (assembly GCA_030068075.1). Taxonomy (NCBI): domain Eukaryota; kingdom Metazoa; phylum Chordata; class Mammalia; order Carnivora; family Viverridae; genus Paguma; species Paguma larvata. Next base: position 128,055,716 of record CM057826.1, read on the forward strand.
TGGCAAATAATATCCCATTGTATAGATATGCCGCATTTGTCTACGCATTCATCAGTTGATGAAAATTTGACTCCATTCTGCATTGTGGCTACAATGAAATGCTCCTGTGAACATTTGTGCACAAGTTTTTGCGTAGACATACGTTTTCATTTATCTCGGGTATACCCCTTGGTGTGGAATTGTTGGCTCTCATTTTTGAAATGACTACTTCTGGTCATCTTTATCTTCTGTATCAGACTGCAGAGTGTCATTCATCATTTCAGTCAGTTTACCTACCTATGTTATTCCCCTTCCTCACTTACCATCTAGTATAAACAATGAAATCAGTAACCATAACTGTTAGAAATACGTATAGGTAAGAAAAGAAAAATGTGACCAAAAGCCAATGTGGTTCAATCACAAAACCCACTTTGGCTTCACTTCCACTGCTGGAGGTATTCTGGAAGGTAGGATGACATCAGTGATGATCACTCCACACCCGCCAAAAAAAGACTCCTCATAGGAACTGACGACTCAAGAGTTTCATTATTCAAATAAAACCAGAATAAAAATTTTTGTCTGTTAATTCAATCGACTTTAAAGTAGGTAGAAGCTCCTTGGTTTTCACTCTAGGGTATGTAGTGTTCTGCCCTCAATTTGTAAATAGACTTTAAAATACTATATAATCTTCCAAGTATTACAAAAAATATATAGCATCTATAATATGCAAAAAGACCTCTTCTTTCCCATTTTTATTTTAAAAAAATAAAGATTCATATATGTAATAGGCTGACTTTTCCAAGGTTAAGTATTAATGTGGGTATCTTTTTCTTTTTAATGTTTATTGAGGGAGGAAGGAAGGAAGGAAGGAAGGAAGGAAGGAAGGAAGGGAGCGAGGGAGGGAGGGAGGGAGGGAGGGAGGGAGGGTTGAGGAGGGACCGAGAGAGAGGGAGACACAGAATCCGAAACAAGCTCCAGGCTCTGAGCTGTCAGCGTATAGGCCCATGCAGGGCTTCAATTCACAAGCCATGAAATCATGGCCTGAGCTGACTGAGCCACCCAGGCACCCCAATGTGGGTGTTTTTTTTAACAATGCAAAAAGCATGCAGGCATCTTAAAATTTTTGCTGTGGGTGCTTATCAGAATTCCACTTCAAAGTTGAAGATCTAGTGATAATTATACAAGTTTCCACTATACTATGAACAACTGCATTCAAAACATGAAGATTTTCCAGTGTGTATGAAAGCAGTATTTTAGAACAAACCTGAGTCCACATAAAATGAAAGTTATCTTCCTTTCCACGTTCCAATGCTCTATTTAAAGAACTTTTACTAATCGTAGCACATATTAAAAAATTACAATCAAGTATTTCTTACTTATATTTCAGTCAATACATTTAAATATAATAAAATTGGGTTTAAATTATATTAATTTCCTGCAACAACAGGAAACCAAAGTAGAATACACATATTTTGTTCCTTTAAATACATTACTTTCACAAAAAGAATGAAAATGCCAGTGTGGAATTCTGCACACCTACAAAAAAATTGTTTAAAAAACTTAAAATCAAAAATTTCACATTTACAACTAAGAACTGATACAAAGCTATATAAATTATATCTTCAACCCAGCTAACATTTTCACAGTCATGATTGGTTTGTGTTTTTTACTGTTTTTCACACAATGGAAAAAAGATCAAAAATAAACAACATAATTGAATTTTATGGCTAATACCATATTAAATGAGGGGGGCAAAAGGACCAAATTAATTTGGATTTATCTGGGGGAAAATCTTTCAGAAAATAGCATTGTGACTGTGAGTCTACGAAACAGGGACTGTTGTTGGGGGTGAGAACAGAATAGGGAGCAGAGTAAGAGACAGAGGAAACAATAAAAGACCCAGAGTTAGGCCCTCACTAAATCCTCAGTAAGGATTTCAAAATGAAAGAAATTGAGATACTAGTAAATTATGTTAGCCTGAAAAGGAAATGATTAATTCAGTTGGACATGTTGAATTTGAGGAGTCATGAGACAATTAAAGAGTTCTATCAGGCTGTTAAAAAATTCATGACTGGAACTTAGGAGAGGGGCCAGGGCTAAAGAGCAAGTGGGTGAAGCTATGGAAACAGAATGAAAAGAGAAACTTACGGACAAAAAGAGTGAGGAGGGGACCATTTTTCTGAGGACACAGAAAATGCAAAAACGAAAAGGAACTCTGGTCTCCATGCCCATTATTTCTTTGCAGAGAAGAGAAAAAAAAGTTTCTGCAGTATGGGTAATCTCTTCTCTCCCTTCTCAACTCGGTCATTCTCCTTTAACCAGGGTTAACTTTTTAAGGCACAATGACTCCCCTCCCCGCCACAACCACCAGTATGTACCATTAACAAAAGCCCAAATTCGCTGAAATATTCTAGCACATTCCTCAGTGAAGGTATCCGAAGACTTCTCTGCTGCCACACCCAAGGTACATCTTTCAGACTCTGTCCCACTGGACTTCTGAAATGGCAGGACACTGCTGACTCTTTCTTGAAACAATTTCTTGAAACGCCACACTTACTCAAAGCATCTTCTACCCAGCAATTAAATGGTAACACTTGGTCCTAGACTCATCTTCTTTTCTTATTCTGTATTTTCTTCCTATGGTCATTTCACCAAACCCATGGCTTTACACACTATCTACATGTGAAGTAGTAAGTGATGGCTCCTGTTCATTTCCAGATCAGACCTACCCTCTGAATTTCAGGCCTGAGTGTTAATAATGATGGTGCCACTTGGATATTTTTTTTCAATTCTAATTCTGAAGAAATGAGAAAAAGAAATTGTCAATGTGGTGTAAACAGCAACTTTCCTCTGCATGAAAAGAAGGAAATGGTTTTTCTCTTTTGGATTAGCTTCAGTAAACACTTAACTATGGAAAAAAAGTATTTGATGAGAAACATAGCAAGGTTTTAATAATTAAAACCCTTAATAGTGTAAATGTATGTTAGATTCCTCATTGGAAGTCTAAAAAACTGTTATAACGTTTGTTCAATTTCCATAATCAACAATTAAACTTGACTTCTTAATTCACCCATTGAAATTATCTTTTACATATCAAATGTCTTATTTCAATTCTGCTTGACCTAAGACACTACCTGTCATCCACTGAGTTTAATGATCATTTCTCAGTTAAAAAAAAAAAAGCCACTTAGATATGAAGCTACTATTTCTTCCCTAATATAAGAATTTTCTTCAGAATTTTAAAAACAACTTACGATGAAAGCAGATTTGTTTTCAAAACAATGGATACAAGTCAAACTTTAGAAGAAAATACTCGACCAGGTTTTTAAAACTTTACCATTGAAAACTTTAATACTTCTTTAGCTCTGTTCCCTGGAGTGCAAGGCTGGCCTCTGTGTACATCCTTCTCGGGTCCCAAATGTGCACATCAAGGCGCTTCCCATCATTAAACGCTTTAGCTCACATTACATTAAAACGTCATTTCTTTCTCTTTCTGTGGACACCCCAGTCACTAAAGCCACAGAATGTTCATCTCCAGCATACAATGGAGCATAGACGGTCTTTACAACTATACAGGAGACAGATGTTAATACTCATGAAAGACGACTGTGCAGTGCTAAGAAAGAGTTGATAAAGGTGTTTATCATGATGCGAAGAAACATCAAGACTGTTTCAACACAGCAACTTCTGAATACAGTTAAAATACTAATAAAGTACATTTCTAGCAATGTTTATTAGATTGGTAATAAATCTAATTCATTTTAATATAAATTCATTCTGTTTTTACAATTAAACTGGTAATGACTTGGTAAAAGTGTCTTTGCTCAACAATTTCAGGTCGTAGACAAAAGACCATGTTAGTAGTTTTATTTTGTTTTAATTGTATTTTAATGAACGGAGTAAAGCTGTACCAAAGTGTTTCTTTAGGCCTAAGGCTGCCACAATACTCCTTCCAGGTAGACTAAGGATGCTCGAATATGGACATTCTTCAAAAAGAGAAGTGTTCCAATTCCTTAACTGTATTTAATATATTAAAGAATCCACAGTGGGGCACTTGGGTGGCTCAGTCGGCTAAGGGTCCAACCTTGGCTCAGGTCATGATCTCACAGTCTATGAGTTCAAGCTCCACGTCGGGTTCTGTGCTGACAGCTCAGAGCCTGGAGCCTGTTTCAGATTCTGTCTCCTTGTCTCTCTGCCCCTCTAAATCAGGCTCTGTCTCGCTCAAAAATAAACATTAAAAAACATTAAAAAAAAAAAGCTCATAGTAACTTCTAATGTCCTTCTGTTATATGAAGACTCTATATCTGCAGAAAGCTGTTTCTGGGCATAAAACATCATCACACCCTTCTACTCATTCATTCAACAAATATCCATTAATCATTCTTATCAAGCACCATATTAGGTACTTTCCAGTCCTCCCAGACTTGTTATTTTTACAATAGAGGTTAGAGATGAAAGAATAGGTCTTCTACCCTACATGTGAGCTATTTTCCACTATACCAAAGCAGCCTCTATTAAATTAAATTTTTACCCAGTCAAGAAAAGGTTGGATATCTTTTCAATAATACCCTATTTCAAGTCATAGCCTCTCTGTAACAGAAAATTTCTTAATCTGTAAAATAGAGATGATAATCCCTGTCCACCAGTTCCACTCCCCTGGATTCTTGAGGCTCTCTACACAAAGATCAATTTGTAAAAACACAGCCACAGAAAGCAGTTGAGGTTTCTAGCTGACTATAAAGCCAGCTGATCCAAGTTGCTTATAATACAGCAATTTAAATTTAAATGCCAGTGCCATGTTAGAAATGTGAGGTTATGACTCACTTGTAGTTATGTGTTTCAAAATAACTTGTGGAAAACTTATTCTTAGGTGCCCTGGCTTTGCAATGCCTGACCGCTTATCAACAAGAACAAGGATTCCACATGCTCCAGGTGCCCAGTCAAGGATGTTCCGGTGGCACCTGCTGAGAAGCTCAGCCTATTACACAAGAGGAAGACCAACGCCCGTGCCAGTGAGCATCACTTAACTGCTCCTGCAACTAGAGCTCCTCTTCCTTTTGTCTGCCTACTGCCTCCCTGAAATACATACTGCATGAAGTTGTCGTTACGCTCGACGGACCCATTATGAGTCTATGTTGCTGTGTAAAGGTCCATTTATTTGGACGAACACAATTTGCTTCTAGCATCACCTCCACAACTAGAAAGTGGTTCTTAAACTGATATGCTAATTTCAGAGCTAATGTCAGGATCACATATGAAAATGTATTCTTCTACCAAAAATAAAACAAAACAAAAACAAGTCCCAAGGCTAATTATTTCACTGAAGATGAAGAAAGCTGGAAAGAAACAAAGAGACTATATTATGACATAAAATTAGTTTTCAAGAAGACAAAGCTGTATGTACTATCTAATCATTTTTTTGCTGCCTCAAAATAGGAGTCAAAAATTCAGTGACCCCACCAAATGTAGACCAGGGAACTATACCTGTATACTGCTTTCTAGCATTTTGACCTATGAAATAAAATTTGGATCTCCATCAGAACTGATGTACCTTTTTACACAGTAAATCGATCTCACTAAATCCAAAGTTACAGAAACAGAAACAACGTGAACAGAAAAGAATGTGGGGACGATGATGTGGATACACAGCTATGCGGTTTTAATGCATTTAACAACTGCTTATTCAGAAGAAGGTGTTAGATACAGTAATAGTACCTAGCATAAAGAATAGATAAATTCAACAATATTAAATGTTTAACTTTAAGTTGTCCAATTTCAAATTATACTGAAAGAACACACCATCCAAATGCTAAAAAATCCTGTTAATTATAACCATCAAAAATGTCACAAGTCCAACATTAAGGGAGATCTCATAATAAGACTGCAACAATAATTCCTTCCAAAACTGGTTTTAAATTTGATCCCAAATTAATGCATGCATTAAATCAAAAACGAGATGCAAAAGCTTACTGAGCAGTGTCACAAGCTGCCTTAGTAGACACACTTTACATCCATGTGTGTCTGCACTATCCCCCTACTATCTCCTGTGAGCACGTCAGCATTTGGACAACACAACAGGGATCGGAATGGTTTCTTCCCTATTACTTTCAAAGAGTCCAGTTCTGGATGAGAATTGGTTCGTAGGTTAAAAAATAGTTTGATTTTGTATATTTGGGGATGAGGTGAACCCTGACATGGAATCTAACCCCATCAATTTCAGTCTGTGATACACACCGGAAATTTTCTACTAATATTGCCAGATACAACGAAATACAGTTTTTCCTGCTTTCAGTAAACAAAAGTTTTTTTATAAAATAGAGCTGTATATGATCTATGTCTCATTACCTATTACCTTAGGGTAAACTAAGAATTCTTCATAATCTGTCTGGCTTACTTTAATAACAGTCCCCATTTACTGAAAACTACTGTGCCAGATGTTTCCCTGAATGTTTGCATCTCCTATTCCCCGAAGTGTCACCTCTTTGAGAGGTAGGTATTACCGTCACTAAAAAAATGAGGAAAACGTCTTTTGAGAGGTTAACACAGCCCAAATAATCCAGTTATTAATGTGGCAGAGAACCTTCTAAATGGTAGAAGTTCACGTACGACAGTGAGTCAATTAAAATATTTTGGGCAAGGAGACAAAAGACAGACAACTCACCCAACTCAGGAAAATGTCCTGCTCGAACTTCGCAATTCCCCAGCTATTTTCACTCGCCAACCTTGTTTCATCTTTCCCTCCTTCCCCTGTTTCCACATCTAAAAAAGCTAAGAGCTTCTGACGTTGTCCTCCTAACAAAGACACAAGTTCTACACGGGATGGCACCACGGGGGATTATTTTTAAATCTGTTTGTTCTTTGTAGAATTCCCCCAGGGTTTACAATGTCCACAAAACTCTTTGCCTACGGGATTCTTACAGACAGCTGCACTGGACCACCTATGGAGGAGAAAGAATAGCTAGTGTCCGTACACAATCTATCTGGGCGGACACGTCAAATGGTTAAATATGACACTGTGTACGAGACAGAGCTGTGCGTGTTATTTAACTTTGGAAGTGTATTTGGAGGCTACTGTGCTACGGAAGGTAGGTAAAAAAGTAACAGGCCTATCATCCAGTTTCTACATTACCTAGGATTTTCTTTTTCCTCTTAAAAACCCAGCTTAGCTGCTCCAGCTAGTAACTCCTTTCTATCAAACGTTCTAGGGCATACAAGGTTCTTTCATCTTTCATATGCTTTACCAGGGTGACCTCTTGACTCCTGGTTCCACCGACACATCCATGGCTTTCCAGGAAGGCTTGAAAAGTAAAATTATCTATCCAGAACTTCTGAGACTTATCATCAATGATTTGTTATCACATACAATAAGACTAAAGAAAAGGTAAAGATTTGCAATTACAGATCATTTTCCTATTTCTGATAATTTCCTTGAAAGTTTTTATACATACTTTATATACCCTCAAACTCCTATCCTTAAGTTAGAAAATTACTGAAAGCACCTAACTAAAATATTTGATATGATATTGCTTTAATGCTGAAATTATGGTTTGAAAGTACTTTCTCACGGGGGACAGTTTGCTTGCTGTCTCCTCTGCCGGTCACACACTCTGAAGATGACTGGCTCCTTCTTATCTTTTAGGTCGTAGATTAAGTGTAGCCTCCTCCTTCCCAGGCTGCCCAACATACAGTCTCGTCTCATCAGCACCCCTTTTACGGTCTTCACAGCATGTATCACACTCTGTGCTTATCCTTTTATTCACTCGGTTTTTGTAATCTATGCATCCACCTCCACTCCTTCATTATGTATTAAAATGGAGCATCCACAACGGCACAGACCTTTCCTGTGATTTTTATCAAAGATGCAGCGAATGAATATTGAGCCTTTATGGGTCATCTCTGTTTTCTAAACGACGTCATCAAATGGTAGAAGTGAACTTTCAAGAGTCTATTCCTGAGTCAGATCTAGGTTCAAATTCTGGCTCTGCTATTCAACAGCTGTGTAAATTCCGGCAAACTATTTAAACCCTCTGGCCCTCAGGGTCCACAGCTGTAAAGTGGAGGTAATATTACCTACTTCATACTGTTTGAGAAGATTAAGTGAAAAAATACGATGATCAACAGAACACAAACACTCTCATACACTGCTGGTGGTAATATAAATTAATAAAGGGCTTTGGAAAATAAATTTAGGCAGTATCTTCTCAAACTGAAAACATGCATACTGTTCAACCCAGCAATTCTACTTTGATATAGCCCTAGAGATATAAAATATAATATGAAGCAGGACATCTATATAAAAATGTTCCTATCAAATTGTTAGTAACTGCCCAAAACAAGTAACAATCCAAACATCCCTAAGAATAAACTGTAGTATTTTATAAAGTGCAAGATAAATAGAAATAAAACTGAATTATAAATACACAACTGTAACAGTGAGCAAAAGATGATAGATAAAAATACACTGTATGATTCTACTTATATGAAGTTTTAAAGCAGACAAAACTAGACTAATAATTTTCAGGAACACATAAAGCTAACATAAAGCACTGAAAAAAACCAAGACCAACTTCCAAGCAAAAAATCCCCATTAAGTCAGGACAACAGGTACTTTCGGTGGGGGAGGGAGAAGATGAAAAGGGTGCACAGAGGGTTTCTGGGGTACCAGCAACGTTCTGTTTCTTAACCTGGGTGATGACTGCACAGGTCATTATTTATTCTTCATGTCTCTTTCTCTGCTATATTCCACGATTAAAATAAAAGACTTAAAAGATTTAACAAGAACATGTTTCAAGGGTTTGGTACATTGCCTGACACTACTCAATACATGTGAGCGATTACTATAAACAACTAATCAGCAATCTACTACTGCAACTGTCCATGTTGTGCATTTATAACCAGATGTTAAACAAACACATGAAAGTAAACGCTACAAAACAGCATTCATCTAGACTCTACTATACAGCTTCTTATAAACGGATATTAACAGGAATCCTATTACCTCTGGAAGGTTAAAATTAAAAACAATGACCTTTACATACAAATAGGATCATCATTCTGGCTAAAGACTTGTCACCTACACTACCAGCAACTTAGTCAAATACACTACAATTAACATGGCTTTGATCATTAATGATCATACTGCTGGGAATGTTTTTTGTGACTCACCTGGCACTAAAAGATGCGTGTAGAAAATTAGATAGCTTCCTCTCTTCACTATTTCCTTTGGTGAAAAAGGATAAGCACTTTACATCAGTTAGGGTAATACTAGACAGCACCCTCTGAGAAGAGAAGCCAACTTCTGGGCCCAGCTTTATTTAAGCAAATTAAATCACTGCTAATGACAAGCAGAGGAGTGAGTATCTTTTTCAAGACTATTAATAAATAAGAATTATTCTTTGTTAACAAGCATCTTATTATGGATTTAAATAAGCCCCATATTACTTTTAAATACATGTTAAAGTTCACCAAAAAATCCAATTTAAATCCTTAAGTTCTGAACTAAGAAGAGACTACTAAAGATTCTTTAAAAATAAAAATCTCTCATATAATTTAGTAGCATCTACTATCTACTACTACTATAGCATCGTTTACTACTAAGGTAAACTAAAATATTAAATCCTGAAACACAGTAAAATTAGTAACTAAAAATGGATGCATACATATGCACATTTAGATGCCAAAGTGACTGGGTTTATTCTAACAATCATTTCATCAAGTACTAGCCAATTGTATCATCCCAAAGCTACCAACATTTCCTATCCGTGCTGTCGGTGATTGGTGTATTCAGTGTAATGCTCCCCATACAGACTACTCTCTCAAAACAAAGTATTGTTTTACAGGAATCCAATCTGCTCTGGTTAACAATGGTCTATTAATATCCAGTGGCATTAATGCAAAGCTCAAAACTCAAGTGCCACGGATAAAAGTGGATGGTGTGACCATGTGACTTTACAATGAACCAAGTCAGAACTGCTGATTACAGTCAAAGAATTCAGTCCTCTACCTAGCCCATCGTGTTCTTTACTAGCCATTCAAGAAAGAGTTACAACACTGCGCATTAAAAAGAGCATAATGTATGCATCATTTCAAATCCCACATAACTTGGTAACTCCAATAGTATGAAAATAACTTAAATTACCAGAAAACCTATACTTCCCAGTATCAATAACTGTGTGATCTATATTTCAAGTTGTTTTTTAAAAATATTTATTTTGAGAGAGTAAGACGGAGCACACATGCATGTGTGGAGGAGGGGCACAGAGAGTGGGGAGAGAGAATCCCAAGCAGGCTCCATGCTGTTGGTGCAGAGCCCCATGTGATCAATCTCACAAACCATGAGATCATGACCTTAGTAGGGAAATCAAGACTTGGACACTTAATGGCCTAAGCCACCGAAGCTCCCCCAAATTATTTTTTAAAAAACAAGAAAAAAAAGTTGTTAAGGACACCAATACATGACCAGTGGCATCATAAGTGGGTAATATATCATAAAAGTAATATAGAGAACCATGCAATAGCAAAAGCTACAGTTGGAGCATGGCATGCACTTTTTATTTCATGTATTTTTCACATGAATATATGGTATTTCTCACTATGAATTATCATCTGTCCCATTGCCTCTCGAAGGAAACGGAGTATCAAAGGTGACAAGTCAAGGTGACGAGTCCTTTTTGTCAAGGTCACACAAATATTAAGTGGAAACACCAAGATTTAAATCCCTAACAGACAGCTCAACTATATATGCGTGGTAAAGAACCTAAGGCAGATGGAAAAAAAGCAGAGTCCAGAAAGGAAACATTCTTTTATAGATACAGAGCACTCGGTGAGATCCCTAAGTTAGATATCTTTTTTAATGGAGAGCATTCCCCGACTGTGTGTAACTTGAATGGATAGAAGCCTTAGTAGCTAGAAATAGGAAAGAAGATGGTCAAAAGCCAAGAGAGGATTTGGAAATTAAGTGGCTATCTCCAGAAAAGAAAAATTGAATGATATCAAGGGTAAGCCCCAAATCTTGGCTAACCAATAAACTGCAGAAGGGAGACCTTCCCATTCCAAGAAGGCAGGTTAAAAAAGCGGCAGCTGAAAACCCACTGCACAGTGGGGAGACAAAAACCAGTTTGCAGTCTGAACCCAGGCAAGTTAAATACTTCCTGGAACAAAAAACAATAATCTTTAAAAGAAAATAAAACAACCATCACCACCCAGAAGTGCTACAATGTATTATCTGCAAGTCCAATTTTCACTTCCAAGTATTAATAAAAAGGAACTGTAACTCATATTTAGGGAAAAAACACTGACTAGAAATTAACTCCAAGTATACCCAGATGTTGCCTTCAGTTGATAAAGATTTCAAAACAGCTATAAGAAATATGTTAAAAAACTAAAGGTAAATGTGGTATCAGTGAATAACAGAAAGGGAAACTTAACAGAAAAACAGAAGCTGTATTTTCAAAATTATAAATTCTAGACCTTAAAATAACAAAAACTGAAATGAAAAATTTACTAGATGGACTCCAGAGCAGAATGGAAATGGCAGCCAGAAGCAGTGAAAAGCATTAACTTACAAAGAAACTTAACAAAACCAAAAAGGATACACATGCAAAGAAAACACCCCTACACACAAAAGCTGAAAGTCGAAAGTAAAGAGAAAATAATATGGTCAATGGCCTTATCAAAAACAATGGTGGGGGCACCTGGGTGGCTCAGTCGGTTGAGCCTCCGACTTTGGCTCAGGTCATGATCTCACAGTTGGTGAGTTTGAGCCCCACCTCGGGCTCTGTGCTGACAGCTCAGAGCCTGGATCCTGCTTTGGATTCTGTGTCTCCCTCTCTCTCTGCCCCTCCCATGCTCATGCTCTGTCTTTCTCTGTCTCTCAATAATAAATAAAAACTTTAAAAAAAAAAACAATGGTGGCCACAAGACACTGGAAGTACATACTCTAAGAGCTGAAAGAAGTAAACTCTGTCAACCAAGAAGTGTACATCCAGCAAAAGTATCTTTCAAAAGTCAAGTGCAATAAAGACATTTTCACATTAACCAAAAGGTGATTTTGTTACCAGGTGACCTCCTTTACAAGGAGTACTTAAGGGAGGAAAACAGTATCAGATAGCAACAGAAATCTACAAGAAGAAATAAAAATGAATGGGGATATAGGTGTGTAAAATACCACAATCCAACTTTCTTTTCTTCTTTTTTAAATGTACATTTATGTCTTTTTTTGAGAGACAGAGAGAGTATGAGCGGGGGAGGAGCAGAGAAAGAGGTAAAGAGAGAATCCCAAGCAGGCTCCAGGCTCAGCTCAGAGCAGGATACAGAGCTCAATATCAAGACCTGACCCAATATCAAGAGTCAGCCACTAAACTGACCGAACCACCCAAGACCACCCAGGTTCAGTCTGGTTTTTTTCTTCTCTTTTCTTCTCTTTTCAAACCAAGTTGTTGTTGAAAGCGAAAATTACAACACCGTATAGAAGTTTCTAATTTATGACAACCAGAGCACTAAGGAAAGGATTCTGTGTTAAGGTTCCTAGGTTTTGGCTAAAGACATTCAATATTCTAACTGGTGCAACCACTAAAATAATAAGGCAAAGAAATGTATCACTGCAAAGTCAAAAACAGAATGAAAGTGGAATACCAAAAGATCTCTGATTAGCACAAAAGATAACAGGAACAGAGGATTAGGAGAATAAGAAATAAGAAAATAGAAAACAAGTATCAAAAATACCAAGCCTATTACAACCAAATCATGATAGACATCTGTGAAGAGAAAATGCAAGTTAGGGTATATTTATCACAGGGTATACATATGAGAGCATTACCCAAAAACATGCTTAAAGAGAAGAGTGCTGTGCATCACAGAAAACCTCTGTTACTTATTTACTAATGATTATTTACTGCTAGGTGGGAAGAGTCAACTATAAAAATGTAGTTTTTAAAATGCACATAAAAACACAAAAACATTGTTAAGCTTTCCTTATCTTCCAAACCTTCTATTTTTTCTTTTCATAATGAAGTAATAACAAACGTTTTAAATAAAATACAAAATGAAACCCTGGCGTAAATTTTTACATTGTTAGTTTTGAAAAAAGGATTAATCCTCAGCCTTTTAAAATTTGATATGCTGGGATGACTGGAGACTTAAGTTTCCCAAAAATCTGCAGCTCCTGGACTCTCTTTTAAGATTTAAAACACTGTTGTAAAAATAAAATAAAACAAAATAAAAATAAACACAATAAAAATAATCTGGGGCCAGCACTGTGCTCAGGTGCTGTTCTTTGCATCTATTCTAAGTAGCTATTCTAGACTGCTATTTACTCAAAGGCTTGTTTCTACTTTTTATGACTGACTTATCTTTGTCTCTAGGACATGCTGCCTATCTCTGGATCCACCTCTGCCAGTATTCATTTTCCCTTCCAACTTACTTTGGTTATGGAAACCAGAGCGCCATATTTGTGATCACTGTAAAAAAAAGTATAACTATAGAGTCTCCAAGGGTATGTGTAGTGTGAATCGAACTGAAACCCTTTTATGTGAAAAACATTCCATTGCTGTTGCTTTAATTAAGAGATCAGCTTTTTTTTTTTTTTCTGGCCAGAAAATGTCCCAAATAATTGAGATTAACTTATGGCTAAGTAAATTTTCCAAGCCTACAAATTTACAGATTTGCATATTATTATTTCTAGAAATTTACAGATAAGCCAATGCTGAAAGTAATTTATCATGAACTCTTCAGGATTCAGACTTATCACTTAGTACTTATAATATCTCTTATTTCCCTAGAAGATTTTATTTTAGAAATTTTTTTTAATGTTTTAACTTTTGGGAGAGAGAAAAAAAGAGAGAGAGAGAGAGAGAGAGAGAACAAAAACGAGTGGGGGAGGGGCAGAGAGAGGAAAACACAAAATGTGAAGTAGGCTCCAAGCTCTGAGCTATCAGCACAGAGCCCGGCATGAGGCTTGAACCAAGGAAGTGTGAAATCACGACTGAGCCACCCAGGCGCCCCTCCCTACAGGATTTCAATAGGCCACTTAAAAAGCAGCATACATGTCTGTCCTAACACCTTGCAGGTAAGCTTACATTACTGTGTCCAGATATATAAACAGCCATCTATCACTTACTGGCTAAGAGACTTGGCCAGCGGCATGGGCAAGTTGCTATTAGCCTCTGACTTTGTCTATCGATAAACTACCTGGTTTGGAAGTTAATTGTGCTCAGACTACAGAAAGGCTCCTGAAATATGACAGATATCCAGTAATTGGTAACTTAACGCAATTCAGTATGTTATTGAAGGGTTTAAGCCAGATCTTTATTGTAGTACCCTTACCTATATAAGGGTATTTCAAAGTTGACTACTAGCACACCAAAAAAATAAGAATGTACTAGTCATAGGCAGAACCCAAGTGTAAGACTCTCACCATCCTCTAGGACACTGGTTGTCAAAGCTGGCTCTCTGGGAACCATCAAGGACAGCTTTTTAAAAACTTTGGAAGAGAGGAGGCTGTAATTTATCTCCAGGTGATTCTTATTTTGACATCACTGGTCCAGAAGAAAAGGAGAGGGAGGGAGAGACCCAGTTTCAGCAAGATTCAGCCTCACCAAGTATCAGTTGTGTTGACTTTAGACAAACCAGAACCTTGCAAAATGAGACCGCTACTTCAAGATCTTGTTAAAACTTACCTCCTTCAAAGACAGATGTGAAGATCAAATACAGATATGTAAGTTAAGAGTGCTTTGGAAACTTTAACACTTTATACAATATTAAGAAATTCTTTATAGCCTTTCCAGTTAAAGATCCAGAGTGCCCGTCTCAGATGGAAATGGGTAGTTTCCACTGATTCAACAAACACTTCACGGAGGGCCTAACAGGTCTAAACACTTTCATATGAGGAAGGATCCCACACAAAAATACAAGAAAATTTGACTTTAATAATTTTAAACGAGGCTATTCAATATGGAAGAAAAGAAAGGAGAAATGAAGGAAGGAAACAAGTCCCTTTAAATATCCTTCCCCTGACGGCACAGTCTAATTGAGCTCTCTGTAACAACGGAAATGTTCCAGCTCCCCAGCTGCCCACTTGTAGCCACTGACTACATGTGGGTACTTTTTTATTTTTTTTAATGTTTATTTAATTTTTGAGAGACAGAGCATGAGTGGAGGAGGAGCAGACAGAGAGGGAGACAGAATCCGAAGCAGGCTCTAGGCTGTCCACACAGGGCCCGACGTGGGGCTCGAACCCATGAACCACGAGATCATGAACTGAGCCGAAGTCGGAAGCTTAACTGACTGAGCCACCCAGGTGCCCCCACATGTGGGTATTTGAGCACTTAAAACATGGCTCTATAACTCAAAAACTAAAGTTTAAACTTAAATTTAGCCTTAGTTTCACAGCCACATAGGACTACTGGTTATAGGAGCAGAAGGAACTGCCCAGGACATTTAAAAATTTAGGTCTTGGGGCACCTGAGTGGCTCAGTCGGCTAAGCATCTGACTGCAGCTCAGGTCACAATCTCATGTTAGTGAGTTCGAGCCCTGCTTCAGCTCTGTGCTGGCAGCTCAGAGCCTGGAGCCTGCTTCAGATTCTGTGTCTCCCTCTCTCTCTACCCCTCCCCTGCTTGTGCACTCTCTCTCTCTCAAAAATAAATAAACATTAAAAAATTTAAAAAAAATTCTAGGTCTTTTGGGAGATGTGTACATTCGGATAAGGAAAGGTAGAGGAAACAAAATCTTAGTAAGATTCCATTTATAACCAACTTTCTTAGGGGCAACTGGCTGGCGTAGTCAGTAGAGCATAGAACTCTTGATCTTGGGGTTAGAAGTTTGAACTCCATTTGAGTATATAGATTACTTGAAATTAAATCTAAAAAAAAAAACTTTCTTATATTTAATTTTTTTTTAATTTTATTTTTTTAACAGTTACTTATTTTGACAGAGACAGAGTGCTAGTGGGGGAAGGGAAGAGAGAAAGGTGGACATAGAATCCAAAGCAGGCACCAGGCTCTGAGCTGTCAGCACCAAGCTGGACGCCGGCTCACTAACTGCGAGATTATGACCTACAGAATGAACCATCCAGGCGCCTCTCTTATATTTAATGTTTTTTAAGGACTTTCCACTAGAAAAAGAGATACATTCATACAGTAATACCGAGGAGTCCAAATCTTTTCTACATTATCTTCAATGAACTTAAAAACAACTGAGATGAGTACTTAAAAATGAAAACAATCACCAAAATAACAAAGAACTTATACACTATCAAACTATACGATACTGGAATTAACACCAACTGAAAGTCAGAATATTAGCTCCAAGTTTCCCCTGACTCAGGCAGTTACATGTCCTATGATTTTGGACAGGTTACTTACTGGGCTCTTCTGCTTCTTAAACTCCAAATACATATATTGGGGTAATTTGTCCTTTAGAGATTCAAATAACAAATAGGAGGTATGTCAAAGAGCTTAAGATTCTTTTGTATTCCATTAATTTACAAAGAATGAGTTCTCTATTTCAAAATGTATTAATTGAGGGTATGCTATAGTAAAACCTATATACAAGGTCCTAGAGACCTAGAGAAGTAGCCACAGACATAGTTTGCTTCTCATGGAGTCTGAAGTCAACAGATGCCAATTCAAATAACCACATTAATAAATATACTATTATTTAGTGAAATAAAGGCGCTCAGGGAAAAAGTGGTTTGTCCCAGCTAGAAGATAAAAGCTTCCTCTCTGAGGAAACAGGACAGAAGTGAAATTTTAAAACTGAGAAGTTAACACTGTGTGTATGGGGAAGGAGGGAGAAAGAGATCATGGACAGTATTATGGACAAGGGCCCTATGGCCAAAGGAAGTCCTGCGCCCCTGAGTAACTGAAACACTGAGAAACTGGTAAGCCAGACCTGGGCAACGCGAGGGTAGTGTTAAGCCAAGGGATAACATACCATTTTTGTTTTAAAAACATTCTAGGTACAATAGTGATGGCAGTGCACAGTGAATATGGGAGACCCAGTTATTAGAATGTTACAGAGGGACATGCTACAGTTTGGTTTAGGACAAGAACAGTGAAGATGAAAAGAATACTTAGGAAATAAAGGAGATAGGACTTGGCGAAAAACTGGATGAGGGAGGAGGAGACCAAGTATCAAGGATGACTCACTCATACATTCTCACCTGTGTAACACAATCAACAGTGGTACCGTCCATGGAGACACAGGCCATACTAGAAGAGGCCTGGGCTGTTTTGCTTTTGGAAACAAACTCAAGTGTTTGAGTACAGGGTGTCTTTGAGATAAGAAGCAAAAATACCCCATAGTCACTGGATGTCCTGAACTCAGTAAAGAGATGTACATAGGACACGAAATTTTGCAATTCATGGGCCTACAGATGATACAACATAGGGACATAAAAAGGAAGACAGAGGAAGAAAAAAAAGTCAGAAACAAGCCTTGAGGAAGGCCAATCTGGAGATGAAGGAGACTGCATAAGATCCTGGGCTGAAAGAGCCAGAAAGGGAGAAAAGTTAAAAGGCAAAGTGGTGTTACAGAGTCCAAAGAAGTGCAAAGAAGACCTCAAGAGAATATCAAATTCTGCTGGACGGCTGAATGCTGATGGGATGGGGGTGAGGGGAGGAGGTTTTCTGGACCTGGTGATAGGATGGAGGTCACCGGTAACTGTAACAAGAACTATTTAAGTAAAATGATAGCATAGAAGCCATAGTACAGCAGGTTTTCAGGGTCCTCATAGGTCTTTTAAATCTCCACTGGAAAAATCGAGCCTACCCTAAAAAGTCACCTATCCTGCAAAAAGCTCCGCAATGACTTACATAGTTAACTCTGTTAGAAGCCACACTGTTGAAGGAACCAACTGACACAAAACGAAGAACCATCTCAGGTGTTTCTAGGATTCTCAACCTAGATGAATATCTAATTAGCAAAGGTTCAGAAACAGCAGAGTGAAAATTTAAAGCAAGGAAATTTCAGAGCCCAAGGGCACTGCAAATCACCCGTCATAATTAGCTTCTGCAGAGAGACAACATTCCACTAAGCTGTTTTTACTTTTCAGATTTTTCCCATCTTCTAATTAGAAACCTTCGAGTTCTCCATCAGTCCCAGTTTTTCATTAACAGCTTTCCAAAAGCACCGATACGGATTCTAGTAAAAATTCAAAGGATAAAGTAGTCACTGGCAGATGACAGCTTTCATAGTTTAAAAAAGAAAACCCTGATGGTTTTAACTTTAATATTTTAAGTGGTTTTCCTTGTTGTCCATCCCTCACTCTTTCACCTTTTGGAATCAACCCACTCGTTGCCCACTCCTTTGTACTCTGCTGTACTCTTTCTGAACAAGTACTGATTTTCATGGCTTATCTAAAATTTGAAGTATAAAAACCCATTTTTGAGCTACAAATTAAAACCCGTTTTTTTATGTACTATTTTCTCATAAAGTAGCGGCTGCCATTTTATTAGTGCCTGCCCCATTGTAGAACTAATTTGCAGAATGAAACCAACTCTTGAATCCACCTCCCAAACCTGCTCTTTCCACAGTCATCCCCATCTCAAGTACCAACTCCATTCTAAAGTCAGAAGAAACCCTAGCATTAATGTTTCCATACACCCATCACCTAAATCACCATCCAAACCATCAGCAAATCCCAACAATTCTATCTTTTATACATACCCAGCACCTTAACACCTCTCATCACATCAAACACTATTATTTTAGGTTTGCTCCTCACAACTGCTCTGACCTCCTCTCCCATCTTTCTTTCTTTTTCCTCCAGTATGGCTGGCCTCTTTGTTTCTCAATCATGCCCAACACACTTCCACCTCAGGGACATGGTGTTGGTCACTCATCTGCCTAGATTACTCTTCTCCCCCAAGTATCTGCAAGGAGTGATCCCTCATCGAGTGTCTGTTCATGCCTCAGAGAAGCCTTCTCTGACCACTCTTAGACAGCATCACCCCAGACATCACATCTATCCATCTTTAATTTTCTTCACAGTAATTACATCTGACCCATTTGCTTACTGTCTCCTAACACCAGAACGAAAGCTCCATGACTTGTCTGTGTTCATGGCTGTATCTCTGGCATTTAAAACAGTGGTGTTGCTGCTGGTGCTCAGTAAGGATTTGTTGAGTGACTAATTCCATATTCATTTCACTCCACTATGTAACCAAGAGGATTAGTACTGTAGACTCCAAAGTCATACATGAAACATGGAATTCAAAATTATTTAAAGGGCACCTGGGTGGTTGGTTAAGTGTGGAACTCTTGATTTCAGCTCAGGTCATGATCTCACAGTTCATGAGCTCATGCCCTACGCTGGGCTCTGCCCTGATTCTTAGGATTCTCATGCTTGGGATTCTCGCTCTCTGGCCCTCTCTCTCTCTGTCCGCCCCTCCCCCCCACCTTGTACTCTCTCTCAAATAAAATAAACTTTAAAAAAATCATGTAGAACAAACACCCTTGACACAAAGGAACCAAGAGGTGTGCCTGGGTAGCTCAGTCAGTTAAGTGTCTGTCTTCGGCTCAGGTCATAATCCCACGTTTTTGGGTTCAAGCCCTGTATTGGCCTATGTGGTGACAGCTCAGAGCCTAGGGCCTGCTCAGATTTTCCCTCCCTGTGTCTCCCTCTCTCTCTGCCTCTCCCCTGTTTGTGCTCTCTCAAAAAATAAACATTAAAAAAACAAACAAACAAAAAACAACCCATGATACACTAGTCCAGCCTCATGGGATTGGGAAGACATCACTTATAATAGCAATGTACAGTTCTGCCACACTTTAAATCTCAAAGTTTATCTTTCTTTCTACCCAGGCAGTCAGGTGGTATATACCTGGGGGACTATGTACAGTATTATGAATAAACCAGATTTCACTTCAAGTGGCTTGGGTTTAAGCAAGTTGGAGCCCCTGGCAAAAGTATAAAATCTTTCAAGTTTGACTTTGCCATGTGTAAATATTTCTTATCAGGGTCCCACCTTTATTCAGTCCTGGAAATCCCCTACCTTCCCCTTCCCAGGATGTGACCCATTCTTGTCCCTTCAGGAACCTTCAAGGATGCAAGCTATGCAGTGACGTGATTAGTAGAGTGTGGAATTTCTTGTCCAAGGATCAATGCAACCCACCCAGAGAAGTTTTTACGTAAAGCCCTTGTGAAGAAGGAAGAACTACCTACCCTGATACATTCAATGAACAAACGTTTATTAAGTACCTATTCTCTGCATGGAGATAAATGGGACACAGGCTCCGATCCTATGAAAGGGACAGTCCTATTCACCAATAATTATATTTTCACAAGCATTCCTCCTCATCTCTCAGCTATACAATCATTCCACTTTAATGAAATCAGCCAGGGCAGAGGGATGATGCTGGTAATCCCCAACGTTTCCCCCTCAACATCCCTGCCATCTCACAGCAGGTCTGGGGAACAGGGAGGAAGAAGAAGAGGTAATAGAGAGGAGCTTCTTACTATTTCCCAGCATTAGAGTGAGAAAACCCTGGGAGTGACTGCCAGTGGTATCGCTTTGTATGAGTAGCGTAAGTAATTTCTTCAGCTTCTGTGAACCCCTTTTATCGTGAGTAACCTATGTGTAAGAACGGTTTCTGAGGTAATGTATGAAAAATGAATAAACTCAGGGAGACATAAGACACTAAATGTAGTTCCTCCTCTTCTTGGGGAAAAAGGCTTTAACAGAGACACCATATGCAAAGACTTGATGTACCACCGGCAAAAGGCTCTCAAGCTTTGACTCAGGACTACTGGGCAGAGGTAAGTCTACCTTTAAAACGGTTTTAATAACGCTTTAAATGCAGTAGAAGCTGTTATGCATTGTCCACCACCCAACTTTCCTACATTTGGTGATCATGCTTTCCATTCACACCTGAAGTTGTCCATCCAATGCTTGTTTGCCCTTCACTTTTAAATTTCTTCTTGTAGGAGTAGAGAATCACTACTTTGTATTCATTTTTTGAAAACCATTAAAAAAAACATCGATTCCTGGCATCAGCCCTGAAGAGTTTCTAGCATCTTTCAAACTCTTCTCTCAGCTTCTCTGACCCCGCTATCCTCGCTATTTCTCACCAGCCTAGCAGCTCCTCGCACTTCCCTTGGCTCTGGTCTCCTCCACCTCTACCAGACTTTTACACACTCTCTATGCCCAACACCAGACCCTATTTCGTTTTTTAATGTTTATTTATTTTTGAGAGAGAAATTGCGCGGGTGCACGCACACGGGAGAGGGGCAGAAGAGGGAGACAGAGGATCCCAAGCAGGCCCCATGCAGACAGCAGAGAGCCGGATGTGGGGCTCAAATCCACAAACCATGAGATCATGACCCGAGCCAAAACTGGACACTTAAAGGACTGAGCCACCCAGGCGCCCCTCCCAGACTTGATTTCTTTTTTGTTATCCTCCCATTCTACCGAAATCAGTTAAAGTCCATGACTTTAGCGCACACAAGTGGTCTCTTTCTCTCTCTCCCTCGACACACATATACTTTATTATATATACACATATATATATACACATGTACGTGCATACACATACACATATATATATATATACACACCTACACACCTACATGTATATATATACACACATACATTTTATGTAGATATAACATGTATTCTGCCCTGCTCTCTCATAATGACTCTTGGACTAATCATCTTACCAGCTACTACTCAAACACAATTCTTTCCCTCCCCTTTTACATCTAGTCCTTCTCGTGTGTTGGCCATCACAGGCAACAGTAGCACCATCTACTCACTTGCTCAAGCCCGAAGCCTGGAGATTCGCTTCTCTTTCACTCCTACATCCAAGCCACCTGCATGCGACTCGTTCTGTCACCAACCCTTATTATCTGTAACTCAGTAATAGCTTGGGTCTCCCAGCTTCCATGTTGCCCCTGCCAATCCTTCTTTATCCAGCAGCCAGAGATGTTCAAGCAAAACAGATCATGTAGCTACCTCATGAGATATCCTTCAAGAACTTGCCACTACATCTATAATAAAGTCTTCTACGGGCCTCTTGATGGTTCTTTGGACACAACACTCTCTCCCCTCACTATATTCACACACGCTGTTCCCTAGGCCTGGAATGCTGTTCTGCCCTATCATCAACTCACCCTCTAGGTTTTAGCTTCGACATCACATTTCTTGAAAAAACCCTTCCCAACTCCAATAAAATTAGGTCCCATTATATCCTTACTAGAATCCTACACCTTTCTCGCAGAGCACTGAAAATAAAGTCTGTAAAACTATGTTATTTGTGCAACTATTTGGTTAAGGTATATCTAGGCATAGTATTTGTTGTGCTAACCACCCCATCATCCCACAGTACCAACAGCTATGTGGCCAATACCTCATGAACTCCTGTCTCCAGTAACTATTTGATAAATGGAAAAACTCATGAGTCCCGGCTCTACAACGGCTGCGTAACACAGCCAAGATGCGGCATGAGTATTTATTCCACTTCGCTTGGAATTTTAGGAAAAAAATGTTAAAATCACAGTGGTGGGCAAAGAAAAGAATTCAAGTAGAAGACAGATAGTATCGTTCTTTCTCCTAATAAGGTTTTAGAGTGCTCGTCTTTTACTTCTTTTGTTCTTCTACAGAAAGTAGCACAGAGTTAGATCCAGTTAAGGTAGACACATAAGCACTTAGTGACCAAAGCAGACTACAGGACACTGACCGAGTGCTGGAATTAAATGTTAACAGAATTCTAAATATTATGATTCGTTGAGGGCTAGAAGTGTTAGAAGAGATTTTATGGAGGTAAAAATAAATCTAGGCTGGGCAATGAACAAGTTTCTGGGATCCAGTCAAACTGCTATAACCCCTTTCCTGCCCTCCTTCAATAGTGGTATATCTCTATACCCAGATCTGTACTTCTCAACATGACCTGTTGTTTCTTCAGCCCATGTGCTAAATTCTAAACAAAAGGATCTTCCATATGATGTTCTATGCTTCGTTAACCTAGTATATCTGTTTCGCTGACCATAAAGGACCCAAGGGGCAGAAGGTAGAAACGAGTAAGCAAACAAAAACTTTAAAGAACTCATTATACTACCTGTTGCACAAATCAACTATACACATAACACTTTATATACTACCTTCATCTAATAGTATAGAAATTAAGAGAATCCTAGCATTTATGTACTTTCTGAAGGTCCAACATATACCAAAATAATAACGGTACTAGCCATTATTTTCCAGGCACTGAACATGGGCCTTGAAGTCCATTTCTTTCTAACCTTCAAAATAACCCTGAAAGCAGGAAAGGAGGCTGAAAGGGTTCAGTGGTTCCTTCAACTACACAGCTAACAATGCAGATGTTCTTTTAAAGACACTATAAACTGATCAAAAGCGCCCAAACACAAACCCTCAAGTTTTGGAGAACTCGAAGTACTTTGCTATTCAGAGAATTTAAAATAACAACTTCCCTAGGATGGTTACAAGTTCAAGGTCTGTAACAACCTTCCATTTAAAACCCCTTTTTAGGGGCGCCTGGGTGGCTCAGTCGGTTGGGCGTCCGACTTTAGCCCAGGTCATGATCTTGCGGTCCGTGGGTTCGAGCCCCGCGTTGGGCTCTGTGCTGACAGCTCAGAGCCTGGAACCTGTTTCGGATTCTGTCTCTCTCTCTCTCTCTGCCCCTTCCCTGCTCACACTCTGTCTCTATCTCTCTCTCTCTCAAATATGAATAAACATTAAAAAAAGTATTTTAAAACCCCTTTTTAAACCTAGGGGAGAGGGGTTGGGGGAGGGGGGAGAGCGGGACGGGGCACAGAGGAGGGCACTTGTACTGATGAGCACTGGGTGTTGTAAGGAAACCAATTTAACGATAAATTATTAGAAAATCAAAAAAAATGAAATAAAAATAAAAACCCTTTTTAAAACTTATGGGTAAATATAGACTGCTTTACTATTAAACTACTCAGCTTTGGTGCTATCTGAAATACAGCTTTATGATTTTTTTAATAACAAAAATGCTGTAACAAAAAGGAAATTACCAGCTACACATCTACTTTACAAAGATGTATAGTTTGGAAAGGATAAAAATAATAAATTTAAAAGAAAGTATAGGGGTATGAATGTTTCAAAATCATTTTTCTTCTGATTTGACAAACTACCCGAAGGGAATAACAGGAGTAGTATTATCCAAAGCTAAATGATGTCAGGCTTTCAAAGAATCAGTAAGCTGTAAGGATTGGGACCTCTGTAATTATTTCAAACTGTATGAATGTTACATTATCAAACACTAGGACAAGTACAGTCTTGTATGAAACGACTGTATGAGATCAAACCATCACAACCAAAAGAAATTACATACTTTCTGTATTTAAACTTTTCCACATTTGTATTCACAGTATCTCATCAATGTAATCATTATACACTTGTTAAAGTGTAAATCAAGTAATCCCAACTCATAAAAGTTAAATATTAATCAAATCTCAAAGTGTTGCGGTTATCTCAAAATAATAGTATGGGACCCTGAAGAAATAAAAATCTTATGTGGCCATAAAAAACAGAATTGCACACAGACATCAACAGACTGTATAGGGGTGGTTTTCTCTTCACTAAGTATAACTAGTTATGCAAGACCCCAGAAGGTCTTTCTGAACTCCCCCATAGAAAAAACCAATTCTCTTGTTTCTCTTTCTCAGTTTCTTTCTCTCCATCCCCCCATTTTGAACTTTGCGCTGCCTGTCTCCCGCCAATCTTTTCATATAGTCCCTCCAAAAAATTTTACATAATAAAAAATAGATTTGTGCCATTATCAGGAACAGCAGATCTCAAGATTTGTATAATCCTTTGCATAGTCAAAATAGCAGGTTTGAGCTTTAATGATTCATGGACTATAAACACACCCGGTTAAGACTTTCCCTTCAAACACTAGCGTTCCCACTCTCGAGACCCCTAATGGGTGTACATAAGCCATACAATCCAACCTTTAAAAAGGGAGCAGATGGTAGGTGCTCTCCACTGTCTCCCCAGAGACATCCTCACCTAAACCTCCCCGCACATTCCTTTTTAGGAGCCCACAAGCACAACTGTCATTCAGAGGGCTGGTGATTGTTAAAGCGTGGGTGAGAAAAAGCATACACGAGACACAGAAGTGGATGGTGAAGGTTGATAAATGCAGCCTCTCTTCCATTACCTAACTAGCTTAACCCGCTGCAAACTTTTATGAGATTAAGTTACATTCCTCTGCAATTCCACCGTTGATAGCTGACTGCTGAGATGCCAACGAGTCGTGCACGTCCCATTCCAGCCACCTCACCCGTGGCCAGCCGGCGGCCACATCCCGCGGTCAGGGAGGACCAGCGGTTGGGGAAAGAGGGAGGGCTGGTGAGAAGGCTGCAGGGAGAGCTCACCTTTTCAAGCTCATCATGGAGCTCAGCCAAGCTGGGCCGGAGTAGCTTCTCGCCCAGCTGCGCTGCGGTGTGCCGGTAGTGATCGATCCTGGGCACGGCGTCCATGGTGTTGTGGCCGAAGGTGCGCAGGTAGTAAGTGTTGGTGTGGGTGTCATAGTAGTAGTGCTGGTGGTGCCCACTGCCACCGCCGCCACCCGAGTGCAAGCTGCTGCCCTCGCTCAGCACCGTGTCCCCGCCGTTCTGGAAGCTCACGTTGGGCCCGTCGCCTCCAACCCCCGCCGCATCCGAGAGGCTCTCGTCGGCGGACGAAGAGGCAGCCGGGTCCACGAAGTTTACGCGGAAGCGGCCCTTGGCTTCCTCGCTGCCTTTGCCCGGCCCGCTTTCGCCGCTAGCTTTCCCGTCCGCTGGGGTCTCCTTGCCCCCGGCCCCAGCACCAGCCGCCGCCGCCGCCGCAGCAGCCCGCCCGGCGTTCTCCGAAACCAGGTCCACCTGGAAGCGGCTCTGACTCGGGGTGGGCCCCAGGGGTCTGCCCAGTCCGTCCCCGGCCGCCGCGGCGCCTTCCCCGCGGACCCCGCCGCCGCCCCGGCTCGCGGCCGCAGCATCCTCGGACGCTGAAGGCACGGCTGTGCCGGGCAGGTCCACCCCGGCGGCGGCCAGCGCGGCAGCTGGCGGCGTCTCCCCGACCCCGGCAAGCCTCGGGGCGCCGGAGGAGGGCGCCGTGGGCCCCGGTTCCATCGCCGCCCGACCCCCGGCAGACTCCGAGAGCCTGGCGGACGTCGCGGGCTGCACGCCCTCCGCGCCCCCCGCCGGCGGTGCCCGCCGCCGCAACGCCAGGTGACGGAATTGCTCGCCCCTCCACCCGCCCGCCGCCGCTAGCCCGCACCGGCAGAAACGCCGCCGGCAGCCGAGTCGGCGCGCGAGTGCAGTGGGCGCGGGGCGGGCCCCGCTGTTTAAAGCCTCGGCGGGGCCGCAGCGGTGGCGGCTCCGGCTGCAGCACGCGGGAGGCGGGGTCGGCTGCTCCTCCGCCCCTCAGCCCGCCCACCCGCGGTCCCGCAGTGTCGCGCGGCAGACGCTCCCTCGGCGTCCCGGCCCTCCCTGGCTTCGGCGAGACCCCACGCGAGAGCTGCCTGCGCGAGGATCGCGTCCGTCCAGTCCGCGCCGGGCCTCGGGCAGCGCGGGCAGCACCAGCAGCGCTCTCAGGGAGCAGGCGCGGCGCCGCGCCGCCTCACCGCCGTCACCGGGATCTCCGCGCCGCTACCTCCTCTTCCGTCGCCCTCCTCCCACTCCTCCACCTCCTTCCCCCGCCCCCTCTGCGGCGAAGAGGAGAGGGCCCCCGGCCGCCTCCCTCTCTCCCCGCCCCTGGGGCTGCACGTCAATGGGCCGGCAGCCCAGGCTTCGGCGGAACAGTCTGCGGAAGGCGCCCGGCCCGGCAGGCGAAGGGGTGGCCGAGTCCTGCCTCGGCGCACGCCGATTGCTGATGCTCCCGCGGCAATTGCCACCACAGCAGCGGCTCCAGTAGCTTTCTCTCTTTTTCTCTCTGTCTCTCTCTGTCTCTCTTTTTTTTCTTTAATTAAAAAAAAAATTTTTTTTTTTTTAAATTCTGAGCTCGCCGTACTTGGGCTGAGCCGGCGAGATCTCGCGAGATGCTGCAGGACCGCTTCACCTCAGGCGTGTGGTACCCGAGGCGGTGCTAGAGCCGCCGGCCGCCCCCCGGGTTCCCGTGGGTGATGCAGGGGGCTTTCCCGTCGGGCCCGCAGGTGCTTCCGGAGTGGCGGGCAAGGGGCGCCCCCAGGCGAGGTCAGCTCGCTGCTCCCGCCTGCCGCGACTGCCGGCCCTCACCCCAGGCCTGAGCCTTAGGGGGAGGCAGGATTTCCTCTGTGCCGCCTTTGAGGCGGTCGACTCCCCGCCTGGCCGCGTTAGATTTGCATAACCAGAAACTCATTCCAGTGGAGATGCAGTGGGTGTGTCCACACTTCGATGACACCTTTATTTTAAAAGCTGTGATGTTTGAAGGTGAGAAGAGAGCTTAGTTGCGATACCGTATCGTTTCCAGACGACTTTTAACTTGAGGCGTTTCCAAAAAGAATAGGAAGCTCAGCTTGGAGGTGATACACGGCAGTAACTAACTGTCGAGCCATGACTAACCGCGGAGCGCTAACCGGGAACTTTCGGCTTGGGTTAGGTGGTGAGGAATTCCTGTTTCCCTCCTCTCCTCTGCAAGCCTGGGTTCTCTTCTGTGAAGTGTAGAGGAATATCGTGATCTCGCAACTTTCATAGCAGGAGAATCTATTCTTAACCTAAATTCTACCCACAGCCCCCTGTAAAAGCAGTTAACAGCCAGGAATGGTTTCTTCGGTCACTTGTCTTTTATTTATTTACGTTGATGTCTTTTAAACTTTTATTTCTGGGGAAGAACACCATCCTTTGCTGAACCCCGAATATGTGACCCAAGAGCCATAGAGTTCGCACAATTCTTCGGAAACGCTGTGAAGAATGTTGCAACCAGGCACTTTTCAAGAAATTGTGATACCCACGATCTTATCTGCCCGTTGCAACTTTTCTTCTAAATTTCTTATTTCTGTTCTGAAAATGGAGAGAGGAAGGAACCACTTTTGAATCGTGTCGCCACAATTTTTAGAGGCCTTCTTGGGCTGTAGGAGGAAACCAGAAGAGGCCAGAAAGATCAGGCGGTCCTTTAATCAGTACAGTTGCTACTAGGGCAGTGCTGCCTTAGTAGCTCATCTCTGTGGTAGGGATGCTAATTTGGTAGCTCTTGGGATTCATTTTTCATTGAGGTGAACAAATGGTAAGCACCTACAATGAGGTGCTCTGTATTTTGGTGATGTGACCGTGAACTAAGCAGTCATTTCTCTGATGGAAATCATAGCCTCTCTTCGGAGAGAGAGAGGCAATAGAGATAAAAAGATAAAATATATAGCATGCTACTGGTGAGTGCAAAGGAAGGAGAATGGGATATGTGTGTGAGACGGAGATGGCCAATTTTGTCAGGGAAGAGCCGCACTGAGAAGGTGACGTTGGAATGAGGGAGTGCTATGTATATTTGGGAAAATACTGTTCCAAGGAGAAGAAAAGCAAAGACTGAAAGGCAGAATGGAATGGAATTAGATACAGGCGCCTGTGGCAACAGCTGTTGTAAGGGATGGGGAGAATCAAAGCAATTCTGTCAGAGAATTGAGGCAATTGAGGCAATTCTGTCTGAGGGGTTGGTGGCATGATAGACCAGAATGGATCCCTTTGACCCTTGGATGGACTTGGGCTTTTAATTCGAGTGAGATGGTGTATTGGTTTTGACTGGCATAACATAATACCATAGAGTGGATGGCTTAAATAACAGAAATTTATTTCCTTAACAGTTCTGGAAGCTGGAAAGTCTAAAATCAGGGTGCCAGCATGGGCAGCTTCTGGTGAGGGCTTTCTTCCTGACTTGCAGTCTTTACACTGTGTCCTCACTTGGTGGAGAGAGAACTCTGGTGTCTCTTCTCCCAAGGGGACCATTTTCATCTAATCAGTGGTCCACCTTTATGGCCTCATTTAGTGCCAAAAGGCACTATCTCCAGTACAGTCTGTCGAATTAGACCTTTTACATATGGATTTGGGTGGGAAGGTCACTGTAGTCCCTAGCAGATGGCAAGTTATTAGAGTGTCTGAATTGAGGAATGACATGATTTGACATATATTTAAGGCATCAACCTAACTGCCTTGTAAATATACAAGAACATCAGTGGTGGGGCCAAAGAGAGAAACGAGGAGAAGTTAAGAGGCAACTCAGCAGTCCAGGTGGTGATGATACGGCTTTGACCATAATGGGTAGCAGTGAAAATGAGGGTGGGAGGGAAGTGGCCAAATTCGGGAAGCAATAGAAATTTTCGATAGATGTGGAGGGTGAAAGAGAATTCAAAGGTTTTGGCCCGAGCAACCGAAAGAATAGTGTTGCTATTTTCTGAGATGGAGGAGATGGTGAATGGAGCAGGCTTGGGTAGGAGGCATGTCAGGAGCTCAATCTGAGATGTCTGCTGGAGGAAACAAATAACATGTACGGTAATAAACACTAGTCACTCATAGAAATGCGTACTTGCAAGTTGAGAAGTTCTAGGACAGAGAGGAACAAGGTACAATGAGAATGCAAAATAGAGGGACCAGACTTAGAGAGGGAGGAAGTGACTTTTCAGCTGAGGTCTAAAGGTTGATAACTTGCAGGAGTCAGGGGAGGGTTTCAAAACAAAGAGAAATATTGTGGGCAAAAGCCCTCATAGACTGAACATGGCCTGACTAAGGAACTTGAGGCCACTTTGGTTAAAGCATGGGCATTAAGGGATAAGAGTGATCAGAGATGAGTTTATCCATTCTAAAAGCCCTATACAACCATTAAGGGGTTTCCAGGGAGGTAGATGGGGACACAACCAGATTCATTAAAAATCTCTCTAGTTATATTGTGGCAGGACATTGTGGAGAGGGACAAGAATAAGAAAGGATACAACTTCAGTAATCTAGGCATAACAGCAGTACCACGAGCTAACATTTATACAGGACTTATGTCCTAGATACCGTGCTAGACTCTGCATTTATAATCTTATTTAATTCTTACAACAACACTATGAAGAAAGTCCTAGCATTACCCCTATTTTACAGATGATTTACAAATTTTATTTTTCAAGGGAAAAAAGGTTAAGTAACTTGTCCGAGGTCACTCAGCCAAAATCCTGATTTGAATTCAAGGAGATTTCTCCAATAATTGAGCTATGCTCATTTGGATTGTGGGGGATGCACGGGAGATGACGAAGGGGAAAAATTTGAGAGTTACTGAAGAGGAAACTCATAGGTCTTAGAAATGGGTTGGGTTGAAGGAATGAAGGAGAATAAAGTATGAATTTTCTAACATTGGGTGCCTGGGGTTAGATGATGGTGACATTAGTGATGAAAAGAACATTTGAAAACTCGGTTTGGAGATAAATATGAGAAATTTGTTCTAGAGCATATTGGGGTTGAGGTACTTTTGAAACATCCAGATGGAAAAGTATTTGGCAACATGGGTCTCGGGCTCAAAGGAAAAGTCTGTATGACAGAGTACAGCTATGGGCACCTGCAAGTAGATGAAAACTGACACCATGGACACGAATAAGATCACTTAGGGAGATGGTATAGAGCGGCACTGTACAACAGAACTTTCTGCAGTGATAGAAATATTCTATATCACTGCCGCCCAGTAGAGTAACCATGAGTGGCTTGTGACTCTTGAGCACTCAAAACGCCTACTGCAACTGAGGAACTGAATATCTAATTTTACTGAGTTTCTTAAGTAACCCCCAGAGCTAGTAGCTACCATATTGAACAGCATGGGTATAGAGTTCAAAAGGAGGCCTAGAGAGTCCAGCCTTGTGTAATTCCAACAGGTAAAGACTAGATAAAAGGAGGAGTGGCCCGAAAGTTGAAAAGAAAACCAGATGAAGTCATCCTTGAAGTAAGATTAGCTGCATTAAACAGGGCCAAGAGATGGAGAACACAAAACGTGATAACGTATTTAATTTAGTAACACGTATTACCCAACACAATGGGAGGGTAACGGTGGGGAGCAAGGGTTCCAGGAGATACACTCACACTGTGCGTGTGAAACTTGTAGGAACACTGTCAGGAGACAACATTTGTTTTTTAGGATGACTGTGTCAGTTTAGACACTAACTGTGAGGAGAACAGTCTCCTTGTCACGTGCCTTGATGGAGTGAGTACTCTGGTCATTTTACACCTTTCCCCTTTTGCCAAAAAGTTAGCCTGTGGCATTTTATGTGTCAGTCAATTTACTACTATGTATTGAATGTCCTTAGAATTTTAGGACTAGAAGAGACTTAGCAAGGTTCTCAGTTAACAAATGGTTAAAACGTAAAAGGAGACATAGGTTATGTTAGACCTACGACTCTTAATATCTACGACTTTAGAACTTGTGAGATACAAAGCCACGTAGAGCCTCTGAAATCAGCTTGTTTTGTTTTGTTTTTGTTTTTGTTTTTTACTGTGAGTTTTACTTGGATGTACTGTGTGTGCTCACATTCTACCTGGTGATGGTTTTCCTTTTTTAGTGGCTGTCATTCTGCATACAGATTAGGTCAGTGGTATTTCTCTTGATAAATAAAGTGATTATTCTATTACGGAAAAAAAAAAAGTTACCCTAGAGAAGCTTGTTTATGCTGTAAGTGTTATAATTTTGTTTTCTGACTCAAGTCCCAATCACATTCCTATTTAAAAATTTATATTTGTGGGGCACCTGGGTGGCTCAGTCGGTTGGGCGTCCGACTTCAGCTCAGGTCGTGATCTCGCAGTTTGTGAGTTCAAGCCCCGCGTCAGGCTCTGTGCTGACAGCTCAGAGCCTGGAGTCTGCTTCGGATTCTGTGTCTCCCCATCTCTCTGCTCCTCCCCTGCTCATGTTCTGTCTCTCTCTGTCTCTCAATAATAAATTAAAACGTTTAAAAAAATTTATATTTGTAAGCTATATTTTTCTAAAAAGACAGCTCAAGGTTTTTATTGAGTTTAAATCTTATCCCGGCAGAAAGCCCATAACAAACACATTTTAAATAAACCTGATCTCAGTCTTTTTTCATTCCCCACTTCCACCTATGAATGCATGTATTTGTCATAAAGCTAATCAAGGAAATCTCTTTCACTCAAATTTTGTATCGGAAAAGTTATTTTCTGTCTGTACTGATTTACTTTTAATCCTTATAACTCTGCAGGTGGTGAACATTTGCAAACTTCGAAGTTCAAAATTATTATCAAATACTAATATATGAAGCAAAAACTTTTACAGAATAGTTTAGTGGTTACAGTCATCCTCTTAGCCAGACTGATTGGATTTGAATCTTAGCTTCACAGGCTCCTAGTCATGTGACTTGGGCTAGTGTGACCTCTGTGCCTCACTTTTCACCTTTGTAAATACAGGTAATGATGTAGCTACCTCCTAGACTTAGGAGGATTATGTTAATTACTACCTGTATGGTGCTTAGAACAGTGCCAGACCACGGTAAGCCCTACTGTATACAGACATTAAATATTTTATTCCAAAAAACAAAAAACAGTAGTAAGTGAAAACTTTTAAATCGTATCTTTTTTTATGGATGTGTCCTGTTTATTTTTTAAATTTTGTTCTCCAGAGGCATTTAAGTGATTTTTTTCTAATTTTTTAAAAATGTTTATTTGTTTTTGTAGGAGAGAGAGACAGAGCTTGAGTGGGGCAGGGTCAGAGAGAGAGGGAGACACAGAATCTGAAGCAGGCTCCAGGCTCTGAGTTGTCAGCACAGAGCCCAACGTGGGGCTTGAAATCAGGAGCTATGAGATCGTGACATGAGCTAAAGTCTAACACTTTAACCAACTGACTCACCCGGGTGCCCCCACAGTTTGTAGTTTAAAGCATTCCTTAGTATCATTTTGCTGCCACTTACTTGCAAGATGGAATAACACCCTAGACTGAAGATTTATTCTGTATTCACCTTAAATCCATTTTTTCCTCCTACTGGGCCCTTTTAAAACTAAGGGTTTGTTACTAAAACCATTGTATACTAAATATATTACTAAAGTATGCTATAGTAATGTTTTATCTGTATCCACTGTATTTACTATATTTCCAAAAAAATAGAGTTTAACAGCATAACACACCAACACTTAAAAAATACATGGGAGGTGGCACGGCCTGGATGGTTCGGTCAGTTGAGTCTTCAGCTCAGGTCACGGTCTCACAATTTGTGAGTTCAAGCCCCATGTCAGGCTTACTGGGCAGAGCCCACTTTAGATCCTCTGTCTCCCTCTCTTTCTGCCTCCCCCCAGCTTGTGCATGTGTGCATGCTCTCGCTCTGTCTCCAAAATAAATAAACATTTTTTAAAAACACACATCTAGGAGTGCCTGGGTGGCTTAGTTGTTGAGTGTCTGACTCTTGATTTTGGCTCAGGTCATGATCTTGTGGTTGTGGGATCAAGCCCCATGTGGGGCTCCATGCTGAGCGTGGAGCCTGCTTAAGATTCTTTTTCTCCCTCTCCCTCTGCCCCTCCTTCCCCCTCTCCTCCCACCTCTCTTCCCACCTCTCTCTAAGAAACAAAAAACAAAAACAGAAAACCTTGTTATTTAGTTTAATTGCCTCCTTCCCCCCTTTTATGGAGTCAAATATTATAATGTATCCCATAACTAAATTCTATATCTATATTCCCTTCACTTTTAATGAAAAATGTCTAATTTTCTATCCTCTATTATATTCATTATAATATTATTTCTATCCTCTATTATATTCATTATAATATGATTAATCCATTTCATTTTCAAAAAACTGTAAGTACAATTGAGATATGTTTTTATAATTGTTTAGGATGCCTGAAATCCAAGGAAACTATAAACATGGAAGGGCTCTCTGGTCGTTTGGCTGGCTCAGTCAGTTTAGTGTCGGATTCTTGATTTCAACTCACGTCCTGATCTCACAGTGGTGACATTGAGCCCCACATCAGGTTCTGCACTGAGTGTAGAGCCTGTGTAAGATTCTTTCTTTCTCTCTCTCCCTCCCTCTGCCCCTCCCCCAATTCAAAATAAATAAATTGTAAGAAATCTTAGAAAAAAATCATGGAAGGGATATTAAGGATTATGTAGCAAGCCACTACTTTGAAAAATAGAATAATTATTCTACCATTGACACACGCAAAAAAACCCACTTTTTATAAAATTTTTAAGTAATCTTTACACCCATTATGGGGCTTGAACTGACAACCCTGAGATCAAGAGTCACATGCTTCACTGACTGAGCCAGCCAGACGCATCCCAAAAAGCGTTTTCTTCCTCAGTGACATATTCTAATGATTATAAGTTCTTACAGCTATAGTATTAGACACGTAATACACACTCAAATATTTATTTGAGAACAGGGCATTCTTCCTAATGGCTCAACTAAATTATTCTAATGATTCAAAGTTTTTGCCTCTTGTCCTATTCTTGAGAGATTATGGTAGTCCATGAAATGTAAGGTTACTTTTTGTTTTATTTTCTAAATGATTTCCTCTTACATGTCATTATAGAGCCCAATATCTGAGTATGTAATTATTTTTATTACTTTTCTCTGGGCCCTTTCCAAGTGCTTTAATCTTCCTTTAAATGTGGGCCAAAACTGTTAGGTTCAATATTCCAGTTAAAAAAACAACAACAACCGATGATTGTAAAGGTAAAGACAGATTTTTGCAGTTGAAGTAATTGTTTTTACTTGAAACTGGGCTTTCACATCAGACTTCAGATCTGGCCCCAAATGTCAACTCTTTTGATTGGTCAAAAAGTGTTTTTAGTTTTTTAAGAAATTTGAACTCAGAGTATACTTCTATTTCCACCATTTTCCAAAGACATGAAATTCTGGTATATAAATTAAAAATTTCATATTTATGAGGTCCATTAGACATTTTTTTCTTTTTTAAATGAATATTTTTTAATCTTTATTTAATTTTGAGAGAGAGACAGAGTGTGAGTGGGAGAGGGGCAGAGAGAGAGGGGGAGACACAGAATCCAAAGCAGGCTCCAGGCTCTGAGCTGTCAGCACAGAGCCCAACACGGGGCTGAAACTCACAAACTGTGAGCTCATGACCCGAGCTGAAGTCAGGCATTCAACCCACATGCCCCTAGACATTTTTGTAATTATAAAAGTAATATATGTTTAATATAGAAGTCATAGGAAATATAAAAGAGAAATATACTTGTAATGCATCACCCTAATATAACATTTACCTCTTGGTTTTAAACAATTTTTATGTCTTTTGTAATTTTTAAGACTTACCAATGACATGAACATCTTTCTGTATATATAAATATCTTGCAGCTGTATTATTCCTAATGGCTTCATAATATTGTGTCATTTTGATTTATCATAATTTACTGAATCCTATTTTTGAATGTTTATTTCCTTCCTTTATAAATATAACAAACAATACTGAATTGCTTTGTGCACATGTCTTTCTTCATAATTGATTATTACTTCCTTAGCATAAATTCCTAGAAGTGAAATTGCAAGGTATGTGTATTTTTAAAACTTTTGGCATACATTGCAAAATTGATTTTCCAAAGCTTTTATCAATGTATTTTTCTGTCAGCATTATACTTCAGTGCCTGTTTCCCTCCACCCTTACAAATTCTGAGAAGGATCTTCTTATCTTTGTCAATCCGATTAGCAAAAAATGGTTTAATTTTCAGATCATTGATTGCTGGTGAGGGTGAACTTTTTAAAGTTTATTAATTATATATGCATATATCTGAATTGCCTGCTGATATCTATAGTAGACTTGATGTATCCTGGAAGTCTGGCTTCCATCCTGCATTTTTGTGCTAATAGCATACAAATATTTTTTTGTGGGGTATGGGAATGACTGCTCTGTGCAGTTTTGAAGGATCTAATATTCAAGGACCTTGCCTACCCCAGCCAAATTGTGAGCACATTAACGAATGTACCATCTGGCTCTCCCAAGAGTTTTGACTTTCGAATGAGGCAAAGTCAGAAAATAAGTCCAGTTACTATGACTATTAGCTGCTAGCTCCTCAGTGCCTCTCTGGAGAGAGAACTGCCTTGCCTGGGGGCAGTACAAAGTCCAAGGCAGGACTGAGTAAAGGGACAGTACTAAGGCCACCACTTCTATTTGGGACTCTAATGAGCACCCTGTAGGATTGGCTGAGGCTTCAGTGGCGTCCTCACTGTGGGTCTGCTTCTCCCTCTGCCCAGTCCTGCGTTCCTCATTTCATTAAGGGTGTATCTCCTGAGAGCGCTTCCCAGCCAATGTTCTCTATACCATCTGCCACTTCTGCCTCCTTCCAGAGACCTGTCCATTTATTCCATCGGTGACATTCTGGGAAAACTGCACAGTAGTCCGTGCTGCCAAAACCCTCTGAAACTATTCGTGTTGTCCTTTCTGAATCTGGTCCTTCCTTTTAGACTTCCCATATTTCCCAGTAATTGACTCTAAGTTAACCATAGTTGGCTCCTCTGGCTTGCAACCAAAAAACAGTATTTTTATAGTATTCTTTGCCATTTTACTGATGGCATTTTTTACTGATCAATTTTAAGAGCTTTTTATGTATCACATTCATATACCTTAGGTTCTCATTCAATTTCAGTTGCATTACAATTTCGTTCATGTAGTGTTGACATTCAATTACTTAAAAAATGTATTGCCGTCAAGGATCTCAACTGTTTTCTTTGTGATTTTTGCCTTTGATGTAATGTTTAGACAGGTCTTTGCCATCACGAGCTCATGTACATAAAATTAATATGTATATATGTTTCAATTTATGGTTTTGTTTTTAATCCCCTCTTACAACATTCATTTGTGCTTTAGTATGAGGCAATGATTTAACAATTTTCTACAAATAATTTGAGTACATAGTCTCTTATATGAGAATCAACTTTAACAGTATCCTCAAATTTCATTGTTTAAATAAGATCTATATTTTTTATTCAGACAACAGTGCAGAAATGATAACATCTCAAGCTTGCTATTCCTATCAGGAAGGAGGCTCTCATCTCTGGGTCAGAGGCACTTGCTTCACTTCTTTGTACTTTCCAGTCAGTGGGAAGGGGGAACTAGAGACTGGAAAACAAGCAACTACTTAGCATCACGCATGCGCACACGCATACACACACACACACACACACACACACACACACACACACACGCTTGCATCCTATTGACCAAGATTTAGGCACTTCACTATGCATAGCAGGTTGGGAAATATCTTTAATTTGGCATTCATGTGACCAACCAAAACCTATGGAGTTCTAGTATTTTCTCTGATGAGGAGTCCTGCCAATGGGTAGAAACATGCATTTTAAAGGGTTATAAGACATCTTAATACTAGTATTAAAATGGTAGTTATATTGAACATAGAACTGAAAATGTACCTGGAAACATCAAGTGAAAATTAACACATAACGAACGTTTTGAAGGGATTTTCCTCTTAGGAAAGGAAGTGTGCGCACACATGGGTGCATGCCATAGCATTTCAAATCTTTTCTTCCTCCTCCTCCACTATCTCTGCCACTACATACTTGAATATGATGTGTGAGTTGAAAAGAAATTTTTTTTTAACCAGATGAGTTTAAGTCTCTGACCATACTTCATGTAGTTCTTTGTTCAGCTTTCAGATACTTTCTGTGCAGTTTAGGTGAATATGAGCAATAACGAAGGGAAGCATATAATTATATTTTTTATAAAGTTTATTTATTTATTTTGAGAGAGTGAGCAGGGGAGGATCAGAGAGAAGAGTGAGAGAGAGAATCCCAAGCAGGCTCCACACTGTGAGCTAGGAGCCTGATACAGGACTGGAACCCATGAACCGTGAGATTATGACCTGAGCAGAAATCCAGAGTCAGACAGGCTCGGCTGGCTGATCCACCCAGGTGCCCCAGAAGGATACATTGTTATGATCGTTTAAGTGAATTTGCAATTTATGAAGTAAATTCATTAGGAAATGTAGTATTTTGGAAAGGAATGACCTATATCTGATTTAGGAATGAATATTAAAGATCTAACAATGAAGAAGGAGTCAAAAATTCTATCTTCTCATCTAAATACAGAATCTGTTCCAGGTGCCTGGGCGGCTCAGTCAGCTGAGCCTCCAACTTCTGCTCAAATCGTGAGTTTGTGGTTCGTGAATTCGAGCCCTGCATCAGGCTCTGTGCTGACAGCTCAGAGCCTGTAGCCTGCTTCATATTCTCTGTCTCCCTCTCTCTCTGCCCCTCCCTCACTCATGCTCTGTCTCTATCTCTCAAAAATAAATAAACATTAAAATAATTTTAAAAATAAAATAAATATAGAATCTTAGTACTGGTACTGATTTGTATTGTGATGGTTTGAACATAGTTTCATATTCAGTCTCTCTGTACTTTATTTTGGGGTTACAAATTTTGGGGTTACTCCTTGGCAACCAGCATAAGATATCCTTTGGGATCATCGTTGGTCTGTGCGAACCATGGTTTTGATGCAGGATAGTTTTGAATGCTTCGTTTTATTTTTGCAGTTTTTATCATGGAATATAACATATATATGGGGAAGTGTTTAAGACTTACACACCTTGATAAAAATTACAAAGCAAAAAGCTGTGTAAGTCACCATCTGAGTCACGAAACAGAACACTGCCGATTTCCCAGAAGCCCCCAAGTGTGCCCCTTCCAGCTCACAACCCTTTTGCCCTACTCCCAGTTTCGCTGAGAGTCATTTCCTTGGTGTTTTATGTGCATGTCCCTAAACAGAATATGAATGGATTCGTACTGCAGGGGCTTTTTTGTGTCTTGCTTCATTTCAGCACATGTCGGTGCAGTTGATTCATGTATGTGTTGTAGGACATTTATTTTCGCCACATTATGGCATTACCTGGGATGGATAGACCACAGTTGATGGAGCCATTCTGCTGTTAGTGAGTGTTTTGGTGGTTTCCAGGTTAGTTTTTGTTTTTGCTGTTGTGCACATTGTTGCTGTGAACTTTGTACTCTACGTGTCATGGTGAATGTGTGTCTAAGTTTTTGTAGGGTCTGTATTCAGGAGGATGTTGCTGGTTCATAGGATATGTTCTTTACCTTTGATAGATCACCATGGATGACAAACTGTTGTCCGAGTGAAGTGGTTGTACCAAGAATGGTATTATTTTTAAGGTTCTTTACCATCCCTTCAGAGATTTCCTAAAAGTTTCTTGCGTGAGGAAAACAAACTTTATGGTATTGTGTTTTATTGTAAAATAAAAGTTAAGATACCATCTAGAAAAGATGGAAGCCAATTCTTTTCTGGTCATTTGTTTAAAAAGGTATCTCAATGTGAATGATATTTATTAATATGTAATTTAAAAATGCATTATGTGTCATATATAGTATGTTATATTAATATATCATTACTAATAATTTAATACTGCATTGATTATGCATAATAAATTATGCGATAATTTATTTAACCAGGCAGACTCATTTATGGATATTTAGGGCATGTCCAAGTTTTTATTATTACCAATGTTGGATCCGTAAATGCATTGAAATATATGCCTCATAATATTTGAGAGCGTATTCATTGGATACATTTCTTTTTTCTTTTTTTTTTAATTTTTTTTAATGTTTATTTATTTTTGAGACAGAGAGAGACAGAGCATGAGTGGGGGAGGGGCAGAGAGAGAGGGAGACACAGAATCCGAAGCAGGCTCCAGGCTCTGAGCTGTCAGTACAGAGCCTGATGCGGGACTCGAACGCACGGAGTGCGAGATCATGACCTGAGCCGAAGTCGGACGCTCAACCGACTGAGCCACCCAGGCGCCCCTCATTGGATACATTTCTAATAGTAGAATTTTGGTTCAGAGTGTATAAGCATTTTAAATTTTGCTAGATACTGCAAAATTGCCCTCCAAAAAGCTGTGTCAATTTACCTTTTAATTAATGATTATTTGTCAGCACTGTATATTATCAGAATAATACTTTTTTTTTTTTTTTTTTGAGAGAGAGAGAGAGAGAGAGGCATGGGGGAGGTTGGGGAGGGGCAGAGAGAGAGGGAGAGACAGAATTCGAAGCAGGCTCCAGGCTCTGAGCTGTCACTACAGAGCTCGTCGTGGGGCTTGAACCCACAAACCGTGAGATCATGACCTGAGCCAAAGTCAGATGCTTAACTGAGCTACCCAGGCATCCCAGAATTCTGTTTGCTATAAAGATGGTTGCAAATATAATTTGTATGGGGTTTGCATTTATTTAATTACGAGTAAAGTTGAACATGATTCCATTTGTTTTTCTATCAACTGTGTGTTAATATCCTTTGCCTATTTTTCTCTTGGATAGTTGTGTATTTTCCCTCAGTGATTTGTAAAACTTTTTACAAATTAAAGATATTAACATTTTTGTCTATTATGTGTTGCAAATACTTTGACTATTTTGTGTTTAATTTTTACACATTGTTTCTAATTTTTTTGTGCATAAGTTTTAATCTTCTTTAGGATTTTCAGGTTGTACATAACTTGCAAATTGCTTAGAAGCCTATTCATATGTTGTCATTTGCTTTGTAAATATAAAGATAGCTAAATTTAGCTTACATATAGCTCAGCCTTTTTTTTTTTTTTTGTAAAGACATGTATGTGTGAACTTCCATTTAGGAACCATCATAGATTATGAATATGATGAATCTAACCAGTTTAAGCAAAAATCTGTTTAACCTTTAAATGATTACTATTTCATTCTTCCTTCAGTGGTCCTAAAAGTCAATGGGTAGGGAAGTGCTGTTAGTAAAGGACAGTAACTTACCAGACATGAAGTATGTACCCTAAGAAGTTAGCAAATACCTTCTCTCCAACCTTCCTTCAGTTTACATGTCCTCACTTCATCTAAAACACTGTATCAACTGCTGTCAGAAGTTTAAGCATCTCTAATAACAATTTATTCACGGTTAAGCTTTGGCTTATAATAAATGAAATGAAATGGACCTATATGGAGTTTACGTTTGCCTTCGAAAATCTATAATAGATATTTTAATAGAATATTTAAAAGATAGTAGACGAAGACTCTCAGTACACTTAAGGACATCCAAATGAGTTATAATTTGCATATATAAAAATAATCCACGTGAACCTAGCTCAGACTTAGTTCTAAGCTCAAGTGACTTGTAGTTCACTCCAAATTAAAATAAGAGACTGGGGCTCCTGGGTGACTCAGCTGGTTAAGCACCCGACTTCGACTCAGGTCAGGATGTCACGGCTTGTGAGTTCAAGTCCCATATCCAGCTTTCCTCCTTCAGGTTCTGTGTCTCCCTCTCTCTCTACCCCTCCCCCGCACTCTCTCTTTCTGTCTCTTTCAAAAATAAATAAGCAGTAAAAAAATTTTTTAAATAAGAGACTGAACAAGTCTAAATAGTAACACTTATAAGTAGTGGGTAGCAGCCAACCATGCAAAACTTTTTTAGTTTACATTCTCATTTCATATATATTTTTAAGCTTCCTATAAATTACTGTGCCAAATTACCTAGTATAACATCAAATCTTATCTTTGGCTTTTGTTCAGTAGGCTAGGAACTCAAAGCCACCAGATATTTCCTCCTAGTTGGAAACAGAAGGTTCTATATTGCCTCAAATGAATCTTGCTTTCTCCAGAATTCTTCAGCTCAGACCTATGTAATAAAAGGATAAGTTTAGATTAGACCTCATAGTTTTGGTTTGGGAAGTTAAGAAGGTTTCACATTGGACTGGAGGGAATTGTAACTATCCCTTAACTGACATTTAAAGATGACCCAGATTTTCTAAAAGATTCCCAGTTTCACAAAGCTTATTGTTTTCAATAAAAGCATCTTTTTAAGTATTTAAATGTTTCATTTATAGCCTTATAAAATAACTTCTTACGATTTTTTAAACTGCATCTTAATTTTTACTTAAATATGTTTGCATTTTATAGTGCTGTGGGAAACTACTTATTTGGCTCTACTTCTAAAAATTAAATAAAATTATAATGCAGGTTAAATCATTCATTAAAAATGTTCCTAGCACGTAAATTTCATGTCTAAAATGTGTATGTCTCACTAAGTTCTCAGATAACTTAAAAAAAAAACATTTTGGACTGTAGTACTAAAAGTTGAAGACTACATTGTGCCTCCACTAAAGAAAATGTAGGAGTCAGTTAAGAAGGGAATTAGAGAGTAAATATAGAGTAATTTATCAGTTTCCTGGACCCTATCAGAAATAAACCTTTTTGGATATCAGAAATTTAAAGGTAGCTGAAAATAGTGTTAGAGTTTTAAACTGCTTTTAGAAATCTCTATATTATTTCCTCTGGTTTTTAAGAGAATACTGAAAATAACACTTTTTTGGCTAAGGTCAACTTTTAGAATGATAAAGCTATCATAACATGCTGAAGGTGGTAGCTATAGGTCACAAGTTTAGATTATTGGAAGACCATTCTCCATGGATCTCTTGTGTTTCTACACA
Source organism: Paguma larvata (assembly GCA_030068075.1). Classification (NCBI taxonomy): domain Eukaryota; kingdom Metazoa; phylum Chordata; class Mammalia; order Carnivora; family Viverridae; genus Paguma; species Paguma larvata. The sequence goes on from CM057826.1 coordinate 128,098,004, forward strand.
TCTTGCAAGCAGAGACTGCCTTTGTTCCAAACTCTTTTCTTGAATGCTTGTCTAGCAACCAGCCTTTGAAGATTGAGATATTGTCTCCTTGGGGAGTAAAGAGCAGGTATGCTCAACCTCCCATTATAGAAGATTCAGGTTCCTTAAGCTCAGGTTCCCTGAATTCCTCTCTTGTAACATAGCCACTGTGTGTGGAGGTTTTACCTGCCTCTCTTCATGTTGCTCAGTGGGAATTGGGGCTTAGAGAACTGATGCAAATGCTGATTATCTCGTGACTGCTATTACTGTGAAAAATAAAGTCTTTTGTTTCTGACCCTAGAGTCTCATGTCTTCTGCCACCATCCATGAAACTATTAAAGGCTAAATTGTTAGCTTGCAAATAGGGTAAAATTCTCAGAACCTTCACAGGTCTTGACAAGATGATATAGAACAGGGATCAGCAAACTTTTTCTGTAAAAAGTTTGATAGATAATGTGTGATACGTTACATGTGCTTCTTTGATTTTTTGTGTGTATGCTCATGGCCCTTTAAAAACACGGAAACCATTCATAGGCCCTACAAAAACACTCTTTGGACTTGATCTCACCAACGGTCCATATGTTGCTGATGTAGAACCCTGATAGGCCCCTGATGTAGAACACAGATTAAATGCCTATTCCACTTTCCTACCACATCCCCCAGAAACTTTCTCAAAATTATTATGGATTGCTCTTCACACATGCTTTTTTAATAGTTGTTAATGAAATGAAGCTTGTGCTGCTGCATATCTGCTGGGAAATGAAATATGTAAATCTAATTAGATAGTAAAAAGAAAAAGGAGTGTTTTCCTAAGTGGTTTTTCTGGAAAATTTTCACCCTCAATCTCACTCTTGGAAATCAGTAAGAAATCTTGGGTTGTGAGTTAAATAGCTCTCATTTATTTGATGCTAACAGTAGGTGACAGGCAACTTGCCCCTTCTATAACAGACCGCTCACAGTAAAATTTACATTGAATTTTTGGGAGGGTTTACTCTAAAATATGGATAAGTTATTCATCTGAAAGCAGTCATACTTTCACCCAGGTTCTTTTTAGTTTTGTGTGAACAGAATTTCTCAAAGAATATGAAACATTGGGTCTAAATTGGTCATCTACTATTGATATGTTGGACAATTTTACTCACCCTTCCTTCTAGAACAACTTAAAAAGCTATTTAAGAAAAAAAAAAACACGTGGGCATCTCAAAGTTAACAAAATAATAATGAATTGTCAAGCTAGGCTCTGGGGAGGGGATGAGAACTAGGGAAATGGCCAGGCAATGGAGCTGTTTTTCTGCTAGGGACGGAAACGAAGTGCCTGGGCCATGGTTTTGCAGCCTCGAGTAAGCACCGAAAGGCATAGAGATGAGAATCCAAGGCCCCCACCAAACAGAGATGGTGGTAGACTACTTGTTCATTATCAGGTTGGTAGCCAAGCATTATAGCTTAGAAGAAAAGGAGAACCAGGAAGGAGACCAGCATTTTCAGGGACGACCACCAGCTTGAAATCCTGTGTCTGTGATTGTTTGGAGATGATTCTGGATTGCCGGTATTCCCAGGAACGTGGAGCAACTCACTGTAAGTCTCTTGAGGAAGATAACAGCATCCTAGGCCTCAATTATAATTACAAATATAATTTTTATATTTGTATAAAAAATAATTACAAAATTATACAAATAATTTTGTGTGAGGAAGCAAGACAACAGGGATAAAAAAATAAATGTATCATAAAAAAGCAAATGAAACAGAAGAGTTACACAGGAACTTTTACGTATTGGAGTTACCAGACACATGCTCTGTTTATCCAATTATACTTACTACTTTTCATGAGGGTAAAAGATTAAAAATTTAAAAATTAAAAAGCAACTAGAAATTCTATAATTGAAAATAAAAGAACTGAGTCGACAGACACATCATGTAGAGATTTTGTGAAGTGGAACATAGGTCACAAACTATGCAGAATGAAGCATGGAAAACTCAAACAGTTGAAATGAAAATTAGTAAAATTAAAGAAAGTATCTAAAATAAAGTTTAGATGAAACTTTAGAGAAAGTTTCTTTAGAGAAAGGGATGGGAAATGGGTATCTCATTCTAGTGAGAATGTCTCAGACTCTTAGTCCCGGAAGGCAAGGAAAGGAGGAGAGGAACAAAAGCCATATTTGAAGAGATAACAACCAAGAACTTTTCGAAGCTAATAAAGACATGATGCTCCAGTTTCAAGGTGCTTAGGAACTGTAGGCAAGAAGAACAAAAATAGAACTACATCAAAGCAAAAAGAAAAAAAAAAAAAGCTCAAAACAAAAAACAAGGAGAACATTTTAGAGCAGCCAGAGGGGGAAACAAAACCAAGTATCGCACAAAAGAGCAACAACTGGTTTGAGAGCTTTTATTTTTCACTGTGGTAAAATATATATAACATACAATCTACCATTTTAGCTATTTTTAAGTCTACAATGCAGTGGCATTAATGACATTCAGAATGGTGTGCAACCATTAATGCTTTCCATTTGCAACCTTTTCGTCGTCTCAAACCAAAGCTGTGTAAACAACTCAGCTTAAAAACAACTCTCCATTCTCCTCTACCCCCACCCCCCGCAACCTGGTAATGTCTTTGTACTTTCTGTCTTTATAAACTTACTCATTATAAATATTCCATATAAATGGAATCATACCATATTTGTCCTTCTCTGACTGGCTTATTTACCTAGCATTTTCAGGGTTTATCCGGCTATAGCATATATCAGAACATCATTAATTTTCATGAGTGAATAATATTTCATTGTATGTATGTACCACATTTTGTTTACTCATCTATTGTTTGATACACACATACGTTGTTTGCATCTTCTGGTGTTATGGATGATGCTACTCTAAACAGTGATATGCGAGTGTCTGTTTGACACTCCGATTTTCAGTTCTGTTGGGTATATACCTAGGAGTGTAATTGCTGGAACAGATTGTAATTCTATGTTTATTTTTTTGAATAAGCATTCAAATGATTTCCAAGAACTGACATCTTAATAATAAATAAGCCAGAAAACAATGGAATACCATTTTCAAAGTGTTACGGGAAATGACTACCAAATTAGAATTATAATCCAATGAAAACATCCTTCCAAAATGACATTTTCATACAAACGAAAATTAAGAGAATTTACTATTAGACTTGAATGAAAGGAAATACTAAAGAGAGTTCCTTAGATAGACATAAAATAATTTCAGAAAGTTCAAGATGCAGGAAGGAAAGAAAGACAAAGTGGCAAATATGGGGGAAGGGAATGTTAAAGAATACTGACAGTATAAAGCAATAATAATAATAATGTCTTGGGGTGAGACATAGGTACAATTAACTACAAGAATGGCATACAAGTCTGGTGTTAAGTGACTTTTCTAAGGACTTTGCCTTGTCCGTGAAGAGGGTGAATCTTAAATAACAGCAGACTTTGGTAAGGCAATAATATGAGTTCCAATCATTAAGAAAATTGTTAAAAAATAATAAGAGTATATAATCTTAAGGGTAATATAGACGGCAAAATGAAATTAAAAAAGCCCAAGCAAAGGCTGAAAAGAGATACAGTATAAATAAAAGTACTACCTAAAGTGGTTTTAAACATAAATATATCATTAACTGCATTAAATGTAGAAAAGCTAAGTGCTTCATTAAAAGTCAAACTCAATGTTGTACTGTTCACAAGCATGGTATTTAAAAATGTGTGAATGCAAAAAAACTAAAAGGATAGAAAAAATGCAAACGCTGACCAAAGGGATGCTAACGTAGTAATATAAATATCAGAGAAGGCACACTTCAAGGTAAAAGACATTATTAGAAATAACATGTATGCTTCATAATAATAAATATTTTAATCATCATGAAGATATAAAAATATTTAATGTAATTGTATGGCATCAAAATATATAAAGCATAAATTGATGTTAACTAGAATTCAAAATCATAGAAGATTTCAACACACCTCTCTCAGTAACAGAACAAACACATTTAAATAAAAAGTGTGTATATGTGTGCTCAGCAGGAGTGTAGATGTGAACAAGATTAGCCAATTTGACACTAGGTCACTACATTGACAGGAAAATTCTAGAGCCAGGCTTCTGCCAAAGTAGAATCTACCAATGTAACATGCCAGTATTACACAAGGTCATTCAGAGGAGACAAAAAGATTAATTATCAACTTATTTTCTGAGGCAGACTAATCTTGATACTTATACCTTACAAGCAGATAATAAGAAAGGCAATTAAAAGGCCTACCTCATACAGAGATAATATATCGATGCAAAATTTTATGCAGGATGACCAAATTGACTTTATTTCATGAATTAAACCTTGAGTTAATATTAGAAATGCAATATAAATAACCAGATTAACAATAAATAAGAATAGTTAATTGTACCATAATCTCAATAGATGCAGAAAAGTTAGTCTATTTGCGAATAAAACATTTTGTAAACTAGAAGTAAAAGGAACTTCTTTCACATGATAAAGCATTTGTAAAAAACCTACATTAAGCATTACATTTATATTTATACCTGAAATATGGACTGCTTCCCTACCGAGACAGAAAACGAGAGTATCACATACTCTTATTATATTGAATTGAATGTTATTATGTTGAATACTTTTATTCAACGTTGTATAGGAATTCTAGCCAGCAAAACAATAAAATGAATGAATAAATGAATGAGTACTTGAAAGAAAGAACTAAAACTGTCATTGTTCATAGCATGCATGTGATTGTAGAAAATCCCAGAGAATCTACAGTTACAGTATTAGAAATAAGTGACTTTGGCAAGTTTGCTAGATATACTCTCAATATGCAAAAATCAACTGTATTTCTCTGTACTGGTAAAAATTCAGAAAAAAATAATATTTTTAAATGTTACTATTTGAAACAGCATTAAAAAGAACCATGGATTAGATCTAACTAAAGACGTGCAAGCCTACCACACAGGAAATCCTAAAGAAACAGAAGACTTTATTTTGCCCATAGATTGGAAGATTACAATGTTATGAAGAAGATAATTCTTCCTTAATTGTCTTTTGGTTCAGTATAATTCCAGTAAGAATCCTAACCAGCTTTGTATATAGGATACTTAAGTGGGCATCAGTACAAGTGACAAGGTGATTCTAAAATAACATATGGAAATGCAAAAGGTTAAAAATAGCCAAAAGACACATAAAGAACAAGGTGGAATAACTTACCTGAATAGATATTCTAACTTACTAGAAAGTTATTGTAATTAAGCCTATGATGTATTGGCACAAAATAGACTTATAATACAGAGATCCCAAACACCCACACACGCATGCACATGATTTACCTAAAAAAACATGCCACTGTGCTATAGTGGAGGAAGGACCTCTTCATTATATGGTACTTCACAAGTGAATTTCCACATGGAAAAGATAATCCTTTCCTAGCATTTTACACAAAAGTCAACTCAGTTGGATATTAGCACCATAACAATTCTTCCAGAAGATAACAAAGTAGAATATTTTTTCTGAACTCGTGGTAGGGAGTGACTTTTCCAACATGACTCAAAAAATTGTAAAGTCAAAGTTTGGTAAGTCTACATCAAAACTAAGAGCTGCTTATCAAAATATGCCATTTAAAGAGTGAAAAATCATGACAAACGGAGAACATATTCGCAATGCTTTTATTCAGGTACACAGATCATTTCCCTTCAAATCACTATGAAAATGCCAAAACAACACAATAGAAAAGTGGGCAAAAGACTTGAACAAAGAGGTATCCAAGTGACCAGTAAAATGCCAAAAAATATTTAATTTCATTAGTTATCATGGTAATGTTGATTAAAATAAAAATGGAATTCCCGCACACCTACCTCAATAGGCACACTTAAGAAGGCAGCTAATATTGGCACCTGGGTGGCTCAGTCACTTAAGCGTCTGACTTCGACTCAGGTCGTGATCTCACGGTTAGTGAGCTTGAGCCCTGTGTTGGGTTCTGTGCTGATAGCTCAGAGCCTGGAACCTGCTTCGGATTCTGCGTCTCCCTCTCTCTCTCTGCCCTTCCTCCGCTCATGCTCGGTCTCTTGCTCTGTCAAAAACAAACATTAAGAAGGCAGCTGTCAAGTCTTAATGAAGATACAGAGCCAAAGGAGCTCCTTTCCATTGCTGGAAGGAATATAGATTGTTATACCCACTTTGGAAACCAGGTTGATAGTATTTTTCCAAGTTGACCATAATTATATTTGATAATCTGTGATTCTTCTGCTAGGTATGTGCCCAACAGAAAGGCTTGCCAAGGTGTATGAAGAAATACGTACACCCAAGTCCACAGCAGCATTATTCACAGTAGCAAAAAAGTGAAAACAATTCACATGGTTATCAATAGACTGAATAACTTGTCACATATTCAGGCAATAAAATATTATACAGCAATGAAAATGAATTAACTACAGCTACATGCAAGAACATTGATGGATCTCACAAATGTAATGTTGAGAGAAGCCAAACATGAAACTATGTAGTTCTCATCATATAAAATTCAAAAACAGGCAAAATTTTGTGTTTTAGACATCTACACTGAAGTGGTAAGCCTGTAAGGAAACGTAAGGAACTGATTATCACAAAAGTCAGAGAACACTGGTTACCTCCAATGGGTGCTTAGGAATTAATGATGAGGAGACAGTACAAAAGAGCTTCTGGGTTGCTAATAAAATTCTATTTATTGAATTGGGAGGTGGTTACACACAGTGTTTTGTATACTTTTCTGCATATGTTATATTTCACGCACACACAAAAAAGATTTTTTTTTAAATTTTTTTTAATGTTTATTTATTTTTGAGACAGAGAGAGGCAGAGCATGAGTGGGGGGGGGGCAGAGAGAGAGGGAGACACAGAATGTGAAGCAGGCTCCAGGCTCTGAGTTGTCAGCACAGAGCCCGACGCGAGGCTCGAACTCACAGACTGCAAGATCATGACCTGAGCCGAAGTCGGACGCTCAACCGACTGAGCCACCCAGGCGCCCCCAAAAAAGATTTTAAAGCCACGGTTAGAAGAACAGGATTTGGGAAGGGGTGAGCTATTATACGATTTCAAAAATTGGTTCTGGTGTTAAAAATATGGTAAATGATTATTATATTTTTCAGGATGCTTTTGGTTGCAAGCAATAGAAACCCAACTCAAAAGGGAATTAAATAGCCTAAGCTAGTACTATAGAACTTCTAGTAGACACTCTAGTGATAGATCCAGGGGCTCAATCTCACTCATCTGTCACCAGCCAACACATATCATAAATAAATATGTATTGGATGAAAATCTGAACTGTTTTTTAATCTCTAGATTCTGTTTCTCTCTGTATGTTAAGTTAGCATCGTTTGTCTCCTATTGGTGAAAAATTCCTCCATGTGGTGGCAAAGATACCATAAGCCATTCCTGACCTTGTCCCTATGGCTTGCCATCAGAAGTGATGACTTCCTGCTGAAAGGATGCAGAGTATACCACCCTAAAATACACCAGTCTGGCATATGGATTATTTTGAGCTTAAGGCAATTGAGAAAAATCAGACACAGAAAACCTCTCTGGCTTCCCCCTCTCTACCTGGAAGGACAGAGCAATTCTTAATCACTGGAGATAATTCTACGCTGTTTCCTGCCCAGAGATGGCACCAGAAGAATCTATATGATAAATCTTACTAACTAGCCTTTATCTTCTTAGTTTGATGTGTTTACCTTCCCACGGTTTGCTGCCCTTACAAGCCTAAAACCCTTTTCCTTTGTCTTGTCACTTCCCTAGAAATTTATTTTTCTTTTGTCAAGATGCAGTATAAGCCCAGTTTCTACCCACTCATTGGAGTTGTTCACCATTGCTGAGTTGTGCGCAACGCATACATTAATGAACTTCTGGATATTTTTCTTGTTAATGTCATGTCAATTTGTAAGACCCCAGCTATTGAACCTAAGACAGGTACCCGAGAAACATTTCTTTATTCATTCCCATTGATGACAGAAACTTCTCAGGGAGGGCTCCAGTATGCTCTGGATTACTCTGAATCGGGTCATGTGCACACCGCTAGGCCTGGCTCTGGGCGGGTAGGGGTAGTCAAGCCGTCCAGGACCCTAAGAGACGAATGAACAACTGCATCATGAAATCCTTTTCCTTTTGACCATCTTGGTCTATAGCAGTGCTGTTCACCTCAGACTGCTGGCTAGAATCACCTAGTAAGCTTTTTCAAAACACTAACATAGAGATTCTACTCTAGACCAATTAAGTCAGAATTTTTTGGATGTGTGTGCAATAAGGAGGAAGGCATTGGTATAATTTTCTAAAACCTCCAGATGATTTTAATGTGGCATTTCATGTTGTGAATCATGGGATTATTGTGTAAATCATTGAGGTGATATTCTAGGCAGAAAAACAGCAAACGTATTTCTAGATACTAATCCGTTGTCTCAGGTGAGCGCTGTAGTTAACGGATGTAAAAATTACTTTTTTTTTTTAATTCATAGGTCACCCTAACCTGTGATTCCAATTAAAGATTTTAAAAAAGAGAAGAGTTCAGCCCTTCAAGTATTGGTTTGCGTTCCATAAGCCAGAGGTAAATATAACACCTTAATAAGCTCTTGATCAACAAGATAATCACAGTTAGGTTAGCTATATTAGCACATGAAAAACTCAAGTGGTTCACACCTGCTTTAAACCTACAGGAAATGAATCCATGAGCATCTCCTAGAAGAGAAATTGGTACCCACCATGTCATTAGCAATATAGGAAATTTGCTGAAAGGAATTATTTGAAAAATACATGGTTTCCATATTATCCTGTTTTCTCATTGGTCATAACTGCGTTTTAAGTCTATCTTTTTTTCAAAAGCCAAAGCTACTCTTCTGGAAATACAAAGGATAAGACTGTAATAATTCATCCAAGACTATTATATGATAATTTTTTAAACCTAATTTGAAAAAGGACAGCAACTATTTCCGAGGTCGAATATCATATTGGTAGAGAAATTCTAATACTGTACTAACGGTACAATAGATGCTAACAGATGCTAATATCGTGCTAATCCAACATGTCTATGCCTACCTTTTGTGAGTGGTAGTGACCCGTTCTCGCTTTTAATGTTAAAATAATTATACTTTTGTAAGAAGCAGCATGGCCCAGTGAAAAGTAACTTTTAGTATCAGATATTCCTGGAATTAAATTTTGTCTGCTTTTTATCAACTGTATGGCCTTGGGCCGGTTGGTTTCTTAGTGTCTGTTTTCTCTACTGTAAAATAAGAATAAAACCCATCATAAGGTTTAGAAATGACAATTAACATCCTTCTACCATTTCGCTTCAGATTTTTAAAAAAATTACACATAAAAAATGAGTAATGTATTCTTCTTATACAAGAAAATAAAACATTATAGATAAGGAATTTAGACTTTGACGAACCTGCTCCTTCCCATCTTGCCAACCGTACCAGTAGCATCCATCGGGCACATAATGAGAGACTGAAAAAGCCTACAAACAAGGGCCAGGCTGTATCTGTCAATAGAACTCTGACACAAATCCTGCAGCAAGCAGGCTCGTAAGCCAAACCACAAGCTCTGTAGCAACTGGTCCGGAAGTCTCAGAGCTTGATCAATGACTGTCATCTTCCAACTCAGGAGCAACCAGAGAAAGCCAAATATGCTCTCCCCACCAATCACATAGGACACTTGACTTCTAGTTAGCCAGTGTCTAGCTTTCCCCTATAACGCTCCTTTCCACCACTCTTCACCTGTCCTGCCTGCCTCGGAGTGTCTGCCAAACATCAGTGATGGTGGCTGACTCCCTTGCTCTAGCAAGCCCTCACTAAGTAGCCTCTGATTTTTCTTCTTTAGTGGTCTTCGTTTATTTCCATAACATCCTTCTAGCCCTTTTGCTATGTATTTACAGAGGGACATTTCTTTGTACCCTTAGGAAACATATACCACTTTAAGGATTTTGAAAAACAAAAATAAAGTCATTTGGTTCTGTAATTTGACTTAAAAAAATGTCCTGGAAATCTATCCCTATTAGTTAATCCTAATTGTTTTCGGTGAAGGAAGGCAGTAGTATTTATCCTGCCTTCTTGTAACACAGAGTTAGCTCTCTGGTCCCAACTACTCTAGTGTTCTGCAGGTGGTTTGCTCTCCTGTGCCCATCACGGGGGACTTTGTTTCCATCTTCACACTGGCACCCACATCCTACCGCTCTTCCTCCACCCCAGGAAACTTCCCCTTTAGTCTAGGAGCTGCAGTTGATTCTCCATGACCCTGGCTGGCTGCTTTCCCTCATGGCTGCTAGTAACAGCTGTTCTAGGGCTGTTTCTTCAGCATTGTAAGGTTGGGCATGCCCAGGGGTTAAGACACATTGGTCTCTGGCTGGTGTAGGTCCTGTGTATTGTTTGCTCAACTTCCTCATTACTGCCGTGTGACAAATACAAGTCTTAGTCATGCTGGATTCTTTCACTTTGAGTCAGTTTTCCAATTGTATTTAAGGAATTTCTTCCAATGGTTAAATATAGGCAACCTTAGAAACCAATTTGTGAAGGAAATAAAATTAAATGCTTCATTTATCTTTGCTTTTACCAAATAATTTGGGTAAACCTTGTAGTCATCTTAGTAACATCCTTCCCGGTGAATACCAAAGCATTCAGAGTTAAGACAGTAATGGTGGGGTCTTGGAAGAATTGCTTTAAAGATACGACAGTTCACATGAGCTGGAAGGGCCTTTAAAGGGCCTGTTTAAATAAACACCTTAATGAATTTTACTAATGTAAAATTAATAGCCTTTTATTTGAATCTTGACTCTTTAGAGTCAGTGAATTTGGGCAGTTTTCCTGTTTTCTCATATCTACAATGAAGATGAGATTTACTTGCATCCTTTGGTTCAATCGAGGAAAAACTTCTCTTCAACCTATACTCTTGTGTTCATTTCCTGGGGACATGTGAATTAAATTGAAAAAGGGCAGATTAGCAGGAGAAAAGTCAGCTCTTACTCACTTTTGTAGTAGGAGCAAAGAGAAAAATGTTACTCTCCAAACAGCTAAAGAGAGGAGTTTATATACCTAACTCAAGAAGGGGACAGGTGGAGGGAGAGAAGACTTCTATGGAGAGAACAGAGGGGTTTCTCGAGGAACAAATGGGAAATAAGAAAGTCTCTGCTAATGTTTGTTTATGCAGGTGCACGTGCTCTTCTCTGTCCTTTTTCTGGCCAGTAAAACTCCCCTGAGAAGGGATTTAGGGCAGCCTTGCTCCCAGAAGTTTCTGCCTTTAGTTAGATAAGAGAAGCTGCAAAAACCCTTCTTCCTGTATCTGTTAAGTCTCAAATGTCTTTGGTTTACAGTCATCTTCATACCAGCTCTGTGGGGCTGAGTAGATCCCCACAGGTTGCTGTGAGAATAATCAAGGTAAATTCGGTGAAGCTCTTAGCACTGCATTCCAAAAAAAATTTGCGGTTATTATTGATATTTTTTTAAATAATTTATTGTCAAATTGGTTTCCATACAACACCCGGTGCTCATCCCAACAAGTATTATTGATATTTGAAAATTAGTCTTTCTGCCTTGCCACCAGTAGCACATGGGAAATGATGGTGATTTTTAGTACAAATGTTAACCCTTTTCATAGATCTCAGCAGGTTTGCTTCATTCCCAGATCAGCATTTCTTGTATTCACTTGCGGATTCGTCACTCTTTGCTCTTGCTCATATTCAACCTAACTTTTCCAAATCAATTTCTTACTGAGTGTTAAACTTGCCTTAGAATTCATTGCAGTTGTCCTAAGGAATTTTATGTGGCTCAAGAAAACAAGCATCTTTTATGATTCTATATTTCCTAACTTCTTCCTGGCTCCCCATGGATTTCTGGGATATCCCTCAAGGTGGTTTTGTTTGGAATTGGTTTCTTTTGTCTGTGTTTTTGTGGTTGTTGCTGTTGTTGTTGCTGCTGTTTTTTATTTTTATCCTCTTCATCTCATTTGTCTTCTTATTCCTTAGAGGAGAAAAAGAAAAGTGATATCTTTGTTTTTGTAATCCTCTCGTGTCATCAGTTGTTTATAAATGCTAAGCATTTCTAGGGCCTCTATGGGTTAGTAGAAAAAAGGCATCTTACCAATAGATATCATCTCTTTTGCCATTTGATAATATCATGGACTTTTACACAAGTTATCTGAAGCTAGAGTGAACAAAATCCTAACGCATTTAAGATAGGTCAGAAGATTTGCATATGAGGTTATATTACTTGCAGGAGATAAGTAACTTCTCTTCAAATTGGCTTAAAACATATAATTTGCCAAAGTTATCTTCTGTTGCCTAAATCCCCCAGATAAATATTTGGTTTACTTTGCTTGGGAAAGCATTACTCATAATAAAAATATCTTCGCTGTTCTGTATACAAACGCAATGGAGTATAAACATGCTTATTGATTTGCTACTTTAAATTGGCAATTGCTATTTTATTGGTCAATAAATGTTTTATTTATTATGATATTAAATTGCTATAAATGTATTAATAGAATTATTTACTAATTTCTAAAAATATATCCTATGTCTTGCTTATGAAACTGCATTTATAGAACCCTCGAGCTGGTCGTTTGACATGGAACATTATTCCTTTTGTGTTCAGCATTGCCAAGAGAAAACTAGTGCCATCGCTGAAAGGTAGTAAGTTTACATTTGTTAGAGCACCAGGGGAAGTGAATTCTAGAGGTAAGAACGCCTCACTGATTCTACGGTTGACCTGAGTAAAATTAGGTCAATATCCATCCATTTAGTTGAGAAAATAGCCTGGCAAAATGCATAAGAAAGAACTAGTTTGGCAGCCTTGGGAAATTATTAACAAATAATCATAATATATTCAATTAAACAAACCACTAAGTCGTTTTAAAACCAGTTATAGAGGCGCCTGGGTACCTTAGTCAGTTAAGCGTCCAACTCTTGATTTTGGCTCAGGTCAGGATCTCACAGTTGTGACCTTGAGCCCCATATCAGGCTCCATGCTGAGTGAGAGGCCTGTTTGGGATTCTTTCTCCCTCTCTCTCTGCCCCTCTCACCTGCCAGATCTCCCTCTCTTGAATAGAACAGAATAGAATAGAACAGAATGAAATAAAACACTTATACTCTCATTTGACTAAATTTTTTCATACTTGAGAATTACTATGCTGGTCATGAAATGTCGGAATGGACATTAGCTTCTGCCTTGGGTTTTGTGGATGTGGAATGTGTACCTGGCATCTGTCATAATACATGGAGTTCTAGAAGACCTCTTTTTGAATTTTCTCTGTCCCCCAGGAAAGAAGCTGAACCCTAAAATGTCACTTAAAATATTACCAACCCAAATTAGAACATCGTTTACAATAAAAAGACAATATCTCAGGTCTACAACCATAATTACTTGGGTATTTCAGGATAGGAACCACTAATTTTTCAAAATTGCCAAGATAATGGAGGGTTTATGGAGTCAATTAGCTTGAATTATTCCAGTGGTTAACTGTGCAATTCAAATAACTTGATAATTCTAACTCCATCCTTCATCATTTTGAGGCTTACTTTAGAAAGTGGCATTTGTTCAATTTTCAGATACATTATTTAAAACAGAGGTGCCTCTTATCCAGAACTACCACTGATTAGTGATTGAGGCAAAATAGCATATATTTCTTTCTGCCTGATGGGATCTTAAAGATCCTGATGATTATTTTTAATTATACTACCGTCTGTGTATCCCATAGCATCTTATTTTCTTTAGTAATAGATGAATAGTCTGAAAACTAGTCCTTTTACCTGAACAATTGACCCTCTCAGGACTCGCTGGGACAAAGCTGAATGTTTATAAGACAGACAAGTCAGGAAGGAGCATGACTTCTAAAAGACTGATGGTCCATCATTTTAGCGTAGACGGTTCCATTTTAAAGCTGCTCAACACGGGTTCTAGAAAAAAGCAGTGACCAGGCTTTGAAAGACAGACCAGAAGTAACATCTGGATGGGCTGTCTCTATATGATGGTCCTCCCTACTGACCCGCCATTCTAGGGGAGAGGTGATGCCATGCCCCAGTAAGGGAGGTAGGCACTGCTAAGTGGGATTTTTTTCTTTTATGGTATATTGGAGCAGAATAAGAAGCAGGAGTAAGGCAGAAGTTCAGGGACAAGTTAGTGCCAGGGACACAAGACCAAGGTTGAATTCTGCCATCATAGACATCAGATAATCACACAGAATTCCTGATTCTCCAGCTCCCCCAAACCTGTGTCTCTACATACACCCTCATTTCAATAACTGGTACCTATCCATTGGCCCCTAGGCCTCCCGTGTCAGACCTATTACTTTGTTTCTCAACCCAAAAGATCTGCTCTCTTCTTTCATAATAAAATTTGATTACGTATTAAAACGGTGGCCAAAATCAACATAAAAACTAGTTTCATTTCTTTACGAGCCAAAATAACTTAGTATACAAACGTGGGACCCACTTCCACACTTCTCAGTTGTAAATATATGCTTTATGTCCTGAAGGTGGAAAGCTATTCTTCCCCATGAACTGATTAGCATGTCCTTTAAAAAAAAAAAAAGATTTTAGTTTTAAGTAATCAAGAGTTGTATGCTCTATTGAGTGAGCTAACCAGGTACCCCTAACATGTCCCTTTTAATACTAAGTTTAAAAGGGAAAATATTCTGTATTCAAACAGTCTAATTGTTCGGATCCAGCATACAAATAACTGCTAGAAAACATGTTTTTCTGAAGGAAAGTTCCATGTAATTCCCAAACAAAGGATAAATAATGGGCTTTGTTCTCACTCTTTTTTTTTTTTTAATTTTTTAACGTTTATTTATTTTTGAGAGACATAGAGACAGAGCATGAGCAGGGGAAGGGCAGAGAGAGAGGGAGACACAGAATCTGAAACAGGCTCCAGGCTCTGAGCTGTCAGCCCAGAGCCCGACGCGGGGCTCGAACCCACAGACCGTGAGATCTGACCTGAGCTGAAGTCAGCCACTTAACCAACTGAGCCACCCAGGCGCCCCTCTGTTTGTTTTTTTTTTTTTTTTTAATCTCCTGATTTGTTTTTCCAATTACTTGAACTTTCTGGTAGAAATATTAAAATGATAATTTTACAGTTCAGTCACCTTTTTATCATGTGTGAAAAATGAACCACTGATATGACAAATCAATCTTCACTTTACTCTAGTTGAGATGAAAGAGTGTTAAGAATTTGACACCATCACCATATGTGCTCCAAATGATATCATATTCCTGATTTTCAGTAACCACATTGGTATAGGTTTTGTTCTCTGTTCTACCAAATTCCATTCCTTATTAAACACCAAAGCTTATCATCTGGTGGTGAACATAGAGAAATTCTTTTCAAGGTTGGCGAACTCGTTTATGATCAGAAAGAGTTAATGTGACTGAACACTCTAAATATCTCATTAACAGCAGACATTTTGAAGAATAGAGCTTGTTAATGTATTTTGTTTTGGTCTGGATTTTAATGAGACTGAGAAACTGCCTCTGTGAACATTTTTTTTTTAGCATATAATATATATGAGTTCTTGGGGTAGATACCCTGAAGAGCAAGACATAATCCCAGTACCTGAAAAATGTAGAGTGTACTTGAATAGAGACACTTTTTAAATTTTTCTACCCTCCTGATTTGTTCCCATGAAAGGGTTTTTGGGTGGATTCCACCAAAGAAGCAATAGAGACATCCATCAGAGGTTAACAGTATCTTTGAGTGATTGAGTATTAGCAGGTACTTTTATGTTTCTGAGATTTTGTTTATTGGTTTTGCAAGAGTATACTGGTATTTTATAAGCAGAAAAATAGACCAGTTTTTAAAGTATGAACAAGATCTTACAGTGCTTTTTCACAATAGCATGCTCAAGGAATATCTGTTTAGTGAATGAGTGCATTTTTCAAATTCTCAAACTTTCCTCATTTAAAAACATTAAGGCCATTTATTTCGGGTCAAAAGAACTCCCCAAATTTCCACTAGAGGAGGTATTCTTCAAACTTTATCTTAAACTTTTGAAAACCACTGACCAGTAAATAAAGACCTTGATAAATTTTGTGGCTGTTATATTGTACCCAAAGGATGAGCAAGGTGAGTTCATTTTATCTCTCTTCTTTTCTAGAACACTCTATAAACAAACACCATTGTTGTGTAGGACATAGGCATAGTTTGAGTGTCATCACCGCTTGAACTGAATACACAACTGTCAACTTCTTCCAGCCCATTTGATAGAATAGATTAGAGAAGAGTATGTAAAAAATGTCTTACTGGGTTGTAGGACATAAAGATAAATAAAGGTAATGAAAACCAACCTTAAGTTACTTGAACAATTTGACCTTGATCCAGAGGTGAAAGATTTCAAAATATAGTCTGGAAGTTTAGGTTAGTTGGCTGGACTGTGAGGGATAATGACTCCAGTGTTCCAACTTTAGACTGTATACTAATTTTCTTTATTTCTTTAGCAAGGGACTATGTAGCAAACTGGGCAGACTTCCTGCATAGATGTGCCAGTCTTAAGTAAACCAAATAATAGGAACACAGCAGCATCACGAGAAAACAATTCAAAATACAAGGTTTAAAAATAGTTGGTGAGGAGTATTTTCACATTACTGGGGACAGAGCCAGAGGGGCGATAGTAGTTGTGGGTCAAAATCTCTACTGAATTGATTTATGCCACTAAGACATTTAGAATCACATTAAAGAGATAAGAGACATACATAGCAAATCAAGTATCATGCCTTTTATAAGGTATCCAGT
The DNA here is from genome assembly GCA_030068075.1 of Paguma larvata. Lineage (NCBI taxonomy): Eukaryota > Metazoa > Chordata > Mammalia > Carnivora > Viverridae > Paguma > Paguma larvata. The sequence continues at coordinate 128,114,762 of CM057826.1, forward strand.
ACTCTTTGTCCCATGTCTTGCAGATACAATTAGACAAAACTCATATAAGCTAAAAAATAGTTACGTACCACTTTTGGCCCAGAGTTTCCCTATGTCATGGTGAAGGCCAGCAGAAATGCACACACTTATGTACGTGTAGTCAGAATGTGCAGGACAGTTATTGCTGGTAGAGCCATTTTTTAGTCAAAGAGGGACAGGAGCTTATAAATAAATATTTCCTCCTTTCATCTCTCACATGGATTTTCAAAGATGCATTTCATAAGGCCATTAGAACATTCTGGTGAAAACCAGTATCAGTTACCTGTAGTGGTGGCCAATTCAGTAAGTTATCTTTGAACCGATTCCCCTTCCATGTCCCCACTCCTCCAGACTCTCAGTCATGCTTTGTGAGGTCACTGCCCACCCATATGAAAGCCTATGTCTTAGCTCTCCTTTTGAGACCCCCAATGTCAGTCATGAGGCAGAGAGAAGTCAATGTGGTAAGACCATAACATAAGAAAGGTAATTGCAAAGAGGATTCAAGAGACGGATTTCAGAAATTCTATGAAAGAATTGACAGGACTTAGTAATAAAGCCATGAAGGATGAGAACAGTCAACTTGGTGGACAAGATGGTGGGTTCTAATCTAGATAAGGCCATAACTTAACGGTATTGAGCAGTGGGCAGTAGGAACTAAGCTTTAGGAATCAAATGAGGTTTGAAATCTTGCAGGCAAATGAGCTCTCTAAAAGAAGACTTTACGAAGAGGCGACCAATGGGTGATAGACTTAATTTCAGGTAATTATCAGATTTCAGGGGTAAACAAGAAAAAGAATTGACAGACATTGGGCACTCAGGAAAGAGAAGAGAGTTTAGTGTTATGTGTGGTGGTGGGTGGGCAGAGAGAGCAAGCAGTTCAATTCCATCAACAAGTCAGAGACCAGACTCAAGAAGCTTAAGATGGAAATAGCTAATATACAGTAATATGCAGTAAAGAGAGGGAAACAGTCATGTCCGTGGCTTACCGTACAGGTAATGAAGGTGGAGATAGTTCACTGCTGACGTGCCTGCTATGCATGAACTGAAGGAGAGAAGGTAGAATTTTGTAGATCCAAATAAAGTAAATTTTTTCTAGGATTTAAAAGATGGAAAAAAAGCAGTGGAGCTAACTTCCTCATGAAAAAAATATCCTGAGCTTATTTTATTTTTAAATAAACTTTATTGATATCAGTTATTAATTACACAGAAATTATGACATTTATCTAACTATCAGACTTTTATGCCCTTTATTCTCAGGAACAATCATTAAAAAAAATGACGAATACTCGTAAGCACTTCCTCTAAGATGCTAGTCCCTAGAATGGCATTATTGAAAAGTACTTCTCTTCCGGAAAATATTGGAAGAATTCCACTTGAATAAATACGGCATAACTCAGTGCCTACTTTTGCATACCCATATTTGTGTTAAGCTAATCCTAGTTTCCAAAAAAAGGTTTTTGTGCTGTTGAAAAGCATTTCTGAAATACTGCCAACCCCATCTTGTGATTGAAGTTCTTTGGTATAACACAGGTGAGAAGGGGTGAGATGCCAAGCAGGTATTTAGAGAGAGTTTGATTTTGATGTTTTATATTTGAATGAGTCATGGTTTAGATAATCTGTTTCTGAAAAAACATGTTTTCAGCATGCAATCTGATCATTTTCTACTTTGTCATTGAATATTTTCTTTTTTTATCCTTCCTACCAATCTGCCTTAAATGTAAATAACAGTTCATCACAGTGTGCTGTGCTTAGCATACATCATCGTCCAGGATATGTTTGTTATCTGTTGAACTTACGCTTTGGATCAAACATTTACTGAATGAGTGAGATTTCAGACAGTGGCTAATTGCCCACAGAGAATAAGTGAGCCTTACAAACCACATATTGTGTATCCAGTTAGTTGTTATAAGCCTGTTGTTTATCTATACAGTATAATTGTGATAGTCAAACTATAATTCATTTGCAGACATGTTTGTTTTTTGTTTCAGATTTTCGTGATCATTGTATTATCTTTTAATCGATATTAAGCTACTGCTGGGTTCTTTCTTAACTTTTACAGCTTTTGGTTTTACTTACTCAATTTGTAAACTGACAAACATTCTACATATTATTTTTTAGAAAAATCTTTAATGTGTATTTTTGAGAGAGAAGAAAGAGAGAGTGGGAGAAGGGCAAAGAGAGAGAGTGAGACCTAGAATCCAAAATAAGCTCCAGATCTGAGGTGTCAGCACAGTTGTCCATTTGGGACTCGAACCCATGAACTATGAGTCCTGAACCAAAGTTAAGATGCTTAACCACCTGAGCCACCCAGGTGCCCCTGTTGTATATATTATTTTAATTTTACTCTTGGTATGGAACTTTATTTGTTTTTAATGCACAAGAAGTTTAAGTTCGTTACTGATAATGAGATTTTTTTGAATAAAGAGAATAATAAAAATTTTTATAATCTCACCATTCATAGAGAACCACTACTGACATTATTGTTTATATGATGCCGTAATTTTTTGTATACCTACATATGAAAAATTAAAAACAAAAAAGTGAGGGACACCTGGGTAGCTCAGTTGGTTAGATGTCCAACTTTGGCTCAGGTCATGATCTCACGATTCATGAGTTTGAGCCCCACGCTGGCTCTGTGCTGACAGTTCAGAGCCTGGAGCCTGCTTTGGATTCTGTGGCTCCCTCTCTCTCTGCCCCTCCCTGTTGTTGTTCTGTCTCTCTCTCTCTCTCAAAAATAAACAAAAAATTTAAAAAAATGTGATCATATAGAACATAACTTTCCCAAAGTTGCTTTTTTCCTTAACGTATGTATCATAAACATATAATCCTACCCTAATATTGCCATACAACCTGATTTATATTGGGTACATTACAATTGTACTAATCCCTTTATATTAAATGTTTAGTATTTTCAATGGTGTGGTCAATAACTTTAGTTCTATCTTTCCTGATTTCCTTAACTAATCCTTAGAATATATCGCTAAATTATTTCTGTGTTAGAAATAATTAGAAAATGTGTTCTCATTTTCAAGAAACACATTTGCGTTTACCGAAAAAAAAAAAAATGAAAGAGGAATATATGAGAAGTACATAGGAGTGTTCTGAGGACCTTAAGGACAGGGAAGTTGCTGGAAACATTCTTTGGATTCCTATGTAGACTCGTCTCTAAATTTGTGATTCATTACCTCCTTCTCACCCAAAAGTCTCCCCCTGCTTCATATCACATGCATAAAAACAGAGCCACCCACAGCAACCAAGTTTGTATGGCACAAGCCCAGCTATCCTGAGAAAAATGAAATCATTGCCAATCCTTTCTCATGCCCCCCCCCCCCCCCACCATTCTCCACTTCAGATTTCCGAGATTAACAGATGTTCATCTTGACCGCATTGGCTGAGGCCAGGGGATGGTGCTTGATGAACATGGTTGCCCAGAGTCACGCTGTAGCCCTGTAAAGGATGGGCAGGCAGTCTATGAATACCGTCATTCTCTTACCACTCATCACACACATTTTTATTTAGAGATATTTATTGCAGCAAATTGGCACAGTTAAACCAGTGAAAGAAAGGAAATTATTTTTTTCTTGCTTTAATAAGAATAGCATTTTCTAAGACTGAGTTCGTTTCATGTGACTGTGGCAACAACACCTTCCCATGTTTGTGAGATAGGCTTCTACAAAGGAGCTACCGTCTTCTACGAGCACTCCCATTGGATTCCACTGGAATGTTACATATGGTCAATTCCTAATAATAAGAATAAGAAAATTCCATAATGGAAAAAGCTTTTAAAATTTGTCAGCTGTTCTCTTTTAGAATTAACGTATGTAAAATCACATTTCTCACATAATGCATTTTATAGTTATCGTAAGAAAAGTACATCTAATATTTAAGAATAGAACATTAATATTTATAGAGAAAAATCATGAGCAACTTCAAGCAAATCGAAATTTTTCTCTGGACCTTCATCATGCAACTAGAAATATATTTCCACAAGAGAGTAAAATCTTCCAGTCAAATGTGTTAAAAACTTTTGGAGAGGAAGGAATTAATAGGATGAAAGTCCTGAGGCAAACTAGGTGTTATGGAATTGCATCAGTTCTGTGTTTTCTAGAAAAGCTTATAATGTCACACAAGTCTGGGATCTCTACATTTTCTTCAGTTATCTTAGTGTCTACTGTATTAGTTTTCTATGGCTGCATAAAAAATTACCCTCAAATTTAGTAGCTTAAAACATCCAACGTTTATTATTGTACACAGTTTCTTAGAGTCAGGAACCCAGGAGGAGCTTCGCTGGCTGGTTCTGGCTGAGGGTCTCTTATCTAGTTCCGGTTGAGCTGTCAGCTGGGGCTGCAATCCTCCAAAGGCTTGACCTAATTGGGGGATCTACTTCTAAGCTCACTTGTGTGGCTATTAGCAGGAGTCCTCACCACATGGGCGTCTCCGTAGAGCCTCTCATGACCTGGCAGCTCATTTACTCTGGAGCAAATCATCTGAGAGAGAAAGAGTTGGTGGGCAGGGAGATGTAGAAGCAGGTGCCTGGGTGGCTTAGTCGGTTGAGCATCTGACTTCGGCTCAGGTCATGATCTCATGGTTTATGGGTTCGAGCCCCCCATCGGGCTCCATGCTGCCATCTCAGAGCCAGGAGCCTGCTTTGGTTTCTGTGTCTCCCTCTCTCTCTGCCCCTTCCCCTCCTCACACACACTCTCTCTCTCTCAAAAATAAATAAACACTAAAAAAAATTTTGTCAATGTTTCTAACGTTTAGGGCTTGCAGTTTAGCAGTTTCTTACATTTTTACCAATGCTCTATATCCTAAATTATACATACTATGTTTATTTTAAAAACAAATCGATTAAATGGATCTCTCTATTTAGACTATCTTCATTCATTAATTTATTTAACAGATAATTATTGAGTTCAGGGAAATGTGTTTTCTTTATTGTCCCAGTATATCACCCCTGTGTTCCAGCCTTTTCTTTTTAAAAACAGCTTTATTGGGGCGCCTGGGTGGCTCAGTCGGTTAAGCATCGACCTCGGCTCAGGTCATGATCTCACTTCGAGCCCCATATTGGGCTGTGTGCTGACAGCTCAGAGCCTGGAGCCTACTTCAGATTCTGGGTCTCCTTCTCTCTCTCTGGGCCTCCCCTGCTTACACACTGTCTCTCTCTCTCAAAAATAAAGAAACATTAAAAAATATTTAAAAACAGCTTTATTGAGATATATTTCGCACATCATACAATTCATGTATTTCATTCATGTAAAGTGTAAAGTTCCCTATTTTTAAGCTACATTTTGGGGGCAAAAAGCCTGACAATATCTAGAATTGGTCAAAGATATTCGATCACCCTGTATGTATTTAAATAAAAAGGTCTATCTTTCCCATTTCATGGATATATGTTCTTTCTGTAAGAACAAACAGGTAGACACAGATTTCTTGTTTATTCTTTCTGTAAGTATTCTGCAGAACTTGAAGTCGTGTTAAATGTGTAGCAAACAGGACCAAACACGTAAATTCAGTGGCCTGAAGACGTATTTGCCAGATAAGTTCTCCCAGTAGAGTTCTATAATTTTCCCCTAGGAATAGATAAACAGACCAAACCCCAAGTGGCTATTATAAAGGACTGTGTTTACCACATTATCAGTACACACCCAAATACTGTTGCTCCAGATAATCTAGTCGCTAATGAATGGAAATTATGTTTTATTTAATGATATTCCAGAAAGAAAAAGGTGTGTGTTTTCACATGCTTTTCAAAAACTGTCATATAAGCCTAAAGTAGAGCAAGTGTTCATCTTAACTGAAACGTAGTATACATTTTTTTTTTTGTTTCCCTCCTTTGGTAAAATTTTTATCCATTAAAAAGATTATATGAGAAGTACACATATTGCTGAAAAAATAGAAAATATACAGAAAGAATTTGTAAGCATTTTAATCCTGTTGTCCAGAGAGAACCCATGTTAAGTTTTGGTGTTTCAAAAAACAAAATTTTGGAAAGTATATATTTATATAAATTATAACTGGGTAGATTGCAAGCTTTCATCATCTGTGATTAAAAACTGGGCTCAGTTTAATATTTAATTATTTGATTATTTCTTAATGTTGCATGTTTGGCTTGCCTTGATCTCCAGGAGGTTGGATCCACCACTTCTCTTTTCCTCGCGTCCACGTTCACTGACATATGGGCCCTAAAAGGAGCCTTACTGTCGTCACTTGTTAATGGTGGGATCTTCCAGCTCACAGTGCTTAGAAACCTGCCAACCGTCTCGCGGGCCTCCATGCAGCACTGCCATGTGCCATGAGTCTCAAGAAAATTCCTTCTTCAGCTCCTCAGACTCAACTCCTGATTTCCTATCAGCAAGCCTGCAAACAAATATATACACTCACATAGAAAAACAAGTGGTATTTTTAGGACACTGAGATCTCAAGCCAAGTATATAAAACGAATCCTTTCTCTCAAACAGAATGACACATTAAGCACTGTATAGGCAGCCTCCCGTGTGAGTCTTTTTGTACTAAAACATTCACGTTTTGGGGGCTCGCCGTCTCAAACACCTTTCATTCAGATGAGGGATCAGCTTAACTCTCATAATTAAATGGCCTATTCAGGATTTTCAGATCAAAGAAACAATCTGCCCTACAAGTTGATTCAATACTACAAAACAAACAATAAAAACCAGTTCACTCCTTTGACAGTTTTGTAGGCTTTTATCTTTTCCATCCAGGTTTCAGTTGGCCAACTTTCAATAAAGGTACAAATTCTAGGTTTTCGTTCCTTGATTAGTAGTCTCAGCACCTGCCCTCATTCTCTGAGGGGGGTCTTTACTGGGGTGGGGGGAGGTGGCAAAGGGAGACTCCGATTTTCATGCTTTAGGCTTATGTATACTTTTGAGTTGTTGCAATGAGAATAATTCATATCCTGGTTACATAATTAAAAAAAAACAAAACTGCCAACATCACCAGTGAAACAAAAGTAGGAATCTGGCCACAGACACATTGAAGCACTCAGAATATATAGCTCATGGTATATCTATTTCTGATGTAGGTCACGGTGGCTTCATGGTCCAGGAGGAAGTTCAGAAGTCAGCGCGTCTGGCTCTGTAAGAAATGTATAGTCTTGGGGCGCCTGAGTGGCTCAGTCTGTTAGGAGACTGACTCTTGATTCTGGCTCAGGTCATGGTCTCGCAGTAGTGGAACCGAGCCCTGCACGGGCTCTGCACGGAACGTGGAGCCTGCATGAGATTCGAGCTCTCCTTTTACCCTTCCCCTGCTTCCAGACAGGTGCACATGCCCACACTTTCTCTGTGTCTCTTGAAAGAAAAAAGTAAAGAATAAAAGAAATACGTAGTCCTAGGGCATGTCATTACATCCTCCGTTTCCTCGTCCATCCCGTGCTGTATTGAATGCTGAGGCCTCTTGGAACCCTACCACTCTATCATTCATATGGCTTTCCTTGTAAGAAATGTCACATTCTTTTATTTCTCCAAATAAAATTTATCCTTTTGATTTCTTTTTTACTGAGCAGAGGATAATTCAATGTCAATCGTTTTTCAGATTTCCCTTCCCCCACTATAGGGTTCTATCAGGAACAGACATTGTGTAGTGCCCGTGCAGGGGTAGATCCACTGGTCTTCCACACTGGTGACATCCTCCTTGTCCATTTCTGCAAGTTCTTGAATGGAGGTAGCTCAGCTTCTTTTTTTTTTTTTTTAATGTTTATTTTTGAGAGATATAGAGACAGAGCATGAGCAGGGGAAGAGCAGAGAGAGAGGGAAATACAGAATCTGAAGAAGCAGGCTCCAGGCTCTGAGCCGTCAGCACAGAGCCTGACGTGGGGCTCAAACCCACAGACCGTGAGATCATGACCTGAGCCGAAGTTGGCCGCTCAGCCAACTGAGCCACCCAGGTGCCCCTTACCTTATTTTGACCATGAGGATTCTTTCACAACCCTCCAAGACACTTCTCATAAAGTTGATTGCTACCTCCCTTATACTGGCCATTTGTATGTTTGCTTTCAGTTCTGCTGCTGCCACTCTTCTCTGCTTTTTCAGTATTCTAGAGAACTGAAAGTCTGCAGGTGACATTTCTTAGTGTCCCTTTCCAGAGGGCTCGTGGTTTCGGACTGCTAATGGGAGGCATTGGCAGGATGCTGGGGGACAGGAAATGAGGGAAAGGGATTTATCTATGGCTTCCCATTTCTGACAATGTCTCGGGCAGCAATGGTGTTAATGACTACAGTGATAGTGTTGCCAAGTTCCATTCCTGGTTGGGGTGACACCTCATCAGCAAATCAAGAGCTAACTACAGTAGTGTATTGATCACAACAGTGGTAAGTATAGGCTTGTGAACCCCAGCCTAGGAGTATTGGCAGATTCTATTCTTTGGGTGTCACTCCTCTTGGTTTTTGTTTGTTTGTTTGTTTACTGTTTATTTTTGAGAGAGTGAGAGAGAGCAAGAGAGAGCAGGGGAGGGGCAGACGGTGAGGGAGACAGAGAATCCAAAGAAGGCTTCATGGTGTCAGTGCAGAGCCGGACACAGGGCTCACACTCACAAACCGAACCATGAGATCATAACCTGAGCCAAAGTCGGATGCTCAACCGACTGAGCCACTAGGCGCCCCTCCTCTTGGTTTTCATTCTCCACCTCCGCTCCTTCCCTATTTTCTCTCTTCCATTACTTTTATAATGAATTCTTTGAATTAAATGTTCTCTTGTTGGAATATTTCTTTTGATTTTTGTTTTTCTTGACTAGAAGTTGATTAATAGACCCCCTTTCCCTTACCCAGTATCCTCGAGCTACAATATCATACACCTAGTTACCTTTTATGGGGCTGTGTGTAAGGGTAAAGTGTTGTCCCTACTATTTTCAAATCCAATAAAACCCTACTTAGTTAGGATTCTTTTGGTTGCAAATATTGGAAACTTAACTGAGGAAACCTAAGACAAATTGGATAATTTAAGATTTTAAGTGTGAGCCTTGGATCCTTAGTCCTGCAGTGTATCCTGGCCACCTGAACCATGGACAGAAGCACTGTAGGTAACTACATCAGTTAGCTAATACTGCATAACAAACCAAAACTTAGTGGTATATAATAACCCCTTCATGGTTTCTAATAACAACCATATATTATGTTTTGTAAGTGTGTGGGTTGGCTTGGTAGTTCTTTTCATTTGGGAGAGTCATGGATGATCTCAGCTGGGTTTCTTCATATCTCATTGGTTAGCTGGTATGTCATTTGAGGCCTGGCTTATTAGGGTGACCTTGGATGGGGCACCATAGCTATGGTCCTTCTCCTTTCTGCCAACTAGCCAAGCATGTTGCAAAGGAGTGTATGGGTCAAAGAGAAAGCAAGTAGTCTTGTGATCTATGTTAGAAACTGGCAGTCTGTCACTGTCACCAAGTCACACATTCAGCCCAAATCGAAGAGGTGAGATACTGGGATCCAGCAGTTGATAAGAAGAGCTGAAAAGTCTTATTGTGAAGAGAGTGGCGTACAGCAAGGGGAGTGAGAAATGGTGGCCTGTTTTGCAATCTATCCACTGTAGTAAACCCAGTAAGTCACCTTTGCATTTCTATAAGCTTTGCTTTATTTTTTTTTCCACCACACACCTTCTTTCCTTCCTTTCTTCCTTTCTTCCTCCCTCCTTCCCTTCCTTCCTCCCTTCCTTCCTTCCTTCCTCCCTTCCTTCCTTCCTTCCTTCCTTCCTTCCTTCCTTCCTTCCTTCCTTCTTTCCTTTCCTTCTTTCTCTCTTTCTTTCTTCTTTCTTTCTTTCTTTCTTTCTTTCTTTCTTTCTTTCTTTCTTTCCATTGTTTTTTCTTTCTTTTAACCAATTTTCTTTCTTACTTGGTCCATGTGGTAGAAAATGGCCACTGCTACCAGCTTCTAAGTTTATATGTTCTCTATTGAAGAAGAGAGCCAGGCTAAAACTGGAACCTCAACCAATTCTATATACCTTGGAAAATGTCTTGGTGCACCATTTTCAGTCAGGTACGCATGCTTGGATCAATTAACTGTGTTCTAGAAGACTGTCAAATTAGTTCTTTGACGGTAACCATATGGATGGAAGGTGAGTAGAGAGTAATTATGTGAGGAGGAAGCATCAACCCAAATATTATGCAAATCGAGCCACAAAATTTACAAATGCTTCCAAGATGTCTTTAATTTTGTTTGTAAGAGAAATGTCTTTTGCAGCTATGACTTAGGTTGTGAGCAAAAGAGGAAAATGAATTAGTGTGGGGGGCAAGAACATGGGCTCCAGAGTAAGACTGCCTATGTGGATATCTTCCCTTAGCCACACGTTAGCTGTGTAATGTCGGGAAAATTCTTGATCTCCTTGTGGCCCAGTTACCTTAATAGTAAAACTGAAAACAAAATGATTCCTATCTTATAGATTGTTTGGAGAATTTAATTAGAGCATGCATACTGCCCGTAAGACAGTGTCTATACATAGTCAATGCTCCATAAATGTTAGCTGTTGATACAAATTCTAAAGAGAAAGCACTGAACACGGGGTATACAAATTCAGCAGGACAGCACTTGTGATTTCTATTATCTTTCACTGTCCGAATCATCTGCTAGAGATCCTTTGTTTGAAATCGAATTAAAGTCATTCTAGGATGTCTTCACTGGAAATCCCAGATTTGTGTTTAGTGTTCTGTTAGTCATCTTTTCAAGGCATTCCTTAAGGTTTTTGTGTATGCTTACCAAAGACACAGTGTGAAGTCAAAAGTATACAAAGGCCAAGGAAGTCAAGATGTCATAGATGAAGCTGTGAGTCCATCAGAGGAATGGGAACCAAAGAATGACTCTCTGAGACTACAGGAGGTCAGAAAAACATATAATTTTGAAGCAAAAATTTATTTGCCTCTAATTGTCCCTAAACTCTTCCACAAAGTACAGAAACATAGAAGTGTTAGTAATTGTGTACCCTGTAGCAAAAAGGAAAAGAGAAACTTTTAAATATTGTAAGTTTCAACATGGATCATTTAAATCATACTATGTAGAATGCACGTATGTAGGAATTTGTAAGATACCAAATCAGGAGCTTATTTTAACAAAAAGAGGAAGAAGTGTCTTTTTTTTTCTTTCAATTTTCGCATAGTATACTTTTTTTGATGATCAGATTGTGTCCAATGAACTCATTTTGAAAGTATGTGCAAGATGTTATGAAAACGTATTAAAATAGCTTCTTCTGTTTTATTTACCACACCTACATTCTTCGTGCATATTCGCATAGGAAGCAGCTAAGATTGAAGGCAGGCAATTCCTTTATAATCTTATCCAAAATAGAAGCCAATAGTTGTAATGACTCATTTGTTTCCTTCTACTTTCAATCCTTATCTTGGGACCACAGATTGCATTTCAATTGCTAAGTAATTGTACATCTTTTGTGAAACACCTTGAAATGTTCTGGCATGGTAATAAGTTGGCCACGTTTTAGAATTTCCAAACAAAGCTAAGTTTTTTAACTGAGACCTGTCCCTTTAATGTAACATTTCATATTATTTGGAGAACCTGCGGCGAGTCACTGGAAAAAAAGTTGGGGGCCAAGGACATAATAAATAAATAACTTAATTCAAATAAGAGATTTATCTATAGTGAAATCTTTGCAGTAATTTTCTTGACTTCTCACATATACTGTGAGCATGTCTTATTATAAACTCTAGGTAACCTGATGCTTAGAGATACTATATTTTTCCTCTGTACCATCCAATTGATGTTTTTCTCCACACGAAGTACAGAAATACTTAAATCGAATAGTTTGAAAACTATAAATGATACTAGTCCGGGTGAGGGTCCAACTGGGATTAAGGAAATTCCTATAACAGATCCTAAGCACAACAAATTTGGTGATGAATTCGATATTAAAATATGCGGCGTGAAGTGTGAAAGAGACTGCTAGTTGTTCCCCCAAACCAACTCTTCGATTAGTATCCTCGATTAGTAAAGCCTTGGTTGGAGGCGCCTGGGTGACTCATTCCCTTGAGCATCCACTTGAGCTCAGGTCATGGTCTTGCGGTTTGTGAGCTTGAGCCCCACATCAGGCTCACAAGCAGAGCCTGCTTCGGATCCTCTGTCCCCCTCTCTCCACCCCTTCCCCTCTTGCCCTCTCTCATGAATAAATAAACATTAGAAATTGTTTCTAAGCTACTTCCTTAAAAAAAAAAAAAAAAAGCCTTGGTGTTCACTGGGGCACATGGCTGCCCCGAATTAAGCTGCGTCTCCTTTCCTCCCTCCCAGCCGGGAGCAGCCAAATCATACAGTTCTGGACAATGGGATGTAAGTGGCAGTTATATATGACTATCTCAGGACTTTGATGTGAAAGAGAAATAAACCACTACTACCCCTCACCTCACCACCCACCTGCCTCTCGTTAGGTAAAGGGATAGTGGGAGGTGACCTTAAAGTGAGTTTTTGGTCATTGGGTATAATCAAAATAAAGGACCCTGAGAGGGAACTCTACCTCAGTCTGAGTGACAAGTGCTGAGCCTTCACCAGCAAACCCAATTTCAATAGAAACCATGTATTTATAAGCCATCCATAATAGTACAAGGCATTTTTTTTTAACAGGTGTAAATGTTTCTATTGGAGGTTACCGCATGTTACAGGCCCCACCTGGTGACTTTATCACTGTTGAAGGTGGAAAATAGGAATTAGACTTGAATTGTGGGAGGAGAGATTTGTGCTATAAGGAAAATTTTAAAGAATTGAAAGATAGTAAAGGTGATAAAGAGTGAATAAATCTAAGTAAAAGGTTTTCATTCTACTTGTATTTGAAATGGAATAAACAGTTCCATTTTGTAGTGTGGGTTCTTCGAGTGTCTTTCTTCTTCTTTTTTTTTTTTTTTTGTTTATTTATTTATTTTGAGAGAGACAGAGAGAGAGAGCAAGCAGGGGAGGGGCAGAGAGAGAGGGAGCGAGAACCCCAAGCAGGATCCTCACTGTCAGCATGGAGCCTGTCGCATGGCTTGAACTCACAAACCATGAGATCATGACCTGAGTCGAGATCAAGAGTTGGACGCTTAACCAGCAGAGCCACCCAGGAGCCACTCTCCAAGTGTCTTTCTGGTATAGACTTCTCCGAGTCCCCTAAATGTTGCATCTATAGAAGTCCTTTTCTGAGAGGAAAGAGTACAGTATTTTTTATTCATATTCTCTCTAACAGGCATTACTTGAAAAAAAATTGTGTTCGACTTCAGACATAGGTAATTCTCAGGGAAACTAAAACAAACAATCAAACTAACAGAAAACCCAGACTCACTGGCTTGTATTTTTATTTTCGTCATGCAAACCTTAGGTAGTCAACTAAATATATATTTAATTATATCAAAGCATCCAGTTAAGCTGTAATTTCTAAGCCATGTTACAGGTCATAAATAGGACAAAGATGTCTTCATAGCATTGTGTAAATATTTGTTCAGAGCATCACGTAAGATTGGCTATAATTATAGTGTTTTCCATTAGATTTAGAAGGGTATCAACCACAAGACACATTTATCCCACCAGTCACTTTAATCAAGTCTGAAAACCAGAGGGCGAGCACTACTGCATTTAGTTGTCATCTATCCCCTTGGGACAAGCCTGTCTAAGCAATTCATAATTCTCTTCGACATGAGAAAAGAAACAAATGTAAGAAAATCTGTACTTTATTATTGCAGTCCATGCAAATTCTTGAATGTTGGTCATCTTTCACTTTAAAAAAATGACGTTAATTGAAGGATTTCTGTTACTCCTACAATAACAGCAAAACTGTTCTTAATTCATGTTGTTTGAAAAAGTCTCCTAGAATAGCCTTATTCCTTTAACAGTAGTTTACAGCTGGGCAGCTGATTCTCAGGGTTTTTTCTCCTAAGTTTTATAAGCACTTTATCAAGATATGGTGACTGTACTAGCAAATGTCTCCTTTTTTCTATCTTCTCTCTAATTTTGATTGTACTTCTTTTATACCCAGTATTGACAGGATAAAACATAAGATTATCAATGGAGCATTTCTGCCAATATCTTAACGTTATACCATGAAGGGAGTTAGATTTAAAAGGTCTAAATTACAAAATGCTAGCTTCCACTTACAGAATGAATGAGTCACGAGGATGAAAGGTACAGCATAGGGGGTGTAGTCAATGGCAATGGAATATCATTGCATGGCTACAGATGGTAGTTACATTTGTGGGAAGCAGAGCATAACATATAGAAAGTTGAATCACTGGGGTGTTCACTTAAAACCAATGTAACATTGTGTGTCAACTTAGGTCAATTAAAAAATTACAACAGAGGTGTCTGTGGAGGGGAGGGGTGGTCAGTTAAGCATCCAACTTCAGCTCAGGTCATGATCTCGAAGTTTCTGAGTTCAAGCCCTGTCTCTCCCCTGCTCGTGCTTGGTCTCTCTCTCTCTCTCTTATAAATAAACATTAAAAAGAATTTTTTTTAATTTTTTTAATGTTTATTTAATTTTTCAGAGACAGAGCATGAGTGGGGGAGGAGCAGAGAGAGAGGGAGACAGAATCTGAAGCAGGCTCCAGGCTCTGAGCTGTCCGCATAGAGTCTGATGTGGGGCTCAAACACACGAATTGTGAGATCATGACCTGAGCTGAAGTCGGATGCTTAACCGACTGAGCCACCCAGGTGCCCCAAACATTAAAAAGAATTTAAAAAATAAATTACAATATGCTGTATTGATATTTTATAATATTTTAAGTTTTATTTATTTATTTATTTATTTATTTATTTATTTATTTATTTATTTTTGAGAGAGAGAGAGAGAGGGTGGGGTAAGAGAGAGGGAGAGAGAGAATCCCAAGCAGGATTTGTGCCATCAGTGCAGAGTCCAACATGGGGCTTGAACCCACAAACTATAAGATCATGACCTGAACTGAAATCTAGAGTCACACGCTTAACCTATTGAACCACCCAGGTGCCCTGCTGTATTTATATTTTAAACATCTAAAAATTTCTATTTACTTGATATACTCAACTTGTATAAATTTCCCTGGTTTTTGCTTTAAAACACTATAAAACTTAGAAATAGTAGCCCTGTGGGACAACTATCACAGGGAAAATGAAGTAAATCTTTATCGATGTTGAAATAAATGCAAACTATCCATTCCATCTCTCTGAAATGAGTGGATTATGTGTGATTGTTTTATACTTGAGAATTTAAATATAGAACCACCAATTACCATCCAAAGTTATACTTGGAGTAAATTGAATAATGGCCAAATCTATGAATTCATTACTAAAAGAATATACATATACATGTATATCTATATATCTACATATAGATATAGATATATTTGCAAACTCCTCTAGTATGTCCTCTGAGCTTACTGATACTTTAAACATTTGGGGCAGAAATTTGGAATTATAGAAGTCTTTAATTTATTCAGATTATCAGAAATTATATAAATAAAACTATTCCAAGGGTGAGCCAGATTTCATGACAACTCAAAGTTTAGACATCAGCCATTACTATAGCCCCCAGTGTTGTTTTTCTTGTTCAGAACCCATTAATTTATCTTCTCAGGATTCACTGCTCTTCTTTTTCCCACTCAATTAAGTGTCTCCTCTTCCCCGACCCCCCAGCTGCCCAGCATGCCGCTGTACTACTGATTAATGGTGCAGCTCCCTCTGACCTCTCCTCCACCAGCTGCCCACCAGCCACTGAGACATCTCCAGGGAATACAACATCCTGGGGGCCCATGGAATCAGGGCAGTCTGTCTCTGCTCCACAGAATTGCTCTCTCGGTTTGTTTTAGCTGCAGAGCCCTCATCCTTTGTCTTTGGAAGGTGTTGATGTTTATGTTGTACAGTAAATGTAGTTCACATCTGCAATTTCATATCACTACAGATTTCACCCAAGGGAAAGTATATAGTTCCCATGGATGGCTCTTTGACCTTCGAATAAGAGCAATTACCTAAAAGCCTCACTAAATCAGAATCATGCATCAGAAGCCTTTAATTCATTGAATTTGCCTCAGGACTTTTATTGCCGCTTTTAAACATTCTCGGCTGATTTATGTTGACGTTACAATTCTGCAGACAAAATAAAATGCCAAATAGTTTAGAAGATATAGTACAGTTTCATCAGCTGCTGGATGAATACAGATAAGGAAAGAAAGAACTGAAATTTAAGAAGCACTTCATTTATATTCAAAAGGCAAGTGCTTCACAGACCGACTACCCAGCAGCTGTCTTCACTTTTGTGAGGCAAATCATAAGGATGAAGGATCATAGCTCCCTGACTTTAGTTGACCGGTAGGAACACCAGAGATAGGTAACCTTTAGGTAAGCAAAGACTGCGGGGCAGAAAAATTGAGGGCATGCTGGGTCATTGTTAGCTGGAAATTATAAGTTCAGCAATGATGAATACCCTGGAATAAACTAAACATCTTTGTAATGTTCAGAAATGAAGACAAGAAAGGAAAGTTAGGTAGGCAGAAAACCCAAGTGTGTAGACAAAACATTGTTCAAAAGCATGCCTTTCTGAACTGCTGCTGTCTAGTGTTGTTTGTTTCTATAATTCTCAGATGTACTTGAAAATTATATGCTTTCAGTTGACAGATATCACATTTTATGTGACATCCATTCATACTTAGAATCATTGTCATGATTTAATCACCTGTTCTTGGAGAAGAGGCTGCAGAGAAGTTAAATTTGGGGATCTTTTCCTAAAAACTGTGCTGCATTCGTCCATAAAGAAGAGAATCCATATAATCTGTAAAGAAGAGAATTCAAAATGTTGAAAGAGGCACAGTGTTAACCTGGTAATTTCTAGACTCGTTCCTATCTATCTGCCTATCTATCTATCTATCTATCTGTCTGTCTGTCTATAGGGTGAGAGTGGGGTAGGAGCAGAGAGGGAAAAAGAGAGAGAGAATCCCAAGCAGACTCCATGCTGTCAGCATAGAGCCCGATGTGGGGCTCCATCTCACAAACCATGAGATTGTGACCTGAGCTGAAATCAAGAGTTGGCCACTTAACTGACTGAGCCAACCAGGCACCCTTAGACTCGCTTTTAAATTTCATGATCACTCTTTGTTAGTAAATGCATCACATTTAATTTTAAGTCAGATAGATTTTTGCCACGTTACTGCTGTATTCTGCTAGTGAATGCAAATTATTTAATAATCTGCCGCCAAATTCTTTAACCAAGTCCCTATCTGAGATTAAAGTGCTAAATGTTCATTCTCTTGTGGAGTGAGTTTTCTCCAATTTAACTTGAGAAATTCTACAGGCAACAGACAGGGTTTTGCTAGCTTTATAAATGCGTCAATGCATTGGTACTAAAATTCCTCGCTTCTATTGAATTATTCATACTGCTGTCATTCAATTAAGAATTCTGTCTTCATTTTGTTAGAGCAATTCACTTTTATGTCACGTGAAGAATGAGTAAAAAGGCATTTATGTATTGAATGAATAACGTTGGCTTATTTTATATTAAAGGTCCTTTTGTGAGACAGAAGTTCTAAAATTAATATTTTTTAAAAAATCAGCAAGTAAGGCTTTTGCTTGATTACTCACATATTAAGTGATAGTAGCTATTCACATCCACACCCAGATCTTTTCTTTAAAATGCTCTTTAAAGCTGTGAGTTCCTAGTATATTCTTAATGGAGTACAAGGCATCCTAGGGAGTAACAGAATTTCGAACTATTTTCTGCTTTAGAGCTTAAATATTTGTTGAAGTCTGTCTCTCTTTTTTTTTTTTCATTTTATCTTGTGCTTAAAATCATGTCTGTGTCACTATAGCCGCATATGTAGATTCTGATGCAAAATGGTGGGGTAGTCAGTGTTTTGACAACCCCTAGGAACTCCTTGTAAACTGGGCGAGGAGATGTGGCCATCGGTGGGAGACAGCATGTAAATTCACTTCCAGATATCAAGAGAGAAATCCTTTTATTTTCTTATAAACATCCCTACACTGAGACCTTCCCTGTGAGACTGCCGCGCTCAAATTCTTTAAGTGTTTTAATCAGAAATATAGAGCCTTATGTATTAGTTTTCTGTTGCTGCCATAAGTTACCACAAATACAGATATTGAGATTCACACAAATTATATTATCTTTCAGTCCTGCAGGTCAGAAGCCAGATACAGGTCTACTTGAATTAAAATGAAGATGTTGGCAGTGCTGAGCGTCTCTGTGGAAGAACAAAGGGAGAAGACATTTCCTTGTCTTTTTTCAATCTTCTAGAAACCGGCTACATTCCTTGGCTCATGTTCGCTGCCACCGTCTTCAAAGGCAGCAATGGTGTTCATGTCCTTCTCATGCTGCCATCTATCTAGTTCTCTGCAAGGGAAGAGGCTCTATGTTTAAAGGCTCAGGTGATTAGTTTGGGTCCACCTAGATAATCCAGGATATTCTCCCCTTTTCAGGATCCTTAAATTTAATCACATCTGCAATGTCCCTTTTGCCATGTAAATTAACACATTCATAGGCTTTAGGGATTAGGGCATGAACATCTTTTGGGGGGAGGAGTATTACTCTGCCTATCGTACCTTGATAGACATTTATTTGCTACTGCTTTTTTTCCCTCTCCTCTCTGCACTCATATCATGGACATTCTGTCTTCTCTTCACTCCCTCCTCCAAGAATTTCGTTTACTCTCATGCATTTGACAGTTATTCAATGGGGATGACTTTTTATTGACACATAGTGAATTGAGAATTTTGGGCTTTAATTTTATTTATTTATTCATTCATTCATTTATTTATTTATTTATTTATTTATGAGAGATTTATTTATTTATTTATTCATGTGTTTATTTAAGAGAGAGCATGAGTTTTAATTTTAATTAAAAATGTAAAGTCAATAATCTACCAATGGTTATTTCCATTTATATGACAAGTCAATCAGTTATTAAACAGGCAAAGTTTCAGCTGATTTAAATTGTATGTAGTTGGTTACATCAGTTGCATACAAACTATGCTTACTTTCTTAGTAGCTTACCTGCTGTAAATTGACTGCATTTTCTCAGTTCTTCTTTTCTTAATAGTTGGGATTTTTGATGTTTCTGGTGCTGCTTGAAAAGAAGGGGCAGCTGGCTTATTGCTTAGACATCTTCAGATTGTCCAGAATGTTGTTGAATGGGGATATTTTTGCCATGGGGTCCTCTCGAGTAGCTGGCTGGAGCTCTGAGATCAAATTTCTTTCCTTACTGTACCTTTGCCATTGATCCTAATGCTTTTGTTATTAGCTCTCTTGGCTGTATAAGAATATGCACTCAAACTTAAAATATATTACAGGGATAGGAAGGAGTAGAGGATAGGAAGTGGAAGGACTTTAGTGGCTTGGATTAGGTTATGACCCGTATTAGTGTTATTTGTCAAATTCTATTCCACGACCCTTTGATTTCAAGTCCCTAAACTCAACTAGAACTAGTAGAACTAGTGCTACCAGATAAAATTCAACACACTTAGTTAAATTTGCATTTCCAATAAATAATGAATTTTTTAAAAGTATAAGTATGTTCCATGCAGTATTTGTGACATACAAAAAAAAAAATCTCTCAGTTGTTTACCTGTAATTCAAATTTAACTGAATATTCTGTAGTTTTATTTGCTGATTCTGGCAACTCTATCTGAAACTAAAATTTTCACCAAAAATGTAGTCGATATCTCTGATGAACACATTAAATTTGCGTTCCCTTGTTTCCACTAAATTGCTAACAAGTATACTTGAATTAAGGATGGGATGATAAATCCCTATAGCGTTTAGGGAAACAAGTTGAGCCTCAGTAGTATTTTCTCATCTTTCCTCCTAGGAATCTTCTAGGAAATGAGAAGTTACCTAGCCTCCTGGGTTTCAGTTTTTCTGTTTGAAACACAGGTCACCTAATTCAGAGACATTCACAAGTATGTTATAGAAGACAATGCAGACCAATCTTGGAATATATTTTCAAGTATGGATGATGTTAGTTGATATGGTAAAAGGACATGGATGCGATTTGTATCATTTATCCACAACTTTATTTTCAATAAAACTTTTTTAAAATTCCATTATTCCATTAAATATCCATTAACTTTCAAATTCCATTATTACTACTAGCTCTAAAGTGATTGTATGTTTTCAGTTTTTGTTATCAGTCGGAATTTTTGATGTTTTAAATTTTGCTTGAAATGAAGGGGTAGCTGACTCATTGCTTAGACATCCTTAGATTGTCCAGAATGTTAGTTGAATATGGATTCCCCCCACTCATGGGTCCTCTCTAGTAGATGGCTGGAGTACTGGGATTGAATTTCTTTCGTTACCTGTGGCATGAACCCCAATTCTTTTTGCATCTTCATTAATAAAATTTGGTCTCCTTCTAAATCCATCAATCTCTGTAATATTACACATCTTTACCTTCACTGTATCATTTGCACATGAGGTAAAATCCTGGATTTTACCATCATAAATTTTCCAGAGACTTTGAACAGAGCCGTCTTTTCAGTTTCTCCACCATCAGGCAACTATTATCACTTCACCCAGTGCAGCCTTCCTTGACTCCCTTGAACTCATATTCTGCCTGAGTTCCATTCGGACAATTCCAACACTCTCTATTACCTCTATTCCATGATCAGAGTCAGTTTCATGACTTTACAGACCTTCTTCTTTGGCATCTGTTCCTTGGCAAGAGATCTCTGTTAAAGGACATAGGACACTGTGGGTCAGATCCTCTGCAAAACTAATGTGTCATTAAAAAGATTACAGGTTATGTCTAGAGCTAGACCAAAGTATGAGGAGCATGCAAGATCCAATCGGGACAAAAAAAAAATAGTTTACAAGATCACAGGGAGGCAGTAAATAGATGAATAGAATCAAATCAAAGAATGAAGGAAGTTAATTGCAAACTAGGGTGAGGGTGCAGAATTCTAGCTACCCCAGTTAGATGATTAAAATTGATTTGATGAATGGCATGGGCTTGTTTGCACAGTTTACACAAAAAAGGGACAGTCCGGGAGTGCCTGGGTGGCTCAGTTGGTTAAGGGTCCGACTTTGGTTCAGGTCATGATCTTGCAGTTTGTGGGTTCAAGCCCTGAGTCAGGCTCTATACTGACAGCTCAGAGCCTAGAGCCTGCTTTGGATTCTGTGTCTCCCTCTCTCTCTGCCCCTCCCCCGTTCATACTCTGTCTTTCTCACTCCCTCAAAAATAAATGAACATTAAAAAAAACTAAAGGTACAGTCCATTTGTGACTCCAGCAAAATCATGGAGATGTAGAACTCAAGTCCTACTTCAGGGTCTTAAATTTCTGAACAATAAGTAACTGTATCATTGTCCTAAAATTTTGATTTAATAACTTCATTCCACCTAAGATGATAAATCTCCATTAATGAAGCCTTCATATCAGGCAGATTTATAATTAAATATGAATACAATGAAGTAAACCGAGCCCTTGGTACTTATGCTTTTGTATAAGAACATTTTACACAATCATTACGAAAATTAATCTGAGAGATTTTCATTTGTGACTTCTATTTGAAATATGTATTTGGTTTAGATATATGACAAGTGGAAAAGTGTAACGGAATTTGGATATTTTTAAAAATCAGTTTTGTACTAATTAAGAACAATTGTGATTCACATTCATTTTTATTTATTTGATCTGTAAGGGTTATGTAGAAGCGAGAAAGATCTTACTTGTGAGGGTTTAAGTATGTCTGCTCAAACATTTGGAAAGCTTACCAAAATTAAATATATTAAATGCAGAACTTAAAATGTGGAATAAAATGTAATTAATGATTTAAACAGAATTACACAAGTGATTTTAATCTGTTTGTCAACATGAGTTAATTGAACATGAATAAAAATCCATGAGAGTGATTTTTCATGTTTTATATAACAAGTCTTAGATTTTTAAGTGGAAGATGTGGCTGTTGATCTCAAAAGCTTAAGGAAACACTAAGTCAAAACTTTTTTTGAATATTAATTTAAAATCTAAATAACTCTAAATTGCCCTGCTGAACACAAACTAAACAGCCAACATAACACTTAATTGTGTTGGTTTTCCCTTCCTTAATTTGTTTTTCTACTGACAGAATACATTAAAAAGTTTTCTCTTCTGCCCCAAATACTCCTTTTTCTTCCAAGCCCGGGGAAGTTCTGCCTCTTCAGAGTATCTTTCTTAAAATCCCTTTTACAATGATTGCTTCTTGCTTTGAGATCTCAGTACTCTTTTATCTGCTCCATTCACTTTGGACTGAACTGTTAGAATTTTTCAGCCAAAATAGTGTCTCTTACGTGACTGGAAGGCAACATCTTTGCATCTTTATCCTCTGGTACAGTATTAGATAGACAGTAAAATCCCTGACTTGGTGATTTTATGTAAGATGTAGTCTTCCTCATTATTTCTCTTATCAAGGATCAAAATTTCTTCCAGAAATCATCCCCACAGAAAACTTCCATTATATCCGTTTGACTGATACTGGGTTACATGCCTACTCATAACCCAGTCTCTCCTCAGTGAGGATGGGTTACCATGCTCACTTAGAGCAGTTATGTTTTATAGCCTGAGGCTGGGTGAGAAA
Organism: Paguma larvata; assembly: GCA_030068075.1. Taxonomy (NCBI): domain Eukaryota; kingdom Metazoa; phylum Chordata; class Mammalia; order Carnivora; family Viverridae; genus Paguma; species Paguma larvata. The sequence continues at coordinate 128,137,276 of CM057826.1, forward strand.
TACAAGTCATTTTATGTTGAATCCCACTATTACCATGATTCATTTGACAATCTTGGAATCTGTGTTAGGGCTTTCACTTTAACTCTCTGAGCCTCAGTTTCCTGCTGGGTAAAACAGGGGGATTTGTGTTAGACTGGCTCAGGGAAATCTCTGAAAATTCCTTCCAGCTCACAAGACACCTTGGCATATTAGAGATGTTCAAAATTTCCCTTCATTTATGGGGATTTTATGGGGCCCATGTCCATTCTTATTTGATACCAGCAACTGCAATCAAGATATAGAAATGAAGATGTGGGGAAGACATTTTTTTTCTTTTGTCTGCAGGTAATTCTACTTTTTCTTTCATTTTTTAATAGAGATTGTATTTTTAAGTAATCTCCGTACCCAAAGGGTCTTGAACTCACAACCCAAGATCAAGAGTTCCATGCTCCAATTATGAGCCAGCCAGGCACCCCCATCCACTTTTTCTTCATCTAACTTTGTTTGGTGTCGCAACCTTTTATTATTTGGATCTTAACATGCTTCTATTATGATAGCATTGAAAGAATTCAAATCATGATCTTCAATACTAAGTACCCTTTGTTTAAAATATGTCTTTGTGGCTGGCTTGTCTGCTATTTTTAAAGCACTATGGTGCTTAAATATTCCAGCTGCTAAATAGGACAGGTGTCTGATGATCCTTACAGCAGTTGTCTAAAAATAGAACTCGAAGCTGGAATACATTCTCTGGCATTAGCCATAGGCAATCACCACTATAATTAATGTAAATGAATACCAGATAGTTTTTTGTGTGTGTGAATTTTAATGTAGCATTAGATTCTCATTGTTTACAAAAAAATTGAGTTAAATCTTACAGATTAGAACCTAGAGTTTTATGATTTAGGGCAGGTGTTTTTGCCTATTTCAAAAAGGATAAGGCAAAAAAATATTGCATGCCAGAGCATGTCCATTTGCTCTTTTTTCTATGAATTCATAGTTCTTCATATAAGTGGCACGATGAGATTGCTTCTCTTGTTCTCCATGAAAATGATGGGAATTGAGGCTAAAAAGTGAGTAGAATGGGGGAAGGGGAAGAGAAGGATGTGTTTTGCAAGGTATTGGAGAGCTGATGGAGATGTGAGGACAAAAGGTTGGGCCTTTATTTCGGATTTACATTGAACCCACTAACATCTCAAGCACTTTACTTGTATTGTCTCACAGGATCACCACAGAAAACCTATAAAGAAAGTACTGCCGTCCTCATTTTACAAAAGGGGAAATTGATACAATTAAGAAAATTTCCCAAGCTCACCCCGTTATTAATTGACAAGAGTACAATTCAAACCTGAGATTTAACTAATTTCAAAGCCATGCTTCTAACCCCTGGGCTTACTGCCAACCATGGGATTATAGCTGTATTTTTTAAAAAGTATTTTTTTTAACATTTATTTATTTTTGAGAGACATAGAGATGGAGCATGAGCAGGGGAAGGGCAGAGAGAGAGGGAGACACAGAATCCGAAGCAGGCTCCAGGCTCTGATGAGCCATCAGCACAGAGCCCGATGTGGGGCTCGAACTCACAGACTGCGAGATCATGACCTGAGCCAAAGTCGGCCACTCAATCGACTGAGCCACCCAGGCGCCCCTAAAAAGTATTCTTAATGTATGTTATCTTGCATTTTAATGTCAGAGAGGCATCATTTAGCTGCTATTAAGGAATGTGGTAATATCGTAAAAGAATGTACAAAAATACCCAAATATCTCTATTGGGATAAAAGGTATCAACATAGCCACGCTCATTGGAGGATAAGAAAACTCTTACCAGAGGTGGGTTCTTTTGTGGGTTTGGAAGTGGGTTGGAGAATGAGAAGTTGTATAGAATAACGGTGAGATAATGTAGTACTTAGAAAAAAAGCAATGGAAATCAGTAACAGTTAGAGTTCAGTGAAGAATGAGAGAGTGAAAGATACTGGAGAGGAGTGATGTGTGTAATATGGGAGGACCAAGATGGCAGAGCTGGCATTGTGATAGTCCGGCAAACGAAAGTAACATATAAGCTGGAAACAAGAGTTTGTGCAAAGATACAATCCCCATCATTAGAGCCAGAGATAAAGGCCATGTAAATGAAGAACTTGGGCCCCCTAGGAAAGAATTGTAAGGGCTAGCAGGAGGAGGTTTATGGAAAATACTATGTGATCTTTTAAAGCTTGGCTGGCCATCTGTAGCACAAGCAACATGTTTGAGCACATAATTAAACTGACTGAACAAGGTTAAGATGTACTATGGTTTTATAGCCATACCTACTTGGTCTGGAGGAGCTGTGAAAAAAGCATCAGTAGGTGTGGAGCTCAAGGATTTGCGGGTCAAATACTGGTTAGGCTGTTTACTGTCAAGTTGGTTGCCACAGGACAAGTACTTATGGTCTCTGAGCCTCAGTTTCTTCATCTATAGGACATGTTGTTGATTACATTAAATACAATAAGATATGTGAAAGAATTGAATACCTGGTGATACTGAATTATTTTCTGTGATATTATTTTTAAGAGATTTTACATGAAAAAATTAATGAGATTATAAATTAAAAGATTCCCAGAGGATAAAAAGATATACAGTGAAGAATGATTCTCTATCCACCTATAATACTCAGTTCTGCTCCCTAGAGGCATTCACTGTATATAGACTATTGGATCCTTCCAGATATAGTCTCCTATGTATAAAATCTCACTATTTATTTTTTACCTCAATGGGGATATTCTGTACATTGCTTTTTTCACTCAATAGTGTATTCTGGGGAACATTTTATAATAGCACGTGGAATCATACTTTATTATTATAGTGCTTTGCAAGTATCGATTTATTTAACCAGTTCTCTCTTGATGGACAAGATAGGTTATATCCAGTCCTTTGTCTATTACCAACCATTGTGCATTGTAAAGTCACACTGCAATTTAACAGACACTAAATACTTACTATATTCAAGCCCTATTTTTAGCAGTCTTAAACTAGACATGTTTCTTGCCATCAAGCAACTCTTAACCTAGCATACATAGTTGGCTGACAGTGCATGGCTTGTGCAGAGTACAATTCTTAACCTAATCAACATTGCCAGTACCCAGAAATACTTTCCCTGTCTTCATATTTCCACTTTAATTAGAAAAATCCCAATCTGTCTTTCTTTTTATATAAGATATGCAGAATCTGCACCCCCACATATGTCTTTTTTGGTCCCTTTATATTCGTCAACTCTCCTTATCTCTTATCTTTGATAGGAGAGCCAAACTTTACATTTACCCATTTTTCAGCTGGTTTTTTAGCTGGGACTTCTTAACAAAAAAACAGATGAACAAGAGAAAAACAAAGAATTCATTAATGTGTGCAATGTACATGGTAGGGAGAAATGGAAACCAAAACTAACTCAGAATGGCTCTTAGATTTCCAGGTAATAGCTTAAAAGGGCAGCTTATATAACATCTTCAACAAAGACCAAGTAATTTGTAGAGTCATGACAGGACAAAGGAAACTAGTTTCAGACTTCCAAGTGTGACAAACCATGGGAAGGTGAATGTATGGGGGCAAACTAATGGAGTAAGTTTTGTTCGCCGTTTCCTCTGGTGCTGTTTCTGGCCTGATAAGAGTGTCATCTTTCCTTCTGATACAGAGAAGTTACCTTTCACATGGGGGTTTTATGTTCTGCTTCCAAGAAGAAAAAGAAGAATCCGAGTGTCTTTCTTGCACCTGCTATTTCTTAAGTGTCTTTAATTCAAAATAATCAACATGCAGAAGTGGGTTCCATATTCGGGGTTTCTTTAGTACCAAAAGGTTTGCACACCAGTGAAGGGAGCTGTAGAGGATCTGTGAACTCTATCACCCTTGAAACTATGGATCACCAGTATAAGAAAAACAATGGAGATACAAATACCATTGCAATATGCAATTGGCATATAGATTATGATGGAACTATGATTGAGAATCCTGTGGATACAGCTGCAGCAGTTAAGAGCTTGGACTTCGTTGTTGGACAGACCTTTATACAATTCTAGCTCTTGGTCCTATTGTGTTCTCAGCTTGCCTATTTCTTTTCTTTTTTCTTTTTTTCTTTTTTAATGTTTATTTATTTTTGAGAGAGAAAGGCAGAGATTGAGTTGGGGAGGGACAGAGAGAGAGGAAGACACAGAATCTGAAGCAGGCTCCAGGTTGTAAACTTTCAGCACAGAGTCTGACATGGAGCTCAGACTCATGAACTACGATATCATGACCTGTGTGGAAGTCAGATGCTTAACTGACTGAGCCACCTAAGTGCCCCATCAGCTTGCCTATTTTAACAAGGTAAAAATGTATATCTCACAGGTCTATGGTGAGGAAGAAATGGGATGGCAAATGGAAAGCCTTACCTAAACTCTAACAATCACTTGATCAATTGAGCTATTACTAAAATTTAGATAGGAATAAAAACTAAATATGAGTTAGTGAGAAAAGAGAAAGTAGAGGTCTAATCTGCTTCATTAGGTAACCACGACCATAAATATGCTGTTTTCTTTGGGTCTGAAGAATAAACCTCTCCAAAATTTATTCCATAGATCAGGAAGAATGAAAACACACACAACCCTGGATATATAAACCAAGTAAATTTAATAAAATATATAAAATATAATCAAATAATGATAACACTACTTTTTTTAAATTTTTTAACGTTTATTTATCTTTGAGACATAGAGACAGAGCGTGAGCAGGAGAGAAGGGCAGAGAGAGAGGGAGACACAGAATCCGAAGCAGGCTCCAGGCTCTGAGCTGTCAGCACAGAGCCCAATGCGGGGCTCGAACTCACAGACCGTGAGATCATGACCTGAGCCAAAGTTGGCCACTTAACTGACTGAGCCACCCAGGCGCCCCAACACTATTGATAATACGTAAAGTCCTCACAATAATTTTTTAAAAAGTATTTTAATACATACAGCCCAATCCACCAGGTTATTGGATAAATAAATGGTTTCTTGCAAGTGCTTGGGAGGCAAAACTTTATCATTGTAATTGGGGAAATAAAGTTAAAATAAGCTACAAGATTTTAGAATCAGAATTTTAGTGCTAGACAGAAATTGACACTGTGACCAACTGGTTCTAAAAGTTCAATGAGTCTTGGATCCCTTTGAGAATATGATAAAAGCCATATTTCCTCTCTTTAGAAAAATAAAATTTATGATATAATTTTGGAGGGTCCACAGATGTCTTGAAGCAAATCCATGGCCTTCTAGAGCAGTGTTTTTTTTTTTATTTTTAAATAAATGTATTGAGATGTAATTTAAATACCATAAAATGCACCCATTTTCAGTGTACAATTTAATGAACTTTAGTATATGTGCATAGTTATACAACCACCAATACAATCTAATTTTAGAAGCTTTCCATCATACTGAAAAGAAATCTTAAGTCCATTTACAGTCTCTCCCCATTTCTACTTCGGTCCCAGGCAACCACTAATGTACTTTCTTTCTGTCAGTGCTGTATTCTTAGGGCAGAATTAAAGTTGTTTTACTTCTACCCACAATAAGGAATATGTTTAAATCCAACTCATAGATGCACATGCAGACGCGACCAAATGTAACAATGCTTTCCTTCTGTGCAGTGTACTCTGATATATTCCATATATTCCATTACAAAAATTGATTTTATGAATCACTGAGTTACAATCTCTACCTTGAAAAACTCTGTGCTAGAGGGTCTACCTGAGTTAAAATAAAACCAAACTAAGTCCTGAAGCAGATGGCATCCTTCTTTAATAGCCAAAGAAACAAGTCTGGAAATGGGACTTGCCTAAGGCAAAGTCAGGATTAGAATTCAGTTCACTTTTATCCTGCTTTACTTGTTCTACTTCTGCTTTCCATGAGTTAAAAACACAAAAGGGAGTTGTAAAAATTCATTAAATGGTCAGAAGAAAAAAAGTGTTTGATGTGTTCTAATTTGGGCCCAGAGGAAAGAAACTTGGCTCTTCTTTGGCTCTTTCTGATGGACTTGAGGTGAAAAGAAACGGCTCTGGACTGCAGAGCAGTGAGGGGTTGCTCTGGACCATGCAAGGAAAGCATACCTGTTGCAAGGTGACCAAGCATACCCTGGAGGCCAATTGCCTAATTGCCCAGCGTAGTGTTCAGGTAATTAGATGTGAAGCCAAGCAGCCTTTTCCACTGAGATGTCTCCCGTGACTCTGTTGCCCAGGAGGTTCTGGCAGGAGCAAGGATGTTTATAATATTCTTCACTGACTGCAGCCTGCTTTCTGCAGTGCCTATGGCCTGACACCCCATCTACAGTCAGAGCACATGCCTATTAGTGCATCGTCATTCTTGTTTTCTTTTGCTGCAAGCTGAAATGTTAGCTCTCCCTCAACTGCTGAATATTCAAGGTGATGCTTATGATACCTATTGTCCATGATCCAAGTTTTGGGTAACAAGTAGCAAATTGGCAGGTGGTTCCAGTGCTAAGGTAGGTCCCAATGTTAAGAATTCAGATGCTGAGCACTCCAGTAATTGATAGTAGCTGTGAAGAGGGCAATGAAGGAAAGGCACAGAGCCCCCTGAGGTCATGTAACAGGGGCTGCCTGGCTAGGTCTGATGGATTATGAAATCCAAGCTTCTATTGATTCTTGTTTACAAGATGGAAGAAGGGAAGGTTTTATATTTCTGAAGGTGCCCCAAGACACCCATTCTTGAGCTTTGAATGTGGGTGAGTAGATGAATAAAGTACAATGGGTAATATCCAGAAAAGGTATCCACTTATTTGGCAGAGAAATGTATCATTAAGCACTTTGTCAACCAAAGCAATAAGGGACAGGAGTCACAAAGAATGAGGATTCCATTTCAGTTCCAATCCTAGAACTTCTTAGACCTCCTTGCCCCTAGGAATGGATCTAAGGGTAAGTTAGAGATTGAGCTCCATTGTTCTTCTTGTCAGAAGGAAGCTGGACATGCAGGAATCAAACGCAGTCTGAACAGAATGTGAAGGGAGTTAGGGAATAATAATTTAAAGTAGGGTGCAAAGTTCTCGTAGAGAATAAAGGAAACAAGAACACCAGGAAACATAGGATTCCAGTAAGATGGCAGAGAAATGAAACCTGAATAAGGAGAATAAAAAGTAGAAGAATGGGATGAGAGGACGGGAAGATAGAAATCTATCCCAAAGAGGAGTAAACACAGTAAATGCGAGTGTCTTCATGGTGAGAAGTGTGTGATAATCTGGATAACCTGGATATCTGTGGGAGAAATAACATGCACACTTCCACCAATAATGATGCTTCCGTACCTGGCTCTGGAGGAAGGAAAGCAGAAGAACGTGAGTTGGAGGAGAGGGAAAAGGAAAAGAATTTGAAACAAAGAGGAGAATACTGTCCCGAGAAGAATCATGATTCACCAAAGAGGACCTTGAGTATTGGGTGACATTAACTTTTTGAGTGAAAAATGGAAGTTGTGATCCCCTCTTTGTGTGTCTCTGTGCAGATTTGATGTGACCCATTGCTTGCTTTCTCCGGGGCAACCATTGGGGCAGAACGTCTAAAAAGACTTGTCGAGCCCATTTTTGGAAAATAAATCAGTTTGGAAGCATATTTGGGCAATAAGTTTGTAGGGGAAAAAAATGGATGGACTTAGGCATAGGAAAATTGTCATTCACTTTTTCCAGTTAGGTTCTGGGACTTGACACGAGTGATGAGGATCTAAAAGATAAGGATTGGCACTTTACCAAGATGGAATCTGAGAATAGGGATTTGGGTCTTTAAGTCATGGTTGCAGGTAATAGGAAGATAGATGTTCAGCTGGGGACAGACCTGTCTTACTAGAATAGAGAAGAATGAATTTTGCCTGGTCTAAAGTTTTTGGAAATGAATGTGGAGGAGATGAAGAGAAGACAAAGAGAAACACCCAGCCCTCTGGGGAAGGGCTGGTTGACATGGAAAGAAGATTGTGGGAGCCTGTCAGATTTTGACAGTTGGCAGGGGCCCCAAAATAACACTTGAAACCTTAGACATCCATCCCTTGTGTAATATGAGTACAGATTGCAGGCAAGGTGAACAAAACGAGCCTCAGATTATAATCAGATGCATCGCTCACTCTGCCATGTCAAAGCCCCCAATTAGAAAAGTGCAATTGGCAAGGCAGGGAGAGAGGAGAGGTGATGTGTGTCAAGAAGGTACTTACCTGGGAGGAAATCTTTGTACCTGCTGGTTCAAGCAGCCCAGAGAAAAGGAGAGAGGATGAAGCAAAAGAAAAGTGTTTCATCGTTCTACAGGGGGAGTCAAGGCCCTCCGGTGAGATAGATAAAGTCAATAATGCTTTCCTGATCCCAATCCTAAAATATTCACAGAGAAAATATATGGTAGTGACGGAGGGTTTCAGAAAGCTAGCCACCTGCCTGGGTGTCTCACTTGGTGAAAGTGAACCAAGTTCTGGTCTGTCAATAAGAATGAGCACATTCATCAGAAAAGACATTTCTGTAAGTTAGTGGTACTGTTTCTTATTGTAACATGGGTATTTTGATGGGTTTGACCCACGTGAACACTATTCTCTACCTAGAGAACCACAAGACTAACCCCAGCTTGCTCTCACAGAATCTAAATTAAACTCAGGTTCACTAGGCAGTTGACTAAAACAATCGAAATAATCTAAATTTTTATCTTCCCAATTTAGTAATTCTCTTCTATTTGTCATTCAGATAGTCTGTGGAGCCTGCTCTCTTCCCTTTTCCTTCTGATGGAGGAGGGATTATGATTTTCCATTCAGCATTACCTGAAATGCAGAGAAGAGAGTGAGGGCACTGCGAGGAGAGAAAATGGTGTACAAGACAATGTCCTTCAAAACGATGTGTTAATTTGATGAAGTAAATAGTCCAATATGGCTGTAGCTGGCTGTAGCATTGATTCAAGGAGGGAAGTGGCAGGAAATAATCTGGGAGATATAGTTGGCAATGAGTTTGTGGAAGTCTTGAGTGCCAAACTAAGTTATTTGAATTTTGTATTCAAAGTCTTGGAAGTCTGGAAATGTTTGGGCAGGAAATGTCAAGATGAGAATGATTTTTAGGCATATTAATTGGGTTGCCATAGCTAGGGTAAATTTGAGGGCTGAACCGTTTGGAAAGATACTGAAAGGTGGAAAATCGGATAGGAGAACAGTATCACAGTGCCAGCATGAGCTAGGAAAGGCTGGAACTAGACCTATGATAGTGGCAATGGAAAAGAGGTGGAAGAAAGATTATGCAAAAGAAGAATTATCCGGGTTTGCTAAGTGAGAAAGATGGAAGCCAGATTATGCTGAAATGTTGAGTTCAAGTGACGAAGGTAATGAAAGAAAAAAAAAATGAAGAATGAAATTATTGATATATGACTTCCTGGTGATGAGGAAATCCATGTGTAGAAGTCCAGGAAACAATTTGAGACAAGAGAAGGCAGAAAGGGTCAGAAGCTGGAGGAAGAAATACAGATTTTGAATTCATTTTCACACAGGTAACAGCTGCAGCTACTCTAAGAATGTAAGTTTTAACTAACATTCTTACTGTTTGATCTATTTTTGCCAAATACTTTTCCTCCCGCAAATATGGTCTAAGATAGGCTTTCATGCCTTTATTAGTCAAGGTGCAGTTGTAGACAACAGAGTGTGAGCCTTAAGGTCATTGGCTGTTAAGAGGTTTGTGAAATCTTTGTGGACAAGGGAGCTGAAGAAACAGACTGTAGCTTGAACTTCTAGGAATGACTGTCCAAACACCATCATGGAAATGGCTGTCCATGTAAGCTGCTGCATCCTCCCTCCACTACGGCCAGGAAGGCCCTGGATCAGGAGGCCCCTGTCACTGCTGCTGACCAGACGACAATATTGCATCTGCCACAGACCTTATGAGGAAAATGCACATGGAACCCTGCCTCTCTCTCTGATGGCCTTTCTGACTCATAATCCAAAACCAGAAATTTAAAGGGACAAGGGGATTTTGTTTCTAAACTCTCCAGCTTCTGCAGTCTAGAAGGGAGTTGGCACATATGTTGAGTAAGGCAATCCAAAAAATTCAACGTAGTGTCTCAGACTTATTTTGTAGTGAATACTATTGTCAAGTTGGACCTTGGGTTTGTATGAGTCTCTTAATCAGACCAATGAGACTTCAGCCCGGATCCTTCTGTAGGTATATCATGTATCTTTGTTATTAGCGTATTTTCCATAGAGCTAGTAGTTCTGTCATGACATTAAGGGCCAAAAATCTGAGGTTGTTTCCAGTACCAATGGAATAGCATGCGAAGATTGATTGATAATGTCTGCCCACAGATGGGAGGGGGAAGTGTATCTTCTATCTGCCATCTTCATACTAGGTCATTGCTTCATTAGTCACTGCTTTGTGACTAGAGATAATTATTCTTACATGTTAGAAGAAACAGCCATTCCAATGTTTTAGTGGCTGAAAATGTTTTCTACTAGTAGAATGCATACCAAGCCCTAAGAACCCTGAGTTTATTGTGTTATTTTAACTACCTTTTTTTGAAACTCTAGGTTTATCCAGTAGTACCCATCCTGCTTCCTCTACAGCTCGTCTGCTGATTTTACCCTATCTTTTTCTCCAACTGCTACCTTAGAAGGGCCAGGCCTCTCACCCTGTGCTTGTGGGAGGGGGAAGAAATGGCATCAAGTGGTGTGAGTAATGCTAGGAATAGCCTCTGATGAGCAACTTCCAGCTCCCAAGACTAGAAGCATTGCCAGTCTGAGGGGATGAACTCTTCTGCTTCTGCTGGGAGGGGGTTTGCTCACTTCCCAGGGACCTGGGGCAGTCAATCTTAACTCTTCTGAATGTCTCTTTCTGCCCCTTGGTATTCATACATGAAGGTCACCTACTCTCTCATGATTCATTGATGAGCTCTCCCCATCCCCACTCTAGGCAGAATTAGCCCCTGCTTTCTCTGTCTTCTCACATTACTTGGCGCACACACCCTCTGTTGTAGCAAGTATCAAATTACATTTTAATTGTTTATATATATGTCATATTTTCAAGTTGAGCTACTCAAAGGTAGAAGCTCCTTTTGTAAAATGACTATCGAGTGAGCATTTTACATATGTTATCTCTTTTGGTCCTTACAATAAACCTAGGGGGAAGCGGGCTCACAGGAGTTAAATATCATGTTTCATTGTAAGGTAAATACTTGGCAGAAACAGGACTGAAACTAGGTCGTGTTTTATGCGTCTACCTAGCACAGTGCATGGCATCAGGCGTGTGGTGGGGAGGGAAGTCAATAATTGCTCATCAAATAAGTAAGTAATTAAGTGAATAAACCATATGGTACAAACTACAATGAAGCCTTTTGTCTTCTAGCGGTAAACACAACCTTTCAGTTACTCTCATAGCTCTGAGTGTGCTGCAGACTTTAATTCAAACCAGACCTTAATACCTAGGAAGAGAAGGATACATCACAAAACAAAATTATGGGAAACCGTGCAGTGAACCCCCTGACTTAAGGTCATCTCCTGAGCCTGGCCTTCCCAATGATGTGTCTCTCCTCATAATGGTTATTTAAAGATTCAATTTAAAATGTTAATATGGCAGTGTCAGAAACATACAAACATGAAGATGGAATAAAAGAAGGCTTCATTTCATTGTATGAATTAAGCTTTGTCATGCATCGTGTTCAGAGGAGAGGCTTTCTTTTACTAAATAAGACCTACCCAAGGAACTTTGATGGAACAACTTACTTCCCTATGTTTGTACAGTCTTCACTGATGACTAGTTTTTGGTACCATTATCTTCCAGTGTCCCAAAGTAGTTCCTTGCTCTGGCTCTGATTTTAATGAATAAAGATAGTTTACAACTAGGTTGGTTTTAGATCTAACGATCTTCTGTCTGCCAGAGTAATTAATAAATGGCAGTCGGGTGTCTGAGTTAGTTTCTGGCTTTTCTTTTCTGCTGTGACGTAGGTTTTTCCATCACTAGGTCTTCTTTCACAATTACCACCCATAGGGGTGGAGGTGGGGAGTGGCCATGTGCATTAGGGTGCTGCACCGGGAATGCTGGACTCTATTCCCCTGAGTTCATGAGCTCACCCTGTTTCCATGTGTCACCACACATGTGTTGGATCCTGGTGGAAAAATAGTTGGGTTTGGGTGGAAATAGCAGGGAGTGGGACAGCTGCATTTCAAAGCTTTTCATTTCCTTTTCCTCTGCATTTAGCGTACGGCTCAAAGAGGGCTGCTGTGTATAGAGTTCCGTGTACTTTACCCCTTCATGTAGTTTTCTCTTTCACACCTGTGTTAGCAGCGTCCCTAATCTTAAAAGTCAAATCATATTCCCATCGTTTGCCTCTTGGTGATATGAATTTTATTTTGATTAAAAACTATTTAAAAAATCCACACTCCTAGGAATTCTGATATAACCTAGGTGTGTTTTTCAAGTGATCATCCACTGTCAAATTTTTTTCTTTATCTTTTTTGGGGGGGAGTGGGTAGAGGTTTGGGAAGAGGCAGTTTGATATGTGATGGTCCTATGCCAATAGAAATGGAGATTTATTTTCAGTTCCTAACTCTGCTTCTAACAGAATGACTATTTCAGACAAGTTGTTTAAACTTTTGGGTCTGTAGAAGAAGAAAGTTGAAGGCTAACTGGATGATCACTAAAATCCTTCACAGATAAAAAAGAAAAGAAAAGAAAAGAAAAGAAAAGATCCTGGGATCTTATTTAGTTTTAATTTTTTTTAAATTTATTTGCTTTTGAGAGAAAGAGAGAGGGAGACAGAGGCATGAGTGGGGTAGGGGTAGAGAGAGAGGGAGACACAGAATCCAAAGCAGGCTCCAGGCTCTGAGCTGTCAGCACAGAGCCTGATGGTGGGTTCAAACTCACGGACCCTGAGATCATGACCTGAACTGACATCAGACGCTTAACCGACTGAGCCACCCAGGCGCTCTTATTTAGTTTTAGATTTTTTTTTTCCTAGAATTTTAGTAAAGTAAAATTCTAAGGAGATACAGAGTGAATAGGACTGTTTTTATACAATATGGACTTTCTACCATAAACACATTCTCTATTGATTTGTTGTTCTGTACATTTTCTGTGAATCAAATTCTTTAATATTATCTGTAGTTCACAATACATTAAGAAGCACTGGAGTATAATTATATCCACTTGAATGACTTTCAGATGGACCATTAAATCGTTTCTGGAACTATGTTATTGAAAACAGGGCCTTGGTGTCTTAGGAAGAAACAGAATCATTTATCTTAGGAAGAATCTTACTGGAATGGATTAGTCCAGGAAATTGTGCTCAGGATTTTAGCTTCTATTCCCCTCTTCTCGTCCTTAATTTTGTACTTGATTTCCTACTTCAGCCTTCTACAATCACTTCATCTCTCTAAGCAACATATTGCTCAGTTAATAAATAGTGGCCTTAATTCAGAATTACGTAGAACATAAGGTTATCAAATAAATTTCTGTAACGTATTTTGAGATAGTTCGATGAAAAGTGATAAGCGCAATGTCTTATTTTAGTTTCATTTTCCTCCTCATGCTATTAAAAGCATTCAACATGAGAAATGTCATTTCTGCTTTCCAAATGGAACTTTTGAAGATGTTGATGGTAATAGCAACACTTTTTTTTTAAGTTTATTTATTTATTTCGAGAGAGAAAGAGACAACCTGCATGCAAGTGAGAAAGAGAGAGAAAGGGAGAGAGAGAATCCCGAGCAGGCTCTATACTGTCCATGCAGAGCCTGGTGCAGGGCTCAAACCCACAAACTGTGAGATCATGACCTGAACTGAAACCAGGAGTTGGACGTGTAACCAACTGAGCCACCCAGACACCTAAGCAACACTTTTTAAAAGAAAAATCTATTAGACATCTATTAAATATAATCATTCATATTATTTTTTAAGCTTCAAATCATTAAGTTCCCTCCTTTTCCTGGGAACAATCAATTTCTTTGCGTATCTTGGTGATTGAAGAGATTTGTATCCACTAACAAGGGGGCAAATTCACTTTTGCCATATAGAAACTATAATTCTCCTTAGAGAGTTTAAATTTTTCATTTTGTGTAGAATGGACCAGAAGGACATCTTTCTTAGTTCTTTGAAGGCCACTTTTACCCAAGGACCTTTATTCCCTGGCCTAATTTTGCCATAAGTCTTCTTTAAAAATGAATAATACTGATGATTAATAAATAAAATCTGCATGGAAAACATAGCTAGTAATAATCTAAAGACTCTGTTCTTTATCTTTGGCAGGGGATTTTCAAATCCGCATGCCTCTGCAGATTAAATACTTATCTCCTGGGATGAATAATTTAAAACATCAAAAACTTATTTTGCTTTGAAGTGGCTGGCATGTGTACTAACTACATTACTGTCATCCAGTTCCTTTATTATTTTATTTTTTCATGGCTTTTAAATGTTACAACAATTGAAGTTCTGCTGGGTCAGTAAGATGGGCATTTTATCTACTGACATGTATCTAGTTTGGGAAGTGACTGTCTTGGCCCATTGAGGCTGCTAAAACAGAATACCATAGACTGAAGGGCTTATAAGCAATAAACAATTATTTCTCAGTTCTGGAGACTAGGAGGTTCAAGATCGAGGCACCTACAGAGGGCCCACTTGTGGCAAATGGATGGCTGTGTTGTCATTGTGTCCTCACATGATGCAAAAGGCAAGAGAGCTCCCTGGGAGTCTCTTTTTCCTATTTATTTTTTATTATCTTGAATGTTTATTTATTTTGAATGGGGGAGGGGCAGAGAAGGAGAGAGAGAATCCCAAGAAGGCTCCACACTGTCAGCACAGAGCCTGATGCAGGGCTCGATCTCACAAACTGTGAGATCTTGATCTGAACCAAAATCAAGAGTCAGGGCATAAGTGACCGAGCTACCCAGGTGCCCCAAGGGGGCCTCTTTTATAAGGGTACTAATCCATTCATGAGGGCTCCCCTCTTAAGACTTAATCACCTCCCAAAGGCCCCATCTCCTAAGGGGAATTACGATTTCAACATACAAATTTAGTGGGAGACACAAACATTCAGTCTATAGCAGGGCCTAGAGCTTACGTAATTGGAAGACTCTTTCAAAAAAAAAGAGTAAGAAGTATGTATGAAGGTGAATATATATTTAGAAAAAGAAATCATATACACACGAAATTTAAAAGAACTGACAAATGCCACAAATTAAATTAAGTACCTGAAACTAAACCACCCTTTCCCCAACATTTTTGGGTGTATGCTGTTTGATTACCTCTTCATATATCAACGGTTTAAAGTTTTTATATCATTTTCTGTAGAGAAAATAAAATAATCTTCACCAGAATGGATGATTGCAATTTGTTTTTTATTATTCATAGTTTACAAAAGTTTATTCCCACAACCCAATTTTCATCAAGAAAATTGGAGATTGTTGTTAAGTCTGGGAAACCTCTAAAATTTCATTCACATGGGTACTCTCTTTGCAATTCCAACAAATACAGAAATTAAAATAAACTTTATTTCACGCAACCGCCATCCAGAGGAAAAAAAATATATGGTGTGCTTATAGTTATGTTTGCTGCATTATGGAGTATATCTCTGACAGAAAGAAAACTTCTACTTTGACTAGTCATTTATGAGAAACGCACTCTCTGCTCACAATTTGCCAAGTCTGATGCCTGGGAGAGTTTTCCAAAGATTGGCTCTGACTCCCTTTGTTTCCTTCCTCACCCACATTCTTCCGTTGCCAGGTGCGGTAGGACACCTTAAGTCACAATACAAGCCCTGACTCTGCACAGTTGTGTTGCGAGGCCAGTGAGTCAGCACAGTAAGCATTAGAAATATTCCCGAAAGCCATTTCTTACAGGAGGATGGCTTGCAATAATATTTATACATGGAAGTGATTGTGAATCCATGAATATATTTCGCTGAAGCCATAGTAAATGTATTTATACTTATTCAATTTCTCCTGAAAGAGGATGTTAAACATGCCTCTCAGCAAGTTACCAATATGAAACGTTAGTTAGGACTTAAGAGTGGAAAAAGACAGTGGCCTTAACTAATTTCTGTTCAAAGATCTCATGTTGTTTTTATTTTATAGAAATACAAAATCCCTTGAACACATTCCTAGAGTTCCTTCCAGAGGCTTGGAAGGTACCTTTGAAAGTGAAGATTATGAACTTTATGTGCTATTGACTTCACGGAAAACCTGATTCAGGCCAAGTGCCTGGGGTTTTTGCTTTTGGAAATACCGTTCCTTACATCTCTGGTCCAGGTGTAAATACCCTCCACTATAAATTAGAGTTAATAATCCATACCTTTAAAGGTTTCTGTGAGAATGTGACATAATATAGGTAATAATTTTTTGTGAACGTTGGCTTATTCGTTTATAAAACGAAATTAATAACACGTGTCTTGAAAGGTCGTTTTGAGGATCTGACATAATAGAAATTAACTTGCATAGTGCTTGGAAGAGAGAGAGCATTGGTCAATAAATCATCACCACTTGTGGGAAAGGCTCATGAAATATTCTGAGGCTCTTCTGTGCTTCCCAGCCTACCCTACAGGAGGGTTGGAGTCATGTGACTAAGTCTGACCAATGAAATGTGAGGAGAGTGGCATTTATGGGCCAAGACAGTTAAAAGCCAGTATATTTTCTGCATCTCCTTCTACCTCCATAGCAGCAACCTCAGTAACGGTGTAGTTACAATATGCAAGCAGCCTAGATCCCTGAGTCACTATCAAAGGGGAACTTCACAGGAGAGCTTCTGAACCGTATTGGACATTGCCTGAACATGAAATAAAAGTTGACTGCGTAACGCAAATTGATTTTTTTTTTTTATTACTGTAGCTTAGCCTAGCATCATATGTCACTATTACTGTTGTTCTTGTCTTAATTATTATTACTTTTGAATTGAATAGAACTACTCAAAAACATTGGCACTTTGATCCGTGCAGCCATCGTATTGGCTTCTGTACTCAGTACTGGCGACATAAAAATGTAGCTGTTGCGCGTGAAATGCCTGGTTCTTCCACAAACATAGATTCCAAGAAGGTCAAACTGAAATAAAATAGGAATGAGAAAAATGTGCATTAAATTTTCCATTTGGCTCACCAGCTCATCTTCTTTATTCAGGCTACCTTATTTCCTTGAAACCCTGACTCCACGAGTCAATGCATATTTTCATGACTTCTTAAAAAATGATGTCCTTTTCTACCAGAGTTTTAGAAATTATGTTTCCTCCCTTCTAAATTTCATTGGCTCAGCAATGGTCCACGCCTTAATAAAAGGTCTAATTTGAGGGTTGTGTACTATCTTTGCCATTAAGGATAAATTCTATCATCAAGATGGGCAGCCGGGCATTTAAAGTTTAGCCAGCAGCTGCCACCAGCGTAGAGTGAGTATCTGTTTTTACTTTTGGAGGAACAATCACTTAAACTACATTGAAAATCTCCATTTAGCCACCTTTTTTTTTTTTTTTTTTTTTTTAATGATGTGACTCTAAAAATGATTCCAGATGCCCAGCTCTCTTTGGGAAGACTGGAAAAAATGCTAGCTCAATGGGCTGTTTCTTAGGATCCTTTGCAGTTGTTCCAAGAGCTTCCAGAAGTAGATATAATGCAAGGGGCCAGTGCAAATTATGGCAGGAGATTAGTACCTGAAGGAGTTCAGGACATACTATTCCCAAAAGGCCATGTTGGAATCTTGATTATTTTCAGCTGAGGGCACTTGAAAACAACAGATGCAGGAAGAGCCCTCTGACTTATTAGCCTTTTCTACCTAAAAACAGGCCATAAAATTTCCCATGAAAAAGATGCTCCCCAAGCCTGTACCAGGAAGAAAATAACTTCTTATGGTCAGAGACTGGGAAGTGATGCTGACACGGAGCGTTACAAATAAACCTACTCAGATAACCTCACCTTCCATTTATATACAGTCTTTGGTTCCAGACATTACGTGACACAAAAAAGAGCAAAGACACAAAAACAAACAAAACAAAAAATTCCCACACATCTAATGAGACTCCTTAAATCTCCAAATGAGCCATTGTGTTGTAGACATTCTTGAATAGTCGTAACAGGTGGGCCTAACTTTAAAAAGTCTTCTGGACAATGAGCTATGAATATACATTCAAAAAGATTTGAAGAGATCTACATAATAAATTGCGCATATATTTCCAATAAGGAGAAAAGCCGAGAAGGAGAAGGAGCTGGCATTCTGAAATTAGGAAGAGTCTTGGTGCTGTCTCATTAGCAGAATCACTGTCCAGAACCCTTACAGCTTTGCTTTACTAACAGTAGGAACAGACAGACATATAGTTCCCCTGAGCCAAATAAGAACACCTCTTGGGAAAAAAGAAGAAAATACCCCTTGCAGGCTGCAGTGATTTTCCGGCTTGCCAGAGCCGCTGCCTCCTGGCAAGAGGCCTGCCTGGGGTCCTCCCTTAGGTGAGTTCAGTCTGGTTAACCACTTGCAGGCCGCGCCAACTGCCTCGGCGCCAATTCTTTGCTGAAGCTGTGGTTTGCTAAATGTAGCACTGGAATCACCTGCACTGTTTGTTGAAGCACAGATCGCCAGCCCCACTCCCAGAGTTTTTGATTTAGTAAGTCTGGGGTGGAGTTCCGGAACGGGCCCCTCCAACATGTCCCCCGGAGCTGCCTTTCCTGCAGGTCTGGCGATCACCCTTAGAGAAATGCTGCCTTGATATATACAGGTATTTTTATAGCAAATTATTTATTAGCAAAGCGAATCCTTTTCTGTGGTCCTGGGGCATGCTTACCAATCCTTTTTTGTTGCTAGATGTTGAGTGTTTCAAATGTCCCTAAAGATGTCTGAAAGTTGGACAAACTTTACAAGACCAGATTAGATCATTTTGTCCTCTCTTTCCTTTCGTTATTGGGTTTGCAATACCATTTCACCATTTGTACTCCAACCCTGGACTCTGGATATTAAAGACTTCTCTCCTGCTATGTGTTCATCAGTGACCAGCTCTTTTTCCCTTGTTTTTCATGTTTTTCATCTTCTCAAGTAAGGATGATAGTCTAAGGAATACATTATCCTTAATAAAATCATTGTAAATAGACAAGATACTCTTATAATCTGTTCTACTTAGGTCCTCTCCATCTCAGAGATAGCATGCTACTCACCGAGGTGATTTCTGTTCTATTATTTGATCGTCTATTGTTTTTTCTTCTATAGAAAACATGATATAATTCTTGCAGATGAGAATCTGGTTTAATTCCTATTGTTTTGAAAATTCTTTTTTCTTTTTTCCAAGTTCATGACACATTAGCGTCAGTCCCTGTGTGTCACAGCATCACCCAGCTTGCCTTTTGCATTTGCTCCTTTGCTTTCATTACATACATATTTACAGTGGTAAAGTGTGCATAGCAAAGCTTACTCTTGTAATCGACGTTAAGTGGTGTTAAGTCCATTTACAATGTTGTGCTACCGTCACCAGTATCCATTTCCCAAACTTCTTCATCATTCCAACAAATTCTGTGCACCTTCAACGCTAACTTTCCATTCTCCTCTCCCACCAGTCCCTAGTAACTTCTGTTCTACTTTTTGTCTCTATGAATTTGCCAAGTCTAAGTATCTCTAGATATTCAGTGGAATCCTATACTATTTCCCCTTTAGTGTCTGGCTCATTTCACTTCTCATCATGTTTTCAAGGTTCATCTCTGCTTGCTTTTATAATCGGTATTTGTTTTTAGATTTCTCCAATAGAGTTTGTGTTTTCTTTAGTGTTCTTTCTCAAAAGAAAGCTCTTGTTTTTTTCATGACCTCCTCCCCTCCCTTTTTTGAGAAAATTGAGTCTTTCTATATTGAAGGTAAGGATTCTGGAATCATTAATTTTGTTCGACTCTTACTAGCAGATGTATAAAGATTTGTGTGCTGATTATTTGTTCTGAGACTCATTGAAACCTCAGCTCTCATCTTGTTGTATAACTTGCCACAGCAAGTAGAGTGGTTGCAGAACATTTTAGGTGTCTCTGAGAGTTTTTCGAGAGCACTCTTTCTAGCCCCTTCTAGAATAATTTCCAAAGCTGAGGACCTCAAATAGAGGGAGGGAGGGGAAGAAGGAAGGAAAAGTAAAAGCGCCTTGTGGAAGTTGTATTGTTTGGATTTTATCTTCAACTCAACCACCTCTTTAGCATTCTATCATTAACATGGCTATTGATTTCTTCTCAAATAATGAATCAAGAAAATTAAGTACTAAGGTAGTGAAGAAGTTTAAAAGATGGTAGAGACCTGCATTTTGTCTCCTAGGTTGTCGCCTTACCTCTAACAAGGTAGCACCTGTATGAATCTCTGTCAAAGGGAGAAAAAAACATTGTGGCTCACGGGGGCACCTGGGTGGCTCAACTGGTTAAGCAACTGACTTCTGCTCAGGTCCTTGTCTCCTGGTTCATGAGTTCAAGCCCTACATCGGGCTCTGTGCTAACAGCTCAGAGCCTGGAGCTTACCTCAGATTCTTTGTCTCTCCCTCTCTCTGCCCCTCACTTGCTCACACTCTGTCTCCTCTCTCTCAGAAATAAATAAACATTATTAAAAGGTGGGAGGAACAATATTCTGATAGATACAGTTAGAACTGGATGATACCCTGCTTTTGATTACATATAAGTTCAGGCTGTGTATCAATTTGTTAATCCTGTAAACAAAGTAAGGGAGCCTTTGAGGAAAAGTAAATTGTACAGCTAAAAGTACTAGATCATAAGAAATCAAGTTTTCACTGATAGCAATGGATTCCTTTTCTATTCTTTGAAAGTCGCACTAACGTATAAACTGCTTGAAAATTATGCTTGTGCTCAATGACAGCCCAACTATCAGATTATATTTAGTATCCAATCAATCAAAAAATGCTTTTGTTCCTAATGATCTCATTAATATGTATACAGTTACACATACATAATTTGAAAAAGTCTAGGTAGGCACTATCTTCTTTTTCTTCTTTTAAAAAAATTGCTTATTGGTACTAACTAGTGAATAATGTTTTAAGAAACCGTATTCTTTCTTTTTGTATAAGACAAACTCCATGCATTCAGAGATAATAGAGACTATGTGTTGTCTCTGACTTTTCAGAGATAATAGAGATTATGTGCTGTTTTAACTGGATTTGTAATTCAGTAGGTCAAGCTTGGCTTCATTCCCAAGTTCAAAGTTACTTAAGCAAAATGGGAAACAAAGTATTTTATATACCTTTTGCAGGCATATAAAATAGAGAGTACTTACATAGAAACATGAGCCTTGCACATTAATTTTGCCTCAACCCTTAATAGTATATTTGCCCACCCATCATTACACATAGAGAAAATTATGCTTAAAAAGTGGCTTACAGGGGTGCCTGGGAGGCTTAATCAGTTGAGTGTCTGACTCTTGATTTCATCTTAGGTCATGATCCCAGGGTTGTGGGATTGGGCTTCCTTTTGGGTTCTGTGCTGAGCATGGAGCCTGCTTAGGGTTCTCTATTTCTCTCCCTCTGTCCCTCTCACATGCTCACACTCTCTTTCTCAGTATAAAAAACAAAACACTCACACTATAAAACCTAAAAGTTTTACTTCTCTGCCTATCTTGAAACTCTGCTTCCAGTAAGAATTTGAGTCATTTAATCCATGTTGCTCCTCTGTCTTCCAGCAAGGAACTTGTTAATAGATAGGAAAAAAGGAAGTTTTCCTTCTATCTAGTTCTTCATTCCTAGATTTGAGGACTAGGACAATGTGATTCAATTCAGCCAAACAAATATTTGAAAGAAACTTTGTTAAGCCCTGCTTCCTATTTGAAGATTTGTGAGCAAAATTCCTCCATGTAAAAAGTTCACAAATTGGCAAGGCTAAGAGGCAAATTAGGGAAACATACACATTTGGTTAATACAGTGCAAAGAGGGTAAATGTTCAGGGAGAGTACAAAATGCTCTGAGGGTTTGGATGGCAGAAGAGGTCGGCTCCCTGGGAGGGATAAGGAAAAACTTGGGTGGCAGCATTTGAGATAGATCTGGATTCTCAAATTTACTGTGCATCGGGCTTATTGGGAGGATGTGTTAAAATACAGATTGGTAGGGGTGCCTGGGTGGCTCAGTTGGTTAAGCGGCTGACTTCAGCTCAGGTCATGATCTCACGGTTTGTGAGTTCGAGCCCTGGGTCAGGCTCTGTGCTGATGGCTCAGGGCCTGGAGCCTGCTTTGGATACTGTATCTCCCTCTCTCTTTGCCCCTCCCCTGCCCATACTCTGTCTCTATGTCTCTCAAAAATAAATAAACATTAAAAAAAATACAGATTGGTAGGCATCCCACTCAACATTTTCTTAATTTCGAGAGAGAGAGAGAGAGAGAGAGAGAGAGAGAGAGAGGGAGAGGGAGGGAGGGAGAAAGAGAGGGAGGGAGAGAGAGAGAGAGGGAATGGGGACAGGCAGAGAGAGAGGGAAACACAGAATCCAAAGCAGTCTTCAGGTTCCAAGCTGTCAGCACAGAGCCCGACATGCGGCTGGAACTCATGAACCGCGAGACCATGACCTGAGCCTAAGTCAGATGCTTAACCAACTGAGCCACCCAGGCGCCTCCCACACTCAATATTTTTGATTTGGTAGGTCTGAGGCCGATCCTGAAAACTTGTATTTCTAACAGGTTCCCAGGTGATTCTCCTACTGCTTTTTCAGTGACAATGCTTAAATAATCATTGCTCTACAAAGTTTGAAAAATAATGGAGAATTTTTAATGCAGAGAAAGAGATGAGCAAATTGGAGAAGCAAGAACCGAAGGGCACTTTAAATAATAATAAAAATAGCTAACTTTGCCACTCAAGAGATCAAGAGATAAGGTTCAGAGAGGTTTAAAAATTTGTTTAATGTCATAGCTAATAAACAGCAGAGTCAGGATTTGAACCCATGGAGTCAACAAGCCAGGAGTTGACATGTAGCTGCTAAGAATAATAGTAGAAAGCAGTACATCTTCACGCACACAGGCATTTTGTTAGGCAGTAAGGGGAGTTAAAGCTTAGCATGTAGGTTGCAGTTAAATTTCAGAGGGCTTAAATGCCAGGGTAAGGAATTTTATACTTAGTGTTTAATAGAGATGTATTAAAAATATTTAATCAAGATTGAGTAGATGTGTATTTGACCAAGAAAGGCAAAAGGGTGGCAGCCTAGTTAGAAGTCTTTGATATCAGCCAATTCAGGGGAGAGATAGTACACCAGTTGGACTTACGGTAAGGAGATGGACGCAAGAGCTATTTTGTAGGTTGGCAATACTGGTGATTCCCAATCTTTCTACCAGCTGTGATTCCATGGTTCCAAAGATTTTATTAATGAAGCAAACTGGATTTAGCTAAACAAACAAAAAAAATGTTCCATCTGAGTTTATTATTTTTCCCATTACAACACATTCAGATTGTAACGGACAGTTGATAATCATCAAGGGCTCAGAGTCACATTATTGTCCTGGCTGTGATAAGAAGCACCAAAGTTGAGCGAATGAGCAGACCTATAAAATTTTACTGCTTTCAGTTGCAGGTCTTTGTCACCATGCCCATATCCAAGGTCAGTCTCGTGATGAACATTTTAGCTTAAAGTCTGATCTACAGTTCATGTTTTGGGAATTCTTCTGATGCCATCAAAAGCCAGCGCAATGTTGTAATAATTCTGAGATAGGAAGTTACTTAGCTGATGGAAAAGAATTTTAGCCCCAACAAAGAAATCTCTGTGGGTTTTCAGGTAAATATATAATTTACGCTAGGTCTTTAAAAAAGACCTATTGATATTGTGTGTGGGGCCTACAAGTACAAGTCCAGGAAGACTCTGTAGGCTCAGGTCAGGGGAGTAATGAAATAAGACAGGAAGCTGGGAGAAGGGCCCCAGTGGGAAGAATTTGATGCTGAGGGAGAGGTAGATGAGGTCTTGTTGTTTGGGACGTCTCTTTAACTCAGGACTCCACAGCAGCCTATTGTTACCTATCAGCCCTTCTGAAAACAAATACTGAGACTTTTTAGGGTCAATAAAATCACATTTTATTTGTCTGCAGCGTGAAACATTTTCACTTTCAGGATGAAATTTTTAGATAAAATAAAACTTTGCTAATGTTGATCAAAAACTTCCCACTTAATATTGTCTTGTCACTGCCCATACATACCCCTAAGCCCTGTGGAAAGAAAAAAAAAAAAAAAAGATGGAGATTTCTGGAACACATAACAGTGCTAGCCCATATGTATGTGGTCATGAAATAGTTAAGCGACAGGCCTCTGATACCTGTAGCCAGAGAAAGCCTTCAATGAGGAGATCTATTTCTGTACAATAGGATCTAGTTTCTCCAGCATAGTAGAGTTCAGCCCCAAAGTCAGTCATTCTCACACTATCAAAAGCCAGGGTGCCTGAGGGCAGTCACTCACAGAAGCAGGGGTTTTGCAGAGGGCCCAGGAGAGTGTCTCTAAGTTTCAGTATGCACTCCCTAGCAAATGAGGAAGAGCAATAGTGAGAGCTATAAATACAAATCGTTATGTGTATTGAGAATTGAATTTTGAGCAGTTACCAGCAAAGATACTGAATACGCGGTACAAAATGGCACGTCACCCTTGTGAAAGGAAACAGCCCTGACACGTCCTAAGGTAGAAATTGGAACAGCTATTGGAATAGCGGGTGCATGATTCTTAGCCGCACATAGCTAAATACAGCAGATACGTTATTCTTAGTCACACACAGCTAAACTAGTCACTGTTCTCTACTGAGGAAAAATCAGCAAGGCGGCTAGAAGGGAGTAACTCCAAACTCTAAATTACTTCCCATGAATATGTGTATGTGTGCATGTATTTGCTTAAGTTAGCTGTTACAGAAGCTCTGTTTAGTTTATTTCTCAGTGAGGGTTCAATCATCAATTACATTCTTGCTTTCTTCATAGAGTCTCTGAGTAGCAGAATTTTCGAGTGTTGATAACAAGGACTGGGTGGATCCAAGTAGCCTTTTGCAGCCAAGGCTTTGGTACCAAGCACAGACAGATGAGGGAGTGTCCCCATGTGCCTTAAGCTCCAGGAGCCTGCCACCAGTCATTGTAGCCCTGCAAGTTCATGGAGCACAACCGGGGACAAATGGAAACTTTAAGAATGAACCTTTAGTTCAAGGTTAACTAGAGAGACTGAAGCAGGGTAATGAAAGCTGTTACATCTTATAATTAAAAGGGTTTGCTGTGTGGTTACCTGACATAGTTACTAAATGGCTTGCATGAAATAACATGCAACCTTCTGCAGTCACTGTGCAATTACCTTATGTCATCACCATGCAGGCAAAAGACAAAGAAAATGCAGGGAGAAGCTTTTAACAGCAATTTGTAGCGAAGATGTTTGGAATAAGAACACATTGCTTGTTACCACTGGCTCTTATGTTAATCTCCTAATTGCAAATTGGCTTCCATTAATGTCTGGATACCACTGAAATAATCTTATACCTTCTCTAGTCTGATACCCTTATATTTATATTTATATAGAACATGCCTGCACATACAGATTCTTTTTCTTTGCATTGGCATTTAATGGCTCCATTTCCCCCCCCTTTCTATGGAAAGACAGAAAAATAGGACTTGTGAGCCCTAGGGCTGTATTCTGAACCCACAGTTCACAAAAAAGCCTACCTCTAAGTCCAAAATTCTGGAGAAGGCATTTCCTGCCTTTAAATATTGCTCTCCTGTTCCCATGGACCATGTCGGCATTGTGATCTCTCCTTAAGGATAGTCAGGCTTAAAGCCTGGCACTTTGTTTGCTGTCCTCTTCTCTTAATTAAAAAGGACACTAAATGACCTGTCACTTGTGGTACTTGTTAGTGTACAAAAACAAGAGAAGAGTCTGTGTGGTTAGCCTGGTTCCTAGGTATATGTCACACCATATCCTCCCATAGGGCTTACAGTATCGACATCTGATTAAGTTGAGCTGGGATGAACCAGTCTCTGCTTAGTAGTTTCTGCAGTATTCTACCAAAGGAAAACTACAAATGGACCAATGGCATTGGGCCAGTGTTTCCCTCCTCCTTTTCTTTGTCCTCCTCCTTTTTAAACTCTGCCCTTATGTAACATGTGTTTTTAAAGAAAATCATAGAATTACAAAGTATAAAGAAGAAAACAATTACCCTTCCCCTATCCTGAAATAATTGATATGAATGTTATATAATTTTTAACCCATTTTTCCCCTAAAGATTTATTATTTCTACATCCTGAAACTTCTAGATGCAGTTATTAATTCATTGTCTAAAATAAATGTATATGTTCATCAGTCAGGAAATACTCTAAGCCCCTAAAGACTAATTTAAAAAACCAACCTTTAGGTCAATATAGCGTGCGAATTTCAAATGGTCCTTTATTGACCTCCTGGAAAAGAAAATGCAAAATTGTCCTTCTATTTTTCCATTTGTTGCTTAACACAGTGCCAATATATACCTCTGGTTTTTATGTGTTTTTGTTATTGTTTGTGAGGGGCACCTGGGTGGCTCAGTCGGTTAAGCGGCAGACTTCGGCTCAGGTCATGATCTCGCGGTCTGTGAGTTAGAGCCCCGCGTCGGGCTCTGTGCTGATGGCTCAGGGCCTGGAGCCTGCTTCACATTCTGTGTCTCCCTCTCTCTCTGCTCTTCCCCTGCTCACGCTCTGTTTCTATGTCTCCGAAAATAGATAAACATTAAAAAAAATTGTTATTGTTTGTGTTTTTTGGCTAGTTGAAATTCCATGTTCACTTTGATTTTTGAATCTGCCTACTCCCATAATTTTCCTTTCCATAGCTTTGGGTCGTAAACTTTCACTATCTTAATGAATTTATCTTATCTTGAAGTATATTTAATTCAACACGTATCTTTTATGAAAAACCAAATGTGTCTTATAAAATGTAACAAGGAAATAAATAGAACACATATAAGTAATGAAGAATCAGGGTAAAAGAAAAAGCTGTGAATATAGCTTGAGTTCCCAGTCTTTTTTTTTTTCTTTTTTCTTTTCACTGAGTTCCCACTCTTAATTGCTTACTTAAAACCTTTTTTAATTTCTGAACCATAGAAGATAAACTATATTTTGCTGTTTTAAAATGACAGTTAAACAGAACACCAACTTAACAGTTTCTAAAAAAAAAAAATCATCTAAAAAAATCCAGTTTCCTCTAAAACAAAGGTTTTCCTCTTTTTAATGGGCTGAACTTTGCATCATGTATTTCAAAGGCTTTCTAAAAATTAGTCTACTGAGTAAGGCGATAAAACCCTTTAGCTCTGCTGCAAAACTGAATGACAAAAGTGAAAATGTTGAAGGCAGGAAATAGGTTTTTGTCAATAAATTTAAGCAGGATTAGTGAATGAATTCGGTTTTTGGTCTGTATACATTTGCCACTTTAGGTTTTCCAAGCTTTCTGGTGACTTTTATAAACAACTACTATTCTGGAAGCTCACCCAGCATTCGGGCCCATGTGAACAAGTCTGAAAATTTGCAGAAAGGAGGTAGGAAATACGCAGTTGGTGAGTGTCCTGAGCAAAATTTGATTTACCGAAAGAAAAGGAAACCAATACTAGAGTAAAAGCGTGACAATGGGGCCATCCCCTCGAAGGGATCTCTAACACCCGGGATTACCCGGTTCCTATGTAATAGTTTCATCAGCTTTGCCAGGAAGGGGCCTGGCAGCTTCAGGAGGTAGTAGTCTTGGCTTGGGGCTCTGCAGCCTCATTATGGGGTCTTGTACTTTTAGATGGCATCGGTTGTGGCTGCTGATTTTCATGTCCACAGTGGGTGTGAATCTAGTTCAGGAGAAAAGGAGTACCAGCCAGGGTCCACCAGAAAAACTGGTTTGTGGAACACAGAAAAAGCAGTTTTTGAGAATTTTCATACTTCTTGGGAGCAACTGAGGCTGATTGGGGCAGAGTCAGGAAATATTGTTTTGTGGTCATGGCTTTCATAACGTATTTATTTTTCTGGCCACAGTGACCTAGGAAACATGAGTTTTCCTCTAATTTAGAGTTTGTGCTAGAATAAAGATGAGCCAAGGAGAGTGGAAAAATCACCTGAGGTATGTAAATATAACTAGATATGCATCTGAGACCCTGCTGTCCAAGTTTTATAGGAGTGAATTCATTTTATCTTAACTGATCTGTATGGTCCAAGTCCAGTTGCATATTGGGCAGGAAATGTCACATCATAATGTCTCTCAGCTAATAAAAGATGATTTATTAAAACTTGGGGTGTGAGGAACACTGTTAAATGCCAAGGATTGTCTTGATCCTCCCATAGGGCTTGCGGTGACATCTGATTAAGTAGAGCTCTGGTAAACTCGGGTCTTATTATGGGCTAAATGGCTACCAGTAGTTGTTAAAAGTTGCTACTAGTGCCACCTTTTGCAGAAGATATGTGTCTTTCAGTCTCCCACTGAAGAGGCTGTCTAGTCTTGGTTCCCCATAAGCAAGAGGTTGGATGGAGATTCTGAGCCCAGGTAGCTGGAAAAGGTCAGAAGGACAGCTCTGTAGTCAAGGAGATAAAGCTTCTCTGGCGAGTATGCTTCATGCAAACCCCTGAGGCACTCATTAAATAGTTAATGAATGAATAGATGGACATGGAGTAGGGTCATCTCAGAGAGCAGAGAGACTAGCTTAAAGCAAACTGGATGATCACGGCTCAGTTTCTACTGAAATTAGAAGAGGTCAGACAAAAAAGGACCATGCAGTCTTCCCCAGGAGGCAAGGAAGATGGCTTTGGTCCCGGGGTAGCTAAGCAGAAGTATTCAGATCAAGGGCCACTGAAGAAATGTTGTAATCCAATTGGATTTTTCATTAGTTATCGGTGTTCACAGTTGCCTCCCTCATGCCTATAGTCAAGATGACTTTTGTAGAATACCTACTATGAGAAGGCATACAGGCTCTGTAGTCACATGAGTTACCTGTCGCTGGGTAACAAAGTTGCCCTGAAATGTAGCGACTTAGTTTGGAATCCATGTGCAGCTCAACTCGGTGGTTTTGGCTTCCAGTCTTTGATGGTAATTCTGCCAAGCAGTTGGCTGGGGCTGCATTCGTGTCCAGGCTCGACTGGGGTCAGTGAGTCTGCTTCCAAGTTCACTCACAAAATGGTCGGCAGATCTCCCTTCCTCACTGGCTGTTGGTACACCAGTAAGTTCTGGTCATGGGAACCTCTTGATAAGGCTACTCAGACATGGCATGGTGCTTTCCCTGGGTGAGTGATAAGGCAGGGACTGGCAGGTGGGGAATTCCCCAAGGGAAGCCACAGTCTCTTATAACCTAATTCAGAAGTGACATCCTATTACTTGTGCCATATTCGATTGTTCCCACGTTGGAACAAAGTGTCAGAGAAGCATTCTACTGTGTGGATACCATGAGGCAAGGACCCTCGGGGCACATCTTAGAACCTGGCTACAGTATTACCTATGGACACTGTTCCAAAAATGTGTGTGGCCCCCACAGGACAAAGAGTGGCCTAAGCTCACCCTTCGAGGAGTTAATAGTTAATGCTAGGTAACAAAAATAGTTAAACAGGATTTTATCAAGGAAAGTAAGCTATCTATAAAATCAAAATAAAATCTAAAGATCTCTCCTGCAGGTTTCTGCTGCAGTATTTGAAAAGGAATTCTTCTAAAACCATCTAATTTTGGGCCAAGGTCAGAAATTTATTTTCGGTCTAGCATCTCTGGATCACTCTTAAGCTGGTCAAATGGTCAGAAGGGGCAGAAAGGAGTCACCTTTTCAATGCAGTGTTTATTCCTTAATTTTACACGCAGGCTGGGTAAATAATTTTGATCACACCAAACCCTCATTTTCCAGCTCTTTTTTGACATTGGGATTGTCTTCCCTATAGGGGTTCCCTCAAACCTCTAGTACAGCCTCCAAGAAAAGCTGTATCTCCATCTAGAGAGCGTTAGGGTCAGGACAGTATTGCACTTCGTCTGGAAATAATTCAGAAGTCATCTGACAGGTTTAGACTTGCACCTGTATCCTGGTGCAGCTGGAGAGACTTCTGCGATCGAATATGCAGGGCTCTTCCATGGGCTGAACTCAGGGGGCTGTCCCCTGTTGGGAGTGTTGGATTCAGCATGGGTCCGTTTTCTTCCCTCCCACTGCCACCCCGTCCCTGCTGTCTGGAGGGGGTGCGCCCCACCTCTCCCCACGGCAGACCTGGCTACACCACAAGGAGTTAAAGCTGTCCCTCTGCACGCAGGGAAGCCACACTGGAGCAAGGGAGGCTCTAATTGCTTCTCTAGAACCGACAGGGGGATCAGTATGGAGTGATCTAATAGTTTTTTTCCACAGCTATTGTTCTGATCACATGAGCGCTATTGGTTGTCCTTATAATCCAAATTTTCCAAACCCTGGTAATTGTCATGGTTTGAGTTTGAATTAACCTTTAAACCATTTTGTTCCTTAGATCCTTGAAGCTATTATACAACAAAAGCTAAACTTTGCTAAACTTTAGCCGTTCTGTAAAACCACATAGTAGATAATAATGACACTGGTCTTTTCCATTTGCTTAGATAAAGCTCTGCTGGTATGGACTAATAAACTTTATCTCCTTGTTCTGAGGAGGAAGTGGTTTTATTAAATCACTGAGTTTGACTCTAGCCATATAACTCTTTACAGTAAAGTTAGTGTAGGAAAATCTGATTCTTGTCTAAAGGGATAGTGAGGTCACTCATCAAAGTTTACTCTGATCTAAATTCCAGTTTACTTAATACTTAGTCTTCAGTAAATCTTACTATAAGGACATTGTCCAAGTTGTAGAGTAGTTACAGAAGCCATTTCTGCCAACTGAGAGCAGAGATAGTCCTAAAGGACTTTTTATGTAGGTCTCTGATGAGAGGAAATAGTGCTCTCCTTTAACAAATGGGAAGGAAAACAAATGAATATTTTTGGTGATCATATTCTTTTTTCCCTGTTCTTCTTTGTCTCTGAGAGTTTATTTCCTGGTTTTACCCCTTGACGTGAGGTAGGACTGGTTATCAAGAGTCGGCGTGTTTAGTATAACCCGGTTTCCAAGGAACTACACAGAGATGGCCCTACCTTTAACAAAAATTAAATAGCTTTTGCACAAAATGCTCTAAGAACTCTAGTGGGAACTTGTTGAAAAGAAGGGCTCGTTTGGGAGCACGACTGTGAAATATCCCTAATAGAGGGTTTCTCGTCCTATGGACAGGTCCCTCCACTTACATCACTTTGAAAAGATGATCTTTACAAAGGTTACTTTATTCATCTGCTAACATTCAATGAGTGCTTGGTGAATTTTACTTTGTGCCAGGCAGAGAAGTAGGCACAGTCGACCGGATGTATAGCCCAGTGATCAAGTGCTCAGATTGTGGACACTTATCACATGAGTTAGGTCTTTATTTCTGACATGCGAATTGGGTAGCCTTGGGCCAGTTTCTCCACTTCTCTGTGCCTTGGTTTCTTTAGCTATAAATTGGGGATAGTAATACTATCTATTTCATAGAGTTCAGGTGAGGATTCAACGAATTAACATTTAGATCAATACCCGTCATCTCCTACTGCTGTAGGTTTTAGTCGTTATTGCTATTATAAATATAGTTAAAAAGAAACATCATCCTAATAAAATATTTTCATCTAAATCCCTCCCCAACTGGGGCGCCTGCGTGGCTCATTTGGTTAAAAAATTGACTCTTGGTTTTAGCTCAGGTCATGATTTCATGGTTCGTGAAACTGAGCCCCACGTTGGGCTCTGTGCTGACAGTGCAGAGCCTGCTTAGGATTCCCTCTCTTTCTCTCTCTGTCCTTCTGCCACTCACTCTGTCTCACAAAATAAATATGTAAAACTTAAAAAAAATAAATAAATCTCTCCCCAACCATGGTTCTTTTTTTTTTTTAATGTTTATTTATTTTTGAGAGAGACAGACAGAGAGAGAGAGAGAGAGACAGTGCGCACAAGGGGAGGAGGGGCAGGGAGAGATGGATACAGAGAGTCTGAAGCAGGCTCCAGGCTCTGATTTGTCAGCTCAGAGCCCGACTTATGGCTTGAACTCATGAACTGCGAGATCATGACCTGAGCTCAGACTCTGAGCCGACTGAGCCACCCAGGTGCCTCCCAATCATGCTTCTCATAGCATTTAGTACAGTTAATATTTTAATATGTTTAAAGCAAATTTTCATGAGATCGGCAAGAATTGCAGCTCTTTACAATGTGAGATCCTTATTTTATAGATACAAACCAGCCCTGGAGAGGCTATATGAATGGCTCAAAGTAAAAAACATAATTGGTTGCATTGCCAGGATTAACATGCTGTTTATGCTTCTAATAACCTTAATTGTGGCTTAAAGGTCAGAACTGCATAGCTCTGGGGGGCCTGAGCTCAGGCTTAGGCCAGAGAACTTCAGGCTCACTGCTCTGTCCACAAATCAACACCCATCCCTTTTCTACTATGCCTTTGAATGTCCCTTAGAAAAGAGTTCTGACCACTTTCCCAGCCCCAAGCATTCTTATAGCTAGCATTTGATCCAAGCACAAAGACAATGTGAGTTTCTTGGCCATTCTCTATGGGTCAGCCATTGCACTGGTGACAAACCAATCCAAATTATCTTTTGCAAAAAAGATGTATTAGAACTCTAACATGTGCCTTGAGAGGTCTCCAAAAGATCAGAACAATTCACATTCCATCAGAATTTTCTGTCTCTCATCTCTGATAGAGAAGCAGAGTGTTGGTTTAATTCTCTAAACCATTCTCTATGTGGTAGGGGCATGGTTACCATAGCTCCAGACTAAGGATCTTAGAGCTTTCTGATTATGTGGCACAATAAGGCTGGCTTCTACTGTGTGCCCGTCACTGTCAAGGGGAGTGGGGAGGTATTACCAGAGCCTGTGTAGGGCAGTAGAGCCAAGGGGAGGATGAAATAACCAATCATCTCTTTCTATAACAAAACTTTCGCTGAGATTGAAAACCCCAACCAACACCCACTTCTGGATGAAAAACATAGTACTCCGCCTAGTGTTTATCGCCACTTAAAATTTTATAAGAGCTTCCATTTGGCAGTACATGGGCCGTTGTTTATAGCCATTTCACAAATGAGAACAGTGAGGATCTAGCTTGCTGACAGTTACATATTTAACAACTAATCAAACATAAACTCTCACTGGGTCATTTTGTCTCATCACAGATTATTTCTACATATTTTACTGAATCAAGGCAAGCAAGGGTACTTACTATTCTTCAGTTAATAGGAAAAAAAAAAAACATTAAATACATTGTGCTAGGAAACTGGTTCCTTGTATGAATCAATAGACATTTATTGAATGAATGAATGTCTGGCCCATGTCAGAGAGCAAATACTTAACAAAGTGACAAATAGAAATGAATGTCGATGCAACAAAGAAGCTCCACTCTCTTCTCTTGACACGCGTCCACCAGCGCTAGCACTCTTGTTGAGTGAATGCTGGCCGAGGGAGGTTTTTCCTTGTTTTCTTTCCTGATTCGGATTGACAGATCCTTGTGTTTGACTTTAAATTGATTATGACAGCATGTCCTGTTTACTTGGATTAGTTCACAATTATTCTTTTTGTCTACTGTTCTGTAACACAACGGTCACTTTTTCGTACCTGCCGGATGTTTAACACGTCCTTTATGTGTTTGACTTTGTATAGTTCTTGCAAACAGGTTTCATAACCGTGTTTAATAACCCAATCAGTTCATAGGATTGGGGGGTGGGGGTCAGGTTACTGAAATTCTACAAGTTCTTTTGCTTGGCTGTTAATGAAATGATTCATTGCATATAAAGTGTTACTCAGAGCAATTCTTAAAGAGATCCAATTTACTAATTAGATCAATCATGATGTCCTCACTGAGAGTTCTGATTTCCAAAATCCTAACTTGATGCAGTGAATAGGGACTATGGAATATAGTTTTGCAAAGGACCTACTTCTGTTTCAAACCTGGGAAACCGCTGACCAAGTCACAGAGCAGTTAGGACATAAACCCTATGCTGCGTAATTATCAGTGAAACCAGGTTTTTAAAAAGACACCTGACCACCAAATAGCCAACAATGGCAGGATTTCATAACTGGCAGCAACTGACCCTTGTTCGCTTTCATTGAGAGAGGAGCTGAGATCCAATCTGTAGTTTTCCCTTTGAAGCTCCACGCTCTTTGTAAAGAAATGAATGTACTTTTCATGGAAACAAGGACCTGGCCCCAACTATACGCTGTGGAAAATTCCCATGTGCCATCTTGTGGAGCTGTTGAATTAGTGCTGAGAGAATTCAGTATATATTCTGACCAGATCTATGATTCCTTCCGTGGGTGACTCACTGTGCCACTTACATTTTAACTAATGATGATTGCAAACAGTGGGCTATGTAAATATTGGCCTTGTACCTAAATGGAAAACAATTAGCTCTACATTTAGGACCTTATTTCTAGATTCTCACTCATTTTTTTTTTCTTATTTGACAAAACACATTCACATCTCTTGTGTTGAGGAGTTTCCTCCTAAAATAGGATCAGTAGTTTTCTCAAAGCGCGTGCCCTGTTCGGACTACGTTTGCAGGTTCTTTCTCTCTTCCTTGTTCTCCTATATAATATTACCTTGCATTTCTTTCCTTGTTCTTATCAGTCTTTTTTATGTATCTCTTTTTTCTTTCTTTTTTTTTTTTTTTAAGATTTTATTTTTAAGTAATCTCTGCCCCCAACGTGGGGCTGGAACTCACAACCTTGAGAGTTGCATGCTCTCCTGACTGAGTCAGCTGGGCACCCCTGGCTAATTTTTCTAGTGCTTTAGGTTTCTATCCATTCGTTATACTCTTCTTCACTGAGTCTCCTAGTGTTTTTATTTGTTTATTTTCATTCGGAGATTTTTCTTTTTCTTATCATTTTTGTATTGTTTATTTAGTTTTGAGAGAAAGAAAGAGATGGAGCATGAGTGGGGGAGGGGTAGAGAGTGAGGGAGACACAGAATCCAAAGCAGGCTCCAGGCTCTGAGCTGTCAGCACAGTATACAACATGGGGCTCCAACTCATAAACCCTGGGATCATGACCTGAACCACAGTCAGATGGTTAACTGACTGAGGCACCCAGGCACCCATCTCCTGGTGTTTTGAAACAGATCTCCTTAGAATGACAAGTGGTGAAAAGAGAGGCTCTTATTCCCAGTGGCGCTGCGAGGTTTGGCTTTTGATCTTTAGAATCTTACCTTAATTTTTCTGGTACCCATTCTGATAACACCTCTGAGTGTAGAGAGAACTTTTCTGTTTCAGATGGTCCTATAAGCAATTTTAAGTTCTATAATTCATGCTATTGTTCTGAAACTTCTAAGAATTAATATCTTTCCACCATCCTAGGTATCTTTCTGGACAGAGAAAAGACTGTCCTCTGGTCTTTGTTACCAAGCCTAGGTCTAACTTAGAGTGAGTTGTTGAGAAGTAGAAGATCCTAGTCATTGCCTGACTTGGGCACCCAGATAGATCATGTGTCTATTTGACTGCAAGCCACTATGGGTTTTGAACAACTCCAGGTATGGATATTCTGTAATGAAGGTATTTTCTCAAAATACTACTTAAAATGATTTGTTATCATCTAGGTCCTGTTTTTTTGTTTGTTTGTTTGTTTTGTTTTGTTTTTTAATCCATCTTGGGTGAATTCCTCTGCATGTTGGATATTAAAGTAAAGCCACTTTTCCTTTATTCTTTGCAAACAATCTTTTGAACCCTTTCTATTTCGTTTGCCTCTTGTGTCTAC
The DNA here is from genome assembly GCA_030068075.1 of Paguma larvata. Taxonomy (NCBI): domain Eukaryota; kingdom Metazoa; phylum Chordata; class Mammalia; order Carnivora; family Viverridae; genus Paguma; species Paguma larvata. The sequence continues at coordinate 128,172,870 of CM057826.1, forward strand.
AAAAACACTGAGGAGCAAGGAAGAGGCAATAACCTGGCTTTGATATCCTAGCAAGGATAAAAAATTGAGTCTGATCAGCTCCCATTGACTCTGACCGTCACATGATGTCATCATTGAAGACTGCTCCCAGGAGAGATGGTGTTTGTTGTACCTGTGATGACTCTGTGGTTCTATTCTGATCTAGACCTTTCCTAGGACTCTGAGTCCTTAGAGGAAGTCCACTTCTCTGAGTACATTTCACACCCACACAGGTACCCCTCAGGGTGTCAGTAGGCCTCAAGTGTGCTGACTTGTTCTGGTCTGTCATCTTGCCACTTACAAGCCCACAACTACAGCTCCCCACTCTACTTGGATTCATTGAAAGAGTTTGATTTCCTCATACTAAGAACAATTACTCAACCTTTCTTCTGAGGATACCTTAGTAACTCAAAGGTGTTTTATCTTCTAAGAAGTTTTCCAAGTGATTGCAATGTATGGACAGCTGGGAGAGGATCATTGTCCCCAGGGCCCTGTATATTTTCTTAGAAACTGGATTATACTAAACACACTGACTTTTGGTAAGCAGTCCTACCTCATGTCCTGGGAAATTTCTCAAAGGGTACTATTAATAATTACATCAAAGCTTCATTCATACACAAGGCAAACTGGGATGTTTGGTCACTATAAACTTCTTTGAATAGAGAGGAAAAGGGGAAAAAATTAATCTATGGTGGGCATTCTACTACAATGGACAAGAGTATACTAACTTTCAAACCTCCTCAGAAAAATGAAAGTTTGTCTTGCAACGGGAGTGGATATTATACTACTCAAACAAAGTCCCACAACTAAGTCTTCTTTATTTATGTAATCAACATTTATTGAGCAACAACTACTGCGAGGTCATACTAGCCACAGTGGGGGCAGTGGGGAAGAGGTGTGATGTATATATATGAATAGATACAGTTCTTGTCTGCTTTTTTGAATAAAAAATCATGTCAGCTTCCACATCTGCTCTTTGTCCTGTGAAATTGCTGGTATTCCTTAAATTATACTTAAATTATATTTAATGCCTTAGTAAATTCTCTTTTTCTTATTATTTTACATTTCCTTTCATATTGGTAGCAGTTGAAGGAAAGGTTTGAACTGAGGATATGTCAATATTTTATTTGCCTTTAAAGAGAAGAATGTGAGGACTCAGGAAAATGTGCCTCTTAGCTAACCTAATGCTCAGTCATATGTCACAGGACCTGGAGACTTAAGTTGTACATCAGACTGCTTCTGAGTAACTTGTGAACTGAAAACCTTGTTCACATTGCGTAATTAGATTCACCTAAGTATAAAAATGTCTTCTTCTTCTTCTTCTTCTTCTTTTTTTTTTTTTTGAGAGAGAGAGAGTGAGTACCATTGGGGGAGGAGCAGAGGGAGAGAGAGAATCCCAAACAGGCTCCTTTCTCAGTGTGGAGCCTGAGGCAGGGCTGATCTCAAGATCATGGTCTCAGGACCTAAGCTGAAAACAAGATAAGGATGTTTAACTGACTGAGCCTTGCAGGCACCCCAAAATTGTCTGGATTTATTATAACTCTTGTGAAGATTGACCAACAGTGGAGGCCATTTTGTTTGCATTCCACAAAAGAGGATTTTTTGTAAAGTTTGCTCTGCAGCAGAGATCTGGGGCTGCCTTCCAAGATGACTCAGCTTAGTGAATCAGTTACCTGGAAAATACCGTAAATTACTTTTATAATGGTAAGGTACAAGTAGGGACAACTAGCAAACAGGTCATTAGCATGCAGAAAAAGCCCTACCTATTAAGGTAGGCATTTAGGTCAATTGGTCATGCTATGGAGGCAGATTTATGGGATTATACTAGCGTGTGTGTGTGTGTGAGTGTGTCATGCTGGAAACTCATCATGATGCTTTGACCATAGGCACTGACCACCACCTTAGCTCTGCTGGCGCTGGAGAGTGTGGAACAAGAGTAGTATAAATTTATGATCAGTCCTAAAAAATAACTCCCAACTCTCCAAATTCTAGAATATACCATGTGACTAAACAGCTAAATTACATGCTGCGTCATGTTTTCCTTAACTTGTTTCACATATGACAATAGTTGGTTTCCAAATAGATATTTAGAAGGGATCAATACAGGCAAAACTTGGAAGTGTGGGGAGCTCATGTTACAGCTGTCCGTCCTCTCTCCTGAAATCCTCCACTATGCCCTGAGTCTCCCTTAATGTCAGCCTTAATATCATTAGTTGTGTCCCCTTTCCTCTAGTAGGACACCAAGCTCCGGCTTAGCCAGTACGACCTTTACAGTTCGGCAAATCTGGTTAGAGTTTTATTTCTGTACATACAGCATGACCTGTGGCAAGTTCGATATGTCCTGTGTTTCCTCATCTGTTTGAGGCTAAAATTACAGGGTGGTTGTGAGGATTAAGTTAAGTAAGGTATTGAAATGTCTTATGCAATGCCTAGCACGAGTTAACAGCAAAACAAATGCTACTCTCTTGTAGTTCTCCCTCCTCATGTCTTATGCTACCAGTCATATTCTACCAACACAACATACTAAACTCCCTGGGGCTTTGCTCTGGCCAGCTCTCATAAATTACAGGTTTTTGAGGAATATTCCACGGGACCTCAGGTGCCCAGGAGAAGCGTGCAGCAGTGCCCAAGAAGTAGTGTGATGTGATTGGGCTCTGGCCCTTGATGTCTGGCCCCTTCAGCAGAGAAACCCTGTTTTCATCAGTTTTATTTATTTATTTATTTATTTTTATCAGTTTTCAATAGTGAACTTTTCCTAAGATTCATTTTGAAATATATGCCTGCTTTTGCCAGTAGCTTCATTTTTCAGGTAAAAGGAGAAGGGGACCCAGAGAGGCTAAAGATTACTGCCCTACTCCATCCACCCTGCCACCTCACTGGACTCTCCCCCTGGACCTCTTTCTTTGGGCTTCTTTCATGCCACTTGACCGGACTCTGTGTTGAACTGCATTTACGTGATCCTTGTTCAGTCAAGATTCATTAAATTTAAATTGACAGTTTGACACCTGTCTAACATTAAAGCCCCTCTGTGATTGTTGACATAATTCTTTGTAAGACATTGATGATTATACTAAGACTCTAAGTATCAGTACCCATTGTATTGGAAGTTCAAAAAGTGAATGAATCTTTATGAAACATTCAGACAATGTAGAAATGTATAGCGTTAAGAAGTAAAAGTGTTTCTTTCCCACCAACTAAGTCCTTACCTCACTGTTGAACCATTATTAAACATTTGATATAGAGCTTGCCGAATAGTATTCTATGTATTCACATATGTTCACAGTTTTAGTCTGCTCCAAATAAAAAAAACAGACCCCTCATATTATTTTATTACTTGATTTTCCCTCTCCTAACAATGTCATAGAGATGTGTTCAAGTAAGTACATATATATCAATGTCACTATTTATGTGCTCCTCATATTTCCATTGTATTTTATGATGTGTCCCTGAAAATGGGAGAGTAGATGGTTTCCTTCCTTCCTCTGTTACAAATGTTCTTGAAATGAATCTTATTTTTAAATTTTTAAAAAAGTTTTTATTTATTTACTTTGAGAGAGATAGTGAGTGGGGGAAGGGCAGAAAGAGGGAGAGAGGAAGAATCCCAAGTCGGCTCTGCACTGCCAGTGCAGAGCTGGATGTGAGGCTTGAACCCACAAAACCATAAGATCATGACCTGAGCAGAAACCAAGAGTCGAACGTTTAACTGACTGAGCCACCCAGGTGCCCTGAAATGAATCTTCTTTATCTCCATGTACACATTTGAAAGGATATTTCTAGAAATTTTCCAGATACTTACTCAGTTTTGTTAATTAAAAAAATTAATGCATGTAGATATGTTGCCCTCAAAATTTGCATGTTTATTTGTATTCCCACTAGTAGAGCATGAGAGTATGTATTTCCTCATAATCTCAACTCTTAAAAAATATTTAAATTCATCAATATATTTTTTAATTTTAATTTCACAACTTTAATTTTTTTCCAGTCAGACAGAATAAAGTGATATTTTAAGTCTTTACTTATTGGTGAGGTTGAATATTTTGGCATATGTTATCACCCTTTCTAATTTTTCTATAAATTATCTGTTCATAATATAGCAGATTTTTCTACTGGGTAGTTTATCTTTTTCTTACTGATTTATAATACACCCCAAACATATTTTCTCTTAATCCTTCGTTATGTACGTTACACATGTTTTCTCTTGTCATTGAGCTTTTGAGTTTGTTGATGGCCCCTTTGATATACAGCCACATCCACTGATCTTCTTCCTATTCACTCTTCCTCCCAAATCCAAACTCTTTCTCTTCATCTTTCTTTTTCCCACTTTTGCCTAAGATACTATCTCCTCTTTCCAAAACCAGGAAGTAGTCCTGAGCAGCCAACTTTCACTCTTCCCTCTCCGCAGCTCATTCTCCACACCTGTTCCATTTAAAAATGTGTGTCAGCTATTACTTTTCTTCTTAAAATTCTTCAATTGCTTCACATTACATTTAGAATGAAATCCATGCTCCTTAATCTTGCCTCCAAAGCCCTAAGTGGTCTGGCCTACCTCTCAGACTTCATTTTCTATGGGTACAGTGGTTCAGCTATATAAGTATTAAGTTACTCAAGCAAGCTAAGTCTGCCTTTAGCTTATGGCCTTTGAACTAATTGTCCCTAAACCGAAAGCATCCTTTCCAGCCCCTTGAATGACTTGTTGCTTCCTATTCAAATCACAGCTTAAATTTAATCTCTCCTGAAGAGCTATTCCTCCCCAGATAGCCAAGGTAACTTTTGATCATTACACCCAGCTTGAATTCTCACCACAACATACACATTACTATTTGATCTCTTTTTATTGGTTGGTTGTGAGTTGAATTATCAACGTAGTTATTACCAATATGTCCATTCAACTACCTGTCCATCCATCCGTTTACTTGTCTGTTCATCTCTCTAATGTGCTTACCCACTCATCCGTCGCTCCATCTGTCCACCTATCCCTTGCTCCCTCCATCCCTCCATCTTTCTATCCATTCATTTACTAATCCATCTTTTCTCTTGGAACATGTGACTAATATTTAAAAAAATGTATTTACTGCAATTTAAGTGCGGTTTGGGGAAGGAGTAGAGATAAGTATATATGATTCATTGTAGAACATTCATAGAAGTTTCAATCAAACCGGGAAACTTTGAGAGTAAAAGGAATGAAAATGACACTGGTACAAGACATGTAACCTGCAACTGTGTGGAATGTATGCTTATCTAAGTAACTAGGAGAAGTTATTTTATTTAAATTATTGAAACTTCATAACATTTTTTATATCTGGTATGCTTTTAAGTCCTTTAGTATTCATTTAATAAGGCTATTGTCTCTTCTAAAACTTTGATTCTTTGTCATGAACTTTACATTACTGTTATCGAATTCATGCAACTCTCTATGTAGAGCCTTATTTTTGGAATTAAGTTACATTTTTGGCAGAAAAAATATTGTTAAGGAACATGATGTATTGAATTTGGTCAGAAATGACGCTATGAAGCACCATAATATATCTCCCTTCTATTTTAGGTTTTATGTATATTTCAGAATATTTAGCATTTTCTTTATATGAATACCATATAATTTTTAACTTTTTTCCCAATGCTTTTACATTTTATTATAACTCTGATTTAAATTTACCACGTTTCTCTAACTTAATTTTTTTACCTTTTATAATTGCTATGTAGGAAAGCTCTTAATATTTGCTTTTTTATTTCATAATGATTTACAGCCCTACTTCAGATACATTTCTCGTTCATGTCATGTCATTTGTGTAGAGAATATATTCGTGCTGACTGTAGAAGACTGTAGTTTTCAAAGATGGCCACAATAGCAACCCCCATCCCATGGGCTCTTGTGAACAGGACCTTACCACTCCACCAAGAGTCCCATTCTATTGAATCTGGGCTTACCGACTCAGTTGGAAGTAACAAAAAACACAGTATAGCATCTGCTCCTCAAAACACAGATGCTATGCTGTGAGGAAGCCAAACCACATGGAGAGGCCATGGTGAGTGTTGTAGTTTTGCTTCTAGAGTAAAGAGGCTACTAGAGAATTCCAACCCCAGTGATTTTAGTCACTCCAGCCATTCTTTCTAGTTGGGGCTCCAGTCATTGAGGAGCAGAGACAGGTCATCTCTGCTGTGCTCTGTCCATATTCCTGCTGCTCTGAGTCTGTGGCCACTAAATTTGGGGTTGTTTGTTACATAGCAAGAGGTAAACAAAACACTCTTGTATCAGTGCCTAGAATGAGAAGTCATAATACCTTTTTCACTTATTAGGCTTAAAACCTTCATCGTATGAATTAAGCTTTCTTGGATTCAAGTGTTTTCATCTGTAAACTACTGACAGTGTTATCTGCCTTCCCAAAACCACAGAGAACTGGTGAGAATCAAGACATAAAATGATGTAAAATTCTGTAACAATGGATGTGACAGTATAAAGTGCTCTCCATAAACATGAAGAGATGCATAGACATAAAGACTAACTTTGAATCAATTATATATATATATATATATATATTTTTTTTTTTTTTTTTTTTTTTTTTTTTTTTTTGCTCAAACAGGCTTACCGATTTCCCTGGGCAGAGCTGGCCTAACGATATGGAATAGGAGACCTTGGTCCCATGCAACTTCATGCTGTAGCCCCAAACCATGAAAAGAGCTCTGTAGGGTATCAATAAATGACAGAAATGTCTTCTAAGAAAGTCAAGATTTGTATGGGCCCATTCAGGATTGAAGAAATCTAGACATCTCAGATATGACCTGAGCTAAAACCAAAACTGCTAGAGAGACTCACACCCGTGATGAGGTTTTTCTTTACAAACTAAGGTCACCACGTTAAAATATGGTTGAAACCACTTGTCGGGTGAGCTGCTTACTGTTGATACTGCATGGCCAATCAAGGCCAGCCAAAATGACTTGAATGTCTGACAGGAAGTGCCAGAGCCAGAGTGCCTGAGCCATGCTCCCCAGGCAACCAGAGTTCGATAAAGAAAGTCTTTGACTTTTAGAAAAGCAGAGACAGAGGGATCTCCCTCTTGGTTTGACTCTATTTTCTTGTGAACCTAAGCAATGAAAGTGTTTACAATGTACAGAGAGTTGAATTTCCTGATTTTAATGCCTAGGTTGTTTACTGGCTCTGATGCTACTAACCCTCTTTTTGATGCTATTAACTGTGCTGTATCTCAAAGGAATGGAGCAGGGCACCTGGGTGACTCGGTCATTTACGTGTCCGACTCTTGATCTCACAGTTCCTGGGATTGAGCCACACATCCAGCTCCATGATAATAGCACAAAGCCTGCTTAGGATTCTCTATCTCCTTCTCTCTCTCTGTCCCTCCCCTGTTCAATCCCTGCACCCGCCCCCCCGCCCCAGTCTCTCTCTTTCATAAATAAATGCTTTAAAAAATTAAAAAAGGAAAATGAAGAGCATCCTTGCTAGTTGCTGATTCGTTTTAGGAATTTTCCAGCTGAGAATAGGCAAATGAAAAGGATTTAAGGCTTAAGGGTGGTATAATATACTGGAAAGGACATTTGCTTTTTAGCAAGACTTTGGTTCAAATCATATTATACACATAATAGCATTAACTTCAGCTATCTACCTAAACTCTTTGAAGCTCAGAAATGGGGTAAACGGGGGCAATGTTTCCCTCCTTGTCCTACTGTGAGGATTAAGTGGTCTCTTATGTTTGGGGGGAGCCAAGTCATGTTAACATTTTTACTCCAACTTGGCCTGGATCAGATCCTCCACAAACACCAGTGTTCAGTATTCCAACATCTGCTTCCTCTTTCTCACTTTACTCTGGTTATTTCTTGTATTTCCCAGGTGTTTCCATGCATGGGTGTCAGGCCTCATAAAGTTGAGAATGAAAGATTCCTCACCTGCAGCCTCTCAACCTGTAGGCTCAAGGCTGAAGATGAGACATAATTTCCTCTCAATAATCGTATTTTCCTTTTCCTTCCTCGTTTACCTACCTGCTCATGTACTTGTATGCAAGTCAACTCATGATACAGACATGGGACTCAGCAGACTTGCCAGTTCCTCAGCACAACCAGACCCTGAATCCTGACCTGGGAGGGGGGGGAGCTTACTGGGACAAAGAGTTGAAAAGAGTTGTCTTTTTTCATCACAAAAAAGGTTAAGTGACCTATCTAAGATCACAGTAAGAACTCAGACTCCAGTCTTGCGATAACCACAGAGCCTCATTGATAAGCAGGGTTGGAGTTGGGCTCTGGAACTAGATTGCCTGGCATCAAAGCCAGAATCAGTCCTTCTGTCATCAGTGACTTTGGAAGAGTTTACTCTGGGACAGTAGACTCTAAGTCTATTTTGAGGCTTAGCCTGGTAGCTGCCTTCCGTGATATTGACCTCTAAAGATCACCCTGAAAAACCTGTGACGCCTTCTTACTCAGTAGGAAAAAAAAATCACATCTTTATTTTTCACTCTCGGCAAATGTTTGAGTGTACTTTTCCTGAGTAAATAATCGTTCTTTGTGTTTAATTTCTATTGTGTATTCACAGTTTCCGTTTATGGGTAGAGTCATGGCTTAAATTAAGCCGACGTCCTAGGATTTCATGTTTAATACTTTCCCTTTCCTCTTACGTGTTGTTAAAGTGCTGGGATATTTTTGGGGAACCCTGGCAGAGAAGCTAGGTAGTCACACACATCCCTACAAAACAGTGTGGTGATTTTTTGACCCTCCCCGCCACCAAAGGAGCAGACCAGCTGGCTTCCAGATTAAGGTGCAAATGACGTGTAGTTAGTGATCCTAGGAGTTAGCTAAGAAGCCAGCCAACTCCCACGGACACTGCCCTGTAACTTGGGAAACTGATAGGTCGAAAATCAATAGAGCATGACTTTTTAGTCAAGAAACTCATCACTGTGAAACGAGATGCAGAGTCCGTTAAAATAATCTTTCCCAGCCCCTCTTATGAGGGAGGTCTGTCTGCAGGCCTCCCCAGGTATCAGACAGATATTTTCTGCCTCTGGAGGGTGTGGACCACACACAGCAGAAAACACCATGAAGCTGTTGGCTCTGTCTTGGGGGCTCCTGAGGACTTAGGAAAATCTCACTTACATTGCTTTGTGTAAGAAAAAAGAGGACTGGAAATACCATATAACTATTAAGTTACAACCAGCATGTTTATTATTAGGAATACTTGGTAAAAAAAAGTCTTCTCAAGAATTTGTTTATGTCCTTCCTTATTGTTCGTATTCAAATTTCACTTAATTTCTGAGTCTTTTTAGAACTTTTGGGCAGGAATTTAAACCAAACTGAAACTTGTATCAAAAACCCTAACCTGCAGGGTGCCCGGCTGGCTCAGTCAGCTGAGTGTCCAACTTGGGCTCAGGTCACGATCTCAGGGTTTGTGCATTCAAGCCCTGCATCAGGCTCTCTGCTGTCAGCCCAGAGCCTGCTTAGAATCTTCTGCCCCACCTCCCTTTGCCCCTCCTCTGCTCATGCTCACTCTCCCACTCTCTCTCAAAAATAAAACATTACAAAAAGCCTAACTACCAAGAAACTTGCTAACCCTGAACCAAAGATAGATCAATCAATCAGTATTTGCTTAAGATACAGGTTAAATGAAAGGGTTTGTTTTAATTTTTTCTTTTGATCAAGAACATCAAAATATTCTCAGAAGTAAAGTGAACAAAACATAGGAATTTTTAATTGCAAGGTCTATCATCAAAGGGAGAGACCAGAACCGCTGCTTAGGCTGTCAGAAAGATACACCGTATGACTGGAGATGGGGAAGATTAATACATTTTTGTTGCAGTGGCCCAGTTTTCGCTAGCGCCCCAACTTCAGGAAGTTGCTTCTCTGAAATTTGGATTGACTCCTATGACTGTCCTTGTGCTGTCTGAACTGGAAAGTCCTTGGAATGGCTAGGAAAGTGTTAACCGATGAAATCATTGTTCTAAGCGTTCCTTTTAGCTCCTGAAGCTTACAAAGGAGATTAGGTACAGCTCCAGCTTTCTGAAGAAAGACAAAAAAAGAAAATGTCTGATTTCAAAAGGTATTATAGAAAAGCTCTCCCTCTTACGCTTGCATTATTTAAAATAATTACTGTAACACCTGCACTTTGCTTTCTCTAAGGAGACTTCAATTTTTTGTACTAGGTAAAAATAAACCCCGGGTCCACTTTGTGTGCTGAAATTTGCAGGGAAAGGAGACTCTCAATTCAGCCTGACATTTCCATTAGCGTTCAAATGAGTGATAGTCAAGAAGCTTCACATTAGAGCTCTCGAGCCTCAACTAAATGTGACAGGAAATTACCCCTGATACTTCAGGGAACAATTGTTCTCTACCCCCCACCCCATCTCTATATACTGGAAGTCCCACTGTCATCGCCTGTGTTGATTTTGGTTCAATTTGTGCCAGAGATAACAATTTCCATTTTAAAATAACAAGAACGACTGACATCAATGGAGTGCTTACTGTGTGCCTGTTACTATGGCGAATACTGCACATATATTAACTTACTTAATCTTTCACAGAACCTCATGAGGGAGGGGACGTTACTCCCATTTCACACAGGGAGAGAACCGAGGCGTGTTTTACATTCTTTGAGTATGCTAAGCTCTGTGAGAGCCTGGCTTGTTTTTGTTCCCTGCTGTACTCTTTTAACATCTAGAAGAATGTCTGGCTCATAGTAGATGTTCAATAAATATGCAGAATATAGAGAGGAACAAGTGAATGCATAAACAACCCCAAGGTCACATGGCTAACTAGGACCTCGATGTACCTGTCTGATACAACATCTGTGTCCTTTGCAGTCTCAGCACATGGTTTCAGGTAGTGTGGCTGTCACGGGACCTTGGTCAGTTTAGAAGAAGAAAATGTGGCTACCTTCTCACTGACATCGGCTTTTTGAAGTCACCAGCCAAAGCAGAAGATTTAGGTCCTTAGCGCTGTCATTGTACTTGTTTGGGTTTAATACAGTCAGGTGACCTGAAGAGGTAACACCACATAGTGTGGTAGAAAGATGGAACTCGACATCTCAGTGTTCCTGTTCAGTCATCTGTAAAACAGAAATAAGTATATTTATTTCATATAGGTATTGTGAGAATTAAAAGGGAAAAAAAATGTAGACAAAATACCTAGCACCAGTGTCCTGCACATAGCAGGTGGTCAGTAATAGTTGACTTCATTCTTCTACATGATATGAGACTGTGTCACCCGGTTTCGTGACACGAAACTTTCAGGGGAAAGCCTGAACAAGGACAAGGGCCTTAGGGTATGGAGAAGCAAATGTACTCAATTTGTACTGGCTGTTCTCCTGCAGGTATGAATGTTCCTCTCCAGATATTTCAGCACGTGTGTAAAATACTCTGAGATAATGCTGGCATTCGCGTAGATGGAAAAAAGGCCAAGCTGACGGAGGGGTTGTGGATGCTGGATTAGAGCCTAATTAAATAGGTTATGAAACTCCATAGGTGATGTATGAGGGCCCTCGCTGGTTTTGAGGTTAAGGAAGGCAGCCTTTTCAGAATTTTTATTAAGAGAAGGAGGGATTATCATTAAACATTACAGAGGATTTGAATTTTAAGAACCTGACTTTTAAAAAATGCGTTTATGGAGCTAAAAATACTGACCTGAAAATATACCTTACCGAAAAAAAGGAGGGGCTTCTTCGATTTAATGGAAATGCCTTTGAACCTTTTCCTTGAATACAACATGTGATCCTGTATGGGACTGGAGAAGAGAGGAGAGGGTTGGGGGGAAAGAGTTAAGTGGGGTCACCTGTGTTGCCTAGTCCTGGACCTGTGACCTGAACTGAGCCCTGCAGTGGAAGCTGATTTGGGAAATGATTTTGAAGACCTTAGTTTGGAAGAAGAAAAGGAAAAGGAGGCAAGTGGAAGCCAGTGTGGTGGGGGCCTCCTATAGACAGGGGCCCTGAAAGTCTTGCTCACGAGCTGCTGCTTCGGCTCACAAGTGTGTTGGTTTGAGCTTGCTGCGTCTTGCGGTCTAAATCCAGGAGAGAATGTTATCTCCCAAAGAGGACACTCAGCCAGAACTGAAGCAAGCTTCCCCAGACTGGGAAACTGCCTCTCCCCTCTTTTCCTGTCCCCTCCACTGTGGTCCCCCAAAGACTTAGCACCACTGCTGGATGTTGGTACACTGGCGTGGCGATGCCAACAGCTGAAAGAAGGCCTGTAATGGATTACTTTCCCCTTGAGATGACGGGTAATAAAGCCAGATTTAGGAATGGGCTTTAAGAATGAGGGGGAAAAAAGTAAACACGAAGTCCCATTTGTCTTCTGTCTCCGGCAGGGTTACATCAGGTAGCAGTATGAGGAGGAATGCCCACTGTGTTTGTGTCTCATTTCCATGGCTACTTCACGTGTCTTCCTTTTGACCGCCATATTCTTTTATTCTTGTCTTTATAACTTCTTCCCTTTCCATTTAAATTTCCATCCTTCTCTTTTTTCCTAATACATTCTTGCAAAACTTTCCAACCTTGATAGTTTCAGTGATAGCTCCGTTTCACCTCTCCCAGAGGGTTAAATGCAAGAGATTTTTTTAAGAGCTAATTTAAAAGAATATTTCTCTGAAAACCGTTTTTAATTGGAATCCCTTTTGAGATAATTTAATATGGATTGGGGTGTAGCTAAAGGAGGCCCCTGTGCATCCCAACACTGGAGATCTTGGTAGATCCCAAACAAGGTAAAATAAGTTTGTCATCAGTTAGTATCCTGATAGCCCTAGAGTAGCTGAGTAAATTGTCAACTCTGTACCTCATAATATAATTATTAAGTTTATTAAGAATTTGAAAGATCTTATTCATGTCTCAGCCCTAGGTGCCTAAAACGAACTTTAAATTATTGATGTATAGTTAAACCAAAGCATTTGGCATTCTCCTATTGTTGAGGCCTCTTTTCCTTCTATAACCTGTTTAAACAAAATCCTAAGTATGTTCCCAAATCCATAATATAGTCTGCATAATACAACTGCGTTTGTATTAATCATTTTATTGGGTGAGTAATTATCTTTGGGGATTATACTTTTTCTCTTTCCCAGTAACCTTGTTCCCTTCTTTTTTCCACCCATCCTGGCTTGTTCATTTATTCCAGTGATGCTGAATGACCGCCAGCACATGGTGCTCTCTGCTGGGCATTAGTAATAGAGTGGCGAGCAGGCAGACATGGCTAACATTGATGCGTTGGCTCCAGCGCATTATTTCGTAAAGCCTCTCACTGACTTCACATTTAAAAAAGCTCATTCCTTGACTTGGATATCAAGACTTTCAAACAAAGCAATGCCAGTCTGCCAAATTCAATGAATATTGCTTGGAGGGTGAAACAGCTTGGCTTATAAGAGTATACCTTGAAATCAATAATTTAACGAGGTTTGTAAAGTATCAACAAAAAATGGTTTGAATCACTGATTATGATAAGATATACCTCAAGGAAAATCCAGATGCAGTTTTAGGGGAATGTAGGGCACATACATATATGTATTTTTACTTTTTTTCTACTTTTGAGTTAGTTTGATTTTTAAAGTTTTTTTTTAATAGAGATCTAATTTACATACAATAAAATGGATAAATTTTTTTTTATTTTTTAAATTTATTGTCAAATTGATTTCCATATAACACCCAGTGCTCATCCCAACAAGTGCCTTCCTCTGTGCCCATCACCCACTCTCCCCCCTCCCACACCCCCATCACCCCTCAGTTTGTTCTTAGTCTCTCAGTCTCTTATGTTTTGTCTCCCTCTCTCTCTGTGTCTTTTTTCTTTTCCCCTCTTCCTCTCCCCCATGGTTTTCTGCTAAGTCTCTCAAAATCCACCCATGCGTGGAAACATACGATATCTGTCTTTGCGTGACTGACTTATTTCACTTTGTGTAATACCCTCCAGTTCCATCCATGTTGCTACACATGGCCAGATTTCATTCTTTCTCATTGCCACGTAATATTCCATTGTATATATACCACATCTTCTTTATCCATTCATCCGTTGATAGACACTTAGTCTCTTTCCATGATTTGGCTATTGTTGAAAGTGCTGCTGTGAACATTGGGGTACACATGCCTCTATGCATCAGCACTCCTGTGTCTCTTGGGTAGATTCCTAGCAGTGCTATTGCTGCGTCATAGGGTAGCTCTATTTTCATTTTTTTGAGGAACCTCCACACCGTTTTAAAATGAATAGATTTTAAGTTGTCAGTTTGAATTTTGATAAATGCATATGGTTATGCAATGCCTACCTCTGTTAGGATAGAAAACATTTCCATCATCCCAGAAAGTCTCTTTCCTCAGTCTAGTCAATGCTCTACCTTTTCACAATCCCAGAAACTATCTCTGTTCCAAATGCTCTCATCATGAATTAGATTTGTCTGTGCTTCAACTTGATATAAATAAAATTAAGATAGTATATATACTTTCATTTTCGGGGGTTTTTTTCTTTACATATTAAGTTTTTGAGATTCATCCATATCTTTCAGTATATCAATATTCCTTTCTTCTGAGTAACTTTCCATTATTTCGATAGGCCACAGTTTGTTTATCCATTCAGTTATTGATGGACATTGGTGTTGTCTTTAGTTACTACAGTAATGCTTTCTATCATATAAATGTCTTTGTGGGCTTTTTTTTTTTTTTTTTTAATTTCTCTTGGGTAAATTGTAGAATGGACTCCTGGGTCAGAGAATAGGTTTGTGTTTATAAGAACCTGCCAAATAGTTTTTCAAAATAGTTATTTTATGTTACCATCAGCACTATATGAAAATCCTAGTTTCTCCACATCTTCACCAATAATTTGTATGGCACTCTTTTCTGGTTGTTTTTATGAACACTTATGTATCATGATATAAGTCCTAAGTTAGAAATAGTTATGTGAATATTTTTTCCCAGTGTGTGGTTCTTTTCTCATTGGTGTTCTCCCAAATCTGTTGCTATGTGCTATTTATTTCTACATTTCATCCTCAATTAATTGAGGCTTTTGAGATATAAAAGCTAAGAATTCCATTTTTCTTTTTTGAAGATTGTTGTAGCATCTCTCCTCTGAAGAAAATAAACATAAGCTGCCTTTGCTAATTAAATGCAGGGAAGACCAGGGAGTATAGAGCAATTAGGAGTGAAAATTTTAACTTTTAACTTTTTTTCTCACATAGGGTTAGAAAATACTTTTTTTAAAAAAGAGAATGGACAGCCTTCTACACAGTTGGAAGCAGAGAACAAAAAGAGTGTGATGGGAAAGACTCTTGAGAGAGATTCATGAGAGGGGAATTACTGATGGAGCCACGTGGATGAAGAAGTGGGAAGAAATAATCCAGGAGGCAAAGATGGGGTTTATTTAGGAAAGATGCCTGGTACTTAAGCAGAGAAAGAGGTAGGGAAGGGAAAGGTGAAAATACAGAAATACATTGAGAGAGAAAAGGGAGTTTGTAGCATGTCCTGTTAAATGACTCTATACTAAGTAAAGTACAGGATAAGTCTTTTCCAGAGACTGAAAAAAGCATAGTTGGACTAGGAGCTTGAAGATGAGGTATTGCAACCATAAGTCTGAAAGAGACGAGGGAAAGGACCATCAATCAGAAATTAAGGGCAGTAACTTTAAATGTGATCCATTGGTTCCCTGGCCATGCCATGTATATAGCTTTTTTCAGTTAAGGAAGAGGAAGGGGGTTAGTGTAGATGTGAGCACTTAAAAAGGTAGACAAAGTAGTGTAGGACAAGATGGTGAGGAATATCAAGTGTTGAAAAAAACCATCACTAAAATGGCAGACAAAATGTCTGCCTCTATCCTGAAGAAGGAGAAGTTCAAGATTGGAGGAAGAATACAAAGTTCCTGAGAGCAAATGTGTTAAATGATGTTGGAATTAGTTTGATTATGGGCAACCAAATGTCTTGCAGCCCTATTTCTTTCTTTATGGGAATTTTTAGGTAGGCATGGCTGACTCAGCCTTTGTTATGGCATTGTGGACATTCTCTTTTTCATGAAAGGAATTGAAAATATATTTTTGGAAATATAATAGAGAAATTTTGCTGCTGTTCTATGAACTCCGGGTTTCTCTATAATCTTTTATATGTAGGTCTAATGATTATATAAAAATTCAGTCAAATGAATCCAGAAAGGGACAAAAGTAGTTTTACACCATGACCCAGTGGTACTTATCTCAGGTATGCAAGGCAGGTTCAACATTCAAAATTCAATTAATGTAATCCATCCCATCAACAAACTAAAAAAAAAAAACAAAAAACTCACAAGATTGTATTAATATATGCAGAAAACAAATTAGACAAGTCCGACATCCATCATGATAGATAGATCTCAGTAAACTAGAAACAGAGGTCTCTCAATCAAATAAAAACTATCTACAAAAAATATAGATCACACATAATGGTGAGAAATTCAAAGCTTTGCCACTAAGATCAGATACAAGGCAAGTATATCTCCTTTTACCATTCTTTTTAAATTTGTGCTGAAAGTTACAGCTAATACAATAAGACAAGAAAAATATAGGTTGGGGAAAAAATGACATAAAATTATCTTTGTAGATGATATGATGGTCTATGTAGGAAATCCAGAAGAACTGACCAAAAAGAAAGAAACAAAGCAAAAACCTTGAGCTAATAAGTGATTTTGGCAAGGTTGCAAGATATAAGGTTAATATGCAAAAGTCAATTGCCAATCTTATATACCAACAACAAAAAAGTGGAATTTGAAATAAAAAATACAATATCATTTATTTTAGCACCCCACAATATGAAATACTTGCGTATAAATCTACCAATATATGTACAAGATCTGGTGTGTGAAATCACAGAAGAACGAAATGCATGGATAGGACTGATATTTGTGGATAAGAAGATTTAATATTGTCAAAATGTCAGTTCTTTTCAACTTAACCTATAGATTCCAAGCAATCTTAAAATTCTAGCAAGTTATTTTACAGGTATTGGTAAACCGATTCCAAAGTTTGTGTGCAGAAGCAAAAGACCCAGAACAACACAGTTTTGAAGCTGGAGGACTGATAGATAGTACCTGACTTGAAGATTTAGTATAAGGCTACAATAATCAACCCAGTGTGTTATTGATGAAAGAATAGACAAATAGATGAGTAGAATAGAATGGAGAGGTCATTAATAGACCCCTGTAAATAAAATCAGCTGATCTTTGACTAAGGAGTAAATACAATAAAATGCAACAAAGAGAATTTCTTCAAGTGGTGCTTAAACAATTGGATATCCACATGGAAGGAAATGAACCTAACCAAAGACATTACACATTTCAAAAAAATGAACTCAAAATGGATCATAGACCTAAATGTAAGACCTAAAACTATAAAACTCTTGCAAGATAATGTAGGAAAAAAACCTAGATGATCTTGGATATGGTAATACCTTTTTAGATGCAATACCAAAGACAGTATCCACAAAAGAAATAGCTTATAAGCTGGACTTCATTAATATTAAAAACTTTTGCTCTGCAAAAGACAATATCAAGACAACTAGAAGAAAATCCATTTTCTGTGAGTTTTCTTTGTTATTCCAGTATGTCATCCCTGTGTTCTAGCCTCCTCTTGTTAGAAAACAGCTTTATTGGGATGCCTGGGTGGCTCAGCTGGTTGAGTATCAAACTTTGGTTCAGGTTATGATCTCATGGTTCATGAGTTCGAGCCCTGCATTGCCCTCTGTGTGGACAGCTCAGAAACTGGAGCCTGCTTTGGTTTCTGAATAAACATTATATGTGTGTGTGTGTGTGTGTGTGTGTGTATGGTACTCTTAAAACTCAGTAAGAAAATAAACAACCTGATTAAAAAATGGGCTGAAGACCTTAATAGACACCTCACTGAGGAATATAAACAGATGGCAAATAAACATGAAAAAATGCTCAATATAATATATCATTAGGGAAATACAAATCAAAATCACAATAAGATACTGCTACATACTTACTAAAACAGACAAAATCCAGAATACTGACTCACCAAATGCTGATGAGAGTGTGGGGCATAGGAGCTCTCACACTTTGCTGGTGGGAATGCAAAATGGTACAACCACTGTGAAAGACAGTTTGACAGTTTATTAGAAAGCTAAGCATACTCTTACCGTACAATCCAACAATCATGCTCTTTGGAATTTACCCAAAGAAGTTGAAAACATATGTTCACAATAACCTACACATGACTATTTATAGCAGCTTTATTTATAATTGACAAAACTTGGAAGCAACCAAGAGATCATTCAGTAGGGAAAGGCATAAATAAACTGTGATATATCCAGAGAATGGAATCCTTTTTGGCCTTAAAAGGAGGTGATCTATCAAGCCATATAAATACATGGAGGAAAGTTAAATGCATATTACTAAATGAAAGAAGCCAGTCTGCAGAGGCTACATATTGTATGATTCCAACTCTATGATAGGCTGGTACACTATGGAGACAGTCGAATATCAGAGGCTGCCAGTGTAGGGGGAGGGGCAGGGAGAGACCACTAGTTGGAACACAGAGGATTTTTTTAGGGCATCAAGAATACTCTATATGACAATATAATGGCGTATGCATGTCATTATTCATATGTTCAAACCCATACCAAGAGTGGACCATAAAGTAAACTATGGACCTGGGTGATTATGATGTGTCAGTGTAGGTTCATCCTTGGTTAAAAAATAAGTACCATTCTGGTGAGTGATAATGTTGATAATGGTTGATAATAGGAGAGGCTGTGCCTGTGTGGGGTCAGGAGTATATAGGAAACCTCTGTACCTCCTTATCAATTTCATTCAAAATCTATAAATCACTGCTCTAGAAAAATCAAGCCTTTAAAAAAGCCAAGTGTGCTTTCTTGAAAGTGATTGTCTCTTGCTGGTCATTTAGTTCTTTTCCTTTTGAACAATCCTTTCTCACCAGTAATTCTGTTTTACTTTTGGTGCTACCGACCTTGCATATCAAATTTACTTTTGCTCAGCAGCACAGCTCCATATGTCTTGTAGACAATGAGACAGTAAAAATAGAAGGGGATGAAGAGGGAAAGCAAGACGTATGGGATCTTTATAGGGCTCTAGGTGAAACAACTTTCTTCATAATGAGGCCCTTTCTGGAAGGTTGAGAAGGTTCCTTTAAAAACTACTCCTCTATTTAACATTCTTCACGTCCTCATGTCTTAAGTACAAATTTCTTGCAGTCATTGAACAAATTTCACCATCTGCTTGCAGCTTTTAATTTTCTCTCGATCTCACAGTAAATACACTCCATTATTCTGCCAAAACATAGTCCCTTGTGAAGATAAACTTAAGAATAAAAGTGAAGGCAGGAAATTGAACTTACTTTTGCTCTGGCTTGGTTTTCAGGAGAGCCTCAATCTGATTTTCCTCTAATACTAGTGGACTGTGCTTATTCACTACAAAAAAAATTAATAATACCTCTGAATCAGTGTTTGACATAATAACAACCCAGAAGATTCGTTGACTAAATATTTCCATTCCTCAGTCAATGGTTATTGTCAGATGAACCCAGATTTTCCATCCAGTTTATGTTCGGCCTAGGAGAAGTGGCTTGTCAGTTGTATCTAATTTGAGAATTTAAGAATCTTTCAGGAGTCTAATATTACTATCTATCTCTTATCTATTATTACCCTACTGGAGCTGATTATTATCCCTCCAACTCTAATTATTCTTTCTTTAAATTGTTTCAGACCAATGTACAAGTCTCCTCATCTCAAGGGAAGGACTTGGTCTTGTGATTTCCTCCAGGAAGTCACTAAATTGGACTGTTTCAATTGAATAGTAGTGAGGGGACATGCAAGGTATAAAAATCCCAGTCTTCAAAAAGGCAAGCATCTAGTTGGGGAGGCAAAACACATGTGTGTGAAAAAAGAGATAACCCATTAGGTTGTTAAGTACCTAATATTGGCTTTTATATATGTGCTGTAGAAATCTATATGTGAGAGAACTCAGTGACAGTTGGAGAACTCAAGAAAGATTTTGTGAAGAGATGGACACCGGAGGACTGCAGTCCAGGTGGAAGGTGTTCTACAAGTGTGGCACAGAGAAGGAAAGGCATATGAGTACTTGGGAAATGATGATTAGAATAGAAAAACTAGAGAGGGGCAGCCGAGTGGCTTCTCTGGTTGGGTGTCCGACTTTTGATTTCGCCTCAGGTCATGATCTCGGGTTTGTGATTTCGAGCCTTGCGTCAGGCTTTGTGTTGACAGTGTGGAGCCTGCATGGGATTCTCTCTGTTTCCCTTTCTCTTTGCCCTTCCTGTGTTCGTACTCTCTCTCTCTCTCTCAAAATAAATAAATAAACTTAAAAAAAAAAAAAGCTAGACAGCAAGATCAGAACTTGGGAGATGAGATTGGAAATCTGAAGTGAAATAAACAGTGGTGGATCTTGACTATTACTAGTCCAGGGAATTTGGAGTTTGTTGTGTGGGATGTAGGAGGTATTTTTAAGCAGGAGAGAAAACAATAAAGTTAAACTCTTTTTCTGTAGCATTCTCAGTGGACAAAAAAAATTGCTCTTTTGTCTTCTGTGTACTAAAATCTTCATTTCCTGCAACCTATTATTAAATTTTGTTTATCTCTTCTTAGAATTAGATGCATCTCTGAATCCATCTCCTATTATTTTAAGGGTACATTCACTACAATTGAGCGCCTTGAGAAGGCATTATATTTATTGTTGTGCAGCTGGAGGTGTTTATGTAAGAACATCTGACTCAAGGGGCCCCTGCGTGGCTCAGTCGGTTAAGTTTCCGACTTCTGCTCAGGTCATGATCTCATGGTTCATGAGTTCGCACGTGGGGCTCTGTGTTAACAGCTCGGAGTCCGGAGCCTGCTTTGAATGCTGTATCTCACTTTCTCACTGCCCCTGTGCAACTCATGCTCTCTCTCTCCAAAATAAATAAACATTTAAAAATTTTAAAAAAAATGGAACATTTGACTGAACTGTCAGTTATTAAGCTGATTCAAGTCAGTGGCTATGAGACGTGAACCATAGGATCCTAATGCCTGGTATTTAGTTTTATTATTGTTTTATTCTATAGAAAGCTTTTTAAAGGGGTGCCTGGGTGGCTCGGTTGGTAAGTGTCCTACTTCGGCTCAGGTCATGATCTCGTGGTTTGTGAGTTCAAGCCCTACAACGGGCTCTGTGCTGATATCTTGGAGCCTGGAGCCGGCTTCACAATCTGTGACTCCCTCTCTCTCAGCCCCTCCCCTGCTCACACTCTGTCTCTCTCTGTCTCTCAAAAAATAAATAGGCGTTAAAAAAAATTAAAAAAAAA
Source organism: Paguma larvata (assembly GCA_030068075.1). Taxonomy (NCBI): domain Eukaryota; kingdom Metazoa; phylum Chordata; class Mammalia; order Carnivora; family Viverridae; genus Paguma; species Paguma larvata. The sequence continues at coordinate 128,194,131 of CM057826.1, forward strand.
AAGAAAGGTTTGTAGATTTGGTGAACTCTTTATTGGAAAGGAACAAGTCAATTTTCTTTGGGTGCTGTAAAATCCTCCCAGATTGATGATACTATTGAAATGCAGATGGCCCAGCTGAGAACTTCTTGTGTCTCAGAAGAACAGAATTGTCTGAAAGCAGTTGTTCATGGGAAGGGGGGCAGGGAAACAGGGGCATCCACTCTTTCGGACCTGCTATCTTTCCCAGTGACTCAATACTGGCAGTGGCAGAGATAAGCAACCCCTTGGTCTTACCTAGAGAAAACGTCCTTTTTATTTGACCAGCCCTGTACTAACCAGTTCACCGCATCCTGTATTCATGGCTTCACAAAGCCCTGCTTTCATTCTTACTGGAGGCCCATCTCTATTTAGGACCTTTGTTGTAGATGACCACCGAAAGGAAGAAAAGAAATCTGACGTTGGCCAGGCCAGTACTGTCAAGTGGAAGCCTCTTGGTCTCAAAATGTGCAGTGTCCCAGCCCAAGCATGGCCTCTTGCTTCTACATCTAGTTTCTCCTAAACTTCATGTTCTGGAAGAATGCTAATCCTGCTCTGTTTGATAGTGAAGTTGTAACCCGTCTATGTAATTTTGTTGTATTGACTCTCAGTGATTTAAAATGTGTTATATGGGGTGCCTGGGTGGCTCAGTTGGTCAAGCGGCCGACTTCAGCTCAGGTCATGATCTCACGGTCTGTGAGTTCAAACCCTGTGTCGGGCTCTGTGCTGACAGCTCAGAGCCTGGAACCTGCTTCATATTCTGTATCTCCCTCTCTCTGTGCCCTTCCTCTGTTCACGCTCTGTCTCTATGTCTCTCAAAAAAAAATGAACGTTAAAAATAAATAAATAAATAAATAAATAAATAAATAAATAAATATAAATAAATAAAATGTGTTATAAATTGGGGTTGCCCGGGCAGCTCAGTCGGTTGACCATTTGAATTCCGCTCAGCTCATGATCTCATGGTTCATGAATTTGAGCCCCACATTGGGCTCATTGCTGTCAGTGCAGAGCCTGCTTTGAATCCTCTGTACCCCTTCTCACTGCCCCTCTCCCGCTCACACACTCTCTCAAAAATAAATAAAATATTAAAGTTAAAAAAAAAAGTGTTACGTGGCAGAGGCAGTGTATTTGAATAGGTTGCTCTTTTGCTGCAGGGAAGACCTTATCATACAAACAGCCACCTTTTTTTTTTTTTTTTTGGTATATATTATTTACCTATTTTAACATTTTAGACCTGACAGACTTTATAAGTCATTCAGTCTAGTGATCACATTTTATGTGAAGAAATCAAAGTTCAGAGATAGCAACTACTGTGGTGACCAACCAATGATTATGATTTGCCCTCAGCTATAATACTTGCAAGTTCTAAAACTGGAGAAGTCTGAGGCGAATGGGGTAAGTCGCCTATCCCAACAACCACATAACTAACTTAAAGTCTCAGAGCAGTTGTTGACACATCACAGAATAAAATCCACGATTTCTGACTTTGGGTATAGGGTCTTTCCCCTGACAGCTTAAGGGGAAATATTTCTATAAATAAATAAATAAATAAATAAATAAATAAATAAATAAATAAATATTTTTATTTTTAATAAAATATTAATAAATATAAATAAAATATATTTCCTCGTTCATGAGAAACCTTATAAGATTCTAGAATACTATAATGATCAGTTTGACTTTATGTTCTGGAGTGTTTAGGAAAAGTTTTCTCCCACTTCTGATTTGGACCAGCTCATCCCTAAGAACTCAGCTTTAGCACATACATTTTTAACCTATTTTAAATTTAATAAGGATAGTAGGCTATTTCTATCTGTAGTGGAAAGAGGAAAAAAAATCAATGAAGTATATTGCACGTAGCCAAAGAAAGCATTTGTTCTGGAAATTCATTTAGGGCTATAGTTAAGGGATCTATAATACACAAGGCTTGGATAAAAGGCCTGAGACCATGGATAGGAGCTCTTCATTAATAAAAATGAGGACAATTAACCCCAGTGCTGTTACTAACAAGTCTTTTAGCTCAAATTCTTGTAGCTGTAGGTATAAGTAGTGAAGTCAGTTGATACAGGCAGCTTTCAGATCACCTCCTGCAGCTCTTATGGCTCCTTGTGATAAAGAAGGGTGAAATGCTTAAAAACCCATTGATGAAATGGCTGTTAAAACTTGCTAACCTATGTGAATACCTTCTTTCACTACTCCTTAACTACTGGTGATCCATTGGAGTCCTCTTAACCACCATTTTCTTCTCATGCCACATGCCGTCTGGGGATAAGACATCTTCACCCATGACTTCAACTACTATTTATAACAGAGTGAGTGAGTATACTGCCTGCTTACCACCAACCTTCCTCCTGTGCCAGTGGCCCCCATGGCTGACTTCTCCTCATGCCCATTCCTGCTCAACCTTAACTTGGCCTCATAGTCCTTTCAAGCATACGCCTTCAGTCTGACGCACAACGGACTGCTCAGAATCGGCACCAAATCTAATCTTAGACCCACAACTGTTAATCTTAGACCCAGACTATACCAAACTTGTTTATCTAACCGAGACCTCCTCCACACTGTGCATCTGAATGTTTGACAGCCCATCTCTGCCTGGAAGATTTAAGAGTACCACAATTTCAGCATGCCCAAACATGAAATCCTCGTTTTTACCGGCACACCTGCTTCTCCTCTGTCTCCCTTACACTTACCATCCAGTTAGTCATCAAAGCCTGTACTTTATTCAGTCTTGAATCTTTTGTGACTCCTTCTGCTACTTTTTACCCCTACCGTCACTGCTTTATTCAGGTTCCTGCAAAACTTGTCTTGCTGACATCTCTGACTTCCTTTTCATTTTCCTATCTTCTTTCTACAGTGCTGTAAGAAGGATTCCTTTCACACCGCAAAACTGACCAAGTCATTCCTGTCCTTACAAATCCCTATAGCGACTCTCCCATTGCCTTCTAGATACACGTCAGCATCTATGATCCTTGTCCTTCATCTGTGCCTATGTTTCCAGAGGTGTTGATACCTTACTCATTTTTATATTTGCTGAAGTTTTCACTAATTTGCCTTTCAAAAAGACAACATTGGTTTGTTTTACTAATCAAGTCTTTATTTACTAATTTTTGGTTTTCTATTTTATAACTATCTTCTTATATTCCTAATTTATTTGTATTTTTCCTCTAATAATTTTCTTAATGTAACACCTAGATAATTTATTTCCGATTTTAATGTCATCATAAATGTTCTCAAGGCTCTGAATTTTTCTCATGCACATTGCTTTGGCCACATCCTACAGATCATTGGCGTTCAGCTGTGACTTGTTTATACTTTTGATTTTCACTTTGAATTTACTCAGGATTTATTATAGCAAGATACTTTTTTTTTCTTTTTTGCTCTTCTTTTGTTGTCTTTTGCTATGAGTTAGGGTTAAGAAATTTCAGGGGTGATCTGAAGTTCTCCATTTTAAAATGTATCAAATGTGTATATGTGTGTATGTCAACTTAATACATGACCAATTTTTGAAACTATTCCATGAAACTTAAATAGAATGTATTTTTTCTTATTATTAAGGATACTGGTCTCTCCACATATATTAAATGAAACCTATTTATTGTGATATCAGATAATTGCTTTAGAAAGAGCTTATTCAATGGTACCTTTTCTGGGTAGGGATACAAGTGCATGCTTCCCAAATACTTACTGTGTTCTTATCTTTCTGTGAGAGCTGGGTTAGGTATGGACATCTAGGTTCATCTGGCTTTCAGAATTATGATGATACTCTTTCTTAGTTTTCCAGCAACCCTATTTTCAGATAAGTCCCGTATTAATCCTCTCCTATTTTCTTATTGATATGCTTTACATCTCTCTGAAGTGTTTTCAGATAATATCTTTATTTTTCGGTTCTGAAATTTGACCAGGTTGAGCCTAGTAAGTTTTGCTGTTGTTTTCATTTGGGGGTTTTCATCAATATTTGATAAGTATATTTTTACTCTTGTTATTTTTGTTGTTTTTTCTCACTCTTCTGAGTTGGTTTGTAAATTTTAGAATTTGTACAAAATGGATGATCTTTCTTCCAGACCTCTTCTTCTTCATGGTTCCTTAGGTTTCTCCCCCATATTATCCACCCCTCTATTTTTTCCACACTACGTGGGCAGGGAATTACTTGTCTCTACCACTGATTTTTGACTCTTGAGCTGTGTACATTTTGCTATTTGGGCCATCATATTTTCAAAGATCTCCTTAGTTGCTGTTTTTTTTTTCCTTTTGAACACAATATCCCTTCCAACCAACTTGAGGAAATTAATTATGTTTATTTTGCAGTTTAATTTCCTGTGCGTATATAGTTTTATAGTTTAGTTTGCTTTGATTCCATCATTTCCCCAGGGGTTCATCCTCCTACTTGTTGAGTTTAGATCTTTGTGATTATTATTATTTTTAAAAATTATATATTTGATGTCTTTTCTATTGGTCTTTCTCAAATATGTAGACATTCAGGTTGTCTGTTCCCAGCTATAAAAGCGAGTCCTAGCTAGAATGAATATCACTCTCATGTAGCACTGAAACAGGTTGTGATTACAGGAGCCTAGCTCCAGCAGTGTATGTTGGGAGGTGGGGAAGCATGTGTGGGATCATAGTGCCAGGCGTCCCCGTCCCTCTGGTAACCACAGGCTGCCTGTAGCATTGCTCTGCTTCTCCAGCCTCTGCTACTCTGGAATTTCCTACGCCTCAACTTGAATCTGCAGACCAATCAAGAGTCTGTAGCTCTAAGAAGTAACCACTCCCTTCATGACAACAGGGACGTGGGTGGATATTGATGTAAATGTTTTGTCATTCTTAATTAGTCACCTCACCAACTGCCTTCATCCTGCTCTTTCCCCTAGTTCCCACTGTTGCTGCTCTTAGGATTATCTTGGGGCACAGTTGGGAAAAAATACGCTGTGTTTGACCTTCTCTTGCTTCCATATGAGACTGTGACTTCCTTGGTTCTCAGGTTTTACTTTCAACCTGGTCTGAATTGCTTCCAAAGATAGAATTGATGATATCTCTTTCAAATATGTCAATCTAAGAATTACTCTTTTTTTATATGTATATATGTTTTTCTGTCATTTTAATGAGAATTTTTTTTTAATGAGAGTAAACCTAGCTATCTTGAACCTGAAAGCCAACTCTGTTTAAACCTTCAATATGTAACCAGGATTTTCCATTTTATTGTTCCCTCTATTAAAGACTTTAGAACAAATGTCTCAAGGTCAAGTCAGAATTATTTTGGGCTTGCCCTTGAGGCTCTTCTCTGGTGTTGATCACTCAGAGTCCCTTCTGAGGCACATCTTAGATGTCTTCTTCCTCAGGGTGAGAATTTGGAGACCCTCCGTATTTCACCATTTAGGTAATAGAATGAAATACAAAGGTTCAAATTCAGAAAATGTCTTTGAAAATCGACTTTGCATTTATCTCAGGAAGTTTCAAGACCCTTATACAGCAAGGGCTACTGGTTATCTTTTCATCCCAGAGTTTCCTAGGAGGCTAGACAGATGTCCTCTTCAATTCACTTCTGCTTGTGGAACACTTTTCACTTTGTCCAGACTTCCACAATGATGGGTCACTCAAGCATTTTGACACATTTTCTCCATAGATACGGAATATTATCATCATTTAGCACATAAGGAAATTGATTCAGACAAGTTCTTTGCTAAATTAGACAAATAAAAAATGGGAATTCTGTCCTCAAACACTGAAGTTCTCTTTATTAAAAAAATTTTTTTAGCGTTTATTTATTTTTTAGAGACAGAGAAAGTTAGGGAGGGGTAGAGAGAGAGGGAGACAAAGATTTCGAAGCAGGCTGCAGTCTCTGAGCTGTCAGCATAGAGCTGACATGGGGCTCAAACTCATGAACTGCAAGATCATGACCTGAGCCAAAATCAGACGCTTAACTGACTGAGCCACCCAGGTGCCCCAAACACTGAAATTCTTTGCTAGAGTCCCTCTCATGTCAATTTCTTTAATGACCAAGATGAGACCAGTGCCCTTAGACAAAAACTGATTTCAAGTCGAGATAAGTATCCTTTAGGCTAGATGGGAATTAAACTAGACTGTAGGGGTTGAATTCAATGTTTATTGAGAGGAATGTGCCTGATTATGACAGATTAGGTTTTTATATTATTCTAAAGAGTCATAGAACCAATTACTCCTTAAAAAGTTCACCTGAGGAAAACAATTTCAAGCATGATTATAGGAATTATTATTTTAAGATGTTCAGTTAAACCCATATTTCTGTTCAGTTTCCCTCTATTGAATGTATCAGTTATTTATTCCTATTTTTAAATGACTTTTTAAAGTTCATTCATTTATTTTGAGAGAGAGAGAGAGAGAGAGAGCACAAGCAGGGGAGAGGCAAAGAGAGAGGCAGACAGAGAAGCCCAAGCAGGCTCCATGCCCAGCACAGAGCCCCACAAGGGGCTCGATCTCACAACCTATGAGATCATGACCTGATCATCATCCAAAATCAAGCCAAATCATCATCATCCAAAATCAAGAGTCAAATGCTTAACTGACTGAGCCACCCAGGTGCCCCTATTGTTGTTTTTAATGCTTTTAAACTTTTTAAACCCCTCCAGGTTTGTGGCTTAAAACAACCACCATTTATTCTTGCTCCAGAGCCTAACCTTTTCAGCAGGGCACTTCTGCTGATCTATCTAAGCTCGGCTGACCTTCTCTGGGCTCACTGGTAGGTCTTTGTTGTTGATCCTGAGCTGGCTGCTTCCCTTACATGTCAGGCGATTGGCTGGCAGGCTGCTGGCTGAATCAGCATCTTTTCCTCTTTAGGCATCACAGGCTTGATCATGAGGTGGCGTCAGAATTCCCAGAGAGCATGTGGAAGCTCACCAGGCTTCCCCAGCCTTAGGATTAGAACTAGCGCAGTGTCACTTCTATATTTTACTGGTCAAAATAAGTCAAAAAGCCAGTCCAGACAGAGATGGTAAGAGCTGCAAAGTCATATTGAAAGGAGCTTGGACACGGAGAGGAAAGTACCTTTTTGCAAGCAAAAATCAATAATGTTTGCAAAGAAACTACTATCCCTGGCCATTGTACCCATGTGAGGGGAAGGAGGTGTGGTCCTCAGCAAATGACTGATGGACATCGGAACACAAAAGACCAACCCCTTCGCCTCAAGCAGCGAATCCTCTGTAGCATGATTGAAGCCTCTCTAAGGAGGCAAGACTAGACTTGACCCAAGACCGTATTTTTGATCTGCTTTTACCCTTTCTCTATCTTACTATCTTCGTCCCTTGACGTGTTTCTCCAGAAGAGTACTCCCTTGGTTTGTCACAGTCTCCTAATTCCTTGACTCTGGCCCTGCGTCTAGGGGTCCTTCCCAAGACAGATGTTTTGTGATGATATGATAATAAAAGACAGCAGCCCCTCACCATCAATACATATTTCTAAGCAAGATCGCATATTTATAGTTGAGTGGCACTCTCTGGGAGAGATCAAATGCCCTTTTACACTTTGGTGAAATAGTAGTGGCTACTGTTTGCAGAGTAGGCTTTGTACTAGGTATATAATATATATGATGTCCTTTAATCTTTACCATGACCATATGAGAGAGCTGCTGTTATCAGTTCTTGTAGTTTTTGAAATCGTTTCATGTCTGGGATTGTGTTGTACTATTCTCTAGGAACCAAAGACTTCTGAGTCTATATAAAAATAGCCTTTGACACATGACATAAGGAAACGCCTGATAAGTGTCATAAACCAGAAAGACAACTTGACTTTCTGTCACATGGGAGTATCAGGCTTCTCCGGGTTCATCGTTGAATGGTATTGATAGGAAAACCAATCATTTGGTCATTTTGGTGTGCAATATTGATGTTGCAGAGAACTTTGTTAAATTATGTATTTGTGGGTCCAGGCATGTTCATCTTAGTTTTAAAAAACTTACATGCTGTCAGGTTTCCATCAAGTAAGTTGCATTTCCTAAGAACAAGCATTTACCCAGTTTTCACCACATGGTAAGTATTTTCTATTTATATCTGTCTATAGATGCCTATATAGATAGGTAGATATAAAGATATACACATGTACGTACATGTAACATATAACATATAAGTAAAAATATTAAAAATATATAAATACATAAAATAAGAATTGTGGACATCACAGGAAGATGAAAAACGAGTCAATAGTAACTATTCAAGTCAGTGAACCACTGATTTCAGCAGCTGCATCAGGAAATAGGAAATCTTATAAAGGGAGGGTCAAGGAACAGGCATTAATTCTTTGCTAGTTGCGTGGCAGTGCTTTGTCTTTCTCAGTTTAGGTGGAAATGGCCTCTGACTCGAAGGGAAAACCCAGAGAGGAAGACCAGATAAGACTGTTTGCCATGGTGCTAAGCCAGAAACTAAGGCTCAGAGAGGTAAAAAGAACCATCCCCCTAGTCACATGTAGCAAGTGGTGCCATCAAGATTTGAACCTGGCTTCTCCATTGCCTGCCGAAATAGCAGGGAATGAAAGAGTTGGGCAAGGTGCTGATGTGTGAGGGGCACCTTCTGGAGAGCCGCTCACACAGTGTGGTTTCTTCTATGGTAACAGCGAGGAAGCCAGCCACAGGTGCCGTCCCACATAACTCTTGTCATCCCACCGACCTGAGCCACGCCCCTGCGAGTTTCATTTTTGGGAGATTTCAACCGGATTTAAAAGTTAACCATAATAGTTACCCAGAAACAGACAGATATTCCCAGAGAAAGAGAGCTTCAGAGAGAACTGAATAATGAATGTGTTTCTGAGTCCTGTGTTAAAATTGACAAGAAACTGCCAAGAGCCTTAAACTGTGGAACTTTGGTAAGGTTTCTCTGAAAGTGCTGTGAGGACAAAACTCATTCCGTGAAAACAGCGGAGCCTAGTTTAGCAGGATCTTGGTTACCTTGTTATGTACGGGACCGGAGCTTAGAAGTTGCCACTGGGGACTTCCTGGTGTTGAGCCCATGAGGGACCCGCCAGTTTGCACACTACACAGCAAAGATCCACACCACAGGAAGAACTCAAGTTTCCAAAGACCAGTTGTTTCATCTAAGAGAAACACAATCAGCCCGGAGCCCCGTGAATGCCCAGTCTACTCTCACCTTGAATAGATTTTTATGTGTCCTTCTACCTTGACAACAAAGCCAACAACTTCGTTTGACATCTGCCCAAGGGGAATCTTTGCCTTCTCTGAGGAGGCAGCCAGGGAATGCAGGTCGCTTCTGTTACCTAACATACAGGAGGAACCTTAAAGAGAAACATGAGAAAAGAAGTGAGAGCATGAGGCCAAAGGACTGGAAAAGATCAAAAAAGAACAATAGGGGCCTGGTGAGCAATCCTTGGCCGAATGCCCAGAGCAGCTTCAGGAGAGGGTCAGAGCTCAGAAAGAGCATTTCCTGCTCTGGGTTAAAAAAATAAATGCAACCATCCTCTAAGAGGTGGTCTGTTCATCCTGGACAGCCTTAGGTCATGAATTTGAAAACTGCAGGGAGTAATAAAAACAGCAGTCGGTTAACACCTCTGTAAATGGGTCTCTCCCTGTATCACCCTCTGCACACCTGGGTTATATTCATAGTATCTTGTGCGTGAGCAGTTTCCCAGAAAGTTTCAGTCTTGGTGACAGCTTGAACAGCCTGTTGCTCTCCCTCAAACCTCTCCTACGTTTCCTATCTTCTGTTTTTCTTAGCCGACACTTACCTTTGATAGAAAAGAAAGGGTAATCCCTACAAAGACTAGGGAGCTGAAGGTGTTGATAACCACCATTATTGCTGGATTTAGCAAATTCGTAAGTCCGCTTTTGTCATAGAATCCAAAAATGACTTCGTGTTTTCCCTAGTTCATCAGACCCTCTCATCAGTAGTACTTTGGAAGTTTCCAGAAATGCTTCACCCTATCAGTGTAGATGGCTTTCGTTCAGAAAGCTCGTAAGACTGGCTTTATCTTTCCAGTTTGCCAGACCAGGAAACCTTGGACTTGTGGGGAGGATTTTCCTTCATCCTCCGGGTTCGTTACTGTGAACCATTCTCCACCTAAAATTTTCCTGATGCTTATACAAATCTGTAATAAGACACGGTCCTTTGAACTCTGAGCAGGTGTATGGTTTTACAGCGCAATATTTTAAGATAGAATTTGTTTTAATCTTCCAGTTAAGCCTCTTTATACAAACAGAGCTGCCAAGAGAACAAATAAAATTCGCTTACAAGTTGTTTGTCTAGTTAACAGTAAGTACGCAAATCAGTTTCCTGTTCACACAAAGGATTTTCTTGTGTTTGAAATCTTTGACCAAGGGGACATTGGCTTGGATTTTTTATAGGGAATTCGCAACGTTAATGATCTATGGTACTCTGTGCACCAGGATGTGAGGTGACTTAGCAAGCAGCCGCTTAGCACCAAACAAGTATGTTGCTGGAGCTTCTGAAAAGGACCTTTGTGTGTGTGGTGCAAAGGCATCACAAAGGGTCTTCATGGAAATAGAGGTTCAACGCGCAGCGAAAGATATCAGGAAGTTGGAGGACAGCACAGAGGAAAGGGAAAGGAAAGGCTTATTGTCAAGATAAAATTAAGACAAGGGTTTGCAAAGGGCCCATTTCCTCAGGTTTTGTGTTCAAGGTTTTCCTCTTGTTTTTTTTTTTTTAACATGTATTTCTTCCTTTGTCTTTAAGAAGCATGGAAACATTCACATTCATATGTATTTCCAAAGAGTTACTTCGGTCTTGAGGACCCTGACAGGGTTAGATTTTTTCTGGCAAGACAAGTCGTATGCCCCATTCATAGCTGAAGATCTGCATGCTTTCAGAGGGATGGTGTCTGGGGAGTGCTGCTGATTCGTACCGTTGATACAATACACTGCTACTTTTTGGTGTACTCCCCACCCACCAATGAATTATTTGATGCACTTTGTTCTTTTTGCTAGGCTCTTTATTTTTTTATTTTTATTTTTTTAAATTTTTTTTAACGTTTATTTATTTTGAGAGACATAGAGACAGAGTATGAGCAGGGGAAGGGCAGAGAGAGAGGGAGATACAGAATCTGAAGCAGGCTCCAGGCTCTGAGCCATCAGCACAGAGCCCGACGCGGGGCTTGAACTCACAGACCGTGAGATCATGACCTGAACCGAAGTCGGCCGCTTAACCGACTGAGCCACCCAGGCGCCCCTTGCTAGGCTCTTTAAATCTCTTCACTCGTTGACTCAAACGTATTCCCCTTCGGCCTAAATAAGTTAGATGTAAGTTGCCTATTGTCTCGGGGAAAGGAAGATACCATAGAGCCTGAGTAACAAAGGTAGCGTATTCTTATTTCTTACATTCGACACTGCTGGTTTTTATGGAAAATGGAAGAATTTACAAGCATCCTTATAGAGCCACTTTCTCTTGAGACCAAGTCTGGGTGGATGGAGATATGAAGGAACCACTTACAAGTGAGCAGTTTAGAAAAGAGAGACTTGCACCCAGGATTTGGGCCAGGAAACAGTGATTCTCAGGGCAGGGACACCTTCCCCCAACCATGCTGTTTTGATGTGACATCTGGCAGGTATCAGTGAAAACCGGCAGCGCAGTGGATCTCGGCAGGAGGGGGCATGGTGGGGACAGTTTCCTCAGTTCTGGGTGCATTTGAAGTTGTGGACGAAGGTACCCAAAGTACCCCACATCTCCAGAGCAGATCACTATCATAGGCCGAGGGTAGCCCCTGGGCTCTGTCAGTCTTATGGCAAGAATGAGAGGTCATTTCCCTACCAGGATATTGAGTCCACATGTTAGCAGATAGATGCCAGGTTGATATGTGAGAGCCAGGTCAATATTTGCAGCCCCTCCAAGCCCCATGGAAATAAGATAGCGCGAGTCACACCTGGAACAGGAAGCCAGACTGGATGGGCCTGACACAGAAGTAGAAGCCTATTGCCTCCTGCTGCTTACAACCTCTCAGAGCTCATTAGCATCTGCCTCAGGTAAAGAAGAAACCATCCAGAGCAGACTGAGGTTATTTCCTATTAAATTTTTTATCAGAGATAATTGAAGACTCACATGCTATTATAAAAAATAATACAGAGAGATCTTGTATATCTTCTACCCAATCTCTCCAATGGGAACAGCTTGCAAAGGCAATATAACGTCACAACCAAGAAATTGACATTGTGCAGAACATTTTCCTCACATTAAGGATCTTCATGTTGTCCTTTTGTAGCTATCCTTACTTTCCTTTCCCATCCTTAACATCTGCCAACCACGATTCTGTTCTTCATGTCTACGATTTTGCTATTTCGACGAAGTCTGTATTTCTCTATCACTTTTGACAAATAAGATTGCTGATATAAAATACTAGGTTGGAAACTTGTTTCTTTCAGCAGTTTAAAGATTGCTTTCCACTCTCTTCTTGCTCATGTAGTTTCTGATGAGGAGCCCAGTGTAATTGTTATCCTTGTTTCTCTGGAGGTAAGGTTTTTCTTTTTGTTGTTGTTGTTGTTTTGTTTTGTTTTGTTTTGTTTTGTTTTACTCTGGCTTCACTCAAGATTTTCTTTGTCTTTTTTTGCAGTCTGATGTGATATGTGTGAGTAGTCCTGCACGTACATGTGTGTGTGTTACCTTTATCTTGCTTGGCCTACTCTGACCTTATTGCACTTGTGATATACCATGTCTCTCATTAATTTCAAAAATTTCTTTGCCATTGTTACTTCAAGCATTTTCAAATGATTCCATTTCCTTTCCCTTTACCTATTTTAGAACAATCTTTTCTTTCTTTTTTTAAACGTTTACTTATTTATTTTGAGAGGGTGAGTGTGCATGCAAGCGGTGTAGGGGCAAAGAGAGAGAGGGAGAAAGAAAGAGAATCCCAGACTCCCTGCTGCCAGCATGGCGCTCAACACGGGGCTCAATCTCACAAGCCGCAGGATCATGACTTGAGTCAAAATCAAAAGCTGGACACTTAATTGACTGAGACACCCAAATACCCCTAAAACAATCTTTTCTGTATATCCAAAAGATCTTGCTGAGATTTGATCAAAATTGCATTAAACCTTGATATCATTTTGGGGAGAGTTGGTATCTTTACTATGTTGAGTCTTCCAATTCACAAAGACTGTGTCTCTCCATTTATTTAGATCTTCTTTGATTTGTTTTATTAGCATTTTAGTTTTTAGTATATAAGTCCTATAAATGTTTTGTTAGATTTACATGTATAAATTTAAAAAATTTTAAGTGATTTTTTTTTTGTCTTGTGTCCTGAAACTTGCTGAACTCACATTTTAGTCCTGGGACTTCTCTACACATGTGCACTAAGGACAGTTATATTTCTTTCTTTCCAGTCTATATGTCTTATATTTCCTTTCCTTGCCTTATTGCACTGGTTATAACTTCCAGCATTATGTTGAATAATCGTGGTGAGTTTGGACATCTTTGCCTTGTTCCCAATCTTAGGGGGAAAATGTCCAGTCTCTCATCACTAAGTATAATGTTATCTATAAGTTTTTTTGTAGATGCTCTTAATCAAGAGAATAAATTATTAATAAGAGAACAAGTTGAAAAAGTTACCTCTATTGCTATATCTCTGAGAGTTTTTAATTGTGAATGGGTATCAAGTTTTAACAAATGTTTTTCTACATAGGTTGATATGATTGTGTAGTTTTTCTTCTTTAGCTCATTAATGTGATGGATTACACTGGTTGACTTTTGAATATCGTATCAGTCTTGAATGCTTGGAACAAATCTCACTAGGTCATGGCATAATTATTCTTCATTATTGCTGAATACTATGTTGCTAATATTTTGTAAAGAGTTTTTGAGTCATTATTTATAAAGGATATTGGTCATAGTTTTCTTTGTCTGGTTTTGACATTAGAATAATACTAACTTTATAAAATGAATTGGAAAGTGTTCCTCCTTGTGATCATTAATTTCCTGTGTCAACTTGGCTAGTCCACAGCACTCTGATATTTGGTCAAATATTATCTGAGAAGTTTCAGCAAAGCGTTTTAAAAATGAGCTTAACATTTAAATCTACAGACTTTGAGAAAGCACATTCCCCTTCATAATATGGGTTGTGGGCCTCATTCAAGCAGTTAAAGGCCTTATTGGAAGAATACTGACCTTCCTTAAAGGATGGGGAATTTAGCTAGTAGACTGCCTTTGGGCTTTAATGCAACATTAACTCTTCCTGGGTCTCCTGAATGCCAGAATATCCTGCAGATTTTGGACTTTCCATCCTCTTCAATCACATGATCTAGTTCCTTAGAATAAATACCTCCCCATCTACACACATACACACATGCAGACAGACACACACACACCCACACCCTCTGGGTTCTATTTCTCTGGAGAACTCTAATCCACTCCTGTACTCTGGAAGAAACTGCATAGAATTGGTGTTGATACTTCTTTAAATGTTTGATAGAATTTGCTGGTGAACCCACTGGGAACCGAAGATTTTTTTTTTTTTTTGAAATTTCAAAATTATTAATGCAGTTTCCTTACTACTCATAGCGCTATTCATATTATCTATTTCAAACTGACCTAGTAGTAGTGGTTTGTGTTTTTCAAGAAATTGGTCCATTTCAACTACATTGTCAAATTTATGTGTGCAGAACTGTCAACAATATTCTTACATTATCCTCTGATGTCCATATGGATTTCCCTGTCAGTTTTGTTCCTGATATGACATGCTGTGTCTTCTTTATTTTTTGCCACTCTTATAGAGGTTATCAATTATATTGCTCTATTAAAAAAAAAAAATCAGTCCAGCTCCTTGCTTCATTGATCTTCTCTACTGTTTTTCTGTTTTTAAATTCATTGATTTTTGTTCTTTCTGTATGATTTTATTCCTTCCATTTGCTTTGGCTTATTTTGCTCCTGTTTTTCAAGGTCCTTCATATGGGACCTTAATTTTTGATTTGGAATTTTTTCCCTTTCTGTAAGGTATGCATTTGGTGCTACAGATTTCTCTATCAGCAGTGCTTTAGCAATGTCCCACAAATTTGACATACTGCATTTTCATTTTCATTCATTTCAGTGTATTTTACAATTTCTTTTAGGACTTCTTTATCTGACAGATTGTTTAGAAGCATATTATCTAGTTTTCAAGTTGGAGATTTTCATATTATAATTTTGTTGCTCATTTCTAGTTTGATTTCATAGTGGTCAGAGGACACCCTTTATGTGATTTCATTTCTTTTAAATTTGTTGAGGTTAGTATTATGGTCCAGGATATGGCCTGTCTTGGCATATGTTCCATGGGCACTTGAGAATAGTGTTTATTCTTCTCTTGTTTGATGGAGTGTTCCGTGGGTGTTGAATAGATCTGATGGTTTTGTTGAGTTCTTCTGTATCTTTGCTGATTTTAGGCCTAGTTGCTGTACCAGTTATTGAAAGAGGGGTACTAAAATCTTCAACTAAAATCATGAATTTATTTTTCCTTTCTGTTCTATCAGGTTTTGTTTCTCATATGTTTCAGCTGTTTTGTTGGGCATATATACATTTAACATTGCTATATTTTTTTTGGTGGATTGACTCTTTCATCACAGTATGAAGCCCCTCTCCAACTCTGGTAATTTTCTTTGCTTTCATGTCTACTTTATCTGATATTAATACAGCAACTAGTTTCATTTGACCAGTATTTACCTATCTTTTTGTATTTTTAATTTCAATTTGTGTTTATAGTTGCATTTGAAATGAGTTTCTTAGAGGCAACATATAGTTTAGACATTGCCATTCTCCGTGTTTTAATTGCTATAATTAGACCACTTACATGTAACTGTTGCTTTGTTAAGTTTCATCCTGCTTTTCTTTTTTGTTTGTTCTCTCTGGCTTTTGTTTATTCTTTGCTTGTTTTTCTGTTTTGGGGTGGTTTTTGTTTTGGTTTATTTATTTAAATAATCTCTACACTGAATGCGGGGCTCCAACATACTACTCTGGAATGAATAGTAGCTTGTTCTTTGAAATGAGTTAGTTAGGCACCCCTCTGTTTTCTTTCTCTTGGTTTCCTTTGGGTTATTCGAACATTTTTTAGAATTCCATTTTGATTCATCTATACCAATTTTGAGTACACCTCTTTGCATAGCTTTTTTAGTGATTACTCTAGATATCACATTACATATAACTTACCAAATTCTTTTGTTGAAGATGGTAAAGTATTGCATATTATTAAATGCATTTTAAATGATAGTTCTTTCATTTAGTTATTTTCAAAGTGAGAAGTGTGATAGTGTCATTTCATTATCTAACCCCTTGTGATTCTTCAAAATTCTTACAAAGTGGGGCACCTGGGTGGCCTAGTCGGTTAAGCGTCTGACTTCAGCTCAGGTCATGATCTCATGGTTCATTGAGTTTGAGCCCCATGTCAGGCTCTGTGCTGACAGCTCAGAGCCTGGAGCCTGCTTTGGATTCTGTGTCTCCCTCTCTCTCTGCCCCTCCCATGGTCGAATTCTGTCTCTCTCAAAAGTAATTAAACTTGAAAAAAAATTCTTACAAAGAAATTTTATCCACTGTGATCCTCTAAAATTTTTTCAAAGAAATGGAATAGAATGAAGACTCTCGGGGCGCCTGGACGGCTCAGTCGGTTAAGCGACCAACTTCAGCTCAGGTCATGATCTCTGGTTTATGAGTTCGAGCCCCACATTGGGCTCTGTACAGACAGCTCAGAGCCTGGAACCTGCTTCGTATTCTGTGTCTCCCTCTCTCTCCACCCCTCCACAGTTCACTTTCTGTCTCTCTGTCTCTGTCTCTGCCTCAAAAATAAATAAACATTAAAAAACTTTAAAAAAAAGAAAAGAATGAAGACTCTCATGCTCCAACTGGAAGGAAAGTTAAGTTGTTTATTTTATAGAGCACCCATAATACCCTCTTTACTTCAATACAACTGAGGTCACCAGGAAGAATGAAAAAGCATCTGTGATCATCTAATATACATAAGACACGTGCTTTCTCAAGTTGTCTCACTTTATGGCAAATTCTAATTAACTTTACTCTGGGGAAAAATTCCACCACAGTCATGTTACAATAAACCTCCCTTTTACTAGTGCTGGCTGGGAGTGATACAAAACATTCCGTTCTTTCGTTCCCTATACCTGGGTAAGTGCTAAGAAGTTCAGATTGGCAGTTCCCTGTCTAGTCTTTAGCTATCATAGTTAATTATGCCTATTCAAGACACATCTGAAAGAACCATTACTTGATCATACATATAGATGGTTAACTATCATAGCGCCATTGGCCAAGGGGGGCGGAGAGAAGGGGGAGAACTTGTATCTCTATTTGCCCTTTGGTAACCTAGAATTTCTCATTTCATTTAAGGACTTATTACTCCTATAGAACGTTCACTAAAGCAATATAAAGTTTGTTTGGGGGGACTTAAAACTCTAACAGATTTGCCACACATTTTTCTGGGGGAAAATATCATAAATACTCCAATCCATTAAAGGTTAACCCTAGTACTAAAGAGAACAGATGGTGTTTTTTTTTGGGGGGGGGGTTCATCCTCCAAAGGGTTTTCTATCCTTGGTTTGTAATTCAAGTATTTTTTTTTATATTTAATTACTAAAGAAAAGAAATTTCAGTATAGACAGAGGCTCACTTTTTAAAGCTAATTCTCTTTTCTTAGTATGTGTCGAGTTCTCCAGTTCTTACTGAAAAAGTAACAGATGGGAATTTGTTCCCTGAAGTTATACATCACTCTAGAGGCCTATTCAGTTTCAATATTTGATTAGGTCTCAGGGATCTGTCAGTATGTTCTGATGCTTGAAACAGCTTCCACCATTACAGATACCCTCTTCCATAGCCTGAGCTTCTGATTCTGACATTTTAGGAGGTAATTGCTGTGTTTCAAAACTGTAAAGTGAATAACAAGATGGAAAAAAATTTTTTTCTCTGTCTTAGGATATCTCTTTGTTAAAGTTCTTAGCAAAAAGCAATCCAGGAAAACAACAGCATGGAATGGGTCTAAGTTTCTATGGTAAAATAGTAGGATTGCTTATTCTCCCAGAGGATAATCAGATTAATTTAAATTCTTGGCATCTTTGTGAGGCTGGAGGTAAAGTGAACAAAGGGAACCACATCCCTTCTCCTTCTGGAGACTTTCCTGCAGGCTTCTGAATCTGTAATCTGTTGCAGATTGCACACAGCCTGCCTCTCTGAAGGTCGTTCACCCCTGCAAAGGAGCAGTCATCCCCTCAAGAAAGTCCATGGAGGGTTTAAAAAAAAAATCCCTCTTACCAGTTTCAGATGTATTTAGAAAATGAACTATGGCATAGGAACCACCCCCCTCGTTTCTTTTGACCAACCATTCCTTGAACTTATTATTATTATTTTTTAATTTCTTATAATAGTTTATTTTCAAATTGGTTTACATATAACACCCAGTGTTCATCCCAACACGTGCCCTCTTTAATGCCCGTCACCCCCTCTCGACAGACTTAACAGGTACAGTTAACACCTCTGAGGTAGTACTAAACTCTCGATTAATGTATATATAAATTTGGGCTAAATCTACACATGATGTGATTGACAGAGCATATAGTCAGGACTAGCTCATAATAAGTACGCAGTAAATATTTGGTGATTTAGGGGAAAATATACTTTGGATATTCATCTATTAAAAAAATGGGAAATTTTACCAAAAATGACAGTGTGGTGAGAAGATTTTGGCTTCAGTATAATGGTGCTGCTTTGTATGGTATTTGGAATAGGAGAGGATGGTATGGCAGAGAAAGAGACATTGTTTTACTATAAAAACCCCCATCTAAATTATCAGCAGCTGTGTTTTTAGTGTTACAATTTTAGTTCATCATTGGAGACGCTTCCTGTATATTAGAAAGATCATGAAAAGGCCATTTAATTACAAGAATGTAAAGCAAAAGCTCAGTGTTCTTTTTTGAGGATCGAGTCACCATATCTATGACTATAGATGTCCAGGCTAAGATACTTAGCATTCTGTAAAGTAGTGTATATATTTTTAATTTTCTTTTTTTGTGTGTGTTGTTGTTTTAAAAATATAATTTACTGTGAAATTGGTTTCCATATGACACCCAGTGCTCATCCCAACAAGTGCCCTCTTCAATGCCCATCACCTATTCTCCCCTCTCCCTCACCCTCCATCAACCCTCTGTTCTCAGTATTTAAGAGTCTCTTATGGTTTGCCTCCTTCCCTCTCTGTGACTTTTTTTTCCCCCTCCCCTCCCCATGGTCTTCTGCTTAGTCTCTCAAAATCCACCTATGTGTGAAAACATATGGTATCTTTCTTTCTCTACCTGACTTATTTCACTTAGCATAATACTCTCCAGTTCTATCCACGTTGCTACAAATGGCCAAATTTCATTCTTTCTCATTTATTTTTTAATTTTCTTATTATTTGTTTATTTCTAAGAGAGAGACAGACAGAGTGTGAACAGGCAAGGGGCATAGAAAGAGGGAAACATAGAATCCAAAGCAGGCTCCAGGCTCTGAGCTGTCAGCACAGAGCCCGACACAGGGCTTAAACCCACAAAGTGTAAGATCATGACCTAAACTGAAGTCGGGCGTGTAACCAACTGAGCCACCTAGGTGCCCCTGTAAAGTAATGTATTTTGAGACATTTCCTCCTTGGGTATAGATAGTTTTAAGTCTGTTGGTATCCCATAGAAAGTGTTATTTAAGCTTGAATAACTCAGGTTCTAGGACATATGGTTGGATTCCCTGAAGTCGGGCTACATCTTATGGGTGGATAGAGTTATGTCCAGAAGAATATTGTCACCATTAATCAGTCTGGGATTCAAAATG
The DNA here is from genome assembly GCA_030068075.1 of Paguma larvata. Taxonomy (NCBI): domain Eukaryota; kingdom Metazoa; phylum Chordata; class Mammalia; order Carnivora; family Viverridae; genus Paguma; species Paguma larvata. The sequence continues at coordinate 128,213,888 of CM057826.1, forward strand.
AACAGCTTTGGGTTGGTGACTGATGACCTGATCCTCTCTCTCAGGAAGGAACAGAGTGTCTGTAGTGAAATGCCAACAGTGGTAGCAAAGCTGATGTCCCCCACTTGGAAAGAACATAGCAAGAGCTTGAACTAACTGTGTGGTATTTTGCACCATGTTTTGGTTATTCCCAAGCATTTAATAAGGTTTTGTTAAATACCACAATCTAATATGTTGGTTTCTGTTTTGGAGAGTAGAGGGAGGTACTTCTGTATGTGGTCTGAGCCCATCCAGGTACAGAGTGGAGGCATGGGGGCAGGAGGTAGGCAGTCATAATGCAGTAGGGAGTGACCACCATTCCTTGAAGCAGCAGAGGTTCAGGGTGAGGATGGCAGGCTGAGGTGTTGGGAAGAGTGGGATCTTCATAAATTGTTAGGAGAACAGAACTCAGCAGAATGTTGGATCCAGCAGGAATTTCTGGATAGATATATGGAGACTTTGTGATTTGAATTTTTAATGGGTAATTTTAATAGTATGGCTCTTGTGAATTTCAGTCTGCAAACTCATGTCTGGGCTAGTTCCTTTTCTTTTTTCTTTTTTTTTTTTTCTATAAATTATCGGAATGTTGACTCTAAGCCCTTATCCCACCAGGGAGGCAGGAAGTTTAACCTCAGTCATTTTGCTATTCTTTTTTTTTTAATGTTTATTTATTTTGAGAGAGAAAGAGAGTGGGGGAGGGGAGAGAGAGGCAGATACAGAATCGGAAGCAGGCTCCAGGCTCTCATCTGTGAGCACAGAGCCCGATGTGGGGCTTGAACTCATGAACCACAAGATCATGACCTGAGCCAAAGTCAGAATCTTAACTGATGAGCCCCCCAGGTGGCCCCCAACCTCAGTCATTTTGAGTCTTCCATTTCCCTAGCCCTATGCCAGGATTCTTGGTTCTGAGATCATTCTCTATTACCTGATGATGGTGAGTTCCCTGTCTTCACAGTCAGCTTGGTCTCCTCAGATCTGCTGCTTGGTCAAATCCCAGGCGCACCAGGGTTTGGGACTCTTAGCAGGGCCTAACATCCTAAGCCTTTGGAACCCAACCTCCCAGGTCCTTCTGAAATTCTGCTACATCCTAAAGCAATGCCCCAAAGCAGGGACAGGCTCCTACTGCTGCTGAGACACACATAACTCCCTTGTTCTCCTTTTATCAGTGACAGGAATCCTTCCTGTCTCCCATCTTCCGGTCCCTAGCACTTTTTCAACCGTTCTTTCTTCAGTGGGCTTAGACTTTGGAAAGAAAAATCTAGAAAGGAGTATCTTATCTCATGGTCAGCTTCTCCTTATAACTCTGCTCCTTTTACACAGAGCTTCTGGGTCCTGGGCAGGATCACACAGAGCAAGCTACCTTTCTATTGTGGGAATTAAATAGATGAATACACGGAGAAAAATGTATTACTAATCTGAAAAGGCTTTCCACTACAGGACAATAAAAGGCATATGAGCCTCTATTTTTAGTCATAGTCTAGAGATTTCAGGACTCCTAGCTAATACACACACACACACACGTATATATACACATACATTTTTTATGATGCCAAGTTGAGAATAAATCTATGTAAAAGTTTTAGTGCCCTGATCACAAGGAATACTCCAACTGGACTTAGAACATCAGACTCAAGCTTAGTTCTGGAACTTACTACCTATATGACTTTAAGTATTTACTTAAACTTACCTTACTTTTATTATAAAGTCTCAAATATTTAGACTTTCTGGCCTATAAGTCTCTATCACAACTACGCAGCTCTGCCACTATAGCAAGAAAAGAGCCCAGACAGTACCTAATGAATGAACATGACTGTTTTCCAATAAAAATTTATGAGCAGCAAAATTCGAATATCATATAATTTTTGTTCCACAAATGGTATTCTTTGATTTTTTTTGTTGCTCAATCATTGAAAATCATTGAAAAATGTGAAAACTATTCTGAGCTCACAGGCTCTGCTAACACAGGTGGGAAACTGAATTTGGCATGCTGACTAAGATTGTAGCTCTCAAGTCTAGAGCTCAGTTTTCCCACTTGTAAATGAGAAACCCACAACTCACAAGGTTGTCAGGATAAACAGAGGCGTAATTTTTTACTTTGCTTTATAAATTTAAGCATGGTGGCTAAATATCCTAAATGTGTCGAGGAGGCCTAATGCCAAATTTTCATCTAAGTAGGAGCTACAACCAATAGTCTTTGCAGATGTCACTGAACTGGTTTTCTTTCTTTCTCCATGTAACATAGAACCCATGCCACTGACTTGAAGGGAGAATTTTGTAGTTTTAAAAAGTAGACTGTCTAGGGGCACCTGGTGGCTCAGTTGGTTAAGTGTCCAACTCTTGATTTCGGCTCAGGTCATGATCTCACAATTAGTGAGTTTGAGCCCTGCACTGGGCTCTACACTGACAACGCTGAGCTTGCTTAGGATTCTCTCTCTCTCGTTCTCTCTCTATGACCCTCCCTCCCTCTCACTTGCTCTCTCTCTCTCTCAAAATGAAATAAATAAATTTTAAAGGAAAAAAAGGTAGACTGTCTATATGTGGAATTCCTTCCTTTAGAAAATGCCGTTCTGATAGTCATCATTTACCTACTTACTTGTGTTGGCGGTGTATACAAAATGACATTTTAGGATCAGAATGTCCTTATTCTGCACAGCACAACACAACACAACACATCAAAACAGAAAGATTCAGAAACTGTCTTAACCTCATGAGGAAGATGCAGTGGACTATGCGTGAGTTACTTTCGTTAGGTCTTTGTTGTGTTGTCTCTGTCATGCATAGGAGAACAAACCTTAACACTGAATGTAGAATTTAATATACTTTGAATGTATATATTAGATTATAAATCAAAAGATCAAGATGCTGAAATTTTTGGTAACAACCACAAGATACCAAATTCACCTGGTGCACACACCATGAATATTTTGGGTAGGAATTCTACACCCGTTTACTTACAGGCTGGGGAGGTAAGATAAATGTCTTAAGCAGCCTTAAGGTTTATGACAATAGGAAATGGTGATGGCTAGTGGGAACTGTAAAATGCAGTCTCATCCTCTTAAAAACATTTACCTTAAAAGAAAGAAAGAGGGTCACTTGGGAGTCTCAGTCAGTTAAGCATCTGACTCTTGATCTCAGCTCAGGTCTTGATGTTAGGCCCTGCACTGGGCTCCATGTTGAACATGAAGCCTAATCGAGAAAAAAAAAAAAAAAAGGAGGAAAGGGAGGAAGGAATGAAGTGAGAGAGAGAGAAAGAGAAATGAAACAGAGAGAGTTAAAGAGAAAAAGAGAGAGAGGAAAGAAAGAGAGAAAGAAAGAAAGAAAGAAAGAAAGAAAGCAAACAAAACATAATGAGCAAACAAAACTCAAAACATTATTCTTGCTAACCCCAGTAAGTGGGTCTGTTGAATATAGACAGCTCTTTGTCTCTTGGTGTGGAATAAACTTGAGAAAGAAGGTACCTATGGAAAATTATTTTTCTTTTTTTTAATTTTTTTTATCGTTTTTATTTTATTTTTGAGAGACATAGAGACAGAGCATGAGCAAGGGAAGAACAGAGAGAGAGGGAGATACAGAATCCGAAGTAGGCTCCAGGCTCTGAGCCATCAGCACAGAGCCTGACGTGGGACTTGAACTCACAGACAGTGAGATCATGACCTGAGCTGAAGTCGGCCGCTTAACCGACTGAGCCACCTAGGTGCCCCTATTTTTCTTATAAATGGGAATGAAGGCTGACCTGAGAAAGAGGTATCGATGGTGAATATTTTTGTTTCTGTAACTACACAGAGATGGTGAGTGTTGGGAAAGTTATACAGTCCTGAGGGCCATAGGCCTTGGTTCTGACATTACCAAGTTGAAATTTGAGATGAGTTATTTACCTAAAACCTACCTCATGAAGATTAAATAAAATCAACCTTTTGAAAATATTTTGATTACAAATTGTAATGTAAATATTAGGTATATTCCTATATACATAACGGATGGCTAGTAAATGCAGGTCCCTAACAAGACAATAGGGCTTCCGCTGTGACTTCTTTCAGACCAATTGGATTTAAATAGCAGCTAGGTATTAAGACACACCTTTCTATTACAAGATCAGTGATTTTTTTAACAGCTTTTTCTTCTTTTTTTTTTAAAGTTTATTTATTTTGAGAGCGAGAAAGCACGCACATGTGCACACTCATGAGTGAGCAAGAAGGGAGGGACAGAGAGAGAGGGAGAGAGAGAATACCAAACAGGCTCAGAGCTGTCAGCACAGAACCCCACCAGGGGCCCATCCCATGAGATCAAGAGTCTGATGCTTAACTAACTGAGCCGCTTAGGCATCCCGGCTTTTTTTCTCTTAACCAGAACTCACTGTTATTATTGTTTGGACCCCATGTGACAAAGAGTTGGTACTGGGATAAGTCTTTCTCTCCCATTCTCCCATAATCCTTTGCCTCTGCTATCATCATTCTGTGGAAAAGATGATATCAGATAATAAACCCTTGGCAAGACTTATTTGTGACATTTAGGAAAAGGGATTCAGGAGTTATTAGATAATGTGTTATGTGATTTTCCCATCCAGGAATAAAAGAATTGGGTATTTTGGGATTTGAGTACTAAGGGTCCTTTTTGTTAAACAAAAAGCAAATGAATATAAACCTGTAGATGAAAATATCAGACAATTAAATGTCATCTTGCTGCAGGTTCATGTTATTGGGAATGAAGTGACGATCTGACTCCAGATGTTCAGTTTCTTTGGGAAACTGGGAATAAGAATTGTTTTTAGTTTAGTTTTGTTTTACCATGAAAGTTCTCATTTCATTAGGTAAGGAAAATGTCATGGCCAGCCCTATCTTTGGCTGTGAACTTTATCCCAGTGTACTCGTACTTTTTAGTTCAACTTGATTCTCCTCTGTGAAGCAAAAAGGTCTCTTGTGTCTGGGAAATCTTAATAAAAGATGTTGTTGTATTAGCAGGGGAAATTTTTCATGGTGATTTATTCTTTACAATTTCCTTTTTCCTTTTTTTCCCCCAAACCCTCTTATTTATTTATTTTTTTTTAAATTATGGGAGTCATACTTCTTGAATCTCAGGCGTTTGATTAACCAGGTCCTTTAAAAATATTTTTCTTATATCTTCTGGGATAGTTTTGTCTCTCCAGTCCCTATGCTTGATAATTGCCAGATAAATATTATTTTGACCTAAGCCTGCGACATTCATCAACACTTCTCTACTTGTTGCATTAAACCAAAAATTCTTTGCTTCAGTGTAATGTAGAAGAGAATTATTGGATTTGGGGATAAGCAGGGAAGAGTGTAGGCGATCATTAAAACCTGACTCAATTTATTCTTTCCCAGAGATGGATTTAGGCCGAAAACATCATGTTTCTTTGCTTTTGCTGAACTTCATTGAATCCTAGGGTACCTCCTTCACATTTTTGGGCTGGTTTCTCCAATGACTTGCCTTTCTGATAGTCTTTAACAAGTCCTTTACTCTAACTGCAGCTGGCCATTAAAGTATTTGGAAGCACACCCACATAATAATGAAACTGAAATATTAAATCCAACATTTATTTAAATTAGTTAGACATACCACACATTCAGTTGAACTTTGTCTCTAAGAAAAGTTACTGACTGGTGAAAAAAAGAATTAAAACTATGCATACATTTCTATGAATGGTTTTAGAATATTGGCGAGTGGGTTGAGTTACTTGTTTAGTGTTTTAATTTTCTGGATTTCTGAAATCAGGAAATTGTTTTTTCAACCAGATATGTTACCTGATGATTTCCATTAAGAAGTAAGGTCCTCAGCATGCTACTTGTCTCATGATATTTACACCAGCTACTTTAAAGATTTTAGGCTATTTCAGCAACCTAACTTGTTTATAAGCAAATAAACTTTGCTCCAGTGTAGGGGTATTATCTAATATTTAGTTCATCTGAACCAGGCATTGGGCATGATTAAAGCTAAACTATTCATTCATTTGGACGAATGGCAGAAAGTGGAAATGAACTCTGAGGGCAGACAGTGGTGCAAATATCCAGCTAAGAATATGAATTTTCCACTTAGCAATGTCTTAGAGGCCAGCAAAGGAATACCTCTTCCTACTACACCCCCTTCCCCAAGCTTTCCCATACCACCCTATAAAAGCTGGAGATTCAAAGAATTCTTGTTACTAAGATGTCACTAGTAGAGATTAATCTTTTCACCTTTGGGTGGAATCTTCTCCCCACTTCTGATTTGGAGATCACCTGGACCTGAGTCTGGGTAACCTAGATTGGCTTCTTGCAAGGATGGTTTTGCTGGGGAACGGGAGCCTTGATGCTTTCTTCTTCATCGGCTTGTCTTGAATATTTAGAGGGGCTGGGTCAATTAATTATTGACAGTTCCAGCTCCACCTGTTATTTTATCTGCACTATCAGTCTGCTTTCATTCTGAGGGCTAGCCAGGGCATTAGTCAGGGGGAAATTGACCTAGAAGTTAATATCTGCCTATCTGGGACGTGATGGGATTTTCTTTTCTCTCCTTCCGTATTTTCCATCTATCTCACACCCCCACTCCATCCCCCCCATGTCTCCTGAGATTAAGACAATTTTCAGTAAAAAAAAAAAAAAAAGAGAGAGAAAGAGATGGAAACTTAATTACCATAACAGATCAAAATTGTGGAGATAGTGGTTTATCTTGGAGATAGTCCACTCTTTAGAAACTGAAAGGTTTAAAGCTTTCTCACAGAAATACACAGTGAGCACATGCCAACTAACAGCCATGTTGTAAAAAACAATGGGCAAACCTCAATACTGGAACAGAGGGACCTAGTCTGGGCCAGACACATAGATCAAAGAGATCCTGGGGTTGGAGGAGATGAGAAGGAGAAAAGAGCAGATAAAAGGGATTTCTGAAGTGGATTCTGTAAGGGCCGAAGTATACTCCCTGGAAAAGTTTCTTTTGGAACCATGGAAAAGTGCCTTGAGTCACTTTCTGGAATAGGTGTATATTCATGATCAGGGGGTTGTAAATTGCTTTCATTTCTGATCATGGACTGCACCTTTACATACTCGAATGTGAAACTCTGAGATTATATACAAATATAGGAAGATACTAGCTTTGTATGAAACAAAACCTAGGGTAGAATCTGTGGGATTTTTTGCGGTGAACATCTAGACTCAATATCGTAAAACTATTTTCAGCCCCAACCTCAATTACTTCCTTTTTTTTTTTTTAAGTCAGATTTGGAATCTTTGTTTTGTAGATAGTCATGATCCATAATCAGATTATGCACTGGTTGCATTTGGTAGAAGACTCCTCCCACTGGTTTGCAAGGAGAAATTCTCCTTCTGGGATTACCAAAGACTGGGAATATGAATTCTTAATGATTACTCATGTTCAGTGAATTTGAGGACCTTTACTAAAGCAGTGCTAATCAGGTTTACTCTGTGTTCACCCACATTCCCTCTTCCATTTCATAGCTCCCTTACATTTGAGGAGACTTGTGTTTCTATGAACTCTCGGATGACAAAAGTGGTGATTCTCATATTTGCTATGATATTTCTAACATCCCTTGCTGTCTCTTGTAGCTAGAAAAGTTTCAGGGAGTATTCGTTGAACTGGTTGAATTAAATCAAGAAGTAGTGATGCAGTCAGATTCATAGGAGAGCTAGAGCTATTTGTCTGAGTCATACAGTTCCAGAACAGTAAGAATTAAGTACCAAAGTCTTCTCCAAAGTTAGTGCCTAGCTGCTCCCTTTGGGTGGGAAAGTTTATTTGAGAGGGATGCGTGAAAGAGGAATGTGATATGATTTTTTCTAGCCCATTAATTATAGGGTAGCTTTCCTTTGCCCATCTTCTATTTTTCCTAACATGATTTTGTGCTGTCCACACCTCCTTGATATAATAATAACAGAAGAATATACTTTGCTTTGGTCTCAGTTTTGATCCAATGGGAAAAATGAGTGTTGTCTGTTTTCCCAAGGAGATGTTGTCCCAGGACACTTTTCCCAAAGGACCACAGTACTGATTCATCCATTCTTTATTTATTTTTATTGCTTTGATTTTATGTCATTTCTACCCTTGCTAAATGTTAATAAATTACATGCCATAAAGAAACATATTCTAGAGGACCTGAGAAAACAGACCTCGTGGCTGTTTACTCTTTTGGCAATGATGCCACTCTTCAGCACCCTAGTTTCCCAGTTGGAAGCTTGCCTTCCATGACAGTTCTCTGTTCACAGACAAGCCGCTTGCAGATACAGGATTGGTGGCACCTTGCAGTGTGACATACCTCTGGTAAGAAAATGATACTATGTTCTTTGACCATCTGTCTTGTTGTGTGTTTTTCTCTCTCCCACAGTTATCTGGGATGTCTAAAAACGTAACATTCCACAACTGTGTGGGTTATCTGACTGCTGATGTCTGAAGGGGAAGTATTCCAGCAGTGGTTCTGAAGACTTGCCTTTGTTTTCTAATAGGCACGTTATAGGATACATTTAAACCCATCATCTTAAAGTTGAGTTTGCCAATGACAAGACTAGCTGAGTTCTGGACTTCACACTAGTGACACTTAATAAACATTTATTAAATTCTTATTGGAAATCCTTATATATCCTTATCAGAGACCACAGGGGTGACACTATTATTAAAGAAAATTGGGGCTTCTTGTAAACATTCTGGAGACTTCTCAACTTCTTGCAAAGGGTGGGATCCCAGCTCAGCTTCCAGCTCCTGAATCTTCTTCTCCTTTTCCTCTAAAACTTCTTCCAGCTGGGTGATCTTTTCAGTCTGAAGGGAAACCTGCGTCGACAACTCCATAATCAGGTTAATTTTTCGATCACTTTCTTCCACAGGGGGGAGACCACCACAGGAGTCTTCCTGAGGGTTGTCTTCTAAAGCAAACAAGAAAAAGAAAATCTGAGCAGTTTTAATTGGATTTCCCAGAACTCAAAGAGAGGGAAGATGGAAAAGCTTTATTTCTCACGTTCTTAAAAGGGAACACAGATGTTGCGTCATCTGGTCAGATATACCGAGAATGGAATCTGGATCCGGTGAGGGAAAAGATTCTGGGTGCTCTTGAAAAAAGAACTTGGAAGCCTCTAGAGAGGGAGGAGGATCAGTCTTTGCCAACTCTTTTTTGTACGCATTTAACTTTTAATTAACCATGGGAATGAAGCATCCTTGAAAATCAAATCTATAAACAACAGCCATCCCAAGTTTCATGGTATTCTTTTGCCTAAGAATCTTTCACAAGAGTGACAATCAAGTAGAAATATACTTTAAATTGAATTTTAACTCAAATAGAAAAGAAAGTTGTCATTGCCCTTTCTGGGGGAGGTGCTGAGAAAAGACTGGCTACTTAACCCAAGTCAGGTTTAGAGTTGGTAGAGGTGTAATTGGAGGGGATCTAGGAAAACTTTCAGCGTACTATCTTCCATAGAGATTCTCTCTCTCTCTCTCTCTCTCTCTCTCTCTCTCTCTCCCTCTCTCCCTCTCTCTCTTTAGTTCTGAAGACTTTATAGCATTTCTTTCATAAAAATCACAAATATCCCCTGGATATAAAGCTTATGGTTTATAATTTCTGATCCTTCAGATAAGGATCAAAGCCTGAATAAGGAGAGAGAGAGGCTTCAACAAAGAGATAAAATATTAGTGGCTGATAGCAGGGAATCCTTGAAAAAAAGAATTCTGGTAGACCATCACAAAATTTACCTGCTGAAAGAAAACCTCATCCTATTAGACTTAAGCAAGACTACTCTCTTTACAACTCTCATCCTGAAATTTCCACCATTAAAATCATTTCTCTGAGTTATATAGAGGGAAGACATCAGCTATAAAAAGGAATGTCAACGACCTGGGTATCATCATAGGAATACTCTAACTAGTAGTGTATGAATTAATGGTATTGACAGTTAATCACTATAATTAAAGGTCCAGCATTTACTCAGTCCTCAGTGAAAACCAACCCCACAGTACTTGTACACCTGCTAAAAGAGGGCAGCTTTGCTGGGATATTCCATGCAGGCAGGGAATCGCCCCCTTCTCAGCAAAGAAAACTAATTTGCAGTTTTTTTCTAATTTTTCCGAGTGATCATGAGATGAAAGCTTGAGCACTGAATTACACAGTGGGCAGGATGCTTTTGGCCTCACAAAAGTGATAAGAGGAAAGATTAAGATGTTCTCTGCTCTTAGAAATTGTTCTTAGCAATGTACGATGTTTCAAGAATCCATGGTGATGTTTTTGTTCTGAATATTTGAAATTTTAACGTAAGATTGATGGAGATGGTAGTTGATGTACCTTTCTTTGAAAGCAATGAAAAACATCTCCACGTCTCAGAGGGGCATTTAGTTTGTTGCCTCTGCAATAGGCTGTGCTTTCAGGCCCAGGAGCATCAGTCCATTTGGCAGGAGGCCTTCATTCTCCACTGGTACACCAGGGCCTCACTTTTCCTTTCATCTGACCAGAGCTGTGCTGTCCAATATGGTCGTCACTAGCCACATGTGGCATTAAGCAATTAAAAGTGGCTATATAAAATGAGATGTACCGGAAGTATAAAATACACATTTGAGGAGCGCCTGGGTGGTTCATTGGGTTAAACCTCTGACTTCAGCTCAGGTCATGATCTCTCCGCTTGTCAGTCAAGCCCCGCCTTGGGCTCTGTGCTGACAGCTTGGAGCCTGGATCATGCTTCAGATTCTGTCTCCCTCTCTCTTGGCCCCTCCCCCACTCCTTCCCTCTCTCTCTCTCTCTCTCTCTCTCTCTCTCAAAAATAACATAAACATTAAAATTAAAAAAATAATAAAATAGACATTTGATTTTGAAGACTTAGTTTGAAACAAATGTGAACTATCCCATTACATTGTAAAAATTGGTGATATATTAAAACAATAATATTTTCGATATATATTGTGTTAAATAAATTTTATTATTTTTCAGAGAGAGAGAGCACAAGTGGGGAAGAGGGGCAGAGGGAGGGAGGGAGAAAGTGTGAGAGAGAGGGAATCTTAAACATGTGGAGCTCAATCCCATGACCCTGGGATCATGACCTCAGCTGAAATCAAGAGTCAGATGCTTAACTGACTGAGCTACCCAGGTGCCATAATAAAATTTATTTTAAAACAATATTCACTCTTTTATTTTTACTTTTTAAAAAATGTGACTACTAGGAAATTTAAAATAGCAAATGTGGCATGCATTTGTGGCTCTCGTATTTCTGTTGATTAGTGTTGGGCTAGAGTTGCCCTTTGGATGAGCGCTTTCTGAAACCCAGGTAGAGGGGTTTCCTCATAGATGGTCCTAGTTAACATGGACAGTTGTTATTTGGGACTGAGGATTGTTGGCTCTCAACCACGAGTTCACAGCTTATTTCTCTGTTACTCCTGAAGACGGATGCATGGAAATCTGGGCTGGGAAGATGGGTTCTTATGGGTTGAAGTGAGTTCCTACAGAAGAGGAAAGAAAAGGCAGGAAGTGGCAGCAAGAGGCAGTGAGAAGACAGGAAGGAAAGGAACGGTGGGCAGGAAAGGAAGGCTGGACGTTGGTGAGGCTCAGGGATGGTGAAGGCCATCAGGAGCCTCCCACCCTTTTGTATGTGCGTGTCCTCTTTCTCTTTCACCTCTTCTTCAATCATTTCTTGCTCTAGTTTTTCCTCTTTTTTCAGGAGGAGTTATTTTCTACCAATTTGCATAATAAAAAATGGAGTTTAGTGCCATTACAGAAAGCAATCTGGTCAAAAGTGCTTGTTTTGTTTTTTTAATAATGCAACATAGGTAGAATAATTTGTTCATCTGATTCCAGTGATAAAGGGGTAAAAACGCAGCAGGGTGGCGTTACATAGGCAATCACTATTACTAGGTCTACGTCCTCTGTCTTTTCCCTCCCAGGAGATAATAGTGTAGACAGAAGGTAGAGAGAGAATGAGGGAAAGAGAAGCAGGGTGTCTTCGTCACCCTAGGCTGCCGTAACACAATACTATACCATGACTTGGTGACTTAAACGAGAGAGATTTATTTTCTCATAGTTCTGGAGGCTGACAGTTTGAGATCAGGGTGCCAGCATGGTTGGGCTCTGGTGGGAACTCTGCCTGCTTTACAGAGAGCCACCTTCCCACTGCGTTCCCACGTGGTGCAGAGAGAGACCACAAGCACCCTGCTGTTTTCTTTTAAAGGCACTAATCTCATGCCCCACCCTTCTGACCTCATTGAAACCTGTTTACTCCCAAAGGTACCATCTTCCAATGCTGTAACATTGAGATTAGGGTTTCAACATGTGAATTTTTGGGGGGATACAATTCGTACTATAGCACAGGGAAAAGACGACTGAAAAAGGAGAGAGAGCCTTAGGGCTTTGATTCCTACTGTATTGTTTCATGCATTAAATGGAAATGCTGATAATGAGATAAGCTAAAGCACATATATACACCAGCTCTTTTACATTCCACGTATAAGTGATATCATAGAGTATTTGTTTTTCTCTGACATACTTTATCAAGCATAATATACATAAAAGCTGAACTCATAGGAAAAAGAGTTGAGTGGGGGTTATGGTTGGGGCGGGAGATGGGGAGTGGAGGAAATGGAGAAGTGTTGGTGAAAGTGCACAAATTTCAAGTTATAAACTTCTCAGTATCTAATGTGTCATGTATTGATTATAATCTATAATACTGTACGGCATACTTGAAAGTTGTTGGGAGAATAGACCTCAAATATTCACTCCACAGAATGGAAATGATAATCATGTGATGGGTTGGTGTCCTTAGCTAACACCCTGGTGACAGTCATTTTGCAAATTACACATGTATCCAGTGAACACATGGTACAGTTTTAACCTACACATGTTCTATGTCAATTATATCTCAATAAAATTGAGTGGGGGCCAAGTACATATAACAAGAAGGAAATTTCTCGTACAGCTGTATTTTACCATTTAGTATTTTACCATTTAATGACCTCTTCACACATATAATAAAAATATTTTTGTTACATTTCTAAACACATTACAAATCACAAAAGTGTTTTGAACCTCTTTAGTAAAGTAGGGGACTCCAGGAATCTCCCATCTTATTTGTAGTGGAAATGGCCCAGGGCCACCCCAGTGATTTGTCCAGAGTCCACCACTAACCTTTGCATGATCTGACCTGCACTAATCTTGGGTCCAGGCTCTCTTCTCTGGGAGCTCCTGACAGCCCTGCATGTCCCCACATCTCAAACACTGGTGGTTTTTCCTAGGTTTTCACTAGCAGAGCAGATAGTCTTGCCAAGGTTGGATCTGCCTGAAGCATGGAGGATTCTGTCCTCTGACCAGATAATCACAGGTTTAGCCCCATACCCAGGGGCTCCATGAGACACAGAGAAAAGAGAAATTCTTCTGCCAAAGGGAGGGAGCAAACCTAATCAGCCACAGTCAGGGTATGGAATCACAATTGCTGTAGTTGCAGAGGTTTCTACAAGCACATGCCATTTTTCGTGATTTCCCCATTTTCTGCTTCAACTTAAAATAGGTGTGAATGAGGATGATAGCTTAGGGTCATGGCAAGGAGGAGGCCAGAGAAGAAGTGATGACAGTTGTGCGTGCTTAAAAAGGTTTAGAAAGAAGACATAACAGGAGCATTCTTCTGCCTAGAGCTGGGACAGACTATGCCCATTTTTCTTTTCTTTTTTTTTTTTTTCTTTAAATTTTATTTAAATCCAAGGTAGTTAAGATAGAGTGTAGTAAGGGCGCCTGGGTGGCTCAGTCGGTTAAGTGGCCGACTTCGGCTCAGGTCATGATCTCGCGGTCTGTAAATTAGAGCCCCGCGTCGGGCTCTGTGCTGATGGCTCAGAACCTGGAGCCTGTGGTCTGATTCTGTATCTCCCTCTCTCTCTGCCCTTCCCCTGCTCACGCTCTGTCTCTGTGTCTCAAAAATAAATAAACGTTAAAAAATTAAAAAGAAAAAAGATAGAGTGTAATAATGGTTTCAGGAGCAGAATGTACTGATTCATCACTTACGTATAACACCCAGTGCTTCTCCCAACAAGTGCCCTCCTTAATGCTCATCACCCATTTAGCCCATCCCCACCCGCCTCCCCTCTAGCAACTCTCAGTTTGTTCTCTGTACTTAAGAGTCTGAAATGGTTTGCCTCCCTGTTTGTTTTTAACTTATTTTTCCGTTCCTTCCCCTGTGTTGACCTGTTTTGTTTCTTAAATTCCACATATATAAGTTCTGTTTTCTATGTAGCCTTGAAAAGACAAAAGGCCTAGAAGAAAAATGTGACATTTGCCTTTGGCCATTTCCAACTTCTCATTATTAAAATCTTTAAAATTTTCATGTTCTTAGCAAAGTGCCACATGACAAGTTATGTCAAAAACTCTAATAACTAGAGGCACCTGGGTGGCTCAGTCAGTTAAACATCTGACTTTGGCTCAGGTCATGATCTCAAGTTCTTGGGTTTGAGGCCCATGTTGGGGTCTGTGCTGACAGCTCAGAGCCTGGAGCCTGCTTGGGATTCTGTGTCTCCCTCACCCTCTGCCCCTCCCCAACTCACACTCTGTGTCTCTCCCCCTCTCAAAAATAAATAAACATTTAAAAAAAATTTTAAATACTAATAAGTAATAGGTGACAGCAGAGATAATTATAGTTTGAGCAGTTTAGAGACTTAGACTTCACTTAGAATGTGTATTTTGGGTCCATCTGATCTCACCTGTATAGGAGTTATATCTGCAGTATCCCTAACTGATGCTTTTCTAAGTGAGTGGCTCTCAGACATTGGGGTCCCTCAGGCTCTTTGTAGGTCAGCTGCTAATTGTAATCAATGAGTAAAATTTGCATTTTACCTTAATGCAGCTACACATTGTTAGAGAAATATCTGGTGGGTAGAAAGCTGTGCTGGACATCCTGGAGGAGAGCAGGGTACAGCTCGTTGCTAATCAGAGAAAGGACATGTGGTGTAATGCTGGGCTGAAAGACCTACATCACGTGAAAACATAGCTTCGTGCGTCTGGGAAGTTAATAGTTTCATGTCAACAGTGATACATTGCTGAAGGGTGACCCAGTGAATGTCTGGGAGGTTGTTTTTAGATTTTCTAAATACTTGTATCTAAGAAGGGATGTTCGCCTTTCGATCCCTTCACTAATACTACCACCCAAAAGCATTCAGCGAACAGAGAAATGCTAAGAACCGCTGATCTAGTTTCTTTTTTCTTTTTCTTTTCTTTTCTTTTCTTCTCTCTTATCTTCTCTTCCTTTGTCTTCTTTTCTTTTGTTTTCTTTTTTATTTATTTCGAAAGAGAGGAAGAGAGTGAGAGAGAACCCCAAGCAGGCTCGGTGCTGTTAGCACAGAGTCTGATGTAGGGCTCTATCTCACAAACCATAAGATCATGACCTAAGTCAAAATCTAGGGTCGAACACTCAACTGACTGAACCACGCAGGTGCCTCTGATCTTGTTTCTGATTCACATGTCTTGAACGATGAGAAGCACACTTCTCCCTGGTCAGGTACCCAAGATCGTTTTAAACATTAATTCACTTCTAATTAGTCACTGGGACCCTGCACATAGAGAATGAGTCAGATGTGTTGTTGGCTACTGTAATCACAGTTCTGTGGTTGGGTAGGGGAGAGTCAACTCGGAGTTAGGCCCAAAAGGACATTCAGGATTCAGCCTAAATAAACATCTCTGCTGGGTACTACCTCGTGAACGTTTACTTTTCTCTCTGCTTTTCAAGCTAATGACTAAGGCTGCCAAGTATTTACTCAACAAGAAAGACTCTTCCTGGTGAGGTGATTATATACCTTATTTCATCATAGCTACCCAGGATTACCGTTTGGCCTAAAAGACTATGTCAGCTTCCTCCTCTGTACAGATGCCCATCACTCTGACTCACCTTCATGTGGTTTTGGAAGCTGTGTATATTTCTCAGTAACCACACGGGAGTCCAGTTTCATCTATTGCCATACTTGGACTTGAAAATTGGCTCATCCTTGTAAATATATCTCTGTCATTACTTGAATAATAAACAAAACTTCAAAAATAACCTTCATAGTTTTCTGTCCTTCTGTAGATGTTCACAGTTACCATCGGAGAATGGTAAATCTCTGAAATAAATGATTCCCTTATATTTTTTTCAGCATTCTGATAGAACAAGTTTTTACATCTTAAAAATCAGATTGGGCTTGGGGCGCCTGGGTGGCTCAGTCAGTTAAGCATCCAACTCTTGATTTCACGTAATGATCCCAGGGTCCTAGGATCAAGCCCCACATCAGCACGGAGTCTGTTTGGGATTCTGTCTCTTCCCTCTCCCCTCTCCCCTGCTTGCCTGCTTTCTCTCTCTCTCTCTCTCTAAAACAAATAAAAAATAAATCAGATTAGTCTTACTACTTGAAGTTTTCTCTCTTCAGTGTTTCTATTCTTATGTGAGATCATGACCTGAATTGAAATCAAGAGCCAGACGCTTAACTGACTGAGCCACCCAGGTACCCCTGCCCATCTTAGTGTTTATTGAAATGGTTAATTCTCTCTTGCCCAGCACACGTACTACAGTTAAGGTATTGCAAATAGCTTCATGTCTGGTCAGACTGCTTCTGCTACTTGCCCTTTCAATTTGGTTTCCTCTCTGCTCAGAGAATTCTCATCGAAATACAAGTTGGGTCTTAATAGTCTTTTGTCTAAAATCCTCCGGTGATTGTTCATCTCATGTAGACTGAAAACCCGCCTGCTCATCCACCATATGATCTGGTCTGCTTTTACCTCACTGACACATCTCTTTGTCATTTCATCGTTCCTAAAAGACCAGGCACGTTTCTACCCCAGGGCCTCTACATTTGCTATTTTCTCTGCCTGGGTGATTGTACCTTTGATGCATACATGGCTAGCTTCCTCAGTTCCTTCCGGTCTGTCCTCTCCAAAGTCACCCTCACCCAATAAAATCTCATTTCAACCTGGCCCCCATTGCTGGACAAGTTAAATCACTGTTCCCTGCTTTTTTTTTTCTCTGATATGTTATATCTGACTGTTTCATTCTTATCTTCTTCGTAGTGTCTCCCTACCTCACTAAAACAAGAGCTCCATGAGGGCAGAACTCTTTGCTTTATTTACTACTGTAATTTCTATACCTAAAGCAGTGTCTAGCACATGTGTTAGGTCATTTGTTAAGTGAATAAATGAATGAAAGTTAAGTGTATATGTGATAGGAAACCATTGTAGCAATGAGCAGTCCAAAAGTTTCTACTGGTGCATCATTAGGATGGTTCCTAAATTTCCTCCCCAGGTGCATATTTTCTTGACACAAAGCTTTTCACTACTGCATTTCCTCCCAGATAATAAACTTTTGTGACTAGACAACATTGTACTTAACAGCTATGTGCTAAAGTTTTCATTAAATAGAAAAATGGAAAAATTAGAATGGATCTCTTCCAGATCTGTGACTTAGATTCTATGAGCTACAAAAATGATTCTCTGTGCTGGCACCTGGGGAGTTGCATCAATACAGAGAATCCAAGGACTCACTGCTGAAATTCTGCTTGAGCGAATCTAGGAGGGTGTCTGGGAATCTGACACTGGGAATCTGGCTTTACAGAGTGCCCTAGGTGATTCTGATGATCGGCCAGGTTTTGGCATTTGAATTTCTGCTGACCTGTAATAGGCATGGTGAACTAAATTTTTGGCTAAATCCTAAAAGGTAAGTCAGAAATCTCCCAGGCATGCCTCTTCTTGACAAGGCTGCAGTACACACAGCAGAAAAGAGATCACATCTATTATACTCTCAGTGCCTCTCCCTTGTTACCTGACATGGCTCTGCCTGTGAATGTTACCAGCTGACTGACTGTATCCACGGTCCTCCCCCCCCCCCCACAATTAGCTTAAATCTAGCAGCATCTTGCCAGTTCTCACTTGGCTGAATCATCTCCAGAATCCAGAGAAAATGAGTGTTTGGAGGTTTGTTTGTTTTTCCTCTTGTTTCTGTTTCTTCATGGACAGATGGATACATTTCCTCACAAATTGGTCTGGAAAGGAAAAGAGTCTCTCTTAAGAGATCTCTCTGCTTGAGAGATCATGCCTTAGGGCCAAGTAAAGTGACTCACCAGCTTCTGTAAGAGTTTAACATTTGCCACCACCACAGAGGGGACAAGTGAAATCCCCTTTTGTGGATCTGAATCCGGGATTTTCTTCCTGGAACTTGTTGGAGTCAACTGATAATGCCCAAGAAGACTTATAGAGGGATATACGAAGGTACTAGCTTGAGAGGTGGGAGAAATCTGTTTGCATGGAAAAGCAAATGAAGGCATGTCAAAGATGGTGCCACAGAATTAATATAGGCTGGTACCTGATGGGAGGTGGGGGCAACACCCAGTGGCCAGATAGTGCATGGTGGACATAGTGCAGCTCTGTGTCCCCCTTCTGTCTACACCAGTAGGGTAAATTGTTTTATCTGGGTGAAGGTAGGACAACATAGGACAACTTAGTCCATTGCTGCCTTTCAGGGCAGGGTGCCTTCCCACCCTCTTCAGGGTCTCATATCATACCAGATTGTTCTACAAGAAGGAGTTCTTCAGCAAGATTGGGAAATGACACAAACACTGTTGGCATCACAGCACACATGAATTATGCCAAGAGGTAGTCAATCTAAGCAGAAGAAAAGTTTTTTTGGAACCTCTTTTACCTTTTCCTATGAGCAGGACCTAAAGTTCCCTCCTGTAAATGTGCCTCCTTTGAAGAGGACCATGGATTAAGCACAATGACTGACAGCCTGGCTAGAGGCCCAAAAGTGAAAATGGACCATGATAGGAGAAAAGGAAACTTCCAGGAGGGAGATACATAGGAGACAATGAGAAAAGAAGAAAAAGAAGAGATAATAGATGGAGGTTTATTTCTATACTTATCTGCAGTGGAATCAGTATGGAATTGAAGTCAACTGAAGGAATAAGAGTAAAGATGATTATATATCATTTGGACTGCATTGTTGCAGAAGAGTGTAACAGTGAGACTCTTCCTACTTTTCTTCTTGATGCACAGAGGTTATATGAGGCTAATCCTATAGAATGAAGAAGGCCAATTTAGTTGTTTGCATTGATTTTCAGTTCTTGGTTATAGTTTCTGGTGTTGCATGACTCAGAGAAATTACATGATGCTGTAGTAAGAGTAGTATTGGCCGTGTTATTCTCTGAAAACGACAATAAAAATTGGTGGTTTTTTTATGGAGAAAGGATAAAGAATTCTTCATTTTTGTGGATAGGGGTTGCAAGTCATTTTGATTTAGTTGATTTGACAGTGTCGTTAAATACGCTCACAACAGGACACTTGGATGCAGTCATTCTTGTGTAAAATTTTGAGTGACATAGCACCTATACCTCATAACATATGGCTTCTTCTCTTCCTTAAGTTTTATTGTGTCCCTTATTTTCATCCTTTTTATTAGCCCTGGGATGATAATGACAGTACCACTGATTTTTATCAGCCTCTTAGATTCAGTGCTAGGACTGGACTCAGCACTTTTTGGGTAAAGATAAGAAATCTTATCTTTAGAGGTAATAAATTGCAAAAAATACTGTAGTGGCAGACTCTTTTCCTGACTAAACTTTATTTCAGTTCTTCTGAATCCTTTTATCTGCTCTTTCTCGTCCTTTTATTTTTTTAAATTTTTTAAACATTTTCATTTATTTATTATTGAGAGACAGAGCATGAACGTGGGAGGGGCAGAGAGAGAGGGAGAGAAACAGAATCTGAAGCAGGCTCCAGGCTCTGAGCTGCCAGCACAGAGCCTGATGCAGGGCTCGAACTTACAAGCTGCAAGATCATGATGTCGGAAGCTTAACTGACTGAGCCACCCAGGCACCCCTATTCCTCATCCTTAAACCTTATTTGTCTTCAAGAGCCCAGTTGCAGAGAGAATTCTGCTAAATCACTTTTTGAGAATCCCCACCTTTGGTGTCTGATCATCTTCCACCACAGCCCAGGTCACCTTGGCCTGCCTTCCCTCACACTCATTTCCTATCAACACCCTGCCACCCCTCTACTATAAATCCCAACTTGTGGTTGTCGTCTTCAGCATCCTCTCTCTTCCTGTTGTGTTAGTGTCAATACTAAATTCAGTAATCCTCAGTAAAGTCTTCCTTACTGTTTTAACAAGTGTCAGAATAGTTTTGGTCTTTTTTTTTGTTTTGTTTTGTTTTGTTTATTTCTTAAAAAATATGAGTCGAAGGATCACACAGGATTGATTTGAATTGTTGATTTATTTCACCCTGGAATACTAAAAATGATAAAAATCAACTGCTGCCGGTGCTGGCCAGGTTGAATTTTTACATCATGCAGAATAATTCTCCAAGTGGTGAACACTCCTTCTTTAGAGAATGACATTGCTGAGATTAATTACTGAGATTTTTAATTATGTAAAGCACCGAGCAAAGGAAGCTCTTGGGGTTCCATCCATAATTCTCAGCAAGCTTATCAGAGTACTTTAGAAATAGGGAGGTATGGTAGTCAGAATAATGCCCTTCCCCTACAAAGATGTCCGCAAAGTTGTAAAGAATAATGGACCCCCAAAGGAGTCCCCAAAACTGTGAATATACTATATTATATGACAAAAGACACTTTACAGATGTGCGTAAGTCAAGGATTTTGAGATGGGAAGATTATTCTAGATTATCTGGAAAAATCTTATATAATCACAAGGTTCCTTAGAGGAAGAAGGTGGAAAGTCAGAGACAAAGAGAAATTCCTGAAGATGTTACACTGCTGGCTTTAAAGACAGAGAAAGGAACCATGAGCTAAGGAATGCAAGTGGCGTATAGAAGCTGGAAAAGGCAAAGAAACAGATTCTACCTTACAGCTGCTACAAAGAACACAGTCTGTTGATGCCTTGATTTTACTCAATTTCCTTCATAAGTTTTTTATAGTTTTCCGCGTAAAGGTCTTTTACATCATTGGTTAGGTTTATTCCTAGGTATTTGATGGTTTTTGGTGCAGTTGTGAATGGGATTCACTTATTTCTTTTTCTTTTGCTTCATTGTTGGTGTTAAGGAATGTGACAGATTTCTGTATATTGATTTTGTATCCTGCAACTTTGCCGAATTCATGGATCAGTTTTAGTAGGCTTTTGGTGGATTCTGTTGGGTTTTCCATGTAAGGTATCATGTCATCTGCAGAATGTGAAAGTTTGACTTCATCCTTGCCTATCTCGATGCCTTTTATTTTGCTTTCTTGCCTAATTGCTGATGCTAGGACCTCCAACACTATGTTAAATAGCCGTGGTGAGAGTGGACATCCCTGTCGTGTTCCTAATCTCAGGGGGAAGCCTCTCAGTTTTTCCCCATTGAGGATGATATTAGTTGTGGGCTTTTCATAAATGGCTTTTATGATGCCTAAGTATGTTCCTTCTATCCCAACTTTCTCGAGAGTTTTTATTAAGAAGGGATGCTGTATTTTGTCAAATGCTTTTTCTGCATCTATTGACAGGATCATATGCTTCTTATCTTTTCTTTTGTTAATGTGATGTATCACATTGATTGATTTGCAAATGTTGAACCATCCCTGCAACCCAGGGATGAATCCTACTTGATCATGGTGGATAATTCTTTTTATATGCTATTGGATTCTATTTGCTAATATCTTGTTGAGAATTTTTGCATCCATGTTCAAAAAGGATATCGGCCTGTAGTTCTCTTTTTTTGCTGGGTCTCTATCTGGTTTGGGAATCAAAGTGATGCTGGCTTCATAGAATGAGTCTGGGAGTTTTCCTTCCATCTCAATTTTTTGGAACATCTTGAGGAGGATAGGTATTAACTCTGTTTTAAATGTCTGGTAAAATTCCACAGGGAAGCCATCTGGCCCTGGACTTATATTTGCTGGGAGATTTTTGATAACTGATTCAATTTCTTCGCTAGTTACAGGTCTGTTAAAGTTTTCTATTTCTTCCCGTTTGAGTTTTGGTAGCGTGTGGCTGTTTAGGAATTTGTCTATTTCTTCCAGGTTGTTCAATTTGACGGCATATAGATTTTCATAATATTCTCTGATGATTGCTTGTATTTCTGAGGAATTGGTTGTAATCGCTCCGTTTTCATTCATGATTTTATTGATTTGGGTTCTCTCTCTTTTCTTTTTGAGGAGCCTGGCTAGAGGTTTATCAATTTTAACCTAGTGACATCTGTTTTGGACTTCTGGTCTCCAGAATTATTAATAAACTCATGTTGTTTCAAGCCACTAAACTTGTGGTAATTTGTTACAGCAGTAATAGGAAGCAAAATAGCAAGTATCTGAGTAATGAGAAAAATCTATGCATTATAGGATTCCCACAAAGCTCCTTTAGGCACAAAGTCACCAAAGACTTGGATTTCAACAAAGGGCAGCTGAAGGTTTCCAAACATCCAGAGAAGTCTAAGTTCTAAACCTTCTTGCATCCTCTGGAATCTTATGCCATTGTTATTCTTTCTTTCTTATAAATGTTAACCTTGCTACTGGCGCCAAGCTATTAACATTTAAATGTACTCATTTGATACCATCTTAAAAAGCAAATAAAGCCTTTTCAGTGCTTAATGCCCTTTTAGCTATTGCTCTATCACTATTCTCCCCTTTACTGTCAGATCTCTTGGAGTTGTCTGTACTCTGACTCCCTTTCCACATACCTTTCTCATTGTTAACCCAATGCACTCCAGCTTTTGTTTTCCATTACATTTATTCACCTTGACCTTGCTGAGCCTACTGATGTCACAAAATCCATTGAACTTGCTTTAATGTTCATCTTGAATGACCTCTGAACATTTGCAGCTGTTGACAGCCTCCCATAACACTCTTAGCTTGATTTCTATAATAGAACCCACTGTTTTCCTCCAAACTTTCTGACTACTCCTTTGGTCTTACTTTGTGGGTTCCTCTTCAGAGTCGTTACTGCATGGAGATCCTTAAATATCTGGTCTTAAACTTTCTTCTTTCTCTCTATAGGTATTCTCTGTGGCCTTGGTTGCAATCTGTTTGGGTGAATCCTGCCCAGTTTACAACTCGAGGTGAGACCTGAGCTCTGAACCTGGAGCTCTCTCCATTGAACTCATTATGTAACTTTCAAAATTAATTTCCTTTCAGTATTCCCTAGCTGAGTAAAATGGCAGCATCACGCATCTTCTCATTAAAATCAGAAATCTGAGTGTTATTTTGGATTTCTCCTTTGCTCTGATCCTTTTCCATCTCTCTTGCCACTAAATCCTGTTGATTTTTATGTCTAAACAGCTCTTAACTTTGTCTAATCGTCTCCATACCCATTCGATCAGGCAATAAATATACTCCTCTAACATCTTTCCATTCGTACCTGTCATTCAAAAACTATGTTTTTAATCTCCATGGAATACTATGTTATGAAGGACTTTCCCAGGCTCCATTATTTCTTGGTGTTAGTCACTTTATAGAAATATAATAGATGGCCATAAGGAACGAATGGTTGATACCCACTTTTCAGATGATACAAGTGGGCTTTACAGTGACACACCTGAGCATCTGGACCTTTATTGTTGGAATCTCCAAGGTTCCAGGTCTCCAGGGTTTTAGACAAGCCCTGAAGTTAGTTCAAGTGCATGAGGGACAGTAGCAGAGTTGAGGTGGGTAGGAAAATATCAAAGTGCACCCTTGAGAGAAATAGTTCACAGAAACAGGCCCTGCTGATCAGTCTTACCTTACCTCCTATACAAGTCTAACTTCTTTTTTTTAATTAATGTTCTTGTACTTTTATGCAACTTGGTGTTGGTTTACATTTCACAGTAACAAGACAGCAGTAAGAAATGGACTCAAGGAAGGGGGAGTGCCCAGCGATGTCTCTGCTAAGGTAAATTGGCAGCAGAAAAATGCTCTGTTTTGACGACAGCATATGGAAAATATGCTTTCTTTCAATTCCTCCTCCTGATAGAATGCCATTCCAGTTTTATCAGCTTGATTTTATTTTTTCGAAATGTCAAGATGTAATTTCATCTTCAAATTACAAAACATGATTCAAATGTGATGGAGAAATTCCCCATGAGGGAATTCAAACAAGCTTTTCTTTATGTAGGAAATCTTCTGATATTCGGTACAAATGTTAATTTTCATAGATGTTTTCTCCATTAGTTACCTCTTTCATCACGTAATTTATATGCCTTCGAAACATTATCAAAGCTAATGGCAAAGGAGTTATTTTCAGGGTGGGCTTATTGAAGGCACTATAGAGAAGCACAAAAAAAAATGTCTAGGAGACTATTGACATTCCTAGCAAAATGCTTCTATTCTGATAGTGGGAAGTTTTGTGATATATTTTAGATGTATTGTAAATTAGTGTTTGAAAAATAATATATATAATTTTTAGAGATGTCAAAGAACTTACATAACTTTGATTTCACTTTTTCTCCCCTTGCTATGTCACTCACCTTCGTACTTGTTAGAAATGAGGGAAAGAGAGAAAAGGGAAGTGACAAAAGAAATTAACATTTACATAGTACATGGCACCTACTGTGTTATTTTACTAAGAACTTGCTCAGTAAATCACTTAAAGCATTATTCTGATCAATATCACCACAATTCTTGGATAGGCACAGGTATGAAATGAGTTGGCCCCTTTTCATCCTCATCAACCCACCCACCCATACCATCAAGTACTCATGCAAGCCCAGTGTAAGCCTTGTCCCTTTGGTATCTCCTCCTGGTCTGGAGTCACAGCTTATTCATTGGGGGTTATATTCTGAGCGTTTCTTAGTTGTTTATGGAATATTCCTGGCTTTAAAACAAGAAAGCAAAACGCTGGGTGTCTCATTCTCTTTTGTTTCCATCTATTATTAATTTCTGATCTGAAAAACTGCTAAGATAATAGGAATCCTAGGAACTGGAAGCAGGATTACCATTAGGACTTGTGGGCATTTATTCTGGCTACTTTCCAAGATGCCCCTCCCATTGTCTTCTGGTTCTAACCACCTGGATAAACAAAGGCTTAGGGACACATTAATTTTCAGCAGGGTAAGTTCTCGTTTTGTCTGTAGCTTAAGATACATCATTAAATTATTATTTAAATATTTAATGTGAATTAATTGGTCACCTCTTTTCTTCAAACCATTTGAAGTAAACCATCAAATGGGAACGTATACCTAAAATTGAGAAAGTATCTGTTACTTTTTTTTTAATAAAAAAAACTTTTAATGTTTATTTATTTATTATTATTTTTTTAATGTTTATTTATTTTTGACAGAGAGAGAGAGAGAGACAGAGCATGAGCAGGGGAGGGGCACAGACAGAGAGGGAGACACAGAATCTGAAACAGGCTCCAGGCTCTGAGCTGTCAGCACAGAGACCAATATGGGGCTCGAACTTGGGAACGGTGTGATCATGACCTGAGCCAAAGTCGGACGCTCAACTGACTGAGCCACCCAGCCGCCCCAATATTTATTTATTTTTGAGAGACAGAGGGAGACAGACCGTGAGTGGGGAAGGGGCAGAGAGAGAGAGAGAGGAAGACACAGAATCAGAAGTAGGCTCCAGGTTCCAAGCTGTCAGCACAGAGCCCAAAGTGGGGCTTGAACCCATGAATCATGGGATCATGACCTAAGCCAAAGTCGGACACTCAACCAACTGAACCACCCAGGTGCCCCAAGTATCTGTTACCTTTTGACTTTATGATGGTGTGAAAGTGATACACATTCAGTAGAAACCATACTTCAAATTCTGAATTTTGATCTTTTCTGGGGCTAGTGATATGGAGTATGATACTGTCTCATGATGTTGGGCAAGGAACTGTGAGTCACAGCTCCCCATCAGCCACATAATCATGATGGTAAATAACTGATACAGTTATCACCACTCTTAACCCATAGTCCTTGTGTTAAATGATGGTTCCCAGTTGTAGGTTAGTGCAAGTGTTGTGAGCACATTTAAGGTTGGCTAAACTACGATGGGTGTTCTATAGGTGAGCTATATTAAATGCATTTCTGACTAACATTGTTTTTGATTTATAATGGGTTTTTCAGAACATAATTTCATTATCAACCAAGGAAGATCTGTACATTAATCAGGTGATTTCAACTCCAGATAACAGAACAGGTGACTTTCACCAACTTAGACAATGGGACCTTATTATTGTATGTAAGGTGAAATCTGGGGAATTCCAGGGTTAGCTCACTTCGTGGCTCACGGAAGCCAGGTTGGCTTCTCTTGTTTCTCCCTCCTGTTTGTAAGATGACTGTATACTTCACAGGATGCATCTAAAAGTTGGAAGAGAAAGGAAAGTCTTGTCTGCCCTTTTTAAGTATTAAACCTTCCATGATGCTCTCAGCAGAATGTACCTTATATACTTTTGTCCATAGTTACAACATATTCCTAAAGAATCCCTCGACAAGGAAATAGAATCACTATGATTGGTTAAAACGAATAAACATAGATGTTCTAGGGTAGGTGGGGGGATACTTGAAGCACATTACCTGCCTAAATGATGAATAAAGTTGGAGTTGTATTAAGAAGGATGAAGAATAGGGTCTTTTATGCAGCTGACTAGTAACATCTGCCACAGCAAACAAAATTGTTAAAAATGCCAATAGGGGCTCCTGGCTGGCTCAGTCAGTAGAGCAGGTGAGCTCTTGATGAGTTCAAGCCCCACATGGTGCATAGAACTTACTTTAAAAAAATGCAATAATAATGTATTATTCAGTAATATCTATGTCTCTAAAAAGCTGAAAGCCTAACTCTAACTAGGTTAAGTAAATGTATTAACTTCAGAGATAGGACTAGTTTCAGACTGGTAGTCCCAATGGTATAACTGAAAATCATTTTGTCTTTCTGCTCCTTCTTTACAATGTTTGCTTCTTCCTAAGCCTAGCACTACTCTGGTAGCCAGATGACTGCCTCTGTCTTCCTGGGATGACTCTCCTTTCTGTCTAGGGTCTTTACCCTATTTACTAAAGAAAAACAGGAGGCTTATTTCCCCCTTAAGCTTAAACAAATATCCCTCACATTCCATTGGCTTATATTAGATTGCAGGCTCATCTCTAAGCCAGTGGATAGGCAAAGCAGTTGATGTTTAAGCTTACGACATTGTAATACATTTAAACTAATGCTATTTATAACAGTAATTTTCCTTCTTTCTTTTTAAAAAATATTTATTTATTTTTGAGAGAAAGAAAGAGACAGAGTACAAGTAGGGGAGGGACAGAGAGAGAGACACACACAGACTCTGAAACAGGTTCCAGGCTTTGAGCTGTCAGCACAGAGTCCCATACAGGGCACAAACTCACAAACCGTGAGATCATGACCTGAGCCGAAGTCAGATGCTCAACCAACTGAGCCACCTAGATGCCCCATATAAAATAATTTTCTGACTGAAGTGGAAAAAATTCAGGAAGACAAAAATGAATTAATGAATGAATGAATGATGAATAAAGACCTCTCTCAATTATTATGAGTTTCATGTTGTAGCCATTTCCCTAGCAAGAGTTTCAATAAATTGAATAATTGTTGTCTGGAAGATAGTTAAAATCAAGCACATCATAAAAATCAAATGGATAGAAAATATCTAGTAAAAGCTCCATCAGCATCAAAATTCTAGCAGAATAAGAAGCTGGTTGTTTTGGATGCAATTTGTTGGTTTTGAGAAAGATGAAGTTATTCATTGTGACATTTTGATATTGAGGAAATTGAATTAATTATTTCTTGGCTAAAGAACACACACAGAATTCATTTAGTTTAGGTTTAAATTTGCCTTTGATATTTGTTTATCATTTGAAGAGGCTTTTTAAATCTAAATAAGAAGAGTTATTTTTAATAGCATATATTTTTAGTGTACAATGATGTTTAGTGCCCAGAATGTCAACATTTCTAAAATGACAGCTATACATGCCACAAAGTAAAATATATATGTATATTTATTTATATATTCTAAAATATACCCTTGGACAAATTAATCCAAATTAGACAAATCTTGTCTAAGAGTCTAGAGCCAGCAAGCGAATTATATAATTCAGGATGAGAAGAGAGAGTAGCTACCAAAAGATGCAAGGGGAGGGTTTGGGGCCCACACCTACATAGACCACCACTGTAATAATTAGTTAAACTTGTGGACAAATCAACCCCTCTGTGTATCAGCCTCATCATTTATAAGACAAAAATGTTAATCTATATAATCAATGGACTTTTATTATTATTATTATTATTCTAGAGTCCTCTGATTGTATTAGGGACTTTGAACTTCTGGGCATACATTCTAAACTATTTTGCATTATTTACATGTCGTTTGTTTACATGTTTCCATTTAACCCCTTCTGATGGGTATAACGGCCTGTACTACACCTGTCTTGCCCAGTAGTGGGTACATATTAAGTGCCAGATTCTTGCTGAGTTAAACTGAAAGCAATGATGGTGACTCTGACCCTGTCTACTTTCATACATGGATGGGTAGGAGTGAAGAGCTTACTTAGTATTCATCTAATGCCACTATGACCCCAAAACTACTTGTTAGTCTTTTTTTTTAATTTTTTACAGAAAAACAGCCAGAAGGGCCAAAGTTGAGCAGAAATAATACTTCTTAAGGTTTTCAGCTTCCTGGAAATTATAAGCCCCATTCAAGATAAACCACAAAGTTAGATATTTGCATATGAGAATGAGTCTCTCAAATGTGGAAAATAAGAATGCTGCCAAGTAAGAATTTCAATTAAAATTGTAAAAAAAAAAAAAACATTTTAAAAATTGGTTCTATATTAATAACTGCTATAATAAATGTCATTATAACTTAAATCCTCAGATTATCATCTCTCTGCAAGGATGACTTAGGGGTGCAGATGTGTGTATCTGTGCATGTGTAAACAAATGTCTGTGTAGTCCAAAAATATCCAGAGAGGAAGTAGATAATGTGACACGGGAAGTAATAGAGGGTAAGTGGCTACTATCCAATGAGGAATCCTTCATCTGGACTTAGCCCACCTGAAAGTTGCACTCTCTGCCGAAATTGCCCATCCTGCCACTGCAGTACAGGATAGATAGAAGTACAGAGAGACAGAGAAAGAGATAGACAGAAGGAGAGAAGGAAAATGAGACCTAGTGAGGAGGCATAGTAAAGGCAAAAGCTACAGGACTGAGCAGTCACTGGGTAAATTTTGCAGAGGATGCGCTGGAAAATAGTGGCTCTTTCAAGTCCCAGCACGGTCTTGTGCAGTAAACAAACTAGAATCTGCTATAAAACTTCAGTGACAAAAAGGCTGTGTGCTTTGAGGGAGACCTTGTACAACTGCAGATAGAGAAACTAAGAATATTCTGCTTTGTGCACAGAAGCTCTGATACAAGAGAGTGACTCTACTATATACAGGCTGAAACTGGGACAGTGCAAGGGGTAGGAAAGAACAGGGAATCTTGTACATCAATGGTAATGATGCAGAATATGGGCAGGAACAGGAAGGAGTTGTTTTCTTATCCCCAAATTCCTTAAATTGGATTGGAAAGTAAATTAAGAACTCCATGGTTTGGGGGGCACCTGGTTGACTGAGTCAGTAGAGCATGTGACTCTTGATCTCGGGGTTTTAAGTTTGAGCCCCACATTGGGTATAGAGAGCACTTAAAAATAAAATCTTAAAAAAAAACTACGTTGTTTGCTCAAAGTAACTTTGGAAAACTGTGTATAGTGTGTCCCATAGTATGGCTTTAGGCCTTCCCAATCTTTCATCTTGACAGTGTTCTGAGTCAAAGAAGCCTTTAGATGTTGTTAGAGATAGGCATGGGAACCGCGTGCAGGTATCTGACTCTAGCAATCAGGTATCTGGAGTGGTAAAACTGGATAAGCAGCATCTTTTTCCAAGTGCTGGTGGAATCAGTCGTGATCCTATCTGGATGTGTCACACATTCCGTGTGCATACGTACATTCTATATACACATACAGATAAGCGTGGCCAGGAGTTGGTAGCGACCAGTAAAATAATACCTTCCTCCAAATGTAAGGTTGTTAACTACCTTTGCATCAATGTTATACTTCTATACGAAAACAAATTAACATAAAAGTTTGATTTCATAAAACATTCTAATGGATTAACATAGATGAGGAGAAAAGTGTAAACAAATGGAATATTATAGATTAGCATTTCTGAATGGGCCTTATCTGTTTTGGAGATTTGGACTCATTCATTCATCCCAAAAAGTGCCTCCTAGTTAGGTCTTAGGGATAAAACAGTGACTAGAAACCAGTCTAACCTCAAAGCAAAAATATAAATATTCAGTTCTTCTTTTGTTATTCATAAGAAGTTTGTTTGTGGCAACAATCTGTTAGTTGTCTCAGTTGCAAGACAAAGAATTGCAAATATTCTTTAACACCTCATATACTCCATGGTGAAAGCAAGCATCTTGAGAAGTATTAGAGTAATTTTACATGTGATACATCCACTATAGTTTCCTATAGTTAACAGGAATTTGAGTAGAATGATATGTAAGAATTGTATTCTTTCTGTGGTACATAACACAATAGTATAAATATTTATGGAAAGGAGCAATCTGTCTTCCAATGAACTAGGGCCCTTCCAATGAACTTGCTGTGTGAGCTTGGCAGAAATGACTAAAACTTTCTGCACTTCAATTTCTTCATCTATACATAGGCCTATCAATACATCAATATAGTACCTCAAAGGACGTTAAGAGAATTATGTGGGTTAATTACTGCTAAGCTCTTAGGATAGTGCCTGGCACATAACAGTTGCTGAAGAAATATTAACTGTAGTATTATTATTGTGTACTTGCAATTTCTAAGAACATTCCCTAAATCAAAGTTTCTTTGATTATTATTATCTTCCTATATTTTAGGTGATGTTTCCCTTTAATAGAATGGTGAAATAGAAGTTTCCATTCATATAGGTTCACAGTCCCATAGGTCTATTTCCAAAATCCTAAAAACTCTGGAAAAAGAAAGTTTTTCATAGCTCATCTGGTGGCAAAATCTGACCTGACCTGATCTGAATTCATTTGGCAGCAAAATTTGATCTGAGCTAATGGGAAGCTATTTATAGTATTTAGATAACCCATTCAGTGTAAATATTATATGAATATATTTGATTATGGAATATTGTCCCTTTTGGGATTACCTTTCAAATTTGAAAAATTCTGCATTCTGAAACATATTTGATCTCCCAGTTTCAGATAAGAGAGTGTCGATCTATACTAGTCAGCATAGGCAGTATAGAAGAAATTTCCATCTGTGGCTCTGCAAGGGAAGATTTATTAAGCAAGGTTGTGAGTGTCTCCAATTATAAACATCCTGAACCAATCAGCATTCCAGATCCAAAGAATGTGAAACTGATTTCCTCCCTGACATTCATTATCACTAGATCAGTCTTCTCTCCTACTTATCTTTTCTGCTGTAATTTCCAAGGAACATTTTGGTTTTAGAACATTTATTTTAATAATTCTACCCCCTCCATTTGTTTATTCTCTTCCCTACCTTCTCTAACCTCCATCCACATTCATACAAACACACCAAAAAGTCAAAACAAATTCAAATGTTGTCCAGTCACTATATTGTATACCTGAAACGAATATAACATTTTATGTCAACTATACTTCATTAAAAAAAAAAGAAAACCCTCAAATTGTTGGTGAGAAGCATATATTCCCTCAACCCTATTCTTGATTGCCTTTTCCGCCTTCCTCAACCTGGGCTAAGTGAAGGATTCGAAAAGGATGGGTCTTGTTAAGCATATTAACTCCTATTTTGCCCTCCAGCAAATGTCCTATTAGTGTGAGCCATTGGTTGGAAGAATTGTCTAGTCTTCAGGCAGTTCATCTGGTTTCATCTCAGGAAGTTGACCGGAGATTTCAATCTAAAAAGCCTATTCTTGTTAATGACTCCTACAATCTTCAGAGATGTCTAGGACAAAATTCTTCTATAGCTCCTTCCTCTATGTCTGCAGGGGATCTAAACTCATGTGATTTACAAGTCTCCAAAATAGGCAATCGCCACATCGGATTTAACTACAGTAACTACTGCTGGGTTTCAAAATCTTATCTCATAGTACTTACAGAAAGCAGCAGTCTAGGTGGAACTGAACCTGAAAAAAATTTTTTTTTTCCAGGGTGCTTAGGATGTGTTCTTTTTCTTTTGTGGTCAGGGAGGCCTCAAGACGTAGATCTACCGAGTTGCCAACAGTGAAGAGGTAAATATAGGCTTATAACAGATATTAATCCAAACATGAAAAAGCTTTTGGACAGTGTAACTTTTGATGATAGGACAGGGTATTTGATGAAGGCTACATGGAGAACATGGCTTTAGTAAAATTCAGTTTACTTTTAAATTTCAAAGCCTACCTTGTCCTAAGTAACAAGGTGACAGGAGAAGCAATCTGGAGATAGTTGTGGTTCTTTCATGGTTATATGTAAACCTGGTATTGGTACCAAACAGCAAGCCTTAAGAAATCTTGGAAGCATTGTGAAACTCACTGAAAATTGAACAGGAGAGAAGAAACTGGAGCAGAAATTGTAGTTACTTACAAAAATCTGATCTGAGAGTGAAAAATCCTTCTTCCCGAACCATCCCAGGTATACTGGATATGACAGCTCCACTGAACACCTTATTTATTACCCAAAGGGATCTGATCAAGATAAGAGGCTGCACCCCTTATCAAGGAGACAGTTTTTTTTCCTGTGTTTTCTGTAAATGCACAAGCCCTTCGCTTCCTGGAATAAGTTCCACAGTCTCTCTGTATAAACTTTAAATATCATACTTAAAAGAAAAAAAAAAAGCGTGGAGTACAACTTTTTTTTTTCTTCCTATCTCCATAATGGGAAAATAGCTATACAAACTGTTGTTAGACCCTGTCAATGAAAATGCACAACTTGGGCTTAACTGGGAGCCTACTGGAAGGGGAGCCTGCAGATACCACCTTATGTTAGTAGCATTTCCTTGCTCAATGTTTCCTTGTTTCCTGACAAAAACTTTTTTTTTGGTTGGAGGTAGTGGGAGGTGGGAGGTAAGTGGGTATAGGGCTTACAATAATTGGGTAAAGCACTTAAAATGAGGCAAAAATAGGGAATTGTGGTATTAATACTCTCCTTCTTTCTTACTTTTACTCTATGTGGTCATCCCCTCCGTGGGCCTAGAGGATAAAATTGTCTCTCTATATGAATATCTATCCATCAATAAATATAAATCATGGAGCATTGCAAATTGTGCTGAGAGGAATACCATATGTGTGTGCATTTTTAGCTTCTCATGATCCATGTATGGGAGAAGGTGTAGAAAATGTCCATTTCAATTATAAGTAAGCGGCGGTACCTCTGGAATCATGAGGACTTCCCAAGATTAAATAATAGCAGCAGGCTTATAGTCCACTTTTTCTTCAGCCATCAGAACACAGTGGACGATCTCTAGCATTGCACGTAAGCTCCTTGGGGATAGAGTGTCACCCGGCTCCCTATCTCCAGGACTCATACACTTACGTGGCCCACATTGGTGTTTCACAAATGTTGGTTGATGTCTTCGCAATATTGTAGAGCTCAACGTGTGCCTTGTGAAATTTAAGAAAGCGATCTCCGTTCTAGGATTTGACGACGGCACTAGTTGTAAAGGGGCATTGTTCAGAGCTATTTTGTGTCCTTGTTGGATGATGTGCTATATATAGCTTGAAGGTCACATTTTGCATTAAAGTAAATATCTCAGCTGGCTCCTGTAAGTCATTCAGCGCACATTTGTTTATGTCCAATAAAATTATACAATGCATGAAGCTACAGGAAACTCATATTCTGTCTTCATTTTCCAGCTAAATTAGGCTCTAAGAAAGGAAATAGGCTTCTCTCTCACAGCCTACCACTTTTAAACAACCTCAAAGGCCTATTCCCCATGGGTTATACTTTGGCAGAACACTGCTGTTAGCCTGTCTTTGGGGTCATGTGAAATACTGTGATCTGGACAGTCAGTGGTCCACTGTTTACTACTGGATCCTACCTTTCTTACGGCTCCTGCATGGGAACAAAAATCCCCATGTTTACTGCAGTGGGGAAACAATGGGAATGGTAGGGGTAACTGTGGCACATACAACTATTTAGCTTCCTGTATGTTTATTCAGTTCTGAACAATTACTGGTTCAATGCTGGGAGTTTACTGTCGTCTAGATTTCCCTTTTACACACCCAATCATTTAGAAGCACAGATGGAAGGTTCCTTTTATACTGCATCATTCTGCCCCACTCACTTGCTAATAAACACGGATACATTAACGAGCAAATCTGAGAAAGGTGCACCATTGGTTCATTTGAACAGGACTTCTTTGTAATTACTTAGGAAACCAGTATCAAACACTGGCACCCATTCTTGCCTTCTGAGCTTTTGAATTTTCTTTTATATGGAGATGCCAAAGGCTTCTAGGGACCCACAAGGTAAGGATCCAGTTTAAAGAGAAATAGAGAATTTTACAGTACATCACCTTGAAAGCTATACAGGCATATGTCATTTTGCAGATGGACAAGCAAGACACGAAGTATCTAGCCTCTGCCTTCAAGGAGAAGATGCAGACCTGAAATCTCCTCGAGGCTCTAGAGACTCAGGAAGGTCAGGTTGTCTTTGTAGCACATTCTGATTGTCTCCATCGTCTTAGCATCACTCCCTCTGTGTGACCTGTCTGACTTGTCTCCTTCACACAGGTGTTTGACTTGGCGTACACAGCGGAAGTAAGGAAACTGTGCCAGAATTAAAATGAGCACGTTTTGAAAATACTGAAATTTGATCCTTGTACAGATGCTTTTTAATAGGAGAGCTAATAAAAACATCTTAGAGATAAGTTGAGATTCTAGTCTTCCCAGAAATGAAATAATATATATAGGCCATTTTATCAAGGCTTGAGCTTTTCCATTTCTCTATCTTGACCAGAAAAATAAAACATAAAAGAAATCATTTATCATTAGTTCAGTAAAATTCAGTCTCTTATCATCTTGCACTTTATGACTAAAACTTAAAAACAGAACAAAACGAACAGCCTCTCTTTATTAGAAGCCACCCTTGGAACTTCTGGTGTCAGAAAAATATAAGCGCTGCATCGAGTTCTTTCATTTGATGGACAAATTGTTTAACTTTACAGCATGTATAGCTGTTGAGATTGGCACCATTGAATATTAACTGGCACAGAAAAGTACACAGAAGGCAGAAAATCAAAAAGTTGCGAACAGGTTCAAAAGAGAAAAAATGTTTCTTAAATGCAACCCATCTTGAAGAACGTATTTATCCATGTCTAGTGTGATATGCCTCAAAATTTAATTCATTCTTGTTTTTTTTTTTTTTAATTGATCTCCTATTGTCACTTGGAAACCGAGGGAAAATAATGAACCTGAACTTGCCCACTCAGGGTTGTAGTTGAAAACAGTTGCCTCACTGTCCCTACAGTTCTGGGGCCTTCTCACCATTTTCTCTCATACTTTGCCATAGCAAACACCATACTGCTGAGGTTTGACAGAAGGGTGCCTGATATTTGTGTTGTCCTGCTGTGAGGTCACTGTTGTCCCAGTGCTCTCTTCTGTCCTTTGCTGATTGCTGTCTGTTGAGCTGGTTTCAGCTTCTTTTCAAATGTTTCAGAGGAACTGGTCATTGAAGACCCCGGTTTCTTCTCTAGGTCTCAAACCTGTCTCTTTGCCTCACCCCTAGCCGTCTTGGAGTTTCAGCTCTTTTGCCCCTCACTCCCCACCCCAGATGTGGCACAAGGGAATACCTGTATTTCCTGGACTAATATCTAAGCCATGGGGAATCAGAGTTGTTCCTACTTCTGGCCCATCAGCAAGGGATATCTCGGAGGGCAGTCTCCTCAGGCTATGTAGTAAAGCAGTGAATTTGCCCCCAGTTCAATGGAGTGTTTATACTACTGCCCACTGCTTTCTCCCAGGGGTTTGACCTTGTGTCTGTCTTCATACATCCTTCTGTCTCTTCTTTCTTTGTCTCTTCCTTGTGGGGACAGTAAAGTAAGAATTTTCTTTATGCCACATAACCTAATCTCCTTTCCTTTTCTTCGGTGCAATCCTGAGTCAGTTCTCCAAGCTTGTGTTCTAAATATATGTTCTAAGATGAAAAATAATAGATTTCCATTCTTATTGGTAAAAAATGATTGAATATTCCATTCTTAAAGGTAGAAAATGACTGAATATTAGAGGTTCCAACCTATGAAAAGATGGGATTTTGAGAGACTGAAAAACTACTCTTCGTCTCCAAAGCCTGATTTTCAAAACTACTATCTTCTTATAGAACTTTAAAATTCTCAGTTTGGGAGTGCCTGGGTGGTTCAGTCACTTCAGCATCTAACTTTGGTCATGATCTTGCAGCTTGTGAATTCAAGCCCTGTGTCAGTCTCCGTGCTGACACCTTGGAGCCTGGCACCATCTTTGGAATCTTTATCTCCCTCTCTCTCTGCCCCTTCCCCGCTCATGCTCTGTTTCTCTCAAAAATAAACTTTTTTTTTTAAATCTCAGTTTGAAAGCCAAAGTTAAACAATTATTCTTTATACTATACAGTTGCTGCTGCCTATTCTGAGGAATCAGTCTTAGTCTCAAGGTCTACACTTAATGGCAAAAGGAAATTCGAGGAGAAATGAAAATAAATTACTAAAACTAGAACTTATATCAGGGTATTTCAAAACACGTTTCTACTACTACAAAAATTCAAAGCAGAAACCAGTGTAACAGTTCTAAGTTTTCCTGAGCAAGTGATATAATAGCACTAATGTACTGAAATTTTATCGGGGAGTAGTGATATTAAAATTTCTTTGTGATCTACTTGAAGTTTTTATTTTGTTTTGGGAAAGCGAAAGATGAGACAAGGATGACTGATAATGTTATTTTTATGAGTAATACTCCTTTATACTTCTGTAAAAATTCAGATTTAGAAAACGTCTTCTTGTAAACTTTATTTCATTAAGCTGTTAAGAGAAATCCTTAGACCTTTAAGTTCCTACGGGAAAACATGACCTGGCCCAAATCAAAGAGCTCTCAAATTACATCACCAGGGGAAATGATTGGGGTTAGAATACTCGTATGTTTTAAGTATTTCTCTCTTGAAAATCATCTGTCCTGAAAAGGAACCATAAATATGCTGTCCTAGGGATGAAAAAGCAGTGAGATGCGTATAGTCATGGTACTAGACAAGGCGTCAGGTGGCGAGACTCTTCTTCAGAAAAGCAAAAGGATGGCATTAAACCACCCTGAATTGTGAGCATATTCTTAGAAAGCACCAACGCTAAGTAGACCAGAAGCACCTATAGTCCCTCCCAGATATACTTCCTGTTTATTACAATCTGATTCTCATGTCTGCAGAGTTTATACACTGTTGCTCTTGAGTCTAGAAGGGCAGAATGCTGTGGGCTCTGACTCAAATTTCTAGATTCTCACTTCGTGTTAATTCAACTGGTTAAACAAAAAAGGGTAAGGATTATTATAGGTTTCCTTGGCCGTGCTATTTAGAGAAGAGTCACCACAATACCGAAGATTTTTGGCGACTTACTTTTTTCATGTTTTACCGCTAGTAATATCCTTAATGGAAACTCAAAACCTCTTGAAGGAAAATTGAAGTTAAAGATTTAATTATTTGAGATAGCTAATTTAGAGCCAATTTAAAGTAAAAACTTGAAATAGTTGAAAAAAATGTTTCCAATGTAAATTACTTGAGATAAATTTATAACCCAAATCTATGGTTTTAGGATAGATGAAACACTTTGTTCTAGAAGAGAATATTTGGAAAAAAAAAAAGTTTTTGCCCCTATATAAATGAATTATTTCTTTGTCTTATTTTAAAAAGATTAAAATATTAACTTGTGGGTTGATTTAACATTGTTTGTTGGTATGATTTCTCTTGTAAGTAGCAAGTCAGACATTTTTAAATTCAAAAAAAGAATGGATCAGACATGCTACGTGCATATGCACATGCGCGCGCGCACACACACACACACACACACACACAGAGCCAGTGGTAGGATTTCTCAGTGGTAAAAATATGTGATTTTTTCCAAAACCACAATGAGCTAGCATTTCATACCCAGTAGGATGAGTATTAGGAAACAAAACACCCCCAAAATACCAAACAATGCCAAATGTTGGCAAGGATATGGAGAAATTGAACACTTGCACATTGTTGGTGAGAATGTAAGATGGCACAACATCTGTGGAAAATAGTATGGCAATTCCTCAATAAGCAAAAAATAAAATTATCATGTGATCTAGCAATTGTGATTTTAGATACATTCCCCCAAAAATTGAGAGAGAAAACCGAACAGATATTTGTACACTGTTGGTCACAGCAGCATTATTCACAATAGCCAAAACATGGAAACAAGTCCAATGTCCACTGACAGATGAATGGCTAAACAAATGTGGTAGATGGCTATGATAGAATATTACTCAGCCTTAAAAAGAAAGGAAATTTCGATACCTGCTTCAACATGGAGAAGCCTTGAAGAACTGTGCTTAGAGAAATAAGTCAGTCACAAAAAGACTAATAGCAAATGATTCCTTTTATAGGAAGTACCTAAAGTAGTCAAACTTACAGAGACAGAAAATAGAATAGTGGTTACTGAGGGCTGGGGGAGAGGAGTGAGCAATTAGTGGGCACAGAGTTTCAGTCTGAGATGAGGGGAAATTCTGGAACTGGATGGTGGTAATGATGTCACACCACGATGCAAATGTATTGTAGTGCCACCAAATTATACAGGTGAAAATGGTTAAAATGGTGAATTTTATATTGTGTATATTTTACCACAATTAAAAAGAGGTGACTTTTGATCATATAAATCTAGCTTGCTCTTAACAACATAACTATTTTCTGACTGCACTTAGATTTGCCCTCAGGTATGATCTCTGTTCCCATTGGTGACTGACATAAATTACCCAATAGTCCTCAATTTTGTCTTCCATCAAATGAAGGAGAGGAATTGGGTCATCTCTCTCTAGCTTTTCTTAAGCTGTTATTACCACCTTTGATGATTAAATGGAAAATATTAAGCCATTAGTCTATTTAAACTCGACTATATTTTGGGTTTATTTTTTTTTGCATTCTGGTTCTCTTAGGAAAGCATTTCAGATTGAGAGTTTACTTTTTCTTGTCAGTTAAGACCTTTCGATGGCCGTAAGCATGCAGTTTTCCTGAAATTCATTAATATCTGTGCAAATGTCTTTTTTTTTTATTTTTAAAGCATTTTTGAATTTTTTTATTTGAGAGAGCGAGCATATAAGAAGGGGAGAAGGTCAGAGGAAGGGAGGGAGAAAGTGTGTGTGAGACAGAGAGAGAAAAATAATCTTAAGCAGGCTCCATGATCAGAGCTCTCCAATGTGGAGCTCGATCCCATGACCCAAGCCAAAAGCAGGAGTTGGATGCTGAGCTGACTGAACCACCCAGGTGCCCCTTGAAAATATCTAAAATGTAAAGTGTTGATAAAGCAATTTTCATCACACAAAGACCATATTCATCATATAAACTTAGCACGACAGCATAGAATCTCCATTATCATTACCAGTCGATGACAGAAAAACGAGAATGTTATTTCTCACTTAATAAAATACAAAACTCCTTTTTATTTTCTCAATTAAAATACATTATTGTGTGATGAAAACAACACAAATAAGAGGAATATTTTCCCATGTGCTATATAAAATTGTGTATCTCCCAATTGTATGTACAGAGAAATTGAAGCATAAATGATACAGCTTAATAGGTTAATAAGAGAGAGGGAATTATTAACTAGTTCCCATGTTAAACTTGATAGGTTGGATCCTCTGTCTCCTGAGATAGTGTTTTTCTAAGTAACTATACGAGTGAAGATAGTCTTGGTTAGTCTACAGAAACAAACAAACCTGGAAATGTTGGTAGCTTAAAATACAAAAATTTATTTTTCAGTCATGCAAAATCATTTGCAAGTCTAGTGGTTCTCCAGGCAGCTCCTTTTCAGCAAAATCTCAGGGATCTGGGCAGATGTTTGTGTCTTGGGACACCACCATTTGAACAAGAGCCTTCCAATTTGCGCAGGAAGAGAACTAAAGAGCTGGGCCGGGTAAGAGCAGGGGCATTTAATTGCCTCAGCCTGAGATATGACACATGTTACTTAAAATCCTATGACCCTACCTGACTCCACAGAGCCTGGGAAAGGTGGGTGACATGTGTGAATTCAGTGAGCATTAAATGTCTTTGCTAGTCTGAGCTATTCCAAGTGGTGTGAACTGACCACGTCCTGAGAACTTAGGCCACAGGATATGTGAAAGTTCCAAAATAATTGCTACGTTAGTTTTCTGTTACTGCCTAACAAGTTGTCACAAACAGCAGCTTAAACAACACAAATTTGCTCTCTTAACAGTTCAGAGGTCAGAAGACTGATATTGGTCTCACTGAGCTCAATTCCCGGTGATGGCAGGGCTGTATTCCTTCTGGAAGCTATGGAAGAGAATCTGTTTCTTGCCTTTTTCATTTTCCAGGGGCAGTCCACAGGCCTTGGCTCCCGATTGCCATTCTCTATCTTCACTGCCAGTCGCGTTACATCTCTCTGACCCTTCTTCATGATCATGTTTGCCTCTGACCACAGCCAGGCAAGGTTCTGTGTTTTTAAGGAGCCATGCCCTTACAGCCCACCTGGATAATCGAGTATAATTTCCTCATCTCAAACTCCTTAATATTAATCACATCTGCAAAAATCCCTTTTGCCATGCCAAGTAACATATTCACAGGATCCAGCATTTAGGATTAGAATACAATTGGTGGGTGGTGAGGGATGATTCATTATCTACACAGTCATTTTTTGTCATGACAAAATTCACTCATTTGAATTTAACGTTAATAACTGGTTGCCATCTTAGAACAAAACAATTTTCAATAGAAGTTTTCATTTCTCTGGATTTTATTTCTTTTTAACAATTACTGGTTTAAATATGGTCTTGTAAGATAGAACTTGAGACCAAGTTTTTATCATGTCTGTTTGCACTGTCCAGCTATTGTTTGTTTGTCTGTTCCGGTTAGTGCTACTATTATTAGGAAAACCATTTCCACTTTGTTTGGGTAATTTCCCCTTTTCTGCTCTCAGGCTATATAACTTGGGTCCAGCTGACCTTCCGTAAGGCTCCACTGGTGCCCACATAAACCAAGCATACCCATCTAAAACTTAGCATTTTCCAATCATAATTATTTATTAAAAAAGTCTCCCAAGAGAGTGAATTGCAGGCCTTAGGTGAGACTGCTCTGAAAAAGGAGTTCTTGTCTGACTGGGGTGGCTAGGCATAGATACTGCAAGTATGGAGCTGCTGGTGTCCACCTCATCCCGGCAAGTGGGGAATGAACCCACTGTAGAGGAAAGCAGAGATGGAAGACAGAGACAGGATCCCGGATCCCGTCGACATTATCCAAACATCTAGATCTAGCCACGCATGAGATTTTTATTACCAAAATCTATGCTCGCTCTTTTTTGTTTAAACAAGTTTAATTTGAGTCTCTGACACTTGGAACCACATGTGTCTTGACTGATGAGGCACTAAAGTTGAATAGAGTTAGTCAAATTATGGCCACATGCTCTAGAACTTCAGGTAGATAACAATTTTGACTCACACACTTAAGTTTTATTCTATTTACTTTTATTTTTTAAGTAATCTCTATACCCCATGTGGGGCTTGAACTCATGACCCTGAGATCAAGAGTTCCATGCTCTTCTGACTGAGCCCTTCAGGTGCCCATTGGCTCATA
This sequence comes from Paguma larvata, assembly GCA_030068075.1. Classification (NCBI taxonomy): domain Eukaryota; kingdom Metazoa; phylum Chordata; class Mammalia; order Carnivora; family Viverridae; genus Paguma; species Paguma larvata. Next base: position 128,255,493 of record CM057826.1, read on the forward strand.
CACTTAAAATAATCACTGAAGGACTAGGGTACTTCATAGGCTCTGCCTGCCCAGAATAACTGGTGTCATCATTTATACTTCTCTCTGCAATGCCACATAAACCCAGAATATTGTTGATAGTTCTGGCAGGCAGCAATCTTTGTGGGTATTTACTTCTCATTTAATAGTCATACAAGGTGTTGAATGCTCTGTAGACAACCAGTCCAACCATAGATGTATCACTTGGCTTTTTTTTACTGCCAAGTATGATATATGTTCCACAAATGCATAGAGATAGAGGTATGTGAAACTGGGGTAATGATCAAGTAAGAAATGCTTATAAAAGTCATTTGAAGAGCATCCAATAAACTGAATGAGGGCAGGAAGTTGTGGGCTTTTTTTAAAATTTATTTAGGGAGCAGTTGTCAATGGCAGGACACAGTTTCATGAATGGAAAAAAGTGCTAGAGCTTCTTGCTGTTGCTAGATTTTTAAGTTATTGTTAAAATAAAGATTTATATTCTCAACAATTATTCTCTTGTATATACAATTTATTCACCACATTTGGGGTCCCTATAGTACTAAAGTTTAAAAGATCTTATTAAAGGGGTACCTAACCGACTTAAGTCAGTTAAGTGTCCAACGCAGTCAGTTAAGTGTCCAACTTTGGCTCAGGTCATGATCTCACAGTTTGTGGGTTTGAGCCGTGCATCAGGCTCTGTGCTGACAGCTCAGAGCCTGGAGCCTGCTTCAGATTCTACGTCTCCCTCTCTCTCTGCCCCTCTGCCACTTGAGCTCTGTCTCTCTTTCTCATTCTCTCTCACAAAAAGTAAATAAACATTAAAAAAAAACTAAAAAAAAAAGATTTTATTAAAATAGCAGAATACAAAATAGAGTATTTTAATTAAAAAACCATGTAAGTTTATATTTATTTAGAAAGAGAGGTAATATGAAAAAATAATTTGGGACAATAAGATTATGGATTATTTTTATCTTAAAAATGAGATAAAACATAAGAGACTCTCAAAGACTAAGAACAATCTGAGGGTGAGGGAGGTGAGGGAGGGGGGAGAGGGGGTGACGGACATTAAAGAGGGCATGTGTTGGGATGAACACTGGGTGTTATATGTAAACCAATTTGAAAATAAACTATTATGAAAATAAAAAAAATGTGGTTAATATTATTAATGAAATAGTTGTTAGGTACTATATTTTTGGTAGAGATAAGAATAACAGCTTATGTGGAAGATGCTTATCTAAATATTCTCTGATTGTGTGGATATATGTAAGAGTCTCATGGGTCATTGATTTAAAGTGGACAATCATTAATTTTCAAGCAGCGTTGCCTTTCTCTTACTCCTGTGACATTTTCCCCTGACCTCTCTTTCCCAAGGGTCAGAATTAACATGGTCTTGGGAAAGTGTCCAAAGTTTGCCTCTTAAATTCCCTAATGACTTCTCTTTCAGCAGTTGTAGAAGTGACATATAGTTTGTATTGATCCCCTTGTTCTAGTCATTAAACAAGGATAAGGCTCTGGGAATCGTTCTTAGAAACTTTCTGACAGTTTGGTGTAGAGAGAAGGGCCATAAGCTTTCCCCAAGTCCCAAGAGGCTAAACGTAGCCATCTTTCATATTAGAGTCACTACGTTTCTAACTTTTTTTCCTGAACTGAAGTGAATTAGGCTGAAGAGATTTCCAGAAACATCTTTAGCGAGTCTGATTTATCACAGGCTGGTGGTCACCTCTCATCACACAACTAGGAAGGCTTTCAACCATGGGTTGAAAATGCAAACTCCTGTATGGGCCAGTTAGGTAAAGGTGACTGAGTGAAGGGGGCCAGCGAAGACTGTAGTGAGCTCTGGAACACGGATCCTATAGAAAGGAGGCTATCCAGCCATTCCTCGCCGTGCACGAGAAAACACAAAATCTGAGAATTGCTTGGAAGCTTCTTGAACATGTGGATTCCAGGTCCACCCCAGATATTCTAATTTAACTGGTCTGGAATAGGCCCAGGATTCCACATTTGTGTCTCTTATATCCAAAGTAATTTTGATGCACACGATCCCAGAATCATTCTGTGAAAGACGCCCTTAAAAGATACAGACTGAAGGACTGAACAGAAGTTTTCAGGTTTTAACTGGTAGCTAGTGAACACTGCTTTGACATGTTGCTTATTTGGAGCTGAAGGAAGTTGAGAAACAGCAGAGGCAGGAAAGGTTTTGTCCTCTTCCCCTTTCTCGCTAAGAGCAGAGCATAAATATCCCATGAGAAAGGTACCCTCCTTGTACCAGCCTTGTCACTGGGGACAAGGAGGGAGTTGATGCTGAGCCGAATCTGTACAAAAAAAACCTTACTATATGACCGTAATCCTTCATTAGTTTCCCCTGTATGTTTACCTTCCCACAGCTCACTGCTTCTAAAAGCCCAAACCCTTTGTTCTTTGTCTCCAATGTATCACCCTTTGTTAAAACGATATCAAAGCTCTTAAGACTAACCACTTTGAGGTTTTCACATCTTTCCTATGAAGCCCCGTATCACATAAAAACATTGACATAAAATACATTTGTATGCTTTTCTCCTATTAATCTGTCCTGTTTCAGTTTATTTATTTACTTTTATTTTTTTAAACATTTATTTTTGAGAGAGAGAGAGAGAGACAAGAGCACAAGTGGGGGAGGGGTCGAGAGAGAGGGAGACACAGAATCTGAAGCAGGCTCCAGGCTCTGAGCCGTCAGCACAGAGCTTGATGTGGGGCTCGAACTCCCAGACTGCGAGATCATGACCTGAGCCGAAGTCCGAGACTTAACCAACTGAGCCACCCAGGCACCCCTATCTTCTTTCAGTTTAATTTATAGTCTCCAGTTACAAGACCGCAGAGGGTGGAGGTATAGCTTTTCCTCCCCTACACTAGTCTTCACCTGGTTGAGGAGTAAGCGATCTGCCAGCTCCTTGACCACTCTGCCTGAACCATTTAAGACCATTATCTATTTTCAGTGCAGCCCCGGGCCTCCAGCCCCTTGAGGAAGATGTGTGTGGGCAAGGAGGTCAGGAAAAACTGAGTTTTATTTATTTTTGCTGGTCTATGGCTTGGGATGGTGCTGGGTGGTATTGTGTACTTGAGACTTTGGCCTTGGTGCAGGAATGTGCTCCCAGGACCTTTCTAAAGAATACCTTGAAGGAATTTCATGAAGCAGATTTCATTCTGCTTACCCTGATACTCTCATTTGTACCTCATTCCACTTGACACATTTCCATGTTTAGAAAACTAAGTTGCTCATGGCTCCTCTGACTATGTGTGATTGACCGACTAGTCTTAAAGGCTGACTGCTTACTTAGGGCCCTGGGAAGTTGGCTTCATAGAGCTTACAAATAAGACAATTGGGAAATGAGAGAGAATCTGGGAAATCAAGGACCAAAAGCGGAAGCATAGAATCAGGACTAATAGCTCAATGAGGGACCAAGTTAAAATAGGATTGGAATGTTCCAATAGCTTCAGGATGGTGGAGTGTGAGATGAACCATAAAAATTGTTTGCAATGGGGATACCTAAAAGGTGAAGAAGGCCTGATTTAGAGCGTGGAGGAAGACTCTAGATGCCAGGCTCTTCTGGCCTTAGACTTCCTTTAAAACTGGTATAAAAACACCCTCCTTCTCTTTTCTCATTCCTTCTGTAATCATTTCATTATTTTTGATTTCGTTTTTAATTGTGTTTGCTTTTCCTATCTAAACTAATGATTCTGATCTCTCTGTTTTCAGACTGTTTATATTTGTTTCCTTTTTAATCAGTCAAATTCAGTAGGGATGTCAACATAGTTTTATAAGATATCCAGCACCTCACACTTAGATTTTTTCATCAGTAAAAACTTCTACTGATCATTAATAAAAATGCAAATGAGACATAAATTTGGCAACAACCTCCTAAGCACTCCTTCTTTGGCCTCGGTCTATCCAGAAGAACGGCAAATCACAGATAATTGTTTATGCCATTTCGGTTTTTGGAATGGTTGATTTTTGCCATTTGGAAGGGAACGATTTTTCTTGGCATTACCTAGCAGTGTTGTGATTTAACAAAAACAGTTTAATTTCTTAAGGAATATTTCAGTGAAACAACATGGGATGAGTTCTACTACATAAACTTCATGAAAGCAAGGGACTTACTATCTGTTTTGTTTACTCCAAGTAGATTCTCTTTTTTATTGTGTGAAATAAAATTGGTGATAATTGTGTCTCATTGTTTGGACTGTTTCTCTTTCTGCTTAAAAAAATAACCTATATAGACTTAAACATATTTTAAACAAAGTATGTGTAGTCTGGGAGAAAAAGTTTTTTTCTGAACCCAGAAGTTAAAGTTTTTTTCTCAAAACAGACCTTTTGCAGAAGAGACACCCACTTAATTTAGTTAAGACATGAGCCGCATGGCAATACCAACTTTTATACAGTACTGCTTTAAGAAAAAGTAATTTGAAAGCAACCCAATTAAATAAAAGGGTTTGTTCTATCTCCCTTACTTGGTAGCTAAGTCTGCAGGTAGCCAAGGAATTATGTCCATGAGATTATGGCTCAGGATCCTTATCAGTTTATCTGAGTCATAGGTGCATTTGTGAAAATGTTTTACAATATTTAATGTGCTTTTCTCTTTTGTCTTCCTGAGTTCAAAATCCTTTGTATTCATCCGCTCTAAGTATTTATCTGCCTGAGGAGAAATTGGAATTTGTTACAAAGAAAATGCCAATGGACTATATATACTCCGCTTTTGACCTTCACATAGGGTTATGCAACAAGCCACGTGCGGCTGACCATCCTTGCCAAAGATGGCCACATCAATGGGTCCCATCCCACACGCTCTTCTGAAACGTAAGCTGGCTACCCACCTCATCAAGTAGAATCTAACTTTCCTCCCCTTGAAACTGGACTGGCCTTAGTGCTTCTTTTATAACTAGTAGAATAAACGTAATTCTACTTGACCTGTACCTCTGAGTTCAGGATGAGCTGAAATAAACAGCACTGCTTTATAGGGGCAGCATGTCTGAGAGAAAGAGGCACCTTCAGGAAAAGGAAGTGGTGCGAAAGTTTCCGTATGTTTTTTCCCAGCAAACTCTTAGAACACTACCGCAGTTTTAGTTTTGCAGTGAGGCACAGCCAAAATATTAAGATTAGCACAGCTGAGATTCAGATCCCGGTTTTTCATTTTCTGTCCTTTCTCCTGAGAATTAGATTTTCCAGGCAAATGTTAAAATGTCTGTGACAAAGAACGGATAAACTTTCACGTCATTCTAAACACCTGTAAATGCAGGTGCCTTTTGGATCTGGCTGGACAGTTTTCTCTGGGGATCTGAAGCCACTACTTGAGCATCTGTGGAAACATGAACTTGAAGGTAACCTCTAAGAAGACCTGCCATCACATACAGAATTTAGAGCCTGTGACCCCTTGTTACGCCCATGGCCGCCCCTTTGGGATGCACACACATCCATGGGATTTGGGTAAATATTCAAAGATAAACATGCAAGTTTTCTTTAGAGAACTTACTATAATTTTGAAAACACTGCAAATAGTGAGTCTGCTCCTGCAAGATTATAATCAGGCCTGAGTCTTCAAGCGGGGTCATTGCAAACCCACAAACGAGACTCGAATCTGCAGATTCTCTGCTAGGTGGTTGGGTTTGAATGGATGGTAGGTGAAGTTCTTTCTTTCTCATTGATCCTTTTTCTTATTTTTTTGTTGTTTGTTTTGTAGTTGTTGTTGTTTTTTTCTGGTGGAAGAGTGTGTATGACAACGTTTCATATTTATGGCTGGCATTTGAGAAGCTGTGTATAGGCCTTGTAAGTTCAGAAGCAGGCTTGTTGACATTGAAGCTTTATGACTAAGCCAGCCATTTCTTGTTCCAGATACTCTCTGCAAACATTTCCTTTTCTACAAACGCTGGGTGAGCTGATGGGGGCCCAGTCAGCAGTCTCAAAGCTGGGCCTGTGTCTCTGCTTCTGAAACTGTCTTCATCTTTTCACTGCTTGATTTGTACATCTTTTCTCCTCAGGCAAATGTCTATTTAGAATGGTTGCTTTTTAGTCCTCTTTTAACAAAGCATTTCATTTGGTTTATTGGAAATAAGTCTCCCCTCCCCTACCTCTGCCCTCTAAAAAATACAGAACAGAAAAATAAAGACCTAATATTCACTTTTACTCTGGAGCTTAAAATCATCAGCATTCTGTAACATTTGGAACTCAATTTCAAAACATGTCCGTGACTCATGACTCCTTCATTAAAGTTTTGCTTTCTTCCTCAAAAGCTAGTGGACTCTAAGAAACCCACTCTCTGGTTGTTATCACTGCCCTGGAATCCAGAGCAGGCGCCACCGAGAAGGCAAAACCGAGGTCAGGGACCCCTACTCCCGGAGCAAGTCTGTCTTCCATAGATATGACCCATATGCCCGAGAGCGCCAAGTCTTGTTTAGAAACCGTAATTCTGTCCTAAGTACTGAATTGCTATACCCTGAAATGTTTTAGGCCACAGTGACCTCCATCTTTCCACCTCCTTGCCCCTCCTGGTCAGCTCGCAGGACGTTGCTGAGGACGCACATCTGGGAATGGGCTCCCCTGTAAGGCTGGTCCTTCCATATCCTGGGTATTTCGTGGGGTCTAGCAGCCTCCCGTTCTTGCTGTGCTCTGTTAACGTCCATCTCCTTCCTGTCGATTCTACGTGTCCCTCCTTCCCACGCTTCATCATTTCGGCAAAACAGGATTACTTGCTGCTGCTTAAAGTACAGCATAATTTTGTTTTCTTTTCTTAAATTACCGCACCTATAAACAAGCCCTCTATTATCTAGGGAACTCGGATTCTAGGAACTAACCCAGCTCTCCTTCTCTATTAGCTAATATTTTGGACCATATTAGGATTCTTTCAGGCCATTAAAATATTCTTTAGCATGTTTTAAATCTATCTGATTGCTAAGTTCCTATGTTAATGATAAAACTGAAATTAATTAAAAAAATTTTTTAACGTTTATTCAGTTTTGAGAGACAGAGACAGAGCTGAGGGGGGGAGGGGCTGAAAGTGAGAGAGACAGATTCCGAAGCAGGCTCCAGGCTCTGAGCTGTCAGCACAGACCCTGATGTGGGGCTTCAACTCACAAACCATGAAATCATGACCTGAGCCAAACTCGGATGCTTAACTGACTGAGCCACCCAGGTGCCCCAATTTTTTTTACCCTTTATACAAAAGTATTACTGTTATACTATCCAGTACCTGAAGCTTCTCCTTGGACATTAGGGAGAGGCTAAATTACTGGATAGAATCATGTCAGGTAATGAATTCTGAAGCGCATTAACCTGTTTCAGTATTTTTATTTATTTATTTATTTTGAGAGAGAGAGTGAGAGTGGGCAAGCATGGGTGGAAGAGAGTGGGAGAGAGAGAATCCTAAGCAGGCTCTGCATTGTCAGCACAGAGACTGACTTGGGGCTTGATCCCAAGACCCTGGGATCATGACCTGAGTCCAAATCCAGTCAGAGGCTTAAGTGACTGACCCACCCAGGCACCCCCTTATATTTTAGTATTATAAAAGTTAAATTTGAGGTAAAACACTTTAGAAGCTGAAAGAGACAAATATTTTCACATTCTCAAATAATTTTTTAAATGGCTTTCCTAAAGTAAAACATGTATTTTAATGCAAAATTTTGAAAGATAACAAGGGAATGAGAAAATTCTCAAAAGCCTAAGATGAAAACTGAGAAAAGAAAACTTTACATATGCCCTTTTCTTAAAACTCTCTAATTCCACATAGGCATAAGTTTGGTTTCCATTAAATGATATTAAAAAAATCCTCCAAGGCCTTACCTCTCCTTAGAAGAGTGGCCTGATTAGATATGCCTGGTTTTACCTCAAGAATTGCTCTATTGTTAGCAATTATAACTTGAGAACCTGAACTTACACATTCAGAAGTACCCTACTGGGAATTCAGCTTCGATGAAAATTTTCTTCTCCTTATCTTCTGTTATGTGGTGTTCCTTCTGCAGAATTTCAGTATGGGTTAATTGGAGACAGATACTATATCCCTTTTTGGCAACCTCTTCTAAGAAACTATTTTTTTCTTTCCTTTTTTTCTTTTTTTTTAACTTTTTTTGGAGACGAATATAGAATTTTTCCCTTTAAAACTGCTCAAATAAGATAAGTTTAATTGGATGAAATCTCGTTCAACTAGGTGGAATCAAATGGTGGTTATCTGCAAGAGAAGTACTCTATAACAGTATGTATTTTGCTTGCTTGGTTATATTAAAAGTCTGTTTAAGAGGCATAGGAGACAAAGTATAAAACCTTTAAAGGACATAAATTTTAGGAAAAAAACACAAAACAAGTTGACCTGAAGTTTCAAAGCAAAGTTTCAAAAATTCATGGTTGACTTGGTTCAGAAAGAACATTTTTTTTTCCAATTCGAGTTGAATTTTTTTTCAATTCAAAGGAAGCATTCTTTATAAAGAGGAGCCAAGTCAGTAGAGTGGGTGGGAGATACTGTAATTATTAACCTAGTCACCATGGAAAAAACAATCCAATTGAGCAATTACATTTAGGTAATTATATTCAGATCCCTCGTACTCTGCCAGTCATATCTTCTTTGGGTTTTTCTTTTATAAACCACCAGGCAGAGAACACAGTAAAAAGAAGGGAAAGAATGTAGAGACCACAGCAAACATCCGTTCTCTGAGTGAAGAGGAGAGAGCCCCATGATTATGGTCTGGAGCTTGAGATCAGAATACGTGAAAGTGACCTCTTACTCTGATGAGTAAGTATACTAAATTACCTGTGATACTCATCAAAAATGTAAATTCCTGCATTTCAACCAAGACATACTAAGTCAGGACCTCCTCGACAAAGGTCCTAGGAATTTAAATTCCAGTAATTTTCCATGTGACTCCTAATGTATGGTGACATTTGACATCCAAATAAAGCCAGTTTAGAGATTAAAAAAAAAATTAGAGGAGCCAACTGCCTGATAATAATTAGGCCTCCTTCTAAGACTATATTTGTAACCTAAGATTAAGCTAAACTGCATCTGATAATCAGTAATATTTTGTCTGTGGTACCGTTACTTTTTACCAAGGTATTTCATTTCTTATAGTTATTGCTCTGGCTAATATTTTATTTGATCTCTTAGGAAGTAGCCAACACACTAATAGTCATCAAAGACTTTCTAAAAGGGGAGACAATAGAAGATCTGGGTTCTGAAGCTAGCATCTCTCTCTCTCTCTTCTCTCATCATAGACTGATAGCATCAGTCTATCGATCTCTCTGGGCTTTGGTTTTTCCTCATCTCTCGGATATGGTTTGGACTCTATCAAGAGCTGTGAAGGTAAAGCCAACAGGTGGAACTGACCTGGGGAAGCCCCTCAGGAGTGAGGGGAGATGGGACTCCTGGGGAGAACTCACTGCATTGATGCAGGCCACCACTGTCCAGTTCTAACCAAAGGTTGTCAGGCCAGAATTCAGACCCAGAATTGCCACAGTGTCCAACTTTTCCAGGGACGCTGGAAGTCCTGCTTGTAACGTGAAACCTCCAGATAGTTAAGTGGTTGAAACTAATGCAAAATATCTAACATATAGCACAGGCCCATAATTTAAGGGGTAAATAGAGCACCTTGGTTCACTCGATTTAATTTAATCTATAGGCCTTAACATCCTTTCTAGTTACAAAATCCTTTGCATCTCATACCTTTATCAGCTCCCCTAGATCTCAGTTATCATATTGGCAACTCTAGACACATACATGGAGACAACTTATATGGTCACTAGGAGAAACTAGTTATGAGTTTTTCCTTAAAGTCTTAATCCTGTCTCAGTGTAAAAGATTCCTAATTTTTTTTAGCATTAAAAAAATTTTTTTAAATGTTTATTTAGTTTTGAGAGACAGAGAAAGAGTGTGAGGAAGGGAGGGGCTGAGAGAGAAGGAGACAGAATTCTGAAGCAGGTTCCAGGCTGGAGGGGGAGAGAAGATCCCAAGCAGGCTTTGCACTGTCAGTGCAGAAGCTGACATGGGGCTTGAACCCACAAACTGCAAGATGATGACCTGAGTTGACATCAAGAGTCATTTGCTTAACTGAGCCACCCAGGCACCCTAGATTCATACCCATTTTTTTAAATTTTTTAATGTTTATTTTTGAGAGAAAGAGAGAGTGCAAGCAAGAGAGGGAAGGCAGAGAGAGGGAGACACAGAATCTGAAGCAGGCTCCAGGCTCTGAGCTGTCAGCACAGAGCCTGATGTGGGGCTCAAACCCAGGAACTGGGAGATCATGACCTGAGCCGAAGTTGGATGCTTAACCAACTGAGCCACCCAGGCGCCCCTCATACCCATTTTTAAAGGGTTGATCCTAACAGTGCATTGGACATACCAGAAGCCTGGCTGTAGAAACTTCAATTGTCCCTCCTCATTTAACATGTCATGGCTAATGGCTCTGTCTATACAGGTAAGTTAGAATTAGGACCAAAAAGTCTCAGCAATCAGATTGGCTATGATTGATTAAGTCTATTGTGTCAGTGGTAGGGCATGTATTTCCATGTTATGTCTGCTCACAGTGGAGGTAGCTAATTAGGACATAAATGTTTCAGTTGTGTCTCACTTTTTGGCAAATCATAAAGTCTTCAGGAATCTTCACCTCCTTATAAATTCATTCAATCTGTAAAGTTTAAAATTTCTTTTCTATCTTAAATGTTGTCGAATTAAAATCTTGTTGAATTTGGGGCTCCTAGGTGGCTCAGTAGGTTAAGTGACTGACTTCGGCTCAGGTCATGATCTCACAGTTCGCGAGTTGAAGCCCCGTGTCAGGCTCTTTGCTGACAGCTCAGAGCCTGGAGCCTGCTTCAGATTCTGTGTCTCCTTCTTTCTGTTCATCCCCTGCTTGCACTCTCTCTTTCAAAAATAAATAAAGATTAAAAAAATATATTTTTTAAACCTTGTTGAATTAAAAAAAAAAAAAGGCCATTGTTTACCTACAAAACCTAGCTTGGCATCCCTGTATGCAACACTGATACCCCATCCCCAGCACATTTGTGAACATTTCAGTTCAGAAAGATTCTCTCAGTTGTATTTAGAATGTTTTCACCAAGTTATTAGATTTCTGCCTCGTGTGTTCAACTATTCTTTGCTATGTTGAATAACTGGAAACATTTGTAAGTTCCATTTGGCCTTTTAATACAATACTGAGTCATTAAATATTTCCAGATTATTAAAAGCCCAAGTATTTATAGAATGGTGTATCACTCTCACCACTATTCTTTACTGGGGGGAGGAAACCTGGCTGGGGATCTCTGATGGTATATTGAGGAAACAGATTGAGAATTGAGGTGATCCAGTAACCCTAGCAGTGGGGATAGTAAGAGTTGGCAATTTTGGGGTCTCTCTCCGGACATTTTATGCACTTTATTTCTAAACTCGTAACCACCGTCCAAAATAGTTCTTCCCATATTATATTTGAGGAAATTGAGGCTCAGACATCATACGGGACTTGTCTGAGTCACCAAGCCAGGATCCAAACCTAATTCTCTATGGCTCCAAAGTCCATATGTTGTCCGTTACTTGCTGGTGTCTCCCTGTGCTGCAGAGTGGAAAGAGTTTTCTGGGCCCCATTTTTCTCACTGGTGAAACATGGGAGTTGGACAAGATGATCACTATGTTCTGTTTGACTTCTAACATCTATACTGATATTTTAGGGCTTTCTGCCGCAGAGAATATGACTCATTCTTAGGCGAAACCCCCTTTGGATGTTTTCAGATACCTCTGATCCTGGCTAAGATTTTCAAACAGGATGTTGACAGATGTACTTAGTATTAATCTTGTCTCCCGTGGCATTTGGATGCCTGCCAATTCTTTGTCACTCTGAACAATGGAGAGCATTATTTTCTCTGTTCTTTTATTTTCACATAAACCTACTCTCTACTGTTTCTTTTCCTAACCCTGAGCCATGGGTTTATATTTAACTAGACACTTGACTTTTTCTTTTTTAATCTTTATTGCCCATTTGGCCAACTCTAAGAGAGATTTCTAATTTTTCTTTTTTTACAAAACTCATAATTTGGTTCTCTTTAGAACATCATGTGAGACAAAGCCACATCTTCATAAAACTGGACATGACGTCAGAGGACCAGTGCTAGTTGTTAAGAGAACTGAACTGTTAGATTAATGAAGATTAAGTTCTCTCTCTATCACAGACATATCTGAAATCTATGTTCACACTTGCAGTACTTCTCATTATAATAGGAATACATGTTAGGCTCACGTATTTTATTTTAAGGCATTTGGAAATCTAAGCTGCATCTTCAGCTAGTATCAACAACTTAGATACTAAACTCAATTTGATAAAAGTTAGAAACGAGTACATCGATAATTTTCTTTACTGCTGGTTTCCATCCAGGAATTGGTCTTTGTGATGATTAGATCTACATGGTCACAAAACTAAACAATGAATGTAAGAAAAAAACAATGCCTTAATTATCGCAGTATTGTCTACCTTTTCTTTTGATATGATAAGTTTCTATGATGTTTACTCTGTCACTTGGGGGCTTTCTCCCTTGTTCCAAAACTGTAATGACATCAGATAATTATTTATTTCCATTATAAGGAACTCAAATTAAAAACTTCAAATTGGCCTGCCTGGGTGGTTCAGTCAGTTGAGCCTCTGACTCTTGATTTTGGCTCAGGTCATGATCCCAGGGTTGTGAGATCTAGCCCCAGACTGGGCTCTGCACTGAGCATGGAGCCTGCTTGGTATTGTCTCACTCCTTCTCTGACCCTCTACCCTGCTCACGTGTGCTCTCTCTCTAAAATGAAATTTAAAAATCTTCAAATAATAATTTTTGGAACCCATTCTTTATAGCCTCCTGGCTCGTTTTAGGCTTAGTGACTGACCTGACAGGTTTTATTCCCATTCTTAATAATGATATTCTGCTAAAACCAACACGTGTTTGACCATTTTCTTTATGCAGGATAACAATACTGGGAATGGTGGGAGGATACAAATATGCTAAACATGTAATACATGCCTTCAAAGAGCTTACGGTAAATAGGTAAGAAGTGGACAAAAATTGTTATATAAGCCAAAGGAGGGTAAATGCCATTAAAGGAACATAAGTAAGTGTCTAAGGAGGCTTGAAGAGCTGGCATTTCACCTGAGACTTGAAGATCAGGACAATTTTAGACAGGGACATGAGAAATTAGGGAAAGATATTCCAGGTAAGAAATAAAACAAACATCATCATGACTTTTATCATTTGACCCTTTGTTTTTGAATTTTCTTCTATATCCAACCTCTTCCCATGCATCTCTCTACATGGTTAACTCACATTTATCATTTAAGACTCAATGGAGGCCTCATCCTTCTGGAGTCCTCCTCCATCCTGAGGGTTATGAATTCAGTTTGATTGGGATTAAGGAAGATCTTTCTCCAGTGTTGTCCATTTCAATTAGTCTCCTACAACTTTTTTTCACAAGCTAGAATCCTAGGAATCATCTTCGTTACCTTCATCTCCATCCCTACATCCAATTCAACACTGTGTCACTAATTCTATTTCCAAAATAAAGATTAAAAGGGTTCCTGGGTGGCTCAGTCAGTTAAGTGTATGACTTTAGCTCAGGTCATGATCTCACAGTTTGTGGGTTCAAGCCTTGGGTCAGGCTCTATGCTGACAGCTCAGAGCCTACACCCTGCTTCAGAATCTGTGTGTGTCTCTCTCTCTGCCCCTCCCCTGCTCATGCTGTGTCTCTCTTTCTCTCAAAAATAAAAATAAGCATTAAAAATATCGACATAAAGATTAAATCAATTTTAGGTAAAATAGGTGGCATGTACATACAATGAATATTATTCACCATAAAAAATGCCATTTTAATGTTTTCTGTGACATGGATTGACCTTGAAAACATTATACTTAGTGAAATAATCCAGGATAAATATCACATTATTCTACTTATATGAAGTACTAATAATAGACAAATTCATAGAAACAGAAAGTAGAGATTACCAGCGGCTAGAAGGAAAGGACAGTTATTGTATAATAGGTAAAGAATTTTTGTTGGACACAATTAAGAAGTTTTAATTATAGTAGTGAAGTTTCCACAACATTGTGTATGTATTAAATGCCACTGACTTGTGCCCCTGCAAATAGTTAAGGTGACACATATTTTATGTGTATTATATCACAATCAAAAAAATTTTTTAAGTTAATTAAAATCCTACTTCTTTGGTCCCAGTCACTGCTACCTCTTACCTGGACTACTAAAATACTCACATTTGATCTAGTCTCTGCCTATACATACACAATACACACTTATCCTCTACTACCTTTTCCTTCATTTACTTCTCTCTAGGGATATTCAATTTGTTACTGTTATAAAAATACACAAAACTGTTTTTCTAAAACAGTTTTAAACTTGCTATTTCCTTTTGGAGTGTGCTTTTCCTCTGCCTCTCTGACTGCTTGACTCTTTCTCATAATTCATGTTTCAGCTGAAACGTCCTCTCTTTCTTAGAGGTTTTTGTTGACCTACCTCATCAATGTGTTCTTCACTTCTATTCCAACCTTTATTTTATATCATATAACTACATTTATTTACTGCAACGATCTCAGTCTGTAGCTTTTCTTTTTACCAATGTATTTAGTTTAAGTAACCAGGAAAGTGGTGATGCCATTGCCTAACATGGGAGAAGATAGGGAAAGACCATGTTTGAAGCAGGGTTAAGTTGGAAGGTTAGATAAACAAGAAGAAAGATAAAGTTCACCTTCAAATATATAAGTCTGGAGTTCAGAGAGCAAAAGATGGATTGGAGATACAAATGTAAAAATTATTAGACTATCATTGATATTTAAGGCCATGAGAATGAACAAAATAATCCAGGGAAAACTTTGAAGTTTCTGAAGAAGAGGAGGCCCTTGATCTAGGTCTTGAAGATCTTTAGAGATTGTATAAAGTAGAATTCAACAAATGAGAGAAGTAACTAATAAGAACAAAACCCAGAACTCTGTGGTTGGACGTAGGCCAAGAATGGAAATGTGTCAAGAAGGAAGGAGTGGTCATTTGTATTGCATGAAGCTCTGAATTCAACTAAGGTGAACCCAGCAAAGTTAACACTAGGTCTGACATCATGAAGATTGTTGGGGATCATGATTAGAGCGTTTTCAGTGGAACACCATCATCTGGATAGGGTGGAGAGAATAAGACTATGGTGGATTAAAAAGCAAATCGGAAGGAGGTGAGGAAGAAAAGACTGTGTGGAGTTGTTTACCTGAGAATAAGAGTGGGGAAAAGGTACTGAGTGATGAGAAATCACAGAAAATTATTGCAGAGATGTGACATACCAACCTGTTCCTATGAGAGGAATGAGCTGGATAAAAAGAAGTACATGATGCAAGTGTGAGGTAGGGTAAATAAGTGACATACTAGGCAGGTGACACCCACAGGCTTCGGAGAACTAGTAGGACACTAGAACCTTGACATGCTTTTTCCGTTGATACACAAGGCAATCAGGAGAACACGTGACAATATGAAGCAAAAATTTAGAATTGGTAGTGGAAAGAGGAGAGAGTCCCATTTGATAGCCTGTGTATTCTCAGTGCGTTATAGGTGAGGTCATCAGGCAGTGGCAAGCAGGTTTTGTTACTTTGTAGACAGGAATGGAGAACAGAGATAGAGGACTTCCATCTGAAGTTTTGTCAGGCAAGTGATGGAGAGACAGGATGTGAGTGCGTAAAAGGAAATTTTAAGAAATAACTCTAGAAAGATAAGCTGAGTTCAGTTCATGGAAGGGAAGGCTCTGAATGTTAAGCTAAAAAAATTAATTTTATTTCACAGGCAAGGCATTGGCATTATTTCTGACTTGGAAGTGACATTACCCAAACTGTACTTCTTCATAATTAAATCTTCTTTTAATGTAAAGCGCAGAGATGGTTGGAGGAAAGAAATAAACAAGACCGTTGGTGAAGGACCAGGGATTAGATCATCATGATCCAAATGAAAGTAAGCTAGGGTTGACTTGAGCCAGACCACTAAAGGATCAATTAGTAAGAGATCTTGGTGTGTATCTTAGATCTTGGTATCTAAGACCAGCTTGATGGGAGCTTTGGGCCATCAGGGAGAGAGTCCTAAGGTCTGGACTAGGATTAGGCAGGATATTATCTAAAACTCTCTCTGGAATCTGTCTGGATATTATGTAAATAAATAGGTAGAAGCAGATATGCATCAAAGGATTTATTGATCAATCACTAAATGAGTGAGAACACAATACGTCACCTGGAGTATTGAAACCAAATAATCATAAAATTGTTGACCAGTGATGAAGTCACAAGATGTCAGGAAGAATTCAGGTAGTGTTATGCAGGATGGGCAGGGTCAGGGTGGCTCAAGGCATAGAGTAGGGCCAACACAAGAATGTTGGGTACTGGTCCAAAGTGCTAAGTAGAGCACGGAGACCAGTGAGTTTAAAGAGTAGATGTAAGGGACTTTGGAACTAATGTTCAGTTCAGTTTTATAGGATTGGCCGATTTAATGACAAACCTCTGACTTGAACCATGAGTGTGCCAGATTTTAAGCCACTTAAATATATGTATATGCCATCAGTAATAGTTGAAATGCTAAAATAAAAAGTCACAGAATAACACAGTTGGAGATAAGTCAGAATCAACTGACTATGATACAATGCAGACGAATCAGTAATACTTCAAATCAATTCTAGGATTCGACAGTCTCCTTCAACCTGGAAGCCAGTAGCTGTGCTAGTAACCCCATGGGTATCTCTGGCAATCTGAAAGTACAATTGATTCCTTGGTAAATCTGCCATGGAGGTCGGTTTTGAATTTTTCATTCAATAAGCAAACTCATCCCATCACCTAGCAATCCATGAACACTAAACAATAGAACACCAGTACAGAGTCCCACTAAATTTTAATCAGAATCCATCCATCCAACATTTCATGACTATCAGGCATCAGGCACTGTGCTAGGCTGTGGATACAAAGAAAAATAAGACACCATCTCTTGTTTTTCTTCAAGAAACCTCTAGTCTGTTAGTTAAAAAAAAAAAAAAAGAATAAGCAAAGAGATATTTATAAGATGTTAGCACTTTGGCGTACGCAAGTTTTATTGGTTACATAATTCATGGAAAGGACAAGGAGTGAGTGGGGAGATGGTAGTGGTGATGGAAATAGTTACCAAAGCCTTTCTGAAGAAGGATCAGAAGACAAAGGGAGCGAGGGTAGGGATTCGGGGAAAGGGTTACGGCATCTTATGAAAAGGAAATAGCTGGTGCAAAACCTTTAGGTCCCTAGCAGAACGGTACTTTGGGAGAGAAGGTGGAATTCCTAGTAGTTATTTCAGTTAGGTTTGAATTTTTCTCATTCCATGTAGATTTTATTTCTCTAGTGTAATCTTTTTTTTTATGTTTTTTCCCTTCCTTGATATGAAGTTCAATCAAAATTTTTTTCACTCTTGCTTAACTTTCATAAGCACCAAATAGTGTTTACTATAATGATGCATATAATAAATCCAAGAATACTATAAATAAAATTTCCCATGTGAAACCAGTCATTAAAAAGGGTAAGAGTAGGGGCGCCTGGGTGGCTCAGTCAGTTAAGCATCTGACTTCAGCTCAGGTTGTGATCTCATGGTTTGTGAGTTCAAGCCCTGCTTCGGACTCTGTGCTGTTGGCTCGGAGCCTGGAGCCTGCTTTGAATTCTGTGTCTCCCTCTCTCTCTGCCTCTCCCCTGCTTGTGCGTGCGGGCTCTGTCTCTCTCAAAAATAAATAATGTTTTAAAAAAAAGGGTAAGAGTATATATTTATTACTTTAACCAGAAAGAAAGCTGATGTAATTGAGGCATTAAAAGACTGTATGGTCTATCACTTTTCTTTAGGAATGTTTCCAAAGGACCAAAGTCTTTAATAATAATAAGAGTGTTCATCAGCATGTGCTCATGGGGAAGGAAAAAGAAAACCTCCAACCAGTTTCTATTTCCTTAAGAATTTGTTCTGAACTGAATTCTTACCATCTCGGTGCTGCTTTATTGACAAATAAATTAAGGTACTTTATTTTGTTTGCCAATATTCCCACATATACATCATTGTTTAGAGGCCACAGCTTCTGCTCAATAAATTACTTCCCTTTGGCTTTAGATCAAAAGCAACTTCAAAAGAAGGACATCTTTTCTCAAATCCAATTACTGACTCTTGGGACTTATATGGAAAAGTTATGATTATAAAAAAGAAAAGATCGGCTGCTTCCATCTGGAAATGTTTATAGTATTAAGAGAGATGGATTGTATAAGGTCTGGTTCTAATATCTTCTTATGATACAATTAATTAAAGATAAACCCCAAGTCTCACTTTTAGAGGAGGGAAATCTATATTTCTCTCAGTGTCTCCTGACATTCTCCAGGATTTGTGGTGTTAATTATATTCTTTTAACTTTCTCTTCTAAAACCCCATGACTCTTCACTGCGAAGGTTGTCAAGTAAAGTCATTAGATACATGTGGCATTTCCACTATCTCATGAAATCCTTTTTGAACCCTAAGTATAGTGATAATATATCTGGGATTCCATAGCATGATCCTGAGTTCACATATTTTTGAGTATGAATATAAATTTTTATATTCGGTCTTACATCAGTCAGTATAGTGATACGATCACTATGGGTATGTGAGATCTTGCAACTTTGAAATTATAAGTATATTTTAAATTAATTCTTATTTTAAAACTCTAGGTATTCTTTGAAAGATAGTAAACAAAATTAATATATGGATTAACATTATAGGTAATCTTTAAATGAAAACAGTGTCAGGTTGTAGCATACATTACAAAAAATAAAATAAAAGCATATTGAAAATTAACTACCTTTTATCAGAAACTTACTTAGCAATCTGGGATAAGATCAGAGGTTTTGGCATTCATTCCAAGTCAAGAAAGATGTTTTTACTCTACAGTGCCATCAAAATTGTTTCTCTATTCTGCTGGGATAATGGGACCGGAAGGGACTGTTTGTCAAATAGGTTGTTGACCTACTGGGATTGGCTTAGAGGATGAGACTTTTGCTTGAAGTCAGAGTCCTATTATACATAGCTCAGTGTGATAAACCTTTTATTACCTGTCACTTTATAAATTTAGGAATGTAAGAGTTAAAGTAATGTTAGGATTTTATACAACTAAGGAAGTTTTATCCTATTGACCTGATTCTTGTAAGCACTTTTTCTGCCTTTGAGGACTCAATAATTCTTGGTTTTGTCCATGCACGAAGCATATGTTTCTCTCTCCACTATCTCTCTTGCATCCTTTTATTTCCTTGGCCTTAGAAATTCACCTTTTTGAATTTGATCAGTTTATAACAATACAAGTTCAGTTTGTGACTGAGGGTTCTTCCCACCTTTGTTTGCCAAGTTCTTTTCAGAATCCCGTGGAATGGGAACAGAGCTTTTTCCTTATTCACTAGGGATGGCCAATGAAAAAATGAGCCCATGGACAATGTCTAGACCATCTTTGTGGAGCAGATGTTCTAACAGCGGGCCCAGGTCGAGACGGCAGCTTGGTGTTGCAGGAATTCTGAGTCTTAGCAGAAAAGCAGACAAACATTCTCAGCTATAATGTCTGGGATAAAGGAAAGCAACTATAGAAGAGCAATAACGTTTTCAGATCTTCCAGGCACCAGTTATTATGCCAGCATAATTAACACACTTCTCCTGGATCCAAGTGCATATTAAGCAAATCAGGATGAATGCTGTTCCTCTTACATCCCTCTTTATTTCTTCTTAGTTATATGTTTGTTTGTTTGTGTGTTTGTTTTGTGTAGCATCAAACTGTGGCTTTATTTGATTGAGGAAATTTAGAAGCATAGTAGGATAATCTGGTCCAAGGAAGTTTATCTTTAAAAATAAATATCCTTACCACCTCAATATGCATAGGAGTATATATCTAATATATACACAACCATATATATCTAACACTATCCTACTACCAGAAATCAATCCTGTGCCTTCAAACAGAAGGCACCCACTTGTCCAGCAGACTCTTGTTCTATGCATCCTCTTTAAAGTGTTCACTCGTTCATCCACATTTATTCCTTTACCAATACAGTTATTCTCTAACTTCAACCTTCTATCAAGAAACATCAAGAAATTTTGGCATCAAGATGTTTGCACCGGAAACAGCTCCAGTGGTGTTCCAACTGGCTGACAATTGTTTGCAACCCCAAATTCTCCAATTTATCTTACATTGACAAATGTCCATCCGCCAGTGTTTGACAAAGGCACGTTCAACTACATCTCTGCACATTTTCTGGAAGGAAGCACTTTTCTTTTCAGCTCTAGTCCAGGTTCTTTAACAGCATTCCCAAACAGCACATGACCTTCTGGTGATCATAGCAGTCTCCATGGTTAAGTAGGAAAACTCTGAAGTTGATCAGGTTCCAATTCCATGTGCCTTGTTTGACATTAGCTGGTGTTTGCACTTGTATCTGACTTCTCAGGATACAGAGGCCAGGAGACTTAAAAAAAAAAAATCCTAAGGGATGGACAGAAGGAAGGGATACCATTTCCTGATAATAGTATAATTCCAAAATTAGTCCTACAAACAAAGGAGGGAGGGGACCTTGACATCATTGAACTCCCACAGCTGGTATAGCTAGCAAAGGTCCAGATTTTGGACCTCTACCAAAAATTTCAGAATGGATCTTCTTACCCTTTGTTAATTATAAAATAAATAGATTTCCAGATCTTTTGCATAGGAAGGGCCTAAATATGCAGTTTGAAAATGATACGGAGAGAAAGAAGATAAATTTTGTATTTTACTGACAAGTTACTTTACTGATCTTCAGCTCATTGGTATTTTCTACAAGTTTGTGAGGTTAACTAAGAGGACAGTGAGAAGTTTTTTTGGTCTTCTTGCCAGAAAGTTTTCCCATTTTTTTTCCTGATAACATTTCCTAGCCCTTGACCTCTGGCTCGTGACACAGGTGTGGTCCACAAAAACATCCCACTGCCTTGGCCACAGCCTTGGTCCATGCATAAGAATATGATATAAAGAGCGTCAATCAAATTCCTTCTGTAAGGTTCTGAATAGATTCTGTGAGAAAGAAGTTCTCTTCCCTGGAATTGGAAATAAATTACGGTTCTTCAGTTGCAAGTATTGTAAGCCAATGATAACTACTTAAAATAATAAAAAAAAAAAGTTTATTAGAAGGAGAGGAAGAGAATAAGATAGTGAGTCACAAGGATCCCCCTGGGTCAGGGGAAAAGGGACACTGTGATAAACAGTCCCATAGGACTTCAGAGAATGGGAGAGGAACACATCTTCCAAGGAAAATCATGCTTCTACCGAAGACCAAGGGAGGTGGCTCTGAGCAGGCAGAAACAGATGTTCACCTCAGACCAGGGCAGTCAGGGAGTCTTTCCTGATCTGTGCTTGCAGTAGGTCAAGTAGAGCCAGTAGCAAAGAAGAGCCAAATGAGCAGTCCAGGAACCCTGTGCTTCAACCTGCTTAAAATAGTTTCATTTCGGTTTTTGTCACTTGCACCCAACAAAGTCCTGAGCAACACCTAGTTTTCATAGGAGTGATTTTCAGGACTAGAGGTTTCTGGGATGTGCTTTTGAAAATTAGAACCACCCTAAATTTGCACGTAGTTAATAAGCCACATTTCTTGGGAATCTTCATGCACTAAATCCCCAAGCTTTGCAGGGACTCCTGGAGCGGTTCTTATCCTTGAAGGAACTTCTGAAATCAGACTTTGCCTGTGGGGTTCTATTTCAGGAAGCCACTCCATTTCAGGAAGACTTCAGGAGACAAAAGAAGAGACAAACTGACAGGCAATCTCTGAATGAGACCTAGAGATTATAAAGATAAATATAAGCTATTTCTCTGCGGTAAATATTAAAACTCCTTAGGAACTTCTTAGAAAGCACATCTTGAAGTTACCACTCCTACACTCTCTCACCATCCCTATTATTACTTGCTGGTGTTTACTGGTCTACATATAAAATATCTCACCTTGAAATGGCTTCTGGTATTTGAGGATTCAGTAGGGGTGCTTAACAGAATATTCTTTTCTGCAGATGTTGGGATAATAACATATATGTTTGAGGGGGGAAATCTCTACTTTTTGTTTTCCTAAGTTCTTGTCAATATCTGTCAAGGCAGTAACACCCTTGGCAGCAGTAGGGAAGTACAGGCTGCCTGTTTATGCTTTGACCAAATATCAGACCGAATCCTGTGCAGCCTGATGAAATGGATGGTGAGCAGTGCATTTTGACAATGTCCCAGCCTGTGCAATAGTGAGATCCCAGGGCCTTCCTTGTTACTTTTTTTGAAAACTCTGTTAAGATAAATATCTGTGTTCAGTAGTGAAACAATGTTGGTGTAGAACTATCGATCAAGTAATTGGTTCTTAGTCCCAGGACGAACAGCCTTTCAAAGAGCTGCACTGAGATAAAGTCAAAAAGGACAGGGTGGCATTGTTGAAAAAAATCTGTACACAAATGGATGACTATTCAAGATTAGCCTGACTCCAGTAAATAGGAATATGACCTCTCTCTAAATTCTTGGAACTACCAAGTCAAGATTTTATTGGGCCCAAAGCACTCTCATTAAAATATACTTAAACTTGACAAGGTGTTAGTCATTACATCCCATTAAGGATTGTTTTAACCACTGTTTTTTTTTCCCCAGTTAAGATAAAACTCATGTAACATAAAATACACCACATTAACCACCTTAGAGTGTACAATTTATCCATTTTCCTATATTAACAATGTGGTGTAACCACTGTTAGTATTTAATTCCAGAACATTCTTAATACCTTGAAATCCCAACTTTTTTTGTTTTTGTTTTTGCTTTTGTTCTTTAACACCAAGTTGCTATAGGAGCTTTGGTCTTAAGGAAGTTTGCAGAAGGAGAGAGAATAAGAGGGCTGAGTCCTTTGGGTAGACATCATTATAAAAGATACTCTTGAAAACACTGTCACGGTTGGCTGATAAAGAGTTGGTTGATAAAGAGATAAATCTCAAATTTTATTTGAACAATATCGAACAGCAATAGTCTAATTCTTAAAATGAATAGTGTTTGAAAACAGTCTTGTGTCACTGAAAATCACTGAAATGTCAGTCCTTTTCCAAGCCTCCCTGAACGGAATAGCTAGCTCTCTTCAGACCCTGAGTCCTGGATAAGCTTGTCCTGGGATATACCTCCACTAACTGGGAGAATCTTCTTAACAGGAGTAAGATCAAGAGTTGACTTAGAGTTGACACGGCTGTCACCTGGGCAATGGCAACTTGTATGTGTAGGCTAGATACCTTACTTGGTATATTGGCTGTGCATATTAGGAGAGAAGAATTAAAAGGAAAAAAAATCCAGAAGAGTACATTGTACGATGGCTTGAAATCTCTGAACCAGGTCTCTGATGTTCTGGTCAAAGATAGGAGTTTCATCACAGCGAGTGACTTCATGCTCATGCACCAACAAGGGGACTTAGTCACGAATGTCTTTTGCCAAGGAACTTTGTCCTCTTAAGCCAAAGGAAGCAAAGATTGTTTTCGAAATTTAACCTTAGGTTCCTGCATACTAAGGTTTACCCAAAGGTGTACTGAGGGGAGTTTGAAGGGGTACAATAGGCATTTTACTGAATTATGCTAGTAAATAAAGCTGTAAGAACTTCAGGTGCAGGCTGTGGAAATGACGGAAGGAATCTGCCTTGGGCTGTGATTATTTGCACAAAGTAAAATCCACAAACAACACTCAGACTGTAAGTAAGTTTCCTGCTGTGCCAGTTTTATAATAAAGGTGTTTTTCTTTTCAGTTGAACTTTCCATTGACTTAAACCATTTATTTTCTTGGAGGTAATTTCAGTACATAGCCAATGAAGTAGTTTACTGTGTTGATGTAAAAAAAGAAAAAGTTTAGTAGCTCACTGTCGATTAGTGCGAATATGCTTAAAAGTATTCCTAATATTCTGGAACATCTCTCTGATCAGAAGAGCTGAATGGCAACCTAATATTTATATAGATTTACTTAGAAAATGAGCCAAACAAGGGATATAATTGCACATTTGGGTAAAAAAAGGTATTCTAATTTATTTGGAAATATCTCAATATGCTTGTTAGAACTATAGGCATAATCTGTAATTATAGCAGAAAAGTAGCTTTACATCCATGCAAGTAGCTGTCATTTACAATAAAAACTTTTTTTTATCTCTTGGAATTTCAGTTATTACAATAAGGCAGGCCTTTAGAGTATACAACCATGATGACACTTTGTGAAAGATGGAAGGGGATTCCTTTCCCAAAGATCTTCACTCTCCATTTTTATGGGGTCTGAAATTATGCCATTAGACATTTATTTCTTGGATCACGAAGTTCTTTTGTTCATCCAGAAGAATCTACTTTGGGGCACCTGGGTGGCTCAGTTGTTTAAGTGGTTGACTTCAGCTCAGGTCATGATCTTACGTCTGTGAGTTCGAGCCCCACGTCGGGCTCTGTGCTGATGGCTCATCGGAGCCTGGAGCCTGCTTCAGATTTTGTATCTCCCTCTTTCTCTGCCCTTCCCCTGCTCTTGCTCTGTCTGTATGTTTCTCAAAAATAAATGAATGTTAAAAAAATTTTTTTAATTAAAAAAAAAGAATCTACTTAAAAATTGCCTATACTCATGGGTGGGTGATTCATGAGGCAAGCATTGCATTATATTTTAACTTGACTACTAGTTGAGAGTGTACTGGACACGTTAGTTTGTTCCTCTCTCTTTCTTCCTAGTAATGGCTTATCCTTCCCTTTAGGAAGTGTTTCTCTCCCAGTCCAGCCCAGTGCTTCTGTGGCAAGCTGCCAGTCAGAACATTCCTCTTTTCCACCCTGATTTCCCTCTACTCAGCCACCCAGTGTCAGGTGCCTGACCAGAAGCTTGCCCAACCATGGTTCTCCACCCTTGGCCACAAAGATTGGGTCATGTCCCTGCATGGGTATTCAACTCAAGCCAGGACAAGAGTGCTTTATTGTCCTCTTTCTAACTGGCAGTTGGTGGAAAAGTGCTTTCTTTTCTCTCTGGAGGAAAGATGAGGACAGCCCATAGTTGCTTATGGTCATGTTTCCAGTCTCTTCTGACATCCCACTTGAGAGAATGAAGTCTCAATGAAGAGAGAAGCAGAGATGAGTGTTCTTAGAGTGTTCTGATGGTGTCTGAGACTCTGTACCCATTGGACTATACGGCTAATGGCATGCCTTTTCTTAGTTTGTTTATACTTGTGCCAACAAATCACCCTTTCTCCTTAAGCTATTATGACTGGGACATCTGTCATTTGCAAACAGAGGTCTGAGAACTGAAAACAAACATTGTATAAAAGAATACAAGATAACTAAGGGAGGGGTATTGTTCTGGTCTAGGAATGTGTGTGGTAGGTGGGTCAACCCTAACTGTTGTGTGTTTACAGGGAGGGCATTGTGTGTTAAAGTTACCAACTTTGCAGACTTTACTTTCAAGTGTATTGAGAGGTAGGACAAGGTGACCAAAGTCTCTGAGAATGAAAGTTAATATGACTCTGGGGCCACAAGTGCTTTGACAGTCTTCTGGACTATTGGATTCAGGTTGAGGAACAGGGGAGTAAGGGGAGAGCAAGAAAGTGCAAATATTTTATTTAAGTTAGTCCACCGACTCACTTTTTCTGCCAAAAAAAGAAGCAACATATAGGTCCAAAAGGGGTCACTCTGTTCATCCATAATTGACCTTGGAACACATGCCTTTATTTAAATTTATAGCTGTTCCTAATACATTCAGGTTATGCGGATTTTTCTTGTACTGGTAGCTCAAAAAAACACATATAGAGAAAACAAAGGCAAAGAAGGTGGGATTTCATGTTTGTACCCTCTCTCAAACCATTAGAGTCCCAGTACCTCAGGATAATTTAATTTTGACCTACTAAAATATCAAAGGGACAAAATTAGACAAGATTTGTCATTAGACAGCAAATAATATTTTTGTCAACAATGAGAATTATATACTTTGCAGTAATATCTCTTTTCACTAAATGCAAAATACAATTGATAAGTTGAGAGCTTATCAAGGAGAGGTGAACTGGAGAACTTTCTCCAATGTGCCGTACAGTTATTATCAATTTCTTACTATGCAACTAATGTGACATCTGTGGTGCCCTAGGATAAAGACCTTAAATGGATAATATCCTTGAGTGAATTTTATTCCCTAAGTTTTCATGGTGGTAAAAGCAAATTCATAAGCTATCATTATGTTTCGTGGAAAGAGAAAAACAAATTGACCTTCAGCATTTGTTTCAAGATGACTGTGTTCCATGCCATTTCAACCCCGGGAAAGTGCTATGCAAAATCGAAAATTAAATCCAAACTCGTATTAAAAGCTTTACCACATGGCCAGGATGCTGATGTGTCTCACTTTCTGAAGCCACCGCATCGCCTACTTTCTCCTCCTCCATTTATTTCCACGGTCCTCCTCTTTTTCCAGAATTATTTATGAGTAATAAAGGAAACCAGGGTAAGAATAATGACATGTTTCCGAAGCTTTACAAGAGTGCCACACACAAGAGGAAGACATTTATCCAGGGGCTCAAAGCTTTGCAAGGAGCACCAGGCAGAATGAGGCTTGATAGCGCTGCCGTGGAACAGAGACAAAACAGCCTTCTGTTCAGAGGTGCGTAGGCACGCTGGGTAGGGTAAGTGGTTGTCGGGAGGCTGATGGCCTAGGTGTTGCTCACACTAACCTGGGGCAAAGTCATCAACCTCCCTAAGCCTCCGCTTATTCTTCTGGAATCCATAAATGTACTTATTTCAGAAGTTATTCTGAGACTTCAATACATGTGAAGTGCTTAGCAAAATGGCTGGCGCGTAGTATTAATCGTTAACTCATATCATTGCTAATGATGGCAGTCTGAGGGGTCTTTACCGCCCAACGTGTGTTCATAGTCTCTCAGAGAAGACTGTTTCAAAAATCTCAACCAAAGCAGCTATGAAAATCTTTCTGAACCTAGATTTCCTCCTCCCCCAACCTTCCCTGCTTGTTTCTGGCTCATTCACCTATTGTTAAAACACTTCAGTATTCATTTTTTTTTAACTTCCCTGTGCCTGCCTTAGCCTACAGGCCTGTCTACACTTGAAGACAAACTCATCTCCTTGCTCTACTCAAGAGCTTCATTTCTCGGGTCTTCCTTAGATTCTCCCCTTTGCTCAATGCCACCCAGCTTGCCCAGAGACACTTATCAGATCTATTGAGTCCAGCTCTTCAGCCTCAGAGACTTTCCTTTAAGGAACCGCTTATTCATTCTCTGCCTCATTTTAGTGAGAGTGAACCCAGCCTGGAGTCGGTAGTTGGTGTAAAGTCGCTATTCATACGGAATGGAGGTCAGGCCAGGCCAGGCCGGCATCCTGCTGGGCCAGTATGCCGCCTGGCACTGTGGCCCTGTGTTTTGCGCTGTTGCCAATAAAACTGTATACCTCGCAGGATGGAGGGCCAGCATGCAACTGTCACGTGGTAATACTGACCTCTAGGGGCTGGCTTTCCTTCACATAGTGTCCTTATCTTCTCATTGAGTTCCAGGACTGTGATGGCAGCCTCTTGCTTAGCTGTTGCCAAATCAGTTTGCAGCTTTTTCAGTTTCCTTTTGTGCTTTAGTTTCTTAAAAAAATAAGAGTTTCCGTCACTAGAGACAGCTGGATCAAAGGAATAAAAAGAACTAATGAAGTCTGAATAAACATGGCCTTTGAAGCCCAGCTTAGATGAACTGCTCCTGGATTATCTAGCTGTAGCCCTTTCTGAGGTCCGTGAAACTGAGTGCATGTGCCTCTATCGAAGCATTCCAGCAATAAAAGGCACTCTCTACATTAGAGTATCTTTTACCCTCTTGAAGGGTTTTCATGTGCATCAGAACCTTGTATTTTCGTCACTTACAATAGAGGCAATTAGAGAGCAACTCTAGTCAGTGGTTGGCATTTTAGCACTGAGGTGCCAGTGCCTAAAAGGGTCTGACTCTTTTCCCCAATCTGCAAGTAAACTCAGGTGAAATAGAGCCTTGCTTCTGTATCATTTTCCACCCTACCATCATAAAGGTTTGCATTCAAATAAAATCTGAAGAGTGTGATGCTACCATGAAATGCTGACGTTTGTAGATATCTACCTTGGTATCTGTATGGAGAAAGTGGTCAGGGGTACAAATCGTTAAGCAGTAGAAGATAGGAACTGCTAGCTATAAAATAATCTGATTGATGACATCTAAACCTTTGAAAGCACTGCTTTAGGAAGGTGTTACATAATGCAAGGGTTCACCTTGAGACTTTATGACTACTCCTTTTATGGGTGGCAAAATGAATTTGATTTGTCAAAATCAGACTTAGCTGTCACTACGGAGAGGGCGTCTATTGTGAAAAGTTTTGTGTTTGCCCTTACATGGTGCCGCCTTTGCACTGACGGGCTCACTTTGCCAAGTCTTTGTGGACTGGTAATTAGGAAGCCCAGAAAATAAATGACTAACATTTCTTATCAGACATAAATCTTGAGATATGGGGAAAGGAATGGCTTTTGTGCATCAAGGAAAGAACACTTCAGGTATAAGGGAATGGCTCCCTTTTTATTTTCAGAATAAACCCGGTAAAATCAGTTTATCAAAGATGGGATTAGATAGTCATACACCTCCCATTTTATTCATTCATTCATTCATCCACTCATTCATTCATTTGTTTTTTAGAGAGTGAGCGAGTTGGGGAGAGGGGCAGAAAGGTAAAAAGAGATAGAGGATCTCAAGCAGGCTCCATGCTGAGCATGGAGCCCAACACAGGGCTTGATCCGGCAATCCTGAGATCATGACGTGGTCTTGGACACTCAATGGACTGAGTCACCCAGGTACCCCTAGACCCTCCATTTTAAAGACAGGTTGTCTTTCAGACTGAAGCAGGATTAGGATTTCACGAAGGCTGAATTAATGACATATACATGACTAAGGGAGAATGTGTCATTCGTATGACTGTGGTAGTCGTGGAACTTCTTTAAAGGGAGTTGGAAGGGTAGAATCTGGCATGGCTCTCCAGCACAGTTCACTTGAGAAGTGCCCTGATCCACTTGAGTTCCTAGCTGGTTCAGCAGTTTTCCTAGAGTGTAGTCAGTAATCACATAGTCATTTCATCACTGTGCTAATTATGAAGCACACTTTTGCTGTCCAGGTGTTGAAATATCAGTGCTGATAAGGCTCCATGGCCCGAAGACCTTCTAATTACTTCCATTCCTCTGAGTCTGTTCATTAAAACCCTTCGCCATCTGGCCCATCCTTAGGTTAGCTCAGAGAGAGACTCAGCTGATCAAGAAATGCCTGGGCATTTGATAGCTGTGTTTCCCATAGAAAGTTTTTAGGTTGGCATGGTCATTGTTACTTCCCTCTTTTATCACTTGGTTTCTGTCAGCTTGTTCATGAGGACCTTGTCCATTCCAGGTCTGAGGTGATAATACCTGTGAGGCCCTGTGTGGTCTTGTGTGTCCTTTCCTGATGCTACTTCAAGGCTGTTCCATGCTCAGATTTTTCATCCTTTGTTTTTACCATTTAGAACTTAGGGGCCAGAAGGTGGGAGGAATGATGCCAAAATTAAGAAAGTAAAGGAAATGAGGGAAAGAATGGCAAAGGGATTCTGAAGATAGTGCTAACTCAAAGTGTCAGAAAAAGGAGCGCCTGCGTGGCTCAGTTGGTTAGGCATCTGACTCTTGATTTTGGCTCAGGTTATGATATCATGGTTTGTGGGACCAAGCCCTGCATCCAGCTCTGTGCTAAAAGCGGGAAGCCTGCTTGGGATTCTCTCTAACCTCTCTTTCTTCCCCTCCCCTGCACTCTCACAGTGTGCATTTTCTCTCTCTCTCAAAATAAATAAACTTGAAAAAAAAAAAGAAAGTAAGTGTCAGAAAATAGCCAATAATGGCATGCCTGCTTACATGTCAAAGATTAAGTGTGTGGGTGAATGTACCTTATACTGACCTATATAAAAAAGTAAGACGGGGTGATGGATAGAAAGAGAAACCGATAGACAAGTGACAAATCAGAGGTAGCAAAAGAGTAATTTAATCTAGTTATTAAGTATGTGGATGTTTATTATAAAATTCCTTCAACTTTTCTGTGCTTGGAATTTTTTATATGGAAATACTGAGAGGAGGAAGAACAAAAGATTTCTATTCCTCACATTGCTTCTTCCTTTTTTTTTTTTTTAACACTTTAGGTTGTTTTATTTTGTGCCTCTCTCCCCTCCCAAAAAACCCACAAATACTCTAACAAGGATTACAAGTGGTTTTCTTGGAAGGTAATCAGAGGTAACACTCTGAAGATATATAACGTAGAAAAATATGGAATTGCACTGTTGGCAAATAGGTCTCAGTCCTACTGGAAAACTTCTTTTTTTAAATTCAAGTTAGTTAACATATAATGTAGTATTGGCTTCAGCAGTAGAATTTAGTGATTCATCACTTAGATACAACACCCAGTGCTCATCCCAACAAGTGCCCTCCTTAATACCCATTGCCCATTTAGCTCGTTTCCCACTTGCCTCCCCTCCAGCAACCCTCAGTTTGTTCTCTGTATTTAAGAGTCTCTTATGGTTTGCCTCTCTGTTTTTATCTTATTTTATTTTTCCTTCCTTTCCCCTGTTTTCATGTTTTGTTTCTTAAATTACACATATGCGTGAAATAATATTGTCTTTCTCTGACTTATTTCACTTAGCATAATACACTCTTGTTCCATCCACATTTTTGCAAATGGCAAGATTTCATTCTTTTTGATTGATGACTAATATTCCAGTGTGTGTGTGTGTGTGTGTGTGTGTGTGTGTGTGTGTGTGTGTGTGTGTGTGAATCCTATCTTCTTTATCCATTGATCAGTTGATGGATATTTGGGCTATTTCCACAGTTTGGCTATTGTTGGTAATGCTGCTATAAACATTGGGGTGTATGTGCCCTTTCAAATCAGCATTTTTTTATCCTTTGGAAAAATACCTAGTGGTGCAGATGTTGGGTCATAGGGTGGTTCTATTTTTATCTTTAGGAGAACCTCCATACTGTTTTCCAGAGAAGCTGCACCAGTTTGCATTCCTACCAACAAGGTAAAAAGGATTCTTCACCAACATCTGTTGTTTCCTGAGTTGTTAATTTTAGCCATTCTGACAGGTGTGAGGTGGTATCTCATTGTGGTTTTGATTTTGTATTTCCCTGATGATGGGTGATGTTGGGCATCTTTTCATGGATCTGTTAGCCATCTGAATGTCTTTGGAAAAGTGTCTATTCATGTCCTTTGCCCATTTTTTCACTGAATTATTTGGTTTTTTGGTGTTGAGTTTGAGAAATTCTTTATAGATTTTGGATACTAGTCACTATGACAACCAATATGTCATTTGCAAATACCTCCTCCCATTCCATAGTCTGCCATTTTAGTTTTGTTAATTGTTTCCTTCAATGTGCAGAAGTTTCTTATCTTGATGGGGTCCCAGTAGTTCATTTTTGTTTCCCTTGCCTCCAGAGACATGTCTAGTAAGAAGCTGCTGCAGTTGAAGTCAAAGAGCTTGCTGCCTGTGTTCTCCTCTAGGATTTTGATGGTTTCCTGGCTCCTTCCTTAATTCTTAATAGATGGTATTCATATTCCGAAGTCGTGTCACAATGATTCGTATGCAGCTAAGTAGTTTTTTTGGAACCTGTTCTCAAAGTAAATCAACCAAAGCAAAAACTAAATGTAATTTGGAGAAACTTGGTGAGGTGGCCATCAGGGGCTGGCATGGTATCAGCAAGAAAAAGTCTTTATCAAGCTACATTTCTGTTCGGATGGGATGCATTAATGGATAGAGTGACTGGATGAATATATCTCAATAGAAAGACATAATGCTTCTCAATATCAGTTAAACATTTTAGCTTTTCGGTTAAAAAATTTCATTCCTTAAAAAAAATCAAATTTCCAGACCACCTTTTTGTCTTTCTCTTATGGTGATTATATGTTTTGCCTTTATTATTGTTATGATATTTGTATATTTGCCTTATGATCTGCGAAAGAAAGTGAGGGTATTTAGTTTAGAGAAGACAGTATACAAGGGAGCCATGACATGTGACTTCAGTGATCTAAGGTACTCTTCAAGAGGAGAGGAAGTCGAGTTAAATAGTATTATTTTAGAGATACCTGAGGAACAATGGGTAAAAAAGTCAAGAGGAGGCAGATTTTGGCACCGCATGATAATGCACCCTCCAACAATCAGGGCTGCATTCATAACAAGATAGGATGGGTCCTGGCAAAGGCCTCCTGCACTGGGAATGATCAAGCAGAGACTGGGTGAACATCTTCAGGCAGGCCCATGGTAACCTCTGGGACCTGGGTCGGGAGGTAATTAGTGGTCTGGCTTAGCCCCAATTCTTTCCACCTCTGGCTCCTTCCAATCTCTGTGGGGCATGGCGCATTCATGAATGGACACCTCCGCCCTCAAAGTCTCTAAGGTGGGTACGGTTTTCAGGGATCCCTTAAAAATAGGTCTGGAATTTGTGAGATGTTCTGTGGGAAGGCCAAAAGAGGCCTGTGAGGCCCTTAGAATTCAAGGATAATGTGACCCAAAATGTGCAAACTTTTATTATTTAGCTATATGGGAAAGGGAAAGGGAAATTTAGATTTAAATGAAAAATTGAATAAAGAAGTTTGGTTGGTTCTATTGGGACCTTTTGGTTGTCCAGATAAAAGAGTTTAACAACTTTGTCTTTTTTTTATTCTTTTTCTCCAGAAAGAACTGCTGTATGCTCTTAATTCATAGGTCTAAGCAAGCCCTTTGGGCATTTCTAAAAATTCAATTTGCCAACATGTTTTTTATTAGTCATAGACATCAAATGATTTCAGCAATGATAATATTTTCCTTTACTTTTTTGGCATTCTCTAGCCAGGCAACCCAAGTGTTGTACTTGAACGTAATTGAGTCTGTTATTGTCTCCTTAGTAACTAGGAACTCTTGTCCATGATTACTGAAAGGACAGGAAGGCTTTATAGCTTGGAGGTAAATTCCTATTACCTTGCTCTTTTCCTACTTCTCCTACAGGGTGGACAGAGGGAGGAAATCATGTATTTGTGCAATGTTTTGAAAAGGAAATATCTATCCATATCATATTGCTGAATAGCTTGCATTATACCAAGTTATCGGGAATTAGAAATCATCAGGGAACTATTTATAGATGAATTTCAACACAAAGTTGCCAGCATTGTTTAAAATTTCTTGGTGTTTCCACACACTTTGAACTGTGGCTTCAGATTCTAAGGCCAGGCTTCGTCAACTACTGGCCACGAGAAACTGGGCTGGGCTTATGACATCTCCATATCATATAGCTGGTGGAGAGTCAGTGACATAGCATACAAATGACAGCATCCAGTACTATGTTTGCAAAGGAGTAGATAGGTCTTTCTCTTCTGTCGTTATTCCTTGAAACACATCAGGGAAACTCTCAACCTTCCCCTAAAAACACTAAGGTATCTTTTCTAAAGATGTCTTTTTCACATTTTAGAAAATAAAATTTGTTCTTTAACAAAAACAAGACTTGTCTTCTGTCAAGATTTGTCTTCTTTTCTTTCTCCTTCCCCATCTTCCTCCTCCTTTTTCTTCTTCTAAAGTAAGCTTTCTGCATAATTGCATTGATCTCCTCCTTACTTTGGATGGGTAGACAAAACTTAATGTCCTGAAAACAGATATGCAAATAGCCTTGATTCATTCCGCTGCCAGAGCTGGCTGGATGCCTGGCAGAGTAGGTGGCTGGTTCTGTGGAATGATGTGAGAAGCTTACTAAAGCCCTACCTCTCGCTGCCTGTGGTGTCTATGTCAGGCTTGCCGGAGCATAGCTTCTTCCCACCTTGTCTGAAATCCACCCCATTCAGCCTCCCTTTATTACTTAGCATACATAACAAAGGCATGTTTTTTCTCCAGAGGGCCACTGATAAAATGCTAACTTGCAAGGACATACAAGAGAATTTGATTTGAATACAGAGCACAGAAGCAGATTCCTCCTTTCATGTCTTTTCTATAATGGCCCATTTTTAATAGCAAAACTAATTAAAGCAATGATAGTAGCGTTTGAGTACAACTTGGCTTAGAAAAATCAATTTTACATCTCTTGTTTTGTTTTGTATTTATGCCATCCTCAGGTAAATATTTTAGAAGTCTAGGAAGGGCAGATAAGTGCCTTGTAGCTTCCTTTCTACTCCCTGGCACGCCCTCAATATGGGGAGTGTTGCACCCTAGGTTGCGTCGGCGGCTCCACAATCCTTAATCCACAGTCCCAGCAGCCACTGCTCATTAAGGAAACCTAATTGTTATTTGTGACCTTGTCTCTGTTTTGTAGGTGAGAGAGTTGAGGGCCCAAGAGAACTAGGGTAGATCACGGTGACCATAGTCTCTTAGTAAGTAGCTAAATTGACTTGAACTGAGTTCTTTTGATTCCAAAGGATGATTTTTCTTCTCAGTGGTAGCATAAAGCTTCACTAGTCAATAGCACCATTAATTTGCTAAGTTACCTCAAGCTAACCTTGATAGTGAGAGTGTGAGTGGCTCTACTTAGTGGAAGTAGAGAGGCAACAAAACAGACTCGGTTATAAAAGAGTGACACTGAAGTGTGATAGTGAGGCACTCATAGCATGGATTGCTATGATATCACTAGAGAACCTAAGAAATGAAGGAAAGATTTAATGAGCCCATCTAAGAGCTGTCTGTGCCAGGTGTTGCTCTGAACTCTCTTAGTGTCTCTCACAAGAGGATCTTGAATTGATCCTGGTGATTGTGACCATTCTGTTCGGTCATCTGAAGTGACAAAGAGTCAATCAGATGAAACTTTCTTACAACACACCTTGAATGAAAGACCATTCACAAATGCAAAATGTAGCCTCTCTCTGGAATATTCTCAGTATACTCTGTGAACTACATGCAAGGAAGGGTAGCTTATGGTCATTTAACAACGTCATGGGGAATAGTTAATACAGGAACCTTTAGGCCTCATCTCAGCCTTGACCAAGAGTCAGGCCCCACATGACCACTGTTGATGTTTCATGACAATAGTCAGACTTTAGAAATCATAGCTGACACTTTTCAGTTCTCTGGAGTATCCTTCCCATCTGAGCAGCTTATTTTGTGTGAAAACATGCTATAGAAATAAATTTTAATTCTGTGCCCTACACTTAGAAGATGTGGAATTTCTAATGAAAAGAAAACAAAATCCCAGTAATTAATTAGACAAACATCTTGACTCACTACAGGAGAAGAGTTTACCCTCAGTTGGAGGCAAGTCTCAGTTCTTTCCCTCTGTGGGATAAATAATTCTTAGCAACAGAGGCAGAGTTTGCCAGTAGATGTCCTAGTTTCCAGAAATGCCTGTGTAAGTATTTATGTAAGACAAGTAACAAATTAATACAAGATAAAGAGATAACTTACACTTGAAATGAATTCCAATAATAAAGTAGACATGTTTAACAATAGAACTGTCCAAAAGTTGAAAATTTTGCCGAAGACCATAAGCTACCCTTCCTTGCATGTAGTTCACAGAGTATATTGAGAATGTTCCAGAGAGAGGCTAATTCCACCTATAATAAGCCAGACATAGTTCTGAGAAGTTTATTTGTACTACTTCATTTCTTTTTTGTAGCAAATCAGTGCAGTAGAACTATTATTAATTGCACTTTTAGATGCAAACACTGAAGTACATAGATCTCTAAGTAACTTTCCCAAAGTCAAATGGTGACTCACAGTTCAAATCTGAGCAATCTAGCTTTACACTGTCCCTTCCATTCCTATGCCATGCATGCCTGAGTGTCCTACTCAGTGTCCTACATTGTGAAGAGTGTAAATAAGATGGCATTTTCTATTCTACAAATCCATTTCTTAAAGCAAGAAGTGTTCATCTTCTGATCATGAAGCTTTGAGACATGGGCTGACCCCTCAGCACAATTTAGGAAATCAGATAGAATCACTGAATCCTAGATAACACAGAATTGAGTGCAATCTTTGAAATCAAATTGCCCAACTCTAGCATTTTAAAGATCCAGAAGTAGAAGAAGAGAAAAATGACATGATTTGGCCAACATCATAGCTAATGAAACTGCAAGAAACAAGACTCAAAGTCAAATTCTCTGACTTCTCATTTCATTGTGTGTGTGTGTGTGTTTCCCCACTATATAATGTTACTCCTTGGCCATACAAGCTGAAGGGCAGTAAAATGGATATATAATGGGAACAAGGAACAGTAACTAAAACCTCCAAGGTATAAGATCCCAGTGTCAAAAACAGCAGTTATGTAGGCAGGTACTTTCCCTTAAATCCGTCTTCACACAGAGAGCTGGGAAGGACTGGATTCAGGTCACTCTCTACAGTGCATATTGGGGTTACATTTGACAGAAAGCAGAGTTGTTGGTATGCCTTGATGGCTCAGTCGGTTGGGCATCTGACTTTAGCTCAGGTCATGATGTCATGATTTGTGATTTTGAGACTCACGTCAGGCTCTGCACTGATAGCTCAGAGCCTGGAGCCCGCTTTGCTTTCTGTGTCTCCCTCTCTCTGCCCTCTTCCCCACTTGTGCTCTGTCTCTGTCTCAAAAATGAATAAGCTTTAAATATTTTTTTCAAAAAATATTTGTTAGATAATTGAGATCCCATTCACTTCAAAGAAATAAGCTAGACCAATGTCTACCAGTCAACTTGCCCTCATATAGCATTAGAATATCTGTACTCTGTCAAACAAACTCACCCCTAAGATTAAGGAGTCCTGCCTGCTTGTAAGCTCTTTTTTGTGTGAGTGTAACCCTGCCTCATCATTCTTACCCAGTAAACATTAATCAGGCTGACAAGCAAGATTTTTGAGAAAGAAAGAACCTACAGTGCAATAATTCAATAAATAAGTTTTCATACTGGCTGAGCACAGCACAAAACAAAACTGAGTGTTCAAAAGGTCTTTCTCAAAAAGCAAGTGTAGTTGGTGCTTGCTAAAAGCCCAAATCCAATTTTCGGTCTTACAATCTCAAATCACACCCTGAGAACAGAGAGAGAAGTGCCTTGTCACACCTAACAGAGCCTCCTAGGAAGCTGTTTTCCAGTCCAATCTTCCCCGGGGACAGAGAGAACCCAAAGGGCCAAAGCTGTACATGAAGCAATTTCAGTTTCTCAGCCCCACCTCTACAGGCATTGGTATCATTGGCAAACTGCTGTAGAAAGTGACGTGGGTGGAAGAGAACAGAAGCCAGAGTACAGAGTATATAGGTGGGGGAAAAAAATTCCCATGTCTACCTTGTGAAAGTGCTGCTCAGCTCTTCCAACATGACCTTCCAACATGATTTAAAAAAAACACGATGAAAAGCTTTTTCTCTGCAATGACTTTATAATGGGGCAGATGCTTGTTTTTGTTTTGTTTTGTTCTGTGCCCCGAACTCCTTTTGAACTTGACTAAGGCTGAGAGGAAGTCGGCAGCTATTGGCCATCTATGACTTACCTTGAATCATAAAGCAAAGGCGTCTGTTTGAAGACTGGAAAATTGAAATGCTGAAGCCCCAAGGTGCTTGAATCACCTTGAAGGGTTTTCTGGTGTGGTAAAGAGAACCTAATTAAGTTCACCTTCTCAGAAAATCTCTCTCTCCTTCAGAAATCCCCCTCTGCCCCAAAAGCAGAGAAATAACAGGGGATATGAGCTCAGTGAGTAGAAGAGCTGGCCTTAAGACAACTGAAAAAAATGATAAGAAACTCTAAATATAGAAAAGGAAAATAATTATAAGAGGAGAATTGATTCTTGTATCACATGAAAAACTTTTGTACAACGTGTAAGAGAAATTAGAGAAAGCAGCGAAGTGGGAAGTTTTCTGCAATATGTATTTTTCTCATGAATTACACTGTTTAAAAAACTACTGCTTTCTTAATGCAGAATTAAAACAATTTTACAGCAGAAACTTCTAAGTTTAAAGTTAAGCGGACTTGATTTCATATAAAAAACTATTTGCAATGTTAAAACTTAGCATGAGTGCATGGCTGAGTATTTTGTACATTGTTGAGTGGCATGACTTTAGTTAATATTGTTACTGCTATTATTATCTTAGAATCTTTACTCTTTAGAACTTCTGAGATAGTGGTTCTTAATAATGAATTATTGGACATAAGTCTTTACAGTAATAATCTGTTAGTTGAATATTAGATAGCTACTGTTAAATAAGTAATTTGTCTATTCTTTCATTTTTCTTTTCCATTTATTTTTTTATTTTTAATTTTAGTTGAATATTATATAGCTGCGTTAAATAAGTAATTTGTCTATTCTTTCATTTTTCCTTTCCTTTTTCTTTTTTCTTTTTATATTTTTATTTATTTTATTTTGTAAATAAGTAACTTGTCTCTTTAATTTTTCTTTTTCATTTCTTTTTTTAATTTTTACTTTAGCCGGGTAATATCTGCAAAAAGAGGCAGAAGGAGAGAGAGAGAGAGCACTACCATGCTAAGTATGGTGCCCATCACAGGGCTTATCCCAAGACCCGGGGTCATGACCTTAATCAAAACCGAGTCAGCCACTCAACCCACCGAGTCACCCAGTTGTCCCCGCCTCCGCTGTTTTCTTTTCTCTCTTTCTTTCTCTCTTTCTTTCTTTCTTTCTCTCTTTCTTTCTTTCTTTCTCTCTTTCTTTCTTTCTTTCTTTCTTTCTTTCTTTCTTTCTTTCTTTCTTTCTTTCCTCCCTCCCTTCCTTCCTTCCTTCCTTCCTTCCTTCCTTCCTTCCTTCCTTCCTTCCTTCCTTCCTTTGCTTATTTATTTTGAGAGAGAACATGAATCTGAATGGGGGAAGGGTAGAAAGGGAGGGAGACAGAATCTCAAGTAGGCTCCATGCCCAGCACAGAGCCCAACGCAGGGCTCAATCCCATGACCATGAAATCACAACTTGAGCTGATACTGATTTGGACACTCAACCGAATGAGCCATCAAACTCTCCTATTCTTTAACTTTTCAATTGCTTTAATCTAGTATATGTCTGGAAACAAAAGTGGTTTCATAAAGGCCAAAAATCTCAAGTCAAGTTTTCTCCAAAGAAAATTTTAAGTGTCCAATTAGGTTCATTGCTTGCAAGGACAGTTTTGACAGGAAGGACATTTAAATGTGCGTGGAGAAATCACCAAAAATTAAAGCATTGAGCTTGGCTCCTAGCTCAAGTTGTGATTTACCTTTTTGACTCTTTTACTTAAAAAAAAAAAAAAAGGATTCACTTGAATATTAGACGATTTGGGCAATATAAATTCAAGTGACTGGAATAAATTCATGAAGCCAACGGTGGGAATTCACACCCATCTTGCACTACTGAACCACAGAACCAGAACCTTTCGTAGAAATTATGCCTATGTTGACACCAACTACTTTTAGCTAGAACATCAGATAGTGCTTAGCAGTTCAGTTGATATTGCTACTCTAAAATTCTCTTTTCTTGATTTTCTTCTCAGTTTCTTCTCCCCCAGTCACTGTAATAAAGAGGAGGTCATAGAGTAAGAAAGACTCAGACAGCATAGAAATGATCACTAAAACTGTGTCTTGGCCTTCACTTTGAAAAACCAAGTTTCTCAAGATGCCGGAAATACCAAGCAAAGAAAACAGTTGGTAATCAAAAAAATTACAAATATTCAGTCTTGGTGACACCTCTAACTATAATCCAGTGATTAAAACTGAACTACCTTGAAGTTCATTTGCCCATGAGTTGCAGTGCAAGGCACTCTGGTCGTCTGACTGCAAAGACATTTTGTAGTCTCCTCTCCAATTCTGTTCACATTCACACTATCTGAGGAATGTGTACTGAGGATGCATGCATAATAGATGACATTTTATCTCATAATGGTGACATTGCAGACTGTGTCTATTTGATCACAGACACACACACACACACACACACACGAAATGCATTTCCAATACACAACAAAAATCACTCTTTCTTTTCTCAGTGAAAACCTTATAATCTGACAATGTTAGCTCAGGGTTTTCCTGCAATTCCTGCCCTTCACCCCTGAGGCAACGTACCATAAATCTTTAAAGAAAACAGAAGAAATATCAGTGGTTTGCCACATCTGAAGACTTTTGTAATGAAAAGTGTCAGTCCTGCTCTGTGGAGGGAGTTTTGCACCTGGGGAAAATGGTCTCAACATTTAACAGTATTTACAACCTAAATCCAGTTTTGTTCCTCACAATGTTTCAGCTGTGACTTTAGTTTAACATTTTTGTCTCGTCCTTTTCCACTCTTTAGAGAAGCTGTCTTGTCTGTGTCACAAAGCCATATTTCACAGGTAGAGAGACAAAGATTATTTAGATTTATATATAGTTCTTTTCATTATTCCTTATAACAAAAGATTAATTTCAGAATCTGATCTTACATGTGAATTGGGTTATATGCATACAAGACAGGGTTGTAAAGGCATTGCCCAATAAAGGAAATATTAGATGCTTGTGAATAGTATGTAGAAAGTCAGAGAGGGAGGGAAAGGTGTGGTGATTATGTAAACTTTTGGTATATAGATATTAGCAAGTTTCATATTGCATATTTTAACAAGTCTAGACAAACGTCCTTGTCATAAAACAGGTCATCAAATATAGATCATTACTTGGTTTTGTTGGACTCAAGAGTCTGTTTCTCTTATTTCACTCTTTATCAAGATACTTTCTCTACTTCCATTAAGAAAATTAGCAGTGAAAAGACAGCATATGAATCTGAACTCTCAAACAGAAACATTTAATTAGATTTCAGAATCCTATCTGGTAGACCTCCCAGCCTGTTCCCATCAACACACCCTCATCTCAGATATGCAAGGATAATGGTAGGGAGGGGAATATGTGGACTGAGCTTAAAGCCACTTGCCTCATGTCTTGCTAGTGATTAGTGGCGTCACAACTTCCTAGAGTCTGAGATTGCAAGATTTAGGAATAATCAAATGACTTGTTCATCAGGAACAGGTTGAGGATGTCCCAAGGTAGCCAAATGGTGAGTTGTCTCTTCTGGTCCTGACCCAGAAAATGTTCAAAGCCATATTTGATCAGTTCTGCTTTATAGAAGAATTTCCAGATCATTGTTAGTAATAATAGGAATGACTTTGTACTGATAGGAAACCACTCAGATTTGGAGATGTCAGGACCCCAGAAAAATATATACTCGGGAACCCTGGACTGAATCTAATCCCCACCCCCTGATAAGAATGAGGCTGACCCAGAGCCAGCCAAACTTCTATAAAACTAAATTTCAGGAAATACACAAGAAATAAATCTTTTTGACAGTCTGAAAGAATGAATAGATAAATCATATGCTCCCTAATTTTGCTCACGTACCACGTATCCAAGTCCAAGCTGACTTCTACTTGCTTTAACTTCAATTCTATAGTGCCTTATGTAAACCAACAATATCACTTAGTGAGTCTTGGCTTTTTAACTGAAGACATTTATTTTTTTTAATTGTGGAAAAAAATCACATGGCATGAAATTTACCATCATAACTATTTCTAAATGCACTTAAGTGTGTTAAGTGTGTGCACATTGTTGTGCAGCCAACCTCTAGAACTTTTTTTCCTGAAAAATTGAGACTCTGTACCTGTTAAATAACACCTCACCATTTTCCCTTTTTTCAGACCCTGGAAATCACCCTTCTCCTTTTTTTTTTTTTTTTTTGTAAATTTGACTACTCTCATACCCCATATAAATGGAATCATATAATATTTATCTTTTGGTGCCTTATTTCAGTGTCCTCAAGATTCATGCAGGTTGTAGCATGTGGCAGGGCAGGAGTTCCTTCCTTTTTGTTTTTCTTTTAAGTAGGCTCCATGTCCAGTGTGGTATTCCTTAGTTTTTAGGGCTGAATAATATTCCATTGTATGTCTATAACGAATTGTGCTTGTCCTTTCATCTATTGATGGACACATGGGTTGCTTACACTTCTTGGCTCTTGTATAGAAGGCATTCCTTGAAATAGTGATCATAGCTATACAGTAATTACAATACTTGCCTTTCCTAGGTGAACGGAAACTTTTCATCTTTTCATTGCAAATTGCATTTTCGTTTCCTAAAACTGCTTACTTTTGTGTTTATTGTCAACCAAATACATTGGTTCTAAAGTGGGAAGACATTTAGAAGCCATCTCAGGTCTTAGAAAATTACTTTGGTAAGACAATTTCTATCATAGATTTCTAAATTAGAAATCTAATCCTTTCCAATATTAAAATCAATCCTTTTATGTCTGACATTGGGCCTTTTTCCTTCCTTCCTTCCTTCCTTCCTTCCTTCCTTCCTTTCTTTCTTTCTTTCTTTCTTTCTTTCTTTCTTTCTTTCTTTCTTTTAATGAAGGAAAGATCTATACTAGTATCATTATTACTTAGAATTCTTTTACTAGGAAATGGAAAATTCCACTGGCAGACAAATGGGCCTAGAGTCGTTAAGCATACATAATTTAAGAAAGCAATAGCCTAAGAGGTGGGTAAAATTTCATAGATATCCACTGGTTATTAGAAAAGAAACACATAGGAGAAGGTTATTATCAGAGAAACCAAGTCAGTGATGAGCCTCTCTTTTTTGTTCATTGACCTTTCAGAAGGGGGCTGTTAAGACTTCCCCTCCTGTTTTGTACTTTGACATCTGCACATTACATCTACCTGAGAAGCTCTTGAACTCAACTCCAGCTTCTCTCCAGGCCTACTCAGTCACAGTTTAGAGAATTTGGATGTAGGCTGAGTAATCCAGCTTTTAAGCTTTTTGGTTGGTTCTGATGTGCACATCTAAAAGGTCAGCTATATGAGTATCTACAGACAAGAGCCAGGTGCTGTATACAAGGCAGTATGAGTGTCCTAAGGACTTATGTGCGTTGTATGCATGAGACAGACATGAGTGTGAGTTGGGGAACAGGGGAGAGCAAAAAAACCCCAGAAAGATGGAGAAAACTCCAGAAAGTTGCAAATGTGGGAGGTTTCTATGCAGGCTTGTCTATGTAACATGTCTGCTATTTTTTGGTAGATGGCCAATTTCAACTGTAGAAAGAAAGGAATTAATTGGAGCAAAGGAATATCAGATTCTGGGAATAATATGATTGTATGGCAATGCAGTTAAGGAATTTGTGGGGTACATCAGCTTCCTTCCTTAGGGTAAATGCGAAGAGATCATAATCACAAGACCACACTGCAAGTAAGTCATTCGAAGCTCCTCTCTCTGACTTGGGGAAAAAAAAAAAACAAACAAACCTGTCTTTCAGTTTCTTATTTCTCACCCCTAAGTCCCTTGGAAATTTTTTCAGGTCACAAAACTAAGGAGAGTTCCTATCCCTGCTTCACACTCGTTGCATTGTTCAAAGTTATTTCAATGACTTTCATAAGCTTCAAGGAGATCTAGCAGGAAAATTCTAAGTCCTGTTCCTAATTCTGTCAACAACACAGTAATCTGAGGCGAGTGCCTGATGTTCACTTTCTGTAATGACAAATGGAATTTTTTAAACTATCTCGAGGTTACATATGGGTGAATTAACTCATCCTGATTAAATGCTCTGAACCTCAAATGTTCAAAATGAGGTGGGGAACAGAGGCAATGAAAAGGATATTTCAAGAAAATCTTTTTTTTTAGCTTTAAAATCATATTTTATATTTCTTGTATAAAAGTAGCTCAAGATCTTAAAAAAAGGTAACTTATGCTTCTTAAATGCTTTAAATCCCTTGATAATCCTTGTGTGCACTTAATGCACACACACACACGGACACACACAGAGCCAAAAGGAAAAATTAATTGTCATTTTTGCAGCATAAAATATCTCAAAGATCTTTAAGAGCTAATGTAATTTTGTCCATTATGGGGGGAAAATTTTATAGGACCTCACAGTACTCCAGGGTATTCCAATATATGAAAAGGAGGAATGTAACATAGTCTAAAAAGGTTTGATATGGAATGTAGTTATTATCAAGTCTTTGCTCATTTGTATTATTTCAGTTTTTTTTTAATATTACAAACTGGAATCACACTGTGCATATTCTTAAGGAGAGAAAATATAAATTATATCTGATCGTTTATTACTTTTCTCAATTTCTTTATTTTTCAATAGGACTTTTATTACTATTTTCTATGATAGAGTAAATGGGGGAAAACTGTGAATTAGATAAGGAATTATACAAGAAATGGTATTTCTATCAACTTGGTAGAGCCAAGAGAGCATATCATCAAGAGTAAGATTTTTAGTGGACTGATCCCAATTTTCCAAGCACATAATCTACTAAAAAACTTTTTAGTTGCAGAGTTTTGAGTCTGTGTTTTTCTGACCAGGTTAAACATTCCAAAGCAGATAAAAATTTAAGAGAGAATCGAGTTCATTGGAAAGGGCCGTCTTTCTGTGATTCTCAATAATTTAGTCTTGTTCAACAAACATTGTGTTATGTGCTAGTCTCAGAGGCAGATTTGGGTGATAGAAAGACAAAGTAGAATCCCTTCTCTTTGGAAGCTCTTATCTTGTGAGAGAGACAAATATATTAACTTCTAGTATCATGTTTTGTGGCACAGCATGTATAGAGTCCTCTGGGTACATAGAGGAGGGGATCTTAGCCTTCCCTTGGGGAAGGTGGTCAAAGCCAGTTTCCTAGGGGAGATATTGCATGATCTGAATCTTAAAATATGCATTGAATAGGTTAGAAAGAAAGAGGTACAGGACAAGGCCATTCCAGTATGCATAAGACTAGTATTCATAAACATTATCTATATAGGAAACCTCATGAGGTCAAGTTCAAGATATTGAGATAAAAAGAAGGAGACATATAGGCTAGAAAATGGGTGATCTTTTATATGGTTCTAGGAAGTTTGGGCTTTATCTTGTAGGAAATT
This sequence comes from Paguma larvata, assembly GCA_030068075.1. Classification (NCBI taxonomy): domain Eukaryota; kingdom Metazoa; phylum Chordata; class Mammalia; order Carnivora; family Viverridae; genus Paguma; species Paguma larvata. The sequence continues at coordinate 128,300,284 of CM057826.1, forward strand.
GAAGAATTTTAGGCTTGGAGAAATATATGCTATAGATAGGTCACCCTGGTGATATGAGGTGGGTACGGTTTTAAGAGAGAATGTCTAGATGTGGGAATTTCAATTATGGTTCAAGTATATTGGGGAGTGAAAGACAAGAATATTTAGGAAGTAAATTGAATCTGAGTGATTGGCCAAGTATTTGTGGGGTGGTGAGGGTGGGCGAGTGGGGAAAAGGAAAGTTTTGCATTCTGTAATGCTGTGATTTTCAGACTTCATATATGATTTCCAGATTCTAGTGTCTATAAGATTTACCTAATCAGTCTGTTAAGAATGGCTGTCAAGACTGTTGATCAAGAGGACAGATTGGATTGATCTGGGCAGACACCCTTCCCACACAGGCTGTATGGTAACACAGAATGATATATTACAGATCTAAATACATAACTAAAAACCCCCAAAGGAGAAATGTGAACTATCTGGGTGTTAAAAATGCAGTGGAAACTCAAAGAAAGTAATTTTGAATAAGAGTGGAAATGAAGTAGCCTACAGGGGTATTGTAAGCAGACCTCAGCCTTAGGGGTTGCAGTTTTCATGGTCATTCAGGAATGGGAGTCATCCCTTACAGTCTGTCTGCCTAAAAAGGGCTGGGATAGGGCTGCCCATTTCCTGCAGGCAAACCTGAGCTAGGAAGGGGCTTTTCATTTGGCAAAAATTGCTAAAAATCCATCCCTCATCAACTCAGACACATCTCAAGAATGCAGGGAAGACATCCTGGAGAAATTTGCATCTCGAATCCATGCTGTGTGTGGCTTATCTTGTCATACAGAAAACATTAGCCAAAAATATATTTTTAAAATGGTTCAGAATTAATGAAACATGAAGAGAGGCAAATTTGGTATGGTGTATCAGGAACTTCCATGGAAATATTCCCCACTAAAGATAAGCTCACAGACTAAAATTACAAAGCATAGAACTTGACTCCCTGCAGTGAAAGAAAATGAGAATCAACATACACAACAAACAGAAGAAACATACCCAGGAACTCTTAATAATGGAGGAATCTGAAAGGGTTTTAATGTCCAAAAATAATTTTAAAAATCATATGACAAGAATAAGGCATTATGAGGGAAAGGAACAAGTATGAAAAAGAACGAGGTAAAAATTTGAAAATAAAAATCATGGAAAAATATATGTGTTAAACCATAGAATAGATAAAGTAGATAAAAGACCTAAGGACATTTGTAGACAATCTAGGGGAAATCAGGAGAATCTACAGAAGTGAAGAGATAGAAAATATGGAAGAATTGTAAGACATAGAGTATAGAGAGGAATCTCTAAGTCCAAGATGCTTTCCAAAAAGAAGAACAAGAGAATGATGTAAATTTTACATTTGAGGTAATTGTTGAGGTTAATATGTGAGGAGAAATTTCCAGAAATGAAGGAACACATAATCTCCCAGACTTACAAATTACATTGAGTTCTGGCAGAAAAAGTTTAAACCTGGCATCTTGGGTCTGTCCTACTCGTAGAGATTCTAATTTACAAACAAGTATTGACACAAATCTTTGTAACTTTTAATATCTCATGGCATACCTGGAACCCATTCTCGGAACACATAGTATTCTGGCACTCCAGTGGGTAGGCTGTGGGATAGAGCAATAGCTCAGTTATGTGGGCTCAAGGCAAATCATTTTATTTAACCAGGAGCTATGTGGTCATATTCAAATGTTGACAGGAAGCATATAGTTGAGAGGAGTGGTTTAAATTTACCAGAAAATAATGAATGGTTGATATTCTAAGATTCCTGAGATGGTGGGTGAGGATTGGATCCCAAACCAGGTATGTGTTGGCCCAGAAGAAGTAGGTGCCTATGTGAATGGTGGTAGGAGGTAGAGTCCTGTCTGATAACAGTTCTAGGATATTTAAAATAAATTTTTTATGTTCGTTTATTTTTGAGAGAGAGGGAGAGAGAGAGAGAGCAGGGGAGGCCAGAGAGAGAGGGAAACACAGAATCCAAAGCAGGCTCCAGGCTCTGACCTATCAGCCCAAAGTCCAAAGCAGGACGTGAACTCATGAACTGTGAGATCATGACCTGAGCCGAAGTCAGATATCCAACGGACCCCCTCAGGTGCCCCATCTAGGATAATTTTTAGCTTGATGTGGCGGATGTACCAGCATCAAAGCACTCCCCATCCTAATCCCTGCTCAACAATATTGTTTGTAAACCATTGAGAACCAACATAAATACAAAAAGAATTTACTGCTGAGAAACCTGAAGAAAATCAGACTGCGAAACAGGCAGGAAACAAGGGAGGCTTTGCAGCAGCCAGCACAACAACCACACTCACTGGCAGAACCAGGCTAGAGTCGTAGGCAGCCCCCACTTACAAAGCCTTTACTGTGGCACTGGGTGTTGCATGCTTCCTACAGCTCCTGCTATTCCTGCCTCTACTGCTTTGGAAACTGGAATTTGCTCCTGCTCTGAGGAATTCTCCTTGCCCTTTTCTGTGCATCTCGAACCCCCAGTTCACATTCCAGGGAATGTGCATGTGATTGGTCATATTCCTTCACCCTCACTGCAAGCGGGTCCAGAAGGTGTCTGGCCTGCTGCCCCTGGTGGGCTCCATTTCTCTTGAAGATCTATGTGATGGAGAATTATGGGTAAGGGGATCAGAATTCTGAGCAGCTCAAAATATCCCTCAGGATTGCTGCTGCATCCGTAGAGTACCTGTGTCGGAAATAAGTAAAAGATGCCCATGGAGGGAGATGCATCTTTGCGCATCAGCCAGTGGAATATCTTTGAATGAAAATTTTAAAAAAAATTTTAATGTTTGTTTATTTTTGAGATAGAGAGACAGACAGTGAGCAGGGGAAGGGCAGAGAGAGAGGGAGACACAGCATCCGAAGTAAGCTTCAGGCTCTGAGCTGTCAGCACAGAGCCCGACATGGGGCTCGAACTCACAGATGACGAAATCATGACCTGAGCCAAAGCTGGATGCTTAACTGACTGAGCCATCCAGGTGCCCCTGACTGATTTTTTTTAAGTATTCTTTCCTCCACTTTCCTGAGACAAGATGTTCGGTTAGATAAGCAGAATGTAACTGGAAGTTAGTCTGCACACCCACTTTAGCTGGGCATCCTTGTTCACAGCATAACCTCTGCAACTGTATGTGATGTTCTTCAAGGCTCTGCATGTGCCAAAGACAAAAAGATTAAATGTGATCACAAAACCTCATGCACAGAAGTGTCAGGTTTAGGTGCCAGCACTGATCCCAAACTGTAAAATCAATGAGGCCTTTATTTTACAACCATCCTTAAAGCCATAAACTAATGCTCACAGTCACTTGGCAGATGTTATCAGAAAAGGCAGATAACTCCCCTCCCTTTGTTTTTTTCTTTTGTTGTTGCTGTTTTCCAGGTCCTGATCTGAGTAAGTGCAGAAATCTGGCCGAATATGATAAATCCAAGCGGTCTTGTTTTCACTCAAGATTTGAAGGGTCATATTTGAATTTTCTGAGTCTCTGTTGACACAGTCTTCTTCACTAGAAATTTCTTTAGCCTAAGAAACTGTGAGCTTTCAATTGATTTAGTCCAGGAAACAGGACGGGCTTTAAGGAAATGTATACTGAGAGCTGAAGATTTGTTTCCTCTCCCTCAACATTCTATGTCTCCCCACCTCTCATGGGTCTTATGTGTCTATAAACCAAGTCGGGTATAAATTAACTGTATACCATGGGCTGGCTGGACTTTTTGTGACTGCTCTGGATCAGAGTGGGCTCCCAGCAGTGAGCCTGAGGCAGTCAGTATCCAGCCACTGCGGGATGTGGCTGGGCTGGGAGGGCATGCAGGTGAAATTGTAGCTAGAAATTCTGGCTATAGCCCTAGTGCACAGTAGGGTAATGTATATTTAACTAATTTCAACTCAATTCAGCGCAAGATGTAGAAAAACCTTTATCTCTGGATAGGTGGTAAATTGCTCCTATTGTATATTCTATATTCCATGTGAAATTTACATGTCTGGAGTTAATCTAATTTAAGCAATGGCTATTGCCTTTCCTCCCAGGATAACTAAGTGTCTCTGAAGTAATAATGAGAGTTTACATCTCTTCAGCGTTTTCTTTGTCAAGTACTATTCTAAGCCTTTTACATCATTAACTTGTGAGACCCTCCTAAGAATTCTCTGTGGTGGAGACTCTTCTATTAGCATCCTTATTTTGTACTTGAGGAACCTGAGGTTCACAGAAGACTGGCTAAAGTGAGTGGCAGAGTTTAGGTTGCAGAGGTGCTCCACTAAGTGGCAGAGATAGATTTTCAACCCCGAAAGGCTAGGGCAAGGTCTGGACCCTTAATTGCTATGCCAGATTGACTCCAGGAAAGAAAGCACCTGAGGCTCTCCAGGAAGCAAGGATGAAGGCTACCAGAGGTGAGCTCAGGTGCTGGGTAGCCAAAGGATGTGTGGTAAACATGCACAAAGAAAAGGAGAGTCTGGAAATGGAAACCCCCTCTGGGAACTAGGGGATTCCGAGGTCACTGTCAAGTTCACTGTCTAGTTGGACGAGGACTGAACTCCTCTACAGCCCACCTCTTGTGAAGTTGTGTGATGAGCCTCAGAACAAAGGACTGGGAGTGTGCGGCCATGTGGAGGGTTTAGTATAGAACATTTCTAGAGGACCTAGAAATGCTTCCTCAACTATGATCACAAGAAAGAACGGGTCTGTGCTCAGGAGCTGCCAGGTGAGGTGACTGAGCAGTCATTGAGCACTTTAGCCATCAAATGGAAAAGAGAAGACAATCCACTTAAAGTAGAAAAGAATAAAAGAGATTTGTTTTATTTTGTGGTCAAGTTAGTAAAGGAAAACCAGTTACACTGGATATATGTTTTCCTTCTAAGTGAAAGCCCCTGTGTTCTGTTCAAATCAGGTTAAAAAATAAAACACAACCAAAAAGATCAGACCTCCCTCCGTCACTTCTCTTACTTCTTATGATTTGACCCTTTGGTGGAGACTTCAAACTCAGGTCCTGATGAGCCTCAGTACTGGCTCCAGAATTTCTAGTCTAGAGGCTTTGGGGACAGTAATGCAGATGATGCCTTTGGCCAGGACACTGGTCTGGGCCTTTTTGTATAGAAAGCACACTCTTTTATCTCATGTTTTTTTTCATGGGGGGGTTGGGGGTCGAGGAAACTACTCCCCAAACTACCCTTTGCTGCTACCACTGATAAGCATACCATGAAAGGAACATTTGTAGTTTCCCAATAGCTTGTTACACATCTTCACAAATACAGTCAGCACATATGTATTCATGCAGGGTGCCTGAAGACAAATCCTGTTTCACGTTTCCTGACCAGCCACTACGTATGTTCTAGCTGTGGATAACTTATTCGCTTGAACTCTTAATGGGCTGTTTCCTTTTTTTTTTTTTTTTCTTTTTTGAAACACAAACTACCTTGTCCAGAAGAAATAAATTCACCCAACCAAGATTTGTTTACTGAAGCACCTACTATTCCCATTAAGACTCCATTCCTGTCTGACTCTAAATTTCTAATAAGGAAAACATGGGGACAATTGAGGAGTTAGAGACATAGGGGCTCATGCAAGGAGCAGTTTCATAAACAGAGTTGGTATCTGCATCAAAACATTTTAAGGGTGTTAATTTTCATTTCACAAAGGATATACTAGCTTACATTCTTGCAAGCTATTTAAGAATACCCATCTCCTAGCCTACCCTCTTTTTTATTTTTTTAAGTTTGAGTTTATTCATTTAAGTAATCTCTGTACCCGTCATGGGGCTCGAGCTCATGACTGTGAGATCGAGAGTTACACGTTCTTTCAACTGAGCCAGTTAGGCACCCCATCCTATATGCTAATATATTAACATTTTTATTTATTATTGAGAGAGAGAGTGCATGAGCAGGGGAGAGGCAGAGAGAGAGGGAGACACAGAATCCGAAGCAGGCTCCATACTCCGAGCTGTCAGCACAGAGCCTGATGCGGTACTGGAACTCATGAACCGTGAGATCATTCCCTGAGCTGAAGTCAGACGCTTAACCAACTGAGCCACCCAGGTGCCCCACCCGATCCTGTTTTTTAAATAAAACTTGTATATTTTTCCAATGGGAAATGTATGAAAGAATTATTTTGGCTTATTTAAATCTAATTATAAAGTCAAATATCCTATCTGCTTATATTTTATGTCCATTATAATACTGGGTTTAAATATTAATTTTAATTTGCCATTTTCTCTTAATCTTATATCACTACTATTGTTACATATCTTTTAAAAATAGGGCTGTTTCTTTTTTTTTTTCTGAGTAATACCATCAGCCGTAAAACAGTATCTAATTAGTTACTGCATGAAATTCAAGCGACGGAGTTCATTGGAAGATGAGTTAACAATGATTGGAGAATGTGAAGAATAATTATGATATTATCATATCGGCTAGAAGGCAAGGAATTCTCAATAGAGCAAGCAGTACAAGAAAAGGCATAAGATTATGAAAATATGGGTCAGTTCTGTACAGCAAAAGTAGAAAATGGAAAGAGACAAAACCCAAATTGTAGCAAGAGGTTAGAGTTTGCAAACTCTTAAAGGCCACACTGAGGAAATTTATTCTGTAGAAAATAATGGGTCCTATTTTTAGCTGGTGAATGGATATTTGGAAATAACACTGGACTAGCAGGGGGGAAAATTTGGGTCAGTGAACCTAAATATAGGAGCAGTGCAATAATGAAGTTGAGACACGATGAAGTCCCGCACAGAGCAGGACTGTGGGAATTCGGGAAGGGGAAAGTGTTGATCAAGCTTTTTCCACGATAACATTGACAGGACATAGGAACCAGCTAGTCCTAGAAATGATGCATGGCATTTGGAGATGCAGGTGTGGGGAGATGAAAGTGAGACCCATCTTGACTTTAAGGTACCTATAGAAGGTCAAGAGGAAGACTCACCCTTGTTTATTGTAGTCCTTCATTCAACAGATACTGGAATGCCTACTCATCCAGGTTCTGTTCTGGAATCTGGGATATTGTTGTAGAAAAGACAAAAGTCCTGGCCTGTCCACTGGTTATATCCCAGTGAAAGTAGCCAGAGTGTTAATTTCAGATGCACAAGGAATGTATTTTACTCCCTGTGTACACTAAGGTAAATGAGGCCTTTTGTATAAGCAGTATGTCTAGCACATACATGTCCCTCCTGACTTAGCATATTTTTTGTATATTAAGACGTTATGAAGATTTCTAGTTTTATTTCCTTTTATTACATGCTGCTTATCCATATCTGTTTATCTCTTTGAAGCCATGGTTTTACTCAGCAATGAAATCTTCATTTATTACAAAACTCATATAGGAAATTGGGAAGTGCATTATAATGACTTGTTTGATGACAGTCTTCAAAAACTCAGAGATTAAACATAACCTCCCTAAGCCTCAGTTTCCTTATTCGTTAAGTAAGAGGATCGACAGCACAGATGATTACAAATCCTACCTCCCTGAGCTCAGATGAGTGTGGCTTCATGTCCTGTCACTTCAGCTCTCTTCTCAGTGTCCTCCACAACTTTCATCCATGATCCCATGCCTGCCCTGGTCCCTGTCCCTCTGGGACCAACATTAGCGCTGCTGAGTTCTGTGCGAGAAGAACCTCCCCACCATGCATTTTAAAGACACTCCATAGTCTTGGTTTCTAGTATCAGTGAGTTCTCAAAATAGCCTAACAGTCCTTCAGAGCCTTTTCTGCAGCTTGCTCTCATTTCCAATAGTGGCCAGGTTAGGCCCTTATTACTATTCACAAATCTCCTCAACAGATGGACCTACTCTCACTCTCCACAGATGACTTCGCTCATCCGTTACACAGAGATAAGAAAAAACTCAGGGAAACAACTGAGATAGGAGGTGCCTCAAATTCAGGTCCCAAAGTCTGCAGTTTCTTGCTTTGGCGTCCATCCTTCCCTCCTTACTTTGCAGTGACAGAGGAAGAGGTGCCCTCCGTCTATACATAGCTCGTCCCTCCCATTGCCCTTATAGGCTCAGGGTCCTATCTCCTCCCACCTCCCACTCTTCTCGTCTCCCACGTTCCTCCTCCCACATCTTCATATTCTCCCTCTGTAGGGTCATCCTTCATAGCTATAAATAGGTCTACTTCCCTTTCTTAAACACAAATTAACAAATGAACCATCTTATTCATCCTACATCTCCCTCCAGCTGTCACCTTCTATTTTCTTCTGCAACCAAAATTCTTGAGTGGCCCACGCTTACTATTTCTACTCGTCATCTCCTACTCACTCCTCAACCCTCTCCAGAATGGTTCCACAATCCATGACCCATCCACAGGTGTTGAGTACGCGAAAATATGTTTGACTGACTGAATGAAATTAAATATCCCTGGTTACTTTCATATTTAAAGGAAATGACGAGATTCTAAGTTAAAAGGTTGTTTCATATAAAGTATACAAGAACATCATTCTTCCTCGGGGACAATTTACGTTGGATAAGTTGTCCCAAATACTCCATTGCATTCTTTTATCTAAATCATTTCTTCTCTCTGAACTGTTCATATAATGAAATTCAAAGGGGGGGAAAAAGACTGTCCTTTGATAGAGCAGGTTTTAACTGAAAAATGAGTCCATTCCATAGACCCAGTATTTTGAAGTAAATATGGAAATGGAGTTAAACTGTAGATGGTTAAAATTGCTTTCAGCTTCAAGCAATTACGTCTCCAGTAGAAGTCACTGCCAGCCACAGATATGCCCGCAGGATACTCTTACTTTGCACTATGGTGTTTTTCACCAACAGAACAAGGCTGAAACATGCAGGTAAACAGGAAGAGTCTGCTGGTCATATACACAGTGACTTATGTCTCCTTATTGCAGCTGGATCCCGAATGGAATCTTTCTTATGATCTGTGTGTGAACACCACATATCCCTGAGGAATAACACACTTGCTACACCAAGAGGTCCTAGACAGGTCCCACAGATTCTTTGGATGATAGTGGCTATTCCTTAAAGTGAAAAGTTCTTTTAAAGCTTTGCTTGGATATTGGCATTCACTTGTTTTATTCCAAAAGTGGTCTTTTCAAGTCTGTCCAGCTCCCTCTTAGTTATTGGGGTTATTTACCTTCCACACATAACCCTTCTTAAGAACAGAGAAAAGCAGTGGAATCTTGCTGTCTTCAAAGAACCACAAAGAATAGGGTGGCACCCTTTGGTTTAAAAATAATAAACAAATAACAAAAGCCAGCGCCCTGTGAAATGATGGCACGAGGCCCTGTGTGACCGCAAACATTACTTCCTCCTGCCTTCCCAGGGCTACTTGGTATTTTAGGGGCACCTGCTGACGGTATCAGCTGGCAGAATATTGCTGGCACTGCATGGTACGAAATAACAAAGGAGCAAACATAGGGCACTGTTGGCCTGGCGGCCAGGCAGTCTGCCACCATGAATGCACAAAGAGTAGCCCAGCCATCCACATCCTGCTGTGTTCCCAAAACATCTCACTTGTCTGCCACACAGCCTTTCCTCCCCAACCTTTGTCTCTGCAAGAAGGAAATGCAGTCTAGCACTGGGTGTAAAAGATCTACTGGCTTACTTAGAATGACCTGGGGAAGAACAGAAGCCCTTACAGGGTAGGGTGAACATACAAAAAGCAAAACAAAACAAAACAACCCCCCCCAAAAGAAACTAAAAACAACACCTGCTTAAGTTAAATCAAACCCTTAATGTGGCTGGGACTGGTCCTCTATTATATTTAAGGCATAGGTTGCTTGTTGTTGATAGTTTACCTGGTAGTCTGTGACATCTGTTCCTAAAGACACCTTTCTTATCCACCACAGTCTTTAAATCTCTACTACTCCATTAAGTTGTTTAATATATTTCGAAAATAAGACTTTGAGGGATACAGAGTTGACATGATTATCCTAGTGGCTTCAGATAAAAAATTTCACTATTAAAAATGTAATCATTGCCTGTTGCAGGATCTGTTCAAGTACAAATTCAATTACTAATAGTCCACCAGAGTTCTGGTAGGCCACAGAATGCCACAGAACAGGACAGGAAGAAAGATCTAGAAATGGGGACATGAAAGCAAAGAAATATAAACTGGAGAACTGTTGAAAAGAGATTACATTGTTTATTTCACATTCTTAAAAAATACGTCTAGGTCCAACACATAATGAAAATTCCTCAAATTAGCCAGTCTCTATACCACCTGGCAACCCAGGAATGTATTCTTTTCTAATGTATTGATGATAAAGGAGATTAAATGTCATGCAGGAAAATGATTATACATTTTTGCAGGCTATTTTCCCTGCCTCTTACATCACATGGAATGTTACCAAAACTGGTGATGAGAAAAAAGGAGGAAAACAAGAAATTGTGCTTGTAAAAGTCGGTAGCCCTTGCATAGGAGCTGGTGCCATACATCCTGCAGTATCCAGCCTCCTGGCTAAGTCCAGAGGTATTACCTGGATCAATATTATGTAAATCATACTAAAATTAACAGTCCTTATAATCACTTAGGAAAAAGTACAAGTCACCCAAAGATGAAACAAACTTTCTTGGCAGATCCACCATCCAAGAAACTGAAGTCCCGAAGCAGAAAGTACACACTATCACAGATGCCAGAAAACTCACATTCCTCAAGTATGGAAGTATGTCCAGGAAAAGCTGCTCCCAACAGGCCCAGGAGAGTGGGTGTTATATATGACAGCCTGTGTTTCTATTTTCATTCCTTGTGACTGTTCGCTCATCCGGAGGATAAGGGGAATGACCAGGTTGCATGGAAGATCTCACAGCTGCAAGTGCTAAAAGTCTAGGATAATCCCTGAGATGAGGATCTACAGGATTAAAGTCTGTTGCCAGCTCCTAGAGCAGTTAGCTTGCAAATGCAAATGCATTCACTGCGTTTTGAAATTTCAATTGCCAATGTTTAAATACTGGAATATATTATAGAAAACTATGGATGCACACAGAGCTTTTCTTGGAAACAAGACACGCTATATCATTTTGGGAATCCAACACAAAAGGAAAATGTCGACGCTCTTATTAAAAAATTATTAAGAAATTCATGCCATTGACAACCGAGTGTGAAAGCAGGTGTGGGCCCTTTTAAGTGCCGGCCCGGTGTGACTGCCCAGGTTGCATGCCCTGGAAGCCAGCATCAGTTGAGAATTCAGAGGAGCTCACAGTAGGCTCACACTCCTCAGGCAGCAATCTGTAGGAGTCAGGAGGTGCCTGTCCCTTTAAAATGGAGCCTGCCCTCTCCCAGCCACCACAGCCTCCTTCAGTCTCTTCATCTCCTCCATTGAGGCCAAATGTTTGTTAACATCTGTCATTGCACTTGCCCGATTGAATTTTTCACCATGACTTCACTGAACTCATAATGAGTTTGCACCCTCTGGTCCAAAGGCAAAAACTGCCCACACAAAGTAATGCTTACTGATCACCCAGTCGGGGCAGTGACCTACTACAAGGCTTTTATTGCTAATTGAGAGTGGGAATCACCCCCACACAGGTTGGACAACTCTCTTTGTTGTAAGACAGTGCAGTCAAGGGAAGAGGGTGAGCATATATATTAAGAAGCAGTTCGGCATGGCCCACAGTGACCTCCCTCCTCCATGACCTCAACATGCCTTTCTTCCTCTAGGAGAATTACAAGGAACAATGTAAGACTGAAAGATGGATGAAGCCCCTCTCACTCTAGGATTTGCAAAAATGTATCATTTTATGAAGACCTGCAAGATGGTTCTGAAAATTAAAACTGAAAAAAAAAAAAAAAAAAAAAGGCAAGCACAAATACTGGATGAAAAAAATCACTCTTTCGGAATCAACACCCGTACAAAGTGTTGAATACTAGTCATTCCCATTGACCCCATCTGATGTACTTTGATGAATCTTTCTCCTTCTGAAAAGAAGAAATCATGCTCTTTGGGAACTTGGAGGATAGATATAAAGGCTTAACTCTTACCGAAGGGTAAATATATCCCAAAATGATGTGTTTTGATCTCTTGAGCATCAAAATTTGCCCCAAGTTTGAAGTTTATTATGGATCCCACTGTGGCTGCTGTTCTGCACTCTAAAACTCACATGGCTGCTAAATGCACATAAAAACTGAAAGAATATCTTTCTATCAGCAGTTCCTTTTTCCCTTTGTTTGACCTCAGTGTGATTCCTGGCACCACAGAATATTTCATTTTTCTGGACTGTTTCCAGGCCAGGCCTTGTTTCTTTACAAAACCTGAAAAGGTTCAGTGGTCAGGGTTCTGGTTGACTCATTCTGCCAGGTTTCTCCTACTTGGTCAACATTCTTTCTTTGAGTAAAAAAAAAAGCAGTACCTTTTGCCTGCACTTTTGCACTCATATAACTTAAGCATGCGCATGTAAATTTTTGGTAAGTACTTTGTATGTGAGTAAATAAAAACAAATAGATTTATCCTTCAAGTGACCAAAATGATGAAACATAATGGTTTTTAACGCTTTTAATAATTCTCTTTTGTTACTATTGCTCTTAAGCCAAAATAATTATGAATACTTTATGTTAAGTCACTATAGGTCCTTTTAAAGAAATGTTGGAAGAAAAGCATTAGTTTCCTAGAGCCTCGCTATAGCTCAGGAAATGTGTGACAATTTAATAAAAACTTATTTTCAACCTAGCTCCATTTTCGTGTTTGTCTTTATTCAGTACTACTGCAATAGACACAGTAAGGCATGTAAATTCTAAGTATTCCTACATGTATATTTTAATTTTGTTCACGTGTTTGGAAAGTCTTTAGAAAGAAAGACATGAGTGTGCTTTTTTCTTGTGGCTTTCTCTCTACTATACCCATACAACTGAAAGACTCTCTGTGTCCTGTGTCGACTTAATAAATACTAGGGATAAATGAAATAATTTGGTGACTGTAGTACTTAAAACCACTCAACCTCATAGTAAGTCTCCTTCCTCTTCCTCTTTTTCTCTCTTCAAACCTCAACTTTTAACTTCTTACACAGTTATTTGAGAAATTCAAGTTTTAGGACCCTGTGTAATAGTGCTTTCTAAAACAGTAGCTCTGTTTTCTACTGGTGGCTTTCACACCTAGTTAAGCAATGGTAAGGCACCTTGGCTTCCAGTCTTCAGGACTTGAGGCATTCTCCCCTAGTGTTCAGCCACCTTCACCCTTTTCTCCATGTCAGTCTCCCTGACATCCTCCTACCTCTCAAACTAAAATCTCTGCATTCCTTCGCAGGGTCTGTCTTGGCTATCTTAAGTGAGTCTGCCATAATGACTCACATTTGTTAGGCATTTATTAAGTGTTATTGACCTTTTTAAAGAACATTACGTAGATGTTATTCAATTCTCACAAAAGCATATGGGGTAGGTACAAATATTACTGTATTTCATCAGTGCTCTGACATATTTATTTCGAATTTCTTTTTCTTGTCTTTCTTTCTTTTTTTAAAGAGTGAGAGAGAGTGCACAAGTGGAAGAGAGGGGCAGAGAGAGAGAATCTTCAGCAGGTTCCATGCTCAGCCTCACACGGGGTTTGATTCTACAACCCTGGGATCATGACCTGAGCTCAAATCAAGAGTTGGCTGCTCACCCAACTATTTCAAATTTCTTAAATAGGAATACAGCTTAAAAATGGAGTATTGGCAGCATTTTAAAACCTAATGTTGGCACATAAGATGATGGTGTATGTATCTTACAATCTATGGAATCTTAAATTGGATGAAATATAGTATCCTCATTCAACTGACAAGGAAACAAGCTCAGAGAAATTAATCTAAGGTAATGAGGCTGTACGGTCTTACTGCAGAGCCCAATCTCTTGACCACTTCTCTGCAACTAGGGCAGTGATCCTTTGTTACCTTTCTTTTCTGATTATCTTTTCATAATCAGATTCAACTGTATAATGTTATAAACCCATGATTATTTTCATTTTGTGATTTAAAAATTATCATATATTTCAGTGTAAAAATTTAAAAAGAAGAAATTTAAGGAAGAACTACGAATCACCTTGAATCCTACTAAGATATCACTATTGCCACTTCTGGTGTATATCTCTCTGGCCTCTTTTATAGCATTGGTAACATACCATCAATGCAGTTTTGCATCCTTCTCTTTTCATTTAGCATTATATGTGAGCATTTCCCCCATGTTATTACATGTCCTATGAGCACATGACTTTGGCCATCTAACATACCATTGTAGGGTTGTACTATAATTGGACACTTACAGTGTTGCCAAGTTTCACTGTAAGTACATGTGGTGGGCAGCCCTATTATTGCCCTAGGGTTTAAAGAACTGTTGACACTTTCTGTTAAGTTATCATATTATCCAGTGGCTTCTTATGGAGTTGCTACTTGGCATTGTTTGGCCTCTTCGGAAGGGGATTTCATTCTTACTAGAAAATGCCCAGCTAGTTAGCGTGTTTAAGGTTGAGTTACCATAGCAAAAGGGTCTTTGCTCAAGTTCTGGTCATTTCACTGAGGTGGAGGCTACAAACTGGACACTGTTTTCACAGTGTTGAGTTCTAGAAACTATATATAGGAACTAGAGACTAAGCAGTCTGCTCTAAATATTTTTAAGGCTCTTCATTTTCGTAGCTTCATTTCCTTTTTCCCTCTTAATACTGTCAAGAGAGAAGGAAAATCAGCAAGAAATCATCATAGCAGAGCTTAGTCTTGAGAAAGGTCACAGTGAAATGAACAAAGGGAAGTTTTAAAAGGCCCATGGGAGGACTGAGCCTTCGTGACAGCCCATCCACTAATCCCCAGAAAGACATTCTGTACATAGTCCCACCTTCAGAAAATAACCACTTCAATTTGTGGCTTTTATTTCCTGGGTACATTCATGTTTACTACAATGATTACAATGTATCTTGAAAATTAAGTTTCAAGACACATTCAGTATCTGAAACCAGTTTTTTTCTCACTGTCCCAAATTTGAAGTCTTCCGTAACAACCTTTATTTTTCAACCGAATGATCTAGAATTCAGTAACTAACCCTAACTTCCTCTAAATGAAAATAAGTCACTGCATTATCTCTAACTGTTCTGTCCTCATCAGCACTTGCTACATACATGTCAACTCTATGTGTGACATCGTGCTAGATGCCTTATGAACTACTAAGTACAGATACTCCTTGCCAAGAAGCTATCATGCAAGGCCAAGTTTGACTGTATTAGATATCAGGTACATGAAAGAGGAGAGTGAAGGGAGTTGCTTACCTAAGTGAGGATGACAGTCAGATAAGATGAATTTGTATAACTAACGCTTTCGAAAGTTCACATTTCAGAAGCCTCAGTGTGGATTTTAGCCAGTTCTTTTTCTTCTGTACCAAATAATGGATTTGTTTTGAGACTAGTGGGTGGCATTTTCTAAGGCGACTCTTACACACCAACAAAAGTGTAATCCTTATGCACAAGATATTTACACTCTAATAAGGGGAGAAGGATTTCTCCAGAAGTACCATAATCCAGGGTGTCATCTGAAAAGGGCCCTAAGAGAGATCCGGCATTCCGAAGAGGAAACAACTGTTTTGCGAAGGGCTCCCTGGGGACTTGACTGTGCAATCTGATTAGGAATTCAGCCCTAGAAATTGACCAAAAAGAACCCGATGAGAAAAGACTTTAAAGGGGAAAATATGATAGTGAATTTGGGAAATTTTTCAGATTCTGGGTTGACTCCTGAACAGTATGGGATATTTCCTGATATGTGAGACCAATTTTTCTTTAATTTTTAATTTCGGTAAATGTACCACCTATTTGGAAATCCCTCTGAATTTCCTGTGGCATGATTTGGGGTGTATATATACTTGATACGTATCATAGGACCAAATAGAAAGAAGTAAGGTTTTGTTTGTTTGTTTGGGTTTTTTGTTTGTTTGTCTTATTATGTCTGTTAGGTTAAAGAGGATTTAAAGCCATGATCACTATTTTTAATCTCTTCTCTCAAGTTGCAGGTGCTTGTTGAGACAGCTGGTGGACTTTGGCCAGAGAGAGAAAATGTTTTGGAACTATGTAGTTTTTAATTTTTTATAGCAAGTTTACCAATAATTTAAAATCTTATTTTCTCTGCTTTGTGAAAGAAAATTGTACTAAGTCCCTTTAGGCTACTTGGACACCCAACAAACAACACATTTACCTGCATTTTATTTTCATGCAATCACATTTTCTTCACTCATTAGATGATAATGTTTTTATGGGTTCAAGACACTCACAGCTGTTTTACTTGCACTGGAGACTCAAGCAATTAGCTGCTGACCCTCAGGGATGGGATTGTTTGACTATACCCAGGAGAGGTAGTTCTTTGCACAAAACAATCAATCCCTTAAAAAAAATTCTTGTGGTGATGATTTTGTATTGTTTTTCAGTTTGAAATCTTTGCCTGCAAAGATGTTATGATTCCAACATGTTACAACAGAAAACACGTTTGTATGATTTATAAAGTTTGAGCAATGTAATAATTCACTGATATTAAAGCTTCATTTTTTTGTTACTGTGATTTCCATTTTCTTGATTTCTAATGAACTTTCTCTTAATTTTGAATGCATATTAAAATATGTATAAGTTTTTTTGGTATGTGACAGAAGAGACACCTTCTATTTAAAAAAAAATGTTCATTTATTTTGAGAGAGAGAAAGCATGTGTGTATGAGCAGGAGAGGGCAGAGAGCAAGAGAGAGAATCCCAGGCAGGTTCTGTGCGGACAGTGCAGAGTTGACATGGGGCTCAGTCTCATGAACTGTGAAATCATGACCTGAGCAGAAATCAAGAGCTGGATGCTTAACCAACTGAGCCACCCAGAAGAGACACTTCTCTTGCAAGGTCCATCTTGGTTGGAAATTAAGAAATTTCCTGACAAAGAGTTCAATCTGTTTTTACACAGATTTATTCTAACACTATTATAGCTTAGTGTAGTGATTTGATCTTACATAGCTAAGATATCAGTTTTTAAAAACAGATTTATTAATTTTAGGAGTACAAATAATAGATCATCTGCAAAAAATGGTACTGGTTTTAAGCACTGGTTAAGCACTGGAACTCTCTGAAGGCTCACAGATAGCTTTGCTTTGGTAAGTGAAGAAAATTAAAAATGTTTTCTGCCTAAGAAATCATTCAAGCAATATGAAGCAATTGCTATGTGTAGATAAGGAATAGTAAAATAGTAAAATAGTAAGCAGAGTACAGAGAAGATAATATCCCTGCCCTAAAACAGTTTACTATTTTGTATTTTTAATACAAATGGAGACCAGAAGAAATAGAGAATCTCAAATAATTATGTATTTATTGAGCACCTAATGTTTATAATACTGGATACTTAGGACAGTGAATTAGAGGCTTACATCATTTTGAAAGGGCTGACCACCTAACCTAATTTTAACAAAATACAATTTTAATGAAATAATTCAAATACCAAAAGTACTAACGTAAAGGGATAACTTATGTGCTATAGGAGAATTAATTAGCTGAGTCATCTACTACCAATTTGTCAGTGAAAGAGAACAGGGCAGGACTGTGCAATGAGAAAGAAGGGGCGGGTGAGAATGTTGACTCTGGAATTTTGCTCCAAGCTATATTTTCTCACTAAGAAGTACATGGGGGTGAGAGTGAAGAAGGAGTAACCAAAGAATAAGATTATCTCTTAAGAAAAGGGCAAGCCTTTTAATGAGGCCGTAATTAAATATTTCTCTCAAACTCTAACATCCTGCAGAATAACCCCTTTCTTTATCTGAGTTGTGAATAATTGCTTGAAAAGGCTAGCGCTTTGGCTTCCATTTCAATAATCAGGATGTTCAAAGGGCACATGTTGGGATGAACACTGGGTGTTATATGTAAACCAATTTGAAAATAAACTATTATAATAAAAAAAAAAATAATCAGGATGTTCAAGCCATAAGAGAGCCCACAGTGGTTTGGGGCTTGGACAGGACCTGCTGGCACATTTCAGATAACACTTGTAGTCTCCAAGATAATTCAAAGATGCCCAGATTCTGAGGTACCCTGGTTTGGCTTGATTTGGTTTGGTTTTCAGCTAGATATGAACAGGACATAAATATGTAGCTTGGATTTTTGTGATTTGGTTCAGAGGAAATATAAATTATCATCAAGATTGATGTATCATTTATGAATATTACCAGTAAGTTTGAAATCCACTGGGTTCCAATCCCTGGTCATATGTTACAAATTCCTTTTCTCCCCAGAAGCAACTGCTACTTAGAATACCTTAGTGATTCTTTCATATTAAAATTTTTTTATTGTGTTATTCTATTCTTTTACATGTACTTTTACTACAAGCATTTTTATGCCATTATTGTTTTATGTGTTTTTTTTTAAATTCCACATTAATGCTATGATACTCTCTGCAAAAGCATATATATATTTCTATCTTTGTGATTCTCTTATATCTTCAGTGATTATCCTGGTGCAAGAGTTTCTTTAAGAAATATACCCAGAGGAGCACTTGGGTGGTTCAGTCAGTTAAACATCACACTCTTGATATCTACTCAGGTCATGATCTCATGGTTGGGCATGAGACTGAGCCCCATAGGGCTCTGCACTAGGCGCGGAGCCTGCTTGGGATTCTCTCTCTCCTTCTTTCCCTGCCCCATTCTTACTCTCCCTCTCTCTCTGCCCCTCCCCACTTCAAAATAAATAAATAAACCTTTTTGTTTTATTCTAATGTTTATTTATTTTTGAGAGAGCCAGGGTGTGAATGGGGAAGATGCAGAGAGAGGGAGAAACAGAATCCGAAGCAGCCTCCAAATTCTGAGCTGGTGGCACAAAGTCCCACGCGGGGCCCGAACTCATCAACCGTGGAGACTTCGGCCGAGCCAAAGTCGGCCACTCAACTGACTGAGCCACCCAAGTGCCCCCCCGCTTTTTTTTTTTTTGAATAAATATACCTGGAAGTGGAATAGTAGGGATTTGGACATGTGCATTTTCATCTGTGTTAGGTATTGCCTGATGCTTCTAGAATGAAGGCACCAATGTAAACCCTTGCCAGCATTTTGTGAGATGTCGGGTTTTTCTCATCCTCTTCAATATCTGATGCTTTTTCTATTTTGTCCAATCACATGAGTATGAACTTGTATCTTGTACTAATTTTTATTTTCCTATTGAGATTAAAAATATTTTCATATATTTATTGGCCTTTCAGTTTTACTTGTAAATTTTTTCATACCTTTGCTGATTTTGTTGTCTTTTTCTCCAAGAAAAAAGTGACATGTAAAGTTCATATTTTTCTTTATTTTTTATTATTTTCCTTCTATTTGCTAGAACTATCAAACTATTCATAGTTTTATTCTTTATCTAGCATTTTAAAATTAAAAGTTAACTGAAATTACTTTCAGTTTTTAAGAAATGAATACAGTCAGTGTTATTTTCCTTCTAACTGTCACTTTAAGTTATATTCAGGGAGTTTTTAAGTATACTATTCTTGTATTAATATTTTTCTAAGTATTTTGTGTCTGTTTTGATTTATTTTAAACTCAAAGGTTAATGAAGAGTGAGTGAGTGTGTGATGTATTTGTGTATGGTTAGTTTTCAAATGTATTTTTTGCTATATTTTTATTAATAAACTTGAATTTAATTCCATTTCAGTGAGATCATAGCCTACGTGATACCTGAGTCATTGGAGCAGTAGCCAGTTTTTGAAAATGTTTTATGTATGCTTGAAAATAATATACTTTTGCTAATTTATGGATGCAGAGTTCTACATATTAGAAAAAGTTTGTCAATAATGTTTTTTAAATGTTCTATTCTCTTTCTAAAATTTTTTTTCTGGTTTACTCATTGTTTCTGAAAAAAGTGTTTTGAAATATCCAGCTCTAATAGTGAATTTATCTCTTTTTCCTTGTAATTCTATCAGGACACACATACTCTCTCTCTCTCTCTCTCTCTCTCTCTCTCTCTTTTCTTGGTCACTGTGAAAGACTGTTCATGTTCATTGAGTGTTAATATATTCTTGGGAGATTGTTCATGATTATGCACTGTCTTTTTCTTTCAGTACCACAATTTTTGCCTTAAGTTCCATTTTGTTTCTTCTCATTACTACTACCCAGTTATGGTTTGTGGTTTTATCTTTGCCTAGTATTTCTTTATATGTCTCTTTACATTTACTTATTCTATACTATTTTGCTATAAGTGTGTATCAGGAGAGCAGTACAGAGCTGGGTTTTAAATTTTTAATCCAGTCTGTTCATCTCTGACATTTAGTTCACACGTTAATGTGTTTGCCATTTATCGTGATTTATAATCAGACTTGTTTCTTTCATCTTATTAGATATTTTCTACTACTTTATCTTTGCTTTTCTTTTTTCCGTTGTCCTTTCAGGCCTTATGCTGGATTGGTTGAGTTTATTTCTTTTTTCTCCCTCTTTTTTTTCTCTCAGAATTCTCTCCTTTTGCCTCACCTTTTTTCTCTCATTGCTAGTTTGGCAGTTCCTCTATTTTCCTTCTAGCTCTTATTTTTTTTAAACACATTTACCTGAGCTAACAAAGTCTATTGTTTTCTTTACGTTGTATTCCAAATGTTATGAGGACATTAGGATATTTTAACCTGAATCTCACCCCAGTGCCAACAACCTTTCATGTTCAAGTTGTATAAAATGATAGTACATTTTGGTTCACTACATCCCCAACTTTAGATTTTGACCAGTGTCAAACCTACAGAAAAGTTGAAAGGACAGTACCATAAGCACCATGTACTCTTTACTTAAATTCAGAAATTAGCATTTTGCCACCTTTGCTTTCTTTCTCAAGTATGTTGCTCACATCATGGAATACTTCTCTCGCATACTCCAGCAAGCATCTTCTCAGAAATCAACCTTCTCCTATATGACCACAAAACTGCCAACACATCTAGGAAATTCATAGCGATGTAGGAATGTCATCTAATATCCAGTCCATATTCTAGTTTCTCCCATGGCTCTGAAAATAGCCATTGTCACATTTTCTTTTCTAAACCCACCATCATTTCAAGGATCACACACTGGATTTCGTTGTCATATTTCTTTTTCTTTATGTTTATTTAGTTTGAGAGAGAGCACTGGTGAGCATGGGGGAGGGGCAGAAAGAGAGGGAGAGAGAGAGAGAGAGAGAAAGAGAGAGAATCCAAGCAGGCTCCATGCCATTAGTGCAGAACATGATGCGGGGCTTGATCTCAACAACCCTAAGATCATGACCTGAGCCAGAATCACGTGTGTGACACTTAGCCAACTGAGCCACCCAGGTGTCCCGTAATATTTTTTCAGTATGCTTTAATCTGGTGCAGTCCCTGCCTTTTATTTTCTTTCATAATCTTGACATTTTTGAAGAGTTCAAGACAGTTGGCTTGTAGAATGTCAGTCAGGACTCATTTGTTTTTCCTCATGACTAGGTTAAGTATTTTGGACCAGAAGACTGTATAGATAAAGTTTTATATTTTCTATTAGGAGGCACATAATAAAAGGTTGTCCAATTACTCGTATTACTAGGCTGAATCACTTACTTGGCTAGGGTGGTGTTTTCTAGATAGCATTATTGTAAATGTCTTTTTTCCCCATTTGCAATAAGTAAGTAATCTGTAAGAACTCCTATTCTTTCCATTTTTTTTTTTTGTTGTTGTTTGTTTTGTTTTTATTGTGGAAAAGTCTGTAAAAGAAAAGTATGTATATTATTAGTGTGTGGCTTAGTGGTTTCACAAACTGAGTGCAACTGTGCAACTCACTGGACTCCAGCCTGAGATGTAGACTATCTCCATTATTCTAGAAGCTCCCCTCATGCCCTCTTTCAGATACTTCTTCCTTCAAAGATAACTACTATCTCAACTTCTAATGTCATAAGTTGATTTTGCCTGATTTTAAACTTTGGTTAAATGTAATTACACAGGATGTATGTTTTTGTGCCTGGCTTCTTTTGCTCAGCATTATATTTGTGAGGCTCCTGTGTATTGTTGCATGCTGGCTATATTTTTGTTCATTCTTATTACTGTTTAATATTCCATTGTATAGATATAGAAATTATTTATCCATCATCCTGTTACGGATTTTTGCAAAATTCCCGGTAGGGATATTATAAATAGAGCTTCTGTGAACATTCTAGAATATTTCTTCTGGTTAAATATGCCCACCTTTCTCTTGATATGTGCTTGTGTGTCAAGCACAATGGATTTGCTAAGTCACAAGGAATGCTTAAGTTTAGTTTTCAAAGTGATTGCATTAATTTACTTGCCTACAGGAGTGTTTAGGAATCATAGTTACTATTTATTTTTTGTCAATAGTTGATATTATTGATCTCTTTAATGTTAGCCATTCTGGGGCATATAAAAAGGAGTACTAGCTCACTGTTAAAGCTCTCTAAATTAGTCTATAGAAAAACCTTTTTAGGGGTGTCTGGGTAGCTCTGTTAATCATCTGACTCTTGATTTTGGCTCAGGTATGATCTCAGGGTCATGAGATCAAGCTCCATGTTGAGCTCTGGGCTAAGTGTGGAGCCTATTGATATTCTCTCTGTCTGTCTCTCTCTGCACCTTCCCTGCTCTCTCTCTTTCAAAATAAATAAATAAGCATTAAAAAAAAGAAAAACATTTTTAAACAGTCAGTACACACTTGTATATGCCAAAATCTTTCCCTGTTTCTTTACTCACCATTCATGTTTTCATTCAGCTACTGCTTTCTTGACTTAGTTTCCTTCTTGTCGTGGAATTTTAGAAGTTCTTTCCATGGGCAAATTGCATAATTTTTGTGACTCCATTTATCTTCTTTATTTTACTTTCACTTGAATGATAATTTAGTTGTGTAGGGAATTCGGAGATGACAGTTGTTTTCTCTTGGGCCTTTAAGGATTTTGTCTCATCGTTTTCTTACAATAGTCATTGATGAGTAGACTGTTACAGTTTAATTGTTTCTTGGCAATATGTCTTTTCTTTCTGGTAGCTTTTGAGATTTTCTCTGACATTTCTTCAAAGATCACATTATTATCTTTTGCCATGCCACTACAATGTATCCATATGGGGACTTATATTTTTTCTGGACAAAAACTTGATGAAATCCTTTGATTTGGAGATGTACACGTTTCTTATATGCTAAGATATTCACAGCATTATTACTTTGACTATTGCTTCTCTATTCTCTTTAAATACTGTGAACTCTTTTCATTCTTTTTGCCTTATATCTTAAATTCTCTTTCATATTTTTTCATTTACTTTCTCCTCTGTGAAGGATTTTACATGATTCTCTTGGATTTTTCTTTCTAATTCGCTTAATCCAACTATGTTACTCTACTGTTAAATTTACCCTTTCAAACTTTAAAAATTATAATTACCGAATATTTTTATTTCTAGAGTTTCTGTTATGTTTCAAGTCTTCCTGTTCTTTTTTATGCCACCCTGTTTTTGTCATATGGCTTTTCTTTCTGAACATTGTAAATAATTGGAAGTCCCTTTAAAATTGTTTCATTTTCTCCATTACCAGTGTATTATACCAATCCTCCATTCATTTGTCAACTCACTGGTATGTGGTTAATTTATTCAGAGAGGTTGTCATTTTTTTAAAAATTATAAGCTCTTCTTCCATGGAGTTCATCCCTTAATCTTTGACTGGTCTTTGGTAAATTTTCCTTATGTTAATTTCTCAGTTCAAGGGCTTAGTACCTTGTGTATCACATGAATCCAGGCCTCGATCCTTGAACTCTGTTAGGCTTAGGTTTTCAATTTTTTGTGGTTGGTTATATTTCAACACACAGCAGTGAGTAAATAACAAACTTCCTTTTAGTTATTCCAGGAATTTCTTGTTTCCATTTCATTTATGAAACAGTCTTGACTTCTAGCTTTATGCAGGAAGCTCAGTTCCAGGTCCCTGCTCCCAGGATTCTATGGTCTAGTGTCCCTTCCCCATGTAATCCAAGCCCTGAGCCATTAGCCAATAACGTATTCCTCATTTCCCTTAAGCCTCTTGGCACTGACTCCTACTTAGCATTCTCACTTTGAGGTACTGACCATGTCAGATACCGGAGAATTTCCCTCTTTCGGTTTCAATCTGGACTATGTATTTAAGGCTTTTTATAGGGGTGTGGAGATTGTTAAATATTACCCAACATTCGCAAATTCTCTACAGCAGCTTGGGAGATTTCCTTATCTAGTATGTCTTCTACAAATGCTGAAAGCCCTGGGTCATTGTTGTTGACAGACTACTTCTTTGCCTTGGAATCTGGTAGGAGAGTTACCACTAAGATAGGTGGGCTAAACATCTACTTATTTGATAATGCCCATCATTATTAATTCAATATCCTTCTATAATGAAGGGAAATCTTTGGAGCACTAGGAAACCTGAAGTTTTGACAGGTGTCACTGACAGAGGAAGAACACAAAGATATAATTTCCACCAGTATGCCATAATATTCAAAATTCTGTCATTAGGAAGTACTTTTATGTAGTTATTTTTTTATTTCCCAGACTGTTAAAAATCATTACGTCATAATCAGTGATTAATACTCACTAAATTTTTCTTTACTGGCATTATTTCATGATTTTTAATAACTGTCTAAAAACCATGTGCATGCGCACAAGATAGGAGTGTTGATTTTGATGAGAAGAAAGTTATGTGAGGAAGCTCTTACTATAAAAATGCCTCATGTGCAACATAATTTGCTCATTCTATGATTGAAGACATACGCGCACACATATCCACAAACGTATGCACAATATTTTTTAATTCGAAGCATCATTTCTTATATAATTACAGATTTGATTTTAAACTTATTTCAGATTTAGCCACAATTAGTGCTAAATACTTATGAACTTGAAAAAATATAGGATTTCTTAATCTTTGACAGGACAAGAAATATAATCACTTTGGGACATATGAGATAATTGAAGTTTTAGGTGAAAAACATTTATTTTGTTGTTAGGGTTTACCTTCCAAACTGTCAGTTAGATTTAGAAAGTCTTTGGTGCTTTTACAAAAAACACGAGGTCCAGTTTGTACAAATCCAGAAGTGACATCCCTTGCTATTAACTGTAAACAACTCACCAGCCCTGGAGGTTTTGCCTCTTTGCCCAGCTTACCAGCTGAGTTGGCTGAAAATTGTGCATTAACAGATACTCAATTATGATTTCCATGGTTGCCAAAATATGTCCTTAAGCTATCATTTAACATTCTGTATTTAGATAAATTTAAAGTTTTCCTTTTCCGTAATGAATCTTTTCATCGGAGCCTGGGTGGCTCAGCTGATTAAGCGTCTGACATCAGCTTCGGTCCTGGAGCCTGCTTCGAATTCTGTCTCCTTCTCTCTCTGCCCTTCCCCCACTTGCTCTCTCTCTTTCTCTGCCTTTTTCTCTCTCTCTCTCAAAAATAAATAATAAACATTAAATTTTTTTTTAAAAAGAATCTTTTTAGTTCATTTTTGGATCGTAAAGTTATGGGAACAGGAGGAAACAATGCTCATTTCTTCTTGCCTGTTAGAGTTGTTCTTACTTCCCTGCCTGTGAATTTGAGGTAAGCAAGGTGTAATGGGCTCAAATGTATCTTCTCAAAATTCTTATGATGAAGTCCTAATCTCCTCAGTACCTCAGAATGTAACTGGATTGAAGCTTGAAATGAGGTCTTCAAAGAGGCAATTGAGCTAAATGAGACCTTTAGGGTAGACTCCAACCCAGTCTACCTGATGTCCTTATAAGAATAACATGAATTTGTGGAAAAGAAAGACCATGTGAGGACACAGTGAGAAGGTGGCCAATGCAAGACAAAGAGAGAGACCTCAGGAGAAACCAGCTGTATGGCACCTTGCAAGATCTTGGACTTTTAACCCCATAACGATGAGAAAATAAACCTCTGTTGTCTAAGCCACCCAGTCTGGCGTGTTTTTGTTGTTGTTGTTGTTGTTTTGCTTTTTTTTTTTTGTTTTCATGGGAATCTTAGCAAAGTATTAATCAAACTAATCACTCCTTTTGTTGAGTCTCTTCAGTAATAAATGAAAACCCTTGCCAGAAATCATTTTCTCTAGTGGCCTTAGCCGCCTGGTCAAGACAACAATGTATCAACCAAACTCTTGGCAGAAAAACAAAACGAAACAAAAAATCCTCAACAACACTAAACACACAAGCACACTAAAAGAATCCTTTATTTTCTTGAGAATGCAGAAGGCACCTGTGTATCTTTTGCATACAAACATTTTTCTAGTTTTTGTTTCTTTGCTATAAAGAATATATTATTGATCTGACAATGTCACCTGCTTTAAAAACCATTTGAGTCTTAGAAATAAATTTGGAATGAATCAAAGGTAGATAAGAAATATGAATTGATATTTTATTTTTCATTATGCTTCACAATGTAAATTTAAAATTTTTCGGGGAAATGATTAATTTCCTGAGAAAAAAGTACATTTTTTCATGGTTCTAGTCAAGTCACCAATGTATTAGTCTCAGTTGCCAAGATCCCTGTCTTTGTTTAAGTTATCATTACTAGACAGTTGTGAGGGCTACAGAAAGGATACTGCTACCATACTTGAGTAGATTTAGTGGCCTCCACAGAAATCCACAAAGACACAAAGCACTGATTCTGAAAATTATTAATCCGAGAAGTAGAGACGCCTTTAAAACACCGAAGACTAAAAACCCAGTAAATTAATGTATTTCTTTCATGCATATACTTTTTATTGCAAATATTTTATGAAATTGGAAATATTTCATTTTTTATATTTAAAAATACATTTCACAGGGGAGCTGTCCTTCTCCTAGTCCTCCTATATCAGTTCCTTTTGTTCCCTGCCAGTTTTTCTCTTCGGTTATCAGCAATAACGTTAAAAATAAACAAATAAACTCATTAGAAATTATAGTGCTGTCACAGATATTTGAAGGACCAAGGTGG
Organism: Paguma larvata; assembly: GCA_030068075.1. NCBI lineage: Eukaryota > Metazoa > Chordata > Mammalia > Carnivora > Viverridae > Paguma > Paguma larvata. The sequence goes on from CM057826.1 coordinate 128,327,079, forward strand.
GGGAGGTTGTTTTCTTCTTTGCAGATTCAGAAGTTTATAAAGCTAACTACCATAAGACAATTCTAAAATTACATCTTAAAGAGGATCTAAATTTCTCATTTTGTTTACTAGCACTTAAAACTGTTTCCGAGCCTCTTCTCAGTTTTTACTTTAGATCTGCTTTTTCAACTTCAGTCTTAACCATGTGCCTTTCACATGTCCCACAGGAAAATCAAATGCAGTGTGTTTAGAATCAGACTAATTATCTGTCCCCCAACCTGTTCATCAGTGCTTCCTCCCTCAGTGACTGGTACCAGCTGCTAGTTCCTTGCCTCAGTTCTCCCTTTGTACTAGTTTCTCCTCTGTGCCTTCTGTACATTTCCAGTCTTTCATGGTCTCAACCTATGTTGCCTCCATTTTTGATCCCCGTTTCTCGTGTCCAAAGAAGACCAATAGCTCAATCTTTGGGCCATATTCTCTACTTCACTTTCTACCTTGCCCCCAGTTTGACATTTCTAAAATATCAGTCAGATTATATCTAAAACCATTCAGTAGATACCAACTGCTCTTGCCAATCTTTGGCCTTATTTGTGGACACATTTCTGTTCCAGAAAATGCCCATTGTCCTTTTGGAAGAAATGAACATTACCTATCTTCATGATAGTCTCTCTCACCTGTATTCCTATGTACACTTTGGATCTCAGTTGTTAGGTCATTTCTTCCGGGAAACCTCTCACCTGCCCCCCAGCCTCAATTAAGGGTTCTTCTCAGGTGTTGTCACAAAGATGTGTATTTACCCTATCTTAGCGCTTTTCATACTGCATTGAAAATGTCTTAACTTGATTGGTCTTCCACCAGTCTGAAAGTGCCAGAAGACCCAGGCAGTTTTTATGTTGTTCATTGTTGTATGTGCACGAACCTGGCACATAAGAGATGATTAATAAGTACACAGAGATTACACTATTTCTAATGGACCTTTTATTCTGGCTTTTTGTTTGATTGTTTTAGTTAATTAATATAAGCGATCATCCAAAGATGCTTGAAAAATCCAGAAGTTACCTTAAGTGAACCTTTATGTAATTCCTCCTACAACTCTCAAGGATCGTATGATGATAAGGAAGAAAAGTTAAATGGTACTGACTCCAAATGCATCAAAACGTTGACTCATTAGGCCATTTCTGTTACTTAATAATAGAGCAAATAAATAAGTGTCGTGACTCATTGTTCTTCTCCAGTGTAATGTGTTTTTCCCAGTGGTTTCTAATTACCCAAGAGAAGTTAAGCCTTTTTTCCTAAGTACATGTATAGAAAGTGAAGGAAACTTTAAATTTCTCAAAAAAAAAAAAAGAATAGAGATTTTATAATGAATTGATTATAAGGATATATGCACCTCTTGTTTTTCTGTCTGGGAGTAGTGGGGACTCCTCCAAACAAGTAAGAAGTTACAATCTGAGATAAAGTTCAAGGTGAAGGCAAGAATTTCTTTATCCTTTATTGTCTTGACATTTATATGTTGGTTCAGTATTTTAGGACAGTCCTTGTGCGTTGCACAGCTGTGTCCAGCACAAGGAAACTTGCTAGCATTAATGACAATTACCAGCACAAGTCTCTCTTCTGCCGACCACACCTAATTCTTTTACACTGATTAAATATTTAAGAATAGAAAGGTTCTGCCTTTAAAAACACAATAAACCATGCCAGTCTAAATCAAAAGTTTTAATCCATCAGACAACTCCGAGACTTCAGGCTAATCATTCACCAGTAGAATGATAACATTTTCCTAAACTGAAACTGAGTTTTTAGATGCTGCATTAACAGCATCTGAAGTGGAAAGAACTTCAGGGCAACATTTTCTTCTTTCAGGCTTTATTCTCAAAGGACACAGTGACTATTATGTGGGGCCTCAAAAACCGAAAGCCCTAAAAATTCCTCTTTGAAGTTTACTACCAGGATCTAGAGTCTTGACAGACCAAATGAGTAGGTGGTACCTGCAAAGAAACCTATACTCCTTTAACTCGTCTTAGAAGAAATGAAGGAACGGATGGACTTTTCTGGAAAAGGCTTTGCACCTAAGGAATTTTTATGGCTTACTTGTGGAGCTACCCAGTCCGACACATATCTTACTTCTACCACTGCCAACATCTTGGAACACAAGGCTTGGAGAGACTACATAAATGACTCTGTTCATCCACCTCGCTAATAATGATGTGTTCAGCCTTTCTATTTTATCTTGATTTACCATATCTTAAAAATGAATATAAATATTTTAATATTTGATTTCAAGGTATCCTTAGAAAAGTACACTGATCATGTTTCTGTAAAAAAATTACTTCATTAAAGCTGTCACCAAGATGTCATTGGGACATTAAAGTTAGAAAAACTTGAGAAGCAGCCTTTATTCCTGTTCTCTAGTAAGAAACTTATTTGTAAGGTCATTAAAAAATTGAGTTCATGGGGTGTCTGGGTGGCTCAGTCAGTTGGGTGTCCAATTTCAGCTTGTGTGTTTGGGCCCCATGTTGGTCTCTGTGCTGACAGCTCAGAGCCTGGAACCTGCTTCAGATTCTGTGTCTCCCTCTCTCTCTCTGTCCTTACCCTGTTCAGTCTCTCTACTCCAAAAATAAATAAACGTCAAAAAAATTTTAAAACAAAATTCAGTTCATGATTACTGTGGGCCAAATTTTATTCAACATAGTATTGGAAGTCCTAGACACAGCATTCAGACAAGAAAAAGAAATTAGAGGCATCCATATTGGTAAAGAACAAGTTACCCTGTCACTGTTTGCAGACGACATGATACTATACATAGAAAACTCTAAAGACACCACTAAAAAACCATGAGCAATAATAAATGAATTCATTAAAGTTGTAGGATACAAACTTAACACCCAGAGATTGGTAATGTTTCTATATACTAATTATGAAGTAGCAGAAAGAGAAATTAAAGTAACAATTCTATTTACAATTGCACCAAAAAGTATAAAAAGCCAGGAATAAACTTAACCAAAGAGGTAAAAGACTTTTACTCTGAAAACTGTAAAGCCCTGAGGAAAGAAACTGAAGATGACACAAACAAATGGAAAAATATTCCATGTTTGTAGATTATAAGAATTAATATTGCTAAAATGTCCATATTCCCCAAAGCAATCTACAGATTCAATACAATCCCTATCAAAATAACATCACCATTTTTCACATGCTAGAACATATAATAATAAAACTTGTATGCAACCACAAAAATCCCAAACAGGCAAAGAACTCTTGAGAAGGAAAAATAAAACTGGAGATATCACAGTCTTTGATTTCAAGATATACTGCAAAGCTGTAGTAAAGCAGTGTGGCACTAACACAAAAATAGACACATAGATCAGAAAAGAATAAAGAGCCTAGAAATAAACCCACCATTAAATGGTCAGTTAATCTATGACAAAGGAGGCAAGATATACACTGGGGAAAAGACAGTCCCTGTGATAAATGGTGCTGGGAAAACTGGAGAGCTACTTGTATAAGAATAAAACCTGACCACCTGCTAACACCATACACGCGCGCGCGCGCACACACACACACACACACACACACACCTCAAAATGAATTAAAGACCAATATGTGAGACCTGAGTCCAGAAAAATCCTAGAAAAGGACCCAAACAGCAATTTCTTTGACATTGCCCATGGCATCATTTTTCTAGATATGTCTCCTAAGACAAGGGAAACAAAAACAAAAATAAGCTATTGGGGTATATCAAAATAAAAAGCTTTCCTACAGTGATGGAAACCATCAATAAATAAAAAGGCAACCTACTAAATAAGGTATTTGCAAATACTATATCCAATAATGGGTTAATATCCAAAATATATGAAGACTTTATACAACTCAGTACCAAAAATAAATAAGTAACTTGATTAAAAAATGGGAAAAGGCCTTACACATATTTCCAAAGAAGACATACAGATGACCAACAGACCCATGAAAAGATGCTCAACATCACTAATCATCAGGGAAACACAAATCAAAACCACAGTGAGATATCCCCCTTAAACCTGTAAGAATGGCTAAAATCAAAATGACAAAAAATAACAGGCATTGAGGAAGACATGGAGGGAAAGGAATGTTCACACACTGTTGGTGGAAATGTAAATTGGTACAGCCAATGTGGAAAACAGTATGGAATTTTCTCAACAAAACTGAAAATAGAACTACCATATGATTCAATAATTCTACTCAATATTTACCAAGGGGAAATACTAATTCAGAAGGATATATGCACACTATATATTTTGCAGTATCACATACAATAGCCAAGATACAGAAGCAGTCTGACAGTCCATCAGTAGATGAATGGATAAGGAAGATGCACACAAACACACACACACGAATCTTACACAGCCATAAAAAAAAGATGACATCTTGCCATTTACAATAACAGGGAGGACCTAGAGGGTATTATGCTAAGTGAAATAAGTCAGAGTGAGAGAAACAAATACCATATGAATTTGCCCATATGTGGAATCTCAAAAAAACAAACAAAAAGCCCAATGAGTAAACAAACAAACAAAAAGCAAAATCAGACCTGTAAACACAGAGAACGAACTGATGGTTGCTAGAGGTGATGGTGGTGGAAGGATGGGCAAAAAGGAGCGAAGGGTAGTGGGAGGTTCAGGCTTCCAGGTATGGAATGAATAAGTCACAGGCATACAAGGCACAGCACCAACAATATAGTTAGTACTATTGTAATAGCAATGGATGGTGGCGTGTGGGAGCTATAGTTGTGGTGAGCATAGTATAATGTTTAAACTCATTGAACCAGTATGTTGTACGCCTGAAACTAATGTCACGTTGTGTGTCAACTATGCTTAAAAAAAAAAAAAAAAAAAAAAAAAGATCATTGTGGGCCAAAAATCCCCAAGGAGAATGACCTTTAGAAGAATCACAGGTTTGGCACAGGACAGCCAAAAGAAGAGAAGAATTTTGGGACTTATTTGATTTCACCTATGTGAAAATGTTCTCTTTGGCAATCTGATAGTGTCCTTGGTAAAAAATGAAAAGGCTTATGGTTACACCTGTGTGACTTTAATACATTTTAGGTTGTGCTGTGGTTGAAAGAAGTGGATCTCCCCCCACCCCTCTTTTTTTTAAATCATGGCCTACTTTAGTGATGGAGGATAAAGGGAAGCTAAAATTTCTACTCCATCAACCTGGTTCATTCCACCTTTTCAACTGAAAATGACTCACTGATAACAAAGAAAAAAAGAACAATTTTCAGTTTAAGGTTATACATATTGGTATAAAACAATGCCCTCTCGACAAAACAAAAAATACATTTCATCACATTTATCTTGATGGTATATCGAAGCTCACTCATTTGTACAAATGCAATTAGTACATCTACCAAGCAATGTGTATGTTACTAGCCATTTGGTGAATGTAGGCTAAGGTGGTGGTGGGTAGGTTGTATCCATCTTCTTTAGCAGTAGTGACATGGATGGTTCTTATTTAAACCTAACATACACATATTTTAGTAACTATCTCTTTGAAAGATATTATAAGCCAAAAAGACCATTAATGCAAATATTCATTATCAAATAATAACCAAATTATCTCCAACCAAATGATCTTCAATAACCAAAAAATGTTCAGTAAATTGCCAATGATAAAGCTAAATCAATACTAATTTATAAGTACAAAGTGAGAAAAAAAAGCAACCATCAAAAACCAAAAATCAGGTACAAGATTAACAAAGTTCTGAGGACAAAGCATCCTGACTGCTTTCATGCATACAGTAGATTTCCAGTAACAAACTACTTATAAAGTACCTCCTTTCTTAAATTATTTTTTTTAATTTATTTTATTTCATTTTTTAGAGAGGTGGGATGGAGGGCTAGAGGGAGAGAATCTCAAGCAGGCTCCATGCACACACAGCATGGAACCAGCTGGGGCTCCATTTCACATCCCTGGGATCATGACCCGCGCCAAAATCAAGAGTTGACTGCTCAACAAACTGAGCCATCCAGGTGCCCCACCACCTTTCTTAAATAATAACAATGTGTATGAACTGCAAATATTAGTTATCTTTAATAACTCACTTTTATTTACCTAGTGAAAAATCTTAGTTCCATGTAAAGGTGAATGTATATGGAATTAAACATTTTGCAAATGAAAGAAATAATTTGCATTTTTGGGTCATTTGGAAGCCCCGCAGAAGGCCCTCCCCAAAGCACCTGGGGGTGTGGGCCGTTCCTTTGAGCAAGAGCTGTAGCCTCTGTGACTGTGAGATGAAGGGCTGGTGAACTGCTGAGCACCAGAAGCCAGCCTTTTGAAGCCTATCTGGTCATCCTTCAAGGGATCTTTTGAGAGCATGGACTTTGAACCAGATGGCCTCCAAGTTTCCTGCTGACCCTGGAAGTCACCATTTGTGACTGATGAGGAGTTGATGATGGATGTTTCTGCTCACAATTTCAGCTACATGTTTCATTTCAAAGCCAGTACTCTTTATGTTTTAGAGAGAGATAGCACTAATATGACTTGCTGGCTTCTGGGCTGTGTCTCTCAACTGTTACTCTGATGCCAGTGAGGGTTTTCATATTTTTTGTAAATTGGGAATGAGTTTTAGTAGATAAAACAGAAGTAAGTGCTATTAGCAATCCCTTTCCAAGTGACTCACATTTTTATTCAATCCTTCATAAGGCTCTTCAAGCTAATGAAGATACTTTAATATTTACATTTTTTAAGTGTATTTGTTTATTTATTTACTTAGAGCATGTGCAAGCGAGGGAGAGGCACAGAGAGAGAGAGAGAAAAACAAGAACCCCAAGCAGGTTCTACAATATTAGTGTGGAGCCTGACATGAGGTTGGATCCCGTGATTATTTGATTATGACCTGAGCTGCAATCAAGAGTTGGATGCTTGGGAAGTCTGGTTGGCCATCATGGTCAGACTGAGCATGAAGTCTGCTTAGGATTCTCTCTCTCCCTCTCCTCTGCCCCTCCTCTCTGCAAGCCAGCTCTCTCTCTCTCTCTCTCTCTCTCTCTCTCTCTCTCTCTCTCTCTCTCTCAAAATAAACATTTTTTAAAAAGTCAGATGCTTAACCAAGTGAACCACCCAGGCACCCCATTAATTTTTAGTTTTCTAAGAGTATCAACATCTGGTCAAAGAGCTGGGCAGTTCTGTTTGGGTGTTCCTGTCCAGATATCCAGATTATCTGAAAGAGGACCTCCTGTGCTTGAAAAACTACCAAACTTGTCCTGTCCCATATTAAAACTTTTTCGTGAAAACTTTCATTGTTTCTCCGGAAATGAGTGTGTTTGGCTTCAAAGATATGGCATTAACACAACCTCATTTATCCTAACATAGGTAGTGAAAAAAATAGGATACTTCATAAAGACCTCTGTGACTTCCTGAACATTCTCTTTTCAGTGAGGAAGTGACTGTAACTGGTGGACAGCATCTCCCATGGCAGCAGGAGGAGAGAAGGCAGGTGAGTGATGCAGTGGCCCCTTATTCTATCCAGCACACAAGGTGTCTGTCTCCACGAATCACAATAGATTTCTTAACGCAGACTTGGATTTCATCTTGATCAATCTAAGACAGTGTTGAAATTAAATGGTGTCCAAAATCTAGGCAACAGTATCTTTGCTTTGGGTCTGTGAAATTTCTTGAGACAAGTACTCAGAAAGAGCTACAGTGAATGAAGGATTTGGGGAGTTTAGGAATTATTCAAACAAAACCAGTTTAATTTATATGAACCCCCAGTGAGGAAAGCATTGAGAATGGGAATTTTGAAATAAAAATTTTCCACATTACTTCACAGGTTCTGCTTCCTTACTGAATGTTGCTTGTTTGCTTTTATAAATAATATTTCCTCCAGCTGGCACCCTTAAACAGGATCCTTTCAGATGAATGTCATGGGGCATTGAGCAATTCCAGTACCTTTCTCAATCAAAACTAAAGGTTATGCTATTCTCCCTATCCTTTCCTTTTGAGTGGTTATGAAGGAAGTTGTTGATATTATTGTTAATGTTTCAAAGAAAGTATAGCTGCTAATTATTTTCTTAAGTGAAGCAGAGCTCCCGGCCTCAGAAATGTCCTTGAACGTAGGCTTTTTAAAGTGTTACTACTACTTCTCAAAGAGCAAAGGGTGGGAATAGAAGTCTTTAGTCTTCTATCAGTTTGCTCTCTTTTCTTTCTGGAGTGTGCTCACAGTTAGGAATCTTGCTTTTGGGTGGAGGTACACACAGCTAGTATGACAACCTGGTTGGCCTGGTGTGCCGAGGGGCACAAGGAGTGAGCATTTTGGAAATGCCCATGATTTCCATCAGCAAAGAAAATATTGGCTAGTTGGCAACTGAGGGTCAAATCAATAATGATTCTTTTGTGTAGGCACAGTTGGAAAGGAATGCCTGTCACCAATTTTAATAAACCCTCTGAAACATGATTGTAAAGGGGCATTGGGGAAAATCCTATGACCTCTTTGGAACGAATAAGAAAGACTCTCAGGGTGACTCTGGCAGTCAGAGGGAGAATGGAGTTCTGGGGATGATGGATCTTTCCAATGAGAGCAATCGTACATGCTCATTGACTGTTTGAGAAATAAAGCAGAGACTTCAAGAAAAAAAAGAATTTATTGGCTAGCATGGGGCAAAGTTAGACAAATGTAGGCTTGTAGCCTTTCACCCATGTGGTAGAAAGAGGCCAGTTCATTAGGAAAATCATCTTTAGTGTAGGATTGGGAAAATAAGTAGAAAGACATGAAAAATATGTTAAGGACATAGTAGAACATGAATTTCATTACTAAGGTGGCATAAGGGAGACTTCTTGACTATCCCGAGGCCATATGGATCAACCAGCCTGGCACTCAGTAGTAAAAAAACAAAGGGACTCTTTCTGACCAAAGGCCTTGGCAGATGGTAGGGGGAAAGAGGTGTGGTTGCAAACAGCCCAAGGCTTTTTCAACATCAACTGTATCCACAGACTTGAAAAGACTGACTTCGCCCAAACAAAAAGTGAGAGAGACATCTGTATGATCAGATTACCATCTACTATTGCTGTCAGGAACTACCCAGAGGACAAGTAAAAACCAACCAAACACCATAATAGACACCTTGAGGGGAGGACAGGTGTGCGTGGATTTTTCTTTGGCCGTGCAGAGCCTATGGGCAAGGGTTTTTGCTGGTTTTGTGAACTTCTTGAGGAGCATTGAGGGACACTGGTTCCCCCTCTCCATGGAAATTTTGCCTTCCAGCCCAGCACCAAGGAAAGCATCCAGACTTCAACACAGACAGAATCTAAACCTGAAACTGTCACTCACTGTACCTCGGAGACCTGAGGGAGTTTCAACAGTCTCTGTCTCTGCAGGAGCACTTCACACCTGAGCGCCATTTTATCTGTCATGCTTCAGAACTTTTCATCTGCAGAGATCTGTGCTCTGAAACCAGGCATGTGGCCTTGGCACTTCCTGGAGCGTCTGGTAGAGTGTCCTTTCCCAGACAGTCCCAGAACTCACCCCTGCTGTCTCTGTCCTGATGACATCTTACCAAGTGAGGCCTTCTCCTGTAACTCCATATAAAATAAACCCTCTCTCCTAGGATCCCTGTACCCTTTTCATATTCTGTTTGTCTCTTTAGGCTTTTTACCCTCTGTTACTTTAAGTATTGACTAGTTTATCTGCTTGGCGTATTTCTTGCCCCACTAGAATATAGGTTTCATGGTGGGGATGTTGTCTGTTTTGTTTACTGCTGTCTCCCATCTCAGATATCCCGTAAATTTGAAAATGAATGAATGAGGCTTTAAACAGAGCTTTTAACTCTTTCTGATCTCTTCAAATTTCCTCAGCCCTGTGGGCTGTTTGGAACTGTTTGGAGTAACATATGGAAAAGGCTTTTTATGCAAAGGGTGTAACCTAAACTAATTAATGTACCCAAACACAAAGTTCTTCACTCTGAGAAAGACAAACAGTCGTGAGTCTGTGTTTCTTGGTTATCTTTCCGAGGCAGAGTCCTACCAAGTCCAGAATGTTGTCTTTGGCGTGGCATTGACAAGTTTCTGGTCCTTAGGGAAAAAGCAAGAGGACGACTGGTTCACAGGTGCCCCTGGCACATGCCAGCATCTAGTAATGATTGACTTGTCTCTGGATTTTAATGCCTTTAAATCATCCTGTTACTGTCCCTTGATTTAATTTTTTGAAACCAAGGCAGCCAATAGAGCTTAGGAAATATTTATTATCTTAAAATTAAGATTCCTAATGGACTGTTAGCCCGTCTGTTCCACAGTTCTTGAGTCTCCTCCTGTATTGAAAGGCTTTTATGGCAGCTGCATTCTGCCATTGAGAAAACTGGTCACCCGTTAGAAAAGTTTCTTCAGACATCAGGTAGACTTCAGGACCACCTGAATAGGTATTTGACCTCTCGCGTTCTCTCTTCTCTCTAACTCCAAATTGCAGATTTCAGGGACAATAGTTCAGAGTTGGGTTTGATGACTTACTGTGGGATTCTTGGACAAAGTTAGCTTCCACATTAATAAAATGGAGATAAACCCATCAAATCTGTGCAAACCTGTTTGCCCAGCTCCACATTTATTACGGAATTTAGAATAGATTCGTGGGATCATTAGAAAAATGAGTTCTCCAATCCTTTGTTAACTGTGGATCAAGAAAAGGAGTTAACTTTTTGGATTTCTTAAAAAAGAGGCTGGTCTTTAAATGAGTCTCTCCACCAGCCCCAGGATGCCCTCTACAAGCCACAGCACTTTCTACCATCAGGCCCATAGTCTCAGTCCATGACATTCGGGAGACAGCTCATACAGGCCTGTGACAGCAAGCTGTTAGCATTTCAGGAAAGTTGGGAGCTGGTTGATCTAACATCGGTAGCTTAAAAAGGGCCATCCAAGCAGAAAGTAAACTTCTTTATGAAAGGATATCAGAAGGCATGAGGCCTTATACAGTATAAACATATTATAAATACATTTAAAAAGAAACAACCATCAGAAGGCCTGGTTCCTTTGCTAACTTTCACTGTAGTGTTAAATGTTTGCTTCTTCCACTTCGGATCTTTAAAGTCACGTTATAGAAGTGATCGCCCAGCCTCAATAAAAGAGAATATGTATTATCATGCCAATGACTGCACCACGTGAGATAAGGCAATCTCCCTGCAACTTCAAATATTCCTCGGGATATAACACGCGAATTGTTTATCCTACCTGAGAACCACCTGTATTTGTATAGCAATCACACTTGAAAGATAGTAAGAGTACAGGGCGAGCTGTTAAGGCAGGGTCTGTTGACATAATTAGGTGGTAACTCTCCAACTCCCAAAGTTCTTTTGACGATAAGAAAGAGAGTAAGGAAAGGAGTAAGGAACTCCTTTTCGGTTTGCTTTCTAGTAATTGCCTAGTTTTTACCCTTCCTACTGTTCAGTGGTTACTTGACTTAGGGACATTAGAGGATCTTTACCTGGTACCATGGGCTTAAATACTTCTGGAAAAGCGGCTCTGCAACAGAGACGAGTGGATATGTATTAAGTATTTTACAAAACAAGCAACTCCAGGATGCCTTCCAGCTGCTACTAAGCTCCCTGGAACAGCCCGGCACTGCTGGATTGTCCCCTTCCACTGTCGGCCCATACACAGAGTACTAGGATATTGCTGCCTTAGCTCAAATACAAGAAAATCAGAAGATGCTGTGACCTGAAAGGGCTAGTGCTTTCAACTCCAGTGGGTTTCTGAAGAAGCTTCCAGTGGTCGTCACCGGCTATAAAATAGATGACACATCTCTTGTACTCTCTTACCTATTCCTTTCCTCAAGATAATATTCAGGCTCTTTCACCTCTCCTGGTCTCTGCCCAGGCTGCTCCCTCTGCTTAGGTCTCTCTCGTGCTCACCTCCATCTTCACTTGGCCAATTCCTCCTCATAGTATAATACTCAAGTCAGCTATCATGCCATGCCACAGGGTTTCCCTAAGGAATCCTCACCTCCAGCCTGGGGAAGGGATGGTTCCTCTGAGTTCTTGTAGTAATTTTTGATGATCGCCACCATTCCGTTTGGCATAATATGCAATATAGCCTATGTATGGTTAACCTCTTTCTTAAAGCAGTGGTTCTGAATTTTGGTTGCATGTTAGGATGATGTCAGTACATAACTCTATATGTTATGCTGTGCTCACCACAAGTGTAACTACCGTCCGTCACCATACAAAACTATGACAATGTCATTGAGTATATTCTTTATGCTGTGCCTTTTATTCCCATGACTTACTCATTCCAAAACTGGAAGTCAGTATCTCCCACTCTCCTTCAGCCATTTTGTCCATCACCCTCTTCCCCTCCTCTCTAGCCACTTATTAGTTTGTCCTCTGTGTTTATAGGTCTGATTCTGCCTTTTCTTTGTTTACTCATTTGTTTTGCTTTTTATGTTCCACATGTAAGTAAAATCTTATGGTAGTTGTCTCTGTCAGTCTTATTTCACTTAGCATAATGCCCATTCATCCATCATCCTTTCTTAGGGCTGTATAATATTCCAGTCTGTGTGTGTGTGTGTGTGTGTGTGTGTGTGTGTGTGTGTGAAAGAGAGAGAGAAATATGTATCAGTGGACACTTAGGTTCCTTCTCTATCTTAGCTATCATAAATAATGCTATAATAAACATTGGCATGCATATATCTTTTTGAATTACTGTTTTTGTTTTCCTTGAGTAAATACCCAATAGTAGAATTATTGGATAAAATGGTTATTTATATTTTTAGTTTTTCAAGGAATCTCCATATTGGTTTCCACAGTGGCTATACCAATTTACATTACCATCAACAGTGTACGAGCATTCCTTTCCCTCCACATCCTCACCAACACTTGTTATTTCTTGTCTTTTATTTTAATCTTACAGATGTAAAGTGGTATCTCATGGTTTTTACTTGGATTTTCCTCATGATTGATGATATTAGGCATCTTTTCATGGGTCTGTTGGCCATCTCTGTGTCTTCTTTGGAAAAATGTGTGTTCAGAGCCTCTGCTCAGGTTTTGTTTGTTTTTTGTTTTTTGAGAAAAGCCAAAAGCTTGCCCCAAACTCACTAATTAGCTTTAGGGCCATGACAGACCTCTTTTGCAGAAAAGCCCTTGTTGGCATGGCTCAAGTTGACAAATGCTCTTTATCTCTCAGAATATATAAAGTTTCACAGGTGCAATCTGAATGATTATGATTGTGATGTTTGACACTAGTAAAATATTAATCCACACAATAGTATATTGGTTTCTGAGATACTCTCAGCAGACCACTAACTCTGAATCATGATTTCTTTGCCAAGTCCTTCAGACATATAAGTTCAGATGGTCTTATTTCTTAACCACTCTTCCTGACCCTCTGCCTTTCTCAAACACATATGGAATGTACCACAATGGCTTTAAAATGCATTGTTGCCGGGGTCCAGTTCCGGTGAATCTAGGTGTCCTCGAAGGATGGACGGGCAGGCTGAAGGAAATAAGAAAGCCAGGAGAGAGATGTAGTCTGATGACCAAGCAGGCAGCCCTGGCAATTCTGGCATCTCCGCCCTGCTGGTCTCAGTGTCTTTATTTTTAAAGGTAGTGAGTGACATTACATCAATGAATGACATTCCATAGTTTGATCTCTTTAACAATAATGCGTTTTTACTAGCAAGGTGGCAACTTCCTCAATCCCATATGTTGGTTTCAGGTTAATTAACATATGAATTTAGGGTGGGGGGAGAGAACAGGCTGTTTCCTTAAGGCCTTAATGTTAATTATCTGTAAACAGGAGAAATCAGGGCGTTGCTTTGAGGGCTATACTTCCAACTACAATGGGGGAGGTGCAACCCATACCCAAGATGCAACTTTAAGATTACTTCTGGCCAGGTTACTCTCATTCAGATGTAATCCATCAAAGCATCGTGCTCCAGGTCCTTCCCTTTTATCTAAATGCCATTAAACAAAAGAACATTACATTCCTTGGGGCCAAGGAGAGTAGCTCAAGAAATCCAAGCCTGAAAAATTTTAAGGAGGTAAGACTAGGTGCCATCTTGGCCGGTGGGAATTTTGCTTCAACCTTTTCCACACAGGGAGGGGTCTCAACCTGTGAGCCCAAAATGGCTCCCAACACATTGTCTCATTGTTTTATCTGAGCATCAATGATGGATGGAAAGTTTTGAGAAAAAATATAAATCTGTGATTTTTGAACTTTGTATGGACGTATTATATAGTTAATACCGTCTGATAAGAATATATCGAACCATTGATTTTGACAAATTCCTTCTTATACTTTTCCATATAAAAACACTCCCCAGACTCCAGTGGGCAATCTAGAAGGCCTATAAGGACATAGTTTTGTGGATGCTGAAGGTAAATTTCATGCAAGAACCTTTCAGTATATGGAAATTATGTTAAACCTCATTATCTCTCCACCACCCCCCTCCATCCTCATTTGGACTCCTGCACTGATCTAGCCTTATGCACCAGGTTTGAAGTCTCTTAGAGCATTCTGAAATGAAATCCAGGAGGAGGAAGGTAGTATTTCAGTTGATATTCTGGTATTTTCCCTTTATCTACCTCTGGTTTATTTTACTTTGGCATGTGAGAGTCCACAGGAAATGTCAAAAGTATCAAGCAACTCTTCCTAAAATATATTGAAGATGATGATACAATAGCTCCCAAGGTACGTGGTATATGCATATACCATATGAGCCTAAGAATACACCTGTGGACATACCATTTCATATTGAGAAACACGAGCCTGAAGTCTTACTACCATGTATTTTTAGGGTGACATCCGGGCATTGCAAAAAGGGAGACTGTTGTCATAATATTTATTCATAAGGACTGGAGGAAATTATGTTTTTAGGCTAAAAATTTTCTTATGGTCTTGGGAAATAAAAATAAAACAAATAAAAACCCATCCATGAAGATGAATCAAAATGAAAGCATCTTAAGAAAATTAATTTTCCATACTTAAAGAAGATTTTTAAATATGGTTGTTTATCCTTAACAATGTTTGAGACCATGCAGATACATGAGACATAAATGGGAGAGCAATGGGGAGCCAAGTAACATGTGACCTCATTGACATGAATTTCCAAAGAGATCTGACTTGAAAATGACCAGCAAAAGATCAATTTGCTAGGAAGTCATTCCAAAGACTAAGTTCTTTCCCAAGATCCATGGCCAAATGATAAATTAATACCCTAGGCAGCACACTTTTGGAGAGGTCATGGAACTGTTGGGCTAGGGCAGAGGGAAGGCTCCACACAATGGAAACCGACCCAAGATGGCGGACATTCCCGCCAAAAACCCTGAAGAAGGGACTCAAGATGGCCGACATTCCCGCCACAACCACAAAGGAGGGACACAGCACTCTCAGAAATCCAATACCTAACAGGGACCTAAACCTCCACCCTAAACTCTGACAGACCAATAGGACCTTGGCAAGCAGACAGAATCTCCAAAAAAGGAAAAATTATGTAGCCCACTTCAGCGTCATCCCCAAACCCCTTAAAAACCCCTAACCCCAATCTCGGGGGCGACTTCCCTGACTCCTCTCTTGCGAGTTCCGGAACCTTGCCCGAGGGTGCTTGCAATAAAGTGTACTCTCAAACCTCACTTTGCCTTGGCAGTCTTACTTTTATCCATCAGCGACTCGTAACCTTACAGGAACTATCCTCTGAGTCCCTCACCAGCTAAACTTTGAGCTTGTCCAAACCATACACTCTGAGCATTTGACATGCTAGTTGTTCCGGCTAAAATCCACCTCAGTCCTAGGTTTCCATCCAGTGTAACTTTTATCTACAACAGTGACTAGCTGAATACTGTGGCCCTTTAAGGGTTACTGTGATCTGGCTCTTTAATTACTTTGGTTACCTCATGAGCTCTATCTCTGGGGATGAGTATGTTTCAGGCATGGAATAGTGTTGAGGGGGAAACATTCCCATGAGCTCCAGCTGGACATAACTTGTTTTTAATGCTTAATGTAAACATCTAGCTGTTTCTCATTAGCAATTCTGCAAAACAGAATAATGCCTCCCATTCTCATTTCCGCCTATTCCCTCCTCAGAGCTTCCAGTCTGACTGTATGCATTGTTCTGGCTCCCACTTCCACGCTGGTGTACTATGCATTTTCCTCTAGGCCGGCAAGAGCCTCCCTGTTTGATCGCCAAGCCTCCTCCTCCTGCTCCTCTGAATCCTTCCTTAACCAGTTCTTCCTTGAGGACAGACCATAACAATTCACAACCAGGGCTCCCTGCATCCATGAAGCCTGAAGAGTAAGGGACTGGCTTGTAGGATTAGCAATAATAGTTGAAGAATGAACAATTAATAACTATTTCTTACTGTTTTATATTCTTCAACCTCTTCCTGAAATCTTGTGACTTACTTGTATCCTTTCTATGAGAAGCTCAAGTCTTCCTTAGTTCCTGTAACACAATCTTGCCATCAATTTTTAAAGAAAAAAGTTTAAAAGATGCAGACTTATGATTTTAGGTTTCATTTTTGAGATGACTCATACCTAAACCATTTGTCAACTCTGTGACCTGGTTATCCTTCTTGGAGAAATCACACCATTTAGATGAGTCTGTGGAAATCATTTATTTATATGGTTGCTAATTGTTGTTACAGGTTCCAAGGCTATGACAATACCTTTTCATTTATAAAGGCTAAAGAGAACTCTCCGAGACACTTTTTCCTCCCTGCAGTCTCCCAGTGGGGTTTATGTCAGTTCTCAATTAATGACACTTAAAAGAAAGAGAAGAGATTGGGCAAAAGATAAAATTATTTATATTTGAAACACTGCAAATGATAAACATCTGCACATAAGCAATTACTTAAATTACCATTTAAAATTAGAAACAACTTCCTTTTTTTATTTTTCAAAATAGGCGATTGACATCATCAGTTATTTCTAGGAAACTGTATTAAAATTTACGTTTAAAAAGTAAATTCTTAACAATTCTGAGGTTTCTCATTCAACTCAGTGGAAGGTACTTCTATTCTAGAGGAATTCCTGACAGTTTCTGAGAAAGGGAAGGCCAAACAGAATAAGGGGAGAATAAAACAGGGCCAGCTTAAGTCCTCTTTCCTGATGGAATCAGGAAAGTAAAGAATATAACATCACAAGGGTGTGTGCTTGCTCACTCTCCTCTCCCCTCACCTGCTTTTGCACTAACTTTACATTATTATTTCCAGAAATGTGCATCCAAAAATGAATATCAAAGAAACTTTGACTAAACCATTTAGTACTGCACAGGAGGAATATGTGTACTCAAAACTCCCAGTTGGGATTTTTTTCCTTAAGGGGTCAAGCAAGAATTGGACAGAATCAGGTAGGATGACATTCCCTCAGGGGCTGAGAAAGTAAAGGTTAGAAAGGCAAAGGTGGAAGGACAAGAGGGTGGTCAGAATCGCCTCTACGCATCAAAGATGATCTTTTCCAGTTGCAAAACTTCTCAGCAGTGGTTTTCCGTTCCCTGTGGCATTGACATCTGCCTAACACAATCACTGTGTTCTTACTGAAGCAATGTGAACAGAAATGTTTGTATTAGTTCCTCTGGGCTTCTCTTGGCACATGAAGGTCCCCTACATGCTCTTCTCATGCACAGAAAGACTAAGTTCTTATAAGTCCTTGTAAGAATACGTTCTTTTTTTCATGGACATGCACATGCGAACACACATGTGTGTGCTGGGGCGGGGCAGGCGGAGAGAGAATCTTAAGCAGGCTCCTTGCTCAGCACAGAGTCTGCCACAGGGCTCCATCCCATGACCCTAGGATCATGATCTGAGCCAAAATCAAGAGTCGTCCACTCAATCAACCAACTGAGCCTCCCCAGAGCCCCAAGAATAAGTTCTTAAATGCATTAACACTTCTTTGGGTCAATAGAGACATATATTTATTATAAATACCATGGAGTACTTAAAGGAGTTAAACTCAATAAAATGGAGTCTGGTACTGTTTGATAAATGTCAAAGCATGTATTGCAAGTAATGGTAGGATAAAGCAACAAGAACAGCTGCAGTCATTAATGCCCACATTAATGAGAGTGGGCAGTACCCTAGGTGTACAATTCTAAGTTCTTGTCTTTTATCAACTTATTTTGTCCTCTCAATAACCCTATTAAGGTGGATTCTGTGATTATTCCATTTAACAGATAATCAGGATGCTGAATTTTGTCACCAAGAATGCCAAAAAAACTTAGCACTGAAGAAGCCCGAAGAATGTTTGCTGGGTGTTGTTTATTTTGTTTTCATTTCTTGGTGGTGGTGGTGGTGTTTCTGTTGTGTTTTATTAGTTAGCAAGCACTTGTATAAAATTTACAGCATGGCAGTTACTGATCTAAGAATTTTCTGCATATGACACTAACTCTTTTAATCCTGGTGACAATCCTATGAGGTAGGCTCATTTATTAGAACCATTTTGAAGTGATGGGAGTTGAGCCTCACAGAGATCAAGTGATCTACGCATCTAACGTGGCTAGTAAGCTAGTAGAGAGGGGTCCTCTTCCCGAGTAGTCTGTTCTGAGTGTGCAGAGGGAAAAGCAGGTGATGCTTGAGCATTTCTTGAATATTTGGCCAACATACCCAATTTATTGGAGGGAGGAGGAGTGTGCAGGGCATGTAAAGGAGAGCTTGAGGAGGGAAGGATAGGTGCTTATCCTCTCTCTCTCTCTCTCTCTCTTTTTAGACCTTGCCGATGACTCTCCTACACCTCATGATTGGTGTGAGAGCTCACGTTTTCTCTTTTGGATGTTAATGCTTAGTATACCTAGAAATGATGAAAGACTAATCTCTGGGGATTAGAAACTATCTGGGATAGGAATGAATAGTCAAAATCAATGTCAATGCTAATAGCTACAGTTAGCAGCTCAGATTTTATTTTAATCAGTAATCATTATGCTTCTTCACATTTAGCAACAAAATAAACTACAAAATATACTACTTTTCTACGTGACTATCCAAACATACATTTCCACATAACTCTTTAGACAGCCTATAAGTTTCAAATATATCCAAACTGAAAACTCATTCAGTCTCATAAAGAGGAATTGCACTATGCCAACATTGACAATACCCTTGATTCCTATATGCAAAGAAAGGAAGTTAACATTCACTGATGAAGTTTTGAGCGCCTGAAAAGCTTTTGGTTGAGAAGGCTGGTCTCATTAATAACAGAACCTAAAAATATCTCAAGTAGAGAAGGAGTGGAATCTGGTGCTTTGAGAAGGAAAAGAAAATAAACAAACCTGAGAGGAGGAAGTTGATTCATCCAAATTAGAGAGAGTGAGGTGTTGGGGATTCTTCAGATGGCAGGAAGAGTACTCCACTTCTACCTAGGTCCTTTGGGTAATACGACCTCAAATAGGCAGGTGTGCCAAGGGAGACTTGGCCCTGAGAGCTATAGATAGCCCAAGGGTTCCCACAAATCTTGTGTTAAAACTTGGCACTGAACAAAAAGAGCCATAGGTCTTTGAATGGGCTCACTGGCATGGGCCCGGAACAGAAAAATGACAGCCACAATGAATTAGAACATAGTGCCGACTCCCCGCCACCCCAGCTTTTGGATAGTAAAATCCTTGGGGTACCTGTGCAAACCTCAGGGAGGAGAGAGGACCCTTCTTCCTAACAACGACAGAGACCAAATTTCTGGCTAGCAATGACAGTAGGGGCCTGAATCAGATTTGATTTTATTTAAGAAAAAAAAAAGTTGTATTTTGTACATTGAACATCACAAAATTAGACATGGAAGCAAATGGTACATTCTTTCTCATACCTTTTGATTGTCTTGTATTTAGTGCATAAACTTTAATCTCAAGTTTTACCTGGTTTGGTAATATTAGTAGTAATAACGATAAACCATTTCTGATGTCCTTTACCCTGGGGTCAAATTATAAATTCTTACAGATCTGGGTTAAGATAAATGACTTAAACAGAATCTGGTATCTGCTCATCAAAATCTCTCTTCTTTTGGTGTACAGCCAGACTACCTTTCCTGGCATTCCCTGCAGTTACTGTGGTCTCACAACTAAGTTCTGGCCAATGAACGTGAGCAGAAGTGAGGTTCACCACTTACATGTATGTAGTCCCCCCTTATTGCGGTTTTGCTTTCCAAGGTTTCAGTCACCCGTGGCCAACCATGGTCTCAAAGCAACCAATCGTCCTCCTGACATATTGTCAGAAGGTCAAGAGTACCCTAACGTTACATCACCGTGCCCATGTCCATCACCTCACTTTATCCCATCATGGAGGCATTTTATCAGCTCACATGATTACAAGAAGAAGAGGGAAGAGGGAGTATAGCACAATAAGGCATTTTGAGGAGAGAGGCCATATTTACATAACTTTTATTATATATTGTTGCACTAGTTCTTACTATTAGTTTTTGTTGTTTATCTCTTGCTATGCCTAATTTATAAATTAAACTTTACCATACGTAGGTATGTGTTAGAAAAAACATGGTATATATAGAGTTCAGGCATCTACTCGGGGGATCTTTAAACGTATCCTCCAGAAAATAAGCGGGGGGGGGGGGGGCGGGGGGGGACTACTCTGTAGACCATTATAAGCATCCAAAGCATACACCTCCATGATCTCCTCCCTTCTGGCCAACTAGAATAGAGATGATCCCAAATCGTAACGGGAATCTACATGTGCAAGATGTCAGGTGCTTTATCAGTCTTTCACCAAGTGACCCTGAATAACAGTGAATGAGCAGAGCCTACACACCAAAAAGAACACTCACGGTAGAATGTTACTTGAATAGGCAAGAAACTTCTGCTAAGCCACTGAAATTCTGGGGTCTATTTGTGACAACAAGTAGCTTTGTTCTAACTAATTTGAAATTTGAATGGTTGAAATAACAACTACAAAAACAAACTCACTCCTTCTCACCTAAAATCACCACACAGTCGTGTCCTCTGTAAAGAACATCTTTCAAATTATAGAAAAGATGTAA
This sequence comes from Paguma larvata, assembly GCA_030068075.1. Classification (NCBI taxonomy): domain Eukaryota; kingdom Metazoa; phylum Chordata; class Mammalia; order Carnivora; family Viverridae; genus Paguma; species Paguma larvata. The sequence goes on from CM057826.1 coordinate 128,347,980, forward strand.
GAAAACAGTAGTTTACATTTAAAATCCAGGATAAAGTTCATATTTAGGATACCTATAGGTCTGTTTCATTTGCAACTTAAAATACTCCATTTTATTTTAATTAGTTGCCAACATTTATAAGTGGAGAAGTTTCATACAAAAATCTGGATTTTCATCTTCTGAAAAACTTGATATTCTGGTCAAGTTGGGCTTTTTTCTCCCTTTTATGTATGGTATGTACCCTCCAGGCCCACATGACTTGTTCTGGCCAAAGTCTCTCTTTTGCATTACTTATTTGGCCTTTGAATACAGTTGTATGTTACTGCTGGATTATCATAAATAGCTGGGGATTTTTTAAAAATATGCAATACCAACTAGACTTTAATTACAATGAAGAGAGATTACTTTAACCATTTACATGTTATGTACTTGGCTTCTTTTGATGGGAGTTATAGAAACACCCAGAGAAAATTTGTAACCGCATTTGTTGGTTTGATATTGCTAATACTTTTTGCGTCCCAACTATCTCCCTCAGTATTCTCTATATGAAATCCAACAAAAAGTCTCATTTAAGAATTAACTCACTAGAAAATAATTAGTAACATCTTGTCTCCCAATACAATCAGAACTACGCATCTATTATTTTCTCCATTTTGCCTTTAGCATTAAGAGCATCATAACTATATTTCTTTTAAGTATACTGTATGGAAAGTTTTTACTTAAAAATGCATGTTCTATTTTTCTCCTTTTATTGCTATTTTATTTCAATATATATGTTCTCATTTATATTTATTTATGTACTTAAAAAATTCATCTGTTTCATACATACATTTCTTATAGACCACCTCAAACTCTTTGTGAAGTTAAATAGAGTATAAATAAATAAGTATGGTTAAATTAAACATTATCGTTAATGTTTAATAACAGTATAAAATTATACCAGAAGAACATAAAGTTTAATATTCATAAAATACCAGGCTATATCCATTAGAGATTCATTTTTTTTTGCTTTTGTTTCTTCCCTTTCGAAAATAGGGTAATATTATTAATAAATAATTTCTTGGTATCTTTTCTAGATGATTTGCTGTCAACTAGAGGAGCATACTTAATTTATTGTTGTTTTATTTGTTTTTTAAAATCCACATAAAGTAGCAACTATCATACACACATAGATACATTTACTTGGTCATTTGTTCAACAAGGCATTTACCAAACACTTACTTTGTATCAACAACGATGTGAGACTAAAGCCAAGACTCAGAACTTGGGGACTCAACTAATAGCGTAGAATAAAGACTAAAGGAAAGATCAATAGAATATGCACTGGAGGAAAGGACAGTTTCTGCCTGAGGAGTCAAGAGAGGCGTGTCACTTGAGGGAGATGCACCCCGGGTTTTGAAAGGCAAGCAGTGGGAAGGATCCACCTGGGGAAGGGATGGAGCCTCGAACCTATAGAAATATTTAGTGAATCCTACATCCTCAGAGCATGCCCTTGTTGAACGTCAGTTTCCAGTAGAAGGCAGGGGACAAGGTCAGAAGATTAAACCATCAAAGGAAAAGTTGTAGGGATCTGGTCAAGGTCCTTTCTTAACATGATGGCTATTTACCCTAGAAATGCTAATGAGCAACCATTGTGTGATTTAAGTAAAATTCTTACATCGCTGGATCTTTGTAGTCAATGGAGCCAACTCTGAAATTAGTCTGATTACTTCCTTTATGATTCATTGATTTAATTTGGTAATTATGCATATCAGAAATAATTTAGTATAGCTTGAAACGGTAAATATATTAAGTTAGAGGCCACTAAAATAAACTTAAAAAATGTAGTTAAACAAATTTAAAGGCAGGAAAATAAGATGGGGCAAGTGAGAAGTATTGATGTCCTGACATCCTACCTAAATACTTGTTAAAGGTGAGGCACAAATAACTTGACTCTAGATTTTCTGGTAGTCAAAATAACCATTTATAGTAAAAAGATCCGTGGAGTAAAAGCAAGCCCAGTGCTTAGTGGATGAAACAATATTCATATGGCAGAAGGCATACTCTCTGATATAATAATAAATGTCCCCAGTAACAATACGACACTAAGCAATAATAAGCTTTATAGGACAGTTTTCTTTGTTTTCCTTTTTTTTTTTTAATTTAGATTTTAGTTGGTTAACATCCAGTGCAGTATTGGTTTTAGGATTAGAGTTCAGCGATTCATCACTTACATACAACACCCAGTGCTCATCACAACAGGTGTCCTCCTTAGTACCCATCACCCATTTATCCCATCTCACATCCACCTCCTTCCATCAATCTATAGTTTGTTCTCTATCATTAAGAGTCTCTTGTGATTTGTTTTCCTCTCTTCTCTTCCCCGCCCACCCTTTCCATATGTTCATCTGTTTTGTCTCTTAAATTCCACATATAACTGAAATCATGTGGTATTTGTCTTTCTCTGATTGACTTATTTCACTTAGCATAATATACTCTAGCTCCATCCGTGTCATTGTAAATGGCAAGATTTCATTCTTTTTGATTGCCAAGTAATATTCGATTGTACGTATATATATATATACACACACATACATATATATATCACAATTTATATATCTGTGTATATACCACATCTTCTTTATCCACTTATCAGTCAATGTATATTTGGGCTCTCTCCAAAGTTTGGGTGTTGTTGATAATGCTGCTATAAAAATTGGGGCACATGTACCCCTTCAAATCTGTATTTTTGTATCCTTTGACTAAATACCTAATAGTGAAATTGTTGAATCACAGAGTAGTTATGTTTTTAGTTTTTGGAGCAACCTCCATACTGTTTTACAGAGTGGCTGCATCAGTTTGTATTCCCACCAACAGTGCAAGAGAGTTCCCGTTTCTCTCCATCCTTGCCAACACCTATTGTTTCTTGTTTGATAAATTTCAGCCATTATGACAGGTGTGAGGAAATATCTCATCATGGCCTTGACTTTTATTCCCATGATGATGAGCAATGTTGAACATTTTTTCATGTGTTTGTTAGCTATCTTGATGTCTTCTTTGGAAAAGTGTCTATTCATGTCTTCTCCCCATTTCTTTACTGGGTTATTTGTCTTTTGGATGTTGAGTTTGATAAGTTCTTTATAGATTTTGGATACTAGCAGTTTACAGATATGTCATTTGCAAATATCTTCTTCCATTCTGTAGTCTGCCTTTTAGTTTTGTTGATTGTTTCCTTCCCCGTGCAGAAAATTTTATCTTGATGAAGTCCTAATAGTTCATGTTTGCTTTTGCTTCCCTTGCCTTTGACGATGTGTCTAGTAAGAAGTTGCTCTGGCTGAGGTCAAATGGTTGCTACCTGTGTTCTCCTCTAGGATTTTGATGGCTTCTTGTCTCACATTTAGATCTTTCATCCATCTTGAATTTATTTTTGTGTATGGGGCATTGTGTCATTCAAAGTCATTGTTTCCTTGTTGATTTTGTGCTTAGATGATCTGTATTTTGCTATAAGTGGGGTGTAAAAGTCCCCTACTATTATTGTATTGTTAACAATGAGTTTATTTATGTTTGTTAGTAATTAATTTATATATTTGGGTGCTTTCAGGATGGAAGCATAAATATTTACAATTTGTTAGATCTTCTTGATGGATATATCCCTTAATTATGATACAATGTCCTTCTCATCTCTTTCTACAGTCTTTATTTTAAAATCTAGTTTGTCTGGGGTGCCTGAGTGGTTCAGATCAGGTCATGGTCTCCCAGATTATGAGTTTGAGCCCTGTATCAGGCTCTGTGCTGACAGCTCAGAGCCTGGAGCCTGCTTCAGATTCTGTGCCTCCCCTCTCCATGCCCCTCCCCTGTTCACACTCTGTCTCTCTCTCTGTCTCAAAAAGAAATAAAATATTAAAAAATAAAAATTAATAAAATCTAGTTTGTCTGATAGAAGTATAGCTATGCCAACTTTCTTTTAATGTCCATTAGCATGATAGATGGTGTTCCAACCCCTCACTTTCAATTTGCAGGTGTCTCTACATCTAAAATGACTCTCCTTTAGGCAGCATATAGACAGATCTTGTTTTTTATCCATTATAATAACCTATATCTTTTGATTGGAACATTTAGTCCATTTACGTTTATAGTGATTAATGAAAGACATTAGTTTAGTACCATTGTATTACCTGTAGAGTTGGTGTTTTGATGATGGTCTCTGGTATAGGACATTTTTCTTATAAAATCTTCCAAAACTAAATCATTAGCATCATGCCAAACCACTTCTTCCACATTCAGCGAAAGCAATTAATTCTAGGGCAACTTGATACCGTGGCTCTCTGCTGACCTCACTTACCTGAGGAAGAATTTTAGGGTACCTCTCTAAAAGAAACCATGGACTATATTTCAGGTACTACTCTGTGATATGCTTTCTCTCATCCAGGCTTTTAAAGTAAAGTATTGAGCAACACTCCAGTTTACACCCTAGAGTACAGTTAAGCACAGAGCTCTCTGGTAGAAAATGACCAGGTAGGCTGGGGCTAGAACTGATACCTGCTTTTGGAAATTGTGGGGCCTGAAACAATACTTCTTGAATTGAAAGACTGTCACTTTCATTCATCCATTCAGTCATTGACTGACTTATTGAGTCATTCAACACATACTTATTGAGAATCTAGTATAGGACAGACACCATGAATTAGATGCAAGCTCTACTCTTAAGAAATTTATCATGTGGGATAAAGACAGAGAAACAGGAAAAATTACAAGGAGAGAGCTCTTCCAAAGGCTTAAAAAGACATTCACCGGGGAAGAATGATCTGCAGAAGTGTCGATAGGACACATGATTCTCTTCAGAAAGTAACTTTGTCTTTAACTTCCTGTAAAATAAACTGGCAGCTAATATGAGGTACTTTATTCTATAAGGTGATTAGCCACAATCCTCTAAAAATTGCGGAACAGTTTTACTGAAATAGTTCATTTTGGAATAACTTCTAATAAAATTTTGAACCTTCGTATGTGTCAGGCACTTTGCTCTTTCATGTGTATCGCCCCACTTTGCCCCATTTGTATACCCTCTTAAAACACCCTGTGAAGCTAAGTAATGTTATTAGCTGCTCACCACAGAGAAGAAAAACAGAACTTTAGGAACTTTTGTCAGGTCCTTCAAGCCCAGTGCCTAGTACTCCATTACTACCCTTCTCTGGCAGGGATCAGATAACAGGACATTTTATATAGCCCTCATGACCTATATCAATAGCTTATCTTCCTTTTCTCTGCAATGGGAGGGCATGATTATCACTCATCTTTAAGTGATTTGAATTCTCAACAAAAAAAATTAATGAAAATATGACTTTCATTAGATTCTTTTAGCAATAGTATAGGATGAGTTCTGTGTGAGCATCAATGCCTAGATGAAGGCAGCTTGGAAGCAAAGGGGGGAAATGCTGTGAATAATTTTGCATTATTCTCATTTGATTTTTTGAAAGTTTTTTTTAAAGGTTTATTTACTTAAAGTGAGAGCGAGAGCTGGGGAAGAACAGAGAGAGAGGGAGAAAGAGAATCCTCTGCAGGCTCTGCACTCTGAGTGGAGCCACACAGGGCTCTCTCCAATGACCCTGGGATCATGACCTGAGCTGAAATCGAGAGTTAGACACTTAACCGCCTGAGCCACCCAGGTGCTGCTCTAATCTGATATTTTGGTAAGCAGATGGAGATCATAATAATGATCTGCACTAGAATATTTGGGCCTCAAAAATTTGTACAGTCCTTTGATAAAATATTGGTGAGAGAAGTCCATGATTATCAAGTAAGGCACCGAAATATGTATTTGAAGAAATGCATAGGTAACTAATAGATATTCACAAAAAAGAAAGGATTATACTCTCTGTCCAATTAGGTGACTAGACAAAGATCTGGCATGTTGCCAATGGTCCTAAAGAGTTAGGGTGGCAGAAATTGTACTTGGGTGTTTATTTAGCTTAAACTTAGTCATCATCTATAGAAAATGAAGAAAGAGCACTCAAATCTGAGGCAAAGTAAGCCTCCTGGGTGTCGGCCAGTATCTAGGCTTGCAAGATATGACTGACCAAATTCTTGCCTTAGGTCTATGTGACTCCATCTGTCCTCACTAGGAGATCCAACACCTAAGATTAGTGCCTCCTATAGTAATTTATTGTGCCTTGGATTTCTAGGCAAAAGAAAAAAAAAGTTTAATAAGATCCTGACAGAGTTCCAAAGTTTTGCTTTGAATATTGCCTTGGCATTATGCTAGAAGTTAGCTATTTGGCTACATCTTACGGGGCCAGGTCGGCTTAATGGCTCACAGTTCAGAGAGCACCAATTCTAAGTTATGAGCAACCTGCTGATATGAAATGAGAGCTCAAACGTCTCCCCTTCCAAATCCATGGAGAAGTTTGGTAGTAACACTCAGTAGTGAGGTTTGAAAGCTTCTGTGATTCGTCTCTGACTTTTAACCTCTCCAGATCAAGCATTTAGGAGATGAACCATGGCATAACCATATATAGGGTTCAAATGAGGGGCCAAAATAGTCATCCATTCCAGATAAACTAACCAAAGAAGGTAGGCTATAGAGATGGGTTGACTATAATATAATCGACTAATGCAATAAAAATATTCCTGAGACTTATCCCATGTGCAGCCCTGTTTGTTCATAAGTAATCACTGAGGAATTTTCCATTTTGATTAACATGTCTGACTCTGAAAGAATGGCCCATAGGGCAAGAATTTCCCCATTCCATATTGGCTTCAGGTAGGGCTCCATTAGACCCTACTATCAAAGTCCCTCAGGGTGATTAACAGCCCTGAGGTCTATAGAATACAATAAAGTTAAAAGATCATAAAAACTAATTTGTCAACACACTGGCTTATGTGTATTTGCAAAAATTATATTCAGCAAAAATTCTGAATTAAAAGTGAAATAAAAAATGAAATCAAGGATGCCTTTGTGGATCAGTCAGTTAAATATCTGACTCTTAATTTCAGCTCAGGTCAAGATCTCACAGTTCATGAGATTGAGCCCTGTGTGAGTTCCATACTGAGAGCATGAAACCTGCTTGAGATTCTCTGTCTCCCTTTCCCTCCGGCCCTCCTCCACTTATGCACATGGGAGTGCTCTCTCTCTATCTCTCTCTCTCAAAATAAATAATAAATGAAAAGTGAAATTAAACTTATGAAACACAGGTCCTGGAGTCAAAATATCTACAATTAAAGTCTTTGCTTTGCTATCTACTACCTTTGGCTGTGAGCAGGCTTCTTACTGTCTTTGGCTCTCACATTCTTCATCTGATAGAGGAGTAGTAATACCTGCTTCACAGGATTGTTGTGAAAAAATAAATGACATAATATGGTGGGAGCATTTAGGAAACCGTAAATTGTTATTTGACTCTAAGCTGTTATTCATTACTGTCACTTTATCTTAGCATTAGTCATGACAAACTTTAGGAATGAAGTGATACTTTGGGAGTACACAGAAGTCTGGGGTTTGGTTGAGAAGAGCAGGGAGACTGTTCCTGTTTGGCTCATCATTTGAACAAACACGCCCAGTATCCTACGTTCCCAGCTTGCTGTACTAAGAATCAGGCCTGCAGATGTCTCCTAGAGGCAGGAGTATGAGGACAGAGAAGCTGACCCCCAACAGCAAGATGCTGGTCAGGAACCATGGTTCTGGTAAGAACATAGAATCCAGGCTGAAAATGGGGGTTTTCCTCGACAATACAGCCCTTCTCAGACATTAACCATCATCACAATCACCTGGAAAACTTTAAAAAGGGGTCACACGTCCTTTCTTTCAGATTCTGGGCATATGAGATGAGGCCTCAAAATTTGCAATTCAGGGGCACCTGGGTGGCTCAGTCGGTTAAGCATCCGACTTCAGCTCAGGTCATGATCTCAGGGTTTGTGAGTTTGAGCCCCACATCGGGCTCTGTGCTGACAGCTCAGAGCCTGGAGCCTAAACATTAAAAAAAAAAAAATTAAAAAAAAATTTGCAATTCAAACAAGTCCCAGTGACTGATGAATCTAGTCCAGGGGTCACTCTTTGAGAACTACATAGACGGCATAAAAATTAAACCTTCTCACTTCTAAAAACCTAATCTGTTCTGAATAGTTTAAAGGAAAAGGGAATTTCCTTTAAACTAATTAGGATTGTTGGATGGTTCCTAAAATGGACAGGAATCAGATTCCTAAAATGGACAGGAATCAGAACTAGAGCAGTTCTGGTCCTAATAGCACAAACCCCTTCATCTTGATGCCTGGGCATCACTGGTAGGATCTATCCACTCCAAATGTTCTTCCTCTCTTCTTCACCTCAATTAATATTCAGAATCCAATTGACTTAGAGAACATGCCCACTCCTCAGCTACTAGGTGATAGGGTACTTTGAATTACAGTTCCAAGACTGTCATGGAAGAGACACAACTGAAAAGGGTATCGTGTCCTGTTGCCAAAGATGTTAACGGATGCTTATGTAGCCAAGAAACAACATTAACAACAAAAACAGTCCATGTCTTCTATCGTAGTAGGAAAAGACCAATTAACAGAGGGCCTGAAATTCTAGGGAAGAGCAGTTTGCACTTAATCTAAACGGAGGGCTCCTGTAGATTCTTAGAAAGCAGGTGATAGCCTCTTTAGAGGAGAAAAGGAAGAAGTGAAATAAAGTCTTCAGGAAAATTCTGTCTCGAATACCCATGGTGGGCCCTCCCATCCTTTATTTTCCTGACTCTGAGCTTCACGACCATTGATTCCAGGTTTAAGTATATCCTCAGGAACTATAGGTCAGGAGCTTCTGATTATAAAGGCACACTCACCTATCCGACAGCTTGAATCATGCTGTACAGTTCATTGGAATGGTTCCTTCTTCTGGATATTCTTAACTCTTTTACTTTATTAGAAATATTTCAAGCTTACAAGATACTATTAAGAATAACATAACACTTGAGTATCTATTTCCCACTTACCCAGGTTTCTATTTTTGAAATAATCCCATTGAACGTTATAGAACTTTTAGCTATGGTCGGGTCTGGGGGGTAACCAAAGAAGGAGATGGGCTGGCCATTGAGACAGAAGTGAGGCAAAGAGGCAAACCTCTGGGCTACTGCAGATATTCAGATCATCATTGATAGAGTGGATAGACAGAGCCTCAGAGTACTTATCTCTCAAATACTAAAAATAGTGAGCCAATGGATTCAACAGTTTGGAAGGCATTTATTTTAAAAGGATATTTTTCCTTAAGATACCTAGACCTGGCTCAAATCACCCTAACATGAACAATTACCTCTGAGCAGTTATAAACATTTGCTTCAAATATTTGTTTAATCCTGTGCAGGCCTCTAAGTAGATAAGTAATCATGTGGGAAGGATTGATAAAAATGCCTCAGGTAGGTTAGCCCCTGTGGTTGGCTCTGAGTGGGTACCTATGTGTGCAGTCACGACCCTTCATAATCTTTGAAAAGTATAAGCTGTGACTACATAAAGTTAATGAGATGAGGTTTTAATCCTCAAAATATTAGCAGTGACAACTCAGTTTGAAAATTTGAGGTTCCTGTCTTCTTCCATTTTATAGCTATCAATTTAATTATACAAAAATATAATGAAACTATTGGGTTTTAGACAAGCGAACTCTGAATAGAAGGAGGCCACAAGGTTGTTACTTTTCATGTAAAGATTGTTTCCTTTAAATGTTCTTCTTGCTTCCTTTGAAATAGAGATTTCCCAGAACAATGTTTTCTTTCGCTGCTACTTTTTCCTTTTATCTCTATTCTAAGAGATTATCTTTTGTCCTTTCCATGCTATACCTTGAAAGTATCAATTTCAGTTTATACTAGCACCTTATGTAATTGGCATTTTTAAGAAATAAAATTTCAAAGCAGGTTCCTAAAATTAGCAAAAATAACTTTATTTTTAATTTAGCCATTTTATAATTCACTTCAGTGAAATCTGAACAAGGCATTGAGCCAGACACTGTGAGAAGCATAATGATAAACAGGCTTGTTCCCTGCTCTCCAGGAGCTCAGAGTCTTGGGGAAGAGCTAGTTCTTCATGCAGTTCTCTTGTGGGCCATAGTGTGACAAGTGACAAAAGAGAGGTGTAGAGGCGCTCTGTGAAAGTGCCAAAGAAAGGGAGATTACTTCTGGTCTGATTGTTAGGAGAAACTTCCTGGAAGGAACAATTCTGATGAAGAATGGGGAAAATCTGTCATTCTTCATTAAAATTGTTGGTGAGGACAGATTTTCCAGGCAGAGAGAAACCATGAGCAGAACCCCTAGGGCAGGAATGCATGGGCGTTCCTGGGAGTGACAGATATGTGATACAGAGCATGCAGCAAGAAGGGTCAGGCTCTCATTTTTAGTGTGATAAATGCCATAGTCAGGAGGTTGGACTTTATTCTGGAGTAATGGGCTACCTTTGTCTTACTCTAGACTTTGGAACAGGGGGAATTACATGATTAGAATAAAAGTCATTCACTTCAGCAAATGTATTAAATGAGTGGTTGCAATGTGCCTGGCCCTGCACTTGGGATAACGGTTGCAGGGACACATTCTTTTTTTTTTTTTTAATAATTTATTGTCAAATTGGTTTCCATACAATACCCGGTGCTCATCCCAATAAGTGCCCTCCTTTGTGCCCATCACCGACTCTCCCCCCTCCCATACCCCCCTCTCCCCTTAGTTTGTTCTTAGTCTTTGAGAGTCTCCCATGTTATGTCTTCCTCCCTCTCTGTGGCTTTTTTTTTTTTCCTTCCCCTCTTTTCCTCCCCTCTGGTTTTCTGTTAGGGCAGAGACACATTCTTGATGTTGCCCTCAATGACCTCCAAGTCTTGTGGGGGACAGATATATCAACAGATAATATCAATAAAAAGTAGTATTTTGAGCTAAAATAGATGTATACACAAGAGACAATGGAGTCCAGAGAAAGTTATCTGGGGGCTGAGGGAGAGCTTGATCCCTGATACAAGTCTTGCAATAAGAGTAAGAATTATTCAGATAAAGAGCAGAAGGAAGGACAGTGCAGAACCAAGACAACATAGAGACCAAACACTCAGGGAACCAATTGACATGGGATTTGTAAAGAAAGAGAGCAGTGCCATTTTATTGGCTCATTCAGTGGGAGGCAGAGGGAGGGTGGGGAAAGAACGAGGAAGCCGGGGCAGGGGCAGGGGTAGGAATGGTCCTTTGGAAACCTCATTCAGAGTAGAGGCAAGGAAGTCAGTGGACTACTACAGGGTCATATCCTACAGTAGAGTTACATTTAGAAGGCATAGTCCGAACACACATTCCAAACTTTACACATGACTCGCAAACACTTAGGGGGATTCATGTTCATACTTGAAGCATAACATATTCTTAATATTAATAATACTGTATTCTCAATATTAATAACTCCCAGTGTCCTATCCCAGAAGGACCCTCACCCCATCTATAGAGTTCCATTCTCACTACCGTGGTCCTTCATTCTCTGTTCTCTTTTCTGGCCCTCCAATAGGTTTCATCCTCCCTTTCAGTGTTACTCTGTGGCTCTTTTTGTTTTTTTGCCCCCACCCCACACCCTCACAATGGATTTTACAGGACTTGATGGTGTGAAAGCAAGAGGGCTACGTTGTGATTTGGGTTGTGGTGGGGGACAATGGGAGGTCCTGTACTCAAGTATGTTAATAATGTGGGGCCAGTAGCAATAAAATATAAGATGATCAAGAAGAATTAGGGAAATGGTAGTATGATGGAAGAGCAGATGCAGAAGTGAGACAACTTTTAGAAACATACTCACAGCCTGACAACTAACTCAGTGTGGGGTGGAGACAGAGAAAGGTAGGAATTTAAAACTGCTTGGTAATTTGGATCTAGAATAAATTACAGAAGCGCAATATTATTTGCTATGGCTAGGTTTCCAAAAAACCTATTTTTGCGTATTTAAGAGGTAGGATTAGAAGATGATAAATTTGACTTTGTATGTGCTGAGCCTGAGGTGGAAGCAAGATATTCAAACATATTGAGCAAGCCCAGTGCTTTAATTTGATGCATTATACCAACAGTCTCCAAACTTGTGTGCTTAAAACACCATTCGTGGTCATTGGAAAATGACATACTATTGCCCTTTCTTGAAGATTGATTATACACCGATAGGTCTTATAGTAACTAAATCCATATAACTTAACTTCATTTCCAATGCCTATCCCATTTATTTTCCAGAATACCTCTTAACATCATTTGGAATGTTATTTTCAAGGAACACTGTCTTAAGAAAAGCTCATTACAGCAGTAAGGAGCTGTAATTAGGGGATGATTAAGATAGAAAGAATTTGATGGGGGTGGTGGGGGTTGTTTATTTGCATGGAAGTGAGAGTTGAAGCATTATGAACTGATGAATCACTCAGAGTGAATAGAGAGAAAAGGAAGATTGCAGAAAGAACCTCTATAAACACCGTTGGATACATGAAATGGCATGTAGAGAACATAATTTGGAAAGGAAGCAAACTGTGATAGCAAAAGCATGGGTTTCAGAATTAACTTGTGTGACAAGTGATCTAATCTCTAATATTCAGTTTTCCTACCTGAAAAATAATGCCCTCCTTGTAGGGTTATATAAAGGTTTAAAACAGAAAATAGGTGAAGCACCTACCACACAGTTAGACATATAATCTACTCTCAATAAACACTATTAACTAATATTTTCATTTAAATCTTCTTGATGAGTTGAAGCAAAGCTTTTGTGATCACACTGCTATATTAAAACCTGAACATGGAGCACTTACATAGAAGAGATCTCAGTTGTTGATATTAATACCCTAATATAAGAAAGAAATCCCGGTTCAGACAAGCCTGGACCAGGAACAGCATGGTACAGAAATAGAATCTGCAGAAGCTAGGCAATAGAAGAAGACACCACAGGAATTTCCTGAAGGCATCTGTGACTATGTTTTTTTAATCAGCTTTTTATGAAGAGATGCTGGAAGCTAATATCAGAACCTTAGTGAACAATCTGCTCTCCTTAAAAAATTTCTGAACTCAACCCACCCTGGGCGAATGGCTGTAGGTATCAATCTGGCATGAGGAGACATCCTCTGACAGTAGTAATTATTTGGCACCCTAAGGTCAGCCTGGGGAAGGCATCTGCAACAGAATACTGAGCTAATGAGATATACTTTTGTTTGAATATGTTACCATGTCACAAATGCAAACCATAATCATTTTCAGTATTGGTCATTTGCACATACAAGGGTGAAAGAGATTTTGAAGTCAGAGCTAAAAGCAAATGAGCTTTTCTCTATCCCAGAAAAAAAAAAAGTCATTTACGGTGATTTTATCCTGATTAGCTCATTTCAAATTTCAAAGGGATGGTGACCAGAATTTGTTATTTTGCAGTCTTTTTCTGCAGGACTTCTGGACTATAGCCTCTCAGGTCTCAAATAGGTCTGAAAAGTGTGTTGTTGTTCAGATGGGCCATTTAACATGACTGGCCAGTGTTCTTAATCAAGAAGTCATACCTCTGGGGCACCCAGGTGGCTCAGTCGGTTAAGCATCCAACTCTTGATTTCAGCTCAGATCATGATCTCATAGTTTGTGAGTTTGAACCTCGCACCGGGCTCTGCACACTGGTCCCTGAGGAGCCTGCTTGGGATTTTCTCTCTTCATCTCTCTCTGCCCCTTCCTCACTTGCTCTCTCTGTCTGTCTCAAAATAAATAAAAAAAACTAAAGAAAAAAAAGTCAGCTCCCAGCACCCAAGATATAAATAGAGGATATGACTGAAAAGAAGGTGAGCAAGGCTTTGAGGAAACATGTAAGGCATCAGGATTGTTCAGATCCTTGGGAAGGACAGAGGGAGGTGACAGCTGGTGTATGTCTCTGAACATACAAGGGTATCATGGCAGATGTTTGTTAGTTGTTCTCTGTGTGAAGATAGGCTAAAGTATCAGTGAAATACACCCTAGAAGTTCATAGGGTCTCTCTCAGGGGGGGTACTTGCAGGTAAAATGAGCATTTCTGTATTTGATTTGTTTATATGGTCACCTGCCTAAAAGTCACAAGACTTGGGCAGAATGAATACATATAACACAATGCTGCTTGAACTGTGGTCCAAAAGTGGCAGCATCAGTATCACCTGAATCTGGCATCATCTAGAAGTGCCAATTCTCAGATCATACCCTAGGCATGTGGAAAACAGAATCTCCGGGTGATTTGTTTCTATGTGTTTTCTAAGTAATTCTTGATATACTGAAGTTTAAGAAGCACTGTTCAAGGTGTGTGTTTGAGGTGCCAGTCATTTCCACTTCCATTCACTCACCGCACTAGCCTGGTTTCTACGTCTTTCTACCCTTAGTTTCTGCTTCTCATATCCTGATGGTACCTGATTAGACCATCTGGTTATACTTAAGAGATCAGTTTGGGTAATTTTTATCATGAGCATAAATCAGAATTCTGCTTAGGGAAAGCAACTTTGTACAGGCACCAATAAGACTGATTCTTAGCCTTGTGATTTGGTTTGCAGCAGGAAGACCATGGTTAGAACTTCTGAGAAATTACCCTTCATTCCCAGGGTAACAGTGATATAAATTAAGGGAATAAAAAAAAGGAGAAAAACACTTACATGGGCTGTAAGTTGCTCTTGGGAAGCTTTCACTTCAGCTTGTAATTTCTCAATGCACTAAAAAGGAGAAAAGTTTAGAAACAAAATGTATAACTTTTCTTTTAATATGCTCAAAGTATTTCAGACATAAATATGTACCAGTTCTCAAATCCTGTGAATGGCAGCAGTGTCTCAGCTACATGCTTTGGAAATCATCATTGAGAAACCCTCACTCCCATCCCTATCTCGCTTCCATTCTATTGAAGAGCCCAACAGCAAAGATCATAAATATGTTAAGATTTAGGAAATGAGTGGGAAAGTGATGTTTCCTTTATGTACCGAAGGTAATGCCAACCTACGTTATAACATATATACATATATATATGGTATCAAATGGGTTTGATGCTATCCTGTCTTTGTCATATATGGATACATTTTTATGTGAATATGTATAGAAATAGATAGGTAGATATCTCCAAGGTAGTTACAAACTCATTTGAGTTGACCAAGAAAACATTTATGTAAATGCCCAGAGATTCAGAGATTAATAACTTTTTCTGAATTGATTAAAGCACAGGACAAATTTTTGATCTGCTTACTGAAAGAAACTATTCCTTGACTAAATTCAACCTTAAAAATGACGAGACGTTTGGGGATGCCTGGGTGACTCAGTCGGTTAAGCAGCTAGCTGACTTTGGCTCAGGTCATGATTTCGTGGTTTGTGGGTGCCAGCCCCGCATCCAGCTCTGTGTGGACAGCCTGGAGACTGCAGCCTGCTTCAGATTCTGTGTCTCCCTCTCTCTCTCTGCCCCTCCCCGACTCACACTCTGTCTCTCTCTGTCTCTCAAAAACAAATAAACAAGAAAAAAAATTTTTAAATAGGACATTTGTATAGTTAATACCACTTACAAAATAAATACTATATTCTCTAACATGATTCAAAGCATACATATAAAACAAACTTTTAAAATATCACTAACAAAATTAATTTTTATATGTGAATATTCATCAGGGAATAGTTATATTTAGCAGACACAAATATTATTTACCATCTTGAACTTAAATATGAACTTGCAACCTTGCCAGAAATAACTGAAGAGTTGTCAGTTCATATAAGTTTAGGTAACTTTTTAAGATAAAGGTTATTTTTTTTCTTCTACAACATACCTGGTCTTTTGCAAGAACCATTTTTTCGTATGGTTCCTCACCGTCTTCCTTATGATCCAGAGCCCCTAGTTTTTCCTCCAGCCAGGAAACTTGCTCAAGCAGTTTCGATTTTGTTCCTTCAGACGCTGCAAGCTAAAGATATTTCTCGTAAGGGCATACAAGTACAGTGATTTTTTAAAGCTCTTTTTGAAAGTCTAATTGATATATGAATTGATTCCACCAATATCTATTATACCTGAAAATGGCTTCTGGAATATTCCTCATTGCTGCCAGAGATTAGTATAAAGAGAAAAGGAAATAATATTGACTTTATATGCAGTAATAAAGGTCTTTCTGGGCAAGAGATGAGACTGCATAGTTACAACAGGCAGAAAGATATCTAACTCAGCAACCTCAATGCTCACTTTATTATGTTTCAAGATTGTATTTTATTTATGCAGCTGAACTCTGTATTTTTTTTTTTTTTTTTTTGTATATAGTTCTTGGAACTTAACTCTTGGGGGACTACAGCTTTTTAGAAAAAAAAAAAAAAAAAAAAAAAAAGGAATTCTGACTTTCTTAACTGTTCACCCTGTAAGCAGCTGAAAGGAAATGCAGGAATTTCAAGTTAATGTCTGACCGGAGGAAAATCTAGGCTAAACCATCACCAGAAAATGTCTACAGGTGATGAACTTTGTTTTATTCTTTGTAGATTCCTCTTGAGGAAAGGGTAGTTCGATAGTGTCTCATTCCTGAATTCCCTTGGAGAGCCCCTGGACTAGCATTTCCTTTCACTCACACAGCTTATTGTGCATGTTTTCTATAGCTCAGCAACAATTCTGAGAGTCTCTGGAAAGGGACACACACCTTGTATTCATTCCAGTTCCCAGTGTGTCCTTGGAGGCATGAATTATCTTTAAGTATCTCTTTCATACTATTCCAAATATTCTTGCGAAGCATGCTGTCTCACCTTGAAAAGTGCACCGAGGTTTTAAAGACAATGTACCAAATGGGGGAGCCTGAAGAGGTTGCTCTCCACGGAAATAAAGGGGGAACTTTATGTATATACTGGCCTCGATCCAAATCCACTCATCCACACAGTCATTCACTTAATAGTTATTTGTTTAGTGCTCCACAGCCATTCTGGTATGTTCCGGAGACTATAAGAGTGCAATGTGTGAGCCAGAGGGAACACATATGTCATGAACTGTTGGCTATGCCTTTCAGCTCTCAGTGACCTGGGAGACCTGTCGGGCTTCTCGTGGACAATGACACATTTCAACCGAGTTCATGATAGTTTGGAGATGCAACCTGGTTTTGCCAGGCCGCCTTCTATTTTATTACACAGTACACAGTGTAATGGCTAAACACACAGTCTCTTGAGTCAGATCCTTTGGGTAAACGTCTCACTTTCCTACTTATTATCTATGTAATTGAGGCAAGTCTCTCAGTTTCTCTGGGTTTGATTTTTCAATCTGTAAATGGGAATGGGATGAAAAGAATAGTACTTAGCTCACAGGTTTGTTTTGAGGCTTACATGAGGTTATGTAGAATAATGCCTGAAACATTTCCTGTACTTAGTAGCTATTATTATTATTATTATTATTATTATTATTATTATTATTATTTCTTCTACTTCCTCGAGATTACAGTAAGTATTGATAAGGGTTTTATTCAAATGTTTCATATTTATCAAATTATAAAACACAGTATCTGAAGACATCACAGCACCTTTGAGCTGGTTACTGGAAACTCAAATTGTATTTAGTTCACTCACTTCCTGCAGCCACTCAAGTGTTTAGGGAAAAGGCCTCTCTATCTCTGGCATTTTTTTCTCTCAAACACAGTCTTTCTCAACTTGGCCCATTTTGTTTCCATATTCTACTTGACTTATAATTCATCCAGTTTCCATTTGGTTCTCTGTCTTTTATATCTGCCTTCTATTATTTTCAAGCTTTTCTTCATTAATTTAACAGATACTCTTTTATTCACTCATTTATGACAGAAATATGTTGGGAATTTGTTAAAAGTGAGCCTTCAGAGATAAAAAATGAGAGTGACATTGCTTATATGCTCAAAAAACTTACACTTTACTCAGAAAGGCAGACGATTTTAAAACTGTTATGTAATAGGAAAGTACATAGTTGAATAATAATAATGACAGTAACAATTTACTGGGTATTTACTACATATGAAGCCCTCTGCAGAACTTTTTGTTTTCATTTTTATTTGTGTATCTCAATTCAGCTTCATTCCCCCTTTTGCAGATAAAAGAATCCACCAAGTTCAATAAAGTTGTGTAACTTACCAAGCCCATAGCAAGTATTAGAACCCAAGTTTTTACTAGTGTACACTGGGTCTGGACCCCATAAGCCCAAATTTGACCCCAGCTCCTGAAGTGGGACCTGAGAATCATGAAAATCCCATCCTCTTTGTTGATTGGTGAAGGAATGTAAGTCAAACAACACACGTCTGGCTTTTCTTTGGTCACAGTTATTTAATGAGGAGATGTGATCCGATTTGGACCACTCATACTGTTCAGGAGGAATCTTGATGATTTGGAGAAGCATTCTGTCTGACCTACCAGATGTGAATGCTGCTGTAGCCATCCTACAAACATCCAGGAAACCAGGATATGATGAAGCTACACTCTGAATGGAAGAGTGTTTTCAATATTACTGAAAACTGTATCAACTAATATTGAAGCACATCCTACCTTGGACTCACACATAGGAGCTAATAAGTTTCCTTATTGCTTAGAAATTGAATGTTCTGTTACTTACTACCATAAGCATTCTCTGTTACACTATCATATTCCAAAGTCTCATGCTCTTGACCACAAATAAGTAAATTCTATGGGAAAACAGCAGTAATAAATATTTATTTGGTAATTACACCACACCACTCATTCTTCTCGTTGCTATCTGTTCACAAGCTCCCTGAGTCCAATGCTCAAAACTCTATAAGGAGTTTGGTTTGTATTTTTTGTTAATTGTAACCATTTTAAAGAATGAGAAACTAGATGCTTTTAGGAGTAAATTGGCTTGCCCGTAGCTAATAGAAGAGGTCCGTTTTGGATCTACATTGGCCTGCCTCCAACTCCGGGTTTTACATTATATCCAAACCTAATTCTAAAGCTGCCTAAAAGATGAGGCCTGCGTTCCCCCCCCCCCCCACTAACTACATGGGCTTCACCATTCTTTCTCAGCATGTTTACCTATTTACCTGAGAGAAATTTTTTTCTAACACCCAAGAATTCTGTCCTAACATCTTGCTTCCTTTTTTATATAGACATCAACCCTCTCTCTTTCTTCTCCTGTTATAAAGGATCTCTGTCTGAATATCGCTTTGATTCAGATATATTTACCTCAGACTTAGCGGTCCTCTGAGAACCTTGACTTTGGATTCAGAGATCTATGTGTTAGTCTCAACACATAGACAACTCACGGACGCCAGGACCTTGGTACCCATAGCAGGATTTTGCATGCTACCTTGCTATGTTTTTACAGGGTATTTCTCCAGTCGTATGTGTTCAAACTGGGTTGTAAATTCCCCAGAAGGAGGAATGGAGAATTCTGTTAAAACTGACAAGACACACTCAAATTAGTCAGGAGCAATGTTTGCTAAGATCATTCCATTTATTACTTTTGTAAACTTAATTCTCATATGTATGTATCATCACCTCACAGCAGCCAGGGATCTTATTCTTTTCTTCCATATATGGATACATTAGGGGAAAGATCTAGTAATTTCTTGTTGCATTCTGTTTTACAGTGATGAAACTATTTATCAGCATAAGGCAAAACTCTGAGTCCCACTTGAAAATAGCCCATCAAATAGAACTGATAAACCAAAAGGATAGAAGAGAAAAGAGATGAGAAGAAAATAAAATAAAATAAAATAAGAATTATACATCAGAGTTGGTTCTTTTTTTTTCTTTTAATTTAAACATTGAAAGATTCTGCTCTACTGCTGAATCACAAGATGTTAGTTGCCATTTTTTCACTTCATTGTTTTGATGGAGTTTTTAGGACTTTTTAATGTCTAATTTTCAATTCGGGAAGCCTTTAGAAATGCTGCCTAAATTCAAATTCAAATTATGAGATAGAAAAAAAAGGCATCAAAGTGAGGAAGAGGAAATCCAAGTTAGCCCTGAAAGATATCATAATTGAAATTTAAAACTCTGGGGACCTTGGACATTGCTTCTTTTTTGTTGATTTCTTTTCTTTTTCATAGAAACTACTTGGTTTTACAGAGTAAAACCTTGTTTTGGGGAGGGCAGAAAATAAAGTTTAGTCCAACTCAGTATGTCCTTACAAAAAGAGAATAGAAATACCGGACATCTGTTCTTTAAATGACCAATCTTCATATATCCTAATTAGCCACTTTTGCTGGAACATAGGTTCAAAGATTGCTGGAAGGCTCATATTCTACCTCTGACTCTTTTTGACAAGCAGATCCCCTTCTCCTCTGCCTCTGATGGCAACACGTCTGGAGGGAAGAAATGACTTAAAAAGTACGAACAACAACATTTGTCTTAAGAATTATGTAAAACAAAGAGGCACCTTCCATGTCATATCTTTAAGGCTGTGTAAATCCACTAAAGAAAAAAAATCTACTTTCAATATTTACCCCAATGTTAAATAAAAAATCATTATAAAAGTATTATAATATAGTTAAAAGTGAAAGAAAGGTAAAGTTTTGTCTATTGTACAAGTTTATTGATGGAGACAAGAAAGTGTACTGATTTATTTTAAACTTGTATTGAAGATAGTGGTTAAAGCAAAATGACTTGAACGTCACAGAAGAGGGCAGAGTGGTCCTTCCACATAAATGACTACTGAGCTGGCAAGAACTGTCAGAAGCAACCATTTCAGAACTCTGGAGTCCAGTAGGACATCTGCATCCAGGAAAGTACTGGAGGAAGAAAGAGACTGGCCTTGAAGGAAGTCTCTGTCAGGTCACTTGGCTAACTGCAGAGGTAATGGAACAGGAGACTTCCGTGACCACACGTGAAAAGAAATATAAAATTTGGAAAAGTAAGTAAACAAATATACAACTGCAGTCTTCAACAGGCAACAGTGGCAATTCTTAGAGAAGAGTGGGTGGAGAATCTAATTTCCAGAGTTACCACATTACAATATTTGTCTGGTTCTCGATGAAAAATTAGAAAACTCACATAGTTATGATACATTTATTTTAAAAATGATTAAAACTATACCTGAAGAAACTCTGACATTGAACTTTTGAACTTACTGTACAAATTCTTTAAATTAACAATGTTAAATATGCTCAAAGAGCTGAAAGAAACCATGAGGGGAAAAAGTAAAGGAAATCAGAAGAATGATGTATGAGCAGATAGAAGCTAGGAATAAAATGGATAGAAATTATAAAAAGAAACCAATTAGAATTGAAAAGCAAAATAGTTAAAATGAAAAATTCACTAAAAGAGTTTAACAGGAGATATAAGCAGCAGATGAAAGAGTCAGAAAACTTGAAGGTAGAACAACTGAAATTGCCCGGTCTAAGGAGCAGAAAAAGAAAGAACAAAGAAAAATGAACACATCTAAGGGACCTACGAGACACTACCAGGCACACTAACATACACATTATAGGAATAAATAAATGAAAAAGATACAAAAAAAAAGTGAATCAAAATGGTCTAAAAGGAGGCATCCAAGTGGCTCAGTCAGTTGAGTGTGTGACCTCATTTTAGGTCAGAGTCTTGCAGTTCTGAGTTCAAGACCTCATCAGGCTCACTGCTGTCAATGAAGAGTCTGCTTTGGATCTTCTTCCTCCTTCTCTCTGCCTCTCTTTCATTTATGCTTTCTCAAAAATAAACATTTAAAAACAAATAATAACAACGACCAAAAAAAAATGGTATCCTGGGAAAAATCAAACACAAAAGAAGGCATCATTGGAGGAATTGGGAGTCAGAAAGTGTAAGATATATAGAAAACACATAGTAAAGTGGAATGAGTACATTCTTCATTATCAGTAGTACTTTAAAAGCAAATGTTTTACCAATTTGACAATAAATTATTTAAAAAATTATAATAATAAAATAAAATAAAAGTAAATGGTTTAGACCCACCAGTTAAAAGAGAGATTTTTGGAATGGATAAAAAAAACAAAACACATGATCCAACTATATGCTGCTTACAGGAGACTAACTTCAGACTTGAAGAAACAAATAGGCCCAAAGCAAAGGATGAAAAAGATATTTCATGCAAATAGCTGGGGTGACACACAAAATAGATGCTAAGTCAAAATTATTGCCAAACACAATGAAGAGTATTTTATATTGGGAAGTGTCAATTAATCAAAATTATAAACATACATGCCCCAAACAGTAGTCCCCCCAAATATATGAAAAAACCATTAACAAAATTTAAGGGAAAAATATTAGTAATAAACAGTAATAGAGTAGCTCAAGATTTCAGCACCCTGCTTTTAATAATGGATAGAACATCTAGACAGAAGATCAGTAAGGAAATAGAACTGAACAACAGTACAATCTAAGTAGACCTAACAGACATACATAATCACCCAACAACAGCAGAATACATATTCTTCCCAAGTGCAAATGGAACATTATCCAGGATAGACCATAAAGTCTTAGTCCATAAAATAATTCTCAGTACATTTAAAAGAATTGAAATTTTACAAAGTACTTTCTCCAACTAGAATGGAATGAAGCAAAAAATCAATAACAAAAGGAAAACCGGAAACTTTAAAAATGAATGGAAATAAACAACATATTCTTAAAAAATAAGTGGGTCAAAGAAGAAATCACAAGAGGAATTAGAAAATACTTAGAGACTAATGAAAAGAAAAGCACAACATACCAAAACTTAGGAGTTGCAGCAAAGTCAGTACCAGGGGCAAATTTATAGCTGAAAATACCTACATTAAAAAAAAAAACACATCAAATCAACAATTTAACTTCACACCTTGAAGAAAAAAAACAGACTAAAACCAAAGCCAATAAAAGGAGCAACTGATAAAGACTAAGCAGAGATAAACAAAATAGAGGATTCAAAAGCAATAGAATTGGTGAAACCAAAATTTTGTTCTTGGAAACGATCCACAAAGTTGATGAATCTTTACCTATATTGACTTTTTAAAAAAGAGAGAAAAGTCAAAAATAACTAAAAAGAGAAGTAAAAGTGGGACATCGCTACCAACCTTATAGAAATTAAAAAGATTAAAAGAACATACTGTGAATAGTTGGATGCCAACAAATTAGATTTTCTAGATGAAATGAGAAAATTCTTAAAAACACACCACTTAGCAAAACTGAGTCAAGAAAGAGTGGGAAATCTCAATTGATGAACAAGAGAGTGAATCAGTTTAACAAACATAAGGAAGAACTTATTGAGAAAAAGCAGGAATGAATATAGCTTATTATGCAACCACCATTCAGCTGTAGAGTTTTAGCCCAGGGTGTATTTCTTTGGAGCTTTTTAAGATGTCATACATTTCATTTCCTTCCTATTTTGTTGTTGATATGTGACTTTATAAATCTGCTTTTGTAATTTTGGTTAATAATTGTGTAGGAAAAAATGGAAATATTTTCTAATTCAAAAGAAAAACAAAAAAAGGAAAGGAAAAAGTTCAATAGCCTTGCATTCTTCAATGCAAGTCAAAACTGCTATGTGATTCCACTTCACAGCCACTGTGATGGCTATAATTTTAAAAAATTAAAAATAAAAAGTATTAGTGAAGATGTAGAGAAATAGGGACCTTATACATTGCTGTTGGGAATGTAAAGTAGTATAGCTGTAGTGAGAAAACAGTTTGGTGGTTTATCAAAAAGTTGGAGAATTACCATATGACATAACAATTACACTCCTAGGTATGCACCCAAGAGAAAAGGAAGCATCTATCTACCCACAAACTCGTATACAAATGCTTACAGCAATATTATTCATACTAGCTTAATGACAGAAACCAAATGTCCATTAACAGATGAATGAATAAAGAAACTGTGTTGTGGACATATAATGAATATTATTCAGCCATAAAAGAAATGAGGTTCTGATACTTGCTATACCTTGGATGAACTACAAAAGCATTAGGGTAAGTGAAAGAAGCCAGACACAGAAGATCACATACTGTACGATTCATTTCATACAAAATTTCAAGAATAGGTATATCCATAGAGACAGAAAGGAAATTTATGGTTGTTAGGAGATAGGAGAGGAATTGTGCGGACCAGTTATTTAAAAGGTACAAAGTGTTCTGGGTTGAACAAAAAATGTTGAAACTCGAGAGAGGTGGTGTTTGCACAATATTGTGAATCTATTATTAAATGCCATTGAATTGCATCCTTCAAAATGGTTAATTGCATGTTAAATGACTTTCACCTCTATCAAAATAAAATGCTTTTCTAGTTAGATCTCAGCAGTCAAGAAAATTATTAATGTTACATAATTTCCTTGAATGCTATTAAAAAACATCTAATAAAATTGGATTGACCCCTTTCGTTTTAAATTAATGAACTTAAATCTCAGTGTTGCATACCACTACCCTGAAATCAAAATACTATTCTGTTTTTCTCTTAGCAAATTGCTCTCCTCTTTTCCAAGATAGTATTATTCTCTATTCTTTCCTCAAATATCATTTCTTACTTTCTGTCCCTTCGAAATTCCACACCCACTCCTCACCCCAAACAACCATCTCATCAATAATTTACTGAAGAAATAGAAGCTGCCAGATGGCCACTCCCTCACCTTCCCACCAGCCTTACTGTAGGAACCTTGCTGTAGCAGGCACAGCTAATCTGTTTCCCAACAATTGTTTACTCATTTATCCCCTGCTACCAGGCACCCAATTTGGATTAGCTAGCAGCCATGTGTTTAGGGAAGCTTGGCCGTGTCCAGCCCCAGGGAATGAATCACAATTAAACTAAACCAGCCATGTTGGTCTCATTCCCAGGTATTAAAGATTATTTTTAAGCATGAGCCTGCAATCCAGGAGAGGCCCTTGGGGCCCCAGGAAAAGGGTTTTACCAGATTTTTTTCAAGACATGTGGGAGAAAGTACATCTCTTTTTCTCAGTATCTTTTGACTGCATTTATCTCTTGAAATTGCTTCAGATATCTTATAAATATGACACGATTAACACTGAGGATGATGGAACAAAGGATAACATGCCTCTTCTAGGTGACTTGCTTGCATCGCTGAATTAACCAGTCTTGGAACTGTTCTACCTCAAAACCTACTCTTCTGTGCTGGCCTTATTATATGACTTTAATTGGATTTCTGTTACTTAAAAGGAAAAAGCATCCTTATTAAACAAAAGGAGAAGATGTTCTTCTGTCAAAACCCAGCCCTTTCACTTGGCTTTGAAGCCCATCTTCTAGATCACAAAGCCTTCAACCCTGTAATTTCTGTACCCACCCCCCATTCGTTTCTGCATTGTCTATCTGCTGTTGCTAGTTGATTCTATTTAGCATAAAAACATGTTAATAGTAATTCCCATGAATAAAAAATATCCATTGATAGCTTAAAATAGTGACTTTTCTTAAAATAATTGTCTACCTACACTGTTGTCCCTTTCCTAGAATATTCCAACTATTTTTTAAGAAAAAAAAAAAAACCTATTGGTTTATATAACTGGGGACACAGAAGTAGATTTTTGTTTCACTCACAACTAGATCCACAAACTCAGATGAGGTCATCCTACTCTGTCTCTTTCTACCTCTGCATCTTGGTGCTGCTCCTTTACGTTGGCCTCGTTATGTCCAGGGCAGACGATCTTTCTTCACAATGGGAAAAAAATGTTACCTAAAGCCTTCCAGGTTCCTGATCTCAATAGTAAGACAATTTTTCCTCTAGTAACAGATTGAAAAGGGACTCTGTTTATCCCGTCTTAGTTCGTATGACCTCCCCTGGATCAATCGTTATGGTCAGGAAAATGGAATCGATTAGAACCTAGGTTGTGTGCTTAATGATCGTTTCCACTAGCTAGGAATACTATGGTAGACAACCACAGAATTATTATAAGATTGGAGCCAGGAAAAACATTTCTCTAGAGAAGGTAGGCATAAAAGCAGAGGCCAATTAAAGTCCATGCTGTAGGTGTTAAGCACAGTTATACCATTATGCTCAGAAGCATATGCATTTCCTAAAATATTCCTGCATAATAGGATGTGTCTATTCGCAAAATGCACTCACCTCTCCATCAAAAGGAGATGACCCAGAGTCATATCAAGTTACTGCATTTGCTCCACACTTAGATCTCCAAATTGTGTGCATTCCTCCCTCAATCACATGCACGAGACACATCATAATATGGCACCTAACGATTAAATAAAGAACATACCCTCCCTAAAAACAGGGTAATCACATTTAATTCTCCTTTTTAAAAAAATGGAAAAGGAGAAACAATGTCCAGTTGTCAGTGGCCACTGGCTAGAGGTAACAAGGCCTGTCCTGGCTATGCAGTGAGTGAATGTTTCT
Source organism: Paguma larvata (assembly GCA_030068075.1). Taxonomy (NCBI): domain Eukaryota; kingdom Metazoa; phylum Chordata; class Mammalia; order Carnivora; family Viverridae; genus Paguma; species Paguma larvata. The sequence continues at coordinate 128,374,116 of CM057826.1, forward strand.
GGTGTGTTTGGTTTGTGTCTGCTTCTGACCCCTGGGAATGTTCATTGTCCTTTTCTTCTGTGGCCACAAGCAAGAAAAAGTCTAGAGGATATTCCTTTGGTGGGGGGCGGTACTGAGTTTGAATTTCGAGTATGTCACCAAATTCTTGTATTTGTCAGAACGTTTTTGGTTATGTTACAGAAACTCAATGCAAATTGGCTTAGATTCAGGAGAGAATGCATTGATTATTTAACTAGAAAGTAGAGGCACTTCTTAAGCCTTGAGTCTTAAGTTAGATTCTCAGAATTCTCTCACTTTACCATCCTTGGCGTCTCTTCTCTTTCTCTCTTTCTCTTTCTCTCTCAAACTACAGGAAAAATAAATTTCCCCATGGGCTGGGAAGAAGACTACTCCAAATTACATTTCTCTCCTAATCTCTTTTCAGTTGCCTTTTGCTCTCCACTATACTGTTGACACTGATCTTGTCCAGATTGCAAATGATTCTTATTTTACCAAACATAATACACAGGTTTCTAGCCATCTCATTTAACGTCCCAGTAAAACATTACACATCTTAGTACTCCTTCTAACTACTTCTTGAAATATTCTCCTCTTTCTGTTTCCAGGAGACATGATTCTCTGGATTTCTTCCTGCTTCTCAGTTTCATTGCCTACATTTTTTTTCCCCTTTCAATTCTCTAAATATTGAAATCTAAGAGAGTTGGTGTTGGGTCCAACTCTCTCCTTTATCTACGCTCATTCTCCAGCTGATCTCATTGGGTGCCATGATTTAAACACTAGTCATTAGGTGCCATAGTGTAACTTTTTAAATGTTTATTTATTTTTGAGAGAGACAGAGTGCAAGCAGGGGAGGGGCAGAGACAGAGAGAGACACACAGAGAGAGGAAGACACAGAATCAGAAGCAGGCTCCAGGTTCTGCATGGGCAGCACAGAGCCAACATGGGGCTGGAACTCACGAACCACAAAATCGAGACCAGAGCCGAAGTCGGCCGCTTAACCGACTGAGCCACCAGGCGTACCTAGGTGCCATAGTTTAAACATGTTGGTTACTATCCCTACCCCCCGTTTTTTTTTACGTGTGACCACTTAGCTTCAGGCTACAGTATATGTATATCCAACAACCTACTTAATATTGTGGCCTGAATGTATAGTAGGCATCTAAAAAGTAATGTATTCAAAATGAACTCCACATATTTTATATGTCCCCAGACTTCTCTCTTGAAATAAATGAAATCACCCATCCATATGTGTAAGCTACAAATAAATTTCAAACTTCCCTTTCTCTCATCATCCACCCAATCTATTAGAGAGTGCAATTATGGAAACCACCCCATTAATTAATTTGAATTTTCATCTTTATCTCTTCTCATTGTCTTTTCTCCTACATCTCCTACACAACCCACACACATATACATAGCAAATAATACTGCAGGATAGGTTTCCAGGGTCACTCAAAAACAAGCTGAGTCTCAACAAATCTTGTAGAGCTCGTACTACAGAGAAAGGAGTGATTTCATTTAAAAACAAAGGCTTCCCTTGTGCTAAATGCTCTGGAAGCTGACTTGGACGAGTACTAAAAACTATGAAATTCTTTGGCAATAAATAACAGATGTAAGCACTTTATAAACTACCTGTTCTACCTGTGGAATGGGCAGGAACCCCTTTGTGTGAAGATACACCTAGTTCACAGAACTAGTTTTGTCTCGTTTCGGTTTTATGGCTGAAAACAAACAACACATTCCTCATCCTAAGTCCATCCTAGACAAAACAGACTTTGACATTTATTACTATTTCTGCCTTTAAAAAGTTATTTCCAGCAATTTCTAGGTTCATGCACATCTTAAAATAGACCTGCAAAAGCCTATAATTTAGAAGCATAGTTACCCCTGTATTAATTTGCTAGGGTTGCTATAAAAGAGTACCACAAACAGTGTGGCTTAAACATCATAAATTTATTGTCTCACATTTCTAGAGGCTAGAAGTCCAAGATCAAAACGTCAGTAGGGTTGGTTCCTTCTAAGGAACCTTCTGAGGAACTTCTTCTACACCTCTCCTTTGGCTGCTGGTGCTTTGCTGGCAATCATTGGCGCTCCGTGGCTTGTAGATGCGTCACCATGGTCTCTGCCTTTTGTCTTCATGTGTCTTTCCCCCTGTATGTCTGTATCTAAATTTCTACTTTTATAAAGACACCAGCCATGCTGGATTAGGGGCCCATCTTACTCCACTACGTTCTCATCTTAACAAATTACATCTGCACCAACTCTGTTTTCAAATAAGGTCATGTTCTCAGGTACTGGGAGTTCAAACTTCAACGTTTGAATTTAGAGGGAACATAATTCAACCTTTAACATCCCCAAGGTTTTTTGGGAAGGAATCTCTGAATAATAGAGGAAAGTTTAAGCTCTGAGTGGAAAATAGAAATATTTACCAAAATATCAATCAATAATTGAAACATAAAGTTAGGGTTCCAGGCATAGAGATTCCTAAGATTTCTGTAATCTCCAAAAAACTCTCTGGGCCTTATGAATAGATAAGAATATCAGAGAGAAATGAGACATGGGGAAAAGTGAGGCAATTAATCATTGACTTGGATATAAAGGTCAAATGCTTGGATGTAAAAGTCAAAAAACATTAATATTAGGTTCTGAGAAATTAAAGTCAACAGCCGTAGTGGCCTAGGACTCATTCCTAGGATACCCCCAGTCCATCCAAGTTCCAGCACATTCTTAGAGCTCTTTCGTGCAACAGGGCACAGACTCCCCCTGCTGGTCGTACTCAGAGTTGACTCTGCTCTCTGGCTTGAGTGAAATGCGTTCTGCCATTATTTTCTCTCAGGAGTTTCCCCTTCTCCTCTGACCTCCTCAATGTCTAGCTTAATGCAGGGCAGCTGGTTTAATATACCTGCTCTGTGTTCAATCTTTTCGTGTAACATCTGGGAAACATCTATTTGTTAAAGAATGATAATGGAAAGTGCCAATAATCTGCTAGTATTATTATGCTCATAGTTTTGACTTTGAACATCCCCTAAAGAATATCAAGAACTGCCCTGTCACTACGTCCATTCAGTGATGGCAAGACACTTGCATTTTTACAACTCTAAGTTCAAACATTAAATTGTTCCTGAGGTTTAATAAATAAGATCTTCATACACAAAACACATGGTCATCTGATATTTTCTCCCTGAAACCCTAGGAACTGAAAGAAAAACCTATTTCAAAGATGTAGATTAAGGGTCTGATAAAATATTAAAGAACTACAACATTCAGAAGACCTAAGTGAGGAAATCCAAATTACAAAGCTTTGAGAAGAATCCAGAACAGACATGGGGTAAATTGAGCCTACATAGACTCTTCCAAAGGAAATGAATCACCTTTAATATTTAGTGATTCAAATATAAGGGAGTTGGGGTAACCACTGATCACCCAGTCACCTAAAGCTTGAGATTTGTCTTGAATCTTACTTTTCCACTAAATCCAACTCTTAAGTATTTCTTGTGTCTGTCTTCTCTTCACTGCTGATGGGTACTTACTATTTCCAAACTGAATTTTTGCAAGAGCTACACACCAATATGCGTGGCTCTGTTCTCCTCACAAATTTGTCCTTATGAGTATCCTCAGAATTTTCTAAGTGCAAATATGAATATGCCCCAGTTAATGACTCCCCATTGCCTACCAGTCAACTCAAATTGCTATATTGGGAAGGGCATGAACTTTGACATCAGAGAGATAAGTGGATAGATTCTAACTCGATTTGAGACTTCAGGGAACCACTGTCTGAATTTCTTCCATGAGGCCTATCATATAGTAGGATAATTACAATTGGTGGGGGTGGGGAAGTGGGAGATAGATTATGAGAGAACCTAGGAAGGACATCTAACCCAAACTTGAAGGAAGAAGAAAAGCATTTTTGAAGAAGGAGCATCTAATTGAAGATCTGAAAATAGGAGTTGGTTGGGATTTTGTGGATAATGGGAAAGAGGGTAAGAGAAAGTAGTGGGAGCAATTATAGGTGGAAGCAGAGGGAAAATAATATGTTAAATAATACTTGACTGTGAAGAACAACGCCTTTTCTTTCTTCTTAAATGAGAAAAATAAGAGAGAATACGGCATGTGCAAGGAATCAAAAGTGAGTTGCAGGGAGTCGTGTAAGATAAAACTGGAGAAACAAGTAGGGAGATCTGACTACTAATGACCAAAGGGTCTGTTTAGGAATATAGATTTGCCCCTGATGGTATAAGGGGACTAATTTTGGATTTAAGCCAAGGAGAAATGTGTGTTGTGGAATCTTCCCTCTGGCTGTGGTATTGAGGAGCCATTTAAACAAGGACCATAATGAAAATTTCTGCAGTTGGTGGCCTGAACAAGGTGATGGTAGAGATGTAGAAAAGAAGATGGATTCAAGAACTACTTGAGAGACATCATTCTTAATACTTAGCAATTGACTGTATGTGCAGAATGAGGAAAGGAAAGAATCAAAGCTGTATAGATTTCTGATATGAACCACAGGGTGGCTAGGGGCATCTGTCCCAGCTTAAGAGGTGTGAGAGAAGGAATAGATTTGAAGTAGGAAGCTAATGAACAGGTCAATCTTGAGTTGGATGAGAACTTGGATGGCACTATTCAGTAGGCAGTTGGATAGCCTGGTCTTGGATCACGAAGAAGATCAGGAGTAATGATGAAGAGGTGGTTCTTCTTGGCAGATTGTGTGCTTTAGGGCAGGTCACGAAGGAAGAAATGCATAGAAAGAGCAGATAAGGGGGCTGAAATCCCACAAAAGAGCTTTCATCATTTGCAAAATGGGGATAAAACTTTCTAGGGCCTTTGGCTAACATACTTGGGAGTACCTAAAAAATGCTTAGCTCACAGCACAAGCTTAGTAAATCTTTATTAAATGAATAAATGAATAATTGACCAAACGCATATACATGATTTACTAACTTTCTTATAAATATTAAGTAAAATAAAAGTTAGTTTACCATCTCTGAGAAACTTTATAACGAAAATGTCCATGCAAAAAGACACCTGCTCTTATCAGCAGAGCCATGACTCACAGGATAAGGCATTCTGCTTTTTCTTAGACAAGAAAGTCACATTTATTAGTGCCCGGTCAGCTATTTAAAACTGACCTCTGTTTGATCTTGACATTTATTAGCAAAAGGAAGTCTTTAGTTATGTAACAGGCCAGCAGTCCATGCGTCCCGCCTGTAACAACAATAGTAACAGAAGCCCATTTTTCATTGTGCCTGACTCTATTCAAAACAACACATCTCTTCACCAGATTGTATTTTTTCCCTTACATTCTCTGAAGCTGTCACTTAATGCCCAACAGTCCAGTAAGGGGGTAAAAACTGGCATCTGCTTAGGTAAGTGGGAGTGTGTGTGTGTCTGTGTGTGTGTGTGTGTGTGTGTGTGTTAAGATGGAATTCTGCTGTAAAATCAACCAGAACCAAAGTGTTAAATGAAATTCCCAGTAAATAGGCTTCATGGTGATAAGGAAACCCATTCCAGGTTAAACAGACTGCTTGTGACTTTATGGCATTAAAGTAGACTTCCAAATAGATTGGAAAACAAAAACTCATTCACAAAAACTCATGATTTCAGACTGGCATATCAAGCATAATTTCTGAGCATTTGCAGAAATGAATACTCCTACCAAGGGCACATTACTTATTTCAAATAAACTTGATATCAAGGGATTTACTGTTGCATTTCGACAATGAAAAAAGAACCAGAATATTTTGGGGGAGCAATCTCAGTATGTATCAAATAAATTTTAGCCATTCATACATGCAATTTAGCAACTAAAAACTTGCTGAAGATCATTATTTTTTCTATTCCCAAACTTATATAGATTGAATACTAAGAAGCAAATAATGGTAGTTTATTTTAGAGTCTTAAGTATAAAATGATGAATAATTTTGGGTTATTGGAGTGAAACATACTAGTCTTTTATCTTTGCTTGCTTGTTATACTAAATGCTTAAGGTGAAGGATCAGTTAGAAGATTGATTCCATCTCCAGCTATTGCATAAGTAAGAGAGGTCCACTACCTTCTCACAATAAGAAAGTATCTTGGTAAAGGAGCCAGAAGACCAAATCTAAGTTCCCGCTCAAAAATTTACCTGGGGTTTCCAACCAGAGGTCCCTGTTGAAAGTCACAGAGTTACAGAGCAGTGGAACAGAACTGAGAGTTTACAGAGTCCTACAATATGAACAATTGATTTTTGACAAGGCTCTCAAGGCCATTCACTGGAGAAAGAATCATCTCTTCAACAAATAATCCTGGGAAAGCTGGGTATCCAGAGGTAGAACATCATCGAAGTTACCGGGACAAAGAACTATGTGCAACGGAACGGTTAAGGAATTGGATGAGCAAGGCAGAGATCTCCATTTGCCAACCTAATAAGAATCCCCGTACTCTTAGAGTGGCAATGTACCTAGCTAAATATTTCTATTTCTTAGCCCCCAGGTGAATGGCAGTGGTCAGGATATGTATAAGAATTTTTTAACTGTGTTTTTGAGAAAAGTTCTTAAAAGGTGTTGGACAGCTGGCAGCTGTCCTGCCCTTTTTTACATGTGCTTTTTCCTTCTTCGTACTGCCTGACCTGGGAACAGAATGGCTGCAGCTGCAAGCGCATCTTGGATGTTGAGAGCGGAAGCCATGCTTGTGAATGCATGAAGAGACACAGCTCAGGCTTTTGAAGGTTGTGAAGCTGCCAGGCCTATCCTGGGCTGCTCGTGTCTTGACTTACATTTTATGAGTGAAAAATAAACACCTGCTTGTTTAGGTTACTCTTTTTGGGGTTGTTTGTTTTATGTACCCAAGACCAATCCTAACTGATTCAATCAGTTTCTGTGCTGCTGGGACACGGGGCAGGGGCAAAGAGGACCCTTCACCTGCAGATTTGAGTGAGGGCTGGAACTTCAACTTAGAGTGGGAATTTGTAAAAATTCAAATTCTTGGCCGCCACCCTGGATCTACTGAATCAGAAACTCTGGGGGTAGTGCTCAGTGATCAACGGGCTCTCCAGGTTCTAACTTGGGAACTGAGGTGAGTTTTTGTTCAGGGCTGCTTGAGTAAGAAGGCTCTATGTATGTATGTATGTATGTATGTATGTATCTATATTTTTAAGAGAGAGAGAGAGAGGAAGAGAGAGAGAGAGAGAGAGAGCATGCAAGTGGAGAAGAGGCAGAGAGAGAGAATCTTAAGCCAGCTCATGCTCAGTGTGGAGCCCAGCTTGAGCCTCAATCCCATGACCCTGAGATCATGCCCTGAGCTGAAATCAAGAGTCAGATGCTGAGCCAACTGAGCCACCCAGGCAACTTCTTTTAAATGTTTTTTTGGCTTATGACCATTTGTTCTTAAGAATAGGAACCGTGATGGGGTGCCTGGGTAGCAAAGTCAGTTGAGTGTCCAACTCCTGATTTTGGCTCAGGTCATGAGCCTCCTAGCTCTTGCATCAAATCACATCTCTTTACTAGCTAGTGTGTATGGCACACTTCATATGTAACCAATATTTTCTAGGTATGGTATCTATAAGACACCTGAAGCTAATTCTGACTATGTAATTGTTAGTGGATTCACCTGCTTGGTGAAGGAATGATCACAGATTTTCCCCATTCTCCAGTTTCCCCATAAAACCCTTGAAATGACCACATACCACCACTGCCCTTTCAGCTCCCATTCTGAGCAAAATCAGAGAATGAGCAGAAATATAAGACCCAAGAGATGAAGCAGAAAGGATGGAAAAGGTAAAAGTGCTAAAGTCCCTTTGCCACAAGAATAGCTTGAAAAGAGTGGAAGAGAAAGCTGGATCCTGAGAAAGCCAGGCCAGGACAAGGGAACTGAGGTGGGAGGGGACCTTTCCTGCTGGAGAGACTCTAAGAGGGTAAATGCTGAAGAACTGCTATGTTGCAACCTCGGTGTCTTTCAAACATTTTGAGAGCCACCAATAAAAAAGAAACTCCTTATACACACACATTAGCCCATGACACATGACACAGAGAACCACACAGTTCTGTTTTCTTTTGAGAGGTAAGGGGGGAGGGGCAGAGGGAAAAAGAGAGAGAAAGAATCTTAAGCAGGCCACGTATCCGCTGTGGAGCCCAACAGGGGACTTGATCTCATGACCCTGAGATCTTGACCTGAACCAAAATCAAGAGTCAAGAGTTGCAGGCTTAACCAGCTGAGCCACCCAGGTGCCCCTATATAGTTTTGTTATGACCACTAAACGTGGAGTTAAATGAACCTTTATTGGGAAACTACTCAGAGCCAGATATACTTGTCTCATTTCCTCTTCACAAGTGCCCTGTGAAACCAGTATGTTTACCTCCTTTTAGATAAGATAGCTGTGCCTGGAGAGATTATATGAACTGCCCAAGGGCATTAATCTAGCAAGTAGTGGAGCCTTGGCTCTCCCGGGTCTGCGCTAGGAACTGGGGACGAGAAGCGGCTGATGAATGGGAGAGACCTGGGCCAACACTGTTGCCAGAGGAAGTGTCTCAGGAACTGCCCTGCCGAGTCCCTCTGCACCGGGAGACCTCTGGATCTGGGCTCCATTGTGAAGCTTTGGCTTTCCCTGTCATTTCCTTTGCACAAGAAACAGTGGGATCTCAGCACAAAAGCTGTGGGATCTATTTGTGCACGGGCACACGCTGCAGCCCACCAAAGCCCCTTTTTTCATCCCTTCCATCTGCACCGCTGATAGAAGCCAGCACTCATGCAAAAACTGCTTTTTATGATTCTCCAGAAACCTTTTTACTCCTTTCCCTCTAGTCTGTAACCCTTTCCCTTGTTTCTACTTGCTCCTTTTGGTCTTTTATCTACTACCTAATTTCCAGGCATTTCCTCCCACTGATCTCAACCTACCAAAAATATAAACAAGTATTTTCTTCAGCAAAACTTCGTAATGATGAGTGATTTACTGTATTCCGTAAGACAAGAGTTTGATTCTCGTGTGCCTTCCTCACTCTGGCCAACTTCTGCAAACTTCTTACAGCTGTAAATAGCTCAGGTTATAAATCTTAATTGCAAATTATATTTATCTCGCGTTGCTTTATTTTGACATTAGAGACATGACTGCAGAGAAATCAAGAAAAACTTTTAGCTAGAGGGAAACCAACAAGGAATTGTTTACTGCGTGATGTCACAGAGGAAGTGGACACGGTGTCCTTATTTTCTCACTATGTAGGTTTCTTCGTTATAGTGAACCAAGAGAAACTCTGCTGGAAGGGACCTTAGAAAGTTTCAGTGTAAGTAAACTGAGGCACAGGACCAAACGATGCTTAGTGTAGATGAAACCCTAGGCATCTATACTTTCCATTCTCAGTAAATTCCATGTTCTTTTCTAAGAGGCAAAGCCAGGAGGTAACACTTTGGTTAACAGCGAAATGTACCCTCTTCCCAAAGGCAGGATCCACTGGTCGACAATATACCATGAGCTTCCATTCCTTGGTTCCAGCACAACTCTCTGTCATTGCTCTTTCCTCTGCTTCCCCAACCTGTTTCTTGGCCCCCAGGACAGCCTGTCTGGTCAATACTCAGCCATAGAGCTGACAATTTGGATTACCAGTGAAAGCCGGGTAACATTGCCCACTATCCTTATGCCAGTTCCTAAATTAATGATATTTCAAAGAATCTTTAACATGTATACTTGGATATAGGAAAAAATATCCACCCCACCCCCCACACACATCATTGTCTTGAATACTAATGACAACTTCTGTTTTTGTAATCACTCAGCGGCATAGCCTGGTAAGGAAGACAGTGGCACCCAGTGGACAAATGTTTGATTGTTTGACACAGGTGTTCCATTCTGAAATATTCTCCTATCTTAGCCTCAGGAAAGGTCAGTTGCTCCCCTTGCCTTTCCCTATTCTTCTGTCATCCCACTTTTAAAATGTCGGCTGAATTTAAATATGGGGAGGGGACGGTCTCACATTTTTTATCTTTTCAAGAATAAGACTGAAAACTGAAGTACTGGAGAAAGCAAAAATTTCAGGATTAAATCCTCTCAGAGCAGTGTCTCTATATGATTAACCTCTTTCAACTCTAAGAGTAGAGACAGCCAAATCTAATAAAATGCTCAACTTAATTAAAAATGTAATTTTGAAAATGCCCGTAATGTGTTTTTTTTTTTTTAACATATCATGCTTTCCTTTTCTTCAAAACATTACCAACATCCAATTAAATTCACTTGCCTGTGCAAATTTGTCAACTCCAAAGGCAATAAATACTTCAGGAAAGTAACACACACAAACCCTACAATTTAGTGCTATTGTACAGTTTATCTGGAGATATACAAGTACTTATTTTCCCTCATTTGTTCTTTCTTTTTTCTTTTTTTTTAACGTTTTTTTTGAGAAACAGAGACACAGTGCAAGTGGGGGAGGGACAGAGAGAGAAGGAGACACAGAATCCAAAGCAGGCTCTAGGCTCCGAGTTAACAGCACAGAGCCTGATGCGGGGCTCGAACTCATGAACTGTGAGATCATGACCTAAGCTGAAGTCAGATACTTAACCAACTGAGCCACCCTGTCTTCCTCTTTCAATGATTCTTTTGGTTGTGAGCTGCTTGGGTACAGAAGCCCTGCTTCTTTATCTTTCTTCCCCAAACACCTAACTAGCCTCTCACTTACTGTGGGTACAGAGCAGTTGAGTAAAGTCCAGTTAGCATTTTATATATTTAATCTGCAAACAAATAAATGGAACTAATTATTTTGTATTACGGAAAGGATCATGAGCTAAGAATTTTCAGTGGTAGGGGCTAGTTGCTTTGGATAAAAATATTTTATAAGGAACAAAAGGGATGATTACTTTTATGGGCAAATCGAATTTTATTGCTTTCAATGAGAAATCATTAAAAGGCCTTCAATTACAAAATAAAAACATATCTTCTCATTGCAACCTAGTACCAGCCAGGGTGCCCTATTTCATTAGCCATTCAAAATTTCTTCCAGCTTTGGAGGCTCTTGTCCATGATTCTTTTCTTTATAACTCATAATTCTGCTACAGTTTGAGACTTGTTTTTATTTGTTTTAGAAGCAAGACCCATTGGCAAGCCGGGGTTATGGCATGTGGCTGACACAGAAACTTCTCCAAATGGGTCTGGGCCTAGGGCAACACCCTTTCATTAACTGATGTAAGTTTTTACTTCAACCACACTTAGTCAATAAATAGTAAACACGTCCTAAAGTAAGAGATGCACTTTTTTGGTAAATTGGAAAAAGAAATGGAGGCTATTTGTGTGGATTATTACATGTTAATTATACTTCTTTTTCTTATAACACAATCACTATCTCCCCTAGTCTCTGCAAAAATTCTTTTTTTTAAGTTTTTTATTTTATTTATTTATTTATTTATTTATTTATTTATTTATTTAGAGAGAAAGAAGGAGAGAAAGAGATAACATGTGCATGGGTGTGCTTGAGTAGGGGAGGGGCAGAGAGAGAGGGAGATGAGAATCCCAAGTAGGCTCTGCACTGTCAGTGAGGAGACTGATGCCAGGCTGGAACTCACAAACCGTGAGATCATGACCTGAGCTGAAACCACGAGTCAGATGCTTAACCGACTAAGCCACCCAGGTGCCCCTCTGCAAAAATTCTCATAAAATTCTGAGGCCATCAAATTTTGCTAGACAGACCTCATGAAAAAAAACTTAAAATTTTTCAAAAGTTTCTAAAAAACCTAACAAAATGTATCCATTCTCGATAAATCAATGAATGTTTATAACATTTCTGTCCTTTTTCTTCCACTCACTGTTACCAGGAGTGACTTTGTTCTCAGGGGTCAGACCACCCTGTCCAGGGGGAGGGGGCAACAGTAACACTGGGATTTGTGGTATATGCTATACTGTTTGCAAAGCATAATTTTGAGAAACGGGCCAGTCCCTGGTCAGAGCTTTGCTGATACCCACAGTCACTGTGCCTGACACCAGAGCCCCAATGTGTACATAGGTCATCTCTACAGCGTGCCCACTACTGGTTGGGCTCCACTGCTCCTACCAGTTTTAAAAACCCAAGAGGGAAGCCAAAACTCTATTTCCTCAAATAATTTGAGAAAATTGCTCCTCTGTGCTTCCTGTAGGTTTTATCTCACCTTCGGGCTTATCCGTTTACAATGCAAATATGCTTTACTGATTTAGAAGAACCACTTGCTTGAAGATGGGTTGCTTAACTCATGAGCCAAGGTGAATGGAAATCAAAATATCAAAGTCAAAGGAGTTTTAAAGGCCGGGAAGTTCCATAAAGATGGAAGTAATTATCGTTAGAGCTAAATGAATGAAGTCCTCTGTGTGCGTGTATATGAGCATGCATGTATGTGTGTCACTAGGTGCAGAGGTCAAAACACAGAATTGTTTGTTTGTTTATTTACTTTGTGTATAGTTGACACACGATGTTATATTAGTTTCAGGTGTACGACATAGTGCTTCACCACCTCTATACTTTATGCTGTGCTCACTACAAGTATAGCTACCATCTGTCACCATACCACACTATGACACTATCACTGACTTTATTTCCTATGCTGTGCCTTTTTTTTCCCATGACCTATTTGTTCTAGAACTGGAAGCTTGTATCTCCCAGTCCCCTTCATCCATTTTGCCCCCCGCCCAACTCCCCTTTCCTTTGGGAACCAACACTTTGCTCTGCTTCTGGTTTTTGTAAAACATGTATTTAGCTTTACACCTGTTCTACTGCACCCTAAGAAACATATATTTACAGTGTGAACGACAGGTATTACCTGTTCAGATAAGGATTTAGCCTTTTCTTCTGCTTCCTTCAGGCAAATCTCCAGGGCCTCAAGGTGTGCCAAAGTAAACGCCATCTGTCCAGTTTCCAGAGACTCTTTCTTTAAAACGATAATCAAGTATTACTTTGTGTTATGGGTAGTTTCCTGAGTGCAACTTTGTGGGCTAAGGATAAGGTTAATAATCTCACACAAATCGCCTCTTTTTCTTCAGTAATAAACACAGCAAAATGTTATAAAAACGATAGTCTTACTCAAGAGTCTAGTGTCTAAAAGGAGGGTAAAAAAGCGCATATTAAATTATCACAATGAACAGCTTCAGAAAGTTAGACTAAAATTATCCACACTGGAGTTTGGTTTACTTGCAGCTTTTTCTTCCTGATACAAACAGAACTTTCCTTCAAGAGGCTAAGACCCAAATTTTACATTCCTGATAAGAGTTGTCACCTAGAATGCCTCTATTTTTAGCATTCACCTAACCTGAGGAATGGAACCATATGAACTCAGAGAAGCCCTTTTCCTTTGATTGTCGCCTTCCTATCCCAAGGTTCATTCAAGCAAAGATACCACAGGGTTTAGAATCGGCTTATTCTTGCCCAGTATATGGCTAATCGGACTCAAATCAGCAGAGGGGTAGACTTTGCCTCTCCATGTTGTTCTGAAGTTGATGTTTCTCATCTATAAGCAAGAGAGTATGAAAAATTGGTAGGGAAATACCATTTACAAGTTGTGCTCAGCCAAGAGCACCTCCTGCCTACTCTGGCTGTCCTGACAATTAGTTAATAATTACACAGCTATATGAACACTTGAAAAGGAAGACCTCATACATGCTAGGATTATGACCTTCTTTGTGAATTCCTTGTGAATGCTCAGGCTCCTGTAGCTGCTTCCAATTAACTCCATAAAAAGGAAGAACTGTGTTCATTCTTTCTTTCTTTCTTTCTTTTTTTTTTTTTTGACTGATGCTTTGTATTTTTCCTTTGGTCTAGGAGCCCACCATTTTTATACATGTGTGCATTTCCTAATGATACAATAGAGCCATCTGGTGGTAAATGGAACCAGACATAAAGACCCTATTATTTTTTTTTAATTTTTTTAATGTTTATTTATTTTTGAAAGACAGAGCATGAGCTAGGGAGAGGCAGAGAGAGAGGCAGACACAGAATCCAAAGCAGGCTCCAGGGTCTGAGCCATCAGCACAGAGCCCGATGCGGGACTTGAACTCACAGACCGTAAGATCGTGACCTGAGCCGAAGTCGTCCGCTTAGCTGACTGAACCACCCAGGCGCCCCCCCATAAAGACCCTATTATTGTTTAGATGGTGTTTTCAACTCTACCATGAGTCTTCGATAAAATGAAACTCCACAGGATGCAAGGCAGAGAAATGGTGCTATGTTCCAAAACAGCCTGGCTCCTAGATCACACGAGGCTGCATAACACCCACCTCACATGCCCCCTGCACCATCAGACTTTGGGGGATGAATATCTTGGACTAGAATGATGGTATTTGGAATGAACCAGTGATCCTTAGCATCCCAACAAGATTCCAATACATTTCAAAAGTCAGTCCAGAAAACAACTCAAAAAATGAGCCTTGAAACAAAATTCTTACATATTTTTACCTATAGATAATTCATGCTGCAAATTATTATGCAAATTTTATGCAGAAAGGGGAAATTTTAAGAGGCCCAACGATTCCAAAAAGATGGGGATTTCCAGATCTAGTTGCTATTTCCAGAGAGACTCTTCTTGCCTAATGTTTGATCTCTAAAGGAAGTTTCTTAAATTCTTTGTGAGTAGATCAGGCAAGATCAAACTAATCTGTTTCTCTGAGTCTTTGTCTCCAAACATCCCACATTTCCCTAGCCAAGAAGGACAGTCATTTCCAGTAAGATGAAGGCATTGTAAGTCAAGGCCAGGTGAAACAGACTTGATTGAAGACGGTTATTTAGTAGCATAGGACTTTTTATGCAGGTAGATTTAAGAAATTGCCATGTGTTGGGAGGTAGGGAGAGTCCTGAGCAAACTGTGAAGAGGACAATCTGTCATTTGTACCCATACTCCAGCTGCAAGCTCTCACTCTCCCGCCTTCCTATTCTCCTCCCTTAAGGGAAAGAGCCATAAACTGTATTCTACACAGAGGTAAAAAATGGCTTATGCAAAGGCAAGCAGTCTTTAATGGGAGGCAACTCCCATTTACCAAACAAAGGAATACAAATTAAATCAAGAATAATTTCAGGAATAAGTACATGCGTGGAGTTAGATGTTTTAGAGGTGGGTGTGTCCTTTCAAGGACTCTAAAGAGGTTAGATGTCGTTAGTCATTATCCTAGTTTTGCAGGATACAAGGGCAGAAGACCAGGAGGTGAGACTTCTTCTACCATTAAGTTCATTCTGCTCAGGCACTTTTGGACACACCCCACCTAAACCCATTTGTGTTTATCATAAACATAAATCGTCTTGGTAGTTAAAGTAATTGATGAGTGAATTATACTAGTTGAAAGTCTGTTAAATGCTGTCACATGTTGAACATGTATGATTTATACAGGTGTTTGGGTTTTGAACATATCTGTGGATTTTCAGGTGGTGAATTCTAGCAATTCAATGGGAGATCCAGTTTTTAGCTTCTGCTTTTCGTCTTAAAAATCTCTACCTAAATATCAAGCCAGTCATCTAAGTACATGGAGCTAAGAAAACCAAGATGATTAAACTATAAGAATGCTACAAATTAAAAATCCAGTAAACTCTTTGATTACAGTAAAGACACTAGAGCATTATGCATGTGTGTTCAAGCTAACAGTCTTCTAACTGACAAATCTCATACAAAATTGTAAGAGTCAATTCTTGTCAAGTTGTAAAGGTTCCTCACTTGAGGATCTGGAAGAAAATCTATTCTTTTTTTTTTTTTTTCTAATTTAGATTTTCTTGATGTCACAAACCTATCTCAATATCTTTTCATCATCCCTTCCCTTACTTTTAAGTCAGTATTTCTTTGTCTTATGATGACCTTGCTCTTTTTCCTCAATAGGCAAAGAAGGCAGTTGCACTAGAGAGGCAGCCCTCTCTGCTGACTAACAGTGGCTTCTTTGAGGAATCTTCTCCATGCATCCGCCTGAGCCACTGACAGGGATCAGAGCATTAGGGAAATTCCATTTGCCAAAGGCCAGGTACAAGCTAGGGTAGCAGAAGGCAAGGAGATGGCCTTGGAATTGGGCAACGGTTTTCATGCAGACTAAATATGGTAAAGCAGGTAACTACTTAGACAAATGAAATGCTCAATGAATGTTATTATTAGTCATTCCATTGTCCCAACTCCTTTAAAGAGAATCATGTGATATTAAAACCTTCTAGCTTATTTTTAAACCCTAATAAAGAGAATTTCCCCATAGAGACACTTAAGTAAGAGCGAATGATCGGCTAACAGTGGGAAATTCAAGTATGTGACTTGAACAAAGTTCATATGTTAAATATGTGCGTGTACACTTATTTAAAAGTGCGATTGCTAATTAAAGATGTGATTATGGCAAATAGCACCTTTGCGGAAGAGCGTTTGACAATTAAGTGTTTCCAGCAATCTGAAACTTGTGATGTCCAGGGTTCCAGCAGTAGCCTCTGCTCAGTGGTGCAGTAATTTCATGCCAGATAAAACATGCTTTCAACACATTTTGCAACAGTCAAGCTTCAGTTCCGTGTCTCTTTTATTTACTAGTGCTTGACAGACACTGGAGGCTCTAACCTTCTTTACCCTTCTACAACCTGCTGGTATCTCTCATGCTGATGAAAGTTTTTCCCTAGGCTCCCACCTCAGCCCCTTACTCTGGACACTTTATGTCATCCCTCCCCCCGCCCCCCATCTTTGGTGATCAGTATTCATTTTACAGTGGAAATTTCATCATCCTCATGTCCTTTTGTGCTTAGCTTTTGCAATAGTTTCTTCAGTTATTGCCAATTTCTATTTAGGCAGCGATTTAAAAAACTCAGTTTTTCCTGATTTCAATCCATTCTAATGGAAACAGTATTCCTCTGTTGTGGAGTTGCTTAAATAGTCTGCTAATACGGTGTTTTTTATTCAAAACTTGAACAAACTATAATTATTGCCAAAGGCCACTGGAAAGATGGTTCCAGAAAGTGCCTATCAATATGACTGGGAAGTAGTTGTTGGGAGGATGACAGGTGAGCACTAACTAAGGACAGCACCGCTTGTCATCTGGAAGGCCACATTCTGGACCTTACCACATGACTTGGGCTGTGTGGTGTCTGGGTTTTACTTCTTGGGGCCTCAGTTTTCCATTTTTAAATGAAAAATGTGTTGGGCACATCTCAGCAGGAAGCAGATAGTCATTCCAAAGGGGCAATAAAGGGGAGTTTAGTGAAGGGACTATGTACAAACATGTGGGCACAGTTAAGGGCATGAATAAAGGATGGCACTTCCAAGAAGTGCCAAAGATTACCTTTGCCTCATCTTAACCTGAAGAGAGTCAAGAGCGTGAGGAGATAATGGCAGAGTAGTGTTATAGAGTCTAGAAAGAGAGCTTGAGGAGAGGGCCATGTCTATGAGCTGACACCCTGGGTAGAGAAATAGAACCACTGCCAATCTGTGCTCAGTCATAATGGTGGATGGACCAGTGCAATGAATAGCCTGACCTCTTCTTCTCTCACCCTGTGCTCTTCTCTGTCTCCCTTGGGCTGAGCCCAACAAAGAGCCACAGGACGAGAGAGCCTGAATGACAAGTTCAGAGAGATCAGCTTCCCAGAAAAGAGCAGAGTAGGGGAAGGGTGGAGAGTGGATCTGGAAGAGGAAACAAAGAAACTTCAGACCACACGAGTTTAATTGTATTAGTGCTTCCCAAGTGCTAGCCCATAGATCGGTACCGATTTGTGATATTTCCACCAGTGGCAAGAAAAAGACGGAAGTAAAATTCTTTAAAAAATTATGAATTTTTCATGAAGCCAAATTTATTCCATTTAAAGAACTGTCCTTTATTCTGAGATTATGATCGTTCTATATATTTTGGTGTTCAAAGGATGTTTATTTAACAAATGATGGTGATAATATATGGAAATTATTCTTTTAGTGTTTTTTCTTCAGAAAAATTGAAAAGTTGGCAGTGCTATGAGAACTAATCCCAATTATTTTGGAGGTGGAATTTCGTGTGGGTTTAAGAAATCTAAAAGTATAGAGACCCTCTGTCTAAGTCATCTTCGTTAAATTATGAATTGAATGTTTTATCATGCAGCCTTTCCAGAACTATGGTCTCTGAATACCCCACGTCCAAGTCCAACATGGACCTGTATTCACTACCAAGTTGCTGTAGCAAGGTTCCAGGATACTACTTTTCTAGAAAAAAAAAACATTTCTTTTTTTTTTTTTAATTTTTTTTTAATGTTTATTTATTTTTGAGAGACATAGAAGCACAGCATGAACAGGGGAAGGGCAGAGAGAGAAGGAGACACAGAATCGGAAGCAGGCTCCAGGCTCTGAGCTGTCAGCACAGGGCCCGACGCGGGGCTCGAACTCACAGACCGCGAGAACATGACCTGAGCTGAAGTCGGCCGCCCAACCGACTGAGCCACCCAGGCGCCCCAAAAAAATACATTTCTAAAGGGCAATCTTTCATCTTGTGAAAGATTTCACTTTTTCATTTCCATAGCATCAGTGATAGAAAAAAGAATAAAAGAAGAGACATTCAAAAGGAATTTTTGACTCAGATATTAACTTATAAAAAGATTGTTGCCATGGAAGGTAAAGAGAAATGACCTTGTGATATTTGATAGCTTCATAAATAACTAAATAATGGCTTACCCAAAACTATTAACAAGCTAAATGAAACTTATTTTAATTCAATTCAAAGCATTTCAATTCATTAAGTTCAAAAAATATTTATTAAAGACTCACTATTTGCTGGCTATTATGCTAAGCAATGGAGAAACTAGTAATTATAAGACCAACAGGATTAATACCCTCACCAGAATCCTTAGCTTAGAATTTCTCTCTGATACAAAAATCCTACGATTTTAGTTTTAATGTAAAAATCGAAGAATGTCAAAAGTTTGCTAGTTAATTCAATATTTTTATGTTCCTTCCTAATATACAGTTCTTTGCTTTGGGGAATTGCTCTTTTCTCTTTGATGGGGATTCTGGTAGATGTTAGAAGGAGGTGAGAGGCAATCCTAACCTTTTTCAAAGATTCCAGATCTATCTCAAATCACACTGCTTTATAGCTTCTTAGAGACCATGTACACATAGTATCAGAGGAGAAAAGCTCCCTCGTAAACAGTATGTATCTACCATAGTTTAAGGGAAAATTAGCAGTAAAACAGGGACTGGGTATGAGGACACCTAAATTTGGGTTCATATTATGTTACAGAATTTGTTCTGTGACCTCTACCATTTTGATTTTATGGGACAATTTCTTAGAACTTATAGCCTCACAAACCTCTTTTAGAACCCAATAATATCTGTGAATTCTCTCAGGAAAAAAATATACATGCATGTTTTATATGCACCTGCACGCACACATGTGTGCATGAGCACACATGACCACCGTTTTGCATGTAATTTTAGACTGTTTAAGTACTGTTCTCAATGCCATCCATGTAGCCCAAATTATGGATTCCTTGTTTAGGAATTCATTTATATCCCAGCCACCTTTAATTTTTTTCCAAAATAAAATACCAAATTTTAAAGAATGAGAGTATCACTATGTTCTCCCTGCCTCTACTGTAAGTCACGCCTGTGAATAAAAAAATAATCTTTTCTTCTCATGGAAATGTTCCAAAATCAAAACAAAGTTTCTCTTTCTGGAAGGTAGAACAAGAAGTATACCTTCCTAGGAAGGCCTGGTTCTCATAACTGCTGCCTCTCAGCAACCAGTGTTCACCTACCCAATTGACCATGAAATGAAAATTTTCATAATGACATTATATTTCCTTCGTAATAAAACAATTTTAAAGGACATAACAAGGTAATTTGCTCTTAAAAACAGATTTTGATTTCTTTAAAAAAAATGAGTCAGAGAAAAAAGAGAGACTGACTTAATGGGTATAGAGTCTTGGCTTTGCAAAATGAAAACGTTCTGGGCATTGGTTGCACCTACACATGCTTTGCACCACTGCACCTCACCCTTTCCAATTCACTAAAATTGTCCGTTTTATGTCATATGTATTTTACCAAAATTAAAAGTAACAGTATAAAACAAATGTAAAAACAGATAAATAATGGAGTGAAGAAATTAGTTGATGTTCAAAGTAATGCGACTACTGTTTACCTACTTCACGGGATTGTTGGGAGAATGACATGAAAAAAATTGGGATGTTTATTTCCTTAATAAAAAATGCCCAGAGGATACTATTTGTTTCTAAATAAAATTTTTGTTTAGTGGGACATATCATAATACAAATACCTTTCCCAGTAATAAAGATATTGTTTTGAATAGTTGAGTCTTTTTGTGATAGGATTATTTAATTTTTTCACACATCATATGTAGATTTAGATTTCGAGTACCCTCACATATTAACCAACAATGTTTTCATGTTCCCACTATATCCCAGTGTTTTAGGAGCTGCACTTGCATTTTCAGGTTAGGATTTTTGGGTTAGCTTATGGAGAAGGCAATAGCCTTGTATTGCCCAAATTAACTTTGTCGTTTCAAATAGTTTGATGAGAAAATTATTGCTATACCACGTATAAACAACAAAAAATGACTTATAATTGAAAGTGTTCAGTGTGAAGGTAATTTTTTCTTCCACCAGTGAATTTTAGGTTCTAAACAAGTAAACTTTAAAAAAAATTTAAGAAATTTAGCTGGAATGGTAAGAACTTCAGTACTCTAATGGTATTGTTCCAGACCCTAGCTAGAAAATCCTCCGTTGAGCTTGATATTCCATGAGAAGCCTATCCCTACCCCCAACCCAGCCTGGCATTTGTACCCAGTCCTCTCTTTACCAAGATCTAAAGGAGAAATGTGTCACAGATCCTTTGAGATCAGATAAAAGTTCAGTAACAGTTTCCAGAGTACATTCCAACATGATAAGGTAAGCAGGGGACAGATGGGAGAGCTCTCTTTTGCTGTGAATTTCCACTTCTTTTAAGGCCTTTCAGTCAAAACATGGCCAGAATACCTAAGAAGAGGGCACAGCATGCCCAACATTAGCTACTCAGTAGGCTTCAGCTTCCTCATCTATGAAATGAGAAGACCATTATAGCTAATTCATCTTGCACCCTGAGGTAGCCATTTGTCATGCTGTCTCGATGGCCTAGTGTCCTTCTGTTTTTGGGAAATTTCCCATCTTATGAATCCCATCTCTCCAAAGTGAAAAAGCCAGGAACACCCTGCCAAACATCCTTTGCATCAAAGATGTAGGCATGTGACTTAGGCTCCACCAATCAGATGCACCAGCCTGAACCTTTAAGAAAAAGTGCCAAATAGAATGGAATCTGGACAGGTAGACAGTCTCATCCTGTTTTCAGAGGCTGCAGTGACAGAGGACTTAGAAATAATATATCATATTTAGGGGAAGTGACAAGTCACGTGGGGCCTATCCCCAGTGGCAGCAGTAGTAGGTACCTCACCAGTATCTGGTGTGGTTAACTGGCCGTGGTCTCCAAGCCCGGTTCTCTGACTGTCCTAGACAACTCATTGAATACCTAATATCCTTTAGTAATTCATTTTCTGCGTAACAGTAACTAGAATGGATTTCGTTGATTTGAAATATGGATCTCACTGTTATTTATTGTACATGTGACTTTAAGCAAGTAAATTAATTATTCTGAGCCTCCATTTCCTCACCTCTAAAATTGGAGAAAATGATAACTCGGTGGAGGCTGCTGTGATAATTAAATGTGGTAAGGCAGAAAAATAGTGTAACAGCTGAGCCAAAGAAGAAAGTTTTTTCAAAAAATAATCATATTTTTAATCTCTGGGTTTTTTTAATGTTTCTCTTGTGTAGCTTCTGGGAGCTTACAGCCTAAGTAAAAGATTGAAGGTTGATTATGAAGGCCAGAAACCCTTAGAAACTCTGCTAGTCTTGGAATTTTGTGACTGTACCTAGCCTGGTTACTCCTCATTGGAAAAAATAAATCATTACACATACTATAAGAGCAAAAATTCAAAATGTAGTAGAAGTCTCAGCCTCTACCCTCTTCCACTGCCAAAGAAGGTTTTTACTTGGCTTTCTCCATTTCTTCCCTTTTTTGACTTTCTTGCTAGCCTGGTTGCTTTGGGCTTTTGAGATGAAAAGGGGGAGACAGAGGAAGAGCAAGAGGAGTGTGGACGAGAGCTATGCAAAAAAGTTTTCCAAGGGTTATTTTTAAGTTTATCTTTTGTAATAATCTCCCCAATATGGGTCTTAAACTCATAACCCAAGGTCAAGAGTCACATGCTGTTCTGACTGAGCCAGCCCAGGCACCCATCAAGGAATTTTTGAGGCAAAAACTTGAGACAAGCTGTCTTGTGAGATAGAAACTGATGGCAAAAGAAGGATTTAAAAAATATATTTATCTCTGAAATTTCCCCCTATATAATACTACACTATACTAATATAGTAATTAATACAATTTCACTTTCGATACACCATCAGAGTTCATTAGACCCAATAGTAGTTTTGAGTTCCTTTTTTTGAGCTGTTCTATTCTTAAAAAATGTATACTTCGTAGATTTTATCCTTTTTTAGAGAGTTTTACAAAGATCAAAGAGAATAATACATTAATTTTTTAAAAGCATAATAAAACTCATTCTATCTTGTAATTATCAACACATCCATTGGAACCTTTCATAAAGCTAAGATATATTGTGTGTGATCTTAGTGATGTTGTTTTTCCTACACTTCAAACATATTGCTACTGAATCATCCTGGGAGTTATTTTTTATCACCTTTTATCAATTATTTCCAACTACGATTTAAAAAAAGAAAAGACTAAAAAGAAAGCCAAAGAATTGTGGAATTAACTAGAGGTACAATGCAATAGTAGTATTAATAATCATCCTTCAGTTTCTTATTTGGTTGCCAAAAGCATTGCGTCATCTTTCAAGGTATAAAAGGGGAGATGCTATTTTTGTATTTTTGGCTTTTAACTAAACATGGTTGAGAATATTGAATTTTTCATTTTCCTTTCATAATGCCCAAAGAAAAGAAAACTGACAGAGGAGTACATTTCATAGTTCTTAGACAAATTAGAATTAAATACAAAGAGCAGCGCTTTTGATCAGCACTGTCCGTTGCAGTAGCCACTAATCACATGTGGTTTTTGAGTGCTTGAAATGTGGTTCTTCTTAACTGAGATATAAGTATAAAATACACATATGACTTTGAAGAATTAGCCCAAGATATGAGAATGTAAGATATCTCAACACATATTTAAAATAATTTTTTAATGTTTATTTTTGAGACACAACGAGGGAGCAGGGTAGAGACAGAGAGACACAGAATCCAAAGCAGGCTCCAAGCTGTCAATACAGAACCAGACACGCGGCTTGAACTCACAAACCGCGAGATCATGACGTGAGTCGGAGTTGGATGCATAACTGACTGAGCCACCCAGGCGCCCCCTCAATACATTTTTTTAATTGAGTACATGTTAAAATGACAATATTTTGGTCGTATTAGGTTAAATGAAATATTATTAAAATTTACTTTCACCTATTTAAGTTTTTAATGTAGCTATTAGAAAATTTAAAATACATACGCGGCTTGCAGTATATTTCTACTGGACAGTGTAGCTCCCGACACTAATGTCGATAACGGAATTAATCGTGTAAGTGAAATAGACTGTGCATCTTCCGATCATGACTTCCTAGAGACTTAGGTGAATATCCTCAAACTCATGAATCAGTGAATGAAAAAACACATCTCTAAGGACAAAATAGGAAATAGAGTATTCTCATTAAAGAGTATATCATACAATATTTTGGGACAACAAGTAGGACTTTACTTTTTTAAGAGGATGTGTAACCATATTTTTCTGTCTTTTATGATTTTTATGTGCCAAAATTTGTGCTAAATAACAAAGATATTGACTATGTTCAAATTTTTATCAAAAATTTTAATGAGTTTTTTAAAAGTATTCCTTTATTCTTCTGTAAATTATTCAAAAAACGACTTCAGGGGTGCCTGGGTGGCTCAGTTGGACATCAGATTTAGGCTCAGGTCGTGACCTCACTGTTGGTGAGTTTGAGCCCCGTGTCAGGCTCTGTGCTGACAGCTCAGAGCCTGGAGCCTACTTCAGATTCTGTGTCTCCCTCTCTCTGCCCCTCCTCTGCTCACACTCTGTCTCTCTCTCTCAAAAATAATAAATAAACATTTTAAAAATGACTTTGAAAGTAAAAAATTTAGTTGGATTTGTTTTATCCAGATGGTAAACCGTGATGCCTGTTTTCCTTGTATACTAAGGGTTAGGAACCTGAGTAATTTGAAAGTTACCTTGTGGGTACTAGACTGTGTGTTTTAAACCACAACTCAGTTTTGAGATTGGCCCATTCGAATCTCAGCATTACATGTTAAGCAGCCACAAAGAAAGTTATTATGGGACACTTTTTTCTAGATTTTCAGAGACATGATCATCAGAAAAGAATGTCAGAACACATCTGAAAGCAAAACGTCCAAATGCTATTTTATTCAGAAGGAGAAGAATTAATAGGATTCAGAATATAGTCACCATGGACATAGACATTTCTATTTTAAGGAAGATTCTGAGTACTAATAGCCCCTAGGGAAAGCAGGCTGTTCTAGAATTTATAGCATTTTCCTTAGGCATTTGAGGGAAGCAAAACAGGGCTTACTCCATTCCAAAGAATGTTTCTGAACCACATTTAGTTTATAAACATCTTACAGTTGAATTTTCCTTTGCATTAAGTGTAGGATTCAGGAACGTTTTCTTCCCTAAGTAAAAAACACTGTATGTCCAGTTATTCAGTAACAAACACATGAAAATCATTCACATATTTATTGAGCTCCTTTTACATAGAGCCCAAAACTCAACCGCAGGGGATAAAGAGGAATTAATCAAATTCCCTACCCTGCCGAAGCTCGTCATGTGATCTAGGATGAGAAAAGGAGAGAGAAAGTAGACTCCAATTTTATAAAGATAAGAAAGGAGAAAGGAGAAAAGACATGTAATGACATCATCTCTGCCATGGATTTTTTATTTATTGTGTCCCAGAACTTCAGACATTATGAAAGGTATATAAAAGTCAAGTGAAAATTATCCAGATTCTTACAACCCAGAGATTGCTGCAGATTGTGGATTGAGAGTGTCCCCTGCCCACTCAGGTTCATGTGTGGAGGTCCTGACTTTCAGAGTGATCATGTTAAGAGGTGGGGCCTCTGGGAAGTCAAAGGACTTAGACACAGTCATCGGGGTGAAGTCCTCATGATGGGATTAGTCTCCTTTAAAGAAGAAAGCAGAATACTCTATCCCTCTGGTACCTTTTCTTTCTCCCTCTCCTCTGCTCTCCTTCCTCCCCTTCTCTGCCCCTGCCCCCTTCTGTGTCCCCACCCCAACAACAGGAGAACACAGCCACAGGCCATGTTCTGCAAAGCTGGGATCTGACCATGCTGGCCCCTCTCCCTCTCTGACTTGTCAGCCTCCACAACTGTGAGAAATGAATGTTATTGAAGCCACCCAGCTTGTGGGATTTTGCTATGGCAGCCCAAGCAGACTAAGACCACAATCTGGCACATTCCTTTCCTTTTTCTTTCTTTCTTTCTTTTTTTTTTTATTTAGTGCATTACTTTCTGGACTTGTGTGTGTATCCCTGTAAGATGAATAATGTGTAAAACATCAATTCACACTATACACGGTGAGACATGGTTAAATTGGAATCTTTTGCAATTAACCATATGTCATAGGTATAATCCATGTGATATTCCATGTTTTTTTAAGTAAGCTCTACAGCCAACGTGCAGCTTGAACTCACAACCCTGAGATCAAGAGTCACACGCTCTACTGACTGGGCCAGCCAGGTGCTCCCACATTCCATAATTTCTAATTTTAAAATGACCACGTATTTTAAGGTCGCAATAAATTTTACTCTGTGCATATCATTTTCCCCACTATTAGAGAACCCTGTACTAAGCACACTTATACATCTTCCTGGACTTATTTTTTTATTTTCTTAATATAAAGGGTAGAGTAATGCTGGATTTTAAAGAGCATATACTTGATACTTATTTCTGATTCCATCCCCCAAATTAACACTCCTACCAAGAGTATATGAGAAGCATAGTTTTCTTACAACTTTGCAGATAATGACATCTTCAGTACTGTTTTTGAGACTTAATTGACCTACAATATTATATTAGTTTCACATGTACAATAAAGCAGTTTGACATTTGTATACATTGCCAGCTGGTCAGTGCAATAAGTCTAATTACCATCTGTCACCTTGCAAAGTTAATACAATGTTATTGACTGTATTCCCCATGCTGTACGTTACATCCCCATAACTTATTTATTTTGTCACTGGAAGCTTGTACTTATTAATCTTCTTCACCCATTCTGCCCACCCCCGCCCCAGCCTTCATCCCCTATGGCAACGACCAATCCGTACTCTGTATCCACGAGTCTGGGTCCTGTTTTGTTTGGTTTGTTTTTTAGTTCCCATATATAAGTGAAATCAAATGGTACTTGTCTTCCTCTGCCTGACTTCTTTCCCTTAGAGTAATGGTCTCAAGTTCCATCCATGGTGCCCAAATGGCAAGATTTCATTATTTTTAATGGCTCAGTAATATTCCATTGGATGTATGTACCACATTGTCTTTATCCATTTATCTGTTGACAAACACTTAGGTGGTTTCCCTATCTCGGCTATTGTAAATAACGCTGCATTGAACATGGAGGTGGCATATATCTTTTTGATTTAGTGTTTTCATTTTCTTTGGATAGATACCCAGTAGTGGAATTATTGGAACATATGGCACCTCTATTCGTAATACTTTGAAGACCGTCCATACTGTTTTCCATAGTGGCTCCACCAATTTACATTCCCACCCACAGAGCATAAGAGTTCCCTTTTCTCTGCCTTCTCTGCAACATGTGTTGTTATCTTTTTTATAATATCTCTTCTAACAGGTATTAGATGATATAGCATTGTGGTTTTGATTTGGATTTCTCTGGTGATTATTCATGTTGAGAATCTTTTTATGTACCTGTTGGACGTCTCTGGTTTTCTTTGGAGAAATATTTATTCAGATCCATTTTTAACTATATATATTATTATTGAGTTGTATGGGTCCTTTATATATTTTAGATACTAAACCCTTATCAGATATACAATTCATAAATATCTTTTCCTCTCCAGTAGGTTGCCTTTTAATTTTGTTGATGGTTTCCTTTCCCATGCAGAAAATTTTTAGTTTGATGTAATCTCATTTATTTATTTTTTGCTTTTATTTCCTTTGTGTTTGGAGTCAGATCCACCAAAAAATCACCAAGACTGATAACAAGGAATTTACCTCCTTTGTTTCTCCTAGAAGTGTTAAGGTTTTAGGTCTTAGCTTCAAATCTTTAATCTACTTTGAGTTTTTTTTTGTATACTGTGTAAGATAGCAGTCCAGTTTCATTCTTTTGCATGTAGCTGTCCACTTTTCCCCATACTGTATATTGAAGAGACTGTCTTTTCCTCATTATATGTTCTGGCTTCTTTGTTATAAATAAATTGACCATATTTACGTGGATTGTTTCCTGGCTTTCTCTTCTGTTCCATTCATCTATGTGTCTATTTTATGCCATTACCACACTGTTTTGGTTACTGTGTCTTTGTGGTACACTGTGAAATCAGAGAGCATGATGCCTCTATCTTTGTTCTGCTTTCTTAAGATGATTTTGGCCATTTGGGATCTTTTGTGGTTCCATACAAATTTTAGAACTTTTTGTTCTGGTTCTATAAAAAACTTCATTGTAATTTTGATTGCATTCAATCTAGAGATTGCTTTGGGTAGTAGGAACATTTCAATATTTGTTCTTCCAATCCATGAGCATGGAATATCTGTCGATTTTTTTGTGTCATGTTCAATTTCTTTAATCAGTGGCTTATAGTTTTCAACATATAGATCTTTCACTTCTTTGGTTAAATTTATTCCTATCTATTTTACTCTTTTTGATGTGATGTAAATCAGATTGTTTTCTTGATTTCTCTTTCTGATAGTTCATTATTAGTACGTAGAAATGCAGCATATTTCTGTATATTAACTTTTTATCCTGCAACTTTACTGAATTTATGTATTAGCTCTAACAGTTTTCTGGCTGACTCTTTGGGTGTTCTGTGTATAGTATCATGTCATCTGCAAATAGGGTTTTACTTAGTCCTTTTTGATTTGTATACCTTTTATTTATTTTTTATGCCTAATTATTGTGGCTAGGACTTTCAATATTCTGTGAATAACAGTGGGAATGGTGGGCATCCTTGTCTTGTTCCTAATCTTAGAGGAAAAGTTTTCAGCTTTTTACTGTTGAGTATGACATGAGCTATGGGTTTGTCTTGAATGACCTTTATTATGTTAAGGTACATTCTCCATATCCACTTCGTAGAGAGTTTTTATCATAAATGGATATTGAGTTGTGTCAAATGCTTTTTCTGCATCTATTGAGACAATCATATGATTTTTATCTTTCATTTTGTTGTCTTTCATTCAAATTGATTTCTGGATTGGAACCATTCTTGCATCCCTGGAATAAATCCCACTCGATCATGATGTATGATCATTTTAATGTATTGCTGAATTTGCTTTGCTAAAATTTTGCTAACGATTTTTGCATCTATGTTCATCAGGGATATTGACCTATAATGTGTGTGTGTGTGTGTGTGTGTATGTGTGTGTGTAATCTCTGGTTTGGGTATTGGGGTAATCCTGGCCTAATAAAAGAAGTTTGGAAGCTCTCCCTCCTCTTCAATTTTTTGGAGAGTTTGAGAAGTATAGGTATTAAATCTTCTTTGAATGATTGGTAGAACTCACTAGTGATGCCATCTGGTCCTGGACTTTTGTTTTGGGGAGGTTTTTGATTACAAATTCAATCTCCTTGCTAGAAATTGGTCTCTTCAGATTTTCTATATCTTTATGATTCAGTCTTGGAAGATTATAAATTTCTAGGAATTTATCCATTTGTTCTAGGTTGTCTAATTTGTTGCCATATAATTGTTCATAGTAGTCTTTTTATTTGTCCTTTGTATTTCTGTGATATCAGTTGTAATTTCTCCTTTATCTCTTATTTTATGTATTTGAGCCATGTCTCATTTTTTCTTGGTGAGTCTTGGTGAAGACTGTCATTTTGGTTTATCTTTTCAAAGAACCAGCTCTTAGTTTCATTAGTCTTTTATCTTTAGTATTCATTTCATTTATTTCCACTCTGATCTTTATTATTTTCCTCCTTCTAGTAACTTTAAGGACTTCATTTCTTCTTCTTTTCCTAGTCGTTCTAGGTGTAAGGTTAAATTGTTTATTTGATGTTTCTTTTGTTCCTTGAGGTAGGCCTGTATTGTATTGCTATTGACTTCCCTCTTAGAAGTGCTTTTGCTTTATCCCACAGATTTTGGTATGTCATATCTCTGTTTTAATTTGTCTGTAGGTATTTTTTTACTTCTCCTTGGATTTTTTCTATGACCCAGTAGTTGTTCAGTAACATGTTGTTTAATCCCCATAAACTTGTAGTTATTCCAATTCTCTTATAATTGATTTCTAAATTCATTTCATTGTGGTCTGAAAAAAAATCTTGATATGATTTCAGTCCTTTTGACATATGGAGAATTATTTTATGGCCTAAAATGTGATCCACCCTTGAAAACATTCTTTGTACACTTGAGAAGAATGTACATCCTGCTGCTTTTGGATGAAATGTTTTATATATATATGTATGTATGTATATATGTATGTAAAGTCCATCTGGTCTAATGTGGCACTTAAGGCTAATGTTTTTTGTTGATTTTCTGTCTGGATGCTCCATTCATTGATATAAGTGGGTATTAAAACCCCCTACTATTATGTTGCTGGAAATTTCTCTTTTTAGGTCTATTAATATTTGCTTTATATTTTTTTGGTGTTCTTATATTGAGTGTATATATATTCATAAATGTTATATGTTCTTACTAGATCGACCCATTTATCTTTATGTAGTGCCTATCTTTGTTTTTATTACAGTCTTTTAAAAAGTTTACTTTGTCCGAGATGAGTATAGCTACACCAGTTTTCCTTCTGTTTTTATTTACACAGTATAGCTTTTTTCATCCCTTCACTTTCACTTTCTCTCTGTGTGAAGTGAATCTGTTATAAGCAGTACACAGATGAGTCTTGTTATTGCTCATTCATCCCTTTAATTTCTTTTGATTGGAGAATTTAGTCCATTTACATTTGGAGTAATTATTGATTACATTTAGAGTAATTTACATTTAGAGTAATATGTACTTACTACCATTTGTCAGTTGTTTTCTGGCTATTTTTATAGTTCCTCTGGGTTCCTTTTTTCTTTCTCTCTCTCTTCCCTTCTGATTTGATAACATTTTTAGTGTTATTTTAAATTCTGTCCTTATTTTCTTTTGTGGATTTACAATAAGTTTTTGCTTTTTGATTACTGTGAGTCTCGCACATGTCTTTGTATGTATCTAACAGTGTATTTTAAATTAGTAGCAATTTACTTTTAACCACATTCCAAAATTTTACAGATTGTTCCTCCACATTTTATATTTTTGATGTCACTTTTAATAGCTTTTTATTTTATGTAATACTTAACTAATTATAATTTTCATTAATTTTATTACTTTTGTTTTAACCTTCTTAACAGCTTTATAAATGGTTAGTTTACTACCTTGACACTATATTTACGTTTTCTAGTGAGATTTTTCACTTTTGTATGTTTTATTGTTTTTAATTAATATGTTTTCTTTTTAGCTTATAGTAGTCCCTTGAATACTTCTTGTAAGGCCAGTTTAATAGTGATGAATTCCTTTACCTTTTGCCTTCTGGAAAAGTCTTTATCTCTTCTTCAGATATGAATGATAACCTTTCTGGGTAGAATATTTTTGTTGAGAAGTTTTTGGTTTTGGATTTTTTTCCCCCATCACTTTGAATATGTCATAAGCCATTCCATTCTGGCTTGCAAAGTTTCTGCTGAGAAAATTGCTGATAGCCTTATGGGGATTTTTTGTACACAACAATTTGTTTTTCTCTTGCCACTTTTAAGATTCTGTCCTCATCATTAACATGTTTCGGTGTGGCTTTCTTCAAGTTCATTTCATTTAAAACTCTCTGGAATTCCTGGACCTGGCTGTCTGTTTCCTTCCTTAGGTCAGGGAAGTTTTCATGTATCATTTATTTCCTCAAATAAGTTTTCTGTCCCTTTCTCTCTTCTCCTTTTGGGACCTCTATAATGGAATGTTATTCTTTATGTTGTCATGAAGGTCCCTTAAGTTATTTTAATTTTTTAAAATTCTTTTGTCTTTTTGGTGCTTTGTTAAGGTGAGTTTCACTACCCTCTCTTATAGCTTACTAATCCATTCTTCTCCTTTATTCAGTCTGCTATCAAATTCCTCTAGTGTATTTTCCCATTCAATTATTGTCTTCTTCAGGTCTTTGACCTCTGTTTTGGTACTCTGTGTTTTCTGTTTCTTTGTTGAAACTCTCACTGCATTCATCCATTCTTTTTCTGAGTTCAGTGAGCATCTTTATGACCATTACTTTGAATTCCTTATCAGGTGGATTACTTATCATTAAGATCTTGTTCTTTCATTTGGAGCATATTTCACTATTTATTTATTTTGCTTGACTCTTGTTTTTTTTTAATGTTTATTTATTTATTTTGAGAGAGATAGAGAGAGCAGGGGAGGAGCAGAGAGCAAAGAAGAGAGAGAATCCCAAGCAGGCTCCACACTGTCAGCATGGAGCCCAACATCAGGCTTGAACCCCAAACCATGAAATCGTAATCTGAGCTGAAACCAAGAGTCGGACATTTAACCAACTGAGCCACCCAGGCACAACAGTTACCTGTCTCAGCCTTGAAGGGGTGACCTTGTGAAGGTGATGATCCTTCTCCTTGAACCTTGTCTAGCTCTTGGTTGTCTCTTGAACCTTTGTGATTCTCTTAAGTGCCTGACTTATTCTTGACATACCCCCATTGTTGGGTGTGTGTGTGGAGACCTATCAGTGATCCAAAGGGAGGAATCTTATTTAGCACCTAGTTTCAGGTTGACTGGAAGTCAGACCCTTCAGCAGTAGCTTTTAAAGTATGCCAATATATACAGTCCTATGGGACTGCAATTGTAAACTCTGCTGACTTCCAGACCGGGAGATCTAAAGGTATCCCTTGGATAAGAGTTGCAAAATTCAGGGCTCCAGACTAGTGTATAAGTTGCTTTCTGAGAAGTCTTATCAAGCTGTAGTTAAGCCAATGGTATACCCAAGGATAGTGTCCCTTTTTAAGTTCCCTGGATACACCTTCTTAGCTCTAGATGTGTGATAAACTTGAACCCTGTTCTTCAGGCTGAAGCTCCAGAGTAAGAAAATTGGCACTTTTCAAGGACAACTGGGGTTGTGTTTCAACCTGCTGTCTGTAAGGTACTCTGAGGGTCGTGCCTGACCAAAAATGTCTTTCTGATTGTTACAGTCCCATGCAGCTTTGGAGCAGCAGTCTTCATGTCCCCCAGGTGATCAAGAGGTGTCCCCTATCTGAACTGCACATGATCTCTGGCTTTAGCAAAGCTGTTCAAAACTGTAGTAGGCAGGGCTTCAGAAAGGCAATGGGAAAATGTCTTGACGACACGCATGTATGGGCTTCCCCAGTGCAGCAAGAGAGTGCCTTGTCTGTGAGAGCATGCTAGCTTTAGGCTAGGAGTAAGAGAATGACACACCTGTTTACACTCTCCTTCCCCAGGTAGGGAACCTGCAACCAACTGTGCTTTCTGGCCTCAGCAAATGCCCCAACTGCTCACCCTTGCCTGTACCACCAGGCATAAGAGAATGCAGTATCTGAGCTCATCCACCTGCACTCGCAGGCTATGTGGAAAATACAACAATGGTGTCCCCATTGCCTCCATCTCTGAGGACCATCCCAGCCATCCTCTACCCCTCCAGCCAGTGCCCCTAGATCAGCAAATGAATCACTCTCACATATAGCCTAGGTACTTTTCAAGCTATGTTTTCATTGGGTCTTGGGGTAAGTGAGACCACATGTGAGCTCTCCAAGAGCAGAACCTCAGTTTCTCATGGCACTTTGGGACTCCTGGACATCTCCCCTGTTGGTTTTCCAAGCCAAATATACTGGGAGCTTATCTTTCCAGTGCAGATCCCCGGGGCTGGGGTGCCCAATGCAAAGCACCAATACCTTACTCTTCTAGGAGATGTGCCTGTCTGGTGAGATTCCTCCCTATTGTGTTTGTGGCTGGGGGTGCAGGGCTTATAAGACTGTGTTTCTGCCTCTCCCACCCACGTCACATGGTCCTTTGATGCTCTGTTACAGAAAGTAGTTCATCTAGTTTTCAGATTTTTTCCGAGGGAAATGATCCATATGTTGCTATAGATTGGTTGTGTTCATGTGAGGGTGTGACTTCCGGATATTCCTATGCCTCCATCTTGGATCCCTAAATACTATTCCTAAATACCCTTATTATCTGTCAAACTTACAGGTAAAATATGATAAGTGTTAAAATTTTTGTTTCTTTGCCTTCTATTATTTGGACATATTATTCGATATTTGTAAGTTTGGACAGCTTAGTAGATATCCATGTCTTAAGACTTTTATAATTTTGATTCGTGTCCTTTGTCCCTTTCCTTTTTAAAGGCTCATTTTTTCCTCATTGATTTATATGCGACCTTAATATATTAAGGATGTTGTAGTAGGTGTTACAAGTATTTTCTGTTACTTACTTCAAATATTTATAAATGCTTCATAAATGGATTGAAATAGTGGTAAGTTTTCTTACAAGATCAAGAATTTTCAGAGTCTAAATTAGCTTCTCATTTTTGTGTATTTTTCGTACGTAAATCTGTCCAACGAGAGAGTCAACTTTTTGAAGAAGCAAACCCTAATCAAAACTTGGAGAGACATTTGATTTCTCCGAGCCTCATTAAGTACAGATAACACGTCACATTGATTCACATTATTAGACATATTTTGAAATAACCAATTGACTCTGATACTTGATCTAACACAAACAGCTCAGCTATTGACTTGACGCCCTGGGGCTATCATTCCCAGCCGCAAATGTCAGTTTAACAAAATTATCAAAACAGATTAAGCCGATGTTATCTAATCTGCCCAATGAGGCCGAGGGCAGCCAGAGGCCAAGCTTAATCCCTGAGATTTTGAATCCCTCGTGCCTCTCGCTCCCGGATCGGATAGTCTCCCAGTCTCAAGGAGACTTACTCCTTTGGGAAAGGCTAGATTGAGTAACTGTCCTCGCCCTTTGGGAGGATATTCTCTCTGGGGGGAAATCTGAAGTTTTGGGAAGTATTTTTCTTCAGACCGCAGCAATTGAAGTGTGCTCTCAGTCAGACTGATTGATTAGATGGTCCCAAACCACACTTGCCCTTGCCCTGTCTTCTTTTGATCTAAACATTCAGGTTTCAGAAGTTGAGCAAATTTTACATGAAACTTGAGTTTATTTGGAATATTAATTCAGAGTAAACCTGGTAGCCAATTAAATATATGTACTTAACTTATATCTGTTTAAATATATATACGTTTAACTTCTGTCCCCTTTATGTATTTCACCACTTCCTTCCTGCTACACATACAAACTTCTCAACATTTCCACCCTCACAGAAAACAAAACGGGTCAGCAGTACACAGCACAAATCAGCATGCTTTCCCTAAATAATGCCTGTTGTTTGAAAGTTTTTGCCATTTAAAGGAGCCAAGAGGAGGGGAAAAAAAATGTCATGGGCATTCGATGAAACAAATTTGCAGACATTCAAATGCTTCGGTTTATAGAGGCCCTTTGCGCCACTGATGCCTCTTGGGGAAATTCTGAAAAACATCCTATCTGTAAACAATCTGTTTCAATGCCACATGTTTTCTAAATTTCTCCGCCTGCTGACATTTATAAAAACCAGAGGAGCACATTTGCATGTGAAAACAGGACCTTTTGTTTCTTATACATTTATCTATCATAGAAATTAAAATGAAATAGGTCATTTTGCCCAATTGCTTGAGAAGGATCATTTGCTAAAGAACACTTCCTAGTTCTTTGGCCAACCTCATTTTGAACTGCTGAGATCTTTTTCAAGGCCTCTGTTCTCAAGTTAAATAGAACTTATTATTAAAATAAGAAATTCCAGAGCTAATGTTTTCTTTTCTTTTGTATCTATCTATAGCATTTCTTTTTATATTCCTTAGGTTTAATCCTTTTTTCTTTTTAAAAAAAAAAATTTTAATGTTTATTTATTTTTGAGAGAGAGAGAGAGAGCGCGCGCGCGCGCGCGCGCGCGCGCGCGCGCGCACAAGTGGGGGAGGGGCAGAGAGAGAGGGAGACACAGAATCTGAAGCAGGCTCCTGGCTCTAGCTGTCAGCAGAGAGCCCAACGCAGGGCTCATGACCTGGACAGAAGTCAGATGCTTACCTGAATGAGCCACCCAGGCACCCCAATTCTTTTTTCTCTTAGGTCTAGTTTTATATTACTGTAATTTTTGGAATTTGAAATTTGTAATTTTTGAAAATTCTTCTAGGTTCATGATATGATTTCACTTCCGCGGCTTTTGAAGCTGTTATAAGCCATGCGTCTTCTTTGACCGATGACATAGGATCAGAAGTGGTGCATCTAAATTCTAGTTTACTCCTCCTTCCATTGCCGCCTGCCCACACCGCAGAAACGCATTCCCAGGGAAGTTTCCATCCAGAGGGTCTCTTAATAACTAAGATGGATAGAGTCCCTCTCTATCACACCTTGGATAGGTGTTGTGAAGAAGAAGTAAACTCTTCAGATAAACAAAATATTAAGCCATTTGCAACTGATAACATGCAAAAATTTTAATGATAAACAAATAAAATTAAAATGAATTGAAGTTTTGATCTTCCTTGATAATAACCAAAGGAAAATATCTTTTTCACCAGTTACAATTTTATGATCACTATCATCATTCCATGCACTGCTTGACCCGAAATCTCTGTTGAAGTGGCTTCTGTCATAGCATTTAGCCTATACGACATAGGTTAGATGAACTTGAGATGATTGCACAGGGCCAGGGTGGGTATGGGGGCAGGAGAGCATGATATGGGTCAGGCCCTCATTTATTGGGAGATCTGCACATGAAAGAAGCTATGTGAGAGGTTGAACAGTGGCTAAAAACTCCAACTAGTATCTTTCATCCCATCATCTGGGGAGATAAGATTACTTTTCAGAGTAATGGCAGATACAATCTAGATAACTAGCAGATATTCCTGGAGGTAAACATTCAATTTCTATGCTATTCATGTTCTTTTGTGGGAAAAAGCCATTTTTTTTAGACTGAGTAAATGGACATTATTGTACTTTATCAAATGAAATCTTTGGCTTCCTTAAAGTCTGCAAACCTGTATTCATTAAATCTTTTATATGAAGAAGGATTTGTCTGAAGGGCTCTCAGTTTCTATTCACATCTTTTGTTTTACCCTCAGTGACAGGACAGTGCGTGCATTGCATTTCTTAAGAATTTCTCTTCGCAAAATCTTATTCGTTAGGTTAGACCTATTTTGACTTTTTAGGTTAGGGTCCCTGGGGAGCAGCTTTCTGGAGGTGGCTCTAGGGAGCAACACCTATAAAGGGAAAGAACAGCGGGGATGCAACAGCAGCCTCAGCAACTCTGTGGGGGCTGTGGATCGGGTCTGGCCTTTCAGAACTGTCCTCTGTCTAAGGAAGGGGACTGGTCCTGTGGCCCTCCATCAACCAGTCATTGGATACAAGTTGATCCCATGAAGACAGGCAGTGGAGCTCTGTCAAGTGAGGGAAATTCCTAGAGAGAGACTCAGCTTCGAGTCATCATCAAGCACGATTAACTCAAAATAAAGCCTAGATCTAAATGTGAAAACTAGAACTATAAGACTGTAGGGAGAAAATATTTGTGACCTCGGGCAAAGAAGTTTTAGATCAGCTACCAAAAGCATGATCCATGAGTATAGCAAGTGATAAATTAGGCTTCATAAAAATTAATAATTCCTGCCCCTCTAAAGACACTTAAGAGAATGAAAAGAGTAACCACAGGCTGGAGAAAATAGTTGCAAAACACATACCTGAAAAATTCCTTGGGTCTCGAATACATAAAGAACTCTGATCCAATAATAAGAAACAAAACGACTTAAAACAGGGACAAAAGATTTCAACAGGTATTTCACCAAGGAAGATATAGAGATGGCAGAGAAGCACATGAAAAGGTGCTCAATACCAGTAGCTATTAAGGAAATGCAAATTAAAACCACCCTGAGAGACTACTACACTGGAAAGGCTAAGATTTAAAAGGCTGACCCTACCAAGGTTGGAAAGAACGTGGATCACCAAAACTCTCACACGCTCCTGGTGGAAATGTAAAATGACACTGTCACTTTGGGAAACAGTTTGACGGTTTTTAAGAAAGTTCAGTTACGATACGGTTCAATCATTTCACTCTTAGGTATTCACCCCAGAGAAAAGCAAGCGTATGTCCGCACAAAGACTTGTCCATCAATGTTTCTAGCAGCTTTATTTGCAAGAGTCAAACACTGGAAATAACCTAAATATCCGTCAAAAGGTAAAGGAATAAACAAACTGATGCATTCAGTACGTGGGGTCCTATTCAATAAAAATGAATTATTGATACAGACTACAACATGGATGAATCTCAAAATAATTTTGTGAAGTAAAAGAAGCCAGTAAAAGAGCTACGTACTCTATGATATATTAATGTATCACCCATGCTATAAATCAACATTTCAAGTGATTTAAAGGAAATCTTCCTATTTAGGCTTATTATGAGACCAATAATGAACTGTATTAACATATCATATACTCCATTTATATAAAGCTCAAGGAGATGCAACATTATAGACAGTGGCATAAGGCAGATCAGTGCTTCCTTGAGAATGGTATAGAGGCAGGTGTGGAGAGGTGGGTGAGACGGGGTTAGAGAGGAGCATGATAAACTCCTGGGGGTGATGGATAGTTTCATTCTCTTGACTGGTTTGTATGCATATGTCAAATTCAGTTTGTCCATTTCAAATTTGTCAAGTGTACTTCAGTAAAAGAGAGACAAGAAAGAAAGCAAGAAAGAAAAGAAAAAGAAAGAAAAGGAAGCAAGCAAAAGAAGAGAGAATGCAAAAGAGAGGAGGAGAAAGAAAAAACAGAGGAAAGAAAGAAATCCAAAACAAAAAGTTCCGAGACATCATTTCTCACCTATTAAAGTGGCAAAAAACAAATACGTGAATAATCCATTTTCTAGAACAGCCACAAATCTTTATATTTAAATATAAATACAGATGCAGTTCTATACTGATCTCATTCTCAGAATAAAAAGGAAGATTTCCTTTAAATCACTTGAAATGTTCATTGAAAGCACAAGGGATATATTAACAAATGATTTGAAAGTTTACTCCTCAATGGGAAGGATTTTCTGAAAGCTATTTTAGAAAATTAAAATTTAGGAATACCAGAATGAGACCAAATACATGCTTCCTATGAACATAATATTATATCATACCAAGTACTAAAAGAAAAACAGAATTTATACAGTTTGGCACAATTTAAGGCATTGCTTGCCTTTCGCAGTTTATTAAATGCAAAATATCTCAACTCCTTTAAGTTAGTTTTGGAAAGCTGACTTGCTATGTAGTGTACTACGAATTTGACCTCACAAATTAAAAATAAAAAAATGCTTTCATAGTTTCAGCACCTAGAATAATGATTCTTTAGTGAAATCATCACTAAATTACAACTTGAAAGCCAAATGATTTCGGAGGTTTTCTAATAAGCTTAGTTTTGCACAATGAGTGAAATACTTCATACATATTGTAGCATTAATGAATTCATATCCACAACCTTACTTGGGGATGCGCCCCTCCACGTAACCAGTGACATCATGTTTTACATGACTCATTTATGTGTGTTCCAGTGGGTCAGGAATAGTTCAGAGAGAGGAATCCTGAGCCAGGTGTCCAGCTCAGGTCAAGCCTCCTTTCAATAGAATTGTTATTTCCTACACAGTTTCTAAATGAGGTGATTTATATGCACTAGCTGTTCTCTATCAGAAGATATTAAAATGCAGCAAAGGCAACAGTTTAAATAACATTCTAATCATCCAACAGGCCCAAAAGAAGAAGATGCAAATAAACAGGGACAGCCTGGCACCTGAGATGGGGTTCAAAAAAACCTAACACTGCATTATCCCGTAATGTCCCCGTGATATGGTGAATACAGATTCATTGGTCACTCGACATCTGAAAAATTTCTCAACCTCCCCAAATCTCTATTTCTGAATTTCTAAAGTGTTAATAATAAGAAGAAAAGTATCGATATGATAGTGATGATTCTGAAAACCAAGGCCATCTGCTGCTGTAGGAATCGGAGGGCTAGCATCTGTCCATCACCTAGCCCTATGCCTGGGGCTCAGTCCATTTGTTCTAGTTCAAACAAGAATGATTGAGTGCTGTTTTGGTAGCAGAGACTCTATCCTGGGGACACAGAGATGAATAAAGAAAGGCCAGTTCATACTCTAAGAATGCAGTTTACCAGCAGAGTTCAAAAATTAAAGCCGTGTTCAGAGAACAGCGTAGTAAAGGCACTTAGGGAACCATCGTCTTCAGGTAAAGGATGTTTCATGGTGCTTGGGAGATCGAGATACCTTCGCAGAATTAAACAGATTTCATCCTTCAGTTTCAATTTCTTCTGTTTTAGCAAACTGCAGCTATTTTAAAAGAGGTATTCGATGGGTTTCCTGGGTAGCTCAGTCGGTTAAGCATCTGACTTCGGCTCAGGTCATGATCTCATAAATTGTGGGTTCGAGCCCCATGTCAGGCTCTGTGTTGACAGCTCAGAGCCTGGAGCCTGCTTCGGATTCTTGTCTCCCTCCCTGTCTACCCCTCCCCCACTCATTCCTCTCTCTCTCTCTCTCTCTCTCTCTCTCTCTCGTCAAAAATAAATAAATATTAAAATAATTTAAAGAAGCATCTGAGATCCACCTGCGGTTTGGTTCCTCATGCATGATACATAGCAGAATCAGTTCTGCTGAGGGACCGTTCCAAGAGTTCCAAGATTTGCAAGGGACTGTCTGATGAGGAGACAGCACTAATTGCAAATATCTTATGGCTTGAGGTCTCTAATTCTAACTTCCTCCAGCTAAATATATTCTTTTAGAAATGTAAAAACACAGTAGAACACAGCAGAACCAGCTACTTCCAGCCCCCGGGATCCCAACTATATTAAATGTAAATTGAAAGAAGTAGACTCTGAACTCCAGGAAGCTAATTGGGAGCCCTGAGCAGAAATCCTAAATGTGGTAATTGGTACCTCGTCCTTTTCAGTGTCATATGCAGCCAACTAAAGGGTTACCTCTAGGGTGCTAATTGATTAGCATTCTTAGAGGAAAAGGCAGTAAACAGAGATTGGTGAGCCGAAGTCTCTCATTTCCAAAACTTCAATTTAACTACTAACCCAGAGCTTCCAAGCAGAGAAAAAAATGTTTTTATATGGTACCATTGAGAGATACTTTCTCTATGGGCAATGGCATTATAAATAGTCCCAACATACACATTTAAAAACCTTCATTATTAGGCTTTTTTTTTTTTTTGCTAGCTGAAAAAAAAATATAAGATTGATCACTACACTTAGAAAGAAGATTTTTAATAAAATTCTTCCAGTCTAAGTTGGTCTCCCTTGACTTCTATTTCTTTAATAAAACCCCTTCTCCTGAAAATAATTACGGATTGGAGAGACAAGTCCAGTCTGTCTGGGGCCAGGTTAAATGAACGTAACTTAGAAAAGAGATGTTAATGTTTTGAAATAAAAATAACTGCAGGAGTGAGGTTCTGGATATATACTTCACTGGATCATTTGTTCTTAGCTGATGATGCTGAGACGGGATAAGAGTGGTAGAGTAGAACTGGTGAATCCAGAAAGAAACAGAAAAATCAGAGAGTGAGGTGCCTGGCCCACGGGGGAGCCCATTTGAATGCGATCGATTCCAAATAACTATATTCCCATTTACTTGTATACTTTCCTCACTATTTTCATATCCCAGACATCTTATTTGAGGAAGACTCTTAAAGTTCCTCATCCTCATTTCATGGGTAAAAAGTAAGACCCTGAGACTTTAAATGATTTGGTCATTATCACTTGGTTATTGTCTTGGTTTCAGGATTGCTCTAGAAACATCTATGGTAGAGTCTAGGGAATCCTTACTAAAACTGAATCAAGGGTATACGGATAGCTTATTTTTTTCTTTAAGGGAAATCTTTGTATTTACATAGAAATGGAGGTCTAGTGTAATGAACTCCCATGTCCCTATCACCCAACCTCAACCCTTCTCAACAACCTACACTCTTGCTACCTGAGGCCTGGGCCAGTATTAACTGAGGCTCAGGTAAAAAAGACCTAACTGTCCCAGGGCATGACGGAGATCATAGAAGAGATGAGACCTTAAGGGTCAGAGCTAGGTGCATCATTTGCTGACTTCTAAGAGTGTGAACTAGAAATATCTGGAATAGACTGTGACTTAACCCTTATATTAAATAAACTGAGTAATGTGATTTACTCAATCTGTCCCTTGTTTGAATACCAGAATTTCCTCTTATATAAGCAAATACTTTGAAGTAATCAGGATGTCCATGATATTGTGGGCCACACCATAGCTCACCTAACTACCCTACTCCCCAGTAATATCACTTAGCCGGCACTCAACCCACATTGCCTCATTCTACTAGAAAAAGAACACTCCATGATGTGAAAACAAAACTATGTCAGGAAAATCTTAACATACATTAAAGAAGTTAAAGTTTTATTAATTGTAATGCTTTAAAAAAAAGAATTTCTGGGGCACCTGGGTGGCTGAGTTGGTTAAGTGGCCGATTTCAGCTCAGGTCATGATCTCACAGTCTGTGGGTTTGAGCCCCATGTTGGGCTCTGTGCTGATGGCTCATCAGAGCCTGGAGCCTGCTTCAGATTCTGTGTCTCCCTCTCTCTCTGCCCTTCCCCTGCTCACACTCTGTCTCTTATGTCTCTCAAAAATAAATAAATGTTAAAAAAATTAAAAAAAAAAAGAATTTCTGCAAACTTCATTTCTTACCGGTTTCTTGTTTCTTTGTTGTGTATTTGACTCTGAACTTGCAGATGTGGTGCTGAAATAAAATAAGAGTTTAGAATTTCAAATTTTATTTCAGACCTGCACACACTTGTACACACAGATGCACACCCCACATCAAATAGACCTTTCCACTGTGACGTTGAAGATAATTGTTCTAAAGTATTTCCTCCAAATGTCAATTTCTGAACATTTCTAAAGGATATCAAAACTATGGAATGTAAACTTCACTCAAAGAAGATAAAATAGCCTTTAAAGGTTCTCTTGAGAATAAGCAGTCTGAACAGTACAGTCTGTTCTGAAAAACCTGCAAAATCTCTTATTTCAACTAAAAAAAGAAAAAGAAAAAGTGGAAGAAAGCATATCCTCCTGTGAAAACAGCAGACTTGGGGAATTCTTCGTCTCCTACACTGTTCCTCAATCAAGCTCTCTTTCTGGGATCATTTCCAGTAGTTTACAAACATGCTGTTATTTACTGCATCTTGAGCTCTCTTAACACTTTACTTTCTGCTTGAGTATTCTGATCCCCTTTATACAGAAGCTATATCCTTATTGTCTGCAATCCCTTCCCTCCTTGCTTTTTGTTAAAGCAGCTCCTTTTAGGTTCCCCCAAGTACCACCCCACATAAACTGCACTAATTCAGCAGTGATCTCCACGTTGCTGTGATTGCTGTGATCATTTGTCACATCTCACATTACATGACAGCTTTTGACATGATTCATCACTTCCTCCTTGACATGCTCTCTTCACTCGGCTTCCAGAACTTCCTAAAGTCCCAGGTTTTCTTCCTGTCCTCCTTGCTTCTCCTTCTCAGTTTGTGTGGATGGTTCCTTCTCTCTCTCTGAGCTCTCATATTTGCAAGGTTCCCAGGCTTCCTCTCTCCTCTACCCGTATCTGTTCTGTTGGTGATGTCATCCAATCTCATGGCTTTAAGTTCATCAGTGTGCCGATCACTGCCAAGGACGCATTTCCAGACTTCTCCCTTGAATTCCAGATTGATTCATGCAATTGCCTTCTTGACATCTCCCCTGGGATGTCTAATAGATCTCCCAGTTTCAACATTTTCAAACCTAACTCCTAATTCCTACCCCCAATCTCCTGCTCACAGTCTTCCCCATCTCAGTTGATGATGATGAACCACATCCTTGCACCCTGATTTAAACCTCAAGCCACCATCAGCTCTTGCCTGGATTATTGCACGAGCCTCCAATGTGGGGCTCTCTGCTTCCATCTTTGTCCCCTACGTTCTATTTTCAGTACACCTTCCATAATGAACATCATTTCACTC
The DNA here is from genome assembly GCA_030068075.1 of Paguma larvata. Lineage (NCBI taxonomy): Eukaryota > Metazoa > Chordata > Mammalia > Carnivora > Viverridae > Paguma > Paguma larvata. The sequence continues at coordinate 128,417,371 of CM057826.1, forward strand.
CTCTGCTCAAAACCCTCCAGTAAGCGATCTCATTTCACTCAGAATAAAAGCCAAAACCCATTTAATGGCATATGAGGTCCTACAGATGTCTCACCAATCCACCCTCCCCATGTACTGTAGGATTCCTTCCTACTCCCTACTTGCCCTTCCAATGCAGCTCCACCTTTGGCTCTCTGAATTCATCTGATGGTCTCCTCAATCAGTCATGCTGGCTGCCTCGCTGTTCTTCAAGCTCCTCGTATAGGCTCCCATTTCAAGTCCTTCTGCCAGGAGCATGTACCTGACATTTGCCTGATTGGCTCTTTTCCACTCCCTTCATGTCTTTGTTCAAATATCCTTTCTCAGCCTACCATATGCACCTCCTTTAAAATTGACCTCCCCACCCTCTGTCATCCTCATCACCTTGCTTAATTTTTCTTTGCTGTATTTACCACCTTCTAGCATCCTATGGAATTTGTTTTTTTATTATATTTATTGTGCCTCCTTCCAGTTGAAAGTACAAAGTTCTTGACGAGGGGATTTTTTATATTTTGTTACCCTTTCCTTAGCATCTTGAAGAAGACTCGAATGGTCCATAAATATTTATGAAGGAATAAATGAATTCATGGATGATTTAGTAAACCTCTAATCTTAACTCTTGTTCTTCTTTGTCAACAAATAAGCCGTACTGTAAAATGCTAGGGTACTTTTATTATTCTCTGTCCTACTATCTCCCTAACGAATGAATTATTTTATTTCCATGTTATTGTGCATGTCTCTCACTTTTCAAAACAATAGAAAACCATTTAAAATGTTCGCAAAGTAATCAGTGACAATTGAACAAAGTCAATTAGATTCCCACTCAGTGGAAGGACACACTGGGGTTTTGAGAGATGTAATTGCTCTTCTTGCATCACACCAAATCAGCAAAAAACAGTATTTGGGTGATTTCTATTTGACAGTACCTCTTTATCATGAAATGGAAAACAAACTTTTGCCATCATATTACTGGGCAAAACAACAAATGCTTTTGAAGGACCTTGATAAGGTGCTTCTGCTTACCACCTAACTAATTTTATCATCTTTCAGTGCATCTTACAAAACTGACATTTTCATCTAACTTTACTACCCAGCAGTCCCAGAATATGTGTTTATCCTTTTCGTTGTCCATTTCCTTTGACAAGAATGCTCTTGCGCTCTTCTCTATTTGTTAAAATCTTATCTATTCTTCATACCATGACTCAAGCTCTGCCTCTTCCTGAAGCTTTTTTGATCCTTCCAGTCAACTGTTTCTTGCCTCTGTGTCCGCAAACAGTGTTTGGACATCTGTCTCTTATAGCCCTGATTACATTTCATCATGTAAATAATTATTTATCTATCTATGTTTTTATACTTCTCAGTGAGACCTGCTAGATGACAATAGTTGACAGTTAATAGTTGGCCACTGAATGAAGCCAAAAAAAAAATACATAAAACATTGTGGGTACAGTACCCTTAAGTGCATATTCAGATGTACAACAAATGTTCAACTGAAACCACCTTCTTTTAATAACGCCTGAAGCAAAACTACTGATTTAAAAGCGAAGGAGCTTTGGCTGCCTGACAATAATATTTAAAGGTCATGAGTCATGGCCTCAGAGTAACCATAGCTACTCAGCATACACAGTACAAGTCATGTTTGTAACATAATTCAGGAGAAAAAAGGCTTTAGAAAGCCTCTTAGCCTTGAGAGAAAACAAATGAGAATTAACAAATATATTTATGAAGCTTGTTTTTATTGCTCTGGTTTTGTTTCTACTTCAGGGTTCATGGAAAAACAGAAAATTCTTTAAATTTCTATCAGCAGGGAGTATTAATATGACATTTCAGCTTTACAGTAATTTTTTTCTTAGTAATTGATAAGAACATAAGTATTTCCCTCCTTTAGGTGAAATACCTATCTCTTCTCCAAACTTTCTACCCTGTTTTTTTGTTTCTTTTTTGTTTTTTATGTTCGAGTAGTAATCAGTTATCATTTAATCCATGTGATTAACAGATGTTGATAAAACTGGTTTGGAAATACAGCTATCGAGCGGCCAATCTTATGGGGAAGAATTTCCTGGGAAAATGCCTTTTTTTAGTCCCTAGGTTAATTGCGTCCAAGGCCGAACCCTCTTTTCTCAGACCAACCTAGGAATAAATTCCCATTTGATTTCTATAAACTATAGACAGGGTTTGCCCCAAGGGCATGAGAAGAAGAGGGGAGAAGGAAGTAGGGCAGACCGGGCACATCTGACCTGTTTGCTCCTGCTTAGAAGTGAAGAAGCTTAAGTGAACCCATCTAAGGGTTAACCAAGGTAGCATGTCCTCGGCTGTGTCCTCCATCAAAGCCCTGCTCTCTACTTGCACAGAACACTCAGTTCCATATACCAGGAGAACAAAAACACCAATGATAATTTGCAGTGAGAGCAAAGTCCTGCTTTTCACTTGGCTTCCCTGCTGGTTGTACACTGAGCTCTTCATTTCAAAGTTGTTAATCACAGGGCATTTTCTCTTCAGTCGGTAACACTATGTTCACCTCTCCGATTGTCAGCACATTGACATATTATCTCTTTAGGTGCTGTGTTCAGGGAAATTAAAAGAACCTGGGTGTTGGCTAAATTTCATTTTCTTTAATAGACAAAAGACTCCCTCCCTCCCGAAGATGGTTCGTCTTTCGAAGGTCACAGACCTTTTGCACATAGAAACGGCATTTCACATAAAGTTTTGGGGGATTTGTGAATTTCCCACAGCATCTGTGGACCATAGACCCAAGGTTAAAATCAAATAAAAACAAGACCCACACACTTCGTGTAATAAAAACACATTTTAAAGCCTAACTAAGCAGAAGTAGTTACGTGCACGTATCACAGGACACCATCTTCCGCAGTTCACCTCCATACAGAGGAAGCACGGTCATCTCCTACGCCAGGCTTAAAAGAAAATGCTAGTTGGCAGGTATTTCTATATTTGAAGGGAAAAGGAGTGTTGTGCCAACATGCAGATTATGCAGTGGTTAACTGTAGATCAGTTATACAGGTGAATTTTACTTCCATATGTGTAGTCAGAGCTGGTTTGGGTTTTTATTTGAGGGGAGTTGGAATGACCTAACTTCTTTTGTGGATATCTTCTGGCAAGGGGGCAGTGAAGGTGACATTTCATTACAGTGATTCTAATAAAGGGCTGGCTCAGTCTTCCCTTCCCGTGCCAATAAAATGGTTGGGGTGAGTATGTGATTTTGAGAAGAGCAAGTAAGGGACCTTTTATTCATTCAACAAATATTTATTGAACACCTATTGCATGTGAGACCCTGCTCTATGAAAGCACCATTCAAAGAAAGGGGTCATTTCCCAGGAACAGGTGAAAAGACTCTTTGATATTTCCCCCCATGCTTTAAAGAAAGATTTTCTTTGAAGCCCTGAGTAAAGTCCACTTTATCTAGAAATTTCCAAGAATTCTTTTGGGACAGAAGGAGCTGGGAACTCACCTGCTTCTCCCTGGGGTTTCAGACCCTGGGGCCACAGATTTCTTGCTATAACATTCTCCCATCTCAAGTCAGGCCCACTGGGATACCCTGTCCATGGGACAGACATCAACTATCCCTATCCCTTAGTTTCAGAATCCCTGTTACTACTCTGTTTCCTGTTGCTAGGCAACCACAATGGCTGCGGGAAGAACACTTAACTTCCCAAAGAAAAAAATCTCAATTACAAAGCCACAGTAACCCCTCACAACATCTCACAAATCAGATCCAGGCATGAGTATTCATGAGGAATCACCAAACATTCATCATTTCTGGAAAACACATTCAGAGTGGGCCAGAACCAGTGGTTTTGTGCTCAAGCCATGGCCTGTTTGCATCTAGAACCAGTGCTAACAGTCACGCTGTTTATCTAAGAGGGGTGCATACACAGAAATGGATTGGTTTACAGGCTAGCAGTAGTTTTTGTACAGGCTACGCCCAGCTTGTGATAATATTCTTTACCTGGGACTCACAGACCCCAGACAGAAGATCCCACCTGGCCACATCCTAAGGTTTCTTTCCTGATGCAGGATTGCAGAGGTGGTAAATTGTGCCTGATTAGCTGGCTTTCTGCTCACTGTCACAGCTCATCTGCACCACTGCTCCTTTCCTTTGCTTGTCTAAAGGCATGAGCCACTTCCTTCATGACAGTTGCTATCTTTTTCCCTGGATGAATTTATAGACCCTGGTTAGCCTGTACTCACTCCACTTCCTTCTCTGGCAGGAAGTACATGTAGGACTTCGGCAGTCTAATGATCCGAATCACTCCTGGGATTGGATCCCTTATGTCCAAGCCTCACCCTGTTGTGCCCAAATTCTGGATCCCAAGAAGACCACCGGGGATCCGGGACTGATGCAAATGCAAAGGGTCTTTATTCGAAGCTCGAGCTCGGACTCTTGCACCTCCCTACGCAGCGGTGCAGTGGCAAGAGCCCTGAGCCAGGTTTACACAGGCTTTTTATCAGGGTTCCAGTACACTTTTTGGGTGGGAATGGGGATACTTTGAATTGATTGATTGGCATTTTCGCGGTCTCGTTTCTCATTGAGTATTTCATATTTGGCGGGCGCAGGCTAGCTATGGATTGGCTTAGTTTGGGGGTCCTGCGCAGATTCTGAATGGTCAGTGCGCATGGGCTGAACACTCATTAGTTTTGCTAGGGGCTCTTCTAGCAATCTGACCTCCTGTGGTTTCCCTGGAACTCAAGGTGGAGGCAGGGTCTGCTAATCAGGGTCCAGTCCCACCCGGGGTGGTGATGGGGTCTGCTAATCTGGGTCCGGCCCCTTGGCTACTCTGTTTACAGGAACCCGGGGTAGAGTCCAGGGTGACTTGTTTTCCTGGAACTTGGGGCCCAGAACTACTCTAAGATGGAACTTAAACCAAAATGGAGTGGCCTTAGCCCTAACAGCACTATACTTTCGTCATTACAACGCGGCAACCCTCTAACACAGCAAACAGGGTTCACAGTAATCTCAGCAATCACAGCAAATGGGTCAGGAGTCTAGTGCATTCCTAAGTCTCTAAATCTAATACCTAACAAGGTTTAACACCCAGCAACTTAGTCTAATACATAGCAAACTAAACAAGCCTCACAGCACCCCAAGAAAAGTTTCACAGTGTTCACAGCAAACAGCAATCAAAACAGAATTCTCAGCAATCATAACCCTTAACAAGGTTCACAGTAAGCAGAAGTCTGGGGCACACTATCTCTAACACAGTACCCCTTTATGTTTAGCAGAAAAGAGAACTGGCTTCAAACTAATGCAGGGCTGTCACTTAGGACAAGAAACTTAAAAACGCTCTCTTCAACCCAAACCTCATCACACAGCCCATCCCAAAATAACTTAGGTTGATAAGACTGCAGGTTTTCCAATCACAGAATTTATTTCTAGGGATAGAGCAATTTAGATCAAATAACTGCAATAAGATTGGAGATAAGTGGACTTATTAGTTAAAAAGTATGAGTAACTATGAGTAAAGTTATGAACTATGGCTCAGTTGGTGTTCTGGGTGGAAAAATCACCACTAACTAGGTCGGTGTGGAAATACAAAGATTGGGTATTGTCTTTGCATCCAGTTAATAGCTTCTGTGGAATATAGGAAATCTTATCTTTCTCTCTATAGCTTAGGTTTTTTATTTATAAAAGACTTACTCCAGTTGTTTCTGTCATTCCTTCCAACTCCGACATCTTGTTCTGTTTCCTTATCAAAAAAACTTACAAGGTGGATTAGACTTCAGTGCATTTTAGAGGAATGTGCAGGTGTTCAACATGTAGTTGATTTATATCAATTTATGAAAAGAAGGTCATCTCAATAATGGCTGGTGAAAGGCAGTGTAAGCACTAATTATTTATAATGGTTATTAATCTTATCTTACATCTCACTGATCAAAAAGAGAGGTGGGGAGATAGAGCTGGTACGAAAACAGACTTTCAAAAAGTCCTTGAAAAGCAAAGTGGCTTTTCTACTGTTAATCCTCCTTAAATGAATATTACCAGAGAAGGATTTCAAAAGGGGGAGGTGAAGAAATTAGCAGTTTTATTGAAGACATATCAGTCTGCAGAATTCTTGACCCACCAGGCTAAATAATGAAATAAATGATACTAGTTTTTATGATTAAGTTAAGGGAAAGTCCCGTGAGTGAAAGTCACTGAAGTGGTCTTATTTTTAAAAGCTGGACTGAATTTTCAGAAAAACTACAATTTCTCCTCTAGTTTCAAGGAAAAAAAGGAGTGTTTTAACAAAACCTCTAGAAATATATATGTCAATGGTGCTTTCACCATCAATAATATTTTAAACTAAAAAAATTGTAAGCTCATCAGGACTCTTATAGACTACTGCATATATTTTGAAAAGTCACTTTGTGATCTGTGAAAAATGCATCTTTCCTTAGAATCAGAAATCATATATATGCACACAACAAGGAGGAATCTTAGTGGTTATACATACTTTATGTGCTCTTGTGCTAATGCTTATCAGGAAGACTTCTACAACTTTGATGAATATCAGTAAGACCAGAAAGGAGGGGAGAAGAGGAAACATAACCATGAGGAAAGAGCATGAACAAATAGTGATACAGAAGGAGTTCAGCTGAAGACAGGAAAGAAAGCCGCCGTGGAGGTCTTTATAGTCCCTGCTGGGGAGATACCCCTTTGGCCTTCATCTGTCCATTCACTTTCAATTGTTTATTCACTTATTCGCCAAATGTTTTTGAAAACCCATTGTCAACTAGGATTGGTGCTAAGCATGAAGTTGATACTATCCATGTTCTCATGGAGCTGATCATTCTATCAAGGTTATTGTTCTAGCAAGCATGAATGTTCTATTGGGAAAAGAGTAAATGAAGCAGGTCTTAGATTTCCGAAGAGTTCTTCTAACTTAACAGATCCCAGGCATCACAATGAATAAATAAGTGAGAGCAAACAAATACTTCATAGTTATTCCTCCCACAGTGATACAATCCTGTGGAGATAAATGACTGCTTTCACAGAGATGACCTGGGGAAGTTCACTAAGCTTTCACCTTGGGTATTGAACCCAAGGTGACTGTGCCCATGCTGAGAATCTGGGTGCATTTGTGTTAGGAGAGGACAAGAGAAGAGGGAGAAGATGAGACAGAAACCAAAGGAACATCACACAAACAAGTAGACATCAGCCCATGAACCTCAACAACCAAAACATCTTTCTACTGATTGCAGAGGCTTTCCCCGTTTCTCTCAAAAATTAGCCAGCTCTCTTGTCATTGTTTTTTGTGACCTCTTCACTACTTGCTGATTGCTTGACACAGTGGGTCTAATTATCTCTAGGCTTCCAACGTGTTTTAATGGAGGGGGAAATTTATCTGTGTGAGCAGAAAGACTTGCCTACCACTTGGTCCTAAAGTCTTTCCTCAGGAAACACAGGAATAAAGTTGAAAGCCATTAAATGGTGAGTAGGAATGTAAACTTTTCACTTCAGGCTTTTTTCATGACAGGAAGTAAACATTTCTTTTTCCTCCTTACAGTTCTGTACTGTAGTGAGCATTTGTCGTTTGGGGATCCCAAATAGTCTCAGGTCTCCCTGTGGAATTGTCTTTCTTCTCTCATATTCAGTTGTGAAAAGACAGTAAATTTGGGTAATCAGCCCCCAGTGTATAACCCAAGACAGGACAGACCCTGTCCAGACAAAGGGTCTGAAATTGGCTCTTCAGCAACTGGATCCTGAGACTTTGAATCTCAAACAGGTGATACCAGAATGAAAGAAACTATTGAAGTCCTATTTATCCATTTGCTTATCTATCCCACAAAGATGTACTGAGAGTCTGCTATGTGACAGGCATTTTTCTAGATGCCAGTGATACAGTAATAAGCAAGACAAAGTTGCTGCTGTTATTAGTTTCATATTTCAGTTAGTGAAGGTAACCAAACAAATAAAGACTATGTTTTCAGGCAGGGACGAACAGTGTAGAGAAAATAAAACAAAAATATATGATCAAGAGCAGGAGGTAATGTAAGAATGGGACAGGCAGGAGAAGGAACCAGCCTAGGGACACTTGCAGGGTAGAGTGTTCTAGCCAAAGATTTAGTCCCATCATCATAGAAATCTACTAAGTAGTAACATTAAAAAGCAAGTAAACCTCTCTTGATCTTGTATGTTTCTATGGTTCCCTTCATAGAAAAATTCATCAAAACACTTATTTTTCTATCCCTCTTTAATCTCCTCCAACCAAAGGTTCATAGTCTCCACTGAAATGACTTTCATTCAAGTCACCACCAACCTCCATCTTGTCACCTCCCTTAAATAGCTACATCTTGACTTGGATTGTCCTTATTATGTGTCCTGAATCCTAGCATCTGGAATGGCCCTTTTCTCCTGCCCATGCCTAACCCTAACTGCAACCTCTGCTGATTACATGAGCCCCAGTATTACACCAATTAATTCCCTTTCTCTTTTCGTAGCCACAATTGGCTTCTATTGCTTCCAACCAATAAAAGTCTTATCTTCGGATTTATATTTTTCATTTTTTTTGAATTTTTACCCAGAAAGCCCAATTGTTTAACTTACAGCACAATCCTCATTTATTCCTTTGCTTACATTCATCGTTTTCCTTACAATCCTTCATATTTTTCTCCTGCTTTGCTGCTCTAGGCTCAGTAGAATCCATGTCTGTTGTGTCTCTATTAAAATTTCTTAGAGATTGTTAGCTAGAAGAATAAATATAATCTATCCAAACATTATATTTTTGTTTGGTTATTAAGTTTCTTATGCTTCCCATAAAAAATTTAGTTACAAGTCAGTAAAAGAAAACAAGGTGACAGTAGGGAAACTGAAGAAGCCATGTCTCAGAAAAGCCATCTTCATCAGGATTTTCTCCCGGCTCACAGCCAGATGGATAGCCATGTTTTGGTGGATATTGTACTCTGAAGGATACTTTGCATTACAAGTACCAGAAAAGGGAACTCATAGGAGTTAATTCATAAGGGAATTTGCTGGCTCATGTGACTAGGAAGTCCAGAGGTTAAAGGTTCTTCAAGGTCAATCAGTAATGTTATCAGCACACAGTATCTTTCCATCTCGCCAGACTTTTATCAACAGAGTTGGCCTCTTCTGAGAGGCTGTTTTCTTCCTAGGCAGAGAACAGCTTCCGGTAGCGACTGGGACTTCAGGTGACTTTGTGTATGGTGACAAAAGTCCAAAGTTTTGTTCTCACTGGGAGTTTTGAAATAGCTGGATCACTTTGCAAGGAAAATGTTTGGAGTTTTTGTTTGTTTTCTCCAGGTGCTACTGGGGAAATCCTGATTGGCTTCAATCTGAACTCTATGTTCTCCCCCAAACCCAGCACTATGGCAGTGGGAAAAAAATCCATTCGAACCCATTCTTAGAACTGGGAGTAGGATCAATTCCTTTCAGATCCCATGAGTACTACCTAGTAGGGAAGTATGGAAGATTTTTGAGGGCCTCAAACACTGCCCATTGCAGGTTACATTTGCATATACTTGGTATATAATTCAGATATGTATTTTTATTTTACAGTGGAATAATAATAATCACATCTTAGTAATATAGGGTATTTCCATATAAGTGCTTTTTACATATTTTTTTCATGTGATCTAGACTAGGAAAATATTCAGTAGAATTGATTTACTTATTACAACACTTAAGGTCATTATTTCTCTATAGTTTTACTATTTCTTACTGAGATACATACCAGCAAGGGAAACATAAAGTTAAAGAAAATACTTAAAACTCTGATATGAAATATAATTTGAGGATCACAGTCTTAAAACTATGATGTTAATAAATAGTAACCACTTAGTGGTTTATATATAATTTATTTTTAGAATATATTTCTATTTAAAATACTTTGTACTCACTAACCTAAGCACATTTGTAGAATTACAAATTACTTTGTACCTATGGCTTATAAATTATTTTGAAATTTCTGTATGTAATAACATGTTTATTTAACTTAGAAGAGACAACCAGTATTAATCTCTCTATCCCAAAGAATGATGAATGTTCATCTGTACCTTCATAAACCAGCAACAAATCAAAACACCGTGATCAGCCTGAAAATTCACTAAAATCTTCCTTCGTATTCTTTCATACTTCATTGTAACTCATTAGTTATTCCTTTATTTTTTCAAGTATTTGCTGAATTCCTTCATTTGATTGAATACTTCCTCTCTACCAGGCACTCTACCCAGCACTAAATGTGTGTGTGTGTGTGTGTGTGTGTTGCTTGCACAAATGGACAAGGATTTTGAGAGGTTTCTATAACCTTCCTGAAGTACACAGAACATTGAAAAAGAGAGGTCGGGAGATTCAGAGTTGGGATAAAACAGGAGAGAACAGACCTGTGATAAAAGTACACCTATTTCCTTTACCAAAGTGCTAATACTAGGCCACTGAGTAACAGGAAGGAGTTCTCAACTCGACAGAGAAGTCACATCTTTAACCCGTAGGTCACATCTTCATCATTGTCCTTCACCAAGAAGACAGCACTTTGGAACTTGATGTGAATATGAGTTGAAAGCAAATGACAGGAAGGGAAGACAGTCAGTTCCACTGGTACTTGTTCAAAGCAGGGACAGCACATTTCACTGTCCTAGAAGTAGGAATTACCATGAGCCATTGGAGTGGTGGAAAAATGATTCCTCTTAGAATTGGCCCATTTCAACACCAGGGGGTATTTAATTCAGAGAGAACTTATGAAAATTATTCAAAAGGTCAGGTAATCCTGAATGACTAAAAAGTCTTGAGAAATGTATTTGTGGTTTTAATTTTGGGGAAGAAAAGAATTATTAACTGCAATCTAAGCCAAAGAGAAAAAATTTGAAACCGAAGATGTTGAATGTGTGACAGTTTAGAAATAAGAATTTTTTTAAATAGTCCAACTTAAAAAAGTCAGACAGTTTTGTCAGTGTTCTTAGCATTAAATAGGAGCACTCAAGGTATACCACACAGGGGGTAAAAAAGCTCACCATCAGCAAGACACATCTCAACCAGTGAATTATTGCTTGTCCTTGTAAGACATTGATGATTATTTTGTTACTCTATGAGAAGGTTTGTGAGATACTTGCTGAATCTAAAAGCAATTCAGCAATTCAGGAATGGGTAAGATAGAGCTACCTCCCTGCTTTCAATACATCATATTCATTCCTTCATTTATTAAGGATTATTTTGGCCATTCTCACTTGCATTAGCAAAAGAAGTTACATGAACAGTAAATCCCAAGATTGTGTAGAAATTATAAATAAGAGAAAGAAGATAATTCAAGAGAAGAAAAGATGAAAGGCATAATAAAGTGCATTCTTTTTTTAAAGTTTTTTTTTTAGGTTTCTATTTATTTATTTACTTATTTACTTATTTATTTGAGAGAGAGAGCATGTGTGTGCATGTGCACACACACAAGTTGGGGAGGGACAGAGAGAGAGGGGGACAGAGGGTCTGAACCAGGCTCTGCATGCACAGCAGAGAGCCCGATGTGAAGGTGAAACTCAAGAACCATGAGATTGTGACCTGAGCCGAAGGCAGACACTTAACCGAGCCACCCAGGCACCCCATGGTGCATTCTTGATTTTTCTCTACAATTAATATTATTTGCTTTCATCTAAATGCTCTGGTAAAAACACAGTAGCTTCTGAAATAATTTCTAAATTTTAGTCACTAAATAAATTTTGGCAAACTATATACTACAAGTATAATGATCACAAATATATATGTAAAGAAATAGCAATTATATGGCCAAGCATCCTTCTTCAGAAGCACATTGTAGGGGTGCCTGGGTGGCTCAGTCAGTTAAGTGCCCGACTCTTGATCCTGGCTCAGGTCATGATCTCACAGTTCATGAGTTTGAGCCCACGTCTGACTGTGCTAACAGTGTAAAGCCTGCCTGGGATTTTCTCTCTCTCCTTCTCTCTCTGCCCCTTCCCTGCTCATGTACTCTCTCTTTCTCTCTCAAAATAAATAAATAAACTTAAAAAATAAAGAAGCCTATTGTTTACAAATAAAAATGCCATATGTATTATTATAAAGATTTACTATTTAAACTTTATCAGATGACTCTGCCCAGCCTTTCAGGAACCATCTTGCAATCTGTGCTGCTGGAAACAGACAACTATCAAATATTCACCATTAAAGTATCTTCCTTACAACAGGAAAAACATTGACAATAATAAGACAACATTGTCAAGTGAAGACCCCCCTCCATGTAGCAGACACCAGCTGTCCCTTTAATCCAGATACAGGGAGGCTTGATAAGAGGGAGGCTTTCTGAGACTATTCCAAGAACAAATGTACCCTCATGATAGAATGGTTCCCAAAATAAGCTCTCATGTTTGGCTTCTCTCTGTGGGTATATCGAATTTCCTGAATGATCTCGCTGTCATTTCACCATGGCAGATGCAAAATGTCAGCCACCAAACAAAATTCTTGCCAGTGGAAGTTGTTTCTCTCTGCTGCTTTTATTTGCCTATTGATTTAGCTAATGACATTAAAAGCAAAAAAATCAAAAACACTGTAAATACCATATGGATTATCTAAGTCCTATCACCTATGAAAATAAAAATGGTAGCGCCTGGGTGCCTTGGTCATTGAGCATCAGACTTCAACTCAGGTCATCATCTCACGGTTCATGAATTCGAGCCCCACATGGGGCTCTGTGCTGACAGTTTGCTTAGAGCCTGCTTCGGATTCTGTCTCTCTTTCTCTCTCTGCCCCTCCCCCACTCGTGCTCTGCCTCTCTCTGGCTCTCAAAAAGAAATAAATGTAAAAGAAAAAAATTTTCTTTAAAATGAAGCAAATAATTAGACTCCATTAGTTGACCCTTGGAGATGTAGAAGAGATCAAAATCACAAATGGGATGATAACGCAGGTTATCCTAGGGTGAGCGCTTCTCCTTAAATTACTTCTCTAGTTAATTTAAGATTTCAGAGGGAAATATCAAATTTTGCTGGCAGGGAAGTCTTTAGAACCTATTAACCATTTGTTATTTTCAAATATTGAATACTCTATTACATTAACTCTAATGTGGTATCCAGTCTAGGAGTGAAGCCAAGTATTTAGTGGTAAACTTGTCACCTTACTGATTGATTTTAAGATCCAAATGTCCACTTACTCCCAGTAGATACTGATATGCTGTGAGAATAAATACTTTATTGTAATTCTGAAAGATACTTTCTGAAAATGTAAAGTTAAAAAAAAAAAGCTCTTCTGAGAGAAAAACATTACTGTGTGCTCTGGTTCTTTAGCACAGAAAAAGCATTAAACGAATGTATTAATCAACTTGTGTGATTCAATAGTAGCCCCTGACCGTAATACTGACAGCGAGTATTCACTGGATAAAAATCTGCTAGGTACAGGATGAATAATAAGCCAGGGTTTAAGATAGTTTTGTTAGCGAACATTGTGACATATTAATATTACTTCGCTTTAGACCACATTAAACAGCAATAGTGTATATAAGGTAGTTCATTAAAACTCACTATATAAAGATTTGAGTCTACACAACAGACAAATTAAACGTTGATTAATTTGCAATATTGAACATTTATTCATTTCATGACAAATCTCAACTTTGCTAGGGGAGATACATGTGTCCCTTTAATTATACACAAAGTTTTATGCATGTAAGGATTTGTGCTTTGGGCCGGAAAGAGAACGCATGGCCTTCATGAGATTTTCAAAGACCGTATGTTTCAATAAAGTTTAAAAATTCTATTTCTGAAAGTAATGCCCACCCTTCATTATCTAAATGGCTTATTTTGTTTTGCAAGAGAGAATATATCCACAAAGAGGAAAATGCTGCTATAAAATGAGAAATACATATGGGTCTTAATTATGAAAATGAATGGAATCAGAACCTTAGGAACATCATTAAAATGTATTCCACATCTCTATTTTTAAACAATTAAAGGTGCATCAAAAATAGCACTATAAGCAGAGCTATGATTTGTTGAGATCTTACACTGTGCCAGCTTAGTTCTATTTATATTACTTCATTTTAAGTCTTAAAACTCTGCAGTTGACAATCATGATTATTGCCCTTTCCCATATGAAGAAACCAAGTCTTGCACAAATTATTTACCCAAGATCTCACAACCAGGAAATAAAAATCCTGCAATTCAAAAATGCATCTTTCTGGAATCCATTCTCTTCACCACCATGCTGTAGTGCATTTCCTCTAGCCCACCATACACTCAAAATGTCATGAAGTAGAGTGCTCAGTTCATCCACCGAATGTTTATCAGAAATGCCACCAATCACAGTATCCGCTTCTGGAAACTGATAAGATTCTCTTTCCCTCCCATGCAAGTGCCTCACATCTTTTCAAAAACAAATATTAGTTGGTCTACCTCACACTTAACCTTTTTTTAGGTTTACTTTCTGGGGAATGCAAAAAACTTGGTCACTTAATTCAAGGGTTGGCTTCTCCTAAGACTCACATCATCAGAAAGGGTTGTCATTTATGTAAACATCTAGCCAGGCTTATTTTAGTTGTGTGTGTGGTAAGTGAAAAAACTTCGCAAGGCTCTTCTGTGCCAGGCATATCTTTAGATGTATCCTAAGGGAATGGAATGAAGATTCAAATTCTTCCTGCTGCCTATGAGTGGCAGAGTTACACTTCTGTCACAGCATCTGTGTTTGGACAACTAAGTCATGCTGCTGCTCTTAAAATGTTCTGGAATTTATACACACGTAGCAATAAAAACCGCAAGCATTATGTAGAGAACAAGATAGTTCACACTTTTTATCTCCGTGGATTTCAAAACAACATGGCGACATTGTAACTGGTGAGGAAACTGAGGTGTCAAGAGATTTAATGAGTTGCTCACAGAGGTGGAAGTGCTGGGAGAAATCCAACTGTTCTGATTCCAAATTATGTCTTCTATCTCCATCATTCTGCATGCCATATCTGTTCATTCTGGAAGTCCTCAAATGAAGAAAGTAAAGCTAAAGCCCTGACTTATCCCTTCTTAGATATTAATCACTCCTCAGAGAAAATCCCAGAAGGCATATCTCTTACCCTTTAAGTGCTCTTTGAATGAGGACCTGAGCTGCTCCTAGTGGATCAATCCCTGTCTTCCCGCTGAGATGTATATTCTGTTGAGCTTCCCTGTGACATCAGTCTTTTCCCCTTGTACTTATGGCTCATATCTGCCAGTGGACTAATCTCTCCACTCTTCCATGGGAAGCCTCATAAGTTTCATTTCTTTTGAGTTGCCAAGGCTGAGAGCTCTTTTAGCCTTTAACGCAGACTTGTGGACTTCTCTTAATAAAATAAGATGTTAAACCAAAAAAAGGTGGTAAATTTTGGTAAGAAGAAGAATGAATCTGACTTTGAGTAGAAAGGAAGCAACTACTCTGTTTTGTTTAAAACAGAAAGAGATGCTGGATGGCTCAGTCAGTTGAGCATCCAACTCTTGACTTTGGCTCCGGTCATGATCCCAGGGTCGTGGGATTGAGCCCAGCATCAAGCTGTGTGCTGACAGCATACAGCCTGCTTTGGATTCTCTCTCTCCCTCTGCCCCCCCTACCCCCATCATGCTCTCTCTCTCTCTCTCTTAAATAAAAAAGTAAATAAATAAAATAAATAAAATAGAATGTGTACTGGTCACTCAGATATGGCTTGACCAGAGTTAAAATTGTGAATGAGGTGATACATTACCCCTTCATCCCTCTCCCTTCTGAGCTCTTCTCTTGGCCCACATCAGTCCACCTATAGCTCTCACCATTCAAATTCATGTGTTGTATCCTTCCTTTGTATGAGAAAAAAATAGTTGGCAGATAAAAACTTACACTTGGTTTGTTCACTGTTGAATTCACCATTTTGTGAAAACTTGGTGATTTTCACTTAGTGGATGTGTGAGTATAGTCCCTATAAGATATTATTAAAATTTTCCTATAACTCTCTAGGCACCTGGGTGGCTCAGTTGGTTAAGCATCTGACTTTGGCTCAGGTCATGATCTCACGGTCTGTCAGTTCAAGCCCCACATCGGGCTCTGTGCTGACAGCTCAGAGCATGGAGCCTGCTTCAAATTCTATGTCTCCGTCTCTCTCTGCCCCTCCCCAACTTGTGCTCTGTGTCTCTCTGTCTCTCAAAAATAAATAAATGTAAAAAAATTTTTTTTAATTTCCTCTCTCATAATTAATAGACATTTAAAGGAGTAGAAAAAAATAGTTACCCTCCCCTATGCCAAAGATATCTCTTGAAGTGGCATTTTAACGTGGTGAAGGCAGAAGTCAAGGAGTCAAGGAGGTGGAAACAGTGTGGAAAGGGAGGAGAGTCTTTCTCTTCCCCCAGCGCCCAAGTTACAATTTCTAGATCCTTGGCCATGCCTTTACAGGCAGAAGGCCAAATGAGATAGTAATGGATAAATTCCTTACATTAATAAACTCTTCAAGTTTTTAAACACTTTCATACACATTAACATAGAATTGGTGAGGGACAAGTATTACTATTCTAGAGGAGAAAACAGAGGTGCCCTCAAATCCTTTGGAGACAGAATGGGTGTGCCTTTGTCCATCTAGGTCCCCCAACAAATATTTCCCAGAGGAATTAGGCACCCCAGGATCAAGAAGTAAGATATTTGCCTTTTTTCTAATCTTTCACAAAATCTAGACACATCTGGACATATATAAGTACATGTTTAAATCCATATAAATACAAGTACAGGCAAATAAATTTGGTATAGGATTTCCAATCTTTATTGTGAAATCAAACCAGAAGTGAGTCTTTAAGAATCCCAGCAACAGCTGAAAAGTAAAATGTTGAGAGGGCATCCATTAAGTCCTGTCACAAAAGTAACAGGAATAAACACAAGATTTGTCCTCACCTTTTTTGTCAAAAGTGAATAAATCTCAGACCAAATTTCCTTTTGGCTATTCTAAAATCCCCGTATTGTTATAACAGCCTATGAGAACGTGTTTATATAGGAATTTCAAAATAAATGTTTGGTCTCAATACTATAAGATACGAAAATGTTAGTCACATTTCTGTACACTGGAAAGTTCACATTATAAACTTTGGAGGGAAGCTCACTGTGAGACAGTACAGTACAAAGGCATAGGTATAGCTGTTGCTGTAATCAAAGTGTTGGCCAGGCCTAGGGTCTCATCTGAAGACGTAGCTGGGAAAAGATCCACTTTCAAGCCTACATGGTCTTGGTAGGATTCACTTCCTCCACGGCTGTTGAACTGAGAGCATCAGTTCTCTGCTGGCACTTGGCCAAAGCCTACTGTTAGTTCCTTGTCACACAGCCGTCTTCAACATGCAGCCTGCTTCATCAAAGCAAGCAGCCAAGGTAGGGAGAAACTACTAATGAGACAGAAGTCACGTTAGCTCTTAACCTAATTGCAGAAGTGACATCCTTTCCCCTTTGCCACCCTGTACTAGCAGTACAAAGAAGGGAGTCTCAAGGCCAGCTCACCCTTAACGGGAGGGATTTCAGAAAGTTTGTGAATACCAGGTGGCTGAGATCGGTGGGAGCCATCCTGCCTACCATACTAATGCATTCTGAAAATTGTTTAGATAATGACTTAAATATTTATAAGAGGTCGAAAATATACTTTCTGGCAAAGCAAGAAGAGATAATAAAGTCTACGAGCCATCTTTTAAATTTTTAAAAACCGAACAGAAAAATAAAGATGTTAAAAACCCAGGCAAATTAAAACAACATATTATTTTTGTGTGTGTCAAGTTGGAAAAGATTAAATATTTAACTGTTAATATCCATTGTTGGTGAGGATAAATAGGTACTTTATAATCTGCTTGTGGGTTAAACATTTCTAAGGGCAATCTGCTAATACCAAGACTTGCATGCTTTTTCATTTATCACTAGTACTTGGACATACTTATTTTACAGAAATAATTAAACCAGAACACAAAGATTTATGTAGCAGTGGGGCTGAGGGGGGGCTTTATTGCAGTGAAATGTATACTTCTAGATAAATAGGAGATGATTTAAAAGTCCACCAGGAAGGGCTGACTAAATAAAATATGTTATTACAACCCCATAAAAAACTATATTACAGCTGTTTAAAATAATGGTTCATATGTACATTTATAGTTCTCAAACTCTGCCTATAGTATACTTTTAAACAAAAGATACGGAGTAAAATTATCTCTGCAGAGCTGTACCTGTATGTGCTGGTATATTGTTACCCAGGGCTGCAGAGGAAACACATCCGAAAGGGTATATATCAAAATATTAATAGTGATTATCTTTGAGTTGTGGGATTAGGGATGATATTTATTTTCTTTTTCCTTCTCTTCTGTATTTTCCATTTCCTTTTGTATTTTGAGTGTATTCACATTTTATAATAATAGCAATAAAAGTATTTCCAAAATAATCTTTAATATAATTTCCTCCTATACTCTTATGGGGGAATGTTTTCAGCTTTCATCATAATATATGTTAACTGAAACATAGCATCATAAGATTTTTTCATTCTGAATGTATTAGCTGGTTTTATCAGTGAATATATTCCAAGTCTTCTTGGCAAATTATACTCACTTAAAAAAAAGAACTCTGCAATTTTATATACACACAGATATCATCAATCAAAAGGGAACTGAATATTAACTGTCAGGTTTCCCCTTAACCAGGCCATTCTGGAAGAACACCTCACCAAGGGAGCAGCACTGAAGATTTTGATTAGTTAAATAAGAAAATAAATCTTTGGTTGTCAAAGCTAATCATTCACTTATTGTTTATTCTTCAGACCCTCAACATTTCTGATTATCTACTATGTGCCAGGAATTAAGCTGAGTGCCGGGAATGCAACAGTAAATCAGAAACACACAGTGCCTGTTTTCACAGCCTAATAAAGACAAATCAAAGAATTTCACTGCTGAAGATGTTTCAAATATTATAGTCCAGAATTCCCCAACCCCCAATTCACGAATTCGAGAAGCACATTCTTCTCTTCCCTTCTTTACCCATATTGTTTGACAGTGACTCTAACGTATCTGTCTCTTCGATCCTGTGGCAGGCAGAATTCTAAGATGGCCGCTACAGTCTCCCCACCCCCCGCCCCAGTATTATTCCCATGGTTGTCTTATGGCAAAAGAGATTTTGCAGAAGTGAAGATTACCAGCCAAGTGATCTTAAGATAGAGACGTGATCTGGATGGCCTAACATGATCGCATGAAACCTTTAAAAGCAGAATGTTTTCTCTAGATGGTAACACAAGAGGAAGCCAACGAAGTTCACAGTAGGAGAGGGAGTCCATGTGCGGAAGTCTCTCCATTGCTGAGACAGAGGGGATCACAGGACAGAAACCTGGGAACATTCTCTAGCAGCCGACAGCATTTCCCAGCAAGAGGATGGCAACTTCAGTCCTATAACCTCAAGGAATCGAATTCTGCCAATAATAGGAGTGAGCTTGGAAAAGGACACCCCGGAAGGACACCCTGAGGATATGGCAAGGTACCACCTGGATCTCAGCCTTCAGCAGAGAATCCGCCATGCCATTCTGGACTTCTGAATTTCCAAACTGTAAGATAATGAATGAGTATTTTTAAGCCACCGAGTTTGTGGTAATTTGTTACACAACAATAGACACTAATAATACTCTTTTTCATTTGTATGTCATTTTGGGGGACTAGGTAGCACACAGTAGTTTAAGTGGAGCTGAATGAAATGTGTGGGTTTCAACTACCCTCCCTATTGTCCAGGTGGTGAAATTGAGGCCCAAGTTTTCTAGCTATATTGGCCTTTTACTCTCTTTTTTATTAGTTGATTTCTTTTTTGTTTTGCAACAATTGTAATCAATCAAAACAATCTTGTAGAAAAGTTGAAAGTATAGAACACAGAATTTTTCCCCTTAATTACTGGGGTGCATGTATTTCTGACAGGGTGCTCCATAACACCCAAAACCTTTAGTGCATTTCTTACAAGCAAAAGTATTCCTCTCCATACTTACAATATAACCATCAAAATCAGGAACTTCATGTCACTTCATCTCTAGGATCTCATTCAATCTTTCCTGCAGTATTCAGAAAATATCCTTTAAAGCCAAAGGTCCAGTTTGGAGTTAGACATTGTGTTTAGTTATCACCTCTTTTAAGTCTCCTTCAACTTGGAACAATTTCTCATTCTTTCATCATCTTGAGATTTGAAGATTATAGGCCAACTATTTTGGAAAATGTTCCTCAATTTAGATCGGTCTGGTTTTTCTTCATGATAGTTGTGCATTTAGGCAAAAGTCAGAAATGGTATTGTGTTCTAGTTGATCTCCAGAAAATAGCACGTTATTTCAACTTTTATGATTACTAATGATGGTAACTTTAATTCCTTAAGGTGGTATCTGCCAAGCTTTTCCATCGGAATTTTTTTTTCCTTTTTTAATTGAGAAATATTTTGTAGGAAGGTCTCAAATTTGAAACTATATAAATATCTCATTTTCCACCAAACTGCGAATTTATTCATGTGTAGTAATTACATCACTATGGACTCATGGTTTCCTGTTTTAGTTAATGTTTTATAATGTGCTATTGTCCTTGTTTTGATATTCAAATTCCCAGAAATTTTGGTCAAATTATTTAAAGCTGGCTTTGCTTCAGTGTAATTTTGACAAGTCCTGTGTATTCACTGAGCACTTTCTTACTGGCCTCATCTTATACTTGTCCTTCCCCAGCCCTGGAATTGGCCATTTTCCCAGGGAGTCCTGGTTTTTGGTTAGTAAAAAATGATATTTAAAAAACAAGACCCATACCATTTTTAGAGTTGTCGCTGTCTCCAATCACATTGTGCTTTCTTTAACTTTTCCAAAACACTGTGCTCTCTCCTGCCCAAGTATTTTATACATGTTATTCCTTCTACCTTCCTCTTCATACAGTGAACTCTTCCCGTTCATCCTTCAGGCCTCAGCTTAAATATTGTCCTCATGGACACCTTCCTTTAGTGCCCAGACTGGCTAAGGTTTACTGATATAGCATCATGTCGCTTTAGAGACGTTTATAGTGTAGTTATCATTTGATAGCATAGGTTTCCTCCTCACTGGACTAGTAAACTTTGGAGGACAAAGACTATTTGTTTTTGATCCACATGGTACATAGTGCACAGTACATAGTAGTTATCAACAAATACTTGTGGAAAGAATGAATGAATGAATGAATGAGAGAGTGAGTGAGTGAATGAATGAATGAATGAGTGAATAAACAAATTAGTGAATAAAGCCAGAACTAGATCGCATTGCTTTTCCAGTTATTCCACAGTGGATACCTAAAACTTTTAAAGGTAAGGAACTCACCGGAAGAGTCGTCACTAAATCCTCAGACATAAAGGGACAATTTGATTCTTTCTGACAAAACCCTGAATTCTGCACCCTGGATCAAATAATTTTCCACATCGTTTCTGAAGTTAGTTCTTGGAGTGGATTCAGACGAAAATGGAAAACTAAGAACGCTCTGAAAAGGTCACAGGGTTTGCCACCATCGATTTAATCACTTGGTTTTATTCTCCATTGGATTTATTATATTCCGAGTAACTTTGCTAAGTTGTTAAGAAAACAAAAAGCTGCAGAAGAATATTTAATTTGATTGCATAATGCTAAATCTTTGCCACCTCCTGGGTCCCTAATTAAATCTTGTTTTTGCACGACGCCTTGTCCTTGAATATGGGCTGCTCTGAGAATCTCAAGAAGGGAATTTATGAGAGAGGAAATCTAGAAATTTGCTTTGAGACAGTGTGGAAGTCTAATAGTACTACCATTGTCTCCACAGGAAGGCCAAACATACAATTGTCCTCCTTGCTCGATGCTTTTATGGTTTTCCTCTGGTTTTAAGTCAGACCTAGACTCAACAAAGACGCACCTATGGTTTCTGCGTCTCACCAGTAGTAACTCCATTAACTGTGCCTGGGATTATGTCAGACCTTTGGGCATCCTATGAAACATTTGATTACTGAATTCTGTTGACTCACTAGAAGGAAAGTGGGGTCAGAAGGACAAACCTAAAATAGCGATAGTTCTTTCAGTCCCGAGAGATACATTAAGAGAGTTTTCAAAAGACTTTTTCTGATTTTACATTTTATGAGAAGGGCTTCTGGGACACTTAGTAATTTCTCTTCCATTCATTTCATGTTATAGGGTATTTATTATAAAAACAAGCTCATAGCAATTTATACAATGGAAAATGGTTATTCAACTATTTTTCCTTTTCCCTGACTTGCGCTGTGGTTTTCTCCCATTCTAAGATGTCTGGTAAAAGTGAAGATCTCAATGAAAAGAACTACCTGTGGTTCTGTCCAAATCAACTGAGATATGCAGAACACTACCCTGTGTGAATTAGGAATCTCTCCTTTGTTCTTCTAAGGCTGCCATAAAAGAAAGATTCTTGCCCACATCGAGGCTCCTGTAACTTAATATTTTAATACTCCCCCCCAATAGTGCCTAACTAGTATTTATAAATTCAAGAAAAATCCCTCTACTTGTTAGCTCCCTTCCAGTGGTGTATCCTCCGCATTCACTTAGTCATGTTTCAGATGGTTTGGCGCTTACTCATGACCCAGTTAATGTGATTTTAAAAAGGAACAGTTATTAATATATCATATCTCAAAAGTAAGTGTGGTGGTAGCAATTCTTGGATGCAGTTTAATTAACTAGAACTCTTTACCTGTCCTGAGAAAATCATAGTGTGGGCTTTACTAAACAAACTAAAATATCCTGACCAGGCCCCAAGTGAGTATTCAAAGAATCAAAGGCAAAGAATCAAAGCAAGCTTACAAAAATCTCCTTAAATGAGAATGTTGTTTGAAAATACATTGTTCAGCTTTGAAGTAAAAAAAAAAAAAAAAAAGGCTGAGCAACTAGGCTCTAACACTTTCTAAACAGAGATACATATTAATTGTGGCATCACTTTTGAATTTTCCAAGGGAGATAGATTGGCAATTTATGCACCATTTCTAGCAAAGGGAAAGGAGAGGTCTTCAGACCACTGTGTACCATGCCTTCAGTAATGGCCCGGAAGATGCACCTACAGAAGGCCTGTTCTTCCCTCTCGTACTGTGTTTCATTTGTCAAAATAGGATATCAGATCATTCCTAATATTTAGTGAGAGTCTCCCCGGTCAGCAGAACACCACTATGCAGCAGACATTAGCAAAGTAGAGCACGCTGCCGAGAAGAGACATGCTGGTAATATTCTAGACTTGTCAAATGACTGTCTCTGGCCATGAAAAATGTTTTATGGGGTTTTGTTAAATCACCCAAAAAATTATTAGCTATCTGGTTTGCCTCCATAGAGATGCTTTTTGACATCCTACTGAAAGCTATTTAAAGTGAAATTATATTCTACAACTGCCATCTTTCTGGGAGGACTCTAAAATTTCTACTATCTGGGGTACCTGGGCTCAGTCGGTTGAGCTTCTGACTTCGGCTTAGATCATGGTCTCGCGTGGTTCATGGGTTCAAGCCCCCCAAGCCCCCGTGGGGCTCTCTACTAATAGCTCACAGCCTGGAGCCTGCTTCAAATTCTGTGTGTCCCCCTCTCTCTGCCCCTCTCTCACTCTTATTCTGTTTCTCTTGGTCTCTCAAAAAATAAATAAACGTTAAAAAAAATTTAAATGTCTACTCTCCACCAGGGCAGAGAAGTATGGGTGATGTTACTGATGGTAGGCAATTATGTTTCTGGCAGAAGTGTTTACTTGCCTCTGCTTGTCAACAGTTGAGCAGTTTCTCTGACCTCCCACATGATAGCCAGGGAACATCACCTCCCTTGGAGGCTGCTGGTGCTTACCTTCCAAGTGCTAATATTAAAACGAAGCTCTTAATTGAGATGACCATGAGTGAGCCAGGGGATTTCTGAGCGTCATTGTTCCTTGTCTGGTGTCTCAGAGGCAATTACCTTTAAAAATTATAAATCATTGTGCTGTTTCTTTCAACACAAATCCAGGTGTCTCGTGGCCACAAGTGAAAATGCAAATGCATAATTAAAATTGAAATTAAAAATATTTATATATTTTTAAAGTTCCATTGCTCTTTCAACTTTTAAACAAGTTCACAAAATGTTTTTAATTGTTATTTAAAATAATTTTTAAAAAGTGTTTACACAAATAGAACCATATAGAGTGTCAATAAGAAGCTGAAAAAATTCTTAGTTTGATTATTATCCTTTCTTACATAGAAAATTAAATCACTTTATAGAATTAGAGACTAAACTTTGTAAGTTCTGTGAGAACAGAGACCATTGTAAACCTCGATACGTAGCAAGTAGTAAGTAATTAATAATCATTTGCTAAATGCATAGAGTGTTGACAAAATCAAGGTCTTATTACTAAGATACAAATAATTATAGAATAATAATGTAAGACTTTTTAAAAGTTTCTTTTTATTTTTAAAGTTTATTTATTTTGAGAGAGCGAGCACAAGCTAGGGAGGAACAGAGAGAAGGAGAGACAGAATCTCAAGCAGGCTCTGTGCCATCAGCACAGAGCCTGATGTGGGACTTGAACTGATGAACAGTGAGATCATGACCTGAGGTGAGATCAAGAGTCAGATGCTTAACCGACCATGCCACCCAGGCACCCCTAATGTAATTCTTTTTATAACTGAACATAATTTTGATTTACCCAGTGGTATTTTTAGTGAATTTATCGTTATCTGAAAGAAAGACATCCTGGGAAATTGTTATTATGGTTGATATTAATAATATATCTAATTATTCCTTAGCACAAGCCTCTGTATTGATGCTGTACTGCCTTTCTTTACTTTTTAAAATATATTTTCACATCTATATCTCATAAAGAGAACTTTAAAATGTCAAGGACAGCTGACTCTGAAAACAGTATAACATGCTGAAAAAGAGTAATAGTAAACCCAGAAGCAAACCAGACTGTTTACTTAGCAATTTTGAAAGGTTGTCATATCTGTGATCATCATTTTATTATAAATCATATGGTCAAAATTTAGAAAATTAGAAATATTCATTTCTGTTTTTAAGAAGCCTATTATGTCTCCAGGAAACAGAAATAAAACTGTTGTCAAAACTTAGGAAATAATTTCAAACAGTACTTAAACTTCCATATTTCTTTTTAAACCAACGTAGAACAATGAATCGGTATTTAGCATCAACTGTGTACCAGCACCATGCTAAACATTTCACAGGACATAGACTATATGGCATCATCACTACATTCATGTGACATATTTCTTGTAGGAGAAAAAATATAAATCATGTTTAAAAAAACAAACCCTGAAAACCGACCAAGTAAAATTCAAGACCTAATTGACTTTATTCAGTGATTCATGAATTGGGCAGCGTCTCTGTCTAACCAGAAGGAGCCCTGAGAAGCAATGCAAAATGGAGGACTTTTCTAGGCAGAAGGAGGTGGAACAAAGAGTTACTGATGAAAAATAGGCTATTTTATGCAAAGTCACCTTCCTTTGGGGTCTGGAGGAGTCTATCTGGTGGAGTACCTCACTATCACTGACCAGGAAATTCCAGACCGCTGGTTAAGATTACATTCCTTGGGCTAATATCCAAAAGACAATGGATAAAGAATATGTGGTATGTATAATACATATATATGCAATTAAATATATGTACATACCATATATATATATATGTAATACTATATATCTATATGCAATTAAATATTACTGAGCCATTAAAAAATGAGATCTTGTGACAACATGGATGGACTTAGGGGGTACGTGCTAAATGAAATAAGTCAGAGAAAGAAAGACAAATATACTATCATTTTACTTATATGTGGAATCTGAAAAGCAAAACAAATGAACAAACAAAAAGCAAACAGACTATTAAACACAGAGAACAAACTGGTTGTTGCCAGAGGAGGGATGGATGGAGGGATGGGCAAATGTTTTACTGGGGATTAAGAGGTACAAATTTCCAGTTATAAAATAATTAACCAATGGAGATGAGGGGTACCGCCTAAGGAATAGAGTCAATAATGTTATAAAACATTGTATGGTGACAGATGGTGACTACATTTAACATGGTGAGCATTGAATAACTAGAACTGTATAGAACTGTATAGAACTGTCGAATCTGTATGTTGCACATCTGAAACTAATATAACATTTTATGTTAATTATACTTCAATACTTCAGTTAAATTCCTGGCAGAAATTAGGTTAGGTGTTAAGTTTTGGTTTGGAGATGTGGGATTAGCAGAAGTGACCCCATTTCAAGCCTCTTGTCTCTTTTTTAATACTAACAGTTATGAAACA
The DNA here is from genome assembly GCA_030068075.1 of Paguma larvata. NCBI lineage: Eukaryota > Metazoa > Chordata > Mammalia > Carnivora > Viverridae > Paguma > Paguma larvata. The sequence continues at coordinate 128,443,564 of CM057826.1, forward strand.
AATAATAAATAACTCAAAATAGAAGGAATTAAGTCTTAGCTAGTTAGAAAAGAAAGATGCTTGGGAAAGATGTCATAAGATGCTTAAAGTTGACCTTATGTATTATAGAAAAGATCCAGAAAAGTGAAGCAAAGTTGTGAGCCTGTGCAGTCTGTAGGCAACAGGGACCTGTCAACAGAGAGGAATGCACATTTAATGAATAAAACCAGAATACTGGCCCACGGAGAACTGGTGATGCTTTTTCAGAGGAGTGTATGACATGCTAGAATCCTTTTTAGGGCACCCTACAAGTTACTGTCAGCAGAGGTATGATAGAAGGCAGGATTTCTATTACAGGCCAAGTTAAACCTGAACAGCATTCACTTGTCAGAGGGATATTTGGAGATATCAATTTATTCTTTCTTCCTCTACCTCTTCCATGATGGATCTTGAGAGATGGGGCTGCCATTTATCTAGGGTCTGGTGGGGCTGGAGAGCAGATTCCAAATTCATGGCTCCTAAAGTCAAAAACATCAATGCAAGTGTAAAGTATAACCAAAAAGATTTGAAAGGAAAAGCAATCTGGTGAAGTGCATCCATACTCCTCCCATATCCCCAGACCAGAAAACCGTCTAAGCTGTGCAGGAAAGGGAATGAATGTGGAAGAGAATTGAGAACCTATAGACTTGCGTCTGTCATCACGCCTGGCCCTGACCCTCCCCATCACTCTCCGCACACCCAAAGATGGGAAAGGATACAATGGAAATGTAATTTAAATTTTGGTTTCTCATGACAAAAGGGAACCTCTCTTGCATCCTAGGAGAGGTTCAATGAAAGAACAACCTACATGGAGAAGTTCCTGGCACCATAATAATGGAAGAGAATATCTCATGGGTCCAGTCTGATTTCCCGGAGTTAGTCATCAAGTCATTGCTCTCCCTGAGAACAGAGTTTGCAGATAATAGAGCAGAGATGGGTAAGAGTCAATGAAGGGGATATAGTGAGAGACTCTGAGCATCCCTGAATCTGGAATCTCATGATTGGTGGGGGTAAGAACTAGGCCAAGAGAAGAAAGAGCAAAAGAAGCCTAGAGATTGGGCCAACGAAAATACAGCATGACAACCAGGGGCCATGGCAACATCACAAACTTCTAAATGGATAAACCCTGGGCAGAGGCCGATGAACAAATGACCACACTCCAACTGTGAAATTGTAGGATCTGGTGGGTGCTAAAACATGAGGTGTGCCTGAAAATCAAAGCAAATTAGTTACAGCTCAAAGGACATCTGCATAGGATCAAAACACATCAAAACTAAGAAGGAACTGGCTTCCTTCCCAACAATATTACATGGCTTTTGAGCAAGTTTCTTTATCAACCTACCTTAATCCTCCAACTTAGACTCAAATCCAGGGAGAAAAGAAGGGAGAAAAGCCAAAGACAAAGCTTTACCCAGAACGTGTTTGGATTATAATTATTATAATGTGCTAGGATTGCCTGAGAAATCACCATATTTTCACTGACTTTACCTAGAATAAATTATGACTATGTTTGTGCATTTGAGCAGATGAAGATGTGAAGGCTCAAAGTCAGAAAATGTATCCCATTGTGATTATAGAAAATTGTGTTATATTTTTGAACTCCATTATATGCCCTTGAAATGCAAGCTTACTGAATTCATCTTCAAGTTTCTTCAATTGATGTTGACTTTGCTCTCCCTTTTGGCTTTCCCCACCCACCCATCCTTCAGAGGACCAGAGTTCAGAATTATTTGACCCAAAAAATCAATAGTGCTGCTGTTGAGAAACCCTGATGTAATGAAATTCTTTTTATTTCCTGAATGATAAAATGAACATATTAATTCTACTTCTACATGTGGGCAGAGAAAACAGAAATCATTTTGCTGGATTCATCCAAGGTTCTGCAGTGTTTGAGTGGAGCCCTGAAACTTCCAAGGCTCATCAAGCTATAATTTTTGCCCTTAAACCACAGAATTTGACTACTATTGTTGAAATCTTTTCAACTTTTTCCTTTCATCTGCCTTGTCACTCAGTGTCTTCATGGGACACCTGTGTTCAAAATCGAATCTGCTTAGATGTATCCTGACATCATCATTACCATTATCTTGATCTAAACAGAAGCCATTCACTGAATGTTTACGCTCCATCTTGCTTTTGATATACATTTCTTCATTTAATTACCACAATAACTCTATGAAATAGGTTTTACTACACTAAACCAAGGATCAGAATTAGTAATTATCATTCCATAGCTCACATTACTGGTAAAGGGCAGAGCCAGAAACTATCTGATGATAAAAAACTGTTCTAACGACTCTTCCATACTCAACTATCTCCTGCCGACCATTTTTTCATTAATTATTATAATTCATGTACCATACTCTCACAGTTGGCTGCGCTGCATAGTTTGTACTGCTCTTGCCCCTATGATATGACTCCAATTTTGAATCAGGTCTATCTAGAAATGTCTTTGTTTTTGCACACTCACCAGATTGGGGATGAGTGTATCCTATGTCAGCACAAACCTCAACTACATGCAGCTTACACATTCCTGTGACAATCTAACTTGGAGAACCCCATTTTCTGCCTCTGCCTCCCATCTACACTCCACACAAGTTTCCATCTTCCCCTGTCTCTGGAAAACACAATCCTAAACCTGCATTTGCGGCCCAGGTACCCATTCTTTATGCCCATTCTTTGGGCCCATCCAAACCTTCAAAGATAAGACATTTTTTGTTACACCATTCCTGCTTATTTGGGTGTATCATATTATATATTTATTGGTCTGCTATTTAATAACTATGAACATAATCGGTCTACGGATGAATAATTGATCCCAAATTTTATGCATATTGAATTGGCATCTAAAAGATAGTAATGGGAAAGACAGTTCTTTCTGTGTATCTTTACATACCTATCTAGAAAAATAAATAAAGTGAACAAAGTCAACATAGATGTTCAGTACTCAGTATAGGCCATATTTTCATGACCACAATTAGTTTAATTTGGTGGTCCAAAACTTGAAATATTTAGGATTGGCTGTGATGCATTCTACCTATTACCTTGTTCCTCAGACAGTTCCTCCACCACCGACCTCTTCCTGCCTTCCTCTCTTAAGTCCTGTGTCTTTTCGTATAAGTACTCCTTGGCCAATATACCAATATGCTAATATACCTTTACAGAGTTTTTTTATATTATTATACTATTAAATAATGTACATATTTTGTTCAAATTTTTCCAGGTTTCTCTTAATGTCCTTTTTCTGGACTAGAATCCTGTTCGGGACCCCATGTTGTATTTAGTTGTCACATCTCTTTTGTTTCCTTCAATCTGGGATGGTTTCTCAGGCTTTCTTTGTCTTTCATGACCTTGACTCTTATGAAGAGCATTGGCTCATTGCTTTGTAAAATTTCTCTCAATTTGGATTTGTTGGATGTTTCTTCATGATTCAATTCAGTTGTGCATTTTTGGCAAAAAAAATATCGAAGACTTGATACTGTGTCCTTGGTCTAGAGATGAAGCCAAGGGTGTCACTGCAAAATCTTTTAAGTCCTTGGGAAGATCAAAGCTAGTGCCTTAGAGTCATAGAGAAGGCCCTTTGAGATTAAAAGGTGTATGAAAAGGACAGAAACAGCGTAAAAGTACAAATAAGCAGTTGGATCCCCCAAAATGTCAGAAAATAGGCTGAGAAAGCTACTCATTGGCAAAAATATGAGATCTTTCACGAAAAAGGAACGATGACTCAGCAAACAGAACCAAGAGCCCTCTTATGGACTGAATTGTGTCCCCCAAAATTCATACATTGAAGTCCTAATCCTCAATGGGACTATACTTGGAGGTAGTGCCTTTAAGGAGGTAATTAAAGTTAAACGAGATCATAAAAGTAGAACCCTGATTGGATAGGACCAGCATCTTTCTCAGAAGAGGAAGAGACACCAGCTCATGCTCTCTCTCTCTTTCTCTCTTTCTCTTTCACTGCGCATGCATTAAGAGAGGAAAGGCTATGTGAGGACACAGTGAAGGTGGCCATCTGCAAACCAGGATAAAAGATCTCATCAGACACCAACACAGCTGCCCCTTGATATTCGACTTCTGGCCCCTTATTGTGAAAAAACAAATTTCTCTTGTTTAAGCCACCCTGCCTGTGGTATGGTATGGCAGCCTGATCTGACTAATACAAGACCAGAGAGCAGAGCCAAAACCCATGGAGAATGATTGCTGGACCCAATCATGGAATTTCCAACCTTCTGTCAGTTGGATTTCAGAATCACCACGCACCAAAGTCTTCTTTGTGGCTACCATTTTTCTCCTTTTTGGACCACATATGTTTATAATGGTTATTCTATTCCTGTCCCACCATTATGCGTTAAGTGTATCAGGAGCAGATAACACAGACCTTTAGTTTCACAGGTCTGTGTGTGAGAGAAATTGCACCCAAGGTACAATTTAAGAAGCAACACCTGAGAAGCCTTATCTACACCTGGACTTGATTTAGATGATCAGACTCTCAGCTTTGAGTTGCCCCAACAATGGAATGAGATTTTGGGGACCTTTGAAGGGGGTGAATGTAATTTCAATGTGGAAGGAGAGTGAATTACTGGGGACTAAAATGTAGGCTGTAGTAGGCAGCCTCTCTTATGGCCACCATTGATCCTCAGTTCAATGTATTCTCATCTTATGTAATCCTCTCCCTTGTGGGCAGGTCTTAGGGATGTGCCTTTAACAAATACAACATAGCAGAAGCAATGGCATGTCATCTGAAACTGGGTTACAAGACTGTAGCTTCTGTCTTAAGTTTGCTCTTCATTCACTCCCTGAAGAAAGCCACTATCATGTTATAGAGCTACCCAATGGAGAGAACCACATGGGCAAAGAAATGACTTCTCAGGCCAAAAGCCAGTGAGGATCTGAGACCTACTAGGAGCTGCATAAATGAGTTTGGAAGCAGATACTTACCTACTCAGGCCTTGAGATAATTTAAGCTCTAGTCAACAACTTGGTTGCAGCCCTCTGAAAGACCTTGGTCCATAGACATCTAGGTAGGCTGTGCCCAGATTCCCTTCCCATGAAACTTTAGGATAATAAATATTTATTTTTTAGCCACTAAATTTTGTTCTGATTTATTGTATATTGAAAGATAAGTAATACATTTGTTTTCACTGCACCTCTCCATCTTAAAATATCTCTAGGGTGCCTTTAAGTTTGTGTTTCATCCAGTATTTGCCATTATCCTCTAATTTTTAGTCTACTAATCTTAGGTCAGCTTATGTTAATTATATATAATTGTATATAGTATCATTATATATAATATGTAGTATATTATATATGGTATCATATATACTATGATTTATATATTATAGGATGCATTAACTAATTATATATAAATTAAATATTATATGTATATATGATAACAAAATTAGTTATTATTGACTGTTTTAAACATACAGAAAAGTAGAGTGATAAATACAGTGGACCACCTTGTACTGGTCACCCACCTTCAACAGTCATGACCAATATTGACCCAACACAACAATACTGGTACAATTCATCATCACCATTGTTTCATCTCTTCGTCTACCCATTCCTCTCCCCCAGATTATTTTGAAACAAGGCCCAGACATATCATTTCTTCTGTAATATTTCCCATGTGTATCGCTCTTTAGAAAAACATTTTAAGTTTATAAATTAACCACACAAATCATATCACGGAGGTTTTGGTCACAGAGATAAAGTCTCCAGAGCACAGCCTCGTATGGCCACTTTTGATAATATTCTTTCTCTTGGAGATACAGATAAACTGTTCTACAGAAGTGAATAGGAATTTGGGGGTTACGGATTAGCAAGCTGAGGAGAGAGGGGAACCCAACAGCATGACAGCAGAATGCAGCCAAAGTCAAATACATACCCAGTGAAAAACAGCTGCAATGGGAATGATCCAGTTTAAGAACATGGCTGTCTAACACTGAAGGTTAGATTTTATCAAATATACTACATATTTTACATAACTCTCCTTTAGCCTTGTAGGCCTTCTGAAAATCTACTACACACATAGCCTAGATACAGAGGTATTTTGCTAGTGAAGAGATTCAGAGAGTGTAAAGCAGAATGAAATAGTGAGAAAGGCCTGAACTATAGCAAGTGAAAGACTGAGAAGAGATTGAGAATTCAATAGAGCAAGAACCAGAAGTCAGAAGTCCTCAGGAAAAATGTAAGCAACTTCGGTCACCAATCAACTCCAACAAAATTCAATGTCACTGTTGGAAAATATGCTATGTTTCCATCCACATGAGAGGAACCCATCAACTTTTTGCCTCAATATTAAGGCAAAAGTGACTCTAGAAATCTATAGAGTATGTGTGATTCCTCCAAGAGGCGAATGTCTTGGTGACACACCTAGACACAAAGACTCAGATACAGGTGCAGATGTACCTCCTGTTCATGGAGTCAGAAACAATACCATTATTGATTACTTTTAAAACATCTATAAATTCATAATGGGTTTTATAAAAGAAAAGAGGAGAGAATCAATTTTGTCACCAGGTTCTATCATGTTAGTGAACTGCCAGATATAATAGTGCCCAAATAGAATTGCCCAGTTGAGCACATCCACAGAATACAACCATGGCTGTTTCTTAGCAAATTGCTCACGGAGGGTTGTTAAAGATACAGTAACAGAACCAGAATATCATCCTTCATTGACATGAAATAAGATAGCTTTTAAATCCCAGTCTGTGTATTACAGCAGTTTTCAGTTCAGTGTGAAGCAATATCTTTTTACCAGTTGTAAAACTCCTGTGGTAAATCAAATCCAATTTACTATGCCTCAAATTTTTAAAAAATAAAAACAGAAATCTTGGTCCCTCTGTTTTATACAACCAAGGCAGCAGAGAATATTTTGAATTTTATATAAGAATTCTTTATCCTGGTCACAGAAAGTAGTTTTTTCAGTAATGGCATCCATGATTCACAACTCTGCTTCAACCCATAAAGCTGGAAATTTTCATCTCAGTCACCTAACTCACTGTACTGGAGGACTATTTTATTTTTCTTGGATTTTACTGCCAAACACAGGGGGATAATATTACAGAGCAATTTTCTTTCTATCGCTCATCGCAATGATGAACCAAAAAATGTGTACAAGTTAAGAGTCAAGTATGATGTCAATCAAAAACCAATCAATTTTACCATATAGTTTTTTTTTTAATAAAAATATCTTCCTAGTGTAGGTATTGGACTGATTTCTGGAAGGAAGATCGTTTTGCTGGATATAGTCAAGATGGTTTTGCTGGATATTACTTCTCTCTCATATCCTCTCATTTTATGGGTTATCCACTACAGATGTAAAGATTATAAATTGTCATCTCCCAGCAACTTATCACATTTGAATTTATCAGAAACATTTTAATACTTATGTAAGACAAATATTATTTGGAGTTAAATCTATGTGTATATATCTAGACATACACTCATATGCACCTATAAGCATGTTTGTATGTAGCAATGTGTGTGTATACAGAGAGTGAGGGAGTGAGGCAGAAAAGGAGAAGGAGAGAGAGGAATGAATAATAGCAACCACCATACCATGCTCATTCCCCTCTCTGAGCTTCCATTCATCTTCATCTTGCTCTTCTTGACTGTTGTATCCTTCCATCTCTTTTCCTAATCCAGTTTCTCTCTTATTGTTTAAGATCCTCTGGGCATCTTTCCCAGCCCAAACTGGCCCTCTGCCTTCTCCATCTTTTTCGTCTTTCCAGTATACAACTTAATACACCACATACTGACCGTTTAACTACCTACTTTTATTGCTGTCTGTTCCGTCTGTCACTTTGTCTCCCCAACTAGATTATAGATGACTCAAGGGTAAGGACTCTGTATGATTATTTTGCCTTACAACATTCTGTCAATGCACACTGATATAATGAAATAACAGAATTTCCATTTAGCTTATAAATTTGGTTAAGAAATGATAATCCGTTCTTGGGATGCCTGGGTGGTTCAGTCAGTTGAGCGTCCAACTTCGGTTGAGGTCATGATCTTGCAGTTCACGAGTTCGAGCCCCGCGTCGGGCTCTGTGCTGACAGCTCAGAGCCTGGAGCCTGTTTCGGATGCTGTGTCTCCCTCTCTCTCTGCCACTCCCCAGCTTGTACTCCGTCTCTTTCTCAAAAATAAATAAACATTAAACAAAAGAAAGAGATTATAATCCGTTCTTAAAGCGAGGCCTAAACTTTTTAGACTGTTTCTATGCTTTTCAGACATCCATGCCCTCTATTTGAAATGTAATATAGCTGAGTGATTAAGGCCACACTGTATTTGGGTTTTTTTTTAAGTTTTTATTTTAATTCCTATTAGTTAACATACAGAGTTCATACTGTCTTTGAATTCCAGCTCTACAACTTACTAATTGTGTGACCTTGAACAAGACACATAAATGTCCTCTGCCTATACTTACTCTATAAACTAAGGACAATGATAGCATCTAACTCACAGAATCCTGAGGTATTTAAAGAAATTCATTCATAATCAGCATATAATGTACTAGTAAACAGAAAGCACTCTACAAATGCTGGCTATTTTGCTATGGTTGAATAACAATCATAGTTTATTTTTCTAAGCTGGCAATTTGCACAAAAGTTGGCTGTTATTAGTTTTGGTTATTGAGGGTTTGAAAAAAACAAGGTCATTTTAGCGTCAGTTTCTAGAAGATAGACCACCTAGTTAAGAAGGTATAGGGAGGCTAGGTCTGAATGAAATCATAGGAGGTTTCTGCCAAACACAAGTGAAGAATGATCTAGGTTAGCCTCCACCAAAAGTCTAAAATGTAATCTTTCTCCAGTCTTAGACATTTTTTAAAATTTTGTCATTTTCTGACCTAAGAGATTGAAACCAAATTAGTATGGCAAAGTTGATTTCAGGAGAAACCTTAATATAATCATTTGGTGTTTGGAGGCTTACTATGCCTAACAGCCTAAGAAAGGATGTTGTTAAGCTGACAGCAATGTTGTTTTTTTGGAGGGGGGATAAAAAATGTACATGCATAATTTATAAATCTACTATTTGCCGTGTCCCATAGACATCTCTCTACTTCTTGAGAACCTTATTGAGAAGAAAGGCATTTAGAGTGAGTTGTAAATGGCTCCGTTGTCCGTATTATCATTTAATAATACCGTATCACAGTATGACCCCTGAAATTTATTTCACAAGGCTTTTGTGAAAACTAAGTAAGATAATTTTATAAAGCTCTTGGTACAGTATTTGGCACATAGGAGAGGAGGCAAGGAATATGGAGTTACCTTGTATTATTCTGCGATTATAGTTAGAATATGAAAGCTCAGAACAACAGTTGTTTCTCTAAAGCCAGTCACGGCAGAATGAAACTCAAACTTAACGCGTGGACTTCTTACTACCCCTTTCTTATTGTGCTTCCATTTCTCTCATGTCCTGCGTGCCTCTGAATCCTGGGCAGACCTCGGCTCACTATCCCTCACCCTGGCGTGGCCACACCTGGCTCTCCTTCCAGGCCTCTGCCCATGACCCTTCCTCATTTGCCAGACTGTCTTCCTCCTTGTCCTCCCAACTGCAGCGTTTCTCAAGCCTCTGTCCTCTCCCCGCACTTGGTTAGCTCACTGAATACCACCATTCAGTCATCGCCCGCTTAGAACCATTCCCAAATCTGTATCTCTATTCTGAGTTCTGTCTTCCATGCAAATTGTAACTCTTCCTTTAGAATTGCAGGCTATGTTTCTTAACAGCTCTTTCACTGGTACCTGTAAGTCAAAGTGATGGAATCATTACTTGCTCATCCTCTACATCCATTCTTTTTCCCCCAACCATACACATCGTCTAAGCTTTCCAGTTGTAATAATAGAGCCATTCTTCTTCCTTGAGACTCAAACCCTCAGAAACTCCCTTCCCTTTTTCCAGGCTCCAGTACATGTATGATTTGTTGTTGAGCTAGAGTTGCCGTGACCAATATGGTAGCCACTGGCCACATGCGACTGTTGAGACCTTGAAATGTGGCGAGTTTAAGGATGCCTGGGTGGTTCAGTCAGTTAAGTGTCTGACTTGGTTTTGGCTCAGGTCATGATCTCACAGATTCCTGGGTTCTAGGCCTACGCTGGACTCCACACTGACAGCACAGAGGCTGTCTGGGAATCTCTCTCTCCCTCTCTCTCTGCCTCTTCCCTGCTTTTGCTCTCTCTCTCTCTCAAATAAATAAACTTAAAAAAAAAAAGAAATTTGGTTAGCTTGAATTGTGATGGGCTGTATATCAAGTGCACATCAGATTTCAAACACTTGATTTAGTAAACAAGAATGCATTTATATTTATATTATATTTATATTGATCACATATTGCCATGACAATATTTTAGATGTATCGACTTACATAAAATATATTATTAATATTAATTTCTCTTATTTCTTTTTGTTTCATTTTAATGTGGCCACCAGAAAATTTAAGTTATATGTATGGATTGCTTTATATTTCTATTGGACACCATCGTTCTAGATCCTTCTTGTCTTCTTTCTCAACATTTTTCGAATCTCTTTCATTCCAGTCTTAACTATTATATCTGGTTAAAGCTTCTTGAAGCATTATCTCTGCCTGCACAGTCTCCCTCCTCCTGTGTCCTTCATCCATGCTGCATTTTGTCTCCAAATCAGTTTTCCTAATGAAAGGTTCAAATCAACCCATTTCCTGCTCGAAAATACAAGACAATTACTTCTCTCTATCAAATTCATTCCAAACTGTTACAACATTATAGCCCCCTAGTTCCTTGCTCCTTCACAAGTTAGCTGTGATGCTTTGGGGTAATGAGGTAATGCCGAACAAGATGAAGGTCTGTTTAGCTGGGAGAATCTTCCCTCCAACACGTTTATTTTGAGGTTGTGGGAGTCAAATAGCATCCCTGCAGGTGGTGGTCTGCGACTTTAACCTGATCAAACCTGGTTCAAAGAAAAGTATCTTTTGCAAATATTTCATAAGTTGAAATAATATCCTCTTTCATGAGTTCCTAAGCCCCCAACCTGTTGACAAAACTCGCAACTTGTGTGAAAACAGGGAAGAAAAAAATAACAGGGTGGTAGGTAGGGTTTCTGATGCTGTCCAAGACTCTTGGCTCCTTCTCTGAAATGCCAAGATTGATCGTATTGTGTCTTCAAGGTCCTAAATGGCGGGACAGTTTCCTCTCTGAGAAGAGCAAGAAATAACCAAACTTTTCTAAAGCAATTTGTTAGAGCAAATGAAAGGGAAGAGTGATGAAACATCATGGAGATATCAAGCCATTCAACACTGTTTTCTGAGTGTCAAACGATGGGTGGAGCAGACTCCGAAGGTTTTGCTCCTGCCAACTAAAATCTAATGTTTTAATATTGGGTGTCATTATTATCGTTAATATTGTTCAAGGTAATCTTCTCAGTTTGCTGTTCAAAACTAAAGCCTATTATTTCTTTCAACATGACCCCACACACACCAGCTCATCCATATTAGTGCTCGTTCCAGACCATGTGTACTAATCCCATGCCTTTTCAAGGCCATGAGATGGTAATGCTGGGAGGGAAGGTGGAAAGCACCTAGCCCAACCCTTTATTTTACAAACGAAGACGTGGAGGTCCTGGAGCTCAGGAAGTGAGTTTCTGACAGTGGTCGGAATTCAGATCTGCAGCTTTCCAGACTTGTGCCTCTTACATTACATCATTCATTCTTCTTCTTTCTTCTGAGTTTGCATACCGAGGTTTCACCTGCTCTTCAAGATCCAAGATAAATGGCACTTCCGTCATTATGACCAGCCAGCTGAGACCTATCCTTTTTTGCCCATACTCAGTCTGCAGTCTCCTGGATATTTGTGATCCTTAGCTTTTTCCTTAGATTTTAAACATATCAAAGCCCATGATACTGACAAAAAAGATGCCCAGTAAGATGCCTTCCACATAGGAAATTCTCCATGCATTTTTATCAAATAAATGACCGAAGGAACATGACATCTTGCTTGGCTATTAAGCAGATGACGAGAAAATAGATGCATGAGGGGCGCCTGGGTGGCTCAGTCGGTTAAGTGTCTGACTTCTGCTCAGGTCATGATCTCACAGTTCGTGAGTTCAAGCCCTGCATTGGGCTCTGTGCTGACAGCTCAGAGCCTGGAACTTGCTTCCGATTCTGAGTCTCCCTCTCTCTCTGCCCCTTCCTCTGCTCATGCTCTGTATCTCTCTCCAAAAATAAATAAACATTAAAAATTAATAAAGAAAAGAAAAAATAGATGCATGAAAATGTAAAAAGTAGAAGCCATAATGCCATGAATTTTGATCTCCTTGAACAAAAAGACTCCACATACATTTTAAAGTTTGTTATTGATTTAAAAAAATAATAATTTCATCTCTTCTCTGTAAGCCTTTCCTTTCATTAGAACAAGCAGAAGGGGGGGCGCCTGGGTGGCTCAGTCGGTTGGGCGGCCAACTTCAGCTCAGGTCATGATCTCGCGGTCTGTGAGTTGGAGCCCCATGTCGGGCTCTGTGCTGATGGCTCAGAGCCTGGAGCCTGCTTCCGATTCTGTGTCTCCCTCTCTCTCTGCCCTTCCCCTGTTCACGCTGTGCCTCTATGTCTTTCAAAAATAAATAAACATAAAAAAAAAAAGAATCATTAAAAAAAAAAAAAAGAACAAGCAGAAGGGAATTAGTGAATTATGGCAGAGACCATGCTATAAGAGGTTTAAAGATTAAGTTTGAAAATCCATGTGTCTCTTTAAAATATGAAGAGTTCCAGCTCGGCTGAGTGCAGAGACGCTGCCAGCCGGAAAGATCTAGTCAAGTTAAATTGAAACAGAGTTGGTTAGGTTTTGCCAGTGGATGTTTAAATGTAAGATAATCTGTCACCCCAATTCTTCTGTCCTGGTATGTTTATTAAGTAAATGTTTATTATACTAAATTCCATTTCAGACTGGGGCTGGGGAGTGACTTTGAAAAAGCCAAAATTTAATACAAGATGGGATTAGCTTAAAAGGGACAAACCATTAATGTATTTCTATTTTTAGATATGTCCTTTACATCGGGCTCAAAGGATGGTTAGAAAGTAAAATTGATCCCTAATGAAAATTAACCCCAAGGAAGATCCACACACACACAAAAACACAAAAATTTGCTCACAGAGGGTCTAGCAGTAATTTTTTTAACGGGAGGGAGTGGGTAGAAAGAAAGAAAAAGGCAGTAACAGGCCCTCCATGTTTTCAACCTTAAGAGAGAATGGAAGCTTATCACAGCCAGTATTTAGTGGCAACAGGGCCAAGCGGACATTTGGGCACTTAACTAAATTTGCTTCCATGCTATTTGACAAATAATGATTTAATACCTGTTACATCTAACTCAGTGTGCTGGCTAGGAAATACAAGGAAAATAAAAATGATAGCAGTAATTCCTATCCATAAGTTAATCAGAGCTTTCAGGCAGTGTGGATACTATTTATAAATCACGTGATCTGAATATCAACCCTTTCCCCATTTATAGTCTTTAGCACTGGTTCCTTAGGAAAGAAGGGGTCCCATTTACCTGGACACCTCTTTTCATCCCCATATACCTGATTTAATTCAATTTCCTAGAACTTAGGCCTCTTCATTTGGCCTAAATCCAAATGTTGTCTTTAAATCCACCTGAAAGACATTTCCAGAAATAGAACATTGGGTAGTTCTAGGATGTGAATACGTCATCCAAGACATTTTCATGTATCAAATAACATTTGATCATGTATCATATTTGACTGAATTCTGTTAAATGCTTTAAAATTATATCCTTTGAAAAACTAACAGAATAATTTGTTTCCAAAAGGCAAATCAAAACACACATTGAATTCAAGAGGCACCTTGGGCAAAATTTTATCAAAATGTTAGCTTCTCAAAAATTACTAAGTAGTTAAGTGGTCAGAATCTGCACCGCGTTCTGCTTCCCACCTAGAATCTATGCTCCTTAAGAGGAGGTGCTCTATATTTCTCTCTGTAAACCTATTGAGGGCCTAGTACAGTGCCTGACACCCATTAGGCCCTAGTGATATACGTTGATGAATGAATTAATAGATTCATGAAACTGTGATTTTGCAGCACTTGGAAGCTTTTGCTTCTTTAAGTTACGTTCCCCAGAAAGGTAAACAAAGGTAAGAGAAGGACCCAGTAATGCAAAACAACCCAAGAAAACAGGCAGGTGTTTCCCAGGGCAAAGGGAAAATTCTCTGGTGTGGAGGTGGAGGGGGTGGAGTGTGGTGGGGGTGGGGTGGGTGGCGGTGGTTACAGCTGTCCACAAGAGCTCCTCCGCTCGGCCTCCCAGTGGGATCCTATAGCACGCTCCAGTTGTAGCTTTCTTCCCAGAGGTGTTTGCCCCATGGAAACCTCACTACAAAAAACCATGGCCAATAACCTGATATCCTGGAAAACGGTCCAACATACTGAGTGGAGCTATCCAATTTTCAAGAGTCAGCCAGAGTTACTGCCAAGAATTCGTTTGCAAAAGTTAGAGGACATATCATTCTCATATTCTGCCCTCCTTGGTGAGATACTTAAATAAACACATAGTTTCATTCCTGGGTATTCTTTGAAACTTCAGTTACAGATCATTCCTAGGAACAGTGTGACCTCCGAGAAAGCTCCGTCTTGGAACTCTATGGGGAGGGTAATCACGAGATTAATGTTTTCCCTATTTTAAACTAATTTAAAACTAGAAATAGCCGCAACGGCCTTTACTTATCTGAGAGGGGGAAGCAGGCTGGCACAGGGCAGGGATCATCCTGCTAGAAATATTCATGATCAATTCTCCGGTATTTCAGCATCAAATATGTTACTCAGGAACTAGGAAGGAGCGTTTGTCACCGGTGTGGTATTTCTTGTTTTATTTATTTTTTTATTTTTGTTTAATGTTTATTTTTGAGAGAGAGAGAGAGAGAGAGCATGAGTGACAGAGGGGCAGAGAGGGAGACACAGAATCCGAAGCAGGCTCCAGGCTCTGAGCTGATAGCTCAGAGCCTGATGGGGGGCTCGAAACCACAGACCATGAGATCATGACCTGAGCTGAAGTCGGACGCTTAACCGACTGAGTCACCCAGGCGCCCCAGTGTTTCTTGTTTTAGCAATAAAGTGTGTGCTTAATTGATTCCTTTTTGGAACACACACAGAACTTCATTATTTGTAAACATTCATATTTCGATATTTAATATTTTGGCAAGATTATAAGCACCCCGAAAAAATCTTTGATTTATCTACTAAATCGTATAACCCATTACTGTATTTCCATTTTATGAGACACCGTGAAGGAATTCAATTGACTTTACCAAGGTCACCAGCAAAAAAATGCTTAGAAACCTGAGAGAGAATCCTTTCTGCTTCCAGAGATTTTGAGAGTTGGCTCCTGTAAAGGAAAAAATTTTTATGATGAAAGAGTACCTCTGGAAAATGAAAAAGAGAAGCCTTGTCTCTCAATGCCTAGAGGTCCATGCTAGTCCCAAAGTTAAAGCTTTTGTATTAGGCGCAGAGCTGAAAGTAATCTTCACTTTAAACAGACATTTTCCCCATTACATCCCGAACTTAGAAAAACAAAGGAAACAATTGCAAAAGCACAATTTTATAAATTTTCCCTTAATGGCCTAATTTTTACAGGCAGAGTTTTGTGTGTGAGGCACGTAGTATCTCAGTGAGACGTGCGTGTAAAAGACCCTTCCTGCCCTGTAATAGTCCCAAAGCCAACGTTTGTTGAAAGCTTACTAGTCAAGGTCTATTCTCACCTTCTCGCTTAACACATATAAAAGCAACACTGGGGGAGGGCAGATGCTAGTGATACTGTGCCCATTGTACAGATGAGAAAGTGAGATATAAGAAAGGTAACTCGTTTTCCCAAGGTCACAAAATTAGTGAGGGTTGGGAGGCTAAATATAAACAGGCTGAGTACTCCAAATAAAACAAAACTCACTATATTAAGACAACCTCAGAGCACTGTCAAAGGCTGAGTTCTAGCCCATAAAACCTCTTTTCCAGGTGGCTTCTTAAAAATAACAATACTAACAACAAAAACCTCAGCAGAATGTTGATTCAATTTAGTGTTTCTAGAAAACCTTATTTCTATTTCTGGAGTTTTTCTTATTTTTAGAATTTTACCACTGGTTTGACCCTTAGTGCTATTTTGTAGGTAGAGGAGAATTCAGGAAAAACGGGATTCAAATTTTCACTTTGCCTCCCACTGGTCTTGGGTCCTGGGGCATTTTCTCTGAGTCCTTCAAGTCCCTTTTATATTCATGTTCAATAAGTGGTTCCCAAATTTCTAGCTATAAATTTTCTTAAAGATTCTTTTTTTTAAATGTTTATGTATTTTTGACAAAGAGAGAAAGACAGAGGCAGAGACAGAGCATGGGAGGGGAAGGGGCAGAGGGGAAGGCAGACACAGAATCCCAAGCAGGCTCCAGGCTCTGAGCTGTCAACACAGAGCCCAACACAGGGTTCCAACTCACGGACTGCGAGATCATGACCTGAGCTGAAGTCAGACACTCAACTGACCGAGCCACCCAGGCGCCCCTAGCTATAAATTTGTTATAAGAAGTAAAAGGGTATTTGGAGATTAAGTAGTCCAAACATCCCAGTTTACAAGTAAAGAAAGTGAGGCCCAGAGGAATTAAGTGACTTTGAAAAGTTTTCCAGCCAGCTACTTGTGGAATAAGGAACCCAAGCTTCCAGAATACCAGGCTCGTGCACTTTCACTATTCCACGTTTCATCAGCTGGATTAACATATGATCGATGGTCTCTGCCACCCGGAGAAGTTCTCCTCAGGCAGATAGTACATGATCATCTTCATGTATAACCAGAGTGACAGTGCTGGGCAAGGGGGTGAGTTTTGTCAAGTCTCTTCACTGCCTATGAGTTTTAAGCTCTAGTGAGTATGAATCGAGTCCCTTGTTGACATTCGTGTGACTCCCACTTGCCAATTTGGATGTGTACCATTTCAGCTGAGCTCTGAAAGTTACACAAATAGTGCTTTGGGGGTTTCCCTGTCTTCTTAGGGTTTGCCACACACTTAAATGAGTCCTGACGCTCCATGCTAACCCCTTGGTGAGAATCTCAGTGGAGCTTCTGTGGGAAACAGTTGCTTATAATTACTGCTGCCAACTGATGCCTTAAATGCATGGAGACCTCTGTGGCGTAGCCCAGGGCTCTCTCCTTGGCTGTATGTTCAAAGTTTTCTCATTAATGTGGATAAATATATAGATGGCTTGCTCAGCCAACTTACGGAAAATAAACTATCTTTATCTTATGGATAATCTTTATCTTAGGGGTTAAGGTGGTGAGCACAATGAATATGATAAGGAGGGAATCAAATTATAAGAAACCTCCGCCGATAGTCCAAATGGAATACAGTGAAATCCAAAAAAGGGAACATTTAAATTCCTGGACTCAGGCGCAAAATTTAGAAATTGTACAAGACTGGGGTGGGATCTTATGTTTGACATCACCTTGGCGTATGTAACATTTTCCCTTGGCATAGATCAGAATGCTCCAGAGTTTAGGTTGACTGTGAATTTCAGACAAGTCAACAGCAATGTGGCCACCAAAATGATCACTTCGTCTTGGGCTGCCTTACAGCGTGTGGCTTTCAGAAGAAAATAAATGACAATTTGTTTTCACTCATTTCAGTCAGACCACGTAGGGACCGTTATCTTCCTTTCTGTGCAGCAGAGACATAGTTAAACTGAAGAGCACCCAAAATGTTCCGTAAGCCCAAGAGATGATTCAAAAGACATGACAGTATAAGAGTTAGTTCAAGGAACTGGAATTTTTTTGTTCTTATCCTGGGGGAATAATGATATGTCAAGAGCTATGAAGGAGCCGAGATTTTACCATACTTGCAAGCTGACAAGTTAGCCTGATAAAGTTTCATGGATGCTGGTAGAAGACATAAGACTGTGAGACACAGGACACCTCATTAGAGCAATCGCAGCACCCAGCATGTCAGCATTTTCTTGTGCCAGCTCCCTCAGCTCCAGTCCCACAGGGCAACAACAAAAAAAAACCCAGATAATGCCTGCACATGGTGGGTTGCATTATAGGAAAGGAACCCTGATTAGGAAATCCCAGTATCTTATAATAGTCGGCAAGCAAACCTGTCCAACCATTTTCCTATGGGATGGGAGATACTGTCTCTCAACCCCCATTTTTGAAAAGAACTAAAAGTCATCAGTGCCTCCGCTGGAAAGACGGGCAGAAAGAGAAGCGATCCATCCATTATTTTCAACAATAACTACATTTTGTCGTGTTAAAAAATATGTTAGATAACATAGGAGACTCTCAAAGACTAAGAACAAACTGAGAGGAGAGGAGGGTGTCGGAGGGAGGAGAGGGGGTGATGGGCACGGAGGAGGGCACTTGTTGGGATGAGCATTGGTGTTGTATGGCAATCAATTTGACAATAAATTATTAGAAAATAAAAAAATATGTTTGAAATCCGTCGCTTCCGAGGAAAAACCAATGTCCGATGGGTGAAAATGACCAAAAACCACATTTATGGTAGGTAGGGAAATATTTTTATAAAAAACACAACCAGATACGAGAAGCCAGGGCAAGCTGAAAATGCGAAGGACTTCTGAAGAAGTTAGTTGTGTTCGGGCAGAAACCAGGTGGCCATTTGTAGTGACTGTGAAGGCCTATTAATATTCATATACCCGAGAAGTGTTGAATTTAATGTTACATTAAGCTTCTTCTAACACTCCACTTATCAGAAAACAGAGGGAGAGAAAAGAAGTGAAGTAACTAGGAAAAAATGCATGACAAAAAAGGATAAAGGGTACTTTCAAACTTGAAATACATCATTGTCTATCTTCTGAAGCTCAATCTATGCCCCAAGAGAATCCAGACATCTCTTTGATAAGCCAGAGATAGGGCTGTACCCAAACCCTTTATGAACATTCTGTTGTAATCTCCCTCGTCTGCTTCTTCGGCTAAGAAAAACAGCTCAAAAGTCTCTCTGGAAATAAAGAAACTTTGAAGCTTTACCCTAGATTGGTTATCCTTGTGTTCTGAGAAACAGAATCTTTTCTAAGGAATCCTTTGTAATCTACCTAGATGCTTCTGGTTGTCCAGACACTTAAACTGAAGTTTGGAAATACTTCAAAAGAAAATACCCCATCCACAGGATTTGTGTTTGTTTGTTTGTTTTTGTGAAGAAATAAAACATTTGTTTCCCCCCCTCTAGAGAGAGAGAGTGAGATTGAGATTATTTAAGAATCGCCGTGATGACAGTTAGCAAATGGACATGTTTTTACTGTGTGGATTTATCACCTGCCCATTCTGTTTGAGTTCCTCTTCACACCACTTATGTAAGGTGATGAACAGCTATCACCAGCGGGTGCAGACGATGGAGTATACCATTTGACCTCTTTGCTTCTCTCTTTCTCTACATGGAAAGTGAGGGGGTTGAAATAGACGGCAGTTGTGTTTCTTTCCAATTTTCAGACTCCAAAGAATCCAGGAAGAGCCACTTTCTTAAAAGCTGGCATAAATTTGGAGCTCTTAGGGATGGTAATGTGGCTTGGAAAAAAATGAGGGTGGATATCACCTTTGAAAGATGGTTTAAAGGGAATCTCTCCTACCCTAAAGCCGAGTGACATCAATCAGAATACTGGGAAAGGCTATGAGGTGGAGGGATAGACTGGTGTCCTGTGGTGCTTTGTGACAAGATGTGAGTGTGGTTTATGGCAGGAAAGTAGAAACAAAATTTCCATTCTATACTAAATCAGTCTGGAATGCTATTCTAAAAAATGACCTTGGACAAGGCTGCAGACTGGCTGAAGTGTTGGACCCGGGCTCATCAGGCCAGAGCACATTGTTGGGTGGGGAGGCCTTGCTTCGGAAGACGTAGACTTCTGTCTGGAAATAATTTGTTGATTCTTAAGAAACAAGAGATACAGGGATGACTGGGTGGCTCAGTCGGTTAAGTGTCTGACTTCAGTTCAGGTCATTGATCTTGCGGTCTTTGAGTTCAAGCCCTGCACTGGGCTCTGTGCTGATGGCTCAGAGGCTGGAGCCTGCTTCAGATTCTGCGTCTGCCTCTCTCTCTGCCCCTTCTTCACTTGTGCTCCATCTCTGTCTCTCAAAAATGAACACACACACACACAAGCAAGCAAGAGACACAGAGTCTAGAGTGTCTTTTTATACCTCACAGCAGCAAATAACTCTTTCCGGCATGGATTCATTTGATCCCAGATAAGATACACATTTAGTGATATGGGCACTTTGGAGATAAGGGCTCTACTCTACAACTTTGTGATTCCTCAACAATTGAGAGACTCTCCCTCCGACCCCTGGGCAGAATTTGTCTCAGAAGACACATACCTCACATCTCACAAATCAGATCTCAGAATTTATTCAGAGTTTGGGGGCCAAAATACTTTTGAAAATCATTGTGTTTCAATATGTTTTACATGTCAGTTTTGAAAGTCGACATCTTAACTATACTTTTTTTTTTAATGACTTATGGTGGACAAATAAAATTTCTCGTCTCACCAAATTCATCAATACATTTGCAATAGGAAAGCTTCAGGGTTTCAGTAAAACACTATGCAATGAAGCCAATAAAAAAGGAACTTAAATGCATATTTTTTCCTACATACATAAGCATCTGTTCCAACTTCTGCCTCCTAAAACTGTTGCTTATTTTGTTTCAGCTTTAACCCTTAAAAATAGTGAAAGAATGATCTGGCTTGGAATGTTCATTACTTTAACAGCAGGAGTCAAGTTAATCTGCTTCACACCCCATGTTAGACTCACTTTACTCAGTGCTTAAGATATTTAAAAAAGGTCTCTTGGAGGGAGCACTGTTGATCTAGAACTTGGGGTCTCCCGGGGGCATTAACCAGGCAGAGCTTAGACTGACAATGAGTTTGCCACATCTTTCTGAATCCAGAGTAGCTCTCCTCTAGAGTGACCTTGGGAAACCAATGTTTTCATCCTGGGATGCGGATACACAAGATAGAGGGCAGCTGCACTTGTTATAAATATCTTGTAAGGTAGGCAAAATGCTGCACTGTAACTCCTGAAGCCAGAAAGCTGAGAAAGAGAGGGCTAATGTGACCTTTCGAGAATGCGCTGTTCACCCCAAGGAGCCGTGAGTAATTAAAACAGAGACTTAGCACTTCTCACAGAAGCGATCGATTTACTCCAAACAGGCCAGAGCTTTTGATCACTTGTTAGGGTACTCTTGCTTCTGCCAAGGGAGGGGAGGAGCGGGGGAGACCCAGTGAGGGTGGTTGAACAGCGAGCAGTAACCTGAGAAGGAAAAACAAAAGCGGAGTGAGCAATGAAGGGAAGAAAGAAAGAAGAGCAGGCTTTGGGAGGCCCCGTGGCACTTACTGGCAATCCCGGACTCAAAGCCGCAGAGGGCAGGTGGCTATTTCAGTCTGTGCCCGTTATAGAAGTCCATCCCGATGCTGCCCTGAGGAAGGGTGCGGAAACTGGAATTGACAGCCAGTCTTCATGTCATTTTCTTTCTCACCAATCTGCACAGACTCCCAGACTTTATTCTGCTTTTAAGACACTCTGTTGTTCCGGTCCACCTTTATCCTTTCTACGCAAGCTCCAGCGACCATTCACACACACCCCGCCCCCGCAACCCACCTTCCCCAGCCAGTCTGCTCTCCCGGCTGAAAGTTCAACACCAATACCTCTCTTCCTTTCTCTATCGTTGTCCCTCCTCTCCTCCGTTGCGTATACCCCAAACATCTCCATCCCGTTAGGTCAAGATATAATCTATTTCGTAACGATCGCTCCGAATGCATAAAGCTGTATCGCCAACAGTGAAACACGTACCATCGCACTTGAGTCGTAGTGTCCTAGGATATTTCCCTGATTATCTTGACTCGCATCCGTCTGTCCCGTGTTCTGTTTCCTGAGGCATTTGTTCACTGAACCGGTTCTACAGAGTCAACCTCGAGGGACGGAAGGCTGTACTAATCTACATTTTCAACAAGTTCCCCCTGGACAAACTGGAGTTAGAGTAACCTAAGAAGGCAGAACTTTGACGATGAGTATTTGCTTTATATTTCTCCATGATGTTTACACATTTTTTTTTTTACCATGATCATGTACAACTTTTATAAGAACAATTGTGAGGGGGCATAATTATTTTTTAAAGTCCCAGATGAATTTGATGTGGGAAGCATAGGTCCCTAGAAGTTATTTGAACGAGAAATCAGACACATGCGTTCTTTCATTTCTTAGGTCTCCACCAAGGCTGAAAGTTATTCAAGAGCAAGAAATAGCCATGTACTTTTCCTGTCTCTCCAGTGCTGGAAATGCCAGGCTCAAAGCAGGCGCTTAATGAATACTTGAATGGGTATTTTTTTTAAATGTTTATTTATTGTTGAGAGAGAGAGAGAGAGAGAGAGACAGAGCATGAGCGGGGTCAGGGCAGAGGGAGAGGGAGACACAGAATCCAAAGCAGGGTCCAGCACAGAGCCCGACGCAGGGCTCAAAAACCTATGAACCACAAGATCCTGACCTGAACTGAAGTCAGACAGTTAACTGACTAAGCCACCCAGGTGCCGCGATACTTGAATGGGTTTAAATAGACTCCCAACAAAATAGAAAAAATCGATTAGGGACACATGTGACATCGTGCATTTGAATAAAAAAAAAGCTTTATAATTAGTGGGTTAAGGAAATATTTATTAGTAAAACAGAAAAAATATTCAGATGACATAACAGACCCTGGGATGACTGCTGTAGGTATTAGTGTTTTACTTTAGATCTAAAAGCAAAGGATCTTTAGAGGCGTCAGTAAACTGGCAGCATGTAGATACCACAAGGTGCTAACGATGAAATGTAGGTAGTTTGAGAGACTTAAGAAAAGAATCAAAAGTCTCATACATTGTTGGAGGGAATGTCAAATGATGTAGCCACTCTGGGAAACAGTCTCAGATTCTTCAAAAAGTTAAACGTAGAGTTAGCATTTGACCCAACAAATCCACTCCTAGGAATATACTCAAGAGAACGGAAAACATACGAAGACTTGGACACAGTTGCTCACAGCAGCATTCTTCAGACTAGCCACGGCTAACCATAGCAGTGGATGGGCCCACAAAACAAGGTACAGCCAAACAACGGAATATCATTTGGCCATGCGAAGGAACGCTACCACAGGGATGAACCTGCTTTGAAAACATGCTGAGCAAAAGAAGCCAGACACAAAAGGCCACATGTTCTATAATTCCGTTTATATAGAAATGTCCAGAACCGGCAAACCCATAGAGATAGAAAGTGGATTCAAGATTGCCAGGCACTGGGAGGAAGGGAATGGGAAGTCATTGCTAGTGGGTATAGAGTCCCACAGTTAGACAGTGGTAATAGTCACACAATCCTGGGAAGGTCCTAAAAGCCTCTGAATTGTACACTTTAAAAGTGTAAATATTATGGTATGTGAATTATATTTGAATAAAACTGTTATTTAAAAAAAATTTTTTTTTTATTCAAGAGGGGCACGTGGCCTGCTCATTTGGAAGAACAGACTCTTGATTTGGGGGTTGTGAGTTCGAGCCCCACGTTGGGTGTAAGGAATTATTATTGAAAAATTAATTATTTAAAAACATTTTCTAAGTCAAAGGGAACATGGGGAGGAGGGAAATCTGTGCAGCAGGCCCTGCAAAGAATGAAAAAAAAAAAGGGGGGGTGGGGAAACAATAAAGCAGTTTTCTTAAGGGCTGCCTTTTCACGCGTAGTTGGCCTTTTTAACTCTTTTTTTAATAATAAAAAATAAGATGGCTAGCTGAGGAGAAAATTAGAAGACAGACATTATAAATACAGCTTCGGGAGTCTCGTTCAGGCACAAGATTTTCCTACAATAGAAGCTGGAATAAGGTTTTTATCATCTTTCTTTTTCAGGGTCTTAGATAGTGCTCAGGATAGGTTGTACGCGGGCCGGACGATCTGTGAGAGCCCTTTCTGAAATGCGAGAGAGATGAACTCTACGACCTTGCAGCTTTTTCTGTCTCTCGGGACACTGTCCGTCCTCCGCGTTCCGTGTCACAGGTAGCCACCAGCGCGTTCGTCTCGGTGAAATAGGAGAGGAGACGCTACCGTTTCTTGAAAAGTTTTATTTGGCTTCTCTATTCGGTCATAAGCATACATTCCTCCTAAGACCGTGAAAATCTTCTCTTCGAAACAATTCACTTTTTATTTAAAAACACGACTCGTAGCTGCCCTTGTAACCCAGTATTTTGAGCATGCGGGTGAAGAAAAATTCACGTTATGTACTGCTACCTATACACAGGTTATTTAATATGAATACCTAGAGTGTACTTGGCCTGGTGAAGAGTTTTCAAACCTCCGCAAGCCTTTGAATTCAGTTGTACTTGAGAAATTAAATGAGCTCATCGTCACTCCTCTTTTCAAGGGGTGGATAAGCACCCCCCACTCTCTTGCTCCCCAAAGCTGCCTGCTTTATAGGATAGAATAGGGGTCTCCTTTGGGAGTCTCAACACGGTCTTCCTCACTCTTTGCCAGGAACCTGATTCCCATGAAGATAAGGCAAACTGAGAGACACGCTCAGAGCAAAGAGGTCTTTTCGTGGCCCTGTGAGCAGATTCATTTCAGAGCCTTTTCCCTTCTTTATTCTCCGGTCGGGTGGGAGAGTGCTTCACTTTATGGCAAAGTTTATGTCACTGCTGATGCTCTTGCTTTCACCACCACGCACATTCAAAAATATTCATTCACTGAGTAAGCATAGAAATTCAAGCCTTCCTGTTTTTTGGCGAGTGTTAGAAACCTTCATCCCCCATATCCTCAAGCGTTTTTTTCAACCCAACGGCATGGTTAATAAATGAGGGATGGTGGGCCTACCACCAGGTGTCGTTGGAACTCGGTATGTTTAGAGCCTTGACTAAAGAGAATTCCTCGCCAAGTCATGATGCGCTTCACCTCCTCGGGAGAGGATCCCGCTCCCCCTCCGCTAGGCAAGGGCATGGTCAAACTGCCCCTTCTCCAGGCCTTCAAGTCCATCGGCCCAGGTCGAGGTCGGCATGCTCCGGTATGGGTCCAGAAGAATCCGGAAGCACCTGACGATGAGGATGCCCAAGAAAATGAACAACAAAATCACAAAAACAAATGTGGTTTTCTGTTCCAGAGACATACTAGAATCTGGTGAGGCGTTCTCAAGGGGCACTAGGGGTGAAGGGATGGGCTGTCCTGCATCCATCGTCCAGGGAAGCCAGAGCACAGGATCTCCCGGTATCCTTCTCTTCCATCATCAGTCTGCTGAGACCATGGTGGCTGCTGCACCTTGAAGAGGCTGAGTTATCTGTGAGAAGAAAGAAAGGGAAAGGAGAGGGAATAAACTACCAAAGAGCAACTTGGGGATGTTTTGCCCTGAGACAAGAAGGAATCTCATGTTTTGCATTGAGAAAAAAAGGAATCTCTAACCTTTTTCACCAGAGATGCTAGATTCTATGTAATTGCGGGAAAGAATGTTTTACTCTTGCATGAAATTACCAGATTGTCCTCAGAGCAGCCACCTGGAGCCAGGAGGGATGGGCGGGAAAGACAACTGGAGTACAGAAGATGAGAAACGTGCAAGGTAACGTTGACCTCAGGGTGTGCTGCCAGCTTGACATCCAAAGCCAGCATCCCCTGCCAAATCTCTTCCAGACTCCCTCCAATAATATGACTTTCACATCATTCTTATAATGATACCATTGATGGAACACCAGCTATGTGCCAAGACTCTAACTAAACACAACATAGGTTAGCCACTCTACTACAAGCTCAGTGAAAGCCAAGACCTCTATGGCCTCAGTGGGAGGAAACTGAGGCTGGAAAAGGTGCTTAATATAGAGACTCCCAGGGAGTATCGAGTTCTGGGATCCAGCCTCTGGCCTCCATTCTACTGCTAAATGAGTGTGGGACCTGACAGTCGCTAAGCTGTAAAAATGTAACACAAATGCCTGTGTAGCTCATGGTGCTATAATGAGGATGAATGTCTGTGAAGACACTCTGAAAAGTATACAAAGAAGAGACACAAACAAAACCAAGAGTTGCTTCACTTAAGAACCGCCTATGGGAACCAGGATGCTTCTTTCCTTTCTGTTGCTGGGGCTAAAGGAGAAAGGAGGCGTCTCAGACTCCCAGGCTATCAAGCTTCTGCTGCTTGTCTTTATTCTTCAGAAAACAAAGACTAGGTTCAATACTTGACCCTGAGAAGCACCTCTAGAAGTGAGTTAGGGAAAAGGGATTGATTGACTGCGTTTTTTAAAACAGCTTTACAGTAGCTTCCTACTGTGTAAGACCACTTGAAAAAGAGAAGAGAAGGGAAAAGATAAGTTATCACTATTTCCATTTGATTGGTGAATAAATTAAGATACATGGATATTACTATGTGTCTTTAAAGGCAAGTTGGATGGGATGCCTCGGTGGCTCCAATCATGATCCCCCAGTTGGTGGGTTCAAGTCCCGCATCAGTCACTGTGCTGACAACTCTGAGCCTGGAACCTGCTTTGGATTCTGTGTCTTCTCCTCTCTCTGTCCCTTCCCCCGCTCATGCTCTCTCTCTGTCTCTCAAAAATAAATAAACCTTAAAAAAATTTAAGAATTAAAAAAAAAAAAGGCAAGTTGGAGGATGCACAAAGGCCATAAACTGCAGATATTTTGAACTAATCTTTGTATGAGTCTGTTTATTAGAAAAATTGCATGGCAGAGTTGTCAGGTATGGGAATTACCATGGATTCAAAATAAATGATATTCAATGAAAATAAGCAACCAACGTGAAAATAGAAATGATGACCTAAAGTTCTAATACAATATTTCTATAGTTATCATTGTTGAATTAGTAATCATAATAACAGTTCGCATGTATGATGACACTTCAGAGTCTATAAAATCACAGGTTAAGACACAGTTTATAAAGAGATTTACAACCAGTGTCTGGGAGGAAGGAGTTACCAGTTAGGAGAGAAAAATATTTTGCAGCTCTCTGACTAGATATTTTTAAGGCTGGAGTCGTTGCGGTAGATTTGTTTATCATTCGTTTTTATTTTGAAGTAAGATTACGATAAAATTTGACTGTATTTCTTAAAAATAACCTCCTTAGGGATATAGGGGACGTTGATGGATTGGGGTTGGTTTGGTTTGCTTGTTTTTAGGCTCCCTCCCAACATTGGGTGTTAATTCTCAGCAGATAACTGGGTCGAGTGGAGAGGGCAAGAAAGGGTGACCAGAGATTTCTAAGTGGCATCCTTAGTGCTTCCAGTAAGGGGCCATCTGCACTCGAATATCCAAACTAGACTTAATCATACCAAGTATAAAATTCACTAAGCACGGAGCACCTGAATGGCTCAGTTGGTTGAGGGCCCGACTCTTGATTTTGGCCCAGATCATGATCTTGGGGTTGTGGGATTGAGTCCCACATCAGTCTCCGTGCTGGGCATGGAGCCTGCTTAAAATTCTCTCTCTTGGGGCGCCTGGGTGGCTCAGTTGGTTGAGCGTCCAACTTCGGCTCAGGTCATGATCTCGCGGTCTGTGAGTTCGAGCCCCGCGTCGGGCTCTGTGCTGACAGCTCAGAGCCTGGAACCTGCTTCAGATTCTGTGTCTCCCTCTCTCTATGCCCCTCCCCCACTCACGCTCTGTCTCTCTCTGCCTCGAAAATAAATAAACATTAAAAAAAAAAGTTCTCTCTCTTTTCCTCTGCCCTTCCCCGGCTTGTGCTCTTGCTCTCGCTCTTTCCCTCCAAAAAAATAAAAATTAAAAATAAATCACCAAGGGCTGGGTCAAAAGAAAGTCACAGGCTGATAAAAGAAGAAATGCCTAAGCCATCCCTGCCATGGTCCCTCTGAGCTTCCCATGTCCTACAGAGGACCCCCTCACTTGGACCCTGCCCTCTCCACTGACTTACCGGAATTCCACTCTATGTCCATTTTCCTTCCGGCCCAAATGAGGCCAGATTTGTTCTCTTTGTTCTTAGCACAGCCGAGGTAGGTACGCCTTTTCAAGAGTTCTTTACGAAAACATTATATAATCCAGAAAGGAAATACAGGAGACGTGAAAGCCATTAGCTGGGTATACATACAACATAAGGATTTCCGGATCTGTGAAGTTCAGTGAAAACAGTGAAGAACTAGACATCGGACCATTTGAGCCTGTGATGACTCCTTCACCACAAGCTGGGAGGCTAATCTAGCAATACCTTGGTCAGCCCTTCCCTTCTTGCCTCCAACGTCCACTCGATGAGAGAGCCACCTCGATGCCTGGGAGCTGTCTTCCCTAGCCTTGTCCTTCGCACAAGGCAAAATGCCAACTTCTTTTCTCCTAGCTCACCATCTCATACTTCCTAGGCTTCCTCCATAGCTCAGGCTTTCGAGCTGGCCCACTGTTGATCTGGGGGCTGCGGTGATGGGTAATCCTTCCGAGAAGCCCCTGCAAATTACCTCGTCATCCCGGTTCACAACATCAGCTACATTTCCCTCTTCCATCTCCCTCTCAATGAGTCTGGAGCCAGGCTTCTTCCCGGGGAAGCCAACTCTTGGAATGATCTAAAAATCAGTTTTTATTTTTTTTTAATGTTTATTATTATTTTTTTTTGAGAGAGAGAGAGAGAGACAGAGCATGAGTTGGGGAAAAGCAGAGACAGAGAGGGAGACATAGAATCCAAAACAGGCTCCAGGCTCTGAGTTGTCAGCACAAAGCCCGACGCAGAGCTCAAACTCACAAACTGTGAGATCATGACCTGAGCCGAAGTCAGACGCTTAACTGACCGAGCCACCCAGGCACCCCTAAAAATCAGTTTCAATTTGCAGTGTTACCACCCTCTGCTGATTAAAGGCAGATGCAAGTATATTGTTAACCCTCTCTATAGCCTCATCACATGGTTCTGAAAAGCCTGCCGAAATATAAATATATATACCCTTCAACCCCTTCGTCGCCAACCCCTTGCTGATAAACCAAATTGATGAGAAAACGGAAACGAAAGCATTTTGAAAACTCCACAGCCCTTTATAAATTGCAAGCCTCTCCCCTCCCAGCATACCTTGATAACCCAGTTCGTATTAAACTAACTTCATTTGGCCAAATCATCAATGCCTCTTATTAAAATGCAATATGTTACCCAGGAGAATGACACATGAACACGTTAGCAAGAATTTGTGTAGGAAAACTGCTCTTACTTGAAGGAGGGGAAATGTAGACAGAAAAGAGACTCGATGGGCTTGCTAGAAGTGAGGGGCCGCTGGGGTTGGGAGCAGCAGACATCAGGTGCCGTGGGCAGATGGCCCAGGAGGAAAGTCCTGGGGAGGGTGGGGGATGGCAGGTATAGATGAGACGACCCGGAGGTAGTTTTTCAGGGGACGTGGGGGATCCAGGGATCCAGCTCTGGTACCGCTTTGCCTGGGACTGATAGAAATCCCTGGAAGAGCCTGCTTGATTTTAAACCCGCAATCGACTAATCAATAATTTACAAATCCGGGAAGCTCAACGGCACATTTAAGTTAAAGGAAGCAGCGGAGAGAGTAAGAGGCAGAAAAAGAAAGAAATGTCATCACTTGGCTGCCACGGTAAAGAGAAATATTCAAAGACATCAAAATCTTGTAAAACGCCTGCCTTAGAGTGAAATGTCCCTTATTGGCAAAAACCGATCCTTAGAAAATGTTCATGAGTGCTTTTACGTGAATAATAAAATCTTCCTTCGAGTTGAATAGAGAAATCTGGCAAATAAATTATTTCAAAGGATTCTGATACGACCATCCTAAGCGCTAACAATAACAAAAGGCGGTTGTTTTAAGTCTAAGAAGGACCCTGGTTACTCACGGCAGTGTTTTAATCCTAACTGGCATCCTCCTTCCACAGCACAGCCATGACTTCCCTTTGCTGGTCCCTTTGTGTGTACTCAGGACACAGTAAAGTCTCACTTTAATACCGGACCAAGGAAGACTTAGTTAAAAGAAGCCATTCTCAAAAACCATATAACACATCCCTTTTCTTAAGTCCCACTCCCTGGGTTCCGTGATCGTCACAAAGTGTAAAACTCTTGCGTTACTTAGGATTCCCCAAGTGAGCAGGTCATCTTAGCCGTCATCATTCTAATAGCCACTCGCCTTACTTATAATAATTTGCCTCTCTTTCTTTCCTCATGCTGCATCAAGATTCACCTTTCTCAGCTCAGATCTCAACACTTCCTCCCTCGAAAAACCTTTGGGCTCCAGTGTCCAAGGACCCTAACTGCCCACTACTCCCCTTTTACCCCTGGCACCCCTGTTTTCTAGACTACAAAATTTAGGTCATAGTCTCCCAGTGGGAGTTTTGTAAGACATTAGCTTATCTTCATAATAAGTTTCAAGAAGAACAAACATCAAACCGCATTTTGTCCAGAGTCAAATGACCAATAGGCACAAACTTACGTGTGACTGAGTGTGTAGACACCTGAGGAGATCGTGCGTGCTCCGTCTGCTCCGCAGCTCCGCCTAACACAGGCTGTTCTTTGAACTCCTCCGGGTTTCCCACCTTTCAGCTTTTAGTCATGATGCTCTCTGCCTGATGCCCTCCTCCTCGCTCCCTTCGCGCCTGTGGGTTTCGCTCCCTCCCTCTGGGTTCGCACCAAATACCACCTCCTTGGTGGGGCCTGCATCTCTCCCTTCACTGGAGCAGCCAGGGTGCCTCCTGCCCCGTCCCCTGCAGCACTGCACCTGCGTCCTGGGGCAGCACCTCTCACACGACAAGTCTCCGTGGTATTCACCTCCGTCTCCTTAGTAAACAGCAAGCTCCTTGAGAAATCCCTTGCTGCTCTGGGGTCACTGCCTTTTTAAAAAGAGCGCATCAAATCTCTGGTCCCTTCCCATCCAAGGAACTGAATTCGCACCTGGAGGTGCCAGCTGATCCAAAGAAGGGGGAAAGAAGCACAGGCCATCCAGCCAGAGTGGGCTGTCAGACCGTCATGTTTGCAATAGATCTGATTTCAGAGAATGTAGATAGTCTGGGTCACAACGACACTTTATCAGCCTCGGATTTCATGATTTGAAAAGCAGTTATTTGGCTTTTTACGTTTTCCTTGGTTTCAGGGGTGATGGATAGGGTCCCCTCACACAGAAAAATCAGCACTTGCCTTTCTGTTTCAGGGCTCACGCCTTTCTTAGCTAATTGGCTTTGTTGGTGGGGAGGACCAGCCATTGACTTTTCATCTGAATCCAGATGTCCTACCTAGAAACTATGGTTGTCAACATGACCCTCCCTCAAGCTTGGATCCTTTGGCCAGTTCATGGTATTAGCCTTGTATGATAGAAGTAACAGTAAGGAAAATTATTTTACCCAGAGAAAACGGACCTTGAAGCAATGGTGTATTTCTTTTCTTATTTTTAAAGTGACAGCGACAGAATTAGTTAAGCGCATTTGGCACCTTACACTGTGGAGAATTTGATCCCACCACCTCGTTTTTGTGGTGATCCGTTCTCGTACCCTCTCTCCTACAATGGGCTGCAAATGATAATAGCTCTTAATAGATGCACGGCATGCGGAGTCCCGCCCGGCTCATAGTGAGCGTTCAATAAATACGTGATGATGAATAGTGTTTTCTCTTTATGCCGTTTTTTTTCTTGCACCAAATGAAGTTTATTTCTAATTTCTATTATGCAAACAAGCACACCAGGGAATGGAGATTATAAGTAAATTGCTCAAAATCATAAAAATCAGTTACCGGAGGAGAAGCGTCTCCCAAAGGATGCTGACTCGCAAGTTTCTCTCCAGCGTGTCAGAGTGAGTAGAAAGTCAGTCATCCCCCGGCTGCTAAGGTGTGCAGGGTAGAGGTAAGCGACAGTGTCTGTATTTTTAAGTACCTCTAAGCCACGGAGGCACCACGCCTAATTTTTAAAACTTGTAAGTCAGAAACCTGGTTATGTGACATGTTTTCCAAAAGTAGATGTAAAAACAGTGGGTCTTTGGAGAAAGAACACTCACAGGTTTGTACAGTTTACGTTCACACGTAACCGACAGGACACTTTGTGTACAAAGACATCCTGTGTACCTTATTTATATTTATCTGGCAGACTAGGGAGACCAGTCTGTAGGCTGCAGCAGGAAGGGAACTGGCTGGGTAGGCAACATGGAATTCACAATGACCAGCCCGGACAAACTTCCTCAAAGTGCTGCATTTTCCTGCAACAGTTCTGAAACCGCCCGTTGAAATGTTAACATGCCTTTGGGTGATTAACATGATGCACATCCTGTGTCTGAGGCTAAATAGAATCACCTCTACTTTTTTGAGCTCGACAAAACCTCAGCTGCATTGCTGTTTGCACAACTGGAGTCTCTGGAGATTTACTCCACCCTCTGTCCCAACCCACCCACCCTGGACGTGTAAATATCCCAGTCAGCCCTATGATATATCTTCCCCTACCGTGAACCGGGAGCCCTCTGCAAAAGCCACCTCATCATCTAAGTAATCACATCGCTACATAAACATAAGTTATTACCTATGAATCTTGTGGAAATTCTGTGTAGGAGCCCAGTGAACAGTAATTTGCATTCCAGCTCCTAGAATAGACACAGGGATGCAAAATATTTCCTATAAATTCAGAGAACTCACGGCCCTCTTGGTGACCAGCCTAGAAATAAATTCAGGTAAAGATTTCCTGGATCTTTCTAGGTACTTCAGGTATTTTAACCAGCATACACTCCCCTTCCCACCCACCCCCCTTTTTTTTGGCTCACAAATATATGGCAAGCTCCATATTTTTCTTTTCTGAACTCAGACTTCTTGATCCAGTACAATAGCACTGATGATTCAGAATTCACAGGATGGCTGAGGACAGATACTATTTTACACACTGAACAAATAGACCCAAGGCTACTCAAAAGCCCTACAACAGTGACTTTAAATACATGCGAATGTGGTCAGCTACGAATGTCAACAGGCAGTTTGGGAACTGTCGCCAGCCCCCACTACTGCAATGAGAGGTCTGTTCCCTCTGACCGTCACTGCAAAGTCAGCCTGCAGATGTCTGCTTGGGTCTGGGAGTGGACCCGGTTGTTCCCGGCTCGCCAGCTCTGGGTCGGCACCAACCCTTTCTCTTCAGCCTGAGCCCTCACCTCAGCTTTCCTTCTTCCCTGTCTTCATCTTCCTCCTAACATCTGCTAGAAGAGTTTGAAAGGGACTGCAGGGCAAGGCTGCAGCCTTGCCGAGAAAAATCCCACGTGAGTGCCCAGTCGGTCCCTGGGGGCTACCAAAAGGCTCCAGTAGCAAACTGGGACTTTTAACCTCTTCCTATAAACCTTACTGTCATACCCCATTTTCTGTCTGTTTCCTTGTATGTTTTCTCATGCAAAAGGGTGCTTGCTGAGACCTCACGAGGTGGGGGTTGCACAGGGCTCACCACGCAGGGACACCAGGAATGGTCA
Source organism: Paguma larvata (assembly GCA_030068075.1). Lineage (NCBI taxonomy): Eukaryota > Metazoa > Chordata > Mammalia > Carnivora > Viverridae > Paguma > Paguma larvata. Next base: position 128,476,933 of record CM057826.1, read on the forward strand.
GCATCATCGTTATGAGTTGTCAAGTTGTGATTCTTGGCGAACGAATTAAAACATCCCTGTTACATTTGGGAAGGTTGGCTGTTTTAAGGGAATGGAAAAAATTTACTCTAATGGGCAAATAGCTTTCGAGAAAAATTTACTGCAGCTTTGCAAAGAAAAAAGCCTGTTTTGCGACTCTTTTATCCAGTATCAGTAGCATCATAAACTTAAGCATGCTTTAAAAATACAGGCATCATGCCATTTCGCCCCCCTCGTATTAACTTCACCCAGCAACTGTTTAATTAGACTTTATCTGACATCTAAATCTAAATCCAGAACTTGGATCCAAAGGCATCTATGTGATGATTGCTCATGCAGGAATCGTAAAGTTAGAGAAAAGCATTAATTAGCCCATCAAAGACACAGTGTCGGTCAAGTACCTGGATCTGGCTGAACAAACACTTGATCCATTTCCTGGTGGAACAGTTACAGGTAGTTACAAGCCTCTTTAGTTCCCATTCTTCCCGATCAAGCTGTGTTGAAGCAGGAGGCAGTGGTAGCCGCAAGCAGCTGATGGCACACCCCAGCTCTAAAGCTGTTGTTTCAGGCTTAGAAACTTCCCATGAAAACCCCCGAGTTAAAGGAGCATCGTCTTTCCGTGCGAGGCATCATTAGCGGCCAATACGGCTGCTTCTTTGTGGCGAGCCATGATTTCAGTTCTGCCTCAGCAACTCTTCAGAGGATTCTGCTTCAGTGAGTAGAGGCAGTATCCTAGCAGTGTGTCTGAAATCATCTTCAAGAAAGCATTAACATTCAAAAGGAGTACGGGGGAAAACATCACAGGGCATTCCCATACCTTTTCAAAATGAAAGCCATAAATCTACCAGTACTCTGTTCTTCTCTATCGATTGTTGACACTGTTCCTCTTTGGGGATGCCAATTAGCACCTTGCAGCAACCAGCCTCCATATTGATTACGGTGTGTGACCTTCGGGCCAACTTAATTAAGAGGAAGACTTCTAAGGAAGGGCATCAACATAGTATTTGGGAAATGAAGGAAAGGCTCTTTTTCCTAAAGAGAACAAAACTGACCTTTGAGAAAAGTAGTAATTATAGGAGGCAAGGAGGAAAGAACAATTTTTAAAAATCATATTTTTACCACCTGTTTGTAAATTTGCTAGGCTGTAGTTTTCCAGGTCCCGTGTACCATCGGCCTCCCTGCATCATTGTGACCTTGGCCCGTACCCCACCCCACACAGGCTATCAGAGACTGCTGATGAAGAGAGCTTGAAGAGAGAAAGTTGTTCTAATTCTACAGATTCCAGTTACATGGCACAATACTTCAATTATTTTCCTTGGATAGAATGCCTAAATAAATTTGGAAAATATTTCAGGATAAAATTCATCTTTTTTTAAAAAAAAAATTGCGTCTCTGGAAAGAATTCAACACAGTCCTTAAGATGGAACATCCTTGTTTTTTGGCAACTCACCACTTTCTTTGTTGAAGTGGAAACACAGTTAGCAACAACACCCACCCACCAAATGATGGGGTGCATGATATTTAAAGCTCACTCTGACTGTGCCTGTCAGCTTTGCTGTCTCTTTGGCTCTTGCGAGAAGCCGGCCATTACCCAGTAGCTGTAGGGGACTGGAACAGAGCTCATTTTCTAAGAAGAAAATTTCCATCTGCTAGCAACAGACAACAATCCTGGATAGACCTCAGACCCAGGAAAATGTCAATGCCAAATGTTATGATCTAATGTCAGAATCAAATGCTTGACATTAGAAGCTAACCCCATTAGACTATGAAGATTCTCTCTGCATATGTTTTCAAGATTTTTAACTGAATTTCCTTGCCAATTAGTTTTTCTGGCTGTATTGTTACACACACACACACACACAACAACAATGGGACAAATGAAATCCAACAAAGCACTGCCATTCAATACTAACTGGTATCCTTTGTGCTTCTCAGCCATCGGCGCTGGTAGATGGAGGGACCTGTTTGGGTGATGCCAAGAGAGTGTGGTTCAGGGAACATTCTGACCCCACCCTTACTTATCATTCCATGGGGTGAGAAAGCGCTCTAGTTAGAAACGAGCCTCAGTCACTATGAGCTCACCCTGCCCAGGAGGCCTCCTCACATATTGTTTTACCCTATAGTCTCTTAGAGGTGGAACGGAACATGAGAGGCTGCCCTTCAGCTCCCCTGCAGACTGAAACCATCCCAGAGAGATGAGCGCCTGGCCTATTTTTAAAACTCTCCAGAGAATTAGATTCCATACCCCACTCTGACAACCTCTGTTTAAACTAACTTCTCCGTTGCTTGCTTAGTCTAAATGGGATGGCATATTTTCTTTTCATTATATCCGAGCTGCAGAGAGTCCGTCATTATCTACCATACGATTTTGTGAGAATGCTCTTCTCCCAAGGAAGCTGAGCTAGGTAAACCAAAGGACATTTGGTGAAGATCCTACAGCAAAGTTTGGATATTTCTTTTATAAGATCATTGTAATTGAAATTATAGGAGGGAGCCCTTCCCCGTGCAGCTACATATTGTGACTCATTGTGAATTCTGAAACAGTGGATAAAGATTTATGACAAGTCGAGCTCTCTGAATATTTCATAGTAGGTCCTATTTCTTTATTCTTTAACATTCTTTTTGTCTCTTCTCTGAATACTTCTTCAAATTTCTGCTTTCCAACTTTAAATCGGGGACTAGAATACTACACAGAGCTGTATAAAGCTCAGGCTAATATGGATTTGTTACTAATCATTGACTAAATGATTTCAAGCTATGCTTCTCTTATACACTCTAATCCCAGAGTTACTTCTCAGTGTTAATTCAGTCTTTCTTTTTAACCACATAACATCATGAGTCAATATTATTAGAAATCGACTTTTTAAAAATATTTATTTTTTGAGAGACAGAGAGAAAGAGAGAGTGCACATGCCAGTTGGGGAGGGGCAGAGAGAGAGGGCGAGAGAGACTCCCAAGCAGGCAGTGCACTGTCAGCGCAGAGCCCACTGTGGGGCTCCATCTCGTCAACTGTGAAATCATGACCTGAACTGAAACCAAGAGTCAGATGCTTAAGCGGCTGAGTCACTCAGGCACCCCTAGAAATCTATTTTAAGAACTTTTTCTACATTGTAATTTCAAGTGTCACTTTGAATATTCTTTAGATTACAGTTCTTCCCTCAATGTTCCATGTTGTACTTTTTCATAAAGTAAAAGGCAATGACTGTTAAAAAAAATGCTTCATGAGCCATCAAGCTAAAGCCAACACAAAGCCGTTGTTATCAACGTTATCATTACTGTGTTTCTTTCTGATTGCCTAATTCTCGAAATTGAATGGTTTCTTGGTGTCATCTTCAAACTGATCTTCAAAATAGAAACATGACTTTCTTTTCATGTTCATCACCAGGTTGTTTGTAAAAATCTATTTTCTTCCTTTGCGTACATCTTTCTTTCACGTAGTCCAGAAGCACTCACTCCGTTCATTCATCAAGCATCAGATGTGTTCTGTGTTGAGTGTTGAAGGAAGGGAAAATAGGGGAAGTCAGTCCGTGTGTGAGTTTGTCCAGGTTGTCACTGCACAGTGCTGGGAAGCTCCCTGGTGAGGAGCCGGAGGCGGTCCCCATCGAGCAGAGGTGGCCACGCTTCTGGACAGACCAGCCCACTTTCGCTGCTTCCCGCTCCCACACTGCCCCTTCACTGCTCAGCCAGCAGACGTCTGAATTACGTCCTCGCTCCTCTTCAGGACTTGGTTTCACAAGGTCATCTGTGACCTCTCATCATCTCAAGCATTGCCCCCCTTGCGGCAACACTGAACATAGCCGCCCACTCTTTTCACAGAGGTTCTAGATAAAAGGACACGCGGAGTAAGGCAGAGCACAGAACTGATATCTCACCCTTCCTCCCTCTTGGTCTCCCCCTCTCTCCTGATGCCCCCTCGGCACCTCTCCTTCCATCATCTCTTATCTGCCCTTAGAGGCTGAAGCCAAGTTTAACTCAGGGAACCACCAATGAATGTGAAATTAAGGGTGGGAAAGCAGGCAGGCCAGGATGCATGTTAATGGCCCCATTGCTTTCAATTCATAAAAAGAAAAAAGTGAAAGTCAGTTTATGTATTATTTTTATATTTCTCTCTTCTCGGTTTAAAAAAAATAAATCAACATATCATGTAATATAAAGTTGGGTTGTTTTTTTTTTAATCAAGATAAGCTCTATTTCTAATAGGCCTGTGATTTGCCAGGGCTAAGTGTGTTTGTTTATCCACTCAGCTATCTTCACAGGTCAGTGAACATACGAAGCACAAGGGAACAGTAGGGAAGGCTTAATATATTCACGCCAAGCCTATAAATTAGGATCTATATTCAAGCATTATTAAAAGCAAGCAGGTGAAAGTCCAGCCACAATTGGCAGCCTCCTCGTTTGATCTTTTCTTGTATTCATCTCTACCCATCACATCTGTGATATGTGGAATGCTCAATTAGCAGCTGATGAATCTGGAACAGAGTAGTATTTGAAATGAAAGGAGGAACAAACAATGCTGCAACTCAGTAGAAATGTATTTGCAAGAAACAAAACACTGATAGAATGTAATACTTGTAAGGATTTCAGACTGCCCTGTAAATGGAACGAGTTCGTTCCTTTTTCCCTTTACAAGTAAAAAATTAAAGGGGGGCACCTGGGTGGCTCACTCAGTTGGGTGAGCATCCAACTTTGACTCAGGTCATGATCTCACAGTTCGTGGGTGCGAGCCCCACGCCAGGCTCTGTTGTGACAGCTCAGAGTCTGGAGCCTGCTTCCGGTTCTGTGTCTCCCTCTCTCTCTGCCCCTTCCCCACTCATACTCTCTCTCTCTCTCAAAAATAAATAAACATTTAAAAAAAAAACCCAAATATCAAGGAAGCAAATGTATCTTGAAAATGCTGATGTCCAACCCTGTTGTATTTAAAGACAATATCTGCAAACTTTCAAATTTTCTTCTAATTACAGCACGAAAGTTTGAGAATGTTACTATGGATTATTCACTCTTCAAAAGAAATTCATACTGAGGAGTTAACAGCCTGATGGGTAAATTTATTCCTTTTAAATGACTTGTACAATAATAACAGTTTTCTTAATGACTTTGAAATACTTAATGCCTTTAAAATGTCATATAAAGTGCCAATTAGAGTTTTATACAAACCTTCCCTCTAAATTTTTATGCTCTCATTTTGGCACTATTCTTTCTGTTCAACAGCTGGACATTAGAAGGAACCTCTACTGCGTGGAAAGTTTGAGGACTGAGCAGATTAAAACATTGAGATGCTGTAGAAAATGAAATAGAATAGCCCTGAGAATTACTTACCTGTTAGGCTGACTTTTATACCTGACAAAATTCTGGAATTCAACATCTCGCCACCAAAAATCAGTTTAAAAGCACCCAGAGGTGAAAAATAATCATACAAGGCAGTTTAAAAATGCTGGTTAAAAAAATTTATGAAAACTCAATCTTAATTTCCAGTAGTTCACCTGTGGAAACGAGGGGAAAGAGGCTGAAGAAATGGCCATAAACAGAAGTCATGATTTGCTGGCCGTGAATTTCAGCTGCCTCGGTGAATGATGTCACCGGTTGCCGCTTGAAAAATCATTTAACTTTACAAATATTTCGATATTTCAGTGAGATCGGTCAAAAGTTCCGGTCATGTAGCATATTATTTTAAAAGGCAAACATTAAAAGAACATCTTTCTTTTTCAATCCTACGTTTCAAACTTTGGTAAGCAGCGTACCATCTATAATTTTGCCTGTAAATAATATGTATATTATATTTATGTGTATTAAGTGTGTGGATATTATCTGTCATCTGTATTTCCATTATATGTGATATTATATTATCTCATGAGCTTGAAAAGCATGCAGATTTGAGGAGCCCAGGCTCATGTGTTTTTTTTTTTTTTACTTTTAATAGTCCCACATTTTTTTAATTCATTAAAGCCAAGAATCTATAGAACCTATAGTTTGAATAAGAAACCTATATGACTAATGACATGGGGCGTATGAAGTCTACCCCTGGAAAATGATAAAGTTAATTGGTTTTTTCCCCCCTTGATTGGCCAAATGAGCCATTTTATTTTATTTTATTATTCCTTTAAATTGAAATATAGTTGGCATGCAATGTAACATTAATTTCAGGTGTGTAACATAGTGATTCCGCAGCTTCGTCTATACATTATTATATGCCCACCCCAAGATTGGGCTTTTTAACTTCTTGAGGGAAGCTTAACACTGGAGGTATCCCAGATTCTTTGATCAAATCCCTGGGCTTTTCACTAGAAATATGCAGATACTGTATCCTGCTTAGAGAACTTTTGCCTGACATTTCCTTTCAAACTATGTGCGTCTTCTCCTTCTTCCTCCCCGTCTTATGTCCAGTAAGGTGGCAGTGAACAGTGACTACAATAAAAAGCCCATAGTGAAGAAGACAGCAGAGTGGAATGAGAGGCAGAAAGGAGCTTGGTCTGTTTCCGGGACAGGAAATGAACGGAGGAGGACTGACTGGTGAAGCGAGAGCAGAAAACTCGCAGAGGGGCCTGCAGCTGGGACTGACGGGGGACTGTCCCGCAGGGGAGACTAAGCTCAGGAAGGAGAAAGGGGGCTACAAATAGGAAGAAATGGGAAGAAGTGCAAGATCTGGGAACAAGTGAGTGACCCCTCCCCCTGCCTTTTGTGGTTGTACAGTACCCAGTGGGCCCGGGAACCCTGATGTAATTATCAGGAGAAACGGTGGTGAAGACTGAGCCAAACTGTCACTTAGGACAGCAGGGTAGGAAAAGAGAATGTCAGCATTGATAAAACAGGCGAGCGTGAGGTCAATTTGTTAATAAGAAAATAACCAGAGACCTGAAGAGACCAACCTGAGAGGGGAGGGTAGCCCCTGGGAGCACTACTTTTCATTATAAACCTTTTCTAAGCAATTTGATTGTTTAACCATGTGCATATTGTTTAACCATGTGCCATTTCACTTCGCAAAAACTGTCAGAGTAATATGGACAAACCATTAAAAAAGGAATGAAACCCTCACTTAAACCCAGGCAGTGAGTCTTTCTATAATGGCATTTTAGGGTCCAGCAGCAAATGAGGGGATGATTCTTTGGGGATGGGGGTTTTCTCGAACACCTGAATCCCCCCCACCCAGGACTATCGTCCTTTCTGCTTATAAGTAAAACTAATCCTTCTAGACTTTCTTCAAACATCTTGTATGCACTTAAAACATGATTTCTTGTTATCACATGCGGTGTGATAAAATCTACACTATGGCCCTGGTTTCCCCGTATCATCTATTTTTCATATGTGCTACTCATCTAGGTAGCTAGCTCGCTAACTTGTGTTCAATTATTTGTTCATTAATTTATGTGTGTATATTTATACCCCATTAAATTTCAGAAATGTTTGAAGAAAGTTGTGAGTACATTATATGTCATTAGTGGTAGCAAAATACCACTTTTATTATGGATTCGGTGAATTTTCCCATTTGCCCATCTGAAAAAGGCTGGATGTGCTTGTTTTCAAATTTTGAAAAATAAAATCTTTTTAGAATCGTTTCTTGACTGAAGCACTAGACACCGTATTTAATCATAAAAATCCTTGTTTTTTGTAAACTTGATTTTGCAGGCATTATATAGATAACAAATGCAGCAACATAGCCGTCAATAAGTTCAGTGTATATTACTATGGCCAAGGTGAAATTGTATGGGTAATTAGTAGAGATTGAATATTAATTCAGCAGACATTTTCAAAGAGCTTGTGAAATAGGCAACTCTTCATTTGAAATGCTGGAGAACAGCAACTTTAAAGTCCCCCGAGGCAAAGCAGGTTGCACCTGAGTCTCGCTTCCTTTTACTTTTATCCTCAGAAGCGCGCCCTTCACCATCACTATTAGGAAGGGTCCTTGCTCTTATTCTCAACATTCTCCTTAATTCAAAGATGGATGTGGAGTCAACTGAGAAAAATGAACACTTGATGTTGCCAATAGCCCTGCAATTGGTATTGCACACCATGAATATGGTTGGGGACTTGGGCTAAACGCCAACACGACATTCAGTAGACTGTGGATTACTAATGGATAAGCCCAGAAAAGCTGTGTTTGCAGTTGAGAATAGGATGAGGAAAAATCTCTATCCCTCCCTGGACATGCCCACATTTCTAAACCAAGACAGGCTGGCAGAAGGGGCCATTCATCACAAACAGTCACCCAGTCATCCCTGGTCCTGCCTTCGAAAATTAGCCTCTATGATTTCAGCTGAGCTCTCGCTGGCTCTTGGCGCTCTGTCTTGATTTCCATCTAGGGATGGAGTCCAAGCCTTGTCCATCTACCTGATTACAGTTCCTTACATCTTTCCCCCCGCCCCCCGGAAGTCTTTCTCATTCTGTAGTCCCATCGCTCCAGAACCACAACTTTTCCTAAGGCATCTGTTTATCTAAAATAACGAATTACCTTTCTCCCATCATGTATTGTCCATTTAAAAGCTACCTGGCTCAGGAAACTATATATGACAAAGAAAAACAATGGAACTTTTTTTTGCAACTCCAATCAGCAACCACTCTTTTTATATCTTCTTAATATCTAACACCACAAAGGCAACAGTGAAATAATAATTAGAATAACAATATGATTGTAATAATAAAATTCAGCAGTCTTGTACCTTCAGTCTCCTTAGGCTTTGAACTCTTACCATGGCAAGAATTGTGCCCTTTTACTTGTTTTCTCCAGTGAAAGTAGGGTGTGTTTGTGAATTTGTTCTCACTTTCTCATTAGACCAGAGGATACTTGAGAATAAAGGAGGCGGAGCCTCCTCTTTATTTATTTATTAATTTATTTTGACTTTGATATTAGCAGAAGTAACAAATTTATCCACAGACAACATTCTCTGTTACAAATTGTCCTAACACTATAGTTGTATTTTTTCCTACTTTTTTTCTCTTGCAGTATCATTGCCATACATTGCCAGCCATATTAAAATAAGTCTAACCAAGCGTAACCATTAATCACTAGCATCCAACCAATAATCCGCATTTGTATCAGTCAAGATGGGCTAGATACTGCTGTGATTAGAAAACAAGTGCATTTTCAGTGGCAGAAAATAACAAAATTTATTTTTTACTGCATGTCCATTAAGGACCACCTGAGGATTCTGCTCCAATGTGATCATCTTCCTCATTCCAAGACCCGGACAGAAGCGATAGCCTCTACCAGCCACGGAGGTAATGGGAAAAGAGAGCATAGCAAAGCATGTCTTGGCTCTTAAGAACTCTACAAGGTGGCTTAAGTTACATGGACAAAGTAAATCTCATGGCCACATCTGAATTTCATAGGCTAAGAATGTCTAATTCTTCCCTAGGAAGGAACACGGAACACTCAACTTGTGTCATAGTCTACCACTACATTTAACTAGAGTTTTACCCTTTACGTAGTGACTTTCCATGGATGATGCTCCCATGATAACCTTTTCCTAGCATCCACTGTCACTCATCTCAGCACGCTTGAGCCTCATCCAGTACCAACATTAGCTCCCATCTGGTCCTTCCTCCAGTTCGCCCTGACCTTGGTTGGATCTCCTGCCTCAACCTCCTTGTCTCCCCTTTGCTCCTAGTCTCAGATTGGATTTTGATGCCTGGGTTCATTTGGTTTCTTTAGCCTCTCATCTCCTGGGTTCTCTCGTAGATTATATCTTGTCTCCTCTCTAGCTTGGTGCAATAACACAGTCCATCTAGCACATTACCCTTCCAGTATAGTTCCAAGATTCTTCGGCTCTTGCATAGAGGGCAAAGTCACAGCCTGATGGTCTAGATCCCCTCCCATACCTAGACACCATCCCTAATGGGTCAAGTATCACAGCCAGTACCTCACAGGGGCCATACCATCACAAGATACTTAATATCAGGGTGCCTGGGTGGCTCATTCGGTTGGGCGGCCAACTTCAGCTCAGGTCATAATCTCATGGTCTGTGAGTTCGAGCCCCGCATCAGGCTCTGTGCTGATGGCTCAGACCCTGGAGCCTGCTTTGGATTCTGTGTCTGCCTCTCTCACTGCTTTTCCCCTGCTCACTCTCTGTCTCTCAAAAATAAATAAACTTTAAAAAAAAATTGAAAACAAAATCAAGAAACTTAATATCATTATTCCAATTTTATAGCTACATAGACAAGGTTTGGGGAGATGAAGTGATTTGTTTAAGAACACAAAGATCACATTTAAAATATTTTTGTCTACCTCTCTTTTAGAGAGCCTCAGATAAAGAGACATGGTAGTGTCTCAGAATAAATCAAACTCTGACAGGGTACTCTGGAAAAACATTCCATTCTTAGTGGGCAGAGAAAGTGGATGTGGACACTACAAGAGACTGCATCAGATCTGACCTTCTGGTCTGCAGAAATGTCTTGTGCCAGCAGAAGTAAGGAGGCAGCATGGCGTGGCTGAAACTGAGAGGCGGGTGGAGGGCAGTGGGCTGGGTCTCCATGGTAAGGCAAGCAACCATTTCTCAGGTTTGAGATTCTTAGAGAAAAGTCATTTAGATACTCCTTTTTCATATATACTTTTTAATGTTTATTTATTTTTTAGAGAGAGAGAGAGATAGAGAGATAGACAGAGCATGGGTGGGGGAGGGGCACAGACAGAGAGGGAGACACAGAATCCGAAACAGGCTCCAGGCTCTGAGCCGTCAGCACAGAGCCCGACATGGGGCTTGAACTCGGGAATGGCAAAATCACAACCTGAGCCAAAGTCGGACGCTCAACTGACTAGGCCACCCAGGAGCCCCTCATATTTTTGACCTCCCAGCAGTGTTTCAAAAATAACCTTCTTATTAGTCAGATTGTTTTTGTCTTCCTTGTTCTCTTTTATTGTTTTGTTGTTGTTTTTTTTTTCCTAACCGCACACCCCTCTGAAATCCTTGTAACCACCCTGTACTTGGCCACATCTTCTCCTGGATGCATGTAGAGTCGGAATTCGAAAATAGCAGCCACATTTCTAATAAGGTGGAAGTATTATTTCAGACTGCTACAGAGACCATCAGGCCTAAAAATTGTGTAATGGCTTTGCTTCCTCTCTGTCCTCTAAGGAGAACGTAAGCCTGACGCCATCTTGAGTGCAGGCACAAAAAGATCCTCAGAGCCACTGAAATAAAACAAAACAAAACAAAACAAACAAAACAAAACACTCCTCCCTGATGTTGATATTCTTGACAGGGACTGGTCCACTCACCATCCTGTGTAGATTTAAGAGTTTTGAGGTGAATATGGGTCTTGCAGAGGCCACTGTGTGGCAAGACCACTAACTCAACTAGTAGACAGCTGAATTCCCTTGGTCCTTTGCTACCTGTCCCCACCTCTCACACTGAGACACTTGAATTTGCTCTTGAGGTAAAATATTGCATCATAGGTGACTCCACTGAGCATAGCACTGGGTCAGGGACTGGTTGAGGGAAGAGATTGTCTAAATCATAAGTCCACAAAAATATTATAACTTGAGGGATGCCTGGGTGGCTCAGTAGGTTAAGCATCCAACTTCAGCTCAGGTCATGATCTCACAGTTGGTGGGTTTGAGCCCGCTTTGGGCTTTGTGCTGACAGCTCAGAGCCTCAAGCCTGCTTCAGATTCTGTGCCTCATTCTCTCTCTGCCCCTCCCCCACTTACAATCTCTCTCTCTCTCTCTCTCTCTCTCTCTCACTCTCTCAAAAACAAATAAACATTTAAAATAAATTTAAATATATTATAACTTGATTTTAAGAAGAAATATGCATCAATATTTTTTATATTTGTGTTTAGTAGTATAAAACCATTTCTCACAAACCTACTTTAATTAGCTTGGCACCAAAAGAAAGCTCCACACTCCATCCCTGTGATGATTTACTGCAGGGGGTATCAATAAATAAGGCAATCAGAGTTTTGCTAGCTTAAGAATACTGAGTTCCTTTATTTTGGGGAAATAACCAGAATACAAACAAGTTGCAGTTTGGAGGGACTCTTACACAATTGTGGACATGATAACTCATTCAGAGCAGTGTAATCGGCCACTGAGAAAAGACTATGGAACGTTACTTGAAGACTCCTGGGTCCGTTGGGTTGAGACATGTGGGAGGTAAAGCAGTGTATAGAAGTTGGAAACTTATGGGGCGCCTGGGTGGCTCAGTCGGTTGAGCGGCCGACTTCGGCTCAGGTCATGATCTCACGGTCTGTGGGTTCGGGCCCTGCATCGGGCTCTGTGCTGATGGCTCGGAGCCTGGAGCCTACTTCGGATTCTGTGTCTCCCTCTCTCTCTCTCTGCCCTTCCCCTGCTCATGCATTGTCTCTCTGTCTGTCAAAAATAAATAAACGTTAAAAAAAAAAAAAGAAAGAAGTTTGAAACTTGTATTCTGGGACGCCTGGGTGGTTCAGTCGGTTAATTGTACGACTTTGGCTCAAGTCATGATCTCGTGATTGGCTACTTTGAGCTCCGCATCGGGCTCTCTACTTTGTGACCCCCTCTCTCTCCGCCCCTCCCCCACTCATTCTCTCTGTCTCTCTCAAAATAAATTTAAAAAAGCAATTCGTATTCTTACATTGGGACAGTTATCCTAAAGCAAAGCTAGACCTTGTGTCTCACTTTCCTCAGCTACTAAATTAAGGAGGTTATAACTAGACCTAAAATGTTATGACTCTATGTCATATACACACAAGAAAAATATCACCACCGTCTTCCCATGCGTGGGTGAGCTTACCAGACCATGCGCCATCTTCATCAGGATAATTGGAGGAAGCACAAGTCCTTCAAGAACTCCGCTCTCCCATGGTAGAATGGTCATGCCAGCATTTCAGGAAGTAAATTAGAAGGTGATTTTCATCTGGAGGATGAGAGCAATTTCTTGAGCATCCTTGGATGTATTTCGCCGGGGCGGGAATCTGCAATATTGCCTTACAGATTGCTTCTCTCAAAGAAGGAGAAATGGGAGTCATTCTACATTACTATTTGCCTCAAGTCTTCGACTCCACAGGCAGAGGTCAGCTGTTGAAATCTGAGGAGTGAAGGTTCTGAAGCATGGCAGGAGATGGTGAGCCATCTTTTCCTGCTGCAGGAACTCCTACTAATATGTGTGCTTGCCACCCTCTGGGGGGCAGAAGAGGCAATCAGGTCTCTCGTGACTGAAGCACAGGAACAGTTTCCATACACAGTCCTGCCTCTCAAGTTGAAAACATCCAACATCCGGAAGTATTTTCCACAATCCATTTGAGTATCAAAGTGGTTTGATGTTGCCTGTAAACCAATCATATGGAATTATAGCGTTATTCTAAAATGCTTGAGTTTTCTTCTTACCGATAAATGATGAGAAAGAAAAATGCAATTCTACAAGCATGTTTTCATAAACACGAAGAAAACTAATTCACATCCATCATGATTTGAGTAATTGGTTCAATTCAAACTTAGTGGCTGGTAACAGCACTAGCTGTGTTCCCTTCAAAGGCTACTATTTATAAAATGAAAATAAATTCAACGGATTTCAAGCAGAAGCATATTCTGTGAAGACCTAAATAAAGAGTCATTTCAGAGAGTAATTAGAAATCACGATGCTTTCATCTGTACTTTGAATGGAAATTTTCTCATGATGTTTTGCTAAATGAGTTTTCGCCATTAAGATTCCGCCATAAAACAACCAAGTACCTATACTCCCGCATCTTTACCCTCTTGAAGTCTGGCCATATTGAACCATAATGTAATTTCAAAATTATTTCTATTGTTAGCAATTGTCATTTGTGTTAGCTTCTCCAGTTCTCTGACCCGCCTCTTAATCCTTTCCAGAAACCACTCATCCACCATAGTCCATTCCTCAATTAGCTTGGCCCTGTCCCCAAATGACCCTCCATAAAATACTCAGTCAGCAAAATCATAGTATAAATAATTCATAGACAAAACTTCACGTAAAATGTTACACTAATAGGTTGTAAACCTGTAAAAGAATGAGGTCTAATGGAAGGCCAGAAGTTCATAGTTACCATCAACATAAGCCATAAAGCTATTTAAACAATTGTATTGTCCTTCTTCTCTCTCAATTTCCCTGTGCTTGTATTCTTACATATGTAGAATGAGAATAATAACATATTCACCTGTCTCCTAGAGTTGTTGTAAGAATAAGTGAATTAAACTCATATAAAAGAGTTTAAAATCATTCCTGGCACATAAAAGTATATGCTATTATGTAAGTACAAGCTATTATATAATCATAATATTACCTTTATCTTTTTTCTTCTGATCACGCCAATGATAATAGCACGTCTTCCCATGATAAAGTACATTATAATTTTTCATTTCAGCATAAATCTAGTAAATTCAAATGCAAGCATAATTTAAAAACCTACTGCTTATGCTTAAGTTGGAATGGAAACCTTGAAGAAATAGTGAGATTTATTCTGAATGATTAACATATATGTCAGAGTTATTTTTTACCAAACTTTCGCTATATGCCAAGCAGCTTAAAGATGACTTTACACATAACAGTTTATTTAATTCTCACAAATCAGGTATCATTATCCTAATTTTGTAGCTGAGACATAAGCTGGTTATGTGACCTGCCCAATACCACACAGGTAGAAGGTGATGATTGAAGGATTCAAAGGAGACAAGTGGCCCTCGAGGCCATACGATTACACTCCATGCTGTTCTTGATATGGATGGAAAATTCTTCTTCTCAATTCCTGGGGTAGCAGTTACTATTGTGCAATAGTCGGTTTTAAGCGACTGGGTCTGTACCTTGGCAAAATTGCTCAAATTCGGATCCTCTATAAGGAGCACCGTTTTGTTCAATGGACACGCTTCTACAGAATTTATATCCTATCTCCCTAATTACATGTGAGCCTCCATAAAGAGCCTTATAACCTCCAGAAAGTCCAGCATGGCTTAAGGCTTGTAGGAGGCCCTCCATATATATTTGGACACATATGATAGTTTCCCATCTGATTGTAAGCCTCACAGAATTCAGTATGAATGAGGTGATTTTTCCACTTCTGTTTAAGGACTGGTTTCCCCTGGCAGTACTTCTCCCCTATACCATACACCTGGTCACTGCACCAAGTTC
Source organism: Paguma larvata (assembly GCA_030068075.1). Classification (NCBI taxonomy): domain Eukaryota; kingdom Metazoa; phylum Chordata; class Mammalia; order Carnivora; family Viverridae; genus Paguma; species Paguma larvata. The sequence continues at coordinate 128,492,001 of CM057826.1, forward strand.
ACTGAGGCTAGCCTTTTTTTCATTCTTCTGGAGAGCCATCTGCCTCTCTCTTGCTTTTAAAAGAAAGTTATCACTCAGCCCTTGATGTAAATATGGAACTCTCCAGACAAGGTTAGCTTAAGAGCCGAAGTTGTCAAGTGTGGGGCTTCAAGACCTTCCCAAGAGACCTGGTGTAAGTAACACAGGTCATATCATGGATCTAAGGGAAATTTCCTTACGGGGGATGCAGTGTACTAAGTTGATATCTTTAAACTATGTCCAACAGAGACAGCTAAATCTAGACACGTAGCTTTCATAATATTCTACAACAGGGTACTAGCTATGATACAGTAGGAGAAGCCTAAAATTTCTACTCGATAGTACAAATTCTAATTCTGCCAGTTGCCGAATTCTGTACACTTGGGTAATTCACTAATGTTTCTGAGCCTCAGTTTTCTCAGATGTGAAATGAGGATAGGTGTGCTAACCCTCCCCATATGTTCTCCGTGAGTGTGTTCTTGAGCTTTATTTAACTCCTGGGAACACTTCAACAGCTGAGTATGCCTTTTAAAAGGCACACTGTGTAAGGCGATAATGAGGAATCGGGATCATCATTCTTGAAATCTTGTTCTTTCTTCCCTTCCTCCCTGACTTTTTCCTCTTTCGAAACATTCACCAGTAGACAGGACTTTCAGAAACCTCACAGAGGGGTGGAGCAATGAATATGCCCGTCAGAAAGCTTGTACCCAACTAAATGGTGATTAAGACCTGTTAACCGAGTCTCTCCTCCCTTGAAATCCTGCCATTTGCAGCAACACGGATGGAACTGGAGGGTATGATGCTAAATGAAATAAGTCAGTCAGAGAAACACAGATATCATATGTTTTCACTCATATGTGGAATTTGAGAAATTTACCAGAAGACCATGGGGGAAGGGAAGGGGAAAAAACAGTTACAAACACGGAGGGAGGGAGGCAAACCATAAGGCACTCTTAAATACAAAGAATGAACTGAGGTTTGATGGGGATCCGGGGAGAGGGGAAAATGGGTGATGGGCGCTGAGGAGGGTACTTTTGGCGATGAGCACTGGGTGTTGTATGTAAGCGATGGATCATGGGATTCTACTCCCAAAGACCTGTTAACCGAAAACAACATGCAGTGTATTTATGCATTGTCAGTGTCCTCAACCTCAAGGATAGGGCGCAAGTGAATGCAAAATGGCCAAGTATGTAGAGGGGAGGAGGCTGTGAATTTGGAAGTCAGGTCTGTGGGAGAATCCTAGGAAAGCGTTGCCTCTCTTGGGCCATCATTCTTTCAGATACGAAACCCTAGGCCCAGACTTTTCTTCTGTCACTGAACTGGCAAGGCTCTACTAGGGACAGTAGAAAATTCTTCAGTTCTGTTAGCAACACACATTTCTTTATTGAAATTTAGGAGATTTTGAATATAAAGCAAGTTTTTCCTTCTCCTGTGGATTCAGTTTTCTTATTTACTCTGGAAAAAGCCATTTCCTTCTGACTCACTGTAATTGTAGGTCACCTTAGCTTGCATTGGTCATTGTGGTTAAATACTCTTGGTGAAAAAAAAAACTCCACAAATATGAGGTGTCTTGAAAATATTAAGTACTAATAACTGATTATGGAAAATGTAACCACTCCAGGCACTTAACTCATTTCCCTCAGGACATCACTTTCTTTGTATCTACATTTTATTTATTTATTTTTTTAATATTCTTCTTTGAGAGAGAGAGAGAGAGAGAATGTGAGTGGCAGAGGGGCAGAGAGAGAGGGAGTCACAGGATCCAAAGCAGGCTCCAGGCTCTGAGCTGTCAGCACAGAGCCTGAAGTGGGGCTCAAAGTCACAAACTGAGAGCTCATGACCTGAGCCGAAGACAGTTGCTTAACCTACTGAGCCACCCAGGTGCCCCTTTGTGTCTAGATACATTTTAGAACTCACTATTTTATACTCTAAGTCAGGAGTCAGCAAACTTGCCATAAAGGGCCAGAGAGGAAGTACTTCCGTCTTTGTGGGCCAAACAGACTTGGTATTTACTACGGAATTCTTTTAGAGCATAGATAATGCATAAACAAATGACCATGTCTGTGTTCCAATCAAACTTTATTTATGGACACTGAAATCTGGCTTTCGTATAATTTTTCATGTGTCACAATATGTTATTTTTCATTTGATTTGTCCCCCACTTATTTATATTTGCTTAGTATTTTGGGGGGAGTGGCAGAGGGAGAAAGAGAGAGAATCTTGAGGCTCCATGCTGGTCCCATGCTCCTGAGAGCATGCCCTGAGCCAAAATCAAGACGGGTTAGACGCCTAACCAACTAAGCCACCCAGGCGCCCTTCCCACAATCATGTTAAAATGTAAACACATCCATAGCTCACAGGTCATTCAAAAACAGGTGCGCCATTTCTGACCCCCAGGCCATAGGTCCTCAACCACTGGTTTAATTCGTCTATAGTCCTTTGAAGACAGCCATCATATTTTCTTCAAGTAAATACATGGAAATCAAATTTTCTAATATCGACAGTGAATTTTAATACTGACAATCACAGGAATATGCAAACCAGTACAAGAAAGGAGAAAGGAAGGAAGAACAGGAATAAAAGTAACTGAAACGTCACATCTTTAAGAGATACTCAAATTCACCTGTGCTTGTGTGAAAACATTTCCTGATAAACTATTTGGAAACATTACCTTTACTTTTTACTTTCAGAATTCGGGTCACAGTTGAACATGGGTTGCTCAGCAGTGCTTCAAGAGGCTGCCGGGGCTTTGCCGTGATTAGCATCAGAACAGAAAGGATGGGATAGGAGCCATGATTGTTAATGGAAGCAACGGCTTCAGCCCATTATCATTCTGCATGACAGACAGGGAGAAAACAAATCCAAATAGAAAGAAAGAAATCTCAAGCGTGTGTATGTGTCTCGATGCTAGCTTTGGTTGTTGAAGAGCATTTTCAGAATAATTCAAATAAGGCTACATCTCTCTGAGTCCAGGAAAAATCTTGAGGAGAGATTTCTTCAGAGTTGCATGCTACTTCTGCATTTCGGTTAGGTATCTATGAACTCTGCTGCTAACTTGTGGTGTGAGTTTATCTGGTGCCCAAGGGGAGAAATGGGCTCTGCGCCTGTGTAGAAAGTTTCCCACTTTGTTACCATCCTGGTCACCATGGATACATTCTTTCTAAATGAATGGCAAGATCCCTAGGAGCTCTAGTCATCTAAGACAAAATCTTTTACTTTCAGATCTACGTGCTGCCTTAAGAAATATTACACGACTGCAGCTAGAAATTCATACAAATGAGTGCCTATGTCCGAGTTCCAGGACCTCGAAAACTTGAGCGACACTGAAGACAGAAAGTCTAGACTATTTTCATTTCAACAGGAGAAATCTTAGAATTACCAGGGAGTAAACTTTGGGTATCACGTAGCATTCATCAACAGTTATCAGAACAGAACTTAGGTCACTTCAGTTGCAGGAGAACCCCAAGTACCCTTCATACATACTATATCTCCTGTCCCAACATTTACAGTCCCCCTCTCCCCACAGTTGATATTATCTTTGTCCCTAATTCACATCCTGAAGGCAGTTCACCTGCTAGGCCTATTTTTCTGGAAACTCACTGATGATTATACTAGAACACAATACCAACAGCTGAGGTAAGAACTTTGAAAATTTTGATGAGTTTGTAAAACTTGTGTGAGGTTCTTTTTTTCCCTCTGCATTGGTGACTAACAAATTTTGCTACATAGGAAAAGCAAGATATGAAGATGACTCAGAAAAATCTAATCAAAAGGTGTGATCCTGGAACACTCCCCTATAGGCTAGAAATTGAAGTGAAAAATAAATTTAGTGTGGTTGATGTTATTTGGGGCAACCAGTTTTGAACCTGCAGCTCTTCGTTTGGCATAATACAAGCTCATTTTCTACCTTTCATACTGCAAGCTCTTCTTTCATCTTTCCTAGGCCAACCACTTCTATGTTTTCTCTTCAAGTATGCAGCTCCTCCCACAGCATACATACCCTAAAACCTTACTGACTCCTGAAAAAATGTGAAAGTCTCTCCCAAATCTGCTTCCTCTGAAAATATATTCTCATAATTCTTAGTTTTACCTACTAGAATAAGTAAATGTCTTATTTACTTATATGTCTACTAAAGTTGGTAGATTAGGGGCACCTGGGTGGCTCAGTCAGTCGAGTGTCTGACTTCAGCTCAGGTCATGTTCTCACCTTTCGTGGGTTTGATCCCCTCATCGGGCTGTCTGCTATCGGCATAAAGCCTGTTTCGGATCCTCTGTCCCCACTCTGTCTGCCCTTCCCCTGCTCATCCACACTCTCTCAAAAATAAACATTAAAAAAAAATAAAGTAGATATATTATATCACCCTTTGAATGTTATAATGTAAATATGTATTTATTTAGTGGAAGTGTTGAATGTTTAACATGTCTATCTGTATACAGATTTTATATCTTAGATTGAAATTTAGGATTGTAGAGGAACTGAGTTTAACTTATTTTGTATTGTATGTGTACAATACAATTTGTATTTTGCATTGTCAGTTCACTTAAAATAAGTTTAACTTATTTTGTATTATATTTGTATTTCGTATTGTCAATTCACGTGCTGACTTCAAAAAGCTTTCTATTTTCCCTGCATCAAAACTTAACAACTTCATTAGCACCCTGTTCTCAACTAGCTGTCAATTAGGAAGGAGTTGTGATCAACACAATGATGTTAACGGATATTAATGCCTTAACATATGACTGTCTCTGGAATACCGTACTTTAATTAGGATTGTATTGAAGAGAACCAAAATGGCAGGAATGAATGTATATCACAGATGGAATTACAGGCAAAGAGGGAGACGTTTTTCAGCCCAAGAGCTTTCTCGAGATTCTCACATAAAGGAGATAGGCGCCTCACTCCTCCCAAAGCTAGCCTAAATAGCCCAGCCCGGGGGAACACTTAAAACACAATCTTGATAGTAATGACCATACACACAGATTGTAAGTGAAAAATATGCATGGCAAATAGTATACACGGCAATATTTTTAAGGTTATGATTGTAAGGGGCCTCTTAGCATAATAATTATAAAGAATGCAAAACCTCTAATCTCTGTTGAACTTATTTAAATAAGGCTGTAATTATCTGAACTTCGTCGTATTGGCCATATGCTTCAGCTATGCATGCGCTTATGACTGTAATTAGTCAATTCATGAATTTCAATCCACTTACACTTCTAATAGCAAAACTTAATTTAAAAATTTTTTTCTTGTATAAGTGTCTCAATCTTAAGTAGGTCGTTAGCTTCAATGAGAAAGGGAAAAAAAAATACTGATTTGCCTTTCAAGGAGCTCAAATTTCCAGCAGGCTTAGTTAATGTTTCTGGTGTGGTCTCTAAATAAAGGCACACACAAATGTTTCCTAAATGTGTGTTGCAGCCAAGACAAGAGTGGTCAATGACCATACCAAGGAAGAGTAGTGAGAAAATTCACAAATCACTGTTAAGTATATATTCTTGTGATTAAAAGAGCAAACAGTTTTCAGGTTAAGCAAAACCATTTGCCTTTATTATACGTATAAATATTTGAGATAATTAACTGAATTTGTCACTGCTATTGAATTCCTATGAGTATTCAAAATTTTAAGGAAGGCAGAATATTTTTAAATAAACAGATGATTAGGAATGAAAATAGATACGTTTTTTAAGTGTTTATTTATTTTGAGAGAGAGATCTCATGAATGGTAAGATCATGGCCTGAGCTGAAGACAAGAGTCAGATGCCTAACCAACTGAGCCATCCAGGTGCCCAAGAATAGATATTTAAATAGATCTTAAGTTATAAATGTGTTTATTTTTTTCTAGATGCAAGTAATAACAAGAATTCTCTCTTTTTTTTGCCATACATAAATATATATTTATTTAGGCAAACTTTCAGGAAGAATTTTGAAATGTGTTTAGAAAAAGTGACATTGTGACCATAAATACGCTTCATAAATATATATCCAAAATATCAAAAGGGGTTGGTTCCTCACGTTTTTAATTATATCCACTGACTTTTCTGATGAGAGAAACTCTTTCTGCCAGAATTCACTATTTATTGCTTAAAATGTCTCATTTATTCTCACAGATTCACTAAGAAGTCATTTATTTTAGTAATTACTTTGTAGCCGAAGGTAGGGAATGTAAGTATGTGTCTCTCTCTGTCTCTCATTCTCGCTCTCTCTTCGGGTAAGAAGACAGAATGATTTGCAGAGCGGAGAAGCAATTGCGAATCCTCTGCACAGCCATGCAATGCTGAAATCTATCTGGAAACATTGCTTCGTGTCTAATTCTTCAGATACTTGTATCCATGCAGAGTTGGTTACTGTCGGTTAGATACACGTGGGGATCAAGAAGCAGGCTCATGGATATCGAAAAGAAAAAAGAACACGAGCTTTAACACGGCCACATTCATTTCCAGATCCCTTTCTATGCTGTGGGGAGTAGCCGTCCTCATGACGGGGACGCCAGACGCCAGAACTGACACCAGCCACGGCACCCAGCCTCCTCCAAGACATGAGTAACAATAGGATAGGGACGTCCTATTTCAGCTCACTTCTGGATAAAGGGACCCAGCCTCCTTCAGAGATATTATATCACGTATTTCGTCCAGAGCCCTGCCAGCTAGTTTCTGCGATCTCTCTAAATGTGCTAATATGAGGCGGTGTGATTCAGTACGCCGTAACCTCCAAAATCCACACTCTTTCAGCAATAACAAATAAACCTTTAGAGTTCTGTCGGCTGGGAAATTTTTTTAAAAGGCCCCTTTCCATAGAGTACTAATGATTTATATATTCATTCCAAGAAGGCAAAATTGATATCCTGGAAAAGATTATGTTATTTCTGAAGGGTTTAGATTCCAACGCCATGGCCAGAAATCCCGTCACGTCAAGGCTGTGCAGGCCGAGCTCTCTCCGTGATTTTGCTCTCTAAAAAGTCCCATGAAGGCAGGACAGTGTTGATAGTGTTCCCTTTCTCCTCCCTGGTGTAAAAATCAGGTGAAGAAAAGGTCAAAGCCTGAGATGTTGGGGTGTGGGGCAAGAGCGTGTCACCTCCTGACACCGGACGTTCTGAGCTTAGTTTAGAAGACGAGGCTCACGACTCTCAGGGAATTTTCCACTGCAGCCGATCGGCTGTACGCCCGCACGTGGTTGTTTTATTTGGAGTCTTATTCTCTTTTATCTCTTTGTGTCCACTTTGCATACACAAGACGGCACAGAAAAGCACAAGACACGCTCACGCTTGAGCCAGGCCGGTGATCCTCAGACACCGTGAAGACCTGAGCAGAGGCAGCGCTGAAGGGACAGTAGGGGGGCCCGGGCGGTGGTGCACAGCTCCCATAGAAACGCTTCTGGGGTGAGTGGGTGCAGTCGTACAAGTGCGAATGAGAAGTGGGAAGACTCTAACACCTCCTTTATGGATTTCACAGCCCTGCGATGGGGAAGTGACAAGATTATTCACAGGAGTCTCAGCAAAGTTTTCTTCTAGACTCGTGGTATTCCAAGAACATTTTTCACCTAAGTACCTCGAAAAATGTGGAAAATATTGGAATGGATAGCATTAGTTGCTTTGTGTCAGTGTATGACATGCCTACCTGTATCATCTTAAAAAGTTTCAAACATACCTAGAGATACAGGTAAAAATGCTTTAAATTCAAGTAATAGAAGCATAGTGTATATATTAATGTGTAAATTCATATATACACATATATATGTAAAATGATTTGTATATGTAATTTGCATACATTGTATATGTGTATGTATTTGCATATATTGATATGCAAATAGACATCCATTAATATGTAAATTATATATATATATATATATGGCCTGATTATTCAAAGCATCTTATCTTAACATTAATGGGCTGTTCAGCCCCTCTCAGCGGTGTTTTTCTGGGACAAATCTAGAACTTCTTGACAAAAGGGCAAACAGGAACTTGAAATCTCCTCAGCCACGTACACGCTCTAGGATCTTTAAATTAGACTCCCAATCTGTATTCCAAAGTTCGTTTCATAAAATCATCCTTTCCAATCTGATCCAAAGTGGTAGTGCCATCAACGGAGTCTTGCAGGGATACTTTGCTCCCCGAGTATTTACACACAGACATACAGACCTGCACTCAACTCTGTGATCCGCTCAAGTACCCTTTGCACATGCGGAGTCAAAACACAAGCCTCTCTCAATCCCACCTCTGAACCTCGTTCAGCCTTGGGAGAAGAGGGGAATAAAGAGGAAGTGGAAACCTTAGATCTTTTTACCGAAGACCCTTGAGATCAAATCTCCAAGTTAACACAGACTGCCTGAAAGTAACCAGATAAAAAAAGTTCCTGCTGTTTGGCTGAGTAAGAAACAGAAGCATTCTATTCTGAGTTCAGAATTAAAAAATCAAGTTGCCTTTATTTTTCACACCTGAAGTAGATGACTCTAAGTTACATAACCAACTGTGTGATTTTTAACTTCATTCACATTTTAAGATTCAAAGCCAATATTCAGAAACTTTGGGAATACCAAATGGTACTCAAAATAGTGAGTTGTACGTCAGATAGGAGTTTTACTGGGTTAGTGCAAACTAGAAGGCGTTAAAAGCTCTTATGTCTTTAAAAGCAACTTCTGATGTAGATTTTAATTCATATGCTTTGTAACAGTTACAATCTGACATTCTCACAATGGTCTTGTCCTCGTCATTTATTTTCAACTAAATAAAAGGATTCGATGGTATGTTTTCTAGACAAACCAAAGAGACAATGCAGAATCGCCCACAACAAATACTGTTTTCTTGAGGCTAAACCACAGAAGATATCAGCAATGAAATACAATTTTTAAAAAAATCTGATGTTAGGGTTAGGGCCATAAAACATAAATGCAGAAACTACTTTGCAAGTTCTCCACATAAACGATTAATTTGGGTAAACTGCAACTGAACTATTTCTGATCTCTCCTAGTCTCGTGAAAATAAAATGATAGTTCCCTTAACAAAACAAAAAATTGTCTTTGAACTTCATTAGTAACTTTTATAAACAAAAGTAAAGAAAGGTCATTTTCATTTCAATAATAACCATTAGTTATCATTATTTTATCTGTCAAATCTTGACACAAAAATTAAGGAGAGAAGACTTCAATGAATTGAATAGATGAATTTCGACAGCACTGTTCAGATTGAGGGAGAGCATGGATCAGAATCAATTAAGAAGAGAGAATACCCACCGTCATAGGCTTGGAGACATTTCTACTTATAGGTAGTCCTTGTGGCTGATGGGGTCATGACACGTACTCCTGATGTACTGAGCCACAAAGAAACATGGCACCTCACCAAGGAAATTCTCAAAGACATTCCCTAATACTAATATCATCCCAAGCCCTTACATATTCTAAATAACTGGCCATAAACTGAGTTCCATTAATTTATACAAAACAAAGCATACCAAAACAATCTAATAACTGTATACTTCTTTGACAAAATCAAAGAGAGAATTCCAGATCTCTTTTTAACTTTTTTTTATGTTTATTTTAGAGAGAGAGAGAGAGCATGAGTCAGGGGAGAGGCAGAGAGAGAGGGAGACAGAATCCGAAGCAGGCTCAGGCTCTGAGCTGTCAGCATGGAGCCCAACGTGGGGCTCGAACCCACGAACCGTGAGATTATGACCTGAGCTGAAGTCGGACACTTAACCAACTGAGCCACCCAGGCGCCCCTAGAATTCTAGATCTTAAGATTAATAAAGAAAAGACATGCTTTTGGAGTGGCTTGTGTGAGGAATGACAATCAGAAGTGTCCCGGAATGGAACTGAAAATCACAGTCACACAGAACACCTCAGTTGCCAGAGTAAAAACAATGTCTCTGTGTTCTTCGATGTAGTTCTCCCTGTAAAGAGCAGGGGATTCCTTAAAGCAAAACTGAGCTACAGACCTTGTCCTATTTTATAAGCATCCCAACTGCTCCATCAGGGGAAGACATTCCCAGCCTTCCAGATTTCCTGCCAGGATTGACTTCGATGCAGTCCTTGCTTCTATTATGCATAATTATTATGATCTCTCAGAATAAAAGTGGCAACCATCACATTCCCAGAAGTATACCCAACTCTGATTAATAGAATAATAGAATAGAAGTCCGAAGGATTGGTTATAAGGGAGATTTATTCTTACTCAGGCAGAATTGTGTTTTCTTCTTCATTCTTGTCTATGGGAGCCACAAGCTCATACCAAGATTTCAATTTTTAAAAATGACATCAATCTTTCGTGTAAACCATAATTTTTTTAATTCTTAAAGCTTTTTTTAACATTTATTTATTTTGAAGGACAGAGAGAGACAGAGCACTAGTGGAGTGCAGAGGGAGAGGGAGACACAGAATCCGAAGCAGGCTCCAGGCTCTGAGTTGTCAGCACAGAGCCAGATAAGGGACTTGAACCCACAAAACTTGAGATCATGACCTGAGCCGAAGACAGATGCTTAACTGACTGAGCCACCCAGGTGCCCCATAAACCATAATTTTTTATTATGTCATCATTCATTCTCAGTCATATACCATCATGGATCTTATCAGTGGTTTCGGTGACTTTTCCTCTACCTACCTCTTCCCTCTGGGTTGGGGGAATGTCTCCAACAGAGAAAAGCTCTCCACGCTGTCCCTAACTACGGGGATTTTCCATCTAAAGCTGTGGCCCATTTACCCTGCCTGATGGGTACCGAGCAACCTTCTTAGAATCCCTCCTCACTCTTTCTTGTCCCAAAGGTTCCTTTGCCCCCTCTTCTGTGTTGGATTTCCTGTTTTCTGTGTTCCATGTTTTTCTCCTGCTCCCTCAGTTTGGGTTAATCGAATTTTCTGGAAAATGATGTCTGTCACATTCAGTAAATCTGTACTCTATCCTCTCATTTGATTGATATTTTGGCTCTGTATTAAATTCTACCTAGGAAATAATATACTTTTTGAGTTTTGAAGGAATTCTCCATTTTTCTAGCTTACAGAGTTGATATGATATTTAACACTTTGTATGCAATTTGTTTTTCCATCTGGACACCTTGAGAATCTTTCCTTTGACCAGTTCTGAAATTTCACAATAATGTGCCTTATGTAGACCTACTTTCATTCATTGTCTGGGCCTTCTAGGAGCCCTTTTAATCTGGACATTCATCCCCTATAGTCCTAGAGAAATGCCTTCAATTATTTTCTTATGATTTCCTATCTTCCATTTTCTCTGTTCTTGTTCTTCTTGTTTTTTTAAAAAATACAAGTTATTTATTTTCTTCCAAGTTTTTCTTTTAATTCAAAGTAGTTAACATAAAGCGTAGTATTTGATTTCAGGAGTAGAACTGAGTGATTCATCACTTACATACAACACCCTCACAATTGTCTTCCTTAATGCCCATCACCCACTTACACCATCCCCACCCACCTCCCCTCCATCAACTCTCAGCTTGTTTTCTCTCTTTAAGAGTCTTTTATGGTCTGCTTCCCTCTCTGTTTTCATCTCATCTTATTTTTCCTTCCCTTCCCCTATGGTCATCTGTTTTGTTTCTTAAATTCCACATATGAGTGAAATAGTACGGGATTTGTCTTTCTCTGACCAATTTATTTTGCTTAGCACAATAACACTCTAGTTCTATCCATGTTGTTGCAAATGGCACATCCTTGTTTCTTTTAAACTTCTCTTATTGTATATGTATTAGATTTTCTGGACTGTTTTTTAAATTCTTATCTCTTCTCACCTATTTTTTGTCATTTTTGGTACACTTTCTGACTATTTCTCTAACTTTATTTTCAATGTCTCACAGAGTTTTTCATTTTTTAATCTCCAAAAAAATCTTTTGGGATGCCTGGGTGACTCGGTTGAATGTTAGACTCTTGATTTCAGCTCAGGTCATGATCCCAGGGTTGTGGGAGCAAGCCCCAAGATCCTCTCTCTCTTTCTCCCCCTCAGCCCCTCTCCCCTGTTGTGCTCTCTCTGCCTCTCTCTCTAAAAACAAAAATTTAAAAGAATTTTTTTTCTGAATGTTATCTTTCTAGCATCGTGTTCTCAATTCATGGATGCACTATCTTGTCTTAACTCTCTAAAATATTCATAATAGGCTTTGGAAAATTTATTTTTCATCACCTGTTTCTTTTTCTGTCAAGTTGTTCTTTTCCCTCTCTGTTCTGGTTTCTGTCTTCTGTCTTGGAGATTCTTCCTGGGTGGAAGATCTGACCGCCTATGCACGGCTTGTGAACTTTGAGCTTCACCATTGTGTGATCTGGGTGGGCCATATTTCAAAAAACTATGATGTCAGTCACTTCAAGTATCTTCTCTTAGGCTGCCCAGACTCCCCAGAGGAGAATCTTCTTGTGTCCTCTCTGCATAATGGAAGCCTAGTAGGGCATCCAGTCACTCTGCAGCCAATATGTGTAAACTTATTTGCTGACCCTGTTGTTTGCAGGGTGGATGGCATATCCTTCTTCTGGAGACTGGTGGTCTAAACTCTATTACTGCACCCTCCCTCACCTCCCCATTCTGCCGTGCAGTCCATTTGAGATTTACTGCTTTAAAGTATTAAATGTAAGGAGTGTATTTCCACCCCATCGACCACATCTAGTCATTGATTCATTTGTTGGTCGCGTATGAAGGAAGGATGCATAAAATGATTTCTACACACAGGTGGGAAAGCTGTATCTTGCTGGTGACACAGGGTCTTCTAACCAGTAAGCTCCCCAATTTACCTGGGAACCCTGATAATCCTCTTATTTCTCAATACATAACCCTCTTTCAAGTTCCAGTGTAGAGCCAGCAAACTGAAATTAAGCCAGTGTTTGTGAAAAGTAAGCACATAAAGCTATGGCAAATGTTTAATGTAACTACAAGCTAAGCTCGCCCTTTCTCTTAGTGCTGCTGATTGACAATATCCTTCTTTTCCTTAAAGAAATCAGCTAAGGGAAACAATATGAAATGTAAGCACTGGTGACAGTCATAAGAAATTCTCAAATAGTTCTTGTCCTTCAGTCATTCAGGCACTAATTTTTCACACCAAACAAATACTAATTTTCCTTATGGCTTCTCCTTAGTCTCTGTATTTTTTTAAGTTTTTTTTAATGTTTGTTCATTTTTGAGAGACAGAGAAAAACAGAGTGTGGGCAGAGTAGGGGGCGAGAGACAGAAAGACACAGAACTGAAGCAGGATCCAGGCTCTCGAGCCGGATGCGGGGCTCGAACTCACAAGCTGTGAGATCATGACCTGGTCCGAAGCTGGCCACCCAACCGACTGAGCCACCCGGGCACCCCTAGTCTCCGTATTTTTATTTATTATCATTTTTCTCTTCTGTTTGGCATTTTTCTATTAGTGTCTTTTAGTTCCCTCTCTTCTGCTTCTCCAACTCCTTTTCTACAATAGTTTCTTTTCCCTGTTTATGAAGTCAACTCATGATCAGTGACATCTTCTAGCCAACAGAATTCTACAGTTATCAATAAATCAACCAATAAATGATTATCTGAATAGATGATGTGTGTGTGTGTGTGCACGTGATAGAAGAATGTAAAAACCAAAGAAATAAGGCATGAGAGGTATAAGAAGCCATATTCATGAAGATTCTATGATTGCAAGGTTTTTCCATGCAAACCAGTTAGGTTAAATGTATAGAAAATGTAACATAAAAACGTGGAAGCTGTATCCCTGATTAAATTTTCTCCAGCTGGTGCTTTGCCCCAACACTGACATTGCTGGGGATGATTAGCATTCCACAACATCCAAGTTCACAGGGGCAGTGGTTGTGCACTTGTCCAGATGAAGAGAAAGTCATTCTGATCCTGTTAATATCATTAACAAAAAATAACATGCGGGCGAGATGTGGGTATGAGCTTCTGTCCTTTATCTGCCAAATTTCCATTTTAAATGTAATCAGAACATACTTTTCATACCAAAAGCATCTTGGTAATAGCTGACATTTATTGAGCATTCGCTACAAGCCATTCAGTGTACAAAGGACATGCATTATCATATTTCATCCCTTCAAATCTCTGTGAGGTACTTGTGATTACTCTGCCTACTTTACAAGTGGGAAAACTGGGTCTTAAATTAATAATGTGCTCATAGCCACATGGCTGGAAAAAAATAAAATCTAGTTTTCATGGTTCCAATGTCCGTGCTCTTACAATGCCTTAGTGTCTCTGATATTGAATAGGATAGCCTTTACGCAATCCATTAGAAACTCAGGGTTATCGTTTTCTGTGTTCTCCATGTCATTTTATTTATTTTTTAATTTTTTTGTAATGTTTATTCATTTTTTGAGAAAGAGAGACAGAGTGCGAGCAGGGGAGGGGCAGAGAGAGAGCGAGACACAGAATTCAAAGCAGGCTCCAGGCTCAGAGCTGCCTGCACAGAACTCGATGCAGGACTTGAACTCACAAACCCCAAGATCATGATCTAAACCGAGGTTGGAAGCTTAACCAACTGAGCCACCAAGGCGCCTCAGCTCTATGTCATTTTATTAAGAAAACGTGATAGATGATTATAAATAAAGAAGCCATCGGATCCTATGAATCCTGAAGCATTCTTCGTATATCAAAACGGAGTAAGCATTTGAATCACTGCCTCTATTACAAATGTTTTAGCAATATATTGTTGCGGAATGGGCAAAGCATTCCTGTGCTTATGCTCCTCTCCTAAACGCTTCTGACACCAGCTGCGTGGGTTATCCACACAAGCAATTCCCACACGAATTGTGTGGGCAGTCGCCACAGGTTAAGAGCTCCATGTCACCAGACTGCCCCCGGGTCAGGCGCTAATCACAAGCAGTGAGTCCCCACGTTACTCTCAACTACTGTCTGACTCAGCTATATAATCAAGAGGTTCCCATGGCACGATAATGATTTTGAAAAGACCAGGAGTTCTGACTCGGTATAAAACCCTGGCCCTGCTCTTTCGAAGCTCAGTAATTCAAGCATGAAACTTAATCTGAACTGCAGTTTTATCATCTGTAAAGTGGATCCTAACATCGCAGGTTTGTGGTGGAGATACAGTGGAACAGGGCATATAAAAGTACTCAGCAAATGACTGGCATTCGATAAACATAGGTTACTTTTTTCTTTCACATAATTGGAAGGGATTGGGACCCCAAGACAGAGAAGAAGTGTTGTATTCTCCCAACTTCCCTAAATTACCTGGCCTGCTCTAAATTATAGGACTAGGAAGAGATGTCTTATCTGTAAAAGCTCGGTCTGGAATATCCAAGGTATATCTAGATAAAAAGAAAATTTCTCTGAACTTCTGGAAAGTTTATAGACAATGCTGTTTAAATTAGCGGCTAATTCTACACTGTATTCTACTATTTTCTACTGGTCTTTAAGAGAGAGTGTTTTCTCCCTAAAATGCTTGTTAATACTTCAAGGAATATTCCTCAGGCTCTTTTGTGTTCTCTACCATTACTAGTAGTGTCTAGCTACCATACATTTTTATAAAACTCTGGGACACATAGCCTGACATATAGATGGGTTGTTAGAATTTATTAATTTACGTGTGAATCCGGCTAACATTATACAAATATAATCGCATTAGTTATACTTTTAATTGCCCCTATTCAAAAGAAAAAAAATCCACGAAAACTAAACTGTCCACTAAGATCATAGTTTGTGGCCGTGGCCCTCACAACCCCTGGTATAGTTCTGGGTACTCTGCACCTCTTGCTTTTACCTAGAAATCACAGCTTTTTGGAATTAACTGGGAACTTCCAGTCTCGAGAGCTACAAAACAGACTTCTAGGCTGGTAAAGAACAGGCACCTTTTGGCTGAATGCTTGATATCTCAACTCAAAAAGCAATCTAATAGCCATTAAACAGCCACTTCTTTCCTATCCCAAGGTTTTTATCTAAAGATAGTCCAACAAGAACATAGTAAAAGGTACTCAGGACAGGAGAGCCTGACCTACAGGATCAATACTTAATAGTAAGAGCATAAAAGGAACACTGCCAAGACAAAAAAGCCCAGCAAACCCGAAGGTTTTCTAATTAATGGTCTTAAATGTCTAAAAGGAAGTAATTAAATAGACACAGTGGACTGTGCGGAAACAGCAACACCAGGGCAGGAAGGGCTCACGGCCACAGCATTGTGGCCGTGGTGATTCCAGACAGTCCCAGGAGGAGTCTGCTACTTCTCAGGAAAAGGGCTTTGTCACAGAGATGTTTTCTTTGGAGGAGACTGTGCACCCCAACTGTGTCCGGGTAAAAACAACACACGTGTAGTCGCTATCTGCTTGGTTTCCATTTACTTCCAATTACAGATGTGCTTTCCAGTACTAGGAAAGAGGCATCTGAGATACTAGATCCAACATCCACCAAGACATTATAATAGTCATGAATATTTACACAACCGATCACATTGCTCTAATATAAGTCGAGGCTATTAGATATCAGGGGGGAAATCAGCAAATCCAAAATTGTACTGAGAGAATTTATTATAACGGTCTTAGAAAGTGTTTATGACAGTAAGGTCAGAGAAGACGGGAGGATTATCCTAACAAGACTGAATGTTTAAGCCCATAAATAAAGAATATACAGTTTTTTCAGAAACCTAGTAGAACTTCACAAACATTGACATAGTTAGACCAGAATAATCTTCAGTAATCAAAAAGCAGAAATTATACAGGCCACATTCTTGTGCTATGAAAACAATAACTTTATAAAATAGTTACAGAGAAAAGCCTACGAAAACTGAAGTTTAAAAAATACTTTTCTTGGGCACTTGGATGGCTCAGTCAGTTGAGCTTCTGACTCTTGATTTTGGCTCAGGTCATGATCCCAGGGTCGTGAGATTGAGCCCTATGTTGGGCTCCACGCTGGGTATGGAGCCTGCTTAAGATTCTCTCTCTCCCTCTGCCCCTTTCTCTCACTCTCTCTCTCTCTCTCTAAAATAAAAGAAAAAAAGAACTTTTCTCAATGACGTGGGTTAAAGAAAGAAATTAAAACTGAAGAGGATATTTCCCTCAAAATAAACTGTGATGTTTTAGTCACGAAGCAGAAAAATAGACCAAAAGAGCAAAGGCCAGAAGCAAACACATGGGTTTTTGAGTCAATGGGGAGAGAATGTGTAATTCCAATAGCTACCCATTTGGAAAAGGGAAGAAAGTTATCGTTCCTTCTCATGCTGTGTGTAGGAATTAAGTTTATCTGGATTACAAAGCTATTTTTTTAAACTACAATAACATTAAAAGGAAATTTAGGAGACATGTGTTATTATAAAGAGGATGGCCTTCTTTGGAAAGCTATACATTTTCCAAGTCACGAAGGAAAAGACTTGCTTATATAAAAATGTAAAACAACAGTTTTATAAATATGAAAAACAACAGTCTGGGAGAAACTATGATTTGCAATATACAACAGACAGTGGGAACATATTCAGGATATGTAGAGTACCTATGAATAAATAATTACCTATGGTGAGAGACTCCATATACAGACGGAAAGGTTAGACCATAAATAAAAATAGAACTCTGTAGCGAACAGCCCAGGAAGTCACTTAACCCTGGTGGCAATTGGTCCAAAACAGACAAGACTTGATTATTTATTGACAGTTCCCTAATTAAAAAAAAAAATTTTTAATGTTTTTTTATTTTTGAGAGACACAGACAATGCGTGAGCAGGGGAGGGGCAGAGAGAGAGGGTGACAGAATCCGAAGCAGGCTCTGGTGTCTGAGCTGTCAGCACAGAGCCAGACATGGAGCTCCAATCCACGAACTCGGAGATCATGACCTGAGACGAAGTCGGACGCTTAACCTACTGAGCCACCCAGGTGCCTCTAAGCTTCCCTAATTTTTACCCTGCTTCCACCCGTGGACCAACAGGAAAAAGCCAAATATGCACCCCCCCCCCAAGCAATCATATGGGATGCCCTACTTCTGATTAGCACGCCTGCAGTGGGCCAACAACTTCCAGTTAGGGCTTATCTGATGCCTTCCCTCTTTCCCTACAAAGATTTCCCTCTTCTTTGCCTGCATTTGGGTCTCGGCTGAATACAAGTGATGGTGGCTAGCTCCCTTGCTGTAGCAACTTCTGAGTACATACAGTCTGCATGTTCTTTTTGCATTCGGGGGGGGGGCATCTTCATTTATTTCCACAATGGGAACTCTATTCAATAACTTTCTATCTATGTGAATTTAAAGAAAACGCCCTATGAAGTCATATTCCTGATTATACATTGGTTAAAGATGGGGGGAGGTGGTCTCAGAGATCAAGGGGTTTTCACTTTTGTCTTAGACATATTTGTGTGATTTCAAAAAGGCCCAGACCTGCGCCTGGGTGACTCAGTCGGTTAAGCGCCTGACTCTTGATTTTGACTTAGGTCATGATGTCATGGTCCATGAGATCAAGACCCACGTTGAGCTCTGTGCTGAGCAAGGAGCCTACTCCTTTCTCCCTCTCTCTCTCTGCCTCTCCCCAACTCATGTGCTCGCTCGCTCTCTCAAAAATAAATTAATTGATTAATAAAATAAATAATAAAGAAGGCCCAGAACTTCCTCTCGTGTTCTGGTGATAGCAAAGCTGTGGTTCTGTTGTCCCTACGGTGGATCCTATCAGGAATAGAATAAAAGTAAACCTGACCCAAAACTATGGTTCGGGTCACATGGCAAGGTCCCAGAGCTTATCTCTCTCCGTGGCCCGGTGGCACAAGTCCACAGGACAGCATTTAAAGGGCTCAGCACACTCACTTTTACCAGTTGGCAACTTTCTAAAGCAAGCAATGAACTGTGATAGTCAGTGCCTGTGTTAAAAACAACTAATTCAGGGTGCATCTGGATGGCTCAGTCAGTTACGCATCTGACTTTGGCTCAGGTCATGATCTCACAGTTTATGGGTTCGAGCCCCACATCCGGCTCTGTGCTGACAGCTTGGAGCCTGGAACCTGCTTTGGATTCTGTGTCTCCCTCTCTCTCTGTCCTTCCCCTACTTGTGTTCTCTCTCTCTCTCTCTCTCTCTCTCTCTCTCTTTCTCTCTCTCTCTCTCTTTCTCAAAAATAATAAATGAGTGTTAAAAACTTTTTTAAAAATCTATTTAACTCTCAGCTAAAATCGAAGTTGCCTCAGCCTCTCTTCCAGCCTCATGTCTTCAAGCAGATTTTGCTCCATTCAGATCATTTATTCTGAGAAGCAAAAATGTTAGAGAACATATTCTAATTCCAAAAACATTATCACAGATGTCAGTGACAAAGTTACTAGGAAATAACTATAAATTCTTGGAAGGCAAACTTAAAGTAATTTGTCTCCCCTAGAATCTCGATGAGTTTCGGCTTGTAATTTATGAAGATGTTTTCCAGCACCAGGACATTGTGGATTGGTGAATAATAACCCAGCAGCAAAACATATTGAAAAACAGATTACAAAATAGTGCAGAAAAGTACTTTTAGGATCTCTGCAAGTAAAGGTGACTTGGAGAAGTTATGGAAACGTTCCATGAAGCCCAGACAGGTTTTTTCTTCTCTTTGTAATGTATTTCCAAAAATACAAACGTTTAACGAATCAATTACAATAATTTAGCAGTCTTGGCTCCTGATTTCTATGCATAACTAAAGATTATAGCTAAAAGGCAAAGTTTCCTTGGGGTTACTTCTAACTGAGAGTGTATGGACAGAGTTTAGGATATGTTTTTTTTTTTTAACCTAAAAGAGGTTAGTAGTCAAAGAACGACTCCTCTGAGATAAACCTTAGCACTAGTTGTAAAATACTTTCTTCCTCCTTTCCACCAGATGAGACCCCAATTTCCTGCTGATAATTCTGGATCAGGGGCTTTTCCAGATCTCGTGTTTCCTGGAAAGGGCAAGGCCTTCTCCCTGCGAGCAGATTTGAGGACTACGGGGTCAAATTACATGTCACTTGTGTTTATATCATCCACCTAAATATTCTCTAAATAGAGGAGAAAAGTTAACTGCTGAGCATCAACGTCATCATCACTTTAGGTCTTTTATGAAACAGTGAGTTCCTTTAGACTCTAAGTCCCTATTTCCTCTCAAACACATCACAAGTTGGTATCATGGGAAGAGGAGTGTTGTGAGGCGAATTGCATACCCCCCAATTTCGTGTGTTGAAGGTCTAACCTCTGATACCTCAGAACGTGGCTGTATCTGGCAATGAGATCTTTAAAGAGGTGACTAGGTTAGAGGCGCCTGCGTGGCTCAGTCAGTTAAGCATCCAACTCTTGGTTTCGGCTCAGGTACGATCTCACGGCTCATGAGTTTGAGCCCCATGTCGGGCTCTGCACTGACAGCATAGAGCCACTTAGGGATCCCTCTCTCTCTGCCCCTCCCCCACTCTCTCTTGAGCGCGGCTGTGTGCATGCACTCTTTCTCTCAAAAGAAATAAATAAACATTTTTTTAAAAAAATAAAAATAAACAGGTCATTTGGTTCATCTGGGGCTATCAGGCCCTAATCCGATATGACTAGCGTCCTTATAAGAAGAGATTAGCACAAGGACATGCGATAGAGGGAAGACTGGATACACAGGGAGAAGACAGCCACCTACAAACCAAGGAGAGAGGCTTCAGAAGAAAGCACCCTTGCTGACGTCTTGGTCTCGAATTCTAGCCTCTAGAATTAGAAGAAAACAAATTTCTGCTGTTTAAGCCGCCCAGTCAGTGGTACTTTGTTACGGCAGCCCTCGCCGACTCATACAGCGGCTAAGCCCTCGATTCATGGCCCAGATCTGCCCTTTCCTTGGATGAGTGACTTAAACCCTCAATATATCAGGATATATATCCCCAAAGTGGACAGAATGCTTTCATCAAAACCTCCTAACAGTTTTATGGCTTTAAATTCTGTCTCTACATGGCTAGGTCTAAATGTCTATGTCCTGCCTTCTCCCTAGATCTATACCCTTTGCCACCTGCCCCCTCACATCTCCACAAGCGGGTCCAACCGGCATCTCAGATTTCAAATCGCCAAAGCATAACTCCTGGTAGTCTCCACAAAAACAGAATTCTCCACAGTCAGTGGAAATCATAACATTCTGCTTGTTCAGGTCAAAATCTTAGACTCATCCCTGACTCCTCATTTTCTGATGACCCACATTAAAATTCATCACCAAACCCTACCATCTCTACCTTCAAAACACATCCAGATTCATGAATTGAGAAAAAGATCAATGGAATTGACTAGAAAGTCCAGGAATTTATCTACATTTAAACAAAAAACACAATGAAAAAATCAAAAGACAAGAGACAAACTGCAAGACCATGTTTGCAAACTAGATCTAAAAAAAAAAGGCTATCATCTCTAATATACAATAAATGTATAATTGAATTTAAATGTTTATTTATTTTGAGAGAGAGAGGCAGGAGTAGGGGCAGAGAGAGAGGGAGAGACAGAATTCCGAGCAGGCTCCATGCTGTCAGCACAGACCCTGACGTGGGACTCAAACTCACAAACCGTGAGATCATAACAGAAGCAAAAATCAAGAATTGGACGCTTAACTGACTGAGCCACCAAGGCGCCCTTACAATAGTTTTTTTTTTAATTGACAGAAAATATTTGATAGAAAAATCAGCAGGAGGCATGCACAGATGATTCACAAAATGGATCTAAAAATGTCTGTTCAAAACATATGAAAAGATGTTCCATTTAGCAATCAGTGGAGTACAAATTAAAACTACACTGAGATACTATTTCTCACTCAGCAGACTGGCAAAAATTCAAAAGCTTGACAATACAATCTCTTGGTAAGGCCGTGGGGAAACGGGCCCTCTCCTATATTGCTGTTGGGAACACAAAATGATATCACCCCAATGAAGGGGTTTGGCCTTAAGTAACAAAGTGATAAGTGGACTTACTCTTGACCCAACTGGTTTCACTTCTAGGAATGTATCCTGAAGATACACACTCATCAAAACAAAAATACACATGCACAAAGTTATTCATTTGCAGCATTACTTATAAATGATAAACATTGGTAGCTTCCTAAATGTTCAAGTAGGAAATTAATCGGATAGACTATTGTGCTACACACAGTGGGATACTATTCGGCTATGATTTCCAGGAGATATTAGCAAGTGGAAAAAAAGCAAAGTACAAAGGGCCATATCTAGAATGCCAAAATTTCCATAACAAGGAAGAAAAAATAAGAAAATATGCATCTGTTTTCTTTTCCTTACCAAAAAAAAAAAATCAAACAAAGAAAACAGACTAGAACAATAAACCCAGAAAATAATGAAGTTGGTGGCCAATAAGGCAGGGATGGTAGAAGGGAGAGAGGAGGGGGTGACATTTCTCGGAGTGTATCATGTTGAATGGTTTTGGGTTTTGAAAGCCTCTTAATATCCTACCTCGTTGGAAATAGAATTAAATCAATAGGGACGGAAAAATAAAATTGACCCTGGAAGCAAATTGAAACAAATGAATCTGACTGTAGGTCAAATGAATAGAACAGAAGGGAAAGATGGATGGAAGGGAGGGAGAAAAGGAGGAAGGAAGGGAGGGAGGAAGGAAGGGAGGGAGAGAGGGAGAGAGGGAAGAAAGAGAGAGAGAGAGAATGAAAGAAATGGGGGAGGGAGGAAGGAAGAGAGGAAAGAAAGAAAAAGGATAAGGCCTTATCTCTGTGGTTTCAACACACACTACTCACTCACTCAGCCCCAGACACGTGGATCTTCCTGCTGCTCCTTAGACATGCCGAGCAGCTCCCACATCTGGGTTTATACACGTTTAGATTTCTTCTCATTTACTTTGGGATTCTGGTCACAGGTCACCCTAATTGAGAGATCTTGCCTGCCTACCGCACTTCTTTTTCCTCTTTGATATACAGTTGCTTTCATGAGCACTTACTGAAAGATGCCTATACACCTATATAAAATATAGGTGGAGTGTGTGTGTGTGTGTGTGTGTGTGCGTGCATGCGTGTGCGTGTGTGTGTGTGTGTGTGTGTGTGTCTGTCAAAACCTGGCACGTAGCTAGTGCTCAATGACTCTTTGACGAATGAACGGCTGGTATTGTTTGGCCCCGGGAATGAACGCAGATCCATGAAGCCTCAGACGCTGAACAAATGTTCTCCTTCTTCGCACACTCTTCTTCGCTTTGGGGGTTTCCTTTTTAAAGCCTAGAACCTAAAAACCAGTCAAGAAATTCAGCAAAAAATAGCAGAAAGGGATGTGTTCTGCCTCTAGCTCTTTGTGCCTAAATCAACTCAGCTTGGAGGGCCCCGAGGAACTATTTTTCTCTCGACTATAGCAATTCCATTTAAAATGGTAATCCCGGTCTCATTTTGTATTTTCTCCCGTACACGAATCTGAAGGTCACCCACTTAGAAAACTCTTCAGTTGATGTGAAATGCATTTAGAAGCAGCAACTACGGCAATATAAAAGTGAAGATAAATTGAAGTTATTTATATTCAGTAAAAACGTGCCGGAGGGGTAAGGTAAGAAAAATGTGTCTCTTCGGCATCGATGCTTTATACATGGTTACAAAATACCCATGGGCCACCAATCCCCAAACCACACTTACAAACCTCACTTCTTTCCAGAAGCAGCTGGGGCTGGCAGCAGGCAGGATCATGAGGAGGTGCCTGGGGCACGAATCAGAGGCATCAAAGGGTTTGAGAAAAACCTTGAAACAATTATAGATATTGATGGCACCGAAGTACTCACCGTTGGAAAAATAAGAAATCAACCGGTTCGTTATGCTTATTTCACAGTTTAGTCTTATTTTCAATTTGAATTCCAGAATAAAAATATATCTCAATCTTTTCTGGGTTTCTGCTTCTTAAGACGGGCATTCCACCCTTTTCTAGACATTCAGCTCTTCTGCAGAAGTAAACCCCATCCTTCATTGGTCCAAACCTCACCTTTCCCAGTCAGGTCTTCTCCTCTGACCCAACAGAGCGCTTTCAGAGTCTCTCGAAGCTCCCGCCAGCTGCAGACAATCTTGGCATTTTTCCAGAATAAAAATACTCAGACCTTGTAACTTCTTTTGGGGAGGGAGGCAGGTGGGTGCTGGTCACAAAGGAAAAACATACTAACATTTGATTCTCTCAAATACCTTTACCTTGTGTGGACACCCTGGATTGAATTCCCTGTGTGCTAAAATGGAACCACAGGTGTTTGTAAGCAGTTCAACAGGTTCCAGAGGAAACTGTATCACCAAAGTAGGGCTAAACCACCGCTGTAGTTTTTTTTTTTTAATAATTATCTTTATTGATAATCTGTGTCCCTCAATATCATTGTTCCAGAAGTCATTATAAATCAAACAAAACTAAGTTTCACAAAAACATTCCAACCATAATCTTCATGATTTAAGGATTTAACTTTTAATCTTTTTATAATACAGTCTGTTCCAATTATTCATGTGAATTGCCCAGGATCATGGGGGTGTTTTGTTTGTTTGTTTCTGTTTTTGTTTTTTTATGTTTGGTTTTGTGTGTGTGTGTGTTTTGTTTGTTTTGTTTTGTTTTGGGGTTTTTTTTTTGTTTTTTTCTTTTTTGGTTTCTAACTCAAAATAAAATGGGTTTTTGTATCATTTCGTAACATAGTGGTTTTTATACTGCTGGTCATGAAATCAGTTTAGTGGGTCATAACAAGTCGTCTCTTAAAGAAATAGAATTAAATAGAAACATCGCAGTACAGCTACAAGACAGGAAATTGTTTTCCATTAAATTTTGTTTCAAAACTATGTAAATGAGTACCAATCCTCTGTACATCTTAGGATACACTGTAAAATGTACCTCTTACTGTGGATTACAACAAAAAAGTGTTTTGTTTTGTTTATGGAAGCCATGTATTTAATAGTTGCATTTTCATAAGCAATTAGCGAACATCCATGGTAACAAGTAAAATCTAATTCTTAGGGATGCCTGGGTGGTTCAGTCAGCTAAGCGCCTGACTTTGGCTCAGGTTGTGGTCTCATGGTTCATGAGTTCCAGCTCCGGTTGGGCTCTGTGCTCACACCTCACAGCCTGGAGCCTGCTTCAGTTTCTGTGTCTCCCTTTCTCTCTGCCTCTCCCATGCTCACTCTCTGTCTGTCTGTCTGTCTGTCTCTTTCTTTCAAAAATAAATAGACATTTTAAAAAATCTAATTTTTAGATTAGCTAAAAAAGAAATAGCACTATTTGTGTGAACTAATTTATAGATCGACATTTAAAAATATTGATGCTTCTCAAGAAAAACGGGTGCTTTTCTACAAGGAAAATACATTCCTGACTTCTTGAAAATCATATCCCTGAGTCACTTAGTAAGGTGAAGGGTTAAAAAAAATCTTACTTATCGTAAATAAACTTGCAGATTCGGATTTATGATAACTGGCTTTGTTGGCATTTTGATGACTAATTTGAAATTTTTTTATTAAAACGAAATGCAGACAGATTTATTGAGATTTAAAAATCTTAATGGAAGCCTTTGCAGGGCTTATTTCATTAGGATAAAAACTGTGATAACACTCAGTGGGGAGAATGACATCTTCGGCAACTTGATGAGTGATGCCAAAGACGGGTACTTAAAAGACGCTGTCCTGGGGTTTACCCTTGCTCTGGAACCTTCCGCAGCAACCTGTGTTACGATTCCACAGAGAATCCGGCTGGGGAAGGAGAGCGCTTCCCATGTCCTATGGAAGTCCATATCAGCAGAATAAAACTCCAGCATGGGGGGGCTGCTCTGGGACTGAATGAAAACCCTAGGAAGTTGCACCTATAGATTTATCTTGGGGAGCGTGTGGGGCAGTGACGGCTGAAGTGGTTTCCTGAGACTCACGGAGATACCCCCCGCACTTCTAAAACAACCTGGAATATTTGGGGTCACCTCCTGAGCCAGTCTGGGATATAGTTCTCTTTCTCTGACCTTTCAGCCTGGTTTGCCCTCCGTGGACCACTCTAACCTTCGTTGCTCTTGTCCAGAATCTTGGGAATTCTTTTGTCCCTATCTCATTTCAAGGAACGCTTTCATTGAACGCTCCCCCCATTTTCTGAATAGAAAATCAGCCTTGAATGTGGTACCTGAGTAAAACCTGAACAGATGACCGAAGTACTTGCATCTTGATTTAATTCTTTTGGAAAAAAATCTTGGCATAAAAATTAATCTAACCATCAATAAGAATATGCAAAACTCATTGACCAGCCTCTAGAAGTCCTGACAGGTCATTTTCAAAATGGCACGAACTGTAAATGGGAAATGGAAAATCTTTTTGCTGGGAAGGAGTCCAAAAAACTAAAGCAATCCTAAAATTTATTTCACAGCATCTAGATATTCCTGCCCTCACTCTCTTTTACAAACAGCGGTATAGGTTTAAGAGCTAAGCTCCTAAGCCCAAACTCCATAAATAAACCTTCACCAGAGAGACCCCATGTGAGGCAAGATGGTGTAAACATTCAAATTATAACAGTGGCTGCAGCTTAAACTTCTTCTTCTCAGTTATGAGAATAGTGCCTGATAACTCTAAGACATCCTGCTGACCTGATGTTCAAAAGAAAACCCAGCAAGAGAAGACAGCATTTGTTTACTGTGGTGTACAAAATGGGATACATAATGGCCCCCCAAATATGTCCGCGTTCTAGTCTCCGGCACCTGGGAATGTATAACCTTGCACAGCAAAATAGCCTTACCAGATGGGATTAAGTTAAGGACCTTGAGAATGGGAAGGTTATCCTCACTATCTGGTTGTGCCCAGAAATCACAAGGGTCCTCACGAGAGAGGCACCAAAGGAGTCAAAGTCATAGAGAGAAGGTGGAAGCAAGAGTCAGAGAGGAAATAAGATGTTATGCTTCTTGCTGTGAAAGTGGAGGAAGGAGCTGTGAGCAAGGAAAGCAAGCAGCCTTGAGAAGGAGCTGAAAAAGGCAAGGAAAGGGATTCTCCCCTTCAAGCTTCCAGAAGGAAACAGTGCAGTCAAAACCCTGAGGTCAGCCCAATGACAGTGTTCTGACTTCTGTCCTCCTGAAGAGTAGAGAATAAACCTATGTTGTTTTAGTCACTAGGTTCGTGGTAATTTATTAAGCAACAATAAGAAACTAATACATTTACCAAGCTCCTAAAAACAAAAAATAAGTGAAAATGCAGAGGAGAAACCCCATCTATCACTTTTACTTTGAGTGGGTATATTTGATTCTTAGAAGAGCTACGGGGTTCCCGCCCCTTTTGACCAAACCAAAAAGGCCTTAGCCTGAGCACTTTTCAATAGTTGCTACTCATTTAATAGCAGACATTGGAGGATGAAAAATGCCCTTACTCACCTAAATAATCTGAAAAATTCCATGATGGAAAAATGTTTTGACATAACATCTCAGGCAAAGTAGATGATTTTGGAGAATTGAGAATCGTAGAGAGGTAATAAGAATACATTCCAAACTGGGTAAGTACAGGAACTCTACTTACTAGAACACACATAAACTGAGGTTTTATATGTGTCAGGCTTCCTTGAATATTATCCTACAGTATAACTCAGGATTCCTCAGACTCTGCTTTGCTTACCTTGGTTTGCATAGAAGTTTCTAAAACAAGAACAAAAGGATTCATTTAGCTTTTCTTCCTTATACATACATTACATTCCCCGGTTTTTGTTTTCCATACTTACTATGTATTTTTCTATTTACTTTGGAATGAATCAGGTAATTCAGCTGAAGTACAAATCAGCCACATTTCAACAAATGAGGTAATTTAGCTATTTTAAATCAAAACCTGTTAAATAATTTCTCCATCATTAGAACTTCAAGAACACTATTGTGTTGTCAGGAACATTTATTCTCTAAACTCTTTTTCTCCCTTCTTATTTTAGAACTTATCCCTAAATGAAGGACTCTTCCTTAGTATCTTATTCACTTATATTAGTGATGCTTCAAACTAGGTTGTATAAAATATAAATGTACATGATTTTGATCATCTATTAATGTTGGGCTTTCATATCACAAAAAAAATTAAGGAGGAAAGGAAATATCAAACTCTCTAGGGTTTGGTATTTCTGAAATAATTTCAATGAAGCAGATATTTCTTTAGAGTCCATGAAAGTGCTTACAAAACATAAAGAGAAATCCTGAAAAGTAAAATTTGCATAAGATTTGAAATATGAAAGTTCAAATGGTAGAATTCAAGAGCCTGCAGGAAAACCTAGGTCCATATTTCGTCTTATCCCTGTTGTAAGTTTCTTTCTCTCTCTATTTTTTTTTTTACAAGGGACAGTTGACCCCAGTGTAAAATACAGCCTGAGGTACAGAAAGTTCACACAAGAAAGTATCCACCCTAAAAACTTGCAGATAAAAAAGGCCATGCAGCAAGCTGGCAGCAAAATGAGAAACAACCTCTCAGAGAAAGGTCAGGAGATGATGTGGAGTGAAAAGTCTCCAGGGAACTGTCACTTTCTGAAAATGAAAATGACAAAAGTGACAAATTTCGGAGAGTCTGAGGAAAGCAAAGGACAGAGGTTGAAAAACATAGAATAGAACCACCTGCCATCTTCCGTTGAGAGCCCGTTCAAGGTCATTTCCTCAGGATCCCTTAGGAGTTCACCCCTAAAGAAAGAAAAAGGGGAAACCGTTACCCTGATTGTTGTTAATAGAGAAGAGGTGCCTCCTGACCAGGGTGAAACTAAGAAGACAGGTCTGGGTTCTCTCGGCTGGCCTCCATGGCCCCAGCCTTATTACCCAAGCTCATTGAGGACTTTTCCTTTAACATCAAAAATAAAAATGGGGTCACCTGGGTGGCTCATTCAGTTAAGCATCCGACTCTTGATTTCAGCTTGGGTCATGTCGTGATCTTACAGTTTGTGAGTTCGAGCCCCGCATTGGGGTCCGTGTTGATAGCGTGGAGCCTCGTTGGAATTCTCTCTCTGTCTCTCTCCCTCTCTCTCTCTGCCCCTCCCACCTTTCTAATAAATAAATAAACTTAAAGAAATAAAAATGCATGGAAGTGTCATACCAATCTGCTTCATACTGATCCCCTGAGCAATAATGACCAAGCTTAAATCTACACTCTCAGCACACGCGCGTGTGCACACACACACACACACACACACACATGCAAGCACTCACACACAAACTCACAATAAAGACTTATTAAGCCACTCCCCAGTTGGTGACAACTCGCCCTGTCACTAGCAGGGAACCATTTCTCTCCTCTTTCCTTCCCAGCCTGTTGTACCTTCCCATGTCCCTCTTCCCCTCGGTTAGCTCTAAAGGTATTGTGGAGAGCACCCAAAACATTTACTTGCACTGCTGATAATATTCAGCAATATAAAAGATTCCCAAGCCTTACCCTTTG
Organism: Paguma larvata; assembly: GCA_030068075.1. Lineage (NCBI taxonomy): Eukaryota > Metazoa > Chordata > Mammalia > Carnivora > Viverridae > Paguma > Paguma larvata. The sequence continues at coordinate 128,521,206 of CM057826.1, forward strand.
TTGTGTTTTTAAGCATTTTGAGAAACAATGCAGCACCTCTCTTCAGAGAGCCCCTAACGTGGGGCCAAATGCAAGCTGAATGGAGAACAGCCCTGAAGGTTTTCAAATAAATATGCGAGCCTACCTTCCACCCCGTCACTCCAGCCTCAAAGAGATAAAGACTTGAAAAGCCTCTTTTTAGAAAATAAAATGTGTAATTATTTGTCCAACCATGAACATTCTTTGCTTTTCATTTCATTATCTCCAAGTTGGGGATGTAGTTTAAAATATACTGATACCCATCATTTGACTACTTGAAGATAAGTTTCTATCTCTGGGGGATTAATCATTTCTTTTAAAAGTTATTTTTAACGATGTTCATTTTTGGAGAAAGCACTAAAATACAATGTCATTCTGCAACAGCGGTTTTCATCAAATGCTTTTTACTTTAAGTTGTGAAAACAACATCGATTATACTGCCAAATGCTGCTAAAAAAAAAAAAAAAGACTCTGCACCATAAAAGGATTTGGAGCCTTGTTTATTATCATCTAAATTGTACATTGTACACTTGATGGCAACATATTGTACGCTGAAAAGCCCTTCCTATCTAGACCGATAGATATTATAATAAAACAATTCACCAGTTTTTGGAAAAGCATGATTTGGTGGATTCCTAATCTAAAACAAATCTTTTTGTTCCCCTGAGACAAATGCCGATTGTGCGCCTGCCTCACTTGTTTTGCCCAACATTGTTTGGTGACCCTGGTCATCCAGAACCACATTGAAAGAGATCAGAGGAAATGACGGAGATGTTGAAAGTGTCTGAATTCCATCCCCAAAGAACTGCACTCTGAGGCACAATGACTGGCTTTTGTTTCGCACATTGCATCACTCAGAGGTATTTCTATGTTCCTCCTGGGAAATATCCAAGAAATTTCAGAGAGACAAACCTATTACCATCGATCGGACGAATCCAAGAGTCTGTCCTGGTCAAAGCTAACAAAATTTGCCTGATTTCCAAGTTTATGTCGCTTTGGAAACTCAATACGAGGTCCAAGTTCCCATGGTGGTGACCATGCTTCTTCAACCAAGTAAGACAAGAGGGAGTCAAAGTATTTCTGTGGTCCCAGTACAGGTTCTAAGTGTCAAAAACACTAAACTCATGATTTCCTAACATCACTGCAAAAAAAAAAAAAAAAAGAGGATTGACTGGAGTTTGTGCATTATGATACGTAAAAATACAGCATGATGATGGATAAAAACTGATGTAGAATCCACTCAGCTGGCTTTTGTGACACAGGAATAACTTGGTTTAGCTCATATCTCCTTTAGTCTTATATACAGTACTTAATGGGAGATGTTAGTGCTGGATATGATATCTGCCGATGTCTAGTTTCTTACAACTGACAGAATATTCTAGGCTGAACTTAATACATTAAGTAGGTAAGAGAGAGAGAGAGAGAGAGAGAGAATTTTGCATTGAATTTATTACCATCAGAAAATATAAGCTTTATAGCTTTTATATTATTCACAAAAATGTCCCCTCCTTATCTGACCTTACGGATCTTACTGCTTCCTATCAGGAGATGGGAATCTATGTCTCTTTCCCTTGAAACTGGGTGGGCCTCTGATCAGTCAAATGTGGAAGACATTATGCCACACGATCTCCGGGGCTAGGTCAGAAAATACATTGCAGTGTCTTCCAGTCTCTCTTGGGAGAGTCATTCCTGGAGCCCCTAGCCTCTGGGTCAGTAAGAAGTGCCGAGAAGCCATGCTGTGAGGAAGACCAAATTTGGCCAAAGAGCCCTCATGGTGGGGCCCTGATCCGGCATGAAGAGAGAGTAGTGCCTGGCTAAGCGCCACCTCTGAGCACACTCAGACTAGACACCTGAAGCAGACCTACTCCCTCCCACCTCCGCCAGTGAAGCCATTTGTGAATTCCTGACCCATAGAAACCAGGAGCAATAATTATAAATTATTTGTGTTGTGTTAAGCCACCACGTTTTGGGATAATATGTTACACAGTTTTAGATAATGGAAAAAACTTCCATCTTCTCCCTTTATTCAGAGATCTGTTCAATAAGAGGCCTTGCAGTAGATATATAGCATATTGATGAGACTCTGCCTCCATTTCTCTCCATCCCATTTAGAATGAAGGAACTCAGTCCCCAAGATGAGAGGAATATTGTCTCCTGAGGGCTCATTGCTGTGTCCCTTTCCGGGAATTGTCCTGAGCCAAAGAGCCTTGCCCCTTCCAAAGGACAGCCCACATCCAATACTGGTTGGCTCAGGATAGGAAGATCTGGCCTCCTTGTATGAATTGTGGCCACACAGAAGGGCCGCGTCACAGCTCCAGAGCTCCTTGGTGGATCGTTAAGACTTTGGTTGCAACTGTATCCACTCAGCTTTTTCCGTGGGTCAGTCTTGTTTCCCTCACTACCTTACAGGTATTGTGTCTGAATGTCTCCTTCAATAAACTACTGCATGGGAATCTCCCTTTCAGGGACAGTCCCCAGATAACCTGAACTAAGATAGGACTTAGTCAAAGGTTAATTACCATTGGAAAAGAAGGTGAAGTCAGGCTCTAAGGTATTGTAATTCCCTGGTTTTCTCAGTGGACAGCAATAATCATTACAGATTCATTGAATCTCATAATGACATGAACAAAGTTGCTAATCAAAGGACTATTTATTACCTGTACTCTAAAACGGTTTCCCTGCCAGTCTTTAAGACATTTTTTACTCATTCTGATCCTTGCTGGACATGATCTAATTTGTCTGCCCAAACCTATTCTGGTTTGGGAAGTTTTCACTAAATGATGTGTCTGAAGAGACAATGTTAAAAATGAAGGCATTAGCAATGAAACACTTGAAACCAGACCGCACCCATTCCTAAATCCTGGTCTCGGATACACGGCTGAACTTAGATATCTGCAATGACTGTTTAAGACAGAAGACTTTTACAGCCAAGCTTATGAGATTTGAAGGTGCCTCGTTCCATTTTTCCTGAAAGCAAATATTTCATGTTCTTCTTTGTTGTTTCATCTCTTATTTTATCCAGGTGTCTTCTTCCAGAAATGATTCATCATTTCACAAAGACTGTGATAAGAAAGATGGAGTTCAGAGATCATTGCTAGAATCGGATCGTATGGAGACAGCTCAATGATTTAAACCACAGGACTTTCTTATTTTTCAAACCAGGTTCTAGCTACTACTTCAGGCATTTATAACTAATTCATGAAGACGAGCTTCAGGCTTGTTTTCTCACTTGTCTATCCTGTGTTTGCAGGTTCTTCTGGAACTTTACACAAGCACGGCTCCCAGCAGGGACTACTGATTTCTCAAAATTTTCAGAGTCTTCTTGAAACTAAAAACAAGTGGCTGTTGGATGGGAACACCCATTTTTTGGCTTCCCAACCATCTGCCCATGTAATATAGAATTGTCTGTCCTACATTACTAACTGGGGAACAAAATAAGGGGCCGTTCCTTTTAATATTCAAATTAAGTTCCCCTACCCAACACCCCCAACTCACCTGTGGGGGAAAGTATTTCTCCCATTCCTGGGGTCTTTCTTCCCCAGCGAAGTCCCAAGACTCAGAGCCGTTCGACCAGTCCAGTGGGGCAGTTTGATGACCACCTCTTCCAGGAGAGAAAATAGAACACCCTCCTTGGTCAGAGATTAGTCTGATCAGACTGTTGTAAGAAAAATATCATAAAGTGTATGACTTAAAACACGAACACTTACTGGGGTGCGTGGGTGGCTCAGTTGGTTGAGTGTCTGACTCTTGATTTCGGCCCAGGGTCTTGGGATTGATCCCCACGTGGGACTGGTCTCTGTGCTGAGCATGGAGTCTGCTTAAGATTCTCTTTCTCTCTCCCTCACCACTCTCACCTGCTTGCACATGCTTTCTCTCTCTCTCTCTCTGTCTCTCTCAATACATGCATGCATACATACACTTGTTTCTCACATGCTGGGAATTCCAAGCTCAAAGCCCTGGTAGATTTGGCGTCTGGGGAAGGCTCTCTTCCTAGTTCATAGAAGACTATCTTCTTGCTGTGTCCTTACATGGTGGTGATATCAAGGGAACTCTCAGGCGTCTCTATTATAAGGGAAGGAATCACCCCTCAAGGGCCCCCACCTCCAACTATCATTACATTGGCAGTTAGGATTTCAAGATATGAATTTTGAGGGAATACAAACATTCATCTGTAGCAACCAGGCAAGTAGTTGATGCTCTTTAGCTGTAGCGATTTTATTGCCACTGTGACAATGCAGTCCATACCCCGCTGGAGAAATCATAGCACATCTGCCAATGCTGACCTGATAGGAGTTTCTCCCCATTCACGGAAGAGCAGCATTGGTGTCTCATCTCACTGAGTTTGCTCAGACCTATAGCTCTATAGAGACATAATTCCCTACCCCCCACACACACTCCGTCACCATCCCAAGGTCAGTCATGATGATAAAGTAGCCGGGTCAGAGATATTCAATCTTCCAATACATGTTCTTCCCAGAATTGCATCCTCCACCCAAACGGCACCCACTACTCTGGGTTAATCAGGACACACTCCTTGGAAAATGAGTGCCCAGTTATGCTTTACTATAGGCATGGCGATAGGCAAGGATCCACCAAATCACTGGTGCCGATGACAGAACCCGGCCTCTGTAAAGCCAAGGGAAGGTCAACAACCACATTAGATCTCTCCATTCTCCTACTCTAGGACCCACTGACTTCCCGACCTACCAGGATTCTCAGTCAGCATTCTGACTGTCCCATCCCCATGGCCCGCCATCAACAGCATAGATCCACTGTCCCAACATACACAGACTCGATTCCCCATAACACATCAACCAGGAATAGCTGGAGTCTTAAAGTAACATCATTACACAGTTCTCTGATTCAGTTCCACTTGGTCTGTGGGAACTCGAGTACCTCTCCGCTCAAAATGTAGTATGACCCCCCTGGAAATTCTCAGAGGGGTCCTACACATGTTTGGTGAAATACTTCTTTCAAAATTCAGGTTTTACTTCTCTTAACAGTCACAGCTATTTCCACCTGTTCCCCATGGAACTTTCTCTTGTGGCTGATCCAAAGCACTACTTCCTAATGAAACCCATTGTCAGTCAGCATCAACAATGCCTGCAACACCAGCATGCCGCACTGCCTGCTACTTGGCCAGGTCATTAGCATATGACGAGGCCAGTTGTGGTTCCCCGCAAAGCCACATCAAGGCTGGTGCTGTGCCCACTGAGGGAGCTCTGCTCCATCAGCGCCAGCTCTGGGGGCCTCTGTTGCTGGCTCCTCGTATCCAAGAGCTCATTAGCTTTTGCCCCATCTTACTTCAGTGCTTCTTGCTTGGACACAGTGAGAAGCCACCGGAAAGTTTCCTCATGATGAGGAGGAGAAATGTTCAGGGGCAACACCTCAGTTATACTATTTTCATTTCTCCCCTGCTTCATCACCAAATATCCTTTTGATTTACCTTTAGGACCTACATTTTCCCACAAGGATGAGTAACCCTGTTTTTGCTGTGTGAAGAGAGAGACCCTGTAAACGACAAGATGTCTATTTTACAATAGCCTTCTCTTCAGGCCCAGGGATTTAGAACAGTGTCAAGTTCTTTGAGGAAAAAATTTCAAATTTCTCAAATCCATGAAGGGAAAACTGTCAGCTCTATTCCTAAGGAGTCAATTAATTAAAGTTAAGTCCCCTCAAATACCGCCAAATGCCAGCTCCAGATTAAAGGGCGTGCACACACATTACGCTTTGACCTCTTGTCGCCGGTTGAGTACCTGGCAGATTTGTGGAAAGTAGCTTGTGTGCTGATCCAACAGAAATGGGTATTAGCTCACAAGGAAGATAATGAGTTCAAGGATAATCTCAAGCATTTTAAGTTTGGGACTTTCCATCTTTTTCCCCAGCCCCCTTTGCTCCTCTTTACAGAGTTTCCATCCCCCCCCCCCCGCCCCCTCCCTCACAGGTGTATTTCTCGAATCACTCCAGTAGCGTCTTCTCATGGGGGTGTGTCAGGGCTGAATGACTACTTTGAAGTCTGTCTGGTTTCAGGTGTGAATGGGCACCTCTCTTAGGTAACCATACCTTCCCTTTTAGATGTTACAAAGATGCACTAAGCTCCTGATGCAAAGCTCCCAGCCCAGTGCCAGGCTCAGAGGCTTACAGAGGAGGCAGCCATCATCAACTGTAAGTAAGAGCTGAATGCCCACATAGGAAGAAATGTGGTTTTGCCATCAGTAGAGCACCAGCCTAGTGTGGGCACTTAACGTTGCCCTTCCAACCCTAACCCCGTCCCATCGGGGTGACACAGTTCAGGATCTGAGATTTCTTCTCTACTTTTCCTCTTCCACAGTCCTCTGTTAAAAGATAATCTCCAGTCTAAGTGATTGCCACTCCTTTCTACCATTAGAGATTAGTTTATTAGACTACTTTCCCAAATAAGTAGAGGGAAAAGGGCACAGAGCAGGAAAGTTCAAGAATGCTGGGTAGTCAGAATTAAAAGAGACACACAGCTAAGTGGGAGAAAGAAGCAAACAAATGGAATATCCGTTATGTTCCACAATAGCCCAGTTAAGTAGGTATTAATCACCCCAGAGTAGGTACTAATTATTTTGGGATTTTTAAACATGAGAACACTGAAGTTCAGACAGGTTAATAATTTGAGCCACCACTGACTATGAACCAGAGATACCAAATCAAGACAGCCCAGTCCTTCTGCATGCTACCTCCCTGGAGTCTAACTCATCACTGAATCATTTTCCCAGGGAAGCCCCAACTGGTATGCCCCCCTTAGCCTGGAGATGGAGATTATAGAGCTCCTTCTTCGGAGGCCTCATTTCTGTGCTTCTTCAGCTGCTGGTCGAGAGTCTAGTTGGGTGTGTCTTAGAGGCAGATGCCTTGTAATAACAATTAAATATAACTAGCATACTAATACTATTGTTTATAAAGGACTTCTTCTGCACCAGACACTCTGCTAAGCAATTTACAGACACTGTCTCAGAGAGAATGCAAGTTAAGCAAATACCATCACTGGTCATGGACATTCGACCTTTTCCTTGGAACCCCAAAGCCACACAATCTCAATGTGTGTTCAGGTCATGGAACCAGCCTGTTAATTGACCTAGAAACCAATTTCATTTTGTTTTTCTCTGACGATTAAACTCCCTCACCTGCTCTCTCTCGATCCTGAAATAAAATTTTAGGGATATCTCTGGTTTCCAGTAATGCTTACATAATAAAAGTTCTCTGGTTACCTTCACACATTATTGAGTCCAGTCCAGCTAAAAATTATAGAGGTCAATCTGTTCTAGCAGAATAACAAACTCCATACTCGTTCAGAGTTAAAGCCTTTCCTTATCACTCCATCTGGGTCTGCTCTACCCTGGAATTCTGCCATCAGGAAAGAGAAGGGCAAATGTTGGGCCTCTTCTCTCTTGTCTTCCCTTCTCTCCCCTACCATTTATGTTTCTACTTGCTCTGTGATTAGATCCAAGGGTAGAAGAGAGAGAGCAGGTACAGATATAAATTGGTGTCAGTGCCCTTAGGCATAGGACATATCTGAGGTTGGCTTCATTCTGGTGGGATATGTCAGAAGGTTCCTTTTGGAGTCTTTGGCCATTGTGCCTCTTTTGGGCCACTTATCACCCCCTTGGCCTCTGGGCTTCAGGGCTCTATGCCTCTGTGGGGTCCTTTTGCTCTTCCAGACTATCCTTGTGGACAGGCTGGCTCTCTCATGTGAGACGCAGAACCAGTCCATGGAAACCATCACTTCTGCCCTGCCATCTCATTTCCTCTCAAGAAGGTACACTCTCTTGTTGCTATGCCACATCCAGGCTGACCTAGCCACAGAGTCAAGCCTGGGGACGGGGCGTGCCAGCCAAAAAGATCACTATTTGAGTGGTCCCTTGAAGCTCCTTTCACTTGGCTTAAGGGGTAAAACCCTCCCCTTTTCCATAGCCATACTTGGGGTGAGCAAGGGAGGAAGAATAGAAATACAACAGCACTTTGAACTGCCTCCAAAGAAAATGTCTGAAGTTTTGGTCTATTTCACAGAGCTTCTGACATCTCCTTAACAAACGGGATCTAATGTATTTGGCACCTCATCTTTTATTCTGTAGTTGGAGGCTTGAATGAGACAGCACAGAAGTTTTCGAAGACCTATTATACTCTGGTAAGGGTGAAGATTCACATACCCTTCCTTGTCTTCCACCACTCACACTTGAGGAATTCTGTGCTTTGTGATGATCAAAACTGCTACATTGTCAAGTTCTTGAGCAACAGACACCCTACTTTGTCTCTCACATGTCATGACTGCGTACAAAGCCCCATTAGCTGGTTCTTGTTCCTTAAATACTTTACCATAAGCTGCTGAACGCCCCCCTTTTTTTTTCGTAGAATTCCATTGCCAGTCTTACAGTTTGTTTCATATCGCAGAGGGGAGGGTTGTATTCTGTGCTCAAAAGATTCCCAAAGAAGCCACAAAGACAAGACTGGGCAAAGCTCTGCAATAGAGAAGACATCAGTACATGCAGTCAGGAATAAAAACAACTGCAGGACAGACAGAGGGACAAGGAGAGGCATAAATGGGAGCAGATCCATAAACCCAAGGAATAGTAGGAGATAAAGATTTCCCCTCATAGACTCTTTCAAAAGTGAGGCCACACCCAGCCATCTTTAACTGTCCTAACACTAACACAGGGACCCGGACTGTGCATCTGATATGGTCATTCTTTGAGTATGATGAGAATAGCAACTGAGGGAATATTAAGGCTAAGAAGTCATCATTTTGGCCCTCAGATAACACCCAGGAGGTTCTGAAACGTTTTACATAAAACTACCACCATATGAAAAGCAAGTTGCCCTTGCTCAACATTCAGGGCCCCCAGACCTGGTGTGAGCCTTTTCATCTTATAAATCAGTGTCTCCAAGCCTGGGCTTCTAAGTGGTAGAAAACATGAGTAAATGAGCCAACTACTTTGGAGTCAGAGGTATGTTTAGGCATCGAGCAGAGTTCAGAGTCGGCTTATTTACTAGCTGTAATCAGCTTTCTACTTTCCAGAGATCACCTTTGCCTGGAGTTAATCTGTAGGTAATCTGGATTAAAGAGCTCCAGCCTGTTAATAATATGGACCACCTCCCCCTGTTTCTGTGACAGGTACAAGACTATGGAAACAGTTATTCACTACCTTTTACCCTCCTCAGCTTTCTAAGGAACAATCTTGAAACTGCTCAACTTTGAACTCTGAGAATAACAGGTAAAGTGAAGAAAAGTGCTTAGAGACAATGTATTCACACAAATTCAAAGAAGGAAGGAAGAAAGGAAGGGAGGAAGGGAGGGAGGGAGGAAGGGAGGAAGGAAGGAAAGAAATAAAGAAAAGACTGATGGAAAGAAAGAAAAAGAAAGAAAGAAAGAAAAAAGAAAGGAAGGAAGGAAGGAAGGAAGGAAGGAAGGAAGGAAGGAAGGAAGGAAGGAAGGAAGAAAAGGAGAAAGAAAAGAGAGAAAGAAAGATAGAAATAAAAGACAGGAGCTTTCTGAAAAGGAAAATTTCCAGAAAGAACAGGGAGAGGAGGAAGCAAGCCTAAGCATCATGAGCCCTGAAGAGAAAGCCAGCATGTCCTGGAGGTTTGTAGACTGTTTGTTGGCAGAGCTTTGAAGGAGCCACTGGCCAGCCCTGGGTAGGGTGGATCAGGTAAAGAGGTTTCCAGGCAGTTTAGTCTTGTGTTATGTGGTGCAACCCTCCTTCAGACGCCTTCACTAAAGACTCACAATATGTTTCAAAACTTGTGGAAAGCAAAAGTGTCTCTTTTATACGTGCTATTGACTTGGGCTAGATCTTAGAGTAGGGATTGACAGACACAATTTGGGTGGCTGGAACCTCCACCACCTCACCCAGGCCCCACCATGTTGCTTCCAGGAAGTAGTCCCAAAATATACAACCATTTCTGACTGTGCATGATTTATTCTCTTCCATGGATTTTTCTGTATTTTCCAAATATACTGTGATAAACAAACAATATTCATGGTTATAGTCCTTTGATAGGCACACATATTATTTTTTTTTAAAGCAAGCAAATCATCTTCTTAATTATAATAGTGATTCAATAGTGGGCCAGTCAAGTATAGTTGCTTATAGAATCTATGTCTATGGACATTTCCAAAGAATAAAATCAATGACTCTGACTTTGGTAATTTGGAAGTTAGCCCTCTTTGGAAGGATGGAACTTGAATCAATCATCCTTAATCGGCTCTTCTCTGTAATAAGGAAATTCTACTTTCTCTCTTAGCTTCCTCCCTGCCAATCCATTTTTATGCTTTAGCCTGAAAGACCAATGTCCGATGACACACACTTTGGCCATCTTCAGAAATCTACAAGGTTACCCGGTGAATTACAGCCACAAGGGTCTTTCATACACCAGCTACTTCACCTGTCAGATCCCACCAGCCACACCTGACACCCTCCATGTTCCAGCCCCAGCCCTGGGTCCATTTGGGCTACCTCTGCTCCTGCTGGTGTGAGATCCCCACTGCCACCGTCTCCCCACCGCCCACATCCACTAGACCCTTTAAAGTCCAGATCAGGCATCCCATCCTCCCGTATACCCCCTCCTGTCAGCCATAATCCATGCCGTGCTGATAGCCTCCATCTTTAAATTTCTCTGAATTTATCCCTTGTACTCTCTGCAGGGTTTATTTCTGTCTCTGATTCCCTGCTTAGTTGTCCTGCACAATTTAGCCCTTTAGTATATTATACTACATTATTACAGTCTTATTTACAATGCCACCGTGGCAATAAGAATATTGCAGGCCCTCCCATGAGTGGGCTTTACATAGTATGTTTTGGCAAGGAAGCTTACTGGGTTCAATGGTCAGTCCATCTGCTCCCCAGAGATCCATTTAATTCAGATTCCTATTTTAATTGCCTTAGAAGGCATAAAAAGATCATAAAAAAATAACCAAGAAAGTTAACTTAAGAGGTGATAGTTTCACATTGTAGGCTATAGAATCAATCCTATCGCTAAGCATGTAAGTGATGCATTTAAATTGTACAACCAAATGGATCAAATATTTGTTCTTTGGGATATTTGCAGACATCAGACATGCCCACAAAGAATGCACAACAGACAAATAAACTCAGTAAATACTGGGTTAAACAAACAGGTATCTTTTCTGTAGCCTTTCTTAAAGTTTCATAACATCGGCACTGGGAACCTCCCTGAGCAGGTTAGCGTGTGTCGGTATTTCTACGACTGGGATGACCACAGGCCCGTTTTCCTATGGAGTGACTTCTGGGGTGCAGGTTCCATGGCACTCGTTCTGGCTAATGCTGATGGTTCCAAGTTCCCTTCCAAAGCCCCCTCGACAGGATCGTGTCTGAACCTTCAGCAAGGGGCTACTAAAGGAAATGTTTATTTTCTGTTCCCCACTTCCTCTGTGGTCTGTTCCCTGTTCTGGTCACGTGAAGGCCCTTTGCTCCTGTTCTGCACTCGTCACATGTTTAGCGCAGGGCCACATCCCAGAGTGCAGATAATTCTTAGCCTCTTCCTGCATTTGTTGAGTTGGCATTCCAGCTCAGAGAGGCAGCCCCATGTGCTGACTGACACTGTGGACTCTGGAGTCCCAAGGCCTGGCTTTCAGTGATAACTGCCCTGGCTGTATAAACCGGGGGCATTTCTTCAACTCTTAGTGCCTCGCTTATAACATGGCAACAATTACAGAACACGCTTCGTGAAATTTTGTGGGAAGTTAATACATCTAAAGGGCTTACACAGAATCTGACCTCCAGTGCATGCTATTGGTGTGAATTAGTGTTAATCCTGAAGAATTCTATTTCTCCAGCTATAACTTCTTGCTGTTACTGTTAGCTCTTGCGAGGATCCATGCAAATCCTAAGACATCAGGAAGCCTAGCTCATTATTTTTGAAAACTACTTGCTGTACTTGCCTGAGAAAAAAATTTCTTTCTGTTCTCGGGTGGGAAAAAGAGAATAATAGCAAGAAAGAAGTATGTGTTCTTAAGGAGAAGAGAACAGCTTCTGGGCTGAGTGTTACCTCAAGGCGTTCTTTTCTAGGACTCTGCTCTGGGGGTCAGCAACCTTCTCAAGATCTGGACAATAAATATTTTAGGCTCTGCAGGAGAGGTCTCTGTGGCAACTACTCGATTCTGCCATTATAGTGTGAAAGCAGCCATCAGCCATATGTAACTGACTGGGCATGGCTATGTTCCAGGAAAATGTTATTTACAAAGTCAGAAATCTGGCTGAATTTCACCCATAGGCCTTGTTTTGTGACCTCTCCTCCGTTATTAACAACCCTGAATTTCCCAGCCATGGGATTTGAAAAGGAGTTCCGGGGTGTCTCTGTCTACCAAATGTAAGTAAGGCATCTCACCCCTCTGGAAGCCAGTACAAGTGAGAGAAGCCAGTCCACAGAAAAGACCAATAAATTTTGGAAATAACTGCAGGGAACGGAAGCATAGTCCCAGCGACATTGTAAACTTCGGATCAACTCTGCCGAAGCCTGACCTACCTTGGGACTCTTGGTTACATAAACCCATAAATTCTGATTATTGTTTAAACCACACGGAGGCGGGTTTTCTCATCACACGCAAACCAAAATCTTCTACTGAGACAACACGCTTATAGCTGAACGAAGTGCATCAATGAACACGATGGTGGATGCTCTTGGTGTTCAATTTAGGTTTTATCTCTAGTTGAAAGTTTTGCTGACTGACTCAGAAAGGAAATTTAATGATGAAACCCCCATCCCAAAATGAATTCAGAGTCATTCATTTAAACATTTCTAAGCGCTTTCGTCATTTCTAAAGTGCTTGAGGACATTATCTTTCAAGTGTCTATTATTTCTAGTTTATTTATAAAGCTCTCTTGTATTTTGGTTTTATCGCCTCTGGCTCTTCTGTTATTTTACATAATAAAAACAAGCAAAGTCACCCATCAATCTACAACCGCTTAGAGGTCTGACTCTAGTTGAAAAGGACTCTGAATAAAATCAGGAGAGGCTTTTGCACCGCCTCCATAAATCAACTTTTGCTGGCAAGATTTCTTCAATGCCTCAGAGTCAGCCCTAAACATAAAGTTCCCGGATGCTGTGGCTACCATTTGTCTCTTGTCTAAAGCAGACAAGGTGGGACTCAGGCAGAGGGTCTGGAAGTGTTTTCCGAGTCCACTAGAGACTCCGCATCTTGAACACAAGAAATGGTCAAGGACTTACTTATGGTCTTTATCCCATAGATAGGCACCTTGCCTGCGAGGTCTCTAAGTATGTGACAGAAACTCCACACCAGACATCACCCACCCCCCCTCATACACGCCCTCAGACATTCCCTGTGCTCATGGAGCCTCACTGACTTGCAGCCCAATCTCCGGAGGGCTGACGATGGTCCATTCTTCCGCTTGTACATCAGTTCCCACACTGGCCAAATGACAGCACTCATGAGACCCACGATCCCACCTGGACATTAGGGATGAGTCATTGATTTTGTTCATGTGATGAGTCAGTTTTCTATGCTGCCATAATAAATTACAGTAAACTTTGTAGCCTACAACAACACGAATATCATCTCTTACCGTTCTCTAAGCAGAATTCTGATGTGAGTTTCACTGAACTAAAATCAAGATGTCAGCCAGGCCTTCCGGAGGCCGTAGGAAAGAGTTTCCTCATCTTTTCTGGCTTCCAGAAGCTTCCCATAGTCCTTGGCTGATGACTTCTTTTCACCTCCAAAACCAGCAAACAGGGACTGAGTCATATCGAATTGCTCCAGCTTGTTTTCTGCCTCCCCCTTCTACCCAGCAAATCCAGGAAAATCTCCCCATCTTAAGGTCAAATGATTAACCATCTTATTTCTATCTGCAGTCCTAACTCCCCTTTGTCATGTAGCCTATCATATTCTTAGGTTTCAGGGATTAGAACACGGACATCTTTGGGGGCCATTATTCTGCTTACCACAAGGGGGATGGATAAGGAAAAAATAAAAAATATTGAATGATAGATGATGATAAGAGCAATAGAGAAAAGCGATAAAGGAGCAGGAATTGGGTGTGCTGAACAGGTGTGTTCTTTAACGGAGCTTGACCCAAGAAGGCCTCATGATTTGACTCTCATGAGTAAAAATCTCTGAAAGATAAGGGAAGTGGCCAGGAAGGTATCTCTGGGGAAAACCCTCCTGCAAAGGGAATAATTAGCATCAAGTTCCAGAGGTGAGAGCAGCCTAGGAGTGTCCAGGGGCAGAAGAAGGAGAGTGTAGCTGAAACTGTCTGAGGTACACAGGGAATGAGAAAGGAGATGGACAGAGTGTGGGAATGGGGCGCATCCCATCAATCTTTGCAGGCTAGTGAAAATGACTTTGGATTTGACTCAGCATAAAATGGAGAGGTGAGGTTTTTTTCTTCAGTATTTTTATTTATTTATTTTTTATTTATTTATTTATTTTAGAGAGAGAGAACACATGTGTGAGCAGGGAAAGGACAGAGAGAGAGAGAGAGAGGGAGAGAATCTCAAGCAGGTGCCATGCTCAGTGCAGAGCCCAACATGGGGCTCAATCCCATGACCAGGATCATGACCTGAGCTGAAATCAAGAGTCAGATGCTTAACCGACTGAGCCACCCAGGCGCTCCATCTTCAGTATTTTTAGAAACATTTTATTTTTAAATAATTTTAGATTTCCAGAAGATTTCTAATGATAATCCAGGAAGACTCCATCTACTTTTCACCCAGCTTCCCATCATATTAACATATCAAAACTAAGTAATTTAATCTTGGTCCAAAGCTATAAACTAAACTACAAACCTGACTCATATTTCAGTGTTTTTTGGGCTGATGTTCTTGATCTTGCTTTCAGGATCTAATCAGGATCCCATGCTGGACTTCGTCAGGTCTCCTTCATCTCCTCTGACCTATGACAGCTTCTGATCTTTCTCTTGCGTTTCATGACCTTTATGGATTTGAAGAGTACCGGTCAAGTATTTGTGGAATGGCCCTCCGTTTAGGTTTGCCTGATGTTTTCTCATGATTACAGGTTGAGGTTACAGATTTGGGGGAAGATTCCCAGAGGTGAGTGCCCTTCTTTTCACATATCAGGGGGCACACAATATCACCATGGTTAACTACTGGTGGTGGTAACTCCTGTCACTTGATTCAAGAGGTGTCTGCCAGGATTCTCCTCTGAAGTTACTCTTTTCCCTTTCCATACTCTGTTCAATGGAAGTGAATCCTAGGCTCAGCCGACACTTGAGGGAATTAAGTTCCATCTCCTGTAGTAAAGAGTTATCAAAGAATTTGTGAATATATGTTAAAATTGCCACAGTAATTAATGAGCATTTTACCGCAGATACTCTGAAGCTATGGATATATCCCACTTCTCCTTAAAGTTTGTCTCACTAATATTAGCATCTATCAGTGGGTCTTAACTATAACAAGTAGTGCCTTTATGGTCATTTTCTATTGCCTTCATTCCTACTCTGTTTTCTATTTGGAATTCTTCTGTAAGAAATATTTAGCTCTTCTACCCTATTTATTCATTTATTGATATCAGGATAGGCTCATGTATAATCATTTTGTTCTTCGGATTCTAATCCAATACTGTCATTATTTTCTTGTTTCTCCAGTTGTTCTGACTGTGGACATTGAGAACTCTTTCAGATTAGTTCTCGTGTCCAATCAATGTACCTCCATTTCTTTTTTTGTTTTTAGCATATTCTTATGTTTTGGTACTATAAGATATAGTTGTATTTCCTTGGTACTACAAGATTTCTTGGAGGGCCATCTTGGTGGCTCAACTGGTTAAGTGTCTGACTCTTGATTTTGGCTAAGGTTACAATCTTATGGTTTGTGAGATCAAGTCCTGAGTCAGGCTCCATGCTGATAGCTTGGAGCCTGCTTGGGATTCTCTCTCTGCCAATGCCCCCTCCCCTGTTCGTGCTCTCTGCCTCGAAATAAATCAATAAACTTAAAAAAAAAAGATTTCTTGGTACTCCAGGCTCATCTTGCATTTTCTCTGTACTTGCCCTAGAATCACCCACTGCTCTTAGCAACCTGGTTCCTCTAATCTGGGCATGGTAGTAAGAAACCAAGATCTGATTGCTGGTGTGTCACTGGAGAGATCTGGGCAAAAGAGATCTATGCTCTGACTTATGTTTTCAATTGATCAGTCTTATGACTGGGTTGAAAATAGCTATGTGGGGATGATTATTGTAATAATCCAGACTCCCTGACTATAATCTAGAAAAGTCATGTGGTGAATAACCCAATCACTATGAAGTACCTCAGGTTCTTTTCCATAAGGCTGCACGCAAACCACAGTTATTATTTATTCTTCAAACTTTGAGCCCCACTGTGTCTCAGGCGTTGTGCTATCTGCTGGATGGTGCAGATATGAAAAAAAGCACTCCCTCTCCCTGGGACATTCACAGACTCCTACAACAGGTGCAGCAGAGTGTGATATGGAGGGGAGTAAAAATTTGTAAAAGGTACAGTGTTGGGATAGAAGAGAGAATAACTTTTTATTGGAAGACCGAGAAAGCAGAACACAAGGTTGAGAGGGTAGTACTGAAGTCATATTTACATGGTTAGAATCTGGTTTCCCGATGACTCTGACTCTGAGCCTGAATTCCCTTACCTGGAGGAAATGACATCACCTACTCATAAGGACCCTGCCACACCCACCACACAGTTTTGTCTTCATCCTGTACTTCGTTGTTCTCCTATAGCTGGGGGAGGGGGGAACTGTATGTCAGATTGTGGCCAATAGAATGTGGAGACAGTGGTGGAATCCCACTCAGCGACCTGGCCCCTATAACCTCCCTATGATCTCCCACTGACTCGACCGTTGAGGCACATTGCAACCCTCTGCCTACTGCTCCCAGGACGGCACTAAAGAGAGCTGCGCAGCCATAACTTTAGCTCCAGACACTGCCCAAGAGCAAGAAACACTCTGGCTGCAGTTCCGGGACTGCATCCTGCAATGGTTAGCCTATCCCGATTAGTATACCGCCTCAAAGTTTGCTGGAACAGTAAGGGACATCAAAAGCTCGTGATAAGTCCTCAATAACTGATAGCCATTGTTATCTTCGCCATGATGTATAGAAGAAGAAACACTGAAGAGTGGGGACTTGAAGGTATTTACTAGGTGGATGGAAGATGAGAGGAGCTCAGAGGTTGGAGAAGACAGTACCAAATGCGGAGTAAAAAAAGGGAAAGGGGGAGAAATAATGCAAGAAAGGGAGGAGGGGGAAAAAGGACATAGGACAAAAGGAAGCAAGAGCCATCCATATTGATGGAGAAGCCGCTGCCCTAGACATGTGTCCTTCCCCGCCCCCTCGTGTCCAGCCTGTGACACGCACAGTGGCATGGTCAGGCTTGCTGTGCCTGAGACAGCTGCCCAGAGCCTTGCTAATACTCCTCCCTCAGCTGTTCCAGATCCAGACAGAGCAACTGGAGGCCTGGCTTTTTCATTTGTTTGAACCTGCTGGCAAGATCCTTCCTGGACACACTTGTTTTTACTATTTGAAACGTATTTCTTTTATCACCTTCCGGTCACAGGAATAGTCTTAATGGAGTGTAGGGTCCAAACCGGGAGCAGAAATTCTCCACTAAGGAGAAGCCAGCCAAACAAAGAACAGAGGTGTTCTTTGTCTCTCTGGCCTGTCAGGGAACAAAGGACAAACGTGTAGAATAGGGCTAGAAAAGTGGCAAAGGGTACTTTTCCTTACGGCCCCTGTGATCAACACAGACATTTTCCTGGGCTTTGGGGCTCAACATGTAGCAAATGCAATTGTTTTTCACTGTGCACAGGAATGTTTGAGGAGAATCTTCATGCTTTTAAAAGGTACTATTGGGTTGCCTGGAGGGCTCCAGTTGGTTGAGCATCTCTTAATTTCGTCTCAGGTCATGGTTCCAGGGTGGTGGTATTAACCCCTACAATAAGGTTCCATGCTGAACATGGAGTCTGCTTAGGATTCTCTGTCTCACTCCGTTCCTCTCCCTTGCGTGCACTCTAAATAATTAGATAGATAGATAGATAGATAGATAGATAGATAGATAGATAAATGGTACTACCTATTTAGGTTTTTGGTAAACTTAGTAGAGTCCACTTAACCAAAAACCCATTGTTCTGGGGCCCCCGTAAATGTCGTTGGGCTCTGAGGATGGTTAGGTTATGGCTTCTGCTTACGTGATGAGTAGGAACCACGTCCACAGCCAGAAAATTGACACCTGGCCGATCAGACCAAAGGCACCTCATTTATTGTAGAAATCTTATGGCCCAGAAAACCACATGTTAGGAAAAATATAGCAGTCAGTGTTTCCAGGCAAAAGGACCACCCATGGCTGAAAAACCGGAAATAGCTAAAACAAAGAAAACCAGATCCAAATAAAATTTGGAGGCATGTGAAAGTATGAACTCTTTAGGGTGAGACGTTTAAGTTCCAGCCACAAAAATTCTTGTGTCCACGTCTTCCCTTCTCACCTCCTAATCTGGGGGGTTTTCCAGGTTTCCTGTCTACCCGTAAGCATTTGGGAGCAATGCTTCCTGCTTAAAGAGTCACTCTGAGCAAGCCCTGACTACAATACAGGCTTCTCAAAGAGCCCCGTGTGTGTAAATTAAATCACATTAGCCCATCACGCCCCTTTCCTGGAAAGGAAATCACATCTCCTTATGTGTATCTGTATATCAAAACCTGCTTGTCCATGGCTTTCTCTTCAGCATGCCAAAACAAAACCCGTGCAGGCTTGGCTTGGATGAGGGCTGAGGCCACAAAGAGATCCATTCACGCTTTTGGACTTCAAGAGAATCATATGGTCCAACCAAGGTCAACAAGATGATTGCGGCCTGATATCAAAGGTTAGTTTTTAAAGGCACAGTTCACAACCGATGCTAAATTATTTTTTTCCTAACAACAAATGCTCAGAAAAGAAGCAGGCAGGGGAAGAAACATCTACTCTGATTTGTGGTCCTATCTCTTTAAGATATGCCGTTATATAGTCAATTGGATGTAAAGTCTAATTTAAAAAAAAGAAAGAAAGGCTGCTTATACTGTGGGATTTTAATAACAGGATATAACGTGGAAAATTCCCTGAACCGTTTCATCAGTACTTAAACACGCCAACTTCCTCTGACTCTCAGGTGCCATAGTCTTTGGGGGGAAAATTATCTTCCTTTCTCTCTTTAGCTTCCTTTCTTCCTTCTTCCTTCTTCCCCTTCTTCTCCCACCTCCCTGCTCTCTTCCTTTTCATCTTTTTTTAAGAAAGAAAGGGAAACAAATATACTAACATTTATGGAGTACCTGCTTTGAGATGAAAGTTTCCCATGTGTCTTTCAATAACTGTAAGGATTCCTTCCCTTGGTTCCATGTGACCTGTCATGCTTCTAGTGAACTCACTTTTAATAGAAATTAAAAAGTAACAAAGGCAATTTATGACGTGCAATGTTTTAAGATGTCATAGACCTCTGAATGACTAACATGCCCAACCGTATCTAAAATGCTACACCACCTACTGATGTGCACACTTTTTCTGTTTTTGATACAAAAACGCACACACACGCACATCCACGCAAATACATGTTCTTTCTTTTCGTTCTGTAATTCATATGCTAAGTTTTGTTGGTGGTTTGTCCTCTCTCTCTCTCTCTCTCCCCCCGCACCCCCTTAACGGACTTGATTAGCCTCTGGGAATGAGGAGTATCTGGAGCAGTCTTGAGAAAAGCAGTTTCTTTGCCCTCCTAAATGCCATTCTTTGACCTTCCCCATCTTACTCTTGCCCTCACCCACTGTCCCACTCAACTTCCCCGGGCTTGACATATGCAAACTCCCTGCTCCATCGTATACAGAGCAGGAGTGGAGGAAGGGCACCTGGTCCGAGGAAGCAAGGAAGAGGCATGGGATTACTCAGTACTTTTCCACAGAAATATCTATTATTCCTTCAGATTAAACATTTATGGAATAAGACAGTTACTCAAATGGAAACAGGTTGCATTTATTTAAAGGATTATGTGGAATCTTGATCTATTAATAACACAGCATCCCTTCCACGGGCCCGCTTTCTCCTTGACACCCTGCCGTCGTCATCTGGCCTGTGTCCCCTGCGCACCTTCCCAGGCAGCCTGGGGCCTTTCAACAGACAGGATCTGATGTCGCTTCACAGACTTGCGATTCCAAAGGGGAGGGTGCCGTCTGCATTTTTTCCAGAAATTTCTTTCCTTCTTCTCCATAGTAGTCAATTTCTTCCGTAATTGCTTCATCATCCTTTATCCCGTGAAGGAAATGAGATTAACCCTCAAATACGATTTCACCCAAATAAACTTTATAGTGAAGAAAGTCTAAGTCTTAACCAAAATGGCTTCTCAGATACATTTAAGGAAGTTAGTTTTCTCCCCGGCAGCGCCACACTCTGGGGTTTGGCAGGTGCTCTCCCTTGGTCTTCTAACAATAACAGCTTGCACCTGTTGAGCTGTTTCTTCCTTGACATTCTCCAAACCAGAAGGAAAGGACTCTTGTAACTTCGTCTTATCATGAGGAAAGTGAAGGACAGAAAGCTTAAGCAGCACATGACCCATTTCTGTCTGACAGAAAGGCCATATCTTTTCTGCAGCCACACTTTCCCTTCTGCAAAGGGCGGCGGGAAGCCTGGCCCACACCCTTCAATGCCGCCGCCCACCCATTGCCCCCGTGCTCAGGAAGCCTGGTTCACAGGTGCAGATGATGCTAGCAATTACGGTCGCTGCTTATGGGGAACCTGCTCTGGCTGGTTTTACGTGAATTAAGTCATTTTGCAGACGCGGTTGAGGCGCGAGGTCACATCCCTGAGGCAGAGATGGTGCGTGCAAGAAAACCGTGCTGTCCTTAGGTAGCTGGGTTCGTGCACAGAGAGACGGGACACCAGGCTTTTCTGTCCAGGAAGCTACTTTATTCATCATGCTGACATGGGCTCGGGGGGTTGGGGGGGTCATACCTGAAACACTGAGCCCCGAGCACCGGGGGGGTGTGTAGCCTTTTATGCAATTTCTACTCCTTTGTCTCCCATATATGGTGGTATATCATCTAACTGGACACAGTCCAGTCGGGTCAGAGCTACACATACGTGTACAGGAGTTGACTGGGCCACGTTGCCTGCCTTTGTTCTGAGGAGGCCTCCACCACATTCCTTAGGGAGGGGTTCTACGACCGTTCAGCAAGAAAGTTTCTTCTGTGTCCCCAGATTTCTTAGGGTAAGGCTAGGACTCTCGAAGTGGAAGTTAAAGCATGTTAGATTTTCTATTTGTGTTTGGCCACAGAGCCTTTCGTGTGGACAGAAGCATGGGGCTACTGTTCTGCCAGGTCCCTGGGAAGTTAGGCTCATGGCGTATCTCACTTAAACCGTTTTCCCTGGGTATGGTGTGACTCGGTTAATCAGGATGTTTTGGGGGGTTTTTGTTTTCGCATGTAGAAACGACCGGCAAACTTGGCGACATGCCCGAGGGTGCCAGCAGGGCTCAAAGAGTCAGCAGGAGGTGGAGGTGGTGATGTATTTGGGTAAGTGACCTCACTTCTTGCAGCCTCGGGTTTCTCCTCTACAGAATGGGTACGATCACAGCACCCAGGTGGTGTTGTGCTTGGTACAGGGTATGCGCGTGGTCCGTGCTGGCTGCTGTTTATTATCCTCTGATTTCTTATAATGAGCAGCAGGACCTTGGGCACGTTTGGAAAATCCATGTAGTCTTATTTCTTTTCTCTAAAATAGGAATCATACTTGATCCTTCTAAGAGGGTTAAGTCGGTATAAACCCTAGCTCTGGGGCGCCTGGGTGGCTCAGTCAGTTGAGCGTCCGTCTTCGGGGGTTTTGTTAATTCGAGCCCCACGTCAGGCTCTGTGCTGACCGCTCAGAGCCTGGAGCCTGCTTTGGGTTTTGTGTTTCCCTCCTCTCTGCCCCTCCCCTCCCTCGCCTCATCTCTCAAAAATGAATAAACGTTAAAAAAAAAATGTAAATCTAGCTCAGTGTCAGGGACTGAGTGGTTTCTCAGCATATGATGTCAGCCTGCCCTCCAGCCATACCCGCCCGGACACTGTGGGGCCCCTTTAGCTCCTTTCCCTCCGTCCTGGAGAAAATGTGTGGATTTGAAGGGCGAGAAAATCTCCTACTTCTTAATCCCTCTTTCACCTTCTACTGGGGTTAATTTCTTTCTCCTGGGTTCACTTAGCCCATCAATCAAGCCTCACACAGTCTAGTGAGAAGCCAGTGGTTTCACTTCCATTTTTCGAGTGCACAGCACAAAGCACTCTGTGATTAAAGACGTCGCCTGACCACACTTCTGTATCCACGGAGGCCGCCATGGAGCCCGGAATGCACGAGCTCCCACAGCCTCCATGTTGTCGCCTCTCCCCAGGGGGCCCTTGCACCTGACCTGATAGTTGTCGCCTCTCCCCAGGGGGCCCTTGCACCTGACCTGATACTGGGTGTGCCTCAGCTAGGCCAGGTCCCTGCAATTCTTTTCAGTACAGAGGATCTGTTGGCCCTCAACAGAATCAAATAGTTCTGTAGTAAATGCTCACTTTCTCTCCACCCCCCCCCCCGGAAGTGCAAGACTCTGGGTTAGGGAAAACATCACAGATAAAATAGTGAGCCATTTTTGCTTGGATGAATGCAAGCCAGGTCTTGACGCAAGGGTCAGCCCCCTGAGGCAAAGCCGGGAGAAGAAAACTAGACAGTTAGCAGCTTGCTTATGACACTGTGTTTCTGGGCAATCCCTCACAGAGTAACGCGAATCAAATGTCTGGGCGGTTTCGCTAAATCTCAGTGGAAGAACCTGATACCTTGGGTTCGAGGAGGCATCTGTACTGTAATGTGTCGAGTGGAGAATTTTATTTTGCAGTTTTGCTCTTCGGGAGAGACCTGGTTCTCACGCCAACTATTTTGGTGCAGAATCTGTAATAAAACCATGTGTGCAGTTGGCAGTTTTCACACATTATCTAGCACAGAAGCAGGTAAGGGGTAGCAAAGCCTGGGTCGTTCTGTGAGTCTGTGAAAAACGTGCCTTCGTCATATCCGCAATCCATATTACTGGATTTTCGAATTAAAAGAAAAATCTGAAAACACCATAAACCCAGTAGCAGAAATGGAGCGACTCAGGATGGGGTAGGGGGGAAGCTACCTCACTGCAGGCCTTTCTCCTGTGACCTATTGCTGTATTTGAAGAAGGCTGGGCACGCGATTACTTAGACATTGCACGGGCAGCTGGTGCCCTCTAGTGACCGGGAGTAAGCTTCAGCCATGGTAGCCTCTCCTTTTGACGCTTAAAGAAATTCACACTTCCTAACTTAACCTACCCCAGGTTTACAGGGAGGGAAGAGAAAATGAAGAAGCTGGAAGGCCAGAAGGTGCTTTGGAGTGCCATTGTAATTCAGAAGGCAAGTCCCGGCAGGCATCCTTGGATTGACACTATAAGGGTCTTCAGTGTCCTAGAAGGTTCATATTTCTTCCACACAGGAGGACACTGTTCTGGCAGGTGTTTCTGGAAACAGGTTTTCAGGGTTGTCTCTGCTAATTGAGATCCGCTCTAAAAATCACACAGTTCCTCTTGGCTCTGAGAAATGGTTGAAAAAGGGGCCATAACTCAAACACTCTGCTGTGTCCAGCCAGAACGGAACATGGACCTCTTGTGAGCTGAAATCCCCTCAAGGCAGCGGAAGACCAGAGCTAATACCACCTCAGTATCCCTGCATGGGTATTTGCTGTCCACAGTCTTTGTTCCCGTGAAAATGGCTCTTAGGTCTGGAGGACTGTCTTCCCTGATGGTACCCACCTGTCTCCAGGGCACAGCCCACATTCCTTCTGAGGTGGCTTCTTCACCTAAGTACGACACATCCCCTATTCTCCTGTCCTGGACACTGTGCTTCAGTTCAGGCCTTGATCACTTCCTGTTGTGAATTTCTTTGTCTTCCAAGTTGGGTACCTTCTCTCCTGCCCATTGATGTTTTACACTGCTACTCGCTGGTTTCTTCCCAAAATGTATTATCTGGTCATCTTAGGGGAAAGGACAATAAAATGAAATGACCCCAGCTTGCTTCTTCAGTTGCTTCTCCCCTTTCCCCAGCTCATCTTGGGGTGCTCACACATGCTTTGCCCTCTGTGCAGACCTCTACACACCACTGGCCATCCTTCTTGTCCTGCAAGCGTCCTCTCCTCCAGGAAGCATCCCCAGTATCCCAGTGGCTCCTGCCCGTGATCTCACCCCGTCTGCTTGGACAGCAGCGCTGCTCCCAGGAATCTGTCTGTCACATGACCGCAAGATCACATCCTGAGCTGAAGTAGGACGCTTAACTGACTGAGCCACCCAGGCGCCCCACTTTTTGATTTTTTTTTGAGATAAAAGGGACATAGAACATTAGTTTCCAGGGTGCAACATAACAATTCAATATTTTTATATTTTCTAATGATCTCTACAATAACTGTTGTTAACATCTGTCACTAATAGAGTTAAAAAATTTTTCCCTGGTGAAGAGGACTTTCAGGATGTACTCTTAGGAGGGGCGCCTGGGTGGCTCCGTCAGTTAAGCCTCTGACTTTGGCTCATGTCATGATCTCTTCTTTAGTGAGTTTGAGCTCTGCCTCGGGCTCTGTGCTGACAGCTCAGAGCCTGGAGCCTGCTTCAGATTCGTTGTCTCCCTCTCTCTCTGCCTCTCCCCAACTCCTACTCTGTGTGTGTGTCTCTCTCTCTCTCTCAAAAATAAATAAAACATTGAAAAAAAAATTTTAAAGATGTACTCATAGGAACTTTGAAATAGGCAATACAGAATTATAGTCACTATGTTACACATCATAACCCCGTGATTTAGGAAGTATGGACCCTTTGACCATCTTCAGCCATTTCACCCTCCCACCCCACCCCAACCCCCACCTCCTGCCTCTGGCAACCACCAATCTGTTGTTTATATATATGAGTTAGCTTATTTCTTGTTGGGGTTTTGTTTTGTTTTTCTAAAGATTCCACATGTGAATCTTAGGGGTTTTGTCTTTATGTATATATGTACATAAATATATTGTATATATAGTGTATAAAATATTCTACAATTTCGAACATGAGTTTCATTTTATCTATATCTCACCAGTCAAAATAGAAGGAGCATGAAATTCTGCCCACCTGACAGGACACAATTTGAGTCTTCCTGCCGGTTAATAACTGTGTGCCCTTAGGCAAATAATTGACTTTTTGAACCTCAGGTTTTCTGTGTAGAATGGAGGTAATAGTATCTTCCCTGCCAGGTGGAGACTAAATTAGTTGCTGTATGTAAAGTACCTAGGCTGACTTGCAACTAGGCGCTCATTGAATGGAGATGTATCCATCCATCTGATAGCAGTGTACGTATGTATATAATTGAGTAGATTTGATCTCTCTGCAGCTGTAGTGGAAACTCAGAAAATCTAGTTGTCTCTTTGATCTCATGCTGAATGTATATTTTCCACCATGATTCTGAGCACATTTTCACTTGGACTTGGCATAGACTGATTTTTTTTAACTAATGGATGCTTATTCCAATGGCAATTATTACTTCATGGAAATCTGTGTCTACCATTCCTTAGTTTCTTACCAAGAAGCAGGGAGAAAGTATATTTTTACTACTAGCCTATTGAATCATTTTTTTTCCCTTTCACCTTCTATGTACCCACTGGGGCGAAGTCAGCTGAAAAAATAATAAAATCATGTACTCAGACCTCTACTTCATCTTGTCTCAGAAACCCCTGCCGGCAACACATATGACATAAACCCCAAAGTGGGGTGTTCTAAAGGAGACAGATAGACTCCATTCCCCTAATTTACTGCCTCGCTTTACATAACATCATATGCATAAAACATCACCTGGGTGGTTGGCCGTCTCACTGTGTTGAGGCTGAAGCAAGGCACAGGGGGTCCGGGAAGGAGACATGAGTCTCTGCTGACAAGAATACTTGCCTGCACTCTTTTAAAGCATTTAACACAAGCAGAGAAGCAAGGGAAAAAGACCCCGCTTGCCAACAAACCATTACGCAGATCTAAAAATGTGGTATTAAGTTTTGCTCCATAAGTGTTCTTTCCATGACAAGCCCTGTTAATTAAGCTTCAAAACTATTTCAGGTTTTATGTTACAGAAGAGTGTTAACGATCTCGTTGGCTGTGTTTGTTGGAAACATTTGAATTTTGTCTCTCCATGGTTTCCATGTTAAATAAAGTAGTGATAAGGAGTAAACCTATTGCACTAGGTCCTAATGTTCTACGGCGTGTTGGGATTTACCCTGCGTATACCCACCTTCCGCAGTGGCAGAAGAGAACTCATCTGTAGGTTACTTGTTGGAAAGCATGGGTGAAACAGCCCAACAATAGGAAAATAAAAGACTAATAGGTAATCTTAGTGACGGACTGCTGAATTCAACTATCTCAATATCAACACATTATGTACCATCCCATTCACTTTCTACAATAACCAGGTCGGGAATTGGGTAGGTTACAGATACCTTAATGCAGCACCACACCTAATTGTCATAGAACCCTCCTCATTTTAAAGCTCTCAGAGAATCAGGGCGCCTGGGTGGCTCAGTCCGTTAATGTCCGACTTCGGCTCAGGTCATGATCTCATGGTGTGTGAGTTCAAGCCCCACACTGGGCTCTGTGCTGACAGCTCAGAGCCTGGTGCCTGCTTCAGATTCTGTGTCTCCCTCTTTCTCTGCCCCTTCCCCTGCTCACGCTCTGTCTCTCTCTCTCTCTCCCTCTCAAAAATAAATAAGCATTAAAAAAAATTTTTTTAAAGCTCTCAGAATTGACATGTAGATTTGTATAACCTTTTGCATTCCAGTAATTCACAACTGGTAGCCCAAACGCTGGATCCCAACCCTCTGTCATATTTTCCTTCATCAGGATTGTAAGAATTTCGCAATTTTATGTAAAAATCCAGACATATAGATGGTCTTGATAAAAACTGGATGGTCTGGCCACACCAAGGTTCACAACTTCCAAAGACGTCAGTCCCCTGAAACTGAGAGCACCTGTCTCCTATGGGTGGGTTGTAGCTTCTTCGGGGTAGCCCCTCCATCTCTTCCACCTCCACCACCTTCCTTAACCTGGCTCCTGTAGGCACTTGAGTTTGCCTATGATGCTCTTTTATATACAGTGGCCGTTAGTTTCTGTATTCACTTGCTCAGGTTGCCATAACAAAGTGCCACAGAGTGGCTTACATGATAGAAATTTATTTTTCACCAATCTCGAGGCTAGAAGTGCTGACATCCAGATGTCATCGGGATTTGTTTATTCTGAGTCCTCTCTCCTTGGCTTGCAGATGGCTGTCTTCTCCCTGTGTCTTCACATGGTCTTCTCTCTGTGTTTCTGTGTCCGAATCTCTTCTGAGAAGGAAACTAGTCACATTGGATTAGGACTCCACCCAATGAGCTTGTTTTGTCTCTTTAAAGCTGTAATTTCCAAATACAGTCGTATTTTGCACTTTGACAATTAAAATGGGAGGCTCACAATTCAGCCCGTAACAATTTCTCAAAGATTCCAAGTAAGCCAAGCATCAAGTTAATTTCCATTCTGTTCCAACCCATATTTCTGTAGCAATTAGTTTCTGCAAAATCGGTAAATGGTGCAATCTGGAAGTCTAAATGGTTCATGTAGCCATTGATATTCCCCTCAATTCAGAATCATAAACACACGAGAGAACAGGAAGCTCAGAGCACAACCCTGGTTTCTAGTTCATCCCATGTTGTTCTTGTTGGCTTAGAAGAGACCCCTGTCACACTTGGAAGTGCTCGTTGCCTAGTTCTCTCCCATCCTTTTGCCATAACTTAGCATCCTCAGCCCTTTGCTACCACCCTCCCTGTCCATGAAGCTAACTTCACTCTTTTTCTTTAATTGAAATATAGTTGATATATTAGTTTCAGGTATACAACATAACCCGAAAGTTTAAATAAATGATCACCACAGTAGTCTGTTTAAAAAGTTACAGTTAAAAAAGTTTTTCTTGTCAGGAGATGTTTTAGGATCTACTCTCTTAGCAACTTTTACCCGTACATCTACAATATTATTAATTACAGTCACCCTCCTCTACACTGCATTCCCATGACTTACTTGTTTTATAATTGGAAGTTGTAACTTTTGACCCCCTTCACCCATTTCATCAACCCCAATCCTTCAGCTCTGGGAACCACCAATAGGTACTCGATTTAAAGTTTGGTTTTGGTGGCGATTTCTTTTTTATGCCTGCTTTTAGATTCCACATGTAAATGGTAGCCTACAGTATTCGCCTTGGGAGTTCTGACTGACTTAGCATACTCTCCTCAGTGTCCATCCATGGTGCAAATGGTAAGATTTCTTTTTTTCGTGGCTGAATAATTTTCCATTGTGTATACAGACTACATTTTCTTTACTCATTCATCCGTCACTGGACAGTTAATTTGCTTCTTTGTGATGGGTACCGTACATAAAGCTGCAGTGAACGTAGGGGTGTGTATACCTTTTAGAGTTAGTATTTTCATTTCCTTTGGATAGTGCCAGAAGTGGGATTGTGGGATAATATGGTAGTCCTATTTTTAATTTTCTGTTGAAACTCTACACTGTTTTCTGTAATGGATGCACTAATTTGTATTCCCACCAAAAGTGCACAGAGTTTCCCTTTTCTACACCTCCTCACCAACACTTGTTCTATCTCTTTTTTCTACTTTTATTGAGGTACCATTAACATAAAGCATTGTGTAAGTTTAAGGTGTACATCATGATTTCAGCTGCATAGATCATTAATTACCACAGTAAGTTCAGCTAACATCCATCATCTCATACAGAAAACATACATAGATATTTTTTCTTTTTCCTTGTGATGCAAACTCTTAGGATTTACTGACAATATCGATATATACCATACAGCGATGTTAACGATAGCCATCACATTGTAGATTACATCCCCAGTGCTTAGTTACCTCACAACTGGAAGTTTGTACCTTTTGGTATCCTTCATTCCAATTTTCCCTGCCTCTGGTAACCACAAATCTGATCTCCACTTTGCTATGAAGAGTTTTGGTTTGTTTGTTTGTTTGTTTTTATTCCATATCTAAGTGAGATCATGCAATATTTGTCTTTGTCTGGCTTACTTCACTTAGCATATGCCCTCAACTTCCACTCACGTTATCACAAATGGCAGGATTTCCTCTTACTTAAGGCTGAAGTATCTTCCATTGTGTATATACGTACATAGGTGTACATACACACACCAAATTTTCTTTATCCATTTATCCTTCAAATGACACTTATTGTTTCCATATATTGGCTATTGTAAATAACGCTGCTATTAACATGAAAATAGAGATATCTTTTTATCATAGTGTTTTAATTTTCTGCAAATACATTCCCAGGAATGGAATTGATGGATCATATAGTAGTTCTGCTTTTAATTTTTTAGATGAACCTCCATACTCTTTTCGACAGTGGATGTACCGGTTTACAATCCCACCAACAAGGCGTGAAGATTCTCTTCTCCCCAAATTGTTCCCAGCATTTCCTATCCCTGATCTTTTTAATATTAGTCACTCTGACATGCATGAGGTGATACCTTTTTTTTATTTCGATTTGCATTTCCCTAATGATTAGTGATGTTAAGCATCTTCCATGTACCTGAAGATTCATATGTCATATTTGGAGAAATGTCGAGTAAGGACTTTTGCCCATTTTTCAATTGGATTGTTTGGGGCTTTTTGTTTTTTTGTTTGTGTTTTTTTGCTATTGAGTTGTATAAGTTATTCATATATTTTGGATTTTTACTGTTTATCATATATATATGGTTTGCAAATATTTTTCCCATGCTGTAGATTCTTTTCATTTTGTTAAACAGTTCTTTTGATATGCAGAAGCTTTTCAGTTTGACGTGGTCCCACTTATTTTTCATTTGGTTGATTTCACTTTAGTTATTATATCCAAAAAAATCTCATTGCCAAGGCCTATGTCAAGATGCTTTTTTCTTATGTTTTCTTCCAGGATATTTATGGTTTCCAGGCTTTTTTTTTATGTTTTATTTGCTTTTTAGAGAGAGAAAGAGAGAGAGACAGAGCATGAGCGGGGAAGGGGCAGAGAGAGAGGGAGACACAGAATCCGAAGCAGGCTCCAGGCTCTGAGCTGTCAGCACAGAGCCTGATGCGGGGCTTGAACTTATAGACTGCGAGATCATGACCTGAGCCAAAGTTGGGTGCTTTAACCAACTGAGCCACCCTGGCACCCCTGGTTTCCAGCCTTATATTTATGTCTTTAATACATTTCAAGTTAATTTTTGTGAGTTGTGTGAGATAGGGGTCTAGTTTCATTCTTTGACATGTGACTGTCCAGTTTGTCCAGCACCATTTAATGACAGTACTATCTTTCCTCCATTGAGTATTTTTGGCTCTCTTATCCAATATTAGTTAACTGTACTGTGTGTGTTTACTTCTGGACTCCTGATTCCATTCCACTGGCTTAGGTGTCTGTTATTATGCCAGTACCATACTGTTTGGATAACTGTAGCTTGATAGTTTAGCTTAAAATCAAAAAGTGTGATGCCCCCTGCTTTATTCTTCTTTCTCAGTACTGTTTAGCTATTAGAGGTCTTTTATGGTTCCATATAAATTTTAGGATTGTTAGGTTTCTTTAGGGATGCCATCGGAATTTTGATAGAGATTGCATTGAATATATAGATGGCTTTGAGTAATATGAACATTTTTACAATATTACTTTTTCCAATCCATGAACATGGGACAGCTTTCCAATTATTTGTCTTTCATTTCTTTCATCAGTGTCTTATAGTTTTCAGAGTAGAGGATCTTTCACCTACTTAGTTAAATTTATTCCTCAGTATTTTGTTTAAGATGCTATTGTAAATGGGATCATTTTCTTTATTTCTTTTTCAGATAATTTATTTTTAGTGCACAGAAATGCTACTGAGTTTTGTATGTTAATTTTGTATCTTGCAATTTTATTGAATTTAATGATGAGATCAAGAGTTTTTTGTTGGAGTCTTTACAATTTTCTATGTATAAAATCCTGTCGTCTACAAATAGAGTTTTCTTTTTTTCCAATTCTGAGCTTTTCATTTCTTTCTTTTTTTTTTTCCTTTTTTTTTTTTTTTTCCTGATGGGTCTGGCTAAGACTTAATTTTGTATGTTTAACAGGAATGGTGTGAGGAGACAACCATGTCTTCTTCCTGATCTTAGAAAAAACCTTTCTACATTTTACCATTACATACAGTATTACCTGTGAGCTTGTCAAAATAGTCTCTGTTAACTTCTCCTACATTGCTTCTATTCCTAATTTGTGAAGACATTTTGTCTTGAATGAACGGTGAATTTTGTCAATGCTCTTTCTGCTTCTATTGAGATGATCATATGATTTTTATCTTTCATTTTATTAATGTGATACTTCACATTGATTTGTGTATGTTGAACCATCCTTGCATCCCAGGGATATTTCTCATTTGATCTTTGTGAATGATTCTTTTAATGTGCTTCTGAATTATGTTTGCTAGTATTTTATGAGAATTTTTGCATCGATATTCATCAGGGATATTGGTTTGTAGTTTTCTGGTAATGTCCTCATCTGGCTTTGGTGTCAAGGTAATGCTGATCTCATAAAATTAGTTTGGAAATGTTCCCTCCTCTAAGACTTTTTGGAAGAGTTTGAAAAGGATTGGCACTGATTTAAATGTTTGGTAAAATTGATCAGTGAAGCTGTCTGGTCCTGGGCTTAACTTTGTTGGAAAGTTTTTCCATTACTCATACAATCCCCTTACTAATAATTGGTCTGTTAAAATTTTTTGTTTCTTCCTGCTGCAGTCTTGGTAGATTGTATGTTCCTAAAAATTTCACCTTTTATTGTAGTTTATGCATTTTGTTGACATATGCTTCCTAATAGTACCCACTTACAATCTTTTGTATTTCTGTGGCATCGGTTGCAATGTCTCCTTTTTCACTTATAATCATGTCCATTTGGGTCCTCTTTTTTCTTGGGTTAGTTTTCTTTGGTTAAGCTAAAGACTGTCAGTTTTGTTTATGTTTCCAAAGAAGCAACTCTTAGTTGTGTTGATCTCGTCTATTATTTTCCTGTTCTCTGTTTCATTTTTTCTTCTCTAATCTTTATTATGCCCTTTCCTGTGCTAACTCTGAGCTAAGTCTGTTGTTTTCCTAGTTCCTTGGAGCTCAAAGTTTTGTTATTCACTTGAGATCTTTTTTCTTAAAGTTGGCATTTTTTGTATGAACCGCTGTTCAAGCAGCTTTGGCTGCAATCCCACAAGTTTTGGTATGTTATGTTTCCATTTTTGTCTATTGCAAGAAATTAAAGTGTTCCTCCTGTTGCTAACTTCTAGTTTGATACCATTGTGGTAAGAGAAGATACTTGGTCCAATTTCATTCTTGAATTTGCTGAGGCTTGTTTTGTGGCCTAACATAGGTCTGTATTAGAAAATGTTTCATGACCATATACTAGGAATGTGTATTTTGTTGTTACTGGATAAAACATTCTATATGTGTTTGTTAGATTCATTTGGCCTATAGTATTGTTCAAATCCACTGTGTCCTTATTCTCTGTGTGCATGGTCTATCCATCGTTGAGAATGGAGTATTAAAGTCCCCAATGACTATCGCATTGCTATTTTTTTATCCTTTTAGCTCTTGTTTTGGCTTTATATATTTAGGTGCTCCAATGTTGAATGCTTAAATCTTTACTTTAGTTACATCTTACATAACTATGTTTATGTACATACACACACGTATATATGTTGGTGGAGATATGTATGTAATTATAACAAAATGTTTTATACATATATAGATACATATATGTTGTTGGATCATCTCCTTTTATCATTATATAATGCCCTCCTCTGTCTCTTTTACCTCCTTTAAAATCCATTTCGTCTGATATAAGTACAGCCATACCTGCTTTTAGGAGCAGGGTGGGAAGTTACATCAGCTTGGAGAAACTCTTTCATCCATTCACTCACACACTGTGTGTCTTTAAGGCAAAAATGAGTGTCCTATAAGTAGCATATCATTGAATCTTATCTTTTTATCCATTCAGCCATGTGTTCAATGTTTTTTGGTTGGAGAGTTTAATCTTTTTATTTTGGGGTAATTATTGATACATAAGGACTTAGTATTGCCATTCTGTTCATTATTTTCTGTGTGTTTTATAGATCCATTCACGCTGTTTTGTGAGGTGAACTTGATAACCCCTATGCTGTGGAAACTGACCCATTTTCATTGTCTTGTATCCTCCCATTTTTTGTGTGTTTTCATGTCTTTTGGTATCAGTATACTTTGACTTTTCAATCATGTTTTTTTTCTGTAATCACTATAGATTTTTTCCTTATGGTTATCTGGTTACCATGAAGTTGACATAAAATACCTTTAAATTATAACATCTTATTTTTAACTAACAACAACTTCAATAACCTTTCTAAACTTTATACTCGAACTTCTCCTTTCCCTCACATTCCAGGTTATTGATGTTACTGTTTCCATATTTTTATATTGTGCAGCTCGTAACAGATTGTAGTTAGCTTTATTTTTGCTATGTTTATTTTTAACTTCTAGAGTTGTAAGTGAATAATGCAGTATCATTACCATATTCCAGCATCTAATTTTGACTGTGTATTTACAATTACCAGTGAGATTTTTAATGCTTTCTTACATTTTAGGATGTTAACTAGTGTCCTTTTACTTACACTCAAATAACTACCTGAATTATTTCCTAGAAGGTAGGTCTAGTAACAGTGAATCTCCTCGGTATGTGTTTGCTCAGAAAAAGTCTTCCTCTAGCCTTCATTTCTAAAGGACTGATTTACCAGGTATGGACTTGTTGGACAGGCTGCTGCTGCTGCTGCTGCTGCTTTTTTTTTTTTTTTTTTTTTTTTTTTTTTTTGAGAAAGAGAGGGCACAAGTGAATGAGGGACAGAGAAAGAGAGAGAATCCCCCAAGGAGCAGGGAGAGAGAGAGAGAGAGAGAAAGAAGTGGGACTCTCCTGAAGTGAGGCTCATGTTTTTTTACCCAAGGTGGGGCTCATGTTTCCAGAAACAGGCCTTGAGCTCACCCAATCCTGGGCTAGAGCTCATCCAAAGCATGGCTCAAGCTCATGAACCATGAGCTCATGACCTGAGCCACAGTTGGAGGCTCAACCGACTGAGCCACCCAGGTGCCCCTGACAGGTTTTTGTTTGAATATTTGGAACATATCATCACATTCTCTCCTGGTCTGAAATAGTTCTTTTAGAAATCTAATGATCTTATGGGAGTTACCGGGTATGTAACATCTTGCTTTTTTTCTGATGATTTCAAAATTATTTCCTTGTGTTTGAACATTTAGTTATATTGTGTCTTATCGTAGTCCTATTCACTTCAATCTCTTTGGGGTTCTTTGGCCTCATGGTTTGGGTGTCCATTTCTCTCCTAAGTTTTGGAAAGTTTTCAGCCATTATTGTATGAATATACTCTAAAATTTATTTTATTTTTTTAGTAATCTCTACACCCAATATTGGGTTCCAAATCACAACCCTGAAATCAAGAGGCACCTATACTACCAACTAAGCTAGCCAGGCATCTCTTTATATATACTTTAATTATGTTTTCTGTCCTAATCTCTTTCTCTTTTCCTTCTGGAATTGACATAATCACAATATTGTTTCTTTTGATGGTGCCCTATTATTTCTATAGGTTTTCATTAATTTCATTTTTGCTGTTGCTGTTCCACTGACTGGATAATGCCAGATTTCTTATCTTTAAGGTCATTGATTGTTTCTTCTAAATGGTTGAGTCTGTTTTGAAGCTCTTTATTGAATGCCCCAATGCAGTGATTGTATTTTTCAGCTTTAGAATTTGTTTAGTTTTAGGTTTTTGATGGTTTTGATTTCTTTGTTGAACTTCTCATTTTCTTGTGCATTGTTTTCCTATTTTCATTTAGTTCTTTGTTATTGTAGTTCACTAAAATACTTAAAGAGAATTATTAAGAATTCTATGTTGGACAGTTTACAGTTCTTCGTTTCTTTATGGTAAGTTATTGGATCTTTATTAGTTTCCTTTGGTGTCATGTTTACCATAATTTTACCATAATTACATTTTTTTACATTAGTTTCTGCACATTTGAGTAAGTGGCTTCCTTTATTAGACTTTATGGGTTGGTTTGACAGGGACCATTTTTCATCAGTCATCTCAGATTAGATGTCTTGACATGTCTGCTGATAATGTCTTTGGGCAGGTAGGGCTTGCTATCAGGGTCAGTGCTCTGAATCAGAAGGAGAGGACATGATGCTGGCTGAAAGGAGTTGAGTAGGACTGCTGGTTTGGTTCCCTGCATAAGTTAAGTTATAGGAGGAACTATAAATTTTCTAAAGTTTGCTTGTCAGGCTTACTAGACAGTCAAACTGGGTACTATTTGAAACAGTAGATGGGGTTATGAATCAGCCTCTCTGCTTTGGGGAGGCAGGTAGCAGGGCTGGGTCCAGGGCCAGTAGAGTGTATTGTTTGTTGGTACTAATCAGACAATTCTGCATAAAGTCCTTGGGCAGACAGGACCAAAGCCTGTGGTAGATGGGGGAGGCCATGGACTATGCTCTCTATTCAAGCATCACTATAAGCAGGGCTGTTAGATGCACGAGGCAGCTTCCCATGAGCATTAGTTAGGTTTTCTGGTCAAGTGGGCTGAAAGTTACATGCAGCAATGGCAGGTAAGGTGGGGCCGAGATCTTGACTCATCAGTGGCTAGAGCAATGACTGTGCTCCCCTAGACAGGCAAGAGAAGACCAGAAGACAGGCCTGGAAAATCTCTCTTTTGCAGATCCAACATAGGCAGACATGCAACCCCAAGAATTCCCTGCTCCAAGTGTACCATGGACTTGGTTCTGCTGATGAGCAAAACTACTGGTTGCGACTACTTGGGTGCTTCAGCCTCCATCTCAAGTTTTAGAATTCTCTCAATAGTGTCTTGTCCAAGAATAGTTGTTAATTGTTCGTTTTGCGATTGGGAGTGAAATGGGAATGTTCAATGCCATCATCTTGGTCATTCATTCGTGTCTTTTTTGATAATAGCCATTCTTTTTTTTTCTTAAGTTTACTTATTTTTGAGACAGAGTGCAAGTGTGAGTGGGGCAGAGAAAGAGAGAGGGAGAGAGAGAGAATCCCAAGCAGGCTCCACACTTCCAGCAACCCATGAACTGTGAGATCACTACCTGTGCCAAAAACAAGGGTCAGATGCCCATCCAATTGAGTGACCCAGGTGCCCTGATAAGAATTATTCTGAAAGGTATGAAATGATACATCATTTTGGTTTTGATTTACCTCTTTCTCCCTGATCATGAGCGATGTTGAACACTTTTGCATGTTCCTTTGATATCTGTTTGTGTTTTTGGAAAAATAGCTATCCATATCCACTGCCCTATTTTAATGGGATTGTTAGGTTTTGCTATTGAGTCATATGAAATCCTCATGTATTTTGGATATTAAATCTCTTACTAGATAAACGATTTGCAAATATTCCCTCCCATGCCATAGGCTGCGTTATCATTTTGTTGGTGGTTTTCTTTGCTGTGCAGAAGCTTTTTAGTTTGATATAGCTCACTCGTTAATTCTTGCTTTTGTCATCTCGCTTTTACTGTCAAAGCCAAAAATAATTGGCAAGACCAAAGTTAAGCAACTTCCTGCCAGTTTTCTTCGAGGAGTTTTATGATTTCAGGTCTTGAAATCTTTCATCCATCCTGAGTTAGTCTGTGTATGGCATAAGATAGTGGTTCATTTCTATTCTTTTCCATGTGGCAGTCCAGTTTTCTCAACACCTTTTGTTGAAGAAGCTGTCATTTCTTCATTGTTTAGTCTTGCCTCCTCTACTGGAAATTAGTCAACCATATACACGTGAGTTTATTTCTAGGCTCTCTATTCTGTTCCATTGATCCACATGTTTTTCTAGGCCTTTACGATACTTTGATCACTACAGCTGTAATACATTTTGAAATAAGGAAATGTGATGACATTAAGCTTTGATCTTTCTCAAGATTGTTTTGACTCTTTGGGGTCTTTTGTGGTTCCATAAAAGTTTTAGAATGGCTGATGCTAATTTTATGAGTGCCATTGAAGTTTGGATAGAGATTGCATTCAGTCTGTAGTTTGCTTTGGGTACTGTGTATATTTTAACAATATTGATGATTGAGTCCGTGAGCATGCGCGATCTTTCCATGATTTTTGTCTTCTTTAATTTACTATATCAACATCTTATAGTTTTGAGTGGACAGGGTCTTTGACTGCTCCTCCCACCCTGCTTAG
This sequence comes from Paguma larvata, assembly GCA_030068075.1. Classification (NCBI taxonomy): domain Eukaryota; kingdom Metazoa; phylum Chordata; class Mammalia; order Carnivora; family Viverridae; genus Paguma; species Paguma larvata. The sequence goes on from CM057826.1 coordinate 128,558,471, forward strand.
TTAAATTTGTTACTAAGGTATTTCAATCTTTTTGATGCAGTTGTAGATGAGATCATTTTCTTAATTTCTTTGATAGTTTATTATTACTGTATAAAAATGAAACAGATTTTTTCATGTTGATTTTTTGAATCCTGCAACTTGGCTGAATATGTCAATTAGTTCTAACAGGTTTTGGTAAAGTCTTTAGGGTTTTCAATATAGAATATCATGTCATATGCAAATAATGATAGTTTTAATTCTTCCTTTTTGATGCATTTCATTTCTTGTTTAATTGCTCTGGCTAGGATTTCTAATACCATGTTGAATAAAATTGTTAACAGTGGGTATCTTGTTTTTTCCTATTCTTAGAGGAAAACCTGTCGGCTTTTCACCATTAATATGATAACTGTGAATTTGTCATACATGAACTTTATTAGGTTGAGGAACATTCCCTTTACACCCACTCTGTTGCGTATTTTTATCATACGTGTATATTGAAATTTGTCTAGTTTTTTTCCTGCATCTATTGAATTGATCATGTAATTTTATATTTCATTGTGTTAACATGGTATATCAAGTTGATTTGTGAACAGTGAACACTCTTGCCTTTCTGGAATAAATTTCACTTGATCATCATGTATCATCTTTTTAATGTACTGTTAAATTCAATATGCTTATATTTTGTTCTTTTTTTTTTAAGCCTTTTTATTTTTTATAGTAATCTCTACACCCATCATGGGGCTTAAACCCATGAACCTGAGATCAAGAGTTGCATGCTTTTCCAACTGAGCCAGCCAGGTGCCCCAGTATGCTCGTTTTATAGAAGACTTTTGCATTTTTGCATTTATGTTCACTAGGGATATTGATCTGTAATTTTATTTTCTTGTGGTATTGCTGCCTGATTTTGTTACCAAGATAATACTGGCTTCATAGAATGAGTTTGGAAGTGGTCCCTCCTCTTCAATTCTTTGGAATAGTTTGAGAAGAATTGGTATTAATTTTCCTTAAATATTTGATAGAATTCACCAATCAAACTATCTTATGGCCTTTGGATTCTTGGAAGAATGTCGATCACTGAAGAAATCTCCTTACTCTGTTCAGATTTCCTACTTCCTCATGATTCAGTCTTCGTAGGCTGTACGTTATTAGAATTCATCTATTTCTTTGACACTTGTCATTTGTTGTCCCATCATTGTTCATAGTAGTCTTATGATCCTTTGTATTTCTCTGGTATTGGATGTAACCTCTCCTCTTGATTTATTTTTTTTATTTTTTATTAAAAAACTTTTTTTAATGTTTGTTTTTGAGAAAGAGACAGAGCACATTCAGGAGAGGGGCAGAGTGAGAGGGAGACAGAACTTGAAGCAGGCTCCAGGCTTTGAGCTGTCATCACAGAGCCTGACACAGGGCTTGAACTCACGTACTGCGAGATCATGACCTGAGCTGAAGTCAGATGCTTAACTGACTGAGGCACCCGTGTGCCCCTCTCCTCTTTCATTTCTGATTTTATTTATTTCATTCTTCTATTTTTCTTGATGAATACATAAAGGTTTGTCAGTTTTTTCAAAAAACAGCTCTCAGTTTCATTGATCTCTATTGTCTTTTTTGTTTCCACTCTGGTCTTTGTTATAACCTTGCTTCTACTAACTTCTGGCTTCTTCATTGTTATTTTCTTTTTTCTCCCAGTTTGATGAGGTGTAGAGTTGCTTTTTTTTTTTTTTAATCTCTTATTTGACCCATTGCTTGTGCAGTACCATGTTGTTTAATCTCCACATATTTGTGAATTTTCCAGTTTTCTTCTTATAATTAAAGTTTTCAACTCTCAGAACCAGAAACTATAACCAGAAAAACTGCTTGTTATGATTTCAGCCTTAGCTATAATAAGACATTTTTGTTGCCTAATACATGATGTATCCTGGAGAATGTTTCATGTGCACTTGAGAAAAGTGTGTATTCTTCCGGTTTTAGATCAACTGTTGTATAAATATCTATCAAGTCATCTCAGGGTTTAAGTCCAGTGTTTCCTCATTGGTTTTTCTTCTGGATAATTGACCATCAATGGAAATAAAGTATTGACGTTCCCTACTGTTACTGTGTTACTGTTTGTCCTGTTTGGTCTGTTAATGTTTGCCTTTCTGTTTAATAGCTCCTTACTGATTGGGGGTGCAAAGCCTTACAAGTGTTAAATCCTCTTTGATCAATATTTTGCTGTACAATGACTTTATTTGCCTCTTAATGGGGTCTTTGATTTAAAGTCTATTTTCCCTGATAAAAATGAAGTTATCTCTGTTTTCTTTTGCTTTCTATTTGTATGGAATATCTTTTGCTATCCCTTCACTTTCAGTCTGTGTGTGTTCTTAAAGCTGAGGGAGTCTTTTACAGGCAGCGCGCAGTTATGTCCTTTTTTTTCCTTTAAATTCATTCACCCACTCTAAATTCGAGAATTAGTCCATTTACCTTTAAAGTAATTATTGATAGGTATGCACTTATTGTAATTTTGTTCAGGGTTTTCCAACAGTTTTTTAATATCTTTGTTCTTTTCTTGCTCTCTGCTTTTGTGATTTAATGATTTTCCACAGTGATAGGATTAGAATTCTTTTGGTTTACCTATTGTATATCTACTATAGGTTTTTGGGATTTTTTTATTGAAGTATAATTAAATACAGTCATATATTTTAGGTGTACAACATATTGATTTGACAGTTCTGTGAGTTACTTAATGCTCACCATGATAAGCATAGTCACCATCTTGTCACCATACAGCATTATTACAATATTGTGTACGTTCCTTATGCAATATTTTTATCTCCGTGACTTACGAATGTCAAAACTGGAAGTTTGTAACCTCTTAAAGTCCGTGAGCATGGAATATCTTTGTATTTGTGTCATCTTAAATTAATTTCATCAGTGTCTTACAGTTTTCAGAGTATAGGTGTTTTACCTTCTTGGATAAATTTATTCCTAGGTATTTGGTTTTACTTGATGCAATTGTAAATGGAATTGTTTCTTTAAATTCTCTTTCTGCTTCTCTATTCTAGTGTGTAAAAACACAAACAGATTTCTGTGTCTTAATTGAATATCCTGCAATTTCACTGAATTGTCAACTCTAATAGTTTTGTTTGGTGTAGTCTCGAAGGTTTTCAATGTATAGTATTATGTTATATGCAATAGAGACAGTTTTATTTCTTCCTTAACAATTTGGATGCCTTTATTTTCCCTTGTTTGATTGCTGTGGCTAGGACTTCCAGTACTGTATTGAATAACAGTGGTCAGAATGGAAATCCTTGTCTTTTTCCTAATTTTAGGGAAAAAACTCAATCACCATAGAGCTGTGGGTTAATAATTAGCTGTGGGTTTGTCATATATGGTCTTTATTATGTTGAGGTATGTTCCCTCTGCACCCCCTTTGTTGAAAGTTTTTCTTGTGGGAGCATCTGGGTGGCTCAGTCACCACCCAGCAGCCGACTCTTGATTTCCACTCTGGTCATGATCTCACATTCAGGCACTCTGTCTTTTGATTGGATCATTTAGTCCATTTACACTTAAAGTAATTATTGATCTGTGCTGACTGCCATTCTGTTGCTTGCTCTCTGCTTGTTTCTGTAGTTCTGTTGTAGGCTTCTCCGCTTGTTTTCTTCCCTTGTGGTTTGATGGCTTTCGTTATTGTTAATGGCATTCTTTCTCTTTATTTTTCGTGTATCTATTACAGGTTTTTGATTTGTGGTTACTGCTGGGTTCATATATAGCATCTGTGTGTATAACTATATTAATTCGATGATCACATACGTTCATACATGTTCTAAAAGCACAGCATTTTTATTCCCTTTTCGAGTTTTATGTACATGATACATATTTTACCATTTTTAATTTTGCTTATCCTATGGCTAATTTCGGTAGAAATAATCTATTTTACTACTTTTGTATTTTAACCTCCACACTGGGTTTATAAGTGATTAATCTACTACTTTACAAAATGTTTGCTCTCACCTGTAAAATTTTTTGCTCTTCTAATTTTCTTTTAGTTACGGCCTTTGCATTGAAAGAATTCCCTTCAACAGTTTTTGTAAGGCTGGTTACTGCTGATAAACTCCTTTATCTCCTTTCTTTTATCAAGGAAATACTTTATCTCTCATTCTATTCTGAATGATAAACTTGCTAGGCAGAGTATTCTGGGTTGTAGGTTGTTTCCTTTCATGATATATATTTTTTGCAATATATATCATACCATTTCCTCTTCTGGCTGGCAAAGTCTCTGCTGACAAATCAGCCTTATGGGGCTTCTTGTCTGTGTGTGTGTATATATATATATATATATAACTATTTTCTTTCCTCTTGCTGCTTTTAAAATTATCTGTCATTACTTTTTGCCATCTTAATTATTATATGTCTTCACGTGTATCTTCTCGTATTCATCTTGTTAGGTGTTGTCTGTGTTTCCTTGACTGGGATGTCTGTTTACTTACCCAGATAGGGAAGTTGTCAGCTGTTAATTCTTCAGGTAAGTTTTCAGTTCCCTTCCCTTCCTCCCTTCTCCCTCTGGATCCCTCTATGCAAATATTATTACAACTCGATGATGTTTCTGAGTTCCTTTAACCTCTTCCCATTTTTTATTCTTTTATTCTTTTTGCCATTCAGCTTGGTTGCTTTCCCCCTGTCTTCCAGATTGCTAATCTCTTCTGCATTCTCCAATCTGCTGATACGTTCTAGTGTATTTTCAGTTTTAGTGGCTGAATTCTTCAGCTCTGATACAGGTTTTTCCTTTGTGGTAACCTTAAGTCTTACATAAAACAACTCATAATAGCCTATTTTAAATTGATAATACCTGAAGTTTGATTGCATTCCGAAGCTCTACATTTTTATTCTTTCCCTGCCTCCATGTTTTATGTTTCTGATGTCACAATTTATATTGTTTTATCTTGTGTATCCATTAACTTAGTGTAGTTATTGTTATTTTTACTAAATTATTTTTTAAGCTTATATTAACTTCATAAGTCATTTGTCCACAACCTTCTACCACTAGATTATTTTAAATTTTAATATAAATATTTGATAATAATATTAATATATAATATACTATATTATGATTAATATAATTATATACCATGTTATATATTAATTTGATAGGCTATTCAGTAGTGTAATATTTAATAATTTAATATACATATTTAATATAATATAAATAGAAATAAAGGTAAGCTTTACCACTGAGATTTATAATATATTTTCCTGTTACTATCATTCTTTTATGTCACCTTAAAGAAGTTCCTTTAACATTTCTTGTAAGATTGGTCTAATGGTGATAAACCTTTTAAGCCTTTGCGTATTTGTTTCTTTATCTCTCCTTAAATTCTGAAGGACCACTTTTCCAGGTAGAGTATTTTTGGTCAATGTTTTTTTTGTTTTTAATTTCATTTCATCCCTTTGAATATATAATGCCATTTCGTTCTGGCCTGCACATCTGCTTAAATTCTGCAGGTAGTCTATGTGAATTCGTTATATGTAACAAGTTGTTTTCCTCTTGCTGGTTTTAAGATTATTTCCTTTTCCTTAAGTTTTAACACTTGGATTTATAGTGTGTCTTGCTGTGGGCCTCCTTGGGTCCCTCTTTTTTGCGACTTGCTGAAATTCCTGGCTCTGAGTATCTGTCACCTTACCAGGTTAGTCAAGTTTTCAGCCATTATTTTCTTCAGTTAAGATTTCTTCTTTTTCTCTGTCTTTTCCTTCTGAGATCTCTATAATGTGAATGGTGGTCTAAGTCCATTAAGCCATATTTACTCTTTTCATTCTTTTCTCTTTGTGCTGCTCTGATTGAGCTCCACGGCCTTAGCCTGAGTTCATTGATCCTTTCTTCTTCATCTAGTCTTCTGTGAACCTCTCTGTTTTTCAGTTCGCTTATTATACTCTTGATCTTTGGGATTTTTATTTTGATACTTTATTATATTCTCTTTTTGTTGAAATTCTCATTCTTTTCATCCATTCTTCTCCTGAGTGGGGATATTTATGACCATTATTTTGAACTCTATCAAGTAAGTCACTTAACTTGGTGTCATTAAGGTCTTTTTTGAAGTTTTGTCTGGTCCTTTCATTTGGAACACGTACCTCTGTTCATTTTCCTTGATTATCTGTCTTGGCTTCTTTGCATTGGTTAAAGCAGTCACCTCTCCCATTCTTGGAGGGATGGCCTTGTATAGAAGATTAACTGTTGTTTTCAACCTTGTCTTAGTTCTTGGTTGTCTAGCAAACATTTGCAATTTTCCAAGCAACTAATTTCTTTTTAGTGGCTTTAGTAGTTGCGAGTGTAAGACCTGTCAGTATTCTAAAGGGGCAGATCTCACGAGGACCTAAGTGTAGGCTGAGTGAAAGTCAGACTGTTAGGTAGCAGCTTTTATTTGTTTTTTTTAATGTTTATTTTTAAGAGAGGGAAAGAGAGCGTGAGCATGGGAGGGGCAGAGAGAGAGAGGGAGACAGAGGATCCGAAGCGGGCTCCGTGCTGACAGCAGAGACTTTGATGCTGGGCTTGAACCCACCAGCTGTAAGATCATGACCTGAACTGAAGTTGGACACTCAACCATCTGAGCCACCCAGGAGCCCCCAGCAGTTTTTAAAGTATGCAAAAATACTTCAGGAGAAGAATGGGAGTTGGGTGTTTCTGTTGGAGTCCTCTGCGCTGAGCCCTGGCATGACCCACAATGAAGAACTGCTTCTCGGGATGCCTCGGTGGCTCGGCTGGTGAAGTGTCTCACTTCAGCTCAACGTCTGACTTCATGATCTCAGAGTTTGTATGTTCAAGCTCCACATCTGGCTCTGTGCTGCCACCTCTAAGCCTAGAGCTTAGTTCGGGTTCTATGTCTCCCTCTCTTCTCTACCCCGCCCCCGCTTTCTCTCTCTCAAAAATAAACTTAAAAAAAAAAGGAAAGAAAGAACTGCTTCTTTGTTTCCTACCATCCCACTGAACCTGTAAGCAGGAACCCTGCTGCCGCTAGAACCAGACTATCAAGGGATGTCCCGTGGGCAACGGACATAATGGCCGAATTGCCAGATGGGTACACAAGCTCTTTACTTGGAGACTTCAAGAGCCCAAGATGGGGCAAAAGAAGAGCATGAGGTCAGCACCTCTGGCCTCTCCAGTCTCTGGAGATGACAACTGCCAGTCTCCAGATGTACATTTATTTATAAACTTGCCCCTCGGGCTCTGCAGCCAATGAGAATAAGCTAAGGGGACTCTTTCACAGATAGACTGTGGGGACACGTGTCAGTCAGCTGTCTTTGTGCTTGCCCCTGCAAGGGAGGTGGGGGTAGGGAGAGAGGTTGTTAAAAACTGTTTGTCCATTTGTAACATTCCCACGGGGTCTGCTAGTGCAAGTCCTTCTGGCCACCAGAGCCAGGCAGTAAACAGGTGGTTACCTTGACGTCAGTCACAGAAATCGGGGCAGCAGATGACTGGTTTCCCCCCAGGAGATGCCAGTGACCCAGGGCGAAGCAGAGGAAAGTCACAGAGATGGTGCTCACAAGCCCCCATCCGCAGACAGTATCCGCCTAGGCTCCTAGCGAGGTGCCAACCCAGGAGCCTGCCCCTCGGGCCGAAGTGCCAAGGCAAGCAAATTGGCCTTGTTCACAGAAAGACTGGAGATGTGTTTCAGTCTGCTGTGTTGGTACTGCGCCCTGGGGATGGTGGCTGTCCATGAACAGTCTCTCAGTTTTCTTATTGTCCCCTGGGACCCAAAAATGCAGGGCCTGTTGGTCACCAGAGCCGTGTAATCAAGGGGCATCCCTTGGGCGGCAGCTGCAAAAACCGTGGCATGGGACATAACACTTGGAGCCCCAGAGGCATAAATAAACTCCTTTAGCAGAACGAGCATGTAAAGATAGCACCCATCCTCCAAGTCCTCTGGGTGGGATATCCTGGGGCCCTGAGATGTGTGTTTAATTAGAACCTGCCCTCAGGGCACAGCTTTGGAGACGAGTTCCTAGACCTCTTTTACAGAAAGACAGGCACCTCCATCTGTTGCCTCTGTGCTGTGCCCTGGCGTGGCAGTAGCCGGCGGCTCTCTTTATTACAGTGCTGTGGGACACCTTCAGCCCTTCCTGCCACCAAAGCCGGGTGATCCTTGGTGTCCCCCAGGTGATAGCAAAGAAGTTTATAAGCTCCTCTGTGGGAGATGTTGGCAAGTTGGATTGAGGCAGAGAGAGAAGGCAAAACTAGCACCCACTAGCCTCTGTCCTTGGAGAGTATTTCTTTAGGCTCCTAGATCTGTGTTGAATGAGATGCCTGCCCATCGGGTTCAAGATTGAAGACAAGCCAATAAGCTTCTTGCCCAGAAAGCTTGGGTGGTTTTCAATCAGCTGCCTCTGTCCTGGGCCCTGGGCCCCTTAAATTTCTTTTTAAAGGTTGCAGAATGGATTTCCATTTGTACAGTTGAAAAAAATGTTTTGCACCAGTTAAGTACACAAATCCTATAGATCTTTGTTTTCAGAAAAACCTGAGAAAATCAATATTGTAGCAATTAACGTAGCCTCGGAGAGGATCCCAGACAGATCAAGTATTGAGAGTTCTATCAGTTTACAGGTAGGAATGTTCACTCACGTTCTGTACTGCTTTCAAAAAACCTTTCTCTGATAGTAGTGGACTTTTAAAGCATCTAATATTTGTGTTTGTGCCTCATGGACTTTGTTTTGGTGTGTATCCTTTATTTACATTTGCGTTTCTTCATAGTTGTGATTTCTCATAGCTGTCCCCTCTGTTCTTGATTTGAATATCAAAAATAACTTGCCAGGTTTGTTTCACTATTAGCTCCTAAGGATACAGTGGTTACTCCAATCAATAGTTTCCTGTCAGGAGCTGCCTTTTTCAGATAAATATTGCCATAAGAATGGAAACTATTTTTGTAGAAAAATCAAGTACGTAAACACACAAATGGTATTATTAGAGAAAAATGGATATACATGATATGTATCATGTCATCTGTAAATGGTGATGGGTTTGCTTCTTCCTTTTCAACCTGGATGCTTTTGTTTCTTGTCTGGTTGCTGTGACTAGAACTTTGAACAATACATTGAATAAAACGAGCAAGAGTAGGTTTTCTTAATTCTGATTCTTATCCCTGTGTAACAGTGATTCAGTATTTACATACATCAGAAACAGTCACCACAATAAGTCTATCTCATCTATGTTGTTATAAAATCGCCGGATTTCATTCTTTTTTAAGTCTGAGAAATACTCCATTGTGTATATATATATACCACATCTTCTTTATTCACTGACGTATCTTTGGAACATTAGGTTCCTTACGTATCTTGGCTATCATAAATGATGCTGTAAAGAACACAGGGGTGAGTGTCTTTTTAAGTTAGCATTTTCATCTTCTTCAGATATATACCTAGAAGTGGAATTGATGGATTGTGTAGTATTTGTATTAAAAAAAAACAAAAACAAACAAAGCTTATTTATTTATTTTGAGAGACAGAGTGTGTGTGTGTGAGTGCTCCCTGCTGTCAGTGCAGAGCCCGATTAAGGGGCTCAAACCTGCAAATTGTGAGATCATGACCTGAGCTGAAATTGAGAATTGGACACTTAACTGACTGAGCCACCCAGGCGCCCCAGGTGCTGCACCCATTTACACTACCACCAACAGAGCCTGGGGGTTCCCTTTTCTTCACAACCTCACCAACATTTCTTGTCTTTTTGATACTAGTCATTCTGGCGAAAGATGATAATGTACTGAGGTTTTGATTTGCATTTCCTTGGTGATGAGTGATGTTGAGTATCTTTTCATGATAGATGTATTCTTTGGGAAAATATCTATTCAGATTCAATTTAATTGTTCTTTTGCTATGGAGTTCTAGGAGTTCTTTATATATTTGGATGTTAAACCCTACCAGTTTCATCATTTCTGATTACTTTCTCCCTTTCATCATGTGGCCTTCTTGTTTGGTTGATGGTTTCCCCTGCCGTGCAAGAAGCTTTTTAATTTCATGTCCCGTTTGTTTTTGCCTTTCATGTCCTTGCCTAAGGAAATAGGCGTTGCAAAATATTACAGACACCAGTGTCTACGTGCTTACTGCCTACTTCCCTCTGTTTTACAGTTTCAGTTTTTACATTAAGTCCTTCCTCCATTCTGAATTTATTTTTGCATATGAGGTAAAAAAAAAAAAAAGTGGTACACTTTTATTTTTGCATATAAGCTGTCCAGTTTTTGCAACACCATTTTTTGATGAGAGGTCTCTTCCCCTTTGCAGATGTTTGTTTCTTTGCTGTAGATTAATTGACCATGTAAGTGTGGTTTTATTTCTGGGCTCTCTATTCTGTTCCATTGATCTATGTATCTGTTTTTGTGCCCCTACCGTACTGTTTTGATTACTGTAACTTTGTAGGATAGTTTGAAATTCAGGAATAGAATACCCTGGACTGTGTTCTTCTCTCCGAAGATTTCTTTGGCTCTTTGGAGTCACTTGTGGTTCTGTATAAATTTTATATAGAATTGTTTATTCTAGTTCTGTTTTTAAAAATGCCATGGATATTGTGATAGGGATTGTACTCAATCTGTAGATTGTTTTGGGTAGTATGAACATTTAAATAATATTCTTCCATCTGTAAGTATGATACGTCTTTCCTTTTCTTTTGTGTCTGTCATCCTCAATTTCTCTCATCAATGTGTTACAGTTTCAGAGTACTGGTCTTTGACCTTCTTGGTTAAATTTATTCCTAGGTATTTTTTTGGATACAATTATAAATGGAATTGTTTTCTTAATATCTCTTGTTGACAGTTCCCATGTAGTTCACATGTATAGAAATGCAACCTATTTCTCTGCATTAATTTTGTACCCTGAGACTTTACTGGACTCCCTTATTCCAGTAGTTTTTGAATGGTGGCTTGAGGGTTTTCTATACATAGTATCATGCCATCTGTAAATGGTGATGGTTTTGCTTCTTCCTTTTCAACTTGGATGTTTTTGTTTCTTGTCTGGTTGCTGTGACTAGAACTTTCATAATACGTTGAATAAAAGGGGCAAAAGTAAGTATTCTTAATTCTGATCTTAAAAGGAAAGTTTTCAGCTTTTTATCATTGAGATGATGTTAGCTATAGGTTTATTACCTATGGCCTTCAGTAAGTGGTGGTATCTTCCCTCCTTAACCATGATATTGAGAGGTTTTACCAAAAGTGGATATTACATTTTGTAAAACCCATTTTCTGTGTTTATTGGGATGATCATAAAATGTTTATCCTTCATTTTGTTAATGTGGTGTATCATGCTGATTTAGAGATACTGAACCATCCTTGCATGCCTGGAATAAATTAAATTTGATCATGGTGTACGATCCTTTTAATGTGTTGTTGAATTTTGTTTGCTGATGTTTTGCTGAGGATTTTTATATCTATGGTGATCCAGGGATACTGGCCTGTAATTTCTTATTTTGTAGTATGTTTGTCTGATTTGGGTATCAGAGTAACGCTAGCCTCGTACAATAAGCTTGGGAGCATTACTTCTCCTTTCTTTGTTTTTAAATAGTTTCTAAGTTGTCGAGACTCAAAAGATTCCAAAAAATGTTTTCTGGGATTTTAACAAAATGTTTAGAAGAACACACAGTTTTTGAGTTATAATTTAGTGTATGGAATGGCAAAATTCCCACTCGATCTAAAGAGGTCAGTGGACTTTTTAAAAATCTTGTTTTCCCCCCAACCTATTAGGATTATGCTTTACTGTTTTGGAAGAGTATTTTTATTTTTTTTTAATACCACTTTTACCCCCTTACCTCAGCACTTCCTCATAAAGGTTATTATTTTATAGCTGCGATTTATATAAAAAGTGATAGACTTAGTTAATTTTCACCTCTAACCTGTTCTTCATACTCTCTCCCATATTGTTTTCTATTGGATCCTCTGAATTCTTGATCTTGGATTCTACTTCACACATGTGGCATATATGAAAAAGTCAACACTAAATTTAATATCACCTTTCTGAATTACAATCAGTAATGGCAAGTGCCTTTCACTTCTTATATTTTCTAAGCCTAGAAAAATTTCCATAGGTTTGTTTCTGCAAGAATTACTAAATGAAATATATGAAGAAGTTATCTGAAGAACTCCCATTATTTGAGATCTTTGTTTCTTAGTGTAGGCATTATTGCTATGAATTCACTCTTACAGCTGCTTTGGCTGCATTCCACTAGCTTTTGTGTGTTGTGTTTCTATTTTCACTGTCTGAAGATAATTTTTATCTTCCTCTTTAACTTCCTCTGTCTGCTGTTTCTTCTTTATTCTCTGTCTGATCTATCCACTGTTGATAGGTGGATATAAAAGCCCCAATTGTTGTATTACTGTTTATTTTTTAAGCTGTTTCATATATTTAGGGGTTCTGATATTGAGTGCATAAATATTTACATTTGTTACATCTTCGCAGTGGATTGATCCTTTTATCATTATATAGTGCCCTCTGTCTCTTATTATTATAGTCATTCTTAAAGTCTATTTTGTCTGATACAAGTAGAGCTTCCTGATTTTATATTTTACTTTGTTTTGGGTTACCATTTGCTTGAAATACCTTTTCTCATTCCTTTATTCTCAGTCTATGTCTCTTTAAGGCTATAAGAGTCTCTTGTAGGCAACATATCATTGGATCCTGTCAGTGTTTTGTGTTTTGGAGAATTTAATACATTTAGGTTTAAAGTAATTATGGATAGGACTTACTATTGCCATTTTGTCCTTTGTTTTCTGGGTGTTTGACAGATCCATTCTTCATTGTTTCATATCCTCTCCTTTTGTGTTTTGATGTCTTTGGTACACATACGTTTTGAACTGTGTGTAATGTTTTGCTTTATTACTTTAGCTTTTTCTCTTGAAGTTACCATGAGGCTTACATAAAATAGCTGAAAATTGTAAGACCCTATCTTAAACTGAAAACTTAACTTGAATAGCATTATCAAACCTTACATTTTTCCACCCGCATTTTTGGTTATTGATATTACAGTTTACATGTCTTTAAATATTTAGTATCTAGTAACAGAATAGTACAGATATGGTTATTTTTACTATGTTTTAAAACTAGAACTGTAAGTGCATTATGTACCAGCCTTCCATGTTACAGAATCTAACTTTGATTATATATTTACCATTACCAGTGAGTTTTATGCTACCTTCTTATATTTTTCTAATGTTAATTAGATTCTTTTTATTTCCGCTCAAAGAACTCCCATTAACATTTATGGTAAGGCAGGTGCAGTGGTGATGAACTTCCTTAGCTTTTATTGATTCAGTAAAGTCTTTATCTCTCTATTGCCGATGAACAGCTTAGCTGGGTGTAGAATTCTTAGTTTTTCCTTTCAGTATTTTGAATATATAGTCCCATTCTCTGCTGGCCTGGAACATTTCTGTTGAGAGATCGACAGTCTTTTGGGAGCTCCCTTGCATGTAACTTTCCTCTTTTTTTCTTGCTAACTTCAAAATTATTTATCTTTGACTTTTCACAGTGTAATGATAATGTGTCTCTTTGCACCCCTATTCGAACTCAATCTATTTTGGGTCCTTTGGGTCTTATGTATCTGGGTTTCTTTCTCTCTCAGGTCTGGGGAAGTTTTCAGCCATTTTCGATTTAAATATACTTTGTCACTTACTGTTTCTCTTCTCCTTTTAGAAGTGCCAAGAAGTGGGTATTGTTTCTTATGATGGTGTACTCTTAGTAGTAGGCTTCTTTCATTTTTTTTATTCTTTTTCTCCTTCTGCATAATTTGAACTGTTCTCTGTTTTAAGTCCCTGACGATTTCTTCTGCATGAGTAAATCTATTTTTGAAGTTCTTTATTGAATTTGTCATAATACTCTTCAGCTCTAGGAATTCTATTTGGGTTTTTGTTGATGGTTTCTCTTAGTGGAACTTCTCAGTTTGTGCATGCATTGTTTTTCAAATTTCATTGAGGTATCTGTGTATTCTTACAGTTCGCTAAACATTTTTAAAAGGACTATTCTGAATTTTTGTCTGATGTTCGAGAGAGCTCCATTTCCTCAGGGTCAGTTACTGGAGATATATATATATTTTCTTTGGTGCTTCTTGCTCTCTTATTTTTAATGATCCTGAATTCTTTATGTTGGTATTTGCACATTTATATAAGCGCTTCTTCTTCTCTACAGATTCAATTAGGCATGAACGGTCACCAATAAACCCAATATGGCTGTATCTCCTAGGAGCATCCTTGAGCTGGCGAGGCTTGGTTTCAGGATCTAATTAGGGTTGAGGCCACTGCCCAGTCTCTGGGCTGGCGTGGGAGGTGGAGTGTGGCTCTGAGAATGGCTGAACTGCCGGTTTGATTCCTTGCCAGAGTGAAGGGGTAGGATGGGCTCTGCAATTTGCCTGGGTTCTCTGGTCAGGCATACTAGATGCTTGGGACTGGATACTGTACTCAGCAGCTGGGGAGACCACGAATGGGCTTCCATGCCCTGGCAGGGCAGCAGGGCAGGACCCAGCACATGCCTGGTTCACTGACTGGGAACCTGAACCAGACAAGAGTGTACAATGTGTTTCCGGGCCAAACAAGGCCACTTGTTTTCTCTTTATAAATGGGTAAAATCATGAGCTATTGGATGGACTACCCAGCTTCCCATGTGCTCTGGCTCACTGCTCTGGGAAGGCAGGCTGAGGTTTTATTTGGCATTGAGTGAGGCTGTGAATTAGTTTGTCTGCCGGAGCACTTTGGGAGAACCAGCTCCAAGGTGGGTAAGGCTCTTTATTTCTATAGTCTTGTCTTAAGCCATTCTGTGCCTCAATTTCCCTACTTGAACAGGGTTACTAGCCTTGCTCTGCCTTCCAGCTTCTTTGCTCAAGCATTGATGTGCTACTTAGTTTTCCAGGTGTTTGAGCCAGGCTTTCTGGCTTGGTGGTGTTGGGAGTTTTTATTTCATGGGGAGTGGGGTATGAATTAGCTCCTCTGACGGGTCACCTGGCACCGACTCCATTCTGTGGATGATCAGCTCTGCCTGCCGTACTCTGTGCACAAGCACCGCCAGGCTCTGCAGCTTCCAGGGGTTCCTGCCAGCCTTTCTGGGTCCGATGGGGCTAAGAACAGCCACACTTGGCAGAGGGCTGGGCTCTGATCAGTTCCCGTGCCTGGGTGGGTGCAGACCAGGATCCAGGCTGGTGAGGCCGCTGATTACAGGACTGAAAGCAGGCCGACCTGCACCCTGCTGAGTCCGTTGGTCAGACTGCGCTGCACACTTGGCTCCGCAGATGAGCAAAACCACTGACTGGGATCACTGCTTGGGTAGGAAATGGGTTTGCCAAGAGGCCAGTGCTGGTTGTTGGAAGCCCTTGCTTACTTTTCTGTCCTCATCAGATTCACTGTGGTCGAGTCCTGCAGATCTGCCCACAATGCCTAGGAATGAAGACTAGTGGGGGGCTCCCAAGAAGCAACCCATAATGCTGGGGGAGCTAGATGTCCACCCTGGGATCTCTGCCCCATGTGGAGGGACCAGAGGCTCAGGGAGGATTTCAGTGTGGTGCTGTGCCGGCCTGGTGGCGGGGCAACCGTCCACTAGGTCACTGCTCCTCCTGCCCTTCTCTTCGGTCCGTCATAGTGCCTGGGGCAGAGCAGTCCGTCGGCCTCGCCACCTTGTTCTAATTCTCTCAGTGGTATCTTGTCCATGAATAGTTGTTAAATGCTCTTCTTAGAGGAACAGTGAAGTCAGGAACGAACTATGCTGCTATCTTGGTGACATGACTAAAATAACTTAGGACATTAAGAATGAGTCAGAAATGGGATCATAGCAGTGATTCTCAAAGTATGGCCCCTAGGGCAGGAGGACTCAAAATACTACAATATATTTTGAAAGGTGTGTGGTCAGTACCTTGCCTGAAGACTAGTTAGACAATAAGAATATTTCCGGCTCTAATGCTAAAAATGATACTCAAATGTGACCCTTGTTTCTGAATTGTTAGATTTGAAAGCAGAATATTTAGTTATCACAGATATATTCTCACACCCCCAGGGAAGTTCCAAGTAGCACGTGAAACTAAAATTAAAAAATACGGAGTAAAAAGAGTGTTTCTTAAACAAAATGTTATAAAACTAAAAGTAGACCAGGGCCAAGGCTCAAGCTAATGTTGGAATTAAGGTGAATTCGACAGACATTCCCGAGACGAGCTGTGCACCCACTTCGTGAAGCAAATACACAGGCTGCTTCAGAAGAGAAGGGTTCGGTAACACCCTCCACGTGCTCCCTTCTCTGTCACTCCCTGGCTGGGAGGACCTCAAGAAACAGCCGGTTCCCTTTCGTTCCCCCACCTATGAAAGTAAGTTGCTGCCGCACGACCTAACCAGCAGTGTGCACTGATGACCTAACTGTCAGGTCCCGGTTTTCTCGCCGCTTTAAATTCTTCCTATGTGTTCACCTCAAGGAGAATTTCAAGGATTTCCTTTGCGCGTAAATTTTTAAATCTTGATATGGGCCTCTGGTCAATTTTGTTTCTCTGGCCCAAACCTCTCTTCCAGTTAATTCTGAAACAGAGTATAAATTTAACAGGACCTTTTCCTAAGTTTTTAATTGGTGTTTTTCTAGTCTACTGCAAACCATATTGTTTTCCTTCGGCAAACAAACAAACAAACGAAACACCCGGATGAACATCTCATTGTCTTTTGTAAAGTTTGCCCTTGCCTTCCAAATCGAAACAAAAATCTCCACCCTGAGATCATAGGTTCAGAATAGCAAATAGAGTAACAAGGGTGTTTTGTTTCGTTGTGTTTTTAAAGAAGGTATTTGTGGAGGTTAAGGGTAAATCACGGGTTCAGGGTAAAGTGAAGACCTCTCCCCAGGAACGCAGGCCATAACTTCTTGTCCATCACCTCTGTCTCCAGAATATCCTCTCCCCTTAATATTAGTTCTCTGACCTTGAAATTAGCAATTCCAGTATATTCAAATGTTGTCATTGCACTCGGGAGATGTGTCTTAAGTTGCTACCATGTAAGAATTCTTGACAGGCAGTAGCTTAGGAAAAGGAATGTAGATCCTCCTAATACAACGTTAATATGATTTAGCATTTAAAAAAATCACTATACAACTTAGGGAAATAAATTGAGGTATTATTTATTTATGACATATTTACATACTTACAAAATTGTTTTTATCCAATACGTCCCGCATAGTATCTTATGAATGAACATCATATTCTGGGAGTAAAAAGTCCAAGTTGCTAAATAATTTATACATACCCCAACATCTTTTGGGTCACAAAATAGCAATTTGGCTTCAGAGCACACACATACTGTCTGTTTCGGGTTTTTTGTAGTTGAGAACAAAGTGAATTCAACAACACAGTAAAGGAATTTAATTGACCCTGAGTGTATCACAAATTTGCATAATTTTTGAATACATGCATATAATATATTCCTTAAACTTACCATTACACTACCATTTGGCTATAATTTCAGTCACCTCGATTTTCTACCTCAATCCTTAAGATAAAAAGGAACAAAGAAGGGGAAGGAGCAAAGAGACGAGGAGGAGAAAACGATGCCGGCCGCCCGAAGCGTTCTGCTTTCCGGCTGCGGGAGTCCGCGGCACGGCCCTGGCGCCGGTGTCCCGTGAACTGAGCCGTCTGAGAACCTCTGTCAACTGAGGTTACATGACTCTTGCTGCATTTTTCCTGCTGTCTTTGACACTACATCCTTAAAACAAAAAAGTGTACGAGCTGCAAAAACTCCCTAACTCCTGGAGCACGTCGGAAGAAAAAACTATCATGACCAGAAGAACAGTGGGAAAGAGCCGCGTTCAAGTCTGGGTTTCCTGAGAAGCTTGAGGGACAAAAAAGCAAAGAGGCCCTGGTCTGACTGTCTGAAAAACACGAGTGCTGGGGTCCGTGGGGCGTCAGCAGGAAGGCAAAAGACCAAGGGGCGGCGGGGCGACCGTGACTCGCGGAACTACGTCAGCCCTGAACGAGACGCCGTCTGGCTGCAGCGGCCCGGGCGCAACCACGAGGAGTTTCTCTTCTCGCCCCGTGCGCCGCAAGGACATCGAACGAAAAAAATGAACACGAGGTCGGGAAAACGGAGGGTGTGCAGGGGTCATGCTCGGATGCCTTTCAACGGTCACTGTGGGCCACAGTCCGAGTGGGAGGCCAGAACCACGTCGTGGGTTTCCCTTCTCCATGTGCCCTTCCCGAATCCTCCTCGCCCACTCACACTGCTCCGAACGACAGGGGCTCAGCACATTCCCAGGCGCGGGAAGGTCACCTGGCTGCACCCAAGCCGCAGGAAAACCGAGTGACCGGAGGACTGCGGGAAAACTGTCATCTGAGGGATGTCCGTTGTTGTGTTTCTTTGAAAATAGCCCTTAAAAACATAAAGTATTTGCGACTTAGTAAAATCAAAAGAAAACGAACATTTCTTAGGATTTATAACAGGAGGGAAAGTGGAAGAAATATTCTAAGTATGGGCAGCCTTCATCCCTAGTTGGGCTTTGTCGTCAGGCCAGTGCCATGAGAAAATACTGTTAGATAAGAGTAGCTTTTTAAAAACAAAAGATAAAAGTACATGGTAGAGAAAAGCTCTTTTTTATTAACGAGATGGAAGAAACATAGATGAACTGTTCCACAAACAGCAATGAAAGAGGAGAGAAGAGTATTCCACCCCTAATTCGCCACGGCAGCTGGTTGGTTACAGGCCTTCTCTCTCGCTCGTACTTTGAATGACAAGTCTCAATTTCACCCAACCACAGTTGTGAAATTAATGCTTCTCAGACTCAGGTGAAAAATAGCAAAAATCAATTAAGTACTCAACGTAATACAAAGAAACCAGTACATGTCATGACAGTGCAGGCTAAGAGCTTTGACACCCTTTATAAGATTGTGCTAATTCTGGTCCATCTAAAGAACTGTATAGACGAGTAAATAAAAGTTTCTTACATAAGTGTAATTTCATTATCTTCAAAAAGTTATATGAACTTGCAGATAGAGTCCAAAAGTGTAAGACAAACTTTCAATTTTGATTTATACAAATTCAAAAGTGGTAAAATATATTATTTGGGGGAAAAAGCAGCTTTCACTAAATACAAACACAATGGACTAGATAAAACAGATTGAATATTAAATAGTTTCATTGAAAACTTCCATAAAGAGTAAAGGCAGAATGGCACCAGGTTAGAAAAGCAGTGTTTAAGGCAAACCAAATATTAAGTAACTTTAATTAAAATAAGAGGCGTTACAATCCCAGAAATAACAAAGTAATTCCTCTGAACAATTTCTCTACGACAGCTGAGAAAATAGGAGTAGAAGGAGAAATCATGGCCAACATCAGAGTTTACCTGGAAATACTGAATATTATATGAAAATAACCCAAATGCTTCCGATTTAAAATACACGTGAATCACGTGCCACTCAGCTGTCACACACCCACGGCAAACAATACCCATCACTCCAACGCTTTGGAGTATAGATCTGTGAAATGCCAAAACTTACTCTGAAAAAAATCTTTCCTTTTTTTAGACTAAGTATGTATTTACATGATGACGGCAACAAAATTATCAATTTCATTATTCTGGCCCATGTAAAAAAATGCACAGAAACGCGCACCATCTCTCTGCAAGAAGGTGTCTGAGGCTCAACTGTGAGCACACGGCTCAGCGTCTGACCTGAGGTCACCTGCAAACACAAGTGTCAAAAACTAACAAGAAAGATTAATCTTGAAAGAAACGATGACAGGTTTTTTAATGAGTTATGTCGTCTTAACAAAAAAATCAAGTACATATCATTAAGTTAAATGTAGTAGGCACATGAATTTGCACCCTATAAATTTGGTATATCAAAGTGTCCTATAAAAATATTTATAGATTTTCCTTTTTAAGCACTGTGGTACCCGAAATGACACGATCACAGAAAGGAGCTGCTGCTTCTCATCTACTGGAATGACCCCGAGTCTCTCTAGGAAAGCCGCCGCAGCCGGCAGGCACACTATCGAGACTGCTGCGCGCACGGAAGCTGTCCACCTAGGGGAGGCGCAAGGTCTAAATACCGCCAAGCTCCAAGCAAAGGAGTCTCCGGGCCCGAGGCACGCATCGCCTCACACGGTCCGGGGGGGCAGGCGCTGCCTGTACAGGCCGGCGAGAGCTTTGGCGGCGCTGTAGATCATCTGTCGCCGGGACATGCCGGTAAACGTCCTGTGCCAGTCAGTCCGGGTGACGTTCACTAAGCTCTTTTCCAGGACTTCGCCCACGGTCACCAGAAGGCCTGACCACCTCAGATGGTAGTCTTGGGGAGTGAGACTTTGAGCCTATGGAAATAGGAAATTGGGAGGATTTATAAGACATTTCAAAAACGACTGGACCTAGCTGTAAGTGACGCTCCAAAGTCTGTCGGGTTACTTTGAATACAGCTGATGGCAAACCCTGACAAGCTTGCAGAAAACTACAGGAAGTGACAAGGCTAAGAAGAATCTAGAACAATGCTGCACGCACCTCCTGTGTTTACTGTCCACAGTAAGCTCGTTCTCTCGTTCAAATGTCATCTGAATCGAATGACCCCCCCTAACAGAGCTCAGTGTCCAAGGGTTTAGGTTTCAGTGCTAGTCAGGGTCGCTCCAGGTTAATAAGCTGAGGGGTAACAGCGTCTTCCCGTCCTTTTCCACAGTCCCGCCCTCAGTGTGCTCTTCAGAACCTTTCCACCATCTGAAATTTTCATTTACATGTTTCACCTATGCAGTGTCTAGTCCATGAGATGTCTGGGGTTCTAACGTTTTATCTGCGGGTCTGATTTTTGATTGTCAGTACACACCTACCTTCTAATCCTGATTCGCTAACAAGTTATCACTATGGTTGTTATTTCTAGCAAATACATGTCGGTTGTATTGAAATCCTTTTATCTCCTTCAAAAAGTTTTGAACTGTGTGAATTGAGGAGTTACTGCTTGAACCCTCAGGCCGCTTCTGGGATAAACCTATCTTGGCTAGGCTAGAATATCTGTGATACTGGAATTTACAGTAAAAATACATACATACACTTGACCACTGAATAATGCAGGGGTTGGGGACAGTGTCCACCTGGTGTAGTTGAAAACCCACACACAACTTGCGTTTCCCAAAAACTTCACTACTAAATAGCCTACTGGCGAGCAGAAGCCTTAGTAATAAGGGAGTCAACTAACAAATGCTTCGTATGTTACATAAATTATATGCCATCTGCTTACAATAAGGTAAGCTACAGAAAAAATGTTAAAATCACAGAGAAAAACACGAAGCACTGTAGGAAGTCTGTGTGTAAGTGGACCCGTGCAGTTCAAAGCCATGTTCGAGGGTCAACTGTGTTTGCTTATTCCAACTCAGAGGGTGGAAAGCTGTAGGTTGACTTAAGTAACCACTGGCTGGACTGACCAATCCTGCTTATGGAATGAACTCCATAAAAACCCAGAAGGATGGGGCAGGGAGGGCTTCCAGGCTGGTGAACAGGTGGAGATCTAGGGAGAGGGGCGGGCTGGGAGAAGGCATGAAAGCTCTGCACCGTTTCCTGGTACCTCGTCCTCTGCATCTCGCCCATCTAGCAGTTTCTGACTTGGAACAGGCAAGCCCTCTAGTGAGTGAGCAGGCTTCCTGAGAAGGAGGGGGCTGTGAGAACCAATGTCTCGCAGGCGGGTCAGAAGCATCGGTGACAACCTGACCTGGCCCTGCTGTGCGAGGGCGGAGACGGGTCAGTCTTGTAGGACCAAGTCCCTACCCCATGGGATCTGACACTATCTCCCCGAAGACAGTGTCAGAACTGGGCTGCAATGTAAGATACCAGCTGGTATCCTAGCATGGCTTGGTGGTGTGGAAAAACCCCTCCCACAGCCTCGAATCGGGTATGAGAACTAGATAGTACATGTCAGAAGGGGTATTTGGCGTGAACAGCCGTGGCTCATGGAAACACATAGCTTGCCAAGAACAAAGATGAAAAATGAGGAAGGCAGACGCTCTGGTTGCTGGGTGGCCACGTGGTCACTGCTTGTATGGATCAGCATCTGGGACGTACTCAGTTACTAAAGGTCAAGTTACCAGTGAAAATTAGAGATGGATCCAACTCCTGGGAAGGTGCTTTACTGGAAACCCAAAGAAATGCAAACTATTAGCAAAAAGGCAAAATAGTCCCTTGGTGGTTGTTATCTACTACAGCTAGCTACACTCTAAAAGAAACTGCTGAGTCCAGCCTTGATGCTGGACCCAACTCGACTTGGCTGTCTTCAATTCTGCCACTAGCCTCAATGTCACCCTCCAAGGTACAAGTGTGCAGGGATACCACAAAGAACCTCTGAGACCTCTGGTCACTAAGAAGGTGGTCCACGGAGAGGGACGGCATATCCCGCGTCCCCTCTGCTGGAAACACAAAGACTTGTGCACACAAGCAGTGAACACAGGCTAGAGGGGAGGAGAGAGCTTTCAAGTCTCTCGAGCTGCACTACTGGGCCTACTGGTGAAGCCGTGACAAGAACCACAATTAGAAACGGAACGGTTGCTAGGGTTACAGAAGCTTATTGTTTAAGCAAGTTTTATGTGAAGCTGTCTCACTGACTTGGATGTTATGTGCAAATGGTGATGTCTGCTTGGGGAATAGGTGCCCTGCCTGTTTTTATAAAACCATAACCTGTCGATGACCTCTAAATAGAGTCTGCAGTTAGGGACATAAAAGTTGAAGGAATTAAAGTACAAATATGTAAGGAAACCATTAGGTTTGAAGAGTCTTTATGTGAAGTGGTTTTTTTTTTTTTTTTTTTTTTTTTACCTGATTGCATTTTGGGATGGACACTGTAACCTCACTGGGGAAAGCTTCCCAAGCCCAGTGAAGGGATAAGGGATATAAATTCGCCCTTCGAGTGTCACTCATCGGCTCTGCTATATAGTAACCAGTAGGACGGTGTGAGGCACAAGCTGTGAGCTGGCAGGGACAAACTCTCTGTGCCACAGCCCGATGTGGAGCTGAGACTAAGGCTGCTGCAGAAATCTGAGTGCCAGCCAGTGACATCTCCTGGCACTCTGGAGTGGAATGTTTCTGTCTGAGGGGCACTGACTACCTTGCTACCAGCTGTTACTAGTTAAAGCTACTCTGTTCACTGAGGGACACAGAGTGATTCTGAAACGTGAAATACGCAGAACGTCTAGGATGATGTTGCAGAACCTGCACAGGACGGCAGTGCCCGGGGAAGATACCTAAGATGGAAATGGTTTACATACAGGATCCTGATGCCTAGGGAGAGTCATGACCAGGGCCCCTCTTTTCCTCTAGGACTCACCGTGGAGTCATGGGGGGAAAAGCTGTGAGAATGAACTGCCACACAGACCGTCCCGTATGAACAACTCTCAACTGAAGAGCAAAGAGCTAGCTGCTCGGTTTGCAGATGGCAGCTCTCTGGGTGAGTGGACGACAGTCTATCTGGAAGGCCGTCACTCTGACGGAAGAAGGTAAAAACGAATCGGATCTACGAGCTGGAACACACACTATTTTCTCAGCCTGATAGGGGATTTTACTGGTGTTTGTATTCCTGTGTTGGTTTTTCCTGACTCAGGGCAGTAGGCAGTGGTCTGACCATGTGGTCGGGCAGGAAGGTACAATGGACGCGGGGCCTATCTGAAGGACGCCCGTATGGGGCACAGCCCTGTGGCAATCACTCTGGGAACCTGAGGGGTGCGGTGAAGTAGGACATGACCCCCTCAGCACTTCCTTCCAGGTTTGGAAGGTGAATGGAATGGGCGAGCAGATCTCCCTGCTTTACATGGCTCCCTGGTCCATGAAATGAGTGGCTAACTACAGAGGTAGGCTGAGTCTAGACAGAGTCCTCCTATATTCTCTGTGACACAAAATTCCAATACGAACTGTCTGCCCCCGGAGAGAGAGAGCATGCAAATGGTTATGCAGTACGTTCCCTGCTGGGATGACCATAACCACAGATGACAAGGGAGACTGATGGTGACAGCTCAGGGGGCTACTAATGGGCCTTGGCAGGAACACTGACTCTGGACTGAGTTTTCCTTACTCAGGGGTAGGCGCAAAGCTCAGACACTGTAACAGAACCAGAATAGAAGATACTGCACCCATTGGAATGGCTGGCATCATTTCTACAGAGCAAGGAACACACCTGCCAGCCCATGTCCAGCAATGGATATGAAGGAGAGAAATTTCCTCCTCAGAGAACTTGTTTGATCCAGAATCAAAATGCGCAGCAGAAACACAGGTTGTCTGGAAAGGTACAGATGAAGGATGAAGGTGTGGCCCTCAACGTGAGCGGGATGAAAGATGAAAAGCGGTTTTCCTGTGGACCTGGGGCAGGGAGCAGAGGACGGTGAGGGTCTCACCCTGCGATTCTGACAAAGGGGGGGATGACGCTGGTAGAGTGACTTTTTCTTTCTTCGTCAGATCACTTCCACTTTCCTTTCTCCCATCTGATGTTGCAAATACAGAGGTGGAAACAGGGATGACTCCTAAGCAAGAAACTCTACACTCTATGTGGCAAAGCTGGGTGACAGTGACGGTAGGTACACACACGGGTGGGGGAGGCAGCCCACCACATGCATGTGTCGTTCTGTCGCACCTTGCTCTACCGCGCTTTGCTGATACTGGTTTTTACAGACGGAAAGTGTGTGGCAACGGTGAATAGGTGTATTGGTGCCAGTTTTCCAAAAGCATCTGTCATTTTGTGTTGTAACTAGGTAATTCTCACAATGTCTCCAACTTTAGTTGTTAGTGATCTGTGATGGATAATTCCAACTTGCTCAATACCCACATGAATTTTTTAGCAATAATGTAATTTTTAATTGAGGTACAAATGTCGTGGGGTTTTTTTAAACATAATGGTATTGCACATTTAACAGTGTAGTGTACACATAACTTTCGTACGCACTGAGAAACCGGAAAATACACCTGATGTGCTTTACTGTGAGGCCGGCTTTATCTCGGGTCTGGAAGTGAACCTGCACGATCCCTGGGCCTCTGAAACCTCACCTTGTCTGAATACAGGTGGACTGAGTGGGGATGGACTTGCCAGATTACTACTACTGCCTCCAACGCATGCCAGCAGAGGCTAAAACTAACCCTCAACAGAGGCCAGGACAAGAGATAACAGGGGCCCTGAGCTCCATTCTACCGCAGGTCTGGAAGGGTACACCCACCACGCCTAGTTTAGGAAGCCAACAGGACAGAGCAGAAGGCTGCAACCCTGAGCGGCCTCTCCCTGTGGACATTTTGACGGGCTATGACGACAGACTGGGTAGTTAATAATTACTGAATGGGATCCTAGTAACATGCAAGTTGTCTTCAACCTTCATGATGGTTTTACTATAAGGAATCTGGGTTTGAAGACCAGGGGGTGGACGTGTAATACTGTGGTTTATAATAAGAAACACACATTTGATCTTGGATCCCAGACTATGGCACAATGCTCCTAACATCCTTGTAATTTCTTAAGGACAGAGAACCATAAAGATGGCTTTTGTTAAAAAGGTGACTTTTTTCAAAGCCCTAACCTACGGGCTTTGTAACATGCCTATGTAACACAGTCTCCATAAAAACCCCATCCTTTGATGGGGTCGACATGACAGATTTGGAAAAGTGGAGGGTTCAGACGGCATGGACCCTCTGTCCCCCTACCTCAGCCTATGCATCTCTTCCATCTAGCCATTCTGAAGTTACATCCTTTAATAATAAATCTGTAATGGAGTAAGCGGGTTTCCTGAGTTCTAGGAACTTGTTAGAAAAGATGAACAAACGAAAAAGGAAGATCGAGACAAAGACATAAAAGTAATAAGAGAACCAAAATGGTAGATAAAGGGGAAGTAAATGAAAAGTGGATATAAAACCAGAATTGGTAAATCGTTTCTCTCTATTAGAGTAGTGAGCACAGCACAGTCATAAAAACAAAAGAGGAAAATAATGATTAAGGCTGTCAAGTATTATCTTTTTAAAGACAGCTGGAAAACAAGGAAGAAGATAAACAACCTGAAAGAAATCAGAAACTGGAAAGCAAAGAGAAAAAGCTAAAAGGGTAAAGAATTAAGAATCAAAATAAAAAATGTATGCCCAGTGAAAGATCTAACGAAAGAATTTATTGTGAACACAGTATTTCAAGTTTCTCTGGAGTATAATGAAAAAGGGAAAACTAACCTGTTGTACAAATTCCAGAGGCACTGGTGTGGCCTGGGTAAACGTTTCAAGGTGAATGCCATGGGCAGGATCTTCAACTATCAAACAGCCAATGTCAAACCACCTACAATGAGGATTAAGTTGTTTATGTACCAAAAAAGTTACAGTGAACAGACAAAACCAACCCAAAAAACTATTATCATTCAGAGAAAACATGACCAGAGCTTGAAATCCTTAAGAATATATAAAATTAGCTATTAGCTTAATTTGAAGAGGAGGGAGGATAAGAACGAGGAATAATAAAAAAAGTAACTGAAAACTATCCATGTAAAGTTTTTTATCCTGTTAAGCCTGAGGGAGAAGAATGGGGATCGGAGTATTCAAATAAGCAACAGAGAGTTATTTACCTAAATATGCAAGCACATTACCTAATGAGTAACATTTTTAAAATGTCCCTTGCTAAAATATGAGAAATATTACATTACGGTCTCTATCATTAATATGTAGCCAACTTGAAAAGTGAACAGCAAATTTAAAAACACTTCATGAAATCAAGAAAACTTTATTCTATTTAAAGTTACTCATAAATTAAAAAAAAATACATTTTATAATTGCCTTAAGTCATCTGTACCACCAGCAGCATTTTAGATAACTAGAATTATGCAACCACCAGATGTCATGAAATCATAAGCCTGAATAACAAGAGGATATACAGAGCAAAAAAAGTTCACTATTTTTAAAAATAGGGAGATCTAATGAAGTGTGATGAAACAGAAAATGAATTAGATAACTACTATTTACATATTCAAAGAAACAGCAAAGTAAAATAAAGCATAAGTTTTGCTGAGGACTAAAATGAGAGGATGTAATGTCTACCCTATTCATATCCTAAAATCTGGTTTCAAAATAACAACATTAAATTACGCTCTTTATTTTACTTGGCATCCTAATCGGTAACTTGTGTATAACTGCAGTGACTGTCAGGCATGCACCTGCTGGAAAGGAGACTCACTGAAGGTAAAAGTCCTTTCTGCGGTGCTGGTGAAGACACATGAGAAGAAGTGCAAGGTCCTCTTTGTTACCTAAGATTCTATCATGCTCTTGACCCTGTCAACAGGAATATGCTCATCTCTACAACCCAGCTTAAACTACGACCATGGTCACGCCCTTAGAAACCTCTTCCATTTCTTTCAAAAGTGCTGTCAGCCGGGAAGCTTTGGACCCTCCTCCCTTTAACTGCAAGGGCACTCCCCACCCCACATTCAGGGACAAACACTGAAGATCCCACTCCGTCCCTTCCTTACCCTCTCCAGCTAGCTGCCACCTTGACTAAAAAAGAGCTTAAGAATTGTGGTTCTAAGATACCTGAACACCATTTAACCAGCAAAAATCTCAAAACGTGATGTGGGAATTGCCAGTTTGTAGTTTACAAAGACAGACCATCTACCACCACCAGTGAATTCACACACAAGACACTGTAATACGTCTAACACGCAGCCCGTGCTCACACAGGCTTCTGTCCAGGTACGCTGCACGTCATGTTAGTTCTCTTCACGTGACATCAACTGATGTAAAATTCATCAGAACGAGTATGTCCGGACTGGCTCTACTCTGTCAGGGCGAAACACATGTGGGGTGTCTTCTTCTGACTAACTGGCTCTTCCTAGATCCGGAGCTTCTTAGTTGTAACCATGTTTTTGACTTCGCCTGCCATGCATTCATCTCCTACAGGACCACAGCAGACAGAAAGCACCAACTGTCAAGTGCTTTGCAATCCTGAGTTTGCTCTCAATTCACACTCTCTCTGCTCCTCTGCAGTTTCCTATCGCAGCCTTTCCGTCCCCTCCTCTTTAATCCACACTAGAAACCAACAACAGATCTCCAAATGTGGACGTTTGGGTTGCCATGACCCCGTAACGCAGCCAAAAATCTAACTTCTGACTCTCCAGAAAGAGAACAAGACCCTGAACAGATAAAGCAATCCTGAGAAAGAAGTAGCATCACACTCCCTGATTTCAAACACACGGATCAATCCAACAAAATAGAGAGCAGACAAACTAACCAACACACACGACCAATTAATTTATGACAAAAGAGCCAAGAATATACAACAGAGAAAGAGTCTTTGCAATAAACGACGCTGGGGAAACTGGACTACTTACACCATACACAAAAACTAACTCAAATGGATTTAAGACTTGAACTTCAGACCTAAAGCCATTAAACTCCTAGAAGACAAGAGAGTAAGCTGCTTGATACCAGTCTTGGTGATGATTTTTTGAATTTGACACCAGAAATTCAGGTGGACCACATCAAACTAAAAAGAGTCTACAGAGCAAAGGAAACCATCAACAAAATAAAAAGCAACCTACTGAATGGGAAACATCATTTACAAATCATATACCTCAGAAGATGTTAACGAGCAAAAAAACCAAACTGATTAAAGAATGGGCAGAGGCTCTAAATAGTTTTCCAAAAACATAAAATGGCCAAAACACGCATGAAAAGATGCTCAACATCACTCATCATCAGGGAGACGCAGATCAAAACCATGAGGAGATCTCACCTTCCACCTGTTAGTATGGCTATTCCCAAAAGTCAAGAAAATAGTGAGTGTTGGCAAAGATGTGGACAAGACGGTGGTGAGAATGCAAATAGGCGCAGCACTGTGGAACACAATATGGAGGTTCCTCGAAAAATTTAAAATAAAGCATATGATCCCGCAATTCCTCTTCTATTTATCGGAGGGAAATGATCACTAACTCAAGAGGGATATGCACCGCTGACTCATGTGCACCGCAGCAGCATCTACGGTTACCAGACACGGAAGCAACCTCAGCGTGTGTCAGTGGGAGAATGAATGAAGAAACTGTGGTACACACACACCATTCGGCCATGAACAAAAAAGGAAATAAGTCAGAACAAATACTGTATGATCTCACTTATATATGGGGAAAAAAAAACTCACGGATACAAAGAACAGACTGATGGTCGGCATGAGGGGTGGTTAAAATGGGTAAGGGGAGTTAATAGGTGTAAAATAAGTCGTGCCGTAAAATAGCACAATGACTGTAGTTAATCATACTGTACTACACAGCTGAAAAATGACAAGAGAGTAGTAGATGGTGAAAGTTCTCACTATAAGAAAAAAAATTTTTAAATTATGTTTAAAAAAAGCCTCTTACTTGTCAGGTAGCAATTCTGCGATGAAGTTTTCTACTGACACAGCAGTCTGTTTTTCATGGATCACTCCAGTTCGACGCAAACTATCTATGCGTTCCTGGGCGCCCTGAATGACAACGGCGCAGGTTAGAAGCCATTTCAAATTATTCAGTACTGTATATAGTAATACACAGTTACGTAATATATACATTGACACCAAACACACATACCCATTGTATATACTGAAACAATGGGGAAGTATAAAGAGCAAACAGTACGAGAGTCCAACCCTGTTTCCCTCAGTATTACCAGAGTACAGAGCACTCTCCACATACACTATTAATTTGGTTATTATAAAATGGGTTATTTTTACATTACTGTTCTAACTGGTTATTACTGATACGATGAAACTGTGTGCTACCTCTTCATGTTGATCTGTCAAAAGGTTACTATCTTACTAATAAATCTTTTTTTAGTCCTAGTAGTTTTTATTCAGTTTGCTCTTGAATTATCTAGGTAGGCAATCCTATTGACACTAAATTTTTTTTCTCTTTCTTCTTATTTCCTTTAAATATAGGCTTAAAATATATCAACCAACTGTCATTTTAGTGCATATTTTTAACTGCAAATGTATATACTGCACCAAGATTTATTCAGGAAAATTACTACCATTTATGCAACAAAACGGAGGGGCTGACAATGCTACAGAGATAACTCAAAATCATCAATACATATCTTAAGGTAGAAAACTACACGTGTTCAGTAAGGTTTCCGTTTACTGACTTTCATTTGAATTACTTCATGAGGGAAGTGACAGCAAGTGTTTAAAAGGCTAGACAAACGTGTTCTATTTTTTAATAAAACTTGCTATGGATAATACATCAACCTATTTTTACTAAGGACAGCAGGGCTAAGTAGTGAGTAAGAAAAAGTGGTCAATTCTTATCGAATGAAAATTTAAAAGCTAGGGCACTTCTAGAGTCAAGTGATTTTAGAGACAACAGAAATAAAGAAGGCGACAACTGCATGAAAATAGGTAAATCAATTTAAGACATTAGCTTATAAAGATTAAGAGTGAAAGAAGGTATGAACAGAACTGTAATAGGATCAAGACTGTATTTTTGCTTACTCGTACCTCTCCAGTACCACACACAGTGTCTAACCAAAGAGCCATTCGGTAAAAACGAACGATATGAAAAATAAAGGAAGAAATAAAGGTCTTCTTAAAAATTTTTATAACTCATGCTAAGAATCTTAACAGTGTAAATTTTCCAGTAACTGTGAATGAGGAGGCACCTAGTGAATCTGAAAGAAAATCTAGGAGATGTTATACTGGATAACGAAAATTTGCGTAATCATTCCCCCCAAGAGGGATATTACTTACGGTTAAATTTTGATTATGAATAAGTTTAAATAAATGTTAATGCAGTAAAAGCCATTAGGGGATTAGTAGGATGTTTAGAGATTCATCCCTAACTCTTTGAAGATGGTATCTCAGCTACACTCAACAAAATATTCCGAGATCTAATGCTCCCAGGAAAGTAAGCCTGTGCATTTTTTACCGTCCTACAACACAAGAGTTTTTATTTCATAAGGAAAACAAAGAGGGGGTTACGTGTACTTCTCTTTTCCCCTGACACTAAGTGTGGCATCTTGTGGAGTCACAAATACAGAGACTTTAAGCAAAGCCCCTACCAATGTTTTGAGAACACATCTTAACTTCATTTTCAGAAGTGTAAGGAATCAAGAATTAGGTACTTTTGAGGTCACGCTGAAGTAACTGTCTCGAATGGAAGTAATGTACAAGAAGGCCGTCAGAGCTTACTCTGTACTCTTAAGAGTTTATACTAAGGAACGTGGTTTAATCCGAACTCCGTACTTCGCAAATGCCTGTGGATTTTATCTCTATCTGCTGAACACAAGTTCTAAAACAGTGGTCATAACTAGGACTGACTTCTCCATAAAATTCATGGTTGGCATACACATCTCAGAAGCCTCCTAATTTTAATTATGGCAGGTTTATTTCCTTTTTCTCACGTGCTTAAAGGAAAACTTGGGTTTAGTTCAGAAAAGCCATTCAGTTCAATTAAAATCTGATGGGGAGTAAAAAATCTGTTTTGTTATTTTAATATTCTAGGATTTTACCTTACTTTTCTCCTCAATAGCTTCCTCTACTGTGAATTTTAAGCTTGTATTACGTATTATGGAAAAGAAATCTGTATGTCTGAATTTGAAGGGCAAAAACCAACAACAAAAATGAAACGTTCAAACAATAAAATCACAACATACTGAGCTATTAATATTATCTAAAAGATGAAGTTTTTCTTGCAGAAAAAAAATCTCCATCAGCCTTTCAAGAACAGCTCTTAATGATTTTATCTTTTTTTTTTTTGAACTTTTTTTGAGAGAGAGACAAGAGAATCCCAACCAGCCTCCGCACTGTCAGCACACAGCCCAATGCAGGGCTTGAACTCATGAACTGTGAAATCATGACCTGGGCTGAAAACACAAGTTAGCTGCTTTACAGATGGAACCACGTCGGCACCCCGATTTTAAATATCTTCCGGCTAGTAATATTTGGCAGAACAAAATATTTCTGACCCATGTTTTAAAAACCATGAAATTTTGAGTTATAGTCCAAATATCACATGGTGATTTATCCTCAAAAATTATTAATGGCCTAACAACTGACAACTATGCTGGGTCCTCTGTCACTTTTGGGGAGAATAAATAACAACAAGATTTTACCTCATCATTCTGTCACTGGTATTCCCAACACTGAACACAGTATTTTGAACCGTCCTTCCGATGACACTCAGGAGTATTTCATGTTCTGGGGCAATGTACCATATGAACAGTGAGTGGGCAGGAGGTCGGTCTCATTTCCCAACGGGAGAGAACAGAGCTGCTCAAGGGGCAGAGGGGAAAGGTGAAGAACAAGCTGCCTCAATCCCAGGTACGTAATCAGGCAGGAAATGTTGAGGCAAGAGTCTAAGTGGAAGCTGAAGAAGGGAGCTCCTTAAGCCTCTAGGGGTCTCCTGAGACCCTGCAAACTGTGTCTCCGCAGAGGTACTTCTACACCAGTCTGAAGACCATTGTGTGACCGTGGAGGTACAACCAAGGGATAGTGATGGGTAGGGGGCAGCTCGAGTGCTCTCAAGTGAAAAATCTCTACTCTCCTCATGAAACCGATAGGATGTTAAACCAAAACTGAAAGCAGACCCCACAACGAAAACGTCTTCTATATCAGACTGCTTAAGGAAATTAATAATTTTAAAAATACACCCTAGCATTCTGAGTCCTGATGTTTGCGGTTTAGACATCTCAATAAAACTGCTACATTTTCACTTTCGAGAAGAGCAAGCACTACTTTAAGAGTTTGCATTTGTGACCCAAACCAAAATTCTTGCTCCTGAGGAACTTAATTCTTATGGGGAAACATTCCAAAACACGAATACACAACGAAATGACACGGTGTACGTGAAGGTGCTGAGAACCGCGGGAAAGGAACAGAGAAGAGGAAGGGCGATCGGGCTGCGTCAGCGCACGATGCAGGATTAAACAAGGCGGTGGAGACAGGCCTCGCCGTGCAGGCAAGACTTGTGTGAAGACTTAAAGGTTTAGAGAGCCGACCAACACATACTGGAGGGAACAATATCCCAGACAGAGGAGCCCTGGAGGAAAGGCCCTACGAAGAGGAGCAGGCCAGGCACGTGTGAAGAGCTGCAAGGAAGCCACTGTGACTGGCGTGAGTGAGCAAGCGGAACACCAGGAATTGCAGCAGCGCGAGAGAAGAAACAAAAGGCCATGTCGGCCACACTGTGTGGGGCCGTGCAAGCCACTTAAGGAATGTGGGTTTACAATGAGTAAGATATAAAGTGCTGACAAAGAGAGTGACTGCTCTGACCTATGATATGAAAGGATTATCTGGCTACGCTGCTGAGAACGACCTCGAGGGCTACAAGGTCATCACCCTAGCAGGGTAACCCTAACAGCTGGACAGCCTAGCTGGAGGCGACGGCAAGATTCCAGCAAGGCACTGCGGCGGAGAGATGCGCGCAGTCAGATGCTGGACACACTGTGAAGGCAGGACAAACAAGATTTCTTGACAAACTGAACACAGGTAAAGTGAGGAGGGTGACTCCAAGGTTTCTCGCCTGGGAAAACGGAAGGATAGTGCTGCCATCATTCAACCGAGATGGAGAAGGCTAGGGGCAGACCAGGAGGGGAAAGGCAGTGGATGTCTGAGACGCTCGAGATGTTGAGAAGGCAACTTTTACATAAATCTAGTTTACATGAGAGGCCTGTGCTGGAGATAGAAATTTGAAACTGTCAGCACACAGATGGTATTTAAAGCCAGAGGATACGATGAGCTCACCAAAGGAGGGAACAGATAAAGGAAGGTTCCAGGTTCCAGAGGGAACCAACAAAGGAAGCACAGGGAAGTGAACAGTGAGGCAGGGAAAGAAAGTGTGGGATCCCAGAAGTGAAAAAGACATGAAAGAAGTCTAAGTGTCTCAAAAACTAGTGACAAGTGAAACCAGATGTAGAACACTGGGGACCTGAAGGGCACTCTCTGTGGAGTCAGGCTCAGAAGCTGGCTGGGCTGAGTTTAAGAAAGGCAAGAATTAGAGACAAAGGATTAGCAACTCTATGGAGAAGTTTTGCTGCAAAAAGAAGCAAAAAAAAAAAAAAGAAATAAGGTGGTAGATGATGAGGTAACTGAGGTAAAAATTTTGTTAAAATTTGTTTGGTTTATTTAAGGTGAGAGAAATATTTGCATGCTAATGACCTATTCAGTGTTCATTTGCCCTTGCATGTCTATATGCGAGTGGTAAAAATGTATGACAGAGAGGACAGGATTCTTGGGACTTTAATGTTTATTGTTGAGACAAAGAGAGAGAGAGACTGACGGAGCATGAATGGGGGAGGGGCAGAGAGAGAGGGAGACATAGAACCCGAAGCAGGCTCCAGGCTCTGAGCTGTCAGCACGGAGCCCGACGCAGGGCTCAAACACATGGAGTGGGAGATCATGATCTGAGCCGAAGTCTGACACTTAACCGACTGAACCACGCAGGCGCCCCAGGATTCTTGGAACTTTAACCCTCACTGGCTTGAGAAAGCCAGCTCTAGTTCACTGGGAACTGGACAGGTTTTATGCAGGTGTGGGACAAGGTTTTTACCGGTAGCAGGCCAGAAGACAAGCTGTAAAATGTAAATGGTGGCATGCGTATGCAGTTGTGTGAAATTTCTCTTTAAAATAAGCAATTCTATTATCTGCCCCTGCTACAGACTTGACCACGAGATCCTCTGCCCTGACTGTGGAAAAACTACACCACTGTCTTCCTTTTGTTATTAGTAATAACGATATTGAAAAAGTCTCTATACTCTAGTGAGACCCTCAGAAACTCTGGTTATATGCAGGTATTGTACCTATAAGGTGCCAGGTGGTCAGGTCTTTAAGACAAAGGAATTAGAAGGATGGGGAAGAGGAAGAATCAAGGCAAGGAAGCGAAGAAAAGCTTTCCAAATGAGTGCTAAGTCCCCTCACCAAGTGTAGGACAAAAGGGAGATCTGTAGGTCAATCTAGATAGAACCTGCCTACTGCAACCCCGTTAACAGTCGGGAAACTTTCAAATGTATTAGAGTCCCCAAAACCATGAATACATAAATCTATAAAGTATTATTTATAGTGAAGCAATAAAGAGCTTAGAGAATTAAGGGATACTGTAATTTCAGCATAAAATGATTTAAATTCAGTGTGACTTACCTGTTAGCACTGGGTTAAGATCTCTCTTAGGACTCACTATTCTTTGTGTTCTCTGCATGTTTCCTCCTGTCCCGTCACCAAAACCTACCCTTTAAATTTTAAAATTACACAACAGTTGTCTAAAAAACCAAGATGATCAATATTTCAGAATGTAAAAACTCATTCGCTCCATAAAGAACAAAGGATTACCATCAGAATTATGAAAAAATTAGCTTCCAATTTCCATATGCTGAAGGAAGTTTTCTATTACTCACTTTTAACCCAGCTGCATAGCCCACCGGCTGTGGGGCGATATTGGACTGTCCGGCTTCCCCTATCACCACGGCTAAGCCAAAGACCTCCTGGAAGGCGTCTCGGACGGCGGCAACTTTCACTTCCTTATTCGAGGTCACTACAATATCCAGTTCGCCTCCAGATTCTACCAAGACCAGAAAAAAATTTCAATTCTAAATTAATGAATTCTCATAATTGTCATATGCTAACATTTTATTACATAATTATTACCAAGCTCACAAAATGATGCAAGACACAGATTATGAACTTCTTTATAGGCTGAGGAAGCCAAAACTGCTAAGACCTCGCCCACAGTAACGTAATGATTTTTGAGGATACCGGGACGCAAACCTAGGTCTGTCACGCTCCAAACTCTTTCACTACACCACCTGCTCCATCAGACACACTTTCGCCCTCTAATCTAACAGCACCTTATTCCAAGTGCTTAGACCTGAACTACCAACTTTTCCTGACTTTTAAAAATGAGCATGTAATGCGTTGCCTGAGAGTCTAATCTGCAGGCAGAAGACACTGCATACCTTCTAAATGTTCTGGGTATCTCATCTGCCACAAATAGAGCACAACGGTTTTTTTTCCCTATGAAATACTGTTCCCGGATATGTTAGCAGCTCCTCCTGTGAAACAGCCATTTTGTGGTGAAACAAGCTCGGGAGATGCTCTACACATCTTGGAAATTCACAGTAAACATAAAGATTCTCAGAAAGCCCAACAGTTATAATTCATGACTTTAACCCAGTACTTTCCATACTTCATCTGGTCATGGAATACTTTCTTAGCATCTAACAACAGCTCCTAGAAAGTCTTCCATAGATGTCAATTTGGGAAATAATGTTTTAGCAGCTATGAAAAATGTTTAATTTTCTACTATATTGCTCTATTAATGTCACAACATTTCATTTTCCGGTCAGTTTACACTTTAGATAAAACACACTGCATTTTTAAGGCTGCAAATCACTATGGTTTTCCTGCTTTCAGTTAATAAAGACACACATCTATTATGCGTAAACTTCTGACACCATGAGGATGTTGGAATTCCAAGCCCTTCCACTAACTGAGGAATCACAGAAGTTAAATACACGGCTTGTGAAGTACAAGTCACACATTTAGGGTATGAATGAATGAAAAGGAAGACTGCTATTGACAACAAGGAATTCGTCAGAGTTGTAAGGAAGTTCTGCACTCGACGAGGACTGCCGTGAAACATACTTTTTCTAGAAAATAGTTTACACGGTGAGAGTCAACTTTTTGATCCTACATCTCCAACATTAGAAGAAAAAAAAGCATATGCCGTAAGTAAATGGGATATCTAGGTATAGATTATACATCTATTATTGTCCTAATATGCAAGCAGATAAGGAAATGGAAGTACCAACACATATAAAACTTGAAATCTAAAATGGCAAAGAATAATGAAATAAAAATTCTGAAACGTTTTTAATATTTCCAAAAACACCGTACCACTTACACAGACTAATTTGATAAATACACCTAATTATTTTTTAAAACCTTAATCTAACATTTTGTGACATACTGAGTTCAAAGACCTATTTCGAAGCACGTTTTGCCACCAGGCAGTAAATGGCTATCACTGGTCAAACGGATTAAGAAAGCTGTTCGTATTGTAAAATATTTGCCCCATAAACATTGTTACAGTGTTCCCTAATAAACATCTCGTGGAACAGCTGAAAATATTTTCAAAAGATCCGGGTTTTGTATCATGGGTCTTTTCTCCCGACTGACAGGATGATCCACAGATTCCATATACACCAGAATTTCCTAAGCTACTAAAACCTAAAACCATTGAGTCTCATAGGAGAGAAGAGAACAAATACATTGTTTTCTAACTTTTTCTCCATGTGGGACCTGTCTCTTGACCCTAGCTGGGTACCATTCCATTGAACTTGAGCTCAAAAGGCTTCTCAGCCTTTTTATGATGAGCAGTGCCACCCGTAATGATGACTAGGAAAGTAATTTTAAGAATGTAGGAAGCTAAGCTGTGTTAAAATCCCTTTCTAATATTCTTGTGACTCCTTGATACGTTTGAAATTGTTATGATTTATAGAATATTTCTGTAAAAATATCTTAAGGCTTATTCTGACTTTTGTTCTATCAGAATGGTTTTGCTTTCACTGTCACTAAAGAGTCGGCTTTTCCACCTCAGTTTTATTGCTTTTTACAGTGAACTGGTTAAGACTATATATGAAGTTATGATTCGCTGGGAGAAAATTTATTTGGTATTTTCCCTGCAACCCGACCCCTTTCCTTTTCTGCCTTTTTCATGATGCCACGCAGACCACTGGCCTGAGAAAAAGCCCAGGGTGTGAGTCCTGACTTTATTAGCTTTGTCACCTCGGGGCAGTCAGTGAGCTTGTGTCTTCACGGAAAAACACCTGCCACCTCACAGGCTTGTTCTCGTGACTAAGTAACTGCTTTCACAGTCTAACACGGTACCTGTTAAAAGAGCAAGAGCTCCAAAAATACTTATTCCTTTCTTCCCCTCATTCAAAACAGGAGCTTATGAAGAATATATATGATGCACTAATTATGTCAAATTTGATTATTATGAATAAATGAAATCAGTATCTATGACAGGGTCCAATTTCTAAGTCCTCTGGCAGTTACAAACACAAAGAACAATTCAGCTGATTTAATACCTGATTCAATTTTCTATTTCCAGAGAAGTTAAATGTGAAAACAAATGAACATGGGTTCAATCCAGCTCCACCAAACCGTCTATGACCTAGGAAGATAATCTCTCCGAAATGAGGTTCTGCATCTCCGACTTAAAGAAAATACTTACCCTGCAGAGCTCCTATGAGAAGTACTGCCTGGCAGAGCAAGCACTTAATAAATGACACTCATTGCAATGAGGTCTTGTCCTTTGATGTTTACTAGCCAACCACCAACAATATCAAGATTCCCAAAAGCTAACTTTTAAATGCTACTGAAAATCTCTGTTCAAGTACCTGGTGCATGGCTTTGACTTCTAAGTTGTTATCTTTAACATAATTACTAATAATTGGTCACTAACCCTGCTGAGGATTATCCTTGGACATGTACATTCAAAATTAGATGGCAGACAGCATGTATGTCTATGTCATCTGTCTAGAGGATTCTTTGTAATGGGGATTCAAGGCTGGTTAAAATAGCTTCCCCAAGAGACCTAGTAATCAGACATTAACTTCCTCTAAAAATATTCCCAGGGTAAGCAGAATCCCATTTAATTAAAATAGATAACTGGAGAATTATCAAAATCAAATATAAATAAAGCATCACTTCAAATGCAATGGTGAATAAAATAAAACTCATACTAAGAAAAAGTTAATAATGCCAACATAAGACTTATAATCAAGAACGTAAGAGGCTTTCCATTGATTACAAGACTATGGAATGACGCTGAGTGGCTGACAAAGGCACAGACTTTAAAACCACACAGTAGATGCAGCTCTATCTTAAGTACGTACTGATATACGGAGCCATGCCAGGGTCCAACGTTGTAATCATGCTTTCTACCGAATGTTTTGTTTTGTCAAGCACAGACTTCACCATGGGATTTCCGGCCACACCCTGCACAAAACACATTAATGAAAAAACGCCCACTCTAAGTAAAGGACACCTAACAGTGGAAGAAAACTTTTTGGAAGTTTCTGATACATGGCAGACCTGTAATTCTGTAAAATGTAAGAAAACATGGTTACAGCAATGTCAAATTTCTGGGAAGATTTCAAAAGGCTTACTCTCGATTTCTCTTATCAAAAATCCACAGCAGTCTACAGACCACACTGGCGTGTATATCCACACATGTGTATGAATTCATTATATATATACATACACACACACACGTATATGTACATAAACACACACACATTCATTTCTCTGTATGTACATATTCTTACTGCATTTTATTTCTACTTATTTATACAAAAGACGATGCAAAACTTATCCATCAAAGTCCCAGATAAAAACTGTAATGAGATGTCTCCATGAACTCATACTTGGTTCCCTAACCAAAAAATAAAAATAGTATTTCTCATCCTTATTTCCCAGAAGTTACCTATTAATATGTATTATTCTGCTATGTTCTACTAGTTTGCTATGTTTCTTCTTTATTTCTATTTCTGTTTGTTGTGTTCATTCCCAAATTCTCTTTTACCCCAACCCATTCCTCTGAATTCTTAAAACCGCGCTATTAGGCAGAAAGACCCAGGTCTGACTATTCCCTTCTTGTGCTATGCTTTTCCCATGGTAGGAGAGTTCTAGGGAGCAGTGCCTCCTGAGATGGCATGTGACTAGCAGCCACCACTGCACCTTTTCCCAGCTACCGATGAACTAAGGGGACTCAGAAAAAAGTTGAGTTCCTAACAGTGATATTTAAAACGGTCGACCAATATTATGCAGAGTATCAGAAGGGCTTATAAGACATGTAGAGTTGAGCTGGGTATTACAACTAATAACAGACACACTGACACATGCTCTTAACAAAGGAAAGTAATAGCAATCCCTATATAAGGAAAACCTTTAAAAAGTACAGGAGGATTTAAAAAAAAAAAAGGAAGAGGAAGCTTAGAAAAATACCATCTCTGTGTAACATAAAGTTCAAACATCATAAATAAGCTACCTACTTAGCAATTTAAAAATATGTTTAATTATAATTAAATTGCAGCCAAACTTTCTTAGCAGAATACTGGGAGAAACATTGCCAGAGTGACTGCAAAATTCATTAACAGAAATAAAGCAGAAGACTAGTAAAGCAAAATTCTTAAGAGAAATCTGCAAATGTATAAAATTAAATACTGACATATCATTACGAAAGCAGGTACTTGGCACTGAACTATCTTACTCATTAGTGAATAGACCTCATCCCCACCTAAGCACAGAGTAGACTTTCAATAACTATTAGTGTAATAACAGAGTGAACAGTAATCAAAACAGTGAGGTACTACTGGAGGGCCAGGCCAAACAGAGTCCAGAAAATGATACTGACACACTATTTTGTAATTAAAATGAGATGTCAGAACACTGGGATAGGATATTGCCAGACTCGAGTAAGTGGCTGGAAGAAAATTAAGTTTGAATTCTACTTCATGTAATAAAGTCTCAGCAACAATAAATTGGTAGGTATAAAAAAATGAAACCATACAAGAATTAGAAGAAATCATAGAAAAACATTCATGATATATTGTGGTGGGAAAAGGTCACTGTAACATAAAAAAATGAAAAAAAAAAAAAACAATGATACGAAGAACTTCTGCAAACTTAGATTCTGTGTCAAAAAAGTGTTATATAATTTAAACGTACGATAAAAATAGAGAAAACTGCAATATATGATGGCAGATAATAAAATAGTCTTACTACACTAGGAGCTCTTGTGAATTTTTGGTTGGAGAGGAAAAGTCATCCAACTCAAAAATGGGCAAAGAACAGGACTAGAAACTTAAGAAAAAAAAGTACAAATGGCAAAAAAATCCCATGAAAAAATGTTCAAATTTGGTAACAAAGAAATGCAAATTAAAACGAGGTATGTTTTTTATTTGTCAAATCAGAAAAGTTGGATTTCAAATCCACAGTCAGTGGTGACAAATGAGAAAGGCTGGGACGGTCAGGCACTCACTCCATTCACTCGGACATTGACCAGAAATTAACCTCGACGAAACAGAGATGAGCATAAGGATCTGCCTACAAGAGTGCTCATCACAGGTGTAATTCTGGTAAGAATTACAACTGGAGAATGCTCGAGTACGTTAACGAAAAAGGGGAAATAAATGCCATGCGTGAAGGGCACACGGCTGGAAGATGTTCCTGACACACGCTACAAGACAAACAAGACACCAAACAGTGTCCACGGGTCACTACCCCATTTTGACTTTTATTTTAAAAAAGATATATATACATAGATAAGCACATAAATATGATTGAAAGGAACTATAAAAAACTGGTTATAAGTCTAAAAAGAATTTTTACTTTTTCCTTATACCATTTTGTACTTTTAAAATTATTCTAACGAATATCTAATAATTTTATAATTAAAAAGTTCAGCAAAGTTTTTAAACTAAACACCTCTTACCTTAATAAAACCCCAGATTCCACCAGCAGAAGCTTCATCCTGAGCTCTACCAACTCTGGGATCTTCATGTTCCTCTGGAAAAGTAATGGCTGATGTGGTTCCAGGCCCCTGTGCCAGAGAGGTCAAGCTGGCTTGCTGAGTAATGGGAGTCGGCAAAATACCTGGTAATTGGCAAAAATTTCTAATATGTGTAATTTATTTCATAAACTATTTCCTATAAAAAAAGATATGAGATGAGTAGCTCAAAACAGCTTCAATAATGTAAATATATACTCAGGTATTTCTTTTTTAACTTTTTAATGTTTATTTTTGAGAGAGAGAGACAGCATGCATACGCGCAGGAGCCAGGGAGGGGCGGGGATGGGGGAGCCAGGGAGGGGCGGGGATGGGGGTGACAGAAGATCGGAAGCAAGTTCTGCTGTCATCATTGACACTGATGTGGGGCTTGGACTCACAAACCGCGAGATCATGACCTGAGCCAAAGTCCAACACTTAACCAACTGACCACTGAGGAACCCCTATACTCAGGCATTTTGAGATTGAGTCATGTACTCCAAGAAACACCTAAATCTTTATAAAATACAAATGAAACGAGATTCCATAGATTTCTTTCCCTTTCTATAGGCTTTTTTATAAGGTGTCCTGAAAAAGGACAAAATATGTATCAAAAAGGACTTCCTGCTGGCCCTTTTTAGCACTTGGATGTGGGCAGCGAGAACTGTAATCCCTTTAATGCATAAAACTAATTGATGTGAGCACCCGAGCCCAGCATAAAAGAATGTAGCAATTACTATATTCCATGTGCCCTACTCTAACAGAAAAGTCACATATTCATAGACATAGGTATAGTACTCATACTATGCTAAAAATTCTGTTTGTTAAGGCAGACTAGCAAAAACGCTGGGTAATAAAAATCACAACAAAGTTGTTTCTTTCTCTTGAAGGAGAAGTAATAGGCAGATGATGACAACGATGAACTTCTGATACTGGTTTTCAACAACCATTCCCCAGAAGACAAAAAAGTAGGTTTATTTGGTTTTAAAGTTTTCCGTGGCTAAACAAAACTATTCCCTGAACCATTCTGTCCATAAAATCTTTCAAGTAAAGTTTTAAAAAACTCTCGATTTTCACCCTGGTGTTTTCTCTAAAAGAGAAACTGTACTGCATATACTAAACATACATTTTACAACATAAAAATTTATCATTTACTTTGAATGATTTATTTCAATAAAGTATCAAAACATGAGAACAGAACACTCCAGAGTTTAAAGAAAGGAGCTAAAAATAATGCAGCAAGAAACAACGAAGGTAAAAAAAAACGTAAGACAAAGACACTGAAACACTCCAACAGTGCTGAGGAGAAAGTGAAATGGTACAAGTGCTTTGGAAAACTGTCTATCTGGCATTTTCTCAAAGCCAGCAATTCTGTGCCTACGTATATACCCAGGAGACATGGAAACATGTCCTCATGAAAACTTGTACACAAATGTTCATAAAAGTAGTATGCATAAAAGCCAAAAGTAGAAACAAGACGAAGTTCATGAACTGATGAAACAAACAAACCAAACGTGGAAGGACCACCCGTGCGACGGAGTATTACTCAGCTGTAACAAACAACAGAGTACAGACACATGCTGCAATGTGGGTGAACCTTAAAAATAGGCTAAGTGAAAGAATCCTGTCACAAAAGCCACACACTGCATGATTCCATTTAGATGAAATGTCCAAAATTGGCAAATTCATGGAGAGAGAAAGCAGATAAAAGGTTGCTTCAAGCTGTGAAAACTGGGAGTAAAAGGTTCTAAACCTGATGATGGCAATGGCTGCATGACTCTGTAAATACTGTGACAACTCTGAATTGTATATTTTAAAGGGGTGCATTGTATCGTATGTAAGTTATTTCTCAATAGAGCAGTTTAAAAAAAAAACAATGTAAACATTACCTACAGCCATTTTAATATGGACTCACTACAGGCCCCCCCCCCCCAAAAAAAAGAAAAAACCTACGGCCATTTGATTCAAAGTATCAGTAAGACAGAATTACCTGTTACGGGAGGTGCAGAGAACGACGGCATCAGGGGCGTCTGGGGAGCTCTTCCCGCATGGCCCCTTGTAATGTCGTAAGTCGCCCCAACAGAAAATCCCGATGTGGGAGGACCGGGAGAGGGAGCAGAAAGAAGAGTGTTTGGGGCAGAAGACGGAGGGGGGAAGTGGGACAGAGGAGGGTTAGCGAAGGCGGCGGCAGGCGCGGGAGCCCCCGGAGGTGGTACAGGAGCAGCAAGGGCTGGGACGGAAGGGATGGGTGAAGGCGGCACCGAGGGCGCGGAGGGCCTCACGGGAGGCAGGGGCGGCTGAGGGGTGGAGTACACGTGCTGCGGCAGGGGCTGTATGGAGGACACGTTTGGGGAAGAAAAAGAAGTGGCTGCAGCTAAAAAAATCGGTGGAGAGGAAAAAGAAAACACAAAAGTGAAAATGCTTTTCACTTAGTTTTCAAAGTATCTTATCACATTTTTCTTGCAAAATTTAAAAAATTATCAAGCCATAACTAATTAACTTAAAATGTGTAATCTGACATATACAACAAATATGACTGAGTGCCAACGACTCTCAGTTCCCCTCAGTAAAAGCAGCAACTGTATACTCTTAAGTTACAGTCCCGTTCATATGTAGATCTTTGTGTTTTCATTCACTGTGGATATATTTCTAATAAAGTAGAGCTGTTTTTCGCCCCTGCTAACGTCAGCATAAAAACCTACAGACTGGCTCAAAAATTTTGGTCAGTTCGTTAATCATCAAACTCACAGAACATGGGACAAAACTAATACATGCTTTTTAGAATATTTTTGTCATAAGAAGATGATTTACGGTCAGTATAAACATAAAGAACAAAACTTGACCCAGCAAAACATAACATGTTTTCTACCTTTGGGCTTAAATAAGAGAGGCTACTTCTTTTCATCCTGGCAAAAATGACAGGAGAAATAAAATATATCGTCTTCTACTAACTGACTCTGAGAAAAGTTAACAGTGTCTCCACCGCCCTCCGGACACACCAGACACCAGACAGCTCCATGTACCTGAGGGAACGGGGGTGGAAGACACAGTGGTCGCGGCCAGTCCCGAAGGATGCGGCGGAGGGGTCCCCGGCGGGGTGGTCTCTATTCCGCTCTCTTCCATCATTTTGCTTCAGTTATGCTTTACTGTAAAGATATAAAAATGTAATAAATATTACACAGTAATCAAGCCTGTTTGTAGAGAACAATTTTAGAAAATCATCATCAAGAGACAGAGATCTGTTTTTGCTATATATAATGCCATTTATTTCTACATAAAGGATCTGTCAAAATTCCTAGGAAAACAGTCTGTGACTATGTTTAATATGCACATGATATGAGACATTTTCATACACACAGTTTGTAATTAGGAAATAATTTGATGTTAACTAATTATCCATTCAAATAGTAAATTACTAATATAATTTTCTGTCCCACG
Organism: Paguma larvata; assembly: GCA_030068075.1. NCBI lineage: Eukaryota > Metazoa > Chordata > Mammalia > Carnivora > Viverridae > Paguma > Paguma larvata. The sequence goes on from CM057826.1 coordinate 128,603,305, forward strand.
AATGTATGTAAGACTTAAATCTACATTCCAGTTACTGTTTCATTTAAAATAAAAATGAATTATTTAAACATTAACTATTACTAAGTATTTTTCAAGGGGAGAGGGAAGAGAATCTTAAGCAGGAGCCCAACACGGGGCTCGATCTCACTACCCTGAGACTGTAACGTGAGCCGAAATTGAGAGTCGGACACTTAACCGACTAAGCCACCCAGATGTCCCTATTATCAAGTATTACTAACATTACTTCTCTCTCCATGAAGTATCATATGTGGGCTATTTCTCTTAACAGGAAAATAAAATTGAAATGTGCTCCATTCCCAGTATCTCTAGTTCACATTTTAAATCATGTATAGTAATGGCTAAATGATATGTCTCATGTACTAGAAACATTAACTTCATCAAAAATGTTATACAGTAACTAAAGAGCAAGTCCTAATACTGAAGTACAAAAACTGGGAAAACTTTCTTAAAAATGACAAATTTTCAAGCCTGTCTCAAATATAAAATCGAAACTTCTAAGTAAAACTTCGGAATTTGCTTCTGATGTTTTAATTTATGTAACAAATATCCAGTGAAAGTCAACTGTTTGGCCAAGCACTGTACTGGTGCCGGTGGCCGTAAAACGCATGCAGAAACAAACAGGATATGGACGGTCCAGTACGGGAGACAATTAAGTAACACCACCCATGTGTAATGAACTGAATTATGTGCTCCATGGGTAAGAACACAATCTTGAGAGGAATACAATTTTGAGTTGAAACGGAGGAAAGGAAATCACATATAAGCAGAGAACTGAAAGATGTATGGAATGGAGCAAGCAAAAAGAGCGAGGAGAGCAGATTCTAGACAAAGTGAAAATACGGCAGGTAAACAAGCCCTGTAAGGGAGAGGGGACAAGACACATTCAAGAAAACCCACGCGTACTGAACAGAAAAGAAGCATGAAGACCGGAGACACAGGCAAGAGCCCACACCGTGCTGAGTCTTTTACACCATGTCAAGGAGCTGGGTTTTTTAAGAACAGAAAAGCACTGGGCACAAGTAGCTCAGTTGGTTGAGCGTCCGACTTGCGCTCAGGTCATGATCTCATAGCTTGTGAGTTCGTGCCCCGTGTCAGGCTCTGTGCTGACAGTTCTGAGCCTGGAGCCTGCTTCAGATTCTGTGTCTCCCTCTCTCTCTGCCCCTCCTCCGCTCATGCACTGTCTTTCTCTCTCTCTCATAAATAAACATTTAGAAAAAAAAAAAAAAAAGCACCGCACAGCATTCAAGCTGGAGATGAAATGTTTGTCTCCTGTTGTAACTTTTTAAAAGAAATTTTAGAGGTGCCTGGGTGGCTCTGTAGGTTGAGTGTCCAACTTTGGCTCAGGTCATGATCACATCGTTCGTGGGTTCAAGCCCTGCATCGGGCTGTGTGGTCACAGCTCAGAGCCGGGACCTGCTTTGGATTCTGTGTCTCCCTTTCTCTGTCCCTCCCCCACTCAGGCTCTGACTCTCTCTCACTCTCAAAAATAAATAAGCCTCAAAAAAATTTTTTTCAAGAAGTTTTAGATTCACAGCAAGATGCAAAAGAGACCAGAGTTCTTGGAGTACCCCACACTCAGCTTCTCCCAGTAACAGCATCTTCCCTAACCGCACTGCAGTGACCAAACCCGGGAAATGAACTCTGGTGCGATGCTAGTAACTACAGACTTTATTTGGATTTTCACGTTTTCACATGCGTACGTGAACTCTATGAAGCTGCATCATCTGCAAAGACTCACGTGACCAACACCACAGGCAGGCACAGAACTGTTCTACTACCCTAAAGAGACTCCCTCGCAGGGCTCCTGTGTCACGTCCTCCCGCTAACCGTAAGCCGAGGCAACTGACTGTTCTCTATCATTTTCTCATTTCGTGGAACGTTACCTAAATAGAATCATACAGCATATAACATTTTGAGATCAGTTGTTTTTGTTTTTTTTTTACTCAGCATAATGCTCTCGAGATCCATCCAAGCTGTTGGATCTATCTCTAGTTGGGTTTTTTTTTTCCTAACTGCTGAGTAGTATTCCATTTTATAGATGTGCCAAAGCTTAGCTACTGCTCTGCTGAAGGATATACTTAAGGCTAATTCCAACTTTCGCCAATCCGGATTTGTGTTCTTAACATGAAAACATTCCTTTGACTACAGCATGCAGATGGGGACCTAGGGCAGTCAGAGTAAACGCAGAGAGACTATTATGAAAGACAGAGGTAGTTCATATAAAACTGATAACACTCTAGACAAATGGCTCTTAAGTACAGGAGGAGCAGAGGGTAATTTGCCTCTTGGGGTCACTGCCAACGTCTGAAGACATTTTCGGTTGTCAGAGCTAGAGGGACTACTGGCATCTAGTAGGTAAAGGCTAGGGACACCACTACGAACCCTACAATGCACAAGACAGCCCTCACAAGAAAGAAGTATCCAGCCCCAAGTATCTAGAGCGCCGAAGGTGAGAAACTCTGGCCTAGACTAACAGGGGAGACAGAGGAGAGTAGGTGGGCTCAAGAACTGGATACGGGGCCAGTGACAGGAAGACACATGACCTGCACAGATGTCTACACCACTCACGGAGACAGGGAACACAGGAGGAAATCAAAGTGTGTGATGTCTTCTTTTTCGGGAAGGGGGCATTATGCACTGTTTAATACTGGACATGCTGAGTTTAAGCTCCTTGAAGCACCCAAGTGGAGATGTGTGAGTCGGTCTGCAGTTTCGAAGCAGGTGTGGGTGTAGATTTCTTCAGTTTACTGATAGCCTCTAAAGTCACGTTCGGGGAGGAGGTGACTGAAGAGGAGAATACCAAATGAAAAGAGAAGAGGACCCCATCGATCCCTGAAAAGTAGTCTGGCAGAAAGAAGGTGAGCTTAAAGAGAAGAGGGAGAGGACCAAAAAGAAGAAAACCAGGAGACTGCGGTGTCCGAAAGACGAAGAAGAGTTTCAAGGGGGGAACGGGCAGTGGTATCAAACGCTGTGGAAACATCAAATACGATGATCTCTGAAAAATTCAACAGATTTCCCGAACTAAGATAATGAACACGGTGAGAGCTGTTTTCATGGAAAGAGTGGGGCTAGAAGGCAGTTTCAACCAGACTGAGAAATAGAAGGTGAGGCAGAAACACACAACACTTTTAAAAAGTTTGGTTGTGAAGGTAGAAGAAACATCTATGTCATTAAGAAACAACAGGGATCAGGGAGCCAAAATCCTTTCATTCAGCACCTATGCACTCAGGGGCAATAACCCCCAACACACATGGCCTTCTGGGGACTTGGTCGCCCCTGCGAAAGCTCCCTCTTTTCATCTCCCAACTTTCTATTGGTCATTCAGTTTCCTCCTACAGGCGCTACCAAACCCTTACACTGGCCGGTAGAAGTCAGATTTCAAGATAATCTTGATCCGTAAAATTAACAAACGTGCTTGCGAAATAACCCATGCAATGAAAACAACCTAGAACCTGCAATAAAGGGTCAATTTTTTTCAGTCTTTAAGATACAGCTTAATGACGATAACGGATACATGCTGTGTGCATAAACATTAAACCTTCTACTAAAGAAAAGCTATTGTGATAACAGTGAAATGTGAAAGTTGATAAAGGTTTTAGTGCAGAAGTCTCAGCATAAAAAGTATTATTAATTTATCAACATTAAAGAAACTGATGATAATGGCTCAGGGAAGGGAGCCCTCAGTCTTTGGCCAGACCTTCCTCTTCCAAATTGCTTCCAGTAAGATTTTTCTGTTAAAAAAGTGAATGCCTACTTATTAGAATACAATAAAAGAAATGGAATAATGCTGGTTTGATGAACGTAAAAGCATTAAAAGCAACTATTATTGACGTTCTACTAGCGCAAAAGACCGTCTCCGCTAACAGACCAAACAGTGCCAAAGCAGGATGTGAGTTTTGCCTTTGCGTTCTCAGATCTGATGCCAAAATAAACTTCCATAAACGTTAAATGAATGAAATAATGGCTGCACAGGAGAAAGACCGGAATGCCAAAATGTGTCACTTTCGCGGGAAAGTACGCGTTGCCTCTGAAACTACCTATGAGTGAGAGAAATGGATATATAATTCTGCCAATCTGGGATAGGAGCTTTCCTGCAAACTTGCCGCTTCAGGCCCCAGGAAAAAACAAAGAGACAGCAGAATGCAAACACTCTCGAGCGGCTCGGCCAGGCTGGGGGAAGCTAGGGAAAACAGGCTACTTCCCAAGGCGGTACCCGGTGTTTGCACCCAGGAGCTGGGAGAAGGCCGGAGCGGCCGAAATCCGGTTCCTGCAAGCAGCGGCCTCCCCGCAGGCTCTGCCACGTCTCCAGGCTGGGCTGGGCCGGGCCGGGCTAAGGTCAGCGAGCGACTGCCGCCGGTCCTGCTCCGACAGCCAGTGTTCTGGAAGGCGGAGCCAAACGGTCCGGGGCGCCAGTCTGAGTCCGTGCTCCAGAGCAAAGGGCCGGAACCAGACGCACAACCCGCACCCCCAGGGCTGAGCTCGGCGGCAACTGCTCGTCTGGCGAACCACGCTCGCTCAGCCCACGCCCGGACTCAACGACAACAGGGGTCGGACATGACCCTAACCATCCCTGGGCGCCGGTCGGCCCGCCCACCTGGCAGGGACTGCGCCCGTTGGCGCCCGCATCCCATCCCGCCGCCCGCAAGCACCCGCGTCGCTGCCATGCTGACACTCACCTGGGGGGCCCACAGAGCGTCTGCGTGGCAGCTGAAAAGCGCGGGACGTGGTGCTCGGTGGGCTAGTAATAAGGCTCGGAGAAGACCGCGAAGACGCCGGTAGAAGCTCAACGCCGCGCGTCCCCGCCTCCAAGATGGCCACCGGAGCGCACGCCCCTGCGGCTGCCACGTCGACGGCGCGTCGCCCAGCCCCACACGTCGCCCCGCCCACTGAGAGCCGTGTCTCTCCTCGCCCCGCCCCGCTCCGCCCCGCTCCGCCCCGCTCCCAGCTCGAGGACGCCAGTAACACCCGCCTGAGTACCTCCGACCAAAAAGGAGCTGCTGCCGGCAGGGACTCGATGCAAGTCTCCTCCAGAAACATTCTTCTGTAGCACAGTCATGCTCTCCACTCCACAACCCCGCACACGAGAACGGCACCGTCGTTACCAGGTGTAGCTCCGTTTATCCTGTGCCGCGGCTGCCCACGGGATGGGGATGAGTCAGCCAAGGTCGTCTAGTCCAGTCCCCAGCTGCAAGCAGCACCCCGGTTCACAAACAGGGGGCTTGCATATTTACAAAGATTTCCAGATAACGGCAGTTGCGTGCATCCGGAGAAAAAGAGAGAGGGTGGGTAAAAGGTAGCAACTACTGTTACCTTTTCCATAACCCCAGTACACGTACATTATTTTTTCTTTTTGATTGAAAAGCCGAAAACAAAGATTATCAACCTTCTTAACCTTATGTGCCTCGCTTAAAACAATACTTGAAACAGTTTTGGCCCAATAGTGTACATTAAATAAATAAGCGAAAGGCGTGCGATGGAGGAAAATAAGGGATTCGAAATCAGAAATCTGGGTTTGGGGCTGAGACTACCCTAATGCCAATGGTGCTAACTGTGTCCTTGTGCAGGTCACTCAGCCTTTTCCTGTCTCCTGTTGTTTCCCAATTCCTTTAGGAACCCATATATGGATTTCACATTAATATATCTCTTGGAATTGACAGTCGTGAGCACTCTAAAACGCCTCGGTCCTAAATTGATGGTATTTAAGCCCTAACTTCAGATCATGCTTTGCCACTGCGATGGGTTGTTCCTTTTGGTGGTGACTCTTGTCCTATCCACAAAGAATGTGTGTAGGTAGGTATCTAGGTTACTCTTCTAAATTTGCTAATTGGGGTGGGGCTGAAAGTAGTTACCGTCTCCATCCTGTTTGGCTGAAACCCTTAACAGCTGTAAGGTTTGTTGGCTTCTTCATTCATTCAACAAATATTCATTAGCGGCTGCAACATATTGAGCAAGAATCCTAGAAATGTAGAATGAACAAGACAGACAAGGTCCTGACACTTCATTTTCACAGGAGACAGAGGCTACGAACAGGAAAATAGACTATTTGTGGTGGGCACTTTGAAGAAACGCAAGAAAGCGACATGTTATAGGCGGTAATTGGTCACTTTGGATAGGATGAATGAGCAAGGCTTCTCTGAGGAGGTGGGCTTTGAGCAGAGACCTGCAAGGAAGCAGGCCTGTGGTTACCTGGATGGAAGGAAGGGCACACCAAGGCTCTAAGAGAGGGTGCTTAGCACCTTTCCAGAACAGGGAAACTGGGACTGGGAGGTAAGAAATGAGGTCAGGGAGATAGCAGGGCCCAATTGTATCCAGCCTTGCGGGCCCTGAAAGACTTTTGGGTTATTTTCTGGGAGAAATGAGGAGTGGAAGGTTTTGAGCAGAGGACGCACAAATTTGACTTCAGGGTTAAATCACTCTCTGATTGCTGTGACCTTAGGGACACAAGGACTCACACGGGGTTGCCAATAACAGCATGTGAGTTGCCTTGTCTTGCTCATTGGGCAGGGAGAGGCCGTGTGGTCTAGGTATATTTCGAAGGTTGAGTCCTTACGGTTTACTGATGGATTGCATATGAGCTGTTACCAGTTTCCTAAGACTGCCCGACAAATCACCACAACTGGTTAGAGAAAAACAACAAACATCTTTTTCTCTCCCAGGTCCAAAATCAAAGGGTCAGCAGGGACTGTCCAAAGGCTCCGGGAGAGAATCCTTCCACGTGTGCCTAGCTTCTGGCGGATCCGGGTGTCCTCTGACGTGTACCAGCACAATGTCAGTCTCGTGTTCTCACGTTTGCATGGCCCTCTCCCTAGCGTCTCTGTGTCTCAGACCTCCCTGAACCTTTCCTAAGCATACCTACCATTGCTTGAAGGACCCATCCTAAATCCAGAGTGATGCTATCTCAAGATCCTTGGGGGTCTACGCCCAATTTCCAAATAAGCTCCCATTACAAGTTCCAGGTAGACCTATCTGTTGGGAGGCTACTAGTCTCCTCACTACGTGGGCCCATGGCAGATAGGAATCCACCAAATAAACAAGATTATAACCTTGAATTGCATTTAAATGGTTTATCTTTTACTTGCCACTTGCCATTCAAACTTCGAAACAGCGTTGTGTGGCAGGTAATATTATCGTTCCGATATTAGAAGGAAACTCTGAGAGCTGTGTGTAGACCTGGGATTGACACCCAGAATTCTTTAGCTGTACCCCAGCAGCTGGCCTGTTTTGGGGGGGTAATCAAATGTGTTCCTAGATAGAGGGCAATGAGGGGCATCGATAGCAAATCGCAGCCTAAGGACAGAACTAAGATCTGCTTAGTTTATTTAGTTACTACTAACAGATCTCACCAAGTTTTTGCTTCTAGGAGGTCTCTCATAAATAAGAGAGTCCATTTTTCAGCCATAATGAGGGATACTGTGTTATAGTGGAAATTTGATTTTATCACACGCAGGCAAACAGAACTATTTCCCCACCCGAGTTGAAGTTTTTTAGCTCACTTCAGAGTCTACACTTAAATATGCTTAAAACAGTCTATAAAATGTATAATATTTGTATGGATATTAAAGCATGTATTTTTTTAACGTTTATTTTTTTGAGATACAGAAAGAGACAGAGTGTGGGCAGGGGAGAGGCAGAGAGAGACAGACAGACTCTAAAGAAAGCTCCAGGCTCTGAGCTGTCAGCACAGAGCCCGACACGGGACTCGAACCCACAAACCACACGAACCGTGGGATCGTGACCTGGGCTGAAGTCGGATGCTTAACCGACTGAGCCACCCAGGTGCCCCTAAAGCCTGTATTTTGAGGTAGGAAGGAGAAGAGGCTGGAACTCGGGCATCTGTGGCATGACCAGGAGTAAAGGCAGAACGAAACTGGTCAGAGATACCATGGGCCGGGCTGCAAAGCTCCATGAGGCTCACAACCACGAAGGACACGTTAGCAGATACGTCAAGGGTACTGGCCAAACACATAGAGCCCAGGGGCCCACACCCAGGCAAAGAGGATCTAGAAGTTTCTTCATCAACTGGGAAGGAGAAGTGTTGATCCAAACACTGCACGGGACAGGCTTGGACTCAATGATTATGTATTGTTTATCTGGAATTCAAATTTAGGAGTGAGGCAAGGTGTGGCTTAGAGTCTGCAAGGCAGTGTGGTCCAGATTGGGACCTAGTTCTTGGAATAGACAAACTGGATTTGAATCCTGGCTCCAGCACTTGCTGTGTCAACAACTAGCTGTGGGCATGTCACTTAAGCCCTGCCTTGATTTCTTCACCCATAAAATGAGAACATACTAATACCTATCATAGTTTTTTGCGTGAGGATGAAATGACTTAGTATGTGTGAAGTGGTGTGAACAGTGCCTCACATGACATTCTCTAGATGTGTCAGCTCTTACTCTGGAACTTTGAAATTGTCTAAATAGTCGTCTAACAATGACTTTTCAATCAAAAAGGATTTTATGTAGATGGGCCGGAGTTGTAATTTCCAAATTTTCTTTGCTTGTTTGCTGTCGACTAAGAATTTCCTTTAGTTATAAACAGGGTGGCCCTGCCTCCCAATGTGCCTGAGACTCTCCCAATTTAGGACCACTGTCCTAGTATATGATTATTAAAAGCTCCCACCTTTTGTTCTCAGAAGGGTTCCAGTTAGGACAATATGTCTTAGGGTCGTTCTAGTTACAGAAAAATCAAGAAGTTACTCTTCTTTCAGAAAAAAAAAAGAAGCTCCTCTTCTTACAGGAGTTATAGTGTGAAAATTTCAATACCTGCGTCCCAACCACACACATAATCATTGTAGCAAGAGTCCATTTCTATTTGCTACAAAGAAGCACTTACCTTTCTAAAATATATATATTTATAAAAACATCCTGGGGCACCCGGGTGACCCAGTCAGTTAAGTGTTCAACTTGTGATTTCCGCTCAGGTCATAAACTCACCGTTGGTGAGATCGAGCCCGGGTCAGGGTCTACACTGGCAGCGTGGAGCCTGCTTGGGATTCTCTTTCTTCCTCTCTCTCTCTCCCTCCCCAACTCGTGTGTGTTCACTCTCTCTCTCTCTCTCAAAATAAACAAACTTAAAAAATTCTATGATTGCTCATTGCCTCAATGATAAAATCTAAGAAATTGTACCCTCACTTTCCAGATGCTTCCGTCTTCCCGAATCTTCCTTCACAATCCCCAGCCATCAGCTGCACACATCAGCCCCCTCTGGAAACCATCTGCCTTTGCTTCTATCAGTCCGTCTACCTGACATGCTTTTTTTTCTCTTTCCTTCTTCTGTTCACAGGTATGTCTCGTTTTTGAAGGATCTGATCAGTGTTTACTGTCGTCATAAAACACGTCACACTGCATCTTTGTTGGTTGTACATGTCTGTTGTCCCTGTTTGCTTATGAGCTCCGTGACTGTAATAACTTGGTTTTCAGAATCTCAATACATTCAAATTTTTACCCTATGAACATTTTATTGAATCGATTTGAATTTCCAATGAAGACAGAGTGTGTGGTAAACACATCGCAAAAAGTCCTCATAATCTTTGACTCTCCTACATCTGATTTCACTAAAAATAATCTTGCAGGAAATAGCACAAGTATACCTCCTTCGGCAACTTTCAAATTTTACTTTGAAAAAGGAACCACGCAACCAGAGTGAGTTCTCTGGGCAAGGAAACACTGTTACTATGCAAGAACATATTACCAAGGAGTTACATTTTTTTCTAAACTTTCGTGTTTTTACAAAGTCCCGAGTTTGCTTAACTTCCACCTAGAGCTCCCCGTGCCAAATGACTCCTAAATATTTACATCTCGTGGTAGTGTTTCTCAAAGTCTTTGAATTCTGTTTTTCCCTCTAGGTGTTTGGATCACAGTTTAGAAAAAGGGTACGAAACACGACGCGAATGTTCTTCCAAGCATCTTCATTTTCAAGAAACTGTTGAACGCTCCCAAGTTGCATCCGTTCTGTGGGCAATTTCCGCGGGTCTCTAAGGCTCAGAAGTGAAATTTGGGGAAGAGGGCCTAGGAGATGAATAGATTCGACCCACATAATTCATGTATAAACCCAACTGTGTGTATAAACTCAGCAGCCATTCAGTGTCCTCCCCTCTGTGGTCTCATAGAACTGCTTCTGAGCGGGTCACGCGGGGAAGGGAGAACACATACTGGACAGGGAATCTAGAACAATCCCTAATCAGCAACGCAGCTCTGGGGTTATCTTCCCTGAGCTTTTATTTCCTCCCTGCCAAATGAAGGCTAGCTCAGCGATTTCTGCAGTGATGTGAATTATGGTCGGCTTCCTAACGAGACAAGAAAAGGAGCTGCTAACACATCGGGACACAGCACCAACAGATGGAAGATCCTAGATGAAATCTTAGAACATCCTAGATGAAATTCTAGATGCATTTTGGAAACAGGACTGGGGGAGCATAAGGATGATGTACATTATGATTAAGGGGGGATTCTTCGCCCCAGCAATAGAAGGGTCGTTCCGTTTCAGAAAAATGTGTCATATGATAAAGGGCATCTATAGAATAACATGGCAAATACCATACTTAATGACAAGAAGCATTTCACTTAGTCTGTAGCAATGTACAAGGAGGCAAAACTTTCTAACGTGAAGAGAACAGAAGAAAAACTATTCTTATGTGAAGTCAAAATTCCTGTTGAAATGATGCGGCACTCAGTCCTTGGGTCTCTTTTCCCAAGCTTCTACGGACTGCCCCAGGCCATTGCTTTCAACACTTATACTCTAATGATTCCCACGTTTATATGTCTAACCATAACATCACTTTAAACTCTACACCTCTTCAATAGCATTGCTTTGATGTCTCATCTGGAGACTAATTAAAACTCTTAATGTTTAAAAAACAAAAAGAGAACAAAACAAAACAAGGGCACCTGGGTGGTCAGTCGGTTGAGCATCTGACCTCGGCTCAGGTCATGATCTCACAGTTCGTGAGTTCGAGCTCTGTGGTGGGCCCTGTGCTGACAGCTCAGAGCCTGGAGCCTGCTTGGGATTCTGTGTCTCCCTCTCTCTCTGCCCCTTCCCCACTCACACTGTCTCTCTCTCTCTCACACAAAATAAATAAACATTAAAAAAATTAAAAACAAAACAAAACAAAACTTTGTTCCATTTGTACTTTCCTGGTCAACAACTGGAATGTCCGGTTTTCCAATTGCTCTGGTAAAAAAAATCAATCAACACCCGCACTGATAAGTCATGCTGACAGACTCTGCCGTTTATATGCTGTGAGGAAAAGGACACTCTCTTCCCCCACACCGATAACCCTGGTTGAATCCTGAGCACAAAGATGAATCCTACACATCTAACCAGTATTCCTCCACACCGTCCTTGTCATCCAAAGTAAGGAAAGTCTGAAAAACTGTCGCAGCCAAGAGGAGTCTAAGGAGACAAGACTGTGGCGTGAAAACAAATGCCAACCAAACAGGAGCAAGAAACGGTTCTTTGTTCTGAGCTCGAAGGGGAGGCAGCCACCACCACTAGCGTCTGGCGCAGCTTCAAAGGCAGGCAGCAGGCTGGGAAAGCTTCCGGTGGGAAGAAGGGAAAGGCTCCAGGTACACGCTGATGACAGGCTGTCGGCAAGAGGAAGCTGGAGGTGGGCTAACTCGAAGCACGGCGTTCTGTGTGATTGGTTAGGGTGCGTATTTGGCTTTCTCTGGTTGGTCCTAAATTGGAAGATGTCAATTATGAATGGGACTCTGACCACGTGGGGCTGATTGCTACAAGGGTTGCTGCCTGGCTTCCTTGGCAGGCAGCTACTGGGTCAGAGGTCTATATTTTTATAAATGGTCTGGCCATCGTCCATGTGTACGTTCAGTCTCTCAGTGGTATCCTGGTTGAGATCCTGGACCCGAAAAGAACATGAGATAAAAACTAAGGAAATCTGAATGCAAGGATGGACTTTAGTTAATAAAAGAGCAATAGTGCTTTGTTCATTGTAACAAAGGTACCTAATCAATGTAAGGTATTAATATAGAGGAAACTATGTGTGGGGCATAAGGGAACTCTCTGTACTATCTGCTCAAACTTTCTGTGAATCTAGGGGAGTGATTCAGTCGGTTAAGTGTCCAGCTCCTGATTTTGGCTCAGGTCATGTTCTCATGATTTGGGAGCTCAAGCCCACATGGAGTTCACTCGGACGGCAAGGAGCCTGCTTGGGATTCTCTCTCTCTGTCTCTCTGCCTCTCCCTTGCTCGTACTCCCTTCTCTCTCAAAATATACAATAAACTTAAAAAAATATATTAAGTGGGGGCACCTGGGTGGCTCAGTTGACTAAACGTCCAGCTTTGGCTCACTAATCTTGCAGTTAGTGGGTTCAGGTCCCGTGTCAGGCTCTGTGCTGGCAGCTCAGAGTCTGGAACCTGCTTCAGATTCAGTGTCTCTCTCTCTTTCTGTTTCTCTATCTCAAAAATAAAAAAAAAATTAAAAAATTTAAAAAATCTTTCTGTGAATCTAAAATTGTTGGAAAATATAAAGTATATATTTTTCTTTAAAAAATTTTTTAATGTTTATTTAATTTTTAAGAGACAGAGAATGAATGGGGGGGGAGCAGAAAGAGAGGGAGACAGAATCCGAAGCAGGCTCCAGGCTCTGAGCTGTCAGCACAGAGCCCGACGCAGGGCTTGAACCCATGAACTGAGATCATGACCTGAGCCGAAGTCGGACGCTTAACCGACTGAGCCACCCAGGCGCCCCATTAAGTATATTTTTAAGAACACCACCACCTTGGGAAACTCCTGGACCCCTTGCTCTCTTTCACCCTCCACATCCTGTCCTCTCCCATATCCTCAGTCAGGATTTGACCACAGTTCGTCCACTCTGCTGCCGTCGCCTTAGCTCCAATGTCATCGCCGCGCACTGGGAAGCCTTCACCAGCACCCTGCGGGGCCCCGTGCCCTCCTGCTGCCTCTACAGAACTTTTCCACGGAGCTCTGGGCCAGACCTGCAGGGTGGAGCCCCCGGGCACCTGTCTGCTTCGCTGTTCCCACACGGGCTTCGGGGCCGGTTCTCGAGTGCATCCACCTCCTCACACCTTAGGCCCTTTGCATCTGCTCACTCTCCCCTGAGCACTGGTTGACTTCCTCATGTCGTTTGAGTCCCAGAGAGGCCTTTGCTGACCGCCTCGCTTTTTTTGCTTCCTAACGCTTAGCACCTTCTGACATTACCATATACATGGTGATATTTCTTTGCTTCCAGTGCATGTCCTGCATGATAAATGCACCCTGAGTGGCTCAGTTCGTTAAGCGTCAGACTTCAGCTTAGTTCATGCTTTCACAGTTCATGGGTTCAAGCCCCGTGTGGGGCTCTGTGCTGACAGCCCAGAGCCTGGAGCCTGCTTCGGATTCTGTGTCTCCCTCACTCTCTACCCCTCCCCTACTTGTGTGCGTTCTAAATAAACAAATAAATAAATAAATAAAAATTTTTTAAATATATAAATACCAATGAACTTAAGAACAACTTTCTCTGTTTTGTTCACCGCTGTCTCCTCAGTGTTAGTCTCAAACATTTGTGAAATGAGCACCATTACTCTTACGGAATAAATAAGCGAAGGTACTGAGGGCCAGGAAGCTAATGCTACACAATACGCTTATTAATTAGTCTTTTCTAAAATCTCCTAATTTTGATTCCGTCAAATTATGGAAAACAAGTTTTTATTTACTTTTTTCTTTTTTGTAATGTTTATTTATTTTTGAGAGCAAGCAGGGGAGGGGCAGAGAGAGAGAGAGAGAGAGAGAGAGAGAATTCTAAGCAGGCTCCATGTCCTCAGCACAGAGCCTGATCTGGGGCTCAAACTCACGAACTGCGAGATTACCACCTGAGGTGAAACCAAGAGTCAGCTGCTTCGCTGACGGAGCCATCCAGGTGCCCCGAATTAAAAACATTTCTGCTGAGGATCAAGTTCTTTGTTTACTTCGTACACCTAAAATACATTTTGTTTAGTGTGAGTCCGTATAACGTGGCCTCAGAAATGTGATCCGAGAAGGCAGTTCAGTAAGGTTCCTGACATAGTCGGTAAGCCGAGGCCTGTGGCATTGTCCACGGCTGAAATGCGGAGGTGTCCCAAAGCCTGGAAACACTTCCGAATGTTCACTCAGGCAACGTTTACTGACTGAAACCCAATGCTGGAAGCCATGGGCCAGAAATAACATGAACTAATTCCTGCCCTAAAAGAGAGCCCAGTCAGTAGGAAAGATACGTGCCCCAAACACGAAAACACAAGGAGCAAGACTGAGGGTCTCCTAACCACCGTGCGCACAATGACAGGTTGAACAGAAACTCTGGGACGATGACTCCATGGCGCTGTGGAAAACACCTTACCTTGTTCACACGGCTTTCGGGACAAGACGAACCGTGGCTGGCAAGGAAGAGACAGACGGTGGTGGTGGTGTTCCTCAGGCTGTTTGTCCACACACCATTATTCTTACGGGAACAGGCCGTTCCTTTTTTGAGACACGCTCTTCCCTTGGAACCGTGATGCTGCACCAATTGTTTCTCCTCCTCCCTCTACTTCTTCTGTCTTACTGAATTTACTCTTTTCTTTTAGTCCTCCTGTCTTCTCATTTGGGAAATACCTACTTCGCAGGGAGAACCTGCGCCGGAGTCATCAAACAAAGGTTCCAACTCTGGCTCCTGCTCTCCCCGGACACATGCTTATGACACCCAACAGAGGGACTGGTCTCACATTCCTTCTATCGAGACAGGCGGGAAACAGCACACAGGTGACAGATCTTCACTCTCCGGCTCGTCAGAGTCACTGTGTCCCAGCCCCCCCAGAGCCGTCAGTCCCTCATCTTCCTTTACAGATGCTCCCCCATCAAAGCATCTCACTCTTCAAGACTGCCAGTCCCATATGTATATTCCCTACTTGTAGACACGACGAAGAATCTACTCAAAGAGCGTTAACAGAGACCCTCAGTTCCGCATGTCTGTCTCTAATTCTTCTCTACAACGTCTGACCACCTAGAAAGCTCACCCCCTTCTCACACTCAACCAGGTAAGAGATAAACTCATCATCTTATCCCTCCTCCGCCAACCATATTCATCAAGCCCCAGACCTGCTAAAGCTTTGTACTGCCTCGTAGACCACGGTGAGGCTCTGTGGGCCCCTGGGAATCTAGGGAGATTTCCAAGTGACCCATGACGATGCCGGGGCAAAGATGGTAGCCGTGGCGTGGCGGGCTTGTTCTCAAATATGGACCCTGCCTAGGTCTGCAGTTTGCGCTGACCAGAGACTGGAGCCTGTAAGCACGGGTCCGGATTCCTCTGCTTGACATGCTAAGCACTTTTTACAAGTTTTACTTGATTTGTTTTTTCTTTCATAGATAGCATATGAATGCAGTACAAAAATCAAAGGTACAGAAAGGTGTGTAGTGACAAGTTTTTCTCACGAACCTGTTGTCCAACCTCACAGTTCCTCTCCTCGACCACTGCTATCTCATAGGCACATATATATGCATATGATTTCTCCTGTGTTTACACAACTGGAAAGATGCTGGATATACCATATTATACCTTAGTGCCTAGGGGTGTGTGTGTGTGTGTATAAAATACCGACTCTCTCTACATACACACGCAGACACTCGCACACACATACATATAGCTTGGAGCTCCATCCATATCACTGTATTTACAGTTACTTCATTTGAAAGAGCTACATAAGTTTCCATTAAATGGATTATATTGTCAATAATTTCTTTCACTTGCACCAATTCCTGAATACACTTGATTCCAATATTTTGCCGATACCAGCAAATCTGTATTGATTCTGCTTAGATACATGTCATGTTACACACATACAAGCCTAACTGCCGAATGAATTCCCCTAAGTAGAATGACCTGATCAAATGGTATTTCTATGTGGAAGTTTGATAAATACTTCCAAATTGTTCTGGATTAAGAATGTGTTAGTTTCTACTCCAACCAGTTAAGTAGGAGCCGACTTTTCTACTTCTTCTCCAAACGTAGTTTGTTATCAAATATTTGACCGCTGATTTGCAAGTGGAAAAGATATCCCTTGGCACTTACCTTATGAAGAATGAGACTGAACACTGTATGTGATTAAAAGTCATTTGTATTTCTTTTGAATTTCTCTGTCTTCTGTTATATTATTGATTCTTAAAAATAGTTTATAGGAGGTTTTTACACAATGAAAGAATTAGTCCTATTTATGCCATACCTGTTGCAAATATCTTACCTTCTTTGCAGTTTGCATTTTGACTTTGTGGGGTGTCGTGTGCGTGTGTGTCGTCATACAGAAAGGACTCTAGAAAGAGTCAAAGTTACTAACTTTTAACAACCAATTCATCTACGTGAAAATAAAACTCTGATGACATTTTCATTGGAATCCTATTATACAAATAGATAGAGTGAGAGAAAACTGACATTTTTATAATGCTTTCTCTTCCCATCCATCAGTCGTTTCATATGTCCCAGTAGGGTTTGATTTGTTTTTTTTTTTTTTTTACAAAATAAAGAACTTTAGTATGTCTTAACCTTTTCTTGGGTATTTTACCATTTTTCTTGCCATTGTCACTACAGTCTTTTCTTCTATTGCAGTTTCTAATTGATTATTATGTCTATATAGGAAGGCGTTTATTTTAAAACATCAATTTTGTAACGATTCACTTTACACAACTGGCTTGTTTCCAATAGCCAATGAAGTGATTTGCTTTTCTTTACTCATCCTTTATCATATTTGAACTTATTTATTTCTAGCATCTAATTTTCTTAAGTGGACCAAGATTTCATATCCTACAAGATGGGCCATTACCTCCAATATTTTACGGGTGTGTGAAAATAACGTGAAGGCGTGAAAACTTCATTCCATGCAATTATACCCGTGACTTTCATTATTTATATGTTCCACCAACAAACATTTCTTCTTCCCTAGCTATGTCATGAACTGAGATGCGGGAATTGAAATCGCCCATTTCCTCTTTGGTTTCCTGTAATTTTTGCTGTAATTATGCTGCCACAAGGCTATTTGATTCAGAGGCATCCGTAACAGTGAGATCACCAAGGTGGATATACCCTTTATTACTTTCTTCACATCTGCCTGACCGGCCTTTGCTCATCCTTTGCTTTTCAATTTTTAGGAGCTATTTAATTTTAGGTACAACTCTTGAATCTGGAAATAAAATTACATGTTGCTTTATGATGAAAACTTTTAGTTTTCTCTTTTGATGAGGAGTTACTCAACTTGCTTTTATGTATATGACACGTATGTTTAGGTTTTGTCTGACTATGTTTTCTGTTATATTTTTCTTTTTCTATAGTATGTTTTATGTTTTCAATAATGTATCATAAGTGTGTGTATTATCTGCAAATTTAGAAAGTTCCTGTTTTTGTTCGAATGTTTACCTTTACAATTACTGTTTTATGCAACACAGTTGACCCCCTAAAAACGAGTTTGGAAGATGAAACCAGGAAATGCCTATGGCCTTTCCTTACTGCTACCCACCCACTTCAGCTGATTAACTATTTTTGGTACTACTCATGCTTATGTTTTTAAATCAAACACCTGTGCTGCTGGATTCACTCGTTTAATGCAGTTCCCAAGAGCCTTCTTCATCTATCAAGCCGTACCTCCAACCTCGAACCCTTACCTCACCTGAGAGGCAAAACCAGAGACTAGAACAAGCCGGAAACCCAATCGCTGCAGCAGAAAACCCGACAAGGCAAATGCAAACGACAAGAGCTCTTGGCAATTTTGAGATCTTACGGTTTCAGAAAGCTGGAGAAAGAGGGACGAGGAGGCATTGAGGAAAGCGACACTTTCCGTTAAGTCTGGAGAAGCAAAATAAAATGAACTTTGCTTTGAAGACCATTCATGAAAATGAAGTACTCTAGAACCTCTGTAAAGTTGGAGTCTGTGAAGGGGGTCAGTGAAGTCAAGTTCATGCTCTGAACATGGGGTTCTGGCTGCTACCATCAACTGAAGAGAGGATGCTTCTTGCTATGAAGCCTAACAGTGGATCTGATGATTGAGAGGGAGCATGGGCTTTGCTTCTTTGTAATGGCAAAGGCTGATCTCCTTGTTAGATCATCTCCTGCGACAACAGCTATACTTTTGATTGGGCATTTCTCCTGTCAGGTTCCTGCCCCATCCTGTCCTTCAACATTTACTATCAGGTTCTAAGATGCACAAAGAAAAGAAAAGCTAATGGGGTGCCTGAGTGGCTCAGTTGGTTAGGCGTCCAACCAACTTCAGCTCAGGTCATGAGCTCATAGTTTCTGGGTTTGAGCCCCGCATTGGGTTATGAGCTGATAGCAAAGGGCCTGCTTTGGATCCTGTCTCCCTTTCTCTCTCTGTACCTCTCCTACTCTCTCTCAAAAATAAACAAACATTAGGGGCACTTGGGTGGCTCAGTTGGTTGGGTGACCAACTTCAGCTCAGGTCGTGATCTCACGGTCTGTGAGTTCAAGCCCCACGTCGGGCTCTGTGCTGATGGCTCAGAGCCTGGAGCCTGCTTCCGATTCTGTGTCTCTCTCTCTGCCCTTCCCTTGTTCACGCTGTGCCTCTATGTCTCTCAAAAATAAATAAACATTAAAAAAAAAATTTTAAATAAAAAAAATAAACAAACATTTAAAAAAGAAGAAAAAAATAAAAGGAAATTTAGAAAAGTTAACAAATGTGAAGTGCCTGGGTGCCTGAGTGGGTCAGTGGGTTAAGCATCCACCTTCAGCTCAGGTCATGATCTCACGGTTCATGAGTTCGAGCCCCACGTTGGGCTCTGGGCTGACAGCTCAGAGCCTCGAGCCGGCTTCTGATTCTGTGTCTCCCTCTTTCTCTGTTCCTCCCTTGCTAGTGGGAGTCTCTCTCAAAAAAAAATAAACATCAAAAAAATTTTAAAAGGTAGGTGGTGCCAGGGGTTCAGGGTGGGCAGTAAAACTATTTCATCAAGATTGGTTCATCAGTGTAGTGAATATACTACATTAATGCAAGATGTTAATATGTGAGAAACTTTGGTTAGGGGGCAGTATACGGGAACTCTGTACTTTTCAATTTTACCGTAAACTTAAAACTGCTCTAAAATACAATTAAAAAGGAAAAGAGAGGGAGAGAGAGTTTTGATATCTGACAAAAATTTGAATCCCACCACTTAATATTTGTGTGGGCTTTGGCTTTTACATTTTCTCATGAGAATATGAACATAATAACATTACCTCGTAGAATCATTCAGGGTTTGATTGAGCTAACCTAGAGAGAGAGAGCCTGGTACACCACGGGCACTCCAGATTTATTTTTTTATTTTTTTATTAAAAACATTTTTTTAAGGTTTCTTTCTTTTTGAGAGTAAGAGAAAGAGAGAGGGTGTGCACAAGCATGGGAGGGGCAGAGAAAGACGGAGACACAGAGTCTGAAGCAGGCTCCAGGATCTGAGCTGTCAGCACAGAGCCCAACACGGGGCTCAAACCCACCACTCATCTTTTTAATGTCTCCATAGTTTTGCCTTTTCCAGATGTCATAGAGTCACACAGTAGTTAGCCTTTTCAGATTGGCTTCTTTTACTTAGTAAAAGAATTCTTCCTTTCGATTTCAATTCTTCCTGGTCTTTTCCTGGTTCAGTGATTCATTTCTTTTTATCACTGAATAATATCCCAGTATAGGGCTGTACCACAGTTTGGTTATATGTTCACTCATTTTTTTTAACTTTATTGATTTATTTTGAGAGAGAGACAGAGCAAGCAAGGGAGGGGCAGAGAAACAGAGAGAGAGAAAATCCCGCGCAGGCTTCTTGCTGACAGCGTGGGGGTGGAACTCACAAACCATGAGATCATGACCTGAACCACATGAGCCACTCACCCCTAATTTTTATTATTTTCATTTTCATTTAGTTCAGAATATTTTAAGTATCTCTTAAGATTTCTTTGATCCTTGTGTTAGTTAGAAGTATGCTACTTAATCTCAAGCATTGTGAAATTTTACAGCTTTCTTTCTCTTATTGATTTCTAGTTTAATCTCACTGTGGGGCCAAGAGCATACATTTTATGATTTTTATTCTTTTAAATTTGTTAAGGTGAGTTTTGTGACTCAGTCTATAAATATCAATTAAATTCAGTTGATTGATGGCGTTGTTTAATTCAACTAGGTTCTTACTGATTTCCTGCCTGCTGGATATGCTGATAGAGGGATGCTGAAGTCACTCATTTTAAGAGTGGATTCATTTATTCCTCCTTGCAGTTTTATTGGTTTTTGCCTTATGTGTTTTGATGCTCACTTGTTAGTTGCATACACAGTAAAATTGTTACATCTTCTTGAAGTGACCTTTTTATCACGATGACCTCTTTTTCCCTGATAGTTTTCCTTGCTATGAAGTCTGTTGTCTCTGAAATTAATATAGATACTCCCACTTATTTTTTATTAATATTATCATAACATTTCCCCCCATCAATTTGCTTTTACTTTATGTGTGCTTTATATCTAAAGTCGGTTTTTTATAGACAACACGCAGTTGGGTCTTGTTTTTTATGCACTCTGACAATCTGCATGTAGATCTTTGGTGTTTAAAGTGATTGTTGACAAAGTTAGATAAATATCTACCATACTTTTTCCACAAAATTTCTATTTATTGTCTTTTTTTCTTCTACTCTTTTTCTACCTTTTGTGATTTTAAGTGACCATTTTGTGATTCCATTTTTCTCTTCTCCTACTCTGTAAAATATACGTATTTTTTTTGGTAATGACTGTCCTAAAGTTACCAATCAACATTTACAACTAATCCAAGTTCACTTTACAATAACACTCTACCACTTCACAAGTGATACAAGTTCCTTTTGATGGCATATTCTCGAATCCCCTCTCCCACCCTTTATGACATTGTTTTTACTCATTTCATTGGTTTATTAGCTATAGTCACTGAATACTGTGTTGCTCTTATTATTTTGAACGACCGGTTAACTGTTAGGGCAATTAAGAAAAATATTTTATTTTACCTTCATATAGTCCTTCTATAATGTTCTTCCCATCTCTATGTACCCCATTTTTTTAAATTTTTTATTTTGAGAGAGAGAGAGAGAGAGAGAGAGAGAGAGAGGAAACTATACTGGCTCCATGTTCAGTGTAAAGCATGATATGGGGCTGGATCTCACGACTGTGCAGCTCACGGTTTCTAACCTGTATCATTTTCTTTCTTTCTGAAGAAATTCTTCTAACATTTCCTGCTATGCAAGCCTGCAGTTAACAAATTCCCTCAATTTTTGATCTTTAAGAAAATCTTTATTTCTCTTTCACTTTTGAAGGTATTACAGAAATCTGTAGATACAGAAATCTACATGGTGGGATTCTCTTTCAAAGCTTTAAATATGTCATGTCAATTTCTTTTTATACCTGCAGTACATGCCACCTTGAATATGTACAGTTAATACTTTTCTGTCCTGATTCCAGCTACTAGATTTTGTACATGAACATGATCTCATGAGCACTCTTTTTTTATAAATATTTTTTTAAGTTTATTATTATTTTTTTTGAGAGAGAGAGAGACAGAGTGAGTCAGGGAGGGGCAGAGAGACAGGGAGAGAGAGAGAATCCAAAGCAGAGCCCAATGCAGAGCTTGAACCCATGAACTGTGAGATCATGACCTGAACCAAAGACAAGTGTTGGCAGCTTAATGGACTCAGTCACCCAGGTGCCCCCATGAGTCCTGCGCTTCGCAATTTGACTATAGCTACAATGTACCTTTATTTGTTTTATACTATTTCCTAGTTGCCAATCCAAGCATTTTACCAAGACTACATTCGTGTCGTAAATCTCAGTAGATATTATTATTATCATTCCCATCTTACAGCAGGGGTAACTGAGGCAGATCGAGACTAAGTTTCCCAGCATAATAAGCATGTACAGTGGGCACCCAGGCTTCAACTAGGGTCTCTGGATCCAGAGTGTACTCTTATAATCTCTTGGTAGGATCAAGTTATTGATAAAGGAAGCACAGCTGATCACAGAAACAGTCACTATAAAATAGCATTTTTCATCACTCTCTCAGGTTTCATGGATTTAAAAAAAAAAAGAGAATCTCGCCCTCTACTAAACTATAAATTCCATAGAAAGAGGGACTTCGCTTTATATTTGCAACTCAAAGCTCCGGGTACTCAATAAATAGCTGGTGATTTGAACTGGAGGAGATCATGACAGTTTACCTATACTCACGCACCTTTAAAGAAAATTAAAAGAAACATTTAACTCGTTTATTAATGAAATATGTGCAAATTAAAAAAAAGGCAACCTAGAAGAATCGAGAAATATGTAAAGTATTTAACAATAAATATTCATCAACATATACACATAGAAAAGACACTCTCTTCCTGCCGTAAGTTTGCTCCATTTCCTCAACCACAAAATGACAGACTGGACTATATAGTATTGGAAGTTCCATCCGGTGCTTTCTAAATTCTATAATTGTGAAAGCTTAAGCTGTTAGTTTGAAAATATCTTTGTATCATTTTTGTAAATATCCACTAGGGGGCGAGATAACGTGCCCCGCCTAAGTAACACAGGTGAAAAGCGTAGGCTATTTCCACAGCACGAACAGGTGCACGTCAGTTCTTCACCTCCACAGACACTTCATTTAAAGTGAAACAGCCATTCAAATGCTCCGAGTTTTAAATTAGTCTTATGTGAGATTTATTACTTAGTTTGTCTTACTGGTTCTGGGAACATTCTCCCTGGGCCAGAAGAGGGAGCTCAAAGCTTGTTTGTTTTTTCTTTCAGGATTTTCTGAGACTTTAAAAGCTCAGATGAAGTGCAGGAAATTTGCCTTCATATGTCTGTTTGGTTAAAGAAATTAAGTTGCTGTGAAGGAATTACTTATGTGATAATACAAAAATACTATCTCAGTATCACAGTAGTTAGAGAATTAATTTACTCGTTATCATTTTAACCATGCAAAGCATAAAAAATAACTTGAGGGGCACCAGGCTGGTTCAGTCAGTGGAACATGGGACTCTTGATCTCGGGGTTAGGAGTTCAAGCCCCACGTTGTGTGTAGAGATTACTTAAAAATTAAAAATTAATTTTAAAAGAAATAACTTCAGAGAACCTCAAATATTAAAATGAAAAAGAATGAATCATTTTTCCAAAAAAAATAAAAGCATAAAGAGTATATCAACGATCTAATACAATAAAATCTATAAGCAACAGGATACTGGCCATTTAGTAAAGGTTAAAATTTTTATACAGGTATATTTTTATGTATATATACATATGTTTTATGTATTATACATATAGGTTGTATTATATATATATATATACATACATATGTATATTTTTTTCTTTAAATTAGATTTTAATGCACAAATTTTGATACATAGGGATTTTCTTCATAATTCTAATTATTTTCTGATTTTATTATCCTTCTTTGACCATGCCTCATTTAGAATTGTGTCTTATAGTTTCCTACACCTGAGGATTTTGTTCATCTTTTTATTCGTTGATCTCTAAGTTTATTGTATTGAGGCACAAGAACATGGGTTATATCATGAGTTCTTTCACACTGAGTGTTGGGACTTGCACTGTGTGGGTGTGTTTTGTGGGTGTGTTTTGTGGGTGCAGAGTGGTTTGTGGACATGACACAAGATATAACTTTCTTTTTTAGGTTTTATTTATTTTCGAGCAAGAGAGAGAACAGAGGAGGGGCAGAGAAAGAGGGAGAGAGAGAAGCCTTCCTCCCAGGCTCCTCGCTGTCAGTGCAGAGCCCAAGGCAAGGCTTAAACTCACAAACTGTGAGATCATGATCTGAGCCAAAATCAAGATGAAGACGCTTAACCAACTGAGCCACCCAGACACCCCAAGAAGTGACTTTTTCTGTTGTCTTGGGGTCCCTGTATGTCCTTGCTAGGCATTCTAAGAGAAGGGGAAACTAGTTTCACTGCCTGTAGGTCATCACTCACTTGTAGGTGGTATGAGACTAGCCTAGGGGGTTGGTTATGCGATGATGAACCGTCAGAAAGGACCTATTTCTTTTGAGAGACTAGGAGAGCCTCGGTGTTTCTGGTCTCCATCCAAACGAGGTGCTAATGCCATTCTCATTTTAATCAAGGTGCACATTTCAAATAAATGCTTGCTAGGTGCTTCCTGGAATTTGGAGACACAGTAATTGGTACCTGGCCCCTGCGTCAATACTGAAAAGGTAAGGGCTTGGCTAAAGCAGTCTGTCTGAAGATGTGATGTACTTTCACCGTCTGTTAAGGTGGAAGCAGATGCATAGTTCCTTCAAGATTGTATGGATGCTTGAGAGGGAGACACCCCCAAGAGCATGACTTGGGGGGGGGGGTGTGAAGCGACTACAACGGAAGGGTGAACTGTTAGAAGCTAATGGCCAGTCAGGAGATTTAGAAGCTGCCATTAATAAGGTTGTCTCAAGGGGCACCCGGGTGGCTCAGTCAGTTGAAGTCTGACTCTGGATTTCGGCTCAGGTCATGATCCCCGGGTCATGGGATTGCACTCCATGTCAGGATCCGCGCTGGGCTTGGGGGCTGCTCGGGATTCTCTCTCTCTCTTCCTCTGCCCCTCTCCCTTGCTCATGCACTCTCTATATATAAAATTTAAAAAATAATACTAAAATAAATACAATTGTCTTTTAAAAAAAATCTCAGAGAAGTGCCTCTTAAAAGAATGAGCCGGAAATTTGGGTGTGGCAGACAGGGCACAACTTCGTACCAGACTGTAATCCTGTTGAGATTTCCAAGATTGTTCTTCTTTCCTTAATCCCATTTTTGTGCACCTCCTTCTCTTTCCCACCGGCCAAAAACACATCTAGGAAGTGAAGAAGGGCATGTACGAGGCAAGAGGAGAGAGGCCACGTTTTACTTCCCCACGTCGGCTTTTGAACCCATGACCACTGAGCTAAGGAGAATCATCTACAATGGGGCAAGATTTGGATTTGGTCATATTGGGCTCGACTAATTATTTTTTAAAGGACTAGAAGAGCTGAACTTGCCAAGATTACGTTTAGAAGAAGGTCCTTAGAGGTGGAAAGACTAAACAATTTCTCCTTGCACACCATCTCCATAGCTCAACACATCGTATATAAAGACACAAACAAATGTATCTGTATTTTTATCCGTATCTATACCTATATTTATATCTACATACACAATCTACACACACACACACGCTCACTGATGTTCACCAAGGATTGTTAAATACGCTTTCACAACAGGTTATACTTTTCCTAACTTTGACATTTTTCATTTTTCCTCGAAATTCTTTCAATTTGTTTTCTTTGTAAATTTCAGGCTACTAGTTAGGCTCACAAGGATGCAGAATTATAGTTTCTAGCTACAGTATTTTATCCATATCTAAAACTTAGCATCCTTAATAAATCTTTTACCTTATAATCTAACTGGTTTGACATGAATCTAAAGAGCAACTTTCTTATGGTATTTGTTTGCTGAATCTTTTCCCATCTTTGCAACGTCTACTTTCTTGTACCATTATGTTCTAAGAATGTCTTTTAAATAGCATAGAGTTGGACTTTATTATCTGACATAAGACTCTTTGACTTTTATCTGATGTGTTTAGTCTATTTTATTATTTTTATTTCTATTTTAGATTTACTTCTATAATCTTACTTTGTACTTTTATTTTTACGATTTTTAAAGCTTTTTTCTTTTTTTCCAATTGGATTAACAAAGATTTCCTTAATTTTTTTCCACTTCACTGACTGCCTCCCACACTGACTTTATTTCTATACTTTGTAGGCACACTTAATTGAAAAAGTTAAATTTCTTAAAATAAGACAAGAAATTTAAAACCCAAAGCTCTTATGCTTAAGGCTTATTATGTAAAGGAATAGTCTCAGTTTTTGTATTCTTAAATCCCACTCCCCAGAAGCAACCCCTTTGAACACTTTTAACTCTCTCCTCTAATCATGGTCGTATGTCTCAGTAACATTTTAATGCTACTTTTAAATTTTAGATATCTATTAGTTACCACTATGGCTATTTTCCTAGGATTTTCTCTTTACAACTGTCCTGGTTTTACATGTTTTTGATTTATATTTTTTGAGAGAGAGAGAGAGAAAGAAAGAGACACCGTGGGCATATGTGGGCGTGCAAGCAGGGGAGGGGCAGAAAGAGAGGGAGAGAGCGAATCTTAAGCAGCCTCTATGCTCCAGGTGGAGCCCAACAGGAGGCTTGATCCCACCACCCTGGGATCACAACCTGAGCTTAAATCAAGAGTTGGACACTTAACTGACTGAGGCACCCCTATCCTGGTATTTTTAAAAGTTGATTTATTTTTGAGAGACAGATATATAGACATGTAGATAGAGACAGATATCTATCTGTCAGCGTGGAGCTCAAGGCCAGACTTGAACTCACGAACCCTGGGAGGTCATGACCTGAGTAGAAACCAAGAGGTGAACACTTAACCGACTGAGCCACCCGGGGACCCCTCTATCCTGGTATTTTTATATGGTCTTTCCTGCCCCTAGGTCCCATGAGTCATTTCTTGGTTTACCCACTTGTTTTGAGACACTACATCCTTCTGTAGATAACTTATAGAGGTGTTGCCCAGGAGGCAAATTTTTTCTCTGAAGCTGCATATCTGAAATATATATATTTTATCCCACTCTGATATTTGATTATTTGGTCAGGTATGCAGGTATGAAATTCTAAATTGAGTATCATTATCCCTTGGAATCTCAAAGGCATTTTCTCATTGCATCTTATCTTCCGATATTTCTGTTGGGAAGTGCGATGTCATTCTCTCCGATTCTGTGATTTCTCCTGGAAACCTTTGCCTCTTAACACAGTGTTCTGGTATTTCACAGTGATGTGCTTTAATAAGAAATTATTTTTTCTGGGGCGCCTGGGTGGCTCAGTCGGTTAAGCATCTGACTCTAGGTTTTAGCTGAGGTCATGATCTCAGGGTTCGGGGGGTCGAGCCCCTCCCTGGGCTGTGCACTGGCAGCGTGGAGCCTGCCTGGGATCCTCCCTCTCTCTACCCCTTCCCCACTTGCACTCTGTAGCTCTCAAATAATAAATAAACTTAAAAAAAATCCTTAAAAAAAAACAACCTTTTATTCCCCATTCTACTGGGCCCTCCCTGGGGTGTTTCCAGTCTGGAGTCCCATGAAATTTCCTCCTCAAAATCTTCTCTATCAGGCCTTTGGTGTCTTCCTTTTCTAGGTTTTCTGTTCTCTCTTTCTTTTTTTTTTAATTTTTTTTAATGTTTATTTATTTTTGAGACAGAGAGAGACAGAGCATGAGTGGGGGAGGGGAGACACAGAATGTGAAGCAGGCTCCAGGCTCCGAGCTATCAGCACAGAGCCCAACTCGGGGCTCGAACTCACAGACCGTGAGATCATGACCTGAGCCAAAGTCGGACGCTCAACCGACTGAGCCACCCAGGCACCCCTGTTCTCTCTTTCTAAACCCCCTGTTATTTGGATATTAGAGTTCATGAATTGTCCTTTAATTTTCTTATCCCTTCTCTCCCATTGCCAATCTATGCATCTCATTCTACTTTCTGGAATATACTTTTTTAACTTTGTATTCTAACTCCTCTCTTAAAATTTTTGTTTCCGTATTCCTGTTTTTCCTTTCCAAAAGTTTTTCCATTCTCTCAGTTTTCAAAGAAAGGATGTAGTAACTTTTGCTTTCCTAAAATATTAATCATGGTGACAATGACTCATTCGTTTTATCTTCCAAATTCCTCTTGTCCTCTTTATTCCATAATTTTTATTTCTCTCTTTTTATGATGGGGGTTTCCTTTCATGCGTAGCAATCATGAACTGTCTATTCGTATTGAAGAACAAGGCCCTACAAAGCTGACTAGAATTTCTTTCACTCTGTTGACCTCCCCACAGGATAGAGGATGCAAAGTTTTGTTTTGCTTTTGTTCTTTTGGGGTGGGTGAGTTCTGTCAAAGAGGAGTCTTTATATCTTGTATCTGACAGTGTCAGCCTGACGCACGGCATTCTGAGGGGCCAGAGAGAAGCTTACAGAACCTTACTGAAGGGCCTCTCATTACTTGGCACCTCACCTTTGCTCTCAGACACACCCGGCACCCACAGCTCTAGAACTTGTCTATCCCAGCGTCTTCAAAGAAAAAGCTCTCGTTTCTGCGGTAAGGGAAGGGTAGTCCCCTTGTTTGCAGCACAGAGGAAGTTTGAGGTTCAGACTCTTTTCATGCTGCTTTTCCTTTTATTTTTTTTAAGGTCTATTTTGCGAGAGACAGAGTGTGAGCAGGGGAGGGGCAGAGGGAGAGGGAGACACTGCATCTAAGCAGGCTTCAGGATGTGAGCTGTCAGCACAGAGCCTGATGCGGGGGCTCGAACCCACGAACCAACCGTGAGATCATGACCTGAGCCGAAGTCGGACGCTTACCAACTGAGCCACTGAGGTGCCCCAAATACTATTAATTTTTATACTATCTGATACTATAGGGTCATCACTGGCCTCCGAATGATTTGGTATCACGTTTTCATCTCCATTGTTTTACCAGGTAAATTTTTTTTCTGAAGATTTTTTTCCCTGTGCACTGCTCTGGGAATTCTTTACCATTCTTGATCCTGAAGATGTGGATCTTCAGCTTCGTTTCATGGCGTGAGCAGCCCTTCCTAACTTCATGAAGAGTTCCAGCTCTTACCTTCGGGAGACCAAACCTTTCACTTCGGTTTCTGTGTGGACATTAAGTCTTAAGCTTTAAGGCAACTAAAACCTAATTGTGGTTCTCGTAGCCAACCCCTTGACCACAACAGTATCAGTCTCTACTGCTGCTTTGCCCTGCAAATCATTCTTTGGTTCTAACACCAGGAGGAATGCCCCATCCCCCCTCCATTTTTTTTTCCTTTTGTAACATCAGACATGTATTTACATTAAAAAAAAAAAAGCCGTTTCCCACCCCCCCACCCTTGAATCTTCAGGTTCTTGTGACAGGAGAGATCCCAGGTTAGCTGAGTCTATCCGTGTTCTAGTCATCCTGGGGTCTGGCTTCCCAAATCCGACTGCTTCAGCCAGAAATAATCACTCTCTTCTCTGCACAACCAAACTACATTATTTAATATCTGCCTGATGGATAGCTGTGCCCCATTCAATAATAGCTGTTGGATTACCTTGAATTTTGAGGAAAGGTACGTGTATCCACAGCCAAACATGTAACACCATATTCTCTATAAGCACAGGGTGGTGGGGAAAAAATGCCACAGTGAGTGTTACTTACCTCCCGGCCTCAATTTCTTTTTACTGATCTAGAATATGAATTAGCACACCACTCTACTCACTTTGCAGAATTACAGGGGATCTAGAAAAGGATTTTATTAATTTTAGTGAATTATATACATCTAAAATATGTTTTATGCCACACTGCATCAGTGTTTGCTGCATCAAGAGACAACATCTGAAAGGGTATTCTTTTATGATTTCCTGGAATGCAGTGAAGAACATTTGGAGAGAAAGTGACGTGCATGTTAATTCAAATGAATCTTTCACTTGAAGAGAAATAGACTTAATGATGAAAATAGCAAACCTACATTGCATATGGTGTTCTGGGAGACTTATAAACTGCAAGTGTGTCACATGCATACAGAAGAAACATTTCCTTAGTATTCGAAGGAGCATAAAATAACTTAGAAGGTGTGTAAAAGTAAAGTCGAGCTGCCCCGACTGTTGAGTTATCAAATGTCACTGTTCATGCAAGTTTCCTCATCCCGTCTCCAGCATTGGGTCCTGGGATCTGGGAAGGGACGCAACAAAATTAGTTCTGTGAAATTGTTATTGCTTGAGTATGCATAGCTCGGGGGTTAAGAAGCCACAATCTCAGAGCACCCCACTGGCTCAGTCGGTTGAATGTCTGACTCTGGATTTCAGCTGGGTCGTTATGTTGTGTTTGTGAATTCGAGCCCCACATTGGGCTCAGTGCAGAGCCTGCTTGGGATTCTCTCTCTCTCCCTCTCTCTCTGCCCCTCCCCAACTCACGTAGTGTGTGTGTCTCTCTCTTTCTCAAAATAAATAAATACACTTAAAAAAAAACCACACACACACAGAAGATCTGGAGCCAGACTACCTGGGTGTAACTTTCTAATTATGTGACCTTGGACCATGGTATAAACTGTCTGCTGTGTTATCTATAAAATGGAGATACTATTTCATACCACTAATAGTCCTTGTTGTGAGTATCAAATGAGTTATTATGACTAGGGTTTGGAACAACACCTGTCATGTATGTGGTAGCGACAAGAACAAGACATGTACTACTGGCCAGGCAATGGGTTACGTACTGAGAATACGAAGTTCACAGGGTACTTCCAACAAAAAGGTAGAAAACTCATCTTGAGTGAAACGTTTGTCAGATAGCATAGATCAATGGGTGGATAGCAACAAAACCCAAAGAAACTTGGCAAAAACCTTGACATAAACCATCAAATTACCTTTGATGTATTGAAAGGAAAGTGCATTTAGGTCTCCCCGGACTGACACAAAGAAGCGGTGGTACCAATAATCACACACAGAAGATGTTCTGGAATCTGTCTCCATTTGACTTTAAAGAGCATAATGTCATCAGGAGGGGGCCAGCTTGTCTTTGGCTATCTTACTCAAGTCAGTGTTAAAATGATCTTTCATTTTTAAAGACACCAGTCCGTCATAGGAAGAATCAGTACATAGCTCGGCAAGGGAAATCCAATCTGTACCGTTATTTGGTCATGGAGAATTCATCCAGTATTTAGTACAGACAGAGGAAAATCAGCATCAGTAAATGCTCTCAAATGAAACAGGAATTCCCTATCAGCATAAAATCATTTTTTTCTAAAGGGAGGGGTTAAAAATCTCAGAATCTGTTCTACTATTGTTTTTGAAAAAAAACATTTATTCAGTTTTGAGAGAAGTGAGAGAGACAGAACATGAGTGGGGGGGTGGGAAGAGAGAGAGGGAGACACAGAATCCAAAGCAGGCTCCAGGCTCTGAACTGTCCACACAGAGCCCGACGCAGGGCTCGAACTCATGGGCCGCGAGATTATGACCTGAGCTAAAGTTGGCCGCTTAACCCACTGAGTCGCCCAAGCACCCCGAAACCCTTAATGTAAATGAAGTTACCGTTTATCTTTAACCATTACATTCTTTGTACTGTTCGAGTATACCTTCTCAGAAACTTCTAGCTGTTACAACCACTAGATGGTTTGTTAACACCATCTCAACTCCCTCTGTGGTGGAATACAGAAGGAGCTGTGGTTTCCTGTGGAAATAGAAGCTTCCTAATATTAGAAAAAATCAGTAACAAAACTAAATTGTGGAATAATGAATAATTCTCAGTTGTGTTTGTCATTTTTACAACCTTCCTTTTAAGTGACACAGCGTTTTGGAAATGTGGAATGTAATGCTGATAGAATTCCGATCTTCATTCAGAAGATTTGTAAATCTTTGTTTCCCTTGTTTCCCTTTTCCTTTGGCTTCTGTTGCAAACTGATGGTTAAATAATAGTGAAGCGTTATGAATTGCCTGCTATCTGTTTTTTCCACTTTTCCCAACTGCAAAGCCTAAAGGGCTTACAGTTACATAGAAAAGGACTATTTTGTGTGTTCCTTTTTACCAGATTCATTCCTCAAATTATTTTTCCTTGTAACAATTGAGATAAGCTGTAATATAGAAAGTATATTCATTTTCAAACCCTTTCAAGAATGCAGGAAAGAAACAGAGAGACACACAGAGACAAACCAACCGAGCATCTTTTTGCGATGATGCGGAAATGCAATGACTTTGGGTTGCAAGTATATTTCGGAAATAAAAGCCTCAAAGTTCAACATGATGTTTCTACAACTTTTCAGGGAAATCTATCAAATGGGGACCTACAAACACAGGACTTCCACCCTTACCATAAGTGACTAGGTTTCATACATTTAAACATTCCTTTTTTTTTTCTGCCCCAAGCATGGAATTCTGAACTCCAGCAGACAATGAACAGAAACCCAAAGATCCATGTGTTTCTAAAGGATTTTATTGCTGCCATTGCTTCCCAGACTATTCGTTTATTGTGAGAAACTTAACTCCTTCAAGCTTTTTAGTAATTCGCTCCTTTTGTCTATGTCAAGATGAAGTGGTCCCTTGTTCCTAACAATGGGCCACATCATCAAAGCCCCTGGAGATGCACAAAGCAAGGGGGCATGTCACACTGCGCCAACGGCCTCCGGCCTGACTGCCAGGGTAGTGTCACCATTGTGTCACATGCCGGCAAAGCCGGTGCCACAGAGGATAGACAGCCATTGGGCTGGGCCATTTCCCTGGATGGAAGAATTCGCTTACAATACAAACACAGTCCATGACCCAACTCTGGGGACAAACTTTACTTATTGATAGCCACAAACCATGATTCTCAACCCTGTCTGCAAGATGCCTAGACATAAAAGGAAAGAAAGGGAATGATAATCAGAGACGACGGCATTGAAGAACAATCCTTTCCCATGGCGAGAATGGCATATTCTGTTTAAAAATTCTTCCTCTTGGGTTTTGTTTGCATGTGTTTCCTCTGTTCATGAGAATCTGGCCATCCCGGCACGACAGAATCCCACGTGTCAGATTGGCAAACGAGGACTATTTTCCCAAGAAGTTGGGTGCAGACAATACAAGAAGAAAAAAAAGGGGGGTACTATTATGCAATACTTTCTCCTCCTTTTTTAAAGGAAATGGCTATTGCAGTTAGGTGTTTCCTCAGTTGCACAAACCTATTTTGTCCCCATTCACATCACACTGTAATTTTAAAGCCAGTGTCTCTCTGCTTCATTAGCCTATACCCCCTTCGTGGGCACGAGGATATACCTCTCATTTTTTTCTACTGTCTTTAAATTTCCCAAACCTGCTATTTGGATACTGTTTAAAAAACATTAGTATAGAGGTGTATACACTGAAAAGGAACTGTCCTAACCACGACTGGTTTTTCCGTGCACATCCCTCAAGAGATTTTCTGTGTGCGTATGCATCTGTAACTAGACGGTGCTGTTACAAAACCTATTCTGAGCATTATTTATTCCTCTTTAAGAGTATTTTTCACAAAGCTTTCCACGTGACCCTATGATTAACCTCTTCCTTCTGAAGAGCAGCGTGACACTCCTTTTTCTGGATATTACAAATTTATTTCAATGATCCCTTATGCACAGACACTTGCACCACTCCTGTTTTTGTTATAAGCAACGCCTCAGGAAACATCCCCCCTTGTTCCTTTGAGTACATATCTGAGTATACCTATATATTAAATTTCTAATATATGAAATTTATACTAGCATAGGATAGTCCCTTTGCCCCCATTTGAGGGCCACGTACCACAAATCATGATGACCTTTCCAATGTGATACATGAAATATGGCATCTTGTCTAAATTTGTGTTTTTAAAAATTATAGGTACATTTGAGTATTTAAAAATATGTTGTCTTAGTCAGCCTGGGGTGCTAGAATGGAAACAGCATAGACTGGGTGGCTTAGACAACTTAAATTTACTTCTCACTGTTCTGTAGGCTGAGAAGTTGAAGATCAAGGTGCTGACTGAGTTGGTAGCTGGGGAGACCCACCTTCCTGGTTTGCAGACAGTCAACTGCTTGGTGCATCCTTACGTAGTGGAGAAAGAAACCACCTCTCTTTGTCTCTACTTATAAGGGTACTCGTCCCATTCGTGAGGGCTCCATGCTCACAACTGAGCCCCAAAGGCCCCACCTCT
Source organism: Paguma larvata (assembly GCA_030068075.1). Taxonomy (NCBI): domain Eukaryota; kingdom Metazoa; phylum Chordata; class Mammalia; order Carnivora; family Viverridae; genus Paguma; species Paguma larvata. The sequence goes on from CM057826.1 coordinate 128,636,979, forward strand.
GAATACTATCATTTTGGGAATTAGGGCTTTAACATACAAGTTTTGATGGGACGCGAACATTCAGACCACAGCGTATGTGTATATTCCACTTGTATTTAATAAAACATGTTGTAGCCTAACAGTAAATAGTTTTGTAAAATTGTCCAAGGGAAGAATTTAAGGTGTGTTCTCTGCGTTTAGAGTATAGAGTTAGATGTATTGCGTTCAATGTATTTTCTTATTTATTAAGTTCTTTTCTATCCTTACCTATTTGGTCTATCACAGACTGACTTGAAGAGTAAAGTTCTACTATTGTGTTTCTCCCTTTTTCTTCTTTTATTTCAATCATTTTGATTTATGACTTTGGATTGTCCAGATGCTGATACTTCATTAAAGCACTTGTTGCTAATAATTGTCTTTAAGTTTATTTATTTATTTTGAGAGAAAGAGAGAGCACACATGTGCGTGAGTGGGAGAGGGGGAGAGGGGGAGAGGGAGAAAGAAGGAGGGAGGGAGAAAGAGGGAGAGGGAGGGAGAGGGAGGGAGAGGGAGGGAGAGGGAGGGAGAGGGAGGGAGAGGGAGGGAGAATGAAAGAGAGAGAGAATGCCTCTCAGGCAGGTTCCACACTGTCAGTTCAGATCCCGAAGTGGGGCTCGAACTCGTGAACTGTGAGATCATGACCTGAGCTAAAGGTGGGTGCTTAACCAACTGAGCCATACAGGTGTCCCTATAAATTGTCTTTCTTGTCTCATTTACTGCTTACTACCATAAGTTAAGCATTTTCTGATACTAACATCAAAATTCCTGATTTTGGTAATTTTTCTTGGTATATTTTCTCATCCTTTTTAAATTTTTTTAAAGCTTTTATTTATTATTGAGACACAGAGAGAGACAGAGCATAAGCATGGGAGGGGCAGAGAGAGAGGAAGACACAGAATCTGAAGGAGGCTCCAGGCTCTGAGCTGTCAGCACAGAGCCCTCCACGGGGCTTGAACTCATGAACTGTGACATCATGACCTGAGCTGAGGTCAGATGCTTAACCAACTGAGCCACCCAGACACCCCTTTTCTCATCCTTTTACTTGTAACGTTTTGAGGTTACTTATTGTCCGAGTGTATTATATATATCAAACATAGCTAGGTTTTATTGTTTATCTGGTCTTAATGTTTTATATTCAACAAATATTTTATGTTATTTATATTTGTTTATGACATAGTCTTTTTCATGCCATTTTGTTTTACATGTCCTATTTTTAATAATTCTTTAGATACTCATCTTTTGTTTTATAAACTGTGTTTAGTTTTGTGTGTAATTGGGAATTTGCTTTTTTTCTCCCCACAAATTGTAATCTTTAAAATTGGATATAATTTATTTAAATCTATATTCCTTGACCTGTCCCCTTCAGGCAGCATCTGTTAACTTCCCACTATGAAAATGAAGAACTGATACACTACCTTTCATCCTCCACTGAGACGAGGCATTGCCCCAACTGCACATCTGATTTTTGCTCATTATATTACAGTTCTTCTCAGTTACATCTTAAACATATTATAATATTCTTTTCTTGACCTATCATCGAGAGAAGTATCTTTTAACATGCCACCCACTGTGAAAGAAATGTCAATCAACATACTTAAATTTATTATGTCTTATCTTTTCCTTTCCGTGCCATCAATCTGCGTTTGTTAGTTGTATCGCTACCTCTATGTGCTGTGGTTTATAACATTTATATTCTATTCAGAAATGTTAATTCCACGTATCACAAGGCCAGACCTCCGAGAAACTCTTCAGACTCAACAATCTACAGATTCGATGCAATCCCTATAAAAATTCCAAGGGCATTTTTCACAGGCATAGAACAAACAATCCTCAAATTTACAGGCAACTCCCGAAGACTCTGAATAGCCAAAGCAATCTTGAGGAAGAAGAACAAAGCCAGAAGTTGATTCAAACTATGCTACAAAGCTACAATCATCAAAACAATGTGGTAATGGCATAAAAACAGATACAGAGTTTCACGCAACAGAATAGAGAGGCCAGACAGAATAGAGAGGCCAGAAATAAACCACACATGAATGATTGATTAATTTACAACAAAGGAGCCAAGAATATACAACAAGGAAAAGTAAGCCTCTTTACCAGTGTCAGGAAAACTGGATAGCCACATGCAAAAGAATGAAAGTGGATCGCTTTGTTACACCATGTACAAAAATTAACTCAAAATGGATTAAAGACAGGAATCTTAAACCTGATGCCATAAAACTTCTAGAAGAAAGCAAAGGCAAGAAGCTGCTCTTGACACCGGTCTTGGCAACAATTTTTTGTACTTGATACCAAAAGCCAAAGGAACAAAACCAAAAATAAACGAATGAAAATCCAACAGACTAATATGCTTCCCTAAAACAAGGACGCTGTAACAAAATGAAAAGGCAACTTACCAAACAGAATACAATATTTTTCAAATCATGTATTTGGGAAGATGTTAATAACCAAAATATATCAAGAACTCATGCAACTCAAAAGGAAAAAAAACAAAACAAAAAAAACCCAAAAAAACTTGATTAAAAAAACAGGCAGAGGATCTCAATAGACATTTTCCCAGATGACATTTAGATGGTCAACAGGCACACGAAAAGATTATCAACGTCAACGAACCATTAAGAAAATGCAAACCCAAACCACACTGAGGTATCACCTCCTATCTCCCAGAATGGTTATTATCAAAAAACATAACAAATAAGGGTTGGGGACGGTATGGAGAAAAAGGAGCCCTTGTGTTCCTTTTAGGTAGTGGGAATGTCAATTGGTGCAGCCACTAGGAAAAGTATACAGAGCTTGCTCAAAAAATTAACAAAAGAACTATGTACCCCATGTTCGAGGCAGCATTACTTACCAAAGCCAAAACATGGAAACCATCTTAAGTGTCAACTGGTTAATAAATGGATTAAAAAATGTGGTATATATTCACAATGGATTATTACTCAGCCATTACAAACCATCTTGTCCTTTGTAGAGAAATCTCATTACACTAAGTGAAATAAGTCAGAAAGAAAAAAACAAAAACCATATGACCTCACTTATATGTGGAATCTACCCTTCCTCCCAACCCTGCTAAATAAACAAGCTCATAAATACAGATATCTGATTGGTGGTTCCCAGAAGGGGGTGAAAAGGTACAAACTTCCGGTTATAAAGTAAATGAGTCATGGGCGTCTAATGTACAGCATAGTGGCTATAGTTAATAATACTGTTGTATATTTAAAGTTGCCAAGAGAGTAGATCTTAAAAGTTATTGTAAAACACGTGATGGACATTAATGAGACTTGTAGTGATCATTTCACAACAAACACAAACACTGAGTCATTATGTTGGACACCTGAAACTAACACGATGCTGTAGGTCAATTATACCTCAATGAAAAGAATTTGGGAGAAAAAAGATTTTATCAGCATACCCAAATTATTTCTTCATAGGTAAAACCTGTAACATACAAAAGCCATCAAAGGTGTACCTGGACATGTACAGCTGAGGAAACATTATAATGAAATACATTAGTCCCGATATATTGTACACAATCGAAAAAAATGAAGCATTATTAATTCTATTAGCACTCAGGACCCTGAGAGAAGAATATATTCATTACTGAGATTTTAAGTTTAAAAAAATTTGCAAATGTAACAAAGTCAGACGTCTAAGAAGCTCTTCAGATCCAAGCATGTCTTTTAAAAAAAAATTTTTTTTTTTAACGTTTATTTACTCTTGAGAGACAGAGCATGAGCAGGGAAAGGGCAGAGAGAGAGAGAGGCAGACGCAGAATCTGAAGCAGGCTCCAGGCTCTGAGCCATCAGCACAGAGCCCAACTCGGGGCTCAAACTCACAGACCGTGAGATCATGACCTGAGCTGAAGTCGGCCGCTTAACCGACTGAGCCACCCAGGCACCCCCAAGCATGTCTTTATAATTCATTCAAGTTCAGACGCACATGCTAAGCCAGAACTGACCTGAGCGGAGGGTCAAGGTCAACCGCCATTCACCTCTCTGACACATCTCTGACGTGGATGTCCACACATGGGAATGTTTTCCGGCTTAGAGAACACTCTTTAGATGTTCACAGGGTACCTTTTCACATTGGGTTGCTTATTCATGTGGAGTTTTGTCTCTGATTGAATACAAATCTATGGCAGGGGCTTAGATGCCTCATTCCAAACTTGGAAGAATTCCTACTCCTTTCTGAGTGTGTACTAAGGCAGAATTCCATTTCTTGTGGAACTCCTTTGGTTTCTGATTGAAGCTTTCATCTGGGAGAACTCAAAGCCTTGTATGGAAAATGTCAAGCTATCATGAACTTGGACTTTCTGCATTTCATACTGGCTGCCTCACAGAAACTTTATGAAGCTAAGAAAAAAAAACCAACAAAGCCACGGGGTGTTCTATCTGTGAAGACGTGAGCTGTGGACTGCTTGTTTCAAAGCCTAGCCCCATCTCATTGATGTGCTGAAGGAATGTGAAAAAATCTTTAGCTTTCAAAAGTGATAAATGACCATATTCCACTTCCATCTAAGCCATGGAAATAATTAAAAAAAAAAAACTTAGGATGGATCACATATGATGAGGAAACTGGGCAAAACATTCTCTGATAGCAGGAGCAGAGATGATATCACATACTGAAAAGTTACGAGACCACTGAACAAGGGATCTGAAAATAACTGCAACAAAGTAGAAGGTTACCAGCAGTATCCAACCCGTGTTTCTTTTGAGTCCGTCTCAACAATTTCTGCAACTATTTGGGTGCCTTGATCAGAAATAAATGAAATCACTTACTGCCTAAAATAGAACATGAGTTGGTGCCCAGCAATGTCTTGACAGGAAAAGATTTAGTCATTCACCCATCCACGTTTGGATGAGAAAAGCAGAAGGAAAAAAAAAAAAAGCATAGACTTGAGCAGTTCGAATGAACTTTAGATTCTTTCAAGGGAAGAAGCAGCAGGCACAAGTGGCGAAAAAAAATGCCTGTTTAATGACTATTTTTACTCTGAAGATGTGTAGTTCCATTTTAACGTTTAAGAACTTTCCATGGATTCTAAAGCTACTAAGTACCGATGAAAGGTATTCATACTTTTCCTCGTGGCTTTGTCATCACCTACATGAACAGTTAAGAGTTCAGTTTGGGCTGGAAGCTCCCCGAGAGCAGGGGTAATTTTTTTTTTTTTTAACTCTACAATATTCCACACTGCACCATTTATGGGAAAAAGCCTGATATAAAGAAAAATTGAACTTTCAAAATACACATGTCTTCTTTATTAAAAGAAATCAGCTGAGGGGCACCTGGGTGGCTCAGTCAGCTAAGAGTCTGACTGTGGCTCATGTCATGATCTCACGGTTCGGGAGTTCAAGCCCCGCACGGGCTGTGTGCTGACAGCTAGGAGCCTGGAGTCTGCTTCCGAATTCTGGGTCTGCTCCTTACTCTGCCCCTCCCCCTCTCATGTTCTGTCTCTGTCTCTCTCGTTCTCTCTCTCTCTCTCTCTCTCAAAAAAGGTAAACATTAAAAAAATTTTTTTAAATAGAAAAAAATCAGCTGAAATGCTAATCATTGAATATTTCCAGTAATACACACTTCTGAGTGTGTATTTTTTTATTAATTTTTAAAATTTATTTAAATCATAAACATAGAGTGTAGTACTGGTTTCAGAAGTAGAACCCAGTGGTTCATGACTTACACATAACACCCAGTGCTCTTCCCAACAAGTGCCCTCCTTCATGCCCATCACCCATTTAGCCCCTCCTCCCCCCACCCACCTCCCCTCTAGCAACTCTCAGTTTGTTCTCTGTACTTAAGAGTCTCTATGGTTTGCCTCCCTGTTTGTATCTTATTTTTTCCTTCCCTTCCCCTATGTTCATCTGCTGTGTTCCTTAAATTCCACACCTAAGTGAAATCATATAGTATTTGTCTTTCTTTGACTTACTTTGCTGAGCATAATACACTCCCGTTCCTCTACGTTGTTGCAAATGGGAAGATTTCATTCTTTTTCTTATCGCCCAGTATTTCATTCTATGTATATACCACCTCCTTTTTTATCTATTTATCAGTTTTGAACCAAGGAGTAAAGGTCTTTTACTTAATTGAGGAGAAAGAATCTGGTATTTGTTCTGCAACGCAATTTCTCCCTCCTGATTTTCAGAAGTCATCGTTTCCTTAACATGAAAATGATCGTTCAGGGGCGCCTGGGTGGCTCAGTCGGTTGAGCGTCGACTTCAGCTCAGGTCATGATCTCGCGGTTCACGAGTTCAAGTCCCTCATCGGGCTCTGTGCTGACAGCTCGGAGCCTGGAGCCTGCTTCAGATTCTGTGTCTCCCTCTCTCTGCCCTTGCCCCGCTCACACTCTGTGTCTCTTTCTCTCTCAAAAATCATTAAAAAATTAAAAAACAAAAAAAGAAAATGATCGTTCAGACCTCCAGTTTTGAGTCCACCATGTAAGGAACTTTGAAATCACCACTCCACCCCAGTAACCACTGCCAAGAGGAATACAATGAAAAAATCAACCCTTCTTAAAACCATCAGAGAAGTGAGGTCACAGGGCAAACCACCACACCCCAAGCTGACAATACAGGTGGATAAGGAGAATCACAGCTTACCGGAGCAGAAACCTTTGCAGGAACTTGCGTGGACCCGAACAGCAGTGAGCAAATTGCTGGAGGGTCAGGGTCGACAAGTCCGAGACTTAAAAACTCCAGGAGGACCCCACCGTACACAGTCCCCAGGCTGTTGTGGGTCTCACCTCCAGGAGCTCCAACCAGTTTTTCTCAGGGAGCCTCAGCGAAAACCCCCTAGTACTGAGGGCAAATGAGGGGGGGAGGAACCATTCTGAAATGTGCCGAGCACTTTGTTCTTGACAAAGCTGGACCCCTGAGGAAACTTGCTAACCAGAGCCTAACCCGCTGGGCTTTCATCAGAGCCTGCCTGACTTGGAGGCAGAGACAGGCCCACCTCCACTCCCTCAAGCCATCCTATCGCACCTGAAAGAAGGAGCAGAAAAACTGAGAAGCACCTGTGAAGGGCTCCTGAAAAGGTGAGATCAATCACCTGACCACAGCACGCTTCCCTCCCCCACACTCACCACTACGTTACCCTAGTTCCTCCTCCTTAACGCATCACATCTGCCTTTCGACAAAAAATTACAAGGCACAGTAGAAAGAAAAACGAAGCTTGAGAAGATGGGGAAAGCATCAGAACTCGAGTCCTGTATGGCACAAATGTTGGAATTACCAGACCAGAACTTTTAAAAAGCTCTGATTAACATGCTCAGGGATTTAACAGGACAGGAGACCACAAGTAAGAAAAGGTGGATAATGTTAAGCAGAGAGACAGAAATTCTAAGAATAAAAAGGAAGGGGCAAAAATCAAGAACACTGTATTTGATGGGCTCATAGTAGACTGGACACAGCAAAGGAAAGAATCTCTGAAATCGAGGACAGGATGATAGAAACTCCTAAAACTGAAAAGAAAAGAGAAAAAAGACAGAAGAAAAGCCACAATAGAGTATCCAAGAACTGTGAGTGCAGACACTTCACGTAATAGGAAGAGCAGAAGGAAAGGAAACAAGAAAAAGGAATAGAAACAGTTGTGAAGCAATAATGACTGAGAATTTCCCCCAATTAATTCACACAGTAAACTACAGATAAAACAGAGAAAGGTGGTGAAATAGACAAAGAAATTATTTGGAACAGAATCAAGAGCCAGAAACGACCCACATAGATGTAGTCGACTGACCTTTGAGGAAGGAACAAGGCAATATAATGGAACAAAGAGAGTCTTTTCAACAAATTCTGCTGGAAAAACTGGACAGTCATGTAAAAAAAAATTAATCTAGAGACAGGTCTGTGACCTTCCCCAGAATTAATTCAAAATGGTTCACAGAGCCAAATATAAAATGCAAGACTATAAAACCCCTAGAAGATACCATAGAAAAAACCCTACATGACTGTGCATACAATGAGAACTTGTTGGATACATCAGTACGGTACAATCTGTGATATACCCATCACTGATAAAACACCCATCTGGGATTTTTATCAAACCAGACTGGCAAAGGACTGCCGTTCAAATACAAAGAACTCTTAAAACTAAACAGGAAGAAAACAAATGATTAAGAAATGGACCAACGACCTTAAAAGATACCTCACCAAAGAAGATACGCAGATTTGAAAAGATGTTCGACATCCTATGTCATTGGAGAATTGCAGATACCACGCCTACGAGAGTAGCCTAATTCTAGAACACTGACAGCACCCACTACTGGTGAGAATGTGAAATAGCAGGAACTCTCATACATTGCTGGTGGCAATTGGAAACGATACAGCCACCTTCAAAGATAGTTTGGTGGTTTCCTACAGACCCAAACATACTCACCATTTGACCCGGCGATTACACTCCTTGGCACTTACCCAAGTAAATTGGAAACTTATTTCCACACAACAACCTGCAACACACATGTTTATTCGTAATTGACAGACCTTGGACCCAAGATGTTCTTCAGCAAGAGGATGGATAAACGCTGGAGCACCCAGGCACTGGAATATTCTGCAGCGCTAAAAGAAAATGGGCTATCGAACCATGAACAGAAAACTGAAATTCATATTACTAAGTGAAAGAAGCCAATCGGAAAAAGTTACAGGGTGTATGATTTCAGCTGTATGATATCATGGAAAGGGCAAAACTATGGAGACAATGAAAGGATCTATGGCTTCCAGGGGTTAGTGGGGAGGGAAGAACGAAAGAGGCAGAGCGCAGAGGATTTCTGGGGCGGCAAAACTTTTCTGTATGATAATACAATCATGGATACGTATCACTAAACATAGTCAAACCCATAGAATGAACACATCAAGACTGGACCCTAAAATACGCTACGGACTCTGAGTCACAGTGATGTGTCAGTGTAGGTTTGTCCGTTGTAACGAATGTACCACTTTGGTGCAGGATGTCAGCATCGGGGCCGTGGATGTGGAGGGGCAGGCAGTATACGGGAACTCTCTGTACTTTCTGCTCACTTTTACTGTTGACCTAAAATTGCTCTAAAAAATAAAGCTCATGAATTTATTTAAAAAAGCAGTATTTGACTTACATGAGATTATGCCTAGATTAACAAATATTTGCCATTTTTATAGCAACAGTTTTCCAAAAACATTAGGGCTTTTCCAGAAATTATCTCGCGGACATTTTTTTTTTCCCTGTCATTATTTCTCTGTTGTGGTCATTTGCTGGAAACTCCAAAATGTTACTCGTACGGTAGAAGGTAAAGTGATTTAAACAGGGCTGCCCGGAAGGTTCATCAGCTGAGCAGGTTAAATCAGGATTTGAAATACTAATTTATCCTCTCCATGGTTCCATCCATGACGCCATTGTGTAAGAAGCTACGGAATGACTAGTCGGCCGAACCATGTACTTCATGTCATTCTGCTAATTGTGGAAAATTGCATCTATGTCTCTTCCCTCTTGATTCTTCTACAATGATGATTTTGGTAAATATGAGCTTCGACAGACTATTTCAGTAACTCTTAAAGCTATTTTATATTATTTTCCAATATTTGGAGTTTTCAACTATTACCTTCCATGTTCTTCCAATTCTATGAGGAAAAACAGTGTCAATATGTCTTCTGTTGGGGTGAGTAAACTAGAGTCAAGTGAAACGAATTACCTTGACTATGATCACACAAGGCATCAAAACTGGAAATCTGTCACCCTCCCTGCCAACTCCATATTCCCTCTTGTTTCTATCATTCTCACATGATATCGATTTAGAGTATGTTACTCTTGATCCTGGACAGAATTTGTAGTCATAATAATAACCGCTTCCACAGCCCTGCAAAAATAGTCAATGAAGAGAGTATGAATGGTCTGGGGCGCCTGGGTGGCTCAGTAGGTTAAGCGTCCGACCTCAGTTCAGGTCATGATCTTGTGGTTCCTGAATCTGAGCCCCACATCAGGCTCTGTGCTGACAGCTCGGAGCCTGGAGCCTACTTCCGATTCTGTGTCTCCCTCTCTCTCTGCCCCTCCTCAACCTGCGCACGCACACGCACATGCTCTCTCTCTCTCTCTCTCTCTCAAAGGTAAATAAACATAAAAAAATTTTTTAAGATAGTATGGTATAACGAGAGAAGGTAAAATACCTAAGTATGGAGACAGATAATAACTGAGACTAACCATAAACTGAGATCAGAATTCCTTAAAAATAATAGCCAAGTCTTCCTTGCATCATAGAGCAATGTTACTGGGAAGAGATGGTGGGGTCTATGTAGGTGGTGGGATGTGGGGAAAGTGGGGGCGTTCAAGGAAGGGTGAGGTGACCCCCACGGACCAGCAGACAGAAATCAAATCAACACCTTGACGTTGTATTTAGGAAAGAGACAGGCCTTCTGCCCTGATCAACAAAGCGAGGGCTGTGCACCAGCAAGTCTTTCCACTTCTGCCTGCTTTAAGTAACAAGACGCCGGTGAACAGCTGTGAGTCAAAATATCAAGAAGAAATCCACCACGACCAGAGGATTTGGGTGTGGCTTGATCACACCCATACGAGCTGAGGTCACCAGCCAGCTCTGTCATTGGATAAAGGGCTGTGCCCTCCCCGTCTGCCTCTCAAGGCCATTGGTGGTTTTCCCAGATTCCTCTGAGGTTTTCCTGGGGGAACTTGTTCTCCCTTAGCCTCTGAGCCAAATGCTAACAACCTAAGAGCTCTGGCGATGAAGTGGTGGGTCTAGTTTTGGGGGAAAAAAAGTGAATAATTCAGGATGTAAACATCCAAGCAAATGTTTTCCTTGAGGTAATCACCTTGGGTGGTGACAAGATTATTCGAAGAGAGGAGGTCTTGGGTTAAGTCAGTCTGTCTATAGAATCAGTAGGAGTCAAAAAGGAAATGTATTGTATTATGTCTTGTCTAGTGTCGTGTAATACGTAGAGGGATAGGACAGTGTTGTAGGACACTGTGCTGAGACACTGAGGCTTTGTATTATGTGTGATATTTAAGACTGTCTTTTGCTTTAAAAGTGTCTAGAGCCTTCAACGAAGTACATAATGTTGTTCTACTTGTTCATTCAGTCAACATCATTTAATGGAAATCCATTTTATACACGCTAAGTGCTGAGCTCATCAAAGAATCAGACGCCTTACTAAGGGAAAGGGCACTCTTTTAAAAACCAAAAAGGCATTTTCTAGTAATTAACTTGGCCACATGGTTCCTCATTGCGGGTTAAACGGTATGCACTGCCAATCACCTTCCACTTCTCTCTACGAGGAAAATAGTGTTATTTCGAGCCTCTACATCTTTTTTTCCAAGCCTTCCCCCCTCTTTTTCTCCACGCGTTAAATAATACATTCTCCTGGAGCTCAATATCTCAGGCAAGCACGAAAAACCTAGCCTTTCATCCTGCTGTTTTAAAATCATCTTTGTCAAGTGACTCATCTCGACTTTGTTTTCTGCCAGAAATAAAATCTACCTGCGGTACACATAAAATATTTGGGACATTTTAAAAATTTAATTGGCAGCCGCAATTCAAGCATAAAGGCCACCGATTGCTGTGTATCAGTACCTAGCTACTCAGCGAGAATTATTAAAGTGAATCTTTTTAAACCTAGTGCAATATGAAGAAAACAGTCAATTCAGTTCTTATAACATAGTCGCCCATTTCTCTGGGTCTCTGTTAGTTGGCTGTGTGTCCAAAAGTGTCCTGTGGGTTCTACTCCCCACCTACACGGGTAAAGAACCCTTTCTGTGTATAGCCGTGAACAATGGTATGAACAGCTTTGTACCTCAGTGCATTTCTCCTAAGTGGCAATTCATAAATAGGTCCTCATGCTATAAGTTCGTTTGTTATATGGAGCCTAGGACCCTTAAGTAAGGTCACCTTCCAATTCAGTGCTTCCCAGAAAACCTAAGATGAGGACTCCTTCACGGCCAAATAATTAGTCTAAAAATCTCCTAAGAAAGAGGGAATCCAGTTCCTATCGTCTTTTTCTGATAAAACACACGAGAGAAATGTGCGTTCGAACAAGTCTGGCTTATGGCGTTTTCAGTAAACAGTGCTTCCTTGAATGTATAAACTTACTGGACTTCAGTTTTTCCAGATGTGAAATGAAAATGGGGGTGAAAAATGGGCTCTGAGTGCCTCCCTTCCAGCCCCTACATTGTATGTGCCAGCGTCAGTGTTTTGGCTCGACTTCGTGGACCCCTTATTTGGACAATGGGAAATGAGGGTTGTGGTAACAGTGAACTGTAGCAGTTTGTACAGGCTTGTGAGAGCGAGCTATTAAAGTTTCAGGAATTCTGTGAGCCAGAATTTCCTGTGGAAATACTATGTAATTGTATGATAATGAGCTTCCGCCTAACTCCACACTCTGTGACGCCATGTTGGTACTTTCAAATTGGCCATGGTGGGAGTGTTTACACATAGAAATGGAAAAATGCTACAAATCAATGCCTTTTAATTTTCTCAGAGCGCTGGTTTCAGAGAGCGTACTGCCGGGGTCACCAGGCTGAGGCCAAAGAAAGGAGGGAGCCATGACTTTTAAGTAAGAGTATCAGAGTGCTCCCATAAAGCAGGCCTTACAGATGTTTCCACAGAGCAAATTTCACAAGGCAAAATTTTTATGTAGAAACTCCTGGGTTGTATATTCTCTTTAGCCTGATTCTAGTCTGGTCCTGTGAAGGAGAGAGTGAAGGAACAGTCTACAAGGCAAGCAGAATTCTAAGAAAGTTTCAGTCAGGCCATTGGGGATTCTTTGAGCCAAAACTGACTGTCAAAGGAATCCCTCCTTTCATGGCAAAAAAAAAAAAAAAGAAAAACTTTCTTTAGTTGCCCTCCTGCACTCAATCCCTGGAGAGAGCAGCCTGTCAGAAGTATGGCCTTAAGGCGGATGTTGTGAAGGTAGGAACAGGGACAGAGAGAGAGATGGGAAGCAGGGAAGAAGATGGTGGGACCTGGGGAGGATGCTGGAGACCAGCAAACAGTATAACATGGCTGAAATACAGGGCTCAATAGAAATAAAATGTGGGACATGTCGATTATCACATGTTTAATTAAAATCTACTCCCTCGTAACATCTATTCAAAAACACAATGGAAATGGACTTGACATCCAAAATCACTGTGGCGGGTACCCTCAGCTTTGTAAAAATATCAAAGACCTGACTTGAGCCTTGAAGTGAAAGTCAGAAAATATTTTTGCTGGATAGTCAGGCTCTCGTTGTCCTAGATCCCTTCAGATTACCAGCTTCCTGAACTTGCAGCTGTCGTCATGACTGACTGCAATTGTAGGACAGGACGAAAGGGGCAACATCTCCAAGTCACCTAAGAAGAACGCTGAGGAAGAGCAAAGCCAAACCCGCAGTGCCGAAGTCAGCAGAAGCCCTTATCCATTCATTCAATCTATCCATGTCTATCATACCCATGTCACGAGCCAGACATTAGAGTTCTGCCGATACAGCAGCGAACCATTCAGAAAAGATCTTGCCCTCATGGAACTTACGTTCTAGCTGAAAAGTCAAACAATGAAGGAATAAACAAAGAGATCGAATAATAGTTAACGTCAGAGACCAAGCCTCGATGAAGGCAATTAAGCAGGGTAAAAGGACACGGGATGATGGTTTTTTCCCCACACAAGTGGTGAGGAAAGGCCTTTCTCAAGATGTAATGACTGAGCCACAGCCAACATTAGAGCTTTCCCCTTTCCTGATGAAGCCTACAAATTCGATTCCAACTATTCTAGCTCCCTCTGGCTAAGAATAATTGCATATCAACGAACACAACCTCGATTTGATATTGACCTCATTCTCTATCACCTGCTCAAGCGCTAACAGATATTACAGATAAATACATTGAAGCAGAAGAGTGTGTGTTAGTTTCTTTATTCTGAGAGCGATTGTTATAAAAAAATTTCTGCAATATTTTGGGGGATAATAGTAAATTATTAAAGAGAATAATAACTAGAATCCCATGAATATGTAAGCAAGACCGAAGGGATTTTTAAAAAGCTTTCCTTTTTTTCTTTAAAAACAAGTAAGTTATCCTTTTTATTTTTTTCTTTCTCAAGCTATCAAGAGAGTGCAAAATAAAAAAATTCTTGCACATGTAGATGTGTACAATTTAACATTATTATCTTAAATTATTAAATTCCATCCATCCAATTTTGGATAATAAGGATGATAAAATAGTTTATATACAAAACGTGAGGGGCCCAGAAAGAACTAAAACCCTCTTCTGTTTTGTTACGTGCAGGATTTATATATTTAATCCGAAGCAAAATAATTCATCATTTCATATATTGACTTATTATAAATCATATAAAAATATTATATTATTGTCAAGCCAGGTTTACCAGCCATCTATATGAAACAGGTATTAAGAAAGTTGATCTCTCTCCCATTAACTATAAAATCAATTTTACAACACGACTCCAATCATTGGAACACAATGACAAATACGAGCTCTGCTTTCTTCACAATCCTCTGTGGCAGGTCACACTTGGTAGAACTCAACCATGAAGCCTCCAAACCCACCTGTGATATCTAGTGACTACTGCGTCAACATACTTTGGCTTTCATCCACAATCACTAAATTCTTTACCTTAATTTCAGTATGGCATCTAAAGTTCTATTGTAAACACTTAGGAAGCTATATCTCGAGTCCCTGATCATGACTGGAACTTGAGAGAGGACACTGGTCCTATCTCTTCTTCTTAATTGTCCCAATGTCCAAGATGGACCTAAAATAAAAAGGCTCAAATGTTGGTTAAGCAGTGTATTCTCTGTTTTGTGCTGTACTTAGTAGAAGTTACAAGAAATCTGCTCCTAGGTATTTAAAGATCGTTTGTTCCATAAGCGTCTGAACCCTAGGCTAACAATCAAATATACCCTGGCAGATTGACCACTTTGCGGAATATGTGGATTTTTCTATTGATTTATCATCAAAGAAATCCAGGCCACCAACACAGGGGGAAGAACGGCCTTCCATAAGCCACCAGCCATGCAAGGCTTCCAGTTTTCTTCCTGATCACACTTCTGATGAATCCTTGATACCAAATTTGATGAAGGATGATAAACTGGTGCTTTGGTATTTCTAGCAAGTTCTGGGCGCCTCTATCCCACAAGCTCCTTTCCCTCTTCCTGTTGCCCTGTCTCTTTCTGGTCCATGCTAGGTGGGTCAGAGGTCTCGAGCATGGCGGGCTATTTAACAATCTGCTGGCCAGTAGCCACGCTGTAAGATGGGCAGCTGATGCTGCAGCGCGAGAAGAGGAGGCAGCTATATAATCCTTTCCCACCTTGGCCTCCTCCGCATTCCTGCTCTCCCCAGACACTTTATCTATCCACCCTTATTATCCTGTCCTTGTGAGCCATCTGCTATTTCCTCTTGTGACATTTTACGTTTGTTCTTCCAGCCTGAGACTCGGGGAATGTCACCAGGATTTCACTCCCCCCACATATATGTATTTTTCTTTAATTCTGTTTCATCACCCCGGTAGGTCCTTTCACAACTGAAAGAAAGATCTAGCGATCTGAAAGATTCACAGTATGGAAGGATCTAGGTGACGGAAATTTTTCTTGATTATTTCTTTGATTACTATTCCTCCATTCCACCTTTTTTTTTTTCCCCTTCTGTATTAGCAACTGTTTCAATATCGGGTCTTCTGGTTGAGTTTTCCTATTTTGCTCACCCATGATTACCGTTTCTGGAATTTTCTCTTGGTTGCATTTCTTTCTCTGAGACACGAATTCAGCTTTCGCAGTTACCAACCTCTTTTTGTTTTTATATTCCTCTGTTGAATTTTTAAATTGGGACATCACTATTTTCAGTTCCAGGAAACTCTCTCCAGGCCTCTAACGATATCTCTATAAGAGTTTAAATCCTATTTTATCCAGGTTTCCCCCCATTTTCCACATTAGCTCCACCTCCGTAACAGAGGTTTACTGTAGTTTCCCACGTCAGCCTTTTCCCATTGATCTGAGCTGCAATGTTCCCATCATGTGGTTGTGTTGTTTCTCTGCCTCTTTATGTGAGAGCTTGGTGGCTTTCCACACCTCCGTGTCTCTCGGGTTCTTTTTTTGCGTACTAACAGCCAGGGTAGGGATTGTTCCTTCAGTGGGCTGCCAGATCCCCGTGGTCCTTTTGTGAAGGCATCTCAAGGTCACAAGTCCAAGTAGAGATAGGCTGACCTTAGCCCAACATGGAAACTTCGCCTCCAGAGATGCCATCAGGGTAGGGACAGTTAGCCTTTTTCGCAGCCGCGTCATGCAAACGGCAGAGAATATCTCTCCTTCCTCCAGGTCAGCTGGCCCTCCTCCTACACCCCCCTCCATAGTCCACGCCCATCAATTCCAGCAACTCCCATTTACACTTTGCCCCCCACCCTCCCTGCCCTGACATTTGCACCTTCTTTCAAGAAGTTGGTGTCTCACTGTGTGGAACTTCTTCAGGTTGCCCAAATCAGTCCCTGACTTTTTCCGAAAGGCTGTATTCTCCAGGGAAGGAATGTGAGGCCAGGTCACCCTCTTCCCAGAAACCCACATCCACACATTTTCAAAGCATTCTCCACTCTTAGGTGCCGGAGGATGAAATCCGATTATTATTGCTCTCCTAAATTACCACTCTAGTAATGAAATCTATACGGAATTTTGTGATAGTACAAAAATAGATCAGGATAAGGTCACACAAATATGTAGCTTTTCTAATATTCATTAAGGGCTCACTCCTGATTTACCAGCGTCATCACTCATCTGGTTATTGCAAAATGGCTCAGGTTATTAGCTAATTTTTCATAATAGTAATGATAGCTAACATTTACCAGCTGTCTACTATGTGTCGGGTCCTGAAGTGTTGTGTATGCATAAAGTTATTAACTTCTCACAAAAGCCCAATGAAACAGGTACTGTGATTCCCAACATATTATAATACAGGAACTGAGGCCCCGAGAAGTTAAGTAACTTACCAAAGTCATGCGCCTAGTGAAATGATTTATTTGCCTTAATTAAATAATGAGCTACTTTAAAATAACTCATGTATCACTTTTTTCTGCCTCCCCAACTGTGCTTGGCACTCAGGCCCTTAGTAAATAAACAGCAAGTGAGAGAAGCAGTAATGTTTTATTTGTATTGGATCCCCAGAACACAGTGCTATAAAGTGGATACTCCAAAAATGTTTTCATTATAAAAGAAGGAATTAACAAGCTCCTGAGATTTAAGAAACAAATTCACATAAGATGACCGAAAGCTATTTACCGGAGACCTGACTTTCCGCCACTAACCTGGGTTCTGGGAATCCGAGTAGGTACAAAATGTGGCCTCTATCCTTAAACAACAAACAATCTGAAGAGAAAGCAGATATGCGAGCAGTTAAATATAAAGAAGTACAATTATTTTTACACGTCTCTATCAAGGGCTCCAGTGCCACACATAAAAAAAATATTAATTTTTCCAGTAAGATCACAGGTTCTTTTATTCTCATTAATTAACAATAGAATCAGACATAGACATAAACACTGACGTTTTTTTTTTTATTAGAAAGTTTATTGCATTAATCTATATACTCATTTGGTGATATAAATGACAACGTAGGCTAATACTGACCAAAGTTTACCATCTTTGGAAAATAGAGATATTTTAACACTGACAGCATTTTTCGTTTGCTACAATCAAGAAAATTCTGACGTATTTGGATTTTTCTCCTTCTAAAAATATATGTTGCGATTTGTTCATATCAAAAGGAAGCCCGGACTAATATGGAATGAAAACAAGCAGACCCGATGTTAAGTTACCGCTAGTAGGAAGGCCGACAAAGGGAAGTTGGCTGCACATTTTAGTTAAGAAATAAGCACTCGTCCACACCATGGGACTCACACTTGGCGCATCTCTCTACACTTCCACGACATAAAGTCTTTAAGACCAAAGTATCTCTTAAATACTTAGTTCATAAAATAAAGACGTGACCCAAAGAGAGAAAATTTGTTATTTTAAAAAAACAATCTTAAAATGCAATTTTTTCTGACTTTATCTTATTTTAAGTAGTAACTGGACTTCTAATGTTGACGAGAATTCTAAAGGGTACGGTAATATTCTTGGACAACTTTTTCAATACACATGGTTTAAAAATCTCCAATAATTTTAAGTACCGCTGTAGCTCTTTGGATGTCCATGTTTTCATAGAATCATTTGCATTTCTCATAACACACAGTGGCTGTGCTTATGGAGTTGGCTGGGAGGTTATAACTATCTTATAAAATTCCATATTGCTTTTCCTAAAATTGGTGAATGTAATTTACCAAAGAGAAAATGCTAAACACATTAAGCTCTTCCTTGGCATAACTACTATAGCATGTGAGAGGAATTTATATCAAGTATTGTAAATAATTATGAAATATTCCTTACCATATCATTACCTATAAATAACATAATCTCCATATTGAAGCAAGTACATAAGATATTAATTGGGCCAATTTGGATGTATTTATACAAAATACAAATAGTTTGTAAATTTTCTGATACATCAACCTCTAAGGAAAGAATAGTTTGGCTGACATTCCTACATGAATGGCTTTCCCTTGGTATTACCAGGCTCATTCACTGCTCCGACCCCTGTAGGATGTAGGGATGAAATTAATTTTATGGTCCCAGATGAAAGAATTCAAAGGTCATGAGAACAAATTCACTGTGTATGATGAATGACATCACCATTAAATTACATTTGATATATCCGGAAGAGTCGGAAGGTGGTAATTTCAGGGAAAATAAAAACTCGTCGGGTCCTTTTGCCTTTTAATTTTCATTCTGACAAAAGTATTTCTCTCTTTACCCAAATCTATATAAAATATTGAGGCAGTTTTGACTTCTTAATCAGACTTCTCAAATACACCATGTGGTTTTACAATATCCAAAACGCTGTATGTTCTTGATGTTTGAAAAATCTTGCGTGAACCCTGGTGAGTAAGACTCACTCTGCTGGAGATGCTGTGCCTTTATATGAAGATTTCAGGATTTTTTTTAAATATATAGTGGGAATGAGAAAAAGAAAATTGTTTTTGTTTTTTTAACTATATCTAAGGAGTACTGAGGAAACTCGATGTATCACGGAGCAATGAAGAGATGATGTTTTCAAAAGAATGGGAAAAAGATTCTTTTCTTCCCAAAAAAGACTTTTTGTGGCTACTGAACCACAAGTGTCTCAATTCGATGCCTACTCCCTACGGTCAAGGGTCAGCCAAAGGCTAACAGTTGGAAAAGATCAATTATTTCTAAGGTGTGCTCCAGTTAATTCCGTGTTTTCTTGAATTAACATTGGGGTTCTCTATAAGACACAGCCACGCCATCAAAGGATGTGTTTGCTCTATTATCTCCCTGACTGAACCACCATCACAGTGCAGATGCATCACTGAAATCACTGGAGATCCCAACTCGATAACTGGCAAGGACGATGCCTTATGTATGCTAATGACAGAATGGATGCACAATACACATATGTTAACTGACTCACCGAGACAGGATACCACATAGGGGTCCGTGTCTTTAAAGATTCACAACCATTGTTTTTTTCTCATGAAGTTGCTTCCTTGTGTAGCTTTTTAGCCCTTCCGCTTGCTCAGGTAGGTCAAAGAGAAACCAGCTTTCTTCCATTATACTGGCATTCTCTTGAGACAGCTACTTTGACGTGAAAAATGTTATCACATGACAGGTATGCACAGGACGAGGATCCATTGCGGGTTACCTGGGACGGTACAGATTTAAGCCCATTGCAGGTTGATTATTAATAATGCCCTTGCTTACACTCAACAGTGTCCCAGTTTGGATGATTAATTATGTGATCACCCTAATGAAAGTCTTCAGGAAGAAAAGCCTGTAGCACGTGCTCAATAACCAACGGTTCCTCGCTCCCCTTCTCTCTGCCTTAACCAAGACTCAGAACTCACAAATCAAAAGAAGCTCCATTTTGGAACATTAAGAAGCTTCTCTATTTCAAGTATGAGCCCTTCACTTATGGTTTTTTTACTATTTTAGTAATGACCAATTTTAATAGATTGGATTTATATATTTTCATCTCCTCCCTCTGAAGAGAAAAAAGGAATAATGCATTTTTATCAAGCAAAAAGATAAGTGGCAATAATACAAGAAACAAAGAACATATAACATATTTTTTTCATTAACAACCCAAGCACTACAAAACATAGAATATACAACTTAAAAATGGAAATACAAATTAATGAAAAACGGGGTACATGTCATATTAGCAATGCAAAAGACCAGCTTAAGCATAGTTTCTCTAAATTGACAATTAATAAAAGGAAAGTGCCCTTTTCTCAAATATGCACAAAAATATTTCGGTCACTTCTAGGGAAAAATTAATTAAAACTTTCTGCTAATTCTATATTACAGCATGTGTCGCTAATGGTTTACAAAACCAAAACGTCTTCTGACACTTAAAATTAACAGCGTCTTCCAATCATTATACACTCGTTCGATCTGGTCTGTCAAAAATAAAATGACCCCATTTCTATATTTATGAAATAATTATTGATATGTCATGGACCTTCCATGGTGAATGTGTACGATGGGGACTGGGATCAGAATGATGTCATGGATCTAAAGTAGGCCAGGGGTCAAAGAAGGTTAACCTCTGCCGGCCACATCTGGACAGTGATTTCTGAAATAATTCTACTGTCGCTAGAAAAATGCAAAGTTTTCATTTCTTCATCCTAAAAAAAGTCTAAAGTTTTCATATTTAAATTTGCTAACCAATTCTAGCAAATTCTAGCATTCCAAGTCTCTCCAGGTATGCCACTCAACAGAACATTTCTTCCCGGAATCATATTGTTCCTATAATTCTAAATCCAGGTGCAAAAAAAAAAAAAATGTAAGGACTCCATAATACTCCCCTTTTCTTCTACATGTTTAGTGATTCACACCAGATTTTTTGATAAACTGCACAATCCTAGGTACAGGTCTGCAATGCAAATGAGAAAGAAAATACTTAGATTTTAATTGTTCAACCAAATACCAGTGTCACTGCGGCCCATGAGTCCCAACCAAGGACTTCTCCAAGTTCATGCTTTGAGCCAAGATCTTATAGGAAGTCATGCTTCATGAGCGCGGTTCTAAAACTAAGAAGGATAGGAAGCCACACCGATATCTCCTTCCGAGCCACCAATACAAGAAGGACCTACGATCAGCCAGCCTGAGCTTTGAGCTTTCTGGTTCACGTCCAACAGTTGCCTACCAAGTCGATGAACATTCCGGTAAGGTGGCGAACTTGAGGATGGAGAAGAACCAAACTGCAGTTCTGGAAACAGTTGCAGCGGCTACCGAGCGGACCTTTGGTGTCATTCGCTGCTGCTGCTGCTGCCGCTGCCGCCATCCTCTCGCTTGGGGGAGGCGGAACTGTCTCGGACTGGCAGCAGGTCATAATGGCAAGGGATGTGACTGTTCTTTGGGAGGTCGTATGGATCCTGGGTGAGATGCCCACTATTGCTGAATATTCCTTGGACAACGCTCACTGTAGGTTCTGTGACAACCAGGGACACAGGAATTCATCAGCAGTGGAAGATTTAGACAGAAAAGAGCAGGACATTTCTTTCAAATCTCACACATACAAGGGGGCATTTATAAAATTATAAAGAGATAATATTTTATGAAACAAATGATGCTTTTATAATCACGTAGAGGTGCCTACTCTGCGGCCGTTAGACCGGTGGATGCACACGATGGTGTTCTGCACGCCGCTGGTTCGGATGAAGACATCCGGGGAATCTACAGAAACCCTGGATATGATTCATCATCTGAAAAGCACCTTGGAGATGATCTAGTCCAAACCCCTTCCTCCACAGGTCACAAGACTAAGGTCGTTGCAGGTTAACTCAGTTCCTGGAAACACTCAAGTTCATTTTAGGACTCAGGATCCGGGCTCTCAGTTCAGTTCCTTGTGTAAACTGATGGGTTTACAGGACAGTTCCAAGGGGAACTGTAACCGACTTTTCAATACTAAGTTTAGGTCACTACAACTTAAAGCTGCCTTAATTCTTTACCAATAGTTATTTATCTTTTCAATGACATGTCTAAGGCATAAACTACTAGTGGCTAGAGTTAAATTAGCTGCTTCATTTATGAATAGTAGAGAATTTTCTAAAGTTTAAATCATAAATATTGAGAGAGCCAGAAAAATTAAGACACACAGCTCTACTCTACCCACTCAGTGATACTTCTGTTATGTTTCGACTTTCCCCAAATGGGGTTTGTAAGGGGCAATCAAAACGACTCTAATTTAAAATTGAATCCTTCTTAATTTCCATCAGATTCACTTCTGAGAATATTAGCAATATATGAGACAAATTAATTTTTTTTATTTTTTTATCAATTTATTGTCAAATTGGTTTCCATACAACACCCAGGGCTCATCCCAACCAGTGCCCTCCTCAGTGCTCGTCACCCTCTTTGTCCCCTCCCATACCCACCTCAACTCTGTTTGTTCTTAGCATTTAAGAGTCTCTTATGTTTTGTATCCCTCCCATATTAGACAAATTTAAAAGTAAAGTGTTCAATCCTGCTAAGAGCATTAATGGAATGAATACAACCAGGAAATGGAACCACCTGTTTCATCCACCTGGATCCTTTGTTTTGGCTAACTCGACGCAATAGCTAATGTGATGTATATACTATTCTACACGGGTGCTCAAACGGTCACCATGGTTACAAAACAAGAGCTGGATGACTAGGTGAGAGAGAGAAGGAGAATTTACTTTAAATTTTTACATGGTATTTTCCCTTAAAAATTTATTTGACACCAATTAATACAATCACTGTAAACGCAGGTTTGCACTTAAAATATGACCAATGTTTTGAATAATGTCTATATGAACTGTTACTGTACTCTCAAAGACTTTAAAATTGTTTCAAAAAAAATTCTTATGTGAGGTTCTTTCTTTGGTTAGGGGGACTCACCAACTTCATAGACATTCTTGTTGGCTGACGTTGAGTTATTGATCTCAGCATATGGGGAATCTCTCCGTGCCGGTGACTTCATCTCCACGTAGCCACACTCAGAATTTTTGGGGATGAGTACAGGTGGGTCTTTAATCGTGGCATATGGGTTTTCAGAACTGCTTAGGGAGCAGTTACTTGAATTATATTCAGAGTTCTTTCCCAAATCTGTGAAGAGAAATGGGGGAGAAAAGCAAATCATGGATGACATTATTTTTTTTCCCCATGATTATTTACTTGGACAGATTACCTCTTTTTCTTTGTAGCTAGTTCTCTATAATTATACACACCAACAACAATGCCATACATTCTTCACTTATTTTGGAGAGAATGTGCTATAAAATGACTCATCCATTGTGTAATTTTAGCTCCTCTCTAAGGTGAGTACCAATGCAAACATTGTAGATTTGATTTAATTTTGATTTTCACACTCAAAATTAATTCCAGTTTAATTTACTAATAGTCTCTGAATCCTCAAAGATTTCAGTCAAGAAGCCACCTGCTGATGGCCCCAGGAGCACAAGAAGGTTCTATCATCATGCTGAGGGAGGCATGTGTGACATGAGGATTCCTCATAAAACCTCAGGACTGGGCACATGAAGTTATTCATGTAACCACGTGGAGCTCTTCTTATTTTCCCTGATGTTTCCTTTTTCGCATTTCTCTCTCCCCAGAAGTCATATGTCTTTTCAAGGAAATATGAATTTTTCCCACCAAACTGAAACCTTTGTTCTCCCAGACTTATGCCCTAATGCGATCCAGTCATGCTTCTGATCTCAGTCAAATGTATTTGTGTTGTTTGATGGAGTAATTAACCACACTAACAACTCTACATTTTCTCTAAACTGCCACTCTTGCTTGTTCAGCAAATTATTTCAGTCTCTGAGATAAATTTTTTAAAAATTATGATTCTGATAAATGTACTTCTTCCTTAAATTTACATCATACCTTTCAAGGATTTTCCCATATAACTTCTGTCAAGTCCAAAAGCTCCTGTGATAAAGAAGAAAAAAAATGCCCAGTGAGATCTGGAAACAAGAGAAAATCCATTTAATATTTCAAGGTCATGGAGGAAGCTGGTTTCAGCACCTACTACCTCCCCATTGCAAGAAACAACCAAGCTGCTGTATTTCAAAGATTTGTACCATACCACTCATGTCTGGTGTCTTTGGTGCTTAGAATTTAAAATACATATATATTTATGTACCATTCTGATCATTCTCCTGCTCATTTACAGTGACTTGGGAAAGGTTAATCAGTAAAGGTAGAGAATGAGGCACGGATGGATCAGTAGGCTTGATTCAAGGTTGTAGCATGGAAAGGACAAAGCCAAGACTAAAACCGAGACAAAGAACTTGCCTTTCATCACTTGTCCACCACATGACTTGGACAAGATGTTCAACTCTCTGTGTGTCAACTTTCTTATCCCTCAAATGAGGACAACAAAACCTGCCTTGCAAACTTCACAGGGTGGGTGTGATCATGAAGAGAATTGGAGCGTATGCAAAGGCCTCATAAATTCTGAGGCACTGTATAAATGAATGGTGTTTCAATGACTGTAGTGTTGAACGTGTCCGACAACCCCTGACTTCAGTCTACATGCAAACATTCCAAGGGCTCCTCAAGGATATTTTAAAGAAATGTTATAGACTTATATTAGAAACAGAGAATCAAGCGATGACTTGGGATGAACATTCACATAAGTAGGAGAATGCTAAGGAGAAGGCCGCCCACCATTGTACATGTGTTTCTTGGAGTGACAGTAGACTCAAATTCTGATGTCCTGTGGGATACACTTTTGTGGAGAAAGAGGGAAGATCCCCTAAATGGAGAGGGTGTGTTTAATATCAATCATCATGGGACAGGAAATGGGAATGTCTTCCTCTCTCAGAGACTGTTCTCCTTTCTCTTGGGTCGGGGTTGTGAAGCCAAGCTCCCAGCTGGTGGGAAAGGTACCCAGTTACACAGGGAGGCAGGATAAGGATGAACAGTGAATTAGCCTAAGCAAAGCGAGCTCTGGCCTTCACCCTTAGTTCCTAGGAGGTGATCTCTACATCCTTGGAATATCCTACCCAGTAAAAGTGTTTTTGTTTATCTGGGGCCTAAGGCTACACTGGATAATCTAACAAAGTGATTTATGGGAGGAGGGTTGGCCACTTGGTGTGAGCTTAATCTCCAGATGGTCTGGATGAAAGGTCAACCACATGGGTGGTCAACTGTGTTGACCTGATCAAACTCTAATAAAAACTCTAGACACCAAGGCTGAAGTAAGCTTCCCTGGCTGGGAATACTTCATGCATATAGTCATATACTGTAGCCAGGAAAAGTCAGCACTTTCCATGATTCTACTGGGAAAGGACAGGTTGAAGTTTCTGACTTTGAACTTTCCTTGACGCTGCCCACTGTGTCCCTTCCCTTGGCTGATTTTAATGTGTATCCTTTGGCTGTGATCAACTGTAACCATGGGTATAAGAGCTTGCAGTGAGTTCTGCGAGCCTCTCTGCCAAATCATTGATCCTGAGGGTGGTCTTGGGGATTCCTAAACTTTGTAAAGGGACCACATGAAGATGGGCAGGATCTGTGGCCTCTGAGAGCTCCCTGTCAAGGAACTCTGTCTTTGCTACTCTGCTAGATTCATTTAGCTATCTCCAAATTGTAGCAATTTCTTGTGATATGTCCATCTAGGTCTTCGCTATCCAATGGCTAGTGTTCCCCAAGGGGTTCAGGAGAGAAGCAGCATGAGGTGGAGAGTAAATTAGGGAACAAGGCTGGCACTGTGAGAACAGTGCCCCTGCCAGATTCTCTCTGGGCACTGTTTTAGCAAGGGAGCAGGCGGGTTTCCTCATAAACTCCCCCATGACCCAATCCCTGGAAAAATGCTTTCAAATTCTTAGCTTCATCTAATTCATCACAACACGATCACTATCCCTAGCTCACAATGAACAGATCGGCTGTGGCAGGGTGGTGATTAGCCCAGCGCCAAATAACTGAATAAGAAATCAGTCTTAGGGATTTTTTGTCAGGTTTAGGCCTCTTTCAGACAACATCACAACAACTTATCCATCATTTAAATCACCTACACACTTTATCATCCATACTGTGCCTGTTCTTTGTAAGGGCAGACTTGTTCTATGTAAAGGACATTAAACACACATGGGAACACACGAAGGAGATCCAGAATTTCCAGGGAAGAATTGACACTGTCAACAATCAGTCTCGTGGGCAGAGAAGTTTATCTGTGACCCCTGTAGTGACTGTGCTCTACGGTCAGGACCACAGGTAGCAGGTGAAGGTGGAATAAGAGAAATTTCTCTTACTAGTGCCAGGCAGTACTTAACTAATATCAATTCAAGTATTTCTTTGAGCTACATCTCTAATGTAATTTAAACTTTAAAAAAAATCTCAGGGCGCCTGGCGGTTCAGTTGGTTAAGTGTCTGACTTCAGCTCAGGTCATGATCTCATGGCTCGTGAGTTGGACACTAGAGTCTTTCCATATGTATCACCAAGTTCCATGCTGCTGGCCGGTCATGAGCGACACAGACATTCTGAAATCCATGGGCATTTAAGACATAACTCCTGCTGGGGGCACCTGGGGGGCTCAGTCAGTTACGCATCTGACTTCCGCTCAGGTCATTATCTCTCAGCCTGTGAGTTCAAACCCTGTGTAGGTCTCTGTGCTGACAGCTCAGAGCCTGGAGCCTGCTTTGGATTCTGTGTCTCCCTCTTTCTCTGTCCCTCCCCCACTCATACTCTGTCTCTCTCTCTCAAAAATAAACGTTGCCAAAAAATTTATAAAACAAAATCTCTCTGATGGTAAATGATTCGACTAATACACATAGTGTAAATCTGGTATATAAATAATTTGACTGTGTTCAGAAATACACAGCTAGTTGATAATGTTCAAGCAGAATGTAAATAAAAGTGAAGAATTTGTACTCATTTTCCTACTTTAACATTTGCATTTCGATAGTGATGGGATTCCAGAACCCTTAACGACTGGTTCCTACATCCAGCTCAGGTGATTTGATGTATAAGGGCTTCACAGAAAGAACAGGGGAGGAGTAGTTGGAGACCTGGCTTTACCCCATTCCTCTATCAACTCTTGGATGATAAGAGAGTCAACCTCTCTTTGATGCCCAGTTTATTGCTCTGTAAAACAAGATTCATGGAAAGGACCACCCAGTAATGTTGTCAGATTCAGCAAATAAAAACATAGGAAGGACAGTTACATTTGAATTTCAGAAAAATGACAATTTTTAGCATAAGTATGCCCCATGTAACATTTGGGATACATTTATACTAAAAATATTTATTGCTTCTCTGAAATTCAAATTTAACTGGGTTTTCTGGCAGCCCCGCCATCAAATAAACACAAAAGAAAGGCTCTGTTACCCATCAGGCAATGTACACATCCGTTTTTTCTGTTTCTCTCTCGTTCTCTCTCAAATGCATGGTGGTTTTTCAAGAGCCGCACCAAGTGTGGGACCACCATTAACTGAATGCAGAAGCAGATACGAAAATCCATCCTCTATTGAGCCATATGTTAAAGAGATTTATGAAAAAGAGAACAGTGCCACTCTTCTCACTAATTTGTTTTAGTTTTAGAAAATGTAGTTATTTTTTCATGAAAATGCTTTATGTTATCATGAAATGAGATTACATTTATTATAAATAAATGAATAAATAACTATTTTAAATGGTCTCCGTTTTAATCTGTAATATGGTGAATATCAAAAGATATAACCCATATTAAAAGAAGCTCTTTGGGGTTCTTGCTAACTTTTAAGAGTGTGAAGGGGTCCTATTCCAAAATGTTTGAGAAGCACTGACTTAGTATATTCCTGTTGCTAGCTTCCTTTCTTCACCTAAACAGAAGGGGTTCTCAAGTGCGGGTGCCCCACAGTGAAAGAGAGCCAAGAGGAACACATAACCTGGTATCACCCTGACAGCATTCAAATCCCAGCTCCACCATTTAATAGGCTTTGAGACTTTTCTCAAGTTACTTAACCTCTTTGTGCCTCAGTTTCTCCATTCTAACACGGACATGATGATGACGAGAATAGTACCTACTTATTCGAGTACTTGTCAGAACGATGTAAGTTAATATATGTGGAGTTAGAAAGGGAGCTACACGCAGCCAGAGATTCTCGTCTCTTTTTATCAATTCCTGGCACATACCAGGACCTTAATGAATGTGTTTGTTGGATGAATAAAGCACGTAGGAGAGTAATAAGCCCCATACAGGCATTCGGTATAATTCTATCATTCTGTTTCTTCAGGCATGTTTCCAATAGATCGCTTTGGCAGATCATCAATCTGTGACTATCTGAGGTGACTAGGACATGAAGGAGCTTGTTGAAGATGGACACGGGGAGAACTTGCCAAGCTCGTTGAGGTAGCCGCCATGTTTCCAGTCTGCCGGCAGCGTCCCCGTGCAGTCGGCCACAGGGCCTCTCTTCCCAGGATTCACATTCTTCAGATTCACAAACAGCTGATTGTTCTTTGACTGTTAGAAACATAAACCATAAAAGAGGTCAAAAAAGAACACAGTGTGGCACTGGGCAGTGTTACCAGTCTGGGGAAAGCATGTCCATGGCAGGAATCGAGGGTTGCTTCTTCAGTGAGGACCCACAGAGGGGCAGTGGTGACCACCAGGGTGGGCCTCAGAGGGCAGCAGGCGTACGTGTCCCTCGGCCCCAACTATACCTCCTACAGCCTCAGATTCTTCATTTCACTCAGTCACTCTGTGCCCACTAGACTTCACCTGGGCTAACATATACAGAACTTTGAATTGAAAACACTAAATTCTTGGTTTGAGCTCTCCTGTCAAACACAGCATGATTTCGTATGAGTCACCAGTCACTCTGAGCAGTTCCCTTAGCTCTAAACATGAGGATACGATTATGTACTTTGCCTCCTTCCCTGAAAATGTAGGAGAACAAACGGAATGATGAACATGGAAGTCTCCTGGGAATTTGAAGTGCTATTTAACTATTAGGCACTATAATTAAAAGCTAGCTGCATTAATTTAATTGCAACTGAATTAGTTTAACTACCTTGGTTTTCTTGTAGCAGAGAGCTGGAATTAGACAATCGAGATTAGAGGAGCACCTGGGTGGCTCAGTCGGTGAAGCGTCCGACTCTAGATTTGGGCTTGGGTCATCATCTCACGGTTCGCGAGATAGAGCCCTGCGCCAGGCTCTGGGCTGACAGCATGGAACCTGCTTGGAATTCTCTCTCTCTGCCCCTCCCCTGCTCACACGCCCGATAAATAAATAAATAAATAAATAATTCTTTAAAAAGACAATGGAAACTGGAAATATAATTTGGGGTCCCTGGAAGGAAGAGACGGCTGGGGTTCAGAGCAATCTAGCAGAGACTGGGGGTGAGGTGAGTGAGAACAGAAGAGCAGCCTGGTGGTCCAGCCCCTCCGTGTGTCTATATAGAATGAGGATCACAATCGCTCTTGATTCACAGGATTGGTGTGAAGAGGAAATGAATTTATGTTTGTAAAATGATTAGACATGCCTGGCACATAGTTTCTATCTGGTCATTTTTGACCTACAAAAAAGCAGTTTCATGTGGTCGAGCCCAAATAAGTGCATGTGGTGGTTTTTGTTAGGAAAGCGCAGGTGGCTCCCAGAGGGCACTCGTAGACGTCAGAAAAGACGAAAGCGAAGACCCAGGATGGAGTGTGCTCAGGCCCTGCTCTGAGACATCCTTGTACAACCTCACGCAACATTAGAAACGCTTCTTCAAAGAGATCCAATGGAAAGAGTGCAAATTGGAGACAAGGAGACAGAGGACCATGCCTCCCTGCAGCTGCCTCCCTAACTAGGGAGCTGTGTTTTGAAGTGACTTAAATTCCCCATTGCTTCTGTTTTTCTCCAGTAAACTTGAGGTTCTAATATGCACCCACAAGACCGTTGGGAGGAACCAACCAGATAAGAGAGATGGGGTGCCTAAACTGCATCTGGCAAACGGCGGCTCTCTCCTACATGCCTGTTCTTTTCCTCCCTCCCCGACCCACCTTCGGCCACTTGGAGCCACTTCCTCTCACCTTCGCGATGGTCATCCTGTCTCTGTTGTTGACGTGCGGGGAGGTGGCGCACTGGGTAAGCGTGTGGTAGCTGGGGTTGGTGAAGTAATGACTGTTGGCATTCCCACCGTTGCTGTGGGGAAGGGTTTCTGTAAGAAGAAGAGGAAATGGTTAAGGCGACAGCTCTCCTAAGTCTGTGTGGATAAAAGGGAAGCAAAATAATAAGAACGAATGTTGGTACCACTTCCAAATCACAGGCTGGGCAGAATCCCCTCCTGCCTAGCAGACTCAGAAAAGCTTCTAGAAGCAGCAGGTGTCTGCCTTCCTACCTGCCTCCCGAAAAAGCGTACACGTGTCCTCAGACAAGTCTTCTTTGCTTTGAGGCTCATACACCTGGGAAGCCATTGCTTTGAAACTACTTCCGTTGTAACTTTCCTCTTTTTTTTAGACACTGAGCTCTTGTCATAATACTCTGTGCGAGAAATGCACTATTGAGTAAATCAGCTGCTTTGTGTCTTCTCCCCAGAATCGCTGTATGTACAACCATGTAACCCACTTGAAATCCTGCAATAATTGCCCACAATAATAAATATTTAAGTCTTCAAGTTTATGCAGTTACTTCTGATGAATGAGCGGGTCACTTAAAAATCTACCTTTACAGGGACGTGTGACAGAAAGGTACTAAAGAGTTTTCTTAATGAACAGCTTTGGTTCTTGCTACTACCACAAACCTGTTTGTCATATAACTTGGTCGCTATGCCGTTAATGATTTGTACGGGCCCACAGGCAGGTTAGAAAACACCGTGTTAAGAACCCAAGGCCAGACACAGAAGACCTGGTCATAGAACCTGACTTGCTCCATGACTTTGCCAAAATTACGGGCACCTCCTTCTCTCCACTTCCTATCCCTGACATACGACAAAAGCTTAGATGCCCGGTAAAGCTTCCCCCAGGCTGAACTCCCCTAAGCCTGAAGCCACCTCAGGGGCAACTCGGTCGGTTAAGCATCCAAATTTGGCTCACGATCCTGTAGTCTGTGAGTTCAAGTCCCATATCAGGCTCTGTGCTGACAACTCACAGCCTGGAGCCTGCTTTGGATTCTGTGTGTGTCTCTGTCTGTCCCTCCCCTACTCTCTCTCTCTCTCAAAAATAAATAAATATTAAAAAACATTTAGGGCAACCTCATAATGAATTCAATTCCCAAACCCTCCTAGAAGACAAGAGTGATCATTTTGTGACCGTGGACCTGTAAGACACATCCGTAACGATGCACGTTTCCCCCACATATAATTGTCTCCAGGCCGATGGACAGCGACACCGGACGGCACAGCCGAACACCCAGTTTCAAAGAACCAGGATGAAACCTTACTTTTCACGGAGTAGGATGGCTCCGGGGACCGGTCTCACCTGAAACGGCATAGTCTGCGTTCATGACCCTCAGAGCGGGGGTGTAGGTAACTGCCGGCATGCTGGATTCCTTTCCCTTCTGCTTCTGTCGATAAATAATGAACAGCGCGAGGAGGAAGAGAACAACCAGCACCAGGATGACGATGCCGACGATGGCCCCGATCTGGTAGGAATCGGCCGGGAGAGCCGTGCTGGTCCTGCTCAAGCTGTTCAGATTTCCGACGATTATAACGCCCGCTGGCGAAGGAAGAGAAGAGAGCTGAGCAGGGACGACCACGTGCCCGATAAATGGTTGAGCTCTATTGGCAAAACTCTCCCCCCATGCTAATGGCTGGGTATGCTCGATTCGTGAAATGTTCATTCGGAAACTTTGGGAAACGGCGGAAAGGAAAAACAAACCTTCTTCATTTGGAGATGCTGTTGGCTTGTCTGTGCCCAGGAAAAGGCCACGCTAAGCCTCAAAAATGAGGCCGGGTCAAAAATGGGACCCAAAGACTTCATGTAGGGTTTGGGAGCTTCCCTCGAACTTCAGATTCAATGCTCAGCCCAGAGCAGGAATTTGCTGCTGGTAATGATTTATCTAATTATTACCAGGCTTTATTTATTACACAGTAGGAAGCTTATGAAAGGCTAACTCCTAAGTGTCTCAACTGCCTAACTTAATTTTATGTCTATGTCTGTCCTCAGCATTTCTTTCTTTCTTTTTTTTTTATGTTTATTCAGTTTTGAGAGAGAGAGAGACACGGAGAACAAGAGAGGGAGGGGCAGAGAGAGAGGGAGACACGGAATCCGAAGCAGGCTCCAGGCTCCGAGCTGTCAGCACAGAGCTCCACTCTTGAACTCACCAAGCATGAGATCATGACCTGAGCCAAAGTCACTTAGTCAACTGAGCCACCCAGGTGTCCCACTCTTTCTCTTTTTGTAAAACAGAGTGCGTGCACAAGTGCCCCCGCCAACACACACATGAGCGTGTGCAACAGGGAAGAGGGCACAGGGAGAGGGAAAGAGAGAATCTTAAACAGAATTCCCCACCTAGAATGGAGCCCAAGATGGGGCTCGATCTCATGAACCGTGAGATCATGACCTGAGCCAAAATCAAGAGTCAGAAGCTTAACCAACTGAGCCACAGAGGCGCCCCTATCCTCAACACGTCTAAGAATAATTTTCCTTCCAAGGATAACTCCATCATAAATCTAGTCCAAGATGAGAGTTTGCCTCATCCTAATTACAGTGGTCTTTTTACCCCAGGTGATACTGTTCCATAGAGTGATTTATTTTTATGACGGAAACGTCTGTCCCAATAATACCTGATAACATCACCAAACTATACTCATTAAAATTTAAACTTTAACTTTATATAATTCCTCCTCATATTCCATCTAAAGAGGACAGGAAAGCTATGAACTATGAGTCAAGAAGCCGAGCATCTAAAAAATTGATCCGGGGGCACCTAGGATGGCCCGGTAGGTTAAGTGTCCGACTTCGGCTCAGGTCATGATCTCACAGCTCATGAGTTCAAGGCCCACGTCGGGCTCTGTGCTGACGGCTCAGAGCCTAGAGCCTGCTTCCAATTCTGTGTCTCCGTCTCTCTCTGCCCCTCCCTTACTCACACTCTGTTTCTCAGTCTCTCAAAAATAAATAAACATTAAAAACAATTTTTTTAATTGATCCAGATATTCTGAACTTTCCTTTCAGCACGTTGGCTACAGTTTCACCATCCACACACAAGGACGCTGGCCTCCAAGAAAGTGCTTCTAGATCAAACGTCCCTGGGACTTCATGATTCTGCCCCTCCCCTGCTCACCTTCTCTCTGTGTCTCTCTCAGAAATTAAATAAAAACATTAAAAAAAAAAGGCGCCTGGGTGGTTCAGTCAAGGTTAAACGGCCGACATCAGCTCAGGTCATGATCTCACAGTCTGTGACTTTGAGCCCCGTGTCGGGCTCTGTGCTGATGGCTCAGAGCCTGGAGCCTGCTTCAGATTCTGTGTCTCCCTCTCTCTCTGCCCTTCCCTTGCTCACGCTCTGTCTCTATGTCAAAAATAAAATAAAAACGTTAAAAAAAAAAAAAACAAGTTGGATGCTTAACTGACTGAGCCACCCAGGCACCTCAAGAACTTTCTCAAAGGCTCCATTCACCCCAGAATCAAAATTGCCCAAATAGGACTATGTATATGACAACTATTCTCAGGTTACTGTGATATGCACCCTAGTTAAAAACCATAGGCACAAGTTTCTTCAAAAGCTAAATACATGCCTGTCGCATGAGCCAATCATTCCACACCTATAAATTTACCCATGAGAAATAGAAGTATATATCCATACAAAGACTTCATACACTATCATTCAAAATCGCTTTATCTATACTAGCAAAAACTGGAAATAATCCAAATGTCCATCTACAGGTGAATCGGTAAACAAATGATGATATATCCACATAGAGGCATACTGCTTAGGAATAAAATGAACTGAAGTATGGATTCATACAGCAACATGGTTCAGTCTCAGAATCATTATGCTGAGCAAACAAAAGCAGACAAAAAAAAGGACGGTGTGTTTCTATTTACATGAAATTTACATGCATCTGTAGTTACAGAAATTCGATCAGTGTTGCCTGGGGCCTCGGGGGCAGTGGTGGCCCAGGAGGGCATGAGCGAACACTGGGGGAGACGGGTGTATGCATGATCTTTATTGTGGTTGTGGCTTCATGGGTATATATGTTTGTCAGATTGTACCAGCTTACATACTTTATGTTGTACATATGTGTTGTATATGTATGTATACGTGTGTGTGTGCAGTATAATGGTACACATGCACTGCTTTTTATAGGTTAGTTATATCTCAATAAAGGTGAAAACATTCGCAGGTGCAGCGGGAAGTTCATGAGCTTTGGAATCAGACAAACCCGGCATCTAAGCCTTGACACACATATAGCCATGTATTACATGTTAGCTGTGTCATGTTGGGCAAATCACTCAAACTCTCTGAGTTTTCCCTTCCTCGCCCATAGGACAGCAACAATAAGGCTCCATCTGGCAACTAAATAACAAGCTATACCCAGCAGGGTAGGTGCAAATACTTGATGTTGCCTGGTACCTGGTGCTTACACAATTTGAGGCAGTAGGATCATTTACTGGTACCCTTACCTTGGTCACACCGTGCCCCCTTCCAGCCTGGGCTGCAGTAACAGGTCCCGGTGATATGGTCGCAGGTGGAGTTGTTCAGGCAGTCACATATCTGGCGACAGCCATAGCCATATGTACCTGCAGGGCACTCTGAGAAGGAGATCAAAGTCCAGTGTAAGCTTTCTAGCCTTGGGAATCTGGGGCAAGGCCGTCTCTTACGACATGACCCCGTGTGTCTAAGGGGCAGACCTTCCGGGGGATCCTTAGGCAGGCAGAAGCCCCCAGGAAGTCCGAGAGCTGGCCAGGAGTCCCTGCCTCATGGGATTCAGGGCCATGTGGCACAAGGCCAGAGGCTGAGCTCCTTGCCACAGCTCCTGACTCCTGCAGCTTCCATGTGCCCACGTCCCGGGCGGGTAAGTTGAGAGTCTGTAGAACCCAAAGGAACTGATGACGGTCATCCGAGACGACCCCACCAGGCAAAACTGTGAGACAAAAGACTGAAGAGCAGAAACAAGAGAAGCACCCTGGAGAACACGAGCGTTTTACTGAAGACTCAGGGACCTTCTAAAGGGCACATGCCGACTTGGATTCGCTGGGAACAGGGACAGGGAAGGGCAAGCTTTGCTAATGTTCTAGGTAAGACCTTCATTTGCCATAGAATGGCTCAAAATTTGGATGTGCAGGCTGAAGCCTGAGCAACTAAAATTGTGAGATTTTTATGATGCACTCTTCCTAAGATACGATATGAACATGAATTTCAAAGAAGAGTAGAGGCACGTCGAATCGAAAAATCATCACCCGATACTGATGTTTTTTGTCAAGTGAGCAGCAGGGGGCAGTGTACTATTATTATTGGATTCTCTGTCGCTGTGTTTCTGTTTACAAATGAGCATCAGGAGAGGTCTCCGAAAATAGGGATATTTTAATTTGATGTTCAAAGTAATCACGGAAGCACTTAAGCAGCTTTTATTTAATAAGACCATAACCGGTCTGGCATTCAAGTGAAAGTCAGTTTAGAGCCTGTTCTGCTTCTATGTACGTGCACACATGCTGAGACATTTACACACACACACACACACACACGCACACTATTTACATACACAAGGGGTATGCAGGAAACCGTGTGACTCACTACGTGTTTCAGGATGAAATGAACAGCAGTAAAAAAATCTAAAACTGGGCCATCCATTTCCAGGCTGATTCCTGGAGGTGACTCCTGTTCTATTTACTAGACAGGAAGATATGCAAAAATATTTCAAAGGTTTAGCACACGAGACTGAGACAA
Organism: Paguma larvata; assembly: GCA_030068075.1. Classification (NCBI taxonomy): domain Eukaryota; kingdom Metazoa; phylum Chordata; class Mammalia; order Carnivora; family Viverridae; genus Paguma; species Paguma larvata. The sequence goes on from CM057826.1 coordinate 128,672,813, forward strand.
CGTGGCCGTTCCAGGAGTGCTGTGAGGTGCTGCTGAGGGGGTGGTGGGGGGAGGTGATTGTTTATTGCCAAAGCCCCCACACGCTGATCCCCCTTTCCCCGCCACAGGGCTTCCAACAGCCCTGGAATCTGTGCTGCCTCCTTGCCAAGAGCGCCCTCTCTGGTAAGCAAGAAGGCACCTGCCCCTCTCCTGTCCTCTTTGCTAAAAGACTGAGCCCCCCATCCAGCTCTAAGACCCGATTTATTCATCCTGAATATTGAATGAAAGTCACCGAGGAAAAGAAGAGTAGACTACGTTGAAATACTCAGTCTGAAACTAATGTTCTTATGACCCCGCAGACGCAGAGCTGTAGGGGCAGAAATGGCAAAGCAAGGCTGCGTAGTTCCAACCGAGCGTGTTCTTCTGGAGCGGGATCTGTGCAACCAAAAATATTTGAAGGCAATGTCTCGTCTTGAAGGTCGTAAGGACTGAGATGCGCTGTTGCTAGGGAAACGGTAGAAAAGGCCTCTCTAGCAATGGCTGTCGGAAGGGGGGCAACGTTTGCACGGACCTCGAGCCACACCCACTTGGGGGGGCTGGGAGCCCACCTGCCTTTTGTGCACTCCCCCGCCCCCGCCCCGGAGTGCGTGCGGCCCGGGCTCCGCCTCTGCCGTGAAGAAAACCCGACGGGCTCCTAAAGCCGGTGAGCGGCCACGTTCCAAAAACAAGCAGGAGCGTTAGAGAGAGCCAGGGTGAACAGATGGAAAACTTGAATTCTGTCTTCCTCCTTGGAGCCACACCCCCTCCACCCAGAGCACTGATTACTTATCCAGGACAAGGTTAGGGGAAAAGACAGCCAGCAAGGACCCCCAGGTGGCCAGGTCTCTGGGAGGGTTACGGCCAACGGGGCTGGTAAGTGACCAGCCATCAGCTGAAACAACTTAAAAGTTGCAGGTCCTGCCTTCCTCGGTTCAGGCACGGAGGAAAACCGGGTCTAGGGAAAAACACCACCCTGACAGGTCACACTCGTGTACTTACTCTGTTCGCAGTGCTTCCCCATGAACCCAGTGCGGCACGTACACTGCCCAGAGATGTGGTCACAGTCGGCTCCGTTCTGACACTGGCATATCAACGCACAGTCCTTGCCGTAAAACCCCAGAGGACATCCTGTGCAGGAGGGGAGGACAGCAGAGTCAGGAGGCTGCTGAGGAAAAACACAGCTCTCGCCTCCCAGCGTTGGTGTTTAAGCCGAAGGATGCTTAGCCCCTGGAGAGGGAATACAGACACTAACGCCGATCTCGGCTGGTCACAAAGAAAGTCCCAAGATGGGGCTCTTGCAAGGAGTCATAATTCACGAGCGGGAGGCAGAATGGTTTCATACCTGACGGTTTCACCATGACTGGTGATCCTGGAGACAAGACTGGTGTCTTCTGACAAAGCGTGTCATCAACCCCACGGAAGTATGGGGGCAATTCCTTGCATTCTTTCACCGAATTACTAGACTCCTCGACTCAAATGCCATGGATGGCAAGAAGTATTATGTATTAAAATTACCTGTATGCTTTTATTTACTGTACAGAACGTCTCTAAGTCTGAGACTAGCCCTGTCCACCATATCTGTCACTAACTAACATAACATCTCCTTCACCAAAGAGGTGTAGTAGAATGCTAAACTCAAAAACAAACAAACAAAAAAACAAACAAAAAAAAACCACACACACACACACACACACACACACACACACAAAACCCACAAAAAAACCCTGCACTTCATAGGTGCTTTGTAAAAAAAGCAATAAACCTAACACTGCCGTACGATTTTCCAGACCCAGACCTCTTGGCTGAGAACGTGCACAACCCTGTGGGCTTTCCTGGGCCGGCAGCCGCCCTGCAAGGGTGTGGGCTCTCTGGCGTAACAAAAACTTCAATACAGGCTGCCTGCATGGCTATGTCCAAGTATCCCATGTGGATTTTTGTTTTCTCTTTTTCTAATAGAGGTTTGAGCAAAAGTTCGACTTCCAGGGGCGCCTGGGTGGCTCAGTCGGTTGAGCGTCCGACTTCGGCTCAGGTCGTGATCTTGCAGTCTGTGAGTTCGAGCCCCGCGTCGGGCTCTGGGCTGCTGATAGCCCAGAGCCTGAAGCCTGCTTCACATTCTGTGTCTCCCTCTCTCTCTGCCCCTTCCCCACTCATGTTCTGTCTCTCTGTCTCAAAAATAAATAAACATTAAAAAAAAAAAAAGTTAGACTTCCAAGGAAGAGAGGCAGAGCACAGATGCCAAGACACAATGACAACTGCCGTTGCCGCGTGTGTATTCAGCCCCCGATCGAGGCCGGCGGCTTTGGGGGCACCTCTCATTGAATCTTCCCTGCAGTGCAGAAACGCAGGGATGGGTATTCCTACCTAGAGCTGGGAGCTCAGCCCCGAGCGCCCCAAGTCACGTAGCCAGCTAACGGCAGGCTGGCGGGGCCATGACAGAAACGCAGCCAAGTCTGGCTCCAAGACCCCAAGTCGTTCCCACTTTCTTGTGCTGCGTGCATTTAAAAGGGTCCTCCGATTAAAGGAGACCCGGATTTGGGAATGATAAATGACAACGGATAAGTAATTTTCTCTAAGGAGCTCGAACACTTTCTATATATGCAATCTTGGCAACACAGGCCGGAGACAAGCTCCCTGCTTGCCACTGCTCCCTTGTGAATGATGGCTCAGGCTCTACACTCGCTTCCAGAAAGTTTCAAAACACTTCCTCAACCTATTCCCTAGGGTTTCTTATTAGTGTTAAACAAGAGTTGCCCAATGTTTTCATTAAAATTTTTTTAATGTGTATTTATTATTGAGACAGAGAGAGAGAGAGAGAGAGAGAGAGAGAGAGAGCATGAGCAGGGAAGGGGTAGAAAGAGAGGAAGACACAGAATCCAAAATAACCTCCAGGCTCTGAGCTGTCAGAACAGAGCCCGACGCGGGGTTCAAACTCCCAAACTATAAGATCATGACCTGAGCAGAAGTCAGATGCTTAACTGACAGAGCCACCCAGATGCCCATGTAATTTTTTTTAAGGTTTTATTTTTAAGTGAACTCTACACCCAACATTGGGCTTGAACTTAAGACTCTGAGATCAAGAGTCACATGCTTTAATGACTGAGCCAGCCAGGAACCCCAAGAATTGCCTAATTTCTGACCTATTTTTCTTTCTCAGCTCATTTCTGGGATTTAAAATTACATATTATGATTAAAAAAGAATAAAATTATATCTTACTGGGGCGCATGGGGGGTTCAGTCGGTCAAGCATCTGAATCTTGATTTCGGCTCAGGTCATTATCTCATTCGATCGATTGAGCCTTGTGTCAGGCTCAGTGCATGGCATGGAGCCTGCTTGGGATTCTCTCTCTCCCTCTCTCTCTGCCCTTCCCCTCCTGTGCTCTCTCTCTTTCTCAAAATAAATAAATAAATTTAAACCAATTATACATTATTATTGATAACCATCCTTCGTTCTTTCCTGCGTTGTCTCCTTTATTCATTTGAAGGCAAGAGGATCGAGAAGAGTCTTTTTTCCCTGACAGTGCTGAGCTGTGGACAACGTTATATCCTTATGTCCTTGTGATGGTAAAAAGCTCACAGAAGAAGAAACGGTTGGGACACTATGCGATATAAAATGGAAGAAAGAACGGGTGGTTCTTGAAGCATGATCCCAGACTGGCATCACCGTGCGGAAAGTTGTCCGCAATGTGAATTCTCAGGTCCCACCCCACAGCCAGTGAATCAGACACTCTGGGAGTGGGGCCAGCAGTCCGCGTTTATCGCGTCACCTGGGTGACGGACGCTCGCTCAAATTGGCAACCGCGGAACACACTCTTCTCCAAGAGCACACATTACATCGGGGAGTGAGGCTTGTGATCTTCGCTGCCTGTCTAGCCACGGTCACTTATCCCAACCTCTGTGCTGTCACAATAAATGGCAGGGTGTACATCCATGTGACCACCGCCCCAATTTGAACAATTATATAGAACATTCTCATCACCCTCCATGCACCTTCCCAATCAATAATCCTAACAGATCAATTTGTTTTTTCTTGATCTTCATATCAAAGGAATCACAGGGGTATCTGGATGGCTCAGTCAGTTAAATGGCTGACTTCGGCTCAGGTCATGATCTCACGGATTATGCGTTCGAACCCTACATGAGGGCTCTCTGCTGTCAGCATAGAGCCCGCTTTGGATCTTCTGTCCCCCTCGCTCTCTGCCCCTGCCCCACCCCCACTCACACACACTCTCTCTCTCTAAGATAAATAAAAACATTAAAAACATAAAAGGAATCACATACTACAAAAACGTGCACCTATGTCTGTACACAGATAAATGGATATATCAGTGATAGGGAGTTTGGTGCATGCAGAGTCTGGTCAAAGGAGAGCGAGGAGAGAAACCGCACACCATCGCACACAACACTGCTCCGCCTCAGTGTCCTGCTACCACATACAGACAGAACACGGGCACGAGACAGCTCACACCCACACAGAGACAGTTAGACGTCCAGTGGACATTGGGAAGATGAAACAACACTCCAATGCCAGGAACCCTGGCTGAGCTCAGCTCGTGGACCCAAAGGGCGAGGGTTGGCCCCCCTTGGGTGTGGCTCCCCTTGGCGAGCCTCGGAAGGCCTGTCACTTACTCTGAGTGCAGTACAGCCCCGTCCAGCCGGGGGTGCACTTGCATTCCCCATCGTAGGCGCTGCAGAAGGCCCCGTTGTGACAGTTGCACGTGTGGATGCAGTTCGGGCCCCAGTGGGCAGGTGGACAGGCTGAAACCGCAGCACACATGGGGAGTTCTGTTAGAGCCCGGAGACCAGCACCCGGCAGAGGGAACGCCGCCCTCCCGCCCATCTCCTTGCATAGGGGAGGCTAGCAGTGCGTGAGGACTAAGAAAACACGGCGCTCCCAGTCGGACTGATACCCAGATGGCGATGCCGACTTCGACGGTGGCCATCGCTACTGCCACTGTGTTCGTGGACAGGCGCAGAGTGAGGCAGGCAGCACAAAATCATCTCCAGTTTATAGATTTACTTACCTAACAAAGGCACACTGAGCTCGTATGTGCCCAGCACCGTTCCAGACACGGAAGAGTAGCAGAGGACCAGACAAGGTCCAGACCCCCCTTTGAAACCTTAGACAGTAAAACCTCGGTTTGCGAGCATAATTCATTCCAGAGACATGCTTGGAACCCAAAGCGCCCGTGTACAAAGCGCATTTCAAGAACTGTTGGCTCCGTTGTGTTTGTGTGACATTTGGCATCACGCACTACTTGTATTGACAATGTGGCTCGTTTGTCGCGTGAAAAGCGTATTAGAAGTGTTTGCTCGTCTTGAAGAACATGCATAAAGCAAGCTACCTGCAATCCAAGGTTTTACTGTATTTTAGCAAGGGAGGCAGGCAGGCAAACCACCAACCGACCAGCCCGCCAGCCAAATGAAAAAACAATGGCAGTAAGTACTGTGAGAAAAAAATAAAACAGGGCAACAGGGGACAAGAATGAGCAGAGCAGCTCCCTCAGGGAAGGCTTCCCTGAGGAGAGGACATTTAAGAAGAGATAAGATGGGCAAGATGACAGGACTCAAGAAAAACTAAGGAATCTGGTGTCAAGTAAGTCATACACCTGTCACTCTGCTCCGGAGTGGTCACTAGAGACTTGTTTAAATTTTAAGGTTTAAATTTTACCTAAGAATTGGTTTACCCATAAAAACTCTTAATGGGATGATGCAAAAAAATAATAAAAGGAAATCACTGGAGGGTTACTGCCCCTTTAAGAGAAATAAGAGCTTCAGATAAAGTATCTGAAATAATGTAATAAATATTATGGGGTAAAATGATTTGATTTACCAAAAAAATAAGCCAGAAACACCGAAAAACTTTTCATTTATATTAATGCCTCAAGAATAAACCTGCTTGGGGGCCCCTGGGTGGCTCAGTTGGTTAAGGATCCAACTTCCGCTCAGGTCATGATCTCACGGTTAGTGGGTTCGATCTCCGTGTCAGGCTCTGTGCTGACAGCTCAGAGCCTGGAGCCTGCTTCAGATTCTGTGTCTCCCTCTCTCCCTGTCTCTCCCCCACTCACACTCTTGTCTGTCTCTCTCTCTCTCAAAAATGAAGAAACATTAAAAAAGTTTTTTAAAGAATAAACCTGCTTAAAACGAGGACCACCACTGTATCTACATGAGATGATGGGGGTTAGCGAAACCAGGGGATCATTTCAAAACATGTACAAATGAAACCATCACGGCGTTCACCTTAAGAGTATACAGTGATGCGTGTTAATTATTTCTCAATAAAATTGGAGGAAAATAAAGGAGGACCATCTATAATTTATATTTGGTTACCGAGTAGGAAATATGGCCCAATAAACATAGTAAGTCTGAAGTAAGGAAAAAATAGAAAAAAAATTCTCCTGAAATTGTGTGCACCATATTTTGCCCAAGAACAAGGGAAGAATGATAGCTGACATTTAAGGTCTGGAATGAAACTTAGAATGGATTTTCTGAGTCCAATACCGCCATTTTACAGATTAAGACTTACTGAAAAGTGAGTGAGCAAAAAGCTACCCATTTAGTTTTTTCCCAAGACACTATCTGGATTTAACATAGGAACATGGCATAGAACCCTTAATGGGGGAAAGAGCCAATTAAAAATTAAAATAATGTATATTATAATTATTCATATATCATGTCTTGATTATATAAACACTCTTACTTCAATCCGAAAGAATTTGAAAACCAATGAATATCAATGCTGCCTCCTAAATAAGACTTACGTTGAGAGCAGTCACTGCCAATCCAACCCGGGTAACACTGACAGGATCTGTCAATGGGGTTACAGGTTCCATTGTTGGTACAGGTACAGACGCCTGCACAGTTTTTCCCGAATCTGCCGCTGGGACACACTGTGAAGAAGGTACAGGTCAGTAAGGCCCAATTACATCTCACCGCATGGAACTCTGGAGTCTTGGGACAGAAAACAACTTTGGAAGCCGTCAGCCCAGCTTCCCACTCAGTAGCTGCCGCCACTCAGCCGCACCCCTCGTCTTGAACGGGCTCCTTTTTAGAAACACACGAAGCCAAAAATTCTCATTAAGGCATCACAAACGAGGAGACATCATCGCATTTCTAGAAATCGGACTTCATGGCTTCTCGCTCGGGGAGTCAAAACCCTTCCTTGTATTGATTTTTCATGGGAGCCTGTTCCCAATTAAAACTGAAGAGCAGCACAGCTCAGAGAATAGATTCAGCTGGAGAGGGAAGCCAGCTTTTCCAACGCTCCTAGTCATCTCTGGAGACGCTGCAGAAAGGGCACACCAGAAGGCATCAGTAGCTGGTAGCTGAAAACATGTCCTCGGGGAAGCCTGAGAGGAAGCCGGAGGACAGACTGCATGGGGCTTGTCCGTCACCGCGCACCTCCCCCAACCCCTGTGTGCCTTACTTGCCTTCGTTGCAGAGAGCACCCGTGAAGCCAGGCAAGCAGTCGCACAGGCCCGTGATGTGGTGACAGGGCCCGCTGCTGTGCACACACTGTGGACAAGTCTGGCTGCAGCGATGCCCATAAAAACCAGGGGAGCAGACTGAAAAAGAATGGGAATGTACAGTTATCTTTCCTGAGACGTATTCCTCTCAAATTCTGCCATGGGATCTCGTGGAAGTTTGGGGCCAAAAAAACCCCCCACTTTTATTCAACGATACTGAGAATTTTCCAAGTCTAAAAACAAGCACCCAGGGAAGAAGGGTACTCTTTAATCATGGAAAGAAATCACTAAACTGAATTGCTGGAGGGCAGGCAAATGTCTCAGCCCTCTTTATTTTCTCGTTTATGGTCCCAATTTACTTGAGGCAGGGCACAGAAGAGGGGCTTGAAGAATTTTCGTTGGACAAATAAATGAAAGGAGATAAAATTCTAAAATCTAATAAGGCCAAAGAAATAGTCTCAAGCCATGTCTTGATCCTTTTTTTCTTTAAGAGTCATTACTGGCAGTAAGTAGATCTACGGTCTGCATTAAAAGATCGTTTCTTCTCCACGTGGTCCAGATTAATGACTGTGATCGAGAAGCGAGCAAGCAAAAGACTACATAATTAGGTTCTTCTCAAGACCTTGCTTGGATTTAAACACAGGACGAATGAATAGGGCTTTTACTGAAAAAAAAAAAAAAAGTCATCTAAAAATTAGGAGAATGTATCTTAGAGCCATACATTCTTTTCTTGATTACGTTTACTAAAAGACTTAGTAAAATCTGACGGATCGCTTTCTCTCTTTAAAATCCCATTAACCAAGGTCAACAGCCCCCATTTTTGACTCTGCAATTCCTTTTCCCCCCACAGCACTGGCTATGAGACTACTAGCAAGATGTATGATTTGCCGCAAGGTTTGGCTGATGTTGACTTCTGGTAATTGAGGTAAGGCCAAAGCCAAAACTGCTGAATCGAATATTTACAGGTCAATGGATTTCTGGAACACCATGTGCAAGATTTAAGGCAGGATCAAGAAACATATCCCGACGATGATGCCAATGAGGCAGTGAAATCATTACTGAGAAGGAAAGGCTAAAGCCCCATCTGTTAGGCTCGTCCTGAAGGTTGGAACGAATAAAGCTCTTCGGGCAGGGCTGTCAAGGACAGCTCCACCAGGGACAGGGAGACCTATGACAGCCTCCTCCCCCGCTCCGCGGCGACAAAACAGCACCGTGAACGGAGGTGCGGGCCAGGGATCATGATTCCGCACGCGGTACCTGAGAAGGGAAGGCAGACATTTCCACCCCAGGAGACACTTACTTCTCTGACACGTGGTGCCTCGGAACCCGGGCGCACACTCACAGATGCCATCGTCCGGAGAACACGAAGCCCCGTTTTTGCAGTAGCACGGCAGAGAGCAGTTGGGGCCCCAGCGCCCCTCGGCGCACACGCTGTCACAGTGGACCCCTGAAACGACACACATGGGCAAGACTGAGTAAGAGGCAGTGTGGGCTGGCGCCTCTGGGACACAGAGACCCAGGCGAGGAGAAGGAGGAGGTGGACGGCCATGGTATCCGAGCTGGGTTATCCCTGGCAACAATGAGCGGGATGGCATAAGGCTTAAAATTCCCTTACGGACATCAGTACACCATCACACACTGTGTAATCATGCATTGTATCATCATAACATGAAAATAACCCCAGGACATTTTTCTACCAAGTCATAAAAGAGCAGGAAAAAAATACTTTTGTTACACTGATTTTTCTTTTCTTATATACATAATTTATTGTCGAGTTAGTGATTTTTCTTTTCTAGAAGGACGAAGCAAATGGCAAGCCAAAGGGTGCTGTCTATTAAAGGCAAAATTTAACAAAAATATTTTTATCGCTGAGCCCTCAGCAACTTCCTTCTTTCCCCATCCTTTATCTTTACAGAGAAATAAAGCCTAAAAAAGATAGAGAAGTAAAAGAATGGTTAAATTGTTTTACATAAAGAAAACTCTCCACCTGAAGCGAACACCATCTGAAAACATTTTGATGATAGGGGTGTCTGGGTGGCTCAGTCACTTAAGCGTCTAACTTCAGCTCAGGTCATGATCTCACAGTCTGTGAGTTCGAGCCCCATGTCAGGCTCTGTGTTGACAGCTCAAAGCCTGGAGCCTGCTACACATTCTGTGTCTCCCTCTGTCTCTGCCCCTACCCAGCTTGTGCTCTGTCTCTCTCACTCTCAAAAGTAAATACACATAGGGGCGCATGGGTGGCTCAGTCAATTGAGTGTCTGACTTTGGCTCAGGTCATGATTTCATGGTTCATAGGTTTGAGCTCCGCTCCAGGCTCTGTGCTGACAGCTCGGAGCCTGGAGTCCACTTCAGATTTTGTGTCTCTCTCACTCTGCCCTTCCCCTGCTCATGCTCTGTCTCTGTCTCTCTCTCAAAACTAAACATTAAAAAATTTTAAAAAAAATTTAAAGAAAAAAGATTTTGATGCTACACTGTACAGGATAGAAAGATATACTAATCTGTGCCACTAAATTCTCTTTGAGAATTTAATCTGGCGGTGCCTGGGTGGCTCAGTTGGTTAAGCGTCCGACTTCGTCTCAGGTCATGATTTCACAGTTTACGAGTTCAAGCCTCACGTTGGGCTCTGTACTGACAGCTTGGAGCCTGGAGCCTGCTTCAAATTCTGTGTCTCCTTCTCTCTCTGCCTACGCCTAACTCATGCTCTGTCTCTCTCTGTTTCAAAAGTAAATAAATGTTAAAGAAAAAAAAAGGCAGACTATCACAACAGATCTTATTTACAGCTGTTGTGTAATTTATTTATTATGAGGATACTATATGTAGGTGTTTAACTCTCACCCCGGAAACAGCCACTCTGGAGTTGCTCATGAATGAACAAATGCCTAAGGAAAACACAAGGGAAAAAGCCGAGTCGCAAAAATAAAAATAAAACCAGGTTTTATTGGAGGTAACTAGAAGTCTCTTTGGGAAGTTTGTATTTGAAATACAACAGGGGCCCCTTTCTTGTAAGTCAGAATTCGCCACAACTCAAAGACATGCTCTTTGCATTGAGAAGCAATGAGTTATAATTAGTAGTGAACTGGCGACTGCTGGCTTCAGACCAAGTGAAAACACAGTAGGAGCAAGCACGCACACACGTAGGGATTCCAGAATGCTGTCACCACCCAACACCAAGGAAGCTGAGAAAGCCGTGTTTTGTATTACAGGTTTTGCTTCGAAACTGATGAGGAGAAAAGTTACTGCGGCCTGAACCTTAAAACAGAAGCAGCCCCAGACCGTAACGTGAATGCTGCTAATTGGTACGGTCACTTCTGCTGAGCCCTAACTCCACTTCTGACTCTTCCCGTTTTCCTCGTTCTGAAAATCCCCCACATGGTGAAGGCAGTTAAGTAGGCATGAAAGCTCACAGACCTCATTGTGTCTAGCTTGAATCAACAAAAGAGTATTATTTTAGCTTGTGCTGCAGGCTGAGGAAGGAGCTCAGAGCTGTTAGAAGCTGACTGGGGTTGAGGTATATTCCCTATGGAATAAAATATGGAATTTTGACCCCCTGTGATTTTTTTTTTCTTGAGTTCACAAACATACGATCTTCTCTGTTTCTTTGCAAATCTCTTTTGAAACGCTGAGGTGGAATTATAAAATGCTATGCTCCGCGAATGTCACTCACCAGCTTTAGAGTTGTATTTGGTGTTTGGGCTCACACCTACAGGAGGCAGAGCATTTATTAACGAGTAGACCACTTCAAAAGGAGGTTGCAAATGGAAAAATTCTGTTTCGTGAACTTCAGGGAAGTATCAACAAGGGTAACAACCTCTAACAGGCCTCTCTCTCTTTTCAAATTCAGGTTCCGAGCTCTGACCAGGAGCTAGGGTTCTATTTAATGGCAGCTAAGATAGGGACCCCTGCGTGACAGATATTTAGTCAACTCTGGCCGTTTTGGTTTGGAGCCATCCATGCAAGACCCAGTAAAGATTGTGGAGAAGCAGAAGCTGAAAATCATCCTGAAAATTAGTCCTCATATTTGGCACATTTTTGTGGGGCGGGAGCTGGAGGAAGGGGGGGATGTAGCCATTTCTGGTGATTTGGTTCATCAGCTACTTGCCAAGTTTCTCCTGCACATTAAATCAAGGCAGCTAAGTCAGAAAGGAGCACACTTTAGATCAAACTTATCTGCTGCTTTTCTACATTACAGATGATCACCATTCATACGCGACATAGCACATTCTCAATCAGAGCATGTTAAGAAAACCGACCCCAGCGCCGACTGGCAAATCTGAAGAAAGCGATCCTTTATTTCGTATCTGATTCCTCTTCCCTAATAGGTTTGTCCAGCTGGATAGCATAGCCATCCGTCATAATCAACTTTATCGAGGTAATTTTCATAGAGTAACAAGGCCCACGATATAGCAAAGAGATCCATTATAATGATATGCTTGTTTCCCATGATTTGCCCATGATTTCATTTCCAGAGAATCACAGGGAATTTGAGAGGTCATCTGTCAAATCTTCTGTCTCCGATCACAGAAGCATATTTCAGCAGAACCAAGCTTACTTTTAAATATCTTTTATTTCGGGATTGCAAATAAGTCTTCCTTTGAAAGTAAGTTGTAGTAATTCTATGACCGACTTCCTCTACAAAATCCAATCTCTTTTCTTTTTCTCTACCATCAGTAAAATGAGTCATCGTTTTCCAGATATTAATGCCTAATCTATTTGTAGACAAACATAAAGTATGCCTCAGGGGGCAATTCTAGAAAAAAGCATGAAGCCTGCATTTTTTTCCTCTTGCTGTCCTATTTTCTCCTATTGCTGCTCCTCCCCTCCAGAGCTCTGAGCACCCCTATTATCTTTCCTTTCATCTTATAGACAGGGAAAGGTAAGGTAAATGGATTCCTGTTGAGTCATTACCTTCTCTAGAGAATACTAATATTTTAAGAGAATACACATGCGAGGAGACTAAGAAATAAATGTCTAATTGTGAAATATCAGGCAGTAAGGTTCACAGAGGGGTTGCCTGGGTCAGCGTTTCTCTGTGTCGCACTAGGTATATGGCTACTGATGTGACCTTTATGCAAGGCTAACCCTTTCGTAAAACTTTTTTCAGGATAGGGAGTTATAAGTTTGCTTTAACCTGTGTGTGTGTGTGTGTGTGTGTGTGTGTGTGTGTGTGTGTGTGTTATTCCTGAATTGTTTCCAGTGATCTCATCCCAGTCTTTGCAAACATTGCTGGAGTCCTACAAGACATTTTTCTGTTTCCTTTTTTATCAAAGACAGAAAAGACTATTCAACTTAATCAACATTCAAGGGAGCCGTTGGCTCTCGGCTTGCTGATGACAGGTTCTCTAATAAAGAAGTTCAACTCTAGAATGATAATGGCCCCAGAATCGGGCACATCTAGCTTGCTCTGCCTTGGGATCACAGTCAGAAAAGGAGAGAGCTTGAGAAGGTGGAGAAGGGTTCCAAGTTAATGGAATGGTGGGTGCAAGGCTCGGAAGCCCAAAGAAGTATATGGAAATTGAGGACAGTTGAAACTGGGGTGGGAGGAACGGGAGAGGTGTCTGGACAGCCACTCAGTGATCACATACACAAAGCCAAGAATGCCGTGGAGTGGAGCTTCCCCCTCGCGGTTGACAGGGACCAAAGGGACAATTAAGCAGGAGAAGCACATAATGGAATGTGTGGTTTGTTGGTGGGCAGAAGACAGTTTGAGGATGAAGAGTCTGGAAGAAGGAAGACCTGAGACAGGTGGCTGTTTGGGTTTACCCAAGTTAAAAAAATAAGAAGATAAACACGACGAGGTCTTATAAGTCAATGGCAGTTGGAAGCAGGAGAGGATAAAACCCACAGAAATGCAAGAGACAATGGAGATGAAAGATCTGTACCCGCACCGGCTCCTCCCGCCCCCTTAGTCTGCACAGGAAAATGGTGAATTCTGGCAGCTCCGTGAAAGAGACAGTGGTTTTCTTCACCACAGTACCCAGCACATGGAGGGTGTTAAAGATTTGTCGAATGTATCAAGAAACACAGTTTCTCTTTCCAACATGGTATTCGGAACCATTTCCAACTGGGCGGAGCCACCATATAGTTCTTTCTTTCCCTCAAGAAGTGAGGAGAGGCATATGCAGACCAGGAAACTCAGCCTATTTATGTTTCATAGGCCTAAATGGCGACCTTACCCATCTAAGAGGGTGGAAATGTCCAGCTTGCTGATTTTTGAGAGGATAGACCTTCATGAGCTCAGGTCTGTGTTTTTGAAGGCTAGCCCAGATTACAAAGCGACTGAAGAATTATGGAAACATCTTGAAGAAATTCTTTTGGACCGTCTACCGAAGAAGAGATAAAGGCTCTAAAAGGAATGACCTCAGGCAACAACTCGCTAATGCTTTGGGAAAAGGGGACAAAATGGGAAGGGGGTATCTTTAAATTTGCCAGAATCTCTGGTTCAATGGAAGCATTTTTTCCTGATAAACGTTCTAACGCTGATAAGGCGATCCGTGCGGGGCTGTTTTTGCCAGGACTGAGGACAAAGAGCGCTTTGATAGCCTTCCCAAGTTGCTAGGCAATGGCTGAATGATCGTGATAAACTTCGGCTAAGCAGCTCTAAAGAAATGTTCGTGCATTTCATTTCATGCCTGCTGCATTAGGCCGGCGGCCTCAATGTGAAACCAGCATTCACTAGGCATTTGTGATTGCATGAAAGCGGTAAAATAAATCATCTGGGGTGTCAATGCTTCCCCCTCTCAGAGATAGAACCCAAACCCCTCGTCCCACTAATTGTCCGTATTCCTTACGCCAGTACTGCCCTCGTTGGGGCGTTAGTGAACGAAGGACATGATTCCGATTCGATGTTTGGTTCCTGAGCAACAAGCTATTAAACATCCATTAGAGGCAAGAGAGAAATTTGTTAATAATAATTGGGCTTGATGACTGCTGAAGAGAAGAGCCACAGTAGAGAGTCATAATACTTGTTCTGCTTCGCTAATCCTCTCGCTAACAAAGCAGAGGCTTACTGTTGTCGTAGAGACGTCATTCTCTGGTGTATCCACCTGTCCCCACGCAGCGTCCGCCCTGAGAGGACGTGAGTCTCTGCAGGCCCGGAGCTGGCCACCCCTTCCCATCATGCTCCCGGCACCCAGCACCGCGGCTGCACACAACTTGGAGACGCTCAATACGAGGTTATTAAATCAATCCACATTTCTATTTGGATACTATGAATCTTAAAGAGGGATTAAAAAAGGATCTGATTAAAAGAGACGACCAAGTTACAAAAAGACATTGTTAAGGCATATAAGTCGCTGATGTGGGCCTTTGCAGCTGCCAGACAAAAAACACCGGAGAGCAGGCCCTGCCTCAGTCCGGACCTGGAGAGAAGTACAGAGAACAGACTGCCAGGCGGATGGGGGGCCCTGGGAGCTCTGGCTTTTTCTGCAGCCTTTCTTTTGATAAGGCAAGCCCCTTCTTCCATTCTCACCCAAGGGACTCCACGTTCTGCTTTTACAGGACTGCCCACAAAACTGCATAGACAAACGGACATAAATGCTGCATACATGGTGTCCACCTTTCAACACCCTGCTTGACTGGATGCATGCATGTTAATTAAAGCTTGTTTGCACTTGAACTTGCACTTGCATGCCACTGCGTAAAGAAAGGTAGGTCCCCCCCTCATTAAAACAACTCAGGCGTCACTAAGGCCACAGGAGAGACCACTTTGGGACAGATCAGTAGCTCAAGTAGCAGTTCGCTTACTCACCTGGTCAAACTTGGAGTGTTTGGGGAAACTTCCAGAAGGGGCGGTCCTTCTGGGGACGGGCTGGGAGTGGGGCAGGCCTACTTGTGCTTGCTGGGGACAGCATTCAAGCCGGACTCTCTCCTCAACTTGCCTGCAGGAGTTTTCCTCTTTCTAATGCCCCCCCCTCCTGGCTGGGCTCCGATAAGCACCCCACCTCTCTCCCTGTTCCCCATACCCCTCCTTACCCTCCGACGTGGTTCCTAATCCCTCTCTCTTTCCTGTGACTTCTAGAGGTTGATTTGTGTCTTAATCTCTTTCTTCTTAGTTCAGCATTTAATTTTCTTTTTCCTGGTATGAATGCATCCCTAAGCCTTTTGCCACTGGTTATAAGGCTTCTGTCACAGAATTGCTCCCTGGACCCCTCCCCACCTCTTCTATAGTGAGAGTCAAAATGCACGGCAGAGGTCAGTCTACAGACTGGTAACTGTCACTGCATGGGCCACGGGTGCAACTATTTTTTTTCTTTAAATAGGCTTCACACCCAGTGCTGTGTCCAACATGGGGTTTGAACTCACAACCCTGAGCTCAAGACCTGAGGTGAGATCGAGAGTCGGATGCATCACCGACTGGGCCACCCAGGTGGCCCATGTGTAACTTGTGAAATGACACATGAGGCCACCAGGTAAGATTGTGCAGGCTGCACACTACACAAGAGCCTCTGGCCACAGGGCTAAGTGAGGGCAGAAATCCCGCTTGGCCTCCACCTGCCAAGAAGAACATCCTGAAGGACTTCCAAACCTTCTCCTAATTTGTGCAAAACGCGCTTGATGGGCTGGCACTGGCTTCACCCTCCTCACTCACCCTCCAGATCATCATTCAGTAGGTGTGAGGTGGGGACAGGGAATACACAAGTTAAAAAAGTTCCCAGGAGACAGGGATCTTAGCCGGAGCTGAGAACCACGCTGGGGACGGCGTATGTTCCCACACAGCTGGAATGAACTCTTGATTAGCTACAATACTGAGTAAAGAGGCGTTCTGGCTGACTGAAGTCAGGGCAGAAAGGAAGGGAAAAAGTCAGCACGTTTCTACTGTTTTTGGAAAATACTTTATAAAGCGTATTACTTTGCTACTCTGGAAATACACAAACACACACACACGCACAACGAATTACATTTCATTGACATCTGGGACTTCAGAATAATCATTTGAAGAGTCAATCTCACTTTACAGCAGTGTGCACACATGTATGTGCGTGTGTGCATGTGTGTGTGCACGCGTGCAGGTGTGTGTGTGTGTGTGCGTGTGTGTGTGTGTACATGCAGAGGTGTGGGAGAAGGAGCCCAGGACACAGCCTATATTTTGGAAAGTATTTCATTTTCCCCCATTTTTCTTTAACTACAATCTGCCTCTTTTTGGTAAAGCAGTCAATGGGCTAAAAATATCCATATATCAAGGTTTTAAATAAGTACATACAATAAAAGTGCTTGTCTTTTTTTAGTGGTACATTTCTTTTGGAAGTAGTATCTGCAATGTCAGATGCAACTTTTGCTTTGGGTAGTCTGTATGGCAGTACCATTTGAAAACGCGTTTTATAACCAGGTAAAATGGAAATCTCAGTGAGAGAGATAGAGCCTCAGTTCCTTTAAGAGAAAAACCCAATCGAACATTACAACGAGGGTAAAGGCATGAGAACTGGTGGACAAACCCCACGGTGAGAAAGCAAGCTGATTTCCTTAGGTTAGCGTACTAGCTCCTCAATTTAGGTGTACAGTTTCTTTGTCAAGAGGGATACAGCTCTCCCAACTCTTACATCTGGCTTTAAGCCCAGAGGCCTGATGAGCAACTCCGCACGGTGTCCTCAGTGACCCAGCGCTGTTGGTCAGTCTGTACCTTCTTACTGATTTGGTCAGGGGAAGAACCCGGGTCCCTGTGTTAACTGCACAGAAGCCCCACTATTAATCCACACACGACTACCTTGTTCTGTGATACTTAACATCTATCTACAGCAACAGGGAGAAGAGGAATCTGAACCATTTATTGCCCTAGACTCATGTTATTTATCTGGCCCTGCACCTGGTATCCAAAGGAAAAAAAAGCAAGGCTTTCTTTATGTTGAGGAACATTCTTATGAGGCACTTACTCAAAAGCAAGTCTGTTGATAAAAAAATTCTGGGTCTACTAAGAGTTGACAATGAAATGATATTCTGTGTAAATAACACGGAGTCTACTCTTTTTTCCTTTTGGGAAAATAAACTGATTCTTGGTCCAATTGGAGGGTGCTTTCTAGAACTTCAGGAACCTTCTTTTCCTCTATACACATTTGATTATGCCAAGTGGTTCTGTGAATGTGGGAGATGACTTCTCTTTAAAAAAAAAAGTCTCACAGACATCTTAGATCCTCACAGATCAACAGCTTACAAAGAAGACCCAGAGAAACGAGACAGTGGGGCCATGAAGCAAGGAGACCATGGGGCAACCACGTCACAGATGGACAGAGTATTACAAGATTATGTTGTGTGACAACGTCGCCTCATTCCCACAGGAGCTCCTTAGGTCTAAGGCCAGATGGAATAATTTGTCTTACCCCATGACCCAGACTGTGGAATGTAACAAACACATTTTCTGGCTGGCTTCAGGCCAAATCATATTTCCTGCTTTTTTCATGTTGACTAGAGTATGCCTTTCACAGTCTGGCTCTAAATCATCAAAGCAGGTAGATAGCGGAGCAGGGACTGGCGTGTTCAAGAATACCTCACACTTCCTCTGTGGTCATAAAACAAAAGTGGGTTTGGTGGGAGCATGGTCCACAACAGATGACAGGGCCTCTCTGTTAGAAAAGTTCTGAATTTTCGAGGGGTTCAAAATGCTACTTAACTTCACTGTGGTCACAGAGAACTTGGTACTGGTCATTCTGTTAGAGAACATCAAGAACCCTTAGGGAAGTCACAAAATCTCGTTTAGTCCCTAGAGCGATGTAGTTGTAGCACTGAGTATGTGAGAGCCCTGCGGAAACAGGGGGAGGTGGAACTTCACACTGTGAAGTCAGAGTTATCTTAGCTTTTGCAAGTCAAGGAGAAACTAGAGGGTGAGGGAGTCCTTTTGTCTGTGGGTAACTCCTACTGACAGAAAAAACCCATTACTGCAGCCGTGGTCTGTTTCCCAAGGTAGCTCTCAGACACTAGAAACCAAGCACATGACAGTTCATCTCAGTCTACTCCTGTGAGAAGCCAAAGCAGCTCTTAACAGATTCCAGAGGACTAAGACACACCACTGAAGAGGTCACTGATGACATTCTCTGCTCAAAGATATAAGACATGTATTGTCAAGTTGGTATTACTCCACACAGTGATCTGTAAACTCAGTCCTCATTAAATCCACCTTGTTTCTCCACAGGAATTGACATCCTGGCCCTAAAATTCATAGAGAAGTTCAAAGGATGCAGGATAGCCCAAGCGGTCTTGAAAAAGAAGACCAAAGTTGGAGGACTCACACTTCCCACATTTTAAAACTTTCTACAAAATTATAATACTCAAAACAGCATGGTACTGGCATAAAGATAGACATATGTATCAATGGAATAGAAGTGAGAGTCCAGACATAAATAGTCTCACATTTATGTGTGATTTTTGGCAATGGTATCCAGATGGGAAGGGTGAGGCAGGGGAAGAATGATCTCAACACATGGTGCTGGAACAATTGGGTATCAGCATGCCAAAGAATGAAGTTGTATCCTTACCTCACGCCATATATAAAACCAAACCAAAATGGATCACAGACCTAAATGTAAGAGCTACAACTCTGAAATGCTTAGAAGAACACACAGGCACAAATCTTTGTGACCTTGAACGAGCCAATTGTTTCTTAGATTTGACACCAAAAGCACAAGAAACAAAAGAAAAAAAAACAAACAAGCTGAACTTCATCAAAATGAAAACTTTTCTGTGGAAACAGACACCATGAAGAAAGTGAAAAAGTAACACACAGAAAATATTGCACATCTGACAAGGAATATCTGATATGGAGTACGCTGATAGAATATGTAAAGAAATATTACCACTCAATTATAAAAAGACAAATGACAAAATAAGGAAAGTATCTGAACAGACATTTTTACAAATAAGATACCCAGAGGGCCAAAATGAAATCCAAAGATGCTTAACATCATCACTTATTAGGGAAATGCAAACCCAAAACTCAATGAAATAACATTTCACACCACTAGGATGGCTACAATCAAAAAGACAGATAATAAAAGGTTTTGGTGAGTATACAGAAACCTCATACATTCCTGGTGGGAATGGAAAATAGGAAAAGAGTGCAGCGGCTTTGAAAACCAGTGTAGCAATTCCTCAAAAGGTTAAACTTAGAGTCATCACACAACCCGGCAATTCCACCCCTAAATGTATACCAACTATACACCCATCCACACAAAAACTTGTACTATGTTCACAACAGCATTATCCAAAACAGCCAGAAAGTGGCAACAACCCGAATGTTCATCACTGATGAATGTGCAAATAAAATGCGGCCAACCCATACCATAGACTAGTAGCCAGCACTCGAAAGCAATGAAAGAATAAAATATGCTCCCATACAGATGAACCTCGAAAACAAGCAAGACAAGGAAGCCAGTCGCCAAAGACCACATACTGTGTGAATCCATACAATATCATAAAAGGCAAATCGACAGAGACAGAAAGTAGATTAGCGGTTGCTAGAGTATGGAGAAGGGGGACAAAGTTGCCTAGTGGTGAGTTGGGCGTAAATGGAGAAAGATTTCAAGTAAGTATTAATGCGGTTTCTGTAAGAATTGATGAAAATCTTCTAAAAATGATAGGGATGATGCTCACACAATTCTTCAAATATACAAAAAAAAAAACACTGAATTATATAATTTAAATGGGTGAATTCTATGATAAATCTTTCTGTCTCTGCCTCTGCCTCTCTCTCTTTCTCTCTCTATATAAACACACACACACACACACACACACACACACACACACACACAAAGAGGTTGCTGCTTATCAGCGCTTATGACCAGGTCCTGTCATATAATTCTCGGAAATCCTCATCCATGCTCAGAATTAGTCTCAGCCTAATTGCCTCTTCCCCGCACTTTCTGGAAGAAGTCTGTGTATGGTAAAGGGTGCAGTAATGAAGAGAGCAATGGGGCAAATCCTGTCTCTGACATTTACTGACTCTGCAGCTGTAATCAAGCCACTCAATCTCTTTGTGCCTCAGTTTCCTCATCTGTAAAAAGGACAGAATAATGTTTTCCACCTCAGAGAGTTGCTGTGAGCCTGCAGTAAGCATTCAATAAGCATTATTTATTATTTCTCTGTTCTTCCTTTTATGTATTTTTACTAAAAGGTAAGACCACCCTGACTCCAAAATTTCCTAAATGTCACATCTCTGGTATGGAGGCAGAAGACTGTCCTCCTTCTCAAAACAATAACCATCACTAAAGAGGACACGGGCCAGTGACTACCAATTTCTCTTTTAGAGGACAAGTTAAGAAACCATGTTAGAAGGTACCAAAACATCACCAATATGGAGACACTTCTGCCCTACAAATCTTCCTCTCTGCTCTAAATACACATACAAATATATTCAGATACAAGCACAACATATACAGGTACACACACACGCACACGCACACACACACACACAAATGAGTTCGATCATTTTAAAGTCATTTAAGTCATTTTAAAAGAGAGTTTTGGTTCATTTAACTACTTCTGGTCCCCAGTTTCCCAATTGGCACGTTAGAAATCAACATTTTATTTTACTTTCAGAAAACGCTCACGATACACCCAGTCCATTCATCCCAACGTTTAATAACTTTCTTGGTGCACCCGATGTGTAATTTTTCTAAATAAGCTTTGAAAATTCTATTCGTATTTTAGAATAAAATTCTATTCGTATTTATGTGTGCGTGTGTGTGTGTTCATATAGAGAGAGAAAGAGAAAGGGAAAGAGAGAGGCAGAGGCAGAGACAGAAAGATTTATCATAGAATTCACCCATTTAAATTATATAATTCAGTGATTTTTTGTATATTCAAAGAATTGTACAAGCATTATCACTATCATTTTGCCTTCATTTTTCTTTTCCAAAACAGGCTTGACTTGACATAAGAAACAGAAAAGCAGGATCTCAATATGCTTGGCCATTTAGTGCCCTCTCCCGAGTCTGTGATCACGAGCGACAACATGTTCTTTGTCCAAGACCATTGTTAGTTTGATAAACCTCTTGGCTGGAACCATCAAGCCATATTAATAAGGAGAAACTTTGACCGTGTGGTTACAAAACTGGCACTCAATCATATTAGAAATTTTTATGACTTAGGTATTATCATAAGAAAAAGAAAGTTTTAAAGTATTCATGCCTAGCAATGAATATTTTAATACTTGCCTATTAACCATATTAATATTAATGGTTAACATTTTTGCTTCACCAAGGTGAACTTAGTTATATTCTTGTGGTTTATTTTGGTCATCCTTTCCTCACTGCTCAAAAATACCATAGAAGCCTTGGTAAACCCTTCATAGCAAAAACATTTTCCCCGCTCTTGCTGGCCTGAATTCTAACAGTTGGATCTTCAACTGAGGCTCAAGAGAACTGCCCCTATATATTTCACCAAGAAGTCATCCGGGGCGCCTGGGTGGTTCAGTCAGTTAAGGGTCTGAGTTCAGCTCAGGTCATGATCTCATGGTTTGAGAGTTCAAGTTTCACATCGGGCTCTCTGCTGTCAGCACAGAACCTGGAGCCTGCTTTGGATCCTCTGTCGCTGTCTCTTTCTGCTCCTCCCTCTCCTCTTTCTCTCTCAAAAATAAAACATTTAAAAATAAAGAAGTCATTCCCAGATTACAGATTCATTGGGGCTTCTTGTATAAAAATGTGGCAGTTTACTGGAGGCCTTATGTTTTTTCTTCTCTGAATAGTTGACCCATGTGCATTTCTGGAAAGTGGCAAGGAAGAACGCCAGTTGTAACCGGCATGTTTCCCGATTCAAGCAGTGGTCCTCGGCTCACCTGACCATCCAGGGAGGCAGCGGCAGTGACCCGTGGTGGAGTGGCAGCCGTCCGCGTGGCTACAGTCACAGCGCTCCGCACAGTTCAGCCCATACGTGCCATCCTGCGTGGGAGACAGCAATGGTCATGGAAATCCTCAAGGAGAGAAGACAGGGGCCTCACTCAGCGACTTCGGATCCAGGGCCTCCTTTCCCAAACACCTCTCAGCAACATACATTATAATCACCTCTTCCTGTGTCTTCTCAGTTCCCCAAATGGAGGCAGAAGTGTTTTAAAATAACTTAAACCATAGTTTTTGTCCAACATTCTGGTGGGTCCTACGAATGGTGAAACGAACTATGCCACTAGGCTGATAGGCACATATGCAAATGTATGTAAACATGCTAATTAATTAAGAGAATCTTTTTTATCTTATCCCAAGCCACCACTCATAAAAATATTTTCTTTGGGGGCTCCTGGGGGGCTCAGTTGGTTAAGCGTCTGCCTTCGGCTCAGGTCACGATCTCATAGCCTGTGAGTGGGAGCCCCGCGTCGGGCTCTGTGCTGACAGCTCAGAGCCTGGAGCCTGCTTCAGATTCTCTCTCTCTGCCCTTCCCTTATCCACATTCTGTCTGTCTATCTCTCAAAAATAAATAAACATTAAAAAAATTTTTTTTAATTTTCTTTTGCTCCTAAAGATTTTTATAAAGTAGTTCGGCGTTCCTTATAAGTCATGCTACTCGATAGTGGAAAGGGAGGACCCTGGCCCACATAAAGAAGCTCTGAAATTAAAAGGAAGTTGGGACGCCTGGATGCCTTAGTCAGTTAGACATCTGACTCTTGGTTTCAGCACAGGTCATGATCTCACAGTTCGTGAGTTTGAGCCCCGCGTCACGTTCTGGGCTGGCTCTAAGAAGCCTGCTTGGGATTCTCTCTCTCCCTCTCTCAATCTCTTTCTCTCTCTTTGCCCCTCCCTTGCTTGCCCACACACACCCCCCCCTCAAAATAAATAAATAAGCATTTGAAAATAAAGAAATAAAATTAAAAGAAAAGCATAGGGCTCATTGAATTAAGTTCCTTTCCAGAAGCTGCCAAGGCAATACAAAGAACTGTAAGGAGAAGGGAAAATCTTCTGTTATTTTTCCTGATTAATATCCTCTCCATGAGGAAGTCTGAACAACGTGAGTATACCGATTCCATCCGAAGGAAGAGGGGAGTACTTGTTGGCACATACTCCTCCCTGGTCTATTCCCAGGCCTTACTGTTGTCACATGTGCATCAGTTTTGGTCCAACAGAGACAAAACTCTTGGCGGACATGATCATTTAGCCCGTGGGAGGAGAATGGAAAGCTTTGCATATATAAGCCCCGCCCTTTCAGGCCAGGTCTTGATGAACTAAGGAAGGATACCATAAGCCTTTAGGGGTTCACCATTACCCCGGATGAGGAACCTGAGAACCAGCATAACACAGGCGGTGGGCTCCAGGGCATTTAGCTTTGCCACCATATGAGCAACTTAAACCATCATCAGGTTCATGGAATTTTCTGATGCATCTAATATATTTAAAAAAAAAAAAAAAAACCTGACAAGATTGTGCCGGGGGCTTTGCTTTGTCTATAATCAGGCTGGGAGTGAAAGGTTCTCCTCAAGCCCATCCCATAGCACTGATACTTTGTTCAGTGGTGGATGAGAGGCAGTAAAGCTAACTTGACTTTGTCCTAGAGGGCTGGAGGGCATGGAAGAGCCCAGGGTGGGATGCTCTCTAGCTGGGAAATGGGTTGTACTTGATGAGGGGGAAGCCCAGGAGAAAAGCAGCTCCCAGCGTGAGGGGCCCACTTCAGGAGGGGTCACAATGTCATCTCGCGATCTCTCCCGGAGGCAGAGAACACACATCAGTGAGAAAACGCTTAATGGCTCAGGAGGGGGAAAAAAATGAGATAGGAAGAAAGAATAACGAAAAAGAGGGCAAAGAAATGGGCCAAGGGCTTCAGAGGAAGAAAGAAAAAGCAGCGTGTTACCGCGGAACGCGTGTCCCGTTCGCACCCTCTGTCTGCCTGCGGTAGACACATTATGGGATTTCTAACTATGAGTACCTCTAAAGTAGGTCAGGGGAGTGGAGTCAGCATTGAATGAGGGAAAGCTTTGGAACCTTCTGTGATCTAGACACACTTGCGTTAGCAAACGGCTGTTTCTAAACCTTTCACCATCCTGAAGAGCATTTTTGTGACACCGGTCACCACCCCCTTTCAATCTTCTGCCACTTTCCACCCCAGAGACGGGAGGATTTCCATGACAATGGAAACACAATATTGGGGAGTTGACAGGTATACGCTGGGTGTTTGACAAATGCTGTCGACTGGCTGTCACAAAAAAATGGGTGTGTAAGAATGGAGGAAAGAGAAAGGGCCATGGGTGGGGGGTGGGAATCGCCGCAGAGATGAAGGAAAAGAAGGAAGTGATTCTCCCAGAGCTACCTAACGGATTTCCATGCCTACCCCTTTTCCAGTGGTACATCCCATTTGAGTTCAAAGACCTCAGTTCTTCTAACAGTTTCTTTGGGCTCACACTCGCACATTGGAAATCAGGGAAATGGCAACGATGAGCAAACCCTCTGCCCTCAGCTCCCCGAGGGCCTCCCAGCTGGGGCACTGGTTCAGCCGTACCTGGCAGGGAAGTTCACATTTTTCCCCACGCCATCCAGGGGCACACGTGCACGTCCCGTCCAGGGTGTTGCAGGCTCCGCCGTTGAGGCACTGGCAGGTTAAGTTACAGCTGAAGCCCCACGTACCGCTGGGACAGCTGATGGAGCAGTCCACGCCGTGCCAGCCTGCCACGACAAGAACGCCAGAGCGTGGAGCAAACACAAGCAGCAGGGAGTGTCGCCGAGTCTCTCCAAGCCACACTTCCTTCAGAAACATGTTGGAGGTGCACGGCAGGATCCACAGTACAGGCAGCAATGGCCACGCCATGTACAGCCTCCATCAGCAATGACTACAGTACCCAGAATCCACCTGGGCTGTATGATTAGTCAGGGATGCCAACACCAAGAAGCACCAAGGGCTGCTGGGAGAAGATACAGGGTGGGGGTGCGTCTATAGTGCAGGGATGCAAAATGCACAATGCTGAGTGTTTTTCTACTTGAGAAAGTGAAATCTTTACTCGGGAGGGTAAAGGAAGGTAGGTGGTTGAAAGATCAGCAGCCTCATCTTTAAAGGAAACCCCAATAACCATGAACACTGAGTATCCAGGACCTTGGATGCTGCAGCAACTATAGATAGACACATTTTGGCCCTTGCATAAAATTGGAGCTTGGCTGCATTTCCTGTTGTGACTCCGGGCCCGTCGATTTAGGAGCACGGATACAGGTCTACTTGTTTACTTTCACACAAATCAGAGACTCCCAGACTTTTGGATCTGGCAGCAACCACAGACATGGTACGTGAACCCCTTCCCTAGGCTCACAGAAGCAAGAAAGTCCACCCCGGAAAAGGGACTGGCTGAGTTTATACACCGAATGTTGGCACAGCTGGAGCTAGAATGCAAGTCAAGGTTTCTTCCCCATGACTTTAGGAGATAAGAGGATGAGGGTCAGATAAAAGACTCATTGGGCCACTTACCTGCCTTGCAACTACAAGACCCGTCTACAGGTGAGCAGACAGCATCATTCTTACAGCCACAGAGAGACGAGCAGTTGATCCCATAGGTTCCCAGCGGGCATGGGATAGAGCAGTCAACTCCCTAGACAGGCACGGATAGGAAAATGCATGCATTGTACTGAAGGGAATCAGGCCAGCACAAATAAACAAAAACACATCTTGGCAATGCTAATTATATTCCCTCTCTAATTTTAACACTTGTATTTTTTTAAAGTTGCTAAATGTCACCAGGATGCAAATTGTGAAGCGTCAAGGGCAACGCCAGCCACCTTGCCTGTTTAGGATACAGTTATCGAATGGGGCTCTAAAAAGCCTGCTGCTTTCATTAACTTCCCTTCCTAGCAAACACGAAACCCTTTGTCCTGGCTCAGAGGAGCAGATATAGAACAATAAACTACAAATCGCAGTCGAAAAATAAATACGCATAAATATAAATTATACATTAAACGGCAGAGCGTCCTACACTTCTTTGTAGAATGTAATATGATTGGCGGGTGAAGCAAAGCACTGGAACACACCCTCTGCCTACAGCATGATTCAATTTATTATCTGACAATAAGCCTAAAACATAGAAGTGGGCTATCAAGGAGGACCAGAGGTCATCTCCTTTCAAAACAGAAGAGACTCAGCAGGACGCTAACTCAAGGGCTCCACCAAAGAATACTGACATAGGTTAGCAACGCCTGTAAAGATCCTCTCAACTCTGAGGCTTTATCATCTACTCCGTCCATGTTACATGCTCTAGAATCATCATCGACACCTTCATTGGTTAATACTGTCCTCTTTCAAATGGGAGAAATACTCAAGACCATTTTCCTTTAAAACAAAGATTCCAAATCCTAGAAACTAGGCAAGATTCTCCTCTATTGGCGCCCGGGCATATGTGCAAACATCTAGTTTCTCAAAGGCACTGAAAAACTTACAAACCGCTAAGCATCACATGCCAATACACAAAAGATGCTAACTCAATACATTATGTGGCCTTCAAACTGCACGAAGTAAAGACAAAAACCATTAACAATAACACATATCCTACTTAGAAAAGTCATTTCTTTGTTGCCTATCAAGTGTTGTAAAAGAATTAAGTAAGGAAAAAAAATAATTATGTAAGGAATAATCAAATGACATGACATATATTAAGGAAATAATTAATATCGATGCACATTTATATGTTACCTGGTTTCCTGTCATTCTTCTTTTTATTTATTTTTCAATAGTTTATTTTCAAGTCCTGTCATTCTTCTAAGGGAATGACTTACATTTCTTGTCAATACTTCTCCCCTTACTCTCTTTCTTATTAACGATGTGACCAATTTTTGCATCTTTGTTTGTATTTCAGAAAAGGTCACAGACGGTACGTGGTAGCGATATGTTCCACGTTGTACCCCTTCCTCCTGAGCCACTCACTTTGAATCCCGGGGCACAGGTGCACGTTCCAGTCACGCTGTCACAGTCGGCCCCATTTTGGCAGCTGCAGATCTGTTGGCAAGCTTCCCCGAAGAATCCAGGAGAACATGTTTCATTACAGTAGAGTCCCGACCAGCCCGGCTTGCAGGCACACTCTCCAGACATGGGGTGACAGCTGAGAGACACGGATGAAAGGAGAAAGTCACTCCTGGGTAAACATGACACCCAAGGCCCATGCAAATGTCGCGTTAGCCATGAGCAATGCAGGGGTGGGTAATTCCATGCACAGTAATTTAAATTTCATTCCCAGGCTTGCTATGATTTAATTAATTGGCTGAAACCCGATTGGTACCACAGAACTCGTGCGTGAAATCAGCGCCATGCTCTAACAGGAAGGCGATCACGACCACATCCTTTTGTCTGGAACTCACTGCGATTCTCATAAACTGAAAGCACTAATTCAGCGAGAGGTCAACTAATGAGACGATTTCAAGTTACTGCATCCAGTGAACAATACCCAATTGGTGAACCAGGGCGATGGCCAAGGGACTCCAAAAGCAGCGACCGTCTCTGCCTGTTTCCTCTCTCCTTTCCCTGTACCTGGTGGGGGCACAGCTGTCTCTACCTGAAGCAGCAGCTGCTGTGACAGGCCAGGCAGCCAGCTGTCCTTCCCGAGCAAATGGACACATCAGCTGCGCCGAGAGGCACGCGTTGGTGAGGCTGACACAATAGGGCACTCTGTGGCACGCAAAACACATGTGCTGCTCACCACAGGGGAATCTCAACAATCAAACCAGCTCCACTCACCATCGGAAGACTGTTAAAGTCTGTCTTCCTCCCCCCGTGGAGATAAGCCCCTCCCATTAACGAGAGCCAACAACAGGATCTACTGTCTCATCCAGACATTCGGTAAGTGACTCTCATCTGAAGACAACCCACAGATTTTCTACTCTTAGAACGATTTGCTGGGGGAGTCGAAGGCTGAGATGTAACTCCAGCTCTCCCACCACCTGGGTACCTTAGTGAAAGCACACCTCTCGGGTCTGACGTCCCAGTCTGTCCAGTGAGGGCCTCAGCCGCGCCCCTGTGGGTTGGATGCTTTGCTTCTCTGCTGCAACTGAGTGTCCACAAGCAAAGGCCTAGGCATCCATCAAACTCAGGGAATATGTCATGAAGAAATACCCAAGTACCACTCTACACTAAACATGGGTTCTTGGATTTAGAAGGTTTGAATTTAAAAGGCAAGGGTTTGATGGGCACCTGGGTGGCTTATTTGGTGGTTATTCTGACTTCAGCTCAGGTCATGATCTCACAGTTCGTGAGTTCAAACCCCGCGTCAAGCTCTGTCCTGACAGCTCGGAGCCTGGAGCCTGCTTCAGATTCTGTGTGTGTGTTTCTCTCTCTCTCTGCCCCTCCCCTGCTCACACTCTCTCTCAGTAAATAAACATTAAAAAAAAAGAAAGGCAAGGGTTTGCGTCTCGAGTCTACTTACTTAGACCTACTCAGATCTACTTATCTGTTCCTTATCCTTGAGCCAACAGCAGGCGCCTCAAACTCAAACTCTTAAACTTAGCATGTCAAATACCGAGACTTTGTTCTACCCTGTCTTCATTCTCCAGGGTTTACTCTCAATACCTCAGCGGAGCAATGCCTACCACCAGCCAGTCAGTTGTTTAAACCAGAAACCTCAGAGTTATTCCTGGTAACTCCTCCCTCATTCCCCTTATCTACTTCATCACTAGAACCTAATACTCTGCTTCCAGCCTCATCTCTCCACCCTCCCTGTCACCACGCTCTCCGAAGGCAAGGCCATCTATCTCTGAAAACTGGAATCGCCTTATGCCGTGTAACACCAGCATTCCCTCACGCCCTGTCATCCAAAAAGTAGATGCTATCCTACCATCCCCATTAAAATGCTTCAAAACCTCCCCTCTACACTTAGAAAAAAATCTATGCTGTCTAAAAAGGCGTAAGTCACCGGGTAATTTATTATCTAAGTCAGGACATTTTCAAGAGCAAAGAGGAAGTTATTCATAATTACATCAGGAGAGCAGGCCCTAATCCAAACAGTCCCTGTGACCCTAGAAATAAGATCACTAAATACATCCCAAGGTCATTGCTATCTGGCCACTGCCTACTTCCCCAAACTCTTCGTTAGTCATTATTCTCTCTTTATTACTACACTTAACTGCAATGGATTTCTCTTCGTTGATAAAAGCACTGAGTGTTGCCAACATCAGGCTATCACATGGGCTATTTATTTCATATGCCTCGAATACCGTTTCCCCTTTCTCGGCCTGGCCCTCTCCATTGGACTCATGTCTTCTTTCCCCTGTAGACCTGGGGTTCCCTGAGGGCAAGACCTAAGCATGTTTTATTACCTGTCCCCAGTGGGCGCACAGCAAATACTGATTGAGTGAGTGAAAATGGCTTGGCTGAGGGGTAGTGGGATTTCACTCTGAAGTCTTGGTTTCCCACATGGATTTGCTTCCCCCATATCGCCAAGTCCTCCAGCAGGGCTGAATGGTAATTTGTACACCTGCACCGAAAGGCAAGATTCACCCTAGAATTTGTTTTAAAACATCAAGGTTGTGACTGAAAGGGAACCACCATGAATTGCAGGGGATACTCACTTATGACATTTATGATGATACTGTGATTCAATGCACGGACCGGCAGCTAGAATTCACTGAGCACCGGATGTGTTCACACTATGCCCTGCAATCCATGTGCCTAATTTCATTTAATCCTCACAAACCACTCTACGTGTCGGGTATGACCTGCTTTATAAATAAGGCAACGGGGACCTGGGAAGAGCAATTGATTCAAAGCCCAACACAGGTAGGAGCAGAATCAGAACCAAACCCGGATTTATTTGTTTGTTTTTACATCCAAGAAAAAGTTGGGTAGCAACCTTCCAGGAGGCTCGTTATGGGGGGGAAAATGGCTCAAATTTAGGATTTAACACAGATCAGTGGGTGAGCAGGACCAAAAAAAGCCTGTATTGCAGAAAATCAGGGACAAATTTAAATTTATTTCCAAAAGTTCTGACGATTGAGAAAAGGAAAAGAAATATTTTGAGCAATGGATTGGCTAAAGTAGTTGACGTTATTTCAACACACTGTTACAAAAAAGGCCATCTTTTAGTAGAAACTATTACTTTACATTAAAAAGTAGAAAATCATATTCGTGGTATAGACACAAATGTTAAATGATACAGACTGTCTCGGGACAAGGAATTGAACTAAGCTACAGGCAGACACAGAAATTGATATTCAACGCCCCCCAGGGAGTATTAGTTCAGCACACTGGTTCTCAGATTGATTGACACCGAAATTAGTATTCTGCAATTTGTAATTAGAGGTAGGAAGCCGGAGCACTTTGGAGGCATTTGATGGGTTCTCATGCAGGCAGCTTAATTGGTAATGAGATTTACGTGTTGATGTTAGAGCCGCAGATTGGGGGCTGATGGGTAATATGCTCCTCTCTGTTTTCTTTCTAAAGAACACATTGCTTTATGTACATGAAGATAGGATCATATACATATAGGAATACCTATCACTTCATACACACATGTAACTTGCTGTAAACATTCTAGTAAAATTTTCCATTTAGGAGCAAATTATTACAAGTGTCCAATACAATATTGGCTACAATAGAATGAGTCGTTAAAATTCCTTTTATTCATTTCCTTAGGTGTTATTAACGCTCCAATGTAGTGACGATTATGTGGCATTTGCAAATAGGCACCTCCTGATTGCCCACGGCTATTAAAAGTCCTTATTAATACGAGCTAATATACATATCCCATGTGAATCTTAATACATCTCGAATTTTATTTTCCTGTTCAAAATCATTTCTATCATAAAAGTTAGTTTGCAGCTGAAAAGTCCAAGTCACAGTGAATATCTTAAGGCTCTCTAACAGTGCTATAACTGAAAACAGTAATGTCACTTATAAATATATTTAAGTTAGTTTCAACCCTATGAAGACTGCAAAAATAATCATGGCTACAAGTTCTTTGCAACTCCTCCTATCAACTATAGTTGGCATGTGACCTGTTTTGACTAAAGGGATATTAGCAAGTATGACATAACCAAACGTTTGAAAAGCGTTTGCATGCTGGGGCTCTCTCCATCTCTCGTTGCTTTTGGAAGCCAGTCGGTATGCAAAGAAGCCCAGGTGAGCGTGCTGGCTGTTGAAGACATGAGGCTCGGGCACCCATCGACCAGCCACATGCTAGACAAGTGAGAGAGGAATTCTAGGACCAATCAACCTCTACTGGATCTGCCAGCTGAATACTGGGAGAAAAGCAGAGGAGCCACCGAGATGAGTCCAGCTCAAATAGTCAAGCAGCGAATCAACAGCTGGGGAGCCTGGGTGGCTCAGTCACTTAAGCATTTGAGTCGTGATTTCAGCTCAAGTCATCATCCCAGAGTTGGGAAACTCAGCCCGGCATCAGGCTCTGCACTGACAGCACAGTCTGCTTGGGATTCTCTCTGCCCCTCCCCTATGCACACACGTGCGCTCTGTCTCTCAAAATAAAGAAATACGCATAAAAAAAGAAAAAATCCACCCCTAATAAGTAATTGCTCTTTTATACCACTAAGTTTGCTGTAGTTCTTTTTTTTTAATACAGTAAAAGATAACTGATACAAACCCCCACCCAGATATGTGAATGCGATATATGTTAATATGTAGATTCATATAACTCGACATTTACCTAAAGACAATATAAAGTAATAGTATGCATTGCTTAAGCTATCTCAGTCATTAAAATGAAATGTTTAGGATAAATACGCATCATGAATTATGTAAGCTCTACTTGCTTGATTAAATGGTAAAATGAGGGACACCTGGGGGGCACGCTCGGTTAAGTGTCGGACTCTTGATTTCCACTCAGGTCAGGCTGTGAGATGGAGTCATACATTGAGTTCTGTACTGAGCATGGAGCCTACTTGGGAGTCCCCCTCTCTTCCTCTATCCCTCTCCCCCACTAGCTCTCTCTCTCTCTCTCTCTCTCTCTCTCTAAAATTTAAATGGATTATTTGGAGGGTATTACACTGAGTGAAATAAGTCAGTCAGAGAAAGACAGATACCATATGTTTCCACGCATAGGTGGACTTTGTGAGACTTAACAGAAAACTAGGGGAGAGGGGAAGAGGGGAAAGAAAAAAGACACAGAGAGAAGGGAGACAAAACATAAGAGACTGTTACATACTAAGAACAAACCGAGGGTTGAGGGGGGCAGGGGACGGGGGAGAGTGGGTCACTGGCAATGAACAGGGGACGGATTGGGATGAGCACTGGGTGTTGTATGGAAACCAATTTGACAATAAAAAAATTTAAAAAAATTTAAACGGTAAAATGAACAAGCTAGATTTTCAAATAATGCAAAGATTCTATGCCTCTTGGTTCAAAGGAACCTTGTGTTTCCAGAAATTTTACACTGACATTTAAGGTACGCGAATCAGATAGGTGGTTCCCACTGTGAATTCAACGAGGCGGAGTCACACCATCAACATTCGACTGGTTTTAAAAGAAATCTGCAAAAGGTGATTTTTAGAAATGGCATTTAGGGAAGCATTCCATGCATAGGCCAATTGTTTTTAATCTGATTATGTATGATACATTGTTAGACAGATTCTAGAGTTCCTTTGATTTTTGTGATTACTAAGTACGTCTTTGGTAAAGCACAGGTACATAGCTTAGGTACGTGTGACCCATGTCACAATTACCATGGTATTGATGCCAGTCAAGTAACTGTCCACTTGGACCATGCCACTACTAACAGTGGTATCCAACTCCAACAAAACCAACATTCTCTCTGCTTCTCCAATTCTTCCCAGAGCACAGCTATGCTTATGCTATGTGTAAGTTTACTAATCTTTTGGATGTCAGGCTGCGTACAATGAAACAGCACTCTGATATTAAGAAATTCTTAGCTGTCACTACACCAGGCTTACCTTTTGCTGGAACAAGCCTTCTACACCCCAGGAAAGGGAGCCATGCTCATGGCATGTCCCTAATCCTGCCTGCTCCTTAAACACTGCAGAATTGGAAAAGAATATCCTGGAGAGATCATCCATTTCCACTCCCCAAATGTTTACTTAACCCTGTCCTGTAAAGAGTGGCAACATTTTCCAATGAAGAAAACCGAAGTTGATTAAAGCAGCTTGCAAAGTCGTTTGAGATACTTTGAGAATACACCTCTTTCATAGGTCCCTCTAAACTGTATTCCAAGCATTCTCTCTCTCTCTTTCTGCCTCTCTCTTTCTCTCTCATAGTACAAAGTCCACTTCTTCGTTCCTAACAATGGTTTAAAGAGACCAACCACAGCTTCTATTTGCATTTACCTTTTGTGCATTTGAGATTTGAGGTGGCCACAAGCTACCTTGCTGGAGTATAAATGAAGTAACAGCTGTGCTGAATGCAAATAAGTAATTCTTGTAACACTTGAACTGCTGTATAAGGCGCTACATTTTTCTTAGACCCAACTTTTCCAGCAGTCTGCAAAGGAGACCCAGAATTCTAAGTGATAAGTATGAGGTCCTTGGGGGAGGGAGAGGAAGAAAGGGGGTGGAAAGACATTTTCAGGGGAGGCAAGGAACACTAGGGTGGGTGGGATCCTGGTTTCCTGTTCTTAAATTCTTCGAGAGCTTTTCGAGCTAAAAGACCCCTGTGAGTCCCATATCAGGGTAATCAATTCTGAAAACATATTTCACATGTGACAGCCACATGCAAAACACTTTTACGGAACTTCCGCCCGTATACTTCTTCCTACACAGATGTGCTGTCAAGTCAAAGATGCTGCAAAGAGAACCATTTTGAGATATTTTTACGTACTACACTGGGCTTAACTCATGTCTCTCATTGCGTCTTTGCTTCTAAGGGAATGTCACAGAATCCCTCTCTTCGGGAAAGTTTCTACTAACCTCAGCGAATTTAATTTTTGGCAATGGCCATTAATGGAGAATAGAATCTGATATCCAGCCAAGAACATCTACCAGTTTGAGCGTGTCTGACCTGGACTGTCACCCACCAAGTAGAGAACTCTTCCACTGACTTAGGGGTCCCGCCCCAGGATGACACGGCGGCAGGAAGGGTCTCAGGGTGGGCATCTCTCTGTCAAGCACTCCTTCCAAAGAGGGGACACTGCAGTTCAAACTTCAGTAGGACACATCCTTCCAGGGGCGGCTAACCCTCACCTATGAGTGTTGTCCAGGTGACAGGGACACCGCTTGTCACATTTGATGCCATACAGCCCTTCTGGACACAGGCGCGCCTCACAGTGCTCGCCAGCAAATCCCGCTTCACAGAGGCACGAACCGCTCACGTGATAACACTTCCCTCCATTGACGCACCGGCAGGTCTCCGCACAGCGAACTCCGTAGGTACCAACAGGACACTCGTCCTGGCACCTGTCAAGCAGGGGGCGGGAGCAGAAGGCAGATGAGTCAATGCCATGGAAGAATAAACAGTCCATTCTGATAGGCTTTGTGAGGTGTGAACCGAAACCACTTTTCCCAGTTGATACATCTTTTTCGTGATAGTCCCGTCACAGGTATAAATGCAGTAAGCTGAATTACTCTGCCTACGGATAGTATTAAAAGCAGGATGACCTGGTCGAAGGAATAACAAAACTAAAACCCAAATACAATTATGAACTTGGCACAGGAAGAATGTTTTTAACCTACTGCTTGCAAAAGAGAGCTAGATATCAATACGGATATAAATATGCCACTAGAGGAGATACCAAATAAGGGAGAAGAGTAATTGCCCAAATTATGAAATTAAAATGTTAAAATATATGCTCTCCCTACTTAAAGATAAACCTCAATAGCATATTTCAAACAATGTTAATTCTCTTGGCCTTTGTGGTGGCATCAATACGTAATCTCAGCCATGTGTCTCCTCTTTTCAAAGCCGAATGGCAATAATTGCCCCTCATTTAGAAAGTTATGCATTTAATAAACACAGTCTTCTTTAGATCTGGGGAAGTCGGAGCTACTGCCATGAGGTTTCCTTGATTCCACCTGGGGAACTCTTGCCAGGAGGTTCAGAGACGTGTGGAGTTTCCCAGCACACATTTTTGGTAAAGTCGGGTATTGTCCTCTGTAAGAAGCGTTGACAACTAGCAAGGAGAAAGTATCAGGTCTCAAAAACTGACTCTATCTTTTAAAAAATAACATTAGAGTCTGGGCCCGGAGGAAGGACAGGCTCTGGATAAGTTGGATCAGGTGGGAAGCTAAGTGGCCGGAAGGAAGTATGGTGGAGAAGAGAAAATTATCATCGCTCCATCGAATGCAGGACCAGGTGTCTAGCCAGCCAAGTTTCTTCTTTTGGGACCTGGCAGGGTGACTTCACGGAGCCTCCTGCAACAGAAGGAAACCTTCCTGTCGAGGGAGAGGGAGACGGGGTCCCGTCTAGCCAAGCGCCGGCCATAAGTAGGGTACACTTTGTGGATATCCGCAGACACTTCCCACGTGGCTTTCATACACGCCAGAACTATGGTCAAAAATGTAGGTGAGCACTGTGTCTTTTTTAGATCAGTATAATGCAAACGGCAAGTGCATAATAATGAATTCAAGGATACCTAAAGGCACTGGCCAAAGAGCTGAAAAGCAAACCTTTCCCACAAAGCTTTGCATGTGTTTTACGGAGTGTGATGAGTAAGAGCACCAAGGCTGGCTGGGATTCTGTTTAAGAGAAGATAAATCTCTAGTCCTTCGACAGTCTTCTGGTCAGGCCTGGCCCTAGCATGTATTTCACGAGACAGAGAAAAGGAAAGGGGCCTCCCGTAAACTGGGTTTCACCCGACTCTCAAGACATCTTTAGGGATGTTTGTCAACAGGCAAGATCTTCAGATCAACTGCTCAGCGAATCATGAGCAAAGTCCCGGAGTAACGATCATGTAGCCCAACCTCAGATGTGTGTTTAAAGGTTATCCGGGAGCATACCTATTTTTACACCAGAGTATTTTTAAAGGGTACTCTAATTTTAACTTGTAAGAAGCTTTAATCAGCCGAGTCCCTTAGTTTATTCCTTAAAGATGTAAACTTAAGAGAAAGAAATGCTCAGGTTCAGTCATTTGGCGGCGGCGTGGCTTGGCTAAAGGACGGTGAGACAAGTTTGCCCCCTGTCCGTCCTGATTTTCCTGCAACGCAGTACCAAAAAGATACAGATAAACAAGGCAAAATAACATTGCTTTCTCTCTCTCAGATGGATTTGAAAACAAACCCAAATGTGAAGCTTTGGGGTCCATGATTTTTAACTTCGTAAAAAGCTTAGCTCTAAATGCGGATGAACTGAGTATAGATCGGAAGCCCGGAAAAAATGTCCGTTGCCAAATGACAGGGAACCAGTATGTATATTTCATCCTATCTTGGCAGAGACTTCCTTTTCTTTGGGAACACAAAATCCATAATAGCTGGTCCTGAGCCCTATTTACCTTTCTAACCTACAATAAAACATAGTACTAGTTTGTATTATAAATGGCAAAAAGCCATTTGAATTTTGCTCACTAAAGTAGCCATTATGTAAATCTTGCTTCACAGGCCCTTTCTTTTTCGTCAATATTGCACTTGGAAGAGTATCCTGTTAGTAATACTTATATCTATTTCCACCGGCCAAACCAAGGTGGTAGGGTATCTTTCTAGAAGTAACACATTTTCCATCTTGGAAACAAAAGCAATCACAAAGTAGCTTATAACTTTCAGGTTAGCAGAGTTAAAAGTCTTTGTCAACCAGACCTACCCCCCCTTTCTGGCCCCTTTATCTAAAAGAAGCATCATTCTCAATGAATTTCATGCCCTTAAGTGTTTTGTGGTCCCAGACAGAACAATGAAGAAAAAAAAAGCTATCTTAGGAATTACTAAAAGAGGTAATAGATTTTCTCAGGAGAGATGGCAGAGAGGCTGATAAAGATATACCAATAAATACTGGCCACAGTAGAAATACAGAAATTTGGAGTTTATCTATTTTTTCATTTTGGTTTTTGAATAATGCTCTAGAATTGGAAAAAAAAAATGAATAAGCTTTTTTAAAAATGTTTATTTATTTTTGAGAGAGAGAGCATGAGCAGGGGAGGATTAGAGAGAGAGGGAGACACATATCTGAAGTAGGCTCCATCCGGTCTGTCAGCACACAGCCTGACGCAGGGCTCGAACCCACAAACTGTGAGATCATGACCTGAGCTGCAGTCGGACGCCCAACCGACTGAGCCACCCAGGCGCCCCCAAAATGGATAAGCTTTAAGTAGAGATAATAAAATATGACACCAATTCCCAAACTGATGAGGGTCACAGGCTTGTTTTAATACCATTTTGATTATTACATTGCATCTTCTTACAAACGGATGGAAAAGGAAGCAAGTTAGTACATAAGCGGAGGCAGCTCCTTTCTCCCTTGTCCCTTAGAGCATGTCCCTCCCTGGAATGCCTGGAATAATTGGGCCAAACCATGATTTAGTGTGAAAGAATCGCATTCCTCATTAAACCTGGGATCGATGGGTGAGCTGTCTGCCTTTCGACCATCTGGAACCACTGCTCTGGGGGAAATGTAAAAAGTGCTGGAAAACAGCCAACTTTCCTACAATCCTAGATACCAGAAAGTTCCCCCATTGGAGACCAATGCCGCCTCCCCCCAATTCCTGTCTGTAAATTCCGACCGTACCTCCTTTGACCCACCTTCCTTCTTCATTGGCAGGTTAATAGGCAACACAGGTATGGCCAGACAGTCCTGGCTTCACCTTAACACAGAGCGGAATCAAGGCACAGATCTGTCTATGCAGGTAACTCTCACGGAGCACCAGTTACGTGAAACCCCAAAGGCCCGAGCAATTCCATGGCGACCTATTAGCATTAAGAACACTCTTTTAACCCCTTCAGAAGAATCTGTCTGAGACTCTGGAAACCACCAGATGGTAGGATATCTTTCGAGAAGGAGACATGTTCTATCTGGAAAATGAAAGCAATCATGACGTAGTTTATACCTTTTGGGTTAGTGGAG
Organism: Paguma larvata; assembly: GCA_030068075.1. Classification (NCBI taxonomy): domain Eukaryota; kingdom Metazoa; phylum Chordata; class Mammalia; order Carnivora; family Viverridae; genus Paguma; species Paguma larvata. The sequence continues at coordinate 128,711,104 of CM057826.1, forward strand.
TTAAAAGTCTTTGTCAAACAGACTTATCTCCCTTTTTGGGATATAAGGGATATATATTTATCTTCCCTCTTGCCTGGCTGTGCCACATTACGGTTCTCACCAAAATGTCCTCCCAACCTGTCCACAACCCCAAGGACTATTATTTGGGCATCCCATGAGCCGCTCTCCCTGCCTACAAGGTGTCTGTTTTGCTTATTCTGCTTCCGCTCTGGCGAGGAGCACGTTGCCACATCCTGGGAACATTTTGCTGGCAGCCACCACTGGTGGTACCTGCTCGCCCAGGCAGCAGCCCTCTGGTCTAACCGCGGTGATCAAGTTACGCTGACTTCTCAAAACAGGGAAACGCCAAGACCCCAGGCCCTCAGAGCTGCTGTCACCACAAACTGCCCCATAGCCACTCATTTTCCCCTATCGTGGTGACAAATGTGCATGCTGTCTGTGTGTGTGTGTGAGTGTGTGTGTGTCTAGAACCCAGATGGGGATGGTATAATTAAAAACAGAAATCATGTCGTCAGTTCACCCGAAAAACAACAGTTATCAGAACAACGACTCGAGAAGATGTTCCCTCTTCACCTTCCTTGTCTTTCTTTGGCTCATTGCCTTCCTTGCCTTAGTCTAAAATTCACCCGGAAATTAGCTGTTATATCTCCCTTTCACCCACATCCTGAATAAGATGCGTCTAAGTCTGCCTTATATGTTCGCCTTACAAGTTTGCCTTATGTGTTTGTTGTTTTTGTGTTGCCTCAGATTTGAGACTTAAACCAGAAGAGGGCAAGAAAAACAATCATACAGCTGATCCTCAAATAACATGGGTTTAGAATGCACAAGTCGCTTACATGCAGATTTTTTTAAATAAATACAGTACAGTATTGTAAATATATTTTCTCTTAGGATTTTCTTAACATTTCCTTTTCTCTAGCTCACTTTATTGTAAGAGTATAGTAATACATATAACATACAAAATATGGGCCAACGACCTGTTTATATTATCAATAAGGCTTCCTAAACAGTAGGCTATTAGGTTAAGTTTTGAGGGAGTCAAAAATTATGTGCAATTTTTCCACTGAATAGGGAATCAGTGCCCCAAATCCCTGAGTTTTTCAACTCAATTAAAAAAATTTAATTTTTTTAGTGCCCTAAAATATTAGGCAAAGCCATTCTTCTCATCTATCTGACATACAACCATAAGCCAGGAGGTAGGTCACAAAAACTTTCTGAGAAGCCCATTTACATGTTACAGAAACCATTCTCTGAAAGGTGTCAATAATTTGCAACATGAAAAAATAAAGGTAAAATACATAATTACATTAACAAAAGATGAAAGCCTTTAATGAAGGCTTTTCATCAACTTTAATGAAGTTAAATAGATAATACTAACATAAGTTCCTAATAAAAACACAGATTGAAAAAAACACTCACACATGCAAAAGTTTACTGAGAACCAGTAACAAACTTGAAACTATACTGAAGCCATTTTCAATAAAATTAGGAACATGACAGGAATTCCGAATTTTACCTCTGTTTGGCAATACTGATTAAGAGGTTTCGATTAATGCAATTATTTCAAGAAAATGAAATAATCCTTATAAATACTGAAAAGTAGAGATGATATCTTTTTTTTTGTAGGTGATGAAATAACTTTGGTGTTTGCTGGTAACATTTGAATTAGTTGAAAATTTTGGTAGAGAGACTAAATACAAATACTCGAAATCAAGCTTATCTTTATCCTGAAATAGTCAATTAGAAACCAAAATGGGATTTTCCAAAAAATACAAAATACTCAGAAATAGATGTAATAAGAAAGTGCAAATTCTAAGTAGGGAGAGGGTGGGGGTGGGGGACCATGCTATAGTATCTTATTAAAAGTCAAAACCTTAAGTCAGTCTTCTGGAAAAAAAATAATGAGGGAAGAGGGTTGAAGAAATTCTTAGGTCACAGATAACATCTAAAGATAATGCTAGCTAATTTTTATTTGGTCCCCAGACACCACTCAAATTGACAATCACTAGTGTTCATACGGTTCAAAGAAATCACTCAACTATAATAAGAGCTAATATTTGTAAGCTCCACATTGTTCTAACCACTTTAATGTACTTCTTGAATCCTGATAGCAACCCCAAAGGAAAGTAAAATTATTATTTGAACATTAGCAATAAGGACGTTTCTAAGGACACAGGTTCCAAAAACCTTTGCTGTGAGCCATTATAATCTCCTACGTCTCAAGTCTTTTTTCTCTAAGTGGATGCACACACCCAGTGAGCGTGGTTTTCTAGTCTTCCAGGATGTAAGAGAGGAAAGGGAAAACTGGAAGGAGCACAGTGTGCAAAGCCGTCTAGGCTAACACTTTACTATCTAATACAAAACACGACAATGGATGGAAGAGCCAGGTGAACACAGCCATCACTTGCGCTTAGAGTCTTAGAAGGTCCGTTGGATCTTACTTGGTCACTACTGCACAGAGAAATGAGTGGTATTCTTTTTTTTTTTTAATTTATTCGTTTCTGGTTTGTTTTTGTTTTTTTTGAGATTTTTAACATGAAAAATATTTATTCTGTAAATCTCTTTAACATGCTCATACTTCTTTCTACCTTTTTGGACATATGCGATATTTTATTGTATTTTAATTTACATCCAAGTTAGTTAGGCATATAGTATAACAATGATTTCAAGAGTAGATTCCTTAATGCCCCTTACCCGTTTACCCCATCCCCCCCTCCCACGACCCCTCCAGTAACCCTCTCTTTGTTCTCCATACGTAAGAGTCTCTTATGTTTTGGAAATGACGTATCCTTAATGGAATACCGAATCATAAGAAGGTAACTTTATGCCCAGCATACTTTTTAAAGCTAAACAAATATATCCAATTTGGAATAAATCTATCAAAAAGTATTTAAAATATAAGAAGTTTTGGAGCTAAAAGTGGCTGTCCAGTCACTCAACTGTTGGGCACGACACATTTATCATGGGTTCTGAATAGCTGGGATTTATTTATTGATTTTACTGCTATCTATCTTCAATTCGCCCTCACTGTGTATGGTTCTGTTTGTACTCACTAACTTGGGAATGAATCTATCAAACATATTGATACCTTAGAGTTGCCTCTGGAATATTATAGAATAGCCACAGACATGTGGTAGCAAAGGTAGTCCCTGGGCTCTTCAAGCTTTCCTTTCACGCCATCGCAAACAGAGAAAGATAAGACTGTCTCTTACCTTTCTCCTGTGTATCCTGGGCTGCAATGACATTGGCCTGTGGCAACGTCGCACGTCCCTCCATTATGGCACTGACATTCTTGTGAACAGTTCTTTCCAAAGCGACCTTCAGGGCAAGGCTGACCACACACTGTGCCCTGCATTCAAAGAGATTTGGAAAATTACATGGGCCTCCAGCCAGGGAAGGGCTAAAGGAGGAGGGAAAGAAGAGAGGAATCAAAGGGGGGAGGTGATAGGGGAATAGGGCTGCCAGATAGTTAGATGAAGGGGATTCTAGAACACTCTGTTCATCATCCGAGATATGTTAGAAATTTCAAATGCACTTATGTACTTGGTAAGCTTAGATCTCAAGATACGTTCAATGATGGCAGAACAGGAACACCTGGGTGGCTCAATCGATTAAGTGTCCAACTCTTGATTTCAGTTCAGGTCATGATCTCATGGTTTGTGAATTCGAGACCCGCATCGGGCTCTGTGCTGACAGCAGGGAGCCTGCTTGGGATTCGCTCTCTCCCTCTCTATGCTCCTCCCCTGCTCACGCACTCTCTCTCAAAATAAATAAATATTTTTTTTAAAAAAAGAAGGCAGAAGAATCTTAATAAATACCCATATTAAAAAAATGAAGTTTAAGATAAAGTCACATGAAATTATTACAGTCACCTAAGGAATTTATAAATCCTCATAAGCGTTCTTCCTTGTGTCGTACATGTACAATAAGTCAACAATACTTAGTCAACGCCCATCACATGAATCGCCACATCTGGTACAAATGGGATATGCAAGTGCTTTACCATATGTTCTAAGGAAAACACACATTATCATTGGCTTTATTTCTTATAAAGCATAATGTAACTTAAGATGGAAATTTTGTATACCTGGATTAACAGTAACATTGCCTAAGAAGTAGTTCTACAAGAATGAACCTAGACATTTTATTAGAGAAGAAACACACTTTTTTTGTTTTCAGCAGGTTGAACAAACATTGGTGGGCCAAGATCAATAGGAAAGCTTATTTCCTGGGAAGAAAAATCAAGAGAGTAACTTGGACATGTCTCCTCACCCTAGAGGCCGTCCATCTTGTCAGGCCCTGTCATTATATTTATCCCAATCCTCTGTTTTACATGAATAAGTACCAATAAGTCAATGAAATACTCTCCTGTAGTCTGCTTCACTTGGCCGTATAACGTGGGCTCATAGCTTGTCATCTGTTTATTGGAGTTATTGTTAGAGCAAACAACATATCCAAATAACAGGGATTTTTAAACTGTTGTTTTTTTTTTTAACTGTTGCAAGCTGTTGCTTTGTCCTCCTTCTCTCTAAAAAAAGGCAGACTGTGGGCACTCTGAAATTGGAGGCTAGCAAACACCAGATGGTTTTGTAAATGTTTATTCTGGATAGCATAAGAAAATACATTTCCTCTAACTCCTGGCTACCCACAAAGGCAGTTGGTGTGCTAATTAAGTCTCCTCTGGTGGTTTCTAGCTATCTACAAACAGGGCAAGTCCTTCCACAGACTCTTGGAACTGAAAAAGCCTTTGAGAGATGATTCAAATCAATGCCTCACTGAGAATCATCTATGCATCAGGCATAGAGTTAAGCTCTGAGAATCAAAGTGATAAGGTCACAACCTTTAATTAGTCCACAAAGCGATGAGGGGGACAGAGGAAAAAATAGCTCTAATCCCTCCATTCTAGCACACCATAACAACATGACTGGAAAATCAATGTGCCAAGGTCAATCTGCTGTAAGGAGAAATTCTGGTGAAAATTCTCATTCTCCCCGGGACCGGCCCTACCCGCATTTTTTTAATGGTCCCACATCAACTTTAGAGATGTTGAAATATTGTTTTTGAGTAAAGATTAACGTGAGAAAATAGCTTTAAGTAAGACATTATTCTTGGGAGTTGAAATGCATGTGTGTGTATGAGTAAAAGGTATAAATATTCATCTTCAAAAAGCACCTAGAGTAATAGCACAATTAAAATATCGAGAGAAGTATAAGTTAGAAGCTCAGCTACATACATTGAGAAATGACTCCAAACATTCAGAAGAAACTTCTACCAAGGTAGCAGCCCCAGAGTATAGACACACTGGTGAAAAGGAGGATCCATTCACCCAGTTATTGGGACTCAGGGGCGAAGCCTGTGGTTGTCACTATCCCACGTCATAAGCGCCCCAACCAAGAAAAAGAAACCGTCAATCTCGAGATGAGGCAACTCTACAATGTCTTTCCAACAGTCCAAGAGTCCAGGAACGCCTATAACTCTTCATCCAAAGAACACTGAGCTTTCTGGATACTCTGCTGCCCTAACAAGATCCTTCCCTTGCCAAGGACCAAGCACCGGCCAACAATACCCAAAGACTGCTTATAAGAAATGAAGAAGAAGAGTCAACAATAATTCAGGGTTTCTACCTTGGGCAGTAAGAAAGAAATACTGGTTTTAACTAAGATTTTTAAAAAGCAGAAATGGAGTAGACTTAAGAAAGACTCGGTTTCATTAACACTGACTTTGATGTTGTTTGAGCCAGCTCAGTACTTCTCAATAGCTCCCTTGTTCACCCCATCATCAGGCACTCAGTAAAAGGCCCCTCACTCTGACTCCATTGCTTCAAGGGGTTTCTCCAGGATCTGCCTCTAGAACCAGACCTTGTTTTGTCTGCTTGCTTTCTAACTCTGACCTTGGGTCTGATATTTCTTTTCCACTTGTCTACATGGTCCTCACATCTTGAACTCTCCCTTACTTCCCATGATTCTCACTGGGAGAACTCCAGTTCTCCTTTGCTTCAGGACTACAACAAGGGCATTACCAGACCAATCCCATTCCATGTCTGGCTCCTAAGCCCAAGTAGATAGTGGCTTCATGTCTATAGGTCACCTAGATTGGGGTGTTTAATAGGATAGTGACAAATACATGTCTGGACTGAGAAGGAAGGTCAAGATTGGGAAAAAAATCCGTAGATGACTGTTTAAGCCATGGATCTAGGTGAGATTTCCAGAGATTTATAGTGAGAAAAGAGAAGAAGGATAAGACTGAAACCTAGGAAATACTGTAGTAAAACGGTGTGTAGAAGAAGGGGGGTAGGAAAAGAGATCTTCAGTAAGAGAAGTGGAGGAAAGAGCTATGAAAGGGAGGTGGATGAGCAAGAGGGTTGGAAGCTTTGGTGAAGTCAACTGGAATGAGCACAGAACAGTCATCACTGGATTTGGTACTTAAGAAGTCTCTTAGGACCCTGCAAACATAGTTTCACTACAGCTCCTGGCGTTAGAGGGTGGCAGTGAAGAGAATTGCTCTCTTAATTTTTGTTCGTTATGGAAGGAAACAGACCTTGGTCGTCCACTCTTGTGCCTTCCAGCAGATGTACGCACAAACCAATGCAGGTCACGGCCATATCAAACCCAGGTTTCAGAGAAACCTAGTTAGCAAACCAGCTTTGATGTTGACGATGTCACAATGTCACAGAACACTAAGCCCATGAGATCCTATATGAAGAAAGTGTACCATGGTCAAAGTTTAGGAAGTGTGGTGAGTTACAGCTTCCTCTTGGATTTTCATACAAAAGGCTTTGAGAAACTCTGTTATACTTGGTAAGCCTGGTTCAACTCAAGTGCTCCCGCATTTATAAGACCAGATCATTTTGTCACATAATGCTTACTCTGTTGAGAATAACGTTCTCAAAGAACAATAGTGATCCATGGAATTCAATTATAAAAACAATCGCAGACATATTCCATTTATTGTGTTTTGCTTTATTGTGCTGCACAGTTACATTGTGTGTTTTGTTTTTTAAACAAAATGAAGGTTTGGGACAATCGTGCATTCAGCACGCTGCTGCTACCATTTTTCTTCCCTTTCTTTTCTTTTTCCTTTTTTTTAAAGCAGGCTCTATGCCCAGCATGGGGCTTGAACTCACGACCCTGAGATCAAGAGTCGCATGTTCTACTAAGCTAACCAGGCGCTCTTTTTTTCCCCAAAATCAGCACGATTTTTTTTAATGCTTATTTTTTTGAGAGAGAGAGAGAAAGAGAGAGCATGTGAGACACAGGGGAGAGGGGCAGAGAGAAGCAGGGACAGAGGATCTGTAGCAGGCTCTATGCTGACAGCAGAGAGCCTGATGAGGGGCTTGAACTCACAAACCATGAGATCATGACCTGAGCCGAAGTCAGGCGCTTAACTGAGCCACCCAGGAGATCCTGGCACCATTTTTCTAACAACATTTATTCCTTTCATGTGTCTGAGTCATATTTTGGTAATTCCTGCATCATTTCAAAAAATTTTCATTATTTTTACGTTTGTTATGGTGATCTGTGATCAGCGATCTCTGACGTTGCTAATGGAATTGCTTTGGTCTGTACCTTGGTTTTTTACACAGAATGCCATTGCAATCTTAATAGACTACAGTGTAGTATAAAATAACTTTCATGGGCTGTAGGAAGTCAAGAAATTCATCCGACTTACTTTACTGTGGTATTCACTTAATTGCTGTGGTCAAGAACCGAACCCAAAGTATCGCCGAGGTACGTCTATATTTAGTCTCTGCCAGCGTTTAACAGCACTGTCTGTCATACGTGAGATGGGATAGTTCCCTCTTTTTTTTTTTTTTACCCTGAGGGAAAGTGCAGGACAGGTAGGCACTATGTTTTCCAATGAGGACCCTTAGCGCCCTTCAAGATTTAAACACCTTCTGCCTGAAAATGGACTGAAGGAGTCCAGCTTTGAAAAGGCTCAGGTATTTCTAATTTTGCGATCTTTAACCATCAATACACCTTTCCCCTGTGCGAAAGTCTTCCCTGTGCGCTTTGGGGTGGGGGTGGGGGGGAAGGGAGCTTACCAGCCAGCCAGGAGGGCAGGAGCATTCTCCGGTGACGTGATGGCATACTCCTCCATTTTGGCAGGGGCATCTCTGCTCACACTGTGGGCCGTGCTTGCCAGGGGGACAGAGATCCTCACAGCTGAGGAATTGACGTGTGACAAAAAATACCGTTATTGACCCAACCACACGACCCTCAGGTTTGCAGACACAACAGCACCCAGGACCCCCAAACAGACAAGCTTTTGCTGTTCAAAATTCTTCATTCCATTAGCATCAAACTGGCCGGAAAGGTCATTGAGGGGTCACCTAGACCTTTCCTTTCTTTGGGGCTATTTTAACTATTTTATCTGCTTTTGTGCGTTTGTCCCAACCTCAAAGGAGATCGAAATGTTTGCACACCCCCTGCTTTGTGCATATATTCTTCGCAATCGGTCTCCGGCAATCTCTCCTTGAAACTGATCATTTTCCGTGCCTTTAACCCCCACCCTTTTTCCATGAATGAAGCTTCTTCTCTAAGCCTTTAATTGTCTTGTCTGCTCTCCTGTAAAACTAGCCCGAGTTTCCCAAAGCCCTATTCAATTGCGGCCTTGATAAAAACCCATAAAAGCGATATCAACAATTAAGAAGTTTGAGAGGATCGTTCATTCTTCCCGAAACCAGGGCTTTCTAGGCTAACGCAGTTTTTTTTCTTTCGCTCTACTTTATAGCTGTTAATACTGTTGGCAGGAAGTATTTACCTCGTCAGCCGCATTTTTTTCAAGTTTTAGTCCTGTGATTTACAAGTGTAATTTTCCCAGCCAGAGAACGAGATTTTTCTATTTCCTACTTATTTTTGCCAAATTCTGCCTCTGATTCCGTCTGCTCATACAAGCCAACTGAAGAACGTCCTTCGCACCAAATAAAGGAAGCAGTGGAGGTTAAGAAGATGCTCCAGTTGCACCCGGAAAGAGTGAGACCATCTGCGCCCCCATGTCCTGCGTGGTCGTGATACATTTCTTTTATGTTCACAAAGCAACATACGTACCCACGGGCATTAAATAACCCAGTTAAGCTTTTATCATGGACGATTTCTAACCTCCTCTCTTCCTCTTTTCTAGGGCACTGAACCCCACCCAGCTTTCTCCAGCTAATTGGTTACCACGCAAAGCAGAACAGCATGGACCATTACCCAGGAGCAGAGTAAAATAAATGCACTTGGGGGGAGGGGTTGAAGCCGATCCTTCAATCTGCCCCAACGCCCCCAAATGTTGGCACCCAAGGCAGCATCCCAGTCCTCTCTGTCTCTGCCCTGTCAGAAGGACAGCGTGGAAGCCCGCCCTTAGACTTCGGCTGGGGTCCGATGCCCAAGAGTTAAACAGCAGGAGCATCTAGCGGCTGTCACTGCTGATCTCCCCGGCTGTGCCCGGAGCCTCGCCCTCTCAGTGACTTCAGGCACCAATAGAAACAGACGCCCGGGGAGACGACGGTGGCGGCAGCATGAATGGAGAAGGTGAGCGGGGCCCTGCAACGCTGCGCGGCACGGTGTCACTTACAAGGCTCCGGTGTATCCCGGCGGGCAGCGGCATTCCCCCGTGACGTGGTCACAGGTGGCTCCATTCTGACACTGGCATCTCTGGCGACAGTCGTTACCGTAGGTGCCCTGCTCACAGCGGTCCTCGCAGCGCCAGCCCCGGAAGCCTGCGGCGCAGTGGCAAGCCCCCGTGATGGGGTTGCACAGAGCCCCGTTTTTGCACTGGCACCGGCTGCTGCAGTGGGGTCCCCAGTGATCACCGTCACAGGCTGAAGGGGGGAAAACAAGGGAGGGCATCAGAGTATGGACGCGGGCAATGCAAGCTCTTCAGAACCGGCTTTCCTCTCCCCTCGAGGAGATGGCTGCATGACCCCGTCACTGCCATTCCTCAGCTGGACGGGGGGCTCTGGCACCAGCCCACGGCAGTGTTTCACAAATGTGATCGGCACTAGGTGGGCCACTTCCGATCACTCCATTGCTCACGCACTGCTAAATCTTCCAGGTTCGTGGCTTTGCTTTGCCTGCTCCCTACACCTGGAGTGTCGCCTCTGATGTGGCCAAACTAATTGGCTCGGGGAGCTGTAAGGAGTGCAGGGAGAGGAGGCCGGCTACCAAGGTGGGAAGGTTCAGCTGATGCCAAGGGTTTAATGCCCACTGAGGAACTGGATTGCATCTTGAGAAGGAGGGATCGGTCGTAAAGGGTTTTGAACAATGAGAGACAACGCAGATCTGCGTCCTAGAGAGGCCACCTAGCTGCAGTCTGAGGGAGGGGCAGGAAGGACCTCACAAGAGGCACAGAGAGGGGACAAGAAGAACGGTAGTAGATCAGGAAGTAAGTGAGGGTCAGCGGCCTGCCCTCGGGCAGTGATCTGGAGACCGAGAGAGGTCCTACAGGCAGAGCTACTGTGGAGTGGACCCACCCTGCTGGAGGTGAAGGTCAGGGCCATCCCAAAGAAAACTGCTGGTCTGCCTTCAAGGTGCCAGGCAAAAGACGTGTGGATTGGGAGGTAATCAGAAAAAAGAGAAAATAATTGATTCGAACATTTAAATTCACGGACTTATTGGGGCGCCTGGGTGGCTCAGTGAGTTGAGCATCCGACTTCGGCTCAGGTCCTGATCTCACAGCTGGAGAGTTCGAGCCCCACATCGGCTCTGTGCTGACAGCTCAGAGCCTGGAACCTGCTTTGGATTCTGTGTCTCCCTCTCTCTCTGTCCCTTCCCTGCTCACACTCTGTCTCTCTCTCTCTCCCTCTCTCTCTCTCTCTCTCAAAAATAAACATTAAAAAAATAAATTTGCAGACTTATTTAAAAAGTAAGACAAACATGAAACCGAACAGGGACAGAAAAAGACAATGGGCACACGAAACCAGGAAAGACAGTAACAGAAAAGAAGCATCGGAGAGGTAGATTTAAAAGTGTAGGGGAGGGGAAAAAAATAAAATAAAATAAAAGTGTATTTCCAAAGGAAAGGAAGAGTGGCTGCAATTGAAGTTGATGAGCAGGAATAGAGGAGCAGGAAAGGAAAAATTCTCAATCCCAAACCTTCTATTTTCCCAAACCCCAAACTGTAAAGGGCAATGATAAGCAAAACAATCTAATATGCCTACCCAGCTGTGCATTTATTTATTAATTAGATGCTATAAAAATCGCTAGGGAAGATGCACCCTGCCAGGAGCTCTTAGGATAAACTGCTTTTATGACTTAAAAAACAGTTTCACTTCATAAAAATTTTGCAACTTGAACAGATCTAGAATCAACTATTGGAAAACAAAACAAACGAGGCACACAGCAAATCACTTAGGAGACGTACGGGACTCACCTTCCAATGTTAGAATCCACCTTTCATTTTATAACATCAAAAGGTTTAAATGAATAATTTTGTTTTTAATCAGGATGGCTTCGTTCTCATTAGTGCCTTAATAAACATACTTTAACGCAATTAAAAACAATGAGAGGACTATTGAATCTAAAGCAGATCAAGAAAGCAATTACCTAAGAACTCACAATCAGCTTTCACAGAGTAAGATTAAGTAGTAGCTCTGAGATTTAAGCCTCATTGTTATTCATACAGTTGTTTCTTTTATTGCCTACGGATATGGACAAAAAATTTTTTGTTCCATTATAACTCTTTCAAAATAGAAGCTATACTTAAAAAAAAATAATACACAGTATGTTTCTTTAACCCCCCTCAGGTAACCAGGTAGAAAAGAATGTGTCCTGTTTTTAAGGTAAGTCACATAGTCCTTCGTAACTTGTTCCCTGGTTCATTAATAGGAAGAGTAAGGAGTATCTTAATTACACGTAAACCAGATCGCTTATCCTATAATCTGAACGGGCCGATTTGGTTCACCATTCTCTGTATTATCAATGATCTTCTTCCCAAAATGTGAAGGTATCCTTGATCCCACTTCTTGCTAGATTAACTATAACCCTTGATACTTTGACTTCTTTTTTTTTTTTTTTTAAGGTATATTTCTTTTTGAGAGACAGAGAGAGGCTGGAGGAGGAGTAGAGTGAGGGAGACAGAGGGTATGAAGCAGGCTCTGCATTGACAGCTGAGAGCCTGACGTGGGGCTTGAACTCGCAAACCGCGAGATCATGACCTGAGCCAAAGTCGGGCGCTCAACCGACTGAGCCACCCAGGTGCCCCTTGACTTCTTTTTTTAACAGCTCTTGAGTTTCACTCACTGTCTTTGCTCAACCATCTCCAAAGTTTCCGTGTCCCTCTCACCTTCTGGGAGCCTCCTACGCTAAATTAAATACTCATTTTTTTCTGAATGTATCCGGGGGATTAAGGGATCAACACAACACACAATTGTAGCTGATAATACTACCTTGATAAGGACAGCCTGCTTGTGTCAGAAGCATTTAGAAAGAAAGAACCACGATGTGTTAGAGTTCTTTCTCCCCACCGTGGCAGCGGGATAACGGTGTGCTTGGAGCACCTCCATTTTGTAGAATATGTTTTACAACATCAGGAGAGGACTGGGAAGAAAGAAATCAAGGTCCTGAGGGGACAGAACATGTCTCTCTTCTCCCTTGTGATGCACTTCCACATCCCACCCAACAATTTCTCTCCCAGAAGAGCAGTCAGGCAGAGACCCGTCCTGTTTCCTAGGGGTTAGATAAGTGTGAACACACACACACACAAACACACAGCCACACACACAAAACAGAAACCCTGAAGACGCCTCCTCGTGATAGAAACAAGTTCATAGCAGAAGTTGATAACTATCAGCATCAAAGAACGGGTTTCAGGCTCGTAAGGAAATATCACCACGCCGACATGGTTAATTTCCTGGCTATATCTAAGCACTGTGGCATGCTTTGAAGTGACAGCTTCTCCCTTTGGGGCTGCGTTTCCCTAACAGGCCATTGATACACGGGCCTTGCCATGTGAATACTGGGCGCCAACATAAGCTATGCTAGGGGGGCATCCACATACAGAGGCGTGCAGACAAATAAGCAGGAAGCAGAACAAGTGGGATACAGAAGCCCGGCTTGAATTGAGACATCACTGTGACTTCCTCTCCTTTCTTCATTTGTCACAGTCAACTACTGCAACACATCCATTTTTCCAGCTTATCACACAAAAGCCAGCTTTCTTCCCCTGATTACTACAAATATAAGGGTCTGTTGACTGTCTAGACAAGAGGCAGAACTTGCTCCTTACAAATGCCAAGCCTCACCTCCTGAATTCGAGTACTACGTTTGGAAAGGCAGTTTGGGGACTCTGAACTTCAACCACATCAAGGTTTCTCCTCAACACCTCACTCTAATCTCCAGGCGCAAGCCTTTTGCTCCTAAAGAAAAAGTGACTAGGTTGGTTATTGCCACTGACAACCTTAAAACAAAATGTGGTAACATTAAGATGGCAATAGCTAGAATATTCTAATAGGAAAAGGTAGATAAACCAACATTTGTTTCAGATTATACTGGAAAGAACCCTGATGCTTGGAAGGGAGGGAGGACTCATTTTCAGCATCTTGGTTCAACTCTCTCTCTCTCTTTTTTTTTTAATGTTTACTTTTGAGAGAGAGAGAGACAGACAGACAGAGCATGAGCAGGGGAGGGGCAGAGACAGAGGGAGACACAGAATCCAAAGCAGGCTCCAGGCTCTGAGCTGTCTGCATAGAGCCCAATGCGGGGCTCCAACCCATGAACCGCAAGACCATGACCTGAGCTGAAGTCGGACGCTTAACCGACTGAACCACCCAGGTGCTCCTGGTTTCATCTCTTACTGTGCTAATGGGCTCTAGAAGCTATGTACCCGGATTCATGCAACTGTTTCAGGGAAAGCTTAATGGGGGTCTCAGGCAGCATGGACACATGCTCTGAAAACTCTTACAATAAGGTGAAAATAAAGAGAAGTTTAAACTACTGTGTAGTCTCGGAAGTGTACCATCCATGCTACAACCCTTAGTGACAGCTAGCGGAGCCCTGGATCCTCGCAAGACAATGGGCTCACCCTGGAGCCCTTATGGCTATAACTTCCAGTGACGCCAATGACCGCAGGTTACATCCATGGGCTGGGTGCTGAAATTCACTTAATTTACACCCGTCAAGAACTTGCCATGTGCCAGCCATAGTGCTAGGCTTAGAATTCAAAGGAGAATGGTAGAGCGCATGCTTCTAGAAGCTTACGGGTCATCAGCAGATGCATTAAGTTATTAGACAATAAAATACCCTGCGATAAGCAGTAAGGGGAGACACAAGGTACAACAGAAAACACAAGAAGGACCCCTAAGCAATGTCGTTGCGTTGGGACCTAAAGGCAGAGTGTGCCCTATTTAGGTAAAGGGTGGGGGATTTGGACAGAGAAAGGCAGGGGACTGGAAAGGGAGGGGAGCTGCGGGAGATACTACACGCAGAGAGAATGATGCACGTGGCAGTCTCAAGGCTTTTCAAGAGCAACCGTCCATGAATGCCTCCTTCTATCGCATCGCAGCCACTACCATCTTCCGGCACACAACAGAAGTAGGTACAGAAATAAGTAGACATGGAGAGGTGTTAGATATGTCCTCTCCCTCCATCGGTCCTTTGCAATCTTCCAAGCTCAGCCTGGAAATCTCTGACCTTCAGATACATTTTTTTCAGACCCAATCTGAGCTGCTCTCTGAAGAAGACATCCATATATATTTTCCATGACGCTCATCTTGCCCTCAGATCACAATTTTTATATATGTTTGCCTTGTTCCCTATCAAATAAGACTTAACTTCACAGGTGTTAAGACACACTGACAGCCTTTCTTGATCTCAAGAGCTGTCCGGGGATGGTTCCACAAGGCATGTGACAGCAGTTACCCGGTTGACTCTGGTGGTCAGAAGCATTCTGATTTCAGGGGTATTAAGCCATGAAACACTGCGCACCCTCAGTCACAGAGTGGGGTCACAACAATGATGAGTCTGATGTGTACGGCGATGGTGATAACCTCTCCCTTTTCATGAAAACCAGTGTTTTATGCACTTCTGTGGGAGAGCAGATACCACATCTATTTTAGACCTTCATCTAGAATCATGTACCGAAAGCATAATTCCTCCTTTGATATTTTTTTTCCAAAAGAAATAAACATGTGTCTATAATGACAAGAACAATTCACGGTAGTTAATCCATTAGTAATATTTACAGTGTGCCCATAGACACTCTCCTCAGCACTTGAGATAGGTGAGCCCTCACAATGGCCCTAAGAAGTACGTCCAATTTGTAAGTTGTCCCCATTCTGTGGAAGAAGAAACTGAGATCCAGGTGGCTTGCTAAAAGTACACGGGCAGGAGGCAGGGAAGTACAGACCTCCTGCCTAAAGTCTGTATTCTAAACCACTATACTTTACTCCCTGCAAAGGTGTCACGTGTATCCTAGCACTGTTTATAGTAACAAAAAATGGAAAACCATCTAATTTTCTAGTAACGGAGGACTTGTGAAAAGAAATGGGTATAACCACACAATGGAATATTACGTATCATCTGAAAGTGATATTATATAAGAATATTCAATGAACTCGAAAAACATGAGTAATATCTTCATTGTAAAAACGTAGATTAAAATGAGTGGTACCACCTGATCCAATTTTAGCAATATATTAGAATGAGCCAGATGAAACTATTGTTAATTTAGGTCACGAAAGGCCAAATATCAGCAATTTTATATGGCTGAACCTAATATCTGGGGAAGAAGGGGAAGAAAGAGCATGACAAAGACAGAAAGAGAGACAGACAGACAGAGAGATAGGCAGGACAGACAGATATAGACAGAAACATCAATATCGAACGGCTCTATGGTCAAATGGCGCCATGGTGGAATCTTTGGGTCTTAAGAATATGCATAATATTTCTTTTGTTCATTGAGATTAGCCGCCTTTTCTAAATTCTCTGCAATCATTATGCATCCTTTTGGCAATACAGGAAAATCAAGGACAAAATGATTTTTAAATGGTTCAGTCCGCCGAGCATTTGTGTTGTGCCAGATTCTGTGCTCCATGCTTCAGACACCACTTTCTAGTCCTCAGAGCAATTGCAACAAGGTGGGTATCATTATCACCTTTAGCACACAGAGGATATTCAGGATGAGACTATTTAGGTACAATCCCCTAAAACACCAGGCTTCAGTGGTGGCATCAGTAAGTGGCAGCATCAGTATCCGAACTCCAGATTTTCTGCAAACAAAAGTCCAAGCCTTTTCATGAGGCCATCCGTCTCCTGAAGGAGGGAAATTATATATTCTGGTTAAACATAAAATCCCACAATTTCACCAGATAGGACCCACAGGGAGCAGAGCAGCAAATGGTAAGACCTGGCACTGCGCAAGCCCATGGGGTCAGCCGATGACCCAATATTTAGGGGCACTGAAAATAGGAAATATTTTTTAACGTTTATTTATCTTTGAGAGACAGAGAGACAGAGCATGAGCGGGGAAAGGGCAGAGAGAGAAGCAGATACAGAATCTGAAGCAGGCTCCAGGCTCTGAGCCATCAGCACAGAGCCCGATGCAGGGCTCGAACTCACAGACCGTAAGTTCATGACCTGAGCCGAAGTCGGACGCTCAACTGACTGAGCCACCCAGACGCCCCTGAAAATAGGAGATTACCTCAGTCATGAGAACACAGGGCACTTCTTGAAGCAAAAATATAACTAATGAGATGTCATAGCTGAAGAGCTTCTGTAAGTTGATAACGATTCTATGCGAACAAAAAAACCCAATAAGCTCACTGTGAAAACAGCGTTGCTGTCATTAGCTTTAGGAGTCCACCGAACTGAACGCTAGGCCCACGTGGCACACGGCCAGCATTCAAGGTCTGTTTGGTGAATGAATGAAAATGATCACAAGGAGACAAACCGGTAAAACTATCTTAACACTTCGGGGAACATTCTCCTCTACGGACCCACTTACAAAAATTTTTTTATGTTTATTTATTTTTTGACAGAGAGAGGAAGAGAGAGAGAATCCCAAGCAGGCTCTGTGCTGTCAGCGCAGAGCCCACTGCGGGGCTGGAACTCACCAACTCTGAGATCATGACCTGAGTCGAAACTAAAAGTCAGACACTTACCCAGTTGAGCCACCCAGGCGTCCCTCTCCTGACCCACTTTACACTCTCAGTCCAATTTCCCATTCAAAGGACGGGAAGAGAATGAAGGGCTTGTAAGATACATCAGGTTTCAAACATGTGTCAGCCTTATGCAGCTGCTTTATTCAAATATCACAATAACACAACGACACAGGTATAATTATTCCCACATTTCGTGTGCAAAACGGACTCAGATGATAATTTGCTCAGTCACTTAGCTTTCAAGTGGCAACAGCAAGGATTCAGCCCAACCCGTCAGTGCCTCCAAAGCTGTGATGCAGCTGCGACCCACGCAGGCCATCCCAAGCAACCGACGCCCAGCAATCCCAAAATCTGCCGTCAGTGCCCATTCACCGCTTCCCTCTGATTTTCAGTAGGGAAGAGTTCAAGACATAAATATCTCATAGATGTTGAAAAAAGAAAAACACTTTTTGTCTCAAAATGATATTTGCCAGGCTTGAAAGTGTTAACAGCAGCTTCCTCAGAATGGTTTTGATGCGAATGTCTCAACATGTCCACAGACACCTATGTATTGGCAAAAGCACGGCATCAGGAACATTCTTCGAACAAACGGCAGATAGTTGAGTAGATCTCGTGTCTTTGTGAGGAGAAAGAATAAAAAGGAAGGAGCGCAATGAGAGATACAGAGAAATGCCAAACTGAGAGATGCTGTGGGGCGAAGAACAAGGGCACGTTAATACGTCACCTCAGCCAAAACATTCCTCAACATCGACAACAAAACAAGGGAAGGATGAAATCATTTTTCCCTTAGATTAAGGAGTAATGTTTACCTCAAGTTCACCTTGTTACAAAATTCATCAGTCACTAGCCGGCTCAAGGAAGGATGTCATCATTCAGCATCAGACAGACCTGGTCCCTAGCTGGGCCACTGTCACTTCATAACCATGGAACCTTGAGCAAGTTCCCAAACTTTGTTGTACTTAATTTCCTCTCTGTCACACGGGAAAGGTGGAACATACTAACTACACAAAACATACGTTTCGTATGTGTGACAGAGCACGGACCACGTAGAGCAGAAATTTTATTCCATGGTTGGCACATTGGAATATCCCACCCCGGGGCAGAAAAAAAAAAACACCCTAGAAAAACATCCCCTGAACTGTACACAAAGCTAAAAAGACAGGCCCGTCGTTGGTTTGTATTGTTTGTCTTGCATGAATCATTCATGACAAAAAGCACGACTTGGTTCTCCCAATGTGAATTTCAAAAACGAATTGCCCCCAACTCCCCAAAGTGAAAAGCGAGGTCTGGTATCATCCCTCTGACCATTTTCATAAAGCCAACTGGAAAAAGCTCGGGCCTACAGAGACACCCCGTGCCGGGTGACATGCCAGTTTTAATTGCCAAATAAAAACTGGATTTAGAAATTTCCTGATCGATGTGCCCCGAGGGGCAGGCTGGTACATGGAGCCCAGAAATGTAAGAGGAGGAATTGAGAAACAGACACACGAACTCCTTAGTCATCCTCTCCTTTGCATGAAGAAATAGGTGGTTATAAAATCTGGAGAATCTTGCTGTCTTAGTAGGCATCAAACCCACCAACTTGATCTTGCCTCAGCCTATCTATGTCCACTGAGACAACAGAAGCCACCTTGGAACCCATGCTCAACTTCAAGATGCTTTTCTAAAGCAACTGGCTCTAGATTACACAGAACAGAATTGGCCAGTTCTGTGTACTTGCGTTAGGTCTAGAAGAATCCTAGATGAAATGAACCGTCTGTGTTGTATTGTTGTTTTATTTTGATTTTAGTTGTCTTGGGTTAGACCTCTAGCAACGAAGAAGTCAAATTGTAGAATCACATGGGGTTCGAGGAGCTTGTGGATACATCCGTCCCAGACACTTCCAGCAGGATAATATATGGAGTCTTAGAACTCAACTTTATCATCGGGAAAGTGATGTCAGCTTATAATACATCACTATCCTCACCAGGGTTGCTGATTGAAGAAAGTAAGACCAAGTGCCCTTAACATTTAAATGTCAAGTATCTTTTAGGATACATCAGTCAGCCATATTGACTTGAAAATAAATTTTCGAATGGCGTTTTGCTGTGATAGTCACCGTTGACTTTAAACACAGGAAAATCTGTAACTACGAGAGAAATTAACAAGAAAGAAAACTCAGCCCTTCACATTCTAATAAATATAAGACAAAGCACAAGCAAGTCACTTTCAGGGAAAACCGCTCTACAGAGTTTCAGAAGCCACCAAAATAATCTTTCACTGTCTCGAAGGATAGAAAAACATGGTTCTTCTTGAAATGTACACCCTTTCTTCCTAAGCTCTGGTTCCCTCAAGTTCTTTTATCTCCGTGTGATTTCATTCCCTTCGCTTCAGGCTAACAAGGCTACGGGATGTCATTCCCTTTGTTAATGTAGAAGAAAAGGTCCTCATTCAAAACATCAAGTGCTTTAAAAATAAAACAACTTTGTAAAGCTTCTCCATCCATGAAGAAGAACAATAAAAATGTATTTCCCAGATCCTCTGAAAGCACTAAAACCTCATGTCCTTCACATGTCAAAAAAGCCACTGGAGAGCTGACAGAGAGCCAACGATCACTGTGGGCAACCGCCCAGTGCTGTGGATATTAATATTATTCAGTGGCTGAGAGAAAACCTTTATTCTTCTTTTTAAAAAAATGTTTGTTAAATGAATTTTCGAAGCATGAAATATCATTTTAGCACTGCAGTGAATGCTTATCTCAAGTTATGAAGCAGAAACAAAGGGCGTGAAATGTTTATTCTTTAATGTGTCTACATATAAACGTTGATGTCTCTGGGTGAGAGGGTGTTGATCATCCTGTTCACGGGGCAGGAAAATCTCAAGGGTATAAATGGTAGGCTGGGCTTATGCGAAGGATTCGGGGGGATTACACTGACCCACTCAACTCAAAAGAATAATAAAAACCTCAGGACCCATTCCAGGGTGTCTTGCTTTATAAAGTCCTGCCATATTTTCGTTCTTTTGCTCATGTATTTTTTTTTTCATGAAAACATGTATTAAGTATCTTCTGTGGCTACTACGTTCTGTTTGTTGAGGAACATGCACAACTTGATCCTCTCTGACGTGTTCCACAGCAAGACTTCTTTCTCTGCTGGAAGAGAATGGTCCCCAGTGAGACTTAATGCAAAGCAGCGTGCTAGGTGTTACAGTTCACAGGATGCTCGAGGGACACAGAGGATCTGGGTTATGTGTGTACTGCACCTCTGCGCAGAGGAAAGGAGGGACGGGGAGACGGCTTCCAGGCGAGGTGTGGTGTCCGGGGAGCACCGGAGGGTTAAGCACTCGGGACCACCACTGTGCAAGGGCTAATGCTCTTCATCCCGGATGTGACAGGCAAAGGGCGGAAGCTTGAAATGTTTGCTTCACATCCCACAGGGAGGAAACTGGACCCCAAGCCCTCAATGCTCCCTGGATGGTCTGGAAAACATAATACAGTTTTCTCGAAAAAAACATTTGTTTTAACTATGGGAGACTACAAGTAATACTATGACAAAGGCCACGCACACACAACCTAGAATGAGTGGTTGTGAGTATTACTACGTTGCCTTTGCTTCGTCATTTGATGCAACAAATAAAATGTTACAGATAATGTCCCCTTTGTCTCTTCCGTGCCTGGTTCCCAGATCTCTCCCTGCCCCTTCCTCAGAGAAAAACCGCATGATTTTAACATACATCCTTCGGGTCTGTGTGTGTCCAGAAATAATACACTGTATCACTTCATACATTCATCAGTTTCACATGAAATGTATCTACCTTTGATGCATCTTGCTTTCTCCACCCTCTATGCTGGTATTGAGATCTATTAATATCACTACATCCGCCAGCACAGTGGAATACCATGTATCAATTTATGGGAATGAATGGCTACACAGCATTCCTCTATATTGTCAGTGTCTAATAAACTTGTGTTTTCCCCTATTCATGGCCATCGTCATTTGTTGCCAAAGATGCAAAGAATATATCCTCCAGTTTAAGCAAATCAAAGGTTTTGACAAGGTCCGTAGACAAATAATGAAGAAGGAGAAGTAAAATTACTGGATCATATGGTGAACACAAATTAGAATTTGACTCCAGAGACAGACGAATGGCTGTCTAAAGTTACTCTGCCAACTTACCCTCATGAGAGCAGGGTATAGAATCTTCCTTTCATATCCTTGCCAACACATGGTGCTGGCAGACTTCTTAACTTTTGCCCATCTGATGGCAAAAAATGACGTCTTGTTCATTTACTAAGCAAAAGAGACGCATATTCTCATATGCTTATTAGCCGGTCAGGTTTCCTGGTCTCTAAATTATCTTACTGTGATGCCTATTCTAAAGTTGAGGAGTTTTTCTTACCGACTTATGGGAATTCTTCATGAATTCGATTTACTAACCGTTTGTTTTATACACTGCAAAAATCTTTTCCCAGCCTTGCTTCTCTTTTAACTTTACTTCAGACATTTTCTGTCTTGACTAGGTTTTTAACTTTGATGTGGTCTTATTATTCTAAGAACTAATTGATAACATGGATAAATCTGATTTACATAATACTAACTTTACAACATAAGGTTCCTTTTTTTTTAAGGGGATGCTTTTCTTCAATGTATGAACAAAACCTCACAGTTAGATACCGACGTCCAGTTCAAAACAGCTACATGAAAATTTAAACTTTCTTTGGAAGGTGCTTTCACTAGTTTTGTGGAATAGTGGTGAGTAGTAAGACTAGGCTTTCATGGAAGTTTAAGATGACCCTGTCATTTATGATTCGAGAGCTAGGATATTCTTGCAACCTCTTCTATTTTATTTATTCTATTTATTTTATTCTATTAGAATTGTCTTTATCATTTTATTATTTTATAAGCTTTTTAAAAATATATATTTTAGAGAGAGAGGGACAGAGGGAGAGAGAGAAAATCTTAAGCAGGCTCCACACTTGCAGGATCTCACAATCCTGAGATTACGACCTGAGCCGAAACCAAGAGTCAGACACTCAACCAACTGAGTCACCCAGGCGCCCCTACTTTCTTTTCTTTTTTAGTTAACATGGCAAACGTGATTCATTTGCTCTCGTATCTAGGTACAAATGTTCAGACTTTTCAAAATCAATGACGATGTCAACGAATGAAAAGATAATTTTGACGGAAGAAGGAAAAATCGGAGCGATGGGCCCTTTTTCTTGTTTGCCTGGAAGAAGCTTCCAAGTGTTTTTAAAAAATTCTCTGACATAATCACAAACAATAAGAAATCATATATAATTGTGAAAGACACCGGACTACATAAGACACCACAGAACTTAATTTTATCCAGTTAACAACATAACTCCGTAAGACGCATGTCTGTAGTTCTACTAAAATCAGGTGTTAGCGTGCCCGTTTTTACAGGTAGGATAACGGATGAGGCTCCAGGACCGCCTAACACACATCATTATTTCGCTCTCAGCAGAACAGGAAACACACGTGTGCTATCAGAAAATGGTTGCTATGTGATTTGAAATAATTCGTAGTCTGAATTTCTTCCCCTAATTACTTCCTGCTCATCCTCCATCTTGGTACACATTTAACTAAGTTCTATGTTGTCCTACGAAGTCCCCACCTTGAGAAGTAATACGCAGAAGTCTGGATGGCACAACCATTCAGCATTCCCCGTTGAAAGGAGGGCAGGCTTTCAAACACCTTTCTTGGTCTGGAGGCCGCTGTGTCAGAAGCCTCACCCCTCTCTGAGTAATAACCTTGATGTTCATCCTACAACTCTGCCTCTCTTGAGGGCAAGGAGCTCCCGCAGCCACACTGCCTCACAGTTTATGGAAACTACATCTAGCATGTATCACCTGGCTTCTACGATTTCATTGCAGCTGCCTGGTGATGCACAAGGAATCTTCCGCTAAGTCACCAGGGAAGAATAGGCCCCTCTACACACAGTCAAGGTCAACCCAGGAGCCACAGAGCCCAAGCTACCTTAAGGCCACTGAAGGGAAGAAGGGCTCTTCTCTAGGGTCGTGCCCTTTCTCCAGAAGACCTATGATTACTTCCTTCTTAACTTCTCTGGATATTTTGCTGATATATTTGTGCACATACTTCCAATCCCTGTGAAACTGAAAGCTCCTTGAACAAAGCGTCAGAGTCTTACTCGTCTCTCATGTCTCTTTTTTATATCCATGACCATTCCTGGAACGTTCATGCCTTTACTCCTCCCTTTCACAAATATATATTAAGCATGACTGTGTGCCCCGCACGGTGCTGGACACGGAGTGAGTAGTGAGAGCAGTGAAAACAACAGACAACATTGTATGGCGGTCACTTCCTAGAAGGAAAGACAGTCTCAAAACAAAAGAAAACAAAACAAAATACTTCCAAACCGTGCCATAAAAAAATTAAAAAGGAGATGTGGTCAAGAATAACGGGGAATCCTCTTTATATATAAAGGTAGGGGAAAGCTGAGGTCCGACTGGCCTAAAGAAGCCAGCTGTGTAAAGATCTAGGGAGAAGAGCATTCCAGGCTGAAGGAAGATCAGGGGCTAAAGGGGAAATGAAACCAGGGGGTGCCTGGGAGGCTCAGTTGGCTAAGTGACCGACTTCAGCTCAGGTCATGATCGTGCAGTCTGTGGGTTCACACCCCACGTCGGGCTCTGTGCTGACAGCTCAGAGCCTGGAGCCTGCTTCGGATTCTGTGTCTCCCTCTCTCTCTGTCCCTCCCCAACTCGTGCTCTCAAAAATAAATAAACATTTTAAAAAAATATGTTTTTGAAACCAGTGTGTCCCATGAGAGGAAGGGAGCGGCTGGGCAGTGTGACACCCAGGGTGAAAATGTGATGACAAAGGAGAGAGGACATAGATGACACAGTCAAAAAGAGCTTTGGAGATGATTCTATTATGGGAAACAGTGGGGAATTCTGTTGTATAGAACGGTTTTACAAGGCCACTCTGGTCTCACTGCGGAAAACAGACCCCAGTGGGGCCCAATTAGATGTAGCATCAGGGAGACTATTGTGAACACCAATTAAAAAAGGATAGTGACGTGGATTGGAGAGGCAGCAGTAGAAAGAGTGAAAAAAAACTTAGGGGGCACCTGGGTGGGTCAGCTGGTTAAGCATCTGACTTTGGCTCAGGTCATGATCTCATGGTCTGTGGGTTCGAGCCCTGCATCAGGCTCTGTGCTGATGACTCAGAGCCTGGAGCCTGCTTCGGATTCTGTGTCTCCCTCTCTCTCTGCCCCCCTCCCACTTGTGCTCATTCTCTCTCTTTCTCTCTCAAAAATAAACATTAAAAAAATTAAAGATAAAAGCTTAGATTTCATTATATTTTGAGGTCGAACCAAGGTTTTCTGATAAGTAGATGTAGAGAGATATTAAACATGTCAAAAATAATGGAAAGAAAAGGGACACAAATGAATACATGACGTAGAATGGGGTTTAGTAACATGACAGCCAAGCCTAGTCTTTACGGCCACCGCATGTGAACTGACTAGCACGAGTAACATAAACGACTACAGTGTTCTCCCTACGCCAGAATCTAAAGCAGACATGAGTCCATGCGGTAAGGACAGCCACGGTCGGAGGCTGAGAATAATGCAGAAAATGGCACCAGGGCTCTGTCTGCGGACCTCCTGCCGAGCAACTGTGGACAGAGAGGGGCTTCTGCTAAGGAAGGGGGTGGCCCCCGGGACTAAACGAGATGTCCACAATGAGCATCTCCATCCACTGCTGTGTCCACACACTGAAGTCTGGTGGAAGCCACGTCTGTCACACAAAGAACCGCGTGAGTACCATTTACTGAGCCAGGTACGGTGCTGAGCACTGAACAGCTACGGTGTCATCTAATCCTCACGAACATATGAGATCAGATAGTCTCGTCCTTATTTAAGCATGAGGAACATGCGAAAGAGCACCGAAAGGGGAGGACGACCAAGAACAGCCCTGTTTTCAGAGTCCTTTGGAAAGCCAAAATCCGCATTTTGTGTTTGTGACCTCTACCGAAAGATGTGGGCAGTAAGTACATCAGCGAAACGGCCTTCAGGTGGGTCTGATGAACCATTCCCAGCTCCGTCCTTCCCACCTGTCGTAAGTGCCCTGCCCCCACGCCAGTGAACCCAAAAGATCTACTCTTATTCCTGCTGCTTCGTCAACCCGATTTCTAAAGTGATTCTGACAGCGCGATTGGGCATGTTGACGGCTCGCTGTGACTACCGAGTTCTGAGTGTCTTCTCTTCCCAGACACCATCGATCCGACTATTGTGTCCAGTCGATAGAGCTTTGCAGCAGCTCTTGCTGGGGAATACGCCACCTCTTTGTGTCTCACGATTTCTGGCTTATACTATCTTCAAATGGATTCCTCGATTGGAATATCCCGCAGGCAAAGTCTTATTACTTACTCCCCGCTGCCCAGCATGCCTGCTTTCTATAAAAGGTTATCAGTGCTCCTAATGTTGTACCTGAAAATGTTTGAGCTGGTTTTGCCCCCCGGGCATCTTTTTACTGCTTCCAAGTACATTTAACCAGAAATGCTACTGGTGGCTAAATAAGCCCCTGTGTTGAATTTCTAAACCAAAATTAATTTCCATGTTTGCCTCGACTTGGTACTCATGTCAAAAGCCTGCGGAACAAGCCCTTGAAAGCTATTTGCTGGCTGCTGGTTGATTTAGGGCTCTCCCTTGCATCCTGGAAGTGCCCTATAGCCAGAGGAGAAATACATTTCTCTATAGACGTTCGGAAAATCATAAATGGGATTAGATAGAGTGAGAGAAGAAATGTGTAACTGCTGCTCATGCGAAAGGTTCAAAGGGTTTCCAACACAGAGAAGGGTCTCGGGGATTGCATATATGTGTGTGGTAGAGGAAACCACAAATAGAATCACAGGGCGGAAAGGGATCGTGAATATAATCTGCCCAACATTCTGAATATGATCAAGGAGGAAATGAAAAATGATAAAACGAGCCCATCCAAGCTGGTGTCATTTATAATCCATCATCTCTGTGCCCTTGACACTTCTCAGGAAGCTTCTCTTCTTTTTTTTTTTTTTTTTAATTTTTATATGTTTATTTTTGAGAGAGACAGAGACAGAGAGACAGAGAGACAGAGCACAAGCAGGGGAGGGGCAGAGAGAGAGAGGGAGACACAGAATCCAAAGCAGGCTCCAGGCTCTGAGCTGTCTGCACAGAGCCCTACACAGGGCTCGAACTCACAGACTGAGAGATAATGACCTGAGCGGAAGTCAGATGCTTTACTGACAGAGCTACCCAGATGCCCCTCCGGATGCTTATTTTCACATCTGTCTGATGCCGTCAGCCCCTGCCTCCTGCTCTCATTCCCCTCAGGGCCACGGACCCTTGACACTGTAACCAAACCTCCTTTCCAATTTCACGAGGCACCGTACCCTTGTGGTTAAAAAGGCCACCATTTAGAAGATGTTTAAGCTCACACATGTCATTTAATTGTTCGGCACCTCTGTTCCTTCATCAGTAAAATAGGAAAGAGAATCGTACCCATGACACTGTCTGCCATGAATATTAAATGCAACTCCTATAAAGTCTTTACGATGATGCTGCGTACATACTAACAGCTCAAAAAAGCAGAACCATTACCGTCATCATCATCGTCAATGGCTCCTGCACCCTGTCACACCAGCAGATCGTCTCTGCCCCCAGTTTACCCAGAGAAGAAAGGTCATCAGATATGAACACCCTCCAGCTCTCCCTACATTTGCCCACTAGCACCCTGATTCTAGAAACCTCTTGATATCCCTGCCAGCCATTCTTTCGTCTTCATGCCGTACCCAATTCTCACTCCCGTACCCAGCTCCGTTTCCAGCTTTCTCCTTCCACCTCTTCTGCTGAGACTGTTCGCTTGCTCAACGTCAGCCATTTGCAAATTCTGTCTACGGCCTCGAAGCCGTGAGCTCTGTGAGGCCAGCAATGGCTCCCCACGCGTTTCCTTATCCTCAGCATCCAATACAGTTCCTTGCACACAGCCATCACTCAATGAAAGTTCAAACCCTGAACATGTGAATGACCTTCACGGAATCATACAGCTCGTTCAATCTAATTAAATAGAACAACCATTCACTCTGTCTTCACCACACGCCAGGCACAATGGAGGCTAACGAGATTAATAACACACAGCGCCTGCCTTCTAGGAGTTGTTTTTCATGCCCAGAAGGAGGAAGAGGAATAGAAGATTGATGAAGGGATGGAGAGATTGATGGTGGGGGGAGGAACAGAGAGACTGGGGGAAAGGAGGGAAGGGAGAGAGGGAGGTAGGCTAGATTAATGTCACAGAGGCTAGGGTATGCATTAGGCTGCCAATAAAAGTAAAATACGAGTGAGGTTTTTTTTCTAGAAATCATTTAATCAAATTTTAAAAGAAGCAATCTGTCTGAGTTCAGTCAAATAAATCATGATTTCACTCCAGGGGAACAAACTTTGTCCAGTCTTCTGACACACCTGGTTTTTTATACAGAGAATACATAGAGACCCAGGAAGACTGACTGTATATCACACACAGGAATCCGTCCCTCCACGGACAAGGTAAACAGTCAGAGTCAATCTCCAAAGGAAGTCTTTATAAACCTGCCCCCGTGAAAGTACCTGCTAGTTCCTTATTCTCCCGGGTACATTAGTAAAGAAATGCACACACACACACACACACACACACACACACACACAGATAGCTGTGTGTGATGGGTATTGGTTTATTACCATTGATTTATCTATAGGCTGGAGTGAATGATCCCGAATATCGGGCAGAAAATTGGCTTGCACAACAGGAAAAAAGAGAACTATGTCTGGAAGCCAAGAGATTCTGTGGGTTTCTAAGAAGTACTTCCCTGCCCAGAAGTAAAGGGCAAGAGAAAGGATCAACTGAAAAAAAAAAAAAAAAAAAAAAAAAAAAAAGGCAGGACAAGTGAGGAGGCCTGCGGCAGTTTTTAATATTTTCTATTTGTCTGTTCTATGTATGCGTTTGTTTTTAGGTGCTATCTTCTTTTTTCCTCTCTTTCCATTTTATCTTATTTCACAGACAAGCGGCTCTAAGTCTGTTCTAGTCCAGGTAACACAATATTCAGGGGGACTGTGACTGAATTCGAGGAAAAAGTCATACCATCCATCATGGCTTTGTAACTGTTGAGTCGTGTATCTCCTCACTTTGCAAAGAGAGTGAGAATGTTTTTTACCTGTAAGACGGATGGCTGGATCTTATTAGGTGGAAACAGAGGGTTGTTGTTTTGTTAACGTACAAGAATTCACATGTGTGTTCACCTGGGCAGAGAGGAGCTCGGCAACCAAAGGACTGGATGTAATAGTAGTTATCACCTTACTGAGTCTCGGGGCTAAATGTATCCATTAACACATGCTCTACGAAAAAACGATACGGGCTCTTGAAGTACTTTTACTTTGCCAACTGCCCAAACATTGAGCAATCTGTAGAGGGCGCTAGAGAGACACCGTAGGAGGAAAGTTTTCTTTGGTGGTTCCAGGTGTGCTAGCTCAACGGACTCCTCTAGGGCAGGTGGCTTCTCCGGCACCCCACTTTTGCCAAGCAAGCACAGTGGGAAGGGCTTCCTCCAGCATCTGGCTCCGGAGCACCTACCTCTTGCACGGCGCCCAGTTTCTGCAACACAGCCAGCTTCTCCAGCCCAGCCCCAGGCTCCTGCAGCACGGGCAGCTTCTCAGCGCCTAGCTCCTACACTAGCAGGAAAGCCAAACAGTGGTGGCTAGCAGCACCCATCAGCCAGCCACTTCCGCTGGCATCCCGCTGGGGCTTTTCTGGAGCAGAGCACTTCTGTTAAGACACTCTCCACGAACAGCTTTTCCAAACGCCCTATAGTTTGGCGTTTCCAGCAAATGCCAGAAGGCAGATGTCCATCAAGTTCTGCTAGAACAGTACAGCCTCTTGCCATTCAGTGAGCTGTGCTGTACCTTCTCTAAGAACACCTGGGTCACAGCCCTCGTGAGGACTCCTTTGGGACATCCTTCCTCAGCGCTAGAAGTAGTGGCTGCTCCTTAAATCTGCTCTTCCTGTGTTCTTTCCAGTGCCATTAAGTCTACTAGCCAATTCTTCCTTACTCCAATCCCCTGTTAGAGTTAATAATGTTTAATAAACATCCCTGCCCAAGTTACTCTGTCAATTTCTCAGCTTGGCACACTAAGGGTAAGATATGAACAGGAGGGAAAACTGGATCCAGGTATATGGTAACTCTCCACCGTCTTTGCAACTTTTCCATAGATCTAAAACTGTTCCAAAATACAAAGTTGGCTTTAAAAAAATTATTGTCGGGGCGCCTGGGTGACTCAGTTGGCTAAGCGTCCGACTTCGGCTCCCGTCATGATCTCACGGCTCGACAGTTTGAACCCTGCCTCGGGCTCTGTGCTGACAGCTCAGAGCCTGTAGCCTGCTTCAGATTCTGTGTCTCCATGTCTCTCTACCCCTCCCCTGCTTGCACTCTGTCTCTCGCTCCGTCTCAAAAATAAATAAACGTTAAAAAAAAAAAACTTTTTAAAAAAATGACTGTTGTTTCTGTCTCCGGAGTGGACCCTGACTGATGCAAGCAACCCGTCTGATTATCAAGGCAAACATTTTATGGATCTAACATATATCGTCCAATGTATTCATAACAAAAAGCAGAAAGGAGGGGACAGAGAAATAGAATCCTTGGAAATGAGGTCATTTAAACTGTGCTACTTAGTAGATGACTCGAGCATGCACTTTGTTTCAAGAATTATTTGGCCTATGGTAATTACATTACACACCTTCTAAAAAGGGATATTAGAGTCACTGCTAAAGACAAAACCCAGGTAACAAGACAGGGTGCTCCAGCTCGGAACAGTATTTTCTTCTGTGTTTAATTTTTTGAGTGTGTTTGTTCATTTTTGAGAGAGAGACAGAGCAGGGCATTAGCAGTGGAAGGGCAGAGAAAGAAGGAACACACAGAATCTGAAGCAGGCTTCAGGCTCTGAGCTGCCAGCACAGAGCCCGATGCGGGGCTAGAGCCCATGAACCTTGAGACATGACCTGAGCCAAAGTCGGACACTTAACCGACTGAGCCACCCAGGTGCTCGTTCTCATGTGTTCAAAAAAATGAAAATAGAACTACCTTATGACCCAGCAATAGCACTGCTAGGAATCTACCCAAGAGACACAGGAATGCTGATGCATAGGGGCACGTGTACCCCGATGTTCATAGCAGCACTTTCGACAATAGCCAAATCGTGGAAAGAGACTAAGTGTCCATCAACTGATGAATGGATAAGAAGATGTGGTATATATATATATACAATGGAATATTACGCAGCACTGAGGAAGAATGAAATCTGGCCATGTGTGGCAACATGGATGGAACTGGAGGGTCTTATGCTGAGTGAAATGAGTCAGGCAGAGAAAGACAGATGCCATACGTTTCCATGCATAGGTGGGCTTTGCGAGACTTAACAGAAAACCAGGGGGGAGGGGAAGAGGGGAAGAAAAAACCACAGAGAGGGAGGGAGATAAAACATAAGAGACTCTGAAAGACTAAGAACAAACTGAGGGGAAAGGGGGTGTGGGAGCGGGGAGACTGGGTGACGGGCACAGGGGAGGGCACTTGTTGGGATGAGCACTGGGTGTTGTATGGAAACTAATCTGACAATAAATTATTTTTTAAAAAATGGTGTCAGAAATGTTTTCCTAAGTGCACCTTTGAAGACTTCAAATAGCTGTGTTTATTTAAGCTCTTGTTCATAATAAAGCCAAAACATGAGTTGTAAAGAATAGACTTTACCTTGCATCAATATCATATTCTAGGACAGAGAGAATATGTGTCCTCAGAATTCTAGAAGCTTCATTCAGAAGTCAGTAAACTCCAAAAGAAAGCAACAAGTTATGTTTTAGAAAGCCTGACCTCCAAAATAAGGCCACAGTTTGTTCTCTGGAAGGCCTAAATCAGTTCTGGGAAGTCTGAAACTCGTGTAGCCTTTTGTCTTCACAGAAACACTTATCGGTCTGAACTCTAAGCTTGAGGCAGGCAGTTCTTCAGAGACTAACTCTGAATTACCACTGCAACATACTTGCCCGCGAATTAGCAACAAATCTCACTTTTCAAATACATCCACCCCTTTCACTGCCACAAGTTGATATAATAATGTTATTTTTCTTCAAAACGTGTAGGCGCAACTGATTTTTAAGCTGGAAAAGTTAATGAAAGCGACATTGCATTTGAGGTCAGTCGGCCAGAAAAATGGCCGTGAGCCAAATCCCACATCCCAAACATTTTGCCTCCGCAGCATGTGAACCAAATGCCCACTTTCCTCCTGCTCTCCAGCAGAAGCAAAACAAAACCCTGCAAGACAGTTATCCATTGGAATTGGAAGGCTTTCAGGGGGAGAAAGACACACACACACATACACACACGCACACACACGCACACACACACACTCCCTGTGGAAGATACAATAAAAAGGCTCTTTCACACAGAACGTTCTGTGCACAGGCAGCACAAGGGACTAGCCCTGGAGATGCTGTTTTGGGGACAGCCAAGAGATCGCGAGCCTACAACAAGTCGTTCCAACGAGATAAACAGTGATCTCCCCGATTCGAAAGAGCAAGTAAGAATTCTTAAAACTGCTTTATCCAGACAGCTCGAAATCCCTTCGAACGAGTTGCAGAAAAGAGCGTGGTGAAAATGAAGCTGAGTTTGTGTTGTCGTCTGATCATGCTATTTAAAACGATTCTTTCCTTTCTCTAAACGTAACACTCCGGGCATTAGAATTCAGTTGCACTTTGGTTCCCCCTCCTGTTTTTCAAAGCAACGGGGAGTGCGAAGACAGGAAGTAGCCACAATTACACATGCGGCAACAAGCTGGCCAGAAAACCGAAGTTTTCACTGTGAAATTTAGAAAAGCAACTGTATTACATGACATTCCACTGCTTAATCCTCTTAATAAAGAATACAAGGTTTTAAGGGCAAGCTGTTTATAGTCCAAAATACCATTACATTAGAATGATAATTCTATAATAGAATTCTATAGAATATAGTTAGAATAGATTTATAATTGTAACATATTGGAGGCAAATTATATACCATATTATCATTTGATTTAATACCAAAATGTTTGTGAATTTTCAGTTAGGACCAATATTCCTCCCCAGCGTTTTCTGAGAGAGTACTCATTATTTGCATCTCAGAAATCAGAGGCAAATAAGTATACTAAGCATTTTTGAAAATATCGATTTTACTTCTGAGTTAAAGGCAACAAGTGATGAATTTTAATCACCACGGAGGTAAGCCTCGATAAATCCACATGTAAAAACAGCAGTTAGGACGCAATAGTTAAGTTATCACAATGGCTTTACTGAAACAAGGAGACTAAATTGGGGAGCTTACTCTGGAACACATATTCATTTTTACAGAATTATCAGCATGAGACTATTGGCATCTTCTTTCTAAGTACCTTTCTTTATCCTCAATTAGCAACAGTTCTGAACATAACACATACACTGATTTACAAGTAACTGTATTCATGAGATGGACTGGGAATCCACACCATACTCTGCACAGGCAACAAGAGGGAAACCCGTGGTTCCAGACAATCTGCAGACAAGGGGGCCCATACAGCAAAAACACGCCGAGACGGACAAGAACAGGTGGAAACTTACCACTGGAGCAGTTGGTCCCACCCCAGCCAGGCTCACACTGACAGGTGTTCGGAGCAATGCAGCGACCGTGGACACATTTATCAGCACAGTGGGCTGTCAGAGAGAAAATCAATCAAACAAGGAAAGTTGGCACAAGAAAAAAAACAAAAAACCAACAACACAGCTGTTTCACATCCCAGTCTCGAGTATCACTTAAAAACAACACGCATGCTTGATAATTTCCTTCAATCCATTCCTCGGCCCCATCGTGGTCCACTCTGCAACCAAACAATTCCCCTTCTGATTCTGCTATCTCCAAATACATTCCTTCATTTCTGCGATTTCATTCTACTTCATGCTAAATTAGGAAAGAAGTGGCAAGAAAAACTGCCTCACCCACATTTAAAAAAAAAAAAAAAGATCAATGACCACCAAATATATCCTCTTTGTTTCAGGAGGAGCATGTGTGAGTGCAGGATAAAAAGCCCGAAGCAAGATACTGGGACTCCAGAGCGATGGAGTAGAGACCCCAGGGTACTCCCTTTACATAGTATCTTCCCTGGAAACGAAAGTCAAGTTTCTTTGGGCACATGTTACTCTCAACCATGACACAGCAGAACGAGATGCCCTCTTCCTATTGACAAAAATATTCAAAATATGTCACCGAGGTCTTTAGGCAATGGTAAATCTGTATTTCTGTTTCATTAGTGAATGTCTTAGGTATGGCCCAATCCATGAAAGTTATGGGTTATGAGTTATTATCACTGCCAACATGAGCGGACGGGTAGACTGATGATTCTCAAAGCCAAAGTCTGTACCTACCCCAGTAGAAAGGAACATCAAATATATGCTGTGCTGAAGACAAACATTACCTTCGATGTTAGTGCCGCTCACTTGGCTTAAACATTCTTTAGAATGTCTGGATATATGGGTAATTGTGAGAACAACATGGTGTAGTTTGGGGTTCAGATATTCCAAACTTTTATGTAAGGATGGGATGGGATAAGGTATCGTATGCTTTACAGATAGGTTTTATTAACTCACGTCTGATTACAAAAGTAAAACAGATTTACTGTCTAAACATAAAATACCAATAAGCAAAGTAAACCTACTTATGGTTCCATCAACTGGTAACACTTCTGTGTATGGAGAAACTGTCAGGAAGTTTTCCCTATATATTTTTCTCCTCAAGGAAAAAAAAAGAACCATAATATTTTTCAATTTTCCTTTCCACTTAATATAGTGGCAAATATCTTTCGATGTCATTAAATTTTTTAAGTGATTTAGGTACTATTCTGTGTATAGTTTATACTGTGTATATATAATATATATACACTGATCTATAGAGTATATCTTTACATCTGTATATGGGGGAAGGTATTTTAGTTGAAGAAAATGCAAAAGCAAGGGGTAGAAAAAATCAGATGGAAGGGAGAAGGTCTGTTTGGGTGCAATGTTCAGAGCAGTAGCTCTGGAAGGTGCAGACCTTCAAAACCAAAGTCAGGTGTTAGGACTTTATGCTAAGAATTAGCTAGGAATCTTCTAACGACACATAGAGAATTATCACAACAAACCATCAGGTAGAGGACACCACAAGGGAATAAAGTGACCATAAACTTGAAGAATTAAAGGCTCACTTCCTTCACCAGAATAATTATTTAGCTCTTGGGCCATGCAGCGAGGGACATCAGGTCAAGTGAGCTTGGGACTTTGGGCCAGAGTAGCGATATTAACACTAGCATTCCAAGGAGATGCTTAGCAACTCCCCAATACTTGGTTCAGACAATCACATATTTAGTTGTAATTAAAAGCAAAATCAGCCTGTAACATATGAACACACCGGCTCTCTCATACGCTGCCTCGTGCTGCCCGGTTAAGTCAGTGTGTGCCAACCTCAGGGTTCAGCGTCTCCTGCCATCTCTATGCACGTGTTGGATACCGCAGAGGCGCCGTTCATTTGTTAAGGTCATAGCTCTGTACTGTTCTTTAAAATGTAGATATGCACACACAAGCCAGCAAACCACCATAACCGGAGGATGCAAGGGTCAATTCGATGCCACAAAAGGCTTGGGCTAACTGTACAGGGGACACGTGCTGGAGGCTAGATCACACTCCGTTATATGGTGGCACGTGTGCCGCAGGACGCTCCCCCCTCACCTAGAGCGCTGGCACCCACTATGACATGTAAACATGAAAAAGCTTTATCTCACTTGTCTTATACACTCGTGACATCTCTGTCTGCAACATACTGCAGACCTAAGTCTTCATACCCAAATTTACCGATTTCTCCTTATTCAAGATACTAAAACTATTCAACTAGCTGTTTGCGTATTCCAAGAAGTTTTAAAGATCAGATACTAGTTGCTTTTCATATGAAAGACGAGCTACCTGATACCGTGCATTGAAAAGAAAACGCACAAATTGGATATGGTGGCTTATGAAGAAAAGTGTTACCCATATCCTCAAATTTCACAGTTTTGAGATCGCCGATTAATGAATATGAATGCTCTTATGTTCGATTCCTGATGGGACAAACTTTGTGTTTTATCAAATGAACACCGAGAAGTCCAGTCAGTTACAAAAGATAAAAACAACGATCCTGTGATGGTCATGTCAAAATCTAGATTGTTTTTATGAAAGCCGGGAACTAACATTTGGCCAAAGTCTAGAGCAAAATGTCAATAGCTGGTTAGCAGCAAACAAATTCATCTGTAAATTAATGAGAAACGGGAAGGGGGAATCTGCTTCCCTAATGATTTTTTTTTTAATTAAAGCTAAAGCCAATGGAATCACCTCTGAGCAGTGAAGCCTCAAGTCAAGTAATTATCTAAGTAATGGGGAGTATTGTTGGTATGGATTCCAAAAGGAAAGAACACAAATTCTACTGCCACAGTGTAGAATCCTCACACAGCATTAGACTCTGTAACACAAGTGCCACCTGTGTTCCATGCTCTTATCCCACCAGCTCTGGGCTCTCCACATCTAGGAATAACCTTCACCAAGAAAGAGCTAGACTAGCAGGAGCAAAAGGAGACATCGGAAGGGAAGAGAGTAAGCTATAAAACTCTATGCTCTCAAACATCCCAATTTGCCAAGCTGCAGGAACACTCACTGTGGTGTATACGCTGGCAGACAGAGACGCTGGCCCAAGGACATCAGCTGAGCCCCATCTCTACCGCTGTCTCATCTTTCCTCAGGTAGCTTCGGATACCACCCACTCTGGCAACCGAGCTTCCATAACCAACAAACTCCACATGAGAAACCAAAGTAGGATAAAGATGTCAATTTGTCCTGTAGAAAAATCCCAAAGGAGGCACCTAGGTGGCTCAGTAGGTTAAGTGTCCAACTTTGGTCCGAGTCATGATCTCACGGTTTGTGGGTTCAAGGGCTGCATCTGACTCTGTGCTGACAACTCAGAGCCTGGAGCCTGCTTCGGATTCTTTATCTCCGTCTTCCTCTGTCCCTCCCCACTCATGATCAGTCTCTGTGTCTCTCTTTCAAAAATAAATAAACAGTAAAAAAAATTAAAAAAAAGAAAATCCCAAAGTGAACTAGAAAGAGAAAAGGAACAGTGGTTCCCCTTAATAAATGTTTAATCACTTAGATTTCAAGGGTAAGTCCCCCTCCCCCAAAAAAAGGTACTAAAGACCCATCCTAAGTAGTTCTTGTATCAATGGAAAACTGTCATCTTATTTCCTATTCATGTCTTTTCTTCTTATTTTTCAAATCAGGAAAATGCTAGCAAAGACGAACTCTCACATATGATTTAATGTCCTACCTCCCTTGAAGAAAATCATCAGATTTCATATTCTGAGATTTTAGTAGTCTTTTTTAGAGACCAGATGTAAGTAGAACCTCTGGCCCTACACTAAGCACTGGTGTAGACACATCACTTGCAAGGGGGTAGCCAAGGCATCTTCTCCCTCAAGAACTGGCAGGCAAGAGACACTGATGAGAAGAACATACTACATCTTTGAAGTGAAAGCTGTGGACAGTCTGTCTGCCTGACAGACAGGTGAGGACTGACATGATGACCTTAAGATCTTCTCTAATTAGGCTCCTATTTCAGCCTTAGCTCCTAAATCCACTTAAATCTCATCACCAGTGCCACGGACCTCATTTCTTTCACTTGTAAATACTTGGCTTTAATACCAAGAGCCACTAACTAATACTCAATAGTTTTCTCTTCTGTCATGTACATTTCACTTTGGATTTACACCTAGGGTATGGAAAAAAAAAAAAAGACTGGGCAGACTAAAGATTTCTTTATAAACCAATTATATCTCTAAACACAATGCTTACTGTTGTTCTAAGGGATATAATATCAATTCACGTAAGTTAATTTGAAAAACGTTTCCATGATCAAAGTATCTTTTGAAAATAGCTGTCTAATAGAAACACAAGCCTTCTAGATAACTCATCTTTCCTTAGAAATTCCTTTTTTTTTTTTTTTTGGTATTCTGAATTAATAACACAGGTCAAAATCTTGCTTTCATTCATTTATTCTGAGTTGTGACAGAGGAACACACATTTTTTAAATTAAAGGTCCCTTTATCAAACATAATTGTCACATTTTTTTTTCAGGCAAAGAAGCCAAGACTAGGAATATGGAATGGTTTTTCTCAACATTCATAGCTGGTGTTAGAGGCAGAAGGAAGGATTAAATTCTTGTACCTGACTCACAGTAGACCAAAACTTATGATGTATTTTAACTGGGTGGTGGGGGGAAGGGGGATCAGAAGTGAAAAGGATGGTAGATGTTAAGCTGGGTCAGATCCTAGGGTAGGTGAACTAGATGGCTAGGAGTCATAAGTCAGAAGATTCAAATGAGGAAAGGAAGAAAGCAGGGAGTTGCTTCTAAGATAAACTTTACTCATGCCATACTTTTGTTGGGAGCCAATTATACACAGCCATTACAAAAATCTAATTGCTACTATAGTGTTCAGGTACAGACACGAATAATCTTGTTTTCATACCTCCAAACGTACACTGCAGCCTACCCTATTGTCTGTTTATGAAAAGGAAGAGAAGTCTCTTTCCTTCCATTTAGTATTTACTGACGTAAGAGGAACATCGCTAGGCACTACTGTAGGTACGGAGATGGCAGACAAGAGACTCTCACTCTGCAGAGGAATTCAAACACAAGCTCCTCAAACTCCATAGACATAGAGCAGAATGCAGCAGTAGGAGCAAAATACCATGAGAGCATATTCAAGGATTCCATTTCTATGAAATGTCCAAGGGGCAAATCTACAAAGACAGAGAGTGCTTTAGTGGTCTAGGACTGGGAGGCACTAGATGCGAATGTGGGCTGATGGCTGATGGGTACAGGGGTCTTCCGAGGTGATGAAGATGTTCTAAAATCGATTGTGTGATGGTCGCACAACTCTGTGAATATACTAAGAACCACTAAATTGTGTAATTTAAATGGATGAGTTGCAAGGTATAAGAATTGTATCTCAACAAAGCAGTCACAAAACACACTGCGGGAGATGCAGGAAGGGAGTGCTTAATCGCAACATGAGTGAGATCAAGGAGGTTCTCATGACAGAACATCTGAACAGAGGAAGTGGACACCTTTATAATACAGCTGCAGGAAAGAGTGGCCGATGACAGCTATTTCCTTTTCCCTTCTCCTTCCATCCCATCCCCAAGGTTGCCACACCCACTGCTCGGGGTCAGAGCTCTTGCTCCCCAGCACCGGCGGTGCCTATATGACCGACAGAGATGGCTGATCAGTCGTGGAATGGGAGACAACACGGGGAACTTAGAAATCTGCATTGGGTCAAGGTAATAAAAAATACTTAGCTCAAATTCCTTCCCCTCCATTCCTAAATAGGGCTTTCATGGCCCTTAAGCACAAGTACAGAGAGCATTTGCTAGCAGCATCTTCGGCAAACGTTGCCATCGGCATACCTAATGTCCATACTTCTTTCATCCTTATTAACAGAATCCCACCCTCACCAGGGACGATAAGGTGACCAGTAATAGACTACATTTCCCAGCTCTCTTTCTGGATTGAAGCGTGCAGGCGGAAAGCAGTGTGGGGGGACAGACTTCATTGGTAAGTGTAATTCCCCTTCTCTTTCTCCATTCTGACGCCTAGTGTGTGGACAAAATAGTTGAATCTGCATATGGTATCATGAACTTGAAGGAATGACCCAGAGAACTGGGGAAACCTTTGCTCTGAATGCCTTGTATGCATGAATATACACCACAAACCAACAACTTCTGGACTTCTCGTTACATAAAGATAATAAACCCTAGTATGTACTTGTTTCTATTTTTCAGGTATCTATTTATGGTAGCCAAACATGATTCCTAACTAATACGGTGCCCTTTTGGGAGGTCTTTCAGGTGAGTCAGTTCCTCAATTAAAAAAAAAATAATAGCAGAAAATGATTATCTCAAAAAAGCCTGAAAAAGCATTTGGCAAAATCCAATATCCATTTATGATAAGAATTTTTGGTGAACCAGGAACAAAAAGGAGCTTTTTTAACGTGACAAAGGCAAACATGAAAAACCTATTACTAATATAGTAAAATAATGAATGCTCCCACCCATACGTGTAAGGTTAAGAACAAGACAAGGAAGTTGCCTCTTACAATTTCTATTCGGTATTGCACTGGAGGTTCTAGCAAGTATAATAAGGTAATAAAAGATAACCAGACTGGGAAGAAAGCAGTAAAACTTTATTTACAGATTATGTAAATATATCTATGTATGTAAAATATCTAATGGAATTTACAAAAAAAAACCTACCCAAACTCATGAGCTTAATGACGTTGCAGATTAAAAAAAAACCAAGGTACAAAAAATATATTTCTATATGCTAGCAATGAACAACCAGGAATTGAAATTTTAAAAGCCATCTACAATAGCATCAAAAAGGGGTAAGTCTGACCAAAAATGTGAAAGACATGTACACTAAGAATTAACAACACTTCTGGGAGAATGTAAGGAAGTGAACAAAACTATCAATCTATTTCACCTAGCTGACACTTACAGAACTCACTCCACACAACAGCAGCAGAACGTACATACTCTCTTCAAATAGAGACGGACCTCGATTATAAGTCAGATGATTCAATATTATTAAGATATCAATGCCCCCCCAAAAAGATCTATACAAAGATATAGATTCCATACAATACCAATCAAAATCCCAGCAATTTTTCTTATAAATATTGACAAGCTGCTTCTAAGATTTATATGTTAATCCTAAGTGATTACAAGGGCTAAGACAACTCTGAAAAAGAAATAAAAATACTACTTGATTTAAAGGATTATGATGCTTATTAATACATGTGATGTTGGTGTAAATACAGACAAATACATCAGTGGAAAGGAAAAGACAGTCCAGAAATTAATTTACACGTGTATGTGCAATTAATTATCTTTTTAGAGAGGCACAAAGGCAATTCCATGAAGAAAGAAACAATGATAAAAAATTTGAATATCCACATGCAAGTCAGCACAAGTGGGCAAGTGCAACCAAATACAAAAATGAACTCAAAATGAGTCCTAGATCAAAATGTAAAATCTTAAAATACAAAACCTATAGAAGAAAACAGAGAAAGAAACCTTTGTCATCTAGAGCTGGGCAAAGATATTTTAGATACAGCACCAAAACACAAATTGCAAAAGAGTACATTAATCACTTTGTCCAACAAAATTAAACATTTACACTCTTCAAAAAACATGAGGAGAATGAAAAGATAAGTCACAGAATGAAAGTAATGTTTTCAAAAAATAGTATCTGATAAAGAAATTGTATCCCGAATACATAAAGAGTAGTAAGAAAACAGTGTAATTACAAATAAATAAATAGGCAAAAGATTTGAACACTTTAGCAAAGATGTACTAATGGCAATAAGTTCACGAAAAGATGCTTATTATCACTAATCACCAGAACAGTGCAAATTAAAATGACAAGATAATACTGCATGACTGTTCAAATGACTGAAATGAGTAAGACTCTATGAAGTGATGGCGTAGATACGGGGGGGGCTACAACTTTTCTACAGTGCTAGTGAGAATGTAAAGTGGACAACCACTTTGGCAAAGTCTGGCGGTTTCTCAACGTGCTTAGGGATGTTTGGATTGTTCACAGAGTTCGGCTATTACAAATAAAGCATCTCTGAACACTGTATATAAATACCAAAGGACGGACTCACTCCGCTTCTAGGTCTGAGACAAGAGAACTAAGTGCATAGTTCCATCCATAGCAAGAATTCGTACATGAATTCTCAGAGCAGCTTCATTTGTAATTGCCCCAAATAGTCCACAAACACATGAAAGGAGACATAAATGGTGGTATATCCATAGAATAGAAGTCTACTCAGCAAAATGGAATGAGCTAATGGTACAACAAAATGGACGAGTCCCGATATGATTATGCTGAGTGAAAGAGATCAGGCATAAAGCAGAACATACTATACGAGTCTATTTACATAAATGTCTAGAAAATACAAGCTCATTGAGAGAGACAGAAAGCAGATCAATGGGTACCTGAAGAAGTGGCGAGGAGGAAGGAGCAGATGGAAGGAATTACAAAGGCACGTGAGGAAATGTTTGTGTGTGATGAGTACATTCACTACCAGGACTGACATGGATGGTTTCATATTTATATACATGAAATGCATACTGATAACTATCAAATGGTACACTTAAATTTGTACAGGCTATTTTATGTCCATTTTACCTCAGTGAAGCTGTTAAAAAAACAATCTAGAGTGTAAGGAGTACTTCCAAAGAAGGACCAAGAGATTTCTCTCTATTCAAGAGGGAAGATTTAAAAACTCTCAAGTAACACTAAAATACTGTATGCATGTTACAACTTCAGTAAGCATCTATGGTCATTGATGGATGGGCTCTGTAAATACTTAGGAAGGTACGGCCTTTAGAAGCTTCCAAGAAATATTTATTTGGGGGAAATGCTCACATTAAAAACTCAACATGCAATATTCTACTAAAATTTTCCTCTACACTGTGAATGACTTTGACAGGAAAAAAAAGTTTGTGTAGAAATAGACTCCTGTAATGAATCCTACACAAGGGACTGAAATACCATCTGTAGAGCGCAT
The DNA here is from genome assembly GCA_030068075.1 of Paguma larvata. Lineage (NCBI taxonomy): Eukaryota > Metazoa > Chordata > Mammalia > Carnivora > Viverridae > Paguma > Paguma larvata. Next base: position 128,752,886 of record CM057826.1, read on the forward strand.
AATCCTCTTCATTTATTTGAAAACGGGAAGAGTTTTAGCTTAATTCCACACATATATAGGCATTATCTATTTTGGCCACGACTCTGCCATTGTCTCTTTAGGTTAAATTAGATTTAAGTCACAGAAGTAACATGATCCTAACGGACCATCGTTTCAAAAAGTTAATAAGCCCTGGAATAAACTCTAATTTTCTGCAGCACGAATCTGTAACAACTCAGCCTACCACCACTGTGAGGAGACAACTCTAAACTGATTCAATTTGAGAAGGATTTCAAAATCATCAGCATACAGTGTAGAGAAGAAACCAGAAGGAAAGCACCTTCATTTGTGATAAATCATTTCCTCCTGGTCTTGTCATGTTTACGTCTGTGAGGAAAGCATGATGATTCTACAGGAAACGCCATACCAGGCTCCCCTGTTTTGAGAAAGGCATTCTTTGTGGTTCGACCACTCTCTGTGGAGACTTGGAATTCCTTCACAAATACTCTTTCCCACAGCATGTTTTCCACCACATGGCATTTCCCCCGATCCACCCTATTTCATCTCAGTGACACTTGTTTCCAGACACTTTGCTTCTGGTTAACCAATACATCTGAGTCACATCTTAAGAATAAAGGCCAGCTCTAGGGGAAGCTGAGAGGGTAACGGGTGTCCAAGCTATGCTTTGCCCATTCAGAGTCCTCACCCCTGCTTCCTCCTTGGTGGTGGTCCCTGGACACTTCCTTTCAGACTCTGGTGCGCTTATGTTCTTTCTACAGGCGTGTCTCTACTAGCTTGACAATAAATGGAGTCCTCATAGTGAAAGGTCAATGAGTAATAAGAGCAGCTAAGATTATTTCCTCATCAGGGTTATTTGCCTTTCAGTACTGAAGACTTGAACCCAATATACAAATCAAGTGGTAGAATTTCTTCAAAGCGAGGAGGATCAAGAGTCTGAGAGAAAATGGGCAGCAGGACCTTTAGTAATAGAATGTCCCATGGAAACCAGGGAACACAAACTCAAGCGCCTCTAGGAGCCAGGTGAGGTCAATGAGCAGAGTGAGCAGTTCAGGTGAGTCCTGGGAAAACTCAGAGAGCACTTACTCATCTAAAAGGGGCGGCTCCATGGGCACCTGGGTGACTCAGTTGATTAAGCATCAGACTTCGGCTCAGGTCATGATCTCATGGTTTGTGAGATCGAACTTCACGTGGGCTCTGTGCTGACAGCTCAGAGCCTGGAGCCTGCCTCAGATTCTGTGTCTCCCTCTCTCTCTGCCCCTCCCCTGCTCACACTCTCTCTCACTGTCTCTCCAAAATAAAAAAAAAACATTAAAAAACATTAAAAGAGGCAGCACCAGGGGGTCAAAAGGAGCAAACTTCTCAGTATAAATTAATTGGCTATATTAATAATACTGTATTGCCTATTTGAAAGTTGGTAAGAGTAGATGTTAGAACTTCTCATCACAACAAAAAACCAATTTTACAGCTGTGTGTGGTGATGGATGTTTTAGTATATGTGCTGTTGAAAACGAACACATGATGGATGTTAACTAGACTTACTGTGGTGATCATTTCGTAACACATACATATGTTGAATCATGGTGGTGTACACCAGAAACTACTATAGTGTTATATGCTAATTATATCTCTATTATAAGTAAATAAATAAACAAACAAATAAAGGAGTAATTCCTCTTCAGTGTCTCTTGTCTTCCGCTACCAATTGCCTGGTTTCTCCATGGAAGAGGAAAGTCCTAAGTTTTATGTTGAAATTTTTTTAAGTGTAAAACACTCAGGGCACCTAGGGGGCTCAGTTAAGCATCTGACTCTTGTTTCGGCTCAGGTCGTGATCTCACAGTCATGAGATGGAACCAGCTCTGTCAGTGTGGAGCCTGCTTGGGATTCTCTCTCTTCCTCCCTTTCTGCCCCTCCCCCGCTTACGCTCATGCTCACATAGAAGCACACACACTCTCTCTCTTTCAAAATAAATAAGTAATCTTAAAAATAAAAAGTAAAACACTTTGCGTACCAAACAACACAGGGTTATACACCCAATCATCCAACCTGCTAGTTTGCCACTCTGGCAGAGACTACTAGACTGCTTTATGAGAGGATCAGAGACGGTGCTAAAGTGTTCAGAAGAAACAGCTTTTAAGTTCTTTAACGGATGGCATTTTAAACTTAACTGTCCTTTTTTCTTAATTTTAGTTTCTTGCTCTTGAATCAAATTTATCACCTATACGGCTATTTTGAATTTAATATCAAGATTGGCTTCGTACACATATTCATTGATGCCTTTATGTTTGGTGAATAACTGGTGGCCATGAAATCTCTCTGTTAATATGGTTCAGAACTTGGAGGAGAGGCCCCACCAATGCTGGCCCAGTTGATGAAGCCAGTAAATGGGTACATTTTCCATGCCACTGTGAAGGGAAGACTATCTGCTATATCTTGTCATGACTCATCTAGATATTTCCCTTTCTGGAGTCTTTAAAGATACCATCCTTACCCTTAAAGAAAATTAAAGAGGAGTGACATCAGCAATATGCCTTAAAAAGACATCCATCATAGCACTGCCCCTCAACAACAATTTGGCATCCATCCATGGACAAGAGTGCCTTCAAGAGAGCTGTGGGATTCAGCACCATGCTTCAAAGGACCCGGAAGGAGTCTTGCCTACCCAAGCATCAGATAATAGACATACAGACCTCAGCCCCAGCTGTGGACCCTGCAGTGGCCCATGAACTGTCTTCAGACCATCTTGGCCATGGTCCAGGAGCCCCTGGAGAACACTGTCTTAAACAATCACCCATGGATGAGAGAGCCTTTGTGGAAGACCAGATTTCTAATAGGGAAGCGCGAGCACATCACTGGAGCAAAAACAAAAAAAAATACAATTGTGGACACAATGGAGAGGGTAAGAGGAACAGTTAGACTTCAGTCAGCAGCCCTCCCCCAGGGCAGAGCAGCTCAGTGCCAAGAGATCCCTTCTTAGTCTGTGATTTCTCATGCCAGGGAAAGTGAGAGTGTGTGAGGGAGTGCACAGCTCCCCCAACTGTGTAGAACTTTGTCAAAGAGGCCCATTTCACTCTAGACACAATGAGAATATGGAGTTGTGAGCTCCATGACTGGGGAGAGGGAAGAGGCTGGAAAAGCAGCAGATAGGTATCTTGGAGGGCATTAAAGGAACGTGGATCCTCCTATCTGTGTTTCCGAGTCCACCAAGAAGCCCACCCATGAGCCACTGGAAATTCTCAGCCTGTGGATTCTTCTGACTGGCCCAAGGACACTCCCAACACTCCATGCACCAAACTACTCCCCACACAAACTGTGTGTCCACCTCTCTGTGCATGGACCCAACAGTGGTAAGAATGAGCGTTGCCAGATGGCTAGTGAAAATGTGCAGAAAGCCCAAATCTGTGGGCCAAGGAGAGACTGTAAGCTTGAGCTTTAGCTCTGACCTTGGGAAAGAAAAAGAGAGGCTGTCAGCTCCTGACCTGGTGTATTCCAGAATAGAAGGCACACAAGTTTAAGAATTCTGCCACAAGAGGGAGCAAGAAGAGAGAAGCAGGCAAATCAATAGAAGTTCTGAGAAAGCCTGAGCATCCCTAGCAGAGCTGACAGAACAGGTTGCTCTTCTAAAGCAGTTAGTAAAGACTGGAGAAGATGAGGCCTACTATAGATGTGAAGATAAGAGGAACAAAAGACTTCAGGGAACATTAAATATCAAGAAAACAAGACACCACCAAAGGAACACGTGAATATTCCAATAACCAACCTCAAAGACACAGAGAGCTGTGATTTACAATACGGAATTCAAAATATCTGTTAAGAAAGCTAAGTTAGCTACAAGAAAAAACAAGAACAATTCAATAAGATTAGAAAAACAATACAAGAAGAAAATTAGAAGTTTAACAAAAAGTAACTGAAAAGAACCAAATAGAAACTCTCGATCTGAAGAAAACAAAAAATCAAATAAAAAAATGCAAGAAGGAATCATGAGAAGAATAGTTAGGCAGAAGAAAAGACTCTGAGAAAGAAAAAACAGAACATTTTCCAGTCAGAGGAGAACGAAGACAAAAGAATGAAAAAAAGTGAAGAAAAAAAAATGAAGAAAGACTACAAGTTCTTTAGGATCCCATAAAAGAAGCAATCTGCTAAGTATTGGAATCCCTAAAAGAAAAGAGAGGGAGAAAGAGGCGGAAAGCTAATTTAAAGAAATAATGGCTAAGAATGTCCAAAATCTGAGGAGAGATTTGGATATTGAAGATCATAAAGCTCATTAGTCATCAAACCCAAAGATATATTCTCCAAGAATATATAATAAATAATAAAAAATGTCAAAACTCAAAGACAAAGAGAGAACCCTAAAAGCTGTGAGAGAGAAGCAGCTTGTAATTTACAAGGAAACCTCCATAAGACTATCAGTGGATTTCTCATCTGAAACCTTATGGGTCAAGAGAGATTGGCATGATCTGTCCAAAGTTCTGAAAGAAAAGAAAGAAAAAGAAAAAAACTGCCAGCCAAGACTACTTCATCCAGCAGAGTTCTCCTTCAAAATGAAGGAGAGTTAAAGACTTTCCCAGACAACCAAAAGCCGAGGGAGCATTTAAAAAGGCTAAAAAGGAGATCTTCAAGCTGAAATAAAAAGATGCTATTTAGTAGCATGCAAAGTAAGAAAATATACAACACACTGGTAAATGTTAAGTATATAGTCACATTTAGTATAATATAAACAGGATTTTGATAACACAAATTTGATAGATGCACTCCCACATTTAATGCAGCATTATTCACAACAGATGAGATAAGGAATTAGGGGCGCCTGGGTGGGTCAGTTGGTTAAGCATTTGACTCCAGCTTAGGTCATGATCTCACAGTTTGTGAGTTCAAGCCCCACATCAGGCTCTGTGCTGATAGCTCAGAGCCTGGAGCCTGCTTCAGATTCTGTATCTCCCTCTCTCTCTGTCCCTTCCCTGCTCATGCTCTGTCTCTCAAAAATGAATAAATGTTAAAAAAAATAAAAGAAAAAAGAAAAAAAATTAAAAAATAAGGAAATAACCCAAATGCCCATCAACATTTGGATGAATGAATAAAAAAGATGTAGTACATATACACAATGGAATATTATTTAGCCACAAAGAAGGAAGGTATTCTCTCATTTGCAATCACAAAGGTGGACCTTGAGTACATTATGTTAAGCAAGTAAGTCAGAAAGAAAAGACAAGCAGTGTATGATATCACTCATATGTAGAATCTATTAAAGCTAAACCTGTAAAAAATAGAACTAAATGGTAGTTACCAGGGAAGAGGAGTGATTTTGTTTAAGGGTACAAACTTGTGGGGTACCTGGGTGGCTCAGTTGGTTAAGTGTCTGACTTCAGCTCAGGTCATGATCTCATGGTTTCTGAGTTCCAGCTCTGTGTCAGGCTTCACTCTGACAGTGCAGAGCTACTTGGGATTCTCTCTCTCTCTCTCTCTCTCTCTCTCTCTGCCCATCCCCAACCTGCTCTCTCTCTCTCTCAAAATATACAAATAAACTTTAAAAAAGGGTACAAACTTGCAATAAGTAATAAATAAGTCATCGAGATCTAATCTAATGAACATTATAATGAATACAGAAAGTAATACTGTACTATGATTATCTAATGTGATAAATATTGCTATATTGGCAATCATATTATAATATATAAATGAATCAAAATAACAAGCTATACACTTTACACTTGCACAATTTTACTCTAATACTGTAATATGGTGGTGGGTGTGTTAACCTCTTTAATATAAAGGTTAAAAGACACGAGTGTTAAAAAAATATAGCTACAATAATTTGTTAATGAATACATAGTATAAAAAGAGGGAAAGTGTGAATCAAAAACATAAAAGAAGGAGGGGCACCTGGGTGGCTCAGTCAATTAAGCATCCAACTCTTGATTTCAGCTCAGATCATGATCTCATGGTTCTTGAGTTTGAGCCCCACATTGGGCTCTGTGCTGACAGTGTGGAACCTGCTTGGGATTCTCTGTCTCCCTCTCTCTCTGCCCCTCCCCTGCTCATACATGCTCACACATTCTCTCTCTCTCTCTCTCTCTCTCTCTCTTTATCTCTCTCTTTCTCTGTCTCAGGAAATAAATAAACTTTAACCAAAAACATAAAAGAAGAGGAAAGAAAGAGTAGAGTTTTGTTAAATCGCTATCAACATATAATAGATTATTATACCTATTTTTATACAGGCCTTATGGTAATCACAAAGCAAAAACCTACAGTAGATACATAAAAGAGAAGGGAATCAAATTATACCACTATAGAAAGGCATCAATTCACAAAGGAAGGCAGCAATAGGGGAAAAAAGGGAGAAGGGAACTACCAAACAATCAGAAAACAGTAAGACGACATTATTAAGTCCTTACCTACTGAAAAGTACTCTAAATGTAAATGGATAAATTCTCTAATCAAAAGATACGGCATAGTTGGATTGATGATGAAGAAGAAGGAGGAGGAGGAGAAGGGAGATCAAACTATAGGCTGCTCAGAACAGACTCACTTCAGCTTTAAGCATACATACAAGTTCAAAGTGAAAGGATAAAAAAAGATATTCCAGGCAAGCAGAAACCAAAAGAAAAAAGGGATACCTACCTATACTTGTATCTGAGAAAACAGACTGTAAGCCAAAAACAGTAACAAGAGAGAAAAAAGATTGCCATATAATTTTAAAGGGGTCAATTCATCAAGATGATATAACAATCGTAAATATATATGCACCCAAAATAGGAGCACTTAAGTATATTAATCATATACCAACAGATCTGAAGGGAAAAATAGACAATAATAAATTTATAGCAGAGGACTTCAAAACCCTACTTTAAACAATGGATATATCATTTACACTCAGAAAACCAATAAGGAAATGTTGGACTTGAACTTTATTTTAGACATATAAGAAATATTTGATCCAAAAGCAACAGAATACTTGTTTTTCTCAACTGCATATGGAACATTCCTCAAGATATCATATGATAGGTTACAAAACCAGGTTGCCCTGGTGAATTTAGCAGATATTTAAAGAAGAATGCATGCCAGTTTTCCCCAAACTCTTCTTCAAAACTGAAGAAAACACTCCCAAACTCATTTTACAGTGCCATCATTATCCTGATATCAAAACCAGATAAGAACACTATGAGACAAGTAAATTATAGGTCAATAGCCTTGAAGAATATAGAAGAAAACGTTCTCAGCAAAATATTTACAAATCAGATTCAGCAACACATTAAAATATCATACACACTGTGCAAAAGGGATTTTTCCTTGAAATGCAAAGATGGCTCAACATAAAAAGATGTAATATATTACATTAATCAAATGAAAGGCAAGTTGAGTGACTCTCTCAGTAGAGGTAGAGAGAGCATTTGACAAAATATGCATACTTTCATGACATAAACTCTCAACAAATTGGGTATGTAATGAATGTAGATCAATGTAATAAAGGCATAGATGACATGCCTAGAGCTAACATCATACTCAGTGGCAAAAAGTGAAAGCTCTTCTTCTAAGATCAGGAATAAGACAAAAATGTCCACTTTTACCACTTTCATTCAACTTAGTCCTAGAAGTCCCATCCAGAGAAATATAGCAAGCATTGATACTGGAAAGGAAGAGGTAAATTGTCTCTGTTGGCTGATAACATAATCTGATAGAGAGAAAATTCTAAAGACCCCACCGAAACCAGTTAGAATGAATCAACAAATTTGGTAAACAGGATACAAAATCAACATAAACAATTCAGTTTCAGCTTTACACAGTAATGATGAAATAACTGAAAAAGAAGTAAATAAAACAGTTCTATTCACAATAGCATCAAAAACAATAGAATACTTAAGAATAAATTTAACCAAGGAGGTGAAACTTTTGTACACTGAATATAAAAATTTGATGAAAAGCATTTTAGAAGATACCAATAAATGGAAAGATGGAAGTATTAATATTATTAAAATGTTCATAGTACCCAAAGCCTATTCAATCCTATTCCTACAGCATTCTAATAGCATTTTTCACAGAAATAAAAACAACAATCCTAAATTTTTTATAAAACCACAAAACAGAGCACCTGGCTGCCTCAGCTGGTTTAGTGATTGACTCCTGATATCAACTCAGGTCTTGCTCTCAAGATCATGACTTCAAGTCCTGCATTGGGCTCTGCACTGTGTGTGAAGTCTACTTAAAAACAAACAGCCAAATAAAAATCCACAAAACACACTGAATAGCTCACTCACACAATCTTAAGAGAGAAAAACAAATACGGAGGCATTATGTTTCTTGATTTCAAACTATATTACACAGCTACCATAACCAAACAGTCTGGCACTGGCACACGGACCATAGAAACAGAATTGAAAACTCTTAAGTAAACCCTAGCATAGATGCTCAACTAATATTTGATGAGAGAACCAAGAATTTTCATTGGGGAAAGGAGAGTCTCTTCAATAAATGGTACTAGGGAAACTAGATAATCACATGCAGAAGAATGAAGCCTTTTAGCTTGTCTGCAAGACTTCTGCTTGAAGACTTGAACGTAAGACCTGAAAGCATAAAACTCCTAGAAGAAAACATAGGCAACAAGCTTCTTAACATCAATCTTAGTGGTAAGTTTTTGGATACGACACCAAAAACAAAGGCAACAAAAATTAAAAGAAACAAGAAGGACTCCATCAAACTAAAAATCTTTTGCGCTTCAAAGGAAATCATCAAGAAAATGAAGAGCAACCTACCAATAAAAAAAAAGAAAAACCCTGTAAATCATATATCTGATAATATATCTGATAAGGAGTTAATATCCCAAATATATAGAAAAATTCACATAACTCAAGAAAAAGAAAAAAGATTAATTCAAAACTGGGCAGAGGATCTGAACAGACATTTTTCCAAAGAAGACATACAGATGGCCAACAGGTATATGAAAAAGTTATCATCACTAATCATTGGGGAAATACAAATCAAAAACACAATGAGATATCATCTCCACCTGATAAAATGGCTATTATCGAAAAGACAAGAAATAACAAGCGTTGTTGAGTATGTGGAGAAAAGGGAGCCCTTGTGCACTGTTGGTAGGCATGTAAATTGGTTCAGCCACCATGAAAAACAGCATGGAGGTTCCTCACAAAATTAAAAACAGAACTACCAAGGAGCCCCTGGGTGGCTTAGTCGTTTAAGCATCCAACTTCAGCTCAGGTCATGATCTTGCAGTACATGGCTTCAAGCCCCTTGGTAGGCTTTGCGCTAACAACACAAAGCCTGCTTCGGATTTTTCTGTTTCCATCTCTCTCTGCCTCTCCTCCGCTCACTCACTCTCTCTCAAAAATAAACAAACATTAAAAATGTTTTAATATATAAAACCTGAAACCATAAAACTCCTAGAAGAAAGCACAGGGGAAAGGTGCCTTTACATTGATCTTGGCCATGATTTTTTTGATAGGACACTGAAAGCACAAGCAATGACAGCAAAAAAAGTAAGTGGGATTAAGTCATACTAAAAAACCTCTGCACAACAAAAGAAACAATCGGCAAACTGAAAAGTCAACCTACAGAATGGAAGAAAGTACTTGCAAATCTTATGTCTGATAAGGAGTTAATATCCAAAATACACAAATACGCACATAACGCACTAGCAAAACCCAAACAATCCAATTAAAAAAGAGAACCTGCATAGACATTTTTTCCAGAAGAGACATATGCATATTCCCTCACATCTGCTAGGATGGCACTCATCAGAAAGACAAGGGAGAAGTGTTGGTGAAGATGTAGAGAAGAGGGAACCCTTGGGCACTGTTGGTGGGAGTGTAAGTTGACACAGTCGCTATGGAAAATAGTACGGAAGCTCCTCAAAAGATCAAAAATAGAAATGCCATATGATCCAGCAATCTCACTTCGGGATACTTATCCAAATGAAATGAAATCAGGTTTCAATGGGAATCTGCCCTCCCGTGTTCACTGCAGCACTATTCACAATAGCCAAAATATGGAAATGACGTACATGCCTTCCGGCTGATGAATGGATAAAGAAAATGTGGTATATACATACAGAGGAATGTTATCCATCCATAATAAAAAGGGAAATCTTGCCATCCGTGACAACATGGATGGCCCTGAGGGCATTATTCTAAGTGATGAGTCGGATAGAGAAAGGGAAATACGATGTTATTATATGCAGAATCTGAAAAAAGCTGAACTCCTAAAAACAGAATAGAACAGTGGTTCCTGGGCTGGAATGGTAGGGGAAATGGGGAGAAGTCGGTCAAAGGGTATAAGCTTGTAGTAATAAGATGAATAAGCTCTGGACCTCTAATGTACAGCATGACAACTATAGTTAATAATACTTTATTATATACCAAAATTTGCTAAGAAGAGTACGTCTCCAATGTTCTCACCACAAACAGGCAATGGTAATCACGAAAGATGATGGACGTATTAACTACTAACCTTATTGTAATCATTTTGCAATATATGTAAGCGTGTCAAATTATTAGACTGTACACCTTAAACTCACATGTTGTATGTCAATTATATCCCAATAAACCCGGGTAGAAAACTCAAGAAATTAAAGATTCAAAGAGTCTCTGATAAAGTTAGATAAATTGTAATTACCAGTCTAAAGTTATAGAAAACAAAACCGAATCCCTTAAAGCATTATTCCTCAAATAAGTAGAGTCTGAGAACTATCAGTTCTAGCGTGTTCTCGGGGAGAAAAAGGGTGAGGGGTGGAATTCCATGGCCAAATAAATTTGAGACACCAAGCATTTCCAGAGCCTTTACCAGACTATCATAAATCAGTGAGAAAGGGGATCAAATATAAGGCATTTCCCAATCTTACTCGATGATACAACAGTGACTTTTACAGGATGGGTATCCAGCAGCCCACACAAGAGACATAAAATTACAGAAAATGCACAGGGTCCAAGTTTCTGGAAACCTATTCTCCTTGGATCAACAGACTGATTTCATTTGAGGTGGCATATTTCCTTTTTTGTCCCTCAATTACATGCCAAATACAATAGAGTAACCTAGCTTAAACATCAGTTTATGTGCCATATTCTTAGACTTGCCATAACAGCTTTGCCCCTCCAATGTGACTCGAGGGCGAGGAAGGCCCACCTTCAAATCATGCTATCCTCTGTGGTCTGAGTAAGAAGATTGCTCTTCTCCTTCTCCTTCTCCTCCTTCTCCTTCTCCTCCTCCTCCTCCTACTTTCTTCTTTCTCCTCCTCCTCCTCCTCCTTCTTCTTTAATATTTATTTATTTATTTATTTATTTATTTGAGAGGAAGAGAGAGACAGCATGAGCAGGAGACGGGCAGAGACAGAGAAAGAGAGAGAGAGAATCCCAAGCAGGCTCCACACTGTCAGCACAGAGCCCGATGTAAGGCTTGATCCCACGAACTGTGAGATCATGACCTGAGCAGAAATCAAGAGACTGATGCTCAAATGACTGAGCACCCAGGCGGCCCAGAAGAATGTTTTCCTATAGAGTGCTTCTCTTGGAGGTCTAGCTGACTTCTTTCAACCTTTTTAGAATTACTCTTCTAGAAAAAACTTGGGATATTGCTGCAGCTTAAAGACAGAACAGTGTCCAGGCAGCCCTGCTTGAATCATTGCCTGTCTCCCTTTCCTGTAGCAGCTCCGTGTGTGGCCCAGAGGCATGTAGTAGGTTTACCACTGGATTATCTGTAAAAGTGCTGGCAGTCACCATCCTAGACTAAAAAATGCAAGTTCTGTCACCACCTGGCCAGGTCAGTGTTTTGTGGTGGTTATTTAAATCAAAATGTGTTTTGTCCATTATTCTACAATTACTCTGCGGTAAAAAGATTTAAACCATAGTACAAAAAAAATTGCTTTCCGTTTTGAGCTTTTCTATTAGCTATTATCTATCCTTGTAAGGAGGCTGTGTAAATTGTTAGACCTGTAAGAATTCCACCTGTCTTGCAAAGAGTAAAATTGCAGGAACTCATTTTCTAGAGATAAGGCAAGGAATTTTCATTGCTTCCCTTTGGCCTGCCTCCATGGGACTCTAAAGTCAGGCTTTCTTACGCAAAAAAAAAAAAAAAAAGAAAAGCAGCAAACATTATTTCCACCTGGTTAGACTCAAGCTACCTTCAATTCATTATTATATTCATAGTTTCTATTGATGAAATCCTAACTAATGGGCAAACATTGACCATCAAGAAATCAACAAAGATTTTCTGCATTGTTTACCGGATTTCCTATTTTCAGTACGAGCTGAGACCAAAGACCAAAACTAGAAACCTGAAGTTTAGGTTCCAATAGATGTGTGGGAAAATTGGAATTTCTGCTGGTGCAACATGTGGACAAAGGGCCTTTCCCAGTATTTACTGATAGGTTCCTCCAAACCAAGTCGGGCTCCATAGCAACAGAATACAGGGTCCCTATGGAAACGTGAAAAAATCCACCACCGGTGGCAGAAAGGGCATCATAAGTAGGTATACTTAGGAACATACCATCTGATTGCTGTCAGCTGAGGGTCTCTTTGGCTAGCGCAACAGGATTGTCTCACTTTAATCCGGACTCAAAAGGGTCTGCTCAAGAGTCTACCAGCCACAGTTGTTGGGAAATATTTGACAAGATCACAACTCTATTATTATTCAAGCCTGGGAGAGTCAAGCAAATCCAGAGCAGAAGGCTCAGACTGCCTTCAGCTTCAGAGAGGCGTTCCCTGCTCCTTAAACTCTCACTGTGCTCCGCTAAATCCCCCAGAGATGCCCGGCTCATCCATAAACAACCCTCTGCCAGAGGTGGAAACTCCCAGTCCAAACAAGGTGTCTTGCCCTGGACCCTAGCACTTGTCATCTTGAAATATCTGAGCCCCAAATGTTTCAGCAGCAAAAGACCAATAAAGAATTTAATGTGTTCTTCCATAATCTCCAGGCGAGGGAAATGAGTCCTTGGGGTGCTGCTATTTCCAAAACCCTTGCCCATTAGGACACTTTGCCTGCAGTGCCCTTCACACCAGAACCCTCCTGTGCCTAACACGGAGGCAAAATGTGGCTATTGAGTATCTGTTTCAACTCCCTAAATAAAATTGCTGACAATATAATCCTGAATATTCCAGCTCACGAAGAGAAAGCTCGTTTCTCCTGGGGACAATAGCAGGAACAAGAACATATGACTTCACAGTTAAATGGAGAAGCGAAGTATAAGAGGAGTCGATGGCCAGCTGGATGATTCAGGAACCTCAACAGATATCTCCATGATTCAAGAGGTCCAAAATGCCACAGAATGTCGGACAGAGTCTACTGGAGGGATGGCAAATGTGAGACACTACGGCCACCTAATGACATTGACAGACATCACCAATGAATCACTCTGTTCTCTCTCCTAGCACAAACATGGCCCTAGAATCCTTCTAAACACAGTGTTCCAGATAGCTACTTCTAAGAGATGGTGCCCTCTCTCCCAAAAGGGAGGCTTTTTGTTAATTCCAGTTTAACATAATATTCCAGAACAACAACAACAAAAAGGGGGTAAATGTATGGGTTCCACAGCCCCTGAAAGCATCATCTACGTGGCCTATTTGCCTCCCAGAAGAAAAACTGTCCTGGGTAAGGGCGCTACAAATGTCTCTCAGCCCTCAACCCAAAATCTGGACTTGAAACCCATTGCTTACTGAAGCATGACATTCAAACAAGAGTAAGTTCATTTGCAAGAATTATTTCTTATATAAACAGCCACCCCAGTTCTAGCTCCTTATTTCCCTATAACCAGTTCTGTTTTTCATAAAATCGGCCAAGTTAGAAATCAGCTGTGAATATTCATTCGCTGCTACAGTAATCAATTGTCACACTCGTCTCTGCTAAGAACAGGAAATCATATACAGTTCAGTGTGTGGGAGTTAACGTTTCTTGTTTACAGTTCCAGAGTTCTCTTAATGAATGCCAAAGACAGGCAGGGCACATCCATGGGAACTGCTCTTCCACCATCAGGGCTGGCCTACGAGGCAAGAGAGTGGGCGACCCAGGCCGCAAGTCTTTTCCACTGTCTTGCTCGCAAGCCGCACCGCCTGTAACGCTCCCATTGCAACATTAATTTGCAGTTAGCAGTTGACCTTCTCTATGGAACAAAAATAGGAAAACAGAGTTAAGTCTACCCCTAAGGTAACATTCATCAGAATGGTCTTTCTCCTTTGCAGCAGCATCCAGCAGACGATTGGGCACGTGGGGCCAGAGGATGGGAGCCAGGGGTGCCTAGGTGGCTCAGTCAGTTAAGCGTCCGGCTCTGGGTTTCAGCTCAAGTCATGATCTCACGATTAGTGAGAATGTGCCCCTCGTTGGACACTGAGCTGACAGTGCAGAGCCTGCTTGGGATTCTCTCTCCCTTTCTTTCTGCCCCTCCCCCCTTTCAAAAATAAATAAATAAATAAAAAGAACACTTAAAAAAAAACAAACAAAAGGATGAGAGCTAGGCTGGAGAAGGGACTCCTGGTCATGTCCTTTATCCATTCATGGGACCTGGCATGGGACCTGGAGAGAGTATTCCTCTCTCCTCAGGGCTTGTGGTGGGGAGCTCTGGGAGGAGATAAGAGGCTATCTGGCTCTACAGCATCCCTGGAGCTACAAACAGTTGAGGTCTTGGGGAAGGGAGACCTGGGGAACTTTGGGGTGAGGAGGGAACGGACCCCAGACACACTACTGATGATAAGAAGCTCTGAAGAGCCTGAGTCTTCTGCTGGTTTGACCTTGGCATTTGTTATTCAAGTTGCAGTTTCACACTGTCTCTTTTTTCTCTCCTGCCACCCCTTGCTTCTAATCAGCATTTCTGTGGCTTTCTGAAGAACAAAGCAGTCTCACTGTATCCGCCAGACTGTTTTCATCTTTGAAGCCAATACGAATGGCTAATAAATATATGTTTTTGAAGAGAACACCATCACTGGTAATTAAGGGAATGCTAAGTAAAGCAAGGTACCATTTTCCCCCCCAATAGGTTGGAAGGAATAGTAATACCTAGTGTTGGCAAAGATATGGAGAAGTGGGCACCCTCGCACACTTCTAGTAGGCAAGCAAGTTGGTACAACATGCTTGACACCAATTTCCCTTCCCGTAAACATATATTTTTACCAGGAAGACCCCTGACCATCCAGGATTAAGATGCTCTTGTAGATGAGTAAGGCCTGAAACTAAATTCTGGCCAAAGTGAAAACAGAATGTGATCGCTTCCAAGAACTTTCCTTAAAAGACAGCTGGCATTGCCATTTGCCTCTTACTCTTGCCTCTTCCATTAGGTCTTCACGACTTTCTAATGTTGGGAAAAAGATTGATACGTGGAGATCAGTAATGGCACATGAAGATGAAGTCTTCACCCTAGAGATGGAAGAGCAGAAAGGTGGAAATTTCCTGGGTCCCCTACTGGTTTACCCAAATTTGGGCTGGTAGGTGAGAAAGAAACAAACTTACATCTCATAACTGAACCTAATCCTTACTGATAACAATGTTCATGCCCTTTGTCCCAGAAATCCCATTTAATTTATCTTATGAATCATTCACATATGCAAAGAGAGATATAAAATGATGCTCAGTGTATCCACTAAACTGTTTGTGTCCAACTGGATGAGTGAATAGGTAGGTAGGTAGGAAGGAAGGAAAAGTGAGAGAGACAAAACAAGGAGGGAGAAATAGATGTTAATCTATAATTTTTGAACCCACTACATTAATGTCAGTTTGTGTTGTGCACCTTTTCAGTTTAGGAACAAGATCAAAATTCTAAATTAGAAAACTATATGGAATATATACAGGGGTGGGGTGTTTGACAAGATAGAAGATGGGAAGTACCTGTCAATCGTATAGAGGAAATTAATACCTTGGAGGAAGAGCCACACAACTTGAACTCTCGTAACTTTAGACTGTACATGGGACCTGCCTCAAGGCAAGGTGGAAGAGAGTGAACAAGATGACCTTAGAGGTTATGATTTCACGTTCCAACCATGAGATTTGCAAAATGCACTGGGATATCATTTTCATATTTATAGGAGACGTGAGTCACAAAATAGAAGACTTACATGAAAAGAATACATAATTATAGCAATGACCACAGTAAAGTTAGGCAAAATAATACATTTGCATATTTTAATGACTAAAAGATACATCAAATTTAATCAAATGGGGTCACCAACTGGGTTGATGGTTCTAACCTAACCTGAAAAACAGGACTAAGACATAATAGGTCTCAGATTTCAGGGGTACAGAAGGCAATATCTAGAGTAGACAATGGACTCAGTATGTTCCATCGAGGTAGCAATAAAGGACCGTGTTCCCTGATATTTTAAAAACTTCAGAAAATAGGGGCTCCTGGGTGGCTCAGTCAGTTAAGCGGCCGACTTCGGCTCAGGTCATGATCTCACGGTCTGTGAGTTCGAGCCCCGAGTCAGGCTCTGTGCTGACAGCTCAGAGCCTGGAGCCCGCTTCGGATTCTGTGTCTCCCTCTCTCTCTCTGCCCCTCCCCTGCTCATGCTTTGTCTCTCCTGCTCTCAAAAATAAATAAAACATAAAAAATTTTAAAAAAATAAAAAATAAAAACTTCAGAAAACAATACAAAGGAATATTATGTAGGCTTCAATGAAGAATTTCTAGTAAAAGTTACAACATGGATGAAACTCGAGGACACTTACTAAGTGAAATAAGTCTGTCATAAAAGGACAGATAATGTATGACTCCGCTCAAAGTCTCTAAAGTAGTCAAAACCCCAGAAACAGGAAGCAGAAGTTAAAAGGTGATGGCCAAGGGCTGGAGTAAGGGAAGAGGGTGGCATTAAGATTTAATAAGTACAGAGTTTCAATTTTAAAAGATGAGGAAGTTCTAGGGATTGATTGCACAACCAAATAAATACACTTAACACCACTAAATAGTATACTTAAAATTATTAAGATGGTAAATTTAATGTTATGTATTTTTTACTGCAATTGAAACAAACTAATTAATTAGCCAAAAACTTCAGCAGACTGGTCTGGGTAGTTCACTCAGTTAAAGACCTGACTCCTGATTTCAGCTCAGATCATGATCTCACAGTTCATGAGTCTGAGCTCCACATAATCCACACTGTGAGCATGAGGCCCAGTTGGGATTCTCTGGGTCTTCCTAGCTCTCTGCCCCCCCCCCCACTTGTGCATGCATGCTCTCTTTTTCTCCATCTCTCAATAGATAAAGAAACTTAAAAAAAAAAAACAGAAACTTGAGCAAACTGAAAAGAGACCACCAAATCTTTTTTTACAGTAAAGCAAAAACACGAGATGATATAATTATTTTCTTAGAGGGTAACTATCTTTCAGCCTTGTGAATATTTTGAATTAAATGCGGAAATGTGTAAGATGATCAAAAGCTGTAGTGATTATTCCATTTTAAAAGCGTAAATTCCATTTAAAAAACTTGATGGTGTTTAAATTTGTAAAACATTAGTCAAGGCCCTTTAGTGTGTTTATAGAGTTAGACTGATGAATAAAACATCTATAAGCTAAATTTAGTAAAATCAAACACTAGGTTTTTAGATTTACAAGTTCAATATATCAGCTCTTCCATGCTATGGATTTGAAAAATTAATATTGTTAAAATGTCCATGCTACCCAAAGCCACCTATAGATTCAACACAATCCCTATCAAAATTCTGATGATATTGTTCACAGAAATAGAACAAAGAATCCTAAAATTTGTGTGAAATCACAAGAAAGCCCAAACAGTTGAGAAGTAAGAACAAAGCTGGAGGCATCACACTTCCTGATTTCAAACTATAGTAATCAAAGCAGTTTTGTATTGGCATAAAAACAGACACAGAGATCAATGGAGCAGAATAGAGAGCCCAGAAATAAACCAACTCTACATGGTCAATTAATTTATGGCAAAGGAGCTGCAAATTTACAATGGAGAAAAGACACTACCTTCAATAAATGGTATCGGGAACACTGGATAGCCATGTGCAAAAGAATGAAACTGGACAACTGCCTTTCACTACACACAAAAATAAACCCAATCTGTATCAAAGACTTGAACATAAGACCTGAAAGCATAAAACTCTAAGAAGAAAACATAGGCAATAAGCTTCTTAACATCAATCTTAATGGTAAGGTTTTTGGATGTGACACCAAAAACAAAGGCAACAAAAATTAAATAAGTAGGACTCCATCAAACTAAAAATTCTTAGCACTTCAATGGACATCATCAAGAAAACAAAGAGCAACCTACCAATTAAAAAAAACCCTGCAAATTATATATCTGATAATATATCTGATAAGGAGTTAATATCCCAAATATTGAGTTGTATGTAAAAAAATTCACGGACCTCAAGAAAAAGAAAAAAAATTAATTCAAAAATGGGCAGAGGATCTGAACAGACATTCTTCCAAAGAAGACATACAGATGGCCAACAGGTATATGAAAAAGTGATCATCACTCATCATTGGGGAAATACAAATCAAAAACACAATGAGATATCATCTCCACCTGATAAAATGGCTGTTATCGAAAAGACAAGAAATAACCAGCGTTGTTGAGTACGTGGAGAAAAGGGAGCCCTTGTGCACTGTTGGTAGGCATGTAAATTGGTTCAGCCACTATGAAAAACAGCATGGAGGTTCCTCACAAAATTAAAAACAGAACTACCAAGGAGCACCTGGGTGGCTTAGTCAGTTAAGCGTCCAACTTCAGCTCAGGTCATGATCTCGCAGTTTGTGATTTCAAGCCCCATGTCAGTCTCTGTGCTGACAGCTCAGAGCCTGGAGCCTGCTTCGGATTCTGTGTCTCCCTCTCTCTCTGCCCGTCTCCTGCTCACACTCTATCTCTCTGTCTCTCTCAAAAATAAACATTAAAAAAATTAAAAAAAAAATAAAAATAGAACTACCAAATGATTCAGCAATTCTACTTCTGGGTGTTTATCTGAAGGCAAAAGAAACATTAACTCCAAAAGGTATCTATATCCCTATGTATTTAGCAGCATTATTCACAATAGCCAAGAGAGAAAAACAACTTTAGTGTCCATCAATGGATAAATGGAAAGGAAATGTGGTATATTTACATAAGGAATATTACTCAGCCATGAAAAGAATGAAATCTTAGGGTGGCTCAGTCAGTTGAGCATCTGACTCTTGATTTCGGCTCAGGTCATGATTTCATATTTAGTGGAAATGAGCCCCATTTTAGGCTCTGCGCTAACAGCATGGAGTCTGCTTGGGAATCTCTCTCTCCTTCTCTCACTCCCTCTCTGTCTGCCCTTCCTCCATTCATACACGCACACTCTCTCTAAATAAATAATAAAAAAAAAAAACTTTAAAAAAAGAAGGAAATTTTTTAAAAAGATGAGTGGATAAAGATGTGATGTATGTGTACACACACACACACACACACACACACTGGAGTATCGTACAAAGAAAAGGGTGAGATTTTGCCATTTATGACAACATGGATGGACCTAGCGAATACTATGCTAACTAAGTCAGACAGAAAGACAAATACCATGTGATTTCACTCCTGTGTGGAATCTAAAAAGCAGAATGATTGAATAAGTTTAAAAAGCAAAATCAGACATATAAATACAGAGAACAAATTAATGGTGGCCAGAGGGGAGAAGTGGGAAGGGTGGGCAGGGGACCGTGAAATACAAGCTTCTCATTATGGAATGAATGAGTCACGGGAATAAAATCCACAGCATAGCGAATGTAGTCAACGACACTAAAATTGTGTTGTAGCTATTATATGGAGCAACACTTGTGGGGAGCATAGCATAACATACAGAGAAGTTGAAGTGTACATGAATTACACCAGAAACTAACGTAACAGTGCGTGTCAACTATACTCAAAAAAAAAAACTTTTAAAAATAAAAAACAATAAAACATATATACACATACACACGGACACACGGGTACACACATTACATATATATATACACATAAAAATGTACACACATGCACACACACACACACAAAATCAATCAATCAATTTCATTCCCCTGGGCTTTTCTTCATTACTATTTGGATTTCTCAACATCGAAAGTAATTAAACACAACATTAGGCAAGAAGAGTAACCCTGAGGGGCGCCTGGGTGGCTCAGTCGGTTAAGTTTCTGACTTCGGCTCAGGTCATGATCTCACAGTCAGTGAGTTCAAGCCCCTCGTCGGGCTGTGTGCTGACAGCTCAGAGCCTGGATCCTGCTTCGGATTCTGTGTCTCCCTCTCTCTCTGCCCCTCCCCTGCTCATGCTTTGTCTCTCCTGCTCTCAAAAATAAATAAAACATTTAAAAAAAAGAAGCAGAAGAGTAACCCTGAAAGATGAATACACTTAAAAGTTAAATTTTTTTAGGAATAGGTTAAAACCTCCTCAAGAAATCATAGACATCTTCAGGTCTAGTAATATTTTCTTCATGGAAAATTTTCCAAACATTCTTTTTCCCACCCAGATTCCAACGCTATTCCCTACGTTCTCCATTTTGGTTCTTCCTGCCGGATGACATAATCTGTCTTCTGGACATAGACCCTGGTGACTCAAAGTGTCCTCCATGGACCAGCAGCCTCTGCATGATCTGAGTCTAGAGGAAATGCATCATCTTCGGCAGGATGAAGCAGGGTTGGTAAAAATAGGATGGAACTTGCTTTCCAGAAGGATCTCGCCCAGCTAATTAAAGGATACTTTTTTCAAATATGGGTATGTATTTGCATGAAACCATCCTTTTGTGCCTTCTAGGAAAACTTATTACCAAAATTACACTAAAATTATAACCAGCTCCTGTGTTTCAGTGCCTTCTGGTAACTAGAAATGGTTAACAATGGTGACTATGCTATGTGCCTGGCAGCAAAAACTAATTGAAAACGAGATTATGAGAGCAGAACCAAGAATCCTGCATTCTCTCTTCCTTCTCTATCCACAAGGGTGCCTCACTGGTGCCAGCTGTTGAGAGGAGAGAAGACTGACTGGAGGCATCCCCAAGAACAAGGAAGAAAGGGAAGCTTGATCATCCTCTGGGGTTAAGCTACGAAATCCAGACATCAGAGTGCAAAATACCTTTAAAGAGACCAAATAGCTCTCAGGCCTTATATTTAATAAGCTGATTAAATATGTTAACATATCTAAAGGAAAAATGTTTCAGTCTCCAGGGGCAGTTGGTCAGACAGGAAGACTTAGAAAAAGAAGAATTTTAGAGGCAAATGCTGAAGCCGTCAGGAGGACACCTTGCAACCCATCTAGCAGGAGATAAAGGAAGAGTTATTTTTATCATTATAATCTTCAGGTGTGATGGCCTAGAATTGCCCAGCATCCTGAGATAGGCTGCAGTCCTGAATGAAATGACAGAGGTGTTGGGTTCTGGAAGGCTGGGACCATGAAGCACCGAAACCCTAACTGACCTTCCTTGGATCCAGCTTGCTTGGATCCTCCCACCAGCTTGCCAGTAAAATCAAGCTTCCTTTGTGCAAGGCCTTCAAGAAAATAAAATATCACCGAACACCGCCCGAGCACCTCTCCAGACTCTGCGTAACTTAACGAAAGAGCATCCTGACTTTATATATAATTTCTGTGACCTGGGTAATAGAAGAAGATCCTGGGAGACACAACCAGTCTCTCACTATATTGACAGTTGTTCTTGTACCTTTGGACCCTGAAGCCTCTGGGAAGCGGCCCGCCCAGACAGCCAGGGTCCACGCCCGTTCTGCCTGGGTGCCCACTCGGGGCTTGGCATTGAAAATTCCCATCAGCCTGGGCCACAGAGATCGGTTCATGATTCTTCTCTAAGATGTTTGATTATAAACATGTAATTTTTCTTATTCGGCATCATTATTAATCAGAGACATGCAAATTAAGAAAAAAAATAGCAAAGGGAAAATTGGCACACGGTAGAAGCAAAAAGCATCTCCTACACTGCAGGCAAAAGCATAAAGCAGAAATACACCAAACATCTTAAAAATAGGTGTATACCTCCCACCCAGCAATTTTACTTCTAGGAATTTATCCTTACCTCCTGATAAAGGGTATGAGCAAAGATTTAACCACGATGATATCTTTTAGAGCAGGTCAAAATAGATAAAACATGGAAATTGCACAAATATTCGACAGTTGAAATTGGTTAAGTATCTACAGTGCGATCACAAGACGACATTTGCAATATGTTACAAAAGTACATTTGTTGACCAGGGAACACAGTCACAATGTAGTTTCCTTTTCTTTTGCTGCGTTTAATTTTCTAATTTTTTCAGTGAACGTTTATTATCACAAAAAGCCCCGGGTCTAAGTCAAAGTTGAGGAACTACCGCTGTTCATATAACCAAGAGAATCCAGTCGCTGGAAGAAGAGGACACACACACATATCCATTTAACTCCTCTCTCCACTCGAGAGCAAAGGAGTCTCAAAGAGGTATCAAGGGCTTATCTGAGGCCACTCAGTGCCATTACCCAGCCCTGCAGATACTCATCCTAAGAGGTGTTCCATTGATCCTAATGCCATGGAGTTAGAGCAGAACCTTGTCTATCTCTGTGCAACTCCAACTCAACACCAGGGTCTCAGCTCAGAAGGCAAAGTGGCCCCTCTAGCTATAGGTTGAGCCAAAAGATCTGAATAAAATCCTTTTTTAGTGATCTCTTTTCTGTGTCCTAAACCCAGTACCAAGAAACCTCAATTTACAAACTGCATCTCAAATGATATTCTAGGATTTTCTAAAGTGGACCATAAACTATCCCACTTGCCTCAAGACATTTCAGAATGAATTGGTGAGCTGCGGAAGAGACAGAGAAAAAGACAATCAAAGAAGGTCGACTTTGTGGCTCAGACTGTGAGTCACTGTTTAGCGTGAAAACTCTTCTACTTTGTATAAGCCTTCATCTTTCCGTGCACCAGAAAAGAACACACTGGCCTCTCCGAAGCTGACCTGGGACTCCGGTCAGCTGCTGCAGGAAAGTCACGCCTCTCTTCCCTTCTGTGACCTAAGTCTAGTGACTCTTCGACCAAGTTCCAAAGAGACATTTATTGCAATAGTGTAATTAACGCTGCTACATCCGGTCTTCAATCACCCTTTTATAACGTCTGTTTTCTCCTCACGTGACATTCACTTGGCGATGTTTGATAGGACAGAGACACAGAGCAAAGCTTCCCTCATTCCGCAGACCGGGAAAGCAGCCGCCAAGAGGGAAAGGGAATGGTCCAAGTTGCGCCATCTCCCCAGGCCTCCATCTTGGCTGCCATCGACAGATGCAAACCAGCACTGGGAAAGCCAAGGGATAACGGTCTTACTTACGGACACACATTTCCCGGCTTTCATAGAACCCGGGGCAACACTGAGATTTGCGCCTGTACATAGTTTTCTCCCCGTGTCGGTAGGCCGTCCGATAACTGATTCTACACAGAGAGAAAAATCACACCGTTACTTCTTTTGACTGACAATTGGATTAGAAATCAAAATTCTTAGTTTAATACTAAAGGGCCATTAAATATAATAAAGGTATGAAGAGCAAAGTATTCTTCAACAGTTAAGGAGAAACAAGCCTGGGTGGCTCAAGTTGGTTAAGCACCGACTTCGACTCAGGTCAGGATCTCACGGTTTGTGAGTTCAAGCCCCGTATCGGGTTCTGTGCTGACGGCTCAGAGCCTGGAGCCTGCTTCGGACTCTGTGTCTCATTCTCTCTCTGCCCCTCCCCTGCTCTCGCTCTACCCCTCTCTCTCAAAAATAAATAAACATCTTAAAAATTAAAAAAAGAAGAAACATGGAATATATATCTTGACTAATACTATGGTCTTACCGATTTGCTAAGAATATATTAAAATTGCCCATTCAATACAAGCTATGCTTTTTTTCCAGGGATCAGAAGTTTTATGACTTCTCCTATTTCACTCATCTTGACATAGCTTAGCGAGCATGATTGATTTCAGATATGACACTGACCTAGTTACCATTCACATACGTTTTAAAGGAAGAATTCAGAGAATTCCAATGCCGTCTCATCCACAATAAAATAGAAGTGTATGGACGAAGGACCCTCACATTTAACTAAAGCTTCATTCATTCACTGATTCGTTTATACAACACATGTACACTGAGCACTTGTATATTCCCGGCACTGCTCTAGGCACTGGGGAAGTAGCTCACAGTGAGCAAAACACTATAAAGCTTGCCCTCAGGGCAACTATACTCTACTGGGGAGGACAGACCTATAGAATTTAAGTGCAGAAACGTATTAAACAAACAAATAGGTCATATCATGACTGGTAATGACCATATAGCGTGATGAAAAATAAGGCCTGAGTAAGGGAAGAGAGCGTGACAGGAAGGGGATACTGGTTTAGACAGAGCGGTCGAGGAAAGCTTGTCTGAAGAAATAACATTGAGCATGACATTTAGTGCAGCATAAATCAACAGGTGTCACATTAGACCATGACTCACACCGCTGCGAACACTTTACCAATAAAAGCAAGGCCTCACGGTTCCCTTCCGTAGTAACGTTCGCATTTAAGACGTTTTCCTTCTCTGTTTTCACATTTATAGGGGAAACACGTGGCTAAGTTGAATTCAAATTTAAATTAGTCTACATCGAGTCAGATCTTCAAGTAGAAACGGAGGCTGGAATATGAGTCCCTTGAGGTCCATAATTAAGAGGGTCTCCCCCATTTACGCACCACACAAAAGCTGCATGGATTCTTGCTAACCAAATGATGGTCATCAGACATTTTCCCTGTAAGCTACTCGAGGGCATGGAGAGCCTTTTTGCTTGTCTGCATCTCCTGCGGTCTAGATCAAGGCTAGGACAATAGCAAGCACTCGGTAACTATTCATTAGATAAACGGATGCATCTTCTCAGCTATTTAATGTCTCTGCAGTAAAGTACATCCCAGTCAGCCAAACTTCATAAACAGATCTGAGTTCCCATTACCTGTGCCGCGTACACTTAAACCAGTTCAGAATGTCGGTGCAGCTGGTGTAGTAAATTTGATCGAAGGGATGAGGGTATGACTCTTGCACAGTCACTGAGTAGCTGAAAAGAAGAAGAAAAGCAAGGAATTGGAAGATCTTATTCTTACCTTAATGATATACTGTGTATATACAAACATCGTAGACTGAATTCTCTCCATTTGCAACTCTGTGCTGACTTTCAACAGAGAATCTCCATGTTTTTACAGGCTTTTGTTTGAGAACACCAAAAGGACCAATATTTATAAGCACTTAAAAGAGAAGAGATCATGCTCTAAATTTCATAAAAGAATTCTTTTTACTACTCATCATGGACTCTGATAATCCTAAACTTGAAAACATTATCACCCTGTGAATATCTGTATTTAATGATATCCCCTCACTCCAGGTGTCCAGGGTGGACCCGGAACTAATACAAGCAAGTTTCTGATCGAAGTCTGCATGCAAATATAAGCTAAGAGACAATGTGAATGTTATTAACAATACATTTTGGTACTGATGCTGGAAAATCAAAAAGAACATATTTCTCAAGTTGGAACTTGAATTAATTCTGTGTTCCTGCCCTACTTCTCAGGCAGTGGAAGAATATATACAACCTCTAAATAAAAACTACAAAGAAGTCTCCAAGCTAGGTTCTAAACATACACCTGAAACAATTAGCCTGAAATATACATATCCACAGCCTGCGGCTACGTAGCCTGGTTTCCAATTCATTTTCACTAACAGCTTCTTGTTAAAGTAAAAGCCTACAATCCTAAGAGCCTAAGCATGCAGGTGGAAAACATCTATGAAACAAAAAGAGCATTCGATGTTCGAAGTCATATTTCTTCATTTTAAAGCAATCTATGACATGGCTCCAGAGCTTAGAGCTCCTGCCTACAGGAGAACCCAGAGAATCCTCTTGTCGGAACAAGTTAATCCTCTTCTCTTTAACAGTCTCAAAGATTTTCACTAAAATCTTTAATTCACCCTAGCAAACCAAACGGGCCACAATCACGGGCTCGCTAGCAAATCAATGGACCAACTTCATTATTGGGTAGACACTAGACTTCTCTAGTCTGGGTATCGACTAGAGATGGTACAGAAGGAATGAAGTTGAAATGCCGGCATAAAGAATTCAGGTTTGGGGCACCCGGGTGGCTCAGCCAGTTAAACATCCGCCTCTTGACTTGAGCTCAGCTCATGATCTCATGGTCTGTGAGACTGAGCCCCACCTTGGGTTCTGTGCTGACATCACCAAGCCTGCTTGGGATTCCCTCTTTCCCTCTCTCTCTCTCTGCTCCTCCCCCTACTCACACACACACACACTCTCTCTCTCTCAAAAATAAACAAACAAGCATTAAGAAAAATAATTCAGGTTAGATATAGGGCAGAAACTTCTCGTTTGAAAAGCTCTGTGGTGCTGGCCTCCCCACAGTGGGGTTCCTTTCTCCAGCTAGTCTCCGTTAGCCATGACGTACTTAGGCTTCAGTGGGAAGCCCATAACATCATCATACTCTTCACACTTCCGTCTATTTCCTTCTTTGGGCCACTGTAACTTGATTTCTAGGTGAATTTAAGGATCCTCCACAAACCTTAGGCAGATGCAACAGGCCTTACTGAACTGATCACTGAATTAGCAGAAGACAGGGTTATCCTGATCTAACAGTAAGAAACTAGACGGACAGCAGATGACCTGGATTTTGATAAACACATTTTAAAACGGGGGGGGGGGGGGGGTCAGAGGTAGTCTTGAAGATCCCTTCCACTTGGGATTCTGAATTTCTAACACACATTTAGTTACCCAGGGTGACTACTTTTTTTCTCTACCGTACGCCACCTGAGGCTACCGGCAAGAAGAGGTTCAGATGACTATACAGCATCCAAATGCCACCATCTGTGATATAACTCCTTTGAGGGAAAAGAGGCCTCTCTTAAAATATAAAGGTTCTTGGGGTGAGGGCCTGGGTGGCTGAGTCGGTTAAGGGTTTCTTGGAATGAAACATCACAGTAAGCTATTGATGTCTTTCTGACCTCGGCGCTGTTCTGAGGTTCACGGTAATGCAAATTCCGAGACCTCACCAATTTTCTTCCTGCCTCTGCAGCCGCTTGTAAATCACTGAAGCTTGAGGCCTGCGGCACTATTTCTCCATCCCGTTTTCAGTAGAGAGCAAAGTCAACCAACATCCTCTGTGTGTGAAACTACCGTATAGACGCGGTCCTGTACTACCCGGGAACCAAACACACCGACTATCCTCCACTAGAGGAGTAAAAAGAAGTCGCTCGAAATCGATGCCAGTTGATTCTATTCTACCAGGCTCTACAAAACTAATTTAACTGAACTAAAACTATTAATAATAATAAATAATATAATAAATAATAAAAATAATACATAATAATAATAAATAATATAATATAATATTATAATAATAAATAATAAATAATAAAATAATATTATAATAATAATAAATAACAAAATAATAAATAATTTAATAAAATAATAATAAAACTATTCTACCAGGCTCTACAAAACTAATTTAACTGAACTAAACGGCTTTGTTGGAACGCCACTTGGGATGCATTATTCCCATAAAATTTCCAAGGCCATGGTCGGTATGCTTTCGAGAGCAGAAGTGACAATCAACAAAGGGACCCGGCCAAACACGTTCCATTCAATGTGGACGGATGCCATAGGCAGTCGTGAGAAATGTTTCCACTAATCTCTAGCGGCCCGTAAGACCGTTTCAATGAGAGAAATGCTGAACGACGTGAGTTTGCTGTCTGGCCTCTTGTTCCTCACCGACGGCACACGTCTGCAGGACGCTCCGTGGTTTTGGGATATAAAAAAGCTCTTCTCCACAAAAGGGCCCTTTAGGATTCCAGTTCAACGAACAGTGATTGAACATGTTCTCTGCAGCGCCCGCCCCCAAAAGAGCTCTCAAGAGAGGCCAGCACGTCATGCTAAAAATAACACAAGAGGGCTTTAACGGAGAAATACGTAGTTTGGGGAAAACAGAAGACAAAACGGACTACGCTTTGCGCCTTTCTCTTCCACCTCAACTCTTCTTGTTAAAATTATTGGGAGGCTCAAAGTCGGTTCAGAACTGGCTGAAAACAAATGACTTTGCGCGATGATCAGAAACAGGTTTCTAGTGAAGTCTGTGGGAGAAGGACTCTATGCCTTTTTGTACCAAATTTCTTTCTGTTGGTTTCTATACATTCTTCCTCTTTTCTGTACGATCTCTCTTTTCTTTCCTATTTTTCCTGGCATCCTAATCACACTACAAATTTTGGAAAACATTTGACGGAGAGAATTCTCTCTTACGTTAACCACAGATAGCAGATAGTGTATTTTTTTTTTTTGTAGTCTCCAGGGGGCTTTCGTTTTTCATTTTAGTTAGTTTTTTGGCTTTTATATTATTATAATCACACAATGCACATAATTTTGAAAATTACTTTGAGACTTGAGTATATTATAAGCATCTTGTAGTAAACGGTCTTCAAACCACGACTGCCAAATACTCCGTAAATGTGCTCAATGCCCACCTATGGGCGAACGATTGCTTTGTCACTTTTCAAGAAGCCGTTGTGTGGAAGCTGGGTGCTTGCATCATGAGGGGAGAGATCTCTGACAGCAGGCCGGGCTGCTCTGGGTCTGTATCACAGCTTCTGGGCTGCTGTTTGAACTCAATCAGCGCCTCTGCTAACAGTCCACACCTCATGTTCGTCAGCAGCTGCTTTTTTTTTTTTTTTTTTAATTTTTGAGACAGAGAGAGAGCATGCGCAAGTGGGGGAGAGGGGCAGAGGGAAGGAGAGAGTGAACCCCAAACAGGCTCCGCACTCAGGGTGGAGCTCAACGAGGGGCTCAATCTCATGACCCTGTGATCATGACTTGAGCCAAAATCAAGAGTTAGACGCTCAAATGACTGAGCCACCCATGCACCCCAGCAGGTCCTCTGATGTACTCACGTCAGCAGCACATATAACAGCAGCTGCTCTTACACTCAGTGTGGGAAGAACTTTCTTGACTGTCTAGTTCAATCGTGGTTTTTTCTTTTAATGTTTATTCATTTTTTGAGAGAGAGACAGAGCACGAGTGGCATACAGGCAGAGAGAGAGGGAGACACAAAATCCAAAGCAGGCTCCAGGCTCTGAGCCGTCAGCACAGAGCCCGACATGTGCTTGAACCCATGGACCATGAGATCATGACCTGAACGGAAGTCAGACTCTTAACTGACTGAGCCACCCAGGCGCCCCCAATCGTGTTTTTATCACGTATGAGCAGCACCGAGCTCCCTGTGCTAGCGGTCAGTCTAGCGCCAGCACTGACATCAGCGACCCCAGACACCATCCTTCCCATGCCACCTCTCAAGTGTCATTAGAACATCTGAAGCTTCTAGAGCAGACCATGTGCCCCAAACTACAGTATGAATGGAATCTGATCTCCATTCTACACTATTTTCCCCACAGCGATGCATAACTCTGCATCTCTAGCTTGTTTGTTTAATCTTCTCAAATACACTGAAAACATACCATCACCGTGATTTTAACCTATTAAGTCTCATCTGGGGAGAAACCCCAGCAAGATTTAATTTAAGGTCATAGAACGGGGCGTGGGGGGGAAGCCATCATCACTTGGACGCATTCCAAAGTAGTTAATTACATTTTATCTGCCAAAATTATCTTGTTAGTTTAATCAGATATGGTAAGAACTATCATTTCTTATCTCTGCTCGCTTCAGGACTACTGCAATTACTACTATTTCTGTGTTCCACCCCCAAGGGGACAAAGAATGACTTCTCTTCACTTGTGCCTTCTTTAGCAGAAAGCCTAATAGATACAAACACTTGAGCTCCCAGAAAAGGGAAGGGGATTGTAGAGAAGAAGCAGATAATTCACGGAATTATCAGTTTCCACAAGGATGCTGAGCAGGCTTCTTTTAATAACAAGCACTCCTTGTATATTTTAAATGATTTAACCTTCTTTCATTTCATTTTATGTACAACTTCTGAGAACCACAACTGCGGCATTAAAAGGAGGCCTACTTTGGGGCGCCTGGGTGGCTCAGTCGGTTAAGTGTCCGACTTCCGCTCAGGTCATGATCTCGTGGTTCGTGGGTTCGAGCCCCACGTCGGGCTTCATGCTGACAACTCAGAGCCTGGAGTCTGCTTCAGATTCTGTGTCTCCCCCTCTCTCTGCCTCTCCCCTGCTCAGACTCTGTCGCTCTCTCAAAAAAAATAAATAAACGTTAAAAAAATTAAAATGAATAAATAATAAAATGAGGCCTACGTTTATTTGAAAACAAATGATGCGAGGCCTGCCTGTCTGCATTTCCCACAGGCTCCCGGGCAAAGCGCATGTGCTCCGTGTGCTCCACGGAGCACAGTGCGGGAAGCAAGGCTCCAGCCGGATCCACTTGGGACAGGCGGGGTTTAGATAAGGCCCAGCGACAGCCAGCCCCTCTGGGCCCTATTACCAAGAATTTTGTCCTTGAAACTTATCTTCCTCTCCCCATTTCAATTCAAGCTCTATTTCACGATTTTTAATGTTTATTTATTTATTTTGGGGAGACAGAGAGACAGAGAAAGAGGGGAAGAGAGAGAGAAAACCGCGCGGGCTCTACACCATCAGTACAGAGCCAGACGCTTAACTGACTGAGCCACCCTGGTGCTTCTGCCCGAAAGTTTTTGAAAATACAGGACAGGGCGTCACCTGCACTTTCATCTGAACATTTTATTTGACATTCCTTTCTCTATTCCTGTCAAACAATTCCACTTGCTTTTACCTTTCTTCAAAGACTCATCATTTAGCCTAACAACTGGAAATGTATCAATAAGAAGACAATGGCTGTCCATCCTTTTTTCTAGCAGGTCGTAGAAAAAAATACAGTCGGGAAAAAAAAAAACCCTCCATCATTTCCCTAATTCTTTCACCCTCATTTACTCTCCTCATTCGTTAGTATCTTAGAGGTTGCTCTAATCACTTCTTCAACAGTGGAATTGCATTAGGTTTAGAGACCAACGTGCCCCTTGTTGTCTGTCTGTCTCTCCCTTCTCCCCATTCCCCCACCAAAGTCCATATTTAGTCCTTTCATTCCTTGTCAGAGGCAAGCATACTCAATCAACAGTTATTTCTGGAGCACGTGCCCTAAGCAAGGCAATGTTTTAGATTCTGAGAATCATCGACGGCGGACAAAACACACAGTTACGTGTTGCCAAGTTTCATCAAATCACTGAGCAAGGACTCGGGACTAAATGCGTATGTATGACTGGGTGCTGGATTACCTCAAGTCTTGGTTCTTTTCTCTTGATAGCCTTTTCCTCAGAGAGCCCACCTGTTCAATCTCATCATGCTGGAGACTCCCAGTGCTGTACTCCCAAACACAGCCAGGCCCGCATCTCAAGCCAATCTTAAGAACACAACATGGTGAAACCACACAAATCTCTTCCCTCTCGAATCAACTCTCTTCCTTTTATTCTTTCATATATGCATGACACCTCCGCTCTCTCAAAGGGTAGGTTCTAAATCTCCCCGTTCCTGTCTCCTTCACATCCTACAATCAATGTATTTCCATGGGGAAACCCTCGCTGAAAAATAACGCTGCGAGCGAGGAACCAGTGTGCCCCTCCAACACCCCAGCTGCTGTGCTTCGAAGCCTCTGACCTGTGCTCCTTTCTACCCCACTTATTTATTTATTTTTCATTTATTTATTTAAATTCAAGTTAGTTAACATACAGCGTGGCGTTGGTTGTTACCTGGTGACTGGAATGTGTACCCTGCGGTGTGCTACTCTTGCTGTGAGGATAATGGGGACAAGAGATCGAGAGTTTGATGAAAGTGCATGCACAGCTATCAAAAATACCTATCACTCTTGAGTCCTGAAGCCTACTACAAGGACGCCACCTTGGCTTTGAAAAACTGACAGGTGCGATGTTGCTTTTGGATGAAGATGCTTTCTTAGCAAGCAAGTGGCACAGGAGAGATGCGTCGATTACACGGGAGTGAACTATAATACCGGCGGATGGTTGGTACTCTGTTTGCGTTCCAAAAAGGACTAGAAGATCTCTGACAGTGACCTGTTACATTGCACGTTCTATATATTTCCTACTGCAAAGGGCCCTAAACTGCATAGGACACCATCTGCTTTGCTATCATCTAGTCAATCCTGCCCTCCTGCAGTACCGTACTAACCCTAGTCTTTTGCCCAAGGCCCTCAGCGGTCTGGGTAGCCCTGGTGTCAGGCTCCCTTCCATTCCTAGAACCCCACCCTTCACTGCCTTCCACTTGTCGTACTCAAGTCTTTGAGAACATCTCAGCCTAGCCTCTTCCTCCAGAAACCTCAGCTCCCTTTTCAGGCCACATAACGTCCAATTTTCTTTTGCCTCACATTCCAACACTTCAGACAGTATTTCATGCTGTCTTTCGCTCCTCACGCATTGGTTCCTCCTGCATATGTCTAGCGTCCCGAGATTACCGTGAATAGACTGAGAGCAGGGAGAAGATGTTTGGGAGCTAGTAATATTTTCCTTGCATCATACAACTGTTCCTCTGTGAGAAGCGATAGATCAAGTTTTCTTTCACTTTATATTCCAGAAGACCAAGGTGAATAACGCCATCAAATTTATTAATGTAACTACTGATTTTTACATAAAACTAATTTCGCCATCTCTTCTCAAATTCTAATTTCATAGATCAGACTACAAGTGATAGCATATAAAAAAAATTATCAAAAATTATTTCTCAGGCTACTTTCAAAACTATTACCTTTCCCAGTGGCTACACACGTTAGGGTCTTCGAGATTCAGCGGGGATGCTGTCCTGCTCCAGAGGCACAGCAACAAACAAATGAAGCTCAGGCGTGGGTTCAAAGAAGTAACCATTTTTTCTGAAGAACAACCTACAAGAGAAAAAAAAAAACCCTCCAGATAAGAGATGCATCAAAATGACCCAAACATCATTCTTTTCAGGACAGCAACCATTGGGTACCAGTTGTCACTAGCGTTGAACCATGCGTAACAAGCCATGTGTTGAAATAGACAGGTCACCGGATTTCATGGTCCAAGAGAGAGGTATTTGGGGGTTGTGCAAGGTGCCCACCATTTTGTGAATTACTAAAATGTGCAAATCATCACTAATTGCCGCCACAACAAAAGCCCTTCTCATCCATGCCAGCCGACATTAAAGGAATCGACCCGAACAACGCAGAGCAACACAGGCTTCCAGATTCTCTCCCCAGGCAAATTTCCCTTCTGGAAGAAGAGGGCTCACAGAGGAATCTGGCCTCATTTGTCTCAGAGGACAAACGATGAAACAGAAGCTCCATTGACTCAAGAGAGAGGCACCTCAGGCTCAAACTGAGATTCATTCACGAAATCATTCAATGTACACTGAACGCCTGCTCTATCCTAGGCACCGTGCAAAAACTGGACAGAAAACACAGATATGGTTTCTGTCCCTGGCCAGTCAGACGTTTATAATTTAATAATCACGATGCACAATTCTTATCCTTAGTGCTTCAGTTTTCCCATCTGCTCAACAGAAACAAAGCCAGCTACCTTACAGCGGATGCTTCAGAGGTGTACAGAAAAAGGTGTAAAGCTGCGTAGAGGTGGGTGTTGGAGAAAACCATCCTGGTGTTATTGAGAGGAAAAAAAGAACACAACAGAAAAGCAAATAACAACATATTTGCAAAACAGGCCGGTGAAGGAGACACCAAGAGGAAGGAGAACGTTCCAGGCAGAAGAACCAGAAGTAAGGGAGGCCGGGCACATTTTAGAAAGTTCAATTTAATTCAACCAAGAAAGAGACAGAGGCATGTCACAATGGGTTTTATACACCATCACAAAGTACGTGAACTTCACTGGGGCTAACACAGACCTCGCAGGGAAGTGAGTGAAACTGAGACTTTTAGGACTCAGAACCCATCGAACTTGGTGACTGAATGTGGGAGTAAAAGAGAGGAGAGGCCCCTGGGGTAGCCTCATGGTTCGATGGCATGCTCTTCACTAAGATGGGAGACACAGACACCCTCCCCTTCTGGAAGGAAGAAGCTTTAGTTCAGTTTCAGATATGTCAAGTTTGAGGTTCCCATGACATACCCCAATGAAGTCATCTGCAGATATTTGCTGAACACCTACTATGTGCCAGGCACTGGCCAGCTCGGGGGCGTAACAGCAAGCATGGCCTACACCTGGAACTCAAGCCCATCTCCTCACCTCCAGGAACTTACCACTTAGTAAGAAGGAGTTGTCACATTCATATAAAATGATTTTATATAATCATAAAAATGAACATGGGTAGTTCAGTCAGTTAGGTGTCCGACTAGCTTTCAGATCAGGACATGGTCTTACAGTTCGTGAGATTGAGTCGTCAGTGCAGAGCCCGCTTGGGATTCTCTCTCTCTCTCTCTTTCTCTCTCTCTCTCTCTCTGCCCCTACCCCTCTCTTCCTCTCTCTCTCTTTCTCTCTCAAAATGAATAAACATTGGAAAAATGGACATGGAACTATAAATAGTTGAGCCTATTACTAATTAAAAAGAGAACAAGTATTAACTGGTCTGTTGGTAAACTAAAGAAACTAGTAACAATAGGCCAGGTTACGTGACCAAAGCAGTTACTTTCTGGGCGAGAGCTGGCATTGCGAGAAGCCATACTAACTTTCCACATCACAAGTGTGGACTCCAAGGGAACAAACTTTATTCATGCATAACCTTGTGGGTTTAAAAAGGTAAGTTTATCAGGGCGCCTGGCTGGCTCAGTTGGTGGAGTATGTGACTCTTGATCTCGAGGTTGTGAGTTCGAGCCCCACGTTGGGTCAAAAAGGGGTAAGTGTATCTTCCAAAAACATAAACAATAAGACCAGCAAAAACCCAAACATAGGAGATAGTTTATCCTACAAATCCAAGAGAACAGATGAACTGAGGAAGTACTCAATCCTTCAAAATTAAGACTGTTTCGAAGGACATTAAGTCTCTTGGGACAAGTCATGTACCTCTAGGTGGACAAAAGCTAAAACTAAAGAAAATGGTGATTTCGAATAAGGAGATAATATCATGAATTTGTAGGATAATTAAAAGATACTGTAAGCCAGTACGAGAGGCTGCGAAATCTTTAAAAAGGGGAGTTTCCAACATCACGGAAAATATTCCAACATGGAGTGCATAAATGGGTAGCCAAAATAGGGCTTATAAAGTAATTCATATTATCGGTGTTTGTCCTGAAGTTGTAAAATTTGAAGCTTAATATTATGCATCTAAAAATTTTTTTAATGTTTATTTAATTTTTGGGAGACAGAGCATGAGTGGGGAAGGAGCAGAGAGAGAGAGAGACAGAATCCGAAGCAGGCTCCAGGCTCTAAGCTGTCCGCACAGAGCCCGACGCGGGGCTCAAACTCACGAACTGTGAGATCATGACCTGAGCCGAAGTCGGACACTTAACCGACTGAGCCACCCAGGCGCCCCTATTATGTATGCATCTAAAGAAGCTATTCCACTTAATGCGAATGAATAAAAGTGATAATGATGACAGGCAGTAACAGTCCGCATTTCCTGGCTCTGTGCCAGGCAGGTGTTGACCCTTTGATGTGCGTATCCGTCCAACCCCCCACAGTAATGTACCTAAGAAGTCGTGTGTTTATTATCCCATCTCACAGCTGAAGACATGCGATATACTGCTCATGTTTTCCTCACTCCTCGAAAAAAAGAAAACCTGTAAGATATTTAGTTGTAACAGATAAGCGATGCAAATATCCCTTTGTCTCGTTGCTTGATCTATGTCCGGATAAGTGTTCTGTTTCGATGAAGTGTGAAATGTGTATATTAACTTTCCTTCTTGCCTCAAAGATAAAAACGTGCTAGTCAGCAGCAATCGGCCATCTACGTACCAACAATTACCCCAAATTGGAAAGTTGATTATCTCGTGAGTCACCATCTTAGACTCACACCATCCATTTTCCAATTAGAAATGTTTAGTCTGTAAAGTTAGAAATTGCTGCAAGCAGTGAATCCAACTGCCAAGAAAAAGGAAAAGGCTGCGTGTTTTCTTTTCATGTAAAACCGGTATGGCTAATCTTCCGGTAGCCCTTCTTGCTTTGCACTCGATGTGTGGCTTTGCTCCCCACAGGGATGGCAGAGAAAAAAAAAAAAAAAGGCAAAATTGGGCCACCTCCCCTTTGCTTTTGAAATTTGGCATAGAGAAAAATCTAACTGCGAGGCAAAGTTGCTGGAGGTGTTTACAGGAGGGAAAATATAAGCCCATTTTACAAATGTATACATACGTCAGCTTGTCTCATTCCCAAAGGATTTTCTGAACTAAAATCAGAAAGTTAACTGAGTTCTAGAATAAACTACATTAAAGTGGAAAACATCAGAAGCAAAAAGAATTGCTAGATCAAGAGGCAGAGATCGTACAAACACATACACAGTTTAACACCATTTAAGAAAATAATTCGAAAGTTTTATGTGGTGAGGGGAGAGGACATTTTCACAAATATGCCAACGAGCTATAAAAAACACTACAGGAATACAACATTTCATCATATTCAGAAACATAGAAGCTCCTTCCTATTGTACTGTCTGGTTGCATAAAGGCACTGACAAGCAGGGGCGCCTGGGTGGCTCGGCAGGTTCCGCTTCCAACTCGACTTCAGCTCAGGTCATGATCTCATGGTTCCTGAGTTCGAGCCCCACTGTAGGCTCTGCACGGATAGTGCGGAGCTGCCTTGGGATTCTCTCCTCTCTCTCTGCCCCTCCCCTACTCTCTCTCTTTCCTTCAAAAATAAATAAACATTTAAAAATAAAATAAAATAAAGGTACTGAGAGCCAATGCAAATAAGTGGATAGAACAGTACATATACCCTCCCCCTATTTTATCTGTTTTCTTCTATAGGTTTTGATGAGCAAATATGAGTACCTTCTTTCCTTTATATCCTCCCTGAAGGTAGAAAGTTCAATACATTTTTCCCCTCATTTCTCTCTTTTAAGCTGTATCATCTTGTCTTACGCTATAATCTTGCACTTCGGAGCACAAATGGAAACAAAACATGATCTTTAAAAAATAGCATTATTTTGGGGCGCCTGGGTGACTCAGTTGGTTGGGCGGCCGACTTCGGCTCAGGTCATGATCTCGCGGTCTGTGAGTTCGAGCCCCACGTCCGGCTCTGTGCTGATGGCTCAGAGCCTGGAGCCTGCTTCCGATTCTGTGTCTCCCTCTCTCTCTGCCCTTCCCCTGTTCACGCTGTGCCTCTATGTCTCTCAAAAATAAATAAACATTTAAAAAAATTAAAAATAAAAAAATAGCATTATTTCAATTGAAAAAGAAAGGTAACACGGTGATTTGCTTCATTAAAATAGACATGAGGAAAATATTCAGAACTCTAAATAGTCATGCTACCCCCACCCACTCCGTCTTCCTTTTCATATAACTTTCTTTATGGTTCCATTTAACAAAATTTAAAATGAAAAAAGAAAAAGAAAAAAAAAAAGAAAGAGAGAGAGGCATTTGCATGAACCCCCTAGTGCCAAACTTGATTGCATTCCATATCATTCACTTAATTATTATGGAAAAATCAAAACAGAAAATCAGTACAACTGATTAGCATTGCTAAAGTGCTCCTATTAGAAAAAAGAAACACAGCAGGCAGAATTAACTCTTGCTGCCTACTAGGAAGGTAGGCTCTGCTTATTCTCACAAAAGCCTCAATAAAGAATCAGGTTGAATATAGTCCTTACAACGGATGAATCTGGGTTCTGACAATAGAGAGTAGTTTCTTTCTCAGTGTATTAGGGAGAGATTAAATAACGGGGCGTTGACTTGCTAATTTATTTTTGCAACAACATAGGAATAAATGATTCCAGACAATCCTTTCTGGTTCTAAAATCTATTTCCTTCCTAGAATCATTAAGTGCACACATAGAAATAACTTCGGAGGGGCGCCTGGGTGGCTCAGTCGGTTACACATACAACTTCAGCTCAAGTCACGATCATGCAGTTTCTGGGTTTGAGCCCTATGTCAGGCTCTTGGCTGACAGCTCAGAGCCTGGAGCCTCCTTCCGATTCTGGGTCTCCCTCTCTCTTCCCCTCCCCTACTCATGCTCTGTCTCTCTCTCTCTCTCAAAAATAAAAAATGAACATTAAAAAAAAGCCAAAAAAATAGAAAAGAAATAAATTCGGTGCCCTCGCCCAGTTCTTTTTTTTCAAACGCAGTTCTCTAAAATCATCTCAAAGTTTTCTAAGTGAAAATAATTATTTATTTAATTTATTTATTTAAGCTTTTTAAGTTTATTTATTTATTTTGAGACAGAGACAGTGAGAGAGACAGAGAGCACGAGCAGGAGAGGCACAGAGGGAAGGAAGTAGAGAGAATCCTCAGCAGGCTCCGCACTGCCAACACAGAGCCCGATGAGGGACTGAAACTTGCCAACTGTGAGATCATGACCTGAGCTGAAACCAAGAGTCAGAGGCTTAAACTGGCTGAGCCACCCAGGTGCCTCTGAAAATAAATTTCTTGATTAAGAATAGTCCCATTTCCAGGGCACCTGGGGCTCTCAGTATGTTAAGCCTCTAACTCTTGGTCTCAGCTCAGGTCATGATCTCAGTTTGTGGGTTCAATCCCCGCATCAGCTCCAATGCTGGCAGTGCAGAGCCTACTTGGGATTCCCTCTCTCTCTCTCCCTCTCTCCACCTTTCTTTGTCTCTCCCCTGCTCACCCTCTTTCTCTCTCAAAGTAAATAAGTGAACTTTAAAAAGGAGAGAGGATAGCCACATTTCCACAGTCCCCACCCCCTCTCTGGGCACCAAAAGCCCCAATTTTAATCCCTCCATCATGTTATCTATAAAGAATATACTAGCTTTTCTTCAGAAAGGCCACCCAGGTGGGGCAGAAGGGAGCCTCCTGCGTTCTTCCTGGAGCTTCCTGCCTTTGAACAGAGTATCAAAGCTCCAGCCCTGGGGTATCAAAGAATTCAAAAGCGTAACACTTATCATGTGACTCTTGGACTTCAGGTTGTGAATTCAAGCCCCACATTGGGCATAGAGCTTACTCAAAAAAAAAAAAAAAATTAACATAACCCTTAATGGTTGTCCTGATAAAAATCCCCACAGAAATACTACTTTGCAGATCGAAAGAAGCCAGGAGGCCCTGTTGTGATTTCCATTTTCACCGTCCAAAGCTAGTTATTCTAGTAGTGGAGTACTGTAACCAAACACAACTCTTCCTCTGAAGCAGTGCAAGTACTATACACTTTTTGTGTGTGGGGGCTCTCATGTCATCTTGCTCACATCAGCCAGCCCACAGAGATATTCTTCTGAGTCAAATTAAAACATCTTATGTTGGCAGTCACACAACATTCTTGGGAAGACTCTAAGAATACAAGTTAAATGAACATGGCTATTAACATCAAACAAATTCATCCGTTCCTACTTTATAAACTCATCGGGGCTTCATAAACGACCAAAAAAATATCCCTAAACGTTAGCACGAAGTGAGTGTTTAATCCCAGTTCTGGCGTTCACCTGGACACTTCACCTCAAACGAAAACTGGGCAAAGCACGGAGGATGCCAGGCACTGGGCCGCCCCGAGGAAGCTCACCAGCCACAGGGAGAATGGCCACAGAAGGACCATTTCAGTGTAGCGCCATGCAGGCAGGGTTAAGAGCGGAAGAGGCGACTGTGGGAACACAGAGGTACAGCCTCATCTACTGAAGCGGCCAACCCCACAGGTGGCATGAAGGGGTAGTTCGGGGGAGACGCCGGTCATCCACTCGTCCTCAATTCTGGGAAGTACTCCACGACATCTCTGAGAATTGCCACCCTGCATATGGAAAAAGCCCACAAACAATACTCACTAAGGATCTCAGTTCAAACAACTGTGGGGACCACTATGACTTACAAGGGCCCTATGGTCTCTGCCCTCAACGGGACAAAATCTACCAGGGAGGAAAATTCTAAATAAAATATCATGATTTGCCAAATGAGGTAACACAGAAATAAACTTCTAGGCTTTAACAGGAGGGAAAAATCAATCCGAGCAATAAAGTTTCATCAAAACGGTCAAGCTTGAACAGAAGCATTCAAAAGGAAATGAACTAGAAATCACTGAGTGTCTCTCTCAGGCCTTGCACCTCAACGTATGTAATTCCATTGGCTGAGATTAAATGTTTCAGTGGAAATCAGACAATGAAAACAGCAGAGGTGTGAACAAATCTGGCTGCTGACCACGGCATCTGCGATCTGCTGTCGCCATCACCTCTGGGTAAAAGGGAACCTTGAGTAAGTGAACACCATGGCAACAGGTCATGAGGCAAAGGAAAAGTGGGAGCCAAGCCCTGAGGGCAGAGAGCAGGAGGTCTTACAAGACTCATGAGGAGCAGTGGTAGACAGGTAGGTAGTGCTGGATATTGAAGGTTCTGGAGCACCAGGCTACGGAGTTCATATGGTTTTATCTTGTCTGCAGTGGGATATACTTAAGTCTTTGAGCAGAGTGCATTATCTAATGGAAGAGGTGTTTGGGAGATTAACACAGAGAGGGCAAGGAAAATTCAATAAGGGAACAGACACTGGAGGCAAAGAAAGTGGGCAGAACTTAGTCCATTCAGGTATGGAGTGGAACTGCCAGTGGTGAGCGGTGGGGCGGCGCGGGGGGGGGGGGGGGGGGGGGGGGGCCGCGGGCGGGAGAGATGGGGGGGGTGGGAACTATGGGCTATGGGAGACACCAGTAAAAGAAAGAATTGGCAGGACTGCGAGAAATAATAGTAAATAGCATTGATATTAGGGACAGCTGTTGTGGTTTTAAACCATTATGAATCACAGTTTTATTTTCTTGGTCCGGTCTACTTATCTCCTATTGGGGAAACAATACCTCTCTTTTTTTTATTAGAAAAAGAAGCTTCAAACACCCCTTTTCATTCCAGTCTTCAGTGAATAAAATCATCTTGATTTTCCTAAACTTCTCACGATTTCATATTCTTCAATAACATTCCCACTCATTCTTCTCAATCTGGAGTCCTGAATTTTTTCGCCCGTCCACCAAAAAAAAAAAAAAAGGCTATTATCCCTTTCATAAAATTTACCCTTGCTTTCTTTCCTTTTTCAACAACAAGGCTCTGGCAGCCCTAATTATGCCCTACTGTTGTAGCCAACGTCCAGGGTGACCTCCAATGATCCCTGCCCTGGGTAAGCCCATCTCTCAATGAAAAGACTGTGTAACCAATAGGATATTGCAAAAATGACAGAGTATTACTTCTAAACCTAGGTCATCAGGGGTCTTCAGTCTCCATCTTGCTTTTTGGATCACCATTCGGCAGGAAGCCTGCTGCCATGTCCCTGGGACGCTCAAGCAGAGAAGTGAAGAACTGAGGCTTCCCACCAACAGCCATGAGAGTGGACCCTCTGGCCCCAGTCAGGTCTTCAGGTGACTATAGCCCCTGCGGACATACTGACCACAACCTCGTGAGACCCTGAGCTAGAGCCACCAGCTAAGCTTCTCCCAAATTCCGACGCACAGAAACTGAAGTAACGAATGTTTGCTGTTCTAAGCCACTAAATGTTGAGGTAATTTGTTACACAGCAATAGAGA
This sequence comes from Paguma larvata, assembly GCA_030068075.1. Lineage (NCBI taxonomy): Eukaryota > Metazoa > Chordata > Mammalia > Carnivora > Viverridae > Paguma > Paguma larvata. The sequence goes on from CM057826.1 coordinate 128,794,346, forward strand.
GCCCGTGAGTCTGTATTTCAAAATTTTTTTAATGTTTTTTTTTTTATTTATTTTTGAGAGACATAGAGACAGAGCGTGAGCAGGGGAAGAGCAGAGAGAGAGGGAGACACAGAATCCCAAGCAGGCTCCAGGCTCTGAGCCATCAGCACAGAGCCCGACACGGGGCTCGAACTCACAGACTGTATTTCAATACGTCTGTACCAAAAATAGTTTGTTGGACTTCTAAAATGCTCTTGATAATGCTCGAAATTTTGTTGACATCTTCAGTAGCAGTAACACAAAGCAGAAACCACCTGTGATGATTCTGAAATGTTTTCCCTGCATTATACCTCCCGGCAGGCGCCCATTGTCTTCTAATTACAGTTTCAGTTATTCTGCTCCAAAAGGCATGACCTCACAATGCCTGTGTTTCGAGGCGTATCTGCTGCTTTTCCACACAAAGCATTCTCCTACTTTATCCTGCCACTTCTCCTTGATCGTTAGCATTTGACTGTCCAGGAGAACCGACCTGCCCCATGATAACCTGGAGAGCTCATCATGTGGTCTGTACCTTATAGAATATAAAATATAGGTTTTCATCTACACATAAACATTCCTTTTACTTACCTGCATCTGAAGTCGTTTTCTTTATCTCTGATAATACATTTAAATAAAATTTGTATACAAAATAAAGTTGAATTATTGTTCTGTTCTTTAACTCTTTATTTTGAAATAATTTCGAATTTAAAGGTTCCAAAAATAGAACAAAGAATTCCCTTCACTCAGACTCACCAATTGCTAACATTTTGCCACATTTACTTTATAACTATCTACTTACACGCACGCACATGTATTTAACCATTGGCGAGTAATTTGTACACAAACATACCTCTATACCTCTAAATACGTCAATGTACATTTCCAGAACAAGGACGTTTACATGTATAACTACAATTATCTAAATGAAAAAATTTAGCTTTGATGCAACACTACTATCTAATCCAGAGACCTGATTCAATTTTCATTAACCGTCCTCCTCATCTAATCATTTGAACAATCTGTCACATAGAAATTTTTTTAAATTCAAACGAACAATTGCTCTTTTGGTCAGCAAACACCGGCGAAGGCTATCTTTGACCTCAAAGAATTTAAAGTTGAACAGGAGAGTATTATCGTGTGTAAGGTAATGACAATGCAATGTAAAATGTGATTAGAGTCGCAAGGGGTTATGAAATAAGTATGGACATTCAGAAAGTATTCCTGACAGGTGAGTGCACACAGGAACTAGCACTGTCGAAGATTTTGCTGGGTAGATAGAGCAGGGGAGGTTGTCCCCAGAGGAACCACCATGGGCTAAGGCAGAGAAAGAAACTTTCCAGAGGGAAATGCAAATGCACAAGACCGGAACATAGAGTGGAAAAGTAAGTGAGTGAAGAGGAATTTCAGACCCACGTCAGGAATGGCACTGCCTATCATGGTTTACGATCGACTCAGGGTAAAATATCTAAGCACCTCCTAAGACCTCAGGCAAAGAATGAATGGGTTTGAGGAAAGTGAACTAGAAAACAGAACTTGATCAGCCTGGGAAGAAAGGGAGGCTTACTGCCATTTGTTTTCTTTTAACGAACAATACTGATCGAGGAAGCAGATTGGACAGTTTTAACCGATCTCCTGACAAAATACCAGCGGGAAACTCTCTGACAGGCAGGATACTTGAGTATCATCAAAATCTTAGGTCTTTCCTTGCATATGGGGGGTGGGGGAGGACAGGGACAATAATGGGAAGCCTAAGTGTTTGCACGGTCCTTCTGTCAGGAAGGTCCTTTTCAGTGGAGCGTACTGCTGTCTGTGATCATAGGAAGGATGATGACCATCATGCTGCCCCCATCGTTCACATGATAGGGGTCACCCACATGTCACCTGGTCTCCTAACTCTGGGTCATTATGTTAACCCTCAATTTCTGAGATTCTTACTATTAGGGCATAGCTGAGCAATCCAAGTCAAACCTTCCTTTCCCCAAAGGTTACTTCTTTTAAATTAAATTAAATTAAATTAAATTCTACTTTATTTTAGAGAAAGAACACATGCCAGTGGGTGAGAGGGGCAGAGAGAGAGAAAGTATGACAGAATCTTAAGCAGGCTCCATGCTCAGCATAGAGCCCAACATGGGGCTCAATCCCACGACCCTGGGATCATGATCTATGTCGAAATCAAGAGTCGACACAACCAACTGAGCCATGTAGACACCTCAAAGTTTATTTCTTAAAGAAGAAAACCCAGAGCAACAAAGAGCCTTTGAGGGAAGGAATTTCCATGCAACCAAGATTTTAGAAAATTTTCCTATCAACTGTATCTGTCCAGATTCTATTAAGGCAAACACACACACACACACACACACACACACACACACACACACACACACAGCATTCCTCTATTTTTTAAATACTTCATAATAGGCTTGTAACACTCATTTGGCTCCCAAAAGTTTCCAAGGCACTACGCATTATGTTGGGGTCCACAGAGCTTTTAGACAAAAGAAAAACAGAACACAAAGTTAGAATTTATGGCCTTATGGGATTCGACCAAAATTCATTTTTTTAATTTGTTTTATTTATTTTTGAGATGGCGGGGGAGCACGGAGAGTGGGAGACACAGAATCCAAAGCAGGCTCTAGACTCAGAGCTGTCTGCACAGAGCCCGTCGCGGGGCTCAAACTCATGAAGATCATGACCTGAGCCGAGGTCGGACACTTCACCAACCAAGCACTCAAGCGCCCCCAAATCCTCTCATTTTTATGAAAAAATAATTAGAGCCCCATGTCATGGTGACTCAGTTCCTTTACAGAGCTAGTTTGTGACCAGTCTAAAAGTGAGACCTGGACCTCAGAGCTCCTGCTTTCAGTCAAATTTTCATCCAGTGAACAGCTATAGTCTTTCTAAAATAACACTCCATCTGTATCATGGAAGAAGAAATGCTTCTTGAAATGCAAATTCATTAAAAGCTAGATTCTCCGAGTGATGAAGCTATTTCCTGGTCAAAACTGAGAACCTGAATTGGAAAGTACGAAAGGTATTTCCACATTTACAGTGTACAGATGTTTCAAATAATCAGTGACATCGGGACTCAACTTCCCAGGGTTCCTCGGTTCTGAACCACTAATTCAGACCAGGAGGCAGAGTGACCACAGACATCTCTTGCAGCAGGCATGGCCACAAAGGAGTCTGGACACTTTCATCCTTATGGTTTTCAGCCCACATGGTCAAAAGCTTTGAAGATTTCAGGCAAAATGTGAGGAAACTGCAGAAGAAATGTAAGTAGGCAGAAGGACATAATTATTCAAAGTTGGGTTTGGCCAGGACACTAAGGAGAAAATCCTTGGGCAGTCTTCCCTCCCACCTCCACTTCCTTACCAATTGCATATATATGCAAATATGAGAAGCCACAACCCAAACCCCAACTTTATGACTCTTAAAATAGGGCTTTGTTTTAGCAGATAAAGCACCACAGGCTGAAGTAGCAACACCACTTCCTGTGGTATCTAGACAGATCTTTTATTCAAAAAGTGACCCTGTCTGACCCTGAATAATGGTTTGAGAATAATCTCGTATTGATAGGAAATTAATGGCCATTCTCCATACTACTTCCTTCATTCACATTACCCATAATTCTCTCTTCCGACTTCCCTGCATCTCCGAACTTGTTCTTCTCTGTCACTTTTAGGGTACTTCAGGATCCTCAAGCCATGGGGACAGGAAAGCATAGCAACTGGGGTCAATTCTAGTCTAGCTTGGCTTCAGACTTTCATCACTGCCATGTCATTCATTCTTTCTCTGCTTTATTTCCCTTTCAGAAGTATCAACCAGGAAAGCAACTTGAATGGCAAGCAAACTTAGAAGAGAGAGTTGTATTTTTCATTTGTCTTTCTTAGAAACTTCCAGAATGCCTAAGAGTCATTGGCTTTTGTATGAACATAGCCTTTAGTAGGAAGTTGGTCCAATACTTTTAATTTTACAAATGGGGATGCCATGGTCCAGAGAAATTCAGGGTACATCCAAGGTCACAGAGCTATTTCATAAAGAGCTTCTCCTTAGGCTAATATTGGCCCCAGATTTAAGATCCTGTCAGTGTGTCTTGCACAATATTATGAACTGCTGCACACCAAGATAATCAAGATGCAATTACATCTTTTTCCTGTGGCTGATGCCAGTCTTAATAGAATATAAATAAACGGATTATTAGTCCTAGGGTTCTTACAACAGTTTAACATAAATATTGATGAAATGTCCAAGGCAACTTGTGAATGATCCTTTTCATTTCGAGGAGGAGGAGCTCACAATAAATTATATCTACTTAATCTGTGCTTCGAAGGAGCAAATTAGATACAAGCCTCAAAAAAGTTTTGCTAATAGCTGTTGCAAAAAAATTGAAGAAAGATAGACCCCCCAATTCTTCAGTGCAATGATTCTTTTCTTCAGTGCAATGATGCTTTTTGGTTTTCTTTGGTATCTTTGGCACCTAGAAGAGCACCTAGCAGAGAGGAGGACAATGAATGGCTGAATAAACGAATGATGAATGAATGAATGAATGAATTTGAAGAACAAAGTATAGAGAGGAGTTAAGTATGTGGATTTGAACAAAGAATTAAAAACAAAAAACGTGGGTCTAGTAAGACCTCTCTTCAACCTAACAAGGTTTGGAATTGGTCAACTGAACCAAGAAAAATCTGCTGAAAAATACATATTTCAAGTCGGGAGTTTTTAGGAATAATAATTTTTATATACGAAGAGGCAGTTGCCTATCACTTATACACCTTAAATTACCCTAAAAATACTTCACTTTCTTTGTTTTTTTAAAAGTTCCAGGAGAGGACTTTGAGTTTGTTCGTTTGAAATAGGGCAGGTTTTACAATTTTTATGGGCGTTTTAGTTTTTCTCTCGCATTCTCAGCCACTTATGCTTGATTTGCTTACTGGAAAAGTTTTTCATAATTTATTTTTCATAATTCTTCCGCTGTCCATGTTCCAATGGAAAAACTGTTGTAAGAGTTGCCAACTCTTAACCCACGTGTTTATCGTATATTCTAGATGCTTTTTTTTGACATATTGTTTGACCACTTTATCTGCTTTCCAAAGTACTTTTAAATTCATTTTCAGCCAGTGAGGCCAACTGTACCTACTTACCATAAACCCATTCTTTTAAATTAGCACTTATATATCTTAGCAAAAACTTCTATCAGAAATGAAGAAATGGCCAATCTTTGGTTGGCTATTCCTGAAAGGGTTGTTAAGTTTCAAATGTCATTTTAACATCGAAATACAAAATAAAGGGTTGAGAAATATATGTCTCTATCATTTATCATTCATCTACTTTTATTTCTTGTTCTACTACAGCAATAAGCAAGTAGCTAGGATTGGTCCTTTCCTTTGACTTTTTATTGTAAAGATAAAGTAGGTTTTACTAGTAGTGAGTTTAAAACCAAAGTCTAGAAACACTAACTTTTGAATGGCTTTTCAGTTTGACCGATTTATTCCTTTTTACCAAACAACTTCCAACGTCCACCAATTCTTTCAAGACACAAATAAGACGGGCACCTGGATGGCTCAGCTGGTTAAGCGTCTGACTCTTGATTTTGGCTCAGGCCATGAACTTAAGGTCATGAGCTCAGGTGCTGGGCATTGAACCCACTTAAGATTCTCTCTCTCTCTCTCTCTCTCTCTCTCTCTCTCTCTGCCCCTCACCTGCACGCACATGCGTGCACACACACCCTTCTCTCTCTCTTTCTCAGAAACAAAAACAAAACAATGAAAAAACCCCACAAATCAGAATATCACACTTCTATGCTTCAAAGTTTTTGAGAGCTTTCCTCTTCAGTAAAGTCCCAACTGCCACTCCTTCATTCAAGATGACGTGTGTATCATCTGTATCTGTCACTTGAGCAGTGCCTGCTACTTGAATTTCTCAACTCTTCTTTTATTTTTTTTTTAAGTTTATTTATTTATTTTGAGACAGAGCAAGCATACGCAAGCAGGGTAGGGGCAGAGAGAGAGAATCCCAACAGTTAAAGAGCCTGATGTGGGGCTGGAACCCACAAACCATGAGACGATGACCTGGCTCAAAGTCAGACACATAACTGACCGAGCCATCCAGGCGCCACCCCTCCCTTCCGATTATTTTTTAAGAATCTATTGCTTCCTCTTAGAAGCACTCCCAGGCCAACCTGGACATCCTTCCTCTTTGTTCCCACACTCCTGGTGCATCCTGGGAGTAAATGATGTGGACTTTTTCAGAGTAGTAACACATGCTATTTTATTTGCCATGTTCCTATTCATGTCTCTCTAGCTCTCTTCGTGTCAAAACAATACACCGTTCATCTCTATGTATTCTTGCTACGTGGGAGGGGGGGTGCTCAATAATATTTCTTGACTAGTGATTGACTGACTGAATGGATGACCCATGGGAAAAATAAAACTCAGAATATGTAAGTCAATTCTTCTGGATTTTGAAATATTTTTCTCATTATATAAAGGAAGAAATGGAAAGCAAAGGTTTTCCCATTTAATTGCTGAACTGTACAAATGCAAAGGAAAATCCCAGAGTTGAAACTAGATGGTTACAATACTGGCGATTGTAAATACAGAAAAACAATGAAAGCTTTGCTGGAAAACTATTTGATTCCATTAGAGAAAAAATTTGGTTTTTTTCTTAAGAGAATTCTATGGACACTTTCAAAGGCTTAATTATCAGTTATTTTGTGAATTCCTTTAAAAAGTTAAGACTTGCAGTGCCTAGGTAGCTCACTTGGTTAAGAGTCCGACTTCGGCTCAGGTCACGATCTCACAGTTAGTGAGCTCGAGCCCCACATAGGGCTCTGTGCTGACAGCTGAGAGCCTGGAGCCTGCTTCAGATCCTGTGTTTCCCTGTCTCTCTCTCCACGCCTCCCCCACTCACACTTTGTCTCTCTCTCTCTCTCAAAAATAAACAAAAAAAGTTATAAAATTTAAAAAAATTTTTAAATTGAAAAATTAAAAAGTTAAGGCTTTGGGGCACCTGAGTAGCTCAGTAAGATGAGGGTCTAACTCTCGATTTTGGCTCAGGTCATGATCCCAGAGTGGTGAGATTGAACCCCACACGGGATTCTGCACTGCACAGAGCCTGCTTAAGATTCTGTCCCTCTCTCTCTCTCTCTGCCCCTCCCCAGCTCACACGCACTCTCTCTCTCTCTTCTAAAAAAAAAAAAAAAAAAAAAAAGAGGCTAAGACTTTATTTTCATTGGCTTTCCTTGATTCTCAGTAAGTGGCTCTGCTCAAATATGACTGCATTTAGTCATGATTCTTACAGACCTGGAATTCATCCCGGCTAGGGGCAAAATGAAGTGACCATGAGTATCCTCGGGAGCAGGAAGGGATGGTCCAGGATGGACCGGAAGTCAGGCAATAGGAGTGACAAAGGGAGGTCTATGAGTCAGGGGCAAAGGAACAATGGAACCAACTTCTCAATGACAACCTCTTACTATGCTAGGAAGAACAGTTGAGTCCCACGGTCAGAAAAGCACCGCGTATATCCTGGTGTGGGGACCCGTCTCAGCAAACTTCACTCGAAAAACAAAGCGTGGGAATACCCCCTCAATAACCCCAATAATTAGCAGATCATTATAGTCTACAGTAACTAAAGGACTGCCCTGCTCAGTGTGTTCATGCAGTCTAATAGAAATATAATCTAGAAAAGGGAAAGAATATATTAGACGGTGATTTAAAATATATGCTTGAAATACAGAGCAAACGGAACAGAAAGGGGTTCGTGTAATTTTAAGGCTTAATTTGGAGAAGCAACTAAGATCACGGAAAAGGTCACCGACTACGAAGGCGACTACAAGTAAAAGAACATTTTAATGGACATAAGTGTACATTAGTGTTTGTATGTTACCTAAGTGAGCCAAGGATATTGATCCCACAGGTGGGCATAAATGCACACCAAGTGTGATGGTAAGAATAAATAAATAAATGACATTAACATTAAACAGCAAACATTAATATTAAATAGTACATGTTAATATTAAAATAATATTAATTATACACAACATTAATATTAAAATAATTACAGGTTTCACGGTGAATAATAGCTCTACTCTCAAGCAGATTCTGATAACTCTTTAAGGGCTGTTTGAACCAAAGAAGCTAACGGTATATGAGCTGAAGCCATGAGCTCTGAACTGTGGAGGGCCTCAGGCCCAATTTATGACATTTTGTTTAATGTCTTCCCTTCGTCCATTCTTGCTCTTTTGAAAAGGGCATTTCCCTTGGGGCACCTGGGTGGCTCAGTCGGTTAAGCGTTCGACTTCGGCTCAGGTCATGATCTCACAGTTCGTGGGTTCAAGTCCCACGTCGGGCTCTGTGCTGACAGCTCAGAGCCTGGATCCTGCTTCGGATTCTGTGTCTCCCTCTCTCTCTGCCCCTCCCCCACCCTCACTCTGTTTCTCTGTCTCTCAAAAATGAATAAATGTTAAAAAAAATAAAATAATAAAAAGGTCATTTCCCTTTTGCTTTTATTACAAATCCCCTTCCTTTAATCTTTTTTCAGAATTTCCAAATCTCTCATGGCGGTATCTTCACTGTATCATAAATCACAGAAACTACAGGTAGTAGAAAGCCTTCAAGTTTTAAGTTGACCCCATCACACTGAATGCATCCATTTCCTTCTCATGAAGAATCACTTCCTTTAAACTCTATCGCCGTCATTGGTTCAAGGTTTTAAACATCCTAATCATCTCATTTAAAATGGAAAAATAAAACCGAATGGATTTAAACTACCCATGAAGACCATCTCAGTCGGAGAATATGTGGAGGATGGAAATGGTTTCCTGCACAGATGATATTTTTCTGCCCTGCTAATTTTCAAGGGTCTGTGATTCATGTCTGTAATTCCCTCGAGTCAACATGTAAGCCTCACTAAGTGCTTGAAATTCAAACCATTACGTAAGCTTCCCGTCAACGTATTTCTCTCTGCAATAATTTATTCTCTCATTAAACATCTAGTTCATGATGTGCTAGGACCTCAGTAAAAATATTCTTTAGTCTTTTCACTAAAAACTGGATAGATGGGGCGCCTGGGTGGCTCAGTTGGTTAAGCGGCCGACTTCAGCTCAGGTCATGATCTCACGGTCTGTGAATTTGAGCTCTGCATTGGGCTCAGTGCTGACAGCTCAGAGCCTGGAGCCTACTTTGGATTCTGTGTCTCCTTCTTTCTCTGCCCCTCCTCTTCTTGTGCTCTCTCTCTCTCTCTCTCTCTCTCATAAATAAACATTAAAAAATTTTTTTAAATAATTAAAAAAATAAAAAATAAATAAAAACTGGGTAGAAGCCTCTGATAGGACCAACTCTGCACATCCTTCATCTGATGACGTGGATGTTACCTGAGGCTACACGTCATCTTTTGACTTAACCAGTCCTGCCTCCTCGACTAGACTATAAACTCCTTGAAAGCAGAGCCCACGTCTTGCTCTTGTGTTCCGCTGCCCTCCTCCTGATTACCGCTTCTCTCCACATCTGTATGACTAGAACAGAGGCCCCATCAATGGTTGCGAAGTGAGCTAGAACAAAACTGGAGGCGACAGGGCAGAGGACACTCACATCATACCAAGCAGTGATGTGGGGACTGGGGATACCAATCAGGGGATCGCACCCCGTGAATCACAAGTAGTTGACCTGAGTCCAGAGGCCTGAGGTGAGAGCTTAACAACTAAGGATGGGATCCACATTGGGGAAAACAAAGGCATCATCTGGGGGCCCAAGTAACTTTGAGAAAGCGTTCCTGATGTGATCTGTTCCACCCGGAAATGGAGATGTCACCCAAGGTCACTGTTGCTTGGCCAAGTTTCCACTTCACCATTAATTTACAGAAACATCACCCCAATAGTAGAGCTAGAACTGAGACACCTGGGTGGCACAGTCAGTTAAGCGTCCAACTTCAGCTCAAGTCATGATCTCATGGTTCATGAGTTCGAGCCCCCCATCGGGCTCCGGGCTGACAGCTCAGAGGCTGGAGCCTGCTTTGGACTCTGCATCGCCCACTCTCTGCCCCTCCCCCGCTTGCACACGCATGCCCTCTCTCTCTCTCTCTCGAAAATAAACATTAAAAACATTTTTTAAAAAAAGAACTAGAACTAAAACATAAGGCGTATTATCCCAGAAGATCTTGCTGTTCTCAGGAAAAATATAAGAAAACAAATATGAATCTTATTTAAAAGAAAAGCTTTGCTGATCCAGCAGCTGAGTCACCCTGACTACCGTGTCTCTGCTTGAACCACGGGTATTTCCCACTGCACCTTTGTCTCTCTTTTTTTTAAATTTTTTAATGTTTATTTATTTTCGAGAGAGAGCAAGAACGCGCATGCGCATGCATGCACGAGTGGGGGAGGGGCAGAGAGAAACACAGGGAGACATAGACTCCGAAGCAGGATCCAGGCTCTGAGCTGTCAGCACAGAGCCCGACGCAGGGCTTGAACTCATGAATCGCGAGATCATGACCTGAGCCGAAGTCCGACGCTTAACTGATTGAGTCACCCAGGCCCCCCATTTGTTTCTTACCACAAATTTTCATGTGGTGGAAATCTGAGTCTAAGCACGCCTGCTTCACATTTGGCAAGAAACGTGTTTCACATCAATGATACAAAATGTTGCCTAAATGGATAAAGGTGCTTAAAGGTGATTTATAAATACTGGGTGTAGATGAGTCAACAAATACGGAGTAACACTAAGGGCGGTAACGCCGTCACACGAATGTGTATGCACACATGTTAAATACGTTCGAATTACTTGTTCAGGGCTAATCAGACAAGCAGGTCGAGCTTATGCTTCACTAAGAAAAGAATTGAGGTTACGTCTGGATTATGCTCTATGAATCACCGGCTTCATGTGGGTCAGATTTAAAGCTAAATTTAAGAATATAGTCAACGAGAAATCTTCATGGAAATATCTTGAAAAACTCAAAATCATGCGTCGTGAGACAAGATAATGAATCAATAGTTTCATAAAATGGGATCCAGAGGCGCCTGGGTGGCTTGGTCGGTTAAGCGTCCGACTTCAGCTCAGGTCATGATCTCATGGTTTGTGAGTTGGAGCCCCAGATCGGGCTCTGTGCTGACAGCTCGGAGCCTGGAGCCTGCTTCAAATTCTGTGTCTCCTTCTCTCTCTGCCCCTCCCCTGCTCGTGCTGTCTTTGTCTCTCAAAAATAAGTAAACATTAAAAAAAATTTTTTTTAGTGAGATACAGAGCCTTTTCAAAATATTTGAAACAAAATGTCTACAGAGATCCCTATGCCTGTGGCCGCCATGAACTGGAAACAAAAAAATTATCTCTGTGATATAAATGCAGCTTCCAAATCTACACTATCCAATAGAACCATGTCAGAAACGGGAGGGGCACTTGGCTCTTTGCCAAGAGCAACACAATCGCACAGAACCAGCTCTAAACTATTCAGTGGAACTCAAGAGCAAGCTCCAAGCCATGTTCTCTTACTGTTAAGGACATCTCCTTTTAATACCTGTCCCAAGTCATGAAATTCGCAGACTCATTTTCTTTTAACGATGAGCCAGACTCACGTTCATCATTAAAAAAGAAAGAAGAAAAAACAACCTTAATGAAGACATTTGCCTTAGAAACTGCCACAATCAAAGACAGAACTTTTCAGATGTAATTAAATTTTTTTCCGAGATAATTTATCCTATTAAAATATGGTAATTTACCATGGTTTCAGGTTATCTGATACCTTTCTCGGATTGAAAACTGAAGTTAATTTCTTGCTATAAGCAGTATAATTTGAGCCTAAGAGATTCAGAGAGCATTTTATATTCGCGCAAACATGTAAAAGCAAAAACTATTTATATGGAAGGTACTTAAAGGACTCTGATTGTACCCCCGGAATCTTCCTATGCTTCGGTTCTGGAGTGCAAAGGGCACTAAAGACACAGCAAAATTGTCCTCCCCCACTCTGCTCCAACCTTTCCCTGGCCGCACGCTGGGCCGATAAGAACCGAGGAAGAAAACCCTCGCAGAGATCACATTTTGAACAATTTCGGTGCGCCCAATTCAAAAATCAGCACGATCGGACGTTTCATGAGGCACTTTGTTGTTCCCTGCAATAAAAACGAAAAAATAGAGACAGAGTTCTTCAGGCTTAATTACCACATCTGTTATTAGGCACTTTACCGTGATTGACTGGAGTGTATGTCGGACACGGTGCCAAAAAAGCCTCCCCGTAAAAGCAGCTTCCCGCTCCCGGCCTGAATGGCATCGGTCTCTGTTACATCCAGGATTTCCATGGCAAACAAGCGAGGCTGGGCGCACACAAGCGCCCGTGCCAGCTGAAGCCACTTTCCCCCGATGCCAGTGAAGATGGTTGCAAGGCTGAGTTGGCTTGCTCTGACTTCTGCTTCTGCCTCTCCTCGGGGCTCCCCTGCACTTCTCCCCATGGCAGGTGACACGCAGGCAGGGACCGCGGGGAGGCAGAGGAACACGGTGGTGGGGAGACCAGGGGCCGAGCTGGGGTTTTGCTGGGATGCCTGCGTGCAGACATTCAAATGAGAAATTCCAGTGCTGCGGGTGGACAGCATTTTCCAGCTTCGGGGGTACTCACGACATTCAAAAGTATGGCTGACATGCAACCCCGAGAAGCTGGCTTCTCAGGATCCCAGACCCAACGAACAAACCACCAAATTGGACTTTAGAAATTTTACCCTCATTCTGTAACATGCATATTAGAGAAACTTCCTGCCATCATTCCTTGTCCCCAGCAAAGCGTTCACTGAGACCTTTCAAGCACAGAGACAAGAGGGGATGTGCTCACTAAAGTGCAATTCATTTGACAAGAGTCACCTTTATAAAGTGTGCCACCAACTTTTTCAGGGTGCAAAAATATCCCAACAGGCACAGTTCCAGTTACTATGTACACAGCAGCAACAATAACTAACAATTATTGACCCAGAAAACCACTCTTCAGACCGGACCGAGGACCTACGTTATAGCCAAGAAAGTCACAGCAACCTCATACCTGAACACAGGACAGGCAGGGAAACACAAATACCACCTAATGGTGGTTGTTTAAAGTAAACAATAGCCCAATGCTACAGAAGTTGTGACACATGGTTGCAACATACGTCATAAGACAATACTAAAACATATATACCTTGTAAGTACATTCTTCTGGAACAATTAAGCGAAAAGAAGAAAGCCCTGGAGGCATTCTCTGTCTCTATGTAATTGGCTCCTCAAGGATGAGAGTGTATAAATTTACGATGTACTCATCAATTGCTCTTTTATACCGAGTGCTATCCGTGGCGTTTTGGGTGTGCGGCTACTGTAAGTGGTAATTTCTGCACAGAGTAAAATCCAGAAATAATAACGAGTAAAGTATGGGAAATTAGCTAGCAGGGAGAGGATTTTCTGAGCTCTTAGGAGAGTCTCACCAGCATTTAATAAAAATAAAAGGAACATAGAGTGTTTTCTAAAAAGGAATGAAGTTTTATAAAAACCATGATCCACGCACTTCGGGAAATGTATATGGAACAGCTCCTTCGGTCTTTGGAATAGAGGCTGGAGGTCACCTCCCTAGAGGTTTGCCCCTAGGGTCTGCCCGCTTTTCAACAATCTTCCCAGACTGAGGAGGGAAAAAAAGAGCTTCAGGACATAGATTTCAGCCTTCTAGACAAAAGACGGTCAAGTTTGGTGTCCTATACTTCCTGCCAATCATCATCGCCAAAGGACCCTCTCATATTCCCCAGACTTCTTGAATCTGGCCTTTCTCTTCTCAGCCTGTATGATATACATGATTGAGGCGCTTTTCAAACTAAGCCTTTCCCTCATTCTCCCTTTTTTCTTTATCCACAAATGAGCCATTGTGATCCTTTGAAAAGAGGGGAGAGATGGGTAGAGCATGGCAAAAGAGAAGTCAACCAATTCTGCAAGTCTATGAGGAATGGTTTTTGTGATATTAAAGAGAAAGGAGCTATCCATTGAAATACTTGAAAGTAGGGGCGCCTGGGTGGCTCAGTCGATTAAGCGGCCGACTTCAGCTCAGGTCATGATCTCACGGTCTGTGAGTTTGAGCCCCACGTCGGGCTCTGTGCTGCCGGCTCAGAGCCTGAAGCCTGTTTCGGAGTCTGTGTCTGCCTCTCTCTCTCTGCCCTTCCCCTGCTCATGCTCTGTCTTTCTGTCTCTCAAAAATAAATAAATGTTAAAAAAAAAAAAGAAAGAAATACTTGAAAGTAAATCGGCAATGATCTCTTAGATATGATAGCAAAAGCATAAGCGACAAAAGAAAAAAACAGATACATCAGGCTTCATAAAAATAAAAGCCACTCTGTAGCACTGTGCATCAGAGGGCACCATCGACAGACTGAAGAGGCAACCCACATCCTGGGGGAAAATATTTGCAAATCATAAATCTGATAAAATCCCCCAAGTTAAAAAGAAACCGACACACAAGAGCAATGAAATAAACACCCTAATTTAAAAATGGGTAAACGACTTGAACGCAGATTGCTTTAAAGAAGACAGAGTAACTGCCAGTACTCCCAGGGAAAGACCTTCCGCATCACCGATCATTAGGGAAATGCAAATCAAACCCACATTGAGATAGCTCCGCGCTCCTGTTAAGATGGCTACTATCAAAACCCAAAACAAACAAAATCCTCCCAAATGACAAATGTTGGTGAGGATGTGGAGAAACTGGAACCCTGTGCTCTGCAGGCAAAATGTAAAAAGCTGCAGCTTCTGTGGAAACCAGTATGGTGGTTTCTCAAAATTCTAAAACAAGGAATTCCCACATGAGGCAGCAGTTGGACTTCTGGGGATATTTTCAGAAAGAATTGAAACAAGGACTCGAGGGGCGCCTGGGTGGCTCAGTCGGTTGAGCGTCCGACTTCGGCTCAGGTCATGATCTCGCGGTCTGTGAGTTCGAGCCCCGCGTCGGGCTCTGTGCTGATGGCTCAGAGCTTGGAGCCTGCTTCAGATTCTGTGTCTCCCTCTCTCTCTGCCCCTCCCCTATGCATGCGCTGCCTCTCTCGTCTCAAAAATAAATAAACATTAAAAAAAAAAAAAAGAAACAAGGAATCGAACAGATTTCTATACTAAGGTTCACAACAGCATTATTCCTAATACCCCAAAAGTGAGAACGATACAAATGTCTCTTAGTGGATACAAGGATAAACAAAATGTGATATACACATAGAATGCAATTCTATTAAGCCTTAAAAAGGAAGGAGATTCTGACGCACGCCGCAACACGGATCGACCTTGAAGACATTAAGCTAAGTGAACTAAGTCCGTCGGTCAAAATGACAAATATTGTAGGATTCCACTTCGATGAGGTATCTAGATTCACAGAGTCGGAAAACAGAAGGGTGGTTGCTGGGGGCAGGGGGCCAAGGAGAATGGACAGTTGCTGTTTAATAGATACAACTGTGTGAATGCACTTAATGCCGCAGAACCTAGCACTGAAAAAGAGTTAAATGTTATTCTACCACAATAAAAAAGAAAAAAAGAAAGAAAGAAGTATCTAGAGTAAGCCAACTTCTGAGGAGTAACAGATGGCTGCCCAAGAGGTAGGGGACTCCTGCTTGCTTGTTTTTACGACCCATCAGCATGATTAAAACAAACGTTCACGCGTTCTTTCCCGGCGCACCGCGGACCTGGAATCTGGTCTCCAGAACCAGAGGCAAATGTCAGCAAGTGTAATAACAACAGTGTGATCCTTGGTCGGCCCCACACCCCTCACTGCCTCCTCTCAGGCCAGAACGGCACCTCTCGGCTCTCCTAGAGAGCTAGAAAACAGATGACAAGTCCCCCAGAACCCGGACGCGGAAACCAGCACAGAGCCATCTGACCGTCTCTCAGTGTTAAGCAAATGGAAACCAAAGGGCCTCAAACATTTCGAAGCCACCAGGCCACGTCAGGATTCCCGCCCTCTGCACCTTATTGGCCTGAACTCTGACTCGATTGTTTGATTGTTTAACTTGGAATCGATGCACCTCGAGACCTGGACTTGAGTGTGTTTCTTTCTTTCGAAGAGGAGTTCTAAGGCGTGTGAGGTGTGGGAAGAACTCGCCTTCCTCGATTGCACTTCTCGATTCCTCACCTTGGATTTTCTGCGTCATAACAAAATCGCTTCGCTTTTGGGTTTTTTTCTCGCACCCCTCTAATTGCCAATGGAGTTAAGATGACACAAAACAAGGCCTTCTTGAGTACAGAGTGCAGACAGACCTCCATCGCTGCTGGCAGGTACGGCTGCGGCCCAGTTGTTATTTATAATACCTACAGGGGGAGGAGAGATTAAGAGCGCCAGTCACGCTGCACTTGCCCACAAAGCCGGCCACAGCTGTACCACGGCTTCTGAGCAACTGCTCTGGGAGGAGACAGCAGGACCTCTGTTGTCCTGCAGGGTCCGTTCAGGTCACCGCATGTGGCACGGATTAGAGAGCCCTGGTCCTCTAGTACCCAGGGGGGCAGAACCAGGGTTAACACACTGCCCTCCCAAACCAAGGCTCTGTGCCGTTGCCTGACACTCTTCGGGGTCTCCTGGGGAACAGGAGCAGATATCAGACTATACGCAATGTTTAAAAGCCCGCCAATTCTTTTCTTTCTTTTTTTAAATTGGCATGCAAGTTTCAAAAAGAGAGAACAATTCGTTTTTACATGTTTTCCCAAAGATCTGTCACAATGTAATGGAAGAAAATGGATGCATGTGGACAGGAGAAGGTTTGGACTTGGTCTGAAGTGAACTAAGTTTGGAGACTTAACTTAAGTGATGCTTTAAGAGGAAAGAGTCCCACATGGCGGCTGGAGGCTGCGTTCTAAGCATGAGCCAACACGGAGAAAGAGCCCCCAGGAAAACAGCTGTCCCAGAACTCACACTCAGCTTCTGAGTCCATAGAAGGGAGCGGAAAGGGCAAGCTCGTTCCGTGACACAGTCGTGCTCCCCCCATTTGGCATCCAGCTCCGCGGTCACGCCAGACAGCCGCTCGGGCGGAGCTGTGGCTCTGTGCTGGGGGCGGTGGGCAGGGAGCCCTCACGGAGGACGGAAACTAAAGGGACGCCATATGAGACAGGCTCTGTCTCTGCTGTTTTACTGCGAGGCCCCATTCATTCATGATCGGTATTTTGCCTTTGAATAACCCAAAGAAGCCATGTTCCCATGTCAAGCGGGGAGCAAGCAAGTTAATCATCTTCTGAGTCTTGTCTTGGGCCCCGAACACGTGATAACACCTAAAATCCAGATCCGAAACATGGTCCAGGAATTGAGCTTCAAAGAAGCCTAGGCTGATGCGGGGATCAATACCCTCCGTCTTGGTAATTTATGGAATCACACCTGTTGTCCACCTGACACTCACCTCCGTCTACGCCTTACTGCGGATTCCTGGAATATCCTGGAGTCTTTTCTAATATAAACCCCTAACCCCAAGCAATGATGAGACTCATTCTCCTTTCCTTTCTGAGTCACTCAGACATCCGGTCTGTTGTTCTCTGTCACTTGCACTAGTCAATACACTCTCTTTCCATTTTCTCTGGCTCGCATTTGATTTCCATCCCGCATGAAGCCGAAGATCCTCTCCTGGGTTCTTGGACCCAGCCTACCTGCATCACTCACCTACCCCACTCACAGTGGCTCTGGCCACTGTGCCCACAAAGAAGCCATGTCTAGTGGTCGTCTCACCCATTCTTTGGGGCCCAGCCGTTGGTGGCAGCTGAGCAGCTAGGGAAAGCGAAGACGCTTATGGGCGGTCAGTGTCAGGCTTCGGAATCATCACTGAAGAACATATAGAAGGGAAAAAAAAGAGAGAGAGAAGTAAACCATAGGAGACTCTTAACCATAGAGAATAAACTGAGGGTTGATGGAGGGAAGTGCGTGGGGGATGGGCTACATGGGCGATGGGCATTGAGGAGGGCACTTGTTGGGATGAGCCCTGGAAGATGTATGTAAGTGATGAATCAATGAATTCTACTCCTGAAACCAATACTACACTGTATGTTAATTAACTGGAATTTATTTATTTATTTTTAATTTTTTAAAATGTTTATTTATTTTTGAGAGAGACAGAGTGTGAGCATGGCAGGGGCAGAGAAAGAGGGAGACACAGAATCCCAAGCAGGCTCTAGCCTCTGAGCCATGTACACAGAGCCCGACACGGGGCTCAAACTCATGAACCATGAGACCATGACGTGAGCCAAAGCCAGAGGCTTAACCGACCGGGCCACCCAGGTACCCCAAACTAATCGGAATTTAAATAAAAATTTGGAAGAAAAAATATAAAATGTGACTTCACAGAATACAAAAAAAAAAATTAAAAAAAAAAAAGAGTCATTGCTGAAGGCTCAGTGGTGAACCCACGGTTAGAGGGAAGACGTCTAGATGAAGCAAAGTGACTGAAGGTGAGATTGACTGTTGGGAAGTTTCTCTCCATTGATTCCGTTCAAATGTCTCCTTCAGGGTGCTTTATGCTGAGTCGTGGGAGGTGGTGGGATCACCTAAGGCTGACATTCCAACACGGTAGTTGCCCACTTTTAGAACTGCATGCATTCAAGGTAATTTTTGGTGTTTTCTAATCCTAGTGACAGTGAAAAGCATTAACGGTGATGCCAATGTTAAGGTCAGTGTCACTAACCCATTCAAATTTTAATTCTTTCGGCATGCCCTTCAGTGAAACAAATAAATGTTTCTTGAATGAGCGATTCTGCTGTCTCCCCCTAGAACTCTACTAGGCAGCCCTGGGTGGTGGGAAGAGTATGGTGTCTAGTGACTAAAGGTCTTGTCTTGAGATCTAGCTCCCTTGGTTTCATCTTCAGCAGCTAAAAAAAAACTCTTATTTATAAGATGAGGAGGTAGAAAGGCCTGTTCCAACCACATGAACTCAGCTAGGAAGCCTTTGGGTCCTTGTCTGGAGTGTGACGGTGCCGCGGAGTGGGCAGGTGAGCCAGGCAGAGGCCCGGTCACCTTCCCACGTCTCAGGGAGTACACCACGGAAGAAATGGCACCATGGTTCCCGGCATATCCCGAAGGGGGTTTGCTCTGCCTAGGGTCTTCCTTGTGACGGATCCAACTCCTAGCCAGAGATTGGAAAGCTGCTTTTGTGTCAAAAGAACTAGTTCTTAGAAGTCAATGACAAAACTCACAGTCCTTTTACTCACTGACGCTTTGTTCTGAGAGTCTGCCTGGCAGGCCTTGGTTGCCGTCCTGCTCAGCAGCGGAGCCTGACACATTCACCATCAAAGGAAAGACAGAGAATGCGTCAGCCCCTGACACACAAAAACGCTGTGGTCTCCCTTATGTGCCAGTGAATGAATCTACATGCCACTGGACCCTAATTTCATGGTTGCGTTTTTACAAACAGTTAAAACCTGGCCAAGAAACGAAAAATGCTCTTCCAAACTCTCCGGCTAGACAGGAGTTCCTTTAGGTCAAGCGACAAACAATCCTTCTTGGATAGAGAGGTACTAGCTCTCTGTCTGCCACACCTGAACTCTGGGCAAATTCAGAAAGATCAGAGTTTGGTCCTCTGGGGAGAGGGCTACACACAAGCACAGGTTCGAAATTCTAAAAGCAAATTTAGGGGATCGCTTTCAGAAGGTCTCTGGATTGCGTCGCAATACAACATCCTCGAGCAAAGACATGTATGCTGGGAGGTGACGATGGGACCCAGAGGGTTGGCTTATGGGATACAATCACGATCATAAACAAAGTACAGAAGTGACGGGCTCCAGGGGGGCCTCTGAACGGTCCCCAGCGGCTATGCAAACAAAACTACAAAGCATCATTTACATACTGCCTTGAAAGAAACGCAAGGATTTCCCCCCACCCAACCCCAGCTTGGCAGAGCTCCACATCATAAGCTTTGTGGTCTTTGCTTTTGAACGGTCTTTGCTTTTGAAGAAAAGTGCCTTTGCTCCAGGCTGGTCTTCACCAAAAGAAAAGTGGACCATCTGGCCAGGTCTCCTGAGGAAGTCTCTGCACCTGAATCCATCCGTGGCTGGGCTCAGATGTAATCATTGCCCTTCCTGGAGGAGGACCTCTCCTCCTTGGTGTGAGGAATCACCTGGTCTCTCCCGGCTGAGGGGAGACGCAGCCTTACCGGTGAGGCCGCCATTCCTTACTCTCCCTCACATTCTGTCCACTTCAGCCCTGCCGTGTCCCCAGAAAGAACAGCGAGGGGGTCAAGTGTTTAAAACCTGAAAGTCCAAAGAGAAACCGTGCAAGGTCTTCCCCTACCTTCTGCCCTCCCGACGGCGGTGCACACTTCCTGTTGGCTATTTCCTCGCTCCAACGTGCCTCCGCTAGAGGAAAGATAGGCTGCCTTGGGGAAGTCTGAACCAAGCAGTGATGCGACCTTGCATCTACTGGTTTGTGGCAGGTGATGAAGTCAAGATTATGCATTTGAGCGAAGGTGAGGACTGCGGGTCAGGTTCACTTTTTCACGTGATTCTTATATCCCTGTAGTTCTGAGTAATCTTGAAATTAGTCCAGTCCATAAAGATTTAAGCTCTTGGTCTATTTTTTTTTAATTTTATTTTTTTAATGTTTATTTTTGACAGCAAGAGAGAAAGAGCGTGAATAGGAGAGGGTCAGAGAAAGAGGAACACATCAGATCCGAAGCAGGACAGTGTCTCTGCACTGACAGCGGAGACCTCGAGGTGGGGCTCGAACTCACGAACCATGAGATCAGGACCTGAGCCGAAGCTGAATGCTTAAATGACTGAGCTACCCATGCGCTTCTATTTTTTTTAAAGAAGAAAATTGAAAAAGTGAACATGTCCTAGTCTACTCAGACTGCCATAACATAATACTGCAGACTGGGTGACTTAACAGACATTTATTTCTCACAGTGGTGCAGGCTGGGCAATCCAAGAGCAAGGTGCTGGCCAGTTCAGTTTCCGGTGAGAGCGCCCCTCCTGACTCACGGACGGCCTCCTCACCGTGTTTGTACAGAATGGAAAGAGAGAGCCCGGGTGTCTCTTGACCTTCTTATAAGGCCATCAGCTCTATGGGATTAGGGCCCTACTTTATGACCCCACTTGGCCTTTGTCACTTCCTCACGGGCCCTTATCTCCAAATTCGGTTACACTGAAGGATAGAACTTCCACATATGAATTATGGGAGATACACTTCAGTCCAGAGCACTATGCTTGAGCACTGGGGGGCTGAAAGAGAAATAATACAGGTCCTATGTGCTCAAGGAGACTAACTTCTAGAATCCATTTATTTTAGAAGTACAAGGGCCTGCCAAGTTTACACATCTCTTCTCACTAGCTCCAGGGGTTCCTTCCAGACACCCTCCAAAATGTGCCTCTGTGAGGTGGATGCCTATTTCACTCTGCTTCAGAGAAAGAGACACAGAGGGACAGAGATTTGAGGTGGCCTGGGGCACTTGTGACGAGAGAACACAAAGAAATTAAATTCAAAGGGTGGCTGTGTCTCCAAAGGGAGACTTGAGATGCTAAGATCTGGAGCATCAAACTCGTTCCCTGTCACCAGACTCCTAACGCTGACAGAGCCGTACCTCACTACGTGTTTATAACGACTTCTTGGAATCAGAACGTAGGAGGAGCATTATATGGAAGCTTGTGCCCAAGCCAAGACCAGGACCGTAGTTGGTGAGAAAGAGCACTTTTGTTGTTTTCCTGAGGTATGAAGGCAGAGTTTTTATGCTAATTAACTTGACAAGTTCGACATCCAAAAGAGTATTGCAGATTAAATACCTTAGACCTGAGACACACCATGCCACACCAGGTTTCTGCAAGAGCCACACTGAGTTGAAAAGGGAAGCAGCCACAACAGATCCTTGAGTAGAACTTAATCGGGTACAAATAAACAAATAAAACTGACTGAGCCTTTACCGTATGCCACGTAGTGTCCTTTCATTTATTATCTCAATTACTCTGCATAATAGCTCTGTGAGAGAGCCGCCATTATGACCCCCCACTTAACTGATAAAGACACTGAGGCTGATGAACAGACACTTCTCCAAAGAAGACACCCAGATGACTAACAGACACATGAGACAATGCTCAACATCACTCATCATCAAGGAAATGCAAATCAAAACCATGATGAGATAGCGCCTCACACCCGTCAGAGCGGCTAAAATCAGCAACACAAGAAAAAATAGGTGTCAGTGAGGGTGTGGAGAAAGGGGAACCCTCTTGCACTGCTGGGAGGAAGGCAAACGGGTGCAGCTGCTCTGGAGAACAGTATGGAGGTTCCTCAAAAAACTAAAAATATGGGGCACCCGGGTGGCTCAGTCGGTTAAGCGTCCGACTTCACCTCAGGTCACGATCTCACGGCTTGTGAGTGTGAGCCACGTGCCGGACTCTGTGCTGACAGCTCTGAGCCTGGAGCCTGCTTCGGATTCTGTGTCTCCTTCTCTCTCTGCCCCTCCCCTGTTCACGCTCTGATTCTTTCTCTCTCTCAAAAATAAATAAACATTTTAAAAATAAAAAAAAAACTAAAAATAGAACTACCCTATAACCCAGAAACTGCACTATTAGGTATTTAGTGAAAGGATACAGAAATATAGATCCAAAGGGGTACATGCACCCCGATGTTTATAGCAGCATTATCAACCATAGCCAAACTGTGGAGAGAGCCCAAATGTCCACCGACTGATGAATGGATAAAGAAGATCTGGTGTATATGTACAATGGAATATTACTCAGTAATCAAAAAGAACGACATCATGCCATTTGCAACGACGTGGATGGAGCTAGAATGTATTACGCTAAGTGAAATAAGACAATCAGAGGAAGACAGATTCCATTTGATTTCACTCATATGTGGAATTTAAGAAACAAAACAGATGAACATATGGGAAGGCAAGGGTGGGGAAGACAAGAGAGGGACACAAACCACAAGAGATTCTTAGTGACAGAGAACAAACTGGATTGATGGAGGGAGGTGGGTGGGCTGGGTATTAAGGGTGATGGGTATTAAAGAGGGTATTTGTTGTGAGGAGACTGGGTGTTGTATGTAAGTGATGACTCAACAAATTCTACTCCCGAAACCAATACTGCGTTGTATGTTAACTAACTAAAATTTAAATTAAAAAACACACACACACACACACACTAAACTCTGGAGGCACTGGCTCAGGGTCATACATTTAAGTAAATGTTGTGACTAACTAGGATTTAAATCCATAAAGTCTGGTTCTAGAACCCACACTCTAAACCACTACATTACAGCATACTTGGGGCTTCACTTTTCAAATACGTTTGTCCACTGGAACCTAGCAGTCAGTGCTTGAAGTGTACAGTAGAATGCAAACGTAAAAGAGCAGGGACCTTGGTTGGCTTAGGTACCGACCCATCTCTACCACAGAAAATCACATGGAACGTAATGGATGCTCAGTAAATATTTACTGAAGAAATAACGGATTATGTTAGATTCAGTGGAATCACTGCAATACTCTCCTCCATTTTTATCCGATTTTCTACTCTTATCATCGATGGTAATCTTTTGCTATCCACTGCCTGGTGGATTTAAACAGCTTTCAAAGATTTTCCAACTTGGCTCCAACCTACGGTTCCAGCCTCATGTGCTGATAGTCCATTATAAAATACTCCACTCTGGTCACTGCTGCCTGCCCCCTGCCGCAGCTCTCTTCAGCCGGGCCGTGTGCCGTTCTACCAACTGCAGTACTCTCTCCCTCTTCTCCGATTGTAGGAAGCTCCCTCATCTTTCAAAGTCCAGTCTCTTTCAAAAATCCCTCTCTCATCATCAAATTCAGAGTGACATTTTTCTCTTCTAAGATGCATTCACCTGGAACATATCACCTGCTTCCTCATCCTTCCCCACAGACAGAAGGCAAGGGCCATGCCTTGTCATTGTTGGTATTCTCCCCAACATACGGTAAAGGCTTGGCTTATAACAGACACATTAAGAATAGAGATGGACCGACTGATGCAGAATACGACTCATCTAAATGCACAACATCTGGGGTGCCTGGGTGGCTCAGTCGGTTAAGCATCCGACTTCAGCTCAGGTCATGATTTCACGGTTTCTGGGTTCAAGCTCTGCATTAGGCTCTGTGCTGACGGCTTGGAGCCTGGAGCCTGCTTTGGATTTTGTGTCTCTCTCTCTGTCTCTCTCTGCCCCTCTCCTGCTTGCTCTTTCTCTCTCAAAAATAAATAAAAACATTAAATGCACAACATCTACAGATGTGAGTTTTTAAAAATAAGAGTTAAAAAAATTTCATTGAGATAAAATTCACATGACATAAAAATGCATCATTTTAATCACACTGTGCAACCGTCACCATTACCTACTTCCAGAACTTTTTCATCACCCCAGAAGGAAACCCCATACCTGTGACACAATCAATCTCCACTTCCTCCTCTCCTGGCCCCCTGCAACTGCTAACCTATGTCCTGTCTTTATGGGTTGGCCAATTCTGGACACTTCATATAAATGGGATTATACATGTGACATGCGGTCATTTGTGTCTGGTGTCTTTTAATTAGCATTATGTTTTCAAGGTTCATCCATGTCCTTGACAAGATGTATCTTATTTCATTCCTTTAATGGTTGAGTAATATTCCATTGTATGGAAATATGACATTTTGTTCATCCACTCTCCAGTCAATAGTCAGTGGAAATTCGGGTTATTTTCACCTTGCAGTTATTGTGAATAATGCTGCTATAAACATTTGTGCACAAGCTTTTGTTGAAACACTTCCATTCTGCTGATATCTTACTAGGAAAGAACAAATTAACTAAAAGCCTCATCCTGATTCTAAGGTAGATTTAAAACTTTTCTTTTAGTACATTATTATCTTCATTAAAAAAAACATTCATGCTCATGAGTAAATTTAGCTGTTATTGTGTTCCAGAATATTCTAAATTTCTTACAGCTTATGTTTTGTGTCAGAGACTATTTTCTAATTTCTACATTCAATTCACAGGGTCTTACTTAAACACTTGGATGATTCTTTTATAAAAGGCATAAGCAAACCTTATTCCTGCTAATTATTCTTCACCATTTCAACAATATTTGGTGTTCAATTATGGTAACTAGTATTGATTGAGAGCTTACTGCATGACTACCACTAGGCTAAATGTAACACTCTTGGAAGTACATACTGTTAGCATTTCCTGGGTGATGGAAAGAGGTCTGGAGAGCTAAAAGATCGCAAAGATCCAAGGGGTAGAGATGGGGTCCAGGTTGTCACATTTCATACAGTAAATGACAAGGCCAGCCAGGAATAGACCCAGAGCATTGAAATCTTGTCTCTTAATTCACAATTTTAATCACATGTGTTTGTGTAAGTCAACAGTTAACCTCTAAGTCCAATACCTAAAGGAGGTGTGCAGAATGGATACGCGGACGTCCCACAGATGTGCTAGACCCACTTCAAAACCCAAAACTTCAAATTCTCCATCAAAAAAAAAAAAACCCCACAAAAATCAAAACACTCCTGTTTTCTGTTTCAGTCAACTAGCTCCACATCGTAACAGCAAGTTAGAATGTTCTACAGGTAAGATGCCCCACACTGGTGATGACTGATATCCTCTAGACAGAAATAAGACCACGAGCTACTCTTGTGCCAGAAGCATCCATTTGCTTATGCGGAATGCTTCACACTCGGAGGTATTGCTCTTGGAGCTCAGGAAATGATGGCCAAAATAAGTGAGAGAGAGGAGAGCAAGACCCCATACCTCCTCACTTTGTCCCCACTAGAAAATGCAAGAAAAAAAATGGAAGCATTCCAATATTAGACTTGAGGAAAGATGTCATCTAAAACTAAGAAAAAAATACATAATCTATAGTCTTGGTCTGATTTTCCCAGGAGATTACAAGGAAGGAGGAGAGTGGATAATGGAATTGAGATTTGCTAGTTGGCCAATCTGTAGGGTTGCTTACATTTTCGATTCTCAAGAGTGGGGCTCTGCTAACACTGTTGACTTCTTAGGCACTGGATTTTCTGCCTAGAAAAACCAAACAATCAACTCTGCTACTGCTGGTCCATTGCTTTCCGACACAGAGCTCTACCAATCATGGAAAGAAGGGGGAACTAATAGGTATATAGAGCTCCAGACCCTCCTAGCTCCACCAGGATCCAAATTATATGCCAAGTGGGGTTTCCAAAGTTTGCTGTTTTCTATTACTGCTCCAGCTTTATTTCTATACTAAACACTATGCTTTGAGATTTTTTTGCACTTTTTATTTAAGTATAAAAAATACCAAATAAAGGATACAAATAGAATGGAATGGCTCAACACATTTTCACAAAATGAACGCACTCACGTAACCACCACTCAGATTAGACACAACAGCGTTAGCTTCTCAGGAGCCCTCCTCGGCCAGGGTTTTAACTCCGACACAAAATGAAGTCCCAGCAAGCATCCCGTGCCTAAAAAAGGATTTAGTACGAAACATGCTATTTGGGACATAAACCACAACAAAAGACAATGTATCGCTTCCCTATTTTTTCAACAAAAGCTGCAGCAGCACAGAACTTCAAGTGGAGCACGGTCATCCCTCACAGCACCGAGGAGTGAACCTCTCCAAATCGCAGGAATGGAGGCCTGCTCCAAATGAACAGGCCTAATGACCGTGTAGTGAAAATTAATTACCTAATCAGAAGCGTGTGTAACACAATCTTTTTGCCACCTGAGAAGAACAGTCTTCCCTTTCTCCACTTCCAAGGTACCTACATCACTGGTAAAACCAAGTATCCACTTAGTAAAGTATAAACAAACTGCAAGAGGAGAGTGAATGGAAATATAATGAAGAAAATAAAGGCACTTGCCTCTCCGCAATCCGCTTGCTTCTCCTTCTTTAATGGATTTATAGTGATAGTCTATCATCAAGGTACCATGACAGACTTAATTACAAGGAGCTCTAAGTGACCTCAAGAAAATCATATATTGCCCTCTCCTGGGTACAAACCTCCTTAAGCCTAATCTTCCCAGTCAGGAAACCTCTTATCTCAGAGACAAAAGGATTCCTACTGGCCAATGAGTACCAGCTGCCTGAACACTCTCTCTAAAAGGGCTCTCCACAGCCCACTACATCCAGAAAGGGCTTTCTCCGTTTTACCTCACTCAAGGCTGTATTCTGTGCCGAAGGAAGGAAGGACAGAAAGAAGGAAGGAAGGAAGGAAGGAAGAAAGGAAGGAAGGAAGGAAGGAGGGTAGGAAGGAAGGAAGGAAGGAAGGTAGAAAGGAAGGAAGGGAGGGAGGGAGGAAGGAAACTTGGGAGAGAGAAAGGAAGGAAGAAAGAAAGAGAAGAAAAGAAATAGCCTCAAACAAATATCCACAGGAACTAGGGTCCAAGTTTCCCTTTGAAGGAAACTCAGAAGCAAAGGCTGAATGAATGACATACTTTTTCATAAAGGGAGTAATCAGGCTAAAAGAACAATCCTGTGCGAAAAGTCTGTGACCTATGCTGAGGCTATGACCTTGAATTTGAATCTTCGGACACAAAGAATGTAGCCAATTGTTGAACTCCGAATTAGATCTTTACAGGAAGTTTGCTAGCCTTTCCCTCCGGGGCTAGAATCCAGTTTGGAAGTTGGGGGTGAGGGGTGGTATCTAAATGATACGGAATTCCCCAACATCATAACTGTCCATACACACCAATAACTTCCTAATGGATTTAACTGTTATTTCAATCGCAAAAACACCTTCTTGGCTTCAAAATTTATTATCCGAATCTAGATTTGGAAGGATTATGAACATATCATCATGTACACAGGAATCATACCCCTGAACAGAGAATCATTGTTTGAGGTCATAGGCCTTGATTTAAGCAGACTTTCAGATCAAATACCAGTCTTTGAAAAGCCTGGGGAAAAGAGGTGGAGAAGTGTGCCTGCACCTGTCACGGAGAGAGAGAGGTCTTTTTTTATGTTTCTGTTCAATAATAAAACCTTGCAATAAGGTAAGTCAGCGGAACATATTCAGAAACAGTTCTTCGTTGGCCAAAGATCAACCGGGAGTTCTAACAGACTTGGGTCTCCCTAACACCACATCTCATGCTCCCAAACCAGATTACTGATGCTTCTACAGAATTACTTTCGTCCTTCCCAAATCCTACCTCGGACACATTGCTGCAAGTAGTTTAACTGTGAAAGGCCTTGACCTCCTTTCTTTGTCTCTCCGATTCAAGTGTGTCTGTTTCCTTGGGGCTACCGAGCTCAGCTGGATGGCTGGCCAGAGCAGAATGTAGCATCGGCCAATCCTGGAACAATGGGCCCCTTTCTCTGGCTGTCACATGAACAGCGTAGGGTTACAGCCATTGTCCCTCCAAGCAGAGAGGGAGAGGCACGGGTTCTCACAGACTAGCTATTCTCCCTGACCCCCTCTGACCAAGTCACCAAAATATTTTTTAAGAAAAAGAAGAAAGAAAAAGAAAAAAGTTGTGCCTTCTGAAAAACCCTAATATGGCTTGCAGTGCATCCAGGATCCAGGGACCACCTGTATCAGAATACCTTGTCAAAAATACATTTCCCTGGGGCCCACAACACACCAACTGGGCCCAAATAATTACAAGGGGGCTAGTATGGGCAGGTGATTCTCAGGCCTCTGTTTGAAAACAGGCTACACTCAAGCCTTGCTAACTTCTCTAATGAGCTGAATGTGCACGCCACTCTGTTCAAGGGAGGCACAGGAGGTGGGGGTACACTCTATACCATGGGTACCAAATCTCAGTGCAGGGAAAACACCAAGAGAAGGCAGGTGGGAATGAGCCGGGCTCCGAGGAACGTGGAGAGTAAGACTGGAAGTGAAAAGAAAACAGCTGGTCTAAGAGGAATTTGGGGGTAGAGTCACCAATGAGTACAGAGAGGAGGAGCACAAAAGTTGAAGGAAAACACAGAAGCCATCTAAAAGAGGCTGGAGCCTTCAGCAAAAGATGGACAGAAGGAAGTTCCAGGGGCGGTGGGGACAAACAGCTTTTAAAGAAACAAACCAGGGGGGCACCTGGGTGGCTCAGTCAGGTTAAGGCACCAACTTCAGCTCAGGCATGATCTCGCAGGTCTGTGAGTTCCAGCCCCATGTCGGGCTCTGTGCTGACAGCTCAGAGCCTGGAACCTGCTTCGGATTCTGTGTCTCCCTCTCTCTCTGCCCTACTCCTGCTCACGCTCTGTCTCTATGTCTCAAAAATAAATAAACGTTAAAAAAATTTTTTTAAATAAAATAAAATAAATAAAAGAACAAACCGGTATCATGTTCAGTTTTAAATAATTTAATAATTAACAGTAACCAATAATAACATATGAAATGATTATAATTAATATATAATAATGAATAATAATGAATGGCTTGATAACTTAGCAACCAATAAAAATATATGAAAGGATTATAATACGTAATCATTAATAGTAACTAATGAATTAATGGTTTAAAAGCTTTAAGTTTTAAGATGAACTTCCTGCACAGTCCCAAGCCTTAAAGGTCAGCTCCTCAGAGCTACACTTTGGGTAACATTTGGCGAAGTTTAAGAAGTAGGAAGTGACAACGTCACGTTAAAAGAGACAGCACGGCAGTGTGGCAAGATAATCCCTCAATTGAAGATCTCAAGGGAAAATAGGAATTCAGATCCAGATGATGCTAGAAGAAACATGGCCCCTGACCCCACGCCCACCCCCAAGAAGCCCCATAGTTGTTGAACGAGTTAACGGTTTCCTCGTTTCACACCTTCTCAAGGAATAGGGGCTCCATTTTTATGTGAATCCTAATAGGTGTCCCAACCACATCTGGTTTATACAATGAAACAGTGACAGTGTAATACAGGGGCTCCTCTCATGGACATAGGGCTGTGGGAACAGGCAGAACCTGGCCCCAGGGTCCCCTGTAGGTTAACTCACCACTGTGGAATGGTTCAGTCACTATTCCTTGAAACATCTAGCAATGTCTGCAGCGGCACGTTGGCTGAGCTCGACTCCTTACCTAAAATGTGCCGTGGACACGTGAATCCTCTCTCTCCGAAGCCCCACAGTGCCAGGAAAATTTTGGTGAGCACACCAAACCCTCTTTCTAGAATGAACTCTCGGAGAAGCTCTCAAAACGCCCTACTGGCCCTTACAACACCCAGCCTTAACCAGTCACTTGTATTTTTTTTTAATCTTTATTTTTCTTAAGGCAAGGATCTCAGTAATTCCACATAATAATCATCCCTTTGCCCTACACACCAATAAATATCTGATGGGCAAAAATAAAACTCAAACCAACTTCTTTTTTAAGCAATGCAAAAGTCACATCTTGTCATTAATTCCTTGTCATTTACTCCAAAAATAAATAAATAAACAAAGTACCATTCTGAACACACCAACGGAGGTAGGTATTTAAATTTTTCATTTTGATTGCAAAATGAATCCCCCGGGCCCCAAACAAAAAATTGTACACTTCTGTTTTGCTCCTGGAGGAACAAGTTAAGTTCGTGTTTTGATTTTCAGGTTACCATGAAAACAATGTTCTTAAAGAAGACAAACATCATTCTTTACCAGAAGGTATTTGTACGGTACGTAGTGGGATGAGGCGAGGGTTGAGAAGGAAGCTAATCTGGAGAGCTCCTCCAGATGGGCCAGGATATTCATGACAAGGCGCTCGGTCACCCACCCGTCTCGGACGGGGGCCTCGGTGCTCTCAGAGATAAGATGTTTTTAACAGATGTTAATATCCTGCACATGTACCTATTCAGATGAGGTTCTCAGGCTGAAATACTGTTTTCTTTGTCTTAGAAGGGGGAAGGGTATAATTTATTGCCCTGTGAGTTGGAAATTGAGGGGGTTAAGATGCTTTACATAGTTTCTTTATCTAATAGCATAAATCACTACAAATGAAACTAGAGAGGAAACCGCTAGAAAGGAACCTCCATCATAAGAGGATAGATGATGACATTCACACCTTCCAGAACGGCTAACGGCAGAGTAGGCACTCTCAAGTGACATCCGCATGACAACCTATAGTTTTGCAAATAAAGTTGTATAAAGTAAAACCAAGCTGGTTTGTACTTTTTTTCCTCATCGCATGAGAAATCTTTGCATTAAGCACTATAAATTAATCCTCTGCAACAACTACGTTTAAAGGAGAATCATCACTGTGAAAAATAATCTTAAATTGTGATGAAAAGAGAGTCTAGAGATCAATATGAAATCTAAGGAAATTCAGAGAGAATGAATGAGGGAATTAATGAATGAAGAGACGAAGAAACTGGCCAAGAGACTCAAGGAAGTACACGCAGAGGCAAGCTTAAACTAAGGCAGAACAAGTGCCTTTTGGAAACAGCATTGAAAAAGGAAACAAATCAACAAAATTCAACGAATTGCAGTTGATTCTTCAAACTGAGCTAATTTGTAACCCAGAACGCTGGGTGCACATCCCTGAGAAACTGAGAGGACAGGCAGTTCTTAATATTGCTTTGTTTGGAGTCCAAACATTCTGGACGTTGGTACTCCATGCGCTGAAGCTGCTCCCTTCCACCCCGTGTCGACGGAACTTTCACGCATCAGTCTATGAATGAACACTTTTCGTGCTTCATGTCGTGGTGAAGCTGCCTGTGAGCTAAGATTTCCATCCCTGCAGCATTACCATCTTGGTCATTACCCCGCAGTGTTTGTTCACTCGTTCATATGTTATTGCCTATTTCGGTTATTACAAAAAATGAGTGAGATCGGGCGCCCGGGTGGCTCAGTCAGTTGAGCGTCCAACTTCAGCTCAGGTCATGATCTCGCGGTCTGTGAGTTCGAGCCCCGCGTCGGGCTCTGTGCCGACAGCTCGGAGCCTGGAGCCTGCTTCGGATTCTGTGTCTCCCTCTCTCTGTCCCTCCCCTGCTCATGCTCTGTCTCTCTCTCTGTCTCTCTCAAAAATAAATAATAAAACATCAAAAAAAAAAAACACTAAAAAAATGAGTGAGAAATGAAACAATTAAAAATCTAAATAAAAAGAAGCTTTTGTCTCATGAAACTTAATATAAGTGAGCCAAAAAAGGAAGTTATTAAGAATGCAAAAAAATGGCCAATCTTTAGTCTGAATCGAGACATTTGTTGAACTTAAACAGGTCAACTGTTGTTCAAATGAGAAGGAAAACACCAAAATTATAGAATGTTTAAAGAAAGAAAAAATAGAGAAAGGACTAAACACCGAATGCAGTGTGTAAATGGCTAACTATAATTAAACATTTTGCAATTCCCGTGGCTCCTAGGGCCAGCATCCCTTATAAAAGGTAGCCTTTGGCACCATCCATCTTTGGGCCTATTTGTAGGAATGCATCCTATACTAAAGTAGGAGAAAGTAGTACTAAACCGGTCACCATATTCATGACTGAATATAAAAACAAATACCAAGGGAAGTATAAGTTGACAAGCACAGGGCAAAAGTGCTTCGTTTTTACAGATACTGGCACGTCCAGGGCCCGGACACTGTCATTCACAACCAAAACCATCCCAAAGGTATAATGCACTCAGCTCTCGTATCAAAGCTCTGCCATAGTGTTGAACTTGTAACATCGACGTGATGGCATCTAGTGTTTCATAAGTCTCAAGATAATCTATCTTGCCCATTTACCACTCCAGGTTACTAACTTGGTACACGACGCCTAGCCAAATTGTAAATTCTTGCCTGGCTTCTCCACAGCCCTTAGTACGTGCCCAGTGACCATCCCGAACACTTTGTGGGCCGAGGAATGTCACCTAGCGTTTATTTATTCCATCTTCCCCCACATTCTTTGGGCATTTATTATGTAACTGTTATGTGCCAGCCGTGCAGATAAAGGCTTAAAATAAGGAATGGTGGAGACGCCAATGAGTTGGACACACATCCAGGGAACAAACACATGTGACACAACACAATAGATGCCACATTAAAGCTAGCCACACAGTAGACGGGGAGGCATAAGAGTTATCGCTGAGTTTATGAGAGACAATTAGGAAAAGTGTCAGAGGGTGAGTCTTATTTGAACTGTATCTCGGAGGATAGATGAGTAGGGAGGGGATTGGACTAGAAAGAGGAACAAAGACATTCCTGGCAGAGAAAACAGCATACATGGCTAGGCTGGGGAGAAGTAAGGCAGGCATCGTATCTTTTAAGGAAGAGAGCAAGATCAAGATTAGGGGGGCAGGCGGCCAGGGGGACAAGGCAGGCAGAAAACGTGCTATGTGGCTCTTGCGTATCACGTTAGAGACGTTAGGCGTTATGGCATGCACCGGGGTTAGTCCAACTGTGATGTTAGGCCCCCTCCAACAGATTCATTTAGGGATCTGCTCAAACGTGGATGTCCGGCCCTTGCATCCGGCGTGAGGCTCTGGAAACTGCATTTTCAACACACGAGCCTGTGACTTGGGTGTGCCACAGGGAACTTGTAAAACCGCAGACTTTTCGCTTATCTCCCAGGACTTACGGCCTGTGGATCCAAGTGGAGGGGGCTGGGATATATACTAGGTGGAACAGAATGAAATTGCCATTTTATACGGGTCAAAAATGGGCACATTTTGGCCATGCACATAGCCCAGTCTAACTAAACCTGAGAATAACCGGGTATGCACGCAGAGCTGATACTTTCTCCTCTTTTATTAATTATCGACGCCGTTACTCACTCAGCCTGCAATGAGGAATGTGACATCATTTATGCCCCCACGACAAACGTTAAAAGACAAAAAGGAGGTTCGAAAGCAACGGGCCGATGAAGCAAAGCAGCTAATCTAAAGACTGTAAAGACAGAAGGAATCCTGGAGATACGCCAGCTCTTTCCCCACGTCCCAACACAAATTTACATAAGAGGAAGCTGATGGGAGAAGGAACCTGCTGGAGGTTATACTGAATATTTTGTGCAATTCCTCAGTGATACGTCCTCTTCATTTTAACAGATCTTGAAATCATTATAGCTAAAAAGTATTTGGGATTTAATTTATGGGGAGCTAGTGTCACATGACGCCCTCAAATGCATAACGTGGGGGGAAGGGGAGACACAAGGCAAACACTCAAGCATTTTTAAAATGAAGCCAACGAACTTAAATAATACGGAACATAGACCAGCACTTGAAATGTAACAGGTACTTAATAAATACTTATTGAACGAATGAATGACCTCTAAGAAATAGGTTAAAGGAGGTATATTAATGCAAGGAGTTTGTAAGGCAGGATGCGGGGTGTCGAAGACTGTAGATTTCCCACCTGCGAGCCTGTCCCAAGCACCCTTTTAGACCTCTTCTCTAAAATCCCAGCCCGGCCACATGCACTTTTCTTTCCTCTGAAAGGGTCCCGGGAGAAAGCAATACAAAGGTCACATGTGAGTTAAACTTGGCGATACACCTCGTCCTAGGCGGTTGTGAAGCCTGCGTGAGCACGGCCTTCCCAACACTAGTAATACAACACATCATCCCAATACAAATAATAGTTAACACTTAGCTATATTACGGCGATACAGTGGTTCATAATGTCGGCTGTACCCTCATCATCATCACGACTAGTTATCTGCCAGGCTTTTGGCACTCCATGGGCACTGACTCACTGAATTCTTTTCAGAATCCTCTGATGTAAGGATTATTGTTATCATTCAGATGTTATAGACGAAGATAACCAGGATTAAGTAACTTGCCCCAAACCCCACAACTGGAAAGTGGCAGGGTCGAGGGTGTCTGGTCCCAAGCTCACTCTCTACTAAACTGTCTGATCTCGGAGCAGCAAAACTGTAAGTACCCTACAAGCTGAGCCCTTGGAGCAGTCACGTCAGGAAGACGACACTTCTGGAAAAAAAGATTGGATCCTTATCTTTTCCTCCATAAGGAACAAGGTATCTTCAGTTAAGAAGACAGTACACAACGTGAGATCCAGGATATAAAGGAGAAAGGCCACAAGAACCAGCGAGGAAAGCCATTCTCTTCTGTCTAGCATCGATTTTACTGCCTGAGAACTTTTTGGCTAATAAAATCCCAAACTTTAACTTTTCCGTAAAGAATCTGGGTCCTCCTAGGAGGATATTATTTATCTAAAGAAACAGCAAATAAATCACTACGCCTCATTTACTCCGCGGTACCATCCTTAATTCCAGAAAGAACTATCGAGACAGTATATTTCCCTTAAAGCAGTTCCTCAAAGTCCCAGTTCTTTAAAGGACTACCCCCAGATAGATCTTTCTATGGTCTGAAGAACTGCCCCTCCCAACACTCCCTGTGAAGCCAGGCACACCAACAAGGAAGAAGAGACCTCTCTGGTCTGAGTCACCAGGCTGTGATTTTTCACACCCCTAAAGGAAGCTGAGAACGCAGGAAGAGGGAGCACCCCAAGCCTGTGTGTACAATACGGATATGGAGTACTGGAAAAAGAAAAGTTTGGAAAACAAGGAAAGGTCGTGGAGGAGGGAAGCTGGGGTGGAAGAAAGGGTCCCGCTGCAACTGCTCTTCCTTCCAGTCTGATGGCACTCTCGAAACCTCCCTACATTCAGCTATGACACCCATCAACATAGAACAAACACAGAAAAGGCAACGCAAGGGCAGAAATTATGCAAAACAAAATGCGTAAAGGGGGTGTCTCTCCAGGAAAAATACTCCAGGAAGTTCCTATATAGCCCCAAACAACAAGACCAAATGTAAACAGTAACAATAAACCTTTGAGACAGAGTAAACAACCCCGACTGAGCCCATCCAGCCCGGCCGTCGCGGCACTCGGGTCTCCGACTAAAGGAAAATATGCCCCCCAACCCATCACAAACCAGCCAGCGTCCGGCCAAGGTCCAGGAGGTGCCAGAAGTGAGTTTGCCCAACTCTTACCCAGGTCCCAAGATGCTGAGATTTGCAGCACAACCCTTTCTGCCCGGTTTTCACCCAACGCCAGCCGAGAAACAAACTCTGTTCCAACCGCGCGGTTAGCCTCCAAGCAGCGTCCCAGAAGAGAGAGATACCTGGAGGGTCGGGCTCCCAGGTGGGCACGCGGGCAAGGAGGCCGGTCTCCGCGCCTTTCCAGACCCCTAGTTTTGCGCACCGGGGAAGTACTCGCCGCAAACTTCAACGAGGCTTTCCCGGTCTGGCCCGAGATGCTGGAGGAGGAGGGGAGTAACCCGAGCCGGGCCTGGGACGCGAGCAGTTGCCGCGGCTGCAGCTGCCGCCGCCGCCGCCCGCCGGGGCAGTGACCACTGGGGGGTGTCACTGGGCGCCTCTCACTCCCTAGCGCACCCGGCAGGAGCCTACCGGGCAGACTGTGAGTCCCGATCGAGGGTCGCCCCCTGCCCGGAGCGGCTTTCCACCCCCTGGAAGTGACCCCAGCGGATGGACTGGTCACGAAGTTGGCAAACTAGTAGGGGGGAGGAGAGGGGGTCACCGCAAGAAATGAACCAAGGGGTGGTGGAGAGAGTTCCTGGCTGCGTTTAGTGCGCGCGTCCGAGTCAAAGTCCCCGGCAGGTGTTCTAGACCCTGTAACAGGCCTTGAGGTACTGGGGACAGCGCCTGAGCCGCCAGCGGGAGGGACCGTACGTCCCCACTGGAGCCGGGGAAGGAGCGCAAAGGAGGGACGGAGGAGGGATGGGTGACCTAGTCGTGCCAGAGAGTGCGAGGCGCTCACAAAGTGCTTGGAAGGTGGAGCGAGGAATTCGCGAGCAGAGGAGGGCAATGAGGGAGCCCGCTTTACGGAGGCGGGGCAAAGAGAACTCCCCCGACCAGCAGGGGAATCCTTCCAGGCCCTCCGCCAGGCGCCGCCCAGAGATTTCTTGGGGAATGGCTCCCCCTGCCGACAAGCCAAGGAGGTCCCAGGAGACAAATCGCAGAAAGTTAGAACGAAGGAGTGGGGGTTCTCCATTGGAGGGTTGGCCAAGACGCGGATTCCGCAATCTTTTTCTCTAACTGCCCGCCTTCTTCTTCCTTCTCAAAGAATCTCCCCGCGTGCGGACCGCGCAGGCGGACACAAACCTCTAATTGCTGGCAAGTTCTTACATTAAGCTGCATTCTGTCATGACCCCGCACACACTCCTCCGCCATCCCTCCGTAAGAGGCTTGCGCTCCATGCCCGCCCCAGAGGACCCTCTCCAACCAGATTTGTCTTCCTTACCTTTATAAGAACTTTCTTTTTGGAGACCTCTCAAATGAGATGCAGTCAGTAAAAGCATCTGCAAATAGTCCATGCTCAAAATTACCCTTGAATGAATAAGCATATAGCACCATCCCCCCAGGTCACACGCCTGGAAATACACAAGGGAAGAGGCGTTTGTTTGTGTGACTGTTTGTTTACCAGGCATCATCTCCCCTTCACCTGGT
Source organism: Paguma larvata (assembly GCA_030068075.1). Lineage (NCBI taxonomy): Eukaryota > Metazoa > Chordata > Mammalia > Carnivora > Viverridae > Paguma > Paguma larvata. The sequence goes on from CM057826.1 coordinate 128,831,547, forward strand.
TAACAAAAGTTCCGTTTTTCTTTGGAGGCCACCGCGGTCACACTTAGCGCAGTCTGGATGGGAAGATCTATCAGAATGGTCCAGCTTTTCCAGGTCCGAGAGCGGGCACCTGACCTAAGCTTGTCCCTTTAGACCTTCTGTGCCAGGAGGGTACACTTTGATCAGAGCCATAAATCTAGAACTGACTGACCATATGACTGTATTCTGAAGATTGGCCATGAGCTCAAGGCACTTAATCCCCAAAGCCACCCCTCTCTGTTTTATGAACCTGCTTGCTCCAATGCCTCTGATTTTTTTAATCAACTATATTGAGACATGATTTACATTCAGTGTGTTGCACTCATATTACGTATTTGGTTTGATGAGTTTTCAGCAAATGTGCGTACATGCACGTAGCCACTACCACAATCAAGATAGTGAATAATCCCACCGCTCCAGAAAGCTCCTTTGCACCCTGTTGAAGTGTTTCCCACACCACGTCATTCCCGTCCACTGAGCTGCTTTCTGTAACTACAGATTAAATCCGTCTTCTCTAGATTTTCTAGAATGGAACCACATAATACGTGTTTCTTGTGTCTGGCTTTCTTCCCTGAGCATAAGGTTTCTGAGATGCATTGATATTGTTCTCATCAGCACTTTGTTTCTTTTTATTGCTGAGTATCATTCCATTGTATGGCTCTACCGAAATTTGTGTCCCCATTCACCAAATGTTGATAGACATTTGGGTGGTTTCGAGTTTAGTTTCATTATGAAGAGAGCTGCTAGGAACATTGTAGCACAAGTCCCTCTGTGGATATATGATGTTATTTTTCTTCTTGCAAAGCACTGGAATTACTGACTTATACAGTAAGCGTATAATTATATAACAGTTTTCCAAAGTAAATGTATCACCTGACGTTCTTACCAGCGATGTTTAAGAGTTGCTCCAAGTCAACAGTTGGTACTGCCGGTGTTTTTATTTTAGTGATTCTACTGGATGTACAGTGGAGTTTTTTTTTCAGTGTTTTATTGATTTTGAGAGAGCCTGTGTGAGTGGGGAGAGGGGCAGGGAGAGAGGGAGACAGAGATCTGAAGCAGGCTCTGTGCAGTGTAGAGTCTGACGCGGGGCTCAAACCGACACACGAGTAGATCATGACCTGAGCCCAAGCCAGACGCTTACTCCACTGAGGTGCCCTATACATTGTGGTTTTAATTGCATATTCCTAATAACTAGTGACAGCGACCATTAAAGGTGTTTGCCATCTTTTCGTGTGCTCGCATGCCATCTGTTCTTCAAGGAAGTGTCCAAATCTTTTGCACATTTTTAATGAGGTCACTTGTATTCTTCTTATTGTGTTGTAGGAGTTCTTTATATATTTTGAATACCAGGACTTTGTCAGATATGTGTGTAGTACATATACCCTTCTGATCTGCCTCTTGCCTTTCAAAGGTTTCTTGACATTGTGTTTCAAACAACGTAAGTTTTTTTATTTTCATGCAGTCAAATTTACTAATTTCTTATTTTATCGTTGAGCTTTTTATGTTTTATCTAAGAAACTGTTTACCCCCAAGGTCATTAAGCTATTCTCCTATGACTTCTTCTAGAAATTTACTTTTAGCTGTTATGGTTAGGTCTGTGATCCATTTAGAGTTCATTTTTGTAGACGGTATGTAGATAGCATTTTTGTCAATGATTTAAAAATTCACGTTGGGGGTGCCTGGGTTTCTCAGTCGGTTAAGTGTCTGACTTCGACTCAGGTTCATAGTCTTGCAGGCTGTGAGTTCGAGCCCTGTGTCAGCTCCGTGCTGACAGCTCAGAGTCTGGAGCCTGCTTCAGATTCTGTGTCTCCCTCTCTCTCTCTCTCTGCTCCTCCCCAACTCATGCTCTGTCTCTCTTGGTTTCTCAAAATAAACATTAAAAAAATAAAAATAAAGAAAGAATAAAAATTCACTTGGGAATTTTGATTGAAAGTGCCTGGTGTATATTGATAGCCTCAAGGAAAATTGATACATTAATAGTATTGAATCCTCCAATCTACAAACATGTCTCCATTAATTTAGGTCTTCTTTATGTCTCTCAGTAATATTTTTTACTTTTCAGCGTATCAGTTTTTCATATTTAAAAAAAGTATCCCGTAAGTTCCTTTTTATTTTTGCTGCTATTATAAGCTGAATTATTTTTCAATTTCAGTTTCTGATTATTTGTTACTAGTAAAAATAGAATTTTGTGTGGTAACCTCATATTTTTTGCAGTCTAACTAAAGTTATTTATTAGTTCTAGTAATTTTTAAAGGTTCTTTAGGATTTTCTACCTACAAATAGAGTTTTGCTTCTTTTATTTCTTTTTCTTGCCTTATTGCTCTGGATACGATACACAGGACAAGGTTGAATAAAAGTTGTAAAAATTAATATATTCACCTTATTCCCCCACTTAGAGCAAAACCAGTCTTTTACCAGTAAGTAGATGTTAGCTGTAGATTTTGCATATTTTATTAGGAGGAAAAAGTCCCACCATTAGAAGTTTTTTCACCATGAATGACAAATGTGTTTTCTCAAATAACTTTCTGCACCAATTTGAAATAACTGCATAGTTTTTCTCCTTTATTTTGTTAGTTGATTGAATTGTTAAGACTCTTTTGCAATCCTGCGTTAAGGCCTACTTTGCTATTCTAGATTTTATGTACTATTAGATCTGTTCGATCAGGAGGAATATTGGTCTGTATCATTATTTTCTCATGGTCTCTTGGTCAGGCAGAGGTTCATCAATTTTTATCTGTCTGAGGACTGTGCAGTCCTCTCCACAAGGACACCAGTGCCCTGCAGGGCTTCTGCATACGTCATCACTCCAACGCCTCCTGCCCACACTGTCATTCCAGTGCCCTCTTTACTTCACAGTATAGTTTGTCTACAGCCGCGAGGTTTCCCAGGGAGCCCCTGCACCCTCTATAACTCCCTGTTGCCTGTGAGTTGAGGGGTGTCTACTGAGACTCTGTTGCCTCTCCAGTCCCCTGTGAGGCTCATATGTGGCCCAGAGGAGTCTCACAGAACTACTGTTCTCTCTGAATTCACCCTACCAGCTTCTAATCGCCAGAATTTTGCTTGCACTCCAGAAGGTCACTTCCTGATGTCTTAGGGACTTCAGAGGAGCTCTAGCCTGGGCAAACCAACGAACTTCTTTGCTCTCCAGTATACTGAACTATACCTCATGCAGGGAGGTCTAAACCCTTTCCAGTTTCATCCTTTTTAAGCACTTTCCGGACCCGAGAATATCATGTAGAATGGTCATAGCATCAGTTGTTTTTCATTACAGTTAATAATCCTTTATATTAAAATGCACCTGTTTAACCAACAGTGTGGCTTCTCTCTCCTGAGTGGGCCCAGACCGATACACTGCACTAGGGGACGACCTTTCTGGGCTCTCTATTGAAAGACTCCAGGTGTTCAATGAAGACTATCCACTCTTCAATCTGCTTATCAGCCCCGCAAAGGCTTTCAGTTTCCTGATGGGTACATGCCTACTCTTCTATAGTTTTACCTTATTTATCGTGGCTTCTGATTCAGCAATACAAGGAGTCTATGCAATATTCTGGAAGTTCTTCCTCATATAAATCTTTCTTCTTTGGTACACCAACCTCCGACATCCAGCCACCTCAGCCTCTCAGCATTTCAGCGTCTCTCCTGTGCTCCCCTGGACTGTGCTCCAAAAGGAGCTCTAGTCAGAAAGCCACAGTGCTTCTAGGGTTCAGCACATATGCTTACCTTTTCTCCTCTAGACCAAGGTCTGAAAAGAGTTTTTTCATGTATCTGGTCCAATCTGTGGTTGTTTAAAGCTGGAGTTTAAGTCCAGTCTAGTTACGCCTTAATAGTCAGGAGTTATTTTCCTGTATTTCCAAAGAATACTTCGAAAAACTCCTCCACATGGTTTCTAAGCTTTTATTCTTTTTCTTTGTTGTTACTTATTTTGCTTAAGTTGAATAGAATTGCATTTTGTTGCTTTCATCCAAAGACCCTGGAAAAATACACAGGCGGTACCGAGAATGAACGCCTGCAACATTTCATTCAGATAAAGCCTTGAACAACATTCAAGGATTATGGTGAGATTTTTAGTACCTCTGTTATGAACACTATAGTATTATTAATATAAGATTTTATGGGCTTTTGGTGCTGGTGGTGGCGGTGGCGACTATACTATTCTGTTAACAGAGAATTTATAATCTACTAAAACTCCAATTAGTTTTCATATTTGCTATTAAGCCTGACTTCTAAAATTATTACTTATGCAATTGGTTGAGACTTTCATAGTAATTTTACTATTTACTATTTATTTAGTCCTTTGAAATTCTATTTTTCTATATGCTGTCGATCTTTAAAATTCGAGATCTTGGTGGAACGAACGATTGTCCTAATACGTTAGCTAGCTAGCTCAAAATCATGATATCTGAAATTTGATCAGCAAGCCCAAATACTCTTTAGCAAATACTTGTTCAACATAAGGAAGTAGGTAAAGTTCAAAGACATTTTCTAACGGCGACATTATTCTCTGTTTATATCTATTCTCATCCTGTAGTATGGCCATTCAGGCACTTATAAACGCTATAACTCCACTATATTCGGCCTACTTTCTTCATCTGAGTCACAAGGACTTCATAGCATTTTTTTTCCCAAGCACCTTATACATGCAAGTGTATTCTCATCACTTTAATTTATATGTCTGGTAATATTTCCAATAAAGAAAATCAAGTCATCCTAGTAATTCTACCTGTTCACAAACAAGATACCCTTCTTATACCCATGACTTCCCCTCTGTACTGCTCTCAATCCTGTCTTTAAATCTATGATTTAAAAGTTTGCTTAGTTACAGCAACAGACTGAAGTTCACAGAATTTATTTCCTTCCAATCACCAAAGCGGGGGGGAGGAGGGCGTGTTGCAGAGAGTTCATTTATAAATATGGCACAAAGTTCACATTTTTCACTTCATTCAATCCTAACAACAACAGGTAGTTCTATTGCTGTCTCACAGAAAACGAAGGCTCAAAAAGATTAATTAACTTTCCCATGCTCATATAGGTTGTAGAGACATAGGTAGGCAGAGGCAGGTCTGACTCCAAAGGCCATGTTCTCTCAACTGCTTCACCTGCCTGAGAAGTACACTTGCCTATTCTAGTCTCCTGACAGCCCACCGTGGCTCTTTAAATTTCACCAGTGTTCTAGATTTACTTAATTTCCCCCCATAGACCTTGAAATCCTGCTTTGTAGGATTTGATTTTCCCTAGAGACTTTGCTCAGGAATCTTAGAACCCCTCGGGTATATACAGCTTCATCTTTCCCCCTAGTACGAATACAGGCTAGATTGAAATAGGTTGTTTGTTTCATCATCAGACTCAGCCGAAGGACGGGGAGATTAGCAAGGTGGAGTTCAGGTCCCTTGAGTGTCCCCTCTGACTCCCTTCTTTCAGTCGCTTCCTCTTGACCTAGATTTCCTTTATACTTCCTTCGCAAGGATGACTCTTTCCACCTTTTAAAAAAGATTATTCTCTTTTAAAGATATTGGTGGGAAGAAAGGAAGAGACGGGACAATGAACAAGAAAATTGTATCTGCAGCACTTGACCATGAATTAGAAGTTAGGAGCCTTTTTCTGTCTTCCCTTATGTAAGATGTCTCCACAGATATCAAGGATCTTGGTATTCTTGGGGAGACGAGTAGCATCCACCTGTGTATTCCCCTTACCTTAGTGACTTTCAATTTTTTTGTTTATGTTTGTTAACTTGACCTGTTATCACTGAAGTATCATTTTTCCACCTTTTATTGAGCTCTCAGGACCTATATAAGATTGTCCAAATTTAAGGTCTATGACCTGATTATCTGGGACCCTTTTACATTGTGATAGGATTACCGCGAGGTAAACTTATTTAACACCTCCATCCTGTCACACAATTACCAGTGCTTTCTCATGGCGACAACATTTAAGATTTGCTCTTTGCAACTTTTTTTTAGTATATAATACAGTGTTGTTAACTATACTCACATTAGCTCTCCAGAATTTATTCATATTATAACTGGAGGTTTATTCCCTTTGCCCACATATCCCCATTTCTTCTGCCTTCCAGTCCCAGGCAATCGCCTTTCTGTCTGTTTCTATCAGTTCACCTTAATTAGAAACCACATGTAAGTGATCTCCTACAGTATTTGTCTTTCTCTGTCTGACCTCCTTCCTTAGCATAATGCCCCCAAGCTCCATCCACGTTGGGGCAATTGCCAGGATTCCCTTGTTGGTGAAGAATATTCCATCTTATAGATTTACCACATGTTCTTTATCTATTCATCTCTGAAAGGACATTGAGGCTGGTTCCATATCTTTTTTTTTCATTTTTAAATACAACATTTTTAATTGTAAAATACACAAAACTTGAAATTTACTATCTAATCATTTTAAGTGTACAGTTAATAGCAGTAAGTATGGGGTGCCTGGGTGGCTCAGTCAGTGAAGCATCCCAACTTTGATTTTGACTCAGGTCATAATCTCACAGTTCGTGAGATCGAGCCCTGTGTCAGGCTCTGTGCTGTTGGCTTGGGATTCTCTCTCTCCATCCCTCTCTGGCCCTACCCCTGCCTCAAACAATAAATATTTTAAAAAATAGTAATAAGCACATACTGTCATGCAACCATCACCACAATCCAAACTTTTCATCTTGAAAAAAATCTTTTCCTCTTACAAATATGAAATTCTATACCCATTAAGTGATAAATCCCTTTTCTCTAATTTTTCCCAATGCCTGTCAACTACCATTTTAATATCTGTCTATAAATTTGACAACTCTAGGTAACTTCTAAAAGTGGAACGACATATTATTTATCTTTTTGTAATGGCTTTAATTCACTTAACATAATGTCCTCAAGGCTCATCTATGTTGTACCATATGTCAGAAATTCTCTCCCTCTCAAGGCTAAATAATATTCTATTGTATGTGTATATCATGTATTGCTTATCTGTTTATCCAACAGACACTTGAGTTACTTCCATGTTTTATCTGCTGTGGATAATGCTAATATAAATACAGGTGTACAAGTAACTCTTGGAGTTAATCCTGCTCTCAATTCTTTTGAGTATATATCCAGAAGTGGAGTTGCTATATCATACGGTGATGTCATATTTTAAGGGTCCGCCACGCTGTGTTTCACAGTGGCTGTGCTATTTTACATTCTCAACAGCAGAGCACAAGGGTCCCAGTCTCTCCACATCTTTACCAGCACTCATTATTCTCTACTTTCTCTCAATAGGAGCCATCCTAATGGGTTTAAAATGGTATCTCGTTGCGGTTTGACTCACATTCCTAGAGATTTTCTTAATTAGGGCTAATGCCCAGAGCAGAGCCCAGTGCAGAGCTTGAACTCAAGACCCCGAGATCAAGACCTGAGCTGAGATCAAGAGTCGGATGCTTAACCAACCGAACCACCCAGTGCCTCTTGACTTGCATTTCTATAGCGATTACTGATGTTGAGCATGTTCTCGTGTGCTTACCAATTATTTCTTTACCTTCTTCACAGAAATGTCTCTTCAAGTTCTTTGTCCATTTTGGAATTGGATTGTTTCGTAATGTTGTCGAGTTCAGGTATTCGCTATATAGTCTTCATATTAATCCCTTGTGAGGCTGGTTCCATACCTTGAGACTAAGGCTGCAAAGAATATGGGGAGGGAGGTGCAGATATGTCTTGAAGATCCTAATTTCACTTCCTCTGGACGTATACCCGGAAGTAAGATTGATAGATTATATGTTAGTTCTATTTTTAATCTTTTGAGGAAACTCCTTACTGTTTTCATAATGGCCGAACCAATTTACAGTCCCACCGACAGTGCTCACGGGATGCCTTTCCTCCACATCTTCACCAACACTTGTTATCTCTCGTATTATAACAACAGCCATTCTAATAGGTGTGAGGTGATAGTTCATAGTGGTTTTGAAATGCATGTGCAGTTCCCTGATCATTAGGGATATGGGGCACCTTTCCATGTACTTGTTGGCCATACGTATGTCTTCTTTGGAAAAAAAATGTCTATTCAGGTCCTCTACTAATTTTTAATGGAATTATTGGGTTGTATTTGTTCTTTGCTACTGAGTTGCGTAAGTTCCTTATGTATTTTGGATATTAACCCTTTGGGAGATACAAGTTTGCAAATGTTTTCCCACAGTCTATAGGTTGCCTTTTCATTTTGTGGATTGTTTCTTTTGCTGTGCAGAAGATGTTTGGTTTGATGCAGTCCCACTTACTTATTTATTTTTTGTTATTGTTACTTGTGGCTGTGGTGTCATATCAAAAAAAATCGTTGCCAAGACCAGTGTCAAGGAGCCTTTTCTCTGTTTTATTTGAGGAGTTTTATAATTTTATAAATCTATGTTCTATGTTTAATCCATTTTGAGTTAATTTTTGCGAATAGTCTATGATGGGGGTCCAATTTCACTCCTTTGTGTATGATTATCCAGTTTTCCCAACACTATGTGTTGAAGAGACTTCTCCTTCCCCATTGAGTATTCTTGGCTCCTTTGTCAAGTATTACTTGAAAACTATTCATGGATTTATTTCTGGTCTCTGCCGTTCCACTGGCTTATGTGTCTATTTTTATGCTAATACTACACTGTTTGGTGATGTTACAATGTAGATTGAAAGTGTGATGCCTCCAATCCCGTCTCGGGAATGCTTTGGCTATATATGGTCTTTTACTGCTCCATACAAATTTTAGGACTGTTTTTCCTATTTCTTTGAAAAATTCCTGTGGAATTTTGATAGGGATTGCATTGAGTCTAGTCAATTTGGATGGTATTCTTAATATTTAAGAATATTAATTCTTCCAATCCACAAACACAAGATATCTTTCCATTTATTTCTATCTTCTTTCATTTCCTTCCATCAAGGTTTTACAGTTTTCAGTGAAGTGATCTTTCACCTCTTTGGTTAAATTTATTCTTACATACTTTATTGTTTCTATTGCTATTATAAAGGAAATTATTTTTGTCATTTCATTTCTAACTATTTCATTGTTAGCGTACAGAGACGCAACTGATTTCTATATGTTGATTTCGTATCACGCAACTTTACTGATTTTTTAATTAATTCTAAGGTTTTTTTTTTTTTTTTTTTTTTTTTGGTGGAGTCTTTGGTAGGACTCTCAATATAAGATTATATCATCTGCCAACAGGGACAATTTAGTCCTTTGACTGGATGTCTCTTACTTCTTTGTCCGGCACACGTGCTCTGGCTAATACTTCCAGCATTGTATTGAATAAGAGTGGTGAAAGTAAGCAACTTTTTCTAATTTCTGATCTTGGAAGAAAAGCTTTCAAACTTTCACCATTGACTATGATTTTATCTGTGGGTTTGTCATATATGGTCTTTAGGTGGAGGTACCTTCCTTCTAGATCAAATTCATTGAGAATTTTTATCATGAAATGATGTCGTACATTGTTAAATGCTTTTTCTGCATCTATTGACATGATTACAGGATTTTTATCTTCCATTTTCTTAATGTGAGATATTGCATTCGTTAACTGAATATGTTGTGACTGTCCTTGTATCCCAGGGATAAATCCCACTTGCTCACAGGGTATCATCCCTTTAATGTGCTGCTGAATTCAGTTTCATAATATTCTATTGTGAATGCTTACATTTATATCCATCAGGGATACTGCTGTATAGTTTTCTTGTCCTGATCTAGCTTTGGTATCAGGGTAATATTGGCTTTGTAAAATGACTTTGAGATTGTTCGCCCACTTCAATTTTTTGGAAAAGTTTGAGAAGGAGTGGAATTAATTTTTCTTGAAATGTTTTGCTTAAATGTTGAGAAGAACTCACCAGATGAGCTGTGTCTTGGGCTTCTCTTTGTTGCAAAGTTTTGATTACTAAATCAATCTCCTTACAGGATACTGGTCTGTTCAGGCTTATTTCTTCATGATTCAATCCAGGTAGACTGTACATTTTAGGAATTTATCCATTTATTTCTAGGTAATCCAATTGTTGGCATGTAATTGTTTATAATACCCTCTTACAATTGTCTATATTTTTGTGGTCATCAGTTATAATGCCTCTCTTTTATTTCTTATTTTGAGTCTTCTCTTTTTTTCCCCACAGTCTGCTAACTAAAAGTTTGTTAATTTTATCTTTTTGAAAAGCTAGCTCCCAGTTTCACTTTTCTTTTCTATTGTTTTCTGGTCTCTATTTATTTCTGCTCTGATAGTTGTCAGTTCCTTTCTTCCCCTAACTTTGGGCTCAGTTTGTTTTCTTCCAGTTCCTTGAGTTGAAAAGTTAAATTGAGATTTTTCTTTTTTCTTAATGTAAGCATCTATTGCTACACATGTTCTGTTTAGAAGTGTCTTTTGTTGGGGCACCTGGGTGGCTCAGTCAGTTGAGCGTCCAACTTCGGCTCAGGTCATGATCTCGCGGTTCGTGAGTTCGAGCCCCGCATCGGGCTCTGTGCTGACAGCTTAGAGCCTGGAGCCTGCTTCACATTCTGTGTCTCCCTCTCTCTCTGCCCTTCTCCTGCTCATGCTCTGTCTCTTTCTGTCTCAAAAATAAACAAACACTAAAAAAAAGATTTTAAGAATTGCCTTTTGCTGTATCCCATAAGGTTTAGTATGATGTGTTCCCATTTTTGTGTTTCAAGATATTTTATCTCCCTTTTGATTTCTTCTTTGACCCTCTGGTTGCTCAGGTGTGTGTTGGTAGATTTTCACATATATGTGAAAGTTCCAGTTTTCCTCCTGTTATTGATTTCTAGTTTTGAACCACTGTGATGGAAAAATATATTTGCTATAATTTCAATCTTCTTAGATTTTCCAAGACTTGCTTTATGACCTATCATATGATCTATCCATGTTCACTTGAGAAAAATATGTATTCACTGCTGTTGGAGAGTATGTTCTATACCTGTGTCTTTTAGGTCTATTTGGTCTAAAGTATAGTTCAAGTCCAATGTTTTCTTATGATTTTCTGTCTGGATGATCTATCTATTGTTGAATGTGGATTATTAAACTCCCCAGCTATTATCGTGTTATTATTTCTCCTTTCAGATCTGTATTTAATATATGTAGGTGCTCAATGTTGGGTACACATACATTTGCAACTGTTTTAGCCTTTTGATAAATGAGCCCATTTATGATTATATAATGATCTTGCCTCTTGTTATAGTTTTTGGTTTAGTGTCTATTTTGTCTGCTGTAACTTCCCTTGCTTTCTTTCCTCCCTTGCTCCTAGTTTCATTTATCTTTTCTATTGTTTTCTGGTCTCTATTTATTTCTGCTCTGATAGTTGGTTTCCACTTTCATTGAATATCTTTCTCCATACATTTCACATTCAGCCTATGTGTGTCCTTAAAACTGAAGTGAGTCTCAGGGTGCCTGGGTGGCTCAGTCGGTTAAGCAGCCAACTTAGGCTCACTCAGGTCATGATCTTACGGTGTGGGTTGAAGCCCCACATCGGGCTCTGCACTGACAGCTCAGAGCCTGGAGCCTGATTCGTGGATTCTGTGTCTCCCTCTCTCTCTGCCCCTCCCGCATTCATGCTCTGTCTTTCTCAAAAATAAAAAATAAACATTAAAAGAAATAAAAACAAATCAAAACTGGAGTCTCTTGCAGACAGTATATAGTTGAGTTTTCTTTTTTTTTAATCCATTCAGCCACTTTATGCCTTTTCCAAAATGGTTCTTTTTGGCAGCATCCCGCATAGCTGGGGAAACCAGGCACTCACTCGTATGCCTGCATTTTCCCCAAGGGAGAAATCGTGATCTGAGAGTCTCTCTTGGCACTGAACTGGGCTGCCTTAAGGGAGGGGCGACCTGGATAAAATCAAACTGTTCTTCTATCTCTAATACACCTAATCTTGATCTATAATATATTTTTTTTGCTCCAACAGTATGCTGACACTTTTCCAGTGGGCTCCTGGACTTCTCCAAGGACTCTCTGTCAGTGACTGCCTAAGTCAGTGTTCTCCAGAGGATCCTGAACCATGGCTGAGCTTTATCAGTTCACGGATTACCTGAGGGTCCACGTTCAGGGCCAAAGTCGGCCTATTACCTGAGGCACAAGTGGGTGAGACTCCTGAGTCCTTTGAGATGGTGCTGGACGCCACAGCTCCTACAAATTCACTCTTTTCCTCGAATTGATGTCAAATTTTTCTTGTTGGTGGGCCACATGATGAGGGGGGTCATATTTGGCCATCTTGCTGGCATCCTCTCCCCATTTTTTTTTACTCTAACTCACAGTAAGAAATAAACTTTTCGTTATGACCGAATTCATATTTTATATACAATTGGACACATGTCATGAAACAACACTGACTCTTACTGTATGTAAGGTCCGCTGATATTTTCTATTCTAGTGCTAGAGATTTTGTTAATATATGATTCTGATTCAATATTTTGGGAAAGGCTACATTTTAACTAACTCCGAGATGGATGTTTCTGTTACTCAGACACACCTTGAGTAGCAAAATGGTATTTTATTTAGATGCGAAATTACTTTTATGACTCTTGATGTATCTGGACTGTTTTTAAAACCACTGCTGGCATACTTCTTGGTGTAATACTATGTTTGCAGAAGCTCCTGAAAGAAAAACCTGCCTATCTGGGATATTCTTGAAAAAGTAGACTTCCTGTGGAATGGTATCATGCTTGGACGCAGCTCAGCAGGAAAGCAGCTCATCTTGCATATGCCAAGATCAGAAAATGAGAGAAGTAAAGACATGGATACCTTTCTAACATTGTCTTTTTAAACTGTAACATGTGATCCCATAAACGCATCCATTCTAGGTTGGAATAAATCAACGCCATGTGCATAATGAGGATTCTCATCACTGTGTACAAAAGGAAAGTTACAGAAGATGATCAGAAGTGACTGTGGTAATGACAGAAGTATTTAAAAAAAAAAAACACAAAAAACCAGCATTTCCTGTGGTGTGATCTCCTTTTGCCTGCGATATGAACGCTTGCCGTGTCAGTCAAGGTTCTTGTCTTCAAGCAATAAAAGTCAACTCTGAGTAACCTAATAAATCAAAACTGGGGGAGGCCATTAAGAGACTCCAAAACAGATGGGAAACTGTGAGACCAAATGCCAGAGGCCTGTGCAGCTACAGCCCCAGCAGGGCCTCCTGAAGAGCCCACCCTTGCACTACATTCCAGCAGCATCAAGATATCCCCTCTCCCACCAGGATGGGCCACCCAACGTGGAACATCACAGGAGCAGGTAAGCAGAAGATGTTGGTCCTTCTTATTCCTCCTCCAGGACCCCCACACTCTAGAAGAAATAGAAAGATGGACCCTAAAGATGGAGGAAGAGAAAGTAGAAGAGGGAGAACAAAGCAAAGCACACCAAATTCCCCAAGGCAGGGCCAGTGCACTACTGTCAAATCCGGGCGGATTGAGGGGATGCGGGTCACAATGGACTTGAGATTCAAGATGTAGACTGGAATACTTTAGCCTTGATGTTTTAAAACCTGAAAATTGTCTGGGATGCTACGAGAGCTACAGAAGATGTTGTCAAGGGGCAGACAACACTTCTTCATCAAAACATACCTGAAAATGGGTGCACCTGGGTGGCTCAGTCGGTTAAGCATCAGACCGGCTCAGGTCGTGATCCAACCATTCATGGGTTCAAGCCCCACATTGTACTCTGTCCCGGCAGCTCAGAGCCTGGGGCCTGCTTTGTATTCTGTGTCTCCTTCTCTCTCTGCCCCCCTGTGCTTGTACTCACTCTCTCTGTCTCTCTCTCCCTCTCTCTCAAAAATAAACATTAAAAAATTAAAAAAAAAATACTTGCAAATGATGCTGGAAAAAAAAAGGGTTTCATGTTCCCTTTTAGTGTCTCAGTGAATTCAGAACCTCCAATAAATTAGAAGAACAGCAGAAGAAATGGACTTTGAGGAGTTGAAGTAGAAATTCACTGAGAAGCTACTGGATGCTCAGTGAAACACTAGGAAGGCCGGAGGGACAAGTCAGGAGGGGACGGAGGGAAAACTCACACTGGGGAACTGGTCTGGGGAAGCTCTGCCCCACCAGGGGACAGCAGATGCTGGAGATCCCATCACTAACACCTTCAGCCCTAGATCCTGACTAAGGCACCTACCCCTCCCCAGAATGGGATGCGGCTGCCTCTCCTGAGCTACAAAAAGAATTCTCCATTGTCCCACTCCCCACATCCAAGTTCAGGGCCCATGCACCTCATTGGCTGAGCCTAAGTCACACGTCCAAGGCCCAGCTGCAAAAGAGTCTGAAGAAGTAAAATGTTACTCCTTTGTGTTTCTATCCTGAAGGGAAATCTCTTCCTCAAAGCAAGTCTCATAAGCAGGATTACTATTAGCCCCTATGGTGCTTTGTGCAAGTGAGGAAAACGCACACCTTTAGTTGACCAAATGAGTCTTTCATTCCTCCAGGGATTACAGGCCATTGTCAAGATTTGGGGGCGGAGCATGCTTCAGCTTTTGCTCCACTTGACCGCTCTCCTGGAGTCTTTGTGCAGAGCACGCATCGCACAGGTGTATTCCGTAGTCCTGCTGTCAAGGCGAATGTTTATCTCATTCAGACAGGGGATGTAGCTGAGATGACAGATACATACTGAAGAAAGATATCCAGCTTAGAGAGAAATAGGTTCAGAGATAACATCCATGTAGCTTGGTGAAGAAGAGTGGAATCCAAGACAAATGAACGAAAGCTAGGCAATGCATGGGCTTTGCTGAGTAGTCATTTACTGTGAACCTGCATCACCATCACTAAGAGAGTCTCTCTTCACCACGAACGGAATTTGGCCTCCGATGAACAGAAACAAAGTGATGCTGAACCAGGGTGGCCAAATGTGAAGCATCATGCAGAATTACTTGGATCGATTTAAAATTTAAATCAGTCTAGTACGTTGACATTAACATCGACTCCCCTCCCGGTTCATGAAAGAACTATCTCACGCTTTACAAAAGAGGAGATTTACGGAAACAAGTTTATATATTTTCATGTTAACACAAAGCATCATTTGTTCACAATTATAATAATTAAGTATTTGTGAAAGAAGAGTTATGCGTTGTTTCCATATTGTATTATAATCTCTATAAAAACTTTTTTGCCCAATATGCATTAGGAAATTAAAAGTAAACACTCCTAAGTTATTTCTTGTTTTTATTTGAAAACAGTAGAAAGAGTAAAGATAAGCAAACTGAGTAGATCATTCCATATTGAGTAAAGATAAGCAAACTGAGTTGATCATTCCATGTTGAATTGTAGATACAATTCAATGAAATGCTCCTGCATCAGATCAATTACATGGGCATGTACCACACAGCGAATGCTTCTGGGTTCGTAGATTTTACAGATACTCCATCTGGACTACGTTTCTACAGTGGAGTAATGGATTGAAAGTCTATTTGGACACCATTGAAGACAGAATGGAAAGAGACGTATTTGACAGAGTACTGACAGCTTTTTCAAATTTTGTCCTACGTTGCAATAGAAAAAATGAGATGGTAATTATCATTTTTTTTATTTTAATTTTAAGTTTTAAAGTTATCTCTACACTCAACAGGGGGCTTAAACGCACAACCTCGAGATCAAGAGTCACATACTCCACCAACTGAGCCAGCCAAGCCAAGACAGCAATTATTAAATGACGTAGGATCAAAGAAGGGTTTTCTAAGGGGGAAGGTTTTGTGGTTTTTGTATCTTGTTGGGAATGACCCAGTGGAGAGCTAGTGTGGGTGAGAAAGTGGCTTCCTGTCACTTTATCACTGCCTCTGAGAGTTCCCGGCTATTTGAGACACCATCCATCCTCAGAACCCTTCATCTTGCAAAAGTGAGACTCCATACCCATTAAACATTAACTCCCAAATTCCCTTTCCCATAGCCTCTGGCAACTATCATTCTATTTTTTGTCTCTATGAGTGTAACCACTAAAGATACATAAATGGAATCATACAGTATTTGACTTTTTATGACTGGTGTATTTCGCTTAGCATAATGTCCTCAAGGTTCATCCATACTGCAATAGGTGTCAGAATTTCCTTCCTTTCTAAGGCTGAATGGTATGTATGCACCATACTCTCTAAACCACTCATCTGTGGATAGAAACTTGGCTTGCTCCCACATTTCAGCTCTTGTAAATGATGCTATAATGAGCATAGGTTCACGCATATTTTTTAGAGACTCTGCTTTCAACTCTTTGGGATAAATACTCAGTGGCATTGCTGGATCACACGGCAATTCTATCTTTAATTTTCCTAAGAATCGCCATGCTGTTTTCCATGTGACTGAGCCATTTTGCAGTCCCACCAACAGTCCACAAGGGTTCCAAGATCTCCACATCCTGCGACACTTGTTATTACCCCCACCAACACCTTTTTTTTTTTTTTTTTGATAGAAGCTATTCTATAGGCATGAGGTGGCATGTCATTGTGGTATTGGTTTGAATTTTTTGATGTGGGACATCTCTTCATGTCCACGGTAATTTGTATCTTCTTTGGAAAAATGTCTATTCAAGTTCTTCGCCCATTTTTTTTTTAAACTGGGTTGTTCTTGTTAAGTTGTAGGAGGGAATTCGTTATATATTCTGCTGTCCTCTTGTTCACTGCACTTCAGACATATTGGTTTCTTAGTATTATTCCCACTTAGGTCCCCCACTGGAATGTGTGGCTTGCTGTTTCATCTCATTCATTTCTAACTGAAAGTCTGACTTCTCAGTGTAGACTTCCTATCAAACATCACAATACATCCCTGCTCCCCCGGCACACCTAATCCCCTTTAAAATGCTCCACGTTTTCATATTTATTCCTTTTCACTTTCTAGTGTGCTATGTAATTTACTTATTATGTTCATTGTTTGATATCTGTCTTTCGCCCACTAGAATATAAGCTTTTGAAAGGCAAGGTTATCTGTTGTGTCTATTACTATATCTCAAGCACCAAGTGATCTCCTTGTGCATACTAAATACCTCCAAAATAGTGGATACATTTGAAATATAAGTTTTGTAAGTCACAGGATTTTTATTTTCCACTTGGAAGTTATCTCTTTTAAGTAGAAAATTATTTTAAGAGCAGAGAATTCTGAACGTGAATTTCTTTTTATTTTATTTTTATTTGAGAAACAGAAAGAGAGAGAGAGAGAGAGAAATGCACATGAATGGGGGACAGGCGGAGAGGGAGAGATAGAGAGAATCTCAAGTAGGCTCCATGCTTGGGCGCAGTGCCCAACAGGGCACTCGATCCCACAACCTTGAAAACATGACCTGAGCTGAGATCAAGAGTCAGGTTCTCAGCCGACTGAGCCACCCAAGGCACCCCAGAGTGTGAATTTCTTTCATTCACTTAACACATTTGCCCAAACCATGGAGCTGCACAAATATGGCTCTCAGTAGATTCTGTCTTATCTCTCAGATTCTAATAACTATCTCACTCTTGCAATAAAAGGGGGAGGAGATAAAGATAAAAAATTAATTAATCAAAGCCTTAACTTTTCTGAAAACCCAGGGAATTTTTATCAGCCTCCTCTGTTATTTACCTACCATTCCTCTCTAGAATATTAACATCATATCCTGAGATTTACAGCTTTCCACGGCCATGATGTGTTCACACGAGTGAAGAGCGAGCGCTCCAAAAGAGTCTTTCCTTACGCTTCGTGTACATTAATTCACACTCAGGAATATCATTTATTCAATCAACAGAAGATTGTTTTATTAAAACGCAGCACTTCACGGCCTTTTTCATATTACATTGAGAGGCTAGTTATGTTTCTATAGCGTATGGGGATAAACAAGAGAACTGGAGCCCTCCGCAAGGTTCTCTGGTTACGTAGTCCGCTCAGCGCTCTGAGCCACCCCAAGCATTGACGCACTGGTGGAGAAGCTCTATGAGATGACGTGATGCCACAGGAAGTGAGTTCTTCCCAATCGTGGGTGAAACCATCCTCTAGGACAAACATGGGTGACAACTACAAATTGTTTCCTTCACCAGATACTCTGACATGGTCTATTCTCAAAGTTTCAAATCAGTGATCCTCTGATTCTTGAAACTAAACATTTGAATACTGTGGGAAAGCTCCTCACCTCCTCTGTTGTATGAATCTACTGACTTCCAGCCCACCCTCCAGCTTTAAAAACTATTTTATCTCCCTTATATTGCAGAAGCTAGAAGGCTGAGAAGTAGATTGATACCCTAGCCAGCAAAGTTCTGAACAGATTTTTTGGCTCCTTCTTACAGAGAAACTCATGTAATAGCTGAAAGACAGCAGGGAGGCCCAACTGTGAGTTTCTTGAGTGGCTTCTGCTTCCCCTACCATTCTACCCACCTTGGAGCAAGGAAGTTCCAGGAGAGGTATTAGAGTTTCCTGCAGGTTCCTGACTCTGCCAGATAGAGGCTCTCTAACCTTCTATGGTGATGTGCCAAATGTTAGTGGTAGCTCCTTGCCTGGCCTCCTTCAACCCCAGTAATGAGACTGTAAGCATTCGACTCTTTGTATTAAGACCTCTGCCTGAAATACCTTTTTACGTTCTTGTCTGAGCTGTGAATGAGACCCTTTCCTTAGGAACAAAATGTAGAAACTCCCATTTTTTTTATATATAAAACATCTGACAAACATACAACCAACAGTTTCATTTTATGGTAACAGATATGTTAATATTCTCTAAACTTGTTTCCTATTTAATTCGATGTAATGCCTAGCAAAAGGTTATCTGCTCGTGTTTCAGCAGACTCCCAATCTTCACGTTGCCTGTGCTATTACCAAAAGGACCGTGGTTTCTGCCCCAGGTACTTTTTAGCCAAGAGTAAATTAAAGCGTTTCAGGCTTTTAATGTCCTATTTCTGCACTGCCCAAAACACATGAACAGAAAAATAAAAGGGATGTGGATCTCTAAATGAAAATCAGGGGCTTTTTGTAGGAAAATTTATGAATGAATTTAGAGAAGCAAATAGCAACTATTCACTACCATTTCACTACCTAAAAATAAAGTAATCTTTATTTTGTACATTACACCAAAACAAAATTCAAACAGATACAAGATTTAAGTGTTAAGAGAAATGGTCCATTAAGATACTACATTATCTCAGTGACTATTTTTTTTTAATAATTTATTGTCAAATTGGTTTCCATACAACATCCAGTGCTCATCCGCAGTGACTATTTTTTAAAGTCTTGTTTAATAAAACACTTTCTGAGGGTGACATCAAAGGCAAAAACCATTAACAAAAAGTTAGGTTTTTCAGGGCGCCTGGGTGGCTCAGTTGGTTAAGTGTCCAACTTCGGCTCAGGTCATGATCTCACAGTTTGGGAGTTTGAGCCCCACGTCAGGCTCTATGCTGACAGCTCAGAGCCTGGAGCCTGCTTCAGATTCTGTGTCTCCCTCTCTCTCTGCCCCTCTCCCACTCATGCTCTGTCTCTCTCTGTCTCAAAAATAAATAAACATTAAAAAAATTTTTTTAAACAAAACCCTTGATAGAGATAGGGAAAATTTTGATTTATTAATACTTTGAAGTTTTATCCTGCCATATCTGGCCATGCTCCGGAAGAGGATGGAAATAGGGGTAGGGTGGGGCGAATTCTTATAGTATTAGCAGAAAATAACAATTGGCCGCCATGCTAAGACTAAAGAACACAATGAAAACAATTGCCTTAAGAAAGATATGTGGTCCCAGGTGTTGACCACCTTTAAAAATACATTGCATTCCTTTTCTTAATTTTGAAAAAGTTGGAAACATACTATGGTAGGCTTTTTAAAATAACTAAAAAAAATCTTAAAGCTACAAGAGCTTATTTTAGAGAGACAATTAGACCATAGAAAGCAGCGATCTGCCTGACAGATTAGGAATACGGTTTCGCTCCAGAGACAGGGGTGAGACTTCGGGGACAAGAGACAGATTCTCAAGGAAGAGATGAGTAATTACAGATAAGGGGCTAAAATTAAGAGGCAAGCAGGACACTGATGCCTTTGCGAGAGATTTCCCGTTACGACTATGCAGGTATTAGGGACAACTTGGCAATGGCTTTACAGCTGTATTCTGTAATAAACCGTAGCATGCTAATATAGACTGAACTGTTTAAACATCTTGCAGACTTTAATTTACTCAGCTTAAGAGCTTAGTTGAAAGGAAAAAAAAATAATGGAAAGTAAGCTGTAGGATTGCTTTTCCTGAATTCTAAATTTAGCTTAAATATATTCCTAATCCTCTATGCCAGGGATATTTTCCTGAAAATTCATTTGAATTGTACAATCTGCTCACCTTTATTAATGCAAGGATTTAGACGGGCATAAACATGCTTACTGTATTTTCCTCGGTCGATTTTTAGCCTAGGTAATCCTGTAAATGATTAGTTAATTATATTCCGTCTGATTATCAGGCTACTTAACTTAAATCCACTATGATGATAAAAGGCGAGTAAATCTGCAGTGCCAACAGAGACGCTTCTACACACGGCTACCTTTAAGAAGGAAAAAGAAGCTGCCCCAAACGACCATAGCCTGCACGAGATTAACTCCCCATACACGGATGACAGCATCTGGAAAGGAACAGACTGAAGAGGAACACCAACTCACAGCCATCGGTTCGGGTCTGTATTGCCTTCAAAGACAAATCTGATTGTTCCCTCCACCGACCGTCTTATAAAACCAGAGAGGGAACATTCATTCCATCACCCGTTGTAGGAAATGCTTCTCTTGATTTTTTTTTAACGTTTATTTATTTTTGAGACACATAGAGACAGAGCGTGAGCAGGGGAAGGGCAGAGAGAGAGGGAGACACAGAATCCGAAGCAGGATCCAGGCTCTGATGAGCCATCAGCACAGAGCCCAACGCGGGGCTCGAACTCACAGACGGTGAGATCATGACCTGAGCTGAAGTCGGTCACCCAACGGACTGAGCCGCCCAGGCGCCCCTCCTCTCAATTTTTAATGTAGGTCCGGGTGACTTCCCAGGACATCTGGGTAGGAATGGAAAATTTTTAAGCCAGCAATAGAAAA
Source organism: Paguma larvata (assembly GCA_030068075.1). Lineage (NCBI taxonomy): Eukaryota > Metazoa > Chordata > Mammalia > Carnivora > Viverridae > Paguma > Paguma larvata. Next base: position 128,852,500 of record CM057826.1, read on the forward strand.
GGAAAACACTGCGCAAGGACTCAAGGGTCGGATGTCGTTTCAACCCCCAGAGGAAATGGAACAAGGGAACTAGCATATTCAGAATATCTCTCGTGAGCACATCATACTCTCTCATTTACTCCTCACAAGAGGCCTAAGAGGAAGGTGTAATTATCTCAGTGTCTCAGTGCTCACAGACCCTGGATCACAGGCTCATTAGAATCCGGTTTGCCCATAAGAGACTCTTAAATATGGAGAACAAACAGAGGGTAGCTGGAGGGGTTGTGGGAGGGGGGATGGGCTAAATGAGTAAGAGGCATTAAGGAATCTCCTCCTGAAATCATCGTGGCGCTATACGCTAACTAATTTGGATGTAGATTTTAAAAATAATTAATTAAATAAAAAGTAAAAAAAAAAAAAGAATCCAGTGCATCTGACTCCAAATTCTGTGCGCCCTTGGTTGTTACATTTTGACAGCACTCTTTCAGGTACAGAAGAGAGAAGCCCCATTCTAACTGGCCTAGGAAAAAACGAGGAATTTACTGGCTCATAAAACTGACACGTATAGACCTGAGCCTCCTCATGCCACATTGTCCGCTGCAGGCACGGTTGGATCAGGGGCCAAGAGGAACTCTTTCTCTCTTAAGTCTCAGTTCTACTTTTCTCCAGGTTACATCTGCTATCAGGCAGGCTCTCAGGAGCCCCAGCTTCAATCTTTCAATCTTGTCCATCTCATGGCAAAAGATCCTTTTCCTAAGTTGGAATCAGAGTTCCAGTATTGAATCTTACTGTCCTTGCTTGGTCTAAGTAATCTCAACCACACGCTATAAACAATTTGAATCCAAAGTGAACGTGCAGGCTCGGCTATACCAGGAAATGTGGATTGTAACTCTTAAGGCTTAGGTGTGTGTTAAAGATGCCAGTATAGGGCGCCTGGGTGGCTCAGTCGGTTAAGCATCCGACTTTGCCTCAGGTCATGATCTCCGGGAAATTCAAGCCCAGCGTCAGGCTGTGCTGACAGCTCAGAGCCTGGAGCCTGCTTCAGATTCTGTATCTCCTTCTCTCTCTGCCCTTCCCCCACTCATCCTCTCTCCCTTTCTTCCTCTCTCTCTTAAAAAAAAAAAAGGATATATTTGAAAGAGAGGAAGCATTCACCAAATACCCGCCTTGTATCAGCAGAACATAGGTACATCCCACCTGTTTTTATGTCAGAAAAATGAGTCAGTGGGCACCAGCCACACGTGGCGACCTAAATTTAAAACTTAAAGTATTGAAATTAAATTAAAATTTAGTTCCTCAGTGGCAGGAGCTGTCCTTACCGTGCTGAATAGCCACGTAACAGTGGCTTCCACAGTGAATGGCAGAGTTGGAGAACATTTCCATCACTGTAGGAAGTTCTGTTGGTCAGCTCTGGATGTCTGTCTTCATTTTTCCCTTTTTTTCAGAAGAGAATCTAGCAATCTTAAGTCATGTTAGGTAAGACTACAAAGAAATAATCAGCCCAGAATGTGTATTTTCTCTAAGAAAACCACTCTGAACTCTCAGAAAAATCAGTGTCATGGGCAAAAACATAGGGGTAGAGATATTAGATAGCAGATATTAAGTGATTATATGAAATTATTGTCAATTTTGTTAGTTGTGATAAAAGTATTGTGGTTCTGACAGAGTATATTCTAACCGTTTGGAGATGTGAAGCATTTAGAAGTAGAATTTTGATGTTTTTAATTTACTTTGGGATGATATAATAAAAACAGAGAGATGAAGTGAATATGGCACCATGTAAACGATAGTCGAATCTAGTTTATCGGTACTACTGTTTCTAATTTTGATGTATCTTAAAACTCACAAAATGAAAATATTTTTGAAAACTTAACTGTTTAAAAAATGTTTAATGTTTATTTTTGAGAGAGAGAGAGAGTGAGACAGACAGAATGCAAGTCAGGAAGGGGCAGAGAGAGGGAGACACAGAATCCCAAGCAGGCTCCAGGCTCTGAGCCGTCAGCACAGAGCCTGATGCGGGGCTCGAACTCACAAACTGTGAGATCATGACCTGAGCCGAAGGCGGACACTTCACTGACTGAGTCACCTGGCGCCCCGAGAAAGCATTCCTGAGGTGATCTATTCCCCCAGGAGACGGTGCTTTCACCCAGAGTCATTCTTTGTTGGCCGAGTTTCCACTTCATCATTAATTTATAGAATATTTCCCTAACAACGGAACTAGAACTGAGATGCCTGGGTGGTTCAATCAGTTAAATATCCAACTTCAGCTCAGGTCATGATCTCACGGTTTGTGACTTCAAGCCCCACCATTGCGCTCTGTGCTGACAACTCAGGGCCTGGAGCCCGGAGCCTGCTTTGATTCTGTGTCTCCCTCTCTCTCCACCTCTCTCTCTCAGCCTCTCTCTCTCTCAAAAATAAATAAACTTTAAAAAAAATTAGAAGCAGCAGCTCCAGGGGGTCAAAAGGAACAAACTTCCCATTATAAAATAAGTACGTGGCTATATTAACAGCCATATATCTAATAAGGGACTTGTACCTAGAACATATTGCAAACTGCTACAGCTCAATAATAAAAACAAAATAGTCTAATTAAAAATGGACAAAGACCCTGAGTGATATTTCCCAAAAAGAAACACAAATGGCCAATAAGTACAAGAAAAGATATTCAACATCATTTACCTCCAGGGAAATGCAAGTGAAAACCGCAATAGAATACCACTTCATACTCAGAAGGAAAGCTACAATCAAAAAGACAGATGGGGTGCGTGGGTGGCTCAGTCGCTTAAGCCTCGACTTCGGCTCAGGTCATGATCTTGCAGTTTGTGAGCTCAAGCCCCCCGTCAGGATCTGTGCTGACAGCTCAGAGCTTGGAGCCTGCCTCAGACTCTGGGTCTCCCTCTGTCTCTGTCCCTCCCCGGTTCATGCTCACTCACTCTCTGTCTCTCTCAAAAATAAACATAAAAATAAAATAAAATAAAATAAATATAAAAATAAAATAAACAGGGGCGCCCGGGGGGCTCAGTCGGTTAAGCGGCCGACTTCAGCTCAGGTCATGATCTCACGGTCTGTGAGTTCGAGCCCCGCGTGCTGTGCTCTGTTCGGGCTCTGTGCTGATGGCTCGGAGCCTGGAGCCTGCTTCAGATTCTGTGTCTCCCTCTCTCTCTGCCCTTCCCTTGCTCACGCTCTGTCTCTATGTCTCTCAAAAATAAAATAAAAACGTTAAAAAAAAATAAACATTAAAATAAAATAAAATAAAATGGTTTAGAAATAAGCATGTAATTTTAATACTGGATGTTAACTAACTGGAATTAAAATAAAAACTTGAAGTAAAAAAAAATAATAATAAAAGGAAACAAGCATGTGACCTAGCCACACCAACAAGAGATAAAGAGGGTTTTACTGGAGATTTCTGGGAATGTTCTAACTCATTTTGAAGCAAGAAGCTTGAGAAGCCAGTTAAATAAAAAAGACCAAGTCAGAATTTCTACAGGCAGCTATCATACAACCAAGACATGACATGACATGAACCCACTTTGGAGCGAAGATGAGAGGCAGAGGGCAGGGCAGAGAGACAGAGAGAAGCCAGGTCTTCGATTGCATTTTTAAACTGTTGGATCAATCCACCTTGAAACTCACTTCACCTCTTGATGTCTTATGCAAGCTAATGACTAGCCTTGAGGCAGTTTGACCTAAGTTTCCTACTACAGCTGGAAATTTACACGCCGAGACGCCTCGATGTGGCAGCCCCTCTACACAGACGGAGCTTGAGATAACTCCCCAGTTTCCCACAGCCCCAAGTGGCATGAGATACCATCCAAAATTATCTCTACAACCTGAGAAATTTAGCTGCTGCCTACACTGAGAGGGGGCTGGTGGACCTTGCAACCAGGAGAGGAGACACAGCAGCATGAAGCGTATAAATCCAAAGATGATGCATGAGTGTCAACATCATGGCAGGAGGGTAATGACGACCAGGGTCCAGGTGAATTTTGACGTCACAGCAAACGCCAGTCAGGCTACATAATAACCTGTGGTTACATCCTCCCCACATGACACCCCGGTGAAACTTAAAGCGTTCCGCCACACACACCAAACTCTCAAATCTCAGGAGGATAATGAATTGGCTGGGTTAAGTTTTCACCACTCAATAAATGGAAGCTCAAAACAGAGACTGTTGCATCATAGAAAAATGAAAGTGATAGGTCGAGAAAAATCCTAACCCATATGTGTGCATTCCAATTATGCAGAACTCATTCTTCGGCCAGTGGGTGGCAGAAGCACCATGATTATCTTGATCCCCATCCCAGCCCGGATTTATCAACCTTACCATCACAGAGGGTCATGGTCAGCCTTTACCAAGTCCTTTTTCCACTGCCTCTTCTCATTTGCAGTTGTTCAGAGTTCAAGCTCAGATCCTCCCGCAAATGAAATTTTTCTTGCAATGGGCTCGTGGGTGCAATCCTGATCAGAAGGCTTATTGTAGAACTGTGACCCTTAGTCACTCTCCACTGACCCTCACCCCAGGGTCTTTTTAATAAAAAAATACAAACTGATAGATAATTATGTCAGAGAAACTCAGAGAGATGTCCATAAGTTCTGTCCTGCAGCCCGACACCTTCCTTACATGTCTTGCAAAGTCATCTTGGTCCAAATCTGAAGCAAAGGACACATTTTTAATAACTCCTGATGGATAATATTCAACTTGAAGTTTGTCTAACTTGGAACATGAACGTACTTGCAACTCTTTGCTCTGGTTAATTTTGTGAATTTAAATGGTGCAGGGCTTCTAAGGAGCTATTATCATTTCCTTTCCTATTTCTTCACTTTTTTCTACCTCATTTGTGTCCCAGTCCCTTAAAAACAATCTCATTTCCTCAACGTTGTCATAGATTACCCCCAAAGAGAGATGACTGATGTTAACACAAATATCGTTTGGTCCCTACACTGAGATTAAGAAAATTTCCCCAGTTTTTAATGGAGAGAAAAGAAAATTAGCTGTGCAGGGCAAGAATACTGAACACAACTGGAAAACAAAGTTAAATATCAGATCAATGGTCTCTGATGCCTGTTATCGACCTTCTATTAAAAACAAATTTAAACCCATGGACTTGTAGAAAATAATTTTGTGTTCATATTTCAACACTGTGTTAATGATATTCTTAAGTTAAGCATTTGATAGAAAATGTTACTGAAGAGGCACCTGGGTGGCACAGTCGGTTAAGCGTCCGACTTCGGCTCCGGTCACGATCTCATGGTTTGTGCGTTTGAGCCCCACGTCGGGCTCTGTGCTGACAACTCAGAGCCTGAAGCCGGCTTCAGATTCTGTGTCTCCCTCTCTTTGCCCCTCTCCTCTTTATGCTCTGCCTCTCTTTCTCTCTCTCTCTTAAAAAATAAAAAATAGGGGCGCCTGGGTGGCTCAGTCGGTTGGGCGGCCGACTTCGGCTCAGGTCATGATCTGTGCTGATGGCTCAGAGCCTGGAGCCTGCTTCGGATTCTGCGTCTGCCTCTCTCTCGCTGCCCTTCCTCTGCTCATGCTCTGTCTCTCAAAAATAAATAAACGTTAAAAAAAAAAAAAGAATCATAAAAAAAATAAAAAATAAAATGTTACGGGAATATCAGATACAGATTTTATTTTTTCAAAGAATTTTTAAAAACTCTTTTTACTTTTTGCACTGGCTCTTAGAACTTTAAAAATTGCCAAGTTATATCTAGCAATTATGTATCTACCTATTACCAAGAAATTTAAATGAAAACTATAGTTATTCTGTATATTGTCACCAAAAAGTTGTGTTTCTGCCTAAGTCTGTTTGCTAAATACAAAGCTTTCATGTAATATTTGAAGGTTTATTTTTAATATTTCTGCCGATTAGACCATGTGTTACGGGTTACTATGTTTGCTGCAATGTTTGCTGTAAAAAACCATGTATGTTTACTTAAAGTCATAAACCAGATTTGTCAGATTGGTTTTACCCACCAAACTGATGAGCACGGACCCTCTGGGGCGCTACCTGATGTAGCCAGAATTATTCCAATCTGTGTCAAAGCAATGGAGGGGATATTCTCAGCATTAAAGTTTCTTAGCATTTAGAACACGGCTTGGAAAGCTGTATTTGAAGAAAAGAGTCTAAGAGATGAATTTCCAAAGACCATGGCAGAGCTTCTATGTGGGAGGAGTGGATGGCCACGAGGCTTCTGGGCATCACTGGGGACAGGGGTGGCAGCATGGGGTTCCCAGAGGGTGCCGCTGGTTGGTCTGAGATGGAACGGCAAAGGAAGGGGTCCTTTTCTCTAGTGCCGCGTGGCCTCGTGCAGAGGCAAGTCCTGCCTAGGCCGGGTTCCACGGCACGGTTCCCTGGAATCTGCTAGAGGAAGGCTCCCCCCCAAACCAAAGGTGTAAACCATGAAAGAGGAAGACAAGGCCCCCAGCAGGTGGGAGCTCCAACATCAGCAAAAGGAAAAGTAATGTTCTGAATCTCAGGCTTTTCTCAAGTGTTTGACTGAGTTGAGAAGTTCTTTTCTTCTTTTGTTTTTTCCTTACCTCTAACGCTTCTCTCCCTCACTCTCTTAGCTTTGTCAATTGTATCAATAACAAAGCAAATTTAAAATTGACAATTATTGGTCAGTTGGTAGAGCATACGACTCTTGATCTCAGGATTTTGAGCTCAAGTCCCATGTTGAGTATACAATTTACTTAATAACAACAAAAACAACGACAACATTAACAACAATAATAAAAGCAGAAAATCGTTAACTTCCAGAAAAGCACATTATATGTGAAGGGAAAGCATAGAATACTGTGAGACTCAGCTGTGTATAATAATATCTACACAGGCATACTGATGTTAACACTGAACACCGATCGAACCAAAAATATTGTCACAGTGCAGAGAAGGTGAAATAGATACAACTCTGTGAGAAGTATAAGTGGGGACAGGGGAGGGAGTCTGGTTGAGGTTTGAAAAGTAGATCAGAAAATTGAGGATTCCGTTTCACAGTAGGAAGGGAACTGATAATCTCCAAAACTGAAAAAGGAAAACAAAACTTAATTAGCAGAAAAGTCTTCTTGTTGGAAATAAAGATGTACACACCAGTAAAATCTGCTCAAAATGTTGGGTCCTATCGACTCCGGAAGGGTGAATCAAAAACTGGAGAGAGGAAAGCTGTGGATTGCTGTTATAAGCTAGCAGAACTCATCATACTTAAAGTGAGTATGTATCTTGGACAAAAATAAAGATTCAAATTTTAAATAAGAACATGATCTAGGGGTGCCTGGGTGACTCAGTCGTTAAGTGACCGACTTCAGCTCAGGTCATGATCTCACGGTTCGTGAGTTTGAGCCCCGAGTCGGGCTCCGTGCTGACAGCTCAGAGCCTGGAGACTGCTTCGGATTCTGTGTCTCCCTCTCTCTCTCTGCCCCTCCCCTGCTTGTGCTCCATCTCTCTCTCTCTCCCTAAAATAAAATAAAACATTAAAAAAATTTTTTAAAAAAAGAACACACTCTAAATTCCCCTCCCCCAAAATTACATTTCTATTTTCATTAGAACTTCATTGAGTTTATAAATGACTTAGGGGGAAATGACATCTTTATAATTCTCCATATTTCTTTCCAAGATGGTTAGGACTTCTTTTTTTTCATCCTCAGAGTTCTACCATTTTCTCGTTATGGGTCCTGGGTGTTTTCCGTGGTTTGTATCAAAGCATGTGATACTATCTTTTGCTATGATGATGACATTGTTTTCCACTATACGATTGTTGCTAATATATTTTAAAAAGTGCTCCTAATTTTTTGTAACTTGCCACCTTGCTGCGTGCACACTTCTAATATTTTTTCAACTGGTTGTCTCCAGTAATTACCATTGCATGTCACAACTTTCCTTGCCATGTATAGGACTCTTGTTTCCTCTGTGCTATTGCATTGGTTACAACTTGTTGAGGACAGCTTCAATGATGGAATGAGTAGTTACGTTGTCCTCAACTGGAATAAAAAATACTTCTCGTTTTCCCCAACATGAATATTATTTTCTATTGATCTCAGATAGAAATCTGATTATTTATCCTCTTTCTAGGATAAGGGAAACACTCCCTCATACCTAAGCATTAACACTTGTTTAGTTGTCCATTTTCCTCCCTATGATGCGTTTCTAATGGTACGGATCGGTGTCAGATATTACCCCAGAACTGAGAATAATGCCAGGCTCTAAAAATGTTGAATGAATTGAGTTCACTGTTGAACATGTTGAAATGTTGAATTCACTGAATGAATGAGTCAGTCTGTGATGGGGAGGTCACCTCTAGGCAGTCAGGTGCTTCTTCATCTCTTTCAGCCTACGAAAAGCATTAGTATTTGTCATACTGTTAAACCATTTTTGCATTTATGGGCTACCGATTAATTACTTCATTGTGGTGCGCTAAATGGATTTCCTCATATTTTACTTTTTACTTATTTTACTTTACTTTTAAATGTTCGTTTATTTCTGAGAGAGAGAGAGAGAGAGAACCAGGGAGGGGGAGAGAGAGAGGGAGACACAGAATCCAAAGCAGGCTCCAGGCTCTGAGCTGTCAGCACAGAGCTCGATGCAGGGCTCGAACTCACAAAGTATGAGATCATGACCTGAGCAGAAGTCAGATGCTTAACCCACTGAGCCCCCCAGGCGCCCCTCCTCATATTTTATTTCAAATATCTGCATCTGGGCCCCTGAGTATGAACTGTAGCTTTGTTACAGCTTATCTTTGTCAGCTTTGGTTTCAGTATGTCAGCCATGTTAAAATAATTAAAAGATTCCATGTGTTTGCTCTCTAACAGTTTTAAAGTAATGTGGATTAGCTGCTAAGTTAAGAGCATCCGCCAAGAAAATACTCAGCCTCCTGACACTTCTTCAACTTCTTCAGTCCCTAGTGGTCTATTGCGTTTCACTGTTCTTTGTTATACAAGATGTATAGGAGCATGCGTTCATTATAAAGAGTTAAAAGTGTACCTAAGTACCTAAGTGTAAAGACTAAAAATGCGAGGCTGTACCTCCTCCACCACAAGCCCAGAGGTAGCCAGGGTTCACGGTTTACTGCTCTTGTTTCTGTGTTTTTCCTATGCCCTTCCATGTTGACAAGCATGCGTGTACATGGGTGAAATAACACAGGAAGGAACTCTCTGGAAACACTTGCTTGTTTTTTAACCTTCCTTGGAGAGTTACCGCCTATGTATAATTAAAAATATGAACTACACAAGAACATCTGGCTGGCTCTAGTGCTGGAGCTTTTCTTGATCTCAGGGTTTTAAGTTCGAGCCCCACGTTAGGTGTAGAGATTACTTAAAAATAATACCTTTTGAAAAATATGAAATATACATACTTCATCCTTTTTAATAGTTGTATAGTATTCAACATTACGGCTTTACCATAATTTATTTATGCTCTTCTAATGCATTTATTTATGCATTTATTTATGCTCTTCTAATGATCAGTATTTGGCTTGCCCCTTTTTCGCTATTGTACACGATCCTGCTGTGATCATTTTCACACACAGACCTCTAGTCCATGTGCACGCGAAATAGTTTATAGAATAAACTCCTCGACATGGAATTGCTAAGTCAACAAAGATGAACAGTTTTTACGTCGATAATGGAAAAATTGCCGTCCAAGGATTACTTTATCATCCCACCCTCCTGCCAGCAAAGTATCATTTGCCACATCCTTATTAAACCTGGATATTATCAAGTTTTTGGATTTTTGCTAAATTGGTGAGTAAAAAATCCCTTAAAATGTATCGCCTTAATTTACATTTCTCTGATTACCAATGAGGTTGAACATTTTTACAGAGCATATTGAATATCTGTATTACTTTACATATCCACTGTTCTTTTTTTTAATTTTTCAAAGTTTATTTATTGTGAGAGAGAGGGAAAGAGAGAGGGCAAGCAATGTGGGGAGAAGTAGAGAGAAACCCAAGCAGGGTCCACACTCTGTGTGAAGAGCCTGATACACAGCTCAAACCCGTGAACCCATGAGATCATGACCTGAGCTGAAACTGAGCCACCCAGGCACCACCTCCCACCCCTGCCCCCATTGCTAAGATTTTTAAGTAAACTCTATGTCCCATGTGGGGCTTGAACTCACAACCCCAAGATCAACGGTTGCAGGCTCTACTGACTGCACCAGACAAGCATCCCGCCCCCATTTCTCATTTTTTCTACTGGGATGTTTTTCTTTTCTGCTGATTCATATTGATATTAATCCTTTGTCAATATCATGCAAACATTCCCCAGACTTCAGGTTGTCCATTAACGTTGCTATGAGGTCTTTTTATTTTTTATGACTTTCATGTTTTATATCCTGCTTCACCGCACACGTATAAATGATTTTTTCTGTACTTTCATCTCATACCTTAACGTTTAGTTTTTGAGTATTACGTCAAATATAGGTATGACTATATTTCTTTCAAAATGAACAACTTACCACGCCAGGTGTATTTCTTCTAGAACTGATAACCAACCAATCTTTCCCCTGATTTAAGAAGTCATCTATATTCTTCCTCCTGATTTGTTTACTATCTTTAACATTAACAGCAGCTAACGCTTCCATAGTTCTAACCATATTCTAAGCCTTCTTCTAAGGGTTTTTTGTATATCAACTTATTTAATTTTCCCAACGACTCTCACATATGGGTGGTAATTGCTCACTATTTTACACAGAAGCCAACTAAGAGAGTTTAAGTAACTTGCCTAAGAATGCACAGAGACTCTGGCCTGGCTTGAGAGTCGGTGCTCCCAACACTGGCAAATCCCAGTGTACAGACTCCTGTTTTTAAATTCTATACACTCTTACTCATCACTATGTCTGCCTGTACCTGCACCAACCCTATACTCCCACAATTCTATTTTCAAATGTGTCTTAACTTCTGCTAGAGAGGTTACTATAATTTTTTCCTCTCAGAGCTTTCATGGCTATTTCTTGCTATTTTTTTCTATCATGGGACCTATAGAATCAGATTAAGTTTCATATATAATTATTAAGATGGCATTGTAGTTCTAAATTAATTTGGGAAGATTTCTATCTCAAAAATAGTGTCTTTCCAGGACTACCTGCATTTCCTGGGTTGTGTATTTTTTTCCTACACCTTTTTTTTTAGGGTTATTTATTTATTTTGAGATAGAGAGAAACCAGAGGAGGGGCAGAGAGAGAGAATTCCAAGCAGGCTCCGCACTGTCAACACAGAGTGAGATGCGGGGCTCAAACTCACAGTGAGATCATGACCGGAGCCAAAACCAAGACTCTCAAACTTAACGGACTGAGAAACCCAAGTGCCCCTTCCCTACACCTTTATAGTTTTTCTTTTGGTGAGAACAAGTTCCTTTTTCTGTTTCGTTTTTTAATACATTGTTGATAATATATAAGAAAGCATTGATTTTACTCTACTAATTTTATATCTAAACCTCATATTGAACACTTTACTGATTCTAGTAATATTTTCCTTGGATTTCTAAGACAATCTCCAGTTTACAAATAGTTATATCCATGTCTTTCCTTAATAGTATATACATATATATACATACACATACATGTATATATATTATTCTTTTCTGTCTTACTGCATTAGTGAGACTCTCCATTACAAGATTCAATAGCAACAAGGCTGGGAGCAATGTATCTTGTTTCTATCATTAGTAGGAACGACTGTAACGTTTTACATCAAATATTTGCTTTTGGTTTATGCAAACCTTTATCAGCTTAAGAAAGTTTCCTCCTATTGCAAGCTTGCCAAGAGTTATTATTGTTTACTTGTTTTTAATCAAGAGTGATGATTGAATTTTAGCAAATGCATTTTCACCCATACTGAAATGTCATGAGTTTTGCCTCCTTTGATCTATTTATAGAGTGAATTACATTAATGGATTTCCTTTGTTGAGTCATCTTTGCATTAAAAATAGTTATATGTTCCAGGAGCTATGTCAAACACAGTAATTAAATGAATACACATTTAAGACTGTTGTATTATCTTAATGAACTAAACTTCTTTATTATGAAATTTATTATTAACTGGAATATTTAGTGCATTCGCAGTCAATGTGAGCATTAATATGGTTGCATTTAACTCTATCATCTTGCAATTTGCTTTTTATTTGTCCCATCTCATGGGTGTTTCTTTGTTCTTTTTTGCCTTCTTGGTCCAAAAAAATATTTTTTAGTACTCCATTTTATTTCCTCTTTGGTTTCCCTTTGGGTGTGTGTGTGTGTGTGTGTCTGTGTGTCTGTGTGTGTGTGTGTGTATTAGTGATTGCTCTAGGGATGCCAGGATATATCCTGAGCTTCTCAGAGTCTACTCGAATTAATATTATAACATTTCATGTAAAATATGAGAATCTTTCAAGTGGGAAATTCTGCCTAAGCCCCTGCAATTCTTAATGCTATGGTCATGTGTTACCATTACATACGCTAAAACTATCACAGTGCATTGTTCTTACTTTTGCTTGAACCAATCAATTATGTTTTAAGGAAATTTAAAGATAGGAACATAAAATTTTTATTTACCCATATATTTACCATTGCCAATTATGTTCATTCCTTCCTAGCATTCTAAATTTTGTCTTCAGCCCAATGACCTTTCTTTGGCATTTCTTTTAGCTCCATGACTACTGTAAAATTGTATTAGGTGAAGATGGAAGATTATTTTGAGAGATAGACTGCTTTTGGTTTTGTAAGTTTCTTAAACCTATTGATTTTTTTTGCCAGTTTTGAATATTTAAAGTTATCATTTCTTCAAATAGTTCTGACCCATTCTTTTTTTCCCTTCTCTTCTGAACTTCAACTACACGTAAGACAACTGATATCATTCTACAAGATACTGAGGCTCTGTTCATTTTAGAAAACAGAAAATAAAATTTATTGTCTTCCATGTTTTGGTATTTTCTAATTGATCTATTTTCAGGTTCTTATACTTTTAATTCTGCAGTATCCAATCTCCTCTTAAGCCATTGAGGGAGACTGCCATTTTTAATTGATAGTTTTGTACAGCTTGTATTTCTGAGATTTCCCAATCTGTTCATTATGTCCATTTTTTTTCTTTAAATCCTGAACATGCTGACAATCACCATTTTTAAACTGTGTTCTAGCTCCAAAATTGGAAACGTTTTCAGGATCTCTTTTTTTTTAATTTTTTTAAACATTTTTATTTATTTTTGAGAGACAGAGCATAAGTGGGGTAGGGGCAGCGAGAAGGAGACACAGAATCTGAGCTGTCAGCACAGAGCCTGATGCAAGGCTTGAACTCATGAACCGTGAGATCATGACCTGAGCCGAAGTCAGACGCTCAACTGACTGAGCCACCCAGGTGCCCCTCAGGACCTCTTTTGATTGTCTGCTATTTAATCTTGATTATGTATACCATTTTCCTGCTTCTTTGCATCTGTAGTAATTTTTATTGCATGCTGTATGTTACGAACGGTATGTCGTAGAGCATCTGGATTATCTTGTCTCTCATTTAAAGGTGTTATGTTTGAGGGCTCCTGGGTGGCTCAGTCGGTTAAGTGTCTGACTGCTCATTTCAGCTCAGGTCATGATCTCATGGTTCCTCAGTTCGAGCCCTGTGTGGGGCTTAGTTCTGAGAGTGCGGAGCCTGCTTGGGACTCTCTGTCTCCCTCTCTCTCTACCCCTCCCTCCATGCACTCTCTCTTTCAAAAATAAAAAACTTTTTTTTAAAAGGTATACTGTTTGGTTCTGGCCAGCAACTACATAACGGGTTCATTCTTTTAATACTTCAGGCTTCATTTTATGCTTTGTTTGTATTGATTTTGACCTCAATTCTAGGATATGCTCGTACTCCTTATTCCAGAAGAGCTGCCTTTTTGGGGTCTCAGTTGGATGCCCCGTGTGCTCAATGAAGTCTTTCCACCACGGTTGGGTCAAAACTCCAATCTATTTTAGCACTACGTAACTTTTGACATTTCCATTCACTTCTTACCACCACAGCAGCTGTGGTCTTGCAGAATCTCACCCCGTACAGGCAAAGCCCAGAGCAGCTCTTAGCCAGAGCTAAGAAGAATCTCCACACGGACTTCGGAGACTTCCCTTCTGCAGAACTCATTCATCGCTGGAACTCTACACTCGGAATCCCAACTGCCTCTGCGGGCCCTCTACCGCAATTTCTGTCTCCTTGGCTCAGTACGCCTTAATGTCTTCACCTGGGCTCTTCGCTTAGTGCCAATTCAGCAAAGTGCCCCCAGACATAAAAGAAGGTTAAACATTGTGCTCACCTCACTTATTTCCTGTCTTGCTGAGACTGTAGTCCTGCACCGCCTATTTTCTGGTGCCTCAAAGTAGTCGCCTCACATGTTTTGTTCAGTTTTAGAGAAGGGTAAATCCAATAGCAGTTCTTCCAGCATGGCCTTGAAGTTGTAATAGAGAAACCTAATTGGTATTTCTCTAAATCTCAGTCTCATGTTCGCTCTCTTGCTCTCTCTCTCTCTCTCTCTCACTCACACACACACACACACACACACACACACACACACACACACACTCATTTTAAACTAGTTTTGTTTAATTGTTTAAACATTTTATTCTCCATTGATGTCAAGAAGGAAGTTACTGACACAGACCCTCCTTGTTCGACAATAAAAACTTCATCACAGTTTACCCTCTCCTTCTCCACCTCTCCCTCTTTCTCCCCCTACCCTGTCTTTTGGACGTCTTTAAAATTATATACATTTTTCTGTTTAAAATTCTTTGTTATAAATTGTACATAATTTCAGAACCACAGTACAAGCAATTCTTTAGATGGACCTCGAAGTTTTTCTTAATATTTATTTATTTATATATTTGAGAGACACAGCGAGGGTGGGAGAGCGACAGAGAGAGGGAGACACAGAAACCAAGACGGGCTCCAGGTTCTGAGTTGTCAGCACGGAGTCCAACACGGGGCTCAAACTCACAAACCATGAGATCAGGACCTGAGCTGAGGTCGGTCCTTAAACCACTAAAACACCCAGGTGCCCCTATATTGAACTTTTTCTTGCTCACTGCTCTTTTTTCCTAAAACATGTCTTTGTCTTTATTAAGTTCTTTATTTTGGTTAGTTTTTGCCTGAAGTCTACTTTAAGTTGTATTTTTCAAAAAGCATACGTGAGTAACATACTTTCTGAAATCTGAGCCAGGCTTTCATTTGCCTTTGCATTTAGATAATAGCTTGGCTTGGAATATAATTCTTGAACTTTTTTTCCCCAGAAGTCTACACATTTTCTCTGAGATTTTCTAACATGAGTGTTGCAAATAAGAAGTCTAATGTCATTCAAACTCCACCCCCCACCCCCCACCCCCCACCTCAACCTTTGTTGATTTTTTTCTCCCAGGTGACTGCTTCCACCTGAGTGATTTTCTACCCACAAGTCTTTGCTACCCCTGCTTCATATAAAAAGCCTCCTGTTTCAATTCAGAGAAGTTGCCTTCTTATGTTTATCTGATTATTACTTTTCATTCATCCACTATCTTCTCCTTCTGGAACCCACAACATCATGGTACTATATCTTGTGCTTCAACATTTCCTGCCTCTTGATTTGTTTTCCCTTGAATTCTCAAATCTTACAGGTTATGCTCTGCATTCTGGAAGGATGTCCTATAGTGACTCTTCTTTTCATTTAGGAGACTTGTTTTTTGTGTCTCAACGTCTACGTTTTTGTGAAAGTTTGCACTTAAAAAACTTAATATGGGATCCTTGTGAATCTAATTAAGAAAATGGCCTCCCCAACCCCTGAGTTCTTCTCTTTATTCCATGAGAAGTCTGTTTTACTAGAGATTATTGTATCTAAATGCTCATGTTTGAGCCTTCTCATTTGAACTACTGAATTTCTTTATGTGGAAAATTGTCTCTCATTCTGACAGAAGAACAATTGTTTTGTTTGTTTGCTTGCTTGCTTGTTTGTTTTGAGAGGGACAGATTAGAACCCTCAGACCAGAACCTCAGCTGAAATCAAGAGTCAGATGCTTCACTGAGCCACCCAGGCACCCCAAGAATTAGTTTTTCCAGAACAGACGGCCAAAATGTGAACAGTGACTCATCAGTGTCCCCTTTATTCACTCCTACCTGTTCCAATTCCACCTCAGCTTCACAGATACAGTGACAAGTTTCCAACGCTAACACACAAATGACCTTTTTATATCCCATTTGCACTCCTTAGGATTGTTTCTTTCTGAAATGGGAAAAATAAAAGGAATCAAACATGTGCTAAGGATACCATCGTTGTCACACAACTTTCTCTTTCTTTTCCTCAGACTATGACAAGAGAAATTTTGTTTGGATTATATTAAGAAAACATAAAATTCTTTAGGGGAAGAAAAGACTATACTACAAGTTCTTTCCTTAAAGAGAAGCAAGGAAATTACTTTGATGCCTCTTTCTTACTGGGGAGGTCGGGGGCAGAGTAGGATTTCTTAAGGAACCTTCCCACCACTAAAGCATTTTGAAATACTTTCCCTGGAACCACCTTTTGCCATCTTGAATTTGCCGTGGACTTGAGTGTCCAACAGCCTAAACAATGACAGGGAAATATGCCCACGAAAGTTACCCTTTGCTGAATACAAGCGTAAGGCAGGGAAAAAAACACTGGGAACATCTGTATTTTATCCTGCCAATATGTTCTCTCTTATTCTAGAAGCACAGGATGTCCTTACTCCGTCAGCTGCAAAAATATTATCTCTCTGCAGGAATGAAACAAGTGTAGAATATATATTATGCTACTGCATTACACGCATACCTAAGCAGAAAACAAAGAAAATAGCCATTTAATATATAACTCAATTTTGCCTCCAGGGACAGATAAAATTTTTTATTATAATACCCAAATGGTACAGTACATAAATATACATGGGAAGTGTGAGAGGGCTAAGTCAGGCTCTTTTGGCTAGACACTGGTGGCTAAAAATTTATCATCTGACACCCACCCTAATCTCGTCTTCCCATAGACACGAAGTAGGCTATATTTTTAAATAAGGGCCAGGAATTTGGGGCAAGAGAGACCAAACCATCACCATTTTTCACAGATCATTAATTTCTAAATATGTGTGGAAAATAACCATTGGCTGTTACCTTCCAGTTTCATTTCGAACATTATCCCTTATACAGTTTACTTAATAAATAACCCAGAGAGTAAAAAAAAATAATGACAGTAACTAAATTGGTAATTTAATAACTTCAGATGATTCTAGAGGCTTAGTGGTGTTTATCCTTTTTGGAATCAATAACTTTCATTTGGAATCTTAAATCCACTTTAATGAGCATTCTGCTGGCAGCCGTTTTATTTAGGATATGAGCTTATACAAACAAAAGTAACAGAGGCTCTTTCCTGGATACCAATTTACAGTGAACCCTGCAGATCACATGACTGATTGGAATATAGAAATCTCTGCGATTCCATTATATATGCTTCTCAAACATTTTCAATGCTTTTCACCAGGGAAGAGGTTATACAGGAAGAGTGTTCTCCACGTGAGGAAACTTGAAGTTTCTCAGTGATCTGACCCGTGTCTGACATGGCTCTTCTAACACTGATTTTATTTTGAAAGCCCACGCAGAATGACAACACAACTTTCTTATAGACAACCCGTGAAAATCCTGAATGCCCCTTGCTTTCTGTGTAAGTTGCATGTGTTACTCAAGTCTCAAAATGAAATATTTACCAAAACACAATAACCCATTCCTTCGCATCCTCCCAGTAACCTACTCTAACTCTGACAACGGCTTCCATATTGCTTCCCTCTCTGTAAGAAAACCTTGGGGTCAAGCAATCTGCCCATACAAAACTAATTGGAAACACCTTCCACAAACCAAGGGGCTAAATCTATTGTCACTGTAACCCACATTACTCTGCTTCTGTGCCCCCAGAGACTCAAGCAGCTCTGGAAGACTCCAGAGGGAACTCAGGAATGAAACTATGGCTTTTGGGCACATGACTGTTCTCTGTGAGATGCCGTCCTCTGTTGTACTGATGTTGTCTCCTGGAAGCATTTCAAAGCTATCACGCCCTTCAAGCGCCACAACTGTGTGGCTGTTCCATTCATAGTTTAAAAATCCTTTATAAAAACAATGATTTCACCTTCGGTTATAATTTTGCTTTTCACAAGGGCTCAAAAACTAGTGATGTCTCCCCACTTTGCCCCTCTCACAAGAGAGGTTTTCTAACAAAACCCCTCCTTAAGCCAAAAACAAAAAACAAAAAACGTGTAGATTACACTAACAGATATCCAGACAGACTCCAAACCCCAGTCTGGGCTGGGTTGGAGCCCCCTGCCCCATTTGTAAATATTTGAAGTTCACCCTGTATCAATGGATGATCTACTGTTGTTATATGAACACTCCCTTGCCAGGCGTTAAGTCAGTGCCAACCTGAGAACAAAGCTAACACAGAGGAAAACAAGTCAGGACAGGAGGAGAGACCCCTACCTACCTCATGTGAGCTTGCGGAACCAGCCTCTGCCTTTGGCCTCCCCAGTTATGTGTGCCAATGAATTCCCCTTTTTGCTTAAGTCAATTTGAGTTTGCTTTTATGTCACTTCCGACTGAAACGATTTTGACTAATATACTAATAATCACCAAATTTTATTGGGTTGTATAAATATCATTGCCTCAAGCACTTGAAATAACGCATCCCAGAGATTTCCAACCGTGAAAACTATGGGCTGATGAGTGATTTAATTAAACACGTACATATAGATCACTCCCCAAACCGCACATAGAGAAATGAGGGGAGACAAATCCGAAGAAGGACAAAACCCTTGCGTTTGAAACGACGGATTAAGGAGAGGACATCTGCCCAATGTTTAGGACTGTGAAGATAAATGATTCCATTTTATGTTGTTATTAAATTGTATTACTCTTCATTAAAGTTAAATGCATTTAGAGGAATTAAGCTTATCAAAAACTTGGCAGTGTAATATAAGCGATGATTCTTTGTTTATTTGACGACATTCTCCTGTGGCTTGATTCACAATTTTAATTTTGGAAAACAATATTTCCTTCAAGGGGGCTGACAGCATGATGTGAGCCGCTGCATCATTGTGCATGAAGTCATATCGATTAGGAAAGCAAACAGAAGCCAAGTGACTTAACCCATATTTCAAGGAGGATTATGACAATAATGTGTCTATATTGTCAGAGGCGATCACATCAACTTCAGAACTGAAATGACCCTCAGTGTAGGGGAAAAAGATCAAGAACTAAATGAAGCTTCAGGAGAAAATTCCTATTCTTTTTAAGTTAAGTACAATGGAACTCGGTAAAGATAAAAATTCAAAATATTTTTCGAGCCCCGCGTCGGGCTCTGTGTCGACAGCTCAGAGCCTGGAGCCTCCTTTGGATTCTGTGTCTCCCTCTCCCGCTGCCCTCCCTCGCTAGCACTCTGTCTCCCTCTCTCTCAAAAATAAATGTATCTTAAAAATTCTTTTTGATTTAAAAAAATTCTTAATATTTTTAGTGGGAAAAAAACTATTTTAAAAAGCATGTATTAAAAATACGTATCAGTTACTCAGATCCTGCTATGGAGACCACGGTAAGCAAAAGAAATACAGGAGAGCGAGCTTGCAACCTAGTGAGAGTGGAAAGCATTAATCCAATCACAGAATTTTAATTGCTGTTGAGGTAACTATTACCAGGGACACCTGCCCTACCACCCTAGAAGCCCATGCCAGGGCTTTACCCTAAGCAGATAGACCCGGAAAGGATTTCGCAAAGAACTGATGTTTGAAGAATGAATAAGCACTAAGTAGGTGAAGAGGGAGGAGCCACGGGTAGAGAGAAGAATGGGGTAGGAGTCAGAGACCTGGAATGGCCATGAGCCCCGAATCCAGGGACAGGAGGTGGAGTGTGAGGAGGCCCAGGTCGTGGGCGGTTTCCTCTGAAGAGGACGAGAAGACCTTGAGGGAGTTTTAGTGGGGCTTGTTAAAATGAAAAAAACAAAAAACACTTTGGCTTCGAGCTAGATAATAAATGAGTGGAATGCGGGGAAGGAGTGCCATCAGGATCTAGGCAAGGGAAAATGGTAGCTGGGTGGGTAGGGGTGAGAGCGAGGCACAGAAAAGTAGAGAATCTTCCTGGCAGTTTATCCTCAATATCTTGAATCCTGGCATCATGAAATGTGAGTAATCTTTCTGGTTTTCACAACTTTGTGTTAGGGAAAATTCCAAACATATTAAAAAGTAGGATAACATAATGAACTCTATGAACTCCACACCCAGGTTCAACTCTGGGGTAATCTTGTGTAATACACACACACACACATACACACAGATGTGCATGTGTGTATATGTGTGCGTGTGTGTATATGTATGTATATATGTGTATATATGTATATATGTGTGTACGTATCTATGTGTGAGTGTATATATGTATATGTGCATATATGTATGTATGTATGTGTGTATGTATATATATGTGTGTATATATTTGTGTATGTGTCTGTGCATATATATGTGTGTATATGTGTGTATATGTATGTGTGCATGTGTATATATCTGTGTGTATATATCTATGTGTGTGTATATCTATTTATGTGTGTGTATGTGTATATGTGTGTGTATATATGTTTATATATGTGTGTGTATATATGGGTCTATATATGTGTGTATATATGTATGTGTGTGTGTATATATGTGTGTATATATCTATATGTGTGTGTATGTGTATATGTGTGTATATATGTGTGTATGTGTGTGTGTATATATGTGTGTATATATCTATATGTCTGTATATGTGTATGTGTGTATATATGTGTGTGTATATACATATATGTATGTGTGTGTATATTCACTTATGTCCCATTCCCACACAGATATTTTAAATTTGTGAACATTTCAAACCCTTCAAAACGTTGTGAGAACAGTACAATAATCACCAATTTGTCATTCATGCAGATTCACTAACTGTTAACATCTTATTAATTTTATGAACACACACACACACGAATCCTCTCTATCTCGTAAGAGCAGTGGCGTTCTCTTGCACAATTATCACACTCAGGAGACTTAACATTATCTAAGATGCAATCCCTATTCAAAATCACCTGTCTGTCCCAACGATGTCCTCTACAGCAGTTTTTTTATTCCTCATCCAGAGTCCAAACAAGGATTGTACATCGCATTTCATCGTCTTGTCTCTATAGTCCCCATCAATCCTCAAGAACTCCCTGGCCTTTCTGTCTTTCATGACACTGATGCCTTTGAAGAGTCCAGGCCAGCTACCATGCAGGATGTCCTTAAATGTGTGCTCGTCTGATTGTTTCCTCATGATCAGACTCAGGTGAAACATTCTTGCAGTACTATCACATAGACGACGTCGCGTCCTTCTCAATATGTCACACCAGGCGCCATATGATGTCAGGTGTGCCGTTATTAATGATGATTCTTTCGGTTTTTCCACAGGTTGGATTCATATCCTGTGGCCACAATCCATTACTGAAGAAGCCAGACAAGGACAGCAAAATAGAATTTCTATTTCCCCACGAGCCATCTTCATGCCAAGAGACATTAACACAGGTCATTTATACAGACAAAGCTTTGTCGGTTTTATTCACGAAAGGTGCATATAGATCATAAATACACAGTGATGGGGAATGAATCTCCTGCAGCAATTAGAGGAAATTGGCATACTTGGAAGGAAGAATGGTGAGAAGAAGTAAAGTTTGGACATGAAGGCCATGGTCTCAGGAGCCAGGCTGGAGGGGACATCATCCTGGCTCTATCCCCCAACATCCGTGTGACTTTGGGAAGTCACCCACCCCCTCTGTCTCTGCTCGCACATCTGTAAATGGGCACAGAACTCCCCTTATGTGGTTGGCAGGAGCACTGAGTTGCTACCACACGCAAGGCGTGATGATCATTATGTTTCCAGGGAAGGGCCGCTAACCTTGGTGAGATGACTAAAGGAAGACCCACACAAACAAATTAATACCTGAAATTTGGACCCTGTTAGTAATGCAATCTGGTAAAATGTCTTAATGTTTGCATTAAATCACTAACATCACCATCTAATGAGAACCACTTAGGACACAAGAGTTTTGATTTTAACGATCCGATGACAAATGTTAAGCATTTCCCAAACCATAAGCAATAATCTTCACAATAAAATGTGTCCAATGCCATTTCCCGTGGAGGATTTGACTGCCTCCCGTTCCTCGGTAATATATGTATGACCTGTGTCTGGTGTGAAAGCATATATATGACACTGACGATCCCACAGAAGGATCACAATCACAGACAGAAAGCGGCCTGCTCAGAGATCAACTCAAGAATCTAGTCTCATCTTAAGCTAACTCTCAAAGCTGACAATCGCAACTTGGTTTTTCAAATTTCAAAGATATTTTTCTGATTAGCAAATTCAGCCACGGTACCTTTACCCGCCATCTTGTTTATTTCTATTTGTGTCCAAGATCCTGCTGGTTCTGGGAGCCCTGGGCATTCTCCTTGATCTTATCCCATTACCTGTTTCTGAAAAAATTACTTTCTTTTCCCTATAGTATTTGCACCGCTAGTCATTCATGGCTTAATAAAATTAATTTTTAATATACTTTTTCCCCGTTGGTGTAATAATTATATTATCAAATAGGACAAAAGAGCTATCATTAACTTTCTATTTTTAGGATTTGAGTTTCTCCTAAAATGCGTAACCATAGTGGAGATCTTTTTTTTTTTTTTTCTGTAACAAGCGTACAAAAATTAAAACTTTTGGAAGTGGCTTGTTATTCTTTTAGGAAAAAGGGCATCGATTGACCTACATCAACACTTTCAGTTTTTTTTTTAATGTTTATTTTTGAGAGACATAGAGGCACAGTGTGAACAGGGGAAGGGCAGAGAGAGAGGGAGACACAGAATCGGAAGCAGGCTCCAGGCTCCGAGCCATCAGCACAGAACCCAATGTGGGGCTCGAACTCACAGACAGTGAGATCATGACCTGAGCCGAAGTCGGCCACCCAACCAACTGAGCCACCCAGGCGCCCCTACATCAACACTTTCAAATAGAGAACAGAAAAAAAATTTAAATTAGGAACCCAATATTTCTATTTGCCATGTTAGAGCTAGGTCAGGAAAAGATAAGGCAGGGTAGAAACATCTAGATAAAATGGAAATTAGAAGAAGGGAACGGGGAGACGCAAGGAGAGGCAAAGTGATAAAGGGAAACAGCAAGTCCAATACTGCTGACCCCTGCACCCCCAAGACTCTCCCTGCCCATGCCTCAGGGGCAGTGCCCCCACCCTCATTCCTTCCATCACTCTCAGGCTTGCTTCCCTAAACATTCCCCTCCGAGCTTCTCCCCTGCCCAGAAACCCAGACTTCAATTATTACATGGCCAACTCAGCCTACCTACATATACCCCAAACATCCACTGTTGGTTTTCTTCTACATCTTCTTATCCTTTATTTTTCAACGGTTTCCCACCATTTGTCAAAGTGAACTTTTATCCATTTCACAGGCATCGGTTTTACAGTCATGAAACCCAGACGTACAAACATGAAATTCCCTTTATTTCTTCAAAACTGGCAGAGCTCATGAGATCCCATTTCTGCAGTTGGAAGAATATCCAATCTGCCAACTGAGGGAAGACTCGGGGCATTTCTGAATTCCGTTGGGTAAATATGGCATCAATGTGAAATTCCTACTTATCTCCTTCTGTTCTTTCCCTCAGTCCTCTAAATTGGTAATAATTATAAGGATGGAACAGCATGAGCTACAGAGAAGAGGGAGGTCAGTCTAGAGAAGACAGTAAAATAGTCAAGTTATGGGAGCACTGAGTGAATTTCAAGAAGCAAAGACGGGGCAGACAGAAGCATTAACTCAGCCACAAGGGGCCAGAGACATATTCTGACAGGAAGTATGTTTTGTTTTTCAAATTTTTATTCATTTCTTTTGAGAGGGAAAGAGAGAGAGAAGGGGAAGAGAGAAAGGGAGAGAGAATTGCTCTGCTGTCAGCTCAGAGCCTGACATGGGGCTTGAACTCATGAATCCTGAGATGATGACTTGAGCCGCGATCAAGAGTCTGATGCTTAACCGACTGAGCCACCCAGGCACCCCTTAAGTTATTGCTTCAAAGATGAGTCGGAGTTAGTCAGTTTAAGAAGATGGGAAAGGATGTATCAGGGCACAAGAACTAAGGCACGGAATCCCAGGAGAGTGTGAGCTGCTTGGGAGATGCAACAGCTCTGGAATATCTAGGGCACAGTCAATGTTCAGAAGAGCAGGTAGGAAGTGAATCTAGAGAGAATGAACAGACTGTACATCAGGGACCAGGAACTGGGATCATACTCTCTAGCCCTGGAGTCAGCACGCAGGACATGAAGTCCAAGCCAAGCCTGCTGCCTGGTTTTGTCAACGAAGTTTTACTGGATGTAGCTACACCCATCTGCTCAGATCTGATCTGTGGCTGCTTTCCTTCCGCCACATCAGAGTTAAGTCATTTTGGCAGAGACTGTACGGCCACCAAAGCCTCAAGTATTTACTCGCCAGCCCTCTACATGACAGTTTGCTGACCCTGCTCTGTCCCACCTGAGTGATACATGCACCCTCTTAAACACAAAGAGTTCACACAGACCTAAAGTGCCACCTGGGTACGGTTAGTGTACTGCTGTTTAGATTTGTACAGACCTAAAACTACACGTAAGCATCTTATGTTTACAGCTCTTAAACAAGTATAAAAATCTATACATTACATTTAAACTATCAAAAATAATAACACTCAGGGTGCCTGGGTGGCTCGGTCAGTTAAGCATGCAACTTTTGGTTTTGCCTCAGGTCATGATCTCACGGTTCATCATTGGGCTCTGTGCTGACAACGTGGAACCTGCCTGGGATTCTCTCTCTCTCCCTCTCTTTCTATCCCACTCCTGCTTGTGCACTCTCTCTCTTCAATAAGTAAACTTAAAGAAAGTAATACTCGAATTGATGGTAGTCATTCAAAGTGACCGAAGACACCATCTGTACAGAAACAGATTTCCACTCCTAACATCGGACTCGCGCTACCAGCACATGGTCTTTGGAATTCAGCAACTTGTACCTGTGGGGACATGGTCTTCCTTATTTGAACTAGTGTAAAACCTTTGTTAAAATAACAAAAGACAATGACTTCATTGAACTTTATATGCCCCAAGTGCCTCATGTTGGAAGACAAGGTCCCCCTGCCTTCTTTTTTTCCTGTAGGCTATTGATAATTATAGTAATGCCCGTTGGTACAATAAAAGCTACAGATGCCTGCACAGGCAGTGAAATCAATTTTCAGCACTCACTACTAAGGCAGCCATTCAGGTGATTCAGAACTTCTTAGATTTTTTTAAATGTCATCTAAATGAAAACGCAGTAGTTTGAAAATATCACAGAGAGCTGCACATCCTAGATTCCATGCAAAGCCAGCCACGAAATGAAATCGAACATGGGATGCTTATTGTGGCAACCAAACAGCTAAACACAGCTGGTCCAAACTGGGTGAGCCCAAGAAGTGGCAATGGATTCAAGAGAAGATGACCAACATGAGGGTACGTGGTGTCCTACCTGGACAAGACACTAACATCAAACGGTTGTGGGGAGGAAGGAACATGAGGGAGGCTTCAGGAGGGACTCCCAGGTTCCTGGCCTGGGAATGTACACTCATCGACGTGAGCGACACAGAGGACGAAAAAGTTTGGGAGGGACAGACATTAGCTTTACGTGGGTGTGCTGAAAATAAGGCACCTGGGAGACAGAATCGTTAATGAAGGAAGGTACAGTGAATAGTACAGTCCTGAGTGAGGACTGGGCCTGATATAAAGATTTGGGAGCTAGAAAGAAATGGGTGTCATTGGTTTTTTTTAATGCTTATTTATTTTTGAAAGAGAGCGAGAGTGAGCACGAGTGGGGGAGGGGCAGAGAGATAGAGGGAGACCCAGAATCCGAAGCAGGCTCCAGGCTCTGAGCTGTCAGCACAGAGCCCGACGTGGGGCTCATGAGGTCGTTACATGAGCCAAAGTGAGACGCTTAATGAACGGAGCCACCCAGGTGCCCAGAAGTGGTTGTTGATGTATCCACATAGAGAAGTAAAAAGGCAGAGGAGGGAAGGTACTAAAAGATGCTTCATCAACAATTGGCCATTTGAGGCCACACACGTGCACCCACAAACATCATCAATTCAGGATGCTGTTCACTAATGGAAGGAAGGGTAACATGCACCATATGAATTATCAATACGAAAGTCACTTTTATGCCTTTGGATGGGTACACAGAGGAGAGAAGAGTTTGCAGAAGATTTATTTTTGTTTGCTGAAACTTGGTTTGCTCTGCGGAAGGCACACTGGCCTGAATTAAAGGGCAAAATGATATGGAACGTGGCAGTCATGGCTAGGTGCCTACTTGATACCCGTTCTCCTTTCCTCTTCACTAGAAGAGCCTTAATTTTTTGTCAGGGCGGCAATGAGCTTAGCTTAAAGCTACAATTCCCAGCCTCCTTTGTGCCCACGGATGGCCATGTGACATAGTTTAGGACCATGAAATATAGGCAAAAGTCACCAGATGGAACTTTTGGGAAAGCCCTTCAAAAGGCAGGCAGCCTCAGCTGACTAGATCCTTTGTCCTTACCCTTCTTCCTGCCTGGATACAAGATGTTACGGTGGAGTGACCGTATTTTAACCTTGATGCCCCTAAGAACAGGGTAAGGATTACTGAGAGGAAACACAGGATGGTTCTGGGGGCTGCATGGAACCCCAATATTAGTACTAGACCTCCTACTTCCAAATGTAAAAATAAGAAAACCTCTTTTTTAAGTTTATTTATTTATTTTGAGACAGAAAGAGAGCACAGGAGGAGCAGAGAGAGAGAATCCCAAGTAAGCTCGACACTGTCAGCACAGAGCCCAATGTAGGGCTTGAACCCACGATCCAGATCACAACCTGAGCTGAAATCAAGAGTCCGACACTTAACCGACTGAGCCACCCAGGCGCCCCTGAAAACCTCTAATTTTTTAAATCACCATTTTCTGGATTCTTGTTCCTTGACACTCAGTGCAATTTCTACCAACCTATAGGCCTTATTTAAAAAATGGTTTCAGGTCCCATCTCTCCTAAGATAGCCGTCAAGTTAATATAATAAAGTAAGGCAGCAATTAACCTGGCTAAACGGGGAGGGGAAAAATGAAGAGTTGGTTATCACCAAGATGCAACAGGGAGCCTCTCTACCCTGTGACTAGGGCCACCCAAAGTAAAGAGAAAAGGAGACGGACATCCAGGAGACTAGCCAACCAGTTTAGAAGAGTTTAGAAGAGGTTGCCTATGAGACTGTGTCCACCAAATCCTAAGGCTAGCATCGTCCCCCATCTTTTTCTTTTAGGCTGGCATCTTACCCTTCAACTTTAAGTCAAAGGAAAAAAAAAAAACAACAACATACAATAAATGTTAATGCAATCACTTACTTTCAGTGACTTCTCTGTGTCCACCCAATCAAGTAGATGTTGGACAGTTATTGAACTATGAACGTGTGCTTTGTACAACCAGGGGTGTCCTCCCCAATTCCAAGCAAGTAGCCAGGTGAATTGCTGCCTTACTTCAGGGGAGCTTTGTGGCAGAAGCTTCAAAGCAAACTCCCTCCTAACCCTGCCTGCTGTTTGGAATCCAAGGGCTTCAGTCCCTGGAGTGGATTATGTTGGAGGGAGGCAGAGGCAGGTGGAGCAAAGGAGAGAACAGACTCTGTGTTACACTAGAAAGGCATGGTGGTCTCTACAAAGAGCAGGGACCTGAGTTTACTCCCGGCAGTATCTGGGGGAGCAGACGGGGCCTCTGAAGGGTATGACAGGTGTAAAACAAAAGAGACTGTCCCCTCGGCAGCAGGGCTCCTATGTGAATAAAGATGACTGCGGCCAAAAGAAAGCCCAGCAACAACCACTACATTTAAGGTTCTGTGACGACTCTGACAATAGAACTACCAACATGAGTCAAAAATTAGGGGCAAGTCCCTCTGTTTTTCAAGAAACCCCAATGGTCTCTAAGAGACCAAGGGAGGGAGAAAGAGCCCCCAAATGACAGATCGAATCTACTTCTGGCAAGGCAGAATGAAGCCTCTGAAGAGTATCTGGCATACTTCTGTTGGTGATTCAAGACTTACCCCACTGCCAACTCCTTCCTGGAGAACCTGAGCTGAGCCTCAATAGCTCCATCTCCTCAACCTGGTGCTCCAGACACTGCCAGCAGTCTTACACTCCACTCGAGGGGCTTTTCTGGATTTTTTCAGTGTCTTCTGCCCTTTGATAAAGTACACTCACTCATTCGATACATGAGTGCACTTTTTTTTTTACCTTTTAATACTTTCCCTTCATAAGACTCTCCCTGATCCTAAAATTCCAAGTCATAATTTCCTTCTTTACATCTGCACATTACTTGTTGGCAATTTCTCTTGGGACATTTACCCTGTCCTACTTTGTCCTACAATCTCCTAGCTGCTCCCCGATTATCAAACACTTAAAAAAAAAAAAAAAACTTACTGAACACCTACTATGCAGTCGAAAGATAGGGAGGTCTGTTTCCCAAGTAGGTGGCATAGTACCATGTATATATTCATTTACCAGGAAATATTTTGTGAGTGTCTACTATGTCTTGTCCCCTGGAATAGAATACGGAGCGCGCCTTCGAGGTCCCTGAAGTCTCTGTGTTATGGTCAAGGTTCACAGGTTTCAACATCATCAGTTCTCAGGGAATGCTTGTTGATATCAACTCTTACCATTTTAAAGCTTCGTGGAACTTTGAGCAGAAGAGAGAAGATAATTTTGTGGGGCAGTGACCTTCTTGATGTCTCAGAATAGGCCAAGTAGGCTTTGCAGTTACTAGAAGCATAGAGAGCAAGAAAAATTTTAAAGTATGCTTTAATCGTTTCCATTTTGAAATCAGGTAAGATCATTTTTCTTTTCTTTTTTTTATTTTATAAATTCTTAATCAAGTTTACTAGAAAGTCAAAGACAAAGAGGAACTGTGAATCACAGGTGCAAGCTTGCATCAAGTTCAGCATCCAGTTAACTTCTCCATTTAATTTTATTTTGTTATTTTTCTTTATTTTTAAAATTTTCTCTTTTTTTTTCTTTTTTAATTTACATCCAAGTTAGTTAGCATCCAGTGCAATAATGATGTCAGGAGGAATCCGGTGATTCATCCCCTGCATAAAATATCCAGTGTTCATCCCAACAAGTGTCTTCCTCAATGCCCCTCACCCGTGTCGCCATCTCCCTACCCACCGGCAACCCTCTGTTTGTTCTCTGAATTTAAAAGTCTCTTATGTTTTGACCCCTCCCTATTTTTATATTATTTTTGCTTCCTTCCCCCTGTGTTCATCTGTTTTCTATCTTAAATTCCACATACGAATGAAGTCATAGGATATTTGTCTTTCTCTGACTGGTTAATTTTGCTTAGCATAATACCTTCTACTTCCATCTAGCTCATTTTTATTTTCAAGGCAAATGTGCAAATAAAACTATGTGAAATTCATGCAAAATGCTGAGATGAAGGAACTGTTATCCAAGAGAAAGCTACTTCCTCTTCTTGAGACTTGCTTTCTTAGCCTTTCATTCTTCCCTGCTGTCATTGCTGCTTTGGAATTTGCTGTTATGTGTAACAAGACTCCATCACCAATGTTTGTGGAGAAATCAAGAAATATTCACTGGAGATCTTGGCACAGATGAGTCAAGACTCCACCTCTGATCTCCCTTCCCACGCTCCCCATCCTGTGTTCAGGCTCTCTTTCTTCTTCCCAGTTAGCCACTTTCCTGACTCAACTAGCTGCTGGGGGGCAAACTTCCTGTTTTCCATCTCTCAAGTATATCACAAACCTTATGTACTAAGGGCTAGTGAAGTAGGAACTCTGGCTTAAGAATCAAGAAGACCACGCTTATGTGGTCACTTATTCAACAAATATTTTAATACATTGTCTATGTTTCAGGCACTGGTTTAAGCCTTCGAAAACAGGGATGAGCTTGGGGTGCCTGGGTGGCTCAGTTGATTAAGCATCTGACTCTGGTTCAGGTCACGATTCATGGTTCATGAGTTCGAGTTCCGCGGTGGGCTCTGTGTGGCCAGCTCAGAGCCTGGAGCCTGCTTTGGATTCTGTGTCTCCTCTCTGTCCCTCCCTGGCTCACACTCTGTCTCTCAAAAATAAATAAAGGTTTAAAAAAAAATTAAAAAGGGGCACCAAGGTGGCTCAGTACGGCGCTTAGGGAAGTCTTCTCTGATATTTAAGAAGATCTGACAAATGGAGAGATACTGGCCACAGTCCAAGGAAGAGCATTTCACGCATCTCAGACTGAGATGAGAAAAAGTTGAAGGCACAGAAAGGAGACAGCTTACAGGATGGAGGGAGACCCTATCGAGGCCAGGATAATAGGAGTAGCTCATGAAGCCCTAGTAGCCACAGTGAGGAGATTAGATTTTAATATAAGAGCATAGGATATATTTGATGTACTTGAATCAGAGGAATGACAGCCTCCACTTTATTTAAAGATTGCTATGGCTAATGTGTAGAACGTGATATTAAAATATTAAAAATACCGATTGGGAAACTACTGTATAAATTCAGGAGAAAGAAGGGGAAGGACTGGATACATTAGAGTTGGATCCCATATGTGAGCGGAAAGAGAGCCACCAAGATGTCACCCAGGTTTTTGGCTAGAAGGCTTGAATAGATGGTACTTCCCCTTACTGAGATGGGAAAGCATTCTAACCCTGTTTTGCCTTGACCCGGGGCAATGTGGTCTCTTCAGCTTAGAAATGCAGATATCGAAAGAGAGAGAATAGACAGCCTCGGTACTCCTTCAGCACTACAATATCATAGTTCAGTTGAGTAACAAAGACAGGATACGCTTTTCTTTCTTCCCATTAGGGGTTTATACAATCTTTGGAACAACAGAGGCTGGGAGCTCTGTAAAGCTGTCAGAAGGCTCCACAAAAACCATGTGACTTTGGCAAATTTTCTGTGCCTCAGTCTCCTCATCTTCACAACGGATGATAAACCTGACTTGCTTCACTGGGCTGCTATCGGGAATAAGATAGCTGGGATGTACTAGTCATCAGGTAATCACACAGTCTCCTTTCCGGACAGACTCAACACTTGTTCTTCCTCTTCTTTCAATCACTCCACTTCATGAATCTCTTGACTCGGAGATTTCCTTTTTTTCTGAGGCTGAAGCAGCAACTCCAATTCTGGGGATTTGCCCGAGCAGAGTATCACGTGTGTCCCTTCCCATGAGGGTCACACAGCCCTAGACCTCTGGGACTTCTCGTCTGGAAGGTGAGTGTTGCAGGAGGAGGGCAAGAGAGCCAGCTCCAAGCCTGTGGGTTTGGGGTTATCAACCCTAGGGTTTCCTGCTTCACTTTGAATTATCAACTTTCCCTGCCTTGAGCTCAACCCTCTCCCCGATGAATGGGACTTCAAGAACTGTGTCTGAGAAGAAAGCAGGACGGAATGCTTCGGGCTGCTTGTGCTCGGACACGCCACCCCCACGCCACGTTGCTGCTGCTCTCCATGTTACCTGACGCTCAGGGGATGAGATGGGAAGCTACAGGAAGGGAGAGGATGGTCTCATGGACTGCCCACACCCCGCGTTCAGTTACCAAAACCTAAAAATTTTAGCCACCATAAATATTCACTAACGAACAACCCCATCCTTTTTTTTTTAAGTGTGCCTCTCTTTTTTCCATTTCTTTCCTTCGTTCATTTTACGTTTCAGGAAAAAGTACAAATAATAGAATTCCCCAAACGTCATGCTTTGCCAAGGTTTCTTGTTGTCCAGACAGAAAGCCAGGTTACTGTCGTCATTTCTGCTGTGGCAGCTGGAGGGCAGTGCAATTCATTCTCTCTCTCTCTCTCTCTCTCACCCCTCCCAGGGAGCTTCTCATTTCCTCCCAGCCTCCTCCCAGTTAAGTGACGAGGGGAAGAGACACAATGGAGGGGAAATATGCACACAGGGCATAGGAGCCCTGGGGGAAACGATGTGGAAAAAAAAAAAAACAAAAACAAAAACAAGCAAAGTCAAGCTCACAGATGCACATCCTGGTCTTGTTGCTTCCTCCTCACTCACACAGGACGAGCTGCTTTCACACCCATCCAACACGTGCTTCCCCTTTCTACATCTTCTCCCTACACCCAATTCTTCGAATTCTTCGCATGTGAGCTCAGCTTAGCCTCACCCTTGCACGCTAGCACAAAAACTCAATCAGCACCGCCCCCGTCTTTCCTCATCTCCCACTCAGGGCTGGCCCCCAGGCCCTGTGACCCGGGACTGGGAGAGGCCACTGTGCTCTGACAAGGTCTGGGTGTGGGACAACACGGCAGATGGTGAGGCAGAGCCTGATTCCAGAGAGGCTGGCTGTTGGAGAGCAGCCCAGCCCCACGGGCAGGGAGGGCATCATGGGCGAACGACCCGAGTGACTACTGGCAGACAGTGACAGAGCCCCATGCATGAGTGCCCACGGTGCCACCACAGGTCACAGAACAAACAGGAGCATCTGGTTTCTGTGGCCAGGGCCAGGCATGGAACTAGAGCAGGCGAAAGGGAAGCCACAGTAACAGACTCTTCCATTTGCAGTGAGATTTGTGCTTCCGTCAACTGAGGCACCTCGGTGCACTTCATGTAAGACAGGCATATGTTACGATCCCCTCTTAACAGGGGAGAAACTGAGCCCGCATGAAGTTAAACAGACTGTTCTCATCAGACGTTCATGACAGAGTTGGGTTAGAGTCCACGCCCGGGGTGAGAGCTCTACCCAAAGCATCCCTGACCTGCATAAAATCACGTATCAGGAGCAAAGTCATCATGTAGAACAGCATCCCTGATAGGGCTTTGCAAGGTAAAAGTCAGATTGCTCACCATCTCAAATCCAAGGGCGCCTACTCTGGCCCTTGAATATGTCCACGGATTGCTACCAAGAACAAGGAAAGAGATCTCAGCAAAGGCCCAGCAGGGGAAAAAAAAAGGCGATCAAAAGAACATGATGGGCACACCAATCTCTCACGACAGGTTTCAAAGCTGGGATGGCCTCCATCTCTTCCACTCTCTCCTCATGGAATGCAGAGAACTTACTGACAGAATATTCTAGAAGTACATGAGCCCATGGTGAGGAAACTGCAGACCGTCCAGTCAAAATACTGTTTGCAGGAAGCTTCTTTCTTCGCAGCTCAAAGACAGAATATTTCTTTTACCAGTCTTCCCCTCCTCCCCGCGCAACGATTTTTAGAAAGAGAAAGAAAAGACCAAGTATGAAAGGTATCTTAGTGGTAATCTATGGTATGGAATGAGAAGTAAAGTGCTTTGATTTTGTTCTTAAAATGATTCTCCTTTTCTCAAGCTTTTATTTTCCGAGAAAAAAAATGAGTGGTGAGGTAGGGTAGATTCTGTATTTTTATATTCACTCTATAGGGGTGCCTGGGTGGCTCATTCAGTTGAGTGTCCGACTTTGGCTCAGGTCACGATCTCATGGTTCATGAGTTAGAGCTCCGTATTGGGCTTTCTGCTGTCAGTGTAGAATCCGCTTTGGATCCTCTGTCACCCCCACCCCCACCCCTCCTCTGCTTACTCTTGCACTTTCTCTCTCTCTCTCTCTCTCTCTCTCTCTCTCTCAAAAAAAATAAATATTTAACAAATTACATTCACTCTAGTGGATTTTAATACAATATTTTGATTGTCTTTTAAATTTCTTTATGACCTAGATCAAGCTGCTCTGTTTCAGGTTCCACAGTAGTAAAAATTGAAACTCTACCTTCCATCTATATCATAAACCTGTTGTGTGGGCTGGTGAAGCAACCTTCGCCGGGGGCCCTGTTTATAGTACGGCTAAAACTAAACTAAACTTCTCTCAGATGGCAATACCTAAGTGTCTTTGGGACACTTCTTGAAACTGGGAGTGAAACTGGGAGTCTGCCCATTTTTCTTTTAATTAGGAATCTATTTTATTTTTCTCAAAAACAAACAAATAATTCAAATGTCAAGAGCCAAAGTCCATGCTAATGGTATTGGGTGTCATGGGGCCCGTTCATTGGTAGAGATCATATTTTTTCTTTTACCTCAAATGTTGCACCTGAGGAGACATTCAAGTAATCTGACTACTTGCTGACCTCTCATATATGCTATAGATTCTTTTTGTTTATTTATTTATTTTTGAGAAAGAGAGAGAAAGCATGAGCAGGGGAGGGGTGGACAGAGAGAAAGAAAGAGAAAATCCCAAGCAGGCTCTACACTGTGGGGGCAGAGCCCGATACGGGGCTTGACGTAATGAACCACAAGATCATGACCTGAGCCAAAACCAAGAGTTGGACATTTAATCGACTGAGCCACCCAGGCACCCCTACCATAGATTCTTATGAGCCGGTCCCTTGAACACGTGCACTTCAAGATGGCACACCAAACATACATGTTGACTTCCACTCTCTCACAGAATTCACATGGCATGTATGATAAAGAAACACAGCTGGAATAAAGCTGAGCAGGAGGAAGAATATCAGTGAGAAATGTATTTTGATAAATTAGAAAGAAAATAAGGAAGAAAATGGGATCATATTACTAATTAAACCAGAATGAAGGAAGCTGAGACCACAGATACAAGAGGTGGGAGCGACTCCTCACCGCAGAGTCCCTGGACCACTTTAAATGTACAGATGACAAGAAACAACAGCAGAAATAGAAGGAGTAGTAAGCAGTGTAATTAACTAAAGGAGTATTTATGATATATCTAGTCCAGGTAGCCCCTCCTATCCCATTCCAATCCCCTTGCATCAAAACAATTAGAGACTGTGGAATCAGAGCTGACGAACTGCTGCCTACCCACTTCATACTCACCTGCCCTAAAGGAAGACCTTTCTGTCAGCGTGTCCCACCCACAGAGCTCACAGTCAGACCTCTGGTTCTGCTGGTCAGTAGAGACGCTTGTAAGAGGAGAACCACACAACAGCAGGGGGAAGCAACGACAGCAATCTACAGGACTGATTCTTACCAGAACTCAAAATAAGCCACAGCTAAGATGACAGATTTGAGAAGGGACCCAAAGGAAAGTTCTGGATTGATGAAACTATGCTCTATCTTGATTATGATGCTGTGAGTATGTACACCTATCAAAACTCATCAAACTACGTATCTTTAAAGGGTGAATCTTGCTGAATGTAAATTATACTCCATTAAGCCTAAACTTAAAGAAGCAGCACAAACTTTGAAAGGATAGAAGGCTGAAGTTGGTGACATCCGACTTGGTCTGAAGCTGTCCTGAACAGTTTATCCATTTGTCTAGCATCACAGAGTGGTGACAAATGGAAGGGCTGTCTCCATCAATGAAGACTTTAAGCCAGTCTAATGAACTCTGAAGCAGAAGAGAGAGAAAGTACCAGACAGTCCGAAGGAGCTTATTTTATTAAATCCACATCACAGTGGATATGACTCCCTAAAGAAATGACCCTCATCTCCTTCAAGAAAACTATTTGGGGGAAATCTTAAATTCTCTCAGAACATGTAGATAAATGCTCACTAAAATGGGAAGTAAAGGTCACATAGACAAAAGTAGAACAAACCAAAGAGGCTTCTTATACCAAAAAAATCAAACAAACAAAAATAAGAAAGTTACTAGAAATTAAAAATATGCTTGCTAAAGGTTTTTACTTGTAATTAAAGAGTTGAAAAATAAAACCAAGAAAATCTGCTAAAACGATCAACACAAACAAAGGAATCAAAGATATGAAGAAAAAGGTTAAAATCAAAGAGAGCAAATATGCAACGTCCTATAACGCAGCTAACAAATCTGAAGGACAGAACTAAGAAAATGAATGGTGGAAAATAATTTAAGAAAGAGGAGTTGATACATAAAAATAATAAAATGTGGATTATACATACAATGACATATTGTCCAGCCGTGAAAAGACATGAGGCACTGATATATACAATATGGATGAATCTTGAAAACATTCCACTAAGTGAAAGAAACCAAATACAAAAGGCCATATTTTGTATGATTCCAGGTATATGAAATAACCAGAATACACAAAATCATAGAAACAGAAAGGAGACTGATGGTTGCTAGGGGCTAGGGGAAGGGACACTGGGGAATGATGGATAATGGCAATGGGTTTCTTTTGAAAATGAAAGTAAATGTTCTAAAACTAGGCAGTGGTTATGGTTGCAAACCTTTGTGAATATAAAAAACCATTGATACGTGCTTGCAAACAGTGAATCCTACAGCATGTGAATTAGATAGAATCTTTAAAAAGAAAAAGTAAAAAAAAAATCCCAGAACTCAGAAAAATCCAAAACAGTAAGATTTAAGAGTGAATATTAAGTAGAGGAAATATATAGATGCTCAGTCCCAAAACCATCCTTACAGAACTGAACGCCAAAAGACAAAAAAACCTAAAGAGCACCAGGAAAAAGTTATTTACAGAAAAAGTGAAACAAAAATGTCAAACTTATCATCAGCAATCCTGCTAGAAGACAAAGGAACAATAGCTTTTCATAGTTTTGCAGGAAGATGTTATTGACAAAATTAGAATAGGAAGTCAGACACCTATGAGAGTATCTTCTAAAAAGGTACTTTCCATTGAACACATAGGATGATTAATAAGTTGATATCCAAGAGTTTAAAGTAATTAGCATAACTTAGCAATAGTGTCTGAAGTCAGGAGAAAAATGAATGAACACAGTGAGAACTTTAACACAGAGAAAGAAAATATAAAAAAGAGAGCTGAAAAATATAACAATTGAAATAAAAAAAAAACACTAGAGGGAATGAATAACAGATTAAATGATGCAGAAGGGATGCCTGGATGGTTCAGTGGGTTGAGCACCCAACTCTTGACTTTGGCTCAGGTCATAATCCCAGGATCATGGGATTGAGCCCTTCACTGGGCTCCATGCTGAGAGTGGAATCTGCCTGAGATTCTCTCTCACTCTTCCCCTCACCCTGCCCCTCTCCCTTGCTTGTGTGCTCACACTCACTCATTCTCGAAAGAAAAAGAGAAAGAAAGAAAGAGAGAGAGAGAGAGAGGGAGGGAGAGGGAGGGAGGGAGGAAGAAAACAAGCAGAAGAATGGATCCTGATCTGAAAACAAGATCCTAGAAATAATCATATCAGGAAAGAAAAAAGAATTTTTAAAAGCCAGGTCAGCTTAGAAGACCTCTAGAACATCGAGCACACTAACATTCACGTTATAGAGATCCCAGAAGAAGATATAGAAAGAATCAGAAACCTACTAGAAAAATAGTGGTTACAAACTTCCCTAACCTGATGAAGAAAACAGACATCCAAATCCCAGAAGAAAAGAGAATCCCAAATACGATAAACCCAAAGTTTATCCTGCACCAAGACACATTATAATACAGTGTCAAGAGTTAAAGAGAGAATCTTAGGGGCACCTGAGTGGCTCAGTCGGTTAAACATCTGACTCTTGGTTTTGGCTCAGGTCATGATCTCGCAGTTTCATGAGTTCAAGCCCCACATTGGGCTCTGCACAAGTAGCACTGAGCCTGTTCAGGATTCTCTCTATTTCCTTCTCTCTCTCTCTGCCTCTTTGCCACTCCAGCTGTCTCTGCCTCTCTAAAAATAAATAAATGAACTTAAATCCATTTAAAAAGAGAATCTTAAAAGCATCAAGAGAAAAGCAACTAGTTATGTACAAGAGAACCACTACAGGCTTGTTTTTCAGTAGCAACTTTGCAAACTAGTATCCTAGACAAGCAAAAGCTAAAGGAGTTTATCAACACCGAACCAGCCTTAAAAGGCATGTTAAAAGTGTTTCTTTAAACGGATAAGACAAGGCCATAATGAGCAATAAGAAAATTATGAAAAACATCTCACTGGTAAAACTACATATATGGTAAATGGATTGGATCACCCAGTATGCAAACTAAAAGACAAGGCAGTAAAATCATCTAGACCTACAGTAATTATTCAAGGGACACACAAACTAAGAAGATGTAGAAAATATGGTCTTAAAAACATAGAATATGGGTGGGGGATAAAAAATATAGTGCTTTTAGAACATGCCTAAATATACTTAAGGGGCATCCGGGTGGCTCAGTCAGTTAAGTGTCCAACTTTGGCTCAAGTCATGATCTCGTGGTTGGAGGGTTTGAGCCCCATGTCAGGCCCTGTGCTGACAGCTCAGAACCTGGAGACTGCTTTGAATTCTGGGTCTCCCTCTCTCTCCAACTGGTGCTGTGTCTGTCTCTCTCACTCTCTCTCTCAAAAATAATATAAAACATAAAAAAATTTTAATAGACTTTTAAAACAGAGAGTGAGTGTAACAAGAGACAAAGAAAAAGGACATTACATAATGATAAAGGGCTCAATCCAACAAGAGGCTATAACACATATAAATATCTATGCACCCAACAAAGGGGTGCCTAAATACATCACACAATTACTATCAAACATAAAGGAAGAAACTGACAATAATTCAGCTATATTAGGGGACTCTGACACCCCACATATATCAATGAGATGATAATCCAGATGGAATATCAATGAAGAAACATTAGACTTAACACATTAGACAGATGGACTTAAGAGAGATACACAAAGCACTCCAACCCGAAACAGCAGAATACGCATTCTTTACAAATGCACATGGAACGTTTTCAAACATATATCATGTTAGGCCACAAATCAACTCTCGATAAATTTAAGAAGACTGAAATCACATCTTGAATGTTTTCCAACTAGGACAGTGTAAAATTAGAAATCAATTACAGGAAAAAACCTGCCAAAAAACCCCAAACACATGGAGGCTAACCAACAAACTATCAAAAAATCAATGGGCCAAAAAAACAAAAAACAAAAAGCAAAAAAAAAAAAAAAGAGAAAATCAAAACATACCTTGAGACAAATGAAAATGGAAACCTAGCAGTCCAAAATATATTGGACATAGCAAAAGCAGTTCTAAGAGGGAAGTTCGTAGCAATACAGCATCACCAAAACAAATAAGACAAATCTCAAAATAAATAACCTTGCATCTAAAAAGCTAGCAAAAAGAACAAAGCTCAAAGCTAACATAAGAAAAGACATAATACAGATTAAAGTGGAAATCAATGAAAGAGAGACCAAAAAAAAAAAAAAATGGAAAAGATCAATGAAAGTAAAAGCTAGTTCTTTGAAAA
This sequence comes from Paguma larvata, assembly GCA_030068075.1. Taxonomy (NCBI): domain Eukaryota; kingdom Metazoa; phylum Chordata; class Mammalia; order Carnivora; family Viverridae; genus Paguma; species Paguma larvata. The sequence continues at coordinate 128,891,574 of CM057826.1, forward strand.
GACACAGAAAATTAACAAACTTACAGCTAGACTCATAAAAGAAGAGAGAAAGAATCCAAATAAATAAAATCAGAAACAAAACAGAAGAAGTTACAACCAATATTATAGGAATATAAAGGATCTTCAGAGACTATTATAATTATATGCCAAGAAATGGGACAATCTAGAAGAAATAGACAGCTTCTTAGAAACCTATCATCTTCCAAGACTGAATTGAAAAGAAATAGAAAATCTAAACACACCAATTACTGGTAATGCAATTAAAGAGGTTTTACACACACAAAAGTCCCTAAACACAAAAGTCCAAGACCAGGTATCTTCACAGGTGAAATTATAACAAACACTTAAAAAAAATAATACCTGTCCTTTTCAAACTATTCCAAAAAACTGAAGAAATACTTCTAAATGCATTAAATGAGGCCAGCATTGTCCTGATAACAAAACCAAAGACTAGACACACACACACATACACACACACACATATCACAGGCCAATATTCCTAATAAACATAGATAAAAAATTCTCAACAAAATATTAGCAAACCAAATGCAATAGTACACTAAATAGATCCTATACCATGATCAAGTAGGATTTATTCCAGGGATATAAGGATGGTTCACCACCCCCAAATCAATGTTATACAACACATTAAAAAAAGAAGGATAAAAATGTTATCATCTCAGTAGATGCAGAAAAAGCATGTGACAAAATTCGACATCCATTTAAAATAATGACTCTCAACAAAGTCAGTATAGAAGGGACATAGATCAATATAATAAAGACTATATATGACAAACCCACAGCCAACATCACATTCCATGGTGAAAAGCTAAAAGTTTTCCACTTTGGATCAAGGACAAGGAAAAGATGCTCACTCTCACCATTTAAAAATTTTTTTTAATGTTTATTTATTTTTGAGAGACAGAGCGTGAGCAGGGGAAGGGCAGAGAGAGAGGCAGACACAGAACCTGAAGCAGGCTCTAGGCTCTAAGCCATCAGCACAGAGCCCGATGCACGGCTCAAACTCACAGACCGTAAGATCATGACCTGAGCCGAAGTCGACCGCTTAACCAACTGAGCCACCCAGGCGCCCCACTCTCACCATTTTAACTCAACACACTATTGCAAGTCTTAGCCGCAGCAATGAGAAAAGAAAATAAAAGACATCTGAACTGGAAAGGAAGAAGTAAAAATATAAATATTTGCAGACAATATGATACTATACATAGAAAATCCTAAGGACTCAAAAAAAAAAACTATTACTACTAAAAAATTAATTCAGTGAAGTTGCAGGATACAAAATTAATATACAGAAATTTGTTGCATTTCTATACACTAATAATAAACTACCAGAAAAAGAAATTAAGAAAGTAATTCCATTTACAATACACTTAAAAATAAAATAAAATACCTATGAATAAACTTAGCCAAGGAGGTGAAAGACTTACACTCTGAAAACTTTCTTTCACTATTGATGAAAGAAATTTAAAACGCAATAAATGGAAAGACATACTATGCTCATGGATTGAAAGAACTAACATTGTTTAAGTGTCCACACTAACCCAAGCAATCCACAGATTCAGTACAATTCCTATCACAATACCAATGGAATTTTTCACAAAACTACAGAACAAACAATACTAAATTTTGTATGGAACCACAAAGGTGATCACAAAGGTGATCCTGAGGGAAAAAAACAGAAAACAAAATAAACAGCAACAATAAAAAAACCCAAAGCTAGAGGTATCAAGTTTCCTGATTTCGAATTATACTACAAAGCTATAGTAATCAAAACAATATGGTACTAACACAAAAACAGACACAGAGATCAATGGAATAGAATAGAAAGCCCAGGAAAAAAAAATGCCTATGTGATCAACTAATATATGACAGACAAAAACATAAAGTGGGAAAAAGACCCATCTGTTCAATAAATGGTGCTGGGAAAACTGGACGACATGTCAAAAAATGAAACTGGACCACCTACTTACACCTTACACTTACACCACCTACTACCACATACAAAATTAAACTCAAAATGTATTAAAGACCCGAACGTAAGACTGGAAGCCAAACTCCTAGAAGAAAATTCGGTCAAAAAACTTTTGGACATAGTTCTTAGCAATTTTTATTTTTTATCTGTTTCCTCAGGCAAGGACAATAAAAGTAAAAATAAGCAAATGGGAATACTTCAAACGAAAACACTTTTTCACAGCCAAGGAAACAATCAACAAAATGAAAAGGTAACCTACTGAATGAGAAAGCATTTGCAAATGGTATAGCCAATGATGTAACTGATAAAGGGTTAAGATCCAAAACATGTAAAGAATAAACAATAGCAAAAAATAGCAAAAACAAACAAACAACAAAAACTAACAATGTAATTAAACAATGAGTAGACCTGACTAGATATTTCTCTAAAAAATATCCAGATGGACAACATACACATGAAAAATGACTAACATCACTCATCATCAGGGAAATGCAAATGAAAACCATGCTGAAGTATCATCTCGCACCTGTTAGAATGGCTAGCATCAAAGAGACAAGAAGTAACAAGAGTCGGTGAGAATGTGGAGAAAAGGGAACCCTCATGCACTATTGATAGTAATGAAAAATGGCACAATGACTCTAATCTTCCACTACGAAGGTTCCTCAAAAAAAGTAAAAGAAAATTACTACATGATCCAGCAATTCCACCCTAGGGTATTATTTCTAAAACACTAATTCAAAAAACATGTACGCATCCCTATGTTCACTGCACCATTATATATAATAAAGAAAATGCAATAAATACAGGAGGGAAGAGAAGTCGAAAATAAATTCCTCATCTATCACTTATATGTGGAATGTAAAACATGAAACCAACGCAACAAAAGAGAAATAGACTCATAGATACAGAGACCAATCAGATGGCTGCCAGAAGAGGATGGGAGAAAGGGGCAAAGGAGATTAAAAGATACAAATTTCTAGTTATAAAATAAGACAAAGGGATGGAATATACAGCATAAGGAATATAGTTAATAATATTGTAACAACACTGTATGGTGACAAATCCTAGCTAGATTTATCATGGTGACCACTTCATAATGTATATAAAAGTTGAATCACTATGTTATACACCTGAAACTAAAAAAAAGGGGGGGAGTTGATATCTCAGTGATGTAATGCAAACATTTGTGTTTCTACTCTCAAGAAAAAAGTAAAGCAATTAGCGAAATCAAGATAAAAGATAAGTAAAAAGAGTTGTTTAAGAAACCCATGTACAAATACAAACTCAAGCGTGGCATGATTTTGAAGATTCTGAGTGTGAAGCAAGAGAATCTAATGCCTAGAACATGCTCTTTTGAATAGTTTAGTGATCTAGAATTGCATTGCCCTTGCTAGGGATTAAACCGCTTCACTTTATCCTGCAGTTAATAATACTTACATAGGAAAAATGTGAAAAGTGATATTTACTGATTTAAAGCTACAAATGTAACCAATAAAGAAAATACAATTAAGATGGGAGGGAGGAGAAGGTGAAGATATATTCCTCGTCTTTCAGAGTGGGGAGGCAACGGATGTTGTCCAAATAACATGTTCGGAATAGAAAAATAGATAAATATAATTTCAAGTATAGTCATAAGCATCAAGGACTAAAAACCAAAGTAATTAAAAGTGGAGAGGTTTCCTCTGAAGAAGGTACTGGGGGCTAGGATAATAGAAGTTCACTCATTATTTAATGCCTTTATATACTGTTCAACATTTTGTGACACTACATGCAAGTATGACTTTTATAAATTAAAAAACATAAAGCAAGAACAATTCCCAGGCCCACCGACGTAACTGTAATTGTTAAGAATATTTCCAGCAGCAATATCCAGAAAACATGACTAACAGTGGCTTCTAACATGACATTTGTTATTGTTTTAAAAAGAGACCCAGAGGTAGGCAGAGTGGTTTGGTGGCCTCATGACATCAGGGAGAACCCAGGCTCTTTCCACATTTCCATTCTGCTGCTCACAGCACTGTCTATGGTCTCCACCCATGATTCCAGCATGGCCGCCAAGCTGCAGCTACCAGGGGCCTCACAACCACATCCAAAATGGACAAGGAAGTTAGCAGAGACACAAAGGACTAACTCCCACATGATAATCTGTTCTTATTTCTTTTCCAGAAACCATCATCCTTTATCCTTCCAACTTCTTCAGAGCCTACTTCTCTTACATTTTATTGGCCAGAATTCGATCGCCTTCTTGCCCCCACACCAGTCATAGGCAAAGGCATAGTTTACCTTAATTGGCTTATACCAATCTTCTCTCATTCGCTGGGACAGAACACATTGCTCCCCAAAACAAAATCATCAGTGTTCTTTAACAAGGAGGAAGAGAGGATTAAAGGCAGTAAGTTGAGGGGGTGGGGGTAGGAAAAAAAAAAAAAGAAAGGCAGTAAGAAGGTCTACCAGGCTGACTGACCAATTAACATAACAACTACTATCCCTCAGTGAGGAGATGGCTGCCTGCCTCTCTGTCAGAATCACCAAATCTGGACTCTCTCATGACAAAAGTCAATAAGTACAATTATGAGTCCTTAGTCCTATGTTGATTTAATGTGTATTAATCTTTTGAGATAAAACCATTAGTCATGTGTTGGCATCTGCAAATTAACACTGGCTTCTGGGGAGTAACTGTTGAGAGAAAAAAAAAAATCACATCCCTGCATTTTTCAAAGGTTTAACATCAAAAATTTATCAAGTGTAAAAACTCAGTCTGTTTGATACTGTTAAAATGATTAATTTTACAAATAGCTCCTAGAAACAAGACACATCTGACAACTCGAAGAATTAGAAGAGGAGGCAAACGTTTTCCTTTCTGAGTTAAAAAAAAAAAAAAAAAAGTGAGTCCCCCATCATTTCCATTTTCTCTCCCTTGTAGCATGTTATTGTCTCTGGCACATTTCTTAAGTCGAAGACTTTCCTGAAGTTTCCATATATCAGACACTTATTGGCTTGCTTTTCCGCAGCTCCATCAGGGCTGATGTACTAATATATCCTATAGACTTTCCGTGGACTCTATACAGAGAAAGCCCAGAGCGCCTCATAACTCCCACCTCTTTTAAGTTAAAGACTTAATGCATAGATAGGGTCTGACATATGAGTGTGGCTCACCGGTTCGCTGTCAGAGCGAGCCTGAATAATTAGCACCAGCGGCTCTTCTCTCCAGATATTAATACCTTATATCATAAATGTCAGGTTGAACACAAAGATGCAACTGGAAAACCTCCGAAGAGAAGGGGGCCCATAAATCATGAAGGTTTCACTCTATTTTCCTTCCATTTTACTATCAGAAAATAAACCCAGGATGGGGAGATTTAAAATCTTGACCTCTTTTTTTATTTATTACACATCACGGTGCCTTCCTGAAGGGGTAGCCTGGAGGGAGGGCTGAGAGGGCAGGGGTGGGGGGAGGGGTGGAGACTGCTCAGCTGGAGAAGAATCATGGAGCGTTCAGGGGGTGAGAGAGGTCACTAAGGAAACAAAACCTCACAGCAGTCCTCCGGGGCAGTTCGGTGCCCTTCACCCATGCCACCGTGCTGTGTGCCTTTGAGACACGGGGGCTGGCCCGTTGCAGGATGTGGGCTCCAAGGAGGGAGGTGTTTCTATCTAAAAAACATGCAGTCCCTGCCCCACTCCTGCCCCTGCCCTAGTGGAGAAAACAATCTCTTTTACGGTTAGGAACAAATGTGAGAACGAATGTTGTAATAAATTTTAATGAGCTTGCTAAGGACACCAGGCCCTAAATAAACACCCTATTCAAACTAGGCACTCATTCCAACCCCACCTCCAGTAACAGCCGGGACTCTTCCAGCTGCAGTCCTAGGATCTGTAATTCAGAAAGGAGGAAGTCCTCCAGCCAAAGGAACACCCTGTTCTATCTTTAGAGAATTTTGACTATTAGCAGGTTCCCGTGATAATGAACTGAGGTCAGTCTCCCTGAACCTCCTGTCAGTTTATCCTGTTTCCATCCTCCAGGGTCCCCCAGGGCCATCCTATCTCTTTTTTCTTCTGGAAGTCTTTGGTGCATTTGCAAATTGCTGTCTCAAACCTCCTGTATATCAAGCTGACCGCCCCCGAGCTCTTCAACACATTCCTCACGTAACAAAGTTGCACATTCCAGCGTCTCATCTCAATAATCCCCAATTTATAACACAGACACTGAAGCTCAAAGCCTTAAGTCATTACCCTCAGGGTCACACCGTCTGTAGGGAGCACAGCCAGACATCTTGGCCTCTGTGCCATAACTATCACCTTCTTTATTCTTAGGCTCCCTACTTTTATAAATATGACCAAGACCAAGTTCTTCTTTTTTTTTTTTTTCTTTTTGGCTCATTGAGTTTGTTCTCAAATCTGTATCTTAAGCCCAAATCTTTCTCTTGGGTTCTAGATTTTTTTCCCAACTGCCTGCTGGACATCACCGTTTGGACAACACCTATCGCCTCAAACTCAACAAGTCCCAATCGAATAGATCATTTTCTCTCCCAAATACACTCCTCAGCCACTGTTCCTCAAAATTAGAAAGTGCTTTGCTCTCCACTCAGTTGTCCCAAGACAGATGCCCGATAATCACTCTTGAATCTTCTCTTGCTTCCGCACCCAAACCAGCACCAAGTCCTGATTCCTTTTCTGTTTTTCAGCTCTGCCCATTTGGTCCCATCTGCACTGTCACTGGGGGAGGCCACAACATCTCTCACCTCAAGGTCTACGACACCCTCCTAGCGGGTCACCGGGTACCTATTGTATTCCCTCCTGCCTCTTCCCTTCTTTACACTGAAGCTGGTGGGAAACCTCCAGTATGAAAATCTGATTAAGCCACTTTGTTGCTTGGGACTTTTTTGTGCTTTCTCATCACACACACACACACACACACACACACACACACACACACATACACACACATTATCTAAGTTGAGTAAGTCCCGAGGATGAAAGGTCCAACATAGAGAATAGAGTCTGCGGTACTGTAACGGTGTTGTATGGTTACAGATGGCGGCTCTACTTGTGGTCAGCACAGCCTAACACACGGAGTGGTAAAATCACTCTGATGTACACCTGAAACTAACGCCACATGGTGTGACAACTATACTTCAGTAATAGAAAACTATCCAAGCTCGTGACCTGACTTGCAAAACCTTCCAGACCTACTCTAGTGCTCGCTCTCCCATTCCATCTCTCACGATGTCTCCCGCCCTTTATGTTATAGTCTTCACCAACCTCCTCCCCTCCCTTCGGCGTTTTATGTCGTATTACCTCCAGGCCATTACACCTGCTGTTCCCTCTCACTGGATCGTTCTTTCTCTCCCTCCCCATTGCCTGGCAAGCCAACTCCTACTCATCCTCCAGATTTCAGCTTTAACATCACACTCTCAAAGCGAACGTCCCTTGATATTAAAGCTACTATATATTCCCTAGGATACTGCTTTTATTCACCATTGCATAATCATTCTTTGTTTTCCTTCTTATTCACTTGCTTCTATAAGAAGATGAATCATGTCTATCTTGTCTATCTTCAAATTCCCAGCAGTGACAAATAAGAGGTTGAAGAATAATTGTTGAATAAAGGAATGACTGACAGTTACAATGCTGCTCAAATATGATGGACTTGGGGCTCCTGGGTGGCTCAGTCAGTTAAGCGTCTGACTTTGGCTCAGGTCATGCTCTCGCAGTACGTGGGTTCGAGCCCTGCATCGGACTCTGGGCTGACAGCTCAGAGCCTGGGCCTGCTTCAGACTCTGCCTCCCTCTCTCTGTGCTCCTCCCCTGCTCGTGCTCTATCTCTCGCTCTCAAAAATAAATAAGGATTAAAAAAAATCAAACGTGGTGGACCTAAGCATATACCCTTCAACATACAGGCATAAAGTTGGTGGTTTGGACTCCAGAGAGCATATCAAATTTATTTCTCACTAATTTTCATACTGTCGGCTCATCTCATCATTTCAGGTCACTGAAGTGTTTTTGGAACCAGATTCTCTCTAACTTATTTTTTATCTAGCATATTTGCGATCACTGCCAATTTAATGTTACCTGAAAACTTGATCGGCATGCCTCTGTGTCTTCATCAAACAAGGAGAGAAGGCTTGTTACACCCATTAGACATCCACTTCCATTAATCAGCACCCACTGGATATACTAATTCAATGAGGTTCAAATATACTTCATGTTTCCTGCCAAATTCAAGAATATCATGGGTCAACTCATCAAGAGACTTGACAAAGCCCAAATAAAGACTACTGTAATTTCCTAATCCCATGACTCTCATTTTTCTTTTTTCTTTTTTTTTTTTTTTTTTTTTTTTTTTTTGCCTATCACACTCACAGATCATATTCAGATAATATCCCCTGGGCATACTCAAGCTTCTGTGAAATTCCCAGAAGCACAGCTCAAACTCCACCTCTTTCATTCTCATTAAAGAAACCCCACCGAAGAGCAACTCAGTGAGAGGTAACAACAGATCTGGCAGGGGGCCTGGCTCTTCTGGAGCTGAGGCTTGGATCTGTGCCTGGAAGCTAGCCACCAAGCGCTCACTCCCACGTCCACGCCATGTGTGTTATGGCATTCTGGTCCTAACTCTGTACTCTTCTTCCCATATAGCCTTTATTTCTTCCTGACCCAGTCTCCTGCTAGTCTCCAAACATACCAGGAAGAAAAGAACTAGGTGGTTAAACGGATACTATTAAAACCAGCAGAGACCAAAGACCGCAGGGAAATTCTACCTAGGAAACTAGATATTCTACCAAAACAATTGTACTATGAAACGATGCATCACCACGCTGCCCTTAGTTGGCGGCCTCTGAAGACCTAAATTTCACAAGGTGATGAACACCAGCATGAATAATGTCCATGAATGAAGCCGAGATCAGTCAGACAGGCTCCACTGACAGCATAGCCTCCTGGTTGCAGGAGGCATCAAAGCAAGTGAGGCAGAAAAAGTGTGGGTTCATTCTGCTACAGAAAGTCTACTTGAATTTCCAGCACTTGGTAAGGTCTCTGGGCCATTCCTCAAGGAAAACCAGAAGTTAAATCCCCTAAGAAAATGGGTACCTAGAGTAGGATATTGCAGCAGCCCACCTGTAATATATCAGGCTTTATGGACTCAAAGTCTATCTATACACTGGCAATCAGATCAGCAGCAAATAATGGTTGAAAAGAACACAGGGGCACCTGGGTGGCTCAGTTGGTTAAGTGTCCAACTTCAGTTCATCATGATCTCACAGTTCCTGAGTCCAAGCCCCACATCGGGCTCTGCAATAGAAGTATGGAGCCTGCTGGGGATTCTCTCTCTCCCTCTCTGACTGCCTCTCTCTCTCTCTCTCTCTCTCTCTCCCTCTCTGTATCTCTATCTCTATCTCAAAATAAATAAATAAACTTAAAAATAAAACAGCACAGAGAAAAACAGCAAGAGCATAAAGATACCAGATTTCCAGGCAGTGAAGGGAGGTAAGTTTGAGATGGGTATGAGGAAGGGTCAAGGCCTGGTCATCCAATGGTGGGACCTTTTGATCCAAAACCCACAAAAACCTAAGAAAACTTTAATCCAAGATATTGTGAGACAGGGAGACATGAGGGTCACCTAGTTGTGGCAGATACCACTAGCTGCCTCCCTGTATCTTCTCCCCTCGACTTCCTCCTAAAAGAACTCTCAGTTCTTAGAAGGGAGAAACATTGCTTTTCATCTACAAGATTTCTTCCCAGCTTCCTTTTCAGTCGGCTAGGACATAACTAGTTTTGGCCAATGAACTGAGTGAAGAAATACTGTGTTGTAAGTTTGGGAAATCTTCTTGTAAGGGAGGAGTAAATATTTTCTCTCCCTCTCCTCCGCCCTGCTGCTTGGAATGATGATATAATGGCTAGACATAAGCAGCCATCTTGGACTGTGAGGTGGCCCTGAGGATGGAAGCCACACACAGAACACAGCAAAACAAGAGCAGTTTCCCAGCACTGTCGCTACCATACCAGCCCTGGATTGCCCTATCTCCAGGTTTTTTTTTAATGAGAGAGATATAAACAATCTTGTTTAAGATGTTTCTCAGGACATTGTTACTTTCAGCCAAACTCTAAATCATCACTGCTCGCTCTTCTAGGAGTTCACAAAAGACCTGTGCTTAGCACCTCTGTCTAGCTGCCCACGCCTTTCACAGAGAGATCCAGGCCACTAAGGGATCTTACCAGGGATCCCAAACAGAGACTCTTGTTTCTTCAAATGAGATTGTACATAAAATCCTTCTTGGATTTCCGATGGTTAAAGCATTGATTTCCCTGATGTAACCGAAATGGACCACGATCCTTAGAACCTTGTTTTGACAAATTTCGCTTGTTTAATCCCAGAAGCCTTAAATAAAGAGAAGCAACTCAAGAGACCAAGGGTGACTTTGCTTGTTGCCATCAGCATCCTACCAGCAGCGCTGCGGGAGGGAGTCTGCTTGAGACTTTTATAGTTGCTTGTTCCCCCTATCTGTCCCCCAAACAGGGACTGAAAAAAAGGTTATAACATCTGAGTTACTAAGGAAGTTGGGGTCTGATCACTTAAACTCTCATGCTTGAGGAAAGGGAGAAAAACATGCAATCACACTGTGTCCCAGTTCTATCAAAGTGGACAGGAGAGTAGGTGAGGTGGGTCCTATGTTCAGTGAAATTTAAGTGAAACAGGAAGAGGCCATGTGAGAAGGAAATTTGGACCTTCCCCTCAACGCTGAACTGCATCATCAGCCTTTGTTGAGATGCCTCTTACTTATCAGTACCCACAAACACAGCCTTCTGGGGCTAGGAAGCAGGCACCACGCTCAAGTGCTATGCTCTTCTGTGCAAAGAGGTCCCAGAGAAGCTACAGCCCTGACACCATCTATGGGGAAAAGATCACTATGTGGACCATGGACCATCTATGAGATCACTGTGGACCATGGACCATCTATGAGATCACTGTGGACCATGGACCATCTATGAGATCACTGTGGACCATGGCATGAGACCCTTCCCCAGCTCCCCAGATCGATCCTAATTCTGTGGCAGGGTAACTGTCAGCCAGATGCCACAGCCAGTGGGTCAGGTGGCCATTCCTACCGCTCAGCTCAGGGAATGATTTAACCCAAAAGATTTTCAACCCCACATTTTCAACTCTAACCCTGTGGAAAGGAAAGACTGCCTGCGCTGAGAGTAGAGGCAGAAGACACATCTCCCCAAATATTTTTTGTACACTTTATAACACATTTATTAAAACACTCTGTCATTTTGAATAGAAATATTATAAAAAAATCTTCAGTTCCAATTTCTTTCTTCTTGGGATAATAAGTTTCATGATTTTATAATCCATAACTGTGAAGGACCTGGTAGTTCCACTGACTCATTCTAAACTCATCATCACTTTCGAGCCTGAATATTGTACCTTTTTAGTCAGATCGCTTCAGCTGTCAGGTCATCCTAGCTACCAGTGACAGGTCATCACTGAACTAGAACAAGAGTCAGTGCCCAGCTAGCACTCCCAAAACAGGCCAAACCTGACTTTAGGGACCAAGTAGCATTCATTCCTTTCTACCTTTCCAAGAGCTCTAGAGAGCCCCTGTCTGGGTCCTTGGACTCAGCTAGCTTGCCATCACCTGGGAGATCAGCCGGGGGATCTGTATCCAAGGAAACCGATGGGAAATCATTTGGCACCACCTTCAATAGAGGAAGACAGATTGCTTATGCTCTTCCTCGGTGTCACCTCAACACTCTCCTGGGTCTCTGCCCTGTTCCACAGCAAAAGTTAGACTCTGTGTCGTCCAATCAGGAGGCAAGTCCTCTTACACCATGCAGAGTAAAGCAAGCTCAGGGGCCACATTTGGGCCACTCCAACTGTCACATGCAGAACTGAAGTCTCCCCTAGTACCAACATTTATCCTTTCAGACTCACCTCAGGCTCTTGCCTTTCTGTGAACTTGAGCAATGTCACCATTTCTTCAGGGGATGTCTGAACCCAAAAAGAGAAGTTTCTGTATCCAAAAAAGAGAGAGCATGTTAGACTGAATGGAGGTATCTTCAAGAAGTTGCAGGATACTAAGGGTATCTCAACTCTCCCTACTTGAGTGTTGTCCCTTTCTTTCAGATATTTTCATTGGAAAGTTATGAAAAGTGTGTCCAAGGACAGAAATACTGTGTTTGGAATTTACATACGTAATTAAAATTTTTTCCCAGGCTCCCTAGTCCTCAGCTAACTGTAAATAGGTTTTTCTTCAGCTCTTAGCAATTCTCATCTGATAAATATTATGATCAGAAGCTCCAGCTGCCATGGGCCTGTTGGGACTGTTCTGCAAGGAGTCAATGTTATTCAGCTGGAGGAACAGTTTCCAAAATATCAAGCGGGCAATGATTGGCCACACATTCAATTCAGTCAGCCTGAAAACCAATGATACTATTTCCAGTCATTGAGTGTTATCCCCCACTTTCGAGTCCGGTGCTGAAAGCCTCATCCCGTGATCTACAGAGGTTTAAGATAAGTTCATTTCTCCTGGTTAATGAGTTTTCTGATAGCACTTTGCACATAGAAAGCCACCCATGTCATCCAACACTTCAATTTTTCATTTGCTAAAATACATTCAACATGGGTTCATGGGTTTGGGGAAGCTATGGAAGTCAAGTCTCAAACAAATTTGAAGCATAGGTGACCATTAGAGCTGCTTATCTTCTAGAACTGCTGAGCAATACTTGATGCAAAGTGCTGCGTATTAAGGAGATCCCACCTTGTACTTTGGATAGTAAAAGCTCTATAGGGTAATATCTTAGGATCCACTTTTAATATCATTGTTTAATGAGCCCAAAGCATCAGGAGAACATAATATGGGCTCTTTATCTCCCTACAAGAAGGATTCTCCCAATCTTAATCAGGAAGTCTTTTTTTTTCTCCAATATATGTGAAGTTCTTCTACAATATATTGCCAGTTTGTGATTGGGTTCCCCTTGAGAGGACATTTTGTAAGCACATGCATGACATAACTGTAAACCTACAGTTTTCCCTCTATAGAGCATCTGAGAATGTCAAGTATCGTAAGTACTGTCATTTTAAATGAAGACTTTTAAAGGAAATAGCAGTTAATTCACTGAAATATCCATGTTGCCTTTTCACTTTCATTTTGAATATTAAAAAAGCCCTTTCAGTTGGGTCCTTCTTAAAACACAAACAAACAAACAAAAACTCAACGGTAAGAAAACTAAAAATTCAATTAAATAACGGGCCAAAGATCTTAACAGACATCTCACCAAAGAAGATGAACTGATGACCAATAAGCACATGAAAAGATGATATGATATATTACATGATATGTAATCAGTGAAATGCAAATTAAGGCAATAATGAGATACCATTACACTCCTATTAGAACAACCAAATTCTACAACACCGACAATACCAAATCCTGGAGAGGATGTCAAGTAACAGAAATCCTCATTCATTGCTGGTGGGAATGCAATGGTGGTTATAAAACCACACATATTCTTAACATATGGTCCATCGGTTATGCTTCTTGGTATATACCCAAACTTACGTCCACACAAAAACTTGCACAAGGATATTTATAACAGCTTTATTCATAGTTGCCAAGACCTGGAAGCAGCCAAGATGTCCTTCAGTAGCTGATTGGATAAATAAGCTGTGGTACCTCCAGGCAATGGAATACTGGTCAGCGCTAAAAATAAATGAGCTATCACACCGTGAAAAGACATGTTGGAAACCTACATGCATACTAGTAAGTGAAAGAAGCCAATGAACGAAGGCTATGATTCGAACTATATGACATTTCGGAAAAGGCAAACTATGAAGATAGATGACTGGCTGCCAGGGATGAGGGGAGAAAAGGGATGAATGGACAGACCACAGCGGTCTTCAGGGCAGTGAAACTACTATGTACGGTACTCTAATAGTGGATATATACAATTATACATTACCCAAACTGTACGATATACAACCCCAAGGGTGAACTCTGGTGGAAACTATAGACTTTGGGTGATTAGGATGTGTTAGCACAGGTTGTCAAATGTAACAAATGTTCCACTCAGGTTAGGTATGCATGTGGGGGTGGGGGCAGGGGGTATATGGGAAATCTCTGTGCCTTCTCTCAACTGTACTGTGATACTAAACTGCTCTTTAAAAGATTGTCTTTAACAAAAGAACAACAAAAACAAAACAAAAAAAGCAAGCAAACGATGGCTGGAAAAAGATGAGTCAGAAAGAGCTGGAAAAGGGCACATACCGACTGAAAATTCTAAGGTCCTCCTTTGTGTCTGCATCTACTGGCAATCATCCATTTGGTAAAATCCTCCTGGATTTCAGTTTTTGCTGTCTTTTCCCGAGCAGAGCCTACTCACTCTGGGCCCACGGGATGAGTGATTAGGGAGGTGTCAAGTGGAGAAAGGCTGCCAAGCCTTGCAAATGAGTTTGTAGTTAACACCGGAAGCCGGTTACTTTCCAGATGCTTTCAAATATATGAAGGACGCGTGGTGAATGACGAGCTTTTAACCTTGCAGCTGGTCATTTATTTTTCTGATTAGGACATGCCACTATCTCCACTTCCAAGTGATTGTTCACTGAAGGCAATGGAGGTCTCTTGTTTACTCATCTCCAAACTGTGCGGAGTGTTGCTGGCTCATTACTGTGTTTGATCCTGCCTCTGAGTGGCAAACATTAGTGGATAATCACTTTTTGATCCCTCTCACTTTGTTGTGTTTAGAGTAAACCATAGAATATTTTAAACTCTAGCATTCACTGAGGGAAACAAAAACTACGTGTGTGTTTTAAGAAAGGAAATGAAATGCGGGGGGGGGGGGGGGGGGGGGGGGGGAGGGGGGATTCCAAAACAGAGAGCAAACCCAGCCAACAAAATGCACTTTCCAAAGTAACAGAACAATGAACCCCATGGAAAAAATACTCCTCAGAAATGCTTTCTGCTAGCCAACTGAGCCCTAAGGACCACACGCTTCTACTTAACAATTTAGCATTTCATTGTTGCATTTATAATTTACTTAATTTCTACCCCTCCCTTCATGTAAACTTTAATAAAATCAGGGACTTTAACAAAATCTCCAAGGGTGTGTACTTTCAGAATTGGGCAAAATCCCTTTATTAGGGTAGACTCAGAATAATTGTTTCATTCTCTCGTGGAGAGAAAACCATGATTGCCAAGCCTACAGTGGTGCATAATATGGCAAATCAGCTTAATGATGCGTGAATAAAACTATATTAAGAAAAAAGGGGCTTGTTTTCCTGGATTCAAAAGGGCAGAGGAAAAAAAATCATTCTGGGTGCTTCAGGGAGATGGAGAAATCTATACCACAGAGTTCTAGGATTTTTGTTTTCTTCAAAGCCTCAGAGCAACACGAGAAAACTGAAGTCTCTTGGACAAAAGGCAAGCGCACGAATAACCCACTGGGAGCGAGATCTCAGCTTGGTTTCATATCTACACATTATACCCAGAAGTTAAAATTTTAAAATCCACAAAAGAACCAACCTGGGTTTGAAGGGATGGGTTCAGGGGTTGGAGGGAGAGCAGTCTTTTCCCCCTAACAACATGGAGTCCCAGCGTTCGCTGCAGTTGTCATAACAACTGTTTTTAAATAAAATTTGCAGGATTCATCAAATATTGGCATCCAAAACACGGTGCCACGTAAAAAATATTAGCTATTCTCATCTCCATAAAACCGGCTTGTGTGGCTAAGGGAAGAGAGAAGGTAGGATTCTAGGTCACGGTTTAGAATGGTCAGTGAAGGGGGCAAGGTTTCTAAGCACGCCCACTCTTCCGATTTGCTCCTCTAATTTTCCCTCGTGAGCCATCTCCCACCTGGGCAGACTGAGTGCGGGGCAGGGGGAAGGACAGGGTTGAGATGCGGGTGCCACCCTAAAAATGGTGGGATATAAGGTGCCATATACTAAAGGAGAAACCCCAGTAGCTGTGATTAAGAGATTTGATTTTAGGGAAATGCATCTCTTGGAACCACTGAGTTCCAAAAATCCTCTCTCATAGCGGTTATTTCCTGAGACTTTATTTACAGTAAGTTTGTAAACATTGTAACTCTTACACATGAAAAATTCAAACAATACAAAAGACTGTCTAACGAATCATAAGCCCCTTTTCCTTCCCAGACTCCCTCCAAAGCTAACCTTGATACTAGGCTTTATTCAGAGGCAAATATCTATTTTTATTGTCATTCAAATATTTAGAGTAGTATACATACTGTTCTGTAGCTGGCTATTTTCACTGAACAGACCTTGGAGAACATTCCGTATCAGTATGTCAAGAGAACTGCTTTATTCTTTTTCCCAAATATGGAGCTCCATTCCTATTGGTTGGTAGTTAGATTATTTCGTGTGTTTGTTTTGCCCCTGTAAATAGTGCGGGAACAAATATCTTTGTCCTTTTTTCTTAATCGGCCTAGCCTTCCCATGGGCCTCCTTGGCTTCCTGATTAACCTCTCCAGCTTTCTCATCGCCATACTCCTACCCAAATAATCTGTCTCCACGGCAGGATCGATCTTGTCACACCTCAACAGTTCTCCCATCACACGAATTTTCCAGCACATAAAAATACGCCATGGGGTCCCGTCTGCCTTTGTAGTCAGACCACCTACCCCCCGCCACCCCCACCCTACCCCCCCACCAAACATGATGTTCTTACAGAAACACAAGTTCTTAAAATGTTTCGAGCTTTCCCATGGACCCGCGTCCTGGTATTACTTACCTTTATTCCTTCTACTACTTGCTGGTTGTGCCAGGAGTAACGTTAGGTTTGCCAGTTCTGAGCACAGATCCTTCAGGGAAGCCGTATCTAACTGCTTTCTGCCGCAGGTTTCCACCTGCTGGTGTCAGATGAGATCCACCTGAGACATTAGCAATTAACACACCTGAAGCTTTTTGTATGAGGTGGGAATCGCTGTGTTGCTAACATTTGCCTCTTGACACCTTGCCTGAACCTCAGATGTTGCTTTTGCTATGGCCTCTGCGACCCATTAGATATGGTGATGAAACTGCCTGGCCTGTAAAAGAATATTCAGATAAAAGTTCTTCCCCAAGGCCACTCTGGTTCCTACCCCACTGCTTTCTTCTGATCAAAGATGCAGGCTCATTCTCTGATTCTTAAGAGTTAGCCTTCTGGCCCGCTTTCGGTCCGACGGCATCTGGCATTTCCGTTCCTACCAGTCAGCAACTTTCCTTCCTCCAAACACCATCTTTGGTATTATTTTACCCAAGTTAAACATCACGTCTCCTCAATTCTAAAGTAGGATGATATTGTTCAGCTGGTGAAATGCCATTTCAACCCTAGGAAGGCACTGGTACCAGAAAAAATACACATGGGTTCCTCGAGGAATGTTCTGACAAACACAGGTAACAGAAATATGCTAATTGGGGATGGGTCCCTGTTCCTTTTCCAAAGTCTAACATTAATGCGTGCCCCAGACAGCCGAAGTGAGGAACGCACATTTTAAAATGTGAGTGGGGCTAACTGGTATACCAGCCATGCATTGTGTTCAAGGGTGCCAGTGACATTGATACAATGCCAAGGATGAGCAGGAAGATCTTCAATCAATGCCATTTAAAATGAGTACTGGTTCTCATTCCTCCTTTCTCTCCATAAACATTCATCAGAAAAGAAGGGGTAAATACCTCTCCAGAGCGAGGTCACTTTTATGGGCAAATGGATGGACAGACTATGTGTCATGATGAAAATAATAAGTGAACTCTGTTTTAAAATGTCCCCCATGGGACCAATTGTTAGATTTATTGGCGTGCACTAAGGCATTGTCTACAAAAGAGCAATATTAAAATATAAACATCTCTCTTGGCAGGGGCAGCCATAGATGAAGGCAAAGAGAAAAATCTCTATTCATTTGTATTTAGCCATCACCGCTCTCCCCAAGATACTTTAAAGTAGATGTTTAAGTGCGAAAAAAATAAGACATAACTCCTTTAAGAAATAAACTGTTGTAGAAAAGAATATTAATCAGATACTGTTATGTGAAAGGAAGCAGATTATAAATGAGTGCTTTCACACGATCTCCCTTTTACAAATGAGAAAATATGCAAATGCCAGCCTTCCTTCCTCCCTGAAAAAACTAGAAGACGTTCCGCGATGGTCGCAGCGCTGATATCTACATGGCAGAATGTGCGAGACTTTTAATTCTTTTCTTTTTTTTTTAAATTATGAGCATATGTTTTTATGATAAAATGTCCGTAAAAGTTATAATTATATGTATATATCCGTGCACTTTACTGTATGCGTCTTTTTGGGAATCCGGTTTTCCCATTTCTAAATGTTTCTAGGTTTAATTAAAGCGCACTCTCAATGGAGGTGAGCATTTAATGTGAAGGAGAATGAATAAATGGGATTGGAAAGGCAGAGGGATCCTACAGATCCTTTCTCTCCTGATAGCTGCACCATGTGGCCTGAGGGAATTTTTTTTTTTTTTTCTCGAAGCCAGATGAACTCAGGGCAGGTAGCATGAGCAGAAAAGGCCCTGGGAATGCTCAGGGGATCCGGTCACACCTTGATTTCTTCCCGAGGAGTTCCATGAAGGTAATAAAATTGGAGAAAAACTGCCTTCCCGGGTTTTGACATCTGAGCAAAAACTTCCTGAGTCGTGAGAGTAGCTGTACAGGTTTTCCAACAGCAGAAATATTGAGGGAAAAACCCAAGTTCTCTCCAAGCAGCAAAAGGGAAAAAAGAGATTCAATACTAATTTAAAGTTGAGGCTTACATGATAAACTCATCGCATTACACCTACGGTCAATTGTACAGAAACTTCATTGGTATGAAGATAATCAATATTTACTTTTGAAAATAACGTGTGATGCCTGATGCGGGGAAGCACACTGAGTCGACCACGGATCTTTGCTGATACGCAAGCCTGTACAGCCTCTCTTCCCTCTCCCGACCCCCTCCGTGGTCCTCTCCTCCGTGAGGTCAACAGAAAACAAAGACTATGCCACAGCTGTACTGCTCCGGTGAGGCATGCCGGTTTAATTGCATTGGTTTATGCGGAGTGATCTAATCAAATCAAAGTGCAGGCTTTTAAAGCCTTTCATTTCTCCACTCTGAGTGCAGTGGTACATCAATTAATAAAAAGGAAGTATTTTTTTTAACTGCACAGTAGTTTTTGGTTCAAAAAATGCTTTTATATTTTCTCATTTCATCTTCCAACCAGCTCAATTCAAGCAGCTACTGCAAGTGTCCATCTCTAGTTGCTCCGAGCTCAGAATCCGTTCCACTTCTTCCCGTAACATACCTCAGTTTCCTTAAGATAGGGCACGCCTCTCCTGTTGGCACGTGATTCAGAGGAGACTTTCTCCCATCCCCAAATCCAAGTGCGGACGTGTGACCAGGGCCTCCGCGAACAGTGTGTTCCTCCTCCCTGGCCGCGGTGATTGGTTGGGACAGAGTCACGTGACTTAGATCAGTCTGGTAGATAAAATTCCGAGCTAGTCCTAAAGTTGGTAAACCGAGGAGAGCTAAGCTGAAAGGTCCTAGGAACCACTGTGACGGGAAAGGTTGCCTGTGATGGTGCCAACTCGGAGGGAAGCAGAGCTGAGAGCTCAAGAGGCACAGTGTCCTGGTGACGCTGTTTAGTACCTGAATCAGCCCCACCTGAAGCCAAAGATACTCTTAGATCTTTCAGTTATGCAATCTAGTAACCCCCTCCTCTCCCTCATCCTGCCGGAGTTGAGTTTGTGTCACTCACAATCAAGAGTTCCAGCAGATACAGCCTCTATTCTTCACCAACTCTCGGAAAAGTAGAGCCACTTGGCCCACGCAGTCCCGTCCGGAAACACCACTGGTCCCCTGAAGGCAGCTACCTGAACTGCTTAAAAGAAAATGAATATTCTAGAAAGGGGTGGCTGATAAATCATAATTCATGATGAATGGGTTATCACAAATATATTAGCATCTATTAAGCAGAGATCCACTCACAGAAGCCATGAGTATTAACAGGCAAGTTCATAAGGGGATCAAATTCTGATCAAATTCTAAACCATAGGTTAGAATACAAACAGGTTTCAATGACCAGTTCTCAGTTCTTTGCCTAATTTCTTAATCTTCTGAACCTAAGTGTCCTTACAAGCAGTAAGTATTAAGAAAATCAATATTTATTTTTAAATAAAGCATGATGTTTGAAGAGGAGAAAGCACATTTACTTGGCCATAAACCTTTGTTGATATGCAAGGCTTATGTCTGTGATAACGATAGTCTCCTCGAAGGGTTTCTGTGAAGATTTGTGATATTTTAACATAAAATACTTAGCACATTCCAGGGCACAAAATAGACTTTCAGTAAGAGTAGTTTTTATTAATAACTTGAGATGCTTTTAATAGTGAAAGAGGACATACTCCCAGAGGGATAGTCTGGTAGCATGCTCTGACCAACTAGACAAGGTATAAAGCCACTAAAGAAGTCAAGAATGGACTGCACTGGAGGTCACAGAAAGAATGTAAGAAGGCAGTAAAGATAAGTATGCTGGAAGCTACCATGTTTCCTGCAACCAGTACTGCCAAAGAATATTCTTTTGGATTCCAAGACAAGCCTGGATAACCAACCCTCCTGGTTTGACCTGGAGTGATGTATTTCCTGGAACGCAAGACTTTAGTGCTAAAACTGGTAAAGTCTTAGATAACCAGGTACGAATTGGTCATCTTACCAGCTACCATACTGCTACGTTTCCTGAGCAGTGAGAGCACCACAGCCCAGAAGGGGAATTACCTACCAAGAAGGGCATCTGAACGTTCTGTCCTTATGACGGAGGACCGATGGCTATCACCCTACCATGCCCCAAGAGAATCAGCATCCAAAGTGTCGGGCAGGAATTGCAGAGAGAATGAAGCTACCAACTGTCAGTTCCCTCATTCTATTTAGGCCTTAAATGATTAGGAAAAAATAACCTAAAATCATTTTTAACAGTCTCATATTTCAATTATCAAGTGCTGAATTAAAATGGAATGCAAACGCTAAAATTTGACACGCTGCTAAAAATGAGCATGTCTAAAATATTAATAACAACTCTAAATGATTTATAATGCCCTCTTGGGCATATTTTATGATTTATTGATGTCATTTTAGCTGCTCCATGGGTGACAGAGTCACCTCACTGTGTGCGCGCTCTGGCGGCTTTCTAGGCTAGTTATTCGGAAAACCACACGTTCAGACCTTAAATGCATGCTCCAGACTGTAGGTAAGGTAGCAAAAGTAAAGATGTTAATTTTCGCCATAAATCAGAGAATTGTGAGGCCAAAAGGGCTTTAAAACTGGTTGCTTCCTGTTTTCTCAGCTTCAAACGGGGTCATATTGGAGCTCTCGTCGATGAGTATGAATCTTGCAACATCCCTTATTAATTTATGACGTCTTTGTCGACAAGAAATTCTACTTTAGATGTAACCCTATTACCCTTTCTGCATCAAGCGAAGCCCACTTTCTGGTGGAAAGTCTCATGGTTTCTTTGAGAGTTCTCTTCCTTTCTTTGACCTAATAATGCACTTTTCAAATCTTTCTGCCCACCCCACAGATACTATCGCCCAGCCCTCCACTTTCTGAATTACTTCTAGTCCCTCCACAGGTTTCCTAAGACTCTTTTTTGGTACTCCGTCCACTCTAATCAAAGTTGAATTTGTCTTCCATTTCCTTCTTCTCTGACACCATCCCCATCTCTCAGTCGGTGCTCCCTCTCCAGAGACCGAAAGATCTCCTCCGTCCCCTAAACAGCTAGACTTTGTTGTCATCACTGACACAGGTCTAGACACACATCTAAAAAGCAATGTCACAGACCTGTAATTCTGGGAAATGTCCCACATTTAATGATGACCATTCCCTTGCCCTCCTGCCCTCCTTCAAAACCCGAAGCCCTCAACTTAGGAATATTATAATATGGGGTGCTTTCTGAAAGCCCATTAAATTAAATCATATTCACAGCTGCCTGCCTCCCTGTTTGAAATTATAACCCAGACCCAGGACTCTGTGCAGTAGTAATAAACTAGAAAACAAACAAGCAAACAAACAAAAAGAAACAACAACCAAAACCCAACCCTCAGAGTCTTTTACTCGGTTTATTTTTCTGTACCCAGCACGTGACTGACTTTGTGAACTCAGTTCCTTGTTGCTGACTCATGGTCGCTGTATTTTTTCACCATAGACATAGCTAGTCACTTCTTATCTTATTTTGGCGACATTTGTTTTTCCTCACTATGTTACAGCACTGTAATTATGTAGGCAGCAGCCAATGATCCTCAAATACAGTATGTAATTGCCGACGTTAATACTCTGGCAAACAATTCACTGCAGGAACCAAAGGCTAAATAGAGGTATATAAATCTGCCCCATTTCTTCTTTATCCCCGACATCGAGAAGAGGTGATGATGCTTCTAAAGACGTAAGTACACAACGGTTACTCAACATATACCTGTAATTGAGTGACTGTGTATAACTAAGCACCTGTCTGGTGGTAGATGTCCAGTGAGTCCCACACTAGGCCTAGCCAGGCACAGGTGGAGGATAAGTAATTTGGATTAGGTTGAGCGGGAGCTCTCGCTTGAGCAGTGGGAGCCGTTGGTTGGGATCTCTGGGGAAAGGCTCCAAGAGAGCTAGGAGACAAAATCTTTTACTGTACTGGTAAGTAACACTTGTGTAAACAAAAGGAGAGAGTAGGACTGGGCATGGGAAGTTGTCACACCATGATGCCAAGCTGACAAGTCTCTGCCGGCCCAGTGAGGGGCACTGAGCAAAGAGTAGCCTTAGAGGGATTGGTGCTGGTGAAGGTGGCCAGGCCTGGGGGCCCGAGAAGCGTTTGGCCTCAACCCCGAAGCTGAAGCAGACCTGAAGGGGTTTACAGCTGGAGTCAGCTAAGCCCAGTCCCTGATGCTATGCAACACGTTCTTTCTTCAAAGGGAATCTGAGAGATGTCTCTCTGGGTCTGCTTCATAGGCTGAGACAAAAAAAAGTAAGCGAGAGCCAAGGATCCAAACAAAGTACGTGGAGCCGGGAATTCTCAACTTGGCGAAATAAGTTCAAGCCAAATGAAGGTCGGGATTACGAAGAGTGGGAGCCAGTGTTGTCCCTCAGGAGTGACCTGAGATTGCACTTGACATCAGCTGGAATTTAAGACTTTCTTTTATGGGCAAGAGAAGCCATAGGCATGGATGGGTCATCCTGGCTGAAACTGCCCAGGCTGTGATGTACAATTAAAACCATATGGAACATTCCATAGGTGTCTTGGCTTGAAGGAGGGACATTGCTTGAAAACTTTGAGGAATATGTGTCCTTTGTTGTACATTCTGCTCCTTAGTAAGAGAAGCCAAATGGGCATAGATACCACTGTTGCACATGCATGACTGAAGTCGGGTGTGGTTGCTAAGGAGGCAGGCTCTGGAATGAGATCATCCGTCCAAGCCCCAGTACTACCACTGCAAGTTCTGTGACCTCGAGAAAGCTATTTATCCTCACAACCTTAGTTAATTATATGAAAAATAGGGACACAAAACAGTACCCATCACACAGGGCTATTGTTCAGGTTGAACCCACGTTACTCAAAGTGTGAGTTCTGGGCCAGCAAAGCACCCCATCGCCCAGGGGCTTGTTCAAAATGTAGACGATCAAGCCCCATGCCAGACTTAGGGAGTCAGAACCCACATTTTCACAAGGGCACCAGGTCATTCTGTGGGCACGTTAAAGGTTGGAAAACGCTGGGTTAATGATCGAAGGCACCTCAAACACTTCCTGCGGTGTTTGCCAGGTAGTGACCACACAACAGATATTACTTGTTATCATTTTTGTTCTTATAACTGGTGTTATTTTCATCTTGAATCATCTTGGGCAGGCATGTCACTTAAGAATCTGAGCTTTCTAATCTGGAAAATGGGATCATAATACTATGCAACTGCTTAGAGTCCAGATCATCTTTCAAAGCCCTTCCAAACCTAGGAGACCTCTATGATTCCATCATGATCACAGAATGGCAATGGCTAGGATCTGGCCGGCATCCACTACGTAACAGGTGACGTTCTCGGAGTTTTATGTGTTTCATCTTCTGTAATATCCAACAATGCTAGGAGATAGGATGATTTTTAAAGTCTATTTTACAGATGAATAAACTGAAGCATGGAGAGATCAAATAACTTGCTCGATAAACACACAGGGGTAAAGTCAAAATTCGAACTTCAGTGGTCTGTTGTGACAGTTCACACCCTTATCCTTGCCACTGCTCTGTCCCCATAGCCAGGCCATCAAGGAGAGACTTAAATGGAATGCGACAAACTCCAACACAATCGGTGTGATCGGATGTAGTATTTGACACATCACAGCTACGGCAGGCAATATTCGAGCTGTGGGTCCTCCAATCCGGCTGCACATTAGAATATTTTTAAGAGTGGAGATTTTTAAAACCACAGACTTCTTAAGTCTCATGCCGACAGATTCTGTTTCAGTAGTTTAGAAGTGGGACCCAAGCTTCTTTTGTTTCCCAAACTGTTAGAGATTAATCTCATGCAGGATTAAGAATGTAGGGGTTAATGAGCCACCAGCTTTATGTCCAGTATGCCATAAACCAAACTTCTTTCCAACATAATCAGAAGGAATAAGGAGGAAAGGAAAGGAGAGAGGGAGAGGGAGAGAAAGAGAAAGAGAGGGAGAGGGATTTTGTATTGGATTCTGCTTCAGTTATCCTAGTAAGCATTGCAGACACAAAAGGAAAGCCTAGGAATATGAAACTAATTAAAAAGAAAAGGCACTTAGTAATATGACATAAATACTATGCTAGTCATTGTGGGTGTAACGACTCATCTCTTTAATTGCATTGTGCCTTCTCAGTGATGTCAAATGTATAAGGGTTAACAGAGATAATTTTTTGAAAAATGATGAGTTCTGTGTTGGTCTGCAGTGACTCAGTTTAGGTATGAAAATAGGTTCTGAAAATTGACTTGTTTAGTCCATCTGATTAAACTAGTTGATATCCCTCTTATGGGTATTTATTCATCTTCATTAGCAAGGTTTAAAAGATGAACAAATTATCAAGACTCCTCCATCCTTTGGCCAGACTATGTATTTTGGCAAAGTATGTGAAGAGGAGACCCAATTTCCAAATGAAAGAATTTCATTCGGTTGGTTATGGAGGTACAAGCAATTCTATCTAACTCCTGCTGCACGTATCCTTATGTCTAAGTGGTTTCCTTGGATAAGTTGTAGATGGGAATCCTGCATCTCCTGAACCACTGTTACTTAGGGGTTGTTTAATGGCACTGAGTAGGAAATAGTTTGGTACCGCTTAATGGAGGAATCTATTTCACCTTACTTCCATGAGGGAGAAAACTCTCTCACCAAAACAAAGTGAACAGAACCTCCACATCACCCAACAGAACACCGGGAGGATGATACCACAGCTGGAAGAGAGAAGATGGTTGTGGGACAGTGCTCGGATGAGAAGCAGAGAATGGAGAGATGGGCACAGAATCCATAGTTGCTCCCAGGTACACAGGTGGTATAGGACATTGGTATTTTCTAGAGCATTCCACACTCAAGCAGATCTACAGAAATAACTGGTAAGTCCTAGACTTGAAGCACACGTTAGCCATGGCATACACAGAGCCAGAGAACAGTCCCAGAATAGCAATACGAGCCCATCCCATCACAGACAGCCTGGGACACTGAAGAGCATGGACTGTTGTTCAGGAAAAGAGGAACGCAGGAGAACAGATATCCTGACAGAAAAAATATCCCCTGAGCAGCACATGCAGGCGAGGGAGAAAATTAGCTGAAATTCCACTTTAGGGCAGCTGCTGGTGTGTTGTCTGTATTGATGCTAAACTCGATAATTAGTTTTAATTCCAGGGTTTGGTTTCAATTATTCTCAAAAACTTATTTTATTATCTTTATAAAGCCCTTGGTTAAAAAAGACTCTCAAAAACATCATACAAGATACCTGGGAAAATAAACCCAAGCTGAACATTATGTTAGGATTCTGCTGTGCAGCCTTGGTAAACAGAAACACCTAGAAAACAATGCCTCGAGCTTTATTTTGCTCTCGGTGTAACACGTTACACAGCCATCCCTCAGAGGCTGTGAAAAGATAACGGCTTTCGCAAGCAAGGTGAAAGGAATCACTGTTTTTGTGAATAGGGTATTTTGAAGTGAAAAAGATGGAATAACATTCAGACGACAATATAGCCACGAAGAATCCTAGATTTGAATGAAGTGAAATCAATAGCTGAAATGAGGAAGCATTTGAGTCCAAGACAAATAGATACGCATTTGTAAATAAAGCCTTAATTAACATTTGTCCTTAAATGAAACACTACAAATTTCACTTTCATTGTTAACCTCACATCCCAGAAGTCTTCAGGCATGCATCGAGGGACAAACGAGAGCAGTGAATAATTCATGTGGAAGATAGAGCCATAGATAAAAAGAGAAGAGCAGTTGATTGGGTTTTTTTCCCCAAGAAATTGTTAATGTTACATTACATTTTATTGAACCGACCTCAAAAAATAACAGAGCCTGAACATTATTATTGCCGTTATTACCTTTCCTTTCCAAGTGCCATATCTTGTTCTCTCTTGAGTTGATACATTCTGATTACTTTTGCTTACTTTAGAGATTTGCTTTTTCCAGTGAAAAATGCTTGACTAGAACTTCTCAAATTCGAATTTCTTCAAGTTATAACCACTTGCTATCAAACTTAAATAATCTGCCTTATCTAATTGGAATCCATTTGTTCATTTCCAACCTACGCCTTCCATTTAACACATGGAACTGTTCTTTAGTGCCCTTTCTCCCTACCTACAAAGGACAAGTGTGTCTACTGTTAGTCACGGTCATAGCTACCGCCCTGCGTCACCCAAGGAATCAGGGCAGCTGACACAATGTCTGTGCAAACACGGCTATGGAAGAATTGAGTGTGACTGAAAGATTCCCTGGGTCCAATTCACCTTGGATTAAGCTAGGGAACTGATTTCCAGGGCCTTGAAAACAGCTGTGATGGAACAGACAGGCCATTTAGTGAGAGACACAGATGTGGGGCCTGGTTGGGGCTATTTGCCTCTTTTCATTTCCAGAAAAGCTTCAGCAGCCAGTACTGCCCTGTGAGTCCTATCGGGCTTCTCATTGTCTGTTGAAACTGGGTTATATTTCCCGGTGTGTGAATCTAGAGATGTACCACGTGTTTCTTTTCTTGGGAGTTTTTGTTTTATGGTTTTGTTTTTGTTTTTGAGCATTCTTGTTTTTAGTTATTGCTCAGGGAAACTAAAGCCAGAGCTCCTTCTGTTCAGCCTTAAGCTGCTATGCTTTTCTTCTCTAGCTTTGATTTTAAAAATCCAATGTATTCCAAAAAAAAAAAACAAGTTAATGTTTTGAAATGGCTTTTCAAACCACACAATATACAAATTTGATTCAAATCTATTCTTGTGAGCTGTAGAAACTGCTCTAGTTTAACAGGGGCAACTTGGGGTGGACTTTGGACAAATAGAATTATGTGAGGTCCAATCCCTTCCACTTTCTGCTCCTTTCTCTCCCCAACTTTTTGCCGTGACATGCTTAAAAATAGAGAAAGGAAGGAAGGAAGGAAGGAAGGAAGGAAGGAAGGAAGGAAGGAAGGAAGCAAGGAAGGAAGAAAGAAAGAGAGAAAAGAAAGGAAGGAAGGAAGGAAGGAAGGAAAGAAGGAAGGAAGGAAGGGGAAAGAAGGAAGGAAGGAAGGGGAAAGAAGGAAGGAAGGAAGGGGAAAGAAGGAAGGAAGGAGGGAGGGAGGAAGGGAGGAAGAAAGAAAGCACAGGCACCTTAGTCCATTCCAGCTGCTGATGTAAAAAATACTGTTGACTCAATGGCTTAAACATCATTTATTTCTCATAGTTCTGGAGGCTGAGGAAGTCCAAGATCAAGGGGCCCACAGACTTGGTGTCTGGTTAGATGCTGCTTCCTGGTTCATACATGATTATCTTTCACTGAGTCCTCACACGGCAGAAGGGGCAAGAGTTGTCTGAGGTCTCTTTCATAAAAACACTAATCCCATTCACAAAAGTTCCAATTCTGTGACCTCATCACCTCCCAAATTCCCCGCCTCCTAATACCATCACATGGGGGGGGTCAGGATTTCCACACAGAAATTTGGGGTGGAGTGGGGAAGGACACACACATTCTGTCCATAACAACAGGTAACCAGAGTTGCTAGAGGCCAGAGAAGTGGAGAGACAGGCTAAGTAAACCATAATATGTGTAACCAATATGTCTTATTTCACAGATTGTTCCTGTTTTCAGTTTTATTTATTTATTTAAGGAATCTCTACATCGCACATGGGACTCAAACTCATGACCCTGCGATTAAGAGCCAGGTGTTCCTCCAACTGAGCCAGCCACACGTAGACTGGTTCCTGAAGAGCAGCCAGCCTTTCCTCAGGGGTCCCTGACGCCGCGCTCGCTCAATATTCATTTGAGCAGGAAATCAGTTTATCTCTTGGATTCCCTTGCCCCCTCCATCCGTGTAGAAATTCCAGAATTCGCGCTTGTTTCAGGAGGCAATCCCGCTTGTTCCTATCTCCCTGCTTTGTCGCTCCAGAACCAAACGTCCTCCCCTGAAGCTGAAGAAACCGATATCACTCTCTGCAGCTGGTTGTCATAGAACAAGGAAGCACATCAAAGGCATACAAAGTTGTAGCTGAGGCCCGGACAGCCTCAAGTGGCTCCCTCTGTCTGATGCTGCTGTTTCTCCCGGTGCTTAGGTAGGATCTAGAGAGATGGACTGAGGCTGGCCTCTGCCGGTACACCCCTGCCCAGAATACCGTGGTTTTTGTAGGTTCCACGGGAGGAGATTCCAATCTCTGAATGCTCAGAAGCTCCATGCACCACTTTTCTGGGTCTTCCTATTCCCCCTCTCTAGATTTCACTCCCTAGCCTTTTCCCCAGGTCAGGAGTTGTATCCCAGACGCCGGTGCCAGGAACTTCATGGACCCCAAATCACCACACCTCTTACTTGTCACCCCCTGGACGTAGAGGCTCCTTCCACGTTCAGATCCCAGCCTCCCTTCAGATCCTACCATCGAATAAGTGAAAGGGGAAGAAAAACTCACCAACTGCTACTACAGCGTCTCAAACTCCTACACCCCAAAGTCTGTTTACATTCAACGAAGTCATCTACTTTGATGTCTAATGCTTTTGTGAAAAGGTAAGTAACAAGCCAAATGTGAGGATTTTGAAAGACTTCCCAGGATCCACTTCATGTGTGCTAAAAAGGTATTTAATCATATATTCACATATACTAGCGGTGAAAGTGGGCGCTTAACAGTAAGGAAATGGGGGGACAAAGTCAGAAAACAGTTGTTTTTTCAGAAGACAACACACAGAACTCTCTGAATCTTTAAACTATGACCATTTGTAGATTTGATAGCATAAAAAAGCCAAAAACTAAGAGTCAATACTACTTTGAGATAAAAAAAAAAAGCTTTGCAGGAAAGTAAATCACACAAAGACTCAGGAAAAAGAATGGCTTCAGAATTCTCAGCAACCACACCAGAAGCCAGAGGCAATGGAGAAATGCTTTCTAGTTTTTGAGGAAACGACTTTCCCAATTAGAAGTCTGCTCCCTCTCAAACTCACACATCTTGCAGTAGACTCCAGCTACCTTTAGGCACACAGGGCGCATCAGCCATGTTAGGCTAATACAGCAGAAGTTACTCTGGACAGTTGTTATGGTTTAAACATTGGTGTCTTCCCCTTACCTCCCAAATTCATGTGTTGAAATTCTAACCCCCAATGTGATGGTATTAGAAGGTGAAGGGGTGGCTTTGGGAAGTGATGAGGTCATGAGGCGGAATGCTCATCGCTGAGACTGATGCCCTTCTAAAAGGGCTCCGCTGTCCTTTGCACCGTGGAGGGCACACACAGCAGTCAGCAGGCTGCACGCTGGAAGGGGATTCTCATCAGAACCTGACCTTGGACGTCCAACCTCCAGAACTGCGAGAAATACATTTCTGTTGATTTTAAGTTTGTGTGTTCTGTTACAGCAGCTCAAACAGACTCTAGGACACCAATTTAAGCCAAAGGGACAAGTTACAAGATGAAGAGAGCGCACAGACTGGGAGAGAATGAACTGACCCCCCAGCACAGGCCTGTCCACTGAGGGAGTCAGCGCCTCGGAAAGAAGCCACCAAATCAGGATGCTGCCATCCCCATGGGGGCCAGTTCCAGGCTCTGCCTCTGCCATCCTCAGGAGGCTGCAAAATCAGATGCTTCGGTCCCACTCTGGATTCCAGAACCCTGGTGGGCTGCCTCGCCCAGAGATGCCCCTGCCAAGTGGAAGCTTCCCAAGTAATACAGCTGGGGATCCAGATCCCGACTCTGGCACAGATGCAGCTGAGTGGTGGGGTCGAAACCACGGGTCCACAATCCAACAAATGGAGAATGACCTGAACAGCGTTCTTTGTTAAGAATATAGAATTCATAGGGGCACCTGGGTGGCTCGGTCGCTTAAGTGTCTGACTCTTGATTTTGGCTCCAGGTCATGATCTCGCTGTTAGTTAGTTTAAGCCCCATGTCGGGCTCTGTGCTGACAGCTCAGAGCCTGGAGCCTGCTTTGGATTCTGTGTCTCCCTCTCTCTCTGACCCTCTTCCACTTGCACTCTGTTTCTCTTTCTCTCAAAAATAAATAAACCTAAAAAAATTTTTTTAGAAAAGAAAAGAAATATGACCTTAGCATGCTACACATCTCAGGCATGAACAGGGTTTGCACACGCATGATAGTGTGAACACACCACACTGATGACGGAAGGGGTGACGTGTCCACATCAGGAGGCTAGGGTAAGAAGGGAAAGAGGATGCACCGGAAGGCAGGATACAGTGGCATACATGTACTAACTCTTCAGCTTGTACTTTTAGAAGCCAAACATAATACATAACTTTTAAAAACCAAGAAATACTAATATAAGCATGTTACTTAGAATATGGAAATAAACACGTCAAGAAGGTTTTTTAAATTTTTTAAATTATTTTTTAAGAAAGTTTTTTTTAAAGTCGAAAATTGTTGCCCTGAAGCACAGAATATTGAGGTAGGAAAGGGGGAAGATTGCTATTTTTCTTTTGTTTTGAGTGTATTTATTTATTGTGAGAGAGAGAGAAAGCGCAGTGGGAGAGGGGCAGAGAGAGAGGGAGAAAATCCCAGGCAGCCTCTGCATTGTCAGTGCAGAGCCCCATGCAGGGCTCGAACTCATGAACCGTGAGATCATGACCTGAGTCAAAATCAAGAGTCAGGTGCTTAACCCACTGAGCCACCCAGGTGCCCCAAGATTGCTATTTTTCAATTATAAGCCTGATAGCATTATTTCAGTTTTAAAATCATATACATACATGCATATGTCCATATACACACTTATACATATATACTCATACATATTAATTAAAATTTTTAAATTAAATGCAGAAAAAAACATCTCTTGCGGTTCATTTGTAGCCTTCCTGTCTCTTTAGATTCATGCAACTGCTGTCTCAGATTCTCTCCCCTTTCTGTTGGTACACCTGCTCATTCTATAAACCATTCTCTCCTCCTGTCAAGATGACAAACTACATTAGCCACTGGCTCCTTCCTGAAAATCAACCCTAAAGAAACTACAGAAGCCAGAGGGGAAACTTGAATTTGAGAAACTAACAACAGAGAATAAAATAGAATAAAACACTATAAAAAAGTCTCTGGGAAGTCTGCAGACTCAGGAAACGGATGGGGGCAGGGACGGGGCAGGGGGTTGGTGGGGAGAATGGCTTCAGCCCGGGGGAAGGCAGCCAGAGGAGGACACTTTTCTGTTCTGCTCTTGCTTCTCTCCTCTGTGGACAACCAGTTTGTTGGTCCCCACAGAAACTGGCAGCAACAGCTGAGACGGCAGGGGTCAGCAGGGTACAAGAAGGGCAGAGCAAAAGCCCCATGGAAGTAAGGAAGGATGAAAAGAGGGAATGTGTATTGACCAGCCACCCTCGGCTATTCACACTGGATCCCTCCCACTCCGAGCCCCCGGGGCAAGGAGAGCAAAATGACAGAGACGGTAATGTGTCCAGAGTCTAGAGCCTGTTTCCCATTTCTCTTAAATGGGAAATACACACTAGAGAGGTTATTTCTGGATGGTGGGCAAATGGGAATGATCACCAACAGTTCTGTGGCCCCTGGGGCGCTCTTTCCTGGCCTTAATTCACTTACAGGTACATCAGTTAGAGTCTGGGCTGGAGCCATCTCCCAACCCATAACCATGTGTAGTAACCGATAGTCAAAGGGAGGAGAAGTTCTTGGAGCAAAAAAACAAAAAAAACAAAAAACCACACATACACACACAAAAACAAACATCCAGGTAAGGGCTACAACAACTATATTAGAAAAATAGCAAAGTCAACAGCAAAGACCACCTGAGTCAGAATTATGACAAGAGATGGAATGAGAAATTAATGACAACAAACACAGTTACGGCTGATGTAAGCAACAGGAAGCAAGAGCAAGAAAACATTTAAAAAGGACCAAATTGAGAAGTTCCTGGGTGGCTCAGTTGGTTAAGCATCAGATTCTTGATTTTAGCCCAGGTCCTGATTTCATGTCATGAGATCGAGCCTTGCATCGGACCCTGTGCTAACAGTGCAAAGCCTGCTTGGGATTCTCTGCCTCCCTCCCTCCCTCCCTCCCTCTCTCTCTCAAAATAAATAAATAAATATTTTTTTTTAAAAAAGCACCAAATTGAGCCTAAGGTACTAAATAAGTAACAGCTGAAGTAACTAAAACAACGGTTAAGATATAAAGCAAGATGGATAAAGGTGATGAATAAATCAGTGAGTTGAAAGATCAGATGGACAAAGTCTCCTAGAGGCCAGCAGAAAAGGGAAAAGAGAGGAAATACAGAAGAAAGCCCGAAGATGTGGAACAAGAGGGCTAACACCTGTGAGCACTGGCTTTGTGTCCACTCGACTAACATCTATCTGGTTCCCCCAACTCTGTGTCCTGTGCATTTCCATTTAGATGGGCCATAAGCCAGATCCCCGTGAAAGGTTCGAAGGCACTGTCACCAACCTGCCAGCTCACCTCATTGGTGTGAAGCAGCCGGGGAGTTTCCAACAGCTGCACCCTCCGTACATCCTCGTAAAGATTCACTGACCCCCACACCAGGTGTGTTTGGCAATCGCGATGTAAGGCTCTGGTTTCTGCAAGAAACATGTGTGATCAACATTAAAGGGAACAAGAACTGAAAGGAGTTTAGGTCTTTCCTCACAGGCTCCAGCTTGTGCTTACGGGTTCCAGTTTGCCTTGTTCACCCCCTCTTTATTTCCGTCTTTCATTCCAAACCTCCTGACTCCAACACTCGACATAAACACCGTAGCTTTATAAAGACTCTTTAACCAGTGTTCACATTTCATAAGGTCAAATCCCTACAATATATATATTCCCCTTCCCTCCAAGGGGACTGTATACTGATTTTAGAGTATCGCAAATTTTAGTTCTAGGTTTTCCTGGATATATTTGTATATTTGTTCTTTTTCTCACTCTGGTCCTTAACAGGAATTTTATCACCTTTATCCTATTTCTTAAATATTGAGTTCTGTTTCCAATACATGTTTTCAGTATAATGTCATTCTCAGTCTTATCTGAAAAATAAATTAAAAAAATATATATATATATATGTAAGCTGTTACACTGGAAAGACAATTTGAAAGATAACTATAAAACTCTAGGTTAAATTTATTTTTCTTTAATATTTAAAAAGTATTTTTCCATTTGTCATCTTGTGCCCAGTGTTCAACCTAATTCTTGTTCTCATTGATGACCTCATTAGTTTCTCTGGGAGTTTTTTTTTTAATTCTTTCCTTGCCTTTGACGTTCTAAAGTTTTATTTTGATGTTTCTGGTTTTAATCTGTCCTCTCTGTATTCGGGTATAATAGAGTTCAATCAGGGAAGCAGAACCATTAGGATGTGTGTGTGTGTACAATAACAAACACTTAAAAACACTAAATTATTTGCTTAGTTAGAAGAAATATACAGATATTGATAAGTTTAAGAAATTAATAAGAACAAGTAAACATGAATAAGGGTCTTAAACAAAGCCACCCTCAAACAAAAATAATTTTTTGAGCCAGGAGAAAACAAAAAGAAAATGCAGTAAACTTAAAATATGAGATAGGGGGGCGCCTGGGTGGCTCAGTCTGTTAAGCGGCCGACTTCAGCTCAGGTCATGATCTTACAGTGTGTGAGTTCGAGCCCCACATCAGGCTCTGTGCTGATGGCCCAGAGCCTGGAGCCTGTTTCAGATTCTGTGTCTGCCTCTCTCTCTCTGCCCTTCCCCTGCTCAAGCTCTGTCTCTCTGTCTCTCAAAAATAAATAAACGTTAAAAAACATTAAAAAAAAAATATGAGATACGGTAGGAGCAGTAATTTCCAATACAACAGCAATTACAATAAATGTAAATGGAGTTAACTCACAAATAAAAAGACAAGTACTCTCTAATAGTATTAATATATAAAGACAAAATCAAAAATATGTTGTCTATGAGAAACATTCATAAAACCAAAAGACTAAAAAACAGCAATGATAGTAGCTGACAAAAAATGAAGTTGATGTAAAAGGTAAACAAAACAATAAAGCAAGAAGATATAACTATCACAAACATATATGAACCTAATAATCGGTTACAGTAGCTGACAGTGTATAGACAGAAACACAAAAATAGTTGTAATTTTTAACACCTACTTGTCAGAAATGTATTAAGTAAAGAAAAATTAAGCAGATTTTTATCTAAACGGTATAATTAGTAGGCTTGTACTATTAATTATACTGTTCAGATCTTTGATAGGTATGTTCTAATGGTATGGTGTGTATAATAAATATCTTTATATATATACATGTCATAACAGTTCATGCAACAAATAGCAAATATACATTTTTAGAAACACACACATAGTAACATGAATGTATCAAGCCTACATGAAGTCTCAGTAAACTCACCAGGAACAATGTCCTGTACATTATATCTTCCAAACATAATGAAATAATATTAGAAATAAATATTAGAATTTCTTTAATGTTCCATACTTCAAAAAGACCACACTAATGGGGCACCTGGGTGATCAGTCAGTTAAGTGTCTGACTTAGCTCAGGTCAGGATCTCATGGTTCTTGGGTTTGAGCCCCACAACAGACTCTGTGCAGACAGCTCAGAGCCTGGAGCCTGCTTCGGATTCTGTGTCTCCCTCTCTCTCTGCACCTCCCCCACTCATGCTCTGTCTCTCTCTCTCTCTCTCTCCTCTCAAAAATAAATATTTTAAAAAATTTAAGAAACCAAAAACAATATCACATTACTAAATAATGCATAGGTTAAAAATGAGAATATAATCAAAATGAAGAAATACCTAGAATTAAATGGACATGAAAACAAAAAATGTATGAGATATAACTAAATAAATATTTAGAAGAGCATTTACACATGTAAATATGTTTACAGGAAACAGTAAAAGTTGAAAAGAAATATGCTCAGCATCCAACTCGAGAAGTGATCAAAAAGAACATCAAAACGAAGAAGAAAAAAGAATATAGAAACGATATAACAAGAAACAAAACAATAATTTTCTTCCACAGAGGAAATTAATAAGAATAAAAGTTCTGTTTTTGAAAAGATTACCAAGATAAACCTCTGATAAGACTGATAGAAAAAAAGGAAGTAAAAAAATATATAAGTACAACACGATCAAATAATGAAGATGAGGAAATAGAGGTTTTAAAAGCAAATATAGATAAAAGGCATAAATTTCTAGAAAATACACCAAATGCCAAACTAGCACAAGAAGAAAAAATGTAATTTAGAATAGATTCACAAGGATTAAAGAAATTTAACTGGTAGTTTTAACTACGACCCCAAAGATCTCTAGACCCGGATGCTTTTAAAATGGACTCTATTAAACTTTTAGAAACACAATTCCCATGTTACAGAAGTTGTTCAAAAAATGCAAAAAGAAAAAAATAATTCTCAGTTCCTTTTATGAAACTAATATAATCCCATTTCCCTGAAGCCTTATGGATTTTAAGCCATAATTCGGAAGGTGTTCCCCACTCCCAGGTCATAGAAGAATTTATCCACGTCTTTCCTGGTCTTTCCTTGTATGGTTTCATTTTATTTTTCCATTTATATATATGATCCATTTGGAATTTATTCTGGTCCATACTGTACATAATGAATCCAATTTTCTCTATTCCTATATGGGTGGTGTGCCACAAGTGTCTCTGGCAGCTCATAAGAGCTTCTTGTTAAATCTTTAGGAATTTTGTGTGCTGATGGCCAAACATAGTCATTATTACAAAATAGAGAAAGTCTATTAAGTCTAATCTATAAAGGAAATCTAAATGGCTTTGAGTATGCTGATGACTTTTTAGATACGACACCAAAGGCGTGATCCATGAAAGAAATAATTGGTAAGCTGGACTTCATTAAAATTAAAAACTTCTGCTTTCCAAAAGACATGGTCAAGAGCATGAGAAGACAAGTCACAGACTGGGAGAAATTATTTGCAAAAGACATCTCTAACAAAGAACTGTGATCCGAACTACACAAGAACTTGTAAAACTCCACAGTTAAAAAATTAAAAACCTGATTTATCAAAGGGACTAAAGACCTAAATAGACACCTCGCCAAAGACGATATGCGGTCAGCAGATGAGCATAGGAAAGGAGGCCCCGTGTCACATGTCATTAGAGAAAGGCAAACTGACACAACAATCAGAGACCACTCACACCTACTGAAGTAGCCAAAATCTGCAACGCTGAAACACCAGATGCTCGCGAGAGTGTGGAGCAATGAGAGCTCTCATTCATTACTGCTGGAATGCGAAATGGAAGGGCTACTTTGGAAGACAGTTCAGCAGTTTCTTACAAAACTAAACATGCTCTTACTGTGTAATCCAACAACGGCCCTTCTTGGTATTTATTCAAATGGGTTGAAAGTGTACTGAAAACCTGCACTCGCATATTTATAGTAGCTTTATTTTCAGCGGCCATGACCAAGATGCCCTTCAGTGGGCAAATGGATAAACTGTGGCACATCAAGACAATGGAATATTACTCAATGCTAAAAAGAAGTGAGCCGTTAAGCCGTGAAATGACAGAGGTATCTTAAACACATATTACGAAATGGAAAAGGCCAATCTGAAAAGGCTACACACTCTATGACTCTAAGTATAGGACATTCTGGGCAAAGTAAGAAACGGTAAAAAAAAAATAATAACAATAATAAATAAATAAATAAACAAATAAATAAATAAATAAAAATAAAAGTCAGTGGTTTCCAGAGATTAGAGGGAGGAAGCATGAATCAGAGAGCTAGAAGATTCTCAGGGCAGTGAAAGTATTCTGGATGATGCTATAATAGTAGATATATGTCATTGTATATTTGTCAAAACCCATAAAATGTACACCACCAAGGGTGAACTCTAATGTACTGCTTTGAGTGGTTATTACGTGTCATTGTAGGTTCATTAATTGTAACAAATGTACCACTCTTGTGCAGGGTGTTCAGAGTGGAGGAGGCTCATCGGAGACAGAGTTATATACAGAACTCTTTCTACTTTCCCCTCAATTTTACTATGAACCTAAAACCTCTCTAAAAAATAAAGTCTAGAGGCACCTGGGTGGCTCAGTCAGTTGAGCGTCCAACTTCAGCTCAGGTCATGATCTCACAGCTCACGGGTTCGAGCCTCATACCCGGCTCTGTGCTGACACCTCAGAGCCTGGAGCCTGCTTTGGATTCTGTGTCTCCCTCTTTCTCTCCGCCCCTCCCCCACACGTACTCTGTCTCTGTCTCAAAAATAAACATTAAAAAAAAAAATCTCTAAATAAATAAAATAAAAATAAATAAAAACAAAGCCTCTTTAAAATAACAAAAGCAAAATGAGGCACTCTCTTGCTTCTGTAATATGGACAGATATTGGAAAGCTAGGTCACGCCAAGTGTTGGTGGAGAGGCAACAGTAGCACGCTCTGTGGTGGGCATGTAGACTGCTGCACACTCTATCATACAACCCGGCAAGTCGACAGCACCACTTAGTCCGATTAAGTGTGAGCATATCCAGAACCCACTCCTGAGGACCTGTCACAAAGACAGTCTCACATACATCTGTAAGGGGACATATCAGAGGTTATACAATTCGAAGTTGTTCATAGGGACAGAACATTCGAGACTCTCTAGGTGCTCATTATCGGCGACTGGGGAAGCACTTAGAAGGCTACAGACTTGCTACAGACACGGCAACATGTACAATATTAAAAATAAAGTGAAAAAAAGATATAGAATGGAGTATAGAACACAGTACCATTAAAGGTACATTTTTATACAGGCCATCAAAGAACACATACAAATTAAAAGATGCACATTAAATATATTGGAATAGTTTCCTATGTGGTAGGAGGGGAAAAGGAGTAAGGAATGTGTATTTAAAACTGTTAATAAAGTATGTGTCTGGGTGGCTCAGTTGGTTAAGCGTCCTGCTCTTGATTTTGACTCAGGTTATGGTCTCATAGTTCATGGGATTGAGCCCCGAGTTGGCTCCATGCTGACAGAGCGAAGCCTATTTGGGATTCTCTGTCTCTCTCTCTTGCTCTCTCTCTTTCTCTCTCCCTTCCCCCTCTTGCACATGCTCTCTCTCTCAAAGTAAATACACTTTTTAAAAAATGTTAATAAGGTTTGGAGGCACCTAGGTGGCTCATCGGTTAAGCACCCAACTCTTGATTTCAGCTCAGGTCATGATCTCAAGGTTCATGGGTCCGAGCGACCAGGCATCAGGTGCTATGTTGACAGTGCGGAGCCTACTTGGAATTCTCTCTCTCTCTCTGCCCCTCCCCCACTTGCTCTATATCTCTCTCTCTCTAAATAGACAAAAATTTTAAAAAACTTAATTTTTTAAAAAATGTTAAGAAAAGAAAAAAGAAAAACTAAATTAAATAGTATCTTTGTGTAGACCAATGCTAATAATATGCCATAAACTGAAAGGTACAGCTAATTTAAACCTCTGTACCTGAAATCCAACTAAAGCTAGATGATTGACAGACAGACAGGAAGAAAGAGAGAAAAGAAACTATTCTGTCTATACATAGGGCTACTGAAATACCACCGCTACCACCACCATCCCAGAGAGTCCCATTCTCAATCCACTTGACCTTGGTCTCATATGGAACTTTGAAGCTCTTTATACAAAAACATTAAAAAGGCCTTTTATTTCAGGAAGTAAATTCCATCCATCCAAACTTCGGTCATTTCAATAAGTTCTCTCCCATTTTCTACACCTTGTGCTGCAATTTCTGGTCTCTCCCTTCTCTGCTTGTTACAAAGCTGGTATGAACTACACAAATGGAAGAACAGAGGAAGAGTCTCCTTACAGAGGGGGAGAGAGAGCACCGCAGGGAGAAAGGACACCATGTGCCAACGCATGGTGGCATATAGAACATGTTCAGAGAACTGCATTCAGACATTTAGGACTCTGGTGTGACTGCAATTTGGAGGGAGAAACGGAAGCTCCAAGAGGTGAATCCTCAGAGGGAGACAGGGTCAATTCACAAGGGGATGCATGGGAGTCTAAGGAGTTTGAATTCGGACCTAAGGCAAATGTGAAGTCATTCAAGAAGGTTAAGCAAGGAAAGGAGTGACTTGATTGGATTTGTGTTTAGAACCATCGCTCTGACAGCAATGTGGAGGAAAGGGAAGGGCAGGAAAGGGGGAGCCAGTTAGAAGGATGCTTCAGTCGTCCATATTAGAGCATTCATGAATTTGACAGAACATCATCATAGCCCGACTCTCTTCCTGGATTTGGGATACAATTGCAAAGTGACGGGGCAAGACAAAATGGTTTCCAGAGGTTCCTCCCAGCTTTATGATTTCCAAATCCCACTTCTTTTATATTTAATCAAAGAAGGGAGTGATGAGGCATAAGCTAGAGAAATTTGCAAATTTGTGCTCAATATGCAGAACTCACATTCAGCAGACAGGAGGCATTAAAGGCTATACATGAGGCTGATTGTCTAGATAATTCTCTGTGATCAAGCACACTTTACAATTAATGATAATTTTTTGATTCAGGTGAGATCTGCTGTTCCTAAAAGTTTTTGTGTTTGAAATTCTACAGGAAAACTCTATTGAGTTTAGTGCTGAATATTCTAAATAGTAGCAGAAATATTTTAACATCACTAGAGTCACTTCTACGTCTCCCATCGCAAATACGATTGGATTTGATAGAAAAATATAGGGCATTGCCATGACAATTACCAGGCTTAATCTTAGTTCCACTTAGGCTTTATATAACTCCAATCAGATAAAAAGCGGAGGGCTATAAGGGGCAGAGATGGGTGCTCACCTCTGCCTCTTGTTATCACAGCGTCCCGACTCCAACAGTAATGCAACATGACATGAAGCCACTGGTTCTCAACCCTGGCTGCATGTTAGAATTACCTGAGGATCTTTTACAAATTGCTGATGCCTAGGCCGTATCCCTAGAGTTTCCGATTTAATTGGTCTGGAGTGAGAAGGCTTAAAATTTTCCCAGGTGATTTTAATATGCAACCAGGGTTAAGAAGCACTGCACGAGGTAATTATCACAGCAATTCTCAAGGTGCCGCCCAGGGATGGCGAGAAGTTGGGAAGGCCTTCCAAGTGGCTGCCAGTCTGGATTCCTGTGCGTTTGGATTCTTTCATGGTTTGGCAGAAATAATAGAGGACAATCACATTCGAAATAAATCAGTGCTATCATTGGCATTCCATCTAAAGGGCGCCAGTGTTTTCATAAATCCTGTTTGATAGTTTTATAGAATTGTTTGAAATGGAGCAAGAGGGAGTAGGGGGGAAGAGAAGGGAGGGAGGAAATGCAGAGATCCCACCGAGAGCCTCCTCACATAAGAGCGTGAGAACCTCGAGGTTTAAGAAGTTGGGTGCCATGCAATCAAACAGCAGTTGTTCAGGATGCCACTTGCTTCCCTTCATGCCCTCATTTTGAGCTCTGTAATAATTATAATCCTCTACCTTAGAACACAGAATTGCCAGATTTT
Source organism: Paguma larvata (assembly GCA_030068075.1). Classification (NCBI taxonomy): domain Eukaryota; kingdom Metazoa; phylum Chordata; class Mammalia; order Carnivora; family Viverridae; genus Paguma; species Paguma larvata. Next base: position 128,932,622 of record CM057826.1, read on the forward strand.
TTTTTTTTTAAGGATCGTGGATCAGAACATTGCCACGTGACCTATCAGGGTCTCTATTGCACTCTCCCTTTTAATAAGAAGTCTGAAACCAAGAGAATACTTTTACTGCATCTTTTAAATATCACGAGTGGGTCTTCGGAACCATCTGCCATCTTGTTTCTGTAGCTGGACAACTCCTAGATCTTATTCATCAGACAGGTGAGCTGTTGGGGGTTTTTTTTGTTTGTTTTTGTTTCTGTTTTTGTTTTCAGAGACATATACCATCCAAAATTTTTCTGATATTCTTGCTTTTAACTGTTGCAGTCTGAATCAAAGCAGCTAAAGATGATACAAATTCAACGTCATTTCCTTCAAGACTTAACTCATCTTTCTGGGCTGAACAAGCAATGGCTGGCCTCATCCAAACCCTACAAATGTATTTTTTCACCCCAAAAATGACAGATTTCAACAAGAGACCCATTCCATGGAATAACAGTGTGGATGGAGAAGTGAGAATACACAGACCTCACCTTGTAAGGGAAGCCCAGTATCCACCCTTGATCACATTCTGTACATGACTACTGATAAGCTGAACTGTAATCAGTTCCTTTCAGTCTCCTCACTACTACAGACAGAATGTTTGTGTTCCTCCCAAGTTCATGTGTTGAAACCTAATCCCCAATGTCATGGTATTTGGAGAAGGAGGCTTTGGGAGGTAATTAGGTCATGATGTTGGAGCCCTCATGCGTGGGAGTAGTGACCTTACAGAACAGACCCCAGAGACTCAGCTCCCTTTCCCCCTCTGCCATTAGAGGCAGTGAGAAGACAGCTAGCTATAAACCAGGAAGTGGGTCTTCACTGGACACTCAATCTGTTAGAGTCTTGATCTTGGACTTCCAGCCTCTAGAATTGCGAGAAATACATTTCGATTGTTTATAAACCACCTAGTCTGTGGAATTCTATTACAGCAGCCTGCACTGACTGACACCGTTTGTCAACCTGCCGCCTCTTCTTTTTCTGCCCAAGGAGACTGAGTTCTATATGGATGCGATTAAAGTCTCTGGGATCCTTCACAGTAACTATGCATCCCTGCAGATTGATGTTGACATTTTCTGGTACATGAAAAGTCTGGTTGCTTCGGATGGTCTTCATTCTCAGAGTAGATGTGGCAAATCCCTCAAGGGCTCTTGATACCCACATGGGTAGGGGTCTTATTTATGGTATCCTTTTTTATCATTACAAAACATTATTATATAAAAATATAATTATTTATCAGTTTCTTGTCACTGCCATAGCAGTGTCCCAAAAAGGAGATGACTTAGAAACAAGAGAGGTTTATTGTCTCATAGTTCTGGAGGTCATGACTCTGAAATCAAGGTGTCAGCAAGGCCATGCTCCCCTGAAATCTGTAGGGGAAATCCTTCCTTCCGTCTCTCCAGCTTCTTTTGGGTTTCCCATCAGTCTCTGGTGTTTCTTGGCTTGCAGATGCATAATTTTGGTCTCTGCCTTCCTCGTCACATGGTGTTCTTACTGTGTGTCACTGTCTTCACAAGGCCATCTTCTAATGAGGACACCGGTCATGTTCGATTAGAGCCCACCCTATTCCAATATGACTTCAGCTTGACCAATTTTATCTTCGAAGACCCTTTTCCAAATAAGTTCACATTCTGAGGTAGTGGGAGTTAAGACTTAATATGGGGGACGACACAATTCAACCCACACCAATATCCAACTAGATTACTTAGGGATTTTTAAATGCATGAACTCTAAATTTTTTTAAAATTCACCGATTAACCTCTGCATGCCAAGATAACTTTCGATGAAACTATTCCCTTCTGGTGCTCTTTGCAAAAGGACCAAAAGTGAGCTGAATCCCCATGACAAAAAAGAGAAACTCTTGACTAAAAGAATGTACCTTTGGGACTGTTCCTCTACAATTTATCTTTTTAATTAAAACAAAGGAGAAAATGGAAGGAAACTTTTCTGCTAGTTTATTCTCTATCCAATTTTAATTTTTTAACGTTTATTTATTTTTGAGAGTCAGAGAGAGACAGAGCATGAACAGGGAAGGAGCAGAGAGACAGACACACACACACAACCCGAAGCAGGCTCCAGGCTTCGAGCTGTCAGCACAGAGTCTGACATGGTGCTTGAAGCCACAAACCATGAGATCATGACCTGAGCCAAAGTCAGACCCTTAACCGATTGAGCCACCGAGGCACCCCCCCTTTTATTTTACTTTTTCTTTTCAAATGATTTTCTACTATTTTTAGGGAATATGCAAAGTTGCCATCTTTATTGGTGTGCAATATGAGAATCTAAAATGAAGGAGGGAAAGAGCTACTCTAATTTTTGAAAGCGATATTTTTTCTGTTTGCAGAGCTTATGACAACTTGAATCAGAAAGACGTTGATGATATAAAATGTTATTCCTTGAGGTTTTTTTACTGCTAAAATGACCCACATTTTTTCTATGCTATTGAATGAAATTCTATCCTTCATTCTATAGAACTAAAAAGAATATCCCTATCAAGGATCTAATGTCATGGAACCAAAGAGAAAGAAATTTAGAATTTTTTTTCTCCTTTCACATAAATTGACACAAAAATTACTTAAGATGAAAGATATAGATATGAATAGATAGGTAGGCAAATATCAAAAATCCCCAAAAGTTTTACTTTTCTGCTACTACTGTAAAAGTGTAAAGCGCTACATAAAAAAAAAAAACAAACTGAGAAGACAGAGTATGGGAGTCCTTGCTTCAAACAACACTAAAGATTTTCCTGAGCGTGGGGTCAGAATGTCCTCATCCACACTGCCCCAGATGTAGGTGAGTATGGTCATGTTCCTACCTTGCAGTGACAGGTTGTAAGTGACAGAAATCCATCTCGAACTGTTGTAAGAAAAGAAAAGGAAAAACGAGCTGTATCTAATGAAACAGGGCTGGTCAAAGTGGCCCACCAATGTGACCAGGATTCAGCTCTCTCACACCTTTTCCCTCTGCTTTCTTTTGTATTGGCTTGGCTCTCCACATGGAGACACCCTGCAGGCTTACACCTTCCAGCTTCAGGCCCAACAGAAAGGAAACACATCTCTGTAGTTCCAAGAGGGATCCGTGCAACTGGAGTAGGTGCCATCTTGAACTGTGGCCGAGGAGATGGAAGCCCTTATTGGGCATTCTGAGAGCAGCGCTCCCTCTGGGAGTAAGGAAGTTGGATCGCCGTTACCTGAATTCCAAAGGCTGAGTGGGGGAAAGATGCTAGACAAAATCGGGAGCTGTTACCATGGGCTCTGAGTCTGGTTGGGCAAACACGACCAATGTCCATTTCGAATGAGGATAAAGAATTCAGAAGAGGAAGAGGTCTACTTGGAGAGATGGACTGGACCTTAAGTCTCCTCTTTCCACAGCTGTGAAAAACACATACAAGTAAAATGTTACTTTTTCTGTTGTCCATCAGAAGTAGTGGGTCAAATAGCAAGCACTCTAATGCTACAACGACGTGAATGTACCTCAAAAACATTATACTAAACAAAAGAAGCCAGACACAAAAGGCCACATACATGATTCCATTTGTATGAATATGCAGAAAAAAATACACGCCTACAGACAGAAAGTCAACTGGCGATTGTCAGGGATCAAGGACAGAAGAGAATGGGGAGTGACCACTTTAGGGGTGATGAAAATAATTTAGAACTTGATACAGGGAATAGTTGTACAACATCATGGATGTGCTCAAAGCCACTGAGCTGTACACTTTAAAATAGTTAATTTCATGCTATGCGAATTTCACTTCAAATTTTTTTTAGGGGGAGGGAGAGGACTCTGTGCAAGACTTAAACGGGGGAGAACTCCTGATCTTGCCTTTCTCTCCGTCTCTAGTTTTGATCACCTGCATAGGTACCAATGCGGGTTCATAGACCTCTTTACTTCTGTACCTGTCAAACATTCGTTCTGCACTCGAGGAAGTGGCCTTCCCTTCCTTGCCTCTCGGCTAAAGCCAACCTGACTGTAAAGTTTTAGGTGGTTTTACAGAACTTGGCCTTTCATCGCTCATTCCCCCTTCAGCCTTCCTGCCTCCAGCAAATGGGGAGCTGGTAAGCTTTGGCTTAGGACATATTCTATTCCCTCCTTTTCTGCTTTCTCCCGAGGTGCTACTGTTTTTAGTGCCTAAGAGTTTAGCTAACACTGCATTGATGAATTCCATTGTCGCACTGTGCAATTCTGGGAGAGTCTCAACAGACACAGGCCCCACAACAACCTGCCTAGAAGTGTTTCCAGAAGAGAGTCCAGTCATTCGAAGGACAGCTTCGGTGGGTTTTGCTAAAGGCCTTATTTCTACAGAGTGTCATCTCAAATCTTTAGTCTGAAGCTTCTACACTCTGCACAGTTACCAGGAAATTGGCTGGACCTCCTTGCCTAGTGTGTGAATAGCGTGTGAATTTTTTCTAGAGACTGCCTGCGAAATTTTAGCGGTTCAAACAAAGACAAGAGTAATTGTTTAAGATGTATTTTAGAAAGAAAAATAAATTGGTAGAGTGGGAATGAATCTCAGTGAATAAATTCTGGGGTGCCAGGAATAAAACTTTATTCTCCTATCATAGAAGTTAATTTCTACATAGAAGGCCTAATCCCCACAGGCAGCGGGAAGTTCCCTGGTCAGCTGGAGACCCTGAGCCTTGCCCTTGGGTTGTGTCCAAGTTCCAGGAGGTCGAAGCCATGCCGAGTTTGGGGAAGGGACACATCTGGTCATTGGCTGCAGCCCCTGCAGGATGGCTAGGACATCCCTGATCCCACCCACTTGACTCCATCCCGTCCTTCCAATGCCACACGTATGGGCATCACTATCATCTTGCAATTCTTTGCCTCATCTGTAGGCCTAGACTCTGTGAAGACATTCCCTTCTCTGTGGTCTTTCAACCTCCTCAGGACTCTGTCTTGGTGTTACAAGGCCCTTGGGGTCTCAAATTGCTCCCTTTCTTTCTAGGCTTTTATCGCTTTCCCACCACTCTGCTTGGGAAGCAGGGTCCAGAGACTCTCCCTCTGATTTTTGACAAACCCTTGACAAACCCATCTCACGTCAACTTTCATCTCTCTCCACCATCCCCTAACGTGTACACACACACACACACACTCACCTTGCTAAGGAGAATCTCCTAGCAGGGAGTCCAGACCTCAGAGAGGCTCCATTAGGAGAAAGGGCAAGGTAGGAAACAGAAGGGTTCCGCCGTATGTTTTTTTTTAAATATATTCATATTGTTTTGTTGATTTGAAGATTGCACACTAGCATAACATAATTTTACACGCTACTTCCCCCACCCCTACTGCCAAAAGAAAGAGTGGATAAAATTTTGGACATAAGAATGCATTTGATTTCATGACATTTATCTTGATTCTTTTCTCCCACCCAGGCTGGGACATTGACCCCTCCTCCCATCTCCTTGCATAAGCTTCCTTGTTTGTGGGCCCCACGCCAGCAAGGGATCCATCACCACCTAAGACACCTGCTTACTTATACACTCCAACCTTAACGTGGTTGTAAAGAGGAGTATGCCTATCTTGGAAAACACTGACAATAATGGCTTATGCCTCTTTAGTATCTGTAAGACAATCCTACGTGCATCTTCATTTAAGGAGAAGGTGTTCAATGAGCATATTTGCCCACGCAGATGTTATTGCATTCCATTCTCTTTATCATAATTTTGAGAAGTGCCATGTACTATTATTAAATTTACGTATTGGTAGACTGGTTGGCGAGTGGGGAACAGGGTTTGCTCCCCGACTAGGGTATTAGGCTCCCAGATAGTGTTTTGTTTTTCTTTTCTTTTCTTTTCTTTTTTTTTTAAACATGGATTCCTGTCCATTTACAGCCTGGGACACTGAACATCTCCTCTCCCCAACACGGCGGAAACAGGAAGAGCTGGTTTCAAACAACAGGAGTTTTTAACAATGATAGCAAGAATTCACAACTATCACATACCTCCACTTTCAGCTGAACCGAATGCACTGTATTGGGGTGTTTCATTCACCTCCATGGCAGAAGCCCTAGCAGCGGCCTTGGCCAATGAAGATTTTATTCGGTCACTGGCTACATATGGTTTATACCTAGGACCTCCTATCCTTTTGCTTAGGCACCTGAATGGCATGGTTCTGCCTGCATCCGAGCTGAGAGCTCTGTGTTTTACAGCCCACTTTTTATCTTATTATTTTATTCTGTATGCGCACTATGATGCTCTGTTTATAAAAGATGCCTCAAGAAATTCTTGCTAAAGAGGATGGATGAATGAAAATCATACACTATTAAGGCTAAAAGGATCTTGAAAATTTATCTACCCTTTTCTAAAACCTCCAGGCAGGCCACATGCTCAAGCCAATCCAAACAAATGAGAACTTACTCAATATTTTTAAACCTCCAGCAAAAAATCCCTAAATCCATTTTTGTAAAATAGTATTAATATGGCACTGAACGACTCTGTCTAAAACTCCCCCACCACGGCTAACATGAACATGACAGAGAGAAAACACACCAGACTGAGGACCAGGAGGTCTGCCATGGGACCTGGTTCTGACCCACAGGGCTTGACCTTGACAGTGTCATTTACCCTCCAGGGACCTGATGTGCTTCACCTGCTAAATTAAAATTTTTTTTAATGTTTATTTATTTTTGAGACAGAGAGAGACAGAGCATGAGCAGGGGAGGGGTACAGACAAAGAGGGAGACACAGAATCCAAAGCAGACTCCAGGCACTGAGCTGTCAGCACAGAGCCCGACGCGGGGCTCGAACTCAGGAATGGCGAGATCATGACCTGAGCCGAAGTCGGATGCTTAACCGACTGAGCCACCCAGGCGCCCCTCATCTGTTAAGTTATAGAGGTTGATGAGAGGATCTCTAAGCTCGCTTAGACTCAAATTCCATTAAACCTTTCCATTTGGGTGCCAGGATACAAAGAGTGAGGCTCTTTCCATACAGCAACTTAACTGTATGTATTTTTCCCTTGCTCTGTTTGCCTCTTGAAAGGGATAGAACACAAATGTTTTCCTTTCGTCTCCTGGGAAGACTTGGACATTAGCAACCCCTCCTGCCATAATGTTTGATCAGTCTTCATTAGAATTATTTTATAAAATTTAAAATTTATAAGATTTCCTCTAGGGGAAATAGAAAGATACATCAGTCTTTCCTCTGTAGGGTGGATCGAAATATTTTTTTGATGGCTGAGATACATAAAACGGGCCTTCGCAAATGGACATCGCCAGTGTTTCACGGTACTGCTGTAGGTTTGTACCTGTGACTACAGGAGTTCTGATAGATTCTTTGGTGTACAATTCCCATTGAAAAAGAAAAAGATGATATATGTGGAGTTTTTGCAATTGCACGTACTGCATCAAAAATATTCCTTATAGGAGAGAACTTCCATTTTAACTAGGCATCGATGAGAACATAATCCTCCACTTAAAATTTTTCACACCAGGGATATCCCGAAGAATTGAAAGCAAGGTCTTGAAGAGGGATTTGCCTCCGTGTTCACAGCAGCATTATTCACAAGAGCCAAGAGGTGGAAGCAAGCCGCGTGGCCATCGAAAGACGAACAGATAAACAAAGTGTGGTAAATCCGTACCACGGAATATTACTCGGCATTAGAAATGAATGAAATTCTGACACATGCTATAACCTGGGTGAACCTTTAAAGACATTATACTAAATGAAATATGTCAGTCACAGAAGGACAAATGTTGTATGATTCCCTCACACGAGGTTATCTAGAGCAGTCAAATTCAGAGACAGAAAGTAGAGGGTGGTTGCGGGGACAACGGTGGTGGTGGGAAATGGGGGCACCTATTGTTTAATGGCTCCGAGTTTCAGTTTTGCGTGATAAAGAGTCTTGCGGATGCGTGATGGCGATGGCTGCAGAACAATGGAAATGCCCCTAAATGCCATTGAACTGTACACGTAAAACTGGTGAACATGGTAAATCATGGCATGTCTATTTTGCCATGATTTTAAAAATAAACTAAAAAATTATACAAATGATTGAGGGCCGCCTAGGTGGGTCAGTCAGGTGAGCGTCTGACTTCGGCTAAGGGCAGGATCTCAGGGTTGGTGGGTTCGAGCCCCACACTGGGCTCGCTGCTGTCAGCGTGGAGCCTGCTTCGGATCTTCTGTCTCCCTCTCTCTCTAACCCTCGGCCGCCTCAAAAATAAATAAAACTTAAAAAAATTTTTTAAGTATACAAATGATTGAAAGACTTATCCAGAGCAACTCCCGGCTCTATACATTTCACACATGGTTCTGCTCTGCTGCTCAAACACTACTAGTACCAAAAGCCACAAGACACATTGATATCACTCTGTGTGACCTCTGGCCCCACACCTTCAGGTCATGATGCCACTACGGTGGACCGAAGGCGTATTCCTGGAAGCCATTCCTATGCCGGATGGCTGGGAATCACGTCACTACACAGGGAAGTGCTTGAGGTCCCCATCACTGTGTCCCACTAAATGCAGACTAAAGATACCCCTGGCCCAATTTCCTCTTACTGGGATCCCCGAGATGCCCCACGGGTTCCGCCACCATCCAACAAATGGGGAAAAATGACACGAGGAAAGTTAAAAGGGAAAATAACAGTGATCAGAACCAATCATAATTAAAATGAATTGCTTTTGCAAATGTTAGAAACACAGAATATGGGAACATGCGTCTAGCCCATCTGCCGAGACGTTAGAAGGAGCCCGGGCTGATGAGGGCCTTGCAGGGTACGTGTCCCTGGCTTCTTTGGTGAATTCCCCTCTGAACTCCCATTTCACTAAAAATCCTTTCTAGAATCAGTATCTTCGCCCCTGGTTTTGCTCTCACATGATATGTGAACTGCCAGGTCAAAATTCTTTGCCCAATAATCTTCTCGGAGAGACATTCTATATCACTTTTTATATTCTCTCCAAATACGTCTAGTCTTCTAAACTTGACTTTGCAGCTATGTTTTTCAAATATTTTATCAGGCTTGCATCTGCGTGATCTATCGCAGATTGCGAACGACTTGAAAACAAGGCGTATTTCTATCAGGAGACTCGGTGGCACACTACAGACAAACACACGTCTGATAAATGCGTTTGGACAAGGGAATACGTGTATGTGGGGGGTCTCCTCTGAAAGCTTACCAAGGGTCCATATCCATCTTTCGGTGTAGAAGCCAGGAATGGACATGGAACTCTGCCCAGTGTTTTAAAATTTTGCTTTATTTTAGTGTGTGTGTGTGTGTGTGTGTGTGTGTGTGTGTATTTCTACAAAATGTATCTACATCTGCATCAGTTAGAAATTGACTTCAACCGTGAGGAGGCAGGGACCTGAAAAGAAGATGGTTTTAGATTTCTTTTTTTCTTGTATAATAAGAAATCCAAAGGTGAGCCGCGCAGGACTGCCGTGAGAACTCCCTGTTGTTACAGGAAACTGAGGTCACTTTCAGCTCTCGGTTCTGACAGAGCTGTTCCTGGTCCTCATACTTTTAAGATGGCTGCTAGAGCACCAGCCTTTTGTGGCCCTCGTATCCGCATTCCGAACAGAACGAAGGATACATGAGATGGGAAGGCAAAAAGCGCTTCTTCGAAGCCTGTCCCTTTTTCAAGGAGTGTTCTTGAGAGTTACACTAAGTCACTTCTGCCTGGGTCTGATTGGCAAGCCTCGCTGGAAGGAGGGAGGTGGGGGAAATTTAGAAATGTGGTCTTTCGCGGGACACAGGTTCACCTACAGTGAAAACTGGGGCTCTTGGACCACAGAGAAGGATGGATATGGGAGGAATCACCACCGCCTCTGCCCTGGTCCCGGCAAACCGTAAAGAGAATCTCTGGCCGGCCCTTGCCTTGCCTCTCCCCCTCCCACTCCTCCTTAAGAGCCCACATCCTACTTCAGAGAAAAACCAGAAAGTCATTCACACTTAGGGACAACAATGGAAAATTTTAAATGCTACTTTTCCTAAGAATGTGTGTTCTAACCAGGAACAAAGCCTTGAATTTGAAAATAAAGTAATCTTCATACATATTCAGGTACTTGTAGGTAAGATACAGATAAGTGGGTTTGGGAAAGAACGATCGGGTTTGGATTCCCTGGTCTCTAAAAATCAGACCACACAAGACAATGCTCCTGTTTGGGTTTTTTTCCGTAAAGTAATCTCTATACCCAACGTGGGGCTTGAACTCGCAACCCTGAGGTCAAAACTAACATGCTCTACCAACTGAGCCAGCCATGAGTCCCTGCCCCTTTATTTTTTTAAATATTCCTCTTTTAACTTCAGTGCCTTTCTGAGCACTAATGGTCAGTGTGTTACCCACCACGAATCCTCATGTTGTTGTTTTGTTATTTGCCCACATATTGTCATTCGCCTGATTATAACTCGGGAGCATCTATATTTTTACCCTGAAATGGATGAAGGTCTTTCCCCCACTGATACTAACTGGGCTTTAGCGCTGTGATGTTTATTTTCTGTTTGTTACTCACACAGCCGTCGAGGAGGCGTGGTGGAGAAGGGCTTCTCATTTAGCATTCTGGTTACTCGGTACCAGGCCTGCGTCAACACACACTTAAGCGGTACACGAGAGACGGTCAGAGATTCCTTCTTCCACCAAGTCTGTCCAGTGACCATTAAGCAGGAAAGGAAGTTTTGTTTCCTACGCCACAATAAAACACACGCTTTAAAAAGGAATACAACCGCCGTTGAGTTACTGTGGGGTCTGTGGGCAAATATTTCTGCGGACGGCTTTCAGAAAGGAAGGTAACAACTGACATTTGGAGAGCATGTTCTGGTTTATAGAGAATTTTCACGTGTATAGTCCATGCCAACTTTTCTCTGCTCTCGGCTGCTCGCAGGCGGGATCTCAGGGACACAGCTTTGAGACGGCTTCTGGGGCGGAGCTTTCGAGCCCCTTTGCCTCTAGAGTGGACACCGGCAGTTTCAATAATGGCCACAATCACAGGTTCCAGAAGCGAGAGCAAAGTGACCATTTCCTGATCTTTTTCTACCCAAAAAATAACACTACTCCCTTTGAAGCTAACAGCTCCCTGCCAGCCAAGTCCGTGAGGAAGCAAGGATTACAGAAAGAGAGGGATGTCAGAGGGGATGAATATTCCTTTCTACCTCCCATTATTCTTTCTCTGTTCTCATTCTAGGCTGACTCAGGACCACCACAGGCCAACGAACACACTTACGTTTCTTTGGGCCAGCAATAAGTCAATCACTGAACCTCTGAGTTGACAGAAAACACAAAAGAGATGAAGACCAACCAGACGGACCTGTATTCTCCAAGTGGGAAAGGGACAAATTTCATCTTCTAGAAGGAGAACCAGGATCCAGAGCTGGGAGTTCCCAGGGAGGAGGGGCAGACGGGGTCACAGACAACAGCACCTTGTTTCATCCCACCTTCTGAATATTTACCTTCTCTGGCTATGAACATGCTCAACTATCTCCTATCTTAGAAAAAAAAAAAAAGGAAAATACTGAAATATCGTCCATCTTAAAAAAAAAAATCCCCTTGGATTCTAGTCACTGGCGTCAATCACAGCCCAATGTCTTTCAACCTTTTCTCTTCCAGAACTCTCCCCACAGTGTCCCTGGTATCACTCCTCCCTTGCCTCTCCCTCAGCCCACAGTCTACTGAAATTTGGCTTATTCCTACCACCACCTCCTCTGCATCTCCCATTCCTTCCTGCGGACAACCCCGCAGCACATTCTGTGGTCTTTTTCTTGCAAGACAAAAGCATTTAGCACACCGATGTTGGTTACTCTTTTTGCTGCTATGACATCGGACTCCCTTGTCCTCAGACCTCCCCATGGTTTGTTCCAGCACCTTCCCAAGCTCCCTTTGCAGGTTCCTGCGTTTCCTTCTCTCCACACCCCCCGGGTCAGCTCATTCCTTCCCTTGCTCTCAATTAGCTCCTATGTACGGACACTTCTTGAATCTGCACCTAGTCCCCACACCTCTCCCCCAGCCTCAAACTCAACATCATTTTTCTAAAGGAGTTGCCCTAAAACTAAATATATTTTCTCCCTTTACACCGTCTTCTGTCTTTACCCCGTTCTCATCTGATGATCTATCATCCGCTCACTGGCCCAGGTTACAAAGCCTATGTTTCCTCTCTCTCCTCCGTCAGCCCTACATCCAATCTCTGTATTTCTGGACCCGTCTCTTCTCTTTACTCCTGCTGTTATGACCTGAGTTCACAGCTCTGTCACCTCTTGTCGGAACACCTGCCACATCCCCTAACAGATATTCACACAGCGTGTATGTTCTCGCCAGAGTGGTCTGTGTGAGATGAAAATCTAGGTGAAAAGAAGAGCCCAGGATCCTGACCGGGCATAGATGCTCAGGGCTTTAGGACCAGCTTCCATCTCCAGCCTCACAGTTCCGTTCTACCTGTTACATCCTTCAGGCTCCAGCAAAAGAACACCGTTGACAGCACCCAGGACTCACTACTGGGCTCTTCACCTCTATGCCGGATGCTCTGCATGGGCGTCCTGTCTGCCTCTTTCCCTTCCCCTGCCGATCGTCTAGATAAACCGCACTCAGCCTTAAAAGTGATTAGAAATAGGGGCGACTGGGTGACTCAGTCGGTTGAACGTCTGACTTTTGATTGCAGCTCAGATCGTGATCTCACGGTTCCTGAGTTCAAGACTCACGACGGGCTACGCGCTGACAATGCGGAGCCTGCTTGAGATTCTCTCTCTCCCTCACTCTGTGCCTCTCCCTTGCTCGTGTGTGTGCACGTACACAATCTTGCTCTCTCTCAAACAATAAATAAACTTAAAAAAAAAATGATTAGAGATAGCCTTCCTAGGAAACCATCCCTGACACCCGGGTATGGATGAGTTGCCTTTCCTTGGTGCCTTACTTATTTCTACCCCGGAATTTGACCCCTTTTAAACACAGGTGAATTTACCATGTAGTTAATGAAGCGAGATTTAGGGCCTTTGCTCACATACATCCTTTCCTAAATGAGATTCAGAATTTGGCATTCTTTTTCTTACGAAAGGCCCCCAAATTTGTGTAAGCTTCAGGTCCCACAGAATCGAGATCTGCCCCTTTTTATGTCTATTTATCCTCTAGATTGTGAATTCTGTATGGGCAGAGCCTATGTCTTACTTATCTCTGTGGCAACAATACACCGCAGGCATTTAACAGTTGGTTGCTGAATAAGTGAATGAAGAAGGGATGAAGAGATGGGGCACCTGGGTGGCTCAGCCAGTTAAGCGTCCTAGTCTTCGTTTCAGCTCAGGTCACGATCTCACAGTTCCTGAGACTGAGCATGGAGCCTGCTTGGGATCCTTTCTCCCTCTCTCTCTTTGCTCCTCTCCTGCTCAGGTATCTGTGTGCTCTCTCAAAGAAAGTAAATAAACTTTTCTTTTTTAACATTTATTCATTTCTGAGAGGCAGAGAAAGACAGAGTGTGCGTGGGGGGGAGGGGCAGAGAGCGGGAGACAGAGAATTTGAAGCAGGCTCCAGGCTCTGAGCTGTCAACACAGAGCCCGACGTGGGGCTCGACCCACGAACCGTGAGATCATAACCAGAGCTGAAGTCAAATGCTTAACCTATTGAGCCACCCAGGGGCCCCAAATAAACATTTGCTTTTGTGAAAAAAAAAAAAAGAGGGATGAAGAGACAAGCAATGAAAGCAGGGTGTTGAAAGCGGTGAAAGGAGAGGTTCAGGACAAGGAGCTTCCTGGTTCCCTGGACAGCCAGGAGAGGGATGTTAGCCAGGATGCCAGTAGTAGAACAAGGCCATGGATCAGACTCACGCAGAGAGCAGTGGTCAGAAGCCAGGCAGACAAACACGGGCCTGGAGCGTGCCAAGCCCAGTGGGCAGAGCGGAGCAAAAGGTACAACGCCAGGCCAGTGACCAGGCAACAGAGGAGCAACGCAAACTAGCAGGAAGACAGAAACAAACAGCGAGAACCAGCAAGCACTTCCTGCCCAGCCCGCTATGGTTCTGCAGCGACAGACACCACCCCGGGGCACGGGGCAGGAACTCAGAGCACCCCACCAAGGAACGGGGCATGAAGGGGGCACAGGGGCCGATGTTCTTCTTCTCACTCGGACTGGCGTCCAGGGTTATCTAATCCCAAACCAGGGCATCTACTGAACACGAAAGGATGAAATTCTGCTGAATTCACAAAGGCCTCTTCAAAGAAATTAAAAAAGGCATAAAAAAAATCTGTATCTATCTCATTTTGAGGTATTCCTTTAAAGATTTGCTTTCAATGATGCAACAATAAATGGTTATGTTGTAGTATGAAATCGGGACAGCGGTTATGTAAAGGAGGCAAAAATTGCTTCATTAAAATGCATGGAGGGAGAAGCGATGGATTATAGCATAGATCATGCTACAGATGAGCAGATTACTGAGCACCAGGCACACACGGGAGACAGATTAATGAAAAATAAATAAAGGGGCTTCGGAAAAACAGCACGAAGCTGAACACTGGTCTGCTGCTTCTCGCAGACTATAAGCCCAAATGTGTGTGGCAAATCATTTCTTTTCATTTGGAATGTTGATGTGAAAGTTAACGTTATTTGCTTCTCTCCCTGCTCCTTCAGTTTATTTATTTGTCTTTGGATAATTAGAGGTAATTTTAAAAACTAGGAAGCATCAACATGGTAGAATATCGAATGCAGGTGGCTTACCCTGGAAAATGTCAAGGGCACGGTGCCGTTTTCTTGACAGTGTGGATAATCACTGCAAATCATAAATGAAATAATCGATCCCTCTCGTCATGGCTTTACTGTGTGTTTTGCCTGAAAAACTTCCTGGATGTTACTTTGAAGGGAAAATCACTTAAAGTATCAAGAGAAGAATGGAATTTGGAGTCAGATGACCCAGGGTTGTCAAAGCAACTCTAACACTTATATTGTGTGATTTGGACAAATCACCATGTCTCTTCAAGCTTCAATTTTTGGCAAGAAAAAAATGAAACCTGCTTTAATTAAGTCAGAGTTTTCAGTGCCTCTGAAATGATATATTATTTAAAAAAAAACAATTTGTAAAAAGCTGTACCAACATAAATTATCAATTACATATACAAAGTCTATTTAGGTTTCAGCTGGATCTGGGTTACACAAAATCATCTTAACACATGAAGAAGAAAGTCTCCAGCACTCCCCTGAAATCATCACACCTACCATTTAGAATCTTGATACTGACAGTGAAAGACAGGTAGGGATGAGTTTTAAGAATGGCATTGGTTTCCAATATTTACTGAATCATTTTAAAGTTAGGCTAATGATTTCTACAATGTGTGAGGTTAAACGAGTCACCTCTTTTGAATTTAATAAGCTATGTCAAGTATTTATGATAATTATATATACTTCCGAGCACAGATCTGCTTAATTAGAAGCTTAAAAGTTTTCAGGCAAGGAAGAATAGTTGAACTCTACTATGTAAGAACTCTGAGACAACGGTGATATGTCTGTGAAGATCCAAGTGGGAATGGGGGGCCCTCACTGGCTGATACAAGGGCAGGAGTTCAGGAAGAGGATGGTGGTGGAGACACACATAATGGAGTCGTCAGTCAATAGTTGGTTTTTGAGTCATGCGAGCGAGAGTAAGTATAGCTAGAGAAAGGGTCTAAGGCCTGAACTGCGGGACTCACTCAGGTTTCAGGGCTGTGGAGAAGACCAGGATCCAGCAAAGGAGACGGAGGAAATCGGCCAGTGAGGTGGGAGGAGACAAGTGTTCTGAAAGACAAATGAAAGAAATCTTTCACAGAGGGAGTCATGTCAATTGTACCAAATTCCGCTGAGCAGTCAGGTAAGATACAGAGTGAAAAGTGGCCAATGGATCCAGCCACTCGGAGGTCGTGGTGACCTTGACAAGAGCACCTTCGGGAGACTGGGAAGCAAAAGAAAGTGGGAAGGGGGGCATGTTGACCTTTACATGATCTTCCTCTTGACATTCTCGCTTCCTTTTTACCCTGAGCCCTTGCATTTTAGTAAGTGGGGAGGACACAAGACAGAAGGGATAGAGCCTGAAATGAAATTTAGTCCTGGTGTGGACAACGAACCTGATCTCGGTTTACAAAGTATCTGTAAGATACTAAAACCAGGTATAACTGAATCAATTCCCTCAACAGAAGGGCCCTCGGTAGACCACACAATTACCATCTCCACATTTTCTGCAGCTTTTCTTGAGTTCTGAACTTGGTCACAAAGCTTTAGTCTTACATTTAAACATGTATTGAAAATAGCAAAGTTACTTAAAACTATAGATGTGCCAGGGGTGCCTGGGTGGCTCAGTCAGTTGGTCATCTGACTGTTCGTCTCAGCGCGGGTCTTAATCTCAGGTCTATGAGTTCAAGCCCCACCTTGGGCTCCATGCCCAGCAAGGAGCCGACTTAAAAAAAAAAAAAAAAAACAATAGATGTTCTGGAAAATCTGAAGGATATAATGACTGTACATAGAACTCATTTTCTTGCCTGTAGGCACATATACATCTGAACCTTTGAGAATGTTTAATAGTTAATACCGGTTAATACCATTCAACCTAACAGCTACTGTGTATAAAGTAGAATGTTAAGCAAAGATCCTTATCAGGACGGCCTTTGGTCACCGGTCCCATTGGACCATCAGAAAGCCCCAACTCGGATCCCCTGGAGAGACCTCAGTGCGGAACTTTTTAATGAGTTGGGGCTTTTCGTTGAATCTAAAAATAAGCCATTAAAGGTTCACTTTATTTTATTCCCACAAAATGTGTCCAGATGAAATCCTGGCTCCATCCTCAAGTCTCAGCCCATCCTTCACAGGAGGCTTGGCATTAAAATCACTTGTTGGGTTTGCCCATATTCTCTTTCGCTGCGATCCCCAATGTGATGGGTGATGAAGGAGCATAAGGCAAGCTGAAGGGCAAACACCGCCCCCCCCATCAGGTGGGATAGATATAATACTCCCCACCAGCACTCCTGGCTGCCCCAGAACAAACAAAAAGAGGAAAACAAATGGTTAACTGATAGAGATCACAGTCCTTCAGGACCTAAGTCTCCATCACCCCTCCACAGTGACGTGGGAATAAAGGCAGAAGGAAATGACAGATAGAACTCAGTTTCCTTATAACCTGCAGCCCACTGACAAATACTCGAGGCAAATACAGAATATAACACTTCTCCAGGAGCCTTTCCTACTGTCCTGAACTTAATGCCTTACTAGAGGGAAAACAATCCTAGCTTGGCAATAGCAAGGCCTCTGGGTTCTTCTGAGTCTTCTTTAGCATATGAAGTCCTTCTGGAGGCTTCCCTTTTGCCTCCAACTCCATAATATACAATTACTCAGTCCCCACAACCCCAGGGCAGCTCTTTCTGTCCATGGGTCTTGTCCTGCGCTTTAATAAAATTACCTCTTTTGCACCAAAGAATTCTTTCTTGGCCAGCAGCTCTGAACTCCCATCACTCCAAAATTCCATTAAAACGATTACCATTCCTGTAATTTGTCTCCATCGGTCCTTTTCTCCAGCCCAAGAGCCATTTTTCCTTGTCTCGTCAAATCCAGTGGCCTCCCGAGTTCTAGAAAAAGTCTGGCCCAATTTCTCAGTGATTTGGTTATTCTACCCTTCTTACAAATTCAGTTTCTCCTAAAAAATTCTAAAATGTTACTTTTAAAAGTTGTTATTATTTCTCTTAAAATAGAGGAATATTGCCTTCCAAGACGTCCTTCTCAGCAAACATATTATTTATTCCATTTACAGTTAGAATTCTTATGCTCATTTTCCTCTTCAGTGAACTCCTTTCCAGAATTTCCTTTCCTCTTCCCTATAATTAGCGCCACATACCA
Source organism: Paguma larvata (assembly GCA_030068075.1). Classification (NCBI taxonomy): domain Eukaryota; kingdom Metazoa; phylum Chordata; class Mammalia; order Carnivora; family Viverridae; genus Paguma; species Paguma larvata. The sequence goes on from CM057826.1 coordinate 128,950,398, forward strand.
CTGATAAAGGACCCCCATTATCAGAAAGAAGAAAGCCATAGGAACATATTGAGTATGCTCAGAGGAAAATATTCCAAACACATGAATTTATAATATCCAAATAACTGGTTGCTTTCCGCACAAGAAAGTAGAAACAAATATACTGGAACGCTTGCTTCCTTTATAGACGTTCATCTCCTCCGTAGTTATTTAAGAAGCAGCCATTATATGCAAGATATGGAGACTCTGTTGAATACAGAGATGACTGGTACAAAGCCTGCCCAGTGGAGGGGCAGTCTAGAGAGGAGGAAGGGGGACAAATCTTGCCACCAGGCAGTGGAGTACAGATTAGGGACAAAGAGCCTAAGGGAGGGTGGTGAGGAGGTGGTACGTGAAAGGCTCTTGAAGATTAGGTAGCCCTTAGATTGGGGTGTAGAGAGCTGAATGAGGGGAGAAAGCTTCCAGAAAAAAACATGTGTGAGCACAGAAGAGCAGCTGGGAGGGCATGAGCCAGGGCAGGCAACTAGGGATCCATGGCTGAGGAGGGTGCATGAAGGTGACTAAGACAAGATAAAGTTGGAAAGACAGGTTGGAGCCAGGCGTTGCCATGCTGAGGATGCCATTTGGAAGAATACGGGCTCCATCCTTCAGGCAATGAGAATCCCGCAGGGATTTTTGGAGCAGAAGAAAACGAAGAGGAGAGCATTAATGTATAGGATGGATCGGAATGAGGCAATACTGGAAAAGGGAGGCCAATTACAGGGTTTCTGTCGTCCTAGGCGGGGCCTTGATGACGAAGTCGTAGGATAGCAGGGCTAGGGAATTACTGTGGGGGAGGGGGAAGATTTGAAGATACTTCATAGAAGTGATAGAATCTGGCAGCCAGTGGAATGTGGAAGGTGTGGGGTAGGGAGACGTCAGAGTTCACCTCACCATGGTGGGAACTGCCACTCTGGTCGAGGTGATGAGAGAAGGAGGGCAGGTTTGAGAGGGAAACTGTGCCGGGCAGAGGTATAGAAGATGCCTGGAGGCTGTGCTGGAAAATTAAGAGTCTTTTAAGAAGGAATTCAGAGACGGAGTTTGGAGCAAACGTGGACATCCTCCGCACAGATGTGACGACCAAAGTCACGACTTCGGATGAGATTTTTAATCGGGAAACAGTCACAATTACTGTCTATACATCACAAAGTCAAATGGTGTTTTGCTAATTATCCACTTAGGTTGATGAATGTAGACAGCCAATATCGGATCATTACAGCCTAGACATTTTGCGGACTGCATGGCCCAGTTCTGCAGTCCACATCAATCAAATTCAACAAATCGTTGTCAGATCTGCCCTTGGCTTTCTGCTGTGTCAATACAGCCAGTGGGCACATGTTCAAATTGAAATTGAAAACCTGATTCAAGGCCCTGACGTGCCAGCGCCGGATCTCCAGATCTCTGTCGCGTCAACCGTCACCGGCCACAATGCCTTACAGCAAGGGGCCACCCACTGTGCGGTGCACGGCGGACTTCGCGAACGGTAGACCCTTTAAAGGAGAGTTCAACACAACAGACAGGTTCGTCTCCATTTCATAGAGGCAGAAGAGATGCTCAGAAAAGTCGTAAATAACCTAGGGTCACGTGGCTAACAACAAGTAGACGTAAAACAAGCAGATGGCAGGAAGGATTTTGTCGGGTGTTTGTTTTCCTAAAGTCTGTTGCCTGGCCTTGTTTTAAAAAAATTAGTATTATGTCCTAATGAGCACAGCTGAATGGAGCAGGAGTTCATCTGTGCCCATTGTCTACTTTTCTCCCTCGTGGCCACTTCTTCTGCCTTCTCTGTATTACCTCACTGAAATTGAGTGGGTGAGTAAACGGCATGTACACACACACACACACACACACACACACATACACATACCACCTTCCTCATTAATCTCGACCTGGGAGGCCAACCGAGGAGAGCTACATCTCAGGTGACGCGGTCGAAAGCATAGGCTCTATTTCGGAGTGTGCTTTTCACGGTTCTTCGGCTGCAGGCGACTAGTACCAGCAATCACATTGCACAAAGTAAATCTGTAATTTGATGTAACTTTCACCGATTTCAGAACCTAAATTCTAAGCCAAGCATCACAATGAATTCCAAATTTCAAAATGATGGCCACTACTTTGTATAAGAAAAGATCGGTGCAAATGAATATCAAGGTCTATTTTCCGAGGAGGAGGATGAGAAGAGCGAGCGAGGCAAAAACCACCTTCTGCCTTGCTCTGTGCTTACAAGGCTGTACAGTATTTCTCTGTACTCTGCCAGATTCTAACACGGAAGGTTCATGATACCATTCTTAGAAAAACATTTGAAAAACCAATCACAGACAAACATCCTAATGTACCTTAACTTTGGCACGTGCTGCCTTTCTACTAAGAGTCAAAACGGAGAACCATTAGCCATTTTCTTTTTTTTTTTAAGTTCATTTATTTATTTTGAGAGAGAGCGCGTATGCAGTGGAGGGGCAGAGAGATAATCCCAAAGAGGCTCCACACTGTCAGCATGAAGTCAGATGTAGGCTGAAACTCACGAGCCGTGAGATCTTGACTTGATCTGAAATCAAGAGTCGGACACTTGACTCCCTGAGCCACCCGGGTTCCCCAGCCATTTCTTAATTGTAAAAAGGAGGCTTAGTGAGACAGGTACTTAGCCACAAATGCTTCTGGGAAATGGACTGAGGAAAGAGCCTTCCTCCCCTGAACCATCTATATTCCCTTATTGTCACTGGGATTGAAGAGCCTCCTGAGGAAAAGACACAAAACGTGAACCATCATACTATTGGAATTCAGACACAAACCGCCATGTCTGACGGCCCCCTGAGCAGCCGATTCCAAAGAGAAGCCAAGCTGCATCCGAGGGAACATACCAGCTACAGCATACGGTCGACATGCTACAGTCCAAATTGTTTTCTGTTTCCAGGCAGAAACTTCAGAGTTGGTGACAAGAATGGGTGAGACATCTCTTGGACTTTTCGTTTATGTAAACGGCATAAACACAGCTGGGCTCTGCAGACTCGAGGAAAGGTTTTTCTTGAAGAACACAGGGCTGTGCAGCCTTTGTGTTCCCCCATCTTGGAAGGGTGGGGAGTGCGTGTCGCTCACCCGCAGCCTACTGACAGCATTTCCACAGGACTACAGCTGGAGAACGCATGAGCGGCTGTCTGTCTCTCACTTCAAACTTAAAGAGAGCTGACAAATCAGTCAAAAAATAAGCGGCTGCGTGAGGCAGCCTACACTCTCAGAGCTTGTCAAGGGGAAAAGGGGCGAACGTCCCCCACAGGCGGAAGTGGGTCACCTAAAGAGTGAATTTGAGGTCAGCTTCGGTCCTGTCCCAAGAGAGTTCCTAAAGCGGAAAACAGGCCCTAGCGGAGAGAAGCTAAAAGTATTGCCAGATATCTGGGGGTTACAGAAGGAGTTCGCAACTGGCCATAATGGAAATGCTTTTCCTTGGGTCAAGGGACGGGGCTCTCCGAGGAACCAAAGCTGTCAGGCCCACAGAGCACAAGCCCATGAGACAGTTTGAGTCACGTTAAGAGTTTTTCTGCTCCTCAATCACCTCCCCTTCTTCTCCTACGATACTCCAGCCTACTATATTCTAGACGGGCAGAAACACATTCTAGCTCCCGTCCCCCACCTCTGCCCCAGTCTCTGCCCCCTCCTCCCCACCAACTAGTGGTGTAACTGGGGGAGGGAGAAGATTGGACCTCAAGTCAAGGTTGGAGTGTTGAGATTCTATAGGCTAGACTTTCTGAATACAGATTACATTTGACAACCTAAAAAATTTTATGCACTGTTTGGGGGGGGGGGCGGACAAACGGTCTTGCTTATTCACCACATCAATTACACACACTTTCCTCCCACTTGGCCGTTTGTATCCAGTGAGTCCTTTGGGACCTGGGGAGCTCCTGGAGAAAGCCAAAACCTAGCGACTAGTGGGATTCAGACATACATGGCCAAGTTTGATGGGCTGAGGTGGATGAAAGATCGCAAGGGAGATACTTGGGTTGTTATTCAGACATCACTTGAGGTCACCTTGTTCCTGAGAATTACATAAAATTGGCCGACACTCTCCCCATCCCGTGGTTAATGGAAACCCAGTCTCTTCAGAAATACCTCCGCGAGTCTCCAAAGGCTCCCCTTCTGATTTCTCCCTTCCCGACTGGAGCTCTCAGTCTCTCCAGCTGCTCTATTCACTCTGCATTCTAGTTCCCTGATTTGGAGCAAACTCTTTCTCCTGATTTCCCAGAAACACCAGGGACGCAGGCTTCACCTCAGGCCATACCTTTCAGCTGCGAGCAAGCAGTAACACAAAACACAAACACAAAACAACCTTAATCCTGTCTTTGAACCCTCTGGCCAGTGGTGATGGTCTATGCGTGGCAGTCCCGCAGTCTGACACACTGGACTCTGAGGGTTAATGCCTGACTTCTCCTGGTCTCTCCTCATCTTTTCTCTGTTCTTCCCACCCCCACTCCCACCCCAGAAAACCCTTGTTTATTTTTTATGTTGATTGGCTTAGCTATCTCTTTGTTTCAATGCCTCCTTCCAAAGCATGCCCTGGGGGCCTCATCTTTGCTAAATAAAAGGCTATTTACTCCAGAGAGAAATGATGCTACTTCCTAACAGGCTGAAGCTGCCCGCAGTCACTTGTGGTTTTAAATAGTAATTGCTTTATCTGTGCTGTAGGACCCAGCAACAGGGCTCGAGTTTGGAGGGGCGGAGGCGATTATGGTTCTACATGATGGCAGATTCCAGAACTCACTGCCACCTGAGATTTGTCCTGAGGAGAAAAGCGTTCTGTGTGTTAACTGAAAATATATTAAGGGGCGCCTGGGTGGCTCAGTCAGTTAAGCATCTGACTTTGGTCAGGTCAGGATCTCACAGTTCGTGTAAGTTCAGTCCGCCTCCCCACCCCCCGACCCCCCTCCCCACCCCCCCGCGGGCTCTGGGCTGACAGCTCAGAGCCCGGAGCCTGCTTCGGATTTTGTGTCTCCCTTTCTCTGCCCCTCCCTCGCTCATGCTCTCTGTCTCAAAAATAAATAAACATCAAAAAAAAATTTTTTTAAAGAAAATACATTAAAATTCTGGTGAACTCATTATGGATCCTTGTCGCTGTTTCTCGTTCTCCATCCGTCCACCTCACTCCACCTCCATCCCCCTACACACACACACACACACACACACACACACACGCACGCACACACGACAAAGAGTTCTCTTCTTTTGGTGGCCATCAGTTGTGGCAGCCGTCAGGTTTGCTGACCTGGAGACGCAGTGACGATGCTCCTGATTTGTCGCGCTCAGGGCACTGGATTTCAGCTTTACCACTTCCTGTGCTTATTATAGTATTGAGCCTGGGCCCCACGGAGTCCTGGCACTGCCCTCTGCAGCTGGAAGACTCCATCAGCAATCACACACTTCTTTATGGTTATGCTCACAGAAACTGTTGTGCCCGAATTCTGGATCCCAAGAAGACCGCCGGGGAGCCGGGACTGATGCAAACGCAAAGGGTCTTTATCGAAGCTCGAGCTCAGACTCTTGCACCTCCCGGCGCAGCGGTGCAGTGGCAAGAGCCCTGAGCCAGGTTTACACAGGCTTTTTATCAGGGTTTGAGTACGCTTTTTGGGCGGGAATGGGGATCCTTTGAATTGACTGATTGGCATTTTCACGGGCTAGTTTCTGATTGAGTACTTCATATTTGGCGGGCGCGGGCTAGCTATGGATTGGCTTAGTTTGGGGGTCCCGCACAGATTCAAATGGTCAGCGCGCGTGGGCTGAACACTAGTGGGCTGTGCTAGGGGCTCTTCTAGGAATGTGACCTCCTGTGGTTTCCCTGGAACTCAAGGTGGAGGCAGGGTCTGCTAATCTGGGTCCAGTCCCACCTGGGGTAGTGACAGGGTCTGCTAATCTGGGTCTGGCCTTTTTGGCTACTCTGTTTCCTGGAACCCGGGGCAGAGTCCAGGGTGACTTGTTTTCCTGGAACTCAGGGCCCAGAACTCTAAGATGGAACTGAAACCAAAATGGAGTGGCCTTAGCCCTAACAGCACTATACTTTCACAACATGGCAATTCTCTAACACAGCAAACAGGGTTCATAGTAATCCCAGTAATCACAGCAAACGGGCCAGGAGTCTAGTGCATTCCTAAGTCCAGTGCACACCATAAGTCTCTAAATCTAATACCTAACAAGGTTTAACACCCAGCAACTTAGTCTAATACATAGCAAACTAAACAGGCCTCACAGCACCCCAAGAAAAGTTTCACAGTGTTCACAGCAAACAGCAGTCAAAACAGAATTCTCAGCAATCATAACCCTTAACAAGGTTCACAGTAAGCAGAAGTCTGGGGCACACTATCTCTAACACAGTACCCCTTTATGTTTAGCAGAAAAGAGAACTGGCTTCAAACTAATGCAGGGCTGTCACTTGGGACAGGAAACCTAAAAACGCTCTCTTCAGGAGGGCCCTCCATCGTCACTAGCAGCAGCCGCGCCAAGGAGAACGCAGTGGCAGGGCTGCGGTCGGCAACTCTGGAAAGGGTGGACGTAAAGCTCCAAGTCCAGGCTCCGCAAAAAGCGCTGAGGAAGAATCGTGGACAGACGTGAGCTACCTGTGGGTGGAGGGGGTGCGGTTCATAAAAGATCAGGCTTCCCTGAGTCAATCAGAAGCCAGTCAAACGGGGGTCTGCTCACTGCTGTTGACATTTGGGGCTTAATCTGATGGGACCGCATTTGCAGTCGGGAGCTGCTAAACCCTGAGGCACGGGATTACACGCTGTAAACAGCGTTTGTCTATGAGTCTGTGAAATTCGCAGACACCAGGCTGCGCTGTGGTAGAATTATTCTGTGACTTTGACGCATTCTCCTGGCCATGTTTTCCAGAAGGCCTCTAAAGAGATCTCCACACAAAATATTAGAATAGGAAATAATACCCAAATATCACCTACAAACAATAGGTCAAGTGCTTTACCTACCTTATCTCTGTCTTTCTCTTTCTCTCAAAAAAAGATAAACATTAAAAAAAATTCAGGTACACCTGGGGGCTCAATTGGTTGAGCATCCAACTTCGGCTCAGGTCATGATCTAGTGGTTCTTGAGTTCGAGCCCCGTGTTGAGCTCTGTGCTGACAGCTCAAAGCCTGGAGCCTGCTTCAGATTCTGTGTCTCCCTCTCTCTCTGCTCCTCCCCTACTCACGCTCCTTCCCTCTCTCTCTCTGTCTCTTTCTCCAGAATAAATATTTAAAAATTAAAAAAAAAATTTTTTTAAATCCCTACCGTGTCCCTAACAGAGAGATGTTATTTTCCCCATTTTAGAGATTCAAAAAGAGGCTCAGAGATTTTAAATAACTGAAGGTCAGACAAGTGATAAACTCTGAAACTCCTTAATCAGACACATGGAAATAAACACGAAACGAGGGCAAGCAGAAGATTCTGGAACATACTTCTTTACGTTTAGTCTGGGCTCCCTCGAAGCAAAATAGAAGACAAGGATTCACGTACAAAGGTTCTGGTAAGAAAGGTCTCCAAGAGAACTCTGATGGGGGGGTGGGGGCGGGGTGAGGGAAGCCGGACTGGAATAGCAGGAAGTCAAGCAAAGGTGCGATCTCAGGTAGAGACCCACAGATAGCTGACTTCACCTGATCCCACAGGGGAGCTCCAGGGTGTAAGCTCCATCTCATATAGTTGTCCAGGCCAACCAGAGGCCCTCCCATACCTGTCGGTCAGGGCCATCCCCTGAAGAAAAAAAAAAAAAAAAAAAAAGAGCTACAGGCCTGGTCACTGGAAGCAAACCACACCAAACCTGCCGGCATGGACAAACAATAAAAAGGAATCTGAGGAATCTGGCCAGAGTCCAGACATCGTCTGGTGATGCAGTCAGCAGCGTGGCTGGCTCTCAACCACCCGCATAGCCTTGACAGTCATCCCCGGTGAGAGGGCGTGCTTCCATAGTTTGGGCTTCAGACAGACGGTATGTACTTGTAAGGAGTAAACCTCGGTCAGCCTTTTTTTTATTTTATTGAAGCTGGTCTGTGATTTGGGAGGCCAGTATTGCAGGTTCCGTAAGGGGAATGTGTGTGGGTGGCCAGGGAGGCAGGTCCGATATGGCCAAAGGAGCTGTGGCCTTCCCCAAAGATGAGGCGTGCTTCTCCACACGTGCCCCGCTGCCTGGCTCTGTGACCCTGGGCAAATCCTTTAACTATGTGAGTCTCACGTCCCTCAGAGGGAAAGAAAAAGAAAATACCCACCCCAGAACCTGCTGGAATAATCAAATGAGATGATACCTATAAAAGTGCTTTGTAAATGGTCATGATATCAATATTAGTTATTAGTAGTATTGGGTTGTAGTTGGAAAGTACGGGAACATCTTTCCATGCAAATGGGCTGCATGTAGGTAGACATGACCCTGATTAGGTATAAATTTCAGAGAAAAGGGACTTTTTCTCATTCCCAAAGCAGACTGACGCTGCCTACTCCCTGACGTCTCTATCCAAGCCATCACCCAGCCGGAGATGAGATGGATTTGGAAAGAGAGCTGTGTTGGGCTCCAGGAGTCCCCCAGCTCACAAGCACACAAACCAGTTGGTCTCTGAGGCCTGGACCTCACCGCCGGCTCAACCCCCGAGGGGTGCACACCTCTCATCCCTTCACCCATACTGAGGCTCTGGCTCGCCCTCCTTTCAATTTTCAGGGCACCTTGAACTCTACAGCACCCCCACAGAGAACACGACATGATCAACACACTGACACGAAGATGCAGGTAACATAATGGAATGAACATTCCCCCACTGGGCGCAGCCTTCGCCAAGGAATAGCTCTCAAACGTCAATGAAGAGCTGCCCTCAGGGTGTGGGATAGAGACTCCAGCACCCAGGGCAGCAGTCTGAAAATCACACCAGACACATGTCTCTTGAGAATGATTTCCAACTGCCGGACACAAGGAATCTCAATTATAACAGAATGGTTCCTTCTCAACTATCTTGGGCAGATGAATAAAGAATAGACTTTGGGATCAGAACAACCTGTTTTGTTTTTTTTTAATTAAAAAAAAATTTTTTTAGCGGTTTTTTAATTTTGCTTTTTTTTTAATTTGAGTATTTATTTATATTTTTTTAATTTTATTTTTGAGAGACACAGAGACAGAGTGTAAGCAAGGGAAAGGCAGAGAGAGAGGGGGACACAGAATCCAAAGCAGGCTCCAGGCTCTGAGCCATCAGCACAGAGCCCGACGCGGGGCTCGAACTCACAGACCGTGAGATCATGACCTGAGCTGAAGTCGGCTGCTTAACCGACTGAGCCACCCAGGCACCCCTAATTTTGCTTTTGAGAGACATAGAGAGAGAGCGTGAGCAAAGGAAGGGCAGAGAGAGAGGGAGATACAGAATCTGAAGCAGGCTCCAGGCTCTGAGCCATCAGCACAGAGCCCGACTCGGGGCTCGAACTCACAGACCGTGAGATCATGACCTGAGCTGAAGTTGGCCGCTCAACCGACTGAGCCACCCAGGCGCCCCAGAACAACCTAACTGTTAACAACTGACTTTAGCATTTACCAGCTCTGTGACTTTTAGCTTTATCTAAACCTCAGCTTTCCTATCTGTTAAGTGGGGTTAAGACTACCTCCCTCATGAAGTGCCTTTGAGAAATAAAGTCCAAGAAGCACCTGGGGGGCTCAGTCTGCCAGGCATCCGTCTTTGGCTCAGGTCATGATCTCACAGCTCGCGAGTCCTAGCCCCTCGCCTGTGCTGACAGTTCAGAGCTTGGAGCCTGCTTCAGAAATTTATGTCTCCATCTCTCTCTGTCCCTTCTCTCTCTCTCTCTCTCTCTTTCTCTTAAAAATAAACATTTTAAAGAACACTAAAAAAAAAAAAAAGAATGCACGCAAGCTGCTTAGCAGAGTTCCTGCAACAGTAGCAGACATTCGACAAATGTTACCAATAAAATCCATAATAATACATAAAGGGCCTAGGCCGGTGGTTATGACAAAATAAACCATTTATTAGTATTGTTACTGTAATTATTATGCTCCTCAGAGAGCATGTCGGTGGTTTGCAGCTGGTAGGCGTGCGCTAAACGCTGGTCAGAATAATGAGGACACAAATGACTGCAGACAGCAAACTTCTTAACCCACAGAGGAAAGAGAACCCTTTTGAATTCAATGCGTGAAGAATCTCTTACCTCCTAAATACCTTAGAACGAGCCCTGCACCTCAGCCCCGGTTTCACGTGCGATGCTGTCACCATGGCAGTTCTTCCCTGGTGGGCCCAGGAGGAGAGCAGTGGGCAGCAGACACGGCCTTCCCAGATGAAGGCACGGACGCGAGGCCATCGCGTCAGCAGGACTGTGAGTCACCAACCCTTTCTGTCCGGAATTGGGGCAGCAAGCGCTGCGACTAAGGGGCTGTGCTGATTTACCCCGCGTCGGAGCCCAACAGCCAAACGCAGGAGCGGCAACCTCACAGGTGTTTGTGTTTGCTCCTGCGGGAGCACCTACTTTGACTTTGCATAAAATAGGGAGACGGTAGGCATCCGAGCGCTTCATGTCAAAGAAAAGAAGGGCTGAAATACAGAACGGCACCAGCATAGCAGCAGATACTCTCACTCTGTCTTTACAGCCATCCCTACCCCTGACAGACGACCCGCCCTTGTAGATCGTGGAGGGCAAGAGCAAGGTGGCTTTGCCTACTCCGCAGCCTATCCCGGAGGAGGCACTGTCTCCTTGAGCCAGGACTGAAAAAAGCCAGTGGGAAAAATTCAGAAAGGAATACCTCAGGAAGAGGCAGCTTACTGTTCCATAAAGAGGGGGAGCTGGCTGCATCGTCTTAGACAATGAGAAAAAACCAGACGGCCCGAAGTCCAATTTCAAACAGGTATCACCAGAGCATGGCTGAGGAATCCTGGGAAATGACAACCTCTTGAGTGAGGAAGAGAAGGGAGGTAATATCCACTGAATATCTGCAGGACAGTGACAACGGTCATTTAATACGAACATATGCAGGGACTCTATGCAAAAACAATCTCCTTTATTTGCATGATAACCATCTCACATACTGTGTCAGTTTTTTTTTTTTTCTAGGGCTACCATAACAAAACAGCACAGCCTGCTTAGCTTCAACAACAGAAATATATCTGCTCGCAGGTCTGGAGGCTCCAAGTCCAACTTTGGCTGGTTTCCTCCGAGGACCATGATGGAAGGGGCTCTTCCAAGCCATTCTCCTTGGCTTGCAAGTGGTCACCCTTTTGGCAGCTCTTCACACAGTCCTCCCCTGCGCATCCCTAAGAGCCAGTTTTGTGGGTCCAATTTCTTCTTTTTCTAAGGACATCAGTCAGACTGAATTAGGGACCACCTGATAGGCTCATCCTAACTCAATCAACCTCTTTAGAGGCTCCTTCTCCAAACACAGTCACATTCTGAGACACTGGAGGTTAGGACCTCAGTGTATGAATGTGCGGGAGGGAAAGAGAGGAATACACAATTCAGCCCCTAACCAGTACTGTGATTCCTATCTGGATTTTAAAGTCTGTTGTGTAACACAGCCAGTAAAGAGACGAGGCAGGATTTGAATTTGGGTGTGTGCGACATCGAAGTCTATAATCTTCACCCTATGACACTGTCTCTGAAAGCAGATGAGTAGCGCCCGGATGAAGCTAAGAGTGACATCAACTTCAGTATTTATAGGCTACGGATACGTCTAGAAGGTATGGTAGGTGATTTACTGAGAAGCCCGCTCTGAAGGGCATAATGTGTATAAATTCTGCGGTTGTGGATTAATTTCCATCTTGTTCCTTTGTTACTACAGAAAATTTCTCTAAGCAACAGAAAAATCCGTACTCCGCCCCTGCACAGGCGCCTACCTGCCCTGGCTAATTAGTTAAGACACTGTTCCAAGTGATGCTCCTAATTAACAGTGTGCACTGCTTATGCCAAAACACAGGTCCAGTGTCTCCTACAGTCTGTGATCCATCTGGTCTCCAGGCCCTCGCCGCCAGTGTCGGGTGTGGCTGCCATCCGAACGTCACCCCTCTTCCAGCGTAGGGTGGGAGGAGGGGTTCGTGGAGGGGAGAGAATCAACAGCCCTCAGCCAATCTTCCTGACTCGCATGGCCCGTGTGCTCTGGTTCTCTGGTGATTAATTACACTTGCTTTTTGCAGGAGGATTAATTCACTTTTCTGGAGAGCTTTTCTGATTTCTGCTATCAGAAAGCAAATCGCAACGATGCCCCTACCTCAGAAGGAATGGGGTCCAGTACAGTGTGGGTCATCACAGCCGTCAAAATCCACACAGCTCGAAAGAGAGGATAGTGACACATAACAGGAAAGATATGTGTGCATGTGTGTGTGTGTGTGTGTGTGTGTGTGTGTGTGTAGATGAAGGTAATAGGCACAAATAGGAGCATGAACCTAAACTTTGTAATAATGACGATTTTTCTCCTTAAGGTGACTATACGTCCCTTTTTTCACGGTTGCCACCTATTTCAAAAAGCCTACTAAAATAACTGTACAAATCAGATACGGCACGTTTTAGATAATAATACAGTCAAAAGAAAGGAGCAGATAATTGGAGACATATTCACAATTAGACATAACTCTCCTCAAACAAAGAACGACCCCCAGTTAATTAATGTTTGTCAGGCACTTTAAAATCATACAATTCAACATCCTAGACATTCCCACCCAAAGGTGGGGACACAAAAGGAGGGGAAGGCAGCGCAGACCGGCTCTGGGTCTGTCTTGCTCAGTTATTCATCAGATTTACCAGAGAGGGGGGATAAAAACCACGCGCACACAAAGTAGCTGGAACTAAATTTCCTTAAAAGCTATTGCTCTGTCTCTACCTCTCATTTTTCTTTATGAGTGAACAGGGAATAATTCTCCCGCAAATCATTTCACAGGAGCAAGAACGTCAATTCTTAATTATTAATATCACGATTTGTTATTCATTAAGCATCAACAGTGCATTAGAGGTTGTACAAAACACAGAGAGCTCCAGGCCTTAAATCAAGCTGATTCACTCAGAAATGTGGGTCTTTAGCCCCGCTGTTTTTTTTGGCGGGGGGTGGGGGGGGTAGGGGGTGGGGGGGGGACTTGGGCAGTGAGTTGGATAATGAGAAGCTGCCTGCCTTGGAGGGAAGTGTCTTTCTAGCACTTAGGCTTTACCTCTCACCAAATAAGAGCACAGCAATTGCCTGAGAATCAGATTCCAAACCAAAGATTCCAGAATCCGAAGATTCCCTTTAAGGGAATGGACCTTAAAGGACATCACATCCAGTGGCCTCTGAGCCTGCTGACCTGGGTCCACCTTAGTTTAAACCTGCGCCCTGTTATTTTTATAGATTCGCTTCTATGTCGTGTACCTACCCTATTGCACCAAAACGTTATGATCATTGTAGAAACCTACAAAATGAGAAAAAGTTTAAAAGATTGACATGTAGATAAAATGTTTGAAAATAACTTTTTTATTGTATTTTTTTAATAGGAATAAAGAATTCTGCTCTCACTTAAAAGATGCCACCACCGATAACAGTTCTTTACCGAATAATGTAATTGGCCAGGAGTCATTAGTTTTTCTTAGTTTCATACTTTGTGATACATGGATTTGGTTTGGTGTAACTTTTGGGATTGCTGCTGTTCACAAGATGCTTCTCAAAAACACATCCATTCAAATGTGGGGGTTGGGGGGGAATGCATTGTTGGCTGGGCTTACTAAATCACGGACACTTTTTCTTTTTTAAGTAATCTCTACACTCAACGTGGAGCTCGAACTCACAACCCCAAGATCAAGAACGGCATACTCTACCAACTGAGCCAGCCAGGTGCTCCCCTCATAAAACTTATTTTTAAAATCATCCACCAATTATATGAAAGTTTTGTAGAACTTTGCTGGTCAATTTCAATTTTTTTCCTGCTCTATCATTTGTTCTTGTCGACAAATTGAAACTTACTATATCTTTACATATTTAATAAAGGATTTCAAAATACACAGAATTCTTCATTTTTAAATTGGTTTTGAAATTCTATCACTATGTTTTTGATATTACGATTTTTAAAAGTGTACGGACTTCTACAGGTTCGGCAACAAAAATAACATTAACGATGAAAACGTTTCCAGCCATTATTTTTAGAATGCATTCTCCGTAGCACAAGTTCCTTTCAAAAAGTAATTGATTTCATATTTTTAGAGGAGTAACGTATATTAGTTGACTGATTAAAAACTTTCAGTTAAACCCCACTCTTTCATTGATGAACTGAGAGATGTTGGGGAAGTCGCTTCATCTTTCTGTGCCTCAGTTTCCTCATCTGTCAAGTGTAGTTAGTAGTTCCTACCATCCAAGACTGTGTGAAGAGTCATCGACTTAACCCACATAAAATAGAACAATGCCTGGCTCATAGTAAATTTTATATAAATGAAACATATTAAGTGCATGTAGTTTTTTTAACAGGCTCCACACCCAACGTGGATCTCAAACTCATGACCTTGAGATCAAGAGTCACATGCTCTACTGACCGAGTCAGACAGGCACCCCGAGTGTGTTTAGTTTTTCACAAATTTCTGCCAAGAGCCTTCCTACCAACAGCTACTTGTCATCACAGGAGGTCAGTATAATTGGACACATGTCTTTTTGTAAAAGAAAAATGTACAACTTTGACTATGCTTTAATTATTTTGACCCAAGAGTGCCCACAAACTTCTCTGTGACACAAAAGGTTGTCACGGTTATTCCCCACTTCATCCAAAATACTACAGAGATTCTATTATTTGCAATTTTGTTATTTAAAATAACACAGTCCAGGGGTGCCTGGGTGGCTCGGTCGGTTAAGCAGCCGACTTCAGCTCAGGTCATGATCTCACGGTCTGTGGGTTCGAGCCCCACATCGGGCTCTGTGCTGATGGTTCGGAGCCTGGAGCTTGCTTCAGATTCTGTGTCAGCCTCTCTCTCTCTGCCCTTCCCCTGTTCACACTCTGTCTCTCTGTCTCTCAAAAATAAATAAACGTTAAAAAAATTAAAGGTAACACAGTCCATAAATTTATATAACTGGGCACAATCAACTACAATATATGGAAACATGCTAATGTGGATGAACAAAGGAAGACACATTAGGATGTGGGCTTTGGTGTTGGAGGGCTCCTGCTCACTGCAGTATCAGATGCGACACCTCGGGTGTGACAGAGATTGTGTGGTTCACTAGACACTGAATATTAGTAAGCTTACTTCTTTTTTTTCTTTTAGGTAAAATGTAAATATGAAGGAAATGTCCTCCTTCTTCTGCCCTGCACTGTGGAGTCCAGTGATCCGGTCCAGTGGTTTCCCAACAGAGATCATTCCCTGGATTCCACCCAAAGCTGCTGAATCAGACTCTCCGGTGTGGCCTGCTTCTCGTCCAGTTCCCAGCCTGCATTAGTCTGACAACTAGATGACTACGTGACCTCCCCACAAGGGAGGCTCCCTTACCAGAGCCTTGGTAGATGGTCGTTTTCTTGAACCTTTCTTATGACAAAGAGCTTATTCTTCTGGGGTAGCCCACCTCAGTTTTGGAGTTCGATAATGGTCAGGAAATGTCTTCTTCTACCTCCCTGTCATTCTACCTAGTGTGATTATTTTGCTATCTGGTGTCCCACAGAAAATGATTCATACTGTCTCCTCTCCCATTCTCCTTCTCTTCTCCACAGACTCTTCAATCAATCCCCACTTGACTCGTTCTCTGGGATATCCTTCCAGCCCAATTCCCCCTCCCTGGCTTAATATCCCCTATGTCATCAAACCAGGTCAGGAGACTGTGGGTGGGTGACCTCCTCAGACGGCTGCTGCAACGGCGTCATGAAGGCCAAAGGGACTCATCGCTGCCAGCTGAGGCTCACACGTTCTCTCCATCTGGGTGCCCCATGTAGATGTACTATATACACTCATTGAAAATAAAAATACCTTTTGTAATTGCCCGGAAGTATATTCAAACCCTCATCAAGACATTCCCTGTGTCTTCACGTATAAAATATACTGGCCTGCAGCGCAAAGCCCTCAAGATTTGATATCGTCTAGGCTGTGTCTCTCTTCTAGTCTTGTTTCGTACCATAAGAAACATGGGACTGAGACAAACAGTGACCTAGAGTCAGGGCGGCTGGTACCAGCGAGGCCCAGCTCTACCGCCTAAGTTTTAGCGGGATACCTACCCTTTCCACAGCTCTCTATGCTCATCGGTGGAATGAGAATATGAATGCCCGCCTTCCCGACCTCAGAAAGTTTTAGCAAGAATTAAAAGAGCTACAAATTGTAAAAAGTCTTTTAAATAGTTTAAAAGAGTCATAATAATAATAACAACATTATTAGCATGCAACCTATAGGCACTTAATAAATATTAATAGGGAAATGAAACAGATAAATGGTAGAGAGCAGACCGAAGGATGGCGAGAAGGGAGGATCAGAGAAAAGATAAGACATAACAACAATTCAAGCTCTTGGCACCTTATGTCAGTGTCTGTTGTCGATGGTAACACAGAAAGAATCACGGTGCTTTAAGTCTAAGGCAGTGTTTAATAAGCACCGGGCTTCGTTTCTGGTGAGGGATCATCTCACCCAGAGCTTCAGTAGCTCCGTGCAGTTAATGAGGCATCTAACAGCACCTGTGCAGAATTTGCCCCGGAAGAAATGGGATGGGAAGGACGCAGGAGGTAAGACACAAGGCTCACATTCATCAATGCACATTGCTGGTCTTCCGGGGACAGCAAAATATTTAACTGCTGAGCAGCAAATCCCATCTGACTGTTTAAGTAAAAGGTAATGATTAATATCAAGCTAAAAGTGTGTGCCTTTCTACATTTTATTAAGTGAAATACACTAATGGCATATGTATGAAATAAAATTGCATTTTCAACAAGGTTTTCA
This sequence comes from Paguma larvata, assembly GCA_030068075.1. Lineage (NCBI taxonomy): Eukaryota > Metazoa > Chordata > Mammalia > Carnivora > Viverridae > Paguma > Paguma larvata. The sequence goes on from CM057826.1 coordinate 128,967,272, forward strand.
TTCTCGCGTGAACTGAGCATCACAGGAGACTTGGTTCTATGCGTTTAGTCATCCATCCATTTATTCGAACAAACATCTCTTAAGTAAATATTACACGCCAGGCTTTATCCCACCCAGAGCGGGACTAAAAGATGGATAACCTTACAGTCAGAGGACTAGGGGGTGGCGGGAAGGGGAAAGACACACACACACACACACACACACACACACACACACACATAACAACAACAACAACATAAATGCAATGCAATGTGATAAAACACAGGCTGAGTCAGGATGCGGTGGGCTCACAAGTAATGTTTAAGCAGCGAATGAGTCAAAACTCAGCTACAGATCAAAGAAACTACACGAGCTTGTTTAAGTAGGAAGAGATTTAATAGAGGGAATTAGGTGCTAACGAAATGATGGAAAGGTCAGGAGGAACAGTGGGTCCATGCCAAGCCTGGAGAGCAGCCTTAGAAGGATACTGCAGAACTGCACCCCCAGGGGGAGCTGCCCTCTTGGCCACCTTCAGGAAGCAGGAATCCAGAGACTCCCAATGCAATGCCGGCTCCAGAAGTGTACCTTATTAGCAGTTCTCCAGAGATGACAATTGTTCATTCCTGCTAAATCCTTACTGGAAGATAGATAGATAGATGATAGATAGAGAGAGAGAGAGAGAGAGAGAGAGAGAGAGAGGTCTAATAGACCACCACAGCTCTTGCCATTTAACTCTGTTCTGTACTCTAGTCTTACATAAATCCACCTGATTAGCAGAGTCTGAAATCATATCTGGACCCCTAACTGCAAGGGAGTCTCTTTGCAGCTTCGGCAGTCCAGGATCACCGAGAGAAGGTGTGAACAGGTGTGAGTGAGCCCAACTAGCACACCCAACCCAGTGGAGAATGTAAAGACGGACAGATGACAGGATGGAGAAGGGGAGGGGCCGCCGCTGGGAGGCTCAGCCTAGGCGTGAACCTAACCGGCATTGGAAGTATGTCCCGGATGAGCTTTGAATAGAACCGAGGACAGCATTTTAAACGTCACCACCTTTTTGGTTGTCACGGTTATTGACATTGTAACACTAGAGTCAAATCCACAGGAGTACAGAGTTCTGGTAGAGTAAATACAAACTCAGAGTCGAGACACAGCAATGTTCTCCCTAGCTCTGCCACTTACGGTTGTTCCTGGGATGTCACTTAACACCTCTGGCTTCATTTTTGCCATCTGCCAAATAGAGATAATTTCCGTGATCCTCTGCTAATAAGACAGGAATTAATAAGAAACACAAACATCACAATCATCATCTTGGTGTGAGTCGTTTTACACACACTAGTTGGATATTTATTTAATGGGCGGACGAGAAGCTTCCCAGCATTTGCAGAAACTCCCCTTGTGACCAGTACACTCCTTTCCTGATAATACAGGATGACAATTCTGTTGGGGCAATGTTAGAATAATGGATGCCCAGTGCTTGCGGAGACGAAATAAAAATGTAAGCATCGTGGAATTCGATTTTCCTTGGAAACGCAGAACCCTGCCCAGCGTTCCTCTCTCGCGGCTGGTCACAGAAACCCGCCACGGCGCTGCACATGCTGACTGGCGAGGTAAATCAATGAGGGAGCCAGAGCTTTGCATTGTTTGCCGAGCCTCGTGCTCAGCCAAGGTGACTGCTTGGCAAGCAAAGTAGTCTTCCGTTACCCAGTTCCCATGAATATGTAATTCGTCTGGTCGCAATAGATGTATTTCATGCCGTCTGGGAAGCCGCGTGTTCTTTCCTTGCAGTAATGGCCTCCTCTAGCTCCGTGCAGAGACGATGAGGTTCGGCAGCTGTTGAAGGTCAAGCGACCACTGAGTTACCGAGTTACAGCACACAGACGGCGGAGACCATATGGCACGTAAGTCACCTGCAGCGGCACGGGTGACATTAGGTGGCAGAGAACTTGAAACACCTCTGTCTCCCTCTCTCTCTTTCTCTCTCTTCATGTCCCCCCCTCCACCCTTCCTCCAGACCAAGAGGAAAGGGGAATCCAAGCAGGCTATAAGGAATGATATACCATCAGATAAGCTTTTAAAACAGGTGACGAGCAGAGAATATAGAGCGAAACATGAACTGACAATCGTCGGCTTTTCTGCCTCACCACCTGCCTCTGTGTGACCATCGGTGAGGATCAGAAAGGAGCCCAGTGTGAAACCAGGAAGCCACAAATAGCCCCAGAATTAGACCCTGGTAGGTAAAAACTGGGAGGAGATGTCTTCAAAGCAACCATCTACCTCTCCACTGTGGAAGGAAAGAGTAATTCCGTGTCGTGAGCTTTCCCTGGAGGAATGGACCTCGTAGCATAAGTCGCTGTGTCCCTATTTCTACATTTTTAAACACACACACACACACACACACACACACACACACACACACACAGGAGAAGAAAGAGAACTTTCACAAAGATGTCCTATGCCTTAACCAATTAACAATCACGAAATAAGAAATATGACTATCCTATAATTGAATTGTCACCAGCAGTACAAGAAGGCAATGCCAAAGTTTCCTTGTCCTTATAATGAGATTTTTCCTTATATTAAATGTCTTTTATTCCATCTAGCTGATGCCAATTACTCCTGTCTTGTCTCTTGGACTAATGAGAATAACCGATCCCCACACACTTTCTATCTGCCAAAGTCTTATTATCCTTTAGTCTTCCTGCTTTTCCCCAGAAAGTAGATAACACTTTCAGTTTTATAAAGAATCCCTTAAAATTGATTACCATTTCAAGAAGTTTCTTCTGCATTTTGGCCAACTTAACTTACTGCTATTGACAGAATGAAGTGTTTAAATGTGAAGAATGCTTTACCCCTGCAGAGCTACTACCACGAATGGCTGGTTTACATGGCTCGGTCAAGCTGAGAGTTTTTGTGTCCCTCTGCTTTAATGTTCTTGATGTGTGGCCGCCGTTGAGAGTTTGTATAGAGCTATGAGAAGATGGTCTTAGGCTTAGGGTGTCGCCAAAATGTGGGTGTCACAGACGAATGGAACCTCTGACATCAGCTGTAATACTGTCTTTAAAGGGTTATTATAAGGACTTAATAAGGGCAGAGCAGAAATTGTGGGCATAGAAACCCACACAGGAATTACGGGAAGGAACACCATACAGAGCTAGGGAGCCCGGCAACATGGCCGTAGGCCTTGGGCTGAATCTCACAGGCCATTCTGCCACCATTCTCTGGGCATCTCAGGACTCTTGGCCCTGACATGAATGCCTTCTCTGGGGAGGACACCCTTCCTCAGCAGACAGGAGTCATGCAGAGATGGCTAGGTTCAAGGGGATAACAGCTGGTTCTCGAAGGCCGAAGGGGATGACTGTCAAGTTTACCAAAGGAGCCCATCTGCCCTTAGCAGCTAGAGAACACAATTTCCCTGGCTGACTGTGGGGGGACGGATGGGTGGGCCAACTCCTTCAGGGGTAAAAAAGAGCATTCTCCAACTCCTCCAACCAACAACCCATGCAGGATTCACAAAGCGGGAGAAGACCCTGGAGATTTCTGGCCGAAATATCCAAACACAACATCGTATTCTATTCACAGTCTCCGGATAATAGCTCTGCTTTTTGCCTCATTTTGCCTGAGCAGCCTCAGTGCCCGTGAAAGCTTCCGCTGAGGCAGTACGTATCGGCCACAAATGATACCTTTGCCTGAAAAGTTTCCCATTCTCTCCAAGCTGCTTACAGAAAACAAAACACAAAAATACCAGCCTTATTAATGATTCGAACCATTTGCCGGTTACTTAGGTTTTAAGGAAATTTGTACGTGCTTTAAAAGCACAGTCGTGTTAAACACCCACATAAATGGAGCACGGAAGTGACCGGAAAAGGTGCCGTGTCGGATCCTTGTTCATCGTTCATGGAGGTGGTTGTTCTTCCCCCTTCCAGTGATTTCACTCTACGGGTGTTAAACTATGATCAAATCATCTTCCCTTCCAGGCCTCAAGGACAGATTTAATTTTGTACAGCTCTCAGACTTGACGGCTAATCGCAATAATGCCGAACACAACATCTGGACTCACTACAGGAAGTCATTCCCTTCACTTTGAGAGCCAGGCGCAAACCCGAGGGAGAGGCACGGAAGAGTGTCTCCCGGTGGAAGAACACATCACCAAGGTTTCCTACATTTACAAAACGGTAGGGCAGGAGACACAGAATACAGGATTTTTCGCTCTTTTTTAAAAGTAAGTCACAAACATTGGGAGAGCCTGGGGGGCTCAGTCAGTTGAGCGGCTGATTTTCAGCTCAGGTCATGATCTAAGTGTTCGTGAGTTGGAGCCCCACATTGGGCTCTCTGCTGTCAGCACAGCTGTGTCCATGTGCGCACTCTCTCTCTCCCAAAAATAAACATTATTTTTAAAAAATTCACAAACCCTCTGAGTTTGGCCAAAATCATGCACTGTACCCTAAAAAGGATGATAGAAAAAGTGCAGGGGAAGATTTTTATTTATAGAATTTATAACAATTGTATTTGCAACCTTAGTCCTAGTCCAGCGAGATGGAGAGAAGGTTGACCCAACACCCCATGCTAGAGACTGTGGAAATCCAATACATCTCGAAATGTCTGGGTTAGGGAGAGGGTTTTACACTCACAAAACTACTCTTTTCGGCCTCTACCGATCTGATGTTCACTCTGACACTTCCTGTGATCACACTTTTTATGTTACCAGCCCCAACAGGGGATCCAATTCCTTCTCAGAGACTCCACCTGTCACTGGCCCCCTCACCTCTACCGCCTCTGCCAACACGTGTTGCAGCAATTACACTGAAAAGGTGGGAGCCACCACATGGCTGTGAAGGGGGACGCGTTTTGCAGGCTGTCACATCTTACACTGTAGGAATAGCACTCGAGAACCGCATTGGTCCTTTTCGCTCTCCTACCATCAGCAATTTCTTAGCGGTCGTAGCCAACCTAGCCACTTAAGTTCCCATGGTTTTGCTGATTCTTCTCACTCTCCCTTCACACCTGGTACGGGTTGAATTATGTCCCTCAAAAAGATATATTTGAGCCCCAACCCCTACCATCGGCAGACGTGACCATCTTTAGAAATAGAGTCTTGGGGCTCCCGGGTGGCTCAGTTGGTTAAGCGTCTGACTCTTGGTTTCGGACTCAGGTCGTGATCTCAGGATCTGTGAGTTCGAGCTCCACGTCGGGCTCTGGGCTGCTGGTGCACAGCCTGCTTGGGAGTCTCTCTCTCAAAATAAATAAACTTAAAAAAAAAAGAAAGAGAGTCTTTGCAGATGTAATCAAGTTAAGATGACGTCATTAGGGTGGGCCTGATCCCAGTTTGACGAGGGTCCTTATAAGAAAAGAAGAGGCCCAAAGACACACAGGGAGAATGCCTGAAGACCACAGGGCAGAGACTGGAGTGGTACAGTCTGCAGCCGCAAGCCAAGGCACACCACAGAGCGCCAGCCGCCGCCAGAAACTGGGAAGAGGCATGGGCAGATCCTACCCAGGGCTCCGTGAGAGAACACTGGCCCTGCTGACACCGATGTCACGCGTCTCGCCTCCAAACGATGACAGAACAAATGCCTATTATTTTAAGCCCTCCAGTTTGTGGTATTTTGTTACCTCAGCCCTAGGAAAATAATATAACACCCCCCCTTCTTTCTCTCCCTCCCACTTTCTCAGCACAGATATTTAGCATCTGTTTCATTATCTTGACACCTACCCCACTTGGACCCGTGAGCAGCTAATGACTGTATTTTCTTATTCAAGGGCAGCTCCCTCCCAAAGGTGCCAGAGGTCAAGAAAATATTGTTTTCTCCACTCGCTATGATGTATTTAGATTATAAAAACAATCCAAGTGCCCCCATTAGATTTGGGGGTCAAAACAAACGAGCTGCTGCAGACCCTTTTGCTTCATAATCATTGACAGCTTTTGGTATCAATAGGGACGAAGACCTGCATGCTTTATCAGAGCCTACGAAGCTGGTGTGAACTGGCATCTCCTTCGCTCCGCCCCATCCGGGACTGCTCTCCCGCTTCCGCTATTCGCTTTGATCATACTGGCCTCTTTCGGTTCCTTATTTTCCACACAGCATTGACTCGGCTGCTCCTGCTGCCTGGAATTCCTTTCTCCAGACCCCGGCCCAGCCCCTCTCGGAGCAAACGCCTGATTACTCTCTGATCGAGGCTCAACTGTCACGTCCCCTGAGCGGCTGCTCCAATTGTCCTGGGACTGAGTCACATCCCCCAATTACAGACCTTCATGGCGCCCACTGCTTTTCCTTAGTAATGTTTATTAGTTTTTAATTACAATAGAAACTCTTTTAATTGAGCTCCTGGGGGTGGAATTAACTGATGTTTTCAAATCCATCTGTAAAACATACTGACTGATGGTCCAAGGCGTGATAGATGCTTGTGGTTTCTGTAGCCCAATACCCCAACCCCTTCCACTCCCGCCAGCCGAGGGTGCCTGTTTTTGTTCCCTAACCCGGTTACGGCAGTTGTACTTGATGGCTGTAATTATGTACTTTAATTAAATATCACACCAACTAATTAAATATGAGCATAAAAAGAGAGTTGCTATTTCTGTGAAAACTAAGTTAAGGGGCACCTGGGTGGCTCAGTTGGTTAAGCATCCAACTTTGGCTCAGGTCATGATCTCATGGTTTGTGAGTTCAAGCCCCACATAGGGCTCTGTGCTGACGGCTCAGAGCCTGGAGCCTGCTTCCGATTCTGTGTCTCCCTCTCTCTCTGCCCTTTTCCTGCCTGTGCTTGCTTTCTCTCTTTCTCTCTCTCTCTTAAAAATTAATTAATTAATTAATTAATTAAGTTAAATGCTTTGGAAAGGTTTGAAAAAGCTGGGGGGAAATTTCGCTTTGATTAGCGATAGGTAAGACAAGTGCAAAGGACCAGAGGAAAAACATAATAAAAATTTAAATGAACTCAAATTATCTCACAAGTGTCCTTAAGTTCTCCCTCTATGTTAAAGTATCTGAAACTGAAAATTATCGATGACATGCATTTGAGTGGGCTTTATGCAAGAAGGGTGACCCTATCAAATGTGGGAAAGAAATGTTCATTTATGTATTATAAGCAAAAAATAAAAGGTTATATATGTACATATATATATACACACACACATTTACATGTGTATATACATATATATGTATATACATATACATTTACAATGTGTATATACACACATATGTATATACACACATATATAAGTGTACATATGTATATATATAAATGTATATGTACATATGTATATATGAATATACATACACAGCTGACCCTTCTTGAACAGCATGGGTTTGAACTGGGTGGGTCCAATTATATGCAGATTTTTTTCAATACAGTAAAGTACTGTAAATATATTCTCTCTTCCTTGTGATTTTCTTTTTTTTTAATGTTCATTTATTTTTGAGAGAGAGAAAGTGCAAGCGGGGGAGGGGCAGGGAGTGAAAGCGAGAGGATCTGACGCAGGCTCTGTGCTGACAACAGAGAGCCGGAAGTGGGGCTCCAACTCACCGATCGAGAGATCATGACCTGAGCCGAAGTTGGACCCTTGACCAACTGAGCCGCCTGGGCACCGCCTTCTGATTTTCTTAATAACATTTTCTTTTCTCTAGATTGCTTCATTGTAAGAAGACAGTATAAACACAAAAACATACAAAATAGGTGTCCATCCATTTTTATGTTATCAGTAAGGCTTCCAATCAACAGTAGGCCATAAATTAGTTAAGTTTTGGGAGGGTCAAAAAGTTATACATGGATTTAAGAGGTGCGGGTGCCCCTAGCCCCCTTGTTCAAGTGTTAACTGTGTATGTATACACACACACACTTTAATGATTTCCCGTTTTAACTGCATTTTTCAATTATCTAATCATCTACTAGTCTTGTTCTCACCAGAGCAAAGCCTCCTACAGTATGTATTTACTGTTGTGATCATGCGATTAACATTCATCTCCCCCACTTGAGGGTGAGTTCCATTACAACAAGAGGCGTATCTGTTTGGTTCAACCCCAGAGTTCTAGTGCCTAGCACCGCCACGTAGCACATACTCAGTAACCACTACTCTGAATAAAGAAGTGAAAGATAATTTCACTTAATTTTGTGCTGTGTAGATGTAACAGATAATATAGCAAACTATTTAAGCATATTTATGAAAGATGCTGGAAGGAGTGAAAACAAAAATTATTCCTCAGAATTCCTCAGAGCGGTAAGTGTTCACTTTAATTCTGTGGAAGACTGTCCAGAGGGTTGGGGCATCTTTGAGGACAGCAGTGTCTTTTCTTTCTGACGGGTAAAGTGACCGTCCTGTTTGATCTGAACGGGGCTCGGGATGGGTGTGAATCTGAACCAGAGAAGAAAGGAAACACATGTTACTCCTTTCTCATCTCTTCACGTCGGGAGCAATCTATCCTCCTCCATGATGCAGGCTTACTGAGAATAACGGATGGGTTTCATCCATAAAAATGAAAACCTTTTCCCATTTCAACTCCATTTCCTGCTTTTCGAGGTAAAACAAAACCTTCCCTGAGGAAATGATGTAAATGCACTCACATGGGCTTAAAAGATCCCACGTAGCACAAAATATTGCTAGGAAATATACCATGTTTTTTTTTTATTTACATTTAAAAAGTAATAGAATGTGGTAGTAGAAAAAAACTATAGAGAGGAGTCAGGCAGTGCCTTCCAATCCCTGCTTCATTGTGACTTCCTTCCCTAAGCTTTGATTCCCTTCTCTGTCAAATGAGGTTGGTAAAAACATACATATCATACCTCGCGTACGGAATTATTGTAAAGGATTCATTTTCGTCGTGTACATGAAGACTTTTGAAACACTACAAAAGGTGACACGAAGGTATACTGTCGTTGCTCCCCCAAGGTCTCTGCGCCATATTTCCTCAACGGCTTCTGTCCCCGCCCTTCCCTGTGCCTGGCGGGCTTCACACAATTCATTTCCTTTAGCACAGACCCGAGCGGTCTTCTGTTATTGCACTTGACTGCACGATGGAGGCTACTGATGGGGAGAAGATAAGAATGGTCCTTCTCCAAAAAAAACCCTCTGGGCAAACCCATGGGGTCCTCAATCCACATCTCTGCCCAGAGTCTCTTCTCAACCGATTTAGAGAGGGGGCATAAGTCAAGGCCTCCGTGAAACAGCACAATTTCTCTGCCGGTGTGAGTTTAAACTCGAACAGCTTCGGTCTCCATCTGTAAAATGTCGCGTCTGTTGGTTCCATCCTAGCGGCTCCAGCCTAGAAAATCACAATTCCACCTCCTTCAATAAAACATAAAAGTCGAGAGCGTGTGCGTAATATATGTGCACTCAAGCTATACTAATTCATTCCACAATTACTTTTATTTTTTAGCATTTTTATTTGGCTCTTATACTACATAATTAATGATGTTTACACGAAAGGTTCTTTAATGTAAACAGCATAAGTGGATTCCTGAGCAAGCCTGAAAACAAATAAACATTTTTCTCCTTTTAAAATTGTCTTCGCTCTCCTCTGGCACAAGAGCAGAGTTTTTGAAATGTCAAGGGGGATATAGAAATCGGGCTTCTTAGGACCTAGTGAGACAGGCTTATAATTCTGTTTCCTGTAATGGTTGGCCCGGGGGGGTTCGACAGTGACCTTGCTGACCCAACACATCCAGACTCAGAAGCCTGTCTTTTCTTTGGGAGGTTGCCACTGTTTTCTCCATGACCTTAAACATAACACAATATCTGCCCCTTACAGATCATTTCCTGCAGAGCTTGCACGGCTGGGGATGAGGCATTCATGAGATAAATAAACAAGCTCACGATAAAGACTCGAGAAAGGCCAGGGGAGAAAACCGACTGGGTTTCTAAATACTTCCACCATCATGATTACGTCGACGTCACCTAACTGTGGCGATTACTGGGACTGTCCCTCCCAGTCAAATTCCAGACGGCGTGCGTTTTGAGCAGCCGTTGGAGACAGCTTCCTGGAAAAGAGAGTTAGCGTGATCGTCACTACCTGTCAGGACACATACTAGTTTTTTAAGGTATTCTCCAAGGAAAAGCATGGACATCGAAAGCCTTTCCTTTCCTCTCGTTCTCCCAGAAGCAAAGCCAAGAAGCTGGGTGTGAAGATACTCCCTCCACACCACACATGCAGCCCTTCGGAGGCCTTGGGGGAAGCCTGGGTCCAGGTCATCCCTGGAAGAACGGGCGAGGTGTCCTCTAAAATACCCTCTAAAGAGTGATCTCTGGAGCTGCAGCCCAGACTTTGCCAGCTGGCCTTCTCCAGAGCAGATTTGAGTCTCAGGAGTGAACACAGAGCTGGAAGAGCCTTGAGGTCCAAGAGACGAACTCAGCTCACGTGAGAGAGCCTGATGTCAGTCCTGTCCAGATTCCCAGGGCGTCGCTTGGAACCGAAGCCCAGACCTGGAGGACGAGAGATAGGTCCGATGCCCCTGAGAAGCACGTTCTGAGTGAACAGAACACACAAGACCTACTGCTATCCTAAGACCATCATATTCTCTAAACACTCTTACTTCCACATCACGTCCCTTCGGACACGTTAAAATGTGTCCACGTCCCACGTTTAATTCTTTTGCTATGAATAATTCTATAATTTTACAGTTGAAATTATTTAGCTACAGTAATTAATTTAAAATACGCTGTGATTTCAGGGTGCCTGAGTGACTCAGTCAGTTAAGTGTCTGATCTCAGCTCAGGTCATGATCTCACTGTTCGTAAGTTTGAGCCCCGCGTCAGGCTCCGTGCTGACAGCTCGGAGCCTGGAGCCTGCTTCAGGTTCTGTGTCTCCCTCTTTCTCTGTTGCTCTCCTGCTCACGCTCTGTCACTCTCTCTCAAAAATAAATAAACATTAAAAAAATAAAATAAATACGCTGTGATTTCTCAACACTCATCATGTATATTCAGGAACTCTCGGTTGGTGAGAGCATCTCATCTACAGACTATTTTGCAGTGTAATGAAATTGTTAGGAACAACAAATCCAGCAATTAATGAAGCTGACACAGTACTATATTTTGCGACCATTTACTAAATGCTGTTTCATTTTGCTTTGGCAGTTTTCATTTCTAGTTTCAGAGACTAACTTTTCCCCATCAGACTCTAGACATTTTCTCAGGCGCAGCTCAGATGCTGAGCACTGTTTTCCCTGTGTCTAGAGGCAAAGCTTGTCCTCTGGGTTTGAGGCACTCGGTCAAGCACTCCTAAAATGACTGGTCCTGGAGTACAGGGAGGTCTCAGGCATTTCACGGACCCTGCACCCTCGACCAAAACGATCATGTGAAAGCACCATACTATGTGCCATTTCATTATGTGAACAACCCAAGAAATTCTTACCAATCAAATTCAAATTCTGAAGATTTTGGTGAATTTTTGGCTCCTTATGGAAATTTACCCACGACAAACGCTAAAAGACTTCGCTGTTGCCCTTTGGTGAAGTGATACCTTCCCTGCAGTGGGTGAAATCAGGTTTCATAAATACAGTGCACTTTGTTTCCCAGTAAGAAATGAGATGTGGAGCCCGATTTGGAGTTGCACTCTTAGGAAGCTTTTCTATCACTCCACAAAATGTGAGTTATACATGTTTCACCAACGTGTTTATAACTAGACTTAGGACAACTTCTTTAAAAATATCATGTTCGGGGGTGCCTGGGTGGCTCAGTTGGTTAAGCGGCCGACTTCAGCTCAGGTCATAATCTTACGCGGTCTGTGAGTTCGAGCCCCATGTCGGGTCTGTGCTGATGGCTCATCACAGCCTGGAGCCTGCTTCAGTTTCTGTGTCTCCCTCTTTCTCTCTGCCCTTCCCCTGCTCACGCTCTGTCTCTATGTCTCTCAAAAATAAATAAACATTAAAAAAAATTAAAAATATATATATCATGTCGGCAACTGGGTGGCAGAGTGCACTTTGTAGACTGACTTCTTTTTTTCCCCCAGAAAGGGATTAGGTCTTATCAGAGTGTATCAACTCAAAACTAATTATAGGTAGTCTACTGACAGTCACAAATTGCCCTCTTTTGCGATCAGCAAATGCTGGAGTGATAAAGTAAAAATTTGGAAACTCCACTTTCTAGATGTGTCTTCCAGCAAGAGCACATCATCCGTGGTGGTTTGCTTAGGGGATGCATTCCTGACCTTGTTTGTTTTGTATCTTCTTTAAAATCACTAAATCCATAGTGAGTGTATAGTGGTAAGCTCATGGTTACTGGCATTAGACAGGATGAGATGGAATTCCACCTCGATCACTTTCTAGCACTGAGAATTAGGGCAAGTTATTATATTTTCATCTGCAAAATTATGCCAATAAGACTTAAAAGGACGGTTCTCAAGATTAAACAAGGTAATGAGTGTAAAGCCGATGTGAGCAATCAATGATGGCTTTGAGCATTACTCTTATTTCATTTTCTCACTATTTAGAGTACCACCATTCAAGTGCCATGGCCTCAGCCCTGGACTACTTAGGAGCCTCCTGGTTTCCAGCTCGGCTTTGTTCTCACCTACCCCAGTCCCTTCTCATCTCCTTCCCAAAGATGAGTGAGACTTTCAGTATGGAAAAGCAATCAGCTCAACCCCTTCCCACACACAAACAAAAACAGAGTAAAACAAAAATTCCTCCAGCTGTCCTTAGCACAAAACAGAAAGAAAGGCCCCATGCATGGCCTGGCTCCTGCCTACCCTGGGCAGCTCGTTTTCGCCTCTCTCCCACTCCCTCTATGCCTCGGCCATACTAGTCCCTCTTCTGTGCACTGCCCAAGCCCGGCTCCCTCCCGTGCCACCCTGCCCCAGGCCTGAGAGCTCTGTCACCGCCCAACCTGGCGTTTCACAGCCCAGCCTAAAATCTACTTCTTCAAGTAGTCACTTCCATCTTTTCATAGGTACACATTCCATTCCTTTCAGTGCATTTAGCTCACTGACTACGTGGCCTATTTAATAAGGATAGTTTCCTAATGTGTGACTTGCTTGCATAACTTTAAATTTGAGAAGAGTACAGCTGCCAGTTTCATTCATCATCTTGTTCCCCGTAACCTAGCTCAGCCAGGACCCAGGGGAAGAAAACAGTGAACATTAAATGAATGAGTGAACAAACGTAGGAGTGAGTTAAAATAGCCTTTTAAAAAGTTGGCTCATTGTTAAATTGTTCCCAAACAGGATGAGTCACTTTTCCATGGCCTTTTTTGTTTTTGTTTTCATAGTTTGACCTTGCTTTTTGCCTCTTTCCCTGCGAAACGGCCGAGACAGACGTAGCCGCAATCCTCACAAGACCGACACGAGGTCGAAGGAGGAAATCCGAGGGGCAGCGGGTCGGGGCGGAAGTGCGGGGCAGTGGGGCGGGCGCCGGGCCGGCTCGGGCGGAAGTGCCGGGCGCGAAGCGGAAGCGGCGAAGTTGGCGGCGGGCGGCTCAGGTGGGTGCGGGTGGCCGGGCGGCAGCAGGTGGGCGCTCACGTCCCCTCCTGGAACCCGCACGCGGGCCGGGGGCGGGGCACGCGAACCCTTTGCTGTGCCACACGCTGCCGATTTCGATTGCTGTTAGGGGTAATTTAATTAAACCGGGGGCGATAAATCCATGAACCTCTGCGGGGAAGATATTGGCGCGCGCGCGCGCGTTCATGTGTGTGTGCCTGTGCGCGCGCGGGTGTGCGCGGACGTTGTCGCTCTGGGAAGTGAACAAAATAACAAGCGGGAAAAGGTAGTTTTTTAAGAGAAAGCAGAAAACATTTCAGCTTCAGTCTTTCCGGTTTTTCGCAGATGCCCAGTCCCGGGTTTAAGTGTATTCAATGAAGTGGCAATATAATCTCAATTGGCAGCCCGCTGAGATAACCGCCTTTTTAAATAAATATTTTGAGCAGCCATGTTGACCTTTAATTGAGGGTGAAAAGGTTGAAAGGCGCCGTAGGCAACGCTGTGAGTCCTGGGGCTTTCTGGACCTCCCCTCTGCTTTATTGGCAAAAGCTGTCCCCTGGGTGGTGAACAATGTAGAATAAGTCAGAGATTGTGCAGTTCTCAACAAATTCCTAAGCCTTGTCAGTTACCACTGATAAATACCACCAGATAATTATTTTATTTTATTTATTTATTTTTGTGAGAGAGAGGGGAGCTCGATCAACTGTGAGATCATGACTAGAGCCAAAATCAAGAGTCCCATGCTCAAGGGACTGAGCCGCCCAATTGTATCTCATAGACTTTTTCAGTAGGTCCAGAGGTAAAGGAGTCCCAGTGAAATTACTAACACGAATTGGCAAGTGCCTGTTTGTAATGCCATCTTTGACAAGGTTTTGCCTGGATGATCTTTATTCTTGTTTCTTAATATAGAGTATTTCATATAGTATTTTATATTGTAGAGCACTTTATAATATATGTATACAGGGGCTCCTGGGTGGCTCAGTTGGTTAAGGGTCAGACTTCAGCTCTGGTCATGATCCCACCGTTTGAGGGTTCGAGCCCTGCGTAGGGCTCTGTGTTGACATCTTGGAGCCTAGAGCCTGTTTCAGATTTTCTGTCTGCCCCTCCCCTGGCTTGCACTCCGTCTCCCAAAAATAAACAAACATTAAAAAATATTAAAAAAAAAAATACACACACACACACACATAGTGTGGCCCAGCTTGACCCCAAGCTATAAGCTCTCCAGAACAGGGATAGAGTCTAGACCTCTATTAACCCCTCGGCACTTTCTAGCGCATTTCCCAACATCAGCAGGGCTCTTGTAACTACACACTGCCTTGTTTAAGCAACCCTTGTTAAGACATACCGGAGCCGTGTCTCAGTGTGCGTGGCCCCGTACACGCGGAGGCAGCTCTTCCAGGCCACAGCCTTCCTCTCATTTACTGATTTTATGACGAGTAACTTACGAAAATGCGTATGAAGCTGCTTGCTCTCTATTTGGAGCTGTACACATTGAGATTTAAAACACTCGGAAAGAGGAGTGTCCCCTGGAAATACTGAGTGATTACAGTAACATCAGGGTAAGGCAGGACTAAATCCTGCTTGTGTGTGCAATGTCATAGCCTAATAACCTGGGTTCTGTTCTGCCGAAGAATTGCCTGGAACCAGAAAGGTCCTGTTGTGAAAATTAAGACTGGTGGGGCTGGTGCTTTAGACAGGCAGACTTCCCAGATTCCCTTTCTTCCTGCTTGCTGTGGCCAGTAGTAGCCACTTGCTGAGGAAGAATCAGTATTTTTTTTTTTGTCTCTTTCACTAGAGGAAAATGTGGCTATGTAGTTGTAGTTAGATGGATTGATGACAGCTAAGGTAATAGAAATGAGGATTTTCCAACTTGGAAATTTATTGGACAGTATTTCTATTTTATTCCAGATGCCTAGTTCTATTGTACCTTTAAGTACCAGAGGCAATGTGGAGATATGCCTTCAAAATAAGTTATTTTTTAATTTTAAAGTTTTTGTGTTTCGTAATATGTGCATACTCTAGCTGGCGAATGCATTCAGTTCGCTAATGCCAGGTTTCAGGGTTTCACACATAGCAAGACCTTGAGGTAACATGGTACAAATAATAAGGATTTTTATGTTCCTTATTTTAAATCGAATTTTGCCACTGCTCTATTCAAGGGACGTCAAAGGAAGCCAAAAGCCAGCTGGGATAGTTCCTGCATGTGGTTTTAATCTCATTTGGAATTATTTTGAAGGGAAGAAACCATCTGGATCCAGAGATCCGCACAGGTAGCAGGGACCAGGCAAGCTTCCTTCATCCGTCCCCATAGCAAGTTCAAGGGACAGAATCATTTGAGAAAGAATATGCAAAACGAGATGTCTGGGCTACGTTTCTCATAGATAATTGTCCCACACCCCTAACATCCTGGTTACAAGAAACTAGAGTCATGTAGTCAACATCAATTCTAATCCTTGCCAACGATGGGGCTCCAGAGTAAACCTCAAGATACCTTTTAAGAAAGTATCCATCTCCAAAGATTTCAGAGCATTTCACCAGTAGTATCTAGTAACGACCGTTTTACTACTATAGGGTTCATCCCTGCAGGATTGTATTGTTTGTCAATCTTTCTTCTGCCCAAGTTGTGGGGTCCTTAAGGGCAAAGAAGGTATCTTGACTCTTATAATTCTAGTGCCTGACACACTGCAAACACTCAGTACATGCTTTAGAAATGAAAAGACAGTGTCCCTGAAGGGAGGTTGGATCTCTAACATCATTGGGAATGCAGCAGGTAGAGAAAGGAATATACAACAGTCATCTTTCAAGAGGTGACTAGATGCAGTTGTAAATACTGCAGTAACTAATGCTTTCATGAACAGCTTGGAGTAGGGAAGTGCATATTCGAGAGTCTCTATATCTGTGTGGTCACCACAGATCCAAGGAGATCGGACCTCTTCAGCTGCAGGGCCTTGGTTGTGTGGAATGTAATATGCAAGTCGAAAGGCTCCCTGAGCCCTGTCTCCAGTCCCCATCCAGCCTCCATGCTTCAGCTCCTCACCCAAAGACCTGCTGAACAACTATTTGAAGAGTGTCCTTTTGAAGGTATGCTAAATTGCTAGCTTATCTAGCAATTCGTTTCCTTTCGTTCTGCCTTAAGGATAGGGGATCTATGTATGGTCATTATTTTAAGGCTAGGCTGCCCAAATAATAGAGAAAGAAAGCCACAATCATCTTTTCTACTTTGCTAACGTTCCCAAGGAGTTCAAAGTTGACAGCTTTTTGTGCGGTAAATGGGCAGGCACTGCTCCCTTCTTGTTGCCCAGGGGCTGGCCGCAGACGCCAGAGTGTTACTTCTGGAAACACTTGAACTTCCCCTCTTTGTTCCTGTACTTTTTCGTATTAATCATGAAATCTTGGGGAAATGGCTTCTAGTTTAGTCAGGAGGAAGGACATGAGGCTCAATGATTTGATTTTTAACTCTTTATTTTTTAAAATACGTAGTTCTTCTAGTCAGCCAAGAGGAAGGATACTGTTACTTAACAGAAATTCAGTCAGCTGAGGCAGCCTAGGACATAAGACTGAAAAATAAAAATAAAAAAGAGATCTAAGTTCAGCTCTGTTTCTCCAGGTTCAAAAATGAAGTTAATCTTTATCTTCTTAGAGACCAGAACCTCATTCTTACAATAAGATTCTGCTGTCTGAAGCTAGCCTTTCCTCACTCTCCATCTTTAAATTAAGCCTTAAACAAAATGTGGTATCTGTTACTTGCTATACTCAGAGGATTTATGTATAAAGCTTTGTGAGATTTTTTTTTTCTTTTTTTTTTTTTTTTTTTTTGAAAAAAGGAGGTTGAACTTGGAGATTGCTTCTAGTTCTGAAAATTCTGTGTTGGTCTTATTATGTATAAAAATAAGCCATTGTTCAAGGAAAAAATATGCAGCATGAAAATATGAAAGGCTTCAGTTAACATTAGTTTCTTTATCCATAAAGCAACGGGCTCTTCAAAGTTCCAAAATACGAAGATATTCCATGATAGGTGTTGTGACAGAGTAGGAGTCAGAGGATTGTAGACTCTTCCATAACTGAGGGTTGTGGGAGCAGGACCTCACAGGGTACACTGTTCCCAGCACCCAGACTGAGCAGGTCTAGGTCTTGTTGGTATCACAAGTCCAAGAAAATGCTGGCTTTAGTAACTCAAAGGTTCCAAGTCACTTGCTACAAAATGGCTACAAATGAATGAAACAGCTCTTCAGGTCTTGTGTGGTCAGAAGGGTAACTTTGCCTCTTTGGCAAGATGAACTGGAAATGGTGGAATAATGGTGGAGTATTAGTGATGAATGGAAGACACTGCCCGGATGGACGGATTTTGAATTGCGAAGCGTTGTTTTTGGAAATGGGTTTGTGTGCTTTGTAAATATCAAGGAAACTGGCATTGCTAGCTGGGCACAATAAAACTAAGATACTTTAATGAAATTGCCTTCTTTCTGGGTCAGGCTTAAATATCACAGATATCTTCAAAGGGAATGGGCCATTTTGGTTAAGAAGGATAATGTGGAAAGGAGTCAGCCTAAGTCCTTATGCACTTTGTTCCCATCCCTTGAACTGGAATGATTTTGCCCTCATCTTAATGCCATCTTTATGGAATGAAGGAATCTTCAAATTGGTTTTTAAACTCTATTAAGCCCTCATGTATGATATAACCCAACCACATTATTCAGGTTTTCTTGGCTTTCAGGAACAGCTTTGCAGCCATTATGTCGTAATTGTACCGAACATCGTTGCATACTCTGAATTCAGAGTGTGCCTCTGTGGCTCCAGGCCAGACGCTGACTCAGAGTCTTTCGGAGGAGAGGAGGGGTGCAGTGTGTGTGCTAGCCCTATTGTGTTAACAGGAATTAGTCCAGAATCCCCTCTGGACCCCCGGGTGCTCGAGGGAATGTATAGTAACAGTACACTGCTGTGTCTCATTAGCATCTTCATTTTGGTGTTCTCAGCTGAATGTTTCTCTGCAAACCCTTCCCTGACATTTTCATGTGCACCACCGACCCCATTACCGAGCAGACTCCTCTAAAAGCAATGATCTGGAAAGTGTGACTGCTAAGGTCCAGAGATTCTAAAACAAACTCTTGCTTTAGACTCTTCTCCCTTTCCGCCTCCTATTTGTCAGCTTGCGACGCAAACACCAGCGTGCTTCTGGATGGGGAGAAGGATGCAGAGATGATGAGGGTCTGTCATTAAAAGTTATTTTTAAAATGTGTCAACTAGTAAGAGAGAAAAATACATCGCTCTGCCTTTTTGGAGGCGCTTTTCCATCTCAGATACTCAAACAGTTGCAAATGGAGTGCCTGAAATGCCCGTGTCACCTCCTCTGCTGGGTGTTTTTCGATGCCAAGACTTCCTGGTTATGACTGAGGAGCTGGAGAACCCAGTGCGCAGTGAGCAAGCACCCTTCCACCTCTGCCTGGATCCCTGTGGGTTCTGGTCCTCTTTAAATGGTCTAGTGAAAAACTACTCTAGATTCTTTGTTTGGGGACTTTCAAAGCCACAGCTATGGCCATGCCATTTCTTCAGTGTGTGATGCCCCTTCTCGGATCAGGAGGACATTTACTGTCAAAGCCTGTGGGCACAGCTTCTCCCTGTCTCTGTAAAACGAGAGAACAGGACAAGGGGTCGCATTTCTGTGGTACAGCTGACGAAACCGAAGCTTAAACAGATGAGGGAACTGCCCAGCATCTCAGAGCTAATTAGTGGCAGGTGCCTCTCTTCGGGTTTATATGTATGAAATCCTCACCCAGACACGCACCCAGGAATTCAAACATCCTGAATTCCAGCTGAAGTTCTATATGAAGAAGTGATTTTTGAAACTCTAAATGAGAAATTATCCCATTTGTGCTTAATTCCCCCCTGACTGATGATTTAGTGGGAACTCCGTTCATTTACATATATTTTACCCTCTCTACGCAAGTTATTCCAAATTACTTTGGAATGAGTTTTGTCTTGAAAGATCAATAAAATCCAACTTTATCATTTCCTAGGCAGCTTGTTTGATATACATACACCACTGGTAAAATAGCTGAATTTTTTAATCTTTGAAAAGATAATGGCAAGTATCGGGAAAAGCAACTGGAAAGGAACTGGCCTTTGTCTAAAAACCTATCAAGAGGAAACCATGACTTCTCAAAAACTACATTTCAGTGCCCTGTTCTGGAATTTTCTGAAGCCTGAGGAAGCTAAGAAGTCTAGATAGAAATCCAGTCTCACCTGGACTTAGTGACCTCCTAAGTGGAAGATAAATATACTTGGTTCAATCAGCGATATCCTGTCATAGAAATTCCTATTTAAGTAATATCCACAACCCGAAGTTTCCAGCTATTTCTGTGTGAAATATTTTTCAGTTTTGCAATTTCCTATTTCTGAGACTGCTATTGTAGAAGTCTAAATCTTCCTATTAAGGCCAGTAAAAGCACATTTTAGTCAACAGAATGAGCATCATAATTTTTGGTAGCAATACCTTACTTTTAGTATTATTTTAGTCATACACTTAAGGCTGATGTCTCTATTCTGTTTTGTAACTTATACAAAGATTTTTTACATTTATTATCCCTTTTGAAGCTACCCAATCAACATTTGCCTTCACTCTTCTCCAACCCACTGCCTCCATCCTCACCAGAAATACCCACTTTTAGTTAAGATGTTTTTTTAGGCAAAAACCAGACAGGGAGTTCTTCTTAGGCGTAGGCCTTGGTTGGAAAGTTTCACTTCTTTGGAGCAACATCAGACCCATCCCATCTGGTTTGGGGTAGATGCTCTCACTACTCCTGTTCTCATTCTGGAAGCGCCTTCTCCCCTTGGCCTCTCTGATGACACACTTTCCTCGGTATCACTGTAACTCACCGGCCTTTCTTTCTGCTTCCTTTGCTGGCTCCTCTCTATACAACTTCTACATGTTGGATTGCCTCAGAGAGCTGTCCTGGGCTCTCTCCTTTTTCTGTATCATTCAGAAAATCTAATTTCTAGGTTATTTAAACAGATGATCTCATCTGTTTCTGTAGCTGTAAATACAGTCCCTAAAGTGATAGAATCTCAAGTTTTTATCTTCAGCCCTGGCGTGTCTCCTGAATACCAAACCTGTAAGGCCTCTCTCTCCGTGAGCTCCTGCTTGTCGCTAACAGAGCTGTCAGTCCCATATACTCCTCAGTCTGTACCTGCCTCAGGTTTCCTCATTTTGGTAAATGGCATTGCCACCTACCAGAGGCTCAAGGCCAAAACTGGAATTGTCCTTACCATCATCTGATTCCTCCTACCCAATT
Organism: Paguma larvata; assembly: GCA_030068075.1. Taxonomy (NCBI): domain Eukaryota; kingdom Metazoa; phylum Chordata; class Mammalia; order Carnivora; family Viverridae; genus Paguma; species Paguma larvata. The sequence continues at coordinate 128,987,937 of CM057826.1, forward strand.
CACTGCCAAGTTCCGTCGGCCCTAATTTGTGTCCTTGTCTACACCACACTTTCTTACCTTGACTACTGCAGTGGCCCCCAGACGGGGGGGCCCCCACCCCCATCCATTCTTTACACAGCAGCTAAAGTGATCTTTTAGAAACGTGTATGAGATCTGGTCACTTCCTTCTCCTAAATCTGACTGTAATTCAAACCTCAACAATAGCACTGCGCCTGAGGACCCAGGCGATCTGACCCTACAGACTCTTTTTGCCCCTGTTCCCTTCCTTGTTTACTCTGCTTCGGCCACAGGCTCCTGTTTGTTTCCTGCTTCTTCAGTAAGCTGAGGTTGTCCTCACCTCAAAGCCGCTGCACTTAGTATTCCTCTCCCAAAAGTTACTTCTCCTTCAGATTTGTGCACCTTCTCAGCCTTCGGTCTCAGCAAAACCAACACCTGCTCAGAGTACTTATTTCAGGGACCTGCCTTAATTACCATCACGTCATCTTGCCTTACTCCCTTTCCTCTGCTTGTCACTATCTGATATTGTTGGACTCCAACGTCACTGGAATATGGATGCCACGAAGGCGGGTACCTTGCATTTCTGGTCACCACTGAACCCAGCACCTCTAATAGCATGTCACACGTGGAAAACATCAGATAATCGCTGAATAAATGAATGACTCTCACATCCCACACCCAGGCTGTCATAAATGACCTCTCTTCCTCGCCTCTGTCTGTCCTCCTGCATGCTGCTGTTAGATCAGTCTTCCAAAACATCGCTTTTATAACATCACTCTGTGTTTTAAAACCCTTCAGTGGCTCCCATCAAACAGGCCACGGCGTTCATACTGCAGCGTTTTGTGTCTAACCCCAGTTTTGGGATGTTTCCCCTTTTCTGTACATATCCAAATCCTAGATGGTTTAGGATCCTACTCTTGTGAGGCCACCTTTAATCTCAGCCCACAGTAGTCTTCTCTTCCTCTCCCTTATAGCTTTTAAAGGTGGCAGTTATGTGTCCCGGTTGTAATCCCTCCTGTATTTATATTGTTTCAGTTACGAGTTTAACTCCCTTCTGATTCCACTGAAGTATATCCCTCTATTATTCTTGTCGCTTGTATCTAGTGCGTGGAGGTGACTTCCCTATGAGAGAGATTTACTTGGAGGGAAAGAAATGGGCTAAACTAAGTAGGATGAAGAAAAAAAAAAAACAGCTTAATTTTCCTGAGAATTTGAAGGAGGTGGGATATGCAACAGAACACTTGTACTAAGTGGTAGGTGTAAATGCCTTCAGTGAAATTGTAATCTTACTGTACTGGCAAGTCCCACACTTCAGACAGGTAAAGGACTTACCAGAACGGTGTGTCGGATCCAAATGAACACAGCACCACTGAGTACAAACAGTGAGATAGAGACATCCAGATAGCTGGAAATCCCATAGTCATGCTAGTAATTGGAAGGGGAAAAAATGGGGTTTTGTCTCTAGGCACTCATGTGACCAGTCATTCCTTTCTGGGACTGATTTTCTACTGCCTTCTCTGGCCCCCTGCGTGGTGAAGCTGTTGGCACTGGAACCTGGAAAAAGAAGCTGCAGGAAGGGAGGTGGACGTGTGGTGTGCGAGACCGCTTCTTGTCCCCCGGGTCTGGGGCAGGACGTGTGGTTTCCCATGCTGTGCGGGCTCGAATCAGCAGTCCTACTCCATGGGCAGGGAGAGGCTGTGTTCATTGTTTCACAGTAGATACAAATATCGAATCATTATGTTTGTACACCTGAAACTAACACAATGTTAACTGTACCTCAATTCAAAAAAAGAGAAGCAAGTTGAGCATGACACCAGTACAAGGGGGCCCACAGGTGGGGGGTCAGCTCGGATCTTTGTTGCAACATCTTGCCTCAGTTGGCTCCACATCTTAGGCGGGCCCCCTGGCCTGGTACTCTTGACTGCTGAGGCTGAGGAGCTGAGCACCTGCCATCCCACCCTACTCTGCTTCTCTGCTTCTATTCTGTACGCTCATTCTAGCCCCGCTTAGCCCCTTGTATCTGCTCCATTTTCAGCTTTGGTTGCATCCCTATATGCTGCCTGTCCTCGTCACCCAAGATCCCAGGCTGGGCTCCCACTTGTTTGTGAGAGAAAGTGTGGAGACAGGTGACACAGAGGAGCACATGTGGCCCTTGTTTCCTTGGATTACGTCGAGCCCAGTGACCCAGGCAAGTCCCCTAAGAGCAACCTTACCTCATTATGTAAGTCTCCGTAATCTAAAATGATGGGCTTTTGTTCCAGTAGAGGTGTTGGCGCATGTGTGTGCGTGAGCATGCACTGTGCGTACACACGTGTGTTTCTAGTCATTTGGGTAAAAATAGGAACATTATACTCAGGTGGTAATGAATGTGAAATGAGGAGTTAGCATCTCATACGGCACAAATGACTAAATGGAAGCCCTGAGCCCCTCCTTGTGGAACACAGGTTCAGCAAGAGCTACTGTAATAGTGTTCGGTTAATGTCAGCTCAGCGTTAAATTTACATTATACTCTCGCGAAGAAGCTCCAACATTACCTGTTAATAACCAAGGCAGTACCTGGGCTTAGACAGACTCTTCCATTTTGCACATGAACTAACACTGTAGCTTGCTGATGAGGGATCATGTGAGCTGGAGATTTGGCTGTGCCAAAGAATTCTTTGTATGAAATAAAAATTCTGGTCAGTGAAGGTCAGTTTCTCTACTCAAGCGAGAACAATGTTGTTTCCCTTCTAATCAGACACACGCAGCGTTTGAAGAATCCAGGGACCCCACATAAGTGATACGCAGCCCTGGTCTGGGCAGCTCCTCATGCAAGAAATGAATAATCCTTAATAAAGGCTCAAATGACCCTGGCTTGTTTCTGTACCGCAATCAGTTGCTTTAATAGTATGCCCTTGAGTGTCTCGGAGGGAAAATGCTATAAAGTTAAGTTATCTTCCTTATCTTGCTTCAAGGAGGGCCGAATGGGTCCAATCAGCCCTCCCCCATGTTGTATCTGATTCTGCCGTAAAGGCCACTGGAGTCAGCCTCAGTTTTCCCGTTCCCTTTCAGGGTGATCCACGCCTCCGAGCAGCGGTGGACTTGAAACAGCAGGAGTCACCATCTTTATTGTCGGGCCGTGGAATTTGTTTTAGGCACATTCTAAATCCAGTCTTATGCCTTTTACTTTTTTTTTTTTGTCTGTGACAAAGGTGACCCAATTGTGCTTCTTTGATATTGTGAACACAGCTCTTTTTGCTCCTATCACAGAGGCATGTAACAAAATACAAAGGATAAAATTGTGTCTCTGTGTAGTAAGGACACAAGTTTCATGACTAAATTCAATGACATAACCAAAAAGGTGCCTTCCTCTCCCAGTCATGAGCTAACGGACGGAGACTGCCTTTCAGAGAATTTTTTTTTTATAATGCTGAGCTACTGTTCAAAAATAATAGAGCTAATGAAAATGTCACATTGACAGAGTAGCCCGTATTAAGAGTTTTACTTCAAGAAGGCATGATTCAGTGAGTGTGACATTGACAGCAATAGTGTTAGGGTTTACAGAGTTAGTAAAATATTCTAAGAAGAATATTATAGAGTTCCATTCGGAGTATATCGTTTTTCATTTATTTCTAGAACTAAGTGGACTCCAGTGTTCAGAATTTCAGCCTTAATAACTTATTTGTCTCTAGGAGAGGTAGAGGGAACTTTTTTAATATGATACTTTAATATAATATTCTCCCGCAGCGCTTACAAAGAGAAAAAAGTGAATTTAACAAGGTGGTAAAATACACGTGCCTGAGGACATTTGGAAGGTATGCAGTTAGTAAAATTACATAGTGCTGAGGCATTTCTCAGTAAACAAATATGCGTGTTTAAGTGATTAAGTACATGGGAAAGGTAGAGACAGAGACTAACAGTGGAAAAGGAACTAATTTTAAACAGAATGGTTGCGGCATCACTGAAGACTCAGGTCTCTGGGTCGGGTGAACAAATACTTCAGCAAATCTGGAATGAACAGCATCTCTGTTTACTGTGACAGGTTTTATTTGTCTTGGGTGCAACCAAGACCACATGCTGTGTTTTGTCATGCTGGAAATACTGAAGCGGATTTCCATTGTGAATGTGAAATTATTTTTTTTAAGCCTTAACACCTCAACTCAGCTAGGTAAAAGCAGTAAGTTCTCTCTTCCTTACCAGCCAGACATCAATAAACCTTAAACCCCTCCACCGGAAGTGTGCAGGTGCAGTTCCCTGTCCTGCTGATAGTCTTAGGTCACTGCCATAGGGGGCCTGATCCTTCTCATTTCTCAGATCTGTCGTTCTGTCTTTAACAAAACTAATGTTTTGTTTCCTTTCTCCTTCCTACGGTACAGCTTTTTAAATTCCATTCCCCAGGAAAATGTGCCACTGTGGGGACAGGGCCTTCCTGAAGCTAACGAGGGAGAAGTGGTTACCTGGAGTAAAGATGGCTGACAGCTCCCTTCCCCCTCATTTATATCCTGTGTAGACAAAGCCACGCTTGGAAGCTGTTGTTTCCAACCACACTTACCTATTGGAGTTGTTGATTCTGCTGAAGTTATAGAAAATGTGTATGCCGGGGCCTAACACTCAGTGGAGAGTAGCACAGCATACTGTGAAATTGCTTAGATGCACTCTCCATCTTGGAATAATGCTGGGTAGCAGACCCTCGCACACTGCTCATCACGTTCCCTCTTATGCGTTAGGGGATCACTCAGGGAGCAGGGAGATCCAGGGAAAAGTGGAAGGCTACCAGTTTAAGAGTGAAGGAAGATTATTGTTTTCACAGATAAGAATCCAATCTTTCTGTCCTCTGGTCTTTACATTAGTTTGATATGGGATGATATTTTTCTCCAAAATCGGATCATTCTGTTTGAGATGAGTTTAAGACTAATCTTACACTAAGAAGCCTCGTCAGCAGCAGAGATTAGCACATAATTAATAGAGTCATGCTCTGTGGAGCAGAGCAGGCAGAGACCTGAGCTCGTGGTGCCCGTATTCTTGTGGGCACCCCGAAGAACACTAACCATTAGCTATGACATGTGATCGGCTCCATTAGTGACCACTGTGCACATTGTCTGATCAGGGTTAGAGGTGAGACTAAAGAGGTGGAGAAATGCTGACTCCAATACCTTAAATATTCTAACAAATATCTGAACACCTACTATGTGCCAATTACAGATGCTTGGGGACACTGGGGTGAACAAGTACCTGCCCCTATGGAACTCACATTGTAGAAGGAACACAGAGATAAAAAAAATAGTTTTAGGCAGTAAAAGATAAAAGAAAACTGGGGTATCTGGGTGGCTCGGTCGGTTAAGCATCGGGCTTCAGCTCAGATCATGATCTCATGGTTCAAGCCCCACGTCGGGCTCTGTGCTAATAGCTCAGAGTCTGGAGCCTGCTTCCGATTCTGTGTTTCCCTCTCTCTCTGCCCCTCCCCTGCTTGCACTCTCTCTCTCTCTCTCTCTCAGGAAATGAATAAACATTAAAAAAAAAAAAAAAAGATAAAACTATAGTGAGGCCTAAGGATGCGGTGTGGTGGGCTAGCCAACCTTGGTAAGGTAGTCACTAAGGCATGGCCCAGGCCAAATGGGAAGCTACTTAAGAGCTTTTCCTGCAGAAGGACATCGAGTGCAGAGATCCTGATGAAGAAATGATCTTTGGGTATTCAAGGAACGAAAGAGAATCTCTGTGGCTGCGGCTTGCCAAGATAAGGGAGGGGAAGGGAAGGTGAAGTTGGGAGAGAGAGAGTAAAGCAAAGTTAAGAAATGGATATCCCAGGAATGAGTTCATCTTGAGAATATTGATTAACGATAAAGTCAACAGTGCATATGTGTTTTAAAAGTGAAATTACCATATTGGTAGTTTTAAGGAGAAAGCTGGAGGCTCAGTAGAATAACTAGGAATAAGCAGGCTGTCTTATGTCGAGAAAAGTAGCAAGATGGGGGCGCTTCAAAGCCTAGTGTTTGACATGCTGCTATTACCAAGCTGTTCGTATTGGAGTATCTCCAGTAGTAACACCAGTACATTTGTGTCTGTTTTTAAAAATGATGGCAATCTCCTTTTAAAATACTGAAGGAGTTGAGTAGATCTTTGTTTCTGACAAGTCAACTCGACCTAATTCTCCCCTACAGTTCCTCTTAGTACTGTTCTGTGTTTCCCTATCTTTTGCAGCAGAGCGGGGCACGGATCTCCTAAAAGACAGCCTCACCTTCATTTGGGGATTTGTGCTGCTTAATTACTGTTTCCTTTACCATGAAGGTGGCTGTGTGCCGTTGAATGCTTGCCAATAAGATAAGCTATCTCTGCAAATAAAAACCATCTCAGGAATCCTCCACATTTTAGGGAATCGTCAGGATGCTGGCACAATCTGCAGGTGAAATTTAATTTTGTATTCAAATGAACAAACCCATGCAGTTTGCTTGCAGAAACCAAGCGATTAGGCACACAGCTCGTCCATAAATATGGATATTTTCCCATTCTAAATTCTGTTTTCTTTGGAATACAGTGAATGTCGAGGCATCGTGGAGACTTGCCAAACATCTGGGCCTCTCTGACACTCCTGGACTCCAAGAAGTTCTCAAGTCTTTCAATTCCATCAGAGTCTTGCAGCTTACTGTTCATATTATAAACAGCAAGATCTAGGGCACATAAGTTTACTGGTCTCTTTTTCTTTTGGCAGAGTTAAGATGCTCTGGTTTCAAGGAAACAGCATGCAACTTGCCAAATACTCCTTTCGACTCCTCTCGAGAAATCGTTCTGCCTCCAAGACTGTTCTGCCTGTGCTGACCCTATTTACCAAGGTACAGAGTGAAAAAGCAAATTACTACTTCAAAAACAAAAAGTATTAGGATGAAGAGAGTTGTACATTTAAGAATGGGGAAAAAAGTTGAAAGGAAAGCAGTGGAACAAACTTTCCTCAGACCTGCTTCTCCGTTTTTCAGATCCACTGACAACAGTACTACTCACTTTTCTTTTATTTTAACGTTCGTTTCTTTTGAGAGAAAGCATGCGTGCGCAAGTAGGGGAGGGGCAAAGGGAAAGGGAGAGAGAGACAGAGACAGAGAATCCCATGCAGGCTCCACACTGTCAGCGTACTCTCTTTTCTACCTAGATACCTCACTATCTCACGATTTTCAGTGAGTAAACTAATATGTATTTGATCCCTACGTCCAAAGAAAGAACTATCAGACTAGATGATGTGTATAAATATGTCACTTAGAAATACAGTTAATCCTGGTCATTTGTGGTAGTTATGTTCTATAATCACCACACACACTGAATTAGTGAACACTAAACCGCTGCTCCCAGGGGAAACAGGGGTCGATTCCTGTGGGCTTCTGGCCACAACATTTTTGTCAACTGATCGATACATAACCTTGTTTGACGTATGTTCCTATTTAAAGACACTCGATTTCATATATATTGTTGATTCAGTAACGTCAAATTCGTGGCCAACAGCACCATATGTCACGCCTGAACAAAGTTTATCTAACACAGTATTTTCTCTGTACGGCACGTCACAGCCTTCTTGTGCTGAGAAACACTAGAAAGCACTTCAGCGGTATGTGGGGGGACCACTCGCTAAAGCAAAATCCACAAAAAGCGCAAACATGCAACAAGCATGGCCGTCAGTAGATCATGAAGAGGCCACTGTTGGCAAGAGGAGACCCGAAACAGTAAGGCGGATCACTGTCTTGTTTGACCTCAGCTGGGAATGTACACTTCGGGTGGCTCAGGTTGTTCACTTCTCTGTGCAAGTCCTCGATCATCTGTGAAGGACCACAGAAGCCCCGCAGATGAGTTTCAGTGACAGGCAACTTTGCAGATATTAAAGCCACAGATAACAAGCATTGATTGTACTTGTTTTCTTATCCCTAACACTGGTTTTAAGCCATCACTGCTTAAAATTTTTAAGAGCTTTTTTCCCCTGAAATTTATAATACAAACATTACTGAATTTCCTTTTGTTAGTTAACATTTCCTTGTGTGATCTGTAATCAAAGAAAGAAAGAAAGAAAGTACAGGGTGTAATAGTCTCAATTCAAGCAAAAAAGCTCTCTTGTTTATTAGGTTTTTCAGATTTCAGGCATTTTAGCAATCTGCAAATATCTGATGGCTGTCTAATAACAAGGTTTAAGTCATTTTTTAAAATTGAGTTTCTTGTTGAGGCTAGTTTATCTATAATACTCTTCATATTCCTAAGTATATACTGCATTGTTGGAAATTATGGAATAAAAATATTTCATCATCTCTGTCTACATAGGAGAAATGCGTATGAGAATAGCCACAAAAAGAAAATAATCCCTTAAGGCTAATGGTGCTCACTCAGCCTAACAATTCTGCATTATTTTTCAGTTTGAACAACAGCCAACTTAGCCAAAAACATTTGTAAAAATAAAAATAATAATTATAATAAAGAACCACACTCATCTTCCATTTAGCTTAAAATTTGTATTGAATCCTTGATTTGGGTCATTAGGTATGTAATAATACTGGCCAATCCCTGAGCCACTCATAGGGAAGAGGGACGGGATGCGCTGATGGACTCAGCCTGAGTCAAGTGCTCACCCTTTTTGTTCAGGGATGGAGTTAGCAACTGCTGAGAGCAGCTTCTGTGAGGCAACATTACAGAATTCCTGATACAAGAAAGGCAAGTGGGATGGCCAACCCAACAAATGTCCACTGTATTTCAGGGACAGAGTGAGTAAGTGCTCTTTTGGTGCCACGGAAAGTCCTAGAGAAGGATGTTTGAATGAATGGTCATCTTTTCAGTTCATAGGCTTCTTTAAAATTTGATCAATGTTTCCTCATAAAAATACATATACACGTGATAATTTCACAGACTTCCATACTTACAAAAACAGAAAACATGATTTAGGTTCTATGGAAATTTTTTTTACTATAAAAGCAAAATGTTGGTATATTTGGTCCTTCTGTAGTTTAGCTTGTTCCTGTTTTGCTTTGCTTTTAAAATCCTTGGTTGAGGGGCGCCTGGGTGGCTAAGTTGAGCTTCGGACTTTGGCTCAGGTCTTGATCTCATGGCTCATGAGTTCAAGCCCCACCTCTGCTTGGGATTCTCTCTCTCTCCCTTTCCCTCTGCCCCTCCCCAACTCGCGTTGTCTCTCACCTCTCTCTCAAAATAAATAAATAAACTTAAAAAATAAATAAATAAACTCCTCTGTCGGGGTTGCCTAGGTGGCTCAGTTGATTAAGCATCTGAATCTTGATTTTGGTTTAGGTCACGGTCTCATGGTTTGTGGGATCGAGCCCCACGTCGGGCTCTGCATTTACAGCAGAGCTTGCTTGGAATTCTCTCCCTATCTCTCTACTCCTCCCCCATCCCCCACTCATGCAAGCTTGTGCACTCTCTCGCTCTCTCAAAACAAATAAAACAAATTCTGTTCACTTTTTGTAACTTTCTCAGAAAATTTCAACATGATTATCTTGAAACGTAACAGACTATCCATAATCTGTTTATTGATGATGCTCTTAATAAATGATGAGCCTAATTCTCTGAAGCAGGAAGTTAGGGCCAGAAAGACCCTTCTGAAGAAAAACTGCCTTTTGAGGATCTCAGTTCTTATTTTAAAACAAGCTGGGAATTAAGGTGGAGGAGGGGCTTTCTTTTATAGAACAGCTCACCTCTTCCTGTCGTGATAAAAAGCAGGTTTTATATAAGCATCAGTAACGTTGAGTCTGTTTTCAGCTCATGCAAGAGAACCTATAGCTAGTTGCTGTTCACCGAGTCTAGGGCTGAGAAGATTTTAAAGTCTGCCAGAGATCCATAGCATTCTCAACAGATTTCTCCACTAGGTGGTTAAAGAATACCAACAACAGGCACTGAAACCTGCGTGCTCCTTGGGTGTAGAATTAACCTGGGAAGCTTATTGCTGACGCCTGTAATGAGAACACAGGCAAACGATTAAAGAGTTGGTATGGTCATGACCCAAAGTAAATAGAGATTTCTCCCTCTTTGAAGGTGGGGCAATCACTATCTAACTCCATCTCAATGAGTTCATTCCTGTGGACTGATTAGGAAAATCAGGCAGGCAAAGCTCAGTGCCTCCATATCGAAACAGACTCTCAGCTTTCTGGTGATGTCAGCCAGGCCAGAAATGTGGTCCTGACGCAGGAAGGACAAAGCCCTCGGACTAGAGTCAGTGAAAGATTATGTTCCCCAATATGAATTAGATAACGCCAGTAACAAAAAATAAAAGCATCTAAATTTATGGTGTGTCTGTGTGTGTATCTATGCATAGATGTATATCCTAATCTAGATGCTTAATCTGTTACACATGTATATGTATGTCTGTGTGATATGTACATGTGTGTATATAATATATACACACATATATGTGTAACAGATGTAAGCATCTAAATTTAGCACATGTATATTCATGTATAGGTAGACTTATTTATCGTGAAAAATCAAAACCACAAAAAAGTGCTGACAGCCCGTTTACCATGAAACTCTAGCTATTTATAGGGTTCTACGGCAATGTTTTGCTTTGGAAATAAGACAGTATAATTAACCTGGTAAAAAAAACAAATCCTTTAAAATACACGTAATCTGCTTCTTGTGGTTTCTGTCGGGCTGCATGTCCCTCTTTGGATTTAACGGCTTTATTTTTTTCCTTCCTGTAGGATCCATGCCCCCTTTGTGATGAAGCCAAGGAAGTGCTGGAGCCTTATAAAAACAGGGTAACACTGGTTCCCCCTCCGCTATCCCAATGTAGAGCATTCCTATCCAACCTCCATATCCTGAAGTGGTCGGAAGCAAAGGAGCAATTAACATTCATTTACGTACAAACGTTTTTTAGCATTCCCAGACCCAAAAAATAACCTCTCTCAGGCTTTCCCGATACTTCAGGACACATCTTGCTGATGGACACACAGAATAAACCGAGATGAAGCCCAGATGCTCACAGACACAGTTCAAAGCTCTAGAGGCTGGATGTTAAGATGCTGCGCGTACGCTTCCCGGGGAGGGAGCTTGGCGGTGCCGCTCTCGCTGCTCGCGGTGTGCCGTGGCTCTAGAATGGCCAAACGCTCAACACTGTTTTCACTTTTCACCTTCTTTTCATGAAAGCAAAAGTTCCTTCCCAATTTTTTTTTCAGTTAGCAAAATAGGTACTAACGTAGGTCTTTCGTACTTTACGAGTGTACATTACAAGTGGCCTGATGCAAACTTTCAAGAAGCAGGGGAAACCTGCCTAACAGAGTGTGGCTTTATGTATATGGAATGGATAGTGTAGGCAGTAAACAGTGCCTGCCTGGGTCCTTTTTTCAGGAAGAGATTAAATGATTTTTTCATTTAAATTTTCTTTCTATTCTTCAGAGAGAGATTTCAGTGCTAATTTGCTAATTTCCACCAAACTCATTACCCCTAAGCGTTCTTCTCCGAGCAGTGCTGGTTTTCTTACTCTGACTCTTCATATGAATCAAAGCTAACCAGCAGGTGCCATGTTCGTGCTTTCTTTAAACTTTTGTCCCCATTCCTTTCATCTTTGTCACTTCTGTCGAAGTGTTCTCCTGCAGCAAACCATGACACCTTTCCCGTTCGCACATGCAAAGCACGTGAATCTATCTCGATTCTCAGCTTCCCAGTTGGGATGTATTTTATTTCACTGGAAATGGAGTGAAATACCATTTCACTGAATGTCAACAAGTGTGACGGAAAAATAGCAAAACGGAGAGTTAAGGGGTATAAAGAAATCGATTACGTTGTGGAAATCAGGGACATGAGATCACTTGGGACCTCAAACTGACAGACCACAGCAGAACCCTCCGCACGAGAGCCAAGTCCGGGCATGAGGTTGGCACTGTGGCTGTTGTATCATTCTGTGGTTTCCGAAATTCAGAGGTTTAGGCTGTCTCTGTTTCAGTTTATTTTGCAGGAGGTGGACATCACACTTCCAGAAAACTCTGCTTGGTATGAAAGGTACAAACTTGACATCCCCGTCTTTCATTTGAACGGCCAGTTTCTGATGATGCATCGAGTAGACATCCTGAAACTTGAAAAGCAGCTCCAGAAACTTGAGAAGCAAGATTTATGATCCTCTGCCCTCCCTGTCCAGATGGCGTCTTCCTGAGGACATGCCCGTGGCCTTTCACACACCCCACGCTGTTCTAGACTAGGTGGTGCCCACTAAATGGTGCCAGTGCTTTGCGGACTGGCGGCAGTACCGATGTGGGAACAGTTTACCTGTGGGCGTTTTATAAAGTGAGAGGAGTGTGCTGGCAGCGAGAGGCTGATGGAGGGTGGAAGAAGTCTGTTTCATTTATTTTTCCCCTTTGTATTAATATGGAAGCATTTCACACTCACGCCGGACGGTGCAGTTTACAGGAAGCCGGCTCTGCATCCCTGCTGCTGCCCTAAGGGCTTAACTTTTTAATGAAAGAATAAATGCTCTTCCACTCAGTAGATACAGTGAAATGTGAATTGTTAATAACTGTGCACAGTCAATAAAGGGATGTTTTAACAAATACATCTGCATGAAGCCTATTTCAGTGGGATTTAATAATACCTGTTTAAAATTAGAACTCATTTTTGGGGGGTTGAAGAGAATAATTATCTGAGTGAAAAAGGCTTCGTTTGAGAAAAACAAAAGGAGGATTTAAACCTCCAAAATGCATTTAAGAATCTCAACATGCTTTACACGTAGTCAGTGGATTGATTCATAATATTTGAGGGCTGCCTTTGATAGTTACTCACTCGTCATCAACTGAGTTGATTCAAATTGTAAAACAGTATCAGGTTTTAATATCTTGGAGAAAATTCACTTCTGAACATAACTGGACAGACATGTCATCTGAAGACAATATTCTTCACCATTTGCGTAAAGTATTAAAAATGTAGCTGTGTACCCTGGTTTATATTTAGGCAGGTTCGACCAATATAGCGACGGCTTCATTTTAAGACAAAATTGCCTTTTTCTCTTCAAATCACATCACTGTAATTTCATCTATAATGAAATTATTTTGTGAACTATTTTAATGAATTTGGATATTGTGAGTCACCTGGCTAGATTTTAATTTGAGCAGTACGATTTAGTCTTATAAATTCCAGAATATTAGAGCTGGCCGACTTTATACATGGTCTAGTCGCACCCCCTCGTTATACACATGATGCGAAATCGGACATTCACACGGTTTCAGGGACTCAGCCTGAGGAAATACAGCCAGTCGGCTGTCAGGCCAGGTCTTGCCCCCGACCCTGTATTTCCAGTGCTACCTGGGCTCGCCGTAGGGACCCCCGTGTGTTACGTCACATACAACATCCTCGACCATTATGTACTCAACACAGATTCGGGAGCGACTTAAAAAGCCTTCCAAAGCTACAAGAGAAAAAAAAAAAAAAAACAATCTTACAACTGAATAGCAGTGTTTAGAATTTGCAAATTTCTGGAATCCATTTGATATTATTCATTGAGCCCTGTGGCAGGCAATATTCTAGGATGACCCCAGTGAACCCTCACCTTCAGGAACTCCCGCCCCCTTCGAGTGTGGGTGGAGCTTGTTGAATATGATGAGATATCACTGCTGTGATTATGTGACATCATATGGCAAAAGGAAGAGTATCCTGTTTGGGCCTGATCTCATCAGGGGAACCCCCTCAAAGCAGAGTTCTCCCTGTCTGGTTGCAGAAGAGATCCGAGATGTGCTCCAGCTGGCCTGGAAGGAAGCAGACATCGGTGTCATGAGCTGCCCAGTGGGGCCGCATGGCAAGAAACTGTGGGTGGCTGCTGGGAGCTGAGAGGACTTATTGGTCAACAGCTGGCAGGAAAATGGGGCGTCAGTCCTGAGGCTTTGAGAAATGAATTCTGTCAACAATCAGGGAGCCTGGAAGAGGATCCTGAGCTCCACATGAGAACCTGAGCCTTGAATAACACCTTGATTTTAGCCCAGCGAGACTGATCAGAGACTCCAGGGGTGTCTGGGTGGCTCAGTTGGTTAAGCGGCCGACTTTGGCTCAGGTCATGATCTCACAGTCTGTGAGTTCGAGCCCCGCGTCGGGCTCTGTGCTGGCAGCTCAGAGCCTGGAGCCTGCTTCAGATTCTGTGTCCCCCTCTCTCTCTGCCCTTCCCCTGCTCACACTCTGTCTCTATGTGTCTCAAAAATAAATAAACGTTAAAAAAAATTATAAAAAAAAAAAAGACTCCAGCCACATCGTGCATAGACTTCTGAGCTGCAGAAACAGATAATATGGGTGCCTGGTGGCTCAGTCCGTTAAGTGTTGGACTTAACGGGGCTCTGCACCAACAGTGAGGAGCCTGCCTGGAATTCTCTCTTGCTCTCCTTCTCTCTGCCCATCCCCCGCTTCTCTCAATCTCTCTCAAAAATAAATAAACTTAAAAAAAAAAAGAAACTGAGATACATGTGTGTTGTTTCAAGCTACTAAGTTCACGGTCAATTGTTACACAGCTATAGAGACCTAAGAGAAGTCCCTACAACACTGAAGCACGATGGCAGGTGGTGGGAGCACGATAATGAGTCTACGCCTTAGACCATCGCCGTCCCCCGGGAAGCAAGGAGAGGCAGGTTAATAAAGCAGTGATGGCTGGGGCCGAGACATGTATAAAATGGCACAGCAGCCAGATGGGGAAGGTAGCAAGGAGTCTTCACAGAAAATTAGACCTAGGCTTTGGTGGTTGAATAGGAGCAAGAGACTGGGGCTGGGAATAAGCAGGATATTCTATTATGAAGGAACAGCATGTGTGAAATAAGAATATGCAAGGGGATGGCATGTTTAGAAAATTGCAGGCGGTTCTGTGCGGCTGGAGTAAAGAACACGAAACCAGATAGACTGGGCTCTACACTGTGAAGGAGCTCAGGTAACATGGTTTCCCCCCCGGTAACCATGTCCTCCTTTACTTCCTGCCTCCATCCAGAGTCAGCCCTTCCGGTTCGGGATACCTTCAGGGGTATCTGGCCTCTCCCTGGCCCCTGTCATCCTCAAGCATGCTAAGCTCAGCAGTGCTCTCCAGCAGCCCTGCGGGACATCCACATCTTCCAGGCCACTGGGGAGAGGGGGCCATGGGCAGGACGGCCGTTTGTGTGGCGGGGCATCCTGCGTTCCTCCCCGCTGCAGACACCCTGACAGCTGTGTGTCCTCTGGGTCCCAGGGCTGCTGATCCTTCTCCTGGGCCACCAGCTGGAAAAGGTGCAAGAGTTTAGCGTCTGCAGAGCTAAGAGAGAATCTAGGGGCTGGCCAGAGACCCTGGAAGTTGGCTCTTTCAGAGCACTTCCTGCCTAAGTGTAGGCGTCGGGTTACAGGTGTACAGGAAGTGTGGAGGCTTCATCCAAACAACGCATTGCTGACATTAGAATTTCAAACAAGTAGGGGCGCCTGGGTGGCTCAGGGGGTTAAGCATCCAACTCTTGATTTCAGATCAGGTCACGATCTCACAGTTGGTGCGATCAAGCCCTACATCTAGCTTTTTGCTGACAGCAAGGAGCCTGCTTGGGATTCTCTCTCTCCCTCTCTCTGCCTCTCTCTCAAAATAAATAAAAAACATTAATAAAAAGAACTTCAAACAAGTAAATAAAAACCCATAGATACTTACAGGGTGTTAAAGCGTTGGCTAAAGCGTCATGAGACAGTAGGTGTTACATTCCGAAGGAGTTAATAGATCACATAAAGATTGTTGGAGACTGAAGAGACAGGATATTTGGAGGATTTTTTTTTCTTTTTTAAGAAAAGTGTTCTCTCACTTCTCACCAAAATAAAAGGGTGGGGTCACCTAATGTCAAGAGAAAGGGATGTCCGGGGGATGTGTCAGAAGGCCTGATGTGTGTCCCAAGGTGGGGAGAAAGAACACTGGGGTCTCACTCCCTGCTGGCAAGTCCCGTGAGAGATGAGCTCGCAAGCCACTCCGGCTGCAGAGTGAAGGAGACTGCGTTGCTCTGAGCTTCTCCAGAAGAACAGCTCAGACGTGGGCCCGACGTGAGAGAGGGCAGGCTGGGGGGAGCCTCGGGAGAGACGCAGGGCTAGAATCCTGGGCTCCCAGGGGCTGAGGAAGCAAGCAGCCACACACACAGAGAGAGCATTTGCCTAAATCCAGGGAACTGCAGGTGAAACAGCTCCCCAAAACCCATAAACGCCTCTGTGAAATGTCTACTGTAAATGTTTACCAGGGCCAGACGCTGGAGGCCAGCTCATGACTTCACTCAGTGACAACACTCCTGCCCCTGACGGCTTTTTCTGCCTTCTCCCATCCCAGTTCTAGACGAACCAGAGCTTCCAGGAGCAAGGAAAGGCCTTCCCCTTCCACAGCTTCCCACCGGCAATGACTTCACACTGCACTGCAGGTAAGACAAGTTCTAACTTTCGATTTTTGACGACACACTAATCACCGTTTATTTTTTAAATTTTTTTTTTAACATTTCTATTCATTTTTGAGAGACATAGAGACAGAGTGTGAGCAGGGGAAGGGCAGAGAGAGAGGGAGACACAGAATCTGAAGCAGGCTCCAGGCTCCGAGCTGACAGCGCAGAGCCCAACGTGGGGCTCAAACTCACAGACCTCGAGATCATGACCTGAGCCGAAGTCGCCGTGCTTAACTGACTGAGTCACCCAGGCGCCCCACTAATCACAGTTTAAAGTGAACATGGGGCACCTGGGTGGCTCAGTCGGTTGAGTGTCCGACTTCAGCTCCAGTCATGATCTCTTGAGTTCATGAGCTACAGCCCCATACTGGGCTCACTGCCGTCAGCCTGTTAGCACGGAGCCCTCTTCGGATCTTCTGTCTCCCTCTCTCTGCCCCTCCCCGACTTGTGCCCTCCCCAAAATAAGTAAATATTTAAGACCACAAAAATGAAAATAAATTGACCACAGGACTTTCTGTTGGCTGAGAATACTCGGAAGAATTCTGACACCTACTACTAATTTTATCTTTTATCCCAAACGGAGTGAAGAAATTCCACCATTGAATACATCTTATAAGGATAGCAGGAGACATAAATAAAGATGCTCTCTGATTGTATTCCATATTCAGAGTATTGATTATATGTACCTAATGTTGTTTTCTTTACCTATAAATCTTCTGTCGAGCTACTTATTAATTCACATTTGAGAGAGGAATGTGGTCATGTGACTAAGAATCCTGGTGGCCTTTCGTATCCCTCTGTTCCAATAGCTGAAAAATAGAAAGGGAGATATCTAGAAACATGGCCTCTAAAAGGTAGTTTGATGACCCCACTGTTGGTAAGTATCAGACAATGTTCAGTCAATTATTATAGTCGGTTTCATACTTTTCCTTTCCTAAATCACGTTTGCAGGCATCAATTGGCTTTTACATAAAGACTAATTTTGATTCAAGAAGCTCATCATAATATTCTCCCACTTCCTAAGGAAATAATAATATAAACTTCTCTTTTCCTAAGCTAATGCTTTAAAAATGGGGGCGAGGGGGGTGGTGACCCAGGTGGCTCAGTCAGTTAGGCATCTAACTTCAGCCCATATCCTGATCTCATGGTTTGTGAGTTCGAGCCCTGTATCCGGCTCTGTGCTGACAGCACGGAGACTGCTTGGGATTCTCTCACTCCCTCTCTCTGCCTCCCTCTCTCTTTCTCTCTCAAAATAAATAACAAACATTTAAACAAAAACATAAAATAAAAAGGAGTGGGATAAACGCTGAGTGTGGGGCTGCGCGTGGCTGCTCCTGGTTCAGTGCTGCTTTCTTCCAGACGACTCGTACAGCATTAAAAGGGCTTACTGGAAAACATATCACTTTGGCCAATTTATTCCAGGAAGCAGGGGTTCACTCAGACTAGGGTTGTTCTGTTTGTTTATAATAGTGCAGCAACTCATGGAGCTCTGACAGTAGGAATCACGGTGGGGCCGGGCTGCAGGAAATACTCTTGGAAGCCACAGAAGCAGAGGCAGCACCCGTGACGCAGTGCCTCAGCCTCCCTCTCCCCTCCCGACTCACTTACTCACAGGATCTGCCTTCTCATCACTGAAGCTTGCCGGTGCCCAACATATCTGCTGATCCTTGTGTTCAGCAATGCAATGGTCTGAGTCTCTCAGTTTCGCTATTCTGAAATCCCCAAAGAGGGATTTTACTTAGCTTGTATTTTACCAGCAGCCACCCGAGTCGTGTTGGCTGACTGGAACTAGAAGCCCACCCTTGGATCAGGCGCCCATCCTGGACCCGGTCAGCTCTGGGAGCCAAGGTGAGGTGGTAAGCAAATCAGTCACTGCCCACTCAGCAGGCACCGAAAGCAGAGCTGGTAATGATCAACAGCTCCGGTACACACGCAGAAAATTCGAGAGCATGTCGCTCTATCATATTCAAGAGAAGTCAAGAGGAATGGTTTCTAAGTTGATTTATGTCCTACTCATGGGAGTAATGAGGACTTGAGCCAGGGCAATGGGAGTTAGACAGAAAGAGGTATCGAGATGTATTTCGGAGAGAGATTGACAAAACTTCATGATCGACTAGAGAGGTGTGGGGGAGAGTGAGGAGAAGACAGCGTAAAGACTGCCAGCCTTCTTGTTGTGGCTACTGGGTAAATCCTAGTACTTACTATTCCTTGAGACAGAGAGTGTAAAAGGAAGGGCTGGTTAGTTTTGGGTTGTGCTTGGTGGAGGGAAAGGTGGGACATGGTGAATTTGCCGTGCCTGTGGGACATCCAGTAAGGATTAAAGCTGGAAGATCAAATTGGAGGTCTGGGCTGGTGGTACAGATCTGAGAGACCCCGGAATATGGCTGGAACTGCATCCATCTAGCACAGGCAGAGAAGAGTGGGCTAGGACTAAGCCCAGAGAAGTACTAAACTTGACCACATGGCCAGAGGAAAAGCCAGGAGAGGAAAAAGAGAATAAGAGGTGTAGAGAAAGGTCATCCAACTTGCATTCTTTGAAGCCTTTGATTATGTGATAACACCATGCACTATTCAAAGTAGTGAGGACAGACCAGCAGATGGACAGCCAACGGTCCTACTCAAGGGCTTGCCTTCTAGAGGAAGAGATAAGCAATAAAGGTATCACATCAAGGGAAAAGAGCCATTTCTGGAAAGTCAGAAAAGGGAATTTTTCCCAGAGTAGTTGACAGTATCTAATGTCAAAAGAGCTAAGATGAGGAATTAAGAGAAGAGACTGATTTAAAAATTAGGATATCAGTGCTATGTTAGGCTGAATAATGTCCCCCCGAAGGTATCCAGGTCCTAATTCCCTAGAACCTATGAATGCTACCTTATATGCAAAGGGACTTTGCAGATGCCATTAAGTTAAGGATCGTGAGATAGGGAAATTATCCTGATTTATGCAGGTGGGCCCTAAATGTAACCATGAGTGTCCTTATAAGAGGGAGACAGAGGTACTAGAGAAGAGGAAGCATGAGATATGAAAACAGAAGCAAGAGGCTGGAATGATACGAGAAAGGGGTTATGAGCCAAGGAATCCAAGGGGACTCGAGAAGCTAGAAAAGACAAAGAAACAGATTCCCCCCTGGAGCCTTCAGGAGGAACATGCATTGCCAACATCTTGACTTTAGCCCAGTGAAAGTGATTTAGGGTATGGAGTTATAACTTGTATTGTCTTACACCACCAAGTTTGTGGTAATTTGTTGCAGCAGCAATAAGAAACTAATACAAACCAATTTGAAAATAAACTATTATAAAAAAAAAAGAAAAAAAAGAAACTAATACAAACGGTAACTCGATCTTATTAAGAGCAATTTTGGTAGGGAAAAGGAAGAAGATAAAGCCTGAAAGAAAACTGAAGAAGGATGCTACGTGGAAGGTTCCGAAAAGAGCATCTGTCTTTGAGGAAGTTTCCAAACACATCTTGTTTAAAAACCACAACGAAGAGAACAAAAAGCATTAGAAGAGCTGAAGAGTTGATTAACTGATTAGCTCAATACCCAAAAGTGGCAAGCCATATTTGGAAGTACCAGAACCCGGAGCTTCTCTTAAAAGAGCTAAGCATTTGGGCGGCAGAGTTTGGGGGCTCCCACAGTGACTCTGAGACTGGAGAGTAGACCCTGGCAACCCGTCCTCATCCACAGACGCACGTACCAGCCCCAGGGCTCTTGTTCATCACAGAGACCAAAATATTTTGACACAGTGGCCCAGAATCCTGCACCGGGCACAGATCTTCTCTCTATTAACACAGAAATCCATGATGCACACTGAGGCACGGCCAACAGAGAATGGTCCCATCTGGCCGGTCTTTCACTGAGACACGGATGTTCAGCATTTTACCTCCCCTCTCAGGTTCAAAGCCAAAGTACTTTGCAGTTATAAAGGCTAGAAGGGCATGAAGCTTCAGGAGAAGGGAGAAACATTAAAACCATACAAAGGATGGAGGAGAAAAGCTCATAGGAGCAGCACCAGCCAATAGATTAGATACAAGAAGAATCCAGCCATAGGCCCACACTGAGTGTCAAAGGGGTCCTTTCCTCATGCCAAATGTTGTTATTTGAACTATTCCTGATGGAAAACTTTGACTCTTAGAAATAGGGTAAGCCTGATATTAACTGAAACTCTTCTTAATAATTCAGAAACACTAAGAAATAGACAGGATACAAGTTGAAGGCAAGTTCAGCCTATGGCCTCATTGTGCTGCTCGCAATTCAACAAACTCCAGCTCCCTTGGGAAACCCTGATGGGCTTCACTACAGCACTGGATTGCAGAGAAAATCCCCAGCAATGATCCCAAGTAGTTTTTTTTTTTCTATTTTGAAAGTTTATTTATCTGGGGGGAGGGGGACAGAGAGAGAGAGAGGGAGGGAGAGAATCCCAAGCAGGCTCTGCACTGTCATCAGCATAGACCCCAATGTGGGGTTCAATCCCACAAACCGTGATATTGTGACCTGAGCCAAAATCGGGTTGAATGCTTAACCGACTAGCCCCCCAGGTGCCTCCCCTACCTCAAGTCCTCTTGACAAGGTTAACCCATGCCCTGCCCACTAAGGGAAGAAAGAGAGAAACAAACTAAAGAAACTACTTCCCTCAAAACCGGGCTAAAATGTACAAGTGCATCATGGGACTAAGTTAAACTAGCAGCTGAGAAACTCCCTTACACCTTGACCAGGCAAGGGAGGCACTGTCCTGTTTTTTGTCAGGAAGGTAATATTAAGAAGTAAAAACGGGCATCTATTCATGACCTGGTAAAAACGAGGTGTTAGAGGTTGGGAAGGCACTGCCAGAGGAGCTAAGTTTCAGGACTGAACTCCACCTCCCTCTATGTTCTCTTTGCAGAGTTCTCCCAAAGTAAGGCCAGCATCACTCTTTTAAGGTCGAAGGAGATTAAGACATTCAGAAATCAGACTGTGGGATTTATTCCCATTGTGATTGCTGACTTCTAGTATCAGCCTTTTGTTCTGCATGACAGCTCTCATCTTGCAAACTAGCAAGATTCTTGAATTTGGCAAGGATCCTGCTCTGTGAAGCATTTTCAAGTTAGAGTTTTTAGCAACGTCACATTTCTCTAGCCCTTAATAAAGAAAAGGTTGAGAGGGCAAAAGAAGCAATGGAGTTCTCACCTCCCAGCATAAAACAACCTCCCAGCTGGCAGGTGCAGGCCGACATGTCCAGGGGTGATCACAGTCTTTGAGTTACCAAAGGTTTTTATTTTTTCCTTTAAATCTCTTTACCTTACCAAGTAACTATAATAGCTAAAACATAATGAGCTGTTTCCCCCTTTTGCTCGATTCATTTAAAATGGTATTTTCTATTTGTCTATGTGCGATTACATCAAAAATGCAATATTGCACTTCCTGGTATATTTTATAACCTAGACACAGAAGGAGACCAAAGGATGCCTTCGACAGAAATAAAGGACACTGCTGTCATTCTCCATAAATTTTCCAGGAGTAAGCAAGAGGAGAACAGATAATTACAAATACTGAGGAAGAAGCATCACTTTGCCAATGGTGCAGAGCCTACTATTATGTGCAATTCCCTACTTAGACTTTTTAGTTATGCTGAACATTGAAAAAAAAGATAAATGATTGGGAGGAGGAAAGGGAAAGGGGAAATTCAAACACTGAATTTAAGGGGTTCATTTAAATGGAGATGTCGCCTCACCCTAAGGGGGCAGGTAAGAGTCTGATAATCCCATGGGCACCCCATTGTCATTTTTTTTTAACCATGGATTTGGGATCCTTAGAAATCTTCCTTATTATTCAAAAAAAAAAAAAAAAGACACAGAGAGGGAGGGAGACAAAACATAAGAGACTCTCAAAAACTAAGAACAAACTGAGAGGTGAGGGAGGTGTGGGAGGGGGAGAGTGGGTGACGGGCACAGAGGAGGGCACTTGTTGGGATGAGCACTGGGTGTTGTACGGAAACAAATTTGACAGTACATTATTTTTTAAAAAAAGAAATCTTCCTTACTGTTATGAAGTCAAGAATGGTTTCTCCTGCTCACAAAACATGACCACTTTCCTTCGGTATTTTTTAGTGCTCGGACTAGTTCCGCATATCTGGAAAAGATACATCTTCAACCGTTGGAAATAAATCTTCTTTTTCTTCTCTGCCAAGTCCACAAAATGATCCTTTTCTATCAGTGACAGCACCATCAGATAAGTAGACATGACTTTCTTGGTTAGAAGTATCCTGAGATTTTTAGCAGGAACGAGAATGTAGTTAGAGACCCAGATTAAGCCATGTTCAGCACACCTTACAAATTTTTGGTTCTGTCCCAGAGGTGTCCCCTCGAGCCCCAGCTTGACTGTGGGACCCATTCAGGGCTGACATTCTCCCAAATCAGGTGCCTCGGGAAAGGGAGAGAGGAAGCCTTTAAGACAGGCTGCGGGAGATGACGTTTAGATGAGACTAGATGGGTTCAGGGTTTTGGCCTCTTCAGATTTCTGGGGTCCTCTCTGACCCCTCAAATGAAAGATGAGTTTCCACCAGAATGAACTGGGGAGGGGGTGAGGCAAACCTGAAGATGAGCAAACACAGTAACCACTCAGAGGCATCAGAAACTAAAGTCTGAGGGGTGTCTGGGTGGCTCAGTTGGTTAAGTGGCCGACTCTTGATTTTGGCTCAGGCCATGATCTCATGGTTCGTGAGTTCGAAGGCTCTCTCTGCCCACAGTGCAGAGCCTGCTTCGGATCCTCTGTCTTCCTCTCTCTCTCTGTCCTCCTGCACTCACACTCCTTCTCTCTCAAAAATAAATAAATGTTAAAAAAATAAAAAACTGAAGTCTGAGATTCTGCAATAGCACAGATATTTTTTTCTTATTCCCTTTCACCATTTGTTACTAAAATGTAGAAACAGAAGAGGAATAACAGTTACACTACCTAGGGTTGTATGGCATTTTCTATTTTTCCCCCCATTTTTTTTAACTGTTAGGTTTTATTTTATTCTTTCAGCAATCTGTGACATAAATAGAGCCAGTATTATTATCTTTATTTTTGAGATGAGAAGAGTGAGGCCCAGAAAGGGGAAGTGACCTCATCAAGTCATGCAGTGAGTCAAAGACAGCCCAAAGAATAATACCCAGTTCTGCTCTCATTTAATCCAAAACTTTTACCCTGCTGGCTTTCAACATCCCTTTCCTCCTTCGTTCTTTGGTGGTGGTTCTCTTTTGAAAATGATCCTTCGCCAACTGTGGAGTGAAGACGGATCCACGTTCAGAGTTGCAGAGAACTGTTGTTTAAAGGCCCCCCCAAGGGAGCTGTTTCCATTGCTTACCTGCAAAACCGATGTTTGAACCTGTGACAGAAGTCCCTAAGAGGCATGTGTTGGGATTGCTCCTACCCGAGACGGCTGTAATTAGCTCTGCTAACAACTGTGATTGAACAGAGCTTGTTGTAGTCATTGTTCACTGACAGGCACAGATAAGAGCCACATCTCAGCAAGTGGTGTTCGAAATGGTGTTTCCTGCTTGGTTAAATTCACGTAGGGCACTTGTCAGGGATGCTATTCCCAAACTCTGCTAGCAGCAGGCAACGTCATTGCCAACACCTTCCAGAGCCCGCAGAGAAGGCCGTAACAGATTACCAGGGAATGCACTGCCACACAGTGGGATAGACTGTTTCTACTTGACCTTGTCCAGGCTCTGGCTGCCCCTCCTTCTTATGGAAAACATAGGTGTGGCCTGGCATGATTAAGGGAAAAGGCAGTCTTTGTCTTCCTGATCCTAAAGACTCCCACGGTTTCAGATCACCCTGTAAGAACACTTGTAAGTGAAAGTTATAACGTGTGGTACATTCGGCCTATGCTTTTCTGAGACTGTGCTCTTATTAGAAGCAAAACAAAATGCTGCTGACGAACACCTGCTGGTGAGCACCAAGCCAAGAGGCAGCGTGGGTGTTGAATGAGAGGTGTTGCCCTGGCAGTAAATCCAAGTTGCTCACACCAAAGGAAGTGTTTCTAGGGAAGCTAGCTGAGCACGAGGTAAATACTTAGTCATTGAGAGTAGGCCGTAAATGAGTGCTTCATTTCCAACGAGGGAAGGTCTGATTCCAAAGAGCTTAAAAAAAGGTTAGCATTTCTCTCTTCAATCCATCCATGTATTCACAGTATATATTCCTTTGTTAAGAAATAGGAAGCTCTGTAATCAAACCCTAGTTGACAAGCTGCTAAAGAGCTACTATTTATCTGCCTGGTGTTATTTCACCAATAGGTTTGGCATTATGATTCTAAGTAACTTAATAAAAGAGGACCCAGGCCCTAGTGTGGTCTGAAACACTGGGCTGTACAGGGGGCCTTGGTGGCTCAGTTGGTTAAGCGTCCAGCTCTTGATTTCAGTGCAGGTCATGATCGCACCGTCTTGACATTGAGCCTTGCCTCCGGCTCTGTGCTGATAGTAGGGACCTTGCTACTATCTTGTTTACGATTCTCTCTCTCCCTCTCTCTGCCCCTCCCCCCCACTTGCCCACATGTGCTTGCACACACACAGTCTCTCTCAAAAATAAAACAAAACAAAATAAAATAAAATAAAATAAAATAAAATAAAATAACTGTGTTGTATATATCCTGTGTCTTCTTACCTACTCCCCAGCACCACCCAGTTTTAAGATTCGACTTCTTAAGCATTTCCTGTAATCGGTCTCCTTGGTTTAGTGTTCACTGCTATTGCCGTCATAGTTCAGGACTTTATCATCTCTTGCCTACATACTGCAAAGGCCCAGCCTCCTAAATGGTCTCCCCTGCTCGCTGGCCTCCCACCCCATTTTCCATCTATCTTTTCATCACCTCCAATTATCCTTCCAAAACACAGGCCAGATCAGACCATTCGCAAACCCATCATGACTCTCCATTGCCCACAGAAATGAAGACCAAATGAGAGAATTCAGCACTGTAGCAAAAGCGCAGCATCCAGTGAACCATTCATGTATCCTAATTCCCACTGATTCGAGATAAATTACCCTGGCATTAAAACACCATCACTTTGTCTCTTTGAGCCTTCCTTCCTTACGAAACCACCCTTTTGTTTCAATTCAATTGCGGTCTCCTCAAGGAAATTTTCTACCCTTTCTTCCAACCCAAATCAATCGCTGTCTCCTCCAAGCTCATACAGTACCATATATACATGTATATATGCTTTGTTGAGATAGAAGTCTCGTACCATACAATCCGGCCCGTGTAAAGTGTACAATTTGATGTTCTTTTTTAGTATAGTCAGAGGTGTGCAGTCATCACAATTTTAGAACATTTTAGGCACCCCAAAAAGGAACCCTGTACCCGTTAAGAGTCCCTTCCCATCTTGTCCTCCCCCAGCCCAGGGCAATCCTGATCTACTTTCTATCTCTATAGATTTGCCTATTCAGGAAACTTCGTATAATTGGAATCCTACAATATGTGGTTCTTTGTGACTGGCTTTTTTCATTTTACATATTTTTTTCAGAGTTCATCCATGTTTTAGCACGTATCAGTACTTCATTCCATTTTATTGTTGAATAGTCCTATGTATGGATATACCACGTTTTATTCATTTTTTAAATTAATGACATTTGGGTTGTCACAAATTTTTAGCAATTATAATGCCTCCTGTACACTTTGATTGTCATTTAATATGTATGGCTTAGTATGCGAGGGTTTTCATTTGTTTGGCCTGTGTCTGTTTATTGTTTGATGATAAACTCCTACGGACAAAGAACATTATTTTCACTCTATAGACTCCATATGACAAGTGTTCAATAAATGTTTGAAAGATGGGTAAACGGGCAGCTATCAGAGGTTTTTACTGTCGATTATAATGCAAGGTACTCCAAAGAAAAATATTCAAGTGGGAACAGTAATAACACAAGAAGAGTCCCAATAAATTTACCCAGTAAATTATAATAAACACAGGTGGTTCTTGAATGCACTTCAGTCTCCACACTATTTCCTGGAATTCTACACATGGATACTACAGTTGATTTCTTCATGGAAGCAGTTCCTTTGTTAATAATAGTTGTGAACTAGGTAAACAGAAGCCTGGAAGCCGCTAGACTTTTTCCCTTAAATGGACTCCATCGTGTTTTCTTGTTGCTCTTGGCTTGTCTGAGGTTATTACTATAGTCTGTCTAGGACAGTGGTTCTCCACCCTGGCTGACCATTAGCATCCCCGGTGGAGCTTCTACCAGATACAAATTATTTGGGTCCCGCCTCCCAGATTATGATTCTAAGCTTGGGTAGGGATCCGGGTGCTGACATGTTCTAAAAGCTATAAAGGTGTTTCTGATGCATAGCCAAGTTCAAGAATTCCTATATCAAAAGTTGCCCTGAGGTTAAAAGAATTAATCATATAGAGCATGTATGAGCACTTGACTCCTAGCGAGTATTTTACTCATCCTGGGATCATGCCCATTAAAACTACCTAACGTTTATAAGGCACTTTTTATTTGGAAAGAGCTTTGCAGTCATCTTTTCTTCGCGAGGTTTGCATGCTGGGTGACCTTGTACAAATCACATAATCCCTTTGTGTCTTAAATTTCCTCAAATGTAAACTGTTGGCAGTAATACTGACCCACCCCTCCATGGGTATTGTGGAGACTACTGGGAGAATGAAAGGCACTCAGCAAACATAAAAATGTTACATGCATGCTTATTAGACAGGTATGAAGACCTAGCCACAGCCTTTTAAAATGAAACAAATTCCAAAACAAACCTAAGCCTTTCCTGCCACCTTCGTCATCATCTCACAGACCCTTGCCCAACACCAAAGTACAGAAGTTCTGCCTTTCCAGCGAGCCTGATAAAGTGGCATAATCTATACTCACAAAGAAAGACACAGCTAATCATGGCAGCAAATATGAAAAACGGCCCTGAAATACGGTTTGTTAACTTTGTCATTTATCATTTATAATGCGATTTAGAGATTATATCTAAAAAATACACTCTTCTGAAAAATATTCTTAGAAAAAAATTGTGCGTGTTCACACAAGACTTTAAGCTGATGCTACATACTCACTGTTGATGTTACGCCTGAAGGTGCTTTCTGGTTTGCTGGTTGTTTTTTCCATGGCTATATTTAGCCTCTTCTCATCCTCCCCCACGTGGCTGAAAGAATATATGGTCAAAATGAGACTCTGAGACCTAGCTCAAGTTGGAGATCAGTGAGACTGGGAGGCAGAGGAAGAGTTTCTAACCTTGGCACCAGACAGGTCTTGTAAGGATGGTGACCCACAATGAAGAACTGATTTGCAATATTATTTTCAGCTTCTTGGAAAAGGGAGTCAGAAAACAGACATAGTTTTTCCCTTTTTCCATTTTGCTTTGAAAAGGCCACAAAACTTTCAAGGGCCAGGTCCAATTACATATTCCAATTCATTTGCAATTGAATAGTTTCTTTGACTCTGAATAAGAATTAGTGCCCTCATGCCCACCACAGCTGATTTGAGCTCTGAATTCTAAGCAAGCGTGACCTTTCTGGGGACACTTGACCTGGACTGTGCTCTTGTCTCTTTGGACTCCTGAGAGATTGGTTGTATTCCAAGGGCAGGTGTCTGCTTTAGTTAAGCTCAGAACCTGCTAACAATTAAATTCTATCAAACAAATATTTACTGAGTACTTACATCTGTGGATAATACTGCAGTGATTACTGTGGAGGCTACAAAAACTTCCCTGAGATGCTATAACTCAATGACCTTGGGTCTTTTACTTAGAACAAGACCAACAACCTCCCCACAAAGACTCCCAGGATTTAGTCCGCTGACATGCCAGTTTCCGGAGGCATCCTAAATTAGCCTTCACCAGACATCAAGACGGAAATGTCATCAACTACTCACACAATATTTTGCTACCTGCAATATCCGATAAGACTTTGTTCAGAATTCAGAAGCTCCTGGGGTGCCTGGATGGCTCAGTTTGTTAAGCATCTGAATTGAACTCAGATCATGATCTCTCGGTCTGTGAGTTCGGGCCCCGTGTCAGGCTCTGTGCTGACAGCTCAGAGCCTGGAGCCTGTTTCGGATTCTGTGTCTCCCTCTCTCTCTCCCCTTCCCAACTCATACTCTGTCTCTGTCTCTCAAAAAAGAATAAATGTTAAAAAAAAAAAAAAAAAAGAATTCAGAAGCTCCTGTGAAAAGAGCCTCAGTCTCATTGGTTGGAAAAGAGAACTATTGTGCCTAGTTATTGTTTTTTAAACAAGGTTAATTCTAGTATGTCTCGACCTCAATCATCTTTGAGAGTTTCAGCATCTTTGCTGCACATCTGAAGGAGAGAAAGAACCACATTGGCTTCAATTTCAGTAGTTAGGAGAAATTCATGCTAATACATGCCTTCAATGGGATTCACTTAGGCATCCTGAACACTCTCTTCCATCAATATGGAAAATCCCCAGATGTACGTATTGTGGATTTTTCCTCTGTAAAGAGATGCAAATGGTTACAATAAGTTATATGATTTCCTCCGAGTCTCTCAAAGTTCTGTTTTCTCTGTATCTCAAGGTAAGCATCCCCGCTTTGCAGATCTAGAAGCCAAGACAACATGGATTCGTTCTGTCACTTTCCTCAGTGAAATACAGAACACCTTGTCCCAGCTCACTGCTCTCCTATAAAGCACAGGAAAAAGTTATGGCATTTTAAGACAGAGGAGAAATCAGATGCGGTTTTCTGGTCTGGTGCTTGTTTTCTTTATCTTTCACACCGAATCCTTAAGATCTTAGGTGAAATTTCATGATCCTTACATGTTAACTTTACTTTCTTCCAACTTCTTTAAGAAACAAACAAAAAACATGGAAAAACACTTAACCATTTACTTGCACATCTCTCCATGACCTGGGTCATAAAATACAATCTGAGCAAAGCCAAACAAGGGGCTAGAGGCTTGAGAGACAAGGAGAATGTCGTGCATTAGATTTAGGATTTTGAAATGTTCCTTTTTAATGGTTTTCCGCTTGTCTTCACATATAGGGTCAACATTGGCTGTGGCCTGCCATTTGTAGCAGGCATTTGCTCTAGAGGAAGACTTCTCTGACTGACTACGGACAGGAATTTTCCACAAAACAAGAACAAAAAACAAACTCTTCCCCAAAACCAGATGGATGAGAAGCACCCTATTAAACAAATGTTAAAATTTTCAGTTTTAATTCTTAAAAGTCACCTAAGTATCCACCTACCTCTTGAGAACATCTCTTTATTTCTTTAGAGGAAGATTTAAATAAGCAATTGGTTTCCTTTCTAAGCATTTTTGGATTAACGATAATATTTCTCTCACTTGTATTTTAGCCCTGATGATTAAACAGTAAAAATGCTAATTAGTAGCCTGTAGCTGAAGAGAAAAAGCTATTTCTTGATGGCCGAAATTCAAGCTGAGATAGAGACCTCACAGGGCACTACAGTAAACAGGCTGGGTCGCACAGTAAGGGGAAAGGATTAGGGATCGAATTGACCAAATCCAGAGAGAGATTCTGGCTTAGTGGCAAGACTAAGCTGAGATCCGAATATATGAAAGATACTCACAAGACTCAAGTTACCAAAATGCAGATATTTGTCGTCAATTGTAGAGCACAATTTCTCTTTGTCTTTCCTACTGACCTGCAGCTGACTTTAGAAATAAAATAAATTACATGTTAAGAAATTAATTTTATTTTTCTCCTATTGACTTTTTCCTTTCTGGAAAGACACTGAGCTAGGGCGAAGGGTATATACTATTAGGTAAGTATTGTTGCGTACCATGTCCAGAATCTGCACCCTTCTTCCCATAAACACCTATGAAGAAGTCAAAAGCCCTGCTTCCAAATTCTACGTCTGTCAGTTACTAGCTCCATAATGGTGGGCGAGTCTGAATTTTCAAATGTATTAGTTTTCTCATTCACTTACGGAGGAAAAATATGTATCTCGTGGAAATACTGTGAGGCTTAGGAAAGCCCATGCACGAGAAAACATCTGGAGACTAAGTGTACATTAGCACTCGGTGCATGTTAGAATAATGAGGGAATGGAAGAAGTCAGAGAGGAGCCGAGCTCTCATTGCCCACAGGCTAAAATCTATATATTTAGCTGGGCATTCAGTGTGCTGGAAAATCTGCTTTCTCCTCGCCGGCCCTTTTTTGACAAATGTCCTGCTGTAGTCCCACATTCTCCAATACGCCTTGCATGTGCCCGCCTTCCTGGCTCTGGCACTCACACCACCTCAGCCTCTATTCGCCAAAATTCTACCCATCTCCCCAGGGTCTCAAATCCCACCGTCTCCAGGAATCTCAGGGGACGCAGCTTCTCCTCCTCTAAACCCTGGTCCTTGCTGGCTACAGCGCTCCCGGAGACACAATCCACAAAACACTTACTGCCCCCAGCAGACTCCCTGCAAGTCAGTAACCACGTACGCAGTGCCCATCTCTGCACACCGCACACCGCGGGACCTTGCCAAGGGTAGGTGCTGAATAGACCCATGATTGAATAAACACATCGTTTCTCACCCTGCCCCTGTTGTGCTCTTGGACAAAACACTTAGCCTTCGGTCTCCGTTGCCTCAGCTGTGAACAGAGGAGAACAGCATGGATGTACTCCCCAGGTGTGCTATGAAGAAAAAACCAATGACTGAAAAGCAATTTGAAAATGTGAAACGAAATGCTATATATAAATGTTACATAATCAAAATCATTTCCCTCTGTATTATGTTTTATTTGGCTTTATATCTTGGAATCCTTTGTGGGTTTCGGAATCTCACAGATGCAAAACCATCCACATTAGCACCTAAATTCTCTTGGGTAATAAACGATCGTGTATATTATAGCTCACGGCTACTTTTCCCTGGCATACTTACACATGAATCTGTCATCATTTGGGGTATTCATAATAACTAATGATACAATTCATTTCTTAGGGATAATCTATTCTTTTCCTTCTTTAGCCCGTTCCTGTTCCCACCCTGCTGCCTCAAGGGAACTAACTTTCATTACATCCGAAATCCAGAGGACGAGCGCACTGTCTGGAAGCCCAAATTGAGGAGCTTAGAGTCTTAGACCTGGAAGTGGTTTGGAGTTTTGAAGCACTATTTGTTTTCGGTGGCCCTTTTTGTCCCGAATTCTGAATCTGTCACTCGCTTTATTGTAATATGCGTTACCAAGTGTTCGATGCGGCTTAATCGAGGTACCAGGAAAGAACGGATTAGCCCTTACCATAGGAAAACGGGCAGTGCTAGTTGAAAATACTAGTACTAAAAGAGGCTTCTGACTTTTAGTCCGTATCAGGATATGAATCTTAGAACAGTCCTTCCACAGAGATAGCAACTCGGAGAAAGAAGAGACAGCAGCAACATTAGAGGTTATTGTGAGCATCGAGTGAGTAATTAGACGAAAAGGTATGGAAGACTGAGGGACGCACAGCGACCGTCAATAAATATGAGGCATCGTTCTTATCAGCAGAGGGCCCACCATGAGCCCAGGCCTGGGCTAAGAGTGACACAGAGATTCTTGCTTGAGATTCATAATAAGCCAAGGAGAAAAAACTCAACATTCTTCATTCCCACCCCATTTATCTCAAAGCAGCCAAGCACCTTGTCCGAAGTCTCAGAGTTAGGAAGCAATGGAAAGGAAATAAAACTTCCGGTCTATCATGTTTCTAGAGCCCAGACTGTTTGTCCTGTTTCTTAGAACAGCCTGCGGTTTATTTTTCACTTAGGTTGGGAGTCTCGTTTTCCGCTTTCGAGTATATGATCTTCCCTTTCCGAATCCCTCAGTGTTGCTCATTCTGTTCTGAAGTTTTAAAATTAAGAGTATTTTTAAATGTCTTCTGGTGGCCTTCTGACCAACGTGTGTAGTTTTATGTACCTGGCCGTTTCCCTCAGATCATTCCGGCCTCTCCTCAGAGGTGTCCTCACACAACGGTACACGTTTTTAAGAAGTTCACTGCAGATTTTCCTCCAGAGTACGTATGAAGAACTCCCACATTTCTGTGTAACAGATGCTTCCCTTTCCCACACGTTTCTGTGACTACGTTTTCACTTGGACGGACCTGTGGCAACGTAACTTTCACAGGGGGCACCAGCCCTGTCATTTCAACGCACGAGAGCTCATTCTTTTGGGGGCGGTATCGCCCTGGCTGCAGACACTGCACCAGCAATCTCTCTGTTGCAAAAATAGCTCCTACTTGTGTACCAACTAACACCATCCTTGAGTTTGCAGAATCACCTACAAGGTATTTTGTCCTCTCTAGGGCAATTAATATTTCAGAGTGCCTTATCATGAGTGATCTCTCCTTTCTGTGAAATTAATCAGAGGGATGGCTGTTTTATAGGCGGGAAACTCAGGTTAATGGCTTGCCCGCAGTCTGAGAAGGAACCTACGGCAGAGCTGGTATTAGAGTCTGCTGCTTCTGATTGCCTTTCTCTGCTAAGGTCTTTAGCTCAGCCTGTTCAAATTCTGAGTGATTTTCAAAGTGAATACATGTTGAGAGAGGTGGTGGAAATGGAAAAGAGGGAAAAACACTATTCACTTGAGCAACGCTTCCAAAACATTTAGTAATCAAAAGAACAAGGACTAGGAGGGCCCTTTTCCCTCATTTCCATTTATAGAATAAAAGGACAGTAATCCAACGAGATTAAAATGAATAGAAATTCCAAGTGTAGAGAGGAACTGTTCAGACCACGCTGTTTCCCTATTTCAACATCATTTCGTTCTCCTTTTCAACAATCACTACTGCTATAAATGGCATGAACTGGCAGTGCTTTGTCACCGCTGTCACGGTGTCCCCCTGAAGCGGCTGAACAGAGTGGGCCAATTCTGCCACTGCTGTTTCATGGAGAGGAAGCAGGGGTAAACAGAGGTTAAGGGATTGCCAGAAGCACTCGCAGCTCAGATTAGAACCCATGGCTCCTACCGGTCACATCCTGCTGAAATTTACAAGGCTCCAAAATATTGTTTCAGTGTCAGAGATGGGTGACAGTGCCTGTAGGGAAATTTGCTCACCATCCACAAAAGGACCAGCCCAGCTTCCATGGTCTCACCTCAGCCTTCTCGGTCCCAAGCCATTCCACAAACTTCTTCACATCCCTCTGAGGGAAAGAAATTTCCTTCAGCGAAATAGGTTAGTACGAAGCAAGGTCTTCTATGTCTAGATTTTCGTGGTTTTCTGTTTCATACAGATAGGACTACAATGAGTTCTTGTACAAGGAACAGATCTCATTTTTCCTTGAAGAATATGGGGACAGCCCAAACTCAAGAGATCACTGGGAGAATGACAGCCAAAGGAATAAGTCTGTGCCAGAGTGATAAACTCTTATCAAATACCAATTACAACAGAAGATGGCATGGAAATATGAATGTAGTCTTGATGGGCTGTCTCTTACATGTCATCCGGTTTCCAAAGGAAATTAAGACCAGCTACTTGTCCAAAAACCCATGAACAGTCATGTCTGTATGGAACAAAGAGATGGAAATCCCTGGAAATCAGGAAACGGAAGTCACCCATCTCGTTCTTATTTCATTAAAAAAAATTTCCTATTTCCTCATTTCATCATTTAACACAAAGACTATACAAGTACAGTCAACAGCCGATGTTTGGCTCCTATTACCAAGGTGATTTTTAAAATAATCCCTAGCATCTGTGAAAAACCTTCACAAGGTGTTAACATGATAAACACTGTTGGCAAACTTTTTCTCTAGTTATATCCAGGAGTGGGAAAAAAAAAAAAAGAATTTTCCCCCGTATCTTCTGATCCCAACCTAGGTACACACCTGCTGTGTATCCCATTCAGGTGGTAGACAGCTCACTCCTTGTAGGCAGAGGCCATTCTCTCCAGCCACTCAGTAGCATGGTAAGCAACTGCTACAAGTGAATTGGGCTCCCTTGCCTACACCAGTCCTTTGATTCACTCAATGAGGAATTTCTGCAACCCAAACCCGTTTTTAAGGCTTTCTAAGGACTGTCCAGACCCTGATTTTCTTGCTTGACAGCCTGTCTTATGGACCTTTCCCTGCTGAGACAGGGAGCTGAGGAGACACAACTTGAAACTCAAACCAGGCCAGAGCTCACCTCGGAGCTGGAGCCCTCCCTGCTGGAGGAGCCTTTTTTTTCTTTCTTTTCTTTTTTTTTTTTTTTTAATGTTTAAAGAGAAGGAGAGACAGGGCACGAGCAGGGGAGGAGCAGAGAGAGGAAGACACAGAGTCTGAAGCAGGCTCCAGGCTCTGAGCTGTCAGCACAGAGCCCAATGCAGGGCTGGAACTCACGAAATGCGAGATCATGACCTGAGCCGAAGTCGGAGGCTTAACCAACTGAGCCACCCAGGCGCCCCAGGAGGAGCCATTTCTATTCCTTTCCAGCCATAGGCCTTTTGCCTTCCTTCTTACCAAGGACCCTCATCAGAAACTGCTCACTACTCATGAGAGCCGAGTTATGACGCAAGTCCTTATGGAGGGCCAAGCAGCTACTGAAATAACACCTGTCAAAGTCCATACTCCCTGACCCAGGAGAAACTAAAACCTTCGGGACTTGTTAATCCGAGGGAGCCAGTGGCCAGTGGGTGTCAGGGCCTTAAAAGCTTGACCCTTTTCCTACCATGCACAACTTGATTTTACTAGCACGGTTTGAGTGCCTAGCTGTACAAGGTGCAGTTCCAGGCACACAGCCGCCGCTATGCACCCAAAGCTACGATCCAGAGCTTGCTAACATTCTAAACCTCAGCCCGAAAGCAACACCCAGCCTCCTTGCTTTTAGACTTTATACCTACAGCTCCGTGTATGTGTACACTGGAACCAACATAAAGGCTTAAACACAGGGTGAAGAGCATCCCCACCAACAAAAGGAGCGGCAGTGACCGGGCGGACCAGGAAGGGCAGAGCCCACAGAGCCTTCCGGGGCTACTGAGCTGCGACTCGACCAGACAGCTCAAGATCCTCAGATGCCCGCCACTAGGGACGTCTCTGAGCTCGGTCCAGGAACATGCGAAGGGGGCAAGGGACGACAGGGTGCATTGTGGGCACTTGCGGCTCGTTCCGAGGCTGTCCTGCCCGCGAGGATTGGGCGGCCCTGGCCCTCTGGCGGACCCAAGGGACAACAGCAGCAGGAGCCATGCGACGGAAGTCCCTCAACAGGGCAACCCGAACCAAGGTTAGGTATCGAGGGCTCCGGCGCCGTCTAGCGTCTGAGCCTCTCTTTCGCCCCCGAGCTCTGCCCAAGCGCCTCAGGCGCTTTGGGCCAGGAAAGGAGCCTTGGTGCCCGGTAGGGTTTCCCTCCTGCTGCTGCTGCTGCTGCTGCTGCTGCTGCTGCTGCTGCTGCTGCTGCTACTGGTATGAAAGCAGGGCTGAGGAGGGGACGTGTAATGAACTTTCCAGGAGGTCCGCAGAATCCGAGTTTTGTTTGGGAGATAACCACCAAACCGCCACCAGAACATTTTCCAGGGAGCCCGGAGCTCCCAGTTCCGAGCCCGGGCCTCCAAACGTGACTGGGTGAAGCGGCCCGGGACTCACCCTCTTTGGGACTCGGTTTCCTAGCTGGGGCTCCTTTGGGGACGCCAAGTTCGGCGCCTCCCGCGGACACCAGGTGTGGGCGTTGTCAATCCGGAGTCGGCCTGCGCTGCGGCTGGGCTCGTCGCTTCACAGCGCGCCGACACGCTGCGGTTCCTGGGGCTCTGGGCAGCCCCAGGCCTCTCAGCCAGCGGCATTCAAGGGCCGCCAGTTCTCTCCCGAGGCGCCCGGGAGCGGGCGCAGCTGCCCCCACAGCGCCAGACCGCAGCCCAGGTTCCCCATTGCAGCCAACTTCCCCGCCACCGGCGCGCCTCAGCGCCAGCCCTCAGCCGCGGGCGATTGGACGGCGGCGGCGTGGCGGAGCCGGGCGCTCGGCACTGCCCGCGGCCGCCCGGATTCCTGGAGTCGCCGCGATTGGCTGTGGGTTCCGCCAGTCACGAGTGGAGGGCGCCCCGCCCCGAAGGGCTGGCCCAGGGCTGGCTCCGCCCCGTCCACCGCGCGGCCCCGCCTCCCTCCAGAGCCGGGTAGCCTCAGCTCGGCGGTCCGCCTCATTCGCAGAGCAGGTCCATGAATTGTCAACGCGTTCCGGGCGGCTGCTGAGCCGGGGCGCCCGCCGGGCTTGTCGTGTTCCCTCGGAGGTGCCTGCCCGAACCAATGTGCCGGGCCCGCTAGGGCCAGAGCAGTCGCCGGTTCGGGGCAACTTGGGATTCAGGACCCGCTGCAGGGGCGTCGGTTTGCGATCGCGACTCGGCGAGGAGGGTGAGTGGCCGCGCTCAAGGCGAGCGGCTCCTGTTCTGGCTGTTCGGCGAGCCGGGGGACTGGACGGGTCCTGGCGGGCGTCGGTGCGTCGGTCCTAGCGTGGCGGCTGTGGGGAGGTCAGGGCCAGGAGGGATTTACTCCTTGCCAGTATCCCCGCTCCCGAACTTGTTTCAAAGCGTCGCAACTCGGTCCGGGACGCGGCTCTGCGTTCTCACGAACTTGGCATGTTGTAATTGCCATCATTAGGTGGGGCCTGGGGACGCGTCCCTTGGCCCTCTGCAGCGACGACACGCGCGCTGGGGGCGGCCTCGGTGCCCTGTCGTGTACGGGCAACAGTTCCTAGATGGCTTGCGGACGGGTTTCTGAAAAATTAACCCGCGCCAGAGGCGGCGCGACGCGACAGCCCGGCGGAGGTGTCTGATCTGTAGCCCGAACCAGGGACCATCGTGTTCTGGGTGGGTTTGAGCGGTCAGAGAACTTAAGTGACCAGCTCGGTTCTGTAGCAGGGGCTTCAGTGCTTTGCAATTACTAAAAGGAACTGACAGCACGAATATTAAACTTTGTGAAGTAATTACTTTCTATTAGCACTTGTAACCGCATCCCTCAAGAGGTGCTCGGACCTCCACATCACCTGCAAGGTGTGTCCAAAGGACTTAGCTAGGACCAGGCGGGGAGCTGCTGTCTGTCCCAGTTGCAGGGGGCCCGGGAGAATCCAAGACCACCAGGCCGGTTGTTTGGTGTGTGTTTAAGTGATGAAGTTGTGACAGGAACTGACAACAGAGGATTCAAGGTTAAATCTGACACTTCGTTTGTGACCCGGTCTGGGATATTTTTCTCTCTAGCTGGTTTCTGTGAGGGCGGTCGCATACATGCACTTTACATTATGTGTGGACCACATGGAATTAAATGTAGTATTTTCTTGTAATTGTTATTCGATGTGAATGAGAGTTTACTGAACGTACTAGAGACTTGGAAACACAATTTGGGGGAAGAAATTATTTTTGAAAATATAGTAAAACGTTGACATATATAACTATTCATCCTTGAATATGCGTATGTAGGTGTGTGAGTATGTGTAAAATTGATAGGTGAATGAGATCGAAATACATGGAGGGAGAAACAGCCTTGAACTTGCCCTGCCTGGGTGGAAAGATGGACCCTCTGATCTGTGAAGTGTATGTTGAATGTGTGTGTGTTTGCCTGTCTGAATCTGCTTGGTCTGTCTGGGTCAGTGTATGTCCATGAACTTTAGCAGCATTTAGTTCCATACCACGCCGTGCAGATTCCGAGTTCCTGGTTTATAGCCCAGCAGCCGCCAGCCGGCCCATCTGTTAAAACATAACATGTACATTTCAGTCGCTTCAGCTGGATCACTAGGGTGGAGTGTGGGTAGGGGGCAACCCTTAGTGGAACAACATGCTACAGACAAAGACCGCCTCTCAAGTTCTATTTTCACTCAGTATTCAGCCTGAACTTGCGATTTCGGTGAGGGAGAAAAGGAGTGTTGGATTCTCCGAGAAAGGCAAACTTCATTTTGTGAAATAATTAGAGCCACGGTTTGGGAAAAGAGAGTTTTTAAGAGGAAAAAAAAATTCCTCTAGAAAAGAAATATGATGTTTGTCACATTACCATGCAACACTGGGTTACTGCTTTGCAGTGGCATGCGTATCAGAAACTGTTTTCTTTTGCTTCTTAAGAGAATGCATTCAAACTGAATTGTTTTGCACCCCCCAAAAAAAATCCTTAATAGAAGTAAACAGAGCTTTATTGCAGAGGCTATTTAATCTACTAGAGTTAAGACTGCCTTAGTAATTCTACTGAAACATGTTTTTAGGAATTTATAACCTGGATATAAATTCATATTCAGCCTAATCACTGGTTGCAGTGGTTCGCAATTTATAGTTTAAGAAATAATAAAAAACCTTTATCACAAAAATTCTGATGACTAAAAGGGCAGGGGGAGGAGTAAAACAGCTTAATAAGTTCCTGCAGCTAAGTGACTGATACTTAAAAAAACTATAAATTCCCTTAATAATGTAATTACTTTTGGTGACAAATACAGGCTTATTTTTGAAAAGCATAATTGATATTTTTACCAGTAATTTTATGCTCATAATTACATTTTAAGAATGGTATTTATTATATGTGGGCAGAAGAAACTGGAATGGTCCTTAAGAACTCATCACAACAAGTATTGTTTTTATTTTTATGGTACGCAAAACACTTTGGGGAAAAGATGCATGTCTCTAATCTGTGAGTGTCTTTAAATTTCTGATGCACTACAGAGACAAAATAATTCTCCTACCATATGGATCGTCCGAATCAACTGGGTTGGTCCTTAGAAATTCAGCTTGGGGGCTGAACCCCGTTCTCTAAGATTTGATTGAGGAGTCTGGGCTGGGGCGGAGTTATCTGTCTTTTGAAGAAGCACCTGCCCCCAGGTGCCCAAGTGATTCTGAGCCCAGCG
The DNA here is from genome assembly GCA_030068075.1 of Paguma larvata. NCBI lineage: Eukaryota > Metazoa > Chordata > Mammalia > Carnivora > Viverridae > Paguma > Paguma larvata. Next base: position 129,026,952 of record CM057826.1, read on the forward strand.
ACCCCCTCACCATATTGTGAGAAACACTGGAATGGTGTTTATGATGTAAAAGAATAATCCTAGTCTGTGAGGTCATTTAACGAGGAATTGTTCTGATACTTCCGGGTGGCATTTACCAGCCTGGTGAATTTTATAGGCAACGCTCTAACACTCTGTTCTCAACAATGGCACCTTTTGTCCTGGGTTCAGGAGTGTTTAGAATCCTCAGCTATCTCTCTTCTAGGTTAGCCCCAATTCTAAGGAAGTCTCTCTGGAGAAGCAAGGTAACTTAAGACCTCTCCTCAGTCTGAGTCCCTCCATTCTATATTCAAAGTCAAGTGGGTCCCTGGGGTGCTCCAAGGTGACTTTGCCTGTCAGGACTCACATTGTTGGACATTTTTCCCTGGAGGGTAGGAGAATATGCCAGTGTCCTTGGGAGCCATCTTTGACTCTAAAGCCATTCTAGGCTTGGGGATTAGAACCTTACTGATTAGAAGTCAGTATAGACTGACTCCTTGGGAAGCTGTAGCTGATCTGCCTCTTGGGCAAGAGAGTGTCCTGGGCCACCTATTCAGAGGCCAAACATTCCTGTTTTCTGAAACTCACAAGTATTTCGAGCTGTCCAATTAATTGGATAGAGTTTTTTTTCAGCATCATAGAGTGATGGGTTGAAAATTGATTGCTAATAACTCCTCTTTTCAAATCAGTGTGAATATGGACTTCTTAATTATTGCCAATTACCTTTTTACGTAGAGTTTGATACTGACATTAAGAGTCTGTTCTCTCATTTCAGACTGGCACAATTCTCAATTTAAAACTTCTGGATAAGGTTGTATTTTTTTTTTTTCTAATGTTTATTTTTTGAGAGAGAGAGAGACAGAGCATGAGTGGCGGAGGGGCAGAGAGAGAGGGAGACATAGAATCCGAAGCAGGCTCCAGGCTCTGAGCCATCAGCACAGAGCCCGATGCGGGACTCAAACTCACAAACAGCGAGATCATGACCTGAGCTGAAGTCGGACGCTCAACCAACTGAGCCACCCAGGCGCCCCTAAAACTTCTAGATAAGGTTTTAAAGAGAATGGATCTATCAGAGGTTGTTGCCTTTCCCTCGTTCTACCATCCATGTACTTAAAAAAAACCTATTGACTTCTCAGAGGTCAGAAGTGCCTGGAATATTTACTTGCCTGATGACAAAAGGACACGGATAGGCTGGGACACTGAACTCGGATTGTTCCAGGCCGCTGGATCATCACTGGGACTCTCACGGGGCAATTTCTGTTTAAAGGAGCACTTGGCAGGCATGTTAATAGGTCACTTATGTTAACAATCCTTGGAGTACGATGATTCTTCTCCCACTTTGTTACAGATGAGCAAACAGCAGCCACCAAAGATTGGTAATATTTAGACCCCGTCTTTCCTCTTCAAAGATAACACCAATAACTGAGACACTGGCCTTGCAGTTGAATTATTTTTTCTTTAGCATCGTGGGAAGATGACAGGATTATGCTTAGTCATTCATATCGTCTATAATTTTTTTTTACCTCTTCCTTCAAATTTATGGTTATAGGGAATGTGACCTTGGGACGGGTTTCTTTATAAAGTTAACCATCGTATGTGATAATTGGTTCAATGACCCTAACCTTAACCAGCGAGGCTTGACCCACAATGGCAAATAATTTGCTAAAGGTCGCAGAGCACGATGGCAGCAAAGCCTGTATGGAGACGTCTTTGGACTCATATCTCAGACCTGTCCATTTGCCTGTTGAGTCCTAGTAATGTTTGGATGCTGGCGGAATAGAATTGTTTATATTTCAATTGCCCAGCTTCTGCATGATGAATGGACCCCGAACATTTTAAAAGCCTAAGGATAATCACAGCCCCTAAACGTACAATGAGATTTATGCCTACTTAAAAAACTACGGTAGAATGCTACTTTTCTTGAAACTGGGCCATAGGTCACTGCAAACTCCTAAGCAACAATTCTTTTTTTTTTTTTTTCTGACCATGGCATACTTTTGGCAACAGGAATTTGATGGATCCTTTTCTAGTTTTTTCACCCTTCTTTCCCCACCCTTCTTCCCATGGCAAAATCGACCTATCAAATATTGACTTTTCCAGTCAGTCTGCCCTTTTCACATCTCCTAATACTTAAACTTTAGCCAGTTTGACTCTTTTTCCCCCCAACATGCCCTTATCAAGCTCTTACCTTCACTGTAGAGTTTCGGTCCTAGACACGTCCTCTAGTAGAGAATAGTGATTGAGCCATACGAGGTTTACTCTAGCTTTTGCTTTATGGATTTAGCTACAACAATAGTAAGAACAAAGGGGGAAAGAAAAATAATATCAAAGTCAAGTTGGGAAGTATCGTATTAGATATTCTCAGCTTATAGTTTCCACGGGAAATTTAAGATCCAGATAATTGAAGTGACAGATGCTCTCATCTGTGGCCTTGCAGACACTCTTCCGACAGAAGCTGAGAAATATAACTGAAGACAGCCTCCTAGGTTACAGAAGAAAAACAAACGTTAAGCTCTCAGAAAAGAAGTGACAAAAAGGCAAGGGTAGGGGTTGGATGGGATGGGGAGGGTGCTGGGAAAGAACCTCCAGTAACACGCCAGACAGAGTGGTAAGAAATTTATGGAGGTGCTGATGGTTTGGAGTTTCTTGGGGGCATTGATTCTGTTTTATATTGTCTTCACAACCCGCTCGCCCTGCTTGCTTTAAATAATTTATTATAGCAGCAGGCCTTCCTCTGGTTAGTTTCCTTTTTTATAACTTTTTCCTTCTCATCTCTGGGTCTAATCAGAGGCATGTATAAGAACGTGGCTGCTCTAGAGTACTTAGGAAAATCCGTGATCAACATTGCTACATTATAAACCCATGGCTGTTGTGTTCTATTTTGCAGTGTTTTCTTCCTTGTTATATTAACTGCGTATCTGTGTTTTAAACAATATTTTATTCATCTTTGCACAATGAGACTATGGGCTTAGTCCTCTTGGCTGGAAGTGTCTTTGGAGTAATCCATCATCAGAACACCATTGATCTAATGATGTATTTATTGCTCACTATTGCAGCACTGGCAAGAAACCCAGTATGGTTCTAAAAATTTGATTAAAAAGAAATCAAGTTTTTGCAAGGCGTAGCCATCCAATTATGTTAGCAGCTGCCAAGTGTATTTTATGCTAAAATATACACACACATTTCAAGTGAGCAAAACGTGATCTTTTCAAAAGCTTTTAAAACTTTTTGCGACGAGACAAGTAGAACAAGATGTCTCTTAATTAGAAAAACTGTAAGTGCGCTCCCCATCTCAGCCCAAGGTAAGGTATAGTATTTTTTTGGATTATATCCCTAGACAAGAAAATGGATAGATTTATCTTTTTAATCGACATAATAAAAACCACGGTGGTAAGAACTAACTCCTAGCCCTTGAACGATTTTCCAGGTAATCATTACAAATCAGAATGAACTGAAATTAATTAACGAACACTGAGTACCGATCATGGGAAGCACCTCCTTTCTACTTAACTAACTCCAAACACGATTCAAGTATTAGCGCCTTTGGGAAGCTTCTCCATGTCCCTCTTTGGGCTGGTTGTATGCTGTCAGCAGAACCTTTACCTCTTATAACCCCGCTCCCTCCAGACCGGGAACCCCTGAAGGGCAGGGCCCACCCCTCTCATCTTGTAGCTTCTCGAGAAAGAGTATTTAAGAGATACTCTTACTGCCGGGTGTGCTAGAGGCTACACAGAATTACAGGTGAACACTTGCCAGGCCTCTGAAGGACGTGCACATGGATACTCACCACCAGTTTATTTAAAAAAAATTTTTTTATGTTTATTTATTTTTGAGAGAGAGAGAGAGCTGAGTGTGAGTGGCGGAGGCGCCGAGGGAGAGGGAGACACCGACACCGAAGCAGGCTCCAGGCTCTGAGCTGTCAGCACAGAGCCGGATGTAGGGCTGGAACCCACGAACCGTGACATCATGACCTGAGCCAGAGTCGGACACTCAACCGACAGGGCCACCCAGGCGCCCCTCACCACCAGTTTCAATAGCAGTGATAACTGGATCCTAGCGCCAGAGTTCCAGCTTTGGCCCCAGTCTCAATGCTTCATGTGACTGTCATCCATTCCTGCCCTTGCTCTTCCGTCTTTATGCCCCTCCCCTTCATTCCTGGCCTTTCCTCCTCTTGTCACTACCTCCCTGTTGGGACTTCTTGAGAAATGCCTCCAACTCCACTCTCCCTCCCCTGGTCTAGGCCCTGGCTCCTGGTGCTTTTGCGTTCTCACACTCCTTGTGTTGTATCTTGAACAGGAGCTCACTCTCAGGCCCCACGTGGAGACTTGGGGCAGCCTGACCCGCACGTCTTTCGAAGTCTCAGATGGCTTGGTCCAGCCAACTAGCTAGTTTTGGCCACTAGTTCCTGCTAGTTTCGTGCAGGAACGAGGCGGTTGCTGGGCCTACGGGCCGCTGCCAACCAAAGCTCGGCATCCCGGGCAAATTTGACATTTGGGAAGCGAAGCTTTTTATAAAAAATAATAATCCCAGCAGATCTTTGCTTCAGAGACTAACTTTCGTAAATGTTTTTCATCTCTAAATCTCCTTTCGTTAAAGAAGGATCCCCTAGACAACAGTGTATATGATGTCATCTGGTGACTTCGGTCAGTTCTTACCTGAGAGCGGGTTCCTGAGCTCCTGCCTGTGTCCGTGTGTCCAGCTGGAGTTTATGGAGCAGCAAAAGGAAGCGTAACTGCCTGGGGTCAGGGCCTCAAGAACGCCCTTTTGTGTTAGATCTTAATGCACTTTGGATGACTGCAGGAGATCAAGGACCCTCGTTTTCTGTCTCATCTGGGAGGTTCAGCCTCGCTTTACATAGGAGCTTTCTTCTCCCACCTGCCAAGAAAATACCATTAGAAAATTGAGTGATTACATCTAAACGTGATTCAAGGCAACGGAGAAGATGAGCAATCCTAGATTAGGTCATGGGCTCACTGGTGTCTTCTGGATCTTGTAAGTCAGGAGCGCTTGCCCCTGCGTGTCCCAAAGCTGCTCCTTTCATCTCGGTGCCAGAGGCCAGCAGGATTCGAGGGTGCTGTAAGGGGGGGCGGGGGCAGACATCCGTGGAGCCCATCGCCCATCCCCTTCCCTGCGGCCAGTGGAGGCCCTCCCAGTGGTGCTTTGCTTTGGCATTTCTCAGACCTGCGTTTCACCATCCCTTGTATCAAATCTTCCTCTTAATACTTTGTGACCGTGTCCCATAGACTGGGGTTCTCACCGCCAGAAAGTTCTCATCCTTCACCTTCCAGGGTTCCCTGGTTTCGACTTTTCTTTCGTTTAGTCCCACCCTCCACTCACGTGTCCCTCTCTGGAAAGGGACGTTCTCCACCCTCTCTGTTCCTACTCTGTTTTATAAAGGCTCTATGATGATCATCGTTCCCATTAACCCTGTTCCTGCGGGAGGTGCTGCATTTTTTACCCTTTTCAGAGGACTTTCCTAGAGCCTTCCGGTGTGTCTTTCTGATGCTAAGGAGAAGATCCCAGTAATGCGGCCTCTCCTCTCTGGGATATTGCGTGCTCTGACGGCCTTACGCAGTGAGAAAGGAATTCATCTCGCAGAACCTCAGTTTTCTCCAACCTCACTCATACTTGCCAGGGACTCCCCCCGCCCCTCCTTACTTGCTTCATCACTCTTACTGCCTCCTACTCACTTTTATATCATTAAGAAACAAGATCACAAGCCTCTGCTAACAATCGACATATTCATTACAATCTAGGGGATGAGCCTTTCTATAGAGACCAGAACAGGCATACACTGCATAGGCAAAGGAAGAACAGGGCTGCCCTGGTATCCTTACAGACAGGACGTGTGCATGGATGCCCCTTGCGCTGATAAGTTCTTAATCTGTTGTTCTAACTAACCATGGACCGTTTCTCTTTCGAGGCTTCTAGTAACACCAACACTTGTCCCTTTTGGCTCTCCCTTCAGAAGGATCGTAGGGTTCAGTATCCTCTCCTCCACTGATTTTACTTAATTCTTATTTTGGGTGTTTCGGGTTGTTTTGCTCTGATCTACCTGCTGAAGCTGTGTTGTTTCTAACCTGCGCCGATGTGTCTCTGCCGCTTTCCAGTCCTTGACAACCTCGCACAATTAGACACCGTCCTTCTGTTGAATGAAATTCCATTTTCGCCGCAGATCAGTAATGAAGACATTAAGTGGCATCCTGATGGTGACCCTTTCAAGAGCTAAGGCACCATTTGCTATTCGGTTTTAATTACGGTCTCTTAGCAAATTTTCACCAGTCACAATGTTCACCCCATTTGATAAGTAATATCTCCGGAATACGCTACAAAATGATGAAACCTGTGTGCTCATATTTTCTGTTCTCCATTATGGGCTGAATTTATAATTCTGTAATTTTCCTATAGGAAAAATACTTATTAGACCGGAATGGCTAATTTGGTTTCGAGCCATACTACTTTTTGCTTATTGTGAACCATTAGACATTTATGCGATATTTTATTTTACCTCATCCCCACCCCCTGCCGGCAGCTCCACCAGCCATAATTGCACCCCGACCCTTCCCTCTGCAGTCAGTATCTAGGCTTTTTTTGCAAGATGGATATTTTATTTTACTGGTCCCCAATATTTTCAATCTTAAACTAACACTGCATAGCCTAAGCAAAAAATAGCCAGTGCCCTATTAGGATTATATCCGCTCCCCTACTTCCTTTCTAGGCAGGTCTGCACCTGCACAGAATACTGCACCTTTCCTGTGGAGTGCTTCTGCCCCTTAACCCACTTGTCCCAGTAGAGTGTGAAGCTACTTATGCTTTCTTAGCATGCGCCCTGTGCCTGCGATTTGTGCTAGCTAGGTCTTACGTGGTCCCTGTTGAAATTCTTGTAATCGGATAAGGGCTCAGAGGTGGAAGCCATATGATACAAAAGCCCAGTGAGCGGGTGTGCTTCATTGAGGCCTTCAGGGAAAAACATGTGAACTAGGCAGGCGAAAGCCGAAAGTTCAAGTTTTTCAACAGAAAGCCAGAGATAGACCACTCGGCACCAGCTACTTACGCCGAAGCACCCTCTTCCTGTCTTGACTCCTGGGGTGTTCTCATGGCCTTTTCCCGGTGACCATCCCAGTGTCGTAGATTAAAATGCTGGATCAGCCCCTATCCAGAATTTTGGGGTTCACCGAGCTAGAGTCGGAAGTCCTCGTTCCATTCCTAGATCTTCCCAGAGACAGAGAAACGAGCGATGCCTCCAAACGGAAACGTCCAGGCAAAGGTGATGCAGTACACTTGCTAGGAAACCTTCTGCCCACAACACAAGCCTCCGGGGCCAACGGACCGACACAGGAAGGAAGTGTATCATCTCATGTGAGAGGCAGGGCAGGCGGTAGCAAAGTTACATCATCGAGGATACAGGTTCCTCTCGCCTCTGTGCCACTGCCATCCTTGGGGACCACTTCCCTCTAAGCCTGGGTCTTACCTTCTTGACAGGATGGCATGCGGTTGGGCATGACAATCTCTAGAGCACAGAAAGTGGACCACCTCCTTACACGATCTCCTTTGGAAGGAGGTGAAAATAGTACTAAGAGCCTGAGAAGACCTGTCTTCCTATCTCATTGATCAGAACAGGATCACATGCCCCGTCTCTGCCTCGGTCACTAGCCAGGTATTCTCCACCATTGCGTGGAGGGCGGGGGGAGGTGACTGTGAACAGAATTGGGATTCCGTTAGTAAGAAAGAAGTCTGTGTAATGGGCGGAGGAGGCAGTAGATGTTGGCAAGCAACTGTGTCTACTATACACAGTGACTTCGATAGTAACTATGAAATTCCATTGATGCCTAGCGTGTAGTTGGTAGGTACCACCGCAGTGCTATACGTTTCTGGACACAGAATGGCTAGGCTAGGTTGACAGGGAGAGAAAAGCCACAATGCAGACTAATTAAGGACAGAGAAATGAGCCAAGATCAATAATTATTCTGATGAGAATCACAATAAACCCTAATGAATTCAAATGTACCAATTTATGTCTATTTGTCCCCAATGAGTATATGATCTTTACTGAATAAAAAAGATTAAAACCATTTGCTCATTTTTCAGTCATTTTGTACTTTGGATATAGTCTTTTGTGGTGGAAGTCTACTTGAATGTGTCAACATTTTTTACTAGCTTTATTTACATATCACAGCATTAATAATAATAATAATAATAATAATAATAATAATAATAATCGATGATGGTAAATGGCCAGGATTTACTGAGTGGCCTTTTATAAATTAGGAATTTAGCATCCAAGAAGAGCCAGTAACTTGCTTAGCTCATATAGCCACTGAGGGGGTAAGCTAGGACTTAGACTTCGGTTCATCTGCCCATGTCCCTTTCCTGCCTTCTGTGGCCTCTCTTTGCGTTCGAAGATGGTCCCAAGACTACCATGGCATGCAGGGCCTTAAGTGATCCGGCCCTGCCCATCTCTGTGACCTCATTCCTTACCCTCTTGCCCTCACTAGTTTTCTAACCGCGCTCGCTCCCTCGTTGTTTGTCTCATAAGCTGGTCTCGGTCTCACCTCTGACTCCGCATCTGTTGTTTCGTCTGCTTGGATCATACATCCTTAGCTCCTACGGCTCCATTGTTTCCGTTCATGGCTTCCCTTCACCGTCACCTCTCAGGACCATCCCATCTGATTTCCTTAGGGGCCCCCAGTCCTCTGTTTCTGTCCCATTTTTGTTTCATCTATGGTATTTGCCATAATCCTATATAATTTACCTGTCTCCTTGTTTCTGCCTGCCCCCCCCCATCTAGAATATAAGTTCCCCGAGGGCAGAGATCCTACCTGTATTTGTAAAATGAATGAAAAATCAAGTGCCTAAGTTAACAAAGAAATGACTATTTAGAAGTTTTGACCTCTAAGGATCCATAATCTTCCTTTATCTCCCACGCTAAGACTCAAAGCGGATGACAGTTGTCAACGAGCTAAGTGCATGCAAGGTAGATTTTTTTCATATAAACCTGGAAAAACAAAACCTCCTTTTCTCTCAGTCTCTCATGAGGGTGAAATAAGATAGAGGAATCAGAATTCTTTGGAGAGAAGGCAGACTTAACTACAATAATATTACATAAAGGTTTTAGGAGAGCTTGGTGTGAGAGGGAGATTTGAGTAATATTCTTAACTTCAGTTTTTATTTTGATTATAGTTTTAAGGATGCCAATTCCTTTAGACATAAACCCTTAAAACATGGACGTATACATATAAAGCTTAATTGTAAGCTAGAAGACTTAACAATTGCATGATAATTTGCAGTGGCAAATTCACTTAAAATTGTTTTCTCTGCTTACACATAATTTTTCACTTGAACTCAGGTATCGACTAAAATAATTTATTGCTAGAACTGTGTTCTTAATTATTCTGAGGTAATTATGAAGGTGCAAATTGAAAAACAGCTTTACCTCCCATGTTAATTTGGAAGGGATTGACAGACATGAACCAGTGGCTTCCTCTGAAGCTGTTTTTTTTCTCTGGCTTTCAGCTCGGGACCCTCTCAGCTAAAATACGTGCTTCCGTGTTTCCCTTCCCTGTCGTTCTGTGGGTTGCTGTGTCATGTGCTTAGTGCGTTGTGAACCATTCTTTTCTGAGGCTTCCAGTGTGACTTTACCACTCCACCAAATAAATCCTCATTTCACCTTTGACAGGAACTTCACGTCCCCTCCTACCTGCTCCTCTTCCGCAGGTCTTTCCCCAGGTGACCTCGCCAACCATTGGTGTCTCTCTCCATGGGGGGGGGGGGTGATCAGTCTACACCGTTTCCTGCCTTCTGGTCTTCCCGCTATCACAAAAATCTGTTGTAGCCATTACTATGAAATACACTTCTCAGCTAAACTCCCGGGATCAGACTTCCAGAAGCAGATCTAAATGTTATGGTGAGCACACATCTATATTTGAGAGTAATTTTTAATCAAGCTCTTCTGGATTGTTTTTATGTTTTGCATTAGAGGCAAGTCAGAAAAAAACAGAAGGCGGAGAACCACCAAGAGGGTATTTAGGTGTTGTTCACATGGTACTTTCCTCCTGTGTTTCCTGGAGGGGATCCCTTTCTTCCTCACTTTATAACTAGGTAGGTTGGGGTGTGGACTTGGGGAAGAGCCCATCAGAACCCAGGTGACCATGAGATGGGTGATTACAGGGCTGGGCCAACATATCATTATTATTGAAATTAGGCAGGTGCATATGGTCTACGTAAACTCTGGAGAGACTGCCTTTGACAGAGTAGTTTTCATATACAGTAGATTGGCCCTTTTATGGCTCCACAAAGGCTTTGTTTCTTTTTTTTCTCTTTCTTTCTCAGCTGTGTGGGTGGGAAGCAGCGTGAGGTTATAGAAAATGTATAGCAAAAGCAGTGGCAATGAGAAAGAATTCATAATGGGTACACACGTATTGCCGGAATGTTTCCCAAGTACTTGCAGGGAGGCGGCAGTGAAGCTTCTTTGGCAGAGGCAAAGAACACGGTCTTTTCCATGTGTGAACCCCCTGTGCTTCGAAAGGTCCTTTATGGTCCACAAAAGCAGGTGCTCGGGAGCTGCTGTCGCCACAGAGTTTGGGAGAGTCGCCGCAACAGGTACAGTGCAGACTCCTGTCATCCGTTTTGGAGATTTGGTTAACTTTGGGGAATTTGCTTATTCACAGGTGACACGGAACAAGTATTCTTCATTAGAGCGGGGGGCCCTTTGTTCCTTTCTTTAGGGTTTGCGGATCGAAGTTAACAAGATTTAAAACTGTGAACAGTCATTTGCTATGTTACGTGCGTACAGACAGACATAAATTTTTGTTGATGGCCATCTTCATTTTGAGAACTCCGGGTGACAGTTGGACTTTGCCTGGTAAACCGACTTTCCTGCATGACCCTCAGACATACTTTATTGTCTGGTTAGGCTTTCTTGTTAGGTGTCTGTCATCCTAGGACGTGTTGTGTTTTGGTGAGTTGTTAGTTTTGACCGCAGCTTTACCTGATAAATCCTGTGATTTTGTCTTTCGTATACTTCTATCCCATTTCTGAGTGCTAGCTTCTGTCTCTTCTTTTCTTATCACTAATAAGCTATTTTCATTTTGCTAAGGAATTCAAACCTAAATAATACCAGCAGTGTCATTCCTATGTCTTTCAACAAAAGTCATTTGTGCCCATTTCTTCAGGTGAGATAAGTAACTAAGACATGATTCTTTCGCTTTTTGCTAGTTTTCAATTTATTGGATACGAGCCTTATGGAGGCCAGTGCACTGTTTGGTTTTTAAAAAAGGGGGTGGAGGAATGAAAGCTTTGTTTTCAATGTGCCATACCTGTTATGTTTTCAAATGACAAAGCAAAAAAAAAAAAAAAAAATTACCACCCAATAAGATGCGTGTGGATATCTTGCACTGAAAATCATTTGAAATATTTCATGGCTACACTTTGTGCTAAATATAAAAATAATTGTGTTTCCCATGTGTGAGCATCAAAAGCCCCAGTTGGGGAATCACATGGTATAGCAAGTAGGTCACTATTGATGGGAGAACATGAGACAGGAAATGTCACCGCTAAGATGAGAGGCCCAAGCAGTATGTCTCGCCATGCCTGCCGCATTGTTCGTCCTAAGTGGAAGGGCTCAACAGGGTATAACTAACTTTAGCCCAATTTGGAAGTATTAGCAAGGATAGCCTTTTAATCTGTCATTCCCATTTGTTTCTAGATAACTCACTTTCCCAGTTGGGCAAAATAATTGAACGGCTTGGGTCTGCACATTGGCAGACCTCCGAATACCAATTAAAATGGCAGCCTTTACATTCTAAACGTATACATGGGAACCAGTACTCAGCTATACAAAATTGTAGCCACAGATCTAGCTGGTGTTTGAAATCACTCACTAGGAATAAGCAAGTAATGAAAAATGGATTCTCTTAAAAATCTCATTTACTTCCTATTTGAAGGTGAGGTGGGGATGTGGGGGGGGGACACTTTTAGGGAATCTAGTCACCTTTGCTTTTCTTTTTTGAGCCGGAGGAGGAAGATGTATTATTTATATGTGGGAATTTTCACCACAGAGTATACCTAATTTTGCATACGTTTGCATAATCTCATGTTTAAATAAAAGGCTAGGAGGAAAAGCAGTGGTCTCCTCTGTCAGCCCCCATGGAGACAATACCTTATTTGGCGGGGAGGGGCAGGGCCAAGCTGGAGCCTTGGATTCTGAATCGGAGACAAGCCCTCTCCTCATGCTACATTAAGCAGTTGAACACAAGCCCAGAGAGCCGGCGGCAGCGATTTGGATGTGGAGGTGAGAGCACGCCGGGATGATTGAATTTGAATCTGTCGCTCAAGTGCCCCGAGTCTTCATTCACTTCTAGCACAGAGTCCTTCACAGAAGTACCTGGCTTACGGATTCCACGCATCCTGTGTGGAAAGTCTCACCGCTTGACTCTCAGAGGCCTCCCAAGCTCACGCTTTTAAAGGTCATTAACGCAGATGAAAACACTCTACTTGGAACCGGGATTATTTCATGCAGGTTATAACTTTCAAGAAGGCAGGGGAGATGGTGTGAAGGCTCGAGGAATAAGTATTTTCACAGTGTTTTTAATCTTTATTCCTTCTCCAGCTTGAATACAGAGCCTAGATGTGTACACCTGATCCAGGGATAGAATGTTGGAAAAGGGGGTTAGAAGCACCGCTCTTAGAGAAATCTCTCTGCAGTGAAAATTCTGGAGAAGGTTTCCAAGCGGCAGTAAGAGATCTTGGCTTCTGATGGAAGAAAACACGAGTGATGGGGCACTTGAAACTGGCTGTGACATTGTGTGTGCCTGGTTCTCACCCATCATAAAGCAAGCTGCTCGTGGGCTGTGGAGTTAGCTCATTTCCTGGGCCTCTGTCAGAGAATGTCAGTTGACTGGCATGGGCGGGAACATTCTGGAAAATATTTTGGAGTGTGTGAAATAGATCTTTGCTTTGGAAATCTTTGAAACATCCCTTTTCTAGTTTCAAAAATGTATGCGTAACCAATAAATATTTACATCTTTAGATGCCTGGTGGAACCCTTTACCATCTTATGAAATTAGTAATTTCCTATGAGTTTCTGCTAGGAGATTTCTCTCTGATGTCCGTATAAATGACCAGATGGTCAGGCCCCCCCATTCTATTTCCATCCCAGTCAGAACCCCTGGTCCTGCATCTGATTAAACCTAGATGGGGAGCAAGACGCCTTCTGGGAAAGAAACGGAGAACTGGATGTTTTTCTGTGGACTTGTTCCTTCCGTGTTCTGTGATCCTAGTCATCTTTCAAGCCGGTTTATTTTTTCTAGCTATAGGGAGCAAGTTGTAACAATTTCTGGTTGGTAACTTTTATTTGTAAGGAGAAGACTCACCAGGTTCCTAGTTGGCTGCTTAGATTCCGATGGTGGCCGCTTCTTTCATCTGTGTTGTGTACAAGAACTCAAATACAATGTGTCTGATCCCAAATTCCAAGCAAGAGTAACCAGCAGGTCTTAAGTGGAGAAGAAGCAATTTCAGGTGGGGAGTGGAGGAGGGGGGTGATGGGGAGTGGTAGGTTGGGGAGGTCTGGTTTCAGAAGAAAATAGAGAGGATCCAGTATGCAAACAAGTCACAGGAACCCAGCCTGGATTCACAGTCGATAACCTCTGTCTCTCTGTATAGGAAATACAACACCAGTGCTTACAAACCGGCGTGTGAGCAAGGAGCACAAATAAAAACTTCATTTAGAAGAGCCATCTTGTCACTTTCCAAAAAGCTTGATGAGAAGGGTATTATAATTTTAACGGAGATACAGATAATCCTTTTTTATCTTTAGTTTCTCTGATGATAATGTTGGTGGAATCTCTAAAATACCAAAAACAACCTAGATTGAATTATTTTTGTTGTCTCTTTGTTAACAAAACATTCTTCCAAGGAAAGAAAAACACCGCCCTGTCCCCAAATACAGACATAACCAATCAAGCTAATTTCCTAAAGGTGAATTATCCTTAGCTTTGGTGAAGGAGCCTCTGGTTTTGAGTGTTTGACCCCTGAAAGGAAATGGAGGCTTCAGAACGTCCTTAGGAATTCCTGACGTCCTTAGAAGCTGGTTTTTATGGAGGAAATGTCACTGGAGGAAGTTGGGAGATCAGCTTTCGGTCCTGTCTTTATTTTAAAAACCTACCTATCTTGTCGTAAGTCCGGTCCTTAAGAGATTTCCCACATGGGTCACCGGGTCTTGCTGCTGAACAAGGGATTTCTCTTAGATGTACATGGCTATCCTTCCAGACTTTTCAGAGAGGCTGTGGTCCCTGGACTGCGTTGTCTGGTGGGCTGCCTGGCACATGGCTTTGTCACTGCTGGATGCAGTCAGTCATCGTGGATTTCCCGAGGTCGAAAAGCATGCTCAGAGACCACAGTCCAGGTGATAAAAGACTCTAAATTTAGAAGACTTCTCCCTTCCACATAATACAGTTTGTTTCTTCTTCCCACACAAAACAGGGCTGTCCAGAACAACTCTGACCCTGTCGCCTCCCTCCCACGTGCAGCTGTCAAGGCTGGCAAGGGAAATTCGTGTGCCCTGAACAATTTTGTGGGGCCACATAGCATGATCACCTGGTGTTTTGTTTGTTTCTTAGTTTGTTTTTTTTTTTCTGGGTGGGGGGGAGAGCACAAGCAGGTAAGGGGCAGAGAAAGGGGGACAGAGGATCTGAAGCGGGCTCTGTAGCCAACACACTGAAAGCCCGATGTGGGGCTTGAACTCACAAACAAGGAGATCATGACCTGAGTTGAGATTGGACGCTCGACCCACTGAGCCACCCAGGTGCCCCCATAATCCCATGTTTTCATGTTTGTCCAGCCTGAACACTGCCAGCCGGTTGCGAGGAGTGTGAATGGGGGGCTAATGGAGAGAGAGAGACTTGGCAGCCTTACCTAATTCTTCTGGATTTAACCAGACTCTCTCCTACATGGCAGCCGGGAAGAAGCTCAACCAGGCGACCTGCTTTCCTTCCTCACTCATTGAGTTTTTGGGTGGAGGGTTTCTCCAGAGCTGCCGAGAAACCTGTTTGGGAATTACCCTGGAGTTCTCTGAGCAAACAATGAGAGCCAGTGCCCTGCTGGCAGAGTATTCATTAATTTTTAATTTTTGAACTGGAAAGGGCACAAGAGATGATCCGCATCAGGGTTTCCAAAGTGGAGTTTGCAAGATACCATTGGGACATGGGAAGAAAATACTAGAATTGGTACACATTTTTATACTCCCCAAATAAGAAAAAATTAAGTTTTCTTAATATATGGATTCACAGCTGCACACACACACACACACACCCCTGCCCTGTACTTTAGGTCAGAAGACCCTATGTTCTGAGGGTGGGGGTGGTCCCCCCCCCCTTGTCCACAGCACGTTGCATTCATTGTATCTGTAGCTGTTGGGTTAAATTAATTGGCTTAAAATTAATTAGTTTTCAACTAAACTAGCCCTCAACAACAACAACAAACAAAAGCAATAACAACAAGGCAAGAAGCTTAAAAAATTTCTGGTAAAAGGGCGCCTGGGTGACTCAGTCACTTAAGCATCTGACGTTTGCTCAGGTCATGATCTCACAGTCCATGAGTTTGAGCCCCACATCGGGCTCTGTGTTGACAGCTCAGAGTCTGGAGCCTGCATCAGATTCTGTGTCTCCCTCTCTTCCTGCCCCTCCTTGTCTCTCTCTCCCTCTCTCTCTCAAAAATAAACATTAAAAATTAAAAAAAAAAATTCTGGTAAAAACAAAAACAAAGTATACATTTGAAGGTGTCATTAACTATGCAAGCAAGAATAAGCAGACAGTTTGAAAATGGAGTTGACACTTCATTCGAGGACAAGCACTGTGTTAGCCAAGCCAGGAGTTAAAAACGGTAACGACACAATCAGTTCTGATCAAAAGTTAACCTCCACTTCCCAAACTATCAAGATGATGGAATGAAACATACACTGACATATACTGTCATTAAGAACGAATATATACTTTGCCTTGAAAAATGATAGTACGGAAGCACCACGGTTAGAAAAATCCGGAGAATAACCCCTGCACTTTTTAAACCGACGTTTAAATTCACCTACCGATCTTTCTAAAATTTCACTACGTGGTGTGTTCCGAAGCCTGTGGGGAAGTTTTTACTTGTATGCAAAAGTAAAAAAGCTACCTATGTTTGGAAACTCTGTTTTTCCTCCCAGTCCAAGACCAGATAAGATACTATGTCGAAAACTATCTGAAATGAGTTTCTCTGTCACAAAGTGCTGTCAAAGTATTCTGGAAGATATTACAGAATCTTGAAGCAAAGAGATATTGGAACAGGTTATGGAGGGCAGAAGACTTGCTTTACCTTTGTAAGATGTTAGATCTAGCCTATTGTATTTGTTCATTTCTGTTTCACCAATGAAACACGCTAAGTGCCCCCTTTTGGTGAGCTATCACTAGATGAAATTCATTCACAATCTTTATGAAAATGTTTTGTGAGAAAAACCAAGTAGTGTTTCCTCTTGAGAAGCAGCTGTTTCTTAAAGAAGGCTTCCAGAGGGAGGTTATGAGAGATAAATTCATCCCCTGCATCATTCATAAACAAGTTAGGGCAGCCAAGATTTTGAAGCCAGAGCTGTACAAAATGCTGCCGGATACTTCATAATTAATTTTTTTAAATGTTTACCTATTTTTGAAAGAGAGGGAGCAGGAGCAGAAGAGCGGCAGAGAGAGAGGGAGACAGAGAATCCCAAGCAGGCTCTGCCCTGTCAGCACAGAGCTGGATGTAAGGCTCGAACCTACTGACTGTGTGATCATGACCTGAGCCGACCGAGGCTGGGCACTCAACCCACTGAGCCACCCAGGCAGGCGCCCCTATAATTAATTTTATGAAAAACAAACCTGTAATATACAGTGTAGTCAAAGCCATACGATATTTTGTATTACACTGAGAAGAAACCATGAAAATCTTTTGTACCTCGCAGAGGTGTGCTGGTTATCTGATTAAAAACTAATTGAGTCGTCAGACTTACAGATAAGTTGCATTCATTTTTCTTTTTACAAAAAGGCAGGAGTTCCATATTTTGTTAACCATTTCTGTAGTAATGAGTACAGTCAGTAGTATGCTACCTATGGGTCATTTTTTACGAACACCAAGCATAACTAATTTGTCTTTTCAAGATAAAGGTAGCATTTTAAGAATAAGTAAGGGGGCGCCTGGGTGGCTCAGTCGGTTAAGCAGATGACTTCGGCTCAGGTCATGATCTCATGGTCTGTGAGTTCAGGCCCCATGTCGGGCTCTGTGCTGAAAACTCAGAGCCTGGAGCCTGCTTCAGACTCTGTGTCTCCCTCTCTCTCTGCCCTTCCCTTGCTCACTCCATGTCTCTATGTCTCTCAAAAATAAAAAAATTAAAAAAAAGAATAAGTAAGAAAGTAACTGAATTTTAAAGAAACTTAGTATAGAGAGAACACTGTGGAAAAAAACAGTGTTTGGAAATGTTTACACTGTGATTTTTTTCTTTTTGCTTAAAAACAATGGCTTTTATGACAGCCATTAAAACCCAGGTATGTAAAATAAACTCAATGTGGAACTAGACCTTCAAATTAACATATCACAAATAATTAATCTAGCTTTTCAAACATAAAGCATATTCATTTACACTGTTCTTGATAAAAGAATGATTCCTTACTATGATAAAGTATCTGTACTCTTAGAAGGATATTTAAAGAAAGAAAGTATTGTTTATTGACCTTGTACTTTTGTGATTTTGGTGGTGGTTTATAATGCACCTTATGTAGTACACCGCACATAACAAGTAAGTAAGCTTGCCATGCACGCCCACAAGTATTTTAGTATTGGGATTCATGATTCAGTAATTTTCGAGACTATTGCTCTCGGCTAAAGATTCTGAAACTTTTGGTGGCAGGATACAGCCACAGAATCTGTGAGACAATAAAAGAGACGGACCCTGTTTCAGAAAAATGATACACAGATGCCAAATAAAATTTTGCGCACGGAATACCTGTTGTCATGGCCTCCCATAAACCCCCTGGATGAGGACAAGAACACCCTAAGGAGTCATGTGACTTCCGCAGGGTCGCACAATGACATAATCTCATCTTTCCATCCAGACCCGCTGAGCGTCTGTCATTACAGGCTTCGGTTCGGCCGCCAAGGCTGCAGACAGGAGGATGGAACTCCATCTGGGTCCCCAAGGAATCCACAGTTTCAGCGGGGGCTCCACTGGGCAACCAATAATCACAATTCCATTTGTGTTTAGGAGAAACTTGTTTACTTGACCGACGCGAAATGCGTGTGCCCAGCTGCGCGAGGGCGTTTTGCTAAATAAACTTCACAGAAAACGCAGCGATGGGTAAGACGCCACTTGTAGATAATCAAGTGCCAATTACCGGCTTCCTCGTGCAGTGCTTTTCCGCAGGCACCTTTTGTCCTGCCGAACCTCCTGATGCTTCCTGTTGCGGTGTGCCGCTCTGTTTCCCTCATGCACTAAATGATGGTGTGCAGGTAAAGGGAGGTGAGGCGAGGGGTCCCCCTCCTTCCTATTTCTAAGCAACCACAGCTCACTCTTTGGGTGTACGTGCACCGGCATGCGCTCCCCTGCTTGCGGAAGAGAGCACTGAACTCTTAGATAAATTGGCAAATAGAAGAAAACAGGGAGTCATCAAGGAGGTATGGAATTTCATAAACTTCATGATCTCCTTCGCCAAAGGCCTGAATCTATGTAATGAGGCAGTAGAACAAATTCCTGCCGCGTCTGAATTTATTCCTCTAAGGAAAAAAAAAAACGGGGGCGGGGGGGGGCTGTGATAGGAATAAAGTCAATGCAAATTTTTTTTTTCTGCCCAGGTTATTAGTTGGTCCTATTCTTGAAGGTGATGTAGAGTTTTTCCTACAAAGAGTGGGCTCTTTGTGGGGACTAAAAATAAACAGAGCAGCACAGGGAAGGAGGTAAGCACTATTGATCTGAGTCAGGGCCATTTCCACTTTAATGTTTGCAAAAGGCACAGCCTGGTTTGGAAACCTATTTATAGGGAGCAGTTTCCTCATTGCTATGTATAGATGATAAAAACAAGGTGGACTATCAGGTAATTTGGGTTGATGTTAGGAGATAGGGTGGGGGAGGGGAGGGATCTCCTCCAGAGTCCGTGAGGGGGGCTCATCCCTCGTGTTCCTGTGCCTCAAGGAAAGAACCGTGGAACCCAGTGTCTCTGCCAACACTGCTCACGGACACGCCTGTGGCCTGGGTGCTGCCTCCGGCTGGCAGTTACCTCTCGGCTGCCCCAGCCCCCCCTCCCCTTTGCCCTGTGCCGGACGGAAGCAGGGCCTAAAACAAACAGGGAGCCTCCAGGGCCCCTCCTGCCCCTCTGGCCCCGTAGAGAGAGCTCTGACTCCCCGGTGGGATTGGGGGTGCTCATGCGCACCTCCGTGTGGGCGTGCGGGTCTCTGTGCACGTATGCGCACCTGGAATGTTTTTGTGGCATTCTTCTCTGACGTTTGGTTCTCCATTTTTTTAAAATTTTTCTAATTTTTTTTCTCTCCACTCATTTCCAACCAGAGTTAGTTATGTACTCCTCGAATACCCTCCCCTCGCCAAACACTTATTTTTCTAGTTTCCTTCTCACTCTCTTCACCAAGTCTCCACCCCTGGGCTCTGCTCTGCTCTTTTTTCTTTTCTTACACCTGTCAGTTCAATTCAACAAGCGTTAGTGAGTGCTGGGCGCCCGCGAAGTTCTGGGACTAAAGGGACAAACAAGACAGGCTCTCTGTCCTCAAGTCGCTCTGTCCAGGGGGACTTGCGGTCTGCGCTCTGCCCTCTGCTCTCCACTCCAGTGATCGCTCGCTCGCTCGCTCGCTCCCTCCGGGCGGAGTTTCCCGCCAGTATTCTCCACCGGAGTAACAGCTAAGCGTCGGTTCAGGAGGCATTAATTCCCCCCACGAATGTCTGATTTATGGAAGGAACGGGGCGTGTAGCAAGGGGCGCACATACCCTGAAATGTGATCAGGGCTTGGATTCTGTGTGTTAAAAATATCAAAGGGATGCTCCTGGGCCCTACCAC
The DNA here is from genome assembly GCA_030068075.1 of Paguma larvata. Taxonomy (NCBI): domain Eukaryota; kingdom Metazoa; phylum Chordata; class Mammalia; order Carnivora; family Viverridae; genus Paguma; species Paguma larvata. The sequence continues at coordinate 129,047,006 of CM057826.1, forward strand.
CTTCTAGACGCTCCAGTGCGATGCTGTGTCACCTGCAGGCACAGTTGTCCAGGCTCTAGGAAATGGCCTGTTGACAGTTTCCACTAGGATGTGGTATCCTTCGCGCCCCTGCGGCCCTGGGATGCTAAAATAACTAACCATGTTTGAGCCCGTCCAGAAAACAAAGGGGCCAACCCCGGTGGAGTATAGTGAACGGTGTCCTCCAGCCCGGGGCTGGCGAAACCGCTTCCCATCATCCCTTGTGCCCATTTCATCCTTCTAGATCTTTGACCCTGTACGTTTCTCTGCCCATCCAAATACAACGGGAGTTTCTTCTCCGTGAAAGAGACGCCAAGAATAGTGACGGGCAGAACATCTTTCAGTCACAAAACCGTGCCAGTTGTACACGGGCCAAACTGAAAAGCAAGTGGTGGCACAGGAACTGGCCAACTAATAAACGTTTTAAATAGAACCCTCACCTCTGTGTCTCGTCTTCTGATAATCACCAGACAAATGGTATCGGGGCCGAGATAATGCGAGATCTTTACCCTTCAAGGCCTCGCCGTGCGGACGGAATTCTCAACTGGTTTCATCATCCGTGATAGGGTTAACGTCTTTCTGGTGGCTGGGAAACCTCGTGGGCTTCCCAGCTTCATTCTTTACATCCTTTGGTGCCTTGTCATGCTTCACCGAGTCGATTCTGTTCATCCCTGGTCTTCCTCTGTTTCCCATTCCACGCCCTCTGGAATGTGTCACTATGCGTCTTTCCCGTTTTGCCATGTCTCTAAGTGGCATGCATCCAAACGATTACAGCTGTCTTTCTTGAGCCTTATGTAAAGTAATTCCTTCTTGCCTTTTCAAAGAGGAGTGCTGGTATGAGGTCACTGGCCCTGCCGGATCCAAATCATTCCTCATCCTCCCGCATGCGCTCCCATGGCCCGCTGTTCCAAGCAGGATAAAAGTGGCCAGGACCAAATCCACTGTCACTTGCCCTGACCACTCGCCGTCGCATGGAGAACAGATTGGAGGTGGGCAAAAGTGGAAGCAGAAGAACCAATTAAGAGACTACCGGAATAATTCAGGTGAGATCTGATGACGGCCGGGGGAAGGTGACCGCAGTGGCGATGGAGAGAGTGTATCATTTCCAGGTGGAAGAACAAACGGGACTCGGTAATGATCTCAATGTGTGTGACAAGGAATGGAATGGAAGCATGATGCCTCCTAAGTTTTGGGGATAGGGAACTTAATGAGGGAGGAAGTTAAAGGGGAGAGGAACAGACATAGCATGAAAAAAGTTGGGGAAACGATGTTAAGGACCTCTTTCAATTAACTAGTGAGAATGTGACTTAAGATGATGAATACTAGGGGCGCCTGGGTGGCTCCGTCGGTTAAGCGTCCAACTTCGGCTCAGGTCATGATCTCACAGTTGGTGAGTTCGAGCCCCACATCGGGCTCTGTGCTGACAGCTCAGAGCCTGGAGCCTGCTTCAGATTCTGCGTCTCCCTCTCTCTCTGCCCCTCCCCTGCTTATGCTCTGTGTCTGTCTCTCTCTCAAAAAAAAAAAAAAAAATGTTAAAAAAAAAGATCATGAATATTAAAATACATGTAATAGCTCTTTGAAAACTCTGAAGTTTGGGATGACTGGAAGGCATTGGTATTATTTGTTCTGTTCCATAACATGGCCTTGCTGGAGTGGACTGACTTCCACCCAGTCCGGCGCGTTAGTAATGCGTAAGTTCTGTGAGGGGGACAGCAGTGCCTTATCCGCTATGCCCTTAGCGCTAACAGTCTTGCAATCATAGGCGTTTGGCATGTCTGGTGAACAAGTGAGATCACATGTTTGATTTACGGAAGAGTTGACCATCTGGAAACAAAGAGCATGTTTTGAAAATACTTCAGCCTTCGAGGGGGAGTGCTGCCCCCCTCAAGCGCCAGATGCCAGAGTACCAGGGACTAAATCGGCCGGGAGACATTACCACCAGGTGACGATGTGCAGAGACTGTCATGGCGGCGAGGTCCACTTATGCCTGGGAATAGAACAGGGAGGGCCCGATCTGGACGGTCGGTCGGAAAGTAGCCTGGAGAGCAAGGACTGAAGCTTGGAGGCCCAGGATACAGGTCAAGGGCATTCGGGTTTTCGCCCTGTAAGGAGGCTCCACGTCCCCGAGGCGCAGGCTCCTCGGGAGGTTGTGCTGGGCTGGCTCTCACGGGCTCTGTGAAAGTTGGCTGGGGCAGAAGTGCCATAAAAATAGGCACCATCTAAGGAAAAAAAAAAGTCTGCCATCTGAAAAAAGAAAGAAAACGGACCCCTTTTCCCCATCATCTACTTTAGCTAAAAACTTCTTATACCAATTGGCAATATTTTATGTGTTTGCCCCGACGGAGGCCTAGAGCTCACAGACCTGCCAGTACTACCCGATCGATATAAAAATTCCAGTTGTTTTGCTGACTTAAGTATTCACTGAGGGATTATTTGGGAGACAGACCTGAAAAGCAATTATGTGGAAAGTTCAATATGCTAGTTCTCCTTCGGAGGGGTTGCTGAGAGGGTACTTTCTGGAAACTTCTCCAGTTTCTTTGGCAGGTGTACCTTCCTCCTGAGGTCCATGGCCTGCGGTGCTTAATACCTTCCAGTCTCAGTTTTGTACTTCAGTCTGTCCCTGGGGGGCCTCTCGAACATCCGCAAATATTCTGGAGCTTGTTCTTTTGACCACGCATCGTCATGGTTTTTCAGTTTGCTTTGGCACGGCCTGGGATCGGCAAGGAAGAAGGGGTGCGGGGGAACGAGCGAGATTTCTGTTGAAAAGCCCGCTTTCGTCGGGTTGATACCCATGGAGTTCTCTGTTCGTTTCCTCCTGGCGTGGATTTTACAGCATCCGTGAAGCTCCCTCCCCTCCACCCCCCAGCTCTTCTCCCTGGGGTGTGAAAGTACATTTGTGGCCGTCCCCACCTGGCTTCCGTGTGTGGCCTCAGCCACAGAAGGCTGAGTGTTTGCACTGGGGGTGCCGAGCGCCAAGTCAAGAAGCCAGCGTGTTGGTGCGAAGCCCGGTGCCCGTTTCGGGTAGCTGCTCCGGTTTCGCCCCCGATCCAAGCTGGAGCGGGGTCTCCAAGTTGGGGAAGGCCAAGGAGGGGCTTGAAACGGGAGCAGGAACTTTGGGCTTTACTCTCAGCTCCTAGAGAGAATTCTGGCTCACCACAGGTCAGCACCTTCCGTTTTCTGGTCAGCGGCATGGCCTGATTGGTTCCTGGTTACTCAACTCACTTGGCATCTGCTGCTTTCACACTTCCGTGATCCCCTCCCAGCCCCCCACCCTTTCCTTGCCCATCAAGTTTTGCAACTTACTTTGTAGCCCACGCAAAGTAAAAGAAAAGAAATCCCCCACGACTTAGGAATTCCCATGTTGTGAGATATATTACTTCCCACCATGGAAGAGATTATTTTATGATGCCAGCAAGGAGAGCTTTTAGGAACAGGCTAATATTCTTCCTCCCCCCACCCCCACCCCACCCTTGATGTTTCCTCAGGTGTCCTTAGAGTGCCAGTACCCTCCACTGGGTGTCTGGACCAAAAGTGCTTCAGTGTCTTCTTGCGAATGACAAATAACCAGCTGATTCTTGATTTTGATCTTTTTCTAAAATAAGTGGCCATGTTTCTTTGCCATATCGATGCTACGGCTCACTCCTCAAGCATGGTAGCAGGCAAGCCTAGGTTGACCACTTGTACTAAATGCAGAGAGACACCAGGCCGGCTCAGCCAGAAAAACATGTGACTCTTGATCACGGGGTTGTGAGTTCGAGCCCCACATTGGGTGCAGAGATTCCTACAAGTAATAAATCAACATAAATGGGCACGGAGACTTGTTGCTGACCTCACAGTTTCTCAGGAGAGAGGGAGAAGATACGGACAAAGGATAATCGTTCTAAAAAAATCCAGTGTCCTGTCATTTCACGTAAACTGGCATTGAGGAAAATAAACCCAATGGGTTACTGGACTGTTTCTGTTAGAAACAGCATCTGAATCTACAGGCAAGACTGGCCTGAGTTCCCCGGTCCTTGCACGTTGGGGTATCAGGCGGTGAGAAACAGCCAGCCTGTAGACCACGGAGGGTGACGGTCTTCTTCCTCCCCTCCCCGCGCTTGCTCAGGAGGCCGGTGTCTCCCCGCTGACGTGCACTTGGATGATGACCGTTGTCTTAGCGGTAATGATAATGCTGCCCTGGAGGTCCTGATGCGTCATTAGCGTTTTCGCTAGCCCCCTGAGGTGCTCACAGACCCTGGACCCATACCCCCCCCCCGGGGGGAGCGGGGACTCTCACCCCATTTAAAGCCACCACCAGCGTGCCCTCCTCTCTCTCCGTTTCCCTTGTGTTGTCTCCCACACTTGACTCTTCACAACCCAGGGATGAACCCACAAGTGATCCGGGTCCCCGCTGAAATGACTCTGTGGACAAGGCGGGTGACCTGAAACCTGTGACGCTCTAGTGTGTGAGGGAATTGGGGAGCACCAGGACCCTCCGAGGAGACGGTGAAGTCCTCCCCGTTCCCCACCCCCCGCACCTTCCCCCTACCCCACATGTAATACCCGTGGCTTTCAGGCTCCAGGATGCCAGCAGAAGAGTGATTTAGCAAATCTACACCTATAAGGCCCTTCATGCAAAGTAGTTCCTCAGCAGGCCCGCATCTCATCCTCCACGGCTCGGCTTGAACTCCACCTTCCCAGACTGACCCCCCTCCCCCTGGCTGCCTCAGCCCTCTATGCTTCTGCTCACCATGCATCACATGCCGCCTTCCCCCGGGTCGTCTTGAGTAGCTGTAGTAGGCCGCCGAGAGGCTACGTCTCCGAGTTTCTCATTCCATCTGCCCTTGGCACCTATTTCCATAGAGCGGATTCTCAGTAAATCCTTCTATTGGGGGAAGGATAGAGGAGAAAGCAAGCCTGGTTTCAAATCACAACCGTTCAAAATGGAGACACTGTATTATACTACAATCGTGGCATCCAGTGGAAAGGGAAGCAAAAACCTCTGAACGCCCAGGATGTGAGTATTTCTCTGCCAAAAGTAATACTGGACAAGTCATCTATAAGCATATTGCTGAATTAGGGAGGTCCCTGTTCTCTTTGTTATGTCCGGTTGGACTGTTAAAGATTAAAGTGCTTCATTCATTCATTTTTATTTTTTCACTTATTTCTTCATTTATAGAAAACACCAGCACAGGCTTAAATTCTCAGTCTGAAATAATGGCTTGACCCCAGGGATCATATAACCTGTGGCATCCAAGCAGTGAGACCTCCAGGAGAAGCAAGGAAGGAATGATGCGCCACCCCGCGAAATAAATAGCTCCTTCACGTCAGAACGTGAGAGGCTCTCTCAGGAAGAACAGGCTTCGGAACATCCCAAATGAGTAACCTCATGCTGGCGCAGTGGCCCTGTTGACTTACGTATTAGTGCTTTATTTAAACTCTGTGTCCAAAGGTAACTGAGTAGTAGTACCTGGTTTCTGGGTCCCACCGGACCTAGCCTGGGAGGAGGTCTCCAGACCTCGACGTAGGCGGGAAGTTCATCGGTTGTTCTGAAGTCTACCTTTGTTAATCATTGAGCATTTTACGCTGAGGTTTTATTTTCACGTTGGGTTTATTAAGGTATAGCTTGGACTAAATTCGCCCTTTTGTGAGTGTGCAGGACCGTGGATTTTATCGAATGCATACGGCTATGTGACTACCACCGTAATCAAGATAGAGGATCGATACAGGCTGTGTCAGCAGCCCCCCACTTTCCTTCATGCCCTCTTGAAGTCACCCGTCCCTTGCATACCCAGCCCCTGGCACTGCTGACCTTTTTTCTGACCCTGTAATTTCGCTTTTTCTAGAATGTTCTGTAAATGAAATTGTACGGCACGCAGGCCTTTGAATCTGGTCTCTTTCATATAGCATAAGGAGATCCCTCCACGTAGCTAGTAGTTTCTTTTTATTGCTAAGTAGGATTCCCTTCACCGTATGGAATGTACTAGTTTCTCTCTTCACCCGCGGAAGGACATCTGGGTTCTTTCCACATGGGGGTCATGATGAATAGAGTCCCTATAAACATCCATATCCCATTTTTGTGTGTGAATGTGTGTTGTCATCCACCGTACACAAATACTTAAGCTATGAGACGGCCGAGCTGAAGGACAGGTGTCTGTTTAATTCTTCTAAGAAACTGCCGAATCATTTTTCAAAGCGGCTGTTCTGTTTTGCATCGCTCTCATATTCGCCGGGAGAGGTCTGCCTGTAAGGACCCATCCGCACCATTTTAGGTCATTTCAAGAGGATTATGTATTCCAGGGAGATGGAGTCCCCCGAGGTGTCATTTGGCTTGTCCTGCCTCAGCTGCGGGTACCTTGAGAGGAAGAGAGAAAGGGAACAGGGGTGCGGACCCCAACTCAATGCGTTAAGCTTTATATTTATAAACAGCACTGGTTTGTGTCCTAACTAAAAATGATTAAAGTGAGTGTCTGGCCGCTTGGCAAGACTCTGCCCTGATGTTCAGGGGAGATTAGAGTAGCTTTGCAGATAAGCTCAGAAAATCTAGCAGACCACAGAGTCACTTCCTAGCCCTCAGGCAGTCACACGGGTCCCGGTGCTAATGGCGCTGACAGGCTAGAGGCCTGGGTATCGGAAAATGGCCCATCTTTTAAAGGTGATATTTCCAAGCTTTGGACAAACTCTTAGTTGCCTACTAAGTGATTTCTTTTACCTCCTCGCCTAAATGATTTCAGGTCCTGACCAACGGAGACACTTTGCAGGCAAAGCTTCTTATCACCGAGTTTGTGTGTGGTCGCAATAGGGGATTATGGAGTTGGCCTCCACACCTGGCCTTGGAGCCTCAGCCCTGATGCAGGGGACACATGTCTGAGTGCTTTCTGGCTTTGGCTGCAGTCGGCACCTTTGTGTTCAACAGGAAGAGCAGTTCAAAGGCTATTTGGGTTGGAGGCCTGGTCCCCCTGTGGCCTGTCGTGGGTCATGGTAGCTGGCTTTAGAATCGGCGGGGACCTCAAAAACAGGAAGGAAAAAAAAAATCAGTGACTTGTGGAATGTCTGATGCCCTTTGGTAACCTTCGGAGCTCTGTGGCAACCACATAGACACCCTGACCCGCGAATTCGGCCAGTAACCTCCAGGAGCCGGTGACTCGCCGTGTGCAAGGAGGCATTCGCGGAGCGGTCGCTCAGCCAAGGGCCCTCAACTCCGTGGGGCTTTTGTACTTTACCCACAGCTCCCCTTTCACAAAACAGAGAGGAGAGGGGGAGAGCCAGTGGAAAAGGGTCATTTTCTGTCTGATTTTGCTTCGTGGAAGCCAAGGGAAATGTCCCGTCAGTACCCACCTGTCAGCCACGCGGTTACAAGCGCCCCTTAGTCCTTCCCGGAGCATGTGTCCTCCTCGGAGGGACCGGGAAAGGCTCTGTCTGCAGCATCGTCAGGCAGGCCTTGTGTCCCATCAGGCTGATGTGACGTTCTCCTTGTGGACGCCAGCTTGGAGGGAACGGTAGAGATCCATAACCAGGACACCTGGGGTATGGAGAGGAAGAGGTTCGTTTTGTTTCCAGCCGCAGGTCTGACTGCAGGTGAACTTTGGAGAGCCGAGTTATTCCCAGGCTGTGAGAGCAGAGGGGACGCTGGGGGGTGGGGCAGGGAGACGAGCCCCGGTTCTGATTGTCCCGTATACCCTGGGGCACCCAGCTGTTTGATGACTGTCCCCCGGCATTAACGAACATCCCCGCAGGATGGCTTTCCCTCTTCTTGTCCAGTAAAGTGTTGCCCCCAGAGCTGCCCGCATCGGCCGCCAGAGTGACTCGGTCAACTCGGCGTGCTCCAGGTGGCCTGAAGAAGGCCCCCTCGGCAGGCCTGTCTGCCGATTCCAAGAGGCGGCAAGTCCGTGGGGAGATGCTGGGGCACTCCTGCTTGCCGGGCGCGTGGCGAGGTCACCGTGCTAGGCGTCTGAGCGGCGGCGGCCTGCGGCCTGCGTCTGCCGAGGGAAAGAAGACCGCCATCATGAGAGGAGGGGGAGGAAGATGCGGAGATAGAAGACGCCCTCATGCGGCTCAATGTCCGTCGTGTTCCTAGGGCGAGCTGATGTGACTGCAGAAGTCACCAAGGATCAGCGCATGAGAGAACAGGAAGCTGGGGACAAGTATTGCTAAGGCGCCTTATGCACTGTGATTCACGTATTCATGTTGGTGCTGTCGGTACGAGGTTTCTTGCCCCTACGTGTATCGCAACGTGGCGTTTGCTGGATCACAGCAGTATCGAATACGGCACGGATCTCCCGCCTCGGCCAAGGGAAGGGGTCAGTTTGAATCCATGTCCCAACTCCTAGAGCATTTGCTCCATTTTCACAGTTCACCTTACAGCGCCTGGCCCTCCTCCGCTGACCAGAGCCGCGGCATCTGGGGAGGGGGAGGGGCTGCTGAATTGTCCTTCGAAACTTCTTTGCTTTCTGACGAAAAAGGCAGTGCAGAAATTTCCAAACCGTCTTGCTCCTTGAGCCTCTCACGCCTGCATCTGAAATTGTTCCCCTTTAGTCCTATTATTATAGGCTCTTTTCTTCATCAGTGAAGTGTGTTGGTGATATCGGTGGGAGTTCACTCCGTTAAAAAAAAAAAAATCTCCTTCGTGTCTAAGGAAACCAACTTTTCCGTCTCTCCTTTGAAGTTTTTGTGAAAATGATACAAGTATCAGTTAAAAAATAAGTTAGCACAGAGAAATGATTACATTGAGAAGCCATGATACTCCCCCCTCCCAAAATGGAAATAACACCAAGAAGGGGCTAGAGTTTTGGAGCACATGGGGGGCTCAGTTGGTTAGGCGTCCGACTTTGGCTCAGGTCATGATCTCACAGTTCAAGGTTCAAGCCCTTTGTTGGGCTCTGTACTGAGCTCGGAGCCTGGAGCTTGCTTCAGATACTGTGTCTCCCTCTCTCTCTGCCCCTCCCCTGCTTGTGTTCTGTGTCTGTCTCTCTGTCTCTCTCAAAACTAAATATTAAAAAAAATTTTATTAAAAATATGTAAAAAAAGAAAGGGCTAGATTTTTCATTAGGAGTTTGGTGGGGCTGGGCAGGGGGGAGTGGTGCTTAAAATGCCGGAGAAGGTTTTCCTGTGCAGCGTGGGCACATATTCTACCCCTTCTAGTTCTTTCCAGTTTGAATGGTTCAGTTTGAATTCATTTTATCTTTACAGAAAGGTTACCAAAAAATATAATTTCTGTATATATCCTTCATCCAGCTTCCCCTAAGGGTAATGTCTTACATATAGTCCAGTTTGACTTGTCAAAGTAAAATTTGGAGTTTCCAGCACCGGGCACAGACTAAGGCAGGAGAAGGAGAGGAACATGAGGAGGGAACCTCAGGAAACCTCCAGTGAGCCACTCTCCTTCGGAATCCCATTCGCAGAGGCAGCTGCCCAGTGAGCCAGGGGTCTTCCGGGGCCGCTACCAGGCAGCGCTCAGGTTCTCCCACCCTTCCACGCTCCCCAAGTTTTCTCCTCCATGTCCTAGCCTCTTACCTCTCCTTGTCTGTCAGCCAGGGTTCCTCCCCAGAGGAATGGGACCAAAGAGCTCGATAGAGATGTAGATGATAGATATAAACCGAGATACAGATACAAATACAGATACAGTCAGAGAGACAGAGATAGACATAGATTTCTTTTAAGAAATTGGCTCACACAAGTTGTGGGGGCTGAAAAGTCCAATATCCATAGATCGGGCAGACAGACCGGAAGTTCCGATAAGACTTGATGTCGCAGTCTTGAGACCGAAATCCCCAGGGCGGGGCCAGCAGGCTGGAGACTTAGGCAAGATTTCTATGTTACGGTCTTGAGGCAGAATGGCTTCTCTGGGAAACCTCGGTTTTTGCTCTTAAAGCCTTTAACTGATTGGATTAACACGCACACACAGGCACGCACACCACCCCTGGAATCAGGAAGGGTACTCTCCATTTCTTAAAGTCAAATGATTGTAAATGGTAATCCCATCTACAAAATACCTTCATGACAACGTGGAGACTAGCATCTGCCCAGACACCTGGCCTCCCAGAGCCCTGTTCACACAGAAAATGAACCATCCTCTGCTCTGTTCTCTTTGCCGGCCTCTCCTCCACCTCCAGAAATCTGTTGAAATCTTTCCTCTTTCCCTGAGGCTCCTCTCCCGGTTACGTCCCTCCCCTTTCTGTTATCATTTTACTAGAGTCTAAGGAGTCTAAGGAGATAAGTGCTTCTATTCATTCTACTGTCTTCTGCTTGTAGAAACCAAAGTTTATTTGTTACAGAAAAGCCGATTGCTCATGCAAGTGCCTCTCCTGAATACCGGCATGTCAGCAGAGGTCAGCAGTCCTTTTGAGATGAAAAACAACAACAAAAAAAGCATCACATGATTCAGCTCACATGTCTTTGCCTCATATATTACTCAAGACAGATGTACCAGTATTGATTCTTAGAGGTGTCTACTGCCTCGTACTTAGAGGTTTTCAAATATTGACGTAATTGCAAACGACCTCTCTAAATGAAATTGTTGATTTTCCTATTTGTTTGGCTCTAGGTCCTTCCAGCTTTGAAGATTTGAAAACTCTTCACCATAGGAATCCTCAGTCTTCAATCTGAGTCTTAACTTTATTATTTTAATTCAAAATCACGAACAAAGTTCTTCGAACATCTTATTGCCTCTGTAATCACAGCACCTAGAATGCTGCTTTGTCCAAAGTCAGTGCTCAAAAAACTTGTTTAGGTGTGCTTAAGTTGTCAAAAAAATTCTTTAGGTTTATATAATGACGGTATGATTTAATATAGTCCTTAAAGATTTCAGATGCCTCAATTTACGGTAGGTCATTCATTCCTCATATTTGATAGTACTTGGCAGGTGGGGAGGGAGAAGGCACTTTTAAGTCTCATCTTACAGGAAGGATACTTGGGCTGTGTCTGAAATGGTAAATAATTTGCCGGGTATGTACTTGACAGTGGCTGAATCTACCTGACTCCAGGTCTTCTGCTTCCTAATTCTGTGCTGCTTATTTTGCACGTATCACAATATGCTCTACATATCCTTCTGGAACCCTAGACAATGAACATATTTCTATAAATCCTGCTACTGTTAGATGTGCCTGCAGTGAACTCACATCCATGCCACGTTCTGCTGATGCTCAGAACTCTCTCTTTCTTTATAAGAAGGTAAGTTTCCTTGGACAGTCAGTCTGCCTTGTTGTTTCCTTAGGTGTTCTGTCCCCATGGACCAATAGTCATCCCTGAAAGTTGCTCCCAAGATTAGGCTGTCTCCCAGCAAAGGCGTGTTTAAGAATCGAAGACCGCTCGGGTGCTCGGGGGGCTCGGTTCAGCGACCAACTTCAGCTCAGGTCACGATGTTGCGGTTCCTGAGTATGAGCCCCACATCGGGCTCTGTGCTGACAGCTCAGAGCCTGGAACCTGCTTTGGACTCTGTGTCTCCCTCTCTCTCTACTCCTTGCCTGCTCACACTCTCTCTCTTTCGAAAATAAACAAACATTTAAAAATGAAAAAAAAATCAGACTACTGATAAATAAGATATAAGGATACCTTGAACAGCATAGGGAATATAGTTAATGATATTGTAACAACTTTGTATAATGACAGGCTATCGTAGCTTCGTGGTGGTGATCACTTCCTAATGTATGTAGTGTTGAAACACTATGTCGTACGCCAGAAACTAATATAATATTGTACGTCAACTACACTGCCACTAAAAAACGGAATCAAGAACTACTGTGTGTTTTCAGAATTAGAGCCTTCCTACGACCGCTGAAAATTCATCCATACGAAAAAGACATGCTTCTAATGTTAATATAAAAACATCATATTAAACTTGGCACATAATGTACTCATAGCAAAGGGAGGTGCAACTCTGTTGCTCCCATACATCCCAAGATGCATCTTTTTAGAAGCGAGGGGCACCTGGGGGTCCCAGCTGGTTAAGCGTTTGACTCTTGAGTTTCGGCTCACTCAGGTCATGATCTCATGCTTTATGAGATCAAGCCCCATGTTGGGCTCTGTGCTGATGACAGTGGGAGCCTCCTTGGGATTCTCTCTCCCCCTCTCTCTCTCTCTGCCCATCCCTGCTCTCCTGCACGTGTGCACTCGCTCTCTCAAAATAAATAACCAACACTTTTAAAAAATCAAATTAAACCTCTCACGTAATTTACTAAGAGCAAACAGAGCCTCAACCCTTTCTCTCCCAGACCTTCCGAGATGCCTCTTTTCAGAAATCAAGCTGTGGTTTAGTTAAATGACGAGATGAAAAGTCACAGTGCCTTGTTAAAAAAAAAAAAAAGAAAAAGAAAAGTCATCATTACAAGTACAGCCTCGCTGTTACAAATCTACAGAGACATTTTTTAAAGAAGTACCCACATGTCTTCATTTAGAGTGAAACGCATGTGACAGAGCCCAAGGGTGGTCCCCAAGAGCGAAGCCCTGTTACCCGGAGCCATTCCCGACGGTTCTCAGGTGTCTCCTGCCAGCGGCCCGCAGCGCACGGGGGGACAGTTTCCCTGCCACACGCTCCCTACCGTAGGTTTCCCCATTTTTCTTTCTTCCTCATTTTCTCCGGGACACCTCCCTCCCAGGCCCCGCCATTCCGCCGGACTCACACACCCACTGAAAGCTCAAGTGCATCACTCATCTCTGCTGCAAATTATCTATTATTCAGACCGGTCTCGGGCCAGGTCTCCTATGATTCCACTTAGCCTGCCAGAGGTTTAAAGGATGAAACAGTCCTTCGAGAATTTCCTGTTATCACTCCTCTGCTCCCAGTGCATAAGAGCGTCCTTCGGGCCCGGACGTCATAACCTCGAGTCTGTGACCTGGCCCGCAGGGACCCCTGAAAGCCCGGAAGTGAAGGTGGAATAATGTGAGCTGAAGAAGCGTGTTTTCTAGGCGGGTGGCTCTGTGGTTTTTCCTCAGATCCTAAAAGGGACCCGTGACCCAAAAAAGTTTCAGAACCGTGACTGGCTCTCGGCGGCCCCGCGCTCCCGCCAGATCCTTCTGTTTCCTTCTGGCTCTGGCAATGAGCCCGCAGGCCCTGGAGCAGCAGCCTGTTTCCCGTCTGGCTCCCCCGTCAGCCTCCCCTATCCGCTGGGCTTTACCTCTGGAACTTTCTCTCCAGTGTGCTGCCTCTTGGCTGGGCCTCACCTCCGCTGGGCTTCTCTCACTCCTTTCCCCATGCCCCCCCCACCCCCCACCCCCCGTCCTGGCCCATCCCAGAGCCACTGCTCTCCCTCAATGGTGACGCACTCCCTTCTTAGGGAATTACATCGCTCAAAAGACAGACAGCATCCCCACGGCACGAGAAACCCTGGCATTTTCTTCCCTTCCCTTAGTTTACCCTGCTTCAGCCTCACCTTAATAACCTCTGTCTCTCTGTCATACAATAGCAGCTTTCACATTTTCTCCCTCATTTTTTTTTTTTAATTTATTTATTTACTTAGAGAGAGAGAGAGAGACAGAGAATCCCAAGCACGTGACGCAGGCCTCGCAGGCCTCGAACTCACAGACTGTGAGATCATGACCTGAGGCAAAATCAAAAGCCAGCCGCGTAACCAACTGAGCCAGCCAGGCACCCCCAGGGTTTCAGATTTTCTGATCAATTTTTTGGTGTTAGAATTGGGGGGGGGGGGAAGCCAACACAGATTAAATATGAAAACCTTAAAGGAAGCTGGACATAGAAAGACAGGAGAAAGGTGAAGGCGCAGAGATTTTCAGTGCTTTCTTCTGGTTTGGGTCTTGGCTTTGGTTTAGACCTCTTCTGACAGAACCCCCCTGCGTCCCGTGCTCCTTCTGACATGCTGCCCGTGAGGTGTCTGGGAGGTGGACAGGGCGCACTTGGCAAGTAAGCTGAGGGACATGACCCCTGGACCATATCAGCTTCAGTGCGCCGACCCTGGCATCATAAATCAAGTTGGCAGCGAGGGCGGATTTGGGGCCCTGGGCGAACTGCCGTTCCAAGTCCAAAGTTAGCTCCCCACGAGGTCTGCATTCTCAGCCTGCTGACACTTCCGAGAGTCTTTGCTGATACCCGAAACAGAATTCGAGCCCTGCTGTATTTAGATCCCTGCCCTAAGTCAGAGTTCTGGGCTGCTGCGTTGCGGTTTCTGATACACGATCCCGAGCCGAGGAAGTGGCCGGCCTGTGGCCTCGCAGACTCCAAAGAAAGCCCAGTCATGGGCAGAGGGCTAGTTCCTGTCCTCAGATAGGGATGGGGACACCACGGCCTTGCCAGATCTCTCATCTACCCTTTCCCTCTATCCCGAGGCCAGCTTTTCAGGAGGGATCATCTGTCCCTCTGTTACTGAAAAACAAGCCGCTCTCTGGGGAAGCCCAGGTCCCTCTAGGCGGGGGGGACACCGCCGGGCATTATACGTGCGGCCCAGCTCTAGGATTCCTCGGCACGTTTCCTGATCCACCGCTCCTCCTGCAGAGGAGAGATAATGAGGGCGTGCACAGCTAACTCCACGAGAAGCTTCTTCACAGTTAAGAATTGTCGACGAGACTTTGCCAAGTGTGGCAGAGCCCACGGCTACCAGACGTCTCTGTTTAATCTATCCAAAGAGTTTCGGGGAGGGGAAAACATCACGATCGGTGTTGAGTTGGCTGTGTGAACAGGGTGTCGAGAACAGCCGAAGCCCACGTGGATACGGTGCACGTTTCCTCTCGTCACAGTGCACACGGAGTTCTCCCCACTTCTGGCCCATGGGCCCGTCACACGCCACCGCACTGCCTGTGTGCACCGCCAGTCCTTCCTCCATTTAATGATGTTTTTAATTTTTTGAATGTTTTTATTTATTTTCGAGACAGAGAGACAGACTGCAAGCAGGGGAGGGGCAGAGAGAGAAGGAGACACAGAATCCGAAGCAGGCTCAAGGCTCTGAGCTGTCAGCATGGAGCCCGATGCGGGGCTCAAGTCCATGAACCCTGAGATCATGACCTGAGCCGAAGTCAAGTGCTCAACTGACTGTAGCACCCAGACGCCCCAACTCCTTCCTCCATTTAAAGAAACTAAAACAGGGGTGCCTGGGTTGCTCGGCTGGTTAAGACTCTTTATTTCGGCTCAGGTCACGATCTCACGGTTGTGAGATGTACCCCATATTGGTCTCTGTGCTGACAGTGTGGAGCCTGCTTGGCATTCTCTGTCTCCTCTCTCGCTCTGCCCGTCCCCTCCCTCAGAATAAAAAAACAAACTCTAAAAGCAGTAAGAATAAGGAAACTAAAATAGCACAAAATGTTGACATCTGGCTGTGCTCCTGTAAGGTCCAGGGTGCCCTCAGCCAGCGGAGTCATTTCTGCTCTCACAGAAGGACCCCCCCCACATTGGTTCCTGGTTGTTACCCAGCCACATTAGTGATGTGACGAAGACCACTCAGAACACGGCATACACACCCTCTCTGCCCCCTACTTTCTGAGCGATTTATACTTCACCTCTGATTTACTTAGCACTCGAGCATTTCCACAGAGGTGTAGCTAGCCCGTGTTAGAGCTGGCAAAACCGAGGGTAGACAGTTAAGATGTCCTAGGGACCGCAGCTAACCTTCAGCAGACTGAGCTTGGAAGCCAGGTCTCCGGATGCGCGAACCTGGCTTGGTCTACCAGTCATTAGACCCCAGAACTAGACGTTAGAATCATCTGGGGGACTTGCAAACGAGGAAGTCAGAACCTCTTGGTGCGGTGCGGTCCTGGCCACCCAGGGAAGAGCTGCCGAGCACTCGGCAGCCCCTCGAGCACTAAGAGGACAGCCTGGGATGAGCCTGGGTCCCAGCCTACCAGCAGCCCCCCTGCTCCTCCTTCCCCGTCACTGGCCTCGAGTCAGAGCGGTCCACGGCAGATCATTCAGCCCGGGGCTCAGCCACCGTGCAGGAGAGGCCGGAGCAGGCGGGCTGGGATGCGGGGCCCGGCCAGGGAGTGTCACAGAGGCACGCGACCCCGGAGAAGCGTCGGAGGCAGCATCAGGAGAACTGGAGGCCGGCATAGTGCCGGATCCATGACACTCACATGAGCTACAAACGACGAGGTCTTAAAGTCACTGTGGGCAGAGGGTCTTCTCATTAACAAAAATGAATAAAAGAGGAGGAAGAGCGTAGAGGGAAAATGCCGAGCGCGTGCGGCACATGTCGAGTGTGACGTATTACAAGAACGTGACACACAGATGGCCCCTGGCAAGTGGAGCTTTGTCACGAGACGCAGCAGGACTCGCTCCCTTTCCCAAATGCATCGAGATGTGATGCGAACTGCCTGGAGAAGGTGGGAAGGCGAAGGGCAAGAACAGGGCTGCCCGGGTCCTTCCGGAGCATTCAGACAGTGCGCTTGTGTCGGTGCGTATGGTATGTATCCACCTCTCTTGAAAACATGCTAGGTGAAAACAGCGGACTGGAAGGACCACATACCGTATGACACCACTAATATAAAATGTCCCCGGTAGGCAAATCCATGGTGACAGAAAGTAGATCCACGGTTTCCAGGGACTGTGGGGCGAGACGAGCGGGGCGTGGCTGCTGATGGTACGGAATCTCGTTTGGGAGTGATGAGTTTCTATAATTGTTTACAGGGTGGTTACACAACTCTGCAAATAAACTAAAGTACATTTCCAATGGGTGAATCATGCGGCAGGTGAATTATGTCTCAGTTAAAAAATAAGGGTATACAGTAAAACCTTGGTTTCCCAGCATAATTTGTCCTAGAAACATGCTTGTAATCCAGAACACCTACCCATCAAAGCAAATTTCCCCCTTAGAAATAACGGAAACTCAGACGATTCATTCCACAACCCAAAACTCTTCATATAAAAATGATGACAATACTGGAATGTAATAAAAAATAATAAAGAAAATACGAAATAGAAAAATAAATTAACCAGCACTTACTTTTGAAAACCTTCGTGGCTGGTGTGAGGGAGACAGGAGGGAGGAGGGTTATTGTGTAGGACGACTGTCACTTTCACTAAAAGGATCACTGCAAGCTGTTGGCCCGATGAAATCTTTCTCTTTTGGTGCAACTTTAACAAGGAACCTATCCCGTGACCTAGAAGGAAGCAAAGCCTTCCTAAGCTTCCTCTTGTCTGGAAAAGCAAAGGACTGTCCACAGGTGCTTTGAAGTGACAAAAAATACACTAGTGCCAGTTGAGGGCACCTTCCAATATTCTGAAAAATCACTGATTTCTGCCAAACGCCGTGGCCCGAGACCGAGCATCTGGGCTTGGGGGACGATCACCCACGGTGCCGCAGAGAGAGAGAGAAGAACCGCCGGCTCAGTTGTGATCATGCGATGTTCGGCGTCACGTACTACGCATGGCATGACATCGCTCATTCATCAAGTTAAAATTGATTAGACATATTTGCTCGTCTTGCAGAACAATCACAGAAAAAGTTACTAGTAATCCAAGCTTTTACCGTATGTGTGTATATATGTCGCTCAAACTATCATTATTTACTCGACCAAAAAAATAAAAACGACAAATCATATCCGACCTTTAATTCGAATAAATGTGGGCGCCTTGACTCATGACGCAGAGTAAACACACCTCTTTATCCAGCTCCCCTTCATAGGTTACCTTAACTGTCAGCGCAGGAAACAAAACCCTGTGAATGAGGTCATGGGAGGGCAGTCTAAGGAAAAACTAGGTTCTCTAGCTCAGGAACCACATTTATATGCAGGAGAGAAAAAGCTCACGGTCTTTTGTGCCTTGTTTGTTTCCTGGGGGAACCATTCTCACCTGGCCTCTATTTAACATACAGGTTCTTATATATTTGGGTATTTTAAAAGTGAGATCGAAAAGGAAAAACGGAACACAGCTTCTTTCTTTGGGATTTGCATGAAAATATGCATTTGAGGGAGCACCTGGGTGGCTCAGTCATTTAAGGATCTGACTTCGGTTCAGGTCAGGATCTCGAGGTTCATGAGTTCGAGCCTCATAGCAGGCTCTCTGCTGTCAGCACCGAGCCCGCTTCAGGTCTCTGTCCCCCTACTCTCTCAGCCCCTCCCCGGCTCACTCATGTTCTCTCTCCCTCAAAGATAAAACAAAAATTTTTTAATGAAAAATAATATGCATTTGATCTTGGCCCACCGTTTTTAAGCCCGAACAGCACAGATGTTTGGGCCGTGGCACCAAGGTCCCATTATCCCGGGGTTGTCCTCCTCACGTGATGGAACCGGGTATCGGAACACGTGAGGTCACCCGAAGCTGAGAAAAGCACAGCCCCTCAAGTGGACTCCGAAGGAGAGAAAAGTGTTAAAAATAGAAAGGAGTGTTTGGAAACAGTGCTGGCTATTTCACGGCGGACTCTGGGAGGCCTCCAAGACCGGGACTCTAAATACCATAGTAGTCAAGCAGAGTGTTCTTATAAAAATAAAACGAGCCTGCCTGGCAGCCCCTGCAGGAGGAAGCTTCCCTCCAAACACAATACCCGACACTGTCCACGCGTCAGCACTCTGTTACTGTTGGCCCTGTTACGTCTCAGATGTGATGTCTTCTCTGGTTGTTGTTTAAAGGAAGGGGGTTGGAAACCCCCCGCTTGCTGGTATGGCGGGAGGAAACTGTGTGCGTAGGCAAACACGGCTCCCTCTCCAAACTAAACACGTAAGCGGCACCTTCGGTTTGAAGGCAGCGGTGTTTACTGGTACTTCCCAATGCCTTCCAAAGGATGTTAATATTCCGCATCCCTTTTCTACTGTATTTAAAGAAAAGAAGTCTCCAGGAAGTTTTCTTCACACACAGTTCTTAGAGCTGGAGCAGAAAACAGTTCTTTAAAGTCTCATCTTCTCAATTAGGCCTCCGCCTGGCTTCCTCCCTCAAACCTTCAGAGACTGTACTGTCGGGGAAGTGGGCTCAGGGCCCCAGACATACGTGCCCGAGTCGCTGATTCCCCAAATGGGTCCACGTTTCTTCAGCCTTCTGCACAGCCTTGCTTGACCGCATAAAAGGCCAAGTAGGGGCCTCCTATTAGGAGAAGCTCCATTCTTCTGAGAAGCTTTTCTTTCTCAGTGGACAGCGAACTATCCAGAGCAATCCTGGAAGTCATTTGCTCACGGCTGGAGGCTGATTTGCCGCCCCGCAGAAGTACACACGGTGTGAGAAGACATGCGGCGACTCGGGGATTTTTCTGCACATTCAGCAGGGCACTGCGCGCGAACGACCGCTTGAAGAATGCTGAAGTCACGTGTCTATGCGCGCTAGAAAATTCTTTGTGCAGCAGAAAGTGGGACTGGTGGCTTAAGGGAGAGAGTCACACACAACTGCTCCCTCCCACTCCGGATTCTCAGTTTGGGGCCACGGAGAGCTTATTTCAAACCCACAGAGAGTCTAAAAACAATTTCAGAGTCTCTTTCAACCGCGCCCCTTGCCAGCCCCTTCAGTAAAGATGCTAACAGGCAGCCAAACCGAAAATATTAATTTCGCCTCTCCTCCGCATACTTTATCTGCCCGGCCGGGCCAGAAGATCTCTCTGGACGGACGCGGGCCAGATGAAAACTTCATTTGCAAACCCGTGGCCCACGGGCCCACCCAGCCTTAGATGATGTATTTTGTTTGGCTTTTACTGTGTTTTCAAGAAACATGTGAGTTGTCAACATGTGAAACCCAGGAAATTCTACATAAAAATCTACATTTCTGGTTTCTCTTAAAATTCTGAAGTTCCGGTCATCCCGGGCCCACATTCTCAAGGCATACAGTGAGGCCAAGAGGTAGCTCTGTCCTCCGGACCAGACATCCGTGGTGACTCAGTCCCTGCCAGCGTGAAATGTCACCTACCGATGAACAAGATTATCTATGATACGCAATTCGGAGATGGGTGAAATGAGTTCGATTTAGCATACGGGGCTTCGCGCTCACATCCGGAAGGAATAAGCACTGTTTCAAACACACAGAACATAAGGAAGAGCACACTTAACTGGAAGACAGGTAACACGAGTGTTTGACGCAACTCCCCTCTTCCCGGGCTGATACCTCACTGATACCTGCACTGTGGAGGTGTCAGGAGCTACCACTCACCATATCATTCAGGAATGCATTCCTTTAACAGCGTCTGTACAGAGGAGCTAACATTGAGGGCTTCAAGTCTCTCAACAGGGATCTACCTGTTGTCCTAATCCTACAATTAGGACCTCATTTTCCTCACATATTAAGTAAGGATCCTAATAATATACTTCTCTGCATCTGACATATTCTGTATACTCAATCTCTGTGAGTTTTTTTTGTTTTGTTTTTTAAGTACCAGCTGTTTGCCAAGATTTGTGCTAGGCCTTGGAAGTAAGAGACTGTTTTTTTAGGAGTTCCATCATCAGGCTTCTAACATCAGAGGTCCTTGATAATTAGGGGATCGTATTTGAACCCGTACATTTTCCCCCAGAAAAGTGTGCACACACAATAACGTGCATAACATTACGGGGATGTGGAAGTTCCGGAAGCACGTTCAGGGGGCCTGCTCCCTTTGGTAGGTCCTCACAAGAGGGGTGGTCACACGGGATGTGGAAGCGGTGGTTCCGGAAGACACAAGAGTCGCGCAGAGGAATAGCCAGGCAGCGCAGGTCTGTGTGAGGCAAGGGGCTGAGGCACACAGAGTTGAAATGGGCAGTCAGAGCAATTTTTAGTGAATACGACATCACTTTGTTTTTTTCGGATGAAGAAGATACTCCTATTACAACTCATGCAATCAGACCTAGCATCTTGTCTGTCTCTCATGTATATAATTGCAGCTCCTTTTTAAAAAAAAATTTTTTTAATACTTACTGATTTTTGAGAGAGAGAGAAAGCACGTGCCAGGGAGGGGTAGAGAGAGAGGGAGACACAGAATCTGAGCAGGCTCCAGGCTCTGAGCTGTCAGCACAGAGCCCAATGCGGGGCTCAAACTCAGGAACCACAAGACCATGACCTGAGCCCAAGTCGGACGCTTGCCTGAGCCACCCAGGCGCCCCCACGGCTACTGTGATACATGTTATATTCAGGAATGATCTTCTCTCCTATGAGCCTTTAACCTTTTTTTATCTAAATAGCTCCATGTCATCCTGGGTATGAAGACTCATCTCAGTATTTACTAAGCCAGACCACTGCTCTTGCATAGGGTTGACTAGGCGTGTATACTTTTGTCCATATTCCAGTCTTTTCCCAGTCTTCAATCTGTAGTTCCCAATATGCACAAAACTGATGGGCATGGGACCTGATTATCTACTGGGGACCCAGATGGGGCAGTGGTCACTCTGGGCCACCTCTGCCCTTGATCCTCTCTGACCTTTAGGTTGGATGCAACGCTGTATCACATTCCCTCCAAAACAAATCCAACGGCACAAGTACTGAGAGTTCGGCAGGCAGAGGGAAAATTCGCTGCATCTCTCATCAAAATGCCCATTCGACAACCCCCACCTGTCAGAGCTTTTCTCTTTCAAAGCCCAAACCCTCATCTTTCCTCTGTCCTCCCCCACTCTGTAGCCTGTGCTCATTCAGAGAACGGAGCTTCCTAAGCATCTGCAATTTTGCTTCCTCATTCCTGTTATTTAATCCTGGGTGAATTATGAGAAAGCCTCCGCGCCGCTGCAGTGCCAAGGATGGCAGTTTTGTTTACACCATTCAACAAGTAACAAGCCCTATTTGTGGTGGGGGTATGAGGAAGTTAAGTAACAAACAGATCTTCCTCTCCTCCCCACCCCCACCCTACCAACAACTTACATTCTTCACTTGCTACCTTGACGGCACCCTTGATATGAGAACATGTAAACTCATCTCTCATTTTTGGGCAGCTGTGCCTGTGCCGTCGTATATAGATAGCATGATGCATGGAGCCATTCCTGGGTGTTTGCTTTATTTTCCTGTTACAAACCAGGCCAGAGTCAAATATCGCACGCTTGCGTATCGGTAGGATAAATTACTGGAATTGGTATCTCTGTGTCATGAATGTGTACGTCACAATGTTTAGTGGACGCTGCTGTCCAGGAATTTGTCTCCCAGCCCGCCGTGTAGAAGAGACGATTTCTGTTTTCCTAAGATCACCTCATTGTGTATGTTTGTTTATTCGTGTCCCACCTTGATTCGGTAAGGGTTTACGGTGGCTGGCAGAGAAACAGAACTTACAGGCAGATGGAAAGGGAAAGTAAAAACGAAGATAAAGACATAAAATGGGGGCGCCTGAGTGGCTCAGTCAGGTGAGCATCCGACTCTTGATTTTGTCTCAGGTCATGATCCCAGGGTCATGGAATCGAGCCCTGCATCGGGCTCTGCACTGAGTGTGGAGTCTACTTAAGATTCTTTCTCTCCTTCCACTCCTCTCCCCTGTTCATGTGCTCTCTCTCTCAAAAAAAAAAAAAAAAAAAAAGAGAGAGAGAGATTGAAAAAAAAAGACCTAAAATGGACTGGTGAGTAAGTAAAGGAATTATAAAAATTCATTCAAATTCATTCATAAAAATCCATTCGAACTATGCAAACCAGCCATCTCTCAGGTTTGGCACTAAGCTTTCCAGCAGCGAATGCAAAGAGGGGAAACTGATCAATTAGAGAATCCACAAGTAAAAACAAAGCCAGGCTTGCCAGCCTCAGATAAAAAACATTGTACACCGAGACTGTCCTCAGCAGTGTGACCTCGTGTGAACCCCTCGGCACCCCGGTATCTGCCCATTTTGCTCAGACCCAAAGCATGTTGTCCCGAAGCAGAGCCCTGCTGTTACCATGCACGTGTGCTGATTATGTTGGGTGCGGTGCTAAGCTGGCCACGCTGATAAACCAAGCCCCTGCCTCCGAATGCGGCCAGATAACAGGGTGTTTACGGCAGGCATCGTCATCTGAACACACAGAGCTTCCTTTCTCCTAAAAGCTTCTGGGACCTGCCTTGGAAGATGAGACCAGAAGTAAATCTGCTCCAGCGTAAGCTAGCCAGTGGGGAAAGCAGTCACACGAGCACACTCCCCAGCAGAAGGCGTGGGCTGCCTGCCAGGGGGATGCAGGCAAAGGGCTGGGGGGCAGGGATGCCCTGAGGGAGTGAGGAACCAGGGGACACCTGTGTAAACGGCCGACAGCAATCCCCAGCGGGCTGAATCCCCCGACACAGGCTCCGATGTCTCCACAGGCTCTGACCCAAAGCAAAGGGTGGAGAGCTGGACCACAGGCGGTGGAGAAGCTGAGAGACAGCCAGACTTGGGCATGGATTCGAAAGCAGCGCCAACTAGCAAGAAAGGAGTGGGTCTCCAAGGGTCGAGGTTGGCAAAATACAAAACAAAATGGACTGAGTCACGTAAGGTTTTGTCCCCAAAGCCCGCTGAGCTGTGGATAATTTTACCCACAAGCTACCCAACGCTAAGGTAGGGACACCCGGATGGAAGCTGGAGAGGACCCGTCGGCAACGTATCATGAGCAGAAAGAGTTAAGAACATGGGTCTCAGCCCCATGACTATAGAGGGGTAGTATCTTCTTTGTCATTCCTTAGATGACAAAGGAGAAGAAAGTACGAGAAAGTTATCCAAGGGGAAAGAAACAAAAATGACAGTGGACCCCTGATCAAAGGAACTTTTTTTGAGCATCACTCTGGGGATTCGCCTGAGACAGAAAGGGACCGAAGAAGAGCAGGCCACCCCCAAAGGAGTAGAAGGAACCAAAGGACGTATTGGGACGTGTCTGTTGGGGACATGATATGCCATGGAGTGAAAATGAGGTACATTTTCCATTTAGAGGAGACTGATCTTATTTAACAATCCCCTTGATTCCTTTCAAGTGCGTCCACATGAAGGTTGACTTTCGAACCGTGAGTTTTAGCCAGTGTAGCTGTTCTGGGTTTTAACTTCACCCACATGGATCCTGACCCACTGTCTAAAAGCCTCCAGCTCTTCACACTGGTCTGTGAACAAAGTGTTTTGGCTCAACCTGGGAGAATGCCCATGTCCTGTGTACCTCCGGGCTAGCAGTAAGAGCATCCCAGGATGTCTGGCTGATGAGGAAATACGATGACAGCTGTAGATTCTGGTATAACGTCACCAGAATATGCCAGTGAAAACATAATATGAACTTACGTACGGGAAAACATGAAAACGTGGTAGTCAGGTTTCTTTGTGAGACTGTCGTATTCTACTTCGAAAGATTTCAGTATGACTGTGTTAGCCAGATGACTTCGGGTATCACGTGCAACTTCAATAATTTTTCATTGAGGCTTCTTCAAGTTTTTTTACTTATTTTGAGAGAGTGCGCGCACATGCATGGGGGAGGAGCAGAGAGAGAGAGCACAGGTGCAGGGGGAGGAGCAGAGAGAGAATAAAGAGAGAATCCCTGGCAGGCTCGGTACTGTCAGCACAGAGCCTGTCTCGGGGCTCAGCCCCATGAACCATGAGATGATGACCTGAACCAAAATCAGAAGCCAGATGCTTAACGGACTGAGCCACCCAGGTACCCCTCTGTAAAGGCTTTTAAGTCTTAAGAACTTACTGGGATAAAGTCATGCCCAGAAGGTGAAGAATATGTAAAAATGAGTGTAGGTTACAGAAAAAAAAAGCCCTTTTTCTTACTGTCCAGAGAGGTACCGTTTCCATCAGTGTGATGTGGTGATCTGAAATTTTGGTCGGGACTCCTTCTCATCTCTTGTTAAATGGGTTCATCACATGAATGCTGCTAGAGAGGTGCCACCTCTGATCAATGTAATGATTTTGATGCCAAAACCCCCAATTAAGGCTCTTAATCATTTCCACGGTAACAGAGAGTTTTGAACAAAATACAGGAGTATTATGAGAAGGTTCCTTATGTTACCCTCCACCTCTGATTTTCCAGAGAACAACAAAGCCAAAACACGGAGGAAATCAAGATGCTCTTTTAGCTAAAAAAAAAAAAAAAAAATTCACAACACATTGGTGAGGCTTCTACTTCCTCGGGTGGTGACTTTTTCCCCTCAGCTAGATGTAGGCTTGACAGAGGAAGGTGGGAGCCAGGGACCTCGACCATCGCCCTCAGCCATCGGAGCCTCTTGGGAGAAGGGTTCCCAGTCCATCTTCTTTCATTCCGGGCCCCCCACCTTAAAAATAGTTTTGCTTAGTAGTATGAAACATCCTTCTGCCCCCAGATTAGAATGAAGGTTTTTAAATAATGTTTTCTGCCATCACCTTAGGCACTTCTTATATATAGTGAGGAACCACAAAAATTGTGGTATATATTCTGAGAGAGAGAATTTATTACTTTATAATTGCAGAAGCGACAATCCACAAACATTGTTTTAAATATTACTTTTGGGAGAGAGAAGGCAAGTGGGGGAGGGGCAGAGAGACACGAGGAGACCGAGAATCCAAGGCAGGCTCCAGGCTCCGAGCTGACGGCACAGAGCCCGCCACAGGGCTCGAACCCACAAACTACAAGATCATGACCTGAGCCAAAGTCAGATGCTTAACCGACTGAGCCACACGGGTGCCCCTCGCCTGTTTATTTCCAACACTACCGAACTGAGTGGAGTCAACACAGTGCATTTGAGGCAAACGGGAGGTGAGAGTTGAGGATGGTTTCCCCCAAACCTCCACCGCCTTCTGAGCTCCTGGGATTGTCTACTTGAGTGTCTGACGAGGTGAGAGCCTCAGACTCCACTGGCATCAGGCCCGGCGGGACCTCCAGGCTGCCATCCATGCATGTCCATCCCCTGCAGGTGGAAGCCTGGCTTCCTCACGCTGGCTGCACCCGGCGCGAGCCCCAGGGGAGTGCGATCCCACAGGGCTGCACTCGCTCAGGCCCCCACACACTACAGGCTGGTGCAGGACGTGTCTCCTCACCCGGCTAGTGTGACCCAGCGCGCCAGCCTGTGGGCACAGGGCGGTCACAACCCGCCCCCGCTTCCACGCCCCTGCCCCCGCCCCCGGGAGCCCGCAGAACTATGCAGGTCAGGTTGTGAAACACACCATCCGCCATCATCCGTGGTTATTTAGAAAGGTGTTTGTAATTCCCAGGCAGTTGCTCTCGTTAAACGCTGCTCATTGTACGAGTAGCAAACAATGAGTGTGATTACTCTTTATTCTCCGTAACATCTCAAGGGAGTTCTTTGCCCATGTGATTCTCCAGAGAGACATGGTGACATGGTGACATCTACCTATACCCAGGTAGATGGCAAAAATAACTAAAGAGAGAGGGTGGGGGGGAGATACTGAAATTATACAGTAAAATATGCAACTATGGATTATAAACACTTATACTCAAAGTAAAAAGAATATATTTTAAAACTGACACAGTATCATGAAATGTACAGAAATAAGTATCTAATTGTGGCTGGGTTTTGGGGGGAAATGCAGTATATAAATCACGCAGAAAACAAATTTTCTCCCTTGCTGGAGGGTATTTGGGATTGATATCTAAATCCTCTTAAATTTACAGGGGTTTTTTCCAGCATTTTTTTTTTTTTTTTTTTTTTTTTTTTTTTTTTTTTTTTTTTTTTTTTTACATCCTGTCCCAACATCTAGGTCCTAGACACTGGACCTCTTTTCCCCAAGATCTGGATCCTTTTTTTTTCTCCTCATTCACACAAGAGGCCAGTGAGGATAAATTCAAGCAAACCCTCTCTCCTGCACTTAGATCCAGCCGCAGAAGATCAAACCGGGGCGCCTGGGTGGCTCAGTTGCGTGAGATTCTGACTCTTGATTGGGGCTCAGGTCATGATCTCCCAGTTCGTGACATGTGGCCCCGTGTTGGGAGACTGCTTGGGATTCTCCCTCTCTGCCCTTCCCCCCGCCCTTTCTCAAAAGAAATAAACTTAAAAAGAAAAAAAGAAGATGAAACTGGCCAGGGAGGTGGAGGATGGTAAGGCTATACCAGGTGGGAGGGAGATGCTGAGGGGGGAGCCTGACCTACAATTACTGAATGACATCAACGCCTTTCATGTGGACCGGCACACCCGAGGGCTGGGTGAGACGAGCAGGAAAGAAGAGAAAGATATCATCTTGTTAAGTGACCTAATCCCACCTCCTCCCCCAGAACGACAGATGATTTATAACCCAGAACTTCCTCTAGGGCCATCCGACTGCCTCTCCCAGAAACACAGGTCACACAGTAGTGACTGTGAATTGTGACCATGAACGAGAATTTTCGTCCCTCCCTCTTGGCCATTATTTCCTCTGCGAACTTACTCAGGGAAAGCTGATGCTCGCCTCTTGGTTTAGGGTGGGGTTTTTTTCCTTTAGTTTTTTGTTCTTTAGTTTTAAGCAGTCACAGCTTCCACCCCAAATGGAGTGCAGATCCCGCCGCTGCGTTCCTAACTCTGTGTTGGGAACGTTGGACTCTGGAACGCCACGGCAGTCTTGGCAGAACCGGTGTGGATAACACAAGCTTTTGGTCTTGGCAAGGGAGACATAAAACGAGCTGTGCAGAACTGCAGGAACAAGGAGGCTGGCATTTTTTCCTCATATTTCTAGGTGATAGACAAATTGTTAGTTACCACACGTATAATTTATTAGTAATTGCTCTAATTTGCCTCCTAAGTTTCTAAAGTCGCCGGTTCACGGAGATCAAGTATTTTGTACCTATAAAATAGGGATCATGTGATAATTTAATGAAGTAGCTACCCAGTTAGGGCGATTTTCTGTGCAAATGCAGTTATTGACATTATAATCTACAATGTGGGGGAGGGATAACGAGTCGAACTCCCTAGAAGCCTAGTGACTGATGTCACTCACTGGGAATAAAATGCTCGCCCACATTTCGTCTTGAGGACATACGGATACTAAGATAACTGACTTTTCTTTGGGTTGGTTTGCAGTCTATTTAAAAGAAAACGTGTACTTCCTCCTTGGAGCATGGTGAGAGTTGAATAGCACATCCCTCCTGTGGGTGGTCTGGGAGACAGAGGGCTGGAGAGTTTGCAAATAATGGTAGAGCAGAGCCCCGCCGAGCCTGCTGCAGGGATGCCATAGACAGACAGGGTTGGCACAGAACTTTTGTTTCTTGTCCTCGAAGCAAACGATCCGCTTGTCTCAAAAAAGTAATTAGCTGACTTCCAGTACTGTTTTAAGGACCTGAGTGCAAAAACGTATCCTTGCGGCTGGCCTGACGGATTTCGCTCTGTTCCTGAATCTCTGCGATTTACCCACAGAGACATTGTCTACTTATCTTCTGTACTGAATAGCCCGACAATGCCGAGGTCTCATTCTGTCTCTGTGCCATCAGCAAAATCGCAAACTCCCCTCTGCTTTGCGGAGCTTTGTTCCTGCAGATTTGTGAGAGGCAGGAACACAGCTTAACATATGGCTCTCGGGTTTAAACTCGTGGTCCTGAAAATGGCAGAAACGGAGAAGATGAAGTTTTTAGCTGACCTTTGAGAACACTGGAAATAGAGGTGGCAGAATAAACGTGGATTGCTCGGGACATTTTGGAAAGTCACTCCTTTGTCCAATTCGGCTGGCCGACATCCTGGGACTGATAAAATTCCTTTGCGGTTCATCAGAATGTAACTTTGGCTCTATCTGTCAAAGTCACCACCACATCTCTCCAGAGTCCCATTTGGCCACAGGTCAAATCCATTATCACAAACACAGGGGATGTTCCTGAATGGCATTCGTAACCACCGTTGATGTCCACATGCATGCAGTAAGAGCAAATATCAAAAAATATATAAGAAAAACAATGCGACTTAGATGATCCCTGCTATTTATATTGAAATCCAGAAACTTTTCCAAGTCACCCAAAGGCATTTGGAAAACTAACCAGACTCCTGAAGCCTGCGATGAGACTGTCAATGATTAAGATTTTAAAATAAATTTGGAAATCCTATTTATGGCTTTGTAACTTCCTTGGTATACTGTTAGCATGTTCACGACCAAGGAGGAGCCCCAGATGAGTCTTCTAGCTTAAAGGCCTGCTTGCTTGATCAATGTTCAGGAAGCAACGGGGTGGGAGGGGCGGCCCATTTATCCTCAAAGTGTGATGCTAGGGCCAGCAGCGTTAACCTAGTGTAGCACCAGGTAGCATATTAAAAAGGCAAATTCAGGGGCTCCCAGCTTAATGTAGCAGCATTTCTGAGAGTGGGGCAGAGGAATCTGGGTTTTTACAGGCTCTTCTGGTGATTGTGATGTTCACTCAGGTTTGAGAGCCACTGGCCTCGGGGTCTCTGGGACAAACTCTCAACTGGCAGTTGATGGTTTGTGGTTGTACCTGCTTATCTGTCTTTCTGCAGATGGAAGAAATGTGGCGATCATGCTCTCATTCTTCTTTGGAAGCTGGGTCCCAGCTGCTGATTTTTGCTTTCTTTTCTCCACAACATTTCCCAGTCCCTGACCAGAGCTATGGGACACCATACGCTGACAGTGACTTCAGATGACAGTCTGTATGTTAAATTCAGAACTTGTAAGGAGCTCCTCCTAAACTTGTTGGGACGGTTTTCGTTTGTTGGTACTAAGAGGTGACCATACACCTAAACAGTAATACACAGTCTTCTGAATCACCTCTCTGAACATCTTAGCCATTGGTAATATAGAAAATTAAAAAAAAAAAATCCCAGAAAGTAGGCCAAAAAGACCTTTTACCGTTCAACCTGTGTATTAATGAATAACTGCACACCAAAGCTTGTTTCTTTTATTTCCCTACGTTTATTTATTTTGAGAGAGAGAGAGAGAGTGAGCAGGGCGGAAAGAGAGAATCCCAAGCAGGCTCGCACTCCCAGCTTGGAGCCCGATAGGGACTCAAACCCACAAACGGTGAGATCATGACCTGAGCCAAATCAAGAGTCAGACGCTCAAATGACTGAGCCACCCAGGTGCCTCAGAGCTTGTTCTTTTTAAAGAAAGTCCTGGAGGCTGCCAAATCTTCTCGATCTTACTTTCTGAAACTAGTTGTGCCTCAGAATCACATGAGAAGCAACACCTGAATGTAAGAGCTAAAACTAGAAAACACTTAGAAGAAAACTTAAGCGTAAATCTTCATGATCTTGGGTCAAGCAACAGTTTCTTAGCTATGACACCTAAAGTACAGGCAATCAAACAAACAATAGATAATTAAAAATTAAAACCTTTGTGCTTCAAAGGACACTATCAAGATGGAGAGTGAAGAGCAGGAAATATGTGCAAATCATTTATCTCAAGAGTTGAGGATCAGGGGCGCCTGGGTGGCTCAGTCGGTTGAGCGTCCAGCTTTGGCTCAGGTCATGATCTCGCGGTCTGTGAGTTCAAGCCCCGTATCGGGCTCTGTGCTGACAGCTCAGAGCCTGGAGCCTGCTTCACATTCTGTGTCTCCCTCTCTCTCTGCCCCTCCCCCACTCCAGCTCTGTCTCTCTCTGTCTCAAAAATAAATAAACATTAAAAAAAATTTTTTTTAATAAAAAAGAGTTGAGGATCTAGAACGCATTTTTAAAAAACCTTACAACCCAACAACAACAAAAAAAACACCAAATAACTGGATTTTAAAATTCACGAAACATTTGGACAGATATTTCTCCACAGAAGATGCACACATGACTGATAAACACAGAAAAGGATGCTCAACATCATTCGTCATTAGGGAAATGGAAGTCAAAAACACAACGAGACCACATCACACTAAGATAAGCTAGAATCAAAAAGAGTCAACAAGGATTTAGAGAAATTGGAACCCTCACACAGTGCTGGTAGGAACGTAAAATGACACAGCCACTTGGGAAAAGAGTCTGGCAGTTCCTCGAAAACTTAAAAACAGAGTCACCACATGATCCAGCAATTCCGCTCCTAGGTATGTACCCAATAGAACGGAAGACCTAAAAGCTTGTGCATGAATGCTCACAGTAGCCTTGTTCCTTAAAGCCCAAAAGTGGAAACAACTCAAATGTCCATCAACGAATGAGCAGATAAACAAAATGTGGTATATTTATACAAAGGGATATTATTCACCCACGGAAAGGAGCGAAACATTGATATATGCTGTAGCATGGATGAACCTTGAAAACATGAACCGAAAGAAGCCAGACACAAAAAGCCACATGTTGTGTGATTCCCTTTAGGGTAAGTATCCAGAATAGGCAAAATCATAGACCCAGAAATACCATTAGTGGATTAGTGGCTGTTGGGGGGCCGGGGGGATTCTTATGGCCACACCACTTGGTGAAATACTAAAACCACTCAATGGCACGCCTAAAAGGGTGTATTTTATAGTATGTAAATTCTGTTTCAGTTTTTAAAAACATAGACTGCAAGGTGGATGTGGCCCATGGGGCCAAACATATTTCCGCAATCAAAAATAATGTATGCTATATACTGAATTAGCATTACCGAGGATGAGGCCAGGGCATCTGTCGTTCTGACCAATTTCCAGGTTCTTTACTTGAAACCAATCAACTGTGGTTGGAAACTCAGTGGTTGGGGACCACTGCTCTCTATTATGGTTCTGTTAGTCTGATTGTCTTAGCAGGCTGAAAGGGAGGGAAAGCAGTTTCTATAGGGAGACAAATAGGAGCCCTAAGAAAAAAATATATGTATTTTTGCTGACAGCCCAACAAGACACAGTAAAGAATAAGATGCAAATATAAAAGCTGAAAAAGCTCAGTCTTCTGAGGCCACTGAGCACAGAAGCGGCCGCACGTGCGATAACAGTCCGACATCAGACGTCATCACTGTTACAACTTTTGATATTCATAGCGATGACCTAGAGGCATTCGGAGAGGAGTAAATTGTGTTCAGTTAACGTTATGTAATGCACGTGGAGGTAAATACTCGTTTTAGAAAATGGCGTTTTAAGAATGCTCCAAGTAGTAAAACCTCAACAATTGAGGAAATCTGATAATCAGGTAAGGTAGTTTAGAAATCCTTAATAGCTTTATTTTTAAGGCTTCTAATTGTTTTCCACTTGGCTTTCACAACCAAGAATCAATCTTGCAACTAAGGAAAAATAACAGGATACACACTTCCTGAAACGAGCATTAGACACCGAAAACATTTCAGGGGAGAGAAACGGAGAGGGAGAGATTTTTGGGTTTTTCATGCATACTCATTTGTAAGCCAAAAGTCCTGTTTTTAATCGACTTTATTGAGGTATAATTTACATATAATAAAATATTGTAAGCATGTCATTTGAATGCCTTTGACAAATGTGTGACTACATGTGACTACCATTCCACTCAAGATACAGGACATTTCCACCTCCCTGGAATCCAATGTCCCTTTGCGGTCAATCGCCCAACCATACCCCTACCTTGCCCCAGGCGACCAGTGATGTGATTTCTGGCACTATCGATTAATTGCGCCTCTAGAATTTCAGACAAACAGACTCATACTATGTATGTCCTTGGGTCCAGCTCCTTTCAACACAACTATGGATACATGTATGCTGCTGCACATGATTAGTTCATTCATGTATTACTGAGTAGTATTCCTTATACGAATATACCAAAATTTACTAATCCATTCACCTCTTGCTTTCTGTTGGGGGCTATTAGGAATGAAAATGCCCAAGTCTTTTTATGGACTTATGTTTCCATTTCTCTTGGGTAAATACTCAGTGCTGAGCCATGTGTTAAATATATGTTGAACATAGTAAGAATCTGCCAAACCCTCCTCCCAAGTAGTTTCACCGTTTTCTACTCCCGCCACCAATGCAGGACAGTGACCGTGAAAGCCCATAACCAGGACTTACAAACTAGTAGAGAGAAAATTCTCTCTCTGTGATTTTCATCTCTCGATACATTATTTTGTCTGGTATTGTAGGAGTTTCACCTCGTATTTATGTAAACTTTCTTTATACAGTTCCAAACCCTTTTTAGGCTTCGACCAGCGTTAATATCGATATACTGTCAATTAATTATATATATAATTATCAGCATACTATATCATTAATATGCCATTAATAAAACTAAAGTTTCCAGGCGCCTGGGTGACTCAGACGGTTGAGGGGCCAACTTCAGATCAGGTTGTGATCTCACGGTTCGTGGGTTTGAGCCCTACATCAGCCTCTGAGCCTGGAGCCTGCTTCCGATTCTGTGTCTCCCTTTCTCTCTGTCGCTCCCCTGATCACACTCTGTCTCTGCCTCAAAACTAAATAAACATTAAAAAATAATAATAATAAAATAAAAATAAATAAAACTAAAACTTCAAGCACAAAATACTTTTCCTGGCAGCGATAGCTAAAAAGGGCTTCCCGAACAGCATTTACATATGTTCCTTTTTTGTTTTTTTTATGTTTATTTATTTCTGAGAGAGAGACAGAGCATGACTGGGGGAGGGGCAGAGAAAAAGGGAGACCCGGAATCTGAAGGCTCCAGGCTCTCAGCTGTCGGCGCAGAGTCTGACGCGGGGCTTGAACTCATGAACTGTGAGATCATGACCTGAGCCAAAGCTGGACACTTAACCGACTGAGCCACCCGAGCACCCCAGGGTATGTATGTTCCTTTCTCATGAGCGAGCAGGGCTGTGGATGAATCCTTGGCCATGTGACATCTTGGCCGTTTTTGTTGTTTATCCTTTCCAAAGTCGACTCTGCGTGGAAGTCAGGGCCTTGGTTCGTGAAAGAGGAGCAGTACGGTTGAAAGTCAGAGAGCTCTGGTTAAAGAGGTAGTCAGACCAGTGTGAAAACTGCATTCTTTCCATGGGCCGATTCTGTTCTTGAACCCACAGAGAGCTCCGGATGCCTCATCTCCGATCTGGGAGATGGGCGTCAGAAGGATCCTCGTCTCGTATAATTGTCCTGGGGACAATGATCTCATGTGACGTAAAGCCTTTGGCAAGGCTCCTGGTTCATATTTATTGCTCAACAAATGGAAGCTTTAAAAAAGACGCGTTCCAATGTGACCGAGGAGAAAAGTCCTCAGAGGAAACGCAGGTTGAGTTCTGGAAGATAAAGTCCCTCTCCTTGCTCCGTCTCTCCCCTTGGAAGTCAGGGAGATTCTCGGTCCACTAGCTGCCAATAAGCCCCATCCTCCGCCAGGCCATTCCCTCCCCAGCCTCTGCTCCTGCCGGGGCTGGCTGGGAGCGGGGGCGTGCGACCCTTCTCTCCCCTCCTTCCGGTCTGGCTCACCTGCTCGGAAGCAGGGACTCCCCGCGCTGCCCTCTGCCTCAGCTCTTTCTACTGATCTTGCTCCGCAGCCTCCGCTTCCTTTCAGAACTCAACCTTAGCATCCCACAGGCTCAGTGGACGCGCAAGAGGGATTAAGAGGGATCTGGGGTCTCCACCCCAGCCTCGAACAACCGTAACAGGACCACAGGAGAAAGCTCACTAGACGCACATCTTCGAATTCCAGAAAATCATGTTTTAAGTTTAATTTTCCAAAGACAGGGGCCGTAAGGAAGAGAGACCCTCCAGTCTCCGGCTCTCCGTTTAAACATAGTTTGGTAACTATTTCTTGTCGTACCTGCACTTAGGGCCTTTCTAAAAGAGCCAGTACTGCGTCTTCCCTAGCTCTTAACCCTGGAGGAAGTGCAAGTCTGTCAGGAGGTGACAAATCCTACCAGTAAGTTAATTAAGAAATGGAATGTGTTTAAGGATCTGTAGAAAAGAGAGACACCAGGGAAACGCGGGTTAACCGGCATCGTGACATCAGACTTCCTTCTCGGTGTGTGTCGTGCCCTTCGCCCTATATGGTGTTAGTTCCCCCTCAGGCCAATGACGGGCGAGACACAGCAGCGGGGCAGGGGGGAGGAGGGCAGAGGTTATGGTCTGGCAGTATCTGGGTGAAGTCATGCTAACCATAGTTCCAGATCTTTCTGTCAAGTACCCTCTCAGGTATCGACCGAAGGACAGGCTGTCATCTCTGACCACTTGGCCCAAGCAAACAGCTAGTTCACTCAGGGAGTCCCCTCAGCCAGAATGGATGAAGGCATGAGACAGTCCAGTGTTGTATTAAATATTGAAAATAAGCCCAAGGCAGGAGTGCTCTTTCGAGAGGCGCTTTCGCCCTCCGATGCCGCCTTTCCTGATACACAAAGAAAGAATGACAGAATATATTGGCGAATGAGTTTGACAAACTCTAAGAGTTTAAAATCCGTCTCCTTGACATTTTGACGTCGTAGCCCGTTTTCCTTTGGTTTTCCTGACAGAAGAGGAGACACCAGTTGAGGAAGAATCGATTCTCCGCTTGCTCTGCTTCAACTGCTAAAGAACTCACTAGATTTTTTTTCCTTGATTTACCCGTTTAAAAACTAAATTTCAATTTCTGTCAGCTTCCAGTATGAAAAATTTTCAGTGTCTCAGATCAAATTTATCTTCTGTTAGTTCAAACTAATAAGTAGGTCTCTGTAGCCATTTACTCAAGCAGAAAATGGGAGTACTTGGTTTGTTTTTCAGTTTTCTTTTTAAGGCAGCATTTCCCTTTATCCCCCAATAATTAGCAGTAACCCCCGAAGGATTTTTTTTTTCCTACTTGATAACTTTGACAAGTTACCTAAGATTGCTCGGATCTTTTATTCTGGTTTATATGGGTATTGGACCCGATACTGTCTCGCTTCACCCTACAAAAATAGCAAGGGCAATGTATTACCCTAGTTTATTTTTTAAAGGACAAATACATTGTTCTAGGATCACTTATTTCTGTTGAAATATTTCCAAACTTCAGATGCTTCTTCTCTAAAGAACTAATTCATACCAAAACTTCTAAGAGGTCATAAAAATACTTTCCCTTCTGAGTAGACAATCATGAATCTATTCAAGGT
The DNA here is from genome assembly GCA_030068075.1 of Paguma larvata. NCBI lineage: Eukaryota > Metazoa > Chordata > Mammalia > Carnivora > Viverridae > Paguma > Paguma larvata. The sequence continues at coordinate 129,082,550 of CM057826.1, forward strand.
TTGCCAGCTTGTTTACAATCAAAACAAAAAGGGCTAGAAAACAGATGAAAACCTGTCTCTCAGGTCCCTACTCTGTGCCATGCACGGGGCTAAACGTTACATACGTTGTCTGGGTAATTCTCACAACTGTCTATAAACAATGAGAGGGGCTGTGATTATCTTAATTTATATATAAGAGAATTAAAACTTCGAGAATAACTTGCCCATAGTCACATGGACAGAAAGGAAATCTTTTGTTATTAAAAAAAAGTAACAACAAAATGGATGCAGTAGTCAATTACAGAATCACAAGTTCATATTTAGTTTTACCGTTGCTGTTGCTGAAAGCATGGAGTTATCTTATATATGCATAAACACATAGCCCTGATACCCTCACTTGCCACGTGAAGAAGTTAAGGTCCGTGGAAGTGAAAGGACTAACCCAGAGGGACGCAGCCAGTTACCTGGATCTCAAAACCAACCAGCAGATGTGTGTGGGGTGCGTCCTATGACATGAGTTCTTAAGATGTTGGCAGTGTGTCCAGAACTTCCTCCCCTGGGTCCTTTTTTTTTTTAAGTTTATTTATTTTGAAAGAGGGAGAGAGAACGAGCAGGGGAGGGGCAGAGAGAGAGTGGAAAGAGAGAGAATTCCAAGGAGGCTCTGCGCTCCGTGCTAAGCCCAATATGGGGCTCCGTCTCGAGGTGGTGAGATCATGACTTGAGCCGAAATCAAGAATCGGTCGCGTCACCGTCTGAGTCACCCAGCCGCCCCTCCCATCCCTGGGTTCTTCACACGTGTAGCAAACCGCCGTGCTCATGACACAGACCCGTCCTCATGTCTTCATGGGATGCTGCCACCCCCATTCCATTGCACAAGGAAATACACCGCGTGTCCCTGTCAAGGGTTCGGACGGCTGTTTGTTTACATTGTGGAGGAGTAACCATGGGAGCTCCGGCATTGTCACTGTCGAGCCTGTCACTTTAATTGTGCAGCGATACCACTGCGGTTGTGAAGCAATCATTCATATCCGTCCTTGTGTTTATATTTAGCGGCGGCTGTTAATGGTGTGATTATAGGATATAAACAGGCTCCGCCCAGAGTGAGGCCGAATGACGAGACGATTGCCTGGGGACCTGGGTTGCCCAATGCATCTGGCACGATGCAATGAAAATATCCAGCACGGACCCCTTTATTGTGCCTATAAATTTGGCCTCCCACTAGTACGCCTTCAAGCCAAATTATGTATGTTTGATGAGGCATAATTTCTTATTCGATTCGGAGACTACCAGGGCAGACTACATCGTGATGGGATTATAATTTGAATTTTAATCAGGTTTTGTTCATTCCCTCGTACTCGCTAATGAAATTGATTTGATACCGTAGTTATTCAAATGACTCGGGGACAACATAGGACAAAAAGGGAGCGAACTGGATTGCTTCCCACAAAGAGTAATACACTCTTTTATGATAGTCAGTGTAACTGTTGGCGTCTTTTTTCCTGACCTTCCCACGAACCTCTTTACATTGGTTCTCCAAGACAGACGTCTGAGTCTGGGTTTTGGCCTCTCTGATTAGCGATTTAACATATGGAGTTCAGCCTTTTAATGATTCTCTAAACTTTTATTTTGACGACCCTCTGTGCAAACCCTGCACATGTATATAAATCAAGGTCCCTCACTTCTGACCAAGAGAACGTGTTGAAAGCTTTCCATCAGAGTATCATTCGTGAAATGGGGAAGGAAGTTAGTGTAACAGACGCTGGTTTGCTCCACTGAATGTACTGGATGCCTCTCTTTTCTTCATCTAGCACACCCAGGATTCAGACATTTGGAATTAATGTTTACAGCAAGAGATGCCACTAAATGTATGAAGTCATAGCTAGAATCGCTATGTGATCTTATTGTCGTGTGACCTTGTAAGTCATAGTTAGGACAGCCTCTCCCGTGTGATCTAATTGTCGGTACTCACCACAGCAGCAGCTACCTGAGAATAATATAAGTAAGAGAAATGGAGTTACCTGAATAATGAGTCATTTTTCCTTAAAACTAGCCACTTTTAATTCATTCTGGTGAGTACTTAATGTCTAACCAGAGTATTTATCACCAGGTCATTTTTTCCAAATCACAGTTACATATTTAAGTACCTGAACAATCAGAGTTTCGTAAAAGTTAAAAAGCCAAGCGGAGGGGCGCCTGGGTGGCTCTGTCGGTTAAGCCTCCGACTTCGGCTCAGGTCATGATCTCGCGGTCTGTGAGTTCGAGCCCCGCATCGGGCTCTGTGCTGACAGCTCAGAGCCTGGAGCCTGCTTCCGATTGTGTGTCTCCCTCTCTCTCCGCCCCTCCCCTCTCATGCTCTGTCTCTCTCTGTCTAAAAAATAAATAAACACTAAAAAAAATAAATAAAAAAAGACAAAGCCAAGCGGAATAAGCCAGTGAAAACAAGGTGATACGTTTCTGAATATTAAAAGCATGGTATTTGCCACACTACCAGACAGGTCTCTTGTTTTTTAATGCATAAAAATGGCATTTACTGTCATTACTGTGAATGGCTTGGGAACCAGGTAGTATATTGTTTCTCTAAAGCATTTAAGTCATCAAGGTAGGAGCAAGTGGTCAGGGTCTAATTTGCGTAACAACTGGAGGCAGACCAGAGTGATCTTAGACTTGTTTTTCAAAACACTTTCAAAAGGGAAAATATTAATAAAAAATTAAAAAGGAAAGTTTGAGCGTTTGCATACAATGAGAAGAAATAAGGTTTATTCTCCGCCTCCGTCAGGGTATTGAATATCGCTTCAATTTGTAAATATTGATACAACTGTCATATTATTTTCACACTGCGACAATTTTGAGTTTTCTTCACTTGAAACATTGTCCCAGGGGGCACTGTGACTGTTAAACTAATCTCTATTCATGATTTATGCAGCCTGAACTCAAGTCTCTGAAACAAAATTAATAAATCATGTGTTGATGGAGAGAATGGCAGAGACCGTACACAATTTGAAGAACAATTTCTGTGTGATGGAAACCACTTAGACCGACTTGTAGTTTATGGAAATTTGCTGCTTAAGATACAAAAACTCTTAGGACGTCCTGGAAGCTGTACGGATTCATTTTTTTTTTTTTTTTTACTATTATTTTAAGGGAGAGACAGAGTGTGTGAGCATGTGCGCACAAGCGGGGGAGGGGAAGAGAGAGAGGGAGGGAGAGAGAGAAGCCTAAGCAGGCTCCACGCTGTCAGTGCAGAGCACGACTCGTGTCTTGATCCCACAAGCTGTGACATCATGACCCGAGCCGAAATCAAGAGTCAGACGCTTCACCGAGAGAATCACCGAGGCATCCCGCAATTCATTTTCTTGCCTGATTTACTCTAAGGCGGGCTAAAGCCAGGTTACACCAAACTGACCTACAGTCGACTCGCCCTTTAAAAGAGACCTAGCAAGGAATATTACATAGCTTGACTTCACAGCACACCAAACTCTAACTCAAGCCCTTCCGACTGCATTTTATGTCCATTTGTTCTTGCTGTTTTCTCAGAGGAGCTTTTAGAGTTTAACTGAGTAGGCTCTGTGGAACTATCACCAAGCAAGCACCTAGGAGACCAAGGTACACTGGTCGTCAGTCCCAGATGCGATGCTGGTGGGAATACCAACCGGGGCCAGCCGTTCATTAGTTACAGTTGTTTTCCGCCATGGTATGTGGTAATCGCAGCTTTAAGAACACCCAGGAATTATTCGCTCTGATTACTTAAGGTATGATTCTTTTTTCAATCAACGGTATTTTTTAGAACTGTTTTCTATTTACAGAAAAACTGCAAAGATAGTAAAAAAAAAAAAGTTCCATATACCTCCCACCCAGTTTCCCCTATTATTGATGCCTTAAGGGGCACCTGGGTGGCTCAGTCGGTTAAGTGTCCGACTTCGGCTCGGGTCATGATCTCACAGTTTGTGGGTTCGAGCCCCGCGTCAGGCTCTGTGCTGACAGCTCGGAGCCTGGAACCTGCTTTGGATTCTGTGTCTCCCTCTCTCTCTCTGCCCTTCCCCTGCTCACGCTCTGCTCTGTCTCCCTCTCTCAAAAATGAATAAACATAAAAAAAAATAGCATAGGATGTTTGTTACAACTAATGAACCAATATTGATGCGTTCTTATTAACTCCAGTTTATGCTTCGTTCACATTTCCTTAGTTTTTACGTAATTTTACTTAATATCTTTTTTGTGTTCCAAGAGCTCATCCGTGATCCCACCGAACATTCGGTTGTCATGTCTCCTTAGGCGCCTCTTGGTTGTGACACTTTCTCAGACGTACGCCTTGGCTTTGACAACCACCAGTCCGGTATTTTGTAGAATGTCCCTCAGTGAGGATGTGTCTGGGGTTCTGAGTTTGGACGAGGAAGACAATGGAAGTCAAGGGCCGGTGTCTCTCTTTTCCACACAGCACTTTCTAGAACCAAGTCACCATGCCCAGCCGACACCTGAGGAATGGGAAGTTATGTCCCACCTCCTTGAGGTCTGACCGTGTACATAACTCATTCAGATTTCTTCTGCACAAGAAATTGGTCTCTTCTCCCTCCTCGATTTATTTATTCAGTCACTCATTTGTATAAGCATGGACTCAAATTTTATACTTTGGATCATAATGCAATACTACTTTGTTTTATTTTCCACCTTTAGTCACTGGAGGTCTACACTGGGACTCTCTTTTTGAAATAAGCCCGTTATTGTGGGGTTCTGTGTGTGTGTGTGTGTGTGTGTGTGTGTGTGTTGGGCTTTTAGTGATCATTTCTCTTTAAGTTAATTGTATCTTGCACATAAAAGTCAGCCAAAGTGGTAGTTAGCAGCTTTTCTCCTCTATGTGCCAGTCACCAATCAGTTCCTTTTCAAGAGAACAAGTGGCGTTTTTAAAAAATCTGTCACATTTGATGTTTAACCAGAAGATTATTCGGTACCCTTGATCTTTCCTCTCCTTGTCTATACCACCCAGTCATGAGACCCTTTTCGGATTCAAAGATAAATTATTTTAGAAGTAGCGATACACAGAGTAGATCAGAAGTAAGTAGGAACATAGAATAAATGGAATATGAAGAGTTTGACCATGAAAAACAACAACGACAAAATACACAATACAGAAGAAGTGGGCTTTTAGAAATTAAAAAAATTGAACTCTTAAAAAAAATGCTGAGAATTCAGGATAAGTACACTGGCCCATTTCTTAAACTAACAGACATCTTAATATAATCGAGACCATCTAGACCAGAATAACAGCTCAGAGTGTACTAACTAGTAAACTGGTAAAGACGATAAACTAATGGTAAACCAATACCTCGTTAAAATCAGGAACGAGACTCCCTTCACGTGTGATCACTCAGTATTCTGCTGGAAGCCAGAGCCCACCCAAGAAACAGAAGTCCGTGGAAAGGAGGAAAAAGATCATCATTTACATGTGATATTTCTGTTTACCTAAAAGCAAAAGAACCAATGAAAATATAATAAATGAACATTTAATAACAAATAAAAACCTATGTACAAAATAAACCAAAATCAATAGGTTTTCTGTAAATGAGCAGTAAGTGTTTGTAAAATATAATGGAAAAGATCCCATTTCCTAACATGTAAAATAGTAATAATAAATGAGCATTTGGAAAACTGAACTATTTTGCTGACGGAAACAAAAGCAAACTCTAGTAAATGCTAGGTAGCTAGATAAGAAGACTAAATATTTTCAGAATATATTTCTTTTCTATGTTATTCTCCAGGTAAAATGCATTTTTAACAAAATCTCAACTTTAAAATGGTGACTCAGGGGCCCCTGGGTGGCTCAGTCGGTTAAGCGGCCGACTTTGGCTCAGGTCATGATCTCACGGTCTGTGAGTTTGAGCCCCGCGTCAGGCTCTGTGCTGATGGCTCATCAGAGCCTGGAGCCTGCTTCAGATTCTTTATCTCCCTCTCTCTCTCTTTGCCCTTCCCCTGCTCATGCTCTGTCTCTAGGTCTCTCAAAAATAAGTAAACGTTAAAAAAATAAATAAATAAATAAAAATAAAATGACGACTCAAGGTAAAAACAAACGAACAACAACAACAACAACAGCACTTAGGAAGAATAAATAGAAAGGCTCGACAAAATGTGGGAGACAAGAGATTTTTGTCTACCAGTTCCTAAAATGAATTATAAAGCTATCATAACTTTAAAATGTGATGGTTTCCAAATATAGATTAATGAAACAGTACCTAAGGAGAGATTCTACTATGAATAGGGAGTTACTGTAGAGAACAGTGGCATACACATCAAGAAGTTACCAACAAGTAAGACTGAACCAGATGGAGGAAATGAAATTTGGCTTTTGACATCACACTGTACACCAAAATAAATGCTAAATGTACTGAAGAATTCATGAAGTTAAAAGTCATAGAAAATCTACAATGAGGGGGCATCTGGGTGGCTCAGTCTGTTGAGCATCTGACTCTTGATCTCCGCTCAGGTCCTGATCTTTAGAGTCATGACGGCAAGCCTCTTGTTGGGTTCTATGCTGAATGTGTTGTCTACTTAAAAAAAAAATCTAGGATGAATATTAATCTGCTCTTGGAGTGAAGCAGATTTTTCTACGTATAGGAATAAGAAAAGCTATCACAGAGAAGAACGATAGTTTGAACTTCTAAAACTTTTTTGTCACACAGACTATAAACGAAACTGGAAGACAAAGGATAGGATTTTAAGAGAGAAAGTGCATGCAAGAGCAGAGGAGAGGAAGGAGAAAAAGGAGGGAGAGAATCTGAAATAGGCTCCATGCCCAGTACGGAGCCTGATGTGGGGCTCGATCTCACAACTGTGAGATCATGACCTGAACCAAAATCAAGAGTCGGACACTTAACTGACTGAGCCATCCAGGCATCCCAGGATTTTTTTTAAGCTAAATACATATAACAAAGAGTTAATATTTTGAACGTATATAGAGAACTCACTGAAAAAAAAAGCAAAATTAAATCAAAGATTTGGGGAACATGAGTAAACAAATCAGAAAGACAAAACACTATGACCAAGAAACACACAATCAAGTTTTAAAGGATTATTTATTTGCTTCATATTCACTTATTTAAATATTGTTTTATGTCACGGGCGCCTGGGTGGCTCAATCGGTTGAGCATCCTGCCTCAGTTCAGGTCATGATCTCGCAGTTCATGAGTTGGAGCCCCACATTGGGCTCTGTGCTGACAGCTCAGAGCCTGGAGCCTGCTTCAGATCCTGTGTCTCCATCTCTTTCTGCCCTTCCCACACTCACACTCTGTCTCTGTGTGCCTCTCCAAAATGAATAAACATTAAAAAAATTTTTTTAAGAAATGTTTTCTGTCAAGAAACTCCATTAATGAAATACCATCCTTAACTTGACAATTCGAAGGCATGGTTTAGAATGATGAAACCCAGTCTTACAGAGTCGCTGAAATGGACGGTTTTATCAGCTATTGGTGGAAGTAAAGATTTGACTGCAAATGGAGACTTTCAGGGGAGGGAGCATTAATGGGAGATGACTGGAAAGCAGGCCAAGGTCTTAGTCCAAGTACAGTCATTTCTAATTACCTTGTGTGTGACCCCGAACAGGAAGTAGGAGATCTCTGCACTTCCATTTCCTCATCTTCTTGTTTTAAAGGAGAGAGAGAGAATGAGAGTAAGTGGGGGAGGGGCAGAGAGAAAGGGAGAAAGAGAATCGCAAGCAGGCTCCACACTGTCAGCACGGAGACCAGTGCAGGGTTCAAATCCGTGAACTGTGAGCTCATCACCTGAGCCAAGATCAAGAGTCAGACACTCAACCAAATGAGCCACCTGGGTGCCCCGTTTCTTCGTATTTTATTTTATTTTATTTTTCTTCATCTTTAAACAAAGAGGTCAGTTTAAAAATACAGTCAGTGTAAGTGAGGTCAGAGAAGTACTGAGATTGGGTGGAAGATGGGAAATTTAGGGAGCAAAAGAGAATTGTTTCAAAAAAGAATCTGACTGAAATCTCAGATCCATTCATTCTAACATCATAAAAACCCCAGAAGTAATCTTCAAAATAAATGTGGGAAGTTGGCAGAGGGGAGACAAAACAAGGGAGAAAAGGAAAGATTATTTAATAAATGATTTAACTCTCATTATAAAAAAAGGAAGATAGACTAACGCCTCATCTCCTACACACGGGTAATTTTAGATGAATTAGGGGCCTGCGTGTGTGAAATAAACCTTTAAAATCACCAAGAGGAAACACAAGGGAGAATTTCTTTATGACTCTGGGGGAGAGATTATTTTTCAGTCAGTATACAAAAAGGACAGTTCATAAAGGGAAAGATGACATTAAGAAGTAAAATTCTTTCACGCAGAAGCCACTATAAATAAAGTGAAGACACAAACTCTGAAAAATGTTTTTGTTTCCAGACTAAATAGATGGAGAACCTTACAAATCAGTAAGAAAAAGACAAACGACTAACTACAGAAAGGAGAAGCGAAGGATACCTTCAGGCTACCCAGTGGAGATTTAAAGGAGCAATAAATAGAAGAGATGCTAAGCCTCACTAACAATTAGCAGAATTGCTTGCTAAAACAAAGAGGCCCCGTTCCTCGGCCTTCAGAGTGGCAAAATGGAAGAAGTACGCCTGTCCAAATGCGGGGCAGGATGAACAGAACAGACAATTCTGTCAGCTTGCTGGGTGTGCCATCCGATGCGCCACTTTGGACAGCAAGGTGGCAACACCGGGTGACGTTGAAACTGTGGCCGGTGAAGAAGCAGTTTTACCCCTAGAACTATTCCCTAGAGAAACGCGCGCCCTCGACGCCTGGTACGAGGACAGTCACTGAAGCAGCGTTGGTCATGGCAAAACCTAGTGTCTGTTGATGGAGGAAAGATAAAATATGCTCTATTCGTATTCTGTTTCCTCCATGGCTGTGCCTCTGGCCGCCAGAACAGTTTCAAGAACATTCTTGGGGCACATAAGTATTTGTTAAATGAATGATCATGAGGAGGCTCACGGCAGTTGAAAATGAACGAACTGGATCCATATGTATCAACGTGGAGAGATTTTGTTAATGTTTATTTATTTTCAAGAGAGAGAGAGAGAACAAGTGAGGGAGGGGCAGACAGAGAGAGAGAGAGAAAGGAGACACAGAATCCAAAGCAGGCTCCAGGCTCCAAGCTGTCAGCACAGAACCCGAGGTGGGGCTCAAACCCACAAACTGCGAGATCATGACCTAAGCTGAAGTCGGACACTCAACCGACTGAGTCACCCAGGCGACCCTCAACATGGATAGATTTTAAACAAGTATTGGGTGAACAAAATGCTCCTGGAATATGTCTCCTATGGTACAAATTTAATATACATAAAACAATATGGCGGACTGTTCAAAGATACTGACGTGATACTGACGTATATAGTAAAAATATTAGAACACGGACTAGAAGAAAACACACAAGATTTATAATGGCGGTTTCCTCGGGTGAGGAAGTGAAGGATGGTAGGAAAGGGAAAGAGGGAAGGAGAATGAGAGCAGGGATAGGGGTTGGGGAAGAAAAGGCCACTTCATTTGACCCCTGTGATCTCCTTTCTTTTAATAAGAAAACTACATAGAGCAGAAATGACAAAATGTAAACTTGAAAAAGAAATTTTGAGTTGTAAATACAGAGGTTTATTTTCTCTGTAAAACTGTAAATAAAAAGAATATTCGTATGCATAAAATAAGAAGAGATGACTATATAAGGGGAAGTTTAAGGAATAAAAAAATTAAAAATTAAAAATATGGTCGATGAGGGGCACCTGGGTGGTTCAGTTGGTTGAGCGTCCAACTCTTGATTCTGGCTCAGGTCATGATCCCAGGGTCATGGGATCAAGCCCTGAGTTGGGCTCCACATCAAGCATGGGATTGGGATTCTCTCTCTTTCCATCTGCCCCTTTCCCCCACTTGCAATCTTTCTAAAAATAAAATAAAATAAAAAAATAAAATAAAATAAAATAAAATAAAATATGGTGGATGAAATTTTCAAAATTCATTTACTGCATTTAATATATAGTCAAGTATATCTCCTAGACCTTAGAACAAAAAGACAAGAAGATATAAAAGAATATTTAATGGGCATGGACACACCATCCTAGAAGTCCAACATATGATTAAGAGCTCCAAAAAGAGAATAAAGGCAAAGGGGAAATACAAGGATTTAAAGAAATAACATAACATTCCCCAGAGCTTCAGATTAAAAGACCAAAACTCTACGAACTTCTGAACACAAATGAGAAGGAAACCATACTAACAATCTTCAGAGGGGGTAACACTTACTTACAAAGAAATAAGAATCAGACTGACATTTTATTTCCAGTCGGCAACTCATGAAAAAATGAATTCACAGTTCAGAGGGAAAATAGTTTGAAATCTAGAACTTATTTATCATTAGGCTATTAATGGATATAAAGGCAAAATAAAAATTTTAGAAATGCTGGAAGAAAGATCTCTGGGGGGGGGTGCGGAATTGTTTGAGAATATTCTATACCAAAGGAAGCAGAGAACCCAAAAGAAAGAAAATATATTCAAGAAAATATATTCAAGAAAATATTGACCCTAATTTCAAAGAGTATAGTGAAAAGAAATCCTAGAGATGTGGCATGTTTAGAAAACAGTATGTCTGAGTTACAGTGTGACTCAGAGAGCAACAGGAAGCATGACTTCAAGAAGAATGTGGATTTTCTGTAATGATTTGATTAACCAGCTGTATGATCTTAGCATTTGGGTGAAAAATAGGCTACTACTGTCAACAAGAAAAAAAAAATAAAGGCAATTCAAACTGTCAGGGAAAACAAAAAGCTCCATAAGAAATACACAGTCCAAATACAAAGCAAATAAAAATGTGATTTAGAGGTATTGGTAAAAAATAATAAAAAAATTTAAGTTTTTAATTTTATTTTGAGAGAGAGAGAGGGAAAGAGAGCAAGTAAGTGGGGGAGAGGCAGAGGGAGAGGGAGACAGAGGATCCCAAGCTCCATGCTGACAGCAGCGAGCCTGATCCAAGTCTCGAACCCACAAACTGTGAGATCATGACCTGAGCCAAAGTCAGACACTTAACCAACTGAGCCACCCGGGTGCCCCCAAAAATAATTAAAACTTTTAAAACACACTTTGAGACCTGGTGCGTTCTCTTTCAAGCAATATGGATTAAAGAAATCCGCATCGTCTTCTGTCAGTGTCCAATCACACTACTTAGTTCTGAAGTGAATTATATCTATAGAGATTCGTAACATTAAAATGTTCTTTCTTGGTTTTAGTTTTCTAGAATTTATTCATAAAGAATCTGTGGCAGACAAGTCTGATTACAGACAATTAGGTTATGAACCGTAAGAATGCAAAATTAATGATGTGGCTGAGAGAATCCAAGTGATGGAAAAGAGAAGCAATAGAGAGAGGTAAAATGGTGCCAGTTTCTTCAACTTACACAAGTGGGGGGAGTTTAAGACATACTGGCTTTAGGTGATGAATTAAAAAATAAAACTTTAGGACTATTACTTAAATCTATGAAGTTAGCAAATAACATAAAAGTTAAAACAAATTTTAGAGAAAGGAAAAAGGAGGGGGAAAGGTAGTGAGGTAAATTTCTAATTTTTTTTAAAACAAAGAGTTAATTGATACTGCTTTAATTTGATAAACCAAGAATTGTTACAAGTGCAACCACTTGTAATTCCAGGACTAGGAGTAGTTGATGAACTAGAAGTATTTTGCTTCCATTTATACCCTCCTTTCATGAGTGGATCTGTAGTTCCACGAGAATACATAATTTTTACAATAAATTTGAAAAGGGAGATAAAAATTTAAGATCTTCTCTGCCTTGCTGATTCGCCCCTCCCCATAAAAAGAGTCTAGCTAGAGAAAATTCAAGAGCTTGCTTTTGAATTTTTTCTGTTGTAACTTCTGTATCCTTCTTAGTTTGAGACCCTAGATTACGGTCGTGCCAAAACTTAAGAACCTACAGAGCAATCACTCAACAATGGACAGAAATGCCCAAGCAACTCATGGACACATCAAACAAAGGTCACTGCCGTGCAGACGATGCTCTCGGTGTGCACATAACTTACTCTTTCTTGGCCAGATGAGTCAAACATCAACCCAAAATCAACAAGAAACGAATGAGTCCAGTGGACCCAGTCAGCAGAGAAATGGATGGCCTTGAATGATTCAAGAGATTGTACAGACGTATAACGAATGTGACAGTTGATACTCGTTCCCTGTTCAAAGGAATTTATAACAGAGTATGAGTGAAAATATTCATGAAAAAAAAATTCAGGAAGTAGTACATTTTGAGCTCCATAATTATGGAGTGTCTAGGTGGCTCAGTCAGTTAAGTGTCTTGACTTTGGCCCAGGTCATGATCTTGCAGTTTGTGAGTTCAAGCCCCCCGTCAGGCTCTGGGCTGACAGCTCAGAGCCTGAAGCCTGCTCAGTTTCTCCGTCTCCCTCTCTCTCTGCCCCTCCCTCACTCCCACTCTCTCTCTCAAAAATAAAAATTAAAAAAAATTTTTTAGTGATTTCTGAACTCTATAGTTCTTAGAAAAGTAATGATGATAATCAATAATAGCTAACATTTTACTCAGTGCCTGTCATATGCCAAGCAGTGCTGAGTGCTTTACATATTTTAATCTTCAAAAGAGTCCAATAAGGTTAATACTGTTTTTATTTCTAGATGAGGAAACTGAGTCACCAGACGTTAACTAACTTGCTCAGATTTCCTTAGGCAGTAAGAAATGGAGCAGAGATTATATCCCAATTCTGCCAGATTCCAAAACCTGTCGGTTTAAAAGTATGAACATATTTTTAAAGAAAGAAATAACTAACTATAATCACAGCAGCCAGGGATTGTGATATATTTTAATATATCTCATCTCTCTAATGTGTTTCCTATGCATAATATATTTTCTATTTCTTAACAATTCAAGGATCATACTGTAAATACTGTATATTGTTTGGAAATCTACTTTTTTAAAAATAAATGAGGGGGAGAGTGGGTGACGGGCACTGAGGAGGGCACTTGTTGGGATGAGCACTGGGTGTTAAATGGAAACCAATTTGACAATAAATTTTAAAAAATAAAATAAAATGAAAACACTGATAAATTCCTTAGAAAACAAACAAAAAAAATAAATGAATATTATTTCATATGACTCAGTATTCTTCCACATATCAATCTTAATGTATTCTTGGTATTAATTTATTCATTCAGTCAATATTTATTGATGCACAAGGCACTAGTCCGGATACTTGTACTATGTAAGTAGACAAGCAGACAAAAATGTCTGAATTCAGGAAGCTTCCATTTCAAGGTGAGGAAATAACAACACAGTAAGCCAAGTGTTTATCATGTTGGAAACTGACACATACTACAAGGATTAAAATATAAGGCAGGATAAGAGGGATGAGAAGAGCTAGGAGGTGATGGGGGTAAAGGAGGAATCCATAACTCGTCATCACCCCCAACGACGCCCTGCACCCAGTAGCAGTCGCTTGCCATTGCCCCTCCCCACAGCCCCTGGCAACTTAGTGTTGCCAACTTTCTGTCCCTATGGCTTTGCCTCTTCTGGACATTTCATGTAAATGGAATTAGCACAATACGTGGCCTCGTGTCGGGCTTCTTTGGCTCAGTATAATGTCTATAAGTTTCATCCAAGTCGTAGCATGGATCAATGCTTCATTCTTTTATGACTGAATAATAGTCTGTTGTGTTGGGTATACCACATTTGTTGATCCATTCATCAACTCATGGACACTGAGTAGTTCCACTTTGGGGTATTAGCAACAATGCTGCTTGGAACATTCATGTATACGTTTTGGTTGGAAGCTATGTTTTCAATTCTAGCAGGTATATACCTCGGAGTGGAATTGCTGGATCAGAGGGTAACTCTATATTTAACTTTTTGAGGAGCTGCCAGACTGTTTTCCAAAGTGGCTGTGCCAGGAAGAAAGCACTTAAAACCAGAGTGAACAGCTAGTGCAAAGGCCACTGTGGCTGGAGTGGAGTGAGCTCAAGATGGGCTAGAGAGATAATGGCGGGAGGACTAGAATGTGTAGGGCCCTTTAGGCCATTGGGAGGAAGGTGGCTGTTATTCTGAGAAAAATGGGGAACCATGGGAAGGTTTTGAGCAAGGGATGATGTGACCTAGCTTCATTATTTTAAGTTTATTTATCTATTTTCAGAGAGGGGGAGAAAGCCTGAGTGGGGGAGGGGCAGAGAGACAGGGAAAGAGAGAGAGAATCCCAAGCGGACTCTGCACTGTCGGTGTGGAGCCCGGGGTGGGGCTCGAATTCAGGAACCGTGAGATCATGACCTGAGCCAAAATCAAGATTCAGACACGTAACTGAGTGAGCCACCCAGGCACCTCCTAACTTCATTTTTTAAAAGTATCAATGTGGCTGCCTTATGGAAAACAAACTATAGGGGAAAGATTCGGAGACTATCAGGGTGAGCCAAGCAAGAAATGACCAAGTTAGAAGCAGTGGAGGCAGTGAAAGTGGTTGGATTCTGCATATGTTTTGAAAGTAAAATTAAGTTGATTTTCTGATGGATCTGATAGTCTGGGGCGCCTGGGTGGCTCAGTCAGTTGAACGTCCGACTTCGGCTCCGGTCATGATCTGGCAGTCCATGAGTTCAGGCCCCGCACTGGGCTCTCTGCTGACAGCTCAGAGCCTGGAGCCTGCTTCAGATTCTGTGTCTCCTCGCTCTGCCCCTCCCCCGCTCGCACTCAGTCCCTCTTTCTCTCTCTTTCTCAAACATAAGTAAACATCAAAAAAACTTTTTAAAAAAGAAAATAGTCGAGAATAATTACTCATCTGTTGGCTGCCCAAGCATCTGGAAGGATGGAGATGCCATTGGCTGAGAGGACGAGCATGACTACGAGTGGGGCAAGGGGTGGTAGATTCAGGGGTTTGGCTTTCGACATGTTCAAGTGGAAAAGTGGAGATGTTACCTAGGCAGTGGGATGTACAAGCAAGGAATAGAAGAACGAGGTCTAGGACGGAGGGAGAAATTTGGGATTCATCGTGTTACGGGTGGAGGATTATGAAGGAACTGAGCGTAGACGCTGAGGAAAGGGGGACCGCGGACTCCATCCTAGGGCCCTTGAGGGTGAGAGGATAGTGAGAAGGGGAGAAAAACCAACCAAGTATGAGGTCCTGGAAGCCAAGAGCAGAAACGTGTCAAGATGGAAGGAGAAAATAAATAGGTCAGCAGGCTACAGAGGTCAAGTAAGGTAAGGACTGAGGATTGACCATGTCACTCGGCGACATGGAGACACGTGGTGAACCTGACCAGCAGCTTCTTTGGGGTGGTGCTGACAGAAGGCTCACGGGAATGGGTGCAGGACAAGAAGGAAAGGTACAGATGGAAACTCTTGAGGGTGATGGATCGCTTCATCATCTGCCTGTGGTAACTGTCTCTCAGTATACACATATGTCAAAAACAATCAAACTGTACACTTTAAATAGGTATGTGCTAGGGTACCTCGGTTAGACCTTCATAAAGCTGAAAAAGAGAGATAATAGGAGAACAGAAAGAAACCTCTTTTGATGAGATTTGCTCCAAGGGGAGCAGAGAAACGAGCTAAAAGCTACAGCAGGCGGGGAAAAGAGGATTTTTATGAGGTGGGGGGAAATACCCAGCCATGTAGGTGTATGCTGTCGGGAAGGGTCCAGAAAAAGGGAAACGAGGAATGACTGCTGGGCGGCATTCAGGGCTCAGTCTTGTGGTCACAAATTTCCATTCAGTGCAGCTGTGTGTTTTTCTCCAGTCGTCTTCAGCAGCAAAGGGTACAGGCATAGAGTTGGCAAAGAACCGGATCGTGCCTTTGCCAAGAGAACAGACAGGAAAGAGAGGCAAGAGTTGTGGGTACATGCAAACGGATGGATTCTAAGGATGGACCTTTTGTTTAAAGGGCTCAGCACAGAAGAACAAACATCCAGAGGGTGAGCTAGGAGAAGAATCAATGGATTAGAGGTTCTGGGGAAAGTGAAAGATCATTGGAGTTGGGGTACTGGAGGGATGGTCGGGGTGGTCACCATATTGGGAGGCGTGACACAGCATCCCGTTATATGGAGGCACAGAGTTTAACAAGTTCAGACCCCTTTCTAAGATGAGCCTATAGGATCATGGAAGCTGTGTCCTTTCCTTTGGCCGCCTCTTATTTTCTGATCACTCCGGATTCTCTGAGATGCCAGGAATTTCTGCCAGGTTCAAGCCCTTGCTTCTCAGATCACTTAACCCCAGCCTAACTAGTCTCTGTAAGCACCTCTGCCTCTCTGATCCCAAGCCTCTAATAGCATCTGCCCTTGTATGCTGAGAATTTTGTGATTCCCTTGAGAACCAGACGGGAAGGGAGGGGAACCAGTCCAGGTACCATGTGTCTGTCCCTCTAGGGTATCCTTGGGGGGCAATCCACCTTATCAAGGGCTCCGTCTTGGATGAAGGTTGTTCGAATGGAGAGAGATGGGGTCTCTTCCTTTTACAGCTGGGGCTCTAGCTCTCTAGTCCAGAATTGCAAAGACAAAAGAGTTTAGCTCCTTGAGTGTATAGCTCAACCTTTCTAGAACTCTCATTGTATGGAATGTGATCTGCCACTTTGTCAGAGACGACACTCTCTATTTCCTGTTCCATCAAAACCCCTGTAGATGATGTTTAGACATACATTAGCCACTGTGGTGTCACCATTTGGGGGGAGGCGGTTAAATGATCTGTGTGTTAAAATCTTTAATGGGAAATCAGTTTCACAGGGTAATTAAATCCTTTAGGGAGGATTAATTTGAAATTTCTTATTTATTAGCTCTTGGGGCCTTGTTTTCTTTAACACATGTATGTGATGAGACTGGCATTTAAATTTAAATGCACGTGTAACTGTTGGCCTCCTACACATTGTCTTTTAAGGGTATTTCCTCCACTGGGATTTCCTTTTGCTAAAGCTTCATGGAAGGAAAAATCCCCCCTCCTCTCCTCACCCTTTTTCACCTTTCTACCTCCGGAGCTGCAAAGCAATAAAGGCACACACCCATAAAAACACACACGATGCATGCTGCTTAGCAAAGAAGCCTGCCCTCATCACAACACCTTCCTCGGTCCGCCTCTGCCAATCAGATAGTTAATGCCATGTCAGCACTGACATATGGAGGTCCATCATGTTTGATAGTTCCCTGGGGTCTGTGTGTCCTCTTTGGACACTAGAGGCTTTCCATACATATCACCAAGTTCCATGCTGCTGGCTGGTCACGGGTGACACAGTCATTCTGAAATCCATGGGCGTTTAAGATGTAACTCCCACTGGGGGCACCTGGGTGGCTCAGTCGGTTAAGCGGCCGACTTCAGCTCAGATCATGATCTCAGTCTGTGAGGTCGAGCCCCAAGTTGGGCTCTGTGCTGACAGCTCAAAGCCTGGAGCCTGCTTCGGATTCTGTGTCTCCCTCTCTCTCTGCCCCTCCCCCGCTTGCACTCTCTCTTTCAAAAATAAACAAACATTAAAAAAGAAAAGACATAACCCCCATTACACCTAGCTCAAGGATCGTTATGCCTAACTCCATGGAACAGAGAAAACTCCACGGCCACCACTTTTCAACCCTTCATTCTCTCATGCATCCCCTCGGGCAACTGTTGTGGTTTTCTCTGTTGCTCTGTGCATTTTTGCACGAGCCCTAGTCTGGCGCGTACAGTGGATGCTCAGTTATGAGCAGACGGAGCACTCCTTGGAAGATAGCCAACAGAGCCAGGCAGCGGTTGACCCAGGGTCTCCCTGAGGGGGTGTTATGGCATGGAAATGGGCAGTTCCTGGCCCAGCGTTGTTTTATTTTAATTTTTTTCAGTTTATTTATTAATTGTGAGAGGGAGCAAGTGAGGGAGGGGGAGAGGGAGGGGCAGGGGGGAGAGACAATCCCAAGCAGGCTCAGCACTGTCAGCGCAGAGCAGGACGCAAGCTCGATCCCACAAACCCGTGAGATCATCACCTGAGCGGCAATCAAGAGTCGACGCTTTACCAGCTGGGCCCCCCCTCCCCCCGGGCACTCCCAGCATTGTTTTCTTGACTTAGGAAATATACACAGCTTTCTCCCTCCCCCGGAAGATGATTTTGGCGAGTCAGAAGCACAGGAGGAAAATGCAGTGAAGGCAGGTGCACACCTAGAGATCATGGACAGAAGTAGTCTGTCTGACCAAACACACCGCGGTCGTATATTAGGGTAACTGTCCTCACGTTGCTCACGCCTCCCCCCACCCCCCTCCCCACACACATGCACACACCCTCCGCAACCCGGGCGAGAGGCGATCTCCTAATGTCTGTGATTTCAGTCGATGCCTGAACTGGGCCCTGGGCGGCCTGCGCCGGGGAAAAGATGTTCTTTTGTTCTTTGGCTCCCTCACCTTCCTCGGTGGAATCAAGGGTTTTATGAGGTTATTTTTAGCCCCTTTTGTCAGCAGGGAAAGGAAGAAAGGGAAACCATGAAGGAGGCCTGACGTTCTGCTGCCACTGCCCAGCAAGACTGGGCTTTAAAAAACACCACTGGTGAAGATTAATTCCTTTGTCAATAAATGTGGGCCGCTAATCTCGGGCCAATTGCCCGTGCCTGGGGGATGAGCCCTGAGGACTCGAGGAAGCCAGGCCTTCCTGCGGTCGGGCATTTGTTTCTCCCAAACGCTGACCAGGCATCTGCCATTACTTTCCATTTTTCAAACTGCAGAGGAAAAAAGAAATGCCAAACGGTTTCTGCAACTCCAAAGGGCAAACGGGATATGTTTTGACATATGTTGAAAGGAAGTTATTCTAAAGTCTCTTCCTATATAGAATTATCTTTCTGGGACACACCAAACTAAATGTCAGTTCCGTTCGTGAGTTCCGCCACGCACTAAGCCAGGGGGCAATGACTTGTCTCGGGGGGTTTCAGTTACTGAGTTGGACTCACAGTGGGGTTGGGATTACTGATGGGACCGCTGGAGGTACTTAGTAGCCCGCCTCCCGCCTCCCAGACAAGCAACCACTCCCGCTAAGAAGATACTGTCTCCCTCCCTGGCTCTTGGCTTCGGGGTCACTTCCATGGGCTGTCAGCTACTCTGGCTGCTCAAGAACAAATAAGCCCATGGTCCTACCTGGTGCAAGGAGCATCCATTTCGACTGCAAGCTCGAAAGCCTCGGAGACCTAGGGGAATAAATCCCCTACCTGAGACACTAACAGCCTCTGAGAGAGGGGAGAGCCAGGCTGGTATTCCCAGCCCCCCAAACCCTGGAAGGTTCCTGATGAAGGGCAGCTTGCACCCTTTTCCATGTCTTTTCAATGTAGCCCTCAGGGGCCAGTTATACATGGCAATCCGGTACCCCCGAACCGGAAACAGAACTTACCTGGCAAAGTACAATGGACGCCAGCCCTTGTTTTTTGCCTACTTCCATTTAATTCTGTCTTCTTTAAGTGCTGCCCAAGACACTTGTGGATTTCACAAGCCACCAGGAAGCCATGCCCCTCCATTGTCCCCGACTAGCAGAAATGCCAGTGTTGGAAGGTGGGCAGAGGCTGCAGACACAGATCCTCCCAGCAGGACGCGCGCCTCTGCTCCATGGTTGGCTAGTCTGTGCTTGAAAGCCGGCCGGCAACCCTGAGGAGCCAGGAGGCAGGTGCTGTGCGCTTTCCCCGCGTCTTCACAACCACCGCCAGGAGGCCTGAGTACTGGAATGATCCTCATGGTACAGATGAGCCTCAGCTGACAGAAGAAGCTGGAGGTGTCAGCTGGGAGAGCCAGACTGCAAATGCTATCACTCTGACTCTGAGCCCACTAGTAACCTTGACCCTAGCTCTCAAAGCCCACTGGTAGCCACGCATTGCCTGCAGGGTCAGGTGGAACTTCTTAACCTCCGTAGCTTCATTTTCCTCCTTTCCTCCTCTTTTCCTCCTCCCTCCCTCTGCACTACAGCCCTCAGGAACTTCCTTCAGCCGTGCTAACACTCTAGGACTTCCTGAAGCTCTCTTCTCCCTTCCCTTTGCTTGGTTGGCAATCTTATTTAGACCTTATCTGGGTCTCAGCTTAAACATCATTTCCTCTGGGACCTGTGCCTACCCCCACCCCCCAGCCATGATAAGTACCTCCCTGTGCACTTCCAGACCACCGTGTATTTTTCTCTGCCCTGGTGCATATGCTTCTATATCCAGGGGTGTACTAGTAAATGTTCAGCAACCAGCAATCTGGGGAAAAGGGAAGGGAGTGGTGCTTTAGCATCTGCCCATTTCCTTGGTGTAAATACTTCCACTGTTGCCAATTTCAGGCCATCAACGTGGCTTACTGAATGTGAACTTGGAAAGGCATCAGTGGGATGGTGCAAGCAGGCTCCAGCACCTACCACTGGACATCTGTCTTATCCTCTCTGACCTGGAGGAAGGCAAGGATCGTCTCTGTCTCATTGACCACTGGATATCTCCTCAGCGAAAAAGAAGGACAGGCAAGGGCGAGAAAATGGACCGATAGTCTGAGACATACTAACATAGTGAAATGTATTGCTTCTTCACAATGACTAAGGAAGAAATGGAAGAGGCAAGGATAAAGGCCGGGTGTAATAAAAATAATAGCCAACAGAGAGTGCCTGGGTGCCTCAGTTGGTTGAGCATCTGACTTCCGCTCACTGTATGATCTTGAGGTTTGTGAGTTTGAGCCCCACACTGGGCTCGCTGCTGTCAGCCCAGAGCCTGCTTTGGATCCTCTGCCTCCCTCTCTCTCTGCCTCTCCCCGACTCCTACTCACACACTCTCAAAAAATAAACATTAAAAAAAATAATAATAACCAACAATCACTGCTTCCTTATGGACTCTACCATATTTCCCCACACTCTGTGTCATGTGATTGTTTTCACAGAAGAGTTATAAGGAGAGGTGTTCTTTAGCAGATGAAGAAACTATCTCCCCAAAGGCATAGTAATCTGCTCAGGATTACAGTCAAACTGAGCTAGAACAAAGGTCTCTTGAGTTTTAGCCCCACAGCCCTTTATCGTTCAGGGTGGCTTCCCATATTAACATTGCTACTCATCGGGAGAAAACAGACGTTTGGGCTCATGCAGGGGTTGAAGTAGGGAGGATAATGGCGCAGGGAAGAGCAAGACTGTCCAGGTGTGAGGAATGTTGTGCATGTGCCCGTGTGTACACAGGCCAGTACACACACGGCATCTTGGGAAAGGAATACCAAGTGAGTGACCGAGCCATTGGTGACAAGACCCTTCAGCAGTGGGAAAGGGGATTGTGAGCACTTAAGAGTGGGGCTAAAACAGAGCAATCCTGAAAAAGAAAACCAAAGCTAGAGGCATCACAATGCCAGACTTCGAGCTGTATTACAAAGCTGTAATCATCAAGGCAGTATGGTACTGGCACAAAAACAGACACTCAGATCAATGGAACAGAAGAGAGAACCCAGAAATGGACCCACAAACGTATGGCCAACTCATCTTTGCCAAAGCAGGAAAGAATATCCAATGGAATAAAGACAGTCTCTTCAGCAAGTGGTGCTGGGAAAACTGGACAGTGACATGCAGAAAAATGAACCTGGACCACTTGCTTACATTATACACAAAAATAAACTCAAAATGGATGACAGACCTAAATGTAAGACAGGAAGTCGTCAAAATCCTAGAGGAGAAAGCAGGCAAAAACCTCTCTGACCTGGGCCGCAGCAACTTCTTACTCAACACGTCTCCAAAGGCAAAGGGAAACAAAAGCAAAAATGAACTATTGGGACTTCATCAAAATAGAAAGCTTCTGCATAGAAAGGAAACAATCAGCAAAACTAAAAGCAACCAATGGAATCAGAGAAGATATTTGCGAATGACATATCATATACAGGGTTAATATCCAAAATCTATAAAGAACTTACCAAACTCAGGGGTGCCTGGGTGGCTCAGTCAGTTAAGCATCTGACTTTGGCTCGGGTCATGATTTCTTGGTTCAGTAGTTTAAGCCCCGTGTCGGGCTCTCTGCTGACAGCTCAGAGCCTGGAGCCTGCTTCCAATTTTGTCTCCATCTGTCTCTGCCCCTCCCTGACTCAAACTCTGTCTCTCTCTCAAAAATAAATAAATAGTAAAAAAAAGAAAAAGAAAAAGAACTTACAAACTCAATACTCAAAAAACAAATAATCCAGTGAAGAAATGGGCAAAAAACATGAATAGACACTTTTCCAAAGAAGACATGCAGATGGCTACAGACACATGAAAAGATGCTTCACATCACTCGTCATCAGGGAAATACAAATCAAAACTGCAATGAGATACCACCTCCCACCTGTCAGAATGGCAAACATTAACAACTCAGGCAACAACAGATGTTGGTGAGGATACAGAGAAAGAGGAACCCTTCTGCATTGCTGGTAGAAATGCAAACTGGTGCAGCCACTCTGTAAAACGGTGCGGAGGTTCCTCAAAAAATTAAAAATAGGGGTGCCTGGGCGGGTCAGTCGGTTCAGCATCCAACTTCACCTCCGGTTATGATCTCACGGTTCTTGGGTTCGAGCCCTGGCTTGGGCTCTGTGCTCACAGCTCAGAGCCTGGAGCCTGCTTCGGATTCTGTGTCTCCCACTCTGTCTGCCCCTCCCCTGCTCATGCTCTGTCTCTCTGTCTCTCTCAAAAATAAACATAAAAAGATTAAAAAATTAAAAATAGAACTACCCTATGATCCAGCAATTGCACCACTAGGTATTTATCAAAAAGACAAATTCAGAGGGGCACATGCACCCCAGTGTTTACAGCAGGACTGTCAACAATAGCCAGAGTACAGAAAGAGTCCAAATGTCCAGCAACAGATGAATGGATAAAGAAGATGTGTATACACACACACACACACACACACACACACACAATGGAATAGTACTCAGCAATCAAAAAGAATGAAATCTTGCCATCTGCAACAGCATGGATGGAACCGGAGTGTATTATCTAAGCAAAATAAGTCCGTCAGAGAAAGACAAACATCATATGATTTCACTCATATGTGGAATTTAAGATACAAAACAGACGAACATAGGGAAGGGAAGCAAAAATAAGATAAAAACAGAGAGGGAGGCAAACCACAAGAGACTCTTAAATACAGAGAACAAACTGAGGGCTGCTGGAGGGGTGCTAGCTGGGGGAAGGGCTAAAGAGGTGATGGGCGTTAAGGAAGACACTCGTTGGGATGAGCACTGCGTGTTCTATGTAAGTGATGAATCACTAAATTCTATTTCTAAAATCATTATTCCACTATATGTTAGCTAACTTGGATTTAAATTTAGAAAAAAACACACAGCGAGGTTTAAAGAATCCAATACATGGGTTCAGATTCTGTTCCACCCCTTTGCTGGGTGACCTTGGCCTTGTAACCTTTTTGTGCCATCATTTCCTGCTACCGCTCATCAGCCCTCAGAGGATTGCTATGAAGATTAAATCAGATAATCCACGGCAGATGCTTAGAGCAGGGCTTCTTACACCGTGCACCCTCAATATTATTTTTCTATCTTCCATTACACTGTGGGGTTGTTTTTGTATCTTTTCTATAAGACACTGAGGTACTTGCTCAGTGGGTTATTGATGTCACTCATCGCAAAAGAAAACCTTGCAATGGAGTAGTGCTCTTAGTACAGGTAGAGATACGATGCTACCCGGTGTTCGAGCTCAGTGTGTTTCTGAGGAAGTTGCAAAGCATGTAAAAAAAAAAAGTCTTGGGGCGCCTGCGTGGCTCAGTCGGTTGAGCACCTGACTCTTGATTTCGGCTCAGGTCATGATCTCCCGGTTTGTGAGTTTGAGTCCCACGTCAGACTCTGTGCTGACGGTGTGAAGTCTGCTTGGAATTCTCTCTCTCTCTGCCCCTCCGGTGCTCTCTGTCTCTGTCTTTCTCAAAATAAATGAATAGAATGTTTTAAAAAAAGAAGTCTTGAGATAGTCACGGAATTTGAACGAAAGCCAGTGATCACTTGGACTTTTCCCATGGAAAGTGCTGAGCATTTTCCTTTTCCTTGCGGAATTACTGGTGGCTTGACATGGCCTAAGACGTGCCTTGCAAAAGACAGTCATGATTAAATCATGCAGGGACGTTAAATTTCGTCTAATATAAATGACCTCTGGTGTATCATTTTCTTACCCTGTGCGGTATATAGTTATTTCTCTGTGTTTTATTTGTAGGTCTATGTCTACAGTCCTCCCTTCAGACGGTTAAACCCTGTAGGGCAGGGCCCATGTTTGCTTTTGAACCAAGAGAATAGTCTTTACATTCTTCAAATTACACTACAAAAGTGAAACAAAGAGTACTATTTTGTGGCGTGTGAAAAGTATATGAAATTCAAATTTTATTTTCCATGAATAAAGTTGTATTTGAAGTTTTTTATAGCCGGGCAACGTAGCTAATATTGCCCGTGGCCTTTTTCACACTACAATATCGGAGCTGAGCCTTTGTAACAGAGATCGCATGGCCTGCCTGTGAAGCCTAAAATACTTTCTACACGGCTCTTTAGAGAAAAGGTTTGCAGACTTCTGTCCTAAAATAACTAGTAGATTCCCTAAAAAGTTGCTCCGCCGGCCCCTATTGAGATTCAAGGTTGTGATTGCTTCTCAAATCTCACAGGGAATGGTAGAAACTGTGTTGTGATGCCATTTATTTTAACGTTTACTTATGTATTTTGAGAGAGAGAGAGAGCACACCCGTGCCTGTGCACACAGGCAGGGAAGGAGCAGAGAGAGAGAGAGAGAGAGAGAGAGAGAGAATCCCCACGGGATGTGAGGCTCAGTCCCATGACCCTGAGATCCTGACCTGAGCCTGAATCAGGTCAGACGCGCAACTGACTGAGCCACCCAGGTGCCCCTGGGATGCCATTTTTTAAAAGCCACACCGTGATTACATAGTCCCAAACGCTCAAGAAGGCTTCCTTTCAGTGTCTGAGAGAGCTGTAATCGGGAGATGAAGTTAATTTTCGGTAAGAAATACAAGGCAGGAAGACCCCGACCTTGAGCCTCAGCACCACGATTCTCTAAACCAGCAATGGTGGGCAGCATTGCACAGGGCCCTGCAGGTCAGCTAACATGGCGATCACATGCTTGCAAGATACCATCACTGCACGCTGACCCCGTGGGGGGAGGGGGTTGGACCTCACTCTCATTTCCTTCCCAGACCGCTTCCACGGGCTGGCGCGAACAACGGTGACTACCAGCAGCGCCACCAACAGAAGGACCACCCCCCAGGCGCTTCCATGAAGCTGTCACCGATAAACCAACCAATGAATGAAGGCGTGGGCTCTTCTGGGGTCAGGGCCCAGATGCAAACGGTGCCTCTGCCAGAATCTGCCTGGACGTAGTTGTAGGTCAGTCCCGCCTCATCCAGACTGTACTCCGACGGTCGCTGTATCACGTCTGTAACACATGCTTTGGCTGACGTTTTGAAAAAGCAAGCACAGTTCTGCAAACTGTTTCTAACAAGTGTGAATGTTCCCACCTGTGTTTTTTCTTTCTTTTTTCCTGTTTATTACACCTCCCTGTTGGGTGGATGATGTCAACATTTTTCTCCACAGTGTAGAGAAGGCAACAACTTTTTTTTTTTTTAATGTTTTTATTTATTTTTGAGACAGAGCATGAGTGGGGTAGGGGCAGAGAGAGAGGGAGACACAGAATCTGAAGCAGGCTCCAGGCCCTGAGCAAGCGTTCAGCACAGAGCCTGATGCGGGGCTCGAACCCACGCACCGCAAGATCATGACCTGCGCCAAAGTGAGGCACTTAACTGACTGACCCCCCCCCCAGGTGCCCCTGTGTTCTTTCTAAAATAGGAAATGGGAGGAAATGTTTGTGAACTGGTGGTTTTATATTTCCCATCGCTCCTACTGATGCTCATTAATTTTCTTTTATATTGACTTATTTTTGAGAAAGAGAGCACCAGCAGGGGAGGGGCAGGGGGACAGAGGATCCAAAGTGGGCTCTGCTCCGTCCGACAGCAGAGAGAGCTCGATACGGTTCAGGAGATCATGACCTGTGCTGACGTAGGCAGCTCAACCGGCTGAGCCACCCGGGCGCCCCATGCTCATTAATTTTTGAAAAGCAAAGCTTCTCACACTGATTTGCTTTTTTAAAAATAAGCAAACACACACACACACACACACACACACAGCTGTGCTACAATTAGAATGGCCATCTATCAAAAAATACATATATTTCTCAGTGTTTTGCGTAGAGGCGCAGGTGAATTGAGGCTGTGTCGGTGTCAGGGAGAAAGGGAGACGAAGCATGATCTGCTGATGGATACGGAGGAGAATTTCTCCACTCAGTCCCCATTATTCACGATTCCACAACTGAGAATTCACCTACTTTTGCTAAAGTTTCTTTGTAACCCCAAAAATCTATCCTTGCAGTGTTTTCACGGTGATTTGCAGACATGCACAGGGTAGCAGAAAATTCGAGTCCCCTGACCCACCTGTTTCCCACCTGAGATGGAGCAAGGCGACGCCCAGCTCTTTCAGGTCTCATAACGTAAACAAGTGTCCTTTCCCCATGTGCCTGTGTGGGTTTGTCGTTGGAGACTTTGCTTTTCAAAATGGCAGAAAGCGGATGTGCTTCCGAGCGTTCCTAAGCACAAGAAGGCTAAGATATGTCTTACAGAGAAAACAGAAGTTCAGTAACTTGCAGTATGTAACTTATATAAGAAGAGGAGTCAAAAAAGTTTCTTTCAGGCAGGAGTTGTAGTATCGTGGGCCCTGGGTTCACTGTTAATGAATCAAAAACACATATTAAATAAGTATCTTTAAACAGAAACACACATAAAGTAAGGTTAAGTATTGATCAGTTGACGAAAATGTTATGCCTGGACCCTTGCAGGAACGCAGCACTGGGTTTCTGTTAGGAGCAATCGTTCAGCATTGGCTAATTCAGCATTCACAGCAACTTACAGAACATAACCACCTCAAATAAAAGGAATCGGTGGTATTTGGATTTCCTTTCTATTCAGTTCTCTCATACGGGAATTAACTACCTTTCTTTAAGTCCAGAAGAACCTCTGGCTGTTAAAATTATGATTTTTTTAATAATTATGACAATTATTTTCAAAGCGCCAACAAGGATGTCTTCAGTTCTTCCAAGATAATTACAGCTGTCTTATTTTTTAATACTGTCCCGTGTTCCTAAGTGAGTCATACATAAGGTGGTCACTCCACACAACGGTACAAGTAAGGTTAGGGGTAAGAAGGAAATGAAGAAACAGGTAGAAGCCAGGGGGGTGCTAGTTGCTAGTTTGTGTTCTTTCATCCCAACCACTCCGGAAACCTTTTGTCCACCCAGGCCAAACAGTTTATACCGTTTGGGGAAGCCTTCCTTTCAAAAGAAAAACAGAGAACAGGGGGGACAAGGAGGTTATATAGGTGAGACGTTGGTCCTAACCTTCGCTAACAGGAAAGATATACCCAACAGGGTGGTGGTGTCTGTGAAAAATTAATAATAACAGAGTTTCAGCTGAGGGTCACCTGTTATAATCAACCCTGGTGTAAGGTTCTGTTTGTTGCAGAATTGGACAGCTAACTGGAATCCGTACCTGTGTTATCGTTACACAGTATCCAAAAACGGGGAGCTTCTGGCAACCATCATGAGGTGTTCTAAGAACAGGAGCCATGTGCAAGTTTAGTGACTAATGTATCCACAGAATTCACTTTTATTCAAACAGAGGACCATCTCAGACTTCTCGCCTACTCCCCAGACACCCGATTATAATAGCAAAGGAGATCGCTGTGGTTTTTTTCCTTGTTTATTAAGAAATAAGGAAATTTATTTATTTCGGCCTCTGAAAAACTGAGGCACTAGGACCGTTTCTTCACTGTAACACACATGTGAAGTTATTTCCCTCAAACCAGATTCTAATTTTCTATAATTCAGTAGGACAGCTCGCAGAACTTTCTTACCTACAGTTTGAAAGTGCTTCGGGGAAAAATTAAATCATGGCACCAAAAAGGGAAGTGAATGAGTTGTGATACCCAGGAAAATATGCGGTGACTCACAGATACGAAAAGAAGTTTCATCCGCCGATGAGACTTCGGGAATACTAAGGAAAGTGACTTGGCAGTTAGTTTTGTTTTTTTCTTATTTTCTCCTTTTTTGTCCTCCACATTAACTCCCAACTTGCGGAGGTGGGGGGAGAGGGGGAGAAGTTCAATAGAATCCCATCAACAGAGCTGAGAATTACGCTCTCCTCTCCTCCAAGTTAATAAAATGTGAAGTGGGAGAAGTCTTGAAGGTATGCATCAATGTTCGTGATGGTCACTGAAACTGCATATTATAAAAGTTAATCATGAAATCTTGTAGCTGTTACACACTGTCTTGCCCAAGCATTAAATACCAAGAATTCTTCCTGTTTAAAAATTTGAGGCTTATCAAAAGATCACGTACTTTCCCCTTAAGCAAATGCAATCCTACTCAATGCATTAGGAAACTCTGAAGTTTTTTGTGGAATATTCTTGTCATCACTGGAGAAATCACTAACTTTGTTAAACTCCCAACTTCGAAGGGGGAAGAAGTTTTCACTCCGTTCGTCTTGCCCTAGTCTTCCTTATCACCCCAACCAGAATGACTAAGGGCACCTTGCAACATGTATATACTCCATCAGTATTAAATAATAACTGTGGGAACAAGGCATAGAAACTGGGGTCAGAGACGGCACCTAGGTGGCTCAGTTAGTTTAGTGTCCGGCTCTTGGACGATTTCAGCTCAGGTCTTGATATCATGGTTCATGGGTTCGAGCCCTGTGTCGGACTCTGTGTTGGCAGTGCAGAGCCTACTTGGGATTCTTGCTCTCCCTCTCTCTCTTCCTCTCCCCCACTCACCCCGTCTCTGTTTCTCTCAAAATAAATAAATTAACTTTTTTAAAAATCTTACAGAAATTGGGGTCAGAGATGGAGTTACCAAGATTTTCCGTGAACTTCAGGGTGCTGGGAAAATCACAGAATTCCTTTGCTTTGCTTTCCTCACTTCTGAAACAAGTGAAAATACGGCCAGTTGTTTTAAGGCCACCTGGTTTAAATATACAATTGGTGGGCAGGCAATTTGGATACAGAAATTCCAAACAGGAATGATAAATGATGCTTTAGAAAAGTTTGGCTGATTATTACAGCTCCTGTTTATAGATGGGTCTTCTCCAGCAAGGATATGACTCACGTTAAGTATATGGATTTTTCATCTAAATTGGCATGTCTCTGGTCAAAAGGAAACAAGCTAACCAAATGTTAATTTAGGCACATGGTATTTATCTGGGGGGCGGGGAAGAGAGAGTATCCTGTCTGGGTCCTTTCGTCTCTCCACTGTTGACATCGGTGGCTGCTACCAAGGTGGGGGAGGCCGGGCCACGGGAGGATTCGCTCGTGAACCTGGTATTGCAGACCATGGATGACCGTGTCACATCGATGCAGTGCTTTGTACTGGGGGGTCCTGGCGCAGTGACCACTCCATTTTATCCTGACAATGGCCTATGCAAGCTCCTTGAGGATGATTTAGTTCTCATGTATTACTGATGAATGAGCCAAAGCTGAGGGGATATCAATGATAAAGCGGGCTCCCTGTGCCTGTCGAAGGCAAAGCACCCAGGACCTCTGGGGGCCGTCCCAGGGGTCTTCCCACTAAACCAGCTGCTTCGTAGAGCAGGCTGCCTGGGAGAGGGATTGGTGAATATCCTTCCCTGAATACCTCCGTCATGTCTGCACCTAGGGAAGAAAAGAAATCCTCTTGGTTGCTTTAGGATTTTTTATGATGAGGACGTAGGCTTTCTGGAGTTTGGGGTTGACTTACTCGGGTCTGGCTTTTGTGTTTATTTTTGTTTTCTGAAGGTGGTTTAATGGGTTTCCCCTCTTGAGAGCTATAAAATGTTATTTGCTTATCTTTTTTATTCTAAATATGACAAAAATACATTTTATTTTGGAAACTACGAAAAGCATAAACAATAAAAACGAACAAGAATTGCCTATTACCTAGAGAAAACCACTGTTCACATATTGCTATAGCATCTTTCTCCCTTTGGTAGTTGAAATTATAGATATAAATATTTGGAGAGCCTCCATTTTTTCATATACTAAAGTATATATGTATATATATATGGCCTTATATTGTATTTTCCACTGCCAGTAAACCTGTAGTATAAAAGTAACGTGAGGGGCGCCTGGGTGGCTCAGTCGGTTGAGCGTCCGACTTCGGCTCAGGTCATTATCTCACGGTCTGTGAGTTCGAGCCCCGTGTCAGGCTCTGGGCTGACGGCTCAGAGCCTGGAGCCTGCTTCACATTCTGTGTCTCCCTCTCTCTCTGCACCTCCCCCACTCAAGCTCTGTCTCTCTCTGTCTCAAAGGTGAATAAACATTAAAAAAAAAAGTAACATGAATGGCCCCACTAATAATCCATGAACTGGGTATACTCTGTTTACTTAATCTTTCCCTAACTGCTGGACAGTTGTCTGTGCTCCTTGAAAAGAACACTGCAGAATATAAAAGAGCGGCATGGAGTGTGCATACATCCCTGTTCGCATTTCTGATTATGCCCCTACAAGGGATTCCATAAGGAAAACACTCAAGCATTATAGCCTAAAAAAAAAAAGATTCCTAAAAAGAAAGGCACCACCATTTTAAGACTAGCGGTAGAAACCACCGAATGGCTTTGCAGTGTGTGTGACGGCTCCTCACTCTGGCTGAGGAGAGCCCATGTCGTCTCTGCCCAGATGATAGACAGATGATAGATAGACTGATAGAGATTTATTGTAAGGAATTAACTCACGTGACTGTGGAGGCTGACAGGTTTCGGCACCTGCAAAGTGAACAGGCAAGCTGGAGACCCAGAAGGGCCAGTGATGTGAATTCTAGGTCGCAGGCCGGCAGATGTGAGACCCAAGGAAAGCCAGTGTTTCCGTGAGAATCTGAAGGCAGGAAATAGCAGGTCCCGCGGTGCAAAGGTAGTCATGCAGGAGGAACTCCCTCTCATTCAAGGGAGAGTCAGCCTTCGGTTTGATTCGGGTCTTCACCTTACTGAATGAGACCCACCCACATCAGGGAGAGCAATCTGCTTTACGAAGTCTACGCACTTAAAGGTGAAACACCCGGAAAAATATTTGACCTAACATCTGGGCACCCCGTGGCCCAGTCAAACTGACACAGAACATGAACCTTTATACCCTCCATCTTGCGCCTCCTCGGCCTGCCTCCCACTCCCAAACATTCCCTACAGGCGACTCTGAAATAGCAACCGGTTTTTTTTTTCTTTACAACAATAGCTATTTCTGGTGGTTTTGTTACTTCGTACCATGGATTCAGAAACAGAAGGGACAGCCTTCCTCAACTTGTGAACGTGGTCTCTTGGGACAAAGAGACACCTGGTTATGTGATGGTTAGAGCCCAACACCAGCTCATAAGAGCCCAGTCACCTGAATATGGAAGGAAGAGTACCGCTTCAACTACAGCCAGCCCTTCTGTCACCACGGGGGAAAAAATCTATACGTGATTTCCAAGTCAGGGTCCCAGAAAGACCCAGTCTCCACCATGCTACTCGCGCAGCAAATCAGGAACCTAAGCCTTCGTAGAGGAGATCTCTGACCTCAGATCCCCCTTTCCTGCACTTTCAAAGGGTTCTGAATTGATGGGGAAATAGGAATGGCTTTACCTCGAAGTATTTTGTATCTTCATCTACTTGGTCATTTATTCATGTATCTATTCATTCTGACGTTTTTTAAACAACACACTCCCTATCAGCTTAAGGAGACTATGTGCAGGGGGTGAATAGGAGGGAAAATTAGAGGTTCTTTATTTTAGAGACACTTGCAAGCCATGTTTGGGTTAAGAGTTCAAATTCATAGTCCACCTATTAATGACCTGTATGTACATAGGAGCGCCTGATTCCAAGTCTGGACATGGTCATGAAGAAAAGGATTATTCAAGATTCTCCTTCAATAGAAAACTCCACACAAGAAAAAGGGTTATTCAAGATCCAAGGAAAAAAAATCAAATGTAGGCAAAGAGGGGATACCGGACTGCCTAGAAGTAGGGGCACCTGGGTGGCTCCGCCGGTTAAGCGTCCGACTCTTGATTTTGACTCCCGTCATGATTCCAGGGTCATGAGATTGAGCCCCACACGTTGGACTCTGCACCCCTCTCCCCTGCTCTTTCTCTCTCAAAAAGAAAAAAAAAAAACACTTAAAAAAGAAGTTAAGTCAGATAGGAGGGATTGTACTTTTAAGTCAAAGAACTGTGTCAGCCCTTCGTTGCATGACTTTAAACTTGGATCCAGAATGTGATACCAAGATCGTGAATTCATTTATTCACTCGGTGAGTCAGCAGACATTTTTAAGTGCTTATTATATGCCAGGCCCTTGTTAACACGTATTGGGTCTTTTTGCAACAGCATGGACAGATCTAGAGAATACGATGCTGAGCAAAGTCGGTCAGTCAGAGAAAGACAAATACCACCTGATTTCACTCATACGCAGAAGTTAAGAAACAAAACAAATGAGGGGCGCCTGGGTGGGCCAGTCAGTTAGGCAGCCGGCTTTTGATTTTGGCTCAGGTCATGATCTCATGGTTCATGGGGTTGAGCCTCCCATCAGGCTCTGCAAGGAGCCTGCTTGGGATTCTCTGCCCCTCCTGCATGCTCTCTATCAAAATTAAATAAATAAACTTTTTAAAAAATGAAGAGAAAAAAAGAGAATAGCCAAAAAACAGACTCTTAACTAGAGACCAGATGGTTACCAGAGGGCAGGTGGGGGTGGGGGTAGGGGTGGGGGGGATGGGTGAAATAGGTGATGGGGATTAAGAGTACACTTACCATGATGACACTGAGTCAGGGGGAGAATTGTTGAATCCCTATATTGTACACCTGAAATTAATACAACACTGTATGTTGACTCTACTGGAGTTAATTTTTTTAATTAAAATTAAAAAAAAATTTTAAAGCATTAGATCATAATAATACTGTTTTAAAGAAGAAGAGAGTAGAGAAGATAGAAGGGAGAGGGAAGATCTATAAACTATACCTTTTAGGGTGGTCTTCCTAATGACTGCATTCCCATTAAAGAAGGTTGCTCATGTAAAGAAACCGCGTATGTTTTGTAGTTTAAAAAATAATGCAGTTTACTGAGGCAGATTGGAGCTTTATTCCTTGAAACTAATAAAAGAGGCTTATGGGAGTTGGAAAGAAATAAAGAGAATGACTTGACAATCATTTGTAGATACACAAGTATCTTTAGATGGCCTTTTTACTCGTTTTAATGAAACTACCCAAACTATCCACGGTAATGGGTAATTCACCTAGGAACTCATCTTCATTATTTGTGTAATTTTTAATTCTCCAAGCTTTTAGTTTCGTGTACATCAAAAACCACTTAAGGGCTGTAAAAAGAGACTGAAGAGAATGCTACGTTTAGGGCAGAAAACTCTGTTATTGAATTTACCATAGTGATCATCGGGTGTAAATCTAAGGAATCAGTCCAATTTATGAATAGACCCAGCTAGAGAGATCGGCATGCCTCATTTGCATACATACCCACTGTCATCATGGATTAGCTTTGGTTGAGTTTTCTCCCCTGGCACACAGGACGCGTATTTTATGTCACCTTGAAAGGAGAACTTAATAAAAAGCATGATACGGCGTATTCAGCCTCTTTCAAGGGTCCATATCCTACGGCCCCAATATCCAAAAAGTCGTACATTTATTTCCCTTTCTGCATATCCCTGTTTTATTGAGAGAACATGTATTTCTCTCTCGTGTACCTAGTAAACATCTAAGTGGGCCCGGTGCTGAGCCCTGTGTAAACAAGATAAAGAGAGAGCCTGGTTTTAGGAGTGTTGGCATCAATGGATGGAAGGGAAATGACGGACTCAGTTTAATTCTCTCGTCTGTGGTTAGGAAAGTACAAAGACGTGCCCTCCCCAGGAGACAGGACCATTCACTCCTCTGCGCCCATGTTAAATGCTTCAGAGCAGCTACCTCATTCTGGGGCCAGAACGGTACCTGGCTCTTGGGCAAACCCACGGAGGGCAAAGGGAAGGCTCCAAGAGTAACAGTGCCCCAGCTGGCTCCCCAGAGCCTCGGATTTGCCCTCCGGCAAACACAAAGGGAGACAGTTGTATATTCTGTGTAGTATTGATGCTATGTTTTAAGGTAATACTCTCTGGACACCTCACCTTCTACTAATACCCAATTTCTTTTAGATTCCTAGTATACCTCTGCGTTTTGTGTGTGTGTGTGTGTGTGTGTGTGTGTGTGTGTGTGTGTGTGTGTTCTGTCTCAGCCCACTCTTCCCCTGGCAAGTTCTGGTCCATCTGCCCCAGCCCAGGATCCCCAAGATCATACCACCTAGTAGCAGGATCCATCAGGCCCACCTCTGTCCCTCTCCAGAGCTTCGTGTGATATTCTAGTAACAATGACAGAGACTGCTGAGTGGACACACAACGGGCGAGGCACTTTACACACCCTGTCGGCTGACGGCGCGACAACTCCGTAAGGAAGTCACTCTCTCTTTTTCACGGATGGGGAAACTGACGTCCAGGGAAGTCAACTCACTTATCCCAAACTGAGCCCCGGTAACTGGCGGCAAAGCCAGTATTGGAAGCCGTGTGCCTGATGCCTAAGCTCGTGGGTTGTCGTTTTTGGTTCTTGCTTCCCCACTCCGCCTGTCAGAGCACTTCCTTGCCTCCCTTATTAGTGTCAGTACTGCAATAAATGTCTCTTGGCTTGCACAGAAATACTGAAAGCAACAGTGTGCCCTGGAGACATCTGAAGTTGCGTGGCCCTGGCCCAGCCATGGCAGCAGTGTTTGCTGTATACTCTCGATACAGCGTTTCATTTCACTCTCAGATATGAAGTGGGCACCATTCTATCCCCAGCTTGAGGAGTCATAGCTGGTAGAGGGGAGAGCCAGGGTTTGAACCGATGGTGTTCAACTCCAAATGCTCCATGCCGAGTCACTGCAGCAGAGAGAGCTTTGCAGAGAGACCTTTCCCCACTTTGTGTTTGAGAAAGAAAATTGTAACGCTTTTTCGTGGCGAGGCGAGTGATTTCTGGCTTCTGTGCTAGTCAGTTGACTGTCGCCACTGGATGTGCCGGCTCCTGCTTTCCTCCTGTTGTGCTCGGGTGACAACTTTGCCGTGGGGGTTGCACTTCGGTCGTCCCCGGGCTCCATGGCTAAAGTCCACAATGGTAAGATTTTATGGTGACTAGTTAGCATTAAGACGGCATTATATTGTAATTGTTAACTGAATACATGGAAGTTTTATTGGATAGGAGAAAATAAAGAGGGTATTATATGGGGCGTGTGTGTGTGTGTGTGTGTGTGTGTGTGACGGGGGGGGGAGAGAGAGAGAGAGAGAAGGAATGTGTGTGTGTGTGTGTGTGTGTGTGTGTGTGTGTGTGTGTGTGTGAGAGAGAGACGGGGGGGGGCGGAGAGGGAGAGAGAGAGAAGGAATGTGTGTGTGTGTGTGTGTGTGTGTGTTAGAAGATACACATTAGCCAAGAAGTCAGGACCCAAAAATACTATGGAGGTCCAAATACCTGAGTAATGATATTACTTTCTGACAGAGAACTATATGCTAGAAAGATTCTCAGTAGGAACTGAATTGCTTTTATTAGCTTATTTATAGGGCGCACTTGCCTTTTCACCTCTCTTTCAAAAAAGGGTATTTGCGCTTTTTCAGAATGTGTGAAAGTCCTCCAAGAAGATACTGTTCTGCGGGGGCGGGGCGGGGGCGGGGAGGAAGAGTTCGTCCTACTCCTCCTCTTCGGCACCCATTTCCTAAGCCATCCCCCTCCCGCTGAGGGCAGGATCCCCACCCCGGCGTCGTCTGCTCCCCTGATTCCGTCTCCCTGTTATCCTCTCCTCACTGCTTTATTATTCTGCACTCCATTTCAAAGTAAACAGAAATGCAGATGGGCACGTGAGCATCTAGGTTTCCCAAAATACACATTTCTCAGGAGCGCTTCCCTCTTGAAGAGTGTGGACAGAGCCGGCATATTATCTCCCCATTATCACTCTGTTTTAATGTCTAACTGACAGGTGCCTGTCACTCAAACAAGGCAG
The DNA here is from genome assembly GCA_030068075.1 of Paguma larvata. Lineage (NCBI taxonomy): Eukaryota > Metazoa > Chordata > Mammalia > Carnivora > Viverridae > Paguma > Paguma larvata. Next base: position 129,118,546 of record CM057826.1, read on the forward strand.
TAATGGGCAGGAAATGTTTCTGCTCTTAGAGCGCCAAAAAAGGAAGACCCTGGATTCCTGTCAGTCTCAGAGACACTCATCGGCCATTGTGATTGAAGACTTATAAATGCCTCTTTGGGAAATACCCAGGAATGGCCTAAATGTTTTCACACTTATTAGTGAGAAGAAGAAAGGGGAGCCGTTTCTCGTACACGGGCAGATTTCACCCACAGTGCGTATTTCTGCCCCAGTGGAAGCCTGCCCAGCATGCTAATGCGTTAGTACTGCAACCCCGAGCAGGGTGTGGCCGAGCCAGATGGCACCTGCAGGCTTCCCCGGGTGGGAATGGCTTCCCGATGAGTCACACAGACAAGGTCCAACTGATACAGGCCCAGTGGCCTCAGCCAGCCCGTCTGAAGCCATGTGGTTCTGCCAACTTGCTTCTTTCAGATGTATCCAGTAAATAACATGACCGTGGAAGTCTACAGGGGCAAGTGATGCCAAGTGGTCTGTGTCACAGTAAGCAAAACAGGAGATCGTTCAGATTTGTTCTCATTTTCCTAAGAGATTAGTCCATGCAGAAGGCGTCTTTCTATAAGGGATGTTCGGCTTCAGGAAAGACCATATCAACCATCAAGACAAAGTGAGACACTGGGGCGCCTGGGTGGCTCAGTCGGTTAAGCGTCCCATCTTCGGCTCAGGTCATGAACTCACGGTTGGTGAGTTCAAGCCCCACATCAGGCTCTCTGTTAACAGCTCAGAGCCTGGAGCCTGCTTCCGATTCCGTGTCACCCTCTCCCCTGCTCACACTCTGTCTCTCTCTCTCTCTCAAAAATAAACATTAAGAAAAAAAAAAGACAAAGTCAGACACCAAAGCAGGTGAGGGAAACAGTGCTTGGCCTTCTTACTGAGAGTGCTCAATGGCCGAGACCACGCCTTTGACTTATTTTGTATCCATTTAAATCACAAGTCCAGTTCTCAATACCAGACGAAGGGTTAGTTACAGTGAGGTGGTCTGATATTTTTTTTTTTTAATTTCAGTAAAAACAGGTGGACCTTTAAGAATAATACACACAATAACAAAACAACCCAGTTACTACAGCATGTAACTAAGGCACACTTACTCTGAAAATTGGCACTCAAAGGAAAGAATTAAGCAGCGATCATGCCTTTTCTATGCAAATCGGATTTCAGCATAACCAGATTGCACTGGTTGATGGAGGAAAGTTCCTTACAGAATTTTTGCGACTAAAGGTGAAGGGAAGTTCGACTCGGAAAGGCTTAATTTTGTGGCCCCCAAAGAAAATAATTGCCTCAAGTGACTGTCATCCATGGATGCAATCATTAGACATCAGAATATCGATGCGGAAGGTCACATGAAGCGAATCATGAGCCCAGTACAAGTGAGGCACCCATTAGGGGCCCCCCGATATGATGCCATGAGAACTACACAGTGTCACCCATGAGCTATTGTTGCCTAAGAGTTGATCTTGACCTCAGTCAAGCCCTCTTATATGTTTACAGAAAATGGAGGGGGTAGAGGAACAAATTAAACCATACTACAAGAAAGCCAATTTAGAATGTGGTTTTCTTCAGCAAGATAGTGGCGTGGGGAAGAAAGCAGGTGGCAAGTGAGAGGGATGTAATAGACATCTAAATGTTACATCCTGGGGCGCCTGGGTGGCTCAGTGGATTAGGCGTCCGACTCTTTACCTCAGCTCAGTTCATGATCTCATGGTTCATGAGATTCGAGCCCTGTGTCGGGCTCTGCGCTGACAGCACACAGCCTGCTTGGGATTCCGGCTCCCTCGCTCTCTGCCCCTCCTCAACACATGCACTCTCTCTCTGTCTGGTTCTCTCTCTCTCTCAAAATAAATACACACTTTTTAAAAACTTAAATTAAAAAATGACATCTTATTTAGATCATTTACAGAAACCAACCATAACAGAGTTTTTGAGAGGAGAAATTCGAATACAGTTCGGGTATTCGATGATACTAAGGATTATTAAGCCTGTTAGACGTGACGGTGGCCTTGTGGTTATATAAGACAATGTCCATATTTGTAGAATGTCCATCATTCATTCTGAAGTATGTAGGGGGGGAAACGGCAATTTCTGGGATACTTAAAAACCTTATTGGGGGGCGCCTGGGTGGTTCAATAGGTTACTAAGCATACTTCTCTTGATTTCAGCTTAGGTCATGATCTCAAAGTTTGCGGGATTGACCCCGACATCGGCACAGAGCCTGCTTGGGATTCTCTCTCTCCCTGCTCCTCCCCGACTCACACATGCATGTGTGCACATGCTCTTTCAAAATTTATAAATAAAAATTTTTTAAAAATCGTCATAGGGAAGAAGAAAAGGAAGGAAGGAGAGACAAGTGTGGCAAAAATTTGATTCATTGTTAAATTGGCCTGATGGAGTCGATCTATGTCAGTTTAATAGTCTCTCCGCTTGAAATTTTTCATGCCAAAAATATGAAGGAAAAGAACAACAGATCTCTCTCGGTGGTGTGGGTCCACCGGGGCTGTGACGAGAAAAAGGTCATTATCTGATGATCAGACAATGTTACTTTTTTTCTTATTTTTTGAAGATCTCCTTTTTTTAAAAGAAAAACCTGTTTTGTTAGCTTTGGGAGGGTAGTCACTGGAATCCAATTGCGTTGCCTTCCATGAAGCAATTGGAAGGGAATTTGAGTAACAAATAGTCTCTGGTGGGAAAGCGAATGCTGATCTTAGCTGGAATAACTTGCTTTCTTCAGCATCCGCAGTGGTTGGTCTCCAGGGGCTTATCTGGCTGCCTGTGTTTTTCACATTTATTAGTGAAATCGGAGATTCAAGAATAAAACCCAGTCCTCGGGAACATTTGGTTAATTTGTGACACACTAGAGATTTTTTTGCCCATAAAGCAAATGAATGAGCTCCGTGGGGGCATCACTGTTATTTTCACTCTGGAAGGCAGTAAAGACCCACTGTATTCACTGTACTTATTAAGCGCTTAGAGGATGGAAAATGAATAGTGCTATGAAAATAGAAAAATATACTCACACTATTGCTATTAATCGTGTAATTTTTTTTTTGTCTGTTCTGAAGGAAAACCCATCAGACGCAAATTTAAAAGTGAAAAGGTAGACCCCTGTAGCACATTTGACTGTTTTAACTTGGATAAGAAATTAATTCAGTGTCAATATAAAGTTGTTTCGTTTCCGTCAGACAGGCTGGATGAGGTTAAGGAAACTCACCCCTTCTTTATGGCAGGGCTGGACCTACAAAGAAATGAACAGGCCAGATAATTGATTCAGGACCTTCTTTCTAAGTGGCCGCAGGGCCTGAGGGGCTGTTCCGGTGGAAACAACCCTCCTTGTAAGCTGATGGATATTTTTAACAGGCTTTAACAACACTGGGGCACCCAGGTGGCTCAGTCGGTTGAGCGTCTGACTCTTCATCTCAGCTCAGGTCATGAAGTCATAGTTTGTTAAGTTTGAGCCCCACATTGGGCTCTGCGCTGACAGCACAGAGCCAGCTTGGGATTCCGTCTCTCCTCCTCTCTGCCTGCCTCCCTCGCTTTCTCAAAATAAATTTAAAAAGTAAATTGTAAAAAGAAAAAATAACGTACTCACCTGCACGGGAGGCTTGGGGACAGAGCAGGCTGGTCCTCACACTGAAAAAGTCCAGATGAAGCCGCTACTCCCAACAGACGGGGGCTGTGCGAGATGCAGGGCCTGGCGTCGAGACGCAAAGGTAGGCCGGGCCAGGCGGCGAAAGGAGCACGAGCAAGAAGGGGGCGTGTACTCCCACGAGGACAAAGTGACTCCTCAGAGATTCCTCTGAAGGAGTTCGCTGAAGGCTTTGCATCCAGGTAGGTCGCAAGTAAGAAAGAGGCCTCCTTCCCTGCCAGTATCGTGATGAACGAGAATCCAGGATACACTGTGAGGAGATGAAGTGACAGAGTGAGCTCGGTAACTCAGCCCTCAGCTGCGTGTTGCTTTTTTGGTGTGCTTGTTTGTATCTTGATTTAAAACACCAGACCCGTTTGTTTTCGGGAAGCACTGAAAAAGAGGCTAGGGCTCGTCTCTGCATGTATGAGGATGCGTGTGAGTGTGTGCAGCGGACAGCCAGGGAACAGAGTCGAAGGGCCGGGAAGGGTCATTCCAGGGGGATGCTTTTGTGCTTTTTAGCTGTATTTACACAAGACCGTCAAAGCAGAGGTCAGCGGTTGAGCTTCCTGGAGATGTTTGCTTGGGCGGATGGGAGGGTAGCACGGAGGGCTATAGAGGGGAGGGGCCAGGCGAGGGATCTGGAACCTCTCACAGCCTCCCTGGCCCCCAGCTGTTGTCAGCTGACCCGGCTCCGTCTTAAGCACCATCCATTAGCAAGTGCCTTCCGCATGCCAGGCCCACACCTATCCCAGGTCCTCAGTGTCGGGGAGGAAGATGAGGCTTCGCGCCAAGTAAGTCTCTTCCATTGATAAGCGCTAGGTGGCAGTTAAAAGCCAGGGCTGTGTCCCCTTCCCCCTACCATCCCAGAGTGCTCCTGACCCCAAAGCCAAATACGTACAAAAGCAATGCAAAGACACCCAGAGACGGTGATACATCTCTCGAGCACACGTGACAGAACCGTGGAATTTGGGGAGCTTTCAGAATTACGAACCACATGGTGGGGAGTCCCTCTGTAACGCCGAAGCCAGGGCTGAAAAGCAGAATCCAAAGAGCTTTCACCTTTACTCCGCACTTGCCCTGATATTCCTCATCAGGCTGAGGAACTTCGGTTAACCCTGTGCCAAAGTCCAGGGTAATGCGGCCAAGTCTCTTGGGACCTCAAGGGCCTGAAGGCGCTGCAGGGAGGCCTGGGCCCCCTGAACCTGGCGGAGTGTAGACTTTGGACATGACCCTGGGAGAGGGCAGACTCCAACCTCCCCATGGTCTTGGTGAAATGCGGTCGGGGAAAGCCCCAAGGAACCCTGGCTGAAAATACACCAACAGCTGGCTTTATTCTAGAGGTGGGAGGCCGAGGTTAGACATTCCTGTACACCTAGCACCGGTCTGTTTGTACAGAAGCGGGTGAGTGAGGTACAACTTGAAAGAGCCCCGAATCTACTTCCTTTATGGTGGGCGTTGACTTGGATGCTGGCAGGAAATGGGTATGCGTGAAGCGACAGACCGGGGACTTCGGGTTCTTAGAATGTATTCTGCCCTCATTTGTGGTGAAACGTTTATCCCCTGTATCACCAGATACCCTGGTCAGCGTGCCATACCCTGCACGCTTTTCCTTCTGCTAGCCAGGTAGCCTTTGGGACCGCGCACGCTGAATATCATTTGAAGAATACGGTTTTCTTTTCCATCTCCCAGTGATGTCCTGTTAACCTCTTACTCTCTTTTGCCTGCTCCCCTCTATGGTTTTTGAACTTGTTTAAACTTTTCTCACACATCCTGATTGCTCCCCAGTCCCCAGAACTCATCAGAGAGCCCTCCCCCACGCCCACCCCCGCCTTGGGAAGCAGGGGTCTGTGTCCTGCAACCAGCTGTTATGTACAAGTGTAACTCAGCTGTCGCTGTGGCTTTGAGCACACAGGGTAGTCGTGGGATTTTTAATTGCCATTTTCATCTATATAATTAAAATGAAATGAAAAAATGGATAGCCTCCAAAATCCGAATTAATTTTACGAGTACTTCTTGAAGGGAAAAAAATATGTATAAACACGATAATTGTTACTTGATTTGCCTTCAGCAGAACGAGAGGATTTTACCTGCCTGAAGAGAAAATTAGTCATTTTAAATCGGAAAAAAAAAAAAAAAAAGATTAGCCTGATACTTCTGGTGCTTCTTGCGGCTGAGAATCAAAACTAATAACGTGGATGGAGAATCAAAAATAATAACAGGGAAACGAAAAATAACTCTGGGGATGACTTTCAAATAGGACGCGGTGTGACTGGAACTCTCTGGATCCGCTTGCCGTAACGCTAGTCTGGAATTTGTTTTTCCCCTTGGTTCATCACTGGTGTTTACACTTTCCTCAAGAAAATGCCTTTACCCCCAAATCAAAACCTCCTTAATGCTCGGGAACAAGCATTTCGCCTGCTTAGTCTGCTGTGCAAGTGTAACAATGCGCACATAAGCGGGGCATAATGGGAAAACAAAAAGGCAAGTGTATTTTTTTTTCTTTTTTTAATCCACCGGGCCAGCCAGTGTGGCGGGGGGCCGACTCCCGAAGCGCCTGACGGACGCGTTTGTAAAGACTTGGACGGTCACTTTATTTGGCATGACAAACCCTCCGCTCCACATAATGAGGTCAGTGAAGCATCCAGGAAAGAAACGTATAATTTGGTAGCGTGGGTCTGTAAGCACAGCCCCGCCGAGGCTATTTCGGTTTAATGAAGCAGCTACTTTGCTGCTACACACGCTCGGTGAATAGCCTCCTTGGCGTGTTTTTGAAAACTTAAACGTTGCTGGTAATCGTGTCCCAGCAATCTCCTTGGAGAGCCTTTGTGCCCCGTCCTCAGAAGAAATATAACGCTTTTACATGTTAACGGTTTTGAAATTAGTCGTTTGCTCCATTTTCATTGGAGAGGAAGGTCAGCGTGTGATCTCCTGCCTGCTTCATCTTCTCTGAACATTCTGGAGACTCCCGAGTCAGTTCATCAGGCATGCAGGGCGCTGTCTGGTTATAACATGCCTCAAAAGCCAGGGAAATGTTCTATCAAAGAGCATTCCTAGTCTCAGAGACTGTTTTTAGAATTCAGAGTCTGAAAGTCTCCCTGAGACGGGAGAGTCCTGGACAGGCCATTCTTGCTATTTTTTTTTTTTTTTTTTCATTTCAATCACCAGCCGACTTGTACCGCCCCTCATTGGTCTCATGAGAGGAGGCTGCTGGAAATACGGTTCTGATAGAAGCAGGCCTGAAAAAGGCACTTGGGGCAGTGGCTTGCGTTTTCTTTTCTAGTATATTTATCACATGCTAGGTAAGCTAAGCTAAGGGCAGCTGCTGTAACAAATAAACCCAAGTATCTCATGCATAATAGCAGGTTTTCATCATATACCTTCACTAAACATTCTCAGAGACAAGCAAAAACCTGTGTTCAGGGATCTGAAGGAGACAGGGCTGAGGAGGAGAAGGGGAGGGACAGGGACGAGGGTCCCTTCGCGCCCCTGCCATGAGAGAGGGAGCGGGACGACGTCAGAACTCGAGCGTGGTCCAAAAGTACAGCATGGTGGAAACTGATCAGCCGCGGGGGAAGGAAGTTTTCAAAGAGAGAAACAAGATACTACTACTCCGCCTAGAGAAAGAGCCAGAGTTACGGTGAATGTGGTAATAATCCCCTGCATGTGGCTCATCCCAGTGTACGAAGCGTGTCCACAGGCATTATTTGAGGCCTCACGAACAACCCGATCAAACAGCTCAGGAAGTATTAGTCCCTTTATTGCAAATATGCAAGAAATCTCAGCAAAGGCCGGAAGGCCGAGTGGTGTACCCGGGTGAGTGATGAGCCAAGGCGCAGGCGTGGGTGTCCTGCCTCCGAGAACGGAGCTTTGCCCCAGAACTCTGTGATCTCAGGGAGGTGCCAGGGGCTGCTGGGGCCCCGGGGGGCTGAGGAGGCGAACAGGGGCCCCTGCCTTCCCCTCCCCCACGTCCCCCGGCCGCATCCTCACCGTGCCAGCCATGTTCCCATGGAAATCACTTACCGAAGGCAGACTGTTCCGAAACACGGCAGCAATTAGCGGCAGCCCGGTTGGGTCCTTGCTTTGGTAAAACCTGTACTGTCCTTTCACGGGGTCACAGTTTAGCAGACAGGCCTTTTTTTCTCTTAACAATGGTCTCATCAGGCTTTCATTCATGTAGCCACTGCCTCCTCTTTTACCGGCTCCCTCTCCCGCACCCAGTGCCATCCTCTTCACCGCGTGCAGATGGTTTTGGCCGATGCCAAATCATGTCCTATTCACAGCCTGAGAAAGAAAGAATACAAGGTGTCAAGCCTGACCAACAAAGGACCTGTCCTACCGGCGCGATCCGATGTTCAAGTTCACACAGACACGCCACCCCCGCGGGCGCTGGGGTTTTGTCCTGAACACTCTCAGACAGCAGAATTCTTGGGTGGACGAGGAAGACACGTTCCCCCCCCCCAAGAGGGGCGGTGTTGATAAGAAAGCGGTCGAACCGGCGCTTTTGAAATTTTGCAGAAAGATCAGTGGGAGCCCAGTTAGGCTGCAAACCGACAGCTCGGCTCTTTTCCAGCATCCGCGACAACAGCCTGCTGTTTTCCCAGGTGGCCCTGAAGGAGACAGGGAGATGCAGTGGGCCATTTGTCACTGCCCCCGGTGCAACATATGTAGGCCAGTTGGTGCATGCAGCCGACAGGGGCCCACTCTGGCCCCGGGCCCGGTCTAGGGCTCCGCACTGCCTTTTGACTGAGACTGGGGAGAAGGCGCTCGCTGCTCTCCTCCGCCACCTGGCGGAGATGATTAGATCCACTCCGGTGGGGTCGGAACCAACTTCGCCCTTCCCACCGTGATCTCAGGTGCCCATGCTCTGCATAAACCCTTCTACCCGATTTTCAATTCAAGATAATAATCTTTCAGGGGTACCCGGGTGGCTCAGAGGGTGAAGTGTCCGACTCTGGATTTTGGCTCAGGACAGGATCCTGGGGTCATGGGATCAAGCCCCACCTCGGGCTCTATGCTGAGCGTGCCTGGAGCCTGCTTAAGATTTTGTCTCTCTCCTTCCCTCCCTCTCTGCCCCTCCCCTGCTTGTGCCCAGTCTCTCTCAAATAAATAAATATTTAAAAACAAACCAAAAAAAGACACGGCCTCTTAGAAGTGTGGGAAGTCATCATGAGCATGCCAGGCTTGGTATCTCAAGGTTATTCTGCTGCGTCGTGGTCAGAGAATACGGTGGTGTATTCAGTGAGTGCCAGACTGGAGCGTCCTATCAGTCACGTCCCAAGTTGGGTCCAGGGCCTGCTCGCAGGAGAAGGCAACGTAGAGGAGCCTCCTGTCCCTCTATGCTCAACTCCGCACCCAGCACCCACTGTGAATGAGATGAACTGATCAGACAGCTGGCGATCCCTTTTGCCTTTGAGAAGAGAAATGAAATGAAGTATATCATTCAGAAGTGAAATTACAGATATAAAATAAGTTGAAAGGGAACTCTACTTCTCGAATTGTTTTAAGGGCATTTTATTGCAGATTTAGGTCATATATTTAGAATTGCTTCCTTTGATGAGAACTTAATCTGGGTCAAAAGTGAACGAACCTGGGGACACTGTGTGCCTGGGTGGTGTCGCGTCCCTAGAGTTAGCCTAATTACTGACCGCCTGGGTCTCATCTCCCTCTGTGCATCTTTCCTCCGCCTCCTTCCCGTGCCATCCAGCGTAGGAGGGAGCGTTTGGTCCTATGAGTTGAAGTTATGCAAAACCCAAAAATAGAGTCTCAGAGTGCATCCAGACATAATGATTCCATGCGGCAAGAAGGTCACTGTGTCTGCTTTTCCTGCCAACCCACCCCTGGCTCTTAATCTATGGTTGCCTTGTGAGGACAGAGAACTGTGCCAGGAAGTTACACTTGGTGACTAGGAGGCATTATGAGAATTTAAAATCATGTCAATGGGGTTTTATAAGAGCAGGGACAGGGGAGGGGGATTAGACAGAGTTTTAGAAGTCTCCCTTTGAACATCCTTTTGTTCTGTGGCCTGAGAGCTACCATAACTCAATTATTAAATTAAAAAAAAAAGGCTGGCCTCCGTTACAAATCAACTCCGCCCCGTCAATCCTGCCAAAAATTAAAAAGACATGCACCCAGAAAGTCTACTACTGTGGTTATCCAAGCGGTGGGATCATCTGTGAGCTGTGTTGTTTTCTTTGTACTTTTCCGTACTTCCTGAAACATACACTTCCGGCTTTAACAGTATTAAAAACAAAAAGGCAACAAACTATTTAAAAAACAGAACTAGGGGCACCTGGATGGCTCAGGTGGTTAAGCGTCAGACTCTTGGTTTTGGCTCAGGTCATGATCTCATGGTTCGTGGGTTTGGGCCCCGCTTCAGGCTCTGCACTGACAGTACAGAGCATGCTCAGGATTCTGTCTCCCTCTCTCTCCGCCTCTCCCCTACTCATGCTTGAACTCCTCCTCCCCCTCAAAATGAATGAAGAAACTTTAAAAAAATAATAAAAAATAAAAAGCAAAACCAAAGTAGCTAATTATCCAGGTATGGTCCTTGACTGCCCAGTGCCTAGTGGTTGGAAAGGCCACCAGAGAGGTGACGATGGCATTCAGGGGACAGCCCTGCCTGTGCCCCCCACATCGGGCCTCAGACCAGGGCTGTTTGTTTACCACCCCGTCCCTACTGCCAGCTTCCAGAAGTCTCCCGGGAGAGGCCAGACCACACACACCGAGAGGAATAGTGACGGCCAAGGACAGGAACAGGAACACGCTGGGGCAAGGCCAGCCAGACACCTCAGCACAAGGAGGGGATTCCCTTCCTGTCCAGCTGTCCCCGATGGCCAGGCTTCTTGACGTGTGCTTGTCGGGAGGGACAGTGTCAGTTCAAGTTCATCCGCGAACGCTGTGTTCTCATCCTCACAATGTCCAGTAGATGCATGTTGTTCTGGAAATTGGGAAGATCCTGTTTCCCAGACCCGTAGGAGTCAAGTACTGAATAATAACCGGGAGAAACAGCCAGGAGAAAGCAACCCATTGAGGAATCCCAAAAATCCTCCTGGGGCCATGGGGTAGATTTATTTCGATTTGGGGCCTTTACCATCCAGTCTGGTTATTGATATGAACTCCGTCCATCAACCAGTCCTGCCTCTCTATGAGTCTGGGCTGTGATGGGCTCCGGAGCCTGAGATGAGCAGGCTGGGCAGAAATAGCCATATTCCTAAAGGTGAGATGCAACCCCTGCCGGTTTCTATAAAGATGTCTGTTTCCCACACATCACAGGCAAATCTATCACTTACTAGATGCCCTGGGGTTGCTCACACCGGTGGGTCTGAGGGCTTTGAATTAGAAGTCTGGTTCAAGCCCCCACCACACCGACTGGGGACAGAATTCCTTGCAGGCTCTGACAGACTGTGTGTCAGGCAGGCAAGGCCCTTACCAAGAATGGATTCTTTTTAACATGCCAGAGAAAGCTCATTCATCATCATTTCTTGTTCCTCTAGGACAACGCAGTGTCCCCGGATTTTAAGTATCCCACTAACAATAACTCAATTCAAATGTCTTGATGGTGATGTCCATTAGGAAAAAAATACAACAAGCTCATCCAACTAATCATTTCCCATGAATAACTATTTAAGACAAGGCTAACATAGGTTAAGTTTTTAAAGGAAGTCGATTGTCAAGATATATTAAGGAGATGATTGTATTACGGGCCCAGATATGGCGATAGTCAGAGAAACGTGGTACTTTGACTGAATGATTCATTTTCGCAAACATTGTCCTAAAAAGTGCTACTCGGTCAGTCTTTTTTTTTTTTTCTTTCTCTTTCTCTCTTTTTTTAATCTTAGTGTCTCAGAATGAAGCTGAAGGGAGAATAAATTGCTTTCAAGAAAAAAAAAGAGTTGCGAGCGGTTTTAAAAAAGATTCTAGTAACTTTGAGAGAGTGTCAACAAGGACTTATTGCTTCTCTGGCACAGAGCAGGAGAGCCGCTTATCTCCTCTTCAGATCTGGCTCCAGAGCCATAGCGCCCTCCCCTCTCCAAGAGCAGCGTTTATGTACCCCGCTATTTATGTGTGCCCGCTCTCTCGGTCATAACCACATCCACTGTTTCTCGTGGTCTCTGTGTGTGCACGCACGCGCGTTACATGATAACAAGATAATGCACCACGTCTAGGCTCCCCCGGTTATTTCTGTTAAATGACGACACGATGATGTTGGTGGCCCGTAGTTCTCCTTTCTCTATTAACCACCCTACCCAAGTAAACTGTTTTCTGATCTCCCCTAGATGGAAATCCTGCATGAATGTGGAAGCCATTAGCAGAGTAATTGCTGTCTGTTACCATGACAACCAGCCGCTGCAGTCACCTGCCCGAAGTGCTGCCAGACTGCACCAGCTCGGCTGCGCCCGTGGTGAAGACCGTGGAGGATTGTGGCAGCCTCGTGAATGGGCAGCCGCAGTATGTCATGCAAGTTTCGGCCAAGGACGGGCAGCTGCTGTCAACAGTAGTGCGGACTCTTGCCACCCAGAGGTAGTACCGCTATTAAATAAATGAATCTGTAATTGAGCCGGAGGACTCTTTGTCAGATGGACGATGCTAAAGGGAAGGTAATCAGTGCTCAGGGCTTTGTGTCAGGGGAGAGGAGGTGCTGGGGGAAGAAACAAACTATACAAGTTCTCTGATCAGCGTTTCTATAGCGATGGAGGGTGTAAAGCTAAAATCCACACTGCTGAGTTTTCCACTTAAAACGCTTGTCGCTTGCCGAGAGCCAGGCAGGGAAGGCTCCCACCAGACACAGGATGGCTTTCTTTACCTGTGTTATTTGGACAATGCTATGGGAATTACACTTTTCCGGTGCCGGGTGCTGACAAAGGTAGCCCTTTGTTAGAACGGAGGGAAGAAGGCACCTGATTTCGGGTGACAATGCCGAAGTGATTAGACTTGTGGGCAGAACTTTTGAAGTGACCTTCGGAGCGCCTGTGCTAATCACCACCGCCTGGTGGGAGCACTATCGGGGCTGCTTCCTGGGTGAGTCACTTCTCTGGCACATCCCCACTCGGTGGGGGGGGTCTCTTCTGTCGCCCCCTCCTTTGTGCCCCACGGGTCCCCACCCCTGATCTTTCACAACATCCCCTGCCTGCCCCCACAGCTTGTGTCCCTTGGATGATGAACCAAAGCAAGGCTGCAGGCTCTGAGCAGCCCTGAGGTGGCTTATCCGGGCCGGCACTTGGTCCCTGGAGCTGTCCCCTTGTCCGATGGCAGATCGAGAGCCACAGGCTGCCCGGCCAATACATGCTCCTTGGCTTCTCCAGCTTTCTTTGAGGACAGTTACGTGCAACTTTGATCTAGTAACGTAAAATGCCCCTCAACACTCGACCTGCCCTCGGATGCCGGCACCGCTACTCCTGACCCTGGAACTTTGGGCCAGTAACTCACACCTTGGCTGCTTCTCTTGGTCTTAGCAACGCGACCAAGCCCTATGGTAGAGACACAGGCCCACGAGCAGCTGCAGCAGGACCGTGGGTAGCACCACGGCGTTTCCCGTTACCCCAGCCTGGACACGGACCCACACACTCACGCCTCTTGTAAACATTCCCCACACACCGCCTTCTGCCAATCTCTGCAGCTATCGCAAAGGGATAAGGCAGGAAAAAGTCAATATATATCTTCCCCCCTCTTGGAAAGCTTCTTACAATCAGGTTTCGGACTCAGAATAGGACGAGGCGATGAGCACCATTGCTCACCTGTGAACTGAGACAGAGGACCGGGTGTGCCTGTCACCCTACAGCCTTCAGACACCTTGTTTAATCAGGAAGAACAGGCTCGGCTTAGACCCATGAGCCAGTTGTGTTGTGTGTGTGTGTGTGTGTGTGTGTGTGTATGTGTATGTGTGCGTGTGTGCGTGCGTATGTATGCAGAGCGGGAATTTTCACGGCACTCCTGCCACGTGCTCCAGAAACCCGACAGTTTTAGATTTTCACGTGCATTTGGCTCAGTGGGAATGAAGGAGACCGAGAATAGGCAGAGACAAAAGTCAGCTCGACTCCTTAAACTTTCTGCTCCCAGTCCTGAGCATGAGCGGATCCCACTTCTGGGCGAGTGGGAAGATCGTTTCCTCTTTTAAGACTTCACCCGTTGCCAGGATCATCCCGGAAAGGCCTTAGGGAAACGGCAGTTGTTTCCATTTGGACCAAAGATGGTGTCCAAGAGAGGGATTCGTCCAGGTGTGGCGAGGGCCGGCGGAGAGGCTGGTCCTCAGGCTGGTACGTACAGTGATAACATAGTTTAAAACCTAAAGCCCAGTAAAGGACAATATGATAAGCAGTGTAAGAAGATGTCCATCGGAAAGGAATTGTCCTCTCCCAAAGACACGGTGTGCACCGGGAGGTGAGGCCATGTTAGTTTGAGCCTCCAGCGGCCACTAACTTCCCTGATGAGGGCCGTGTCACTGGACTTTTCTCAACCTGAGTTTTTCTGCGAGTGGAAATAGTTACCCGTAACTATACACGTACTACATGCCGGTCCCTAATCTAAGCTTCTGATTTGACCTGTCACTGCTCATCCTCGCAAGTCACACGGGAGGAAGGCCCCATTCTCTGGGCCGGTTTTAGAGATGAGGAGACCAGTGTACAGAGGGATGGCGTTCCTTGCACCGAATTCGCCAACAGAGGTAGGCACCCGAGCTGGGGCTTCAGACCCAGGCAGCTGGACTCCAGAGCCTGCCTCAGGAACCACTACACTGTGTGCCTTCACGGAACGTGCAGGGCTGGTTTTTCCAAGTTCGTGGCAGAGCTCTAGACTCAGGCCACCTCTGTAGGACACACTCCTTACTTGCGTTGAGCTTAGATCCTTAGGATACTGGGAGAGCTCAAAGGATCACCTGCCACTGAGCTCGGGGCTCTGGCTCAGACCGCAGTTCTGTGCAATCGCCTGAGAGCTAGCTGCCAGATAACTTCCCACCCCTCGTTCTCCCACCCTCTCGAAAGGAGCAATGAAAAGAACCCATGAGTTTTTGAAAGTGTCCTGGCTTGGTTCACAAGACGACACGGTTTGCCTAGAAACGACAGTTGATGTCTTTTCAAAACGATTTCTGTTTTTAATGGCGAGGAATAGTTTTCCTTCTTCGATTGAGAATCTGCCTGAACAACATCCACGTCCAAGACAAAAATAGCACGCTGCTCGCTTTCGCCCACTTTTGGCCCCGGGCCATCCCCTACTTCTTTATATTGGCGAAAGGAGATGTCCAAGGACCCCCCCCCCCCACGTACACAGAGCGTACATCTAGGGTCTGAAAGCAGGTGTCTGTTGGAGTAGCTGCCACCGGGGAGGGTGTGAGGGACGCAGAGCCAGAGGGACCCTCCCCATGGTGATGGCCTCCAGCCTGGTGACCAGCAGGCCCCCCTCCTTCTCTTGCAGCCCCTTCAATGACCGGCCGATGTGCAGAATATGCCACGAGGGCAGCAGCCAAGAGGACTTGCTCTCTCCCTGCGAATGCACAGGGACCTTGGGGACAATTCACCGGAGCTGCCTGGAGCACTGGCTGTCGTCCTCAAACACCAGCTACTGTGAACTCTGCCACTTCAAGTTTGCAGTCGAGCGCAAACCCAGGCCGTTAGTGGAGGTCAGTAATTGGGGCACGTCCTGAAAACTTAGCTCTAATGAGCAAATGATGCCTGCTTTTATGCCCGGATCGCGAACCCTGCGCGGCTCAATGAAGCACAGCAGTAGCAAGATGTGAGCGTGCGTGTGCGGGTGTGACACAGACAGCAACGGCTCACGAGCTCACTCTGGAGCCGACAGTAGAGAAGGGATCTCCACGAAGTGGAGACAGGAGAGGGGAAATCAGGAGAGGTGAGATTAGGAGAAAGGCGAAGGACGGGGTTGCTATCCATTTTCCCATCCCTGAGGAGTGAAACGATACTCTCGCTTTGCCCCACTGGAAGCACCAGATACGCGGGCATTTGGGTTGCGTATTCTGAGCGGTCTCTACGAAACAAATATAGGTGCAGAGTATAATGGATACAGACCCAGATTTCCTGGGTTGGAGTCATTCCATGACCTTAGGTAAGTCACTTTACCTCTTGAAATTACTACAAAGATTACATGACTTAAGATTTCTGAAGTACTTAGAAGACTACCAAGTACCTACCCAAGTGTTTGAATAAAAAACAAAACAGAACAAAATCTCTCTTAGGAAATTATACACACGCTTTTTTCAGTTAATAACCTAGTACTGGAATCTCTTTTCTTAAAAGGTAGGCATTTCAACCTCGCCATTAAAATGGCAGGACACTCTTTCTTTTTTTTCCTTTTTTTTTTTTAATTTTTTTTTAATGTTTATTTATTTTTGAGAAACATAGAGGCACAGCGTGAACAGGGGAAGGGCAGAGAGAGAGGCAGACACAGAATCGGAAGCAGGCTCCAGGCTCTGAGCTGTCAGCACAGAGCCCGACGTGGGGCTCGAACTCACAGACCGCGAGATCATGACCTGAGCTGAAGTCGGCCGCCCAACCGACTGAGCCACCCAGGCGCCCCAGGACACTCTTTCATATTTTAGGAGCCATACACTTCCCCTTTAGACCAAGGGGCTGGTCTGTGCATTAGCTAGGGGAAGAGGAAAATATCACTTGACTCTTTTACCCTCTCTCCTACCCTCAGTGTCTACTCGTCAGTCAAAAATGTTAGCAATAATAAATATTCTAATATACTATGAGCCAGAGCTAATTGAGTGAGAGACCCAGACCAAGATTCTGTGCCTATAATCCAGCCCCGCCGATAACCCACTCTTTATTTCAGCAGCTGACCCAGCGAAACTTTGGCATTAAGCTGGAGCTAGAAATCAAGGCGCCCTTCTTTTAGAGACTATTTAAAACAGCATGTTAGCGCCTCGGCACTTAAGGCTCCGGAGAACGCTGTGTGTCCATGCTCTTGGGTCTGACCTTGAGAATTTAATCAGGACCTGTAACTGGGGCCTGTTTTAGCAATGACTTGCTTGCCAAATGGCATCAAATTTATTGGACTTGCCTCCATTCGCCCTACGCTTTAAGGCTCCGCATCCGGTGACCTCTTAATTTAGCGGTCTTGCTGCTTGACATCCACTTGCGGAAATTCATATTTGTAGAGTGCCTGTCAGGGATCTGGCCCCATGCCACGGGGGCTGGGATTCGCATTTCAGAACTTCTCCGCAGAAGGTGCACGGGGAGGTACATAATTAAATAGTAAACAAGGGAGGTGGAAGATTTCTCCAGCCCGAAGGCAGAAGAAAAGTTAAAAAAGAAGCCTCCTTCTCCCTTCCAGAAACTTTCTGGAACCTCCCCAAGTTGATATTGCAGCTTCTCCAGGAAGACTAACTTCCCAGAGTTAAACAAAAAAACAAAAAACAAAAAATGAGAATACCAACAACTCTGTTTTAAAAGGGCTGTGCCTCCAGTAGTCTTTACTGGGCTCTTCCCAGGAAAGAGGACTCTTTTATTTTCACTTGGTTAAAAAAAAAAAAAAAAAACCCAGGGTATGTGTGTGTGTGTGTGTGTGTGCGCGCAGAACAAAGGAGGAGGTGTATGCACGCATGTGTGCATTTCACAGGCACACATCTTGGTTTTTCTCAGCTCAACTGCCTGCATCGAATCACCCAGTGAACCCCTTCCGTCTCAGAGACAGAAACATGCACCCACGCACCAAGCTTCTTCAGAGTGGCCTACGCTTGACCACGGACCCTGGGATCTTAGGCAGCTGTCCTTAAACGAGGAAACGGGGCAAATGACCTTGAGAATGTGTGAGGTGCTCTGTAAGATTTAGGGCCATGCCTACACAAACTTCACCCAAACGGTCACCAGTGGTGAAATTTTCATTGCACAAGTGGAATGTGACATTTTTCGGAGTTAATGATGATTGAACAAGTTGAAAGTGAAAGGCAAACCTTCTCAAGCCGGGGGAGGCTGGCCGTTTGATCATCCCCGGGCGAAATGAACTTGCTGTTTGACCACAAGCAATAAAACGAAGTTGTCTTTGGTTTCTCAGCTGGAGGACAGATGAGAACCAGGTGCAGACAGAGTTTGAAACAAATGACATTACTAATTGACTTTCCCTCTCTTACCAAAGGGCAGGCTCCTCCACACCGAGCTTTGCTTAATATTTTTATCTCGAGATCACCATGAATCTTTTTTTGGAAAAATCAGCAAAACCTGCCGATTTGGGTTCAGCATTCAGAGGCCTGTTACTTTATTTCTCGTTCGCACTCTTCCAATGGCTTCAGTCATTACTTTATGTACCGGTTGGATCTGCCTTCTCATTAAGGCAAGAAAATTCTCTAACATTGAATTTCAAAATCAATGTAATAATAACGGCTTCTTGTTTGCTAGAGGAAGAGGTTGAAAAAGTCTTTTATAAATGTTATTGGTCAGCACCCAGGTGTTAGCATCGGTCAGAATCACGGTCACACCTCAGACTCTCACGCTCTTCCTGAAACCCCCGCCCCGGGTCCTTCCTTCACGGGAAACCTCCGGCATATCACCACTGTTCGAAAGACACTGCCCCCCCATTCCTCTCCTGCACTCCCCACAGCCAGCAGCGGGGTGTTCTTTGTAACCGATCAGAGACCCAGGGTTTCTGTCTACGAGTTTCTGCCCATCACGGCCAGATCAAAGGACTGGTGCTCATTAGCACCTCCAGCGTGGGTATCGCCCCCACACTCAGCCGCTCGTCATCTGTGTGGCAGAGCTCCGTTTCTCAGAGCTGCAGGAGAGTGACCTGGGGGCTCTCCATTATATCCGTGATCTCTATAAATACATTCAAAAGCTACATCCCACACTTAAAAATGAGAACATTCCATGGTAGGTGATTTATACCTCAGTAAGGTGATTCTGTGTGTGCGCCCGTCTGCTAACCCCTCCCCCCCCGTCCGTGGCCAGACTAAATCATCTGGTCTCCTCTGGTAAAATCATTGCTAAGTCAGCCAGCATAGCAAGAGCTAGTTACGACCCGAGAGAACCACACTGTGTGTGGTTTGGATGTGGTGTGTTTGGATGTGGGTGAATTTCCTCCAGTCCAGCTTGTGGAAATCTCTTCAGGTGTGTGTCCATCAGGCAAAGCTTGACAAAGCAGCATTCAAACCGTACGCAGCAAAAAGGAAGGGCAGGTACAACACGTTTCACACCTCTGCAGCGAGTACTTCGGTAAAGGCTACGTAGTTTTCACTGACGATGGAAATTTTACCCAGTGGCAATTTGTCAGATAAATTATCCCCAAGAATAATGACCTGGTAGAACGCAGTAAATAGACACCCGCTAACCATAAAAGGATTCACTGAATGACCAGCCTGGGTGGTTTTATGGGCTCCTTCCTGCTCGTTTTTAGTTTTCCTCATTTCTCTCTGTAAATTGAACTCCGGTGCCGTTCTTTGGTAACAAAGGGAAAAATACAGAAACCCAATAAAAGTACCACGATGCTTTCCCAAAAACGTGTGCCTCGACTCCCGCCTACCGCTGTGACGGCGTATCTGATTGAGCGGTTTGCCACGGAAACCCATCTTACTGCGTGCAAACAGCGTGCTTCCAACATGAGTTTCCACTGATGGGAGTATCTGGCACTGGGCTTTCCTCAGACATGTATCAGTAACACCCACGCTTGCCCAGGAGACTTATGAAATAACAGACCGGCTCGGCAACGTCCCGATTAAAATGAAATAGCCAGGAAATGGTGCAAATCTGGGGCGGGGGGAGAGGGGGGGGGGGTTGGGGAGGGTTCCTGGGATCTGACCTTCCTCTGGTCAGGGAGACATGGTGATTTTTCACAGAGGGAGTGATTAGGTGTCCATATTCCTAGTTCCTTTACGCAGACCCAGCTGACTGATAAGAATTGTACGAACAATTTAAAAGCCGTTCCCTGTGACTCAGAGGGCTAGCTACAGTGAGACCGATAATGTTTTCACACACATCAGTTACTCAGAACAGTGGGATGTAAAGCTAGAGAGAGGAGGATTAAGGGCTTTTTTTTTTTCCTCCCAAACTTTTTATTTATATCTATTTTTTTTTAAGTTACTCGAGGAAAATGCTTCTAAAGTGTGCCCTGGATTCAGTGTAATCTCCAGCGACACAGCAGGAAGCAGACTTGAACTGCTGTGGAGAAACCGCTTTGTAACCTTGGCATTTGCTATTTACTAGATTTAAGACTTCTCTCGAACCCTCTGAATATGTAGGTATCAGACTTAGGCGGTGACCCTGCTTGGCGATTTTTAATACATCCATGTAAGTAAAAACAGGAGCTTTTGGTTTTAGCGTGTTCATGCTCATTAGCAAACCCTTTAGCATCGGGACAATTAGGGAATGACACCATAGGGGATATAAACTGATTCGAGGAGCTTCCCAGGCACACGCATGACCCACTCCATCCCTTGAAGGAAGGCAAACAGTCTCCCCTCTTCATGCCAACTCATAAGCGCAGCCTGGTAAGGGAGGTGGCTGGACTGTGATCACTGCACGTGATAGGCCGTCAAGAAGCATCTGCTCATTGAATAAATGCATGAATGGAGAACCTCCCCTCCCCCCCAATTGGAAACTGTTTATCATACTTTTTTGGCCTGTGGGTTGTAAATCAAAGAAAGCAGCACCATGTCTTTATGGCTCAAGTCGGACACAGCTGGACAAGGTCTTACACAAGACACACTAGCGACACAGCCTTGAGTCACACGGCACTCGAGAAGACTCTGACCAAGCCTGGCTCCCTCACGCTCAGTCGTTGGTCCCGAATTGGGTTTTGAGGAAGGACAGGCGATTGCAGCTCTGTGCGCACGGCAACCAGGCGGCCAGCAAGGGGAGAACATGCTCTCCAGGACTCAGCGGGAGAGTGCTGGCCCGAGTTAGAGAAGTGTGGTTAGGAGGAGGGCGGATCGGGCTGAATGGGAAAGACTCAGGCCTGGCGAGCCTCGGCCAGGCTCTTGGGAATCCAAGAGCTGTGCAAACACTGCACCCTAGGCCTGGGGAGAAAAGCCCATATTGACCCTCGGATAGATGAAGACGTAGATTTACCATGGTTGCATGAGGTCAGAATCCCTCGGCGAGCAAGAAGTGAGACGGTCTCATGCACTGCCCTCAGACTCCTGTCTCCTACTCCGTGTCCTGGTCTGGAGGGTCGAAACAGACGACAAGGTCATCTGCTGGCATCTATAAAGTGGGAGGGGAGGGCTTCAGTTGAAACCACAGAAGTTCCCACTTCTTTTTTTGTTTTTTGTTAGTTTATTCATTTTGAGGGGCGTCTGGGTGGCTGAGTTGGTTAAACGTCCAACTCCAGCTTAGGTCATGATCTCACGGTTCTTGAGTTCAAGCCCCGTGTCAGGCTCTGTGCTGATGGCTCAGAGCCTGGAGCCTGCTTCGGTTTCTGTGTCTCCTCTCTCTGCCCCTTCCCAGCTCATGCCCTGCCTCTGTCTGTCTCTCAAAAATAAGTAAATGTTAAAAAAAAAAAAAATTAGAATGGAGACTGCTTTAAAAAAAAAAGTTCATTCATTTTGAGAGAGAGAGAGAGAGCAGGGGAGGGGCAGAAAGAGAGGGAGAGAGAATCTCAAGCAGCCTCCGCACTGTCAAGCACCAAGCCCAATGCAGGGCTCAAACTCCCCGACTATGAGAACATGTCCTGAGCCAAAACCAACAGTCAGACACTTAACCAGTTAAGCCATCTGGGCGTCCCAAGAAGTCCCCACTGCTCTCACTTCCAGGCTGACTGCCACCACCTGTGCTGGGGTCCTCGTTCCGGCGAATCTAGGGGTCCACGAAGGACGGACGGTCAGGCGAAAGAAAATGAGAGAGCCACGAGAGAGATGGAGTCTGATGACCAAGCAGGCAGCCCTGGCAATTCTGGTGTCCCTGCCCTTCTGGTCTTAGTGTCTTTATTTTTAAAGGTAGTGAGTGACATTACATCAATGAGTGACATTCCATAGTTTGATCTCTTTAACAATAATCCGTTTTTACCAGCAAGGCTGCAACTTCCTTAATCCTGTATGTTGGTTTCAGGATAATTAACATATAAATTTAGGGTGGGGGGAGAGAACAGGGTGTTTCCTCAAGGCCTTAATGTTAATTATCTGTAACCAGGAGAAATCAGGGCGTTGCTTTGAGGGCTATACTTTCAACTACAATGGGGGAGGCGCAACCCATCCCCAAGGTGCAACTGTAAGGTTACTTCTCAACCCGTGAGCCCAAAACGGCTTCCAACAACCTGAGCCTAGGACAGATGAGCACGGGTTCCCCCTGCTCTGCCCCCAAGCTTACCAGACCCCTCCTAACCTGTGGCCACTCTCTCAACTGCTCCAGGTGAGGCTAAGGCCTCACAGAGCAGAGGAAGAACTTGGAGCGTGAAAGACAAAGACGTGTCCAAGACCAGAAAGGGGCGTGTGTCCGGAACCTGTGTTATTGGTTGTGGGTAAAAGAGTGGAGGCCCTTCCCCCTGAGTGAAATCCATGCCAGTGACCTTGCCCAGCGGGGTTTAACGTCCCGACTCTGTAACCCATGCTGGGCTGGCCACCCACGACCCGCAGGGAGACCTTGGACAAGTCATTGCTCGTCTTTCTCCCTGAGCTTCCTCGCCAGTCAAGAAAAGCAGAGCTCACAAACTGGCTCGCGCAGGTGTGTTCCGTGAATCAACACTTTTTTTTTAAGAACTTTTTGTGAGTTTCTTTATTTATTTAGAGACAGAAACAGCACGAATGAGGGACGGGCAGAGAGAAAGGGAGAAGAAAGAGAATCGCAAGCAGGCTCTGCCCCGTGAGCACAGAGCTCAGTGTGGGGCTGGCAGCCACAAAACCGGGAGATCACGCCCCGAGCCACGGAGAGTCAGTCGCTTACCCAACGGAACTACTCAAGCGCCCCTATACCTTTTTTTTTTTTTTTTTTAAAGGAATTCGAATGCCCGTAGGTCGGATAAGCGCTTGCAGCTCATCCAGGCCTTACCTCTTGCTCACACCCACCCAGCCCTCTTCGCCCTCTTGCGTGATCTGTCTGCCATTTTCACCTCAGAGCGCGAAACTGGGTGATTTCTCCCACCTTTAAGAGTTCTCTGTGTGCATTTTTCTCTACCAGCATCTTTCTTTCCGGGTGATATAGACCTAACCCAAGGGTCTCCCTTCTGTCGCGCCCACGTTATAAGTGAACGGAAGTGGCTGGTTCGGAAGCACAAGGCAAGTGAACCACGGAGACACGGTGTACCAGCATGGACGGGGTCAGGGTGACAACAGTTCAGATACCTTACACCTGTGGTCACCCTTAGCGTTGGCCGGGTGCTTCTTTAACCACTGGTAAGGTCTCTGGATGGGCCGCCAGGCTGCACACAGGCTTGTGACACCATCTTTGGTGCTGGCAGTTGAGATGACCTCCCGGATGACCTCAGTCCTGAAATCCTCCACCCCGTGGTGGTTCTGTCTTGAGTTTTCCCTCTTGGTGTTGGTGGTTAATTTGGCAGTTGCTTCGTTACTTAAAGCTTAGTTACAAAGGAGCCGTTTTAAGGTATCTATTAAATTCACAGCTTGCTTCATTAAAAATCACTTCATTAAAAAAGCAAGCCAACCGAAGTGTTCACATGGCCGTGCCAGATGGAAGTAAGCTAACTGCTTGGTGCCTGTGTTTTCAGCCCATTCACTGCTGGTACGGGATTAATTTGGAGGGAAAATCCAGTTCCGTGCATAAAAAGAATTACATGACCAGAGTCTATTCTTTTAGATCGTCCTGATCCTTGCAGTGAACTCGGGTTGAAACACAAATTAAAAACCATGTTCGCAAGAGGGCCTCCGCCAGCCCAGCCCTGCTCCCTCGCGCTGGCTCACTGAGGGCCTCGAGAAGCAGAGACAGACAGAGGCAAAACACCCAAAGTTGCTTCACCCAACTTTTTAATTTTAATTCTCTCTTTAAAATTTTTTTTTAATGTTTATTTATTTTTGATAATTCTCTCTTTTAAAAAAATCCAGAGGTGCCTGGGTGGCTCAGTCTGGTTAGGCAGCCGACTTCAGCTCAGGTCATGATCTTACGGTCTGTGAGTTCGAGCCCCGCATCGGGCTCTGTGCTGATGGCTCAGAGCCTGGAGCCTGTTTCAGATTCTGTGTCTGCCTCTCTCTCTGCCCTTCCCCTGCTCATGCTCTGTCTCTCTGTCTCTCAAAAAATTAATAAATGTTTAAAAAAAAAATCCAAAGGAGGGCGAAGAATAATGGGTCAAACAGGTGCCTCTCCGCCACCTAGAATTCACAAACCTTAGCGTTTGGGGAGCGACACACCTTTCGAAGGAACGGATTCCTCCTCAGGTGTTCCCAAACGCAGGCGAAAACGGAGCCAGGTTTTCCTTAAACACATCTGGGCAGAGAACAAGAGGAAGTAAACAAAATGGGACTGAGAAGCCCACGAGATTCTGGACCCTTCCAGAGCTAACTACACACGTGAGAACAAACAGTCCAGCTAACGTTGGCCACCGAGAGGTCCACTGCTTTGAAAAGCAGATAATTAGACGTTGTTCGTGGGAGTTCGGGGTGGTGGCGGGTGGAGGTGGACGCGTCCCCGGGCAGCCGGCAGGGGAGCTTGGCAAAGGGGAGTCTGAGAAAGGAGCAATGCGAGGTCACCGAATGACTAAAGCCGGTGGTCAGTGGTCGTCTTCTCTCCCTACGGTCTGCCAAAATAACAAGGCGCGTTTAGCTCCCGGGAACGGCCCCCGCGTGGGTTAGAGGCGCCAGCGTGAACTCGAGAGAGACAGTGACTGTGGAGGCCCCGGCCCAGATTTCAGATGCAGAGTTACAGCCTCTATGTGCGCAGCCCCCCTTGCCCCTGCCGAGGGCTCCCGCCAGCCAGCCCCTCCTCTCTTCTCTTCGGTTTTAAGTGTCAATAACTCCGAAGAAAGGATACATATTATTAAACAAATACTGGTGTGAAATATCTTGAGCAGTACGTGATAATAGCTAAATGCTGGCTGATGGACAATCGTATTCGATTGAGCCAAGTGGAGAAGCGTCTTCTGTTAGGAAGCGGGAGATCAGTGGCTGTTCTGATACCCGGCACTCTGCCTGTGGGCACCGAAAACTTCGTTTTCTCAGGATAGGCACAGGTCTTGCCGTGACGCCCAAATGCAGGGGCATGAATTAATTTCCCTGGGAGTCCACCTGTTTTTCTCACAGTCTGTGAGTTCGGGCCCCGCGTCGGGCTCTGTGCTGACGGCTCAGAGCCTGGAGCCTGCTTCCGATTCTGTGTCTCCCTCTCTCTCTCTGCCCTTCCCCTGCTCATGCTCTGTCTCTGTGTCTCTCGAAAATAAATAAATGTTAAAAAAAAAAAATTAAAAAAAAAAAAAGGGGCGTCTGGGTGGCTCAGTCGGTTAGGCGGCCGACTTCAGCTCAGGTCATGATCTCACAGTCTGTGAGTTCGGGCCCCGCGTTGGGCTCTGTGCTGACGGCTCAGAGCCTGGAGCCTGCTTCCGATTCTGTGTCTCCCTCTCTCTCTGCCCGTCCCCTGCTCATGCTCTGTCTCTGTGTCTCTCGAAAATAAATAAATGTTAAAAAAAAAAAAAATTAAATTCCCTGGGAGTCCACCTGTTTTTATCCCGAAGGGGTTCGCCTCCCAAAGGTTTTTTCCTTCTTATTTACCCGTTTTAAGGTGAAGGGGAACTATTCGATGCCATACCGTTTCTATAACCATCTTATTTCAATGTCCATATTCCTACATAGATAGGATCGCTGTAACAGGCAGTAACCCATTTTATAGGTAAAGAAGCTGACAGTCTGAGATGTTAGGTCCCTCTTCAGAGATCTTTTTTTTCCCTTCTTCTTAATGTTTAATGTGGGGAAGGAGCAGAGAAAGGGGGAGACACAGAGTCTGAAGCAGGCTCCAGTCTCTGAGCCGTCAGCGCAGAGCCCGACGCGGGGCTCAAACTTATGAACCATGAGATCATGACCTGAGCCGAAGTCAGACGCTTAACCGATGGAGCCACCCCTGGCGCCCCTCCCTCTTCAGAGATCTTGAACCCTCTCCTAGTAAGTGGGGAAGGCAGAGGAATCTAGATCTCCACAGCCCCGCCACACCTGGCTTCTTGCACCCCAGCCAGAAAGTCCTTTCACTTGCTCGTTGACTTGCATGTGCACAAGCACACACAGAGCCAAGGCTTCTTCACAAGAGCCAGCCTTTCTAAGAGACGAGCTGAATGGATGATCGAAGCTCCGATCTCCTCTTAACGCTGAATTTGCCTATTAAACCAAAAGCAGTTAGCAGGGTGGGAAGGATGAACACGGGATTTTTAAGGCAGTCGGCCTTCTCTGAACAGTGGTGGGTGCGTGTCATTTTGCCTTTTGTGCAGACCCATAAAAGGAACACTACTAAGTATGAACCCTAACGTAAACAGTGACTCTGGGCCATTCCAGTGTGTCGTGCAGGTTCCAGACTGACTGTAACAAATGCATGCAGCGCTCGGGTGGGGATGTTGATAATGGGGGAGGCTGTGCACGTGGGGAGGGAAGGGGCAGGGAGCATACGGGAACTCACTTTTGCTATGAACCTAAAACACGCACACAGGGGCACCTAGGTGGCTCAATCAGCTCAATCAATTAAGTTTCCAACTTTGGCTCAGGTCATGATCTCATACAGTTCGTGGGTTCGAGCCCCACCTCGGGCTCTGTGCTGACAGCTCAGAGCCTGGAGCCTACTTTGGCTTCTATGTCTCCCTCTCTCTCTGCCCCTCCCCTGCTCACCTTGTCTCTCTCTCTCTCTCTCAAAAATAAATATTTTTTAAAAATTTAAAAACAAAACAAAACAAAAAACAGACTTGGGCTGGGTCAGATTGACCGCCCAGATTGTGGAAGGGTATTCCGTCTCTGTGCCTCTTTCTCCCCTAGTCTGAGAGAGTCGAAGCTCTTAGGTACAACAGCCCATTAGGAGCTAAAAAAGTTCTTCGTTTCCAAGGATTTTACACACCCCTTCTTTGTTTCTTCTCATCTGCTTACTCCGTTTCCACATTTGAGTCTTCATTTTACTTAGTCGTTATGTCACCAACTTCTTCTGAGCTTTCTCCTTGGGAGAGAAGTCATTACAAAGCCCAGTGAACACAGTCTGTTCACCTGTCCCCTCCTTTCGTGAACGGTTGTGAAGGTTAATCACTCAGAGTATGGTTGCCCACATTTGCGAGATAAATTTCGTTAAAGGCTGTCGTCTAGACCTTTTGGGTGGGTAAAACTGGTTTTGCAACTCATGAAGGAAAACACTGGCTTTCCTCTTGAATTATTTGTATAATTGCCTCGATTCTTTGCTTCCCTTTCCTGACAGGTGCAGCAGATTTGGGGAGAGCTAAGAGAGACCCTGTTGGGTCTTGTAGCTTGGCTTCCCTCCTTCATTTTGCACTAACTGTGTATTTCTCGGCCTCATCGAGAGCCTGCCTGTGGGCTTCAGATAGGACCCTGTGATACTGTCTGATAAAACTTTTCGTTGCGATCCATTATCACAGAGTTGGATAGATTTACTCCGCGACGGATATGTGAGAGGAAAGTTAGGAGTGTGTGTGTATAACGAGAGGGAGGGAGAAAACTCTCCTGCAAGCTTTTATTTACTGAAAAGTGGGTTTAATTCTTAGGTGTGCCACTTATGAAAATGTAGAAAGATCTGTTTGTGAGGAGTGAGCTCAGATTAAAAGAAGAAAAGGAGGCGTCCTGAGTGGCTCAGTCGGTTAAGAGTCCGACTCTGGGTTTCGGCTCAGGTTATGATCTCACAGTTAGTGAGCTCGAGCCCAGCATCGGGCTCGGCACGGACAGCGTGGAGCCTGCTTGGGATATTCTCTCTCTCTCTCTCTCTCTCTCTCTCTGCCCCTCCCCTGCTTGCTCTGGATCTCTCTCTCAAATAAATAAACTTTAAAAAGAAGAAAAGGAAATATTTTCTATTCATCACTTCATCACTACTTCACTCCCAGCAAAGCTACTGGAAACAGGAAGGTGGGATAAACGGTGAGGTTCAAAATCTTTTCGGGCTCGGAGGGAAATATAGGCTAATATAGTATATACGAAACGCTGGCAAGTGGTTGCAGCAGGAATGTCGTAAAATCGAATTTATAGGCCTTTTAAGAACTTGTATCTGGGAAGAATCAGTTAAAGAAATGGGGAGATGAAGGGGAACTAACCACCATTCTAGAAAATCGTGCCACCCCTCCTCTATTTTCCTACTTCCAAAGACTTCATCGTTGAAAGAAAAGTGGGAGATGACAGGAGAAAAGGCATGAGAGGTGGGAAGAATTAAATCATTGTTTTTCTAAACACTGACATACCTGCCTTAAAATCTGTGGCTCTAATTGAAACCCAGAAGTCATGCCTTCACCAGAATATGCAGATTTTCAGCTGTTGGGAAGACACACCTGACAGGTACCTGTCTGAAAAATAACCCAGTTAGATGCAAGTGTGGGCAAAAGGAGATACCTACAAACCACAATTCGCACGGGATGGGAGGGTTCTTTAGGGGAATCTACAAGACACTTCAAATGACTTTTACCAAGGGGATCTTCTAGTCTCAGATGTTTTAAGCACTTTTTTGAGATATAATTCATAGACCATACAGTTTGCCCATTTGAACTGTACCGTTCGGTGACAGGGTGTTCTACTAAACTATTTTCTGTCTCTGTGTATGGATTTGCCTATTCTGGGCATTTCCTATAAATGGAGCCCTGCAGTACGTGGTCCTTTGTGATTGGCTTCCTTCACTTAGCATAACATTTACAAGGTCTAGTCTCAGACTTTATAGAAAATGTATCTTAACCGTCCTTGGTATTATTGTATGTATTTTCGATTCCCTCCTGATATCTTCCTACTCATTATCTTTGACTAGTGCTTACCCTATACCCCTGTTCTAGGCGCTCTAATGTTCTACTTGTGGGGGTGCCTGGGTGGCTCAGTCGGTTAAGCTTCTGATTCTTGATTTCGGCTTGGCTCATGATCCCAGGGTGGTGGCATCGAGCCCCGAATTGGGCTCCATGCTGAGCGTGGAGATGACTTAAGGTTCTCTCTCTCTCCCACTGCCCCTCTCCCCCGCTCACTCTCACTCTCAATAAAATAAAATAAAATAAAATATTAATGTTCTTTATACAACCATCCTTATTTTAGAAAGGAGGAAGATGGTGCACAAATGTCAATGGTTCTTTTTCCTCTTAAAGTTTTACCTTTTCCCCATCACAGTCTCGGAGCTGAAACCCTATTCGTTTTTTTTACTCTTACACTGTATGGAAATCAAATGCACATTGATTTTTTTACATTGTCTGAATTTTTTCCGTCTTTGCTCCGTATAAATCCTTTCCTCCCTTTAAGACCATTAATTTAATTTGTCCGCTTTCCTGATTCTGCTGCCCAGCAACTATACAATTAATTTTTTAAATATCACATTTTGTGCCCTAGGTCAATTTTTTTAAACCAGTGTCTAAGGAAGAATTATGGCTTCTCAGAAGTCAGTCAAATCCTACTGCCCACATTCTTGAATTTTTCAAAGCTCAGAAAGTTGAACTGGACCCAAGCCGTGACTCAAGACAATTTAAGGAAATGCTCTAGAAGAGTGTTCCTTCCCCTCAGATATGTTTGAGAATCTGATAAAAGCGTGAACTCTCTCCCCTGAAATGCACAGACGCCTAGTATTCAAACTCAGTCTCAAAGGGGGTCACAGGCTTTCCAAAGCCCTGATCTGGAAAGACAGTTATATAAACTGCAAGGGAACATGTAGGATTTCTCAAAGTGCCACACCTTTAAAATGTGGTTTTTTAGTATTTTTTAATGTTTATTTATTTTTGAGAGAGACAGAGCATAAGGGGAGGGGGAGGAGTAGAGACAGAGAGGGACACGCAGAATCTGAAATAAGGTCCAGGCTCTGAGCTGACAGCACAGAGCCTGACCCGGGGCTCGAACTTGAGAACAGTAAGATCGTGATCTGAGCCAAAGTGAGACCTCCAACTGACTGAGCCACCCAGGCGCCCCACCCTTAAAATGTTTTAAGCATGAACAGTAAGTGAAATCTCTCAACACTTGGCAGCAAACTCCCTCTCCCATGAGGATCCTGCATTATAATTGTGTGGGTGCCACAAAAGTGGATATGATTTGCTAGTCTGGAGGGGAGAGCCAGTGATTGAGTTACACATAGATATAGGACTGAGCTGGTTATTAACTCGGGTTCTCCATGGCTGGCTTGGCTCTGCATGGGGACATCCTGGGGGCGCATGTCTCAAGATCACTCAAGCTACAAACGTATGTGTGTCTCCCGGCTGGAGGAGAGCTTTCCCACAAGACAACTGTGTTCGTCCAGCCGGACTCCCGCTTGCCCTGCCATAAATGCCAGTCCTTGAGGTCATGACCTTTGTCATTTGAACCGTTGCCCCTACCCCATCAGAACGTCTTCCTTGAAGACAGCTCTGTGAGCTTTTGTAGCAAAGTGGTCTATAAACACTGAACATAATCAAGAGAAGCGATGCCAGCAGATGGAAAATATGGCCCTCCCCTCATATCGCACGAAGGTATATTTTTGCCTCGTATTCTAATACTCAGGGCTCTATACCCAATGAAGGATATCCAGAAAGTCCAGGGAAGCAATAAAAACAGGCAGCTGGGTTGGCCTGGACAGAAAGAGGGAGACTCTCTAACCTAGAGTGAGGAGGCTTAGCGAGGACACGTCTGAAATCTTGAAAATCATGAAGAGCTTAGACAACGTGCACACGGAGTGGGTGGCACCATATGAATTGCTTGCATGCTGCCGGGCTACCTTGGAAATTTGAGGACAGGGCATTTCAAACAAAAATCAAGAGGTTATCAGCACCGGAACTTAGGCCACTGGCTCAAGGGCCAGTGAGAGGTTCCGGATCCAGTCATCGCTCAGAGGCCTCGCACATCAGCAAAGTCGGCTGGGCCATCCTATAGAGTTGGGGTCCTTTTGGGTAACACAACATTGGAATGTAGGGACTGTGACTCTGAAGCGTCCTCTGTTTCCACGGTTTTCCCAGCCAGCAGAAATCTTCCCCTTTCTCAAAGAGCCCCCGTTCTTGCTTATTTCAGGAGTATGTGGCCCCGGTGAGACTGCCGTCTGTCCACGATTCTGCGCGTGCCCATGTTTCCATCCCTTTCGCCTTCCCCACTGGGCAAGAGAGAGATTTGTTATCCTTGTTCACATTATTCGTCATAATCTCAGCTTTTGTCAGGGTTCCAAACGGGGCTCTTACTTGGTCCACTGTCTGGGCACCTTTTGCCCCATGATCCTGTCCTTCTGCTGGAAGTCATTATTCGAAGCTTATGGCCCACAGCAGGCCAGCAGAGAGGGTGTCAGATGCCAGCAACTGCACTGGCTCCAGGGCCGGGGGCCCCAAAACAGCCAAATGAAGCAGGGCTCAGGGACCTGGGGTTGCTGGTGGTGTCCTGTTGATAAAGACGACACAAAGTGACACCACCGCCTCCCAGAACAAATCATTTCTATTTTCGGCACTGTGCATGTCAATTACCAATTTCTTCTGGAAAGTTCTGTTTTCTTGCCCTCCATCCTCTCTTGATGTTGTCTCCTTATGTCTCTGGCTTCACACAGATCACATAGGCCACATAACTCTGCAGCATCCTCGTAGTCCAGATAAGCAGTCTCCGTTTCGCTGTGATCACGTCTGCACAGTGATCATCTAAAATAATTAGAGCAAAATGATTCCCATTTTGCTTATATCTGAAGTTGCGAGTGAAAAGATGAAATTACGTCACCATCTAGTCCTGCTGCGCTGCTCATCTCCTCTTTGGAAAATCTCAAACCGTTGGTGTGGGCATGTGTAGCGTTTGTCTTAAATAACGCCAGCTCCAAATGACAGTGTCTCAGATGCAAATATGGTATTTATGAAGCATTATAGCCCATTAATTGGCTTACTGGCCTAACTCCTCCGGGAACCGTCACAAATCTCCAGGGTGCCCTTGAATGTGACTTATGCTTCAGCCAAATCACAGCTGTGAATGCCGGAGCAACTGCTGTAAGCTTCTGTCCGTAGCAAAAAATTACTTTACTGTGTTTGACCAGTAGAGTCAGGGTGAGCGGTCTTTACATATGGAGGGACGGCTTTCAGTTAAACTCATCCTGTTTCTACCCAAAGCGATCCTCTGGGTCAGGAGGATTTATATTCTTCTTCAGCTAATATTTATCAAGCACAAATTAAGTATTTCAAGAAGCGGGAATTTTATAACTGTGAACACGCCAGAAGAATGTGATTGTGTACTAAGAGAGCTTACCTGCTGGGGAGAAAGACGCAGGGTAAACAAATCAATAAATAAAAAGGTTACTTCTGATAGTGATGAAAGTTATAAAGGAAGAGACAAGTTGTTGCAAAGAGGAACTCGGTGAGAGGGCGCGTGGTGGTCTGTGAAGTCCTCTCTGAAGACTGATCTTTGAGTAGAGGTGTGGCCAAGGGGCCATGGGAAGGGGCTGGCCATGGGAAGGAGAGTACCAGACAGAAGGGAAGAATCCCCACAGAGGGCCTCGGGCATTTCTGAATCAGGAAGAAAGTTGGAGAAGAAGGAGCATTGCTTGAGACATCAAAGGAACCAGATTCTGGGTGCCTAAACTTTTCCGTTGCGGACCCACTGGCGGTCTGTTGAAGCCTGTGGACCCCTTCTGGGAGCGTGTTTTTCCTTACCTAAAATTTAAAAACATAGGAATGCAAGGACAACCCATTGCATTGGAACACAGCTATCAAAGTATTGAAAAGACAAAAGTTGTCCTATAAAATCTAAGTGCTTTTTTAACACATTTTGTGGCAGATCTAATAATCAACTATGAGGAAGCACTATGTCAAGATGTGTGCAACGCCTTAAGGGGATGGGAAATAGCTGTGGTTTTTTATTGATCACAAAGCCACAAGTGCTGCCCAAACCAGTAAGATCTTCTGCATAACTCAGTGAGAGGCCAGATTTCAATCCGAGGCTGTGAAAATCCCCCAAATCACAGATCCCGTGAATCCTATCCTTGGACCGCTTGGGGGGCTGCGGAGCCCAGGGTACAAAACACACAAGGGCTTGTGGGCCGCAGCGAGGCATTAGACTCCATGCCATGGGGAGCCGCCGGGGAATTTTAAGCAAGAGAAGTGATGTCAGCTTGCTACTGTGTAGACACTGGATTCTAGGATAACAGGAACAGGAGGGTGAAGGCAGTTACGTAGCTCGGGTGAGAAGTGACGCTGGCTTGGAAGAGTAGTGGCACTAGAGACAGATGTGAACGAGTTCAAGATGGATTCCAGAAGAACCAACAGGACCTGCTGATCAGTTGCATATGGGGCGGGGGGTTGAGGAAGGATGGGGCCGAGGGTGTAGACCAGAGCCACTGGTGTTGGTGCCGCCGCGCCCTGGCGTGGGACAGTGTGGGCAGGAGCTGAGTGATGGAGGTGAACCCAGTGCTCCATTGTGGACCATGTCAAGCGTGAGATGTTGCTTGCACAGATGGAGAGACATTTAGGAAGCAGCGAATGCACAGTCCGAGCTCAGAAGAGCACTGGGCTGAAAGATGATACACACACTGTCTAATTGAACCTGAGGTGTTGAACAGAAGTGGCAACTTGAGCCAAAGAGAGATGGCCTCACACCACTGCCTTCGAAGCTGCACCTTCCTCACCCCTGTGAGGGGGACTCCTGTTATTTTACTTCCCCCAGAGAGATGAAAACACTTGATGAGGGTCACACAGCATTTGGGGAAGCCAACGGGTGAAACTAGAAGCAGGCTCCCATCTCCTCTGGCTAATTCCCCAGCCTGTAGGGGCAAACAAATTGGGACCAAGATTTCATGGAGTTATATGTGAAACTGATATAGTACAGCATTTTATGTCCATTATTACACTTCAGCCAAACATTTTTTAATGCTTATTTATTTTGAGAGAGCGCATGCACGCGCGCGCAGCAGGGAGGGAGAGAGAAAGAGAGAGGGAGAGAGAATCCCAAGCAGGCTCTGTGCTGTCAGCGATATGAAGCTCAATCTCACAAACCGTGAAATCATGACCTGAGCTGAAATCAAGAGTCGGATGCTTTAACTGACTGAGCCACCTTAAGATTTCTTTAATAAAAAAAAAAAAAATGTTGGAAAAAAAATAAAGAAATAAAAAATTTTTTTTTAATGTTGGTAAGATTTTCTGTAGTGCAAAAGCAAGCTGAAGGAAAGAATTGAAAGAACATTAGGCTGGAGGTCTCAAACCCTGACTTCTCGCCTTGTAACCTTGAACGAGTACCTCACCATCAATGAGGCCTAATATCTTAATCTAAAATGGGAATAATCACACCACCTGGTGTTATTAAATTCGGCGAAAGTATCTGGCATGTAATAGGCACTCAGTGTATATATTTGGTGGACCCTGAGTTGTATACTTTTTAAATGGGCATCTGATACGGTCTCATTCTCTTGTAGTTCAAGGTAGTTTCCAGGTAGAAAAACAAAGCGAGTAATTTGTGACTAAAACAGTAGAAAGGACCTTGAATAATTTAGTGCATTTCTCACGCTATTTCATGACCTATGGAGAAACAAATGGCGTTCCACAATTATTTACATCTTAGGGGGGAAAAAAAGCTTGAACAGAAAATACAGGTTTTGCACAATTATAGCAACAAAACAATATGTAGATATTTCTCTTGGAAACCTACAAAAAGCAAAATGTTCAGGAATACCATCTCCCATCCAGAAGGCTGAACACAGTGAACCTCAAGGCTTGATGTCTACCCACCAACAAAGGCGTCTCCTTCCCCGTCAATTTCATTGGTCTAACTAATAGTGTAAGATCATTTCTGGTCAGGGCTCCTGGCATCCAGGTGTTTATTCATTCATCTTCATTAAGCCTCGGCTGTGTTCCAGCACTCTTCTTGGATCGAAGCATACAAGAATGTGCAGAAATGAAGTCTCTGTCATCATGGAGTTCTCACTGAAGTAGGGAACGAATGGAAACAAGTGAACAGACAAAGAGCGTCTTTTTACAGAGTGCTATGTGCTCTGTAGACAATGGAGCCAGGCACTGTTCATAGGTTCCAGGAGTGTTTGCAATGCTAAGCTACCCTTTGAGCTGAGACCTAAGTGATCAGAAGGAGCCAACCATGCAAGAATCTGGGTAGAGCCTGCCTCCCATACGGGAACAGCCAAGGTAAAGGTTGGAAATGAAGGGGCAGAGGTAGTAGGAGCTGTGGCCAGGGAGGTAGGCAGGTGTGAGGTCGGGTCTTGTAGTTCTAGGTAAAGCATACAGACACGATTTTGACCAATGGAGAGCCTTAAGCGGAGGATCGAAATCCTCTGATTGATATACGTACAAGGTGTCTCCGCCTGGTTTTGGAGCTGGACTGTAGGGAAGCCAGAGTGGAAGCAGGGAGGCTACCGCCTCCCAAGTACGAGATGACTGTGGCCCGGGGATGGAGGCAGTGGATGCGCAAAGAAGTGCACAGACTCCAGATGCTTATTGAAGGTGGTGCTGATAGGACTTCCCGGAGGACTAGGCGCAAGACAGAAAGGGAACGGCTGGCTGAGCGACTGGGTGGGCGGTGATGTCATTGTCATTCACCGAGATGGAGGAGACGTGGAGAAAAGAGAGGTTGGGAAGTAAGTGCGAAATCAAGAGTTCTGTTTCGGACGGATTGCGTTTAAGTTGCCCGTTAGTCATCTAAGTGGAGATGTTGAGTGGGCTTTTGAAAATGCACATCTGGAGCTTTGGAGAGAGGCCAAGGCTGGAGAAGGACATCTTAGGATCACGAGCAAATCCCCTGTGAAGTTTGCACGTGAGGCGCATGGCTGCGAGCAATGTCAGCATCCAGGTGACGGATGTCCTGAGCGAGCGTCTTCTCAGCGCCCCGGCATCGGAATTCCTTTCGGTGAGACTTCAGCTGTCCTGGCGATTCATGGACAGCCTGGGGTTCGGGGATTTAAGACACCGGTAGGAATCTGTCTGTTTTTGTTCTCCGTCGTGTCTCCAGTTAATTGAAATGCATGGTTTTCGTGTTGCGTCGTCATTTCTGAATCATAGAAGGACCCATCACGTACCCTCTGATCATGGCACTGCCCCTTCCACTTCGCCGCTCCCCGGGCAAGCAGGACGGCTTAGTGCAAAATGAGTTGGGCTTCGAAATTAAGACCCATCCCAAGGAGGGTAAGCCCTTGGTTAATAACTCTGCCAAGTGTCAGATTGACAGGAGACACTCAAGCGGATAAACCCACGTGAGACAACATTGTGAGCCCATGCCTTCTTTTTTGTTTTCCTCTCCATAAATTTGTGATGGTGGTATCAGTTGTTATCCCTTCTATCAGTCTCTTCCATTCTCGTGATGGTTTCTCATTAAGGAGATTCATGGGGAAGGCTGTAATCGATCGGAGCTATTAGCCACCAGAGTGTAATCTGGTTCTAGTACAAACCGACGTGCTTGCTGTCCTATCTACCTTGAGGATTTAAGCCGATTAGCTCTGAGGCTGGTAGGCAGAATCTAATGTCCTATCACACTGTGCCCCTTCGCCCTTACCCCCCAGGAAGGGATTTAACAAATTGACACTGTAATTAGATCCGAACCCACGGCCAGTCCACCTTGAACGGAATCACTGGTGCCGGCTCACCTTGGATGTACACTTACGGCCAGTGAGGGATGCTGTGTCACCGGTGGAATGATACTTTCATTCCCTCTGCTGTCTCTGGCCCTACAGTGCTGATCACCATGGAGGGGGCAGGTTCTGTTTAGTTTCGACGGTCGGTCGGGTGGTTGGTTTTTGTGGCTATTTCCAAGAGCAGATCAATCTCATGGTTCGGGAACGAGTTAGTGATTAGAATGAGATCGCCACAGAAAAAACAGGCAGCTCACTGCCAGGGTGTTTAATGGCGCAGCCTCTCTGCTTTATGTTTCGGATGGAAGCAGAGAACAGAAGGCAGGAAGGGTGTCCGGGTGGCCGACAGATCCCCTGGCGGCCAAGTCGGTGAGCTGGCCAGGTGAGCGATGCCAAACAAATTAGTGTTCTCAAACATCAGCCTCAGCTTTTACAGCACAGCTAACCCCCGAGTATAAGCAGAAGACTTACACTTATAAGCAGAATGTTAAACTAAAGCCTCTTCAAGAACGGTGACAGAACAGATTGTCTGGGAGCACCCGTCTTTAGAGCTAGAGAACATGGACCAGTCCCTGCGCCAATCTTCTACAAGATATTTACCTTCCCTGTGCCTCAGTTTCCCTATCGATAAAACAGTGGTGATAATAGCGGCATCGCTTTCAAAGATTACCAGAGTCAATCAATTACTTCACGTGGCATGTAAGACAGTGCTTTGCGTTTCATAAGGTGTGAGTAAATATAAGCTCCTGTCATTGGCTTAGCATTGTAAACGCTGAATGTGTGAGAGGGCAGTGTTGTCAAGGGTCCCCCTCAGGTCAGGTCGGGTGGCAAGACAGACACACAAATAAAGCTGCCGTTCTGCCGAAGCCTGCTCTTTTATTAGATGTTTGGGAAATGAAGATCCTGCTAGAGAAAAGGTTGAGTATTCTATGTATAACATGTATAACTGATTAGAGAATCAAATTGAACAATAACTGAGGTCAACCTTTTGTCAATTATGAATTACCCCAAAATGAAGCTGAGGTTCAGGGCCCACAGATTGGACCTCTTTGTGATTTGGCATTCACAGAGCACAGAACAGTAGCCTAAGAGTATTTTATAAAGTCGCCATGATACCGTTCTGGCCAGCCAGTCCCTCGGCTACCTGATGAAACAGTAAAACAGCAGGATTTCCCGTATCCCTCCTCGCCGGAGGCTTGCAAAAAATCTAGTGACTGCATGTATGTGTACACACACACACACACACACACACACACACACACATGTGCCACCTGGTGCAGAAAGGAAGTGCTATTTGGTCAGTTATTCTTTGTTCCCCAGTGTCTGCATCTGTAAAATGAGAATAATGTTAGCACGTGCTTCAGAGTTATTGCAAGGCCTCCACGAGACAGTGCATAATAAACTCAGATTTCTAGCACTGACCTTGCCCCAGACATCTTTCAGTACTATTTTTTTCACCGCTATAGTTTGCTAAGCACTAGCTGCACAGCTCCCTCACCCCCACCCCCACCCCCTCTCTCTCCCTGTCTCTCACTCAAGGTCCGTCTCTCTCTCTCTCTCCCAGTGTTTTGCACACAACCGATATATATGCATGTAGCTACGTGGCTATATTCATTTTAGAAAAGCAAGAAAATACATACAAAGTGAAAAAAGTGAAAGGCCATTCATGATTCCACCACCAAGAAGAGCCACTGTTTTGCTGGGTCTCCTTCTGGTCTCTGTATAAATCCAGTACATCTTTGTAGATGTAATGTCTATGTGTGTAACTGTCTCATTAGACGTACGGGATCTT
Source organism: Paguma larvata (assembly GCA_030068075.1). NCBI lineage: Eukaryota > Metazoa > Chordata > Mammalia > Carnivora > Viverridae > Paguma > Paguma larvata. The sequence goes on from CM057826.1 coordinate 129,156,494, forward strand.
CCTACGCATTCTATCCAGTAGAACTCTTCCTGCTCAGGAGTATATCATGTCAGTAAATATAAAATGTGCATTATCATTTGAAATTACTCTATAGTATTCTAAGTAAATTCGATAGTTTTTTTTTTCCTGTTTAGACAGTCCCCTCTTGCTGGAAATTTGAGGTGTAATCAAATTTTCTCTGTTATTGTCTCAGCTCGTATAAATATCCTGTTATCAACCTACCTGGATACTTGGACAGACGTTCTTACAGTGGCAGAGGGCAGGGTTTCTTCTCAGCAACAGATACTACCAGTGGTCTTGTTCACGGAACCTGACATTTGTGTAAAAGATAAATGACACTTGGGATTCGAAAGAAGGCACCGATTTTAACGTAATGCTACCTAGGGTGTAACTTATACCTGGGTGCCTGGCTGGCTCAGTGGGTACAGCAGGCAACTCCTGATCTCAGGGTCATGAGTTCAAGTCTCAAGCCAGGCATAGAACTTACTTACAAAAAAGAAAAAAAAGAAAAAGAAAAAAAAACTTCATACTTAAATATGACCCAGCAGCAAAAAAACAAAGGGTAAGCTGGGCAAATTTACATATCACTCAAAGTCTGGATTCTGCCATTATTAACTATAAATATATATTTATATATAAATATACATATATCTACATATACTTATTATACATATACATATGATACATATATGTACATATATATGTATACGTATAATACATATATAATATATATTTATACACATTTATAAATATACACATATATTTATAGTTAATAATGCACAGAATCCAGATTTTAGGTGATAACAGACATATAAAAAGGCCTGAACATTTTTCAAGAATATAGAAAATCATGGGCGCCTGGATGGTTTAGTCAGTTAAGTGGCCAACTCTTGATTTGGGCTCAGGTCATGATTTCACAGTCGTGGGACTGAACCCCATGTCGGACTCCATGCTGAGTGTGGAGCCCGCTTGGGATTCTCTCTCCCTCTCCCTCTACCCCTCCCCTGCTCATGCATGTGGCCGCTCTCTTGCTCTCTCTCTCTCTCATTCTCTCTCCAGATAAATAAACATTAAAAAAAAAAAGATTATAGGAAATCAAAGCACAACTAGAAACTGAGAAACCGGGAACCAGCAATAGTAACAATAACCTTGCGTTTGTAATTTATATTATGGCAGGCAGAGAGACCTGGTGATTTGCAATTACCTCCTTCCACACCTGAGTCATTTCACTGGGTAATGTTAAGGGCCACAGATATAGGTAAAATATTAAATTAATTTTCATAAAATGCATCCTGAAATCCCAAGCAGCGGGAACTGGGGACAGTGTTTGCCAGTGAGGCCGGCTTGTCTGCGAACACCTATGGCATATTTGAGAATCTCCTACGTTCCAGCAAGCGAGGCCAGGCTTCCAGACCTGCTTCCAGGGAGTCAGGTTGCTGCGATTTCAGCGACATGGTTTAAGGATCTGGATTTCTGCATGTCTTGCAATTTTAGTATTTTCGAGCGTTTTACTGATAGCACATGGGAGCAAGAGTGGAGAGGTCCGAGTCCCCCCCTCAGTCTGACCTCCGTAGCCCCTGGAGAAATCATTATCCTTGCTGAGCCTCTGTAATATGCGGATAATTGTACCCGATTTCTACTCCACCTCACAGCGACAGTCCCAGTATTTAGGCAAGAAAATGTTAATGAATAAGAGCTCTCTGAATTTCTCTGAAGCCGCTGACATGTGTAAGGTAACGTGACAACATGTGGCAGGGTCAGTTTCATTTGCACTTAGACATTTATGTGAAATTTTTTTATAACGCTGTATTTATATTCACGGATGAGTCCCCTCCCCACGATTGAGCTGAGGTTGCCTTCTCTCGGCATCTCAGCACAATGGTGACGTGGGTCGTCCCTGGAAAGTGGTGTGCGGGCACTGTGGGTCATTTAATATGGGCCCCAGGCAAACACTCGAGGAAGGGCACCTTTCAGAAAACCTCTGCCGTGCCTTTTACCGTCCCTTCGGGCCCCGCCCCATCTCCTCTGCCTACTCTGGAGGCTTCTGCTGGCCCTTCCATTGCTCTGTCCTCACCTTGCTTCCTCTCTCTGTCTCTTCCTTGACCATGGCCTTCCCTTTACTCCCCACTGTGCGCCATCTCCTCTTGTGCCCCCCGTCATACTGCTTTCCCTCCGACCAATGTTTCTATGGGAATTGCAGCCCTGGCCACACGGAGCCTGTGCCCAGCAGTCCACGGTGCTCCCATTCAGGGGCCAGCCTGTGGCACCGCTAAGCCCCATTGCTTATGGAACGAGATGGAAGACAGACTCAAGCCAGCGTCTCTTGCCACTCCCACCCCGTAACTGTGCTCAACGCCCCTTCCTCGGGACCCTTTGGGCACAGCCACTACTACATGGGGCAGTGAGACGGCAGTATTTGGAGACATGTTCCAATGCCAATCTGAAGAAAAGCCACCCGGCCTCATTACTGTCATGCACCAACACCTGTACTAAGCACGACTTTTCCAGAATGAATTCTGGAGAACATTTCAGCAGGCATTCAGCGATTCCCCTGGGAGGACAGTAACTCTGTTTCCCTTTCTGTAGTAATTCCCCTCTCTGGTCTTTCCACAACCACAACGTTTCGCCCCCCCTTTTTGGGGTTGACTCAGTCAAGAGGGCCCCACCCTTAAGACGCCAGGGACCACCCTAAGGAGGAGGTCCAGGGTCCTCACGCAAAGAGGGGCATTACTGAGTTCATGGAGTCACATGAGTCTCAGTCTGTGGGGGAACCCCAAAACCAGCCTCAGGCTCAGTGACCAGCTAGGACTCACAGGAATCGGAAAAGCTCCTTTATTCACAGTTACAATTTATGACAACAAAAAGACACCAACTAAAATCAGCAGAGGGACACAGTGCACGGATGGGGTGAAGTCCAGAAGAAACCAGGTGCGCACCGATTTTAACGTAATGCTACCTAGGGTGTAACTTCATACCTGGGTACCTGGCTGGCTTAGTGGGTACAGCAGGCAACTCCTGATCTCCCGGGTGTACCCTCCCAGTAATGTCACACAAAGCTGCTTAATTCTTCCAGCAGCAATTTGTGACAACACGTACCAAGCGTTATCAATCCAAGCGTTGCTGTCTGGGGTGTTTATTGGGGTCAGTCACACAGGCACTGAGCGCCTGCATGACCGACCTCAGCTACTCCGACTCCAGCCCCCCACGGTGAACGTAGGTGTTCAGCATAAATCACAGTGTTGGCATAAACTGTTTCATTATACTCTTACCATATGGCCCAAGGCCTCAGGCATACAAAGACGCTCGTAAAAGACAAAATATTGCCAGCACTCAGGGCTCATCTCTGAAGAGCCAGTCATGAAAACGGGTCTTTCGGGGGACCGTGCAAGATCGGAGCACCCCAGGCCTGCTGAGTTAGTTAACCCTTTCCTGCCGCTATCTCCCAGGGCCAAGATCCTGGAAGGTTCTGGCCACATGACAGTACTTCTCCTTCGTCAACTGTTACCTTCCGGAAATCATATCCTCTCTACCTTCCCACCCGATCACTATTTAAAATAATAACCATTGTTTCAAAACCAGCAGGCCATCTACAGCAAGGACACTTTTCAAATTATTGTTTTTATCATCCTCACTATCGTCATGTTATATTATCACCGTAGTCACTCTAATCCGAGGAGGCGGGCCCTGGGACTGAGCCCTTCGCGGTTCCTTGTGATCTCAGCACCGGTCAGAAGTGCCTGTTCCCAGTTTCTGAAGGCGAAGACAGCTTGAGGGGGGTGTGTCTCCACTCCACCCTGGCGTTTAACCGTGACCTTGCTTCTCTCTCTCTCCCCTTTCCCCCGGCAGTGGCTCAGAAACCCGGGCCCCCAGCACGAGAAGCGGACTCTGTTTGGAGACATGGTGTGCTTCTTGTTCATAACGCCGCTGGCCACCGTCTCGGGCTGGCTCTGCCTGCGGGGCGCCGTGGACCACCTGCACTTTAGCAGTCGGCTGGAGGCCGTCGGACTGATTGCGCTCACAGTCGCGCTCTTCACTATTTACCTCTTTTGGACCCTAGTAAGTACGGCCCACCGCCTGGGGGGGCTCTGAGCAGCTGGCGCCGGCCGCCCCCGAGGCTGGCGCAGACTCCGCTCTCGTGTGCCGCACGTCCTGTTGGCCCCGTGGAAGACAGACGTGCAGGTGCTGGCGAGAGATTCTGACTCGGTTTACTGCCACGCGTGTGTGCTGTGTGTGTGTGTGTGTGTGCATGTGCGCGTACGTGTAGGTGTGCTGCCGGGAAGAGCGGATCAAGTGAAGAAAAAGCCCCAGCTTCTGAGAGCCCATCGGTCACACACACACGCCCTAGACGTCTCTCCCCGCCAGCGTTCTGGGAGTCCATCCGCTATGAGGCATGGCGTTTCCTTTCTCTGGTTCATGTTCCTCACTTTTGCTGGGATTTGCCGTGTATAATGAATGATGCTCTTGGCCGCCGCTGCTGTCACCGCCTGCGCACATCATGAATCCTCCTCCTGGTTATTTTCTTCTTCCTTCCTGACGCAGCCTAAAGTCTTTGTGGGACGTGGGGCCGCGCTTTGCCTGATGATGATTCTCTGTGTCGGGATATTGACTCGGCTGCCCATAAAAACACTAATTTATCTAGCTGAGAAGCCGCCACCGAAGAAAACCATTTCCCAATAAGTGTGCCTGCTGTGCACGAGGAGGAATTCTTAAACATCTCTGTGCTTTCTGCTCACTGAACTCACAAAGGGCGTTGATTGCTTGGGCACCGGCTGGCAAGGCATTGATCTCCCGCTTTCTGTTTCCCTCTGGGACCCGCAGGGAGGAGCGTCACTAGCCTCTAGAACGGTGTCAGAAACCGGGGCCCCCCGCTTCCTGGCATTACTCTCCTGTGCCTGCTCGTTTCTAATCTGAACACGTTCCATTGTTGTTTCATATGTATTTCCTGTCCGGAGCTTACCATTCTCATATCCCGTAGCACAGTGTCAGCATGCGGAGGCTTCTGGCGCTCACTCACGCTTGCTCCTTAGCTCTGTCTTCCAAACCGTGTCCCCCCGGCTCCCACTCCCAATACGAAAGAGGAAAAGAAGGGTGGAGGAGGAAGAAAGGAAAGGAGAAGGAAAAGTTTTCCTAAGGGAAGGCAGATGTGACCCATCTTAGATGAAAGAGGGGTTTGGGTGGGAGAGGCGCCTGGCATGGGCTCTTTCAAGAGAATGAGAACATACTCTGTTCCAGAAACTGTTTCCAAGAGGCAGGGCTGCGTGGTGAAGAGCACAGGCACTTGAAATCCAAAGGCCCTGTGGTTGGACCCAAGATTTAGCATCCAAATAGCTGTATAACTCTAAACGGGGTACTTAAACTCTCCGATCAGCCTTCCCCTTTTATGCAAAGAAGTGGAGAAGTGGGCGACAGCCCCTGGGTCACCGGGTTGCTGTGTGTCCTAGGATTAGGTAAGGGAGCTTCGGGAACATTTATCAGAGCGCCCAGAACAGGCACGGGGCTCTCATCCCCTGGATGCCCAACGGTCGACAAGATGCAAAGCAGTTGGAGGGATGGAGGGGCGTTCTCCCCTTTGACTGGTGCCCCGTGGCAACAGTCACTGAGTCTAGCCTAACTCCCTCCCTGATAAATGCCGCACCCGGCAGCCCTGGCAGGAGCCGTAAGTCAGGCGCTGACAGCACGTGGAAAGTGCCCTCCGGCAGAAACCCATTGTAAACAAGCTGTCAGGCTTCGGGAGACGACGCTGTGAAAATGTCTTAGATAAACAAACACGGTGTCAGTCCCAGCCCGGCTGCTCAGAGGGGCCTTCCTGAAAGGGCCTCGCGGGCGCGGCGAAGGGGGGACATGCAGCCTCCCCACCACCTCAGACTCGGCCGGCCTGGCTTGGCAGTCCATGCGTGGACCTGGTGCGACCCAGGGGAGCTGGGCCTTCTCGAAGCTGCCGTGCAGGAACCTGTATCGGGACCCCGGAGGCCGGGGTGCCAGCCATCGCCGCCGAGAGCCCGGGGAGAGGTGCCCCGGAAACGTCACTGTCCACATCACAAACCACTTGAGCTCCATGCACAGACGGTCAAAAGCCAGGTGAGAGCTGAGTCCACACTCAGCGTTAGGAAGTCACCCAGGGTGGCCCTTATAATTAGCCCCCGTGGAGAGGTGGGAAAGCAGAGGTGCCGGGGCGCGGTGACCCGCGGGAAGCCCCTCAGTTCACCGCAGCGCCGATGGAACCGGCACCCAGCACAGAACCTGGTGAAGGCACAGAATGGAATGAATGAGTGATCTGTCGCCTCTGGCTGGCTCCCAGCTCCCGCCGGGGTAGTCATCTGAATTCTCCTTATAACATGGGGAAACCTTCCATAGGACACTGTCCAACAAGGGTCCCTGCGGGCTGGCTGAGCCGCAGCCCAAAAAGCCCAAGGCAGCATGAGGGGGCTGAATGTGACCCTGTGCCCAGTCCTCCTCCGCGCCCCATTTGCTCAGACACGGCCCGCCTCCGCCGCACAGCTGGAGATCAGGGAGCCGCAGCCCGCGTCTGGGAAGGTGACTTACAAGGCCCTGACCCCATCAGCGCACTTCAGTCACACCACCACCTCTGGAGAGAAAGGGCCGAATAAAAAATGTGTGATGAGGTTTCCCGAACCCTGCGGTGACTTTACAGCCGACCTGAGGCCGCAGCGTGTCCCCTCCCCGACAGGCAGAGGCGGATACCGATGGGTTCTAGCCCTTCTGGCCCAGTCCGTGTGACCACAGCTCGTCGTAGCACCTTGCCCACAACAGGTTAATAAATATCCTTTGGACAAAGAAATGAATACACCTCAAGAAACCCATCCCATGAGAAATATTTTTACAAGAGTGGCCCTGAGCTCTCTCTTCCTCCTCTCTCCTTAAAACCTCAGCCATCTGAGCCACCTGCGTGGTTAAGCATCTGACTCATGATTTAGGCTCAGGTTATGATCTCACAGTTCATGGGATCGAGCCCCGATCAGGCTCCGTGTGACAGTACAGAGCCTGCTTGGGATTCTCCCTCTCTCTCTCCCTCCCTCCCCCACTCTTGCTGTCTCTCTCTCAAAATAAATAATTAAAAAAAAACAAACTCAGACATCTAAGAAATATCTAAATGAAGTTCCTAACGTTACAATTGCTGCAGCTTCTTTTTGGCTCGTGTTGTCTATTTTTCCATCACTGTCTGTTTTTTTCTCTAAATCGAACCTCCCTTTTTCCTATTCTGTCCCGCTGCAGGAAGGGAGGGTCCTGGAGCTCCTGGCCCAGGCTCAGCATGAACCCGGGGCAACTGGGAACCCGAGGCTCCATCTGCATCATGCCCGATTTATTTTATTGTCCCCTGATCAGAAGTCATCTTTATATGATGCTTTCTTCTTATTGATTGAATTTGCCTGCAGACTGTGATGGTTAATGGCGACGAAGATAGATTGATGCATAATAAGATCTCATTTGTTTGTCTCAACGAGCGGCTGATTTTTGCACCTCCTGGCCAAGGCACCAGGAGACCTGCTAAGTTGTTGACTCCCGGGTTGCCTGAAGCAGGGCTTCTCAGGCTGGAATGTATCTGCGAATCACCTGGGGATCTTGTTAAAATGCACGCTCTGATTCCTTGGGTCTGGGTGGAGCCCAAAATTCTGATGTTCTAACAAGCTCCCAGGCGATGCAGCCTGCCGCTGACCCCCAGCCACACTGAGAGCAAGGGAAATAGCCCTGTTTTTCTCTTTTCCCCCTAGCTCCCCTGTGTCTCAGGAGGAGTGTCACAAAACTGTCTTCCTTTCCGTATTTAACAGATCAAAAATAACAGACCGGGAACACGAGTGAGTGTGAGGCACTGTGCTAAGTGCTTTCAGTGTACTCAGAAATACCACAATTCACAGTTTGCAGATAAGGAAACTGAAGCTTGGGGTTGGTAAGCAACCCTCCCAAACAAGGAGCCACTAGGCAGAGGATGGGATTCAAGCCTGGGGTGCCTGGCCCGAGAGCCCGGGGCCTGCTCCCTGTGCAGAGAAGGTGCTGTCTGCAGACACCCGCAGCGACTTCTCTGCTTACTGAGATCCATCGTGCACAGCTCTTTAACACACAGAAGGGTCTCCTTTGTTTTTTACGTTTGTTTATTTATTGTTGAGAGAGACAGGGACAGCATAAGCAGGGGAAGAGCAGAGAGAGAAAGAGAGAGGAGGAGAGAGAATCCCAAGCAGGCTCCCTGCCACTGCACAGAGCCCGACATGGGGCTTGAACTCGTGAATCCGTGAGATCATGACCTGAGTCAAAACCAAGAGTCAGATGCTTAACTGACTGAGCCACCCAGGCACCCCGGGTCTCTTTTTTTGTTTATTTACTTTGAGACAGAGAGAGTGAGAGGGTGCAAGAATGAGCGGGGGAGGGGCAGAGAGGGAGAGAATCCTGATACCCCCCTCCCTGCCACGTCAGGCTCGATCCCACAAACCGTGACTTCATGACCCGAGCCAAAATCACGAGTAAGACACACAACAGACTGAGCCACCCAGGCACCCCCAGAAGAGGGGTCTCTTGATTTGAAACCCAGCTTTCCGGAAATATTTCCAGATTCCCAAGTTCCTGCACTGCCAAAGCTCATCATTAAGTACTTGTCTGCATTCTACTCCTTCCCTGCTCTTGGCCCTGAGCGGCGGGCTTTCCAGCTTGCCTCCCTCACATCACGAGTAGCACCAAGCAGCGGCAGGACAGAATAGATACATGAGAATCAAGCTTAAAAAAAAAAACCTGATCCACTCTGGCATGTTCAGGCCCTTTTGGAGAAAAGCACATCTGTGTGAGTTTAGAAGCTTCTATTTTCATATTCAAGTCTCCCTGGCACTCGGCCTGTGGCATCTGCTCTCTAGCCTCAGAAATTCGAGCTCGCGGCCTTGAATTTCACGATCCTGCCAGAAGACCCAATAAGCCCTTTCTGATCGAGGGCCTGTGCTCTCCTCTGCTTCCAGAAACACCAAGTTCCAACCATAGGTCAGCCTTCTCTCTGACCACCATGGACTCAGCACAGGGATCAACCCAACCCACCCGCCCGATTATCGAATGGCCCGTACCGGGTAATTTGTCAGCCTAAGCTCACGGACACCTTCCTTTCCAGCACCTCCCCAGTCATCTGGGTGTTCTCAAACAGGAACCTACCCTCACTGTTAAAGACAGTTTCTGCAGCTTCAAGAGTACAGACGCTGAAGTGCCTGGGCAGCGAGCCTCCTCCACAACAAACCCCAGATGTGTCTCGTTCCAGTGTATTTACATGGGAAGCAAGTGCTTTTCGGGACAGTTAGGCCACAATTGGCCACCAGTTTACTGCTCATAATGTCGTGCGTCCTGGAAGAGAGGCTTGAATCTGAAGCGGTGGTGCAATCAGCAAGCGTAGGGTATTTATTCACTGAGCAAACTCCACTGAGCAGCTTCCTCAGTGCCAGGCACGTGCCCGGTGCTGGGCGTGCACAGGCGAATACAACTGAAACCCTGCTCTCAAGATGCTTCTGGAGCAGGGAGAGAGAGAAACAAAGACCCTGAGGTACAGAGCACTCGCTGCCATGCTGAGGTAGGCACAAGGCACTGCAGGTGCCCATGCAAGCCGAACCTACCCCAGGCTGAGGCTCAAGAAGAATTTGTCAAGGGATGTGATCCCCATGGCAAAGCATCCCCCACTGGAAGGCGTAGAATACCCTAGCTAGAGGCAGTTGGAGATCGCCCATCAGGGCCAGCTAGTACAGTTGGACAGGTTGTGCATGGCATAATTTGGAGGCACCCTGGGAGCCCTGCCTGTGCACGCACATGGGTGTTCTCTGGTTGGTCCGAATCCCCCAGCCCTCAGCCGCTGGCCAGAGCCGTTTTGCCCGCGCGGCTCGCCCCGCCCCGCTGTACCACTGCCGGCGGTTCACAGCTGTTGTAAATGACGTTCTCGGTTCCCGGGTTTGATTCTCGGCTTCTGCTTACCTGAAACCTTCCCTTATTTTCTCCTCCCCTGACCCCAGGTGTCATTTCGATACCACTGTCGACTGTACAACGAATGGCGTCGGACCAATCAGAGAGTGATTCTCCTCATTCCAAAGTCTGTCGGCGTCCCTTCTAACCAGCAGTCCCTGCTGGGTCCCCATTCTGTCAAGAGGAACTCAAAGGAGACCATTGTTTGATGCTCGTGTGGTGGGTTGGCGGGCGCGCTGTTGGGCGTTTTCGAAGTCTCTGCGCTGGGGCCATGCACTGAGCCACTCCCGAAGCCCTCCTGAAGCCATGGGTCTCCGAACGCCCGGAGCCGCGTGAGCCCATCGCCCCAGCAACGGGCTCGGCCCGAAGAAAGCAGATGGTATTGGACTTCAGATCATGGATGCTGCAATCACGTGATACTTGCTGAGCTGCCAAACGTGCTTATTTAGCAGATACTATGTGGAATTTTCTGAACCCCTCTTTAACAGATGAGGAAGGTTGTCCTGCTAAGGATGCAATTCAATGCTTCCTTTTTTATTACTATTTCAAATATATATATATATATTAAAGTCAGATGATAATTACAAATCGAAAAGCCAATGTTAAAACTGGTTTCTTGGTTTGGATGGGTTTGGTTTGGGTTAGCTTATTCGTTTCCCGGTTTCTACTGTAGATCCTTTGAAAGGGGGTAATTTGATAACTTGAGTGGTCTTTTTCATTGCCTTCTTCTCTCTCACTCAAGGGGACAGCGTAACGGCTACAGAACGAGGCCTATTTGAAGGATGTTTTCTACTACATTTATTCCATTTTTAAAGGTGAAAAAAAGGCGTGGCAACTCTCCCTACAGTGAGCTGTTTATTTAAATTTCATTTAGGAGAAAAGAAAAAATATGGTGAGAAGGACGCTCCTTTCAAATTGTTTGGTACTGCCAGCTGATAAAAGCTATTTTCTAATAATAAATATCCAGTGTGTGAAAGACAAACCCCGCTGATTGCGATATTCTTTTCTTTCAATTATAAAACCTGTTAAGTTTCCCCAAAGTAGGTTTTAAAAAGCAAAAAAAAAAAAAGGACAAGCAAAAAGGTTGGTGTTCTTACTCCTGTCTCGTTTAGCGCATGTCTTAATTCTGCCTTCACAAGGAACTGGAGGATCATTAGACATTTCTAGGAACCCGGGACCTGTTTTGCATATCAATTAGCATTCCCATTGCTCTATTGAATTTCTAGCTTGACAGGTAGATGTGGCAAAAAACCTGTCCTAGCAGCCTATGGCCCCTTTGTCTGATTAAAAAAAAAAAAAAAATGCGTCCCACACAGTGCCTTCCCCCAACCGTGAGCCAATTCAGTCACAGGCTGAAACAGACCTTTGCTAAGGGCTTCCTGTCCCTCTTTTAGCCATCACTGTGTAAAGGCTCTAAACCGCACCCTGCGTTTGTAGCCACTGAAAGCACGGGGCACATGTGTCGTCTGAGGAAAGCCCTTGCTGGCTGTGGCTCCCCTGTCCGCCTGCCCACCGCCTACCCACACACGCCCGGGAGAAGGCGGAGCCCAGCATTGGGGAATGCTGAAAATATGGATTTCTAGAACATGACCCACATTCTGAATATCGCTCCGGCATCTGCCTTATGCTCCCCAAATCGGAGAGCGGAAAGTGCAGAGGAACAGGCGGCGGCGAGGGGAACGATTTTTGTGTGCAGATCGATCAAGCTGATGCAGGTGTCACCTTTGTCTGTCGAGCCCCCCCATCTCCCCCCCCCCTCCTGTTCACAGACTGCTCCCCGCGCTGCCTGGGGAGGGAAACAGCTGTACTGCTCTCCGCTGCACAACTCAGATGTGCTTTATGGCTGATGACAATAGATTTCCTCCCCACCACGCTTCACTTCGACACTCCGTTCCAGTAATCTATGCCTCAGCCCTTCTGTTTGCTCAGCCCTGCTCACCCCTCCAGGCTGTCATTAGCTGCGCCGCCATCAACCGTTTCTTAATTGACCTTTTTAAAATGCTGGACACCACTGGCTGCACGCAGCTGTCACGCATTAAATTTCCAGAGCCAGGAGTCCAACTTGGTAGCTTGCGAACTACAGCCCTATAATAGATTGGATAAATAACACCCACCCAGCCCCGGTCCGCGAGCTGTCAGGTTAACCAGTGACACCTCTCAATTGAATGGCACAGCAGTCATGAGAGGACCAGCCCCTTTATCCTGCCGGCTCCTTCCATGAATTAAGGAAGTGAGAGACTCCCAGGCTCATTTCCTGTCGAGGTTGGCTGCAGGGAGTCCCTGCCGCCTTGGTTCATGAGATGAGATACAGTGACTGGAAATATCAGAGGCAGACAGGCGCCCAGCAGCTCGCTGAGGCCCCTGCACTGGGAAGGTTGGCACGTTGGTACTGGGTCTCTGCCATATGTCTTCCCCCCATACTTGCATCCCTGCCCTGGGAAATAAGGCCGAGTCCAAATGCAAAGAGTAGATTGCTTGTGGGGTGCTGGGCAGGACGCTCCTGGCAGCCCGGAGTAGCATCGGTGCCTCGCTTCCTGGGCCACCAGCTTGGGTCCTCCTCGCGAGAGACTGAGCTCGGCAGCACCAGCGCGTATCTGAGATCCTGAAAGCTCTTCATCCCCTTTTGGCCCTTTATGACGTGGTTCAAGGTTAGAGAGCATAAGGAACCTCAGCACGTGTACGAGGCACCAGCCAAGAGGCCGGGGGCAGGTGGGGACTGCCATCCAGGCGCTGTGTCTGTCGCCAAGCTGAGCTGCACCTACCTGGCTACCTGGTGCAAAGGTGCTGCACTGGTCACTGCCAGCCTTGAACTCTTTCATTTTGAAAAGTCAAGAATGAAGCAGGGGAAAGAATGAGAAAAGGGCAGGTAAAGGATCCTGAGGTTTCATGGCTTCCCTTTCGTCAACTTCCTCAACAGCCCTCTCTTCTGCCCCCTTTGCTGTACCTTGTCCTAACCGTTTGTCTTAAGAATATTGGGTAGAGACATATGTATGTCACGGTGAAGCCAGAGGGGGAAAGAGACAGCTGAGACAAATCCAGTGTGTTCTTGCCTGCCCCAGATGTGTGTGTGTGTATGTGTGCGTGTGTGTGTACATGTTTCTGTGTATTCACTTCTGAAGAATACGGAGAGCATGGAACATTCACACAAATTCTACAGCTCAGAGAACTGAGCGGAAGCTCAGACAAGCTAGAAAATCCAATGGAGGAAAAAAATAAAGGACGTGACTTAGCAGTTACTTGTATTTGTCTTCCGTGGCCGGGTCGCCCCTTCTTGTGCCTGAGTGGACTGTCACTTTTGGCTAGGCTGAAGCCAGAGTCACTTCATCTTTAGTGAAAGTAACTCATCTGAGTGCATAGAGGAGCCACAGAGAAAATGGAAGAGAAACAGCAGCCTGCCTACCTGCACGTGGGCCAGGGGCCAGCCGGAGGCTCTGCTTTCTCCTTGGGCAGAAACCGTCCTCAGTCTCTCTCACCAGGGAGAATCCCAAGGCAGAAAGAATCTGAGGACAAAAGGTACCTAGGAAAGGAAATCGGCACATTTCCTTTCCTCTTTGATTTATAATATTCCCAAAGGCTACCAGAAGTCAGCCACACAGCTCTAAGCCCTAAGCTGGAGGAGATATGCGGGTTGTGATTCTGAAGCCATTGGTGGGATAGGAGGTGGGCCTGTGGGTAGGTACAGGGTTCAGGATTATTTTGGGACCGGATGTCGGGACACGGATGCACCTGGCCAGACACCATCCCTCCTAGCCAAGCACACGGAGGGTCTACGGTCTGGCAGGCTGCCGCGGGAGGCCTGGGACTGACTGTGGAGGCTGGAGTCACGAGAAATGCGTACTCCGAGGCCATGCCTGGGCAAATGCACGCTCTCTGCAGAAAGGGTCAGTTCTGCAGAAATGCACGGGCCGGTGTGTCCTACCGGCATCTAGTGCCTTGGATTTACAGAGCTTTCAGTGTCTAGGGATTGGCTCTGGGACACACCGCCTTTCCCTTGTCCTTTAGTTGTTGTGGGGTGATTCCAACTCTCTGCTTCCCAGTTTGATAGAGCAGGAGAGAACCAGCCATGATTAAGGCGACCTAGGCTTGAGCTTGGCTCTGCAGTGTCCCTACTGCTGACTGGAGAAGTGACCCCACCTAACTGCGCCTCAGTTTTTTGCCTCTATGAAACGGGGGCAATACCTACCTCAGAAGATCCTTATGAGATTGGTAGGGCTTAGCTCCCAATCGTTGAGGAATGAACGGCAGCGCCCGTCCAGCCCCCTTCCTTCCCCTCGCTGTGGCTCATGTGTCGGTTATTCTGCCCTAGCTTGGGTTTTGACAAACAACTTCAATAAATGATTTGAAGGACCATAAGCAAAGAGTTTTAAAATAGTCTTTTTCAAAAAGAGGAGAGATTGCTTTTAAATGATCAGCAGATATTTATTGAGCACACTGTGCCTGGAATAAAAACTGTAAGGGACCCTTCTGGAGGCTGAAATTACTGACTTGATTGAGATCTTTGAATCATGTGTAGATTTCAGTTACCCTTGCATTTCCTGACACTGGAGACTACGGCTAATTGAGAATTCATCACAGACGGAAAAAAAAAATTTTTTTTTTTGCTAGTTCTGGATCTAGTGCTACAGAGGAAAACAAATATAGTCTGTCAGTTGTCTGTGTTCCCAGAAATGAGGATCTCATGAGTCACCGAGCTCATACATCTAGTGCCTTCTCAGAAACTCTGAATTCCGTGCACAAAGACACCAGATCAGCTTCCGAGCCCCGCTTTTTTTTTTATGTTTTATTTATTTTTGAGAGAGAGAGAGAAGAGAGCATGAGCGGGGGAGGGGTAGAGAGACAGGCTCCAGGCTCTAAGCTAGCTGTCACCACAGAGCCGGATGTGGGGCTTGAACTCTAGAGCCATGAAATCGTAACCTGAGCCCAAGTCAGAGGCTTCACTGACTGAGCCACCCAAACGCCCCCTTGCTTTTTTTGAGAAACTCCTTTTCAGACACACTCTTCACCTACTGGGTCCACAGCTACCATATTAAGGAAATGAATATATGGACCCTATCAAAGGTTTTATTCCATCGTACTTGTGAATGCCAGACGCAAAGACCTGAGTTAATCATACATTTAGTCCCTGACAACTTCTATCACCATCAGTCGAGGCAAGTCCTTCTATTTTATTCCACAAGTATGTACCTAGAGCCAAACACTACACATGAGCCGTGCGCTCCTCGACACTTTGAAAATTATTTCCTTTAACCCTTAAACCACCTCATCTATTTTTTGCCTAACAAACCACCCCAAAATTCAGCGCTCTAAGACCACCATTTCATTGCATTTCACCATTCCATGGGTTGTCTAGGGCTCCGCCGGGCGGTCCGTGGGCGGCGCCTCTTCTGGTCGCACTTGAATGTCTCAGATGGTCCAGGCGCTCCTCTCGTGCGTGGCCTTGTCTCTTCACCTGGTATCTCGGCTTCAAAGGCCTCTCTCTTTGCATGGAAGCTCAGGGCTCTAAGAGAAGAAGCTTGGAAATCCTCGAATTCTATTGGTCAAAGCAGTGACAAGCCCCGCCTGCTGACAGAAGAGGCAGAATCCTTTGGGGCTGTCTTTGCGTCTTTGCAGATTGGCTACCAGACCCTTAGAAGAGATGGGGAAGCTTAGCTTGAGAACTTAGTTACTTGCTCAAGGTAACAGAGGTAGGAAGGGGTAGACCTGGGATTCAAACCCGGACTCGAGTCCATGCTGTCAATCACTATGCCATGATGCCTCTCAGCTTCTAGCTTTATGGTGGTTTCCCCTTCATCCCTGTTCTCCACTCTCATCTCTTCCCTTCATCAGGTACCCACTCAACTATGCGAGGTATATCAACTGAATATGTATAGAATTTTGTAAAACATACTGTTTTGTTTGTAGATGTCTTAATTTACAAAAAAGTGATTATGCTATAAATTTGGTTGTTTCCCCACCCCACTCCCCACTTAACACTATGTTCTGAAGATCTATGTTGCCTCCTGTGTGTCTAGGTCACCGTTTCTAATGGTTGCTTGGGATTCCATCGCACATTTCCATTCCCTTCGTGTTACCACCGACTCCCTGGCCAGCCAACAGGGCCCTGAGACACACCCCCGGGTAGTCCTCTCCTTCCAGTCCTGTTGGAAGATTCCTCTTCCTTGGGAATGTCAGGTTCTAGGACGGTGACATGATTAATTTCACTGTTTTTGAATTGTTCTCCAGAAGGAATACATCACTTAAGACACTACCCTGTAGCAGCTGAGTTTTGCCATTCCTCAGCTAGCTAGTCTTTAGTCTTTGCCCAATCTGACCGTATAAACCTGTGTCTCGTTGCTTGTATGTGTCCAAATGCACACTTCTCATCTTTCCTACCGGATTGGTTTTCTTTCTCTTTATATTCTCCCTAGTCGGTTCAATGTGCTTCCATTTGCTATATACATATACTTTGAACAGAAATCCTTAACTTGGACATAGCCATATCTGATTGTTACCATGCACTCTGTGCAGGTAGTCTTAACTGAAATTTAAGAAATCTTTTTTTTTTTTTTTAATTTTATACATAGATCATGAGTTGGGGACAGGGGCAAAGGAACAGAGAGAGAATCTTAAGCAGGTTCCACACTCAGCACAGAGCTTGATGCCGGGCTCGATTCTATGACCCTGGGATCATTACCCGAGCCTGAATCAAGAGTCAGAAGCTCAACCGACTGAGTCACCCAGGTGCCTCAACAAGTCCTCTTTCATTCCATAATCACAAAGGCATCCTCCCAGACCTTCTGCCTTTATGGTTTCTTGTATCACCCTTAGGCTTTTGAACTATCTGGAGTTTACCTTTGCCCATGATATGAGACAGGGATCCAACTTTATCTCCCTAAATTCCCCTCATCATCCACGAAATAATCTTCCTTTCCGTCATTCGTATGTGGTCATATGCCCAGTTCCATGTAGACCCAGGTCTGTTTCTGGAATCTCAATCTGTGGCCTTAGTCTCCTGCTGTGTCCCTGTATTACCCTGCTGTTTTTCTCCCTACG
This sequence comes from Paguma larvata, assembly GCA_030068075.1. NCBI lineage: Eukaryota > Metazoa > Chordata > Mammalia > Carnivora > Viverridae > Paguma > Paguma larvata. The sequence goes on from CM057826.1 coordinate 129,173,462, forward strand.
GCTTCCTCCTGAGCCCCAGCATCCAGTGGAACGAGCAACCCCGTCCCCTGCCAATTTCGCTCTACTTTTTTTTTTTTTTCAAAACTGACTCAGTTATTTATAGACAAGCTTTTAATTCTCGTGCATAAATTTTAGAACAGTTTTGTTAACTCATTTAAAAGGTCCTGATGGAATTTTGATTGGAATTGTAGTGAACTTATACATTAATTTCATGAAAATTGCCCTCTTTGCAATTTTTAGCAATCCCATATGATGAAAATAGTATAACACTACTTATTTAGGTGTTCCCGGCGTCCTGAAACAGAGTTGTAATCGCTGTCAATAAAATTCTCGTGTCCTTTGCTTAGTTTAATTCTTAAATACTTATAGTTGTATTGCTATTGTAAATGGTATCTTATCTTTTAATTTTGTAATGTTTTTTATTTATTTTTTAAAGAGACAGAGTGTAAGCAGGGGAAAGGCAGAGAAAGAGGGAGACACAGAATCTGAAGCAGGTTCCAGGTTCTGAGCTGTCAGCACAGAACCTGATGCGGGGCTCAAACTCACCAACCATGAGATCATGACCTGAGCCAAAGTTGGATGCTTAACTGACTGAGCCACCCAGGCGCAGTGTCTTATTTCTATTTCGTATCTTATTTTCTTATTTTCTATGGTTTTCTCATTGGCTAGTGTTTTCCTGTACTAGCATCTTGGCCGAACCTGCTGTTAGTTCTTAAAGGTTGTTGATTCCCCTCTAAGCGTGCTCTTCCCTAGCCAGTGCAGTGGCCAGGTCCTCTCGGACTCTTCCATGGCAGTCATAAGAGCAGGCGCACTGGCTGGATTCCAAGTCTTAACAAGGGGTCAGAGTTTCTCCACCACTGATGCTCACTATACATTTTTCTTCTATAATTTTGTTGAGTTTCTGTTTCCTTTCTCTTTCTAGTATCTTGTGAATTTTTACATCATTATTTAAAATACCAAATTGAACTAGTAATAATAACTAATTATAATAAACAGTAGTAATCTTGAGAAATTTGTGTGACTTTCTACCTTAATCCAAATAGTAAGACTTGCTACTTTTCAGCCATCCTTTCGATGCTGGATCAATCTTACTTAAAATTTTGTGTATCCCTGGGGCACCTGGGTGGCTCAGTCCACTAAGCATCTGACTCTTGGTTTTGGCTCAGGTCATGATATCATGGTTCGTGAGTTTGAGCCCTGCATCGGGCTCTGTGCTAGCAGTGTGGAGTCTGCTCAAGATTCTCTCTCCCCTTTCTCTGTCCCTCCCCCACTACTCTCTCTCTCTCTCTCAAAAATAAATAAATGAATATTAAAAAAAGATTTTGTGTATCCCTCTCTCCTTATATTGAAAATAAAGAGTTCACATCAATACCACCAATTCAAACCCAGTGCCATAGAGTTCCAATCTTGTTTATCCATTGCCATATTTATAGCTTCTTCTCCTACCAAGAGAAGCTGGCTTTCATTGGCCTTAATTTATTTATCTATTAGTCTCTCTGTAGGTAACCAGTTTCTTGCCTCCACAGACATCCCCTCCCCTGTGGAGACATCTCCTGCACCTTTCTCCAGCTCTGACATCCTATGCCAGGTCACCACTCTCCGGGGAACCCACCTTCATCTCAGTCAGATTCTGGTGCAGCCACTGGTTGGTCCTCACCTTCACTCATTTGCTACCAATTTCTTTCTTCGTTCAGTGTTTTATTTCCATCTTCTTTTTACTTCTTTCATCTGGCCAATCTGAATTAAAGGTGCGTTTCATTCATCTTTTAAAAAAATAAGCTTAGCACTTTCTTACTCTTTTTCTCATCTTTTTGCCCTCTGCTTTATTGATTTTATCCTTACCTTTATTATGTCCTTCCTTTTTGTTTTGTGTGTGTGTGTATGCATGCACTTTAATTCCTCTTGTTTCCATCTTTTTTGTCTTTTAGACAGATGATTTAAAGTCATAAATTTTCCTCTAGGTACTACATCTCCTACAATCTTTGGAAATTTTTGATGTTTAAATTTTAGTTCTAAGTATTTTTTTTTTTAATTTTTCTTATGTTCCTTGTCTTTATCCCCAGAGTCATTTAGTAGGAAGATTTTCTCTTTCAGCCAATAAGCACGGGGTGGACAGTGTTCTTTGGTTTTGTATTTCAATTATTCTCACATTATGGTCCAAGAACTATGATTTCAATGATGTTAACTCTTGGTAATTGTGGTATTTTTGTGGCTTGGTACATGGTTGATTTTTGCAAATGTATATACCTTTATGTACATATAAATAAACAAGCTACAGTGTATTAATTGTTTATATCTTCCAAACTTTGCTTTTTTTCATGCTTGATCTGTCAGTTTCTGATTGGCACATATAAAATTTCTGATTATAATTGTTGATTTATTTACTTCTCCTTTAAATCCTGTTGGTAGCTGCTTTATGTACTTGTGGCAATATTTACAGATTTATCTTTGTCATTACATCTTCTTAATGGATTGTTCCTTACCAAAATATAATATTCCTATATTGTGTTTGTCCATCTTGAGGTTCTGAAATTCTCTTTTGTCTGAATTAATATTAAATATTTCTTTATTCTTTTATGTCTCCTGTAGACAGCATGCTAATTTTTTTAATCTGAAAATCTCTTATCTTTGAATTGGTGAGTTTACCTATTTACATTTATGTAAACAGATACATTGGGTCAGAATTTTACCATCTTATTTCATCTCTCATCATTTTTTCCTATGATCTCATACTCTCCTGAGCATCAACAACCTTGGCTACTGACATGTGGCCACAGAGAGGGCAGATGAATCCCGGTGGGTCAGTGGGTGAGGAGGGAGATGCTCCGTACTATTTGGACTCAACAACTCTCCACCTGCCACACCTCAGCAAGTGACTGTGGCCTCCGGGAAAATCGCCATACCTCTGTCCTGATCACCATTTCCTGATGCCTGGATTTGCACCATTTTTCCCTGGCCTGGACTGCAACCAACTTGCCTTTCAAGCACAGAAGTGGGCAACGCCATTCCTGGCAGAACAGCCAGTACAGAGGTTATCCACACCCACCCCACTGTGGATGCAATACAGCCCGTTTGTCACCCCAGTGACCTGGTGGCACCATGTTGGCACTATTCTGCTTTCTGGAATGACGAAGCAGGCCACGATCCATCCAAAAGTGCTCTACAGGACAGAGAAGGGGACACAGCACCCCCCATAGTTGGAGACACAGCTGGAGAGCTGTGTCAACGAGCCCTTCCACACCCACACCTGCTGTATCCTGAGTGTTTCTTGGTTTTTATATCCTTTTCTCAGATTCACCACCCATCCTCTTACTGCTTCAACACTTCCAGGGTGGAGTGGGGGGAGGAGGGGAAGGAAGCCAAGGGTCAGGGTAAGTCTGTCCTACTCTCTGCCATCAGCACTTCTGGAAGTGCTGTGGAGACAGGGCATGGAAGGAGGCCCGCAGCTTCAGCTCTGATGCCTCTGCTCCGTTCAGCTACTTGACATCTGCCCTGTATAGTGGGGATCCGGGCTAGATTTCACTGGAACGAAGAATGACAATGTTGAAGTTCGGTCCTTTCTTGTTCTAAAACTCTGCAACCTCATCTGGCTCCCTGGCTCCCGGGGACCCTGTGTTTGCAAAGGGCAGGAATGCACTCATCAGGAAAGGATGCGGCCGTGTAGGCCTGTCCTGTAGGAGGATGACTAACCATGTGCTACCCGCTCCTGCTACCCGCTCCTCCTCCCTGTTCGCAGAAGGAGGCAGCTGTGACTTTCAACCCAGCTGCAAATAAGAAACACTTAGCAGACATAAGAAGTGTGTTTTATTCTCAGACAGGGCTTAAAGGCTGCTGACGTTAGGATTTTTTTTTTAAGACAATTTTGAAATCTGTAGGAGAAAATGTCTGGGAGCTGCTATGAGGGCACCTCTGCAGGGCACCCCTCACACCCCACGCGGCGCCACAGATGCACAAGGACGCCCCCAGTGATGGGCAAGGGGCACAACTTTTAGAGTGTAACAACTGGAACTATGTTTTCTGCCCTTTAAACAGAATGGAACAGCCTAGAGGCTTCGACTGGCTTTTGGACGATTTGCAATTAACTTTGCTATCATATGAAAATCCATTTGGAGCTCAAAAATGTCACTGGGTTTTCTCCATCACTTACTTTCCTTTCACTCCCCCTGCCTAACAAATGCAGAGCTAGCTCTATCTGATGCCTCTGGTTCAGCAGCTGAGGATGCCAAGCAGCTTGGTGAGGTTCCCAGGACCCCACTCAGAGCCCACCCTCTGCAGGGCCTCTCAGCAGCTAGGGTATCCTGTTGAGTCTGGCCCCAGACCATGGAGACGGATTAAGGGGAGTCCGTGGTAAGGAGTCTCAGACGCTGTCATAAGGACCTATCTATTTGCCATCTATTCTGCAGTCCATGTGAAGGCACGGGACTCTTTGTGCGCAACATCTTAGGGCAAAATCAGTGGCCCTGAGTTAGGGATCTGTGCATGAGGAGATACTCCACCCGAGGCATGCACCATTCTGGAAGGGGTAGGGTGGCCGTGGCCAGAGCAACTCAGGAACCCTGCAGAACCCTCTCCAAGTCCTTAGCCTGAGACTTCACTTTCGGAAGCATGTGCCAGCTGGTAGGGGCAAAGGGAAGATTTCCACACTGGTGATACATCTCCTTCGTGCCAGATACAAAGGATGAGGAACGAGACTCAGGCTAGGATGAAGGAACTCGCAAGCATGCACCATGTGAGAGGAAAGAATTGGGATTTATTTTGTTTCATGCACCTGGTAAAAATGCTGTGGCAGGTGATCGCATCCACGTGCAAGACATGAGTCCCTCCATGTACTGCATCTCTTACAGGTTTGTCACTACTTACGCAAGGTCTTCAAAAACCAGGCACCCCTGCTAATGGTTTCTACGTAATTGTCCTACTAAAAAGAAGCATATCTCCTTGGAGAAATGTCTGACTCTAGGTCAGGGACATAAAATGTCTAAGAGAAATCTGGAACATACCAGAAAGCAAAGAAAACTATGGTGGTTGTATCCAGAGGGCACAGGATACAATTTAAACAGGCTCCCACCAGCCTAAGATGTAACTATACAGGCATCAAAAAGGAATGACTTGGGGTGCCTGCATGCCTCAGTGGGTTGAGCATCCAACTTTTGGTTTCAGCTCAGGTCATGATCTTATGGTTCATGGCATCAAGCCCTCCGTCAGGGACCACGCTGAGAACACAGAGCCTGCTTGGGATTCTCTGTCTCCCTCTCTCTCTGCCCCTCCCCTGCTTGTTGTCTCTCTCAAAATATATAAACATTAAAAAAAAAAAAAAAAGGAACAACTCATGAATTGTTACACATATTCTCTGGTAAAATTCATGAGTTTATAATGATGCTTAAAATAAAAAACCTCCCAAGTCACCTCTGGAGCAGACTAAAGAACCAAATCACTGTGCTGATAAGCACTTTTTAAAAAATACCTTGCATGTGCTGTAACTTGGGGTATAATTAATGAAGTAAAGTTCTTTAGAGAGGACTTTCACCAAACAAATGTAGAAATAATGACATAATCTAAATGAAATAATCAATCTGCCTAATGATCATTAGCAGATGCTGCAACCACTAGCTGATGAGGAACTTTATAAGGAAAAGAACCAGACCCTCCACAAAACCCACAGATCAATCTTAACATCACAGAAAAGCAAAAGGCTGACATGATACGCCTCCTGATGTGATGCAACAGGAAGTACAGAAACACCCGTGAGACATTCTTGTGAAATAACAGAACTTCAATCTGATCAAGCACTGTTCTCTAACTGCTGGTTTACAGGAATGAGAGGGGCAAAAACATCGTCAAATTGCCCCAATCACAGGGTTTCTCAACAGCAGCAAATAATGACACTTTGAGCTGAATGATTCATCTGAAAGCCTTACAACATCTATCTAAAAATGTAACATGTGGACCAGGTTTGGATCCTGATTCAGAAAACCAAAGTCAAAGAAGAAAAGGTCATGAGACAGAGAAATCTGAACATAAGATATTTGATCATATTAAGAAATAAGGGAGGGGGGCAAGAGGGCGGCGAAGCATGGAAGTGATTTTTGCCTCTCTCATCCCTGAAATGCAGCCAGGACGACACCAAACCATCCTGCACACCTAGAAAACTGATATGAGGATTAACACAACTATCTGCACAACTTGAACCACAGAACCCAGCAGGTATGTGGTGTGGAGAGGTGAACTGGGGGAGAGAGAAGCTGCAGAGGGCAGGGAGCTGTTTTTGCTTGTGGAGAGAAGGAGAAAAGCAGTCCCGCCCCCCCCCACCCCGAAAGCAGTTGGAGGGAAGGTGGAAGAGTGGAAACAGCTGCAAGGGACAGAAGACAAAAGGAAGAAAGGAGAAAGGAGAGGATTTAAATTCCACTGAGACTATAAACAAGGGGAGCGCAGAGCCTGAAATTCTGCAGCTCATTACCTGCCGATGCTCTAGTGCAGGAGCAGAGAGCAAGGTCCGAAGGGTCCTCCAGCCACAGGGAGTGGCAGTTCCGCTGCTGGGAGGACATTTGATAAAGGCTGTGCGATCCCCCCCAAAGACAAAGGTCCCAGTGGACCCCAGAGATCAGCCAAATTTGCTGCTGTTGGAACAAGGATATGAAGGGGGAAGCCTGGTGCCAGATGTGTGCTGTGATTTCCGTAGTCCCTGAAACACTGCTGCTACACAATTGTGTGAACTTTTTCTGGGGCCGGGTGACACCTGGTTGCAGTCTCTGGACATCAAGAGCAGCATGGTTGCACGAATGTTCCTGGGATAGACCGGCACCTGGTCACTGCTCGGCAAGATCCTCCCCCAGAGGGTCTGATCAGGTCAAAGCTGCAGTCCCTCAGAAGTGAAGGCTTGGGAAACACAGCCTCATTTGAGATAAAACTCAGAAGGGAAGTACCTCGTGACAGCCTGATGGCTTGGTCATGGACAGTGAAAATGCGGGGAGTGGACAGAAGCCAGAGACAAAGGAGGGGTATGTAATTGCCGGGCAGAGAGTACAGAGTTCTGACACTAAAGACTGGTGGATGGGTGATGCCATTTTCACCCCTCCTGCGCATGGACATACATGCCTACACGTGCTACAATAATCCACCCCAGTAAGCTAAGCAGCGTCATCTAGTGGAGAACAGAGCCATTACACTAAGCCCTACCTGCCTGGCCAAACTGCACTCTTGAGGAACATCACAAGTTACTCCACCTGCTTAGTTTACGGACTATTAAAGTCCTTCATAGTTTGACTTCTTTGGGAAACTGGATGTAATTTCAATCATATTTGATTCTGTTTGCTGGTCCATCTATTCAGTTTTTTTTCCTTTCTCTTATTCTTGAATACAGAGAGGAAAAAACATTTTTATTTTCTGTTCTTATATAAAAAAGGTTTTTCTTTCATTTTTTCTACTATATTTTTTACTTTTTTGTAAATTTTTTAAATTCTATTTTGCTTTCATCATCTCCTTTTATTCTATTTTATTGTATTCATTTCTTCAAATTTTCAAATGTTTTCCTTTTTTTTTCTTTTCTTTTCTTTCCTTTTTTTCTCTAGTCTACCAAGCTTCTTTCAACAACCAAACCAAAACACACCTAGGATCTAGTATTCTTTATTAGATTTTTGGTGTTATTTTTAATTTTTTAATTTGAGATTTTTTTTTTTTTTACTTTATTAATTCCTTTACTTCCTTCAAAATGACAAGACAAGGGAATTCACTCTGAAAGAAAGAACAAGAAGAAATGACAGCCAGGGACTCAATTAACACAGATACAAGCAAGATGTCTGAACCAGAATTTACAATCACGATAATGAGAATATTAGCTGGGGTTGAAAGTAGATTAGAATCCCTGTATGTGGAGTTGAAAGAAGTAAAAGCTAGTTGGGATGAAATTAAAAATGCTATAACTGAGTTGCAATCTCGAATGATTGCCACAGCGGCAAGGATGGATGAAGCAGAGGAGCGAAACAGCGATATAGAGGACAAACTTATAGAGAATAATGAAGCAGAAAAAAAGAGGGAGACTAAGGCAAAAGGGGTAGAAGGTTTATGTGAGCAAATCATAGTGGAAAACTTTCCTAACCTGGGGAAAGACACAGACATCAAAATCTAGGAAGCACAGAGGCTCCCATTAGATTCAACAAAAACCAACCATCAACAAGGCATATCACAGTCAAATTCACAAAATACTCAGGCAAGGTAAGAATCATGAAAACAGCAAGGGAAAAAAAAAAAAAGGTCCTTAACCCACAAAGGAATACAGATCAGGTTTGCAGCAGACCTATCCACAGAAACTTGGCAGGCCAGAAAGGAGTTGTAGGATATATTTAATGTGCTGAATTGGAAAAATATGCAGCCAAGAATTCTTTATCCATCAAGATTGTCATTCAAAATAGGAGGAAAGATAAAAAGTTTCCCGGACAAACAAAAACTTAAGGAGTTCATGATCAGTCCTGCAAAAAATTTTAAGGAGGACTCTGAGGGGAGAAAAGATGAAAAAAAAAAAAAAAAAAGACCAAAAGCAACAAAGACTAGAAAGACCAGAGAACACCACCAGAAATTCCAACTCTACAGGCAACATAATGGCAATAAATTCATATCTTTCAGTACTCACTCTAAACATCAATGGACTGAAAGCTCCAATCAAAACACACAGGGTTAATATAATGGATAAGAAAACAAGATTCATCCATATGCTATTTACGAGAGACCAATTTTGGACCTAAAGACACCTTCAGATTGTAAGTAAAGGGATGGAAAACTATATCATGCTAATGGTCACCAAAAGAAAGCCGGAGTAGCCATACTTACATCAGACAATCTAGATTCCAAAATAAAGACTGTAATAAGAGATGAAGAAGGGGATATCATAATTAAGGGGTCTATCCACTAAGCATAAACATTTATGCTCTAAACATGGGAACACCCAAATATATAAATCAATTAATCACAAACATATAAAAACTGATTGATAATAATACCATAATAGGGAACTTCAACATCTCACGTACAGCAACGGACAGATAATCTAAACATAAAATCAACAAGGAAACAAAGACTTTGAATGACATACTGGACTGAATGGACTTAACAGGTATATTCAAAACATTTCATCCTAAAGCAGCAGAATATACAATTTTCTCGAATGCCCACGGAACATTTTCCAGAAAAGATTACATAATGGGGCACAAATCACCCCTCAACAGGTACAAAAATATTGAGGTCATAACCATGCATATTTATAGACTGTAATGCTATGAAACTCAAAATCAACCACAAGAAAAAAATTGGAAAGATAACAAATACTTGGAGACTAAATAACATCCTACTAAAGAATCACTGGGCTAACCAAGAAGTTAAAGAGGAAATTAAAAAGTACATGGAAGCCAATGAAAATGGTAACACCAGAGACCAAAACCTCTGGGATGTGGCAAAGGTGGTCATAAGAGAGAAGTACATAGCAATCCAGGCCTTCCTAAAGAAGGAAGAAAGGTCTCAAATACACAACCTAAACTTACACCTTAAAGAGCTGGAAAAAGAACAGCAAATGAAACCCAAAACCAGCAGAAGATGGGAAATAATTAAGATTAGAGCAGAAATCAATGCTATTGAAACCAAAACAAAAAACAAAACAAAACAAAAAAAAACAAAAAACAAAACCAGTAGAATAGATCAATGAAACCAAGAGCTAGTTCTTGAAAGAATTAACAAATTAACAAAACTGATAAACCCCTAGCCAGTTTGATCAAAAAGAAAAAGGAAAGGACCCAAATAAATAAAATTGAGAATGAAAGAGGAGAGATGACAACCAACACAGCAGAAATACAAACAATAATAAGGGAATATTGTGAGTGATTATACATCAATAAAATGGGCAATCTGGAAGAAGTGGACAAATTACGAGAAACATAAAAACTACCAAAAGTGAAACAGGGAAATTTGAACAGATCCATAACCAGTAAAGAAATTGAATTAGTCATCAAAAATTGCTCAAAAAACAAGAGTCTAAGGCCAGATAGCTATCCAGGGGAATTCTACCAAACACTTAAGGAAGAGTTAACACCTATTCTTTTGAAGCTGTTCCAAAAAATAGAAATGGAAGGAAAACTTCCAAACTCATTCTATGACGCCAGCATTACCTTGATTCCCTAACCAGACAAAGACCCCACTAAAAAGGAGAACTACAGACTAGTTTTCCTGATGAATATGGATGCAAAAATCCTCAACAAGGTACTAGCCAACCAGATCCAACAATACATTAAAACAATTATTCACCACAACCAAGAGGTATTTATACCTGGGATGCAGGGCACTGGTTCAATATCCACTAAACACTCAATGTGATACATCACATCAATAAAAGAAAGGACAAGAACCACATGATCCTCTCAATAGATGCAGAGAAAGCATTTGACAAAATACAGCATTCTTTCTTGATAAGAACCCTCAAGAAAGTAGGGATAAAAGGATCATACCACAAGATCATAAAAGCCATATATGAAACACCCAATGCTAATATCATCCTCAATGGGGAAAAACTGAGAGCTTTCCCCCTAAGGTCAGGCACATGACAAAGTTGTCCACTCTTGCCAGTGTTATTCAACATAGTACTGGAAGTCTTAGCCTCAGCAGTAAGACAACACAAAGGAATATAAAGCATCCAAATCAGCAAGAAGGAAATCAAACTTTTACTCTTCACAGATGACATGATACTCTATATGGAAAAACCCAAAAGACCCCACCAAAAAACTGCTAGCATTGATCCATGAATTCAGCAAAGTTGCAGGATATAAAATCAATGCACAGAAATCGGTTGCATTACTATACGCCAATAATTAAGCAACAGAAACAGAAATCAAGGAATCGATCCCATTTACAATTGCATCAAAAACCATAAAATACCTAGGAGTAAACCTAACCAAAGAAGTGAAAAATCTATACACTAAAACTATAGAAACCTTATGAAAGAAAACGAAAAACACACACAAAAATGGAAAAATATTCCATGCTCCTGGATTAGAAGAACAAATATTGTTAAAAAGTCAATACTACCCAAAGCAATCTATACATGCAATGCAATCTCTATCAAAATAACACCAGCATTCTTCACAGAGCTAGAACAAACAATCCTAAAATTTGTATGCAACCAGAAAAGACCCCAAATAGCCAAAACAATCCTGAAAAAGAAAACTAAAGCTGGAGGCATCATAATGCCAGACTTCAAGCTGTATTACAAAGCTGTAATCATCAAGACAGTATGGTACTGGCACAAGAACAGACACTCAGATCAATGGAAGAGAACAGAGAACCCAGAAATGGATCCACAAACGTATGGCCAACTCATCTTTGACAAAGCAGGAAAGAATATCCAATGGAATAAAGACAGTCTCTTCAGCAAGTGGTGCTGGGAAAACTGGACAGTGACATGGAGAAAAATGAACCTGGACCACTTGCTTACACTATACACAAAAATAATCTCAAAATGGATGACAGACCTAAATGTAAGACAGGAAGTTGTCAAAATCCTAGAGGAGAAAGTAGGCAAAAACCTCTCTGACCTGGGCTGCAGCAACTTCTTACTCAACACGTCTCCAAAGGCAAAGGGAAACAAAAGCAAAAATGAACTATTGGGACTTCATCAAAATAGAAAGCTTCTGCATAGAAAGGAAACAATCAGCAAAACTAAAAGGCAATGACAGAATGGGAGAAGATATTTGAAAATGACATATCAGATAAAGGGTTAATATCCAAAATCTATAAAGAACTTATCAAACTCAACACCCAAAAAAATGAATAATCCAGTGAAGAAATGGACAAAAGACACAAAAAGAAATCATTTTCTCCAGGGAAGACATCCAGATGGCCAACAGACACATGAAAAGATGCTCAACATCGCTCATCATCAGGGAGATACAAATCAAAACCGCAATGAGATAAGACCTCACACCAGTCAGAATGGCTAATATTAACAACTCAGGCAACAAGAGATGTTGGTGAGGATGCGGAGAAAGAGGATCTCTTCTGCACTGCTGGTGGGAATGCAAACTGGCGCAGCCTCTCTGGAAAACAGAGTGGAGTTTCCTCAAAATATTAATAGACCTAAACTACAACCCAGCAATCGCACTATTAGGTATTTACCCAAAGGATACAGGTGTGCTGTTTCAAAAGGGCACATGCACCCCAATGTTTATAGCAGCACTACTGACAATAGCCAAAGTATGGAAAGAGCCCAAATGTCCATCGATGGATGAATGGATAAAGATGTGATATATATATATATACACATATACACACACAATGGAGTATTACTCACCAATCAAAAAGAATGAAATCTTGCCAGGTGCAACTATGTGGATGGAACTAGTAGGTATTATTGCTAGGCAAAATTAGTAAATCAGGGAAAGAGAATTATCACATGACTTCACTCATATGAGGAATTTAAGATACAAGACAAATGAACATAAAGGAAGGGAAGCAAAACTAATATAAAAACAGGGAGAGAGGAACACTTGGGTGGCTTAGTCCGACTTCGGCCCCAGTCATGATCTCCCAGTCATGTGTTCGAGTCCTGCATTGGGCTCTGTGCTGACAGCTCAGAACCCGAAGCCTGCTTCAGATTCTGTGTCTACCTCTCTCTCTGTCCCTGCCCCACTCATGCTCTGTTTCTCAAAAATAAATCAACATTTAAAAAAAATTTTTTTAAAAAACAGGGAGGGACAAAACTTAAAGAGACTCTTAAATATAGAGCACAAACGGAGGGTTGCTGGAGAGGTTGTGGGAGGGGGAATGGGCTAAATGGGCAAAGGGCATTAAGGAAGACACCTGTTGGGATGAGCACTGGGTGTTATCCATAGCAGGTGAATCACTGGAATCTACTCCCGAAATCATTGTTGCACTATATGCTAACTAACTTGGATGTAAATTAAAAAATTAATAAGTAAAATATAAAAATAGGAGAAAAAAATTTAAAAAAAAAAGAAATTATTTGTTTTAGGTATGATAATAGAATGATGGTTCTGCTTAGAAAAAGTCCCGGTCTCTCAGAGATACATTTTGAAGGAATTATGAAGTTTTGTAATATCTGGGATTTGCTTTAAGATAATCTGGCGGGGGTCGCCTGGGTGGTTCAGTCGGATGGGCACCTCATGTCAGCTGAGGTCATGATCTCTCGGTTCTGAGTTCGAGCCCCACATCCAGCTGGCTGCTGTCAGCACACAGCCCACTTCGGATCCTTTGTCCCCCTCCCTCTCTCTCTGTGCCTCTCGCCCGTTCATGCTCTCAGAAGTAAATAAACATTTAAAAAAATAAAATAACCCACGAGATGGCAGAGCAGAGGGAGGGAGTACGGAGGAAACCAGACTGATCGCACATGGGTAATTGCTAAAGCCAGGTGATGGGCACGCGGGGTTGACTATTCTCTCCACATATACATACGCTTGAATTTTGCATTGTAAAAAGTTATTTAAAAAATATAACAAGTTGGTGGGGCACCTGGGTGGCTCAGTCAGTTAAGCATCTGCCTCTTGGTTTCAGCTCAGGTCATGATCTCAAGGTTCATGGGATCGAGCCCCTATGTCCAGCTCTGTGCTGACAGCTTGGAGCCTGCTTGGGATTCCGTCTCTCCTTTCTCTCCTTCTCTCTGTCTCTCTCTCTCTCAAGATAAATAAATAAATAAACTTGATTAAAAAATGAAGTAAAATAAAGTACAAAAAAAGCAAGTTTGGGCCAGCTGTCTGACACCAGTGCTGTCTGAAAGCTGAGACCAGACAGCTGAGGAGAGGGTGGCTGCAGCTAGCACAACAGGAGTAGGGGGCTTGCATGAACATGAGATACCAATGGTGCATTTGAACCAGAGGCTAATAGCTTCAAAGTTGGTCACTGTCCTTAGAGATGCTATACGTGGCCAAGGTCGACTATTTTGGTGTTTGCCCCGCCAAAGCGAAACTACATCAGGCAGGGCAGTGCGGCCCGTGAACAGCCTGTGCAGTGACTGTCAGGAGGTCAGGGAAGGGGCCTTCCGTTCTGTGCCCGAACGATGCTTTTCTTCCCATCGTGGATAGAACCCAACCAGCCTCAGAGCTCCTGGTTGAAAAACCACATGACCCGGGGTGCCTGGGTGGCTCAGTCGGTCAAGTGTCCAACTCTTGATTTTTGGCTCAGGTCGTGTTCTCAACAGTTCTGAGTTTGAGCCCCATGCTGGGCGCTGTGCTAACAGCTCAGAGCCTGCTTGATATTCTCTCTCTCTCTCTCTCTCTCTCTGCCCCTTCCCTGCTTCTCTGCCCTCTTTCTCTCTCAAAATAAACAAACCTAAAAAAACTAAAAAAAACATGTCCTGCTAAGACGGGACAGTGCTGGTGAGGCTGTCACCAACCATATAGCCCTGCTGAACGGAAGCCACCCACCGCACTCTGGACACAAAGAAATGGCCACAGGTTCCCCTGAAGCCCAGATTCTCCCTTAATACAGTGTGTGGGTGTGGGCGTGGTGCACCTGCACACACTTGGTTTGGCTTCGGTGGTGAGAGGGATGGCTGTCATTAGCCGACTATGGGTGTTCTCTCTGCGCATCACAAGGTCAGTGCAGGAGACACAGGCCGGGCGCAGGTGGCCAGGAGCAGCTGCACGTGGACAGGCCCAACTGCCCCGAGCAAGGCTTCCCGAGCCTCACGCCACGAAAATTCCTCCCAATTGTTTCATAGCAGCCACGAGCCCCTGGTGGACTGGCACAAGGGCCACTCCAACAGGGGACATGGTATGTGACCGTACCAACAGGGGACAAAGACAGTGTCCTTTGTGCGCCTCAGGGCATAATGATGACTTGCCACCCAAAGGACAAAAGGAGAAAGCTTTGTGCATCAAACCCCTCGGCCGTCCAGAGTGAACCGAGAACACTCAGGCGCCTGGGTGGCTCAGTTCGTTAAGTGCCTGCCTCTTGACTTTGGCTCAGGCCATGATCTCACAGTTCGTGAGTTCCAGCCCTGCATGGGACTCCAGGATGACTGCATGGAGGCTCCTTGGGACCGCTTCCCCCTCCCTGCTTGTACTCTGTCTCCCTCCCTCTCTCCAAGATAAAGAAATAAACTTAAAAACAAAAACACACACACAAAAAATCCATCTAGACAGAGGACCAAAACTGGAGTTCTTCTCTTAGAGGAAAACTTAACACTTTAAGAAGTTATTCTGAATCAGAAAATACACCCCCACATACACACACACACACACACACACACACACGGGTGCATGCACGCACATTTAACAAACCCGTCACACATACAGCATTAAGAGAATCTGGGGACCATGGGGCGCTCAGTCAGTTAGATGTCTGACTTCAGCTCAGGTCATGATCTCATGGTTCGTGAGTTTGAGCCCCACGTCAGGCTCTGTGCTGACAGCAACGAGCCTGGAGCCTGCTTCGGATTCTGTGCCTCCCTTTCTGTCTCTCCCCCGCCCTCTCAAAAATAAACATTAAAAAAATTTTTTTAAGAAAATCTGGCGACTGGCCATCTCCTTTCATTGTCAAAATCAAGGTGAAGTCTTCTGAAACCTCCGATCCCACGCTCCTAACGACAGCTCCATGTGGCCACGATGAACATCGCTCAAGGAAGAAATCCCTGAAAGAAGGTTGCGTGAGGAGGAGAAAGAACGAGGCAGCAAGTGTGAGAATCAACAGTGGACCCAGAGAGGAAGAAGTAGCCCTAGGCCCCTGGGAGGTCAGGGGATCAGAGATAAGGAGAGGATACATCTGTCTCCACAACCTCCTGGTGGCTCTTCTGAACATAACAGGGGTCACACACCCCCAGACGGGGACAATCTGCCATACGAACGAGTCATTTAATGAGTAGCATGTATGTTCACATTTCCTGCTCCGCCCGTCGCTTCTTGGAACTGAGCCCCTTCTTGGAACTGGAATCCTGTCAGCCTCCTGGTTTCCCTCCCAGACACAGCATCAGGGAACTCTTAACCTGTCTCCACTGAAACCAGCCCAAGTTGTCCACCGTTGGCTACCGAGCCTGTCGAAGACAGCACGCTGAACAACAGATCGGTTAAGAACAGCCAGGCACCCTGTGGCCCCCCCAGAAAATCACTTAGGATGCACGTGCCAGAGATGACGAGGGCACCCTGCTGCCTTGCTTTACATTTCATAATTCAGTGTTTCTCAGCCTCCACCGAAGAGTTGCCAAAGACCCACAGTTACTTCCGGCTGCCTGGGGGTTGGGGAAGGGGGTTCAGCTTTGCCAGTGGATCACCTGTTGCATTAGAATGCCAGAGGCTCCGCCCACTGACACATCAACCCCCTTTCCCAGCTGAAGGTTTAAACGATTCTTTATTTAAATGAACACCTGAGGGGCGCCTGGGTGGCTCAGTCGGTTGAGGGTCCAACTTCGGCTCAGGTCATGATCTCACTGGCTCAGGTCATGATCTCACTCGTGCGTTTGAGCCCCACATCAGGCTCTGTGCCGATGGCCTGGAGCCTGCTTCCATTCTGTGTCTCCCTCTCACTCTACCCCTCCCCTGCTCATGATCTGTCTCTCTCAAAATAATAAACATTAAAAAAAAATTAAAAAAAATTAAAAAATAAATGAACACCTGAAATCCACCCACAGCCAACATCAAGCATCAAGACCCTGTCATCTCAGCCCCGGGGATCACGCACAGCGGGTGCAGAGCGCAGACCCGGCTTTCCAGCAGTGCACAGGCCCTGCGCTCCCGGAAAGCGCTGAGAGGGAAGGATGGCCAACTGGCACGAGCCAAAGGATTTTCTCAGCGTTTGGGTCTCGACGGGAAACTCAGAAGTGACTGCCAAACAGGCTCCAGAAATCCCCTCCGTGGTCCCGTTTGAGCACTGAGCGCACGGGGCACCTGGACTGTCACTGTCATCTTTGGTTTTAAGCAAGAGAGACAAAGGTGCCAATGTGGCCGACCTGTCACAAGTGTTGACAGAGTTCACAAGGTCTTCGTCCAGGAGAAATGGCGAGGGATCTGACAGGGACTCCGCACCTCCGCACGTGGGAGGCAAGCCACAGGGCTCCATGTTTCAAGGATTTGGAACAAATCAGTACAGCGGGGACCACCGCAGAGGAGAGCTGACATGTGTCCAAAACGGGAAACTCCGAGGGCACTTTCCAAATCTTCTAACCCGGAAGGAGTCACCCCCTCTCATCTAATAATGGGGAAGTACTTGACAGACCTCTGCACGTTCTCCTCCCAGGGTAACAGAGACCGACCTAGATGCCTGATTTGGGTGCCTTTCCATTTCAGGTCCAAGGCCATCAGGGAGACCAGGGAAACGGGCCGGGCTGCAGGCTGGTGCGGATACCCCCCTGAGGATCTGATCGTTCTTCACCGTTCTGCCTCCACCTGCACCAGGGAGCCCTGACCGGCAACTGGAGAGACCCGGGGCTACAGGGAAACGGCCCTTGGGACCACCCGATGTCCCTTAGCTAATGCCGGGAGAAGTGGGGGCCACCGTTTCCAACGGGCTCCAGTAATCCTACTGCATAGGAAGCCGAGAAACACCTGAACACCCTGGAGATCACCCCCGTCGTGACCGTGAAGGTTCGTGCAGAGGAGTTGTTCCACGGCGGAGAGAACTCGGCCTTGAAACTCGGCTTCCACCCGGCCGCAGTTTCCTAATGGCCGTCTGCCACAGACGGCCAGGGGTCCCGAAGCCTGCTGGGTGGTGCCGTCCCACGGCTGTTCGCCGGACGCCCTCCCGGAGGCGCAAGCCCCATCGGCGTCAGGACAAGATTCCCCTAGGCTCAACGCGGCCTTCCCGGGGCCTAGCGCACAGCCCGGCGCTCCTCAAACGCTCCCGAGAAGTGGGTGGAATTAACATTTACTCACGAAACGAGTAAAACGCGCGAAGCTTCCGGCATTCTCAGACGCCTTCCTCGCTAAAGTCAGCTCCGCCCTGCACTATTCTCACGCGCAGACTTCCAGACACCAACAGCAGCGCGACGAAAATCTCACCCTACGTGCCAACAGCCCTTGTCAAAAATTCCGAAGTGATCATTTGTTTTACGTGACTACTCAGTGGGGGCCACCTGGGTGTCTCAGTCGGTTAAGTGTCCGACTCTTGGTTTCGGCTCAGGTCAGGATCTCACGGGTGAGTTCGGGCCCAGCGTCAGGCTCTGCGCTAACGGTGGAGCCTGCTTCGGATTCTCTCTCTCTCCCTTCTCTCTCAAAACAAGTAATAAACTTAAAAAAATTAAATCGCTCTTTATTGACTTAGACCTGCTATCTTAGTGTGATCTTTCTGCGCGATCTAATTTAATACACCCAGCGACACGTCTGTGCCGGGACTTTTGGTCTCGGTTTGCAGATAAGGAAACCGGGAAGCAGGAATGTCAGCTTCCTCTGGACCACGCTTGCTGTGACCTCGACGTCCTCTTGTCCCTCAGGGCTGCAGTCCCCGGGGGCTTCCATTCCCAAAGCTAGTTCAAAGGTGAAAACAATGCTGCCGTTTCTATTTACAGCCTGTCTGTGGAGAAGGCCCACCCACGTGGGGAAGTACGAACTTGGAACGTCCCCCGGGTCCACACTCGGCATGGTTTACACAATGGGTACTTCGCTATCGTTTAACGAAAACACAACAACGCTATTTTTGCTTCGCCTCCTTTCGAATCAGAGCTGACTCACCACCAGTTCCCATCATTCCTGTTACAGGCTGCCCACCGCCCACGAAGAGCCCCGGGGTTCTTGTTCCCGCCCCGGGACCCGGGACGCGGCCCACAGTTCCCAGGTACATTAGGAACACGTTGCCTCACGGAGGCCCGGCCTGCTCTCCAGGACTTGGGGAGCCCCCGCCACCTCTGCGTAGCTTACCTAACGGCGACTCCCCCCCAGGGGAGACTTTTACCTCACATCCTTCATTACCTCCCTTTAGACAGGAAAAGTGCAGCCCGAAGGGGTGGCAGCCGGCCCGGGAAAGGAGAGGCAGAACCGAAGGCAGCAGGGACGGGGGAGGAGCCAGGAATGCGCGGGAGGGGAAGGGGCGGAAAGGCGGAGAGTGGGGGGGAGGGGCTGGAGTGGGGGAGGGGCGGACGGGGGGGGGGCGAGTTCCGTGGAGAGCAGTCAGCCTGCCCGCCCCCGACCAAACCACAGCTTTGCGTCGGCTCGCAAGATGTACACACGAAAGCGCTTTCGGAACTGCACCCTGCCGATAATATTTATTACATTCGCCATTAATTTGTGGCACATTCGCGACAGCAGAGACTTGAACTAGGGATTTGGGGATTATCCGACAGCTGGAATTGCTCCCGTTCATTTTTGACAATGCATAGCACCGTTTTCATTTGTAAACTGGCTGTGTAAATTGTTTTCTGACAGCTGCCGGGGATAAAGTAGGCAGAGCTGTCAGATCCAGACCTGCGCGAACAGAACGAGTTTCCCAGAAAACCACGGGATCCCTCAGCTCCGTATTCCAGGAGGTTTGTTGCGCGGTGGCCGCCAGGCAATGAATGAATGAATGGCTTACCTTTAGGCAAGACAGCCACTCTGAAAAGCAAGAATACCCCTTACCCAATCCAGTACAGCAAACTTTAAGTAAGGAAACATCTAAGAGTATCTGGATGGCTCAGTCGATTAAGCATCTGGCTTCTGCTCAGGTCATGACCTCGGGATCCTGGAGTTTGAGCCCTACCACGGGCTCTGTGCTGACAGCTCAGAGCCTGGAGCCTCTTTCAGTTTCTGTGTCTCCCTCTCTCTCTGCCCCTCCCCCGTTTGCATTCTGTCTCTCTCAAAAATAAACATTAAAAAAATTAATTTAAAAAAAAGACATAAAAAAATATACTTTTTTTAAGTAAGGAAACCTTCGATGTGCCACATGGCATTTCCAGAACGCTGTCCCTGTTTTCTCTTAGTTGGGTCCCTAGAGTCTCCCAAGGTGCATGACACAGACAGGGGCCCTGCTTCAGGCTCCTGTAAGAACTTCTGCCAGGAGGCCACCGTGAGCCACCCAAACATGGCTCTCTGTGCCCAAACCCTCCCTTCTCCACACAAGGAGCCCTCCCAGACTGTAAACCTAAGCACTGTTCCGGGTGGCCCGCAGCTGCAGCTCTGAGTCCGGGCCAGGCCCGCCATCTCTGTGACAGTGGAGGGATGATTACAAAACAGGCACTTACTTAATCAAGAGTCTTCAGCTCCTTTTTTCCAAGGTTCGAATTTCCAGTTTTTCTCTCAGCAGGACAAGACTTAAGAGAAAAAAGCAACTGAGAAAATGAATCATAGGAAATTTTGGCTCCACCAAGAGCTGGGTTGAGTCCCCTCTTGACACTGGCTGGAAGGCAGTGTAACAAAGGAGTGGGGAGCTGGCAGCACAGAAGAAGGAAGGCCCAGTCGAGTCGTTTCACAATCCCAGGCTCTGGAAGAGAATGTTCCAGTGGGCAACGGCTGGGTCACGTAAGTAGCCTTTGGTGAAGGGCGGTGTGAGCTGGGACTCTCCCTGACTCAAACATAGAGCTTGGAGAAAAAGAAGGGAAAAGAAGCCAAGGGTTCTGGGATTCAGACTTATGGGACACAAGACAATGAACAAGTCTTCTGAAGACCACACTCGGCCACTAAACTAGAAAACCAGCCTCTGCCAGAAGAGACCAACTCAGCACAGGACACCCGTGTTCCTCTGGTGACACCGTGGACTCTCTAGCTAATACTGCGAGCTTAAGTTAAATCTGGCACACAGACCTATATGGAAGGCAGTAACTGGGGGGGGGGGGGGGGGTGCCACCTGGGTGGCTCAGTCAGTTAAGCGTCTGACCTCTGCTCAGGTCATGACCTCGCAGTTCGCGAGTTCAAGCCCCACATTGGGCTCTGTGCTGACAGCTCAGAACCTGGAGGCTGCTTTGGATTTTGCATCTCCCTCTCTCTGCCCCTCCCTGGCCCATGCGGTTGCTCTCTCTCAAAAAAATAAATAAGTAAAATAAATAATAAACATTTAAAAAATTTAAAAAAAAAAGACTGATAAATTCAACAAACTAGACCCTTTGAAAATAATTATGCAGGGGCGCCTGGGTGGCTCAGTCGGTTAAGCACCAACTTCGGTTAAGCACCAACTTTGGCTCAGGTCATGATCTCACAGTTTGTGAGTTCAAGCCCCACGTCAGGCTCTGTGCTGACAGCTCAGGGCCTGGAGCTTGCCTCAGATTCTGTGTCTCCCTCTTTCTCTGCCCCTCCCCTGCTCACACTCTGTCTCTCTGTCAAAAGTAAATAAACACTAATAAAAAAAAAGAAAAAGAAAAAGAAAAATTATGCAGACCGCGTCACAAACACTGAGAAAAAGTAAATACTGGTGTAGGCACCTCCAAGCTATTACAGTTCTATGGGGAGGTCTGCCCCCAGTGCCGGATGTGTGGGGAAAGTGAAGCCTGGTGCACATGACAGCGGCCAAGAGCATTAGGACACCCACCCTGAGGTGAGGGCTGAGTGCATCATGAAAGGAGGCCTCAAAGGCAAGTGGGGGCACCTGGGTGGCTCAGTAGGTGGATCATCGGACTTTGGTTTAGGTCATGATCTCACGGTTCAGGAGTTCAAGCCCCACATCAGGCTGGCTGCTGTCGGCACAGAGCCTGCTTCGGATCCTCTGCTGCCTCCCCTGCTTGCGTTGTTTCTCTCTTTCTTTCTCAAAAATAATAAACATTTTTAAAAAGGCAAGTGAGGATTTTCTTATTCTAACTCAAATAAATCAACAGCAGTGTTTAAGAAAATGGTATCAAAAAATGCAGAGAAACCTTTAGGCTCCACAGACCAGGGCCCATTTGAAGGAATGCGCGGCCAAAGGAGGTATAAAAACTACTGAAACGGAACAAGAGCTGTGTTTCTCTGCGAGCAAACTTGGCTAGCACTTAAACGGAGAGTTCCAACGCAGATCGGTGGAGGAAGCACTCACGTAATAAATCTGGGTAGATATGTGCTTTATCGTTGGAACGTAATTGAGCTACTGAACAGGCTGTCCCCTTAAACTGAGAAGTGTATTTTAGTCTCCGGTGAAAAGTCAGCAAAAGACAGGATTTACTGTGCTCTTGAAAGTGAAGGAAAATAGGTAACTGAAGTGAGGGAGGCGGGGGTAGGGGGCTCACGCCCTCGGTCCGGTGCCGGTCTCCAGGGCCGGTTGGTGACTGGTCAACCTCTCCCACGATCCTCTGCCCCTGCTCTCTCGGCACGACCCTCCAGACGGGCCAGGCTGCATCCAATCCCCACTGATTAACTATTCTTCCCGTTCGGCGTGTTCCCGTGAAGCTCCCTCCACAACCCCTTGAAAACAACTTCTGTGTGTTTTACATGTGTTTTGCCTAAATATCTTCCTCACTGGCATCAGTTGGGTTCCGAAGGTCTCCTTAGTAAGACAGACAAATGGCAGAAACACAGAATACTAAACATTACGTCCTCCTGTGCCTTCTTTTTCTTCTGGCAAGGGAGGGAAGGAGTTTTCCCGATTTCAGAATTCTGGGCTTTCCCAGGTAACTACGGTGGAAATACCAGAACACTGTTTCAAGAGGCCCAAGTCGTTCTCCTCTCCATGTGATTTGGCAGGGGAAAGAAAGGGCATTCAGATAAGTTTCTTTGTAATTTAAGATTTCATGAAAGGGACGGTGGGTGAGAAGTTGAAACCAAAGGGAAGTTCTCTTAAAGTTATTTAAAAGAAATAAACATATCTCTTAAAAATGCGTATAAATAGCTAAACGGAATTAGTCAGAGAAAGACAAATATCTTATGACTTCGCTCATATGAGGACTTTAAGATACAAAGCAGATGAACATAAGGGAAGGGAAGCAAAAATAATACAAAAACAGGGAGGGGGACAGAAACATAAGAGACTCTTAAATATGGAGAACGAACAGAGGATTACGGGAGAGCTTGTAAGAGGGGGGATGAGCTAAATGGGTAAGGGGGATTAAGGAATCTACTCTTGAAATTATTGTTCCACTGTATGCTAACTAACTTGGGTATAAATCTTTTTTAATTTTTTTAAAAAGAAAAACAAGCAATTGTTCTCCTCTTCTAAAAAAATGTGTACAAATACACACAGGCAAATAAATGTGCATATGCTTATATTGATGTGTGATGGGGATATAATTGACAAGGAGGGGCTCCTTCCATCACTCTAAAATTGGTAACCTGTAACTAAATCTTTGTTTAAATAGAAAGCCAAGCTTAAAATGAGAACCAAAAGTGTCCAGGTGCCATAAAGGAACCAGAATTCAGAGAGTGAAATGGAAGTTTTCAGGATGAAGGTTGGGGGGCGGGGGGGAGGAAACAGGCAAGGGCAGGACCGACCCATGACAGAGCTGGTTGCAAAAGGTTCAGAACTGCAAAGTGCTCCCACACCTCCCACGACACCAAGCCCAAAGACCCAGAGCAAAGGCAAACTTTTTTTCTTTTTTGAGAGAGAAAAATGTGTACACGCCTGTGGGGGACGGGGTAGAGAGAAAGAATCCCGAGCAGGCTCCACGCTCTGCAAAGAGCCTTATGTGGGTCTTCATCCCATGACCCTGGTATCGTGACCTGAGCCAAGATCAAGAGTCACACACTCAACCAACTGAGCCACCCAGGCGCCCCAAAGGCAAACTTCTGATGCAGACCTAGGGGGACATGTGACAATTACCTGTGAGAAATAAAGAATACCCATGCACCAGTGTCCGAGTGGATTTTTTTCACTACCACCAGAGGAGAAAACAGCAACAGAGGTCCAATCCAGTATCATCGTTGGGGAGCTGACAAAGGAAAGCCCCAAGATGCCCTGTATGTTAGGAACACAAACCACTCACGAATACTTGCCGAAGAGAAGTTCACAGTTCTAATAACATCATGAGGAAGCAAACCATTCATGTTTCTGCAGCTAACAGAAAAATTAGGACCTCCATAAGTACTCAAGGAAACACACCAGAAACCATAAAATAACTGTGCCGAAAATGATTCTTTAAAAGAAGAACTATAATTAAGAGTTGAATGTGAAAAAGAATCAAACTCCAGAAATGAAAAGTACAGAAATTACAAACTCAATGAGCAGGACAAAAAAATTAAGGCTGAGAACAAGATTAGTGAGATAAATACAAAGAAAGTTACTGAGAATAAAACACACAAATCTACAAGATATGAAAGAGAATGGACTCAACAGAAATCTAAAAGAAACCCCAGAAGGGAAGAACGGCAAAGAGGAAAGAGATCATACTCAACAAAGTAAGAGCATCCAGAATTTTCTTAGTGAAGAACACAGAGAGGAGACCTCCCCACAAGAGAAATTAAAAAACAAAAAGAGAGAGAGAGAGAAAGAGAGAGAAGAAAAAAGAAAAAAAAAAAAAATCCCCGTCCAAACATAGTGGGGAGACTAAAAAACCAACAACAAAGAGAAGGGGAAACTTCGTGCTGGGTGTAAAACAGGTCACGGATCCAGAAAAGTATCCCGAAGCTCCATGGATGTGGAGACACAGAGAACACAGGAGGCAGATGCTCGGACCCTCTGCCTCTCCTGCTCCGTGGGAAGAGGCGCATGTGTAGCATGTTTTTCAGACTCCCCCCAACCCCCCCGCCCCCCCACCCCCGGCCCCCATGGTCTCAGCTTGGTCAGACTAAGTGAACTCCACCAGCTTCTGCTTGCAACACACCCAGGGCACCACACCACGTGGTTACAGGGGCCCGGATTTCCACCCTGTATCACTAGACGTGCGTCTACGTCACTGGGGTACCTACTACTCTTCCGCGTTACAGCCGCCGATTCTTAGCGCCCACCTACTTAAAAGCGTTGATTTCTAGAACCTAATTTACCCAGCAGTAAAGTACCTCGACTGTATTTTGATGACAAGAACCCCATCTTGTGGCAAAATCTGTCAAAGCCACGTCTGGCCGCACGCTGCGGTCCCACGCTCATTCTGAAGATAAATCTGTGTTGAGAAGTTATCATTTTATCTGCTTCACCAGACAGAGTATCCTGCCCGGCATTTATCTTGTGTGTGATGGCACCAGTGTATGCAGTAAATCTGCAGAGCACAGTAATTCTGAGACTTCGTGAGTTATTTCCCAGTGAAAGCCGGGAGTCTTTGCGCAGCTTACTGTAGGAATATTTTAAGGGAAAACCAAACACTGACTCCGGGTTGCCTTCCAAAATTCATCATCTGTTCGTTCTAGGGGTGGTGCAGACATTCCGCTGTCTACAAGATGAACACACCTGGCGAAAGCAAGCGCAAGACAAAAACGGCCCAAACCCCTAACAAATGACACCCTAATTGCCACAGTACACAACACAGCCACCCCATATGACACACGCCTACCTATGTCATATGGCTCATACCTTAATCCTCTAAAAGGTAACTGTTACTCAGTATCTCTATTTTATAAGTCAGTAAAACTAGATTCTAGAAGGGTATTCTCTCCCTCTTTTCCCTTTAAAAGGAATATCTTCCTCAATGTCTTCCGCCACTGTCCCTGTTCCCATCTGCCTTTCCTATTTAAAGAGATTTTGAAAAGTCTAATTGTTAATAAGCTAAAAACTATAAAGCACTGAGCACAAGGTCTGACCTCAAAACATTAGCTATTGTATTTACTTTTATTATTGTTATTACTCTTATTGATGACAACAAGAGTGCTGAAAGGGGGGGAGACCTCAGAGTGGTTTGTGTGTTTATCTTCCTCATTATCAAAGCTTAAAGAAACATCTAGTTTATTTTTATTTTTTTGAGAGCAAGTGCGTGCAGCGGGGGGTAGGCGCAGAGGGAAAGGGAAAGGGAAAGGGAAAGAGGGAGAGGGAGAGGGAGAGGGAGAGAAAGGAAGAGGGAGGGGGAGAGGGAGAGAGGGAGAGGGAGAGAGAGAATGAATCCCAAGCAGGCTCTGCACTCAGCATGGAGTCTGATTCAAGGCCCAATCCCAGGACCCTGGGATCATGACCTAAGGCAAAATCAAGAGTCAGATGCTCAACCGAGCCACCCAGATGCCCCAAAACACATCTATGTTAAACAAAAGCCAAATTATTTTCATGAAAAGCACAACTAAAACAATACTTCTCTCCCCCTCCAAAATCAGCTTTTGAAAGTTGAGACAAATTAATATTAAAAGAGCTTTTATTTGTTAATGTATCATAGGAAATTAAAGCAAGTTACACTATCTTTAAAAACACAACTAATGCATTTTAAGAGAAACCCATCCCTCCCACCCCCCATCCCCGCATGAATTAAGAATCTAAGAGAAGTAACCATAAAACAAAGTTTTGTGGAATCCTTCATCCAAGAGTGCTTACATGATGATTAGGTTAATATTGCCTTCTTACAAAATTTCTCTTTTCTATTAAAAAAATTTTTTTGTCGCCTTGATTGTTTATTACAAAAAAATTCAGTACAAAAGTTCGATATATTGAAAAATGCCCCACCCCTCACAGCACCGTTATATATAGCGGAGTAATCAAGAGCAGATTGCTAATCTAGATGGAGCAATCTTCAAATTATACCCAGACACACAGTGGTTTATTTACCCTCCCGTCCCCTTCTCGTAAGAACTTAAAAAAAAAAAACACACATACAAAAAAATGTCAAAAAATTTGAGGAACCCTTTCCAAACAGTACACAGTTAGTTCAGTGTCAATAATTCACATCTTGCAACAAAGTGTATGGATATGGTTTCTTTTACAAAATTTTCAGTGTCAAAAAAGAAAATTAAGGCCATCAGATTCGCAGCTTAAAAATTCACATAAAGGAAATACAAAAATATTCTGTGCTTCTGAGAAGGCTCTGCACTGCATGTTGGTAAGGATTACCGTATTTCTTTGTGTTGAGGAAGACCGTTGACTTGAGAAGTTTACATAATTGCACAGCTTCTATTGGATGCCCTTGGGGTTCCCTGACGAGGAAAAGTAGAAAGAAAAATCAGTGCTAAGAAAGTGGAGGACAGTATTTAAAATAAGGCAGAGATGGGACAAATCCGTTTTACCTAACTTCAAATGAAACTTTATCGTTTTCTCATTTTTAACCTCCCCTTATAGCCTTCTTCCAACAAATTCCACAACAGTTGACTCTGAACTCCAGCTGTACATTCAGATCCTGAAGAGCTTAAAGAAAAACTCTGATCTAAGTCTCTCCATCAACTAAATGAGAATTTCTCATTTAAGTGGGGAAGTGTATGTATATGTAATTTGAAAGCTCCCTAAGTAATTATAGTATGCAGCTGAAGCTGAAAGTCACTATTCAATAAAGAACCTCCTTTTATAACTTCGAAAACAGGAGGCGAGCAGGCTCCACTGTGAACGACCGCGTCAGGGACCCCAGCCGGCTGGGTCCCCTGCTTACACACCCCAGAGCACGTGCTCTGGCTTCGTCCTCAGACGTGAGGTCAAAATGGCTCTATTCTTCTCTTTGGCCATGCACTAGTTCCTCAAAACCTCACAGTCTGACTTGTGACTGTGGCTGAAACTGGTTTCTTGAAGGCCACCAAATAAAGTTCATCAATTCAAAAGGGACCCATTTTCTAATGTAAACTCAAAAAATCTACCCTTCCTTCTTCCCTCTTTTAAAACTTGACATCATGGGGCACTTGGGTGGCTCAGTCGGTTGAGTGGCCGACTTCGGCTCAGGTCATGATCTCGAGGTTCGTAAGTTCGAGCCCTGCGTCGGGCTCTGTGCAGACAGCTCAGAGCCTGGAGACAGCTTCGGATTCTGTTTCTCCGTCTCTCTCTGATCCTGCTCTGCTTGTACTCTGTTTCTCTCTCTCTCTTTCACAAAAATATATAAACATTAAAAAAAAAAAAAAACACTTGACATCACTATCTCCTCTGATCACAAAAGCTAAAAGCCTCACACATCTGACTTCTTTTCCCTCTCTCCCTTCTCAGATTCAGTCACTATGTCTTAAGGAACCTGCAGTCACACAGTCCCTCAGTGTCTCTGCAATCTCCCTTCTGGAGTCAAGCGCAGATTCAGTCTCGGTGTCTCCGTGGCTCCAACATGGGCAGAAGCTATCTGCACAGGCAGCCCTGACTGCACACTTACCACCAAAGCTGCCCATTTCATGGATGTGTGACACACATCCTACAATACAATTGGGCAGAAACACTTGGCACTTAAGTCCTGACATATCTTGTGTGGTGAAGGGAAGATCACCACAGATTCTCTGCCACTCCTCCCCATCAGAGCTGAAGACTCTCTGCCCTCACGTAGCACTGGAGATGGCCTAGACACTCACTTTGGCTAAGAGAATATGGGCCTAGCCTTTAAGAGATCTGGTGCTCTCTTTTTCACCCTCATGGAAGCCAGCTACCATGTTAGAAACAAGCTTCAGCTAAACTACCAAAAGATAAAGCAACGTGGGGCGTCTGGGTGGCTCAGCTGGTTAAGCGTCAGACTCTTGGTTTCGGCTCAGGGGGTGATCTCACAGTTTACAGAGATCGAGCCCTGCATCGGGCTCTGTGCTGACAGTGCGGAGCCTGCTTGGGATTCTGTCCCCCTCTCTCTGCCCCTCCCCCACTCACACTGTCTCTCTCTTTCTCAAAATAAATAAATAAACTTAAAAAAAAAAGACAAAGCAGCGTGGAGAGAAACAACCATCATGTGGAGCAAAAGACTGCCCAGCTGAGCCCAGGCAAACCACAGAATCAGGGCGAGTAAGAAACACTTGTTCTAAGTCACTTAAGTTCTGAGCTGTATGTTAATGCAGCCAACAGGTAATTCGAACACCTGCAAACACCACTGTCTTCTGATAAAATAACTGCCCAACCTTCAAAATATTGCACAAGCATACTTCCCAGAGATCCTGTCAACGATTCTGGTGGCCTAGAAAGTCTTCTCCAGCATGTGACCTGCAATAACTCCTACTCTGAGCCACTGGGCTGACACCTTGAGATCTCTCTTACATTGTTATTGCACTTCCAGTCATTATAATGCTTCCCACTGGAGGCAGGAAATGGATCTTGTCCTTGTTTCTTGTGAAACCTCAGGCTAAAGTACCTGTTCTTAGACAGTCCTCTCCAAAATGTGTAAGAAAGTATCCAAAGGTTGGTTCTACCTCATACAAGCCACATCAAGTGGTTCTCAACCCTGGGTGCTAGCCACCTAAGAGAATGTTTATTTGGAGTAGGACTAGGGCCAATGAAGCAAAATGAACCGATTTATAAAGCTGGAGACATGGAGACAAGGTCTTATAAGGATAAGGGTAGGAATTGTGATTAATCACCTGACTCGAACAGCTTGAGAATATAAACTTAAAGCTTATTACTTATTAATAATTCCAATTTAATTAATTAAAATCAAATTTGGAGTTTCTTTATTTCAAGGGCTCTCAAAAGCCCAAGCATCAGCTAAAATCTATCTTATAATTAGATGATTTGGAATTTAATATAGCAAGAATTTTTGCTTCCCACTGCAGGAGAATTTTACTCTGGGTTTTTAAGTTTATATGCAGACACTCTGATTTAGTGATCTAAAGTAAACTTCTCTATCACAGAACTCTTGAGTAAATAATTTTGATCATGCATTGCAATCCAAATATACTTATTTATAAGTGATATATATGTCCTACCCAAACATATTATGTACATTATAAAACAAGATAAAACTTGATATAAGGAGAAAAAGTTGTTTTAAAGAGGTGCTAACATTTTCTTCTAATACTCTATAATGTACTATCTTGAATATTCCCTCAGGAAAAACAAACCCCAGCTGGCAAATCACTCACTCGGTTCAAGTACCAGGGAAAAAGACCAAACTCGCTATTGATTTTGGTTTCTATGTAATTCTGTCAATAATATTTAAAATAAACGTGTGAAAGTGATACCTGCTGGTGGAAAAGTTCTTCCTCAACGACCACTTCAGGTGCCGCTTCCTCCTCCTCCTCTTCTTCAGGTATGGTTGTTTTAAAGACTGTACTTCTTTGAGCAACCTCCTGAAAACGAGAGTAGCTTTTAAGTTAACACCACACTTATCACAAAGGCAGTCGGGGGGAGGGAACTTTTTTTTGCTTCGCTTTTAGCAAGAGCACCTTTCCTGCATCAGGAATTATTTTTTAAAAAAGAAAAAATTGGTTCACCAACAGCTTTAGCTGGTGAAAAGATTTTTGCATAACTAGTAGCAGTTGTTAGATTATCAATATTCCCACCAGGGGAGCTACAGGTATCCAATTTGAAATACCGGCTACAAAGAGTTTCCAAAGCTTCTGATCCCATTCTGTTACTAAAAACTCTGAACCATCTGGCACACAAGATTCTTTATAACACTCAACATGAATGCAGCTTCACGGGCCTGGCTCCTAGCAAAAAGGAGGTACTAAATAAATTCTGAACTAAATAAAGTCGGAGGCCAAATGATGTGATCTCAGGGACCGCAGTGGCGACAGTCCTCCTTCAGCAACTTTCCTCTTAGGAGATGGAATCAAGACAGATGAGCGCTATCTACCAGTAACACACGAGTGACGCTCCAATGTATTCTGCACAGAAAATAGTTTCATCATTCACTGGAGGTACGACAGAATGTAACCATTTCCATTTCTCCTGAAAGGCTCCAGTACAGATCCCTCTCCTGAGGAGAATGCTGACTCGCAGATGCAGCAGTGTTTGTGCTGAAGCAGGAGGCTAACCTGATGATCTGGCAGCAAGTAAATGAGTGTGTCCTACAGCCTGGTGGACAGTATCTCATTTTATCGTGTACCAAGTCCCAAGGTCACTCAAGAAAGATAACTGCACAGACGAAGAGGCTAAAATTATGTCAGTAAAACCTTATCCGGAATTTAACACACAACCAGCTCGTTTAAAATAGCAAAGAAAGAAAACCAAAGAACGGTTCAAACAAATCAGAGTTCAACTTTAAATTTATGTCCAGGGATATATTTTGTAAACGAAGCAAGGTGGTATACTAGTGTTTTGTAAGGAACTTTGATTGTTACACGGCCAAGGAAGATGGACCATTCTGAGAGTCTCATTTAGCTGGCAACTTCAATTCTGTGAGACCAGTCGTGCTTACGTACACGAATAGCCATTTCACAAATACCAGTCTGCTTTCACCAAACCAGCACTAATGAAAAAGCATGTGAGTCCTTAGCTCAATTATAATTCTTTGAAGTAAGATACCAATTGGGGGATGGCGGCATAAAAAATAGAAAAAGAATTCTTAAAAACCCCTCAGAGTACCCAGACTTCAGCAATTCATCCTAAAATGAGGCAAGAAAATTCACAGAAAATCTCCTACAGAATTCTTACAATCCAGCTCAGGCAGCTCATGACAAGTGCATACACCTCATTCTTGCAAACATTCTTAAAGCATGTGACATTACTGTCCTCAAATGCGAAACTCCACAAGCAGCAAACTGCCCAACTAAGTTAATTATAAATTAATAGACCTTAACTACTTTTTAAAAAAAATTTTATTTATTTTGAAGGAAAGAGAGAGAAAAAACAGGTATGAGCACATGTGGGAGAGGGGCAGAGAGAGAAGGAGAGAGAGAACCCCAAGCAGGCTCTGACTCTCAGCACAGAGCCCAATGTGCGGGCTCAATCTCATAAACCCATGAGATCATGACCTGAGCAGAAATTAGGAGCTGGATGCTTAAGTGACTGAGCCACTCAGGCACCCCTCATCTTAACTACTTTTTTTTTTTAATGTTTTATTATTTCCATTCAAGAGAGAGAAATAGAGCATGAGCGGGGGAGGGACAGAGAGAAAAGGAGACACAGAATCTGAAGCAGACTCCAGGCTCTGAGCTGTAAGCACAGAGCCCGACGCGGGGCTCGAACTCACAAACTGCGAGATCATGACCTGAGCCGAAGTTGGATGTTTAACCGACTAAGTCACCCAGGCGCCCCTTTTAACTTTGAATATAAGTGCTGTTAAGCACTTTTCATGTGATGAAATTTAAAAACCAATTAATCTAATACAGAAGGCCTGTATAGAAAATTAGTGTACTAAATAATGTCTAAAAATTGATAGAAAAATCATAAAACACATTTAGAACCAAAAATTGTTAGAAGGTTTGGGCCCAGGAAATTGTTATTAGTCAAGGTGCTAGTAGATGTCCTTATCCTATAGGGGCCCAGGCAGATGAGACTCGCTTTTGAGTTCCTCTCATCCAACCCTATCAAGGGTCCTGAAAGACACACATAGACGGTCTCTCTATAAAATGTATTAGGAGTCTGTCCCTGTTATAGCCTTGCACACACAAAGGTACACTCTTCAGGCGTGCACTGAAGGCAGCCGGTACCAGCTGATGGCTCACCTGTGCCAACTGTACTCAGTCACGACATGTTGATGGCCTGAATCACCATGGTGACACTATGGGATACTCATGCCACAGAAACAGCAAATGTTACATACAGATCAGGGTGGGTTTTCGATGGAGGAGCTGACTATTAAACTATGATATCTCTGTGTATATATAAGCAATCATTCAGATATACAAAAACTTCAGTTATGACTATATTCCAGAAGGTACAGAAAGACTGCTTTATTTCTTATTTCCCTCATAGAAAAACATTTTATTAGGGGGTGACAGGCATTAGAGAGGGCACGTGTTGGGATGGACACTGGGTGTTATATGTAAACCAATTTGAAAATAAACTATTAAAAAAATTTTTTTTATTTTAGCATGTCAGTATTCGCAGTTTTTAATCATCCAGCACCTCCTCCCTCATTTCTCGGTGAGAGTTCCCAATTTCACCTGGGTACCCGTCTCTCCTGTGGAGATGGGACACACGAGTCACCCGGAGCAGAGAGGATTGAGCTGCTGGAAGGGGAAGACGCCAGCTAACTCTGTCCTCCCGACTGCAGGAACCGGGTAGAGGGCGCCTGTGAGCCACGCTGGTTCCAGGAGACTAAAGCCCAGGATGGGAATGTCACAGGGAACGAGGCTCTTTCCCATGAGCAGCCAACCTGGAATGCTGCATCTCCAGAAGCGTCCAGCAACCATCTCACGTCAACCAAGGAGACACTCAGAAAACAGACGCAGAAGATCCTGGGGGCACCACCTCTGGACTTCTGGTCGTGTGAGCGCATATATTCCCAGGAGGGCCGATTTAAGTGAGTTTTCTGACATTTCCAATGTCTCAGCAAGAAGAAAATATTACGTAAAAAAATAAACTGACTTTGCCAATTACCTACAATCTTACAGAAAAATGGTCTTTAAGCAGATGGTTATGGATTGTTGCAAACGTGATCTGGAATTTACTAACAAACACGATTTCAGAATTAAAGGAAGAAATACCAACTGTACTTGGCTGACAACCGCAGAAATAGAAACCATATTCATCATACTTTGCTCATTTCTGACAAAAGTCACCTTAAATAGAGCCTAGCAAGCAGAAGACAGAAGTATGTTAAAAGAACGGACAGACCAACCAAGCGAATAATCTACTACTCGAGGGTTTCAGTCCTGCAGGGAAACCAGAGCTCGGGTCGG
Organism: Paguma larvata; assembly: GCA_030068075.1. Lineage (NCBI taxonomy): Eukaryota > Metazoa > Chordata > Mammalia > Carnivora > Viverridae > Paguma > Paguma larvata. Next base: position 129,206,824 of record CM057826.1, read on the forward strand.
TTTACAGAAACACCGCTGAAACACCACATCAAGACCTACCCTAGTCGCGGGATCTACTGTGCTCACACATCACTCTCTCCGTCTATCTCCTGGGCTTTACCCTGCTACATTCCAAACACCTTCCCAGAAAACCCCTCTAACTGGATACATTTTCACAGAGAAAAGGACGGTACAGGCCCCTGACTGGATTCCATGGCTCACAAAAGCGAGTCTCATCTGCCTGGGCCCCTTCTAACAGTGCTCTTCGACCTGAGGGAATCGCCACTCCCGGCAACGCTGTGAGAGCGTCACGAGCACTACCCATGTCAGGTGTCAGGGGACTGCCAGCACAGGAGCTGCAGAGACTACAGCACTTGGGTGGTGGCACCAGCGACAGAGGGAAAGCTTCCAAAGTGCTGACGGCAAGAAGCCTCTCCTCTCTCCTGCAGAGACAACAGGAGAAAGATCACACCCCGAAGACGGAGTGACGGGAGGCAAGTGTAAACTACTCCCCGACCTGAGAAGCTGGCCCAGGATCTGGAGGACAATTCACATGTGCCCCGAAATCTCACACAACCGTACTGAAGTCTACAGTCGCTCAGAACCTGTCTCGGTCTGAGATCAAGGGCACTCTTCATCCAGGAGACCGTGGGTTCCTGCGAAGAGCAGTCCCAACACCAGGGCATGTGTACAGTGAGAGACAGACGGGAAGATGGGCAGGCAAGGCACGGGGCTCTGATTACATTAATGAGAGAGGCCAAGCGGACCAGCCGCGCACAGGTGAGTGATACCTGCCTCAGCACTGCGGAGCGGTGGAGGAAGCCCTAAGGCCTGCTGCGATTTGACCTGCAGCCGCTCCTTCCTTAGCGGACTCCCATTTCTTGGGTGGGCGTGCACGTAGCCACACGGCAGGGGTGTCTTTACCTGCCTGAGGGAAGGTAAGGTTCTTTGATAAGAATCTAGGGCAGACGTGTTAAAAATATAGACATCAAGCAGATGTACACTCCACAATCTTCAAACTCAGAGTTTCACAAACACTCTGAGCTGGAAACGAGGTCAAAACATAAGCAGTTAACAGAGGCCAGCCACTGTTGCGAGCATTTCCCAATGATGATGTCATTTGTGTTGTATTCCTTACATTAATATCACCACAGTTATATGACCTGTCGTTACCATCTCCACTGTAAAACGAGAAGACTAAGACAGGAAAAGGAACGCCAAAAGTCACAAAGCCAGCGTGCAGCGGAGGCAGAAACACGTCCAGCGTCCACAATACATTCCTACCTCACTCCTAAAATCTGAAGTCAGCCTCACTTTGATTTACTGAGCAGCCTGGGTCTGCTGTAAGCAATCAATTACTTCCCATTTCACTTTGATTTCTGAAGAGAACTCACACTTGCACCATGAGCTTTCGAGGGGAACATACACTGTAGTACTGCTGACAAAATGGCCTCACCTCTCCCTGAGAATTTTTCAATATAACCTTCACATCTTCGCCAGTGCCCCAGGAGTTCTGGTTCTTCCAGATGAGGTCAGTGGGAGGACTGGCTGTGACGCCAGCATTTGCAGCCCAGATCTAGAAAAGAGAAAGGACATCAGTCGATCCAAATCCCAGCTCTCACACATCCCAACGACAGCAATATAATGAAGAGCCCTGGACACCTAATGAGAGAACGGATTCTAAGTCTCAGAACTGTATCCAGCTTCAGAGACCTGCCGTATGACTGGCTGTGCATCCAGGAGAGCCCTTCTAGGCCTCGGCTTCCCCATCCGATAAATGGGAATGGTGACACACAGGGATCTGAGGGGACGTTGTCCATATTCACCTCCTACCCCTCAACATGTCAGCTGAGTGCGTGCAAGTGACCTTACTCTCATTAAGCAGGAAATGACAGAAGTGAAACCTGTAATGCATGGGATTACTGTACCCAGAGAGGGGCCGGCTCACTCGGCAAGGATCGGCTCTCGCTGTCAGCACTCTGTTTCTCTACGGGTCTCAGGGGCCATTCTTCCGGGTCGGAGCCCTCTGACCCGCTCCAATAGTATCCTTCAGCTGCCTAGAGCAGGCAGTGAAGAGATACTGCTACCTTCTCTCAAAACTTCTGCAGCAGACAGCCCACCTAGAATATTCTTCTATAAACTCGTAGGTCTCCAACTAGGGGCACTGTCACAATACCTCAGGAGTGCCTGATACTGAACTCCAAAAAGAAAACAGGAAAGGAACAGATCACCCATTACTCTATGATGGACAGAACTGCTACTGAAATACACACAACCAAAAAAAATTACATTTCCCTCCTAATAAGCATGGACATTCTGCCATATTTTTAATGTATTTTATTGGCAAAAGAGTATTGGTAGAGTGGAGAAAATATGAGTCAGAAACTCTGGCTGTGAACCAGGGACAAATCACTCCAGCGCCACAAACCTCATCTGTAGGGACACCACCACCAGACCTGATGCTTCTAAAAGAGCATATGAAAATAGAGAGGAAAGTCTTACACCCCATCAATTATTTTACGATATGCAGTAGAAGTGGCTACACGACGGCACAGTGAAGACTGGAGACCGTACAGGCAGACATCTTTTTAAATGGGGAGGAAAATCTATGAATTATGGACTAGGAGGGAGCCCGTCCTCTGCAGATGCTCACGGGAAGCTTCGAGATCCCCCGTGAGCGGTATAGCTGGAAAGGGACAGGCAGCGTTGGCTGGGGTAAAACAAAAAAGGAACTGGATCTGGGCTGTCAGTTTATGTAGAATGCTAAGGTTTTCCTAGCTTTTCCACTAGTCCACATGGAATCATACAGTTGGTTTAGTGTTGTTAATAATCATAAAATGCGAGCAACCTCACTGGGTAATTTGATCTAAACCTAAAATGTCCCAGAGCGAGCCATGCTGTCTCACGTGGAAGCCGTAGGTGGCTGGTGAGCACCGGAGATGTGGCTGGTCAAAACGGAGAGGGACTGTGAGGACGGCTGTAAGCTGAACACTTAGTTAAAAAAAAAAAAAAGAGGCAAAATATCTGACTTAGTAATTTTTATACTGATCACACATTGAAAGAATAGTATTTTGGATACGCTGGGTTAAGTAAAACAGAGCACTAAAGTTAACGTCACATCTTTTTTACTTTTCTTTAATGTGGCTATGAGAACATTTTAAATTGAGTATGTCTTCCTATTTGTGTTCTAGAGCTTTAAATTGATCTTTGCTATTGCCGGGTACAATTTTACAGGAATTACCCATCGCTACCAAGTTCCAAAGAGCTTCTTGTCATGTTTAAGGCTAGCTACTTAAAAAAAAAAAAGCATGACATTATTTTATATGATAACTGAGTTCTCCACTAGAACTACAGCATATTTATCTATTTGGTCCCCAAGGGACTGTATCTAATGGAAAAAGCATATGACTGGCATAATGGTTTCACATTATGAGACAGAGACAGAGAGCACACTCAATTCTGAAATCTTCTGAACTAAAATGTCGGATTCTTTCCACCACATTATGTAGCCTCCGTAAGACACATAACCTGACTGAACACTTTTCTCTCACTATAGTAACTACTAATGAGAAAAGATAGTGTGGTTAGAATATTTGTTTCCATTTTTTACCCATTATTACAAAATTAGCATCTCATATTTTCACAATGTGGTATCGAGCTCTATAATACATTTTAAAAGTCCTAACCAGTTTGAGCCTCTGATCTCAAACACTGAATGTGTATCAATCATAAATTTTAAAATATATTTAATATTTTTAAATAAATTGATAAAACCTACTTCTATATCCTTCAAGGATGAAAATATGGACTTTTTCACATTTATAAAGTTAACATATTTATTTTTTTTGTAAAATCTACTAAACAAAAGTAAAGACATTTTGTTTGCTCAATGATGCTACTTCTCTAGAAAGCATGCTAATGGTATTTAATAACTATTACAGACGTCGTGTTTCAGAACACAGCAACGGTCAGTGAACCACTTAGAACTCAAAATACAGTGAGAGTGGCACAAAAACCCATCTGTCTCCAAATCTAGAAATGTAAACACTATGCAAAAACCACGTTACCCTCGCTAAAATATTATGTTTAAAAAGTGATTCTTGGGGCACCCACGTGGCTCATTCGGTTAGGTGTCTGACTCTTGGTTTTGGCTCAGGTAATTATCTCACAGTTTGTGAGTTCGAGCCCCATGCTGGCCTCCGAGCTGACAGCACAGAGCCTGCTTGGGATTCTCTGTCTCCTTCTCTCTCTGCCCCTCACCTACGTGCACGTTCTCTCTCTCTCTCAAAATAAATAAATAAACTTTAAAAAAAAGTGATTCTTTCCAGGACCTATCTATCACTTAATGACTTTGTTCAAAACATAGATCCCTAATCCAACACCAGAGGTGGGGATGAGGGCGAGGTGGGGCCTGGACCCCAAAACACCACCCACATGGTGCTGAGGGTCAGTCACCCAAGGCAGACAACTGTCATTTTAAGGCATATCTTAGCCTTAAAAGATTATCCTCTTAATAGTTCCTTAACGCCAAGCAGTATCTCCTGAATCAGACAGGGCTACAATATGTCAAGAGACAGCTGTTTTATATCTACTGGGGTAGACAAAATAAAAAGATTATTCAAAGGTCAGTACTTTCGCTGTGAATAGTCAATTACCACTCTCAATAAGATAGGATTTTAAAAATCTTTAATAGCACTTGTAATTCCCTAATAATGTCAAAGATGTTTTAATGCCCACTTCTAAAATGTTTCTCTTGAAGCCAAAAATTTTCTTGAATTACTTTAACTGTGAGTCAAGACATTGAAGTTAAATTAAGTGATGATTAAATTCACTTACTGTAACAGTCTGGCCTGCCTTCAGCACATATCTTGAGGTATATTTGTAACTGACTGATGTGTCTCCAATTTTTCTGATCATTTCCCAGCCTCCCATTGGCTGATCCTATTCATAAAGAGTAAAAGAAGGTCGCATCAAATATACAGAAAGTGACGGATAATCATAAGAATGAATTTACACAGGCAGTTAAACTAAGACGGATCTATGGGTGTCTTCCTAGGATTCTATTTTCCTAAGAAAGTAGGAATAGGATTTCTATTTTCCTAAGAAAGTAGGAATAGGATTTCTATTTTCCTAAGAAAACACGGATTTGTCATTCAGCAGAACAGTAACTTCAACAATGCTGCAGTTTTAATATTAAGGTACTTAGTTTTAAAGAAGACAAAACTAGAAGAAAATATAAAATAGTTGATTACTTTAAGATTTAAAAAAACAGACACACATAAACTTAAGAACAGATGTAAGAAAATATGTCCTTTATCTTTTGCATCTATACCACTTCTGCACACATTTAACTCCCTTAACTCAAAGCATGAGCGGCTGAAAGGAGGTGACGTGGATCACCTCAGCCGAGCTACCCAGGGCTGCCTAACACCCGGGAAACGTGCGGGTATTTAAAGCAATTAGCTGGCCTGATCTAGATCCATCTCCAACTCAAAGCCAAGAATAAACCAGGCTGAAAGCCGGCTGTAGAATAACTCAACACGGGGCTGTCACACCTTTTGAAAACCAGCCAAACCACAATAATAGAGTAGCAGAGGCTACTCTTTTTCTTCGGCTTTTAAAGTCGTGACTAAGAGGGCATAAGGCCTCTTCTCTTGAGTATGTGAACTACTAGCTTTCCTTTGCCCGTCCAAAGTATTTATTCACACACACACACACACACACACACAACGGTTTCAACAGCTCTGGTGAGAAAAGGAGTGGTTTTCACAAACAACATTCGACGAATTCTGAACAATGCTTCAGCAAGCGACATCCACCCCACTGCGCCCCCACAGAACCCCCAGACCTGCCACCCAGCGTCATCGCACACCCCTTCACGGCCTCCACCCCAGGACGCCAAGCCAGGAAGGAACTTCACTTCTGAGCTCTCAAAAACCCCAGCTCAAAAGCTCACAATACCCTGCTATGAATATTTTGTTTACTTTTAAACAAATATTTTCAAGACAGGGCTCCATACTATTCTTCATATAAAATTAAATCATTAGTTTTTATTCATTTATTCATTTAGAGAACAAAATACTCCCCGCATATATGAGTCTGGTCTCATATTTCCTTCCTTCCTTTTCTGATGGTAACAGCTATGAAAGAGTATCTCCCGTTTTTACACTCCCACTCCAACTCTTCCGCGATCTGGGAGGGCAGGGTGTAACAACACCTCATCCTTAGGAAGGCCACCGTGAGAGAACGGCCAAGTGTGAAAACAAGCTCTGGCTCCGTAGAGCGAGGCTAAGGAAGGAAATCTTTAAACTGCTAAGTGTACCATCTCCTCTTCCCCCTCCCATTTTAACGGATACTTTACTTCATGAATTTAAGTAAAAAATAGGGGGAAAACTCTTATTCTGTGAAGACTAGTGAATACAAATAAAGGCTGAGGAATTATTATGAATGTAAACAGTCTACCAATAAGCAAAGCCTTCCTAGAAAAAGGGGGGGGGGGGGCCTGTTTTTACCTGTTCAGAAGTGTTCTTCAAGCGGATAAACTTCCCATCGACATCGATCTCTTCGATGCAGACGTTGCCGGTGGCTGAGGCGGAGTGCGAGATGCTGACGCTACTGCTCGCCTCCGACTCCTCCACGTCGACTCGCTTCCGCTTCCCTCTAGTCGTGCGCACGCTCCGACTCGAGGATGCTCGGGACACTGTCACGCGAGAAGAAGGGCTTGGAGAGAGCTTCAATCTACAGGGGAAAAATAATCCGTTTAGGAGACAATTAGGCACTTCCAACTGTAGGAAAAAGGGTACTGATACCCTGCACATGCATTTCCAAAGCAAAACATCACTGAAGATCTGCTGGACAAGGCCGATATACACCTTAACTAAGATAAACTTATCTGGGCTAGAATGCCCACCATTATGTTCTTTAAAAAATAATATGGGGGGGGGGGGCGCGCCCCGTGGCTCAGTCAGTTAAGCGGCCGACATCGGCTCAGGTCATGATCTCTCGTTTCGTGAGTGTAAGCCCCGAGTCAGGCTCTGTGCTGACAGCTCAGAGCCTGGAGCCTGCTTTGGATTCTGTGTCTCCCTCTCTCTCTCTGCCCCTCCCCTGCTCACATTGTCTCTGTCTCTCAAAATAAATAAACATTTAAAAAATTAAATGAATGAATAAAAATAGTATCAGAATGTTTTCCCTAGGAACAGAATATAAACATTATGCAGGAAGTATGGAAAACATGGGGGGATGAACCAACCCACCTACCACAATGTATGTAACACTGAAACTGAATGGCTCTTCATTCTCAATTTTTTTTTTTAACTTTTATTTATTTATGAGAGAGCCTGAACAGGAGAGGAACAGAGAAAGACGGCGACACAGAGGCTGAAGCAGGCTCCAATGCAGAGCCGTCAGTGCAGAGCCCAATGCGGGATCTGAACTCATGAATCATGAGATCATGACCTGGGCTAAAGCCGGATGCTTAACCTACTGAACCACCCAGGTGCCCTAGTTTTTCATTGTAAATCAGACACTTTCCTTTTGAAACTTTTTCCTAAGAACAGATGTCAAAGAATTTATACACTAACCAGATTTTTAAAAAAGCATGCAAGTCTCAGCAATCAAAACATTTAAAATCTCAAAAAAAAGACTCCGTATCTTGACACAGTCCAGCATTTAAAATAATAGTAACTGGGATGCCTGGGTGGTTCAGTCGGGTGACCATCACACTCCTGATTTCAGCTCAGGTCATGATCTCACAGTCGTGAGGTCCAGACCCTTGTCAAGCTCTGCACTGGACATGGAGCCTGCTTAAGATTCCCTCACCTAAATGACATATTAATTAACTTTGTGGTGGGAATCTCTTCACAATGTATACATACACCAAATCATCATGCTGTGCAATTTTATTTGTCAATTATACCTCCATAAAGCTAAAAAAATTTCCAAACAAGACAAAACAAAACGAACTCTCTATGCCTCTATTCCTCTTCCTCTGCCTCTCCCCCACTCATGCTCACTCTCCCAAACAATAAACTAAAATAGAATACAATACAATAAAAAAGACTGCTTGAATATTTTTGTTGTTGAGATAGATATATGATCCATTTCTATTTACATCTATACTTGTGTTAAAATATGACAGAGAAAATATTTAAGGTTGCCTTAAATGTTAAAATTTTTGCAAAACCCTAATCCTATTTACTACTCCTAAATAAAAAGGATAAGGACAAAAAGTATGAGGCAGAGCGACACCTAAGTTACTTACCTCTCCTCTTCGCCCTCTAAGAGCTTCCTATAAGCACTGATTTCCATGTCCAGGGCTAACTTTACATCAAGAAGTTGTTCATAATCATTGAGCTGTTGCTGCATCTGATCCCTTATTTCCGCCATCTCTCGCTCTTTGTCAGACAGCATGCGCCGAGAGTTGTCTCTTTCTTTAGCAAGCAAGTCCTCCAACTCTTGAATCCTCTCCAAACATGCTCTAGACTTCAGAGTCAAAGGAACACAATTACTTTCTAGGAACATTCCAACATTAGCACAAAGCAGCTATTTTAAACCATTTCCGGGAGAGAAAAACAAATAAAGCTAAAAAAGAATTTCAAAAAAAAAAAAAGAAAAGATTCTCTCTAACCCTCTTCCTCTGCCTCTCCCCAACTCATGCTGGCTCTCTCAAAAAATAAAATAAGAAGACTGCTTGAATATTTTTTGTTATTAAGATAGAAAAATACATGATCTTCCTCTCCTCAAATCCCTCCCTACTCACATTCTCTCAGTCTCTCTCAAAATAAATAAACTTAAAAAAAAATTTAAAAACCAAAATTTCTCCAATAGAAAATACAGCCCTTGGGAAGTCAGCTTATAAAAGAATTTAAAAAAGAGGTAAATTCTTCAAATGCAAATGTCATAAACATACACATAATTTTTCTGTATTTGGCCACATAAAACAAAATCTAAAAAAATTTTTTAATATTTATTTATTTTTGAGAAGGAAAGAAACAGAGGATAAGCAGGGGAGGGGCAGAGAGAAAGAGAGTACAGAATCCGGAGCAGGCTCCAGGCTCGGAGCTGTCAGCACAGAGCCTGACGCGGGGCTCAAACCCACGAACCGTGAGATCACGACCTGAGCCGAAGTCAGACACTCAACAGACTGAGCCACCCACGCATCCCTAAAACAAAATTATAAAAGTTGTGGTTTTAGTAAAAGTCAAGTAGGACTCCTCTATAAGCCTTTTCACTCAAAAGTATAAATTAACAAAAGTAAAGAACCAAAAAGATAGGAAACTCACTGGTAAAGAATGAAAAAGGTAGGAAACTCACTGACAAAAGAAACCTAAGGGCGGTGAAAGTGTGCTTTGGAGAACTGTTGGAATTATGCGGAATCCACAGAAAGGGATTCTGGTAACCCTCAGGGATAGTGTCCCTGCAGGACTGCTGGGCTCTCCAGCTCAGTCAGCATGCAAAGACTGAATACTAACTAACAGTGTGGTCTGTAAGATATGACTGTAAGTATAGAAACTTTGTATTTGGTATTTAAAAAATGAGAAGTCACACAGTCTGAGCCAGAAAGTTCATCTGAGAACCTTGTGGCTCACTAGGTAATTATTCTTCTGCATTTCTCCAAGACAGAATTCATCTCAGTAACCTCAGAAAATGACAAAGGTAATCAACTCAAAAAGACTGATAGATGGTTCAGGCCCTTAGAATCACAAGTAGCTGCATCGGAGCAGAATACAAAGGGCATGTACCATACCAAAATTAAACCAGGAAGGCTAGAAAATCAAAAGGGGGTCTACACTGTGAGGAAGCACTACCTTGAGCTGGTTTATGTATTTCTCACAGGGGTATGGTTTAAAATTTTTGCAAGTGCATTACATCTATACTTGGGTTGAACAAATACGTAAACAGGATGAGAGAAACCAGGTTTTTTACTCTCAAAGAGAAAAGTTAAAATGAATCCTGTAGTATGGGGTTAGTCAGAAACATCTATGTGAACTTTGGATTTTGTTTACTATAAATACAAGTAGACAGAAAGACAATCATAGAAAGTATGTAAACTCGGCTTACCATACATTGTATGTTAGCTAGTTCCATCCACAAGAGGGCCTAGAAGCAATGACACTCCAGAACCAGTGAGACACTCAGTCTCTAGATCTTAATTTCTATATACCATTCTCCAGTAAAAAGAACCAAGGCTCCTTGGAGAAGTATCTGATTCTAGGGCTAGAGCAGGGAAAATACAAGACGAGCCTGGAGTATCTTACAGTACTTGAAACTAAAGAAGTGCTTTTTAAAAAGGGGGGACATGATAGGGAATCTGAAAGAACTCTAATGGCCAAAGCTGGGACCATCTAAGCCAATAATGGAATGTAGAATTGGATTATAACCCAAAAGATGTAATGAATATCCAGGAGTCTATACTAATATAAACAAATGAAATGAATAAATAAGATATAAATAAATAAATAAATGACAAATCTTTAGTATACTAGAGAATTCCACTTAATAAATGTAGATACCCCTTCAGGGTGTAGAGTTTACTTCCTGTCCTTTAACCCTCGAGAGTTGGCTGGACTTAGTGGGCTGCTTTCCAAGAACAGAGTATGAAAAGAGGACAATGGTAATATGACAGTGGAGAAACACTACCTTAACCAGTGACGAAGGTTAGTATCACCAGTGATGTCACGTGGATGTCATGTGATCCCTGATATGATGTGACAAGATGGGCACTTAACACCCATAACCCCAGTCTAATCATGAGAAAAACACCACACGCACCCAGACTGGGGGACAGTATACGGGCTAAGTAGCCAGTTCTCAAGACTCTCAAGGTCATAAAAAACAAGGAAAGCCTGAGAAATTGTCACAGGCCTAATGAGACTAGGGAGACAGGTGGTACCCTGGAAAAGAAAACCAACTGCAATAGAAAATGTGGTAAAATCCAAACAGTCTAGAGTCCAGTTAGTAGAAGTGATGTACCAACAGGAGCGCTTTCATTTTGACAAATATACCATGATAACAGAAGATGCTTACAATGGGGGAAAACTGGCTGAGGGAGACACGGGAACTGCCCGTGCTATCTTTCTAACTTTTCTGTAAATCTAGAATTACGCCAAAATAAAAAGGTTGTTTAAAAACTAATCAATCAATTAAAATCCAGAGCAGCATCTGACGCTCCGTACCAGAAGCAGGCTTCATCTTAAGAGTGATACTAAACATAATCCCTGCCTCGAGAACTTGCATTTAAAACTACATTTGCAGGGGCGTCTGGGTGGCTCAACTGGTTAAGCGTCCAATTCTTCGTTTTGGGTCAGGTCATAATCTGTTTCTAAGTTTGAGCCCCACGTCAGGCTCTGTACTGACAATGAAGAGCCTGCTCGGGACTCTCTCTCTTCCCCTCCTCTGCCTGCGCACTCTCTCGCTCTCTCACTCTCTCCCAAAATAAACAAACATTAAAGCAGAGTTGATGAAAGGCATGAAGTACCCAAGATTCAGAGATAACCTCTGAACCCAGATTTGTAAACCCAACGTCTCTATTTGTCTGCCTCTGATGTTGCAGAGCTCAGAAAGTGGGGAAAAAACAAAATCTAGGTACAAAAAAGTTTTAAAGTTACTCTGAATCATTTAGAAATAAATTTTTTTTTTTTTTAATTTTAGAGAGAAAGCAGGCCCAAGTGGGGGAAAGGAGCAGAGGGAGAGTAAGAGGGACAGAGAAACAGAGAATCTCAAGGAGGCTCCAAGCTCAGCGTGGAGCCTGATACAGGGCTCCATCCCACAACCCCAGGATCACGATGTGAGCCAAAGTCAAGAGTTGGATCCTCAACCAACTGAGTCATCCAGGCACCCCTAGAAATAAATGGTATTTAAAATAGCTGCACAACACCTATCATGTAGGTAAATACAAAGAACACAACACGAGAGACAGACCTAGATTCTTCTTCCCAAGGCTGCCGTAAAGTACGCTTGAGACTCTGAACAAGCTGTAAGTGGCCTCACTAACCAGTGTCCCCATTTGAAAAATGAAGGAAGTCAAACTACATTATCTACCTGTGTGATCCCAGCTTGCACTCTAAGATACTTTACAGCTGACTTCTGCTGGTCCTGGTTTTCTTATAGCATGTAACATTATTGAATTCGTTTATTATGGTTAGCTACAATGGGAGTTTCTAGAGTCTGAGTGTTAGAAAAACAAAACTTAGAGGTGCTTTTAGAGTGCTAATGGAGAATCTTCTGCCAGCCAGACAGACTGTGACCAACCAATTAATTTGGCCACTCAAAAATCTACACAGAAATAAAAGAAATGCTATAAGCAATATATGAAATTCCTAATTTCAAAACATAATACTACCACCATACCGATGTTACTTAAAATTATTTCAGCATTTTAAAGCCTAGGCCAATTTTATTTTTTTAGCATTATTATTTTTTTTTATGTTTAAGCAATCTCTACACCCAACGTGGGGCTCAAACTTCCAATCCTGAGATCGAGTCTCATGCTCTACCGCCTGAGCCAGCCAGGGGCCCCACGGCTATGTCAATTTTAAATAAAGTTTAAGAAGTACCTCACTAGCATGAGTCAAATAACCAAAAGGAAACCGTATGGCCTAAGAGGCAGCATGAGGAAACAGGTATGACCCAACAACAAATGCTGTTAACATACACAATGGGAAACAACGGGAGGGGTGTCTTTTTGCTTTTTGATGATCTTTCTCAGAGGCTAAAGTTTATGAACCAATGAAGATACTCTTCAAGATCTATTATTTATCATAAAATCTGACACCAGCAATGAACAGAGGCAGGACACCCCGCCCCCCACAGCTCCCCAAAGACAGAGAACCTTTAGAACTATTCTGGCCGAAGAAGGTGCATCTCTCCTATTTAATAAGAAGTTAGCTCCTGAAACCCCCAGGGCCCCGCGGAACACTGTTTAAAAACCATTAGCCAGAAGTTAACAAAAAAACCAGCAAGGACGAAAATATAACTAAGCAGCCAACAGGGAAATAGCCCTGAGCCTGAGTCAGGAAACGTGGCTACCAAGTTTCACAGACTATCACTATTTAACCCGCAAGTCTGTGTCTCCATCTATAAGACACCGACACCCAGCATAATCAAGTGGAATATAGCCACCAAAAAAAAAAGAGTGCAGGGACATATGAAATTCAGGGAAAGGGAGTAACTAGAGAATGATTTATTAAATGGAGAATAGTAGTAAATGTCAACTCATAGTAAGAACACAGGGCCCTATTTTTTTTTGGAAAGGTAGCTCTTAAGATGGTGCAATGAAAAGAAAAAGATGATCTTTGAAGAGTGTAAGGGGTAAAGGGAAAAACTGGGAACTAGGAGAAAAACCCATCTATCAACCTGCAGCCTCTGGGCAAGTAACTAAGCCCACGTAGATAAACGCAAAGATCCTTCCAGCTCGACTGCTACGAGAGAAAACTTCAAAATACTATCAGGATAAAATAGGTCTAAAATAATTTTTTAAATAATGTTACGAATAATAGAGTACACACAATAGGCAATGTAAAAGTCTCTTATTTTTTTTTTACATTACCCCATTTTATGTAATTCACTGTTTATCTTGTTTTCTAAATACCTGTTAATAGTAGTCTTCAGTTTGATAATTAGAAAAACATTTTACTAAAAATAATAAAATTTAAGTTTAATTAAATTTTTTAAAAAAGCAAGGAAAACTTAATCAAGAATAAAGTTTATTCTTATGGGGAAAATTTAAAACAGCAAAAATTTCCTCCCTGAAGGAAAATGGAAGCTGAAGTTACTTCCCAAGTAATAAGATGAGCAGTAGATTACCGAAGCACTCTGCCTACTTACATGGTCACTTGTGTACTCTGCGTCCATCAACACCACCCTTACAACACTGAGACCGGTTTCAGGCAGTGTCCCCGCCGCCTGGAGCTGCACCTTCAGGGCCCCATCACGGACTGGGAGGCACTTGGTCAGCACAACCAGCAATGTGATCACGTGCCACTTAGGTGTACCGATGAACGAATCAGTTGCTAGATTCTAAATATGCCAATTAACGCTACGCCTCATGACCCTAATTATCACGTAGTTCAAACACTGAGAGAATCTGTCCAAAATCACAAAGCATTTTACCACTCACTAAGAATTTTTGCATGTTTTTCTTATTATGGTTTCCAAATGGATAAAAAAGGATAAAGCTGCTAGAAGGCTCTGAAAATCTGGCTCCAAGGGGTAAGCCTCAGAAATAAACCAGCATGTCACTTCCTAAGGGAAACTTATTAGGTTCGGGGTAATCTCTTAATATGGGAATAACAGTCCCACCCAGGGGACGTTGATACAAAATGAACAAATCAGGAAAGCCCTGTGACACAAGAGTGTAGAAAACTACGATGCTCTCTGCGCAGTGACATCAGGCTGAGCAAAGCAGGTGGACGACGGTGGTCAAGGAGGCCTTCAAGTGCAGCTTACATTATTCTTGGAGTAAGACGCTTACTAACCTCTTTCTGTAGATTGGAAAGCTGAGATGAAAGGCTCTCAATTCTCATACGACTTTCCATCAGCTCTTCCCTGGCACTGTTGACAGTAGAAGTATTCATTTCTGATGACAGTCTGGCATTCTCCAGCTAAAAGAACAAACAAGAGTCAGCCTTATCTAGTGACTTAGAACAAACGAAGGAGGAAGTATGATTCATCTCAAGGCTTTTCAGTTCAAACCTAAGCCCTGCTGGTAACTGGTTGATGTAACAGGAAAAGCATCACGAAGTTTGCTGACATGGTACAAATTACCTTAAAGTCTTTCTGACTCTAGGTTCGATTCCCAATATAGGAGTTTCACAATGGTTAATACATGTGGTTCTCTACCCGAAGTTTATTACTTAAATATTTCACCTGAGTATCTCTAATGTGTTAGATGATACTATTAATAAGGAGCCTGGGTAGTAGCAACTTAATTGTGGGTGATGTCTGTAGGAAAATACACATCACATGTCTCTAATCCATCGAATCTAATTACAGAGGATAGAGCCAGGGGCGCCTGGGAGGCTCGGTCGGTTAACTGCCCGACTCGTGATCTCGACTCAGGTCATGATCTCACAGTTTGTGAGTTCCAGCCCCACATTGGGCCCCAAGCTGACAGTGGGGTGCCTGCTTGGGATTCTCTCTCTCAAAATAAATAAGCTTAAAAAAAAAAAAAAAGAAAAAGAAAAGAAAAGATAAAGCCAAAAGCAGAAAATACTAATTTATAGATTATCTCCCACCAAGTAGAAACACTTCCTATCAGAAGCAAAATATAGCCCCTAAGACAGAAACATCCTATTTCTCCAAATGGCTGTAATATTCAGTTCTGCGTGTGTCTCAGACACATTTTTTCTGGACGTCGTCATGTTGGCTCCCTCTGGGGACACAGTCTATGTGACGGACCGATCCTACATTATACTTTGGCTCCT
Organism: Paguma larvata; assembly: GCA_030068075.1. NCBI lineage: Eukaryota > Metazoa > Chordata > Mammalia > Carnivora > Viverridae > Paguma > Paguma larvata. Next base: position 129,222,225 of record CM057826.1, read on the forward strand.
TCACTGCCCAGCACAACGCCTCGCACTAAGTGTTCGACAATCCAATGTAAGGTTTCGAAGATCCCGCCCCTCACTAGCCAATTACTACTTCATAAAATGAAGTAAAAAAAAAATCAACAATTTGAGGCCATTCAATAGAAATTATACTCAACACCTTGATGACCTTAATTTTTCTAAGTCTTCCACTAACTCTTTTTAAGTGAATCATGTACATTTCACACACTGGGATAAAATCATTTATGAGGAAAGCCTGTACTCACTGGTGTTAAAGATTTTTGGATGATCTGCTAACACAAGTTAAAAGTTTCTATAGTATTCTTTAGAAAAATAATAGGGGCAGAGGAAGAAATATCAAACTTTCCATTTGGCCTCTGTTCAAAAAAGCTTGAGCTGTGGTAGTCACAACCTCTGTACAATGATGCCCTGGTAGTCAGAAAGAGGTGCCGTCTGACACTCGCTCACTGGTAAATGCACGTTTAGGACAGCATGATTAGTACTTGCCATGGGGAGGGAAGTATTTTCAGAAGGCTTGGGTTTAACTATTAAGACACGACATGAGTGATCAATCAGACAAAGAGATAAACCCTTACCTCTGATATGGGCGAAATAACCCTACTTTCTTTGGATAATTTCTAGTATCGTTTACTTTAAAGAAAACGTTTTTATAAAAAGTCCATTTTCGGGGCGCCTGGGTGGCTCAGTCGGTTAAGTGGCCAACTTCGGCTCAGGTCATGATCTTGTGGTCCGTGAGTTCAAGCCCCGCATGGGCCTCTGTGCTGACAGCTCAGAACCTGGAGTCTGCTCTGGAGTCTGTGTCTCCCTCTCTCTGCCCCTCCCCAGCTCATGCACTGTCTCTCTCTCTCAAAAATGAATAAGCATTAAAAAAAAATTTTTAAGTCCATTTTCTATTTTCAAGAGACTAGGGGAACTCATTTAGGAAAACCAGAACAAGGCGACCAAGTCATGTTCTTCAGGGTGCCTGAAGTAAGGGTTCTCAGGCCTCAGGCCTCAGGCCTGTCCTCACAGGAGACCGCTCACTTTGGCATGGTAAGTCTGCTCCAGTTCCTCCTTGTATAGCTTCACTTGGGCATCGTGTTGTTCTCGCATTTCATGAAGAGCCTGAGCCAGCTTGTACTCATACTCAATCTGACGTCCAGAATCCACCTCCACCAAGCGAGTTTCATGCTTCCTTCTGGTCTCATTAATCTCCTGGTGGGGAAAATGACATGAAACCAAGTTACCTACCATGGCTGCAGTAGTACCAGTCCAAGTGACGTGAGGGCCATTTGAAGTGTTTACACACTAATCTCCCTTTGTCTCTCCTGCAGTGGGCATGTGAAAAGCCCTATTTTTTGCCTTTGTTTTCAAATGAGATTTTTGAGATGGAACTAATGACAGAAATGACAGCCCTAAGAATTTTGTGTTTCTTTTCAATGGCACAGCTCTGTACTTCTCTGAAGACCAGGAATGGCCTGAAGACTTAAAAAAGCACCATGCAATCATGGATTAACGGTGTACACTGAATACCAACTTTTTCTAAACTGGTGTTATGATGATCCTAAGGACGTCTCTAGAAAAAATGCACATGAAAAGTTAAACTTGTCAATCGGGACAACGTTAACTACAAGATTTATGTACAATAAAACTATCTTCTTAAACACACAATAGGCAGAGCAAGCTAATTTATGGGACTTATTTTAACAGCTCGTGCTAAGGTATTAATATTGACTGATATGAAACTGCATTAACAATGGGGGTGCCTTGGTGGCTCAGTCAGTTAAGCATCCGACTCAGATCACAATCTGTTTGTGAGTTCCAGCCCCGCCATCAGGCTCTACGCTCACAGGGCAGGGCCTGCTTGGGATTCTCTCTTTCTCCCTCTCTCTCTGCCCCTCCCTGCTCACATGTTTGCTCGAGCTCGCTCACTGTCTCTCTCTCTCAAAAAAAAATAAATGCTAAAAAAAAGAAAAAAAGAAATCTTATTAACAATATTACTTTACTCTCTCAAGTACATATGATCACTCATTATTAAAGAACAGAAATAGTAGGCATAATCCTTCAGTTTGTGTTGTAAGGACGTATCCAAAACGAGGATGGCTAGGAACACAAGACCCAGAATGAAATCTCCATTCCAGCTTCTAGCACTGAAAATACCAGAGCTGTCTTCAATGGCAATAACTAAAGAGGCCACAAGAGGGGGGTATAACCCAGTGACATTTGCATCTGTGTCCTCTTCCTGCGTGTGGTTCCCTATGCATTTCCTCATCATTCTTTTAACTGTTCACTGCAGAGGAAAATGCACTTGACGGAATCTAAAAACCAGGGTTCAAATTCTAGTTCTGCTCTTAACCTCCCAGGGGTGACATGTATTTGATGAAGTTATTAGTTCAACAAATACCAAGTACGTACTGATTTTGCCTGTGGTCTACCTCATTTTCTCCTGTTCCTGTTTTTCACCTTCCTCTTTCTCGCCCCCTAGTCCTTAACTGTTCACAATGAGGAACTTAAGTATATTTATTGAATAGTAAGTATTCTATCCTCTACGTTAAAAACAAGAATATTTTACGTTCATTCTCATAAAAGGCAAAATCCAAAATATTCAAAGATGCTATGCAACCCCAAAAATATTACTTTATGTTGGTGCCACTTTTCATTTATTATTTTATGTAGAATCTGTGACTTGCAAAGGAAAAAAAATACCCTATTCCTCGTTTCAAGATGCAGGAGTTCACACACAGCATAAAATCTAAGTAATGATACGTTATGGACAATTTTATCAAAACAAAACAAAAATGTATAAGTTAACTTAATATAAAAATATCTCCATTTATAAGGCAAAGCTGTAGTTAAGAATTAAATGACAGCATTCACTATAATCTATATAAGGAACTACATGAGAATATTCTACTTTGATCATCACTACTCTTCTAAGAAAAAATAGCAGGTATTGGTATTTCACTTTTAAATAAATGACTCAAGAGTTGTCCAAAGTTTGTTTGCCCAGTGAGTGCACTTTGCCCCCAGATCTATATTTTAATAGCATACAGTTACAAAATTAGTCAAATTTCTATTTTATTATTTTTTCTCCAATTAACAACAAAAAATTTTAAGTTCTGCAATAATTCCCCATTTTATAAATCATCATTACGGTTTTCAAAATTATGTTACCTTTAAAATCATTGAAGTATTTAACTGCAAGTTCTATATACCCTGGGTTAATTCCAATCCTCTGCAAGTTTGAGGAAATATACATACAGTCCCCTTTCTTCAATTTTATTACTTGTTTTTTGGCAACAGTTACTACCTTCACCCGCCAAGACTTGACCACGGAAGTGAAGGCTTGTGAAAGAGATTGTAAAAAATACACATGTAACTGCAAATGCGATGGGCGGCCTGCCTTCAAGATGGCCCCCAAGGACCGCTGCCTCCTGACAGTCACACCCTCGCAGAATCCCACAGCGTATCATGGTGGGTCTGTGTGCTAGGGAGTGATGGCACGCCACTCTGTGGGATTAGAAAGGTTATAGATAATGAGGCTTCTGTCTGTTCTCTCTTTCTCTCTCATCATAAGCAGCCCCATGGAGCAACCTAAGATGAAGGGACCCTTCATGCCAACAAGCTGTGCACGAGCTCGGAAGAGGTTTCTCCGGTCCGGGATGAAAGCCTGACTGGACTGCAGCCTCACGAGAGACTCTAAAACATAACAACACAGGTAAGCAGCTCTCAGATTCCTGGCCTTCGGAACCTGTGAGATAAAGATTTGTGGTTTAAAGTTGGTAAATTTTAGAGTACTTTACTAGGGAGCAACAGATAACTAATACAAATGCTTGAAGAGGCTGATAATAACTGCTATGACCAAGCCTTTATTGAATCAGATAAAGTGAATTCTATCTGTTTATCTTAAGAGCTTGATTTCTTACATACAACCTTTTAGCAGCCATACTTTGAATAATTCATCTATAAAACTTCTCCCATTTTATATGTATATAGTTAGAACAAAGCTTTTAGGATCCCTCCATTTCTTACAAAAATAAAACTATACAGTTACCTCCTCATACATGTTTTTACGAAACTCCAGGTCCTCAGTAAGGCTCTGACAGCGATTCTCTAAATCCACTTTAAGTAAAGTTTCATCTGCTAACTGCTTCTTGGCAGCTGCTAAAGAGGCTTCCAACTAATATAAGGAAAAAAGAAATTGATGAAAACCACACAGCGATTATTTAGTAACGAATTTAATAGACACCTATGGGCTGAATCAAATCAAGTAATAAAACTTCCATATCTTTTATCTTGTATTTCTTTTATCAGTGTATGAGAGTCTCTTATTACAACCTTTATCACAGAACCCTGTGTTCCACTGCGGTCCCACCCAGAATGCCACACCAAAACACCTCTCATATCTGGTAATTGGCAACAGGTAATAGACAAACACCTACCAATGATTATAGCCACTACTTTCATTGTTTTCCTGTGTGTAGAGCAGTGGTAAGAGTTTTTCTTTTCCGGGGTTACAGCTTGGTGCAGTAATGAAATAGGTTTTGAGAGCAAGAATGAGCACAAGCACAACAAAAAGGAAAAAGCAGCAGTAAGATCTGCGTGACCCAGATACAACAACTGAGAGGTGGAGATACTTTGTATGTTAGCTGCCTTAAGGCTTAAGCCACAAAAAATAAATTCTAAAAAAAAAAAAAAAAATGTTTTCAAATGTAATTCAAAACTCAATCAATCAATCAATCAATCCAGTCAGCTGGGGCAAGTAACCTCCCAACATGGCTCAAAAGCAGAGCTTGCCTTACCTGGGCAATCTGATCCTTCAGATCCTCCAAATCTGCCTCTAAGCTCTTTTTGTCACCAAGTGCGGTGGCCAGGGCTGCGTCTTTAGAATTCAGTGCAGCTTCATATTCTCGAAGCTTGATCTGGGCTCCATTAAGATCTGATTCCTTCTTAGCATAACTGTAAGACATTTAAACGTACAAGATACCAAATTATACCCCTGACTTGAAGCCTTCTCCCTCTTTGCTGAAGGGCAAACAAAAGATGCAGTTTAAATAAAGGCCACTGTAATCTACTGACATTAGAGGAGCAACTCGGGAGCACCGTATCCACGGTTTTGGTGGATAACAACATTCTCCTTCAATGCCTTCCCTTCCATGATACTAAAGATTCTAGGTCAAAAAAAAAGGAGTCCATGGGGCCAATGTTCCAGAATTCTGGCTGTCTCTGAGTAAGAACATATGTCCTTCTTGTCCTATAAAGAGGCACTACATATTTCAGTAAGATGTTTTTGAAGAAACAGAAATGTATTATTTTAAAATACAATTAATATGGGGTGCCTCGGTGGCTCAGTCGGTTAAGCGGCTGACTGGGGCTCAGGTCATGATCTCATGGTTCGTGGGTTCAAGTCCCACATCTGTGCCGATAGCTCAGAGTCTGGAGCCTGCTTCAGATTCTGTGTCTCCCTCTCTCTGCCCCATCCCCACTTGCGCTGTCTCTGTCTCTCAAAAATGAATAAAACGTTAAAATAAATAAATAAATAAAATACAATTAATATTAAATCCAAGACATACAGGACACATAAATCAAGATATGCAATGAAATAAATGAAAAGGAAGTTATTTTAAAAAGCAATTTTATGACTTGATGATATAGCACAGAGAAATCTTTTAATTTACTTTCATTTGAAGTATAGTTGATATACAATATATTGGTTTCCGGTGCACAACAGAGTGATTTGACATTTAGATATATTTACAAAACGCGTATTACCGTGATATGATCAGTTATCATCTGTCACCCTACGAAGCCGTGACAGTATTATCGAACATATCCCCATACTGTACTTTGCACATCCCCGTGACTTACTTATGACTGAAGTCCGTACCACTTAATCCCCTTCACCTATTTTACCCAACTCCCACCCCTCTGGAAACCATATTCGTTCTCTGTATCTGAGTCTGTTTCTGTTTTATTTTATACAGAAACTCCCTTAATATTATATGAGAACTAACAGACGCCAGGCTTGTAAACACTTTCCATTTCTTACATAAGAGGTGATTTGAAGATTTCCCTAACTCACAAATAAGGGCTTCCCTAATATCTTGAGGAAATACTATTTCGGTTTATACTAACTCGGCAAAATGAGGTTTGAATTGAGGTTTCTTTGTCTTCTAAATTACGTCACTTTTCATTAAATGAAGTTCTATATTATAGAATTAAGGTTCCTTTGGATATATTTTGTCAAATAATTATATTTTAAAGGACAGTATCTTTTTCATTCCAAACAATTATTATTCATTAGTGGTACTGGGAAAGCCTCAAGATCAAAATTCTCAGGAACAATTCTTAATTAAGACTGCTACTGGAGAAGAACATTTCCACAACTGATGTTTTGAGAATGGTCTAGAAAGGAATCCTTAGGTAACAGGAGGTTTTAAAGTAATCTTTTACTACTCAAATAAAATGAACAAAACAAAACAAAACAAACTGTCCAAAGTATTCATCTCTTACTCGTTTCGGTATCATAGAATAACTATATAAATAAAATCTCGGCAGTCCTATCCCAGTAATTTTTTTCTAAGTTCTGTATTTTTAACAAACCACAAGATGGCATCCTTTCACCGACGTCTTGTTCAGGAGAGGGAGAAATTAGTCGTTAAAAAAAAAAGCAATCCCATACAGTCATTAATTTAAAACAAAAATGCCTAGTTAATACAAGGGCTGGGGTCCGAAAATGGAGAGCCCATTAGAACAGAAGCGATGGCCGTGAGGAGCAGCTCTGTCCCACGACATCCAGGAGCAGCCGGGCAGCAACACGTCATAAAACATGATGTAAAACAAAATCATATTTTGTAGATTACACAATATTTACAAAAACGACTGTCTTGCTTAACAATCACGAAAAATTCCACTATACTATCTACCACTATCTAATATTTGAATCTCAGATCATAATGTAGTGCTTCCAACATGGTACCTCTTGGCAGGAAAGTGAACCTGTGCTTCCCAGAAACCAAAACGGCCAACCAGAAAGGATACTGAATTTTAAAAATCGCACCCATCTTACAGGCTACTGCATATTCTATTTGACTTCACTAATTTAACGGATAATGAAACATGCACATTTCCAAGTCTGGAATGTTACAGTGCAACTGATAGAAGCCATGCAGCATCTTATAGAGTACAGGAAATACAAGAAGCCAAAATAAAGATGGTAAACCTAGTACAGGACTAGAACACGGTGATTTTTTCAACAACGATCAAGACCAAAGAAGACCAAAGAGTGGTGGAGTAAAGGGGGTGAGAGGAGGATGCACTGACGTGTGGTACCTTGAACCACCCAGCGGTACCAGCTGAAACTTGGTGTCAAGTTCTTAGCCGCTTATACCACTGTCAATCTGTAAAAATATAAATTATTCCATTACAAATTCTTTCTGAAAGGTCTTTCACATTTGTAAACAAATCAGGCAGATAGAAGTCAGAAGTTGAAAATGTGCTTAAAATTACGAATAAAGCTTTGTGTGTCCTGGTTCAAGAGGGAAAAGGAAGACGGTTAAATACTGCACCTTGCACCTGTTTTTATTACACTTTCCATACAAACCCGTATTTGCAGATGTACTCGGCGACCTCAACAGACTGAGAACTCTTTCAGGGCAAGGCCATGACTTACTAGCCTCTACTTTCTACACAGACAACATGTAGATAATGACTACTCTGGTCATTCTTAAAAGAAATTCCCCCATACACTCCCCAGAAAAACTCACTCTGCTTTTTCATGCTACATACAATACCATGTTTTTTCCTAGAAGAAAAAATAACTGTGATACTTCTATAATCTATACAATTCACATTACCAGAGGCCCTCCTTATCGTCTTGCCAATTTCCTAGGCTAGATGTATCATAAAGAAATTATTAAGATCACATGCAAGTCTCCATCTAATAAGCTATGAATCAGTGAGTTTCACATGGCACATGAGGTGCCAATACCAAGGACACGTGGGGGCCATGCAGAAAGTACATAATCTTGTAACACTTTTCTAGCTGCGTTATTATTTTTCACTCATTACACAGGACACAGGAAGTCTTGATCTAATTATCAGCACTTGATCAACTTACAGAAACCTGCAGAATTGACATCCTAAAACATATATATTAATTGACCGTAGCCACCACCTAAGCACAGGGTAGCATCTGACACTACCCTGGAACAAAAAGCAACTGAGACAGGGGTCCAAAGTTAACAGAAGCTATCACATAAGGGAATGGTGGGCATTTTTCTTTGACAATATATATTCTTTTTTACTGTTTATTTGTGAGAGAAAGACAGTGTGTGGGCGGGGGAGGGGTAGAGAGCTAGGGAGCCAGAGAATCCAAATGAGGCTCCAGGCTGTGAGCTCTCAGCACAGAGCCCAACATGGGGCTCGAACGCATGAACCCTGAGATCATGACCTGAGCTGAAGATGGACACTTAATCAAATGAGCCACCAGGCGGCCCCTCTTTAACAATACTTCCTAACTGGATTTGTTCATTGTTGCTGACCTAATCTAAGTTATTACCCACCTCCAGAGACTTTCCTGTGTTCATTTATATTCAGCATGTGAATCTAACACAAGAAATATGCACACTGCTAAATCTAAGTCAGAAAACATACCAGTTTACACAGATGCTTACAGATGAACCGAAACTCCAAATTTAGCCCAGAAAACTTTAATTAATAAAATGTAGTTGACATTCCATTCTAATTAAGAACTGCCTCCCACAGAGGCCCCTGGGTGGCTCAGTCAGGTAAGCATCCGACTCTTGATTTCAGCTCAGGTCATGATCCCGTGGTTCGTAAGATCGAGCCCCATGTAGGGCTGTGCGCTGATGGTGCAGAGCCTGCTTGAATTCTCTCCGCCCCTACCCTGCTAGTTCACTCTCTCTCAAAATAGAGTAAACTTTAAAAAAAAAGTTGCCTCCCTTAATAAAAATAATATGAATAAAATGAAAGCTTTTATTTCAAGAAAACTTGAATTTCACCATTCATAACAAGTAACCAGGTCTAATCAAATAAATGACCATTAAACAATCAGCTTGAAAGGATACACTTACATTCCTGTTAACATTCCATAGTAGTGGCTCAAGAGTGACAGACATAGCTTCAATGATACAGCATGGATATACTTTCCCAACAGAACCTAGTACCATTAACCTTCACGACCAAGCCCTACAATCTCCTGGGGTCTATCTGACTAACCTAAATGCAACTGCTTACTTGCCATTTTCTGAAGTACTCCTGATCACCTTCTACTACCAGCAACACCCCTGTACTTCACTGCTTTCATCATGTTGGTTTTTTAGCCTACCACCTCTTTGACCTTGACTTGTCTTATGATCATAATTTCAACACTAGCTTCTGCAATGAACTACTGGCTCTGGAACTCAGTGCCTGAACTTGCTTCGATGTCTGCACTACCCTTTCCATTTGGATGATTCCGGGCTCCGACTCAAGTATCCTTCGTTTTGTCTAAGTGAACCCAACTCCGACAACCTCCACCAATAAAGAAACGGGAGATTTAAAAATGCACTCGCACTCAAGGTGCGCCTGGGTGGCTCAGTTGGTTAAGCGTCCAACTCTTGATTTCAGCTCAGGTTGTGATCTCATGATTCATGGGTCTGTGCTGACAACACAGAACTGATTCTTTCTCTCCCGTTCGCTGGTTCAAGCTCATGCTCTCTCTCAAAATAAATAAATTAAAAAAAATTTTTTTATTTAAAAAAAATAAAATGCACTCTATTACAGAATCACTAGGAAATGAATGTTCGAGGTAGCTCTTTGGGGAATACATCATTACCAGGTAATAAATGTAGAGCACATTTTAGATAAAGTCATACTACATACACAGAACACACAGAAGGTCTTTGAACACCTAGTAAGCGTATGATAGTAACTATCTGAAAATGAATTAGTGTATTATAATCCTGAACCCTTGAAAATTAGATTCACCACTTAAACAGGAACAAAGACCTAGTGTAAAACAGAGATGAAGAAGTAAAGTGAGAGGGACACATACTTGGAACATAACTGAAACTCATTACAGAACAGTTTAATTAGATAATAGCAAATTATTGCCCTTCTGTTAACATTTTGTTGGTCACACAGGTCAGTCTGTATCACAAATCCTCAGCTGAATGAAGTGTCTCGTTTGACCAGTAGCACAACTACAAAAAAAATCTTGGAGCTCAACTTCTTTTTTTTGCTGTTGTTTTTTTGTTTTTGTTTTTTAAATTTTAAGAAGGCTCCGCATGGGGCTTGAACTCAAGACCCTGAGATTAAGTCACATGCTCTACTGACCCAGCCAGCCAAGCACCCCACTCTGGTGCTCAGCTTCTCTGTATCACCTACATGTATCTGTGAACAAAGAATCTGTGTTCATTTTGAGGACAGGAACTATGCACATGCTTGGCTTGGGTTTGGTTTCCTTCTCTCACAAGTGCCGTAACTTTCAATGTATTTTCTCAAGAAATCACTTTTGCCCTTGTTCTTTGATTTTCATATGTAGAGTATATATGGGTACAAAGAGTAATTACATTAGACAATTCAAAATAAGAGACATAAATTATAGATGGTCACTCATCTGGTCTAATAATTCCATACCTAGGAAGGTATGTAAAGGTACTTTCTGTATGTAAGAAAGTAAATAAATAAATAAATAAAGTTTCTGGATATTAAATGTCATTTCCATGAAATTCACCAAAGATTATTATACTGCATATATCCAAGCATGGACAAGGGCAAAAATTTGTGTTCAATAAATGCCTGCTAAAATCTGTTGGAAATGTGTGTTCTTATGGAATAATTTATCCAAGTTATAATACTGAGAGACTTAAGAATATAGAATTGTAAAAGCTATAAATTTGAAAAAAAAAAAACAGACCAGGAATATTCATGTTTCTAAATAAAAAACAGGAACACAAGTATGTGGGGTTTTTTATTACTGCTTTAACAGGTCAGGCAAAAGAACAGCTTAAGGAAACCAAATACAGACCACCCCCAAGTTGGTTTTAAAATCCACCCATAACACTCAATAGCAAAATTCTATGCAACTCTCTGGTTGCTTAGATCACTTCTTAGCAATTGTGAAAAGCCCTTATGGATTGTCAGGTTCATCTTATAGAATAGACATTCGGGGGGCACCTGGGTGGCTCCGTCAGTTAAGTGTCGAACTTCAGCTCAGGTCATGATCTCACAGTTCCTGGGTTTGAGCCCCACATCTGGCTCTGTGTTTATGACTCAGAACCTGGAGCCTGCTTTAGATTCTTATCTCCCTCTCTCTCTGCCTCTCCCCATTTGCATTCTGTCTCTCCTTCAAAAATAAAATTTTTTTTTTAATTTTTAAGAAGAGACACAACAGAGATTGAAAAATTTCCCCAATGCACATATTGTAATACCCTAGATGGAAAGGAGATGATAAAATGAAAAACGAACACAAAAAAAATCCAGGCAATGACACCCCTTCTCTGTTCAGCTGCCTTTCTTAACTCAGCACTAACATTTCACTTCAGGACCATTCTTATTTAGAAAAACAAATAAATTACAGGGGGTGAAATGGAAAAGCCTTTTAGTTTTTCACCTACAACCAGATAACCTAACAGAAACCATTCTACATAAACTGTTATTTCTAACATAACCACAAAACAAGGATTTTTAAATCCCCCAGAAGAGACCTATTCTACATGGAGAGTCAGGCCAAGTACGGCCAGCCGTGAGAGCCCTGTGCTGGAATACACCATAAGCTGCGTCCGCACAGCTGTCTGGTGGCAGCTGGTCACCATTCCACACTAGAGCAATTATTCAATTGACTATCAATGCAGCTTCTGAGGCTCTCTTCACACCAAGAGTTCAAAATCAAATGCCCTTTACTATCTAACCATGGTCTACGCTTTTAAAGAAAAAATAAACTTCACTTTGAATTTAAGGTAAGGATTATTAATATGCCCAAACACAAACCTTGTCTTAAAACTAATCTATTTCGAATAAAAATGTACTCCAAATGCATATTAAATAAGCATTTGCCCCAACATTGATTCACCAGCTTCACTTCTGTTCCCAAAGTATCTTCCCTTCCAAAGGAAAAAGAAAAGTTATCCATAGTACTTTTACTGAGGAAAATAAATGAATTTCTCTGCAGTTAAGCTAAATGTAATACACAAAATCTCTAGAAAGTCATACGATCACAATTTCTACTAACAAGGGTTTCCTCTGGCACAAGTAAAGTGACTAAGATGCTTCTGTACAAACTCAAAAGCAGAAATTGATAATTTTTCATGGGAGTAAAATTCTGCTTATTCAATAGGCTGAGCAGTCAACAAATTAGCAACAATCCAATCAAAATCAGGCAAACCCTAACTGAAATCAGATAACTAGGAAAAATACCAAATAAGACTCAAACTGGACCACACATCTATTTCTTCGACCAAAAGAGATTCACGCAGTTACTTCTGTGCTTGCTTATAGTGCACACTTAGAGCTTACATCCTAATAAAAAATGACTTATTAAGGGAAAACAACAACAACAACAACCAATAACCTTAACTGTGCGCCTGACCATTGATCACAGGGCTGGGAAACCAGCAGTGAACAACACATAACAAGTCCCTGCTCCTAAGGAAGGTACTTTCTAGTGGGTAGAGGCACACAATAAACACACTTATATACGGCAAAGGTAATCAATACTTTGAAGGAAATTAAATCAGAGTAACGAGTTAGAAATTACTAGGTTGATTAGTTATTTTACTGCTCCTCTACAGGATTCACGCAACCCAATCTTCTAGGAAAATAGCCTCCTACAAAAATGGTAATCATTAAGTCAATAATTATCTCAGGAGAGCCTAGCTAGTACTAGAAAAATATACTGCTACAAGAGGAAACAAAGTCAAACATTCACCTTTGTCCGCAAAGAGATTCCACTATCAGAAGGGAATCAATCAATCATACAGAATTGTCTTAATCGACACATCAAATTTGTCAGGAACCTTCTCGATACATAGTACTCCAAGGGTACACGATACAACTTCAGGGTAAAAATGTCACATTAAACACGATCCAGAAACCCAACTAAAACAAGCAAAGGCACAAATACACAATGACAAAAGCAAAGAGGAAATGACAAAACTTTGGAAGCTGAACATGGATAGATGAGTGAAAATGAGCTTAGGCAACACAAGAGCGCTGAATGCTAGCCAGAGACAGGGATATCTGAGAAGTAACCTACTTTATACTGCAGCTATTGTGATAACAAGAGACACCTTCGTAACTCTAAGGTAGAACTAGCTGAAAATCTATTGAGAAGCAAAGCAGACAACTACTCCACACCAAGCTCCTGGGCCTACGGACCCCTCATCCACCATGGCAGAAGAGGAAAGGTTTCCTCTCTGAGGAGAGTGGGGCAGAGTCCTACACCAGGCAGTTACACGATCCACCTGAGGGCAGCAGTGCCGCACAGAGCAGGGGACTCAGCGGACTCTGCAGATGCCGAGATCCCCTCTCAGCCTCTCGGCTCACACCAGGCCGGGCAGCAAAGCCCGAGGAAGACTGGAAAACACCGACCGTGGGTATTCCCAGGGACGTGACCCTGCCACATCACCCACAGGGCCGCCTGGTCAAGAAGCGCCTCCCCACCCACCCTCCTCCATAGGTCTGGGTGTCCCCGGGCCACCACACTTCAGCGTCTTCTCCCTCCTGCTTTGCTGCCTTCCCTTTGCACCAGCCCCTGAGTCCAGGTCAGGGCCGACCACATCGCGAGCGGGACCGGTGGAGCAGTCCCTGGGCTCCCTGGGCAGGGTGGTTTCTGGGGCTCCTACTCCACCATCCATCTGTCTGCCCTGGCCCAATGCCAGGCTCTGTGTTCTGTGACCAAAGCCAGGTGGGCTCCCTCTCCTCCCCTCACCCGGAACCACATCTCTCTGGAGTGGGAGGGTTGGCTGCCCCTCACCTCGGAGCTCCCCCAAAGGCCAGTAACGCGTCCCCAGTTCTCAATCCTTACTCTGCTTTGGGATAGTGTGAGCTTCATTGTGTACAAGTGTGACTTTGTCCAGTTATAAACCCAATAAACTCTGTAGAGCGGGAAAAAAAAAATAAGCCCCATTCCTGCACCCAGCTGTCCATCAGCTTTGGAGAATCACTTCTGAATATAAAGGTACAAACAATGGTCATCAGACATCCAAGAAAAACTCTCACACGGGTTCACTCGCCCAACTTCCATTCCATCCTCCTGGGTGTGCTTTCCTAACCTGGAAACTTGTAAAAACTCATTTGCCAGAATCTCTAGCAGCTAGGATTTTGGAGGAAGATGAGGTACTCTAATGCACCTAGAAGCAACATGAAAGAAGGAAGTACCGCGGGGCCCCCTTCTTGGTCCTTGTGGCAATTTTCCTGCTGACAACCAGTCATTAAAACCTGAAGTTGGGGCACCTGGGTGGCTCAGTTGGTAAAGCGTTCGACTTCAGCTCAGGTCGTGATCTCACGGTCTGTGAGTTCAAGCCCCGCATCGGGCTCTGTGCTGACAGCTCAGAGCCTGGAGCCTGCTTCCGGTTCTGTGTCCCTCTTACTCTGCCCCTCTCCTGCTCATGCTCTGTCTCTCTCTCTCTCTCTCTCTCTCTCTCTCTCTCTCAAGAATAAATAAAACATTTAAAAAAAAAAAAAAACTGAAGTTTTCCTATCCTTACGTCAATTACACACATCGCTGGAGCCCTGAAGTAAATTTTAAAATCAGGAACACAGTCCTCCAATTTTGTTTTTTGTCAAGACTGTTTTGGCTATTCTGGGGATCACACATTTCTGTATGAATTTTAGGCTGAGCTTGTCAACGTGTGCAAAAAGGCAGCTGGGATTCTGATAGAGATTGCACTGACTGCATCTGCAGGTCAGTTCGAGGAGAAACGCCACCTTAACATCTGCCGACCCATAAACATGGGCTAGCTTTCCGTTTATTTAGATCTAAACCTTTAATTTATAGTTTTCAGTGTACAGGTCTTATACTTGTTCAATTTATTCCTATGTATTTTATTCTCTCTGATGCTATTGAAAATGGAGTGTTCTTACCTTCATTTTTAGACTGTTCATTCTTCATTGCTAAGGTACAGAAATATACTAGAGTTCTGTATTATGCTCCCATGCCGTAAACTTTGCTGAACTTATTAGCTCTCAAGATATTTGCTTTTTTTTTTTTTTTTTTAATTAGATTCCTTAGGATTTCCTATGAAAGCATGGCACCTGCAAATAGAAACAGTTTTACCACTTCTTCCCTAATGTGGAAGGCTTTTACTTCTTTTTCTGGCCTCACTGCCCTGGCTAGGACCCCCAGCACACCGCTGAATGTGAACAAGTAGCGAGAGTGGGCATCCTTGTCTTGTTCCTGGTCTTAGAAAGAAAGCAGCCAGTCTTCACTATCAAGTATATTAGCCAAAAATTTTTCATAAATACTCATCAGGTTAAGAAGTTCCCTTTATTCCTCATTTGAATATTTTTATCATGAAAGAGCAGTGTACTTTGTCAAATGTTTCTTAAGTACTTATTGAGAGAGTTTTTGTCCTTCATTCTATTAATATGGTTTATTATACTATTGACTTTCATAGACTGAACCAACCTTGCATTCCCAAGATAAAGCCCACATGGTCAGGGTACCTGGGTGGCTCAGTGGGTTAAGCATCAGCTCAGGTCTTGAGCTCAGGGTTGAGAGTTCAAGCCCTGCATTGGAATCCACGCTGGGCATGGAGCTTACTTCAAAAAAAAAAAAAAAAGGTAAAAAAATCCACATGGAATAGCATACAGTCCTTTTACAGGTTGGTAGGTTTGGTTTTCTAGTATTTTGTCAGGAATTTTTGCACCTATATTTATAAGAGACACTGGTATGTGACATTTTTCTGGTCTGAAATTTTTCCAAAGAGGGTCCCGATGTCCATTCCCCAGGTTGCTAGGTGTCATGAGGCAGGTGTATGCAGCAACAGCAGTGGCAGCTTCCTGGTCCTGAACTGTACCTATATACCGTTTTGTTTTTTGTTTTCTTTTTAATTCAGTGGCTTCGTGGTGGTCTCCGACATAAAAGCTCCCAAAATCTACAGTGTTCTAGGCATCATTCCAGCTCTGTAACCCTTTTAATAATTTTTCCTAAGCACCTGCATCCCATATCGTTTTCTTTTCTGCTTAAAATATCTACTGGTTTCCATTTCCTGCACTGACAGACACAAAGATCTAAATAAATAGAAAAAGAAATTAACTGGGAGCAAACAGGAACTGTGAAGGAAAGGAGACTTCTGAAAAGGTAAGAGAAAGTACTGCATCCACGAA
Organism: Paguma larvata; assembly: GCA_030068075.1. Classification (NCBI taxonomy): domain Eukaryota; kingdom Metazoa; phylum Chordata; class Mammalia; order Carnivora; family Viverridae; genus Paguma; species Paguma larvata. Next base: position 129,238,551 of record CM057826.1, read on the forward strand.
ATTTAAACAAGATCAGCATTCTATACGAAAACATTAAGAGAGTAAAAATGAAGCTATTAGAAATTTAAAACAGGACAGCAAAAACTGGAAGGTAAAATACAGAACATCTAGTACAGAAAAAAATTTTAAATGAGAAAACGAAAGAATCAATTTAAGAAGTCCAATATCTGAGTCACAAGAGTTTCAGAAAGTAATAAAATAGGAGAAAATCATGAATAAAAGAATGTTTTAAGTTTATGTATTTATTTTGAGAGAGAGAGAGAATCCTGGGCAGGCTCCGCACTGTTAGTGCTGAGCCCCACAGCTCAATCTTACAAACCATGAGATCATGACCTGAGCGGGGATCAAGAGTCAGATGCTCAAAGGTGCGCCTGGGCGGCTCAGTCGGTTAAGAGTCAGATGCTCAACCAAGTGAGCCACTTGTCGCCTCAAATAATTTTTTAAAGTTGCCAAGGGCTGAAGGACATGAATTTCCGGACTGATAAACTATCACCACGTGACCAGCACAATGGAAGAAAAAGAGAACCCACACCAAGGGACATTCTTAAGAATTTCAGAACTGACCAATAAAAGGATGATGCTATAAGCTTTTTAATTTTTCAATCATAGTGCATCTTAGCAACAACAAAAGCTAGAAAAGTGTAAAGCAGTACTTCAAACTCCTAGGAAATATTCTTTACAACTTAGAATTCTATACCCAGTAACTAGCCACAGAGAGGAGCATAAGCCTCCAAATGTCATTTCATTCATAACATAAAGCTAATTTTAAAAAACCTCATGATTCCAAATGACTTGATGTTTTAACAGTTAGTTTATCAAGTCTTTCTATACAATTAGATAAAACCAAGTGGGAAAAAATGCTATTTTCGTAAGTAATCAAGATAGTATAGGGGAAAAACCTAATGACTACTCTACTGAGTTCTGTTGGGAGATTATGTTCATAGCACGTACAGGCATTTCCGGCATGACACAATATATGCGTTCCTGAAAACTCTTCCACTGTGCAGACACTAAAGTAACAGACCAAATGGAAAAATAAACTTGGAACAATCCTCTCGAAACCTATGCAGTTTTGTAACAAGAGCACCAGCAATAATATAAAACTAGTACCACAGGAAATGACTTGGACAACCCAGGCAGGGAGCTGAGTGTGGTTATAACTACTTCAAGAGATACTTATAAATGCACAAGAGTGGTCATGCTGGCTGCAGGAACTGACACGAGAGAGAAAGGAGTAGAACTCTGAACACACCTGTTTGGGAGAGGGAATCCTGGGAGCAGCACTCATGTTTAATCTTCTTAAAATAAAGGTGAAAAGCAGAAACAGACTCATAAATACAGAGAACAAATAGATCGTTGCCAGAGGGGAGGGGCGCCGAGGGATGGGCAAAATAGCGGAAGGGGAGAGGAAAATTCAGGCTTGCGGTCACGAATGAGGAAGTCCCAGGCATAAAGGCACAGCGCAGGGAATACAGCCAGTGGTGCTGTAACAGAGCCGTGCGATGGCACTGAGGGAGAGTCCTACTATAACAGGCGGTAGCTACACTCGTGGCGAGCACAGCTTAAGCACGGGAGTGTGGAATCACTATGTTGTTTACCTGAAGCTAATGTAACAGTGGGTCAACTATACTTCAATTAAAAAATAAAAAATAATAAAAATAAAATAACCTAGAGCTTTCTCTACCTCTAAATTCTACTCTTGACCTTCTGGTTCCCCTTTACTAGGCAATCAACTGTAAATCAATACAACCTCCAATTACGGTAATTTCATTTCTCTATTTAAAAGCCAAATATGAGCTAATTGGTGTTAAAGAAGCATCTGCAGCACCACACTGAGTCAATACTTTAAATACCAAAAAGCTGATCTAAACTGGTCTGAAATACAATGTACTAAGACGGTAACAGGAAGACAATGTGTTATGGAGAACACAACGAAGATCTCAATCCCCATCCTCCGTAGCACAGAGTCAATAATGTCACTTAGGTAAAAATCCCAAATGAGCAGTGAAAACAGTTGAAGGTAATTGTTTTGATGAGAAGCCTTAGGAGAATCCTTGGATTCCTTAAATTATGTACACACATACACACTGCTGTATAGTCCTGGGTTTTGTCTCTTTTTTCTTTTTTCCCAAGGCTCAAATTGAAAACATTTGATAGTCCGGAAGGACTTCCCCAAAAAACGGATGCAGTGGACACCAGAGAGGTGAGGCGTTAACCCAAGGATGAGACAGGTCCAGACAAAGGAAATCACTTTTGCAAAGGCCCTAATAAAAGGGAGCGTAGTAAACAAGGTTGAATAAAGGACTTGAGAGTGAGGAGAGCAAGGTCAAGTATGGTGGGAGACGCGACTGGAGTCAGAAAGCAGCCAGCTCATGCAGGGAAGAACTCTCAGATAGGACGACCATTATGTCCCAGTTTGCACAGGACAATTTCCATTCATGCCAGTTGTCCCAGTGTAATGAATACCTCCCTCTTTTACACACAAAAGTATCCCTGTTTGGATGCTAAATTATATGGTCACCCTGCAATTAGGTAATACTGAGGGTCTTAGTCTTCATCCTAGAAGTTACTAAACTGTTTTAAGCAAAGTGGGTGAAGAAGTACATTATCTTAGAGGGACAGGTGTTCTGGTCCCCTATCTAATGTTTTGTGATATAAAGGTCAAATGAGAATCTATCTTTTCAAATTTTTTAATGTTTTTATTATTTTTTAGAGCAAGTTCGAGCAGGGGAGGGGCAGAGAGAGAGGGAGACACAGAATCTGAAGCAGGCTCCAGGCTCTGACCTGTCAGCACAGAGCCTGACACAGGGCTCGAACTCACGAACCGTGAGATCATGACCTGAGCCGCAGTCACTTAAATGACTGAGCCACCCAGGCGCCCGAGAATCTAGTTTAAAGAAACCTTTAAGAAGGTCTCCTCTTCACAGCCAACATTCTTGTACAAGTGATCTCACAGTCCTTCTTCCCACTCCTTCCTTAATCAGTCAGTGGCTTTGATGCCACTGTCCTTTACCAGCATTCTGCCCTCCTAACAATCAGCAACAAGCTGCCAGCCACCCAGTTAATAGATAACCTGCAGGACTTATCAAACCAGAACCATCCTAGCATTCCTTTATAAATCTCTGTCCCTCCACTCAACTCTTGTGCTACTTCTCCGGCTACTGCTTACCATCTCCACTGTGGGCTTTCCTTTCTCTACCTAGTCCTCATATGAAGATGTTTTCCACGTCTTTGCCCCTCTTCTCTTTTGTCTTTATCCCAAATTTCACCCCTGCTCCTGAAACTGTACCTCCACTCAGTCTCTCCACAGAGCTCCGGGCAAATACTCTAGACCGCCATGTGACATCTCCACCTAGGAGTCCAACAACCACCACTAATTCACACCAACTCTGAGGTAGGTTCTTTAAACCAGTCCCTTATCCATCAAGGTCCAAAAGCAACACTTCCCCCAGGCACCCATGCATGGAAGCAGAGTCACCGGAAACTCTTCTCCCGAGTCTCCCATGCTTAGGATCTCTTAAATCCACTTTCTATCCTTTCCCACTGCCTGCCTGAGCTCAGAGGCCGCCTCAAGTGTTCTTACCAGTGTTTTCTCTGTACTGGTGGTTTTCTCCACAGAACGGCCAGACCATTCATCTGTTCATATCACTTTTCTACGTGAAATTCTTGACGCTCCTCATTTCCTAAAAATCCAACCGCCCTCTACCATATACATACGTGCATACACAGGTATGTACACACACACACACACGCGCACGGCTCTAGTTAGATGAAACTAACTGCCACTCAGGCAAACACCCTCTCCTAATGCTTTCCAGCCAACTCCTAGTTACTCACCTACCAACACTCAGCCCAGTCCCCCTGGGCTGTCTGAAAACTTCAGAAGGCTCCTACTTGGCCTTCGTCTTTTCTTCCACAGCACCACGTAGATACTGCTGTTGTAACACTCATTACACTGTATTACTATACCGCATTACAGTATCACAATAGCGGAGTGTTTGTTTTTTCCTTTGCCCACGAGATTGTAAGCAACTCGATAACGAGAACTGAGTGTCCCTTCTATTCCCAGCATCTGGTTCAAGGCCTGGCATATGGTATTGTTCCACAAATGTGTGCAAAATAACAAATGAAAAGAACAGTTCTCAAAAAAAAAAAATTTAAAAAAAAAGAAAACATTTCTCTCATGAGTATTAAAGACTTAGATTTTAATTCCTCTTAAAATTATTATTAAGGCATAAAGTAGGAAAGTAGCTTTCTATGAAGGAAGATAAAAGAAGTCTTTTTCAGTAATTCACCTTCACCCATGAAGCCCTCGGTATTTCAAACAGCTGCTTCCATTACTGCACCCTCCTAACAACCCGAAAATTACTCCTGAGGGCTATGAACTACCACTGTGAAAAAACACACATCAGTACCATTTGCAAAATGGTAACAACCAAATGGACCTGAAAATCAGCTGTCCTATGTAAGACTTCAAGTCCCAACCCAACGGTAGTGCATGGTGAGCCTCCTTCAGGTCGGTAAACCAAAATAATGCCTGTACAACAGCACCGATGTGAGGTTCAAAAGAAATGACACACAGGGTGGTGGCTGGCTCAGACGGTAGAGCGTGCAACTCTCCCTCGGAGTTGAGTTCAAGCCCAACGTTGGCCGAGCTTACTTAAAAATAAATGAATGAACGATCCATGTAAACACTCTCTAACAACGCTGGAGGACAGAGCTAGGACCTATTCCAGCTCTACCGCTTATCTGCTAAGTTCTCTGAGACTGACGTTTCCTCACTCATCAAACAGAGTTATCACACGGCTTAAAAGACAGTGTCCAAACAGCATCTAGCAAAGTGCCTGGCAAACATGTTAAGCACGAAATGAATGTTAGCACTTTCTGTCCTGTATCTTGGACAAGTACTTTAATCTCTCTCTTAATTTCTGTATCCACAAATCGAGTTGGTTAGATCGCATGATCCAAGACCCCTTCCAGCAGGAAAAAGGGCTCTGATTTTATCTGTGATTAATAAATGTGGATGCGGTGAAGGCAAAAAGTTTTATTTAAGGGGTGCCTGGGTAACTCAGTTGTTGAGCGTCTGATTTCAGCTCAGGTCATGATTTCACCATTTGCGAGCTCGAGCCCCACCATTGGGCTCTATGCTGATAGCTCAGAACCTGGAGTCTGCTTCTGATTCCGTGTCTCCCTCTCTCTGTGTCCCACCCCTGCTCGAGCTGTGTGTGTCTCTCTCTCAAAAATAAATAAACATTAAAAAAAAATTTTAAAAGACCAAGTAAACAGATCAGCTATGGAAAACATCATTTATCATCTAGTCATACACCCAAAATATCAGCAGAAACCTAAGATTATAACTTAAGTTTCAATCATTTTATGCCTTTATGCCAGCAATGTGAGCATAACAATATAAAAATGATCAAGAACTCGAAAGATTCCAAAGTTAAATTTAAATTCCTTGGACACTCATGTGTTGCTGGTAGTATCAAAAATTGGCAAAATTGTAATTACTTTATCCAGTGGTTAACAATTAACCAATTAGTTAACATTTAACCATTAAGTTAACCAGAGGAAAAAACATGTTACTGTCAGCAAGAGAAAAGAAGATAATCACGGCCTTCTAACCACATCTGAGAAACTGGGGAGATACAGTCACTGGGAAGTACACATGCTTGGTGACAGCAAGCTAAGGGACCAATAAAAGTTATCAATGTATCTTTAAAGTGTGTTACTTTTTTTTTTAATGTTTATTTATTCAAGAGACAGAGAGACAGAGACAGAGACAATGAGTGGGGGAAGGGCAGGGAGAGAGGGAGAGACAGACTCCGAAGCAGGCTCCAGGCTGTGAGCTGTCGGCACAGAGCCCGATGCGGGGCTCAAACTCATGAACTGCAAGATCATGATGACCTGAGCCAAAGTCAGACACCTAACCAACTGAGTCACACCTAACCGACTGAGGCACCCAGGCACCCCTAAAATGTGTTAAGTGATAGTATAGTACATGTGCTAGCGAGAAAAGATAATCACAAAACAGTGCTGCACGAAAAAAGGTTACGTATCAGTATTTAACAGGAATCATTTTTTGCTAACAATATGCGTGTTAATAGGAAAACTTCAGAGCTTGTTTTTATGGAACTAAGGATGATTTTTATTTTCTTCTTGGTGTTCATCTGTGCTTTCCAATTTCCCATAACAAACATCTAATTTTTGTATAGTAAGAAAGCTCATTTTTTTTAATTCCCCAAAATAACAGCCAACACACAATCCCTTATCACGGAAATTCAGTGAAAAAAGAGTGTTAAAAACCCTGATTAGGAAACTTCTTAGATCTTAATAATTGGGAACTTCAATTAGGCTCCCATCACTCAACTGACGCCTCAGTCTCAATCTCACCATTTGTGCCTGAAACAGACCTATACTGATGATATAAAATTCTAAAGATCTCTAACTCGGCCATACCAAAGGTAATGTCACTCGGACAAATGAACAAACAAACATTAGCAGATTATGCGGGGAGGGGGGGGGAGAATTGGCAGCATATTTTTATAGTGCTTTATCTTTCATTCTGTTTCCTTTCTTCAATCTGGGAACACTAGAAGATTACCTAGTTTAAGGGATTAAACCTAGGGATTAAATTCCACCAACTCCAGAAGAAATCCTGCTGTACCAGACATCCTTTGAAAGCAGAGGCAGGAAGTGTTAGGACAGTTTAATTACCCAGGATCTGCTTCCTAGACGTTAACATCAACTCTAGGGTTTCATCCTGCCAGATATTCCCCTGAAAATTAATTTTAACATGCAGTTTTGTAGCTTTTATATCAAGGCCAGTGTGTCACTGTCAACTTGCTTCTACTGGAGAAAAATTAGAACATAACCAAGAGCAAGCAATACATGTGATGAAGGTTTTTGTTTTTCAACTAGTCATCCTGAGTACCAAGAAAATTCCCTAAAGCAGGTGAGCATTTAGTATGTGAGGTTTGAAAACTGAATATGTATGTTAGAGCAAGCCTGCTGATGTTTGGTGTGTGCACTTTCCCTGTCATTCTGTGACTAAAACACGTAGAAAGCCAACAAAGGAAATATATATATGCACTAAGTCCAAATATAGTAATCCCAACCCCTTTCCCCACTAGGAAAGTAACAAGAAAAATTATTTTATCATATTTACATTTCAGTACTCTTTAAAACTGCTCAAACTTTGGCAACTTTCCTTGCTAAATTACCAGCAATATCAGCAATATTTTATCCACATATTACTGGATAAAAATTCGTCCTGAGATTCAGAGCACTACTACTTACTACTTGTCCCAATTCTACAGATGAGGAAACACAGGCTCAAAGAATTTAAGTACCGAAGTCACAAAAAAAATAAGAATTGCAACATCACAAAGTATACTCTTGCTTGATACTACCCAACCTCATGCTATTGTGACTGAAAGGGTCCCAACATACTTGTTAGTAGCACCTAAGTACCTGTATGCACTTTTTAATGAAAATATGTAAATCCAAATTTCCCATTAGAAGTTTCCTTACTAATGTAATAACGAAGCAAAGTCAAAAGAACGTTATTTCCCCCAAAGGAATATGCAAATAGGCTTGATCCCTCAATCTCAAACCCATCTTCCTCAAAGTAACGAGGCTTGGGAATGGTGAGAGGAAGAAGTCTACAAATCTTACGGTGCATGTATGCCATGAAGAAACACGACATTATACTGTCTGGAGAAAAAAAACTTATTTTCATAAAATTATATTTAAAAAGAAGCACCACTTGTTTTTAAAAGGCATGAAATTATGCTTTAAATAATTCTATACAGTATCTCAAAGATTAATTTGAAAACACTGGCTTTAAGGCCTAATACCCATAAACCATTAAACTAGGTTTCACGGGACATCCTTTCTAAGTCCTTTTAAATGGAAGGACAGTAGGGGCGCCTGGGTGGCTCAGTCGGCTGAGCGTCCGACTTCGGCTCAGGTCATGATCTCTCGGTCTATGAGTTCGAGCCCCACGTCGGGCTCTGTGCTGACAGCTCAGAGCCTGGAGCCTGTTTCGGATTCTGTGTTTCCCTCGCTCTCTGCCCCTCCCCCACTCATGCTCTGTCTCCTCTGTCTCAAAAAAATAAATAAACATTAAAAAAAAAAGTTAAAAAAAAATGGAAGGACAGTAAAACTGGCTTCCTCAAACAATCCTACAGTATGCACTATATTTGTGGTATACCAGTGAGCCCCCATCGCCACTTTCCTAATTCCTAATTCTCAAAAAGAGAAACATGGAGTTAATTTTGCAGATTTTCAAGCTTTAATATTACCATAAACCAAATGAATAAAAAACAACTTTTAGAACCTGATGAATCAAATGAATTTAATAAAAAGCAATGAGGGCACCTGGGTGGCTCAGTCAGTTAAGTGGCCGACTTCGGCTCAGGTCATGATCTCGCGGTCTGTGAGTTCGACCCCCGCGTCGGGCTCTGTGCTGATGGTTCATCAGAGCCTGGAGCCTGCTTCAGATTCTGTGTCTCCCTCTCTCTCTGCCCTTCCCCTGCTCACACTCTGTCTCTATGTCTCTCAAAAATAAATAAAAATGTTTAAAAAATAAAAATAAAAAAAAATAAAATAAAAAAAATAAAAAGCAATGAATTGAGGGGCGCCTGGGTGGCTCAGTAGGTTAAGCATCCAACTTCGGCTCAGGTCATGATCTCACGGTTCATGGGTTCGAGGCCCATGTCAGGTTCTGTTCTGACAGCTGAGAGCCTGGAGCCTGCTTTGGATTCTCTGTCCTCCTCCCTCTCTGCCCCTCCCCCTCTCGCACTCTGTCTCTCCCTCAAAAATAAATATTTTTTTAAAAAACTTAAAAAGCAGTTAATTTAAAAACACAAATCCATACTCTCTTACATGCGCTTCCAGAGTTTCTAAAACCTAAAATTTGCATTTATTCATTTGGTGGCAAAACCTGACCTAAATGGATATGAGGCTATTTTGAGTGGTCTTTCTCTACTGACTGTAACTATTAATATCTTTCCTTGCAGAAACATGTTCCACATGGAGTGCCACCCCAGACCCCGCTGGGGGTATTCTGTATGGTATTACCTTATAATTGAAACTGTTTTTACTTCTCTAACACACCTGGCCTTAAAGGTTTTACATAAAAAGCTGTAGACCTGTATCAGTGAAGGAAAAACAAAGCATGCATCCACAAAATTAGTTACTGAACAACTGACCAGCAAACTTACTTTTCTCATATATCTATCTGCCTTTCCTGTATAACCAGCTAACAATGAAACTCTGAAACGTCAACCTTCCTTTACTTTTTTGTTTCAAGTGTTGACCGATAGCACTCATCATCATTCTTGGAAACTGTTCACCAAAACAGCTTCCAATGACATATAATTAGGTTTGGACTGAATCAGAGTAGCTGTATCTTAGATCTGAGCTGTCTTCCTGTGAGAGACCACATGGATGGAAGCTGTTGTCAAATTCTCTCCAGCAGCACCAAGCATCTCCACGAATTCTTCTGTCTTTGAGGTACGTTGTGTGCTGAGGAACCAAAAAGGAACTAAGTAATTTCAGAATCTATAATTTTCTTAATCTGCCTACCAGATGTACTAATTTAAAAAGACTCTTAACTCTAAATAAAAAATTAAAAACAGAAAATTATTCTTAAATAAAAAAGCCAAACACAACCTCTTCCATTACACCTTACAAATTACACTGCAACTACTGCTCAAAACTAAATTATTTCTAAGATTTCCAAGAATTACTACATATAGGCAGGCATTAGCCTACCCACTAGACCCTAATGAAAAGGCAGTTAAGTTTGCCACATAAAATAAACCTGTATCGGGGCACCCTGGGTGGCTCAGTCAATTAAGCATCCGACTTTGGCTGTCAGCTCATGATCTCACAGTTCATGATTTCAAGCCTCACTTCCGGCTCTCTGCTGTCAGCACAGAGCCCACTTCAGATCCTCTGTCATCCCCTCCCCCACTCTTGGGCACTCTTATCTTTCTCTCAAAAATATATCAACATTTTAAAAAAATAAATAAACCTGTAGCACCAAAGAGAATGGGAGAGGGATCATTAACAGACATTCTAATGAACTTCTAAAAGATGAAAAGCACATATCACAAAACATGCACATAAGGACTACAGAGGAAAGTGAGGGAGACTTACAGGGGGGCATTAACTCATGGAACAGCTTTATACCTGATCCTCCTCAGCACCCCTTAGCCTAACTGCAGGCTTTCCAACAAGTTAGTCCACAGCACATCCCAATCATATATAGAGCTTCTAACGTGTTCTTCTATTAGAAAAGCCAGGGCAGGAGCTACCTAAACAACGGAAGCAGTAATGCTCGACCATTCATTTGTAAATGTGGTCAACCAAGGAGAAGGATCATACAGGTGACAAAAATCACTTGCAAGAAAAAATCCAATCCAAACAAAAAGAACAAGTGACCAGGGAGGGAAAAAGAGATAGTCCAGTGAACAGAAAAGTATTTTAAAAACAAAAGTCCTAAATATTACCTTCAGACAGATTAAATAATAAACCCTTAAAATAGAAACAAATCGAATAAAAGAGAAATATCTGTACAAAAAAAGTTCTGGAAATTAAAAGCATGACTTTGGTCTTTAAAATGGCACTATTGAAAAATTAATTAATTAGTTAATTAATTAATTAAAAAGTCATTACTGAACTAGAGAAGAGTCAAAGTAATTTCCCAGAATGGGAAAAAAAAATGAAACAAGAAACAAAAGTGTTTAACATCCCAACCAGAAAGAAGAAAACAAGGAACAGAAAGGTATGGAATAAAGTAAATTTCCCAGCGATTAATGAGGCTCAAGACCTTAAATAGAAAGAAACCACTTATAACGGGTGGGATGCACAACAGAAATATCCGTTCCTAGACTCGTCACCTTGCAATTTCAGAAAACCAGGATAAAAGAAAATTCCAAAGCTTCTGAAGAGGAAAAGCAAAAGCAATTACCAAAAGAAAATTACTGTGACTCACATCAGACAGATATTACAATCCTGGCCACTAGAAGACAAGGGAGCAATACGGTAATTCCCAAATTCTGAGGAAAAAAGGTTAGAACCAATATTCTATACCTAACCCAACTATTAATCAAGCATGACAAAACGAAGTTACTTCCAGACACATGGGACTCAGAAAGTTTAAATCCTGGGGCACCGCGGTGGCTTAGCCAGGTTAAGACTCTTGACTTAGACTTAGGCTCAGGTCACGTTGTTACAGTTCCTGAGACTCCTCACTCTGCTCCTCCCCTGCTTGCACTCTCTCTACATATAAACTTAAAAAAAAAAAAAAAAAAAAAGGAAGTTTACATCGTGCCATCTTTCATCTTTCCTGACTAAGTTACTTAAGGATGTTCTCCAACAAAATGAGGGAAGAAACCAGGGGAAGGAAAATATGTGATCTAGGAGGACAGTGGGTCAAAATCAGGTCAGTTTCCAGGATGTCAGCTACACACAGCATGTCTTAAAGTGCTGAAAGCTTCAGGGGAAAACGAATACTCATGTAATAGATTTTACAATTAGATTATTTTCAGAAAGACTTCTTCAGTCAATGAGAAAAACTAAAGGCCAGTTAGGGGCAAAACTGTACCAAAAAATGTATCAGCGTTGAAACCTCAAAGTAAAATGTGGCACGTCTTAAGCAACTGATGGCATGTTAGAAAAGAAAACACATCTGATGTTTGCAATAGGAATATACATACAGACTTTAAATATTTTTTTTTAAGCCCAGCTGGGTGGCTCTGTTGGTTAAGCGTTCAACTTTGGTTCGGGTCATGATCTCATGGTTCATGAGTTCTAGCCCCACCCTGGGCTTTGCACTAACAGTGCAGAGCCTAGTTGAGATTCTCTCTCTCCCTTTCTATGCCCTCCCCGACTCTTTCTGTCAAAATAAATAAACTTAAGTATATATATATATGTATATATATATATATATATGTTATATTTATTTTTATTTTTGAGAGAAAGAGAGCACGAGCGGGGGAGGGACAAAGAGAGAGGGAGTCACAGAATCCCAAGCAGGCTACAGGCTCTGAGCTATCAGGACAGAGCCCAACACGGGGCTCGAACCCACAAACAGTGAGATCATGATTTGATCTCAAGTCGGACACTTAACTGACTGAGCCACCCAGGCACCCCTGTATATATATATTTTTTAATTTCAGCACACTATAGGACATCTCAGAGAATATTATTTTCAATTATCAGCCTCTAAGCAGGCTTCCTTATTCACACCATCCCTTTGCCCTGTTTTATTTTTATTGCCCTAACACCTGTTATTACATAAAATTATATCACATATATTATTTTATTGACTCTAATATATGTATATTTCACTTTATAATCTTCCTGAAGCTAGCATGCATCTTACAATCCACACAGCATTTTTTTCACTTCTTTTAATGTTTACTTACTTTTGAGAGAAAGAGACACACACACACACACACGGAGCAAAAGTGGAGAGAGAGGAGACACAGAATCTGAATCAGGCTTCCGGCTCTGAGCTGTCAGCGCAGCCGTCGTTGGGGTTGAACCCATGAACCGTGAGATCATGACCAGAGCCTGAAGTTGGACGCTTAACTAACTGAGCCACCCATGCACCCCACATTTTTTCCACTTTAACTGACAAATAATTGACACACATCACTGTGTAACACAGCATGACTGTTTGATTTACATATCCCGAGAAATGATTAACACAATAGGTTCACTTACCATCCATCTTCTCGTATACACACAAAAAGAAGAAAAAAGAAAAACAAATTCTCCTTTGTGATGTAAACTGTTAGGATTTCGCCCCCTAACTTTCCTATATATTCTATGACATGATGACCTATATACATCATGCCATACATTACATTCCTACTACTATTTATCTTATAACTGTAAGTGTGTTACCTTCTGACTCCCTTCCTCCATTTCCCCCTCCCCCTCCACACGCAGCATTTTAAAACTACAGTCAGCCAGGTGGCAGTCTTGTTACTGTATTAAAGATGACAGTAGTAATTCTGAAAAGATTATACTTCTGAAAAGATTACAAAAGCACCAGCATCAAAATGCTTCAGATAAATGAAACTGGACCTTTATGTGCTTGTTGGGGGGGTATCTCCCCTCCGGTACTCAACTTGGCAACACAAGGGCAGTAATTTATTTCTTTAAAAAAATCTCTGTAGTTTCTCAACATAGAACAGTGACTGGCACATAACAGATGCTTAATCTGTCACACTGTAACATCCCTGTAACAAACATGGGTCCAACGGGATGGATCCTATACAGCTGGTCCTGAGGTGTTTTTCTTAGTGGTGTATACAGTAATAGCCAGTCAGCATCTGGGATTTGAGGAAATTCAATAACAAAAACTGGACAGTAATGTTAGTGCGATGACCCATTTCAAAGGATGACTCCAAAGGTCAGCAAATCCAAGAAACAGAAAAATAAGCTTATTACTGAGTTTCGAAACTAAACATCCAAATAAATCAAAACAAAAAGAGCTAAACAAGAGTGCGTCCTGGAAAGAGACAGTAGACTGTCACCAGTCTTCCACTACAATCGAGTCAAGTTATTACTTTTTTATCAAGTGCGTACAGTTTTTATGAACCACTTTTTCAAATATTAATAAGGAGGGGGAAGGAGAGATTCACACACAGAAAATCGTAGGGACGGAGACAGGAGCATTCACACAGAGACAGAAAGACACTCACAGGCCAGAGTCAAAGTCGGAGTCCAGCATCTCCAGAAATTTCAATGAACAATGGAAGATGGAGACCCTGAGGTCTGGAAGCAAATTTAGCAAATATCTAAAGCATGACATCAACACCTAGCTGCCTACTGATTACAATTATGCCATTTTGCTCATCAGAAAGTCCAGGTAGGCTCAGGAAAGGCTTGCCAGTTTATCCGAGTGCCCTGGTCTGAAAACTGAGGCATCCTTAGGTGGAATAATTACAAACTCGCCACAGCACTTCACGTTTACACAACCCTTACACCTGCCCTGGCCTGTCATTAATTACAATGACAGACGCGGGCGCTGAAAAGGTCTCTCCATTACCAGAAACACCAACTGACTACATTAAGGAGAGGGCAAAAGCTCGGGGACAGGAGACTGCTGCTGCCGGGGGGAGGGGGGGAGGGGAGAACGGGGAGGTAATCCACGGATCAGAGAACGGTGGCCACGCCATCCAAAAACTCAGCCTTCAGAGTCGGGTCCACAAAAACACCCACGGGGACGCGCGCCTGTCTCCGCAGAAAGGGCACCTTTCCCTAGAGAGAGCCGTAGACCTTAAAACCCCAACTCGGCCTGGGCCGGCGGAGGCGCTCAGCTCAGACCCCGCCCAAGACAGGCGTAGAACGATTGCAAAATGTCACAGGGCCCAGACTGAGCGCGCCAAAGCGGGACCCACCCCCGGGACACCGGGACGCTGGAGGCAGGTCCCTCCCCTTCCTCTCTCCGCCCGCGCGCAGCTCATTCATTCTTGAGGCGGGCAGCCCATCTTCCCGGCCGGCCATCCCCGCGCCGCAAACCCACCCGCCGCTTTGTCTCGGGCCCGGCCGGAAACAGGAGCGCGCATTCCAGCGCGCGCCCAGACGCCACCTCCCCACACCTGGGACCCGCCGGGCACCCCCCCCCCCTCCGGCCGGAGAACCTTCCTGGATCTCGGGGTCCGAGGCCAGAAGCCGGGCAATCCTCCTCGGCGGCCTCAGAGGTGCACGCTCCACCCGGTCCTGCTAAGTTGCGAGCAGACGGAAATGTGCATCTCCAGGTCACACCGTCGCCACAACTCGAGCCCTCCTCCACGACCCCCCTCCCCGCTAAGAAACACTGTATTCTTTCATGTTCCAAAGGGCGTGGGCACTCGGCCCCGGTTCTCGCGCCGCCCCCCCCCCGCCCCTCGTGTGAGCTAATGCGGCCCCCAGACGAGCACTCACTTGAGGAGCAGCTGGTCGTGCTCGGCTTTGAACTTGCCCAGCTCGATCTGCAGCTTGGCGCGCTCGCGGGCCGTGTCGTCGAGCGCGCGTCGCGCGTCCGCCAGCTCGGTCTCGTAGAGCGCCTTGAGGCCGGTGAGCTCGCGTCCGCGCACCTCCTCACGCTCCGTCACCTGCAGCTGCAGCGCGCTGTTCTCGGTCTCCAAGCTGCGCACCTTGTCGATGTACACGGCCAGGCGGTCGTTGAGCTCGCGCAGCTCCTCCTTCTCCTGCAGCCGCGACAGCCGCGTGGGGCTCAGCGGCGTAGCGGGGCCGCCGGTGCGGCTACCCGACCGCGGCGGCACGGGGGTCGCGGTCGCCATGGCGGGCGGCGGGGCGACTGGCGGGCAGAGCAGAGCGGGGAAGCCGCGAGCAGCACGGGACGCGGAGAGAGCAGCACACAGGGCGAAGCGGAGACCCGAAGGCACAAACCGACGACCCGCGCCCGCGGAGAAGCTGGCGTGGGAAGGGAGAAGCACCTGGGTTGGCAGGAGCCGGGTTACAGCACAAAGGGCAAAGGGGGAAGACTGCCAATCAATCAATCGTAAAATGCCCTTTGTAAGAAAACACGCACACGCACTCACACACACACTCCGGAAGATTTGGGGCGAGGGTGGCCAGGAAGGCCGAGCTGGGTCCGCGCGCCGCCGCCGCCACCAAGTCTCCCGCCCGGAGCACTTTGTTTCCTCTCAGGCGGCGCGGAGCGGCGGGCGGGGGGGTGGGGAGGGAGGAGGGCGGCGGGGGGCGGAGGTGGCGCGGGCAGTGGCGCCGCGCTCTCCAACATGGCCGGCGCGCGCCGGCACCTCCACGTGACCGTCGCCGGCCAATGGAGACCCCGCGGCGCGCTCCGGGGTTCGGGGGCTGGGCCTCTAAATTCAAAATCGGGGCCTCGGGCAACCGTCAGCTTGGCGCGCGCGGCTGGGCGTGGCTGGGGAAGGACTGAGGGCGGTGGAGTGGGGCGCCGAGGTCTGCTCGCCGGGTGGCCCAGGGCCCAGCGCCGGCCGGGCCTCCCCGCCGCCCCGCGGGGACCCCCGGAGGGGCTGGGCCTGCGGGTGGCGGGAAGGAGCACGGAGGTTTTCCGGGGCGGGCCAGCGCCACAGCTCCCACCCAGCGGTTCAGGGAAATTCAAACATAAACGGCCGTAACAGCCACTCGCAGAACTCGTAGAGGCCGGGACGGTCGTAGACGTTGTAACCTTATCCCCGGCCGCCGTAGACTTACGTAATGGGCCGTGGTGCCCGAGGTTCAAACCCCGCTACGCGCCGGTGCCAAATGCAAGCCTCTATTTTTCTCTGGGACGGAAAACGGTGTATCCAAACACCTCCTCCCTGTCAAGTTGCCGTACGCGTGTCATGAAGCGACAGGGACCGCACGAAAGCCAGAAACGCTGATCCTTGGAGTCATTGGCTTCCAGCGCTTATCTGATGGTGCGTCGCTGGTCCGTCGGTTTCTCAACAAAAAAAGATTTATAAAATCAAAACCACCTCACAAGAAGTACAGAGCACAAGCTGCTGATTGTCTTGCTTCACGAGAATCCAATGCATCGAAATCGAAAGTTGTGCAAATTGAGGTAGAAACGACTTTGTGCTTGAAAAAGGGATCCCCTAACGTGTAATTGTCAGCTAGTTCTAATCACGTGTCCCGTTAATCTCTTTGAAAAGCTTTATCTTTGAAGCTACCGTTTATTGGAATTTACTGTGCCCTGCCGCTGGATCCGTCCACGCAGACGCCCTGTGGTATGGGGACTGTATTCTCTCCATTCGAAAATTCACATTTCACGGACGAATTTCCTTAAGGCTGCCCAGCAAGTGATAGGATGGCGTTTGAACCCAGGCAGTTTCGGTGACTCCAGAGCCTCGTCTTAACTATAACCTAGAAGGCCACCTCGCGATCTATTAGAAATACATCTGTAGAGTAATTACAGCTTAGCTGCCTTAATAATAGTAGAAATGAAGACCAGAATGTTCTTTAAGTATTAATCAAGTTATGTACATAAGAATTAGTGAAGGACACCAGGCTTTTATTATCACCCTGGGTGGATTTTGGGGCACCATGAGTGATGATACTATCCTTATGAAAGGTTCTATTTCCTGCTCTGTTATCTAAAATACCTTTCCTTAACCTGGCTGAGAATTAAAGAATTGAAAAGCTTCTATTTTAGGGGGGCCTGGGTGGCTCAGGTCACGATCTCACAGTTGGTGAGTTTGAGCCCTGTGTCCGGCTCTGCGCTGACAGCTCAGAGCCTGGAGCCTGCTTCAAATTCCGTGTCTCCCTCTCTCTCTGCTGCTCCCCTGCTTGCACCGGGCCTCTCTATTCTCTCTCAAAAATAAACATTAAAAAATAAATCAATAAATAATAAAAGAGAAGAAAAAAAAGAAAAGCTTCTATTTTGAAGCTGGTGTTAGTTTAAAAGTAAACATTCAGGTAATCTTAATAGCTTAAGAGGGTCTGGAAAATCCAAATTCCTGGAGGAGAAATGAGACCTAAGGAAAATGAGTGCCGATGGGAGGTGGTGGAATCAGCCCTGGAATGTAAACCCACCTCCTGGAGGCCCTTTCTACTCCACGATGGTTTGGATTTTGCTCCGTACTCCCCCCAAAAAAGATTTTGAAATCTTTGAAAGTGTTTTCTTTCCACTTTGGAAATTTTAAAACTGTATGTGAAGTGACTTCAGGCCTAATCTCTGTTATTCTCGACCCCATGAAGTTTCTTTATTTTTAAGTTTATTTATTTTTTGAGAGAGTTGGGGCAGAGGGGAGGGCAGAGAGCCTGATGAGAGGCTCAAACTCATGAACCGGGAGATCATGACCTGAGCTGAAACTAAGAGTCAGATGCATGACCGACTTGGCCACCCATGTACCCCCACCCCAAGCTCTCTCCTGTTAGAATCTTTCGATTTTAGATTCTTGTTAGGAGACTCAGATTGCCTCCTATTGTCTGAAGCAACAAATACATCAGAGTCAACTAAAGATCTGTCGTTGATTGCTGTGTAACAATGGAAGTTATTCCTCGGTTTCCTCATAGAAAAATGGGAATGGTTTCTACATTGCAGTTGGTTTGTAAAGATTAAATTTTAGACATATAATATGGAATGACTAGTAATTCTTCCTAGGAGTAAGTCTCTGTCTCCAATCAAAAGCAATTTTTTAAAAAATGGAAAATCTCTTAGCCATAAAATGAACCAACTGTGCAAACATTTGGTCAGGAAGTCTACTAAAGGTACACCTGGCTTTCTTCTCTTGCCTGTTCCCATACCTACCCCTGTACCTGGAGTCCTTTCTCCCTGCTCTTTCATAAGAAGTGTGTTCAGCCCTCTTTTTTGAAATAACTCCTGTCATCCCATCGCAGCTGGTGGTTCCCCAATGAATTAGAAGAGAAGCGACAAAGACTATGTAAGTTTCATGACAGCCGTTTTGCATTTACCAGGAGAATCGTGATTTCAAATATTCTGCCTCGTTTTTGTAAATCCTCACTTTCTTGTCTCGACACACGTTCTCGTTGCTGGTTCAGCCATATACATCCCCACATCCCCGCCAAGCCTCAACTTGCCATAACATTGTCTCCCTCTTCAATACTCCTTTTGCTGCACAGAGCTACTTCACAACACAGAGACAAGTTCTTTGACATTAGCCCTACTTTCCCTATGGCATTTGGATCTGGGACAGAAAAATACAAGACACCTGTCATACCTGGACAGAAGGAGGGAGGTGGGGAGGCAGGGAGAAGGGAAAGGGATACTGAAAGCTTGCAGTAAGGCACTTTTGCCCCAGGAGAGAGGAGCGGCAGCTGGCAGATAGCTGGGCATACAGTGCAAACAAACGGACTAGCGAGGACTGCAGTACGCAATGAAGAAAAACATTGCTAAGTGGTGTCCCCTCAATAGATGTTTGCTGAATAAATGCAAGAAGAAATAAATACATGGCCACATTGTTTCTATTTAATACACTTTGCAAAAATAGTATTTTTTTCCGTTACCATAAAAGCGTAACAATAAGTCAGGTTTCAGAAGGTTGAATGACGATCCAGAATCCCTTCAAACTCTGATTTTGATTTTTGTGTATTAAAAACAGACTAACAGGGGCATCTGGGTGGCTCAGTCAATTGAGCAAAAGGCTCTTGATTTGACTCAGGTCATGACCTCACAGTTGTGACATTGAGCCCCAGGTTGGGCTCCCCGCTGGGGTTAGAGGCTACTTGGGATTTTTGGCTCTCCCTCTCTCTCTGACCCTCCCCTGCTTAAGCTCTCTGTCTCTCCCAAAATAAATAAATATTAAAAATAACAATATTAATAAAAAGAGCCTAAAGAGTCTTAAAGGTGTCTTTATCATCTCCAGTAGCATTCTTCCATTAGCAAATCTGCATGAAATTTACATACTGCTCCAAATTGTTTTCCAAATTGCTTGTTAAGTTCTGGATATTTGGCAATAGTAGAAATGGCGGAGTTATTTTAACTCAGTGATTCCATTTTCCTGAAAACGTATGAAATCATCAAAAAGAAAAACCAAGGGCGCCCGGGCGGCTCAGTCAGTTAAGCGTCCAGCTTCGGCTCAGGTCATGAAACCCCGGTTCGTGAGTTTGAGCCCCACATCACGCTCCATGCTGACAGCTCAGAGCCTGGAGCCTGCTTGGGTTTCTGTGTCTCCCTCTCTGCTCCTCCCCCACTCATGCTCTGTCTCTCTCTCTCTCTCTCTCAAAAATAAACATTTATTTTAAAAAAAAGAGAAACGAATCTGCACTCTTGCATTTCAGTTTTATTTTATGCCAAAATATGGTCATAACACTACTTTATTTACAAAGGATATCTTTAAAGCATTTATGAAGCTACTATTTATGCATCTGATTAACATTTTTTTAAATCCTACCAAGCTATGCTCTCTCATACTATACTTTGCATCTATACCACTAGAATAAAAAAAAACTAACAATAAAGACTGAAGTCCCAAAGTGTAGAGTTTATACCTAGTTCAGCTATTTGTTCTCTGATGGGAACTGACCCTACTCAAAAGTTATGGGCTTGGGGCACCTGAGTGGCTCAATTGGTTAAGCGTCTGACTTCAACTCAGGTCATGATCTCAAGGTCTGTGGGTTCGAGCCCCACGAGCCCCACGTCGGGCTCTGTGCTGACAGCTCAGAGCCTGGATCCTGCTTCAGATTCTGTGTCTCCCTCTCGCTCTGCCCCTCCTCTGCTTGTGCTCTGTCTCTGTCTCTCTCTCTCATAAATAAACATTTTAAAAAACGTTAAAAAAAAAGTTAAGGGCTTTCCTTTTTCATGATCTGTCTTCAGTCAGCCACTCTATTTATCTTGATGGATGGGCTTATCCCTACCCACCAACATTTAAATGTATTCCTTGGGTGAGACTTTTCTCACCTGAAATATGTTCGTTTCCAGACCCCATGGGTGCGTTCAAGAAAGCAGAGGAGGGGCACCTGGGTGGCTCAGTCAGTTGGGCAACCGACTTCGGCTCAGGTCACCGCTCAGGTCATGATCTCACACCCCGTGAGTTCAAGCCCCACATCGGGCTCTGCGCTCACAGCTCAGAGCCTGGAGCCTGCTTCCGATTCTGTCTCCCTCTCTCTCTGCCCGTCCCCTGCTCGCAATCTGTCTCTCTCTCAAAAATAAAAAAATAAAGCAGAGGAAAAAGGAAAATACAATATTTGCATAATTGATATCCTAAAACCAAAGAATGAATTTTCAACCAGATGTTAGCGTTTTCATCACGACAATTCCGGGGCACCATTCCTCTCAGGACAGAATTGTAAAACCAGGACTAAAGACGATCATGCCATTCTCAGCTTTTAAGTTTAATAATTTTGATACGAGTATAGGGAAAGATTTGAAAAGAAACGTAGTCTGGCTAAACCAGTCCCTTCCATCCCATCTTCTCAGCCCCAGTAAGAGCCTCCGACTGGGAAAGAAGGAGAGGTTGAAGCCAGATACACTGTGGGAGTTACACCCTTGGGCTAGTTGAGGGTACAGGTTGAATATCAAAGAATGGAAATGGTTTGGGCCTCCCAACGAAGGTCCCTGTTGCCTTCCATCTTGCCGCAGCAGAGCAGAATCCAAGAGCAGCTTTCTCTAGAATCCTGGTATTTAGCAGCCTCAAAAATATGGCAATATTTTTGTGTGAGGAGCAGTAAGGGGACCGCAGAAAGGTCTCTCGTTCTGCGATGGTTCATTTGATGTGTCGACCAAGCTGGGCCACAGTGCCAAGATACGAGTCAAACATTAACTGGGTGTGTCTATGAGGGTGTTGTGCATAAAATTAACATCTAAATCAGTGGGGCTTTGAGAGAAGCAGATTGCTCTCCAGAATGTGGGTGGGTCTCATCCAATCAGTTGAAGGTCAGGAAAGAACAAACTATTGACCTCCCCCGAGCAACATGAAATTCTAACAGCAGACGCTTTCAGACTTAAACTACACCAGTAGCTTCTTCCTGGCTCTCCGGCCTGCCAACCTTCCCTGCAGTTTTCGGACTTTTAACCTCCCTATTCATATGAGCCTATTCCTTAAAATAAATTTGTCTCTATATACATAGCCTATTAAAGCTGCTTCTTTGGAGAATCCTAACATGCCTTCCCTTTTTCCATAGAAGAAGGATGTAGAGGAGCTAAGCAAGGCCAACGGACTGAAATGCGTGAGTGCGAGAGGAAAGCTGCAGGCTGAGGCCACCTGAGGCATGGTGGAACCGTACACAACTCAGCAGAAGCCTTGAGGAAGTGTGCAGGAGTGACAGAGGACAACATGCTCAGGAACCACAAGAAGTCACATCTGGAAAAGGCCAGCACAGCATCAAGACTGAGTAAAACCAAAAAGTAGAGGGCTTTCCCTACAGCCGTGAAGAATCTGCTTGGACTTAGAAGCAATCTCAGGGAGGACCAGGAAGATGAAAAATCTGAGAGGTATTAAACCTGAACGTGATTGAATATAAATATAAACTAGTCCGGGCGCCTCGGTGGCTCAGTTGGTTAAGTGGATTGAGCAACTTTGGCTCAGGTCATCATCTTGCAGTTCCTGAGTTTGAGCCCCGCGTCAGGCTCTGTGCTGACAGCTCAGAGCCTGGAGCCTGCTTTGAATTCTGTGTCTCCCTCTCTCTCTACACCTCCCCTGTTCATGCTCTGTCTTTTGCTCAAAAATAAACATAATAAAATAAAATAAAATAAAATGGTTCACACCACTAGAAGATTGCAATCCTCGTCATCAGAATGGTCCCCTGCATCTCTTTATGCTGCTTTTCTCCACCAGTATGTTTTATTCCAACACAAGCTCTCTCTACGTGGTGGAGAAGCTGGCTTCCGGGCCACCCCACACCTAACTTCTCCTACTATCTCACAGTATAACTAATCTCAGGAAAACCGATTTGCTTGTTTGGGTCACATGCTCAGCCCTGAAACGATCACTATGTCCTTTGATTGGTGAGGCCTAGGCCAAAACCCACCGCGATGACAGGCAGAGGTCAGGGAGAGTCTGGAGTCTAGGCTGCCCTCGCCAAACCACGTGGGATGGGATTCCAAGAAGAATGAGGAGTATGTCCCAAAAAGTGACAAAGGAATGCCGGACACACAAAACCAGTATGTGTCTACCTCACGAAGGGAGAACAAGAGAGTTAACCTAAATAGTCCTTTTCTGGCTTAAAATTCTCCAGAGGTTTGCAAGTTTTAAAGAATGTTAAAATACAGAGGCACCTGGCCAGCTCAGTCAGTCAGCAGAGCTCACAACTCTTGATTTTGAGACTGTGAGTTCAAGCCCCACATTGGGCAAAGAGCTTACATACATACATACATACATAAAAACAAACTCTTTTCTTTATAATTTTTTTAATGTTTATTTTTGACAGAGAGAGAGAGAGCATGAGCGAGAATGGGGGAGGGGCAGAAAGAGAAGAAGACACGGACTCTGAAGCAGGCTCCAAGCTCTGAGCTGTCAGCACAGGGGCCCAATGTGGGGCTCAAACTCAGGAACCGCGAGAACATGACCTGAGCTGAAGTCGGAAGCCTAACCGACTGAGCCACTCAGGCGCCCCATCCAACACAAACTCTTAAAGGTTTAGGATACCTAAAAAACTGTATTCATCTGCCCATTAATCCATGCATTTCTTCATCAACCATTTGTGGAGGACTGACTGCATGCAGAGCACAGGTGACCGAGGTACATGATTCCTGCTCTGAGGAGCTCAGCAGTCCAGTGTGGACAGGCCAACAGAACTAAATTCTGCCTCACCGTGCCAGATACTGACAAAAGAGACGTGAACAAAGGGGTGCAGGCACACCAAGAACCAGACAGGTCTCTGTGCCGGAGAGGAAGGCACTACTAGCAAACAGGCGATCTCGGAGCTGGGTTTGGAAAAATGTCAGCCTCCAGGGACTGGAAGATGAATCCGGTACTTTGTGGAGACCTGTAAACGGCAAACCACAGGCCCCGGGGAGAATTAGAGGGAAACCCCAGACGGACTCCCTAATCTCCTACGGTGTGCTTTTTATTTCAAACCACAACGTGTAGAGGGTGCTTTAAACTAGAAATTAGTAATGTGGGAAAGGAAGCAGATTTTAGTCAACAATTATCTTTAGGCCTGGCTTCAGTAGTCAACAAAAATGGAAATTTGAGGAAATTGCCATATAA
The DNA here is from genome assembly GCA_030068075.1 of Paguma larvata. NCBI lineage: Eukaryota > Metazoa > Chordata > Mammalia > Carnivora > Viverridae > Paguma > Paguma larvata. The sequence continues at coordinate 129,262,157 of CM057826.1, forward strand.
TTAAAACAAGTAGATTACTTAAACTGCATAACACTGTGCCTAAGGCAAAACTAAGACAGAAAACTAAGCAGGAAATTTTATTGAGTAACTCTTGTGTGCAAGGCATTCCACCGCATCCTATGAAAGAAAAAAAATTTTTTTTTACGTTTATTTTTGAGAGACAGAGTGAGGCAGAGTGTTAGTGGGAGGACGGGCAGAGAGAGAAGGAGACACAGAATCCGAAGCAGGCTCCAGGCTCTGAGCAAGGTGTCACCACAAAGCCCTGACTCGGGGCTCGAACCCACAAACCGTGAGATCATGACCTGAGCTGAAGTCAGACTGCTCAACCAACTGAGCCACCCAGTCACCCTGAAATAAATTTTTTTAGGTGTGAACTATGATTTGTTCCCTCAATAAAGGTATCATGTATAGAAATGAAATATATACATAGATTAAACAGGTTAATCAATCAAGCTATGAATGACATAGGTCCAAGGGAGTGGTATTGATGATAAGTGTCAAATCGATGGGGCTGCTAAAATCTGGAGAATGAATAAATCCCAGCAGGCCAGGACAATATGAGAGGACATTGTAGAAAAAGAGAAGTTGAACTAGACGTCAAAGTAGGGGAAAACTTATTTCAGTAAGTGATTCGATTTACAAAAAAATCAGCTTTATACACCAGTTTTTCAGGAATAAAACTATTCCATAAAGTTAAATGACACCAGGGACACCTGGGTGGCTCCCTCAATGAAGCGTCCAACTCTTGATTTCGGCTCAGGTCATGACCTCATGGTTCTTGAGTTCGAGTCCCACGTTGGGCTCTGCACTGGCAGGGTAGAGCCTGCCAGTGATTCTCTCTCTCTCCCTCTCTCTGCCCCTTCCCTGCTGTCTTTCTCTCAAAACAAATAAATAAACCGAAAGAAAAAATGCACCTACCCTGCAGGCCAGCAATTCTACTCCTGAGACAAATGAAAGCACATTTCTACTGAAAGACTTGTGGAAGAAGTGTATGCTAGTGTTATTTATACCAGACCAAACTGGAAACCATCCAAATGCCGCTCAAGAGAATAGAAAAATAAATCATGGTATAAGTACGATTCAGCAATGAGAAAGAATGAGCTACAGATACATTCAACAATGCCAATGAATCTCATGAACATTATAGTAAGCAACAGAAAAAGTACATTTTACGTGATTCATTTATATGAAATCCAAGAACAAATAATTGGAAACTTTGTAGAAAGAAATCAGGACAGGGGATGTCCAAGGGGGTGAGAATTGATTAGAAGGGAGCATTAAGGAACTTTCTGGAATGATACGTTCAAGGGTGCATGGACACAGTTGTCAAAGCTCACTAAATTGTACACTTAAGATGTTCATTTCACTGTATGTAAATTTCCCCATAATTTTTTTAAAAACCATATTCTGGTTTCTTATAGATTTTAAAACTCCTGAGATGAACTTTGTAACTTTTTCTGTAACTAGACACATTTCCATCTTACCTGTGGCTTGAATTTTGAATTTTCTGTGGACTCTTCATTTTTCACACCCATGCTATAAAATCCGTGTGGTTTCTTCAGGAGTTAGGAAGCAAACAGTGCCATTTTTTTAAGTTTATTTATTTATTGTGAGTTCTTTATTTTTTAAAAAAACAACAGCTTGATCGGATTTCAAAGATGCATTCGAACTGATAAAACATTTTTAATTATACTTCAGTTAAACATTTTTAAATAACAAAACAAAAGATGTATTTGAGTCATGAAGACAGGTGTTGGAGCTGAAACCAGTGACTTGAAAAGAATGGCTGCTGGGGTGCTGAGCACAGAGCCTGTTTGGGACTCGCTCTCCCTCGCTCTCCACCCCGCCTCCACTCTCTCTTTCTCTCAAAATAAATAACTAAACTATCTAACTAAATAAATAAATAAATAACAAGAACTGCTGCCATTTTTGTCTTGGAAAGATTGAAATACATTGGAACATGAATACTACAAAATTGAGAACTTCATGAGGAAAAAATAAATCGAAAAAAATAATTTCTACTCTTCACTACTATGTTAATTTTACTTTGTAAGATTACATATTTGGGCACCGATCATTCTATTGATCACATACAAATACTGACTTCTAGTAATCTGGGAACCTAAATTCTTTTTTTTTTTTTTAATTTATTTATTTTGAGATAGGGTGTGAGTGGGGGAGGGGCAGAGAGAGAGAGGAGAGAGAGAATCCCAGCAGGCTCCACACCGTCAGCGCAGAGACCGACTTGGTAGGCTCAGTCAAACCCACAAACCGTGAGATCATGACCTGAGCTGAAATCAAGAGTCGGATGCTTAACTGACTGAGCCACCCAGTTTACCCAGTAAATTCTTTTAATAATGTAACGACTTTATAAACAACGGAAGGCACACCATAAGTTTAATTCACTAAGAATACACAATTTTTTAAAGGATGGGGATGAGGAGAAGGGAGCAAAAAGGAAGTTATTAAAATCTGGTGTAGCATTGTGACTTACAAAAGATATTTAATATTATAATATCATATTTTGTATTTCTAAAGCCAAAAAAAAATACCTATAGTTTTAATAATACATGTTTCAAAATTTGACTTGACTTAAAATTTGTCTTAAATTTTCCTGGCCAAACAGGCTTTGTAAAAACTATGGTTCCTTACTGGCTGTGGTGGGGAAAGACAGAAAGCCTCCTGTTTCTAAGGGGCTTTTTTAGATTTGAGGGGGAGAAGAGCATTTTACGTTTATTAAAAGAGTTCCAAGTTATGAGACACTGCTGTGGACAAGAGAGAGAAAGTATAGCACATAGCTCCTGCCCTTAGTCTCGCTGGGGCTCTGGAGTTACATGCAGAACCTTATAAGCAAGTATACAATTACATACCAGAAGTAACTGGGTCAGACAACCCGCCATGGCAGCCATGACTGCACACCAGTTCCGCTGTGACATTCACTTGGAAAAATCACCCTGTGGTGACTTGAATCAACTCCCTCACAAGGTTTTCAGAAACCTGTTGTCATTAAGAAGAAATTGGTTTCACTTCTCTGATCTTACCCTCTTAGTGTTTTGTCATTTACTATACACTTCCTTTAAGGGATTTCGTTCGGGTTGACCTCAAAGGGAGGGATGGAGAAAAAAGGTCTCAACCGTCACAAAGAAAAGCCAAGTCACAGGGGTGGGCCCAGAATTTTTATTTTTCAAAATAAAATGAATTCAAAATGTCTACTTTGCCTCAAAATATTGAAAATGTCATTCTTCCTTTGAACTCCTGTGGCGCTATCACTTACAGCAATCATTTGGGACCTACATACTGCTTTTTGGTTTGTCATTTCAACCAAATCGTAAGACTCTTTAAGGCAGAAGAATGTCCTCGGGGGACACTGCCGAAGAAATACTGTTACTTTTCTGTCAATGGGCATCCATATTGGAATAGAGCAACATACAAAAAGATGATCTAAGGACCCTAGGCTTCACCAATCTCTCATTTTTCATGAGTCCACCTCATCTAAGAGATACTTCTTTTTTTTTGTTTGTTTAAATTTTTTTTTTAATGTCTTATTTATTTTTGAGAGAGAGCGTGAGTAGGGGAGGGGTAGAGAGAGGGAGACACAGAATCCGAAGCGGGCTCCAGGCTCTGAGCTGTCAGCACAGAGCCCGACGCAGGGCTTGAACTCACAGACTGTGAGATCATGACCCAAGCCGAAGTCGGCTGCTTAACCAACTGAGCCACCCAGGCACCCTCTAAGAGATACTTCTGCATACTTCCTTTGAGCAAAGGACCCTCATAGTCATGAGGCAAAAGATACTTATAAAACTTCTCAAAACAATTGTTTAAAGACTTTGTAAGAATTCCATTTAGAAAACTTATTTTTTTATTATTTTTTTAAATTTATTTATTTTTTATTGAGAGACAGAGAGAGACAGAGCATGAGCATGGGAGGGGCAGAGAGAGGGGGAGACGCAGAATCTGAAGCAGGCTTCAGGCTCTGTCAGCACAGAGCCTGACGCGGGGCCTGAACTCACAAACTGCGAGATCATGACCTGAGCTGAAGTCGGACGCCCAACTGACTTGAGCCACCCAGGCGCCCCTATTTTTTTATTATTCTTTCCTGAAAGTAAGAATGTGATCCACAACATTTATTTTCGTGGCTATCCATTATTGATAAAATAGTAGCATGTCATAAATAATAACATATAATGGAAAGCTTTTTCTCCTTAAATACCAATAGCCTGTTTCAGTGTCAGGTTTACTATGTCATCTCAAATGCTTCCTCCAAATTTGGTCATGGTTGTTGATGAAGAAATTGCAGGAAATGAACTATATGATGAAAAATGCACATTTTAGAAATTGAGTGTTGCATGCTAAGCAGTGAAAAGAAAACCCCAGACACATCACCCACCCCAAGTGGCATCTGGTTAACATCAGACATGTCGCTACATCTAAAAGATGTTCAGGCAGTGGGACAAAAATCAAATACAAGAATAAGATACGGGTATCGTGTATTAACAAGTACGAGTGAATGTGATGGTTTGGAAATTTGGTGGAAGGGAATTACAGAGTCACATGTCATGATCAGAATTAGTGCTCCGTTCTAGATCACCAGAAACCCACCATTTCACTTCCCATTTGTCTCTTAACGCTCCCCAAATGATGTGAGTTAGGTGATTGAGCAACTGAAGCCCTGAATGCCAGATCTCTTTCTTTCATGGGACCTGGAGGAGAGAAAGAACACGGAGAAAGTCTCAGATTTGATCCATCACTAGACAAATAAAACTGAGACTATCTGGGGGACCAACGGAGATCTATTAGGGTTGAGGTAGCATAAAGGCAGGACAGCACAGGCTTCAGAATCAGGAATACCCAACTGTGGATCCTGCATAGTCACACACTATGTGACTTCGAGCGAGTTACTTAACATCTGCAAACTTCCATTTCCTCATTTGTAAAACCCAGAGAAAGAAGTGCCTGACAGGGATATTGGTAGGATTCAATACGTTTATGTACACACAGTGTATGTGGTACATATTCACTGCTAAGTAAATATTTATTCCATTCCCATCCTCTATAAAAACAGATATTGGAATTTTTACTTCCCAATTTTAAAAGCTTCCCATCAACTTAGCGTATAAAACATCATACTGGTACTGAGAAAAATCAGTGCGGGTTACGACACTGCATTTTCTAAATGTTAACTGTTTTACTTGTCGTGCTTACTAATGTTAATCTTGGCACAGAGTCAATAACCATACAAATATTGCATAGTACATATAGTGACTGACTTACTAGAATTTGATTCCGTTTCACAAACTTCCTGTGAATACCCGTATGGCCAGCTCTAGAGACGTTACAAAATAATCCAGACACAGTTTCCACCCAGAAACTGACAGCGTCAGTAAAGAGAAGCCAATTTAGTACTTCCGACATATGCTCTTCTGAATATTTTTATAATTATAATATTATAAGCTATACTCCCTCCAAGCCTAGACTTCATAGCCAGTTTTTATCACTTTATTGATGGCGTTTTAGATATCCGAGCACAGTTTGGTTTGCAATGGTTTTTAGAATAGAAAGACTACATCACTTCCAGTTAATATTATCAAAATTGGGATGGGTGTCTAGGTAACGGGCACCTTGCAAAAGATGGATGGAGACAAGATCTGTTTTCCTGAGATCAGATAATACTGAAACCAAGATTTTCGCTTTGTGTGTCCCTCCGCCACTTCCACGTTTTGAAGAGAAAAAAAAAAAAAAAGCAAGCACACTCTCTGCATGACCACAGAATCAACCACTGCTGCCTGCCGGCCAGAAAAAGGGTAATGTTAAGGGTGCAGCCATCTGCTTGCCACAGACTTCTGGCGAGGCAAGAAAAGCTAATTAGCACCCCGAACCTCACCCTTACTCTGACCCTCCTCTCCATGCCTCCACCATCTGGCTGGCCTCCCCTTCCCCTTCTGCACCGCTTCTTTTTGCCTCCGATGGCTTGGGGAGGTGAGAGACGTTTGCCTATCCTAGCGAGAGGCAGGAACAGCCTTCAGCTCACCTTGCACCATGAATGTCTAAAACTTTAAAGGAAATTGCACAAATTACCTCCTTTCCCCTCACCACCAACAGCGCTCTCTTTCACTGGTGCCTGTTATCTTACCGAAAACATCTACTCTGTCTAGAAAAATCGGTAGGTCTGGAATCCAGTCTGCTTTGTAACTGACAATTGCCTCGTGATAGGTAAGGACCTCGTTCTTACACCGAGTCTCTCCCACCACTTTGATTGGGGCTTGAGGGGGCAGCAAAAGGATCTAAAATCATTAAGGAAATAATAGTGCATTTCAGCACAAAGCCACAGGAAATGGTGAGAGGTACCTTTAGTATGAAGCGGCAATGACAGCTCAAATGCCATTACTTATTAAAGATGCCAGAAAAATAGGCTATCAGTGAGGCCAACTAAGATTTTGAGACTTCAAAAAATAAAAAGTGGGAAACTCGCAACTAGTAAACAAATATAGACGAGTTATTAACAGACCAGAATTATGATTTTCCTATTTGCCTGAGACATAATACAATCTAAATACACTGATGTTTCACTAACAAAACTCCTTGTTACTAGGTTACTAGGATTTGGTTACAAAAACAACAGTACTTTTTTTTCTTTTTTTTTTTGTTCTTGCTCCGACTTATTTTTTCTCTTTTTCTACCTTATAGTAATAGAAGCTATACACTTTTTAAAAGAAAATCTAAGGGCGCCTGGGGGGCTCAGTCGGTTAAACGTCTGACTTCGGCTCAGGTCATGATCCCATGGTTCAAGTTCAAGTCCCGTGTCGGGCTCCGTGCTGACAGCTCAGAGCCTGGAGCCTGCTTTGCATTCTGTATCTCCCTCTCTCTCTTTCTCGGCCCCTCCACCACTCTCTCTATCTCTGTCTCTCAAAAATGAATAAACATTAAAAAAAATAATAAAAGAAATAAAAGAAAATCTAGGGGTGCCTGGGTGCCTCAGTCGGTTGACCATCTGACTCGTGATTCCAGCTCAGGTAGTGATCTTGCAGTGTGTGGGGTTCATCCTCCTCGTTGACAGCTCAGAGCCTGCTTGGGATCCTCTCTTCCCCCCTCTCTCTGCCCCTTCCCCGCTTGTGTTCTCTCTCTCTCAAAATAAATAAATAAACTTAAAAAAAATCTAACAGTGCCAGCTTAAAAAATGAAAGGCAATAGAAAACAAACTTCGAAAATCACAAAGGTGGCTCAGTCAGTTAAGGGTCCGACTCTTGACTACAGCTCAGGTTATGGTCTTGCAGTCCGTGAGTTCTAGCCCCTTGCTGTTAGTGCAGCGCGTGCTTGGGATTCTGTCTCTCTCTCTCTCTCTCTGCCCCTCCCCCACTTGCATGCGCGCCCAGTCTCTCTCTCTCTCTCTCTCTCAAAATAAGATAAGAAAAAAGAAGGACGAAGCCGTAAAAATCAGCTCAGAATAAAAAGATGATTAGAATCTTGCAGAGAAGCTACATCTAAGCTTACTTACTATGCAAAACACTTGCACCTATGAAATACATAGATATATTTCAAACGCAACATTGTAAATTTGAAAAAAAAATACTGTGAAGTTTTGATGTCAAAATGTTGACCTGACTAAATAAACTTGCTAAAAGAAAGTGCCCAAGTTTATCTTTTCGTTTTGAGAACAGGTGAAAAGGGAGACCAACAAACTCTAGTTTACATTATTCTCCTAAATTGGGTAATACTAGGCGGTGACTCAGACCCGTACGGAATACTAGATGCTTCCTACGGGCAGGGGAACACCTGTAACTTTTTTCCTCCTCACCCTCTGAACTGTCTTCCTACGTTTGGGGGAATTCCTCACCACTTGCGTCTTAGCAAGAGACAGAGTCTGCCTCCCACTCTAGAAGCTAAAAAACCCAGCCAGCCGTTTCTTTTGCGGGCCTAGGTTTGGCCAAGCAGACGCACGGGCCCCAGAATTTGACCCACAGCAGTGGCAAAGGGGCGGATTTGTTCTAGTAGCTCTATCCAATTTCCGAAGGCAGCTGGGACAGAGCACCAGCTTATATGCAGTGTTGGTAGGGATGGTAGCTACCGAACCAACCTTTTCTTGGCACCAACGATGACCCTCCCAGACATGTTCTGGGACCCTTGGCTTGTAGCTTCTTATGACCCTTAGCTGTCCCATGATTCTGTGAGCTACCTGATATGTCTTCAGTACCTTCCTTTTCTGCTTCACTCAGAATCAGCCTCTGGGCTTGCAACCAGGAACCCTAAGGGACACAGAGCCTCTGGGATAGTGACTAAGAATTAACCAGGGAATATGGTTTCTCTCATAAGCTACATGCTGCTCACAAAAGACATCCAGTTGAAGGTTAAGAGTATTAGGAAAGAGACATGTGTGTGTTTTTCCTTCGTGTAAGTCAGGGAGGTGTGTCCAGGAGGATACATGCGGGAAAGGCTGGTCTCAGTGTCATCTAGAAACAATGAAGGGAAACCTTATGCCTATATCTCGATCCAGACTTAGATACCTAGCACAGTTAAAAAAGCGGGAGCACAAAATAACTGTAGGCACTTTACAATTACGTAAAACAAAATGCAGAAAACAAAATCAAGTACACTAAGCACATGAAAGTGATTACCCGGGTGGCCGGGGCGGGGTTGGATATAGGAGTGGGGGGAGGAGTAAAAGGACACGGTTGCACAACCTGTGCAAAACGCAGGGCCTGTATGTGAAGACCTCTGGCTCACGTGCCTGCTGACATTTCCTCAGTCCCTGTGATCTCCAGAAGCGAAAGAAACTCTCCAGCTGACCAGCCGTGAGGCTTGGAGATGAGCAAAGCCGAAGGGAGCCTGAGGTAATGACGGGACTGACCGCCAGGCCACGGCTCCCTGTGCAAACAGATGCCCAGGCTCAGACAGACGGCAGGGGCTGGTCAGGACACCGCCACGGAGATCCAGGGGGAGGTCCACGGTGAGGTCCGACACCCTCTTTTATCAACAAAACTCTTTCCATCTGTGCCTCATCATATATAGCGATATTCTATAGCGTCCCGGTTAGGGGGCAATGAAAGAGTTTGGAAATAGATTGTGGTGAGGATTGCAATAACATTGCGAACGTAACTGATGGCACTGAATTGTATCCTTTAAATGCCAAGGTCTGTAAGCATGGAGGTTCCTTAAAAGGTTAAAAATAAGAGTACCCTCCAAGCCAGCAATGGCACTACTAGGTATTGACCCAAAGGATACAAAAGGACGAATTCAAAGGGATACATGCACCCTGATGTGTACAGCAGCGTTATTACAACAGCCAAACAGTGGAAAGAGCCCAAATGTCCATCGACTAACGAATGGGTAAGGAAACTGTGGTACACATGTACAATAGAATACGACTCACCATCAAAAAGTACGAATTCTTGCCATTTGCAATGGCATGGATGGAGCTAGAGAATATTATGCTAAGCAAAGTAAGTCGGGCAGAAAAAGACAAATACCATTGATCTCACTCATACGTGGAATTTAAAAAACGAAACAAATGAGCAAAGGGAAAAAAAAGAGAGGCAAACCAAGAAACAGACTCTTAAGTATAGAGAACAAACTGAGGTTACCAGAGGAGGGTGGGGGAATGGATGAAATAGAAGTTGGGAATTAAGGAAGGTCCTTGGGATGGGCGCTGGGTATTATATTTAAGTGATGAAGCACTAAATTCTACACCTGAAACTAACATTACACTCTACATTAACTAACTGGAATTTTAATAAAAATAGAAAAGAATCCCAAGGTTTGTTATATATGTAAATATATATATATATAAAACCGCAGTTTAAAAATATTAAAAATGAAATAGACTAAAAGCCATTGGAATTACACACTTTAGATGGGTGAATTGTATGGTACGTGAATTATATCTCAAGAAAACTGATCAAAATCATTCCAAGCGTTTAGGAATTCTGCTTTTAAACAGTTGGCATTTGGCGCTATGCATTGCAACCTTTTGGGAACTGAGAAATTGTTCCTCCTGTCTTATGGGCAACTAGTCACTTCCTTTTGCAGCACATGAGACGGGGATATTGGGGACAATAGAAACACAAACGTCCCCAGGTTTGAAATACATCAGAGGTTTATCACTGAAAAGAAGTGGAAGGGAACAGAGGGGCCCGGCTGGCTGGCTCGGTCGGTAGAGTGTGCAGCTTTTTTTTTTTTTTTTTAATTTTTTAATGTTTATTTTTGAGAGAGAGAGAGAGAGAGAGACAGAGCATGAGCAGGGGAGGGGCAGAGAGAGAGGAGGAGACACAGAATCTGAAGCAGGCTCCAGGCTCTGAGCTGTCAGCACAGAGCTCGACAAGGGGCTCGAACTCAGGAGCAGTGAGATCATGACCTGAGCTGAAGTTAGACGCCCAACCAACTGAGCCACCCAGGCGCCCCCCCCTTTTTTTTTTAAATTTTTTAATGTAGAGGGTGCAACTTTTGATCTCGGGGTTGTGAGCTCGAGCCCCATGCTGGGTGTAGAGATTACTTAAAAATAAAATCTTAAGAAGTAGTAGAACCTAGCAAAGAGAGACTCTCACCTGGAGACGGGCAGCCCTGCCAGAGGGAAGTTAAGAATTATCCAGTGGAAATGAAAACAGTGCTTGGCTGTAATGGGGTTTTTATTGTAATCTATGAGATTTCACTGAGAAGCTACTGGCTCCCAAACCACCCTGGGTAAGACAGCTCCCCTCGTGGGATCACCGGCCGCTGGCGGGTCTGAGCTGGAATGGGAGCCTGGGCCTGGCAAACCCCGCAGCCGTGCAGGGCACAGTTTCTTCATTTCTAGACAGTCTCCTGCGGTGGCCCTCCCCATTCCTACCTCCATGCCGTCCATCACGCTGCTCCCTGCACCTGCAAGGTCCTTCCCACTCCTCAACGCGGGCCTGAACCCCACCCCTCCCCTCCTTTTCCAGCGCCCGGCTAGAGAGCCACCTTCAAAACAAACCAAACGGGTTTCAAAATGATTGTAGACACAGTTCTCAGACACTTTGGACCAGGCAGGGAATGGGGGGCGGAAATCAGAAGGATATAATAGCGTCTCATTGTTGGCAGGGGTAAGGCAAGCAGAACACAGTACCAATGGAAAATACTGTCCCTACTCTTCCCTACCATTCTCCGGAATTGGTGTGAAGCCTCCAAGCTGAGACCCCCCCAGATTACCTCATGATCTTCTCTCAACATCGTTTGCATTTCTTTAAAACTATTAATGCAATATACCTAGTGACTTTACATGTTCATTCAGTGTAACAGCCTGTCTTGACAAATCATCCCTCTGTAATTAGTATGGAAGAAACAGGCTCTGTGCACATTTTTTCTCTCCTAGTTTGACATCCAGCTTTTGTTAAATTCCTATGAATTGCTACTTTTGGTGGCTTCCAAGGGAATGTTTGCGTTGCCCAGAACAGTTGCTTCCCAAGTTGTTAAAAGCCACGCACATAGAAAACAATAATTATTTCTTATTCAGGAATACAGAAGCAAAGGGCTAAGGCAATCATATCCCCAATTCCTCTGTACAGGGCCCCAGCTCATTCATTCATTCACTCATTCATTCATCTACCTATCTGTCTCCCTATCCATCCATCCATCCATCCATCCATGCATCTATCCATCCATGCATCTATCCATCCATTCCTTTTTCCTCCATTCTCCCCTCCTATTCCCAGTTCCCACAGACAACAGTTCTGAGCATTTAACGTGTATTATCTGGTCTCCTGTGTTTTTATAAACTGTATAGTTATTTCGTACTCCTGAATTTTCAGCTTGTATAAGTGACATCGTGTTGTAGATCTCATTTGCTTTCTTCGTTTATTCCCTGGGCACAGTCTTGCTGTGTCTACATCTAAGCCGTGACGCGGGACTTCATGGTGGACACCTCCCACTTCTAGCATCCACCACCAGGGGTGGGCACCTGTATTGCACCTGCCATGGTGAGTGTCCTCCTGTGTGCCCCCTTATGGACCTGGGAAGGATCCGTGAGTCACAGGGGATACAGACATTCATCGCGTATAAGTACTGTCTACTGCCCTCCAGACAGCTGTCTACCCTCGTCTAAGAGCTGCGCGTAGGGTCTCCTACAGGCCGGGAACGACAGCCACACCTGGCGTGGAAATGAGAATATTGATACAGACACCGGGGTGAAAAGATAAGAAAAATAGGCCCTGGACTTGGGCGGCCTCAGGCCCTCCAGCCTCCCTGAGACAGAATATCCCTTCACCTCACGAGGCATTTCTCTGTGTCACAGCGCGGATGAGGAATGCTGGGTAGGATGCCCTCCCCACCGCTCCCACCTTCTGAAAAAAATGATTCAAGTCTCAGGATTGTGTGGAATGAGGGAGAGCCACTGTTAAATTTCTCATGATGTCACTTTGGTAATCTCTGTTCCACCAGGAACAGTCACGATGCTGACCCGTCTGTCACCGTCCCGGGAGCTATGTCCATCTGAGGAAGAAGCGCGTGAGGACAGAACTGGTCAAGGCCTGGCGGGTGAGGGTCTGAGCAGCAAGCGGCGTCCAGGCTGCTTGACTGCAAACCGCCATCTCTTCCTCCGCGTTTGTGGGAAATATTTCAAGAAGAAGGGGCGAAACAACCGCTGCTCAAGAGGCTAACTCTGCTTCCTTGGGGTGCATGGGAGTGTTTCCTGCAGAGCCACGGCCATGCTCCCCTGGGAACGCTGCAGATTCCAAGAGCCCAGGTCCCTTTCTTTTGCTTTGTCACTTTGGGGTTTTAGGGATTTCAGTATAGGAGTTGAGATACAAACCGGTAAAGTGAATGCTGAAAAGTCTGATCATCTGAGAACCATAGAGGTTGCTTGATTAGGTTTGTGTGGCGTGGCGGGTGGGGGTGGTGGGGGTGGTGTGTGTGTGTGTGTGTGTGTGTGTGTGTGTGTGTGGGTTGTTTTCCTTCAGAAGCATAAATTAGTGCCCATCAACTGACGAATGGATAAAGAAGTTGTGGCACGTATATACAATGGACTACTACGTGGCAATGAGAAAAAATGAAATCTGGCCATGTGTAGCAACATGGATGGAACTGGAGGGTATTGTGTTAAGTGAAATAAGTCAGTCAGAAAAAGACAGATACCATATGTTTCCACGCATAGGCGGACTTTGTGAGACTAAGCAAAAACCAGGGGGAGGGGAAGAGGGGAAAGGAAAAAAAGACACAGAGAGGGAGGGAGATAAAACATAAGTGACTCTCAAAGACTAAGAACAATCTGAGGGTGAGGGAGGTGAGGGAGGGGGGAGAGGGGGTGACGGATATTAAAGAGGGCACGTGTTGGGATGAACACTGGGTGTTATATGTAAACCAATTTGAAAATAAACTATTAAAAAAATTAAAAAAAAAAAGAAGCATAAATTGAGAGACTAATGTGTTTTCACAGTCCGTGGGCTGAGGTTGACAGAGGGAGTAAGATAGGTATCTCTTCCTTTGCTAAATAATGGAAAGAAGGAAAATATCCCCTAGAGTTTATTGTTTGGAAAACTCTTTTTAAAAATCCCAGTTTATGGGATGATAAGGAGAGGAATAGTTCAAGAGATGACATCTTCATTTGTTCATATGAAATGTAGATGTTTGTTGCCGTCCGGAATGAGAATTTTCAGGATTTCCATGTATATCAAGTTTTGGCAAAGAGAGACACATTTCCTTACATGCTTCTCTAGAAATGAAGATAATATATATATTTTTTAATTTTTTTGATGTTTATTCATTTTTTGAGAGACAGAGTGCAAGTGGGGGAGGGGCTGGAAGGAGGGAGGGACACAGAATCTGAAGCAGGCTCCAGGTTCTGAGCTGTCAGCACAGAGCCCAATGCGGGGCTTGAACTCACAAACTGTGAGATCATGACCTGAGCTGAAGTTGGATGCCCAACCGACTGAGCCACCCAGGCGCTCCTCTAGAAATGAAGATAATATATTAATTAACCAGGCAGAAAGCTAATTAATCTGTTATACTTGGTCTACATTTTGGAGTTTTTGACAGCACCTTGGGCTGGGAGGGGCAGACATAATCCCCTTCCTCGTAACGAAGTGTTGGTCTACTCTGGAGTCACCACAGGCATACTGAGGGGTTCTCTGGATTTCCAGAACAGCACTGCCACCATCTTTCCACCTTGGTTCTGGCATTAGATGTATGATGTCCAATATATCATGGGGACTTGGGACATTAGTGTGAGAAAAAGAAAAGGGACTTCAAAGAAAGACTACCAAAATAGTGACTCCAACAGTTATAATTACATGTACATAATTCAGATATGGTTAATTATGGTTTCCCATCTACATATTTAGAAAGACTGTAGATAGCATAATTTTGGGATGTGATGAGGTACAATGATATCAAAATACACATGCACGTGTCTACACAGATACACACATTCAGGACCAGAAGCAGGGCGCCTGGGTGGCTCAGTCAGTTAAACGTCCACCTCTTGATTTCAACTCAGGTCATGATCCCAGGGTCGTGGGACTGAACCCTGTGTAGATCTCCCTTTCTCTCTCGGTCCCTCCCCACTCCTCTCTTACTCTCTCTGTCTAAAAAAAAAAAAAGTACAGAAAAAAATCACATCTAATCTTACCCAACACTGTCCCCGGTTTTAGGCCACTTCTTCTAGGGCACAAAAAAGATCAGACGAATCTGAGTGGAGATTTGGAGCTACAGCAAGATATTGCCGCTTCCAAAAGAAAGGGAAGGACAGAACCATTCCGTTTGTTTTCATGACAGAGAGCAGGAAGAAGAAACCACAGGTGCTTACTACGATTTTAGTTTAATGGGAAACACCCTGAGTGTTAGACAAAACCGAGATTGTCGCTTTCATCTGAACTTGAGAAGTTGTAGAGTCCATGGGTATAATTACGCCGCCCTCCTTCACACTACACAATTTGCACCAATAAGTTCTTCCAGCGTTAACTGCGTCTATGAGACAGTATCATCCAGCCCAGCGAACGTGGCGGAACAGGATACCACGTACTTTGTAGCTGCTACTGGAGTCTGCATGTGTTGGAGAGCGTTCTGCTCTATTTCCTGCTGTTTAAATTTTTTTTTTGAAACCTCACAGCCATCTAATGACTTAAGACTTTTACATCCTGAGTGGGTCGGCGTAACATTCATATCTGGGGCTTAATTGAAAAGAAGACTCTCATTGGATTAGAAGAAACTGAATGATGACTCTTAGGGACGGTTCACAAATAGTTTCCCGTGTGATGCTGGGCTTCTAAAAGGAAGGAAGTCTAACAGACAGACAGACATTCTTTCAAAAAAAAAAAAAAAAGTTTAGTGTTTAAGTTAATAGACCCTACATTTTCTTACAAATTCCTTAAGTCATTTTCTAACACACTGCTTCAAATTACCTTTATTTTTTTTTTAATTTTTTAATGTTTACTTTTTTTTGAGAGAGAGAGAGACAGAGTGCAAACAGGGGAGGGTCAGAGAGAGAAGGAGATACAAAATCTGAAGCAGATTCCAGGCTCCGAGCTGTCGGCACAGAGCCCGATGCAGGGCTCGAACTCACAGACCGAGAGATCACGACCTGAGCTGATGTTAGATGCTCAACCGACTGAGCCATCCAGGCGCCGCTCAACTTACCTTTAAATAATTCTAAACACATTAGTCAGGCCTATTCGGAGTTCTCGCACTTCAGACAGGACAGAATCAGGCAGAACATGACTCTGTGACCTTCATTTTACCATAAACCATAAATTCCATGTTAGCACCGAAGTAATATCGCATTAGACACGTGTGTTGTTCTAGGTTCAATCGAGCTTCCTCTGGTTGCAAGTGACCAAAAAAAGGGAGGGGGGAGGAAAAGAAAAAAAGAAGAGAGATAGAGTTTAAGCAGAAAACCAAAGGCGAGAAGCAGTTGTGAGAGGACCCGGGAGCATGTCCTAAATGCAGGGAAGGGGGGCAGCAGGCCTTGGGAGGGCAGAGACGCGGCCTCTCTGGCGACCTCGCCAGGCACAAACACATGTGGAGATTTCCCCCATCAAGTGCTTGCTGCCTCAAACGGTTCTAGATCAAAACGTCCACCTCCTGGGAAAGAGAAGCCGACTGTTCCTTCTTTCCTTAGGATTCAGCTCTGGAGGACCAGTCAGCCTTGATGATAGGGTAGCACAAAAAAAACAGAAACAAGATTTAGAAGAATCAAGAATCCACCCTTGGGGACTCGGTGGGAAGTTCTTAGGAAGGGGGGGGCTGTCCAGTGCCACACACACTTTGACTTTGCTACTATAACCACTTATTATGGTTAAAGGCAAGCCTTGCTAATATTCCATAGTAGAGTGATGAGCACATTAAATGATGTGTTTTTTCCTAATATGTTATTTTCATGACTTCTCAATCTCACAATCTCAAGACTCAGGACACTTAAGTAATTGAGCCCCCCGGGGACCCCTAGATGTGCTGATGTGGATTAGAGTTCCAATCTGGGACTAAAACATTCTTTTATTGATTCCTACCCCTCCCACCAGTTAATTAGTGTTCTTTATCTTTCGAGGAATTGTTTATAAGAGAAGAGATTAAAACAATTCTTAGGTTTCCCTTTCCTAAGGACGTCCTATAAGACCACCCTTCCCACAATCTAAATGACCATTTCAAACATCTCTGGGGGTCTCTCGGTTAAGTTCAGTGAATGAGAGTTATTGTGAGCCCAAAGTTACCATTCTCACCGCATTGGAGGTCCTCGAGTGCCAAAACCTTGTCTAATTCACCTTTGCATTCCCGCACCCACCATCATGCAAGCTCGAAGAAACATGTGTCAAATAAACATATCTTATTTATGTTTCCTATTCGGATTTAGCTCTCAGAGGGAGTAAGAGCCATGGGGTGCCACACAGGTGTGCCAAATTGCACACACGGGGGAAGAACGTCAGATATATCTTAACAGGTATTTCTCAAAGAAAAGCAGTAAATACAAGAGGTTTCCAATTTTTAAATGTTTATTTATTTTTGAAGAGAGATAGAGTGTGAGTAGGGGAGGGGCAGAGAGAGAGGGAGACACAGCATCTGAAGCAGGCTCCAGGCTCCGAGCTGTCAGCACAGAGCCTGATGCGGGGCTCGAACCACAAACCGAAGGATCATGACCTGAGCTGAAGTTGGACAGACCGACTGAGCCACCCAGGCACAACACAAAGAGATTTCACATATAAAGAAAGGAACTTCAGTCAAACTGAAGAGACCGACCACTCGAAAAACTCAAGGCTTTGCCCTTGGAGCCAGATGAGTAGCCCCAAAAGCGAGCTCCAGAACGGAGGAAGCACAGTGGGCTGGAAACGTGGGGAAGACCCTTGTGAGAGGTGGGGCCACGCAGGCCGCGAAGGTTGGGCGAGAGTCAGACCCTTGAAGAGCCCACCGCCCCAACCTCTGCAGGGGTTCCTAAATAGTCACGAACACACTCTTCTCAGTGGGATGATGAGTCAAACCAAAATTGTCGTCAAAGCTGCTGGGCTTCCCCCACCTCTGTTTTTTGTTTTTTGGTTTTTGTTTGTTTGGCCTTTTTGTACCCAAAAGGTACCAGGGAAAATAAAAAAAGAGCAAAAACTTTGGCAATCAAATAGTGCACGTGAAGGAGTGACTTATTTGTTGCCTTTGGCACGTTTCCACTAAAAGGTTAACTAAGCATCTCCCTTGCCGGAGTATTTGTGGGGGGGTAAGAGGTGGGAGGGGGGGAAGGACTGATCTCATCCCTTCCCTGCACAAGCTTTCCCCCATACTGCCTCTGAAAATAACTCTTTGTCTGGAGTTTAAGAGGAACAGGGAGACGTCTCATGGAATATCACATGTGAGATTAAAACATTTTTAAATGAGGAAGCGAGAAACAAAAATCTAATGCAACAAATGCCGTTGAAGTGTATACTTTAAAATGGTCGGTAGTGGGACACCTCCGTGGCTCAGTCCGTCGAGCATCTGATTCTCGATTTCAGCTGAGGTTATAATCCCAGGGATGTGGAACCGAGCCCTGTGTGAGGGTCCACACGGAGTGCTTAAGATTCTCTCTCTTTCTCCCTCTGTCCCTCTCCCTCGCTCTCCCTCTCGCTCTCTCTCTCCCTCTCCCTCAAATTAAATAAATAAATAAATATATAAATAAATAAATAAATAAATAAATAAATGGTTAATAATTAATTTTATGTTATATGACTTTTACCTCAATTAAAAAAACCAAACGAAGCAACCTTAATTTGCCATCTTAAGTTGCCACAGTCATGAAATGTGTTCACTGTGCTTTTTGGGTGTAAGCACTGGACCAAGACTAAAAGTAGTTCAGCCCTGTGAAGAAGCCCTGGGCAGGGGTCCACGTCATGGTTCCAGCTCTGCTTCATCTTGGAGAATCTTTAAAAAAAAATTTAGGTTTATATATTTATTTATTTATTTTGAGAAAGAGAGAGCTGGGGACAGGCACAGAGAGAGGGACGGAGAGAGAAAGAATCCCAAGCAGGCTCCGCATCCCCAGCACGGAGCCCGATTCAGGGTTAGAACTCACGAACCATGAGGCCGTGACCTGAGCTGAAATCAAGAGTCAGATGCTTAACCGACTAAGCTGTGCCGGCGCCCTAAAATTTCTCTTACAAATGACCAGGATTGGACTATCTGGTCTCCTAGGCTTCTTCCAGAGGTAACCTGTTTGATTTGGAAGCAAGGTGGATTTACATCTTGATTTTATATCTTTCAAAAAGGGCTCCTCTTACATATCATTTACTCAGCTAAGTCTAAAGGTCCGGGAAATGACAAAACCATTAAAACCTAAGCGAATCATTTTCACCGTTCTTTCTTCCCCTAGGAGCTCATTCATTAAAAAACGCATAATTTACCACAATGCATGACACAAATACGTATGAAACCCAGTCCTGCCCCCAGAAGTATGCAGCCTGCTGACCGTCATGTAAGCCAATCACGACGCGGCCCAGGAAGTGTCCTCAGTGACCAGGGCGGGGAAGCAGCTGGATCCTGAGGACCCGCCCACAGGGCAGAGAGCTCAGGCAGAGGCTGGCACGGTGCAAAGCAGAAGGGAGTTGGCGGCAGCGGAAACAGCCCCTCGGCACCCTCCCTATCACCTGGAAGACGAGGTGGCTTGCAACATGTAGCGCCTCACAACGTTCTTCAGAAAAATAGTTACCCCGCCGTGTAGGAAACTGGCAGAACTCTCTACCCAGGGATCAATGCTGAAGTCGCCAGCTAGGTAACGAACTGATATCAAGTGCTTCCTGATATCATGCGCGGAGGCTTCTGCGCAATTTCTGCCACAAATGCCTAATCTCGATTTAATCGTTGAGGAAACACAAAAAAGACAGGAACCGTGTCCCCGCTGACCAAGACTAAAAAGATGGAACCAAACGCAGTACATGTTCTAGGATCTTCTCTCGCTGTAAATGACAGTATGCAGATAATCAGAAAGATCCGAATAAGATCTGTTGATTAGACAGTAATATTGTACCAATGATAATTTCCTGATTTCGAGGTTATTGACACGTGCTCTTGGGGCGTGTGGGTGGCTCAGTCGGTTGAGTGTCCAACCTGGGCTCAGGCCATGACCTCACGATTCACGTTTGAGCCCCACATCGGGCTCTATGCTGACGGCTCAGAGCCTGGAGCCTGCTTCAGATTCTGTATCTCCCTCTCTCTCTGCCCCTCCCCTGCTCATGCTCTGTCTCTGTCTCTCAAAAAAAAACATTAGAAAAAAAAGAATTCTCTTATTTTTAGGAAATACACACTGAAGTACTTAGGAATAAAGGGGTATCATATCAGCAACTTATTCTCAAACAGTTTAGAAAAAGTGTGTGTATATATACATATTATATTATACAGTATACTATATGTGCTATATTTTAATTTATATTAGCTATCATTATATTATACTACTATATATATAAATGCAAAGAAAAAAGAATAAAACAAATATGATACAACATTAACATTTATGAAATCTGAGTGAAAGATATTTGTGGGGAATCCGTGTGCTATTGCTGAAACTTATTTGCAATTCTGATTTTATACCAAAATAAAAAGGGGGAAAAAAAAAAGAAGTTGAGCTTGCAGATGCTAAAATACAAACCCAGATTTGTCTGACCATGTTTCTGACCATTTGCTATTTACCTCCTGTCTATGTGACATATTGGATGAATAATAAATAATATTTATAATCGATTTATAATAAGAAGAGACATTGGATTTTTCACTGCAATATAACTTACATACTATAAAATTATCTTTTTATTCTTTTTAATTTTTTAATGTTTATTTATTTTTGTGAGAGATAGAGAGAGAGACAGAGTACGAGCAAAGTAGGATCAGAGACAGAGGGAGACACAGAATCTGAAGCTGCCTCCAGACCCTGAGCTGTCAGCACAGAGCCCGACGCGGGGCTCGAACTCATGAACCGGGAGATCATGACCTGAGCCGAAGTCGGACGGTTAACCGACTGAGCCACCCAGGAGCCCCAGAATTATCTTTTTAAATGTATAATTCAGTTGTTTTTAGTGTTGCAACATCACTAAACATGTTCACCAGCCCTAAAAGAATTCATCGGCCGTCACTTTTCATTTCCTCCTATTTCCAGTCAAATGGCTTTCTGTTACTATAGTTGTGCCTCTTCTGGACATAGCATTTAAATGGCATCATATTGGGGAAGTCTGCAGCTCAACGGACTGAGCCACCCAGGTTCCCCTAATGTTTATTTTTGAGAGAAAGAGCACGTGGGGAGGGGGAGAGAGACGGAGACAGGGGGCCTCTGAAGCAGGCTCTGCACTGACAGCAGAGAGCCCAATGAGGGCTTCGAACTCATAAACATGTGATAACATGACCTGAGCCGAAGTCGAAGTAGGACGCTTAACAGATTGAGCCACCCAGGTGCCACTAAAGTTTTTTTTTAATTTCTAATTTTTTTTTTTCCCTTAAACACCTTTGAACTTTTTTCTGTCATCATCCTTGGTATTGGTTTAAACTTAACTTTAGGTTTTAAAAAGGAATCGACTTCTATTTTGTAATAGTCATATCAGTGTAAAATACTCTGTAAAAAGGTGTGGTTTTTTTTCTAGTTTACATTCCCTAAGCTTTCAATGCCCAGATGGGAGTGCCTGCTGCATTATTCAAAACTCACAATCGTTTGGTAAATGTATAATGACAGAAGGCAAACAACGTCTTTAGGGCATGCCAAAACCTCCCAGGTATGTGTCACAGACACTTTATTTTGGCAAATTGGAACTTGTATATTTCCATAACAAACAATGCGATTCCGTTTATTTCTCAACCGCTTAAAGGGAGGTGAAACTGTGTTCTTCCAAAACTCACACAGAAATCCAATCTGCAGAAACAGGCCTGCGGGATTAACTTTTGTCATAAATGTCGTCAGAGAGCTCTGTGAGTTTGGTTGTGTTGGTGCGGTATGTACAGAAAATCCCACTCACCTGGCCACTTGTCTCATCTGCTTGAGTAAAGAAATAGGGTGAACTGCAGATATTGAGGGTTTACTATATGAATCATCACGGCCATGTTACCCAATAAAAACTCTAGAGTAAAGGATAGGTTGCACGTTTCTAAACACCGAGAGCCTTTTCGGGACTTCATCGAGTCTGCTGAGCCTCAGAACCTCGGGATGTTTAAAGCAGTCACCCAAAGGAAACGGTACAACAATAAAAGCAGACTATTTAAGGTGTTGCGACCCACTTCCAGTATCAATTCCTCAGAAATTCCTCAAAAATAGATTATTGATTCAAAGCACGAGACATATTTTGCTGGCCTATGAATGCCCAGAATGGCCAAAAAGGAATAGCAAACTATAGCTGAAATATACAAACCTTGCAATTTTATGGATTTTTTCGCAGAGCGTTTGTTCTTTAAAGTATGTACTTTATAGACTCGGGTAGCCAAAGGATACTTGTATTTGGAGGTTAAATAAATTTGTTTTGGAGAGGGGGAGACGAATCTACCAGGAGACCTAATTGTTTTCTTCTTAACAAGGCCAATTTAAAAAAAAAAAAAAAAGCTAGAAACACAAAGAAACCACAATGTATGAAGGAATGAACAGGTCTCCCTGAGCTTATTTTTCATTGGAATTTATCTTCCATTAGGGATATCTCAGCAAAATAACATGCTTAGCACAACTCAGGCGGGAATCTCACTGGCCGTAAACATTTCAGAAATACACATCTAAGCTGGCTTCGGCTAGGAGCCAAGACAATACACTAATCCACTTGGACAGCTGAGGAGGTAAAGGTGGGTCAGAGATAAGAAGCACTGGCTGAACGTTCAGAGCTCACCTACCACCTGACAAAGCCCAGGGGTGGGGCTGTGTGCCACTCAGGGGTTCTGGCTGTGCCCGCCTAAGGCTGAAACACTCCGGGATCCGACCTCCGTTATTGTAACTACGCTCATCCACAGTACTTAAGATTTGCCAAACCGAATAAAATCCCGAAATTCATGCCTGGATGCCGAATTTAGCTGCCGAAATAAAATCCTCGCTGTTGTTTTTTTTCATTGTAATTTCAATAAAATTTTCTCCTGGGTTTCAAGTCATTTATTCTGTAAGTATTTATCGAGTGCTTCCTGTGTGTTAGGGTTTTCCTTATAGTAAAGCCAAAAGCAGGCAAGAGAGCCGTCCAGGTTGGCCCTTTTGAGTTTTCTTTCCAAGTGAGCAAATTCCCAAAGGAGCCGGCAGTTTAGAATGGATATTTTCTGTGGCAGCTGGCAGCTGTGGGGAAACAAAAGTGTCATAGATTACTGGTGACAGATGGAAATAATGGCTTGGGTTCAAAAATAAAAATGCCAGTTTATGGACCAACACCATAAAAAGGCCAAATGACTTGAACTAGTTACACAATGTTAAAGGTACGAAGTCATACGAAAGTGTAATTTTGGATAAGCCCTTTGGCACTGCCAAAATACTGGTTGATTGGAAAGTTAAAATATTTCCATTATGAAACGGTTAACACTCTGTCTGTACTCCCGAACTCGAGTGTGGTAGTCGGCACGCTTCCTGTCGCTAGTGACAGAAACTAACTCAAAGTAGTCCGAGCATAGGAGAGTTTATTGGCTCGTGTAACTGGTAAGTTCAGGGTAGGGCTGCTTTCAGGATGACACATCCAGGGTCTCAGATGAAACTGTCAGGTTTCTCTCTCAACTTTGTTTTTTACTGTTCTCATCTATTCTCTTCGAGGCTGGTGGGCTTTTTCCACATGACAGGCAAATTGTCAGACAATATCCCTCAGTCACCATCTGCGCTCACCTTCTAAATGAAAAAAACAGAACACATTCCCCTCCTCATTCTAAATGTAAAGCCCAGAAGGGATTTTCGTCGGCCTGACTTGGGTTGCGTGCCTTTGCTTACTAAAGCCAGATAAATGGGATATTAGGAATGACTGGAATGTTCTGTGCCCACGGAGCAGGGTCCCGGTTTAGCAGCCCCACCAAGCAATCACACGATTGCTTTGCCGCGGGGGAGAAGCAATTCCCCAGAGGAAGAAGAGCTATGCAAGCAACGGCGAAAGACATTCCGGAAGATTCCAACCCTACACTTTGAATCTGCCGTAACCTCTTGGTTCAGCCATGTTCCACGGAACGTTTGACTAATATGGTTAATATTTCTGGCTTCGTGGTTCTTCAACTTCAACTTGCACCAGAAACATCTGGATGGCTTGTTAAAACACAGGTTGCGGGGACCCACCCCAGAGTTTCTGTTTCAGAAACTAAGCGATGCTGCTGCTGGTCGGATGACCATACGCTGAGAAACACTGCTGTGGGATTTTATTTTTTAAATTGTTGAAGAGTTTCTTATTTGTATTAATATCATTCCTGGGGCGCCTGGGTGGCTCAGTCAGTTAAGCGGCCGACTTCGGCTCAGGTCATGATCTCGCAGTCTGTGAGTTCGAGCCCCGCGTCGGGCTCTGTGCTGACGGCTCAGAGCGTGGAGCCTGCTTCGGATTCTGTATCTCCCTCTCCCTCTGCCCTTTCCTTGCTCACGCTCTGTCTCTAGGTCTCTCAAAAATAAAATAAAAACGTTAAAAAAATTTAAAAAAAATCATTCCTGGATACACTTCATAGATAAGAGCTATCTCCTGTTCAGGAACACATCATTCTGATGCTGATTAACATCGTGGCCTTGAGCCAGTTACTTAACCACTCTGCCAACTTTTTCTTGTGTAACATAGAAATAATGGGACTTACTTCACATGGTTGTCGCAGAGATTAAATGAATTAATACACATAAAACACTACATACGTACACTACGTTACACTTAGAAGTACATGATACGTGGGGTGCCTGGGTGACTCAGTTGGTAGAGCGCTCGACTTGATTTCTGCTCAAGTCACGGTATCTCACAGTTTATGGGATTGAGCCTCGGGTTATCTCCTTACTGACAGCACGGAGCCTGCTTGGGATTTTCTCTCTCTCTCTCCCTCTCCTCTCTGCCCCTCCCCCACTTGTGTTTTCTCTCTCTAAATAAATAAATTAGTTAATTTAAAAAAAGAAATAAATAGTAAATAATACAGATGCATTTGCAAGTGTTTAAACTGCTCCAAAAAACAGAGAGGGAAGAGGTGCCTGGGTGGCTCATTTGGTTGAGTGTCTGACTTCGGCTCAGGTCATGATCTCACTGTTTGTGAGTTCGAGCCCCACGTCGGGCTCTGTGCTGACAGCTGGGAGCCTGGAGGCTGCTTTGGATTCTGTGTCTCCCTTTCTCTTTGCCCCTCCCCCTCTATCTCTCTCAAATAAAAATAAAACATAAAAAGAACAATAGAGAGGGAAATTGTCCTATGTATTTTATAATGAATCAAAATATCAATATCAAATCCTAAAAAGGATTATGTACACCACTGTCCCCGATGAATTAACCAACCATGAAAATCCTAAATAAAATAATGGCAAATGGAATCCAGTCGTATGTCCAAATGTTCAAAAAATACAATATGCAACCAAGAGGCTTTTATTCCAACAGTGGGAAAATCTAAAAATTTGGTCCCTATAGCAATAGGTCTGAAGCAAAAAATCATATGGTCATTTCCAATGCTGGAAGGGTAGTCATCACTGACTCCTGGGGAAATATTTTAGTAAAGTCAGACTAGATGGGGAGCAGACTTCGTCATTTCTATCTCTGACTAACTAGTGTCAGCGTCCAATTACAGGATATGGAGTTGTGTCCATCTCGGTGGGACATGGGGAACCACTTGGAAAGACCCTGGGAGCCACCGTGCAAGCATCAACCGAACCCAATCAACCAGAGTGCCTCGCCCAGGACTCTGACTCCGAAGTGGGTAACGCAAAGGAGCAAGAGTGAATTAGAACTCAGTCTGGTGACAGCCGAAGTGGCAGAGTCTCCAAGGGTGGCAGAGGCATCTCAGCCTTACTTGTTTTGGGGCACAATTTTGGCTACAGTCTGGACTCCCAGCTTTTTATTTTTATGGGATAAAATTTGGGGGGCGCCTGGGTGGCTCAGTCAGT
This sequence comes from Paguma larvata, assembly GCA_030068075.1. Taxonomy (NCBI): domain Eukaryota; kingdom Metazoa; phylum Chordata; class Mammalia; order Carnivora; family Viverridae; genus Paguma; species Paguma larvata. The sequence goes on from CM057826.1 coordinate 129,287,574, forward strand.
TGAGCGTCCCCTCAGCTCAGGTCATGATCTCATAGTCTGTGCGTTGGAAACCCCACAACGGGCTCGCTTTTGTCAGTGCAGACCCCACTTCAGATCTTCTGTCCTCCTCCCTCTGCCCCTTCCCCTGCTTGGGTTCTCTCTAAAATAAACATTTTTTCAAAGGAAAAAAAAAAGCGATACAATTTGAATTTATTTTTAAAAGATCAGTATGATTGTGTCTTTATGAAAAATGGTAAAAAGCAAGGTAGGCAGAGGAAACAGAATGCGTTAGGTTTGTTCTGAGGACCTAAGGGATAAAAAGAGAAACGATGGATAAATGCTACAGGAAGTCAAAGAAAATGAGCAAGACCATTACTGGCATTTACACAGATCCTGATGGGTCACCACTTGGTAGGAACCTTGCAGCAAAAACCCAGTTATCAGAGGGGGTAGTTGGACCAGATGATTTCAGGGGATTTGCAAGCCTGGGATTTATTGCTGGATGCTTCCCATAAGACGTTCAAAGAATAAGCAAAACTCCAAAACTTTAAGGGAATTCCCAATTTCATGATTCCCCGTCTTTCTTGTTTTTATAGATTACGTTTAGATCTTCAGCCTTCCCAGAGATTCCATGAGTGATCAAAGAGCCCTCCAAAATGTTCTTCCAGTAAGTTGCCCAGATTCTGTTTCTGATGGGAAAGAACCTCGATCGACACCAAGAATTGTGAGGACAGTGAAATGAGTATCATCTTGACCTGATTTCAAGAGCGTATACCTTAAACCAAATGCCAACATTATATTTAATGGTGAAACACCAGAAACCCATTAATGCCAGCAATAAAACAGTGTAACTCCATGACTGTCTACCACAGAAGTCTCCAGTTGTGTCTGTGTCTGTCTGTCTGTCTGTCTGTTTGTCTGTTTGTTTGTATGTAGGGGGTGGCAGGGAACAACTTTTCTATCACCCGAACCTTGCAAACAAGTGTGGGCAAGGTCAGCTGGCTGGCCAGTAGAATGCTGAATCCAGTTAAGGAGAGATTTCCAGAAACCAGGCGAAAGGAGCCGCAGCAGGAGAACTTGATAATATGTCCAAAAAGGCTTAACAAATATTCATTCCCTCTCTCAGCAGTTTACTTCTGGGGAGTTAGCCTAAGAAAATAATCAGGGCTGAGAACAAAGACTTGTGTGTGAAGGGCAGAGAATTTGCACCTGGCCACAAAAGACGAGAGTCTCTTTTAAGACTCTCTTTTTCCTTTTCTTCTCTTTCTCCCTCCTCACTTTCCTTCCCCTCCTTTCTACTTTCTTCTTGTCCATCTCCCCCTCCCTTTTGCTCCATTTCTTTGACCTCTTCCTCTGCCTCCTTTTCTTCCTCCTCCTTTCTGTCTCTCTGTCTCTTTAATTCCTCATACCTCAATTTGCCTTTCTGTCATAAGAGAGAAGGTCCGGGGCTAGTCTAAAGGGGTAAGTTGGAAAAGAAAAAGTAAGGCTACTGCTTCTGAGGAGAGATACACTGAGGCATGAGGAAAAAAATATAATCCTAGAGACATTTCCAAAGCAAAAGGAGAAAACTAGACGCTACAGAAGACTAGCCCCTAAATTACTATGTTTATACTAACTTACATTAACTTACTCTACGATTTTAGCGTAAAGCCTTCTGTGCAGGTATTCCCCGATTGTACTTGGGAATCTTAGGATTTTCAAAACCCCTGGACCTTCTTGAGAGGCGTGTGGTTTATAGCCAGAATTTACTGAAAGCTCATTATTTTCTAAAAATCTTCTTCTTATGTGGATCACTTTATTTAATTTGCACGAGTGCCCATGCAAGTACCATGAGGTAGATGCTATTATGATCTGTCATGGAAGGATGAGGAAGCAGAGGCTTCGAGAAGTGAATGACTAAACCCAGGCGGGCAGGCACCAGAACTCCCACTCCTCTTTTTTCTGTTAAGTTTTAAGAATTTATTAAAAAAAAAACTTTTTTGATGTTTATTTGTTTTTTAGGGAGAGAGAGAGAGAGAGACAGAGTGCAAGTGGGGGAGGGGCAGAGAGAGAGGGAGACACAGAATACAAGGCAGGCTCTAGGCTCTGAGCTGTCAGCCCAGAGCCCAACGTGGGGCTCAAACTCAGGAACCGCAAGATCATGACCTGAGCCAAAGTTGGACACTTAACTGACTGAGCCTCCCAGGTGCCTTGTAAGAATTTATTTTAAATAACCAACAGTAGATTGAAAGGGAATTCATGACCAAAACAGAAGATACTTGAGGGAAGATACGAGAAATGGACTCTGCACACACACTAAACGAACAATGCCTCTAAAACTAACGATTATAGCAAAGAATGTCTTCGCATTAAAATTCTGTTTTTTATGTTTTTTTCCCCCATTTTTTACACAGTTACAAAAGAAAGAATAAAAGCTCTAAATTCTTCATTATTTTTCCTTTTTTGGACCAAATACGCATTTTCCTCTAAATTATTGACCTGTGGAACTTTTTACACAATAAAATCTTTCAAGCATAAGACTGGGTTTCAAATGAAAAAGATGGATATCTGAAGGGTACAAAGAATGCTCAGAACAAAGGATGATGAGAAAATGGCTTCAGTCACTGATTATTTCATTATCCTTAGATCTAATCACCCCTCATCCCTCCCCAACCCCAATCTACACGATCTTTAAGATCAAGAAAAGGGGAGCGCCTGGGTGGCTCAGTCGGTTGGGCGGCCGACTTCGGCTCAGGTCATGATCTCATGGTCTATGAGTTCGAGCCCCGTGTCAGGCTCTGTGCTGTCGGCTCAGAGCCTGGAGCCTGCTTCGGATTCTGTGTCTCCCTCTCTCTCTATCCTGCCCCCACTTGCCCTCTGTCTCTCTCTCTCTCCCTCTCTCTCTCTCTCAAAAATAAATAAACATTAAAAAATTAAAAAAAAAAGATCAAGAAAAGGATTTAAATATTTTCAAATAATTAAAAAGAAATAAAAATGCACATTTAAAAAGCAACACTCCAGTCAGGAAACATTTTCCCATCATGCTTTTCTGTGAAGAGGTCAGAACCCCCACTCCCAATCACTAAGCTGCAACACCCACCTTAGCTGGTAAATCCAGAATAAACTTAAAAACTAGGTATTTGGGTCAAAGGGGCTCCCATTCCAAAGCTGGTCTGGTAATATGATATGGGAATCCTTGTCCTTTTTTGTGGCCAAACTTCATGGGAATGCATCAAGTCTTTCCACATTTCTTGACTATGTCTCTCTCCCGGCTGCCCAGTAGAGTGTACAGAGGTTAAGCTTTGGGGACATAGAAACCAACACAGCTTGCACCCTGGGGGCTAGCTACAATGACCGAGTCTGAAAGGTTGTCTGGGTGGGAGTCCAAGCCCTATGACCGCCAAGAGCAGGTGCTACTCTTCACTGCTCTTTGAAACACATGCCCATCAGCCAAGAGTGTGAGATGGGTCTGTATGAGTGAGACCGTTTCAGCCATGTCGCCTTGAACGGGACAAGCAATGCCACGTGAGACACAGATCTAAGAAGAGAATTTCTTTGATTATCCAGGTTTCAGCTGGATACCAGACTTCCTCCCTCTGGAGGAAGCAATAGCACTATTGAGGTTCCTTCTGATCTAGAGCAACACCTGGGCACCTGGACGGCTCAGTCGGTTAAGCGTCCAACTTCAGCTCAGGTCGCGATCTCATCTTGCATAAGTTTGAGCCCCTCATTGGGCTTTGTGCTGACAGCTCAGAGTCTGGAGCCTGCCTCGGATTCTGTGACTCCCTCTCCCTCTCTCTCTCTGGCCCTCCCCGACTCATGCTCTGTCTTTCTCTCAAAAATAAAATATATGTTTAGAGCAACTTCTTAGATGTAGATGGTCCCTAAGGCAAGAGAGAGAAGGGAAGGGCTTCCAAGTTTTGGCTCCAGCAGTGGGACACGAACTTGGACTCCCCTTTGAAATGAAGAAGCACCTTGGTAGAGTCCTAAACACATTGGGTGTGGGGATGGGGACACGGGATAGAAACTAAACTTGCTGGGGCGCCTGGGTGGCTCAGTCAGTTAAGCCTCTGACTTCGGCTCAAGTCATGATCCCGAGGTTCGTGGGTTTGAGCCCCGCATTGGACTCTGTGCTGACAGCTCAGAACCTGGAGCCTATTTCAGATTCTGTGTCTCCTTCTCTCTCTGCCTCTCCCTCGCTCATGCTTTCTCTCTCTCTCCCTCTCTCTCTCTCTCCCCCATCTCTTAAAACTAAATAAAACATTAAAAAATTGTTTTAATTATCGTGCGGGATGCCTCAGTTACATTTTGAAGAGAACAGAGCGTTTATACTGTTGCTGCGAAGTTCTGAAATCTTCATATTGGGTGCTGGAGATGACTTTAAAGATTGTCTCATTAACAGCCCACCCAGTACTTAAATCTCCTTGCCAAGATTGTCTAGCCTATTTCGACAGATCTCGAGATGGAGATCCACTATTTTTTTTTCAAGCACCTCATCCTGCATTTGGAAAACATTAATAAAATGGTATTTTGACAATTTTGCCACAATTTGTCTCCCTGCAAGATTCAAGCTTTGGTCAAGGTTCTACATCCAGAGGCAGTAGAGGCTGGGTCTAATCAAACTTTCACCAATCACCTTTTAAAAGTGTAAAGGCAGGGGCACCCAAGTGGCTGAGTGGGTTAGGTGTCCGATTTTGGCTCAGGTCATGATCTTGTGGTTCGTAAGTTCAAGCCTCACGTTGGGCTCTGTGCCGGCAGCTCATAGCCTAGAGCCTGCTTCAGATTCTGTGTCTCCCTCCCTCTCTCTGTCCCTCACCGCTCATGCTCTCTCTCTCTCTCTCTTTTTCAAAAATAAGTAAATATTAAAAAAAATTTTTTTTAATGTAAAAGCAGCCAGTGTAAGAGAGATGACTCTCGGGGCGCCTGGGTGGCTCAGTCAGTTAAGCGACCGACTTTTGCTCAGGTCATGATCTCGCAGCTTGTGAGTTGGAGCTCCATGTCGAGCTCTGTGCTGACAGCTCAGAGCCTGGAACCTGCTTCAAATTCTGTGTCTCCCCCTCTCTCTGCCCCTTCCCTGCTCATGCTCTGTCTCTCTCTGTCTCTCAAAAATAAATAAAAACATTAAAAAAAAAAAGAGAGAGAGAGATGACTGTTCAAAGCTACACACGCTCACATTAGTTTGTGCAACTCTTCCTCGTGTGACATGTGTCAAGACCCTTCATGCTCCTGACTTCTCTCCATGAGAACTTGACAGTGGTCTCTTTTCCTTCCAAGACACGACATATATCTAGAATTAAATGTCACGCTTCTCAAGTAGGGAGCAACTGTCAACTACGCTTTCCTATTAATACCGACCAAGAGCATACTGGCTTTTTTTTTTTTTTTTCTTTTTGGTGGAAACCTCAAAATGGGTGGAAATTGCTAGAACTGCTTGCTACATTCCCTAAATCATTTTCACATCAGTTGTTTCTAAACCGTGCTTTTGCTTTGCTCAAGGCAGCTGCTGTACTCTTATGAGACGCGAATGGCCTCGGGGGTGTGTTCCAGTAACAAAAGGAATAGTCCATCCAATATTATGAAGTCTGTGTTTCCAGGTTCAAGACGGTCTCATGTTTTCAGTCACACATCGTATCTTTTCACAGAAGAATGATTTAGTATCTCTTAAAATGCCAGAAAGGGTGCCTGCTTCCCTAATGTTTTAGCCATAAGGCTTCACGATACAGATGTGGAAACAGCCTCAGGATTTATAGGCACTTTTGGGTTTTCAGACAGGATTTAGGTTTCATTTAGGAATATCTTTACTATTCCAGTTCTAAAGCAATGGATTCTTAGGAAAATGCACCAGGGTTTGTAAGAAGCTTAAAGACTCCTCTTCCAGACGGGCAGGGAAACCGCTATCGGTGGGCTTATCATCACAATAAATATAAAGTGATACCTCGCTTTTCAGTCTCCAAGGGTTTGAAAAAAAGATTAAAAGTAAAGTAGGTGTTAGCAATTGTTAGGAAACCTTATAGGATTTTTCGAGCACTGGATGGTTGTCCATTTATCTAAGTTTAGCTTATAGAAGTACTTAAAGCCTCAGAAATCAATGTTATCCAAGCAGGGTGTCCGTCCAAGATGACTGAGCTTGGGACTGCCAGCACTTCCTATCTGCCTCGCGTAGCAATGGGATTTGTCCAGTTCTTACAAGCGTGCGAGTTTCTAGGTTTTTCCAAAACAATATTTGGGTCATTAAAAAAAAGTCTTACAAATAATTTAGCTGAAACTAGTGTATTAGTCCAAAACAAATTACTTCATACCTCGTCATTCTTTGGAATTGTATGTATTTTAAGTCACATTTGGGCGGGGCACTTGGGTGGCTCAATTGGTTAAGCGTCCGGCTCTTGGTTTCGGTTCAGGTCATGATCTCATGGTTCGTGGGTTCAGGCCCTGCATTGGGCTCTGTGCTGACAGTGTGGAGCCTGCCTGGGATTCTCTTTCTCTCCTTTCTCTCTGCCCCTTCCCTACTCTCTCTCACTTTCTAATTAAATAAACAAATACATAAATAAATTGTATGTGGCCTCCAGCGGTTCACGGCCTTATTTAATATGTAATGCTATAAAGGGATAAGTACAGAATATTGTTGGCCGACTTTGGTGTTAATAATCTTGAAATATTTAATCTTTTTTTTTTAACGTTTATTCATTTTTTGGAGAGAGAGAGACAGGGTGGGAGCAGGGAAGGGGCAGAGAGAGAGAAGTAGACAGAGAATCTAAAGCAGGCTCCAGACTCTGAGCTGTCAGCACAGAGCCTGCCTTGGGGCTCGAACTCACAAACTGTGAGATCATGACCTGAGCTGAAGTCGGATGCTTCATCGACTGAGCCACCCCAGGCACCCTAAAATATTTAATGTTTCTAAAAAGTAAAGAAAGGCAACAGGTTTCATTTGAGAACTTATTGAAAAAAATACTGAATAAAAGAATAAAACTATCGATTTAATGTAATCACCCTACAAAAAGAAAAAAGAAAATTGTTTTACTCCCTGGTGGGCAGATGGCCAAAGTTACATATAGGACTGGCCCTCATTCTCCACCTGTCCCAGAGTGCAGGGTTCTGGACGGAATTCCTAGAGGTGAGGCTTGCATTTAGGAGGTGTTCCGTGAACAACACAGCAGAACCATCCTCACCTGATTGGAGACTAGATGGCCTCTGAGGAGTAGGCCCACCACAGACACTGGCCCTACTGGCCTTTCTCCACCCGCTTCTTCCTGTGTGGTCTCACCCTCTTTCCCCTCTTTCCTATGGAATCTTACCTGGTTGGAAGGTGAGAAGGGGTGGGTGGGGAGAGGAGGGTGGGGAGCCGTAATTGTGAATCTGAAGTTTTCACTCTTTACCTAGACTTCCCCAGTGGCTTTATAACTCCAGCATGCCAACAGTGGAAGCCATCCCTTAAAGCAAAGAATGACTCATATCTAGTTCACCCGGGAAAAGCCCTCGGGTGCACGGGAGGAATTACAGTGATTGCAGGGTGGGCGGGGAGGTGTGAAGATTACACATCATTTATCCTTTGAAGTTTTCTAGAACCAAATGACTTTAGAGAGAATGGCAGTGGACAACCTGCAATTAATAACAAACTAAACATATTTATACTGGTACTTCTAGGTTTTGCACATACGTGAGAGGAGAGAAAACCCATAAAAACAAAACTCACATCTTTAATGAAAATATGTACAATTCTTGGGGAAACTAATGTCGGCGGAGTGTTTATAATGCTTAACATCATCTTTTTTTAAAGGTTTTATTTTTAAGAATTCTCTACACCCAACATGGGGCTCGAACTCACAACCCTGAGATGAAGAGCCCCATTATCTATGGACTGAGCCAGCCAGGTATCTGGATCTATTCTCAATTTCTGTTGTAGAATGAAATTGTTCTTTTCCGGGGTCATCAGTGAGCCCATGATACCAAATAATCACTTTCATCTTATTGTGTGTGTGTGTGTGTGTGTGTGTGTGTGTGTGTGTGGTGGGCGGTGGAGGTGGTCGTTCAACACAACTGACCACGCATTCTTTTCTTTTAACCAAAAATTATGTATACATGGTATAAAGAGTCAAATGATTCCACAGACTTTCTTAGAAAAAAATAAAATAAATTAAAAAAATTTACATCTCAGCTGTTCCTACCCCTCCAGCCTGTCACCCGACTCGCATCTTGTGTCTGTTGCCCATCTCCCAGAGCTTTGAACGATTTTTGCTCATTATTTCAATACGTATCTCCAAGTCTCTAAATAATGTGCTTATAATACCACTTCTTTAATGTCCCGTTCTAGGCTTTACCTCCTGATTTCGTACTATGGGTGATGAGGGACTCATATGGGTTTGGTTGGTCTGTCAGTCTGTCTCTGTCCTCTCTTACACACACACACACACCTGACATACACTGCATTTGGCAACGAGCATCCTTCTCATCCTCTTGACTCCAAATGGAGTTACATTATGAAAGTACTTATTTTTTTAATGTTTATTTTTTTATTTTGAGAGAGAGAGAGCAAGAAGGGGGAGGGGGCAGACAGAGAAGAGAAAAAGAATCCCAAGCAGGCTCGGCGCTAACAGCTGGATCGCATGAATGGTGAGATCAGGACCTGAGCAGAAATCAAGAGCTGGTCGTTTAACCGACTGAGCCACCCAGGTGCCCCTCATCATGGACGTATTTAGAAGAATATCCAGTATTCTGTTGCCATGCCTATGTAAACGCTAGCCAGGTGGGATACTTGAATATCTCCCCTTTTCTGTATGTCATACCTCCCTGCCTCATCTCTAGTTTTTACCCTAGATTTAATCACTGCTTCCCTCCCATTTGCTCAACCTTCTCCCTGTAGAGCTTCTTATGGGGTCAACCCCATCTTGGTGCGTTTGGGCTGCCAGAACACAATACCACAGGCTGAGTAGCTTATAAACTGCAGAAAGTTCTCACAGTTCTGAAGGCTGGAGGTCCAAGATCAGAGTGCCAGCATGGTCCAGGCTGGGTCCCCCTCCAGACTGTAGACTTCTTGTTGTAACCTCCCGTGGCCGAAGGGGGCTGGGAAGCCCTGGGGGGTGGGCGGGGGTCTGTCCTTATAAAGGCACTAATCCCATTCATGAGGGCTCCACCTTCATGACCTAATCACCCCCAAAGGCCCCACCTCTCGATACCACCACTTTTGGGAGTTAGTATTTGAACATATAAATTTGGGAGGGGACGCAAACATTCAGACCGTAGCAAACCCTAAACTTTCCCTCAGTTTTGAAATTCTCTTCTCAGTAAGATCAGATATGTTATGTGTTCAGGCAGCACCCCATGTGGCGATCCCTTCTAGAGCCTCCCAGGGGGTTCCAGTTGGAGTCGGTGGCCCTCCTGGCCGGTTGAACGGCTCTTGCTCTGGGATCCCTCTCCTTCGTTTCTCTGGAGAATCCTTTCGTCTCTCCGTTGCACTGGAATCTTGTTTTCTCAGAACCTAGGTCTTTATCTTCCTTGACTCCCTTAATTAAAGCCGCATCGTCTGGTAGTTTCCCGAGGAAAATATACATGACTGATTAATCCTTTTTTATTGCTGTATGGTGGTCCATGGTGCAGACATATCATGGTTTGCTTCTTCCATTTTGCTGTTGATGTAGGCTTTTGGAGTGCTTCCGTTTGGGGACTATTACAGATGGTGCTGCCATCAGAATTCTAGTGCATGCTTTTTGGTGATTTAGGTAAGAATTTTTGTTGCATATATACTTAGGGGTGAAATCTCTGGGACAGAGACATGCATTCTGTCCAGATTGAATAGATATCACCAAACATTTTCCAGAGTTGCTGGACTGATTTACACTCTGGACAGGAATGTCTGAGAATCCCACTTCCTCTACAGCCTTGCCAACACTTGATATTTTCTGCCTTGTTAATATTAGCCTTTGGGAGGGGGGCGCCTGGGTCATTCAGTCGGTTGAGCATCCGACTCTTGATTTCACCTCAGGTCATGGGATTGAGCCCCACGTTGGGCTTTGTGCTGAGCGTGGAGATTACTTAAGATTCTCTCTCTATGCCCCTCTTCCCTACACATGCTCTTGCTCTCTCAAAAAAAAAATAGCCTTTTTTGGGAGTTTTAATGGTATCTTACTATGGCTTGAATTTGCATTTTCCTGACTGCTAATAAAATCGAGCGGCTTTTCATATGCTTGTTGTCTATTCAGACGTCTTCCTGTGTGGTGTCACCATTTAAATCATGTCCTTATTTTTCTTTTAGGATTATCTGTCCTTTTCCTATTGCTTTGTGGGAGTTATTATATACTCTAGATACAAGTCCTTTATTAGGTATATGTTTACTGAATACCTTCTCTCACTCTGTGAATTGCTTTTATCACCTCTTAATGGTGTCTTTTGATGAACTAAAAATTCAAATATTAATATAGCTCATATTATAACTTTTCCTTTCATGGCTAGTGTATTTTACATTCTGTTTAAGAATTCTTTCTCTCTTCTAAGATCAAGAAGATATCTCATCTGTTTTCCTCTGAAAGCTTTATTGTTTTACCTTTCATCTGGAATTGCATCTGGAAAAAATTTTCTGCACACGCTGCAATGTTTCGGTATGGTGAAGTAATCTAACACATTGTCCCCTGTTGGCTCCACCTTGCATATCCGACTCAACCCAAATGGACTGCGAGATATTATCTTTGCTATATCTCCTGAAATCAATTTGCAGATATTTTGCTTGGGATTTTTCTTACCTTACGTTAAGGAGTGAGGTTAAATTACATTTTTCTCCTATACGTCTTTGCGGTATCAAGTTATGCTACCTTATTAAAATGATTTGGGAGGGGTGCCTGGGTGGCTCAGTCGGTTGAGCGTCCGACTTCGGCTCAGGTCACGATCTCGCGGTCCGTGAGTTCGAGCCCCACGTCAGGCTCTGTGCTGACAGCTCAGAGCCTGGAGCCTGCTTCGGATTCTGTGTCTCCCTCTCTCTCTGCCCCTCCCCCACTCATGCTCTGTCTCAAAAATGAATAAACGTTAAAAAAAAAATTAAAAAAAAAATGATTTGGGAAGGGTTTATTCTTGATAATAAGAGCTTGATAATAAGATTGCAATTAGCTCACACTTGAATTTTTGGTAAAACTTGCTCGTAAAATAATTTGGACCAAGTTGTTTGGTTTATTTTGCAGGGAAAGCTTTTAAACCGATTAATCCAATGTATTTAATAGTTAGAAGAGTATGTGGTTGCTCTATTTCATCTTGATCTATTACATAAATGTATTTCATGAAAGCTCTATAATATATTAGGATAATATTGGTTCCTAATTTTTCCTTTCTTTTTAATCTGTCCTACATCTACACAAATGTCTTCCTTTTCATTCATGATATTGTTTGTGTCTTCTTTTATTTCTTTATCTATCTTAGAAAGAGTAGTCTTTCTAGATTTGGTGCTATGTTGGTAAATGCAAAGAAGTTTAGAACATGTATATCCTTTTACCTAACTGAGCCTTATATTAATAGGTAGTGATCCTTTTTAACACTAATAATGCTTTTTTCCCCGTTATAGACTGTTGTTATAGCCTGATATTATTATAGTCTCTGTTTTACACATTATTTGTATATATTTTTCCATGTTTGAAATGCATGGAACTTTAAATCAGGTCTCTTACTGGAAAAAAAGTTTTGGGGTGCCTGGCTGGCTGTGTCAAGAGCATGCGACTCTTGATTTCAGGGTCATGAGTTCGAGCCCCATATCGGGGATAGAGTTTACTTTTAAAAACTCATATATATATGATATATATAATATACATAAAATTGAAAATCATATATATGACATACATAATATATACAATTTAAAAATCATATATATATGATACATAACATAGATCACATATATATAACATATATATCATATATATATAAAAGTTTCTTTTTGGTTTTTAACAGTTTCATTGAGATATAATTTATATACCATAATGTCACCCGGTTAAAGTATACAATTCAATGGTTTTCACAGAGTTGTGTCACTGTCACCACAATATAATATTGGCTCCAAAAAGACCGTACCCATTAGCGGTCACTCCGCATTTTCCACCTGTCCCTGTCTCCCTCCTGCAGCCCCTCATAACCACTAATCTACTTTCTTTCTCCGTGACTTTGACCGTTCTAGGTATCTCATATACATGGAATCTTACAGTATTTGTCCTTTTGGGACTGGCTCATTCCACTTAGCATGTTTTCAAGGTTCATCCATGTCAGAGCACGCAGTTCATTCCTTTTCACTGATGAATATTTTATTGTCAACACACACCACATTTATTTACGCATTCATCAGGTGATGGACATTTGAGTTATTCCCATTTTTTAACTATCGCAAAGAATGCTGTTACAGGGGCACCTGGGTGGCTCAGCTGGTTGGGTGGCCGGCTTCGGCTCAGGTCATGATCTCACGGTCTGTGAGTTCAGGCCCCGCATCAGGCTCTGTGCTGGCGGCTCAGACACTGGAGCCTGCTTCAGATTCTGTGTCTCCCTCTCTCTCTGCCCTTCCCTTGTTCACGCTCTATGTCTCTCAAAAATAAAATAAAAAACATCTTTTACAATGCTGTTACAAACGTTCACGAACGAGTTTTGTAGGTACGTGTGTTTTCCACATGTATGTTTCTTTTGGGTAGGTGCCTAGGAGGGAAATTACTGAGTCTTAAAGAAGTGTATGTCTAACATTTTGAGGAACGGGCAGACTGTTCTCTCAGCAGCTGACATCATTTTACAGTCCCACCAGCAGTGTCTGGGGATTTTAATTTCTCTGTCTTCAACAATACATGTAATGATTCACCTTTGTAATTAGAGCTATTCAAGGGTGTATTAGGTAGGGTCGCCATAACGCAATACCACAGACTGAATGGCTTAAGTTACAGAAAGCTTTCTCATAGTTCTAGAGGGAGGGAAGCCAAGATCATGGTGCCAGCCAATTTGGTTGCTGGTGAGACTCTGTTTCTGGCTTGTAGGGAGACACCATCTTGCTGTGTGCTCACATCGTGACTTCTTTGTGTGTGTGAAGAGAGAGAGCTATGGTCTCTCTTCTTCTTATAAGGTCACTAATCCTACTGAATTAGGGCCCTGCCCTTAGGACTTCATTTAACTTCGTAACCTCCATAAAGGCTCTGACTCCAAATACAGTCGCATAGGAAGTTAGGACTTCAATGTATGAATTTTGGAAGGTTATACAAACACTCAGTCCATGACTTAGAAAAATACCAAGTACTGTCTCATCGTGGGTTTGACTTGCATTTGCCTAATACTAACTACTTGAACATCTTTTCATAGGTTTTATTATCCTATCATGGTTCTTCTTTGGGGAAGTGTCTATTCAAATCTTCTGTCCATTTTTAAATTGGGTTTTGGTCTTTATTATTGAATTATGAGAGTTTTTTAAAAATATATTCTGGATACAATCCCTTTATCAGATATATGATTTGCAAAAGCATATCTGTCCTAAAGTGAACATTTTAAATTATAAAAGTCAACCAAAAACGGGGTGCCTGCTGGCTCAGTCGGTAGAGCATGTAACTCTTGATCTCAGGGCGGTGAGTTTGCGCCCCATGTGGGGTGTAGAGATGACTTAAAAATAAAATCTTAAAAAAAAAAGTCACCCAAAATGCAAAAAAATATATCAAAATTATCAAAAGAGCAAAGAAAACCAATTATATCATGAAGAATTTGAGAATTATAAAAACGAAATATTTTTTAAATGACATAAAAAAGACCAAACATGGGTGACTCTGGTGGCTGAACATCCGACTCTAGACTTCAGCTCAGGTCATGATCCCAGGCTCACGGGATCCAGCCCCGCATCAGGCTCTGCACTGAGCACGAAGCCTGCTAAGGATTCTCTCTCTCTCTCTCTCTCTCTCTCCCTCTGCCCCCTCCCTGCTTGCACACTCTCCTCTCTCTCTCCAAAGTAAAAAACTCAGCAAATAAGTAAATAAATAAATAAAGTAAATAAATAAATAATTTTTTAAAAATCAAATATGCCTGTCACATCAAAGAAATGAAACGTGATTTCTTCACCTTTTAGAAATAAACAGATTTTTCAGATTAGATCGCAAAGCAAGAAGCCAACTTGATAGTAGGTGAAAGAAACGCACCTAAAACAAAGTGATTCACAAAGGTTGAAAATAAAAGAGTGGGCGAAAGGAAACTGGGCAGATGCAGATTAGAAGAGAGCAGGACTTGGGATCTTAATATCAGGCAATAGGAATTCATGCCAAAAACACACAAAATGAGACCAAGTGGGGCCACTTACAATATTAATTGATATGATGTACAACAGTCGGGGATACGTAGGCTCTGAAAGCATGGTGGCAATAGTCAAAGAGCAGATATTACAAAATAAACAAACAGAATTAGACACACTCACCTTAGGAGACTTTAATTGCATCTCGGGATCCAAAGCAGATCAAATAGACTTTTTTTTAATTTATTTTATTTTTTTAATGTTCATTTATTTTTGAGAGAGAGAGAGACAGAGCTCGAGTAGGGGAGGAGCAGAGGAAGGGAGACCCAGAATCTGAAGCAGTCTCCAGACTCTGAGCTGTAAGCACAGAGCCTGACATGGGACTTGAACTCATGGACCACGAGATCATGACCTGAGCCAAAGTCAGACGCTTAACCGACTGAGCCACCCAAGCGCCCCCAAATAGACTTTTAAAAAGGGACATGAGGATATAGACAACACAAACATGTTAAGGTGGAACTGTATCGCATTTCTTCGAATGTAGGATGTCATCAGTGGTGACACGTATCACTTTTTCGGTAGCCCTGAGAGAATAAATGCTGTGTGACACGAGGGGCGCCTGGCTGGCTCAGTCACTTAAGCGTCCTACTCTTGATTTCCGCTCAGGTCATGATCACACGGTTCGTGAAATCGACCTCTGCAATGAGAGTGCTGGAGCCTGCGTGGAATTCTCTCTCCCTCTCTCTCTGCCCCTCCCCTACTCGCTCTCTCTCTCTCTCTCTCAAAATAAATAAATAAATAAACTTCAGAAAATAATAAAGTACGACACAACGCCTTAACCGTAGACTGCAAAATACACGAAGAAGGCTCGCCATCCTCTGCCTGTTGTGAAATTTATTTCAGCTCTTTCGAGGGACTTGGCAATTTCTCCTAAGTTCGTCTGCTCTGTCTGGTGCACAGTAAGCATACCCCTGGACGTGCCCCAGGGACAAAATGTCACATGGATCCATCTACTCTCCCTGCCCACTGACTGGCTTGCACTGTTTGAAGATTCCACGAAGTCTCTGGTTATTTTTGCAAGAAAATGTGGAATTACAGCAGTTCTTCCATCAACAATATTTGCTCTCCTGAAACCAAATGTATACCTTTCAGCTTTATTTCCAAGCTTTGCTCGGTGCCCAGCAACTCTTAGTTACAGTGCCAAAACATATACTATAATCTTTTCACCCATATTTAAAATGGTAATTAAACCCAACATGTATAGAGCCAGCAAGGCAAACATAACTCAGCCGAAGTGTAATGATATAAACAGCTGTGACCACGTGTGTCCGTGTGCCAGCAACAACAACCACATTACAAGTGCCATCTGGCCGAAAGTAATTGTGAGACGCCAACATTGAAAGATGAATCCCAATCAGGGCTTTGAAATTGTAAAAGAAAGACACCGTGACTTAGATGCAACAACACACGGTATACTGTGTTCCCTTAGAGCTGACGATATATCTGCATCTCGAGTGCCCTTTGGACCCTAACTATGTATGGGTCCCCAAAAAAGCCTGAACAGAGTTCACACGGTGGGTGCAATGCAGGCCATGCTCTGCAATCACAACCCAAGAAAGCCAGACTTACAAACACTATCACAAAAGAAGCCCCTTCCGCCCAAACTTGTAAAGAAAACGCATTCTCTTATGTCTTGAATCGAAGGGAAGTGCTGAAATACTAGGCGGCCACGTGTGTTCTTGAGTCGAAATTCTTGATGCCTGGTGAGAAACACAAACGGCACGTACAATCTCTAAAGCAGTTCAAGGTAAAGGAGCAAGAAGGACCAAAGCCAAGAGCTGACTCCCTGTGCTTTCTTCTAGGAGTTTGACGGTCTAGGTCTTGGGTTTGAGTCTTCAATTCAGTTTGAGTGGATTTTTGAGTAGGATAGGGGTCCACTTTCATTCTTCTTTTTTTTTTTAAGTTTAATTTATTTTGAGAAAGAGAAAGAGAGCCCACAGGAAGGGCAGAGAGAGAGGGAGAGAGAGAGAATCCCAAGCAGGCTCTGCACTGCCAGCCCAGAGCCCCATGCAGGCCTCGAACTCACGAACTGTGAGATCATGACCTGAGCCAAAAGAGTCAGACGCCTAACCGCCTGAGTCACCCAGGTGCCCCTCCAGTTTCATTCTTCTATATGTGGGCGTCCAGTTCTCCGGAAAACATCTATTGAACAGACAGTCCTTTCCCAGCTGTATATTCTTGGCTCCTTTGTCCTAGATTAATTGACCACAGAAGCTTTTTTAGGTTTATTTTGTCCCACTGATAAGATGTGTCTGTGTTTTTTTTTTTTTTGCCAAAACCACTGTTTTGATCCCAGATTGGATTAAGTCCTACCCTAAGGGCCCTGTGTTAACTTACTCACCTCTGTAAAGGTTCTGTCTCCAAATACAGTCACATTCTGCAGTCCTGGGGGTCAGGGCTTCGAGATACGAATTTTGAGGGGACACAACTCTGCTTGTAACAAAATTTGTAATAAAACATTATGTCATTGTTCTGTACTTCAACAGGGCATGGCTACATTGTGTCAGTGCTTCTCAAAAGACACACTTATGAATGCCCTGGTGATCTTGTTAAACGTGCCTATTGTGATTCAGGAGTTCTGGGAGGGGTGTGGATTCTGCAATTCCATCCAGCTTCTAGTGGGGCTCATGGCCCCACTGGCATCCACACTTTGGACCACAAAATGGACCACACTTTGGACAGTAGTGAACACTACAAGATAGGAAGTAGTCAGAGCCTTGTTCCGTCTTGTAATCACAAGGATTGGATTTGTGGGGACACCTGGGTGGCTCAGTCAGTGAAGGGTCTGACTTCGGCTCAGGTCATGATCTTGAGGTCTGTGGGTCCAAGCCCGGGTCGAACTCTGGTCTGACAGCACGGAGCCGGGAGCCTGCTTCGGATTCTGTGTCTCCCTCTCTCTCTGCCCCTCCCCTGCTCATGCTCTGTCTCTCTCCCTCTCAAAAATAGATAAAAACATTAAAAAAAAAAAGATTGGATTTGAGACATAACAGGACCAGACGATATTCCATGCGAGAAACACAGAAAAATTAAACAGCGAAGGAACAAATGGGATTCACATTTGAAGATAAGAGAAAGAAATTTAAATACGGTGATGATAACATGCCAAGACGACATATTGTCTTAGGGGGGGACGTGAGGAGCTATCATATCCCCCCAGACGAAGAAGTGAATAGTGTTAACACACCTCACCGGGGCTGTCAGATCTGTAAACCTGCGAATTCACAAAAACACTTTTTCACGCCACCGCATAATTTCAACAACACTACAAGTGACACAAGGGGATGCTTACGACGTATCATCGGTGATAACGGAGATGTTCTTAAAACGGGAAATGATTCAATCAGCATGAATAACTCCCTTTCCAGTTTATTACTGCCAATTTTTTTTTAGTATTATGCTCATGCATCACATACGGAGGAAGCTCGGATTCAGTAAATTATTCCAAGACTATGTCTTTAATTCATTTGGGTTTCCTTCTCCATACCACCTTCTCCAAAATTACAGGGTTTTTTTTTTAATAACTTCTTGTAAAACAACAACAATAATAATAAACGCCTCATTATTGGGGCACCTTGGTGGCTCAGTCAGTTGAGTGTCCGCCTTCGGCTCTGATCATGATCCTGGGGTTCACGACTTTGAGCCTGGTGTTGGGCTCTGTGCTGACAGTCAGCTCAGAGCCAGGAGCCTGCTTCAGATTCTGTGTCTCCCTCTCTCTCTCTGCCCCGCTCCCCTCCCCATTCTCTCTCTCTCTCAAAAAACAAGAAACCAAAAAACCCAAAAACAAACAAAACAAAAATAAACTCTTCATTATTAAAACATAGCAAATTACCATTGCTTTATATTAACTCTGGAGGAAGACGGGCAAATTGTACAAACTGAAGGTAATTCCTTCTTGCGTGACACATTCCCACACCCTGCAGGTGGGTTAGCATTCCTGGTTCCCACTTACTATAAATACTAGTGTTGCACCTCCCCGTCCCTGGGAGGGCTGCAAACAAAGATCCCGGCAGCTGGCCAACATACCTACTAGAATGTTCACCATCATCGCATAAATCATCATCTAGACTAAACTTTACATCTTGAAGATTTAATGCAATTGCCAAATGCCTGACTTAAAAACCAAAACATTAAATATACCAAAGCAGCGAATGGTTCGCAGCGATCTTGTAATCCAAAAGTTTCATGCGGAAAGGTCAAGCCCTAGAAGAATCTAACAGAGTCACTCAGGATTTATCGCTGCAAACCTCAGGTAGTTGGCTAGCCAGTGAGCTCAGAGAGTTCGCCCCTTATAACCAGAAATACAGGAACAACCGCTTCCGTTCTTTTTGTAACCTGTTTCGCCCAGCTCTGAGCCTCTTTTACTCGGCTCAAAACAACACACCTGAAGACACTTTGTTTCAATTCACTGGCCCGCAAGACTTTGTACGTATCTTATGGAAGATGGGGCCATATTTCATAACATAGTTTCCACGTTTAATTACCCTGCCCTGAATGAGGTAACTTCCGGGGACCATCTGTTCAGAAAACAAGTGGATGAACACTTTAGACAAAATATGTGAAAGGATAATTAATGTGGTAAAAGCTAAACAACAATAACACATGCGAGAACATAGTTGGTTCACTCGGAAGATCTCATCTGACTCTTTTTTCCCGTAGCATCTGTATAAAATTCTCTGATGTCTGTATCAGGCCCTCCGACTTGCAAAGCTCTGAAACAACAAATTATGAAACTCCGGCTTGTTTGTCCATGCGGACATTTGACCCCGAGATCAAAAGCTGGATGGATTCGTAGCATCAATCAATTAACTCTTCACAGCCTGAGTAAATTATGAAAATTATGAAAAAATAACGGTAACTTCCTAGATTCACGAGATGCACTTGTTTTTTTTAAGTTTATTTGTGTATTCTGAGAGAGAGAGAGAGAAAGAGAGATAGGGCTAGGGTGGGGGAGGGGCAGAGAGAGAGGGAAAGAGACTCTCAAGCAGGCTCTGCACTGTCAGCAGAGTCCCATCGGGGACTTAATCTCCCGAAACCAGGAGATCATGACTTGAGCCAGAATCAAGAGTCTGACGGTTAACCGACGGAGCCTCCCAGGCGTTCCACAAGATGCTCCTTTAACGTAAGTAAAAGCCATGTGTTTTTACAATGTCTGTCACCAACAAGTCTTAGTTTAACTCCGGACATTAAAGCAAATGGGTCACATTTTAATTGTTCACTATGTCCAACCGTAAGATATCTACCCGTGCACTGTATATGTAGAACAAAATCTGTACGACTAAGCCACGATATACTGACACTACTTGTCTCTAGAAGCTGGGATTACATGTCATCTTTATTTTGTTCTTCCTATTTTGCTGGTTTTTTTCCTAAAATATTTTCGATAGGCATGTTGTACTTTGATACTCAGAAATACATGAGGGGCGCCCGGGTGGCTCAGTCAGTTGAGCATCCGACTTCAACTCATGTGGTGATCTCACGGGTAGTGGTTTCGAGCCCCACATGGGGTTCGCTGCTGTCATTGCAGAGCTTGTGTTGGGTCCTCTGTCCCCCTCCCTCCCCATCGTTCCTCCCCCACTCGTGCTCTCACTCTCCTCCAAAAATAAACATTAGAAAAAAAAAGAGGGGCGCCTGGGTGGCTCCGTTGGTTAAGTGGCTGACTTCGACTCAGGTCATGATCTCACAGTCTGTGAGTTCAAGCCCCGCATTGGGCTCTGCACTGCCGGCTCAGAGCCTGGAGCCTGCTTCAGATTCTGTATCTCCCTCTCTCTGTGCCCTTCCCTGCTCATACTCTGTCTCTATATCTCTCAAAAAAATAAATAAACGTTCAAAAAAAATTTAAAAAAAAAGAAAAGAAATACATGAAGGAAAGTTATTTTAAAACATATGCTTTACCAGCAAAATGTTGACCAAAGCTCTCTTTGGTCATCTCTTCCTGAATGGAAATAAATAAACCCTATAAAGAGAAGTGCCGAGAACATAATGCATTGGAAAGATTAAAACCACAGACAATGCCAAGCATTTCCTGGGAAAAGGAAGGGCTTAGATATTGGGCAAATAAAATATCTGGCAAGGCGCCTGGGTGGCTCAGTCGGTTAAACACCTGACTTCGGCTCAGGTCGTCATCTCGCAGTTCGTGAGTTCAAACCCTGTGTCCGGCTCTGTGCTGACGGCTCAGAGGTGGAGCCTGCTTCGTATTCTGTGTCTCCCTCTCTCTCTGCCCCTCCCCGACTCACAGTCTCTCTCTCTCTCTCAAAAAAAAAAAAAAATTAAAAAAAGAAATAAAATATCTGGCAATAAAAGTGATAAGGCAGCATTTAAACAAAATCTTTACTATTAAGAATTAAGTTTAGGAGCGCCTGGCTGGATCAGTTGGTAGAGTATGCGACTCTTGATCTCAAGGTTGTGAGTTCAAGCCCACACTGGGTACAGAGATTACTTAAAAATAAAACCTAAAAAAAATAATAAAGAATTAAGTTGAAAGCTGAAGGGGACAGGAGTGTGGAAGGAACACAAGGACCTCTGGGATGAGACTGGCGCCCCAACGTCCGAGTCGTCACCTTAGGAAGAGTGCTACCAACCTTCAAAGACCAGTTTAAATGAGAGGCTTTCGGTCACAGCGTCCCGTACTTTCAGAGTAGGGTACTGGCATCTTGCTTACCCCCTGCCCACGTTATTCCATTTACTGATTTTTAGAACAAATTCAGAGGTTTTCCTCCCTGATTCTCCCTTCAGGGCTCAGGAACCCATCGCCCTGCTGTGTTGGAAACATTGAAGACAATTGGCATCAGCTGCTGGGAGCTGCCTCTCCCAGGATTACGTCCCTCCCAGAGGGCAGTCTCAGTCCAACGACTGGATACTGAGGTTCCCTTGCCTCAGTTGGGGACAATGCTGAAGAATCAAACCAGCTCTGGAGTGCCCCGCACAACTGAGGACAGGCCAAGGCTTCAGGTGCAACTCACAACATGGGTCATCTTCTCCCTCTGCTCAGCTCTGCCTTCTATCCCCGGCAGGTGTATCTCCTGAGAGCACTCCCTAGTGATTTTTTTTAACGTTTTTGTTTATTTTTGAGAGACACAGAGACAGAGTGTAAACAGGAGAAGGGCAGAGAGAGAGGAAGACACAGAATCCGAAGCAGGCTCCAGGCTCTGAGCCATCAGCACAGAGCCCGACGGGGGGCTCGAACTCACAGACCATGAGATCATGACTTGAGCCGAAGTCGGCCGCTCAACCGACTGAGCCATCCAGGCGCCCCTGCACTCACTTTTGTCTCGGTGACTCTTTCCAGCAAACTCCATCTAATATTGTTGGTTAACAGCCACCTGGGTGGCTTACTCAGTTAAGCATCCAAGTCGTGATTTCGGCTCAGGTCATGATCCCAGGGTTGTGGGATTGAGGCCCAAGTTGGGCTCTGTGCTGAGTGGGGAGGCTGCTTGAGATTCTCTCTGTCTCCCTCTCTGCCCCTCTCCCCACTGCTTACGCTCTCTCTTTCTCTCATACATAAATAAGTAAGTAAAGAAATAAAAAAACAAAATTGTTGCTTAAAAAAGCTTCTTCCCACAATTATTCTCCAGCCGCTCACTTGTTTTACAAAGGCAATCATATTTATCAGTTTGCCACATATTTGCAGAGACATTTCACATAGTTATAAACATACATGCGTACAAGAGCTTACAAACAGACACATAAGCATACGAGAGCTTACAAAACAAACCATTCTTCACTTTGCTTCTTTCTTTTAATGATACATTTATCTCTTAATAGTATGTTTTGCCAGGCTGCCTTATTATTTTTAATGGATGGTTACTATGGAGTTTAACCATTGCTCTATTATTATTGCATATATCAGTTGTGTCCAATTTTTTTTATTACATGCCATGCTGTAACATATAACTTTGTGCGTGTATCTTTTCACAGATACGTGATTACATCTCTAACATATGGAGGCAGAAGTCAAATTGTTTGGTCAGAGATATGCATTTGAAATATTGATGGATGTTGCTAAAGTCACCCTTCATAGAAGTCGAGGCTGAGAACGTTTATTATGCTACCCCCTGGCCAATGCTCGGACTTACTGGCGTTCTAGATCTTTATCAACCTGATAAGGAGGAAACCATCTAATGATGGCTTTAACTTGCTCTTATGAGTCAACTTGAGCGTCTTATGTTTAAAAAGCATTTAGAGACACTCTGGTTTCTCTTCGAATACTATAAATCTTTCGTCTTTTTAAAAAGCATTTAGAGGGGCGCCTGGGTGGCGCAGTCGGTTGAGCGGCCGACTTCGGCTCAGGTCATGATCTCATAGTCTGTGAGTTCGAGCCCCGCTCGGGCTCTGTGCTGACAGCTCGGAGCCTGGAGCCTGCTTCCGATTCTGTGTCTGCCTTTCTCTCTGCCCTTCCTCTGCTCACACTCTGTCTCTCAAAAATAAATAAAACATTAAAAAAATTAAAAATAAATAAATAAAAAATAAAAAGCATTTAGAGTGGGTTGTTTTTTTATCATGAACGATCTGTTCATATCCATTCTTAATTTTTCTATTGGGTTTTTACTGTCATTTCTTATCTTTCTGCAGGGAACACAATATTATAGTATGAGCTACAAATAATGTTTCATAGTTTGTCATTTGTGTTTGACTTTGCTTTTGGTGGTTTCTGTCATGCTAGTTTTTCAAATGTAGTTTAATTTATCACTTGGGTATGGTTTCTGAGAAAGACTTTAAGGTAAAACCAGTGTATGTTAGAAAGGAACGGGGCACCTGGGTGGCTCAGTTGGTTAAGCGGCCGACTTCAGCTCAGGTCATGATCTCACAGTCTGTGAGTTCGAGCCCCGCGTCGGGCTCTGTGCTGACGGCTCAGAGCCTGGAGCCTGCTTCGGATTCTGTGTCTCCCTCTCTCTCTGCCCTTCCCCTGCTCACTCTCTGTCTCTATGTCTCTCAAAAATAAATAAACATTAAAAGAAATTAAAAAAAAAAAAAAGAAAGGAACACTGTCATTAAAACTGTGCATGAGACCAAAACTATTGGCAGTTATCACCAACATTTCTCCAAAGAAGACATAAAGATGGCCAACAGACACATGAAAAAAATATTCATTATCACTTACTACCAGGGGAATGAGAATCAAAACTGCAGTAAGGGGCACCTGGGTGGTTTAGTCGATTAAGCATCTAGCTTCTGCTCGGGTCCTAATAGCACAATTCGTGAGTTTGAGTCCTGCATCAGGTGAGCCCCATTTCTCTCTCTCTCTCTCCCTCTTTCTCTCTGCCTCTTGCTCACTTGTGCCCTCTTTCTCTCTCTCTCTCTGAAAGGAAGGAAGGAAGGAAGGAAGGAAGGAAGGAAGGAAGGAAGGAAGGAAGGAAGGAAGGAAGGAAGGAAGGAAAAACCTGGAATGAGGTATCACCTCACACTTGTCAGAATGGCTAAAATTAACAACTTAGGAAACAACAGATGTTGGGCAGATGTGGAGGAAAAGGAAGGTTTGCGCCCTGTTGGTGGAATGCAAACTAGTGCAGCCACTCTGGAGAACAGTATGGAGATTCCTCAAAAAAGTTAAAAATAGAACTACCCTACAATCCAGCAATTGTGCTACTAGGTGTTTATCCAAACACAAGAACACTAATTCAAAGGGACGCATGCACCCCTATGGTTTTTGCACCATTATTTACAGTAGCTGCACTATATAGGGATGCAACCCAAGTGTCCATCAATAGATGAATGGATAAAGAAGGTGTGTGTATATGTATATATATATATACACACACACACAATGAAACATTGTTCAGACATGAAAAAGAATGAAATCTTGCCCTTTGCAACAACATGGATGGGGCTAGAAAGTATGATGCTAAGAGAAATAAGTTGGAGAAAGACAAATACCGTATTTCACTCAGATGTGGAATATAAGAAACAAAACAAATACGCAAAGAAAAAAAAAGAGAGATGACCACATACCACATTTAACCCATCAGTAGTTCTTAGGAGCTCTATTTTTTAAAAAAAATCTCTAGAATCTGACCTCTTTTCAAAACCTTCTCCATTGCCTTGTTCCAAGTCACCATCATAGATTATCATAGAGGCTCCTAAATGGTTTCCCTGTTTCTACCCTGGCCTGTGCAGTTTACTTCCAAGCAGTTAGAGAGATCTTTTAAAAATAGAGTAAAGATCCCTGAACTCCTCTACTCAGCGCCCTGCATTGTCTCCAGCTATTTTTAGGGTAAAAGCCAAAGTCTTCTCAAGAGCTGTTGGTCTACTAAGACCCTCCAACCTCATCTCCTCCCACAGAGTACCTGGTTCACTCTGTTACCTTTGCTATTTATTACTAGAACACTGCAAGTTCCTGCCTCAGGGCCTTTGCAGGTCCTGTGACTCTCTTTAGAATGCTCAGTAGCCACAAGTTCATTTTCTTACCCCTTAGAGTATTTTGCTCAAATGTCACTTTCTCTGTGATCACCATGTTTCAACTCCATCCCCCTTTCCAACCACTTCTGATACTCCTCGTCCCCCTTCCTACTCTAGAGCTCACATCTCATATGACATTCTACATGTGTTGCTTATTTATTTATTTAACATCTTTCTACCCTACTCCTGCCACCTCCCATTTAAGCTCCATGAAGGCGGGAATCTATTTCTGTTGTATCTTTCGCCCTAGAACAGTGCCTGTCAGCTAAGTATGGTGGACAGGGTCTTGAATTGTAACTGACGGATTTCATTCCTAATTTGATTCCACACCAGTGTACTGAAAAGTAGCTATGTGGATGAGGGTTCTGCACTTGGAGCAGTAGGAAGAAAACCAAAACGAAAACAAAACAGACCCTACTCATACGGAAAAAGTTTCAAAGAAGAATCAAGGCAGAGTATGAAAAAAGGCACATATGTAAGAAAGCTTAGGACTTTCTCAGGTAGTTAGTTATATTTGAGTTGGATGTGTGAAACAGATACTAAGAAATTAAAGCTGGGAAATGCAAATTCGAGCGTAGTTTTAAGAGATCCTGGGTTAAGTTACGCCGAATTAGACATGCGAATGCAATAGGAAACCATGGTTGAGAATTGAGCAGAACTTGATATGGTGGGAAATGGGCTTTTTTTTTTTTTTTAAACATTTATTTATTTCTGAGAGACATAGAGACAGAGTGTGAGCAGGGGAAGAGCAGAGAGAGAGGGAGGCACAGAATCCAAAGCAGGCTCCAGGCTCTGATGAGCCATTAGCACAGAGCCCGACGTGGGGCTCGAACCCACAGACTGTGAGATCTGACCTGAGCTGAAGTCGGCCACTCAACCGACTGTGCCACCCAGGTGCCCCTGGGAAATGGGCTTTAAAGGCTACATCTACCAGTATGTTCAAGATGGGGCTGAAAGACAGAGTACAATCTAAAGACTTCCGTGTCAGTGACAGGGCCCGAGGTCCATGGTAGAGGCTTTAGAATGGAACATGAAAAATCCTGTGTCTGTTGAGGAAACGTAAACTTGCACATGATTTGCTATAGGAGGTAAAAGGGAGCGGGGGCCAGATAGTGCTGAGATTTTAACACTAGGAGATGCTTAAAGCATGTTCTAGAAGCCTTATGGAACCAGGTCTTGGATCCTTCAACATGCCCTCTCGTGGTTTGATGTATTTGTATGTAATGAAACTTGTGACTACTCCATAGGCCCTCGCGGAGGAAACCAGCCATACCTCACGGCTAGGTGCTTCAGGAAATAGCCCTGCCCTTTTTGCTAGTAGCAGGAGTCAGGAATAAACAGGGAAGCCAGATCTGTGGAGAGCTGAACGGTGCCAAAGCCTCGGTACAGAGGCTGAGAAGACCATTTGCCTTTTCTGTTCCTTGAAGTGTTTCATGGAACGTCATTGCTCCAGCTGCAGTACCCCTAGAATTTGTCACCAATTTTCCTCTTCAGGAAGCGTAATCCCAAGCATGAGTTGAATCTGGCCTCCAACCTCTGTGCATTGGTTATCATCCTCACCCGAGGGAAAATCAGCCCAATGAGAATTTGCATATTATGCAAAAGGTAAGACAAAGGCTGCCCAATAAAAAGTCAGAGAAAGCCCCAGATATTTCCTGACACCTTCCTTATATATGCTTGGCCTGAGTTTCTTACACAAACATCAAGAGACTAGTTAAATGCCCTGCCCAATACAAAAAAACAAAAACCAAAACAAAAACAAAAAAACAAAAGAAAGAGAAAGAAGATCTATGTGATTCAGAGACACAGAACGTTAGAAGACATTTTTTTTTAAGTTTTATTTATTTATTTTGAGAGAGACAGAGACAGCGTGAACGGGAGAGGGATAGAGAGACAGGAAGAGAGAGAATCCCAAGCAGACTCTGCACTATCACCTCAGAGCCTGACTCGGGGCCCGAACCCATGAAACCATGAGATTATGACCTGAGCCGAAACTGAGAGGCAGACGCTTAACCGACTGAGCCACCCAGGCGCCCCAGAAGATTTTTTTTTAATGTTTATTTATTTTTGAGAAACAGAGACAGAGTGTAAGCAGGGAGGAGCAGAGAGAGAAGGAGACACAGAATCCAAAGCAAGTTCCAGGCTCTGAGCTGTCAGCACAGAGCCCCACGTAGGGCTCCAACTCAAGAGCCGTTAGATCACGACCTGAGCCAAAGTCAGACACTTAACCAACTGAGCCACTGAGGTGCCCCCAGAATGTTCGAAGACTTTGTGTTTACCAGGGCAAAAGACTTACCTGTGGTTCCTTGTGGAAAGTTTTCTTAAATAATCCTGTGCCTTCTAAATGCCTTTCTTTAGGTTTGTTAATTTTTAAAAAAATGATTACCAAAACCTATAAACAAAATCTTACTGGAACATAGCCGTGCCTATTTGTTTATAAAGGAAACAAACGTCTTCAGCCTATAGCTTAATGTTGGATTCATTCTCACCATGGGCTGTATGTCATTGCCATGGCCATGGCTGAGGGCCCTGGAGTGTCTCTTGGCTTTGCCAAATACAGCCATTTCCCACTGGACTCACTTGGCCCCGTTCCCCCTGTTCTGAAACAAATCTTCCCCAATTATGCCTTAATTGAACGGAGTGTTTGAGCTATTTGAGACAACTTGACTGTACCTAGAGCCAAAAGCAAAGAACCTACTGTCTTTGACTCATCTCCAAATTTTGAAGTCCAATAATAAAAGACACTCTGTGATTAAAAAGTTTATTATAGGTTAAGTTTAATGCAATACTAATGCACTAAAGTCCTATGCTCCCACTCCTCCCCCGGCTTATGAAGAGCTGATGCTGTCTATTTCTTGAAGAGACTTGATTTTAATACAATATAGAGGGTCAGTAAATACAAGAGCTAGGAAGGACCTAAGATGTCATACTGTGCATTTAACTTGATGTTGAAACTGAGGCTCAGAAAGGTAACAGGACTCTGTTACAGGCTGGGAGAGGAGCTTGGAACTGGAGTCCAGTTCATCCGATCCAGTGGTTTTGAACTTTACCACATTTGCTATAGAATAATTAAGGGATACTATCTAATAAAATAAACCTCAAGTAAAATAACTCATCATTCAGCCATTTTTCAAGGAAATGTACCAGAGAATCTGTATCAGAATTGACCTTGGAAACATCGAATTCAACTTCCTAGTATTTTAGGAATCCCATTAGAGTTTGCCGGTAGAGAGTATATTAGAGTCATGCCAGCTGCTATAATGAAACAACCCACAAACTTAAATTACTAAGCAGAATTAAAGTTTACTCTTCATTTAAAAATGTAAGTATGGGGGCCCCTGGGTGGCTCAGTTGGTTGGGCGTCCGTCTTCAACTCAGGTCATGGTCTCGCAGTTCATGAGTTAGAGCCCCACGTTGAGCTCTGTGCTGACAGCTCAGAGCCTGGACCCTGCTTCAGGTTCTGTGTCTCCCTCTCTCTGCCCCTCCCCTGCTTGTGCTCTTTCTCTTTCTCTCTCAAAGAATAAATAAACATTAAAAATTAAAAAAATAAAATAAAATGAAAATATAAGCATGACTAATTGGTGACGGTCTTCCGCAAGGTAACTCGGAACCCAGACTCCTTTGATCTGATGGCCTCCCTACTGTAGGGTCATCTATGTGCTGGAAGGACGAGGGATAGAATAGAAAAGACATCTTAATCTTGGTCTTGAGAGAATACGCCTTACCTCCTTTCACATTCCTTTGGTTAGAATCCTTCATATGGTGGCGCCTGGCCGGCCCAGTCTGTTATGCATCTGACTCTTGGTTTCAGCTCAAGTCATGATCTCACGGTTCATGGGTAGGTTTGAGCCCCACATCAGGCTCTGCACTGTCAGCAAGGAGCCTGCTTGGGATTCTGTCTCTCTCCCTCTCTCTCTGCCCCTCCCCGACTCTAAATAAATAAATACATCTTCCTATGGCCCCATCTAGTTGCAAGACAGGCTGGGAAATACAGCCCATGGCTGGAAAGCTGCCTTTGTGCACTGTAGAAGTGGAAGAACAAATATTTAGCGAACCCTCCCTGAGGTGAAAGGTGTGGACCTGTATTTCTGCCTCAGTCAGTAAGTCGCCGCCCCCAGGCAACACCTTGGGTGGGAAGTAGCTTAACCTCCCAGCCCTCTGTGACTTAGGCAGTTTCCTTCAACCAAATTCAAGTCTTGGGGAAGAGCATAGGTGTGAGGCATTGGCAGCCAACACTGGCACTCCAACCTGTAAAGGAGATTTAAAGTTCTTTTTTTTTTTTTGAAAGAGTACGTGTGCGCATGGGAGGGGGAGGGGCAGAAGAGAGAGAAAGAGAGATAGCCTGTGTGTACACTTAGGAGGGGAAGGGGCAGAGAGAGAGAATCCCAAGCAGGCTCTGCATCATCAGCACAGAGCCCAATGAGGGAGGGAAGGGGGGGGTCCAAATCCATGAACCGTGAGATCAGAACCTGAGCCGAAATCAAGAGCCCAATGCTCAACGGACTGAGCCACCCAGACGCTCCTGTAAAGAGGATTTAACAAGACACCGGTAGCATCTACTCCAGTCTACCTTTTGTGCCACTCAGAGCCGATGGCTGCTCATGTTAACGCCACTCTGGTCACAGGTCCTCCAGGATTCTGGCCCGTACAATTTCTGGTTCCTTATAAGAGGAGGGTTTCTGGAACACACGACTACCCTGACTGTAGCAGGTGGTCCACAGTTTATGATAAATACAGTTATGCCCAGGAACTGTTGCTCTTTCTAGGATGAAGCGGGGCTGATAGGATTATTTAGCCGCCAAGTAGCGGGGTGGATTTCTCAAGGGGCTGTATGAATGGAGAAGTCCATTGCTTTTCGTTCCTGGTGGGGATAGGGGGCGTGGCAGTAGCTAGATCAGCTGTGAGGAGAGGCAGCCTACGCTGTTGAACTCACCCGTAAACCCAGTGCTGCCACCGCGGCTACTCTGTTCATGAGCCGATTGCGCAAGGGCTGGTGTGTGGCTGAGGACAGAACTGTCTGGCATCTGCTGAGTGACTCTTCCTGTCCCTTGGTCGGCTACTGCCATGTCTGTACTAGATAAGATCTGGTGAGTGAGCATTAGCTCGTACTCCTTTCCTGCTCCCACCCGATTTACTCACGTGCTTCTCCTCCAGGCCTACTTCTTCGTGATTGTCTTTTTTTCATGTTTGTCTCTCTGTTCGTTTGTTTGTTTAGAGAGAGCATGGACTGAGAAGGGGCAGAGAGAGGGAGAGAGAGGATCCCAAGCAGGCTCCGCACTGTCGGTGCAGAGCCCAATGCAGGACCCGAACCCACAAACCACGAGATCGTGACCTGAGCTGAAACCAAGAGTCGGATGCTTAACCAACTGAGCCCCCCGGGCTCTCCTTCATGATTTTCTAATCTTGCTCTTTGGTAGGCCACTACCTGACCAGCCAGGCCATTCGCCACTGCCCGTGAGTCTCCACGTAACCTCTTGGGGGAACCATTTCCTCTCCACGCAAAGTAGGTAATCTGGAGCACCAAGTAGATACCCACTGGCAGAATTTGTTTCCACCCCGGTCTTTTAGCCCAGATGGGCTGGAGCGCAGTAGCTGTCTATTTTAAACCTGTGTTAACAGGCCAAGATGAGGGTTTGTTCGTCTCCATCCATTGGTCTTGGGGAAACTTCAAGAAGCTATGAGCTCAAGGAAAAAGTCCATGTAAGAGAAGCGAGAGACATGTCATCCCAAGTACTTGTTGGTGGGGGGGGGGCGCCTGGGTGGCTCAGTCGGTTGAGCAGCCAACTTCAGCTCGGGTCATGATGTGAGTTCGAGCCCCGCGTCAGGCTCTGTGCTGATGGCTCAGAGCCTGGAGCCTGCTTCAGATTCTGCGTCTGCCTCTCTCTCTGCCCTTCCCCTGCTCATACTCTGTCTCTAAGTCTCTCAAAAATAAAGAAACGTTAAAATTGAAAAAACAAAACAAAACAAAAAAAAAAAAACAAAGTACTGTTGGCAAAGCTTACTTACAATTTGGGGACCTGCACGAGCCCTGTCTCGAGACGCACTATTTCCGTCTTGTGACAGAATGCTGCTGATGTACCCAGTCTCGGCCCCTGGTGGGCAGCTCTCATTGCGTCATTACTTGATGTCTCATAATTAAGAGTCTCTCCCAGGCCCCAATGGAGTGTCAGAAGCTCTCATTTGAATGGGGTGTAGTTCTCTGCTGTAGGGGGCGTGGCCTTGCCCGAGCACGCTGCCACTGTCACATTTGGGCTTCCTGAGCATTTCACGAAGCATTTTTATTTTCCACGGATCAACTTAGGACCCTAGAATCCTTCGGGTCGTACGGCCCAAGCAGCACTGTTTCTTCTACTGTAGCCTGCCTGCGCGACAGAGTCCTCTTCTGCCCTGAGTCCCACCTGAACTGGGACACCTTGCTCACGCCCAGTCACCAGATCAGAGCAGTGTTCCCCAAATGTGACAAGTACTGCCTCCAAAATGCCCACGTGTTCTGTGCCATTTTTCGTGGTAAGAGGCACAAGGTGCAGTTTCTTGTCCTTTCGCCGAGATGTCCTGGTAAGCCCCTGCGCCCCTAAAAATGTTCACTTTGTGGGGGCGCCTGGGTAGCTCAGTCCGTTAAATGACCGACTCTTGATCTTGGCTCAGGTCATGATCTCAGGGCTCATGAGATCGAGCCTTGCAGCGGGGCTCTGCGCTGCCAGTGTGGAGCCTGCTGGGGATTCTCCCTCTCTCTGCCCCTCCACCGCGCGCGCGCTCTCACTCCCTTTCTCAAAATAAATAAACCTAAAAATAATGTTTACTTTGTGGCAGACTTCTTTGTCTTTTTAGCTTCTGAAGTGCTTGTGCCTTGCCGGCATTCCAGACCACTTGCCATTTCCTTCTTTCCAGATTGACTGAACATGCTAGTGATATGACTGGCCAGTGTGATATCCCGTGGACCATGATCCGGGTCCCTTTGGATTACATTGCGGTAGAGCACAGGAGCAGTGAAATCGGCCGGGGCAAAGTCGCGGGTATATATATGCTCTGATCCATCCCTTGTAAATGCAAGCTCACTCTGACCCGCCTTTCTGCACACCACATACCAGAAGCTGTATTAATCTGTTTTCGTAAAGGTACCACCTTCAGTCAAGCAACTTTGATTGGGGCTTCGAGTTGCTTGAGTTTCTGGTGGTCCAAGTCACCCGCCACAATTCATTGAGTTTTCAGAAAGGACATGTGGGAACTATTGTCTCTGCATCCCTTAACCCTTTGAGGATGCGACTGACGTCTACCATTTCCCCTAGGATATGATGTTGTTTTCACGTTAGGGAAGCTTATTTGCTTGCTTTTTATTTTTAACTTTTGATTTTGAAACAACTATAGACTCAGAAGTTGCGAATATAATACAAGCAGGCTTGTGACCTAAGCCTCCCCTGTTTTCCCCAAACATGTTAAATGCCAGAGTCCTTGCACGATCGAACTCATTCTCTTCTACCTATATTTTGTCCCAGTCGCTACAGGTAAAAATCTTAGCAAATGCCCGGCTCCAGCAAGTCAAAGGCTAATGTTTTTATCCACTGTCAATGATGGGGTTCACACTGCCATCTAGTGGTTGTTTTGTCCAAGCCCAAATTCTAGATCTACTTCGCCTCCCAGGACTGGTTCTGCACCAACTATCTTAGATTATGTTCCCGGTGAACAGAGCCAAGGGTGGGAATTCCCGCTTCAGTGATCTTAAGGAGAGTGGGAAAAGGAGCAGGGAGCAGGGGATGAAGTTTGGCAATTATGCGTCCTTCAGAAGGAGTCTGGGCTCAGCCTGGTCCCATGGGAAGCCCCGAATCCTGAATTGCAGCAAGAAGCTGTCCCACCTAGAGGGGAGGAGACTGCTGTATCCCTTCATTCCTTTGGCCATGTCCCTCTCCAGGGTAGGAGGATATGATCTTTGGCCATTGTCTCCAGGACCATGACCAGGTGAGGAGGCTCCTGTCAGTCTTTCTCGAAAGAACAAAGCCCTGAGCCTTGAGCAGCCAACACCCACAGCATCTGGGGGACGAACACACAGCCTGTTTAGGGGGATATGGGCGGGCCACCCAACAGCATCCAGTGTACCTCCCTACGGAGGATAGTCACTTTATGGGGCGCCCGGGTGGCTCGGTCAGTTAAGTGCCCGGTTCTTGGCTTGGACTCAGGTCACGATCTCACGGTTTCATGAGTTTGAGCCCCGTAACGGGCTCCATGCTGACAGTATGGAGCCTGCTTGGGATTCGCCCTATCTCCCTCTCTCTCTACCCCTCACTCACACTGTTTTTGTCTCTCTAAAAACAAATAAACTTTAAAAAAGAAGAAGAAGAAGAGGATTGTCACTTTAAAAGCTGAAAAATGAGAAGGAGTGAGCCGAGAGAAGCTCTTGGGAGGAGCACGCCAGGTAGTTCTGAGACGGGGACCAACCTGGCACGTTCCAAGTACAGAAAGAAGCCCCGTGGGAGCAGAAGGTGGGGACGGACGCGGGGAAGGGAGAGACCTGCTTGGACATCTCCCAGAGCAGCCGGCCACAGGTTTTTTACTCCGATTACCGCTTCCTGGAGACACTTTATATCCTCGAAGGTTGGTGATAATGTTACTTGTTTTTTAATAAATACAGAACTCTCTCCAGGAGTCACTTCTTTTTAATAACTGGAGAAATGACAGCCGAGTGATTCTCAGTGAGGAAACCGGAGCCGGCCACACGGTTAGAAAGGTTTTTTCCTGCTTTCATTAAAAACACACACTCACATCAGCACGGACCTTGTTTCCAATGCATCAGATCTTAGATCTCGCCCCCCTTCATGGCTTTTCATAAGGTAACAAAGCGGGTCCGATCTTGACCTTGGATGCCCTATCTATTCCTTCCTAATTAAGCCGTACGTAAGTGAACCATCTTTGAAAGGGAAAACAGATTAGTCACACTAAGTGGCTTTTTAAAAATACTTCACCATAAAAAAAGCACTTTTTGCTACTTCCTATACCACACGCATTGATTTTTTTTTCCTCCCTGTATTATCTGTTTTTTTAGTTTTACAACATTTCTTGGAGGTTAAAATAGCTCTCTCTAATACTGTCTTAGCGGCCTCATTTGTAAAGGTTACTACCAAGTGCAACTAAACTCTCTCTTTACGGGTCGATCCTGTCTCCACATGCACAAGCCTCTCTTGTGTACGCGATTCACACTAATATAAACTCACACTCATAACTCACACTAATATAAATGAGAGGGAGGCCCCTATTCTCCATGGGTATTGCTTTGATCCTAATCTGGGCCTTCTCACCTGGATGTATTTCCAAACGAATGTCCCTGTCTCTTAATCTCCAATCCATCCGTTGAACTATCCACAGATTAATTTTTCTGAAACCCTGTTTTGATTATTAACGTAACGCTCCATAGTAATCTATTTTAATCACTGGTTTGAGGATTTGAAGTCCTTAGTAAGTTGAATCCCTTTTGCTAAGATTACCTTCTTTTATTCCCCAGCAAAACCCTTCTCTGCCCAAGATAGTCTTACCATCCTGCCAACACAATGGCTTTTCCCCTCCTTGTTGCCTCTGTTCATATTTCCCCACATGTAAAAACTTCTCTCCAGTTCTTATCTGCTCACATCTCACCCATTATATAACCCTCTGCATCTCCTGTGAGCAGAAGAAGTTATGGGTGCCCAGAAAAAAGAAGCGTTCTTCCAATAAGATAAGTCATTTTAGGGGCGCCTGGGTGGCTCAGTCGGTTAAGTGTCCAACGTTGGCTCATGTCATGATCTCATGGTCTGTGAGTTCGAGCCCCGCATCGGGCTCTGTGCTGACGGCTCAGAGCCTGGAGCCTGCTTCAGAGTCTGTGTCTCCCTCTCTCTCTGCCCCTTCTCTGCTTGCATTCTGTCTCTTTCTCTCTATCTTTCCTCCCCTCTCAAAAATAAATAAACATTTAAAAATTTTAAAAAAGAAAAGGAAAAATTATTTGAAGCTGCCAGCCATCTTGTGAAAGACTGTAAGAACCATGACATTGACCTGGACTCAGTCACCTTAAGATGACTTTTGTCCCAATTCCACACCGCAGTTCCTATTGTGCAAGTTCCTTCATGAATATGTATGCACTATTAGCTTAAAACTTCCCTAGTTCTGTTGTTTGGGGAGCCGCTGCTTTGGGAAAGAGCTCTGGTGTTCTCCGTTTACTTGTTGGTGAACCCAAACCCTTCCTTTTCCTAGTCTTTGCCGAAGTTGTGTCTTTTGGCTCTACACCCACCAAGAGGCAAACCCGATTTTGAGTTACATTCCTGGAATCTGTCCTGATTCCTTTTACTCTCTAAAACTTATCTCTCCTCTGAAAGGTAGCACGAGTCAAGGACTGATCACCCAGCCATCAGGATAAAATGCACATGCAATTGTTTGGGAAGCCTCCAGTGCCACCATGATCTTTGTCTTCCAATATCAGGATGGCAATGAGCCTCGCTGTGTTTGCAAATAATTATTTTAACCCCCCAGGAAGACCAAAAGGATGAATAAGTTTGTTATTCTGAGCAAAAAAAGAACAGAATAGTCACAACTCATTGCTGGGGGAATCGAGTATGTCCTAGGTGACTCCACAGCAAGAAGACTCTTGGAAGCTGATGCCACCTGTCCCTGGACTTCATACCGTGTGCCTTTTCCCTTCACTGGTGTTGGTTGCTTCTAGCCTTCTGATATAGTAAATCACAGCCATGACTATAACTATACACTGAGTTTTGTAAGGCCTCCTAATAAAGTCCTGAACCTGTAAGTGGTCTGGGGACCCTCCAGCATGCAAGTCAAAGGACAGTTACTGGAAGAACGGATAAACCATAAAGTGGTAGATCCACGTGGTGGAATACTATTCAGCAGGAAAGAGCAATAAACTACTGATACATGCAAACATTGACTGGATCTCAACGACAGTACACTTTGAAAAGCCAATGTCAAAGGGTTGCACACTAGGATTCTATTACTATGAAGTGACGAGATTATAGTGTTGGAACACAGATCCGTAGTAGTAGATCCAGGGGAAAGGTGTGACCATCAGTAGGTAACGCGCGAGAAAGTTTCTTTGTGGTAATGGAACTGTTCTGCATGCTAATGGTCATGACAATGATTGAATCTATACTTTTGATTAAATTTCACTGAACTATATACTCCTCCCCACCCCCCAAAAAGAGTGCATGTAAGAACTGGTGAAAATTTTATATGTAAATTCTATATCTCTGCACCTGAATTAACAGTGTGTTAACGAAAATCAATTTCCTGGTTTTGACCAATTACTATGGTTATATGATATTATCATTGTGGAAGCTGAGTAAAGAATACATGGGAACTCTTGGTACTATTTTTACAAATTCTTATGAGTCTCGATAATGTCAAAATATGAATGTATTAACAGAAAAGAATGTGTGTGTGTGTGCACGCGATTTGCCCAAGACTTGCCATAGGAGACGAGAGGTTCTTAAGGAATAATGAACATGATTTTTCCTCATGCTGCCAGAGAGCAGAGAAGACTCCCTTTTGTTTAAAACCTGTCTGGGGCGCCTGGGTGGCTCAGTCGGTTAAGCACCGACTTCAGCTCAGGTCATGATCTCATGGTTTGTGAGTTCAAGCCCCACGTTGGGCTCTGTGCTGACAGCTCAGGGCCTGGAGCCTGCTTCAGATTCTGGGTCTCCCTCTTTCTCTGCCCCTCCCCTGCTCACACTCTGTCTCTCTGCCAAAAGTAAATAAACATTAAAAAATTAAAACCTGTCTGTCTTTTGTCCACTTAAAAAAGTGAATTCCTAATTAAGGGTAGGAAAAGATGTCATCCCCAGATATGTCACTTCGGTATAAGGATTATTTTGAGCTAAGGGCCATTGAGAAGATGCGGATACAAGAAAAGCTCCCTGCCTTCCCACTGCTTGCCTAAAACAGGAAATCCATTTGTTGTTTACTAAAAAGTGTATTTATTTATTTGTGGGGGCAGGGGGTGGAGTGGGGAGCGGCAGAGAGACAGGGAGAGAGAGAATCCCGTGCAGGATCCTGTGCTTTCAGGGCACATGTGATTGTGACCATCGTGAACCATGTGATTGTGACCTGAGCCAAAACCAAGAGTCAGATGCTTAACTGACTGAGCCACCCAGGCACTGCAGGAAATCCACTGGGAAGGGTGTCCCCATCTTCCATTTCCACCAAGGAAAACAGAAGTTAATCATCAGGGACAACTTGATACCCTTATCGGCCCAGAGGAATCTATATAACAAATCTTTTTTTTTTTTAATATTTATTTATTTTTGAGAGACAGAGCATGAGCAGGGGAAAGGGAAGAGAGAGAGGCAGACACAGAATCCGAAGCAGGCTCCAGGCTCTGAGCCGTCAGCACAGAGCGCAACGCGGGGCTCAAACTCACAGACCGTGACACCATGACCTGAGCTGAAGTCGGCCGCCTAACCAACTGATTTCACCCAGGCGCCCCAACAAATCTTTTTTTAAAAAATTTTTAATGTTTATTTATTTTTGAGAGGGAGAGAGAGAGAGAGAGAGAGAGAGAGAGAGAGAGAGGGAAAGCACCAGCGGGGGAGGGGCTGAGAGAGAGGGAGACAGAATCTGAAGCCGGCTCTAGGCTCTGAGCTGTCAGCACAGAGCCCAACGTGGGGCTCGAACCCACAGACCCTGAAATCATGACTCAAACGAAAGTTGGACGCTTCCCTGACTAAGCCGCCCAGCCACCCCCTCTATCTAACAAATCTTGCTTAAACTAGCCCTTATCTACCATTGGTTTCTCCAGGTATTCCCCACCTGCTTCAATTTGCAACCTCTATAAGCTCAAAATCCTTGTTTTGTCGACTCTACAAAATAAATGATCTTTTAAGATGCTATAAGGCCCAAGTTCTACCCACCGTTTTGAGTTACTCATCACAGCCTACTCCCAGTCTATGCATGTTGCATGTAGTAACAAACCTCTGTTTGTTTTTCTCTTGGTAATCAGTCCTTTGTCAGTCTACTTTACAGGGGCCAGAAGAAGAACCTGGGAAGCTATGTGAACAAAGTTAAAAATGTCTTTCCCTACTCTCGTCTTTTCCCTATTATTTGAAGAAGCTGTTTATATATTCTGAATGGAAGTTTTCAGATTTATGTATTTCATTTTCTACCAATCTGTGACTCTTTCGTTGTCCACTCTCTTAATGGAGTCTTATGATGAAAATAAGTTTTTAGAAATTTTTTTAGCATTTATTTTTTGAGAGACAGACAGACAGAGCATGAGCAGGGGAGGGGCAGAAAGAGAGGAGGACACGGAATCTGAAGCAGGCTCCAGGCTCTGAGCCGTCAGCACAGAGCCTGATGTGGGCTGTGACTGCAAGATCATGACTTGAGCTCAAGTCAGGGTGCTCAACCCACTGAGCCACCCAGGTGCCCAATGAAAATAAGTTTTGAATTTTAATGAAGCCCTACATTTCAGTATTCCCTTTATGGTTAGTGCTTTTATATCCAGCTTAAGCCATCTTTGCTCACTTCGAGTTCTTCAAGGCAATGTTGTCTCTGTTTGCCCCAGAATATACTTTCCATGACCAGCTTCTGGCCCAGTACTGAAGATTTAGCCCTCCACATCTGGTGGTGAAGAATGGCTCTTCTCTCGCTGTTCCTAGTACATTCTATTTTCAAAAGACAGGTCTGAAGTCTTTAGGAAGGGATGGTAATGACAATAGTTAACGCACTGTGTGGTACTAACACGCATCCATCAGAATGCTTCCTGAGGGGAAATGCGCTGAAGTAGCAACAGCAGAAGCATCATCACTGCTTCTAGGGAGTGAACACCCTTTGCCCATAATCCAGATTCTCTAAGTCTGCATTAGCTGTGGGGGCTGTGGCTTTGAACACCTTCGGACAAACCATCATGTTTAAGGAAGGACCAGCCATAGCAGGCTTCTTGCATAGATGCAGTGTCTCTTAGAGCATGGTCTACACATAAGCCTCACCTAGAAGTGTGTTAAAAATGCAAATTCTTGGGCTGTCTGGGTGGCTCAGTTCGTTAAGTGTCCAGCTCTTAATCTCAACTCAGGTCGTGATCTCATAGTTCATGAGATCGAGCCCCTCATCAGGCTCTGCACTGATGGCGTGGAGCCTGCTTGGGATTCTGTCTTTCTCTCTGTCCCTCCCCCATTTGTTCTCTCTCTCTCTCAAAATAAACACAAAATAAATAAATAATAAATAAATAAATAAATAAATAAATGCAAATTCTTGGGCCCTACCTCAGACCTATTGAATTAGAATCTCTGGATGTGGGGCCCATAAATCTGGGCTTTAATAAAATTTCCAGGCAATTCTGATGTACACTAAATTTCAATTACCACTACGGAATAAAATTCCTTATAGAAATAACCCAGGGTGGTGCCTGGGTGACTCTGTCAGTGAAGCAGCCGACTTCAGCTCAGGTCATGATCTCGTGGTTCATGGGTTCGAGCCTCGTGTTGGGCTCTGTGCTGACAGCTTGGAGCCTGGAGCCTGCTTCAGATTCTGTGTCTCCCTCTCTCTCTGCCCCTCCCCCACTCGCATTCTGTCTGTCTGTCTCTCTCTCTCTAAAATAAACATTTAAAAAAATTTTTAAAAGGGGAAATAAATCAGAAACTTGACACGCATTCCCTCAATTAAGTATCTGACACCTTATATATGCTCGATAAATGTCTGACGAGCAAAAACAGGAGCACAGGAACGAATGTGGGAACTGAACAAAAGACACTAACCACACCTAATCTTACTGCTCTCCATCCACATTCAGTTGCCAACACGTGTCCCCTATTCTCTCCTTAAAACTTAAAGCAAAGGTCTCTGAAGAAAGCTCAAGTCTAGTTCACTTGTAATTAATCCTTTTTTTAAAAATGAACTACGTTTTTGAAGTATGATAGTTGCTTAGAATTTTTTTTTTTTTTTTTTAAGTAGGGGTCATTCCCAGCGTGGAGCCCATTGTGAGGCTTGAACTCACGACCCTGAGATCAAGACCTGAGCTGAGATCAAGAATTGGACGCCTAACCAACTGAGCCACCCAGGCACCCCTGGCTGGAACATTTTAAAGTCTTTGTGAGAAAATGCTGTTTTCTGAAATAGAGAATTCACATTTATATTAGATAAAGGGTGCAGTCCTCAGTTGTGGTCAAAGCTCTTTGTTTTGTGGTTTTGTTTCCTTGCCATGGGAGTTACATTTTTTCCTTATGTAAAAATGGTCCTCTTTGGGGCGCCTGGGTGGCTCAGTCAGTTACGCATCTGACTTCGGGTCAGATCATGAACTCACGGTTCGTGAGTTCAGGCCCCATGTTGGGCTCTGTGCTGATAGCTCAGAGCCTGGAGCCTGCTTCAAATTCCGTGTCTCCCTCTCTCTCTGCTGCTCCCCTGCTTGCATCCTGCCTCTCTCTTCTCTCTCAAAAATAATCATTAAAAAATAAATCAATAAATAATAAAAGAGAAGAAAAAAAAGAAAAGCTTCTATTTTGAAGCTGGTGTTAGTTTAAAAGTAAACATTGGGGTGCCTGGGTGGCTCAGTTGGTTAAGCGGCCTACTTCGGCTCAGGTCGGGATCTCACGGTCTGTGGGTTTGAGCCCCATGTCGGGCTCTGTGCTGATGGCTCAGAGCCTGGAGCCTGCTTCAGATTCTGTG
This sequence comes from Paguma larvata, assembly GCA_030068075.1. Classification (NCBI taxonomy): domain Eukaryota; kingdom Metazoa; phylum Chordata; class Mammalia; order Carnivora; family Viverridae; genus Paguma; species Paguma larvata. Next base: position 129,327,817 of record CM057826.1, read on the forward strand.
TTTCTCTCTCTCTATCCCTCCCTTGCTCACACTCTGGCTCTCTCTCTCTCAAAAATTAACATTAAAATTTTTTTTTAAAAAAGGTCCTCTTTTCCACTATAGTTAAGAAGCCCAGGGTCCACTGTTAATCCAGACAAATTTACGATGAAGTCACATCTTTATAATGGAGATGGGGACATAATATTAACTTCTGGCAACGCTGGAGGCAAAGTTATACTATGTACAACCATACATTCTTCCAAGGTTACTTTCCTGGAAGGTAAAATACTGTTCAGCAACAGTTTATTGAAAAGATCATGGTGAAGAGATGTGTACAATTATATCAAGACTAGTTGACTATCTTAAAATTTACCTCCTTAGATCATTCAATAGTAAAGAACTCTCAGGGCACCCAGTACACATGTAGAATTAAAAATACAGAATATTCCTGGGGCGCCTGGGTGGCTCAGTCAGTTAGGCGTCTGACTTCAGCTCAGGTGAAGATCTCAAGGTCTGTGAGTTCGAGCCCCGCGTCGGGCCCTGTGCTGACAGTTCAGAGCCTGGAGCCTGCTTCGGATTCTGTGTCTCCCTCTCTCTCTGCCCCTCCCCCAACTCACACTCTGTCTCTCTCTCTCTCTCAAAAATAAACGTTAAAAAATATAATAAAAATAAAAATTAAAAAAAAATACAGAATATTCCTTTCCTACAGGTTGTTATGGGAATCTAAGGAAGATCAACTGTGAATCCACTCCATTTTGGCCCCACGATTAACATGAAATTTCATAATTTGGAATTGAGTGGCTGAGATGAAGCAAGAAAACTAATGTTCCAAAAAATGGCAAAAGAAAATGTATTGCACGAAAGCACATGCTTTGAATACTCTGGGGGGAGGTTATCGGGGTTGGGTGCTTAGAGTCAGGTGTGGCGCAAAGCTCTCTGAAGATCCCAGGAGCCGTTTCCAATTGTTCCTTAGGTCTCTCACTTTGGCCATTCAATAAACATTCACTGAAAGACTGCTCTGTGCCAAGCACTGAAGTCAAAGCAAGGGGAAATACCAGGAGGATTGAGGAATGCTCTCAGCCTTCAGAAGATTTATCCAGGCAGAACAGCAATATTAAAGAGCCATGGAGTCCCAGAGAAAGGGAGGATTACTTCCAACACGACAGATGGCAGACCGAAGGCTTCGTGGACAAAACAGGGTTGAGCTGTACTTTGAATGCATAGATCAGTACATGGTTATGTTAGACGGGTCGAGGTAGGGGGAAAAAGGCAAAACTAAGGACAAGCACAGGCCATACCCATGACTGTGGAGGGAAGTGACCTCCAAGAAAGGACAGTAAGGGGGTGACTGGGAGGCTCACTCGGTTAAGAATTTGCTTTTGGGGGGCGCCTGGGTGGCTCAGTCGGTTGAGCGTCCGACTTCCCCTCAGGTCATGACCTTGCAGTTTGCGAGTTCGAGCCCCGTGTCGGTCTCTGTGCTGACAGCTCTGAGCCTGGAGCCTGTTTCTGATTCTGTGTCTCCCTCTCTCTTCGCCCCTCCCCGACTCTCACTCTGTGTCTGTCTTTCAAAAATAAACATTAAAAAGTTTTTAAAAAAGCAAAGAAAGGACAGAGAAGGCAAGCGTGTGGGGTGGTAGTATGCGTGTCATAGGCAATAAGATAACCACCGACCCTCCTTTCACTGTCCTGGATGCCAGACACTGTACTATGAAGGTGACTGGGCTTGGATGGTGGTGGCCCTTACATAACATTATGCTCTCATCTTCGGATCATCTATGTGTGTGTGTGTGTGTGTGTGTGTGTGTGTGTGTGTGTGTGTGTGTGTGGCAAAGCAGACATATCCTAAAACTTACCATTTTAACCCTGTTAAAGTGTACAGTTGCGGTGGCATTGAGTAATTCACGTTGCTGAGCAGCCGTCACCACCATCCGACTCCAGAACTTTCCACGGGTGATTTCTGAGCAGGAGAGTGAAGGTATCATAGAGGGCACTGGCAAAATTACTCTAGTAGCGGCCTGCAGGACAGACTGAGCTGCCCCCACATAGTTATGGGGAAGGTGGGGGGGGCAGAGAGCAGATTAGGAGAGTATAAGTAAGTACAAGATGCAAGGAGGAGAGGGAATGAGAGGGGGATAGCTCTGTCTCCACCACTGTCCACCTACAAGGACAGATGTGATTGAATGGTTTTGTCAGGGAAGGGAGCACAAAAGTCCAAAGTGATTTCTGAGACCCAGAAGGCTGAGAATATGGGGCATTATTAATTGACGGTATGTACCAATATGAGATAATTTTAGGAATAGGCAAGTCAGGGGGGAAAAGTAGGTCTAAAAAGAAGAGTGGGGAAGACGAGGAGCTCATCTGATGAATGTGAGACTCTCGGTGAGACGGTTGTTTGAAACACGCAGCTTGGAGTAGGAATTCCCGGCTAGCCTGTTGAAGAGATTAGAGATGCGAATTCTTCGGGTTTCTCGTAGGTGGGAATATTTGAAGCCATAACGTCAGAGGAAAAATGTTCCTCTTCTTGGGGCGCCTGGGCGGCTCAGCGGGTTAAGTGTCGGACTTCAGCTCGGGTCACCATCTGGCAGCTGGTGAGTTCCAGCCCCACTTCCAGCGCTGGGCTGACGCTGCAGAGCCTGCTCGGGACTCTCTCGCGCCCTCCCTGCCCCTCCCCCGCTTGCTCCGGCTCACGGGAAAGTGCGCACGCACGGTCTCTCTCTTACGATAAACTTTAAATTGAAATAAGTCTGTCAGAGAGGGACAGATACCATATGTTGTCACTCCTATGTGGATCTTGAGAAACTTAACAGAAGTCCGTTGGGGGAAGGGAAGGGGAAAAAAATAGTTACAAGCAGAGAAAGAGGGAGGCAAATCACAAGAGGCTCTTAAATACACAGAACAAACAGGGTGAATGGGGGGTGGGGGAGAGGGGAAAACGGGTGATGGGCATTGAGGAGGGCACGTGTTAGGAAGAGCACTGGGTGTTGTGTGGAAGCCAATCTGACAATAAATTATACTTAAAAATTTTTTTAAAGACTTTAAAAGAAAGAAAGAAAGAAAGAAAAATGTTCCTCTTCTTTTTTTCAAGGACTTCCTATCTCCTGAATTCACTATACCCTTCCCCTCTGAAAAAGCTGCCCTTTGTTGATACGATACCGTTTGAAAAGTTGTTACAGAGGCACTGAAAAACTATTCTCTTGAACGTCTATAACATCTTATCTTCAACAGGTAAAGGCAAAGTTTTCTCTAATAAACATTCTCTTAAAAACTATTTTTGGGGGGCACCTGGGTGGCTCAGTTGGTTAAGCGTCCGGCTCTTGATTTCAGCTCGGGTCATGATCTCACAGTTGTGAGTTCGAGCCCCACATCAGACTCCCTGCTGTCAGTGCAGAGCCTGCTTCAGATCACGTCAGCTCCTCTGTGCCCCTCTCTTTCTGCCCCTCCCCTGCTCGTGCTCTCCCTCTCTCTCAAAAATAAACTTTGAGGGGCGCCTGGGTGGCTCAGTTTGTTGAGCGTCCGACTTCGGCTCAGGTCATGATCTCACCATTCCCGAGTTCGAGCCCCGAGTCGGGCTCTGTGCGGACAGCTCAGAACCTGGAGCCTGTCTCAGATTCTGTGTCTTCCTCTCTGTCTGTGCCCCTCCCCTGCTCATGCTCTGTCTGTCTCTCTCTCTCTCAAAAATAAATAAACATTAAAAAAATTTTTTAAATAAAAAAATAAACTTGGAATATAAAATTAAATTTAAAAAATTTTTTGTTTTCTTGAGCAATGCAACAGAGACCTCTTCTGGCCAAGCTGAGAACCAACCTGGAAAAAGTTAGGGTGGAAAGAAGCGGCAAAGGAGAAGATGGAATTAGAAATAGGTTTCACGAAAGAGTCGACACGGGCGTTGGGTGAGGAATTCCGACAAGCAGAGCAGAGAGAGGGGGGATCCCACACACGGGGAGCGGTGTGTGCAAGAGCAGAATTCTTCCTTCTTTTCTGATGAAAAAAATGCACGTTTACCGCAGATAACTTATAAAGGTACAAGGGTGTAAATAAGAATCCTTCTAACTCTACCACCCAGAAATTGCCTGAGAAACATTTTGAGGCCCTGGCCGCCAGCATGGCTCTCTGGGGACACACATTCTCTTTTGTCCACAAAACTGGGCAAATGCGGATTTTTTTCATTCACTGACTTATCACAGCTATTTTTCCATACTCTTTTTTTTTTAATATTTATTTGAGAGAGACAGAGTGTGAGTGGGGGAGGGGCCGAGAGACAGGGAGACGCAGAATCAGAAGCAGGCTCCAGGCTCCGAGCCGTCAGCAGAGAGCCCGACGTGGGGGTTGAACCCACGAACCGCGAGATCACGACCCGAACCGCTGAAGTGGGGCCCTCAACCGTCGGAGCCACCCAGGTGCCCCTCAGTGAGCACTTTTATACTGGCCTCTGTACTCCAGGGCCCCAGTCAGTGCACGGACACGCACACAGCACGGTGAGCGGAGGGCTGGCTACATCCCCGCTGCTGCTCATCTTTGCCAGGCTCTCCCCTGCCAGACCTGCTCCTGGTGCTTCCTGTGCCAGGAAGCTAGCTTGTAAAGGTCAAGTAAGATCCCCAATGTTCTCACTACGTGAAAAAGCCCATCAACTGGCATTTTTCACTTTGGAAATCCCAGAGATTTCTAGGCCAGAGATGGAGCTGCGGGTCCTGCCCAGGATGGCACGTCAGCACCTGGACAGGCTCTGCCTGATCGGAAACGCAGTCCACCCTAGCCGATCCTCAATGCCCAGCCAACCATGGATTATATATATAATCCATATAGACTGTATTTATACCTTAGTGATCTTTACGTTCATGCTAAATGGACACCTATATCCTTTTCTATAATAACTTCCTTCATGTGGTAATCAGATATGAACACTGGCTGGATGAAGCAGAGTTTAGACCCACTATGATCTTTTTTTTTTTTTTAACTGAGGTAAGGGGCACCTGGCTGGCTCGTTTGGTACAACATGCGACTCTTGATCTCAGGGTTATGGGTTCGAGCCCAACGTTGGGTGGAGAGATTACTGAAAGATAAAAAAAAAAATCTTGGGACGTCTGGGTGGCTCAGTCAGTTAAGCATTCGACTCTCGATTTCTGCTTAGGTCATGATCTCATGGTTCGTGGGACTGAGCCAAGCTGTCAGACTGGAGTCTGCTTGAGATTCTCTCTCCATCTCTCTCTCTGCCTGTCTCCTGCTTATTCTCTCTATCTCAATGAAAACTAAGTAGGGGTGACTGGGCAGCTCAGTCAGTTGAGTGTCCGACTTCAGCTCAGGTCATGATATTACAGTCCATGGGTTCAAGCCCCACAGTGGGCTCTCTGCCGTCAGCACAAAGCCCGCTTCAGATCCTCCATCCCGTCTCTCTCTGCCCCTTCGCTGCTCATGCTCTCTCTCAAAAATAAATGAAATCATCACAAAGCGAAAATAAAAACATATTTAAAAATGAATAAATAAACTTGAAACAATAGAACAAAAAGAAAATCTTAAAAAAATTGTGGTAAAATGTACAATTCAGCAGCAGTCTGTGCATTCGCCTTGTTGTACAACCGTCCTCCTCCAGGACTTTTTCACCAGGTCCGGTCACGCGAAAACTCTGCACCCGTTAGACAGTGACCCTGTCCTGCCCTCCTCTGCAGCCTTTGGAACTGCTACTTCTTCCCTTCTCCAGGAATTTGACTATTCTAAGTATCCAGGTATCTCATATGAGAGGAATTACACATATTTCCTTTGGCCCTTTTGTGTCTGGCTTATTCATTAGCATATTTTTCAAGACTCCTCCCTGTTGTGGCATGTATCAAATTTTTAGTACGTTTTATGGCTGAATAATATTCCACAGCACGCATATGCACGCATTTTATTTACATAGTCAACTGTTACCGGACACTTAAATTGCTTCCACGTTTTGGCGATTGTGAATAATGCTGCTATGAACACTGACAGACAAGTGTCCGTTTGGGTCCCTACTTTCAATTCTTTCTTTTTTCTTAAGTTTATTTTTCTTATTTTGAGAGACAGAGAACATGGGAAGGGCAGAGAGGGAATCCCAAGCAGGCTCCATACTGTCAGCACGGAGCCTGTTATAGGGCTCAAACTCACCGACCATGAGATTATGACCTGAGTCAAAATCAAGAGACGGCTGTCTAACCGACTGAGCCACCCAGGCATCCCAATTCTTTCTTTTTTAAAGACTTAAAGAAAATTTTTAATGTTTATTTATTTTTGAGAGAGAGAGAGAGAGAGACAGGGCGCGAGCAGGAGAGGTGCAGAAAAAGTGAGAGAAATATAGAATCCGAAGCAGGTTCTAGGCTCTGAGCTGTCAGCACAGAGTCCTGACACTGGGCTGGAATGTCAGGAACCAGGAGATCGTGACCTGAGCCGAAGCCGGATGCATCACTGACTCAGCCGCCCAGGCACCCCTTAAAGACTTCTTAAAGTTACCTCTACACCCAACATGCGGATCAAACACACAACCCCAAGATTAAGAGTTGAAAGCTCTACAGACTGAGCCAGCCAGGTGCCCCCTGCCTTCAGTGCTTTTAGGCATATACCTAGAGGTGGAAATGTTGGATCACGATGAGGTAATTTTTCTCTGCTTAATTGCCTGAGAAACCACGGCACTATCTTCCACAGTGGTGTACCATTTGCATAAGGCCACTTTTAGGTTTTGAAATTATGTTTATCCAGTCTCTGCTATAGGAAAGGGATACTTAGATCCACTGAACCGGTACAAAAATCGTGTAGTGTGTCAAAGAGGTATCTGCCAAACACTTCTAATTACCACGGTGATTAGTCACCAGGATCCAGAGCCTTGGCGGGGGGAAGGGTGTTGGTGAGGCGGGGCAGGAAGATGGCACTGGGCAGTCAGAAAAGTAGCAGAGACAATCCCACATCCTGCCACTCTGCTTCGGTTTGGCTCATGTGAGGTTGAGCTTTGGAGGAGAGGCGCAAGTAAGGGGCGGGGAGAAGACGAAGAGGAGCGTGGTGAGGAGAGATGGTTGCACTGGATCCATCTGCCAGTTCTTAGTTATTTGGCATGAAATTAATTTCAGTGAGAGTTTGTCTTGCTCCCCCGCTTTATAGATGTTCTCGGAGCCTATCTCCTTTCAAAAACTTTTATAATGTAGAGAGATGCCTGGGTGGGTTAGAAGATCCTACTTCAGCTCAGGTCATAATCTCATGGTTCGGTTTGTGAGTTCAAGCTCCGAGTTGGGCTCTCTGCTCTTAGCACAAAGCCTGCTTGGGATCCTCTGTCTCCCTCTCTGTCTGCCCCGCCCCCGTTCGCATGCTCCCTTTCTCTCTCAAAAATAAATAAACATTAAAAAAAAAGTTTTTAGAATGTATGAAATGTACAACTGACTTATAGCCTTTAAACAAACGGAGCGTGCAGGCGAAATACAGTTGTACAATGGCTTTCGACATTTATGGGGAGAGAAAGAGATCGAGATGGAGACACCTCGGCACTTTATTCTTCTTTCATCAGATGAGGCGCCTCCTGAAGCCATGGGAGATCACGGTGCTTTGGTATTTGGAGAGCGGTGAATGGAGAGGCATGTCTGCAATTTTTATTTCTGGTGGGCCTTTCTTCAAGACCACTGTACGATCTTCCCCGTGACAAAGCCTTTCGCTGTGATTCAAAAACAGAGAGTCTTCTAAAGGGCCAGCGTGGATCCCACACACTTCTGCGTGCTAAGGGGGGAAAAATCCGCTGTAAGTCACACCAAACGGCACTTCATTAGAGGAAGATGGAGACTCCCCAATAGTTTTTCTAACTAACCCCACTAAGGAGGAAGGTCTAATGGAAAGAGCAGTATAATATCCCTTTTTTTTTTATTTTTTTATTTTTGAGAGACATAGAGACAGAGCGTGAGCAGGGGAAGGGCAGAGAGAGAGGGAGACACAGAATCCGAAGCAGGCTCCAGGTTTTGAGCCGTCAGCACAGAGCCTGACTCGGGGCTCGAACTCACAGACCGTGAGATCATGACATGAGCCAACGTTGGACACTTAACCGACTGAGCCACCCAGGCGCCCCATATCCCTTTTTTTTAAAAAACAAAAAAGCGGTGCTCTCTGGCTGGCGTCTGGACCGCCAGGAAGAGCGGCAGGGACTGCTGACTACTTACGTACTTATTCACTGCTCATGTGACTGTGTACGAGTCATGTGCCCCGCTGTGAGACTGTTTTCTCAGATATAGAATGGGCATTCTTTTAATGTTTGTTTTTTTGAGAGAGAGAATGAGCGGGGAGAGAGGCAGAGAGAGAGGGAGACCCAGAACCTGAAGCAGGTTCCAGGCTCTGAGCTGTCAGCACAGAGCCTGATGCAGGGGCTTGAGCTCATGAACGGTGAGATCATGACCTGAGCTGAATACGGACGCTTAGCCGACTGGCCACCCAGGCGCCCCTAGGAATCCTCATTTGAAATCTCCTGCTATAGTCTATTACAGTTGATTCTATTCCTCTTCAAAGAAATGACTTATCTCCTCACAAGTGATCGGCCCATCTGAACTTGGAAAATGCTTTGAAAATACTGAATAGCAGCACTAAAGGGGCAGGGAATCTTATCTGTAAATCTAGCCAAGCTGTTCCTGTAGCTCTCAACCTACATATGGAGTACGGCTTTAAAAATGCATGCGCTGTACCACGGCTTTAATATTAATGACATATTTCATTAATATTAATTAGGTCCGGTCTCAACTGTGAGTTGGCATTATGCGGAGAGAAAGGTAGACAGAGAGTTCTGAAATCTTTTGGTATCTCTATCTTAAGTTCATCTTTGGGTTATTTGAATAGATAATGCTATCGAATGCTTTCTGGCAAGTTCACGAGAAAGTACATCAAATAGTTGGGTTTTTTGTCAGACAGTAGAATGGTGGTTGCCAGGAGGGACGGGGAAATGGGAAGACGTAGGTCGAAGGGCACGAACTTTCAGTTATCAGAACAACAAGTTGTGAAGATCTAAGGTGCAGCATGGTAAGCATAGTTCATAATACAGTATTGCACACTTGAAAGTTGCAGAGAGTGGATCCTATGCTCGCCAGAAGAGAAAAAGAGTTAACTATGTGAAGTGATGAATGTGTTAATTATCTTGATCCTGGTAATTATTCTACCATGTGTATGTTTGTTAAGTCACCACATTGTCCATTTAAAATATATATATTTCTTTCCTATTTCCAATAAAGCCGGAAAAAAATAAGTACAAATTTAAAAGTAGCTTTTGTAGGGGTGTGCCTGGGTGGCTCCATTGGTTAAACATTTGACTCCTGATTTTGGCTCAGGTCATGATTTCAGAGTTCGTGAGTTCGAGGCCCTTGTTGGGCTCTGTGCTGACAGCGTGGAGTCCGCTTGGGATTCTCTCTCTCTCTCTCTCTCTCTCTCCCTCCATCTCTGCCCCCTCCTGCTCTCTCCCTCAAAATAAATAAATAAATCTAAAAAATAGCTTTTGTATAGTTATATGTGTGTGTGTGTCTATTCACAGATAAACTATAACTATGAAGTTTTTATTATGAGCATCGATAGGAAAATACCTTCAGATTCACATTCCTGAATTTCATATTTTCTTTCCAAGGCATAACATAGCGTCTTGGGATCATCCCTTGCTTTAATGAAAACCGTGGCAAATGAACCCCAGCACACCTGGAGATTGGGAAAGCAGGAAGGAAGGGTATCCTGTGAGTTAAATATAGCTGTTTTAGCATTACTGCTGCGCCCGTGACGTCTGGGTGCCCACGGCTTCGGGGCAGGGAGCTATGGCACTGTTGGAGGCTCACTAACAATGAAACCATTAAATCTCCAAGTCCCACCAAGAGCGAGAGTCCAGCTGCGTATCTGTGCCTCCAGCTGCACGCTGTCCTCTACAGTGTGCTCTCGATCTTCACGTGACCTGAGGGTAAGGCAGCACGCTCCATGATGCGTCCCAGGCCGCCCACGGCCCCTGACCGGCCACAAAAACAGCTTCTGAATTCAGTACCTGCTTTACACTCAGGCCAGACTGGCCTTCCCTGCACACCCACTGTTTCCCTCCGGAACGTAAAGCTTTCTATACAGACGCCGAAGAGCACCAAAAGTGTTTATCTGTGGAGCTCCCAGACTGCAAACAAAACAAAACAAAACGAGAAATAAACCCCCCTCAAACCCAGAACCCCCAGGTCCTCACTTATTAGAAGGCTTCTGTGAACATTCGTCAGTACAGCTGTTGGCAAGCTTGGGTAAGATAGGACACGTGTCTTTCCCTGAAGCCATCGCTGCCAGTAAGGGGCAGAATTCTGCCCCAGAACCTCACTAACTCACCCATGTGATTGTGATGACACCGCTGCTTCAGACATCACACTGTTTCGCTACCTTCACAGCAACCCTCAGCAGTTACATCAGCAGTTGGTTAACAATGGAGAGTGTAGAGCCATTTTTAGTGGTGGTATACTCGTATGACTCAAGCATTCTCATCATGAACACTTTTTAAAAAATGAGGATGCTTCCGGGCATATTACAAATTTGACACAAGCCTACAAGACGACATTTTGGACTATGCCATTATCATTCACAAAGACGCCTTTCGTATTAACATTCTTGATTTGCCCTTAGCCGATTTTCCTATTTCTGTGATGCATGTGGTGGTTGTGTCTCCTTTATGTGTTACCACCTATTGGTGAGACGCACACTTTAGGAGCGGGAATCGAATATGTTTTTATTTATTTATTTTTTGGGGGAATCAACTATGCTTAAAGCCAAACCCATCCAAGCTGTTTTATCCCTTAAGATTTGAGAATATTTGAGATTATAAGAAATCATTTTAATACAGCGACTGTGTCTTACAGGAATGACACGTATATCGCCATGAGAGGTAGAAGATTGTTGGTAGGTGAAAGGTTATTAGTATCAATCCCATAGGCAGTAAGTTAGGCTGAGCAGGAAGAAATCTCGCCAGTTTGGTGAGAGAATTAACTGAATTTATACCTGGCAATAGTTTGCCTAGACATTTCTTTCTTTTTTATTTATTTATTTTGAGAGGGGGTGGGTGGAGGGGCAGAGAGAGAGGGAGAAAGAGAATTCCAAGCAGGCTCCACACTGTCCGCGCAGAAGTGGACTGGGGCTTGAACTCACAAACCATGAGGTCACGACCTAAGCCGAAATGAAGAGTTGGACTCTTAACTGACTGAGCCACCTAGGAGTCCCTCTTTTTTTTTTTTTTAAGTAATCGCCTCACTGAACATGGGGCTCAAACTCACAACTGTAGGAACAAGAGTTGCATTCTGTACCAACTGAGCCAGCCAGGAGCTTCTGGATGGATAGACATTTCTAGATTTGAATGGGCAGAAAGGTTCAGAGAATAGTAAGTGTAATAGATAAAAATATAAAGAACCTTAAACACTGAAGTATGGAGAGGACTCCAAACTCTGGCCTGCGCTCCAGTGGGACCCCCACTCCATTCAGACCAGGTTATCTTGCTTCCAGAGCAGGTGTTCAGCAGAAGCCCCAGACTCTGCAGCTTGGAGAGGACACGCTGCCTGCTCCAGCAGGATGCAGATGCTCAGCATCAGTGGTGGGAATCATTAAGCACAAAGAGACAAAAGCGTACGAAGATGTGGGGAAATTCCTTCAGGAGAATCTGGCCGAGGGTGTATACTTCTACGGGGAGCTGATGGTGAGGACTCCAGAGGACAACAAAAGGTGCTTTGGGCCGCCCAAGGAGCAGATGGGTAGATTCTCAGCTGAGGTAGTGGCCAAAATGCTATTTTATTTACTATTATTTTTAAATGTCTACTTTTGAGAGACAGAGTACAGGAGCAGAGGAGGGACAGAGAGAGGGGGAGACAGAAGATCCGATGCCAGGCTTGAATCCATGAACTGTGAGATCATGACCTGAGCTAAAGACGCTTCACTGACTGAGCTGCCCAGGGCCAAGACACTATTTTAAAGAGGAAAGATCACAGTTAGATTCTTTTTCATACATCGACTGTCCTGGTGTGACCTGGACATCAAAAGAAGGCTTATGGGGCTGTTAGAGCCATCAGCCAATGGCAGTATCCACATCTTGGGGCCTCTTTTTCCAGAGGCTGCTTTCAGTGGAGCTCATGGGGCTCCATGTGGTAACTTTGTTCCCTACCTTGAACTTGCCACCCATGATACTGAACCTGAATTGGATTTCTTCTGTGAGGTTAAGGCAGGACACGTGACAACTCCTGCCGAACGTTTTTAATTCCCTCAGCGTATGGCTGCAGTGGGTATTTGTAGAACCCCAGGAAGTCACAGTTTCTATACACTGGCACCAGTGAACACCAATTGCTATCCTTCTCTGGGTCATTTCAGAAAGATTTTGCCGTGGGACACCTGAGTGGCTCAGTCGGTTGAGCGTCCGACTTCAACTCAGGTCATGATCTCACCGTTCGCGGCTTCGAGCCCCACCTCAGGCTCACTGCCGTCAGCTTGTCAGCACAGAGCCCACTTCCAATCCTCTGCCCCCCCCCCCCCACTTTCTGCCCGTCACCCACTTGTGCTCTCCCAAAAATAAATAAATATTTCAAAAATTTTTGCAGGATTATTTTGATTGATATGGTTGTTAGATATTTTCAAAACTTCAGTACCTTTGGGTAGAAGTACAGGATAAGAAACGATGTATCACTAACAATATGGAATGGATTACCAAAGAACAAAACACCTCAAGGGTTGGTTTCTATTTAACGTTTGGGCTGTCGTACATATCAGAAATCTGTGCAGTTTCCAACAGGAAGGCAACAATTGCTGGTGGAAATGAACCAGGATGGTCTATTTAGTGAAGACGAAGCAGCCTCTGATGTTAATGCCCTTCAGCAACTGTAACGCTTACTCGGAAAGTTAGCAGTATTTACAGAAATGTGTGGCACCTAAAGTAGCACTTAACTGAATGTTATTTTTCCTGAAGTATTACACCTTTATATTTTTTTAAATGTTCATTTACTTCTGCGGTGGGGGTGGAGGGGCAGAGAGGGAGGGAGACGTGGAACCTCGAGCAGGTGCCACATCATCAGCACAGAGCCCGATGCAGGGCTTGAACTCCCAAACCGGGAGACCATGCCCTGGGCCGAAAGGGAGTCGGATGCTCAACTGACTGAGCCACTCAGGGGCCCCGTGCCAACGTATTCTACCTTTAAAACCACCTCTCATAAATAATCTCAGGAACAATATTCGGTTACCTATTTAAAATATTTTTTGTCCCTTGGTTTTAGCAATTTTATGCAAGGATGTCTGAGATTTAAAAAAAAAAGTCACTTGAGGGGCACCTGTCTGGGCAGAGCTGGAGTCTCTTGATCTGGGGCTGTGAGGTGGAGCCCCGTGCTGGGTGTAGAGACTACATACATAAAATAAATCTTAAAAAAGTCACTTGAAGGTCATTAACGACTGCCCAAAATCTAATTTTATTTTTGTGTTCTTTGCGAATAAAAAGCAACCAATAAACATTTTCCTCTTCTTTTCCTTACCTGTATCCTTAGATCCAACTTCAATGACTATGTATTCCAGGAGCTACAGATAAACTTCAAGTACTGTCAAGAATAGTTTATAATTGTTTCTTGCATATTTTTGCTTAACCTGTTTTGTAAACTAAAGTCAGCTCTTGGAACACCTTAACTACCTTTATTTCCTTCAATAAAAACGAGTAATTTGACACTTCAGGCAGATGTAACATTTTTAATACCCAACTTCCTTAATACAAAGTAAAGCAGTCTTAGGCAGGCAACCACTGGGAATTTTTTAGTACAAGGTAATTACACAAGCGCGGATCACAAACAGTATTTAGTTTAAGATCGAGTTAATTTAAAAGAAGTCAAAAACAAAGTTTAAGAATGACTACTTCTTTGAAACGCTTCTGATGTTAATTTACTTCCTGCCAAATAAGTTTATACTGATGACTATAAACGTATTTTTGGTCTCTGTCCTTAAAATTGCTTACAAGTTCTCAGAAGACAGAAAAACTAAATTTGAACGCATTTGTAACAGTTTAACAATTTATGCGCCTTATTAGGATCTTTTTAGGGAATGTTTTGAAACCAATCATAATTCGCTGCAAAGATAAATCGGAAAAAGAAAACAACTTTTTGAACGGCATGTCACAGTGACCCGGACAAAAGTAATTATCAACTAGTAATAACTAACACATGCAACAGATTGCGAAATTAAGTCCTCTGCTATATACTTTTAAATATTTTGTCAGACATGAGAAAGGTTTCTATCAATAACATTCATCTTCCTACAAATTCAACTTTATTTTCGACAAGAAAACAGTTCCTTCCATCCAGATTTGTAGGTTCATCAGTGCAAAGTAAAACGAAGCAATCTCAGTAGAAATGGCTTATTACAAGGTTATTCTAGAAAGGCTTCATCCTCGAAACGTACTAAAAGATGTCCAAATCGTGAGAATGGTCGACCTCGATGGCCTCCTCCGGGTCCAGCTTGCTCTCCCCGTGGCCTTCCTGCGGCTCGTCCAGAGAGGCCAGCGCCTCGTTTGTGTCACTTGCGAAAGTCTCTCGTGATGTATCATCCTCCTCTTGAAAATTTAGGTTTTTAATAGCTTGCTTCATCTTTTTCCCCAACACTTGTGTTCTCCTCTTCCTGGCAGCCTTTTTATTTTCGTACTCCTTTTGATTTTCGATGTAGAAAATGTCCTACAACAAAGGAACAACTTTAAGCAAGAATTGCCATTTATTAAACGTTTGCTACAAGGCGGACCCTTCGTGATCTCCGTTTCTCACAAAAAACAAGAAAATATTAGGAGACTCGTAATGACGTACGGAGTCCAAGACCGTAGGTGAGTTCCCGCTGGAGACAGAGGATGAAGCTGAAATTGAAACCCAACCTCGTGTTGGCTCTGGGGCCCACGCGGATTCAACCATAACATGCCATCGTAGCTACAGGTTTCCCACGTGGGAAGACACAGTAGGAAAATCACGTCATTCAGGATTTAAATGAAGTCTAATCTGTCACAATAAAAACAGAAGTCTTTGAAATAAAGGTTTACTAACTTTGAAACATCATAACCATGTGACTGCACAGGCTAAGAAACCACGCGATGCCTGAAATGTGTGACAAGGTATGATCACGTAACCTACACAATGGAAAAAATCCGTTGCTTAAAATATGTCACCGTAATTAACGTGGAGCACGTAAATCTGCCAAAAACTTATACCACAAGGCATAAAAATGCTATAGTCAGCACTGGGATATATTTCAGGATGTTACGGAAAAGGGATTTTATAACACAAAAACAGGAGATTGTTAGTACAGGGCCCCTCCACCTTGGCAATCCGAAGCCTCAAGCGAGGCGACTGCGGTGGCGGTCTGCGGTGTGCCCTGCGGGGAGGGGAGCAGCATGCCTGGGCTCTGCCTACTCCGTCCCCAAACTGCGGCAACCAAACACTTCTCCAGCCACCGCCACCCGTTCTCACGGCCTCCAAGGGGCCAAACTATTAGCAGATGAGAGCTGAAGTAGAAAATGCATTTTATTACACGATTACATGGAAAAATGTTAAAATGACATCTGGGAACCTTGATACGGATGGAGAAGGGTAGTTTCGGAGGGTACAAAAGAAAAAAAAGTAGGTCAGGGATTTAAAGAGAAGGCCAAAAATGACTATGCTGAGCCAGAGCAGGTTCGAAGGTTTAAAACCGAAGCTCTGATGGGCAGGCCACACTCCTGACACCCTATCATCTTCTGGGAAAGGACCATTAAAAGCTGTAGCCAAGTCAGTCTGTATTATATTCTTCAAGTGCACAAATCGCAAATTCCTCCGTGTTTATAAAAAGCACTGTAGAGCATGGTGGAATAAAAACGGCCCTCTCCAAATATTCATGCTCAATAGTTATGAGCAGCACACAGCATTAGCAAAGGAAGGAGTAAGGAACCCTGAGCTTAGGGAGACAAGCTAAAGCTTCAGAAGATGCACGCTGTGATGGAGGAGGAACAGAAGTGTTTGCCAGAGAAAGGACAGGGAAGGGGCTGGAGGAGGAGGGTACGCGTGGAGGAAGCGGAGGCAGGACACAAGAAAGCGACTTGAGAAGAAAATGAGGCAGGCAGGCATTTGCTGAGCGGCACGCTCACGTGCCAGACCCTGTGCTGAGAACCCTGCATTCTCACCAGAAGCCCATGGAGTGGGTATTATCCTTTTCTGACAAGGAGGTAAGTGGTGCCCACGTTGGCAGCACATACATTAAAATCGGATGAGGCACGAGACTGCAGAGCCGACGCCTGGAGGCAGAAAGTTAGCTCATCTAGAAGTTCTCCAAATTCAGTCTTTTTCTTTTAATGTTTATTTATTTTTGAGAGAGAGAGAGAGAGAGAGAGAGAGAGAGAGAGAGAGGACAGAGCATGAGCGGGGGAGGGGCACAGACAGAGAGGGAGACACAGAATCCGAAACAGGCTTAAGGCTCCGAGCGGTCAGAACCGAGCCCGATGCGGGGCTCGAACTCGGGAACGGTGAGATTGTGACCTGAGCTGAACTTGCACGCTTAACCGACTGAGCCACCCAGGCGTCCCCAAATTCACATTCTTAAAATCTGTTGTATTACCTTCACAGAAGAGTGACAATTCACAGCTTTTTCAAGAGTCTATTTAACCTTCAAGTGGAGAGAGAAAAAGAGGCTACAAGGAGAAGTATTTCCACTTCACGGGAAAACACATCCGAACATCTCGACAAAAACAATTCTAAGCAGTACAATGCTTGGAAATACTTAGTAAAACTATAAAGTTTCCCTTTTGCCTCCAAATCCGTCAATACTTTTTAAAAAGGACCTGCATTCCCTGGGTTAGGAATGTGATAGAACGAACTGGGAAATAGCCCGTAACCTGTCGCTAGTGCTGTTACAACAAATGCAGACAAGAGATACTCTGAGGGCAGTTTTTTTTCTCCCGTCCGTATCTACCTGTACATAATTAAATTTACAAGTTAAGAACCTCAACCATATACTGTTTGCAGAGGGAGACCATTACAGCCGAACTTTTAAAAAATATCGCAATTGGGGGGTACTTGTGTGGCTCACTCAGTTAAGTGTTTGACTCTTGAATTCAACTCAGGTCATGGTTTCACGGTTTGTGGGATGGAGCCCTGTGTTGGGCTCTGTGCTGTCAGCGCAGAGCATGCTCAGGATTCTTTCTCTCTTCCTCTGTCTCTACCCTCCTCTGCTCGCTTACGCGCATGCTCTCTCTCTCAAAATAAATACGTGAACATTAAAAAACTATATATGTATAAATATATATAGCAAATTAACTTTCAACTACTCATTCTTTTTTTCTCTCACAAACTATGTATTTTCTAAAACAAAACTTCAAATAATTACAGACCAAAACAAAATCAAATAAAAAAAGGCAAAAAGACCGACTCAATTAGGTTCCGGCCTCCAAGTTCTACAGACCAATTGATAGCATTATACTGATCGAAGAACACTTATAACATTACCATTTGTATGAAAATGACCTATGATGAAATCTTATTTCCTTTAGGTTTTTTCCTCTAATAACAAAACTACTCAATCCATGTGTATAAAATTTGGAAAAATAAAAGAAAATCTTAAAAGCCAAAACATTTAAAACCCCCCTTGAGCAGACCAAATCATTGGTAACTTTTTGCTATTTTATATATCAACTAATTGTCCCTCTTTTTCATTATAAACTTGTACTTTGCCTTTTAAAAAACTTCAGTAATACTGTCTTTTTCTCCTTTTCTTAAAAATGCCGTGAAAAGGGGCGCCTGGGTGGCTCAGTTGTTTATGTGTCTGACTTCGGCTCAGATCATGATCTCACAGTTCGTGGGTTTGAGTCCTGTGTTGGGCTCTGTGCTGACAGCTCAGAGCCTGGAGCCTGCTTTGGATTCTGTGTCTCCCTCTCTCTGCCCCTCCCCGACTCATGCTCTTTCTTTCTCTCTCAAAAAATAAATGTTGAAAAAAAAATTTTTTTTTAAATACTTCGCAAAAATAGAGGCTAAATGGCTGTCTTTTTAAAAATGTCCCTTTTGGGGTATGCCTTGCTGGCTTAGTCAGAAGCGCATGTGACTCTGGATCTCGGGGTCTTGAGTTTGAGCCCCATGGTGGGTGTAGGGATTACTTAAATAAACTTTAAAAAATGTCCCTCTTGGTCAACATTCTTTAATTATTAGGTATTCCAAATGTTTCCACCGTTTGTTGTTATAAAGCAATGTTTCTGGTAGTTTAACAGAACCCACTGATGTTAAAATCTTTCTCCACGATGAGGTAGAACTGAATTTCAAAGACACGTGATTCAAAGAAAACATGTTTCAAGCCAGAATTCTGTGTGGTCCCAGGCTGATCATTTTCATTACGCGTCCTGTGCAGAACACAGAAATGACCCTGCGACCACAGAATGGGGGGCAGGTTAAGTCCTATAAATAACTGGCCCAGTGCGGCAGACGTGGTGAATAAATGTTATTTTCTTCTCTTCCACTTGTGGAAATTGTTTGTTCAAAGTCCAGTCACCTACAAGAATCTTCTACAGATACCACTTCAGTTAATCCTTTCAGACCTCTGTTCAGTAGGCAGGTTGCTTATTAAAGTCCTCGCTTGAGAAATGACAAAATTAAGGCTGAGGAAAGTGAGTGATCTGTTTGTAATGATGTAATTACTACAAGGCAAAATTAAGAATAAAATCCAGACTTTGAATGTTAGAGAATTCTTTTTATTTCATCAGGCTATTTCTCTGAAAACAGGGACATTTCGCTATGAAACAGTGTTTCATGTCCCTCAGAAGAACGCGCGCCCCTTTCCTCAGGGGTTACAGCGTGGGCAGACGGAGAACACAGCAGGGAGCCCTGTCCTACTACTCCATAGGTGTGTTTCTCAGGAAAAGTACATTGTTACAAACTTACCAAAGTCATTGTTCCCAGAGGAAAAAAAGGCAGTTATGGACAAGAGATTTCAAATGTGCAGTAACAGTAACATTTCCTGTAGGAATTTCAATAGAAGATTTTTTAAAAATGACTGAAGTGTACAGCCAGAAAACTTGAGGGGAAAAAAACTAACACTGAGGGGCGCCTGGGTGGCTCAGTTGGTTAAGCGTCTGACAAGATCTTGATTTCGGATCAGGACATGATCTCACGGCCCATGGGATCCGAGTCTCGAGTCGGGCTCTGTGCTGACAGTGCATTAGCTCAAGAGAGGTGGCTTTTATTTATCTGTCATCATGAGCATTATAAACAGCTAAACCACATTCCTATGACCGGTAATACCCACTGTGGTAATACAGAGAATGCAAAGCTGACCAAATACACCATCTGTGAGGCATGTGTACCGCCTCTTCCCTTTGCAAGTAGCAACTTCTCCATCTTTATCGTATCTGCTAAATGCAATCATGTTCCTTAATTAACAAATTAAAAGGTAAATGCTGAGCTGTGAAAAACTCACACTGCAGAAGAATTCCCATAGAGGACATTCCAGTAACGCAGAAATGATTAATACTGAAGGGCTTAGCTTTCGTTCGTAAGTACTATCGGGGACAGAGGAATGAAACAAATCCCCACGGAGACAAAGACCACAATGTGGTACATTCTATTAGATAACCATCACAAACTCTTCAAATGTCTAGGGGGCGCCGGGGTGGCTCAGTCGGTTCACAGTCCAACTTCAGCTCAGGTCATGATCTCACACTTCTGGGGTTCAAGCCCCGCGTCGGGCTCTGGGCTGAAGTAGCCTGGAGCCTTCTTTGGATTCTGGGTCTCCCTCTCTCTCTCTGCTCCTCCCCTACTCGCACTCTGTCTCCGTCTCTCAACAATAAATGTTAAAAAAAAAAAAAAAGTCTAAATCATGAAAGAAAATGTGGAGTCAAAAAGAGCAAAAGAGATACGACAAATGAAATGTGAAAATCTAGATGGGATCCTGGTCTGAGGGAGGGGAAAACGGTAGAAAATACATTCTTGGGACAATTCAGGAAATTGGAAAGGTCAATACCTGATACCAAGGAATTGTTTTTCTTTCTCTCAGGTGATACAATGTAGTTTATTATTAACAGCTGCTTACTTCAATAATTAAGGCTGTGTGTCATGATGTTTGTTACTTATTTCCAAATGGTACAGAAAAACAACTATAAAGCAAGAATCTCAAAATATTACCAACCTCAAATCTAAGTGCAGGAAATTCATCTCATTATTCTATCATCTAGTTTCCATGTTTGAAATCCTCCATTAATAAAAAATTTTAGGAGGCTAGAAAAAAATAATCCCATGCTCAATGACCAGGAAAATGGCCATAAAGGAAATTGTGACACTGGCTTAGAAAGGGAAGAAAAAGAGGCAGAGTTTATAAAGGCACGCATTTTACTTGAAATCACACAATGACAAAATTGGCCAATTTAAGGCAGAAGGTGATGGGAATTAACAGAAGCTGAGTAGAAGTCAAGTTACGATGATCTTAAAAGTCAAGGGCACTATACTTTTTACCTTAATTTGTTCCTCGCTGATACTGGGAGTATTTTTCAGGAGATTCAGGAAGACTCCACCTGGTGTTCTTCTTCGGCTACCATTCTATAAACAGAAGCAGAAATATGATACCGTGTAGACTGTTTCCACGAATGGCCAACGCATCTTTTAAACGGAGAGGTACCAGGGCATCTGGGTACCTCAGTCAGTTAAGCGTCCAACTCTTGATTTCAGCTCAGGTCATGATCTCACAGTTCGTAGGTATGGCCCCCTGCTGACGGCTCCAAACCTGTTTCAGATTCTGTGTCTCCCTCTCTCTCTGCCTCTCCCATGCTCACACTCTATCTCTCTCAGTCGCTCAAAAATAAATAAACGTTAAAGGGGCGCCTGGGTGGCTCAGTTAGTTGAGTGTCCAACTTTGGCTCAGGTCATGATCTCATAGCTCCCGGGTTCGAGCCCCATGTGTGGTTCTGCACTGACAGAGTGGAACCTGCTTGGGATTCTCTCTCTCCCTGTCTCTCTTCCTCCCCTACTTGTGCTCTCTCTCTCTCAAAATAAACTTAGAAAAAAAAATGTTAGCCCCTACTTTCAATGAATCCTGTAAGAGACATGTTGTGGACCACACACTAACAGGATACAATTTATGTATAGTTTTTGTAAGGAAAGTAATAAATGCAAAAACTAACTATACAGAATTTTTAAATTCAGTTTTTTAAATTCTGAAACACACTGCAATAAATTAGTAAATAAAGATCCAACGATCAGAGATAAGTTTTTTTGTATAAAAAAAAAATCACATGAAACACAATATCTAATGGAAACAACAAAGCAGTTAGTCTTACCATTATAAAAAGGCCGCCATTTTGTTCAACTTCGGCTGTTTCCATCAGAAGTTCGATCGCCTTTTTGTTCCCAATTATCCTCACTACTCGTGCTATCAGATCTTTCTTTGGTTCCTGCAACCTGATAAGGAACAAAGAGAGTAATATTAACCTCTTTATTTGTTGTATAAAGTCGAAGGAATCTACCTTAGTCTCCAGGCTAGTGCCCAAGCAGAATCAAAATCCTATTCTGCTAGCATGTGCATTTTGAAATCTTCAAAATTTAACCTGAGAATCACGGATATGGAAACACTGCTACTTTGGGTCACCCAAGAAGACAGTGACCTCAAGGTTCCACCTCAAGTCTCATAACTCGCCTCTTTATTTTGCCCTAATGGGTTATGGTGGCTGTCAAAATAAATGTGTACATCCAGAAAAGGGAATGCAAGCCTAAAAGCAAAAGAAGTCCATTCTTGTCAAAACAAATGAAAAGCATACACTATGCTTTCAATTATTATGCCGAAAAGCTATGCTAACTCCAGAGATGTCTTAGAGCTTTAAAATGGAGAGCAGCTTACTCTTTGTCTCTCTGTCTCAGGACAAAGCCTACGGTTAATAGTTACTGATTTATTATGGGATGAGCACAATCCTAAAAATTTGGCAGGTGTCATCTCAGTTAATTGTCTCAACGACCTTATGAAACAGGTACTTATTCTCATCCTACCACTGAGACGTAAGAAGACAGGAAGCCCCAGTAACACTTCTAATGTCAGACTCCACACTCCATAGAGACAAATGAGGGTTGTGAGAGGAGTTTTCCCAGTTCTCTAACTAGACCTGGCTTCCGTGCTCCTTCTCAACAAGAGGCAGTGCATTATTGTGCAAAGAGCGCTGGACTAGGAACATAGGGACCAAGGTTTAGTTCCCACTCTCTGACACTTACAACGGTGACTTTGAGAAGCCCTATGAACTACTGGGTCTCAGTGTCCTTACCTGTAAAGTGAAGTCTTTGGTTTATACAATTTCTAAATTCCTTCCCAACACTCAGATTCCAAACTCCCTCTGCAGGCTAAAAATCCACTAGTAACGTTGCCAGGCTTGTCTGGAAAGTAAATACTTGTTTTCCAATATTACTCTTGAACCATATCTATTTGCAAGTGACATCGTTCATTAATAACTTGGAGCTAATAAAAAGCTAAACGAAATTCGAGCTTGTTAAAAAAAAAGAAATATCAATTTACCATACACCAAGAAATTCTACTCTAGGTATTTACCCAAGAGAAATTAAAATACATTTCCAAATATCTGTATGTCAAAGCTCATCGAGCATTATTAATAATAGCTAAGAATTGGAACAGCAATTCAATATGGATGTTTGTATATGTATATCAATTAAAAAATTGTTGATTCCTGCTACAACATGCATAAATCTCAAAAATACTACATTAAGTGAAATAAGGCCAGCACAAGAGAATACACACTCTATGTTTCCATTAATATGAAATGTCCAGAAAATGCAAATTTATGTCAACAGAAAGCAGATTTGCAGCTATTTGGGATAGGAACAAAGAACAGCTAGAAGTGGGCATACGGTTATGATGGATCTTACTGGGGTGAGGGAAATGTTTTAAAAGTGGTTTACAGTAATGGTTGTCAAACTGATAAATTTACTAAAAACTCAACAACCAAATGGGTGACTTTAACCCAATGAAGTTATAAAAGAAAGGTTATGAGTACTTGAAAACACTAAGGAACAGGAGTGCCGGAGCGACAAAGTTGGTTGAGCGTCCGACTTTGGCTCAGGTCATGATGTCCCGGTTTGTGGGTTTGAGCCCCATGTTGGGCTCTGTGCTGACACCGTGGAGCCTGGAGCCTGCTTCTGATTCTCTGTCTCCCTCTCTCTCTGCCTCTCTCTCAAAAATGAATATTAAAAAAAAAAATTTAAAAAAAGAAAACATTGAAGAACAAAACCCCACAATTTAAAAAGATAAGCTTTTAAAAAGATAAGCTTTTAAAAAGATAAGCACTAAATAGGAAGAGATGCTAAAAGTTCATAAAAGCTTGCAAGATTATTTATCAGGCCTGTCCAAATTTAAGGAAACACACATATATTTCTATAACCAAGTAAGCCCAGAGTCCATTCCTCAAATTAAAAAATCTCAAAAAGATGGGCACCTTGGTGGCTCAGTCGCTTAAGCATCCAACTCTTGGTTTCAACTCAGGTTATGATCTCACAGTTCATGGGATTGAGCCGGCATGGGGCTCTGGGCTGATAGCTCAGAGCCTGCTTGGAATCCACCCTCCCCCTCTCTCTGCCCCTCCCCTGCTCATGCGCATGCTCTCTCTCAAAATAAATAAACTTATATATATTTTTTTAATCTCAAAAAGAAACATCATTCTTAATGTACTTGGGGTCGATTCCAATAAATGAAAGATAGTTTGTCCAGTGTTCATTTGTAGAACAAATTTTAATGCTCACCTGAAAGAAATTTCATCGGCCACTTTCTCTTGCGAATCTTCCTCTGTGATCTCATACCGGCCTTTATAGTTCATTTCTAGTCTGTCTCCTAGTCTGTCTTTGACAGGTCGTTTTCGTTTGAGATGACCTTGACCATTTTCCTCTTCCTTGGATCCCATTTTTTTGCCCCCGTGCATATATTCATCTAGCTCTTTGTCTAATTCTTTTGTGTGTTCTTGAGATTCCCTCTTAAGTTTCTTAGCAAGCAAATAATTGTAAGTCTCAGATTGTCTGCTTTTGTCAATAGTACCCTCCATTCCCAAGATTCCAAGTTCAGTGGCCACTGCATCTTGATTTTGTTCTTGGAGCACAGCACCCCATATGTTGTTAACCTTCTTTCCTCCAGGAACAGGTGGTTTCTGGCTGCTCTGGCCAAACTGAAAAGGCTCTGGCTTGGGAGGAGGATTAAAACATTTCTGTCGCTTGCGTTTCCAAAGGGAGCTATCATCATCTGAATCAGAAAAACTCTCCTCACTTGAATCCACACTTTTGACAGTCCGATAATGTGACGCTGGTGCACATGGTGTTGTAGGACCCTGGTACGGCCTCACTATGCTGTCCCCGTCCAGTGTTTTCTGCAATAAAAGGAAATGCAGTCAGTTCGCCGGAAACACATAAGCTCCACTCACCACGCGCTATTAAAAAAATTTAAGGGTTCAGCTGGACCACTGTGAGGCAGAACAACCCTCAATGATTCTCTGAAACCAATCCAGTCCCTACTTTTCTGAAGTGCTACATGCAACTTTCCAATTTTAAAACCACAAATTCTTATTTCTAAAGCTAACATAGCACTTAGTTCTAAGGCTTCTTTCTAAAAACCTACCAAAGCTCTTAATTGCCATTTTAGAAGATTTTCAATATTTTCAGTTATTGTCAGAATGTTTGAAAATGACATACACCATAATTTTTAGTAGCAGTTGTGAAAATTAATAAAAGGAAACCTCACTAGAGTCAGCAGGCTAGAAGAGGGAGATCTCCTGTCCTGTCATCAGGAAAAAAACCGTAACTTGCACCTAACACAGGAAGAAGCCAATACCTTACTAACCCAGCCGGAGGAAGCTTTTCTTGTAGCCTGGCAACAGCGCAGCCAATGAGACACTGTCTCGACTCCGCCAATGAAAAGCCAGTATACTTTAAACTCCCCGCTTATTCCAAGGAACTTTTTTTTGCCTAGGGGTTTGCCCTACCAATGCTTGGTCAGAGTTGCGATTTTCTGCTGTTTCTGAGTAAATCTCATTTTTGCCGGTAAAATAAGTGACGTTTTATTTTAAGGTTAACGAAGTTATAACAAATTTTTCCTTGTTTCCAAACACGCCGTTCTTGCATTTGGACAAATCAACTCCTACAAAAGGAGGTTTTGTGACCATGGACCAAAAGGAGGTTTTGATATTAGATATTTTCATATTAGATAGTAAATTCCTACGCATAGGAAGCCCTGACTACTTCTATGGGTTAATCTATGTAAAACCACCTGGAAAAGATTGAAAACCAAAACTGAAACCTTCGTTATCAATTTCCTAAGACATCGATATTCAAAAGAGAACACCTTTGTGTATTAACCAAGTATGTGCTAGGAATGGCAGGCGGGAAGGGGAGCCAGTTTTCCGTTCTTCAAATACCTAAGGCATCTTAGGCATTGTCAGGCATCGTTGTCCACCATATGACTCCCTAAATCCTTAACAAACGCCCTATCAGCAGCATATTCTTATCATTTCCATTATACGAATTGGGCCACTAGGCTAAACAACTTGGCACTGGTCACACAGTGGAGGCGCCAATTTTCGAATGCAAGCAGCCTAGCACAAAGCTCACTCAAAGTGCTTGCTACTTAGTAGGCAATCAAAACACACTCCCATTTAAATAACGGGGAAGTTAATACAAAACTCGGTGCCCCATTATCGCACGGCGAAGCTCGGTCGGTTGGGAATATGGAAAACCAGGCCCCCGTGCATATGATGAACTTCATTCCGGGTCCTCAGTCTCTTCATTTGCTCAGGGCGAAAAGGAGCGCCATAGGCTGGCTGTTTCTGGCCGCTGTCCCCAGCTTCTACATTTTCGGCAACATCTGCCGGGCCAACACAACCCCATCGTGCCGCAGCAGGGGAACTCCGTAAGTTCGGGAAACCCAGAGCACCGCAGGGGAGGCGAGGAGACGGCTGCACGCCAGTCAAAAGCCACGCGATCCCGCCTGGCAACGAGATGCCGGCCAAGGTTCGGATAGCCCGCTGCTGTCGCGTCCCCGGCCGGGGACGCCCGCCCGACGCTCGTCCACACCGCCGCCCGTCCCCTGTGCAGTCCGAGCTCCGCGCGCCCGCCCCTCATCCACACCGCCGCCCTTCTCTCGCAGCCCGGGCTGCGCGCTCCCAGCTCCGAATTACCCGCCCGCCCTTCACACTCACCGGCACCTGCAGCGGCCTGTCGCTGGGTGCGACCGTCATGTCGGAATCCGAGTCGGAAAGCTGCCCATCTTCCATGTCGCCGGCGTCCTGCGCCATCTTCCCGCGGCGTGGCGCGGCGGGTCAGGAGAGCACTTCCGGCGGGGCGGCGGGCGGGTCCTGCCGGCGGCGGCTGCTCGGGCGCCCCCGCTAGGGGCTCGGCTCCTGCCCAGGCGGTGCGCGCGGCCGTCTCCGGATACCTGCTTCAACGTTGACGGATGTGCACGATCATTGCAAACTGCACCGCTAGCGCCCCGCCGCGGAAAAGGAATCTCTAGTTTCCCCAACGGTTTGGCGCGTTTTCTCTCGAACTTTGTTTTCGTGCAAACGTAAAGTTGTGCATGGACAGTGGCCGTCGGCGATTCCGCCCTTGGCTTCACATTCCTCACGAGGCTGCCTCGCGCAGGGCAGGGCTGGCTTCTTGCTTCCATTCTTGCTCCTGCACGATCCGGCCTTCCTGTAGCCTCTTGGGGAGACTTTCACACAGTGCCTGAGGTAACTGCCCTGCTCAGACCTTCTGTGGACTTCCCTCCAGACAGTAAGGCCTGAGTTCTCAGAATGGCGAACACAGCCACTGGGCCCCCTCTCTAGCTCTCCAGGCGCACTGGGCGGCTCACGTTGTCCCTCAGGCATCCTTGGTTCTTCACGTTCAAGGCCTTGGCAGTTGCTGTGGTCTCTGCCTGGCGGACCCTTGACACCTTCGTTCTTTGCGCAGGTTGTTCTCTTACATGATTCCGTTTTCTGATTAAATGTCGCCTTCTCACGGAGGCCATCTTGGACCACCGTAACTAAAACGAGCTCCTCCACCCTCAGTCTTGAACGAGAGCTTATTTTTCTTCATGGCATCAATAGTCATATGTGCGTTTGTTTTCATTTTTTGTCTTCTTTCCCTACTGGATTGTCTGTTTTAGAGATCCCTTTCTCATGATTTTCTCCATTGTTTTTCTCATTCTTATTTTTACACCCATGGCCCATTTGGGGTTAATTATTGTATATAATATGAAATGAAAGTCACGATTCTTTTTTTTTTTTTTTGGCCCATTGAATTTCCTTGACACCTTCGTTGAAAACTGACTATAAATGTGAGAGTCTATTTCTGGGTTCTCTACTCCGTTCTATTAATCTTTATGTCTATATACCAATGTGACACTGTCTTGACTACTAGGTTTATAATAATTGTACAATTATTATTAGGTCTATAATAATCGTACAACTGCATAACAAGAGTTAAAATTAGGTGATGCAAATTTGTTCATTTTCCCCAGGACTGTTGAGATCCTTTCCGTTTAAACTTTAGATCTGCTAGCCAATTCTGGTATTGTGATTGGAACTGCATTGAATCTATCATTTATTTCAGACACTGGGGACATTATCTCAGCCTGATGCCATTAAAAGCTGGAATCCTATTGTTAGTCAATAACTCTTCTGATTCTGGGCTCATTAAAGAATCAGATAGGTTATTATATCCTGGGAGAGAATGCAGTGATTATAGGATGTGAATGGTTGGTCCTTTCTGAAGATAATTTTCCCTATGAAAGAAGATGCCAGCTTTCTAGTTGTAGCATCATGGCTTTGGGAGCTTGACTAAGGAGTTTGCCCAGAGCGACAGTGTCACTCACCCATGCTCTGACAAATCAGGTTCTGCAGTTTGCAAAACTGAAATCCTATCCTGGGTGGTGGTGATTCCTCTAATTTATTGCCGCCTTGGGGCAAGCACACATGTTCAGGTCACGTCCCTCGGCCTCCTGGCTAGCTCTCTGAGGAATGAAGACTTCGAGCATTCCTTGAGGACAGCATAAGCACTGTTCATTTGTCACAACGCTGTGACTCCAGAGTCCTTGCTTGAATCACCATCCTGCGATGCCTTTCATCAGGCATTTGGAAAGCAGGATTGGCCATTTGCAGACTGCCACTTCCTACCACAGAACGCTCTCAGGGTGTCCTGAGTTCCGTCTGTAGATTTTCATTTCTGTAGGGCTTTGTCGTTTTTATATATGCTCGCATATATGATTCATTTCGTTCTCTTTCGTATATGAAATGCACTCTCGTGATTCATTCAATTCTGTCTCTGCCTGCTCTGCCCCATCAAAATTCATTGCTTATGACTTTTCCTGACTTCCTACTGGGCAAGGGCGAAGTCAGTTTTAAAAAAAATGGAGGTCAAAGAGAGATGCAGTCTCTGTTTTCAACGCAGGCAGTTGCTGGTGTCTCTTTTCCTAGAACCGGTTCAGAGAGACAGTTATGAGCTTCTCTACTTGACAGAGTGAAGAGAAAGAATCCGACATTCCTTGAGGGCATTACATATTGCTTCTAAAATTTAGCATATCTGCAAATGTCTCGTGAATTAAAAAGAGAAGAGAAGGAGGACTGTGCTGTTGGGACACAGGTATAAGGAATCTTGCTATCAGCCTGAAAGTGAGGAGAATTAAATTCTCAGTTTAAATATATTTTTTTTAACATTTATTTGTTTTTGAGACATAGAGACAGAGCGTGAGCAGAAGGGCAGAGAGAGAGGGAGACACAGAATCACAGCTCTGAGCTGTCAGCACAGTGCCCGATGCAGGGCTCGAACTCACAGAGCGTGAGATCATTACCAGTGCCGAAGTCGGCCGCTTAACCGACTGAGCCACCCAGGCGCCCCTAAAATCTCAGAGTAAATGTCTGAGACAAAAACTGTCTGAGAATTAGAATGAAGGAAATTAGTACTTCGTTCCTAGGGGGAGATGAAGATCGTAGCTGGGCTATTGATTACTAGCGCTGGACAAGGTATCCGAGCCTATTACTCTCCTGAGGTGTGTTCACAGACTGATTTGTTCGTTCATTGATGCAAGTGCACATGAGTCCGTTCACTGCTGGGAACTGTGGAGCCAGGCAAGGATGAATTAGAGAGGATCCCTGCCTAACTAGGCAGAAGTGTAACATTTACCAACAGAAACATCCTTTGCTAATACGCAGCGCTTACATTGTAGTTTCTGGTAGGTGTTTGATACATGCCGAGTATTCGTTGAAATTATTTGAGCCCTAAGGATGGAACAAATAAAGCTCAAACTTGAACGCAGAAAGGGAAGGAAAGGTTTTACAGGTGGAGAGAACAGCAAGGGCAAAAGCGCAGTGGGAAGAAAATGGGCTTTGCATAGAAACAAAGCAACCGAGTGTGTCTGTCTAGCTGCAATGTGCAAGGCCGCCCGCAGTTAGAAGTAATATTTTGAAAAGGCAGGCTGGGAATCACTGAGAGAACTGTTAACTCCATTGATTCAAGACTGCATGCGTATTTTGAACTCTTGGAAGTACTAGTAGCTTCCTTATATAAGGTAGACCCAGTTGCTGTGGAATAAGATGGGAAATGGTATGGTAAGCGCGGGGGAGGGGGAGATTGAATGGAAAAGCTGTGGCAGGAAAATGGAAGAAATGGAGAATGAAGAGAATTGATCCAAATTGTCTTTGTTCTTCAAATGCAAGAACATACGCTGGCAGGATATTTAGAAAGAAGTATCATCACTTAACACTTTGCATTAGTTAGAAAACTCTAATTTGTAATTTAACAGAGCAATGAAAACAACCCTTTGTCTCCCTCCACCAAAATCCTCCTCCGGCTACTCCGCGCCACCGTCGCTTGAGAGCTGGTTAGAAACGGCGACTCCCAGACCCCAGCCCAGCGCCACCGAATCAGAATGTGCATTTCACAGGATGGCCAGGTGCTTACAGGCACAATACGGCCTGAGCAGCCCCGCTCTAAACTAGGGTGCGTTAGGACCAACATTTTGCTGAAAAGAATTCCTAGCTGGAGTCGCGGTGCCCGGCGTTTCTCACCAGATGGCAGTAGCCCTCCCGCTTCCTCCCCGTGGCACGCGCTCCGTTCCAGGCGGGCGCGAGCTCCGCGCGCCTCCGGAAGACCCCGGCCGGCCGGGCGGCGCGGCGGGGGCGAGCTCCGGGGGCGGGGCCCGGCCTGCCCAATGGGCTCCCCCGGGCGGGGGGCGGGGCGCTATTTCAGCCGCTCCCCGGGCCGCGGGCGCGCGGAGCGTCCGGGTCTCATTATGTGGCGCGTGCCCCGCCAGCTGTGTGCGCACCTTCTGAGGGAAAGCAAGCTCTCGGGCGCTTGGACCAGGCCTGCTGCCTTCATGTCCACTCTGCTCATCAATCAGGCCCAGTACGCTTGGCTGAAGGAGCTGGGGCTCCGCGAGGAGAACGAGGGCGTGTATAATGGAAGCTGGGGAGGCCGGGGAGAGGTACGCCGGCGTCCCGGGGAATCCGTGCGGCCGCAGTGCGCTCCGGGAGGCCGCGCGGGCGCGGCCCCATCCCGACCCCCCGCTGCCGCTGTGGACCCTCGTACTGGGTGGGAAGTTTTGAAATCTCACAGTGGAAGTGCACTTGTGTAGCGTGCGTTAAAAAATGCACCTAGATTTTTCGGTCTATGTATGCTAGGGAGAAGCAGTGTCATTTGGGAGCTGGTAGGGCTTGAACTTCGCATGCCTGCCTACAACCTTACGGCAGAGTTCTGCAGCGGGTAGTGTGGGCACTACGACGCCGCGCGCGAGCGGTGGGAAACGATCTCAGTTTTGTTTTCTACTGGCTCCTCTGATGTGACCCGCGCCCTGGGTACTGTTCTGCCTTCGTTTTATACTGTCTTCTCTGAGATCTTTTGTTGGAGCTTGCAAGCTCAGACTTGCTGAAATCCTGTTCCGTTTTCGTAGCCAGACACCATGACTGGCGCCCAGCGAAAGCTGATAAAATGTTTTCTAGAATAGAGTGGGAAGCTAGGGTTATTATCAATCAGATTTCTTGCAAGCCGCATGCAAAAGAAAGCTTTTATAAGATAATGTTACCTAGGGGCGCATGGGTGGTTCCTTCGGTTAAGCCTCAGACTTGGGCTGAGGCCATGATCTGCTGGATTGTGAGTTCGAGCTCCAGCTGGCCTACGGCTTTGTGCGGACACCTCAGAGCCTGGAGTCCGCTGCAGATTCTATGTTTCTTTCTCTCTCTGACCCTCCCCCACTCACGCTTTGTCTCCCTCTGTCTCTGAAAAATGAATAAGCCTTAGAAAATAAAGTATATAAAAAAATTGTTACATAACATGTCACAAAGTTTGTTATGTGTGATATAATGAACTTGCTTTGTTACAGGAAACATCTTTTTGGTTGTCTGGGACTGTAGGAAGTGCAGGTGCTTTAAGTTATTTTCCTAATCCCCTCTTCAGTTGGTAGTTTGAGCCTGTTTTTCCTGTGACATCTAATCATTAGGTTCCTGGGTATATTAATCTCTCCTGAAAATCTTTTAGCTATGTCTTGTTTTTTTGTTTCCAATCTCTGCAGTTTGGGTGGGCATAGCCCTTTGCCATAGTTGTGCACTATTGACTATTTCACCTTCTGACCAGGGCAAACTAAGAGAGAAGAGTAAGCAAAACTGTCAGTTTTGTCTGTTATTAATAGAAAAAGAGGCGAAGTAGCAGGTAAAGTTAGGCTATTGCTTTTAAACCTAACATTTAGATGGAAGGGTGGGTTTTGCAAAAAGTGCTTCGGGATGTTTAGGTCAAAAACGAAAGCTCTGTAAGGGGCCTATTTGTAATAGAAGTTAATGTAAAAATTCCCAGTTTGGACATGGTATCTTTTTTTTCCTTCCTCCTCTTTTTTCCCCCCATTTGATCTTTTCTGCCCGTTTGGAAGAAATTGCATTTTCTAAGTCAACTTTTTTTTGTTTTAAGGTTATCACGACTTACTGTCCTGCTAACAATGAACCAATAGCGAGAGTTCGACAGGTAAGTTTTTTGCTTTTGGTTTTTGGTTTTGTTTTTTTAATACAAACTGCTCATAGGAAGTTTGAACCAGTTTTTAAGAGCAACATGAGGGGCACCTGGGTGGCTCAGTTGGTTAAGTGTCCCGATTTCAGCTCAGGTCATGATCTTGCGATTTGTGGGTTTGAGCCCCCTTGTCGGTCTCTGTGCTGACAGCTCAGAGCCTGGAGCTTGCTTCAGATTCTGTGTCTCATTCTCTTTCTGCCCCTCCCAGAAATACCTCTGGGACATTTCTGTCTCAGAATGTCTCTGTCTCTCAAAAATAAATAAATGTAAAAAAAAAACAACAAAAAAACTTAAAAGAGCAACATGAAATTTCAAATTCCAAGAATAATGTGTTTCTTTTTCATTTCACTTTTTCTTTTTTTGAGAGACAGAGAGAGAGAGTGTGTGAGCGAGGAGGGGACAGGCAGAGAGAGAGGGAGACACAGAATCCGAATCAGGCTCCAGGCTCTGAGCTGTCTGGACAAGAGTCCGACGCGGGACTTGAACTCACAAACCACTAGATCATGACCTGAGCTGAAGGTCGGGCTCTTAATCACCCGAGCCCCCCAGGCGCCCCTCATTTCACTTTCAAGAGTGTCTAGGGGAGAATGCCACTCTTTGGGGTTGGGTGCCTTAGAAAAGGTGGAGTGGAAAAGTCATGAGGGTGTGTCCCTTTAAGGCCATTTTCACGGAATGAAGGTTCTGACCTCTGAAGTCTGGGTTGGAGCCCAAGCTTCTGAATTTCTGATAACATCTCAGGTGTTGTCCCCAGATGAGGCTAATGGGCCTTGCTTCAAGAAGCCATGTTGTAAAAAGCACAGCTAAATTCGAAGTTGTCTTACCGGTTTCTCGTGAGGGGTTTGGATGCATAGGCCGAGAAAATCATTCGAATCTACAAATCTGAGGGTCACCCGGAGATAGTCCAGTCCTTTTGCAAAAATCGTGTAGGTTCTCACAACGGGATCATCACTTTCTTTTGTTTTTCCCTTTGTCTCCCTCCTAATTCTTAATTTAGGCCAGTGTGGCCGACTACGAAGAAACTGTGAAGAAAGCCAGGGAAGCGTGGAGAGTCTGGGCAGAGGTGAGTATGAAGGCACAACTCCGTGACCTATTGTGATTTCGGGTGATACAGAGAGATCTGGTGAGGAGTCGTGCTCCCCGAAATGGGAGTTCCTTGGGGGTTGTGATAATCTCCTCTGCAGAAGTCCTGAGATTGTGCCTTTTCCGTATGTGGCTTTCAGTAAATGGGGTGATTTCAAGTGGATTAAAAGTCTATACTGATGTAGCATAAACTTCAGCTGTGAATACTCTTTGTTTTCCAAAGTTTCTTAAATTTCTTTTATTGTTTGAAATTTCTCCCATTTCTAATTGAACAAAAAGAAGACGGATGCTAGAAACACCCTTTTTATCGCTGCTGCTTCCGTTCCTTCCACTCACCCTGCAAGCTTTATGCGAGGGCGGGGGTGTGGGAGTGTGGGAGGGAGTGTCTCAGATATTCCTGGTTCCGAGAACAGGGGCCGGAATTCCTCCACCGTCTGATTAGGCCTGGGAGCAAGTCGTGCCTCCTCCATCTGTGGCTCCACCCCGGGTAATCTGAGTGACTCCAGGGGCTGTGATTGGAGCTGGGCTGCGTCACAGGGAGATGTCACTAGTGTCACTAGGTGAGGGCCAGGCTCTGGAGGAGAGAGGGGAAGAACTGGAGTGGCCTGGGTTTGCTAGTCCTCTCTGTCCTCGCCCTCCCTGAATATCCCTTTTGATCTGCCGCCAAAGACTATAGGCCTGAGGCTGGAATATTCTGGAATTAACCCAGCTCTACCCTTCTGTGTGTTTTGTCTTATAAATAGAGGAGACCTGGAATTCCTGCCTCCTGCGGTTGTCGTGAGGTTTAAATGAGTTACTAATTTGAGTTGCTTACTGGAGAACCTGGCCTTTGCCAACTTCTGTACCTGAGTTACAGAACCGAGCGCTGCCAGGTTGGGGACTGCTGAGCCAGTGTTTTCTCTGAATCAAAGATTGCTAGGGTGAGTGGGGGCTCCCGGAGAGCCCTGAGTTGGATGCTCCTTAGCTGTCAGCCAGGAGACTCCCTCCGTGTAAAGCAAGAGGAGCAGCTTTATTTTAAATAAGGCTGTAAATTGGCTCAGGGTTCCATTGTGTGCTATCAAAATATCCTTGAGCAGTGAAATACCACCTCCAAAAGTAAACAGTGTGGTAACTAAAGTTCACCCTACCTAGAGAAGAGTATCCAATGTAGTCTCAATTTATTGTTTTAAAAGTAATTATTTTGGGGGCAACTGGGTGGCTCAGTTGCTTGAGCATTGGACTCTTGATTTTTGCGGCAGACCAGCCGTCACAGAATCGAACGGTTTCTGATCGGGGGGCGAGGATGAACTGATACACAAGGCACAGTGGTTAAGGGAGGGCTGGCGCTCCCAAGCGTCACCAGCCCCGAGTTTATTTTCAGTCGGGTATTTATCCACATTCTGAGGGTGGTGTACGTGCGAGGCACATCTCCTCTCACAAGTTCTCAGCAGGCAAAATGTATTTTGCTATATCAAACTTTACAAAGGCATTCTGAACCTCCCCACACGACCTGGCTGCAGTCCCGACTCAAGGACAAAGGCTGCGCTCAAAGCCTCCGGCTCCCAAAACACTACTCAAGGCCACTGGCTCTCAACAGATTTTGGCTCATGATCTTACGGTTCCTGGGTTTGGTTCCTGGGTTGGCTGCATGCTCAAATAGTCCAGAGCCTGCTTGGGATTATCTCCCTCCCTCCCTGTCTCTGACCCTCCCTCCTTCGCCATTTACTCTCTCAAAATAAGTAAATATATTAACAATTTTTTTAAATTTTCTTTTTGATCATAAAGGTAATACCTATTCCTTACTAAAAAAAAAATTCTGGGGCTCCTGGGTGGCTCAGTCGGTTGAGCGTCCGACTTCGGCTCAGGTCATGATCTCACCATCTGTGAGTTCGAGCCCTGCATCGGGCTCTGTGCTGATGGCTCGGAGCCTGGAGCCTGCTTCCGATTCTGTATCTCCCTCTCTCTCTACCCCTCCCTGACTCATGCTCTGTCTCTGTGTCTCTCAAAAATAAATAAAAAACATTAATTTAAAAAAAAATTGGATAATACACTAAATAAGATAAGTAAATTTAATCCCCTTACTTCAACTAGTTCAGTATAGAATGGTTGTTAGAGTTATGTTTTGGTGCATTTCGTTCCAGTCTTTTTCTGTTGTTGTTTTAAGTTTATTTCGAGAGCAAGAGAAAGCACGAGTGGGAGAGAGGCAGAGAGAGAGAGGAGAGAGCAAGAATCCCAAGCAGGTTCCACACTGTCAGCTCAGAACTCGACTCGGGGCTTGAGAACTCAGAAACCCTGAGATCACTACCTGAGCTGAAGTTAGACGCTTGAAGTCAGGTGCTTAACCGGCTGAGCCACCCAGGTGCCTCCCCTTCCAGTTTTTTCTGTATTTCATAGTGATTATTATACCTACGTGCCTATGTATTTGGCGTGTGTAAAAGTTTTGACCTGGCATGGCACTGAATACAAGCCTAAAGTTACTGCGTAATTTTTTAAATCATTGTCTGTACATTAGCTATTTAGAAAACATTTAGTTAGACTTTATTTTTTAGGGCGGTTTTAATTTATAGTAGTATAGAGTGATGACGTTTTTTTGGGGAGGGATAGTGCGGTTCACGGGGTCTGGATTCGACGGCCAAGAAAGAATTCTTGAAGATATCTTTGATGCAAAAAGGTGATTTTATTAAAGCGCGGGGTCAGGACCCGTGGGGCAGCTCGGGGTCAGGAAGAGGCACTGGTTATATACCTGTGGGGCTGGGGGTGGTAAAGTCCACGGGAAGTTTCCAGTGAGGTTTTCATATGCTAAAGAGAAGACTCCCAGGATACTGGAGGCCTGGCTATTGTCAGGGAAGGTTGTTTTCCCTCTGGCAGAGCATTAGCATTAAGACAGTAGGGAGTTCCTGGAGAGATTGTACTCTGCCAGCCTCAAGTATTTGTCAGTGGGCTGCAGGATATAAGGAGATCTGAGTTCTATCTGCCATCTCCTTCTACCTTTGTTTCCCACTTCATAGGGGAGGACAAATTTTTTGTTTTCACTTTTGTGAAACTTCTGTGGCTGGTCTGCTAATGGACATAAAGCAGATTAATAGGAGGCTCCTGTGTCTCAGTAGGTTAAATGACCAGCTCTGGATTTCAGCTCAGGTCATGAGCTCGTGGTTCGTTTCCGGAGATCTAAGCCGTCAGTCTCTGCCCCTTCCCCGGCGTGTGCTTGGTCTCCGTCTCTGTCTCTCACTCTCTTAAAATAAATAAACTTAAGAATAAAAAACAGTAACGGGAGAAAAATTTTAATTTCTTATGTGGGGCGGGTAGGAGTGATGATGGTGAGTAAAGGTCGGAGACCCAAGAATAGCCAGACATCTAGGCTTGTGTACATCGGGAGCTCTGGGCCCTCATGGAGGAGGAAGGCCATTCACAGGAAGGCAGCCGTTTGGTACAGAAATGTTTTCCCTGCGATACACATAAATCTCTCCTTTTAAAAGTTACCTTTGGTGAGGCACCTGGCTGGCCGAGTTGGTTAAGCGTCCGACTCTTGATTTCAGCCCAGGTCGTGATCTCAGGATCGTGAGTTCAGGCTTGGCATTGGGCTCTGTGCTGTGTGTGAAGCCTACTTAAAAAATAAAATACAAAAAAGTAGAAGTTTATTTTAATAATAAAAGTGATAAAGTAATATAATAAATGATAATAATAAAGTAATAATAAAAATTAAAAAATAATAAAGGTAATAACTCACTTCTTGGTATAGGTCCCTTTTGTAAGTTCTTTTAGGCAGTTAGCGGGGAGGTAGAAAGCTTTTCCTGAGCCTGTTTGGCCTCAGTTGCCTTTGCTCAAAATGATCCTCGTGCCAAAGTGGCATCGTCTGGAGTGGTTTATTCTGACCCCCGTCAACAAAAAGATGAACAGAAGTAGGGAATTCCTGAACTTCCTCACACTTGCCACGTTTCCCTCTTACCGTCATCCTGTTTTAATGCCGTACGTTTGTTACAGTTGAAGAGCCGATTCTGATAAATCATTATTTGCGAGAGTCCACAGTTTCCATTAGGATTGACCGTTTGCATGCAGTGTTTTAAATGCCGGTGAAACTTTTCACCAGAAACATTACTTCTATTTACCCAGGTGTGTGTGTGAATTCAGGATCTTTCTTTTCCTGAACAGGCTTAAAAAAATTTTTTTTAATTTATTTAATTTGACAGAGAGGAGGAGAGAGAAAGAGAGAGAGAGAGAGAGAGAAAGAACGCCAAGCCGGCTCTGTGCTGTCTCTGCAGAGCCCGATGCGGGGCTCAGCCTCATAAACCATGAGATCATGAGTTGAAATCAGGAGTTGTATGCTTAATTCACTGAGCCACCCAGGCACCCTTGAACTGGCTTTTATATATTTTTTTAATGTTTATTTATTTATTTAAAAAAAGTGTGTGTGTGTTTTTTTTACTGTTCATTTATTTTTGAGAGAGAGACAGAGACAGAGTGCGAGCAGGGGAGGGGCAGAGAGAGGGAGACGCAGAATCTGAAGTGGGCTCCAGGCTCTGAGCTGTCAGCACAGAGCCCGATGCGGGACTCGAACCCACGGACTGGGAGACCATGACCTGAGCCCAACTCAGACACTTAAACGACTGAGCTACCCAGGTGCCCCCTAGAATGTATTCTTAATTGGTCTTCTTCCTTCTATTCTTTCTCCTCCAAAAATACATGCTCCATATAACCCACATTAAGTGTATAAAAGGTAAGGCGAGTACCTGACTGGCTGAGTCGATAGAGCACGTGACTCTTGATCTTGGGGTGGGAGGTCAAGCCCCATGTGGGGCATAAAGTTTACTTACTTAAAAAGTTCTTTTTTTTTTTTTTTTAATGGTAAAGCAAGTCATCTTACTCTCCTTAAAACTATTAAAGACTTTCCATCGCACCTAGAGGAAGTTTCAGTAAGATTATCAGCTCCACCAATGCCTCACTTATTTTAGCACCGGTACCTGGCATTCGTTCCTGTCACAGAGTAGGTGCTCAGAAAATAGTGAGTGAGTCATAATCTGAATAGACTATGAAATGCCATTTAGTCAGCTGAATCTAGGATTGGGCATGTGGTCACGTTGACCCGTAAGAAACACTGCTGGGAATCATGAAGGTTCATAGGTGTCTCCGGTAGTTAAGCCTTTTCTAGAGTCGTTGCTAAGGTGCGTCCAGCCTCTGGGTCTCTCTGTGCATACGGCACGGTCCCTGGCTCTCCAGGAGCCGGGCGTCTGGATGCTTTCTGGGTCTCGAGATACCGGTTTAAGGGATGTGCCGTCATCACATTCTCGATGTGATGAGGAAGTCATTTGATGGGTTTGTACTTCGTTCTCTTATAGCACATTTGTTTAATACTGTGTTACAGACCCGAGTTCACACTTTGAATCAGACGCTGAGATTCCGTTCTCTCCTTAGGTTCCTGCTCCGAAGCGAGGAGAAGTAGTGAGGCAGATTGGGGATGCCTTGCGGGAGAAGATCCAAGTACTAGGAGTTTGGTAAGGTATTTTTGGAGTAAATATACAGTCCTCCCAGTGGGGAATAAGGCTGTCGTGCATTTGTGTTTACGATCGTGATGCTTAACGAAAACAATTCATACATTTAAAAATCTCTTTTTAGAGGAAAGATGAACAAGAGGAACGGGGAAAAATAAAGACAGTGTTTGGGTTTGGTTTTTTTTTAATGCTTATTTATTTTTGAGAGAGAGAGAGAGAGAGTGAGTTGAGGAGGGGCAGAGAGAGAGAGGGAGACACAGAATCGGAAGCAGGCTCCAGGCTCTGAGCCGTCAGCACAGAGGCCAACGCAGAGTCTTGAACTCACGAACTGTGAAATCATGACCTGAGCTGGTTGGATGCCTAACCAACTGAGCCACCCAGGCACTCCCTAATTTTTATTTATTTACTTTGAGAGAGAGTGAGAGAGCACATGCACACTTGTGTGCATGAGCGGGGGAAGGGCAGGGAGGGAGAGAGGGGGAGACAGAATCTGAAGCAGGCTCCAGGCTCTGAGCTGTCAGCACAGAGCCCGATGTGGGGCTCAGACTCATGAACTGTGAGATCATGACCTGAGCCAAAGTTAAACGCTTAACTGACAGCCACCCCCCCCCCCCGCACCTTGGTTTTTGGTTTTTAAATTGTTAAGGTAATTACAGACTTTCTGAAGTTCATTACCTTCACAAAAGAGACACAAAATATGGTTAGCTGCCTACCCTACCTCCCTGCCCCATAAATTCAGTATTTAAAACATGAATTGTGTTGGAAAAATGCTTCTTGGCTTTCTGTTTTTTAGGTGTCTTTGGAGATGGGGAAAATCTTAGTGGAAGGTGTGGGAGAAGTTCAAGAGTACGTGGATATTTGTGATTATGCTGTTGGCTTATCACGGATGATTGGGGGACCCATCTTGCCTTCTGAAAGTAAGCAGTGAAGTCAGTTAAACTAAGAGTTTTCGACTCTGAGAGCTCCAAAAATGCCCTGGCTCTTGCAAAAGAGGAGTTGCTTGTACCACGTAAAGATAAAACTCTGTTTTGGCAAACCCATGGGTGACCTAGCCATTCTTTTATGGGGACTTTTGGTGACAAGAATCACTAGTCCATGAGGAAACAATTTTAAAATCTTTGCAAACGGCCAGAAATATTTAATACCAGTTTCAAGAATCTAATTTGAGTAAATACCCTGAAGCATGACAAAGGCGTATACATGAAGACGTTCCTTGTAGCGTCAGTAGGAAACATTCGAAATGATCTAGGGGCTCCTGGGTGGCCCAGTTGTTGGGTCCAGCTCTGGTCATGCTCCTGTGGTCTGTGAGTTTGAGCCCTGTGTCGGTCTCCATGCTGACAGCTCAGAGCCCGAGGCCTACTCTGGGTTCTGTGTCTCTCTCTCTCTCTCTGCCCCTCCCCCACTCATGTTTTGTCTGTCTCTTGTCTCTTAAAAATGAATAAATGCGAAAAAAATATTTAAATGGTCTAAGTGCCATATTATATGACAAAGGTCAGGCTAATTTTGGTAGTCTATTAGTATATATATGTATACATATATATATATATTTTTTTCAAGTTTATTTATTTATTTTGACAGAAAGAGAGAGCATGTGCACAGAAGGGGCAGAGAGACAGGTAGAGAGAGAATCCCAAGCAGGCTCCTTGCCGTCAGCACAGAGCCCAACGCGGGACTCAAACCCACACACCGAGAGATCATGACCTAAGTGGAAATCAGGAGTCAGATGCTTAACTGATTGACCACCCCGGTGCCCCAGTGCGTTAGCATATATTAAAAGTCATACTTAGGAAGATTGTTTCCCCTAACCCCACGCTTTTATGGGCAAGTTGTGTTTCCTTTTAAATTATTTTAGTGTTTTTTCTTTTTTCTTAAGAGGTGATAAATTTGTATCACAAAATTGAAAAAGAATGGAATGGTAAAGAATGAAAAGGTTCTGTCTTCTTACCCTCCTGGGTGCTCCTGAGTATCCCCATGGAGGTAGTAAATGTTTCTGGTTTCTCGTATGTCTTTTTAGAGCTTTTGTTTTTGGGTGGGCAGATACCTGTGTTTCAGGAACACAAACATGAGTAAGCTATATGTTCTGTTCTGCATTTATTTTTTATTTAAGGTGTCTCAGTGATTGTTGCTTATTACTCCAGTAGGGGGCTTCCTTCATCTTTTTTCTATTAGGCTATTGGTTGTCAGGACGCTATTTTAGCCAGTTCCCAAATGATGGACATGTAGGGTTTTCTTCAATTTTTTGCTGTTACTCTGTGTTGCAACGACCGACCTTGTACTCTGAGGAGGTTTCAACAGTGAGGATAAGGGTTTATGTGATTTGGAGAGTTCCATTGTCGATGGGGCAGAACAGGTGACCGCCTGTCTGCATGGGAAGTAGCAGGGGACGGAAGTCAGCCAAAGCAGTCACAGTGGTTGTGCGTAGCACAGTTATTGATGGCTGTTGCTGTCTTCCTTCCTCGCTTTCTTTTGTTTCTTTTCAGTGTTTATTAATTTTGAGAGAGAGAGAGAGAGATTGACGTAGTCAGTGAGGGAGGGTCAGAGAGAGTGAGAGAGAGAGAATCCCAAGCACAGGGCTCAAACTCCGGACGTGTGAGATCATGACCTGAGCTGAAATCAAGAGTTAGATGCTTAAGCGGCTGAGCCACCCAGACACCCCTCTTTTTTTCCTTTTCATGTTTGCTTATTTATTTTGAGAGGGAGAGAAAGGGGGAGAGAGAGAGAGAGAGAGAGAGAGAGAGAGAGAGAGAATGAATGAGAATGAGTGGGGGAGAGGCAGAGAGAGCCGGAGACAGAATCCCAAGTAGGTTCCGTGCTTTCAGCGCAGAGCCCGACACAGGGCTCGATCTCAGGAACTGCGAGATCATGACCTGAGACGAAACCCGAGTCAGATGTTTAACTGCCTGAGCCACCCAGGTGCCCTTATTGATCATTTTCAATAGTTTAAACAGTTAGTAAGTGTTTTCAATAGTTCAAACTAGTAAACTACTATTTATTACTAAAATACTCAACTATTTTCAGAAGTTTAATACGTTAGTAAATTTCCAGTTTGGAGAAGTATACATCCGCAAACAAGGAACATCTCTGATTTATACCTGCTGAGGTGTCTGCCTCACCAACTAAAATCTTTCTCAGTTGTTGACACGTTTTTAGGAGAGTAGATTTACTCATCTCTGCGGAGGCTTTGTGGGTCACTTCGACCCCACTGGTGGAGTAAATGGTTACCGAGTGTCTAGCAGGTGCCAGGAGATGGGTGGTCCTCGATCACGAAGGCCTTGTCCTTGTCCTAAAGGAATTTAGAAACGTGAAGATTCTTTATGTTTTAGACTGGGAGGCGAGTAGGAGACAAGTAGTGGGAGGAGTATAACAGAGCATGCTAAGTCCTGTGGTGGGGTGCCGGCGGGGCCCTGCGCCTGCCTCGCGGGGGTCAGGAAAGGCCCCTGGGAGACGGTGATTCAAGGTACAGCGTCAGGGAAGAGAGGGGTGGGGTCCTGGGGCAGGGTGGTGTCATGCTGGGCCGAAGCCCAGGTGAAATAAGCTGGGAGAATGTGGCTTATTCGGGCCCCTGCCTTGGTTCCACACAGCTTGCAGGCACCATCTGAGAGGGAGGCTGGGTGGAGAGGGAGCCCAGGCAGGGACTTGTCCTGTGGAGGAAATCGGACTTTGTCCTGAGGGCAGTTACAGTCGTGGCCCAGACACCACAGAGTTGTAAGCAGGGAGGGTGGGCGTCAGGGCTGCCCTGGCCTTCGAGGGGAGGGCAGGAGGGCAGGAGGCGGGCCCTGTAGGAAGAGGCTGTGTCAGCACAGCAGCTGGTAGGGTGTGGGGTGCGGGGAGGGGGAATTGAGGTGCCTCCAGTAAAGGAGGGCAGCCCCTCCCGGGCGCCGGAGTGTGGCCACAAAGATGGACGGCGGGGAGCACCGCCTTCCAGTTGGTGTGTGGCTTTAACTCCATTTGTGAGCTGTCACCCGCCTTGCTCCGTCCAGTTCACTGCTCCAGCCTCCTTAGATTAAAATAAAATAGGCCCTTTGGGGCGTCTGGGTGGCTCAGTTGGTTGAACTCTTGATTTTGGGTTGGGTCATTATCTCCTGGTCTGTGGGAGTTGGAGCCCTGCCTCAGGCCCTGTGCTGACAGTGAGGAGCCTGCTTGGAATTCTCTCTCCCTCCCTCTCCCCCTCCCCCTCCCTCCCTCCCTCCCTCCCTCCCTCTCCCCCTCTCCCTCTCCCTCCCTCCCTTCCTTTCCCTCCCTCTCCCTCCCTCTCACTCCCCCTCCCTTCCTCTCCCTTCCTCTCCCTCCCCCTCCCTCCCCCTCCCTCCCCCTCCCTCCCCCTCCCTCCCCCTCCCTCCCCCTCCCTCCCCCTCCCTCTCCTTTCCTCTCCTTTCCTCTCCTTCCCTCCCTCCCCCTCCCTCCCCCTCCCTCTCCCTTCCTCTCCTTTCCTCTCCCTCCCTCCCTCCCTCTCTCCCTCTCTCTCTCTCTCTCTCTCTCCCTCCCTCTCTCTCTCCCTCCCTCTCTCTCTCCCTCCCTCCCTGTCTCCCTCCCTGTCTCCCTCCCTCTTCTTCTCTCCCTCCCTCTTCTCCCTCTCTCCCTCCCTCTCTCTCCCTTTCCCTTTGTCTTCCTCCCTCTCTCTCCCTCTCTTCCTCTGCCTCCCTCCCTCGCTCTCCCTCCCCTGCTCACACTTTCTTTCAAAAATAAATAAAGTAAACATTTAAAACAATAGGCCCTTTGTAGGATGGTCGGTGATGTTACATGGAAAATTTGTATTTAATGATACACACACTCATCTTTGTAGTTCCCATTTTTCTATATGAATGTGAACTCTTGTGCAGGCCATTCATTTAATGAATATATAATTCTTAGAACTGTTCTTGTTTCTTTTTTAAAATTTTTTTAAGGTTTATTCATTTTTAAGAGAGAGAGACAAGAGTGTGAGCGGGGAAGGAGCAGAGAGAGAGAGAGAGAGAGAGACAGCATCTGAAGCAGGCTCCAGAGTCTGAGCCGTCAGCATAGAGCCTGATCCTGGGCTTGAACTCACTGATCTCAAGATCATGACCTGAGCTGAAGTTGGATGCTTAACTGACTGAGCCACCCAGGCGCCCCTTTTAAGTTTTTTTTTTAGTGTTTATTATTTTTGAGAGAGAGAGCAAGCAGGGGGGAGGCAGAGAATCTGAAGCAGGTTCCAGGCTCTGAGCTGTCAGCACAGAGCCTGATGCGGAGCGCAGACTCACAAACCATGAAATCATGACCTGAGCTGTAGTTGGACGTTTAACCAACTGAGCCGCTGAAGTGCCTCTGTTCTTGTTTCTTGTACGTGAGCGCCTTGTCTTCATTTGGAGAGGGTGACCAAGGAATTTACAGATAGCGTAAAGAACAGGAGTCCTAACTCCTCCGTTCCGCCCTTTGCAGTCACCTAATACAGGGCACCTCTCATCACCTCCTGGAGGTTTCCTCCTCTCCGGGATGGAGCTGATGCTGTCCTGATCCACATGGAGTTCCTCTGAGCATCAGAGGCATAATGTTATCCTTAAAGTTTATACGGTAGTGCAGTAATAACAGCTTTTATGGTACGCTAATTAACGTGTCCGTATCCAACAGCCGTGTAAAGTGAGCCACCGCAGGTAACTGGAATCCCCACTTGGTCTCGCGCACCTTCGTTCTGAAAATGGATGATTTCAGACTCTGTTATTATTACCATCAAGCGCATTAAATTAATATGCTTAAGCGCGGTCCATGCCTTCCCCTGTCCTCAGGACCTGGCCACGCCCTCATTGAACAGTGGAATCCTCTGGGCCTGGTCGGCGTCATCACCGCGTTCAACTTCCCTGTGGCGGTGTATGGCTGGAACAATGCCATCGCGATGATCTGTGGGAATGTCTGCCTTTGGTAAGACCTGCTTGCTTTCTTAGTTCTTCTTCTTCTTTTTTTTTTTAACATTTATTTAATTTTGAGAGACAGAGAAAGACAGCATGAGTGGGGAGGAGCAGAGAGAGGGAGACACAGAATCCAGAGCAGGCTCCAGGCTTACATCAGCACAGAGCCTGACGCGGGGCTCGAACTCACCAACTGTGAGATCATGACCTGAGCTGAAGTTGGACACTTAACCGACTGAGCCACTCAGGCGCTCAAAACTGGATATATTCTTTATACGACATTCTGCAAATAGAAAACCAAGTTAGAAAGTTGGAGAAAAAAGAACTTGGAAAGAGTTCCAACCCTCTTTGTGAAATTTGACTTATTTTTTTCCCATTCAATAAAAATTTCACACCACATTCCCAAGTGAGGGTCTATAGGCCCTTGACATTGTTCCCACTGACACATTAACTTTTACGCCTGTAAAATACGTGATAGTAGAAGTTAGTTGGGAAAATGTCTGTGTTTTGAAGATGACAAAAGAGTTGCTCCTTTTTAGCTTCCACGTTGAGTGGGAAAAATTAGATCAGGAAAGCCAGGACAGTTGTCTCTGCCCATTCGGCATC
The DNA here is from genome assembly GCA_030068075.1 of Paguma larvata. Lineage (NCBI taxonomy): Eukaryota > Metazoa > Chordata > Mammalia > Carnivora > Viverridae > Paguma > Paguma larvata. The sequence goes on from CM057826.1 coordinate 129,372,787, forward strand.
TCTTCCACTGGTCATTAACTGACATTAATGTTGTGTTCAGTTGAATATATTCAAAGCCTGTCTACAAAAGCCAGGCATCATTGGGAGATTAATGATTTGGCGCCATGTTGCCAAAGGGACCCCTGCTTTTCAGTGTTTTAATCCATAAAGACTAGTCGTGTGGTTTTTCCCAGCCCCTTGAGCCTTCCAATGGACCTGTTAAGTTCATGTTGGTAGATTTCCATTTCCATAATTGGCAGAGGCTAATGTAACAGTTCCTGTGATCAGTGTAGCAAGTAGGTTCAAAATTGCTTGGAGCCGTTTTTATATTTTTTGAAGATTTGTAGTCCCCGAGCTCCCGAAGACAAAAAGCTCAAGGACAGATGTTGATTTCACTTACTAGGGTCCGTGGTTTAATTGGGTAGAAATTCTCACAAAGACTTGGGTCTGCTTGATAATAAAAGGGATTTATGATTTCCACCAAATTAAGTTGCCTTTTTTTTTTAATCCTCTCAAGGAAAGGAGCTCCAACAACTTCCCTCATTAGTGTAGCTGTCACAAAGTAAGTATGTGTTGCTTTCTTTTTCCTGAGTATGGAATAATTGGAAAAGGCGATTGATAGGCACGGAGTTTTATCTGTGTGGAAGGGTCATATTTACTTAAGCATGAAACTTGGATAACCTTTTTTTCTCCTTGGCTTGTAATCACATTTTTATTAATGTTTGAGTGGGAGACAGGGAGAGGGAATGAGCAGGGAAGGGGCAGAGAGAGAGGGACACAGAGGATCTTATCAGACTCCGTGCTGACAGCAGAGAGCCCGATGCAGGGCCCGGACTCAGGAAAAGGGAGATCATGACCTGAGCTGAAGTTGGCTGCTGAATTGACTGAGGTATGCGGGTGCCCCTGTGATAACTTTTATATCATTTTACGGTATACGGAGCTCTTGCAGAGCTGTGTAATTGAACTCTTGGAAACTAGCCATTTATTGATGAACATACTGAAATTGGGCTCTTCAAAACCTTTATGTCTTTTGGGAAATAGAACCAAATCCAGTGGAAAGGAAATACCCTTACAAGTTAGGGATTGTATTTAGTAACTTGTAAACATGTTTGTGCTTTGGATTTTTGCCCAGCTAATACTCTCATGGCTTTTGTTTATTTAACAGCTGGTTGGCAAAACAGAAAGGATTATTATACTGTTCTACTGACTCTTCTAACACTGTCTAAAATGCATTTCATGTTTTGATTATACAATTTTTTGTGTTTTTTTTTTTATGTTTATTTATTTTTGAGAGAGAGAGAAAGTGAGAGCAGGGGAGGGGCAGTGAGAGAAGGAGACACAGAATCCGAAGCAGGCTCCAGGCTCTGAGCTGTCAGCAGGGAGCCCAAACGCAGGACCCGAACTCATGAACTGTGAGATCATGACCAGAGCCGAAGTCGGACACTTTACCGACTGAGGTACCCAGGTGCCCCATAATTAGAAAAGTTTTTTAATCATTTTTGAGAACTTGACAACTCTGATTAGGTCATAAAATCATTGTTACTGGTTTGTCAATTTGGAATTCAGAGTCTGTATAGAATAGGATGCCTTCCTGTGTAGACTGGTGACTCTTGACCCTTCTCGATATCCCATTGGCTGCATCGTCTGCATTCTCTGATTTGAAAATTGCTGGGAGAAAGCTTGTGGAGGCTTTATGGAAGAGGGTCCTTGATGTTAGAAGTCCACTGAGGACTGGTGACTTAGGAATTGATACGTGGCTGAAAGAGAGAGTAGTGTGTGTTAGTATTTACTTGAATACGTGTTATTGAGGAAACGTTATCCTCTAAGGTGAGATAATTAAATTTAACAATTAGATAATTACTGACTTATAATAATTAAAATTTATGATTATAATTATACTTATTATAATTAAGTATTAAAGACAGCTCTAATCTGTGCAACACCTGAGATAAAACATATCTATAAAAATGAGGATATTCCTGCTCAGTTTTAAAAAATAAACCTTAAAAAAAAAAAACAAAACAGGTAATGTTGACCGAGTGAACGGGTTACTGGTTGTTATTACGCAGCTTTTTGTTTTAAATTTATTTTTTTATTTTGGGGGAGAGAGAGCATGAGTGGGTGAGGGGCAGAGGCAGAGGGAGAGAGAATCCCAAGCAAGCTCTGCACTATCAGCACAGAGTCTTCACCATAAGATCATGACCTGAGCTGAAATCAAGAGTGGGACGCTTAACTGCACGCCCCAGCACCCCATCAACTGGTTTAAAATACTTACTTTGATAACAGTATGAAATATTCTGCGTGATTGCTGCTCTGAGCTTATTTATTTGCTCGAAACAGTTCGAAGGATTTGAAATGGTCCTTTGGGAGCGTGGCTGACTTTTTAGATAATTGAGAATGTTATCTGATTCTCTTAGAGAAGACAGTAAGTAAAATGATGCTAGATTTTGCTGGAATTAACCAAGGGTGAGGTAGTGTTAACCAGCAGTTCTTAAATTCAGCTGAGGGTTCAGGTTCCTAGATGAACACTGGCTACACATTGTCCCCTTTTCTTTTCATAAAGCTGTAGGAAAGGCTGGCATCCAGTATTTCTCTTTATTCTGCGTCTTTGTAACATTTTATGCAGGAGATGTAAGGAGATGAGATCTGCTTTGGACAAGTGTGGGGGTTGTTTTGGCTCAAAAGCCTGCTGACCCACAAGAACCAGAATGTCCTAGAAAAAGACCATAGGCAGAGCTTTCAGATACCCACAAGGGACATGAAGTTACAAAAGTCCCTGTTCTCAGGGAAGACCAAAAAGCCTGAGGTTCCCTTTGACAGTTCTCACCTAGTTTTGCCAGTCCAGATGGAGTTGACCAGTCAGGGGTCGTTTCTATCCTAAGTCATGCTGTGTCTGTGTAGCACGGGTGACACTCTGACATTGACCAGGTAACCTGGGCAACAGAATGAGAGTTAACCCAAAGTCAGAGGCTCATGCAGTAGGGAAAAGGGTTTTGTAAACCCACAGACACAGAGCAAATCCTAACCCTTCAAAAAACAATCTGTCTCCTTGTGCAGACAGCTTATATACCCCACGTCTGTGGAAGAAATCGTGCAACCTGACATCTCGGCTCAGACATGACAACTGCGTGCGTGATCCTCGGTGGGCAGCAAAAAAGAAAACCACTATAAAGGATAGTTTTGGGGACAGTTGAAGAATTTATATTTAACAGCAGTGTCTTTTTTTATGGAAACGGGGTTTTTTTTTTAATTTGGATTTTTTTAAAAATTCAAACAAATGAGAAAGTAGCCAGAAGGTTAGGATGATTGATGAATAGAGTCTTGACTGTATTCAGGAAGCTTAAAATGAATGAAAGAGAAACCAGAAATACTGGAGCCATTTTTTACGACTCCTCATCAGATTTAAGTTGTATTGAACTGCGTTTATTACTTTAACTCTAATAGAATGAGTTGTATTATTCAGTGTTAAAGAAAAAGTGTGCTGGCCTACAGGGCTTTGCCTGGAGGGTGCTGATATGTCTTTAGTAAAGGATTTGGTGTGAAGCCAGTGGACACTAGTCTTGAACTTGCTTACGGTTCTGCTGGGAGGTGTAGCTCCCTCTGCTGTATCTCCTCAGCAACTACGCTAGGTTTGGGGACCTCTTTCTGTTTCATCCTTTCCCACGTCTCTGGCTGGTTTCGCTTTGCACAGCTGTGTTGGAACTTCATTTGCTGATGGGGGACTACCCTTCCTTTTTATTTCTTTGCCATCATTTTAATGGATTCGTGGCAAGAGACAAAACAAAAAATGCCCTGTGATCACTCTGTCATCTTGAGCTAGATGTGTGTTCCTGCTTCGGCAGAAAACCTTTGAAAACTGTGAACCCTTGAACTGCTCTGACCGGTGCATTGCACCTTGTATTTGTTTTGCATGTGTTTTTTCTTCTAAAGATTTTAGGGGGAAAGGAGTTCTGCTTTTAAGTGTAGGAAAACCTTGTTTTATTCTAATATGTGTGGTGAAATGCAGGCCTACCTATTTGGGGTGGGAGTGAGGGAGAAAGTTGAGAAAGGAAAGTCAGGTGGTTGGAAATTATTCTAGGTTTAGAAAAACGCTTAGAAATTAAATTGTTTTCTTTCTTCGTAATTGCATTTTCCTTTCTAGGATAATAGCCAAGGTTCTAGAGGACAACAAGCTGCCTGGTGCTATTTGTTCCTTGACCTGCGGTGGAGCCGATATAGGGTAGGTCAGCAGGCCCTGCGTCTCTCTCTATTGGAGGGCTCTGGGTCGATTCATTAGAGAATCATCTTTTTTTTTTAAGTTTTTTAAATCTTTATTTATTTTTGAGAGACAGAGTGCGAGCAGGGGAAAGGCAAAGAGAGAGGGAGACACAGAATCCAGAGCAGGCTCCAGGCTCTGAGCTGTCAGCACAGAGCCCAACGCGGGGCTCGAACCCACAAACTTCGAGTTCATGACCTGAGCCGAAGTCGGACGCTTAATTGCAAGTTCATGACCTGAGCGGAAGTCGGACGCTTAACCGACTGAGCCACCCAGGCGCCCCAGAATCATCTTTATTAGAGTAATGAAACCCAGTGTAGCCGATGGGATGTGAGTGACTTTTTGGAATCATTATTATGTACCTTATTGAGTTTTGTCATTATTAGCCTTTGTTGGAGCAAGAGTAAGAATTATTTTTTTTAATTACCCGGAGCTACTTGTGTAAGGTGTTTACAGCCTAAAATAAGAAACTGCTGTAACACTGGGAAGTCTGTGGCTTCCTGACACTTGATTTATAAAGGTGCTTACTTAGAAAGCAATGCTGTGGAGTTGGAGTCAGTGTCTGCCTCCCCCCGCAGGGATCCTGTCCTATCGTCCAGGTTCTTCAGCTGAACCAAAAAGGGACCCCTGGGAACATAGCCTCTTTTAAAAAATGTATTGTTTTTAGAAAATTGCTATATAAGTCGCATGCCATGAAATTCTCTCTTTAAGAATGTACGGTTGAGTGGTTTTTAGAATATTCACAGTGTTTCGAAACCATCACCATTATCTTATTTGAGATACATTTTCATTTCACCAAAAAGGAACTTCGTACACGTTAGCACTCAGTGACCGTCTCCCCTCTTCCCTTGGCAACCTCTCCTCTACTTTCTATCTCTATAGACGGGCCCGTTTGGGACCTTTCAGGTAAATGGAATCCTATAACTTGTGGCCTTTCGTGTCTGGTTTCCTTAACTCCGCATAATATCAGAGCCTCTTTTTAAGCTGGGAACTGACTCTAATTGCCCTGAACCACGATGAAAGTTAAAGTTGTTAGTACTGGCTTAGACTTTGTTTATCTGTTTAAGATTTTATTTTTAAGTACTCTTTACATCCAACATGGGGTTCGAACTCACAACTCCAAGACCTAGAGTCCCATGCTCTACCCACTGAGACAGGCAGGGGCCCCGGGCTTAGGCTTTAATTTGGTGCGGTTTCATAGGATTCAGGCCTTACAACCCACGCTGGTGTGGTTAAAATGCTGGTCTCTTCCCTCACTTTTACCATACTACTCCACCTACTGGTCAGTCCCCAAAAAAAAAATATATATATATATGTATATATATATATATATATATAAAGTGTATATATATATAAGTATATACATATATATGTCTTTTTTTATAAAAATGAGAACATGTTAGAAAATACAACTTTCACATATAGAGCAGATAGTGAAATATTACCTAAATGTCATTTATAAAATGAATAGTATATCCTTTGACATAGTCTTTTTGCACTTTCTATTTTGTTTTTTTTAAATGTTTGTTTTCGAGAGAGAGTTCATGAGGAATCGTGAGTGGGGGAAGGGCAGAGAGAAAGGGAGGCACATTCCCAAGCAGGCTCCGCACTGTCGGTGCAGGGCCGATGTGGGCATTGAACCCACGAACCACAGGATCGTGACCTGAGCTAAACTCAAGAATTGGACGCTTAACCAACTGAGCCACCCAGGTGCTCCTCTTTTTTGCGCTTTGAACATTGGTCAAACAATTCACCACAAGTCACATTGGTCTTGGACTAGCTCATATAGTGTTTGCATCCATTTAATAACAGCCGCTGTGAGTTTCCATATCCGTGCTCACATTTGCTGGGCTGAACCTGGGGAAGTCTCCGTGCATAATCTCATCGTGCTGTTCCAGCCTTAACATAACTGATGCCGTGGCTTCCCTGCATGGTTTCTACCAAGTCCTTTGAAGCCCTGAACCAGGAGCCAGGTGGATCAGATCAATAGTATCTGGTTTATATTTCTTAGAGGTAACTGGAAATCCTGGCAGAGTCTTTATTAAGTGAGCTTCCATGAGACATATTTAAGATGTTTCCCTGCAACCTTTACATTTTTAATTATTTTTTTAAATTTTTTAATGATTATTTATTTTTGAGAGACATAAAGACAGAGCATGAGCAGGGGAAGGGCAGAGAGAGGGAGACACAGAATCGGAAGCAGGCTCCAGGCTCTGAGCTGTCAGCAGGGCTCGAACTCACAGACCGCGAGATCATGACCTGAGCCGAAGTTGGCCGCTCAACCGACTGAGCCACGCAGGTGCCCCTTAAAGGAATTAGTAGTTGAGGAGTCTGCAGAATAACGGGGATGCTAATCAAGGAAGTGCTAAGGTCATAATGTACGGGAAGGACTTTCATCCTTGACAGTGTCCTCAAGGTGATTTCAGTTTGTGGAGAGCTCCCAGGCCAGCCTAGCCTGCTGTGCTTTCTGGCTCTGTGAACATCTAGTTCATTTTTATGACAGCTTTCCCTTCATCCTTGGGATAGACTTGTTGTATCTTTGACTGAGTGTGTTTCCACGATGAGGAAATGTTCTGACCTGATTCCAGAAGGTGCCACTGTAGCTGGGTCTCTGCCGTGGGTGACCTGTGTTCATTTCCCTGCAGCACTGCAATGGCCAAAGATGAGCGGGTGAACCTGCTGTCCTTCACCGGGAGCACGCAGGTGGGAAAACAGGTGGCCCTTATGGTGCAGGAGAGGTTTGGTAAGTGTTGCCTTTTAAAGAGGATTGCGGTTCCCTCAGAGGTGGATGTGAAATCTTCAAGTTGGGTTTTTTCTCCTTAGTCGCTTCTGTCGGGCCACCAGCCACGTTTATCTGAATGTCCAGGTGATAGAAGGAATACACTTACTAATGTGGAGATTGCAAATCTAATAGCATAATTTGCAGAAGGATTTCATTTTCCCCCTAAATTGCCATAGTGAAATCCTATCAAATACTTTTCTTTATTTCTATCACAGTGTTTGGCAAATTAAAAACAAGAAAACTGACGCTCCCAGCAGGACCAGGGAGTACAGGACCTACAATGAGTTTGGAATGAAAGACTTAAATCTGTTCTTATATGTATATATAAGTTTATGTATATGTTATACATATACATATGTATAACATATGTAATATGTTCAGTTTATGTATATACAACTGAAAAGGGTTGTATACACACAGTCTTGTATGCTTTTATGGCTCATTAAAGAGGTTTAATTTTTGTTTATTTATTAAAAAGATTTTATTTTTTTAGGTAATGTCTATCCACAGTGTGGGGCTTGAACTCATGACCCCAAGATCAAGAGTCACTGCTCTGTCAGCTGAGCCAGCCAAGCGCCCCCAGAGGCATTGCTTTTCATTAAATTAATTAATTAATTAATTAATTCTTCATTTATTTATTTATAGTTCTTACATTTATTTTGAGAGAGAAAGAAAGAATCCCAAGCAGGCCCCATGCTGTCAATTACAGAGCCCAAAGTGGGACTTGTTCCTACCAACCGTGAGATAAGACCTAAGCTGAAATCCACAGTGTAACAAGTAAGCCACCTAGGGGCCCTCCAAAGGCATTGCTTTTAAACAGCAAGTTTACAAGCCACTAGAACTAATAACTAAGGTCAGCAAGGCGACAGGATACAAGATGACAATACAAAAATCACTTGGATTCCTTTACTTTGACAATGAGCATTCTGAAAATGAAATTCTGAAGACAATTCCATTTATACTAGTGTCAAAAAGAATAAAATACTTAAGAATAAAGTTCACAGGGGCTCCTGGCTGGCTCAGTTGGTAGAGCATGCAACTCTTGATCTCAGGGTTGTGAGTTCAAGCCCCACGTTGGGTGTGGATATTACTTAAAAATAAAATCTTTAAAAAAATAATAAATTTAATGAAAGAAGTTGAAGTCTTTCACACAGAAAGTACTACAAAGTATCATTGAAAGCAATTAAAGAAGACCTAAGTCAGTGTAATGACATCCTAATTTCACTGTTTGGGAAACTTAATATTTCAAGCTAAGATCAATCCTGCCCAAGTAACCTACACATTCATTGCAGTCCCTTTCCAAATGTCAGCTGGCTTCTTTGCAGAATTGACAGGCTGATGCTAAAATTCAGATGAAATGCAAAGGGGACCCCAAGCACCCAAAACAATCTTGAATAAGAACACGGGGGAACTCATACGTCCTGATACTGCAACGTAGGGTAACAAATACAGTAGTCAAGACTATGTACTGGCATCATGGCGGACATAAAGATCAGTGGAATAACGTCCAGAAATAAACCCTTAGAGTTATGGTTAATCGATTTTCAATAAGGGTGCTAGGACATTTCAGTGGGGAAAAACAAGTCTTTTTAATAAACAGTGCTGGGACAACTAGATATCCACACTGTAGGTATGAAATTAGACCCCCTCCTCTTCCTGTACACAAAAATTACCTCCTAATGTGTCAAAGACCTGAATGTAAGAGCCAGAACTATCAAACTCTCAGAAGAAAACATAGGAATAGGTTTTTGTGACCGTGGATTAGGCGATGGTTTCTTGGATGTGTCCCCTAAAACACAACCAACACAAAGAGACTTCATCAAAAATAAAAGCTTTTGTGCTTCAAAAGATACAATCAGAAAAGTGGAAAGAACATCCTATAGAACGGGAGAATGTATTTGCACATCCTTATCTGATAAGAGTTTGGTACATAGAATAAATAAAGGACTCTTAAAATTCAACAATATAAAACACAACCAAGGGCCGCCTGGGTGGCTCAGTTGGTTAAGCCTCTGATTCTTGGTTTCGGCTCAGGTCATGATCTCAGGGTTTGTGAGTTTGAGCCCACATCTGCTCTAATAGCGCAGGGCCTTGGGATTCTCTCTGTCCCTCTCTCTCTCTACTCTTCCCCCAGCTATCTCAGACATAAATAATAAATATTTTTTAAAAGTTAACCAATGTATCCAACCCTAGAGCAGTAGCTAAGTAGAATTTAGCCTATAATCAATGGTGAAATACTATGCAGTGATTGTTTTTTCTTTTAAAACAGCCGTTAACAACTTAGGGAAAAGGTGTTAGAGCAAATTAGTTTGTACAATCTCAAGCAATCAAGTACATAGAAATGAACAGCAAAGAGATTTGAAGACACTATACCAAATTATGAGGAGAGATTTCATGGTGACTTATAGCCACAGTTTTTGCCTGTTTGATACTTTCAGATTAAAAGAATTTTTTTATGCAGTGAGCACATACTTTTTTTAAAGTTTATTTTCAGAGAGAGGGAGAGCGAGAGAGAGGGAGCAAGCATGAGTCGGGTTGGGGCAGAGAGAGGAAGAGAGAGGCCCAAGCAGGCTCCACACCGTCAGCACAGACCCCGACGTGGGGCTTGATGCTACGAACTGTGAGATCCTGACCTGAGCTGAAATCAAGAGTCAGATCCATAACCGACTGAGCCACCTGAGCACATAACTTTTTAACTTTTTTTTACTGTGGTAAAAGAAATGTGTGTGTGTGGGTATGTACATGTGTGTGTGTGTGTGTGTGTGTGTGTGTGTGTGTGTGTATAAAGTATACATTTTTTTAAATTTTACATATATAAATATCATTTTAACTATTTTAAGTGCATACCCCTGTGGCATTAAGTACATTTTCACTGTTGTGCAGCCATCACCATCATCGATCTCCAGACCTTTTTTTTCCCAATGTCATCCCCATTAAAAACTAACTCCACGTTTCTGCCTTCTTCCAGCCCTTGTCAACCATCATTCTCCTTTTTTTCCTCTCTGGATTTGACTCTTCTAAGAACCTCCTATAAGTAGAATCACCACCCAGAATTTGTCCTTTTGTGACATACTTACTTCACATAGCATGTCTTAAAGGTTGCAGCATGTGTCAGAATTTTCTTCCTTTTTAGGGCGGAATGATACTCCATTGTGTGTATTTACCCCATTTTGTTGATTTGTTCGTTTTTGTTAAAATTTTTTTAATGTTTATTTATTCCTGAGAAAGACAGAACATGAGCGGGGGACGGGCAGAATCTGATGCAGGCTCTAGGCTCTGAGCTGTCAGCATAGAGCCTGATGCAGGGCTCAGATCCAAGGGCGGTGAGATTATGACCTGAACTGAAGTCCGACGCTTAACCGACTGAGCCACCCAGGTGCCCCGATTCGTTAATTTAGTGATAGACCCTTGGGCTGCTTCCACCTTGTGGCTCTTGTTTTTTGTTTTTATTTTTGTCTTCACCTTGTAGATGTTGTGAACAGTGCAGCTGTGAGCATAGGTCTGCACCTATCTGTTCAAGTTCCTGTTTTCACTTGTTCTGGTTAAGTACCCAGTAGTGGATTGATATACTTCTCTGATTCATTTCTTGGGAAGTTACACAATTTTCCACAATAACTGCTCTATTTCACAGTAACTGCTTGTGGAGTTTGGGGATGGGGTTTAATTTCACATTTAGAGAAAAGTTACACGACTAACAACACAAGGAATTCCTGTGTACCCTTTAACAAAATTCACCGACTGCTTACTTGTTTCCCCATTTTATCATTTTCTGTCCCTCCAGCAGCACACACTCACATAAACTCTGCGTGCGTGTTGTTTTTTAACCTTTAGAGAAAGGTGAAGACATGGTGTTTCTTTACCACTAAGTATTTTGGTGTATTTCTTAAGAATAAGGGGGGCGCCTGGGTGGCTCAGTCGGTTGAGTGGCCGACTTCGGCTCAGGTCATGATCTCATGGTCTGTGAGTTCGAGCCCCGTGTCGGGCTCTGTGCTGACGGCTCAGAGCCTGGAGGCTGCTTCGGATTCTGTGTCTCCCTCTCTCTGCCCTTCCCTTGCTCATGCTCTGTCTCTATGTCTCTCAAAAATAAAATAAAAACATTAAAAAAAAAATTAAAAAAAAAAAAGAATAAGGACATTGTGCCATATAACTATGTATGATAAGGTTATTGAAATCAAGAAATTTGACATCAGTGCAATCCTTACGCTACAGTTTAAAAAATTCTTTTGATGTTTATTTTTGAGAGAGAGCGAGTAAGTGGGTGAGGGGCAGAGAGGGAGGGAATCCAAAGCAGGCTGCCCACTGAAAATGGAGCGTGCAAGGTAGGGCTTGAACTCACGGACCATGAGACCATTACCGGAGCCGAAGTGAAATGCTCAACCGACTGAGCCACCCAAGCGCCCCCTTATGCTACAGTTTAAATCAGAAAATAAACGGGTGCCCGGGTGGCTTGGTCTGTTAAGTGTCCAACTCTTGGTTTCGGCTCAGGTCATCATCTTGCATTTAATGAGACTGAGCTCTGCATCAGGCTCTGCGCTGACATCACGGAGCCTGTTTGGGATGTTTCCACCCTGCCCTGCGCCTCTCCCCTGCTCCTGCTCTCTCTCTCTCTCTCTCAAAATAAATAAACGTAAAAAAAAAAAAAAATTAAACCCAGTTGAAATAGGCTATGATTTGAGGCCGTCTCGCAGGGTGCGTTAACTGCTGAAATGGACATTAACCCGTGTTTGTGTGTTTTTAAAGGGAGAAGTTTGTTAGAACTCGGAGGAAACAATGCCATCATTGGTAAGGCTGCCCTTTGTTTGCTGTTCAGAATAGCTTCAGTAGCCATGGTGACCGTCCAGAACTTGGGTAGAAACTCTTCCATCCCTCCAGTGTTGTGTGTGTCCAAAAGCTAATTTTACATTTCAGCATTTTACTTGTGAGATGGGATACAAAGGCTGTTTGGGGCAGCCTTGTTTGCAGGCAGGATTACTAGGAAGGACAGGTGTTCATTTTGGGAAATGTTAACCTGGGGTTTAGAGCCTGTGTCTGAGACTTTGTAGTTTGGCATGATTTCTTGTTTTTCCTTCTCCTGCTTTCTGAAAACAGGCCACGTGTTTCTCTAAAGTAAGTACATAACTCTTAAATGACTTGCTGATTCCTTTACATAGTAAAAAATTAGCTTGTCTCAGTAAGATGTTGGTTGAGTGCTTTTATGTTGGGAAAGGTCACTTCCTTAAAGCCCTTTATCACTTAACCCAGAGTCTTGGAGTTTACCTGATTCTCTTATTCAGTTGTTGGGGGCAAAATAGGTTACCAGCCTTTTCTGGATAATGAACATCAAGGTTGAGATTTAATAGAAGCGTGGATTTTGTGATAAAAAACAAAACTTGGTCATTTGTATATTGCCATTGTTATCATGTGTAAATGCCTATATTTTTGTGGCGGACACCAGAAGTTTAAAAGGTATGTGGTGATGGGTTTATTCTGGTCGGACTTCTAATCTAGTTAGAGAGCATTCCTTTGCAAATAGTTAGCATTTAGTGAGCCCTGAGTAGTTGCAGATACTGCTCAGCTGTTTCATATGAGTTAATTTCCTGTAATCCCCACAAACACTCTCTGAGGTGCATACCACTATTCATCTCCTCTGGCATCTGTACTGGGATAAGGACCAGAAAGCTCATTATTCTGCTCTTCATGTAGTCCTCCCTGGAAGAACAGTTGCCCCTGTGATGGGAACATGCTTACGTCACCGGGGTAATGCTGCTAGTCTCTTACCGAGCTTTCTGACGGCGTCATCTGGTACTGGTTAGCCCGTCTACTTGGCGACACTGATGGTGTGTGTTTTGTTTCTCTAAGCTTTTGAGGATGCGGACCTCAGCTTGGTCGTTCCATCAGCTCTCTTCGCGGCCGTGGGGACAGCGGGTCAGAGGTGTACCACTGCGAGGCGCCTGGTGAGTGTGTCTGCATGGACGCGTGGCGTTGTCTTCAAACCCCACTTTGTTACACACCGCACTGTTAGGAAGGAGTGTCCAAGTATTGCTAGAAAAATGTGTTTCCGTAGACACAGCTAGCACATCTGCGGCCCTGATAATGTCTTGTGTGCTCAAGGCACATGATGCTAATCAACCAGGGATTGTGCCCAAGCTAAAAGTGGTGGAGTTGGACTCTGGGGAATGAGACCTTGAACAGTGTGGACAAAGTTCAATGTTGCTTAGAGAATAAAATCAGCTAAAAGTTTGAAGAATTCGAAAAGTATTTGTTAAAAGATACAGAACCTTGGCTTCTTTATAAAAACACTCTAGTACAAAACATTCTAAAGACATTAATTTTGGGCCCCTAAGTCTGGCCTTAGATTTCTAGACTTGCTGTGACATGTTTTATTGAAAAGCTTATGTGGGTTTTCTCTGGATGAATCTGTAGTCTGCACACACATATATAGGCCGCATTAGTACTAAGTGCACAGAGGGAGATGTGGTTTAGCCGCAGCGTGTGGGATTTGGAGAGTTTAATGTTCGTACTTAGATATGAGCTAGATACCAGTTTTGTGTGGGGTACTAGCCTGATTTTCATGACTCTCATGGTCCTGAAAACTCAGTACGGCAACCAAACAAGTTTTGATTAGGTGCAAAATGTGGCTACATTTGACATTTTAAAAACTATTATTGTTGAGTTCTCCTCTTGTAATTAAAAAAAAAAACAGTCATGCATTTGAATGATAGAGAAATTGACTTTGTATTTTTACTCTTACCATATGAGCCAGTTCTTTATGGCTCATCTAAGACATAATCTAATTAGAATAAAAGGTGTCTGGAAAGTAAGCCTACTTTTTCTTTAACTTGTCTTATTCATTTTTTCCCTGTATTTTACAACAGTTGAATATCTGTCTTTTCTTTGTTTTTCTGTAGTTGAAGTTCTCCCAAAAAATCTGAGAAATGACATTCATAAATTATTTACAATTTATTGAATTTGCTTTAGACATTTATTACACTAATGCTATGAAGGAAACAGGTACTCCAAAAGATTATAATTTGAACGACATGGTGAAATTTGAAATAACATGAAAGTCAAGCCTTCGTATATTCAGCTAAGTTTTATTATTCCTTTGTGTCTTGGAGCAAGTATAAAGCATACAAGTCCATGCTTTATATTTAGTGTTAAATGTTAGAGGATGCTATTAGTCACTGCCCAGATTGGCTCCCACAGGGACAGGTAGTGCCGTGTAGAAAAATCAATTCCGGTGCCGTGGACTCTCCATGACTACAGGAAGACCGGCCCAGAGAATGGATGGCTTGACAAGTTGACCTCCATCAGTGGGAACATAGCTTGGAGCTTACATCCTACCTAGAGCGAGTCCAAAGGCACTCCTGGTTGAGCCCTCCCTCTGGAGACCCACTCTGCCTCAGGGTGCGCTGTTACACGGCTGCCGTACCGAGGCAGACCAAACAGCTGTGGTATGTGTTCGCCACAACTGGGCCAGATGCACTTGAGGTGCTCTGGTAATTAAGATGTTGAATGCTTTAGAGCAAAAACAGGTGTAATTGCTTTGTGAAGCTTGGCCAGTTAGGTCCTTAGCAACTTGATAAAGACATGGCTTATTTCTTTCTAACATCCCATGAGTGGAAATTTATTATCTTAATGTAGTTATTAAGATTAGAAATTATATAATTAATAAACATATACTTATTTTTGGTTATGTCTTCAGAGATCACAGTATCTAAGAACTGGTATGAATTATAAACCAGTACTATTCAGAAAAATCGCACATTGTTGACAACTTGATGCATTCATTTGACTGTTCCCTTGAATGTTTCTTTTTTCACTTAGTTTTTACATGAGAGCATCCACGATGAAGTTGTAAATAGACTTAAAAAGGCCTATGCACAGATCCGTGTGGGGAACCCTTGGGACTGTGAGTATCTGGTTGATTTCAGAGATACTCCTTTTTGACAGCCGGTGTTACCAGTGTTTCTGATCTCAGACTTTTTGTTTTTCCTTTTCTGAGAGGCCTGAGGGCATGTGAAGCAGGTTATTTGGCACTTGGGGTATCATGTCTGCTCCTAGCTTAGGATCCTGGGTGCTCGATGTAGGCTGGTGGGTGAGCCTCGGAGATGGTGTTCAGATGGGATGACTTTGACAAGCTTCTCTCTCTGCCCTCTTATCACCCTTGTGCACGCCACTGCTGTCCTCATGGAAGGCTGCAGGAGTCCCCTCCCTGACCTGCCTGCTTCCACGTCTGCCTTCCATAGAAGCCAGAATGATTTTTTTAAACATGTAATTAGATGAAATAATTCATTTTTCTGCTCCATACACTCCAGTGACTTCTAATTGCTCTTTAGCTGAAACCTGGGTCCCTTCCAAGTCTCTGTGGATCAGGCTCACAGTCTCTCATGGTGTGACCTCTGCCGCCTCCCCCTGCCCGCCCCCTGACTTGCTGTGTGTCATTTCCCCCCTGCTCCTGGGCTCCAGCTTCCCATCGTTCTGGCAGAGCTCCCGGTGTCCCATGCTCCATCCTGTCACTCTTCCCACTGGAAATACTCTTCACCCCGCTTTTCCCGTGACCAGTGCTCAAAGGTACCCTGATGCCTACCTAAATCTACCTTCTTCCTCTGTCCCCTGGTCGCCTTTAGTGTTCTGGATTCCAGCAGCCACCTAGGGCCGCAGCACTTTTTGCCTGTTCAATTCCACCCCAGCTCCTGAGCCCTTGAAGTCCTTAGAGCACGATCTCACCGTCACGAGTAAACAGATTGTATATTTTTAGTGCAGTGCGCCGAGTGATCGAGAGCCATTCCTTTAACCCAGGGGGTGACAGATTTCCGTACGTGTTTATGTAGAGAAACTTTAATCAGGACACAGCCCCACCCCCTGGTTTAAGTGTCTTCTGTGGCTACTGTGGCAGAGACCACATATGTCATGCAGAACAGCAACTGTTTCCTGTCTGGCCTTTCCCTGGAAGAGGTAGCTGGCTCCTGCTCTGTGCTGAGAGGCTGTCTGAAGGGATGGGGCTGTTCACTGGGGGAGGTTTTCTAACAGTGCCATGATGCCTTTTGGAGTGAAATGAAAGGCTTTCTTTTTTCTCTGCAGCTAATGTTCTCTACGGGCCACTCCACACCAAACAGGCGGTGAGCATGTTTCTGGGAGCAGTGGAGGAGGCAAAGAAAGAAGGTGGCACTGTGGTCTATGGTGGCAAGGTAATGACAGCTGAGTGCAGTGGTGACAGGTTTTGCTTCCTTTCCAGCGCAGGGCTCTGGGCAGACCGGCGAAGGGTCTCCCAAGGGCTGTCTTTGTCTTCTCCATCCCTTTCGTAAGGGGGAAATACTGTTTAAGTGAGTGACAACAGAAAACGCATGGAACACTTCTGGAAGGACACACAAGAAACTCGGAGCCCTGGTGGCTGTTGGATCGAGGCCCGTGGAATTTGTGTCCCTTTCCATGGGACGGTAGAAGACTTGGAATTCAGAGCAATCAGAGTCCGTATTTAGTGGTTAGCTTTAAAAGTCAGTTAAGGCAGGACATCACAGAAAGAATACGAGGCAGTTTTGCCATAGATCTCTTGGCGGCAAGCATTTCCACCACAGACATTATTTTGGCATAACCAATTGGTTACAAGGCAGTTTGGCACAAAGGGTAACAAAAATAACTGGTTGACCTCTTGGTTGGGCAGTGTGTTGGTCTCATCAGTGGGTTGACTCTGGGGTTTCATTTTTCCATTGATGTAGTACTCCCATTTTTATACTACATAAATCTTAGCCCTCATGATGGTCAACGCAGTGGTGCAGAGTTCTGAAGTCACGTTTCCCATGGAACTTTGAACTTTGCATTTCCCATAGAACTTTGAAACATCTGTCAAGGGACATGTGGCAACATCCCAAGCACAAACAGGGTAGAAGGCTTTCACAGCACAGTACAAAGCTCAGTTAAAAACAAGCATCCTAGTATTTGGAAACTGATACCTCTCTCTCTTTTTTTAGTGTTTACTTTAAAAATTTTTTTTAAATGTTTATTTTAAAAAATTTTTAATGTTTATATTTGAGAGAGAGCGAGTGAGTCGCATGTGCGAGTGGGGAAGGACAGAGAGGAAGACAGAGGATCTGAAGTAGGCTCCACACTGACAGCAGAGACCCAGATGCAGGGCTTGAACTCACGAATCGTGAGATCATGACCTGAACTGAAGCCAGACCCTTAACTGACTGAACCACTGAGGATCTCTATTAAATGTTTGTTTTTGAGAGAGAGAGAGTGCAAGCTGGGAGGGGCAGAGAAAGAAGGGGACAGAGGATCAGAAGTGGGCCCTGCTGACAGAGCGCGCGCACACACACACACACACACACACACACATATACATATCTAGTTGGATAGGGATATGTTTGTTTATTTGTGTATTTTTTGTTACTCCTAAGTGTTACTCTCTTTTTTCTCAGTGTAGCATGTATTGACGTTACGTAATGCAGGGTGGTGTTACCGTAGTAGATACTGCTGCCATGCACGGGATTGGGAGTTGATACAGTTGACTGTTGGGAAACACACAGCTCAAACGGTGAGAGCCAGAATGAGAGACATGTTGGAGACTAGATCACCCGCCGTGGGCATCAAGAGTATTTTACAGAAGGAAATATGAGCTTCAATTAACTGAACACGAACTAGTAATTTGGTCCTTTGAGATTTGTTAGGAGAGTTGTCTACAGTATACTCTTGGGGCTTTTGATTTTTGTACAGTATGTATTGGTTTGCTAGGGCTGCCCTAACAAAATATCACAGACTGGGTCATTTAAATAACAGAAATTAACTTTTCTCACAGTCGTGGGGGCTGAGGTTAAAATCAAGATCTGGCAGGGTTTCTGCTGAGGCCTGTGTTCTTGGCATGCAGGTGGCAGCCATACTAGTGTCCTCACAGCCACCTTCTTGGTGTCTTCACATAGCTTTTCCTTTGTGTCTCTGGTATCTCTTCCTCTTTTTGTAAGGATGTCAATTCTGGCAGATTAGGGCCCTTCCCATGTGACCGCATTTGAACTTTAATTACTTCCTTGAAGGTTCTGTCTCCAGGGGCACCTGGTTGGCTCAGTTTTTTTTTTTTTTTTTTTTTAAGTTTTATTTATTTTTGAGAGAGAGACACACACAGAGTACAAGCAGGGGAGGGGCAGAGAAAGAGGGAGACACAGAATCCAAAGCAGGCTCCAGGCTCTGAGCTGTCAGCACAGAGCCCGACGTGGGTCTCAAACTTGTGAACCACAAGATCATGTCCTGAGCCGAAGTCGGAAGCCTCACCGACTCAGCCACCCAGGTGCCCCAGTTGGTTAAGCATTCGACTTCGGCTCAGGTCTTGATCTCACTGTTCATGGGTTCAAACCCTTTGTCAGGCTCTGTCCTGACAGCTCAGAGCCTGGAGCCTGCTTCGGATTCTGTCTCTCTCTCTCTCTCTCTGCCCCTTCCCCACTCACACTCTGTTACTCTCTCTCTCAAAAATAAACATTAAAAAAAAAAAAAGCTTCAGCTTAGGAATTTGGGGATGGGGGACACAATACAGTCTTTAATTATTAACTTATTATAATTTTTTTAATGTTTATTCATTTATTTTGAGAGAGAGGGAGAGACAGAGTCCCAAGCAGGTTCCATGATGTCAGCATAGGCCCTAATGCAGGGCTTGAACCCATGAACTGTGAGATAATGACCCGAGCCAGAATCAAGGTCAGACACTTAAGTGACTGAGCCACCCAGGCGCCCTCACAATACAGTCTTTAAACACAGACCGTATAGAGTACCTATTTTTACACTGTATAAATTTTTTAAAAAGCCACCTGTAACAGTGTTTTTACAGTGTAACTTCAGCCTTTGTTCCTTGACTTCTTTTTTTCTATTTTTATCTGACCAACTACCTTAGGAGCTATAGGAGGCAGAGAGCATTTTCATTCATGATGATGTTATTTTTGAGAAATAATTCATCTGTAGATGGTGTTTATTTTTTTTTCTCCACAAGTACAGGCAAAGGTTGTATCCGCTGATGCAAAGTAGGAGAAAACAAAATGCTTTCATTCTTGTGATTTTATTTCTCTAATGAAGGTTATGGATCGCCCTGGAAATTACGTAGAACCGACCATTGTGACAGGTCTGGCCCACAACGCATCCATTGCCCACACAGAGACGTTTGCTCCGATTCTGTATGTCTTTAAATTCAAGGTAAAAATGGACTCTGCTTGCTTTTTCTCTAGTTTAATGTTGAAAAAGAAGAGAAGAGTAAAGAAAATGAAGGTATGTGAAATTTCACTCTGTTAGCTTAGGGAGGTTTTAGGTAGTCAGTCTGCAAGAAAAACTGCACGCGGGGAACAAAATTGAGGTGCCTACACCTGTCTCCGTTAGGGTTAGACAAAAACTGACCACCTCCCTTCCCAGGTCCACCCTCCGCGACCCCAAGAGATTGAATCAAGATTTGAATGTTGATTAATAGTTAAAAAATAATGAGAATTGCATCCTTTTGCAATTATATGATTGCTGTTTAAAAAACTTGATTTAAATGGTCTATCATTGCTTTACATAATGGGACTAGCGGTATAATTTCATGTTTTATACTGTGTGTGTGACTCAGTTCTTGAGCAAATTATTTAGTGTCTCTTGCCTAATCTGTAAACTGGATAATATAAAACCTGTATCATCGGGTGAGGATTAAATAACTAAGTGTACTGTAAGTGGTTAGATCTATGGGTTGTGCATAATTGGAGCTCTGTAAATATTAGTTCTTATATGAACTAATGTAAATTAGTAGCTTGAATCGAAACATGTATTCCTCTGTTTCTCAGAGTACAATTAAGGGAAAAATCTCACAAAGCCGTGTGTCAGAGAAACGGAATTAGTAAGATAGTGAGTCTTCAGTTTACGTTTGTGCAGTAAAGTTACACTGGTACGTCTCATGAAATGAACCATTGTGAACCTTGACCGGAATTCTGTATCATTCCACTCTCTGTCCTTTCAGAGTGAAGAAGAAGTCTTTGCATGGAATAATGAAGTAAAACAGGGACTTTCAAGTAGCATCTTTACCAAGGATTTGGGCAGAATCTTCCGCTGGCTTGGGTATAAATTTGTCTATTTTGAAAATCTATGTAAGTTTAATTGCCTCCTGAAGGGACTTGTGAAAAAAAAAATGAAGCCATCCTACTTGAAAATACATATTTGAGCATCGAGAGTCTTAGAGGTTTGAATTTTTTGTTTTTTGGTTTTTGGTTTTTTTTTAAAAATTTTTTAATATTTATTTTTGAGAGAGACAGAGAGACAGAACTCGAGCAGAGGAAGTGCAAAGAGAGAGGAAAACAGAATTCAAAGCAGGCTCCAGGCTCTGAGCTGTCAGCACAGAGCCCAATATGGGGCTCGAACCCATGGACTGGGAGATCGTGACCTGAACCTAAGTCGGCCACTTAACAGACTGAACCCCCAAGGGGTCCCTTGTTTGCTTTGTTTCTCAATTTCCTAATAGATTGCTTTCAACCCTGCTTCCCTTTTTACACACAGACCGAAAGGATCAGACTGTGGCATTGTTAACGTCAATATCCCAACGAGCGGGGCGGAGATCGGAGGTGCATTTGGTACGTAAAGAGTCCTTTTCCAAGTTGGGGGCCGTATATCAGATGTTCGGGCTGCCATCACACAGTACCATGGGCTGGGTGCCTTACACAATGGAAGTTTATTTTCTCACAGTTCTGGAGGCTGCAAGTCCGACCAAGGTCAAGGTTTTGGCAGAGTTGGTTTCTCCTGAAGCCTCTTCCCTGGCTCGTCGTCCTCACACGGCCTTTTGTCTGTGGTTGCACATGTATCGCTGGTGTCTTCTTTTTATGAGGACGCTAGTCGTGTTGTTTTAGGGCCCCACCTTTATGACTTCAGGGTTTTTTTCCTTATGACTTCATTTAACCTTAGTTACCTCCTCAAATGTTCTCTTGCCAAACACAGCCACATTCTAAGTAGTGGCCGTTAGGTCTTCAACGTGGGAATTTGGGGCGGGACACAATTTAGGCAGCACAGGAAGAGCAGTGGTAACTTTTAGACAAGTTTGACCAAGAAGCTGGAATAATAGAACCTGGTAAGAATCTGGTCTTAGGTGCCTGAGAGAGCTTATGTGTCAGGTGCAGAGATAGTCGTCAAGGTCTGACTGTTTTCCTCAAATGCGGCATCAATCACATTGGAGCCAGGGCCCTTAACCTAAAATATGTGACCGCTTGAAATGGTGGCATCTCTTTTTGCGGGAGATGGTCCACGCCCCAGAGAGCATTAAGAGCCCCTGGCTTTAGGGATAAGCCAGAAAGTTTCACATGAAAAATTCTGGTTTTTAATTGCTAAGTAGCATGCTAAGTGTCAAACAGTATCTTTTCTTTAGATTAAATACTAAGTTGTTGTTTTCACTGGGCTCTGCTTGTATTTTCTCTTAATAAGCTTTGAGGGTTTCTTTTTTTTTTTTTTTTTTTTAATGTTTGTTTGTTTTGAGAGAGAGAATCCCAGCATAGTCCATGCTGTCAGCACAGAGCCTGACACGGGGCTTGATCTCATGAACCTTAGGATCATGATCTGAGTTGAGATCAAGAGTCAGATGCCTAACCAACTGACTCACCCAGGCACCGCTTTTATTTTTTAAAGTTTATTTATTTATTTTGAGACAGTGCGAGAGTAAGCAAGGGAGGGGCAGAGAGGGGGAGAGAGAATCCCAAGCAGGCTACGTACTGTCAGCACAGAGCCCACCAAGGGGCTTGAACTCAGGAACCGTGAGATCATGACCTGAGCCAAAATCCACAGTCAGACGCTTAACTGACTATGAGGGTGCCCCTCCATAGTCAATTTTTAGATGGAAGTGGCCTTTCTCCCACTTTTCCTCCTTCATTCCCAGAGGCAACTGCTTTGAGAGTGTTACTGAAAAAAAAAAAGTAATTTACCTTTGAATTTACTTCAGTTTTTAAAAAGTTTTTTTTTTTTGATAGAGTGTGAGTGGGGGAGGGGTAGAGAGCAAAGGAGAGAGGGGATCGGAAGCGCACTCTGCACTGACAGCAGCGAGCCCAACATTGGGCTGGAACTCACAAACTGAGATTATGACTCGAGGTGAAGTCGGATTCTCAATCGACTGAGCCACCCAGGGGCCCCTAATTTTTATTTATTTATTTTAAGCAATCACTCGACCCACGTTGGGGTTTGAACTCTTGAACCCCACACACTCTACCAACTGAGCCCACCAGGCATCAGTACTTCAGTTTTTCAGAGTAGTGTGCTTTGACTGCTTACTGCTTCTCAAGTTTAGACATTACGTGTGGAGCCCCTGTTAGGATAGATGAGCCTCTCTCTTTAACCCTCCCTCTCTTTCTGTCTGTGCGGCATTGTATGGCATGACATTATCATGCTGGGCGAGGTCAAGGGGAAACCAGAGGAACCAACCAGGCTTCTAAGAATGCCTTCCCTCTTGGAGTCCACACAGGGTGTGTTTAATTCTTCCAGCAACAGATTGACACAAAATGCCTGAAATGTCAGCTACCAGGAGAGCTCATTAGGGACTCAGCGCCCCTGGCTTTCACAGGGGCTTCTCACCTAGGCACCCTTTCTTTCCCTGGCCGAAATTCCGGACTCGCTGAAGGAAAGCAGGGGTTTGACATAAATCACGGTGTATAAAAACAGTTGAGGCCCAGTGAGACGCTTGTATCATTTGGGAAAGTTTTATGCCCGTGTGGGGGAGCCGTGTGGGGGAGCCGCTGGGCCGCCTGGTTCCCAGATGCAGCAGAATCGCCACCTGCTGGGCCTCCCCTGCATCGTTGGCGAGAATGTTTCCTCAGGTTTTTGAAGTCGTTTCTCATTTGCATTATAGTTTTGGATATTGTGGTTGAAAAGCCCAATCCACTTTGATTTCTGATCTCTTTTTTTTTCCCATATCAAAAACTTTGGGGTCTACTTTTTATGTCAGTGGAGATCATTGTAAAAATCTTTCTTGGACGGTGGGCCTGTGATGAGCTTTAGAATATTGGGGCTCATTTTCAGTCCTCGGAAGTTTTGACTCATTTTGTTTTGATACTGTTTATTTTTTCCCTTCACTTTTTTTTTTCTTTTAACATCTTCAGGTAATCTCTACACCCAACGTGCAGCTTAAACCTACACCCACAGGTTGAGGGGTTGCATGCTTTACTGACTGAGCCAGTCAGGCACCCTAATTTTTCTGTTTTTCTAACTTCTAGAACTATTACTTGAATACTAGCTCTCGAAGAATTGTCTAATTTTGTTCTCTTTTTCCTCCTATTTTCATCTCTTGGTTTTATGTTTTTTTATTACTATTTTTTTAATATAGGAGATTTCCTCAGATTTTTTTTTAAGATTTAATTTTTAAATAATCTCTACACCTAGCATGGGGCTCAAACTCACCACCCCAAGATCACAAGTCTTATGCTCCTGTGACCAAGCCAGCCAGGTGCCCCCTCAGATTTTTCTTCCAGCTCTTCTATTAACTATTTTCCTCTCTGCTGTTACTAAAAACAACACTTCTTTCCTGTGATTTGATGGCATACTTTTAGATAGTATCCTTTTCTTGTTGTATGGAATCTTTATCTTCTTATAATCTAAGGATATTATTATAACATTTCAAAATACTATAAAAGCAGCATAGGTATATTATAGAAAATAATGTATAACTAAGCATAAACAAGAAAATAAAATTATATTTCTCCCATCTAGAGGTTTCCCATTTTAACACATTGTCTCATGGTACGGTTGGTTTTCTTTTGCTTCTTGGTAAATTTTTTTTTTACACGTTTATTTACTTTTGAGAGAAAGAGACAGAGTGTGAGTGGGAGAGGGGCGGAGAGAGAGAGAGACACAGAATTGGAAGCAGGTTCCAGGGTCTTAGCTGTCAGCACACAGCCTGATGCGGGACTCGAACTCAAGAGTGGTGAGATCATGACCTGAGCTTCGGTCGGACACTTAACTGACTGAGCCACCCAGGCGCCCACAAATTTCTGTTTCCTCTTTATTCCTTTTGTTTGTTTGCTTTTCCCCTTGCAGTTCTTTTTTTCTGCTTATTTGGTTTATTTGGTCTTGGTTTTTTGTTTGTAGAGGAGATAGTCTGAGCTAAATGTAAACTCAGTGGCTGGGTAGCTCTGGTCTCCTTTTGGTATCTTAGTTTCTGTGCTGCTGAGTAGGAGCCACGGAGAGAGAAACTGCTCACGAGATGTGAGTTTCTTGTGTGTTTGTCTAGGAGGCGAAAAGCACACAGGCGGCGGCCGCGAGTCTGGTAGCGATGCCTGGAAACAGTACATGAGAAGATCCACTTGGTAAGACCAGGCTTTGGGAGGACGCGTGCGGGCTTCGAGCTGTTAGAATGCTCTTGTAAAACTAAAAGCTCTGCTACTTCCTGCTCTGTGTACAGCTTCACTTAATTCTGGTTTCCTTCCTCCCTCCCTTCCTTTCTCCCTCCCTTTCTCCCTCCCTCCCTCCCTCCCTCCCTCCCTCCCTCCCTTCCTTCCTTCCTTCCTTCCCTATAATTATTTAAAAATTTCTTTCAACGTTTATTTTTGAGAGAGAGAGAGGGAGAGAGAGAGGGAGGGTGGGGGAGGGGCAGTGAGAGGGAGGACACGCAATTTGAAGCAGGCTCCAGGCTCTGAGCTGTCAGCACAGAGCCTGATGCTGGGCTCAAACTCACAAATCGCTGGTTTCATGACCTGAGCCGAAGTTGGACGCTTAACGGACCGAGCCTTCCAGGGCGTCCCTTTCTTACTGTTACTTTTCTACCCTTCCAGTCCCGCGTCAGCCGGTGCCCAGTGCTAGACTGTGAAACTGTCTCAATGATCGTTTTTGTCTGGAGGCGCTGGATGGGCAGGACATTGGAGGGTCGAATGAGGGGGCGGCCACCACCCATGCAGACTGTAGGGGGAGGTGCACAGGGCCCCTGCAGGCCAGGCTAGCAAGCTGCAGGATAGCAGCTGTCAGTGCAGTGAGTGTGACGCTTGAAGCTGCATTAATTCTCCCAGCCAGTGGGTAGGTGGCGCAGAGCCCTCCTTCTGGGAGAATTCTACTAGGAGTTGGTTCTTTTACTCGTATGCTGTTTTTCCTCCCGCCGTGGGAAGAAATATTTTTACTCAGTGCGTTAAAACAGAATACACGGGTCAGGCCCAGTGGTGGCGTGTTATAGAAGGAACACAGGGTGAGGATCCAAGGACACTCATCTTAGTCTCATTTACTGCTTCTTACTGGCCCCATAACCTTGGGTGGGTTCTCAACTCCGGCCCCTTAGCGCCTCAGTGACTCGATAGCTGTCAGGAATTTCTGAGGTGCGTTGGCACCTTGGTGCCTTAAGTCCCATACACATGTTGGCTTTCTTGGTTCCTGGTTTTTGAAGTCAGTTATGTTCCTTTTACTTTATTGTGTACCAGAGATCTAGAATGGCATACTTTTTTCTTTTTAAGTTTTATTTATTTAAGTAATCTCTACACCCAACAGAGGGCTTGAACTCAGGACCCTGCGATCAAGAGTTGCCTGATCTTCTGAATGAGCCAGCCATGTGCTCCTAGAGTGGTAACATTGAGTTAGCAGCCTTTTGGAACCAATTTTATTTTTATTTTAAAATTTATTAATTTTTATTTACTTTGAAAGAGTGAGAATCCCAAGCAGGCTCTGCAGCACAGAGTCTGACGTGGGGCCCCAAACCCATGAACCATGAGACCGTGACCTGAGCTAAAAGCAATGGTCGGACGCCTAACGGATTGCGCCACCCAGGAGCCCCGGAACCCATTTAATAGGGATATTTTTCCTCTCAGGAGAAAGTCTAGGTGTGTAATTACTAGGGAAGCTTTTATTTTCAAAATTATTTCAGTTTATTTCTGTCGAAATGAGAATATCTATGTTTTCCCTGCTAGTTCAAAAAAAGAGAGAGAGAAAAGAAGAACATTATATTCCCTTTATTCTTGTGCCCTGAAGAGTATGAATAACCTGTTTGACAGGTGTTTTTCCAATTATGTTTCTCTCACCTTCTTTCCTTTTTTTTTTTTCCCCTAAGTCAGGATCTGTGCTAACTTTGTTTTGTTTCCTAATTTTGTTTTTCTTCACTAACTTGTGTCTTCGACATCTCACCTTGTAATAGGTACAGATAGGTTACATTTTCTTAATGGCCTAAAATAGTCTATATTATGTATGTACTCCTCTTCTCTTAAGTTGTTCATTTTTTCCCTCTAGCACCATCAACTACAGTAAGGACCTTCCTCTGGCTCAAGGAATCAAGTTTCAGTAAAGGTGACCGTAAATTGGCGTTCCTCACAACTTACAGGCGTTCTCGCGACGCTTTCTTCTGAAGACGACAAAGAAGATTAAGATTTGCCCTGAATAAATAAATGCATTATTTTGAATATGATGTTGGCTAATCTCTTAGCCCTGAGGCCCCAACTAAATCAAGAGACTTATTTTTAAAACAATAAAAATAAAGGTGTCACAACATAGCCATGTTTAGTAATGGATAGGTTGGGTGAATTTTTATGTTGCTAATTGTTCAGGATTCTAAAAAAATTTTTGTATTATAATTTAGAAAAAAATAGTAGATGCTCTTGTAAGAATTTGGAAAAACACAGAGTGGAGAAGAAAATGGAAGTCTTCTCGGTAGATGCAGGAGCATCTCCCGAGTGTGAGTACAGGTTTCGTGGTGAGTATTGATTCACGGTACCCGGGAGCATGTGCGGGAGAGAGGAGCGTGTGGAGGGGGCGTGTCGATGTCGGTGCGTGTAGAGGAGCACAGCACGGTGTCCATGGGGAGTGCCTTGCTTGCTGCGAAATGACTAAGGGTTGTTCGTTGCCATTACCTGCTTCCCTTGCTCATGTCAGATTGTGTCACCACAGAAGAGATGCGCTTGGTGGTTTTGCTCCAGGCGTAGAGCCTCTACCCGCCAAGGACTGTGCCTGTGTCTGCTGAAAAGTGTGTCCGGGTTTCTGGTGCAACCTTACACCATTGTCTTATGTTACGTTTGTGCGTGTGGCAGCATGTGGTAGTAGTGAACCGAGGAAAGCTGTCCGTGGCTGAGAATCTGCCTCCTTCTCTTGGGAAGCTGAGCCTTGGAGTGGGTCATCCCAAGGTGTCCTGCTGAATCCACATTGACTCTTCAAGGTCTCCTGTCGTGCTGGCAGTGTGTGCTCCCTTGCTGGGTTGGACCTGGGCAGAAGCCTTCCAAGAAGATACGTTTGTAGATAATCTGATGCATCAGGATGTATGGACAGATTCGGACAATTGGCAAAGAATGGGTTAGGACCCAGAGAAGGAAGCAAATGAAAAAACTAGGTAGTTATAAATTTATCAGGGTGGGAACGGTATTCATAATATGTCCCCTGGTGTAGCTGTGAGTAGTGTTCACCAAGGCATGCTATTGTCAACCTTGACTGTTAATTAAGCAAAATGCTGGTGGTATGTACCTGTTGAGAGCTTGTTGGCCGAAGAGAAGTCACGGGCACATCAGTGAGGTGGACAGTTCATGTTCTTTAGTGGAAAATCAGTAATGGCTAAAATTACAAAAGAAATGTAACAGAGACTCATGCAGATAGGGAGGTAAAGTTTTGGGAATCATATACTGACAGGCCATTATTTTGTGAAATTGTGCAAGGTGATTTTGATTGAAATATTTTCTTATATCTTGGGTTTTTCCAGCATATTATTTTTAAACAAATGTTCTAAAGTACCAGCTGTATCAGCGTTTACTTTCACTTAAATTTTTTTACATTATAATCTTGATTAGGTATTTAAGGAGGTTCTCCTACCTCATGTGTATCTGTTAAAGCCATGATATGGTGGCCAGTTTTCTAGCCATGCTGGGGTGACTGGCAGCCGTAGTCTTAGGTATAGAAGCCGAGTAAAATGAATTTTGAAAGCTTTTTTTGAAACTAATTCATAATTTTTCTACGTCTGTTTCTAGCAGTTACAAGGAAATTTTTTTGTCACATTGCTTATTAAAAATTTTTGCACTTAAATTGGCCCTCTTTGTTCTTTTTTATTGTCTTAAATAAAAGTTGCTTTTTAGTGTTTTTTTTTTAAAGTATTTAATCAAGAGAGAGCGAGCAGGGGGAGGGGCAGAGAGAGAGACAGGGAGAGGGAATCCCAAGCAGGCTCTGCGCTCTCAGCCCAGAGCCCCTTGTGGGGCTTGAACCCACAGACTGTGAGATCATGACCTGAGCTGAAATCAAGAGTCAGATGTTTGAGCCACCAAGGCACGAGGAAGTTGAGATGAACATCTGTGTGTGTTGTTACGGTCATGTTTTTTCAGGTGCCAGCAATCCTCTGCTGCGTCATGGTTACTGTTTCCATGAAACCCTCAGGACTGCTTGCACCTGCTACTGCAGCCATTCTGCCGGTTCCCATCCCCCACTGTGGACACAGGCGGGGGAGGGTTAGCATGCCACCTCCCACCCCTGCAGCGAACCCTGTTTCTTAGTGTCTTGCTGTACTTCTCCAGGCCTGGAGAGAGCATCCCAGGGGCTGATCCGGGGATCCTGACTCTTGTGGTTCCGCAGGCGGGCGTCGGGACACCTGGCTGCCCTGCCCTGGCTTCCGTTTGGGCAGGTGTTCATGACGAAGATCTCACACGGTGGAGACGAGGCCGTTTTCTCAAAGGGGTGCAGGTTTTTCCCGCCTCTCTTCCCTGTTGTGTAACCACAGATCATTCTCGATGCCATTTTTTGTCGCTGGGAACCCTGAAGGGACTGAGGAGTGTGTCTCCCTGCTCTTCTGCCCTTCCCTAGCACTGGCCGATCTTCTGTTGCCTTCACTCTCACATTATTTCATCTGCCTGGTTGCTCTAGACGTATGCAGTGATGACTGTCTGCAATTTCTACCCTTTTCCTATTTATCCCCTCTTCATGTAATTGCTCGTTTGTTTTTCCACTGGCGTTTGTTGACCTTAAAGTGTTTTTAAGGGGATATATGATGAGATTAGGTCCCAGGACATTATTTTTCAGTTCCAAAAAGTGTTCATACATTCTTGATGTACTGAAGTTTTGGACTTTCCCTGCAATCAAATTGTTGATTTAAAAAAACAATCAATTTATTTTATTTATTTTGAGAGAGAGAGAGAGAGAGAGAGAGAGAGAGAGACAAAGTCCCAAGCATGTTCCACACTCAGTGCGATGCTTGGTGCGGTGCTCGGACTCAAAACCGTGAGATCATGACCTGAGTCAGAATCAAGAGTCAGATATTTAACTGACACCCAGGCTCCCCTTGGTTTCTTTTTTAAAGATTTTATTTTTAGGTACTCTCTAAATGTGGGGCTCGCGCTTAACCACTCCGAGATCGAATCCCGTGCTGTGCCAGCTGAGCCAGCCAGATGCCCCAATCTGTTGATCTTTTAGAGTTTTTCCCATTTAAGTTTAGAAAGTTAGGGAATAGTCTACAGCCATGCCAGCCTGAGTGTGCTCCATCTCATCTGGTCTCAGACGCTAAGCAGGGTCGGGCCTGGTTAGTACTTGGATGGGAGGAAGTTAGGTTATAAATGTTTCCCGTGCTTATTTTTTTTAAGCGTTTTTTTTTTTTCTTTGAAGAAGTAATACTTGTACACAGTTAAAAATTTAATGAACCTAGAATGCTGGAAACACAGGCTGTCCCTGTTTCCTCCTGACCTGCCCCTCACTTCACCAGAAGGACCACCTGTACCTTTGCTAGTGTTGCTGACCACCTTATCCCTAAGTAATAAGCTCCTACTGCTATTTTTCTTTTTTTTTTTAATTTAAAATAGTTTATTTTCAAATTGGCTTACATAAAACACCCAGTGTTCATCCCAACATGTGCCCTTTTTTAATGCCCATCACCCCCTCTCCCCCCCCATCTCCCTCACCCTCAGTTTGTTCTTAGTCTTTGAGAGTCTCTTATGTTTTATCTCCCTCCCTCTCTGTGTCTTTTTTTTCTTTCCCCTCTTCCCCTCCCCCTGGTTTTTGCTTAGTCTCACCAAGTCCACCTATTCGTGGAAACATATGGTATCTGTCTTTTTCTGACTGACTTATTTCACTTAACATAATACCCTCCAGTTCCATCCATGTTGCTACGCATGGCCAGATTTCATTTTTTCTCATTGCCACATAGTAGTCCATTGTATATATGTACCACATCTTCTTTGTCCACTCGTCAGTTGATGGGCACTTAGTTTCTTTCCATGTTTTGGCTATTGTCGAAAGTGCTGCTATGAACATTGGGGTACACGTGCTCCTATGCATCAGCAATCCTGTGTCTCTTGGGTAGATTCCTAGCAGGGCTATTGCTGGATCATAGGGTAGCTCTATTTTCATTTTTTTGAGGAACCTCCACACCGTTTTCCAGAGCGGCTGCACCAGTTTGCATTCCCACCAACAGTGTAGGAGGGTGCCTACTTCTCCACATCCTCGCCAGCATCTATAGTTTCCTGATTTGTTTATTTTAGCCACTCTGACTGGTGTGAGGTGGTATCGCAGTGTGGTTTTGATTTGTATTTCCCTGATGATGAGTGACATTGCTACTGCTATTTTTCAATACATTGTTTAGCTATTGTCTGTAGAGTTCTCAGTGCAGTACGTAAGGATTAACTTTTTTTTTTAAGACTTTATTTGTAAATAATCTCCACCCAACATGAGGCTTGAGCCCACAGTTCCAAGATCAGGAGTTGCTCAGTTGCTCTACCAACTGAGCCGGCCAGGTGCCCCAAGGATTAACTTTGTTATTAGCACTTCGCCAAACAAACCCTCTTTCCCTCCATTCTTCTTGTCTGTTCATACCACAGCATTTGGTTAAGTCTGTAGTCATGAGTTAATTATGACTGTGCAAAAGGCAACAAAGCCTGCCTTAAAGTCACACCTACTTATCTTTTATTTTTCCTGAAGTTAATAATTACGTTTATTGCTTAGTTGGCTCTGTATGTATTTTTTTCAAAAATTAAAAAAAATTTTTTAATGCTTATTTATTATTGAGAAACAGCACCAGTGGATGAAGGGCAGAGAGGGAGAGATGCACAGAATCCGAAGCAGGCTCCAGGCTCCAAGTTGTCAGCACAGAGCCTGACATGGGGCTTGAACCCACAAACTGTGAGATCATGACCTGAGCTGAAGTCGGACGCCTAACCAACTAAGCCACCCAGGCGCCTCGGCTCTGTTTCTATTTTTTCTGTCTTAGTGTAGTAGAATACAACATAAGGTTCATTTTAACTGTTTTAAAGCGTGCAGCTCAGTGGCATTTCGTACATTCACTCATCAGCGCAACCGTCACCACTGTCTAGTTCCAGAACATTTTTATCATCCCTGAGGAAACCCCATGCCCATTGAGCAGTCATTCCCCACTCTCTCCTGTGCCCCAGTCCCTGGCGACCCCACGTCCGCTCTCTGTGTCTACGGATTTGCCTCTTCTGGATATTTCATAGAAATAGACTGTTACTAATGATTTCCAAATGCCCGCGTTCTGTGACACGTCAATTAGTATTTTCCAGTTACTCAGGTAGCGTTTTTGTTTATTTTTCCTGGAGTCAGCCCTTCCGGTGCTCTTTGTCCTCCGCTTCAAGTAGACTGGCTGCTCTGGGCTAGCCTGCAAGTGACATCTGTGGATAACCCCTTGCCGCTCTTCTATAGAGAGACTAGCTTCCTGGCTCCTCTTCATTCCCTCTGATTGCCTTGATCGTATTCTAGTTTTGCCGGAGCACATCCTGCAGAAACTTCCCGAGTATGGTGGTTTTGGAGGTAGGTTTTCAAAGTCTTCTAAAGCAAAGAGCTTTGTTCCTACTTGGAATGGAAGATTTGGTGTAGGGTTCTGGATATAAAATGCAGAATTGTTTTGTTGTGTGTTTTTTTTAATTATTTTTAATTTTTCTTAATGTTTATTTATTTTTCAGAGAGAGAGAGAGAGAGAGAGAGAGAGACAGAATATGAGAGGGAGAGGGGCAGAGCAAGAGAGACACAGAATTTGAAGCAGGCAGAACCTACATGAGACTTGAACTCACCAACCATGAGATCATGACCTGAGCAAAAGTCAGATCCTTAGCTGACTGAGCCACCCAGGTGCCCCTGTTTTGTTGTGTTTTTGTATTAGAAAGGCCCGTAAGTGTTTTGTGGTACTGACCTCTTGGTCTTTGATCCTGTATGACCTTTGGGTATACGTTGTGATTTGATTTAAATCGATCTTCCCAACTCCCAATGTGATGAATGAATTTCGCTTTCCCCACTGATGCCTTGTGTAAATACAGTGCATTCTTGTGGTTACCAAGATCTGTTTGTAGGTTGCATAATCTGATTCAGTGATTGGTGTGTACATGGGGTTGTGGATACACAACCGACACGGAGCCCAGTGCAGAGCTCGAACCCACAAACCGTGAGATTGTGACCTGAGTCTGACCTGAGAAGCTTAATCGACTGAGCCACCCAGGCGCCGCAATGAAAATGGAAAGCTCAAAGCATCGGACAGTTGGCCTAGCACGGATCGTGTGTCAGGGATTTTACTACCTTCCTGTTGTCTTGAGAGAGAGCAGGACAGTTGTATTAATACCATAATGATGAAATCAAGGGAGGATAATTTCCTCAATTGAGAAATAATATTATCATAGGTAAGAAATGCGGGTACTGGTCTAAAACAGTACATTCCACTATACAGGGTGGTAATACAACCTGTCACAATTCTAAACAGGAAAGAGAAAAATTTTTATAGTAACCGTATCTGGCGCATGGTAAGGGTTCAATAAATATGGACTACTATTACAGTGTTTTCCATATTTTCCTAAAAGAAACGTAGAGGCTTTTCCCAGGTTTCTGAAAAGAAAAGTTATTTGGGATTTTCATTGAAATTCCATTAAGTTTATAAATTAGGAAAGAACTAACTCCCAGCACCCAGATTTTTTTTTTGATCTAGTTATGTATATGTTGATTTCAAATATTTGTGACGCCCAGCAAAATTTTGTAACTCATTTCATGGAGTATCTTTTAAGTTTATGCCTACATATTTTATCATTTTAGCTGTTGTGAATGAGATTTCCCTTTCCCTAGGTGTAAGCTATTACATAGCCTGTTTACTTTTTTTTAATTTTTAAATGTTTATTTATTTATTTTGAGAGAGGGATAGAGTGAGAGCAGAGGAGGGGGAGAGAGGGAGGGAGACACAGAATCCGAAGCAGGCTCCAGGCTCTGAGCTGTCAGCACAGAGCCCGACATGGGGCTCGACCTCATGAACTGTGAGATCATGACCTGAGCCGAAGTTAGATAATTACTGAGCCTCCCAGGTGCCCCTAGGCTGTTTGTTACTTTTTAAGCTGGTAGATTACGTTTGGAAATGGAAACTCAGGTTGAAGGTCTTTCAGCCCAGCAATTCTAGAGTTTGGGATGCTATCGAGTTGTCTTTACGGTGTTGACCTGTAGGTGGCAGTGTAGGTCAGAACAAGAACCTCACTTTGAGAGGGACGGGAGTTGTGTTGACTGTGGTATCCAGGAGGTCACCGTGGAAAAGGTTTTCTGCTCAGCATACAGATGTGCTGAGCACCAGGCCCCCTTTTATGAGCTGCTTTACATTCCAGCATCGTTGGCAACCCCCCTTTCCTACCTCCGGTCTGCTGACTGCCCAGATCACCTGAGCTTCAGTTAATTACTCACTTGGTGTGAAACCTAAGCCCCGGAATGTCAGAGAGGAAAAACAGTGTTTGACTGTAGTTGCAGATTAGTGTCTTTTGTTTTAAATGAAGAAATGTTACGAAGTTGTTTTATTTTCCGTCCACTCCCCCCTGGCCCTCATGGAGCGTATGTGTGAGGTTCCTCCAGTTTGAACAACCCCAGGGGACATTTTATTTGTTTTACTTACACTTTTGAGATACTTACGATGTTCCGGGCACTTTCCAAAGCATTTAACAAATGTAAACCCGTTGAATTCTCCTAACAAGTCGTGAAGTAGGTACTGTGAAAATCCTGTTTATTAATGAGGAAAGTGAGGTACAGAGAAGTTAGGGAAATTTGCCCCACATGAACCAGCTGATAAGAAACGGGGCTGAATTTTGAACCAAAGCAGTCTGGGTCCCTAGTTAGTGCTCTGGTGATGAATCACCTAAAATTAGGGAGCTTTTATATTTTTATTTTTTAATAATTTTTTAAAGTTTATTTATGGGCGCCTGGGTGGCTCAGTCGGTTGAGTGTCTGACTTTGGCTCAGGTCATGATCTCGCGGTCTGTGAGTTCAAGCCCCGCTTCGGGCTCTGTGCTGACAGCTCGGAGCCTGGAGCCTGCTTCACATTCTATGTCTCCCTCTCTCTCTGCCCCTCCCCCACTCATGCTCTGTCTCTCTCTGTCTCAAAAATAAAAATAAGCATTAAAAAAAATTAAAGTTTATTTATTTTGAGAGAGAGAGAGAGCACGTGAGTGAGCAGGGGAGGGGCAGAGAGAGGGAGAGACAATCCCAAGCAGGCTCTGCCGACAGCGGTGATGTGGGGCTTGAACTTCTGGACCATGAGATCATGACCTGAGCCGAAACCAACAGTCAGGCGCTTAACCGACCGAGCTACCCAGGTGGCCTAAAATTGGGGAGTTTTTACAGGGCTCTCCTGCCTTGTCTACTTCTTTTAATTGCTCTCCCTTCATTTTTTCTTCTGTAAAGTTCTATGTTTTTTATTTTGGTATAATCGCAAAGTTAAAAATTGCAAATACAGTATAAAGAACTTCTTTCCCTTTAAGTATTTGAGAGTGTGTTGCTGACCTCATTTCCAGCCCCCCGAATACTTGCATTCGTATTTCCCACAAACAAGGATATTTTCTTACATAACTGAAATAAGCAATCAAAATCAAGGAGTTACTGATATGTTCCATCTTATTCTCAAGTCGCATCCAACTTTTGCCCCTTGTAGCAGTAATGTCCTTTATACCAAAAGGAGCGGTGCTATACTTTGTCTTTTTTTTTTTTTTGATTTTTTTTTTATGTTTATTTTTGAGAGACATAGAGACAGAGCGTGAGCAGGGGAAGGGCAGAGAGAGGGAGACACAGAATCCGAAGCAGGCTCCAGGCTCTGAGCCGTCAGCACAGAGCCCAACGCGGGGCTCGAACCCACGAACTGTGAGATCATGACCTGAGCTGAAGTCAGGCCACCTAAGCGACTGAGCCACCCAGACGCCCCTGTCTTCAGTTTTTTTCTTGACTCCGATGACCTTGGCACTTCTGAAATCATAGGCCACTGACTTGCTAGAATGCCCCTCAACTTGTTTCTTGAGTAGATGCTGATTTTGTGTCTCAGGTACAGTCACAGTCGATGCTGTGTTTCTCTCCCTGCATCTACTCAGCTGGTGCCTGCCTGCGATTTGTCTTATTACCGAGGACGTTAATGTCGGTCTCTCTCTCAGGGTGTCTGCCGGCTTTCTCCATGTAAAGCATTTCTTGGCCCCTTTGTAAATGAACATCTTATGTGGGGAGAAACTTTGAAACTACCTACGTGGCCTGTTTTCCCTCAAATTTTCCATTTGTTTATTTATATTTGTACTTAGGTTTCCCTATTTTATCCAGTAAGTCACATGCTCACAATAAATTTCGACACCTGATTCGGCCCTCAGGATTCCTCTGAAACTGGCTTCTTTTGATGTGTTTTCACTCCTGCAGCCCTTCCTTCCTTTTTGGGGCAAGATGTCCCAGGTTCTGCTGGGACGCACCTGGACCGGCCCTGGAGTCAGCCATTTTCTCTGAAGAGCCCTGATTTCTTTTAGTCAGGAATCCTGCTCGGAAGGTGAGGTGCGTCAGCGTGAACCTGTCAGTGCTCCCGGGTCCTCAGAGCGGACAGAGCTGGGAAACACACACGCACACAAGTACCTCTGTACTTCCATAAACTTTCTGCATTTACAGACAACCACGAGGCCACGTTGGAACTTCGTGTCCAGTCCACCAGCACAGTGCTCGCTATAGATTTCGCCTTCCAAGATTTGCTTCTCTTGTCTCTCACAGTCAGAACCCTGCCTCCCAGGACCTGTGGCTTGTTCTTGTTGGTTTAACCAATCTCCTAACCTCCCAGGGACACCCTGCTCACCTCATCCTGGTTCTCAGGGTGTCGGGCTTGCCCCCACATAGCTGTCTTCCTCCCGCCACCTCAGGCTCTGACCTCCACACACACCCTCTTCTGCGTGGGGATGTCCTTCTTACCCATCTAATGGCTTCGGGATTGCACCGTTGAGGAAGAGACACTAAAGAGGAACTGTACGGTTGTACGTCAAGTTTTCAGTGTATCCGAGGACTCCCCACCCTGCCTGCCCGCCTGCCTGCCCGCCTGCCTGCCAGGGAGCCCAGACGCCTGGGGTTTCAGCCGGCTGCACAGGGGAGGCGCCGATCTGGGACGTGGAACACCCGTGTCCTGGGCACAGCTCGGCTTCTAGTGGGCTGAAGGCCGAATGAGAAATCATCTGACCTCCGGGGCCCCAGCTCTCTCATGTGTGAAGTGAATGGGCGGACCACATCCGTACTCACAAAGCTGGTGCCTGACGGGGGCGGGAGGCGGGGCGCCTGGGTGGTGGCTCAGTCGGTTAAGTGTCTGACTCTTGATTTCGGCTCAGGTCATGACTTCACAGTTTGTGGGATCGAGCTGCGTATTGCGCTCTGTGCTGAGAGCACAGAACTTGCTTGGGATTTTCTCTTGTATTTCTGCCCCTCTCCTGCCTGTGTGCATGTGCTCTCTTTCTCTCTCAAAATAAATAAACATTGAAATAAAAGTTAAAAAGGTGCCTCATGGGCCATAACTGGCTTAGGTGCCTGTTCTGTTTGGGATTTAGCTTTTATAAAAGTCAAATTAAAATTTCCTAAAGTGGAGGCGGTGTACTGTAGCTACGGTTGGCCACGGCTCAGATCTTACCCAGCTTCACACATTTCCTCCCAGCCCAAGGGCTCAGTGGATTTATTCTTTTGGGTCTGATGAATTAGGCATATCTCAAAGAGCCCGTCTTGGCTCAGGACATTTTTTCTACCAACAGCAAAGCAGCTTATAGACTTAAGTCGGGGAGCTGGCATTATTTAGGATGTTACCTTAGCTGCTTGAACAGATACTCCAAGGAATAAAGGCAAAACAGAATTGTTTCTCCCCTTTAACAGTTCAGGTGTAAGTAGTCCAGCGTGGATCAGTGACCCATGGTGTCCAAGCCTTAGGCTTCTGTGTTGTTCCACGGAGTGAAAGATGGCTCATTGCCGCCGCACACTTCAGCTCATCTGTGGTCAGGGGGAGGCACTCTTCCATTGAAGGGTGTGACCCAGAAGTGACAAATGTTACCTCCACTCACATTACAGAGGTGGAACTTAATCACACAGCGTACACGACCCATGAGAGGTTGAGAAACAAACCTTAATTCTTTTTTCTTTAATGTTTGTTTATTTAGACAGGAGAGAGAATCCCAAGCAGACTCCACACTGCCAGCATAGAGCCCAGTGTGGAGCTTGACCGCACAAACCGTGGGATCACGACCTGAGCAGAAACTCAAGAGTCAGACACTTAACCAGCTGAGCCCCCCAGATGTCCCTCTTATTTTATTTTATTTTATTTTATTTTTATTTTTGAGAGACATAGAGACAGAGCGTGAGCAGGGGAGGGGCAGACAGAGACAGAGAGGGAGACCCAGAATCAGAAGCAGGCTCCAGGCTCTGAGCTGTCAGCACAGAGCCCGATGCAGGGCTCGAACTCGCGAACCGCGAGATCATGACCTGAGCCGAAGTCGGCCGCTTAACCAATGGAGCCACCCAGGTGTCTCCCTCTTTTTTATTTTTTAAAAGCAATCTCTACACCCACTGTTGGACTGGAACTCACGACCGCAAGGTCAAGAGTTGCATGCTCTGTTGACTGAGCCAGCCAGGCGCCCCAAAGCTTTATTTTTGGGAGCCACGTATCCAGTCAAAACTTGGGTGTTGTGTTATGTTGAGAGAGGACAGAAGGGATATCAGAAAATTAACAGCTTCCAACGCTGTATTTATTAAAAAACATTCCCCTCTGCCCACTGACTGGAATATTCTCTATCACATCTCATTTTGTTTCTTTAGGTGGGTAATCTGCCAATTAAGAATGTATTTGGAGTCCATCTTCATCCCTTAGCAAAAAAGAGAGGTAGTTAGCTTCCAAAGCAGCTCATTGAGGAACTTGTGAAGTTGGTTAGGGAAGCGTGGGACGAGGTGGACCAGAAAAGTTTGGGCAGATGGGACCCTGGAGCCAGGGCTGGCAGAGGTGGCTGGGAACCCCTGTGGGGACAACTGGCTGAAGGGAAGGAGCAAATCTTGGGAAAAGGTAGGGCTGGCACAAAACGGGGAAATAGAAAAGAACCCAGGAACCAGGACGTGAGCCTCTGCCCGCGAGGCCTCTCTGCTGCATCTTCTACTCTGGCTGGGGATTCTTTCTTTTTTTAAAATTAAAAAAAATTTTTTTTAATGTTTTTTAGTTATTATTGAGATACAGAGAGAGACAGAGCACTAGCATGGGAAGGGCAGAGAGAGGGGGAGACAGAGAATCCGAGGCAGGCTCCACGCTCTGAGCTGTCAGCACAGAGCCCGACGCGGGGCTTGAACTCATGAACTGCGAGATCATGACCTGAGCCGGAGTCAGGGACGCTTAACTGACTGAGCCGCCCAGGCGCCCCCTTTTTTAAAAACTTTTTAATGTTTCTTTTTTTTTGAGAGAGAGAGACAGTGCGTCAGCGGGGGATGGGGCGGAGAGAGAGGGAGACAAGGAATCCAAAGCAGGCTCCAGGCTCCGAGCTGTCAGCACAGAGCCCGACGCGGGGCTAGAACTCACAAACGGTGAGATCATGACCTGAGCCAAACCCAGAAGCTCAACCGACTGAGCCACCCAGGCACTTGTCAGGAGATTCTTAGTTCATCGCATTGGCACTGTCACAAGGGCTGGGTTCGCTTCCCAGCTCTGGGCCATGTGATGCTGGGAAAGCCACACCTCTTCCAAGACCCCCCGCTCTTCCTCCGTAAAATGGGCCTGATCTTCCTACTATGCTTCTCTTCCCAACGCTTCCATAAAATACGAATGCAATTTTAAATAAGAAAACTCTGTGCGAAGTCTAACAGACCGATGGGATCGATAGGAGTGACAGAGCTCCCTGTGTCCTGTGTGGAATTGGTCTAGCCCTGGGCCGTCCCAGGGGCATGGACTCCGTCAAGAGGAGGTCACCCTGATTAAAAGGTCATTCTTTTCGCAGATAGGGTCCAGGGGAGAGTGCGCGCTCTGGGGGGCGGGATAGGCCCCTGTTCGACAGGCCCAGGACCTGGTTTTCAGAGTAGCTGCCTGTCCGGAGAGGTGGGGAAGAGGATGAGTGTGTCTCAGGTGGACAGAGAGAAGCACCTTCGGCTGGGCCATGGAATTGTAGCGTCTCCCGAGCGGCCCCTGATGAGCGCCCAGTCCCTTTGAGGAAGTCCTAGCAGGGGACTTTTCACAGGGGCCCAAGAAACATGGCTTGAACTTGTCTGATCTTGGATTGCTATGAGCCAAGTAGCCATAGAACTGAGTGTCTCCACGTTTGACCTGGTTCGAGCCGGTGATCCAGTCCCGGGTTTTCAGCCGTGAAAATCCCCCGAGGGGACTGAGGGTGCTGCCAACCAGAGGACATTCAGCTGCGAGCTAGGAGGGTGAGCAAGGCTCACCCTCTCAAACAGTGCGCATGAGTGAAGCTTGGCCTGTGTCCTTCGGAGCCTAAGCGTCGCGCAGCCTGATCTTTCCTAGGGAGAGTGGGAGGGGGACAGTGGTCCCAGGGATGCGTCTTGTTGTATTTCATGCTGCAGCTCGGAGAATCAGATGTTCGTGTCACACCACATCCCTCAGTCTCAACAGCTTGAATTTTTAGAGCCTAAAAAACCATTTTGAAAATAATCAAAGGTCACTGAAGATTTTTTTTCCTTGCCCTGAAATAATACCTTCCAATTTATAAAATTAGGTATAGTCTTTGCAGTATTTGCCTGGTGTATTTTGTTTTGTTGATTGATGGATTGATTGAGAAAGAGGGGCACAATTGAGCAACGGGGGGGAGAGAGAGAGAGGCGGGGGTCACCCGGGGTTCGTGTTTTCCCTGAAGCCAGGCTCACGTTCACCCGAAGTGGGGCTCGAGCTCAGGAACTGTGAGATCCTGACCTGAGAGGAAGTCACACGCTTAGTTACTGAGCCACCCAGACGCCCTCCCTGGCGTGTTAAATCATGACTCCAGGTACCCAAAGCAGAGTGATCAAATGATTTTAACCTCTTGAGATGGAAAGACCCTTTAAAGGAAAAGTATCAGGACATTTTCTCCAGCATTTGGGCTGTAGACTCTTCATCGAGGGACTCCGTGAATTTTTACTCTCACAGTTTGCTCTGTGCGAGGAGTTAGGCTAAGGTAGGACGTTTTCTCACCTCGGTCTCCCTCTGCCGTTCTCCTTACTGCCAAGTAAATGACAGATCATTCTAGTAT
Organism: Paguma larvata; assembly: GCA_030068075.1. Classification (NCBI taxonomy): domain Eukaryota; kingdom Metazoa; phylum Chordata; class Mammalia; order Carnivora; family Viverridae; genus Paguma; species Paguma larvata. Next base: position 129,413,132 of record CM057826.1, read on the forward strand.
TTTCCGCGAGCTCCAGTAAGCTGAGGGCCTCCCAACCTCATTCGCCATTTGTGATTTCCGACCTCTACACGTTTGACGATGGCCGCCTCACGATCACACTGCCCCCTTTCCTCCTCGAGGGATTTCGTTTTAGTCTTGCTCACAGAACACGCAGCCATGCTGGCTGCAGGTGGTTTGGACTTCACCAGAACGGTCTGCACGGTGGCCTTCTAGAACTTCCACACCACAGAGAGCACATGTCCCACACTGTTGGGATGTCACGGGCTCCGTGCCTCTGAGGCCAAGTGACTGGACTCATCACACTCTTGGGCCTTTATAAACAACCTCGTCACTGTGTCATTTCCTCTCTCCTCCAACAGGTGCTTCTCTGTAACATCCTTTCTCTGAAGCGGGCAAAAGCCTAATTGATCCCCGTGAGTTGCCTAAATGACTTGAAGGGCTTGACTTTTTAGTAGTTTTCAGAACGAAAAGGGGCTTTTAACTACTCCCTCCAGCGAAGACTCCCTGGCTGACCTTTGTTTACCATCCAGCAGCGTAGTGCCAGCCGCACGGCTCCTCGTACTCAGGTAATCACTACAGGAAATGCGCTGTAGCATTCTCCTTGGACTTACAAGGGCTACTTCTGGTTCATTGTTACTTCTTTTTGTATGTGTCCCTTAACAATACGGAAGGTTACGGAAAGCTTTTAATCTTCACCCCAAAGTCAAATAGACTGACTTCTGTCTCCTTTTGCCGCCAACAGTTAGGATGTGCCCTTGTTTTCAACTGTCTTTTTCCCTCAGTAAATGAAAGCTCTCTGCGGTCAAGACTTTGTCCAATTTATTCAAGTTTTGGCTAGGTCTGTCTCTCCTGCATCTAATGAGGTGCATCTAACGAGTTTTTTCAGTAAGCAAATTAATGGATTTGGCGAGGTTTTGGCTTCTTTAGGTATGTGTAGGGGAAGAAAAAATGTTTACCCTCTTAGGTTTATTAACTGGGACCTGTGAATTAAACAACTTCCTTGATAGTGACATGTTTATTTCTTAAACTCTGAAACTGGTTCTTTCCTGTACACACTGGTTGTCAAACCTCATTTCACTTACCTTCTTAACCATGAAGGAAGAGGGAAGTGCTGTCTTTTTCAAAGGAGTGTTGGTTGTGGGTGACGTGTAGGTGGTGAGGCGGAAGCAATCTATGAGCTGTAAGTCAAGTTGAGCAAGTTTGCGAGCCATAAGAAAATTCTTTTCCTTCATTTTAAGAACTGTTCTTTTTCCTATAGGAATTATCATTAAGTGGAGACAGTCGTGAAATTGGGAACTTGATAAAGTTCTTTTTGTTTTCTTTTTAAATCTCTTTTCTTGGGGTGCCAGGGTGGCTCAGTCGGTTAAGCATCTGACTTTGGCTCAGGTCATGATCTCATGGTTTGTGGGTTCGAGCCCCACGTCAAGCTCTGTTGACAGCTCAGAGCCTGCAGTCGGCTTCGAGTTCTGTGTCTCCCTCTCTCTCTGCCCCTTCCCTGCTCTGTCTATCTCTCTCTCTTAAAAATAAGTGTTATTTTCTGTCATGCTCTCTCTCTCTCAAAAATAAATGTTAAAATATATCCAAACCTTTTTTCTTAATATTTATTATTTTTGAGAGAGAAAGAGAGACAGAACATGAGCAGAAGTGCCAGAGTCTAGCTCCAGCGAGCCCAGGAGTCCCCAAAGGATGAATGGTGTCGGCATGATGAATGACTCGAGAGACTGCTTTGTTTCTGGAACCAGCAGACACCTCTGGTTTGCTGGTCTCAGTATTTTTATTTTTAGGCAGTGAGTAACATTACATCAGTGAGCATTACTTTTTCTTAGAAGATAGTTAAAGAAAGAAGACAGTGTGTATTATGTCGATCCCCCAGACCTTGAAAGAGAGTCTTATCTTAGCTGTTTTTTGATTCTATTCCTGAGCTAATGAATATACACTGTTTTTGCCAGGAAGAAAGCAGGGTTGTTAGTGTAACCTTGAACTAGCAGGTGGTGCATACATTGTTGCCTTAAGACCCATGCCAGTCGTCTACAGACAGACAGGTCAGGAGTCCCTTTATCTAGCTTCCTAAACTACAATGGAGGAAGGGTAACTTACTTGGCAAGGACATAATTCTCTAATGCCTGCCTAAGTTCCTTTGCTTATGAGTGAGTGAATTTACACAATAGAGACCTAAAGTCTACATAGGTTACACCAACTTTAGCCAACTCATAACTGCTATTCTATATGATCAATTTGTGTAACCTATCCCCAAGAGGCAACTTTGAGGTTACTTCTGGCCAGGTTCCTCTCATTCAGACGTTATCCATCAAGGCATCACACTCCACGTCCCTTTTTTCAAATGCCATAAAACAAAAGGGCATTACATCTCTTGAGGCCAACCAGAGCAGTTCAAGAAGTCCAGGCCTGAAAGATTATTAAAAAGAGATAGCATTGGGGTTCCATTTGGTCAGTAGGAGACTTTGCAACATCTACCTTTTCCACACAGGGAGATGTCTCAACCTCTGAGCCCATGATGGCTCCCAACACAGAGCGGGGGCAGAGAGAGAGGGAGACACAGATTCTGAAGCAGGTTCCAGGCTCTGAACCGTCAGCACAGAACCCGATGCAGGGCTTGAACCCACACACAGCAAGATCATGACCTGAGCCGAAGTTGGACTCTTAACCGACTGAGCCACTCAGGTGCCCATAAACTCAAAAATGTTTATTTATTCTTGAGAGAGAGACAGAGTGCAGGCAGGGGAGAGGCAGAGAGAGACACACACAGAATCCGAAGCAGGTTCCAGGCCCGGTACGGGGCTGAAACTCCCAAACTGCAAGATCACGACCTGAACCAGAGTTGGAGCTTAACCAGCTGAGCCCTTCAGGCGCCCCTGTTTTGTTTCACTTTTGAGGGAGAGAGAGTGAGTGGGGAGCGGCAGAGGGAGAAGGAGAATCTTAGGCAGGCTCCTCGCTCAGCACAGAGCCTGCTCCATCCCATGACCACAAGATCTTGACATGAGCCAAAATCAAGAGTTGGTGGTTGCTTAACCAGCTGAGGCAACCACATGCCGCTGTAACTTAACAACGTTCCAATTGAAATAATGGGCATTGGGCCATCTGGGTTGCTTTGTTGGTTAAACATCTTTGGCTCAGGTCCTGATCTCATGGTTTGCGGGTTCAAGCCCGGCATCAGACTTCATCCTGATAGTGTAGAGCGTGCTTGGGATTCATTCTCTCTCTCTGTCTCTACCTTTCTGTTGAAATAAATAAAATAAACTTAAAAGTCATCAGACATTAAAATAAGAAATTTTGCTCTTGGATGCCCCCTGGACTTTGAACTAGCAGAAGGTCCCTTCACGTTGGGCCATTTGGGGAAGTTGAGTGGCTTAGGCAGCACCTCAACTGCCAGGCTGCACAGTCCAAAGTGTTCGGCATCCTCCTGAACACTCAGGTTGAAAAACACCCATTACGTTGAATCCTGTCAAATCGCCATTTCATTTTTAAGTTAAATGTTGGCATTTTATTTGGGCCAACCTACAGATGTTGTAATTTTCATGCTTTCTTTCAAGAAGAGTTAACTTCTAAGAGTTAACTTAGGCAGCGCCCGGGTGGCTCTGTGGGTTAAGTGTCCAACTCTTGATTTCAGCTCAGGAAATGATCTCACGGTTCATGGGATTGAGCCCCATGTGAGGCCCAGCACTGACAGTGTGGAGCCTGCTTGGGATTTTCTCTCTCTCTTTCTGCCCCTCCCCCTCTTTGTCTCTCTCAAAATATATAAACTTTTTAAAAAAGGAATCGGTACCGTGAATATTATGAGAAACAAAATATTGTATGTGAAGCAATGGCTGAAAATTTAAATGAATGATTTATAAATAAGGAAAATAACACTCAGAGCATAGACATCACGTGTCCCTATGTACAGAGCTGGGAACTAGAGGGGCCGTTATGGGAACCTACATCTGGCTAAACCTGAAACCCATGAACTTTTCATGAAGGCTCACTGCCCCTTGATTAGTATTCAGTGTGGGAACCTCCTTGGTCAAGTTTAGAAGTGAGTATTCACTGCAGAAATGAGCCACCTTTTCTTCTGGAGCTAATGGAAAGCCTCGAGTCTTTTTTAAATGTACAAATAAGTTATTTTCTTATTATGGAAGCAAGGCATTTGGGAGAACCAACAAACCAGGAAGTGTACGCAGGCAGAAGAGACAAAATGTGGCAGCCATGATCTCAGCACCTGGAGACTAGCACTGTTAACAGTGGGATGTTTGTCTTTATCTCTCTGTGCTCATTTATTTAACAGATATTTATGGAGCACCCACTCTGTGCCACGTACTGTACTAAGTGCTGGGGTAGTTTGGAGAACAGGCAGACAGAGTCTTTGGCCTCAGTTTAGAGGAGGCCAAAGTCAATAAACAAGTAAACCGACAAATACAATGACTACACATTGAGATATTTTGAGACAAAATACCATTAAAAAAAGAGGGGAGCTGTGATAAAGAATTCTGGAGAGAGAGAGAGGATTGAGGAGTATCCTAATTTAAACAGGAAGGTAAGGTCTTCTCCTTCTTGTTGAGAAGACATTTCAACAGAGATGAGAATGGTTAAGTAGTCATGATACAAATTGCTGAATGTCTGGCAAAGGTACAGCCAGGCAGTGAGGAGGATCAGAACATGCCAGCCCGAAAAAGGCCACTTTGCCATATTGAATATTGAGAGCCGAAGGTACTTGAGAAACAGCAGTTGCAGGAAGGGCTCTCTGACCTCCCGCTTTGTACCAAAAGTAGAGTATAGCTCTCCCGCAAGCAAGGGGCCCTCCCTGTGTCAGGAAGAGGAGCACTTTCTTATTATTATACACAGCGAGTCAACGCATGAGTCTGCACCAAAAAAACCTTATGAAAACAACCCTTTTTTTGGTGTTAATTCCCTCCTTGTATTTCCTAGGCACTTTTTCACACTTTACTCCTTTTAGCGCCTAACCACTTTTCCTTTGTCTTGTCTCTGCAATTTATTGCTCTTTGTTAAAGTGGTATCCAAGCCCTCACGTATAATTGGTTCTTCAGGGTTTTCACTTCTGTCAAGGAAACCACCCATGCCAAGGAGAAGTTTTTTTTTTTTTTAATTGTTTTAAATGTTTTATTTTTTAGAGAGACAGAGTGAGAGCTGGGGAGGGGCAGAGAGAGAGGGAGACATGGAATCCAAAGTAGACTCCAGGCTCTGAGCTGCCTGCACAGAGCCCAATGCTTGAACCCTTGAACCCACAAATGGTGAGATCATGACGTGAGCCAAAGTTGGACCCTAAACTGACTGAGCCACCCAGGCGCCCTGAGGTATTTTTTTAAATAAAGTTTTCAATTTTTATTTATTTTGAAGGAGAGAGAGTGTATGAGTAGGGGAGGGGCAGAGAGAGAGAGAGAGAGGGAGAGAGAATTCCAAGCAAGCTCCCATGAACCGTGAGATCATGATGTGAGCTGAAACCAAAAGTCAGATGCTTGACTGACTGAGTCAGTTTAATTCCTGGGCCCCAGCCAAAGAACCCGAGAGGGCCGAGGAAAAGTCTCTCCTCCCCTCCAGCAGGAAGGAGGCTGGCCCATATGACAGACTTTCCGAAAGGAGGAACAGGAGACCAAGATGGCTGGTCTGGAGTGAGGCAGAACACATGGGCCGGGACCTGTGGCCCACATACTCATAGGACATGGAAGAGAGCTAGAGTTGTGTCCCATGGGAACATTAATTATTACATGTAATTTTAGAAACAAAAATTGGGATAATTCTGTGTGTACGATCATTGTCACTTGTTTTAATTCGTTATCAATACATAGATGTTGGGTGCATAATCTCTGTGTATGCGGGTCCTTACCTGGGCAGCCCTGCCTGTTCCTTGCTCTCTCACTGCCTTTGTGAGAGAAAAAACTAGGCTACCTATTTCTACTGGGAAAAAGAAAAACTACTTCCTTGTATCCACAGCTATGAAAGTAGGTCCCCGGGACTGAGTAAAATCCACACGTGGACATTTTCCTTCCAGGAAAATATTTTTTTCTTACTGGCCTGTCTCCTGCCCTCTCTGAAAGCCTAGGCAGAGGACAAAAATCAAATTTGTACATAGTGTTAATATCATTAAATTATAACATCTTAAAATCACAGTATCTCCCTCCTCTTATTTTCTTCCAAATGTCACAGAACTCAGTGTTTCATCAGAGCCATACTTGATTTTTCTAGGAGATTCGTATGCCCCTCTGTCCTCCTGTGGGGCATTTGGGAAGGTAGTTTGTTTGCGTTCAGGCACTGTGCTCTTTTGGGTCACCGTCACTGCTTTCCGTTGATCATCCCTGAATGGCCGCAGGGAAGATGGCACGTGTCAGGGCTGGGACGTGATTGTTTCTCCTTGCAACTCTGAAAATCACAGTACCCGCTACTGACAAATCCACCATCACAGGTTCAAGTGTGAAAGACTGTGTTTTGAGAGGCAAGTACAACAAAAATGGCCGGCATATTTTAGGTGGTACTTAATGGCCGGCTTACCCAAGACAAAGGAAAGAAAGGAAACAAGCCAGGGGCCCATTTTATACTTGAGTCATTTCCCAGGGTTTGCACTGGCCTCAGAGAAGAGAAATTTCTATTCAGGTTTGTGCACTGGAAAACTTGACTTGGTTAGACTGATTAAATAAAACACCACCTCCGCATCCTCACACACCCAATCTGAGGGAACCACCGCCTTCAAGCTCCACCCAAGTGGAATTCCCCAGTCAATCCACGTTTTGGTAAAACCCAGAGATGCGACAGCTGGCTCCAGCTCTTGTCCCCTGAGTGGAGAACGTTCCACGATTAGTGTTGGGGTGTGTGTATGAGGGGCAACATAGACTGCAAATTCAGACCAGTCCAGTCTGATAGGAGATTGGGCACCATTAGACTGGACAACAAATTGTCACGAAGGGAGAAAAATCTAATCCAAATACGTTATGCTCTTAATGGATTTTCTTCAAATCCAACCTGTTTCCTGGTCCTCTGTCACCTGTGAAGGGAGGAAGACATGTGAAATTTGTTTTTTTTTTTTTTTAATGTTTATTTAGAGAGAGGGAAAGAGAATATTCCAAGCAGGCTCAGAGCTGTCAGCACACAGCCCAATGTGGGGTTCCAGCTCAAGAACTGTGAGATCATGACCTGAGCTGAAATCAAGAGTCGGAAGCATAAATGACTGAGCCGCTCAGGCGCCCCCTGAAATGTTTTCATAAGCAAGTCCAAGTCCTGGAAAGAGGACAAGGAAACTATGATTGAGGAAGTAGGGGAGATCTAAGATTCCCAAATGGGTCCTTTGGGTGCAGCGTTTGAATGGATGGATGGAAGCTGGGTACAGATATTCTTCCCTGAATGGCTTATCAAAGCAGAGGAGACTCTAGTAGGGATAACTTAGAGGCAATGCCCACAACACAGGAAGGTCTTCCTTAGAAAAATTCAGTTGAGGGGTGGTGCCTGGGTGGCTCAGTCGGTAAAGCGTCTGACACTCGATTTCGGCTCAGGTCATGATCTCACAGTTTGTGAGTTCAAGCCTTGCATTCGGCTCTGTTGGGCTCTCTCCTTCTCTCTCTGTCCCTCCCACACTCTCATTCTCTCAAAATAAATAATAAGCTTTAAAAAAGAGGATATGATCAAGATCGAATGTGCTGTCCTTCCTCTCGTGGGGACGGCAGAGACAGGTCGGACTCCAGGCTATGTGCCAGGCGGAGGTCGTCTCTGACACACAGTTGTCTGGGGTTGGCACCTGCAGGGTGGTGAAGCATGAGCGACTCACGCAGAGAGGGTGACCCCATCAGCAGAGCGGCTCTGTTCTCTTCTGCTGCCTGGTGGATGCTGCTGGGCCCCCCTGCCCACCACTCTTTCCCCTTTACTGCCTGTTTCCTCTTTTTTCAGCTTCGTTTCTTATCATCTTCTGTTTCCCTACCATATTATGGCCTCATACAGAGTCAGACCTGGTCATCAGAAAACCAGATGCTTGGGGCGCCCGGTTGGCTCGTTGGTTAAGCGTCCCGTTCTCGGTTTTGGCCACGGTCCTGATCTCATAGTTTCATGAGTTCGAGTCTTGCATTGGGCTCTGTGCTGACAGTGCAGAACCTGCTTGGGATTTTCTCTCTCCTTCTCTCTGCCCCTCTCCCACTCCTGCTGTCTCTGTTGTCTCTCTCAAAACAAACAAACTTAAAAAAAGAAAAAGAAGCCCAGAATGCTCTTTCCTTCTGGCAAGCCTCCAAAAGTTGTATTTTGAGTTATTCTTAGAGACGTTTCTCTTTTAAATTGTTTTTCCTGTTTTTTTTTTTACATCACCAGTTCTTTCTTGCTTTTCCTTTGAACTGTTAGGTTTTGAGGTAGTCTGGTTGCTTCAGAATTCTGGAGGTTTGCAATCTGGCTACTGGAGGTGATGTACATGAATTATGTAGGAGTAGAAATTAATGGAACAAATGAGTTTCATTGTTATTGGGGAGAAGAGAATTTTTAAGCTCAAAACAAAATGCCTTAGACACTTGGAATAGATGCTGGATGTTTAAATCTTACGTGGTAGCACCAGAGTCCCATGAGAAAATCAGTAGCAGTAATACATTAATTGATTTACAGATTCCTAAGATCTCGAAAATAGTAGTTTGGAAATACCTTGTGAACATCAATTAATTCTTAGCGCAGGTAACTTCGTAATGAATTTGTTCCCCTGTGAAGAATAGCAACCTTAGGGGCACCTGAGTGACTCAGTCAGTTAAGCATCCCAGTGTCAGCTCAGGTCATGATCTTGCAGTTTGTGAGTTCGAGCCCTGCGTTGGACTCTGTGGGGACAGCTCAGAGCCTGGAGCCTGCTTAGGATTCTGTGTCTCCCTCTCTCTCCGCTCCTTGCCCACTCACACTCTATCTTTGTGTTTCAAAAATAAATAAATATTAAAAAAAATAGCAACCTTATATGTGAATTAAACTTCCTCAGATTGAAATAAATGTAGGGGAGCAAAATTTGCCCCTTCAAAATGTGTCTCTTTGGCACGTGGGTTTTTTTTTAGGCTGGTTTTTTCCAAGAAACAGAAGGCTCAGAAAGAACCTTTGACCTTCCCCATAACTGCCTAAAAGGACCTAGATAGGGAAGCTTCCCTAGGAAAGGAGCTACCACCGTAGATAACTGTAGAATCATATGAACTAGGTATGGTGGACAGAAGGCACGCATCATGCCTGTTCAGAGACCTCACTGCCCTGTTTTTTAGGATGGCCCAGCAAATGTTTGTGTATCAAACATTTACTCTTTACGTCATTCCCGTGGGTTTCCTGCCTTCTCTTTGTAGCCCTGGACCCATCTCCCCACCCCCTTAGTCCAGAATGACATAAACACCTCATTTTGCCTGACTGTCTTTGGAATCTCTCATGTTTATGTGGATTCCCTGTGCACACGTAATGAAGTGTGATTTTATCCTGGTAATCCATTTTATGTCAATTCAATTCATAGACCGTCCAGAAGAACCTGGAAGCTAGAGGGAGAATTTTCCTCTCCAACACAAATTATCAGCGGCAAAAACATAATCTGAAGCAAAGGAAAAGTCACTCTCTCCCCTTCAAGGCCTTCTGGCTTGACTAAGAATGAAGTTGACGTGAGATAGACCAATAGAAGAAAAAGCCAAAGTTTTATTACATGCTCACAGAGGACCAGTAATGAAATTGAGACCTAAAGAAATGACCAAGGCAGGTGGGTACTTTGTTACACTATCTATCTATCTATCTATCTATCTATCTATCTATACATCCATCCATCCATTTGTCTGTCCATCCATCCATCCAGTCATCCAGTCATCCATTCATCCATCCATCCATCCATCCATCCATCCATCTTTATCTATCATCTATCTATCTATCTATTTATTTATCTATCTATCTCTATTTACTTATGTATCTCTATTTATTTTCATTTATTTATTTTATTTATTTTTATTTATTTGTTTACTTTCAAAGAGAGATTTTTAAAGTTTATTTATTTATTTTGGGAGAGAGAGAGAGAGCACATGGGGCAGAGAATGAGGAAGAGACAGAGAATCCCAAGCAGGCTCTGCACCATAAGTACAGAGCCCGAGGCGGGGCTGGAACCCACCAACTGAGATCCTGACCTGAGCCAACATCAAGAGTCGGATGCTTAACTGACTGAACCACCCAGGCGCCATGTAAACTTTTTAGACAAAGAGACAATGAATCCCTGATGAATTGTTGAGACAGAGAAATTCCAAACAGAATTTGGGCTATGGTAGTAAAGTCAGTTAAAAAAAAAAAAGTAACAAGGGTGGTTTAAACTGCCTTCTTGTCTTTAAATTTCTTGTCTCTGGTGAAAAGCATGTCTCTTTTTCTCCTGGTACGGAAAGGTATCTTTCACTTGGGAGGTTCATTTCCTGCTTTCAAGGGGACAAAGGAGGTTCTAAGTGTCCTTCCTGTATAAGTTGTATATAAAATAATCAATATACCACAGTAGCACCTTTTGTTTTTTAACGTTTATTTATTTTTGAGAGACATAGAGACAGAGTGTGAGTAGGGGAGGGGCAGAGAGAGAGGGAGACACAGAATCTGAAGCAGGCTCCAGGCCCTGAGCCATCAGCACAGAGCCCGACGCGGGGCTCGAACTCACAGACCGTGAGATCATGACCTGAGCCGAAGTCGGCCGTTTAACCAGCTGAGCCAACCAGGCGCCCCAGTAGCACCTTTTGAAGGCGGCCCATCTTTGGGCCCTACAATCACGAATACCGGTCTTAAAATTGAACCTAAACTTCACATCTCCTTGAAGTCTTAGGATCATAATGTAAATGGGGTTTGACAGGCAATTGAGCACAACACTCTGCTCTGAAGCAAAGGCAAATTGTCCCCAAAGGATCAAAATCAAATACATATCAAAGTTTCTGGAGAAAGTTTGCATAACCTGACGCAAAATGTAAATCCTTGGGCTTCTGTTACATTTCACAAAAAGTGGAAACTGAGTTATTTAAAGAATGGTTGAACTTACCTTGTCCATATAATAGTCAGTGATGTGCTTGCTGGTTTATAAGACGTGATATAATATATAATCTACAATAATGTAAATTTGGGGTATCTTAGGAATTTTTTTTTTCTACTAGTTGTGAGATTTTTCGAAGTATTTTACTTTGGATTTAGGACAAAATGAAGCACAGAGTGTGGTAAAAAGAGGCTGGGGTTTTGAGGTCAACAACTGGATTCAAGTGCTTTTCCCTGTCATTCAATCTCTGGGGGAAGTCCCTCAGCTAGGACTTCAGCTTCCTCATCTGTAAGATGGTAACACGAATACGGGCCTTAATTTTTTTAAGCGATTGTGTGTGCGCGCGCGTGCGCGCGCACCTGTGGCCTGAAGGCAGGTTGTATAAGGAGGGGCTTTGGAACAAGTTCCTGTTACTGCCGTATGAGGAAGTTCATATAATTTGTCTCATAAGAAACTGCAGGTTTGTTGTCAATTCCTTTCAGTTATGAGGTGCTCGTCTCCAACACAAGTGATGCTTAAACAAGTTAAAAAATAATAAAGGGAGAAGTATGTGCAGGACATTCCTGGGAGGTGAGACTCAGGCTACCTTCCCCTTAGGCCATCACCGCAGCGGCCCTGAGCGCTTGGTGACACTGTTAATGCATCCTTGTGCTCGTTATCTCAATGAGTCCTCCCAACAAATCTGCAGAATTGGGAGTCATTGTCCACATCGCAGGTGACGTGACTGATGCTTCGCAATGTCGGGAACCTTGCTGAAGCTCATTAGTAAGCAGAAGAAAACTTTCAGTTTAGAGACTTGGGTTCTAGAATCCTTGCTCTCAATACTTGATAATTTGGCCTTTGAGCTCCCAAGTCCTGGATGTAGGAATATTATCTTCATTGGTCTATCTCTTCTTCCAGAACTTCTGGGAATATCAAGAATGTCGGTTGGGCCAAGTGTGATCTAAAAATGTTAAAATTCTGGGGCACTTAGGTGGCTCAGTGGGTTAGACCTCTGACTCTTGATTTCAGCTCAGGTTGTAATCTCATAGTTGTGAGATTGAGCCCCACGTTGGGCTCCGAGCTGGGCATGGAGCCTGCTTAGGGTTCTCTCTCTCCCTTTCCCCCTCCCTGCTCACATGCGTGTGCTCTCTCTCCAAAAATAAAAAAAAAAAGTAAAAAATAAATAAAAATGGAAAATTCTTATTGTCATTCAATGAACGGCACAAATTTTTTATGGACTTTACTTGATGTTAAAGAGGAGGGACAATTTTTCCTCTACCCTCTCAGGTTCAGTTACTGGGGCATGTGAATTAAATGGACAAACAGCAGAATAACAAGAGAAAAGGTTTACAGGTTTTAATGATGTTAATGACTTTCCATGTATGAGAGACTGCATAGAAAAGCAATGAAAACCCCAAAGAAGCTGTGAGACTGGAAGCTTGTATACCTAACTTAGTAGGAAAAAAGGAGTGCGAGAAAAGGCAGTTTTGAGAAAACAAAAGACTTTTGGGAAAGATAAAGGGGCCCTTAGGAAACCACATGGAGATGTGCTGGTCTCGCGACTCTGTCTTTCGGGGTGTGATCAGAGTTCTCAGGGAGGGTATTTATGACAACCGAGTCCTTTTGGGAAGTCCTGCTTTTAGGAAGAGAAGGGATTGCAGGGACCCACGTACCTGCAGCCCAAAATGATTCTTTGGCCCAAATGACATATTTGGGGATGGCGTATTGTGATCTCTTTTAGTATGTTTGCGAACTAAGCTCTCCTGTTATCGAATAAATGTGCTATTTAGAGTTACTATCACTCGGTACAAACTTTGAAGACAGTCTTACCCCCTTCGCAGCTGGGAAGCAAATCCTTTGTAGGGAGGGCTTCGTCTTTGTCCCTTGGGGACAGGCGGGAGGCCTTCGGGCTGGGGAGGCCGGTCGGAGCGTGCCTGTGGTGCCCGCTCAGGGAAGTCCCACGGTGTGAGCAAGAGCCTTGGCAAAAGGCCAACTCTGAGAGACCTGAGGGGGACCGGAGGGAGAGCAGGATGGTCCCACAGGCTGGGTCGCGCACGATACGTGCTCCCCCCTGGACCTCTCCCGTCACAGGCAGGTCTACTCCTTTAGGAACTGGTCCTGGGAAGCGCTGAAGGAAACCGCCGAAGACGGTGGTGTCCGGGTCGCCAGCCCCCGCAGACCCAGAACCGGCCACACAAGTGCCACAAAGAAGTGAAAAATGGAGGCGGTAAACGTATCCGACCAACAAGTACGTTCTTTTAGGAAGAAAAAAAAGCTAATATCAAAGAAAAGTACAACAAATGACATATATAATGGTTACTTTTATCTGTCAATTTGAATGGGCTAAGAGCTGCCCAGACACCTGGGTGCGTCGGTGATGGTGTCTTGGGACCAGGGCAGCATTCGAATCAGTGGATTCAAGTAGACATCACCGTCACCAGTGTGGGCGGACATCCAGCCCGCGGGGCCAAATAGAACAGAAAGGTAGAGAAGGGGCCAATTCCTTCTCTCTTTTTGAGTTGTAACAGCCGTCTTCTGCCCATGAATATCAGGGCTCCGCCTTCCCGGGCCTTTGAACTCAGACCGAAGGATATCACGGGCTTTTCTCATTTTGCAACTTCTGCAGATGGCATATCGTGAGACTTCCCAACCTCCATAATTACATGAGCCGATTCCCATGATAAATCTGCACCTCGATATCTCTACATATCCTGTTGGCTCCGCTTCTCCGGAAAGTTCCGACTAATATAACGCACTACGCCATCTTAAGGATGCCTTAAGAAATTCCAAAAGGAACAATATCATCCAAAACTTTGTTATCTGACCCCTACTTGTCGATAAGTTTAGAAATCAGTAACAGACGAACCGCTTAAACATCTCATGTGTTGGAAACCAAATAACGTCACTAAATAAGTCTTAGATTTAAAAAGAACTCAAATTTTAAAAAGAAAATCAAAATTAAGAAATATCTGGAACCAAATGACATGAGATGAGATAGCTAAAGACAATGGAGCCTCATGGACTGAAGTCAGGTGGACAGATCTCTAAGGGGCAAGACGGCCAAACCTGGCGTGAGTGTCTGGGCCCTGGAATCCGCCTACTGCTAGGGATTCTGAGGCCCTGCTTTCAGCATTTTACCACCGATAACGCTGCAAAGTTTACACACTTTTTACACACCTAGATACTTTGAATACCCACGCTTTTCTCGAAGGGTACGTTTTTTGGCGTATTAGCACTCAGGTGACTGTAAGTCCTGGATCTCCTGGGACAGTTCCACCTGCCATCCTGGTGAAACCCCTCTCAGAAGTGTCACAGTATCGGGTGCCTGGGTGGCTCGGTTTACATCAGTGGAAATTCGTGGCATCCCAGAGTGAACATTTTTATTCATGTTCTGAACCGACGGGGGTTAGATCTCTCTGCCATTAAGAAATCCAGAATTGGCATAACCAGCGTGTTGTGTAACCAGAAAGGCAAGCCCTAGGTCCCATCCTCAGTGCTAAAGAGAAATGCGGGGCGGCCTAAAGGAATTCAGGGCCTGACCCGCGCTTCGTGCAGTGCCGGCTGCTGCTTCCTGCTTCTTCACGCACTTGGACTTGGATTTCGCCTGCAGCGAATGCTCCTTTACGTTCTGCAAGGACCTCGTGGTGTACAGCCGGGGTCAATTTGGATTTAACAGATGACTCTGGGGTAAGCGAGTGGCCCTAGGTTCCCACACCCACCACCAGAGATTTTATTTCGGGAGATTTGATAAGGATCTCGGGATCAGTTTCAACTGACATCTACTTCCTGAAGGTTCTGCAGTAGGCATTCCTTGGGCGCTGTTTTGGGGGCGGGCCAATGCCTTTGATCTCACTATGAGTTAATCCCTGGGGACCTGTGTGGTTGCTGAATGGAATTGCCGAAATCAAGGAATTTCTCCTTCGAGTGGGCCTGTGGTCTCGGAATCATTGAACTGAGAAAGACAGTGCTTTCTCCAAGCCTGTGCTTTCTCCAGGACCCAAGCGAGTTCAAAGAGCAGGGTGCCGGTGACAGCGCAAAAGGTAGCAAAATTTAACACGTAGGAAAATGAGCAGCTAAAGCTTCGAATGTTTCAACCTTGGGCAGCGTCTGTGCCCTCGCTGATTAAATTAGGGTCTCATCAGGCATTTGCAGCGTCTCGTTATACTGTGTGGGGTGTGTTCATTACTAGTGTTAACTACCAAAAATAAATAATGAATAATACCATCGAGCATGAAATAAGAAAGTGCTTATGGGATCCTAACAACTTCCTGTAAACGAAATTCGTGGGAGGAGGAACTAAGTTCCATGCTCGTTCGTTTCCTCAGACCGGGACAGGTTTCTATGGATAAAAATACCCACATGAGGAGCTCCCAGATTTGAAAGGAAGTGGAACCACCATCTACAGCAAGCCCGCCTTTGGTCGGTTCTGGCTGCTTGGCCTCCGGAAAACGGTTTAACCTGGCTGTCTCAGGTACTGTTTGTGACGTCGGAAGCAGAGGCCGGGGGTGCCATGTTTTGGCACTCTATAAACATCATGGGTTGGTTTATTAACATTTACCCACATGTCAGGATTCCTTTCACGTGTAATAAGCCTGATGGCACCCAAACAAAAGACTGTAAAAATATTGATTTAGATATAGATACACCTCCTGTTTTTCCAGGAAGACCATGTTCCTGGTTCTCTGTATTCACTTCTGGTAGCAGGTGTGGTAACCTGGGAGTAGACAGCTGGCAGCCTTTAACACGGATCTATTCAAGCCATTATGGCTACTCATCTCCGAGCTAAGGGAGGTCTCTTAACAGCTTCATCCCATTGTGGTTATATGTCATTCTATAGCTTCAAGGGCTTTATAGGTGTCCTTATTTCCTATTTATCACCTCTTTGGCAGATGATATTTAGCAAACTTTTTTTTTTTTAATGTTTATCTATCTATTTTGAGAGAGGGGTGGGGGGCAGAGAGAGGGAGAGAGAATCCCAAGCAGGCTGCATACTGTCAGCGCAGAGCCCGACGTGGGGTTTGAGCTCACAAATTGAGATCATGAGTTGACTGAAATCAAGAGTCAGAGGCGTAACCAACGGAGCCACCCAAGTGCCCCATTATTTAGTAAACTTTTAACCTTCACTTCGGCTCCATATAAAAATGGGAGACTCTAGGGGCACCTGGGTGGCTCAGTCAGTTAAGAGGCTGACTACAGCTCAGGTCATGATCTCACGGTTCATGAGTTCAAGTCCTGCATTGGGCTCTGTGCTGACAGCTCAGAGCCTGGAGCCTGCTTCAGACTCTGGGTTTTCCTCACTCTGCCCCTCCCCCAGTCATGTTCTGTCTCTCTCAAAAATGGGGGTGCCTGGGTGGCTCAGTTGGTTAAGTGGCCGACTTCGGCTCAGGTCATGATCTCACAGGTCTGTGAGTTCGAGCCCCGCGTCGGGCTCTGTGCTGATGGCTCAGGGCCTAGAGCCTGCTTTGGATTCTGTGTCTCCCTCTCTCTCTGCCCTTACCCTGCTCACACTCTGTCTCTGTGTCTCTCAAAAATAAATAAACATTAAAGAAAATGAATAAACGTTAAAAAATTTTTTTAAAAATGGGACACTCTAGTTCTGTTTGGACCCAGTCATGTTCTTTCCTTCCCCAGCTAAGTCAAGAGAGAGTAGATTTCAAAGAATCATTTCTGGAGGTGACGACTTGACATAGCATTTGGATTCCCACCTAATACTGGGGCCCTCAAAAGCAGAGATGACCAAATTGCTTGGGAAGGTTAACGGTTGCTCCAAATGACCACCAAATTCATCTCACTTTCGGAGATCATTTCTGTGATCATTTATTTTTTGAAATTAACGATTATTCGTGACATCGAAAGCACAAGGAAAAACATCAGGAGGCTCGAGCCCGTCGGAAAGTCCACACATAGTGTTATTTTCTTACAAAACGTCATTCAAAAGTCCGTCTGTGCAGTGGGGTCAATACAGTCACAAGCCTGCAGGACAGACCAGCCTTAAGCTCAATTTTGTGTTGTCGCATGACAGAAAATAGTGTCAGAGGACAGCAGGAAAATTATCCACTCCTCGCCGATCATACGAAAGGAGGTAAAATACAACTGGAAATCTCTCTTACGGTTTTTCAAGAGTTAAAAAACAATGACAGCCAAAGGGTGTGTATTGCTGAGCCAAAGCGTATTCACTTCTTTCACCAAGACTGCCAGTAGGATTCTTCTCCCGGGGAGTAATCTGAGCCCCTGGATGGCGATGACTTGACTGGGGTTAGCCCACGAGGTCAGCGCTGGACAGGAAGAGGCAGGTAGAGATCACCGAGTGTTTCCCTGTGAGTTAATCCGTCTTCCTCCTTGTTACGGAATTTTCTTTCCTCCAGGGCGACTTCTGGATTTTTACAGCATTTCGTTCAGTTCAGCAGCGCCTCGGCTTTGATTGTGCCGTCAGTACTCTGCCTTCAATTTTCTTCTGTCAGTAAACTACCTCTGTGGAACAGCGCCTGGCAACAAAATCGGGTCACAACATGCTGGTCTATAAAGCCAACAGTACATCACATCCTCCACGCAACGTAACACAGATCGACCGTGTCAGACCCCCGCGTTGTCATGTGACTGTTGTGCTTATGTCTTAGTTTAGCAAGAAATGGCTTAATTTCCCAGAGGTGAGTTTAACCCTTGAAATTTGCTACACCCGGTGCCAGAAAAGCAATTGCTCATTCACTGCTGTTTTCTCCTGAAGTAGTCAGCAGAACCATTTAATTGCAAGCATTCTAGAAATTTCTTCTCACCCCCCTGACAGCTGACTGGCTCTGACTGATTTCCTAACGGAGCATTCACTTAATAAATAGCACTTTAACAAGTTCAGCGATGGGGAGGTGGACTGGAACCTGTAAATATTTCATTTTTTCTTTTTTTTTTGGAAGCATGGCTCTAAGGGCTAGAATTCTTGCCCTGTGTTCAATGTAAAATAACCAATCCAGATTTTAGTCTTAAAAAAATAGAGAATAGGGGGCACCTGGGTGGCTCAGTTGGTTGAGTATCTGACTCTTGACCTTGGCTTAGGTCATGATCTCACACTTAATGGGGCTCTGTGCAGACAGCAAGGAGCCTGCTTGAGATTCTCTCTCCCTCTCTCTGTCTGCCTCTCCCCCACTCATGTGTGCATTCTCTCTCAAAACAAATAAGCATTTAAAAATAAAGAAAATTTTAAAAGTCCCCAACATTCAAAAAAAAAGAAAGAAAAAATTGAGAATAAATATTGATTATCCTTGTTTTGTTGTGGCTTCAACCACACGCACTCCCCTTCCCCACGGTGGACACAGCCGAGTGCCTAACCTTGGGTATAGCCTCAGTCCTGCAGACCAGCCAGCCACTTGGTGGCCAGCCACTTAGTTGGGATCCCTTCCAGCATAGAGGGGAAAGCGATTTGTCTTCCTTGGAACAGACAGGTGTCCTCGATATTGGCCTGGCTTCCTTGCCCATCGTGTTTCTGCCTTATTCACCATCACGGTGACTGCACACCATATAGCTTCTGATGGAGAAGCTCATTCCACAGCAGAAGACTTTCAGCAGAGGGCTAGTGTTCATTGAATCCACTGGGTTTTGTCTTACACTCCGTTTGTCTGCAGCTGCTGGCTTCATAAGACCTGGCATGGCCTACTGAAGACCCTGGTAAGCTTCTAGTTGGGAGAGACACCCATAAAGCATGGGTTTTTTTTCTAACAGGATGGAGCAGGTGCTGCGGAGCAGAAGCCAAGATGCGTGCTTCTCTCCTATAGCCTCCCAACCAACGTTGGAGGCAGGAACGGCCGCTTTCACCATTAGAACCAATAACCCACTTACGGAATTCCTGCTTTTTAGCCCTGCAATTCTGAGCTCTGCCGGTTTGGAGCCTGTAGTTCCCAGCGGACAAACGTTTCCATCGAGCTAGAAGAGAACACTGCCGAATATCCATTTGGGTCTACCAACGCCATTGAACCAACAGGCAACCAACACAGCAGCAACAACAAACAACAACAAAAAGAAAAAAAAAGGCTCAGAATTCAAACCCTTCAGGAATAAAGATTTGGACCACCTGACCACATAAAGAATAGGGAGCAGCTGCGGTTCTTTCTGAGCGTGAAGCTGCAATGGGTGGTTGAAGGTTATAAATGTATCTTTGTGAGTAGTTGCAGAAATGAAGATGAGCTGCTAGGCCTGTTTCCTTCTTTGCCTTGCGTGTGTACGTGTGCGCAAATGCATTTGTAGGGCATATTGTCATGATAAATGTGTGTGTAGTAACAGTTTTCTTCTTTTCTCTCTTCCTTCCCTTTAGTACTTTATATGGGTTTTCACTTTACAATTTAGTCATTAGGGAACAGACTCCTCTGGTGGGGAGGAACAGTTAATAACCACACTATTTTTAAATATTAAAAAGAATTCATTGTGTAAAGGGAGCTCTGAATTATTTTATTTCCCAGTCTTGGTCCAGTTAGTACAGAAATGGCCCCTGGAGTTCTGCAACCCGGAGCTAGGGCGAGGCACCAAGGAGAGAGATGAGGGGACAGGAGTGGCGGACAGTGCTGGAGCTGGGGTCCTGGGGAAGGGTTCAGTCCCTCTGAAGGCGGGAGTCGGGGAGGTGCAGGTGGGGATTTCCTCTGCCCGCTTCAGGCACACGGCTACCGGCGACCCCGCCGACCGTTTTCCCATTCTCCTAGCAGGCGGAGGACCGGTCACTGGGAGTTCGCTGAAGCAGCACGTGCGCGCCACCTGTCCCCGCCGCCGTGCAGAGCCGCGGGGTAGGAGCCTGCCTCCTGGTCCCGGAGGGCCTGCGTGAGGGCGCTCTGAGGCTCGGCGCGGATACCCTCTTTCCTCTTTCTCCTCCTGCCTTCCTGGCTCCTGAGACGCCTGCTCCAGCTTTTCGGACGCTGCCGGCTGCCGCAGCTCACGTGCATGGCCTACGACTGGGGCCTGCACCTTTTTGGAGAAGGGGTCAAAGGGCAAACTCGGCCTCAGTGCTGGGGGCGTGGGGCAGGGCGATCGAACGCCTCTGTGCTCCCACAAAGAAGAGATCCAGGGCCTCCCTGTCTGCTCCTTGATCACTGATACTTGGAACCGCCAACACCAGGGCCACGGGGAAGCAGGAGGCTCCCCGCGGCGGCGGGAGAGGAGGCGGTGCCCGGAAGCCCGGTCTGCACGCAGCACGCGTTAGGCTCAGAACCGCAAAGCCTGACCCCGCGCGGCCTGTGACTTGGCAGCTCATCCTTTTCAGGTAAGCGCGAGGATGCCTGCCCGGACGGACGGGAAGCATAGTTGCATCTTGTGGGCCAGCAACCTGGAGTTGAGTTTCTTGCGTGCGAGCACACATGCGTATAGACCTGTGTGCAGGGCTCGGCCAGAGGGGTGGATATCGGCCAGTTATTCAGCTGTCAGCTCGAAGCCCTCCCTTCTGGATTCAGCTTTGCGGCGCTGCTGTAGAAACACTTCCAACCGCGTTTCTGTGGCGCCCGCCGCTGCGCGTCAGGTCCTGCGCCTAGGGGGCGCCAGCGAGGGCCCGCGGGGCTGGGACGGACAGCTGGACTGCGCCTTCCTGTTGCTCCGGAGAGCCTCCCGACTGCTTTCTGTGCCAGTGAGTGTCCCCTTATTCTCGCAGATGGCCGGGCTTCAGCTCCTTGGAGCCCCCCCGGAGTGACCACGCTTTATAATAGTGTCAACCACCTCTCTCTCGTTCCCCCAAACCTAGGTTGGCTACCTGTGTGCTGTCCTAGTGTTCTGTTTCCCTTTTGTGTCACCAAGTTGACAATTCTTTCTACCTGCTTGGTAGTCTTTGGGATAAGATGTTCTTTGGTGTGGGGCTTTCATTTCTTCCAAGCTTTGACTTCTTATCCGAATGAAACGTTTAGCAATCGCTGAAGGACAACCAGTGTATCACTAAAGCAGTAATAAGTTTATTGTGCACACTCCAGAAAGACACTTGGGTTACCTGGAGCGCTCAAATCAAACATGGAACGAGGCTCAGAGGTATATTATTATAAAGCATGTGAAGTTAGAGAGAAAGCAGCGACTGTTGATTCTTGACAGGGATTGGTTATAATTTTAGAATTTTCTGAAGTGATGGGGAATTGGTCATTGGTAACCTCTTATCAGTCTTGGGAAACAGTTCAAGTTTGGTTTATGAATTCCAGAGGCATAAACAAGAAGCGAGCCAGGTGAAGTCAGTCTTGCAAAAGAAGCTCAGTGAAGCTGTGCTTGTGGGACTAAATTGGTTTTGTTGACTCAGGGAAATGTTCAAGGCTGGTCTCCATTTGTGTTTGGCTTTACCACCGGAAAGAAGCACATGATGCTGACAAATTGTACGAACAGTGACTTTCGGGACTCTGGAAATCAGGTCATGAAGGGCAGTCATGCCTGAGAGATGGGAAACAATGGAGGCGGGCCCCGCGATGGTCCCTGGTGACTGCCTGGAGAGAGTTCTCAGGCTGTGGTGAGGGAAGGGGACCTAGGCGGAAATGAGCCGGGGGCATGGATCTGGGAATCAGCCCAGGTGGCTAGAGTTTGCCGAGCCCAGTCCTGGAGGCGAGAGAACCTCTCTTTGAAAGAGATTAAGAGGGGCACCTGGGCAGCTCAGGAGCTTGAGCGTCCGGCCTTGCTCAGGTCGTGACCTCACGGTTGGTGAGTTGGAGCCCCGCATCAGCTTCCCTGTTCTCAGCCTGTCAGCGCAGAGAAAATATTTGCAAATCCCATATCTCATAAAGGACTTTTATCCCAAATATATACTGAGCCCTTAAAGCTCAGTAGTAAGAAAACAGTCCTGTAGAAATGGACAAAAGCTGCGAACAGACTCCTCACCAAGGAAGATACACAGATGATGTCAAATAACACATCAAAAGATGTACCTCCGTAGTTATTCAGGAAATGCAAATTAGAACCGCAGTGAGATGCCACGGGATACCGATATTAGGAAGTCTGCAGTCTTAAAGACAGAGCAAGTATCAGGTGACAGATCGCCTGTCTTCTACATCCTTGTGGAAGGGCTGGCGGCTGGTGGGACTGTGCAGTAGTACACTCTGGAAAAAGTCTGGCAGTTGTTTTTTTTTTTTTTTTTTTTTTAACGTTTATTTCTTTTTGAGAGACATAGAGACAGAGTGTGAGCCAGGGAAGAGAAGAGAGACAGGGAGGTACAGAATCCGAAGCAGGCTCCAGGCTCTGAGCCATCAGCACAGAGCCCGACGCGGAGCTCAAACTCACAGACCATGAGATCATGACCTGAGCTGAAGTCGGCCACTTAACCAACTGAGCCACCCAGGTGCCCCTGGCACTTTCTTAACAACTTAAGGCTATACCTTCCGTATGAACCAGCCATTCTGCTGCTGCGTCTGTACCCGAGAGAAATAGAGTGTATGTCCATACAGAGGCTTCTATAGGAATGTTCATAGCAGTTTTGTCTGTAATAATCTAAAACCAGAAACAACTCACATGGCCACCCACAGGCTGATAAATAAATGTGGTGCATACATACAGATGTGTTATTCAGCAATAAAAAGGAATGAATTCTGAAACATGCAGAAAGTTGATAAATGTTAAAATATTCCGGAAGATTACATGCCAACGGTATGTACAGTGTCGTTATACTATAAAATCCTAGAAAACACAGACTAATACATAGAGACAGAAAACAGATCTGGGGTTGCTCTGGAGATGGACATTGTAGAGAGGGGCACAACAGACGGACTGCAAAGGATTTACTTTTGGGGGTGACAGATACGTTTATTACCTCGATTGTGGTGATGGTTTTACAGGTATACTTATGTCAAAACTTAAATTCTACACTTTAAACAGGCATGGCCTACTGTATATACATTATACTTCGAAAGAGGTATTAAAAATTAGGAATAAAAGAAATGAGAAAGCTTTGGTGGTGATTCTGGTTGGATAAAACTGCACACACATTCCTTTCGGCAGCTAACAAACTTATTTCTCTCCTTCTTCTCCTGTCTTGGAGCGCAGACTTCCTGGGGTAGCTCACCCTGGGGCAAGCAACCCCCAGCTCTAGGTCCTGGGGAAGATTTTGGTTACTTGCGTCTGTGGCCCATGTATGTGCAGACAGCAAGGAATGGAGATCACACTCAGAGTCTTTAAATGGAAAAATTGCAAAGCGGTCGTGGGACCACGGCCTGGCCAGGGCACAAGAATGAGGAAGGACAGGCGCCTACACTCTTTGGGTCCAGGGAGCTCGGCCGTTCTATCCTTCCAGTATCATGTGGGGAGAGAGAACATGAAAAAAAATAGATGGCTGAATTTATTTATGCACATGTAGCTTAGGGACAGGTAGAAACAGAATAAGGAACGTCTGAAAATGCATGATTGTTGCTTTCTAGGGACGGAAGGAGGCCTGCTAGCGTGTCCCCAAATCACGGCAGTGGCGGCAGGACAGAGGGGCAGGCATGCTTCCCTGTACGACATCCTCTCTCGCTTTTGTGTGTCAGCAGGCTTTTTAGAATCAAGGTTGTTTCAGAAAGAGCAATCAAGGGGAGACTTTCTGGAGGAGTTTTTAAAGACCAAAGGCGAATGGGCTACATGGGTCCCCAAGACTGAGGTGGTGGTTTCACCTGTGGGAAGCAGGGCTCTCTTCCCGTCCCGCTTTTCACCACCACATACTTGGGTTATTGATACAGTGGACAGTGTGTGTGTGTGTGTGTGTGTGTGAAGAGAGACTATAAAAAGTGGTTAGAAACAAATAGAAAACTACAAGAATCAGTGACCACAGACAGGTCTCTCTTTTTTTTTTCAAGTTAGGAAAAGTCTTAGCATTTAAAAAATTATCTTTTTAAAAAAATTTTATTCTGAGAAAGTAACATGTGTGAGCGAGTGAGCAAGCAGGGGAGGGGCAAGAGAGGACAGGGAGGGGGGCTCCCTCAGATCCTCTGTCCCTCTCCTATCACTGCTTCTCCCCCTGCTCATACTCTCTCTTAAAAATAAATATTAAAAAAAATTTTTTTTAATGTTCTTTGATGAGGGGCGCCTGGCTGGCTCAATCTGTTGAGTGTCCAACTCGTGATTTCAGCTCGTGTCATGATCCCAGGGTCATGGGATTGAGCCTCATGTCAGGCTCTGCCCTAAGCCTGGAGCCTGCTTAAGATTCTCTCTCTCTCTCTCTCTCTCTCTCCCTCTCCCTCTCCCTCCCTCTCCCTCTCTCTCTCTCTCTCTCTCTCTCTCTCTCTCTCTCTCTCCCTCTCTCTCTCTCTCTCCCTCTCTCCCCTTCTCCCCTGCTTGTGAGCTTTCTCTAAAATAAAAAAATAAAATGTTTGAGAAAATACTCTTCCCTAGAAGGTAGAATTAGACCTATCATAGCCCTTTAGGAGACTAAAAGCAAACACTGAAAAGAATTTTGCATTAGTAAGGGTAACTAAAAACAGAAATTCTTTTTTCTTAAATAGAGGTGTAATTGACATGTAACATATTAAGGTGTACAACATAATGATTCGATATTTGTATATATTGTGAAATGATCACAGTATATCTAGTTAACATCAGTCACCACATAGAGTTACAAAATTTTGTTTCTTATGATGAGAACTTTTAAGGTCTTTCCTCTTAACAACTTTCAAACATGCAATACGCTATTATTAACTTTAGCCGCCATGCTACATTATATTCTGATGACTTATTTATTTTAGAATTGAAAGTTTTTACCTTTTGACCGTCTTCACCCATTTTTCCCACTCCTCCACCCTCTGCCTCTGAAAACCACCAATCTGTTGTCTACATAAACTCCCGCCCCCCATATAACTTACAACGGTTTTGTCATTTTCTGACTTTTTTTCAGTTGGCATAATAGTTTCAAGTTTCACCTATATTGTTGTAAATGGCGATTTTTTTTGTTGAAGTATGGCTGATACACAATATTATGTTCGTTTCAAGGGTACAACATAGTGATTTGACAACTCTGTATCTGTGTATTGCTCACCACAAATATAGCCACCGTCTGTCACCACGAAATGCTATTGCAAGATCATTGACTATATTCCCTCTGCCGTACCTTTCATCCCTGTGGTTTACTCATTCTGTAACTGCAAGTCTGTACCTCCCACTTCCCTTCACCCCTTTTTGCTCCTCTCCTCACGCCCCTCCCCTTTGGTAACCGCCAGTTTGTCATCTAAATCTCTTTCACCTTTTTTTGTTTATTTACTTTGGTTTTTAGATTCCACATGTCAGTAAAATCATGGCATTTGTGTCTCTCTGACTTACTTCATTTGGCATAATACCATCTAGGTCCATCCATGTTGTTGTAAATGGAAATATTCTTTTTTTTGTGGCTCCTTAATCTTTCATTGTGTATATATACCACATCTTTTTTTATCCATTCATCTCTTGACCATCACTTGGGTTGTTTCCATAGGTTGGCTCTTGTAAATAAGGCTACAATAAACATAGAGATGCATATAGCTTTTCAAATTAGTGTTTGAATTTTCCTTGGGTAAATACCCATTAGTGGAATTATTGGCCCATATGGTATTACTATTTTTAATTTGTTAAGGAGCTTGCATACTGTTCCACAGTGGCTATAGCAATCTACGTGCCCATCAACAGTGTGTGAGAGGGTTCCCTTTTCTCCATATCTTCACCAACACTTGTTATTTCTTGTGGTTTTGATAGCTGCCATTTTGACAGGTGCCAAGCAATACCTCATTGTGGTTTTGATTTGTAATTCCTTGATGATTAATAATGATTAGACACATTTTTTCATGTTTCTGTTAGTTGTCTATATGTATTCTGTTGGGAGCCATTTTGGGCTCGCAGGTTGAGACCCCTCCCTGTGTGGAAAAGGTTGAAGCAAAGCTCCCGCCAGCCAAACTCGCGCCTAGTCTTACCTCCTTCTAAATAATCTTGTAGGCTTGGATTTCTTGAACTGCTCTTGTTGGCCCAAGGGATATAATGCTCTTTGGTTTTATGGCTTATGGAAAAGGGGACCTGGAGTGCGATGTCTTGATGGATACAATCTGAATGAGAGTAACCTAGCCAGAAGTAACCTCAAAGTTGCCTCTTGGGGACAGGTTACACAAATTGGTCATACAGAATAGCAGTTATGAGTTGGCTAGAAATTAGTAGACATTAGGCCCCAAGCCTCCTTGAACCAAACTAGATTTTCCCTGCAGGTATAGTATTGTGTTAATCATCCCCTCAGCCCCACCATAAAACCTCAAGGCACATTTCTGTAAAGCTTCTCTCAGTATTTGATTAACAGAATCATAGGAGGGATTGTAAAGAGACTTAGGACGTTCCCCTTCCCCGGAGGTTAGCCTAGCCCAAAAGTTAGAAGCACTGTCTATAGATAAGGTACAAACAGTAGCCAAACAAAGTAGCTACCCGTATCTCCACTGATCAACAGCAAATATTGAGCACCTCCCTGAGGTTAACATTTCACGAATCGTTTTTGTAATTCTCATTCCCATGCTCCCTTATAATAAAAAGGCAATAACAAAATACTTTTAGAGAAACTACCATGAAGAATAGATAGACATGAGCCCTTACGATATAGGCTCACTCACTCACAAAGGAAAAGAACTTAGACAAGCATTAGAGATCATGTCTCTACCAAGCGAATAATACCTCCTCCATTATGGTTAAAGATTATGGATAGAGTGACTCCTAATCTACCTGTAGATGATTAACATAGGTCTTGCGACAATAATGTATGTTGTTAAGAATGCCTTGTCACTGATGTAATGTCACTCACTGCCTTTAAATAAAGAAACTAAGACTAGCAGGTCAGAGATGCCAGAATTGCCAGGGCTGCCTGCTTGGTCATCAAACTCCATCCCTCTCGTGGCTCTCTCATTTCCTTTCCCCTGACCGTCCATCCTTCGGGGACCCCTAGATTCGCCGGAATTGGACCCCAACAGTATTCTTTAGAAAAATGTCTTTTAGGGTCCTCTGCTCATTTTTAATTGGATTATTTGAGGGTGTTTGGTGTTGAGTTGTTTAAGTTCTTTATATAGTTTGGATATTGATCCTTTATCCAATATATCATTTGCAAATAACTTCTCCCATTCAGTAGGTTGCCTTTTTGTTTTGTTGATGATTTCCTTCATTGTGCAAATGCTTTTTATTTTGCTGTATTTCCAATAGTTTATTTTTGCTTTTGTTTCCTTTGCCTGGGGAGACCAGTTTCTTTCTTTTTTCTTTTTTTTTTTTTAAACGTTTATTTATTTTTGAGACACAGAGAGTGAGCAGGAGAAGGGCAGAGAGAGAGAGAGGGAGACACAGAATCCAAAGCAGGCTCCAGGCTCTGAGCTGTCAGCACAGAGCCTGACGCGGGGCTCGAACTCACAGGCTGCGAGATCATGACCTGAGCCGAAGTCGGACGCTCAACCGACTGAGCCACCCAGGCACCCCCAGTTTCTTTCTTTTGCATGCAGCTTCTAGTTTTCCCAGCACCATTTGTTGAGGAAACTGTCTTTTTCCCATTGTACATTCTTGCCTCCTTTGTCATAAATTAAGTAACCATGTAAGTTTGGGGATATTTAGTCTGTTCCATTCATCCATGTGTCTGTTTTTTTGTGCCAGTGCCATACTGTTTTGATTATTAGAGTATTGTAATAATCTTGAAATTTGGGATTGTGGTTCTGCCAGCTTTGTTGTTCTTTCTCAAGATTGCTTTTTGACTCTTTAGGTTTTTTTGTGGTTCCATACAAACTTTAGGTTTGTTGTAGTTCTCTGAAAAATACTGTTAGTATTTTGATAGATATTGCATTGAATCTGTAGATTGCTTTGGGTACTACAGACATATTAACAGTATTAAATTTTCCAATCCATGAGCATGGGCTGACTTTTAATTAGTTTGTGTCATCTTTAATTTCTTTCCTTCATGTTTTATAATTTTCACAGTACAAGTCTTTGAGCTGCTTGGTTAATGTAATTGGTAAATGTAATTATTTTCTTTTTAATTTTTTTTAATGTTTATTTTTGAGAGAGACAGAACATTGAGTGGGGGAAGGGCAGAGAGCAAGAGCGAGAGCGAGACAGAATCTGAAGCAGGCTCTAGGCTCTGAGCTGTGAGCACAGAGCCCGACATGAGGCTCGAACCCATGGACCACGAGATCATGACCTGAGCCGATGTCGGATGCTTAACCGACTGAGGCACCTAGGAGCCCCATAAATGTAATTGTTTTCTTAATTTCTCTTTCTGCTGCATCACTATTAGTGTATAGAAATACAACAGATTTCTGTATACTGATTTTCTATTCTCCACCTTTATTAATTCATTTATTGTCCCTCATATTTTTTTGGTGGAGTTTTTAGGGTTTTCTCTGTATAGTATGTCATCTGAAAATTGTGACTATTTGACTTCTTCCTTACCACTTTAGATGCCTTTTGTTTCTTTATCTTGTCTAGTTACTGTGGCTAGGACTTCCAGTAGTATGTTGAATAAAAGTGGTGAGAGTGAACATCCTTGTCTTGTTACTGACTTTAAGGGGAAAAGTTCTCTGTTTTTCACTGTTAAGAATGATGTTAGCTGTGGGTTTTTCATATATGGCTTTTATTATGTTGTGATTTATTTCCTCAAAACCCACTTTGTTGAGAGTTTTTTTTATCGTGAATGATGTCAGATATTAAAAAAAAATTTTTTTTAACATTTATTTTAGAGGGAGACAGAGTGTGAGTGGGGGAGGGGCAGAGAGAGAGGGACACACAGAATCTGAAGGAGGCTCCAGGTTCTGAGCTGACAGCACAGAGCCCGACGCAAGGCTCAAACTCATGAACCGTGAGATCATGACCTGAGCTGAAGTTGGACGCTCAACCAACTGAGCCTCCCAGGCACCCCTAAAATTTTTTTAAAAATGTTTATTCTTGAGAGAGAGAGAGAATGAGAGAGAGAGGGAAAGAGTGCACGCACGCATGTGTGCGCAAGTGGGGGAGGGGCAGAGAGAGGGAGACACAGAATCTGAAAGAGGCTTCAGGCGCCTAGCTGCCAGCATAGAGCTGGATGCGGGACTCGAACCCACAGACTGTGAGATCGTGATCTGAGCTGAAGTCATACGTTCAACCAGCTGAGCCACCCAGGCACCCCTGATGGCAGATATTTTTAAGGTTTATTGATTTTGAGTGAGAGAGCATGAGAAGGGGAGGGGCAGAGAGAGAGGGAGAGAGAGAATCACAAGCAGGCTCTGTGCTGACAGCGTGGAGCCTGACGCAGGGCTTGATGTCACAAACCATGAGATCATGACCTGAGATGAAATCAGTGAATGCACTGCATGAATGATGTCAGATTTTGTCAAATTCTTTTTCTGCATCGTTGAGATAATCATGTGATTTTTATCCAGTTTGTTAATGTGGCATATCATATTGATTGATTTATAGATCCTGAACTATCCTTGCATCTCCAGGATAAATTCCATTTGATTGTGGTAAATGGTACTTTTAATGTATTGTTTTATCCAGTTTGCTAATATTTTGTTGGGAATTTTTACATCTCTGTTCATCAGGGATTTCGACTTGTAGTTTTGTTTTTTTTTTTTTTAGTGTCTTTGTCTGGTTTTGGTCTGAGGATAATGCTGGACTCATCTAGTATATTTGGAAGCTTTCCTTCATCTTTTATATTTTGGAATAGTTTGAGAAGAATATGTATTTTGTATTTTTTATTTATTAAAAAATTTTTTTAACGTTTATTTATTTTTGAGAGACATAGAGACAGAGTGTGAGCAGGGAAAGGGCAAAGAGAGAGAGGGAGACACAGAATCCGAAGCAGGCTCCAGGCTCTGAGCCGTCAGCACAGAGCCCGACGCGGGGCTTGAACCCACAGACCGCGAGATCATGACCTGAGCGAAAGTCGGACGCTTAACTGACTGAGCCACCCAGGCGCCCCAAGAAGAATATGTATTAACTCGACTTTAAATGTTTGGTAGAATTGACTTGTGGATCCATCTGGTCCTGGACTTTGGTTTGTTGGGAGTTTTTTGATTATGGATACAATTTCATTACTAGAAATTGGTCTGTTTTTCTATTTCTTACATATTCAGTTTTAAAAGATTGTATGTTTCTAGGAATTTATCCATTCTTCTAGGTTGTCCAGTTTGTCATCAGAATTTTTCATAGGAAACTTAGAATTTTTTTGTATTTCTTTGGTGTTGGTTATTACTTCTCCTCTTTTATCTGATTTATTTATTTGGGTCCTCTCCTTTTTCTTGATACTCTGGCTAAAGGTTTATCAGTTTTGTTGATCTTTTCAAAGAGCAAGCCTTGGTTTCATTGATATTTTGTATTGTTTTTCTGTAGTCCTTGTGTCATTTATTTCTATTCTGATTTTTATTATTTCCTTTCTTCTACTAATTTGGGCTTTTTGTTGTTGTTCTTTTTCTAGTTCCTTTATGAGTAAGATTAGATTATTTGAGATTTTTCTTGTTTCTTGAGTAAGGCCTCTATTGCTAAAAATGTCCCTCTTAGAACTGCTTTTACTACATGCCAAAGAGTTTGGACAATTATGTTTTCGTTTCTGTCCATGTATTTTATCTCCTCTTTAATTTCTTTATTGGCCCATTGGTTGTTTAACAGAATGTTATTCAGCCTGCATGTGTGTGTGTTTTTTTTTCAACTTCCAATTTTTCTTGTAATTGATTCCTAGTTTCATAATGTTGAGTCCAAAAAAGTTGCCTGATAGGGTTTCATTCTTATTAAAGGTTCTAAGACTTGTGTGTGGTCTAACATGTGATCTGTCCTGGAGAATGTTCTATATGTGCTTGCAAAGAATGTATATCCTGTTGTGTTGGGATGGATGTTCTGTATATATCTGTTAAGTTTATCTGGTATAATGTATTTTTCAAAGATACTGTTTCCTTTCTGATTTTCTGCCTTCATGATCTATCCATTTATGTAAGTAGGGTGTTAAAATCCTCGACTATTATTGTATTACTTTATGTTTGTTGTTATTCGCTTTCTGCTTCAGTGTTGGGTCCATAGATATTTACAGTTCTTATACCCTCTTGTTAGAATGATCTGTTTATTTTTATGTAATGCTCTTCTTTGTCTCTGGATCAAGTGTTGTTTTTTTTTTAATGTTTATTTATTTTGTGGGAGAAAGAGCGAGAATCCCAAGCAGGGTTCACGCTATCAGTGTGGAGCCCGATTTGGGGCTCCGTCTCACTAACTGTGAGACCATGACCTGAGCTGATACCAAGAGTTAGACCTTTAACTGACTGAGCCACCCAGACACTCCGATACAATGTTAGGTTCAAAATCTATCTTGTCTGATATAAGTTTTGCTACCCTCACTTTTTTTTTTTTTTTTGCTTCTATTCATATGGAATATCTTCTATCCCTTTACTTTCAGCTTGTTTGTGTCTTTAGGTATAAAATGAATTTCTTCTAGGCAGCATATAGATGGGTCTTATGCTTTTTTTAAAATCTATTTCATTGCCATAGGTCTTTTAATTGGAGCATTTAGGCCATTTACATTTAAAGTCATTATTGATACGTACATTGCCATTTTGATAATTGTTTTCTGGTTGCTTTTGTAGTTCTTATATATTCTCTTCTTCCCTTGCTTTCTTTTCTTGTGATTGATGACTTTCTGTAGTGTTACACTTGGCTTTCTTTCTCTTTTCTTTTGTGTATATATTATAGGTCTTTGGTTTATGATTACCCTGAAGTGTATATATAACATCCTAAGTTGATAGCAGTGTGTATTAAGTTGATGGTCACTTAAATTCAGACCCATTTAAAAGAACTTCATTTTTACTCCTCCTCCATGTTTTATGTACATGCTATCATATTTTACATCTTTTTATTTTGTGAGTCGCTTTAAGGATTTTTTTAGATATAATTGGTTTTACTGCTTTTGTCTTTTAACTGTCATGTTAGCTCTATTAGTGATTGCTCTAGTATTTTTACTAGGTGTTTATGTCGGCTTTTACCCACGACACTTTTTCCTCTCATATTTTTCTTCTGAATATAGTCTTTTCCACTTGAATAAGTTCCTTTAGCTTTCTTTTAAGGCCCTTTTAGTGGTGATGAGCTTTTAACTGCTATTTTCTGGGAAGCTCCATGGGTGAGAGTGATAATCTTTCTGGGTACAGAATTCTTGGTTGTAGCATTTTTCCTTTCAGGACTTTGAGTATATCATGTCACTGTCTTCTGGTCCCTAGAGTTTGTTTTGCAAATATCAGCTGATAGCCATATGGGGGTTCCCTTGCACAGATCTAGTTGCTTTGCACTTTCTGCTTTTATAATTTTCTTTTTATTCTTCATCTTTGACATTTTTAATTATTATGTGTTTTGGTTTGGATGTCCTTGAATTCATCTTGTTTGGAACTCTCTGTGCCTTCTGAAACTGTTCACTTCCTCTGTTTACGTCCTCCGGTTAGGGAAGTTTTTAGCTCTGATTTCTTCAAATAAGTTTTCTGCCCTCCCTTTTCTCTCTCTTTTCCTTGTGGGGTCCCTATAATGCAAACGTTTGCTCAGTTGACATTATCGAAGGTATCCTGTACCTGTCCTCATTAAAAAGAAAATTCTTTTTCCCATTTGCTTTTCAGCTTGGGCAGTTTCCATTACCCTGTCTTCCATTTGCTGATCTTTTTTTTCTGTATCTATTGATTCCCTCTGGTGTTGTTTTCATTTCAGTTATTGTATTCTTCAATTCTGATTGGTTCTTTTTTGAATTTTCTGTTTGTTGCAGCTCTCACCAAATTCATCCACTCTTCTCTCCATTCTGGTGAGTTTCTTTATCGCCATTTCTTTGAGCTCTTTATCAAAGATTGGTTCTTTTTCTGAGGTTTTGTCTTATTCTTTCATTTGGAGCACATTCCTCTCTCTCTTCATTTTGTTTGACTTCTTTTGTTTCTCCGAATTAGGTGGAACAGCTGCTTCTCATGAACTTGAAGGAATGACCTTGTGTACAGTCATCCCCTGTGGAGACTGCGTGTGCCCGCTAACTTCGGTGTGACTGGTGTCAGCTCGGAGTTCTGGGACACTTTGTATAGGGCTGTCTTGGTGGAATGGCTAGAACTGAAGTGGGTGCAAACTGTGGGGTTCTGAGACTCTCTTCGAGGGCACCCTAGGAGGCCAGCTGAAGCTGAAGTCGGTAGAAGCCAGGGTGTCCTGGGGTGCTCCGCGCCCCCTGAGAGTTGTCTGGAGCCAAAGTAGTGTGGGCCTGGAGTGTTCTGGCATTCTTTGTGCTTGTGTCACCTTGGCGAGATGGCTGGAGCCCTCCCACCCCCCTGCACTTTGCATCATCAGGGGTGGGTTCCCTTTGTAACCGCGTCTCCATCCCTCTTGCCATTTTCTATGTGGTTTCTCTCTTTTTTGGCGTGTGGAAGTTGTTGTTCTTTAGGTGAAGTTGATCTATAAATTTGTGTAGACTTGGTGTATCCATGGTGGAGGTGAGTCCCATCTTGGATTGGAACTATCAAGAGTTCATTCTTATTTTATGGAATAATAGACATATTTTATAGAATAATATATTCCATTGTATATATCCACTACATTTTCTTTATCCATTCATCCTTCAATATGCACTTAGGTTGTTTCTATGTCTTGTCTACTATAAATAATGCTGCAATGTCCCATTAACATGGGGGTGCATATTATCATTTTGGGTTCATGTTTTTTGGCATGTTTCTTTGGGTATATATACAGAAATGGAATTGCTGGATCTTATGGTAGCTCTATTTTTAATTTTTTTTTTATATTTATTTATTTATTTTGAGAGAGAGAGACAGAATGAGTGGGGGAATGGCAGAGAGAGAGGGAGAGAGAGAATCCCAAGCAAGCTCTGCACTGTCAGCATAGAGCCTGACATGGGGCTTGAACTCAGAACCATGAGATCATGACCTGAGCCAAAATCAAGAGTCAGACGCTTAAGCAACTGAGCCCCCCAGGTGCCCCTATTTTTAAGTTTCGAGGAACCTCCATATGTTTGCTACAGTGGTTGCACCAATTTACATTTCCACCGCCAGTGCAAGAGGGATTCTTCTTCTCCATGTCTTGGCCAACATTTGCAATTTCTTGTCCTTTTGGTAATAGCCATTCGAACAGGTGGAGGTGATACGTCATTGTGGTATTGATGTGCGTTGACCTGATGATTAATGATGTGGTGAATCTTCTCATGTGCCTGTTGGTCATCTGTATGTCTTTGGAAAAATGCGTTTAGTTCTTCTGCCCATTGTTTTTTGTTTATTTACTTAGAGTGCACGAGCGTGTTGCAAGCAGGGGAGGGGCAGGGAGAGAGAGAGAGAATCCCAAGCAGGCTCCATGCTTTTAGGGCAGAGCCCAATTTGGGGCTCGATCTCACATACCTCAAGATCATGACCTGAGCTGAAGTTAAGCGTTGGACACTTAACTGACTGAGCCACCCAGTGGCCCCAACCAGCTAATGTCTTTTTAACTTTTTTTTTTTTTTTCATTCCAGAAAGGTAACGCTAAGGTTTTAAAGGGCAAGGAGTATGGTAGACATTTGCTGTTATCGTGGTCACTTAACATCTGAAACCCCTTCCTAACTTAGATTTCCCTACTTTGGGATCTAGCTGGTGGAGGCTGAAAAATCCCAGACACTTGCTTTCCAGGGCTGCCTCGGATATGCAGACATAGGACCTGGCCACCATCATTCGGATCCATCCGTACCAGGTTTAGACCTAGGAGCTACTAACAAAAAATAAAACAAGCAACAGCATACCCAGAGCAAAAATAGCAGCTAAATTTAGAAATGACGAAGCGCTTTCTCTCTGTTTGGAAAACTCAATATAGTGGCTGTGGGAAAACCCACTAAAAAAGCTGTGCCTGGTACAGAACTGAAGGCGCTGCTGTTGGGTGGCGTGGGTGCAAGGATAAAATCTGATTCCCTACTGAGAGCCACTTAATGTTTTTAATCAACTTACCTGATTAAAAGAAAGGTAGTAACAGCTCATTGTACAAACTTTAGAGAATATAGGAAAGGTACCGTGTGTGTGCTCCTGTATATATGTGTGTATGTGTATATACACATATACATAGGACAAGCAGGAGTTTCTTCATAAGATTAGGAACATACCGTAGTTTTGTGCCTCCCCTTTTAATGGCGTTTTCTATGCCATTCTTTGACAATACCCCTCTGAGTAGCTGTATCATTTAATTCTTCTTCTATTGAATGGAATCTCTAATATTTTGCTGTCCTCATGCTTCAAAGAATATTCTTGTATCTAAATCTCAGAGTCGCTCTCTGCTTACTGCTTCCGGATAAATTCCTAGAGAGCAGGTTAGTAATTCCTGTATTTCTGACCTTTTTATTTTTTTGATAAGTGTACTCTTTTCTTTAAAATTTTTTTAAATTAAAAAAATTTTTTTAACGTTTTTATTTTATTTTACTTATTTTTATTTTATTTTATTTTTGAGAGACATAGAGACAGAGCGTGAGCAGGGGAAGGGCAGAGAGAGAAGGGAGACACAGAATCTGAAGCAGGCTCCAGGCTCTGAGCTGTCAGCACAGAGCCCGACGCGGGGCTCGAACTCACAGGCTGCGAGATCATGACCTGAGCTGAAGTCGGCCGCTTAACCAACTGAGCCACCCAGGAGCCCCGAATTTTCTTTTTTTTTTTTTTTTTTTTTTGAGAGAGTGACAGAGAGAGCAAGCAGGGGAGGGGCAGAGAGAGAGAGAGAAGGAACACAGAATTCAAAGCAGGCTCCAGGCTCTGAGCTGTCTTGTTTATCCATTCACCGATCAGTGCACCCATGGGTTGCTTCCATAACTTGGCTATTGTAAATAATGCTGCTATAAAAACAGGTGCATGTATCCCTTTGAATTAGTGTTTCTGCATTTTGGGGGTGAATACCTAGTAGCGTGATTCCTGGGATGTAGGGTAGTTGCATTTCTTTCTTTTTTTTTTTTTAATTTTTTAAAGTTTTTATTTATTTTTGAGACAGAGAGAGACAGAGCATGAGTGGGGGAGGGGCAGAGAGAGAGGGAGACACAGAACGTGAAGCAGGCTCCAGGCTCTGAGCTGTCAGCACAGAGCCCGACACGGGGCTTGAACTCACAGACCGCGAGATCATGACCTGAGCCGAAGTCAGACGCTCAACCGACTGAGCCACCCAGGCGCCCCTGTATTTCTAACTTTTAAGGCATCTCTTAACCTTTTCCAGAGTTTGCATTCCCATCAACAGTGCACAAGAGTTCCTCTTTCTTCCCTTCCTTGCCAACATTTGTTTCCTGTGTATTTAATTTTAGCCATTTTGACATATGTGAGGTGTTGTCTAAAGAATTTTTTTAAGTTTATTTTTGAGAGAGACAGAGACAGAGAGGGAGAGAGAGAATCCCAAGCTGACAGCACAGAGCCTGATGCGTGGCTCGAACCGTAAGATCATGACATGAGCCGCAATTAAGAGTCGAACGCTTCATGCACTGAGCTACCCAGGTGCCCCGTGAGGTGTTTTCTTACTGTAGTTTTGATTTGCATTTCCCTGATGAGTGATTGTGAGCATCTTTTCAGGTGTCTGTTGGCCATCTGCATGTCTTCTCTGGAGAAACATCTGTTCATGTCTTCTGCACAGTGTTCAACTGGATTATTAGGTTTTCGGGTGTTGACTTCTATCAGTTCTTTATATATTTTGGATACACTTTATCACGTATGTCGTTTGCAAGTATCTTTTCCCATTTAATAGGTTGGTTTTTTGGTTTTGTCGATTGTTTCCTTCATTGTGAAATTTGAACCTTGTAAAGCTTTTCATACTTTATAAAATTTCTCTCCAGAGGTAGGTTACTCACTCCTGAGTCCCTAGTGGGTTTGGACTATAAACTATTTTTCTTAAAGATTTTATTTTCGGGTAATCGCTATACCCAGCGTGGGGCTCAAACTCACAACCCTGACATCCAGTGTCGTTTGCTCTACTGACTAAGCACTCAGGCGCCCCTTGACTGTCAACTGTGGACATAAAACTCTCATATAACTGGAACGTCAGACATGAAAAGATTTCCAAAAATAACGAATGTGGTACTTGGTCTGAGAGTGTACTTCTTGCGTGACACTGCGATGTGCTGTAGAGACAGTCATCACATTGAATCCTCACAATGACACTTATTGTTGGTAGTTTTGGTCCCATAAATAAAATGGGCGAAAAGGGCCAAAAATCTTAAGGTCACGCAACTCATAAAATGTGGACCCAGACATGAGGCATTATTTTCCTGATTTCGGAGTTCATTTTCTTTCCCCTGTATCATTACAGCCCCA
This sequence comes from Paguma larvata, assembly GCA_030068075.1. Taxonomy (NCBI): domain Eukaryota; kingdom Metazoa; phylum Chordata; class Mammalia; order Carnivora; family Viverridae; genus Paguma; species Paguma larvata. Next base: position 129,450,242 of record CM057826.1, read on the forward strand.
GAATTTAAGTCATTTTTGGGTTATGGAATGAATATTTGGGAGGCAAGAAGTACTGGTGAGTTGAAAGTAGGAAAGAAGAGGCGAGAAGCAGTTATAAAAAAATACTGTCTTAGTTACAAGAGTTTACGAACTGACAGGACACAGTATTATTAGGGCACTTTAACCAATGAGTATTTATTAAAAGGCGGGGTGCACCAGGCACAGTTCTTGTCCAAGAGGCTAACAAGTCCCACTGTTGTAACTAATTCATTTATTAGCTTATCTGATTAAACAAAATACATTTCATAGAAATGATTATAAAATGCATTGCCGATAGAAACAGAGTATCACTTACATTACAGATCTTATGGTACCTAAATAATTATTAATAAAAACCAGCCAATTCGTATGAGAAATAGAAGTTAGCAAACCGCCAGTTACTTCTTTATTTTAGTCAGCAAGAGACAGAAGCATGCACAGAGGGGCTTCAGGGTTCCATGTAGGCATTCTGTCTCCAAACTAACACAGTTCACCTTCCTTTTAAAAATTCAGGGTTTTTCATCCAGTATCAAATCACTATGGTCCTTTTTGGTTTAAAGATTAGTTTCGGTTGCAGAGTAAGCTTAATCTAGTACTTGAGTCCCATGTGTCACAGATTGTTGATCTGGGGTGGGCGCTGGTCAGTCCGATGACGTATTAGTTGAACAAAACACAACACACACGGGATATTTTAATCTGCTCTGTGATATTCTTGCCAGTACTCAATTGAGAAGAAACACAGGCTAAAGCAGAACAGAATGGGGGGGGGGGGAGAAAAAGACCTTGGTGTTTGAGGCAAGTCTGTCCATTAGAGCTATTGGTCGCTGTGTTGGAGAGTCCTGGCTAATTCTTGGAAGGATCGCATCAAGTTTGTTGGCACGTGATCTGCCCCTTCATCTGAAGGCTGGTTCAGAGGGGCGTACAGGAGAGCAAAGGGGCGGGAAAAGGACTGAATAGGCATGGAGTGTGTTTGCTGACACAGTCACCTGCGGAACCACAATCGTCTGAGAGAGTGTCCGCCAAGGCCCTTCCTGAGGCCTCCAGAGATGGGTCTGTTTCCTTCAGGCAGCAGCACTGAAAACTTCCTCAGAGGGACAGGGTCCGTGTTTATTGCACAGGAACCAAAATTATTTCCCTCCTCCCCTTTCCTGAGCTGGAGACCTCCAAGTGCAAACGTGGCTGGGGACGCCCGTCGGCTCGCTCCTCTGGCCAGCAGGGAGCGCTCCACCACAGTGACTAGGGGAGCACCTCTTCAAACGGAAGCTCGAGGTATCATGTTGGCCCGAACAGCGCGGTCCGTCAGTCACCATTCTCAAGCAGCTTCTGTAGGTTGTTTTGTATCTTAAAATAATAAGAGAGAAGTTCCTGTTATTAAACAGAATGGAAGGGCGCCTGGGTGGCTCAGTTGGTTAAGCGTCTGACTTCAGCTCAGGTCATGATCTCACGGTTCTTGGGTTTGAGCCCCCCTTCAGGCTGTGGGCTGACAGCTCCGAGCCTGGAGCCTGCTTCGAATTTTGTCTCCCTCTCTCTGCCCTTTCCTCGCTCATGCTCTTTCTTTGAGAAATAAAAAATATATATATATATATATATATATATGATGGAATATATCAAGGGCCTAGCTGCCATGGCCTATATAATTCTGAGATTAATCTTTTCTACCTGGAATAGAAAGCTACCCATGGGTTCAATTTAAATCAGGCAAATGCTTTTTAGTGGAACAGAACTCTGCTGATAATCCACTTTAAAGTGGGAAAAAAAAAAGTGCTAAAGAAAGAAAGAATGGCACTATGATAAAATGTCAGGAGAGACCAAGAGAAGTCAAATGGAAGAAAAAGAACAGAAGCAGAGGCAACACCCAGTGTGACCTAAATGCAGAGGTAGTGGGAGACTGATCCTTGCGGAGCCTGGGTGTCATGTCGTGTCTGATTCAAACCATCGACGTTTAACACTCCTACTAGAGCTTCCACATGTCCCGGATGACTGAATGTCACAGGGTTCATGACGTGTCCTTGGATCTAGTGACTACAGGACAGTGCTGGGCGTTAAAAGTGTGCTTGGTAGACGTCTACTGAGTAAGCAAACCTCTGAGAATTCGGAGCAAGGAATTCTCCACGAGCAATACTGTGATGGTGGTGGGGAACCCCAGGGAACAAAAGAAAGAGAATTTGGGTGGGTGGCGGCCTGCAGGCACACGGGGTAGGCCAAGAGGAAAGGATCTAAAACGTGTATGCCTCGAACTTCAAGTTGCACGTATGGAGACGCCACGAAACAGGAAGTGGCAGAGTACAGGTAAGAACAGGGGTCTGACTCTTCACTGCTCCGCCACTAATGCCATTTGCAGCGCTAAAAAAGTAAGTATTGGGTGCGTGGGTGGCTCAATCGGTTAAGCATCGACTTTGGCTCAGGTCACTATCTCATGGTTTGTGGGTTCAACCCCCCCTCCTCCGGCCCTCCCCCCCAGTCGGGCTCTGTGCTGACAGCTCAGGGCCTGGAGCCTGCTTCACATTCTGTGTCTCCCTCTCTCTGCCCCTCCCCTGCTCCTACTCAGTCTCTCTCTCTCTCTCTCTCGTTACCCATGAAAGGCAGTGCCTTCATTCTCTCATTCCTACTCCGTTATCTTTCTTACTCGCCCCGCAGGTCGCCTTGGAGGAAGGGGGCAGCTGCGTCGAAAGGAACGGTGAGGGGTGTGTGCAACTCGTAACTCTGTAGAACTTCTACACCTGCGTTTTGCCCCTAACTCTGCTTCGCACTGCTCCCGCTGTGGGCCGGAGGTCTCTGTGTGTCCCGCAGGCCTCCTAGCCCAGTGGCTGGGTTCTAGCGGAAGCCGTGCACAAGACGAGGCCAGTGGTCGGCCTGTTGTGGACAGGATCTCCTGTTTTCCTGTCCCTCATTACAGCAGATGGGCCCCTAGCCAGGCCTGGCACCAGAGATTTCTCTAGGTCAGCATGGAAGCCAAACATTGGTAAGCGTTTCATTACAAAAAAACAAACTATCTTCAATTCTCAGCGACTAACATTTATTTATTCTTGACAGTTTATTTACAGAGAGAGAGAGAAGAGAATCCCAAGCAGGCTCTGTACTGTCAGCAACAGCCCGACATGGGGCTTGAACCCATAAACAGTGAGATCGTGACCTGAGCCAACACCAAGAGATGGACACTTAAAAGGGACTGAGCCACCCAGGCGCCTGTAGCATGAAATATTTCTAAGGAGGAAAAGCAAAAGATAGACCAATAAGGAAAATGCGATTGAAACCTAGGGCTTTGAGGAAAAAAAAAATATTCTTTCACATTTACCACACAGTCCCCTGGCGGGGCCTGGTCATTTAGGCTGCGTGCTGCACCCTGGAGGTGTTACGTGTGTAACCCCTGCTCTATGGCAATCTCCAGGCACTAGGCCTGCCACCCCAACAGAGGAAATAATGAGTCACCTTTTCTAATTTCATGATGTTAGCTGTAAGCTCTTGGCAAAGGACCTCCACATTTAATTGTACTTGTGACCCCAGGCCAGACGGTGCTGTCTGTCTGTAAGAACAAAGAGAAAAATTACCGTGGGCAGGGGTGGCTAAGGAAGTGGAGTGAACACATTTTAAATTTATTGGAACAGAAAACTAGGTTAGAGTAGTAGAGAGTGCGCCTTTAACTTGCTAACATCAGAAAAGGCCCCGCAGTAATCCCCAACTCCGGACTGGGTGTGGAGGGGACTGTATCCTAACAGCTCAGCTGGCAGTCTCTTAAGCTACTTTTGTTTAAGTGGCTGTGTTGTGCCTTGGCTTCCAAACAAAAATCAGGCCATTCTGCTCAAGCACATGGCTTCTAAGACCTCTTTTGTTAACCTCTGAAGTCCTCTCCATCCTCACTACTGCCGAACTTGCAAGAATTATTGCTCTTCTAGGTCGGGGACATTTTTTTGTGGGAGGAGACTTTTTTTTTTTTTACGGGAGGAGCCCGTTTACACTAGAGCTTTCAGAATGTTTAGGAATGTCTTTAATCAAATTCATTGCTTTTGAAGTGTGAGACTTTCGTAATTCTTTTTTTGAGACTTGCCCTGCCGATGTGACTGCCCTGGTCTGACAACAGAACAGAGGCCGTCAGGGTTTACCAGCTTGAACTCTTATGGGCTTTTTCTCTTCCCCAGGGTCCGCTGGGGTCCTCTACCAGCTAAAACTGTAGGAAATCAGGAGATGTATGTACGTTATCCTAGAGAGATGCTCTCAAGCTGTTGATTTGATTTTTACGTTAAGGTTTAGAACGAAAGTCTAGGTCTTCTCTTTCTTGGTTGTAATTTACTTTTAGGCACTAAGCTTTTCGACGGCAATGATGGGTCTAATTCTTTTACATAGGATTTACATTTTTTCAGATGCTAAATTCCCGGAGGTAATTTACTTGGTAAATTATGACCATGTAAATATTAACAAAGCCATCAGCTGTCTTTCTCTCTTCTCTACTAGTGCTAAAGCAGGTTGTTCTTTACCCTTGATCCATACCATCCAAATCTCAGATCTCAAAACAGGAAGCTGAACTGGAATGTTTCAGTGTTGACAGGAGGGAACTGAGATCCAGGAAACTGATCCCCCAACATGAAATTGTGACAACATACAGGCTTTTACTGTACTGACAAAGCTGGTAAAAGGTGTGGATTCTGCTACAACTAAACGATCCGATTACAAACGTGGATTTAGCTATCGGGCTGCGTGGCTGGAGCACCTTGGAGTCAGAAAGATACGGGGGAAGCTCAGGTCCTGTAAAAAAAGTACTTTATGAATAGATTTTTTCCCGTCATGGGTGTTCCTGGTCTTATGTCATAAATCATCTTTGTGACTTTTCCTTTAAATGATTATTTTTCAGATTGTACTTCTTCCTGAGTTGACTATTTACATAGTGAAGTGAAATACTCCATTTGCCCTTGTTAGGGGAATTTCCCCCTCAGCATCACCAAGGTAGCGAAATGATAATGATAGGACATGAGCTAACAGTTTCCTAAAAGACTGTGAACTAGGAGTACTAGATTTCTGCAGACTAAGTATGTTAACAATTTGAGTAAGGGTGTACATCTCTTTCAGACCATTCTTTAGGTTCTGTATTGCTGGTTTAAAGATATATGGATGGTTCCAAAGTAACCTGTAAGCCAGCATCCCTGTAAGCCACAGACAAGACTTTTAGGTAGTTGTTTGAGTGCAAAGAGGCCCCAGAATGGTAGCTTAATAGTCCTCCAAGTACAGACGCAGGCCAGCACCATCAGCATCACCGGGGAACTTGCCAGAAGTGCAAACTCTCAGGCCCTCAGATCTGGTGCCTGAGAAACTCTGGGAAGGGGCCCTGCTATCTGTGGTAATAAGCCGTCCAGCTGATTGTGAAGCACGGTCGAAAGAGCCCGACCCAGGTCCTAGGCTGTACCTCACGACCGAGTCATCGGTGCCCTGGAAAGCCTGTCCTCCGTGTAGTCACACAGGCCTGCATTTGAGTCCGGATGGTACGACAAACCGTAAAACAAGTTGGAAGACAGAGTAGAGTCTCCAGCACAGGGTAGAAACTCTGTAAACTTGTATCTCTACTTTCACAACTTGGGCTAAAAGTAGGCTTTCTAGCATGGAGTAATTTATTTGACTTTTTTAGGTAATGCATCAAAATCCTTATGGGAATGGATGTAAAGGAAATAGCTCTAGGTCTAAATAAGGTTAGTTAGGTCAGGCCTGTTAAAAATGACTGATGGGGATTCCACCTTCGTGGCAGGGGCTGTGATGGCCGTGGTTCCGTCACCGACGTGCCCCTCTCTGTCCGTGCCCAGGAGCCACACCCCCTTGAGGTGAGGGCCAGGAGATGGTCACCCAGATCAAGGCTCATGTAGGCTCACTAGAGGCCATCGCTCTAGAAGATCAAGTCATGCTTCTGGCAGGCACACCCTGGAGGACGAGGCTACCCTAGGTCACGTGGAGACGAGGTTCTGACCACGTTGGGAGTAGCCGGCCGCAAGGCTGGAGGTCAAGTCCGTGCTTCTGGGGCCCATTCTGGGGAAGCGAGAAGGCACACTCCGAAGGTGGCCCAACAGGAGAAAAACGACAGGCCAAGCCAAGCAGTGACGGCAGCAGTACAACGGGCACTTTCTCAACATCGTGCCCACCTCTGGCAAGAAGAGGGGCCCCAATGCCAGCTCTTAAGTCCACTGTAATCCTGGCTTTCCCCGTTAAGGCCACTTAGTTCAGTCAACAAGACAAAACACCCCCCAAAAAAACAAGGTGAAGGAAAATCTTCACAGATGCGTTCCGCTAATTACTAGTCACACAGATCTTCGTGGCAGTGAAAAGTTTCGTACCTATAGGAGTTCACGTAAAGAACTGAGACCTGAAACGTGAGCTAAGGTACTTGAATTGCTTCTTTCCTATCGATGTCTTCACCCACTGCCATTTTAACGAAGATAAATTTTACTGGGATAGGTTAATAAACAGGCCAAGGTCACAAGTGAGTCTTAGGATAATAGAACAAGACAATGCAAAATCAGGTTTGTTTCCTGCCTTATCACTGGCAACGCTTTAGCAACCCAAGAACGGTTCAGAGTGAGGGCATGCATTTCTGGGACCCTCCCCCCTACATCTTTCCTTCCCACGACACATTTAACAAAAGGTGGGGTACAGAATGTAGCCTCCATTCATGCTTGCTAAGGATGTAAGTGCCCGTCAAACGTTACACTAGTCTCAAGAGCAAGCAGATGGTGGCACCGGAGGGACCGTCTTACTCAGTACGATGCGTGTCCACAGTGGAGGCCAGCGACCCCAGCCTCTCCTCCAGGGTATTAATTCTGTATCTCATGTAGAAGGTCGAGATGATGAGTGCACAGACCCTGGAAAGGGAGAAAAGAGAAATTCTCAAGAGGTGAAGGAACCGATGTCTATAAGACAATCAACTCGAGCCAGTGTTATACGCTGAAGGCAAGATAGTCTCCAAAATGAACTTGCCCAAGAGACCTGAAAAGGGTCTTTTTTCCAACAGGCTGATGCTGGGCAGAAGCCGGAAAGCTAGAAAGGGATTTAAAATCCTCTGGCCCGGGTGCCTCAATTCACAAACCATGGCCGTCCTACCAGGTTCTCTCAAGGTCGTACCCAAGGTGCATCACCAAGCCCGCAGCCCTCCTCCCACTGCTGCGGCCCTCGCTAGAAGCGCCAGGGAGTGCCTAGTCTTGTTCTCTGGCGACTCACAAATTCCCTCCTTTATCTGGAAACCAAACTGGGCACATCCTTCTTGGTTGTCAGGAACAGCCTAGAACTGGGTCAGGCTATTTTCAGAAAAACAACTGATCACAGACTGGAAGCTGAGGGGGAGTTTTTAAAAGTCAATGCCTGAGCCTTCAGTAATGGGGAAGATGGTATTTTAACATTGTTTTGGCTTCTATCCAGAGGACGTGGAATAGGTGGGGAAAAAACTAAGGCCAAAGATGCTTCATAATTCACAAAACAATTTTGTAATGAGTAGCAGCCACTCGGAACGTAGTCCTTTGCTGGGCCCAGCACATTTTGGTTTTCCTTCCTCTCTTCTATTTATTTAAACAAGGGGATGAATATGAAAATGTAACCTAAGCGTAAGGGATAAAAAATGTTGGAAGACGACACAAAAATTGTCAAAGAAAAGATCTGGGTCACATTGGAGACAAACAGATTCATAAAGATTCTTGGAACCAGGAGATTATTTTTTTGAGAGAGCGGAATCATTTTTACGTCACTCCCGATAAATTCATCTACTTACACGACTGCGTAGAAGATGAGAATATGGTGGAGGGTTGTACACGTCTGAGGCTTTACTTTGTGTAAGATTCCAATGGGTTCTGACTGACCTGCTGGGAGGGAAAAAAAGGGAACAGTTTGAAAACTACAAAACATCTCCTTCCTCCAGCAAAAGCCCTGTGGGGGAGAGGTAGTGGAAAGAGATAATTATTCCTGGGGAGTAGAAATTGGAGAGAACATGAAGGAATGCCTCCCTGGTGTCATTTTAATTTTATTATTGTTCTTATGCTTATTTTGGAGAGAGACAGACACACACATACACACACGAGCAGGGGAGGGGCAGCAAGAGAGGGGGGACAGAGGATCCCAATATGGCTCCCTGCTGACAGCAGAGACAGACGTGGGGCTCGAACTCACCAACTGTGAGATCGTGACCTGAGCCAAAGTCGCATGCTTCACTGACTGAGCCACCCGGGTGCCCCTTTCCAGGTGTCTTTTTAACCAGCAGTTCCAACTGCTTCCAACTTGTTTCATCCAGTACATACTTACCGAGAGCCTTCTACGTTAAGCACTGTGCTAGAAACAGACACCGCCCTTGCCCTCATACCAGTGTAATTGGTAACCAGTTATGAGAATAATCAGTAAATAAGAAATAATTCAGTAATTTGAGTTTTACCAGCAGTTTTGGAATCATAATCTCAAAGGATTCACAATAACAAAGGGACCTCCATGAAGGCTATTTACCTCTGTATCCCTCAGAGCAAAGCACAGAACTGGGTACTGTTTGTTGAATGAATAACTCAAGGAATATGCAAAGGAAATAGATGTTCAGTAGGAAGGGGAGGAGGGAACATGAAAGGCAGTCATTAAAGTGAAATATGAGGGCCCTTTAAAACATTCCTTACCGTGTGCAGGGAGACTCTTGGCTTTTCCTTCAGGTGCTCTGTTCACATGGGCGTCTGCCCGAGTTGGTTTTGTTTCTCCCTTGGAGACGTTCAGAACGGTCTGGGATTCTGTCACGTGGAAATCTATCGAACCAAAAAGGAGTTGGCTGAGTTTCCTTCCCAGTGCATTTCAAAACACGGCATCAGCGACAAAGCAAATCAATCTCGCAAGGTGAGGAAGGGCCAGGAATATAAATGGATTTCCTCATAGGTTGGTTCAGTGGTTGGGGACTGAAATCCACTACTTTTATTTTTTTTAATTAAAAAAATATTTTTTAACGTTTATTTATTTTTGAGAGACATAGAGACAGAGCGTGAGCAGGGGAAGGGCAGAGAGAGAGGGAGACACAGAAACCGAAGCAGGCTCCAGGCTCTGATGAGCCGTCAGCACAGAGCCTGACATGGGGCTTGAACTCACAAACCATGAGATCATGACCTGAGCCGAAGTCGGCCGCTTAACCGACTGAGCTACCCAGGCGCCCCTGAAATCCAGTACTTAACCAAGTAAGAAAATGATGTATAGACAGTGTGCCCTGAGCCCCGTGACTCATGGGGACCATTCAGCTCTAACAGTGAAGAATATTACTGAAAGAAGAGGTAAGAATACATTTTCTGTTTTTCTCTTTCAACCGTCCTCCTATTATGTTGATTTAAGAGACATTTATTAAATGTATATAAAGAGAAATGAATTTTTACCATGTCGACCATTCTTTTTCCTAAAACTTTCAGACTACCCTTTCTCCAAAGTCCCTTGTCCGTTTTTTTTTTAAAGTTTATTTATTTTCGAGGAAGGGCAGAGAGGGAAAGGGGGAAGACTCTCAAGCAGGCTCCGCCCTGTCAGCTCAGAGCCTGACACAGGGCTCGAATCCACGAACCATGAGATCATGACCGGAGCCTAAATCAAGAATTGGTCGTTGAACTGACAGAGCCACCTGGGCGCCCCCTTCTCAACTGTTAATTGTAAATCGGTGTCTTCTTAATTGTTGATTAATTGCCAAGGTGCTGTTTTCTGTTGGTTTTGTCTTTGTTTTTAAGGGATGACAGGAGGATGTTTTGTGGAACGAACATTTTAGAAATTTCTCAGACCTCGAGAGTTCTCGGATTCCGGAGTCTGGGAACCAGAACTGCTGTATCCTTCCATGTCTTGCCGCCTTTGTCGAACTACTCCGTCCAGATCTGAGAATTCATCGTTGAAATCCTAAAGGGAGACAACGCAGCGTACAAAGTCCACCCCTCGTCACACAGGCCGGCCTCTGGAACCCTTTCACTTAGGCCTAAGCTGTCAGACCCTGAAAAGAAGAGAGGGTTCCCCCATGCCCCTGGGATTTCTCCCCACTGATCAGAGGGTCTGGCTACAGAAACAGATTTTTCTGGGGAGTCAGAATCCTGTCAACAGTGGCCAACTTGTTTGAAACAACAAATGTCTAGGAAAAAAAAAAAAAAAAGCTGAACTAACGATTGGAAAGCTTCCAGGAGAAAACTGGAGAAGTCTTTCTGGCAGGCTGTCATGACAAAAAGTGACTGAGAGAGACATGTATACGAGAAAGCAAAGAGGTCAAGTTTTCTAAAATACATATTTTCCAGGCAAAGGTCCTCTTTAAACCATAGTTTAAAAAAAGGTATTGAAAACAAAAGGAAAAATGGCTTTAACAAGTCAGACACTGAAAGCAAAGTTTTGGCTACTTTTCCTTCCTTCCCTGACTCCCTTAATACCAAGTCAGTGCTACTACTTTTGAAGTCTAGAAGAATGACAGAGGGGTGAGGAGTAGGGAAAAAGCAGGGATGTTTCTACTTTATATCTCATTCCCACCTCCCCCCCCCCAATGCTTAAGAACTGGAGGGACAACAGGTGGCATTAAAATGTCCCGGGGAAGGTCCAGTTAGGGTTTGATGGTTAACAACTCATTTCCATCTCAAACACGAATGTATCGGGGAAAGAAAGTTGAAAGATTCAAGTCTCTTGGATTTAAGGACTAGTGATCGAATGCTGTCGTCTCTCAGACGGAAGGCAAAGCTCCTTACACAGACGGCTGCACTCCGGGTGCACCTCATGAGGCTGGCGTTTTACTGGATGAAGAAACTGAGTCACACCAGGTCAAGAGCTTGTCTGATGGCGTAACTCAGCTGGGTGGAGCCCAGATTTGAAACCAAGTTTGTTGGATTCCCAATCATGTGTTTCATTTTATTTTGTCCTGCTCTCCACTACTTTTTTCCAAGGTGTTTTTTTAAAAATTGAGATAAAATTCGTGCACTATGAAAGACATCATTTAAAGCATACAATTTAGTGCTTTTTAAAAAGCACAGTCACAATGTCATATAGCCATGACCCTGTCTTATTTCAGAACATTTCCGTCGCCCCCAAAGGGAAACCCTTTACCTATTAGCTAGCAGTCACCCCTAATTTCTCCTTCCTCTTTCATCCCTTGGCAACCACTAATCCACTTTCTCTCCCTGTTAATTTGTCCCTTTGGGACGTTTCATACAAATGGAATCATCTAGCATGTGGCCTTCTGGGTCTGGCTTCTTTCACTTGGCATCGTGTTTTCAACATTCCCCCATGTTTATGTATCAGTTCTCCTTCCTGTTGAGGGTCAAATACTATTCGGTTGTATGGACATAGACATTTTATTTATCCATTCAGCAGATGATGGGACATCAGGGTTGTTTCTGGTTTTTTGACTATTATGGACAAAGCGGCTGTGAAGATTCTTGTACTTTTTATGTGAACATGTTTTCACACCCCGTACTTTTTCACGGCTCTCAAAAAAAAAATTGTAGATGTTAAAACCACGGGCTCATACCGTGACACCAAAGGTATTTCAACATTTAACAGTAATCTGTCTGGGAATAATGACTTGAATAAATACTGCTAGAACTCGCTTGAGCCAACATGATACCACCGTAGGTAGAAAACTTGTACAAATGGGGGAGAACTACTTTGTACTGTACTATACGGTCAACGGAATCTGAAGGAATCAAAAAATCTCTTTCACTTGCTCATAATAGAATGCTGCTTTTACAGTTGTTTCTCGATGTTCCTCATCTCTTCTACTGAGCTATAAAGACTTTGAAGGCAAGAATTAGTTATGGTTTTTCTTGGTGTCCTTATCGCATACACTGGCACAGTGAATTGAACATAGAAGACGATTAACAATTTGTGGGTAAGGATCATGCCCCTCCCCCAAGAGCTGGTGGCTAGCTCTAAAACAACACTGACAAGCCAGGAGAGCAAGATTTTAGGATCACCTCCCCGGACCAGCCACTCGCCCAGACAGCCCACTATCTTGTTTCTTTTCTTGGGTAGGACAGCTCTTCGATTACTTGGGAAAAGTTGATGGCTTTCTATGGCCACCCTGTTCTTGAGGATAGAAACGCCCCGTGTCTTCAATTTTACCTCAGATACTAAGGTCCCCTGGTCATGGTGTCAGGAGAAGTGTAACTGAGGGTATCATCCCCTTTGTTTCGCATTGACAGAGTTATGCAGGCAACTCACCAGGGGCAGAGATGAAGGGCGGTCGGCCCGGAAACTGTTTTCAAGAGAAGACGGGTTGGGACTGTTCCCGACACTTGTGTTCTGAAATTAGTGACACAAAAAGGAAAACCCCATCAACTACAAAACCATAGGAGATGCCGACGAGAGACAGCCAGTGAGGCTCGGGGGTGTGGTACTCACTTCTAAGTGTCCACACACAGATTTCAGTAGTTTGTAAGTGGAATCTCTGGAGAGTAAGGAGACAAATATGTACTGAAAAACAAAACAGAGTGATTACTCAACAGTTTTTATTCCGTTCCTGGAGTAAACAAAATCTACTCCCCCACAACGGCAACAAAACCTTCAAGCCTCCTTTAAGTAAGAGAGAAATGTTGAACGACATGAAGCCTCCAACACCCTGACACTGATGTCCCAAACAGGCAGGCAAGGCCTGGGCACTAAAAAAGGGGGAAAAAAGCAAAGAAAAAAAGGCTCGTGATATTTGCTAGATCCTCTTTAAAACGTGGTCCCTACCACCTACCCCTTTTCTTGTAAGGTATTTAACAATCCCCAAGGGTGTGCTTTCTCTGTTCTGACCTAGATTTCCACTAAAAATTTCCCAGAGGCTCTCACAGGCTCGTTCTTTTTCAAGCCACTTCCAGATTCTTCCTTGTACAAATATGGAGATTCTGCTAGTGGATGCTTACAGCCAAGTGATGGGAAAGAAGTGAAATCAGACTAGACGAGTAATTTGGAGACAAATGACGTACGGAAAAACGATTTTACCATCAACAGTACGTTAAAGAAAATATTAAAACTCACTCTTTCTCCATCTATTTGAGCCACAAAATCTTTTCAGAAGTTTGTGATTATCCTTTTCACTCATCTACAGGAGCAACCGACAAGCTTTCTAAGTGAGTATGTTTTCCAAAGTAGTTAACACTTTGGGTTCTGCATTAGACCTAGCTGCAGAGTCTGGTTCTGACACCTAGAAGTGGGTGACATTGGGCTAACAGCCTCACCACTCTTGGCTTCGGGTGTCTCTTTTTCTTTTTCTTTGTTTTTCTTTTTTGGTGGGGAAATGGGCAGAGGGAGGGGGACAGAAAGAATCCCAAGCCGACTTCATGCTGTCAGCACAGAGCACGAGGCGGGGCTCAATCCCATGACCCTGGGATCATGACCTGAGCTGAAATCAAGAGTTGGACACCCAACTGACTGAGCCACCCAGGGGCCCCTTGACTTTAGTTTCCTTGTCACCTACCCCTCATAGGTAGCAGTGTGGAACAAATGTGAAAACAGAAGCAAAGTGTTTCCATATGCCCGGTAGAAGTACTTGCTTATTAGCCATTAATAATTTTTTTTCCAAAACATTAACATACTTCCTACCACATCAGAATAGCCTCTTCTATCTTTCCTTCACTCTCCTTCCCTCTTCAAGTTTTCCAGTATGGTTAGAAATGGAATGTAGCTTTTATGCTTTCACAGAAATATTAGGTAAAGTATTAAAATAATAATTTCAAGGGGCGCTTGGGTGGCTCAGTCGGTTAAGCATCTGACCTCGGCTCAGGTCATGATCTCACAGTTTGTGGGTTCGAGCCCCGCATCGGGCTCTGTGCTGATGGCTCACAGCCTGGAGCCTGCTTTGCATTCTGCGTCTCCCTTTCTCTCTGCCCTTCCCCTGATCATACTATCTCTCTGAAAAATAAACATGAAAACAATGTTAAGTGAAAAACGAGGACTATTCTGGTCCCTCTGTTTGGCCAAGCTGAAATAAACACCAGTCTCCATGCAGATATTTCTGGGTGCACAGGTTTGGGGCAGCCCAGGAGGACGGAGCTGTCTACAATTCTACGTACAAGAACACTACTTAAAGCAACCTAGAAGGAAAGAGGGGCTAGGAACTGGTCCTGAAGCCCCATGTGTACGTCAAGAACAAAGGTTATGTATGTGGGATGGTTCTGGAGAAATTCCAAGTAAGGTCGTGGGGAGGCTGGCCACCCCGCCCCAGGGGATCTTCAGAATCACCCAGCCTCACCCCATCCGCAGTGTGGTGGTAGTGGCTGCTTTAAATATTAAGGAAACTGAATATATCAGCTTAGCCTGTTCTGAGAGATATTAGGGAAAGGGGAAGTTGGGAAAGAATTTTATGTTTTGACCTTGCTTAAGCCAGTATAATTAAGTCAGCAGGAAATTCAAAATTGTCAACAAGTGTATGAGAATAAAGCCACCCCCCTCCCCCCGGAAATGGGACAAAGGAAAGGCACCTTGCTCTGAGGCTACTCACCCGGTCTGTGACTGTCGCTATAATCAGGGCATTTGGCACCAGAAGGGCAGTTTTGGTTTTCTTTATTAGGGTGACGGAGAAGGCTGGAATAGAGATCTGAAACAGAATCAGTGAGTTAATACTGGTTCAGGCTTCACAGAACAGGGCTTCGAATCTTCACATTCAAGGGAAAGGTTTTTTAAAGTTTAAGAAATCAAAAGCAGCCTTAAGCTCTCCAGCCTCCAAGAAGAAAAGCCAGGCTCCTCCAACTTCTGTTTACAAAGCCAGAGGGCAAATGCGCATCATCACTTCTACTCAAGGGCTCTGTGGGAAACCTTTATCTTGAGACAAGGGAATGAATGCAAAATGCACATTTTAAAGATAGGCCAGAGGCTCTAAAGAAGTTATTAGCTTTCGATGGGCCAGAGGCTCTAAAGAAGTTATTAGCTTTCGATGGATGCATGGATAAAGAAGATGTGGTATATATGTGTATACACATATATATATACAATGGAGTATTCCTTGCTATCAAAAAGAGCGAAATCTTGCCATTTCCAACTACGTGGATGGAGCTAGAGGGCATCATGCTAAGCGAAACTAGTCAGAGAAAGACACGTATCATATGACTTCACTCATGAGGACTTTAAGATACAAAGTGGATGAACATAAGGGAAGGGAAGCAAAAATAATTAAAAAACAGGGAGGGGGACAAAAACAGAGACTCTTAAATATGGGGAACAGACAGAGGGTTACTGGAGGGCTTGCGGGAGGGAGGATGGGCTAAATGGGTAAGGGGCATTAAGGAATCTACTCTTGAAATCATTGTTGCACTGTATGCTAACTAACTTGGATGTACATTAAAAAAAATAAAAGTAAAGAAGTTATGAGCTTGTGGACATCCATTCGGTATTAATCTCTGCCTAGCTCTCTCTCCTATATCCTTAGGCACATGCGGGTAGGGAAAACACTGACTAGCCATGGTGGACAGAAAGTCTGGAACCTCAATTCTCAGCTCAGTCCTGAATAAAGGACACCTCAATTTAAATGGAATCTGGAGGTCAGAAGGGGGAGCTCTCGTGTCCCACCTCTGGTCCTCCGTTGCACACCCCAACAGGAAGCAGCCCCCCATTTACTGTCCACCCCAGCTGGAAGAAGAATTTCTTCTTGCCTAGCAACAAGCTCAGCCAATAAGAAAATACCACGCCTCAGCCAATGAGAGGCCCTGAACTCTCACTTCCCTCCAGTGGACTTGTGTTCAAAGCAACCCTTCCCAACTTGGACCTTCCGTCTGTCATTTAACTTTCCCTCCTTTGCTCTCCAGACGTGCCCATGATCTGCCACCGCCTGGAGGTCTCTAGGTGCCATTCCTCAATAAACTCATTTTACTGATAAGGTCCACGCTATCTACGGGACCTACTCAACCTTGAAACCTACTCTTTCGAAGCATCAATCTCCTGATCTGTAAAGTGGAGATCATCTCACGTGCTTCCCAGGATTTTCTGTTGACTAAATGAGGGAATATAGGGAAAATACCTTGCACTCATTAGGAAAGTCGCTCACTGTGCTCACTTAGGAAGCCTGTGCACAGACTAAGATTAGAACAACACGAGAAGATGAGCATGGCCCCTGCACATGGTTGATGTGCATTCATGGAGCGGTCCGGAAAAAAAAAAAAAAAGGTTGGTCATTTCCTCCTTTGTCTCCTAAAAAGAGATTGGGTAAAATAAAAGAACTCCAACTTCTTTTCTGGTTCCAACAATAGAGAATTACAACATTGAGAACGGAGGCAGCTACCATTTATTCCTTCCGGTTCACCAGATGAGGATGTCATTGAATTATGACAGTCCTAGCAAGGAGTTGATCTTCTTCAAATAATTTTTTTTTAGGTTTATTTTTATTTTCGAGAGAGAGTGAGCGAGCAAGCAGGGGAGGGGCAGAGAGGGGGACAGAGGATCTGAAGGAGTCTCTGTGTTGACAGCAGTGAGCCCAGTGTGGGGCTTGAACTCACAAACCGTGAGATGGCGACCTGAGCTGAAATCAAGAGACGGAGGCTTAACTGGCTGAGTCACCAAGGCACCCCAGGAAGGAGACAGTCTACGAGATAAGGACAGGTGTTTCGGGAGTTATGTGACTTGCCCAAGGTCATAGATATAATAGGTTACAAAGATGAACCAATCTGACCCGAGGTGTGGGTTGTTTTTCATACACTGTGCTACATGCGTGTCCTAGATACGACAGAGACTAGACGCTCCTGATACGTTTATGTTATATCCCTCCAGCCCGGTTTGGTTTCCCAGAGAAATGGATCACATCCCTTCGGTCTTGGGAAAGAGTCACACACATCCATGGTAAAACAACCTGACTGCCTCCACAGGTACACACACTCAGCCATTTTGTAAAAATGCTTCACATGTTCTGAAAGAGAACAAGCTCAGTGGGGGAGAGAAGGGCCCTTGGTCAGTACTGCGGCCTGAAGAAAGAAAACAGAGCTTTTAATTGTGAATACGTGCATTCATATATGTAGGTTTATAAGATGGAAATGTTTTACTTCTCAAAGTTCCAGGTAGGAAGACTGTGGAAAATGAGGGGCTAGTCTTTTTTAAGTTTATTTATTTGAGAGAGAAGAGCAGTGAGAGAGAGAGAGAGGCAGAGAGAATCCCAAGCAGGCTCCACACAGCACAGAGCCCAATGCGGGACTCGATCTCACCAACTGTGAAATGACCTGAGCCAAAATCAAGAGCCAGATGCTTAACTGACTGAGCCACCCCGGTGCCCTGAGGGGCTAATCTTAATGAGAGACATTTGCTAAAAACTATTATGCCAAAGGAATCTACGCTCTAAAATTTTGAAGTATGAGATGACTCGTAAGTTTTAAGTGGGATACCAAGATGGATGAGGATATAAAAGTAAGTCTAGGGCGCCTGGGTGGCTCAGTCGGTTGAGTGGCCGACTTCGGCTCAGGTCATGATCTCACGGTCTGTGAGTTCGAGCCCCACGTCGGGCTCTGTGCTGACGGCTCATCAGAGCCTGGAGCCTGCTTCAGATTCTGTGTCTCTCTCTCTCTGCCCTTCCCCTGCTCACGCTCTGTTTCTATGTCTCTCAAAAATAAATAAACGTTAAAAAAAAAAATTAAAAAAAAAAAAAAAAAAAAGTAAGTCTAATTTTCTTTCTTTTAAAAAAATTTTTTTAATGTTTATTTTTGAAAGAGAGACAGACTGCAAGCAGGAGAGGGGCAGACAGAGAGGGAGACACAGAATCTGAAGCAGGCTCCAGGCTCTGAGCTGTCAGCACAGAGCCCGATGCGGGGCTGGAGCTCATGAACAGTGAGATCATGACCTGAGCTCAAGTCAGATGCTCAACTGACTGAGCCACCCAGGAGCCCTGAGTCTAATTTTGTTTCTGAGTAGTGACACACACACACACACACACACACACACACACACACACACACACAGAAACTAGGGGCTATAAATTGGGATTTTTTTCATAACGTAAGGCATGAAACACTTTTAAGAAGGAGTTTTCAACCAACAGCTTCCTAAGTGTAAAATGACAACTAGATGACACTTGAGAAATAAGCATAAATCACTTTTCAGTTGGAGCCCAGATGGAATCTGACACATGCGTTTAATGTTACTAGCATCTGAAAACACTGCCGGAATGACCAAAAGGTCTTGATTACATGAAGGCTGCATTTTATTAATATTTTTCCAGCATAGGGTGCTTAGAAAATGTCCTTTCCTGGAGTGTACTGTGTGGTCGCCTTTAGTTCATACTGGATGGTGTTGGGCCCAGTTAGCGCAGTCGGCCACAGATCTGAAGCCCCCGTCTCCCCGACACCTTCCTCAGAGTGGAAGAAATGTACAAATCACTCTCGTGGTTCTTGTTTCCCACCTCCTGATAATTTTCAATCTCTGGCCTCTTAGATTAGCTGTAGCACACCCAAGCCCCACTACTGGGTACGGTCGCCATCACTATGTTTGTTGTGAGGGCATATCCGTAGCCAGGGTCAGGGGGAGAGGACCGTCAACCCAAATTAGGACTTTGTAAAAATAACTCAACCCTCCAGGGCGGGAGAAGCCCCGAGAGTCTGAAAGATGGCACATCGCTTCATTTTCAAGGCATGTGTTTCCACAACTGTTACAACAGCAATGTACAGCCAGCCATTGACATTTGGTAACACGGCCTCCCAAATAGCATCCCCCAAACAACCCGGGGAACCGATGTCCCCATGCCATGCGTCTGGACGGTGTGCCTCAGGGAAACTGAGTCATTTAAATGGCACCACACGGCGAAGAGGCAGAACTGGTCCTCTTTCCACAGGACCTCTGCCTGACAGGATTGTTTTTATATGTATTTATTTATTTTGAGAGAGAGAGCGCGTGCGTGTGGGCAGGGGAGGGGCAGAGACAGAGGGAAAGAATCCCAGTCTCTGCACTGTCAGCACAGAGCCCAACGCGGGGCTTGAACTCACGAACTGTGAGATCACGACCTAAGCAGCAATCAAGAGTCGGACACTTAACTGACTGAACTACCTAGGCGTCTCCTGATGGGATGTTTTTGATAAAAAAAAAAAGTCTTGTGAGCAGAACAGAGAGATGGTACAAGCAGGCCCTGCATGCCAAACTGTGCAGAAATGGCCCTAGTATTGAACGTATTGTCCATTTGAGCCTTATGGCAGTCCTCTGAGGCAAGTGGTGTATGTGCCTTCTGGCACAGAGGAGGAAGCTGAGGCCCAGCAAGGCGAACTCACTAGGTCACAATCACACACCAAAGGAGACGTGCAGCCAAGCCTTGAACTCATGGTTTGTGAGTTGGAGCCCTGCGTCAGGCTCTGCGCTGACAGTGTGGGGCCTGACTGGGATTCTCTCTCTCTGCCCCTCCCCTCCTCATGCTCACTCTCTCCCTCTCGAAATAAATAAACTTAAAAAAAACAAAACAAAACAAGAATTCCCTCATCCCTTGCATTCTTTAACAAAGACTAAGTTTTTGTTCGCTGATGTCTCCAGCCCCGCTGCCTTCGTCAGAGGCTTGGCTCCCTTGGCTCCGTCTGAATTCCTGAGAGTTATCTTATCAGGCTGAACTGGAGATCGCTGCTACCCAATTCTTTCCCTACTCTGTGAACAAGCTCTTAGAACTGCGAAATCTAGAAACACAGCGGAATACTGCTTAGTATTGCTTTGCGTTATACTGATTCAGGGAATACTGTGTATCAAAATATGTGTCTCTAAACACAACTCTATATGATTAAGGAACAAGATTAAAGTAACACATCTGACCTAATTAGACGTGCTAGTCTTCTAACCCAACACCAGCCAAACGGAGAATTCGTTATGTGGTCATTGTCTAGAAGACTGCCGGGGGCTTTAGGGAGACTGTTTAAATAAAACATACCTACCACTCAAAACAAAAAGCCTGCAGTCAGCCACTCCATGGATATAAAAGCTGCTATATCATAATCATGAATCAGACTGATTAAAAACTCATTAGGTCACGCACACCTAGGAAGGTGTTTCTCGGACTCCTCCCTGCGGTGGCCTGAATGACTGTGGGGTGACATCGCGGGTCAAAGGGAAAGAATGTCAATGGGATGGAGTTATCCTTTTCCTGCTTATGCCACAGTCCCGAGGTCTTCGCTCTGGAAGGCAGTGCGCTGGGCAAACAGCCAATTCCGTCCAGCCAGCCTCCTTAACGGCTCACGTGTCTCGCGCCCGTGCTCCCCCACCTCTGTTTCATGAGAAGGACAGTTGTCAACTGTGGTCTGCTGGGGATCGTGGCTGTCTGACTCTCTCAGACCAGGCCTTAAACGTTTCAGTTCCTGCTCACGTGGTCTGGTGATGCTACGAAGGGAGCGCTAATCGCTAGCTTACTGAGAGGCCTGTTTTTCTACGTGTCTCTGACAGTAACTTGTGCGAACACAGTACAAAAGTCGTTTAAAAAAAAAAATTTGGTGTTGGGTGTAACATGGGTGTTCGAAACAAATTAGGGCACACTCTCCAAATGAACAATGTGAGAGTTCTCTGGTGACATCTGGGGGCAAAGGCTTCAGTGTAGGCTTGTGGGAGAGAGAATGGCTATGAGGCATCACACACAGAGTGGTCTTTCAGGAAAAAGGGAACTTCCTGTCCTTTACAGGCATTTAGAACCTGCATTATTTGGAACGAGGATAAACGAAATAGAGATAAAAGGGCATGATAACAATACAAAGATTTATAAGCACGGTTACACTGCAAACAACTGCTATTCACAATAAACAATAAACCGCATAGCTTTCTTTAAAAAAAAATTATACCAACCTTAGTGTCTTTTCCGAAGACCTTGGAATGAAAACAAATCCAGTTTTCTGATACAAAGAGCTTCCCCTGGTATAAGATCTCTTTCTGTAGAGCGCAGGTAAAACCTGGGAAAATACACACAGGCGGAACAGCGTGGAGAGTTTCTGCGTAAACTCAGAACTGCGTATGTACGGCGGGGACTCGGGACGGGGAGGGATGATACACTCGCACGCAAAACGTCTTTAGCTCTTTGTCAGTCATCTTTAACGGAATGAGGACATGGGGGCGACGGTTGGGGTTTTAATCCGAAGCCTTTCATACACCAACACGGCAATATACGGTGGTAGAGTGATCAAGACAGCAAGGCAGGGCTGTCGCTGCGACGGAGAGTTGAGAACGGAGTTCAAAAATCTCCTCTGCTTAGGAAGGTATGTCACCTGGTGCTCATGCTGCCACTCCTACCCCTCTTTCCCTGGGGCTGTCACTCATGACTCCTCTGGAAACGGGTGATCTCACTGTGGGAAGAGCTCAGGACCCCGCTGTTTGGCCATCGGGCCGGGACTCCAGCACCCTGCCTTAACGTTTGTATCCTGAGAGGCTACCATGGAACCCTGGCCTTGGTGGGCCTAAGAGGAGCTGAGGAGGTGCTGGCCGGCGTGCTGGACAGATGTGCCGGTGTGACAGTCACGCCCTGTATAGCTCAGGGATGGACAGGTGTCTGCACGTTGGAATCCGTTTCCTTTTGGCCTTCTTTTGTGGCCTCTCCTCCTCCAGTCTTGTTACCTCCCATCTCAGGACAGCCCAAACACGAGACACTGCGGCGGCGAATCCGGAAGGTGAGGACATCATTCCGGAATCACCGTGGAGGGCTCCCTGTCCCGTGGAGGGATTCGGTCTCCCATTCGACTTTCTCATCTTCCAAGAAGCTGAACGAAAGCTGAATGAAGCTGCCCCCGCTGTTACACCCTAACTTGCAAATCCCTGCTCCCCTGGGGGAGTCCGTCCCCGGTCGGAGCCCGCCCCCTGTCCCCGAGCCAGCGAGCACGTTTTCACAACAGTCCCGCAGGTCCGAACTTACTCTGCCTCAATGGCTCCTCAGTCGGGACGTCAAGAAACAGCTTGTGGAAGTGCATGTTGGCCTTGTACTGCAATGAGAACACAACACGGCGTCACCGCTCGCCTCTCTTGGTGGAACGTCACCGATTTTAACTTGGGTGTCAATTAGTTACCAAACTTCCCCTCCCTTAATGTAGCATCTTTAGGAATTCCTCCTCTCTGACCTTCGAGTCTTCAGCACAAGCCTTCAGAGAAGGCAGGGCACAAGGGTTTCATTTTTCCAACGAGATTAGCGACTTGCTGGCTGGACGGGACACGTGTAATCGCGCTACAGCCTTCTGCCAAAGTGGCTGGGCGAGGAAGTCCCTAGTAAATGACATGAAACTCCACGGGATCTCCCCAGAGAAGGCGGTACTAGATCCCGGGGCACTAAAGATAGAAGCACTATCGGAGGACAGCAGTGGTTAAAGGCTCAGAGACACCTGAGTTCAAGTCTTGGCTACACGGCTCCTTGGTGTGTGATTGCGACCTAGTGAGTTCGCCTTGCTGGGCCTCAGTTTCCTCCTCTGTGCCAGTAGGCACATATACTGCCTGCCTCAGAGGGCAGCCATCAGTCTTAAAGGGACAATACATCCCAAAGCCCCACTACCTGGTACTGTCGCCATCACTATGTTTGTTGTGAGGGCATATCCGTAGCCAGTGTCAGGGGGAGATGACCGTCAATCCGAATTAGGACTTCCTAAAAATAACTCAGCTCCCCAGGGCGGGAGAAGCCCCGAGAGTCTGAGAGACGGCACATTGCTTCATTTTCAAGGCATGTGTTTCCACAACTGTGACGACAGCAATGGACAGCCAGCCATTGACATTTGGTAACACGGCTTCCCAAATACCATCCCCCAAACAAGCCGGGGAACCGATGTCCCCATGCCAGGCGTCTGGACGGTGTGCCTCAGGGAACCTGAGTCATTTAAATGGCACCACACGGCGAAGAGGCAGAACTGGTCCTCCTCCTTCCACAGGACCTCTGCCTGACAGGATTTGTTTTTTTATGTGTATTTATTTATTTTGAGAGAGAGAGTGAGCAGGGGAGGGGCAGAGACAGAGGGAGACAGAGAATCCCAAGCAGACTCTGCACTGTCAACACAGAGCCCAACGCAGGGCTTGAACTCACGAACTGTGAGATCATGACCTAAGTGGAAATCAAGAGTCGGACACGTAACTGGCTGAGCCACCTAGGCGTCTCCTGACAGGATGCTTTTGATCAAAACCAGTCTTATGAGCAGAAGAGACACAGTACAAGCAGGCCCTGCATGCCAAACTGTGCAGAATTGGCCCCCGTATCGCTGTAAGGAAGAGCTTAGAAAGGTCCCACAGGTGATGGATGGTCCCTGGGAGTCAGGTATTTTATAAACACCTCATATAAAGGAGGTTAGATCGTGCTGCTTCCTCAAAGCACATTTTGTCTCCAGTAAGTTACCTGGACCCAGAGCGCGGCATTCCAAGGGGACTTTCCTGAGATTTTTTTTTTTTTTTTTTTGGCTTTTTTAATGGCTGCAGTGAGCATCGGTTGCATGACTTGATTTAAAAATAACCTGGGCCGAGGGGCGCCTGGGTGGCTCAGCCGCTTAAGCATCCGACTTCGGCTCACGTCATGATCTCCCGGTTTGTGGGTTTGAGCCCCACATCGGGCTGTATGCTGACAGAGCCTGGAGCCTGCTTCAGATTCTGTGTCTCCCTCTCTCTCTCCTCTTCCCTTGCGCTTTCTTTCTCTCTCTCTCTCTCAAATGAATAAGTGTTAAAAAACAAAAAAACCTGGGCCGGGAAAAAAAAATCCAAAAGACAAAAAACCTGGAACATGAAGTCTTCACAAATGTGAATGTAATTCATTTAATTCAATTCAATAAATTAATTTAAAAAAAAGGCGGTGGACATGACGGACATTACAAGGGACAGATAAATCCAGTATGCGGCTCCTGACTGCATTCTAGGGAAGGGGCGCCAAACACATTTAGGAAGGCATTCACTGCTGGGACGACTGTGGAACTCTGAAATGGATGTTACAGGAGCGATACTTTTCTATATCTACTATTTAGTTAAATTTCTTGTGTGTGCCAATAGATTTTTTGTTCTCATTCTTGGGAAACACATATTCGAGTAATTAGTGGGGGGGGGGTGTGTGTCAAAAAACATCAGCAAATTACTGGCCCCGGTAAGCATGCCTCACTCCACGACACAGGACTGGGCAGAACTGCTTCCGGAGGAGAATCGTGACCGTCTCGGCTGAGGATTAGAATAGCACGTGACCTCGGAGCTCCCCGTTCTCGGGGCACTCATCCCAGTTAGGGGTCATGGTATGCAAATGCCCGCCACCCAGGAAATACTGGAAGGTGGGTGGTGCAACACGATACTGGTGAATAGTGGGCCGAAGGAGCTGCGGCCTGTTCTGTCTTCCAGCGTCCCTACTACCTGCCTACGAGGGCCCTGAAGGGCGGGAAGACGCACACCTGGGTTCTCCCTGTCCCTCGGCTCTGGGGCTCCCCCCTTCCTCTGAGATGATGCCCTCCGCATTCCCAAGTTACCTGGCTGGAAGATGCAGACTTTTTCCTGTCCGTCTTAGAGTCGTTTTTGCTTTCTGTTTTACAGTCGCTCTTATCGCTGGCTAAAGAGGCACCATCAAAACTGGATTTTGACCTGAGGAAAGAGAACCCAGGGAGTCTGTAAGAGGGATCGTTTCATGCTACTCATTAATCCTCTTGTAGTAAATCTTTTTTTTATTTAGTTTTTTAATTTTTTTTTTTAACATTTATTTATTTTTGGGAGACATAGAGACAGAGCATGAGTGGAGGAAGGGCAGAGAGAGAGGGAGACACAGAATCCAGAGCAGGCTCCGGGCTCTGAGCCATCAGCACAGAGCCCGACGTGGGGCTCGAACTCACAGACCGCGAGACCATGACCTGAGCTGAAGTCGGCCGCCTAACCGACTGAGCCACCCAGGCGCTCCCTATTGTAGTATCTTGATTAGTCTACCATCTCACAAGAAAACCGGACATTCGTTTTGTTTTTCTGGACATCAGTGATCACTCATAATACCCTGAGAGCATTTATACAGCATAATGTGTGGGAGACGGGGATGGTTTTATACGGTGGTCATCTCAATCGGCAGAAATGCCAACTTCTAGAAGGGACAAATACTAACTCGATTGTGAAGGTAATTATACCATCTCGAAGTATTTAAGGCAGTAAAAGATGAGTACTATAGGCAAATTATTAAACAAAACTGCAGCTACAGTTCGATCAAAGAATATTTTTGTTTCAGAATTCTATTAATATTTAACATGGGTTAAATGCACAGGGCATTGTATCAAAGGCCTGGAAGCACACGAGACCGTCTTTTTCCTTAAGGAGGCTGTGAACGCATTCAACAGCCTCCTTAAGGCAGTCTTTTTTTTTTTAAAGGCAGTACAGGACTTAGTGCCAAATAATACCCACCACAGGTGCTAGGAGGAGGTGTAGAGACCCTAGGTTCAAAAGGAGGTAAGAGAAGTGGAGATGGATAGCACGATGCAGGTTGAATACACTGGGCCTCGGAGGATGAGCAGGAGTTGGGGATGAGGAAAAGAGAAACAAGACATCTCCGAGTGGGAAAACAGGGGAAATGAAATCAGGGTAAAAATGGAGACCATGTTTGAGGGTCAAGTTTTCCTTTGTTCTACTCGGGGCAGAGGTCGGAGCTCCAGTATTTGTTTCCAAGGCGATTCTAGTCCCGGCTCTTCATTGGAGTGGATGTGTGGATTTGCACCTACCTTCAACCTTACAGACAAACAGAATCGTTTTCAAGTGGAATGCATGTATGATTTTTAGAGGTGTATATACGAACGACTTTTATGATACAATTATGTAGTTTTTTTTTTTTTAACGTTTATTTATTTTTGAGAGACAGAGAGACAGAGTGTGAACGGGGGAAGGGCAGAGAGAGAGGCCGACACAGAATCAGAAGCAGGCTCCAGGCTCTGAGCCATCAGCACAGAGCCTGACGCGGGGCTCGAACTCACAGACCGTGAGATCATGACCTGAGCTGAAGTCACCAGCTCAACTGACTGAGCCACCCAGGTGCCCCTAGTTTGTTTGATTATGGGGGAAAATGACACATGGAATCCATGACTCTACAATGTGATGCCTCAGAAGGAGGCTCAGTTAAAGGGGGTATTTGGTTCAAAGCAGATTTAAGAATCCTGGGTAATTCAGGCGGTGTCAGGGTGTGACTGAGACACCAAAAGGACTGGAGTTAAGACTTTAGACTCTGGGTTTCTCAGCTCTGAAAAGATGGGCCCAATGATATTCCAAGCCCCTGCCAGCCCCAACAGTTCCGGTTGGGACTGTGTGCTCTCACCACAGGTGAAATACCTCTCAATGATTCAAGGTGTCAGACTTTCATTTAGTTACTGGACACTGAACTTATTCACAGTACAAATTCCTTTAGAATTCTACGGATTACTCTTTTTTTGAAATTATGACTAAACATTTGTTGTTGAAAATAAAATTATTTCCACAAATGGCAAATTACTGTTTATGTATACCATTCACTAATCTGAATTAATCACCTCTACTGATTCACACTAGTAAACGTTAATGGAATTACCAAGGCAATGATCGCACCTTTTGAAGGACTGTTGGCAAACTGTGACAAGTAGGGCAGCTGTACTGTGAAGTCAAGAGGCGCAAGCAAGAGGGGCTTGTCTGCCCAGCACTGGTCCCTGGGGAACGGGTGGCAGGGGCGCTTATTTATATGGTATTGATATCTCTGTGTCTTCTCTACTGTGTTACTCTCTCATCTCACAGGTCACTACGAGCAGAACCGGAAGTCCAGTGCAAAATGAAAATGTAGGGCCTCTTATTCAAGAATTGGGAATTTCCAGACAGCGAGAGCAGAGCATTAAATCAAGCGTGGGGCTCTCCGCAACTGCACAGGTGACACACCCACCCCACCCCGTTTAACAAACGTGCCCTCATGATCGCGTGTATTATTCTAACCCGAAGCCTGGGGGAGGCGGAGACAAACCCACTGTGTTTTTAAAGCGCCCGCTGGAGCCCGTCGATAATGGTGAAAGATACAAGAAACAACACGCTTTGTGCGTTTGCCCGAGACTCATTCGCTGAGTGAGGCGAGGTGCTCTGACAGCAGAGAGCTGTAGAAAGAAGGGTCGGAAGTGAGCTGTGTCAGAACAGTCAGGCACAACTGAGGAAGAGAGGAGTGGCAGCGAGAGAAAAGACAAATGGGGAGAGAAAAGACTTACGCTTGGTCTTGAGCGAAGGAAGGATGTGGAGAGAGGGAAAGGGCTGCGTGGCCGGGAAGGAAGGGAAAAGCAGGAGTTATTTCATTATCCTTTAGCAGAGGCCGGACGACCCAGAAAGCGCAGTTATGACAGTTCCAGTAACAGGGAGAATTCTGAGCAAGCACGCCACCACTCAGGACAGACCCCTGGCTACACGCGCCGTCAACGGCCACCGAAATGATCCTTCTCTTCTAAAGGCAGAAAAGCAACTTTAAGCTCCTACTTCTTCCTTGCATGTGAACAAAAAGCATGTAGCAAAGAGTCTCTGGGAGTGACGGGGACCGTGGCTCATCTCACACCTGCCTGTTCCCTGCCAGGCTCACGACCAAACTGATACTGGCTCCCAGCGCCGGCCTCAGGAAACAGGGGGCGCCCGGAGACAGGCGCACCCCGTCCGGGGATCCCGGGCAGGGTGCCCCCTCCGCTTTCTCGTGGCTGCCAGGAAAGCGAGACAGCAGGTGTGCGCACGCACAGGCAGAGCAGACGCTCCGACCTGGGCGGGCCGCACCAGCAGCCCGGCCAGCCCTTCCAGGTGCTGTGTCGATCTATGCCAGACAGTGGGCCGTCCTGGCTTTATCACCTAGCAGGATCGGTCCTTGGAGAGAGGGGCAGGTGTTCTGCAGTAGACTGGGGCAGGAAGGAGTAAAGATGTTGCCAGGAAGGGGTGAGGAAGGAAGGCACGCATCAGAGGCGGGATTGAGGAAAAGCACCCCGCTCCTTTCTCAGGGGGCTGGCTGTGCACAGCGGATCCTCACTCGTGACGACCACTCCTTCCAGCCACCCCTCCTCCCCAGCAGGGCCAAGGAACCGAGAGTCGAGGTGAGGACACTCACCGCAAGGAAATGATTCTCTTCTGGTCGGGGGCCTCGGCCTCGCAGGCCGGGGGAGGGGGCTGGGCCGGTGGTGACCTGCAGACCTTCTTCTTCTCCTCCAAACCATTCTCGGCCTCCGAGCTGGAGAAGAGAGAAAAACGCTTCGCCTTAGACATCCGGGGGAGCCGGGAGGGGGGAAGGAAGAACGATGAGAAAACCGTGCTTTCTGGAGAGTGGAATGATGTTCGAGCCCCTCGACAGGCTGAGGTCAGCGTGGACGGCTGTGCCCTTTCCAGATCTCCATGCTGAAGCCTCTCAGCGGGCGCCCCAAAGGCGGGAGCTCCAGGTCCTGCTGCAGGTAATCCTCCGACTTGGTGGGGACTTGGCGGCTCCCGGGCGTGTGCCGGTGGGCCCCGCACTGCCCAGCTCTGCCCTGCTAGCTGCGTGCGGAGGCGACAGATCACCTGGAGGCTGGGAGGGCCCCTGCACACCCGTGCCCGGCGCACAGGCTCGCTGCCAGCTGGGAGCCCCCGCCCCTTTGTCTGCATTTCCCTTCTGCTCCTTACCACCCATTGTGGTAGTTCTATAGGCCCTGCTTTGGGTCGGCTTTTGAGGTTTTCGCCAAGGGCCTCTCTAAGCAATTTCCAGTCTCATCTACACGGCCACCCAGGCCGGGCAGGAATTATGACTCCCAGCTCACAGATCTGGAATCTGAGGCTCTCACATACCAACCTGCCCGAGTTCACAGAATCAGCACGGGTCTGAGCTGGGAGGCCTCTGGGTCCACGCCCATCCTCGTATTCTGTAGTCTTTTCCCTGCCATCTACCTTCCCCTTTCCACCCCCGCCCCTAAGCACTGGTCTGTCTCTCTAGCCCCCTTATTAGCTCCTTAGTGTGAGAGCTCCAGGGCGGGGTAAGGATCTTACTTTTAGCCTGACCACAGAGTCCAGGTGAGGGCTGGTATATAATCATGGTCACTAGGCTTTTAGGAAACTAGGGCTGACCTTGGGAAAAGCAAGTCAGGACGGTCGCATGCTGAACCACTAACGAATGGAGGTAGTGAGTGTGGTGGATACAGGAGCTGAGCTCCCTCAATCTTAGGGACTGGGGACCCCAATTCCAGTACAAGCAAGAGGAGAGAAAGGAACATGGTTTTTTTTTGTTTGTTTGTTTTTTGTTTTTTTAATGTTTTTTAATTTTTTTTTTTGAGAGAGAGAGAGACACAAAGTGTGAGTGGGGGAGGGGCAGAGAGAAAGGGAGACACAGAATCTGAAGCAGGCTCCAGGCTCTGAGCTGCCGGCACGGAGCCCGATGCGGGGCTCGAACTCACAGATCCTGTGATCGTGACCTGCGCCAAAGTCAGACGCTCAACCAACTGAGTCACCCAGGTGCCCGTTTTTGGTTTTGTTTTTTAATTGTGGCTTCAGACCGCATCCTCATTCCAGCTTAATTTTTCTTTAATGTTTATTTATTTTTGAGAGAGAGGGAGAGAGAGACAGAGCATGAGCCGGGGAGGGGCAGAGACAGAGGGAGACAGAATCTGAAGCAGGCTCCAGGCTCCGAGCTGTCAGCACAGAGCCCGACGAGGGGCTCGAACCCACAAACCGTGAGATTGTGACCTGAGCCGAAGTCAGACACTTAACCAACCAAGCCCCCCGGGCGCCCCAGGAACATGGTGTTTTCACATGGAGCAGACCTTCTTCAGGGTCAGCCTGCAGAGCACAGAATTCACAAGACGTATTTCCGAGAACGTGAGAACGCCGCGGTGGCTGAACAGAAAGGGAAAATACTAAGATAGCATCGCTATGACAGTTGGGCTAATTTTAATCCTAATTTACCACCTGTTTGGTGTCTTCGCCTGCGGATGACCGCACACGCAGGAAATGTCATTGGTTAGGTGAAGCGTTGTGGCTGCTTGCCTAAGACACTTTTCACGGTCTGTGAGAATGCCAGCCCGTCCTGGTAACACTGCTGCAGTGTCAAAATCAACGCCGAGAGTATCTGACAACGTACCCAATTAACAATCCCTACATATGGTGGATATTCTTAAACTGTAGTTAGTATCTCTCTTTTCCTAAGTACGTAAATATTCAAGGTCAGAAGCCCAACTCTCCACTTCTTCAATTCTCCAAGTACCCCAAAGCACTTACCTACGTTAAAAGAGCTCAGTCCAGAAATGAACTGCATTATATGATGAAAAGTACAGGGAAGCCTTTGAAATATTAACAGGAAAGCACCACTTTGGCTTAAAATAGAGGATTTTATTTAACGTTAGCATCAAGTTTAATGCGCGCGCTCAGAGAATTTGAGAACTGTTAAGGGGCTTTAGAGCCTACCTCTGCTAACCACCCTCCTCAAGAGACACACACTATGCCGATTCTTCACAGGCATCAGACAGCAGTCCACTTGGGAGCCCCTCTTTAAGTAGGGGGACTAAGTGTGTGTGGACCCTCGATAGTCCGCTCAGCATTCATTTACGTATTTACTGCATTTTATAAAGGAACCGAGCCCCTGCTCGCCTGTACGGCACCTCTGTATACTTAGCAAAGAGCCTTCCCACCAGGACGCACTCATAAAAAGGTGCCCCTCTGTTGAGATGTAGCCCTAGGGGGTGTCGGCTCTGGGCAAATGTCTTCCTTATCCAGCTACTGAATTCCCGACAAACAGGGACCTTGTGTGTTTTGCCCACAGCACTCCGCTCGGCGCTTTGCTCAGAGTGATCCCTTATACAGGTTGACTGACATGGGATTGGTTCTGTAGTGTCTCAAACAGGAAGTGACATTCATGTACGGGCTGATGCAGTTTTAGAGTTTTGTTGACTTCAAGATGCTCCGGAAACTCAAGCAGATTGATTCCTAATTCAGGAGACATCACTGCTGCAAGCACCCCTTACGTCTGAGGTCCCGTGGCAGCGGACTGAAACTAGGGACAATCCCAACAGCAGAGGCGACCTGTGTCTGAGTGAGCAGAGTGCGGGAGGGAACTGCAACGGTTCCTCGAGGCCCCTCAGTAACTCTCAAGTTACCGTCACTAAAGCTGAACTCACCAACGAGGGAGAGGAAGTAACAGTTCTCATGTGAAGCATGAAAATAAAGCGATCAGGTTTTTGTTTTTTGTTTTTTTTCCTTAGAGAAAGAGAAAGCACCTGCACGAGTCAGGGAGGGAAGGAGACAGAGATCTTAAGGAAGTTCTGTGCTCAGCACAGAGCTGGACACGGGGCTAGATTTCACGACCCTGGGATTGTGACTTGAGCCGAATCAAGAGTCAGATAATGGGGCGCCTGGGTGGCTCAGTTGGTTAAGCGGCCGACTTCGGTCATGATCTTGCGGTCTGTGAGTTCGAGCCCTGCGTCGGGCTCTGTGCTGAAAGCTCAGAGCCTGGAGCCTGCTTCAGATTCTGTGTCTCCCTCTCTCTCTGCCCTTCCCCTGCTCATACTCTGTTTCTATGTCTCTCAAAAATAAATAAAAATGTTAAAAAAAAAAAAAGAGTCAGATGCTTAAGTGACGGAGCTACACAGGCGCCCCTCTTTCTTTCTTTTTTTTAAACAAGAAGACAAGGCCTTTCAGGGACATTTGACTACAAGGATTGACTAAAAAGCCCCAAAATCAAAGAAAAATCTTTTGTTTTCTTTTCCTTCCTTCCTTCCTTTCTTCCTCTTTCCTTTCTTCTTTTCTTTCCTTTCTCTCTCTCTGTCCATTTGTCTGTCTGCCCATCCCTCTCTCCCTTCCCTCCATGTATAAACTATTTATTCACAAAGTCTAAAGATTTCTTGGACACACCCACGGTGCAGCCATGGCAGCCTGTGGTCTTCGAATGCAGGCCTCGGACACGAAGTCTCCAGAAGTGGTGCCGCCTTCTCTGGGCCGGAATCTTCGTCAGTCACTCCAGGTCTTCATGGAGTTTGCTGTTCATACAACCTGGTTGGTTGTACGAACCAGGACCTGGTTGTATTTTTTCCATCCCTGACGTCCTTCTGTCTGTTCCGGAACCAGTCTGGGAGCTTACACTGGCCTGGCTTCTGCGTAATGGTGCTCCTGCCTCGTCCTCAGTGAGCTCTCCTGCCCTGCTGGTGAGGTTGATGTCTGCTCTCCCCAACACCCCATGAGCTGATCTTCACCCCGCGCCCTTAACTGCAGCGATGGCAAGGGCTGCTTTCCGCCGAATCATCGCTGCTGGTGGTGAGTGCTTTGCAACACAAGCTGGAAGTTCTCGGCGATCACTGGAGGCGGCCATAGTGGACGCCCCAACCCTCCTCTTTCAACACCTGCTTATCGGAAGGATCCCTGCTGGCAGGATGCTCAGAGCTGGGCGGTTGACACAAGTAAGTGACGGACAGTTTTAAGGATCCTTAGAAGCAGCAACAGATGCTGGGAACACAGGATCAACCTGCATTTGGCCTTGGCAAGTTGTTTCTTCTCCCATCTCCAACCCAAGTGAAGTATCACTTCTCAAGGCCCAGAAAGCTTTTCAGTAGGAATTCCAGAGCAGTGAGACAGAGTCATGCTTATGCCAACTGAGCCTGATAGTACTGTTTGGGAAAATGCATTTTGATTACCGGCTAGGAAGTGCTGGTTTCAGTCAGACACTGCCCCATGCTGTTACACAATCTACAAATAAAAACATGGGTTGGACAGTCCCTATCAACAGTACATTATGTGTCAATTTCCAGACCTCATTAAGCTGATGATAAGATGATCAAGATTTCACAATTGTTCAGAATCAGAATTCGTACGCGAAGTCAACTCCATCATTCGTCCTGGAAGAAGCCTCTCCGCTCTCCTTTCTCCTGTCACATTCATCTCCTAGGCCCTTTGTCCCGATGCTGGGAATGAGTAGAATTTAGCCATCATTCCAAGCAAGTCAAGTCAAGTAGCTCCTTGGCAGAATGAGGATTAAGTTCCATGTCAGGTGAGTGCATGGGCTGTGTCTTCAGTAAATGAGAACAGGGGCCTCCCTGTGGTTCAGTGCAGGTAGCTGTGTTCCTTTATGATTGCAGTATATAGGAATGCCTGTGTTGGGGTCTACATTCAAGTTAAATCGGTCTAAGTGAAAGGGATAAAAAAAATGTCATAGACTCCCTTATGGTAGTATGTGTGAGGGTAGGTTTATATCCAATGTCACTTAAAAAAAAAAAATCCCTGATCATCATATCCTGAAAACATGGTCTTCACCAACAAGGTTTGGAAGTGACCTGAAGATAGGATTATGTTTCACCAGACAATCTCCATGACATAAAATGCTGGAAATGGGACTGTCATCATTAAGGCCAGGTCTGTTACAGTACAGTGTTGTGCTGAAACACTGTACTGAACACTAATGTGCATCTGGGCAAGCCAAGGCCTGGGGCATCAAACCCTTGTTTTTGGAATGCTGCTTGTTTAGTGGTTTCAAGGCTCACTGGCAGGCAAGGGCGACAATACGTGAGAAGCAAAGAGATGGGCTATAAGGACAGAGGGGGGCTTTGGGGGGGGAGGGGGTGGGCTGCAGCCATAATACAAATCGAGACATCACAGGAACTGTAAGTACAGGAATAGAATGAGGTGCAAAGGTTCAGGAGGTGGTGATGGAGACCAGGGCGCCTCTAAGACTCTTCAGCCTCTCCAATTGCAAAGTAAATGCCAATCTTGAAACTAGATTTTTGTAAGTCAAGAAAAAGAGTCTTTCATTTACAATTCGGATATGGTTTATCTTTGTCTAGAAACTTTACATTTTATGTATCTATCTACAGAGTCATTTCTGAATAAGTATTAGAAAGCGGCATAATTCAAAAGTTACAAACGGGATTCTGAAAACTATAAAACATTGATGAAAGAAAGAGAAGAGGACATAAATGAAAAGACAGCCCATGTTCATGGATTGAAAGAATATTTAAAAATATTTACAAAAAAATTTTTTAACGTTTATTTATTTTTTTTGAGAGACAGAGAGACAGAGTGTGAGCAGGGGAAGGGCAGAGAGAGAGGCAGACACAGAATCTGAAACAGGCTCCAGGCTCAGAGCTGTCAGCACAGAGCCTGACGTGGGGCTTGGACTCACAGACCGTGAGATCATGACCTGAGCTGAAGTCAGCCGCTTAACTGACTGAGCCACCCAGGCGCCCCTGAAAGAATATTGTTAAAGCATCTATACTATCCAAAGCCATCTACAAAGTGCAATCCCTATCAAAATACCAACAGCATTTTCCACAGAATAATCCTAAAATTTGTATGGAACCACAAAAGACCCCATATACCCAAAGCAATCTTGACAAAGAAGAACAAAGCTGGAGGCATCACAATCTCAGATTTCAGGGTATATTCTCCAAAGTTGTAGCAATCGGAA
Source organism: Paguma larvata (assembly GCA_030068075.1). Classification (NCBI taxonomy): domain Eukaryota; kingdom Metazoa; phylum Chordata; class Mammalia; order Carnivora; family Viverridae; genus Paguma; species Paguma larvata. The sequence continues at coordinate 129,484,449 of CM057826.1, forward strand.
CAGTATGCTACTGGCACAAATATAGACATAGAGATCAATGGAACAGGACAGAGAGCCTAGAAATAAGCCCACACTTATAAGGTCAATTAATCTATGACAAAGCAAATAAGAATGCACAATAGGGAAAAGTTGGTCTGTTCAATAAATGGTGCTGGGAACAATCGACAGCTACATGGAAAAGATGAAAGTGGACCACTTCTTTACACCATACACAAAAATAAACTCGAAATGGATTAAAGACTTACATGTGAGACCTGAAACCATAACACTCCTCGAAGAAAACATAGTGAGTAATCTCTTTGACATTAACCTTAGCAACACTCTTCTAGATATGTCTCCTGAGGCAAGGGAAACAAACGCAAAAATAAACTATTGGGACTACACCAAAATAAAACGCCTTTACCTAGTGAAGGAAACCATCAACAAAACAAAAAGGCAACCTACTGAACGCAAGAAGCTATTTCCAAATGATCTATCTGGTTAGTGGTTAATATCCAAAATATATAAAGAACTTACACAACTCAACACCAAAAAACAAAATACCTCGCTAAAAAAATGGGCACGGGACCCGAAGAGACATTTTTCCAAAAAAGCTCTACATATGGCCAACAGCCACATGAAAAGCTATGTCTAATCTTCGCCAGTCATCTGGGAAATTAAAATCCAAACCACAACGAGATATCACCTCGCACCTGTCAAAATGGCTAGACTCAAAGAAGACAAGAAATAACAAGTGTTGGTTGAGGATGTGGAGAAAAGGGAACCTTTGTGCGCCGCTGGTGGGAATGTAGCTTGAGGCAGCCACTGTGGAAAAGAATACGGAGGTTCCTCCAAAAATTGAAAATAGAAATACCATACAACCCAGTAATTCCACTTCTGGGTATTTGCCCAAAGGAAACAAAACACCAATTTGAGAAGATATATGCCCCGTGGGCTCCCTGCAGCATTATTTGCAATAGCCAACCTGTGGAAGCAGCCCAAGCATCTGTCGATGAATTAATAAAGATGCAGTATATATACACAACGGAATATCACAGAGCCATTAAAAAGAGTGAGTGAGACCTTGCTATTTGTCACGACATGGATGGACCCAGAGGGTATTATGCTAAGTGAAGTAAGTCAGACTGGCAAAGACAAGTATCTTCCAATTTCATTTATATTTGGAGTCTAAAAGACGCAACAAATGAATAAATACAATCTAAAAGCAGAAAGAGGCCCGTAAGTACAGAGAATAAACTGCCAGCTGCCAGAGGGGTCGGGGGAGGAGGGTGGGCAAAATGGGCGAAGGGGAAATACCAGCTTCCTGTTACAGAATGAGGAAGTTGGGGGAGGAAAGGTACAGCACGGGGAATACAGTCGGATGGTATTTAATACTGTATGGTAACTACACTTGTGGCGATCCCAGCACAACGTATAGACCTGTGGGATCACTACGTTGTACACCTGCAACTCATGTCACTTTGTGCATCAGCTAGACTACAATAACAAAAAAGGCTACAAAAACGGGGCGCCTGGGTGGCTCAGTTGGCTGAGCTTCTGACTTCGACTGAGGTCATGATCTCACGGTTCTCGAGTTCAAGCCCCACACCGGGCTCGCTATTGTCAGCAGGGAGCCTGCGTTGGAGCCTCTTTCCTCTCTTCTCTCTGCCCCTCCCCTACTCATGGCTCTCTCAAAAAGGAACTTAAGAAAAAAAAAAAGAGTTACATATCAAACAAATCAAAAACCAGATCTCCCTTCTATCCCTATTTCATGGTGGCCCTGTTTTTTTCTCCAAAGAGGCACCTACTACTGTTCCTGGCAACTGCGTGTCTTTCCAGGAAGAGGCTGTGTACAGTGTGTGTATTTTTAAGCATAAAGGATACCATGTTATTATATAGCTTGCCTTTTTTTTTTTTCTTTTATTACTGTTTATCTTGGTGTTATTTCCCTATCAGAATATACAGGGTTTCCTCATTCTTTTTAATGATTGCGTGGAATTCCGCTGTCATGATGAATTGTAACTTAACCAGTTCCTTATTGATGGGCATTTAGGTGGATTTCGGTCTAATGACAAATACAAATACCACTGCAGCAAATATCCTTGTATATTTATTATGTGTGTGAATATATCCATAGAATAATTTCCTGGAAATGGAACACCTGTGTCAAAACAGACACAATTTAAAACATTTATTTATAGTTGTTGCCAAAGTGCCCTCAGTAGAGGTTTTGGAACCCATACCCACCATATAAAACAGTGTTCATACATTCTTATTAATAAAGTGTTAAACTAAAACAAAAAAAACTTTCTGAGTACCTAGCACACAAGACAAGAATAGTCATTTTAATGATGACTAGTTTTAAATTTTTGATCTTCGCAAATGTGAGAGGTAAAGAAAAATCCTGTTATCATTTTGATTTACCGTTCTCTTCTAATAAATAAGGTTGAGTGTGTGCTCAGATCTTTTTAAATTTCCTGTGCTGTGAATGAGCTATCTGCATGTACATTTTGCCGATTTTTCTAATGGGCTATTGACACGGTTAGGAGAAACAATTCTTATCATAACTTCATCACCAACGCTTGCGATATTCTAAAAATGACTTTTTGAATAAATGATACTAAACAGTGAAAATTCAGCAGATATTAGGGGTCTGCTTAACATTAAAATAAAATGTTGGGGCACCTGGGTGGCTCAGTTGGTTAAGCATCCGACTCTTGATTTCAGATCAGGTCGTAATCGCATGGTTTGTGAGTCTGAGCCCGACATTGGGCTCTGTGCTATCAGCGCAGTGCCTGCTTGGGATTCTCTCTCTCTCTTTCTCTCTCTCTCTCCTAAAATAAATAAGGGGGTACCTGGGTGGCTCAGTTGGTGAAGCATCCAACTTTGGCTCAGGTCATGATCTCACTGTTCGTGAGTTTGAGCCTTGCATAGGGCTCTGGGCTGACAGCTCAGAGCCTGGAGCCTGCTTTGGAATCTGTGTCTCCCTCTCCCTCTGCCCATCTCTCCCTCAAAGATAAATAATAAACATTAAAAATTCAAAATAAATAAGGAAACATTAAAATAATAAAATGTCTGTGACAAAGTTTTTTTTTTTTTTTATGATGGGTTTACTGGCGGTTAGAAAAAAAATGCCAAAAACATAGTATTCTTTGGTTTCAGCAAAACCTTTAATGAAACCTGACAGGCTTCTAGAGGGAGAAATGGAGCACAAACGTTGGTCTCTCCTTTCTGAGGCCTTTAAAAAAAGTACAGAGATAATACTCCTGCTTTTCATAATGGAGGGAGACCATCAAAAGAAGAGTAAGTCTGTAATAAGTTTCTGTAATAAACCAAGAAGAAAGTACAATATTAACTTGTGCAGCAAAGTAAAGAAGCTGTAGTTAGAATATCGGCATTAATGGAAGATAAGACAACAGTTATCTGGTCTCTCAGAGTCCAGTGAGGTGCTATCGGAGGAGGACTAAGAAGTTGACGAATACATGAGATTAAAGTAAACGTGTAGGGGCGCCTGGGTGGCTCAGTCAGTTAAGCCTCCGACTTCGGCTCACGTCATGATCTCACGGTCTGTGGGTTCGAGCCCCGCATTGGACTCTGTGCTGATGGCTGGGAGCCTGGAGCCTGCTTTGGATTCTGCGTCTGCCTCTCTCTCTCTGCCCTTCCTCTGCTCATGCTCTCTCAAAAATAAATAAATGTTCAAAAAAAATCCTTTAAAGTAAAGGTGTAAAGGAGATTGTTGTTTTACCCTATTTTACTATGTTATTTTATTTTATTTCGAGAGAGCATGAGTGGGGAAGAGGGGCAGATAGAGACTGAAAGAGGATCTTAAGTAGGCTCCATGCTTAGCATGGAGCCCAGCGTGGGGCTCAGTCCCATGACCGTGGGATCATGACCTGAGCCAGACTCCAGAGTCGGAAGCTCAACTGACTGAGCCACCCCGGAGCCTCTGAATAAGAGTTCTTTGAATGCCTCCTCTTGACCCCGCCCCCATCGTCAGACCTACCATCAAGCTGGCAGACACTTAGCCATGGGGTGAAATATCAGAAAGGTTGTCAATTAGAAGACTGAAGTTAGGTGCAGAAAACCAGGGCACCCGGTATGGAGCGTGGAGCCCCGCAGTAAATCCTTCTCATCCTCCCGTTGGAATCACGCAGTCCCCAGGCTAGGTGCCAACCCACTACCCAAGTCCTTCCACAGATCCCAGAACAGGTCTCGAGTCCCTCTTTCGGAAAGAGGAATTGACAATGCAGGACTGCCAGCCCCTTGAAGAAAGCCTGCAGTCTTAATGAACAGCAAAGTCAAATCCTTAGGAAACAGACTTCAGAGCACAGAAGAAAACGTAAGACAAACAAGCAAACCCAAACCCCAAAGCCTTCTAATGTGTATCTTCCGAGAGGGAGAAGATGGCAACTGTGAAACAGATTACGGGGCAAGGGAAACCTTCCTTAGCTCTTCAAGTCTTTATTATTTTTTTAAGTTTATTTATTTATTTTGAGGAGAGAGAGAGACAAGCATGGGAGGGGCAGAGGGGGTGGGAGAGAGAATCTCAATCAGGTTCCACACTTTCAGTGCAGAGTCAACCATGGGCTTGAACTCACAAACCATGAGATCATGACCGGAGCTGAAATCAAGAGTCAGACGGTCTCAGTCAGACAGTCAGAATCGACTGAGCCACCCAAGAGCCCCAACTCTTTGATTCTGAGTCAAAGTCCTTAATAGCTTAAGGCACCTGGTGACCTGTCCTGTCCACCCCTCCTATGCTCCTGACCCCCTTCCTCACCTCCCTCCAAACACACCCCCAAGCTCTCATGAGAAAACCTGTGCGCTGGCTGTTCATTACATGTAGGCTGATGTATTATTGAAAGAGATAAAAGAGAGGGGCGCCTGGGGGGCTCAGGTCATGCTCTCACTGTTTGTAGGTTAGAGCCTCACATCGGGCTCTGGACTGACAGCTCAGAGCCTGGAGTCAGCTTTGGATTCTGTGTCTCCCTCTCTCTCTGGCTCTCCACTGTTCGCTCTCTCTCAAAAATAAACATTAAAAAATTTAAAAAAAATCAAAGAGATCAAAGAGACAAGTAGGACTTAGAAAGAGGGATATGCCTACTTAACATTGGGAGTAGGGAGAGGGAAGCAGGGAGTTAGTTTGAGTTGACTTGTGTTCCATCAAAACAGGGAAGTGAAGAGATAAGGTTTAAAGTTAATAAGAAAGAACACAATATAAACATTTTTGTAGATAATGAAGTAACCACGACAACTAAAAGCAGGTACAGTCAGAAGAAGCCACAGGGGAGGCAGATGGAGAATGGGAGAGGCAGGAATTGAGTTCTTTATAAATTTTAATGCACCGTATCATTTTGTGAACAGTTAAAGACATATTAATATCCTTATAAAGAAGATGCAAAATATAGCAAAAATCATAAACATAGGTGGGTTTGCTATCCAAGTCCTTGTTTTGGAGAGTTTTTGTTTTTTAATGTTTTCTTTATTTCAAGAGGGAGGGAGGGAGAGAGGGGAGGGGGAGGGAAAGGGAAAGATAGACAGAGATCATGAGAGGGGGAGAGGCAGAGAGAGAATCCCAAGCAGGCTCTGCACTGCCAGTGCATCTGTGAGATCAGGACCTGAGCCGATACCAAGGGTCAGATGCTTAACCGACTAAGCCACCCAGGGACCCCACTAATCCTCAGATGTTTGAGTTCTTACTAAGTGTAAAATACACTGCCAGATGCGACCCTCTCGAGGGACTTAGCCTCCACAGGGAATTTTAATTTAGCACCTAACTAAAGCATAGTATCTACCATAAAGATAGTGCCTTTGGGATTCAGAATTCTAATTGTCAAGAGGAGAATCAGGGAAGCTCTGTGGAGGAAATGAGCGTGACCACCGTGTGTGGGTACGGGGGAGCAATGTGGCTTTTCTCATTTAGTAGACACATATTACAGCTGTCAGAGATACATTTCAGGACAAGAAACTGGAAGTGTAAATTACATTTCTATTTGTGCTCTAAATAAAAATCAATCAATCAATCAATTAATCCCTTTGGACAGAGAGAATCAAAACCTTCCTTTATCACAGTCAGCTCTGCCACTTCTTTATACATAGTGACAATGTATTTGTGCAAGAGTCATTGAGGAAGGAAGGATGGACATTTGAGTTGGGTACATGTAATTTAGACTTGTAGAGATACCAAAAGGGCACCAGAAGTACAAGGAAAGGCAGAAGCAAAAGCACTCAGACTAGGTAGAGTCAGACACCCACAAGGAAATCGGGCTTTGTGGTTTTCTCTGGAGTACAGACAGCGGAAAGAAGAGTAAATTATGCTGTGGTCAAGTTTGACTCCTAATGAGAGCAGGCTGCTTCTGGTCTTCATTTGTTTGGCAGCAGGGATAAAGTGAACATTTTTAAGCAGAAGAACTGAAACGACAGGATGTGATGTGACCACTTTTTCCCACACTTCCATCGTGAGGGGCTGCTGAGCTAGTACTTCTGGAAGATTATACTCCATCTGTGGGCAGGACAGGGTGGGGGCGGGGGACTGGAGGCAGAGGGAGGACGAGTTTACGGCAAGAAGCAGAGACGGCACTGGAGAACCAATCCAGAGATTACTCCGAGAAGGGAGCAGAGAGCAAGCAATGGAGGATGACATCCAAGATAACCCCAAGGTTATCTGGGGGACGGGGGAGCTAGAACTGCCAGCAGCAAATACGGGGGACGCAAGAGGGAATGGAGTTGGGTGGGTGGGGTTTTGCAAACCTAATTTTAATGTAACAGATATAACAGATGTCTATTGTCAGCAATAGATGCCTAACATATCGTTAGAAAACTGTATCTAAGAAACCAACAGAGCCCAAAAGAACAAGAGCCAAAAGCCTCTCTGACTGCAGAGGCAAGGTTCTGCTGGGTGGAAACTATTTCTGCTGAGTCCCAAGCACACCGCCACGGCCAAGGGGACAGCTCGCTCTCAGCGGCAATACCAGGCATGGAGGAGCGTCTTACCCTAGGGCACCAACGGGTTCCAACACACTGTTTTTTAAATTTTTAAATTTTTTAATGTTTATTTATTTTCGAGAGAAAGAGACAGCATGTGAGCGGGGGAGGGGCAGAGAGCTAGGGAGACACCGAATTCGAAGCAGGCTCCAGGCTCCCAGCTGTCAGCACAGAGCCCGATGCGGGGCTTGAACTCACCAACTGTGAGATCATGACCTGAGCTGAAGTTGGACCCTTAACTGACTGAGCCACCCAGGAGCCCCTTGAACACACCTCTTTAATTGGGTCCCGCAGAGCTCCCCTCTGTCTGTATTAAAATGGACAAGTACCTGTCCGGTGACCAATCACGTGGCTCACTGCTGCCTTTCTATCTTCTCCTAATTCTGTGTGCCCAAATTCCTGCTCTTCTTTCAAAGCTTAAGGCAACTCAATCCCAGAAAGCATTTAATTGTCATGATCCTGATTCTGAAGGGACAGAAATCCAACTCAAACTAGCCTATGTTTCCAAAAAAAAAAAAAAAAAGCTCGAAAGGGCTTTTGTCACTGCTTCAGGATGAAGTCACCAGCTCTGGGGAGCCGCAGCTGCACACATTTCCCTTCAGCCTCTGAACACACAGCAGTGGTCTCCAGGGTCTCCCTCTGCAAGTCCCCTGGGACATCAATGCCCGATTCATCCTCCTGAGACACCGCCTCCATTATAGAAGGCTGCTCCAGAACCAACAGTGGCCTTCTATCGGTGACCCGACTGCAGCATCTGGATACGAGCCAAGACCTGCCAGAGTTGTGCCGTCTTCCTCCACTTTTCAGAAAGCGGTCTCCGTTCCAGCCACGCTGGTCTTCTCCCCGTGACCTTGGTTTTATCATGTTCTGTCCTCCCTCTGTGCATTGGCTCTACCCTGGAATATTCTCTCCGCTCTTTGCCAGCTCCCCACAACTCCCCACTGTTCCATGCCCAGGGCACGTCGAATCATACACCTTTCAGACACTGGCCTCCATCTCTTTCCTCTCCATATCCAACACAGTGTTTGGATCTAAGAAACTTTGTGATTAATACTTACTGCCTGCACAACTTTGAGTATATCTGCAGTGCAGGGCAACAATTAGCATTTTCAAAAGGGCGTGGGCTTACGGTTTCTCTCAATCCACAGAGTCGACTCCTTCCCAGGTGTGATTTACAACCTGTACTGGAAGAGGGCCACGTGGAAGGTGGGAGAGGGGAGAAAAAAGTGGTCTTTTCACTCCCCTTCCACTGAACCAGCATTGTGTGCAAACGGTCATTAGTTAGGGGAGCGATAGCTTGAAACCATATTATCGCTTCGTACCAAAGAAGAGGGTACAGTGGGTGGCTCAACACAGACTGTCTTTATTATTGGAAGAAAGATCGCAAGCAAAATCATCATCAAAGTAACTTCTCAGTAGTGGTGTTTTGAGGCCAAGCACAAATGGAAAACAACAAAAGAAAATGACAAGGGAAATAGACCAAGGAGGCAGCACCAGTGACTTTTCCAATTTCCACGAAAGGCAGATTGATGTTGTCGGTAGTGAGTTCCCTTTTATTATTTACACCCTCAGCATGTCAACAGTATTTTGTGTGCTGCGTTGCGTAGTGCTAACAAAATTTCTAAAAATATCTTTAATACAGCTCCTTTCAACAACATATAATTTTCTCAGGGCCAAGGACTTGAAAGAGTGTTTGTGTTTCTACCTCCACTCCTTTTCCAAAGTTGTTCTTCTACCAGCAGTTGCTGAGTGTCAGATTAGGCCCCTTTCATGTACCTGAACTCCATAAGAGGACATTTATTAAAGCTTTGGCCTCGAGGATGTGTTTGGGGGAAGAATTAGATTTTAAAAGCAGAATGAAAAACTTACCAAAACAGAAAGACAGGAATACAGAAGAATAGGGTACGAATAGGCGGCTCAGTTGGTTAAGCATCTGACTCTTGCTTTCAGCTCAGGTCATGCTCTCACGGTTTGTGGGAGTGAGCCCTGACAGTGCGGAGCCTGCTTGGGATTCCCTCTCTCTCTCTCTCTCTCTCTCTCTCTGTGCCACCACTCCAACCCCCCTGCCGAATAAATCAATAAACGTTAAAAAAAAAAATAGGGGATGAAACCCAGAAAGAAAACAAAACAGAAAAGTACACTATTAATAAATCTTTAGCGATTATAGGAAATCTTCAAAATCTCAAAAATATTAAGATCGGACAGTACTTCAGGTACTTTAGAAATAACTATAAATTAAAACTTGGATTTTGGAGAGCAACTGGACCATTAGGAATTTATTTACAGGAGTTAAATAAATTGTGTAGACAAGGCATATGCCATGGGGTAAGTCAAAATAGCCATTTGCAATTAGAGGCAATTCTGAATGATCAAAGCAAGACTGTTTACATGAGTCGGACATGTAACTGTTCAAATTCATACATGTGCTGACTGCCCAGAGCAGGAGTGCTAGGATTTAAGGATAATTGAGAAGTTCTTTCAATGAGCTTCGGGGAGGGCCACGATTTTTAAACACCTGTACATCCAAACAGATCTTGTATCCAAGATAAATAGCCACATGCTTGGGTTCTGCATCTATGACATCCTGACCTTGTTAAGGAAGAAGAGAAGGACAAATATTTAAGGACCGTCTCTGTCTTAACAGATTTACATTTGAAATATTTACATTTGAAATGAAGAAAGTCAGCACACATTAAGAACCAAACCCACTCTTCGACCAACCCTATTAAAACCCAGAATATAAATGTCAATGCCTCCATTTTGGGGTTGTCGGAATTCAGGAGGGTTCCATCGCGGAACTTGGAACCTCATTTAAAAATTTCTTTTAAGTTTATTTCTTTATTTTGAGAGAGAGGGAGGGAGAGAACAAGTGGAGGAAGGAACAGAGAGAATGAGGGACAGAATCCCAAGCAGGCTCTGCGTTGCCAGCTCAACTCATGAACCGTGAGATCATGACCTGAGCCAAGATCAAGAGTCGGACGTGTAAAGGACTACGCCACCCAAGCACCCCTGGGACCTCGTGTGAAAGGAACAGAGGACCAAAGGTAGTACAAAATTGGGAGGATAAGGGTTTCAGGCCGAAGTCATAAAAAAGTGAGAGCATACCGAGAAAAAGGAGCAATTACCACGTATACCAGGAGTGCCAAAGACCAAGTATCTGTAGTGGAAGAACCTGGGAGGTGAGTAGAATCATAAAGAATCAAGTGGCCAAGGCGCACTACTTATGGATGAAAGGATAAGGGTGTCACTGAGCAGAGGAGACCCAAGTTTATGAGAAAGTAACAGGGCACCCTGCCCTGAAATGAGGCACAGCTTTCTTAAAATGATACTCCTGACCAAACTACCGTCTGTCCTCTGACCGATGGGTACTGGAAGGGAGGAAGGGGGATGGGGTGTGGATTTATAGCTACTCTTCTTCCAGGAAGAGAAGGAAGAGGACCAGGTGGTAAGAGAGAAAGGGGAAAGGCTAGACACCCCCGGAGCAGGTCACCGCTAGTCAACTACTCAGGCATGACCTGTCTTTATGTTCATACAAATGCCTCCTGAATTAAGTTTCATTTCTCTTGTCACCATACATGATAGTAACTTTTTTTTTTTAACGTTTATTTATTTTGAGACATAGAGACAGCATGAGCAGGAGAAGGGCAGAGAGAGAGGGAGACACAGAATCTGAAGCAGGCTCCAGGCTCTGAGCTGTCAGCACAGAGCCCGAGGCGAGGCTCGAACTCACAGACTGCGAGATCATGACCTGAGCCGAAGTCGGACGCTCAACCGACTGAGCCACCCAGGCGCCCCAATGATAGTAACTTTTAATCGGGGGAGAGAGAGGGACTGTATCATGCCAGAAACAGATGTACTTAACCAGAAGGGGATATTTTACCTATTAATAGCATGCTAACATTTAAAGTTTAAAAACAAAAACAAACAAACGCAGGGCTACTGGATGCTGGCCTGAAGAGGGAAATGTGTGTTTTGAGGGGCCCCCGCTGTGTCCATGGAGACAGGCTGGGCTGTTTTGGTCCTCAGCTGTTGGAAGAGACATTTGGATTTGAAGCACCGGAGATCCGAACCGCCTCCTGCCACCCTGGCTGTCATCTGTGATGACTAAAGTGCCTTCTTTCCTCTTACACCCTTTATTTCCTGGAACTCTTTCTGTTCAACGTCGGGGAGCTGGGGGAAGGGAGGAGATCAAAACCCAGAGAGCTGAAAGACCCAGATACATGGGCGTTGCATCCGACTCAAAAGTTGCCCCAAGAGTCCAAAATAGCACCAGAGAGAGCTCTGGAAAACCGTCTCTCCTTTGTTTCCCCCACTTGAACTCGGCAGTACTACTTCCTCCGTCTTCTGTACCCGAGTCTCACGGTTCAGAATGGCATGTGTGTGAGGACAGTTCAGGAAGTTCGCTGGGCCGTGCTGTACAGGAAATTTCCAGAAGTCAGCTTCGGACTTCCTGCCCTATCACCCCCCAGTGAACAAAATGGGCATGGATCCCTTGGAGGTCATCGGTGCGCATGAAAATTCTCTGTTTAAATGCTTTCTATTTCTACAATTTAGGATTTTTTTTTTCTAATGAAAATTAATAGGACTCAACTACTAGATAAAAAAGATACTGTCACTATCTAAAACTGCAGTGTCCATCCATTGGAGAAAATAGTTTTCTATCAGAAGCTTTGGTTTAACCAAAACACTTCCGAACTCAGAGCTTCTCGGTGGCTCAGTTGGTTAAGCGACCGACTTCAGGTCAGGTCATGATCTTGCAGCTTGTAAGATCAAGCCCTGCGTTGGGCTTTGTGCCGACAGCTCAGAGTCAAGAGCCTGCTTTGGATTCTGTGTCTCCCTCTTTCTCTGCCCCTCCCCCATTTGTACTCTACCTCAAAAATAAACAAGCATTTTTAAAAAACTAAAAAAAAAAAAAACCACTTCCAAACTTAAGCAAAGAACAGTTCATGCTATCCAATGGCAAAACATTTAAAAAGTGTACATTTCTGGTTATTTCAAGTTGTAAGACTTGAAAGTATTCATGTAACCTGCTTATGAAAGTAAACCCAATGACTGTGTCTCATCTGTTTTCTCCATCCTGGAATCTATCCCTGTGTTTTATACTTATTGGTGTTAGAGAATTATTTGATAGTTATATCATATATATAAAAATATAGCATAATATTGTTACTATCATGATATATCATATACATTATACAACATAATTGTTATTTCACGTATCGCATAGGTACTAATTTTAGAGTGACCTCTCATTGCTGTTGAAAAGAAGTATTTATCCCAGTATTTTAGAGATAACTTGTACAGGAGAGAAGAGTTAGAATTAGTGTAACTTAGGGGTGTGTAGGTGGCTAGGTTGGTTAAGCGTCCAACTTCCACTCAGGTCATGATCTCTCAGTTCATGAGTTTGAGCCCTGCATCAGGCTCTGCACTGACAGTTCAGAGCCTGAAGTCTGCTTCAGATTCTGTGTCTCCCTCTCTCTCTGCCCCTCCCCTACCTGCACTCTCTCTCTGTCAAAAGAAACATTAAAAAAAAAGAATTAGTGTAATTTATTTATTTTTAAATATTTTAACATTTATTTATTTTTGAGAGAGACAGAGCATGAGCAGGGGAGCGGCAGAGAGAGAGAGAGAGAGAGAGAGAGAGAGAGACATACAGAATCCGAAGCAGGCTCCAGGCTCTGAGCTGTCGGCACAGAGCCCGACGTGGGGCTCGAACTCAAGAACCTCAAGATCATGACCGGAGCCAAAGTCGGATGCCTAACCGACTGAGCCACCCAGGCGCCCTGAATTAGTGTAATTTATACATGAAAATTATTTCAAGAAAATAAGCAGTGACTTTAAATAGATTTTAATAAATGTGAACATGTGACATTCTTACTTCCTGTCCTTAATTTCTGTCTCCACAGAGAACCAAAGCCCGGGGGGCTCGGCTGGTTGAGCTTTGCCAAACATCTGGCCTCTGCCACTTCCCTCTCCCTCGCCACCCAATCGTCCTAGATTTTCTAGATGACTTTAACTTGGCACTGCTGTTCCCGAAGAGCCTTCGCGCCCACAGCGTGACACCATCCCAGCCGCCACGACTTTGCGAGGCGAGTGGGTAAGACAGGTGTTATCCCTATTTCGCAAAGAAGCCAGTGAAGTAAGAGCACTGAGGGACTACACGGGACTCCGAGAGCTGTTACTCCCACACACCGACTATCTGTTTCCCACTTAAACCCATTGAGACGCCAAGACCTGCGGAATTTGTCTCCTTAATATTTTTCGGTTAGGTCCCCTCCTGTCCTTTCCCAGGGCTGCTGGCTTGGCCGGGTCCTCACCGTCTCCTGCCTGGACTACTCTACTTCCCTACTCATCGGAGCTACGAGAGAGACACTTCCTCCAGCTCACACCTCCTTCTGTCTACGAGGAAGATCGCCTTACCCTGTCATCCTGGAAAAACCCAAGTATCATCTCCCCACCCCCACTCCAACAAAAACACTTCTAGTTCTCTGCTCTCTAGGGGACCCGCTAAAGACGGATTAAGGAGGCCCGCTGCAATTTGGAACCTCCCTCCTCGGCTTTCCATCTCCTGCCGTACTGCCCCCCAGTCGTGCACCTGTGCTACTTCAGCCGTCTCTCTGTCTCTCCTGGTCCCTGGCAAGCGTTGATGATCTCCCAAGATTTAGCTCTGGCTGGACTTTGTCCTATGGGGAACCTTCCCAGGCCCTGTGGGCCCTGGAGACTGAGCCTGCTTTTTAAAACCTTTTTGTATTTATTTTGAGAGAGAGGAGAGAGAGGGGGAGAGAGAGAGAGAGAGAGAGAGAGAGAGAGAGAGAGAGAGAGAGAGAGAGAGAGAGAGAGAGAATGTGAATGAGAATCCCAAGCAGGCTCCACACTGTCAGCACAGAGCCCAGCGTAGGGCCCAGACCCATAAACCGGGAGATCATGACCTGAGCCTAAACCAAGAGTTGGAGGCTCAACCAACAGAGCCACAAAAGTGTTGCTTTGGGGCGCCTGGGTGGCTCAGTTGGTTAAGCGGCCGACTTCGGCTCAGGTCATGATCTCACGGAGTGTGAGTTCGAGCCCCACGTCGGGCTCTGTGCTGATGGCTCATCAGAGCCTGGAGCCTATATCGGTTTCTGTGTCTCCCTCTCTGTCTGCCCTTCTCTGCTCATGCTCTGTCTCTATGTCTCTCAAAAATAAATAAACGTTAAAAAAATTAAAAAAAAAAAAAAGAAAAAAGTGTTGCTTTTTAAAATGTATTTATTTTTTAAACATTTATTTATTTATTTTGGGGGGGCAGAGAGAGAGAGAGAGAGAGAGAGAGAGAGAGAGGAGGAGAGAGAGAGAATCTTAAGCAGGCACAGAGCCCGAAGCGGGGCTCCGTCTCAAGAAGTGTGGGATCAAAATCCAGAGTCTGACTTTTAACCGACTGAGCCACGCAGGCACCCTGCGAAAATGCTCCTGCCGGTGCCCTATAAGGTATGACTTCCATGGCAACTACACGCATTAATGTGAGGTTTGTTTTAAAATTATGAACGGGGACCATAAGCCCATGGAGGCAGGATCCAGGGTCTCTCTATCCCTGGGTGGGGGGAAAGTGCTCCATTCATTTTCTCTTAGGAACTTTGCATTCATCCAATCAGCACTAGAGGCCAGGCATTCTGGTTTCTAGCCCAGAGCGCTTTCTGCCTACGCCCGACGGCACAAATAGCAACAGGAAGGGATGTACTTCGCTTGGGATTCCTGGACTTACACAGCCCGGCATGGCAAAGGCCAGAGAGGTTTTCTTCTGGGGCTGGCTCCCGTGCTGGCAGACTGAGACCAAACTCGTCAGGGGCAGTTTTCGTGAGGCAATGGCCTGCCCTTCTAATTCTTCCAGGCAAAGATCTGACAACATGATGCGGCAAATACTGTGGGTCAAGGAGGGGCATTTCCATTGAGGAAGCTTTATGGTTCCTTCCCGGGAAACTGGGTGAAAGGTAGTGGAGTCGGCCTTCCTAAGCCCATATGAGCTCATCGCTGCTCTTGGGAGGGGCCATCACACCTTAGTTGGCTTTGTTTTTTTTTTTTTTTTTAAGAGTCTAAAGGGCAAAGCTTAGATAGTGCAGATTCCCAGAAGCTGGAAGAAAACAGGAATGCTTTCTTTCTTTTTACACCTCTGAAATGGATAAGGCTCACGGCGAGTAATCTGTCCCATGATCTCGTGGCTTCTGAAGAGCAGCCCAGATGCGTGGTTTCTGGGAGTGGCACCTTCATAAGGGAGGTTCATCATATTCCGGTGTCTTAATGAGAGCCTGGCTTTCTTGCCTCCCCGACACCAGGTCCCTGCTCCCACGGCCTCTGTTCCCGAGCTGCTCTCCGGCATACCACACTGTAATTTAGAAACCCCACCCACCCCCCCCCCCGTCCCCATTTTAAAAATTTGGGGAAAGGGAGCTTAGGGTAGCAGATGCATTTTTTATTTGACCAATGAAGCTAGGTGGCGTTCATAAAAAGAACAGTGGCAGCGTTTGAAGATCAGTCATAGATCTCACTGGAAAAACTCGAACCGGTCCACTTTTGGGGATTAATATTTAACTTACATCGTAGCTCACTGGGTAATAAAAAGTTTCCATTCATCTTCATAAATACTTAGAAAAAACTTCCAACTACTTATTATGAAAGTTTTATGATCTATACGAAGTAGACGAAAGCATTCCCTACTTTTGGCCAATCTCAGTCATCTGTAACCCTCTCTCTCCTCCCGACTCCCACTTATTTTGAAGCAAATCTCCATACTATCACTGCACCTGTAACTATGCAGTAAGTATGCTAGATGTTGAAAAAAAAAAAAAAAGATAAACACCGTGTCGATATCAACCCCAACAAGGATTAACAAGAATAAGTGATAAAAAAATAAGTGAAATCTGGCTCTTGCTCAGGGAAGGTATTAGCATCGCATATTATTACAGAACAATAGCAGGACACGCCACCCCAAAAGATGAGGCTTCGGTGTGTGGACTCTTTTAAGCCTTGGCGTTTGAAGGAGAGCAGAAACAGGGAGGGGCTTACTCTGAACTCTTTCCCCACCTAAACACAGATCCTCCAGAACGAACTCCGGGGCTTCCTCATCGATGAAGGACTGACCCATCACAAAACAAAAGACTAGAAGCTCACACCGCACCCACCCAAACTGTCGTAAATTATCATCCCTCCTGCCTATTCTTAGGGCCCTTCATCTTTCCTAAAAATCACTTTCTTGACCCTGACAGGCCCGCATCCTCCCTCCCCCTTCCCTGTAAAGATGGAATTTAATACTGAATTCTAAAGCCGCTGGAGTTACTCACTTTTCCCTGGCTGCCTCCCACGTACACATAAGGTCAACATGTTAATAATGTTCCTCTCTCGCTAATCTGCCTTTTATTACAGGAGTCGTGGCTAAGAACTTGGGAGAGGGAAAATTACGTTCCCCTCTCTGGTACTTAGGGTTTGAGCCGACAAAAATCATCTCTCGGCACATGCTGGATATCGGGAGTAGCTAGTATGGGACTCGGGGGGCCCATGTTCCCTGCATTAGTCCACATGGCTGTCACCAGCTTGGCAACAGGAGGTAGCCCCTTGATAGCTCCATGTGCTGAAGTCTCCTCTCTTGGGGCCCTTCTCTTGTAGTTGCTCTGGTACAAGGGAGAAGATACAGAAAGAGCACCTAATTGCAACACCTGGGCCGAATGAGGTCTTCTTGGGGATAAAGGAAAAGAGATTTGCAATTACATGGGTCAACAAGAAGCTGGTGGTCACTGTGAGCAGAATGTATGCAACCAGAGGAGCCACCATGACGGTCGGTGGGATGTTAGTGCCGCCCGTGTGTCCCGCCTACAACGCAGGCAGCACCTGCTCCTCCCGACCACCTCCCAACTCCTGCCTTTCAATACCCGAGGGATATTCTTGAGAGACACTTTGTGCAGAGCAGACACACGCGGTGACATGACGGCACAACCGCACATGTCCTCTAGCCCCTCAGTACTATTTGTCAGTGAGGCGTCGGTCTTTGCTGGTATTCGAGGTTGTCCGGGCTTTCCCAGAGAAGTGCTCACTGGCCTTTGAGAAACTGCAGGATTAGGTGGGCCCTCCTGGGCCCAGGAAAGTAATGGAAAGTGCCCATTTGAAAAGCAAGTAGTATGCGGATTTGAAAGAAAATATGGCATTCTAGGTGCAAAGATGGGCTCTCTCCTCCAAGTGTTAGATTCTCCGACACTATCATAAAATATCCCACAAATGATGAGTACCCCCTTACCTTTGCAACAAGTTCCTGCCCATTCTTACAAAAACACCTCTAAAATCCTGCTCATGAGAAAGAGCTTTTATGTGACAGTCATTTCTAGCCTCTCCTTAAACTTTCAGGTTGCTTAGGAAGAATGCTGAGGAAAGGTCTCTTCTCGGCTGAAGGCTAGCTTGTTTTAAAGGCAGCTACCTGCATGGGACACTTGGCTCCATGGGCAAAGATATCGGGCAGGGCCCATCTCTGGCAGTATCCCAGAATCCCCTCGCCCAGCCCCCACTCCATTATGCCCCCCTATACTTCTTTAGAGTAATCTCTGACAAGGCAGGCCTGAATTGGGGAGGGGTGATTGGAAGTCGTCGCTCTTTTACTGTTATGAACGTACCACAGCCAACACATCAAGTCTCCGGTGGCATTTCCCCACCAACAGCTCGGAGAAAGCTGGTTTTACAGAGGCACAGCAGTAGGTGACCAGATAAAGGGTGTCTTTGGAGACAGAGGGGGAGAAAGAGGTGAAAGGGTGTGAGCAGGCTCTGTAGCCTCAAGCTTTTGCCTGGAGGCAAAATTAGTATTTTCTTACTAATTAATGGGAGCCTGGTCTAAAACCAGAATGCTTCAGAATGAAACAACTTACCAAAACCAGAACAGAGAATACAAATAAGGCTGAAGAACTTTCCTCTTTTCCGAGACAGGTCATTTTAGGGGTGCTTGAGCCATCTGGTTTCTGGTAAAGTCTGTCTGTGAACTCCATAAATGAGTGGTTCTCAAAGTGGAGCGTAAGCACTTTCTATGTCAGAACCACCTGGGAGATGGTGGGGAGGTGTAAAACGGAACTTTTTTTTCTTTTTTTAATTTATTCATTTTTGGTAGCCACAGAGAGCCAGAGCATGAGTGGGGGAGGGGCAGAGAGAGAGGGAGACGCAGAATCTGAAGTAGGCCCCAGGCTCTGAGCTGACAGCACAGAGCCCAACGTGGGGTTCGAACTCATGAATTGTGAGATCATGACCTGAGCCAAAGTCAGATGCTTAACGGACCAAGCCACCCTGGTGACTTGGGAAAAATACATTTTAAGTAGAGTTTTGACTGAGTTTGTTTCAAAATTATGACTAACGTAAATATTCAGTTAAAGAAGGTGGTTGGCGATGAGATCAGGGGTTAATGGGATTTGAGGTGCTGAAGTTAAAACTTATGAGACTCCACACAAAAAGTCATGAATCTATCATTTAGATTTAGGCCTGAACTTTTTTTTTTTTTTTTAACGTAGGCCTCAGACCCAGCAAGGAGCCCAATGTATGGCTTGAACACAGAACCGCAAGATCAAGACCTCAGCTGAGATAAAGAGATGGGTGCTTGGGGAGCATGGGTGGCTCAGTTGGTTGAGTGTCCGACTATGGCTCAGGTCATGATCGCACAGTTCATGGGTTTGAGCCCCAAACTGGGCTTGCTACTCTCAGCACAGAGCCTACTTTGGATCTTCTGTCCCCTTCTGTGTCCCTCCCCTGCTTGTACTCTCCTCTCTCAAAATTACTGAAATGTTAAAAAAAATTAAAAAAAAACACAACAACAACAGTCAGATGCCTAACTGACTGAACTACCCAGGCAGCCCTAGTCCAGATAGCCTTACATGCGTATTCTTTCAGAGGAATTTTATTTTATTTTATTTTTAAAGTTTTTTTAATGTTTGTTTATTTTTGAGACAGAGACAGAGCATGAACAGGGGAGTGGCAGAAATAGACAGAGACACAGAATCCGAAGCAGGCTCCAGGCTCTGAGCCATCAGCACAGAGTCCGATGTGGGGCTCCAACTCACAAACTGCGAGATTATGACCTGAGCCGAAGTCGGACGCTTAACTGACTGAGCCACCCAGGCAGCTCTCAGAGGAATTTTAGAATCATTCTGTACTGTTGGAGAGTCACTAAAATTCTGTTTGAACTTAAAATTTAAGGAACACAACGACACTTATACTGTTAAGTTTTCCTTTCCTTTCAAAGACGGCAAACCTCTCCATCAAGTTGTCTTCTATCATAGGTGAATAGTTTTAAGTCCTCTGAAACTTCTTTCGGGCTACTTCACATTTCTTGTTGCTTGTCTGTACGTTTTTCCTCCAATGTGTTTTCTAAACTTGTTACTGTCGATAAGAAAGGCAATGGATTTTAAAATGTTTTCTGATGACCAATCTACTGTCTACTCTTGTTTCTAACTGTGTTAGTTCTCTTGAGTTTAAAGAGTGCCATCAGTTTCCACCTGTAGCCAGCACACAGGAAGTCCAACCTCCTAAAGGTTAGTCTTGCCAGCTGCATTTCGTGTTCCTTATTGCCGTCATCCTCCAACAGACGGACCGCTTCCCTTTCTTGAGAACTTTGAAACCTGGCTCCTTCAATGTCCACGTGAATGACATCCAACCACTTGGCACCTAACCCGATCAGATCGCTGCTCAGATTGCTCCCCACAGAAATCCTCTCGGCTGCTGTCTGCCTCCAGTCTTCTATGTTTCCAGTTCTCGCCCCTCACCAGTCCTGCACACGTGCTTTTCAGCCGCAGACACAGAAAGCTGTCTTTGATATTCTGTGTTCTCCCCGGCTGATCAGCCCCTTCTGGGCTGCTTTCCTGAAGCAGCTCAGACCACCTAGATGTCTGATGGTCTTCAGTTTCTAGGCACGCCAGACCTTCTGCCGGCATCAATATCCCAAGCCGGGCTCAAAACCAGCCCTTTTAACCTTCTAATTCCTGGATGGTGAGCACTGTGGAAATGAGCCCTTTCTGTGGATTGGTGCTGCTGTCGCTGGGCCCTCAGCAGCCCGTGGACATCCCTCCCGTCCTGTTCCCGAGGCCCAAGTCAAACACACCTCAAACCTCTGGATCAAAGGGGCCATGTCACAACTCAGCTAAAAAAAAGTGAAATCTGGAAGTGTTCAGATGAACATAGCACCGTGTGCTCCCCAATCTATAAGGGTGTGTGTGCGCATCTACCGCGTCCTTGAACTCCTCCCGTTCCAGAAGACAAGGGCTCTCGCCTACTGACGTTCAAGCCCATTTCCCCAGCCTCTGGCTTGTGCCATCGGGCCGTCCATGCCTGTGCCACACCTTCACCCTGCCCCTCTCTGCTGGCGTTCTCAGGGTTTATGCACAGTCTCACAAAGCCTGCTCTTTTCAAAACCAAAACCAAAACCTTCCTCTGACCTCACTTCCTCTAGTTTCCTCTCTATCTCTTTCCTTCAGTTCTCAGGGGAGTCTCTTGAAGCTACGGCCTCCCCGTGCTGTGTCGGCTTCTTCAAACTTTTTTTTTTTTTTAATGTTTATTTATTTATTTTTGAGACAGAGAGAGACAGAGCATGAGTGGGGGAGGGGCAGAGAGAGAGGGAGACACAGAATCCGAAGCAGGCTCCAGGCTCCGAGCCGTCAGCACAGAGCCCGACGCGGGGCTCGAACCCACAGACCGTGAGATCACGACTTGAGCCGAAGTCGGCCGCTTAACCGACTGAGCCACCCAGGCACCCCTGTGTCGGCTTCTTTATTTCTCATTAACCCAGTTCCCTACAGGCCAGCCTCCATTTTCAACGCTCCACTAAAATTTCTTGGGTGGAGTTCGCTGGTGATGTCTGCATTGCGAGGTGCCACGGGCCCTTCAGGAGTTCTTTGAATGTGGCTCTTGGTAGCACCTGCCCCTACTATCTCTTGAGATTCTCCTTCCTTGGATTGTTTTCTCATGATTCTATTCCATTTTGTTTACTTTTATTATTGTTTTGTTTTCTTCTGTGCCATTTATTCTCCACCACCTTTGTGGCCTCTTCTTTTGACCCTCGCTCCAACCTAACATTATTCCTAGAGGTTCTCTCTTTGGGACTCTTGTTTCCGTTGGAAAACTCCATCCAATCTCATGATTTTAACTATCACCTATATGCTGGCCCTTCCCAAATCTACCTCCTGGCTCTGACCTTCTAGGGTTTTCTGACAACCGCCACCAATTCCGAGTCTCCACACATCAGCTGGAGATCCAACAACCAATCCAATCCAATCCTATCCGGACACTAATTACCTGGAGTTAGTACACACTCTAAGGTTAAGGATCAGTCCCACAAGACCGCCCCCACTTCAGATGCTGCTGTAAGTCCCAGGCGAAGACACTGTAAACTAGGGGTTCCCGCGACCCCCTCATCAGATTCGAAAATTCTCTAGAATGGCTCATAGAACTCAAGGAAATGCTTAATTTGAGAGTTATTATAAAGAATACAATTCAAGACCAACCAGATGGCAGAGATGCCTAAGGCAAGCTATGAGTGCACGCGGGGCTTCCCCGTCTTTACTGGGTGCATTACACCCCTCACTACCTCAACCCGTTCACCAATCTGAAAGATCGCCAAATCCTGTTCAAGAGTGTTTACAGTGCTTCATCTCAAGGCCCCTTCTCCTCCTAGGAGGTTGAGGGTAGGGCTGTAGGCTCTATCCTCTTAACACCTGGCCATTTGGTTGATCGGCCCCATCCTCACTCCATCCTAGGGCCCTACCCTGAAACCCCTCTATTAGCATAAACTCAGGTGTGATTACAAGGGGCCGTTCAGAGTAAAGAAAGATACTCCAATCACTCAGGAAATACCCATTTTAGAAACTTTGTGCCAGGATCAAAAGACAAAGGACACTCTTTCATGTCAGACTCAATTTTTACAAAAGGGAATTCATCACTTCAATATTCCAAATCTTTTCCTTCTATCATCCATGACTTCATTCATGGCATCACAATCCATGAACCTCCTGGAGAGAGAAACTAGGAGTCATTCTTCTAGCCTCTTTCCCTCCATCGATCCAACTCATCACCAGGCCCTTCCTGTTTTAGGCCCTTTGACATTTCTGAAACCTATTCTTCCCCCATTTTTCCTACGAAAACAGTGTCCTCTGGATTGTTTCACAGCCAGTGAATGCCTGCTTCCAGTTTTGTTCTCCATCAACTCTATCTTAAACCATGCTCCTGGAGTCATTTCTAAAAAACTCTAACTGCTGTTTTCACACTGATTCCTATTTTTCCTTTTCAACTTAGGTACCATCATTTCCTGCCAGGAAGCTGTTACTCGGTCCCCACACTGGGCTACTTTGTCCTCCACTATTCTCCTAAAAATAACCTGTATAGGGCATCTGGGTGGCTCGGTTGGTTGAGCATCCAACTCTTGACCTGGACTCAGATCATGACTTCGCGGTCGTGAGATCCAGCCCCGTGTCTGCCTCTGCGCTGATAGCGTGAAGCCTGCTTGGGATTCTCTCTCTCAAAACGAATAAACATTAAAAAAGATTCTCTCTCTCTCCCTCCCTCTGCCCCTCTCCCGGCTCATGCTCTCTCTCTACAAAAGAAAAAATTACAAAAATAACCTGTATATATTATTTGTCACAATAGATAGAAATTCATATTTAATATCATATTAAGATACTGCTCAAATTACAGTGACACCTGCTCTAGAGTGCAGGGTCCATGTCTAATACCACCTAATATTCTTACAAGATAAAATTGTGAACATGAATAAAAGGAAACCTCAGCTAAAATGGAGTCAGAGGCTAGAAGGAGGCGAGCTGAGGCTGTACCACTAGTTGCCCCACTTAGCAGACCCAACAGAAAGAGACAGGCTTTGCAGACCCCAAAGGAAGAAGTCAACTTTACTATCCCAGCAGGAGGAAGAAAGATTTCCTTCCTGCCTAGCAACAGCTCAGCCAATGAGACTGTCACCAATCAGCCAATAAGAAGCCATGAGACTTCAAATTCCCAGTTTACACCAATGGCCTTTTTGCTTATAAGAGCCCTGCCCAACTCCCTTTTCCTCTGGAAAGGACCATTCCTCTCCTTTATTCTCTTGACTTGCCTGTGGCTTTTCCTATACTTGCTTGTCCCAGACTGTGATTCCTCTGCTGTTCCCAAATAAACCCATTCTGATGCTAAAATAAGGGCACTTGTTGGGATGAGCACTGGGGGTTGTGTGGAAACTAATTTGACAATAAATTATATTAAAAATAAATAAATAGGGGCGCCTGGGTGGCTCAGTCGGTTGGGCGTCCAACTTCGGCTCAGGTCATGATCTCACCATTTCCGAGTTCAAGCCCCGCATCCGGCTCTGTGCTTTCAGCTCAGAGTCTGGAGCCTGTTTTGGATTCTGTGTCTCCCTCTCTGTCTGTGCCCTTCCCCTGCTCATGCTCACTCTCTCTGAAAAATAAACATTAAATAAATAATAAATAAATAATAACTGGTTGTTTCACTTTTAAGATAGTACAACCCCTAATAATAGTAAGCCCTCAGTCTATGTGTGTCAAATTCAACTACTGGTATAAACAAAAGTACTTTAAAGAATATAAAATGCTTTAAAATGCTATTAATAATTATTAAGTTGAAGTGGTCAGCAAATATCCCTGACTTCATTTCTGAGGAAAAGGACTTTTTAACCTTACATTGTCATCTGTGTTCAAGTGCAATAGATGATTATTTTCAGACCTGAACTACAGCTGAGAAGCTTCCAATTCCACTGAGAAGAGGTTTGGTGTCCAGGGGCATCTGTCTGGCTCAGCCCGAGGAGCATGAGCTCTTGATCTCAGGGGTTCTAAGTGTGAGCCCCATGTTGAGTGTAGAAATCACTTAAATAAATATTAATTAAAAAAAAAGGTGTGGTCTCCTGTTTGTGGAGATTTGTGTTAAATATAACATTTGTGTTATAGGTTTGACATTAAATTACTCGATCAGGTGTGGGTACTATGACTGGTCCAGAAGGCACCATGACCTTGTCAGCTGCTGCCAGAGGGCAAAGCAGGATGTCTGAATGCTACATGAACGCTGATTAAGTATCAGCTTTTAAGAGGACAGTTCAGGTACGTTCCAATGGCAACCCTGCCTTAACCAGGTGTCCGTTTACCTCGGGAAATAAAAGAAAAAAATAAGAGGCCCAAACCAAGGGAGAGAGCAAGGATTCTATTCACATTCAAAAGGCTTTCCTTGGTGTGTTCATTCTGAGAGAATTCTTTACACAAAGGCTACGGAAGAGTGCAGAGAAGTAGGGCAGTTTTTCTTCCAAGACTCTTACTCTTCAGGTTGGAAGGAATCTAACAAACCAGGTCATTCGGCCCTCTTTCTTTACAGAGGAGAAAAGTGCAAACCCGGGAGAATGACTTCCCTCAAGTTCAAAGAATCCATAGCAAAGCCAAAGGCGGAAGTGAGGAAAGAGGACAAAGGAAGGAAGAGCATTCTAAATGAGGACTTCTCCTCTCCTCCCCCTTCCCCCGGCTGCCCCGCCGTGCTCTTCCTAGTTCCCCTGGCCCCCACCAGGCTAGCCGCAGGAGACCTTTACACACCCATCACATCCGTGATTTTGAACTCTCAAGCAACCTATCCTTGTTCTTCCTTCTGCCTGGGATAATTTTCTCCCTTCCGCTGACGCCAAATTCTTTCCTGCCCCTCACCTTCACTTCAAACATCACCTCCTACCTCAGCTCCCTTCAAGGAAAACCAATTCCCTACATCTCTGTTCCCATGAGCAACCGGTAACTCCTCTGGAATTTTTATCACTTGGTATTAACTGTGTGCACGCACCCACACCCCACTCTCTCCTCCCCGGACTGGAAGCTCCTAAGGGCACTGCACACATGTTCATTTGCCTTGTCTTCCCAGCAGAAAGCAGTGCGGAAACGCTTGTCGGATTCCAGAGGATTATGGAAGAGCAGAGACAAAGCATTAAAGTCAGATCTCAGATAACAGTGCTAGGCTAATAGAGCCATTTGGACCAAAAATCAACAGTAGGAAAATATGCTTGTCTTTCAGAAGGCTTCTAGGACTTACCAGGTGGTAGATCAATCGGTTCACAGGTATTACCTAACAGGTGACATGTGCGCAAAAACGGAAAGCAACATGCAGATAACTGATGGCCATCATTATGATGACAGCCATCATGCGGAAAAGTCACGAGCGGTGCCTCGCATACGTGAAGAAAGTCCAACTGGTGTAAAGGTGTGATATTGGGAGAGGGCCTAAAAAATGTAACTGGCATACAAATCCCTTTAATGTGTCGTGAAGAAGACGATGCTACAAGACTGTGACGGCTGAACCGCACTTACTGCACCATGTGAACTCGGGGACAGGTTTTCAAAACCTGTTTTCCCTAAAACATAGGGAATACGCTTCAATGAAAAGGTATGACACGTTTCATTTGCATACGCGATGTATTTCTGAATGCTTAGGACTTGGCCAAAACCTACCTGGCTAATTACGAACACTGAAAAATGATTTCGGGACGGAAAAATGATTGTTAACATTTTACGGTTTTCAAGCAAAGGTCACAAAGTAGTAACGTGAGTTTGAAAGCTGAAACTAGTTTGTAAGCATGACCAGCAGCTCGGTCTCAGTATTCTGGAGTCGCATCCTGGTTCGGGATCAAAAGTGATCCTCTCCGAGAATGGTCGAACGGTGTTTCAATTATTCTTAACCACCTTACTTGCCACATTGGGCTTTCGGGTGTTTCCAGAAACTGAATTCATTCTCAAAGGACGAGGATTTGCCAACCTTATGACTGTTCAAAGAATGGGCTCCAGGCTTTGAAAGTAGCTCTGCAAGAAGAGTTTCAAAAAGATTTTGTGCAATCGCAGCATTTTTGGAAAAGTCCTTGGGTTCCTTCGGTGACTACTTTTGAAGAGACAACATTCCCATGTTGTTAAAACAAAGCAGTCGCATTACTTTATAGAAACATTCTGTGCTTATGCAAAGAAGAACCCAACCATGGTGTACTGGTGTGTGGGGGGTGCCTGAGCGGCTCAGTTCCTTAAGCGTCCCACTTTTTGTCTCAACTCAGGTCATGATCTTGCGGTTCAGGAGATGGAGACCAGCCTCAGAATCTGGGCTGCCAGCAGGGAACCTTGCTTGGGATTCTCTCCCTCGCTCTGCCCCTCCCCAGGGCACGCATGTGCGTGCTCTTCGTCTCTCAAAATAAATAAATAGACTTGAAAAATGTTTAATAAGTAAATAAAAACTGGAATCTATGAATGACTGTCATGCAAATCACATGGTAAAGCTGCAATTGCAATGACGAAGTTCCCGGTGGCCAGGTCTGAGCACAGATGAATGCAGAAGGAGCCAGAGAGGGGTACCTGTGTCTGACAGGACACAGAGGAAGTCCCCGTGCTCAAAAGAGAGCTAAAGGTGCTCCCTCTACCCCGTCCTCTACATCACATCAGAAATCCTTTCGATGTTAGAACCGTTGAATGAAAATGAATCTTGGATTCACGGTTGAGAAAACAAACCTATTAAAATGAAGAGATCTGGGGCGCCTGGGTGGCTCTGTTGGTTAAGCATCAGACTTCAGCTCAGGTCATGACCTCACAGTCTGTGGGTCTGAGCCCCATGTCGGGCTCTGTGCTGACAGCTCAGAGCCTGGAGCCTGTTTCAGATTCTGTGTTTCCCTCTCTCTCTGCCCCTCCCCTGCTTGTGCTCTCTTAAAAATAAACATTAAAAAATAATTAAAATTAAGAAATCTACTGAGGGATGCATAGACACTTAATGGGAGGCACTCTGCCTTCTGTATCTTTACTCATCCTAAATCTAGTGAGGTTGGATCATTAATTATTTTAGGGGGCTGGTTCGGATTGGACTGCACATTTGAATTTTGGCTTCAACAGCTGTTATGATCTCAGGCAAGGCACTGGGTCTCCGTCATGCAGAAAGTGATGATAACTGTACCTATGTCATATATATGAAAGCATTCTAAATGGTGTCTAAATAGTGGTACTATCTCACCTCATGTAAGCGTTGATGTATTTTCTGAAGCTACCTTGTCTCTTCTTTGAAAAAAGATCAAACCTCAAAATATTGCTTTTCTCTACCCTCATTTTCCTTAGGGGCAAAGGCCTTGTGTTCTTCATCTTGGGTGACTGCCGTGACCCTCAGGGTGGTGCCCAACACACAGAACTACTTAGTCAATGTCAGTTGAGAACATGAGCAAATCTCTGTGGTCATTATCAGTTGTTAAATAATGCCTTTCTCCTAGCTCCTAGGCCATTTACCATTAGCTCCTCTCACGTATTGTTGAGAGGTCAGATGTTCTGTGATGTGCGTATCTGACTTCAGCCAAGGGGCTGTGATTACTTGTAAAATTTTCAGCAAAGATTCAGACCAAAACAAGGACAAGGGTGGAAATCTACCCATTTGATGTCAAAACTAGTCCAACGTCACATACCACAGA
Source organism: Paguma larvata (assembly GCA_030068075.1). Classification (NCBI taxonomy): domain Eukaryota; kingdom Metazoa; phylum Chordata; class Mammalia; order Carnivora; family Viverridae; genus Paguma; species Paguma larvata. Next base: position 129,511,846 of record CM057826.1, read on the forward strand.
ACTTTATTATGACAGGAAAGGAAAATATTCTTAAAAATTTTTTTAATGTTTATTTTTTTTAACTTTTTTTTTTTTAATTTATTTTTGAGAGACATAGAGACAGGTGTGAGCAGGGGAAGGGCAGAGAGAGAGGGAGACACAGAATACGAAGCAGGCTCCAGGCTCTGAGCCATCAGCACAGAGCCCGACGCGGGGCTCGAACTCACAGACTGTGAGATCATGACCTGAGCCGAAGTTGCCCCGCTCAACCGACTGAGCCACCCAGGCGCCCCTAATGTTTATTTTTGAGAGAGAGAGAGAGAGAGAGAGAGAGAGAGAGAGAGAGAGGCAGAGCAAGAGCCGGGGAGGGGCAGAGAGAGAGGGAGACAGAATCTGAAGCAGGCTCCAGGCTCTGAGCTGTCAGCACAGAGCCCGACATGGGGCTCGAACCCATGAATGTGAGATCATGAGTCAGAAGCTTAACTGACTGAGCCACCCAGGCGCCCTGGAAAGGAAAGTTTTCTTGATAGTTCCTATGGGCTCTTTATATGCTATGTAACACATGCAGGACCAAATTTAAGTTGTTAGCAACAAACGAGGTGCTGTCTTCCAGTGAGTTACAGAAACAGTACAATGATAAAGAAAGCTGTCGTGATGAAGTGGCTTTTCATCACCGTTGACATACAGCAACTGAATTCACACGACACGGTTAGTACTACACACTAGGGATTTCAAAATAACTTGTAGGATCACACGATCACTGTTTGCAGATGATAATCCTCACCGTTAACAGTAAAAGACAAAAAGGAGCCTGTTTCTAAGGTTCTTCACGTTTTTTAAATCACCGCGCAAGATGAAGACATACTCTGAAAAATTTATATGTGGATATAAACATAAACCCAATACATCCAGACTTAAAAAAAACCCAAAACACCAACATTTATACACAGATCGGCATCTCCATGAGTGGAGAAGAGGCATGTCCGCTACCCACGTCGGTGCCGGAGCCTTCGCCGACCTGACACGGAGCGGTGTTTGCAAAGAAGAGGAGAGACGGGGCCAGGACCCAAGGGGAAGGAAGAGGACACACATTCACGGCAAATTAACATTTTCTCTCTTTCCAATGTAACTCGGTATCTCTCCTCATGCTTTTCTTTCTTCTCGCTCCATCTCCTTACTCATTGTCTCCACCTTCAGATTTTCCCCTTCTCCACGTGGATCTCTTCTTTTTTAAACACATTTCATCACTACTGGGACCTCTGACCACGTGTTTATGTTCATTTGCTCCGAGACAGGCCCCCAATCGGATGAGGGGGCAATATACCTGTCTGCTAATACTACCAATACTGCTGCCTCATCCGATCAGGGGCCTGTCTGGCACCATCCATTCAGGAGAGGGGAACAGAAGAGATAAGAAACTAAATCAGGGGCGCCTGGGTGGTTCAGTCAGTTTAGCATCCGACTCGGCTCAGGTCATGATCTCACGGTTCATGAGTTCAAGCCCCATGTCGGGCTCTGTGCTGACAGCTCACAGACTGGAGTCCCTTTCGGATTCTGTGTCTCCTCTCTCTGCCCCTCCCCTGGCTCACACTCTGTCTCTCCTTCAATAATAAACATTAAAAAAATTTTTTTTAATTTAAAAAAGAAACTGAATCAATAACATGAGGATGGCTTAGTCAGGTAACAGTCCCTCCAGTATCACAGGTCCACCTTGCTAAGGTCCACTTAGCAAGTTGTGTTGTGCTGGATTTATTTACCCTTTAATGCTAGAAGCAAGTAAGCCACTTCACTGGTAGATAAGTATGCTGCAAAGAGGTTTGAGAAAAAGTACTCTTTGAGAATACTGTTTGCCATTGACAGAGCTCTCCTATAGTATGCAGTCCAAGTACTGGAAGTGGTCACACTTACCAAGTCCAACCTTCCTACATGCCTGTCGGGAGATGCGTATTAAAAACAAATCCAACGTACAAACGACTGGACCCTAGCCTTCGATGACAACAGCGTAAGAACACAATGAAAACCTCGGCAAACAGTTACCCTTGAGACAAAAAAACGTACCGTGGAAGACAGGAAGAAGGCTCTCACTTTTCATCTCCAACAGAGACTACACTGTTTGTTTTTTCTAACCTTATACACATACTGCTTTCAAATACATCAACACAGATGGGGGAGACTGTGGTCCAATTTCTTAGTTTCTTCTTTGTATGACTCTGTCATAAAAAAAACGGTGATAAATGTCACAAGCAAAATTTTAAGAGGTTGTAAAACATGTACCCAAGCAAGCCAGCCCGAGTTATCTTTGTTGACACTGTCACGTCCGTTAACATCTTTGAGAACACTGCACTTTGGGGGAGTTTTCAAAATCCTCAGTATGACTGTCGCCTACTCAACAGTCAACAAATATTCATTCTGTTCTCAAGTGTAAGGTACTGATCTGCTTTCCAAGTGCTTACAGTGTAGAGCACCTCGGTGGCTCAGTCAGTTAAGTACCCAACTTTGGCTCAGTTCATGATCTCAGGCTTTGTGAGTTCAAGCCCCGCACGGGCCTCTGTGCTGACAGCTCAGAGCCTGGAGCCTGCTTTGGAATCTGTGACTTCCTCTCTTTCTGCCCCTCTTTCGCTGGTGCTCTGTCTCTCTCTGTCTCTCAAGAAATAAATGAATGTTAAAAAAATTAATAAAAAAAAAAGTGTTTACAGTGTTGGGGCACCTGGGTGACTCAGTCGGTTCATCGCCTGACTTCAGCTCAGGTCATGATCTCACAGTTCATGAGTTCAAGGCCAGCACTGGGCTCTGTGCTCAGAGCCTGGAGGCTGTTTCGGATTCTGTGTCTTCCTCTCTCTCTGTCTCTCTGCCTCTCCCTGGCTTGCACTGTCTCTCTCTCTCAGAACAATAAAAAAACATTAAAAAAAACAATTACAGTGCTTACAGTCTTGTTTTCCTGGATTGTGAAAACATTTCTCTTAAAGCTATACCGTGGGCCCTCACGCGTTCCTGGTAGAAACATAACATACCATGGCTGCTTTGAGAAATTTTGCCAGTTCTGAAAAAGTTAAACAAAGATTTACCATATGGCTCAGAAATTCCACTTCTAAATACATCATTAAAGAGAAATAATAGCATATGTCCACACAAAGACTTGCATACAAATATTCAGAGCATTATTCATAATAACCAACAAGTGGAGACCACCTAAATGTTCAGGAACAAGCAAACAGATGGACAAAATGTGGTGTATTCATACGGTATCGCCGAATACTGTTCAGCGTTAAAAGGACTGAATTACTCACACACACTACTTTACGAATGGACTTCACCCAAGGCTGAGTGAAAGAAGGCAGATACAAGAGACCAAGTATTATATGATTCCACTGGTATGAAATGCCCAGGAAAAGCCAATTTGTAGACGTAGAAAGTAGACAAATGGTTACGTGGGGCAAGGCGGAAGGGGGATTCAATACAAACGGGTGTGACGGATTTTTGCGGTGGGGTGTGGGAAAGTGCTGGAAAGCCAGGCATGACAATGGAGCACCACTCGGTAGAGTCGCTGAAGCGTACCGCGGAAATGGGGAAGTTTGAGGATATGGAAAATATATCTTAATAAACCTGTTCAGAATAATCTGCCTCTTGAGACATCATGTCCCGTTATGAATGTGGGAATCTGGCACACAGGGAGTGACCGATGATAACAGAGAAACCAGGTGACCTTAGAGAATGCAGTTAAGTTGTTCCTGCTTCCCTTCTAGGAGTAAATAATTAAAGTTTAGATAGAGTCCCCTCTTTCCTTTAAAAAAATTTTTGTTTTATAAATTTTTTTTTAAATGTTTATTTCTTTTTGAGAGACAGAGAGAGGCTGGAGGAGGAGTAGAGTGAGGGAGACAGAGGGTCTGAAGCAGGCTCTGCATTGACAGCAGAAAGCCTGACACAGGGCTCGAACTCATGAACCACGAGATCGTGACCTGAGCCGAAGTTGGGTGCTTAACCGACTGAGCCACCCACGCGCCCCCCAAAAAATTTGTTTTAAATTATTTTAGAAAGAGAGAGAGCTCACGAACAGGAGAGAGGGACAGAGTGAGAGAAGGACAGAATCTTTAGCTAAGTGCAGAGCCTGATGCAGGGCTGGAACTCACAACCCTGGGATCATGACCTGAGCTGAAAGCAAGAGTCGGACACTTAACCGAATGAGCTGCCCAAGCTCCCCACACCCACCACCCTCTTTCCTTGAAGGAAAAACAAGTCATTGAGACGGCTGTGGGAGAGTCTCTTTCAAGGACCTTTATGACATTCAAAAATGTGTGAAATGCCTAGAGCTGAGCATGTAAAGACTTAGAAAGATGGTGAAGGAGAGTTCTTTCGGAGTTTAACAAATGGAAAACAATGAACAGGGTCAAGATGAGGAGCCACGGGGGGGCGCCTGGGTGGCTCAGTTGGTTAAGCATCCGACTTCAGCTCAGGTCATGATATCGCTGTCTGTGAGTTCGAGCCCCGCGTCAGGCTCTGTGCTGATGTCTCAGAGACTGGAGCCTGTTCCCGATTCTGTATCTCCCTCTCTCTCTGCCCTTCCCCTGCTGATGCTCGGTCTCTATATCTCTCAAAAAAAAAAAAAAAAAAAAAAAGATGAGGAGCCACGGGATAAAAGCTCATGCCAGGAACCAGGATGTTGAAAGTCAACGGCTCATAGATACAAGTACTGGACAATAGATGGGAAAACACCAAAGCAGTACGCAATATTTAATGTTTGTTTATTCTGAAAGGAGAGACAGAGTGTGAGCAGGGGAGGGGCAGAGTGACAGAATTCGAAGTCAGAATTCGACTTCAGGCTCTGAGCTGTCAGCGCAGAGCCCAATGCAAGCTCCAACTCACAAACCATGAGATCATGATCGAAGCCCAAGTAGGATGCTTAACCTCCTAAGCCACCCGGGCACCCTTAATGGCTAAAAGTTATTTTCAATGAGTTACAAAAACTGTCTAAGACGACTGATATATTTCTGGGCAAAAGCCTGCTTCGGATTCTGTGTCTCCCTCTCTCTGCCCCTTCCCTGCTTGCACTCTACCTCTCTCTCTCTCTCTCTCTCAGATATAAATAAACATTAAAAAAAAAAAAAGGAAAAGGACTTAGCCATTCGTAAATCAGATCCACAAGAGACTGTAAGAGTATCTCAGAAAATGTGTGTCAAAACCATTAGGTTTGTTAGAAATGTCTATATATTGGGAACATAACATTCAGAATGAAAACAGTACTGAGAGAGAGGAAACTAGGGTCTCAAAAGGAAATACGCAGCTAAATTACCAATTCTTGGTAAGAAGGGGGTATTTATTATTTTTTTAAGTTTATTTATTTATTTTGAGAGAGAGAAAGCTTGAGCAGGGGAGGGGCAGGGAGAGAGTGAAAAACAGAATACTAAGCAAGCTCCATTCTGTCAGTGCAGTGCGCGATGTGGGGCTCGAACCCATGAACCACAAGACCATGACCTGAGGTGAAGAAAGATGCTTAACTGACTGAGCCACCCAGTTGCCCCAGAAAGGGAGTATTTTTAAATCAAATATGCATTTTGGTGATGACTAAATCTGCAGCCTCACTGTTAACGCCAAGATGAGTAACTTACACCTCTCAGGCAAGTCAATGCACCTCAAAATTCGAACTGATACTGATACAGAATTTGATTAGGAAACTGTAAAAGAGTTACATTTCCCTTGAGATAGTCAAGCTGAATGTCAGTTATAAGTATATTACATACCTTAATTAGGGGCAATGGGGTCTCAGCCTCCCTAGCTCCGTAACAGATGGTTACTGAAAGGGATTAATTGTTGGGCTCTCTGAGAAATTCAGGAAGAAAAAATGTGATCAGAGTTTGCAAACTATTTAAGGTTCGCTAATATATTCGGGACTAGTCATGAGCTAGTATCTGTTAGCAACTTTAAACAGTACTTTGTACATAATAAATGTCCAATAAATGTTCACTGTTAATTAACAGCAAGAATAACAGCAGCTAAATTCTGTGAGGTTCATCACAGACAGGCAAGGTGAACACAGGTAAGGAAGAGCTAAGTATAGCCAGTGATAAGGAAACGCTTTATTTTTTTTTTAATTTTGAGAGAGAGAGAGAGACAGAGTGCAAGCAGGGGAGGAACAGAGAGAGCAGGAGACACAGAATCTGAAGCAGGCTGCAGGCTCCAGGCTCTGAGCTGTCAGCACAGAGCCCAACACGGGGCTCGAACCCACCAATCACGAGTTCATGACCTGAACCGAAGTCAGACGCCTAACTGAATAAGCCACGCAGGTGTCCCAGGAAGGACTTCAAAGGAAGCAAATCTCGAACTGATGTGTAGAAGTATATGGAGACAAAGAACAGACGGACCTGCTTGAGCAAAGGAATAGAGATGAGAAGGAAAGAACGTAGGTAGCTTTATTCAGCAGTCCGTCGGCACACCTGTTCCTTATTCTTCTGCATTATCACCTCCGAAGTCCAGAGCGGCTAGTTACTGTGACAGTTTGGCTATAAAAGACAGGCATGCTAGCAGCGTCGGGAATGGAGTTGAAATGAGCTACATGTACTCCAATGTACTTAAGTTCCTGGCAGAGGAGACTAGGTCGTGGGGGCCATCACAGACCTAGAGTAGAGAAGTATTCAAGTTCAGGCAGCCCTGGACTTGAATTTGAGCTGTTCTCTATTAACTGTGTCTCTGCCTAGTTGCTTCACTTCTCAGGCCTTCCGTGTTCTTACGTGGAAAGTGGAGATAATGACAGCAGCGGTCTCATTCTGTAGGAGAATGAATGCAAAGTCCTGAGCACAGCGCCTGTCACACAGCAAGCGTTCTCAATAAATGCCAGCTACTATTAACTCGGAGGCTAGGTTCTAGGTGATGGGGCCTAGGTGGGCAGAGCAAGCCATTCTCCTTTTGTTTTTTTTATTTATTTTTGAGAGAGAGTGAGCGAGCACATGAGTGGGGAGGGGGAAGGTGCAGACAGAGGATCTGAAGCAGGCTCCACGCTGTCTGCAGAGTCTGACGCAGGGCTCAAACTCACAAACGGTGAGATCATGACCAGAGCTGAAGTCAGATGCTTACCCGGTTTAGCCACCGAGGCGCCCCAGGCGTAAGCCATTCTAAAACTCCGAGAAGAAAATTTCCATCAGGACACCCAGATGCCAATGACTCTGAGCTTTGTGATAGTTAATCTAAGTTACAAAGTTCATAACAAAGAAGACTCGGTGCCTACGTGTCTAAAGTTTGCTCCCCAAATGATTACAAATATGGAATGATCACAAAATACATAACACTGATAATGTATCTACCTCCATCTTAAAATTACTCTTATTCTGGTACCAAAACGAGAGTTTAAAAGCTCAGGAAGTAGAGTGTCTCAAGTCTATGATTCCGAAGTGACTTCGGCAGGGCTGGAAAACTACCACTTTAGAGGGAACAACAAACAAAAATCTCCATAAACCAAGAAAAACTTACCCAAGACTGTCGAACGGGCAAACACCCTAACTGTGGAGAAGATTCAGTTATAAGCCAAACTTTTTATAGTGTTTTGAGTTTAATGTAGCCACAGCCCCCAGGACCGCAGTCATACATGTATACACGTGCTTCCCCTCAACATCGCTCTTGGGTTCCCCATGGCCCTCAGTCTTGTACTCCCTACCATGACAGAACCGATAGTATGTGTTCCTGTGTCTGTCGAACTGAAATGAATTTGTGAAACCAGCCGTTCTGAAAGAAGGCGTGGCTGTGGGGGGTCTTCGGCTTCAAGGTGGTTATGTTTATCTTCCCTAGAACTATTTCTCCGGCATCTGAAGAGTTTGAAATGAATAGAATTCATCCGAACAGGTAAACTGGCTTTCTGGATCTATTAAAACACTCTCCTCAACTGAGTGGACTCTTGGGCTTGAGAGGATGCAATGTTTTAGCAGCTGCGGATGGACTTGAATCATTCGGCTTTGGGGAACTGGAACTTGGCACTGCCTGGGGCTGACTTCTGGACTCAGAGTTTACAGTCCGGGTGTCTACTCTTGCTTGGGTCACGTCACACTCCTGTCGCCTCTATGAAGCGCTAGTAAGAATGCCACAATACCTCTTTTTCAGAGAAGTATATCAAAGAATGATTAACTGCAAAAGAAACAGATGTTTTTTGCCACTCTCTCTCTTTCTTGGACTTGAACTATTAGAATAGAGTTGGGACTTTATTTGGGGGAGAGAAAACAAAAACATCTTGTGAGGGTTATATCTACGGCATTTTTTCCCCCAACTGTCTTTTAATCTATCATTTATAGAGGAAAGATAGCAGCTGAACTTGACAAAGCTGAGGGGCAGGAGAAAGGGTGGTCAAGGAAAGCAGACACTGGGAGAGACTATAAGCGAAGTCTTTGAGACGACAAATCAAAGCAGCTAATAAAAGCTACTTTTCTTCCAAAACTTCAGCCCCAGCTCCAACACACAGATGGAATATGCTTGGACAAACACAAGTCTTTATGCGGAACCACGCCATATTCTAAAAATTGAGTCACTGTTGCAATAATGGAGATTGAATTTTCACAATTTTTTAGGTACGCCCAACAGGTTGGTACCAAAGGAAAAAAAAATGGGGCTTACTTAACAGATCATTTATGCATTTATCTTAGTAACACTTACAGAGTAACAAGTTACAGAGATACAGAAAATGAGCAAATACTGATTCTTTTCCTTTTGGAACGAAGAATGTTTGGAAATAAGAATCCTGGAAAAACTACTTCTGGATTTTAAAAACAGTAGTGCAGCGGAAGAGAAATACGTTTTATTACAGGAAGCTAATCCTGGTGACCCAAGGTTCTGAGTTTTCAGTTTCCGAAAGGAGCAGAGCTTCTAGGCCCAACAATGTGCCAATCCTATTATGAACATGAACTTTCAAGAGGAGAGTTATAACCCAGTATTTGAAATGTTTTCTCCCCCAGCCACTTCCTACACCCCCTCTCTCCCCCCTCCCCCTAAAAAAGTAAGTAACAAGTCTGTGTCCAGTTCCCAAGCAAAAGCAGACAGTCTTTGAAGAGAAATATAAAGCATATTTCATGTTTTCTCCTACTTTTCCTCTCTCTTGAGCAGAAACGGTGAGGGGGAGGGGCGGAAAGGCGCCCTTTAGTTCTGGATCAAGTGACAAAATACACATCGCTGTGAAAGTAATGACCAGATGATATCTACGAGGGAGCTTCATCGTCATCCCAGTCATAAAGAAGTAGGGCAACAGAAACAAATGTCGGCGCTGTTCCTTGACCCGGCTTAGAGGTCTGGATGCCTGCCCGGGACCTCCCTTGGGGCAGACACCACGCCGACCGCGCTCTCTTTCCAATCACTCACAGCCCCACCAGACTGCAAGTTGCAGTCCGTTCCCGAAACGCGGCTGCGCCCTGTTCTCCACCACCGCATCCGAGAGAAAAAGAGCCCGGGCGCCCCCGAAGAGTTCAAGCCACGGGGCCGTGCGCCCACGGTCAAGTCCGCGGCAGAGAAGTCTGGGCGGCGCGCTGGCGCGCGCCGGGGCCAGCCACTACTTACTGGGCTGCGCCAACTTTGCTCTCTCTCTTCGCGAGCCCTTTGGCAGGCTTCGCGTCTTCCACCTCTTGCTGTAGTTCGGTCATCGGGGCCGCGTGTGGAGGGCGCCTTCGGACGTCCCTGCGCGTTTCCCAGCGTCCCGGCCGCAGGCTCCGCGCGCCGCGCCTTCCGTGCGCCCTCCCCGCGCGCTGCCCGCCGCTCGGCGCATCCAGGCCGGCCCCGAGCCGCGGGGCGGCCAACCTGGACACGTCCGGGCGGCCGCGATTGGTCGGCGCCGGCGTGCGGGACGGGGAGGGAAGGGGCGGGCCGAGGCCAAGTGACAGCCTCCTGCCCCAACCCGCGAGGCCGGGCGCGGGCGCCTGCAAACCTGTTGAGCTAGTCCGGCTGGGGGCGGGAGCTAATTGGCCACGCAGGTGAAACAGTTGCTTAACTAGGCTCCGTACATTTAGCCTCTTGGTAAGTTGGGCTTCCCCCCCGCCCCCCAGCTGTAACCAGGGAGTTTTAAAAACGAGCGGCCGGCTGCTGCTACAGGAAATGGTTCTCGCTGAGCGAGGCGCTCGCTCTCACAGATGCGCGCTGAGGGCTGCGCTGTGTCCCGGCCTAAATTATTCAGACAGGATATTGCCTCATGGGGGCCTGCTCCGTCGGGGCTCCAACAATAGGTCGGTTCAATGACAGAGAGAGTGAGCCGGGGTTGTCTCTAGTGGTTGTCTGGTTAACCCTTCCCCGTTCTGGGGGTGGGAGTAGGGGTGGGCGTGGGTGCAGAGAGAACGTTCATCAAAATCTCAGTAGCAACTTAGCATCGACTGTGCCCCCCACCTGTAAAAGGAATGCCTCTTCCCGCTTTTTGGTGAGGTGTTGACTTGTTGAATCTGTCTCAAGTTTTGCATTTGAAACATCATCCAGGGCCGCCTGGGTGGCTCACTTGGTTGGACATCCAACTTTGGCTCAACTCACGATTCTCACAGTTCGTGGGTTTAAGCCCCCTGTGGACAGTTCAGAGCCGGAAAACCTGCTTTGGATTCTGTGTCTCCCCTCTCTCTCTGCCCCTCCCCCCCAATAAATAAATAAACAGTTTTTAAAAATTAAAAAATTAAAAGAGAAACATGAGCCATTCCTTTAAAATATTTTTGAGAGCTTCTAGGGGCCAGGCATCCTTTGAAACATTCTCTTATACCAAATAAAGTATGCGTTGGTGATTTTGTAAGTTGCTACAGGGTCGTTGAGAAGAAGATTGTAAACCTTATTGTTGGGAGCCCAAATTGACTTTAAAACAATTACAAGTGGCAACAATGGCTCATGAGGTGGCTGGGGAAAAAAAAGTTCCGAACTCTCTGCTCTGTCTGGGGCTGCAAGACCTTCCTTTTTCTTTTAAAAGTAATTTTAGATTTGAGAATAATGGCAGAGACCACAGAACCATAGTGTTTACATGTATGTATGTATATGTGTGTATATAGGGTGGGTGTCAAAGAAGATACCTACCCTTTAAGATGCCTGCACACATTTGGGGATCAAGGCCTTTCCAGAGATTTCTTTCTCCCTTTTCATTGACTAGCTGTGAGATTAGGCTGAGGGAAAAAGCGCATTTTTTGTAGCCTGCTTGCTCCAAAACTGATGCTCCTGACACTTGAAAATTAAAAACGTTTTTGTAAATTCCATGAGAGAGAGCCTGGCAGGTTGTGCTTTCTTTGTCTCTCTCTCTCTCTCTCTCTCCTGGGGACATTACACCTTTAGCCTCGAAGCCCCTTCTCTAGCCACCTCTCCTACTCATGACAAGCGTGGGCCCTAAATATAGGAGGTTATCACTGTCCTAAACTCTGGGTAGTGACTCTCCGTAAATCTCAGGTGCCTTCCCGACAGCACCCACTACAGCTCAGAGGAGAGCTCCGTTTTTGCCCCCCAAGTATTTTTTTATTGCAGTAAAATGTACATAAGATTTACCATTTTAGCCACCGGCCAGGGTATAATTCAGAGATATTAAATAGACTCACAGTATGTGTAACAGTGACCACTGTCTCTGCCCAAAACTTTTTGTCCTTTCCAAGGACAACTCTGTATCCAGTCAACGATAAGCCCTCCGACCTTCCTCCCTGTCCCTGGTACCCCATATTCTACTTTGTGTGTCTTTGAAGTTGTCTTTTCTGGATACTTGATGTAAGTGCACACTTGTGATATTTTTCCTGCTACGTTTGGCTCGTGTCACTACATACATAGACTACATATAAATGTGTGTGGACTCCACATTTGTTTATCCGTTGGCCCGTTGATGGGCACTTGGGCAGTTTCTACCTTTTGGCTCTTGTGAATAATACTGCTGTGAACATTCATGTACAAATACCTGTTCGAGTCTCTGCTTTCAATTTTTTTGGGTATATCTATCTAGGAGTGGCATTGATGGTCAGATGGTAGTTAGTTACATGTTTAAACCTTTTGAGAAACCTAGACTAGGCCTCTTGATGCTCGAATAAAAGCAAGTGTCGAAGCTTTCTCAGTGTGGGTTTACAGCTCAATTAATGAGCGCTTGAGTGCCCTCAGACTTGTGCTGTCATGTGTAGGATGAGGACTCAAAATTGTGTGGTCTTAAATGAGAAAGAAAGGTAGGGAGATGGGTGTAGGAAAGGTGGAGGAAGTAGCAGAAAGGGGAGGAATTACAAAGGGGCAAGTAAATGTTACTATTTTCCTTTGTGGTGTTTGCCTGGGTTTAAAAGACTTTGTCAAACAGCTTCCTAATTTGTTCATTCATGAGGCTATACTACAATAAAATGGAACGTGGTATTTCAAAAGCAGCAGCAGCAAACAGTAGGGGAATTTTCACTGTTGTGTAACAAAATAGAGACCTAAGTTTACCTCCAAAATATATTTTAGGAGGCTCTTTGATTTTGCTCTAAGAACAGACCCTTTACTTTTCTTCTTCCTAGCCTCTGGGAACCTAATTTCTCGTTTCTAATATCAAAGAAGGGTTCTAGCTGTTACTTTTTCCAGTTACTTAATCAGATCCAGTAGAAAATGCCTCATCCATCACCTTTCGGGCGGTAGAAGACTTCTACTTAACAGCTTGGAATATTGAGCAAAGTCGGTCTCTTGTTTACATTAATCAGATACACTGCCCCATAGTCTCAGGGGCAGAGTTCAAATACGAGTTTAGAAAGTTGACTGGAGATAACACTGCAAGGTATCGTTGAGTAATTGCCTAATTGATAACAAATGGCAGGCTATGTATTTATTAGCCAATATAGGTAAACCACAGGGTCATCACATGCCTGTAATCAATCTCGTACTTGTTGTCTGATGACATGGTTAAGAAGCTATTGATGCTCTTGCCAAGACACAAACTGTAATAACTTAACGAGGCATGATTTGCAACGTATCAGCGTCAGGAGTCAAAGAAATTCCTGTTTTCAATTTAAGGTCAACGTTCAAAGGAGACCACGGGAAAACACCTAGAGAGTTCCGAAGAGGGCCGTATGGTGACATTGAAGAATTTGATTTTAAGACTTCTAAAAAAAAGTTTTAAGAGTGAAAGTTGAGAAACATTATGGGAAGGGGAACTTTGCTCAGAGGAAGGGACATTTCCTCCAGAGTACAGTCACTAAACATTGGAATGGGAATCTGTAATAAGGCATGGAATCTTCTAGTGTGCATGTTTTTGGAAATACGATTTAAAAAAATCAACTGAAATGGTTCTAAACCAGTATTTCCCAAGCCAGGTTATACTCTAAACGGGAAAACTTGAAATCTTCTCTTCCTCCCTCTAGGGGTGCGGCACGAACTAAGTTTAGCATCCATGTGGAGAGAAATGGACAAGACGGTAAGGGCTTCCTGATGTAGGCAGGTGGCAGTTGGGAAACACTAGTCTAAGTCTGATTCTGTGAGAAAGCAGAAGCAATAAAAAAAACTCTGCCCATCCAATGTTCTTTTTAAAAATCGAAATACACAGGGGAACCTGAGTAGCTAGTTGGTTGAGTGTACAACTCTTGATTTTTGCTCAGGTCACGAGTCCAAGGTTGTGGGATCAAGCCCCACATCGGGCTCTGTGCTGAGTGTGGAGCCTGCCTAAGATTCTCCCTCTGCCCTCTTCCCTGGCTTAGGCGTGTGTGCTCTCTCTCTCAAATAAAAAAATAAAAATAAAAGTAAAATACACAAGGCCACACGATCAGTACATTAAAATCGACCCCGAAGCTTTAACGTAGATGTCTGTTTTCTGTTACAGATCCCATGTGAGGTAAGGAAGGCCCTGAGACCATCCAGTATGTGGTTTTCACACCAGGTTCTGTGGGAGTCGGGGCGCTTTGAACTAAAGAGTCGAAGAGCTAGCCTTTGAACTGAGGTCTTTTGACCCCAGCCTCTCTCTTAGCACTCAGATACACAGCTTCTCCTGCTTCTGCTAGCCCGCTTCCTCTCAGATCTCTTTCATGTATTTTTTTTTATAATAGTTTATTTTCAAATTGGTTTACATATAACACCCAGTGTATTTTGTGTTCTGTCTTAGTTTCTATTTGTGGGGGGGCGGAAAGGGTTGCTAGGGTCACACTAAACAAAATTTTGAAATGAAATCTCCAGTCGTTTTCCACAGAAGAGCCTGAGCTTCCGAGGGTTGAGGGACAAGACGACTGTGGTCCCCTGAGAATAAAGATACAGCCTTCCTGACTTTCACTGGGTGGGCGCAGGGGAGTAGGTGCCTGAACAGAATGGCTGAGGGTGTGTGTGAGGGAGAGCCCTACCCGTATATGTTTGTGGGGAAAGAAATGTTTGAGTCTAGAAGTATCTTCGGTGGCTACATTTTGTCATTAAATATTGCTGCAAAACTACCTCCAAGCTTGTGACTTAAAACAGTAATATAATATTTCCTCTCATGGTACAGTGGGCCGACAGGGCTCAGCTGCATGGTTCTCACAGGGGGTCTCTCATGCAGCCGCTGTGACACGGTGCCCAGCGTCGGAGCCATTTGAAGACTCAGCCAAGCTCGACGTGCACTCCTATGCCTGGTGCTTCAGCTGGGCTGGCTGGAACGGGTGGGGACTAGTCGAGGATTTTGTCTCCCTGCGCACCCCACCACATGACCAGCTTGGGCTTCCTTACAGCATGGCCATCTCCATATACTTAGACTTTTTACTTTGTGGCTGACGTCCCCCAGAGCACGTGTTCTGTCATGCTAAGGGGGAATCCGCAAGGCTTCATATGAGATAGACTTGGATGTCAGGAGGCTTCACCTCTGCTGCTTTCTACTGGTCAAAGGGGAGCCACAGGGCCAGCCCGCATTCCAGGTGTAAATACCAGGAGTGTAGCTTACTGGGGACCGTGTCTGGGGACTGGCTTCCACGGTGCAGATAATAGACGAGGCCCTCTGACTGTAGGTATTTTTCAATGTGGTTGTGAATACATGGACATTTGTTTTTCTTTCTTTCTTTCTTTCTTTCTTTCTTTCTTTCTTTCTTTCTTTCTTTCTTTCTTTCTTTCTTTTAACATTTATCTATTTTGAGAGAGAGCTTGAGCAGGGGAGAGGGGCAGAGGCTGAGAGAGAGAATCCCAAGCAGGCTTCATGCCGCCATCCCAGAGCCCGACGCTGGGCTCCATTGAACCAACTGTGAGATCATGACCTGAGCAGAAACCAAGAATCTGATGCTTAACTGACTGAGCCACGCAGGCGCCCCCAAAATGGGCATTTCTAGCAGCACTATTCTACATGCATGAGGTATACCCGTGGTGTCATGGGTCTTGCCTTCTAGTGGGGGAACTGAAATGAGAACAATAAGCCCATAAAGAACACAGTTTCCACAGATGAGAGATACAAACAAAATAAAATGGAAAACCAAGGAGAATGAGGGAGGCCTGTTTTACACAGGAAGATCAGGGAAGCTTCCACAAGAGGTGGCATGTCAGACTTGCAAGAGGGGAAGGAAGGAGCTGTGGGAAGTCTGAGTGCAAAGCCGGATAGGCATCCGGGAAACACGGGTAAAGGTTTTGAGGCCAGCCTGACCTCGGCCGTAGTCTAGGGACAGCAAAAAGGCCAGTGCCCTCTCCTGGGCTTGGAGCGGAAGGAGGGAAGGGAAGGTTGGTGGGAGATGGTCTCAGAGAGACATTACCTTCTCTGGCCATTTGTTTCTTATCTGTCCCCTCCCATAAGCTTGGAATCTTCCCCCAAACAAGAGACTTGTGTTTGCCATTGCATCCACAGTATCTGGTTAATGTTTGGTGCTTAATTCGTGTTGAATGAATGAAGGAATCATCGGTGGTGCTCAGCCATAATCTTTTGGAACTCTAGGTGACCTGAGATGTTCTAATGTTGAGTAGTAGCATTGGTTTTTTGTTTGTTTGTTTTTTAAAGTTTATTTATTTTGACACAGAATGCAAACGATGGAGGAGCAGAGGGAGAGAGGGAGAGAGAGAATTCCAAACAGGCTCCATACTGTCAGCACAGAGCCGGGACGCAGGGCTTCAACTCCTAGACCATGAGATCATGACCTGAGCCAAAACCAAGAGTTGAATGCTCAACTGACGGAGCCACCCAGGCGCCTGTGTCTTTTTTTTTTTTCAAGAGTTTTTTTTTTTATTTTTAAGTGATCTCTATACCCAACATGGGACTCAAACTCACCAACCCTGAGCTCAAGAGTCACATGCTTCACTGATTGAGACATTAGTCATTTTTTTTTTTTTTTTGTAATTTGCAGGGGAAAAAGAGTTAATGAAAAAGAACTTTAAATCAAATCCTCCCACCCTGAACCTCCAACTTAAAAACGAAAACCTTTGGCTCATGCTGCTTTTCACTTGTCTGCTAGTTGCCTGCATGTGTTGCAAATGGGTCAGAGAGGTCCCATGACTCCCAGATGGTCTGGCTCCGAAGTAAGTCCGAGAGTCACTGTTTATAATCCGCAGGCAACAATTTAAAGTTAGGGAATCTCTCAATTTTTCTTAGAGAAACATTCATCCAGCAACTTCCTTTCCTTGTTTTGGGAACTAGTGATCACGCCCTCCTTATTAGGACTGGCCTTTCTCTTTCTTTGTGCTTCGGTTTCACACGCGCTGTTGCTCCCTGTGAAATGTTCCGAGGAGGCGGTGTGCCTTAGTACTCTGCTTTGAAGCAGTTAATACCTAATTATTCAGAGAGTCCCTGCTTGTTACATTTTTTTCTTAATATCACCAACTGCACACTTCTTATTTTTTTGGATTTTCATTTCTTTTGACATACTTTCATGTTATTCCTTTTTAATAATTCCTGTTAGCATTTTGTTATCCTTTCTTCCAATTCGTTTTCTAAAGGTATTCCTTTTTAAGAATTACTGAACCAAAAAGATAGCACAGGAAGGAGGAACAGGGGAGGAGCGAAGGCAGAAAACACCTCAGACAAGCGAGAAAGTTTTTTTGTTTCCCGCAAGTAGCCACAGATTTACTTTGCTTTTACTTTTTGCTTGAGTGTTATATTTTATTCTATTTTTTAATGTTTTCTTTATTTTCAGCGACAGAGAGTGTGAACGGGGGAGGGACAGAGAGGGAGACACAGAATCCAAAGCAAACTCCAGGCTCTGAGCCATCAACACAGAACCCCGTGAGGGGCTCGAACTCACTAACTATGAGATCATGACGGGAGCCACAGTCAGACACTCAACCCACTGAGCCACTCAGGTGCCCCAGTTTGAGTTTTATAGACCCTTGAGGCAAATTTTGCAGTCTGTCCCTTCCTTCCTTCCTTCCTTCCTTCTTTCCTTCCTTCCTTCCTTCCTTCCTTCCAACCAGTAATTTTTTTTTTTTTTTTTTTTTGGTGCTTTCGTGTGCCAAGCTATATTCTGCGTGATAGAAATTTAAAAATAAATAAGCATCTTGGTGCTATGAGTGAGTTCACAGTCCACTGGGAAAGAGTTCTGTAAATGGTTACTTACAATATATACATACACAGAAACTCAGTCAAACCTATCACATGTATGTATCAAGACCAGACCCTTGGATGTCAGGTGGTGGGTAGGGGCAGGTCATGGCCATGAGATACCTCACGTTCTTTTGTTGTGGGTCACACACAAGTCCCTCCCCCTCTCCACCTAGCCCCCCTCCACATCCGCACAACTTGTTGGAAAGGCTCTAGGCTGGAAGTCAGGGGAACTGGGCTCTGGGCCAGGCACTGTGCTTTGTGCTGGAATGCGCATCTATTAATGGAATACAACACTGAAGTAACAGAATTGCTGGCCTCGAGGGAAGGGCTCTAGACCTCATGGTTACAGCTGTATCCCTTCTTGTCTTACAGAGACTAAGAGCATGAAGGGAGAAAAAATCTTTTTACACAGAAATGTTGGAAGTACCAATGGCAAATGACAGTTTGAAATAAGGCGAGAGTAATTATTACAGTCTAGTCTCTTGGGTAACTACATGCATTTAGCTCCTTCCAATGGGACTTTGTGCTTCTTTGGATTGACTTCTCCCTCTAAAAGCATACCAGATGACAACAGAATGTTTCCCTGTGTGTTATGATCCCAAGCTGACTAAAATCAGAATTGAATTTCTATTTTTAGTAGTAGTCAAAGAAATAAAATTAGCGGCACCTGGGTGGTTCAGTCGGGTAAGCATCCGACTCTAGATCTTGGCTCAGGTCATGAGCTCCCAGTTCATGAGTTCGAGCCCTGTGTTGGGCTGTGCGCTGACAGCACGTAGCCTTCTTGGGATTTTCTCTCTCCCACTCTCTCTGCCCCTCTTCCGCTCACGCTCTCTATCCCTCTCTCAAAATAAAATAAACTTAAAAGAAAAAGAAAATTAAAAGTTCATCCTTCCTTTTTATTGAAGAACATATGTAATAGTGTCTAGAGTGAAACACGCGTAAGAGGGAGATTCAGGCATTGGAATCTCTAGAATCTCAAGTCTCCAGATTCTGAGGAAATGTGTGAATTAGTAGTAGACACTACGAAGAAACAGGAGAGGAGAGCTGGGGGGGAATGGTCTCGATTCCTGGCTTCTCAGCTGAACTGCTCAGGCAGTCCTAGGGTATCGCTTTTCTGCCCGTCTGTCTCAGGGGTCGGTCATGGTTCCCTTTGGTAAACATCTCACGTTATTGGAGCTACTTGAGGGAATTGTCCTGTAGCAGAAGAGTTCCGGGCAGGGAAGGGGTAGGTATGAAGTGAGGTAAAATAAAGGGTGATTGAGATTCAAGCTGATCTAAGAGTCCTAATACGCATTTTACTACCTTGGACTAGCGGCTTACCTCTTCTAAGCCTCAGTTTCCTCACCTGTGGAGGAAAAAATGGAAATGGCAGTAGTATCTATGTTACAGCATCTTTGGGGAATTAAAAAGCTAATGTATACAGGGGTGCCTGGGTGGCTCAGTCGGTTAAGCAATCGACTTCAGTTCAGGTCATGATCTCACTGTCCGTGAGTTTGAGCCCCGTATTGGGCTCTGTCCTGACAGCTCAGAGCCTGGCACCTGGTTTGGATTCTGTGTCTCCCTCTCTCTCTGCCCCTCCCCAAGCTGTGCTCTGTCTCTCTCTCAAAACTTAATAAACTTTTTTTTAAAAAGCTCATATATATAAAGGAATTAGTACAGTATGCCGTGTACATAGTAAACACTCAATTCATGTAAACTGCTGGTTATCAGCATCATCGAGTGTGCTCCGCTCCCTTAGATCATCAGCCCTCATTATTTAATGACAACCCACAGAGTGTGGAATATTGTGTCACCTGCTAGAAGGCATTACTATCAATAAAAGGTGTAACATCTATTCACCTCTGAGTCCTCAACCCTCTTCAGGCTGCCTTCTATCAGAAGCTAAGGGTCCATCCTTAGATCTGTGACATTGATCTATTTAGCTTGCTAGACCTCATCTGTAATGTCTGAAGTGTCCTGGATTTTTTCCTCTCTCAAATGTCTTCGCCATTCTAAATAGTAAAGAAGTCATTGGAATTCCGAGGTAATCAATGTGAACCCTGCCAGAGGGTGATTTAGAGTCTGGTTTGCTCGACAGTCCTGATGCGGTCTCATTTGTATGAGCAATTATAAATTTCTGGGGCATATTTATAACAGAGTCCCCTTTTATTCTCAAAAGGTATCCCTGTTTGGAAAAGTTCTTACCAGACAATCTATAGTTTGACCAAACTAAAATATCGTATTAGCTCAGGTGTTGAGGTTAGGCATGAACCAGACTCCTCCATCTGATTGCCTTGCTGCCCAGTAGACTCCCCTGGGTCACTTATAGTATTCCCAACTTTTACTAAATGACCTGAAAGTTATCAGAACAAGTGTGTTGCACCAAAGAAATGTACACAAGAATGTCAAAGTATCGCAGCTGGGAAAAACTCAAAGTTCAGGCTCCATCGGTATCAAATCAGAGGCATCTCTACGTACAGTTGACGGCTTCATGGTGCAGTCAAGAGTCGGGGTCTCACTGACTCATTGTTATTACCTACCTTGACTTTGCTAACCATGAGCCAGAATTTTTGCTGAGTCCTCATTGAGTCACTTATGAGTCATTTATATTGACAGTGAGTTTGCCAACAGTCGGGTGTAATTCTCCCAGTGCTTTCTTTAAGCATTTTCTTCTCGAAGAAAGAAATGGATCATGTGACTCTTCTAGAGTAAGAATGTCCCCAGCTGCGAGTTTCGGTTTTTCACCCAGTGGGCTAATTCCTCGGAGCCTTGGGTATCTCTTGGTTACGTAACTGCGCTTGGGGAGCGTTCGTAATGAGAAACTCTAGCACACACTAGGAAACACCACAAAATCACGTTTAGGACTCCTTTGCTGTTTCATTGATCATGGCCTATTTTTGTTAACTTGCTGTATTTAAAAGTGTGGAGAGAGGTTACCTTCTGTGTATGGACTGGAAAGGGAGTAGGGAACTTTCTGGGGTTCTGGAAATGTTCTTGGTATTGAGCTGGGTGATGGTTACTTACATAGGTGTATGCATTTGTGAAAACTAACTGAATGTTCAGTTAAGATTGGTCCATTTTAATATATGTTCAGTTAAACCTTAAGTAGAAAGAAGTTAAAAGGAAAGAAAAGCCTCAAATCTCTTGAGCTAGTGCTGGTTTAAAAAAAATGTATTCTGAGTTAATCAGAAAAGAAACAAACATCTACTTACATAATCTTTTTTTCTCTTATATATATATCAATATGATATTTATAATGTCTGTTCTATGGATATGCTTCCTGATCCTATCTTTACTTAATCTTTGATACTAAAACTTGGAACTATGCCAGGTGTTTGTGAATAGTCCACATGAGTAGATAACGTTCCAAAGTTTTTCATTCCTTTAACTGGGTACTTTGCCATACCTTACGGATTGTTGAAAGCTTCCTATACCGTATGAATTATGGCTTATAAAGAGTATGTGTGTTCACCTCTTGGTTTCCAGTTTATCGTGTGACTGTTCATTAAGGTAGTTGAATTGTATAATGACAGAGATCAAGGGGCACCTGGGTGGCTCAGTTGCTTGAGTCCGACTTTGGCTCAGGACATGATCTTACGGTTCATGAGTTCAAGCCCTGCGTTGAGCTCTGTGCTGACAGCTCAGAGCCTGGAGCCTGCTTCGGATTCTGTGTCTCCCTCTCTGTTCCTCCCCAACTCTCACTCTGTCTCTCTCTCTCTCTCAAAGATAAATAAAGATTTAAAAAAAAGATCAAGAGAAGGAGAAATTATTATTTTTTTAATTTTAGAGAGAGAGAGAGAGAGAGAGCATATGAGCGGGAAGAGAGAGAGCATATGAGTGGGAAGAGGGGCACAAGGAGAGAGAGAGAGAGAGAGAGAGGGAGAGAGAGAGAGAATCCTAAGCAGATTCCATGCTCAGCGCAGAGCCCAATGTGGGGCTCCATCCCATGACACTGGGATCATGACCCGAACCAAAATCAAGAGTCGGATGCTCAACCCACTGAGCCACCCAGGTGTCCCCAAATATATGAGATATTTTAGAAAATATTCTTTAATTTTTCAATCTCCGTCCAAAGGGTAGTCTCCTAATGTGTAGCCACTCACACTTCTAAGTCACTCACCTAAGGTTTAACTGAGTTCAAGAACTGAGATTTTGTGCAATTAAAGAAAAAGGAAGGGGCAAGTAGAGAATAGAAAGAATCCAGTACCTCCTATATACCAGGAACTGTGCATACGTTATTTAATCTCTACAACAACTTTATGAAGATGATCTCATTGTATCAACGAAGAAACTAAGGTTCAGAAAGGTAGACAAGTGTCCCTGTGAAACTCAGCTATTATTCAATTGTTTCGTTCCAAAGCTGCTTCTTTTTGTACTGTCCTTGGTGCTGTCACAAGAGGTGAATTCTGAAGTGATTTAAAAGATCCAAAAGGGAGTGGCTCAGGTCATGATCTCACGGTTCATGGGTTCGAGCCCCTGCATTGGGCCTTGTACTGACATTGTGGAGCCTGCTTGGGATTCTCTCTCCTTCTCTCTGCCCCTCCCCTGCTCGCACATGCTCTGTGTCTCTCTCTCTCTCAAAAATAAATAAACATTTAAGAAATAAAAAATAAAAATAAAAGATCCAAAGGGACTTGAGAGATAATCTCATCAGTCTTGCTTGGAGATCAGGAAAGTAGGTGTAGGGAACCCAGTTATTTTGTTGGAGGTTATAGTGTGTCCATCAGGGCAACACACAGCTCAATTGCCACTTCCTCCTGGAAGCTCCCTCTTCTCCTCTCCCTACCTCCCCACCTCGTCCTGCCTCCATAACTTACCACAGTCAGAATTAGAAACCTTTGCATCTTATGTTGTGTGGTGGGCAGCGGTAAGTGGCATCTGGAGCATGGGTTTACATCCCTGGCATACCCCTTAGAAGCTGTGTGACCTTAAGTAAGTTACTCAGCCTCTCTGAGCTTCAGTTTCCTCACTGTAAAATAGCATAATAGTAGTACCCGTCTCATAGGTACTATTGGGTGGTACAATAGGGTGGTTGCAATAGTTAAATAAAGCTTGGAAAACACTTTATGGAATGGGATGTGGCGTGTAATACGTATCTTGTGGGTATTAACAGTTAGCCGCTGTTACTATGCTGTACAGTTCTCGATTTGTGGTTATACGTGTACACGTGAGATGGAGGTGAAGTCTTGCACATCGTTGTAATTCTCCCTTCAGTGCCAAGATGAGTGCTTCATAATTCCAGACCCTGAACGGAGCCGTCCTGGATTGATTTCACCTTCCTAGTTAACGAGCATCGCAATTTTCCACGTGGTGCCCATTTCCCCGGCTAATAACTTCCTCCAGCCCAGACTCCACCCCTCCCAGACCTTACTCTCGCCGACTGACGCTCTGTCCTTGGTCCTAGGTGGTTGGTGCAAACCGGCCGAAGGTAACAAGCGCGGAATTCTTGCGTGTGCTCCCTGCCGCCAGCCTCCCGTCTCTGCTGACCCCGGCACCTTCGACCCCGCTTCGAGCTCCTGTGAGGAAAAGTAAGGCTTTTCGCTTCTTGCTTTCGTTCCCATGCACTCCGTGCCAAAGAACCACTACTCTGAAAAAAGACTCGTGTGAATCCAAGGCTTCGTTTCCGTGGGCCGTGTTGTGGAATTCCTGGGATTTCCTGACTTGGGGGAAGGTGGATGTTGTTTCTGGTTCCCACTTAGAAAATTTCATCTTGGCATTTCAGCGGCGCTAGACCGTTGTTTTCAAAAGGATGGTGTGTAGAATGTTGGGACACGTTTTCTAAAAATGTGGACTGCAGCTATCAGATCAGACATGAACATTCCACCTTCTTTTGGCAAAGTTGAGAACTTTTTTTTTTTTTAAATGATAAACTTCACTATTGTTTTGAGATTCCAATAGTGTTCAGGATCGAATTTTCGGGAAAATTACGCTTTTATTCTACCGTGAACTTTGTAAGTGATTCTTTTCCAGGTAGCCTCTTTCTTACTAGCAGAACTTGGAGGATAAATACATGTATTTAGAAAGTTTCTTATGCGGCACCTGGGTGGCTCTGTCCGTTAAGCTTCCAACTTTGGCTGAGGTCATGATCTCACGGTTTGTCAGTTCGAGCCCCACATCAGGCTCTCTACTGTCAGTGGGGAGTCCGCTTTGGATCCCTGTCTCCCTCTCTCTCTGCCCCGGCCCTTACTCAAAAATAAACATTAAAAAAAAAGAAAGAAAGTTTCTTATACTTGTGAAGGATTGGAGACTTTTATGTTACTCCGTGTCCATCTTGTAGTGTGTCAAACTCTATTATATCAAAAAACACGAAGTTGCTTTTAAATAAGATGAAACTTATCACAGGAGTCTTTTGATGTATAGAATTACAACTAGGAAAATGTAACTTTATTGAGTACTTGATTTTATGGTAAGAAGAGTTTACTTTAGTCTGCATTATATTTTCTCCCCATTGTCTCTCTCCCTAGTGTCTGAACAGTGTGAGGTCTGGTTCATTGTCTCTTGTTGAACCTTCTATTCCTAGTACCTGTTATAAGTGCCCAATAAATATTTCTTGGACAATAAAACTATGACACTTAGAAGAATATTACATATTTACAGCTGGCGTCCAGCTTCGAAGTGCATTGTGTTCTACGTGGCATTTTGTACGCAGAATACATTTTCTCATAGAAAAAGTAATGTAAAAGGAATTGAGGTTCTAAGCTTGGCTCGTAAAAGGGAGCTTATCCTATCTTGTCAATTCTATTGCTTATGCTACTCCAGAAACAAACTTTTCCGACTTAGTTAGTGACTCAAATCCTCATTTTAAAACCTGTTTGTATAGTGAAGGCAGTTTCTTACCCTATGGTGAGCTCCCCACTGAATTAGGGAATGGAGTTCCCTCTTTATTTTTTTTGAGAAAGACAGAGTGCAAGCGGGGCAGAGGCAGAGAGAGAGAGAGAGAATCCCAAGCGGGCTCTGCTCTGACAGTGCAGAGCCCGATGTGGGGCTTGAACTCACAAACCGTGAGATCATGACCTGAGCCGAAATCAAGAGTAAGTTGCTTAACCAACTGAACCACCCAGGCGCCCCTGGGTTTCCCTCTTTGTGGTCTCCTTCCTGGGTGAATATTAGCCAAAGGTATACAAAGGGATGAGGAACCGATGGCTAAGGGGTAAATATTATCTTCTCTAGGAGGTCTTCGGGGGACACGCTCCCCTAACCCCTGTCTCTATAAAACGACTCCCCTCCCATTAAATTTCCCACTAAATTATGAAGACTTCCAATTTCCATAGGTGACCTTTTCCTTTTAGCCCCCAAATCCTGTATAATTAATTCAGGCCCTGGAGGGAAATAGGGAAAGGAAAATTCTGGAATTAATTTCGAAGCTACTACAGATCCGCAGGCATCGATCCAAAACCCGTGGGGCCAGATGTGTTTTGCATACAGAGATATTTTTGGATTTTAGGAAAGTAATAGGACACATATGCCACATGTTACAAAATATCCCCAGCTCGTCATTCAATCAAACAATACTTCTTCAGCTAAATGTGTGAGTATTCCCACTAGGTCCTCTAAGGAGAGGTAGCTTAAAGAGTCACAGCACCGCAGTCGAGGTTCTGCTAGCAAAGTGATAAAGGTCCTGTGGTTTTCATAGCTTTTCCTACCTCAGATTCTCCGGTAGGAGACGGTGGACCTGGAGCGCCAGAGAGATAATGGCTCAACAAAGAAAACACTCAAGGTTGTCCGAGTCTCAGAACTCTGGACATGTTCTTGAGCCATAGGGACCATCTCCATAGGGAGATGGACCAGAATCACCTCCTTGGACCAGAAGGCTGGGAATATCTTTCTAGGTGGTTTTTACCAGGGCTTCCTGGTTCAGCCAACTCGTAGGTTCATTAGCTGTA
This sequence comes from Paguma larvata, assembly GCA_030068075.1. Lineage (NCBI taxonomy): Eukaryota > Metazoa > Chordata > Mammalia > Carnivora > Viverridae > Paguma > Paguma larvata. The sequence continues at coordinate 129,537,067 of CM057826.1, forward strand.
CGTTTCTTATCAGTGCGTCTACTTGCTCATGAAGCCAGGCTCTCTGAGTTGGCTGAAAAGATACTTGCAGACAAGACTTTTTTCCACCGGCGGTAGTGGGAAGGAAGTCACGTGGATGGTCTGGAGCCCCATTGGTGATGTTGGGAGGAGCCCCCCAGATAGAGGAAAAGGCAAGATGCTGTTGAGGATGCTGGAGGGGAGGGCCACTACTGGGACAAGGTTGGGCCTGAAACCCAGCTACACTTTTGAGTTTCTCTCCGGCTGGTTCCACTGTCGAGAAAGAGTGACCCTCAGCTACGTAAGCCAACCAGTGTGTACTGTTAGAATTTGAAAGCCTAATGGTGAACTGGAGACTTTCCAATGTACTTTTAGACCCATTGGCCTTACCGTCTTACTTGTATGATTTCTACATTTGTGATCTTGTGTATGACTGGGGGTCATAAGGGTTATCTCTGTACTTAGTTGTCTGAGGCTAACCACTAGCAGAGAGAGGACCTCTCAAGAGGATGGTTAGAAAACTGTACAATAATGTAAAGTATCATTGTTCTATTTGATAGGAAACCTTTCTGTCGAAGGTCTAGGTAAAACAGGTCTGTATAGAAGTTTCTAGAAAGTGTTCCCTCTTGTTCTGGAAACAGCAGGTTCTCTCCTGCTGCTTATGACTTTGCAGCTCCTGACGTCGTTCTTTTTCTTGTCTTCTAAACTCCTAGAGTTCTAGCGTTAGTTAATACATAGTTTGCTGATAGATTTTTTTGGATTAGTTTTAGTATTTAAAAAAAGCTTAAAAAAAGTGAAAGGAGCTTTTGTTAGCACCAGTTGATTTTCCATCAAGACATGTTTATGACTTCTTTGTTGCCCGAAGGCATACTGTGAGGTTCACTGAGGCTGACTTCCTGGAATTTTCCCAAAGCTTCTCACCTCTGCCCCCTGGTCAAACTAGGCAAACACTAAGGGGTCTTGTAGCTACAACGGGTAATTTTTCCAAGTCATCATGTGATTCAAACCTGAGATCGTAGTTGTGAAATTAAGATGGAGGCAAAGTGATCCTATCTTAAAATGTGCTGATTACGAGTGATTGGAAAATGAACTTCACTAATGATAACTAATAGACAAGAATAGGTTGTATTTAATCAGCTTTGGGTGTTAAGAAACTAATCCTGAGAATAAATGTGAGCCGTGAAAAAGGATTCTTTTTCGTATGTTTCCTCAATGTATACGAGACTTGTGTTACCTACCGAAGTATATAACACTGTCATTCCCAAGGATATGTGTCTTCTAACCATAAAGCATAGGTAATTCTAAGTTATAAGAACTGGAACTCGGGGGGGCTCCTGGGTGGATCAGTTGGTTAAGTGTCCAGCTTCGGCTCAGGTCATGATCTCACAGTCTGTGAGTTCGAGCCCCACGTCGGTCTCTGTGCTGACAGCTCAGAGCCTGGAGCCTGCTTCAGAATCTGTGTCTCCCTCTCTCTCTCTGCCCCTCCCTCGCTCTTGCTTTATCTCTCCTGCTCTCAAAAATAAATAAAACATTAAAAAAAATTAAAAAAAAAACCGGAACTAGAACGCCTGGGTGGCTTCGTTGGTTGAGTGTCTGACATCTGCTCAGGTCATGATCTCACGGTATGTGAGTTCAAGCCCCCCATCGTGCTAGCTGTGTCAACACAGAGCCTGCTTCGGATCCCCTCTCTCTCACCCCTCAGCCCCTCACCCACTCACACGCTCTCTCAAAAAATAAATAAACATTCCAAAATCAATCGCTCCATCAATAAACATAAAAAAAAAAAAAAAGAGAAATGTAACCAGGAGCAAAAGGATGATTCTCATAGCTCCCTGGGGGAAAACGGGTTTAAAGCCCTGATCCCAACCATCTCCCAAATATTCTTTAAGCTAGCTGTAAGCCGTTTCATAGCTCAGAGTTATTAATCTGGCCGGCTCATTCTTGGCAAGAAGAAAACATTTGGGGCGCTCCAAATGTAGAAAAACCCATGGCTTTATTTCATGGAATGTTTCTGCAGATTAGGAAAAACTCAACAGGTCCTGTCTGCTTGTACATTTGAGTCCCCTCCAGCAATTCCCCTCCCCAGACCCTAAGTTGGATCAAAGCAGGAATCATAAGCTTTTCATTCCCCTGTGTGTAGCCAGCATGGAGCCTCTGGAGCAAACACTTGATGGACAAATGCAGAATGTCGAAGGACTCTATCAAAGACTTGAATACTTCTGGATACAGGGAACTCATTATCCTTCACGGCAGCCCAGTTCATCCTGGGGAATTCTGGTTGTCCCAACTTCTCTTTTATAATGATTAGACTTGGGGTGCCTGGGTGGCTTAGTAGGTTAGGCATCTGACTTCAGCTCAGGTTATGATCGCGAGGTTCGTGAGTTCGAGCTCCATATCGGGCTCTGTGCTGACAGCTTGGAGCCTGGGTCGGATTCTGTGTTTTCCTTGCTCTCTGCCCCTCCCCTGCTCATGCTCTTTCTCTCTCTCTCTCTCTCTCTCTCAAAAATAAATAAACATTAAAAAAATCTTTATAATGATGGGACTGTCATCTCTTCTCCTTCAGGCCATGTAGATTGCCTCCACCATATGATAAACCTTTACATATCCGAGCTGGCTCTCAAGCCCTAGTCTCCCCACCTGGCTTCTGAGCTTTGCTTCTGCAGACCGATATCCCTCGTTCTCACACGGACGACGTAGATCCGTGTGTTCGCTCATGCTCTCGGATCTCTGAGCAGGCTCCAGACTGTCCCGTTTCCACAGTCCCCACCGTGGCTCAGGGAAGGCCTGACACGCACTGGACTGTTACGCATTCTGAAGTCTACTTATGCTATCTGATATCAAATTAACTTGAGCTTTTTAATGTTTTGGAGGAAGCAATTTTTTCAGCTTTTCGGAGAAAACTTCTCCTGTAGTCTTAGTAAAACCCTGCCTCAGTGGAAGGCAGATTAAATGGAAGGCTATTATTATCTTGGAGATGGGCTTACGTGCTAGTGGTTCACCTGTGGTGTCTTGTGCCTCAGTTGACTTTCTTAGATTCAAGACCTTGTGACTCTCTGTGAAGATTAAAGGTGGATTGTTTGGTGCAGGGCCCCCTCGCTGGGTGATTGATTTCTTCCCTGAATATTTCCTCCCTGTGCCTCAAGCCAGTCATCGGGGCTAACAACTCTGATGCTGGGAAACTGATTTCTCTATGTGGCCGTCCAGCAGGTAAGGCAGAGCTTTGAAGATTTGGAAAGGCTGCTGCTAGCTAAGAATCGACTCTCTCTTTTTTCATAGGGCCAGAAGGACAGTTTAGCAAAAAAATAATTGATTGATTTTCAGGAGCTTGAGTATTTGCTGGAGGTAACATTTAAATCAAACTGTTAATGTGGGAGACTTACAAACATGCAGGAATTTTTATGAGAAATCATCTCTTAGTGAGACACTGTCTTTGGGCAATCAGAGACATCAAATTGTCAAAGAAAACAATCGGCAGCAGTTATTGGAACCATTGGCAATTACACTCAGTTTCTAATTGTTTGGGGAGTTGGGGGGGCGGGAAGGGGGAAGCGGAGGAGACTGGGGATAAAAGAAGTAGAAGGAAAAGTAGGAATAGGTAGGTGATAACAGTCAAGGTAGACGAGTCTCCGAAATGCCAAGCGGCCACAAAAGCCTTAACCGTTATTCTCTTTCTTGGCCTGCATTTTGAGTTCTGCCCTGCAGTGGTACCTTTTTAGCTCGCTGATCAAAGGGAAGCAGTTCTTACGTAACAGAAATAGATTGTTTTAGGGGGAAAAAAAGACGTCCCTTCCATGTCATTTTCCCAATCTATTCTAGTTGATTCGTGGTGGTCGCTGGCTCCCAAAAGAATTGAGACAGCCAGTAGGTCCTTCCAGTCTTCCATGAGATAAATTCTTACTAAGCATCTGCAGTGGCGAAAAGGACACAACTGGGTTCCTCGTGCTTGAGGTTTCTTTCTCGGGGTCGCCTCTTAGGCTTTTATATCTGGGCTCCAGGAACAGCGGGACTGGTCAGCGTTTCAGCGGTGAGTCACGAACTCTGTTCTGGGCGATAACCATTTCAACACCTGTACATCTGCGAGGGTTCTCTCTCGAATGCCACAGGCTAAAGGTAAAGGTCAGAGAACCTTTGCCCTTCATCTCCCTGTCCTTTAATCTCTTCTCCTAAAGGCACACCATTCCAGGAAAGCACGAGGGGCGGTGTCTTCCCCTGGAGGACTGGAGAGGGGAACACTCTGATGGTGGTCATACCTGCGCCTGAGGCTAGAAAATCCTGGGACCACTTCAAAGTGATCAGGCCTAACTGGCCCCAGGCTCACCCTTGAACCAGGTCATGGATATAGGTAGACTTTTGACGTAGGAGCCACACCATCCAGTGTCCCCTTGGCCTTGAAACCCTGCTAAGCCTGTTGCACAGCCTCTGCGTCCTCTCTCTTTCCGTCAAGAATCTGTGTGTCATTGGATGGTGGTTGTGCGGGCTTTGTTTTTCACCCCTGTGCAGACCAGAGTCCCTGAAGCAGGCCCGAGACAGGTCTTCTTAGAAAGGTGCCTTCATGAGCTCAACTCTTAGCTGACACTTGGGGGCTTAGGGTTCGGGGGTGTTCCCACTTTCCCAGACTGGTCAGAGTGGCTCGTTGGGCCTAGACTGTGCAAGCAGTGTGATTTAGGCTCAACATCTGCTCGCCTTCTGGGAGCTGAAATTCGGAGCGTGTCTCGGCAGAGGGCGCCTATGTGATCAGCCACACTGTGGGTCCCAAGTCTCTAAAGGGCTTCTCTGGGCAAAAAACGTCATACACCTGTTGTCACATTTTCCTCGCTGCGGGAAGAGGGTTGTCTCCGTGACCTTTCATGGGAGGGAGAGGGCATAAGGGAGCCTGTACGAGGATTTCTCAACTCTACCTCCATCTTTCCCACTAGGACCCAGTGTTCTGTATCACGCTATGCAATCTTAGCCTTGTGGACGACTCTATGCTGCGTTCCGTCTGTGCTTCTGGTGACTCTCTGGGTGTGTGGTGATCTCCCAGACCCGGGAACAACCTCCTTCTTAGAATACTTTTTCTCCTACATCCTTACCCTAACCTGGCACAATTTCAGGGAAAGGATCAAAGGAAATGTTTTCAAAACATTAAATGGCAAATAAAGAAAATACTGATCTGGAAGATCTAGTTTAATAAAAATGTATCTCTTCTTTCGAATTTGTCGGTCATGGAAAAGTTATTGTTATGCTTTGTACTTACAGAAGGGGAGTTTTAAAAAGAAGGAGGGGCACATGGGTGGCTCAGTTGGTTAGATATTCAACTCTTGAATTTGGCTCAGGTCATAATCTCGGGGTTTGGGGATCAAGCCCTGCGTTGGGCTCCTTCCTGAGTGTGGAGCCTGTGTAGGATTCTCTCTCTCTCTGTCTGTGGACCTCTCCCCTGCTCACATACTCTCCCTGCCTCAAAAAAATTATATATAATCATAAAATAAAATAAATATGTTGTCCTTTCATTATCAAGTTGTAAGGCATCTTTATATATTCTGGATACTAGACCATCATCAGATAAATGATTTGCAAATATTTCATCCATTCTATAAATTGTCTTTCACTTTCTTGGTGATATCTTTTTTTTCTTTCTTTCTCTCTTTTTTCTTAACGTTTATTTATTTTTGAGAGACAGAGAGAGATAGAGCGCAAGCAGGGGAGGGGCAGAGAGAGAGGGAGACACAGAATCTGAAGCAGGCTCCAGGCTCTGAGCCGTCAGCACAGAGCCCCACATGGGGCCTGAACCCATGAACCATGAGATCATGACCTGAGTCAAAGTTAGATGCTTAACCGACTGAGCCGCCCAAGCGCCCATGATGGTGTTTTTATATTTAACCCTGATGAGGTCCAGTTTACTTATTATTTCTTTTGAAGCTTATGCTTTTGGCGTCACATCTAACTCTTGTATCAGATTTTAAGCACCACCCTTCCTTTAGAAGGTCTACAGCCAGTAACCCAATTTTCTTATTTAATGGTGGAAGGAGATTAAGGGTTACAAGAGCTAGAGTACAGTGGAGTAGAGAGAACATGGGATTTAGAGTCTTAAGACTGAGTCAACTCTAGGGGCGCCCGGGTGGCTCAGTCGGTTAAGTGTTCAACTTCAGTTCAGGTCATGATGTCACAGTTCGGAGTTAGAACCCTGCATTAGGCTCTGTGCTGACTGCTCAAAGCCTGGAGCCTGCTTCGGATTCTGTGTCTCCCTCACTCTCTGCCCCTCCCCCATTCACACTCTGTCTCTTCTCTCTCTCTAAAGTAAACAAACATTAAAAAAATTTTTAAAAATTGACTCAATGTTTTTATCGTAGGAATTAAGTACTTCATTCTTTTAATCCTCTGTTTTTCTGTCTGGAGAATGGAGTAATAATAGTGCCTATTTCATAAGCTTATTGTGAAGTTTGCCTTAGCTAATTTGTGAAAATGACTTAGTATTGTACCTAGCACACAGGAGACATATAATAAATGTTAGGTCGTTGTCCTTTTTATTATAAGATTTTGGAACCAAGGCTGGCCCACATCAAGAATTACCCAACAGAAATATGGTCGTCACTGTGCTCTTAACTATGCATTTTTGAAGGGCTGCAAAAGTTACATAAAACTCTCGGTTTGCTTATGGTTATATGGCCTCTTGGAACCATGGAGAAACCTGCTGGGTCTATAGTAGGAAGATTTCATTTCTTCTGAATTCAGGAGGAAACAATGCTCTTGCTTTTGGGGGTCCAAAGAAGAGACAAAACTGGCATCTGCCTGATCGAACGTTTCATCACAATGTGTGATTCTTATTACTTCTCGTTAATTAAGGGCCATTTATGGAATTACAAGGAAATTAACAAAACTCCTTCCCTGTCACTCAGATAGAAGACTTTAAGGAAAGTGGTTTGATATTTCCATTAAATATTTACCGTGCTTTATAGCATTACCTCCGAACTTAGATATTAATGACCCAATCGTTTGGTGTTCACAGGTACAGAGTGCTTTCGGGCCACAATACAGTACACTTTGTTTTATTACTGTAAACCCAGATATTGTTGAAAGTTCAAAGTCAAATCATCTATTAGTCAGGTGCTCCTGCAGGCTGACACACAGGCACCTTCCAATAGAGATAAGCTTGTTTATACTTAATAAAAAAAGCCTTTCCTTCCTTCCTTTTTTCTTTCCTTCCTTCCCTCCTTCCTTTCTTCTTTCTTTTTAAAAAATCTTTGTTTAAACAATTCAACCTAAAATTTTGCCAGTTTATTCATCATCAAAAGTTAAACTCTTGGTGAGTTAATGGCATGATTGTATTTCCTAATGTGGACAATTTAGCAAGTATTAAGAACCCTTTTGAAATACGAACCCATAGTAATCCTATACTGTGAAGCATTTAAATGAAGCTATATGGTTTTCTGTTTTAGCTATTTCTAGATGAACTCGAAATCGAGAGACACCGTTAGGGATTACTTCTGTCCTTACTAAGTGCAGAGGGCTAAACCATGCGATACAAAAGCGAATGACACGGTCTTTTCTGGTAGAAATGTAGTCAGTCAGTTTGTGATCTTGAGGCAAGATGCTGTCACTAGCGGGAGAATGATTGGGGTACAATGAGGAAACTTCCATCACTGCCCCGGTTGAGAAAGCGTTTTGTGAGATGACAGTCTAGGTTAGAAATTAGCCTACGGTGTTTCAAATAGCACTTGGGCGGTGCTTGCGTATGCTAGGTAGGTTTCCTAGCACTTCACAAGTGCTGTAACTCATTCGATCACTGTGAGACCCTTGGGACATAGCGGCTTTCACTCCCCCTTCGCAAAAGGAGCAGAAACGGAAATCCAGAGTTGCCCATCCACTTCCTTGAGATGGGACTCCAGTCATTCTGACTGAGGACCTGCTGTTCTTAACTACTGTTCTAGGCTCCTTCTCAGCTCAGAGAGGAATTATTATTGGTAGGGCAGTCCATGCATTTCTGGAATCTGTGTTTCTTGAAACCCCCCCAAACGTGGGGTATAATAATGTAGATAAATAAAAGATTCAATAATATGTTTTCTGTCTTTTAAGAAGGAAAATTAAGATATTACCATCTTTATGTTTTACACTAAAATGAAATTCTACACTAAATATACGTCATATACTCTAGTATATATGACTCATGAATTAGACAGTTTATGTAATGTGATCATCTGGTATAAATGACAATAGGAATGTTGCAAAACATAATATATGTGCGTAGGGGATAAATTTTATCTCCATATTTTCCAGGAATCGAGCATTTTGGAAAAACCCTTTCTTGTATAGATTTGTTAAGTTGTTAGCAGACAGTATCTCTTTTACTGATAAGAAAGACTGATGATAATACTAGAAAATTGTCCCGGTTGAAAAATGTGTATTGCTCCTAACAACAGCAACTGCCCTGGGGCAGATGCAGTTTTGTAGGACCTGTGGCTTATACAATATGGGGGACTTCTTTAAGAAAAAAAAAATTAAAAAGTAGTTGCAGACAAAGAATATTGAATTAGAAGGGGTTCATTCAGGTGGTCGGCCCTGAACTTTCAGCTTCGTTAGGTTTGTGGTAAATCCACCACGTCAGATAGCTACTAAAATAAATTTTATTTAGTTTTTATTTAGTTTTTATTTTCTTATTTTATTTTTTTATTATTTTTTTAATGTTTATTTATTTTTGAGAGACATAGAGACATAGCGTGAGCAGGGGAAGGGCAGAGAGAGAGGGAGATACAGAATCCGAAACAGGCTCCAGGCTCCAAGCTGTCAGCACAGAGCCTGATGTGGGGCTCGAACTCACAGATGGTGATCATGACCTGCGCTGAAGTCGGCTGCTTAACCAACTGAGCCACCCAGGCACCCTAGTTTTTATTTTAAATAAAATAAATTTTAAATCTCATAAGACTAAAGTAATCCCTGAAAAGAATTATTCACTGTTTTCCCCAGAAGGAGCTTATAATTAAAAAAACACATACGTATGTATATATTTCACCTCATTTCTTTTTTTTTTCCCCTCCCTTTAATTTCTCTGTTGCCTGGAAAAATCCTCTCTGTGGTAGTGTTCTCCATTTTGTGAGATGAGGGAAAAGAGGAGCTCAGTGATTTGTTCCAGGTCACGGAGGCCTGTCAAGGCCAGGCTTGGGCTCTTTCCACTTAAACTCTTGGTGTATGAATTTAGAGAGATGATATTCTAAGTAGAGCTATGAAGAAGCTTCTTCTCATACTGTCTTTACTCGTACTTTACTGGGAAGGAGCTAAGGTTGGAAAAGTGTGCAAACAAAGGCAGCATAAACTCTCAAATTTCTGAGTGAAGAACATACTTCTTGACCACTTGTGTTGTTTTCCTAGAGATGGTCACATTTTCCCTTCCAGAAACAACTGTGATTTTGAAAAAAACAACCAAGCTCAGTACTTTCCCCCCCACTTAACTTATTTCCATGTTCCCTTAAGGTCGTCATAATACGGGACTTGGGCCATATGGGAAAAATGCAATAGCCTGACAGCTGTTGGGTTCTTCAGGTTTAGATCTTAAAGTTTTCATGGTTTCTATATCTTTTCCAATATATTAATAGGAATACTTTTTTAGCTTTATGTACTGCCCCCTCCCCGTGTTTAGCTTTCAACCATTTATAAGTTATAAAAGAATATATCAGGACAAAGAAACAAATCGAAAAAAAAACACACAACAAAACCCTTAGAGTCTGACACAGGGTTGTGTGGATAATGACTTCCAACTGTGTTGCTATAGTAACATTTCGCCTACTTTGTTACTATAATAGTTAGCAATCCTTGAGTGTTCTTATTTGCCAGCAACAATGTATTGCCCATACCTAATCCTCAAAACAGTCCTGAGAGGTAGGTGTTACTTTTTTCCATCTCCCAAATGAGAAAGCTGAGGTTTAGAAAGCCCCCATCGCCGGCCTAAGGGGAAATGGCAAATAGCAGCACTGCGATCAAATTCAGGCCAGCACAATTCTAGGGCTGGTCTCCTTCCACCGTCTACTACCTTCAGATTAGAAATATGTGGCAACATTGGTGTCACCCCGTAGCTATTGAGGTGACCGGCCTCGAAGATCACCCCAGATGATCCCCCTCTCTTGGTATTCTCACCCTCGTGTTACCCTCTTGTCATACTGAATACACAGGGCTGACCTGCTTAGCCAACAGGATATTGCCAAAAAGGTGGTGTATTTCAGAAACTGGGTCATAAAAGGCCTGGTGTCTCTCACACTCCTGTTTCATGAATCACTCGTTTGGAGGAAGCCAGCTGCCATGCTGTAAACAGCCCTCTGTCCACTTGGAGTGGAACCGAAGAGGCTGCAAATGCCTGTACTAACACACCGGGTGTGTGAGCGAGTCCCTGGAAGCACACCCCGCAGCTCCTATCCAGCCTTTGGATGACTGCACCCTCATGGGCGTCCCTAAGCTAGTACTACCCAGCTCTTCACGTCCAGGTTCAAGACCCACAGAGACGGTGTGAGAGAATAAATGCTTATGGTTTGAAGGGGTGAAGGTTTGGCGTAACGTGCCGTGAGGCAGTCGGTAACTCCTATAGCCTGTGTTGGCCATTCTTCCTCAGTTTGGAGTGAGCCTCCTTGTCGATTTCATGTTCATGTAAATGACTGGGAACTGGATTCAGTTTTGCACTTTGGGTAGCCTGGAATCACGCAAGGATCGGTGGGCACAGCTCGCGTGGTGATGGGGTCCACAGCCACAAAGGAGAAGGGACTGCCTGCTTTTCCCCAGAGGTGGCATGTTGAGGGTCACTGCTAACTCACATTCTACATCAACTGGATACTCTCTCTGACAGCAAGAGAAACAGGGATGTTATTATTTCTCTATGTTTTATTTTGTTCGGAACTGGGGACCAAATTAAGCTTTTGAGTTTCATTTTTACTCTTTTGTTTTTTTAACTTTTAAAAAAGTGTTTATTTCTCTTGAGAGAGGGAGCGTGAGAGAACGTACATGCAGGGGAGGGGCAGAGAGAGAGGGAGAGAGACAACCCCAGATCTCAAGCAGGCTCTGCCCTGCCAGCGCGAAGCCCGATGTGGGGCTCCATCCCATGAACCATGAGGTCATGACCTGAGCCGAAATCAAGAGTTGAAGTGCCCCCCATTTTTACTCTTTGAGAATAATGTGTCTGCGCTCTGTCTCCTCATTTTCTCTGACTCTCCCCCTCCCTCTCTTTGCTCCACAGAGCCCGGGTTCTTTCAGCAGTTCGAAATGGATTCTTCTCTTGCACAGAGAACAGCAAATGCTATTTCTTCAGCGTTGGGTTCTAGCTCCTACTCTGTTGTCTCCTTGCCCCCCGTTCAGCTTCTCATCATTTCTTTTTTCAAAAATTATTATTTTTATTAAGATGTAATTGGCACATAACATTGTGTAAGTCGGCCATGTGCAGCCTGGTGGGCAGATGCATTTATATATTGCAATGTGATGACTACAGTAGGGTTAGCTAACGCCTTTATCGTGACACTCAATCGCCATGTGTTTGTTTGCCTTGCGAGCTGCCTGGCCACAGGCTCTGCTTTACACCCTGGAGGCGAGGTTGACTCCCTTTGCTCTGATTACCTGTGCCCTGTACTCTCCTATGCAAGATGCTCAGAAAGGCCTGCTTACGTGTGTCTTCCTCTGATTAAAGCAATGTCAGAACATGGACCACCCCTGTCGAATTCCCCACTGCGTTGCTAGTGCCTCATTACACAGTAAACACTTGTCAATTGAATACTTTCGGAGGGAAATGTCATCCCGGGTGGAGCACAAACACGTGCAAAGGCAGGAAGGTATCCAAGTGTGCGGCGTGTATGAGGGCTTATTCATCCCGTTAAAAAATCAGTGCTTTATTAAATTCTTTTTTCTCTCATATCTAACTCAATTCAATTTTACAGTAATTGGGTTTATTTTTAAACAATTCAACAGGAACATAAGTTAAAATTAAGTTTGCACTGGAGCGCCTGGGTGGCTCAGTCGGTTAAGCCTCTGGCTTCTGCTCAGGTCATGATCTCGCAGTTGGCAAGTTCGAGCCCTCCTTAGAGCTCTGTGCTGACGACTCAGAGCCTGGAGCGTGCTTCGGATTCTGTGTTTCTCTTTCTCTCTGCCCCTCCCCTGCTCATGCTCTTTCTCTCTCTCTCTCTCTCAAAAATAAATAAACACTAAAAGAAATTAAGTTTGCCCTTAAATTTATGCAAACAGAAACCTCAGCCTCTGTCACTCCTTGTAATTTTTTCCTTCTCTTGTCCCAGTTGCAGGGATGAAACATTTGGGACCACAGTGGAGGCGAATGCCAGTTCAGATCTAAGAATAAATCACTGTGGAACAGGGAGCGGGTCCAGGACTATGAGTCAGAGGTCTGCCGCATCACTTGGCTTGGCTACTAGCCGCTCTCCCACACTGCGCCGATTCCTGACTTGTGGGCCCTGACTGTTGGGCCGAGCCTCCCCCCTCCCCCCACCCCGCCTTCCTGGGGCCAGGTCAACGGCACCCCAGCAAGGATCAGCCTTGCTTGTTAACTCAGGGGAGCTCTTTCCTGCTGTATCACCCACCACCGTTTATTCAGCCGTCTGACATTGATCATTGTCGATTTCGTGCAAGGAACTGTGCTGAACGGTTCATTAGAAACAAGGCAGGAAAGTGAGGAAGAAAGGCAAACGTCACAGGAGGCCTTCCGGGTATGGTAAAGGCTGTCACGGAAGACAACAAAAGATAGAATGTACCACGGAGACGGGTGTCAGGGGAGGCTTTGTGAAGGTCCCGGTGTGAAGGACAGCACAGAATTTACTCTGCCAGAGTGTCGTGGGCGGATCGGGGGGTGTAAAGACAGAGCTAGCATCTGTGGCTGGAGTGGGGGCTTCCTGGAGCAAGAGGTGGGACCAGGGACGCCAGCCAGGTCCCGGACAGTACTTCCCAGTGTCCAGAGCACAGGTGCACGCACACACCTGAATGGCGTCACCATTCCCGCCTCTGGGTTTCTTTCCTTTTCACACGAGCGTGTTTGGAGTGAGGTTTATTCGTGGCGTATTGTGCTGCCCCCGTGGGTTTGTTGGCAGTAATAAAACAGGTTTCGTTTTCTCCAGGATGGTGCTGACAGCTATTAGTATTTTTTACACTCGGTAAGGTTGATTCTGTGGCACTTAGCCTTTGAAACGTGCAGTGATTTTTAGACCTAAGTTTTGCCTTGTGGGGCTCAGCCATCACCATGCTGTGGGAAACTGATAGATGAGAGAGTTAGGCTCAGAATGTAATCTCCGCAGTGCAGCTTCGCACAGGCACCTGGGGGTGTGTCTGTCACCAACAGAGGTGGGAGCCTCTGGACGGGGGAGCTGGGTCTTTAGCCATCATAGAGTTTCTCCTAGGTGCCAGGTGCTGGGGATAGAGAGCCAAGAACGTATTTCTAGCCTCTCAGAGTGTTGAGTGAATATACCATTACGTCTTGTGGGTCATCCCTACTAACCGCAGCCAGCGTTCGAACATTCCAGGCCCTTTATTTTTTACCTCGTTTCGTATTCCCCACAGTCCTACGATCGTCCCTGTTTTACTGTTGAGGGAAGTGAGGCCCGGAGAGTTTCCTCCGCCAATAAGTGACAAAACCAGATGTGCACCAGACAGTCCTCTGTGTGGCATGTCCCCATACAGCGATTACAGGAAGTGTTCCCGAACTGTTTGTTAAATGGAATTACCTATCCCACTTGTTCTGGCACCACTCCTGAAAAGCGCCTGGGACTGATACCCTTATCTTTTTATGAATGAATGTAATTGAAACCAACAGAATCACATAATGGGTCAGTATAGAACTGAGAACCCCAGATCAGTCCACTTAACCTTGTCCTTTCAAAGCAAGTCGCATGCTTACTTCCGAAACCAGTATCCCTTCTGAGGTTGTCAAGGTCCCCCTGGGTGGGCCGAAGAAACTGAATTAGACGACCCCTGATGATGGATTTGATTTTCCGAAATAGCCCCAATAACTTGAAGCCACGCCACGCAAATTGATCAGTGAAGTTGGATAATGCCATTTGGCCACCTAGCTGGCTGCGCATTCGCTACCTGAACGAACGCCATTACCTTAATTTTGCCTTGCAGACACAACAGAAAAACCTCTTTTCCTTTCTCTGATCCTTGCTTTGGTTATGTAAGCAATGTAGATAGTAACTACCGTAATCCATCGATCATAGCGAAAAGCCACGAAGATTTCTAAAGTCACATGTGTAAAACGTTCCCATGAGTAAGTCACTGTGCAAACAGAAGAGGTTATTATTAGTGCTCTTGGCTCTAGAGAAGCACTCATTCATCACTCATGTACTTCTCGGCAGGGCTGGCCAACTTGCCCTCCTGTCACTCCTCGAAGTTACCCATGGAGGCAACTCTTAGGATTTGTAGCTCAAGTGTGCTTGCCTGGCGTTACCGTAGACAAGGGGGAGAGAAGGAGAGAGATGAAGCCATGTAAGTGATGGTGATTGATTTAAAATTTTTTTTTAATGTTTATTTATTTTTGAGAGAAAGAGACAGAGTGTGAGCAGGGGAGAGGCAGAGAGAGGGAGACATAGAATCAGAAGCAGGCTCCAGGTTCTGAGCCATCAGCACAGAGCCCGATGTGGGGCTTGAACCCACAGACCGTGAGATCATGACCTGAGCCGAAGCCGGAGGCTCCACCGACTGAGCCACTCAGGCACCCCTGATTTTTAAAAAAAATCTGTTAGAAAAATCTTTTAATGAAAGAAAGGACTGAAAGTTAAGCTCCTCCAGAGTCAACTTCGATGAGGTTTAAAAACTTCATTTGAAAAAGGAGTCAAGGGGGACAATCAAAAAGAATGAAATCTTGCCTTTTGCAACTACGCAGATAGAACTGGAGGGTATTATGCTAAGCGCAATTAGTTAGAGGAAGACAGATATCATATGACTTCACTCATATGAGGACTTTAAGATACAAAACAGATGAACATAAGGGAAGGGAAGCAAAAATAATACAAAAACAGGGAAGGGGACAAAACATAAAAGACTCTTAAATATAGAGAACAAACAGAGGGTTGCGGGAGGGGGGATAGTCTAAATGCCTAAGGGGCTTTAAGGAATCTACTCCTGAAATCATTGTTGCACCATATGCTAACTAACTTGGATGTAAATTAAACAATAAATAAATTAAAAAAAAAAGGAATCAAGGGGGTGCCTGAGTGGGTCCCTTGGTTAAGCGTCGGGCTTTGGCTCAGGTCATGATCCTAGTTTGTTGGTTCAAGCCCCGCATCAGGCTCCATGCTGACAGTGTGGAACCTGCTTGGGATTCTCTCTCCCTCGCTTTCTGCCGCTCCCCCGCTTACGCTTTCTCTCTCAAAAATAAAGAAACTTAAAAAAAAAAAGTGACCAAAACCTCACTCATCATGGAACTAGAAATCAAAACCAAGATGAGATACCACCTCACATCTATCAGAATGGCTAAAATTAACAACATAAAAAACAACAGGTATTGGTGAGGACGTGGGGGAAGGGGAACACTCTTGCGCCATTGGTGGGAATGCAAACTGGCGCAGCCACTCTGGGGAACAGTATGGAGGTTCCTCGATAAAGTAAAAATAGAACTACCCTATGATCCAGCAATTGTGCTTCTAGGTATTTACCCAAAGGATACAGAAGTACTAATTCGAAGGGATACATGCATCCCATTGTTTATAGCAGCATTATCAACAATAGCCAAGATATGGGAAGAGCCCTAATGTCCATCACCTAATGAATGGATAAAGAAGATCTGGTATATATATATATATATAATGGAATATAACTCAGCCATCAAAAAGAATGAACTTGCCACTTGCAACATTGTGGATGGAACTAGAGTATATAATCCTAAGTGAAATAAGTTATTCGGAGAAAGAAAAATACCATAGAATTTCTTTCATATATGGAATTTAAGAAACAAAACAGACGAACATATGGGGAGGGAGGGAGGGAGAAAGAAGAGAGAGGGAAAGAAACCATGAGAGGCTCTATAGACAACAAGCTGAGGGTCGATGGAGGGAGGTGGGCAGGGGATGGGCTACGTGAGTTCCGGGTATTAAGAGCACACTTGCCGTGATGAGCGCTAGGTGTTATGTAAGTGATGAATCACTGAATTCTCCTCCTGAAACCAACGTTGTTCTGCCTGTTAACTGACTAGAATTTAAATAAAAATTTGAAGGGGCACCTCGGCGGCTCAATTGGTTAAGCATCCAACTTTGACTCAAGTCACAGTCTCGTGGTTCGTGAGTTAGAGCCCCAAATCCCGAATCAGGCTCTGCCCTTGAGCAGGCAGAGCCTGCTTGGGATTCTCTCTGTCCCTGTCTATCTGCCCTTCCTCCACTTACTCTCTCTGTCTCTCAAAAAATAAATAAACTAGGGGTGCCCGGGTGGCTCAGTCAGTTAAGCAATCAACACTTGATTGGTCATGATCTCAACGGTTCATGGGATTGAGCCCTGCATCAGGCCCTGCGCTGATGGTGCGGACCCTGCTTGGGACTCTCTCTCTCCCTCTCTCTCTCTGTCCCTTTGTCTCTTGTACTCTCTCTCTCAAAACAAACATTTAAAAATAAATACCCTAAAATAAGTTAAACAAAAATTTGTAAAAAAAGTAAAAACAGAAAGTGAGTCAAAGGGGGCCTGGCTGGCTCAGTAGGTGCAGGATGCAACTCCTGATCTAAGGGTTGTGAGTTCGAGCCCCAATTTGGATGTAGATAGTACTTAAAAATAAACCTTTAAAAAAAGTGAGTCAAGGCTTAAAGTATAAGTTATTTTTTAATAAATTGTTTTCTGAAAAGAACTTTAGGTGTTGTGAAAAATCTAATAAACTGAATACTGATGAAAAATATTTTTATAAAGTTTTTCTATAAATAAGTTCAAAATTGCCAAAAATGAGGGACTAATAACAGTCACTTATAAGCCAACATACATTCCACTCAGGAGTTCATTCCCAGGGAATCACCTCCGTTCCTTCACTCAACAACTACAAGGTACACAGAGCCTGTGTCAACTCCTACAGTTGTGAAAAGCTCAGATCTGTTGGAGAACACAGATACAGAAGCAGTCAGAATCATGGGCAGATCTAGGTTTTGTGGTCCTCGAGCCTGTACAACTTTAGAGTCTTTAAGAAATGTTTGGAATAGAAAATTAGATATCAAAGTGAATATTTATTTAGAACGCAGAAAGAAATCAAATTATTAGTTTGAAAAAGCGGACAAATTCCACAAACATTTCCCAATTCAGAAAAGTAATGTCGATCCTCTTATGAACTAACTGATGTACTACATGATGCTTTCTTTCAGTTTTTGGAGTTTTCATCTTTTCACAGGGCAATAGTTTTGTAATAATTTCAATAAAGAGATGGTTTAGTCATTTCTCTAGAAACCTCTTAATGTTTATGGGTAGGCGAGGTATTTTCTTTTGGATTCTACCCCACTCTTGAGATTGTCGTAATAAGATGTGATCTGTTATGTGACCACACAAAGACGAGGACTGTGGGGCGCCTGGGTGGCTCAGTCAATTAAGCATCTGACTTTGGCCCAGGTCATGATCTCGCAGTTTGTGAGTTCCAGTCCCGCGTCAGGCTCTCTGCTGTCAGCGCAGAGCCCACTTTGGATCCTCTGTCCCTCTCTCTCTGTCCTTTCCCCCTCTCTCTGCCCTTCCTCATTTGCGCTCTCTCAAATTATTATTAAAAAATAATAATAAGGGGCACCTGGGTGGCTCAGTCCATTGATCATCCAACTTTGGCTCAGGTCTTTATCTCACGGTTTGTGAGTTTGGGCCCCATGTCATGCTCTGTGCTGACAGCTCAGAGCCTGGAGCCTGCTTCCAACTCTGTGTCTCCCTCTCTTTCTGCCCCTTCCTCACTCGTGCTCTCTCTCTCTCTCAAAAATAAATATAAAAAAAATAAATATTAAAAGAAAGAAGATAATAGCTTTTTTTTAGTATTACCTTGTGTTTTTGCCCCGAAAACACAGAAGTTCTGATAAGTCATGCAATTGCCACCAAAAAAGAAAAGAAAGTTTGGGGTACTTATAATGATATCAGGTGCATTATCGAGGTTACGGTCGTAACAGGAGAGAACTTGTCTTTGGCGTTGGCATTAATGAGAACAGAATCCACCATTTACAATTTGCACATATGATTACTGGAAGAGTTTGCCAGAGACGCCTTCTGGTTCCTCACATTCCCAATCTTGTTTTTCTTCCACTGTCTTCATACTGCCGATAAATGGTACCTGGAGGACATTATCATATCATGATACCATCTCTGGCCTTTAGCGGGTGGTGGGCTGTTCTGGAAAGTCAGGTTGGCCAGCAAGAACTCATGTACACATGGCAAATCACATAGAGCGATTCCACTAATCCCAAAGTCACTGTATCTCCAAACGACTTCTGCTTAGCTCAAAATGCCGAAAATGCCCTTGCCCTCCTGACTGGAGGGCAAGTGTGACAGAAAATTGGAGTGAAGAGAGAGAGCGGTCATAACTGTAGTTAAGATACTGTCTGAAAAGTTTACAGAAATGGAGGACTGTGTGAAGAGCTTGCTACAGACTCTCCCAGGGCCTTGGAAAAGGCCTGGATGAGTGAGGGTAGAAGAAAAAGCTTCTTTGACTTTATAATAAGTACATCCCTCCTTATCATCCATTCTGCTAGGTGGTTAATACAGCATATGGTGCCAACAAATAAGGCTGCTAGTTCTGAGGGGTGGAAGCAGGAAGTCTCCCCAGATGTTACCTTAGACCTTTCCGGAAGTGCAACATGAAAGAGGAGTGTGAATTTTTGAGGCAGTCAGGCAGGCTTCCGGCACGTTAAAAAGCCTGAGGCCAGGATTGAACATGTGAATTGAGAGAATTTTGAGTGCCTGGTATAAGCAGACTGTTGGGAAGTGTCTGGCAAAGTTCGGAAAAGAGACTGCAGGTCCTTTCTCTCCTGGCCAGGGTAGCTGTGGGGGAGTTCTGTTTCTTCCCGCAGGGAAAATTCTAAACCGGCTCCCAGAGGACTCTTCCTGTGTCCTTCGTTCCCTCCTTGCTCCAGCTCCTCGAGCCCCACTTCACCACATCCTGAGGTATTCCATCATTTCTCTGCCTTCTGGCAACCTGCCCTTCGCTCTCCTCGGAGGCTCAGCGGAGTTCACAGGTCCTGCCTGTGACGGTGAACCTTACCCACTAAGAATACTCCATTCACTGAAACACTTACTCCCCACTTGGGACACCACTATTACTGCTGCTACTACTACTCTTACTACTACTACTGCTACTACTACTACTATATCCCCTTGACACAGTCCTGCCTTCTTTGACTGTTACCTCCTCATCCCTTTTCCCGGAGAAGGAAGCCCAGTTCCCAGAACTCTGCTCCCTCCAGGTTCTAAATATAACCCTCTATCTCTACAACTCCAGCAAACAGGAGCTGGGACCGCCGAGCTCATCCAGTGAAAACGGGTCATACTACGATGTTTACATTGTTCTTTAGGTAACCAAAAGGTGCTCTCTTTCTTTCCCTAATAGCAGGAGGAGTGGGTGTTGCTAAGAAAGTCAAGACTGGTGGGAAGGGAGAGAAGAAGGACAAACATTTCCTCTGCCACTTAGTGGCGGCAGCCGGAATAGTAGATGAACAGAAACAGAACCGTTGGAGCCACTAGGTGGAGGCATGATGAATATAACTCCAGGGCTACCTTGGACCTGACGTGGTTGTTGTTGACTGCAGCCTGGAGTCGTCCCCAAACCACAGCACAGGAGTCCGAGCTGGCCTCAGCTGCTCCCACCCTGGTCCTACATTCCAGCTTAGTGCTGCCTCATCTTTTTGGATCTTGTTTTGTTTTGTTTGTCTGTTTGTTTGCTTTTTTTTTTTTTCAATCTGTCTCCTCAGGCAAAGACAACAAAAGCAAAAATAAACAAATAGGGGGCACCTGAGTGACTCAGTTGGTTAGGCGTCCAACTCTTGATTTCTGCTCAGTTTGTGATTTCATGTTTCATGAGTTTGAGCCCCGCATTTGGCTCTGCGTGGACCGTGTAGAGCCTGTTCAAGATTCTCTCTCCCTGTTTCTCTGTTTCTCTGCCCCTCCCTGACTTGCTCTCTCTTTTAAAATAAATAAATAAACTAAAAAAAAAAAATAAATGGGATTCTGTCAAACTAAAAAGCTTTGGCACAGCAAAGGAAACCAACAAAACGAAAAGGGAATGTACTAAACAGAAGATATTCACAAATGATATATCTGAGAAGGGTTTAACATCCAACATATATAAAGAACTCCTATAACTCAGTAGCGGAAAAACACACAACCCCATTAAAAAATGGGCAGAGGGCCTGAATAAACATTTTTCCAAAGAATATGTACAGATGGCCAACAGACACGTGAAAAGACGTTCAGCATCACTAATCATCAGGGAAATGTAAATCCAAGTCACAATGAGATATCACCTCCTATCTGTTAGAATGGCTAGTATCAAAAAGACAAGAAATAACAAGTGTTACTGAGGATGCAGAAAAAAGGGAACTTTCATGCCCTGTTGGTGGGAATGTAAACTGGTGCGTCCACTATGGAAAACAATACGGAAGTTCCTCAAAAAATTGAAAATGGAACTACTGTAAGATCCAGGATTTTCACTTCTACATATTTATCCAAAGAAAACAGAAACACTAATTTGAAAAGGCGTACACACGTCTCTGTTCGTTGTGGCATTATTTACAATAGCCAAGATATGGAAGCAACCTAAATGTCCATCCGTAGATGAATGGATAAAGAAGACGTGGTGCACACGCACGTGCACGCACACACACACACACACACGGTGGAGTATTAGCCAATAAAAAACGAAATATTACCATTTGTGATAATATGGATAGACTAGAGGGTATTATACTAAGTGAAATAAGTCTGACAGAGAAAGACAAATACCACACGATTTTACTTATGTGCACATTCTAAAAAACAAAACAAAGAAAACAAAACAGACTTATGAAATCAGAGAACAAACTGAGAATTGCCAGAGGGGAGGGAAGTGGGGGAATGGATGAAATAGGTAAAAAGGATTAAGAGGTACAGATTCCAGTTACAAAATAAATAAGATATACATGGGGTTGGAATGTGAAGCATAGGGAATATATAGTCAGTGATTTGTAACAACTTTGTATGGTGACAGGTTGTCACTAGACTTATTAAGGTGACCATTTTTAACCTGAGAAAAAAGGACTGATAAAACCTGAAATGTTAAAAGCATTCCATTAAAATAAGAATCAAAACAAGAATGTCTGGAATTACTACTTATACTCAACATGACCATGGAGTTCCTTGCTTGTGTGATAAAATTTTTAAAAGGAGTAAAGAATGGAATAATGAAAACAAAATTTTTTATTATTTCAAAGAATATTATTGTCTATAAAGAAAATGTCTTAGATTCTACAGATGGATTATTAAAATTAATAAGATTTAGCAAGAATGTTGAATATAAGATAAATTCAGAAATTTAGTTACATTGCTGTGTAACATCGACAAAAGAAAGTGCAATTAAAAATATATTTCCAATAGGAACAGAGGTGTAAAATACCTAGAAATAAATCTAACAATGTATAAGATCTTTGTGTAGAATATATTAAAGCTTTATCACAGGATATTAAAGAAAACCTAAATAAATGGAGGGATATACCATGTGCATGAATAGGTATAGTTAAAACCATAAAATGAGCGGTCGACTTAATACAGTTTCCTCAAACTGAGTAGTAGACTTAATGCACTTCCAATGAAAAATACGTCTTCATTTGATAAATTGATTCTCAAATTCAAATGAAAATGCACAAGGGTCAAGAGTAGCCTTTCACTAAGTAAGGATTCTTGTCTCATCAGACAACAAAAGTTTTATTATAAAGTCATAGTAATTAAGACAACAATGTATGACAGAGTAAGAAAACACACTTTTAGCAGAAAATACATAAGCACATTCAAATGACCTCCGGGTAGGGAAGGATTTCTTAAATAAGTCAGAAAAGTGCATATCATTAAGAAAATAATGAATTGATATGTGGATATGATAACGTGAAGAGGCAAGTCATATGCTGGAATAAAATATTTACACCACATATAATTAACCAAAAATGTAGTATCTGAAATGTTTTTAAAACTATCTAAAAATAAGAGGCGCTTGGGTGGCTCAGCTGGTGGAGTGACTGACTGCTTGGGCTCAGGTCATGATCTTATGGCCGTGAGAGGGAGCCCTGTGTCAAGTACCACGCTGAGCGTGGAGCCTGCTTGGGATTCTCTCTCTCCCTCTCTGCCCCCTCCTGCTCACATGCGTGTGTGTGCATGCACGTTCTCTTTCTCTCAAAATAAATAAATAAACATCTAAAAAAATCTAAAAAAATAAAAAGATAGCAACCCATTTTTCCCCTGTCTCCTGCCCCAAAGGGTCATAAATCCATAAGCAGGCATCTTACAGAAGAGGAAATGAAACTAATCAATAAACATGTTGAAAAGATTAATCTTTTGTATTAGTAAGGGAAATGAACATGAAAACCTCATTGAGATGGCATTTGACAGCCTCCAGATCGGAAAAACCTAGAAGTCAGACAATGCCAATATTGTGGGGGCAGTGGAACAGCTGTGGGTGAGAGCGTCAATGACACCTGTTTGGAACCCAGGCTGACATCATGAGCAGGGTTAATTGGGCCCGTAATCTGTGACCCAGCAATTTCTCTGCCGGGTCCATACTTTGCAGACACTCTTACACAAGCACATGGCGAGACATGGGCAAGATGCCGTGTTTCTTGATGGAGCAAAAAATGGAAATCACCCAGAGATGGGCCAGAATGCCTTCTTCTTCTTTTTTTTTTTTTTTTTTAACGTTTATTTATTTTTGAGACATAGAGACAGAGTGTGAGCCGGAGAAGGGCAGAGAGAGAGGGAGACACAGAATCCAAAGCAGGCTCCAGGCTCTGAGCCGTCAGCACAGAGCCCGATGCGGGGCTGGAACTCATAGACCGTGAGAACATGACCTGAGCTGAAGTCGGACGCTCAACCGACTGAGCCACCCAGGCGCCCCCAGAATGCCCTTCTAAAAGGAACAACACATCGTGATAGCCGCTATTCTAAACCACCCAGCAGTTTCCCACTGCAGTTAAAATAGAATTCTAAACCCCTTCATCCAGTGCTTCTGTCTCTGATTTCATCAGATGCCACCGTCCCCTGGTTCCTCAAGACATAAGATCCTCCCCACCTCAGATTGACATGTTCCTTCCCAGTCATTCCGTGGTTGGCTCTTTTCTTATCCTTTTAGATAGCTGAATTATCACTTCCTCGAAGAGTCCTTTATTTGCCATCCAATCTAGGTTAGTTTTCCCTATTAAATTCTCTATATCATCCCTCTAATTGTTTCTTATAATATATGTTAATATAAGAATTATGTATGTATCTATGTATGTGTTCATAATTTTTTTCCCGTCTTTGACATTAAACTAATAACCCCTGTAAGGACAGAGACTAGGTCTGTCTTGCTCACGATCGTATCCACTACGCGTTCCACGTCGGCTGGCATGATAGTCGCTCACTAAATCTTTGTTGAAGGATTGAATAAGAAAACTGCATAAATCGTATCTGTGCCTATTTGAAGTAGGATGTTGGTCTCAGAGTACCTTTTAGCCCCAGTTCATGGAAAGGGTAATGGGATCCCATGTAAGCCACATAAATTGTTAGTATTTCATTAGAAGGTAAAGGGAAGTGTTTACCTGGTCTTTTTACCTGAAATAATTAACCAAGTGCTTCCATGAGTTATTTTGAATGAGTCAATGTATAATACATTAAGTAGATTTTTCAACTAGGCTAAAAGTCCTTCATTGCCCAGACTGTTTAGCGATACATGTAATGTTTTTAGATTGGTTCCAATACACAGTAAAAAAAAAACAAAACACTTATAGATATTCATATAGACTTTTGATGTTGGCTACTCTTAAAAAAATTTTTTTTTAAATGTTTATTCATTTCTGAGAGACAGAGTATGAGCCAGGGAGGGCAGAGAGAGAGGGAGACACAGAATCTGAAGCAGCCTCTAGGCTCTGAGCTGTCAGTGCAGAGCCCGTGTGGGCCTCGAACCCACAAACCGCAACATCATGACCTTAGCCAAGGTTGGATGCTTAACCGACTGGGCCACCCAGATGTGCCTGATGTTGAATATTTTAATATGCAGGTAAAATGGGCCTGGGCTGTTTTTGAAAGGGACTTGAATTTAGGTTGATGCAAGTTTTTATTTTTATTCTATTTATTCCTACTTATTTAAATAAGATGCATTTTTATTTAAATTATTGACTATTTTCTGTATTTTTTGTATTTCAAAAACTTATTTGTTTATGTACTTTAACTTCATTTTTCCTGATTAGACCTTGAGCTCCTAGAAGCGTCTGCAGTATAATCCACAAAAGAGATGGGTTAAACAGACGAAATGATTCGAGAAACATTTGAATTATGGGAGCAATACAAAGTAATTCAAAGATTTTACATTTTCAGTCAGAGGAGTTGTGCTCATGCTCAGACAACTCATGTCAGATAGATTCATTTTAACGATGGATGGAAAAATTAAGTTAACTTAAAAATAGGTGCATCATGCAACCTTTTGCATAAATTCAGGCTCTTTGTCCCTAAAACTTCTTTAACAATTTTTTTCACTTGTTTCTGTAACCTGCCATTCTGATACACAAACACCATTAAATGAAATGGGATCTTTCGGTTTCTGTTCAATTTTTAAAAGCTACAATTTTGAACACTTTTTCTTTTTTAGAAAGAGAGGGCGCAAGTGAGCGAGCGGCACAGAGAGAGACGGAGAGCCTCATGAGGGGCAGAGAGAGAAGCGGGCTCACCCGCAGCCGGGCTCGAGCTCACCGGATGTGGGACTTGAACACCTGAGCCAAAGGCAGATGATTAATAACTGAGCCACCCTGGTGCCCTGAGCACTTTTTTATATAAATGATTTAAAACGATTAAAAAACAAAACAAACGATCACCTTTTTGGCGGTGGGGCTGTGTAAAGTTCAGCTCCCCATGTGGAGGCCATTCCTCTGCCTTCACTTGACAGGTTTCATGCAAGTAACATTAAAGTTTACATGAAAGTTGGGTCAGAAACTTTTTCTTGTAATCGATTTCCACTTGCATTTGATTCCTTGTGTCAATTTATATCTCTAGGAACTTATACAACTTCCTAGAGAATTATTATGAGACCAAAATGAATAAAGACTAAGTAACATACATTTTCATTAAAAATAGGTAATTGTTAGGGGCGCTTCGGTGGCTCGGTCCATTAAGCATCCAACTCTTGGTTTCGGCTTTGGTCATGATCTCATGGTTTGTGAGATGAAGCCCCGCATCCGGCTCTGCGTGGATTGAGCCTGCTTGGGATTCTCTCTGCCTCTCTCCCTACCCCTCCCCTGCGCAGGCATGTGCCCATGCTCTCTCTTTCAAAATAAATAAACAAACATTTAAAAAAATATGTAATTATCAGAGTGATGTTAATATAGGTATTAATATTTCTAGCTAAAAACAGTGTGTTCTGAATCAGGCCGAAGCAGCTATAAATCACTGTACATTAAGTAGTGGCACGACGCAGCACAGCTAATACTGTTTTGATAATTAATTTAGAAATCCCCCACATTTACTTTTTTTGATATTAACTCAGGTACTTCTGACACCAAAGTAAGGTTTTTGGCTCCACTATTTGGCTTCACTTCCTATGAACCTGAAAGCAATCAGGAATTAAAGAACGACATAGCTGGCTAGTCATCCAGGACTAAAAAAGTCCTAAAGAAGGCAGTGACAATTACTTTCCCTTAATAATGGCCATAGCTCTATTTGCTTAGCAAGTCACATTCTTTGCTATGTACCCCCTTCCAGTGCACCGGCCCACATGCCTTGGCTGGTGCCTTCTCCCTCCCCCCCTTGACAGATCGCAACCTCTGAGCACCTGGAAGGAGCCCTCCCAGAAACACCTGTCAGGTGGCCGAGGCCACCAGGGTGCCCCACGAGATGTACCCACCTGAGAAACACAGAGCTGGGGCTGTCTGTGGCGCTGTGTGGGGCCTCGGTGCCTGCCTTTCTTGGGCTGCCCGGAATATCAAACCGGAACACCGTGTCGCTGGAAGACAGCCTCTTCTTCACCATCGCGCCCGAGTTGATCGCCAGGTCAGGAAATAAGCTCACAGGCTCATTTCCGAATCCCCTGTCTCCGATTATGTGAAAATCCCTGCGTTTCGCTTTGCTCCGTTCCCGCAGCGCAGGAAACTCTTCACGTGACTCCTAATCGGGCCGAGGCTATTTTTTTTTTTTTTTTGAAGTCGGTTAATGAGTAACATGGAAGTATGACACAGAGTGGTTTTCATCCTACCCACATTTGCTCTGCAGGAAAAAAGAAACCTTGTTTGGGAAATTCAGCTTTGGGTTTACTAATATGAACAGCACACGGCTCTGCGGGTTTAGGCAGCAAAGTCTCTGGGAAAGTAAAGACATACAACAGCGAGGTGCAGGGGCTGCCGGCGTGATCCCCTGGCTGGACCAGCGGGGTGCAGAATGTGGATTGCTTTCATGCCTTCACACGTGCAGGAGATACTCGGCCCACGAGCATACCACAGCCCACGTTTGGCAAGACACGCAAGAGCTTGTGGGCTGTGCTTTGTGGTCCTCGGGAGCTGAAGAGTTCTGGAATTCTTAGGGAAGGGGAAACCGGTAAAGAGAAGCTCAGCTATTCAGGTTGTGTATTTGGCTGGGTTGCAGGCAGCCGTGACCTCTTTCGCTGCCACGCCCACCACTGCCACAAAGACAAACAAATTCTCTTGCTTTCGGGCTGTGTAACCTCAGTTTATCCCCAGCCTACCGAGGGTGGTGGTGTCTGCCATGCCTGTCTCACGGTGTTAGAATGAAATTAGCATGCCTGGGTCGCTTGGTTGGTTGAGCATCCGACTTTGGCTCAGGTCATGATCTTGGGGCTTGTGAGTTCAAGCCCCACATCAAACTCTGAGCTGACAGGTGGAGCCTGCTTGGGATCCTCTGTGCCCCTCTCCCTCTGCTCCTCCCCTGCTCGCTTTCTCTCTCGAAAAAAAAATAAAGCATGAAAAAAAAGAAATCTCAGAGAAAATGGTGTGGAAATTTGCCGTACTGCTATGTGTTATTGTTACTTAGAACCCATTTAAGCAGGGAGTTTGAAAGGTGAGTTTCTTTTTACAACATTAGTCACTCTGTGTTCGTCCGCAAGGAAAACACCAGTGCCCCTCCACCCGTGTTCCTAGCAGCAGTGAAGGATTTGGTCCAAAGTAGCCACGCGCATTGGCATTGGCCAATGGCTGGCTCAAGTGAAGCACAGACTCTGTGGAAGAGAGCAAAGTTTCCTGGGAAATCAAATCTTTAGCCTTGGCCTTGTTAGCCCTTTTCTCTAACGAGCTGATAACCAGCCAGGGACAGATTTGTGCTGCTCCGTGTGCAGTACTGACTCTAAGTGAACTTTTGAAATTAGAAGAAGTATGTCTTTTACTGGGATTTTAGTGGTCCCTAATAGGGTCACCCGCTCATCCCAGGTTGTCCAGGATCGTCTGGTTTTAGCGCTGAATGCCTTGCATCTTTGCATCCGCTCAACGTGGGGCAAGCCGAGACAGCTGGTCATGCGGGTTCCTTTTTTTTTTTTAAAGTTTATTTATTTATTATTTTGAGAGAGAGAGAGAGAGAGGGTGTGTGCAAGTGGTGGAGGGGCAGAGAGAGAGAGAGAGAGAGAGAGAGAGGGAGAGAATGAGAATTCCATGCAGGCTCAAACTCCCAAACCGCCAGACGAGATCGTGACCTGAGCCAAAGTCAAACACTCAACTGGCTGAGCCACCCGTGCGCCCCTGCTCACACTGGTTGCCAGTGCCTTCTTGCTGCAGTTCTGATGGTGCACTGCATCTAGCCTTACTCTTTGTTCTCTTCGCTAGTGCGATATCTGTATTTCTCCTTTCCCCCTTATCTCTCTGCTGCAATGATGTTGGAAAGACATTAGGTAAACTACGTTCTACTAAGGTGTTGGATTAAATAAACCAATATCATGCTTCATGTAATAGCAACAACCTGCGAGCTAATTTCTGCTCCTCGTAAACAGAACGGTCTAAATGGCACATATATCAGTAACCAATGCAGCGTAATTTGTTACTGTCTCGCAGGCATGGTTGGATTTTAGCTGGGCCAATGCTTAACTTAGGAGACAATGTCTCTAAAGGAGGAAATTCCGGTGTCACCAGACGGTCTTTGGACATATTTTTCAATAGAGAAGCTAATGAGTCATCCACGATGTTTTACTAGCAACACTCCATGCTAGCCGGAGTGAATGATACAAAAGAATTTTAAGAAATGGGTCCTTCTCCAGTAATGAAGCTAGGAAGAGTCACTGTACATAATTGAAAAGTTTTAACAATACAGGAGGGAGGAAGGCAGTAAATCAGGCTAAGCTCGTATCTTTTGAGTCTAGGTAGCGTCTCTGTTAGGTAGTTGCAAAATAACATCTCAGTCAATCCTTGCCAAAACCACATTTTTACAGATGATGAAACTTTCTCTTAAAAAGGTTAAGCAACTTGCCCATGATTAAGTGGCCATAAGAACGTGGTCATGCTGCAATTTCATTCATTCATTCCACAAATGTTTAGTAAGCATTTAAAAGGAGAAAAGGTTATTTATTTACATTTAAGAGGAGGCAAGATTTTTTGAATCTGGGAAGATTTAGGAAAGCCTACAGGAAAAGGTGGAGTTTGAGTTAAACTCTGAAGAATGAGGAGAGGTTGGAACGGCAGAGGGGGAAGGGAGGGGAGTTCATGAGCAAATAATTGGGCTCGGTCAGGTGTGTGTGTGAACGGAGACTGTGTGTTGGCGAGGAAGGTGGTAGTTTTGAGCACTTAGGTGGAGGCTGAGTGATGAAGGACCCTGGACGCCAGTGGCTCGTTCAAGCTTTAAGTCATAGGTGATAGAAATACAAAGATGAAAGGTGAATTTGATGGCCATGTACATGATGCTTTGAAAGCAGAAAATGACTTCAGGCATCTTGGTGATATGATTATTTCATTCAGGCAGCAGCTGTCGGTCTTGGGGAAGCAACTCTGAAGTTGTTGAAACAGGATTGACTGAACTCTGATGTAAGATGCAAATTCTTTCCTTATCATAAGAAATTGTGTCAAAGATGAGGTTTGCTGAAAGTCTAGAGCAGCGGTCACGTACTTGAGTACCTTCAAGAGCCAGCAAGGTAAGTTGAACTGTGAGGTGGGGCTAGAAGCCAGCAGAAAGTGGTAGAAAAGGGCAGTATGTATCTTCTCCCTAGGGACCTCAAGTTTTTTTGTTTTTGTTCTTTAATGTTTATTTATTGGGATACCTGGGTGGTGCAGTTGGTTAAGCATCTGACTTTGGCTCTGGTCATGATCTTGTGGTCCGTGAGTTCGAGCGCTGCCTTGGGCTCTGTGCTGATGGCTCAGAGCCTGGAGCCTGCTTTGGATTCTGTGTCTCCCTTTCTCTCTGCCCCTCCCCCATTTGTGCTCTCTCTCTCTCTCTCTCTCTCTCTCGCTCTCTCTCTCTGTCTCAAAATATAAATAAAAATTTAAAAAAATGTTCTTTTTTTTTGAGAGAGCAAGCACAAGCATGAGAGGAGGAGGGACAGAGAGAGAGAGAGGGCAGAGGATTGAAGTAGGCTCTGCCCTGACAGCAACGAGCCTGATGTAGGGCTCAAACTCATGAACCTTGAGATCTTGAGCTGAAGTTGGCTGCTCACCCAGGCACACTTGTTTTGTTTTGTTTTAAGTTCTGGTATAGTTAACACACAGTGCTGTATCCATTTCAGGTGTACAGTATGGCGATTCAACAGTTCTGTATGTTACTCAGTACTCATCACTGTAAGTGTACTCTTAATCCACATCCCTTATTTCACCCATCCCCCCACCTGCCTCCTCTCTGGTAACCACCGATTATAAAGAACTTACACAACACCAAAATAACCACCACCAACCAATCCAATTAAAAAATGGGCAGAAGGCATGAACAAACATTTCTGCAAAGAAGACATCCAGATGGCCAACAGACACATGAAAAGATGCTCACCATCACTCATTAGTCAAGGACATTATGGTTTTAAATGCCCAGATGCTGATGGGATGGACCACCTGAACCCGCTCCGATGTGAGATCCAGCTGTGGCATGCCCCCTGAATTTCACTTCTTGATAGGAGCTGTCTATGCTAAGTGTTTCAAAATTTGCTAGTTGTTACGTTTGGACCTTATGTTCAAGCAGGAATGAGGTTCCGAACGCACACAACCACAGAGAGAAGATGAGTTCTGCTTTATCTTTAAGATTAATAGCAGTTGACGGCTGCGCAGGAATCCACGTCTGCGGGCACCCACCTGCCCCTGTTTGACCCCTTCAGCTGTTCACACATGGTCTCTGCTCAAGGCACTCCTAGCCTTCGCCGTAGCTTTCATTTTTGTGTGTGAAAATGAAAACAAAGACCGGGCGATCAAAGATAAACAACCGGAGGAGAATATTTACATAAATACGGCTAAAACAGGAGCACACACACTGGCAAAAAATGGTAGTAAGTAGAATACAACTAGAAGAATGATCGCAGAGACCTTATTATCTTCTTGCACTGAAGCTGAGATTGTGAAAACCAAAGAAGACAGAAACCAGACAAGACAGACAGTTAACAGGCGGTTTGAAGCAAGATCACCAATGATTCAAATATCTCATTTTTCTGATGCTGTCCAGTAAGTCACGTGTTATATCTTTTTTTTTTCCAAGTTTGTTTATTTTGGTAGAGAAAATGCAAGTGGGGGAGGGGCAGAGAGAGAGGGAGAGAGAGAGAGAGAGAGAGAATCCCAAGCAGGCTTCATGCTGTCAGCGCAGAGCCTGATGAGGGACTTGAACCCACGAACCGTGAGGTCAGGACCTGAGCCCAGGTCGGACACTTAACCGACTGAGCCACCCAGGTGCCCCAGTCACATGTTATATCTTTATAAGTAGAGATTATAAAAGCGGTTCTGAGGTAGAAAAGAGAACAATGAATTTGGGCTCTCCCATTTGGTAAGTTCAATGAACATCTCTGCACTTTTTTCCTTTCAATCGGATGAAAAGATACGAGGCTAGATTTTGCCTGCTGACATCTTTTCTTTGGCCTTTGCCATGTTTCATAAGAAGGAATTTCTTGTACATTTCACAGAAGACATTGTTATCCGACGTTGCCTAGAAAATCGGATTGGCAAGTGTGGGAATAGTTGGCTACTACTAAGTAGTAGTGCCCCCTTGTGGCGGGGCTGATCTCCGCAGGCTGCCTCTGTCCTTTTCCTCTCCGTTGCTCATTCTGCCTGCTTTGATTCACTGGGTTCTCAAAAATATGCTTTTGAGTTTAAGACCGCCAGCTTACATGATGTTGAAAGTCTTCTCTAGCCCTAGTTTTCTCTCCTTAAAGCTGAATCATTGAAGTTTCACTGTAAGATTTTTTTCTTTCTTCAGTGAAACAAGGTCTGTAGTTCCATGAATTTAGTCTTGCTCATTGATGATTATCTTTGGTATTTATGTCCAGCCATTCTGAAGTCCACAAATATGGACCTGATATGCCTGCTGTTGCTCAGCTGGGTGGGGGTGGGGAACTTATGCCTGTGTTTCCTCCTCCTCCTCCTCCTCCTCCTCTTCCTCCTCCTCCCCCTGCTTGGAGTGTGGGAATGGGATGCTGGGGCACAAGACCAAACTGAAGACACCAGAAAAACAACACAGCTTCAAAACTGAGCGTTCCAGAGGCATGGAATGTAAATGTACATTTAAAAATACACTAAATTTCCTCTGCAATTAAGCAAGGTACAGGCATTTATGCTTTAAGATTTATCTGGTGGATTATGCTGTGTTCAGGTTAGTACTTTTTTTTTTTTTAATATTTATTCATTTTTGAGAGAGAATGGGACAGAGAGACAGGGAGACAGAGAATCCCAAACAGGGTCTATGCTGTCCGCACAGAGCTGCCTCCGGGCTCGAACTCACTGACCATGATATCATGAGCTGAAACCAAGAGTTTAACACTTAACCCACTAAGCCACCCAGGTGCCCTTTAAGTGTCTGATTCTTGATTTTGGCTCAGGTCATTATCTCACTTTTTGTGAGTTCGAGCCCTGAGTCTGAGCCCTGCGTTAGGCTCTGGGCTGGCAATGTGGACCCTGCTTCGGAGTCTCTCTTCCCCTCTCTCTGCCCCTTCCCAACCTGTGCATGCTTGCGCCCTCTCTCTCTCTTTCAAAATAAGTAAATAAACTTAAAAGAAAAAAAAGAGGGCACCTGGGTGGCTGAGTCAGTTAAGCATCTGACTCTTGATTTCAGCTCAGGTAATAATCCCAGTATCGTGGGATTGAGTCCCGCATAGAGTTTCCCGCTGAGTGTAGACCTGCTTGAGATTCTCCCTCTCTCTTTCTCTCTCTGTCTCTCCCCCTCTGCCCCTCTCTCCTGTTTGTGCATGCTCTCTCTAAAATAAAAACATAAATACAAAGAAATAAATTAAAAAGAGTCAGACATTTAACCGACTGAGCCACCCAGGTGCCCCTCAGGTTATTATTAATATAATTAGTTGTATACTCTTAAGTGCATGCTACTACCATTTGGGCAAAGAAGTATGTGTTCTGGTGGAGTTACCCAGAGATTCAGACTCCATCCTGGAAGAGCTGTGTATGGAAAACCAGTTTCGGTATATTGTGCACGTATCCACGTTTCTAGAGCGATTTATAATATGCATTTTGGGGGTAGGTTATCTACATTGGAAGGGTAGCTTCATTGTTTCTTGCTGTGTTACTTTGGAAAGATTCTTAACCTCTCCAAACATCTGGAAAAATGGTGAAAATATCCGTCTCAAAGGCTACGGTGAGGACTTGTTGCAATAACGTACAGTTCAAGCGTGAAGCCTGTATGTCATAAACATGCAGAAAATACTACCGATGATGAGAAGGAGGAAGGTTACGATTTGAGCTGGTCATATTTTTGTGAACGTTGAGTGGAGTCTTATTATAATATAATCAAAAGGTATAATTTCCTTTTCTGGAACGTGACATCAGCTGTGTGCCTGCATGTGGCTTGTGGAAAACCTAATCCTAAGAGAGAGAGAGAGAGAGAGAGAGAGAGAGGGAGAGGTCAAGTGTTAACAGTTTGTGCCCAGGGGGTGTCGACACTGGTGCTAATGGCTGCACCCAGCAGCCTGGATTACTCGGTCTAACTAATGAATTAAGTGGTATCTCAAGTCCCTCGTTCCTTCCTCAAGCCCCTTTGGTCTGTGGCTTCTATGATCACAGTTGGAGAGGAGGTTAATTCCTCCTCTGAAGTCTCGAGCCCTTCTTGGAGAGGATGCAGCACGGGGCTCGATCCCACGAGCCAGGAGATCGTGACCTGAGCCGAAATCGAGATCCGCCGCTCAACCCACTGAGCCACCCAGGCACCCCTCTGTGTTTAAATTCTTACAATGCCTCTTAATAGCTTTAGTTGTCTAATCTGTAAAATGGGAATAAGAATGATCTTTGCCTAGCTGGTTTGTTAGGAAAGTGAATTAGTACTTGTAAAGACTTTGAATATTGCCTGACACATAATAAGCATTTAGTAAGCTGTTATAATTATTGTTACCAACGCTTCTAAAAAAATCATAGGGCTTTAGTTAAAGTAACTATTTTCGAGATTTAAAACACACCTTAAAATGTTTACATAACATAAAGTCCACTTGTGTTTTTTTTTTTGTTTGTTTTTTAGTGTTTTTTTTTTTGAGAGAGAGAGAGAGACAGAGACAGAGCATGAGTGGGGGAGGGCAGAGAGAGAGAGGGAGACACAGAATCCGAAGCAGGCTCCAGGCTCTGAGCTGTCAGCACAGAGCCCGACGTGGGGCTTGAACCTGCCTACCTCGAGATCTCGACCTGAGCTGAAGTCAGACCCTTAACTGACTAAGCCACCCAGCGCCCCTAAAGTCCACCTGTGTAAAGTACATATAGCTTAGCGGGTTTTAGCATATTTACAGGGGTCCTCGGCCACTGTCTTTTTACCTTGCCTCATTGTAGAACATTCTCATCTTCAAAAAGAAACCTCGTGACTGTTGACAGTTCCTCCCCATCCCCCTAGCTCCCTGCTTCTCTGCCCTGGGCAACCGCTGATTTCTGTCTCTATGGACGGAATGTTTCATGTAGAGATAGAAAGTATCTAGCTAGTCTGGATGTTTCATATAAATGGCTGGTATTATATGTGATCTTTCGTAACTGGCTTCTTTTATCAGCATGTTTTTTTAAATTTGGTTTTGTTTAAGTACACATCACCCCCATTGCGGGGCTTGAACTCATGGCCCTGAGATCAAGAGTTGCCTGCTCTCTCCAGGCACCCCTCACCTAGCATGCTTTCCAAGGTGTAGTATGCATCAGTACTTCCCTTTTATGACCCAGTAATACTCCATTTTATGGATATCCCACACTTTATGGGTCCATGTTGGGTTGGTACGCATTTGGATTGTCTCTGGTTTCCAGACATTACGAGTGATGCTGCTAAGGAAATTTGTGCGTAAGTTTTGCGTGCCCCTGTATTTTCAGTGGTCTCGGTTAAATACCTAGGAGTGAAATTGCTATGTTTAACTTTTGGAGGAAATGCTGAACTGTTTTCCAAAGTGGTTGCACCATTTTGCATTCTAGTCAGCGATAGATGAGGGTTCCAGTCGCTCCATGCGCTGGAACATTTAACTCTTTCTTTTTTCTTTTTGGTTATAGCCGCTCTGGTGGATGTGAACTGCTTTCTCATTACATGTCTGTGTTTGCATTTTCCTGATGACTAATGACGTCGAGCATCCTTTTTGTGCTTTTTGGCCATTCGTATATCTGTGTTGGAGAAAAATATTCAGATCCTTGGCCCATTTTAAAATTGGGTTGTGTTTTTATTATTGAGTTGTGTCCTTTATATATTCTGGAAATAAATCCTTTATCAGATGTGTAATTTGCACATATTTTATCCCATTTTATAGGTTGTCTTTCTTTTTTAATGCTTATTGATTTTTGAGAGACAGAGAGAGGCAGAGCCACCCGAGTGCCCCTACTTTCTTGATAATGTCTTTTGAAGTACCAAGTTTTTTAATTTAAAAATTTTTTAAATTTATATTTAAACATTTTTTATTTTATTCAAAAAATTTTTAAATGTTCTATTAATTTTTGAGAGAGAGAGAGAGAGACAGAGTACTAGTCAGAGAGGGACAGAGAAAGAGGGAGGCGCAGAATTGGAAGCAGGCTCCAGGCTCTGAGCTGTCAGCACAGAGCCTGACACGGGGCTCAAACTCACAAACCACAAGATCATGACCTGAGCCAAAATCAGACACAGCCGAGTGAGCCGCCTAGGTGCCCCTGAAGTACAAAGTCTTTAATTTTGATGAAGTCCAATTTATCAATCTTTTCTTTTATCACTTGTACTTTTGATGTCATACCTAAGAAATAATTGCCCAGTTCAAGGTCATGAAGCCTTACTCCGATGTTTTTGTCTGAGTATACTGTACCATACTTCGGTGTAGGTATAAGGTCTTTGATCCACTTTGAATTGATTCTTACGTGTGCTGTGAGGTAGGGGTGCAATGTCATTCTTTTGTATGTTGTCCCGGTATTTGATGCCTTGGCCAGTTTTTGCTGGTGCATTTGTTGAAAAGACTGTTCTTTTTCATTGAATTATCTTGTCCCCTTTGTTGAAAATGAATTGACCATAAATGTTACAATTTATTTCTGGATAGCTAATTAGTATTAACAATATAATTAGAGACTTCTTCTCATTTGTTGAGTTTCCCCATCCCTGTTCCTTTTGAAGACCCTGGCTCTTATCTTTTTTATGTATACTATGTACATGCGGGGCCAGCATTTTTGCTATTTTCCCTCTATCCTGATTGATAATCCCAAATCATGTTTTGGAGATACTTATTTCACCTGTTTTTGACAATGGTAATAACAAAGCACACTAAAAATGATGACTGTCTACAAAATCTTCAGGCACTGACAAGAGCATGAACTACTGCTACTGATTACAAGTCTTCAGTTTAAGATTCATCCTGCAAGTTTTTAAAGCAGTGAAGAGCAGTGAGGCAGGGCCGACTTCACAACAGGTGCCTGAGATGTTGCCGTTCGGGATAGTTTGGTCTTGAGAACTCAGCTCCTAGGATCTTTTAAGAAGTGAGTCGGGTCGTAAGCATGCAATTTGTGGAGGGAAGAATGTACAAGGCCAATCAACGAATGAAAAATATTCTCTACTAGTTACCCGAAAATGCGGACGATGACCTAACTGGGTAACAAATGGACAGAGGTTTTAAAAGGTCACCGCAGTTGTGGTGAAGGCAGTCTGTTTACTAATGTGCTTGTGGGTAGTGCTGGGAGGGACTCTATATGGGAGTTATCGCCTGCATTTTGTAGAGGAGAAGCCTGAGGCTCAGACAGTTTAATGAACTCGTCCCATGTCCTAGTTTGTGAGAGAGGAGGCCAAGATTCAAATACAGATACAGAGGCTTCCCATCTCCACCACAGACGCGGGGAGCTGTTAGCCCAGCCAGGTCCGATGTCATTTTGAGACTTCTGGTAAACCAGAGTTTGAAGTCTATCCCTGCCTGACACACCCATGAAAATGCTGTGAATTAAAGCGGGGCTTGGTGGGGGCGCCTGGGTGGCTCCGTCGGTTAAGCATCCAACTTCGGCTCAGGTCACGATCTTGCGGTTTGCGAGTTCGAGCCCCGCGTTGGACTCTGTGCTGATAGCTCAGAGCCTGGAGCCTGCTTCAGATTCTGTGTCTCCCCCTCTCTCTGCCCCTCCCATGCTCATGCTCTGTCTCTCTCTGTCTCTCAATAATAAATAAAAACGTTAAAATTTTTTTTTTTAAGTGAGGCTTGGTGTTTGGACTGGACCATCACGGGAGCTGTGGAGACGTAGGTTGTTTGTCTGTGAAACTATGTTCTAGTGTTGGTTCGTTTTTCAGGGACAGAGGATAAAGACTGGAAGGGAACTTAATTCTTGTTAAATTTCTGTATGCTTGGTACTTTATGTATAGAAACTTATTTAATCCTCTTAATAATGCCAGGGAATAGGTCCTAGTCCACGCTTTCAGTTTAATGGCTACAGAACAGGGATTCAAGAGCAAGTTTGCAGAATTGAAAAGCCTGCATCTTTCCGTTATTACACACAGTCTTCTGGAAGTAAAAGAAAGCACGTGGCTCTTTGTCTCCTCGGCCCATTTACATTTTATATTATGTTTTCTGTTCCCGTCACGTCTCATGGACAGTGTTTGCCTTCCCAGTGTTGTGTGTACCCATGGTGATGCCTTTACATGTGTTTCTGGAGGCGTTTTCTTTATTATTGCCCTACGTCTGGGCTGAGCCTAACAACCTTCCCATAAAATTCTCTTTCTTTTTAAGACAGCGTTCTTTGAGGGATTTTAAAGCAATTAGAGTTGGAATTCTTGAAGATGTAAAAAAAAAAAATTAAACTCCTGTACATATAATTGGTACTCCCTAGAGGTTTTGCAAAATGTAAACTAGAAAACAGAGCAAAAGTCAGAAAAACCAAAAACCTCACCCATAGGGCATGCTTACAAGGAAGTCGACGAAATCGCACCTAAAGCCAAACCTATCTTTCTAGATTAAAAGGAACTTAAAACCAAAGCATATAGAGTCGACGTGGCAAGTGCAAAAGTGCAAATGTGTTACAACTGCATTTTCTTTTGTTTAATTGTATTTTTCTCTCTTTCTGCCTGCCTGCTTCCCTACCTGCCTTCCTTCCTTTTTTTTTCTTTCCTTCAGATGCTCCCTGGTAGTCTAGTGGTTAGGATTCCGTGTTCTCTTCCTTCCTTCCCTCCTTCCCTCTTTTCCTCCCTCCCTTCCTCCCTCCATCCCTCTCTCCTTCCTTCTCTCTCTCTCCCCTCCCTCCCTCCTTCTTTTCTTCCTTCCTTCCTTCCTACCTTCCTTCCTTCCTTCCTACCTTCCTTCCTTCCTTCCTTCCCTCCCTCCCTCCCTGCCTCCTTCCTTCTGTCCCATGTCCCTCTCACTGGAAAATACTGAGTTCCCTTGAACGAATGGCGTCCTGGGCGCCCACAGTACTTTACAAGCCTTTCATAGCATTGCTTATTGCCCTTCTCTGCTCAGGTTCTCTTTTTTCGGTTTGAATAATATGAAAACCCTCAACCCCTGCCAGTTCTTTCATGCCGTAACCCTAGAAGCAAAACACACTCGTGTCCTAGGTGAATGTATCCTCGCTCCCTCAAGCATGTGGAATCACTCTTGTTTTTTCTCAAGCCCTTGATGATAAACCAGGAAAACGCACCCGGGCACCCGATGGGCACCCAAAGACCTCCCTCACATGAATGCTTTCTGTCCTTGAGATGCTAAAGAGATCTTTTATGTAAGAAAGAGGCAACACCTTCTTCTCACCCATTTTTTTCCAGGTCTGAGACCTGTCACTCACCATTCTGGGTCTGGGTCCATTGGCTTCACTTCCCTCCTCTCGAACACGCTCCTGTAGGTCATGAGCTGTGCCTGTAAGGTCTGCTGGAGGCTCCTCTTTGCTGGTGTGGCCTGCTGCCTTCTCCACATCTTTTAGAGGCCAGCTATTTCTTCAAGAAACTCTTATCTTCTGTTTTAGAGGCCAGCTGGTTTTCAGGAAACTCTGGGGAGTACCAGGAAGGAACTTTGAGTTCACTCCTGCTCTGGCCAATGACAGCCCGTGCAGCCAAGTGGCCTGCTTTTCCCTCACTACATTCAGTGGTATCTCAGAAGGTTTCTCTTTCAGGCTCTGCTCAGAGGGACGTGATCAGCCACGGCCACACCTGAAACGTGCAAGCGTGGGTCAGCAAATGACTCAAATACAGACACAGATGCTTCCCGTTTCCTCCACGGGCACAGCAAGCTGTTAGGTCAGGCAGGTCAAGTGTCGTTTTGAGACTTCTGGTAAACCCGAGTTTGAAGTCTACCCCTGCCTGACACACCCATGAAAATGTAACATTCTGGGTGACTCCTAAGATGATATTCCTTCTCGCCTCAAGAGCTTCATCTTATCTTGATGCTGGTGTGGGGTCACTGACGCTGACCCCTTACTCATGATAACCTATGTCTTATTCTAGTCTTCGTGTCTTTCCTCCCTTTAGATGATGGTGAGAATGTGCTACCTCAGAGGTTGCACCCTAATTCTCCCTCCTCTCACTTCCTCCTCTTTGTATGACTGTGCATTCTTTATTTTTTTTTTTAAAGGTTTTCTCTATTTATTTTGAGAGAGAGAGAGCACAAGCAGGGGAGGGACAGAAAGAGGGGGAGACAGAATCCTACACAGGCTCTGTGCTGTCAGTGCAGAGCCCAACACAAGGGTCGATCCCACAAACTGCGAGATCATGACCTGAGCCGAAATCAAGAGTCGGATGCTTAACTGACTGAGCCACCCAGGCACCCCATGACTGCACATTCTTTCAATTGAATCTGCCCAACGCAACAACTTACATATTGATTGTTCAATGATATTATCAATGTTTTATCACCCCTGCCTCATATTATGCTTTCTATAATCAGAATACACTTTTATTTTATTTATTTTTATTTTTTAAAAAAATGTTTATTGGGGCATCTGGGTGGCTCAGTTGGTTAAGCTGCTGACTTTGGCTCAGGTCATGATCTCATGGTCTGTGAGTTTGAGCCCTGCGTCGGGCTCTGTGCTGACAGCTCAGAGCTTGGAGCCTGCTTTGGGTTCTGTATCTCCCTCTCTCTCTGCCCTTCCCCTGCTCATACTCTGTCTCCGTGTCTCTCAAAAATAAATAAACATTAAGAAAAAAAATTAAAAAAAAATTTTTATTTATTTGTTTTGAGAGAGAAAAGAGTGCCACTGGGGGAGGGGCAGAGAGAGAGGGAGAGAGACTCCCAAACAGGTTCTGCACGGTCATCACAGAGCCCGATGTGGGGCTCCATCTCACAACTGTGAGATCATGACCTGAGCTGAAACCAAGAGTGAGACACTTGACCGACTGAACCACCCAGGCACCCCCAGAATATCCTTTTAAAGAAATATGTTTTGTACTGTATTCATTATGGTTCTTTCCTCATGGTGGGGTTCAATAAATATTTCCTGATGATAAATCTGTCATACTAGGGAAGGTTGTTTTATAGTAAAGTAGTTGTAAAAAAATTAGATCTTTTTTATTCTTCTTTCTTTTTAGCTGTTCCACCGTATCACTAATGCAAACACTAAAGGTGCTCCTTAATTAGAAGGATAAAAAAAAGACGAGGGTGCCTGGGTGGCTCAGTCGTTAAGCATCTGACTTTGGCTCAGGTCATGATCTCACAGTTCGTTAAGCATCTGACTTTGGCTTAGGTCATGATCTCAGAGTTCATGAGTTCAAGTCCTACATTGGGTAAGCTTGAGCCCTGCTTGGGGTGAACATGAGCCCTGCTTTGGACAAAACACAAGTCCTGGATGAACCCCACTTTTCTTTCTCTCTCCCTGCCCCTTGCTCACTTGCCTCCCCCCAAAAAAAAAGGGACATTAAGGGTTTTGTTTGTTCATTTTTGTTTTTTTCTCTGTATCAAACAAAAGTCTAAATGAAATTATTTGGCTAAACCCAAATGATAAAATACTTTAAATATTTAGTAAATTTTAATCGATGACCACTGCAGAGCAAAACGTATGTGTGAAGTTGATTTACTTGTATAGGAAAAACTAAGATGAAGATTTACAAATGAGAAGGAAGAGTACAATGTGTCTGAATTCAAGGCTAGATAATAGAACAAGAGTTCTAGGCATAAGAGTATTAAGAATGCAAACAACTTTCATTTTCTCTCCTCCCTTTTCTACTCTTTGAATCAAAGTTTGCCCTTCCCTCCTGTGTTAGATTGAAGGCATAGATGATCTCAATTAGATTAATGACCTCTGTTTATCCGTACCATTTGCCCACTAACTTTGTAGTCCCTGTCCACTCTAACTGGGGCTGGCCTTGTGACTTGCTTTGGCCAGTACAGTGTGGCAGAAGCCATGGGGTGACAGTTCTGAGTCTAGACCTCAAGAAGTCTTGCCTATTTCTGCTCCCTCTCTGGCTTCTCTGCGGTCGCCATGACAACACGTCTGCCTCTGGGGCACGCACATGGAGAAGCACCGAGTCATTTTAGCTATCATGGAGTGCTCAGCTC
The DNA here is from genome assembly GCA_030068075.1 of Paguma larvata. Taxonomy (NCBI): domain Eukaryota; kingdom Metazoa; phylum Chordata; class Mammalia; order Carnivora; family Viverridae; genus Paguma; species Paguma larvata. The sequence goes on from CM057826.1 coordinate 129,578,183, forward strand.
CCAGGCGACCTGCTGTCTGACCACAGACAGAGCCCCCACAAAGTCTGACTGGTCTACATTGGTAGAACTACCTGCCAACCTGTAGCCTCCTAAGTAATAGTAAATAGATTTTTAAAACCCCTATGTTTTGAGAGGCCAACCTGTGCAGCTCAGTCGGTTGAGCATCTGACTCTTAATTTTGGCTCAGGTCATGGTCATAGGGTGGCAGGATCAAGCCCTGTGTCAGGCTCTGCGTTGAACATGAAGTCTGCTTAAGATTCTCTCCCTCTTCCTCTGCCCCTCTCCCCTGCTTCCTCACTCTCTAAAATAAAATAAAAAATTAAATAAAATAAAATAAAATAAAATAAAATAAAATAAAACTCATGTTTTGAGAAGGGCATGCAATTATAGCTAATAGCTTCCCATCCTATATTGATAAGACAATTAGGATAAGGCAGTAGTAGCTCCTCCCAGGGACTTTTATATTTTAACTGTTGTCAGCTGTTTGAGCTAAATGAATGTAAGTTTGTGAGTATCTTTGGCTTCAGTAAGTGAAGATGGGGAACTTAGGGGTGCGCCATAGAATCTTCCTGGGATCATAGTCCCGCGCCCTTCAGAAGCCTATTATTAGAAACAAAGCTGTAGCTGGTAGACCTACCAACTCTTGCCATGACATCCCCAAACCCATGTTCCCCAACCTCCCCTACCGTGTTCCCACTCCCCGGGTTAGCCTCCCCCTGCACAGCAGACAGCGCTACCCTCCGCTCACTCTTCTCGGGTCTTTCACGGAAGCCCTTCTTCCGACCCCTCTATCAGCTGCACCCCTAGGTTTTGCACTGAAGGGCTGGCATCAGAGAAACCTGACCTCCAGCCCTGCCTCCTGCTTCATGCGTTATGATCCCTCAGACATGCCAAGGGTTATTTATGGCCTCTGGTTTTCTTTTCTGCAAAACTGTGATGGGGAAAGGCCCTCAGCAAAGCTCTGCTCTGCTCAACCTTATAGTTAAGGAAAGAAGCTAGGGGAAAACGGAAGGTATGGCTTTTCAGAAAGTTAGTCCAAGGTCCTTTTGATCAGTGGTAAAGATCGTTGCTGCTGGTTTAGAAACCTTGAGTATGGGCCAAAGCTTTAGCAAATATTAACTCTGATTTTACTGCCTATATTATGAACGGCCAGAAAAATGAAAGTTCAGAGATTTTACATGATGTGGATGGACCCAAAGTCACACGTGCGGTTAGAGGCGAAGCCATAAATATAGAAATAGTTGGATTGTCTAATTTGTACTTTAGGAAAAAAATTAAAAAGCTCTCTCCCGCTCCATAGTATGGGTGTGTCACCTCATCATTCTTAGCTAGGCAATACCTCCTAGACCACACGCGTGCTGCTTCAGACACAGGAAGGAGCTCGAGCCCTACCAGAATTATCTTACTCACCTGAAACCCTACTGTAGAACCCTCACCAAATCGGCTTTTAGGAAAATAGCGGGACTAGGCTACTCACTGGGGAAGCGTGGTGGGAAATTGGGGACCAGCAGTGTCGTCGTAATGGTGCGTTTTATGATGATGACCTCCAAGCCAGGTGACTTAATCCCCCTCGTGCGCAGTTTGCTCATGTGTAAAATGTGGGCGTGGAGTCAGTCAGTGCTTTCCTAAACTGTGGGCTGTGGACAATTTCTCTAGCCTGTGTGGAAGTCGGGAAATCCTGTCTACAAGGTCCATCCCTTGGGGACCTTCGTGAAGGACTGTATTTAAGAAATCTGTTCGACCTCATGAACTCAGGCTTCATAGAGAGCCTGGAAACCTCTTCAGACCCGATAGGAAGAATCTCATTTTGGAAATGTAGAGTCAGATGTTTCTTTTGCTTTCCTTTGGCTGTAAAGGCCTCTGAGCTAATAGATTTTTGTTCCGTTGCAATTTATGGCTGATTCTTCTTTCTTTCTCTCTCTCTCTCTCCCTTTCTTTCTTTCTTTCTTTCTTTCTTTCTTTCTTTCTTTCTTTCTTTCTTTCTTTCTTTCTTTCTTTCTTCTTCTTTCTTTCTTTCTTCCTTTTTTAAAATAGCTCAATGCTTTTTATTTTAATAAAAAAAGGATATAAAGAGGGTGACAAAGTAGGGGATAGTAAGATAGGATGTAAAGTGTGGGGGAGGGGGTTTCTGGACACCATCCCTCTCTTCCTTCCCCACGCCCAAAAGTTACTAAACAATTTAAAAGACACCATTGACAGTACCAGAGCACCATCAAAATCATTGTTTTTATCAGGGTCAAAAAAATACAATGGTTATGACTGTGCGGTGACCAGTTGCTGATTCCACTTTGTAACAAGGAAGGAAATAGGGAAAAAAAAATCATACTTTGGGGCACTTGGCTGGCTCAGTTGGTAGAGTGTGTGACTCTTAATTTCGGGGTTATAAGTTTGAGCCCCATGTTGGGTGTAGAGATTACGTAAAAAGAAAATATTTATTATTATTATTTTAATATTTTCTTTTTTTTAAAGTTTATTGATTTTAAGAGAGAGCGAGCGCATGTGCGCATGCAATCGGGGGAGGGGCAGAGAGCGAGAAAGAGAATCCTAAGCAGGCTCCGCAGGGTCAGTGCAGTGGGACTCGGATCTCTCAGACTGTGAGATCATGACTTGAGCCAAAATCAAGGGTGAGAAACTCATCCAATTGAGCTATTGAGGCGCCCCATTAAGATTTTCTTTTTAAGTAACCTCTACACCCAACGTCGGATTTGAGTTCACAACCCTGAGATCAAGGGTCATTTGTTCCAGTGACTGAGCCAGCCAGGTGCCCCTTAAAAATAAAATCTTAAAAAAAAATCTTATTTTCTTGGTTGGCAGGCACCGTGTCAGGCACCGTCTTAGATATTCTCTGTATTCCTTATTTACTTCTTGTGATACTATGTGGAGTATTATTCTCACCTTACCCATATTGATCTTAACTGCATCATTTTTTTCATGACTACTATAGTCTTATTGAGAGAGTAACAGTACAGCAAAACTGTCGAGTCAGCGGGCGCAGTCCCGTCTACTCCCTTTATCTGTACACGTTCCCCAGGTGATATCATCCAGCCCTAGGGCTTTGAATACTATTCTCACGATATGATGATGAATGATGATGATGAAATCTCCTAATTTTCCCTTGACTGTTCCCGTATTAAATAAACATCTTGAATTTAGTGTGACCAAACCAGCATTTTAAATTCAGAGCTTTTCTCTAAGTTTGTCTCGCCCACTGAACCCTTCGTAATTGGCCTCCCGGTCTATTACTGTTTGATCCAACAGCAATTTAAATGTTCATTTCTCTCATGCCTTCATTCCCCATGGGCAGCGCATCAGCCGGTCTGTTCTTGCAAGACACAGCTAGAATGTGACCGCTTCTCTCCGTTTCCATGTGTATTTCTCATCAAGCTACCTCATCTCTTACGAGGACAGTTACTGCAATATTCCATTTGTTCCCCCTGTTTCCACTCGTGTTCCCTCTGCAATCAGAAGCCAAGATGATCTAAGAAATAAATATAGGCATTGTCATGGTGAGTTTGCTGAGGAAGACCACCGGCCTTGTGGGATCGGCCGTGTGTGTGAGTCCGCACGAGAGGCTAAGAATATCGTACACAAAGATTCTTGAACAAATTCCTAAAAATGCAGCATTTAGAAAGTATATAGAATGGATTACAAATGAGAAGTCGAGTGTGGTTAAAGTGGAACCAGATGTTAAGAAATTAGAGACCAACTTCAGGGTGGCCAACTAGAAGAGGTGATTCTTCAGGCTGAAAATGAACTAAGTCTGGCAGGAAAATGATACATTGGAAACCACGGAAGCCTTTAGTGGAAGAGCTGCCTGCCAACCAATGGAAATGGCCAATATAATCACCATTAAATGACTTGCGTGTTGATGGGAAGCTGATGTCATGAAGTGTTCTGTTACATAAAATAAAGAAATAAAAAAAATTAGGCCATGTTACTTTGCTCCTTCAGACCTTCCAATGATTTCCCACTTCGCTAAAAAAAGATCTAAATCGCAGTCTGTGACTTGCTCATGTCTCCAACCTCATTTGGCCAATGCTTTCTTCCCTACATTGGCTTCCTTCCTGACATGCAATGGACCAGGCATGTTCAGCGCTGTATGGCTGCACTTGCGCCGCCCTCTGCCCGGACGGCTCTTCTTACCATCATTTATTCTTGGTTCACATGTTATCTCCTCAGGGGTGCCTTCCCTGACCACCTTTTCAGAAATGAGCCCCCCTCGTACAGGAACTATCACATCATTCGGCTTTATTGTTTAAAAGAGTTGTTACTCTTTTCTTATTTTAGTAGTTTCGTTGCTACCCTCCTCCTTGTTTCTCTCAACTAGAAGGTAAGTCCATGAGAGCGTCCATCTCTTTCTTGTGTCCAACCCCAAATCTCCCTGCTAGGGTGGATCACAGTGCCTGGTACATATCTGGCTCAGGAAATATTTGTAAGATTAATAAAATAAATGTTATTTGTCTTGCTCATCTTTCCAGCCATTTCTGTTCAGTGCACATTTAAAACTAATTAAACACACGTAAGGCTACACACAGTGTCTTCAAGCAGATTTCAAACAAATGTACTTTTTGGAAAATTTTTTAAAAATATTTGTTTATTGGGGAGCGGGTACACACGCACGCGCGACTTGGGGAGAGCAGAGAGGGGAGAGCGAGAACCCAAGCAGGCTCTACATTGCCAGCTTGGAACTGGATATGGGGCTCGACGCCACAACCATGAGATGACCCCCAGGGCAGAAATCAAGAGTCAGTGGCTCAACCGACTGAACCATTCAGGTGTGCGTATTCAGACAAAGTTTTAAATGAGAATATTATCTACCTGGGATTTTTTAATGTGCAAAAACTCTGAGCTAGAAGAAAGGACAAAACTGTTAAGAAGTTGTCAGATCCTTTTGCACTGAGGCAGTGGGGTTTGGAAAGGATAAACTGGTGATTCTGGTGTATTTTTGAAGTTGTGGTTTTTGGGAAAGGGCAGGGATCGAAACTACGAATGGTTAAATATGGCTTTCGGGAACTTGTCATGTAATTCTTTTTTGTCCAATCACTCCTAGCTCTAGAGACCAGTGGATTAACTTCTTCCAAACATTGCTCTCAGAAAGGAAGGATGCTAAGGGAAAGTGGGGGGCGGTACTGAAATAGCCCCCTCCGAGGTCCCTGCAGAACGAGACTGTTATAGCCAAAATAAATGCAAGGAAGAAGTGCCACATTGATAATTAGAGGAATATTTATTTTGGCGTCGTATACCCCTTTTCTAAAAGTTGGAGGAGAGACACAAATGGAAAATATCTTGTATTCTCCGAGAGAAATGCATACAGTAGAAATTTTCATCTTTGAAATTCTGGCGCCACCTAGTGGTGAGTGAGGCCTGTCTTAGAGACCCGTCATTTGTCTTAAAGGTTTGTTCTCAGACTTTCTGGAATGTCCCAGAATCACACAGTGAGCTTGTGCGCGTACTACCGCACCCCCCTCCCTCGCATTCCTATAGATTTCAGAATCCTAGAGTTTTGATGTGGGGCTTGGGCATCCGAGTTTTGGAAACGGGCTTCCCAGGTGATACTGTAGAATTTTTAGTTTGTTCTTTTAAAAAATAATAATACATCAAGTGACTCTAGCGATGTTTCCGGTTGCCTTGCAGTAAATTTTTCCTAGAAAGAACATCCTGGCCACAGGTAGGTTTAATTGAGGTAACAGTGTCTGAAAGAAGAAGTTCCGGTAATTTATTGAGGTCCAGGCTTTGCAAAACCACCGCAGGGGCTCCAGGTATTTCCCAGGAGACCTTTTATCCCCACTTTGAGTTTTTTATTCAGATAAATTTAAAATATTTTATGGCTACCCATTATCCATGCCAATGTAAGATCAAATACAAGTGATAATACAAATGATGCATGTGCATACACACACACACACACACTCATATTCCATTCAGGAAGAATTTATCTCAAATGTTTTTTTTTTTTACTGGGTATTTTTTTTTATTAATTTTTTTAAATGTACATCCAAGTTAGTCAGCGTTTAGTGCAACAATTATTTCAAGAGTAGATTCCTTAATGCCCCTTACCCATTTCTCCCCTCCCAGAACCCCTACAGTAACCCTCTGTTTGTTCTCCATATTTAAGTCTCTTATGTTTTTGTCCCCCTCCCCGTTTTTACATTATTTTTGCTTCCCTTACCTTATGTTCATCTGTTTTGTATCTTAAATTCCTGATATGAGTGAAGTCATATGATATTTGTGTTTTTCTGACTAATTTCACTTAGCATGAAATAGTATCATTTTACGTACTTGCAAATGGCAAGATTTCATTCTTTTTGATTGCTGAGTAATACTCCATTGTCTGTATATACCACATCTTCTTTATCCATTCATCCGTCGATGGACATTTGAGCTCTTTCCATACTTGGGTTATTGTCGCTAGCGCTGCTATAAACATTGGGGTGCATGTGCCCCTTTGCAACAGCGTACCTGTATTCCTTGGATAAATACCTAGTAGTGCAATTGCTGGGTCATGGGGTAGTTCTATTTCTAGTTTTTTGAGGAACCTCCATACTGTTTTCCAGAGCGGCTGCACCAGTTTGCATTCCCACCAGGAGTGCAAAAGAGATCCTCCTTCTCTGCTTCCTTGCCAGCATCTGTTGTTGCCTGAGTTGTTAATGTTAGGTATTCTGACTGGTGTGAGGTGGTATCTCATTCTGGTTTTGATTTGTATTCCCCTAATGATGAGTGATGTTGAGCGTTGTTTCATGTGTCTGTAGGCCATCTGGATGTCTTCTTTGAAGAAGTGTCTATTCATGTCTCTTGCCCATTTCTTCACTGGAGTATTTGTTTTTTGGGTGTTGAGTTTGATAAGTTCTTTATAGATTTGTTGATATTAACCCTTTATCTGATATGTCATTCGCAAATATCTTCTCCCATTCCATCGATTGCCTTTTAGTTTTGCTGATTGTTTCCTTTCTATGCAGAAGCTTTCTATTTTGATGAAGTCCCAATAGTTCATTTTTGCTTTTGTTTCCCTTTGCCTTTGGAGATGTGTTGAGTAAGAAGTTGCTGCAACCCAGGTCAGAGAGGTTTTTGCCTGCTTTCTCCCCTAGGATTTTGACGACTTCCTGTCTTACATTTAGGTCTGTCATCCATTTTGAGTTTATTTTTGTGTATGGTGTAAGCAAGTGGTCCAGGTTCATTTTTCTGCATGTCACTGTCCAGTTTTCCCAGCACCACTTGCTGAAGAGACTGTCTTTATTCCATTGGATATTCTTTCCTGCTTTGTCAAAGATGAGTTGGCCATACGTTTGTGGGTCCATTTCTGGGTTCTCTGTTCTGTTCCATTGATCTGAGTGTCTGTTCTTGTGCCAGTACCATACTGTCTTGATGATTACAGCTTTGTAATACAGCTTGAAGTCTGGCATGTGATGCCTCCTGCTTTGGTTTTCTTTTTCAAGTTTGCTTTGGCTATTAGGGGTCTTTTCTGATTTCATACATATTTTAGGACTGTTTGTTCTAGCTCTGTGAAGAATTCTGGTGTTATTTTGATATGGATTGCATTCAATATGTAGATCGCTTTGGGTCGTATTGACATTTTAACAATATTTGTTCTTCCTATCCAGGAGCATGGAATATGTTTCCATTTTTTTGGTCCCAGGAGACCTGTCTCAAGCAGAATTAAAAAAAATTGATTAAATAAATAATTGGATTAATTTTTTTTTAAGAGAGAGAGAGCACAGGTGGAGGAGAGGGGCAGAGGGTGAGGGAAAGAACCTCAAACAGGCTCCACACTGAGTGTGGAACCTAACAGAAGGCTGATCCCATGTGGGGCTTGATACCACAACCAAGAGATCGTGACCTGGCTGAAATCAAGAGTCCGACACAACTGAGCCACTCAGGTGCCTCTCCCAGAAGACCTTTTATTTAAGGCTTCCTGAGGGATTCCCAAGGAAGTGGATCTTCAGATATGACTTCGGACTCAGAATAGCAGGACTTAGGGCATCTACAGAGCTCAGTCGGTTACGTGACCCACCTCTTGATTCTCGATCAGGTCATGATCCACAGTGCTTGAGATCAAGTCACCTCTTGGGCTCTGCCTGTCAGAGTGGACCCTGCTTGGGATTCTCTCTCTTCCCCTTCCAACCCCCACCCCAGCCCTCCCCTGCTTGTTCTCTTTCTCTCTCTCTTTCTCTCTCAAAATAAGTAAACATTAAAAAAATTAAAAAACTAGCACGTTGATTCAGATGTGCTTGGCTGTGCTCAGATTTCAGCGGTTACTACTGGACAGTTCCATGCCAGCCTCCACTCATTTTAAGGCAATAAGGTCCACTCAAGAGCCTCACCTAATGCCCTAGGATTTCCCATCATGCTGCACAGATCATAGCGAACTTTCTAGGTTATGACATATGCCCAGCTTGGAAGCACGGAGTAGGTTAGCACATCTGGGGGCAATCCTTGATCAGGGAGAAGGGAGCCATTGGGTCAATACTCCTGTCTCTTCTGCATTGTGAAGCGCCTCATGAAGGGTTATGAATGGTAGGCTCAGAACTTTATCCCATGGGTGGAAGTGTGTTTGGAGGGAAGGTTAGTGGCAGGGAGAATTTTAATTAGGATCCTAGATATTTTGGTGGTGACATAGAGGTGGGATTGGTTTGGGAAGTAAATGGGGTCAGAGACGGATACTAGGTGTTAATTATAGTTGCTCCAATTTGAAATAAATTGGGACTAAATTAAGCAGAAGAATGCAGTAGAAATTTGAAGTAGGAGACCGTATAGGATACCCCCAACTGTACCAGCCTCTTTTCCTTCCTGAATTGGATCGTTACATCATGAAATGGGCTCTGGGTCCCTGTCTTGATTTTGTGTTGCTCTGTCACAAACCCCCCTCAAATTTAGTGGCCGAGACGACCATTTGTTTTGTCGTCGTTCATCAAGTTGGGCTGGGCTCACCTAGGCCCTTCTTTTTGCTGCTCTTACCTGGGGACCTGCAACTGGTTGTTCTCTTTGCAGGCCAGCTGGTCGGCGTATCAGTCAGGCTTCTCCTGAGAAACAGAACCACTACCATGTACAGTGCAGCTTTGGATTGTGAGTAACTTGTTGTGTGAGTGTTCTGCAAGACGAGCCAACATTTCTAATACGTTTTAACTTGATAAACGAGCGATATCTTGCAATACGTGTCGTACGTGACGGTGAATATCACATGATCACGACTGAGCCAATGGTCCTTGAAATTCACTTTGATAGACAACGGCTTTGGATTGCAGGCATGTTTCCGCAACGAATTAGGCTCACAAACCAAGGTTTTGCTGTATATACATGTACACGAGGAGACTTGTTCTAGGAACTGGCTCAGGCGGTTGCGAAGGCTGTCAGGAAGCTGCAGAGCCGGTGCTATAATTCAGGCCAAGCCTGAAGGCCGAGAACCAGGAGCTCCCATGTCTGAGGGCAGGAGAGGATGGGCATCCCAGCTCAAGAAGCAAAAGAGGTTCATCCGCCCTTCCCCGTTGGTTCTAACAAATTGGACGCTGCCTGCCCACAGTGGTGACCTCAGATCTCTTCACTCAATCTACTGCATCCAATGCTGGTCTCATCCAGAAACACTCGTAGAGACCCACGGAGACATGTGTTACTAGGTCTCTGGGCAACTGTGAGGCTGGTCAGGTCGACACAGAAGACTACGCAGCACCGTCAGGGACTGTGGCACAGCTTGCCTTTGCTCTGCGTGCTGTCCTCCTCAGGCACAGCTTTCTCCTCTGGAGGCAGCAGGTCTGGGGGGCGGGAGGGGGTGGTGGGGCCGCAAAGTTGCGAGGCTCTTGAAGCCTGAGCTCACGGTCACATTCGGCACATCTGCCTCATTCTCTTGGTCAAAGCAATCACAAGGCGGCTCGCTAGTGGGGAAGGAGACTCAGTCTCTTGGTGGAAAGAGCTCAAGTGAGTCAAGACCCCTTTTAATGTCCCGCAGTCTATTTTAGTCGCCAACGAAGTGAACTTTGCATGTCCTCTTATGTCTGGAATTGGTTTTAAAGCTGGAATTCAGCGGCGCCTGGGTGGCTCAGTGGGTCGAGTGTCCAACCTTGGCTCCAGTCATGATCTCATGGCTCGTGAGTTCGAGCTCCGTGTCAGGTTCTCTACTGTCAAGTCGAAGACAGCTTCGGATCTTCTGTCCCTCTCTCTCTGCACTTCCCCCTCTCATGCTGTCTCAAAAATAAATAAACATTAAAAAAACCCCACAAAAACACAAACCCAGAATTCAGACTGACCTACTCTCACAACTACTATCTCTCTCATGTGGTAAATATCCTGATAAATATTTTAAATCTGTGACAGGTTGACTTAACCTTTTCTAAGTGGAAGGGTGTAGGAAAAATCTTAGATTAAAAATAATTTTTTTTTTTCCAAATTCACTGGAGTGAATCAATCTTTTTTCAAAGCTCTAGTAAATGTATTTCAAATGAGTTCTATTTTATTTTTATTTCTATTTAAGTGTTATTATTTTTTAATGTTTATTTATTTTTGAGAGAGAGAGAGACAGAGTGTGAGCGGGGGAGGGGTAGAGCGAGAGGGAGGGAGACACAGAATCTGAAGCAGGTCCAGATTCTGAGCTGTCAGCACAGAGCCCGACACGGGGCTCGAACCCACGAGCCGGGCGATCAGGACCTGAGCGAAGTCAGGGGCTTAACTGACTGAACCACCCAGGCGCCTCGAGAGTACTTAAAAATAAAAATAAAAAGAACTGGAGAAAAGTACAAGAGGCAAATGGAGAACGAAAATGCCTTTTTTTCTGTGAAGAATTATCTGGTCACATACTGTCTAGTGGGAGAAAAGTCATGGTGTGGCCTTGAGAACAGCTGCAGAACTGCAGCGGCAGAAAAAAAAAAGCACGATTTTGCTACAGAGACAAGAGCAAAGGCAGCTGACATCAAAATCTTTTCAGAAGGGCCAATTTTATTTTCTTTTAAACTAAGACCCATGATTCAGTTCTGCCCATTTCTTTCCAAGACCGTGTTTTTCTGGCTTCTCTCACATGACTCTTTTCGCTCTTCCTTTTCTCGCCTCAGACAGCGGCTTCTGAACAGTTGACTCTGGGCTATTTCAGTGAGTGGGTCGTCCCACTCACTGTTTCCTCTTCGGACTAAAATGTTTATACTCTAACACTGGGCTCCGCGTCTCTCAAAGCGTTTTCCTCCGAAGGCTGGCTTATTTGTTTAGAGGCTCCTGAAACAAACAAACAAACAAAAAAAGAGGGATTCTGTCTCTCGATGACAGTGAACAAAGCTAATGGCACAATTGAAAACGAAGATGCATCTCAACAATATAATTTGGAGCCAAAGAAACCAGACACAAGAGTATATGCTGTGTAAGTCCACCCATGTAAAATTCAAAACCCGGGCAGAGCTAATGTATAGTTCGACCAGGATGTGGGTTACTTGGGTAGGTAGGCTGGACAGTGCATGCCAGTGGAGAGGTTGGGGTACCGCGTGTGATTTAGGTATGGGGCACACTGGCGGGCTTGTGAACATTTATCACGCCATGCACTTAGGATTTGTGCACCTCCCCATTTCTTTGTTACACTTCTTGAAAAAGTGGAGCGCTCGGGGAAGCATGGCTTTTTCCTTTGACTTAAGGGAAATCGAGTTCGGGTGTCTCTAGTGTTTTTAAAATTTTTAATGTTTTATTTATTTTTGAGAGAGACAGAGAAAGACAGAGCATAAGTGGGGACGGGCAGAGAAAGGGAGGCAGACATAGAATCTGAAACAGGCTCCATGATCTGAGCTGTCAGTACAGAGCCCGACATGGGGCTCGAACTCAGGAACAACGAGATCGTAACGTAGGCTGAAGTCGGACATTTAACCGACTGAGCCCCCTAGGTGCCTCTCCAGTGGTTTTTAAGGAAAGAATCGTTAAGCTGGCAACATTAATTATGTATTTTTTCAAACCTGCTTTATTGCAGTGTTGGTTTTGATTTTATCGGATTTCAATGTCTGCATACACCGCACGAAGGAGGTCAAGCAGTCTGCAAATCAGTGACCGTTAGAAACAGCACGAGAATAATCCAAAGCAAAGCCAAACTCAAGGTAATTAATATGGCAGTGCTGTAGGACTGTATTTTATTGAAAAAACAATAGTCATGCACCTCTAAGGCTAGAAACCCTAAGAGGAAGCTGGAAACTAAACAGTGATATCATTGAAACCAATGTTATCTAGTCAACTTCTCCCCCTCTATGTTTTTATTTTTATTTTTTCCCCCTAGAAATACTATCTAAGGCCACGTCATCTATCATTTGATATATTTTTTTAAGTTTTTGTTTATTTATTTTGAGAGAGAGAGCATGAGCAGGGAAGGGACAGAGAGCAGGAGAGAGAGAGAGAGAGAGAGAGAGAGAGAGAGAGAGAGACAGAATCCTAACCAGGCTCCACAGTATCAGCTCAAAGCCTGACGTGGAGCTCGAACTTACAAACTGTGAGATCGTGACCTGAGCTGAAATCAGGAGCTGAACATTCCACCTACCGAGCCACCCAGGCGCCCCTATCATTTGATATTTCTTGGTTGATTCTGTTCAACAGGAAGTTGTGCGTTATTTCTTGGAAAGGGAAAGAAAAAGGAAGTCATAAAGACTGGTAAAGTTAATGAAATATTTCACATTTGCCCATGATCACATTTAAATATTACTTATATATTGATGGCCGACTTCTCTTGTTTTCTGTAACAGTACTGACTGCTCTCTCATAGCGGGTGCCTCTTCCAGGAGGTTTTCATTGTAATAGGACATTGAACGTAATGTCTCAATTCATCATGCCTTCCTTAGAGTAGAAAGAGTTCAAATATTATCAGTGGTACTGTCCTTAAGACTCTATCCCTTACATACAAGCTGGAAGTTAGAGGAGAAAAAATAGATTAGCCATTTCTATTGCTGCTCATCTATCAGGGATATAACCTTGGTGGGTGGAAATAAATGCATTTCATCCTTGGGCCTCAGAATTTCAGCTGCACTGAATGTTTTATCCCGTGCAGTTGTAAGCCTGGTCCACAGGTTGAAGGACTGAATTCACCTCCACAGACATTGATCGAGTGACAGTTACCATCCAAACCATTATGGATGAACAGAACTGTAGGAGAGATAAACATGTATGTAAAAAATTATAACACAATATGGTAAGTGCCCTTGCATAGAAATAAAGAAATGGCTTCCCACACAGAGGAAAGAAATCAGCTAACTCTCTTGGTGGTGCAGAAGGCTTTGGATGAGGGTCTTAAAAGAAAAGTGGAGGGGCGCCTGGGTGGCTCAGTCGGTTGAGCGTCCGACTTCGGCTCAGGTCATGATCTCACGGTCTGTGAGTTTGGGCCCTGCGTCGGGCTCTGTGCTGGCGGCTCGGAGCCTGGAGCCTGCTTCACATTCTGTGTCTCCCTCTCTCTGCCCCTCCCCCACTCATGCTCTGTCTCTCTCTGTCTCGAAAATAAATAAACATTAAAAAAACAACAACAAAAGAAAAGTGGAAATTTTCCATGTAGACGAGGCGGAGAAGGACACTGCAGGAATGCACAGAGGCTTGAGTTTCCATGGAGTGTGCAGGACACGGTGAGAAATCTGTTGTGTGAGGGGCTGGAAGAGATGGGAGGTATTAGGAATGGAGCAGGAAATCCAAGCTAGGTTCTGGAAGAGTCTTGGAAGCCCTGAGCAGGAGTTTGGATTTTACTGGAAGAGCAGTCGAAGGGTTGTAGAGAGGGCAGTAGCGTGATCCTAGGAGGGTATGTGTTTTAGGAGGGTAAGCTCAGCAGTGGATGGATAATGGGTTATAGAGGGGAAAGCAGACAAGGACCCCAGCTAGGAACTGTTGGAATAATCAACACTTTGGACCACACTACAGAAGCAATTTCCCGGAAGGCAGACTTCATCTTGGATTTAAATAATTTATGGCACACAGATGGTGAAATACTGTAAGAGCATGCAAACAATAACAGTGGTCAACTTTAAAGATATTGACAGATGTCCAGAAGACAGTGCTGAATAAAAAAGTTTACAAAAACATGAGAAAAGAGATTCTGAATCAATGTCTCTCTTCCTCCCCCCCTCCCCCGATCTCCCCTTCTTGGTCTGTCCATACTTCTGCCGAGAAAAAAGAGAATATACTATACAAAAATGTTAATAAAGGTATTTACTTGCTCGTAGGCTTTTGGGTAATTTGAGAAAAAGCAACTCAGATGCCCAATTAAGGATATAGTCTGGTTGGGGTGCCTGGACGGCCCAGTTGATTAAGCATCCAACTCTCGATTTCAGCTCAGGTCAGGATCCCATGGTTCGTGAGATCTGAGCCCTGTGCCAGGCTCTGCAGTGACAGCATGGAGCCTGGTTGGAGTTCTCTCTCTCTCTCTCTCTCTCTCTCTCTCTCTCTCTCTTTCTCTCTCTCTCTCTCCTCTCTCTCTGCTCTTCCCTGGTTGCACACTCACGTGCTTGCTTTCTCTCTCTCTCTAAATAAATAAATAAACTTAAAGACGATAGCATGGAGGAGCTTAGAAAAAATGTTCTTTTTCATATTCAGACCCTATTGAAACCTAGTGGGTCGTTGGCATTTCAGGATGAGAGGAGGATTTGCAGAGCCAGTATACAGAAGGGTCAAAAGAAAACAAATAGAAATAGAATATAAAAAATGCAAGAACAGGATGTGAAATAGGACTATTGAACTGGCAAGAGAGGCAGGTGAACAAGTTTGTGTTAAAGTTTATCTCTGGATCCCTTTCAAATTCTTTCTTGTCAGAGCCTAAGGGTGTTGCTCTGTGAAGGTGGCGGTGATTCGAATGGCTGGTTTAGGGAGCCTTCCAGCTGTGGGATCCCTCATGTCTTCTAGTTTCACTCTTGCCACAATATAAAGGGGGCCAATAGTCATCTCTAATGTTTCGTATTATTTTAAGTATTCTTTTCGGGGTCTTTCACAAAATAAAATTGCCCACAGGCACAAGCTGGAACTGGTGCTTTTGGATAAGACAACTTGCACGGAGTTGGGTGGGGCCAGATTGGTTTTACTGATTCAAAATGAAACCTCATAGAAGGGTTGGGGTTTGAAGAGGTATCTCTGGGAGAGAGGAGGGATAGAGAATGGAAAGAGAAGAAAAGGAATAGAATCGCTGAAGTAATTTGCAGCAGGATAAATGTATTTGTGATAAAAGAGGCCAAAAGTCATGCCGCCATTTTTCATTTCACTGTTCTGAGAAAGTGAGGTTCCAAGGAAGAGGGACCAATATGAAGTCAGTCAACAAAGCCCACTTTGGGTTTGTAATTCGTGCTTATGAGGAATCATCTCGTCAAAGTGCTCATCTTCCTAGGTCCTAGGATCATGTAACTTCACCTCCTTTTCTTCTTTAGACCTCAGACATTGGTTCCTTGGTTTACATGTGGACCTCCACCTCTCGTTCTCTGGCCAGTACTTCTCTCTAGTTATTTAACTTCTCTTTGCTTTGGTTCCTTCATTTTAGTTTATTTTATTACTTTATTAATAATTTGTTTATTTTTTAATTTACATCCAAGTTAGTTAGCATACGGTGCAACAGTGAATTCAAGAGTAGATTCCTTCATGCCCCTTACCCATTTAGCCCATCCCCCCTCCCACACCCCCTCCAGTAACCCCTGTTTGTTCTCCACGTTTAAATATCTTATGTTTTGTCCCCCTCCCTGTTTTTATATTATTTTTGCTTCCCTTCCCTTCTGTTCATCTGTTTTGTATCTTAAAGTCATCATATGAGTGAAGTTATATGATATTTGTCTTTCTCTGACTAACTTCACTTAGCATAATACCCTCTAGTTCTATCTACATAGTTGCAAATGGCAAGATTTCATTCTTTTTGATTGCCGAGTAATACTCCATTGTGTGTGTGTGTGTGTGTGTGTGTGTGTGTGTGTGTATACATACTACATCATATATATGGTGTGTGTGTGTGTGTATATATATATATATATATATATATATGTATGTATATATATGTATACCACATTTTCTTTATCCATTCATCCATCGATGGACATTTGGGCTCTTTCCATACTTTGGCTATTGTCGATAGTGCTGCTATAAACATTGGGGTGCATGTGTCCCTTCAAACCAGCACACCTGTATCCCTTGGGTAAATATCTAGTCGTGCAATTGCTGGGTTATAGGGTGGTTCCATTTTTAATTTTTTGAGGTGGTTCCTTCATTTTTAAACTATAGGTTTCCCCTAGATTGTTAACAAAATTAAAAATCATGGACTCTTTAAGCAAGTTTAGAGCTTTTCTGGTTGAAGTCGAGGTAGAAAGGCAGAGTTCACCTGGGAATACTCTCCCAAGTATTCCCCAAAAAAGGCCTCCACAGAGCCAGGTTCGAAAACCACTGGGTCTGAATCTGCTTTCTAGAGTCACGAGAGGTTATTGTGGCCTGGAAGTATCTTGAGAATAAAGAGGTGTGTGGAGATGATATTTTGCTTTCCACATTACACTTTTGGCTGGTTTTCTTAACAAGAAAAATTTTGTTACTCTCATTATCTAGTCGCTGGGCCCCAGGATCGGTTCTGGTGTTGGAGAAAATGAAAAGTAGCCGTCAGAGTCAGGAAACAGTTTTCCTGATGATCCACTGCTGTCTTGCCGAGCGGTCTTTTGAAAATTGCTCAAAATCTTCCCACCTCCGTTTCCCCTTGTTTTTCCATAAAGACCTCTGACAGGAACGTGCCTCATTTTGAGGTTCTGGGAGAAGAGGGAGCTGGTATCTGTCCTTCGAAGTGATGTCTTTGTTCTCTATTGAGTGTTGGAGATTTGAACTCTTCCAGACCTTGACGTCTCTCTGAGCGTCTCCTAGTCTGGTAAAATACTCTTACCTGCTTGCTTTCTAAGGGCTCAAGTAAGGAAAATTGTTATCACACCTTTCGTGAGGAGCATTTTCTGCTGCCATTTTGGTGTTCCCCTCTGGGCATACTTTGTGAAAAGAGCACTGGGTGATTCTCCTTTAAGGGAAGAAGAATTATCTCATTGTTCTGTGTCAGGGTGCAAGTCATTTCCAGTGGATGGCCCTTCTTTGACCCTCTGAGGCTACTGGTTAGCACAGACTGCAGAGAGCTTGGAGGACATTTTAAGGGATTGATTTAAGGCAGCAGAAGGCTCTTATGCCTACAACCTAACAACCTTTCTTGGGATTCACTCAAAAGCCGAATCTGGGACCTCTCCTTTGTGGCTTTTGAAGTAATATATCTTCATTAGGATTTAGAAGTAAACATATATTTTTAAAGCTCTAAGAAGGAAGCAATTTGTCTCGAACACAGTAGATTTGATCTTTAGAGAGAGGTGAGCAGCCAACTGTTTTTCAGCAAAAGCTAAGGATGATGAATGAAATGCCCAGGGCTAAGAATGCCTCTTCACAGCGGAGAGGGTTAGCTTTAGAAGGATTTTAAATCAACACGCATCTAGCTACCTGGCTAAGGAGTACTTGATCAGTGACTTTTTCATGGAATGTTTCAGAAGAATAAAACCCCAGCTTTGTATCTTACCTTTGTGAAATAGTCAGTTTCCATAATATCAAAGGCATATGTCTTGCAAATTATAAATCTTTGTGGAGAGGGTAAGCCCTCCTCACCTTCCTGGTACACTTTCTATAAAATACGTGAGGATTGTTCTCTGGAAGTGTGCTATTGAATAAGAGCATGTACAATTTTTTGACTTTTCCTTTTTTTTTTTTTTTCAATATATAGACAGTTTTGGTATGTATGGGTATTGCCATCTAGCGAGAGTGAATTGTGGTGGTAAGATTTCTTAAGATGAAGTTTTATTTACTTACAGAATTAGAGGTTTGGTTGGTGTCCCAATCTGAAATTTGACTATAATATAGAATTTGAGTCCAGCTACAAGGTTTTAACATTTTCATAATTTTGTGTGTGCGTGTGCCGATTTCGCCAGTTTAGCCACTAGGCATTTGATGCTAAAGAAACAAACAAACGTGACCCCCTTCCCCACCAAAAACCTAAGAAAACTACATAAATACATAGTACTGTTGCAGCGTAGTGTGAGAAAAAAATACGATTCACTTTAGAATGGTCCGATTTATGATCCGATTTCATGGAAATCTTAACAAAAGCCTGAATGTGTAGCACACGTTTTTCTGTGTGCTTGATATGCGTCATGTCATCTAGTCCTTCAAACAACTCCATGTGGCAGGTGCTATCATTACCCTACTCTACAGAAGAGGGAACTAAGCCAAAGCGAACACAAGTCATTCGGTCATGATTACCCTGTTAGGAGGCGGCAGAGCTGGATTCACATCCAGCACTCATAGCTCAGAGCACACACTCGTGACTGTATGCTCCGTCATCACAAGGGAAATACGGGACGATCTGCATGTATTGACCACGTACTCCAGCTTGGATTGACAGGAGACAGAGGCACAGTATTGTCTTATGAAGAGCATGGTGTTAACCTGGGGATAATGCATCCGTTGAGGAAGGTGGCCTGTATACCAGTATGACTTAAAGCCACCTAAGTATATACTGAGTCTAAATTAGTTATCCTCCAGAGTGTGTAATTTAGAATCATTAAAATATAAGAAAAAATGGAAACGTTTAATAAAGATGAGTTAAAACTAGCCGCCTTCTTCTTTTTTTTTTTTGTATGAAAAAGCCTAGGGAAAATTCTTGGGTAAAGAAAATTGATAGTTTCCAATTGTAGACTCTGTGGAATGCTTTCTTTTCTTTTCCTTTTTTTTTTTTTTTTTTCATCTAGGCTAGAGATTTACTCACTGAACTTATCACACTGGGAAGGCAGCTTTACTCACCACCAACACACACTGAACTCATCTCATTTGGGTACGCCCCTTGGTGTCTGGTTTCAGAAAACCACCGTTGGCACAATTATGATGAACTTCTGCACCCAAAGCGGTGTGACTCCTCTCAGCCCTTGGGGCAGCTGGGCGCAGCCTGGAGGAAATCTTTATGACTGATGACCCAAGAACCAGGGAGCACACTTCTCAGGGCCTCGGCTTTCTGTAATCTCCCCCAAACTTAGAGACAACCAATGCAAAGGAAGGAATTCCAAGTAAATGAAAATTGGGGTTTTATTACTTTTGCCAAGTGGGAACTCCGAATGGAAGTCGAAACACCTGTAACTTTGACATTGAGCTTTTGATCCCAGCTAATATTGTCACAAAGGATAGTGTTTAAATCGTGCAAATAGAGAGAATTTGCAATTTCTTTAAAAAAATAGAGCGTCATCAATGGGTTTGTGGATCATCCCTCAAGAATTTCATGCTTTGGAAACGGGGTCGTAGGCGCGTTAGCCCATTGCGGAAAGGCAGACAGGACTGGACGCATAGATTATAGGACAAAAAAATCTTTGGATGCCCACAAATCTAAGGAACCTATTTTGAGATTTTAACATGTGTCTGAGCTAAAAGTGCTCACACTTACAAAGGAACAAGTTCAAATATTCTGTGAAACAAAGTCTCTTTTTAGAATCCACCACTGACAGGAAAGCTGGAGCCTGCTATTAATTTTCTTTAGGTGGGAAAGGGTACAGGTTTCTCCTTTACACGTGTGACAGTTTTTTCCCCGACCAGGGCAGACATGTACATGACAACATCAACATTGTCTTTTTGCTAGGCTAAGACTTTAGAGCCACCTAAAAATTTTTTTTAAGATTTATTTATTTTTTAGAGAGAGACAGAGAGAGAGACAGAGTGTGCAAGTAGGGGAGGGCAGAGAGAGGGAGAGAGACATAGAATCTGAAGCAGGCTCCAGGCTCTGAGCTGTCAGCACAGAGCCCAACCTGGGGCTCCAACCCACGAACCACAAAATGAAGCCAAAGTCAGATGCTTAATCAACTGAGCCACGCAGGCACCCCTGGAACATACTTATTTTTTCATTATATAAGCAATATGTATTTATTATGGAATTTATTATAGAAGAATACAGATGAGAAGGATTAAGAATCAAAGGGAAAAAGGGACAAAACAGAAAACCAACCATAATTCGATAATCTAAGGCATTACTGTTAGCCACTTTGTGTATAGCATTTCGGGGTATGTTATCAAAATAGAATCATTCAGAAACTATTTTAGAATCTGCTTTTCCCACTTCATGTATTAAACACATTCCAATATCATCACTCACCTTCATCAAACCAGTATGAAAGGCTGAGTCTTGTTTTGCTTAATGGAAAGACCGTAGCTGGTTTAGCATTTCCAACATCGTTGGGCAGTTTATTTCTAATTTTCCAATCATAAACAACACTGTAATGACTGCCGTTTTGGCTACTCCACCTACACAGACATCATTATAGCCTGTGCGGGATAAATTTCTCCAAGTAGGAGTGCTAGGTCAAGGCATGTGCAGGATTCTAAATCACTTGGTAGATGGCCAGATTGCCTTGTAGACCATGTGTGGTCCAATTTATTCACCCACCAGCAAAATTTGAGAGCCCGGCACTTTGTCTTGGCTTTCCTACATGGTTTGCCGGATAGGATTTTCTTTTCTCCCCCCCCCCCCATCATTCATTCATTCATTCATTCATTCATTGTTTGTTTAGTTTTTTTGTTGAAGTATAGTTGACGCACAACGTTGCATTCGTTTCAGGAGTACAACATAGAGATTCCGTAACTCTATACGTTGTGCTCAGCCCAGAGTGGTTTCCATCTCTCACCACACACTGATATTACACTACCATGGGCTGTATTTCCTATGCCGTACCTTTCATTCCTGTGGGTGAAGTCACATCCACGTGACTTCGGTGGACATGGTTTTCCGCTCTGGTTCTCAGACACACCACAGAGCCCCTCCAGGCCTGGTGCGGGGAAAGCAGAACAATACAAAAGAAAATGACAAGTAAGGAGCAAACAACCCACTAGAAAGTGGATGTTAGTCACCTTCTGCTTGGCTTAGTGTGTTCTGGTAGCTCTCTTCTGTGAGCAGCACAGCTCTCACAGATAATGAAGACCAAAAGCACCAAAGTTTCTTCACATTGGGGCCAAGGTTGGGTCCCTGATCCCCAACTCCTCTAAAAATGTATATACTTTTAGATTCAGTGTCTGCCGACAGTTTTTTTTGTGTGTGGAGAGTGTCCATAACTTCCTTCACCATTTTGGAAGGTTCTCCTAGGGCTGGTCGGTGTCCCTAAGGACTGGAGCGATTCAGTTTATTAGCCTCTTGTCTCATGAAAAGAAAAGACAAAAAAAAAAAAAAAAAAAGAGAAGGAAAGAGAGATATGTTTTTCCTTTATGGTTAAAATATTGCTAGGCTTGTATCAGAATTACTTTATTATTTTGGAACTCCTGATTACAGGGATCAGGGATAAAAACGGCTATTCCGAAATTGCCAGGAATTTGCTTCTGTGCCTCCAGACTCTATGAAAGGAAATGGGGCGGGTTTGTCCTCCATTTTGAGAGGCGTTACTTTGGGAGTGAGCCCTCAAGGTCAGACAACCCAGGTCAAAAACCTGTCTATTGGCCTTGGCCCTGGTGTTCCCAACCGTGAAGTCCAAATGCCAGACTCGAGCCAGATGTAATTGTGCAAGGGGGAGAGGCCCGCGATCCCAAAAGGTATGCACAATTGTTTCGTTTTTAAAGAACCGAGGACATTTATGACACAACTGAAAATTATTAGAACGCTTTCTGGATATTTGATGGTATCATGGGTATCCATCTACCTACACACACATATGCACACACAGTTTTTTATTATGGTAAACTACACGTCGTGTTTTGAATTGCAAGGAGATGGCCGTTTTCAGTGGCAAACTGAAAACAAGTGAGGATGAGTGGGTGGAGGAGAGCTGGGAGAGTGGAGTCTGATTCTCCCGCCGCTGGGGACCAGTGTTTTCAGCGCTACGGTTGAGATTTGAACATGCGTTCTATATCCAGAGCATGCAGAGCTGTGAATCCTGGGCTTTAAAATAGGTTCTTTGCTTAGTTTCTACACTCTCTCCTGTACTACTGTTTAGTACTTCTGGGACTCCAAAACACGCCAGGATTCCCTTACAAAAGGCGGTATTCAGCTGATGAATAGGGGCACGTGTACCCCAATGTTCATAGCAGCACTTTCGACAATAGCCAAATCACGGAAACAGACCAAGTGCCCATCAACTGACGAATGGATAAAGAAGTTATGGTACGTATATACAATGGACTACTACGTGGCAATGAGAAAAAGTGAAATCTGGCCATGTGTAGCAACATGGATGCAACTGCAGGGTATTCTGTTAAGTGAAATAAGTCAGTCAGAAAAAGACGGATGCCGTATGTTTCCACGAATAGGTGGACTTTGTGAGACTAAGCAAAAACCAGGGGGAGGGGAAGAGGGGAAAGGAAAAAAAGACACAGAGAGGGAGGGAGATAAAACATAAGAGACTCTCAAAGACTAAGAACAAACTGAGGGTGAGGGGGTGAGGGAGGGGGGAGAAGGGGTGACGGGCGTTAAAGAGGGCACGTGTTGGGATGAACACTGGGTGTTATATGTAAACCAATTTGAAAATAAACTATTATAAAAAAAACCAAAAAAACAAAAAAACAAAAGGCGGTATTCATGGGGCCCAGTCGGTTAAGTGTCCAACTCTTGGTTTCAACCCGGGTCTCGATCTCATGGTTCATGAGTTCGAGCCCCGGGTTGGGCTCTGTGCTGACAGTGTGGAACCTCCTAGGGTTTCTTTTTTTTGTCTCTATCTCTCTCTCAAAATAAATAAAGTTAAAAAAAAAAATTCAAAAACCCAACCAACCCAACATAAAAACAAACACTCCCCTCCACCCCAAATGTGGCATTCATCACTTCCAGGAGCCTATATCACAAATAGATTAATAACAGGCAGAGATGCTACTAAAAAAATTCATTGAAACATCCCCTTAATCAATTTTATACCATTTAACCCCAAAGCTATTGGTAAGTGAACATTGTAAAAATTTAAGGCCTATTTCAGTTTCAATGACTTACGCCACAACATAATAATAAACTTCAAACAATAATAATCGATTAAAGTAAATTCTAAAGAAATTAATCAGCGAAGGAGGGATGCAGAAAGCACGTAACTGGATCTGAATTGTGCCAAGACAATTTTTATGAACATTACCTCAAGTTCAAGTACTGAGAATTTTTAATGATATAATGCTGCCATCTGGCGTTTTTGCTCTTTTACTGCAACAACATTTGTGGCGTTGACAAGTACCGTTTCAGTGAAAGGTTAGAGTTTCCTAGGCAGTCATTATTTGCAGTTTTATCAGTGCTTACGTTGAATGAGTTTCCTGCAAAACACAAAATTTCAACACAAAGGCCTGTATTCCCCTCATAGCGCCACAAATGAAACGTGAGAGATGGGGCGCCCCTCAGTTATCCTTGAAACACTGTGATTGCTTTTCTGTCTGTTCTAGTTATTGGCGACAAAGCCACTTTCACAATCATGGGGAGGTGTGGCCTGATCTAATATTTTAATCAAATTGTGTTTGGAGCTTAGAAGGGGAGCTTGGAAATAGAAATTTAAACGGAGAACGATATGGGGTTATGGAGGGGGTCAGACAATTCTGGAGTGGGGAGGGGGTCACTTAAAGGGATAGAGTCTGAGCGCCCTAGATATTTAGCTCTAACGTCGGAGGCCATGGATGTCACACGTTGCCCACGGGTGACATTTGCATAGGCCACAGAGATTTTCTGAAAAATTGCACTAGACTCCAACAATACAAGAGGATTTCCGAGGTCCTTTTGAAACTCAGACTCTCCAGTTATACGATCGGCAGGGGTATATGTCGTTCACTTGGCTCCAGGTTCCACCAGGCAAGTTTCATTCATGTACCAGCCGGGACCCTGTCGCCGTTTGTGTTTGTAGCCGCTGCCCTATGGTTTCTAGATTTTAGTGGGCACAAATAGAAATTAAAGCTGTTAGTGCTGGAAAACGGACCTGCAAGTATCTCGTCTGATCCCTTTCTTTTCAAGAAATGAAAAAGAAAGCCTGACTTGGCCAAGGTCACATAGTTAGGGAGAGCCAGAGCCAGAGGCCTAAGACCTCCTGCTGCTCTGTGTATTCACTTGGGACGGTGTACAGTTCACATGAGTTTTTGACCAGCAGGTGCCTTACTTGCTGTGTTTGTACAAAGGGTGTAGAGTTGCTCTTCACTTTCTCAGAAAAATACTTAATTTAACATCCCACAATCATGACATAAAAGCTATCTGGTCTCCAAATAAATAGAACAAGGAATTTCTTGGATATTATGTATCTATTCTGTACCGTCCAATATGGTAGCTACTAGCTGCATTTGGTGATTTAGATTTGTATTTAAATTAATAGGAATTAAATACAATTCAGTTTTTTAGTCTCTCTGGTCACATTCAGTAGGTGTGTTTGGCCAGTGGCTACTGTTGTGCTTAGCCTAGATTTAGAACATTTCCAATAGTGTAGAAAGTTCTATTGGACAACACTGATATGGCTAAAGATGTCTTTCTTTTCCTTTCCTTTTCTTGTCTCTTCTCTTTTCTTTTCTTTTCTTCTTTGAGACCTTTCCTATAGCCTTATCTTGCTTTTTATGATAAACAGAATTAATCAGAATTATTGAGTGGGCAAGAGTGGGGAATTAAAACTAGGGGATGTTCAGTGTGAGAGTTAGATACCAGAATAAGAAATATCTGTGTTAAAGAAAGAAATAAAATGTACCAAATGAAGATGAGGGAGTGTTTCGCCATAAAATGAAGAGCCATGGGATGGACTTGAACTTTAAAGAGCTGAGCCTGCGGGTGCCTGGGTGGCTCAGTTCAGCCCCGCTGTCTGGCTCCGTGCTGACAGCTCAGAGCCTGGAGCCTGCTTCAGGTTCTGCGTCTCTCTCTCTCTCTCCCCCTCCCCTGCTTGTGCTCTGTCTCTCTCTGTCTCTTAAAAATAAATAAATGTTAAAAAAAAAAAGAGCTGAGCCTGTTAAGACATTTCTCTAAGCTTCATGTATAAGTTGGTGCCTGCACACGTATGCCCAGGTGCAAGCACTTGCACGCCCGGAGGACAGCCTTTGGCAGTGCCTGCCCAGCGTCCAGTCTGCTCTCCTTTGACACTAGCGTGGGGGACCTTCCATGCAGTCTCCGTAGGAGTCTTAACCGATGAAATCACCTCCTTAGCAAAGTGACCTGGGGATTTGACTCATCCTTTTGGTGCTTCTGAAGAGAGCGTCTACCATGTATCCAGCATTACCCCACTTTTCATCCTTTCCTGAGATCTGGTTTTCATCTTCCCTTCCCTGTTTCCTTCCAAAAACCTGATTTTTTTTCTTTGATAAAATTAGCCGGAACCCATTTTTGTTCCATTAACCCAAATGACCCACACGAACGCGATGTCGTTACTTGAATGTCATCAGGGATGGAAACGGGTATAACAGGGTGGGAGGGAAACGAAGGATTCTTCCGGGAGTGAAACAAAAGAAACAAAGAATGAAGGAAAGCGTGAGAACACAGTGACTCTGAGTAGATCGGAAAAAATTTCTATGCATGGGAGCTGTGGTGAGAGAAGAAAAGGCTTCATCTCAATCTGCAGTGTTCAGATTTGGTCCCAGGAAGAAGGAGACTAATGACTGCCACACACTTGGCACCCTTTGGCCAATACAGTCTCCCTACCCTTGGGACCATTCTGTTAATTTGTATGGATCTCATTGAGGTCGGGTCCTGATCACCTCACACCTGGAGAGGTCCTGCAGTGCTCTGAGTGCCTTCCCGTCAGCAGGAACCTTCATACGCTCTGCCTACACATACCTCCAGTGTATCTACAGCATTCGCTGAGAAGACTTTGAAACCATGTTCTCTACCGTGCCCTGTGGGCAGCCCAGCCTTCATAAGCCTACTTCGCAGCATTTAGTGAACAAGATTGTGTGAAAGGAGGTTTCTGCCCTTGGGGTTGAGGTGTTTAAATGCAAAGGGTGGAGTCTGGGCTCTTGGTTTTAAGCAAGCCTGGATTCGGAAAACGGGAAACTCTAAAGGAAGGCTCTGCATCCACTAATGGCTAATCCCACGCCTCCAAATCCCCTCCTTGGCTGGGAGCGTTGTATTTATTGTCCTGAAGGCCTTCACTGTCTTTTCCTGATTCCGTAAGCTCGCCGAGTTTTATGGTACTTCTGTGGACCGCCAGCATGTTTTCTAATGAGGGCAGAGGGGGTCTGTAGCAGGCTTGGCTGTACTTTTTCAGTAAGCTGTTCGAGGCTACAGCAGATGTTTCTGTGTTTACACAAAGTGCCCTGGAGTTTCCCATTCGGAGCCAGAACACAGAGAGGGGAAACCTTCAAAGGGACGGCACACCAGGGCCAGAGGAGGGCATTTATAGGGTTTATCTCGAATGCTTCACAAACTGCAGTGGCTCTAAGAGGGACGGGCGAGCACAAATGCATTCATAAGGAATTTTTGTGGGTTACAAATACTGGGTTGTGTACTGGAATTTCACGTTTAGCGACCTTGCAATTTTACAACTAGTATCCCTTCCTTCCCCATCTTGATTCCCAACAATTGCTATTTTAAAAAGAACGGCACCATCAACCAAACAAAAATCCTACAGATAAGACAGATAAGGGAAGACCCTCATCTGTCATATGATTAAGCTTTTGTCGCTGTATTCCTACCAAAGTGTTAACTGCCTTTTGCTTTACTGATTTCGAGGACCAAACCAGGCAAGCGTGTTCATTCCCCAAGTCTCAGTTGGTGGATTAACAGCCAAAGTCAGATCAAGGTCTTGAACGGCACCACCTATATAAATCAGCGCAAATGGGAGGATTCCTTGTGCTGATCTACTTTATGATGAAGAGGAGATACTCATCATTCTTCGAGATTTCCAGAAGGAGAGTGTCCCCGAATATGCTGTGTGGTGGTACGGTCCTGTTTTGAAAGCCCAATATTGGCATGTGTGATTCAGCTCTAATCGCTCCTGGGATAAAATAGGACATACAGTTGGTCAACATAGCATGGGGGGGAAGCGCCCTGGTTCCATGATAGCGAACCACCCCTGAGGTCTGTATTGGTCATGTCATCAGAAGAACGCCGTGGGCTTCCAAGGCCCCAATCTTTCCCTCCGGCGGGCTGTATTTCTTAGGTGTCAAATCTGTGACTAGGAGACAGCTGATCGTAGACTGTGGTTATATTAATTCTTGGTGCTGAGAACATCTAATGGCATTGGACAAGGACAGCTGCAATATAATGTAATGTTCCTGTCCCCCATTTCATGCCGTGCCTGATTTTTTCTCTCCCTGTAACATTGATTGATTCGGTAACGCAGAATGTTTGCTTTCCAGCTGGCAGATCTAATTGTAAACAAACAGCTGCCGGCTGCATTTAGACAGTGGATGATGTTGGCAGGTACAAGAGGAGGGCGTGCAGGGTGATTTAAGGCCTGTGCAGTAGAGTGTGTGGCCGGCTGGGGAGTAAGACGCAGGCGGGAGCACGTCAGGGACGGAGTCCTCTGTGCTTCAGTCTGATCTCAAGTCAAGTAGGAACGAGTTCCTCGATTGTGAGGGCCTTTGATAGCCATGGATTTGGACCGAATGTGAGAAAAATATAGGCCCTTTGTTCTCCGGGAGTCTCTCTTTGTGAAGAATGGAATCAGATATTGGACTGATTCTTCAGGATTGTGTTTCCCTGTACAAGGTCGATTTGAAAATCCGGAATGAGGGGCACGTGGGTGGCCCCGTCGGTTAAGCGTCTGACTTCGGCTCAGGTCATGATCTCACAGTTCATGAGTTTGAACCCTGCGTCGGGCTCTGTGCTGACAGCTGGGAGCCTGGAGCCTGCTTGGGATTCTGTGTTCCCCTATCGCTCTGCTCCTCCCCCACTCGTGCTCTGTCTCTCTCTCAAAAATATATATAAACCTTAAAAAGTTTTGAAAATTCTGAGTGAAAGCAGCAAGAAGATGAATGTGTGGAGGGGAATTCTTCCTGGTCCGTGAGAGGATGTCAAAATAGCAACAACAGCAACGATGAAAGTGCCAGGGTCTCAGTCCATGTCATTGCCTGGTTCCATCCTGACATCCTCAGATATGGGGCGTTTAGTACAGGGGAGTGCGATGTTTCCAGAGACACTCAGTGTTTGCACGCCTGAACTAAAACCCTTGAAAGCTTGGGGAGGATCGTCACAGGCATCCCCCGTTAGCGTTGGTGTTAGCCAACGTTGTCACGTTGTGTGTCACCCGAGCCAAAGATCCACAGCGATTGTCCTTTCCTTTCCTCTCATGTGGGAGTCACTACTGACGTCAGTCTGTGTTCCATTCCTTGAGTGGAGGGACCCGCTTCCATGCCTCAGAATAACAGTAAGCATACCTCGTTTTGCCTCCCCTTGGACCTACATTGGACAGTTAAAGGAGGGATGTTGGGGGGAAGGGAAATTCCCCATGGCTAGGCAAGGAGGGACCAAAGAGCCACTAAATGGAGCCAGGTCAAGGCATTCCTCTGGCCCAGGACAGCGGTGAGACATTCTTCCCCCCATTGTAGAACTAAGGATATAAAATGTGTATAAAACAAGGAAAATCTTTACACCCCAAGACCGGCAGTAAGCATGAGTGAATGAGTGGTGGAAGAGGGATTGCTTCATTCGGCGCGAAGTACCTGGTGGGATCCGAAAGGTTGAAAGTATCTCTCACTTCCATCCTTCAGCGGCTGCTCTGAAGACAGGTTCTGGGCAGAGCAACACCAAAATCTTGGATTTTCCTCTTGGAGGAGCGACGTGGATGCTAGACAGTGACCTAGGAGGGCTCCTCTTTTCTTCCGGAATTCTCCTTGGTTTTTGTCACAGACTGTCCTAGAAATAGTGGCCCTCTTTCTTGCACTTTACATCAAAATATCTGCTTTGTAAAATGTTTGTTTATTTATTTTGTGAGAAAGAGGGCGCAGTGAGCAAGTGGGGAGAGGCAGAGAGCATTGTCAGTGTGGAGCCTGACGCAAGTTTCCATCTCGCGAACCATGAGATCATGACCTGAGCCAAAATCAAGAGTCGGTCACTTAACCAACCGGGCCAACTCTGGGTGGTTTTATGAACTCTTTCTCTTCCTTCCTCCTCCTACTGCCTTGTCTGTCTGTTTATTTATTTATTATTACTTTTACCAATAACATTTAGGTCTTTCCAACCTCTCCTTTGTTTTTTATTAAAATTTTTTTTTAATTTATTTTCATTCTTACCTGTTTCAACAGAGACCCCCTCCTCCCTCTAGTCTGTTTTCCTATTTGTATCTTCTCTCAGCCGTTCAGAAAACATACCAGCACGTTAAAAAGTCAACACACAACATTCCCTGGAGGGAAACTGTTTTCTTCCCTAAAACATTTTATGTGGGGGAAGGAGGGATACAGGAGATGGGGAGGAGAAGCTCACTGGTTATCTCTTTAATCATTAAACGCATCAGTGGGGCATTTATTGTGATTTGCATTCAACACCGGGTCAGTCTAGGCTGTGAAAGACGAGTAACTTGCCAGCGACTGCAGAGTTAATGATGAACTGTCGGCATTGCTTTCAATCACTTGGGCTCCAAAGGCCACATTCACGCTACTACTCACGGGGGAGGGTCCACACCCTATCTAGAGGCAGAACGTCTTGTCACGCCTAGTCTTCTCAGAGTCCAGAGGAGGAGTCTACCTAAGCTACGGAGGACAACAGCTTCCATTGTAAGCTGTGTGTCATACTCTAGTTTGTAAAAGGCTGGTGGTCTGGCTTCCATTTATTCTCCTTCCGAAATAGCCCGATGATCTGTAATGACGAGGATTTGAATCTATAATCTGAATTTACTTAACAAGATAATTAAATATTTAAAGTCAGTTCATTTAGAGGCTAGAAGGGATTATAGACGGCGCACTCATAGATTTCCATCCTTCTATTAGTATGCACAGCAACGCGTTCTTAATTTTGGTTATAGCTGTTTTTCAGTTCTCCTATCTCTGCATTTGCCATGGCAATTAGGACTGGAGGGAGCTTGTGGTGTCCTTGGAACTGAACGGGAAGAGAAATTATGACACTAAATAATACCAAATGGGCCTAGTTCTCATTGCAGTAGAAACCACTCAGAAAAGTTAATTAAACTCAGGAAATAGGCTGCAAGATAATTAAGTTTAGGCCTAATTTTACACCGCAGGCATTCTATATTGTTTTTGCAAGGGTCCAAAGGAACATGAGATAGAAAATCTCCAGGTTGTGGGCTAGATTCATAAAAAGATCATTATCTGTAGTTAAATGGCCAAATAAGATGGTAATGTGTGGGCAGCAAATTGTATTTTGTAAGGTAAAAGTGATAATTATGCCGCACACAGAAGCCATTTATAATTTCTTTTAATTATCAGGAGAGGGGAGAGTTGTCAGTGTATCTGGTGTAGGAAATGATAAATGGATAAACCCCACATCCAAGACATAAGACATTACCTATCAAATCAAATCATGGTTGACAAACAATTCCTTATTGTATTGTGTGCGCTTAGGTGCATTTTAAACTGTAGGGCCGGGGGCCACCTTGATCAACACCGTGAGTGACGGACATCAAGAGCAAATGCATCATGTGTCCTTGGAGTGTCCCCATTAGAGGACCGGATGTGTGCATTCCGACTTGACTTGCAACCTTTTCCCAAAGTCCTGCCGGCTGTTTCGCAGTACCTCTTGGCCTTCGAGGGCGTTGACAACAGATTACATTTTCAGTTGTCTAGTGTTTATCCTTGTTTTCTTATGCCTGATGTGAACTCGGTACTGCTTTTGGACGAAGCAGAGAATTTATTGAAAAATCGATCTGGGATTTGCCACGTTTCTTTCATCTAGCTCTTTTCCCCCCTGTTTTTCTTTGCTTAAAAAAACAAAATAAAACCAAACCAAACCAAACATCATTCTGTAGGACAGAAAGAAAGAAACCGATTCTATCTGTTGGCTGCCAAAATGAATCGAGTCAATTTTATTTCTTATTTACTCTTTCCGAGAAGTTCTGAGTCAAGCCGACTTGTCTTTGGTTAAATTTGATCAGTAGCCCTTCTTAAGGCTCAGCGCTATGCTATTTCGCCTGCTGGCTGGGCTCTTTCTTTCACTGTGTATAGCTTTACTGACATTTTGCAGGTGACCCAGAGCTTCCAAATACTTTCGGAGGTAAAGATGTTATGCCCAGAATTCGGGGACCCCAAGAACCACCAGGGAGCCGAGTCTGATGCAAGAACAAAGAGCCTTTAATCGAGCTAGCTCGAGCTCAATCTCCTACCGCACCGACGCAGCAGTGGGTCGAGAGAGAGGGCGCGTTCCAAAAACACAATAGTTTTAAAGGGGTCTAGGGGCAGTGGGAGGGGTGATGGTCGTGACCCTAGCCGATTGGCTGAGGAAGGGTCAAGGGTCCTGTTCCATAGGTCACTGGGCATGGTTCTTTTGGAACCGGGAAGTTGCAGGTTTTGAGCAGGCACTGGGGACTCAGGGTGGAAGACAGGAAACACAGTGGAGTCAATCCCAGTTTGCCCTTAAGCAAAATGGAATCAGTCCCGATTTGCCCTTACAAAGACATCACCAGGGAAAAAACAGATATAAACGTAACTGTTTCTTACGGTCTCATTATTTCGATCTAAAAGCCCAAGGCTGAGGGCATTTGGTACTGGGTGGCCCTATGTTCCATAGAGATTTCCAGGGAAGAGCCAGACTTCCATCCCTTTCAGTACTTACTAAGAAGGAGCTCCCACTCTGCTGCCCAGCCAGGCTCTGGAGGTGAAGATCAGAGTGGATGGAAAGAAGGCATCTATTTGCATCAGGAGCTGACTTTGTTGGGAGTGCTTGGTATTGTCACCCTCCCCATTCATCTGAACTGGGTGATGGGAGCAAAGAAAGAGTGGCAGCTACAGTTAGAGGCGAGGTCGAATTTCTCCATCCTTAGAAAACCATCTAGCACGGAATTAGACGAGTAACTAAGGGAGAAGTGCCTGGCTCTTGTACCAAACCTGGCGCATATGGATAGATAATTACACTCCCTGTACCACGTACGTGCTGCCTGGTTTAAAGAACAACCACGGACCAGACCACCACCTAATCCAAGAGAGTTCATGGCTTTGGCCCCTTAGAATGTCAGTGTGAGTCAGAAAGCTTGTTCCAGGGCGGGGCCTCTGGATTTTTAAGAACCAAAAACAATGTATTGATAGGTAATCGTACTTAATGCATTTATTGAGTAACTTTGTGCCAGGCACTGTTCCAAGTCCTTCATAAGTATAAACTCATTTATTGCTCAAAAAGAAGTCATGATTTAAGTAAGTATTATCTCCACTTTATTAAGATTATACAGCTGGCAGGCAGCCGAGCTCCCAATTTGGACATCTTCCTACCTGTTGTTGTGCTAAAAGCATTCTGATTGCCTTGTTACATTCTGCGGCCACAGAGGTTGCTCAATCGCAGCATCTTGGACCCCAGCTCATGAACGATCCCCTGGCTGCCTCCCTAAGGCTGACAAGGCAATGGCTTCAAGGTCCCTGCTATCTTGCCAGGGACCTGAGGCGAGGGACAGCCAAGTGGCTTAACCTCAGGCTTGACCTCACGGAATCCCGCTCTTGCTCATCCTTTCTAGAACACTGGACTTCATACCCATGTTTGAGTCCATCGGGCATGGAACGTTATAGGATGCTCTCCTCTGGAAAATCACTAGATGCAAGATGAGATGCACTTGAAACTTACCAGGAAAGCCTGGCAAATTCTGAAGGAAATATCATAGGATATCTTCATTTGGGGGTCGGAGGGTGAGGTGGTGAGCCCAGGAAAATAGATGCCTGAAGTAGGAAAACCAGAGCCATTAGTTTTCCTGACATAATTATCCTTTCGTCTGTCAAAGTCAAAGGGAAAGCCAGCTGCCGTGTAAGAGCGGACTCGGGTAATTTAAAACAGCAGTGGATGGGAGTTCTAAAAGGGCACTACTAGAATTTACACTGTTTATGATAATTTAGGTCCTTATCTGGAAGAGTTAATGCAAAATAATACGGAATGCTGGAGGTAATCTGAGAGACCGTTACTATCATTAAAGATGCCACGTAGGCAACTATTTTGCCCTTTGGCTTTTCCATGTGATCATTTTTAATGATTCTGAGAGACTAACTGTAGGTTGCCATTGATATGGTGAAATTATTACTACCGTCATTAATACAAGATGTGAAGTCGTTTTATTTATGGAAAAGGTCTTCCATGTGCCCCGTAATCTTTGTTATCAGATTTGACCGGTGCGTTTACTCCTGCCTCTGTACTTAAAACAAATCACCGGTGGCAATTTGCATTTACCTGCATAGGCCAGGAATATATTTCCACTATCTTGTCCCAAGGGTGTGTAGATTTTCTTGCTTTCTGTCACACTGTTGGATAGAAGGATTTTAAATCACTTGGAAACTTGAAGGCTTTGCTTTCACATATTATGGAGATGATGTTTTAATTAGGGGAAACAGGGAAGCTGTTTTCTCCTTCTTTATTGAGTTTGTGACCTTCAGGGGATGGGTGATTAAATACAAGGAAGCTCATGAACCCTCCTAGGGAGACACTTCCTTGGGCATTCTCCTGCTTGGAACCCACAGGGAAACACATACTCAGACTGAAACCAATCCTCTCTGACTTAAAAGTCCCTCTTGTAACTACGAATTACCTTTGAGAGTGAGTAGAGCTGCTCCTGTTTCCTCATTCGAAATAAGCATTGCTGGGACGCCTGAGTGGCTCAGTCGGTTAAGTGTCTGACTTTGGCTCAGGTCATGATCTCATGGTTTGTGGATTTGAGCCCCACATCAGGCTCTATTCTGACAGCTCAGAGACTGGAGACTGCTTTAGATTCTGTGTCTTCCTCTCTGCCTCTCCCCAATTTGTGCTCTGTCTCTTAAAAATAAATGTAAAAAATAAAAAAAAGAAACAGGATTGCCTATTTTTTAAATTTTTATTTATTTTTGAGAGAGAGAGAGAGAGCATGAGCAGAGGAGGGGCAGAAAGAGAGGGAGACACAGAATCTGAAGCAGGCTCCAGGCTCTGAGCTGTCAGCACAGAGCCCGATGCGGGGCTTGAACTCGGAAATGGTGATATCATGACCAGAGCTGAAGTCGGATGCTTAACGGACTGAGCCACCCAGGTGCCCCAGGATTGCCTATTCTAAATAGGGGCGCCTGGGTGGCTCAGTCCATTAAGCATCTGACTTTGGCTCCGGTCATGATCTCACGGTTTGTGAGTTCCAGCCTCACCTCAGGTTCTCTGCTGTCAGCATGGAGTTGCTTCGGATCCTTTTTCCTCTCTCTCTCTCTGTACCTCCCTGGCTCTGTATCTCTTTCTCAAAAATAAGTAAACATAAAAAAAGAAATAGGCATCGCCCTCAGCCCCCCATGCAGCAAAATGATTCAAATTACTATATAGGCAGTAGGGCCTCATTATTGAGTTATAGGTTTTCCTGTCTTGTTTTATAGTCTTTCAGTACTGCCTGAAAATGTTTGTTATTGTGTGAATGGTATTGCAGTGGGGTAAAGAGAGGCGCAGTGTCCAGGCTCTCAGCAGTGACCGTGTGTCAGGGACGGAAGCCAACTGTAGCATGTATGGGTCAATGGCAGCACCCCAGGAACAGGCTTTCTTGTGGTCTGGCTACAGTTGGGTACAAAACGACAATTGTTGCCTTAAACAGAGAAATAGGACCTCTGGAAAGACGAAGAGGTGGAGGGGGGAACTACACTCTGATATGGGTTGGGCCAGGCGCCTAAACCGTTTGGCCTGGCTGTACGGAAAAGGGTGACCCCTCAAATGCTGGAGGACTAGTGATCGTCCAGGTGACTTGGGTCCATCATGGGTTTGGTGTTTGAGAGGGAGCTTCGATATTTCCTTAGTCCATCTTTTATACATAGAAATGAAGCCTGAGAGGAATCGACGTTATGGCCGAGTCTCAAGAAGAGCTACATTTCCTAACTGCAATTGCTGTGCATTTCTGGTGGCTCCATTTCAATATCATCCATAAAGTCTTTTCGGATACTGGCACCGAAAACAAATCACTTCTGTATTGGTCATTATAGACTGATATGCAGAGTGAGTGTCTTCTGCCGAAGTGTTACTGTCAACACCGTTTTCGTTGGGAGGTAGCATAGGCTCTGGCCCAGATATCCTGGGCTAATGTTGTAGGCCCACCCCTGTCTACTGGTAGGTCTTCGGCTCCTTCTTTGTCCCTCTGGGCTTCAGTTTCCTCATCTGTGAAATGCATGAACTGAATACAACAATATATACAACAATAGAGTGTCTAGCACAAGGCAAATGACTATTTAAAAAAATTTCTTTTCAGTTAATTTATTTCTTTAGAGAGAGACAGAGACAGCACAAGTGGGGGAGGGGCAGAGAGAGGGAGAGAGAGAATCCCAGTGCAGAGGCCGGCGCAGGGCTCGAACTCAGGAACGGTGAGGTGAGATCATGACCTGAGTTGAAATCAAGAGTCGGATGCTTACCTGACTGAGCCACCCACGCACCCCAAGGCAAGCGACTATTAAGTATTAGGCAATATCATTCTCCTATTGTTACTGTATTAATTTTAATGGATCAAAGAGCGGAAGGTATGGAAGTGTTGGGAGTGAAATGTCGGCCTCTCCCCTCTGCCTACCTGCCATTCAGATTTTTCCCCACTGACATTTAGTGTCTTCTGTCTCCTTCCATTGACTTTATCTGTAAATAA
Source organism: Paguma larvata (assembly GCA_030068075.1). Classification (NCBI taxonomy): domain Eukaryota; kingdom Metazoa; phylum Chordata; class Mammalia; order Carnivora; family Viverridae; genus Paguma; species Paguma larvata. The sequence goes on from CM057826.1 coordinate 129,613,738, forward strand.
GCAAATGTGAATACATTGTTTTCCAAATGGTAGCACACTATACCCAGTGTTCTGCTCTTGCTTTTTCATTTTTTATTTAATAATATTTTCGAGCTTATATACATATATGTAAAGAGTATTTTATTCCAATTGCTGTGTTGAACTGCAGAGAAAGGGTTTACTGTATTTTATCTTACTTGACGCCTGTTAATGGACATTTAGATGAATACTCTTCTTTCGCGAGCAAACCCTTGGCGTTTGTAAGCTTACCGTTTTCAGAGCTGGCTGTTTGTTAGAAGACACTCCATTGCTGTAGTACTCTGGGATTCTGCTGGGGCAAGGTGGAGGCTGGGAGTGAGTCGCCCAGCTAATGAACGAAGTCTCCCACGGCCCATCACACATACCCTATGTGTCTTTCTAGTTTGCTGTTCTTCAGGCAATAGCTTTCCTAGTCATCAAAATCTGTTTGACTTGTGAAAATGGCCCTGAGAAAAATGTCATCTGTCAGTTTTGATGATGGAAAGAAATTAGTATGAAAAAAAGGGAAATGGAGATGGAGGTGGGATTAGAAAGAGGGTCTTAGCAAGAAAAAAAGTTTTGAGATACATTTTAAAGGTGGTCTCCTAAATTTGGCAGGGACTTGGATCTCTCTGCAAATGCGCTCATTCTGTAACCTCTGTGGAAACCATAAAATGGGATTCATGAACTGTTTTAACAGGGGACAAAACTTAGCAAGAGAAAATGTTACACATGCAACTGCTGACCAACATGGAATTCAAGAGAAAGCCAGAAGCCTGGACAGGTGCTTCTGTGAAAGCCACCTGAGGTGAAGATACTTATACAGTCAATAAAGTTTGCTTCTAGAATTTAAAAACAACAACAACAGCAACAAACTCATCTTTCGCTGTTATTCATCATCCTGCAACAATAAACTTGGACGTGTGTTATTTGCATATGTCTGTAGGATTGATTTCGAGAAGTAGCATGGCTGGGTTAAAGGATATGTGCATTTTCAATTTGGGGAGATGTTGCCAGGGGTTCCTCCAGGGCGTTATCCCCATTTCCCGTCTTTACCACACTGGACAAAAGTGACTTTCCCCCCTACCGAGACGGTATGTTATCAGACTTGAGGGTATTTGCCAATCTGATCAATGAAAAATGCTTTTTCTGTGTACTTTTGATTTATATTTCTCTTATTTTACGTGAAACTGGGTATGAAAAAATGTTCAAGAGGCATTTAAAAAAGTTTTTAATTTTTTTTTAAAATTAATTTTGTGAGAAAGAGAGAGAGAGAGACAGAGTATGAGTGGGGGAGGGTCGGAGAGAGGAAGACACAGACTCTAAAGCATGTTCCAGACTCTGAGCCGGCAACACAGAGCCCAGCACGAGGCTCGAACCCACGAACCGTGAGATCATGACCTGAGCCAGAGTCAGCCACCAGACAGACTGAGCCACCCAGGCGCCCCTTGTTTATAGTTTTGCATTTATTTTATGTGTGTGTGTAAGCATACGTGTGTGTGTTCTTTATTTATAAAGATGGGATCAACTGATACCTAATGTTTACCATTTTGCCTTTCTTATTTGGATCCTTTCTCTCATTTGTATTCATAGAGTCATTTCAGTTTTCAATGACTACATTTATTTCAGTGGTCTCTTAAGTACATACATTCACCTCAAGATGATTCACTGGGATGTGGGAAGAAAATGTTATTAGCTCTTCCACTCAGGTTTATTTCATTGAGAAGGAAAATTTTTTTGGTATCATATTTTACTTTGTAGCATATGTAAGGGCAAATCGGGACTGATTCCATTTTGCTTAAGGGCAAACTGGGACTGACTCCATTGTGTTTCCGTGTCCTCCACCCTGAGTCCCCAGTGCCTGTGCAAAAGCTTAAAACCTGCAACTTCCCAGTGCCAAAAGAACCACGCCCAGTGACCTATGGAACAGGACCCTTGACCCTTCCTCAGCCAATTGGCTAGGGTCACGACTATCACCCCTCCCACTGCCCCTAGACCCCTTTAAAACTATTGTGTTTTTGGAACGCGCCCTCTCTCTCGACCCACTGCTGCGTCGGTGCGGTAGGAGATTGAGCTCGAGCTAGCTCGATTAAAGGCTCTTTGTTCTTGCATCGGACTCGGCTCCCTGGTGGTTCTTGGGGTCCCCGAATTCTGAGCATAACACATACACACTGTATTGTCAAGTGTATATGCGTATAAATTAAAACAGTAATTTGTATTTAATTATATAATTATATATTTAATATAATATATATTTAATATAATTTAAAATAATAATTATAAGTGTAATATATATTTGATTATTATAAATAAGTACAATTCTTGTTTTCATATCAGATTTACATGTTTAAATTATCTTTCTTTTTTTTAACTGAAGGAATATTCTGTAAAAATATTTGGAGACAATGTTTATACTTCAATTAATCAGCCTTTCATTAATAGATATTTAAGTTTTTTACTATAGTGATTTTAAAACACGTCCTCAAGGGACACCTGGGTGGCTCAGTTGGTTAAGCCGCCAAATTTCATGACCTCATGGTCAAAAATAAGTAAATTTAAAAAATTAAAAATATTTTTTAAAAAAATGAAAATTAAAAAAAATACCAGAGAAACCCATGGATCCAGGATAATATTGGAATGAAGAAGGCCTTTCCAAGAATGACACAACTCCATAAATAAAAAGATAAATAAATTTGGTCACCTATGTGGTAAAAATAAATCTACACAGAAAAAAAGTATAATAGAGCTTTTAATTGACTAATAGTTTAATAAAGTTTTGAACAGTCTTTAAGTTTGACTTAAAGTCAAGACAAAGAAAAGTTGGGAAAATGATTTGTAGCACTGTAACAAAAAGCAAATTTTCAACTACAGAGGGCCCTTACAAATCAACGAAAGGCTGAGAACCAGAATGAAAAATAGGCAAACATTTGATCTACAAATGACCGAATAGTCTTGTAAGTATTAACCTGTCACTTTAAGAGATGCAAATAAAAACAGGTATTTATCAATTTGGCAAAATTGTTAGCAACACTGTGAGCAAAGGGAGGTAAACATTTATTTACTTTTTGGAAGATAACATGTCATATATATCAAAACATTTAGGATGCAAACCTCTTGATTCAAAAATTCCATATCCGGGAATTTAATCCACAAATATGTTCACACAAGAGTGCAATTATTTATAAAATACATAAACACACACACATTTCTTTATAGGAGTATTTATGATAATAACAATCAAGAAATATATTACTTATCTATTATATAGGTAAATAATAAAATCTCTGAAAATATAACTGCTTAAAACCACAGTAGACATTGACTATGTTGAGTGGTTTCTATGAGTCAGAAATTTAGGAAAATTTCAACCGGATATTTTGTCTCCTTTTCCTTCATGGGGCTGCCGGTGTGTGAAGGCTTCACTAGAACTGAAGGGTCTACATCCAAGCAGGCACATTGGTGTTGGCTCTTGGAGAAAGATTTGCTTCCTCTCCAGAGGGTTGACTGAGTGTCTTTGACATGGCAGCTGATATTTTGTATAGAACATGATCCAAGATCAAGGGCAAAACCACAGTGTCCTGTATGGCTTAGTCTCAGAAGTCATACACTGCCATTTCTACCCAAAGTTCTTTAGAAGAGAATCACCAAATCTAGCTCACACTCAAGGGGACAGAAATTAGGCTCCATCTTAAAAAAAAATGAATGTCAAAGAATCTGTGGACATATTTTATTATTTTAATTTTTTATTATTATTTTCTTAAATATTTATTTTTGAAAGAGAGTCAGAGCATGAGCAAGGGAGGGGCAGAAAGAGAGGGAGACACAGAATCTGAAGCAGGCTCCAAGCTCTGAGCTATTAGCACAGAGCCCGATGCAGGGCTTGAGTTCACGAACCTCGAGATCATGACCTGAGCCAAAGTCAGACGCTAAACCAACTCAACTGCCCAGGGGCCAGCCCCTCTATTTATTTTTTTAAAGCATTTCAAATGTGTGATTCATTTAGGACTATCTTGGAGTGAACAGTGAGGTAGATGTCTAGCTTCCAGTTTTTTTCTTTCATTTATTTTCTTAAAAAGTTTTTAAATGTTTATTTATTTTTGGGAGAGAAACACACAGACAGACAGAGCTCAAGCAGCAGAGGGACAAAGAGAGAGGGGGAGATAGTGATTCTGAAGCAGGTTCCAGGCTCTGAGCTGTCAGCACAGATCCTGAGGCAGGGCTGGAACCCCTGTGAGATTGTGACCTGAGCCAAAGTTGGATGCTTAATGGACTGATCCACCCAGGTGCCCCGATATTTTAAATAACTAATAAGTTGTTCCCATGCTTTTTCCAGTCTAGCATTTTTCTAATGGAAATACCTCCTTTACCAGATGATAAATGAACAATAATACTTTGATCTTTTTTTAGATTTAAAAATTCTGTTCTGTTGACCCATTTCTCCCTGTGTGCAATGCCATGTTGTTTTAATTATTAGAGTATTATAATGTACAATTGACCCATGGACAGTGTGGAGATTGGGGGTGCCAATACCCTGCGAGGTCGAAGTCTGTCACTTTTGGCTCCCCCAAAACTTCACACTGATAATCTACATAAGATTAACTCATATTCGGTATGTTACGTGTATTCTATACTGTATTCTTCCAATAAAGGAAGCTAGAGGAAAGAAAATGTTAAGAAAATCATAAGGAAGAGATTAGGTTTATAATACTGTACTGTTCTTATATTAAAAAATCTGTGCATGAGTGGATCTGTGCAGTTCAAGCCTGTGTCGTTCAAGGATCAAGTGTATAGGGGCGCTGGGTGGCTCAGTCGGTTAAGCGGCCGACTTCAGCTCAGGTCATGATCTCACTGTCTGTGAGTTCGAGCCCCCCATTGATGGGCTCTGTGCTGATGGCTCATCAGAGCCTGGAGCCTGCTTCAGATTCTGTATCTCCCTCTCTCTCTGCTCTTCCCCTGCTCACACTCTGTCTCTATGTCTCTTGAAAATAAATAAACGTTAAAAAAAATTAAAATAAAAAAAAAAGATTAAGTGTATATTTCTACTTGGCAGAGCTACTCCCTGTCATTAGACTTTGTTGTTAAGACTTTTTTCTCCTGGACTAAATTTTAAAACATTAATTCTTTCAAGTAAATTTCAGAATGATTTTTTTTTTTCTTTTTTTGTCAAGGTGAAAGAAAGCAAAAGAAAAAAGAAAGGCAGGGAAAAAAAAGAAAAAAAATTCCGCAGGAATTTTGGATATATTACATCGAATCTTAGAATAATTTCAAGAGGCTTTGTAGTTCCCTAATCACCCCTAAAAATCGGTCTTCCCATTTAAGATTTCTTTTATCTCTCTCTCTCCCCACTTCAACCTTTAAAAATTATAGTTTGTACTCATTTATTGTTTAGTTTATACCTTCTTCTTTTCCTTTCTAAAAGTTTTCTTTTTTTACTATCTTCTTTTTACATTGGAAATCTGCTTTTTATGCAATTGATTTTACATCTTTTCACATGATTTTAATAGCTTTTTAAGGAAAATATCTTTGAGTTTTTACGTCTACAATCATGTCTTTTACAAATCATTAGATATTACATCCAGCAGCCTTTCAGTATTCAAGTATCCTTTTATTCCTGATAAGATCCTTATTTGGTCTTAGTTGGTCATAATCTGTTAATAAAACTCCTTAAATCCATAGGCAAATATTTAGCACCTGTACGTATGTAATCATAAAAAAGATTGGCTGGTAGCTTATTTTTTATGCTGTATTTATTAAATTTAATATCATTCTTACGATAGCTGTGTAAGATTTCTTTATGGCCTGGAAGGTATACATAGGATCAAAATATCTGTTTATTAAAGGCCTGAAAAAATTCATCCATGATCCAACTCTCATTGGATATCCTTTTTATGGCTTTTTTTTCTGAGATATGTTCTCAGAAAATATACCACGAATCTCAGGAAAGATATTCATTCTTTGTATAACATTTGGAAAAGAGGGATAGAAACAAGAAAAGTCACCCATCTCTATAATCAGATAATCATTGTAAACACTTGTTCCCTTAATTGTGGTTTAAAATACTTTTGTGGGGGTATCTGGGCGGCTCAGTCAGTTAAGTGTCCAACTCTTGATTTCGGCTCAGGTCATGATCTCATGGTTCGGGAGTTCCAGCCCCATATCGGGCTCTGTACTGGCAGTGCGGAGCCTGCTTCGGATTCTCTCTCTCTCTCTCTCTCTCTCTCTCTCTGCCCCTTCCCTGCTCTCTCTCTCTCTCAAAATAAATAAATAGAAACTTAAAAAAAAAATAGAATACTTGTGTGTATAGTTTGAAAAAATTTTACACACTGTTTCTTTGAAACCACCACTCATACCAAAATGTAGAATATTCTTTTAAAATTTAATTTCATTTTAATTCCAGCATAGTTAACATACAGTGTTATATTGTTTTCAGTTTTTTAATGTTTATACTTCTGTCTTTGTATAGAAATTTGCTGTAATAAGCTTTATGCCATTGCAAATAGGTTTGATGAAGCCACATTATATTTTTAATGTTGATAAGCTATTAGAACAGAAATGCTGTTAATCGAATCTTGGGTTCACCGAGGGCACCAGAAAGAAATAAGGAATTTGGGGATGGCGACAGTGAAGAAAAATGTTCTAGCAGAATCTATTTCTGTTGAGTGAAAATTGGAGATTGTTAATAAAGAAAATATTTGCTGGGCATCTGAAAAGATTGAACACAATCTTTATTTTCTATCTCTTTGAAGATGAAATAGGATTTGAATCAGGTAGATCATGGAAACATTATACTCCTTTAAAAATGAAGAATTTCAGGGGCTCCCGGGTGACTCAATCGGTTAGGTGACCAACTTTGATTTCGGATTGGGTCAGGATCTCACGGTCAGGAGATGGGGCTCTGCCCACTCTCTCCTTCTCCCTCTGTCCCTCCCCTGCTTGTGCTCTCTCTCTAAAAACAAACAAACAAACAAATTTAAAAAAATAAATTCAATAATTAAAAAAAGGAATTGTAGAATTTCATTTAAGTTAAAAATATAATTATTTTTCTCTCAATTTTTTTAAAGCACTTTGCTGTTTTATTACAGGTATACATTATAATGCAAACTGCGTGCTCCCTTTGAAGTTCTTACCTGAGTATTTGGAGTTGTTTCCGTTTTTTGCCCCTAATATTAGACAGAATGCTAAAATAAACAAGATGGTGGCTTTACTATTAGGGAGAAATTTTCTTCATTTTTATACTTACTCAAAGGGCACAACAGTCTCCAGTGTGTCGGCACAATGATATAAGGGCAGATAACAATGAAAGAATGTGGTTTGATCTTTATAAGTTGTTTCTATTATACTTGGGGAGTCTCTCAAATCGTGTATATGTGCATATACTCAGAGACCAAGACTTTCCTTCCTTTTATTTTCTTAAAGAAGTATCACTTCTCTGTAAAATAAGCTAGTTTCTAAGCTGTTTCATGTGGTCCTCATAATATTTCTTTGGAAAACTAGAAAAACCAGAATTCTATTAATTTATTATGAATGACAAGAGAACTAATAAAAATGAAAAAACTCCGTTCTTTGTTCTGTTATTTTGTTCTTTGATTTTAGGTAGCTATATTAACCCAAGGAAATCTTTCTGATACTTTTGCGATCTGAGATGGATAATAAAGTATTTATACCTTCCCGCGTTTCAGAACCCTAAAGCCTATACTTTGAAATTTTGAGTAGGCAATTTTTGCACCAGTAATATATCTTTCTTTTCCTGGACGAACCATATTGGAAGCTGACTTTCCTCTGTCCTCAGAAGTATTGCTACTAAACTTTATGAATTAAATTTAATACTACAAGCCAAAATATCTGTGTTTTTCTGCTTTCTGCAACCATAAAAATATTACTGGTGGAATTACTTGTAAGTCAAGCCTTAGGCTCTGAATGTCACTGTGTTTCTCGAACTTGGAGATTTTTCATTTCAATTAGATTGAAGCACATACAATACAGGCAGAAGAACTTATTCAGAAGGAAAAATTACAGCTTCAAGCTTTCTCTTCAAGGTGGAAAAGTGTCTTTGCTGAGCTGTTCTGTTAACATTGCTTTATACAAGAAGTTGGAAAGGCTCTTTGTTTTTCTGTCTTTTTTGTTGTTGTTTTGTTTTGCTTTGCTTTGTTTTAAATTTAGTTTTATTTAGGATATTCTATGGGTGCCTGGGTGGCTCAACTGATTAAGGGTAGAACTTTGACTCAGGTCATGAACTCATGGTTCATGAGTTTGAGTCCCGTGTCAGGCTCTGTGCTGACAGTTCAGAGCCTGGAGCCTGCTTCAGATTCTGTGTCTCCCCCTCTCTCTGTCCCTCCCCTGTTCACGCTCTCTCTCTCTCTCTCTCAAAAATAAATAAGTGTTGAAAAAAGTTAGAAAAAAAGAATATCCTATCTATCTGGCAGTGAAATCTCTGTATACTATTACAGGTCCAACATAACAACACGCTTGATGTGCAGAAGCCTTGAACTTCCTTCTGCTGTTTGTCTCACTGTATGATGTGTGAAACAGAAATTCATTTTATTTCTCCTACATTCAAATCTCTGTTTCATAGAATGGAAAAATTCATCCCAGCAGAGAATGGCAACATTCGTGACTTGAAAGTGCTTTGAATTCTTCTTATGTACGACCGTGCACCTGTGGGAATAGTAATTACGGTTTTCTGCAGTTCATTGTCAGGCACTCGGTCTTGAAATGAAAAACTTTAGTAAGCTTAGTAAATGTAGTTAAGAAAGTACATTCAGTCAGAAGGCTAAGACATCAGGACAGTGGTTAAGGTCGATTAAACAGTGGTCTAAGATTTTTTGAATTGTAGGGCAATAATGCCAACTGAGGCTGGATACTGCTAATTGGGAAAATTTGTACTGTATCAAGTAAGAATTTTTTTTCCTTTTCTGTGGCTATGTTCTTATATACAAATTTGTTATACATATTCTTCAAAAGGAAATTCATTATACATATATATATTTTAAAAGTTTATTTCTTTATTTTGAGAGAGCAAGAATGACAGAGACCATACATGTGTGCACATAAGTGGAGAAGGGGCAGAGTGGGAGAGAGAGGACCCACGTAGGCTCTGTGTTGCCTGCGTAGAGTGCACTGCGGGGCTCGAACTCATGAACCTCGAGATCGTGACTTAAGTTGAATCCAAGAGTTGGAGGCTTAATCGACTGAGCCACCTAGGCGCCCCTTATGATACATATTTTTAAAAATGGGCTCTACCAAAAATAAATCTCAGCTCGTTATGCTGAATAAGAAAAGTATTTCAATTGACAATTCTAAAAGGAGACTTGTGGGGCGCCTGGGTGGCTCAGTTGATTAAGCAGGCGACTTCAGCTCAGGTCATGATCTCATGGTCTGTGAGTTCGAGCCCCACGTCGTGCTCTGTGCTGATGGCTCAGAGCCTGAAGCCTGCTTCAGATTCTGTATCTCCCTCTCTCTCTGCCCTTCCCCTACTCACACTCTGTCTCTGTGTCTCTCAAAAAAAAGTTAAAAAAAAAAAAGGAGACTTGTGTTTTTCACTGATCTTAGTAGAGATATTTAGGTGATTCTGACACTGAACATACTGATAGCAGGGATAGACCTGGTGCCTAGCGTCCCTAGAAATTCTTTAATATAAATATTGGCAAATTATATTTCATTAAAAATTCTTTATAATATTTCCATATATTCAAAATAAGAGGTTTGGTATGTGGACTAAATATAAAATTGTACTTTATTCAGGACTACCTTTCAATCATAACCATGAAATTACTTGTAAGTGGATAGTATACTCAGATGTGTAGAAAATACTCACGTCTTACATAAAATATGTTTGAAAGTTCTTTTTTTCTGTATTGTAAGGTGGAGTATTCCTCTTTTTCAGTATGACTTTTTTCTCTTTACCTTCTCTATCTTTATTTTAAATTTGAATTATTGATAATTACTTATTTTTTTCCTAACAAATTCTAAAATTAACTATCTCCTGCTAAACAAAATGAAAGGCTTTAGCTGCCTTCCACAGGCTACTGGATAACAGTGCTATTTGATTATTGTACAGAATTTAAGTTCTAACATTAAAAAAGTTACATAATATTGTTGCTGTTGTTATTTTAAAAATCAAAGCACTTAGATTTGCCAATATGTTTTATCAATGTCTTTGTGTTCCCATTTCTGCTTCTAGAAGTTTCTTCTATTTACCAATAGTAGCAGAGTTCAGTGAAGGTTCTGTGGATAGTTTTATGATTTCTTATCAGTCAGAAGTTTTATTTTTCTCTCACTTTAAAGTGACAATTTGTTCATAGTTATTTTCCTTATACCTATGAAAGTATTTGTCCATTGACTTATCTTCCTGAAATTTTTTCCTGATGTTGCTATTATGATATCTTTGCCTCCAATCTGCCTTTTTTCTTTGGAAACTTTTAAGAATTTTCCTTTTTAAAACTTTTTGTTTGTTTTAGTAACAGTATGCTTAGGCATGGATTTTTTTTAATGTTTATTTCTGAGAGAGAGACAGAGTGGAGTGGGGGAAGGGAGAGAGAGAGGGAGACACAGAATCCCAAGCAGGTTCCAGGTTCTGAGCCATCAGCACAGAGCCAGATGTGGGGCTTGAACCCACGAATGGTGAGATCATGACCTGAGCTGAAGTCAGATGCTTAACCGACTGAGCCACCCAGGTGCCCCGGATTTTTAAAATAAATATATTTTGTGTGGCACTCATTGGGCTTCTCAACTGGAAGGTTTACATCTTTCTTTAATTTTATATAATTCTTTGCAGTTATATCCTTGAATGTTGCTTTTCCACCATGGTGGTTCCTCTGGCATTCTTTGGTGCATGTGGGACTTCTATATCTATCTTTTGTATGTTCATGTCCTATCTCCTTATGGCGTGCTTTGGAAGATTTCTTCAGTGTCATCTTCCACTTTCGTGATTTTCTCTTTGACTGTGCCCAACACATGATGTAGTTTATTTATTGAATGTTTGAATTTCAGTGATTGCAATGTTCATTTCTAGGTAGCTCATGCTTCATTTATCTTGCTTTTTTATTTTTTTAAAGAAGAGTTTGTTAGTGTATGTATTCTTTAATTTTTTTTATTTGGGAGAGAGAGAATACACAAGTTGGGGAGAGGGGCGGAGGGAGAGAGAGAGAATCTCGAGGAGGCTCCATGCTTAGTGCGGTGCCCGATGCAGGGCTCGATCCCATGACCCTGTAATCATGAGCTGAGCTGAGCTGATATCTGGAGTCAGATGCTCAACTGACTGAGCCACCCAGATGCCCCACTTTTGCTTTTATTTTATGAACCATAATACCACTTTTACATCTTCGAGTGCTTATTTTAAACTTCCCTTCAGCACAGCAAATTACCTACTATATATATATATTTTTTTTGTTGTTGTTGTTTGCTCAAATCTTGTTCATTTGTTGAACCAAATAAGAAACTTAACTGATCAAAACAACACATCAATAAATGGATTGTTACATGGGGCACCTGGTGGCTCAGTTGGTTAAGCATTTGACTTTAGCTCGGGTCATGATCTCATGGTTTGTGGGTTCAAGCTGCATGCTGGGCTCTGTGCTGACAGCTTAGAGCCTGCAGCCTGCTTCAGATTCTGTGTCTCCCTCTCTCTCTACCCCTCCTCCACTCATGCTCTGTCTCTCTGTCTCTCAAAAATAAAACATTAAAAAAATTTAAAAAAAAAAAGGATCATTTCAGAAGATCTTTGATCCGATGTTTGTTTAAGGTTTGAAGCCTCCTAACTAACCCTTCCCAAGTGTTTTCCTTGTAGGAAGTAAATGGATGAAGCAATGTTGTTTCTTTTGTTGGTCCTTAATCACACTAAGATTTATAGACAGCTTTTCCAGAATTAAGTTTTAAAATATTGCAAGAAAAGAACCATGTAGTGAGTTCAGAATTTCCATTAAGAAATCTCTCTCTGGAAAAACAGTTGCAGCTTCCTGTTCAGTTTTGACACCCTATAACAGAGAGAATCACGCTCACCGAACCTGCTCACATGAGGACGTGGGTATTACTGAACTGTCACTACCATGGGATAGATTACAAAATGAATTAGCACACTACCCCAATTTGGAGCAATCTCTGGGTTGGGGGAGAAACTTTTTTGTCTGTTCTCCGTAAATGTAAACTAATTATGCGAGTCCACTTCTACTTTATTATGTGAAGCAAAATACATCTCACAGAGGGCTAAACTAATGGAAAGCTAGGGCAATATTTGATTATTGCCCCTATCGATGATAGGGAATAAATGGCAGATGAAGTACATGTGGATTAGTCTTTTGGTTTCTGGAAATTCTGAAACTTCTGCTTCATTGATTATTATTGACTTTTATTTTATTATTACTTTTCTTCATTTCAAAAGAATCAGAATTAACTCTTGCTCAATAACCAAAGACACTTTGGATTTTAGTAGGTTCTTAAAACCTGTCTATCCCAGCCCTAGGGAATGGACCTTCTGTCAGTTACTTAGTGTGAGCTCTTGCTTTGTGCAGTTGGGCTCTGTACTCTATGTGGGGTAGGTATGGGTTCTGTTTCCTGGAGGAGATTCTGCTTTTAACCCCAGCCGCAAGTGGGCAAAGATGGGCGGAGGTGTTTTGGACAAGCAGTTCCCAGATTTAAGAGCAGCAGAGCCTAGTTTGAGCCCCCCCCCACCTTTTTTTTTAAAGTTTTAAAAAAACTTTATTGTTTTATTTTGAGAGAGACAGAGACAGCATGAATAGGAGGAGCAGAGAGAGAGGGAGACAGAGAATCCCAAGCAGGTTCCACGCTACCAGCACCGAGCCCAACACAGGCTCAAACTCATGAAACTGCGAGATCATAATCTGAGCTGAAACCAAGAGTTGGACACTTAACCAACTGAGCCACCCAGGCATCCCGAAGCCACCTGTCCTGGATGAGGTTTTATTTGAAAGCAATCCTGTGAGACCCCTGAGGCCTTAGTCTCAGAATCCCAAACTCACATCCAAATTCCTCTCAGCCATGAGTCTTTAGTGTCTATCAGTGAGTTCCTCTTTATTTCTAACTCTTTGGAGGCCTTACTTTCTTGTCTTCAACAAATAAATGTGCTTACCTACCAGTGTCTTTATCTACTGTCTTTAATCTAACATTTCAAGTACTCGCTGCTGGGAGCGGGAGATCTTAACACGCTGTCAATAAGTCGTCTTGGCCTGGATACTCTCCTTTAATGTCAGCAAAAATGGCTTCCATTTTCCTGTAGTGCAGTTGACTTGTTACATCTTTAAAAAGGCTTTTCCTGTTATGAGGGGGCGTCCTAGGAGGCATAGAATTTAAAATTTAGGTAATAAAATAAATCCGTTTTTCTCTAGAGAGAGTTCTGTACCACATGTTCTTTCAGTGTTGAAATTTAATTGCCTCTAACTGCTGACTTCCGGTAACTCTCTGTTGGCCGTTTCCTTGTTTGGTTCCAGACATGGTAGTGACCCCCATGCTTCCTGAATGTGCCTGCGTGTATCACATAATAACCATGGAAACGGGTGAGCAATAGGACAGAGTATTTATATTTTTCATTAGAGGGGGAACTAATTCATTGGGAGTGGGGCCGATTTCCATTTTACCCATCATGTAAAGAGTTTCACGTGGAAAGATGAGTTAATTGTCACCCTATTTCTGATGTCTTCCAGCCGTGCTCGGGGACCCTTTATAGATTGAATCCGAAGCAGCTGCCCCGTGTGACCCATCGTTTAAATCTGGCTCTACTTTCTTCTTCTGGTTTTAAGTCATTTTGCTATGAAGCCTACGGTTTAATGAAAGGAAAATATCATCAGTAACTTTTGCCAAAATGGATGTGAAGAGTCTTTGAACTGTGGACTGTCCTTGTAGTTTTTTTCTGTGTAGCAGTTGGTGTAATGCAGTCTTATCGTTCTATTAATAATACGTTATGCATGGTCACATCCCTGCTTAATTAGACTTGCAGTTTTCAATTAACAGCATTTTTTGATGATACATTATTATCCTTATTAGTGAGGTCGTAGACTATATTATAACAAAGACTGAAGACTCTATTGTCAGCATAATCTTGAAAGAACCATTTAACTTTATGAAATGTATCTGGTGAAGGAACTTCATACTTTATTTGATGTATAATTTGACCCCCAGAAAGAACCAAATGATTCTTTTTTCCCTCCCCTTCTTAGAATAAAATGTCCAGTGCTGCAGATGGTATAAATATTGCTCTCAGTTAAAATGAATAACAGTGTCAGAAAATGAAATCTGAATTTTTCAGAATTGAGTAGATGAGCAGTCAGATATTCTTATTCAGCGATTTATCAAGTCTTTAGATGGAATTTATAGTTCTGTGTGAAACGGATTAAGTCCATTAGATTTTAATTATTGTTCCAAAATCAATACTCTTACAAGCTTCAGGCAATTCCATTCACTTATCTCAATAAGGGGGTGGATTTGGGGTAGACATATTCTTTTAGTTGATACTGAAACCACATAAAAATGTTTTTTTAAATGCTTATTTATTTTTGAGAGAGAGAGAGAGCGAGAGAGGGACACAAAGAATCTGAAGCAGGCTCCAGGCTCTGAGCTGTCAGCGGAGAGCCTGACTCAGGGCTCGAACCCACAAACTGGGAGATTTGGACCTGGGCCAAAGTTGGATGCTTAACCTACTGAGCCACCCAGGTGCCGCTGAAACACCATTTAGTTTAGATTGTTGTAATTCGTTGTTGTGGTTTTTTTTTTATTTTTGTTTTTTATTCCTTTGGTTTTTCTCCCCTACTGTTCAAATACAAAGAAGTCAAAACCTATAGGGATAGAGGAGATTTGTGACACGTTTGTATCTAAACTGCCCGGAGCTATTGAGTAATTGCTTGTGCTTCGTTTTGTCTTCCCAACTTGGGAGGCCATTGAGTGATCTGACACTCTGAGAGATTTGCCAGTGGCCTGCACCGTGTGGCGGAAAGGTGTAGCCAAGTGTGGATACTTCTCTATAGTTCTGCTTGCTTCGTCCTCACTTTTAAATGACAGGGTCACGGTTCAAGAGAGTGGTCAGCTCCACCGTTGCACTTCCAAGTTACTGCATTTCCTATAATGTAAGCAGCCGTGTGGCTTCTGTCCCTTCTGGCTGATTTCTGTTAATTTTAGTTGTGTTCGAACTGTATATACATTAAATCATCACATGTGTTCTTTCATGTCTGGCTTTTCCCCACCTGTATGACGTCTTCTGGGGTTCGTTTTGTGTAGTAGTAGAAGTAGAAGCTCATTGTTTCTCTTTGCTGTATAGCAGAGGTTGGCAGGCAAACTTCTGTAAAGGTTTAGATAGTCAATACTGTCAGCCTTGTAGGCTCTACCTTGTATGTTGCAGCTACAGGACTCTGCAGTCTTACACAGTACTGTAAATGCATGGGTTGGGTTTGATCCATGGGCTATAGTTTGCTGATCCCTGTGGCATAGTAATCTCTTAAAGGGCGCCTGGGTGGCTCAGTCAGCTGGGCATCCGACTTCAGCTCAGGTCATGATCTCACAGTTCATGAGTTAGAGCCCCACAGTGGGCTCTGGGCTGACATTTCAGAGCCTGGAGCCTGCTTCGGATTCTGTGTCTCCCTCTCGCTCTCTTCCCCTCCCCCACGCTTGCCATGGCTTTCTCTGTCTCTCGAAATTAAACATTTAAAAAAATTTGAAAAGAGAAAAAAAAAAAGAAAGACTATTCCACCATTTATACATAGTTAATACATGTTTGGATCAGTTTTGGCTTTGAAAACTTATGCATAGGCTGCTGCGAACATTCCTATACATCTCTTTCGTGCATGCATATATATATATATATATATATATATATATATATATGTACATATGTATGTATATATGCTCTTATGTTGTAAAGTTGTCAGATAATAGGGGTTCATATGTTTAGCTTTGGCGATACTGACCCAATGTTTTCTGAAGTGGTTTTATTAGCTTACACTCCTATTGCTAGTATCTCAGAGGATTGAAAGTTTTACTAATGTTTGGTATTGTCGTTTAAAAAATGTGATTATGTAGTGCTATCTCATTTTCTTTACAAAGAATTATGCTAAACATATTTTCATATACTTATTAGGCAATTTGGAGAGTATATACATATACACATATGCACATACATACACACACATACACACACACACACATATATATACACACTCCTAAAATACCTATTCGAGAATTTTTGTTCAATTTTTAAAAATTAGGTTTCCTGTATTTTTCTCATGGATTTGTAATATTTCTTTATATATAGTCTGGAAACGAGTTCTTGGAAATGAATATCCCAAATATCTTTTTCCACTTGGTGGATTGCCTCTTTCATACTTATAATGGTATTTTTTGACATACTGACTTTTTTTATTGTATTGAAATTAAATTTGTCAGTGTTTTTCTTTGTGTTCCTTCCATATCCTATATAGGTGATCTTGATTTATTCTAATATCCTAAATATATTCTGCATTAGGCCCTAGAAGCTTTATTATTTGTCTTTTATATTCAGAGTGATGATCTAACTAGAACTGATATATATATTTTTGGTATTATGGTATGTGTAGTATTATGGTATTGATAGTAACTTTTTTCCTAAGTGGATATCCAAAGATCCAACATCATTTATTCTAAATATTGTTTAAACTGCATTGCATTGTGATGGCACTTTTGTGACCATCTATGTATACACTCATTGCTGGAATCAGTTTTGTCGATCTGTTGTCTTTGTACCAGTAATATACTATTTTGATTCTTAAAATTTTACCACTTATGTTAAATTAAAAAAAAATCTTTTTAAGTAAATTCTATGCCTAATGTGGGGCTCGAACTCAGGACCCCGAGATCAAGAGTCACATGCTGATTGATTGCGCCAGCCAGGGACCCCAATTGTTATAATTTTATAGTTTATCTTAATATGTCCTATATCTTCTGGTATAAATCCTCCAATGTGGTTTTTCTTCTCTTAAATTGTCTTTGTTACTCTTATCCCTACTCTTTTTTTATAAATGCGTATTTATTTATTTTGAGAGAGAGAGAGCAGGGGAGAGGCAGAGCAAAGGGAGAGAGAGAGAGAGAATCCCAAGCAGGCTCTCACACTGCCAGCACAGAGCTCGACTTGGGGCTCGAATCCAAGAACTGTGAGATCATGACCTGAGCCGAAGTCAGGTCAGACGCTCCACTGAGACACCCAGGCACACACCTTTGTTTTTTTTATATTCATCTTAAAACTGTTTATTAAGTTTCCACAAAATGTCTTTCTGGAATTTTGATTATGATTGCATTGAATCACTAGATCAATGTGGGGGCATATGACCTTTGTACAACATTGAGACTCTAATCCATGAATATTATGTTATTTCACACTATCCTCTTATCTTTTTAAGGATGTGAAATATCTGTAGGAACATCTCCCATTTCCTTTCCCATGTTGGTAATTTGTGCCTTCCATTTTGCTGGGGCCCCCTCTTTCCCCTCTCCTTTTGAGATTCTAATTATATGTAGGTTAGAACGTTGAATCATGTGTTACTCAGTATCTGATGCTCTTTTCTGTATTTTCCTGCCATTTTTCTGTTCATGATTCAAGCAGGACATTTCTGCAGACCTATCTTCCCATTTGTCAGTGGTCTTTTTGTTCTTTTTTAATACGCCTGTGGAATCCTTAAATTTGGCTATCAGTCAGTCAATCCATCAGTCAGTCAGTCATCTACATCTAAGCTCCAGGCCACTGCTTTCAGTTGGGCTCTTTTCTCGGGCAAGGAGTTAGAAAATGATATGGGGGGAAAGCATGGGGCCCAGTGTCGAGATGACCTCTGACGCACACGCCGCTTTCGTGTGCTCTCTGGGAATTCGTCCTTCCAGTTCCGGCTAACCTATCTGATTTCCGTGGACTCCAAATATCTCCTTTATGTCTTTTATCCGTCTTTGATACTTGTTTTCATTTGGAGGGTTCCTCTCATCCAAATCTCTTTGACATATGATCTGCCTAATTTTAAAACAAAAGTATTTCTTTCCATTGGTTGGTGAATTTGGCCAATTCAATTCGCGGACTAGAAATCAAATCCAGTTTGCAAGGTCTTGCCTTTTTTTATTTCCCCTTCTCTTGGAGAGAGTGCTCCTGGAAGACTTTTGGACGGATAGGATGTTTTTCAGATTTTGGCATTGTCACTCGTGATCGAGACGTTTGTTTTGCAGCGGCTCAGCTTTGTCTTGTTTTGTACTCATTTTATGATTTTAAGCTTGGACTCGGGAGCGATAATAACTAATATCACGCAGTGCTTAACATTTACAAAACACATTGTAATACATTTAGTCCTGAGAACAGCGTCCTGTGAAGCAGCTGTTATCATACCTCTCTTCAGCAGTTGAGCAAACTCAGACTGAGTTAGGTTAAGGGCTTTGCTCCGTATCACAGTCCGTAGGTGACAGGTGAGGGGCTGAAATCCCTGCCTTCCACCGCACACTTTCCTGTTCCTGTTCTTACCCTAATAATGACCAGGCAATCGGCTAGAAAGTAAAGCTACAGATATAATTAAAGCCGTGTTTACACCCGAGGACTTCCGAATGTAGTGCATTATACCGAATGGCGCTCCAAGAAGTTGTGTTGTTATTTTTCAAAAATGCCAAAGCTAAAATATTCTCAAGCTTTAGCGGCATCTGGGTACTAAAGGCAGGAGTAGAATAGAAAAGAGGGAAGCGAATATGGAAAGTTGGGGGAAGGCAGAGCCAGGATTTGCTCTCCTTACATTTTTATAGAATCATGATTCCTGCTTGGCTTCGGGGGAAGTAGACGACTAATGTACATTTCAAATGAGAAGCCTCCTCTACACAACTCTTAGCAATTTGGGGAAACCTACGTCATCGTGACATTTTTCAAATTGTTTAATGCTCGGGGGCCTTTTCCTGTTAGTTTATGAGCCGTGAGAAAAAAAAAAATTAAGAGATGAGTCTTTGGTGCTTTCATTAGGAGAGATGCCCCCCCAGAAAAGAGTAGACAAGGTTAGAAACGGACCCGGGGTTGCTCACGTACAAGTACAGAGTGACACGTGGCTTGTCTGTAGGTCCCTAGGGACACCCTGTCTCCCCTGGTGTATTTGGAAGTATATGTGGGCATGTTTCATGTGTCACAATGACCTTGATAGGGGGCACCGCTGTCTTGGAGTTCCCCAGGCCTTGACGTGGTGGGGCTTAAACGCGGTATGAAAGAGTTTTGGATTTTACTCTGCCAGCAGTGATGAGTAACTGGAGGCTGCAGTCATTGTGGAGAGATTAACCAGGTGGTGATTTAGGGTGACTTTTCAGAGGTAGAGGCTGGAGGCCAGGCACCAGGTACAAAAAGTTTTTACAATAACCAGCAGAAGTAGAAGCCAAGAGTTGTGTTAGAACGTATGAGCGGAGAGGGAGCGTTCGTTACGTCTTCGTCACATCCATCCGACAGCATTCGTGTGAGGGGAGAGAGACAATGTGTTTCGTATTTGGGGGCAAGAATGAGGGGACAAGTGAGGCAGCGAGAGAGAGGAGCCACTTGCTGATATTAGGCGCAGTGCCTATGGAGGAAGTCTTTACGGCCAGCCCATCTTGTCTGTCTGATGCTCATTAGACTCTTGACTGTGAATGGAAACATTCTGTTCTTTATATATATTTTTAATGTTTGTTTTTGAGAGAGAGAGAGAGAGAGAGAGAGGGCGCATGCGTGCAAGAGGGGAAGGGCAGAGAGAGAGGGAGACACAGAATCCAAAGCAGGCTCCAGGCTCCGAGCTGTCAGCATAGATCCCGACACGGGCTCGAAGCCACGAACCATGAGACCATGACTTGAGCCAAAGTTATGAGCTGAAGTTGGATGCTTAACTGACTGAGCCACACAGGCATCGCCATTCAGTTTATCTTATTTATTTTTTTAATGTTTTATTTATTTTTGAGACAGAGAGAGACAGAGCGTGAGCAGGGGAAGGGCAGAGAGAGAGAGGAAGACACAGAATCCAAAGCAGGCTCCAGGTTTTGAGCCGTCAGCACAGAGCCCGACTCGGGGCTCGAACTCACAGACCTCGAGATCATGACCTGAGCTGAAGTTGGACGCTCAACCAACTGAGCCACCCAGGTCTCCCCCACCCCCTGCCCCCATTCAGTTTATTTTTAAGGGCAAGCCCAGTAGGATTTTCTAGACAGGCCATCCTCTAGATGGTAACTGCCTTCTCCGAGCTCTCTTTCCCCATTCACACTTTGTGGATACAACTTTCATAATTTAATCTTCCAGAACAAAAGGTCTCAAATGTCCAAGTGAAAAAAATCCACGCTTTCGATGCAGTCTTGAGTAATAGGCGCTACTTTTGCATACAGCTGTGTGAGTTCAAAAAAGCTACCCTGTATGTATACGCGGGAGTTGTTTTCTACACGGGTCTGTGCATAGGACTCTGTACCTTTATCTCCTCAGAACCCTGGCGCCACCTCTTGGGGAAGACATCGGCGCGTCATTCATGGATCTTACCAAGAAAAGACACACTGTTTCCGGGAGTGACAACACTGTGCGTCCTGTATTCTGACCACATAGTTTCCACTCCATTGCTGAAAGTCCTTCTGTCCTTGATGTCGACCACACTAGTGCCCAACCTCCCTAAGTCGCTTCATACAGAGGGCTCCGAAGTCAGTGCCTGTACACCAGCCCGCGGTGGGGAGACAGAGTCCTGACCGGGCTCCCGGGAGTTGGCCTGCTCTGCTCACTGTTCGTATCTCCCTTTCTCTACGCTGACGATTTTGGTGGGCGGGAAGGCGGGGGCTGCTGTCGCTCATGTCTTCATTATTTTGTATTCTCTAGTGTCTGTTCTTATGCCATGCTCCTAGTAGGTGCTCAATAAATATTTATGGCTCGAATTGATGGGACTTGGCAAATATATCGAGAAGCAATAGTCTTCATTGTGGAATATAGTAGTTGTTATTTATGAGCTGGTATGTTTCTAATTCAGCCACACAAGTATCTCTTAATTACATAAAATGGTCTCTTATTTTAATCTGGATTTTTTTGTTGTGGTAACAGGTGTGTTTCTGTAGAGCGCAGCTTCTCGCAATTTCATTTACTGCCGTATTCGGTATTCGTGGCAAGGGAAGCCTCGGCATTCTGACAAAGGCTAGGGCTCACGGTATTTGAGTTTTCAAACCTTTTTTAGAGAAGTAGATTTTATGCAAATGCCTTGCTTGCATTCCAACAGAGTGCGGTGGGCCTGGGACCACAGCCATGTGCAACAGAAGCCCTCCATGTGCGTGATGGGCCAGTTGCCCATCAGCTTAGTGTCGATGTACACAGGTGTGTCCGTGTGTATGGGAAGACATGTTCGTGTGTAGCACTATCCATACAGTTGCACAGGTGGTCAATCTGGCTTAATAATAATTTGGGAATTCTTTAGTTCTGTTATTGTTACGAGCTTACAGTATTCTCACCAATTCCTAACTGTGTTTTCAGTGTCTACAGAAGACATTCTAAACAGAAACCAAGCTTCAGTGCGTTGCAAAAAGCATCTTTTTTTTTTTTTTTTTTGTAGTTAATTTTCCTTTCTTGTGGTTGGAAGTTAAGGACTGGGGGCAGGCGGTGCCTGGAATGTATATGACCAAGATGCAGTGGTGTGAGGGTGGGGATTCACGTTCCATTCTGGGCTTGGTGTCATGGAGAGGGCAGTTTGGTTTGCGGACGCTTTAGACACCTCTGAAAGATTTTTGTCGCCAGGGGTGGGCTCGCTTCTGAAGTTTCAGTTTTCTCAGAGCAGGTCTTCGGTTGGTCTGCATGATTTGAGAATGTTGATTATTCAGCTTCCGGGAAATGTACGTTTAAGGACTTGGACTTCAGAGTTCAAGTCTTGACTCCTCCAACGAGGAGCCTGTGATAGTGGGCAAGTTAACCCTTTAGGGCTAGGCTTGCTCAGCTATAAACATGAGGTTATAACAGTAGCTGCGGGGAAATCCAATGATAGAGTAAATGCTTGGGCAGTGCTTAGCTTAGGGTCTGGCACTTAGTAATTGCTCAATAAATGCTGACTGTTATGATTTCGCGTAAATCTGCTGGCTGTAATAGCGCTCATCTCCGGGGGCAGAGATGTCAGATCATGTCATAGGTAGCATTTTCAAGAAATAAATGACATAGGTTTGTTCGACATTAGAAATGTGCTCTACGATTTGACCGATCTCCCTTTTCAGCCAAGAAGTAGCACAAACAAAGCATGTGGCAGAGAGACACGTGGGCTCTCAATTGAATCAAATTTCTCAATCGGAATTTGAGGCCGTTCCAAAGTGAGCGGAAAAGATAGCCTGTGTGTTGATATAGTTGACATTGATTCAGCACAGACACGTGCACAGCTAGCGAGTGTAATCAGAGCCCATGCAAATCACACCTCGGCTGCAGCGTGTTAATGACGACTCTTCTATAAGGAACACTTATTTCAGGACCCTACTTATCCTCATTAAATGAGCCTAAGGTTGTTTGCATTCCTCAGAAAGGAAAACCGTCAGTAGGAGCTCTGAGTCATGCTTCATGCAGCATCTACACCTGTTTCTTTGATTTGATTGAATATACATACTTAAGAAACTGGAGAGATTTTGACTTTCAAATAAATGAGTTAAATGCCCTTCCTTAAAAACTGGGTTGGAAACATGGTTCACAGTCATCTGGAGAGAGCTTTAGGAGAGGGTGAGCTGTGAGTGTTCATTTCTTCGTTAGAACCTGGATTTTCCCTGGGCATAAGGTGCCCCCCGTCCACGCCCCCCGCCGCCATCTAAAAGGAAAAACTGGCAATGGAATTGAAATCGAGTCTTTCGATTTTGCTTGGGACATGTGGTGGTGTACTCATTTTTTTAGGATTCTTGGGGAACTGTAAATTCTTAAGCTTCGATCTCTCAGTTTTAGTTAGTAACCAGAAATTAGAATACACGTGTAAATATCTACACTGGAGGCTGGAGGTTCGAGAAGTTGTGTACATCATGTCTCTTCCCCTCTCAACTCCGGCAGGTTACCACGTGCTAAAAATGGGAATTCGAGTTGAGCTTGACTTGAAGAGACGTCAGGTACCGACTGTCCGGAGAGCTTCCTTGTGCAAACCCACACTTCTCTGGATTGGAAAAATCTGTATTATCTTCGATCCCTGAAATAAAACCAGTTACTCTGATCCAGAACTCTGAAATGTAAAGATTTATGCTTGGCGCACCCTTTCTCATACCCTTTTTCATAAGCTTACAAACGGCTTTGGAAAATGTGAATTTTTCGGTGGGAGTAGGTGATTCAGAAGCCATTCCGTCCATGCGAAGATAATGCAGTTTAGTAAGAGAAAAATGAGTGACACCTTTCGTGTTTTGTGTGTGAGATTAACCAAGGGTTAGTGTGAAAAATTGTTTCTGAGAAGTATTTTCACGGGAAGCAGAACAACTTAGTTTCTGAATATGCAAGGGGATATGGTGCAAAGGAAAAAAACATGCTACCCTTTCCGAGGAAATATTCGTGAGGTCATTCTCCTAACCTTGCTGAACTCCAGCATATCAGGGGCAATGTAATAATTAAAAACTCATTTCACAGCAGCTGATTAGGCTTTGATTCACAATTACTCTGTCTTTCAAAAGTCTCCTCTACCCGAGCATTCCGAAAATACGATGGCTTCATTATTTGTTATATTTCCAAAGTTAGAGCTTCAGAGGAGTTGCAAAAACTTTCTCAATCATCTAGAAAGTCATGAATAAAACATGCATACCCAGAATTTTAAATTAAAGTAATTAGACCACATTAGAATCTAAAAAAAAGATTTAACATCCATGTCAATGTGGGGAAAGATGCCCTTCATTAAATTACATCTTCTTCCTGTCCAACATTTTAAACTGCCCCTTTTACTGTAACCTTAGAAAACTAATTACTGTGATGAAGATAATTTTAAAGAGTAAATGTTAGAAAATCCAGACCACAACACTTTTAGAGTATCCATTCCAATAGAATTTTTTTTCTGTAAATTATTTGAAATGAACAAAATGACACCCGGCATTTTTTGCCAACGTCGTCGAGTCCGAATTAACGAATGTACGCAGGAGGCTGATACTTAACCGAAGACTGGGGAGCTGCAACAAGACTTTGATTGTGAGGTAAAAGCATCTAAGGAGAGGGTGTTGAAGCATTCTAGCTCTCGGAGAGGCCGCTCTCCAGACCATGGTGGGAAGCTAAATCTGAGACGTGGGCGTTGCTCGTTCAATAGCCTTTCAAATTTAGGGAAAATGCTTGCCTACCAAGAAAGAGTGGATCCGATGAAGGAAAGTGGAGATAGGTAGAGGAACCCTGTGGCTTAAGTATCACAGAGCCGTGTCTCTATGTTAAACGTTTTCTGATACTTAGTTTATTGAGTCTTTCTTGCCCAAACGCTGCCTCTTGGGTCATTTCTCCATGGATGGAGACACCTCTGTTATTGTAATGAGAGTCCAGGGGAACACAGAATTCGTTTCATCTTATAGCATGCTTTTACCTGTTAGCATCAAGACAAACTGCCGGTGATGCCGGGCTGGAGATGGCTCATTGAAGAGTCCCTGGACGAGAGCAGTGGCTTTTAACCCTGTCTGCGTGTTACATACCCTGCGCAGTGCTCTGGACCTTCTGATTTAACTGGTCTGGGGAAAGGTCTGGTCATCTGTAGGCTTAAAATCTTCAAAACTGATTCTTGGAAAAAAAATTTAAAAAAATTTTCTTTAAATAATTTGTTGTCAAATTGGCTTCCATACAACACCCTAAAATATGTTTTTAATGTTTATTTATTTTTGAGAGAGAGAGAGAAAGAGAATGACAGAGCAAGAGTGGGGAAGGGGCAGAGAGAGAGGGAGAGACAGAATCCAAAGCAGGCTCCAGGCTCTGAGCCATCAGCACAAACCTGACACAGGGCTTGAACCCATGAACCTTGAGATCATGACCTGAGCCGAAGTTGGACGCTTAACCAACTGAGCCACCCAGGCGCCCCTAAAAAAATTTTTTTAAATGTTTATTTATTTTTGAGAGGAAGAGAGACAGAGTGTGAGTGGGGGAGGGTTAGAGAGAGAGAGAGAGAGAGAGAGGGAGACTCAGAATCCGAAGCAGGCTCCAGGCTCTGAGCTGTCAGCGCAGAGCCCGACTTGGGGCTGGAACTCATGAGATGTGAGATCACGACCTGAGCCGAAGTTGGATGCTTTAACCAGCTGATCCACTCAGGTGCTCTTTCACGAGTGATTCTACAGAGCAGACAAGATTGGGGATATTTGAGCCTGAGGGACAATGTCGTAATCAGGCCCAAATAAACCCTGGGGAACTTCACTAGACTTGAAGCTCCGGGAAATGCCAGTCTGGCCTGCTTCAGAACACCTTGGCTCTCTGGGATGCTTTGGGACAGATGTGATGACCAGTTTAGGCCAAATGGTTGCTATTTGCATGCTGTCCAATACAGCATTATCAGCACTGGGTCTGTCAGTACTTCTGGAACAATCAGCGTTTCCAGAGGAGTTAGGCCACCCCTTCATGTGTCTGCAGGGTTTGAGCGACTGGATCCATCAAGTGTTTGGGTAAAATGTTTTCCTCTAGCATCTTCTTGTAACTCTGCAAGGATATGCATTTTGTTGTGTTTCTCCCATTTGGCGGGTGTGGGTGCAGGTATCTAGCTAGTCCCCAGGAACCCATCAAAGTCCTCAAAGCTTGGCAGTTAGGGCTCTGAGAGGAACCAACTGAAGCTTAGGGGGAGGAGTTGGAGAGCTTGGGTGTGGGGGAGACTTCCTCCAGCCACACCCCGGTCTGGGCTTCCTTTCCTGGCAGCAGCTCACCATGACCCAGCTCTGCCCATGACTGGGGCAGGCCAGGGGAGGGGTGGGGAACGGGAAGCTCCTCCCTATTGGACCATAATAGCCACTCTCTCCCACCTCTGGGCCTTTGGGCGTGAGGTGTGCCCTGACAGTGTTCATGAGAGAACACAGCTTCTGTAAGTAGAGTGACCAACGGTCCCATTTTGCTCAGGACTGTCTGAGTTTTAGTGCTGAAAGTGCAGCCTCTCGGGAAATTCCTCATGCCAGGCAAGTCAGAGCTGTCGGTCACCCCGTGTGGAAGCCTAAATCAGAGTCCCCACCCTGTGCTTTGTGTTAAGTCTAAAAGGGAGATAGTAATACAGGTAGTGGTGAGGGTTCATTACCAACACGGAGAGAACTCACCATTCCAGGCCCATTACTGTGGAATAGATGGCGGTTTCTAGTCCCATACGATAGGCCGATGAAACTGGATATCTCATCGTTTTCCATGGCAAAATCAAACAGAGCCCTAGGAAGCCTTACAAAAGACCACCGAGGCTTAAGCATGAAAGAGTTCCTATCCCTTTTGGAGGACCGTGGAGGATGCAACATTTGGAAGATGTCTTCTTAGAGGAGTCGAATTGGGACGGGGGAAGGTTGTAGAAGAGTGTTCAGGTAGAGAGAACAGAAAGACACGCAGAAGCAGGAAAACATGAATTACATGTAGGGACTGTCTATTTCAGGTTATATGGCCGAAACAAATAATTATAGTAGCTGATGAGGCTAGAAGGGTCAACTGGGAGATATTAAAGTCAAGGAGAAGGGTTGCTTCATTTAGTACACGATTGAGATTATTGAAGTTTTGTTTGTTTTCGACAGTAAGAGAACGCAATAAGGAAGAGGAAGAATATGGAAGAAATGATTCTGAAAGAATTTATAGGCGTTTTTCTTTCCCGTCAAGACTGATTCCAAGAGCAGGTGCCAAATATTTTCCGAGTGATTTTCAAAGTGGAAAGAAATGCCCTTGAGAAGCTGTCTTATTACATATGTGCTTACAGATACTGAGGATCAAGGATACTCTATTCTTCTCCCTTTAGTAATCACTGGCAGGGCTTCCTCTCCCCCCAAAGCTATCAATTTGTGAGGTGTCAGGCAATCATTTCAATGATACTCATTCCATTTCAACTGGGTGCCCAGGAGCACGTCATGCAGGGAAGATAGAAAATGATGCATCAAAGGCCCTTCTCCTGCCCGCCAGCAGCGCAGTGTAGTTGGGGAAAAGGACTGACACACGCATAGAAATTATCAAGTGGATCCTAGCAGAACAGTGTGTGATCTGTAAGCGATCCGTGCTTAGATTTTACAGAACCAGGTAAATTCCAGTACTGAGACCCACTGTTACTGTTTTCTTCATTCCTCTGCTCCAGTCAGACTCCTAGCATTTGACTAAACACATAAAATGGGATTCAGATTGCTCCCGCAACAAAACGCTGTCTTTATTTTGATCACAAATCCATAAGTTGCAAGACGCCTTTTAAAGTTCATCTTGGGGGCGCCTGGGTGGCTCAGTCAGTAGAGCGTCCAACTTGGGCTCAGGTCATGTTGTCACAATTCATGGGTTCGAGCCCCACATCGGGTCTGTGCTGACAGCTCAGAGCGTGGAGCCTGGTTTGGATTCTGCGTCTCCCTCTCTCTCTGCCTCTCCCCTGCTCACACACCCTCTCTCTCAAAAATAAATAAACATTAAAAAAATTAAAAAAAAAGGTTCATCTTGGGGAACAATATAACACAGTCTCTGAGCAATTCACAGTGATTTCCAATCATCTTATTTAAAAGCAGAGCTACTCTAAGGAAAGTAAAAAAGAGCTTTTTTCTTTTTTGGTGGGAGGGTGTGAATTATTTGCTTTTTTTTTTTATAACTAAAGCAAGTGTCTAATTTGGACAGTTTTGAAAGCTGCCTTCTTGCCAATCAACTTAAAAAAATTTAAGGGATATAAAATTCAATTTACCTAGAACTAATTGAAGAAAGAAGGAAATCTACTTTTCAGGCTAATTTTTGGAATAAGTCAAATCAGAGAAAGTTTTTAGAACTTTTAAAAACATTTAAAACATATCTTTAAGAAAACATTTCTAACAGTTCCTGATATTAGAAAAAATTGGAGGGATGTGCAAAGTACTTCCGTTTAATTATTGATAAATCTTATCAAGTCGGCCAAAGTATATGATCTGGTATTTGCCTTCAAGCAGTTTTCAGTACAGTTGTGATGACTTATATGTATACAGATTAAATATCAGGCAGCCTTTAAAGAATGCTCAATAATTGGAAAAGAAAGTCAATATATTAAGATTGCTTGGTAGTGTTTTTAAATTTTTAAAAATATTTATATAGAGAGAGAGCATGTGAATCGGGGAGAGGGGCTGAGGGAGAGAGAGAAACTTTTTTAGAAATGTTTATTTATTTATTTTGAGAGAGAAAAAGAGAGAGAGAGAGAAAGTACACATGAGAGAAAGAGCAGGGTGGGGAAGAAGTGAGGGACCAGAAAGAGAGAGAATCCCAAGCAGGCTTCATGCTGTCAGCATGGACCTCAATGCAGGGCTCAATCCGACCAACCTGTGATATCATGACCTGAGCCAATATCAAGAGTCACACGCTCAATGGACTGAGCCACCAAAGCGTCCTGGTAATGTTTTTTGTTTGTTTGTTTGTTTTTAATTATTGAATTCAAATGACACTTTAGATCTGACATACTGACTCAGAGCCTGGATCCTGCTTTGGATTCTGTGTCTCCCCCTCTCTCTCTCTGCTCATCCCCCGCTCATGTTCTGTCTCTCTGTCTCTCTCGAAAGTAAATAAACATAAATAAATAAATAGGGTAATGAATGGATAATATTTACTATTTACCTTGACCACCATAGTGGTGCTGTTGACCACATGAAAGCCAGAAGACTGGGAAATGCAAACTGAAACAACAGTGAGGTGCCATTAAGACTGGGAAATGCAAACTGAAACAACAGTGAGGTACAGTGAGGTACCTGTTGGCACCTGTATATCACGTAGAATGGCCAAACTTCACAACATTGACAACACCAAATGTTGAAGTGCATGTGGAGCAACAGGAACTCTCATTCATTGCTGGCGGGAATCCAAAATGGCACAGCCACTTTGGAAGGCTCTTTGGCAGTTTGTTAGAGAACTAAACATACTCCCGCAATCATGTTTCTTGTTATTTACCTGGAGAAGTTGAAAACTTACATCCACACAAAAACCTGCAAATGGATGTTTATAGCAGTTTTATTCATCCTTGCCCCAATTTAGAAGCCACCGAGATGTCCTTCAGCTGGCAAATGCATAAATAAACTAAATAAACTATATATATCTAGATCCTGGGCTCTTATTCAGCAGTAAAAAGAAATGAACCATCGAGCTGTGAAAAGACGTGGAGGAACTTTAAATGCATATTACTAAGCAAAAGAAGCCAATCTAATCTGAAAAGGCTCCATACGCTTTGATTCCTACTAGATGATGTTTTGGAAAAGGCAAAACTGAAGACAGTAAAAAGATCAGGAGTTGGTGGGGATGGAGGAGGGAGAGGGATAAGTAGATGGAACACAGAGGGTTTTTAGGGCAGTGAAACTACTCCATATGAAACCGCGATAGTGAATATACATCATTATACATTTTCCAAACCCATAGATTGTACAACACCAAGAGCGAGTCCTAATTTGAACATGGACTTTGTTCATGGCGTGGCAATGCAGGCTCATTGATTCTTTTTTTTTTTTTTAACGTTTATTTATTTTTGAGAGACACAGAGACAGAGCATGAACAGGGGAAGGGCAGAGACAGAGGGAGATACAGAATCTGAAGCCGGCTCCAGGCTCTGAGCCATCAGCACAGAGCCTGACTTGGGGCTCGAACCCACGAACCATGAGATCATGACTTGAGCTGAAGTCGGCCGCTTATCCAACTGAGCCACCCAGGTGCCCCTGATTCTTATCAGAGGTACCACTGTGATGGGGGATGTTGACAGGGCGAGGCTGTACGTGTGCTGGAAACCGGAAACTACTCTAAAAAAATAAAGTGTGTTAAAAACCACACACACACAACAGGGGCGCCCGAGTAGCTCAGTTGGAAGAGCCTGTGATTCTTGATCTCGGGGTCGGGAGTTCAAGCCCCACGTTGGGTGTAGAGATTACTGAAATAAATAAAACTGGAAAAACAAAACAAAACAAAACCACCACAAAATCGGAAGACACTGATTTACTGAAGGACCATCAGCAACTACTTCAAAAGTTCGTAGCTTTTAAAGACTCTGCCCAAAGGCAGTTGTTAAACACATGCATCTCTAAAAAGTACATTTACTGTGTGATATATGACTTTTCTTTAGATCACACGAGTCTTCTTCGAGATTAATTGTGCTCAGTTTCAATTTCAAGTTTCCCCATGCACGTCGGAGAGTGAAGCAATAGCTATCACCATATTGGCTCCATTAGCGGAGAGCCAGGCAGTTACATTCGCCAGTATTTTGTGAGTGTCTTCTGATGCTATACACAGAAATCAGTAATTCCAACAGTGAGTCACTTTTTTTCTTTCATTTATGGAATTAAAGTTACTGTGACTTCATTTTGTTGCAAGCGATACAAATGACCTTGTTGCCAATGATACTGTAAGATTCAGAAACAAAGTTCAACATTAAAATAATGAGCTTTAGAAGAGCCATAGTTATGATACAGAAAGTAAGAAAATAACAGAAGTTTTGTAGCAAAGCTCATGTTTGCAAAACAAAATCAGGTACCAGTCTGTCAGTAAGCTCTTCCTCTTTCTACTGTGCCCATCACCAATCAGACGAGAAGTGTTTGAACCTTCAAACTTTGACTTTTAAGCCAACCTAGGTGTCTCCCAATAACAGTAAACATTTTTATATGTCGGCACTCTAAATATTTTTGCATGTTATTCAAAATCAGTTAAAAATCTTTAAGCAAACAATTCAACAAACCTAACACCGAAACTTCAGCTTTTTAGCAAATTTTAATAACTGAAAACAACACTAACAAACAAGAAGTTTGAAAAGTCATCCTTAAAAAGCAAGAGCATAACCAAACAACCCAGTCAAATACAGTGGTTTCCGATTTTCATTTGGTAATTTTGTTACAGCGGGTGGCAATATCCGAATTCCTTGGACGTATCTTGTGATGGAGATGTGTTTTTGGTAGGATATGGGACTGGAATGACATTGAGAAGTCCTCATGTTTTGCTCCATTTAAAAGAATCAGAAACAGAAAAGAAAAAGAAAAGAAGAATCAGAAGCAGCAGGTCTACCATGGCTGCTGACTTGTGCTCATGTAGGATCCCAAGTGTTGGAAAGTTTCTCTCGCACACCTGTTTCACTGTCAGACTTCGGCAAGCCCCGGATGTCTGTGCCACAAAGCAGATCTCTCTCCGTTCTTTGGCTTCAGCTCCATTTTTTTTCTCATGACCACTTGGCTTCGGCCCCTGAAAAAATTGACGAGTAGTATAGACTCTGTGTGTCCCTATACCAGGGACCCTAACTTGGTATACCAACCCTACTTGGCTCTCAGGATTTTGTTAAATTTGTAGCTTTTTTTTCTTCTTCCCATCTTACGGCAGTTTCTTCCTCTTCTGGCTGCTCTATCAGAGGTGAAATAATTAGTGATTCTTGGCTCTTCTTGTCACTCTGGCTTTTAGTTTGTTAGGTTACCTGGTGATTTTGTTTCTCTGTCTCTCTGATATGTTCTCTTTTTAAAAAGTAAGTTTTGTTTTGTTTTGTTTGTTTGAGAGACAGAGGGAGCAGGAGTGGGGGAAGGGCAGAGAGAGAGAGAGAGAGAGAGAGAGAGAGAGAGAGAGAGAATCTCAAGCAGGCTCTGTGTTGTTAGTGTGGAGCCCAGAGCAGGGCTCGAACTCATGAACTATGAGGTCATGACCTGAGCTGAAATCGAGAGTCAGATGCCCAGGTGCTCCTCAAAAGAGTATTCTTTGCACAATATTCAGCTTCCTCTCGTTGTTGGGGTGAGACTGACATTCACTTGTGACTTTGTGTGTTAGGCGTTGGCTAACTTTGATCTGTGGGCCCAATTCTGCCCCTCACCTGTTTTCATAAATACAGTTTTATTGAAACCCAGCCATGCTTATTCTGTTTACATATTTCCTGTGACTAAAAATTGAGTCGTCATGACAGAGACCATATGGCCCGTAAGGCAAAATTATTTACTATCTAGCCTTTTACAGAAAAACTTGGCCAACACTCGTTCCACGTCTTCATAGAAGCAGAACTCGCCTTGACACTATGAAATTTTGTTGCATCCTGGGAGGAAATTCCATGCTTGGAGTGAGCCGTGCAGTGTCTGTTGGTTAGAAGTGCAAATTTCTCTTCTCTGCCTTGCACATTACTGGCTTTTTATCAGTGCACGTGTTTTGTGTTCGATTAACCAGAATCTCAGATCCGGATATTTGTCTGGCAAAGATTAGGTCTTGTTGTTAAAAATGGCGTGGTTGCTACTAAAAAAAGATACGGACTGAATTTTGAGTTGTTTTCTAATGAGATTGCTCGGTTTGCCTTAATCCATTTCTCCCTAACCTCCTAGAAACCAAGGAATCCCCAATAAGGCCTTTGATAGAGGTTATCAGGTTATTGGCAGAGTTGTTTTTTTTTAAGAGAAAGAGAGAGAAACAGAACGAGTGGAGGGGGGCAGAGAGAGAGAGGGAGAGATAGAATCTTAAGCAGGCTGAAACCCAGTGGGAGCCTGACACTGGGCTCGATCTCACCACCCTTGGATCATGACTTGAGTGGAAATCAAGACTCAGATGGTCAACTGACTGAGCCACCCAGGTAGTCCTGGCATAGGTTTCTTTTTATTTGTTTTTGTTTGTTTGTTTGTTTTTAGTTTATTTATTTATTTCTTTAGAGACAGAGGGGGGGGGAGAGGGGCAGAAAGAGAGGGAAAGAGAGATCCCAATGACAGTGCAGAGCCCCTTACGGGGCTAGAACCCACAAATTGTGAGATCATGACCTGAGCAAAAATCAAGAGTTTGATGCTTAACTAGCTGAGCCACGCAGGTGCTGCTGGCATAGTTTTGATAAAGGAAAAAAATAAATATAATTTACAGGTGGTTCATCATTTGCATGGATAATTTATATGACCGCGTTATCTCTGTGACTTATTTGACCGAACGTTTAGCCAAGTCTATCAGTAAATGTGAATTTGTAACTATTTTAGGCATCCTTGTCATGGAGATGGGAAATGCAGTAATCAATATTCTCTAAGTTTTAACTTTTCTAATTAAAAACAAACGTTTAGGGAAAAGTACAAAGTAAGTCAATCTTGACCATTTTTAACACTCGGTTTAATTTTCTTCTAAAGTTTTTTTAAAAAAATAACTAATTTTGGAGTGCCTGGGTGGCTCAGTCGGTTGAGCGTCCGACTTCGGCTCAGGTCATGATCTCGCGGTCTGTGAGTTCGAGCCTCGAGTCGGGCTCTGTGCTGGCAGCTCAGAGCCTGGAGCCTGCTTCAGATTCTGTGTCTCCCTCTCTCTCTGCCCCTCCCCCACTCATGCTCTGTCTCTCTCTGTCTCAAAAATAAAATAAAACATTAAAAAAAATTAAAAAAAATAACTAATTTTAACGTTTCATCAAATGTTTTTCTGCATCTATCAAGATGATCATGATTCTTTTTCCTTCACGTGGTAGCACTGATTGACTTGTAGATGTCAAATCATCCCTGTATTCCTGGAATAAATCCTTCTTGATCACAATGCGTGATCCTTTGAATATACTATTGAATTTGGTTTGCAAATGTTTTGTTGAAGATTTTTGCATCTCTGTTTATCAGGGATATTGGCCTATATTTTCTTTTCTTTTGGTGTCCTTATATGGTTTTGGTATCAAGGTCATCCTGGCCTCATCAGGTGAGTTTGGAACTGTTCCCTTCTCTTCTATTTTTTGGAAGAGTTTGAGGATTGGCATTCATTCTTTGAATGTTCGGTAGAAGTCACCAGTGAAGCCATCCAGTCCTAGACAATGGTGTGTTAGGAGGCTTTTGATTAATTCAGTCTCTTTACTAATATTTGGTCTGTTTACCTTTCCTCTTTCTTCATGATTCAGTCTTGGTAGGTTGTAGGTTTCTAGGAATTCATCCATTTTTTTAGGTTGTCCAATTTGTTGGTATTTAATTGCTCATACTAGTCTCTTATGATCTTTATATTTCTGTGGTATCTGTTGCAATGTCTCTTTTATTTCTGATTTTATTTGAGTCCTCTTTTTTCTTGCTGAGTTTAGCTAAAGGTTTGTCAATTTAGTGCTCTCTTTTTTTTTTTTTTGAACGTTTATTTATTTTTGAGAGACATAGAGACATAGCGTGAGCAGGGAAGGGCAGAGAGAGAGAGGGAGATACAGAATCCGAAGCAGGCTCCAGGCTCTGAGCTGTAAGCACAGAGCCCGATGCAGGGCTCGAACTCACAGACCGTGAGATCATGACCTGAGCTGAAGTTGGCCGCTTAACCAACTGAGCCACCCAGGCGCCCCAATTTTGTGCTATCTTAAAAAAAACAGCTCTTAGTTTCATCGATCTTTTCTATTGTCTTTTTAGTCTCTATTTCATTTATTTTCACTCAAATCTTTGTTACTTCCTTCCTTCTACTAACTCTGGGCTTTGTTTGTTCTTCCTTTTCTAGCTCCTTGAGATACAAAGTTAGATTGTTTATTTGAGGTCCTTCTTATTTCCTGATGTAGGGATTTATCACTATGAACTTTATGCACTTATCACTCTGAATTTCCCACAGTTATTCTTAAATTCAGTGAATATTTGGACATAGAGACTACGTGAAAAGGTGGATGTGCCTAGTGGTTTGTATGTGGGACGCTTCGGGCAGAGGAGATTCCCAGGAGCTAAGCTGTTGCTTGGCTTTCTTGGAGTCACAAGCAGCTTGGCATTAGCTGGGGGCCAGCACCCTCCTCTCCGCCTCCCACCCCCACCAGAGGGCTTGTGGCTAGGCCCGTGGGAGGTCAGATATTCGTTCTCTGTCCTTGAGGACAAAGAGATTGCCATCCTGTTCTGTGGAATGTTCCTCCACCCTTTCCAACGTATGCTCATATTTTCGGCATTCGGTTTCACATTCACCTTCGAAACTTACTGCCCAATTCTTAGTGAAGTTCCGCTGCCAGCCGCCTGCATGAGGTAGAATGCTGATTTAGCTCCTAGGATGCGCTGAGCCGCGTTGCCATGGTAACCAGCCGACAAACCTGGAAGAGGCAAGGCTGCAGAGGAACTCGAGTCATCACCAAACAACAAATCAAAGGGAAACGTCTCAGGGGAGGTTTCTAATTATCACACATTTGTCCTTGCAACCAAACCGGAGTGCAGAGGAAATGGCACCATTGGCCCTGGCACCTCGGGGTCACGAAACATGGAAACTTTCTTGTTCTCCTGTGGGCATTCCCTGGAGCCTCTTGCTGCCTTAAGGTATATTGAAAAAGATTCTTAGATTGACCTGTTCCTTAGAGTTGTCACCAAGTCCTTAGTAGTGATAACTATAATGCTATAGCTTAAGGTATTTTTGCAGGCAACAAGGCACTTTTTTTTTATTTTACTTTTTTTTCTTAAAGCAAGGTGATTTTAAAAAGTCTCACATCTGTGAGCCTGAGAGCTAATAAGCATCTGAGGTTGTTTTCTGACATCTTGAAGAGATTGCCTCTATTTGCTCCTTCCTTATTTTTTTTTCCTTTGCCCCACCCTTTTTCATAGAAGCGAACTTACTTCAGGCATCCTTAATACCAGTAGAGTACAAACTGATACGTCTGCATGTAAATATATGCAAATCATGTTCCAGTAAGAGAGGCTCCGAAGAGCAACAATTGGTGACATCTATGTTTGCCCATGAAGAGCTTGCTTAAGGTGACCAAGCTCCCACTGAAGATTTATAGTTTTCCGGAGAGATAGTTGTAGAAATCCTTTTCCTGCTTTTATTTTTATCTTATTTTTTTAAACATTTTTATTTATTTTTGAGAGACAGAGAGAGACAGAGCACGAGTGGAGTAGGGGCAGGAGAGGGAGACACAGAATCCGAAGCAGGCTCCAGGCTCTGAGCTGTCAGCACGGAGCCCCGTGCGGGGCCTGAACTCACGGACCGTGAGATCATGACCTGAGCTGAAGTCAGATGCAACCGACTGAGGCCCCCAGGCGCCCCCTTTTCCTGCTTTTAAAAACGCTGAGACCAAGTGCTGTCCGAGCCTCGGGACAAGGGAGAGAGGTGAGAAATGAAGACCCAGCATCACGTGAATAAAATTCAGGTTGCCTTTGTTAAGACAGCAGCTTCGACCCTCTTGGAGGCAGCCTGGTCTGCCAAGGTCTGTGTTAGGAAGGCTCCGTCCCTTCTCTGCGCTGCATTAATTCATATTTCTGAATGGCATATGCTGGAGGCTGGCCCGAAGCACCTTTGTTTTATTATAGGTGCGTTTAAGGTCAACTACCACTAACTGCATTGTTAAATATTGATTTAGCCATTTGAATTAATGTAATTTTCAGCCCTTTCCCTACTTAATGTATCCTAGCAGCCGCATGACCCAGTCAGACAGGAGATCGATATGTGGGTACTTTGTATTGAGGCTGCGTCCAGGGCTTTGTCTGGCTGCTGATTTTCCTGTGGAAGCCCGAGCGCCCTGGATAATCGGCCCCCTGGCTTATCTGCTTCCTTCCTGCCAAACTGCCGAGCGCTTTCATCTCTCCTGGACGGTTTCTGACCTCCGGAGCCGTCGGTGTTTCGTAGGGTTCTGGACCACAGGTTTTCCTTGATCAGGGAAAATCATCCAGGAAGCAAAAAGCAAAACCTGCAACATTAGAACAGCGAGGTCAGAACTACATGGATTCCTAACACTGCAGAACCTGAAACAAGCCTTGGGGTCCCTTCATTCAGCACTCGTATTTTATGGCTCACCAAACCGAGGGTCTAAAGGACTTTTCAAACGGCTAGCGTCAGAACCAAGATCCTTGTCTTCCAAATTTCTCTTTTCATTGTACTTAGTGACCTCTAGTGCACAGTGTTTGTCTTTCTGTGGATGGGGGCAAAGTAAAGGGATTGTGTGCCCATGTTCATTAAAGACACCATTGTAGCAGGCCAAAGAGAGCTTGGTGTAAAATGAAATAGTTCATTTTATCAGAGACTAAGTGGAGATACCCCCTAAAGAGCTGCCATAGTGATACCGCCTTCCTCGGAAATTTTCCACTTGGGTGTCTAATCACTACACGGTACCGACTGGCCTGCCTTATTCTAATATAACATGAAGATAGAAGAACAAACGATAATCTTGAGATTGTGATCTGAAGCTGATATATGTTCTTTACCTGCCCAACCGTCATTTAAGGTTGGAGGTGCTGGGGGGCCTTGTTTGCTACCTCATACGAAAAGCCTGCGTAGGAATGCAGGAAGCATTCTCGGAAACAGAGCCGAGAAATGGAAAGAGAGAGATTAAGCCATGGTGACATTAAGGATCTGGATCCGGCCATGCCTGAGGCTAGCGATACCTCTGAAAATTTAGGTTACAGAAAATCAATAAATTCCCTTCTTTTTTTTCTTTTAATTTTAAAAAATATTTATTTTTGAGAGAGAGAGCGAGTGAGCAAGAGAGAGAACATGGGAGGAACAGAGAGAGAGGGAGACACAGAATCTGAAGCAGGCTCCAGGCTCTGAGCTGTCAGCACAGAGCCCGATGCGGGGCTCGAACCCATGAACAGTGGGTTCATGACGTCAGCCGAAGTTGCATACTTAACCGACTGAGCCTCCCAGGTGCCCCAGTAAATCCCCTTATTTTCTTAAGTTGTTTTTTTGTTTGTCTGTTTTGTTTTTTGAAAACCACAACCAAGAGTCTCAACTTCCTGGCTAATATCTCAGGCAAGTTGGGTATTTGAGAAATACCTGGTCCAACTTCGAAATCATAACATAGTTTCACCGAACTTTCTTATAGGATTCCCACTTGTGGTCTAAAAGGCCAGGTGATGGGTCTCTAGTAAACATCTGTACCTAACATCTCTCTCTCTCTCTCTCCTCAGTTTGGGTCTACACAAACACGGACCTATAGTATAAGCATTGTAAACTGACATTTTATTTTCAGACGCCTTGCCTAATGTCAATACTTTCTAGTGTTTAATAACATCTTAGTAATTGTAGGCTATTTCCTTCGCGTAAAAGACATAGTCAATAAAGTCTCTTTTCGTTTCCCCCCAAACCTGCCCTGAAAATAAAAAGCCCTTTCTGTTCCCGAACTGAAATCGGTTCTCCAGGAAGAGAGGAAAACACCGAGACGGAAACGGAAGACCTTTAGGACTGGAAGAGCGACTTTAGAGATGGTCCCAGGCTCTCGGTTTGCAGGTGGCATCAAAACTCCGAGGGCATAGGTCAGGTGGCCTCGGCTCCACGGGGCGCGTCTAACCGCAGAGCCGACACGGACACTCGAGTCTGGAAGCACACGCTCGCCCCCGCTCTGCCTTCCCCAGCTTTAGGCACTTACCGCTACTCCACCTCTTGGCTGCCAGTGGGCCGGGAGATTCTGTTTATACCCGGCTGTCTAGGGTCAAACACTTGTCATGTTTACACGAGGCAGGACAGCACCGCTATTTGCAGACGGCCCACAGACGCCAGTTCCTTTGCGCGCACAGGCGGCCAAGCGCGAGCAAGGGCGTCGTGGCACGCGAGGCCCGACGGAGCTCAGGCACGTAATTAGAAAATAGAAGTTTAAACCAGGCACGAAGAATTAAATTAACTGGAACAAACGCAATAAACGGAATCAAATCTTTTGTCTCAACACCTGGTTACACGGTGGAGCACAGGGATCAATGACAAAACCCACTCAGCGTTTTTTGTTTTGTTTTGTTTTGTTTTTCAACTTTTTAAAAAAATGTTTATTTATTTTTAAGGAGAGTGAGAGACAGAGCGTGAGCTGGGGAGGGGCAGACAGAGAGGGAGACACGGAATCCGAAGCAGGGTCCAGGCTCTGAGCCGTCAGCACAGAGCCGGACTCAGGGCCCGAACCCACCAGCCGGAAGATCATGACCCGAGCCACCAAGGGACCCTGAAACCCACCCAGCTTTTTGATGGCATCTCTACCCTCGAAAGGTGGTGTATAGGTAACAGATTTGAGCGTCCTGTCTCCTTGGGTGGTTTTTATTCACATCACATAGACCTCCTTGCAAACACTCTACAGTTGTGTGCAATTAAATGAGACCTCACTCATTGACATAAAAGGAGGTTTGATATGCAAAACCAAAAATATATATATATGTAAATAATAGATATTGATGATTTTTGCCTCTTTTTATGTATTGACTGTAGCGTATACAGAGCAAAAGTCTCTCAGAACTAACGCATCAAAATTACAAGATTTCTGGACGTGAAGTTCATAAAGCTGAAACTACTTTTTTCTTAAACAAAGGCAGATGCCGTGTGTAGATAGATTTCTCTTTTCTGTGTTCGAGGCGTTTACTTTCATTTTTGAAACCCTTTTAAGGGCTACGTGAGGCACCTGGCCCTGGAGTGAAAAGAGATTAAAAACACCTTGGGGAATCTTAATTCCTTCTCAATCACTTTTCTCCCTTAAAAAAAAAAAAAAAGAAAAGAAAAGAAAAGGAGTTGGTCCCGAATGAAATATGGAACCTTATCTACCTTATGAATAATCTCCTCTCTTTTCTCCCCTCTCCTGCCCCAGAGTTCCGGGGCCTGCAGATAGATAGGGGGTGATTAAGAATTCTCATCGTGTCTGTGTGCCTGGTGCCCTCTCCTTTGTCATTTTGCAGTTGGGTATCAAAGCGGTAGCATCTATGTTCTTTGAAGACTAAGCAGGTTGGACATGCAATTTAGATGAAAAACAATTACTCTGTGTTAGCTTGCTTTTGGCAAGAGTGTATTAAGGCTCATCTCGTTGATGGGAAACAAAAGCTCCCCTTCATCTTCATGAATTGCAAATGAGAGAGAGAGAGAGAGAGAGAGAGAAAGAGAAGGAAACAGTGGGTTTTCTGGCAGGAGCTTTTCTGCATAACCTTTCTCTGACGACTTGGAGTTGGCTCCTTCCTGCCTAGAACACCCTCAGCACTGGCTGGGATGATAGTGCGTTTCTCGCCCTTGCACAGATGGTGCAAATGATCATGCCCTTCAGCTGGTGGGGAGCCTTTGCGACGTACAAAGACGACTCAACAGTTGAAGTGCAAGCTGTGCCTTTTCTTTTTTTTTTTTTTTTAATTTATGAAAGGAAGAGAATTAATGGACACATTGCATCGATACCTTTTGTTACAAATATGTTTCCTTTTGAGAAAACAAGCAAACAAAAGGCATGCTTGTGAATTAGCTAGGTTTAAAGTTGTATGGGGGCGGAGGCGGGGGCCTTGGGTGGCTCAGTCCCTTAAGGTATGACTTTGGCTCGGGTCAGGATCTCATCGTTTGTGAGTTCAAGGCCTGTGTCAGGCTCTGTGCCGACAACCTGGAACCTCCTTCCTCTCTCTCTCTCTCTCTCTGTCTCCCCCCCCCCCGCCCCTGCTTCTTCTCTCTCTCTCTCTCTCTCTCAAAAATAAACAAACAAAAAAAAGTCGTGTCAGGGGCCCTTTAAAAACACCATGTTATCGCTAAGGGCTCAGTTTGAAAATCTTAGTTCAGAGAGTCACGTTGGATCATCACCTTCTGAATAATGTGTTGGTACATTGCCTGTGGTCCTTGTGGTCCCAGAGTGAAAGCCCAACAGGCTTCGTGTGTGTGTGTGTGTGTAGGAATGTGTGTTAAGGGGAAACAGAGCTGGCTTCATGGGAAAACAACCTGTGTGGTCCCAAGTCTTGTGCTTAGAAGCTCCCATGTGGGGCGCGTGGGTGGCACAGTCGGTTAAGTGTCCAACTCTTGATTTTGGATAAGGTCATGATCTCATGGTTTGTGGGTTTGAGCCCCGCATCAGGCTCTTTGCTGAGAGCATGGAGCCTGCCTGGGATTCTCTCCCTCTGCCCCCTCTCCCACTCATGTTCTCTCTTTGTCTTTCTCAAAAGAAGTATATGTGTGTGTATATGTATATAAAGTATATGCATGTATATATACATATATGTATGTAAAGTATATATGCACATATACACATATATGTACATATATGTATAGAAAGTATATATGTGTATATGTATACATATATGTATATAAAGTACATATATGTATATATAAAACCTTTCAGAGATGGTGTCAGTATTAAATAAGTTTAAAGTGATTAAAACAGTTCATAGCATGTGGTGCAGGTTCTTTAAAAAAATATTGTTACAACTGTATACATTTAGTTATTTAGAGTAACTGGTTATTATTCTGTCTTCTTAATCTTAACCTTCTTACATGGCTTGACTCACTGTTCAAAGCCCATGTTCTAATGAGATTTCCTAAATGCATGTAGAAAATAAAACAATCATGAAAGTATAAACTAGCTTTACTTAATTTTTTAAGTTATTTCTTTTTATTATTATTATTATTTTAATGTTTATTTTTTAGAGGGCGGGGAGGGCAGAGAGAGAGGGAGACACACTATCCGAAGCAGGCTCCAGGCTCTGAGCTGTCAGCATAGAGCCCGTTGGGAGGGTTGAACTTGTGAACTGTGAGATCATGACCTGAGCTGAAGTTGGACGCCCAACTAACTGAGCCACCCAGGTACCTCTAGGGTATTTTTAAATAAAATATCTATAATATTCTTGCATAAAGTATGTGTCTTTCTACCCAGTGGGCTTAGAGTTATATCGATGTAGGGTGTAGACACAAATTTTTCTGACTCTGAATCTGAATGTCTCCCTTTGTATAATGGGAGCCTCCCAAATGTCTATGTAGCTAGCGTCAACTGCTAGCACACATTATATGAATATGTTACCATTTAAAAGATAAAAAGAAAGTAC
Organism: Paguma larvata; assembly: GCA_030068075.1. Taxonomy (NCBI): domain Eukaryota; kingdom Metazoa; phylum Chordata; class Mammalia; order Carnivora; family Viverridae; genus Paguma; species Paguma larvata. The sequence continues at coordinate 129,655,378 of CM057826.1, forward strand.
CTCAATTCATCTAAAACCCATGACAACGCAATAAAGGTTTTCTGTTTATAGCGCATTTTGTCCACTCCTGAATAGTAAGCCTGTGGGTCGTAAATCTTATGCCGCATGTCTGCCTTGGAGGTGGTCCGGGCTCCTGGTTTCCTGGTTAACATCACAGCTGTGACGTGGAGACCTTTGCTTTCCTTCCTGTGAATGAGATCCTCCCAGGTATTTGTTGGGGGTGTTAATGCATTCCTCGTGCAATTTTAAAATTTGGTAACTTATACATCACAGAAACAAACTGTAAGCATCTCCAGCAAACCAGTTCTGGGGAGTTTTCAACATTATCCAAGTTCACATATTGAGACGTCCAGCAGGCACAGGTGCCATCTTTAGTGATGTGTTGTTCATCAGGATTTTCTAAGCCATTGAAAACATTTTCCATTGGGTGCTGAGTAATTTCATGAACTGCCTCTCCACGCAAAATCCTAAATTGCTTCAAAGAGTGTGGTTTTGATGAGGGGGCAGGCTTATATAGGTCCCATAAAAAAAAAATCTGAAAGGGGAAGGTGTCATAGAAAGTAGCCGGATGTTTCGTTGAGATCTGCCAGTACATTTTCTGAAAAAGACATCATGGCTGAACTGTTAACCATCTGAAATAAAATCACGCAGGAAGAAAGTACAACACAAAATAATGAAATTGTCATAATTTGGGGGAAAATTTCATAACATAAAATATAAACCGTGTCTATATTTTATACAAAAGGATCAGTAACTCACGTTTTCCTGAGAGCTGATGTGGAACAAAATGAACATTAGGATTAATAACTTTCCATTATTAAAATTTCAAATTTTACATCGTACTTTATAAAATTACCGTACATACAGATCTGTAGACCCCCGCCTTTCTAAACATATACACACATTTCCCATTGCTGCATGGATCTCCTAAATGTATTTTTCTGCCTTCCTAGGTCCATGCATTTGCAAAATAAATCATTTAAACGAATCAAGTGATTGGTATGCTGATTGTATTAACAGAGGGGAACTTGTATCCCTGTTAGAAAATATATCACCTCTCTTTCATACACTTCTCTTCCTGGAAATTCCCAGTTAAAGTAAGAGAAAGGAATGCAGAGTAAATGAGATTTAGACTAGAATGGTTTTAACCTTACTATGGTAGCAGATTAGGTGGTTATAGTCATAAAGGGGAGGCATTAGCCTAAGACTTTGCTTTCTGTTCTGCAGTTCTTTTAAGTTATTTATTTATTTCATGTTAATTTATTTGTTTTTGGAGAGAAAGCATGAGCAGGGGAGGGGCAGAGAGAGAGAGAGAGTGGGAGAGAGAGAATCTCAAGCAGACTCCGTGCTGTCAGCACAGAGCCCCACTTGGAGCTCAGACTCACGAACCGTGAGATCACGACCTGAGCTGAAATCAGGAGGCGTACACTTAACCAGCTGAGCCACCCAGGCGCCCCTGCAGTTATTTATTTTTAAATTAACGTTATCATTTTTGGCAGGAAGTTGAGATTACCTGTTATGTAATTCTATCGCTTTTTAAATGCGATGTAATTGAGATGTAACATTATATTCATTTCCAGGTGTACAACTTAATGATTTGATATTTGTATATCTTATGACATGATCACTGCAATAAGTCTAGTTAGCATCCTCATCACTCCTTTTAGTGGGTTTGAAAAATGAAGATGCAAGCAGTATCGAGTGATTTGCATTAGGGTGCACGGTGTTGATTAGCATTTGGGAGGAACATGGTTTAGAAGAAAACCCTCAGCTTCACAGTCAGAAAGATCTAAGTTTGGGGCCAGCAGACATTCTTCCTGTGGCATCGTGTGGTTCTAGGGCAAGTGTATACAATTCTTTGCCCTAGCTTCTTGATCAGAAAAGATTGTTATTGGGGCGCCTGGTGGCTCAGCCGACTTCAGCTCAAGTCATGATCTCTCAGCTTGTGAGTTCGGGGCCCTGCGTCGGGCTCTGTGCTGACCGCCTAGAGCCTGGAGCCTGCTTCGAATTCTGTGTCTCCCTCTCTTTCTGCCGCCCTACTCATGCTCCGTCTCTGTCTCTGTCTCTCTCAAAAATAAGTAGACGTTAAAATAAAGTTTAAAGAAAAGGTGGCTATTAAGATTACATCTGATACACAAAGCCCCTGGTACACTGGATAGAATGACTCAGTAGACAGAAGGTGACAATACCAGTTACAGACAGGTTTTTGCCGAACCCTCTGGACTTCTACTGTGCACAGTGTGCATAAAGGCAGAGTACCCAAAAGCTCACAGATTATACTTTAACTCCTTCCTACAAAGTGTATTTTGAAAAACCACAGTAACATAAATCCATAACTCGCGGAATGAAGTTGTGTTCAATAGTAGCCTTTTGACCTTTCTGTGGTTTTACGTATAGTGAAAAATAATGGCTTTTATTTATTTATTTATTTATTTATTTATTTATTTTGCCTTTGGAATTTAGTGTGATGTCAAAATTAGTTGCTGTCTTTACTAATCTATGTGGGCGTTGAATTGCCTTTATTTTTTAATTTTTTTTAATGTTTATTTCTGAGAGAGAGAGAGAGACAGAGCCTGAGTGGGGGAGGGGCAGAGAGAGAGGGAGACACAGAATCCAAAACAGGCTCCGGGCTCTGAGCTGTCAGCACAGAGCCCGACGCAGGGCTCGAACTCACAGACTCTGAGATCATGACCTGAGCCGAAGTCAGACGCTCAACCGACTGAGCCACCCAGGTCCCCCTGAATTGCCTTTTTAAAAGAAGACTGTTGTCGACTTATATTTTTTCTTTTATATGCGTGTGTGTGTGTATACGTGTATACATATACATATATATGTATGTATATATGTATATATATGTAAACTGTTTGAAATCAAGACTGTGCTTGACTTAAATGATAAAGCAGACTTGCAGTGGTTGTTTTAAATGCTATGTTTTCTTGTTGGTAGAGAAATCAGGGAATTTCTGTGTGCTTAGGAATTAGAAAAAAAATGTGGCTCCCCCCCTTCCCCCCCACTTAAAAGCAGTTCAGAGATCTTTTACTTTAGGCCATCTCAAGTTTCTACTTAAAAGCTATGGATCGTAATGGAGATCAGACTTTTCTATGTGTATGTCAGGGTGTCAGCTATAATTAAACAAAATGCCCAGAGCTTCCCAGCTGAACATATATGACAACGAACCGGCGATCAAAAAATTGTTGTCGAATGAAACAATACCAATAAGTGACATCTGCGCTTGCTCAGAGCCTCCTACGGTTCCGGCATGTATCTACTTTTCTGGAAAGCTTGAGCTTCAAAGAGGCTGAAAATTCTTTTCGTATTGATTTCTCCTGATTGGTTTTGTTGAATATAAAGCTAATATGTGCAGTCGTTGAGAGCGAACATAGGAGGGGCATTGGAAACATGTGGCATTTGTCTAATTTCCAGGACAATAGACTAATACCTCTGAAAAGAAAATTGATTCTGAATATGATATAGGACACATGTGAGGGTGAATCACCCAGTCTGGACTTCATCCTGAGCATGAAATGTTAGTACCTCTGAGAGGATTCCCTGGAAATCCAGAAATGTTGTCTGGTTCTGACACGTTTCTTTTTCTTTCAATAAAAAAATCAGATCTGGGCTGGTGCTAGCGTTAAGCCCTCGGGTAGCTGGAATGAGGCTGCCATCCGGTGAAATTCTGCTATTTATCATACCAGCTTCACGGGTGACTTAAATAGTCCTCCCCCAACATTCTGACACAATGCAATTATTTTGCTTTAGACAGTCAGCATTTGTTTGCTTGAAAAGGTTGTTGCTAAAAGTACCATCATCAGATAAATGTGCTCGGATGTGTATTTTAAATGTATTTCACAGCTACACTTTTATAAATAGGTTGGAAAATAGCTAGATACTGATTTATGGTTGACAGCTAGTTTTAGCGGTATTCAGAATTTCTGCAAGGATACTTCGACTTGGTCCCTGGAGTCTTTATAGCTCATGAAAACTCCAAACAGTTTTAAAGACAAGAGGAAGGAGAAATATTTAACACAATATGTTCAAACCTCAGTGGATTATCTTGTTCCAGATTTTCCAAACTAGCTTAAGTTTCAAACGGTTTTTTTCCCAATTGTTTACTTGAGCATTTGTTGCAATGGTTTCGGCGCGCTCAGCGGATAACAAAAGGCCCACTCGGTGCCTAACTTAGACATGAGAATGCCCAGGTCCACGTGCTCTCTACACCTTGGGCTTGTGCCATTTTTACTGTTGGTTAAGAACGTAGATTCTGGAGCCTGTTTCTCTTCCACACGGACTCTGGAGGAAATGTCGCCCAAGTCAGGAACTTCTTTTGTTTCGGTTTCTTTGTCGGTATGAATATGGATGCTGATAGTACCTACTTCTTGAGGAGTGATGGGTATTAAGTAAATTTGTGCATCTAAAGATTTTTGAAATGATTGACTTATAGGGCATCTGTGATAAATATTGTCTTCTATTACATTATATGTATGCGTATGTGTATATATGTATACCTATACACATATATGTGTATGTGTGTGTACGACAATATGTAGTGGAAATAGACATTGATAAATCTAAAACGTTTTCAGTATTCCTTCTTGTATCTTATTCCTGTTCCCATCATGGCTTACATGACAACTGCATTACCAAATTGTGTTGAATACCTTAAAATACTCAACTAGACTCTTTATCACAGATATAAAGACAACGCATGAAGCTGGATGCTTTCAAGGTTTTTCACTTACCCCTTTTCTCTCATTTTGTCCTCAAATATTTTTACATATTTGTAAGTCCCGAGAGCATTTAATTACTTGAATAACTCACTCGAAATCTTCCAGTTGTGTTTGTACGATGCATGGCACGTGGGCCTTTCTCTGGGGCGATTCCGTGGTGATATCAGGTTTGAGCAAAAGACACAGTAAAGGATTTACCCCAACCTTTCTGTTTTTTCCCCCTTACAAAGAGAGTGGTTTTCCTTCCACCTGGTGACTCTGGCTTCTCCAAGCAGTGTTCCTTGGCACCTCCAATAAATAATACTTTCCCACCATCCCTTCACATGCTACGCTGCTGGCATGGTCTCCCCAAGGTTCTTGTGTTTCTCTTTGTCGGCACCCTTGTTGGAGCATGGTCACAGGCACGGTGCGGGTGAAGGGCAGAGAAGACATGTGTGCCGGAAATCCAGGAGCCGTTTCCTCTCCATGATGACAAACATCCTGGACTCCCTCTCTGCCTCTACACCCAAAGATGGTGTGTGTCATTTGACTTTGCTCTGTGAGTGCTCAGCACGGAGCAGCAGCTACTCTTCCTGTTTTACGTTTTTCATTTTAAAGATCCAATTAACTTCTCTTGAATATTGCAGTGAGCCTGCTGACCTAATGATTCTTTCATCCCTGATTTCCATTATTATCTTTGCTTGAACTTACCTCACACGCATACCTCGGCCAGAGAAGAGGATACATGTGAAGGACAGAGAGTTCCCTCTTACGGGAAAGGCTCGTATCATCGGAGAGCTGAGTCTCAAGTGCATAACAAATGCTATTCCCTCTTTTTCTGGGACATTTGTCAGGCGTGCTATTTTAGGCTTAGATGTGGTATCACTGACTGCAGTAGGATGGCTGTTCTAGTCTCCAGAAATGCTGAGACAGGCACCACCTGGGGGGTCTAGGAAACTTCATCACTCATTGGGTCTCCAGGTTCAGTAGTCCTGAGCCTTTTCTCCCCAGGTCTGTTCCTTTGTCACTCTCTGCGACCACCAACACCAGTCAGTGGTTTGCCATGTGTTCTTTCTGATACAGAACTGTCAGATCTCTGAGAAATGGACAGTTCCTCATTCTTGGGGATTCAGCCAATGAGAACAAGTGTCAGTTTCCCCCATGATGTCTGAAAGGATGACTTCCTGGGCTGCATTTCTGCGAGGCAGAGTGCTGGTAAGCTAAAGAGAAGATTAGACTAATAATAATAATGACTATTTACAACTATTAATAAGACCATATTACTAATAATGACTATCAAGAACCATTGTTGAGATCTGCTTTGTGCCAGACACCATTCCATGTTTTATGTGTCGTAGGTCTGTTGAGTACAGCACAGTACAATAGCCCTGCAAGCTAGGCGATATTTCTACCACTAGGTAGGCGGAAACCCAAAGGGTGCAAGATTCTTGCTCAACATGACCTACTACTAAAGAAAGAGGTAAAGTTTCCTGGTGACTAAATCCTTTTTCCTCCCCCCCGCCAAGACCCTTCGCTGCTGAGATGCTCTGGTGAGTTTTGGTTTTGGTACACGATGTTTTGGGGAGGAATTGCCCACTGATGGAGAGGCCAAAGGAAGGGTCAGCATAGTGTGAGACAGCGTGAGGCTTTCTCTGTCTCAGCTGGCTGGGGTCATCTGTGGGCAGTCCAGGGGGACGACGTGGCCACGCAAGCCTAACGAGGCTTCCCGCCTTCTCCACAATCTGCTCATCAGGGGGCCTCATTTCCTTTCTTGTTGTTTTTTTAATAGTAACATACACATAACTTAATAGTTATCATTTTAGCCATTTGTAAGCGTACAATCCTGTGGCCTTAAATACATTTACAATGTTGTGTAACCATCTTAAACTCAGAGTCTTTCCATCATTCTTAACAAAAACTCTGTATCCATTAAACAGTGACTCTTACTTCCAACCTTGTCCACCCCTCTACCCTGCCCCCACCCCCAACGCTGTAACCTTTCTTCTTTCCGACCCCATAAATTTGCCTATCCTAAGTATTTCAAATATACGTGGAATCACACCACGTTTATCCTTTCGTGTCTGGTCTCTCTAAGTGTGCTTTCAAAGTCCATACACATGCTCACGTATATAAAAATTTAATTCTTTTTTATGGCTGAATAACGCTCTACTGTATGTATATATCACAGTTTATTTATTCATTCATCTGCTGTTGGGCCTGGGAGGAAGTTATTGGATGATTTCCTCTCCCAGTTCTTCAGGGAACCTCATGCCGTACACGGCATGCCCAGGGTTTTGTTTCGGAAAGTATGGAGTAGTTCATGGCGTCTTAGTCAGTTTGGGCTGCTGTTGCAAAATACCATAGACTGAGTGACTTATAAACCATAGAAGTTTGTTTCTCATGGTTCTGGAGGCTGGACGTCTGTGACCAGGGTGCCAGCACTGTCAGGGGCTGGCGAGAGCCTTCTTCTGAGTTGGATGCTGCTGACTTTGTCATAGCCACAGAGTGGAGAGCAGAGAGAGAGGAAGCAAGGTCTTTTGTGTCTCCTTTTATAGGGACATTAATCCTACTCATGATGGCTGCAACTTCATGACCTAATTATGTCCTAAAGGCCCACATCCTAATTCCATAACATTGGGGGTTAGGGGCTTCACCCCCCACTCCTTCTTGCAGAATCTGACCTGATGACCATGGGATCATGACCTGAGCCAAAATCAAGAGTTGGAAGCTCAAGTGACTAAGCCACCCGGGTGCCCTGAAAGCTTTTAATTCTAGGCTGAGGATGTTGAACTTTACCCTGCACGTGGTGGGGAGATTTGAGATAGATAAGTTAAACATCATCAATCACAAAAATATCTGTAAGCCAATAACAGTTGGGCACTGGAGATAGAAAGATGGAAGTATCATTTAGGATGGAACCTGGTGAACACAAAAGTGTGAGGTTTAGGAGGGGAGAGTTTGGAAAAGAAGACAAAACAAAAATCTAAGGGAGGATGTTTAAGAGTATGATTTTTTTTTTTTTTAGTTTATTTATTTTGAGAGAGAGAGAAGAGAGAGCATGAGCAGCAGAGGGGTGGGGAGAGAGAAGGAGAGGGAGAGGGAGAGAGAATCCCAAGCAGGCTCTGTGCCCTCAACACAGAGCCCGACGTGGGGCTCCATCTCATGACCTGAGCCGACATGAAGAGTCAGACGCTTAACCAACTCAGCCCCCCAGGGGGCCCCAAGCATGCAATCTTAAAAGCCGGCCAGGGGAGTTTCCAGGAGAGCTTGGTTGTTTGTGTTACAAGTTGCACTAAAATCCTGACGGGGAAGGATGGGATCTTGCCGTGGGTTTTCACAAGTGGAAGCGTGTGGATGGATTTGGGAGGCAGCGCCTTTGTGGAGCAGGATGGAGGGAGGAGAAACCAGTGTACAGTGGATGGAAGAAGGGGGGTTGAGGACATGAAGATGCTGGGTGAAGACCATGCTTTAGAAATACATGATGATGCCGAAAAGTGGTGAGTGAAGTGGGATTTGGGGAGGACAAGATGCTTAGGAGAATCTGCTCCTATTCTTGTGATTTGTTGTTGTTGTCGTTGTTGTTGGAAGGAAGGGAAACCAAAGTCTGTTTTACATTGGTGGGAAAGAATTAGAGGAAATGGAGATTTAGGAAGACGGTCCTGGCAATGGAACGCAGACTGGACTGAAGGGTGGAAGTGACCGGAGAATAGGCGAGTTGTTGCAGGCAGCGCGACAGGTGTCAGAGACCTGCAGCCTGGGCAGAAACTGAATGAAGAGGGAAAAAGAGTGATCAGTGAGGGTTCAGGATAAGAAGGACCAGGACTTGGGTACTGGATTAAAGACTGAAAAATATACATCCAACCTGGCCCCAAGCTTGGCTTGGGTGATCTGGTGTATTTAACATGCTGGGTCTATTTTAAAAAGATTATTTATTTTGAGCGAGAGAGAGAGAGGGAGAATGTGCGCACATGGGTGCCGGGGAGGGGCAGAGAGAGAGAATCCCAAGCAGGATCAGAGCTGTCTGTACAGAACCCAAGGTGGGCCTCGATCTCATGAACCGTGAGATCATGACTTGAGCTGAAACCGAGAGTTGGATGCTTAACGGTCTGAGCCACCCGGGAGCCCCTGTGCTGGGTCCATTTCTGCCAACCTCCCTAAAACAGTCCAGGTGACTGTGACACACATGTCCGGGGCCTCTGACAGTGACCCTGAAGAAACATCGGACTTGGAGATTTTCTTTGAACTGTGTCCTTTTGTATTAGGACCAGTGTTATGTGATCTTCCCACACTAATTGCTCGGATTACTGTGCAGGTCCTCTGTCATCCTTCCCGTGAGTGTGTAGCCATTGAAAATAGGCTGAGTCATTAGGGAAAGAAAGAGACACAAAGGCCACATGCACGGGGACTAAATGACCTGTCAGGATAAGAGCCTTGAGCCGCTGCACAATGTACCTGTTCACATCATCATCTTGTTGTCAGAGCTGCTTTTTTGCTTTCTGCCTTTTGCTCCCTGCTTCCAACTTATTTTTGGAGCATGTTAGTGACCTTGACCATGAAATGAAATGATGATGCCACTTCTCAAGGGAAATGTGTTTAAGATGTGCTGGTTCATGAAAGAGAATCATCAGTCAGAGTTCCCCAAGGGCTTAACCTTCATCTGCTTTTCAAAGAGAAAAGCTGCTTTCTTCCACTCACACGGGGCGAGCCTGCTGGCAGCCCTTTCTCCCTCTCCTCCTCGGTCGCTTGCCCGCTCTCCTGAGTAAGAGTAGATTTTTTTTTGCTTTGGAGTCTTGCGGTTCGACCGCGCCATCTGTAGCTCAACAATGTGGTAACGTTTTACGTCGTTTTCACTTCTCTGTCTGTATTTCCCCGTCACCTTACTAATTCCTGTCATTGTATTGCTGTAATGAAGAGCAAAAAGGTTGAAACTGCAGACCGAGAATGTAATTCAACTGTTGCTCGTGAGCTTGGCACATGTTTGGGAAACCTTAGTTTCTAGAGCGGAATGTGAATGAATGTTGGCTGTAGTTGATGGCAGTAGTGATTTTTATCCTTTCTTTGGTTTTTCTGTAAGTCAAAGAGGGGGAAAGAATCATGAGGTTATGTTTTGTGACAACAGAGCCATGCAAACGGCCCGCCCCCCTTTGCCCCCATGGATTGGGAGTCATTAAAAAAATTATTTTTAATGTTTATTTATTTTTGAGAGAAAGAGAGAGAGACAAAGTATAAGTGGGGGAGAAACAGCGAGAGAGGGAGACACAGAATCTGAAGCAGGCTTCAGGCTCTGAGCTGTCAACACAGAGCCTGATGTGGGGCTTGAACTCACAAACTGCGAGATCATGACCTGAGCCAAAGTCAGTTGCTTAACCGACTGAGCCACCCAGGCGCCCCAGGGAGTCTTTTTTTTTTTCTAAGTAGGCTTCACACCCATCATGAGGCTTGAACTCACAACCCTGAATTCAAGAGTCAGATGCTTTTCTGACTGAGCCAGCCAGGTGCCCCTGGAGTCATTTTCTTATTGCTTATGATTGCAGGCTTAACTTTATGGGTATTTGAAGCTCTTCCTGAAGAGTCATTCAAGATGTCATGAAAGGAAATGAGAGAAGCCTTTTGGTGCAACTGGATAAAGAGAACACAAAACCGAGGCTGGCGATGTGGAGAAGAGCGGGGAGGAGGCTGAGTGCCAGGGCCCCAGAGCTGGGGTAATAACACGGCCACCTGAGTGGGCTGAAGCAGAGAGTACTGTCCGCGATGTGCTTGGCCCTGTGCCTGGGAGCTGACAGAGTCTAAGACCAATTTCCGTTGGCAGTCAATCTTCACATGATTGGGTATTTTGCCTTGCTTGCTCTGTGTCATTCCATTTGCAGCCTGCCCAGAAGTAATTTAGGGGCCATGAAATTTAGCTTATAAATTTAGCTCCCCTTTCTTTGGATACCCAGGGACGCTGCTTCCCAGGAACGCCCCAAGAACGATCGTTGGGCCCCACTGTGGATCCCTCGTGTGGTGGTGAAAAGGGGCTTTTGTGCTTGGAGTAAGAGGGTTGATACTTCAATCTCTGTCTTTGGAAGAGTGGATGCCATGGTTACCTTGTGGTCTATACGTGCAAGGTGCTGGACTTAACCTCTCTGGGCCTTCCACTACGATGTCTGTTTTTCTTTCATTCTGGGTGAATTCTACCTAGTTCAAGGGTGCTGACATTTCTGGCAAAATTGCTGTTCCTTCCTCTCTGTTTCTACCTTTGCTTATTATTTACACACACACACACACACACACACACACACACACACACACACACTCTGTTCCTGATAAATTTTAAAGAAAGAATGGGCCCTATTCTTATTTGTTAAAGGAAAGAACCCAAACTACTTATCTCATCAAAACATGTTTTTGGTGAATTGATGCGCCTAAGTCTCCATCTTTTAAGCACGAATTTACTACTTTTTAGTTAGCGGTTTTTCACTAGGGAACCAGTTGCATGGGAAAAGTTGAGGCACAGCAGATGAGAACCCCTTACTTGTAATGTAATAACTTTGGAAGATGTTTGATTGCATGAAATAAATTATTCTTGCTTCCATAGACTAAGACACAGAAAGATGCTTCGCCTTAAATTGGTGTAAAGCTGGTCTCTAGCAGTATGCTTAATCTTCTTTCTAAATCTATGAGATTTTGACATTTGAAGAAATATGGCAAGACAATAAAAGCAGCTCTTTTTTTCAAATGCCTATTTGTTCTTTGAGAGGGGGGAGGGGCAGAAAGAGAGGGAGACACAGAATCCGAAGCAGGCTCCAGGCTCCAAGCTGTCAGCACAGAGCCCAACGCGGGGCTCGAACTCACAAACCATGAGATCATGACCTGAGCTGAAGTCGGACGCTTAACTGATTGAGCCACCCAGGCGCCCCTAAAGCAGCCCTTATTGAGAGGTTGGAATTCAGTAATTTTGAAAGGTTTAAAAGAAGATTGAAAAAAAACACATAGCTACTTTCTCATGTTGACTTTAAGTGAAAGTCGAATTTACTTTCCTATGACAGTTTTTTGAGTGGGTGACACTAGAAAAGAATAATTTTTCCAAACTGAGTTGTTGCTTCAGAAAATTCCTTCTTCCTTTGGAAATTCTAAGAAGACGATTTCTTTTGAAAGCATTAAGACTAGCTTCTTTTAGAATAGCTTCTTTTTCCAACAGCAAGCTCCAAATGATTCAGCAAAAAGTTCTTTTTTCAAGAGTATTATCTTGGGTGAGGTAGGTTGATCTCACCATGAGAGAAGCTGATAAGTGTAAGCTTTTGCCGTTTCTCCCACTCTCTCAACACACACACACACACACACACACACACACACGGATATATATTTGTCCAAAGAATAACTATGATAAAAATAACACAAGCATCCAAAAAACACAAACTCCAAGAACACTAGCAAGCATGTTCGTTTATTTTATGTTGCCAGCTTGAGGGTAATGGAGCTTTGATGATTGACATTCCTTGCGAGATATCGGTGAAATTCATTATCGGTGGGATGTTTCCTGTACCGCACATAGATTTACTACGAGCCGATTCGGCCCAGGCAGGCGTGTGGGGAAAAATGTAGCAGCAATTTAGAAAGGAAAATGCCTTGGGATGATAGCCTAGCGGAAAGTGTGGATGTTCCCGTGTTGAAGATCAGCAGTTAAAAGGATTTAGCAGCCAGATTCCCAAGGTAGTAGCTGGAAGGCTTCATCCTTGGCTTTGACATTTCGTATGTTGCAGTGATTTGAATGGGAAGGATGAGCATAGAAGTGCAGCCAGGTGGCCAGAGGTTTGAGGAGTCAGAGGCTGTGCATAGAGGGCTGATAGCAATTATGGGAACATTTGCTTCTGTCAGTGTGGGTCTTATAGTTGTAGGGTATTTCTCTGGGGTGCTGAAGTTTTATTGCAGATTTCTAATCAACTTGAAGTCTCGGGTGTTAGGATTTAAGAAAAGTTTTTTAAAATGTTTATTTATTTTTTAGAGAGAGAGTGTGTACAATGGAGCAGGGGTAGAGAGAGGGGACAGAGGATCTGAAGCAGACTCTGTGCAGACAGCAGCGAGCCTGATGTGGGGCTTGAATTCATGAACCACGAGATCGTAACCTGAGCTGAAGTCAGATGCTCAAGCAACTGAGCCACTCGAATGCCCCTAGGGTCTTAGTATTAAAAGTATTGCATTTGCTAGATGATTCCAAAAGGATGTTTTTGCCTCTATCTGAATTCCAGTCATTAAAGTTGTGTTCCATAAGCTCAATGTGGCATGCTGGAAAAGAATGGTCTTTGGGTTTGGAGTCAGATGATGGAATTTCCAGACCTGAACTGGGAAATGACATCAATTTTGTCCCCCACTTCGAACTCTCTGGGTGGGGGACAAGTCATGTAGCCTCTGTATGCCTTAGTTATTTTGTCTGTAAAATGGCAAAGTTCTCATGGCTCCTACCTCCCCTAGGTGAGGGCACGAGAATCAGGCCATGCCGTATGGGAGAGAGTTTTGTGATAACAACAACAGACTAAAGGAGATTTCCTTCCTACTGTGTTCCTTTCCTCTATTGCTTTTGTCCTTTCATCTTTCGTTTTCAAGATTTGTGTCATTTGATGAAGAGGCGTCCCTGATTGGAGCCATATTCCTTTATTGGAAGTATACATAATACATTTAAACATGAGCTACTTTTATGATTGTCTACATCTTAGAAGTTCTGAAATCTGTAATTCTAACTTCTGGAAATAATCAGTAGAAGAAAACATTTCTTTAACTGGTGACTTAATAACATTGTAAAATTTGATTTACATATTAATAATAGCTTATATTTGACCTCTAAACTTTAAAAGTGTTTACAGTCTAACTTACATACACTATCTGTATCATCATGGGGCAAAAATGACATTACTTATGTGTTTCGCTTAGCAATGGGGAACATGTATATTTTACTGTTGTTTCCTTCTCTTGTGTACTTTTGTGGTGGAGAGAACGTGTCCGAGGATTTGATCTGGAGCGTGCGAAGGAAAATTATAATTTCAAAGCTCTGGCTGCTTCTCCCCCTGTTTAGGATGGAAATTCAGCCTGCATTCTTTAGAGACCATGACAGTGGCTTTTTTAGGTTACGAAACTCAAGTTCCCTGACGGCCACCACGTTGACCTTAGCCGGAAAGAGGCACTTGATAGGAAAGGGCTAAAGCGCTCTGTCAAATTCTGGTGTTCTTCTGTTGGGGTCTGTACCCTGGGGCCGAGGGTGTGGAGTTTCAGCAACTGGAGGAGATCCGTGGAGTAAAGCAGCCAGGGAGAAACTCCCATGAGTGGAGATGGCCAAATAAACTGTAAGAATGTTAAGATCTTGTTTTATGCTGGGTTGTCATTTCCCCTCTGTTATTCCCAAACCCTTGAGAGGAATCTATTAAATCCTACAGTGGTTCTTTAGGGAATAAGGAAAGGGGAACTCTTAATTACATTGGAAAGGGTACAGGATTTCCTGGGGCGTAGGGGCCAGGGCTTGGCCGTTAAACTGGATATTAAGGAAGAATGTAAACCCAGAAGGATGGACTAGAGGACATCTGGATTATACTAGTGACAGGAAAAAAATTGCGAAGTACTTACAAATGGGTACAAAGATTACTGGGTGATAGAGGTTTGATGTGCAGACTAAAGCAATTGGTCCCTGTTCAGTGAGATGCAAATAGGTTCTGTCAGGTAGACGGGATGTAACTAATGCCTTCTCCCCCAGATAATCCCAAATATTACATTTTTTTTTGCTTCGGATATGGATCATTTTTGCATCTATTAGCAAATTCATTTCAGCATTGCCTGTATAGAAAATCTTTTGCAAAGTCCTCGGGATGGTTTTTGACATCTTACCGCTTCTCTCATTAATTCAGGAGTCAAATAAAGTCTTGACATGCATTCATTTAGTATTCGTGTGAAAATCATCCTATTACCCGCTTAAAAACTATCTTTTAACCCAAGTTTCCGCAGTGCTGGTGTGGTCACACTGATTTTTCAAATGACTGAGTTCCTGACCCCCCTGTCTTTTCTTTATCGCCACACTCCTGTCTTGTGGGAGACGTTGGGTAGTTTCTAACTCTAACCCTTACCGATGGACCCTGGCTGTAGCTTCACCTTCTCAGACTTCAGACAGAGAGGCAAAGGAACTAAGATTAGCCGCCTGAGGTCCCACTCTGAGAAGTGACATGCTCAGAAAAAAGACGATTAGTGCCACCAAGTCTGAAGCTCTACACAAAAATAGTGTATTCCTGATTTTCACTCCCTCACCCTATTTTAGGAAGTTATTGCATGTGGGGAATGGTGTAGGCTGAATTATTAAAATTATAAGTGAGTTACAATGCCCGATATCTCTCATGATCATAACTGATACAAATTTCAATCAGAAATAAAATCGAGCAGTTAAAAGAACAGAAGATTCAGGAAGATAGCTTGATATGGACGTGTTTGTGGAACCAGGGAGATTTACTCTTGGATTCATAGCGTTTTCCCTTAGAGGTATTACGTCTGTCCCTATTTCCAACTGTTTGATTTAATGTTATGTTATCCAGAGACAGAGGAATTTGGAACATATAATTTCCTTCCGGAGGGAGGTGACAGGTCAGATCCTATGATCATTTTTGCTCAAGAATGTTAATTTCTTGTTAAGATGAATGACGTCTCCTCCTAGCGTGGCTCGCATAATAACACTTCTCGTCTTTCATTTGTGACTTGTAAAGAAATTGATTAACGAGATGCTCTTCAGAAAATGCTGGATTCCCCAGTTGGTATTTGCAGCTATTTCAGATGTAACTACAAGGCTTTCCTGGTATGGTTTTTATGAGTCCATACTGCTTTCACAGTCTTTTAAAAACATTTTCTTTATTGAAGTGTGGCTGACATGTGATGTTATTAGTTTCAGGTGTACAACATAGTGATTCCACAGTTCTATACATCACTCAGCGCTTATCACAGTAAGTGTAGTCACCATCTCTCACCATACAAGGTTATTACAATATTATTGACTGTATTTCCCATGCCATACTTTTCACCCCTGAGACTTATTTATTTTATAACTGGACGTTTATACCTCTTCATTCCCTTCACCTTTTTCAGTCTTCCCTGCATACTTCTCCCCTCTGGCAACCTGTAGTTGGTCCTCTGTATCTGTGAGTGTATTTCTGTTTTTATTTGTTTCATTTTTTTTTAGATTTGGCATATAAGTAAAATCATACGGTGTTTGTCTTTCCATGCCTAACTTATTTCACTTAGCATGGTACCCTCTAGGTCCATACATGTTGTTGCCAGTGGCAAGATTTCATTCTGTTTTATGGCTGAGTAATAGTCTGCATATATATACGTATGTATATATGTGTATATATGTATATCACATTTTACTTTTTTATTATTTTATTCAAGAGAGAGGCGGAGAGCAAGAGAGCAAGAGTGAGGGAGAGGGTGGAGGGAGAGAGAGGGATGACTCTTAAGCAGGTTTCACGTTCAGTAGAGAGCCTGACATGGGGCTTGATCCCACGACACTGGGATCATGACCTGAGCTGAAATCAAGAGTTAGACACTCAACTGACGGAGTCACCCGACGCCCCTACACCACATTTTCTTTATCCATTCATCTATCGATGGGCATTTAGATTGCTTTCGTATCTTGGTTACTGTCAATAATGCTGCAACAAACATAGGGGCGCATATATCTTTTGAGTTAGTATTATCATTTACTTTGGGTAAATAATGGTGGAATTAGTGGATCATAGGGTAGTTCTATTTTTAATTTTTTGAGGAGCCTCCATACTGATTTCCACAGTGGCTGAACCAGTTTATGTTCCCACCAACAGTGCACGAAGTTGCTTTTTCTCCATGTCCTCACCCGTACTTCTTATTTCTTGTTATTTGATTTTAGTCACTCTGACCAGTGTGAGGTGAAATCTCATTGTGGTTTTGATTTGCATTCCCGTGATGGCGAGTGATGTTGAGCATGTTTTCATGCTATTTACAGTCATTAAGTTAATATTCATCTAGGCCTTCAGTTTTTCCATCTTCTGTGAAACTCATCGTTAAAGTATGTCTAAGCTATGATTTCCTTCTCTGGCAATGTAAACTCTGCATATTATTATTATAACTAAAATACCTTTGTTTTTTTGTTTTTGTTTTTGTTTTGAGAGAGTGTGCATGAGACGAGGTGAAGGGCAGAGGGAGAGATTGAATCTTAAGCAGATTCCACGCTCAGTGCAGATCTGACACAGGGCTCGATCTCATGAGCCTGGAATCATGACCTCAGCTGAAATAAAGAGCCAGATGCTCAACCAACAGAGCCACCCAGGCACCCCACTTTGTTCTTTCTTTCTTTTTTTTTAATCATCAAAACTATAAGTCATTGTAGAAAAATTAGAAAAATACAGGGAAACCTGGCTGGCTCAGTTGGTAGACAATGTGACACTTAATCTCAGGGTTGTGAGTTCAAGCACCATGTTGGGCATGGAGACAGCCTACTTAATAAAAAAAAAATAGAAAATACAGATGAAAAAGAATGAATTCTCTTTCATGACTCTATCCATC
The DNA here is from genome assembly GCA_030068075.1 of Paguma larvata. NCBI lineage: Eukaryota > Metazoa > Chordata > Mammalia > Carnivora > Viverridae > Paguma > Paguma larvata. Next base: position 129,672,630 of record CM057826.1, read on the forward strand.
AGATAGAAGGACTATTAATGCCTCTGGTATGTCATTTCAGCTGTTTTTCTATGGATAAATGTAGATTTTATTTTATGCACACACATGTATTTAAAAACATATATCTTATTGTTAGAAAGTTGTGTTTTTTTGCCAAAAGGAATGAAATGAAATCTTCTCATTTCATAATGTGCATAATACATGTTCTGGAGCTTGTATTCTTTTTTTATTTTTTGTTAATGTTTATTTATTTTTGAGAGAGAGAGAGAGAGAGAGTGAGAGAGAGACAGAGCACAAGCAGGGGAGGGGCAGAGAGAGAGGAAGACACAGAATCTGAAGCAGGCTCCAGTCTTTGAGCTCTCAGCACAGAGTCCAACGCAGGGCTTGAACCCACGAACCGCGAGATCATGACCTGAGCCAAAGTCAGACACTTAACCACTTAACCACCTGAGCCACCCAGGGACTCCCCCTGGAGCATGTATTCTTAATCGTGGATTCTAGAGTCTACCCAGTTGAAATCCCTCTTCTGGGCGTATGGCCTTGGGAAATTACTTAATCTTACTAAGCCTCAGTACTTTCATCTATGAAACGGATTTAATATTCACTACCTATTTTATGGGTATGTTGTGATGAATAAATAAAACAGTACTTGTAAAATATCCAACACGTAAGGGTATTACATAGCACTACATGCTAACTTTTGTAATTTCCATGTCATCAAATATGACTATATTTTGACTGGTCTTACAAGTTGAATTAAAAATTGAACTGGGATTGAGGTGGCGGAACCAGGAGCGATAGAGGGTTTTTCTGGCATTATCTTTAGAGGTGATCAGTATGTTTGTTAACCTGATGCTATAACCAGAAAAATTGTGGGTAGTTTTCTTTGATGACATTATGCTTGGTCATTGGGTTCTGATACATTTATCTGCAGGGCCACCAACTATAGACTGATGGTTTATAACTGAGGGTGAGCTACAGTGTCCATTATTGAATCAGACTCTAGGTCTAGTCTTCGAGAGACAACCAAACTGTTGTGGTGGGCGGTTGCGGAAATTTAATTTTGGTGGAACAGGGCTATTTATGATTAAGAAAAGAACTATGTACTTTAGTTCATCTTAATAGCCAAGCTCCCTACTGAGTTTCTAGAGATGCAAAAGTCATGGCAAATTAAGTCACATCTAATTCAAAGCAATATTTTTTTCAAAGTGGTCAAATAGCTGATTCTAAATCCCATACCACGTTTCTGGGACTTGATCAGTTTTTGGTCATGAAACCAATTTAGTTATTTGATTACATACCAAAATGACTTAATAGCCCTTTTGAAACAAAGATAATTTTATGCTAATGTTTTGTTTTCTCTTTAGGCCTCCATTTATGATAAACTTAGTGATTTGAAAGTTGGCATTTGTTCGTTAAGGGATAGGGGATTTTATTTTCGGTCTTAATTGAATCTGCCAACTTGCCATGTTTTGATTAGAGGCAGGTAACTGCTCTTGTAAATATAAGGTTTTTGACTATCGCTTCTCACATCCCTACCTTTTTTTTTTTTTAATGAATCAGAGTATTTCTTTTTTTAAAAAGTTTTTTTTTTTTATTTTGAGAAGGAGAGAGAGAGAATCCCAAGTAGGCTCCTTGCTGTCAGCTCAGAGCCTGGCACGGGGCTTGAACCCACAAACTGTGAGATCATGACTTGAGCCGAAACCAAGAGTTGGATGCTTAACCCACTGAACCACCCAGGTATCCCACATCCCCATCTTTTAATTTAATTAATTTAATTGAATTGAATTTTTTAAAATGTTTATTTTTGAAAGAGAGAGCTGGTGAGGAGCAGAGAGAAAGGGAGACAGAGAATCCCAAGCAGGCTCCATGCTGTCAGCACAGAGACCTTTGCAGGGCTTGGGCCACGAACCATGACCTGAGCCGAAATCAAGTCAGATGCTTAACCAACTGTGCCACCCAGGCGCACCCCGCCCCCACCTTTCTAAAAGTAAAGTTAAAAAATACTACTGATGTAAGAAAAGAGATATTTTACAGTAGTGAAATTGTCATTAGCAGCATAAAACAAAAAGGTTGGAAGAAAAATACGTATTGGAAAGACAGAGCTCCGAGAGCTAATTGACTGTTCAGGTTTTCACATATCTGGTTGATGGTAGACCTCGGCTTTTCATGCTCCGGTTATGCTTTTCCTGTGTCACAACCTAGCTTCTTCTATACATGTCTTATGAGGTGGACATATAGTCACAAAAAATGTTACATACATATTGGAGATGAAATTTACTGTTCTTTTAGTCCTATTTGAAATGAACATGCTCACTATAATCAACATCAATCCCCAATATTTTTTCTTACCTTTTAAACAAATCAAGGGTGAATTCCGGTTACAACTTGGGTGGGTTTTCTCTCTTAAGGGATCTAGTAGATTTGAACCAAGTCTTCATTCTGGTCGAGCAACCCGGGGTGCTGGTTGTTCCCCTGATGGTTTACCTAGCACAGAATCTGACTATTTGAAGGTTGGATGGAGCGTTCTGGTTCTGAGCGCTGGACACCCACCTGCGTCTCCTGATCCGTGCTGTGGTTTCCTTTTTCCTTTGCTTTGCTCCTCTTCCTGCTCAAGCCCGATTATCTACCTCCCTTCCCCATCAGATTAATAATGCCCTTTCTGCTGTTCTCCGCAGCTTCTTTTTTGAGTTATGAAGACCAGTTATATGCTGGTCTGTGTAATTTTGAACTAAGAAAACATGATGCCTAAAATGTACTAAAGGAAAATTATATTTTATTAAAATCTTTTATTTTCAGCATTTTCATGGGCATCGTTGATAATTTCAATTCCACTGCCCTTGTGCCTTGTCTGAAAAATGGAAAGTTCATGTCATTTTGATTTCCACTGTGTTGAGATGTTCTTTTCCCCTCAACTTTATGGAGGAATAATTGAAAAATATAATTGTATATATTCAAAGTGTACAACCTGATGATTGATATACATATATGTTGTGGAGAGATTACCAAGATCAAGATGACTAATACATCCGGATGCTCTCTTTCAGTAAAAAAAAAAAAAACACACACACACACAAAAAAAAAAACCACCAAATGACTTTTTTCAAGAGTAACTATGTTAGAGTTTTCTTTCTTTTCTTTTTCTTTTTAAGTTTTTAAATTTTAATCCCACTATAATAAACATACAGTGTTAGATTAGTTTCAGGTGTCCAATATAGTGTTTCAACAATTCTATACATGACTCAGTGCTCATCACAGGAAGTGTACTCTTGGCGCACCTGGATGGCTCAGTTGGTTAAGCGTCTGACTTTGGCTCCGGTCATGATCTTGCAGTCCGTGAATTAGAGCCCCGCGTCGGGCTTTGTGCTGACCCTCAGAGCCTGGAGCCTGCTTCGGATTCTGTGTCTCCCTCTCTCTGCCCCTCCCCCTCTCGCGCTCTGTCTCTCTCTTAAAAATAAATAAACACTAAAGCAACCCTGATAAGTGTACTCTTAATCCCCTTCACCTATTTCACCCGTTCCCCCCCACCCCCACCTCCCCTGTGGTAACCATCAGTTTGTTCTCTATAGTTAAGAGTCTCTGTCTTGATTTGTATCTCCCTCTCTCTGTCTTTTTTCCCTTTGTTTGTTTTGTTTCTTAAATTCCACTTATGAGTGATGCATTCAGTTTTTCTAATGCTTATGGAGTTGTTCCAAAGCTGAGCTCGTTAATACTCTGTCATCTCATAAATTACTAATTTATGTTAGTTGATTTCATATAAGAGAATCTTCTTTTACCATGTTTTATTTTATGCCCATTACATATTAAATATAGTACACTACAAATATATAAATGAATATGTCTACATTTTTTCCCAGGGACAAAAACGATGGCCTAGCATCCCCTTATATGTGTCTTTATAATAGATTTTCCACTGCAAAACCCCATAATAACCAAAAACGGGAATATAAAACTTGAAAAAATGCTATTTTATAGATTCTGAATAAACTTCAAATAAGTATCCTCGTTGTAGGATTGTTAATGGTAAGATTTTTTACTTGAGTGTGGCTCTACTTGTGATTGTCTCTCACCCAGATAATAAATATTTAATCTAATTTATTGATGTTGCTATATTATTCAGTTTCTAGAACACATAACATCCAGTACAATTTTATTTGTGCAGAGAGCATGTTTTCTTCTGGGGTTTGTTATTGTATATTGCATTAGTTTTATCTCAAACTACACATGAATGGCACTGTATTGTCAAAGGAACTTGTATTTATATTCATTTTCCAACTTGGCATTTTATGAGTCCTTATCATTAAATAAGGTAGACCTGAATTACTTGAGCCTCCGAGCCCTCATTGTTGAAAATGGGGTGTGTGAGGATTAAAGTATCAAGCACAGATTGAGGACAGAGAAAATCTCTGTGCGTGCTGGTTGTCTTTTCTTCCTTCATGTCTAGAAGCTAAGTAAGTGGGAGAATAGAGCCTGTGATGGGTCAAATTCTGTCCTTCCCAAAAGACATGTTGAAGTCCTAAACCCACTGTACCTCAGAATGTGACCTTATTTGGATGCAGGGTTGTTGCAGATATAATTGGTTAAGATGACGTCATGCTGGACTAGGGTGGACCTTTAACCCAGTGTGACTCGTGTCTTTATAAGAAGAGGGAAATGTGGGCACAGAGACACAGAGGAAGTGGCCAGGTGAAGACTGCGGCAGAGATTGGAGTCGCTGCGGTAGACAAGGAGTGCCTGAGGCCATCAGGAGCTGGAATAGGCCAGAAGGATCCTCCCCTTCAGGCTTTGTGGGGCACATGGTCCTGCCAGCACTTTCATTTCAGACTTTTGGCCTCCGGATCTGTGAGAGACAAAATTGTTTAGATTTAAGTCCCCCAGTTTGTGGTATTTTGTCATGACGGGCCTAGGAAACACATACAGAGTGCAAGGGACCTGCCCTGGATCCAACGTTCTAGATGAGATTCTGGCTTGGATCCTGACTTGTCCTTGGTCGTCAAACGCCTCAAGACTCTGAGTTGCTACACTCTGTGTGCAACTCGATGGGCATGAGTCATACCAGTAGCGTATATTGAAAATCCTTAATTTGGAGGGTCGTGAATCCCTCTGAAAATCTTACGGGTGTCATTGGTCCCTTTCAAAGCAAGGGTAATGCACACACAGACATGTAATATTGTACTTTGAATTTTATGGCACTCACAGCCTCTCTAGGGGATTTATGCTACAAAGTTAAGAATGCCTGGTCTAGAATTTCACTCTCAGCGTGCTACTTGCAAAAACAAAGAATACACATAGGTAAACACGTGATGCACTCAAATTCATATGTAACAAAACAGTGGTTATTAGAAGCTGGTGGATGGAGAGATCACCTTAGGACCGTTAGGTATGAACACAGGAGTTTGACTGTCTCTTAATTCACATATTTGCTGCGTAGCATTGTGGGAAGTGAGTAGGAGCTAACTGTAATAGCCGGCACTTAATATGTTCTGGGTGCTGTACTGCTTTCTGTTCACTATCACTAAGTGCAAGCCTGTGCCGGGGGTTGGGCCATTTCACCCTCTTTTCACTCTTAGAGGATCTTAAATTCTTATTTTTAATGTTATCTGCAAATTAGGTTATACTTACAGGCACAGGAATACACTAGCAGAACCTAAGAATATACTCAAAATGTAATTTTGTATGTTTGGCCTATTAATAGGCCATACTGCCCGGAGTGTAATTTGCAGGAATTTTTTTAATACATCCTGAAATTGTCATATGAATAGCACAGTTATATACATACATGTATTGTGCATACATGTATATATACAACTATATATGTATGACAATATATGCATATATGTATGCATATATACATATGACTATATATTCATATATGTATGCATACATGTATATATACAACTGTATACATATATACACACATATATACATATACACACATATACACGTGTATATATGTATACAACTATATACAACTATATACATATGACAATTTATGCATATATTATGCACATATATACACACATATATTTTGCAGGTGTTGGTTTGAGTGTAAGTTTTAAAAATATCTCACTGTTAGAGCACCTGGGTGGCTCAGTCAGTTAAGTGCCAGACTTCAGCTCATGATCTCATGGTTTGTAGGTTTGAGCCCCACGTCGGGGTCTGTGCTGACAGCCCAGGGCCTGGAGCCTTCTTCAGATTCTGTGTCTTCCTCTCTCTCCGCCCCTCTCCCCTCAAACTCTATGTCTATTTCTCTCTCAAAAAAATAAATAAACATTGAAAATAAATAAATAGGTCAATAAATCTTACTGGTTTTGAAATCTCATTTTCACATTTCCCCCCTTTTTTTTGTCATACTTGGAATCTCAGATACTAGCAACAGTCTGGGTCTCTGTAGCCCTGGGAGAGGCTCTCCAAACCATAGCTCTTCAAGGTACTCCATTCCAGGGACAAAGAGTAGAGAATTTCTCAGCTGGGCATGTCAGAGTCAGCTTCAGCTGGCCTGGGTGAGGCCTGAGCAGATTGGTTTTAAAAAAAATTTTTTCTTAATGTTTACTTAGTTTCGAGAGCAAGAAAGAGCATGAACAGGGGAGGTACAGAGAGAGGAGATACAGGCTCTGAGCTGTCAGCACAAAGCCTGATGCGGAGCTCGAACTCACAAACTGTGAGATCATGATCTGAGCAAAGTCTGATGCTTAACCAACTGAACCACCTAGGCGCCCCTGTGTAGATATTGATTTTTAAGAGCTTCTCTGGTGATTGTGGAGCAAAGGCGGTTGGAGAACCACTGGCCCAAAGAGAAGAAAGAGAGCTCAAGGGCTCCGTAGAGAAGAGATTCGGATTTCGCTGTTGCCGTATCTCAGAGTCATTGCCTCAGAGGGATGGTGATGCATACAGCTGTGCCCTCCCTCCAGAAGCTTCTTTTTTCGAGAATATGGGAGCAGCGACAGTCAACGGGCTTCAAAGAGCACCTAAAACACTCCACTGATTTTGCAAGGCAGAGAGGTAGGGATGCTCAGATGATTGATTCTAAAATGGAAAATAGAACGTATTTCCCGATTTGGCACCCCTATCCCTGAGCGAATCACTACTTGGCTCACACGAGAAGGGAGATAGTTGATACTTTTTTTCATTGTTCTAAGAACAAAAAATAGATGCAAATAATCAAAGGAACTGAAGATAGTAGATTAGACAGTAATTAAATTAAAGCAGCAACAATGCCCACATAACAGGGCAAGTGAAACGAGAAAGAGAACTGAAGAGCCAAGCCATTGCAGTCAGGCAGGTAACACTGAACGCTGGGCTCAAGGCCATTGTCATAGTTCCACTGTGGTTGCCTTTAAACAGTAACTGTTGAATCTCAATTGTCTTAAAGAGTAAGCAGACTTAGGAAAATGCTTGGAGTGATGTCCTTCCTTGTCCCTGCCTTAAAGTTAACAATTTAAAGGCAAGAGTATCACAAGAAAGCTGGGCACAACAAAAACTAATGTTTCTACGTCTCAACTTGAACCGGGCTGTGATGAAAATATTCTTCTCTTCTCGGTCCAGGGAGGACATTTTTCTCATGGGAAATCTTAGGACTTGCTTTTTGGCAGAAGAGAGAAGGCATAGGATTCTTTCTGCACCAGCTTTCTCAAGCGCTCCCTACCAAAGTGGAAAGGGGATCCCACGCAGGCTCTGAGCTATCAGCACGGAGCTCGATGTGGGTTTCGAACTCACAAACCGTGAGAACATGAGCTGAGCTGAAATCAAGAGCTAGAAGCTTAACTGACTGAGCCACGCAGGCGCCCCTCCAAGTGACAATTTAAGTACTTTCTCCAAAATCATCTATTTACTATTAAGAGCCCTAGTAAAATACATTCTTCAATTCTTAAAACAAATTCCTCAAAGAATCATTTCACTAGGGAGACTATAGTTGAGTATAATCTGCCATTTCAAGGCACCCCCATACTTCTTATTTGTAAAGACTTTATAAGAGGGTAGTATCTCTGGAGCTTGAGTATTTATGATCTAAGCCGATACAGTGGCTTACGAGAGGTCAGAGAGTGACAGATTCTATTCATGTAAGACATCAGAAAGACTTGTGCAGAGTAGGAAGTATTTACAATGTTCTTGGAAACATGGATGAATTTAGCTAGCCTGGAGTGAATGGAGAGGGTGCAGTTATGGGTTTGTGTGTGACCAAAGGGGAGAAAGCAGAGAACTGTCAGACTGCTTAGGAATCATTCACTTTTTCCAGAGGGAAATACCATGTTACCCACGAGAGTCAAGCTGAGGCTTTGTTACTTGTTTTTGATGCCGCTGGAAGGAAAGATGATGTGGCTGGGCTCTGTCTGAAAAATGTTGTGGTGGATAGAGGGGACAAGAGCGAGGAGGCGGGTCGAAGTGGCCCAGGAGTAGGTCGTAAGGAGAACTTGAACTGAGACTTGGGCAGTAGGACTCTTCCCTGGAGGGAACCTATGGCATGGATTAAATGACTATTTGGGAATGTGATCTTTACAACCTGGAAACTAGGAGAATGATAAAATCATTAACACAGAGAGGGAGGTCGAGCAGAAGGAAAGGCCAGAATGGAAAGGAAGGTGGTCTTGAGGAAATGTCGAAAAGAGAGAAAGAGTCAAGAAAGAGATAGGTAGGAAGAAATCAAGGGAAGGGAATATCCACTGAAGGAAAGAGTGTGGTCATGACCTTGAGGTAGCCACTAAATATGTTCATTAGGAGAAGGTTATTGGCCAACCTTAGGAGATTGCTTTCAGGGGAGTTCTAGATGGTAGGCTCTTTGGAGAAGTGTGACTCATAATGTGTGTGTGTGTTTTAGTAAAAGTTTTACTGATAAAATAAGGTATAAAAATAGTGAAGGGGTCCCTGAGTGGGTCAGTTGGTTGAGGGAACGACTCTTGATTTCTGCTCAGGTCACGATCTCACGGTTGTGAGATTGAGCCCTGCGTTGGGTTCCATTGAGTGTGGACGCTGCTTAAGATTCTCTCTCTCTCTCTCTCTCTCTCTCTCTCTCTCTCTTCCTCTCATTCTCTCTCTCCACCCTCGCCCCGCTCCACTGCTCACATGCACAATCTCTTTCTCTGAAAAGAAAAAGTAAAATAAAAAACATCCTGAAGAAATGATATGTCAACTGTACTCAAATGAAAAAAATGGCGAAGAAAATTGAGGAGGAAGTAGAACTCCGTGTGCTATTGCCTGGCACCAGGCAGTGAGACGAAATCATTAGCAAAACAGACAGTCTCTGCCTCAGGAAGCCTGGAAAGGGGAAGACAGATATTTGTCAAGTAAGGCTCGCTGTTTAGATACGAACTCTAAACAAGTGCTGTGAAGAGAGATCCAGTCTGAGGTGGTGTCAATGATGGCATCGTGAAGAAATGAGCTGAGAGCTGAAAGGAAGGCAGTGGGGGTGGGGGAGAGGGTCTAGAAGAACAGCATAGCCACGCGGAAGAGCCCTGGACTGAGGGGCTGGCAGGAGGTGAGAGTGCGGCTGGACATGGATGGCCTGTTGTAGGAGCCAAAAAAAAGTCTAGCATTAAGGGGAGGTCTGCCCTTTTTGTGTTCCAAGTTAGACTAAAAAGGCAGATCACAGGGGCACAGGGGCACCTGGGTGACTCAGTTGGTTAAGCATCTGACTCTTGATTTTGGCTCAGGTCATGATCTCACAGTTCATGAGTTCGAGCCCTGCATCGGGCTCTGCACTGACAGTGTGGAGCCTGCATGAGATTCTCCCTCTTCCTCCCCCTCTCATTCTCTCTCAAAACAAATAAATAAACATTAAAAAAAGGCAGGTTATGTTTGTGAATAGCAGGGAGCAGCCACTATGTGCAGAAGGAAAACGGGAAGATTTCAGGAGTTGTTTTGTCCTATGCCAGGTTAATAATACAAGCCAAGGATTATTAACTCTAATGCCGTTTTATTTTACCGAAGATCCAGAAATAAATGTTTCCTGAGACCTAATATTCAGACCTGTTGTTTTCAGTAAGGATGCCGTGTCTTAGACAGCAAATACATTTCTGGAGAATTGTGGCTAATTCCCGCTTTTGTAAATTGACTAATTTTAAACCCAGCAGGGAGTATGCTTTTTAAAGGAAACCTATGGTGTATCCTTTTATAAAATACAGAATCTTTTTAGAAAACAAATATCTTTCGTAAATCTCTCCTTTAGTGGATAGAAAGAGTATGCCACTGTGCTGAGAGACACATATATTCACACGTACTTAGAATCCGACAATGAGCAAAGACGTTCTTTTGGAAACAAGAGCCCCTTCCCTTCAAACTCTTTAGCCTGTAAATATTTTGTGGGAAGGCTCAATCTTTCTGTCATCGTCCTCGTGCTTATTTTTAGAAAGTTTGTTGATATAAATAATCTCTGGTTTCGTTTTAATGGAAGATCACAACTTCTTGAGAATTCTGAAGAGTTATTTTCAGAAGAAGAGTGCTGATGTCCGCAGTTTCAAGCCCTGGACTTCCCTTTGTTCATGTTCTTCTGGAGTAGTTGCCCAGAAAAAAACAAACAAACCAAACCAAACCAAGACCCGTGGCTTTGTGGGAAGAGACAGCATTGATTATCTCAATTACTCATTCTCAGCGAGTCAACTGTGAGAGCGTTGAGGCAATGCCGTTCTGTTGTGGGATTGTGTCGTGGGGGCGTCCAGGGTGACTCTTTGCAGACATTACCTTGGAGATGGATCGTGATTTTTTTTTCTTGTTTTAGTGTCGGCTTCTAGGTCTACTTGATATGGAATTTCTTTAGAGAAGAGGAGCTTTTTTTTTCAATGACTCATCCTCCTCTGAGAATCATCGTTTTCTAAGAAAGTTCTTATGTCTACTCTAGGGTTTGGTATGACAGATATTTATGTTGGGTGCAGAATAAAACACAAAATATACTTAACCTTTATTCAGCCTGCATTGTAAATGTATTCTACCTGCTTTCAGCCGCAGTGAATTATATTAATAACCTGTTATTGTAAAAATGTCAAGAGTCTTTTCTGTCTCTAGGAATGATTATTTTTCTGGTGAAAGTATAGTATTTATTTTAACACTCTTGACAAGAAGAAGAAGGAAAGTGCCGTTTAGTGAAATGTTACGTTTCAAGCACTTTTTTTGAGATTAGTCCAAAAAATTCCTCTAGAGGTGATATAGGGAAAATGTCTAAATAGTGCACAGGATCTGAAATCACTCCTACCCCCATTCGATTATGCAGAGAACGTATAGACTTCATTTACTTATTTGTAAATGCGCTAACACATGGCTCTCACTGTGTCTAAATAGGTTTATCATTAAAATGAACAAACTAGGGGCAAAACTCTTGGTTTTGGCTCAGGTCACGATCTTATAGTTTGTGAATTTGAGCCCTGCACTGACAACATGGAGCCTGCTTGGGATCCTCTCTCTCCCTTTCTCTCTGCCTCTCCCCTGCTCTCTCTGTCTCTCTCTCTCTCACAACATTAAGCAAACAAATGAAATACTCATGTATGTGGAGAGAAAAAAGAAGCCCTTAATTTCCTTACCATCCATGTCCATTTGAGAGTATGTTCTTCATGGGTACAACATAGTGAAACACTAGGTTAGAGATTCTGGGATATCCCTTTTTTTTTTTTTTTTTTTTTTAAATAGAATGTCTATAGCTCAGCAGGGCTGGGGTGATTTTTTAATTTTTTAATTTTTTTAAGTTTATTTATTTATTTTGAGAGAGAGAGAGAGAGAGAGCACAAGCAAGGGAAGGGCAGAGAGAGAGGAGAGAGAGAATCCCAAGCAGGCTCCACACTGACAGGGCAGAACCTGATGCAGGGCTCAAACTCACAAACCCTGAGATCATGACCTGAGCTGAAATCAAGAGTCGGATGCTCAAGTGATACTGAGATTCTCGGATATCTTAAGTGATTCTTCCGTGGGCATGAATGCTGCAAAGAATCAACAAGAGAAGTTGTGCTCATACCTGAGGTTAGCATGCTAGCAAACTCCTACAGTCCCCTCCTCCGTGATGTTTGAGGTTGGAGGGCCAGATGTCAGTACCAGTCATTCATCCAGCGTTTTAGGTTTAAGTCATCAGAATAACCCTTGATTTCTTCTTATAGATAGTGGAACACTGTACACTATTTTTTTTTTAATATTTAAAAAAATTCACACCCTTTATTTCCTGCATCAGGAAGCCAGGATCTGGATTACTGCGACAGCCCTTAGAGCGTCTTTTCTACTCTAGGCCCGTTCTTTCCAAACCTTGCCTGTCTACTGTTCCTCAGTTCCTGTTTCCAACAGCAATGTGTCGATTCTTTTTGAAGAACTTGGAGTTGTTTCCTATTACATTCCTGCATACATTTCCAGTCCAGCTTTAGAGCTTCTGGGACCTCATTTTGTCTTGGTAGTCCAACGTAATTTCTGCTTAGTCGAAAATGAGCCCTCTTGACCAGTTGGGAGTCTTGCTAGTACACTGGTTTCCCTCTGCCCGTATACCCAATGTATGTGCCTAAATTCTTATCTTTGCTCATTCTGTTTTAATTTTTCTTCACTGCTGAGTGGCTCCTCTGTCCAGCCACCTTCTTGTCACCAGTTGAACACACACCTCCTGCTGGGTGCACACGAATGCCTTTTCCCATGATGAGGTCAGGGTGTTGGTTTCTGAGCTATCTTATGTTAAATAGCTGTTAGATTATAGCCGAGTCCATTTATATTTCACAACCAGAGCAACTATAAATCCAAGTGGAAAAATGAAAGAAAGGCGAACCAAGGGTAGAAGCTTAAATAAAACTGAAGAAAGACAAGTGGGAGTTTTTTGAGGATGGGTGCTGTGGAAAAAAGGACATGAATGTGAGGCGTATACACCTGTGCCTGAACACCCGGGTCCATTGAGGTCTCAAGTTCCTTGCGAAAAGGATCTCCAGGGAAAGTTCACCTGAGCGCCACGAGAGAGAGATATAAGACTTGTTTTTTCTATTTATATTGATATTTACTCGTTCACTTTCCATGATTCTCCCCTCCATCTCCCAACAACTGGGTCCCAAAACTGTGTCTTGCGATTAGAGCTGACATGTACCGATATTTCTAGAGTTGCTGGCTGAATTATTATTATTCTTTAATATTTTTAATGTTTATTCTTTTTTTAAAATGTTTATTTAATTTTTGAGAGACAGAGCATGAGCTGGGGAGGGGCAGAGAGAGAGGGAGACACAGAATCCGAAGCAGGCTCCAGGCTCGAGCTGTCAGCACAGAGCCTGACGTGGGGTTTGAACCCATGAACTGTGAGATCATGACCTGAGCTGAAGCTGGACACTTAACCGACTGAGCCACCCAGCTGCCCCTGGCTGAGTTATATAATAGGGCAAATAGAGTGAGGTGGTGTGTTGGTGAAGTATTATATCTAAACTTTGATTCGAGCTGTGTTGATCTAGAAACTTCATCCAGCAAGATATCCAGAAGCAGACAGTTTTTGAGACACTAGCTCACGCTGTCCAAACTCATGAGGTGCAGGTGTATAAATCATAATGTCAGCTTATTTAATTTTTTTAATATTTATTTGTTTTTGAGAAAGAGAGAGAGAGGAGTGGGGAGAGGGGCAGAGAGAGAGGGAGACACAGAATCCGAAGCAGGCTCCAGGCTTTGAGCTGTCAGCACAGAGCCTGACATGGGGCTCAAACCCATGAACTGTGAGATCATGACCTGAGCCGAAGCTAGATGCTCAACCGACTGAGCCACCCAGGCACGCCACCCAATAAATGTCATATTTTTTTACAGTTATGCCAACATTCTACTGATTCTTCTTGTTTTTTAAAATTTTATTTTTGAGGGGCGCCTGGGTGGCTCAGTCGGTTGGGTGGCCGACTTCAGCTCAGGTCATGATCTCACGGTCTGTGGGTTCGAGACCCGTGTCGGGCTCTGTGCTGATGGCTTGGAGCCTGGAGCTTTTTTCTGATTCTGCATCTGCCTCTGTCTCTCTGCCCTTCCTCTGCTCATGCTCTGTCTCTCAAAAATAAACGTTAAAAAAAAAAAAGAATCCTTTAAATTTTATTTTTGAGAGAGAGAGAGCATGAGCAGGGGAGGGACAGAGAGAGGGGACAGATGATCCAAAGTAGGCTCCATGCTAAAAGCAGAGAGCCCAATGTGGGGCTAGAACTCATGAACCGAGAGATCATGACCTGAGCTGAAGTTGGATGCCTAGCCAGCTGAGCCACCCAGGTGCCCCATAATGTCCACTTATTAATCGACAGTGGTGGATATTCCTTTCCAGGGACCTGATGTATCGTTTCTGGGCACCCCAGAAACCAGGAAACCGGAAGGAGGGACTCAGGGTTGCCTGGTGAGCATGATAGCAGCACAAAGCACTCTGGGGTGTTTCAGGAGAGCTTCCTTTAGTCTAAGAAAAGTCTGGCGAACTGTTGCTACACTACGAAAGAGAGATTAATACTGTTAACGGGAAGACATGAACTGAGACATGTGCCTTGTGTCCCCAGAAGAGTCAGAGCAAAGTAATTTGGCTTGGAGAATACTTGATGATGAAAGTGAGGGAAGGCTCAAGAGGAAGACAGTAAGGCTGTAAGACTTACTTTTTGAAGAATGAAGGGGCGCCTGGGTGGCTCAGTCGGTTAAGCGTGTGACTCTTGGTTTCGGCTCAGGTTGTGATCTCATGGTTCTGTGAGTTTGGGCCCCATGTTGGGCTTCAACTTCTCTCCTCAGTGGATTTTGGGCTGAATATTCCTTACTTTCTGTACAGTTTCACTAACCTGAGAAAGCAAGAAAAGCCACCGATGTTCACAGCCAGGAGGGTAAACTTCCAAGACAGAGGAGAACCCAGGCACAGGGAGCCGTGCAGCGTTTCTGGGAAGGGAGGGCTGGGGTGGATATTCCCAGTGTTGACATTGGGAGGTGGGAGGAGGAACAAAAGGACGAAGGAGAGTATGGGGATGGTGCACGTGGAATGCCTTTGAATTTCTTGGGGGGCTTCAGGGTCGGATGGGCAAGTGCTGCCTGGAGGTGTGTCCTGGTGGTACTGAGAGGGGAAGGTAGCTAGCCAGAGGCTAGCTCCGATTTCCCCCTTCCTCCCCAGCCGCCTGACACTGAACTTGGTATGACTTTGGGACAGTCACTGAAAGTCTTTCCCTGAGGAACCACTTAACCTTTTCTTCCATCCAAGCCCAGGGCCATGTTCGCTGTAGGAAAATTCGATTCGCTTGTAACTCAACGTGAAAGGAGCACTTTTATCAGCCGCAACAGCCGGAAGCTCCCACTGAAATTTAGAAAAAACTAGCTTAAATAAAAAGGGAATGTATTGATTTGTATATTCATTGGCCTCAAGTGTGCCTTTAGGGGGCCCAGACTTCTCCCCAGACTCCAGTCTCTCCTTTTGGCTTTGGCTCTTCTTCCTTCTGTGCTGTCTGAACAAGGGGCCCCATGGAGGCCCAAGTTCACATGCACCCTATGTCAAGTTCAGTGTAAAAGGTGATCACCCTTTCCTGATACTTGCGCAGCAGGACCTAGGGTTTGATATGGGAGGCCATGCCTGGTCACCGTGCCTGTCCCCAAACAATAGTGGAGAGTAGGAGATTTGACCTTTGGATCAGACTTGCTTCATTGGTAACAAATGGGCTGAGTGTGGGAAGGGTCATTTCAGGGTCAAGGTCAAGTCAGAACGAAGAGTGGGTGCAGGGCAGGAGGAAACATCGTTACCCGTTGTTGTCTTCTCCGGAGACATGACGGTTAGCATGTCCCTTGGTATGGATTACTTGGCCCAAGACTCATCTGGCTGCAGAACAGACAGAACCGGAGAGCTGGTAAAGTCTAGCTCCCCAACGTCTTCCTCCCCACACATTGCTGGGAACAAACCCTGTGGGTTTGTGGGGCAGACAAAAAGATGGATGGCAAAAGTTACATAATAACCTTAGTTATTGAGCAACTACTTCATGCCAGGTGCTATGCTGGCATTTTATGTCATCTCATTTAAGTCTTCAAATAGCAGTATGTTTTAGGACATGTTATCATGCTCATTGTAGAAAGAGGCTAAAAGGGGGCTCAGGGGACGCCTGCGTAGCTCAATTGAGTTTGGGACTCTTGATCTAAACTTGCATCTTGATCTTGGGATCATGAGTTCAAGCCCCGTGTTGGACTTGGTGCTGGGCATGAAGCCTACAAAAAAAAATAAATAAAATAAAATAAAGAGGCTGAGGCGCCTGAGCAGCTCAGTCAGTTGAGTGTCTGACTTCAGCTCAGGTCATGATCTCGCGGTCTGTGAGTTTGAGCCTCACGTCCGGCTCTGTGCTGACAGCTCAGGGCATGGAGCCTGCTTCGGTTTCTGTGTCTCCCTCCCTCTCTGTTCATCCCCCTCTTGCACTCTCTCTCTCTCTCTCTCTCAAAAATAAATAAAGATTGAAAAAATTAAAAAAAAAGAGGTTAGGGAGCACTATACTGTAATCCGCGTTTATTTACTCGTGTGCTGTATTGTGCCTTCCCTAACATGTAAACTCCCCGACGGCAAAGACTTTGCCTATCTTCCTCACCACCGAGTTCCCAGTGCCCAGAACACTGCCTATGAAATAGTAGGTGCTTAACAAACACTCTCCAAACATTTGGTCAAATATTGACTTTTATATTATCCGAAAACCTTAGGCGATAAGTGAAAACCAAATACATTAGTAACTTTTATCGCTCACTTCACCAGTTTCAACCTGTGCTTGAACTTTGCATTCTTCCTCGCGTCCATCCCAGGCCGCCCCACCCTCCCGCGTCTCTGTTCCCCCACAGTGCAGGCTCTCTGCTCAAGGCAGGCAAACTCGCTAGCTAGCTGTGTGGCATGCATCTGTGCATGTCTGGCTGTCCGTGACACACCTGGAAACTTCTGCCCCCTTCTATTCTCCTCACTTCTCTGAGCGTGCCCCAATAAAGAAACTCACAATCCTAAAGCCCTTAATATTGAAGAAAGATCCCAATACCTTTAAAAATATCCGTGCGCCTGGGTGGCTCAGTCAGTTGAGCATTTGACTATTTTGGGTCAGGTCATGATCTCTTGGTTCGTGAGCTCCAGTCCCCAGTCAGGCTCTGTGGTGACAGTGTGAAGCCTTCTTGGAATTTTCTCTCTCTCTCCCTCTCTCTCTGCACCTCCCCTGCTTGCACTCTCTCTCTTTCTCAAAATAAACAAACAAACACCTAAAAAATCAAAATAAAGAAAAACGACCCTGCGGTTGTGAAAACAGGGCCATCCTTTGCAAAGATCAAGTAAGATTTGTGTTGGCAAAACTATGAAGAATTCCGCGCCAGGCTTTGTTGACATGGCAGATAATTGCTATTAGATCTTTAAAGAGTCAAAGGAGAAGATATTTGTGTGGCTGCAAGGTGCAGAGCTAAAACAAGAATGAAAACTATTGAGAAACAGATTAAAATTTTTTTTAACATTTATCTACTTTTGAGAGAGAGACACAGTGTGAACGAAGGAGGGACAGGGAGAGAGAGAGACACAGAATGTAGAGCAGGCTCCAGGCTCCAAGCTGTCAGCACAGAGCCGGACGTGGGGCTCGAACTCACGAACTGCAGGATCATAACCTGAGCCGAAGTCAGATGCTTAACTGACTGAACCACCCAGGCACCCCAGAGACAGGTTTTAGACCAACATACTAAACAACTACCAAATAAGAATTTTGTCAATGGAACAGGCTGCAGGCAGAGTGAGTTCATCGTCCCATGGAGGGGCTTCAAGCGTCTGGTGAGGAATTACACGAAATGACCATCTTTTCATCATCTCTGGGTGTACGGGTTCTCAGGGTGACGGGCCATTCCCAGATTGTGGGGGCTTCGGGAAGGGCTAACATTGGATGTTCTGCATAATGTGACATTAACTTTATTCTGCAGTAAACGTGAGAAACTACCTTTAAGAATAAGTGTATGCACGAAAGAGCGTGAAAAAGCAGGAAAGAGAAAGAGAGCATGGAGAGGGAGAGGAGAGGGGGCGGAGAGAAGAGAAAATGAGAGAGAGAGAGAGAGAGAGTATGTAAGAACTAGAAAAACACTTCACTTTCGCAGTTTTGTTCTTCATTCATAAAGGACGTACATCCTTTGTATCCGCTTTCCGCCATTACCCCAGCTCTGTGGGAAGATGCAACTTTCCCTAAACGTGGGAAGTGAAGCCTGATTTCTGGGCTTTTTCTTTTGCAATCAGTAACACCTGGGAGAGAGGGATGATTTGTGACGTGGGCAGAATGGGGCCGGGCGAGCCGTGTGGGCCAGATTCTAGCTCGTGTTGTATTTTGTAATGTTTGGTACTGAGCTCCGGCGCACTTTATAATCATTACCTGATTTTCACGGCATCCCTGACAGGGAAGCAGTACCATTCCCAATTTAGAGATGAAACAATGGGGCTGATTTCAGACTCCAGGAGTGAGTTTCCGGGCTACAAACAAGCTTAAATGCCTTGGTTGTCAGTTTTATGCTTACGTTCTTTGATTAACACTTTTCACGCCGCAAGTCTGCGCTGGCGGTGGTCCACTGAGGCGCCGTATGCCAGCCTGGGCGTGTGTGGCCCTGCGTTGGGACTGCAGACACTGTGTTGGCAGCTTGAATACTCCCACGTGTCTTTGCAGGTCACGAGGGACGACATCGCTCACTTTGTCCAAATGTTGTTTGCTTGTTCAGGATGTTAATCCTGAGGTCTCTGGTCTGTGATTCTTGGAATTCTAACCTAAGCCTTAGTATGTTTGTTTGTTGGTGTTTGTGTGTGTGTGTGTGTATGTGTGTATGTCTATGTGTGTATATGTATATGTGTGTCTATATATCTGTGTGTTTGTGTATGTGTATATGTGTATATGTGTATATGCATGTGTGTTTCCATGTGTGTATATATCTGTGTATGTCTCTGTGTGTTTGTGTATATGCATGTGTATGTGTATCTTGTGTCTGTGTGTATCTGTGTATGTCTGTGTGTATGTGTGTATATATATCTTTGTGCATATATATCTGCATGTGTCTGTGTGTGTACCTGTGTGTGTATATATCTGTGTGTGTGTATCTATGTGTGTATATCTGTGTGTATGTATTTATCTGTGTGTGTCTATGTGTATGTATATGCCTGTGCGTATCCATGTGTGTATATCTGTGTATGTCTCTGTGTGTATGTGTATATGTGTGCGTATACATCTCTGTATGTGTACGTGCATGTGTGTGTATCCATATCTGTGTATGTCTGTGTGTATATGTGTATATGCTTGTGAGTGGGTGCGTACGTGTATGCGTGTGTTATATATACTATTCTTGCTTTATCTCTACTCGAGCTTTATTACTTACTACTTTCAAAGACACAGTGAACTTTTTTTCATTGTATCATTCTGCAGGCAACCTTCTGAATACTAATAAGAGAAAATTATTTTTTCTAGGAAAAATATTGCTGTGCATCCTGACATTTTTGGCAAGTCTTTTTCTACTCATAATGGAAAGTTTTGATAAAGTGAATTATCTTTTGTGCAGAGTTGTTTTCCTTTGTATTTCTCTATGCCTACCGTTCTTTCAGTTTTTTTATTAAATTATTATTTTCTCTGTATAACTTTACAAGTTGTAATTGCTTTGTTATCAGAAAGACAGAGGTAGGTTCCTTTTATCCTTTTATCACCTAGCGTCGTGCTGAATGAATTGTAGCACTCCTCATTACCATAGCTTTGTTCTGCTCAGTTTTTAATGATAATTGCCCTTGTCATCTCTTGTAATGTAAGCTATAGAAATCTTCTCGTTCAAGAAGAGAGAGATTAACAAGTCAGACTATATTTTCAGAATGAATTGATAAAGAAATTTCATGTTTCATTTAAAAGCATTAATTAAATGACAAGGAGCTCGTGAAGCGAAATAAACAAGAGATGGACAAAATGACATTGTCATAGCGAGTTGAAAAAAAAAAAACCACGTGAGCATGGGCGTTACTGAGACAGAATACTGTCTGTGCGGGTCTGGTCATTCACATACCCAGCCCCCTATGTATAATCCTTTAGGATTCTTTTTTCTTTCTTTTTTTCTTTTTTACACGAGTGCTCCCATCTTTCTCTTCTTTGTATGCCCAACTTTTTTTTTCTGATTTTGCCCGTCTGGATGAGAGATCACACGTTTGTGTATTCATACTCGGAATGGTCAACGCTGAGCAGAACGGAGACTGAACTCGCTCAAGCCAAAAGCTCCACATCGCCCTCTTCTGTCAGGTGGGGGAATTGCCTGTCAAACCCATCACGTCAAGGAAGGTGGAGCCGGAGACAGTACCGAGGGCAAGATGCCCGTGTACTTGTGTGAAGGAGTTGCTCTGCGGAGTGGAGATCGAGGAGCAGCTGAGCAAGGGGTTTGCCTACTCAAGATTTTCATGGGGCGAATTTCCAAGGAAACTGCATACTTTGGAAGGGGAATCCAAATTTATCCCTTCTTGATTTAATTTTTTAACGTTTATTTGTTTTTGAGAGAGAGAGAGAGAGAGAGAGAGAGAGAGAGAGAGAGAGTGGTGGAGGGGCAGAGAGAGGGAGACAGAATCTGAAACAGGCTCTGATGCAGGTTGTCAGCACAGAGCCCGATGCAGGGCTTGAACTCACGAACTGTGAGGTTGTGACCTGTGCCGAAGTCGGATGACCAACCGACTGAGCCACCCAGGCACTCCATTCCCTTCTGGATTTAAGTCTTCTGCTGCATAAACTGTGTCACTCTTGACAGTTACTGAGCTAGTCCAGTTCCTGGACCTTACTCTGGAGGAGAGGCAGGACCCCCATGCCATGTTCCTTGTGCCTTTTTGACCAAGGTGAGAACAATTTATACTTGCCCAGGCTAATCAAGATACAGTGTAGTGTATTTTCAGAAAAAGCCGAGTATCCTAGAACTTACAAGAGCATAGAACTGGGCACACTTGTCATTTTCTGATCCATACTCTGTCTAGTTTGCAGGTGACATTTGCCAATCCTTCTAGCCTGCAGTGGATGTGCGGTTTAACTGCTTCGACGTTCTAAATCCTATTCAGATTTAGAATAGAATAACAATGGAACAGTTAACAATGGAAGTTGTTAACTTCTCAAAATGGGAAGGGTTGATAAAGCGCGTTATGTTTTGTGCACTTGTATTTCTCTGTGCCTGCTCCCCTCCCCCCCGCCGCCCAGTTCTCGCTGTTTTATATTAAATCATTATTTTCTCTGTTTTCCTGAACAAGTTGTAGTTTCTTTGTTTGGCGTTGCTTTCTGTTAAAACCTGCTTCCTGGTTTTCTCCCAAGGTGTAGGTAAGCAGATCCGCTCCTTCTGAGTCAGGAAGATATTTTCGTATTGGCTCGTGCTGCCTCCTCTCCTGGTCCTCCTCACCTGTAAGTAAAGCCCCCTTGCATTCAAGATTATATTTATGCTCTCCTGAGTCTTGGTGCTATTATGGTGAATAACATTTACTCTTGCGCCTCTAACACCTAGCCTGGAGTCGAACGCATCTTAGGGCCTCAGTAAATGTTTGCTGAATAAACGAATTGATGGTCTGCTTTCTGTTACAAGGTATTCGGCGTCAGATGTGAGAGCTCACAGTTGAGGACTGCGGGCCCCAGGAATTCCTGTCCTCACGCCTGACCTTTTCCCTTAAACTTGCCTTGAGCTTATTCACGAGATGTTTCAGACTTGTTTCACTTTTTGATGCTGCGCAGCAGTTCCAGCTAACATCTGGAGGTAGTTCACAGTAGGGGACATGTGGACCAAGTCAGCGCCAACTTTCCCCGTGGCCCGATGGTAATAAATTACTTCCTTGCAGTAACGAGAGGCAGACTCCCGCTCCAGTCTGGGTCTGGTTACTTGTTTCTGTTTCTGGTTTGAGGGAGCCCTCCAACACTTTGCTCACGTACAAAGCAGAGATGATGGCTGTGTCCTGAGCCCACTGGTTGAACAAGACATCGAATTTCGCTCTCTTCGCTTTTTTTTTTTATGGCCCGTAATCTACCTCTCTGCCTCTGAGGTACCTTGACGAAAGCATGATCCCAAACCTCCTATATGAACCCAAACATTCATATAGTTATGTCTCTTCAAAACTACTCCTTTTTTTTTAACCGATAGATATGCTCTGACAGTCAAGGTTTGAAATGAGAACCTAGAACCAATTCCTACACTAGTGCCATTTCCGTATTATAACACTTCTGAAGATGTAGTGACTTTCAGAACTGTGCGATGACTTAGCGATACTGTAGTATGTAATTATGAATCATAGGGACACTTGTATTCTGCATCCCATTTCTGTCTTTTCATTAATGGCTTGAAAACCTTGTAAGAATGGTCTCTCTATATTTTCGCCATTTCGGTCCCTTGACCGCTTCTTCCAGGCTTTTGCACTCCGGCTTTCTATCTGTCACCTTTTATCAGCCTGTAATTGTGTTGGGAATAGATAAACCCGTGGTTTTACTGCCTTCTCTCTTCCTGCGTCTTTCTGCCGTACTGGAAGCTGGTCTTCAGCGTTTGCGCCTCGGAGCATCAAAGACATGGCCCTCTCCAGACAATACTGTTATGTTTCAGTCATTCCTTTTTAAAAAACTTTTTCATGATGCAAAATTTCAAATATCTACAGGAGTCGCAAAAATGGTATAATGAATCCCTGTTTACCTCTCAGCCGGTTTCAATAATGGTCAACGCTTTGGCGCTTTGATTTTCCTGTCTCCCCATGCTTTATTTTTTCAGGGATTAAAGCAAATCTCAGGCTGCACATTATTTGAACTATAAATAATTCAGCGTGTGGCTCTCTAATGTATAAAAACCTAAAAAATCACCCTGATGGCATTAGCACATCTAAGCATTAGTGATAATTCCACAGAATTATTCAGGAATCAGCCTGAATTCAGTCCCCCTGTTCATGCCATCTATTTTGCAATAAGAATCATTTGCCTGTTAGAATTTTACTGATACCCAGTCTGGCTAATTGTATCCTTGGGTGTTTTCAATACGTCCTTCTCTTCTCCAAATTTTTTGTCATGTCGTAATTAGATCTGGAGGAGCACTGTCCAGTGGAGTAAAATGCAAGCCAGGAATGTAATTTAGAGTATTCTAGATATTGCTAAAGTCTCCCCCAGAGGGGTTGTCCTTTTTTGCATCCCCTCCAGCAATGTATGAGAGCTCTCATTTCCTTAGAGCCTTGCAAACAGGACTCTGACTGTTGAGCATTAGGTGTTTTTTGTTTTTTGGTTTTTTTTTTGGTTTTGTTTTTGTTTTGTCCATCTGATTTGCAAGAAACAGGATCTTGGTGCAGTTTTAACGTCCATATCTCTTATCAACAGCCAGGGGAAGCATCTTGTCATCTCTCTAAGGGCTATTTCCATTTTCTGTGAACCGTCCATATCTTTTGCCCATTTCCTAACAGATCGCGGATCCTTTCCTTCTCAAATCTTTACAGATTCTTTATGAGGAGTATTCGATCTTTGAGTTTGTTATAAATGAACATTCCAAGTGTTTTTCCACGGGTCCTTCCTTCTCAACCTCTCACCTTGGCTTTGTTTCCTTCTCTCTCCCTTGTGCGGTGTTGTTCCGCACCTCCGCCATCGCGCTGCCCCTCGTCCTCTTCTCTGAGCTCGTCCGTCCGGAACACAAGTCGTACCCCAGCTGTGAGTGCTTCAAGAGAGGGACTCGCATTATGTTAATTTTGGTATTTCCAGCACTGGACGGTAGTGGTTAGCTCATGGGAGATGTTTGGTATGTTGGTTGTTTGAACCTCTCTGCTGCGATGTGCAAAATTTACCCCTCGTGTCTACCTATATCTCTGTTCTTGTTGTTCTTACAGCCTGGATTTCCCCTCTTTTTGATTTTCTAGATCTGAACCAATTGAAATTTTACCTGTCTTCCAAGGCTCATCTGTGCCATTTTCTCTATGAAAGCTTTCTTGACGTCTTAAGGTGATCTTCCCTTTCTTGGAAATCTTTTATACTTTGTATCTCTTTCTGAGTCCTCATCGTGTGGCCCCCTTCCCCTTACTCATGTGCTTTTCAGAGCCTAGGACATAGGCTGTAAGAAAAAGGTAGCTGTCGCATTACTAAATATGAATAGGGTATCCTTTATCCATTTTGCATATTTGGCTTATCTTGCGTATCTGAGGTCCCATCGTACGGTTCTTGAAGGTACATCAGATCACATCTGAATCACCAAATAGAGTCCACACTGATTGGCCTGTTTAAATGGGCTTTACTGGTCTATGTGGAGGAGCTAGAAAATGGAATAGATCGTGTGACTCCACAGATGCTTACGGCCCCTTTGCCCTGAGCTATTTGTCCCATCGACTCAGTCACAGGACCTACAGGGTGCCACCAGCCCGCAGCATGGAGGGTTCCTGTTAAATGCAGTTGTTATTTAGGAAGGCCTGCCACACTCTCATTTAATGGTCAGTGATAGCTTTGGTCGAAATAGTTTCTCAGATGGTTAACTGGTCACCCCAGACTTCGATTAGGGCCATTTTTGATTCAAGAAATATCAAGAACGTGGGTCATTTCCTAGGACAGAGTGTTGACCTGAGCACAGCGAGCAAAGGCAGGACTGACAAGAACGGGGACTGGGTGTTCCCCTAGACTTACTTTTCCTTTGCCTTTTTTCTTCCTCAGAAAAGAAGCCTTCATTTCTAATGGTGGTCTTTTCTATTTCTTATAATGCATGTGTCGTTCAGCTGAGTAGGGCTCATACAATTTTCAGATGTTGAAAGCTTTTGGGCTAAGGGATAGTCTTTAGGTGCCAACTATTATTTTAATGCTAAAATTACGTAAGGAGCCAGTAATTTTGCAGGGCAGCACGCCTCATTTGCATGTTGATTAAAAGGTATCTGTGACGATTGGGGCCGGAGTGGAACAAATAAGCTTGGTGTGTGGATCATATATTTTCTTCCGGTTAGACTTGGGACATATCCTTTGCCTAGGAAGGCTTTGGAGCGGCTGCAGAGAGAACTGATCATTTATAAAAATCTCCTTACTGAAGCTCAAGCAGCCTCCCTGGCTTCGTTCGTGTACATGCTCGTGGGTACCGAGGTGGGTGCTTCGTGGGTATGTTTCTCGGCTTCTTTTTCTCTAAAGCTGCCAAAACAAAACAAAACACAAAACAAAATACCCTTTCCCCAAACCTGTCTTCCACTTTTGTACCACATTCAATTTAGTTAGAATTAAATTTCTTGTGTATGTGCCATGGGTTATCATTGTCAATCTTCCTTAATCTTGGATACACTGTGGTTTATAAGGTTTTATTTATTTATTTATTTATTTATTTTTTATTTCCCCTTTGCACTTATGTTGTAACTATAATCATATCGTATCTGATAGGAACTGCCCAGGTCAGTTTTGAGGATTTCTTTGTATGGTTGGAAGATAGCCTTTGTTACTTTTTTTTTTTTTCTGGTCACATATCCAATGTGCTTTTCCTTATCACTTGTGATTTGTCATCCTTTTCGGCCATATCATTAATGCCATCTAAAATTCTATTTGGGACCCTGTTTTGCTCACAGCCATCACAAATATTATCAGGATTTTCATGTGGAAGCTGATTTGATATTTGAGTCTTGCTTTTTATTCACTTTTCAGCAAATCATCAATATCCTTGCCAGATGCTATTTTTTTTTTTTTTTTAAGTACAGGGCACCTGGCTGGCTCAGTCGGGTAAGCGCAGACTTCGGCTCAGATCATAATCTCACAGTTCTTGAGTTTGAGCCCCACGTTGGGCTCTGTGTTGACAGCATGGAGCTTGGAGCCTGCTTCGGATTCCGTGTCTCCCTCTCTCTGTGTCCCTTCCCCACTTGCCCTCTGTCTCTCTCTCAAAAATAAAAAAAACATTAAAAAAAAGGGGAGACTTCATGCCCAGCTTGGAGCCCAACTTGGAGCCCAGCACAGAGCCCAGCACAGAGCCCAGCACAGAGCCCAACCAGGGCCTTGAGCTCAGGACCCTGAGATCAAGAGTGGCATATTTAACCAACTGAGCCACCCAGGCACCCCAACGGGTGCCAATTTTAGGTTTACCCCGTGTCTGTTACTCAAAACACTAAACATCCTTCAAGAGCCTTCATGGGTGTCATTGCCAACTGCTGTTGAGAGAGTGGCACGGTTTTTCCTTTAACAGTATTTCCAAATGTAACAAAGGAATAGAGAGTTAAAGCTATGGGGGGTTCTCAGTTCGATGGAGAAATAGGAGATCAAGGATGTTAGCTATCTAAAAGGGACCCTTACCAGGACAGCCAACTTTATCACTGTGTTTATTTTATTGTCAGCTGAATAATGAGAAGGAAAGAGGAGTGGCGTGGGTATGCTTCAGCACTTTTTCAACCAGAGCTTATTCAGAATGCACTTGAACATCAGGAATTCACGTCTAGCGATAGTTGATGGGGTGTTGTTTGTTATTATATTGGTAGCACAAGTGATGTCAGTTATAGACTATGTGCCTTCTTTTTAATAGTTAGAAAATGTCTTAGTGTCCTCGATCCTTCCGTTCAGCGGAGGGCAAACTCTAGCCCATGGGCCAAATACTGCCCATAGCCAGTTCTTTAAATAAGTTTAAAATAAATTTTTTTTTAGTGTTTTCTTATTGTGAGAGAGAGAAAGCATGAACTGGGGAAGGGCAGAGAGAGAGAGAGAGAGAGAGACATAATCCAAAGCAGGCTCCAGGCTCTGAACTGTCAGGACAGAGCCCGATGTGGGGCTCCAACTCACGAACCGCGAGATCATGACCTGAGCCGAAGTCGGACGCTCAACCGACTGAGCCCCCCGGGCGCCCCTGAATAAGTTTTATTGGAACATATCCACACCCAGTCATTCGCTCATTGTCCACGGTAGCTTTCACGCTGTAAATGGCAGAGTTGAGTATGAGCCACAATGCCTAAAATGTTTACTAGCTGGTCCTTCAGTGAAAAACATTGCTGGAGCACCTGGGTGGCTCAGTCAGTTAAGCCTCCGACTTCGACTTTGTGTCAGGTCTTGATCTCGCGGTTTGGGAGTTCGAGCCCCCTGGTGGGCTCTGTGCTGACAGCTTGAAGTCTGGAGCCTGCTTCGAATTCTGTGTCTCCCTCTCTCTCAAAAATAAGTAAACATTAAAAAAAAGTTTTTTAAAAAGGAAAACTTTGCTAACTCCCACTTTGGTTGAATCAGGTGTCCTGGGGGTGTACCCTGGTTTGGGTATTTTCCTATTTTGGTGATTTGATTTGGGAAAGCTGATAAAAAGGTGTTTAACATTTGTCCCACATTTTGCGTCTTTGAACACACGATTTATTGTTAGAGTGAATTAATTTTTACCCAAGAATGTATTATTTGAACCTATAAAGTAGTAGTCATTCCTGTGTGTTGTATGTCTCAGTAGATATAAGAGCACATTCATATGTGCAAATTCTGTTGAGTTTGTGATAGAGAGAGAGAGAGAGAGGAGATAGGATACAAGATGATTTTTGGTTTCAGTTCCTGTACATTTCTGTTGAGTTATTTACATTGGCTGTTTTATTCTTCAGTCAGTTTCTTGCAAGATTAAAATCTGCTTCCCACTCCTGCCCATGGCCTTGACTTCACTCGGCGTTTGGAAAATGCAGACAGTTGGCGTTGACTTAATTCTTAAGTTTTGGTGAATTTGTTCTTATTTATTTGTTTTCGTCCAAGTGATATGAACCCAAAGTAAGAAATCAGGACTATAGATGATTTATGATGAGGAAGGAAGTCACCCTGTCTATTCCTCACGATCACGCTCATTGCCACGGGCATCTCTTTCAACCATTAACAAGGAATTCTAGGGGGTGCCTGGGTGGCCTGAGTGTCCGACTTTTGATTTTCTGCTAGAGTTGTGATCTTGGGGTCCTGGGATCCAGCCCTGTGCTGGGTGTGGAGCCTGCTTGGTATTCTCTCTTTCTCTCCCTTACTGCTCATGCTCTTTCTCTCTCTAAAAAAGAAGTGTGTGTGTGTGACTGTGTGTGTGTGTGTGTGTGTGTGTGAGAGAGAGAGAGAGAGAGAGAGAATGAAAAGAAATTCTGGTAGTTATTAGAAAAAAGAAATCACCAATCTCTATTTCATAATTTAATGACTTTGGACAGTTTCTTCTTACTCTCTGCTATGAGAGATGCTGACTTGACCCTCTCACGCTTGTCCTTAACTTTGGTAGTTACACTAGTATTTTCAGCTTTACTTACGGTTCTTTTCATACCTTTAGAAAAATATATCAATAATCCTCTCTCTTGTTCCCTTTACTTTAGCCCGTTGACTTGATTTTGCTCGAGGATGAAAACATTCGTCGCTTCCCGCTTCCCCTGCCTCTTCTGCGTGTTTGTTTCTTCCCACATTCCTTCAATTTAATTTTTGCTTTTATATTGTCAGGGTTGATAACATTTACATTCTGTTCTGCAATTACAACCATACTTTCGGTGCTCTCTGCCTATGTTTGTTGCCTTTGAGGCTAAAAATAATCAATCTTTTGTATTACTCTAAGTATGTAATTATTTTTTACTGTCGAGACAAGCAGTGTGCTAGGATTTCATTTCTTTTTTTTGGATTCTATTACATGCCCCCAGGCCCCTCATCAGGGTACAATGCAATCTTTTCCTTTGTACCTCTGTTTTCTTTTTATAGGATTTCTGCTAATCAGATGCTGGCCGACCCGGAGTGATTTTAAATGTCTGTTATCTTTTTGCTCACATTTTCAATTTCTTCATCCTTTGTGCTCTCTAGTCCGAACCGTGTCTCGACTTTACTTTCTATCCATTTTATTGCGTTTAAAAATTTTGGCAATCGGTCCTCCTTCTCGCTTTCCTCGCTCTTTCTGGAGAATTCCACAATGAACTTCCCACTTCAGCCCTCCCTTCTGATCATGGTTTGAGTGATGGCTCCCTCTGCTTTCATGTATACATAGTACCATTCTATTCCCTACTCTGTCATCCAGAAATCTGCAGAAATATCTGGTCCATTGATGTCCCATATGTTCTCAGCACTTTTATGAATTTACTTCCTTGTGTCTTTTTTAACTGCCATTTTAATGAGTTTCAAAGGAGAGAGGCAAAGGCATCCGCAGAATCTACCATCTTGAACTTTATTGCTTTAAATTCATATCTTACTGTAGTTTTTTTTTTCCCTTTAAGAAGCACAGACTATTTTCGGGTTTATAATAAATAACCAGCCCCTTTACCTAGTATATTTAAATTTTCTTTTATTCTTTCAAGCAAGCCCACACATTTCCCTCCAGTATTTGGTGATAAATCAGGTTCTATAAATGCAATACATGCACATTTTAATTTTTCCTTTCTATAATTTCTCTTTCTTCAAGTCAGTTTTATTTTAAACTTTTGTACATACTTATGCATTCGACAAACTCAAAGTTTTAAAGTTTAAGTTCCGACATCAATTTTAACATGGCATTTATATTTAAATTTATTTCCCACCATAAATCAACCATAGACTCCATATGCATTCAATTAGTTATATAGTTCCTTCTGAACATGGTAGGCTCATGCTCCCTGTTTCTTTTTCCTCTTTTCCTCATTGTGACTTGCTTTTCTAATGCATTTCCCTTCTGGCACGTTTTTCTAACTTGTAGAGAATTTACTTAGAGAAGATTGAAGCACAAAATCATACACTCTTTCCCCCCACCTCTTTGGTTTAAGATATTTTGTGTGTGGGTAGCATTGCCTATGGTTTTGTTCTCATTAGATGCCTTCTTGTAGTCTTTTTTGCTTGCCTTTTTTTTTTTTAAGGCAATTGCTGTGTGCTTTCCCCCAGAATTCACATGTGGAAGCCCTAACCCTTAATGCAATTGTATTTGGACCTGGGGCCTTTACTGAGTAATTAAGGTTAAATGAGGCAGAACGGTGGGGCCCTGATGTGATCAGGTTAGTGCCTGAATCAGAAGGGACATCACACAGCTCCCTCTCTCCTTCCACCTTGTGAGGACACTGTGACAAGAGGGTCATTGGCAAGCCAGGAAGAGAGCTCTCACCAGTAACTAAACTGAAGGGCACCTTGATCTTGGACTTCGCAGCCTCCAGAGCCATGAGAAATACACTCCTGTTGTTCAAGCCGCCGAGCGTATGGTGTTTTGTTATGGCCGCCCATGCTGACTGATACAGACACCTACAAGGTTTTGAGTTGTTTTCCACTCCTTCTCTCTACCCTTCTGCTGCATAGATGCTGACTTAACTCGTGCCTCCTGCTTTCCTCCTCCAACTTCTACTCTTCCCTCATGTGGATGAATGAAAGAGTAGCGACCCTTCCTCATATATCCTTGACCCCAACTCTATACTATAGACACTTCCTGCTGGGGAGCGCTTTGCGACAGTCAGCTTTCTTAGCAGAGGCCCCTCTGGGCCTTTCCTGCCTCGTTATTCTTCAAGGTGTCACTTGGCTGCAGAAATTGCAAGTTTATTTCTATTCCAGTGTGAACAAAGGCTCCCTTCTTGCCCTGGAATGATGGTTTTTGTCATTGCCATTTGCCTCAGATGGCTTTCTGTGTTTATGCTTCTCCAGGCTCGTGAGGCTGCCACTAGCCTTTGAGGAACAAATTTCCCACAGATCTAGGGATTTCTGTTCATTTCTCCTAAGAATTTTCTTGCACTCAACTTCAGGGCTGGTACAGGGTTGGCCACTGATATGCTCGTCAAGGAGCTATCTGCTAGTGAGAAGCCACTTCCCTACTTCCGGTTCGAGCACTTATGGAAAGGGGAGGGGAGCACGACACTTATGTAAATTCCATCATTTATTTAATCATTTAAAAAATTTTATTTATTTATTTATTTTGAGAAAGAGAGAGAGAGAGTGTGAGTGAGATAGGGGCAGAGAGAGAGAGAGAGAGAGAGAGAGAGAGAAGAATCCCAAGCAGGCTCCATGCTGCCAGCACAGAGTGTGATGCCAGGCTCAGTCTCACGAACCGTGAGATCGTGACCTGAGCCGAAACTAAGAGTCAGATCCTTAACCTACTGAGCAACCAGGCGCCCCTATAAATTCCCTTTAAATAAACTCTTCAGTGAACCTCTAGCCTTCTCTTACGCGGGCGAGAAGTGGGAGATGGCCACTGGCAGGCAAGTCCTACCACCTTAAAGAACACTGTAACCTCTGTTCTTAGAAAGAGGAATTTCTCCTCATCTGGTGTCCTTAGCCTTGAGGCTTCAGCTGACCTGCCACACTTGCAGGAAAAGTTTCACTTACCGGCTTCTTACACTGTCTTGATAATTAACATCTGTCTTCACCAGTGCTAATGCTAGTCTTTCATTCTCGGTCAGAAGTATTCAGTAGCATGGAAGGAGAAAAGACAGGTCCCCTTGTAGAGAAATTCTTCCTCAAAGTGAGTTAATTCATTTTTGTGGAGAGAAAATGAAGATTTCCCCAGCGTCCTTGGTGCTGTCCTCTGAACAAGGCTCTTGTTGTTCTGCAGTCTATTGAGTGTGTTTCTTCCTTCCCAGAAAATGGCCACGTCTCCTACCACCAAGGTCCCCAGCACACAGCGGAGGACGTAAATCATAACCGGACCTCTCTTAATGTTGACTGAGCAATTGGCTGTGAACTGGCTGGTTTGCTGTGAAAGGGAGATTGCCATGAAATGGCCATTTGAATGTGACATTTGACAATTCCTAAAGCTCTGAATGGAAGATGCAATTGTGGAAAGAATAAAGTTGTACTGAATTTAAGTACTGTGAAGAGGAAATCCATGTCTAAATGGGCAGAGAGGAATTGAAAAGGATAACCATTCTCTTCCTACCTCGGGTTAGCTACCTCAGATGTTCTAAATTTAGAAAAATCGTAAAGTCGCTGGAATAATTGTGTTAATCCCGAAAGAAGCAGTGTATATGCTGGTAAGGGGGAGGGCCAGAAAAATACCTTTACTTACCTACTAAGAGACTTTAGGAAATCGTTTCACATCCTGTTAACGGCACAAATCCATCTGTATTCCATGCTCAAAAGACCCGAAATCACATTCTTTAGGTGGGAAAACTTTTCCACTTGGGGCTGCGTACATTCTGCTGATGCAAAAATTGACAAGGTTGGCAGGCTCTTGCGATGAGTGTGTGGCAGAATATTATTTTCCATGGTAACAGATTTTTGTTGCACCAATAGAGGATTGACTTTGCAAGTAGGTTCAAGCAGAAGTACATGTTGACTCTCAGGAAATAAGCCGTTATCTAAATTCAACTATTTGGAGCAGGTACAAACCCAACAGAGAAAATTGCATTCTATGTAGGACGTTGGCGTATTCCATTTGCTCCAGCTTAAAAAGTCTCAGTGTGGAAGAACCAGGTTCAAACAGTCTACTGAGAGAAGGGATCAGAGGATGAACAAGCGATAGAGGGACAGCGAGGGCCCCTGCCAGCAGTGATTGTGGGGAGGGAACTAGTCAGAAGTGCTTCTGCTTCACAGCGTTGATGGAAACTGACAATTGCTGATGGCACCCCTCCCCCCACAGCATCAAAAGGACAGCAGCGCGGCAATCTGCTGTGTCTGTAAATAAAAAAGTTGAGGAAAGACGTGTACTCAGCATGCTTTTAAAACATCTGTTCTAGTAAAACACTTGAAAATAATCATGCAGTAACAGGAGAAAAACAGCTGTGCGTGAATCAATAGGCTCTACCATACGCACGCCAGGAATATATATGCAATAAAATCTTCAGAAATGGGCCCCTGGGGTATTTGGATCAGTGGACAGACTATTGATTATGTGTAATTTTACTGCGAGCTGTTGTTGTTTAGCGGTGTGGAATATACTGTGCCCGGAGTCCTACGGAAAGCTTCTAATCATGAATGTGTTACTTAAAGCCTTTTACCCTAACTCTTTCCAAGCAATAGGTAAGCAAAAATCACCCTCAAGGGAAGGTTGTGAGGTGTCAAGAGGGGGTGTTTCTACAGCTGAGTCATGGAGGTGGCTCAATAGTCAACACAGGGCTTCCCTCTTCTCCCTTTTGCTACATTGTATTCCAAGGTTTGGTCCTCTTCATTATCCCTTATTTGCCGTCAGCTTGTTTTCATATGATCGGATTTTCTTATGTGTAGAGGCAGAGAGGTTGCTGGGGCTCCATAGGCAGAGCCCACATGGATCTTAGTTCCGTGTCTCTTTCTCACCCTGCCCCGGGAAAGGTGGAGTAGAACAAGGACCCTTTTCTTCCCCCAGCCGGGAGAAAATGTGTTATTAAAGACGAATCTACTCTTTCTGTTCATTCCTCACTGTATCTTTTAACATTTTGTCTCTGGCAACACTCACTATTGAAATTCATTTGCTTCTAAATTCACACCCTATTGCTTACATGCTGTAATTGCCGTGGGTGCTTAAAAAAAATCATTTGAAGTTAAAAAGAAAAAAAAGTGGGCCAGCTCGCGACCTCCAGATGTTGATGTTGCGGTGGGAGAGGGGGTGGGGAATGTCCCCGCTCCTTCTTCGCGCCTCGCGGCAAAAAGCCACGATTTCTTGGGTTCTCTCGTAAGGTGCAAAGCGCTTTCGTACAGTATTCCATCTAGATGCTATTTTTCTTGTGTTGAAAGAGCATTCCAAAGTTTATCAGCCTTTACTGGACTCAATCAGGCAACCGCTCAGAGCCGCTCAAGGCACAGTTGTAGTTTTCACCGCTGACATGTGGAAAAGCAATCAGACGCTGAATTATATGGCTGGCTTTCTTTGTCTTCATCTGTTTAAAGTACTCACCGAACCCCAGCGAAATAACAGCGCTGTGTGGAACAGCCCTTGGAAAACCTCATTCATCATGAAGTTGGTAGGGAAGCCTGAACAAATAGCGGAGGGGCCGACTTCACCAAAGGCAAGAACAGACAGTGTTTTGATGTTTTCAGGAATCTTGCTGGGAACGTAATTTCGCCTCCCTTTGCGACTCCCCCCCCCCCCCACCTTCCACTTTCCAGACTTTTAAACAGTTGGACCCTTAGACTTCAGTCAAAGGCAGACGGAAAGTGAACGACTCAGAGAGGGTTGGTGTTGCAGCTGTTAAAATAATAGCATTTCCAGGCCTTGATTATCTACTTTGAGAGCCTCAGCTATATCCTTCAAAGCAGTTTATGTGCCCTGCGTATCAAGGACTACGCCGCCAGCAGGGCTAGCTAGGATCATCTAAGTCGAGGTAGAAGGGACACTGTATCTAGAGGAGGGGAAAATGCTGGCTTACAGCTGACCTCCCCTGTGGGGGTTAAGTGCTCCGTAAGTTATTTGAGTGGTTTAAACTTTATGTTTGACTTTCTCTGGGGCTTACACTCAAGTCTCTTGCTTAGACGTTTGGGCTTAGGGCGTGTAAAGAAATGTTAATATTTGCCGAAGCCAAATATAATTAATGTCGTAATCTGGTTTCAGGAAGGTGATGCATTATAAAACCCAGGATGTGTCATTTTCAGATTATTTATAGTTTGGATAAACCATACAATAGGTCCTCTATAGTGGAGATAATTTGGAGTAATTTTAAAGTGTGTTAGAAGTGAACCGTCAGTTCAGGTTTGTTTTGGAAGAGAAGGAGAAGTCATTAAAATTGGATTTCTCAAGGAGATACAACTAAATACCTTCTGCTTAGAAGTTTGGAGTTTCAAGAGCCCCTGGGGATAAAGCATGTGGCAATCCCGTAGGCTCCCTGTTTTGGCTTTGGAAGCCATTTGCTATTGGATATGAACTGGTGTGCGTGTGTGTGTCTGTGTCTGTGTCTGTGTGTGTGTCTGAAGTCCACATTTCTACGCAGTAGTGAATTTGATTTCAACTTGGATCCTAACAAGAAAGGTAGACGACTTGTCAGAGAATGATTAGGAAGCAAGACTTCCTACTTTCCTATCATGCCAGAAAATGGAAAATAAAAAATATATATACGATGTAGATTAGATACAGCACAAAATGCTCAGGTCAGTGAAGCCATTCCAGAGACAGCAGGTAGCGTGTCAGTGCCCCGCATTTTGCAAAGTATGTTGGAGAGAAGCAAATCTCCTGAGGGATCCTGCTGGAATATCAGCATTTTACAAAGAATTCAGCAATTCCTAGGTGTAGAGAGGGATAGTTTATTTTACAAAAGAAGTGATGGCCTTGATATATGAAGACAACATAAAGCCAAGGCAGGGTGAGAGAAAGATGCATTCACATGTAGATGAACCCATACAACACTGGACAATTCAAGAAGGAAAGTGTTTCAAACTGATCCAAGCTAGAGGTTAAACTCTACACTGTTGCAAAGCATCAAAGAGTCAGAAATTGACACCCGACCTGATGGAACACCTTTGCTACCTATTGTTGTGTTTAGGTTAATTGTTCAAGTAGGTAGTTCTCACTGTATACTGGATTCGTTTCTTTTCAACAAATCCTTTTGTTTTCCTCACGTGGTCCCGAGTTCAGGAAATATTTTAACTATTATGGATACATGTATCTGTGAACTGGCTTCCAGTCCAGTTCTGGGCCCCAGAGCAGCAAAACCAGCCAGGCAGTACCACTCTAAAAGATGTTGCTTTAATTAAGTATATTTTCCAAGATGATTTCCAATTATCTGGCTTCTGCTTAGATCATCATCTCATGGTTTGTGAGTTCAAGCCCCAGGTTGGGTGCTGTGCTGACAGCTCGGAGCCTGGAGCCTGCTTCGGATTCTGTGTGTATGTGTGTCTCTCTCTGCCCCTCCCCTGCTCATGCTCTGCCTCTCTCTGTCTCAAAAAGAAATAAACAAACATTAAAAAAATAAAAAAAGAGTATATTTTCCAAACCAGGGCGTGTTGTAGCATAAACTCGCTTGCCATATCCTCACTCACTGAGTCCTTTCTCTTAGTTAACTACCTCTCTCTGAAGTCCTCATCATGGTCTATCTCAATACTAATAAGTTAACAGGTAACTATATGCAGATACATCAACCAAATATAGACCTAGAATGATCTTTCTTAAGACAAAACAAAACCCAGTCAATACAAAGGCAATCAGTAACAGAAATACCACCCCCAGTACTCAAGGTGCTGTCAGCATTGTGTGGTGGGAAGGGTGTTTCACTTGAAATCATTCTAGTCGTCATTCTATTCTTTTAGGTGGTGGACCTTTGGTGATCTCCTTAACCCTCTGGGTGTTAGTTTCCTCGTCTGTAACTTGGTGGGGTTGGGTAGTAGTAACGGTGTTGTTCCCTTCCATCTAGTTGTAAGATTATGGGAATTTGACAGAAATCTGTTACACTAGGGTGGGGAATTTCAT
The DNA here is from genome assembly GCA_030068075.1 of Paguma larvata. Classification (NCBI taxonomy): domain Eukaryota; kingdom Metazoa; phylum Chordata; class Mammalia; order Carnivora; family Viverridae; genus Paguma; species Paguma larvata. Next base: position 129,708,666 of record CM057826.1, read on the forward strand.
GAGTGTATATATATATATATATATATATATACACTTCGTATGTAATTTCAAATGTATATTTCATAGACATCACGTGTGAAGTTGTTACAGGAAGCTGGGAGAGATGCTGGTCCTTGTCTTGCGGAGTTGAAGAATGAATCTCATGACAACAGAGTGTGAGCAAACAGTAGAGTTTATTGAGGGAAAGTACAAAGCTCTCAAGAGTGGGAGGGGTCCTGAATGGGTAGCCAGTGAGGACTTCTGTCCCTGACTTTTTATTGGGACCTTATCGGAAAGTTTGTGAGACTCCACTCATGGCACCCAGCCCAGGAGGGTCTGGAATACATTTATTATTTTTTTTTTCTTTCCCCAAACCCCACTGCTTCTTAGCCTCCCCCCTGCAGCTGCAGCCTGCCTCCTGCAAGGTCCATCATCTCTCCCTGCCTAATGTTAACCCTTTCCGTATTCAAAATCATAGACTCCCTCCGTTGGACTGTTTTAGGTAGAAAAGTCATTTTATCAAAGAATATTGGGCAGGTCACAGGATCAAGAGAAGGGCTCAAAAACAAGTTTGGGGCTCTGCAGCTGGGAAAACAATGTCCAATGACGGTGTCGCAAAACAGACCTGGTGAGTGGATTGCAGAAGAAAATGGGTGCTGCCTTCTCTGCGTTAGACCCGCTGTGCGTCTCCCTGGCCTTTTGCTGCCTGAGGAGCCGGTCTGTTCACTCCCCTCTGCACCAGTGGAAATTGCCCATAGATTCTGTATCTTTGCACACCGCCTTCCAATTTCAAAGTTATGGTCCAGGGCAACCTGCCCATGCCTATACTCTACCTAGAATTTCCCGCATCTGTCTGGAATTTGGTCCTATCTCCCATTGGGACTTACAATATGGGAAATTCCTCAAATGTAAGCACGTCTTCTGAAAGTTGGCAAGCCTCTACTGTATCACCTTATCCTGTTTAGTAGACAAATACTGTTCTCTGAGGAAGAATTTCTCTATGGAAGTGTGTGAAGTCCGCCTGGCTCAGATGAAAGGTCTCTAAGAGGGCTCTGTATCACTTCCTTGTTCTTACTGCCTTCCTCCTTCCCAGGTGATTAAAGCCATTTCTCTTTGCTCGCCTCTAATTTCTACCCAAACAGTCTTTTTTTTCTCCTTTTTCCCTCCCTCCCTCCCTCTTCCCCTCCCTCTTGTCTTTCCTTCTTCTTTCCGATCATTATTTCTCTTTGGCCAGCTACCAACTGACTTGTAACATTTAAGCCTTAAATCAAAACACTTTATTTGTGAAGTACCTGATTAAGAATGTACCCAGGCATCTAAAGGGATTTAAGAAAATGTTATTGCATCCTTTATTGCAAGTCCCCCATGGAGAAGATTCAGAGATGGGAATGGAGGGCTTGGACGAGGGCGTGTTGGAAAAAATTGTCCAGAGTTACGCTGGGTAGGATTGCATAAGTGAGTGACATGGGGGTGGGGAGGTAGGTTTGGATCGTCCTTTGTAGGGAAGCTCTTTGAAAAAGAGGATGAAGGAGGGGGTACCTGGGTAGCTCAGTTGGTTGAGTGTTTGACTCTTGGTGTTGGCTCAGGTCATGATCTCATGGTTCGTGAGTTTGAGTCCCGCTTGGGATTCTCTCTCTTTGCACCTCTCCTGCTCACTCTATCCCAAAATAAATAAGCTTTAAATATATATGTTTGTTTATTTTATACATTATATATTGTTATATATAATATATATTTATTAATACGATACATATTTATGTAAGTTATGTTATTATATATTATTATGTATATCATATATGTTTATTTATATAAAGAAAAAGAGGATGAAGAGTTCAGTTCTCTTAGACTCTGAGAATATTGCTGTTTTGTCCAGAAACTGGTTGGGAAAACAATTTTCCAATGTGATGTTGTGTACCTTAATGCACAGAACCCATGAGAAGCTATTGTATGCTTTGTGTGAAAAATGACAGTGCTTACACAAAAGATGCAGTTCTCTAGCTCCAGCTGGAAAATGCTATGAAGACACAACAAAACACAACATAAGCTCCTCCAGTATGAGCGTAATAAGTGAGAATGGCGGCTAATAGCATGTTGTCATTGATATAATGTTTCTGCTTTTTGGGTGTCAGAGCTGGACCTTTTCTGAATTTATTATAATATGCATAGGGTGAAATGCATGTTCGTTCCTAGTGTCTGGAGCATCTGGTAAGGTAACCTCTAGTTCTGCTTTAAATGGAAATTGACAAAGCAGATCCATGTTACCCTGGTTCTTGAGAAGTGGTCCTGAGGGATGGCTTTTCTGATTCAGCATTCCTGAGTTCTGTGCCATCCTCAGAATAAGGTTTGAACATCACATGACCCTCAATGGTTTAATCTGTGTAAATAAAGCTAAGCCATATGAATCTGACACAAATTGCTTCATTCAATGCATTGAGTGATTGCCGGGGACTGACATGGTTGAACACTGCTGTATAAATTGACTTCATAGTCCCCTGCTTATACAAGGAGGTAAAAGTTAGTGGTCATCAGAGGTCCAGATTACATTTTGAACAAATAATACCATCTTGTTGGATTCCTGACCTTGAGAGAATATGAAGCTAAAGCAGAAATGAATTCCTTCAAGCCAATAGGTATTTCTTATGTTTAAAATCTGTGTTTTGGCATCCCGGGGAAAAGGAATTGTTTCGTAGGGGATATTTCTTTTTGCTTGTTTGTTTTATTTATTTTTTCATTTCTTTTAAAAAATATTTTATTTAAATCCAAGTTAGTTAACATATTGGGTACTAATAGTTTCAGGAGTAGAATTGAGTGATTCATTACTTACATGTAACACCTGGTACTCATTGGGAGGGGATATTTCATTATGTACAACAGCTAGACTTTATTATGAAACTTGTTTTCATTTTTCCAGCAGCCAAGCTATCAGGCAAACTTCATAAAAACTAAACTATTTTACTTTGTATCGTATTTCCTTCATCTACAGTGATTTCTGTATAATCCTGAAGAAAGAACCTGGAGGCGGACCCGCTGTTGTTAAAACTTCTTTCTGTGTTCAGAAGCTGAATTTTAAAGTAATTTAGGTGGGGGCAAGACCCAGAACAGCCTCCTCTTTGTTGAGCCCTAGGTAATTTCAAACTCTCCAGGTTGTCATTGTGGAGTCTCTGGAGGAAGACCTCGGTCACTACGGGCAGAAGCTATCAGGTGGGTTGGGCAGAGAAGAGGTAGGGAGAAGAAAGGAATGAGAATTGTTTCATGCAAATAACATGATAAGGAAGAAAGGGACAAATGAAGAAAAGACAGTGGCAGTGGGAAGTCTGACCTTTGGCGTTTGTGTGGAAGAGGGAGCAGAGGTTGGCTGGTTCGTCCTGGTGGTTACTTTTTGCGCAATGGGGGAGTCAGATGCTGCCTTGATCTGCTTCTGGTTCTGCTGCCACAGTTGCCATGGCCCCAGCTCTTATTTGGGAGACATTTAGTCTTGTCAGGCATCCCGCTAAAGCAAAAGTGTATATTCTCTCACTTCCCAGTCCCAAAGAGTTCTTCAAAGTGGAGTGGAATGTTAAAAGTCCAATGGTCCGGGGGCCAGGAGACTGGCTACCTACTTTAATATTGTGATTAGCAACTGGGAGCAACTCGTATAACTTTCTCATTCTAAGATGGAAATATCAAGAGTTAGTTCATAGGTGTGTTGTTAGGAATAAATGAAATAGGACTATGGCCAGCACCATGTCAAGGCAGAAAGCCCAGTGTTTTAAAAAATGTTTGTTTATTTATTTTGAGTGAGGGTACAAGCGGGGAAGGGGCAGAAAGAGAGGGAGAGAGAGAATCCCAAGCAGGCTCTGAGTTGTCAGCACAGAGCCTGATGTGGGGCTTGATCTCATGATCGAGCGAGATCATGACCTGAGCCGAAACCAAAAGTCAGACACGTATCCAACTGAGCCACGCAGGTGCTAGTTTCTTTATCTATGATAAACTAGTTTCTTTATCTATGATAATTCAATTTTAAAAATTACTTCCATCTCAAATATTTCATATCTAAATGTTTCGCTTATCCTGAATTATGTAATTTTAGAGTTCAGTAGAAAGAAGCTGTATTCGATTTATTGTTAGATCCTTGTTATTGATTATTTACAACGTCTACTCTAATACCTTGCACAGAGTGAGTACTCAAGTATGGGAATACCAAGACATAAACAACCTTTTTGAAAATAAATCTGGTCACGTGGGACAACTTTCAATGAAGCAAAATACTGTCGGCAACAAAAACATTATGAATGTAACATTTTTCCTGCCATAGTTTCTCAGGCGAACGAGTAGGTCCCGGGAAATATACCCAAAGGCAGCTCTGTCAGGTGTTCTCAAGCCTGATAACCAGGTTTTTTTCTTTTCTTTTTTTTTTTTCTGGAGCACAAAAGATTCACCAGGTTTTGCTCAGAACATCAAAATCTCAATGAGAGTCTATGGGCACTACTTAACTCTGAAAGAATTCGCCTTATCTGGAGAAAACAAATGCTCAAGTTGTCCATCACCTTTCGGAGGGAAACGGAACCCCAGAAGGAATGATATGAGCAAGCTCTTGGTTTTCGCACTAAAGTAGCACTTTCTTAGAAATAATGTTTTCAAGGAATTCATAGCAGAAATGTCCTCTTATTACCTTTCATATCTGGGTTCAGTAGGCATGGACATTTCCGATGTGTAACATGAAATCTACTGAGTAGACAGAGACATAAAGAAGACAGATTTTTGTTATGTGTTTGACTTTAATACTTCTTCTACTTATGGGAGGAGGTCTTACCGCACGATCCCACTCAGGTGGGTACTGCTGGTAACGAAAGCTAAGTTAGATGTGGATAATTTGGAATACCGCAGACCACTTCATCAGGAATGTTAGTTATTATAAAAATTGGCTGTCTTCACTAGTTCTTGGTTATATTTCTTCTAGTGGGTCAGAACGGAAGAAAGTTATAGGAACCACACGAAACCTTCATAGTCACTAGAACTAGTCCCTTTCAGTTTTGATTTGTTTTCTGTATTTCCCACATATGGTCTTATGCTGATCACTCTAGCTCTGTTTCGACATCAATAAAATAGGGAAAATAATTAGGAATTATCTTTTGGGATTTTTGTAAGGATAAGATGAATCGATGTCAGTTGAAGCACCTGGGAGAATGTTAAGCCAGTAGTTGACGTAATGTAAGTGATATCATTTCTGTATATTGGTGATAATTTTGGCTTTTAAACTTTTCAATCTTGTAACATTTTTCTCCTTCATGATAATATCAGGACAGGGGTACGAAAGTTGGGGAATTTTTTCTTCTAGGTGAGTAAGCAGGTTTTATTTCAGACAGGTAGAGTTATTAACTTTGAAACATCCTTCAATAAACCAATTGAAGAAGAGCCAAACTGGAAAGTACCGTATTTTTCATCAAATAAGAAAACGGTGCAGTGGGTATGTGTAATAAGTGAAGATATTATGGAGTGAGGATATAAAATTAAATGTGTGTTGTTGGATAAGAAAGTCCACCCAAAAGGATCATGACTTGGGAGTTCTAGAACTTTATAGAAAAGGTTTTGTGTTAAATACACCTGTGGTAGCCTCTTTCCTGCTGGCGTCTTCTTAGATCTAAATACTCCTTTTCAAATTCTGAACATTCCAAGTGTTGTTTCTAGATACACAGTGGAATAGTGGACGGAATAAAAGAATAAAATCAAATCTCAAGCTCGATTTCCAGGGACCCAATGGCAAGGAAGGTACCAAGTAGACTCCTTATCAACTGTCCGACCAGGCAGAAAAAGACCACGTGTCCCTAAATAGTTTGGCAGAACTTCGATGCAATTGAGGCATAGAAATAGTCTTAAAGAGCTGTGTGTTTTTAAAGTTGGTCTCACTGAGATAAATCAAGCTTATTTTTCTATATAAAAGTGGACAATATACTAGAATGCTTCAGTTCGATATTCTGTAATTTTTTTCTTCTCTTAGAAAATAACATGAGCTTCTCTCATGAAGACGTGCCTTTGGTTCATGACTTGGTCAGTTACTCAGAGCTGGGCTGTGGGCAGGTGGCTTGCCCTTGCTGAACCCCAACTTTGGTGCCTGTTAAATGTAGCGAAGACGACAACCCAAGTGCGTGGAGGAGGGCAGTGTTAAAGGGTGAACTCCCTGGGAAGTGGGAGGTAGTCACCAGATGCTAACCTTGGCATTGTACGTCGAACCCCCTCCCAGCAGTCCTCGAGACCCTCCCTTATTCCTACCTATGTCACATTTCAAAGCCTACAAAAATAAATGATAAGAGGTTGAGGATTTCAGCCAATCATCTTAATTTGTCATTATCGTTGGCCCTGTAAGGAACCGTGAGCGTGTGAAAAAGAGAAAGAATAAACCGTGTTTGAGACGGTCACGCCCCCTCCCTCTCTCTGTGTTCTTGAATGCTTACGGCAGTGGTAATCGCCTGTAAGGTAAACAAATAGCAAGGAGCAGTGGGCACTCCTTGGTTCTCAGAAGATGGATGGTTAGCAACAGATGTTTATTCAGCCTTCCATGCCTTCCTATTTGACATCAGCTTCTTGATAACTCCACGCCTTTTTTAAAAGGAACATTTAAATTTGCTACAGATGTTTCATGAAAACCATTATTCGAGTAAAGAGAAAATGCATTTGGAAGCAATTGTGCAGAGGTTTAATTTTTATTTCGAAGGGAAAATGTGTGCACGCGGTAGAAGTAATAAAGGAAAGCTGAATTTCCCTGGAGGTACGCTCGGCTGAATAAAATCTGCTACATTATCCTTCAATCAGCCACTTAAAAATTTTAATTGTGTAGACGCTTAATCACAAGGAAAGTAACCTTTGCATGAGCTTTCCTTTGTGGAGGGGAGTGGGGGAGGGCTGCCATCTTTTTTTCAGCTCCTTTGGAAGAATCTTGTCATGTTTCAGCGTTTCTCTGCACCTCCTGTGCTCCTCTAGGCTCCGAGCGTTGACTTTGAGCCTCATTATGCTGTATTGCAGACGAAAAAAGCACAGCAGTAATGAAAAGGTTGAAGCAAGCAGGTACTTGGTTACTGTAAAAAGCCTCCAAGCTAACCCAGCTCCAAATCCCTGTCGTGTGTACAGATGGGTCCCCCAACGCTCAGTGTTCAACAGCCCCTGACTCAGCAAACCTCCTGCCGCGCAGGTCCCTGTCTGTGGCTCACTCCGCCCTCTCTCTTTTAAGTGTCAGAGTGACACAGCATATGCCATTTGGGAAGCGCACTGCAAATTGGCTTGAGATATAGATCCGGTTTTCTTCTTCCACCCTCAGCGGCAATCAAGGGAGCTATTTAGCGTGATAACGTTAGAAGATGATGATTTTATGACTCTTAAAATTCGACTTTCCGCATATTTCATGAAGGAACTTGTGCTTCATTGCGATTCATATGGTTTTCTGGGTGTGGGGTGAATTGGGAACCGTGAATTCGGGGAGAATCAATAAAGGCACACTTCCACAGTCCAAGGGAAGCAAGGGGCAAAGCCGATTTCCCGGATAATCCCAGCAAAGCATCCCTTCGAACGATTTGGCTTAGCCTCGGCACTCCATGCCGTTAGTCTCTTCCTACTGCTCTCCAGGCTGGAGTCCGATGCTGAGATGTTCTGCCTTTTAGTATCTCTGCCAGTATTTCTTGGAGAGTCACAAGGTGCCAGCCATAGTAGAACAGGGTCATGTCTTTTGTTTTGAGTCATCCAAAGCCAAAGGGAAATGAGAACCACATGGCACGGGGGGACATTTCATGGCAGTTTTGGCTTATTTTTAAGAAACAGCTTTACAGAGGTGAAATAGACCTACAATCCACTACTCACATTATGGTGCGACATTTGATGTTTTGGTGTCTGAATATACCTGCGAAACCACCACAACCATCAAGACAGTGAACACACTTCACACTGTCAAAGTTTTCTTTGTGTCCTTGGCAATCCTTCTCTCTTTCGCGGGCAACACCTGATCTGTTTTTCGTCAGTGTACGGGAGTAGGAATTTCCTAAAATTTTGTTTAAGTAGAATCCTGTTGTATGTACTCTTTTCTCTGTTTGTCTTCTTTCACGCGGCGTGTTTAGTTGGATTCACACATGTTGTTTATAACATCAGTCACTCATAACCTTTTATCGCTGAATACTATTCCGTCGTCTGTATGTACCCGCAGCGTGATGTGTGTGCTCCGCTGTTGATGGGCATTTGGATTATTTCCAGCTTTTTTGCAGTTTCAAATGAGGATGCTATGAACATCGAACACTTGACTTTGCTGCCTTTTCCAAAACAACAATAGGTAGATGCTTTAGATAGTTGTGTCTCATTCTGGCCTCTTTCCTGCCTTTGTAAAGTAGGGAAAAATAATTGTACCTATTTCACAAGACTGTTGTGAGGGCTGCCTGGGATAATGCATAATAAAGGGCTTACTGAGTTCCTGGCTTAATAACTGTTAGTTTTTTATTTTTAGTTTTTTTTATGTTTATTTATGTTTTGAGAGAGAGAGACAGAGAGACAGAGTGTGATCAGGGGAGGGGCAGGGAGACAGGGAGATACAGAATTTGAAGCAGGCTCCAGGCTGATGCAGGGCTCAAACTCACGAACTGTTGAGATTGTGACTGAGCCGAAGTCAGATGCTTAACCGACCGAGCCACCCAGGCACCCAGTTTTTTTTTTTTAAATTAAAGTTTTTTGTAATTTTTATTTTACAGGGAGAGAGATAGCAGGCAGGAGAGAGAGGCAGAGGGAGAGAGAGAGTTTTTTAAACATTGTTATCATTGTTGTTTTCTTTACTGGTAACATTTACTTTGATTTCCCTCCGTCTGCATTGGATTCCACTCACTCCGTGCCAAGTATCCCATCTTGAAGCACGTAACATACTGAGGCTGAAATGTGGGACTCACAGTCATCGTTAGACTCTGTGAACAGTCGCATCGAAAATGGGTGTTATCTTAAATCTGGGCAAGAAATTATTGGCAAAATAATCCCCAAAGTCCGAATTCGGCAATTAATTTCACCAGCTATTAAAAACGTTAGAATGATTTCGTCCTTAGAATCCACCAAAATGAAGCAGTTGTTAACAAACCGAGAGAGGACATCAACCACTGTGCCAAGAGAGGCCCGGCTGTGTGTCGACAGGAGGCTTGGCGAGGCCGGAGCGTGATGGTTTAGGATGGCACGGCGTTCGTTTGCGGCAGTTCCACAGCTGGCGGCCAGTGCTGTTATGAGCTTTGCTGACAGGCAGTAATCGAATCTGCAATCCCGTTCGTTCTATTTTTCCCTTCTCAGCACAACTCCAGCCTCCTTCTGGTTTAGCGTTCTGGGCATTTGTATTCAGCACCTCACATTCCCTCTCGTTGACTTTTTTGGCCTTGGAATAATGAACACTGCGAATCTTCGCCACAAGTTTGGCTATTGTAGACTTGCCTGTCTGATCACTATCTCAGTCATCTGCACTCCCCTCCCCCCAAGCAGTCCATAGATGCCATTAGCCTCTTGTATATATATCAGGGTACCCTCACGAAAGTCAGTTTCCCAGGATGTATGACAACATTTGCACGTTCTAAGGGTTTATTTGGAAAGGATGGTACGTGCCAAAGTTCCTAGTGTTTTTCTTGGCATCTAGTTCTTCTCCAAGTTCTAAGGGAGAGAAAATATTCTGAATAAATGCCAATGGGCTTTTCATAAAACATATTCTCCTTCTGACATGCTCTTTGTTTAGTCTCTGGCTTCCCCCTTAGAGAGTGAATGCCATGAAGGTGGTAACTCTGGCTCTCTCATTTACTGCCGTATTCCTAGTACCTGGAACACTTCCTTCTAAGACCTCAACGAATACGTGTTGAGGAATTAACAAAATCACTCAGTGAATTTTTTGAACATTGATAAAGAACTAGTATTATGCTTGGACTTAGAAGTATCAAGTGACTTTAAACACTAGTTCATTGTCCTGATGGAGCATATATTTTAGGTGGGGCTTGAGATGCAGTAAATGAAAATAATTACAGATTGGAATTACAGATTATGATGAATTTGTGAAAAGCTATAAGACTAAATGATGAAAGATTACCCGGGAGGGGATGGGCAAAGCCGCTTTGGGGAGATCTAAGTGATGAGAATAAACTCGCCACATGAAAAAGCAGAGGCAGATCATTCAGATAGGACAAAATCGGCGAGGGGGAGAGGGCTTGGTGTATCTGGAACAGAGAGAAGCCTGAGGTGACTTAAAGTGAGTGAGGCACGAATGCGATCAAGTTGGAGAGATGTAGGTGACCCTTTTATGAGATCCTGTGGACGTGTGAAGATAAATTACAATGGTAAACGGTTGGAGGGGTTTGAGCAGGAGAGTGACATCTGTTTCATGGTTTCAAAGATCCTTGTAAAAGTCACATACAAATTGTATTGAGAAGCCCTGAGTGGAAGCAGGGGAATCAGTCAGAAATTTCCAGAGTCCATTGACTTAACTAGAGTGGTGGTTAGAGATGGAGAGAAGCAGGTTGGTTTGAAATACACTGGATTGGATGTGAGGGCGATCTGGCTGCGACATCTGTCACCCCATTGATCTCCAGGGTTGATTCGGCTGATCTGGCTGGCTAGGCGGGTGTCCCCTTCCTCCCTCACCGCTCCATGTGCGTCCCTCCCAAAGCTGCACGCTCGGTCGAAGAGGACGACCTTCCCCGATAGAGGAGGACCGTTCTTCGGTCAAGGGTATACGAGTAGCTGCACTCCCCTGCTAGAACCTCCAAACAAGCTCTCAAGGTCCATTTGAAATACACTGGATGGAAGTACTGACTCAGTCTGGTGACAAATTCAGGGCATGGAGGAGATACATACAAGTGAATAAAGAGTGACTTCAAGGTTTCTGTAGGTGCCCTTAGGTAAATGATAAGGGCACTCAATGACTAAGGGATGGTACCATTCACTGAGACGGCGAGGACTTGAGGAGGGTTCTTCAGAGAACCATATATATGGAGAGGAAGGACAGATTGATTTTAAGCAATGGGCTCATTTCACTATGGAGGCTGAGAAATGCCAAGTTCTGGAGTCAGCAAGCCACACCGAAACAGCTGATGGTGTAAAGGTTCTAGTCTACGAGCAGAAAGACTGATGTCCTAGCTCAAGCATCCAGCAAGAGGAGTTCCTTCTGACTCAGACTTTCTGTTCTGTTCAGATTGTCAATTGATTTGGACAAGTCCCACCCACATGAGGGAGGGCAACCTGTTTAGTCAGGCTACCCATTCAAATGTTAATCTCATCCAGAAATACTCTCACAGAGGCACTTAGTATGATGTTTGACCAAATGTCTGGGCACCTCGTGGCCCAGTCAAGTTGACACATAAAATTAACCATCATTAAGAATTAATGCCTCCTGTGGGACACTGACACTCCTCAAAAGTGGAGGGGGGATGCGTGAATTTTTTCAGATCACGATCAACCCGGTCAGCCTTCTCTACGAAAAAAAGAAAAAGTAAAAGAAACCAACAAAAAGCTAAACATTATAGAGGGACAGATTGTGTGTGGACATTCCTAACTTGTTGTTATACATATTCAGTTTGAGGTATCTAGAATCCAGAATGTGGAGATTTTAAATTACATGTTCGATATATGTGTCAAGAGATCAGAAGTGAGATCTGACCTGGAGACGTAAATTTGGGAGTGTAGTAGCAACGACTAGTTTGCCTCCTCAATGGCAATCTTACTTTTGCCTTAAGACTATGATTCTCCCTTGTTTAGTAGTGGAAGTATGTCCAGCTGTGAAAACTGTATTTCCCAGGCACATAGAATGGTCACATAACCCAGTTCTGGCCAATAAAATGTCTGTTGCAATTGCTGTGACGTCGTGAGGCAAAAACTATTTAAAAGAGCGACAGACTCATGGACCTTTTGGTATTTGCCTTTTCCTTTCTTCTTCATTGAAATACAGATGCAGCTAACTTCTGATAATAAGGTGACAAATACTTGTTAAAGAAGGTGGAACAGAATGATAGAATGGGACTGGAATATAGTTACTGTTTCATCTCAGGACTATGTATCCCCAGATGTAATATATCCTTGCCTGTGTTTATGCTAGGCTTCATCAGCTTCCTGTCTCTTGCCGCTGACTCCAATTCCTATCTGATACGGGGTGTCATTAGCATCGACATAGCTTATTAGCCGAGGTGTTTGGGCTGTAACTAAGAAAAATATGAATTAAACAATGCCATTTTTAACCTCATGTAATTGGAAATTCTGAAGAAGCAGAGACTCCAGGATTAATTGCTCTAGTTCTAGGGCTGAAGGAGGCTATCAGGGACTGATGTACTTCTCCTGTTTTTACTCTATCATCTTTTGTTTTGGTTTCATCCCATTGAGTTCCTACTCATATGCAGTGGGAGAGGAAACAACTTTCCACCAAAAAGTCAACATAAATCCTGATTTTCTCTCCTGATGGAGACAATTTAGGTCACACCCTCGGCTCTGAATGAATCATTGACATAGGAGGAATTTGCTGATTGGCCTGACCCTGGACTCTGAACTAATCACCAGGAAGGGAGAAGAGATTACCCCTATTGGTTTGGACAATTCAGGAATTATTTCTGAAACAGGGTCAATAATCAAACTCTACTGCTATTATATAATAGGGAAGATTGGGATGGATGTGGACGATTTAAGCAAGTGTTAAATATAGTTTTCCCCTGTAACTGCTCCACATTTAAACTTAGCTCCTTCTCAAATAAATACCTACCCTTAAAATGCTCACAGCAGCATGATACGCATCCGCTCTTCCCCAAAATGGGACAGCTCAAAGTCTGCGATGTTTTAGTTCTGTCTATGGTTGAGTTGCTCTTTTTCCCATTACATCTAGATGTAGCTTCCACATTGTATTAAGGCTGAAACACAGTTATTATCTATCTTCAGCACATTTCATGTAAAGTAGTGGAGAAAGAACAGGATAAGTGCAATGAACATTCTGTCTGGAAAGCCATACACAGAGCTCACTGGTACACAGCATACACTATAGCCTGCTGATTGGAAATGGTGAGCGCTTTCTGGCCTGGTAGTGTAGTGACTTCTTTTGTTACATGTAGCAACCCTATAAATCTCCTCTCCTGAAAACGCTCACTTATTAGTTCTCTGTTGCCCCACATCATGCCTTAAGAAGATCACTCTTTTCATTGCCTTTCATATGAGCTAAATATTGGGCATGATGTCCTTTGTGGGACTACACAAGTTTAGGTGACTCACTTCCTCTAAGTGTGTGTCGAAGAGATTTAAGGGTTAAGCCGAAACTCTTGATGGGCAAGCTCAGTAATTTGCATTGTGCTCTAAGTACCATTCTGAGAGATTTTAGTGTGGTCATGGGTTGTGAGTGTGGGACTTTGGTCTCCCAGCAACAAGTCTCTGTTTCCTAGAATCTTCGTTTAGTGGCTCCTATCTACGATTGATTTGACCTTGGAAGAGATTTGAGGCCATGGCCTTGGGTTGATGGACACCAACATGTTGTATTCTTTTTTGAGCAGAGAACAGTCAACAAGACTTGTCTAAATCTCATTTTTTTCCTTCCGTTTCAATCTTATATCCTTCCAAATCACTTACCTCCCAGTCTTTACCATTTATATTTAAGGTAGATAATTTAATTTTTAAGCTCTAAAATTCCATGATTTTGAAATACAGAAAGGGCTCTTCTTCTTCTTCTTTTTTTTAAATTTAATGTTTATTTATTTTTTGAGAGAGAGAGAGAGCACGAATGGGGGAGGGACAGAGAGAGAGAGAGGGAGACACAGAATCCAAAGCAGGCTCCAGTCTCTGAGCTGTCAGCACAGAGCCTGATGCTGGATTTGAACCCACGAACTGTGAGATCATGACCTGAGCCAAAATCAGATGCATAACTGACTGAACCACCCAGGTGTCCCCATAAAGGGCCCTTCTTATTAATGAAGCTATTTTTTTTTCTTCTTTCTGTATTTATTGTGGGCCACATTCAGCCAGTTTGTCTTTTTCTTATAAGACTTCATTGATTTCCTTAACAAATGTTAAAAATACTCCAAACATGTTTCTCACCAAGTCCCTCATTGCTATAGACTTGTTAAGTACATTGTCTGAAGTTCAACATAACAGAGGCCATAGCTGAACTGACACTTTCAATATGGAATGATAAAATTGCCGGAAAGCAATAGTAGAATAAATAGTAGGATCTTCTCTGTTCTCTACCCTTCATCTTCTATTAAACTAGTATGGTTTCTGTATTGCCTTATTTTCTGATATCAAAATCTATGTTAGTTAAAATACTCTCAGGTGAAAATACAGAAATTTTGCAGTGGAGGTGCAAGCCACAATTCAATCAGGGCTGAGCAGAAACCTCAGGCTGCATTATTCGGAGTTATATGTGGCAGCCAAAATAGCCCAGTTGGAGATAATCCTGGGAGATTATGATCCTGGAGCTGTCAGGGGCCATTATGTAAAGCCAGAGAAAGAAGCCAAGTCAGTGGAAGATAATGTCAAGAGCTGGAGAGAAACCAAGTTCTAATAACATCACTGGGCCTCTGAATCCAATCATGTGTGGAGCCAGCATTATTTCTGGCCTTCTCAATTAAGCAAATCAATAATTTTTTTCTTCTTAAGCTTGTTTGAAGTAGAGTTTCTGTCCCATTCAACAGTTTAGGCTTCTGGGGTGAACTTAATATTTGGTCCATGGGAAGTCACTCAAACTCATCTGATTAAATCATTTTAAAGATGAAAGGGGGCATTTAAAATTAGTTAATCCAACTGCTTCATTTTTATGACATGAGCTCACATAGTCTGGCTATATCTAGCCACAAATGGGGTGCAACCCACATTTCTGTCTGGCCATACTTTAGCAGCCCTGAAACTGACAGTTGCCAAGACACGTTTTCAGGACACAAAATGAGACAAACAAGAAGGCCGTTACTACCCCTGGGAGAAAGCACATGGAAAAAACCTATGGGCATGAATTTGGAAAGAAAGGAACAATGCGACATTTTATCTTCCTGTCTCAATTGGGCACTACAGACAGTGATCCAGGAGAGCTGACTCGTAAGAATCCTCACCCTTTTCTGGCTTCTGCCAGCTTTCCCGGGACCCCATCTACAGGGCCTTGAGCAAGTGAGGCTCTAGTATCTACCAGAATTTGCCAAGGTTTTCCATTAATTTTAATTTCACCTTGTCTCTTTCAGGGAATAACTGGTAGCAGTTTACTGGAGAATCCCTCAGAGTCTTGTCCATCCTGGGAGGAGCCCATTTGGGGGTGTCTGTAAGTCCACTAACTTGGTAGACTTTTGTTTATGGTCTTGTGATCTCTTCCGAGTGGAACAGCTGTTCAAATGGAAGATCATAGACTAAATACTCTTAGTAGGAGTAAAGGAAGACGGGGGCAGGTCGGTAATAGGAGTCGCATCGGTCTTACACTCTTAGGTATCTCTGTGTCTCTAATTTTTCATTAAATTAAAATGTCATTAAATTTTGTGGTAAATCTTTCAATGAGCATGCTTTTAAATTTTGAAGTCTTTTGGAGGGTCCTGCATGTCAATGAAAATAGATATCCTATTCTGTGTGTCTGATTTGGGAAAACTTGCTTTCAGGTACTCTCCTTAAATGGACAATCTTATCAAATTGGAGCATTCCCCATAATGGCCATGGTAATTCTAGGTTGTTTTAGTAAGATTTTGCCATTTATGTAGCTACAGCCTCCAAGATCACAGTTCGTAGACATAAAATAAGATACTGGAAGATGGCACACTTAATTCTTTGAAACTTGAAGATTCCATTTTTTTCAGCTAAGCCATGGGTCCCTGGTGTCAAATGGATACCTAAGAGGGATGTGCCAGTGAGTTGGAAATTTTGTGGTGTTTTACAGTGTACCTCATCCCACAGAAGTTTTATTGAGATTGATTGGTGACCTAGTACAAATCTAACCCATTCCATGACCAGCTTAGCCTAGTATGGATGTCTTAGACTTAGGTGGCCAGTACTTTAATTGCTTTTAAGTGCTAAGTCTGTGGATTTATCTTGAAACTTTGTAAGTCCCTGTCACAGACCCTGAGCCTGGAGTTCTCTCTTGTCCAGCAACAGAGAGGACATAGAATTGAGTATGAGAGAGGCTCATGTCCAGGAGGAGGCAAGAGCCCCCAGTAAAGGTTTCATCTCTGTATTTATTGAGCTCACAAGATATTACCCACGTGGTGAACGTGGAGAAAACAAGATCTTACACACGTGGAGAAAACCATCAGACAGTAATCACTTAAGTTGTGTGTGTAAGAAGCAAAGGGTCTGGGGGCAGGTGGAGTTTGTGATCAAGGTACATTGGTGCCAAATGGAAAGTAACTTCCTGCAGGTGATATAACAAATTACTTGTGATTTCCATTACAATATCTCACTCGATAACCTCAGTTTTTTTGCCCTGTGATGGGGCCTTTCTGCCCTTTTTTGTTTTTGTCTTCTTAAGTTTACATGCAAGGACCATCATGATAAGCTTCTGATCCTTCTTTTGCTGTCGGGTGGCTTGGAGGGTGATTCTACAAAGGCATAAAAAAAGACACCGTAAAAGTATTCTATTTCCCAGAGTTATCCAGAATTTGACACGGACATTACCCAACACAGAGAGAGAGAGAGTTGAAGTCTTTCCAAAAGGACCATGAGTCAGCCCATTTGTGTCTTAGTTCTTTGGAGTATTGTAGTTGTTGGTGTAATGTCACATCTAAATTTTCTATTACAGGGCAGCTTAGAATGGAGGATTTGGCCATAAACTGATTAAGTACATGTGCAGTTTGGTAGTCTGGTGAAGACTAATTCCAGCAATGGTAGCAGAAGCTATAATGCTTACTGTGGCTAGGATCCCCATGATTAAGAAGCCTATGAATCACCTTTGCCTGGGTAATGAATATCAGTGATGGAGATCATGGCCATCAGATGCAGACCAGGGGTATATGCAATACCATCGTGATGTAAGAGGATTGTGACCTGATTAGACAGGTGTTTATAACTCATGTTGTATCAGGGGCAAGAACTTGAGTTTGTGGAGCAGCCTCAGGATGAGGAGTCCTGGAAGAAGCTTCTTCCGTCTTGAAAAATGGGAGCGGTAGTTGCTCATTCACTGTCATTCTCTGGAAGTCCTCGTTGATTGGAAGATACTCTGGGGGTCTCCACCATGCCATGATATGGTTTCACCAACCAAGAGGGAATCCACAGAGGTCCGGAATCTGAAAGAACACAAGCATATCTTCTACTCCAGGTGAGAAGTTTGAACCAGGACCATAGGAAGAGAGGATTTATCTAATTTAGAAGAATGTAGCTCAGCTGCTGTTAGTCCTAGAGGGTCAAGATTTAAAAACTTAAAAGTGATCATCGCATGATCAAGGAAAGGTTGGGGTTGTAACTTAGACAACCAGGGGTAATTCCCCCTTTTGTGTTTTTTTTAAACATAGTTTTAAGTTTATCGTGTGCTCGTTCTACCATTGCTTGGCCTTGTGACTTATAAGGAAATTTAATTTTATCCGCCATTTCCTTCTGCCTTTGTTTCCCATATCATTCCCCCCTGAACAATTTTGACCCTTAAAATCTTTAAGGTTGCTGAGGGTGGATGGTCTTCTCTTCTGTAACTTCTTCCTGCTGAATAGGGGCATAGAGATGTCCCTACCTATGGGTTAGCATTGTTCAGTTAGGGTAGGTATAAGGGAGTTATGGAAGGGAAAGACAGAGTTAAGGGGAAACGGAGCCTCCTTGAGTAGAAAGGATCATATGTCTACTGGAAGTTACAGCGGTCCAACAAGAGTCACAAAACTATGACAAAAAGATTAAAAAATGGGCATGATTAAAATATCTAATACAACTGACAAGGAAATTCAGTTATTTCTGTGGCACATAACACTTCAATAATCAGAATATCGTGTGATGAACTTGCATAAAAAATATTAAAACTAGGAATTGCACACAATCTCTTGAATAGTTATAGCATTTACTCAAATGTAACCTAAGGCTTATTATTTGTTTGACAGTGCTTCCAGAGTAACTTAACATACCTAAGAAGCCTAATTGGTTAAGATGACTTAATTTAAATCTTAGGAAAGTTGTTAAAAAGAAACAACCTCAGAAAGTTATAAAACACAAAGCATCAGATCCAAATATCTTTAATTTCTCTGCACTAAGAAGGCAAAAGCAGACAGCAGAAGCCTGTTTGGTAATCAATGCCTTAAGCATCCTGTCCTATTTAGAAAAGGCCTAGATGTCCAAAGAACTCAATCTCAATTTATCATGCAAGGAAAACTTGAGGTTTTGAAAGCTATCTTAACAATTACCTATCAATACAATAGCTATCTTTGAATAGCTATCTTAATGAATAAATTGTTTGAATATCTTAATGAATATAATAAATATCTTAATGAATGGTTTGAATATCAAACAATAGCTCTCTCTCTCTCTCTCTCTCTCTCTCTTTCCTTCAGCCCCTCTCTCCCTCTCACATGCTCTTTCTCTCTCTAAATTAAAATAAATCAATAAATCAATAAATAAGAAGAAAAGTAGTATGAAACCAAGGTAAAAACATTGACTAAACCTTAAAGGGGTTGTGTTAGTCCATGTGTAATTGTCTTTGAATGATTCCTGTAAGGTAGGAGGTTAATATTTCCTGGTGGCAGCTTGTTTCCCTTGCATTACCCAATAGACCCCCAGACTGATGTATTAGATCAGTTGTTTATTTATTTTTTCTCTGTAGCTCCTGGGTCTGGCTCAGGCTCCATCCGCTTAATCATTAGGTTAACCGTTTGTTTCTTTGTGAACTGCTGTTTCGAACTGGGAAAAACAAGAGCTTGGGAGAGAAGACAATTGCCTTTACTTAGCATACAAATGTTTATGGTACTTTTGATTAGCTGTGGATTTCTTTGAATTTCACCGACTGGAGAAAGCTTGGAATTCTAATCCAACTTCTTGCAGATTTAACAGAACAGTAAATAAACAATTTCCAGGTATGTAAAAGGGTTCTTCGTAATCGATTGATGTATTTCATTATTAGATATAGTCTCTCAAATTCCCAATTGGCCGTTACGTGTCCCAGAAATTAAAGCTCACACTTGTAGATTGGCAATTTTTGAGAAAATTGGGGATGAGAATATGTAAGTGAGTTTGAACTCACTGTTACATGGTAGCGGGGTTGAAAAGCCCCGTGTGAAATTTTCATTTGGTGAAACGAAAGTGAAGAAAATCCAACAGGCTACTTATTTCAACTCCTACGAGCCCACACATAACGTAATTGCTCAACTTGAAAAGTCTCTCTGCTTTTTCAAACCTCCAGCTTAAATAAATCTCTGAACGATCTTTTCGTACATCCTCAATGTGCAATTGTCCAAAGGTCACACTTCAATTAAAAAAAATCTAAATATTAACTTAAAATTTCACTTCGGCTATTAAATTTTATTAGGTGTCCAATAAATGCTTGTTGAAAGAAGGAACGTTATGAAATCAAACAAGAACCAGAACCATTCAACCGTTGGGCTGGCAAAATGGGGCACTTCCCCCAGGAACTCAGCTCCGGGTCTTTGCCCCTCCCCTTCTTCTGGCCCTGGGCAGTGACAACAAAGAGGAAGCTGGTTGCAGAGAAGGCAATAGCTCTGCCAGCTGGTAAAAATATAAGAAAAGTAGAAAAATACCCTTGTGCTCTTTCTCTGTGTTGGTCTCTCTCTCTCTCTCTCTCATATACAGAAGCAGTATATTCTCTGTCCCCGTATCCCCATCCCCCAAATCACAGCACCTCAGGTGGAGGTGCCAGGTCCTCCTTTCCTTCAGTGTCTTTCAGGCTGCACCAATGTTTACTTTAATCTATTTCTTAATATTCATAATAAGAAAGGAAGTAGAGATAATCACTTATCCTAGCCTTTCCCCATTCCCCATTCTGTAGTTTTCAGTGTGTTGTGGGCGGAGACCCTTCATCAAGACGAGTGGGAGTTTGGGTAAAAACGTACATTTTTGAATCACATCTGTAAAGTACCGAACCAAAACTTCTGGGAGTGGCTTCTAGGTGACTGCATTTTATACAAGTTTCCAAGGTGACTGTCATGTACCCTTGAGTTGAGAATCTCTGCTTTATGTGTGACACTGCTTTCAGACACTTATTAACTTCTGCCGTGCGCACAGCATAATTTATGGCTCTTATCTCCAACAAATTTATTATCTAATAGAAGTGCACTAATGAATAAGGAAAAAAATAGTACCATGTTAGAGGTAGAAGGAGAGGTGTAACCTAATGGAGAGGCTGAACCTTGCATTCATTCATTTATTCTTTCATTCATTCATTCTGCGGATTATGTACCAGACACTACTTGGGCGCTTCGAGAATATTTAGGTAGCTACGTGGTCCTTCTTACTTTTTCCTGTGTAGACTCCTCCTGTTTTGTCTATATGTAAGATGTTTTACAAGATACTCGCTTTTATATTTAGTTTCATTTATCTTCCTTATTTGTTTGTCTTATTCTCTATGACAGAAATGAATAGTCCTGAATAATGCAGCTAAGACATATGACAATCTAAGAGGCATTTCCAAGTAAGCTAGCACAGGAAAAGGATGAAGAATCATCAGTAATCTCAGTATGTATGCAAATAGAATTTTACACTAGCTGGTTGAAATCAGGACTCTGAAAGTGGAGTCTGGGCAATCTTGGGATTATATGGGTTGATGACCTTTGAATGTAAATGCAAAATTATTTGTATGGGCTCCTTTCTCAGGATATATAGCTTGTAATAGAATCTCTAGAAAACTTTAGAGCTGATAGTCTGGATTTCATAAACCTAATGCCTGCAACAGTCAGACAAGTAGAATAAATGGTTAAAAAAATATGGGGCGCCTGGGTGGCTCAGTTGGTTAAGCGTCTGACTTCAGCTCCGGTCGTAATCTCATGGTTCCTGAGTTCGAGCCCTGCGTCGGGCTCTGTGCCAACAGCTCAGAGCCTGGAGCCTGCTTCGGATTCTGTCCCTCCCTCTTTCTCTGCCACTGACCCGCTTGCACTCTAATCTCTCTCTCAAAAATAAATAAACATTAAAAAAAAAATACCCGGGGTAAGAGGCTATATATAAATGAATGTTCTGGTAAACAGGGACTATAGACAATACATGTCTCATCTAAAGGAAGTGATTCTCTCTGCCTCAAGACCATTGTTCTGCATTGTGAGAATTCAGGCCCTGATGGCCTGGTATTCAGATTTTTTAAGGAAAGCCCAATATATTATTTTTCCCCTTTTTTTCTCCTTCTTCCCTTCCTCCTTCTCCTTCTTCTTGTTCACCTCCTTCTCCTCTTCTTTCTCCTCTTTCTACAACTACTTCTCCTCCTCCTCCTCCTCCTCCTCCTCCTCCTCCTCATGAAACTCACTGTATATTTTCACTGGATGATAGTTCTTTTACTTTAGGACTTAGAAAATGTTGGGCAACTTCCTTTTGTCTTCTATTGCTTCTGGTTAGAAATATTTGGGGATTTGAATTGTTGCTTTCTTTTTTTAAATTTTTAAATATTATTTATATTTGAGGGAGGGAGGGACAGTGGGGAAGGGGCAGAGAGAGACAGAAACAGAATCCAAAGCAGGCTTCCAGTCTCCGAGCTGTCAGCACAGAGCCCATTGTGGGGCTCAAACTCACGAGCCATGAGATCATGACCTGAGCCAAAGTCAGACGCCTAACCAACTGAGCCACCACGTGCTCCTGAATTCTTGCTTTATTATAGGTACCATACTGTTTCTCTCTTACTGTTTTTACCTTTTTGCTCCTTATTTTTTTTTAGTTTTCAGAATTTTGATTATGATATATCAGAGGATGTATTTCTTTGCATTTATCCTGTTTACTATTTTGTTTTGGTAGATTGATGTCATTTTTCAAATTTGGGAAAATTTCAGCCATTTGTTTTTTTTTTTTGGCAGTTTTATACCTTTATTTGACAATCAGCAATTAGTTCTCATCCACGTTAACGGTCTGTAGATTTTTGAAAGTGGTGACAGGTACATAGGTAACCAACGTATAGAGCTTGTTTGGTGAATCTTCATCCTCGTTACGTTTTCTGGACAACCGCGCATGGATACGATATGGAACATTCCTTATTCCTTTGGCCCAGACAGCTTTGTTGAGCCTGGTGTCAATGCTCACATCTGGGGTTCCCATCTCCTTCAGAGCAAATTTCCAGATCTCTTTGAGTACCCGATGGGCACGCTTCTTGAAACCCACTCCATGGATGCGCTTGTGAATGTTGATGGTGTATTCTCTGGTCACTACCTCGTTGATGGCAGAACAACCCTTCTTCTCGCCACCCTTCTTTGTGGGAGCCATTCTGCCCGGCCCGGACTGGAAAGGAAGCCATTTTTCAAGTTTTTATTTTTAGCCCCAATCTCTTCCTTATTTTCTTCTGGGACCTCAGTGACACAAAATGATTGATCTTTTATTATTGCCCCACTATTCATGAGGCTCTGTACTTTATTTTATTAAAAAAAATTACGTTTATTTATTTTTGAAAGAGAGAGACAGAGCGTGAGCTGGGAGGGGCAGAGAGAGAGGGAGACACAGAACCCAAAGCAGGCTCCAGGCTCCGAGCTGCCAGCACAGAACCCAATGTGGGACGCAAACTCATGAACCCATGAGATCACGACCTGAGCCAAAGTCAGACTCTTAACTGACTGAGCCACCCAGCACCCGGAGACTCTGTACTTTATATTTTTAGTCTATTTTCTGTTTGTTCAGACTGGATAATTTCTATTGATCTATCTTTATGGTTACTGTTTTTTGCCCCCTCTGTTTATTTCCATTCTGCTCCTGAGCCCATCCAGGGAGTTTTTCAATTTCAGTTCGTGTATTTTTAGTTCTAAAATTTTTATTTGATTCTTAGTCACATCTTCCATTTCTTTGCTGGAGCTTTCTATTTTTCCATTTGTTTCAAGAGTGTTTATAATTTCTGGATGGAACATTTTTGTGATAACTGCTTTAAAATTCTTGTCAGATAATTCCAGCATTTGGATTATCTCAATGTTGGCATCGTTGATTATCTCTTCTCATTCGAATTGAGGATTTATTGGTTCTTGGTCTGACACAGAATTTTGGATTGCATTCTGGAGTTTTAAAGTATTAGGTTATGATACTCTGTGTGCTATTTAAATATTCTCTTTTACTAGGCAACAGACCTGTTTAGGTTCAGGAAGCGTGACTTGGACTACTTTTGTAGATGGGTTGTAGTTCCAAGGTCAGTTTAGGTTTTAAACTTTTGCATGGCGATTTGGGTTACCCTGCTCGTGTGCTGCTGAAGCTGGTTTGAAACTTGAGTGGTATTTGTCACCACAGCTCACTTTTCAAAGCTTTGGCTGTATTGATGCTCGTCAGTTTCACACATGGGCTGCTTGGGGGTGTGATTGTGAGTTTATGCGGAGATCGAAGAATCTGTGTTCCCAGCTCGCTGTTCTGCTCATTCTGATCTCCCAGTCTCTCCAGTCTGACTGGGAGAAGGTGGAGTGCCTCCTCTTGGCTGATCTTCCATTGGTGCCGGGCAAGGACTGTAGACACGGTTCCTGTTTATATCCGCATAGAGCAAGATAGGCTGTTGGATGGGGTATGGGACAGGGCTCAGCCTACCTTCTGTAGGTATTGCACAGTGGGGTTTGTTGACAGGATTCTACCCCATAGGATGCACAGCCTCCAGGGAGAGGTCAGCAGGAGAAGAGGAGGGACACTGTAGCCTCTGCTAGATTAGTGCAACGCGGGGATGTGAGACTCGGCTCTGCTCCACAGACACTGCAGTGCCCGGTGAGAAGAGAGACAGGCAGTTTCTTTTGCAGGGTTTGCTTCAGCAGGGGAGGTTTAGTCCAAAGGGTCTGTCCTAAGGAATGCCTTCTTCCTCATGCTCTGGCTAGCAAGGGCAGGCTCTCTTTAATTTTTTTTAATGTTTATTTATTTTTGAGACAGAGATAGATCATGAATGGGGGAGGGCCAGAGAGGGAGACACAGAATCTGAAGCAGGCTTCTACACGGGGCTCGAACCCACGAACCGCGAGATCATGACCTGAGAAGGGCAGGCTCTCTTTTATTATTTTTTTTATCATTTATTTTTGATAGTGAGAGAGAGAAAGAGAGAGAGAGAGTGTGTGCACACACTCATGTGCATGCATGGGCAAGGGAGGGGCAAAGAGAGAGAGGTGCAGAGGATCCGAAGCTGGCTCTGTGCTGACAGCAGAGAGCCCCTCATGAACCCTGAGATCATGACCTGAGCCGGAGTCTGCCACTTAACTGACTGAGCCACCGAGGCAAAGGGCAGCCTCTAATTTTTGCATTTCTTTATCTTTTGTGTTTCCGGTTGTAGGCTGCTCTAGTGTCAAGGCCAAGAAATGAAGGAGACAAAACCAAACCGAACCAGTAAACTCACTTCCCTACCCCATTGCTCCTTGAATCTGTAGGTCCTTAGCCAGTCTGCCTTATCTACCTCTCAAAGTAGATAACAGTCTTCTGTTAATTGCTGTATAGATTTCATTCAGCATGTTTAGTTGTAGTTAGTGCGATTGGTATTATGCAATGTGCTTACTCCATCTTGTCTAGAAGACTTGACTCCTTTCCGGTAGCAATGAGTAGGATATGAGGTTCTAATCTAATCATCTTCAGATTCTCGGTGAATTTTTAATCAATCACCATAAATATAAGTGACCTGTAATTTCAAACACATACGGAAATAAATTCATTGTAAATACGATATCGTATGTGCTCTTAATTTAGGAATATATTTTAAATAATTTCACTTTGCTAAGTTTGCTTCCCATGTTTTTACTTTTTATTTTTTTGATTTTTTAAAACTTTTTTTTGGTGTTTTTTTAAAGGAGTTTATTTATTTTGAGAGAGAGAGAGAGGGCACCAGAGGAGGAGGGGCAGAGAGAGAGGGAAAGAGAGGATCCCAAGCAGGCTCTGCACTGTCAGCGCAGAGCCCAATGTGGGGCTCGAACTCATGAATAGTGAGATCATGACTTGAGCCAAAGTTGGACGCTTAATTGACTGGTGGCTTCCCGCTTCTCAGGTGTTTAAGGCCATGTTTTGGACACACAGAAAGATAGGGGAAAGGTAACTTCTCTTCTCTCTCTCTTTCTTTCTTTCCTTCTTTCTTCCTTTCTCTTTCTTTCTTTCTTTCTTTCTTTCTTTCTTTCTTTCTTTCTTTCTTTCTTTCTTTCTTTCTTTCTTTCTTTCTTTCTTTCTTTCTTTCTTTCTTCCTTCCTTCCTTCCTTCCTTCCTTCCTTCCTTCCTTCCTTCCTTCCTCCTTTCCTTCCTCCCTCCCTCCCTCCCTCCCTCCCTTCCTTCCTTCCTTCCTTCCTTCCTTCCTTCCTTCCTTCCTTCCTTCCACAAATCACCTCTTCCTCTCTGAGGGACTATCTATCATGCCTTTGCCTTCATATATATAGGTTAGGCATGGGATTCAGCCTTGGCCAAGTGTGTGCTCTCTCTCTCTCAGGATTTGAATCATGGACAGAGGAACAAATATGACTGAATAGGTTTGAAAGTGATCCCGTGGCAGCCACAGGGCCCTGCACATAATTTAGTTTTAGCCGACATGTCCCTGAAAGAGTAGAGCCTGGCCCAGGGCTTGTGGGCAGGAAGCATGTCTTCAGAAGTGGTTCCAAGCAACAGATGCGGAGGACGGAGAGGGTAAAATAGGGCAGGAGGGAGAGTTTGTTCAGAGCTTCATGTCCTAGCTGATCACCGCCCTAGGCAACTGAGATTTAATCTTGCCGGGGACCGTATGCAGAACCATGTGAAAAGCAGCTGACAATTACCCAGTTGGGGGATGGCAGAGGGTCACATTTTTCCGGCAGCTCATGTCCCATTAATTGCCACGTGAGTTGCTACTCCTTCACATCTCCATGTTTTTGTTTCTGTGCACGAGTGGCTCTCCCAAGCCTACCCTGGGGCAGGGAAGACCCCGTACGGAAGGGACTATCATATTATACCTGTGTAATTGTCTTCTGTAGCAATGGCAGGAATAGAAAATTGACCCAGGAGGGTGTGACGTGGGGCCAAGCGGTCTCCAGCACACATTCCCCTCGGTGCCCCTTTTCGAAGCTTCACAGATGCCTCGTTGTCCTTCCTCACCTTAATCCAATGAGCAATTCCCAAGTCTCTTTATGATGAATTCTCTGTCTTTTTGCATGTGTTAGCCAGAACAAATTCCTGTAGGTTGCAACCAAAGAACCCTGACACTTGCATTAATCCGTTCTCTTTCACCACAAGATAGTTTCATCTGTGGTAAAAGTCTGTCTCCTTCGTCGAATCTTGGCATGTCTATCAAAACGCTTGAGCTGCGCTTCAAGGACCATATGCGTGTTGTTAAAATAGAATCTTCTGGCCCCAGATGCTGAAGTTTCCCTGTTAGCTTCTGATCCTCCACAGTTAGGCCTGACTTATTTACATAGTATTTAATGACAGGCAGCGCTTCGGTTTTGAATGGATGTAAACAGGCAGTAAATTGAAAATACAAGTTAAAGAGATACAGGTGGATGTTATCACATAAATAGTATTTGGTTTTCTGAAATTGCAATTATGACACTCCTGAACGATCCCCGATCCCACTGCGTTATAATGTGACAGATGTATATGGCTGTGATTTCTCTAGCGATGCTCGCTGTTGCTTCCTTGTCATCTTTAATAACAAAGCAACTGGACAGATTAAATGAAAAGATTTATTCTCCGTGAATGCCGGAGTCAAAGCACGCTGTCATAGTAACTGGTTCGAGCATCTCCACGAGAAGGTTATCATGCAGGATGGGGCGGTACAGCCAGCAACCTCTTTCCATCCCGTTGTATCGATAGGCGGCACGCTATGCGCATTTCTAACTAGAAATTGATGGCGAGGACTTTTGTGATGACTAGCATCAAAAATTTAAATGCTAATTATAGCGAACATATTACAAAAATGCCCATATCATCAGCGCACTTGAAATTGTACAAAGTAAGCGTATTGGCACAAACTGTCCCCAGACTGAGACACAGAATGTTATCAGTCCTGCAGGGGCTGCTTCGTGTCTCTCTCAAGTCACAATTCCAGGCACTGTGTAACTGCCGTCTGAACTCCTACCGTGATAGATGCATTTGGCCTGCTTTATTAATGTCTTTGGGTATTTTATTTAAATTTTTTCTTGAGGGAGAGCTTACGTCCAAGGAAATAAATCTTAAATGGTACAGTTTAATGAGTCTTGAGAAATGCACACAACCATGTAACCGATAGCACTATCAAAGTAGAGAACGTTCCCATCACCCCTGACTTCCGTGTGCCCTTCTCCAGCCAGAAAGAGAAAGCTTCTCCGGAAAGCAACCACTTCTCTGAAATCTTTTGGTATAGATTACTTGTTCTTGAAATCCACACAAATGCAATTGTGTAGTATCTACCCTTGTATTTGGCTTCTCTTTGCTCATTGTAAAGTTCTTGAGATTTATGTGGTATGTATAATCAATTTGGTTTTTCTACTGATGGCTCGCATTCCACGGTATAAATGTAGTACTCCAATATCCCTCAACATAAGATTGTGGATAAGATTTACTTCTTTTTCAATCTTTATAACTTTCATTTAGGTTTCTTGATTTAATTTTTGGCTAGGACCTCTAGTAAGATGCCACACAGGCTTGTTAAAAGTCAAATCCTGGTGGTAGTCACAATATTAAGGGAGAAAGAATTCACTGGTTCACCATTACGTATAATGGTAGCTGTAGATATTTTTAGGAAGTAGGTGCCCTTTATTAATTTATGGCAGTTCCTTTAAATTTCTAGTTTGATAAAACATTTTATCATGAATGGATACCAAATTGTGCCAAGGGATTTTCTGTCTGTATTGAGGTACTCATATAATTTCCCTTTTTATCAGTTAATATGGTGAATGACATCAGTTTATACAAATGGTTAATTACCTTTGTATCCCGGCAGTAAATCTCGCTTGGTTATGTTATGTTATTCTTTGTATATGTTTCCAGATAGGATTTGCTAATATTTGTTGAGGATTTTTGTGTTCATGAGAGATATTGGTCTGTAGTTATTTTTCTTGTAACATCTTCATTAGGTTTGGTGTCAGGGTTAAGTAAACCTGACAAAAACGTTAGGAAATGTTATATCCTCCTGTATATTTTTCTCTTATGTATAAGAATGGATTCCCCCCCCCCAAATATTGACACAATTCCTTAGACAAATCACTTGAATTAACTTTTTTCTCCTTAAATTTATGGTAGAATTCACGAATGACACCATTTGGAACTGGAAAGATTTTAAGTGAACACTCCGGTTTTAGCAGATTTATTGCCATTTAAAAATATTCTGTATTCTTGTGTGACTTTGATAATTTGTGTATTTTGAGCAGCCGTCCATTTTCTTAGCTGTCAGTTTTATTGCTATAAAGGTCCTTTGTAACACTGAAGTATATGTAGTGATACTCTTGATACTGGTAATTTGAATTTTTGTCCTTTTTCCTAGGTCAGTATTACTAGGTATTTTTCAATTTCTAAAAAATTTTCCAAGTATTAGTATTAGGCTTTAATTAGGTTTTCTCTATGGTCTTTTCTTCATCATTGATTTCCATTTGTTATCTTTGCTGTTTCCTTCATTCTACTTATTTTAAGTTATTGTATTCTTGTTTTTCTAACAAAGTTAAAAGTTGGTCTTTTAAAAATATTATTAAAATTTTAAATCCCTAGAAAGACTAATCAAGGGGGAAAAAAGGAGAACACCCACATTACCAACATCAGGTCTCAGAACGAAGGCATCAGTGGGTATGTATATGATAGACAATAGAATTAAAACGATAGGATATTATGGATAACTCTATACCAACAAATTCTACAATTTGGATGGATGGACAAGTTCCTGGAAAGACATATATTACCAAAATTAACATAGAAAGATATGGAAAGTATGAGTAGTGCCATCTTTACTCAAGGAGTTGAATTCTTGATGATGAATTCCATCCTCTCTCCCTACAACTAACTCTCCACTCTTGAAGTCTTTCCCTGAGAATTCTACCAAATATTTTTTTTAATGTTTACTTATTTATTTTGAGGTGGGGGGATGCAGAGAGAGAGGGAGACAGAGAATCAAAGCAGGCTCCATGATTTCAGTGCAGAGCCCAATGTGGAGCTCAAACTCATGAACTATGAGATCATGACCTGAGTGGAAGTGGGACGCTTACCCAAGTGAACTACCCAGGTACCAAGTATTTTTATTTATTTATTTATTTTTATTTTTTATTTTGTAAATGTTTTTAATGTTTATCTATTTTTGAGCTAGAGATACAGAGCGTGAGCAGGCGAGAGGCAGAGAGAGAGGGAAGCACAGAATCTGAAGCAGGCTCCAGGCTCTAAGCTGTCAGCACAGAGCCCGACATGGGGCTTGAACTCACGAACTGTGAGATCATGACCTGAGCTGAAGTCAGACGCTCACCCAACTGAGCCACCCAGGCGCCCCCTCCCAGTATTTTTAAAAGATATAATTACAATATATACAAGCTCTTTCAGACAAATAGCAGTGGTGGAAGGCTTCATAATTCTCTTTGTTGTTTTGTGTTTTTAAGAGCAACATCACCTAAATACCAAAACTTCTCAAAGACAAAAATAATAAAATAAAATTTCAGACAAAATTTTTATGAATATAGATACAGAATTCTCTTTAAAAAATTAGCAAATCAAATCTAATAACACATAAAAAGAATGATATGCAACCAGCGAGTTCACTCCAGGAATGAATGAGCTTGATTTGCCATTTGAATATCAATCATTATAATTCATCTTATTAACAGAATAATAAAATTCACGTAATCTTCCATTATATGTAAAGAAAAGCACGTAACAAAATTTGATACTGCTTCGTGACATCACCTCTCATCAAATAATAGAAAGGAAGTGCCTTAATATCATAAAAAGCCTGGCTAATATCATACTTAATGTTAAAACATTAATCCTTTTCCTCTAAATTTTGGAAAAAAGGCAAAAATATCTGTTCTTACTATTTCTATTCAACTTTTGCCAGAAGCTCATACCAATTTAATAGGGTAGAAAAACAAGATACAATAAAGTACACATTGGAAACAAGAAGTAAAACTGTCCTTATTTGAGGAGGATCTGATTGTGGTTCTAGAAAACTCTGTGCTGTTTATAAGAAAAGTGATTAAACTAAAAAGGGTATTTTGAAAGATCAAGAATATAATATTCACATATACATCAATTACATTCCTGTATACTTTCAACAAACCATTTGTAAATTAAGTTAAAAACCAATACTCTCATAATTATATTTAAAAACATCAAATCCTAAGGACTAGATCTAATGAAAGTTATGTAAGATGTCTCCATGGAAAACTATGAATCATAGCTGAGAGAATTTACAGAAGTCCTAAATAAATATATAATATCCTGTTCTTGAATTGGAGGAGTCATATTGTTAAGTTCTCTGTTATGCCTTAAACTTCTATCAAAATCCCAGCAGGCTATTTTGAAGAAATAAATAAGGTGTTTCCAAAGTATATATGGAAATGCAAACAATGTAGATCAGCCCAATCAATCTCAAAAAAGAACAAAGTTGGAGGACTTAACAGTGCTTGGTCTCAAGATTGACTATAAATCCATAGGAAGTAAGACAATACATCATAGCTATGTTCAGATGAATAGATTAACAGCAGAGAATAGAGTCCAGAAAATATATGTATGTGACGTATACTCACATTTCCATGTAGGTATACAATAAATATATACTAATATACATTTCTATATAAATGAGGATAGAATAATAAGGCAATGAAACAGAAAAGTAAATTAAGAAATAGAACAGTCTGACTGTGCAAATACATGCATAGCCAATTGATCTTTGATCAAAGTGTTAATTAAATCAACGAAAAATCAGTCTTTTTTTTTTTTGTTTTTTCAGTAGGCTCCATGCTGGGCGTGGAACCCAATGTGAGGCCTAAACTCACAACTCTGAGATCAAGACCTGAACTGGAATCAAAAGTCAGATACTCAACCCACCTAGCCATCTAGGTGCCCCCAAAGCAGTCTTTTTTTAAAAAAAACATAACTGGAATACCTGGATATCAGTGAGAAAAAGAAACTTTGACCTCTATCTTAAATTTTTACACAAAAGTAATATATGATGTTGGATATCTACATGCAAAAAGAATAAAGCTGGGCCACTTTCTGACACCAAACACAAAAATAAACTCGAAATAGATCAAAGACCTAAATGTGACACCTGAAACCATAAAACTCCTGGAAGAAAACATAGACAGTAACTTCTTTGACATCAGCCTTAGCAACATTTTTCTAGATAGGTCTCCTCAGGCAGGGGAAACAAAAGCAAAAATTAACTATTGGGACTATACAAAAAGAAAAAGCTTTTGCACAGCAAAGGAAACCATCACCAAAATGACAAGGCAGTCTAGTGACTGGGAGAAGATATTTGCAGATGATATATCTGATAAGGGGTTAATATTCAAAATATATAAAGAACTTATACAACTCAACACCAAAAAAAAAAACAAAACAGCCTGATTAAAAAATGAGCAGAGGATCTGAATAGACATTTTTCCAAGAAGATATACAGATGGCCAACAGACACATGAAAAGATACTCAACATCACTAACCATCAGAGAAATGCAAATCAAAACCACAATGAGGTATCACCTTACA
Organism: Paguma larvata; assembly: GCA_030068075.1. Classification (NCBI taxonomy): domain Eukaryota; kingdom Metazoa; phylum Chordata; class Mammalia; order Carnivora; family Viverridae; genus Paguma; species Paguma larvata. Next base: position 129,740,275 of record CM057826.1, read on the forward strand.
CTTGTCAGAATGGTTTAAATCAAAAAGACAGAAAATGACAAGTGTTGGCGAGGATGCAGAGAGAAAGGAACCCTTGTGCACTGGTAGGAATGCAAATTAGGGCAGCCAGTGTGGAAAACAAGTATGGAGTTTCCTCAAAAAATTAAAGGTAGAATTACCATATGAGCCAGTAATTCCACTATTGGGTATGTACCCAAAGACAGTGAAAACACTCGTTCAAAAAGATACATGCACCCCTTTTTTTATTATAGCCTATTTACAATATAGCCAAACCACGGAAGCAACCCACGTGTCCATTTATGGATGAATGGATAAAGAAGATGTGGTACATATATACAATGGAATACTACTCAGCCATAAAAAGAATGAAATCTTGCCATTTGCAACCACATGGATGGAGCTAGAAGGTATACTGCTAAGTGAAATAAATCAGTCAGAGAGAGATAAATCAAAGGAACCAACAAAGAAAAAAGACAAAGAAACACATTCTTAAATACAGAGAACAAATTTGTGGTTGCCAGAGGGAAGGTGGGTGGAGGAAGAGTAAAATAGATAAAGGGGATTAATAGTACACTCATCTTGATAACACTGAGCAATCTATTGAATTGTCGAATCACTATAGTGTACACCTGAAATTATTGTCACACTATATGTTAACTATCCTTCAATAAAAAAATAAATAAAATAATTTGCAATGGTTAATTCCCTGACAGTTAAAACAGAGCTTATAGTAAAAAAATAAGAAACTAAGAGAGAATATCTCTGGGACGTTGGTGGAGTCAAAGATTTCTTGGTTGATGCATAAAAAGCACAAACTTTCAATGGAATTATTGATAAAGTGGGTTTCATCAAAAGACATCATGAAATAAATAAATAAACATAAAATATAAAGCTAGTATAAAAGTCAGAAACTGGGAAAAATAGTCATAACACATACATTTGAGTTGCCTAAAAAATTACAAGGAACAGGGGCGCCTGGGTGGCTCAGTCGGTTGGGCGGCCGACTTCAGCTCAGGTCATGATCTCACGGTCTGTGAGTTCAAGCCCCGCGTCGGGCTCTGTGCTGACGGCTCAGAGCCTGGAGCCTGCTTCCGATTCTGTGTCTCCTTCTCTCTCTGCCCTTCCCCTGTTCATGCTGTGCCTCTATGTCTCTCAAAAATAAATAAACATTAAAAAAAAAAATTAAAAAAAAAAATTACAAGGAACATTCAATAAATAAGAGCATGAATGTCCCAGATTTAAAAATGTGCAAATTGCTTCAATAGACACTTCACAAAAGATGATATATGAACATTCATTAAACACATAATAAGATATTTATCATCATTTCTCATCAAGGAAATAAAAAATTCAAACCACAATGAGATACCATTTCATGTTTATTAGAATAGCAAAAAAATGATATCTATATATCTAACAACAACAGATAGAGATCTATATATCTATCTGTGTCTGTAACTGTATCTATGTATAAAAATGTCCAATATTGGTGAACACGTGGAGCTCCTGAAATTCTTCAACATTCTTTTATGGAAGATTAAAGCAATGCCACAAGTTTGGAATAATATTTGGCAGCTTCTTATAAAGTTAAACATGAATCTCCTACGACTTACCAGTCTCATTCTTAGGTATTTGTCAAGAGAAATAAAAACATATTCACAGAAAGTGTTGTAAAAGAATGTTTATAGTGGCCTTGTTCATAATAGGTAAAAACTGGATGCAAAACGTGGGTATAACCCAAATGTCCTTCCAAAAGAAAATGGATAAACAAATTGTGATATGTTTCCACATGGAAATGTGCAATAGCCATAGCAATGAAGCTATGGATGTATGCAAAAAGGTGCTTTGAAGCTTAATATTTAATCATTATATATGCAAACAAAACTGGGCACAGAAACAATAGATGCTATACGATTCTATTTACATGAACTCCAGAGACAAAACTAATTTATGGTAAAGAAATCAGAGGGATTGTTTGGGTCTGAGGTAGTTATTTGATTGCAAAAATGTATTAGGAAATTTTTGAGGTGCCAAAAATGTGCCATAGCTTGTGTGTGTGTGTGTGTGTGTGTGTGTGTGTGTGTGTGTGTGTGTGTGTGTGTGTGGCAGTTACAGGAGTAGGCATACATAATTATCAAAATGATCAAATGATCATTCAAATGATCACCTTAACTCTGCATTTTCTTGTATGTTAATTATTTAAAACATGTCCGCTGATGTTTTGGATTTGATTCTGTCCATTTTTTCTTTTCGTATTTTTGAGCTTTGTTGGTAGGTTCATACATGTTTAGAATTCCTTACCCCTCCCGCCACCAGAATATGTTGTTTTCTTTTCTACATTGGTGTTTTTTTCTTTCTTTTTCTTCTTTTGGCAGGCAGTTACCAGTGGATCCTCTTGTACCTGTTGGGTGTGGTCGGAGGCTTATTTTAGTTTTGTCCTTGGTCCTGGGTCATGGCTTTCAGTTTAGGGTATGGTCTTGAGTTGTAATGTGTGACCTCTTAGGATCTCAGCAGTATGGCAAGTGTGCTTGGTGACATTCCTGTGCTTGGCATGGCCAGGACTCTTGTCTCTCTCTTGTACTGCTCCACTTGTGGAATGTCACTGTTTATACACACAGCCCTGTCCTCAGCCAAGGGCCTGAGGCAAGCTCTCACATTGACATCTGGGCCCTTGGATTTGTGCTACTTTCTCTTTTTATTGCAACTCTTCTAAAGTCAGCTATTTCTGCAGACCCAAACAACCACCTTTTCTCCTCAACTCAGATGGGCTTGCCCTCCAGCCTGTGCTTGGGGTCTCCTCCTCCATGCACTCAGCACGTGCTCATAAGTAGAAAACTATGATCACTGCGGAGCCAGCTTCACATGTTCTCCTTTTCTCAGCCGGCTGTCTATTGTCTAGTTCCCGAAAATCGTTGCCTTAGATACATATAGTCAGCTTTACAGTTGTTTTCTCCGAACTGCTTGCTGATACCAGTTGCTTCATCATGGTTGGAAGCAAAAGTCTGTTATTAATATTTGATTTCTTAAATATTTTTTAAAGTGTATTTATTTATTTTGAAGGAGAGAGCGAGGGAGAATGTGAGCCCACGTGTGAACAGGGGATGGGCAGAGAGAAAGAGAGAGGGAGAATCCCAAGCAGGCTTTATGTTGTCAGTGCAGAGCCTAATGCAGGGCTTGAACTCACGAACTGTGAGATTGTGAGCTGAGAGCCAAAACCAAGAGTTGGACGCTTAATCAACAGAGCCTCGCCAAGTGCCCCAATATTTAATTTTTAAGGTTCATTGACTCTAGAGGAATGTTGTATCAATCTTGGTGTTGTGGAGATATAAGATGTTTACTTATAGCTTGTTTTATTGAGCAGGAGAATAAGTAAATGGTCTCTAGGGAGAAAAAACCTGGTGACTACTGTTAGCAGGTAAATTTACTTCATCTCTGATACGGAGTGACAGAGCTGTGGCTCAAAGCAAATGACCGTACAGTGCTATCCGTCTTTAAATCTAAAGTGAAATCTGCAACCAAGAGCACCAAAAAGAAATGCAAAGCCAAAACACAGCAGTGTAATATTGTGTGTGAGACACAAAGGTTCTATTTGTTGTCGTTTTTTTACACATGAGTGAATGATTCATTTTTGCAATTACTGTTCAGCAATCGTTGTTCAGAATTCCAAGGTGTCATTTTAATTGATTTCTTCAATTAGAAAAATCATTTGGAATTTTGATCCTCTGATTTTAGTTAAAAGAGAAGATATGTGAGCTGAATAAACAACATTCGTGTCTCTCATTTCAGCGTCAATCCATTTCAGAAAAAAAAAAGAATCATTGGAAAATAAACAAGAAATGGAATCCTGTTTCTGATTTTTAACTCGTAGATTTAATTCCATTAAAGTACTTGAATTCCTTAAATGTATGTACCTTGCAAATGAAAACCTCAGTATACTTCTTCTTTTGTCCATTTTGTTCCTTTAGTTTTCTTATTTAAAAAAATTTTTTTATTTTTGCATTTGTTGATTGCTGAGGGACAGAGAGAGACAGAGTGTGAGTGGGGAGGGCAGAGAGAGAGGGAGTCCACACAGAATGTGAAGCAGGCTCCAGGCTCTGAGCCGTCAGCACAGAGCCCGACATGGGATTCGAACTCAGAACTGTGAGATCACGACCCGAGCTGAAGTCAGATGCTTAATCGACTGAGCCGCCCAGGCACCTCTGTTCCTTTAGTTTTCTAAAATTGAAGCCTTTGCGAACAATGTTTAAGAAAATAAGTAATACCTTCCCTTGTGAAGTTTGGTTTACCTAGGACACCTTGTCAAGGTAGAAATTTCCTAGGTTAAATTGCCGTATAACTGTATAACTGGTTTTTACCATTTTAGTAAATACTAAAATAGGTTAAAGCTGAGTACTGGATTTTTAGGCTTTTCCCTTCATTCCCTAATGATAGTAAAGAAAGTGCATTGTGTTCCAGTGGTCCTCAGTTGGGGTGGAGGGCAGAGGTGGAGGGTAGGGGTGGGGATGATGGCCCAAGTTAGGTGAGGCTTTGAAGAGTAGAGGGTGGGGGAGGGTTTACCCCCTAAGGGACGTTTGACAATATCTGGAGACAGTTTTGGTTGTTACAACCGGGTGGAGGATTCACTGGCATTTATTGGGTAGAAACACAGGGCGCCCCACTCACACCAAAGAATTATTTGGCCTAAAATGTCAACAGCGTCAAGGTTGAGAATCTCTATTGTATTCTTACAGACTTGGGTTCAAATAGCGGCTGTGCCCTTTGTTAACTATATCATCTTGAGAAAAATATTAAAATGAGACTAATGTTTACTTTCAGTGTCGTCGTGAGGAATAGCTAGCTATAAGGAGTAGGAATTTAGTGCACTGCTAAGAAGGTAATAGACCTTTAATAATTGGTAGCTATTATTAATGCTACTGTCGCTTTATATTGTGTTAATTTACATTTATATAAGAGACTCCTTAATGTTCAGATTAAACTCATTTCACCTCTGCAAAGAGAGAGGGAAATGTGTGAGAAAGCCTGTTGGCTTGTGTATGGGGAGGTTTCCGCAGCATTTTCCCTTGGAGTGTGGAACGAGACCCAAAGGTAACATTGAAGTATGTAGGGCTATATATTGAATATATTTTAGTTTCATATGGACCGCAAATCACAGACAACTTGGTGGTGCACACTGATACCTGAACAGATACATCTTTTGTTTTATAATATTACTAGTCCCGCCTTCAAAAACAAGATAAAAGTGTTGGAGCAATAATTGGAGCTTCCTTGGCTGGTGAGAAATAGAGCACTTAAAATAATACAACTTAGGGGCGCCTCCGTGGCTCAGTCGCCTGGGCGTCCGACTTCAGCTCAGGTCACGGTCTCTCGGTTTGTGGGTTTGAGCCGCGTGTTAGACTCTGCGCTGACAACTCAGAGTCTGGAGCCTGCTTTGGACTCTGTATCTCCCTCTCTCTCTGCCCTTGCCCCGCTCACACTCTGTCTCCCTCTGTCTCAAAAATAAATAAACATTAAAAAAAATTAAAAAAGAATCACACAGGTATTATAGGTGATGCCAATTACATGCTGACCTTTGTGACAACACGTGAACAAACCTGCCATTTATCGTCAGTGTTTGCACGAAGAAAGACGAGGCACTGTTGACGTCATTAAGTAATGACCTTGATTATTAAAAAAGGAGAAGATGCAGAAAAGAAAGTCAGAAGAATGTCCTGACTGCAACATGGTTTTCTAGCAGGAAGGAGATTGTGTCTGACTTACCCTTTGTCATCCGTTCCTAAAATTAATTCTATTTGTTTAAATATTCACAAAACATACAATTTCTTGCTTTGCCTCTGGTAAATAGATACTATAGATAGATTTAAAAATAAGAGGTCTCAAATTCAATAATATATTTTTATAAATGATTATTTCAAATTCCATTTATTAAGGCTTAATTACTGTCTCTCTATATAATGAGTCCACTGCATACCTTATAAACGCTTCCAATAATCACATGAAATGTTAATGAATACACAATAATGGTCTTATTAATTTTAAATTAAATGCACTTGTTCATTTTTGAAAATAAATTTAAAGTGCCACTATAAATAACTCAGGAAAGCGAATTCATTTTTACACAAGAGAGACTATTAGTTTGGAAGTTTATAACTGTAAATACTCTGGTTTTTCTCAAAGAATAAAAGTAGCTAATGGAATTTGAGTGGTTTTTTTTGTTTGTTTGTTTTTTTTTGTCTGTGTCTTATGCACATATAGTGATTAGGGGATATGCATTACATGGATTATTTAGTTTAATTCTTATGAACAGTAAGGTAGGCCTGTTATTATGTTCAGTTTACAGATACAGAAAATTGGTTTATAGAGGTTAAGTGGCAAGGTCAGAATCATGTCTTTTAGGAGTGAATAGGATTTCAGTCTGAGTGTCTAAACTCCCAAGGACTTAAAAAAAAAAAAGTTCCATGGACTTAACCACTATTTTAGTAGAGAAACATCATTGACCTCATTTCTAATTTCGAATTAAACTTTACTTTGTTAGGGGATTCTTCAAAGCTGGAAAATTTCTTAGTGAGTATATTGTTGAAAAAACTTTGGCTTTGTCTGTAACAATAGGCAAAATGATAGCAATGAAAGCTGACCATCTTTGCCTTAAAGGGGGAAGTGTGCTGGCACAGCCCATATTGGCCCACAGGAGAGGGATGTTAAATATTAACTGTCACACCCCTGAGTATAACTACAGTCAACAAAATCAGGCTTTCTCCACCTCCTCGTTTGATAGACACGTCTTCTGGTGCAGGGCCAGCCGCATCCACAAGACACAACGGTGAAGGTCACAGTAAGTGGATTTGGCCGTATTGGGTGCCAGGTCACCAGGTCTGCTTTTAACTCTGGCACACTGGAAACGGTCACCAGCAGCGACCCCTCCATTGACCTCAGCTACATTGTCTATGTGATTCAGTGTGATTCCACTCATGACAAATTCCACAGCAAAGTCAAGGCTGAGAACGGGAAACTTGTCTTCGATGGAGTCCATCTCTGTCTTCTAGGAGTGAGATCCCTCCAGCAACAAAGGGGGTGATGCTGGTGCCAAGTATATTGTGGAGTCCAGTGGGGTCTTCACCACTATGAAGAAGGCTGGGATTCACTTGGAAGATGGGAGGGTCATCATCTTTGCCCCTTCTGCTGATGCCCTCATGTTTGTGGAAGGCATGAACCATGAGAGGTAAGACAACTCCCTCTGGATGATCAGCAATGCCTCCTGCACCACCAATTGCTTGGCTCCTCTGGCCAAGGTCATCCATGACAACTTTGTCATCTTAGAGGGAGTCATGACAATAGTCCATGCCATCACTGCCACCCAGAAGACCATGGACAACCCCTCTGGGAAGCTGTGGCATGATGGCCAAGGGGCTGGTCAGAACATCATCCCTGCTGAAACTGGTGCCACTAAATCTGTAGGCAGGGTCATCCCTGATCCGAATGGGAAGCTTACTGGCACGGTCTCCTGTGTCCCCACCACCAACATGTCAGTCATGGATCTGCTCTGCTGAAGGAAGCTGTCAAATACGATGACATGAAGAAGGTGGTGAAGCAGAAATCAGAAGGCCCCCTCTGAGGCATCCTGGGCCACACTGAGGACCAGGTAGTCTCCTGCGACTTTAACAGTGACACCCTTTCTTCTACCTTTGATGCTGGGGTTGCCATTGCTCTCAGTGACCACTTTCTCAAGCTCATTTCCTGGTGTGATAATGAATTTGATCACAGCAAGTGGGTGTAGACCTCATGGTCCACATGACCTCCAAGGAGGTAGAGTCCCCTGGACCACCAGCCCCAGTGAGAGCAAGAGGAAGAGAGAGCCCCTCAGCCCTCAGCCCAAGGTTGGGGAGACCTTGCCCCAATTCATCCCAGAACATACTGAGAATCTCCTGACCTCTACTTCAGGTCACGCTGAAGAAGGTGAAGGGTTTGGGGAGCCCTGCTTTGTTATGTACCATCAGTAAAGTATACCACACCTAGTCAAAGGAACAAACAAACAAAACAAAACAAAACAAAACAAAACAAAACAAAAAATCCAAGATACATGTTAGGGAAGCAGGTCCCCGATGTCTTGTTCTGTCTGGTAGAAGTAATCATAATGCTTTCTGACTATTCACATATTAATGGAAATTTAACTCTTTTTTTTTGAGTTTTTATTTTACTTTATTTCGAGAGAGAGAAAGAAAGCATGTACGCATGTGTACACACAAGCTGGGGAGGGGCAGAGAAAGAGGCAGAGAGGGAATACCAGGCAGGCTCTGTGCTGTTGGTGTGGAGCCCGATGCAGGGCTCAATGTGGGGGCTCGATCCCTCAAACCCTGAGATCACGACCTGAATGAAATCAAGAGTTGGACGCTTAACCGACTGAGCCCCCGGTGCCCTGGAAAACTGTTTTCCACCTTTGTGTTCAGTCTAGTGGAAAGCCATAGGAAAGCATCCTATGAAAAAACCCATCCCTTTATTTCTAAAGAATGATTTTACTTTCATATCTGTATGTATTTCATTTTCAATTATACCTTATGTCTTTTATGTCTAGAAGAGTACTGTCTGAGACCATCAATACTGGCACAAATTAACATCTTGCATGCTTTATTTTACCTTCCTTTATTCCTCCTTTGATGCTCTTGCTTATTTTATGCAGATCTGAGTTTCCGACCTATATTCTTTTCTTTTCTTCTAAGTAACATCTTTTAACATTTCTTATAAGGCAGGTCAGCAGGCAACAAATTCCTTAAAGTTTTATTGGTTTTTCTCTTTTACTTTATTAAAAAAATTTTTTTAGAGAAAGCAAGAGAGAGAGACTGAGTGGGGTAGAGGGGCAGAGGGAGAGAGAGAGAGAGAGAGAGAGAGAGAATCTTAAGCAGGCTCCTTGGGGCTCTATCCCATGACCCCAGGCTCATGACCTTAGCTGAAATCAAGAGTCAGACCCTTAACCGACTGAGCCACCCAGGTCCCTTTTTTACTTTTGAAGGATTTTTTTCAGGGTATAGAATTCTAAGTTGGTGTTTTTTAGCTCTCAATGCTTTAAATATTTTAGTCCATTCTCCTGGCCCGCACGGTTTCTGAGAAGTCATATGTAATTCTTATCTTTTTTCTTCTATAGGCATGATATATTTTTCTCCTCTGGCTTCTTTTAGTATTTTTACTTTCTCTTTGATTTTCTGTAGTTTTACCTAAGTTTTAACAAAGTTCTGGGAAGAATGTGTGTGTGTGTGTGTGTGTGTATTGCTTAAATAAATTCTAAAACAAATTATCTCTAATGCTCAGCAACAAGACCGACAACTTTTTTTTTATGGATAACTTCTTTCCTTCTTTAAGATATTTGTATTATTTCTTCTCCTCCTTTTTTGTATCTTTTGTTACTTTATTTTTTTTATTTAAAAAGATATTTATTCATTTTTAAGAGAGAGAGAGGGACACAGAGCATGAGTGGAAGAGGGGCAGAGAGAGAGGGAGACAAAGAATCTGAAGCAGGCTCCAGGCTCTGAGCTGTCAGCACAGAGACCAATGCAGGGCTCGAACTCATGAGCTGTGAGATCATGACCTGAGCCAAAGTCGAATGCTAAACCAACTGAACCACTCAGGTGCCCCTTACTTTATTTTTGAATTTTAGTTTTTGAGAGACTGCGAGTCAGGGAGGAACAGACGGAGAGGGAGAGAATCTTAAGCAGGCTCTATGTCCAATGCAGAGCCCAATGCAGGGCTTGATCTCACAACCATGAAATCATGACCTGAGCTGAAATCAAGAGGTGGATGCTTAACTGACTGAGCCACTCAGAAGTCCTACTATTTATTTATTTATTTATTTATTTATTTATTTAAAGTAAACTGTACCCCCAGTGTGGGACTTGAACTTGTGACCTTGAGATCAAGAGTCACATGTTCTACCAACTGATCCAGCCAGGAGCCCCCTTCCTTCTTCTTTACTTCTTTTCCTCCTCTTAATTTTTCCTCTTTCTCTTATTTTTCTCATATTCCTCATCTGCCTACAGTCTAACACTGAGCTCTTTAAACGAAGCCAGAGCAAAACTTTACTGTTGTGTATGGTTAACTATCTTGAGTTACACCTACTCTCAGCGCCTGTAAATGCAATAACTAATTTAACTAATTTTCAAATGAATGAATAGTACTATTTATACAAATGAAGAGGGGTAGATAGAGGGCTAAGCAAAAAGGAAAATCATATGCATAGTTTCTATAGAAAAACACTTCTTTTTTCTCCATGTGCTCAAGTTGCTTTGGTTAAAAAATGGAACTCTGAAGGGCACAGTTTAGTATACAAAACTACATTTTCTTGTATGTTCTGTTTGATTGCTTGATTAAAGACGTATCATATTCGAAAAGATTGTTTTCTCAAATTTGCATGGTTCCAAAACTTATAAATATGGGTTATGTTAGTGTTGGTACTGTGTGAACCATGAGCCCCAGCTGTCCATTCTAAGTGCGCCATCAGAAGGAGGACCATTTCCTAAACATACGTGTTTTCAACTAACAAGTACAACTCTGAACCTGACTCTGAATGTCATGGTACTCATTTCTTAAATGAAGGGTAAAATTTTGTATGTTCATCAGGGAGATGTTTTGAATCACAGGCTGTGAGAGCTTGGTAGTTAATTTTTAGATGAAATTCCTTTTTCCTCTGTAAACTCATCATTTTGTCCCTATACAATCTTAAACTTTGTCCTTATTCTTCTATGGCTTTGGAAGTTAAAAAAGAATCCTCTAAAATTAAATGCCTTCATCAGCAATGCTGTTACTTACATTTTGTAGTAATGATTGATGGTCAGTGCTATTGAAAACAATTTCCGGGGCACCTAGGTGGCTCAGTCAGTTAAACGTCCGACTTCACCTCAGATCATCGTGTTATGGTTCGTGGATTCGAGCCCCATGTCGGGCTCTGTGCTGACAGCTCAGAGCCTGGAGCCTGCTTCAGATTCTGTGTCTCCCTCTCTCTCTGGTCCTCCCCCACTAGGACTCTGTCTCTCTCTGTCTCTCAAAGATCGATAAGTGTTAAAAAAAATTTAAGAAAATAATTTCCGTTCGGGAGGTTTGTCTACCCTCTTAAAAGCCTGTTTCACTGTTTGGAATCATTCTTGCAGTGAAATGTTGCTATGTGGACCAAAACCAAAAATGAAACCAAACCAAACCAAACCAAAAAACCCAAAAGAAACAAACAAAGACAACCAGAGTTGAAAAATTCAGGCAGTGTCAACATATATTTGTTAAGCCCTGAGTAAGTCGTAGATATTGACCAGGTGCTGAGGTACAGATGCAAATAAGCCCTGAAGATGCTCACGGTAGTAAGAGAGCAGCCCCAGAACTACAGAGTGTAACGCTGACTAATGGGTGCCTGGAGAGACGTATTGATTGTAAGGGTGCTTTAGCTCTGACATTGACCATCTTATTGATTAGTAAGGTCGGTTTAGTTGACTTGGCTAGCTAGGTACGTAATTTTCCTCTTCCTCTCTCTGCCCCCATGTCTTTAGAATCTTTTCACAGAGGACACACTTGCAAGGTGAGAAAGGGGCACTTATTAGCCAAAACCTAATGTAATTATAAATAGAATAATCAGGGAATGCCACTGGGAAAAGGTGTTGTTTGAATGAGTCCTGGAGGGATGAGTGCTATTTTGACAGTGGAAGATGAAGACAGGTGTATGAAAGACGTTTCATAGACAAGGAACAGCATGGGGTTGATGGGAAGCTACAAAGGGTGTCGTTGCAGAGGTAACATTATTAGGGAACGAAAGGGCACTATGGCAGTGGATTCAAAGAGTGAGATCATCCCTCTCTTAAAAAGTGAACTCAGAGTGTATCAGTTGTGAGTGGATTTCAGAATAACGGGCTGGCAAGAATTCAGCGAGGGGAATTAGTCATAGAAAGCTTATGGGGAGCATGCGGAAGTGGAGAAATTTCGGGAAAAAGATAACAAAGAAGAAAACCTGGACGAATAAGAGATGAGAAAGATGCTGAAGACAAGAGTGTGCTCAGAAAAATAAGTTGGAAGCCTCTTCTAGATCGTTGACGTTTATACAGTTGCCCATGTGTCTGCCACTTGGAGAACTGAGTCAATCCCGTGACAAAGCATTACTTCATTTGCTCCTTCAAGATCTGAGACAAGGCTGCAGACCTTAAGATGCGTCCGCAATGAAGTTCAGGCCCGAACTTTTATTTATCAGAGACCAGAGAACATCAGGTCTACAGTAGAATGAGCACATTCTTCCTCTGTTTAGCACTTTCAGCTGACAGTTCTGGAGAAAAACTGTTTGACTCCTGATAGCAGCGTCTCACTGTTGACAAGGGGATGCTATATTAAAATTACCCAGAAAAGGCTCCCCTTTTAAGATGGATACTTGTGCAGATGAGTGGGCATTAGGCTGTGTTTGGTATCTGAACAGCACGTGCTCTTAAAAGGATGTTATTTAAGAAACCGTTTCAATTAAGAGGAAACAAATCTGTTTAAATCTGGATATACTAATAATCACAGTATTAAAAACACAGCCTCGCAGTCTTGTTTTTTTATTTCTCCGGGGTTCAGTCTTTACATGTGGTTAGTCATGTGCAAAGCAGAATGAAAACTTCCCCTGTCAATTTGCGTTGATTCCCATCTGCCGCGCATGGTAACCCATGATCTTTTCTCCATCGGGTATTTTTGTTGTGTTCTTGTTGCTTTTTTACAAAGAATCTGCAATCACTTATTCTGCGCGTCTCCCCCCAGTTCTTGAAAAGAGACAACACTTGAAAACATAATGGCCAGATGATCTCAGGATGCAAGAATCCTTCAGATGTTCGCTGGGAACGATGGAAAGATGCTTCAGTTTGACAAAAGCAGGAAATGTTAATTTTCAGCTCTTTTATAAATAGAGGGGTGATCTCTAAAGGGAAAAATGTTGTCACAGCAAATGTACACTTGAGTGATTCAAACCTAATTAGCGGTTATATGATTCACTTTGAATATATTTACTGTAACAACTGGTAAACTGTGTTGCGAATTCAGCTGTCGAAGAGACTATTTTTTTTTAAACAAAACAGTTCAAAAACTCTATTTTTCTTTTTTTTTTTCTGATCCAAATCAACGTTTTTTACACCTTTGTCCTTGGTATGTACGCTATATATAACCAATGATTAGCTCCTTCTGTCTTTTTTGGTTCCTACTCTACTCCTCCAGGCAAAATTCCTCACATACTTACTTGAAGAAAACGTATTAGCATTTCCCTCTCATTCTCAGCAGCAGAAGGATGTGGGGATTATCTGGTAGAAGTGTATAGTAAGTAGAGAGTTACTTGATTATGAAAACTAAAGTTGCAATCCTCAAAAGACTATTGAACGAGATGGCCAAAGTGGCTAATGTATGGTAATTCTTTTGTTAAGCGTTCGTGTTTGTTGAATACTTGGCTAGGTATGACCAAGAAAAGAGAAATTCAAGCAGCGTGGTGATTTAGTGACTGTAAGTGCAAGGAATTTTCAATATGGTTAATGAAAGGAAATCATTATATAGAGCAGGCATAATTTATCTCTTGGATATACCACAAATTTATTTGAAGGGAATTCTTCTGATAACCAACTACTCCGAAATTCAGCTAATGTATGCTTCAGACCCAGCAGTCGCGGAAAGAAAAGCGTTTAACTTCATATGCTTTGAAAAAATATGATTATAAAAATAGCAGGTTTGGGGCAGATATTTTGGAAATTATAGAAGCATATAGAAAAAAAGAAAAAAGCATAATGTCTACTCATGACATTTAGAAGTATTTCGTTTCCTCTTTCCCAGTCTTTGCATGTGGAATTAAAAAAAAATGAACCATATTACATATACACTTCTGTAGTTCTTAGGAGCACAGCTTTTCCAAGTGCTGCTTGAATTTCTCCATGCCTCACTGGGCTCTTTGAAAACCTGACTCCTTGCTCCAGAGATAGACATGGATTCCAAAGAATGCCGCTGTATCATAGCTCTGCCAACATGCATTTTCCTTGAAATGTGAGACACGTGTTGAAAATAGTAACTTTGCCTACTGGTTTCTGAAGGTTTAGGTATTAGAAATGAACAAATATTAAAAGTAAGCATAAACGTCAATGCATATTTTAGCAGGGATAGTTGAGGGAAGCGAAGTTTCTAGAAAGTTTCCTTGAGATATGTCTCCAACTCATAGTCATCCAGGTGGTGAGGACAAAGTTAGCTGAGTTGGAAGGATTTCGCCTCTGCACGAAGTGATCACACTTAAATACCACCAGTTCCTCTGCTGGGTTTAAGTCCAGTGTGATTAAGCTCTTGATTTTTGGCGTCCATGTAGACTAGCTAACTTTATAAGAAAAGCAAATGAGACAAAGCAAAACCAAAAACCCCATTCCTGGACGGCAAACCTTTGTGCCCTGATGAGTTTACTCATACCACTTTCTTTTCTTTGTGAACCGTAGCTAGAGAAATGAAAAAAAGGATCACACTGACGGCAAAGAGAAAATTACTGTAGCATCGTGGGTGGATAATGTGCTCTGAGGTCGGATTCTTAAATACTGTGGTTGGAATCTTTTTTTTTTTCTTAATTTTTATAAGGCTGAATGATTTTATTACCACTAATAACCCGTGTGACTCTGAAAGCTAAAATAATCTGGGTAATCAAAATTTATGCTTTCGGACAGAAGATGATTATCTGCAGATGAGGGGAAGTAAATTCTTCTTTCCCCAATTTTCTCTGCTAACGACACTGTGGGTGAATAGCTTTGTGAACCTTTTGGCTATGGTTCTGTGGCGGGGAGGGGACGGCGGTGGGGAGGGCAGGCCCTCCTTTGAAATATCGCATGTTGGTGGCTGTAGGCAGTGAATTAGGCAAGTGACTGAGGAATTGGAAGCCTTACTCAGAGGTAAGATGCTCGCAGATGCTGCAGAGGAGGCTGAGCTCAAGTTGTCTGGCCTCCCTTTTGAGGTCTCCTTTCCTTAAACTGTTGAGTTTCATTTTTTTCATCAGGTTGTTTTAAATGGAAACAGCTCTTTATGATGGAGATTGTATTTGCCTCACTGTACAGATTTTTGTCTCACTGTACACATGATTTTTTAAAAAAATTATTTAGGGGCGCCTGGGTGGCTCAGTCGGTTGGGCGGCCGACTTCAGCTCAGGTCATGATCTCACTGTCTGTGAGTTCGAGCCCCGCGTCGGGCTCCGTGCTGATGGCTCGGAGCCTGGAGCCTGCTTCGAATTCAGTGTCTGCCTCTTTCTCTGCCCTTCCTCTCCTTATGCTGTGTCTCTCTGTCTCTCAAAAATAAATAATAAAACGTTAAAAAAATTATTTTTAAATTTACGTCCAAGTTAGTTAGAGTATAGTGGAACAACGATTTCAGGAGGAGATTCCTTAATGCCCCTTACCCATTTAGCCTATCCCCCTCTCACAGCCCCTCCAGTAACCCTGTTTGTCCTCCATGTTTAAGAAATCTTATGTTTTGTCCCCCTCCCTGTTTTTATATTATTTTTGCTTCCATCCTTTATGTTCATCTGTTTTGTATCTTACATTCCTCACATGACTGAAGTCCTATATTTGTCTTTCTCTGACTGACTAATTTCACTTGGCCTAATACCCTCTAGTTCCATCCACATAGTTGCAAATGGCAAGATGTCACTCTTTTTGGTTGCCGAGTGATAAGGAGTCATATCATTTTGAGAGTCCTTCTTTTCCACGTTCAGCGAGATGACTGGTTTGGGGTGTTTTAAATGAGGAGTTGGGGAGAAGAGTATTAAAAATAGATGGAGTTTAATCTGGGTTCATGGAAGACAGGACTTTCTGTTATCATTCAAATATGTGTGGTTTCGATTTGTGGATTTCTGTTCTGTTAGTTAAAGGAAAACTGTGCCGAGCAGAGGTAACAGATTAAAGTACGTGAATTTCCTCCGTAACTCTCTAAATCCAATTAACTCTGACCCAAAGCTCCCACACATGAAGGTGACGAGAAACCCAAGCTCAGTCAATTCCTGCCCATTCTTCCAGAAATGGACTTGTTTTCCAATGGTCCTACACAGTCCAGAGAAGTAATCTCTTTAAAAAAATCTGTGCTTGTAGAGTTCTGTGAATATACTTATTATAAAACATATAAAGACAGAAACACAGAGACTTATGCAATAAACACTTTTTTTTAAGTCTTTAAATCTTTGTCATCTTATCATTTATAGTTGTTACTGAGCAAAACTTGATTGAATGTGCTTTATAGTTTGGAAAATACTGGTTTTATCGGTGATTCAGAGGTTGGCCCATCAGTTTAATTTCACATTTGGTTTTAACAAAAACAAAGCTGAAAAAAAATACCTAATAAAGATAAGTAGATTCATATGGATGAAGTGCAAACTTGACTCCATTTGTGAAATTATTAACATTTTTTCATATCTAATAATAGGAAGGTTTTGTTGACATTCACCTGGTACATTTCCGAGCTCCATGATGTCATTGAGTTAGTGATTCTTATAGATTAACACAACGGTGTTTCTTTGTGACATTTTTCGCCGAAGGGTTTAAATCCAGTGAAACTTTTTGTATAGATGATTGTTAGACAGTGTAGAAAATGTGTTTCTAAGTTTTTAAAGTGTAAGAAATGAGACTTTTTAAAAAACACAGATAATATGCTTACTTAATTTTGGCAGCAAAGTCCCATGTTTCCATTCCCAAACATCTGGTTTCAGAATGCTCTGTCTATACCTTAAAATTCTTTCAAAATGCAATCATTTTTTTCAATTCACTTTTAAAATGTCGGCTTTACCGTCACGGAGCAAATAGGGGTGTGTTTTGTTTTGTTTTGTTTTTTTAAATCTTCTAGGTGGCTTAGTATTGACATTTATTTATTATCACAGAAGGGTAAACGAATTTGAAATACGTAACTTTTTGTAAAAAAAAAATATATGTGTATATATGATATATACATATATATATATTACAACTAAATACAGGGGCTGATGTAGGAGAGTCTGACAAATGGATTATGCTTAAGTTCTGATTTATTTTTTAATTGTTTTTCACTATGTATTTTGACACAGAGAGAGAAACACATAGAGTGTGAGCAGGGGAGGAGCAGAGAGAGAGGGAGACGCAGAAGCCAAAGCAGGCTCCAGGCTCTGAGCCATCAGCACAGAGCCCGATGCAGGCCCCAACTCGTGAACCTCGAGATCATTTCCTGAGCCGAAGTCAGACGCTTAAGCGACTGAGCCACCCAGGCGCCCAGTTCTGACTTTTTAAAAATAAAACAAATCTAACCCTTAGAGCTATAGGAGTATATTCACACCCGGGAAATGGCTGAAGTGCTCTCTTCAGAATGTGCCCTCTGACTTTTGACTCACACTGATACCAGGGCACAGTGTTTAAGCCCTTAAGGCTCAGTTGCTTCTGTGCGTATCTGGAACCTGGAAAGATTTGGTGAGGCTGGGGCTTGGCCACCTAGTGTCCGGCCTCCCTACGGACAGTTGCTCATGTCTGAGGGCCGGCTACCTCACTGCAGTCCTGCACGGAAATAAAATCACTGTTCTCTGGACCCGTGGGACATTCCACTAGGGAGCTGAGAGTGTCACACACTGGAAGTTCTTTATGCCGTTCTAGGCAATCTACCATGAGGCTGTAGACCCCTAACTTCCTACTGACCTGGACTTTTTACTGTCTTGAGAATATCCATTCAGTCTGGGTTTAGTGTGGGGAGGTACAGGAGAGGGGACAAGCCTGTGCGGTGGATTTGAGGAATTTGAGGAAGCCTTGCCTAACTCACAGCCGGCTCTACTAGAAAGCCCAGCGATTGGTCAGTCAAATTTGCATTTGAATTCCAGATCCCCTGCTTACCAGATGAGGGACCTTAACAAAAGGATTCACATACTTGAAATTCAGTTTCCTCTTCCATAAAATAGGCATAAAAATCTTACCTTTCGGAGCTGGCAAGAGGATTAAGGATAACGCGTGTGAAGTGCACTACGTAGGTATTCAATAAATAGTGGCCTTTAACGCCTTTTTTCTTCCTCCTCCTCTTCTCTGTGGATCATATCCCTTTGCGTTTGGCATGCACAAGGAGAGAATTAAAGCCTGAGTGTGTTTCCCCAAAATTCATTTGTCGAAACCCCAAACCCCAGTGTGTTGGTATTTGGAGGTGGGGCTGTTGAGAGGTGATTAGAGTTACATTAGTTCATAAGGGTGGGGACCTCATTGTGGAATTAATGCCTTATAAAAAGAAGAAACTGTAGATGTCTCTCTCTCTCTCTCTCTCTCTTTCTCTCTCTCTCCTCATCTCCCACCATGTGACGGTGCAGCAGGAAGGTGACAAACAGTCTGCAAATCGAGAACGGAGCTCTCATATTTGATGACCAAAAGCTAGTTATTTCAAGCAGTGGAGGCTTGAGGCTCAGCAGGTCTGGACCTGCATCCCAGCCCTAACGCTTCCTGTGCGTTATCTTAGAGAAATTATTTAACCTCTTCACGTTTATTTCCTCATGTCTGAAGTGGGTTTAAGTAATACCTTCTGGAGTTATTGTGGAAACTGAATGGGATAATTCACTTAAAGTTATTGACAACAATAATAATATTATCAGAAGTCGACGTTATTACTCGAGGGATTTTATGTGACGTGAAAGTGAAAAAGACATTGTTCCCGCTGTCAAGGGTTTTATGACCAGAACGAGGTACTCCTTAGCTTGATGAGTGATGCTAAAAGCAGGGGCTGTCATACTGGGGGCTGTGTTGTTTGTACTTAGTGGTAAAGTGCATGTATGTTTCTAGGTTCTTTATCACTGTTTTCTGTGCCAGACATCCTTCTATAGCTTCCTATTTATTTTCAGCATGCTTTTTCTGGTATAAAATCTTTCTTGTTTATTTCTCCTTTTTTTTCACCAGACAATCTTCAGTTTGCTATGTAGGAACATGTCAAATAATTTGGAATTTTGTTCTTAGGACTACCATACCTTACTCATGTCATTAAATAAAAACCAGAAATTCAAACACCAAGGTAAACACCTCTTTTAGGGTTTATATCAATAAAGTTCTTTTCAATCCTTATTATTTTCAAAGATAGCAGATTAATAGAAAAAGAGAAAAAAAAGAGACTACATTTTTTCCTCCCTTACTTAAAATTCCAGATCTTGGTTACAAAAGACATCATTTATATTGTTGACACAATGATGTAATATTTTTAGCTAATGAATTCAAAATAAATCATGCTGGGACGCCTGGGTGGCTCAGTTGTTTAAGCGGCTGACTTCAGCTCAGGTCATGATGTCACGGTCTGTGAGTTCAAGCTCCACGTCGGGCTCTGTGCTGATGGCTCATCAGAGCCTAGAGCCTGCTTCAGATTCTGTATCTCCCTCTCTCTCTGCCCTCCTTCTGCTCACGCTCTGTCTCTATGTCACTTAAGAATAAATAAAAAACATTAAAAAAAAAAGCAGTGCAAAACAGCTCCTTGGGAGGTCATTATTTAAAAAAAAAAAACAAATAAATCATGCTACTGAATTTATAATTCAAACAGTTCGCTCTGGTTCTTCATGGGTACATTTTCTTTTTTTAAATTTTTTTTAAATGTTGATTTAATTTTGAAGGAGAGAAATACAGAGCATGAGCAGGGGAGGGGCAGAGAGAGAGGCAGACACAGAATCAGAAGCAGGCTCCAAGCTCTGAGCTGTCAGCACTGAGCTCCACGCGGGACTCGAACTCACGAACCACACAACCATGACCTGAGCTGAAGTCAGAAGCTTAACTGGCTGAGCCACCCAGGCTCCCCAACATGTGTACGTTTTCTTAAAGTGGGAATGCTTACTCAACGTGTTCTATCTGAGGGTATTTTAGTCCCTTATAAATGAAAAAAAAATTTTGTATTATATATTATGTATTATATGTTATATATATTCCCCTAGGAATGGACGCTGGGTCCAGCAGCATCAAGAGTTATGCTAACAGTTACAAGATGTGCTCCTTCTGGGTTCATCGGCCTTTATCACTCAAGTGCAAAAGGCATAAGTGGAAACAATCTCTTCCTTCCCTCCCTTTTTTTCCTCTTTTCTTCTTTTTCTTTTTTGGAAGGAAAGGAATAAAATGTCTAGCATTCTATGGAGAATAACAAAGAAAAGAGACTGGATTATTTTCACATAGTATGATACCTGTTATTTCTGCATTGGTTATCTTTCTTTTCTCCTAAAATCCAGGTAAAAGAAGCTTTGAAACTATATTTATCTCTCAATATTAAAGGGAAGGAACGGGTATAGTCATAGTAAAAGAAAATGTTTTTAGGATTCTGAAAAAATTCCTAAACCGAAGGAAATGTGTCCACTGAGATTGGAAGACATTGTGCTGTTACCCGAGGGATTTTACAGGAGTGGAAAAGACATTATTCCTGTTCTCAAGGAATTTATGACCTAACGGGAAATTAAGAAAAGATGCGAATCTCACTGAAAGTCGAGGCTGCACTTTCCTATAGTATTTTCTGTTTGCACCTCTGTGGACCGAGGAGAGCTAAATGTGACTAACAATTAGTTTACAAGTTCCCCTTTGGGGGGAATTAGCATTAAGGAAAATAGCAAAACATTGCTTCAGAGGTGCGTGGTGAAGAACAGGGTAATGAAAAGTTCAGACTGTGCCTAGTCACTGTGTGAATTCATTATAGAAATTGTAAAGAGTTAAGGTTTGTTTCAATGTCAAGTCCCTGTGTCCACTTTCCCTGAGTCAGAAACATTATCTTCACCCCTGGATATCCAGCGTCGACGTTCCTCTCAAAGTGACCATATCCTCCGTCTTCACGGATGCTGTTTAATTATTCACGCACTCCAGAGGGAGAGCAAACTGCGTGTATTTATTTATTTATTTATTTATGATTTTAATTTTAAGTAATCTCTACACCCAACGTGGGGCTTGAACTCACAACCCTGACATCAAGAGTCACATGCTCCACCGACTGAGTCAGCCAGGTGTCCCAAACTGTACACATTTAAGAGCTAATAAATTTATTTTATGAGTGTTTATAGAGGTTGTCTAGATGTTGCCTCTTCCACAGATAAGCTGCAATTACAACGAATAGCTGAGGTGTAAGGTAGAATCTGTCATATGAATCTTTTCCTTATTTTGAAAGGGTACATGAATTGGTTTTGAGAAATTGATTTGACTGGATGGAAGTAGAAGTTTTGAAAGCGTATTTAGAAGTTAAAAAGATTGAGTGACACAATGGAAGAGAAGAGTGGAAAGTTGGAAATAACATTTTCTCTCTTGTAGCCATCATTTTCCCAACACCTCTGCTTTGTACAAAATTATTTGGGAAGTATTTTAAGATCTCCCTTTCCTGTGTGACCGTATTTTGTTATCAGTATAAATATAAATAAGGTCCTTTAATTCTTTCTTACCCAATGTGTATAATTTCATATTTTAACTAAAATCTCTGTAACAACGATGTGAAAATGAATTTAAGTCAGGCTGGATTGGTATAAAGAGGCACTGTGTTGGAATCCTCGAATCGCTGAATGCTAGGATTTATCGATCTCGTACCTTCCGGTTAACATTGGTTTCCGTAAAAAATAACGATACAGGAATGTTCCTCCATTGCCTCTTCCCAACTTTATTAAAATGTAATTGACATATAACATTGTGTAAGCTTAAGGTGTACATACACTGATAAATTACAATATGATTATCACTGTAGTATTAGCTAACACCTCCATCGCATCACACGCTAGCACTTCCTTTTTGTAGCAAGAACATTCTTAACAGTAAATCTTAATTTACTTTCTTAGAATTTTCAAATATACGATAGGTACCGTTAACTAATGCATTGAATCTTAAGACCTAACTCACCTCTAATCCAAGTTTATACTTTTTGACTAACACCTACTCCCCCCACCCCTAGCCCCTGATCATCATTATTCTACTTTCTATTTCTACTAATTCAGCTTTCTTAGATTCCACATATAAGTGATATCATTTAGTATTTGTCTTTCTCTTTGATTTATTTCACTTAGCTTAATGCCTCTATATCTATCTCATATCTCTTTCAAAAGTCTTTTCTTTTTAATTTTTGAGAGAAAGAGAGAGATGAAACGTGAGCAGAAGGGTAGAGAGGGGGGGGGACACAGAATCTGAAGCAGGCTGCAGGCACAGAGCCCAATGTGGGGCTTGAGCTCAAAATCTGTGAGATCATGACCTGAGCCGAAGTCCGACACTTCACCGACTGAACCACCCGGGCGCCCCTCACATTTCTCTCTCTCTCTATGCATCTTCTTTATCTGTTCATCCATGATGGACACTTGTGTTGTTTCCATATCTTGACTGCTGTGAATGATGCTGCAGTGAACATAGGAATGCACGTATATCTTTGAGATCTTGATTTCATTTTCTTTGCATATATATCCAGAAGTAGAATTACTGGTTCGCATGGTAGTTTTATATCTATATCATTATATCAATCATCTATATCTATATCTATATCTATCTATATTTGTAAGGAACCTCCATACTGTTTTCATAGCGGTGATAACAATTTATGTTCTCACCCATGGTACATAAGGGTTGGCAAAGGGATGTTCTTGTGAGGTCTTGGATAGAATGTTTTCTAGAAGTTCATCTCATTTTCTGCCTTTGGCAGGGCAACCGCAATGAAAATCTTAGGTGCCCTTTGTCTATACCTAATGGGAATCTCGAAGCTAGAACATCTCCTAAGCAGCTGGCTCTCTCCTTTTGCTCCCTGGAGACTAATATTTAGCTCTCCACCATCAAAGGTATCCTTCAGTTCTGTGAAATTGTGGTTTTGGGGAGAGAGTGGGTGACATGACAGTGAAGAGACAGTAGGAGTGTCAATAAGAGAGAATATAAAACAAAAAAAATGTAGAGTTTCAGAGTCCATAGCTCACTCAGCTGTGTCCCAACCATAGCTCCATTACACCTCACCATGCAGCATGTGTCATGGTCAGAAAAACTGTTCAGGTTTTTAGTGGAATGTCCCAATCTTCAGTGATTACTGTTACTGAGCTGATGTCGTCTTGGTGTTACAAGAGGAAGGATTATCATCTTCTACTTACCTGTAATTTTTTTCCATTGTATGTAATGATTCCAGGGTAATGATAATTACTATGAACCTCACAGGGGATATTTTAATAATTAAAGTGACAATATCTTAAAAAATAACATATATACAAAACAAAGTGAGTAAAGTAAGATGTATTTAATGAATAATTTAATGCAACAGATTCCACTGTCCTTGCAAAACAAATTAATAAGATGTAGTGAACTTCAATTTATTATATTTAAGTGTTTTCTCTCGAAAGCCACTAGGGTATTATCTTCAACAAAAAATAGAAAAATCCTCTTTTTCTCTGGCCCCAGAGTTACGGTTCTCCGTTTTGCTTTAGAACTCACAAACATTATGTTTCAAGACAGAATTCAAACGACAGCTTAGTTCTTAAAAATATTGCTATGAATAGGGAGCTTGTCATGTAATTTGTGGGTGGAATATTTTCCTAAGAGTCTTGCCTATTGAAAAAAAGTTTCCAATTGTGAATTCAGTGTTTTTTTCCCTGTTATTAATGGGTGTAATTTTATGTGTGCACAAACACCCATGCGCGTGTGTATGCGTGTGTGTGCGTATGCGTATACGTAACATATAGGTGTGCTCTGTCCTCCTATTGCTCACTCATCTGGGATGCTGAACCACTGGAATAATTTTGATTCAAGCTCTCATCTAAGGGGCGGTAGAAGATCCAGCATCTAGAGGCATTTGGAGTGAAGAGGTTTCCATTCCTCTTATCTCTGCCTGTCAATCTTGATTTTCCCGACACAGGAGCTAAACTATCTGATATGCCCCAGACAGCCCTGCCGAGCACTTTTCAATCATACCCTTCCATAATGTGTCCCAAGTCAAGCCTCTAGTGCAGCCAGACTTTATTGAAGATTTTCAGAATATATTAATTAGAGTATAGGTTTGGTTGTATGTAAGAGAGACCCGCATTTGCAGTGGCCTAAATATTACAAAAGTTTATTTCGCTTGCTTTGTAATAATCTGGAGGCTGATGACCTGAGACTGGTATGTTGGTTTGGCTTCAAAAGGTCATCCAGGGGCCAGGTTTCCTTTTATCTTGTAACTCCTCTATCTGTAATGTGTTAGCCTTGTTGTTGCGGTTGAAGATAACTTGCTGTAATATCCATATCCTGGGCATCGGGATAGAGGGAGAGTGGGGTAATGGGATAACTTCTCTCCCTTTAAAGGTATATCCCCCAAATTATCCAGAAACACTTTTCTCAAATTCCATTGGCTAAAAATTAGGCCTGTGTCCAAACCTAACTGCAGGTAAAACTGGGATGTATTTCTCTCGGTGGCCATGTACTAAGTTAAAAACGAAGAGTTCTTTTTTACTGGATGCATGTACTAAGTTAAAAACAAAGAGTTCTGTTTTATCCAACGACAGCAAAGTACACATTCTTCTCAAGGGCACATAGAACATTCTCCAGGTCATATCATATGCTAGGTCACAAAACATAGCAAATTTAAGAAGGTTGAAATCATACCAATTATAATTTTTAACCACAATGGTATGAAGCTAGAAATCGATAACAGGAGGAAAGCTGGAAAATATATGGGAATTAAAAAACACACTCTTGCACAACTAATGGGTCAGAGAAGAAATCAAAAGGGAAATAAAAATGTCTCTTGAAACAAATGCTAAAGTGAACAAAACATACCCAAACTAATGGGATCCAGCAAAGACACTTCAAAGAGGGAAGGTTATAGTGATAAATGCCGTACATTAAACAAAGAGAAAGATCTCAAGAAGACAACCTAACTTCACACCTCGAGGAACTAGAAAAAAGAGTAATTAAACAAGCCCAAAGTTAGCAGAGAGAAGGTGATCATGAAGATCAGAACCAAAATAGCTGAAATGAAGATTTAAAAATAATAGAAAAGATCAACAGAACTACATTGGTTTTTGAAGAGATAAGTGAAATTGATGAAATTTTAGCTAGACTTATCAAGAAAAAAGAAAGAAGACTCAAATAAATAAAATTATAAATGGAAGAGGAGATGATACAACTGATACCACAGAAACACAAGGCATCTTGAGACTACTGTGAGCAATTATACGCCAGTATATTGGACAACTTGGAAGAAATGGGTAAATCCCTGGAAACATACAAGCTACCTACAGAATCATGAAGAAACAGAGAATCTGGACAGCCTAATAGTGAGTGAGAGTTGAATCAATAATCAAAAAGCTCCACCCAAAAAGAAAAACCAAGGACCAGATGGCTTCATAGGTGAATACTACTATAATTAAAGAAGAATTAACACTGCATATTCTTGGAGTCATGCAAAAATCTGAAGAGGAGAGTACATTCCCCAAATCATTTTTGCGCCAGATAACAAAGCTAGATAAGGATACCACAAGAGAGGAAAATTATGGGCCAATATCTCTGATGAGTATAGAGGCAAAAATTCTTAATAAAATACTATAAACTGAATTCAACAGCATACTAAAAGGATCATACACCGTGATCAAGTGGGTATTATCAGTGGGCTTCAAGGATGGTTCAGCATTCACAAATCAATAAATGATACACCACATTAACAAAATGAAGGATTACAATCAGATGGTCATTTTAATACACACAGAAAAAGTATTGGGCAAAATTCAACGTACTTTCATGCTACAAACTCTCTACAAAATGAGTTTAGGATCAATGTACCTCCACATAATAAAGTTCATATATGACAAGCCCACAGCAAGCATCATACTCACTAGTAAAAGGCTGAAGCTTTTCTTCTAGAACCAAGTACAAGACAAGGTACATGCTCATACCATACTCATTCAACATAATACTGGAAGTCCTAACTGGGACAATTTTCTAAGAAAAAAAGAATAATAAAAGGCATCCAAATCAGAAAAGAAGTAAAATTGTCCTTATTTGCAATTGACATAATATTCTATACAGAAAAATTCTAAAGACTCCACTAAAAACTTTTAAAACAAATGAAAGTATTCAGTGAAGTTTCAGGATACAAAATCAATGTACAAAAATCAATTGCGTTTGTATACACTAATAATGAATTATCAAAAGAAAAAATAAGAAAACAATTCTGTTCTCAACAGTATCAAAAACAATAAAATACTTAGGAATAAACTTAACCAAGGAGGTGGAAGATCTATACATCAAAAATTATCAGACATTGATAAAAGAAATTGAAAAAGACACAAGTGAATGGAAAGATATCCTGTGGAAATGTATTGGAGGAATTAATTGTTAAGATGTTCATATTACCCCAAAGACATCTATGGATTCAATGCCATGCCTATCAAAATTCAAGCGACATTTTTCACAGAAATAGAATGATCTACATTCATATGGAGCCAGGAAAAAATCCAAATATCCAAAGCAATCTTGATAATGAACAAAGGTGCAGGCATCACAATTCCTTATTTTGAACTATATTATGAAGCTATATAGTAAAAAAAAAAAAAAACAAAAGCAAAACAAAACCAGTGTAGTGCTGAATTAAGACAGACAGGTCACTGGCACAAAAATCAATATTTCACAAATATTGTCAACTAATATTTGACAAGGGATCCAAGAGTACTCAGTGGAGAAAGGAGAACTTCTTCAATAAATGGTTACAGAAACTGGATATTCGTATGCAAAGACATGAAATTAGACCCCTAAGTTACACCAGTCACAAAAATTAACTATTAAAACTGGAAGCCATAAAACTCTTGGAAGAAAGCATAGGGGAGAAAACTCCTTGACCCTGGTCTTGACAATAACTTTTTAGATATGACACCAAAAGCATAAGCAACAAAAGCAAAAATCAACATGGGGCTACCTTCAAACTAAAAATCTGCACAGCAAAAGAAACAGTCCACAAATCGATAAGGCAACCTGTGAAATTGGACGAAACATTTGCAAACCATATACGCGGCAAGGGGTTAATAGTCAAAATATACAGAGAATCCATGCAACTCAATAAAAGAAGACATACAGATGGTCAACAGACACTTGTAAAGGTATTCATGGTCACGAATCATCAGAGAAATGCAGATCAAAACAAGAATGAGATACCATCTCACATCTGTTGGAACAGCTGTAATCAAAAAGACAAGAGGTAACAAGTGTTGGGGAGGATTTGGAGAAAAGAGAACCCTTGTGCGCTCTTGGTGGGCATGTAACTGGTGCAGCCACTACAGAAAACAGTGTGGAAGTTCCTGAAAAAAAGTTAAAAGTAGAGCTCCTGTGTGATTTAGCAATCCTACTTCTGGGTATATCTTCAAAGGAAATGAAATCAGATCTCTAAGAGATATCTACACCTCCGTATTCATTGTAGCGTTGTTTGCATAATAGTGAAGATATGAAAATAACACTAGTGCCCATCCACAGATGAATCAGTAAAGATGTGGTATATATATGTCTGTGTATATACCACCAAAAAGGAATTTTATTCATCCATGAAAAAGAAGGAAATTCTGCCATTGCGAAAACATGGGTAGATCTTGAGGGTATTAGGCTAAGAGAAATGAGACCGGGAAAAAAAATACTGTATAATTTCCCTTACATGTTGAATCTAAAAAATCCAGAGTCATTGAAACAGAGAGTAGAGTGGTAGTTGCCAGTGGCTAGGGGAATGGGGCAAATGGGGAGATGCTGGTCAAAGGGTACAAATTTCTAGTTATAAGAAGACGTTTTGGGGATACAGCATACAGCCTGGTGACTATAGTTCACAATAGCGTATTGTATACTCGCAAGTTGCTTTAAGAGTAGATCTTAAATATTCTTACCATAACAACTATAACCAAAAAGTGATGATGTGAGGTGAAGGATGTGTTAACTAACCTTGTCGCAATAAACATTTCACAAGGTATACATGCATGAAGTCATCAGATTGTACACCGTAAATGTATGTAATGTTATTTGTCAATCATGTCTTAGTAAAGTTGGAAAAGAAAAAAACAAAGAAAAAAAATCCCCAAACCCTAAGAGTTCTTTTTAATGTTGGAGGAGGAAATGATATGGGGAATACTTAGGGGTGGCCTCTATAGATGCCATTTTCGGCTCAGGGTCGCATCACTTTATAGCTGAGTCTTGAAATTCCATACAGTGTTCCACCTAGCAGGGCATTTTTTCTGGTCTTCTATTCTATTCCAGCTTCAGCATCCAACCAAGCTGCAGGAACTCTTACACCCCCCTTCTCTCTTCCTTAGCTTTGCATCCATTTCCTTCACCCCGAACAGTTTTCTTTTCCATATAATTGTGACAGCATATGTCTATCTCCTTCCCAGTGCCAGAACCATGGCTTCAGACTCAACTGTTACAGAGACCAAACTGATAAACTAAATAAGTGAAGTGGGCCAGGCGTGAGGTAGAAGGGAGTAGTGGAGACGTGGCTGGGTTGTAGGGTGCATGCCCCGTCTTTCAGGAAGACAGCCTATTCAACTCTGGGAATAGTGACCTTCCACGACCTGGCCCAGGCGGCCACGTCTCCTAACTTTCACAGAGGAGTTGAAAGTTGGGACTTTGAGGTTAACGTTCTTATATTTAATTGTTAGCAAGTGATTCCTATTCTTTAGAAAACATTAGGGCAGCCAACAATGAAATTTTGCTGGCTGCCCCTGGGCAAATGTTTTACAGACTTGGCTTTAGAACATCCAGCCGTTACCCTCAGGGACTGAGCTTCCTAATTGTCCAATGTGGGCATTACTCTGATGGAGGCTTTCTCTCTCTTAGTGATGGTTGTCATATTATATCTTCCCATGGATATAATAGTGCCCTGACTCTACAGGGTACCTGATCCTTTCTCAAGAGCACATAATTGCTTATTAACGTTTAACAATAGCCCTGAGATTTGGCAGAGGTAACATTATTTTTACTTTAATGATGAGGAAACTGCAGCTAGCAAGGTTTAAATTCCTTGCCCAGATATTTTAACAAAAATGAGGCAGAGGTGAATCAAGGACTCCTAGCTTCTGACATCTTGCTCAGGGCACTTCTCATTCACTTGAGTCTTTTGAGAACTGTGAATAGTTTAAATATATAATATATTGTGAGATCTCAGCACTCAAGCCCTCAAGAAGTACTTGAAAATCATTAAAAACTCACTTCAGTTTCCTGGGAAGTAAACATTATTGTGCTATTTTATAATAAGAAGAAAGAGACTCAGGTTCAATCGTCATGGGAATGTTGTCAGTTTCAAACTGCATTTCTTGGCTTTGTGTTTCCCAGTTTGATACTCCACGGACTAGAATTCTATATGTTTATTGTTACTCTCTGCTGCGATTCTAAATGTAGCCTCTTCCTTGACGCGAGAAATCATTTTAAGCATATAGTGAATGCATAGTCCATGGTAACAATCGTTAGTGAACGATTAGTAACGATTCTTCGTTAGAGAAGATAAAACTCGTCGTTGCTTGTGATAATTATGAGAGTTGTGCATATCTACAACAAATAGGGTGAATATTCATAAGAATTTTTAAATAAGATTAATGCATGCATGTGAAAAAAAAAACCCCAAAAACCAAGTGATGAAAAAGAGATGTCTTGATATCGTTTCTTCTTGTCAGTTGATTCTAATGTAAGGGCCTCTGGGAAGGCAGTTTATCTGGGAGTTGATTGTAGAGAGAAGGGAGAGAATAGAAAGAATTTGAAATGAGAGAAGAAACGTTAATATAAGGGGTGGGGGTCTTATTGAGCTGGTCCCCACCCTGGGCAAGTGCAGCCCAATCACACAGAGATTTTGTGAGATTTAGAAGACAGACCTCAGAATGATCTGTCCAAGGATTGTCTGGAGAACCGTCTGCCCACTGACCTCCATACTCTGCAGGTTACACATGGATACATGAGCGGGCCGCCCACAGGTATGGAGCTCTGCGGCAGCGTCGGAGAAGCCCTGAGGATGAAGGGGAAAGTCACTGAAGCGGGTGTGCATGTGAGGTAAGGAGCCATTAATGAGACGTGACCTGAAGCGTGCACAAAATGATCACTCCGAGTGTGGCTGATGACAGATGTGGGGTCAAGATTCTGTTGAGCTGGGAACAAGAGATGTCTCACGCAAGGTCTTGAAAATACGAACAACGGGGCCCCATTTGGCTCTTTTGATCTTGAGGCTCATGGTGAGCAGTGTAGCATACAGTTCTAAATAATATAAATATTTCACTGTTTCTCAATGTATCAACTTTATGTGCTACTGCTACACCCTCCTCTAAGTTGTTTTTATTTTCACTTGTTTTATTGGTGACTCTGTAGTTTTAAATAATATACTGAAATGCATGATTTCTTTTTTAACGATTTCTTATTTCATTAAATTTTAATGGTTTATTTTGACTTCATAATAAGTTGTGACTTTTTTACTTCTACCATTGCCTTCATCTATCTCAGTACAAATTTGCTTCCAGCAGTTGACGGCAATACCTTTTATTTTTTACAGAATCAAGGATGATAGCCTTTATATTCCCTTTTATGTCCTCGATTAAGTTATCTGTGCTTTTTCTACAGTTTGATTCTTTAAATATTTATTTATTTAATGTTTATTTATTTCTGAGGGAAGGAGAGTGAGAGGGTACGCAAGTGATAGAGAGACACAGAGAGTGGGAAACACACAATCTGAAGCAGGCTCCAGGCTGCTCACAGGGCTCGAACCCCCGAACCACGAGATCATGACAGGAGCTGAAGTGAAACACTCAGCCGGCTGAGCTGCCCAGGCTCCCCTACAGTTTGATTCTAAGAGTTGCTAATAAACAGCATTTAACTATTTTGCCTATATAAATATTACTCTATGCAAAGGCCAGTGACATTCTAGGATTATATTTTTCTGCGTTGACCCTAAATCATGATTCTTGTACAACCTGAAAAAGAATGTATCTGCCATTAAGGTCCAAATAATTTATGTTTCTTACCTGCCATCAGACTGCGAAAATCATTCCATGTGGACTTCACTCTGTGTGCGTGTATGTGCCCACGTGTGTGTATTTCTCTGGAGTTTCTAATTGCCTTTCATTTCTTTCTGTTGACAGAAAAATAATGCCTTATTCACCATATCACTTCTAAATCTCTTAATCATTCTGTCTGAGGAATGGCATTTATCCCTTACGTTCTCTTTTTGAAGACCTTTTCAGTGGTCTTTACGTGATGTAATTTTGACCACTTGTGTTTTGTACTTTTTCAGCTTTAAAGATCTTGAGATTATATTTACCGTACTCTACATTACATCTAGCATTTCTTGGATCTCATATTTCCCTTTTCTTGATTTTGACTGAGCTTGCTTCTTTCAATATGTTCTCAAGTAACTCAGAAACAGTCTTGGCAAGAATTCTTGTAAGTCTTAGACATCTGAAATGCATTTTTTTTGCACTCATATTTGATTGATGATATAGCTTGTCTGGAAATCTAGTTCAAGATAATTTTCTCCTGTTCTCTGAAAAATACTACTCCATTGTCTTCTTGCATAAAATTTCCTAAGTGAGAAGTTTAACACCACCCCAATTCTTGTTTTTCGGGGGGTGTTTTTTCATGTGCAATCTCTTCCCCCTAACTTCTATCCTGTAAACTTTTAGGATCTTCTATTTCTTTACCCCTGTGTTTCTGAACTTTTAAAGCAAGACATCCAATTCACTCCCCATGAACTACTTCTTATAAGAGTATACTTGTTCATGGAAATGTTTTGTATTTGAGAGAGAGAGAGAGAGTGTGTGTGTGCATGTGTGTGTGTGCACAAGCAGGGGAGGCACAGAAAGAAAGGGAGGGATTCTTAAGCAGGCTCCATGCTCAGCATGGAGTCTGGTCACGGGGCTTGATCGCACCAGCTTAAGGTCATGACCTGACCTGAAATCAAGAGTGTGTCGCTTAGTTGACTAAGCCACTCAGGTGTTTTCATGAAACTGGTTTTGATTTTTGCTTGAAAACTTACTTTTATGCCAGCCAGCGCCCATCATGGCCTGGATTCTTTGTGCTCCTAATTTAAATACCTCTTTATAAATGATATAATACAAAGGGACTTTCTGGACTTGGCACCATGAACTCTCCATAGTCCTATTTTTGATGGTTACTGTTGGGATGGCCTTGTCAAGTGAAGGTTGGATAACTTTTATTCTTGAACTAGTTCTTTCTTGGGTGCTTCACCTCAACCTGAATGTTACAGTGCGGTGTTGGAGAAGGCCAGTCAAAGGCAAGCACAGCTTTACGGTGTCAACCTGCAGAACGAACCTCGCCCTTCACCCAGAACCCGCCTGCTACCCATCATTCTGTGGATAGCTAGGCCTCAAATGCGTCATCCCTTTATCTATTCTTCTCCAACCTGGAATACATTTTAGTTTTTAATCTAAAAACAAAAGGTGGATGGGGCACCTGGGTGGCTAAGTTGGTTAAGTGACCGACCCTTGATTTTGGTTCAGATCATGATCAAGGTCATGAGAATGAATCTCATGATGGCTCCGCACTGGTGTGAGACTACTTAAGATTCTCTCCCTTCCCCTCGGCTCCTCCCCAGCTTGTGTGTGTGTGTGAGGGTGCACACTGTCTCTTAAATAAATGAATAAGTAAGTAAGTAAGTAAGTAAATAAAAAACAAAAGGCGTAAGTGTGTCTTCTGAATCTGCTTGGCACTCAAGTCCCTGTTAGTCCAAAGATGTACGACTTCCAAGGGTTCAGTTGTCTTCCTTCCCTGCCCCACCCCATGAAAATATGATGCAGAGTCAACTCTCACACCAACAAGCTTAACTTTCCCCACTTGGCTTATTGGCGCTTTTTAGAGACCATCTCTCTGATACATTTGCTTGGACTGCCAATTACCGCCATGGGTTGCTGTTGCTCTGCATATGGGGAGGGAAGGAAGATTGTGTTGGTTTTACCTCTTTCACCAACCTGTTTAAATTCCTGCTTCTGCTCCTGCTTCTGAGGCTGGGGTCTCTCGAGGGAAGCAAGAAGACTGAACGCTACTCCCACTGCAGACTGTCCCTAAGCCTATTCCCAACTTCCTTCCCTCTCAACACTCAACATGCCTCTTCCCCAAATCTATCTTCCAGAAATTTCTTGAAATCTCTAATAGCTCTGGACCTCCTCCTAAAAGAATCCTCTCCACTTGCTGGG
Organism: Paguma larvata; assembly: GCA_030068075.1. NCBI lineage: Eukaryota > Metazoa > Chordata > Mammalia > Carnivora > Viverridae > Paguma > Paguma larvata. The sequence continues at coordinate 129,773,342 of CM057826.1, forward strand.
TTTAATCCCCTCTCATGTTCCCTTGAGTTCGTTTTTTCTAGCATCTTCTTAGGAAGCTGAAGTAATGTCTATTTTTACTTTTGTTTTAATTTCTTAATACAAACGCAAACCTTTTCTTCCTCACACTTAATTTCCTCTTGGAAGACCCTGATTTCATATGCGTTTCTCACTACAGTCTTGATAATAGAGTTATTGGTGCTCACTCTTGAGAGGGAAATAGATGTGACGCTTCTGAAGACAACCAGCACCTTTTCTAATTGTTTCTTTTTTCATGCAAATGGTAACACAAAACTTTTCACACCTCCTTCAAAAGATTTGATACCCTTTTAGTGCCTGGGAAAATTTTTGATTTATGAGCTCAGTGTGAAAGGAGAGAAAAATGTAAAATTAAATGGTCATGTTTTACAAAAGTTATTGTTATGTGGTGAGCCTGTTTTTCTGTCAGCTGGGAGTCTTGTGTAGATAATAAATCCCCATCAGTGATTTAGCATGTATAAAACACATCAATCCTTTTTATTATATTTTGTGAGCCTTGACATTTATGATAATTTCCCCATATCTACTTAAAACTCTTTCTCTTATGATTGCATTATTAAAGTGGATTTTTTGCCCTTGTTGGCTTACCTCATTAGCATGTGTTTATCATATATTTTCAGGGTAATTACCATTTTGGAATAATGCACGCAACATTAAATGGATTCCCTAGTTTTAAAAGGTGTCAAGATAAAGGCAGCAGCTTTCACCCCTCCCCTCTCTAATCCCCAACCCCTTGAAAGACTACAAAAGACATTTTGATTTCTTGTCACTTGGGTCAATTGGATAATGGCAAGGATAATATGCCCCCCTACTGTGTGTCCACAGTTGGTCCTGGTAGGAAAAAGAAATGATGAGAACGCATTTCTATGGTGTTCTCATTTTCGGTGCTTCCGTTGTCCATCCATCAGGGTCTTGATTTCCGGATTTAAGAATGCACCGGATCCTAATTGCTGTTTGTGGGCAAGGGGAAGATCTCATGTTTTTTCTTATCCTCTCTGGGTCAGAATGACAGTTTGATGTGAAAGTAAAATTTAGGGAAAGAATCACTTTTGAGTTTCTAAATGTCAGCTAAAATGATGAGATCTATTCCTATTTGGTCAGGGCCCAAAGAATTAAAATGGCTTCCCCTTTCTCCATTCATAAACTTATATGTGTGAAACAGGAGGAATGCGCTCTGCTGTCATTAAAGAGATCACTGGAAGATGTTGATGTGCCTTCCGAATTATCAAGAAACTGCCAGAGAACCCTTTATGTATTTTACCCTTGTATTTGTATTGTGTAGCACTCGATTATTTGAGGTCTGTTACCAATGTTTGGCATTCTTGGCATTTGTCAGAGTGTAATGAATCAGAACTAAATTTTTAATGTCTTCTCTTTGTTCCTCCTTTAGAGTGTTTTTCTTGTTGTTTTTTGCTGTTTTCTTGTTGTTTTCTTCTCTGTTTGGGCTCTGGCTCCGTGCTGGACCTTTGCTCTGGTCCTGCTGTGTTTCTAAGCCCCAGATGGTCCAGTTGACCTCAAGCAATCCATGGACGGCATCTTAATTTAGTACTTCAGCAGAGAAATATGCCCACTGGCCTTGCCTCTGTGGAACCAGTAATCCATGCCTACGTGTTTTAAGTGTCCTTGACAAATACCAAGAAGAAAACCCTGATGAGGAGACAAACTCTCAAACCTATTTTCTCTGCTGAGGGTTAAAAAAAAGCACTTTACCTTGAAACTCGACACCCAGAAGAATTCTCATCTGCATTTCTGTGCTTGTCTTTCATCTCCGAGGAACTAAATACTGCAGCTTATTTGCCCAAATTGATGTGGGAAGGAAGATTCAAAATGAGAATAAGTGTGTAAAGAGGCAACAGGAAATGCCATGGGAAATATCAGATAATATTTTATTGCATAAAGAATTCATTCAACAAATATTGTGCTAAGCCTATGTGTCAAGTACTGATCTTGGTTGGCGTCTTGGTAAATAAGATAGGCTAAATTCCTAATCTTGTGGCATTTACATGCGAGCAAATATATGAACAACATGAAAACAGGTAAGTAAATAGATATGTTACCATTTAAGATAACACCGAGTTGCCGTCCCGGGGAAAGGGTAAGCAGGAGAGACCTAGCTGAGAGAGTGAACAGTGTATCTACAACATAGAATAGACTCAGCTGTTGAAAAGATGTTTCTAGAACATGGAAAGAGGCTTACCTCATTAATCTTCAGTGAAATACAATCCAAACAATTATGCGATACCATTTCACATCCAAAAGGAGGATAAAATAAAAAATATTGAGGATACCTAATGTCGGTGAGGACCTGAGATAAGTGGAATGCTCACCTTTTGTCGGTGGGCTTGTAACAGTGATATGGCCACTTGAAAAACTGGCAGATGGGTATAAAGCTAAATGTATATCTACCTAGTGACTCAGAAGCAAGAAACTGTGTCCACAATAAGACTTAGACAAAAATGTTCAGAGCATCCTTAAAATTTGGAAACAACCACATGCCCACTAACAGAAAAAGGTACAAATTAACTGTAGTTTATTCATACAATGGAATACTTCTTATTAATAAAACAGGACAAACTGTGATATTCAACAACATGAATGAATCTTAAAAACATTACATTGAACTAGAGAAGTTGGACATGAAAGACTGCATGCTATATGATTCTGTTTAGATGCAATCCAAGTTCAGGCAAAAGTATTCTATAGTAATAAAAACCAGCAAGTTGACTGGAAACAGGCATAAGGGACCTTTCTGGTGGTGATGATGGTTATGTTTTATGTTTTGATTTACATTTTCGGTATCTGACTCTATAAAAATAGCCAAAGTCATTGAGCTGTGCATTTTTATTGTATATGAAATAGTCCGTTATAGTTAGAGGGTACAATAAGCTAAAATAAAGTAGACTTGGAAAAGAAAAAAAGAATTTATATAGGGAGAAATGCTTGCTCTATAGTGTCAATAAAAAAGAGAGCTATGAATTTGTGTGTAGGGTATGATTTAATCCTAATCTTTGTAAAACGGGTGGAAAGGATGGGTCCAGAGAAAACTGGCCATAGTGTTAACAGTCATGATTAACATTGCGCCGTTAGGGTTATTAATGATTGTTACAAAGCGTCATTCTGACAAGTAGTTGATCAGGAAATTTAAAGGCTGTTGAAGGAGAGACTCAAAACAAAAATACATGCATACCACAAATACTTTATTTAGACTTTCTACCAATCAGTGCTTATTTATTGCCTAGATTTTTCTTGGAGAACGTATGGTTGTTTTTTTTCTTTTTTACATAAAGCATCTTTAAGTAAAGTTGCCACAGTGTTTTTTTCTTTCTTTTAAAAATGACCCTACTTTGGCTTCTGTAGTAAAAGGGGCTGTGGAAACAATCTGAGTGGAGATTCTTATGATGAAAAAAAATTATACTCACACTTAATTCAACAGCAAATTTTAATTACTTATCTTTATCAAGTCTTTCCTAGGAATCCAAATTATTTTTATGGACTTGATAGCTCTCTTTTTGTACTCATATTTTCTTGGTTTATGTGACGTTTAATTACACTTCATAAACACATTAATAGGTACGACTGGCATAAACGAATTTGTGAATAAATAATCTTATTCTGGCAAGATACAAATTAACCCATGAGATGAGACACTGCAAATATGTCAGAGATAAACTTACCAGCCAGAAGCAAACTTGATACATTCTGGGCATTAGTCAGTAATTTTTACAGAGAAAATGGGGAATGGTGAATAAATCTGTTAAGCGGGTATCAGTTAAGAGAATTTTACTAAACTTTTCCAATTTCCCGCATCGATCACATAATTTGCCAATCAGAAAAATCCAATGTTTACATTATGTAAAATTTATATTCTTGGCAACAAGAAAGTTAATGATACCCGTAAAAACCATTCCAAAAACGATTATTTGAGTGAATTCACAGTTTGGAAACTGTGAGTTACTTCTTATTCCTAGGACTCATTTGATATATTTTTAGCTCTGCCCTTTGGGAAAGGGGAAATCTGGGAAAAGGAGAGTATTGATGAGTCCTGTACAATCTGAGTGCAGACTCTTCAAGAAGGGGGATTTGGGCTTCGGCCCTAAGGGCAGCTTTGGGAAGATGGCCTTTAGGAAATACAGAAACTGATCAGCCCAGGGACTGTGTGAATTTGTCAGTGCAATGGGCCATAGCAGGACACATGGGAGATGAGAAGCAATTCTTGGTGGAAAGTAGGTAGGCTTTGGGACCAGCTCTTCCTCTTGGTTTCCTCGTGGACTTCCAGAACTCAACCTTTGTGAAACTAAATCCTGACTTGTAAATTTCAAATGTAGTTGTCCAATTTAGAGGTGCCCTTGTGCAAATTAAGTGAGATAATTTACCTAAAGAGTTTAGAAAAACATCCAGTGCCCTGGAAGTGTTTAAAAAAACCATTCTCATCCCTAAATCCTACTCTTATCCCTGAATCCTACATAAAAGTGTCATCTGAGGCACACGGAAGTGACCCCAGATGTGTTATTTGTGACTCTTATACAAGGATGCCTTCAGCGTGTCCCTGAGAAATACAGGTGAATTTTCTCGTTGCTAGAACCTATGGAGACAGGAATTTTTGAGGGGGTAAGAGAAACCAGAGTGCATGCAGATTTGTTTCCCTCCCCTTCTGTGTAGGGATCAATTCAGGAGATCACTGAGGCGCCTACCGCGCCTTCCCCAAGTCACAGTTAATGGCTTCCCGTTACTAAGTCCCGTGGACAACTTTAGTGCTTATCTTATTTTTCTTTTAACGACATCTGAGACTTTTGAGTATGCTTATCTTTTTAACTCTTTCTGTTCTTTTGGCTTCTGTAACAACTCTTATTTCTGCTTTACTTCCAGCCCTCTTGTGGCTACATTTTAATTTCCTCTTTTTGGGCTACCTGGATGGCTCATTCGGTTAAGTGTCAGACTCTTGATTTCAGCTCAGGTTACGATCTCATGGTTCATGGGACCAAGCCCCGTGTTGGGTGACCCACTGACAGTGCAGAGCCTGCTTGAGATACTCTCTTTCTCTCTCTCTGCCCCTCCCCCCCACTCACTTGGTTGTGCACGCTCTCTCTCTCTTTCAAGAATGAATAAATACATTTTTAAAAATTAAAAAAAAACCCTCTTTTTATTGACAATGCTTTCTTGGCTCATCTCTGTAGTACTTTGTTTGTAAGCGTCTTTCTTATCCCCTCCTGCGTTTTTGTTTTTCAAACTGTTCCTGAATGAATTTACATTTTCCCATAGCTTCAGCAGACACATGATTTCTGATAGCACCCAGAGCCTGCTGTTAACCAGAGATGAACTATAGAATTTAAGATCCCTGAAGCTTCCTTACGACTGGGCTTCACAACATAGGTGTCTCCTTAGTTGACTGAAACATAATCTCACTTCTCAGCTCCGTCTCGTCCATCCACTTTATGAAACTAGCACCTATTCCTGTATTCCTTATTTTGCTGAATGTCAAATCAACAAATGACTATCCGAGACAGAAATCAGAGAGTTCTTTATCTCCACCTAATGACCAAAAGACCAAGTCGATGCACATTTTTTGTACATATTAGCGCTACCTGTGTGAGGTCACTATTTCAGGTATCCACCTCACCTCACTGTAACTCAGGAATCTATTCTGATTAGCCTAAATCAGTTATTTTCTCATCCCTATCCCCACTTCTTTTTCTTTTAACTTCTGTTTGAGTAAGAGACTTTAAGGACTCCAAGCCTTCTTGTTGATTATGGTTCTCAGATTAAACACATTGGAATTTTTTTTCCCCTGTAGTTGAATTAGCACGATTCAATTCCTCGGGTACCTAGTATTGCTCTCTGTGCTATTTACACTGTGATTTTTTTTTTTTTTTTGATGAGTGTTTACCGGGATATTTAATACTAACATTGGCCTCTAAACTCCATCTCGTCTACATTTCAAATTGATAGGTGTCTGTTGTATAGATAAATCTTATAATTGTTTGTGTAGCTAAACCCAGCAACACTCTTGAGATCCTCTATCAATAAAAAGAGTTTCTAACAGTGATAGAATGTTTCAGAATTCCTGTAGAGTTTCAGTAGGACGAGTTTGTCTGTAGACTATGATGATTTTGTGTACGCGAGTCTGTATACACGTTAGTTTGCTACTTTAGAGCCTATTCACCCTAAATCATACCGTATTTGGTCAAAACAAAAACGAGGCCGCAAAAAACACAGCTTTGTCAAAGACTATGAATATATGTGAGGATTTCTGCTTTAAAATAAGGAGCTTGGTAATTAGGTCTGTGATATCTGAATACAATTCATGCTAAGTAATGATTCTGTAGGCTTGAATGTGACCAAAAGCAGAATCAGAGTCAGAAAAGTAGTTAAACTATTGAAGTGAGGGTCCAAATTACAGAAAGAAATGGAAAGGATATTTGTCTTCCCTTTTAATTGTTTTTGACATGGGAAGCAAATTTTAGCTATATCTCAGATTGTTAACCATTGAGAGACATTTTAATTTTTTTCTTGAAAAATTAATTGTAACTCTCTTCCCAAGCCACTCATTTGCTCTTCATATGAAAAAAATGATATTTTGTGAAGATTATGTTTAACCAATATTGAAAATATCCCACCAAGTAATAATACCATATGTGATTTTCCATTTCAAAGAGGATGTCAGGCTTAGTTGTTTAAAAAACAGAACAAAACACCAAAACTTAACTATATGTAAGCATCAGGCTGGCACTTTACTGTTGTAAGTTGTTTTGTGTGTGTGTGTGTGTGTGTGGTCATCATGTAGATAACTTGCCTTGAGTTCACACATATCGGTACATTAATTATGTATTAATTAATTATTGGTAAATTTCACTCCCATTACAATCTCAGTTATTTAAGAGGGATGATATTCATCATTTTTTAGCATTTTTTATTTTTTTATTTTTTATTTTATTTTTGAGAGACATAGAGACAGAGCGTGAGCAAGGAAAGGGCAGAGAGAGAGGGAGATACAGAATCTAAAGCAGGCTCCAGGCTCTGAGCCATCAGCACAGAGCCCGACGCAGGCCTCGAACTCACAGACCGTGAGATCATGACCTGAGCTGAAGTCGGCCGCTTAACCGACTGAGCCACCCAGGCGCCCCGATATTCATCATTTTTATGCATTTCTATGCTGACTTTATCATTGCAACTAGACTGGACTCAGTTCATTTAAAATCTAGTGCCTGAAATCACCAAAGGGAGAATGTTCAACCTTCATATGCAAAACGTTTTACCTTATATACTCACAAAAATAATCAAAATTGAAATATCAACATAGCTTTCCTCATACCACATTATTAAGATGAAGAATATAAAATCCAACATATGTTCAGGTTTAAATAAATAGGGACTGTTATATATTCCAGGTGGAAGTATACATTAGTACAGTAGTTTTGAAGACAATCTGGAAATACCAAAAGCCTAAAAGGGTCTCAAACTTCTAGGATTTAGCCTAAGGAAACAACCAGAAATATGAAAAAGAATCATATGTAAGAACATAAGGTAATATTGTTTATAATTTAAAAAAATTGGAAGTGATCTAAAGTTTGAAAAATAGAGAATCAATTAAGTTAGTTATAGAACCTCCACAAAAGCAGTCATGTTATATATGGTATAATATAGCCCAGTAAGTAAAAGCATGAGTGGTTTTTATACTCTGTAATTTTTTCTAGTGCTCTGATTGGTGTTTAAGGTTGGATAAACGGTCATTGAACCTATGATGTATTATTGTGTTTGATCGTTGTTTAATTTTGAGTTAAAAATCTATGTATCTTTGGGGTGGCCTTGGCTCAATCAGTGGGGCACGAAACTCTTAATTTTGGGGTTGTGAGTTCAAGCCCCATGACAGGCATAGAGATTCCTTAAAAAAGAAGTCCATGTATCTTTTTTGAGTTTCCACTACCTGCCCTGTTAACAATGGACTCTCCCCAAACAGAAAGCATCACCTCCTAAGTGTGCCCTGTGAATAATCTTAGAGTGAGTGTCGCAAAATATGGCCCAGACTACAAGTAATATATACAGAGATAACAGAACTTTATATTTTATGTATCGATGAACAGTCTTTCCCATCAGCTGCCACCTGCTGGTGAGCAGGAAAATAAATGTAACAATTTCGAATCTATTATTCAGCTTGAATCTAATAATTTAATCACTTTCATTGTTAATTTCCATCATTATCTCAGATTTCTCTGTCTTTTGTCTTTCCCCAACACCTCTGCAAGATGGCCCCATGGGAGAGGCAGAATTTAATGGAAGGACAGGCGGCTGAGATTGCCATACGCCTTGTTTCTTACATCCCTTGGGGACTCGGGCTCAGAAAACCAACAGCAAAGCCAACCGTCATGGAGACAGAAACAAAATTTTTGTGCATGATTGAATGCATTAAAGATATGTGAAGTCATTGTTTTAGTCCGTCGAGGCTGACAGAGGAAAGTACCACAGACTTGGTGGCTTAACAACAGGAATTTTTTTTTTTTTATTTACATTTATTTATTTTCGCGAGACAGAGCGTGAGCAGGGGAAGAGCAGAGAGAGAGAGGCAGACACAGAATCTGAAGCAGGCTCCAGGCTCTGAGCCATCAGCACAGTACCCGACGCGGGGCTCGAACTCACACACTGTGGGGTCATGATCTGAGCTGAAGTTGGCTGCTTAACCGACTGAGCCACCCAGGCGCCCCTTAAACAACAGGAATTTATTTACTCACAGTTCTGGAGGCTGAAAATCTAAGATCAAGGTGTCCGCAGGCTTGGTTTCTTCTGAGGCCTCCCTCCTTGGCTGGCAGATGGCCATCTTCCTATGTTTTCACATGGCCTTCACTCTGTGTGTATCTGTGTCCTAATCTCCTTCTCTTATAAGGACACTGGCCATATGGGATTATAGTCCGTCCATATGACTGCATTTTACCTTAATTACTTCTTTTTTTTTTTTTAATAATAGTTTATTTTCAAATTGGTTTACATATAACACCCAGTGTTCATCCCAACATGTGCCCTCTTTAATGCCTGTCACCCCCTCTCCCCCCTCCCTCACCCCCCTCACCCTGAGTTTGTTCTTAGTCTTTGAGAGTCTCTTATGTTTTATCTCCCTCCCTCTCTGTGTCTTTTTTTCCTTTCCCCTCTTCCCCTCCCCCTGGTTTTTGCTTAGTCTCACAAAGTCCACCTATTCGTGGAAACATATGGTATCTGTCTTTTTCTGACTGACTTATTTCACTTAACATAATACCCTCCAGTTCCATCCATGTTGCTACACATGGCCAGATTTCATTTTTTCTCATTGCCACATAGTAGTCCATTGTATATATTTCATTTTACCTTAATTACTTCTTAAAGACCCTATATCCAAATACAGTCACATTCTGAGGTACAGGGGTTAGAATTTCAACATATGAATTTTGGTGGACAAAATTCAGCCTGTAGCAGTCATGGCCCTGTGTTTTATGAATAAGATTAGAGGCAGAACATACGTTTGACAACAATTTTAGCACCATGTAAGAGAACGCCCCAAATTTATAAGATACGGTCTTCCTGCTTCTGGGTGATGTTGAACACAGAAGGATCAATGAATTCATGAGTATCAGATGATCCCCTTGTTTCTTCCAACATAAAATGGGAAAGTGTTTCTTGGTTCAAAAGAAAATGGTTTTTAAAATACCGGTTAGTAAGTTCATGAAGGCCATTGGTGTTCACAGTTCAGAAGAGGAATCATTCTCAATAGGGACAATAGCTACGTTTCCATAATAGAAAAGATCCAGTGTAATCGACTGGCCACATAGCTCAACCAACAGCTCCCTGTGGCCCAGTGTTGTTCTCGGCTCCTGGCGTATGAGACATATATTAGCCCGGTCTCGTTTTGTGAGGGGGAAAGTCCCAGTGCTAATCCCATGCATTCACCCTGACTTGCTATCATGGCTACTTTGTAGAACATTTAGCAAGCACCGAGCTAGCCGTACAAAGGTCCGCTCACATCTACCTGTTTAAAGTACTTGGAAGCATCGTGTTTAGTGAGGGGAGTGAGGAGTGATCACCATGCAAGAATCAGTATTCTCACACTGTAGGCTCTTCCATGTACTTCTCCAAATCTTCTTTAATCCATTTTCTATCTTGTTTTTGACAAGTCTTTGGCTATTATAGGCAAAGTATTAGCCACTATATGTCAGCCACTATATCTCTGCCTCAGGCCACATCTCTTTTCAGGCAAGGTAGACCTAAAACCCTACCACTCAAAGATCAGTCTCCTCATTTCTGAGGATGTTAAACATATACTTACAACACGACCCAATAATTCCACTCCTGAGTATCTACCGAAGACTTATGGTAGTGTATGCCAGGACATTGATTTGTGCGTGAGTATTCTAGGTAACTTTATTCATAATAGCCCCAAATTGGAAACAATCCAATGTCCACTGATAGGAAATACATAAACAAATTATGATATATACATGATATGAAATACTACTGAATAACACAGATGAATGAACTGCTGATTTGTATACAACATAGATGAACCACACAGACATTATATTGGCATAAAGCCAGATAAAAAAGAGTATATACTGTAAGATTTCGTTTATATGAAGTGTTAGATTAGCAAAACTAATCTGAAGTAATAGAAGTCACAGTAGTGGTTCTCTGTGGTGAGGACTGGGTATGAGGAGATGGACTACAAAGAAGTACAAAGAACTTCTTTGGAATATAGACATATTACGTATCTTGACTGAGATGTTGGTTACAGGGACATTTGTCAAAACTCTTCAACCTGTATACTTAAAATCTGTGGAATTTATTGCCTGTGAATTATACCTTAATAAGGTTGATTTAAAAATGAATTTTTGCCCACTGGGGTTTCTCTCTTTTTCGCTATCATTCAAGGCTACCCATGAGTGGGGCTATAATTACTACAAGAATGTACTTCCAGCTGATGCCAACATTTAATAAAGTGCCATCTGCAAACAAGGCTTGAGTGATTTTCTTCCTAGTCATAGAGTGTTTCCCCCAAGGCCCTGTGTGTGGATTTGGGGAAAGATAGTTGTGTGACAGGCATCATGGGAAATAGATCCATCTGTTATGCAAAATATTTGTGCCTTCCTGACCTTCTCAAGCCCCGTATTGTGTCTCTTACTTCTACATGGTAATGAGAAACTGTGGGCGTTCAAAGCTTTCTGGGTGGAAGCATCAGACACTACCAAGTTCATTATAAGTAGTGCACATCATAAGCTACCCCTTGCTCATGTCCTGTGGGGATGTGTTCACTGTATGGTAGAACTATTAGCAGCCAGACATTTTAAAAAATGATTTGCTCCGCAGGGTATAACTGTTTCAGAACCCAGGTGTCAGTGCTGTGATTCCTCTATCCAGTTTTGCAACAGGCTCCAAATAGTATTCCAGGCTGCCTCAGAGACTTTAAGCACAATGGAGCTCCGTGGTCATAAGTAGCAACTGGCAGACCTACGTGCACTAGAGAGATTTCTCTTGGTCTAGGATATTCTCTGTGTTAACAGCTCTTTGGGTTGCTCAGAAAACACTGCCAAACAGTGTACTTGAATCTGGCGTATGTCGTTTCTAAAACCCAAAGATGGCCTTACATTCTTGTGCCACTTAGAAGTAGACAGTAATGTGTTACTTCTGGATACATAGGAGCTTCAAGGATGGCAGGCCTTGACTTTTCTTTAAAATTATCTTTTAGATTCCAGAACATAAGCATCAATCCAAGATACCTAGAGTGCCTGTTGCCTCATGCTCTCCAAGTCCTATCAGTGTGATGTTATCCTTATAATGGAGTGATATAATATTCTATAGAAATGATAAATTAGGTGGTTGAAGTTTTTGTGCACTAAATTATGACATAAAGACAGAACTGATCAGTCTTGAAACAAGACCATACTCTGTACCCTTGTCCCCTACGCTTTATCCCCTCTAGATCAATAAATGTCTACTTTGTTCCAGGGCATGTGCTCATTCGATCCAGTAAGCAGGCTGGATCTTGATTTTAGCAGATAAAGTCTGCATTTTTGATTTCTGATCACAGTGATTTGTTTTCACATCGGATATGCCTGGGTTTAACATCTGGGTTTTCCTGCCTTTGTGCGGCTATGCCAACAGGAGATGCTAATCCGGAGACTCAGGACATGGCAGGTGACTAGGGTGACCAGTCACCTTCACTGCACCAATGGCCAAGATGTGTTTTCTGTCATTATATCTGGAATACACAGAAGCATGACCCAAATGGTGTGTATGTAAGCAGGGAGTCTCACTATTACGTTTGGTGATTCATAGTTTTTACCTCTGTCCCGATAACTATGAGCTTGGTTGCTTTAAAATTCTTAGTACTCAAGGAATATGAAGGAACCAAGAGTTCAGGAATCTTAATGCCCCCAACTCTTCCCCAACCCACAGCTTCATCTCCAGGAAAGATTGTAAGAGTGGCTTAATATGCGCTGGCCCAAAGTCAGGGGTGACGCACTGGGTTCGTACCTGAAAATTATTCTTCTCGCTAGAGTAGAGCATTTTAGTCTTCCCACAGATCTTGACCTCATTCTAGATGGTCTAGGACTCTCGAACATCTGATATTCTAGTTCAAAGAATATTAGAAACAGCAACACACTAATGCCATGAAGGACATGGAGGAGAATGACACATGCTTTTCTGGCAATAGATAAGAAAAATCTCGTTAGTACAATGTAAGAATTCAGGCTCTTTTCTGTAGACTTTCGATGTGTTGTAAATATTCCACAGTAATTAGGTATCACTTTATAGCTATAAAAACATATTATAAAAGGCTTCCCCAAAAGGTTTCCTGGGTATTTTATATTTAAGAATATGTCCTTTACTTGTTATTGAGATATATAGAGAATAATATAAAATGAAACATTGATAATTATGATCTCGAGACAAAAGCATCACCCTAATTACTTTTATTACCCTGTGTGTAATATGTCAGTGAAGAGCGACATACATTTGCAGATGTTTTATGCAAGAAAAGTTCTTATAAATATTTCTGAGGTGTATTTTTCTTTTATTTTGTCAACGTGCTTACACGAAAAGGTTCATTCTCCACTCTGTTGATCATGGATGCATCGAGTATGATTGTATTCATTAAATTCTTCATGTGCTGTACTTGACCTAGGTGTGAATGAAAACTGCTGTGTTGGAGGTAGCTGTATGCAGCAAAGTCATGGTCCTTCTTCACACCGGGTGAAGGAGATACATATAAAAGTGCAAAGATAACTAACAATTTTAGGATTGCGATAGGAATAAGCGGTTGAGTCAGACAAATAATACATGATGTGCAATGAATTGGGAGATGGATTTGGCTGCTGCAATAGAAGTCTAAGACAGTGATGGCTTGAGCAAGGTAGAATTCACACCTCTGGCTGCTTATGGCAGCACTGCTGTGCAGGGTTGTTATGTGGCCGGCCATCTCTGTTTGTGCTCTGCCATTCTGATGGTTTTGCTCACATCCATACGGTCCAAAGGGGTATATCCCTGTTCTGAAGTGTGTGACCCAGAAGTTAAATGCATCGTTTCCTTTCACATTCCACCAGTCACATCCTAGCCACATACCACACCCACTTGTGAGGGAGGTCGGGAAGTGTAGTCTTTCACCTGGGTGTTCGTGCTAAAAACTGGGAGTTCTGTTGTCATGGGAAAGAAGGGGAGAATGGATATTGGAGGAGGACCAGTCCTTTGTTCCACAATTACTATGGCCCTAGATGGTTAAAAGAACCCTTCTGGGACACGTAAAGCTTGAGCTTTGATGAATGAATGGAGTCAGGTTTGAACCAGGTAAGCAGCGTGAAGCGTGGAAGGGGTGGGAAAGATAGACGAGAATATATGATACACCAGAGCTAGTGGATATGTAGGAAAGTTGTAGCGGAGGGTTGGAAGATGAAAATGGAAAAGCAAATTTCGTTTGTCTAATCTGCTCTGAAAGCAGATTAGTGCAGATTATATATCATATAATATGTAATATATATATCTTTAATACATATATTCTTTGTTTAAGGTTTGTTTATTTATTTTGAGAGGGGATGAAAGCATGAGTGGAGGAGGGGCAGAGAGGGAGAATCCCAAGCAGCCTCTGCACCGATTGTTGATGTAGGGCCCTAACTCATGCACTGTGAGATCATGACCCAAACCGAAGTTGGATGCTGAACCCACTGAGCCACCCAGGTGCCTCTATATTCTTTTGTTTTTAAGTTTATTTGTTTTATTTTTGAGAGAGAGGGAGAGCACGCCCAAGCAGGGGAGGGGCAGAGAGAGAGAGAGAGAGAGAGAGCACGCCCAAGCAGGGGAGGGGCAGAGAGAGAGAGAGAGAGAGGGACATAGAGATTTCTAAGCAGGCTTCACGCAGTCAGCACAGGGCCTGATGCGGCCTTGAACCCACAATCTGTGAAGCTCGTGACCTGAGCCCAAATCAAGAGTCGGGCGCTTAACAGACCGAGCCATCCGGGCACGCCTATGTATATTCTTATTCTTGGAAGTCCTGTGATGTTCTTTTTTTTTTTTTTTTTTAATTTTTTTAACGTTTATTTATTTTTGAGAGACATAGAGACAGAGCATGAGCAGGGGAAGGGCAGAGAGAGAGGGAAATACAGAATCTGAAGCAGGCTCCAGGCTCTGATGAGCCGTCAGCACAGTGCCCGACGTGGGGCTCAAACTCACAGACCGTGAGATCATGATCTGAGCTGAAATTGGCCGCTCAGCCAACTGAGCCACCCAGGCGCCCCTGTGATATTCTAAATGGAGCAAAGGTAAAGAGAAAATTACTTCAGCAGGTTTCATTTGACTCCAATGTGTTGTTCAGCCTGGTAAAGACAGAATCGGTCGCTCTGTCTTACCGGAGTGCCACAGTAGATCGGGCATGGATGGAGAAGGATACCAATTTCAGAAACAGGCTGATAAAGCAAGGAGGTATTTTCCAAGTGAAGAACTGGCAGGCCTCACTCATTGCCTTCCGTTTGGGGGGACAAAGCAGGAGTCATTGACGTCTCCAGGATTTTAAGCCCAGTTGGCTGTGGGAGACAGAAGTCCGGAGGGCAGCATGTTTCAGGCAGAATATTATCAGCTCAGCGTGAGTTTGAAGTGAGGGTGCACTCTCCCAGGAGAAACATCCAACAGGAAATTAAGGCTGTGTGACTGGAGATGTGTAGGTTGTGTGAAAACAGTAACTCCACCACTAGGCAGATGAAATGGGAGCAGATATTCTGAACAAAAGGCTGGGATGGAAGGAACGTGGGCAAGCTCTCTTCCTCTCTTCATAAGCTCCCGCACCCAGGGACTTAAAAGATGATGATGTCTGCGCGCAGCAGGGAAGAAGAAAATTATATCTAGACGTAAAAGAGGCAGGTTCCTGAAGGCAATTAGCGAGGAGACAGAAGGTGGCAAGCTGGCGCTGTCCATCATTCCTTTTCAAGCCTCCTCACTCGACCACCCTTGAATGATGATGGTATCTTAACTTCGGGGCAGTGCTGCTCTGGCGGAGAGACTGATCAGAAAGCAGCAGTAGAAGAAAAGCTGTCTCCCAGCCTCCTTCACTCTGGCTTTGTGAGCACTTGGCTACCAGACTCTGAATGAGGCTTACAGTAATTACATGAACATCGTCCATTCGCACCACCTCCTCCCTTGATGGATACTTTGGACATATGCGTCATAAACTAATTGCTGAGAAACATTGATCACTTTTCCTTGACTGTGAAACTAAAAAGGGCCTAATAAACAGCAATTTTTTTTTCATAGAATTATGGCAAACTTACTTGGTGGTAAAATCAGACCTGAATTCTTAGGAGGATATTTATATACTTTTTATTTTTCCATTTGTAAACGAAATTTTCGTGAACATTTCTATGTTCCATAGAACTTAGAAATTATATTGTTTGATGATGAATAGACACCCTATTGGTGGTGTTACACATATCCAGTATTTATGTCATATTATGTGTTGGAAAATCCCCAAATAATTCAGAATACCCCAACACTGCCATCTTTGAAGATTTGTGTGTGTGTGTGGGGGGGAATGTGGGTATGTACCTTGTAGGTTTCTCCTATTACTGTTATCAGGTAGAAATAGAAATATGACCTACCATTATATATAGTATTATATATAGTGTTATATATTTTAATACATTATGTTATATATTTTATATAATATGTATTATATATGTATATATGCATACATATATACAGAATTATATGTATGTATACATATATACATATATACAGAATTTCCTCCTGTTGAGCTATAGCTTTGGGAATGGTCTCGCTGAAAGAGAAGGAAATGCAGCAAACTCCTCCCTCAACTTAGTTCTTTTAGCCACTTGTGAAGCCTGCTGGACTCTTTCGAGGGGCTCTTTTTTTTTTTAAATTTTTTAAAGGTTTATTTATTTTTGACAGAGAGACAGAAACAGAGCATGAGTAGGGGAGGAGCAGAGAGAGGGAGACACAGAATCCGAAGCAGGCTCCAGGCTCTGAGCTGTCAGCACAGAGTCCCATGCGGGGCTGGAACTCACAAGCTGTGAGATCATGACCTGAGCTGAAGTCAGATGTCTAACCAACTGAGCCACCCAGGTGCCCGTCTTTTGAGAAGCTCTTAATGCCTAGCATTCCAAGCAGGGGACAAATGACTGGTCTGCAAAAGAGAACGAAGGATCATAGAGAAAGTGTGTTTGGAATCCATGAGGTGCACATTCCTCTACCATTATTTCTTTCACTTACATAAATACTCTCTCCTTAGGCGTATCCGCTCCTCTCCAAAGCTAGTGTCTTCCACGCAGTGTATTGCATATAGTATTTCTTTGCCCTCTTTTTTTTACCTTCTCTCGAGAATGGATTTTTAACGATCTGTTCCTATTAAGTTGAAAATGACTGGTGAGGCTTAATTGTTGTTTATTTTGAAATTTACATACTATGGGGAAGTGAACATTAATTGAGGCAGTTATTACTAATTGTGGCATTTCAGGAATCAGTCATTTGGCTGGAGGTGTTTTGGAGGGAGTGAAACGAGCACTTCCTCTAGGTCCCTGAAACAATATCGTTATTAGGGTCCTTCTGTTCTTAGGACCAGCTCAGAGGAAACTGAGTATTGTTGTGCATAATAATAAAAAAATGTGGATGGCAACTTGGTAGATAAATTAGGTCAGATGTAGTTCAGGGTTCTGCTTATAAAGCAACAGAGGGAGAAATTTTAATACAGTAATCGGTATCTGCAGATATATCTCTATCTATCTCTATCTCCATCTCTGTCTCTATAATCTATTTGTCTATGTAAGATTCTCTCTGTCTGTCATGTCCGTGTGTATTTTGTTTTGTTTTCTCTGAAAAGCATCTCTGAAAAACATGTGTGATGTCTTGGTACTTGCCAGTACCATCAGCAGCAAATGAGTTTAAGGGAGAAGGTCATGCTTTGAGTTCTCATTTTTTGTGACTCTTTGAGAATGAAACAGCACAGACCCTAGGGCTGTCAGAGGAGAGTGACCCACAGAGGAGAGTGACCCACAAAGGAGAGTGACCCACAGAGGAGAGTCTCCCTTACACAGCATGGGAAGACCTCCCCCACCCCCCTCCACCCCGCTGCAAATCCTAGCATTACCCTGGAATAGCCAAAATGTAGCCTCCCCTGCTTTTTGCAGCCGGCGGGGGGTTGGGGGGGCGGGCGGTTTGGAGTAATGAGTTGCAATATCTGAGAAAAATATGCTCGGAATTGAACAAAGGTTAGCACTTCACGCATGAGCGAGCGAACATTTACCCTAGATCGATAACAGTTCAGCAAACCTGCGAGGAGCACTACACCGAGCTTCCTGGACACTCCAGCAAGGACAGTGCCGTCCATACTCTCTTAACCTAATTTAACGGATGTGTTATGAACCTGCCTTTTACCTGACTGTAAGCAAGGAGTGTGGTGTCCTCTTAGTGCCATGCTAGGCACTGTGTGCTGCGTCATCTGTCACACCCCTGCTGGATATTATAGCACATTTCGTCAGAACCATCTCAGTACGTTGATGACTTTTTAACACCCCTGTTACCTGAAGTCTTAATTTACGCCTTTGCGGCTTTACGAAATATACTGTTTGCTTCATCTCTGTCATGAGCCTCCCTTAACATTCAAGGCGATATATTATCACCAGTCACCGTGAGTGATACGTTATCTTAAACCCTGACAGAAGGGGCTTTTTTATCCACTTGTTTTCTTGAGCCAGCACGGTGTGTAGAAAGGTTTCGGTGGGGAATGGGGGTGGGAAGAGAAGGAGTCTGGCAAGGATCCGATTAAACAATGCCTCAGTGTGATGGTTTTTACTGGTCAGAAATGTGTTCCTTTTTATTCTCTAATTTAATAATTAGTTGCATTGTACAGGGATGAGTAAATAAAACTCGTATGTTTATTTGACTTGACCATGAAATGAACAAATGGAGAAAAAGTCTCCGACTTAAAACGAAGTTATGGTTGAACTATGAATAGGGACCTTACTCACAGAGACCTCCTCTTGTTTTCTCTCTTCCCTTTTTTTGCACAAGTGGACTAATTATTTGGAATAGAAACACATTTTAAATGAAAGAAGATTGTTAATGTTTAATTTAGTTTCAGGTCGTACAAGTAGCCTCTACAGCCTGGGGAGTCGTATTATTAAAACGAAATGCAAAGAGAATTCTAAAGTTTTCTCATAGCACACACGAGAGCCTTCTAAGTCTAGGGACCAAGCGCGTCTATAAATCCTTACAAATTTTGATGAATCATTGTGACTTTGAGATTGATAAGTTCCTCAGTTCGTTTTATAGGTAGTAACATTGTTTAGGATTTTAAGCAGAGAACTTACAAAAAGGAACTTGCCACTGTGATTTAATAGTTCCTTGAGGACTTGCTGTTTATACCTGAATATTTCATATGATCCAAATATTTAGGGAGGGGAGAGGCGCTGGAAGTTGAGGAAGAAGCATCAGTTGCCTGTGATTTGGTCCTTCATTCATAGCGTTTTATTGTTTTCTAAGAAGACACATTCTTATGATTCATTTCTTCAGCTACTGCCTACTTATGGTCATAACATTTTGGATTTAGCCTGTTCCAGGTTGAGCCTACATGGTGGCCAACAACCAATTTAATTAATTTAAGAAAACTACAGATTAATCTAATTCAGTTGGCCTAGAAATTCACCTTTAATTGGCAAACCATGGATCTTTTAGGGGTGAAGGATATAACTGGAAGCGTAGCAAGAATTGGGCGTTTTTCCGGGACTGGAGGAATTGTAAACTTGATAAGGTATTCAAGAGAAGATATGCATCAAAACAGGAAAAGACGCCCCAGAGACTGTTTTTCTTTGGCAAGCAGTGTGGCTGACTTGAATTTGGGCCAACTAACTGTCCCTTAAAGATTCCTGGGAGAAAGCAAGATGCCCATAAATCAAAGTGAGGAAGTCAGGGTTTATTTGCAAAGATGAAACCCGGGTGGAAGTTGGTGTGTAATTTATACTTTCTGAAATTTTTATTGGGCCTTTATTTGGAAGAAAGGGAAGGCGTGACTTTTCGTTGCTGCTGCTTAATTTGTATGGTTCTGAGAGGGGAATCTGGACAGAATTTAAGGGGTTGGTTTTATCTGGAAGAATGGAGGACAGGAGTCATATCTTTGGAAAAGGCACTGAGTTTTTAGGCCAATAGAATGACATTGCGTTTGCTAAGAAACACTCCTTTCCTTCTCATGGGGTGATAGCTCATAATTACAAGGATGAGAATGAGGCCTCAACAGTGAATTCCAAGATTTCCATCGTGGGTACTACATCTCCAACACCCTAGCGTAGACATTCTTTTCCTCTTCTTCTCCTAACCCTTGGCTTTTGTTTTATGTCACTGCACTATTGATAGTGATATATACGCATGTATATGTAGATAGTTATGTATATGTCAGTTATGTTAATTGTAGTTAATGTTAATTCATATGTCCTCATGACTTGTTTTTGTTTGCCTATTCTTTTTTTGTTTTTAATGTTTATTTATTTTTGAGAGAGAGAGAGAGACAGAATGCAAGTGGGAAGGGGTAGAGAGAGAGGGAGAGAGGGAGACCCCGAATCTGAAGTAGGCTCCAGGCTCTGAGCTGTCAGCACACAGTCCAACGCGGGGCTTGAACTCACAAGCTGTGAGATCATGACCTGAGGCGAAGTCGGGAGCTTAACCGACTGAGCCACCCAGGTGCCCCTTATTTGCCTATTTCTATCAACTTCTGCGAGAAGTGTGTTAATGTCTCCATGCTGTGTATGGGCCTATTTCTCTTTTTAATGTTCTGTCCCTTTTTGGTTTATATAGTTTGAAGATATTTTATAGGGAACATACAGATTTTGAATTGTTTTACTGTTGTGCTGGCCCCATTATCATGACGAAGTATTCTGTTTCTCGAGTTTTTCTTCCTGCCTAAAGTTGGCTCTGTTTGCATTAGTAGGGTCGCCCCGGCTTTCTTTTGGTTAGCACGTGACTGGTAAATTTTTCCATTTTAGGTTGGCCATTTTGTTGTCCTCCTATTTAAGGCATTTTTCTTGTAAGCAGCGTGTGGCTTGCTTTTTATTTTTATCCACCCTGTTAAATGTAGCCTTTTATCTAGTTGCTCACCTCAGCTGTATTGAGACCACCACTTCTCCGGTTTCTCTGTCTTCACTTCTCAGATTCTGTCCGGGTTTCAGAATTGATAAAGACCTCCAGGGAAAATGCAGCTACGGATAGTCTGTTCACTGTCTCCCCCAGGGCTTTCAGCTGCTGTGTACATGAATTTTGTCACCTCGGTGAGCTTTTTTCCTTCCGTAGATCAGGAGACTGCATAAAAATTGCCTGTTTTTTAGAAATTTCAGCTATAGTTAGAAAGCAACAAACCCTACTCTACTTTCAACATTTGGCAAATGGCTTGAGGGGAAAACTAGCTGTGTGTTGAGGTCCTTCAAAGCTTCCGGATTTATTACTTTTTTCCTGTGGAACCACCAAAAGCTCTGCTGCTTTCACTGTCCGCAAGCAGTGAGCCTCTATCTGGGCCAAGCTTGGATTGTCAGGCTCTAGCATATGGTGAGTGTCAACAATTTCCTCAGGGAACAGACAACTGTAGCTCATTAGCACAACACCCAGAGTTTCCCCCTTGTACAAAATTTCAGCCCTGTAATTCTCATTGCTTCCGCAGCTACTTGAAGGGTCATTTAACATCTATAGATATATCCGATCTTATTCGTTGTTTTTGTGGAGTACTTTTCTTTTGGAAACTATGCCATCTTCTTTCAGACTTTTCAATTAAATTAAAAGAATTCCTCCAGTTTATACTTTGTTTGTAGGCTAAGGAATTATGCGATTACTGTAGAAAAGTGGAAAATGCAGATAGGAAAAGAAGACAAGTGAAGTCCCCATTAAAGATGCTGTTTGGGTTATCTGTAGCTGTGTAACAAACTACCTCAAATCTAAGAGGTTAAAAACCACTTGGGTTTTACTCACAATTTAGTAGGTCTGATAATGTTTAGTTGAATACTTTGTATCTATTTACCAGGTATCATTTTCAAGATGGCTTCCTCTTTCATGTACCTGGTGCTTGGTGAGACTTGCTCTCTTTCTCACCACATAGTGTCTTATCCCCTAGGCTTTCTCACACTATGGTGGCCCAAGGGTAGCTGGCCTTCTTAGTCAGTGATCCAGGGCTCATGAGACTATGAAAAAGACTGCTGATCCTCTTAAAGCCTAGCTTGAGAACCAGGTTGGCATTGCTGCCATCATACTTTATTGGTCAAAGTACCAATGGCCCTGTTCAGATTCAACAAGAGTGTAAATAAATGCCACTTCTTGATGGGGAGAGTGTCTATTTGTGGTCATCTTTTATCTGCTATGGTCCATTCAGAGAATCATTTCTTGTATCTTGGCAAAATAGAATTAAAATAATGGCTAACTTGCATTGACAGTTTACATTGTGTATTGTTTCAGTTAGTCATTATTATTATGCTGAGATATGGACCTATGAATGTATAAAATGTTTTTGTTAACATTTTATTTTATACATTATTTAACTTTTTTTAATGTTTATTCATTTTTTGAAAGACAGAGACAGAGTGTGAGTGGGAAAGGGCAGAGAGAGAGGGAGACCAAGAGACTGAAGCAGGCTCCAGGCTCCAAGCTGTCAGTATAGAGTCTGATGCAGGGCTCAAACCCGTGAACCATAAGATCATGACCTGAGCCGAAGTCAGATGCTTAATCAACCGACTGAGCCACCCAGGCACCCTTATACATTATTTACAGTTGACCCTTGAACAATGCAGAGGTTAGGGGTTCCGACCTTCATATGGTCAAAAATTCACTTATAACTTTTGACTCCCCGAAAACTTAACTACAAATAGCCTACTATGACTGGAAGCCTACTGATAGCATAAACAGTTGATTAACATATATTTATATATGTATTATTTACTGTATTCTTACAATAAAGTAAGTAAAGAAGATGTTATTAAGAAAATCATAATGAAGAGAAAATACATTTACAGTACTGTGCGGTATTTATTGAAAAGTATGCACATACAAGTGGACCTGTGTAGTTCAAACCTGTGTTGCTCAAGGGTCAAGTGTATTCAATTATACAAGTAAACATGAACACATGCTTATTTGAGAAAAGGCTAACCTGGTGTAGAAATGTATAGAATTTGTATCTTTTCTCAGAGATAACGTTGGTCAGTAATCTAGTGGGTATCCTTCTAGAAAGTTCACGGTCTGTGTATTTGCTACCATATCACACTTGACCCTGATACATTTGGTGCCAGATGTACTCATGCAGAAAATGTGGCTCAAAGCTATGACTCAAACCAATGGAAATAAGAAAGCCTCCCCTCCCCCAATCATTCAAGCTTCTAGTCTTCCTTTCATCAATAAAATATCATTAGCCATTTCACAGTACTTTGATGACTTTCAGGTGCTTCCACTAAAAACCCAGCTGCTGTTCCCTACAGACTATTTTGTTGCATCACCAGGCATTGGTCTCTAATGCCTGTCACAAATGCAGGTGACCAATGTAGTATTTCAAACAAGGTTAATGCCAACAAGCTTGGCTTCACCCATAAGTACAATTTATCATCACTTAATGACTGAACAAGTCTTAGTATTAAATATCTCCCTTAGAAAGAATTGATTCTGAGCTTTGTAAGACTTTAATACCTAATCCATTTATTTTTAATGTGGTTTACCTATAAAACAAGTTTTACCTTACCATTCTCATGGATATAAGTATTCCAAAATTTTGGAGAGACTAACGAAGCACATAGAGGAAAGCAAAATTATTCATAGCATCGTTTCGTTTTAGGGTTAGAAGTCAGCGCATGTTCAACAAGCCTGTGTCATGATGGCCTGGAGGGAACTGCCTTCCCCAGATTCCTAAATAAGAATTATATGCCTTCAGGCAAAACAGAATTGTAATGGCCAGTTATAGTGTTGATTCATGAAATCTAGGCTGGTATTGTTTTGTAAAGTGTGTTATTAATTATAAAACCCAATAGCAGCCATTCATGCAAGGATGTTTTCCAGAATTCAAATATTTGTGTTTCTGATTTGGTCACAATGAATCATGTCCTTGTGAAATAGAACCAGACTTTGTTTCTAGGAGGCTGAATCTTCAATGCAAACACTTGGTCCTGACTCCTTTGCCCTTTCCGTGTGTCCATCCTGTCATTTATTTTCTCACCTTCTCGAATATGCAACCTCTCTCCCCCTCTACTGTGACTCCTCATTTTTTTTTTTTGACGTTTTTATTTATTATTGAGAGACAGAGAGAGACAGAGCATGAACAGGGGAGGAGAAGAGAGAGGGGGAGACACAGAATCTGAAGGAGCTGTCAGCACAGAGCCCAACGCAGGGCTCGAACTCACAAACTGCGAGATCATGACCTGAGCCAAAGTCCGACGCTTGACCGCCTGAGCCGCCCAGGCGCTCCACACGACTCCTCATTTTTAAGTGTTCCGTACTTCTCCACCCTAAATCAGGTTTGATCTTTCTTCATCTGCACTTAATCTCCTTTTTTTTTCTCTTGTGCCTTGTTAAATTTCTGGGAAGAATTCACTCGCTACTTCTGTTTCCTTTTTGTCTCTTTACCTTTAGTTCCGTGTTCATTTTCACCCCCAGACTGCTGTACCTCCACCTTTAGCACTTGGTGCTGTGAATTGCCACTGTGTGCAGGTGAGCACACTCACACGCGTGCTCGTGAAAGGCTATTTTCCTTCGGCTTTCCTGTCATGACTCCTCCTCTCCTCTATGGGGACTTCCTCCTCTCTGGTATCTTTGCCTACCGTCTGCCTGCAATCTCTTCTCGGAACCTATGGTCCGCGCCACTCACCTGGACGAAACTCAGGTGCCCTAGTGCTCTCACTTCGATCGGACAAACACATTTTTTAAAAAACTTTTTTAAAAGTTTAATTAAATTCAATTATTTTTTTTTTATGTTTACTTATTTTTGAGAGTGAGAGAGAGAGAGAGAAAGTGTGAGCAGGGAAGCGGCAAGAGAGAGAGGGAGACATAGAATCCGAAGCAGGCTCCAGGCTCTGAGCTGTCAGCACAGAGCCCCACGTAGGGCTCGAACCCATGAACCGTCAGATCATGACCTGAACCACGCTTAATGAGTGAGCCATCCAGGCGCCCCTAAAAAGAACTAAAAAAAAATAATAATTATGAAGTCACAAGAAATTGCGATAGGAGACAAACTCCACGTACCCATTATCCTGCTTCTCCCCCATGGCAACCTCTTATGCGATTTTAGTGCGTTAGCAAAACCAGGAAATTGCAAGACGTAGCATGATGAATTAGACCATAGATCTTACTGGCACTGTCCCACTGTTTTTTCATGCACTTAGGGCTTTTTTTAATGCATGTCCTTGTGTATAATTTTATCATATTTTATCGCATATATGGATTCATACGATTACCATTACAATCAAGATACGGAACTATTCCTTCATCATAAATAACTCTCTTGCGCTGCCTCTGTATAATCACACTCTCCTTCTTCTTCCCTGATCTTCGGCAACTACACGTCCGCTTTCCATTGATATAATTTTGCCGTTGCACGAATTCCATATAAGTGGAATTATACGGTATGTGACTTTTTCAGATTGGCATTTCGACTCAGCCTAATGTTGTCATGATACATGCAAGTTGCTGCGTGTCAGTATTTTTTTTTTATTGGTGAGTGTTAGTCCACGGTATCAATGTGCACACATTGCTTAATCATGGACCCGTTGAAGGATGTTTGGTAGGTTTTAGCTCTTACAAATAAAGTTGCTAGGATTGTTCACCCTGAGGTTTTGTGTGAATGTAAGTGTTTACTTCTGTAGGATAAATGCCCAGAAGGGCCATTTCTAGGTCCTACCGGCAATGTGTGAGTGATTCAATTTCTATACATCTTTACTGGCCTTTGGTGTTATCAATTTTTTTAATTACCAGTTTTAAAGATGTGCTGTGGTATCCTGTATTTTTAACTGCCCTTTCCCTAACGGCTAGCAGTATTGAAGACCTTTACATGTGTTTATTTGCCGTCCATATATCCGGTGAACTGTTTGATGTATTTGCCCATTTTCTAATTGAATGCTTGTTTTCCTGCTGTTAGGTTTAGGCAGTTCTTTATATATTCGGGGCACGAATCCTCTGATGGGTATGTGGTTTGCAAATATTTTCTCCCAATCGATGACTTATCTTTTCAGCTTGTTGACATGGTCTCTTAAGGGTAAGTCTTTTGTTGTTGTTGCTGATTTTTAATTTTGGTGAGGTCCAATTTATCAATATTTCTTTTTATGGATAGCGTCACATCTAAGAGCTCTATGGCTGTTACAAAGATTTCCTCCTGTGTTCTCTTCTAAAAGTTTTATAGTTTTACTTTCTGCTTTTATATCTATGACCTGTTTTGAGTTAATTTTTATATGAGGTGTCGGTTTCAGTCAAGGATAGTTTTTTTTTTTTTTTGAGCTATTGATGTTCAATAGTGCAAGCAGCATTTATTGAAGAGACAATCCTTCATCCACTGAATTGCTTTTTTATTCTTGTCAAACACCAATTGCGTGTGTCTATTCTGGGTTCTCTATTTTGCTCCATTGGTCTACCTGTATCTATTTCTCTGCTGATACCACATGATAGTAAGTCTAATGAATTTCTTTAAATGTTTATTTATTCTCAAAAGAGAGAGAGAGAGTATGAGCGGGGAAGGGGCAGAGAGAGAGGGAGACACAGAATCTAAAGCAGGATTCGGGCTCCGAGCTATCAGCACAAGAGCCCGACATGGGGCTCGAACTCACAAAGCATGAGATAGTGACCTGAGCTGAAGTTAGACGCTTGACTGACTGAGCCACCCAGGCACCCCTATATAGTAAGTATTAAAACTGAGGAGTGATTCTTTCCACTATATTCTTTTTTCAGTAGTGTTTAGCTGAATTTTAATATATACTTGAATAATACATCTTTAATCTTAACCCTTCTCTTGAGTGGAGTTGGCAGATATAGCAAGTAGAAATGCAGAATACCCAGTTAAGTCTGAATTTCAGGAAAACAGCAAGGAATCTTTTTTTAGTTTCTGTATGCCCTGTATATTGCAGGGAGCATTCTTATACTAAACAGCTATTTGTTCTTTATCTGAAATTCCATTTTAGCTGTGCATCTTCCATTTTATCTATCAATCCTATCCTTATGCCTCAGAACAAAGAAAATCTTTTTACATGTAGGTCATACAGATTCCTTTTTTATCTCCACCCTTATACTTGTATGGCTTTCTGCAGTTCCTATCACACTCATGGCCTCACCACCCATCTGAGAGCCTAAGCTGAAAGATAAGATTTCTCCTCAACGAACTCTTCTCTTTCACACCACGTCTCATTAGTCAACAAGTATTTCATGCTATGGAAGCATCTTGTCGCCACATCCTGTCCCTTCTCTATCTGTTTTTCTGCATTTCTTTGTTCTCGTCTTTTCTTTCAAGGATGCCGCCTCATCTTCCAGCCTCTGTATGCCTGTACATATCATAGAATTTCTTACACCAGGGCCTTTAGTCCTCATGTTTTGGTGTCTCTGATTCTCTTTCCTCATTTTTGCTTTCTAAACTCTTGGACCTCCTTAAAGAATGACTGCTTTTGGTAGTGCCATGAAGGCAAGTGTGTCCGGACTGGTGTTTTAGGATTCACGTCAGGGTCTAGATTATCAAGAGAGGGAGGCTCATGTCACCATGACATGTAGTTGGGGACTCCGAGTTCTCTGAGACTGAGGCTTTGCCCAGGAGGAATCCTAGATGAACACGTAAGTATGAATAGCTATGAAGTGGAGTCTCTAGGCAAGGAGCCCCACGATAGTGTAGGTGGAAATCTGGATAACTAAGAACGGTGTCGTAGCATGAACCAGGATGCCTCATCCTGCACGGGGCCCGTCTTTACCACCAGCGCTGCGTGGCGATAGCAAAGGCAGAGGGGCTCACGAAGCGCGATGCGTAGTGTTGTGCTTGTTCTCTTTGTCGTGAGCATTCCCTTCTGTAGCACGCTGCGGGTGCTTTAGCAGAACGCTGGTTAGCCAGTTCACGTTTCTCCTGTTCCCTTAAAGGAGCACTTCCAGCCCTGACCGCATCGCTGGAGCGTCAACATATTCACTAATCAACTTCTATCAACACATTGCCGTCGGTGGGGTCCGTGACATCGAGGGTCCCATTTCCTATGTTGACCCTGCTGGAGACTCCTGGCTGCTTCGATTGTGCTGGTCAGTAGCCACGGCTGAACGGTCTTTCCATGGCCATAGGTGGCTTTGCGTGAATAGCTTGACCTTTCCAGTGTGGCTATCGCTCAAGATTTTCTCTTGCTGTTTGGCTAATCTATTTGATTTGAAGGACGTATTTGTTTTTACATCTGTTTGGGGCTGGCAGATACTGCTGCTGATCAGACTGCTGCCGGGAAGACTGTCTTTCTTCAAACCACAGACTGCCTTTGGTATATTCTTTCCCAGGTTTCTCCTTTGAAACTTCTTCCTTTGTCATATCCCGCAGACTCCCGTGAAGGCCAATATGTGGACGCATCACAATCTCGCTACACATAGCGAAAACGTCACAGCATGTTTGAAAATTTCCCCCATCTTTCTTGCTTTCTTTCTATTTGATTGTACCAGGCTGTGTATCTAGCCACCTTTTGTTTGTACCTGGGGTCCGGGCACATCTGACTATGTTTGGAAACCGTTAAGACAATCTCGGCAGACTCCTTTTCGCGTCGGCTGCAAAGCCTCCTGAAAAAGGCTATATACTCTGTCCGATGCTGGAGTTCAGAATTATCTGGGCAAAACTGATGAGTCCTTGGGTGGCATGACAAAAGTCTGTTTGAAGGGGTTGCTGAGGAGACTCCCAGGTAAGGATATATCCCAAGGAAAAAGGCTCTAGCCACATGAACTTGGCCCACTAACTCATCCTTTCTTTCCTGGGGCAAGTACAGACCGTGATTATAGCATTGTTCTATTACATCAGTCTATCTCCCGGCCAATTCCATAGAAGTATGTTCAGGTTCTGGGGAGAGAAACAGGTTAAAGTTAAAAATAAAGCCTGTAATAGTATAGTAAAAAAGAAAAAGAGTGTTTTTAAAAATGTTTATTTATTTATTTTTGAGAGAGAGAGAGATGAGAGAGCGCACAAACAGGGTAGGAGCAGAAAGAGAGGGGGAGAAAGCGATTCCGAAGCAGCTTTCTTCTGAGCTGTCAGCTCAGAGCCAGAGATCCTGACCTGAGTCACCCAGGTACCCCAGAAAAGGAGTGATTACAAAAAATTGTTTTTATGTTTGTTTATTTTGAGAGAGAGAGAGAGAGAGATGGAGAGCAAGCAAGGGAGTGGCAGAGAGAGAGGAAGACAGAGAATCTGAAGCAGGCTGTGCTCTGCCAACGCAAAGCCTATCGTGGGGCTCAAACCCACAAACTGTGAGATCATGACCTGAGCTGAAATCAAGAATCAGACACTTAAATGACTGAGTCACCCAGGTGCCCCACTAATGAACCGTGAGATATATGGAAGACAGAGCTTTCTGGGTGCCCACGAATAGGGTAGACTATCAAAACCAAGAGATACTCTTTTTTATGTCATCTCAGCCTTTCCCATAGCTCTTGTCATAGGTCTTGTCAGACGAGACCCTAGAGAGGAATATGTAACAGAGGAACTGTGGGAGAAGCAACCAATGCTGAAGACAGGGGCAGAGGGACGGTGCAGCCCACTGGAATAACACAGAGTAAAGCCAGGGACTGGGAAAATAACAATAAAGATGGGAAAACTGCCTTCTATGCCCACTGGACTAACTGTGGCCACCAGCATGGGACTGCTGTGCCTGGTAAGGGAGCTTGGCCGCACGGGACTGAGAGATTGTTCTTGAGCACGTGTGAAATCCCTCTGGAAGTCCCAGAAATACTTGAAGAAAGGGTTCCTAAGCCGCAATAACATTGATGGCTTGTCAGGTTAATGCTTATACTTAACGAAGTTTAGTTTGGTCATTAGGGATATTTACATACGCTATAAGTCATATTTGAAAAAATAATAGTATGATAACCACAGAAAAATAGTATTTTTGGTAGGAATTACATTGTTTTTATGCCTTGGGGCAATACGTGGTAAATGTTTCATACAATATAATACAAAGCACAAGGTTGAGTCTAATCAAATTTGGCCGCTTAGGCAATTATTCCTGTGTACATTCTTGTGTCCATCTTCAAATGCTTTCATCTTGTTTACATAAAAAAGAATCAGCAAAGTTCGCACACCGCAGATTTGAACCGACTTTATTCTTTGCTCACACAATAGGAAGAAAGCAGTGATTGGGTCAAGTGTCCACCTTCATAGAGGAGAAAGGAGACTTCGCTCAGTGAATGGGTCTGATGTGTGTACATCAAGAGCGCATTGGATTTTCATCCAATTCTGCGTCCAACAACGTCCTCCATCCTGATAAGCAAGCAAGTCCTGTGAATGGCTTTGAAAAGTCAAACCGTTCACACGCAAGCAGAGGAAAATAGGTTTCCATTCTTTGCCAAGTATTTCCTTATCTAGCTTGTATCTTCACATTCATTTTTGAAGTTGGCTTAGAAGGACAAGAGTAGAAAGAGAGAGCATTCCTTTGGAGTGAAAGTTTATAGGTTTGATATGCTGGTTGCTCCGTTTTCAGTGAGAAATTCCAGAGGGAATACAATCTCTTAACCTAAGGGAGAAAGCCTGTTTGCAGGCATATTCATCCCTCACACACATGTATCAGCTTAACTCTTCTATATTAATTATCTAAAGGCACACATGTCCTGAAAGAATGTGTTTGCTTCCTGCTGGATATTAAAACATTATATACTACAATAATTTAAACAACGAAGTGCTGGTCTATGACTAGACAAAGAGTTCTGTGGGACAGAATAGAAAACATAGCAATAGAGCCAAGTAATAGAAGAATCAAATGAAAAAAAAATAATGTTTTTTATTTGTGTGTGTGTGAGAGACAGAGAGACAGAGCGAGAGGCAGAGAGGGAGACAGAGGATCTGAAGGAGGCTGCCTGCTGACAACGGTGAGCCCAATGCATGGCTGGAACTCACAAACCGTGAGATCATGACCTGAGCTGAAGTTGGACGCTTAACCCACTGAGCCATCCAGGTGCCCCAAGAATCAAATAAAATTTTAAATTAATGGGGAAAAATGTGGATGTTGTTAGCAGAACATGGTAGCTCTCTTTCCAAAAAAAAAAAAAAACTGGAGTCTTCAAGCTAGGATAAATACTAATAGATCCAAGGGTAAAAACAAAAACAAAAAAAACCCCACAGAAGTAATGGAAGACAACGGGAGGTTGATGTGGGGCACCTGGGTGGCTCAGGTGGCTTAAGCTTCTGATTCTTGATTTCAAAAAAATTCTTAAATTCAAAAAAAATTCTGAATGACTGCCCTCCATCACATACAAAAAGGGGGGGAAATATTTTCAATTCATATTACAGACAAAAGGATAGTTTTGTTACTATTTATCAAAATCTGAAAGAAAAAAAGACGCCAGTAACTTAACCCAAAACAGACCAAGGTTATAATTAGGTGTGGAAATGTAAATATATCTGAAACATGTAAATATATAAAACTGTCCTCACAATAAGAGAAACGAAAATGAAAACTACGATTTTTTTAAATTCGAGTATAGTTGACACACAATGTTACGTTGGTTTTGGGCACACAGCATAGTGATTCAACAACCCTATACGTGGTGCTCTGCTCACCACAATTCTGGCTACCATCTGTCACCTCCAATGCAGTTACAATACCAGTGGCTGTCTTCCCTATGCTATGTCTTTTGTTCCCACGCCTTATTCATTTCCTAATTGGAAGCCAGTACCTCCCACTCCCCTTCATCCATTTTGTCCCACCCTCTGCCCCAGCCGTCAGTTTGTTCTTTGTGTTTATAGGTCCGATTCTGCTTTTGGTTGGTTTACTTATTTGTCTTTTTAGATTGCGCATATGAGTGAATCAGGGTGTTTGTCTTCCTCGGTCTGACATATTTTATTTAACATAATATTCTGTAGGTCCATTTGTGTTGTTGCAAATGACAAAATCTCATTCTTTTTTATGGCGGAATAATATTATATATATAATATTTAAAAATATATTATATTTATATTTATAATTATATTTATAATTATATTTATATTATATCTATAATTATAATTTTATTAATATATTATATATTATTATAACATAAAAACATAATATTTTAATAATATATAAAATAATATATAATATATAATAAAATAATTATATATAAATATATATAACATACAACATATTATATATAAATATATAATAAAATATAATTAATATAATATATAATATAAATATATTATATTTAATTTATATTTATACTATATATTATCAAATATATATTAATATATTATTAAAATATTTTTAAATATATCATATTTGTATTATATTACTGTCAGCACGGTGCCCGATGTGGGGCTTGAACCTGCCGATTGCGAGATTGTGACCTGAGCTGAAGTTGGCCGCTTAACTGACTGAGCCACCCAGACACCCAATGATCATTTATTGAGTGCTGAGACCATGTATGTCAAGTCTTGCTTTCTTGCTTTTTTGTTCTGCACACAGTGCATCTCTAATGCCTGAAGAAACACTGTAGTGGCTTCTCTCTAGTTGCAATTCTATTCTTTAATAGAAATAGCCACTCTTCAAGATATTTGGTCCTCAAATAAATAGCTGTTTGATCTTTTAGACACAAAGCAACACAATTTTCTAAGGGCAAATTATTGAAAATAATTATTTTACTCGACAGCATATATCAAAGTAGTGTGCCAAACTTTGGAAGAATAACACCACTTGTCATCTTTTTGGAGAATTGAAAATATGGCTCTTGTAAGGCAAACCATAAAACATTTTTCTAAACATCATGAAAATAATTTATTTTCAAGTCTTTGTGCAAGTACAGTGCATGCCTTCTTGTTTGACTTCGGAAACATGTACCTTCCGAGATGCCGAGAGTTTGTTCCTTGGACGCTGTATTAAATCTCAGAATGCATATATTTCAGATCCCCAGGTTTGGTTATTGATTTGGAATGGTGCATTTCTTCGTTAAGTTTGGGAGAAACGTAATCAGTGTTTCCTTGTTTATGGTTTATGGCTAAACCTGTGTAAAAGGATGTAGCACAATAGTATCTTTTATTTCCAAAGCACTACGTGGTTTTCTAAATTACTTCATGTTTATCATGTGAGATGAGTTTAGGAAGTAGATGGAGCATGAGAGTTGCTCAGTAACTATTAATTATCAGGCTTCCTTATTTAAACCATCAAGGAAAACACTCCCAATTTCTCTACTCCAATGAGAATGAACCCTCAGTTACAATCTTATTTATCTTTCTATTTCTGTCAGTATTTCTTATTTTCAATTTGTGACATGTTAATCCCAAATTTCAGCCCACACTTCGACAATTCCCTCTCAATTTTATTGAAAATGCTGACAGGGGCACCTGGATGGCTCAGCTGGTTAAGCGTCCTACTTCAGCTCAGGTCGTGATCTCGCGGTGTGTGAGTTGGAGCCCGTGTTGGGCTCTCTGCTGACAGCTCAGAGCCTGGAGCCTGCTTTGGATTCTGCATCTGCCTCTCTCTCTCTCTCAAAAATAAATAAACATAAAAAATTTAATTAAAAAAGTAATGCTGACAGTCAGCTGTTGACCTCCCCTCCCCACTGACATAACCTGAAGAGAGGATGATGTACTGTCCTACGTACTGAGTGTAACTTGATTAATGGTAAACTAATAAAAAGGAAACAGGAAACCATTCACTCATCTGCACCATAGGATTTGTATCCTTCAAACTAACTTAATTCTGATTTCCTTTGGTTTAATGTAAGTGCAAGGATATAGGATCACACAATCTGCTTTAGTTGTGATAGTCTTTGTTGTATTTGTGTTTTAGCCTCCTCGAAAAAAAATATGACTGAAAGGATAGTTTATAAACAATATGAAATAGATCCAAGCCTAGTTTTTTCAGGAAGAGCATATTGACACCAGTTGTGATGAGCCAAGTGAAATGGGAGTGTCTTCTCTCACTCTGATTCATACAGAACAGGGCTTGCATAGTCTGAGTTCTGGGCTTTATCAGGACTTCTGTAATTCCAGGCAACCGAAGAAGATCCTCAAATATACACTAAGTGAAGCAGCAAGAAGAAATAGCACAGTGAGCAGAGATAGGGCTGGATGTTCTTGGATTTTGGATAATGGGTATCCTGGGGATATTACTTTCCACGGATTACTTTTATTTTTATTAGAGGACTTCTTGGACGATGTTATTTTTGTCATAAATCAGAATCTTTTCTTCATGTGATAAACAAGCAATAAAATCTACCCTGGTACCTAAAAGCCATTCATGATGTCATCTAGAGGTTTCTAAAGATTGCATTTGAATTGATAGTAACCTAGAGGAAATATTTCATCCCCCAATGAAACCTCCCCCTTCAAGCTATAGCTTACGTGCTTTTCAAAAGAAATGCCAACCAGTTCCAGTCTTTAGAGATACCTTTTACGTGACAATTGCCATTTGAAGTAGAACGCTGGTGTTACATTTCAAATTAAAAAAAGAACGCACCCCCAAAGGTGCTGATTTGTTTCATCTGTCGTCAGCCGGAAGTCTTTATGATTAAAGAAGGCTTCTTTGATAACACGCTCCATTAAACTGTATTTTCAAATGTGTGGTTAATTCTCGTGACTGTTAGGTAAATGGTATCATGTTTGCTTTTGTTTTTGTCTTTGTTTTTAGTATGTGGACCCTCGCAAAATGCCTTCTGAAGTCATTGGCAGTTCAGCATCTGTGTAAGCAAATAGACTTGCCTGTGTGTTCTTAGCAATACCCAGAGGCAGCCTCTCCATTAGAGTTTTATTGAAGGGAGACGTATTGGCTAAGACATCAGCCTGCTTCTAACTCTTTTGAAAAGACACTACTGAATCTTTATCATCCACCTGACCATCTCTAGAGAGCAGACCCTTGGTTTCCCAAACACCATCTGCAAAACTGGACTTGTTAAATTTCCATGAGATTAGATGTCCTTTTTCTTCAGAGTTATCAACCTTTTTTTTTTTTTTTTCCAGCTTGGTTAATGAAGGAGAGTCTCCTCGCATTGAATATGCTCATTACATACAAATTAGAGTTAAAACAGTGGCTTCCCAACCCCAGGAATGTAAGTGCTAATGAACAGAAAAGGGTCGCCCATGAAAAATAACTCAGCCAAGCTCCTTCCCCACACCACTGTTTGCAGCCCTTGGGAAAAGGTTCTAATATTAATGCCTCTTGTCAGAAAACCCTTACAACCTCTATTAAATCATCTTCTCTATCGAAGGTGCTGTAGTTATAAATAGGCTCACAATGAATTCGGAATTCTCTACATGTAAATCATGCCACATACCATTATCTGATATCCTTGAATTAGGTATGCGTGGCCTTGGGGGCAGTAAAGGATAGGTCGATGCAGCCAGCTGTCTCGTTTAGTAATAACTGCTTCACGTTAAAGACTAACAGCCAGCCAATAAATAACATTTTCAAATCTGCATCTAGACTTTGAGTGGGAGAGAAATGAATAATGATTTCCTTGTGTTAGATTGGACTTAAGCGAAAGGTCAACCCTTTCAGCAAAAGGAACAACAGCTGTACAATCCAGTTAATGATAGGCAAAAGTGTGTGTGTGTAAACGTGTAAGCAGAATAATTAACGGGGCGACTCGCTTTTAGTGTATTCCATTGTGGCGTCTCATTCTTGCAAACTCCATTTTCTTTCACGTCTATCCTTCATTCTGACTCTCTTTAGAGGAAGGTGAGAGGTTAACAGATTAAATCCAATTTAGAACAAGAAGCTGGGAGTAATTGATATTATATTTGAGCATTGTATTTAAATAAATCAAGTGCATCTTTTCAAGGCAGACGAGTTCTTTGTGTAGGGATTGCACTGAGTTAGAATGATGTATTTTATAAGTAGAGTAAAATATCTGTGTCTATTTGCCTCACTTCTATGAGAACATAAATATTTCTGAAATTGACTGAGTTTTCTAGAAAAGCGATATACAAGAAGAAGCCACATTCTTAAATTAAAAAAAAACAAACAGGGATAAATTAGTTCTATGAAAAACCTGCTGTGAGGTTTTAATTTTATTTCCTCATATAGCTCTGGAAAGATCACCTACATCAAAAGATTGAAGTCATATTAATGTTTCTTTTATGAGAGGAAAGACCTGATTGTAGTTTATTTGGAAATAATTTTTATTTTATTATTTATTCTTGTGATCATGGTGTGTGTGTGTGTGTGTGTCTGTCTGTCTGTCTGTCTGTGTATCCAGATTGTGCTTTAATTAACCAAGGTACAGGATCCCAACTACTAAAATGTATTCTGTTTAAAGGCAGACAAATAACTTCAGACTCTTAACTGTTTACTTCCCCCAAACCTCCTCTATCTCTGTGTTTCTGTGTGAAGAATACAATAAAACCTCTGGCTCCTCCCCACCCCCCACCCCCGCCCCTTGTGGGAGGGAGTTTTTCAGTAGTGATACAAATATTGTTGTTTTTGCTAGCAAGTAATTCACTAGTGGCTCATTTCCATCAGCTTTTATTTCCCAGCAATTGTAAAATAAACCACTCGTAGCACATGCTGTTAATGTCTGGTCCCTGGGGTGTAACTGATGTTCGTGGTATGGGTCACGTGCTAGCTAAAGTGTGCAGTAAAAAAGGAGAAATTAATAGTACTACCACTGATTTGCGCTAAATGGTCTTCAATGGGCAATGCCATCCCTTTAATAGTATCATAGCCTATTATTTTGTTGGTTTCTTTTAGGGTCTGATTTTAATGCAAAAATAAGCCAAAAAAAATCAGAGCATACTACTATAACGAATTCTTCAGAGGCACAACTGGTCATATGCTGAAGTTTCATTTGTATATTATATTCTTTTCATTTCATTTTTGACCTTCATTTTATATTTGATGAGGCTGTAAAACTAGGGGCACAATCACTAGAATCTGGGCTTCTGCAGAACTTGATATAAATAATGCTACTCTTTGCGCGTTATGCATTTTAAACGTAAAAATGATAAGCATTTTTTCCTTAATTATATATTTCTCAGGGATGGATATAAAAATCACATAATTTGTTTCAAAGATGCGATGTATATAACATGTTCTGTTCTAGTGTAATTGAATACTATTTGATTGTATTCTATTTGCCAATAATGAGCAAGTCATTCAAAAGCCGACTCCTCTGAAAACATTCTTAACACTTCCTAGATATTGTCACTTTTATGCTGATAACATTCCCTCAAGATTGACAGATGGCACACAATTCATCTTCCAGATAAAGATATTATCATGCTGAAGAGGTTATTTGAGCACACAAAAGCATGTTTTAACGGCTTGTCACTATCAAGTTCTGGCCGCGCTGCTTTCCTACTCATCCAGAACCGAGGGTTCAAGCATCGCGCTGCCAAAGAGTACAATCCTTGGCTGCAGTTGTGTGATTTACACGTGCAGCTCCAGCTCTTCCTAATATATACCCCTGTCTCTAGTCGGGGATGCATAACATTTCTCTGCTAAGATCCTCGCCTGCAGTAGGTAACATTAAATTCGGTCAATTCTTATTTATTTATTTATTTATTTAGTCCCCAAAACTGAATTGTTGCTTCTTTTTTTAAAAATTTTTTAACGTTCATTTATTTCTGAGAGAGAGAGAGAGATAGAGAGTGTGAACAGGAGAGGGACAGAGAGAGAAAGAGGCAGATACAGAATCCGAAGCAGGCTCCAGGCTCTGGGCTGTCAGCACAGAGCCCGATGTGGGGCTTGAACTCATGAACCATGTGATCATGACCTGAGCCAAAGTAGGAAGCTCCACCAACTGAGGGCCCCAGACGCCCCTTGAATTATCACTTCTAAGAGAAATATAGAATTAGGTTCCTGCAAACCTTAGTCATAACATTTTCACCAACTGATTAATACATGTGTGTTTCTGTTTAAGGAAACACACATGTATTATTTAATATATACTGATATTATGATATATATAATATAATGTATATTTATAAAACATAAATATATATACATATATATTTGACTCATTAACATTTAACTCATGGCCAAGAACACTATAGCTCACATCCAAACAAAGCTTATCTAACAGTATTTTCCTCTGTAAGGTGCATCACAGCCTTCATGTGCGTAGGGCATTAGATGCACTTTAGCACCGTGTTCAGGAGTCATTTTAAACAGCGGACTCAGCAAAAAGCACAAAAATGAGAAAGTGTGGCAGTACATAGATGGTGAGAAGGGCACCTGTTTATGAGAGCTGAGATAAGAATGCCATTGCCTTGTTCAACCTCAGCCGGGAATGTGTGCTTCATGCTACACAGGATTCTCATTACTCTCCGTGTGTTTGCCAGTGACTAGGAAAACCCTTCGGGGTTAGAAGTATATTTGAGTAAGTAGGTGACTGGCAAATACGGAATCGCTGAATAACAAAGATCCACTGTATTCAGTGATATGAAAAATAGCATAATCAAAGCAACAGGAACTGCTTACAGTTAGAGCTGTATATTCCTTTTTTTTTTTTTTACATATAACATTGTTTTAGTTTTAAACCTACATCATTATGTGATATAGGTATGTGTTGTGAAATGATCACCAGAAGTTTAGTTAATATCTATCTCCTTGAATAAATTTTTTTTCTTATGATGAAAACTTGTAACTTGCAAATATACAGTGCGCTATTGTTAACACTCCTCAGCTTGCTGTACGTTACATTCCCGGGGTTTATTTACCTTCTACCTCGAAGTTCGTGCCTTTCAACCACTTTCACCTATGGCCATTCCTATTCTTTTAATTTTTAAAAATTAAAAATAGTTTTTTTGGGAGACAGCAAGCAAGGGAGGGCAGAGGGAGAGGGAGAGAGGCTCTTAAGTAGCTTTCACACCCAGTGTGGAGTTCCACGCGGGGCTCGATCTCACGACTGTGAGATCGTGCCCTGAGCCAAAATCAAGAGTCTGAGGCTTAACCGACTGAGCCGCCTGGGTGGTCCTAACCATTCTTATTTTTGTAAAATGTATTAACTGTTTCATTCCTTACCGAATCATCTTTCTTCCCGTTTCTGACTTTCCTGTTCCATCATTTCTTCCTACACTTTGTCTACCTTTCTTACTGCCTCCCCATTTTCTTGTTTTATGTTTTTAATCTTTTACGGAACACATTGAATTCTTCATTAATTCTTTCTGGGTCTTTCTGGCTATCACCTCTACTGGGTTCCTGGCCTCTAAATTGGATCCTGATATGCAGGGAAGAGTTCCTGCTGCCAGTCTTCCTTGCGGAGACATTATTGCTGTAGAATGCTCTTGTAGGTTTTGCCAGTGTCTTCCAGTCCCTTTCAGTTGCCTACACTTGTGCTTCTTTGAAACTTGAGCCTCTAGCTTTCAGTCCAGGCAGCTAGAATATTCCACCCACTCTCCTTGGCATTTCAGAAATGCTGAGGAAAAGAAGTTAATCGAACTTCACTTTGAATTTCAAATCAGACTCTTGATGCTAGTGGCAGAAACAAGAACTTTGAAAGAGAAGACTTTTCTTTTCGATACATTGAAGACTGGTTTGGGGAGGCTTCCCTATTTTGAGGTCTGTAGTAGCCTTGATACTATTCATTCCCAAACTGAACACAACCCAAATTGTGTTATATTTGTTCAGTAGACTCCTATTCAGTAACGAAAATGAACACACTGTATGCAAAAATAGGGATGAAACTCATAATCATTAAATGGAAGAATTCAGACATGGTAGCCTACATACCGATGATCTCCTTTATATAAATTTTTAAAAAGGGAAAACTATGATGTTAGAAGTCAGGATAGTAAACATTGGGCAGGAAGGTAGTGGGTGCGAGAAGGGAAGGGAGCTTCTAGGGTGCTTTGTGTTCTGTTTTTCGTGTGGGTGAAGGTTAAATAGTTGTGTTCACTATGGAAAAACACATTAAACTACATATACTTATAAGGTGAGCCCTCATCTGGATATATATTCAACAAAATAGTTCTAAAGCCACCATGAATGATATGAACCTACCTAGAGAAGTGGTACTGTATGGTACATGATTAGAGGAAAGAAATACTTTTAGGTTTACAACTGCTGATTCGTAGGGACATCCAAATTACATCATTAGGTGAAGGAAGCAGGTTGCAAGATATGTGTATGTTAATGGAATGAGATTAGAGATTCGGAGCCTGTGCAGGAAGGAGATGAGTAACATTCCCTTTTTACATCTTTTATTATGTTATTTGATTTGTTGTACTAAGCACATATTAATTTGATAATTTCAAAAACGTAAAGAGGATGGCGATGTTTTATAGAGAAAAAAATGAGTTGAGGTCTGACTTAAATAAAATGCCTGTAAGAATGTATAGATCCACCAGAGTGAAAAATTCCCACCTGCCCAAGAATAGACGAAAATCCCAAGACCTTTGGAGAGGAAGTAAGAGCCACAGAGGAAGCAAGAAAGTAAGATTCTAGAGGGATGGAGAAGCATGACAACATACAAGGTATAGTTCAATTTTATTGGCGGTATCGCAACATACCCGAATGTCACCAGTTCTTACCAGCATGAGTGACTCTTATTCTTGTTGCTTATTCTTTTTTTTTTTATGTTTATTTTTGAGAGGGAGAGAGCACATGTGCACAAGCAGGGGAGGGGCAGAGAGAGAGGGAGTCCCAAGCAGGCAACCCACTGCCCACTCTCAAACCGTGCAATCCTGACCTGAGCTGAGATCAGGAGTCTGATGCTCAACCGAATGAGCCACCTCAGTGCCCCACTTGTTGCTTATTGTTAATGCAAATTTCATGTTCCTTGAAAATACCACAAAGCATTTCTGGGGACCCACAGTTGCTTCACAGGAAGTTGCCAACCCAGGGACTAGCCAGTCACCACTCAGTTCTCACAAATACTCTTAACGACAGAAACTCCTTCAGCCATGCCTCTGCCTTCTCTCTGCAAACTCTAGCCCTGCCAACCGTAACACGGGCACAGGCCTGCAGTGCCCTCCTTCCCTCATGTCCTCTTCATTGTCCCCATCTTGGGTCTCGTGCCTCAAGAACGGAGCAAAGTAAGTGTAAAATAGTTGCTTTAAAAGTCTCCATCGATGGCAATACATGTAAATAAATACCCCTGAGGATCACTGACCGCAGCTCCTATAATCAGGTGGGCTCTGCCTACAGGTGTGGCCTCAGGCAGGCTGCGTCTCTGCAGGGATCTGACAGAGGGGCTCTCTGCGGGACCCCGAAAGCTGCTGGATGAAGTTGCTTGTTCCTCATCTTTGCCACTTAGCCTGTAACCGATCACAGCTATCTGTAGATTTCTTTTTTTGACCTTGTATCTTTCTAGCGATCGTGCTTGCAGTCCTCAGTAAGCGTCTGTTTTAGTTTTCCCGTGTGTAATAACCCTACCTCATGAAGTCCGTGTCTTCCTGGATCTCTCCTCCGTCCGTTAGACACTGTGTTCTCAGCCTAATCTCCAGGCAATGCTGCTTCCTAATTTTCCTCACGCCCAGGCTCTCACACTTCTTGACCCGTCTCCTCAAGGCACCCACTTACAATCAGCTTATTGGGAGTTAGGAATGGGGCATGTCCCCAATGCCTCCTGTTGCCTGTACACCTGTTGCCTATGGGAACCTTAGGAGGGGACTGACCCAGTGTTTGGCAATTGCCCATTAACCCGAACGTGCCCCCTCTGAACTGCGAGCTCTCTGAAGGCAGGGCTTGGATCTTCTGAATCCTGAATCTCTAGTAGTACCCTGAGCTCAGTTTGAAATGGTGGACACACTAGGCATCGGATGAACTCATCAAGGACCACAATGTCTTAAACATTGTACTGCATTTTGCAGCAGTAAAGATGAATTAAACAAATCTGTAGAACTGATAGGCACGAACCTTACTGTTAAATCAATCAACGTCTGTGTGAGCTTCTATGTAGTTTCTAGTTTGGCATATAGGCCTTGAATTATTCACGTAGTTCATGCTACAACTCGATTTATTTCATCCTGCATATGTTTTCCGGAGAAAGACAAATGAAGTTGGGGTCAGCGTGCAGTTAAGAAGGGTCCCGCTTCCACATCTGATATCGTTCAAGCCCTTTCCATCATTTATTTTTACGAAAATTATCTGTAGGATCCTCTCTCTAACATCTTGCCATTCCAACTGTTTTTTTTAAATGTTTGTTTATTTTTGAGAGAGAGAGAAAAAGAGAAAGAGAGAAAGAGAGAAGGGGCAGAAAGAAGGGAGAGAGAGAGAGAATCCCAAGCAGGCTCCACAATGTCAGCCAAGAGTACAACACAGGTCTTGAACCCATAAGCGATGAGCCATGAACTGAGCCGAAGTCAGACACTTAACTGACTGAGCCACCCAGAGGCCCCTGCCAGCCCAAGTGTTTAGGTGAAAACGAAGGGCAGAAAACAGCTTAAACTTCCCAGAATGTTCTATTAGTGGATTACAAAGCTTTGTTACCTCTTAGAAGAATTTATCTTCTTTCTTAACATACAAAGCGAGTAATCACTAAGTATACATATATAAGAAAGTGATATCACTTAGAGAGATGGTAAATTTTCGTATTCCTTTTATCCTTTAACATAGGAAGAGACATCTATTCCCAACTATGTCGGGTCCTAAAGCATAAAGGGGAAAAAAAAAACACAATAAATTGCAAGCCTGAGAATCAATTATTAAGGCAGATTAATGCTGCATCCCAGAATGTTGTCAAAAAACCCAGATGTGTCATGTTTGAGTTGCATTTTCATTACGTGCCCATACTTGGCTTTGAGCAGAATTATATGAGTTGGATTAATTTTTTATATGGCCCTCCAGCAGCTCTGTGTGGAGCCATATGGGAGACATTTGGTTCTCATCAACTCCCTTTTACCCTTCCTTACACTCCATTGCTTTAAACTGAACTTTCATTCCCTTTAACTATCTGCAGGTTTTATTCTGTTCAGAGAGAAGAGCCACTAAAATATTATGACCTCTAAGTGACGGGCTGTGAGACAGGGTCTCTCTCCAAAGCCAGCCCACAGCTGCGCATTGATCGCACGTGTCGGTGGCCTGGCGTAGACCGGGTAACGGGTCTGTTCCCTTTCATCTCACTGGGCGGACACTTAGAGCATGGTTTGCTTCTCTCTTGCGGTCTATAAGGAAGTGGAAGGATTCAGTTTTCAGCCTTGTTATTATGGTGGTTTTTGCTAAGCTCGAAATTCACTTTTCAAAGAGGGTAGATGTTTTATAAGGGGAGTGGTTGTTAGGAGATTTTCTGAGACTCAACTCCAGCGATAGCTCCTTACAGCGATATCAAGGCTTCCCCGTAAAGATCTCAGACACATCAGTATGATTATTTGCTAACCGCTCGGCAGCGGAGGGAAGCGGCAAATTTCAATGACTTTCTATAATGAAGGAGCCCAAGACTGGGAAGTGGTAGCATGCCAGCCAGCATTTGAACTTAGGTTTGCTTGCGATTCAGAATCTTTCTCTCTCCATCGTCTGGTCCATCCGGTTTCTTTCTTTGATGGGCAGAGAAAAACACTGAGAGAAAAAGTACAAAAGTTGTCCCTCTCTGTGCGTTGGAAATATGTGCTCTGGGGTGGATAACTGGGAGGAGAGAATCACTTATAATCATGAGGTCAATTAACTTTTGACACAAGAATTTGAAATAACCTGGCAATAGAGGCGTAGAGGCAGAGTCTGTGTCCAGTGAGTGGAATTTTAATTGTTTGAAAAATGATATTAGGAGCCAATGCATACTTA
Source organism: Paguma larvata (assembly GCA_030068075.1). NCBI lineage: Eukaryota > Metazoa > Chordata > Mammalia > Carnivora > Viverridae > Paguma > Paguma larvata. The sequence goes on from CM057826.1 coordinate 129,816,670, forward strand.
AAAGATAGCTACCATTTAAAATGAGTTACATAACATAGGTAAATTCCATCAAAAGACAGCTTCCCTCTTAATGAACTAAAAGTACTATATGAGGTTAACTGTCAGTGTTTTTATTTCAAGTCCCTGCTCAGCCTTCGAAGTGGCGGATACTTTCTTATAATACATTTAATCCCTCGATGGAATCCGAGGGCAGGCTAGAATGTTCTTTTCGTTTTTTTTGATAAGGCCCTATCTTGCTCGGGTTTCACATTTATTCATCATGGCACCTCATGCCTTGCCTTCCTGCTTAAATGCCAGAGGTTAAAATTTCTTATGGAAATTCTCCTTAACAGAAAGCTTTTTTTTTTTTTTTTTGCATAATTATAATCTGGCTCAGCCTCGAATCATCCAACATTTATTATAACATTTAAAGGTCTCAGAAATACCTCTGAGATGTTTTTGCCTCTTTTTTCTTTTTTTAACAAATGAAACAGTTTTCGTAAGTTATATACCCAAGTTCTCTCTGTGTCTCTTGGTCACAGCAGCACTGGGCGACTCTCCTCTGATTAGCTACGTTTTCATTCATCATTTCTCTTAAGCCGTGGCCTGACCAGAGCCTCTTTCAAACTTACTGCCGTCAGTGTATCACTTTACTCAGAATTCTTGGGCCGAAGCTTGCATATATTTCATGATCTGTGATGTAGTAATTTATTATTAGTAATTCCACTTCTCGTCTCGATCCATTAAACAGCATGATGTCTGGTCACGCAATTCAGGTTAAATGAAAGTTTGAACATTTATGTAGTTAGGGTTTATAGCAAAGCTAATGTAACTGACATGTTTTGAGTTATGGTTCTGGACAATTATGTATTTTTTGTAATGTCATTGCTAACTGACCAGAGTAATCTTAGAGTCCGGAAATATGAGGATATCAATTTCAGCTGGAAATATTAAAGAGCCAGGCTGTTATTTTTCTCATATCTGGGTACTCAGGATAAGTAATCTGATTAAATATAAATAACGCGAAGTTGTTTGAATTTAGGAATGATCTTGAGGGGCACCTGGGTGGCTCAGTGGGTTAAGTGTCCGACCTCGGCTCAGGTCATGATCTCGTGGTCTGTGAGTTCGAGTCCCACGTCAGGCTCTGTGCTGATGGTGTAGAGCCTGGAGCCTGCTTCGGATTCTGTGTCTCCCTCTCTCTGCCCCTCCCCTGCTCATGCTCTGTCTCTCTCTCAATAATAATAAACATTAAAAAAATGTTAAAAAAAAGAGTGATCTTGAAAATTGATGCCTCGGTAAGCTATGTCTGACACAGATAATTAAGGGATGTTAGAGAGTGTGACTCCTTTATTAAAACATTGTCTTTCCATTCCAACTTCCCTAAGAAAAAAATGCTGTTCTCACCATTTTATTTTTTATTTTTATTTTTTTAAGTTTGAGAGAGAGTATTCATGTGTGCATAAGCAGGGAGGTGCAGAAAGAGAAGGAGAGAGAGACTCCCAAGCTCAGTCTGCACTGTCAGCGTGGAGCCTGACACAGAATTTGAACTCACGAACCTTGAGATCATGACCTGAGCCAAAACCAAGATGCTTGGCCCATTGAGCCACCCAGGCGCCCCTCACCAATTTTTAAAAAACGTAATCATTGGTTTCCCAACAGTAACACCATTGGTGCCTGAGAACATCCAATGGTAAGTTCAAGCATATTAATTACATCATTAAAGCAGCAGTTGGTATACTGCTGAGATACATTACAATACCAATAACCTTTCTGTTAATAGGATTCACTACCAGCATGTCATGAAGAAGTTGGGTACAAGGAGGATATCCCACTCCACCACCTCATGGCATAAATCAGTATACTCAGAGCAACGAAGAGTATTTCCATAAAAACGACATGAAAATATTTGTGTGTGTGCGTGTGTGTGTGTGTGTCTGCGTGGGATGCCACGATTTAAAAGCCAGATAAGTGCTCCAGAGAAAGCAGAGTTGCTTGGTTACATCTGCTGAAAACAGTCTGTGCTGTGTATGAGAGCTCATGTCAGGCCCGTAATTACCACAACTGAGATAAAGCCTGTGCTGAATGTCACCTGCCGCTGACAAGCACAGGAAGCCAAGCACCGCTAAATGAGTCAGTTACTCCGAGAGTGTTCAGCTCTACTTCCAGGCTAAATGCGTGTGTCTTGCATATAAAAGGGGGAAAACATATAGATAGATAGATAGATAGATAGATAGATAGATAGATAGATAGATACATTAAAGAAAAAGTCAGAAACACATTTATAATGCAAACCTTACCAAAAATCATCACCGCCCACTCATTAGATTAGAAGTACATTAGGTAAGAAGGCTAACAGCTGCAATCAGGTTGCAGGAGAAAGATTAAGGCATTAATGAGCGTTTCTGTGAGTCAGGCACAGCCTTTCCACGGTCTGCCACAAATTGATCATTAGTCAGTGCGAAGCGAGTTCCCACAGTCTAGAATGATCCCCAAAAGACGGCCGAGGTTCATGTCGACGACAACCAACCAATAACACACAGGAACAGTGTGCCTGTATCGACATGGGTACAAGGTGTATTTTTAAAAATCTGAAATAGCAGGAGTTTACTGGTGTTTTAGGAAATATTTCTGACCAAAGCAGAATTAATAATGGTGTGAGGATAATGGCCTCTTTCTCTCCCTTACTGATTTTCTTTTATCGCCCCTTTAAAAATTCTTTCTTGGGGTGCCTGGGTGGCTCTGTTGGTTATGCCTGACGTCGGCTCAGGTCATGATCTCACTGTTTGTGAGTTCGAGCCCCGCATCCGGCTCTGTGCTGACTGCTCCGAGCCTGGAGCCTGCTTCGGATTCTATGTCTCCCTCTCTCTCTCTCTCTCTGCCCCTCCCCTGCTCATGCTCTGTCTGTCTCTCTCTCAAAAATGAATAAACTAAAAAAAAAATTAAAAAGATAAAAAGTCATTCTTTCCAGTTAAAATATGATATTAGCCGCCTTGTAATGTGATGTGATTACTAAAAGTCTCTCCATGCCTCATCACCTAACACTTTGCAGACACTTACATGGAACTTCTAGACCCAGGCAGACACCTAGATTGCAGAAAGAGCCCAGAGCCAGACAGAGATCACATAGCTAGAAGACCCTATTCAGCCCCCACGTTGGGGGTGGGCGGACAATATCAGGATGATGATTAGCCTGTGGGAAGAGGTCTTCATGACCGTCTCTCATTACTTTGGTGAAGTTACCAAGTGAGGGTCTGCCCCTCAGCCTGGAGCCTCAGAGACCTCATGTTTTAGAATATTACAGGCGGATTCAACTTTCGGGATGCTCTCTCACGAACTAGGGTAACAACGAGTTGCAAAAATGAATATCTGCAGGACTCCGATAGTGCTGTGAGCTGAGACTATCTGGAAATTGACCGCGTGAACAGCCATGTCGTTGTTAGATGATGTTTTCTGACGAGCAGAGAACCAGAATCAGGGGAGTTGGATCAATCGAATGTTTAATTGCATCCTTCTTTCCGTTGGGATGATCTTGCCAACGGGCTGGGAACATGAGAAATCTGCCGTCGTAGCTCCCAGGATCTGTTCCACATTAAGGACATGCTTGCCGACGGGACCAGAGACTTGCACGCAGCCTAGTAAGGATCCATCATTTAGTGAACTCTTATAAGGTACCAGGCCCGTGTCCTAGATGATTTTCATGCCCTTATTTATTCATCAGAAAGGTCTGTGAAGAGAAATACTGGAATTACTCTATTTTTATGACTAAACTTACTGAAGTCACACAATTCATGCAGCATTTGTTTCTGTCTTTTACTGACATGTTAATTGGCCCCCACGGGAACGACTAATTTTAGACAAATTGAAAAATTACTATCGCAATGTAATAAGTGAACCTGAATCATGGTTTAAACTTTAGTGATCATTTTCTGCAGTTTAGACCAAGGGTGGGCAAGCTCGGGTTCAAGGCTAAATACCACCCGCCTCCTCCTTTTTTGCATGATCTGCGAGGTAAGAATGGCTTTTACATTTTTAAATGGCTGCAGAAAAGTAAAAGTCCTCCTTTATGACCCATGAAAATTTACTGGAAATTCGAATTTTGGTGTTTATAGATAAAGTTTTATTGAAACACAGCCACACACATTTATTTGGGTATCGTATGGCTGTTTTTGTGTTACAGTGTTAGAACTTAGTAGATCCAACAGAACCCAAATGATCCACAAAGCCTCAGTCAACTATCGGCTCTTTATAGAAAACACTTTCCAACCCCAGATTTAGAGAGAGAATATATTCCAAGGCTTTTATCACAGTTCGTCTATTGGGCTTGATAGTGAGCTAAAACTTTAGGTCACATTCTACTAGAAGATAGTTTATTAATTTTTTTGATTTCTGCTAAATCAAGAAAGCTTAATTCATAGAAGGTTATTGAAATGGTAGCAAGTGTTTGATAGTTACAGCAGATGGTTATGAATATTTGGATCAAATGTCGGCTCAGAAATGATAGTGGTAGTTCTTCCTGAAAAGTCCTTTCAAAATTCTCTCAGATGTTCCCATGGTGAGCTTGAGCAAAAGTTGGAACGTTGACACTTTCTCTGTGGAAACCCAGCGGGTGGACACCTACTTTCAACTTTGGTTGTATTCAACTCTGGGATGTATTTCGTTACATCCCGTGTTATTATTTGGATATGGTTTTTAAAATTTGACCTGAAATTTATCATAAATTTATTTCTCCAATAAATAAAAAGAGTAACCAGATAGGAAAAGTTAGGCTCTTGGTGATAAAGCCAATTGCAGCCTTGTTTGGTTTTGGTAAAAAAAAAAAAAAAAATCCTGACATCTTATCATGTATATTAAAAATTATGCATTTTTTTGTCGTATAAAATAGTTGATAGATTCTTGAAATCTATTGCTTGAGTTAACTGCTTAACATGTTAGAAATGGTCTTTCATTCACATTCCCAATTAAACGAAGAAGTGTTATCACATCCCATATTTCAAGGATTTGTGTGAGACTCTTTCCCTCTACTATTAGAGAAGAGTTTACTCAATTTCACTGGGAAAACCAGTCTCGGTTACATGGCTCCTTTCTTTACATAGGTAAAAGCAGAAGTATTTGGTGACTGTAGTGTAATTGTACAATATATTTTGTTATTTTCTTCAGCAATTAAATCAACAGGAAAACTTTTATTTTTTAATTAATTTTTTTAATGTTTTATTTTATTTTTGAGAGAGAGAGGGAGAGAGAGAGAGAGAGAGAGAGAGAGAGAGAGACGGAGCACAAGCAGGGAAGGGGCAGAGAGAGAGGGAGATACAGAATCTGAAGCAGGCTCCAAGCTCCGAGCCGTCAGCATGGAGCCCCATGTGGGGCTCGAACTCACGAACTGTGAGATCATGACCTGAGCCGAAGTTGGATGCTTAACCGATTGAGCCATCCAGGCGCCCCATCATGGAAAACTTTTAAAATTTACTATTAGTTTTAATTCTATAGGTAATAAATGAATATGTTATCATTTTAAGAATATTAAAATATCAGAAATAAATTGAAAGTACACCTTAAGAGTCATATATAGTTCCGTCATCCTCTCTAGAAGCAAACATTGTATCAGCTTAATGAATAGTTTCTCAGCTTATATGAATTAATACATAGAAAGATGATTTTTATGTTCTATATGGTTTTATTTTAGTATTAATATATCAGTACTACATGTATTCTTTTGCAGTTCTCTTTTTTTCACCCAATAGCTTATCTGCTACTATTTAATGCTACCAAACATGTCCACTGATATATTTAGTAATTCTGCTGATAAAAGTATTGAGATTGCTTTCATTTTTTGCTATTACAAACATTGCTTTAATAAACATCGTTACTTATATTCCGTTGTGCATATAAATCAGGGTTTCACTAGAGCTGATACCAAAACTCAGATTTTCTGGAGATTTGCACTTTTTAAATTTTAAAAGACATCCTCAAATTTGCCTCCATAATGTTGCATATATTTATATTATTGTGAGGATGATGTGAGGGTCTTCATTCCCTACACCCTTGACAACATTTTAATTTTTGCAAAGTAGTAGGTAAGACATGGTATCCTGTTGGGGCTTCAGGGTGGCTCAGTTGGCTAAGCTGCTGACTTTGGCTCGAGTCATGATCTCACAGTTTGGTTTGTGGGTTAGGGCCCTGCATTGGGGCTCGGTGCTGACAGCTCACAGCCTGGAGCCTGCTTCGGATTCTGTGTCTCCCTCTCTCTCTCTGTACCTCCTCTGTGTTCTGTCTCTCTCTTTCAAAAATAAACATTAAAAAAACAAAGAAAATTTTATTTTAAAAATTTTATCTATCTATCTATTTATTTATTTATTTATGTTTTTATTTATTTGGATATGGGGGGGCACAGGGGAGAGAGGAGAATCTTAAGCAGTTCCCACGTTCAGTGCGGAGCCCACACTGGACAGCTCAGTCTCACAGCCCTGGGATCATGCTCTGAGCTGAAATCAAGAGTTGGACACTCAACTGACGGAGCCAACCCAACACCCCAAGAATTTTCTAAGACATGTAAAAATATATTTCTTTTTCTACATTATTTTTAAGTGTTTAATTTAAGGAGAATTTATTTTTACAAGTGGTCTGCGATAAGGATCTAATAACTTTTCCCCAAATTGTTAGCAGATTTATCAAGTATTTACTCTTTTCCACTGGTTTGAAATAATATTCTTATTCGACCTTCTATTTCCATAGGTACATAAGAATTTTAGGACCTGTTTTCTGTTCCACTCATTTGCTTGCTATTCACTTGATATTCTGGGCTAATATGATACCATTTTAATTTTTATAGCTTTGTAACTGCTTTTAGTGTTTGACAGTGTGATTCCCTTGCCACTATTTTATTTTTCAAAGTTGTTCTGACTGTTCCTCACTTTTCCTTATGTAATTACAGAATTGGCTCACTAAGGTCAATGGAAAGAAATGAAAAAATGTATTATGATTTATTTGAATTTAATGAAACAATTTCATAAACGTTTAGGAATTTTTTATACTGGTGTTTTTCCCTTCTCAGGACACGATCTCTCTCTCTCTTTATTCAGATGTTATTTTATGTCATTCAGTAAAGTTTAGTTGTTTTCCTCACAAACGATCTGTGCGTTTTATTGCACATATATTCAAACATATTTTAGTTTTTTGCTCTCTACAGAACGAGGTATTATCTAAGATATTTTGTTTCTGCTTATTGCCAGCATATGTACAAATTTGCCTTTTTGTGGTAATACAATGTCCCTTTACCTTTGTATTTGAGAGATGACCATTTTCAGCCTCGGAAGGAGACTTGTGGTGGACTTTGTCTAATTGGATGCTCCCGCCTAGGACTTTGACTGTTAAGGGAATACTTCAAATATTTAAGGAAATTTGAGGAGTTCGAAAAGGAAGCACCAAGTGCAAGCCACTGTGATGCTGCGTGTCAAGTGATGGCTCTGCCAGAGGCGTAGCTGTGATTATTCTGTAGGTTACCTTGGCTGTGTCCCATCAGGGCGCTTGCTTAGACACTGCCCCGCCTGCCATCTAAGCCTGTGTTTTCCAGGCATCTCGCTGATCCCATAACCTACCTGTTCCCCTTATAACAAATTCCTTTTCTATTTAAATTCACCAGAGTGTGTTATCTTTCTTGCAAGAACTGGCGATGGATAGATTTTGGCACAAAATATCGGGTTTCAGGTGAAACTCCCTCAGGAAAATGAGATCGTAGAGAATCTGGCATAAGGCATCTCTTTTGGGTTTGGTAGAAGGTCACGAACATCCCCTTAACATCCAGTACTGATGTTCTGGAGACTCACTCCCAGAACTGGCCGAGAAGTGAATTATCATGAGCGGTCACCTTAAATGAAATCCTTACTGAGGTCAGAGTTTGGAGGGATCAGGGTACGGTGGCCACATCCACTGTAAACGACAATGGCTACTTCTAATAATACTGCACAGCTTATCAAGTAAGAGTTACCAACCTCACGTCCACAAATTCTTGTTAAGGGATGCCCTGAAAACAAGATTTCTCATGACTCTGTCAATGAGAACTTATCTGGTAGTTACAGAGCTAAGGTGACTAAACTCAAACTAAAAATTTGTTGCTGAAATACATTGTTATCTGCATCACAGCTTCACCAGGTCACTCTTGTGAATGTTAGAGTTTTCATTAGGTAAGAATAGCCCTGCACAATTTAGCTGAGGATCAATTAGAATAATTGAAGGACTCTCATCCCCCACTGAGCCTCCGTAGATCACTTTAGCGCGTCTCTCCTCTTGTCTGATGAAGGATAGCCTCTCTTGGTTAAAGATATCCTTCGTCTCTGGGAGTTCACTTGCAATAGGAGGCCCGTTCTCCTCACTCCTACGTCTCTCCAAACAACCAGAGGTAGAAGTTGAGTCAGATCCCAGGACCTAGGGGACCGGTTGTAAAATCAAATCTGGAAGAAGAGAGAAACTAACAACAGCAAAAGGAATTGTACGACACTGGTAATATATAGGAGCAAAAATCTAAGGGATATATGGGGGAATGAATTCTGAAGTTTCACGTCCAAGAGGAAAGAAACATTTTAGATCAGGCCAAATTGAGCAGTGTATAAATAGATGTATCAGAGTTGTGACCCAGTAGGGTAGCTCAGGGAGCCATGTGCCGTGCTGGCTGATGGCACGCTGGTGCCCCTCACTAAAGGAAATTGACAGAAATGAATTGTTTGTAACATTGTTAAAAACTGTCGATCATTTTATTTAAAATTCTGATTGAAAACTTGGACCACACATTTCAGAGATACTTAATGAAACGCATTTAGCAACATGATTGGCACAAGTGCCTTGGAGGGTGGAAAAGTCATTGCTTTTGGTAAGGGAGAAATTTGGAGATTATTTACCAAGGGTGCCTTATAAAACTTGAGTGAAAGTCACACTTACTCGGTTTCTCGCCGTGATGAAGTTGAATGTTTATGCTTGTTTACTAAAAAGAGCAAAAGGATTTCTCTATAATATTTAGAAACTGGTTTAATGGTTACTTTCCAAGGATTACTAACTTATTAATTTATAAGTAACATATTTGTTATAGAAAACTGCATTTGTTAAAAATGTGTGTTGTGAAGAATTGTTTTTTTTTCATTCCTCTGAGTAGCTTAAATTTGCTCATTAACCCACTAAATATGAAAATTAACCCACTAAATATGGCCTCCTTGATTAATTGAACTAGTATGTACTAAGAATGCATTTGTTTATTTTTGAAAATAAAACTGACACGTGACAAATACTTCAGTTTTTTAACTCCGTATGAAATTTTGGTTTTCTACTTTGGTATATTGTGGAAGAAAGAATTACTGGTGTGGATTTATCATGTACCAGCTGCTCATTGCTGAGTGGGCCTTGCCACATTTCAGGCATGAGAGTCTTGGTCATAATAGCACCAGCATCTTTACATAGAGCTGTGTTGGCTTTTCTCTCTACCATGGGAATGCTGGTCGGAACACTGCAATTTAAATGGGCACTATGATTTTGATGGAAAGGAAATACTCAGGGGATGGCAAAGGCCAAGAAGCAATTTAGTTAATAGTTAAGTTAATAGCTCAACTATTAAAAGCAAAGAGGGCCAGTTACTGTAATAGACAGCAAAACCAATCTGGTAAACTAAATAATCTAAACCACATGAATCTTTAGTACTACTTAATTAATCATGGGAAAGCTAGATGGATACAAACTAACAAAGAATAAAGTAGCCAACCGAGTCTCCTGTTTTGCCTTGATTCTATCTCCAGGAGGTCTAGTTGGATTCCAGATTCATCTTGTGAGTCATTCTCTAGTTTCTGAGTACAGCGTTGGAATCACTACCGTAGCAGATGCTTTTTGTGACTTCTGTCACATTCACATTCAGTGTATCCTCTGTTTCTTAAAATGTATTTTTTTCTCCTGTATCTCCTCTCTACTTAGGCGAGATTAACAGATAATTAAAAGGTTGGCCTTTTCTAGAGCTCGTAAAATTAAAAAAAAAAAGAGAAGGCAGTGTATTTGGACTCAAATCCAGGGAGCTGTTAGAAGTTGTAGAAGTTTGCTTTTTTTTTTTTTTTTTAGTGTTTTTTAATTTATTTTGAAGAGGGAGGGAGAGAGTGAGGGGAGAGACAGAGATAGAGGGAGAGAGAATCCCGAACATGCTCTGTGCTGTCAGTACAGAATCTGACGCACGGCTCGATCCTACAAACTGTGAGATCATGACCCGAACTGAAATCAAGTGAGATGCTTAACTGACTGAGCCACCTAGGCACCCGTGGAAGCTCACTTTTGATGACTTCTTTTCTCACATCGAAATGGGAAGCACATTCATCAGCTCAGAGAGAGGATGAAGGAAGAGAATTTCAAAATTTTGAGTACAGGAGAGACTGCATGGAATCATGTAGGTGAGCGGGAGAGTGAACGGTCTCGGGAAATAGAGTAAAATTTTCAGTCAGCATTAGGGTCCATTTAAAGTGATGACAAATTAAAGGAGGTACAGTCAGGATGGTAACAGTATTGATGTGTGAGAGTGTGTGAGCATGTGTATGTGTATGTGTATTTATGTGTGTGTGTATGTGTGTGTGTGTGTGTGTGTACCTGTGCCGTCCACTTCTTACCTCACTCACCTTAGGTACAAGTATAAAGTAGGCAGAAAATTGAACTGAAGTAAGGTTAAGTTTAATTTAACTAAGATTAAACTAAGGTTTTGGTTTAGCCAAGGGAATAAGAAAAAGTGTGAGTGAAACTCGAGAACTGGGTACACAAGCAGAGGAGGGATTTTAATGACTTACTAGAGTCAATTGCATATGTTGAGAAGTGCGGGAGTAAGGTAAAAGGAAAAGTTTGTAGAAGCAAAGAATTGTGAGCAGCGACGGGGAGAAAGAATTGTTGTGGTTGGTGTGATAATGTGCGTGACCGCAAAAGATAGGTACGGTTAGAAAATAGCAAGACTGAAATTAAGATTTGGGAGGAGAGGGTTTAGCGTTCGATAATGCCAAGATTCAGGGTAGGGTTGGGGGAATGGATCATCAATGTAGACCGTAGGGCAATATCATCAAAGGAGAGGAAATAATAAAATAAGAGTTTGGAAATTGAAGGAATCGTCTATTTGCCGGGCACAAATACCAGTAAATATGACCAAGGCGAGTGTACAATTTATTGGCCAAACAGGAACACTTTTGAGAGTAAAATGTGGCTCTGTTCAAAATTACCACAGGACAACAAGTGAAATTGGGGCCATAGTTCCTTAAGAAGTAGTAGTGGAGGGAGTGCCATTGAGCAGTAGATAACATCTTCAGGTAATAGGGAGAGTGACCTTGGGGCTCTCAGAAGAACGAAGGGCAGTCAATAGTCTGATGGGACGGGTTTTAAGCTGGATTTGCTTGTTATTGATGTCAACAGTAGTAAAGTGTCTGGTGAGTATAACGATGGAAAGGATTTGATATTTGGGTGTGAAAGGAGTTTGGTAAGAATTTCTGGAAAGCCTGGAGCTCCCTTTTAACTTTTGATCGCGAAGGTATGGAATCTGAGAAGATGCACTCTATCCTCTTGCCTGGCCAAGAGTAGCCGGCCTCCACTGACCATTATCATCTTTTCCTAGACTAGATGCTTCAAAGACTCACTGGAAAAATAGATCAAACAGAAGAAGAAAGAGGCAGGAAAAGGAAAGATCTAATGTGTAGACCACATTGGGAAGAAAGGAGAATGACCTTTCTTAGGTCAAGGACTTGCCCTGAGGTTTTAATGTGCTACAGTTTACATTTTTTTTTTTTAATTTCTGCATAGTTCAGATGTATTTCAAAAAAGGTTAAGAGGTATTCATTTAATTGCCTGTGTGGATGTTCTGGCAGGAATTAGAAAAAAAATATTGTAAAAGTGAATGGAAAATGTGGTTTGTTAAGAGTTCATCTTCAAGACTCAAATGAAGAACACGGAAAGAAATGAAAATGGGCAAAAATACGAGACAAAGGACCTATCTCACCAAGTTGGTTTTATATAACTTGTAATAATCAGCTTTCAGGAATAGAAGATAGCACATAGCTGGCTTCCTTTGTCTCTTCTGTCATTAACCGTGCTCAAGTACTGGGGCAGGTAGAATTCCAGTTGCATTGTGGGAAGTGCCTTGTTGTCTGGAACAACGGCTTGGACTGATGTTATTGTTTGACTCAGAAGGAGACCTCGTTCTTTTGAGAGGCAGAGAAAAAAAGAACTTAGTGCTGATAATATACCAGGAATCCTGAAGCAAACTCTTTTCGATATGTAAATAAGTGAAAATCATTCGCTCTTTGTCACTGTTTCTCTCTGCCTTTCATATCACCTAAATGACGTACATTTAGCTACTGAAATTACTTGAGCTACAAATAAGTGTACTTGAAAAAAAAAAAGAAACCTCTGCATCTGTGAAAAGCAGTTCCAACTAGAATATTAATACATTTATTTAAATTTAAAATCCATTCTGGGTTTTGAAAAGCTTCAAGTTTGGTTACTTTTTGCTCTGTGACAGCATCTTTATGTCCAAGTCAAATGAAGGAATTGTTCCCTTTGGTCCCTTCGTTTTGAGGAGTAAGGCTGTTAAAGAAATGAGGTTTGAGGGATGGTGTGTAAGACTTTTTTTCTTGGAGCGTATTTAACTACGTAGTAAGTGGTGTGATAAATACACATCAAAGGTCATTTCGAAACAGTCCTCTCCCCTCCTTTGCCTCGGTAGCCCTTAATTACCCTTCAAACCTCAGGTAGTTGTCATTTCTTCAGAAGTCATCTCAAAGTCCCAGGATTAGATGCTTTTCATGTCATAGCCCTTCATGTTTTTCCTCTTTCACAACACTCATCACCACATTGTATTGAAATTACAGTCCTGATTCATTTTTATGTACTCAGTGCTGTCTGTCATACGTGCCTATAAGGAATGCTCGATAAATGTTGATTTCATTAAAATTTAGAGAAAAGTGCTTTCACAAGCTCTCTTATTGTCTGTATGTAGGCCCTCTTTATCTCATACAGGCGGTTATATATCCCAATGACACTTCTGGAGTTCAAAATCCTAGTGAATCTTCCAGAAGTGTGCTGCTTATAATCAGAAGGTAGGTTAAGTGTTAAGAAAACAATAAAAGTCCACAGTATGCTTGTGCTAACATTCAGATTTATCCTGGGCAAAACAATGAGGAAGTAAAACATTTTAAAAACCTGTGATTTCAGCATCAGAACCCTCTCCAACCGTGTTTTCTTCTCTTTCTTAAGGGTCCTTTATATCCATGTTGCTCCCTAGATTATTAGGAAGGCCAGAAGGTCCTACTCTTCTTCCTCCATCAAAGCTTGTTTTTATTAACAGAACATTTGGAAAGGATGTAATAAAAAAATTCTGTTTAAAATAACGAGTATGAGGTGTGGCCTATTTGTCTTTCCAGTAGACAAAACTCAGCCCTGGACCAACCAGTCTTCATTTCCTGTGTGTATACGTGGACAAGAAGGTGGAACTCAGAATCACCAGAATAAAGCAGGTGGCTTTTATTCTACATTCATTACCCCCAGCCTCGGATGGGTCTTCAAATTTCTTGGTATGTATATATGTATATATTTATTTTGTAGAGCATAGAGCTTGAGGCAAGGATTAATATGCTGTTCTTTTTTTTTTTTTAATGTTTATTTATTTTTGAGACAGAGAGAGACAGAGCATGAGTGGGGGAGGGGCAGAGAGAGAGGAGACACAGAATCCGAAGCAGGCTCCAGGCTCTGAGCTGTCAGCACAGAGCCCGACGCGGGGCTCAAACTCACAGATTGCAAGATCATGACCTGAGCTGAAGTCAGACGCTCAGCTGCCTGAGCCACCCAGGCGCCCCCAATATGCTGTTCTTAATGGAGATGATAGGGAGAATTTAAAAGATGGGGAGTGAGGCATGAATAAGTGGAAAACCACACAATGTGATGAGTAATCATGCCACGTGCCTGCTTCACCTGCCTGACACAGTGTGTCACTCAGCAGGCCTGTTCTCTCAGCAGGTAGGGAATTTCTACGATGGGGTCCTGAAGATCTTCATCGCAGAGTAGTCAGTGGAAGGGAGAAAAGACGGGAGATGTAACATCTAGTTCCTTCTTGTCCCTCTTTTCCCGTGCACTTCCGGGGTGCCTTTGCTTGCCTTTTGGGGGATATTCAGGAAGCCCTAAGGTGTGGCATTTTCCTCAAGGCTAGAAGTGGAGAGCTCAGTGCGTGGAATGGGGAACCACATAGGCACAGTAGTCAGAATCTGCTGTGGGAAAGTTGTCAAAGGCAGCAGCGGTGGGTATAGCATAGTACAGGAGGGAAGTAGTCCTTTCTAGAAAAAGTAATAATCAAAGGAACTTAAGGAGGGTATGGTGGCATTGTCATGTGTCATGTTGGCTAGTTTGAATATGTTTCCCAGAATTCATCTTCCTTTGGATTTCCTTTGAGGTGGGTCGCAAAGGGCATCGTCAGGTGAGACATAAAAGAAGTAAAGCACCAGGAATTTTTTATTTTACCCTCAGAAGGTTGGGGCAGGAGCTTTTTTTTATAGCTCTCTTATGTTGTTGCTTAGCCGCTGGCTCAACTCACTGCATGCAACTATTCTAGCATCCTATGAATTTTCCTTCACTTTCACCTCTGGGCTAAGTGTGTGTTTAGTTCTGTGATGAAAGGTGCCGGCTTCTCCTGAAGGACTCTGACAACATCAAGGTTAGCTTTCAGATTGTCCTGATGGGTTTCAGTTCCTTCCTGTTCTCTCCATTTTGCATCCATCTTGCTTCTGTACTGCCTGCCCTCAAGTTCCAACATCAGACACGAAGACAACAGTCTCACAGGGCATTTTCCCGGTGTCCGTTACTGCATAATGTGAAATACTACCTTGCAATTATTTCTTTATGAAGCCTTGACTGATGCAGAGAGGAACAAGGTTTTTGTACACTACGGTCTACCCCTTGTGCCTCCACGAACTTCTTAAATCCTTTATTGAATCCAGGTCTCTTACATGTCGTGTGCGAGACTGGAGATGCCCTTGCTCCTCTCCTGAAGAGTCCCATCAGTCACAGAGACCTTTTCAAGGCAGCGCTTAGACTTCATCTCCTGGATGACTGAGCAAAGAGAGCAGGTGAAATAAAGCTCTGATCCCCACAGTTGGCAAAGAGGGATGGTGGCTCCATGCTTTGAGATAACATTCCTCATTATGTAAGGCCTCTGCCTGAAGTCAGTTCGTGTTCAGTTTCTAGGGAAGAGGCTACTTTTCCTAGCAAAGATGGTTCAATATTATTTGGGCTTTCAAGATGTTGGGGTGGTTCATCAGAATATTCCCATCGAAGACTCATTGTCCCACTCTTTCCCGCTGTCTTGACTATAACAGAAGACCTCCGAAAGCTGCACATTCTGTGTCCATTATGGTTCTGTCACCCATTAAACGAATCCTGGAATTACTTTTCAGTACAGTCTGCTGCAGATACAAAGACAAGGATGTCCTTTGAAGCTACCACTCAGGTAATTTGGCTTTTAAAAACATGCTCCTTTTTGGAGGAAGATGCAATAGCACTACACCATTTCTTCTTGCGTGGTCTCTAGAGCTGTTATTCTATTGTACATTTTTATATTAGCATATTTTGCATACTGATTAAGTGCCACAGCCACTGATTTCCCAATGCTTGCTTTTTATGTGCACTTCCTTCCTATTAATCACAGGCGAAAGCTTAAGTACCACCCCAATTCCCACCAATATGGTCTCTGTTGGTTTTACACAGATGAACAATTCAATACCAAGTTGCCATCCTAAGCGACTCCTTTCTGGAGCCACTTCCTGGACCAAATTTTTTAGTCCAGGTCTTATAAAGGGCTGAGCCTAAGGAAAGGGAAAAGTACAGATTATTTGTGCCAGTCAAGCTGAGGTAAAAAGCATTAATAAAAAGAAAAGCCAACAAAGCCATTGCCTACAGAGCAATAAAATGTGATGTACCATCACGCTGGCTCCCGCTTCATGATAAGTTTTGAAGAGACACATCAGGGCACTCAGCAGGCATGTTTGCTTGATATGTGCTTCAAATAGGAACTGCACATTTAGTGGTAAATGGAAGAAAAAAAGAAGTGGGATTCATCTGCCTGGCCCCAACCTGTCTCTTGTTTCCCAATGGTCACGTTTCACATTACCAGAGATAATTAACCTGAACTTTGGCTTATCCACTTGGCTCCTTGGTGGATACTCTGGAAGCCAGATCTTATCCTTGCAGTGTATTATTTTACCCAAATCTTGAAAATGAGGAGTAATAGCATGGACTACATAATGTGTGAGGTGTCCCAACTATGGAGTTGACCTTGGGTTTCAACGTGAACTCTAGCCAGCAGAGAGGCTCTGCAGTGGTGGCAGTGACAGTAGAGCAGTGGTTTTGGAGGTGAGTGGCAAGTTCTGAAAGAAGGAAGCTGTTGATGAAATTTAGGGAGGTACATTCACGTCTGTTACACTGATATCCCTAATATGGTTCTCTGGACGACTCATTTTTCCATCCTCTCTCTACAACCATTTATTCAGACTCGTCTAGTCCACCTACAAACCATTCTACTCCTTCACACTCATCAGAAAAATTTGGCTTCTCTTTTACAGAGAATACAAGAGCAATAAAAGAGATACTTCTCATGTGGTAGACATCGAAGATCCAAGTTTACCTCTGACTGTAACCCTCCTATACTTGTTCCCTCCTATTACCATCGAAGAGCTTTCTTATCTTTTATTGAGATCAGTTCTTCAGTCTGTATATTGTGTCCCATCCCCTCTTACCCTCTCAGGATCCTGAAACACACTGGCTGACTTTTCCTTTTCTTCCTCTTATATTCAACTGCAGGTCAGTAATCGACTTTATCTACTTCATCTGTGGATTTACACGTGTCTGGCGTCAAGGCGATTGTGTATACAAACATCCTTGTTTTAATACAATTTTATTTCAATTAAAGAAGTGGCACATGCTTATTGTTACAAGTTAAATATAATATATAGAGAAATCTTCGTAATCTTTATCATCCTATCTCTCTATTACCTCTCTTCGATGGCAACTATATTAGCAGTTTGATGTGTTCATAGAAAATTATGCAAATATGTACTGTGGGAGAAATGATCAGTGCTCATCGAATATCCTCTGCATTTCCGGGCCTCTCTCTTGATATTAGTAAGGTTCATGTGGTAAGTGCTAGCCAGTGAAATCTGCGTGGAAGTGATGTGTCACTTTGGGACTGAGGCCCTGCTGTGGCAACCTTAGAGGCTCCGGATTCTGGGTGGCATAACTTTGAGATAGAGAGGACCTCCTGACTGGCATGAGTTTTATGAGAGAAAGAAGCTTTTACTGTGTCAATCTTCAGAACTTCCAGGGTTTTTCAGTGCAAGTGCTTTGTGATGTATATATGGGTACACCCTAGACATATTATTCTAGAAATTTCTTTTTTCTTTTTATTTAACAGTATTGCTAGAACTTATCCACCTTTTCTGAAAGTGGAATCAAATTCGACTGGCATGAGTTTTATGAGAGAAAGAAGCTTTTACTGTGTCAATCTTCAGAACTTCCAGGGTTTTTCAGTGCAAGTGCTTTGTGATGTATATATGGGTACACCCTAGACATATTATTCTAGAAATTTCTTTTTTCTTTTTATTTAACAGTATTGCTAGAACTTATCCACCTTTTCTGAAAGTGGAATCAAATTCCATAGTATGACTGTATTGTGACTTATTTCACTGTTTCCTTACTGCTGGGATTTCAGATTGCTTATGGTTTTGCCTCTGTAAACCATGTTGCCATAAATACCTTTGCACAGACAGCTTTACATGCTGACACTTTTATTTTTGTAGTCTAATTTCCCAAAATGAGATGCATGGGTCAAAGGATTTATGTGTGTTTATTTAAGTAGAGATGTCCAGATTCTTTTACAAAATTATCCTAAGCTTCTCACACATGCTTCAGAAATATATGAGTGCCTGTTTTCCTTTAATCTTGACAACACTGGATGATACTGCTTTGCACAGTTTTTGCGAATATAATATATAACAATAGTAAAAACCTCTTACTATATAGATAAAATTATTTGGATGCAAAATTGTGTTTTGCCTTCTTTACTCAATATATATTTTTAAAAAAACATTTTACTCCAAATTTTTATTTTAATTCTAGTAAGTCACTTTGCTCATGTTCAGTATTTTAAAATACTATGATTTAAATTGTGGTCTTTACCAGTGGTTTTCAAACTAACATTTATCCAGTGCACTTTGAGGGCTTGTCGAAGGGCAGATTTCTGGAGCTCACAAGAATTTACATTTCTAACAAGTCCCCATGTTCTACTGGTGGTTATTCTCAGGACTTCCTTGGAGAACCGGCCTAGACAACAAAAAGAATAGTATGGGTAAAGCAAATTGGTAATAATGAGATTAGGATGCTTATCTCTGCATTTATCTCACTGTGTTGGGCGTTCATGAGTTCTTTTCTATTTCCCTAGGTATGATTTTCTGGTACGTAATGATTTTACATGTTCTCTAAGGACACTTAGGAACGCCCTGTGAATTATATATAGGAAAAATAGCTTGAGAATAATAGGGTTCAAATCCGAAAGAAAGAAAGTGAGAAAGAAAGAGAGAGAGAAAGAGAAAGAAAGAAAGAGAAAGAAAGAAAGAAAGAAAGAAAGAAAGAAAGAAAGAAGGAAAGAAAGAAAGAAGAAGAAAGAAAGAAAGAAAGAAAGAAAGAAAGAAAGAAAGAAGAAAAGGAGGCCCTGGCTTTTAAAGAAGTATCTTGAAATATAAAACTAATGAAACATATTAATAGAATGTTTTAGGGATGTGGAATGCAGAGGTGTTGGAGGGATTTAGAATATGTCTCCATTTTGTCTCTATGACTCCAGTTTGGCGGACCAACATTTTCAGTTAACTTTCAGTCATATTGTAGGGACTGTATCAATATTTTATTAGGTCTACTCATTGATTCGTTTGCCCTTTACAATTATTAAAATAATGCCATAAGTTTCCCCTTGGGAACTACCTGTTTCCATGCCACCAAACATTTAATACATACATTAACATTAGCGAAGTGTTCAAGGTTTTTCCAAGATTCTCAGGAGAAAGTTGTGGGAATACAAATGAAATGAAATGACATTATTATAAGAGTAAACTTGATTTGACTCCAATATATATATTTTCGAGTAAGTCAATTTCAAGTTCTAAATCTGTAAGATATAATTATTACTAAACTAGTTTATAGCAATTTATAACAATATAGTTGTATTGTTATATATACTATAATTATTGATAGTTATTTAACTGTAATTATTACTCTCATTTAACTGTTAGTGCCAAAAAACTTGTTATAGTCCTCACATCTTGACAACACGTCAACATTTGTGGGAGTTATTACTTTGGGAGATGTTTTATGTTTGGACAGCGAATAGCTCAACCTCCAGGCCTTCCCAGGGACTGGATATGTTATCACCATACAGAGAAGGTGTCAGACCTCAGTGGATGTCGGAGAATGGTCTAGCATTTGGTCCTCAAACACATTAAGGCCTGAACTGATTTAGGGCATAGAATTTTATGCAGTCACGTATGGTGAGGAGTGGGAAGGACCATAGTGCAAATCCCATCATTACAGAAGAAACAGGACAGGGACGTTAAGGGAAATGCCCAAGATCATAATTCTTTAAGGCCCCAGGCAGTGGTATAATAAAAACTGATGAAATATATCAAGTATTTTCTTTGTGTCAGGCAGAGTCCGTTAGCTGTATTATTTTATTTGAAACTTACATTTTTTTTAATGTTTATTTATTTTTGAGACAGAGAGAGACAGAGCATGAGTGGGGGAGGGGCAGAGAGAGAGGGAGACACAGAATCTGAAGCAGGCTCTAGGCTCTGAGCTGTCAGCACAGAGCCCGATGCGGGGCTCGAACTCACAGACGGCGAGATCATGACCTGAGCCGAAGTCGGACGCTCAACCAACTGAGCCACCTAGGCACCCCATGAAACTTACATTTTGATAATTTAATAATATCCCCCACTCCGAGCATGTGGAGACATAGTGCCAGAGCAAGTGAGAATCTTTCCTAATACCACACAGGTGGTTAGGACCAGCAGTGAGTCTCTGCCCAAGGCTGAGCCCCCCATCCCATCTCCTCTCCTTACCCTGTTGTCCCCAAACTGTCTCCCATGGAATGCTTGAAAACTACATGATAATTTCAGAAACTATACTCGGTGGTGTACAAATGCTAGGTACCTAGTTGGAATTTGAAAAATCAGACTTATGAATCCTTATGCTATCCAAAAGGTGTCCTTATGCACGTAGCCGAGTCTAAGTTAACAAGTTTGTTGGCCATAATCCCCTATGCCTCCCCACACAATGTGCACGGACATCATTTCAAATGTAGTGTAGGTTGTTGATTTTTTTTCTTATATGCCTTTCCCTCCTTCCTTTGGATAAGATTGAAGTTTATTTTCAGCCTATTAATACATCTGAAATTTATTATGTTTGTTCAATGAGAAAGAAATCAATAGCTTTTCCTACTAGGCCTTTATACAGTGATCAGATTGTAGTTTATACATTGTCCATTTCACCTTCCCTCACTGTTTTTACAGGCAGATTATTTTTATGGCCTAATGGGCCTTTAATAGGCCATAAACACCTTATACATTTTCAAGTTCCCTGATAACAAGCAAAAGGAGCATGCCAGTTCTAAAAGTCTCAAAACGAGGCTTTTGATAAAGTCTTAATAAAAAAATCTGTGAGTCATTAAAAAAAAAAAAAAAGAAGGGTTAAATGTTGTTGCAGTCATACTGAAGTGTTATTTTTGGCTAACGTTACATGCCAATATAATGGTTTTTTAAAATAATTACTTTATAAAAATAAGACTTACTGGAAATTTTGTTCAAATGGACCAGTGGGACTTTGCATACATTTTTGGGAAAAGCTTTTGCATAGAGTTTTCTTTTCTTTGCTCTGGCCGACTCCTGACTTTGTCTCAAGAAAGACCCGGGGCACCTGGGTGGCTCAGTTTGTTAAGCAGGCCGACTTCAGCTCAGGTCATGCTCTCACGGTCTGTGAGTTCGAGCCCCGCGTCGGGCTCTGTGCTGATGGCTCAGAGCGTGGAGCCTGCTTCAGATTCTGTATCTCCCTCTCTCTCTGCCCTTCCCTTGCTCATGCTCTGTCTCTATGTCTCTCAAAAATAAAATAAAAACGTTAAAAAAATTAAAAAAAAAAAAGAAAGACCCTCTTTGTGGGACATCGTATTGTCAGATGGATTTTACCTATAGCTACCATATTACCTCTGATCCGATTTCTTTATTTTAAATAGTAAAATACGAACAGATGCGAAGAAGGCTGAGGTGGAATTTCTCATGGTGCATTTAGAACCTCCATCAATTCCCTGTTGGGTAGCAGTAGTAACACTAGTGCTTTAGAAATAGCTTAAGAATTGGGAGACGCCATTCACAGCATTTTATCATTTGCTAGTGAGTTTTGACATCATTCCGTTAGGAATTGGCTGGTCATACGATATGTGTGTGAGTGTGTGTATGTGTGTGTATGCGCGTGCGTGTTGCGTTCTCGTGTGTCTATGTATGTGTTTGGTAAAGCCAAATCTGTAAACTTCTGGCGGGGGGTGGTAAATGAAATGAGAAGTTGGTGGTTTAAATATTTTCGTGAAATAGATGCCAGAGTTTTCTTTCTCTCAAGGTGAAAATCACAGAAATGCCTTTTGTTGGACTGCAGCAGAATTTTGGGATGAACTGGTCCACGTGAATCTTACATTCCTGGAACGGGTAACGCAGTCGTACAGGACTAGTGGTAACTACACCTGAACTGAAGTCCCAAAGACCTGAATTTTTCCGGGAAAAATTAGAGCACAAGCTTAGCCCGCGGGCGGATTCCATGTTGTGGTGAGTTTCGATTTCCTGGGCAGCCAGCAGCCTGCTCTATGGTTGTCTGCTGGGGGCTTCTGCCAGCTGGAAGATGGAAACACAGATTTGTTTGTTCTTCTGGCCAATAGACCCAATGCCTCCCTTCATCCCTTTTTAAAACATCATTATATAAAACAAAATACTGCTTGCTAGATTTTCCCTCTCTCTTTCTGTAAATGACAAGAATATTTCAAAATGATGTTGCTTCATTGAATGCTCTGGAAACATATTTCCATGAATTAGAACGAAGCTGACAGTTTAATTTTGTCTCTTTCTGTTGTGGAGAATTCAGTCAGCTGCAAGGACCTTGCAGAGCACACATAGAACATGTTCATAGGTGCTGCCGGATTCTGCACGCCACCCTCATATTTTGAGATTTGTCCATACAAGTCAGCTTGAATTGGATAATATCCTGTCAATTAAACTAAACCTTGTTTTCAAAGCCAAATAGCATAAGTGCCCGGGGCACCTGCAAAAAACGCAGGCACACAGGCTCAAGTGGATAGTTAGGTGTGCAATTACTTGATTTATACACACGTGTGTTTCTGAAATTACAGCTGCAGGGTTTGTGGTCTCTGTGGGGGTGTGAACAGTTTTGCTGGCAAGGCGTGTATGCCTTACTTCGGAAATTTGGCTCCCAACACGAATTCCCCTCCCATCGCTGATGGAGAACAAAGTCTGTCTGTCACTTCTCCATTTGCCTTCCACAATGATTCAGAAAGAAAACAGTGCTGTTGTGCTGCTCTAATGGGAAATTGCTGATTCATCTCGCAAGTGCCATCATCTTCGCTATTCATTATACAAACACCAGCTAATGATGCTGTGGAAGTTGGCATGAGGAGAGGGGGCTTTCCATCCCCGGTACTGACCCGAAGACTTGTAAATTTGCTGGAGAGGCCACAGTCCTTTCTCCAGAACTCCCCTGTTTTACTTTAGAGTTTCTGTTATTCTTTTAGTTTCGCAGCTATTTAAAAACAATCTGGTCTTGAAGTTCTATGTATGCTGTTAACCTTTGGCTTTAGCCGCAGACAAGCTTGTTACGGCAAGCTGACTCAATCACTCAGTATAGCCAACACTTGGGAGACTTTATCCACGTCCCGTCTAGTGGAGTAATTAAATGCAGGGTAGATACACAGTTCAGTAGACTTGCTTATGGTAGGGTGGCCGCCATATCTCTTCTCCCTTTTGAGTGTTTCCACTTCACACCGCAGCTTCGTATCAGGACGGCTGGAATCAAATGTGAAATCAAATATTAAAGAGCAAACATAGACTATAAAGGGGCTGGCACGTTGGGAAAAGAGAGACAAGGACATTGAAGGATTTTGCCATCCAAGCAGAGGGAAATTATTCTGACTTGCGTAACTTTGCAGCTTTGTTACTGTTGGAAGATGTAGCTATTATTAGATTGCCTTTTCATAAGGAAATCACACAAGGACATTTCAGTAACACTTAGAAAACTCGCACTTTCTGCAAAACCCCTATTTCCTCAAGAGGCTAATAGGAGTTCAACACGATAGAAAAAAACCTCACTCTTTTCATCTATTCTCAGAATAGTTACCTAGAATCATAAAGGCTGAAGATTGAAAAGGCCTATTCAGCTCTCGGCTGCAGTCTCCAGGGATCAGGACAGAGTTTTTCCTCATAGTATAGTAC
This sequence comes from Paguma larvata, assembly GCA_030068075.1. NCBI lineage: Eukaryota > Metazoa > Chordata > Mammalia > Carnivora > Viverridae > Paguma > Paguma larvata. Next base: position 129,840,210 of record CM057826.1, read on the forward strand.
GTTTCCTACTGTTTTGTATGGTTTTATTTTAATGGCCTCAAAGCCTTCTCCACAGCTATGGAAAACTCATTCCAAACTTAGCCAATCCCATCATGAAGATTACTTTCTTAACAGAAATGAAAAGATATCTTATTTTTTTCCTTTTTGGTGAGAGCTTCTATCAGATATATAAATGTAGGAGAGATTTAACATGCCGTGAGCAATTGGAACATTTTAGAATTGGGGAAAACCTGGTTTTATGCCAAAATGATAACAGTAAATATTTGAAAATGACCTTTTTTTTTTACAAGATGCAAATTTCAATAGTGTATTTGCTATATGTGGAATTGTCTCTTAAGCTAATAAAACTAGGAAGAAGCATATCCAGAAGAGAGTAGAGGCTCAGTTGGCATCTTCACTCTTGAAATAATAAAAAAGTCTTCTCGGTTTCTGTTAACTCAAATATCCCTCAACTTTGGCATGTCTACTTGTACTTTTTAAAATTCTATTAAAAGTCAAATAAATCATCAGTTATTATTTGAAGAAAACCTTATTACTCTTTCCCTTTCCCATTTTAATGAAGATTTACAATTTATAAAAGCAATTAGACCACATTTTTTCCCTTCGTAAGACACAGAGAATATTCTGCACTCAGCTTATAAATAGCGATGCTCTATACATAACAGTTGCCTCAGATCGTTTTTGGGAACAGGAAGTCATAGATACCAGTGAATAATGAATAAATACATGTATGGAATATTTATATCATAGCTTGTTAGCATGTTTGGTTTGTCATTGCTAATTAAACTGCTATTTTTATCTTCTGGGAGATTTCCTAAATTTAAATATTGATTTCACTCATTTATTCATTCATTCAAATAAAACTTGTTGAATACCTGCTAAATTTTGAATGCTCTCGTAGGCTCTGAGGATTTAAGGATGAATAAAATGAAGTCCCCATCCTTGGGAAATTTATATTTGAATGGCGAGAGAGGAATATTGACAAACAAGTAAATGGATAGTATGACAAATGGTGGTTTAGGCTCTGGGGAAAAAAAAAACAAGTAGTATAAGGGAGTTCAGACCTCCCTTATGAGTCTATGTGTGCACCCTTGTGAGGATTCCTGTGCCTGTGCGTATACGTGTTTATGTAGGAGGAGGCTTTTGCTTCACACAGATGGTCAATATGACACAGTGACTATACGAGAAGAAATCCCAAACAAGGACTGAGCCCAAACTTTCCAGGTTGAGTAGATTGCTAGATGTAAAAATGTTAAATGTTGCTTTTATAATTAAGTAATATGCAAAGTGGCTATTGGATTTAGCAAAATGGAGAGCATTGGTCAGTAGTCTAGAAGAATAGGAGGAGAAACGTGGTAGAACTGGAGTTAGTGGTCATGATTATAAAAATGAGTCCAGTCGGTGCGGTTTTGTTTTCCTCCGTGTATTCAGCTGCCAGGGGGCAGGAGGAGCCCATGCAGATAGTTGAATTTCACTGGGGATGGGATGTTTCCAGCGAAGTGTGATGAAGGGGGGTGCTGCATGTGTGGTCGTTAGGTATATGCGCAGGAGCGATTATATTGCTTGAATACGCCATTTAAACTGGGTTAAAGAGGGATATGAGGACATGAGGAGAGTGAGGGAAAGCTAAAAAAATGTTTTGATCACTCTCTCAGTGGGGAGAAAATTGTAGATATCAAAATTGAGGGAGAGAGTTGGATATAGAAGCAGTTGCTCAGAAATGTGGCCCCTCGAGACCTCATTCTACATGAAGGATGATGTTAAATGAAAAGCTTGATTCGTGACCACAGATAATAATCACAACGCTTTTTCCCTCTCTCTCTCTGCCCATCCCTGCTTGTGCTTCGTCTCTTTCTCTCTCTGAAAAATAAATAAACATTAAAAAACTCACAATGCTTTTTCTTGCCTTGTGATAGACCATTTCCATCTTTTATGCTTCTACTTTCATAAAATAAACATCCTAGAAGAGACCTTGAGATTTTGTTCCTCTCGCCACGTTCCCCACATAGCTATGACAACTACAACATTTATACTGTGCCTTATGGTTAAGAATTCCTTTCACAAACAGTTTCTTAGTTAGGGCTTTCCAAAATGTTGGGCATCCATGTTTCACAAAAAGAGGAAATTAAGTCTTAGAGAGGTTTAGAAACTTTATAAAGGTCAGAAGGTGACTTCCTGCAACTCCCAATGCAGAGCGGCTCCCACCAATGATTTCATTACAGTGCACACACACATAAACACCACAGCCTCCCTTCCCCAACAGACATCGCATGCATGCGTGAACGCGAGCACACCACATTTCAGAAAACAAAATTAGAAAATTTCAGCCTTCCTTTGCACTTGCTTTTGGCATTTAATAACATTTCTTTTGTCTCTCGATGTCCATTCTTTGGGAAACTTCCCCTTCTTTTTGGTCAATCTTTCATCTCAGGGCATCCAGAATAATCTTTAAAATAAGCAAAACTGACCGCATAGCCTGCCCATCTCAAATCTTTCAGCAATTTCACTATATTTTTAGGATTAAGTAAAATTCCATACTTTGACCTATCTAATACCTTGTATGACTTGATCTTAAAGTACCTTTCATTTATCCAATATTGTATCCCCAGCATCCAGCCCAGAACCTGGAATGTGGTAGTTAACAGTTAACACTTAGGTAGCACAAAGAAGGCCAGTGTTTGTTCTAGGCATTATATATCTGTAAGTATGCTGTCATCTATAATTATATATCTGTATTATCTATCTATCTATCTATCTATCTATCTATCTATCTATCTATCTATCTATCATCTATTTATCTATCTACCTATCTATCCATCCATCCATCCATTTGTCTGTCCATCCATCCATCCAGTTATCCAGTCATCCATCCATCCACCCATCCATCCATGCATCCATCCATCCATCCATCCATCTTTATCTATCTATCTATCTATCTATCTATCTATCTATCTATCTATCTATCATCTCTATTATCATTTAATCCTCACGACAACCTAGAAGTAGGTATCATTATCATCCTTTACAAATGAAAGAACTGAAGTACAAGAGTATCAGGCTACTTGCTTTGAGTTTCATGCCTCTCATTTGGCAGAGATAGGTGTTGAATCTGTACAGGCTGCCCCTGCTCTTCACTGTGACACAGAGTGTCTCTCACATAATATGTGAATGAATCAACTAATTAACATATGAATGAAAATATTGTCCTCTGTTTGGCCATTCTACAGGAATTACACTGGAAGTTTCTTTTTCCATTATTCAGTGATGGACATCTCATTCATTGCTGCTCAAATTCCTGTTTGTGACGACCTATTAAAAGACACCTGACCTCACCTCGACAAACTGAAAAAACTCTTCTCCTGAACATTTTGTAACAAGTAGTTCATGCTTATAATAGAAACAAAAATCCAGTCTTTAACTCCTGTGAAAGAAATATTTTCTGATGTTTTTATTAGTCAAAAGAAAGGGTAAGGTAAACTGTATAAAACTTTAAACACATATAGGTTCATAGCACTCTTTTTGTAATACAGAGGGGGTAAATTAGGGCTAAAAAATAAACAGAATTGTAGGTAAAATTGCGTTTTATCTTTAAGACTGTATGCTAACAGAAATTTGACCAGAAACATGAAAATGGTAAATTCAGTAGAAATCACCCCTTTTCTGCATACACAACCTGAACATACCGTTAAGAGAATTTATTCCTTTTCAAAGAGTTGGTATTTTTATTATGAAAATAGAGGACTCTAGACATTTTTGAGTCCCAAGGGGCATAAATATCGATATCCTGTTCTACAACTTGGAGCACAGATATACTGCTCTATGATAACATATTCTTTGTAGGACTTCTCTCTACTGCATCAGGCGGTCACCTCCACCTCCGCGTGAATATTCTGTTGTTATAAGTTGCTGTTTTGAACAATTGTTTTTAATCAACTCTTACTGTTAGAAATTTCTTTTTTACCTTCTTTCAATTTCTACCCACTGGAATTCCCAGATGTTGGTCTCACTTTTGCCCCTGTGAATAACATAGACCATCCATCCACCTGTTCCGCCACCAGGCAGATGGCAACTCCTGATGTATTGAGGATTAATGTGCTTGCACCGACCTCACTGTCTTCAAGTCCCAGTCATCTGAATAAGGTCTTGAGCCCAGGTATCTTTCCTTCCTGGTGCCCTCTGCCTTTTATAGTGTTCCTGCACTAAAAAAGGTGTTAGATCTCATTTGCTGTTTGTCCAATTATTTTTTTTCCAAATATTGGTCCATGTTGAGTTTATGGTCAACTAAAACCCCAACAGAGCTTTAAACCTGTTTCATATGAATGATCAGATTTTGAAATACATTTCTACTAATATCTTTCTGCTCGAAGACTTTCATAATTTCTCTTCTTGAATCCAAGATTTGTTGAGAACTATTTTCCTCCAGAGATTAATTTTTTAACTACCATGAATTTATTATTTTATTTTTAGAATAATGTTTACTTATTTATTTTGAGAGAGAAAGAGCAGGAGAGGGGTGGAGAGAGAGAGAGAGAGAGAGAGAATCTCAAGCAAACTCCATGCTCAGCACAGAGCCTGATGTGAAACTTGATCTCATGACCTGAGGTGAAATCAAGAGTCAAACACTTAACCGATTGAGCCTCCTAGGTACCCTGATAATTTTATTGCTTTATAGATAAAGTATGTGTAATATTGATTGTGAGGAATTTAATGAGACTTTGTGGCTTTGTACAATATTAGTTTCTCTAAATGTTTAACTTTTGTTTGAAGCAATACGTGGTGTATGTTGATGTAAAGTTTATTAATTAGAGCTTGTTTGAAATCTATAATGAATATATTTGCTTTTTCTTGATCTGTTCAATTCATTGGTAGTAATCTCCATGATAATAATAATCTCGAATTATCTTTGTTGATCTATCCATTTTCCCTCTAGGTCTATCAAAGTTGTTACATAATATTTTTGACTATACTGTTTTTTTTTTTTAACTATACTGCTATATGAAGATAGATTCTGATTGATTATACATAGCCTGTGTACAATATTTTCTATGTTTTATTCCTCATGATCACTTTTAATATAAATTATTTTGTCTGATTTTGGATTTCTTTTGGTCCCTGTTTGTATGCAGTCATTTTTTTTTCTATCCCTTGATTTGCAAACTTCATGTATTTTCCATTTTAATACTTCTGAATCTTTTCAAAAATCCACCAGAGATTTTTGATTAGTGGTAACAGCAATTTCCATTTCTTCTAGTTACTATTATATTGGGATTTACTTTTGACATATATTTTGGCATTTTTTAAATTTATTACATTTTTTTGTTTATTCTCCCCCCCTTACTGCCCCTATTTTCCTAATATCTACTGAATAGAGTGAATTTTCTCCTGCTATCTTTTACCAAAACTTATGCTAAAGTTTATTTTTGTCGAGTCAGTTTTTTTAGCTTATAAGCATCTACAAATCTATTTCAATAAGTTAAACACTTTAGCAAAGACTCCATTTGTAGAACGTCTAGAGTTTTAATTCATGAGTGTTAAAAACATTTTCTTTTTAGATTTCTTTTTCTTATGGTCATTGCTTTTTGAAGATAATGAAATATTTTCTGAAGTTATTTATTTACCCTTACTTCTCATGTATTAGCAGTATCCTCCTGGATCTGTTACTTTATTTGCTGGAGAAGATGCCAGATGGATTTTTGTGCGATTAGCTTTTTGAGGTCTTCTGTGCCTGATAATATTTCTTTTCACACTTATATTTAAAGAAAATGTTTAATAGGATACAGAGTTCTGGCATAATGTGCTTTTCTTTCAATACTCTAAAGATAAAACTCTGTTGCCTTCTTGACTATAATGTTGTTCTTGAGAATTTCATGTCCATTAGATTCTAACTCCTTTATGAGTGATTGGATTTTCCTCTCTGGAACTTTAAAGAATCTTTTATTTTTCCTTGATGTTCTTAATTTTCACTGTAGTGTGTCTCAATCTGGGATTGTCCTAATTTATCCAGTTCACCGTTATACATTCTTTCAATCCAAGGTCTTATATTTTTCTCTAATTCTGAGAATTTTAAGTCATTATTTTTTCTAAAATGTCTTGCCCTCTATTTATTCATTCATTCACTATAGAAAATACATTAACTTATGTTGCCATTTCTATATCTATTCTCAGTATGTTTACAACTTATCTTTCCTTCTTCCCATATCTCTACCTCTTCTTGATGGCTTGGGCATCTGTCTTCACTTGATCTTAGTTAAATGGCCAAGAAGCAATTTTGGGGATCTGTTTTCAGCCCGATTATGGTAGATACTGTTTGTGGCCTACTCATCAGCTGTTTCCATCTCCTTCTTGCTGACTTTGTTTGTGATGTACCCAGACCCAGGGAATGTATCATTATTGATTTAAGGCAATTCAGAAAGCCCAGTTGACAATGAGCATCTAGGAGTGATCAGATGACTCTAGGAATGAGTTCCATGCATTAAGCCTTGGGTTTAATTATTAAACCCCATTTTCCTGGGACCAAAGAAAGCAAGGGAGAAAGAGCCAACATGGCTAGTGGTGCCCTTGTGCCACTACTGGTCAGTGGAATTTTGAAGTTCAGAGTAGATGTTTTTAGAAAAATTAAGGTACACTATTTTTGCATTTTGTGAGTCACGGAGCATTTCATCACCAGTATTAACATATTTGGTTGTATTATTTCATTTAGCTGGTTCTCGCTAATAGGATATCAGAGAAGTATGCTGGGGACTTTGGAAGATACTTTTCTTGACTACTACTGATATTAACACTTATGACCATTACTGCTATCATTGATGATTGCTATTATTAAGGGATGAAAAGGAAAAATTCTTTTGGCCCTAGGGATGAGCTTTTTTTTTTTTGGGCTCTTCTGCTCCGTTCTCTGGGTTACCTGGCTGGAACACTAACCGCCCTCCCTAACATCAATGCCTGCACTACAGGCCACCTGCTGGTGTCTAGAGTCAACCCATGAGAACCCTTTAGATACTGCCATTAGCCTGGTGCCAAATTTCACCACTGCCCAGTGATTCCTGTTGAGAACACCTGCTCTACTACAATAGATTACTCAAGTGATTAGTCAGTATTTTGGAATATCGGCCCAGGCTCTAGTCTTGATCTTGGCTATTTTTGGCCTTTGCATCCACTCTTGCCATCCTGTTATTGTCACCTTAGTTATTCCAAAGTTGAGACCGTGCACTACTGGAAACATATTTATGAAATGGAAATAGTGTATGTCCTCTAGGAGATAATAATCTGGGGTACAGACAGTCAAGTAAACAGATAATTATAATATAACCTCAAGTATATCGTAGTAGTAATATTAAAATGCTATAGAAGTGAGGAGAGTGTCTTTGCCTGGAGAAATTAGTAATTAATTAATAGAAATGTTGACATATGAACTGAGCCTTGAAAATTCAGCATTGTCATTCCAGGAGAGAAAATGTCATGTACAGATATGGAAATGGGATCGTGAAAGAGCATGATGTAGTTGAAGAACTTCGATAGAAATTCATCTGCGTGCTTTCAGAGTGCTTGTGGTAGAGGAACAACAGGGTGAGTTATTGAGAATTTAAAACTGCAGGATGGATCACATCAGCCATGTCATTTATTTTATGCTGCCTGTAAAGGAATAGGCTTCATCCTTGGGGGAACAGGAGAGTAGTACTGCATGTTTTTGAATTGACTTTTATTTTTTATTTTTGCCTCAAAATAGGTCTTTTCTCTTTTTTAAATTTATGTTTATTTTTTAGAGAGATGGCGGGGGGCAGAGAGATGGAGACACAGAATCTGAAGTAGGCTCCAGGCTTTGAGTGGTCAGCGCAGAGCCTGATGCGGGGCTCGAACTCATGACCCGTGAGATCACGACCTGAGCCGAAGCTGGACGCTTAATCAACTGAGCCGCACAGGTGCCCCTTGGCGAGCAGGTGTTTTCTGACTTGAGGGTATGGAGCCTGACTTGATGCATCATCAGCACTTCTCTGTACTCTTCTACTCAACTGTTACAGGAAGCGATCAAGGGAGAACTATCGGATCTCTTACATAGTAAGAATGAGCAGGTAGTGTCAACGAGAGGATAATTACCAATAAAGAAGGAAGGAGAGGGACAAGCAAATAATGTGGCAGGGTTTTGGGAGGGAGAAAACGGAAAGTCATTCGGATGTCATGCCTTAAATTGAGACATTGTGGAGAATGGTGGAAACGGGCCAGGAAGTGGTGGTTGTTCCCTGGAAGCTTTGACAAAGATCCGCGGAGGGGGAACGAGGAGAGGGGACTAGGCTCTGAGGGGCAATGCTTGATCAGCCTCCTGCCCCAGAATGAACTACGACATGGACTAGCACTCTGCACTCAAGTGATCTGCCCTTTTTCTGGGACCAAATAAGGCAAAGAAGAAAGAAGCCAATGTGGCTGCTAATGCTCTTCCTGTGGTCACTGGCCAATAAAGGCTTGGAGTCTGGACTAGATTCGATTTCAGAAAATTAAGAAATAATTTTTTTTTTTTTGCATCTTATGTGTCACTGAGCACTTTGTCCCTATTATTAACATAGCTGAGTGCGTGATTTAATTTAATTTTTTTAATGTATATTTATTTATTTTTGAGAGACAGAGCACAAGCAGGAGAGGGGCAGAGAGAGAGGGAGACACAGAATCCAAAGCAGGCTCCAGGCTCTGAGCTGTCAGCACAGAACCTGAAGTGGGGCTTGAACCCACGAACTGTGAGGTCATGACCTGAGCCGAAGTTGGACACTTAACCAACTGAGCCATCCAGGTGCCCTTGTGTGTGTTTATTTATTTAAAGTGGGGGGGGCGGGAGAGAGGGAGAGAGATGAAGAGAGTGAGAGCAGGGAGGAGTTGAGAGAGGGAAAGAGAGAATTCCAGACTCTGTACCATCAGCGGAGGTCACAGGGCTCAATCCCATCAAGCAGAAGATCATGACCTGAGCTGAAATCAAGACTCAGAAGCTAAACTGACTGAGCCACCCAGGTGCCCCTGTTATTTTAAAAACTATTTTAAAAATCTATTGACTTATCTTTTCTCTCTTCTAGGAAATATGTTGATTTAACTCATTCAATGTGTATGTGTATGGGTGGGGTAAGTAGAGGTATGGTCTTTTTGCAATATATCTTTCCTGTGGTTTTGGAGATTGGTTAGGTGTAGCATAAAATAACAACATAAGGGGCTCCTGGGTGGCTCAGTCGGTTGGGCGTCCGACTTCGGCTCAGGTCATGATCTCATGGTTCAGGACTTCGAGCCCCACATCAGACTCTGTGCTGACAGCTCAGAGCCTGGAGCCTGCTTCAGATTCTGTTTCTCCCTCTCTCACTGACCCTTCTCTGCTCATACTGTTTCTCTCTCTCTCTCAAAAATAAACATTAAAAAATGGCAGCATAAAAGCAATTTCATAATGGTGTTTCAGGTATACAGGAACAGTATTGCATTTATATTTACATACTGCCTGAAGGACCTCATACCAGGGGCGGGAAACGAGTCAGTTGCATTCAGTTAGGAATAGTAGTTCAGTGCTCAGTGTTTACACATGATTATTTATGTATGAGTTGGGGGTTCATACTCTGTCAAGATGGGTATTAGGAACAAGCAGCTTGATTTTCTCATCAGATTTAGCCGTCCGAAATTCAAGCCTAATAAAAATACTGTGCCTCTTATATGTCAGCATCGTAGATGATTTTCTTAGTTAATTTTCTATTCCTCATAATGTATGGATATTCCTAATGATTCCATTAGAGTTTAAATAACAGAATTCAGCACAAATGTATTTTTACTAAGCAGAAGAAACATAATTTCTCTGGAACTGCAGCTGCTGGAGTTGAAGATGAGGCTCTTACTATCCCTTGGGGAGATTACCGTCTCTGCCAGCTGACTTAGTTTTTATACAGCCAGCGATTTATTAGATTGCTTTGCTCTTAAGTGTGATAATAGGCCTTATGCTTAGCAAGGTTTAGAGACTTCCAGTGCATTAATATTTTATGACAATGACAGGCAAGACACATTTTGTTTACCTAACAAGACAAGCCAAGCCAGAGCTGATGTGTATTGGATATCAGCACTTTCAACTTGGAGGAACCCTGCCAATGATATATTTAGGGCTTTGCAATAGCTCCTATAATTGTAATCTAATCAGTTCCTTATTGAGTACATTGCTATTATGTGTAAAGATATCACTGTAGCTTCGCAGTCTGGACTTCACAGGAAATAACCTTACTACGAGGTGACTAATATTAACCATGTAGTGACCATGGGTTTTCTAGTGACTCCTTTTCTGCCAGGAACAGGTTTTATTTCACTAGGAATTCATTCATTCAGCCACGTGCACATACATTCTAGTTTTATTCAGAGGGTCCCCTCCATGAGTTGGAGTCACCTATTAGGGAAAGTTGTGCCATGGTGCTCTTGATTTCTGGATTGTATTGTTGCTGCCTTGTTGTTTTGCAAGCTGTTTAACATATTGTGTTTCCCATGAAAAGATGCTCAACATCACTCATCATCAAGGAAATACAAATCAAAACCACACTGAGATACCACCTCACACCAGTCAGAGTGACTAAAATTAACAGCTCAGGAAACAGCAGATAGTAGCGAGGATGTGGAGAAACAGGAACCCTCTTGCACTGTTGGTGGGAATGCAGACTGGTGCAGCCGCTCTGGAAAACGGTGTGGAGGTCCCTCAAAAAATCAAAAATAGAACTACCCTAGGACCCAGCAATAGCACCACTAGGAATTTATCCAAAGGATACAGGAGTGCTGATTCATAGGGGTACATGTACCCAAATGTTTCAACAATAGCCGAATTATGGAAAGAGCCCAAATGTCCATCAACTGATGAATGAATGGATAAAGAAGATGTGGTTTATATATACAATGGATACTACTTGGCAATGAGAAAGAATGAAATCCTGCCATTTGCAACAAGATGGATGGAACTGGAAGGTATTATGCGAAGTGAGATAAGTCAAAGAAAGACAGATACCATGTTTTCACTCATATGTGGAACTTGAGAAACTTAACGGAGGACCATGGGGGAAGGGAAGGGGGAAAAATAGTTTCAAACAGAGAGGGAGGCAAATAATAAGAGACTCTTAAATGCAGAGAACAAACTGAGGGTTGATTGGGGTGGGGGGCAAGGGAGTGGGGAAAATGGGTGATGGGCATTGAGGAGGGCCCTTGTTGGTATGAGCACTGGGTGTTGTGTGTTAAGTGATGAGTCACAGGAATCTACCCCCCCCCAAACCAAGAGCATACTGTATGCACTGTATGTTAGCTAACTTGACAATAAATGATATCTATTAAAAAGTAAACTAAAATAAAATATTGTGTTTCCTCGGTCTCCTACAGAATGGAAGTGCAAGTAAAACATCACTAGATGAAAGAGACCAAGCAAATTACTACAGTGCCGTTTTAATTTTGTTTATCTTCTTCGTAAAGCTAACAATTATGTCAGTTTCCTTCTTGGACAAAAAACTTAAGTCTCAATGAATAGTAAATCTTGGACTATCGATTCTCTCAAGTTTAAAATTCTCTTAGTATACCTGGCCTATATGTCTATTTTTGAATGGAAAACTATATGCAATGTTTCTTTGGTGTTCTTAAGGGCCGTGAATATCCCAATATTCCAATATATCATATATATATTATTATACAGATTATTATAGTTTAAACACGCAGTCAAATTTAAAATTTTTCAAGTTGTCCATATCACCTCAGGCTGTAACCCTGGGCGTCATCTGCTCCAAGGAAACGGGGACTGGTTAGAAAGGGGCTGAAAAGCTTCCACCAAATTGGTTAGAGTATAGTTTGTGGGGAGAGGGAACGGTTGGAGGACAGATCCAGGCTTTGGGGATGAGGAGTGGGCATGTGAAAGGGAAGGAAGCCTAAATATGTTGAGAAGCGAGTCAGTACTTGGGCAAAACCAGAGGACACCATGCATATGCAGATTTGGAAGAACTGCTAATTCCCACAGTGTTCCAATGAGGCATCAACACAAACCACCTCGCGCGCTCCAGGGTCTCTCTGTGTGTTCATTACTTTTAATACCATTCTGTGCAAGCCTCGGAGGAACACAGCCAACTCCCACACCCCGGGTTAGCGTAATCTTGCTGCGGCTGGCACTTGGCCTGTGCTTGACGAAGTTGGCTGATGTTTCCGAGAGAGGAAAAGAAATGGAAAACATGTGGTTTGAGTTTCCAGATTGCTTTCTTTTCTAACGTGGGGGTGGGATGGTTGAGGTGGGTGGGAATGAAAGCTTGTCACCTGCGCTAAAGTCTTGAAAATCGCAAAGACATGATAAAATGAAGCGAATCCTTTCTGCTCATCGTCAGGATTTTTGTTGTTATTGTGTTTGGGGGCTGAGGGCTTCAGTTCGAGTGAAATCCCTGACCGTTCCAAGAATGCTTGGCCCCTGGGGTGTTAAATTTGTGACTCCTCTTTCAATGCTTTGCCCCTTTCTCTGCTATTGCCTAGGGAGTGTTTATTTAAATGCTAGTTAATTACATTTTAGCGAGGACCAATGCAATCAGATTTTTCTCAGTCTCTTCATCTTCTGTTCCTAATTTAGCTTTTAAGGAGTACTTTCTGATTGCAAACCCCACGGAAGAAAAATCAGAGGCTGTGAGAGGAAGGAATAGAGATTGTGTTAAGCTTCATCAACCAGGAAATAAAGTGAGAATAAATTTTCTAAGTGCGAGGAAAGAGACACGTAGGCATTTACCCTGTGCTCGAGCATGATAGTTTAACTATGTTCTCCATTTTATTAATGCGTTCAAGTAATATTTTTTCTCGGCCTCCCTCCCCTTCCCAGAGCAGTATATGGTCCTCCAACTTGAGTGCGGCTCAAAATACCACGCTGTTGGAAAAGTGCTGATGCTAGCTTTCTTCAGGGAATTTAGAGGGCTGGTGACTTGGAACAAATCACATGGCTGGTGTTTGGCTTTGTCTCTGTTTTTATAAGTGATTAAAAAGAAAACCACTTCAATAATCCTCAGACCTCTGCTCTCTGCTGGGACCTCTTCCAACCAGGCCTGCCCTGGGAGGAGGAAAGCACACAAACTTTGGGCCAAAAAAATTAGAAAAAGAAACAAAGACACTGGAACTGAAAAAGTTCATTGTAGGCTAGAATTCAAGGGCAAGATTTTTTTTTTCTTCCGGTTCGAGCCTCCCGCTCTACTGCAATATGTTTTTCCCATCACCCTCTGTCAGCTCTCAAGGGCTTCACAAAATCCTTGATTATTTTATATATGTTTGCTTTGAACACATAGACAGTCTGGTTCTGAGTTGCCACTAGAAAATGCAGTGATAACGATAACAATGAGATAGTTTAAGTAGCATGAGTTTCAAGACCGATGATGTTGAGTTGTTGGGTGAACATTCTGAAATGAAGAGAGTTCAGAACAGGTCTCCCAAATGACTGACTTTCTTAGTCCTCAAACAAACAAGAAACAAAATCTATATCCGTTTAGTATTCCTTGTAGTGGCTTGTTTTTCATGAAAATACCCACACATGCATTTAAAATTTTTTTTAAGTTTGTTTATTTATTTTGAGAGAGACAGAGACAGCACAAGAGGGGAAGAGGCAGAGAGAGAGGGAGAGAGAGAGAGAATCCCAAGCAGGCTCCACGTTGTCAGTGCAGAACTGGATGTGAGGCTCAAACCCACGAAGCCTGAGCCGAAACCAAGAGTCGGACGCTTAACCAACTGAGTCACCAGGTACTCCCCACATACACATTTAAAAAAATCTACATCGATTGCCTGGCCAGTGAAAAAGGAAGTATGTTCCAGGTTCTGAATTCTGAATACTTTGCTTAGAATCCTAATGCCACCACTATGGGCTTTCAAATTGTAGGTGAACCATTGACCTTTCTGGACCCTCTTTCCGTACCTGGAAAATGAAGATAATAATAAGGAGCCCATCCTCTGGGGTTCCTAGGAGGACTAGAGGAAATAGTGTAGGTCAAATGTTTTGTATTATATCTGCAACAAAGAGAGTACTTCATTAAAAATGACTATATTACTTTTAAGACAGGAAATTGGCTGTATGCTCTTCTGTATTCCCATATTGTTTTTAAACAATTCTCTTTTATTAAAAAGAGAGGATTGGGATGCCTGGGTAACTACGTTGGTTAAGTGTTTGACTCTTGGTTTTGGCTAAGGTCATGATATCATGGTTCCTGGGGTCAAGCCTCACATTGGGCTCTGCACTGACAGCATAGAAACTGCTTGGGATTCTCTCTCTCTCCCTCTCTCTCTCTCTCTCTCTCTCTTTCTGCCCCTCCCCTCTTCACACATGCTCTCTTTCTCAAAATAAATAAGTAAAAGTTTCTAAGAAAAGAGAAAGGATTGTATAAAGTACAGTAGCTGTGGAAAATAGTGATTTATAGTCATTTTCTGTACCTTCGCCTTACAGGTAGATGATAAAATTACTGAGTCTTTAAAAATTTTGTTTTAGTTAACTAATTTATTTATTTATTTATCTATTTTTAAATTTTGAAAAGTTTATTTATTTTGAGAGAGAGTACAAGTGGGGTAGGGACAGAGAGAGAGGGGAGAGGGGAAGAATTTCAAGCAGGCTCTGCACTGTCGGTGGTGAGCCTGATGCGGGGCTCGAATTCATAGAACTGTGAGATCATGACCAGAGCTTAATCCGAGAGTTGGACGCTTAACGAACTGAGCCACTCAGGTGCCCCTCTTTTTTTTATTATTTTTTTATTAGCTGAAGTAGTATTGGGAGAATATTTCTTTTAGAATATTGCAGTATGTTTTCTTTTCTGTAAATCACTAAAATACCAAACAATTATCCATCGTGGAATCATAGTGGGTTTAGTGTGCTTAAGAATTTAAATATTGTTTTGTGCTTATAGTCATGTAAATGCAAACGAAGAGGGGATAAGGCTAAATGAAGTAACATCTGTATTGAGACTTGCGTTCATTTAATAATAATATTTCACATCAATTTAAAAATATATTGTATTGCCATTTTTGTCTTACCCCAAAATATCTCGATGAAAAGAAAATCCAGGAGTAATTATATGAATCCCGCACATAAGACTTGCTGTTTCGTTTTATGCTATTAGGTATTTAATACTATAAGTATTTGTACAATGGTCAAAACATTAGAAATAATTAGCCTAAATGTGTTTAAACTTCAACGGAAAACACTTGTGCTCTAAAAGATCTAAATATTTAATGAGATTTTTGAAAACCACAATTACAGCTTTTTATAGAAAGGAAACTTTACCTCTGAGACCTAAAAAAGACTGTTTATTATATAAAGAAGGAGACTTTTATATTTTTAATGTGTAATTTAATAAGAATTGTACCATTCCAATCTTAAAATCTACAGCTTGAGAAGAAAAACAGAAAAGGCATGTCAAAAAAATATTTTAGAAGGGTAGCACTTATTTATTTTTTAGGAAAATGTCCAAAGTATACAGAAGGCAGAAATCTTACTCAGACTGTTTTAGTTTATTGAATTTTCTGTGCCTCGAAAATCATAGCACAATTCTCTCGAGACACCTATAAGGATGTATTACATCATAAAGTACACCAAGGATAGTAACCCATGTTATTAAACTGTCAACATACATTATACTACAATTTGTCCTCAATCCAATGCAACTAAAAGCCACATTGTTGGCAGGAAGTTTAAAACATAAGACTATTCTCTAATCATCTAAAGCCTAAGGTACTTTGGGAAAAAAAATACTGTAATAATCGCTCCGCTACTCCATAGCAGCATGTGTGAATTTCATTGGTTTTGTACAGCGAATGTTCGGCTATTACAAGAAAGGATTCAGAAGGATTACCACTTAAAGGCTTTTCCTAGCAAGGCTGTAGATGTCTCATTTCGCAGCATATTAATAGAGGTTTTGTATAATAGGAGCAGGGAGAAATAAATCATAGAAACTAGATTTAAATTATGTTTAATTTTCACGAAAATGTTTAACAGAAGATCCGGCATTGTAATATTGCCGATTCCATCAGAACTCACCATTAGAGAATCCTTTTGAATTCTGAAATTTAAGTAATCTATGGAAATGTGGACAAACTACATGCTGGACAATATGCCCTACAATACTTTGTGTATGAAGTAGGGAAAGCGTTCATGAAAGAGGGAATTTGCCAATGGAGATAAAATTCCCGGTTCAGAGATTGTTGAGCGTTCCCGCTCATGTTTGTGACATAATGTACTTTGTCATGAACAAATTTCAAATGCTTACTTTCAAATTTCAAAATTAAGGGAAGAAAAGACAGAAGCTAGTGGTACGCAAGTTTTTATTAAAGTTTGATCTTGGGAATAAGCTGAAAGGACAGGGAAACAGTGGAACGGAAGACTCATTTTCTTCAACCTGAAGCAGAGCCGGCCAAGGGATTATAGGTATATTCTGGTGGACATGGGATATTTAATGTATAGAGCAATGTCAACATTTTTTCAAAAAGTACAAGCCTTGTCTGTAATGTTAATGCTGCCTGGCAACATCAGAAAAATGTGTGGCTTGTGAAATTCAATTCTTTTTTTTTTTTATATAAATAAATTGTTTTCCGCTGAATGATTAAGTTGAGCTGGCTTGAAAATGAGGAAAACTTGTTAGAGTAAAGGCAATAGCCTCGATAAGTATGGGAATATTTGTTCATCTGTCTCCTGCTCTAGATTATCAGTTCTGTTAAGGAAGAGGCGTTATTTTAGAGTTTTGGTTTTTAAGTATCTTCTCTGTGGTACCAAGTACTATCCAGCTCCTAGTTGATCCTGAATAAATACTTTTTGATGAGATGAAATGGAGAACAATGGCAGTAAGTTTAACTAAACAGTGGAATCAGGATGAGAGCCAACCCGTTTTGTTTTCCCAGCAGTGACTAGATAGGTATTGTTGGCTCTGACACGTGCTAGCATTTCTTTTGTAAAATTTGTGATAATGTGGCATCTTAGAAAGGTATAATAAAGACAGAGATTGATCTGGTGGTGCAATCTGAAGATTTTTAATATTTGCCTCATTGTGGGAATTCTGTTACAGATGAATCCCCATTCCTCAGAGGAGGGCGTTTTGAACGCTCTGTCACCGTTATGTCTGAACACCAGCATCCACAGCCATGACACTACTGGAGAAAGAGTCAGCCTGCCACTGTGATCTTTCTTCCTCATATAGAGATGTTCATGCTCAGAGGTCTCCAGTCTGTTGTGCAAAATATCCTGTGCCCCTTCGACATTAAAATCTTATGATTTAGTGCCGCATCTTTAGCAGGGATAGTACCACGTGGGCTAGAATCAATATGTCCGTCATATACCGGAATTACTTAGATTTGATGCAACAGTTAGGGTCATATAGTGAATTGTTTTATGACCAAAAGGACATGCAATGGCCAATGGCCCAGTATGTGTTTAAGGGATATAGGATAACAAATATAAACTAGATAGCACGTTGTCTAATCTTTACAAATGGGAATAGATAGTGATGACAGCAGCTTCGCCATCAGAACGTTGCTGCCACTTTGGTATAGAATCCAGAAAAAACTTGTTTCTCTTGAAGCCGTCCTCCACTCTTCATGGTTGAACTTTCTATTCTCATGTGTTAACATGCAAACATCAGCAAATGAATGTAGATGATCCCTTAGGGTCATTGTAGAATGGGTTTCACATATTACCACATTTATAGCATAATTTATCCAACATCTATTATTAAACCTATCAGAATTCTTTTTGGCCTGGACAAATTGTGTCTAACATTTATCCTTCTGTGTGTACCATATTTAATTCTCCTCTGGATTTTTCCATTGAGTACAGAATGGCAATCTTTCCTAACTCTTCTCTAACTTATTGTGCATGGAGGTCCCCATACTACAGGTTCTTCATGATTCCATGTTGTGGCTGTCTCACAATTAAGAAGGAGCTTTTTCAAGTCAGGGGAATATGTATTCATGACTTGAGTGTTCCTGGTAAGTTGAAATTTCCTAAAAACACAATTTCCGTGGAGGAGACAGCCAGCTGTCTGCCAGACATTCATGCCCTCCCTTCCATGGTGAGAATTGTTGAATCACCTCAGGCAGAGAGACATCCTTAAGCAGGAAAAGTGTTTGGAATCTACAGGAGTCAAAAATAAACTTGGTTAAGCCATTGAGATTTGTGGTAAGCTACTGAGATTTTAGGGCTTATCTGCTATAGTAGCTATTGTCACTTCACGAATATAATACCTTGCAATAAAAGTAATTGAGCTTAGCTGGAATATAGAAGTTTATCTAATCAGAATGATGTTGTTTGTTGAAAGGTCCTAACTGGACAGTTCCTGACTGCCCCTAGCTAACGAGCCCTTTCACAAAGAAAAACAATGACCTACTCTTATTTGTCTCTTAAATATATTTCCAGTTTTCTAAAATATGTTTTGAGGGCCAAAATTCTTTTTATTTGATGCAAAGTTCTCATACTTTTTTCTTAGGAGAAATTTTACCAAAAACAGGAAAGGTTCCAAATAAGCACTCAAATGTATGTTTTGCTGACTCATCCAGTACCTTGTAACATCCCATAATTTGTGATTCTGTAATTAAAGATACAAGGCAGAGAAATAAAAGAGATGATGAGAGTCCATGAGGCAATCATATCCTAAAATATTCAAAATGAGTAACATTGCATGATCCACAAGGAGCCAAGGTCTTTGGCTCTTTGCACAACATTGTTTTTTCCATCTGGTGGCTACGAATGCCAGACAATCAAATTAACATAGGATTATGGACTAAAAAGAAATAAGTTACTCCTTAAATTTTTTTTTTAAAATTTTTTAACGTTTATTTGTTTTTGAGAGACAGAGAGACAGAGCATGAGCAGGGGAGGGGCAGAGAGAGAGGCAGACACAGAATCCAAAGCAGGTTCCAGGCTCTGAGCCATCAGCACAGAGCCCGATGTGGGGCTCGAACTCACAGATCGTGAGATCATGACCTGAGCCAAAGTCGGCCGCTTAACCGAAGTTACTCCTTAAATTTTAGCTGCTGCCACAGTTTTTCAATTCAAATGATAGTGTGTGTGTGTATATGTGTGTGTATGTGTGTGTGTGTTGACACTCTTGTTTCAGTGTGCATTTTTCGGTGGACATTAGAAAAGAGTATTTACAGATTGAAATTTTAAAGCCTGTGTTACTAACTCTTACGTGTAACCCACTGCTTCATCATTAGACACAATGTTAGATGCCATATCTTCACTGCTGCATTTGTACCTATATAATATGTCAATAAAGTTTGGACACTCACTGGTTTCACTGAACTTTGTAATATGCATGCTCTTTAATGCAGTAAGTACACTCTTTTGTCCCTGTACAGGTGAACGCATTTGTTTACCTTTTCAGATTTATACACAGATCGGAGGGCGCTAAAATTTCATGCTGTGTGATCTACGAATATAAATCAGGACCAGATTTATCTACCCGGAGCACGTCTGAAGTAACATCTCCAGATGTGAATTTGAAGAACAGAGAAGTGAGTTGCTATGTACATGGCCTAACCCAATAATTAGCTTCTCCTTTTTTTTTTAAAGGATTCTTTTTTTTTTTTTTTACGTTTATTTATTTTTGAGAGACAGAGCATGAGCAGAGAGACAGAGCATGAGCAGAGGAAGGGCAGAGAGAGGCAGACACAGAATCCGAAGCAGGCGTCAGGCTCTGAGCCATCAGCACAGAGCCCGACGTGGGGCTCGAACCCACAAACTGTGAGATCATGACCTGAGCTGAAGTCGGCCACCCAACCGACTGAGCCACCCAGGCACCCCACTTCTCCTTAGTGTATGGTAAGTTAAGTGAGTCATAGTAATCTCTAGTAAGTTAGATTTCATTTTATTTTCTCTGTTTTAGTGATTCACTTAGAATTCTTTTTTCTTTGTCAAGGCTTTTTTTTTTTTTTTAGGAAAAAATACATCTCAGCATGAGTTCATTGTCATACCTGCCTCTAGCCATTTACTAAGAATTAGTGAATATATAAATTCAATATTTGGTCCGCATTATTACCTTATCTGCATGATGCCGAAAGGCTTGCTTGACAAATTCTTCCAGCAGCTTGAAGTTCTGGCTGAAGTACATTTTGAGACAGGACACACATAGCCTAGAGTAACTACAAACTAGGACTTTGTTGATTCCTTAGCTTGTAACATTTTAAAAAAATAATCTTTTAAAAATTATGAATTACAACTCATTTCTATGAAAGTTTATAAATACACAACAAGGTGAATAATTATAAAATGCAAACCCTTATAACCACTACCCGATCCAAGAAATAAAATATGCTTTATGTCCTTTATACATTATATATTTTTATAATACATTATATATTTTTTCATAGATTCCCCTCTGGTTTTAGCCATCCTGTGTTACAGTCTAGCACTGATGTGTACCTTTTTGAGAATAAATTATAAAGGCTTTACTACTTCTAGAGCGGTATTCTAGTATTCTTTCTTTTTTCCTTATTTTAAAACTGTATTTATTTATTTTGAGAGAGAGAGAAGGAGAGAGAGTCCCAAGTAGGCTCAGCACAGAGCCTAATGTGGGACTTGATCTCACGAACCATGAGATCATGACCTGAGCTGAGATTAAGGGTCAGATACTTAACAGACTGAGCCACCCAAGTGCCCCTGTCCTTCTTTCTTAAGTAAAACTGAAAAGGTTTCATTTCACTTTTGTCTTCAAAGATATGCACAGTCAATATAAATTTGTTGATTTTCTTATCCATTTTCATTTCCGTTCTAATATAAGCTTCTCATCTAGATATTTCTAAAGTTAGAGAATATGTAAGTCAGAAAAATAATATAAAACTTGACTTTACTGTGGTTCAGGGCCTGGACCGCTGTCAGAGATGGATTCTGTCTGTTCTCTTTCTTGACAGTGCTCACAGCTGGCTTCAAAGACTGCTGCCAATCTAATTGTTTTTGCCACTTGTCATGAACATGTTGCTTCTTTTCTCGAGAAGCTATACGTGTTACATGTTAGCTTGCGGATTAGCTTTAAGCAGCTCATTTTTATACTGAAAATGAACTAATCAGTCATGCCATTATATACTGTTAACTTAATCTCCTGCTGCCCTTAGAAGGGAAAAAAATGTTCTCATCTGTTAATTATTCAGGTCACACTTATCAAAACATTTCATAACCAGTGTCTCTTTGCAGTGTTATTTGGACTTTGCAAATATGCTGCCTAACTATTTCTCAGTGGGCTTCTTCTCAGTGGAGGGTGAAGTTGATTTGAATGGAGTCATTAGAAAGTGGATTTCATTTTATTTTCTCTGTTTCAAATATGAAGGTTGCATTGGGTATACAATTTGTGAGAAACGGGTAATAGTATATTCCCTTACAATTATATTTTCCTGGTCTAGGCTTGACTTTTAGCAGATAGGTTCATCTTTATGCCTGCCATTTACTAAGAATTGGTGAAATATATAAATTTATTATTTTATTTCATTTTTACCATTATATATACCTCTATAGAAAATTTGCACAAACTAAAAAGTACACAGAAAAAGTAAGCAAAAGGTCTGTAACCAGTGCATTGAAGTGCAAAATGAAAGTATTTGATTTGGGATGTACAGTTTGAGATGCATAGCACATAGGAAAAAAATATTAGTTTGTGACTCTGGATAAA
This sequence comes from Paguma larvata, assembly GCA_030068075.1. NCBI lineage: Eukaryota > Metazoa > Chordata > Mammalia > Carnivora > Viverridae > Paguma > Paguma larvata. Next base: position 129,861,833 of record CM057826.1, read on the forward strand.
AGTTGGGGCTAGAAACCCATGTTGGAGACTGGCCTATAGGATAAAACTCAAAATCTTGATTTTGAGCAATGTTTATATCATGTTCATAGGTACAGGATCTACCTTTGCCTCCAATCCACAACGAATTATTCTAGGCGTTAAAAATAAGAAAGGAAGTGGGGCTCCAGGGTGGCTCAGTCGGTTGAGTGTCCAACTCTTGATTTTGGCTCAGGTCTTGATCCCAGGGTTGTGGGATCGAGCCGTATGTCTGGCTCCACACTGGGCATGGAGCCTGCTTGGGAACCTCCCTCTCTCTCTGCCCCTCCCCCACTCATGCCGTCTTTCTCAAAAAAAAAAAATAAAAATAAAAATAAATAAGAAAGGAACTTGTAACAAAATAATAGATTTGATGTGATATACCTTTTGTTGTAGGACCTTGCTTTGGACATGGCTGGTGGAATTGAACTTGTATTTGGGAGCTTAACTGTGATTAGGTAGACCATGCAGCTCACTGTTGTGTCGAGTCATAGCAGCCCTATAGATATGACTTTGTTTATTTTACAATGTTCCATTCAGATCACACTATTTTGGCTATTTAGAAATAGATGCTGGTAGATTTGGAATTCTTGAAAGCAGAAAACACATCATGGTCTTTGAACTATGTTTGTTCCTTCTATTCGTCATGTTAGTGTTGTGATTTGAAAATCATGAGTTTTCTTATTTCATGTTCACAAATGCCCTGTGAGTGCAGCAGAATATATATCATTAATCACTTTTGATGTATGCAGAAACAGACACTCAGAACTGTGAAATGACGTGGCCAACATGATCTGGCTTACAAGTGGCAAAGTTAAGACTTGACTTGAGGGATTCTTCACTCAGGATTTATACTTATACCAACAAGAGTTTATTTTTCATAGCATATTGAGAGATGTCGTCAGTTGGATTGGTTGAAAATTGAGGCTTCCATTAGTATGTACATAAAACATGTGTTTCGAGATATCATCAATCTGTTTTATAGCTGAGAAAGTTAAAACAGAAAAGAATGACTGACTGGATCGAGGTCACTGTATTCAGAGAGTAGTTGTTGGCACCTGAAAATGCTGACTTCTGGCCACAGAGAACGACGGAGCTATGCATCGTAGTTCATTATATAATGGATGTTAGCCCAAGTTGGAAGAGAAATTTACATGTGGAAGTTTTCTTTTTCTTTTTTGAAATGCTTATTAATCTTTTCCTAAAACTTAATAACTAAAATTACAATAGTTCAATTAGATTTATTTTTATATTTTACATGTTGCAAAGAGAAAAAATATCGGGTGGGTTAGGGCATCAAACATAACCTTTTTAAAAGGTGTAATGTTATCCACATTCCCAGGGGGACTTTAAAATGGGGTTTGTTGTAACGTGCGTAATTCGGTTGTAGAGATATTAAACAAAGAAATCAATTGTCATTATTAGTGCAGAGCTTATGCTAAATTAATGGCATAGGCTGTTTATGAACCATTGCTACAAAACTAATAGAGCCAGAGGAAGTAAACGCGATTCCCAGCCCTGTACATATTTCCCTAACATAATCAAGTAGGCTAGTAGCCAACCATGAAAGTTGTATTGATTTGGGTAGTTTTTAAAACAGTGAGTAAAAAAGGCAGTGTCTTCCAGAGGGGAAAACAACGATGCGATTAAGAAGTCATTTCATTTTCGATGCTCGAAAAATGTATCTCAGACTGCAGGAGGCACGAAAAATATATCTTAACGTAATTGTGTGGCTCAGGAAAGCAGCCGAGGAAACCCTTGATGAACAGGGAGCAAAATAAATATCATAATTATTTGTTGTATAGAGCACATTGATCGCACCTTCACTGGGATTTTAAAACTCGCAGTGGCTTTTATCTAATTTTGGTAAATGGCACCCATTTATCATTGAAATTGTTTTCGATATTTAATTATAAATGAAGATCATTCGTGTTTGAAAAGGACACTCCCTTTTGAATCTACAGTATGGATTGCAAGGAATAATTTTCAGGAGAAGATTTGAGCACAAGTAGCGGCTCTAGCTTCTCTCACGTAATCAACCGTGTTCTGAGCTGCATCTTTTCTCTATGTTAGTTGGTAAAGCAGAGAGAACCTTGTGTTCTCTCAAGTGTGTACACACTTGGTGTTGTGCTAGCAGTGGCGGTGGAGGCCGTCATGGGTTTCGAATATATAGGAGCTTGAGGTTGCACAAATCAGGAAACCAACTATACCTTTAATCACTTCTTTTGATGTTGGTCCAATACATCATCCTCTTATTCTCCCCCAAACCCCAACGTGTCAAACAAACCCTTTCGTCAGGTACATCGCAAGGTATTTTCACCCTGTTTTATTAACACGAGCGGAGTAACCATACATGTTTTTGAAAAACGGGATTGAAATTTGAGAAATAGCTATTAATACTGAATCTGAAACTAAAATTTTGAGCAGAAAAAATGAGAATTGTTAATTTTCATTTTCATTTCTGAGGGAAATTAACCCAGTGGTTCTCGATCTGATCGGACACAGCGCTCTATTTAAAAGATATTAGGAAGTGCCCCTTTACTATCCACAATGAAAAGCACAAATCATAGAACTTATCCATATCTACCCAGTTAAAATATTGATAAAACATCTTAAATACAATATAAAGGAGAAATACTGGAAAGTGGTTTATAGTCAAATAGTTTAAGATATTTTGTAGACGGTTATGTTTCTCTGTAGTATATCTGTCGGCGTAGTCAGATGCTCACACTAGTGTGTAGAATCACGGTTGAGTATCACAGCTCTGGATGTGGGTAACTGGGATGACACCAAAACCACAACGTGCTTTTGTGAATCAGTAGGCCATTTTTGGTAATTTCCAGACAAAGCAAAGTGCAGTCTTCCTTTACTTTAGATGAGAGTTTCATTTTTGGAAAAGTCACTGCATATTAAAACTTTGCGGAAATAGCTTACATTTACACACTAGTGCCCGGGTTCAGAAAGTTACCAACAACATGTTCCCCTTGTGGCTGTCCACAAGACATTTCAAGGTTATGTGGGGACACGAGACAATACGTATTGTGTAGTATTTTCTGTAATGTTGTAGTGTGTCAAATGTCCCTGATGCCTGGCTTCCAAAAGATTCCAATATCCTTCACTATCCTGGAGCAAACCAAAAGTGCCCTTGCTTATTTTTCCAACTTGAGGAAAGATTGTGATATGCCTTGTTTTATTAATTATTAAGATATAGTTAGTTGTTGTCAGAGTCTTTACAGTGTTTTGATCCAAATTTTATACGTCAAGGAAATTAAGGCCGGAGGGAATAATTACCCATTTTCAAAATATTAGAATGGAACATTTAGCAAAATAATGTCAAAGCACCAATTACGTATCTACCAGAACAACTATTTGGCCAAGTGAGTGAAGAATTATAAAGAAACAAATCAGGCAACACAACACCCCGGCAATAATTTTCCCTTTCCAAACATGTGTTTTGGCATTGTGAATTGGCCTAGCGATAAGCCCAAAGCAGCATTGGGCTGGATCCGTTCCCAGCTCTGTCGCGGATTAGTTATGGTGCTTGGATAAGTCACTTACCCCCTCTCTGTGCACTTTTCTCATCTGCAAAATAGAATAGGGCTTACTCCATCTACCTCATTATTAGGATACAACAGTACCACATGTGAAAATGTGATATTTAGCACTGACAGTCAAGAATGCATCTTGTTAGGCCTCTGTTTAGTATGAGAGTTTTTGAAATCATTTGTAAAATCTTTTTTTTTTTTTAATTTTCATTCTGGCTTACAATGTGTATGCCAGGCTTTCTGCAGTCGGAAGAAATGAACAGTTAAGGATGTTTGAACTTATACTATGAAATAATCTACCTTCAAGTTAGTAAGAAGTTAACGTGAGAATTCTATTCTACATGTAATATACTGATATGTATAAATATCTGTAAATATAGTGGACACACAATGTTTTTGGCTCACTGGTTCTCAAAGTATAGTTTGAGCACTCTTCTGGGTCCCTGTCTGTCTTTCAGGTTGTCTGCAAGATCAAACTTTTCTTATAATAGTACTAAAACCTTATTTACTTTGTCCTTTGTTTTCTCTCTGCGTGTACAGAGGCATTTTCCAGAGACCACATGATGTTTCTGGGGATTGGTTGCAGAGGCAGATAAGAGGATCTACTATCTTCTGGGTTTTTTTTTTTGCTTTGTTTTGTTTTTTAGTTTATTTATTTATTTTTGAGAGAGACAGAGACAGCATGAGCAGGAGAGGGGCAGAGACAGAGGGAGACACAGGATCCAAAGCAGGCTCCATGCTGTCAGCACAGAGCCCAAAGTGGGGCTCAAACTCATGAACCGTGAGATTATGACCTGAGCCGAAACCAAGTGTCAGATGCCTAGCCAACTGAGCCACCCAGGTGCCCTGAATCTAGATATCTTCTGTTAAGCATCATGAATTGCAAAATGTAAAGAATGTCACTCTTCTCACTAAATTTATACATATATCCAAAAAATCTTATTTTTAATTTATTAATTTTTTTAAACGTGACTTTTTAAAAAAGTTTATTTTGAGAGAGAGAGAGAGAGCATGTGTGCACATGAACATGGGGGAGGGACAGAGAGACACAGAGAGAGAGAATCCCAAGCAGGCTCCATGCTGTCAGTGCAGAGCCCGACATGGGGTCCAGTGTCATGAAACTTTGAGATCATGACCTGAGCGAAAACCAAGAGTCAGAAGCTTAACTGACTGAGCCACCCAGATGCCCCGAAAATGTCTTCCTTGTAATTTTGAATACAGTAAACACCAGTAAATACAAGGCACATAAAGTTTTTTGAGGTCTTCAATCCTTTTTAAGAGGTGAACTATTCCCAAGACTAAAAAGTTTGAGAACCAGGGCTGCTGGCTGGCTTAATCAGTAGACTGTGACTCTTGATCTCATGAATTTGAGCTCCACATTGGGCATAGAGATGATTTAAAAGTAAATATTTAAAAATAATAATAAATAAAAAAATAAAAAGTTTGAGAACGTATGATTCAGATTATACTCACATTCTGTCTTCTTTAAGAACCGGCAGGGGCACCTGGGTGGCTCAGTCGGTTGGGCGGCCGACTTCGGCTCAGGTCATGATCTCGCGGTCTGTGAGTTCGAGCCCCGCGTCGGGCTCTGTGCTGACAGCTCAGAGCCTGGGGCCTGCTTTGGATTCTGTGTCTCCCTTTCTCTCTGCCCTTCTCCTGCTCACGCTCTGTCTCTACGTCTCAAAAATAAATAAACGTTAAAAAAATTAAAAACAAAACAAAACTGGCAGAATTGGTTTTTCTATAGGAAGCGTTTGCTTCCTGGCTCTAGAGCTTCATTATCAGAGACCTCCTCCTACCTCCCCTTGAGGTTCTTTGTAAATCTACTCAATCTATGTTGGAACAGTTGCCTCTTCATAACAGAAATGTTATAGCAAATGAGAAAATAACCTAGCCCTTTATCTGTAAACCCTATTTTCTCAAGTGATGATGTGCATTCTTTCCTCTTGTCCATGTAGTCTGCACAATGCCCAAACTCGCCTCCTCTCTGTGATGCAACTCACTCATTTCTTGCTGCCTCCTTAAGAGTTGCATGGAAGCAGTGGATGGATTTTATAGTCACTGACTGTTCGGCAGAAAAGAAATCACTTCCAGGGATGTACGAACTACAGTAATGGCATTGCTCTGCAGAAATAATTGACTCTATAGGCTTCTTATATGTAAGTTCCTGACGTGTACCTGGTTGCTGCAAAGCAGAGCCTTGGCATTGCACTCTGTGACCACACCGTATGGTCTAGTCTGTAAAGTCTAGTACAAAATGTGTAGAGCACCTTATAAACACAAGGATATATTTTAAACCAGGTTTCTCTTATTTTCCCTTTCCATTCAAGTATTTTTCTTTTCTTTAAACAGTATTAGTCATGAAAGGTAGATTGCTTTGGTATGTTTTAGTCAACTCTCTAACTATATATTTGGAATAATATTAATGTATTAATGATATCAGTACAACTGACAGCATTCTCTGCAATGGATTTAATCCCATTTTTCACCCGAGAAGACTATAGTGGTTACATTGTGTAACAGTTATTTCCTGCATAATTGTTTTTTGGCATTACCTCATAGGTCTTTACATTAGAAGGTGCTAACATAGTTTTATAAATTATTTTGCTGAATAAAAGAGGAACTGGTCAGTCCTCAGTTTCTGAATGATTTAGGTATATAAAGAGATAGCAGAGGTCTCAGTGGAAGGAGTTCCTCTTGACAGCTCCCCACTCCCCAGTCCCTGTTGAGAACACTTAAATAAGGAATAACTAGAGCATTTGCTAGGTACTATTTCAGGGACACCTAAGTCCTTGTTCAGAGGTTTCCGAATATCATAAATCAAGGCATCCTGCATACTTTAGCCCCAACCTGGAGATTCCCCGAAGATGTCTGCCATTAAAAATCCTGAAAAATCCCAGAGGATAGACACCTGCTTAATTATGTCTAGTCCGACATTTCTTCAAGGCCATTATCCATAGAAAACTTTTATGACCGAACATATTTGAATAAGTCGTGGGACACTTCTGTTATGGCAGGACAACATTTGGGAATTATGGACTAAGAGAAAAATCCATCTCATAAGTAGTTCCAGAGGATTAATTACCACGCTTCTGATGCCCATAAGTGCTCGCTTTCCTTTCTTCTTCCCTTAACACTTATTCCAGGTACCACCAAGCAGAGGTTGATCTTGTGTCCTTAGCTGGAGGACAGAGTAGATTTTCTGACAGAAGCTATGGTACGTGGCTATGCCCAACATGAATCAGTATCATTAGTACTCTACCACAAATGTATGTTGCATTTTGTGGATTTCTGTAGGAGGGCTTGTTCTAAATTGCAAATCTATCTACTTAAACGATAACCAGTCAGCAAGTTATGAACTGGTGGTACTAATTGTTTACCTTAAGGTTTGGAGAGTCAGTAAGTTTGAAATGTATTTACAAACAAAGAAATATTTTAGCAAAAGGAAGGGACGACTTAAGATGTAAAGAAGAATGAAAGCATGGGAACTTTTTAAATTCAATGTGTTACTGAATTTGGATCACAAGTGGCAAGCTTTCTTATATATGTTCCGCAGAGGGGCAATCATGATCAACAACTATTTTTCTAGAAATATCCGGCTGTGAAACACCGAATTTGTTCTTCTGAGACCAGGCTGTATTATAGAATGTATCCACTTGAACATACATAGCCTCTAGGGCCCAGGAAAGCAAACATTCATTCGTTGTTAGTGCTGTCTTCCAAATCCCCCACAATGAAAAGTAGAATTTTCAAGCAATCAAATGCAAAGAAAATAGCTGTATGAAAATGCCACTTGATTGTAGAACTGATATTACATCTTAAGTACACCTGAGCCACCACCTTGCCCCTGGAATGCAGCATGCCAAGCATGTTAAGTGAAGAAATGGTACTGGAAAATCAACTTTAAAAGGTAGACCTACGAAAAAATCTTTTGGAGTCTTTTCTATCCCAGGGTCTCCAGGGAACTAACTTACACCACAGCGTTCAGCTATCTCTGTGATGATTCTGTTAGAGCAGCCTAGTGATCATTCGAAATTGTGAGAGCATATTTTTTATATAATCTCCAACTTCAGAATTTTTGAAACTTTGTTATAACTGAGGGAAATTTCGAAGTTTCTAATGACTCAGGGGGGAAATGTTTTTAAAGAACCTCTTACTATAGTAAATGAGAAATATGAACCCACTCATCCTTATATTAGGGTGAGAACGGAGTGATTGGAAGTAGTTGAGCTTGTTTAGTTCTTCCTGGGTAGGTCTGGTACTTTATGGGTTCTCATCTTTAAAAGGGACATCCTAATTTTATTTTAGCTAATTGGAAACAAAATTAAGAAAAAAATAAATCGCTTAGTAAAAATATAAAGGTGGTGTTTTATACTCTTTAAACCTCTTTCTTTTTTCATTCATTCATTCATTCATCTTTCTTTTTTTCTTAGTGGTGAGTTTGAAGATAGGTATTGTGGGCATACTCATGGCCTAGTGTACAGCACTGTAACTGACGTACAATAAATATTTGCTCATGATAACATTTTAAAGTCCCTTCTCTAGTGATGGTGCTAGGGAACTACTGTCTCCATACATTGCCACAATGGTTCATTTGCTTTAATATCTTTGACAAGTTGGAGTTCCCTGTTAATTGGATATAAGCACTTGATGGGCATGTTACCAGACCACCTGATAAAATTCTTATAGTCTGATATTATCCCAGAAGCTTCTTGGAAATGCTGTTCCTGGGTCTGCAGTCTCAGCACCTCAGAAATTCCATGCACCAGCTCTTCGTGCAGGATAGATTTGCAGCGAGCATGTCTTCACATTTATTTCACTTACGTTTTGTCTTTCAGAAGCCCTGCAAGGCCGGAATTCGTTTATAATGACTTAATCAGTTTCTTTGCAGGGAAAAATCCTCTTTTAGATAGACTTGGGGTACGCAAAATGAAGTACTTGCCTGAGTCTCAGTGTTTTTAAATAAGAGCTCATTAGATACTTGTTTGGAAAGAGCGCTGCAAGAAACAAGTGTCTTTGTTTCACAGAAACATCTTGAACTACTTTACTATGCTTTTGGGTCATGAAAACTCCAAACATATTTTGTCAAACACTCTTGCTTCAACTTTGAAACCCATGTGTATAGCCAGGGAAAAGCAATCTGTATGTTTCTAATTAATTTACACTTAACTCATCAGAATGTTGTTTTCTAAGAGCTATTTGATGTGTAAGACCCCTTATGAGCCTTTCAAATATGGCTTCTAAGCATTTTTCCTTTGAACCAGAAAGCCACTTTTTTTTTTTTTTTCCCTGAAGCAAATGGAATTCAATTCTCAAAAGGTTTTAGTTTGGTTCAAAAAATTGTCAGACTCACACAATCTGACAAAACATGTTTTCTCACTTAAATGGATTAACTCATGCAGTAGGCACTAGGAATTAAAGGGCGTATCATTAGGCAAAGATTTACTTAAAACTGCCACGGTGTTAATGAAATTTTTATTTATTTAGCAATGCATTCAGATATAATAACATTAAATACACTGATGTCAATGGGGTAGGAAAGTGCAAAGGAATTAAAAAGTTTTATCTTAAAAGTACGCATCCGTCTTTACAATGTGTGTACAAAGGGTGTTGAATATTATCTCCCTGGTTTCAGTTCTAAAGTCAATGTTGCGCAAAGGAGAGACTCATAGATCGGCATCATCCATTATTGCTTCTCTCGCCTGTTACATAAGAGACTTAAAGCACTGATTACTCTAGTGAGATGCAATGACAGATCCTGAGCCCAACCATTGACAAATATTCCAGGTGTGTCATGTTTCATTATGTTCACACAGTCATAGCCTGTATGAGTATTATATTTTCATCCAAATTCCTTTATGTTAGTCTTACAAGTACGTTGTTGCTTCCTAATAGCTACTTCTTTTGAAATATCCACACTGATGTTCAAATTCATTTGTGTCATAATCGGCGGACTTGCTTTTTATTTTACCCATTCATTGTAGCAAAAGTTTTGTGTAGAGGCTTCCTGGTAACCCAGGTATTAGAGAAAAAAAACATCTTAGAGTTGTTTTTTTTTAACTACCGTCTCTGTTTCCAATACATAAGAATCCATAAATGTGCTCTTGTGATTTTTTTTCTACCATTTATACCCAAATTTCTCCCTTACTTTAGGCACACACTCATTCATCATCTGTTTCTAACTTCTTATTAATGATTACCTATTTAGATTTTTTTTAGCTTCTTTTTTTCTAATGTTTATTTACTTTTGAGAGAGTGGGGAGGGGAGAGGCAGAGAGAGACGGAGACACAGAATCCAAAGCAGGATCCAGGCTCTGAGTGTCGACACAGAGCCCGACGTGGGGCTTGAACTTACGAGCTGTGAGATCATGACCTGAGCTGAAGTCGAACGCTCAACTAACTGAGCCACCCAGGCGCCCCCAATTTTTTAGCTTCTTCAAAGATGATTTTAGTTTGTAGACTAAATAGTTAGTCTGAGAAGAGTTGGAGATTTTGTGTTATTACCACTGAATTTCTTGGGTAGTTATATGCCCTTAGGACAGTCTTATAGACAAAGAACTGATCCCACTGAGTACCTACAAGCCATCTAAATATTACAAATTTCTATGCCTAGACAGCTTTCTTTTGGTCTTGTTCCACAAGACTTTGTGTTGGATGTAGCATGAAAACCAAGACAACTTGAGCATAATATAAAAACAAATACAAATCTTGGAGAATTCAAAATGCTTTGTGAACAGAAGCAGAAAACTTCTGAAAGTTTTCAGTACACTAGTCAGAAAGATTGCATAGGTTAAGTTCAGAAACATTTTCCTAGAGATAATATTTCTGATTTCAGGGTACTCAGGGATATTTTAAAATGAAAATCCACTGAGTCCATTATTGTCAGTATCACTAAAGCATCGGATGCTCGTTGGATCCATGTATTTCTCTGTGGGAATATTCAGAGAGTTTGGGCAATATATGCACCCTGCCTTTAGTGAGTTTTATAATTGGATTATAATCCGAAATCCAGAATCTCATTTTCTACCTATAAAGGGCAATGGAGCCATATTTCCCAATTTCATTTTGTAGTGTTCAGTGCCTGGCCTTTGAAATGATCTTCTCATTTCAAAGTTTAAAAATCATTGCAACATCCTTCAAAATAAGTCTACTTGTTTGACTTAAGAATGTCCTTGGTATATCTCTCAATGAAAGAGTCTGTTCCGAGAGAGCACTTTTAAAGACATTACTACCCCTGCTTACCCTCCCGCCCCAGGAGACTTTAATTTTCAGGCAGCATCAGTAGTGTGAGATGAAATGGCCCTGGAAGTTTTGGTGACAAGCCAGAAGGACATTTAAATAGAGCAGTACTTGTATATGTTGTAGCCTTATTCCCCGATGAGCTGTAACAAACAGTTAAAGCATACTTTCTACTAGTGGCAAATTGCTATTGGGAACCCCTCCAGTTCACTCATGGGCTATAAACACAATAGTTGGGATCAATTCTCCTATAGATTAAAATTCAAAGTATTACCCAAGAACAAGTAGGTACTAAAGTGATCACCTTTCAGTAGATCCAGTGTGGCCACACTTAGAATTCATATGAATAGGACATTTGAGAGGGGGAGAGAGAGAATAAGAAAAAGAAGAAGGGAGAGAGATGGAAGGAGAGGGCGGGGGAGATAAGGGAAGGAAAGGGACAAAAAGGTAACCTTCCAGCACTTACTTGATAGTAATGAGGAAAAAGAATTTTTTCCTTCAAAATTTACAGATGTCTACTTATTTATTTGAACTGTTGTTATGTTTAAATGGAGTGAGTAAACTCTCTGTGAGCCAATTTGGCAATAGATTATATTAAACAATACATAAATGGAGTGAGTAAACTACCAAAATATGTTTTTAACCCACTCGTTCCTGAGTAACTGCATTTAAAATACCAGAAAGTACAGTGGACCTTTGCAAAGACACACAGATGGCCAACAGACCCATGAAAAGATGCTCAACATCATTAATCATCAGGGGAATGCAAATCAAACCCACAATGAGATAGCACCGCATACCTGCCTAGAAGGCACAGAATGACTAGAATCAAAAACACCAGCAATAACAAGTGTTGGTGAGGATGTGGAGCAAAAGGAACCCCTGCACACCGCTGTGGGGGAGAATGCAGACTGGTGCACCCACTGTGGAAACAGTACGGAGGTTCCTGAAAAAATTAAAAAATAGAATTACCATATGATCCAGTAGTTCCACTATTCGGTATTTACTCAAGGAAAATGAAAACACTAAGTGGGAAAAATATATGCAACCCTGTGTTTATTGTGGCAGTATTTATAAGAGCCAAGATATGGAAATAACCCAGGTATCCATCCACAGAGAATGGATAAAGAAGATGTGATATATATTATATCACATTATATATATGTGCGCATACACACACACACATATATATAATGCAGTATTACTCAGCCATAAAAGGACTGAAATCGTACTGTTTGCAACAACATGGATGGACAGAGAGGGTATAATGCTAAGTGAAATAAGTTAATTAGAGAAAGACACATACCATATGTATTCAATCATATGTGGAATTTAAGAAGCAAATGAACAAAGAAAATAAATAGAAACAAGCAAACAAAAAAAGACTCTTAAAAAAGAAGACTGTTAAGTACAGAGAATAAACTGGTGGTTACCATAAGGGAGGTAGGGGGTGTGGGTGAAATAAATAAAGGAGCTTAAGAGTGTACTTACCTTAACGAGCACTCAGCAATGTATAGAATTTTTTAATCATTTTAATGTACACCTGAAACTAATATAACACTGTAGGTTAATTATACTTCAATAAAATAACAGAAATTAAATCATTTTTGTTGTGAGATTAGAATCCCTCTTAACAGGTTAACAATATTGTTTCTTAACAGAAATAATTAATCCAGGCCAGAATTCTACTTTCTACCTTTGCTGTAGAAAGTATAAGATTTCACGAGAACAAAACAATCACACAGACTGATTTGAATAACCTGAAAAGCATCTTTGCCAAATGTGTATTTAGTGTAGTAGGTCTCCTGCTTCTGTTATGTTGTCCTTTCTTTGAACCCAAGGGTAGACGGGGGAATGTTAAGGGAACCGCATGCTTTCATTCAGGTCAGCAGTGTGCTTCAGAAGACCTAGTAGGGTCCCTATGCATTTTCTCAGGTTGCAAGACAGCTGCCCTATTGTGAAGAACCATCCATTTGTCTCAGTGGGATAGACGTCATACTTCCATAAGACAATTAGCTATTTGTTTAAGTTTAAAAACCCCATGGAGATACCAGTTTGTCATTTTTTTTTGGCTGTAAAAGTGTTATATCCCCAAACACCATCCACTAAAGTTTACTTTGAAATAGAAATATTTTCAAATACAATTAGCTTGTGGAATTTTTCATAGCATGGTGCGTTGCAATTCTTTTTTTTTTTTTAAGGAAAAGGAACAAATATCTTTTTAATATTTTGGTGTTTGTTTTTCCCCAAGGGAAGACCACTCTCAAAGCAAGAGGGCAGCCTGATATCTGAAATTGAAAGGGTAAATTGCTGCTTTATCACATGAGTGTCTTTTGTAGGTTGGAAGTGAAAAATATTTTTAATTTCGAAGTGAATTTAGGGATCTGGGCATGCTCACTGCACATTACTTTAGAATTATTAAAGTAGTTTGATTTAATAGAGTGAATCTTCTCGGGTTGAGAAGTACTTCACTCTGTACTGCACAGGCTGAGATGTTGGAACCCGATCGCTTCCCAGCTGAAGAGCTTATAAAAAAATGTGAAGTACTCTAATAATTTTAAATTACTCTATACTGCACATTTTCAGGTCTCTGATCACCTCCAAATTCAAGTGCTTATAAAACTGCTCCCATAATTTTAAATTGCTATGTGCACAGTGATTTAAAATTGTGAGAGTCCTTTAAAGTTTTTTAATAAGTGCTTTAATTTAGCACTGAGTTGAGCGATACTCCAGTATAACTTCAAGAAATTATGAAACTGATATAAAAATTTATCCTCTGGAAAGAAAATTACATTATGTATAAAAGGGTGAGGCTTCAAATGAATATATATGAGGATGAAGGTACCAAATGCTCAGGAATAATCAGTCAATGAGTTGAGATAATAGGGTCCTGAGGTGGGGTGGGGGTTGTTTTGTTCATTTTGCTCACTGCTTCCCTGGGGCTATAGTTCTTGAAACTCTAACAGGTATTTCAGTTCCCTTAAGGTGAAGAATTGCATTTAGAGGACTTCTCTTTCCATTCTCAGCATTTTCAAAGATGTCAGGAAATTTCTCCCGAAATTATGGGAAAATGGCCTTGTTAGATGAAAGGAGTATATCTTAGAAAAAGAGAGAGGGGAAGGAAGAGGGAGGGAGAGGAAGAGAAGGAGGGAGGGGGCAACATGGGAGAGTGAGAGAGTGTTTATTCTTGAACAGGTCTTCTCTCACTTGTCAGTGAGATAGCTTCTGGACATTACTGACTAGTTAATTTCTCATTTTTCAAAGGTAAACATAGCATGTTTTAAATTGTCTTCATGCGTGAGTGAAATTGTTTTTATTAAGGACAGAATCCCTTTTGTAAAGCAATGGTTCTGTTCACGGTAGAGGAGCACTTAGATTTTGTTTTCTGACTACCCGCCATTATTATTATAATGCACCAGTTAATTTGACTTTAAATGTGCTACCTTGCTAAACAGATCTAGCCTTATCCCACATGTTTTGGGGGATGAAATATCTTGCGATGGGCCAGCAGCCAACAAGCTTCTGTGCCTTCCCCAGTTTATTTTCAATGCCGTTCAGGTCAACATGGTGGAGCGTGTGGACTGTGTCATTTGGTTTGTCCCACTGCATGAGACAATCTGAAATATCAAACTATTTGGTGGGGCCCTGAGGACTCTCACTTACTTAACTACAGTTTTATGCTGTCTTTGATTAACTACATTACAGCGAAATATGCAGGGGTTCTTGGGTGGCTCAGTGGGGTAAGCATCGGACTCTTGATTTCGGCTCAGGTCACCGGTCTCACAGTTCCTGAGTTCGAGCCTCGCATCAGTCACTGCTGAAGGTGTGGAGCCTGCTTGGGATTCTTGCTCTTTTCCTTCCTCTCTGTTCCTCCCCTGCTCGTGCTCGCTCGCTCTCTCTCACTCTCAAGACAAATACACTTAAAGTGAAATACATAAAAGATAAGGATGTTCTTTTTTTCAGAGTGTTGAAGGCTTAGGATTTATAATATATTGTGATTTTTTGTATGTTTCCGAATTTTGTGAAACCCCACAGGCTTACTTTTCAGGAAAAGACATTGACATTTTACCAAGTTGCATATGAAGTAAAGGGGGAATTGACTGTGTGCTTCAGCAGTTCATGTTTCAATAAGGGAAATTACACACACCATTGGATTCTAGGGCATAATAAATGAGTGAATGTTAGCTATTATTTCACACATTGCTACAAATATTACCATGCGCCCAAACATTTGAAATAGTTCTCATCTCCATTTTTGGCTTATATAAATATTCCTTGAAAATAACTATTTTCCTGTATATTCTAAATATAGAAGATTAATTTCTCTAACTGCAGGGAAACAGGGCTTTCTGAAAGGTAATAACATACACGTCTACTTGGTAATGGGCAGAAAGGATGGATGTGAAAGCTTAAAAAGAGACAGTGATTTTCCCTAATTTATCACTCAACTCCTCTCACCATTTTCTAAGACGATGCCAGCATTACTAAAACAAATTGCATTCTGTGTCCCCAGTAGAACATCTGTTACTGCCCTGGAAGTATGGGCTACTCGGATCATGGAGCCTTGGAGAAAGGCAAAGTTGCCTTGTTCCATGAAAGTCCGTGGTTTGCCTTCACCACCAGAGGCTGGTTATAATTTTAGGGTAGAATTATCTCATCATTTTCTCTCTGACAGGATTCATTTCTGCTTCTCAGATCTCCACAGACACTTATTTAAAAAGCCCTCCCCTCTAGTTTTGTTCTTACTGGGGAAATGGAGGCAGTGGGGAGGAAAAAACAGAAGGAGGTTCTTTCTTTTTCTGAGTCCATTCTGGGCAGTGAATAAGATGTGTTTTTCTTACCGATGTCAATAAAAGACCATCCCTTTAACTGCCCAGCTTATTAGTCGTATGCATTGCCTTAAGATATTGCCCCCGGAGATCAATACCCTGATTTCCTTTCCATCTGCCTAGACCAAGATAATTAGGCTCTTTACTTTGTTTTGTATATAATGAAGGAGGCAACGTAGTGCTAGTAGGGAAAAAAAGGCGATTTCCCAGTGGTAAATGTATTGACATTTACAGACACCGACAGAGCACAACATGGAGAGAGTAATGAGAAATTTGACTGCTTTCCCGTCTTTCTCTGCTTCCTGCTTTAGAGCTGCTGCATCCCACGGTGAATTACTAGCTACAAAGAGAAGGGACTGCTTAGGGACTGACAATTGAGAGCATTTACAATTAGCTGAATTGATTAACCTTTACAAATGCTGTTACTTTATGAGGTGTTTTTCTCAGCCCTGGTTGAACAGTACGCCTTATTGATTCAACATACTCCTTTATGGAAGCCCTGATTTGTCTGTGACTCCACCAGTCATAACGCCTGCCTTGGTAATCGCTTCTGCGTGTTCTTGGGAAAACTTGACACGGTAGACTGATTGACATTATGTAAATGGGTCCTTGTCACCCTCTCCGAGAGGGAGCGGTGTACGGCGGGAGAAGCGAGGGCACAGATCTGTTTCTCTGCATCGCCGTCTCCAAGCACAGACACAAAGGATGCCAGCCTCTCACTGCCCCTCAGTCCACTGCTTTGCTTTAAATAAACAGCCTGCAGGACAAAAAGAACTGCAGATGTTCCTCTGAGGTTTCCAACTCCCCTGTGTTCCTGGTTTTTATTTCACTTGCCTGAAATAATTTGGATTGTGTGTGTGAATATGTAAAGGAAGGGGTGGTGGGAAATTGTCAAAAAAAAATTGACTTGTATTTAGCTAATTAAAAAAACAAACAAACAAACACAAAAAACGTTATAGACTGACCTTGAGTGCCTGCTTTGGCCAATGATCCCAAAACCTGTGACCAGAGGCATATTCCTTTATCCAGTTTCAGTCAAACTCTGTGTTTAGAATAACTGTCACGTAGAAATGGCCGCCTTCCATCCCTCACGGCCCATCAAACTATATGAATACAAAGTAAATGCTGTTTGATTTCTCCTCCCTTTATGCTCCACTCTCTCTCTGTGTTCTTCCTTCTTTCCTTCTTTTATTCTTCATTTCAAGGGGTACATTTTTGTGATCTTAAAAGAACTGACAGCTCGAACTCTATCCATTCGCCGTTCCTCCGGTGCGCTTTAAAGGCATTGAGCACCCGAGACTCGTTACATGTTTTGTGGGGGCCGGTGCAGAACGAAGATACGGGGCCCCTCACTTATAAAACAGGAAAACTTTCTAAATGGTGACAGCAGACCCATGACACCAAACCCAGCTCTTGTAAGCATGAGGGTTTGGGTGACCGCAGAGTCACGTGCCAGGAAGTAGGCCCTTGGACACGGTGTTTTGTGAGAAGACTTGAGGTGGTGGTATTTGTTTTCCTCCCCACCTGGAATTTAAACTTCCCTAATGTGCGACCCGTTCGTTCTGGATCATGCCGAACTGCAGACGTCTGTTTACCACTTGATCTGCTGCTCAGTGGGTAGGAAGTGAGACTACCATCCTCACGCCCATCTTCTACCTCGCAGGGAAACCTAAACCAGACCCGGGTGACTGGAAAAGCACTTCTGTCCATGCCGGTGTTAGGAGAACGGAGTGTGTGTCACCTTGTGCCTTCAGTGCTGGCTGCAGAAAGTTTGTTTTGCTTCATGTGATTAAACTGAATGTTTTGCTTGATCCACATGCAAAAATATGTGCATTTATTCTAATATAATACGTATACATATTCAAACACACAGGATTTTTTTCATACATATATATGTATAACGGAATTGAGTTTATGGCATTCCAAGACACAGATGAACAATGATGGAAGACAGCCATTTTTTTTTATGAAGAATTGATGCATTTTTAAAGAAAAAAGAATCAGAGAGCTGCTCTAACAAAGTCTGCAGCATTCACAGCGTGACAAACAAATTAGAAAACAGCAGATGCAGCACAAATTAAGATGTATTTAGCACAGCAGCCCATCAGATGTGTGAACGTCTTTTGTAACTCAGCTTTGCAAGGTTGATGTATTGCACTTTAGACAGCTGATAATGAACCCTCCTAGCAATTAGAAGTGGAAATACTGAGGAGTCAAAATTGTGTTGTTCCCAGTGGGCCAAAAAGGAAAAAAAAATCCATGTGAAACTTACTTCTTTATGTGCTTGCAAAACAAAGAGAATGTTTCAATTTATATACTGGTGTGTTTGAATTTCTCTTGCCTTTTAAAAATTCCTACTTCATTTTAATTACCATCCGATTCTAAAGTGTCATTAAATAAGTATGAATTCTGTTGCAGTTACACACGTTTTATGGCCAATACAATGTCTTTCCTTTATGGGATGCATTATTTAGTAATCTTACATTAAGACAATAACTTCAATCATTGTGCCTTCAAATGGCAATAAGCATGGTAATGGCTTTGCTGAGCTGCTTCCTGACTCTTTCTATCATTATGTTTTCTCTTTAATATTAGAACATTGTTTTTATTTCTATGCAGATAGTGCGTTCCCCCCAGTTTCTGCTTGTGAGAGTGGAAGCACGTTTGCCGTAGGGAACAAAGCATCAGAGTCCATCTAATAGACCAAATTCTATCTTAATCTGGTGCCAGGTCTAACAGTGTACTGTTAATGTTTGCTTTTTTTTTTTTAATCAATATTTTATTTAAGCAAGCATATCATTTCCTTCCAGGAGGAAGAGGTGCTTGGTAGTCATTCTGTGGAGTTAGCAGTAGTCCAGCATTTTGTCAAGTATGTGTTTTGACAAATTTAACAAGCTTGAAAAGACTCACAGGAGAATAAGCCAAACCACATAAAGGTGGAAAAACAGAAACAAATAAGGAAAGGGAGCCTAATTGGTGTATTCTGCCTAGCAAAGAGAGATCTGACAGGTGATTTGAAAGCTGACCCACCTATGTGAAAAATCTTAGATGTTTCCGATGCTTGTAGTCTTCAAGAAATAAGCCTCACAGACACTATTTCTTCCCGTGTATGTTTCCTGCTGTTTTGTTGTTCCAATCTGTATCCTCAATCCCAGACCTCCAAAGAGAACCCTCCCACCTTCAACTCTCCCCAAAGGTGAGAAGAGCATGAAGGTGAATGGAAACATTACAGTCACATTTCTGTAATACAAATACGGATGTCCCAATGTATGTGCAGACTGGTTGTGTTTTGAACACCAAGGACAGAGTTTATTTCCCAAGGTATCAGCCTTTCTGTGCTACCCAGAGAATGGTCCAAATAGTACTGTCCTGGATTCCCATTGTAACTTAAAGGGAAACTTCCGATGCCCAGAGCCCTCGATGTCCTGCAGATGGAGGAGGAACATGTCACTGAACACTGCGCAGCAGAAACCCACTTGGGTGGCATCAATCTTGACTTCCAAACGGACAGTTCATCTATATCCTAAGTCTTTAGAAGACCTGGAAGGAGCTCCTTTTGGTAACTTGTGACAGTGTTGCCGTTGAAAGTCCGGTTGATGTCGGTGTCATATCCTCTAGAAACACTGGCTATCGGGCTATGCTGAAGTTTGCTGCTACCACCAGAGCCATTTCTATTGCTGGCCGCTTCACTCCAGAACCTTCAGGAGCCACGACTTTCAATGGTGACTGATCCCAAGGCCAACCACCAGCCTCTCAAACAGGTGTCTTCCATTAATCCGCCTGCCATTGCTCTGTGGAACACAAACGCTCCTCTTTGCTCAATGGACGCCGCCATCCCCTGCAGCAACAAGGCGCACACAGCAAGTGGGCCGCGCAGTGCAGGGAAGTGGCGCAAGTGGGGCGGGAAGTCCTGCGCATGCGCCGTGCTCTTCCGCAAGCACGCAGGAACGTCACCTCTGATCTCTCCCGCCGAGGAAATTCTGAAGAGATGTAGAAGGCAAAGCCGGCCACTGCTGAAAAGGCTGAGGCCGGGGGAAACTTTGGGGTGGATGGACTGCCCAGGTCCCAAATTTACAGCTTCTCAACCCGAGGCGGCAGGCTGGTCTGCAGGCACGGGGTACCCCCTGCACCTACTCAGCAGTTCCGTGAGGAAGACGGGAGCCCTCGGCGGCCACTGAGGACCGGACCGGGCCAGACCGAACCGGAGTGCCTGCTGCTCAGGCCACTGAATAGGTAATAGGAACGACCCCTGAGGCTGTTCTCCCGTAGGTTCTTAACCAGAACACGCACCTGAGAGAGGATTCCAAATCATGTCACTGAGACGAGAGGTCACGAACCAGCAGGGTGAAGCCTGGAACAGGCTTGGAGGGTTTTTAAAAATGTATTTATATGTGTATGTGTTTTTCAGTGTTTACAAATGAATACAGTTTTAAACTCAGGAGACTTTCCTGTAATGATTGGCATTCCAGCTGCTTGAGAAATCAGCTCGCAGCGCGTCTGCATTTCTACGTGGTTAAGTTGGGGGCCCCGCCACCCTCGGGTGGGCTGGCACTGTCCTGGTGTCCACGGTCCCCTTCCTCCGCCGTCTCTTCCACTCGGCCTGAGCATTCGCCGCTGTTTATGCTGCTGCTGGCTTTGTTTTTTTTTTTTTTTAATTTTTTATTTATTTATTTATTTATTTTTGAGATCCAAGAAAGTTTTCTTATTCAGCCGATTTTCTCATTTACGTTACTGTCCAGCCCTTACAGGCAATATTTATGTTTGCGGCCCCCGGCTGTTCACAGGATCTTCATTAGTGAAATCCGAAGGATAAGCTAGGAGATGTATTTTTCAAACCTAAGATCCTACGTTTCTATTTTGTTTCTATTTCTACAAGCAGAGGAGGGGAAAATGGAATAACTAGAACGAGGAGAGATTTAGGATGGGCATGAGAAAGAACTGCTGGGGAAAAAAATGTGAAAGAAACATTGAACTCTTTTTCCTGATGGAGATTTTGAACTCTCTTTATCCTTAACATAAAGAATGATAATCCCTTACATCTGTACAATGCCTTAGTGCTTTTTAAAGTGCTGTCATATAAAAGAACTTTTTTGAGCCCGTTTTATGAGGCTATTTTTTTTTTTTTAAGAAAGGACATAGATGATAGGCAGGAGATAATCCATCTAAAATGAAGTCCATTGGAGTATGGGGGGGGGTAAATTAAGGGCCTTATTGTGGTTTCTTCTGGCTGTATAATTCTCTTTTTCACCAAGGCTGTGACCTTTTTTTAAAAGAGTAGTAAATACACTGCAGAGGAATGAAGCTGTTAGAATGTGTTGGCTCCTTACAATGATGGTTTAACCCAGGTTCCCCTTATTACACTGATTTATGAGGCAGGTGGTATTAGGAATCACCAAGCCTATTACAACTATTTTCCTTTCAGTATTGTAAATCTAAAGCACACCATGATATTTAGAAATAGCTGGAGACACTGTAATTTCTGTTAAGTCAGACTTCACATAGATACTGGCCTGCGTGTAGAAGTCATTTAGCAGGTTTCTCTTTTTGCCTTTAACATGGAAGTCGGGATTTGTAGGGAAGCGAAGTTGGGATGAGTATTCAAACCTGTGAGACTAATGTGGTTTCTAAGAAGGACATTGACCTCAGAGTTTGGGAGCCTGGGTCCTGGGCTTGCTGTTGATCCTGTGGATGAACTTGGCTCATCGATGGAACTGCTCCTTCTCAACATTCTGGAAGACAGTGTTTTACAACTTCCCCGAGGCGGGAAGTGTTGGGTCACTGTTGGTAAGACCTCTTTCTGAGTCAGTATTCACGGATATTTGAGCGTTGAGGAATTGGCTTCCATCAGACGCAGGGGGTGGGTGCACTTAGATTTAGGGGTAACGGAAAGCAGCAGTGAGTAGTGTTTTTTGTAGCTGCCTTTTGCAGGTTGTATATTCTCGTCCAGTAGAGCATTTATATCTACTTGTCCAAAGTCGTTTGATCACTCAGACCTCACAACCATGTCCTCTTGGGCTAGTCTTCCCCTCCAGATCCCAGCCTGTGTGCTGCTTCTGTCAAAATCGAGATGTGTGAGGCTTTCCTCCCTAATCTGAGGCTGTAGTTAACAAGTAGGGGTTCACAGCAAACAGTGACTGACTTGCCATTTTTTCCCAGTTGCCTTTTAGTTAGAAACATCCACAACCGCATTATTGTCATTCATGATGGAATTAGAAATACCGAATGGTTGATGAGGAAAAGTTTTTGGGAACTGGGGTCAGCAGTCTTTCCAATAATCAGAAGAAAGCTAACAAAGGAGGTAAAACTATGGCAGAGCCCAATACACCGTCATGTTAATGACATTCAAAAATGACCTTTTTAGGTCTCACAGGTGAGGTCTTCTGGAATGGGTACTTTTGATATGAAAACTCTTAAGTTTCTTCTTTGATCGCGTATGCATAATACCATCAGTAGAAAATTTTATCATTCGTAAATGTTCAACCTCTTTTCGAAAATTCATTGCTGGCTTTTTGGGGGTGAAGCTGAGAAGGCAGTCATTGCAGGATTGACTTTGTAAAGACACAGTTCAGTGTCCTGAACCCCATCGCATTGTCAATGAGAAGAAAAGAAACCCCGTGATGACCAGAAAATCACTCTTACTGGACACTGGGAAACAATGTATAGCCTGCCGTGTGGTTTAGGAGCACATTTTTAAGAGTAAATTTCTTTAAAATAAGCAAAATTTGCCCTGCTAAAAGCGACTTATATTCTGAGCCTTATTTAACCTCGAAACTATAGCATTTGAACTTCATTTTCATGCTGTGTTATGTTGGTAGTTATTAGCAGATACCGTTTGATAAGATAGTTTTAAAATTAGACAAGATTGCCAGCTGACGTACTCTTGATGCCTTTGATCCGGAAGTGAGGAAGATTCTCTCTGGGCAAACAGTGAATGTTTTTTGGCCCCTTAAAGGGAAAATCAACAATTGTTTTGTTCTTGTTTCGTTTCTGTTTTAGGTGCCCACCCTGCCCAACCTCCCATCCCCCATTACTTCTTTGTCTTATTTGTTTATTGGTATATAATGACCAATAAATGGAAACATAAAATACCCCTGTGCTTAATTTAAGGAAAAAGACCCTCTGGACATGAAATCATTTCCAGACAAAGGGCAAATATTATTGTTTCTTTGCTCAAAGAAATTATTCTCTGTTTCATGCTCAGTTCATTCTGTACTTTTATCTTTCTGTCGAATGTGTGCTCTGTGACCTCTTCGCTAACGCAGCCCTTTGATATGTATTGTATGATTATAAAAGTGCAATGCCAAATTGAATAGGCAAACTTATACCCAGACAATGGAATTGCTGCTAACAGTGCTGTAGCAAGCCTGTCATCTTAGAAATGTTGGAGTAATTAAATCTGGGGATTTAGAACTTTAGTTAGTCTTTTTGTATTATTATAATTTTTTGGTATTATTGTACTTTGACAACAAATTATTCTCTTGCATATCTAAAGGTAGATTTTATAATAATTTCTAAAACGTGCATATATTTTTAAAGTTCATAGCATTTTACATTAATTATTCATCAAATTATGCCCATTGTATAGATGAAAACCTGAGGCTCAGGAATATCTTGTTGTTTTCTTAATATCAAATATCCAGTAAGTGGTGAATCTAATATTTAAACATGGTTTTCTAACTCTAATTCTGGGATAGTGAGAGACAAATTTGTTGTGGTTCTTTATATAGCAATTCTGTTAATGCTATTTTTCTTCTATGGAATCCTTGGTTTTCTAATATTTCTTTCTCGAGTGCCCAAAGAATCCTGAAATGTTGATTGTTGTTTTCTCCCCATCACTCTTTTTTTCACAATGGGCCTTTCCTGCTTGACAGAAGAGAGGCATGGTCCTCCTCCATCCTGAATCTTGCTACGCTCCATTGCCATCGAATGAAAAGATTTCCTCTAGCCTCTAACACATACTTCTTAAATACATTTTTTTTGAGAAAAACATTCATAATAGCAAAACAGAATGATTCCAAATGATCTGTTGAAGGGCATGGGACCTTGCTTTACCCATGAAATAAATTCAAGTCAAAGAACTATTCCTGACTGTACCCCTATGAGGAACCATGTGGAAAACTCCTGAGAATGTTTTCACATTGTCATGGGAAATCTGGGACACTTATTCTCTGACTTCTACCCCTCAGTGTTTGAAAGATGCTAAGGGCCTTAAATCCCCATGCGTTGCAGGCTGCCTGGCACAGGGTTGAGCAAGCTGCTGTGGCAATGAATGAAGCTTTCAGGCAGAGATTCTCAGAGACACAGGTTTTCAGTGGTAGAGGCTGTGTGTGTGTGTGCTAGGAACTGTGTGTTTCTGCAGGTGAACTCGGAAGCAGGCTGAGGGAGTGTGTAATAGTGCAGGTATGCATATGACTATGTATGTGTATGTGTTTTCACATTTCAGTGAGGTTTTGATGATCTCTTTAAAAAATTTTTTTTAAACATTTACTCATTTTTGAGAGTGAGAGAGACAGAGCATGAGGAGGGAGGGACAGAGAGAGAGGGAGACACAGAATCTGAAGCAGGCTCCAAGCTCTGAGCTGTGAGCACAAAGCCTGAGGCAGGGCTCAAACTCATGGACCTGTTCTGAAGTTGGACACTTAACGGACTGAGCCACCCAGCCACCCCTCATGACCTCCTATATTAGGATGACTTTATGGAATAGAGACTATATCCAGAAATGCCAGGATTCTGCCTTGGCCAGTTTAGCCTCATTACAGAACTTCCTGAAAGAGACAAAACTATAAAGGAGGGTTATAAAGAAGGAAAATAGTATTGCTTTGTTAGATGGAAGCCCCTTACCCCAGTACATGGGCTGGAGCTCTTGACTTCAGCTAAATCCTAGGCAAGGCCTTTTCTTAAACTTACTCAAAAGTCCTGCTACTTTTTAGTCACAGGGCTTGAAAGGATGATTGTGGGTGACCGAGGATGGTTATAGTCCCTCTATATAAAAAGAGATTCGTTTCAAGGAGTGGGTTGACATGATAGTGAGGCCTGGCAAGGCAAGTCTGAAGTCTTCAGGGCTGTCAGGAAGGACAGGCTGGAAACCTTTGTGGGAGGCAGCTACTGTCCACAAGTAGAGTTTCTTCTATTTCACAGAAGCCTTGACTATTTAGTTGAGGGCTTTCAAATGATTGAATGAGGCCTACTCAGGTTCTCTGGGGTAATTTCCCATACTTAAAGTCAACTGATTATATGGTTTAATCAAAATACCTTCATAGCAACCTGTAGTTTAGTGTTTGTTTGAGTAAAAAGGGGCTATAGTTTAGCCAATATGACTCATAATTACTGTGGAGGACGGATGAAGAAGGAGAGATTATCTGGGGCTCACAGAGATGAGGCAGGACCTGGCTCTTATTTTTTCTAACGTTCTGAGAAGAAAGTGCGAGTGAAAGCCGCATACATAACCCTGGACTTTTCTTTGACTCTAAGCCTGTCCATTTGGAAGTGTAGTTCCTTCGGTGATATGAAATTGATACAATGAGATTGCTATCACCTCCTTTGGAAGAACTAAGTAGGTGTGGTACAATTTTGGTACGAGGTACAATTCTGGAAGAATTAAGTTGGAGTGGTACAAGCACCAGCTTTGGTGGTTTTTACTCCTCAACATCAAGGAATTTTCAAACACTGTTTACCTGGAGGTAGCATCAGATTCCACAAGTTAAGGGTTCAGTCCTGCTAGAATGCCCTCTCCTACCCCCACTTCAGGCTCTAGCCACAAGTCCAGGGTCGTCACCCATGCTTCTGCTGACTGGCTTTAGATTGGAGAGTCAAAAGACACCCTCTTTGGGTTCAATTAATTCTTTGGAATGGCTCGCGGAACTCAGAGAAACATTTTACTTAATAGATTACTGATTTATTATACAAGGATATAAGTCAGGAATAGCCAAATGGAAGAAGTGCCTAGGGCAAGGTATGGGAGAAGGGTCAGAGCTTCCATGCTCTCCCTGAGGTACTGCTCTCCACACATGGTCATGTGTTCATCAACCAGGAAGCTTTACAAATCCTGTCCTTTTGGATTGTTATGGAGGCTTTATTACCTCGGTATGATGGGTATAACTCATTGGCCATTGGCACTTGATTCAACTTCCAGCTCCTCCTGTCCCAGAGGTCTTGGGTGTGAATGAAAGTCCCAGTCCTCTAATGGCATAGTTGGTGGTTGGCTCCACTGACACATTTCAAGAACCATTTCATTAACATAACCAAAGATATTTAAATCTCTCTCCCCACTTAGGAAATTCTAAGCATTTTAGAAGCTCTGTGCCAGGAGTGGACAGGCATGAAGGTCAAATATATACACATATGTATATATATTCCTTACGATAAATTACAGTATCATAGTTGGTTAGAAAAATTTTCCCAGTTGTCTCCCCAAAATGTCAATAGATAGATAGATAGAGGTGTATGTGTGTGTGTGTAGAATTCTTTTTTTCTTTTTCTCTTTTAAGCAGTTAGGCTAAAAGCCAACCTGATGGAAACTAGAGATATGGGTACTCCCTCTTCTTTGTAGGGGACTCGTAGGGCGTCAGCAAGTCCTTCACCTTCCTGTATGTAATTGCTTCCTAGGGTACACAGCTCTTAAACAGTCATCTGGTATCAGTGAAGAGCCAGGCCTTCCTGGCTTGGCAGGGATGCTTGTCTGCTGTCTTACAATAAAATCTCTAAAATGGGTTGTACTAGGATCTCCCTTAAGTTAACTACAAAGGTACATCATAGTTCAATAGAATGTTCTTTCCCTTTTCTGTTCTCTTTTACACTTAATTAGGTTGTCTAACCTAGCACATTGGAACAGGGTATACAGTGGGCAGTTCACAATGTTACATTCCTCACTTATTATCATCAGTTCAAAAAGGCCTGTTCAAACGCGATGAATACAGTATTTTCCTATATTAATTTACTGCAAAGAAATTAAAGCCCACAGATGGAATCACTCATCTTGTAAAAATGAAATGTTTAGTAAAGTTCGAGTTGGAAAATAATCCTTATCCAGTTTTTTTCTCTTCTGCGTAGTCTTAAACATAGAACACTCACTCATACACCTAATTCATGACTGAATTCCTTCTTCAGCAGCTATAGTGTGAGCTGTTCTCTGTCCATTGGATCTAGTGTAGATCATTAATGATCTCCAAAATTGTACTCATCCATCAATTAGTCGAGTGTTTCTAAAATTCCCAAATCTAGGAGGATACATAATATCTTATCAGTAGCCTCCCAGTCATAAAATTTATAGCACACCAGTTATCATAGCAATTATGTCAAATAAAAAATGGTATTCCTAAAACTCATCGTGTTTTATAGACCTTCACTGTAATTGCCAACCATAGGTGATGCTTGACTCTAAAGAACATTGTGATACACACAATGGAGGGACTTTCTCATTGGGTATTTATAGAGAGAATACTTTTATTTTTCCTGGGTAGGACAGAGGGGACTTATCCATAAATACTGTCTCCTGTCTCCTCTCTTGTCAGAGAGTAGCAGTGAAACCACATTTCTCTGTTTGTAAAGCACAGTGTTTGATTCTTTCTTGAGGATCTCTTCTAACTCTTTAGTTGTCAGTACTTTGGAAACCTTTTAAAGAAGATTTTGTTTTGTTATGTTTTGTTTTTGATATGAATTCTTGGAACTCTAGTCAGAAGACGAAAAGAGAAACTAGTGAAAAAGGACTCAGTGTCAGGAAGTGGTGGAACAGTAAAACAATAATTAGAAAGCATGCAAGAATTGACAGTACAGTTATTACTAAAAAGAAAAAAAGCCAGCCATTTTGAAATTAAAAAAAATAATAAATAAGAAATCATAATGGAAATCAAAAATAGTAAACCTGAATGACAGATAAATACTACATATAAAATGTACAGGATACAACTAAAATGGTATTTGAGAACATTTTATATCTTTAAGTGGAAAAGAAGAAAGCCTAAAAATTACTGAGGTAAGCACTTAAGAGTTCAGAAAATTAAAAGGAATGAATTCAGACAAAATAGAAAAGGTAATGAAGAAAATATCAAATATCAATAATATAGAAAACAGAGGTCTAATGAAGAGGATCAAAAAGGCTATAAGTGACTTCTTGAAATGCTTATTAAAGTGATAAGCTACTGATAATATTTATGAACTTAAAGAAAAAAAAAGAAGAATAGCACAAGTAAACTAAGAATGAAAAAGGGCACTACAGGGGCGTCTGGGTGGCTCTGTCGGTTAAGTGTCTGACTCTTGGTTTCAGTTTGGGTCGGTCATGATCTCATGGTATGTGAATTTCAGCCGCGTGTCTGGGTACTGCTTGCTTGGGATTCTCTCTGTCTCCTTTCTCTCTGCCCCTCCCCTGCTCACATGGTCTGTGTCTCTGTCTCTTTCTCTCAAAATAAATAAATAAACTTAAAAAAAAGGGAGCTACAGATTTGAATGTGTAGTAAATATGTAGAGAATTTCACAAGCAATTCTGTTCCAATAAATTTGAAACAATAACCAATAAAACTAGAAAAATGCTACTTCAAGATTGACTCAAGGAGAAATAGTCAGCAAGAATAAACCTATAACTATTAGGGAAATGTAACCTGAAGGGCAAAGTCTTACAACACACACGTATATATAAAAAGCTTTTCAGGTGCCTTCTACCAATCATTCAAGAAACGTGATTACTAATATCACTGAAAATCTTGGAGAGTATAGACATAGAAAAAAAATGTTAATTCATATTATGGAGCCCATGTACACTGTGATCAAATGCAGAATCGCCTACATGAGAACGGAAATTAAAAGCTAAATTCAGTGATGAAGGTAGATGCAAGCATCTGAAACAAGAAATAAACTTAACCAAACTGGCGAAGTACTTTTGCACTGAAAATTATAAAGCATTAATGAAAGAGATTAAAGAATACAGGGATAAATGGAAAGACATCCCGAGTTCATGGATTAGAGGGATTAATATTCTTAAAGTTTCTACACTACCCATGGTGATCTGCAGATTCATTGCAACTCCTATCAAAATTCTAAAGGCATTCCTTATAGAAATAGAAAGAATAATCTTAAAATTCAAATGGAACCACAGAAGACTCCAAATGGTCAAAATAATCTTGAGCAAGAAGAACAAAGTTGGAGGTATCATGCTTTCTTGTTTCAAACTGTACTGCAAAGCTTTAGTAATCAAAACAGAATGGCCCTGGCATAAAAACAGACACATAAACCAGTGTAACAGAAATGCGGGCCCAGAAATAAATCTACATATTTATGGTC
The DNA here is from genome assembly GCA_030068075.1 of Paguma larvata. NCBI lineage: Eukaryota > Metazoa > Chordata > Mammalia > Carnivora > Viverridae > Paguma > Paguma larvata. Next base: position 129,890,733 of record CM057826.1, read on the forward strand.
AATTAATCTTTGATAGTAGTGCCAAGAACAATACAATGGGGAAAATTAGCTTGATAATCATAATCATTTCCCATTGTATACCTATTTAAGTTGTAAGCTTAAATGTTAAATTTTAATTTGAACATCTTAAATATATGCAATATACACAATATATACAATTTGAATTTGTCTATTATATCTCATTAATGTTGAAAAAAAGAATTTCTCCGCATCTTTTGGGTATACTTTTCCTGCAAGTTCTTACCACATATATTATTATGTAATATTTTAATAGTCATTTTATTTTGTGTACGTTTACTTCTTTGTGTTTGTTTACTTCACTAACCTGTGAGTGACCTCACTGTGGGCAAAGAATATAAATTAATCGTCTTCATATGAGTAAATTCTTGAGCATGGTAGATGTGTGATAAACGTTTTGTTGAGTTCATGCATAAACGCTAGGGTAATTTGAGACCACCAAATATGAGTGTTCTTAAGATTTCTGGACTATGTAAATCCTACTTCCCAACTTTTATCATAAAAACCCAATTAAGTTTACTTGGGGTTTTCATTTTCATAGCTACTGAAATGAGAAAGAATTTGCCCCTTATAGAGTAGTAGTTTATTGTCCAATTAGTGTAACTAATGAACATGGTAGTAAAAGAAAAAGGGTTACAGAACCCAGCACTTAATGAGAATATGGGTGTTGGAAGTAAGGAAAAAGAGAATTAGGCAAAGTCAGGAACAAAGAAATATAAAACCCTTAGGATGAAACATTACAATTTATTATTTATGAGCCATTCATCTGGGAAACAGTAACTAATAAGTAGTATGTATGTTATAAAGTGACTAGCATGCCGCCAGCTATGCCATTAGCAAGCTGCTTAGCATTGTGCCAATTATTTAACCTCTTTGGACCTTAGGTTCTGCCTCTGAGCGTTGAACATGTTGGCCTTCCAACAGCTCAGGTCCCATCTGTTATTACATGCCTTGGTTATGCTTTTCTCTTCATCATATGTTCTTGCCCCAGATACTAGAAAATAGTATTCTTCTCAGTTACAATGACAAAATAATCCAGGAAAACATTAACTTTATATGTATGGAAGGTGACATCTGCAGATTGGTTGTACCCCAATGATTCAGGCCTAAGATTTATGGAGATGAGATGTCTTTAAGGATAATGGTATATAATTGTAATTCCAGACAGTTTTATGACAAGGAAATTGAAACAAATAATATGAATGCAGTACATGCTACAGGAATTGCTTGTTTCCTGAATGTGTTCCAGTACATAGAAGAGGCAGAGAAACATACTAGAGTTCAAAGAATTTTAATTGCAGGGTTTATGAAGATTATCTGAAGCTGTCTCTCCATCAAAAGTGCTTACCCTGGGGCAGCGTGGTACAGTAGATAGGTCTGAATTCAGAATGGAAATGGGATTCTGCTATTAGCAGCTGAACTTTAAGAAATTTGTTTAATTTCCTTGCATCTTAATTTCTTTATCTATAAAATGGGAATCATAATACCATAAAAATGATATGATTTTATGATAATAAAACACCTTAAGTATTTGGTACATAGTGGATACTTTTAAAAGGCCATTCAGCTTTAGTTTTTTTTTTTAATATTTTTTAAAGTTTTATTTTAATTCCAGTAAGTAAGCTTATAGTGTAGTGTTAGTTTCAGGTGGACAGTATAGTAATTCAATACTTCTGTACATCACCCTGTGCTTATCACAACAAGTGCACTCCTTAATCCCCATTTTCTGTTCACCCCATACTCCCCTCTGGTAACCATCAGTTTATTCTGTATAATTAAGAGTCTGTTTCTTTCTTTCTTTCTTTTTTTTAATGTTTTACTTTTTTACTTTGAGAGAGAGCGTGAGCATGCATGTGTGCATGAGAGAGACAGAGAGATAGGGAGAAGAGAGAATCCCAAGGAGCCTCTGCCCTGTCAGTGGAGAGCCCAATGTGGGGCTCGATTTTACAAACTGTGAGATCATGACCTGAATTGAAATCAAGAGTTGGTCAGTTAACCAACTGAGCTACCCAGGTGCCCCAAGAGTCTGTTTCTTGATTTGTCTCTTTCTCTCTCCTATTTTTTTCGCTTGGCTCATTTGTTTTGTTTCTTAAATTCCGCATATGAGCAGAATCATGTGATACTTGTTTTTCTCTGACTTATTTTACTTAGCATTATACTCTCTGGCTTCATCTGTGTTATTGCAAATGGCACGATTTCATTCTTTTTTATGGCTGAATAATATTTCATTATATATAAACTGCATCGTTTTAATCCATTCGTCACTCATTGGACACTTGGTCTGCTTCCATATCTTGGCTATTGTAAATACAGTTTTGTTTTTTCATTGACCTTAAAATTTACTTTGTAATCCATAGCACTGACACATGAAAACGGCCCAGTTGTTTAATAATTCAAGAAATACTGACTGAGAGTCATCAGATAATTTTTTATTATTTATTTTTAATTATTTTATTTTATTTTTAATTTTTTTAGAGAGAGAGAGAGAGATCGAGAGAGCATAACCAGGGAAGAGAAGCAGAGGGAGAGAAAGAATCCATGCTTAGCATGGAGCCTGACACGGGCCTCAATCCCACAAACTTGGGATCACGACCTGAGCCAAAACCAAGAGTTGGATGCTTAACTAACCGAGCCACCCAGATGCCCTCAATAATTTTTTAAATGCTAGAAATACAAAAGTATCTGATTCCTGCCATGATTCCTGCCCTCATGGAGTATACATTCTAGTAGGAAATATACACAAATAATAGAACAAAATACCATTATAAGTTGTGATAACTCTAGGAAGGAGACAAATAGGAATTAGGGAAAAATAGTGCAATATTCGGGAGTAGGTCAGAAGAGAAATCTCTTGTATTAAAAGGGGAAATGTATCCATTTAAGTGAAGATAAAAGTAACACTTATTCCAATAAATTCAGGAGAATGTGGACAAGTTGGCAAGATACTGTGGAGAAACAGAATAATATGAGAAAATGAAGTAAAGAGCGATTTTATCGTAAGCTGAGCAGCTGTGGTCTATCTAGGGAGTTTCACTCTGGGAGAAGATGGGTGCTGGATTTGGGAAGGAGAGAAGTAATCATGGGCTGTAGCCTGGATTACAGGTGAAAGGGTTTGTAGCACGCCTGATCAGTCCAGAACTGCTTTGTGACTTAAGTTCTGCTGTGTATTTTTCATGACTCGGTCAGAGTAAATAAGTGAGAACTTTGTGAATCATGTTACCTCACCTATATTATGTAATACTTTCAGTCTGTACTTGGAAAATTCAGAGGGAGTAAGACAGTTAAATAATAAAACGGGAGGTGGGGGAAGAATTGGTACTGTGACGAGTAAAGGGGTTTTAGGTACCTGTGGGCAAGGTAACCCCCTCTCATTTTATTGAGAATAACTGAAAATTTTGGACAAAATCTTAAACAGTATTAACTTCAAGGCACCAGAGAGCTAGAAGTTAGTGAAAAATTAGAGGAATAAGATCTTCAAAAAGAGAGAAACCAAGAGAACTGAGCCCACTATTTGACTTACAGGACAAACTGAGAATTTCAAAGGCACCATGTATATTGAGTGTCACTGAAGCATTACTTGTAATATCAAGAGCCTAACACTTCTTAAAGGATGATCAGTGATTGAACGGACAGACAAAATAGATAGTTATATGATAGAATACTGCACAGAGTATTTGTAGAATGAAACAGATCTTCATTTACCCCATGGGTGGGATTTCCAAAATACAACATTGCATAAAATGAGCAAGTCCATTGAAATATGTAGATTTATATATTTCCAGGCATTCACAATTATATAAATTTTTATGCACGCATAAATGTTTAAGAAAAGAATAAAATAGTTGTTTAATGTAGGTAAAATCTTGCATTAAATCATTGCTCCTAATTACAGCAGCTAAAACCATGCTTGACAGAGACAGACTAATAAAAAAGCCCACAAGATAACAACATACATAATAACAATACTCAGTCTACTAAGTTTTCTACCTCTTTGTGAACTCAGTTCTTATTTGGAAATAATAACTTGCATAATAATGTGTTTTTTCAACTGGGTACAAAATTTTCTCCTAAATATAATTTTACACATGTTGGTAGGTATATAAGAATTTAACCATGAAAGGAAATTCAGAAGGGTGAACTTTAATTTATGGTATTAAATATCTTTCATGGGTGTAGGGATGGAACTGTGGATAATAGATAAAAGAAACACACACTAAAAATGTTGGGATCATATCCACTCTGCTAATAATATTATGCCATTAACTAGAGGATACTTTTGTTTGAAATCTGTGTACTTATGGCTTGTGACTACCCCTAGGAAGAAAAATATACTTTTCAATTCAATATCTTACTTAATTTAAAATATTAAATAAATGAAAAGGAGAGTTTTTAAAGGAGAAGAAGTAATGCACTATGTCAAATTGGTTTTTTAAATTAAAGAAACTTTGTTTAATGTTTATTTTTGAGATAGAATGGGGGGGGGGGAGGCAGGGGCAGAGAGCGCGTGAGATACAGACTCCGAAGCAGGCTCCAGGCTCCAAGCTGTCAGCAGAGAGCTTGATGTGAGGATTGAACTCATGAACCGTGAGATCATGATATGAGCTGAAGTCAGATGCTTAACTGACTGAGCCACCCAGGTGCTCCTCTAACTGGTTTTTTAAGGGAAATAAATGAACAGAATATGAATAAGCAAGAAAATGTTCAGGATGTCTATGTGATGTTCAGTTCTGTGAAATCCCTAAAACACTAGCTTCAACTATGTGTCACCTGGGCACCTGTTAATAAACAAAATCTTGATTAAAACGTTTATATGATTAATCAATAATCAGTATAACTTTTAAACTCTTAGAAAATGCCATAGTGCATACTTCAAACAGTGATTTTATCAGAGCCTACATTGGTGGAAATAGCACACACTCTCGTATTTAGTTGAGGTAGTTTATGTAATAGACAAGCAATCTCAGATAGTGGGTAGACTGAAATTTTCATCATGAGAATACTTAGTGTTTTCATTCAGCATGGTTTCTCATCACCAGTGGCTTGGCCTGTGTGCCTTTGTATTCTCCTACATCTGCCACAGCTTACATTTGTTTGTGCTACTCTGGTTGGCTCTTTCTTTCCCCAAGTCTTTCTCATTCTTCAGTGTTCTTAGCCCATACTCACTGTCATATAACATAGTGTACTTGATCATTCTTTAATGTCATATTAGTATTTCTCCTTTTTCTCATAGTTCTTATACATTATGGTGACTTTTTTTTTTACTTCTTAAGAAATTGTGTATTTCGGATTATGTAAATAAATGCCCAAGTAAGTGTGTGGTGTTTCTTGGATAATGTACTCTCTCCGAATTATGTCAAACATGGGGCACCTGGGTGGCTCAGTTGGTTAAGTGTACGACTTGGCTCAGGTCATGATCTTGTGGTTCGTGAGTTCAAGCCCTGCATCGGGGTCTGTCCTGACAGCCTTAAGCCTGCTTTGGATTCTGTGTCTCCTTTCTCTGCCTCTCCCTCATTCACACACTGTCTCTTCTCTCTCAAAAAATTAAGAAATATTAAAAAAAAGAAGAATCGTGTCAAATAGAGTTAAATCTTTATTGCAAGTTACGTGTTACGTTGACACATAGGAAACAAATCATCTATAATAAAAATTACTTCTGCAAATTTTCTTAAAACTTTTTTTTTTAACATTTATTTATTTTTGAGACATAGAGACAGAGCGTGAGCAGGAGAAAGGCAGAGAGAGAGGGAGACACAGAATCCGAAGCAGGCTCCAGGCTCTGAGCTGTCAGCACAGAGCCTGACGCGGGGCTTGAACTCACAGAGCGCGAGATCGTGACCTGAGCCGAAGTCGGCCGCTCAACCGACTGAGCCACCCAGGCGCCCCTGCAAATTTTCTTAAATCAGTTACAAAATGCAGTATACCTGTTGTTCGTTTGGAATAGATTATTGCTTCTTCTTCATTTAATTGACTTAAATGTTATATATATATATATATATGTATGTGCATGTATTTAATAATATACATATTTAATTCATATGGACATATATGTAGTATATATATTATATTCGATACATATATAAATATAATTTCTCACTTTATGGGAAACACTGAAGAACTGAAGCTACCTGAAGAAACAGCAGTCATGTTTCCTGTCTAATATGCACTCCTGGTCATGTGTTAATGAGTGGGATGGTTGGAAGACAGATACACTGTTTTTTCTGTTTCTGTGTGCCTCCTTGGTTGTGTTTTTGTCCTCTCTTTCTCCTGGATGCATAAAAAATGGACATACAATGCATTTACTGTAATACATTTATGTATTATTTTATGGATTGAGTTAATTCCAACACAGATAGCAAGATTTCAGCTTTGAGATGATAGAAATTTTAAATTCATGCTCATATGGGTACAGTAAATAAATCCTAGCCGTATAGTAACTCTGTCATCTCTCAGTTTCAACATTTATACATGAGAATGTATGATTTTCATGTAATTTCAGGGTATTGACACTCTCAGTATCTTATATGATCATGCCCAAATCACTTCCAAAAGAATCTTGGAAAAACATAGATTTTATTTTTCCGGAGGTTTTTTTCTATAGAATTAATGTTACTTCTTCTTAAATATTTTGTATCATTTGTCCGTAAAACAATCTGGGTCTAAAATGTCTTTTTTGGAAGGTTTTAAGCTATGAATTAAATTTATTTAATACATAGGTTATCTAGTTCATCTTGGGTGAGTATTAATAATAGCGTGTGGTTTTTGAAGAACTGGACCATTATCTTAGTTGTCAGATTTATGTGCATAGGGTTCAGCATTTGTGGTATTCTCTTATTATCCTTTTAATGTCTGTGAAAATTAAAATTTTCATTCCTGATACTAATTTTTGTCCCTTCTCTTTTTTATATGTCTTGCTAGAGATTTACCAGTTCGTTCGTTCGTTCGTTCGTTCGTTCCTTCCTTCCTTCCTTCCTTCCTTCCCTCCCTCCTTCCTTCCTTCCCTCCCTCCTTCCCTCCTTCCCTCCCTCCCTCCCTCCCTCCTTCTCTCCCTCCTTCTCTCCCTCCTTCCGTCCCTCCTTCCCTCCCTCCTTCCGTCCCTCCTTCCCTCCCTCCTTCCCTCCCTCCTTTCCTCCTTCCTTCCCTCCCTCCTTCCTTCCCCCCTTCCCTCCCTCCTTCCTTCCCTCCCTCCCTCCCTCCCTTCCTTCCTTCCTTCCTTCCTTCCTTCCTTCCTTCCTTGGGAGAGAAACGGTCTCAAGCAGGCTTCATGCCCAGCAAGGACCCCATCATGGGGCTTGATCCCATGACAGTGAGATCATGACCTGAGCCTCAATCATCTAAATCAGATGGTCAACTAACTGAGCCACCCAGGTGCCCCAGGATTTATCAATTTTATTGATCTTTTCAAAGCATCAGATTTTTGGATTCATTTTCTTTATTTTTGTTTTCAAATTTATTGATTGCTGCTTTTTATTTTTTCTTGCCTTCTGCTTGATTTGAGTTCATTTTGATTTGTTTTTCTGATTTCTTAAAATAGGAACTAGAATTGTGAGTTGAGATCTTTCATCCATTCCAGTATGAGCGTTCAATAGTATAAATTGCCCACAAGTACTGTTTTCACTGTATCTCACAAATTTTGCTGTGTTGTATTTTCATTTTCCTTCAGTTCAACTACTTTCTGATTTATCTTGAGACTTCTTATTTGACCATGGATTGTTTAAAAATACATGTTTTTTAAGTGTTTGGGCGTTTTCTTGTTGTTTTTCTGTTATTGATTTATAGTTTAATTTCATTAGAGTAAGAGAAGATATTTTGCATGATTTCAATTCTTTTAAATTAGTGAGGTTTCTTTTATAACTTAGGGCAACAAGCTGAAGGTTTATTTCAGGATTTATCCTGATGAATGTTCAATGTGAACTTGAAAAGACTATGTGTTCTGCTCTGGTTGGATGTAGTGTTTTACTGATGTCAGTTAGATGCAGTTGGTGGATGGTATTTTCTCAGTTCTTGTTCTATATGTGTGTTGATTTTCTGGTTACTATTTGTATTTAGTATTAAGAGAGGAATCAATATGTTTGTGGATTTAGCTATTTCTCCTTTCAGTGCTGTCAGATTTTGCTTCATGTGTTTTCACATTCTGTCACTAACATTCTTTATTCAGAAATAGGATTCGTGTTACATGGACAACACTATTCATAAAAGAGGATAATAAGTAAGAGACTTATATTTTATTGGAGTATATTATATTACATGTAAGATTTACTGGAGATGAAAAGCTTACAGTTTTTGGAAATTCAGTTTTAGAAATAACCAGAAATTATAGTTTGTGCAACAATCCAAATCTGAGCAAAATCTGATCTCTTCTTATTGTGTCATAATTAAGATTCATATAACATCTTCTAAGAGTTACAAAGAAACAGCCATAACTAACTGTGCCACCTGGAGAAGATAATTACAGTTTAAAAAAATGATTCTTTGCAAACTAGATTGTACATGAGAATGTCATGAACTCAGCACTAAGTAGCTTGCTTTGCAAGTCTATTAGAAGACATGACTTTTTCCCATTAAAAAAATGAATATAAGGAACTTAGAAGGCACCACTGCATCCTGATAACCTGTAAAAAGCTCAATAGAATGAAAACTCAACAACTCTTCTTGGCTCCAACAGAGAGAAGACAAAGGGCCAATAGCTGCCTGTAAGATTAGAGACATACAAGTGAATACAGGGAGTCATGGCTTTCCAGAGCTGAGATTCATGAGTGGAAACAGTGTCTGGATAGGAGAAGCTGTACTGTGGTTAATGAGTTGCTAGAGGCTCAGTTGGATCACTCTGAGAGTTAAAAACTCAAGGGGGATGAAGTCATGGGAGACACTTTCAGTATTGTAAGATAAACCTCTGGCCATAGTCTTTAATGTGTATATGCCTAACCACATACTATCAAACTAGTGAGGTAAAAAGTGATACAAAGTCAAGGAGAAATAGATGTATCCAATATTAGAGTTGGAGGCTTCAACACCCCTGTACCAGAAATGGACACATCTAACAGGCAGAGTGTCAATAAGGACATCGTCGACCTCAATGGTGGTAATTAATCATGATGGTGATCAATCCTATGGATATAATTGACATCTTTAGAACTACTTCATCTCATAATAGCAAAATGTACATTCTTCTCAAGCTCACACGGAACCCTCACTAAGATGGACCACATCCTTGGCCATAAAACACAACCTTAACAATTTTAACAGAATAGAAATCATACATATCTGGTCTCCTACCATCATGGGATGGAACTAGAAATCAGTAACAGATGACTGGAAGATCTCCAGATACTTGGAGATAAAACAACATGCTTCTAAATAACAGATGGGTCAAAGAAGAAATCCGAAGAGAAATTTAAAAATATTTTTAATTGAATGAAAATGAAAGTACATCTCTTTCAAATTGTGGGATACAGCGAAAGCAACACATCAAAGGACATTTTTTTGCACTGAATGCATATGTGAGAAAACAAGAAAGATCTAAAATTTCCATCTTAGGTAACTGGAAAAGGAAGAGCAAATTAAAATAAAAGCAAGCAGAAGAAAAGAAATAAAAACTGCAAATAATAATAGCAAATAACTGGGCATGGTTTTAAATACCCTACCAGTTCATAAGAAAAGTGGCAGAAACCTCTTCTTTCTCTTACCTTTACAAAATAAGATATTTTAAATATTGTTATGTAGTTGGATTTGTATTCTTTAAAAATTACGTTAGTGGATATTTGCCTATATCCTTAATTTGCCTGAACTTGGAAAAGCCAAAGTAAAATAAACTTAAATCTGACTGGCAGCTTTTGTTTTTATTTTCATTATGCTATATACTAGTTTTTTACCATGAAGTTTAACTTATCAAGAAATTGTATTGACACTGTACAAGTGTCCACAATTAATAAACTTTAATTTACTAATTATTAAATGGAAAATATAAATTTTTATTTTTTTAAATGTTTACTTATTTTTGAGAGAAAGAGAGGGAGACAAAGAGTGCGAGCAGGAAAGGGGCAGAGAGAGGGAGACACAGAATCCAAAGCAGGCTCCAGGCTTTGAGCTTTCAGTACACAGCCCGACATGGGACTTGATCTTGTGAACTGTGAGTTCATGACCTGAGCCGAAGTTGGATGCTCAACTGACTGAGCCACCCAGACATCCTGAAAGTATACATTTTTAATGTTCTAGATTTTAATAATTTTTTCTGTATATTAGGATTAGTGTATGTTGTGGTTTTAGAGTTTAGATATTTCTCTTTTAAGATGTGTACAAAGAGGTGAATAAATAAGACATTTTCCCATTAATATTGTGTTTCTAAAAATTTTTGTCTATTCCCTTTAGAATATTGATAGCAGAGTGTAAATGCTTTCTTCTTGATTCTGCATTGATTATAAGTAAAATTATATCTAAAATATCACAACTGTAGACATCTTTGAAAGTTCAGTACATTTTATTTTCCTATGAAATTTCTCTGATCTCCTGTTGTTATGAGTATCGTTAAAGCACATAAAAACATACACATGAACATGGAAATAACGTAAGTAAATAAACCAAATAATACAGTACTAAAATGTAAACTGAAGGAATATAATAGTAATTTATTGTTGCAAAATAATCTGGTACAATCCTACACTACATTGCCTTTAATTACAGAAATTAAGTACATAAAAGCCAGATAGAAAAATGCAGAGAAGAAAACTTAAAAACCATAGCAAACATAATACTATTCAAACCACTAAGTGTTCTACCCTTTTCTTACTTCATCAGATTTTATTTGGAAATTACGCAATTACTTGCATAATAATCTGTCTTTTGGGTATAAATTAGTTCCCAAATATAATTTATGCTTTTTCTTATTTTATATGCATCTTAACGATGGCATTATTTATATATATGTTTTCTGTTTTCCAAAGTATATTAGACTCTTTAAGAGCCAAGTATCAATTTTTTTTTAACTAGAGAGCACTTAATTTTCTCAATAATTTCTTTAAAACCACAAGTATAAAGTGAGGCCACATTTGGTAATGTTTACTTGTCATTGTACTTTCAGATACTGAAAGAGAATATGAAACTTCTTTACGAACATAAAACTAAGAAATATATCTTTAAGATAAAACATTTTTTAAGGTAAGTTCATAAATTTTTCTAAGAGTTTGGATATACAGATATGTTAATAGAAATAAAAACATGAAATTAAATTTCTTGGTCAAAACTCCAGAAATACCTTGATGTCGAAAATAATCTCAGATTACCAACTGTGTCACTTAACATAGACAAATAGTTTTTCTTATGGAATTTGCCTTCTTTAAGAGGTTGCACATCAATCAGAATGAAGAATTCTAGTCATCTAATGAATTTATTAAGATAGTATTAATTTAGTATTGATTATTTTTTTCTGAAAAATTTTATGGTTACATCAGTGCCACTTTTCCTGTGTAAAATTAAGCAGTCTTAGTTTTTTCACAGAGAAAAAAGTTAAGTATGTTCTGTTGTTGTTTGTTGTGTTTTCATTGCATATCCAGCACATATACCAACTTAGACTGTATCTCTATATTCATTTTAGTAAGAAGAAGATGTCAAAAACTGAATGATAGGTGTTGGCTTATTCAGTGTACTTCCTGGATTTTGGTTTAGGCCCCATCATTGAGTATACAGATGTGTAAAAACTCAGTTTGAGATTCTCTCTGTTGTCAGTTACATAGAAATAGCAAACTTCTCAGTAATTAGCTGCCTTTCTTTGTCTTAAAACATAGATTATAAAAACCAAAACTTATGATTATATTTTAGCTAATTATTTATTTTTAGTATGTTTGTTGAAACGAGATACAATTTTGGAATTACGTGATGTTTTCAAAAATAATAGGAAACTTAGTTTTCTGTGGATTTTACGGGTTATTATTTTTTGGAAAAAACTCATTTACCATCTGAAAATTAGTTTCCCTTTGTGAATAAAGGGTATGCTATCTGTGTCACAAATAGATATAGTATAAATTTTATATGTTTACTGATGAACTATTTTTATCCAAAGATAATCAGTATATCTTCTTCCACCTAGTTTATAATGTCATGCTATGACAAAACAGATCTCCCCCAAAATATTTACCTTAAATCACATAAGTATACGTAAACATTCTTATGCAGCTTCTTCAAGGAGTAAAAATTACATCTACACAGTGTCCAGATATCTTGTTAAAAACAGGAAATTCAAATGACTATAAATTGACTCTTACTGTGGAGATGCCAGATATTTGAATATGGCAGTAAGTACAAGACTAAGAACTTACTCATTTCTGGTATGGTTGTATCAATGAAGGTGGACCCCCAAAAGAATTAGGAAACATGCTTAAAAAAGAGACAAAGAGTGAGAACGCACACAAAGCCAGAAAAGTGAAACCAAATATTTGTGAATAGTAGTCCATGCTAATGAAATCTGAAAGAACAAGCAGAATTGGAATAGTTTCATGTATATTGTGAAAGACATCATGATGTGAGCTGTCATACCGGTCTAACACTGCGAAATTGCGAACAGGTGATCTGCACTTCCTTGAGTTGTAGCCTCAGTCAATATCACAGGAAGTTCACCTATCTCTTTTAAAATTCAGAGGAAAAACAAAAGACAGATTTTTGATGGGAGAGTGGTTGCACCCCAGAGATTACTGAGGTGACTGATAAAATCTAGACTTCCTTTATTATATTTGGTTTTACCTGGCAGGTATGGGAGCCAATTTCCCTGTTAGTTATAAACTCTCGACTTTTATCTTCCTCCAGATTCTGGTCACCGAAGACTTAGCATTGCCTTTCTTGGTCTTGATTATTTTGTTAATTTCTTAATTTGTTTCCAGAGAGTTTAAAAAGTATAAGCATTTTGAGGACTTCTGGGTAAGAGTGGCAATAAGATTATTTTAAATACACACACACACACGCACGCACACAGACATACAGAATGAAAGAAGTGATGGAAATCTGAAATGAAATGAAAGTAGATAACTGAGCAGCACTTCCAGTGGTTCTTGAATGCTTGATAAACCACTGTTGAGGAGGAGGTGGTTGCTAAGACTCTGCAGTGATTGTGCAGTTAAAGACATGGACTACAGGGTGAGGGCCCTCAAGGTGGGATGGTTGGAGTAATTCAGGGGTGTCCCAGAGTAAACAAAGAAACAAACAACTTGGGAAGAGAGGGAGAGTAAAAGCCTGTGAAGGAAGAATACATAGAAGACAGAGACTAGCATTCAAACAAATCAAGTTTCCATTTCTCTGATGAAATTGATCTGCATGTATTCACAGTCCACCAGAACTGCTTGTGTTCCCAGCATTTCTTGAAATGGACAGAAACAGAAATAATACTGATGTGGTTTGGGGGCAGCTTTCTTCCTTGCTCTGATGTTTGAACCAGCACTCTAATGAACAGTCTTTAAGGGCTGATTCTATGAAAGATGAAAGTAAATTCCATTTTGGATGTGTTACCATGAGCTTTCTATAAAGCCAGTCTCTCTCACTGGCATTCTCCAGGTGCTTGGAAAACTGTGAGGCCTAGATAATTACGTCTTATGCACTTCAAGTTTCCTCTGAGTGTCTTCGGAGGATAAAAAAGACAAATGCTGGGGCAAAGTGGATAGAATTCGATTGCGTATGAATTTTTAGTATAAATGTATCTACATGTGTAATACTTGAAAAACTATATCTAAGATGCACATTTGCTTCCCATTTTAAGTGTTGGAGTTTTAACGTATCTTATTAATGTGTGTATTTAATATGGTGGTGTTTTTTATTATCCTGGAGAATGCTGTTATCTAGCGATCATACAAATACAGTATGTGTAACTGGAAACAGTGAAGGGAATCCCTACTCCCACCCGTTCACCTGGAGTTGTTGAAATTGAACAAAAAGGAACTTCTGCTGTTCTCCATAATGGCATCTTGTGTGTAGATTTTGCTGAACTGAGGCGTTAAAGGATTGCTCTTTTTTTTTTTTTTAACGTTTATTTATTTTTGAGAGACAGAGCATGAGCAGAGAGACAGAGCATGAGCAGAGGAAGGGCAGAGAAAGAGAGAGGCAGACACAGAATCCGAAGCAGGCTCCAGGCTCCGAGCCATCAGCACAGAGCCTGACGCGGGGCTCGAACCCACAGACCGTGAGATCATGACCTGAGCCGAAGTCGGCCGGGATTGCTCTTTTTTACACGGTTTCTGAGGGGGGGAAATATACTTGCTTGAAGTTGTAGGGAAAGACTGAGAACTCATGAGAGAAGGAGTGATTGGTTTATTGAGTCAGAGGTTTCTCATTGGAGCATAGTCGTAGTCCTACTCCCACCCGGCTCCCTCATTCCCTTAGTGATATTATTATAGACTGATTTCCCGACTGGATAGGAATTATTTGGGATGACCCGGTGTTGTGGATTACTGAGACGGTGAGTTGTTACCAGGTGAAGGGTGGGACTTTGATGTAGGGGCTTGTTGTGAATGGGTAGTGTTCCCTTGGAATTGTGGTTTGTGTGATGGATATTTGGAGGAGGAACTAACTGCTGAGACGAGAAAAAGACCAAGTCAAGGAAACAAGTCTATGATGTGTGCATTCTCAAGGGGGCCTGCTGTGAGAGATTTAATATTTTTATGCTTTTATTTCTTAATGGGAAGATTAAGATTAATGGAAACTAATGGAGATTATGTTTCAATTGGCTACATTTGTATTTCACTTTCTCTCTTCGGCAAATTCTCTTTTACCACTATTTGGGTGTGTATTGTGGTATTGGGAAGAAGCAAAAAAAAAAATGGTGTGGGACAAGCAGACATGACCTGTCCCACATTTACCAAACCTTGCAACACTGAGTCTGGAATCGTAGTGACAATGCCTATATAGGCTACTTTAGGTTCCAAGTTAGTGCCTAACGAGGAAGTTAACCCTGGCCCACAGTGAGATTGAGAGTCTTCAAGAGAGGAGATTCCAGGAAGCAGAATGAAGAGACCATTTCAGACAGATGCAAGAAGAGGTTTTAGGACAGGGACGTGAGCCAGTTTTCCCTGCAAGTCCACTGATACATCGTTTTGCCTTAGGCTATTCTTGCTTTGCAGTTTCTTCTTCCACTCAGCACCCACAGATTTTTCTGAAAGCTCCAAATTGCTTCAATAAAGACTCCTGTAGTGCTGCCAACTTTGGATTTAGGGGAACTGCGGGAGAAAGTGAAAAAGGGGAAAAGGGTGAGCAGCAGGGTGGTTTATGATTATTAACGAGTGACTGTAGCAGAAGACCCCACTAGCCAGAACAGTGTTCAGAAAATAGCACTCCAGTGACATGTTAAGAGACATACTTGAAATTAGTCCTACTTAGTGGCATCCTCAAGTTTCTGAGTCCTAAAAACTTGGGTGTTTTGTAGGGTATCCTAACATTGCCAACTTACATACATAGATCATGTTTATCTACTCATTTCTGTCAAGGGTTTTTACCTGGCAACATATGGTCAGGCTGGGTTTTAGTTATTCTGTGTACTCAATGGTAGTGAATATCATATAATATTTAGCCTGGTTTTTCTTCAGTTGGATTTGTTAGATTTCCTCATGTACCTGATATTTTAAAATACTATTTGAAATCTCTCAAATTGGTTGTCTCCATTTACATTTGTTGTATTATTCTAATAATGCCAAATGATGAATTCTGTTAAATTCTATACCAGTGTGGAGACTCAAGATACCAAAAATTTATGTTATGTGTGTGGAATCCCACCCCTGGCCATTTAATTTTTTTTTAAAGATCCAAAACTCTAGTATGAAATTCATACATCTTTTAGGGAAAATCTATCCATATGGTTCTGATGAACAATCAGGAGAAAGAATGCTTGAGTTAAAAATTATATGGGACAAATTAAAGACACTCTAACCCAAAACAACCAGCCTCTTGACAGACTACTCAGTGTTTTAGACTAATAGTTTACATTAGAGGAAGAATGAATGCATTTAAAAAATGTAACATGTCCTGATGTTTTTGGTTCTTTAAATCATTCTCTCAGAGAAGCTTAAGGTGTTTAATTTTGACTACCGTTCTATGCAGAAGAGAGATAATCAGAAGAACAGACGGGTCAAGTTAATTTCTTGAAATCTGTGAACCACAGACTTGAGGGTTTTTTGCTTCTGAATTTAGTGCTTTGTCCAATACTTGTTTTTGCATAAAGAAAACATTTGTTAATGTTGTTGCTGGTGTGTGTGTGTGTGTGTGGGTGGGTGCATGTTTCTCCTACTGTTAGTTTATTTGGGATGACTTAAAATTATTCAATCTCTAAGAAATTCTGAAATCTCTTTTAAAATTGACACAATGTGCTTGAATCATTGAACTTTGATTCCCCTCACCCCCGCAACCCTCTGACTTCACTGTGAATGTATATTTTATTCTTAAGGACTCAGGGCTAAAAGCAAATTCAGCCTTTCATTCTAAATCTAATTAGTGGCTGCCAGTCACATATTTAATCACAGTCTTTGAGTCTGTTAACTTCTGTAGACATTTGGTCACTGAAGCATACTGTCACAGTGGAAAATCATTTGAGGCAACAGTACCATTTATAGAAGCTGTCTTAGGGGCTGCAGAATAGAGAGATCCCCACACCAAATGAAAGGGTAAAATCACATGGTTTATTTAATCAATTTCCAAAAATGCAGCAGGAAGCAAAGCATTGGTGTTGGTTTCTTTGAGGGATTTGGACTGGAAAGAGCACACTACCCGATCCTGTGTTGTACAGTGTTCACATGCTCCTCTCTCTCTCTCTTCTCCCTCCTCAGCCTGCTCGGCTGACAGTGTAGTTCTAAACCTCAACAACCAGAGTTGAGGTTTAGAAAGGGCACTCAGCAGATAGAAGGTCTTATGACCTATCATTTGCTTCTTTGATTAGAGAGACACAGGGGCAAGTATGCCTGGACAATAGCTGTAGATCATTGATGACTTGCTGAGCAGCCGAGGATTTTATCTGTGCGTCTCTAGCTGAGGTCACGTGGGACCAAAATGGGTGTCACCAGTGGGTGACAGTGTCACAATAGGGATCACATGACTGGCTACTGGGAGCAATATGATCCATCATTTATGAATATTTAAGATTTAATTAATCTTCCCATCTCTATATGTACATATTAATTCTCATTTGTTTCATAATTTTTGTGTGCAGCATACATAAACTATATTTATTCTTTGTCTAATGTGTCTTTATAGGTTAGCAATCTTGTAACTATAGTGTTATATTTGTAAGATTTAGAAACACTGGGTCTTCCTGGAAAAAGCTATGAGAATGGGAAAGACAAAGCGGTCTGATTTTGTTTTAGGCTTTTATTTTAATTCCATTTAGTTAACGTACAGTGTTTTATTAGTTTCAGGTGTGCAGTATAGTGATTTAACAATTCCATGCCGTCTGCTGTTTTCAACAATTATTTTAGAAAACAACCCAGGGTGGAGAGGTTGGAGAAGGCTAGGATGAATAAAAAAAGGGCCGGTAACTATTTGAAAATGACTTATGTATAATCATCTCTTTCCTCCCTTCTTTCCTTTCTTCCTCACTCCCACCTTGCCTCCCTCCCACCCTCTCTCCCTTCCGTCCTGTATATTCAGTAATGGTATATTTATAATATGTTAAACTATATGACAATCGTTATTTAAGTTAGAGCTCAGGATATGTTATTTTCTAGTCAATGTACTGTGTATCATAAAAATGAATGTGTATTCTGAAGTCATTGGGTGTAGTGTTCTCTAAATGTCAGGTCCAGGTACTTCATAATATTTTTTTAGTCAATTTATGTCTTTACTCATCTTTTGATCTTATAAAAGAGGTATTGAAATGTAATCGTGATTTTATCTGTCCTTTCATTCTGTGTCTTCAATTCTAAAGCTCTGTTTTAAGGTGCAGTTACTTTTATGATTGTTCTGTATTGATCATTTTATTATTTAAATTGTCCATTTTTATCTCACTATACCTTTTTTTTTTCTTGAGGTCTGTTTTAGCTGGTGTTAAAATAAATACTTCAGGTTTCTTATGCAACTTTCTATGTGAATTATTTTTTCATCCATTTACCTCGAACCTATCTATGTCTGAAGGCATGTAGTTTGGTTTTGCTTCTTTATTCATTCCAACAAACTTTTGTCCCTTGATTGAAGTGTTGAATATGTTAATACTTTTATTACATTAACATTTAGTGAAAGTACTGATATAATTGGATATAGGTCTCTATTGTTTGGTTTTCATTTGTCACCTCTGGCTTTTGTTTTTGTTGTCATTCCTCTTTTTTTCTTTCCTGCCTTTATTTGGGTTATTTGAATATTTACATGATACATATCTTACTCTTGCTTTTGGATTTTTAGCTTTACCTATCTCCATTAGTGTTTTCATGGTTGCTCTAGAAATTACAATATAAATCCTTATCTTTTCCGTCTACTTAAAGTTGCCGTTCCACTGCTTCACATAAAATGTAGAAACTCGTCTCCCGTTTAGCTCCTTGTACTCCCTAGCCTCATTCCAGAGGTTCCATTTATCTACGTACCTGTAAAACCCACAAAGTTAAGTTACAAGTTTTGCTTTCATCCCTCTTGCATTTAAAAGAAATTGCAAAGAATAAGTGCTTTATATTTATTTGAATATTTATAATTTCCAATGCTGTTCATCCCTTCCTTATCGTCTGAGTTTTCCTCTGGTGTAAAATTTAACTTTTACCTCAATAACTTCCTTTAGGATTTTATATAGTACAAGTCTTCTGACAAATTCACTTAGTTTTCTTTATTCTGAAATGTCTTTACTTGTCCTTTATTCTTGAATAATCATGGCACTTGAAATAGAATTCTGGGTTGATAGTTCTTTTAGCATTTCGTAGATGATTTTCCACTATCATCTGGCCTTATTTGCTTCTGATTAGGTCAGTGGTTTCTGGATCATTTTTCTCAGTATATAATGTGTTGTTTTTCTTTGACTGCTTACAAGATTCTACCTTTATCTTTGGTTTCAGCAGTTTAACTATAATGCACCTAAAATGGTTTCTTTTATTTATCCTTCCTGGAGTTTGCTGAGCATGCATTTGTAAATGCTCATCTTTCTCCAAATTGGAAGAAAATTTATCCAACAATTTTTGAAAAAAATTATTGTATTTTTCAGGTAAAATTTTTTCATTTAGATGTTATTACATAATTTTTATGTCTCTGCTGTGATTTCCTATCTTTTATTTTATTTATTTTAATTTTTAATGTTTTATTTATTTTTTGAGAGAGAGTCAGAGTAAGAGCAAGGGAGGGGCAGAGAGAGAGGGAGACACAGAATCTGAAGCAGGTTCCAGGCTCTGAGCTGTCAGCACAGAGCCCAACGTGGGGCTCAAACTCCTGAACCATGAGATGATGACCTGAGCCGAAGTCAGAGGCTTAACTGACTGAGCCACCCAGGTGCCCCTCCTAGCTTTTATTAATAGCAAAAATACTTTCTTTACCTCAGTGAGTAAAGTTATAAATAGATAATTTAATTCCTTTTCTCCTCCTTCTAATATCTTGGTCATCTTTAAATGATTGTCCTTTCATTAAGAATTGATCCGGTGTTGCTGTTCCTTTGTGTATTTAGTCTTTTGGATAATTTTTACTGGACATTTAAAATGCTATGTTGTAGAAATTCTGCATTCTTTTATATCCACCTGAACAGTGTTGGTTTTTAGTTTGCTAGTTTGTTTTAGGAGGCAGTTATCTTGGTCAGACAAAAACTGTAAATTGTTCCTCTTGGGCTGAAGCTGAAATATCAGTTCATTTCTTTTAGCTTTAGCTTCATCATTTTGTCTGCCACATGCTGTGTAGATCAAAGATCAGTTAGAGATTTGGGCAAAGTTTATACAAAACAACTCAGGGCTTTCCCTCACTGACTCCCATTTTGTACGGAATGCCTCTCCCTCTCATTCCAGAGGCTCTAGTAGCTCACACCGTGTTCTCCGAAAGACCGCGTTTTTTCTGTTGGCATTTTATGCACCATACATTGTGTCAGCGATATCCTGCCATTCGTGTAAAAGTCTTAAAAACATAACATTCTGTACCTTTTTCCAAGTTTTGACTTTCCTCTAGAATTTGTTTTTTTTTTTTCACTCTCTCATGACTTCAGGTGGCTGTTTATTGATGTTTTCTAGAATTTAGAATGGTTCTATCTTTGAGGGAAGATATGGGGGTTCTATAGAAACATACTAACTTCATATTACAAAAATAAATACCACAAAGGGACATTCAAGCAATCCGAGGAAGAAATCATTTGGCTTCAAATAGATTGCCTTCTATTTGAATGGAAAGGTTTCCGTAAAATTAAGATGCTGAGTGAAATTAATGATAAGGAAAAAGAGGATTGAAGTTTTTTCTTAATAAGAAAAAAGACAATCATAAAATTCATGGGAAAAATCTTATATATAATATTATTTTTATATAAAGCTCCTCAACATATGGTTTCATTTTGAAAAATTTATGGGCGAGAAATGTTGAATACTTTTATCTGTGTATTAGAAACATTTTTATTTGAATAGAGCAGTTGTAATATTCAAACTATAGACAAATTAATTCCTAGCTTATTCCATTTTTTTTTCATATGATATTTATGTAATCCTACTACCATAAGCACTGGGTGTTTTCAACTTTTAGAATCAAATTACACTTTTTTAATTTATGGCTATAAATAAGATGTTCTTAACTTTCACAATGTGCTAATAGAAGTCTAGCTGAAAGAAGATGCAAAGAAAAAGTGAAAGAGAGAGTGGAAGGCAAGATAAGAAAGTTTGTATCTTTATATTATATCATGAGGATTAAGGGATACTTAAGACAATGTTCAAATTTAATGCACTGTTAAACTGAGGTTAACATATTTACATGTATTAAATAATCATTAGATGAAAAAAATAACTCACCAAAACTGTCATGAAGAAGCAGGGGATGTTGGTAATCTTATATTTCATATTTGTTTAAATGTTTATTTATTTTTGAGAAAGAGGGAGGGAGAGAGCAGGAGAGAGCACAAAGAGACAGAAGGAAACACAGAATTCAAAGCAGTGATGTGGGGCTTGAACCCAGGAACCATGAGATCATGATCTGAGCCAAAGTTGGATGCTTAGCTGACTGAGCCACCCAGTTGCCACTTATACTTATCTTTCAAATCAGATATTCACTATATAATTTCTCAATGTGTATATCAGGTAATAGCATCAAAACAATATTAGTCATAAGCATACCTAAGAGCAGCTAACAATCTGAAAAAAGTTAAAAGTACTATTTTTTAGAATGTGAGACTTGAGGTATAAAGGCTTGACATTGGTTCTTTATGGTAGGTTTTATTTATTTATTTTTAAAGTTTATTTATTTTAAGAGAAGAAGAGAGTGTGTGTGAGTGGGAGAAGGACAGAGAAAGAGACAGAATCCCAAGCAGGTGTCCACACTGTCAGCAGGGTCCAACGCAGGGCTCGAACCCAGGAATCGTGAGATTGTGACCTGAGCCGAGATCAACAATCAGATGCTCAACTGATTGAGCCACCAAAGTGTCCCTTAAGGTTCACTTAAAAAATCCGTTTATGTCAAAAAAAAGAAAAAGGGAAAAAGTGTGGTTTAAAATCATATAAGGAACCGGCAGTATAACTAGGAATGCAAATACTACTTTTAGTTTGTAGTAGTTGACCATGATCTGCCACAGAGTTCCTCATGCAATTATCACATTTGATTTTTTTTTCCGAAAAATTCTCAGTATAAACTTGGTATAGATACTGCTTTTGGGAGAATCATTGCTCAGGAAGCAGCCAAATGGAATTTAAATCATATTACTTCAATTTCTTTTTTTTCTTTTTCCATGTGTTTAGTGTTATTAGTTGAATTTCCATACCTTGTAAAATTTAGTAAGATTTTGGAATCAGACAAACCTGCTATTTAATCTTGGTTCAACCAGTTATTAGTTGTTTTCTAGATAGTTTTTCTAATTCTTGATATTCCCATTTATCAAAAGGGATCTCTATTATCATATTTATCAGTATTAACCAGAATATTATATGCACAGTGTTTGGCAGAATATAAATCCATACATTTTTAATCATTTTTCCTATACCTCTCTAATTCTTTTTTTCTAAAAATTTCTTCTAAGGGGCAGGATTAGTTTCATTTAACACAGTATGCTGGCCATAGAAAATATTTTAATATTGCTGCTATTTGTAGGCTTAGTTCACATTTCTGACCTAAAAATATATGATTGAAAGAAATGAATGATCTGAAGCAAATCATTCTGCTAAATTATATTCTAATTCAATACTACTATCGATTACTAGTCTGTGCTTTAGTGAGATTATTTTGTCTTTATGTTTCAGCCTTCTTCATAAAGTTTCAACTTTATATTAAAATAGCTTTGTATTTGGGAGAAAATGCAACCATAAGATAGTTTGGTGCTTAAATGTAAGTAGAAAAATTAAAAAAAATTTTTGGAATTTCCACCAGTGTATTTGGTAGTGTATGTCTTTTTTTTGGTTTAATGAGTTTTTTAAAGATTATTTGTTTTGAGAGAGAGAGAGAGCCTATGAGTAGAGTGAGGGGGGGTGGCGGGCAGAGAGAAAAGAGAGAGAGAATCCCAAGCAAGCTCTGCGCTATCATCACCAAGCTCGATACGGGGCTCCATCTCACAAACCTGTGAGATCATGACTTGTGCCAAAGTCAAGAGCCAGACACTCAACTGACTGAGCCACCAAGGGGTCCCTGGTCTAGTAAGTTTTTAAAGGGATTCTTCTAAATATTTTTTGTAACTAGTTCATTGACGTCAGTAGCTGCAGTAACACAACTCCTTTTCTAAAAGTAAGGGTTTTAAAAAGTACTTTGTTCCCTTCATCCAGTTCCCTTTTTTTCTTATTTTCATTTTTGTTGTAAATTTCCTTAGAGTAAACATGACAACATGTCAAGTGCTTAGATCTCCGATTTGGTTTAGGCAGGGTAAAGAAGAGTAATTCCACTAAGCTCTGCTAAGAAGCTCTAAAATGGCTTGCCCAACTAGGAGACATATAAAGAAGAGAGGACTTTTATTTAAAAAACTCTTTTTAAATTTATTTATTTATTTTGGGAGAGACAGAGACAGTGTGCGTGGAGGAGGGGCAGAGAGAGAGGGAGACAGATATCCCAAGCAGGCTCTGCACCATCAGCATGGAGGAGCCTGACGTGGGGCTTGAACCCCTGAAACCATGTTATCATGACCTGAGCTGAAATCAAGAGCCAGGTGCTTAAACAACTGAGCCACCGAGGCATCCCAAGAATAGAGGACTTTTAGATCCAATGCAGAAATTTATCTTTTAGAGTTAACCATATATTCATTTATCATTTAAATATAATAAAATAACTGGTACGATTAAAAACATTACATTGTAGGGGTGCCTGTGTGGCTCAGTCGGTTAGGTGTCCGACTTCGGCTCAGGTCGTGATCTCACAGTTTGTGGTTTCCAGCCCCGTGCTGGGCTCTGTGCTGACAGCTCAGAGCCTGGAGCCTGGTTCAGATTCTGTGTCTCCCTCTTGCTCTGCCCCTCCCCTGTTTGTGTCTGTCTGTCTGTCTCTCTCTCAAAAATAAATAAACATTAAAAAAACTATATTGTAGCATGTTGCTCCGTCTTGAATCATTTAAAAAGAAAGAAAAAAAAAAGAAGATATCCTGTTTTTTGCTATTGGAGCCGGACAGACTTTTGATTAAACGGATCCTCATCTAGTCAAGGTGGGAGACATCCTAGTCACTAAAATTGATTGCGGTGAATCAGGCAGCTAGCAAACTCAAAGCTTCAAATGACATTGATCTCTTCTCACCCTTTGTCTATTTGACCATGAAATTGGAAGTGGTTGACTTTTCCAGCTCTGAGCATTGGCATACACACATTTTTTTTTAAAGAACTAAAGATCCATTCAAATCTTATATATCCAGTTCAAGTCAAATAACTGTTTCCCTTGTGGTATTAGTAGTGCCTATGAAAGAAATACTTGAATAGAGTTAAAGGTAATCTGGGGAAACTTAGTTTTCAAACTTGATTCATCTAAATTTTCTTTTATGATGAAACTTATCTTTGGAAAGAAAATACACAAATAGTCAAATCTTGACCTATTTTTGTGATACAGTGCAACTTTGTAGCCCAGTTAAACCATTTGCATAAAGCTGACGATAGTCCTGAATATGCATAGTTTGAATAAAGTAACATGGTATCCCCAAGTAATAGATTTTTGCTGAACAACAGCAAAGTAATTATAAATAATTTTTAATAATTTGAATTTGAGGTGAATTCACATCACTAGGCACTTGTTGCCTTACTTCAAATAAGGTAAAGATTTGTGGATGAGACAGAACTCTCCTGTCTGGAGAATTTGAAAAGAATAGGATTGGAGCTCAGAGATGGTAGTCATGGCAGAAAGGGTGCGTCAGGCAGAAGAATAAAAGGAGGGAGTAACTGCAAGTTTATATGCACAACAGTCATATTCCAGCCACTCCATCTCTGCCCTGTGAATGAATAAACTTTGACTTTTATCTACTGAACAAGATATTAGAAATTTTCCTCCAAAGAAAATAAAAACCGAAGAAAAACCAGAGAAAAACCAACTCCTTGTGTTGACATTTTGGGGTCCAAAAATAAAATTATGTCTCTTCTACCATTTGTTTGAAAGGTTAAAAATATAACATTGGGTAAAGAGAAACAGAAACAGAAATACCAAAAAGGCAGAATGATTAATATTAATATCAGGTAAGTTTCTTTAAAAGCATTAAGTAAGGTAGAGATATTCTGTGAAATGGGTATAGCTTTCATAAATCTGTGTGTAACCATTAACAAAGCAATTGAACACAAAATTTTAACAACCCTGGGTTTTGCCAGTAGCATTGCTTCTATTGAACACACTCTATTTTCCTGCTTTCCTTGAAGGCATAGTAAGATGTAAACAGACATATTCATGTGGAGTTTCATGGAAAATTCTTTAAGTGAGCTTACTCAGATGGCGTGTACCTTCTAAACCCATTTCCTTAATCTTTCTTTCTGACTAGAATGTCAATGTGATGGCTAGAATTCTAGCAGCTATCTTGTGAAAATGAGGTGACTGAGGTGACCCGGAGAATGATGTGTTGGCCGTGAGTATGTAGTGACTCAGGGAATGAAAGCCATCTGCTAAAAGTTGTAGAATAGAAGGATAGAAGGCATTAGATTTCCCAGCCATGTATGGAACTCATTTGCCTATCTTAGATAGCAAGTTTGTGAGAAAAAATAAATCTCTACCTTTTTGGAAACTCTTGTTTCAGCTCCCTTTTATTAGAAGCCTAATATAATTTTAACTCATACACAAAGAGAACTTGATAAAAATACAACTATAGTTGAAAATTTTGAAAGTCCTATCATACACAAACAGATTTGGTTCAAACACAGAAAATTAAGTAATTATATGGAGATTCTGAATAAAATTGATTTGCTATGTATACATTTCACTCTGCAGCAATAAATGCTTATATATTGTCAGTGCATAGAGCTTGAGAAGCAGGGCTTTTATTTTTAATCATACTGTTAAATTAGGAAATTTATCTGGCATTATATAAATTTTGGAGTATTTATGTATGATACATGACCTATATAGCAGACACATAAGAGATTTTTTATTTTAAGTTTACAAGACTCTGGGTGTTGCTTGCTAGTAAGGTTGTTACTAAATCTTTAGTCTGTAACTGGTACTGACTTTATAATTGTAGGTCATGGTATCTTCCAAGTAGTGTTACATCAGCCATTTCCAATAAAATGTAATACCCACAATATCAAATCTCAAACTCTTACAGTTTATAGTTAAGCACATTTTCTTGGGTTTCAATAATGGTGATAATGTTAGAGAGGCTATTGTATGACATATTCAAAGACGATTATATAGTGTTAGGTAGAGGACGTTTGCAAAAATAGCGGTACCTAAGTTTTAGCATTCATGATCTTAGGCGAACTGCATAGATGGTACATTTTTTGCTTTGTCCTTTTGGTTGTTCTTTTTTTTTTTTTTTTTAATCTGATTTTCACATACATTTGTGTCTCATTGTATTCTAAATATAATGTAATTCAGAAGATGTCTAGTGGTTGATAACCAGGCATACATTAAAAGATAGGAAGCATTAAGCAGTGTGAACGTGCATATTCATAATAGCTGTCTAACTAATGTTTTTTTCCCTTCAGTAGACTAAGGCATACTGTATATTTTACATCCAGCTGAAATATTATAAATCACTTTTTAATATCTTTTTATCTGAACAAGAAAAAAATCATTTGTATTACAGACATGTAAATTTAACTTAAAACTACGAAACCTAGTTTGAGGCTTGATACTGTGGCCATAAATCATATACAATAACATTGTAAATGATATAACTGTAACATTATATTCTCTGGGCAAGGTTAATAGATTCAGTTCAAGTCTAGCAAGAAATTGTAGCTGACATTTTCCCATTTCTTTCAGAAAAGCCTTTATAAATCCTCAACTTCTAAATTGGACTGGATTAGGTCCCAGTGGAGAAAATCCTAGATTTAGTGTTTTTAATTTCCTAAGTTACTGAGTAGGAACCAACTTTATAACTGTAGTCAGATATGGCTTGGGGACTTTAACCGTCAGATTATTTTTGTTATTCTCATCCAATTTGAATAATAAAACCAATCGAACTGATAATAACAGGGAAAACTATGGTAAAAGTAATAGTAGTCTAAATTTTTTAAATGCCTGTCAGTTTGGTTAATCTGGGTTAACAAGGGAAAGAGATAGAAATCAGTGTTCTTCGCAAGTCTTCTCTGGGTGACTAAACAAAACACAGCAGGTCTACTGCTTTCCTTTTCAACCCACAGCTCTTTACTGTGGGAACAAATTATTTACATTCTGTCTTGCCCAGTTTCTTTGTTTTTTTTTTTTTGTTTGTCTGTTTGTTTGTTTTTTGGTGGGGGAGAGAGAGAGAGAGCTTGCCTTAACTCACAAGCCAGGGAGGGGCAGAGACAGACGGAGAGAGGGAATCCCAAGCAGACTCCTTCCTGTCAGCACAGAGCCCGATGAGACTCGTGAACCTTGAGATCATGACCTGAGCCGAAATCAAGAGTCAGAGATTCAGCCAACTGAACCATCCAGGTTCCCTACCTTGTTTCGTGATCTTGTTAAAGCCTTCTTTGAGAACTGACCCAAAAGGAGACCTTAATCTCTTTCTACGTGGGAAAGAGAGTGCACCCAGATGCCTGGAGGCTCAGCAAGCCTAGTTGCATAATGTAGTCTACACATGGAGAATTCTTCCAAATGGCATGTCATTGGGATTGGTTACAAGACCTTCAGGACAGTGTTCCCTGATATAGGTAGAAATTGGATCATCTGCAAGGTGGGGACGTTGTTGTATAGGACAATTCCCCACAACATCATGGTTCTTTTCCTGGTCATGTGTCAGGACCCCTGTCCTTCTGAGCCTTCTCACAGTGAGCTCTGTTTATTTATTTAAATGTTTGTTCTTTTTCTTTTCTCTACTTGCAGACTCATTTCCTGTCTTTATCCCTGCTCTTCTCCTTAGCTTGGTTACCCACCAAATCCAAGTGCAACACTCGTGATGTCGGAGGAGTGTATATGATGAACACACGGCTCTAAACCCAGCTGCAAAGTCACCTGGTCCCTGAGGCTTGCCATGGCTAATTCCCTTCTACAGTGCCTTTCTGTTATTTTGAATTTCCTGTAGACTTACAGCAATACTGTATATCACATTTAAGTTCCTTTACGTGGATTCTGGTGATTCCTTGAGGATTATTTATGTTTCTTCAACCTAATGTACACTCTGTTTGAGAATATTACCTTTTCACCTTTTTCACATTTCTTGAAGATGGCATGAAGTTCTAGGTGTATAGTAACTGATAATAGAATTTAATTTTTCAGCAGGTTGTAATCCGTCTTCTTAAATGTTTAACTGTTCTGGACATATTTCTGCTAGAATATCTTTTACCCTCGTGCTACAACCATGTGATGTGTTAATATAATAAATCTTTCATTTGTTATTTAACTGATTGAATTACTGTTAAAATTGCCTGAAACACTATCATGTTATTCTTCTAGGGTGATTTGGGAATAAGAGTGGTGCTGCATTTGAACATCCTTGTCTCCTTAACAAGTCCTAACCATCTCTCTGAGATGCCCCTCCACTTCTGTGTTTAAGGAAATGTGCATTCTCACCGTATCTTGTGATCTTTATAGTATCGTTTCTTTTCTTGTATTTGGCAACCCAGATACTGCCTGGTTTAAATTCACAGCTTCTAAAAGGTAGATATTATTTAGTCATAGATTTTTCCATTTTAGCGATGCTAACAACGCATATAATAAGTGTCGGTATTTAATGTTTAAATCTCTGACGCTGGTGTTCCTATATTGTAATTAGATACAACACGATGCCCCGAGGCTCTTGGCACTGACTTTCTTAAAAAGAGTGACTGGTAATGAAAGTTGGTATTAACATTTGCCTTACGAAATAAAATACTACTATCTATCTTTCAAATATTAGGTTCACACAGTGAGGACGATCGTATCTCTGATAACACAAATTATACCTCATGAGAATAACTATTTTTAGGTTTATAATTTCTAAATCCTTATCATAGATACAGTAACTTGTTTGACATTAAAAAGGTCTCATATGATTGGCAGAAATATCTACTAGGTTCTGTTTTTAAATTTCATTACTTGTTAAATTTAATTTCATGAAAGAGTAAACTTTCTATAAGTTTTTTGGTGACTGTCTATATATGTCATCAAGAAATTGGCCAATCGTTTTGAAAGCTTCAGTTAGTAACTCGCATTATGGTTTCGAATAAGTAATTAAGAGATTAATCTAATTAGTAGTTTTCAACATTTTGTTGTCATCGATATGAATTGAATCCTTTATACCTAGCTATTCGTCTTTGATTCTGTGTAAAAGTTTCTCTGGACACTTTGTATGGTACAAAGAACATACAGTGTTTTCTGCATATTGAAAATACAGATAACACACACATGTGAAAAGCTAAAATAACAAGAGAAGAGATTACCAGGTACTTCTGTGATATAGTATGACTAAATGAACTGTGTGAGTAAATGAACAATGTGAGTAAATATTCATGAATTGAAAGGAGATTACTATCAGCCGGGTTGTCAGGAGGAAGAAATTTCAGATGAGAGCTCTGCTCTAAAGTATACCCTTGAAATTCATTGTTTTAACATTTTCAGTTTCCACTCATTTCAGACAGCTCCCCAAAGACCCCTTTTTGTGGGTTTGTACCTTTGCTGAGGAAAGATTCTATTGTGTACCTTACAAAGTTGATGCAGGGAGAAGGACTGGCCGTAATGCCCCTAACATCCATCTTGATTTCATTTTAGCTTTCTCATTCTCTCTGGTGGCATTTGTCAATTTGGAAATCAAGAGGACCTTGAATGGGTTATTCTTCTTGAATATTAAATCTTCTCTACTGTGTGTGTGCCTAATGATTGACTCTGCTTTACATATTCTTATAACCAGTGGCCTGCAGTGACTGGCACATTGTTCGCACTCAGTTTTACTTTGTGTGTGTGGATGATGGACAGATGGCTGTGGCTTCAGTATGGCAGTGAGAAATGGTTCATGTGGGAGTTCAGAGGAGTCACAATGGAGAGGGCCCTGAATTCTGAAGACAGCTTTTTCTTCCCTCCATATTCTAGACATTTGTTTTAAATGCAGCATCCATAATAGAAATTGTTATAAGGAAAGAACCTACATTATTAAAAAATATTTTAATATTTATTTCTTAAAAATCTTTTTGATATTTATTTATTTATTTTGAGAGAAAGGAGGAGCAAGGGAGAGGCAGACAGACAGGGAGAGAGAATGCCAAGCAGGCTTCTCACCGTCAGCACAGAGCCTGATGGGGGGCTTGAACCCACAAATTGTGAGATCATGACCTGAGCTGAAATCAAGAGTCAAACACTTAACTGACTGAGCCACCCAGGCACCCCGAGCCTACCATATTTTATAACCAATTATTTGTGAGATTTTCTAAGAGTAGTAAATTACTGTCACCTTTAGTTGTCTTGAAAGGTATAGACTCTTTACATGAAAATATAGAATCGAGAAAAGACATTGTGGCCAGGATGTGGAATGGACATGTCGGAAGATATTTAGCTGACTGTTTATTAGCCACAGTAAAAGTAATATTCAGGCATTTTTGAAAAATCGCACAATACAGAAGAGCTTACTATCAGTGTTTATAGATTTGCTGATTGATTTATCAATGATCATATCTATTGACTGTGTACTATTACAAAATGCTTATTTTACATAGGTGATTACTCTCCCATTATATGTATATTGTTAATTTGATTTTTTATTATTTACTTCTATTATTATAAATATCTCTAGAATTCTGTTTCTTGATTTCCTACTATTACCATCTTTATTTTTCTCTTTACTTTTTCTATCCATTTTATTCTTTTGAACATTATCAAGATTGAAAACATTGTATTCTGCTCTTTAACCAAATGTGGATCTTTCTTCTGTTGAATATCATATACAATCTAAAATTTCAAAACCTATCTTTGAAATTTAAATTAACACCTTGCCAACATTCACCGTGGATGAAGTTGGAAGTATGCTAGTATTATATTACCTTGTCTACGATTCCGGTGTCCCAGCCTATAGACCAGTGGAAAGAGCAATCTTAATTGTGTTGTATTTTCGTATACACTATTATTCAAACTCATGTTGTACTTTATTTATTTTTTTTTCTGTTTCAATAATGCTCTCTTAAACAAGGTTTTTATTTTTTTGATGAGTTTTGTTTTCCCTTACTAAAAGGAGAGATTACATTTGTTTTCACCATCAAATACCTAATACTATAGCTTGTAGCATATTTTCTGGTTCTCTTTGTTCTTTTGAGTCTGTTTCATTCTTTAAAATGGGAAGTCCTTCTCAGAGCTCTCTGATTTCCTCTTATAATTTAAACTAATAGCTTTATAGACCTATTTTAGAAGTCTGATCTTAGATACTCTTAGCTATTTGGTCTCTTTCTTGGTATTGCAATTTTGAGGTTCACCAAATTCTGAGTGAGATCCATTTTGCATGTTATATATTTGCATTCTTTTACTGTTTACTTAGTTTTATCTTCATATATATATTTTTGTATTTTTATATTTAAAGTGGGTTTCTAATAGTCAGCATATAGCTGTCTCTGGCTGTGTTATGTGACCTTACGATCTCTGCTTTTTAATTTAGGGGCTTAGACCATTTACACTTAATTATTGATAAAGTTGTACGTAAATCTTCCATCTTGCTCTTTTCTTTTTGATGCATCTGTTCTTTGTTCATTTTTTCCTCCTTATTTTACTCTCTTTTGAGCTAATTAGGTATTATTTAAGAACTTTTTAATCTATTACGTTGGCTTATCAGCTTTGTTTTTCTGTGTGTGATTACTTTAAGGTTTATATAATGTATCTCTAATGACAGTGTAACTTCAAGAAATATTATATTATTATACCATTTCACAAAGAGAAAGCTAACAATATCGTGCTTTCATTTC